>OX467713.1:27752353-33494853 GCA_950111635.1 Agelastica alni | reverse complement strand
GAATTGGGCTATAGAGAGATGATGTTATCAACCTCACAAATGGCATTGGGGTGTGAAATGACCGTATGGACTCAATCTCGCTGATCAGGTGGAGTTTTTCGCCTGGAAAATGTATAATAATCAAATCATTTCGGGCTGTCGCCAATTTTCGTATCATTGCGACATATTATCGTTTTTCAAAGACGAAATTGGTGACATACGTAATTTAATCGACATTACACCATATGCGAATAATAAATTTATTTTAGTACGTATCACGAGATATCTTTAACAAAATTAAATACATTAACAATTTCAAAATTTTCAAACAGTACATAAAAAAGTGTAATTTACAATTTTGATATAATTCTAGGTTTTGGTTTAAGCAATATTTTTAAAATATAATACCTTTAAGATGCAAAAGCACAAAAAGTATGTGACCAAACTTTATCCAACTTATTGTTACGGGTTACCTACTTTTAACTATTACAAAAATATAACTATAACTGAAGTTGTTTAAAGCAAATCTTATTTTTCTTATACAGGTAAAAAAGATGTTAATGTATTAGTGTAAATCACAAATATGTAAATGACAAATAAAAATTTTTGGGACTTCCCAAATGAATATGGCTCAAATAAAAGTTACCCACCAAGCTTTAAGTATTCAATAAAAAAATGGTACAAAGTACAAATATTCTTATTCAGTTATCAAGCCTTGACAAATTTCTACTAGGTAAAGTGAATAAATATACCTTTGTTGTAACTAGGTATATTATTATATTATAGTATATTATATATATTATAGTATATATAGTATATATATATATATTATATAGTATATATATATTATATAGTATATATATATATATTATAGTATATTATTATAGGTGATCTTTGGTATAAACTTGTAATTTTACTTTTATTTATACTTATATACAGAAAAAATAATACTTCTACATGGAGTTATTTTGTCATTAATGTTTATATTTGGCTTATTTTTAAGTCAAGATATCTCCTTAAAAATACACTTTCCTGCACAATTCATTCTTTTGAAAGTAGGCCTTCTCTATTCCCCTGAAAATACGGAGAAAATAGAATAGATCCCAGATCGTAAAAGGCCACTAAAAGACTCCCAATCCAAAGTGTCATGCAACCAGTTCTGATGGATGCATGGCGGTGGGGGAGCACCGTAACTAACGGAGCCTACAGGAAATCCTGTAGTAGACAGTCTTAGTCCTGTGTAGGGGGAACCTCAGGGCCGGAACACTCCTTCTCCCATACTCGTTGACTGCAAAGAAGAACTAAGAACGCTGGTAGACCGTAATCACGTCAAACCAATATGGGTTCCAGGATGCCAGGATGTTGCAGGTAATAAAGAAGTAGACGAACTTGCAAAATGAGGTTCCGAAAAACACAAAAACTACTGGAAAAGCATACCAAGAAACAAACACGGGGAATAATACATAGAAGGACCATGTCACAAAAGGGCGGCAGAACTGTTAGCTTTCAACAGGAATCAGCTAAGAATCACTAAGGAACTGTACAAAGGAGGCCTGGCCTGCGGGTTGTGCGGTGGGGATCCGGGGGTGGTGAAGTGCGGGCTGCGCTGCGGGGCTCTGGGAGAAACTGGTGGTTTTTGGGCGTCTGTATTGTTCCTACCCAGTACAAAACTCACAATACATTGTGTTTTCATGCGATGGCCAAGTCAATATATTTATTTAAAACATAAAATATTGTTAATATTGATATGGTCACTATAAGATGTTATTGGGTTAGCTAATTACGTAATAACTTAAGACAGAAGTACCCTTAAGTAGGGACTGAATAAATTAATCGACTAGGTAATACATGGATCTCACAAGTTTTTACGGTAGAAGAACTGAGTTGCGAGACTTAGTGTTTTTTACAAGTTATGTTTTTGATGGCATCTCATTTCTTTTTGTAGGTAGTCCTACTTTTTTCCTTTATTATGCATATACAGGTACACTGATTCATTCACTGCAAATGTAAATTTGTAATCCTATATGTATATATGTGATTACAAAGTTATTCATGCAGTTGGTGTATCCAGAAAACTGGACCGAAATTGATAAAAATATTAGTTTTTCCTTGATTTATACACTAATTGAATTCTAAATTTAATGCTTCTATGTCTGCTAGAAGTGCTTTAGAGTTTGATGATCGGTCAGTCAGTGAGTGACAAAATTAAGAAACTTTGACTAGTTATAATTCTTAAACTACTGGTTCAAATAAATAAAAATTGAAATATGCCTGCTTGGTTATTTCAGGCTTCTAGTTTTACCCACAACGAAGTTATAGGGGGGTCGAAAATGATCCAAACTGCTTCGAGAAAAGGATAGTACAGCCGTGCCGCTTTTTTTCTCGACTTGACACGGGCACGGCAGTGTTCCCAGATACCTAAATACTTCTGTGTTTCAGTCCAAATGGTCATTTACGTATGCTAATGTGAATCATATTAACTTTTTAAAGAATGTTCCTTCGTTACTAGTTTCAAGAAAAGAAAATTTTGGATTTTTTTGTAGGTAGAGTAGAATGCAAAATAAGAATAAATATTATTCAAATCATTACACGTCATTTACAACCCTGTACAATTAATTAATTTAAAAGAATTTAACAAACAACATGTGTTTCTGCAGTATTTATGTATTTATTCGCCCAGTGGTCGTAATTCAACCATAATCATTATTGAAAATTTGAGGAAAACATATTTCCTACTATTATTTATTCGTTCACTGTTTATCTGAGACCATACACTTTTATATTTACTTACAATACAAAACAGTTCAGTACCATTTATAAAATTAAAAATAAATTTAATAACATAACAATAAATCACAAACCCTTATAACCTTGTATTGTCTGCCTATTTATACAGTACTTTGATTTCAAAACCAGCCAGTCCAAATAACTTTTGATTTTGCGTGAATGTAAAAAAACAGGTCGATTTTTAAATCAAGAGGGAGGTTTAAAATGTTATTTTGCTGTTTCCAAATGGCACCTCTTTAACATATCCCACCCCTTCTTTATAATGTCAAATAGCAACCCCTAAAAATGTAAATCGGCCATATAAACAACAATTTATTTTGCAGATAACATTAAACATAGCGAAATTACAACAGAAACTAAAATGAAGTAAATTAGAAACAGCTCCTTAAATGTATTTACAGTAACTGTTCAAAGTGTGCTCCGTTATTTTGTAGGCAATAATATAACCTTTTTTTTTAAGTTTCCTTTTAAACTATTTGCAAAGTTTTAATGGTAATTCGTCTACATTCTTTAGTTATTTTAAGTTTTAGTTTTTCAATGTCCTTTTGAGGAGTTTTCCAAACTAATTTTTTTAAATAGCCCCACAGAAAAAAGTCAAGACGTGTTGCATCTGGAGATCTTGCCGGCCATTCTATAAAACCGCTTATGCCAATCCAACGTTTTGTAAATCGTCCGTCCAGCCATTGTCTTACAGCTACTGCGTAATATAGTGTAGCTCCGTCCTATTGCCGTCTCCGCTTCGAAGGTTGGCAATCACCATAGCAATTCTTATTTTTGAGACCGCAGCTCTAAATAGTTCATTATTATTACCGTATCCAAACCAATCCCTAAGGTTCTTCAGCCATGAATTTCGTCTTTTTCCTATAGATCTCTTGCCTTGGATTTTTCCCTGCATAATTCTCCCCTCATGACATGTCCCATGTACAGCAGTTTTCTTCTCTTAATTGTCGGAATCACTTCTCTCTCCTTATGTATACGTCTCATCACTTCCACGTTGGTTATTCTTTCTCTCTCAATATTCTCCGGTATATCCACATCTCAAATGCCTTCAGTCTCCTCATGTCGGTAACCTTCAGTGTCCAGGCCTCTATCCCATAGTATAGTATAGACAGCACATAGCATCTCATCAGTCGTATTTTTAAATCAATGTTTAAATCTCTGCAGCAGAAAAGCCTCTTCATTCTTGTAAAGGTGCTTTTCGCCTGTTCTATTCTGTCTCGTATTTCTTGGGAGCTGTCATTGTTCTCATTAATAATCGTGCCTAGGTATTTGTATTGTCTTACTCTTTCAATAGGCTGGTTTCTCACATATATCTTACGATTGTCTTGAGTTGTTTTTGTTATCAGCATATATTTTGTTTTGCTTATGTTTAGTGATAGTCCATATTCTTCGCTTACTGTGACTATTCTGTTTTAATGCCCATGTCCTGATCATCAAGTGCCCCATTTACTATGTCCTCCGAGTACAGGTTAAAGAGGATTGGTGATAGTATACACCCCTGACGATTGATTCATCACTGAAACAAATATTTATAACCAAATTTGCGTGTTCTCGTATTTTTTGGGACATCGTTTCACAAAAATTAATTGTGCGGCCATAGTCGTCTTGAATAAGGAAAAAACTTATGCAATTTTAACACTTTATGTACAGAACCAACAGAAATATTTGTAAGTTTTTATACTTTTGGAATGGAATAGCAAAATGACCCAGTACTTTAATTTGTGCAGCTTCGTCGAGAACTCTGGGATTATTAAAAAATATCAAAAAAGGTGAGATGTATTTAGAAAAAAGTTAATTGATCCCTTATTTGACATCAACCTATCCAACAGTGGCATAGGTCGTTTTTGTTATGGTTTTATGTTATTTCACAAAATTTGTTGTTATTAGCAAAATAAATCATAAGACTAATTTGTTGTTTATATGGCTCATTTGCATTTTTTTTGGGTTTTAATTTGATGTATCACAAGGTAGGGATTGCTATTTGACATTTTAACGAAGGGATGGGGGATGTTAAAGGGGTGCAGAATAACAATTTTAAACCTCCCCCTTTATTTAAAATGTGTTGTTTGTTTTTCTTACATTTACGCAAAATCAAAAGTTATTTGGACTGGCTGGTTTTGAAATAAAAGCAGTGTATAAAAATAGGTATATTAAAAAAATATTCTTTATTTTAAAAATTATATAATACAATAACTGTAGGTAAGAAAATAGTTTCATAGATCATATTCAATTTCTGTTGATCTTTTTTTGTGAATATTAATAAAAAATTTATTTTTTTTTATCTAAAATTTTCCTAAAATATGTGACATCTTTGTATCCAGTTAATGTAGTATTTAGTTCATGCTATAAGATACCTAGCACTGCTCGAATAGAATAAATATAGCTTTCATTCGTTTATTTATTTTTCTTCCCTAGTGACCCTTCCTCTCATCTATAGATCTTTCTGTATCTCCCATTTCCTATATTCATTTTCTTTATCTTATTTATGTTGGAGTTTCGACTGTTCTCCTTGTCAATATCCGGTTTTCTCTAACCGAGAAACTTCACCAAGGTTTAAACAGTAGAAAGGTTAAGACAAAGTTGACCCTTTTAATGATTTTTACAATAAAATTACCTGTCAAAACATGAAATAATCCTAAATATGAATGGGGCTATTAATTTGAAGATTATTTATTGAAGACTTTTTATTCTAATATTTTTTTGGTAATGTGAAAAAATATTTTACTGATACTCACCCCACTTGCGGTAGCTTATCTTAAAATCAAAAAGTTCTGTACGTTAATAATGCTTTATAGTCTATAGGTATACTCTGGTCGTAAATCTTTTATATTTTGAGATATTTCCGAAGGTTTTGCTATCCTTTCCGTAGCTGCGCTAATAAGATCGTAGAAGGCTGTTCTAAAATTAAGTCGAAGCTCACATTTTATTTCTACGTTTCTTAAAGAACTGTTTTGAATTATTGTTATACCTCAATTCAAAAATCTTTAAAATAAATTGCTTATAATATTATGTATTAATTTACAGAATCCTAGCCAGATATGATATGTAACCAGAAATAGTATATTCTCATTCGTTTAAAAAATCACTTTGCACGAGTAGTGTCGTAGTTTTTCCTACGACCACGCAATAATTTTACCAAATATAATTAACATCTGGAATATTAGTTCACAAAATATTATCTAAAATTAAAGACAACATAGTTTATTTTAAAAAGTAACAATAACTATTATTAGGAACAAGAACTTTTTTCTACTTAAATATTAGGCTTAATATTTAAGTAGGTATAGGTACATTATTACAATTATTAATTGGTTGCATTATTATAGAAATTAAAAGTAAAATTGTTATTGCTGCAGATTGTAAATTGTAGTGGTGTGTGTGTGTGTGTGTGTGTGTGTGTGTGTGTGTGTGTGTGTGTGTGTGTGTGTGTGTGTGTGTGTGTGTGTGTGTGTGTGTGTGTGTGTGTGTCTGTGTGTCTGTGTGTCTGTGTGTCTTTGTGTGTGTCTGTGTGTGTGTGTGTGTCTGTGTGTGTGTAAAAGATTAGATTCTATATTTTTTTGGATGTTAAGAGAAAGTCTGTTGCTTGTAATAGAAGTGCTTGACGTTGATGGTTGTGAATTTATTTGTGATATTGATAATTTTTTTAGATGTTGCACTCACTGCACCAACAATTTTAAATGCAATATTCATCCTGTTTGTGGTTGAGTCATTGATATACCCCTCAGCGTCAGCAAAGGACTTCCATCTTTTATGTCTATTAAAAGTGGTAACATCTTCTCCTTTATCTACCAAAATTGTAGCTGATGATCTTCGGAAACGGTGTCTTGTATATGCTTTAAGATTAATTTTGCAATCAAGCTAACGTACAAAACCTATTTTGTTTTTTCCTGCTACTTGTTTGTGCATTTTTTATTTTTGTAGTTTTTTTTATATTCTTTATTACTGTAATCTGTTTCATACAAAAACAATGAACAATATAATTGTAGAAGAATGCAATTGACATAGTTGGTATCACACCCAGTGGTGTACACCATGGAAACTAAAGGTTTGGTCTATGAGCACTGCTTGAAATAGTCTATAGATTTATATAATTATGCAAGAAAGTTGAGGTCCGTTGGGTCTCGTCTTTTCAGTCTTCTGGTTTGTAGTGGAATTCCACTACAAAATTTTTGTAGTTAAGAAAAAATCTCTTTTCATGTGTTGCAGTTATACAAATGCTTTGTATTTCTGATAAAATAAATCTGTAATATTGAATTTTCTGTCCTATTTTTTGTATTATTAATCTTAATTAAGTATAGTAGCAATGCCCAGATCTTTTTTTGGTGGGTGTTTAAAACGTTTGACTTCTTTGATTTCTATCCATCATTTTCTCTTTTTTTAAAAATGCTTTTACTTTCAGATGTTTAGCAATATTTACATTGTGATTTATGTACAAAGTATTGCTCAGCATAGAGTAGTGTGACCACAATGTATTTGGTTTTACTTTGTTGGATAAATCATCCAAGTATGCAAAACGAATATTTAATTTTTTTCTTTTTCCCCAATTCTTGATTTTGTTGGTAGGATTTTTAGGGAGGATATTTTTGCTGCCACGATGATTTCTAGTGGAGTACACTCACTACCATTCTATCATTGTCAGTATGCATGATATTGTTGTTTATGTCTAGGATACGTTGGTAGGTAGGTATATAAACTGACCTCACAATTATTAATGTACCCGTGTGGAAAGTATTTCATACGCTTGTGGATATATGCTACTTTCGTGGGACTATACAGTGTGATATAAGTTACTTTCTCATGTGGTCGTAGGAAAAATTAATTTTCTCCACAAAAGCATTTTTGTAGGTTCACTGTTTTTCTTCTTCTTATGACACCGTCCCCGTTCGGAGGTTGGAGATCCAAATGGCTAACGTGGTTCTAGATACAACCATGCGGAATATGTCAAGCAATGAGCAACCGAACTATCTTCGGATATCCTTCAGCCAAGAATTTTGGCGCCTGCTGACACTGCCCGCCACTGTTTTTTAAGGTTTTTAATTTAATTAAAGGAACTAATTATTAAAAATTCATGTTTTAATTATTTAATTTTTGAAATCAATTAAAAAAAAATTTTCCTTCTTGTATGCTCATTAGGACGTCCAAAATGGAATAGGTATTTAAAATAGGTGTCTCTTCATTGAATTGATAAGGAATCCCAGTTTTTTCTTCCTTCCTTAGAAGAATGGGAAAACAGAAAGTGAGCAGTGCATGTACTGCGGATCAGTAGATACAGTGGCACACACAAACTTCAATCTGGAGGCAAACCCAGCTGGCAATAGGTGTTGAAATAAATACAAACCTAATAAAAACTATGATGAGACGTGTACACACTTTTGTTAAAGGGGTTATACATAAAAAAGAAGCAGATGAAAGACAAGAAACCATCCATACATAATGGACCCACATGAACCTATAGTATAGGTGACATACAGCGAAAATAGCTGATTTTTTTAAAAATCAGTTATACATTTTTCACATCTATTCACGCTGTTGAAAAATGTTTATAGTTTTCTATAATAATATTATAGTTTTCTATAATTTTTGCAGATTACAATACTTCTTTGCAGAAGCTATTCACTGGGTGGTGCTTGTTAAAAAGTATAGATGTCGTGACTGGCACTTTTCACGTATCACTTTATGTGTACTTGGTAGGAGTCGGAGCTGTTGATGTGTCCAGTCGAGGTAGACCTGCCCTATGCTGATGAGGGGTAACACACCCCAAAATCGGTCCATAGATGGTCACTTCGGATGAATAAATCTAACAGTTCCTTCTCTTACTTAACAAGCATCTGCATATTGTTACCCGGAATGGGGTATTATACACGATTATGTATCAGACGTAATTCAATGCCTGTCGCGGCATATAGTCAGAGGAGTAGTTGTTTTTTGATACATAATCGACCCACATAAACTTATAATATAGGTAACATACAGCGAAATTAGCTGATTTTTTTTAAATCAGTTATACATTTTTCACATCTATTCACGCTGTCGAAAAATGTTTATAGTTTTCTATAATAATATTATAGTTTCCTATATATTTCAGATTAAAGAAAAGTAGTTATTGAAATAAAATGAAATTTTATTTAAATTGTCCTACACATGATACTGCAATGTTCAATTTTCAACGTCTTAACGTCCACTTTATAGAAACCTCAAGACTTCCGTTCCCTTATCCACCAAAATTGAATTTCGGTTATTTAACCATACTTTGGTAACTGCTTAAGAGTACGCACACGTTTAGTCAACAAACATAAACGCCAATATCTCGGACACGCTGTCTAATATTAGAAATAACCCTCCACATTATTATTTCCAACAAAAACAATAATATTGTGAGGATCAACGAAAGCATTGCAGAGAAAGGATAGTGGCATTCTGCTTTATAAAAATACGATCACAATCCACTGCTAAGATGAAAAGTTTACATTTTAAGTGAAATTTAACATAAAAGAAAAATTTTGTTAAGAAGAAAAAAATATTTATTTATTTTAGTTTGGAAAAATTAAAAAAAAATTTAAATAAAACAAAAGAAGTTTTTGAAATATGATAGAAATTGCTCGGTTTAATCCGATAAATATGAGAAACTTCCAAATGAAATTTACAAATATCTACGTAGAATTAAAAATACAAGGGGAACTAGGAAAGTTTTTTAATATGACCCCTATCTGGAGTATTGCTAGCACATTTGGGGTTCAGCACCAAGGCATTTTCTTCGTCTTCTAGATTTCATTCAGAAAAGGGCCATTCGGTTGATAAACAGCTCAACTCTCACAGATACCCTTCATCCTTTAGAACATAGAAGAAGAGTTGCAGACCAGACATTACTCTACAGATATATTCATGGCAGATGCTCCAGAGAAATAAAAACTCCTGTACCACCACTGGCCACATTCGGCCGAAGAACTCGGTACGCTGGTCAGTCTTACCCATTTACAAGGACCAATCTCCATCAAGAATCCTTCTTTTACAGGGCTGCTACGGAATGGAACAAGCTTCCAAAATCAGTTTTTCCAGAAAACTATGACCTGCAACTTTTTAAAAAGCGGGTCCACAATCATTTCCTTTCTATAATCCCTCCTCTTTCTAATAGTCGCAGTGCGGGCTGTCCGCAGCCCACACGATAGGTCTACCCTTGTTGCGACTATTTTCAGTAAAAAAAACCACGTGGCGCAGGATTGGTGATTGTTGAGACCTTTTTTAATACTTGCACACTATCCACTGCGCCAAGTCGGTGGGCTAAGTTGTTTGTCAGCAGTGACAGTATCGTATTAGTTGTGTGCGAATCCAAAATATCTTGGAATCACCCTGGATCGAACCATTACATTAAAACAGCAATGCCTTAACACCAAAAGCAAGATATCTGCAAAAAACAATATCCTCAGGAAACTGACGGAGGTTCTGGGGGTCTTAACCTTCAACCCTACGAACAACAGCTCTGGGTTTATGTTTTTCTGCAGCTGAATATTTATCACTAGTATGGACAGCATCTGCCCATGCCAAATATGTGGACATATCGCTTAATCAGACAGTCCGTATTGTGACTGGATGTCTAAGACCAATGCCTGTTAATCAGGTGTATACTTTTGCTGTTATCGCACATTAGAAGAGAAGTAGCAGTAGCGGCTGAAAAAACAAAACAAGAAACGGATCCCAGACAACCAATATATGGCTGCCAGCCAACTAGACAGCGACTCAGATCTCGCCATAGTTTCCTGAAATGCACGACTGCCCTTAAAGACTTATAGGAAGAGGAAATGATCAGAAAGTGGAGAGCGGAAGCCCATAATGCTCTTTTAGAACCAAAGGACCTTCCATATGGCAAATGTAGGACCCTGAACAGGTTGCGATCTGGCATTTCGAGATGACAAGCTAATATGGAGAAATGGGGCATGCTGAGGGATGGAGAGACCGCTCTATGTAGCTGTGGCACAGAGCAAGACACATTGCATCTTCAGACCTGCACAGAAATGAAGAAAACGTGCAATCGACAGGACATAGTTTTGGCAAATGACAAGGCGATAATCCCCGCTAAACACTGGATGATCAAGGTGTGATCCGAACACGTAAAGTAAGTAATTAAGTGACAGTTTAAAATGCGCGTTATGGCATCTTGGTCACAAAATGATATTCGAGAGGTTTTGCGGTATAAGTTCGCTCGTAGTTTAAACTCAGACTAGTGATAAGAATCAATAACTCTTGCACACATCATACCACTATATTTAGGTGATACAGAGAATTCCAAAGTGTAAATTTCAGCAAGCTGAGAGGACGGGGTGGTCATCAACGTTCCATTACGGGGTTAAACGCTACTGCTATGAGAAAAATGCTTGACAAAGACAGGCGAGTGACTTACCAGCAGATTGGGGAAACCTTAGGCCTAAATTCACCAGCAACTCGTTTAATTCTGAATGATCATTTGCAAACAAAAGTTTGTTTTCTCTGGGTGCCGCATAGTGTGACTAAAGACCAGATGACACGACATGTGAAATGGTGCCGGGAGACGCTAAAAATGTTTAATAAGGGACAATCTTGGTATGTGAACAACATCATGATAGGTGATGAGACTTGGCTGTACTATTATGATGTGCGACGAAGTCTTAAAACAAAGTTTGGGTCTTTCATGACGATGATACACCCGTAGCAATCAGAAAATTCTGATTAGTAAAGAAGAAAATAATAGCTGTATTTTTTAAATCGAGTGAAATTGTGGAGCTTGTTGTGTTGGACACACAAAAGACAGTCACAGCTCAGTGGTGCCTTTCTAAAGTTATCGACTCTCTGAAGAACTTCCGACCAAATTTAAGAATCATCTGGTTATCTCGTCATGACAACGCTCCAGCTCATCGCGCGAAAGCCTGCACCGAATATTTGACCACTACAGGACTGAAACTGCTTGAGCACCCTGTGACTTTGCACTGTTCCCCCATGTAAAAATGAAGCTAAAAGGGAGACGGATTTCTAGTAATGAGGACCTTTTGAGTTCTTGGGACAATGAGTGCACCATATTTCCTTCCAAGACGTAGCAGATGTGGTCTAAGGAATGGTGGAGATGGAGAGATGTATGTATTGCCTGTGGTGGAAATTATTTTGAAAAAAGTAAATAATTAGAGCTGTATTGCAATTCTAATTTTCTTTTCTAGTTCCCTTTGTATTTTGTTATTAAAACTTTGTTAATTTATATGTTTGCAATTTATTGTATAAATAAAATTAAAATTGTGTACAAGTGTATTAATGGTTACATGAAACTAATGATTACAATAGTACATACATTTTTAGTTGTAATACCACAAGTGATTAAATTTTCGCGATAAGTCTGTCGATTTATGTTATAACAAAACTGAGCTGCTTGAAAACACCACAAGTCCGCAGAGCGAGTGGTGTTTTCTTTGTGAAATTTTATTTCACAAAAAGTAAAAGGTAAAAAATCTAAAATTCGGCAGAGTTAAAAGAAATTAGCAAAAAAATTAAGAATAGAAAATGTCACAGAAATTCAGTTTAGATAGCACTAGTGACTCGCATAGTAGGATTTTGACCGATTTATCTAACACATGGCGAGATTTATTTATAAGTTTTAGAGCTGCATATGCTTTTTGTTTAAATTTACAAATATGGTGCAAAAATCTTAAGTTATCATCAAACCACACTCCCAATTTTTTACTTTTTCGCTAAATTGTATATTATTACCATTAATTATAATATTTGATGAGCATTCTTGTTTGAACATCTGCGAATAAACTTTATTTCCAAAAATAATTGCATTGGTCTTAGATGCATTTAGTTGTAGACAATGATTAATTGAAAATGTATAAAGATTATGTAAGTCATAATTAATAGCAGTTACCGCTTAATTCGCTTCATCCAAGGAAAAAGACATTTATAACTGCGTATCGTCAGCGTAGTAATGTTGTGAACACGAAAAGAAAATTCGATATATAAACAGAGAAGAGTATAGGGCCCAATATTGATCCTTGGGGTACTCCGGTACCCACAGGTAAAAAACTTGATTCACTTTCTTGATTTTTTACAGCTTGACTTCTCTTAGATAGATAAGATTTAAATAAATCTATAGCTTTAATATCCAAACCACTATATGATAAGATCGAAAAGAGTAAATTATGATTAAGAGTGTCAAATGCTTTCGAGTAGTCAAATAAGAACAACACAAATAATTTACTCTTATCAAGAGCTGCCAAAATATTATCAGATATTTTTAATAGTGCTGATGTACAACTGTGACCAGTTTTAAATCCAGACTGTACTGATGGTATTATGGAATTTTTAATCAAGTATTTCTGAAGTTGTATATTAATAGCTTTTTCTAAGATCTTTGATAAAGTTGGCAATACACTGATTGGTCGTAATTGTTGTAACATTTGTGGATTATTTACTTTAGGCAAGGGAGTAACAAATGATTTTTTCCAATTTTGAGGAAACACAGAGTTCAATAAGCAATAATTAATTATATGGGTAATATACGGTAACAGAAATGGTAAGCACAAATTTAAAGTAAGAATATTGAATATTGAAATTATAATTAATAAAAGTTAGTTTCTTATACAAAATGTGTTTCGATTTTTAATTCACATGAATATAAATGTCTATCAAGTTACGACTAAAACGCTAACAAATAAAAAACCTATAATTTTTACTGAATATTATTCGTTATAACGATAAGTTGGTAACATTTTAAGAATTTTCGTTTTAATAATACGATTGCACAAAATGGTTAGTTACCTGCGAGACTTGGTAAAGTAACGTGTGAAGAAGAGGGACGGGGGTGAGCCTAGCAAAAAGCACGATAGTCAGAATTACGTTGGCGGGCAGGTGCGGGGTCGCCGCCTTTGTATACATCCCCTTCCCTCCCGCCGGCGATCCGACACAAACACTCTTGGAAGAAAAGCACTTTCATAAATCTGGCGCGAGATATATGTGCTCACAATTTCCGGGATCCGGCCATTAAGTTACGCTGCCGGAGCGAGAGCACACAACCAGCGTTAGAGCCACCATTTCCCGCGCCCGTCGCTGCCGTTTGCTTTATTTGCTATTTGATTTTCTCTATTTTCTAATATTTAAAACTTCAACTCCTAGCTCATACATGAGTCGAAAACTCCACAACTTAAAATCCTGACCTCAATCTGAGACGTCTATCTCTGTTAAATGTTTTAAAATATTATCCTTATATTTACAAAAATAAATCTATTAATAAAATAATGACTGATCTGAAGATGTTGTCCAGATAATACAACCAAAAGAGTTATTGATACACGAAAATTTTGTTAATATTTTATCAAAGTGATGTAACATTTTTTTAATACTAGTCTAAAAGACTAACCATTAATTTTAATCTAGTATATGCTTAAAACTAAGTACTTATCTACCAAAGTCGGATCCATCGATGTCTGTTAGTTTCGTTGCAATTGGTTTATACTTTTACCTATGACATAACCCACGCATTGTTCTCTGTTTTTGCACAATACACTATACGAGTGCCCACGGCTTAGTTCTCTTTAATCTTCGAACATGATTTTGATTGTCCAAAAGCTAAATAGTTTCTGCATTACCATGGAGGCTTCATACTTACCAGCAAATCTCTTGATCTCTTCTTGTACTGTTGGTATTCCAAAGTCTCGATAAATTTCGCACGTACCACGTTAAAAGGGAATGCAACACAAATAAATCGGCACAAATTTAATAAAATGTTTATTATGTATTACTTATAGTATTATCAAGCAAACATAATCAGAATCACTGTCGTCGCTATCCTTATTTGGATTGTAAATGATAACAGGATTAACTGCTTTGATGCGGTTTTTTCAAATCCACCATTCTTCTATTAAATTTTCACATTTTTTGAGTGGCAGTATTAAGTGCTCGTTACCAGATTTCCAAAACAGCCTTATCACTATAACCATTAGATCCAATGTGATTGTCACAATAAGTTTTGCATGTTTTCCAAATATACTAAATGGGATTAAATTGGCAATGAAAAGGCGAAAGTCTTAGCAAACGATGTCCATAACAGGGTATAATTTGATTCATTTTGTAAATGTTTTCTCTTTTGTGCCTTTTAGCTATTTTTAATAATTCCGGCTTAAAGCAATACTGTGGAAATGAAATAATTTCGTTCGTTAACCATTCTTTTATTTTCTGTACCGTCCAGGAGTTTTTTGGTTGCTTATTTAAAATTTTCTAATGATACGGAGTATTATCTAATACGTGACAGATGGTTCATGTAACGATGGTAATAGTTTCTTTTTTAACCATTCCACAAACATTTCTGTATCCATATTGTTTTGATATTCAGCCGATTTTGATTTTAACGAAAATAAAAGATACACCCCATAAACAAAACCATGCTTTTTACCTGCATGCACAATAATGTGTCTTTTTCCTTCACCGTCGGTGTGTTTTATAGACTTTATGTTATCGTCCTGCCAAATTCTTTTTGTTCCACCTTTTGCAAAAATCTAAGTTTCGTCCAGATAAACGAATGAAGAGCATTTTTGTTTACAGTGAGTATAATTTCTTTAAAATTTAATTCTTCAGAGCACGACTCATGTTTATTCACACAAAGCCTTTCAGTTGCCCTCATTTTTAAACTTAAACCCTAAATGTTTCAAATTTTTCCAAAGACTCGTTCTACATACATACATATAGTCACGCATTTTTCCCGTAGGGGTAGGCAAAGACCACTTTCTTCCACTTGCTACGGTTCTTACACGCATCTTTTGCTTTCTCTACTTTCATCAGTGCTCCCATACATGCTCGTCGGTTGTTGGTACTCTTGACCTGGCCTTTCTTCAAAACAATGTTGATCTGATCGAGATATGTTCGCCGAGGTCGACCTCTACCGACTTGTCCATTCACACTTGCTTTATAAATTTGTTTCGTTAATCCTCCTTCATCTATCCTTTCTGTGTCCAAACCATCTAAGCATTCCTTTATCTATCCTTTTTACCACATCTTTTACACCACATCGTTTTCTTATCTCACTATTCTTTACTTTATCCAACCGAGTCACTCCGGCTATACTTTCCAGACTACTCATCCCCATAGCATTTATCCTATTTTTATGCTTGTTCTACTAAACCCAACATTCACTACCATACATAAGTGTCGGAACCAACACTCCTCTATGCACAGCCCGACGTGCCTTTTTGACACTTTCTGGGTGATCATAAAGCTATTTAGTGCCCCATTAAATTGTTTTCCTGCCAACACCCTTCGCTTAATGTCACTGTCATACTTTCCATCTCTCGTAAACTTTAAACCCAGGTATACAAACTTATTTACTTGTTCCACTCTTAATCAGAACTTTACAGTTTGTCATGTTTTCTTCTCTTTCAAAAACCATTACTTTTGTTTTGATTACATTTATTTTCATTCCATTGATTTTTAAGGCATCATGCATAACATTACCCATCGCCTGCAGCTCCTTTTCAGATGACGCTAATATGATTTGATCATCGGCGTAAAGAAAGCATTTGACGATGAAATCATTCATTTTCAATTCATTCGCACTCTCTTTTAAATCTTTTAAACAATCGTCTATGCATAAGGTAAACAGCCTTAGCAAATCCACACATCCCTGTCTTACACCTTTTTCGATGTTAAACCAGTCCGTGTAAGCTCCGTTTATCCTGACATAAGCAGTGGAATCCTCGTAAAGTTATTTCAGTGCTTGTATTAAACTACCGCTCACCCCATACCTAGATAATATTGACTACAATTCACTCCTCACTACTCTGTCATAGGCCTTTTCCAAGTCTATAAAAGCGCAATAGACCTTTTGACTTTTATCCAAGAATTTTTCTACTATACCTCGTAATAAAAAGACCTAATCCATACATCTCCTTACTTTTCTAAATCCTGTTTGCACATCCCATATCATCTTAGTGTCATTTGTTACTCTTTTAATCAATATCTTTGCATACAGCTTGCCGACTATGCTGAGTAAACTATTACCTCGGTAGTTCTTACAGTCCTGCTGCAAACCTTTTGCCTTGTAAAGAGGCACGATACCGGCCTTGCACCAGTCGTCTGGTACGGTACCACTCCTCCAATAAAGGTTAAAAAGTCGATACAGCATATTAGCTAGCATGTTTTGTCCAGCCTTCAGCATTTCAACTGTTATCCTGTCGTAGCCAGCAAGTTTACCTAATTTCACACTGTTCAACGCTTCCACAAAAGCATGTATAAGAGCACTGATAAAAGTAAAAGAAGCGAAAGATGTGTGTTAGAACCGTAGCAAGTGGAAGGAAGTAGTCTCTGCCTAATCCTACGGGAAAAAGGCGTGACTATATGTATGTATATTTAACCTAATACGTACAATAAAGTTCTTCTTCTTTAGGTGCCCTGTCCTCCTCGGACGTTGGCAATCATCAGCGCTATCTGAACCTTGTCTACAGCTCGGCGGAACAATGTGGTAGTGCTCACTCCATACCATTGTCTTAAGTTTTTTAGCCAGGATATCTTTCTTCTACCCTGGCCTCTTCGTCCTTCTATCAATAAAGTTAAAAAAAAAATTAATAAACGTCAGCACAACAAACTTCCAGGCGAAAAAATATTAAAAAGTAGGATTAAGTGACATGCAGCACGCAGCCACTTTTTGACAGATATAATCTCAAGCGTGACGTCACATGTAGGTACGTCACCATTACCACCAAAATCAAGCTGTAACCTCACCTGCATATTTCCCATAACCTTTAAGAACTCGTTGCCTTGGAGATATAGTGACAAATAAAATGTCACCTGTAAAAGAGATCCTGTTCTTAAATATGTATATAATTGCAACAAAGAAAGTTGGCAAGAAATATTTTATTATTGATAATATCATTAGTTACTCGCGAATAAAATGTTAAAATATTATTAACATAAGCACGTTTGTATATTCCAACAACTAACTGGTGCACGTCCAAACTAAGTGTATATGCTCGTGGCGACACGTTTATTGTCGCGTTAGATCCTAAATCGGAAAATTCAACTTAAAAATCGTAGATAGTTTTTTAATTAATTGCAAATTTCTGATTCGACGATGTAGGCGAGCAATATAAGCCAGAAGGTGGTCTTTTGACATGTTAATGACGTTGTCCGCTCTGAAACGGAGTCACTGGGGGGTGAACCGGGCGGTCTTATAACTAATCAAGACCGTCGTAGTCGCATAGCCAACTAAAGTCTGCCCATGAATATTTACCACCTAATTCAGTATTTCCGAGATAATGACTGTGTCTGATCAGTTTGCGGGTATCGCATCGGACTGCAATCTAGAGCTGATTATGCCGCCCCCATACAGCCCCGTTTCCAGAACCGGCACCAGATAATACCCAACATTTTATAGGACTCCAAGCGTATTAACTGACGTTTTAAACCATTCACAAGTGTATATAATTGGACTGCAATATGTCAGAAACCAAAGGTGTACTAACATAACTTAACGAGTATGTATCAAATATTAAGTAAGACTGTAAACCCCAGTGACGTTAGGTAATTAATTAGAATGACTTAAAAAAAGTAATGGCATTACTTTCACTGTAATTAAAGCAGTTATTAATTACTTGCTTTTCAATTTAATTTATTTGTATGTTGGTAATTAATTAATTATAATTATTAAAAAAATATTTGAATTATTTTTATTTTAATTTTTTCTTCTTCTTCAATTGGCACTTCAACCCGGGATGGGTTTTGGCCTGCTCTACAATAGTCTGCCATCTTATCCTATCGGTAGTTACGGTCCACCAGTTTCTGCATTTAAGCTTCTTAGGATCTTTCACTACATCATTTTTTCCACGTCTTTTTAGGTCTGCTTAAGTGTCTCGTTTCGCAGGGTTTTTAGTCAGTTATCCTTCTCGCTGATATTTTTAACTCCATTCTTTGTATATGGCCCAGCCATCTAATTCTTTGGGATTTTACAAACCTAACTATATCTTTTCCATAGGTTAACGCATTTAGCCTGATTAATTCTGGATCTTAGCCGATTTTCATCTGCTTTAGTGAGAGTCCATGTTGCGCATGCGTATGTAACTACCGGTCGTATCAAGGTCTTATATAACCTGAGTTTGGTCGTTCTGCATTTCAGTTGTGATGCCAGTAATTTTTTGTATATGTATGTATTTTTGGCACCGGCTTTGCATCTGGTCTTAATCTTTTCACTCGTATCATTCTTATTGTCTAATTTGGGACCCAGATACACGAAGCTAGTTGTTTCCGTCTATGTCAAGTCCACCTTGGTTCAGACGGCTGCTGGTGGTTTTCATGTATTTCATGTATTTAGTTCTAAATACACTATAAAAAACCATTGTTTATGAAACATATTTTATTAATACCATATTTTTTCACGCAAAACTCGGGGATGACAAAGGAAATGATGATCAACCTGGTGAACTTACCTGGTACACAGATGGATCAAACACCAGCGAAGGAACTGGCTCGAGCGTCTATTTTTTAAATCCCAAATATGAGCAATTAAACTCATTGGGGAGACATGCCTTGGTCTTCCAAGCTGAAGTACATGCAGTACATGCCATAAACGCTTTTGCTGTTGAAAATCTAAAAAGAGAATACAAAAATAAAACACGTCTCATTAGATCAGATAATTAAGCGGCACTTAAAGATTTGGCATCACAAAACTTGGTTAACCTAAACAAAGTCACTTTGTTGTGGGTGCCAGGGCATAAAGGTATTTTTGGTAACGAAAAAGCGGACAAACTAGCTAGACGGGACTCTGGAACACCATTTATTGGGCCAGTCGCGAATAAATAGTGTAGACGTTGTGATATTTTTTAATCTTTTTTCTACAAATTGCAAGAATCGGGTCAATTCCTCAAATACAGTCCATTTTTAAAAAGGTTAATTGATATTGAGCAAATTTACGACTTGGTCAGATTTATTATATTTATTTATTACACCGAGTCGACCATTACGTAATAAGCTATGGTCAAATTTTAATTAATTTGATTATCTCCAAAGCTATACATTATAATTATAACAATATTGAGTTTAAATTAGTCCAATTACATATTAATTTGGTCATAATTACTCTAAAAACTAATATCAAACATTTTTCCAAATATGTTTACCTTTTTTTCGTTAAAACAGAATTATAAAGGAGTAAAAATACATTTATAAAAGCCCACCCTGATTCGATATTTCTATCTCGACCACCTCGTATCCTTCAGATGTCAATTCGGTATTGCGTTGATCGCCCTATCGCAGTCCAGAAGTAAGTAGAGAATTGCTGTTTTTCGTTTCAGCTTAACTTTATCATTGTTTGCTGTGCGACGTGACATCGACGACGTTGATGAAAAGAAATTACGATAAAAGATAATATTACTAATTTATATGTTACCACACTAACTTTCATTTACGAACAATGGGTAACGTGCACGTGACGTCACAGCTTGAAATTATATCTAGCTGTCAAAAAGTGGCCGCGTGCTGCACGTCACCTAACCCTACTTTTCAACACCTGTTTTCATAAGAGTGTGTTGTGTTTCCGTTATTCATTTAGTTTTTTTTAAACTTATTGTGCAAATTTTGTGGAAAAATAATTATAAATATTATATTAACAAAAAATGCTGGCATATTGCGGTATTGTAATTTTTTTAAATAGTTCAGCTAAAACAGTTACACTTTGGGCAAGTACTGGTGCTTAAAAAGAAATGAATAATTTTAATTAAAGAATAATTTTGAATTTCATGCATTAAAATTTGTAAAATAAATAGAACAAACCAAGCAAGAACTTACAGTCCATAGTTTAAAAGTTCCTTCAGCATGTTATTGCTTTCATTTTTCCTATTTTTATATCTGTATATATTTTCTTTACTAAATAATAAATACTTTGATTTGGTGCTTAAAAAAATCTGTATTTTTATTGGAGAAGTCCCCAATTTGTAGATTTCTCTCTGTTATTAGAAAAATAAAAAAATTGTCCACTCTGAGAAAAACGACTCAGAACATAAATAGCAGCACTACAGTTTTTTTCTTTAAACCTAAATAAATATTAATATACCCACTCTAAATTTGAAAAAACCCAAAAACTTCCAGAAAATCAAAATCGTTAACCAAACACACATAACCTGGAAAAATAATTATAAATATTATACTAAGAAAAAATGCTGGCATATTGTGCCATTGTAAATTTTTTAAATAGCTCAGCTAAAACAGTTACTTTGGGCAAGTAAAGTGCAACAGAAGTAGCTTTCAGAATATTTGTTATTTTAGAGCCTAGTCGCCCGCCAAGTTACTTCTGTTGCACTGTACTTACTTGTGCTTAAATAAAAATGAATAATTTTAATAAAAGATTACTCTTGAATTTCATGCATTAAAAATTGTAAAATAAATAAAACAAATAAAGCATGAACTTACAGTCCATAGTTTGAAAGTTCCTTCAGCTTGTTATTGCCAGAGTAACTTGGTTGGATAAAGTAAAGAATAGTGAAATAAGGGAATACGGTGATATGAAGATGTGGTTACAAAAATAGATAAAGGAATGCTTAATTGGTTTGGACTCGTAAAAAGATTTATAAAGTGAGTGTGAATGGGAAAGTCGGTAAACGTCGACCTCGGTATATGTGATCGGTAGTGATCAGATCGAAATTGTTCTGAAGAAAGGCCAGGTCAAGAGTACCAACAACCGACGAGCATATATGAGAGCACTGATGAAAGTACAAGAAGCGAAAGACGTGTGTAAAAACCGTTGCAAGTGAAAAGAAGTGGTCTCTGCCTACCCCTACAGGAAAAAGGCGTGACTATAAAGGCTGATATTAATAATTGGTAAATTCCACTCTGTTAATGTTTTTTATCAAAATCGAGGTTAACGCGAGAAACAGTTGTTAACTAAATAATTTTTCTTGATTTTCTCGAAAAAGGCTACATAAATTTAAAATCTTTTAACTGTATTAGAAAAAGCTTTTTAAATTATTATAAAAATGTATACAGCATTTTGCTATAAAATAATTAGGCGAGCCAACATTTACAGAAGTTTGTTTTTCTATGTTAATTTTTTTTTTATTTTAAACTGCTTCAACCACTAGGGCTATTAGCATTGATCGATATAAATATAAAAGCTACAATAAAAAATATAAATAAAAATATTTTAAATCTGTTTTATGAGACCCGTTGAGCGTGAGAAGTTTATTATTGAGTCACTATCACTATTCTCATAAAAGCACTGTTAAAGTATTTACCTGTAATGTTAAAGTATCTGTAATAGTTTAGTTATATGCGGGTCGAAGGTCAAAATTCCTTATATTTTTTATTTTTGATTTCAGTTAAATTCTTCCTGTCAGTGTCGTACTTATTTATTTTTCACAGAAAATATGAGAATAGATACAATATACAGTATGAACATTATTTCAAGTTAATAACATTATGACCAATATAACATTTCTCCCACCCAGTAATTGAAATGTGCAATTACTTTTTCACATCTAGAATAATCAGTCTAGATACATGTCGTCGATATATAGTGTTTTTGGAGTTTCTGACATCCACTATTTTTATTTTTCCATCTTTCGCAGGAAAGACGTTTACAACAATAGCCTTTTGCCACAAATTCCGGGGTCCATCTGGATCAACCACTATAACAACGTCTCCCACTTGTATAGCTCTTTCTCCGCTGTCTCTGAACCATTTACTGCTCTTGATCAACGTTGGCAAATATTCTCTTGACCACTTGGACCAAAACATATCAGCCAACCTTTGTACAGCTCTCCAAGAAGACATCAAGCACAAGTCTTTTTCCACAGTTTTAGTAAATGATGGAGAAATATGGGATGGTCCAATCAGGAAGTGATTGGGAGTCAAGCTTTCCGCATCGTCCCAATCGAGTGATACATGAGTCAATGGCCTACTGTTTAATATACTCTCACATTCATAAAGTACAGTACGTAGTACATGTTCTGGTGGATATTTGGATTTTAAAATTTCCTTCATAATCTTTTTTATACTCTGAATGAGTCTTTCCCAACTCCACCCGTGTGAGGCGCTAGAGCAGGATTAAAGAAAAACTTGATTTTTCTCATGACAGTGAAATCAATTATTTCGTTTTTTGTCATTTTTCGGAATTCTTCACTTATTTCCTTCTCAGCACTTTTGAAACAGGAGCCGTTGTCACAATATATTTCATCTGGAAAGCCTCTTCGACAACCGAATTGTCTTAGTACATTGATGAATGAATTGGTAGTTAGATCATGAGCTAATTCCAAATGTACCGCACGAGTAGTCATACATGTGAAAATAGCCCCATATCTTTTTTCTCTACTTCTTTTCACTGTGACTTCCAGTGGCCCATAATAGTCAATGCCTGTTTTCATGAAGGCTCTGATTGTCGGATGAATTCGACATTCCGGTAATTGTCCCATTAATGGAATCTTTGGAGTCGCTCGTCGAACTCTGCAAATCTGGCAACTATTCCAAATACTTTTCACTGTTTGTCTTAATCTCAAAATCCAGAAATTTTTTCTTAAGTTATTGATTTCAGTAAAATTCTTCCTGTCAGTGTCGTACTTATTTATTTTTCACAGAAAACATGATGAAAATAGATACAATATACAGTATGAACATTACTTCAAGTTAATAACATTATGACCAATATAACAAGCACTGTTTTAAAGAATTCGGTATATTGTGTTGTTGTCTTTCAAGTGTGAAAAGGGGGCACTCCACTAACAGATGTTGGATGTTTATTTCCGTACTGCAAGCATAGCATAGCATCCATGTTAAATCCTTTGATCCAGATTCAAAGTTCCACCTTGTTTATTATTTTATTGCAGAGAGGTTACGATTCTCGTCATTTTCAGTGCTTTTTACAGATACCTAAATACTCAAGTTTAATTTTATTAATGTGTATAAAAATTATGAATACGTAAAAAAAATTGTTTAAGAAATTTTAAAAAAAGTTGTTAAGTACTTGCAAGTCAGAACCAAATTATATAAGAAAAACTTTTGGTTTTTGATAACGTAATAGTTTGTGTGAGAAACACAAATAAAAATTAAAAGGCCATATTGGTGTGTAAAAATATTACGAATGACAAAACTTTATAAATGTTAGTAGATAGTTATTAAATATTGTTTTTGGAACACAGGTAAAATTTTTGTTACCGCTTCAAGGAGCCTTTTTTAATAAAGGTTATATTAAATCCTAGCGCCCAAAAATACTTTTTCTGTACTTTTTTATTTTTAACATACATACATACATATAGTCACGCTTTTTTCCCGTAGGGGTAGGCAGATACCACTACCTTCCACTTGCTACGGTTCTTACACACATCTTTTGCTTCCTCTACTTTCATCAAAGCTCTCATATCTGCTCGTCGGTTGTTTGTACTGTTGAACTGGCCTTTCTTCAAAACGATGTTGATCTGATCGAGATATGTTCGCCGAGGTCGACCTCTACCAACTTCTCCATTTACACTCGCCTTATAAATTTGTTTCGTTATTCTTCCTTCATCCATCCTTTCTACGTGTCCAAACCATCTAAGCATTCCTTTATCTATCTTTGTAACCACATCTTCTTTTAGACCACAGCGTTCTCTTATCTCACTTTTCTTTACTTTATCCAACCGAGTCACTTCGAGTCACTTCTCAGACTACTTATCTTCGCTGCATTAATCCTATTTTCATGCTTCTTCTGCCAAACCCAACATTTACTACCATACATAAGTGGAGGAACCAACACACCTCTATGCAGAGCCAGACGTGCCTTTTTTGACACTTTCTGGCTACTTATAAAGCTATACAGTGCCCAATTTATTTGTTTTCCTGCCAACACCCTTTGCTCAATGTCACAAGCATACTTTCCATTTCTCGTAATATTTGAACCCAAGTACACAAATTTATTTACTTGTTCCATTTTTTCTCTCTTAATCAGAACTTTACAGTTTGTCATGTTTTCTTCTCTTTTAAAAACCATTACTTTCGTTTTGCTAACATTTACTTTTATTTCTTTGATTTTTAGGGCATCATGCATAACATTATCCATCGCCTGCAACTCCTCTTCAGATGACGCTAATATGACTTGATCAATGGCGTAAAGAAGGCATTTGACGATCAAATTAATCATTTTTAATCCATATGCACTCTCTTTTAAATCTTTTAAACAATCGTCTATGCGTAAGTTAAACAGCCAAGGAAAAGTCACACATCCTTACGCCCTTTTCGATTTTAAACCATTTCGTGCAAGCTCCGTTTATCCTGACACAAGCAGTGGAATCCTCGTAAAGTAATTTCAGTGATCGTATTAAACCATCGTTTACCCCATAAACTGACAATGTCGACCACAATCACTCCTTACCACTCTGTCATAGGCCTTTTTCAAGTCTTTAAAAGCACAATAGACCTGACTTCTAGCCAAGAATTTTTCGACTTTATCTCGAATTAAAAAGACCTGATCCATACATCTTCTTTCTCTTCTAAATCCTGCTTGCACATCCCCTATCACCTTCGCAGTTTCATTTGTCATTTTTTTTATTAATATCTTTGCATACAGTTTGCCGACTATGCTAAGTAAACTAATACCTCGGTAAATCTTACAGTCCTGATACGAACCTTGTCCAATGTAAAGCGGCACGATAACGGCCTTGCACCAGTCTTCTGGTAGGTATGCTACCACTTCTTCAACAAAGGTTAAAATGGCGGTACAGCAGACTTGTTACCACGCTTTGTCCAGCCTTTAGCAATTTAACTGTTATTCTGTCGTACCCAGCAGCTTTACCCAATTTCATACTGTTGAACGCTTCCAAAATATCTGTCGTACTAATTTCACATTCATTGCAACTTTCACTCATGTCTCCGAATGGTGCCTGTACTTGTGCATTCTCTTTGTCAAATAAATTTTCGAAGTATTCCTTCCATTTTTTTAATACGCATTCCTTTCCTTTTACCATATTACCATCTTGGTTTCTAATTTTTTCCAGTTGCGAGGTAGTATTTTTACCTCTGGCTGTTCTTATGGACTTTCAGAAGAGTTTAATATTGTTTTGGAAATCGTCAGTTAACCTTCTATCAAATTCATTTTTATCACTCACCTTCTTTCTTGCAACAATCTCTTTTGCCACACCTTTTAAACTCATTCTTTGCCTTGTTTACATTCTTAATCGTTGCCTTTTGCGTTCTTTGATTGGCTTTTGTAGCCAGCCAATCCAGATATCCGTTCTTCTTCTCTGATACTGTATTTGGAACTTCTACGCATATGTTCTGTAACTTGCATCCTTTCCTTCTTTTACTTTCACCACACACTTCAATAGCAATTTCCACGATTCCTTCCTTGAATGGCTTTCACAATTCTTTAACCTCATATGTTTCATCTGTCAAATTTCTCGATTTACTAATGAACTCCTCTTTTATACCTATTTCTTGCAAATTCTTAACTTTTATACGCTCTAGTATACTACTTGATTCCTGCACACGATGCCGCCACCGCTTACACGGCTTATTACCAAGAAGTGGTGTGTCAATACCTGCACCACAGTATGCCCGAGTGTCCATTACTTTCTATTTCAATCTTTCATCCACAATTACGAAATCAATTATACTTTGCTGGTATTCCTCTTGTCTTGTATACAAGTGGTTCCTTTTTTGGTGAAACATTGTGTTAGTTACCACAAGATTTCACTCCAAACATACTTCAAGTAGACTCTGCCGTCACCGTACATTCCTAGAAAACGTTCATATCCATCACGCTTTTCTCCTACCCAACTATTAAAATCACCAACATTAAAATTCTTTTATCTGGTTACATTTATTCATAATATCTGTCACACTATCCCAAAATGCCCCCCTCTCTTTCTGGGCTTTCAAAGATTGGTTCCACTGTGCATCTTGCGGGGCATAAACCCCTAGCAAAAAGATACGAGTAGGACCAACCTTCAGCCTCACCCAAAAGAGTCTTGGGCTCACACATTCAAAGTCAGTCACACATTAATTCATTCTAGCAGAGAGTATCACACCAACGCCCTGAGAACCTCTGCTGGTGTCTGGAACTCCTGACTAGTAGGCTGTATAAGGTCCATGTGTTGTGATTTCACATCCTTTGCGCTTGGTTTTATTCACACTTCTTCTTCCGGTACCCTGTCCAATTATCGAACGTTGGCAATAATATTGGCTATAATAACTTTGTTTATCGCAGCTCGGAATAATTTAACGGATGATTTGCGATACCACACTCGAAGATTTCGGAGCCAAGATGTTCTTCTTCGTCCTGGACCTCTACTTCCGGCAATCTTACCCTGCATGACTAAATGAAGGAGGTAATATTTCTCTGGATGCCTTATCACGTGACCGAAGTATTCGAGTTTTCGGCTTTTTATTATTTTAATTATTTCTGTTTTTTTTTCATTCGTTGTAGAACCACCTCATTTCTTATTCGGTCCATCCAGCTTATTCGTAGGATTCTTCTGTAGGCCCACATTTCAAAGGTCTCCAGCCTATTCAATAATGAGTCGGTCAGCGTCCAACTCTCTACTCCAAAGAGCAATGTGGAGAATATACAGCAACGTGTTAGTCTGATTTTTAATTTTAAAGTGATTCCTTTGTTGCACAGAAGTCTTTTTAATTTAAAGAAGGTGGTTCTGGCTTTTTCCATACGAATCTTTATTTCTTTGCTCATGTCCCAGTTGTCATTGATATTAGCGCCCAGGTATGAGATGTTGTTAACCCTTTCTAGCTGTATTCCGTATGCCCTGATTTGTATTGGTGGTATTGGTGTTTTGCTGACAACTATAACTTTGGCTTTCAAAGTATTGAGTCTTAGCCCATACTTGTTACATGACTCGGTCACTCTATTTATGAGTATTTGCAGTTCTTTCTGACTAGCAGCAATTAGCACCATGACGCCCGTATATCTCAAATTATTGATGTTAATTCCGTTTACCTTAATACCAAGGTCCACTTCGTCCAAGGCTTCTCTGAAGATATATTCATAGTAGATATTAAATATTAAAGGAGACACAAAGAACATCAATCAGTTTTTCTTCTATCATCGTGTAAATTTTATCAATTTTATCATTTAATCTTTCCCTCACATTCAAAGTAGCAAAGTGGCTATCTATTATTTCAAAGGTCATGGAAAAAGCCATTAACATCGAGCTCATGAAATATCTGGAAGACTCAGGAATTATCAATGATAGGCAATATGGCTTCCTGGTGACCTGCTCGCATACGTCTCACATATATGGCAGCTATCTATTGAAAAGTATGGAGAAACTTTAGCTGTGGCATTAGATATCTCCAAGGCGATCGATCGAGTTTGGCACCAGGGACTCCTCGCCAAGCTTCCATCTTATGGCTTGCCCCCTCAGCTGTGTTCTCTGCTTAATAGTTTTCTCTCAAACAGTTTTCTCCATGTAGTGGTCGATGGAGTTTCATCTGACACTCTACTCATAAATGCTGGTGTTCCGCAAGGATCCATTCTAGCACCAACACTATTTTTACTTCACATCAACGACCTGTTGAAAGCAACTTCATGTCCCGTACACAGCTTTGCCGATGATAGTACCCTCCATACCGCTTTCTCTTCCAGGGCCCCTATATCAGCCCGTGAAACCAAAAATGAACGAGAAAGAAATGTTAACAATATAAATATGGACTTGGCAACAATTCTCGAATGGGGATCCAATAACTTTGTAGAATTCAATGCAAACAAAACACAAGCATGTCTTTTCTCTAGAAAAGCCGATCTCACTGTGCCTAACATAACTTTGTCAGGAGTAACCATACCACTGAAGTCATCCATATCGATGCTTGGTATTACTATCAGCAATAACCTTTCCTGAGAAAATCACGTGAGGTCCATTGCCAAAAGTGCATCCCAAAAACTTGGTTTTTTGTTTCGTGCCAAGAGCTATTTCACCTTCATCAGCTGCTTATAATCTATAAGGCACAGATCCGACCTGTACTGGAATACTGTTCCCATATTTGGAGTGCGGCACCTAAACATATCCTGAAGCTATTGGATTCTGTCCAAAAAAGGGCAATTCGTCTCGTCGGTGATGCCTCGCTTACAAACTCGCTTACTTGTCTGGAACACCGTAGAAGAGTTGGCGATTTGTCTCTATTTTATAGATATTTTCATGGGCGATGCTCTTCTGAAATATCAACAATCGTTCCTCCTTTGGCAGTCTCTTCGAGATTAACCCGTCAAGTTCAGTCTTCACACCTCTTCGTGGTAACTTTGTAGACCTGCAGAACATCACTTTCCAAAGACTCATTCATCCAACGAATTGCGAGGCTTTGGAACTCATTGCCTAGGGAGGTGTTCCCCGAGGCATACAACCTCCAGAAATTTAAGAAGAACACCAACTCCTACCTTTTTTCCCTTGGTTCCCACGATGTTCTCTAAACATTACAGGATATCCCTTTTCGTGGGAACCAGAACATATGAAAAAAAAAATATATGTAGTCCACGTATCGCCCTCACAGAAAGCAGAGCATGACAGGTGGTGACTCATATCGCTGCTGATGTGGTTATAATCAATACAACTATTACTCATAGCTTCCCATGATAAATAAAATCTATACTAAAAATAAATACATAGTGGGTATTACTAGATTAAAATTAAATTTAAATATATAGCATCTAAAGGAAATATACTTTCTCTTGATGAAAACACTCTTACCTTACTTTTTATTTTTTTAAAAATTCCATTACAAAATATCCCAATACAAAATGTCAAAATCTATTTAAAAAACCGAAAAATACAAATTCTTAACGAATTTACCACAATCCAACACAAAATAATATAACAAGGCAGAAACTTACAGCTATTAACCAAAATAATAATGTTTTTAAAAAAATTCTTGAAAATTTGCTTTTTTTACTGGAGCGATATAACATGCGACTTCTCTTAACAGTCAATATGACAATTTTTAGTTTTAAAACTCATCTAATATCCTTGTCTCGGCTGAGATTGGCAGGAAGCCTGTCGGGTCACCCTAAATAACGTAGTGATAAGGTATAATTAGCCCGTAACAAGTCGTTTTAATTTATACCTACTTTGCAAAAATATGCCACAATTTTTTTTGGTAGGTGCATTTAAGTGTTATTAAGGAGAAGGCATTAGAATGTCTTATTATATAAAGAGGTGGTATCCCAGAAAAAGTTGGGAACCTCTGTGCTAGAGGTTTGTATTCAAATCTGAGCCGTAAGATGTAAACTAATTCTGAGTCCTTTGAGAGCAATAATTCGGCCACATTGTGTTAAAGAAAAAATACAACATCGAAGTAAAATTAGGAGGAGCACATTTCCATCATTATCATTAGAAGGCAAACAACAGGCAAAGTTCAACTTAGATTTTACCACAAATTAACTTTTGATACTGTTCTCGGCGGAGATATAAAAACCGTGGCAATTTCGGTCCTCAGGACCAGAGCGGCGGACCTCGAATACATTTAAATGGAAATTTGAAGATATTTCCAATGACGTCCTCCCTCTCTGGTAGAGAATTAAAACTTTGTAACATTAAAATACATCATTTCCACAAATGATTGAGTATTTGGATTCTTCGAGTACGAACAAAGTGAATAGGGAGACATAATTTCGTTTTTAGAACTCGAGATTGCTTCTGATTTTGCATTTCAGTCGAAGAGAAGGACATTAATTTTAGAATCGGAAATGTAATCAAGGGAGAGGAGATGTAAATGTTTTAATTCTGAAGTGCTCTGTATTCTTGTATAAACGAATGACATCTTCTGCTCGATGGAAAATTACTTTTACTTCACAATCTTAACGATTCATAAAAGTACATCATTTGATAAAAAAATTTAAAATATTATTAAATATTTAAGAAAAATTTAAGTAAATTTACAATAAAGTGTTCCATATTATGTTTTGACTTGAATGAATGATTTTATTGTAGTTTTTACACATTTTAACATTGTAACATAGCAAGAAACTCCGACTGGTGGTTGTATGTGGGGTTGAATGTGTAGACTAATACTGTTTCCCTATGAAGAAGGGTTAACCCCAGAAATATATATATATATATATATATATATATATATGCAAAATTTATAGAAAACTATAATATTATAGTAAACTATAAACATTTTTCGACAGCGTGAATAGATGTGAAAAATGTACAACTTATTTTTAAAATATCAGCTAATTTCGCTATATGTCACCTATATTATAGGTTCATGGAAGTCGATAGTGTATCAAAAAACAACTACTTCTCTGTCTATATGCTGCGACAGGCATTGAATTACATCTGATTCATAATCGTGTATAATACCCCATTTCGGGTAACAATATGCAGATGCTTGTTAAGTAGGAGTAGATTTATCCATCCGAAGTGACTTAACTTATACATACACGATCTATACATATACGATTGTTTAAAAGATTTAAAAAAAAGAGCGTATGGATTATTATATAATAATTTGATCGTCAAATGCCTTCTTTACGCCGATGATCAAGTCATATTAGCGTCATCTAAAGAGGAGTTGCAGGCGATGGTTAATGTTATGCATGATGCCCTGAAAATTAAAGAGATAAAAATAAATGTAAGCAAAACAAAAGTAATGGTTTTTGAAAGAAAATAAAGCTTGACAAACTGTGAAGTTTTGATTAAGGAAGAAAGAGTGGAACAAGTAAATGTGTTTATATACTTAGGTTTAAAGTTTACGAGAGATGGAAAGTATGATAGTGACATTTAGCAAAGGGTGTTGGCAGGAAAACAAATGAATTGTGCACTGCATAGCTTTATAAAAAGCCAGAAAGTGTCAAAAAAGGCACGTCTGGCTGTGCATAGAGCTGTGCTGGTTCCTACACTTATGTATGGTAGTGAATGTTGGGTTTGGCCAAAAAAACATGAAAATAGGATTAATGCTGCGAAGAATAGTAGTCTGAGAAGTATAGCCGGAGCGACTCGGTTGGATAAAGTAAAGATTAGTGAGATAAGAAAAAGATGTAGTGCAAAAGAAGATGTGGTTACAAAGATAGATAAAGGAATGCTTAGATGGTTTGGACACGACAGATGGTCATGATTTCTTTTATTTATCTATCAAAAAGGGGCCTTGACATGACAGACCACTTTAATAAGGTTATTTATTAGTCAGTGATTTTAATTTACATATTATGAAATTGTTATTTTAAATACTACAATTAATTTGAAAATACAAAAAACCACTATTATTTCATAGTTTAAAGTTTTTGCCTGACTGCCCAATGATTGCCAATTTTTTATTTTTTTTTATCATATACTTAATAGAAATTGATATTTTGTAAAAATTTATTAGCATGTAACTTGTAGTTTTTAAACTGACAAGAATTTATGTATTAACAATGACAATGACAAATAACAAACAACTCATATAATTTAAACAACTAATCAACTTCGTTACTACTGGTACCTATGTACGTTCCTAACACGTTAAATAATTCAGTATCTTTTGAAATGATGCGATCTTATCAAAAAGTGGTAAAATGACTTGAATCCGACTTTTATAAAGGGTTAATTTCCTGGTATCATTTGATTTTGAAACGCCCATATAAATGTAACAGTTGGTGGTCGATTCATCCAATACTATTTACTTCTAGTGGTTTATAGAGGTCATTATGACAATAGTGAAAATAAATGAGTCCGAAAAGAAAAGAGGAAAAGACGTAAAGAAAGAGAAAAACTTATATAAAACCCTAACTGGATTTCTTTAATGGGACTTTGAAGATATTGTTAGAAACGACCAAGCTAAGACCGGACTAGCCCAATGTAATAGGTAATCAAGCAAAAACGTGATGTGATGTGTAATATGTAATATCTCCCATTTAAACAATTTGTAAATTTTAAAAAAAGTAGCTATTTGCGTTCTCAATTACCGCTGCAAGACTTATTCAAACATGGAGTACTGTAAGTAATGTCAAAGGTAGAGTATCTGCTTTGTGTCATCTACAAGATACTTTCCTTGTGATTTGTTGTGATTTAGTGGTGTTGTTTAATAATTTTACAGAAAAGGTGTATTGTAAGTGTCGTGTAGTGAATATTATTCTGTCGATAAATTCCTTATTTTTTAAATTATGATTAAAACTATACTATTATAATCTGGGATTTAAAATTGTGGAAACTGGATTTATAATTTGTGAGTAATATTTATGGCTAGAATTGAAAAAATCCAAAGTGCTACTAAAAAAAAGCTTTTTTGCTGGTAATAATTAGAATTAGGTCATAAACCATCATTACAAGTTTTTAGTCTTAGGAAAATACAAAAGCTGCCATACATTTTGGTTATGAATGCGGCTTCGTGGAAATTTACATACATACATACATATAGGCACGCCTTTTTCTCATAGGGATAGGAAGATATCACTTCTTTCTACTTTCTACCGTTCTTACACAAGTCTTTTGCTTTTTCTACGTTCATCAGCGCTTTCTTACATGCTCGACGGTTGCTGGTACTCTTGATCTGGCTTTTTTCAAAACCATTTTGATCTAACTAAAATACGTTTGCCTATCCCCATCTCTACTGGCTTACCCATTAACACTTGCCTTATAAATATGTTTCGTCAATCTTCTTTCGTCCATCCTCTCTACATTTTCAAGTGTTTTTTTTACAGCTTTTAATAGTGAACGCTATCAGAATGGAAAAAAGTGATCATCGGTTTGTGATACAATACTTTCATTTGTAAGGCCTTAGTCCAAGCAATATCTAAGTGAAGCTAGATTCTACTCTGGAGGAGTCTGCTTTTTTGTGTCTACGTATTCAAACTATCTTTGTTCCTAGATTATCCTAGATTAAATATTAACGGTGAAAATTTCAGTCACCTTCGGTTCGCGGACGATATTGTACTGATTTCAGATAGCTTGGATAAGGCAGAGAAACTGCTTATGAGTCTAACATCTGCTTCACATAAAGTTGGGCTTAAAATAAATCCATCGAAAACAAATTTCATGACAAATCTAGTCCCAAGCCGAAACTACTTAGTAGAAGGAAAAGAAATCTTCCAATTTACATCCTACAGATATCTGGGCCATGATGTTACGATTGGCAGGGACAATCAAACCTGCGAAATCAAAAGAAGGATAGGGCTAACGTGGGCCGCCTATGGGAAGCTGAAACATATTTTTAAGTCCGAAACCCCCATATGCCTTAAGCGGAAGGTGTTTGATCAGTGTGTTCTGCCGGTTCTGACTTATGGTTCGGAGACCCTAACTCTAACACGAAAATCGGTAAATAAAGTAGGAGTGGCCCAGCGAGCCATGGAACGCTCCATGTTGGAAGTCACGCTGAGAGACAAGATTCCAAATGATTGAATACGTCAGAGAACAGGGGTTACCGATGCAATCCAGCGAATAACATATTTAAAGTGGAACTGGGCTGGACATGTCGCAAGAATGACCAACGAAAGATGGACCAAAAAGATCATAGAGTGGAGACCTAGGCAAGATGCGTTCAGGAACAGAGGTCGTCCGCCGACCCGGTGGACGGATGACATAAAAAGAGTAGCACCAAATTGGATCCAGGATGCCCAGGATCGAAATAAATGGAGATCGTTAACGGAGGCCTATGTTCAGCAGTGGACGAGACAGGCTGTTTGATGATGATGATGATGACTAGAGCCCTTATATAACTCCATTATAACTCCCTTTATTCATCAGAGTCCTTTCAGCTGTACTTCTCAGACTAGTCTTCACAGCATTGATCTTAATTTTATACTCATTCTGCAAAACCCAACACTCACTACCATACATAAGTGTGGGTCCAGCACTTCTCTATGCACTGCCAGTCGTGCATATCGAAATAAATTTTAGAAAGATACTTTCCATGGCCAGGTACATTAAGAAATGGCCCTGTTGAACTTGACTGACTGTGATTCATACTTCATATTTAGTTACTTCAAATCTACATATATTTGTGCCACTTGATGAACGTTTTGGAATGCAATTTTTTAAATCAATTACTTTTAATTATTCATACATGATGCATTTTATTTGTGAAAATAAAGCAAATTTTATTTAAATATTTAATATTGTGGTAGAGCACTATGAAAGAAAAGAGAAACGAGTCTTTTCAGTAGTAAGTCTTTTACCCCTGCTCTTCTTTGATCCATCATCTTAAGTATGCCAAAACATTAGTATCCAGAACCATTAATGCATCTATATATATTATATAAAATTATTTTGGGGATAAGAATTGGCGGCAAAATAATAAACACCATTAGATTGTGATTGTGATTGTGGCTGAAAGTATGGAAGAGTTTCAAACCCTACTAGATGCAGTAAATAGCGAATGCATCCAAATGGGACTTGACATTAACATCGATAAGACCAAGCTAATGATAATATCGAAGAAACCTACAAATAATAAACCACTAACCCTGGGTGGGCAAAAAATAGAAAAGTGAGAAAATTCAAATATCTGGGAGCCTACATCAACTCCGAATTAGATCCAGATCAGGAGATCAGGTTAAAAATATAAATAGCAAGGACAGAATTCTTAAAATTTGGACTATGTAACAGAAATCTAAATACTGTGCTCAGATTGAGGTTTGTAGAATGTTATGTCTGTTCCCAAATATTTTACGGGGTGGAAACATGGACGTTAAAAGCACAAATAATGAAAAAGATCGAAGCCTTTGAACTTTGGATATACAAAAGAATGCTGAGAATTCCATGGACAGCCAGAGTTACCAACGAGGAAGTGCTGAGAAGGATGGGTCAAAAGAAAAAATTGTTAATAACAATCAAAGTACGCAAGACAGGATACCTTGAACACATATTGCGGAACGAAAAATACAGGCTATAACAGGTCATCATGCAGGGTAGAGTGGAAGGGAAAAAGGAAATCGGTAGAAATAAAAAGTCATGGCTACGACATATTCGAGACTGGACAAACATAAATGTGAAAAAATTATTCCACGCGGCTAAAGACAGAAAAACTTTTAAAAATATGGTCGCCAATCTCCGATAATAGGGACGGCATAGCAAAAAGAAGAAATTATAATTATTTACAAACTAGCTTTACTAAGTAACCGTCAGGAGGCATTCAGATCTTTGCAAACGCGAATTTATATCATCTGGCATAAAATTTTCATTCACAGACTGATAGTTTCAAAAAGTACCTACTTTTTAGTTTGAAGCAAATAAGTAGCAGTGACTATGCCACGAACAAACTGAAAACAACCCAGATTTTGTAAAAAAACGTCGCAAAAATGAGGAAATTGTCTAGTCTGGGGACTAGTATAACATAAAAATACTAAATATTGTAATTATGCAACAAAAAGAATTTACACTTTTTAAAATTTGTCCAAGCTATTCATCTGCGACTGCATTGATTTGTTGAAAACTTTACACAATCATTTTTGGAAAAATTTTGATCAAAATTTATATATTTTTTAATTAGATATAAGATTTAACATGTCATGTTTGTTTCTCCTATCATATGTCAAAATTTTAATGGTAACGTCATACTAATTATTTTTAGTTGGTAATAGAATCTTGGAAAACCTTTAAAAAGTTCTATTTTTTTTTAAGTTTGTTACCTCAGAACTTTCGACTGGGTGAACCGATTTTAATGATTCTTTTTTTATTTGAAAGCTGGTGTTTCCTGTGTGGCACCATTTTAATTTAGTCCAGTTCTGACAATGAAATCCATAAGAAAAAAAAATAAGTATTAAATTTGCATTCAGTATGTGCGCGACAAGTGGACGAATAACTATCACGCCAATCGATTTCTATGATTCTTTTTTTATTGGAAAGGACAACCCCAATATTTATTATTTATTTTACATGATTTTCTTTAAATTTCCAAACAATTTTTAATTTTTTAATCTGAAATAGGTGTCATTTCTTTTATTATCTAACCGAGATTGATATTAAACCTGCAAATCCGATCCTGATACAAACCAACACAGAAAGGATATTATTTGCAGGTGTTCTCGCCTTTTGCTTTCGTTGAGAGAATGGCTTCGGTCTACTGTCATTTTGGAGCTTTGTTGTAACATAAACAGAATTGATGTAGCTGAAGGATTAACACACCGGAAAACGCTATGATATGCTTTAAAAATGTTCAGGAAAACATTCTAGAAAGTACTTTCTTTCACTTGGTTATCAACAGCTGTTTGTTGTGTTAAATTATAGAACAAAACTCTCATTTTAACCATTTAAATTGGATAGCAGAGTTGCCTTTTTGGATAGCAATATTATATTATGCAGCGGTTATGTATTAATGGCCATTATAAATGATCGTTGCTTACACTATTTTCTCTACGACCAATAAGTAACAAAAAAAGTGTGTGTTTTAGCTCCGACGCACGACGGGAGTTAACTCCTTACAAACGATTATAAAAAACATAGAAAACTAAATAAGAGTATTTTTATATTACTTAACCCATGCATGATACATTTATTTATATTAACATACATTCAAACATTCCCGTAGGGGTAGATAGAGACCACTTCTTTCCACTTGATGCGGTTCTTACATACATCTTTTGCTTTCTCTACTTAAATTAGTGCTTTCATACATGCCCGTCAGTTGTTGGTACTTTTGACCTGATGTTTCTTCAAAACAATGTTGATCTGATCGAGATATGTTCGCCGAGGTCGACCTCTACCGACTTCCGTTCATTCACACTCGCCTTATGAATTTGTTTCGACAATCTTCCTATATCCATCCTTTCTACGTGTTCAAACCATCTACGTATTCCTTTATCTATCTTTGTTACCACATCTTCTTTTACACCACAGCGTTCACTTATCTCACTATTCTTTACTTCATCCAACCGAGTCACTCCGGCTATACTTCTCAGACTACTCGTGTTCGCAGCAATAATCCTATTTTCATGCTTCTTTTGCCAAACCCAACATTCACTACCATACATAAGTGACTGCTCTATGCACAGCCAGACGTGCCTTTTTTCTCTTTCAAAAACCATTACTTTCATTTTGCTTACATTTATTTCACTTTCACTCTTCAGGGCATCATGCATAACATTAACCATAGCCTGTAACTCCTCTTCAGATGACGCTAATATGACTTGTTCATCGGCGTAAAGAAGTCATTTGATGATCAAATAATTCATTTTTAATCCATACGCACTCTCTTTCAAATCTTCAATCTTCAAATCGTCTATGTATAAGTTAAACAGCCATGGCGAAGCCACATATCCCTGTCTCACATTTTTTTCAATGTTAAACCAGTGCATGCAAGCTTCGTTTATCCTGACACAAGCAGTGGAATCCTCGTTAAGTGATTTCAGTGCTCATATCAAACTACCGCTCACCCTATACATAGATAATGTCGACCACAATTCATTCCTCACCACTGTGTCATAGGCCTTTTCCAAGTCTGACTTCTAGGCAAGAATTTTTCGACTATACCTCGTAAATTAAAAGACCTAATCCATACATCTCCTTCCTCTTCTAAATCCTGCTTGCCCATCCCATATCATCTTCTTAGTTTCATTCGTTACTCTTTTAATAGATATCTTTGTATATAGTTTGCCGACTAAGCTGAGTAAACTAATACCTCGATAGTTCTTACAGTCCTGATGCAGACCTTTTCCCTTTTGAAGCGGCACGATACGACCTTGCACCAGTCGTCTGGTACGGTACCACTCTTTCAACAAAAGTTAAAAAGGCGGTACAGCAGACTAGCTACCACGTTTTGTCCAGTCTTCAGCATTTCAATTGTTATCCTGTCGTACCCAGCAGCTTTACCCAATTTCATACTCCCACAATTTATGTCATACTAATTTCACTTACTTTCATTGCAACGTTTACTTATGTCTTCGAATGATGCCTGTACTGTGTATCCTTTTTCTCAAATAAATCTTCGAAGTATTCCTTTCATCTCTTTAATACGCATTCCTTTCCTTTTCCATACTACCATCTTGGTTTCTGATTTTTTTCAGTTGCGAGGTTGTATTTTTGCCTTTGGCTGTTCTTATGGACTTTCAGAAGAGTTTAATATTGTCTAGTTAACCTTTTATCAAATTCATCTTTATCACTCTCCTTGTTTCTTGCCACAACCACTTTTGCCACACCTTTTAACCTTTTATACTCATTCTTTGCTTTGTTTACATCCTCAATCGTTGCCTTTTGCGTTCTTTGATTGGCTTTTGTAGCTAGCCAATCCAGCTAGGCTTTCTTTTTTTCTGACACTGCTTTTTGAACCTCTACGCACATTTTTTGTAACTTGTATCCTTACCTTTTTTTACTTACACCACATATTTCAATAACAATATCCACGAGTTCTTCCTTGAATGGCTTTCACAATTCTTCAACCTCATATGCTTCATATAAACTATTAAATTTCTCGGTCAATTTACTAACGAACTCCTCTTATACCTTCTTCTTGCAAATTCTCAACTTTTATACGCTTTATACGTGGTCTGTGTCATCACCTGCACCGCGGTATGCCCGAGTGTCCATTTCTTTCTTTTTTAATCTTTTATCCACAATTACGAAATCAATTATACTTCCGTGGTATCGTTCTTGTTTTGTGTACAAGTGGATCCTTTTATGGTTAAACATTGTGTTTGTTACCACAAGATTCCACTCCAAATATGCTTTAAGAAGACTTTCTTCGTTTTCATAACATAACCATGAAAATATAAAAAATAATAATTTTATATACATTACATTACATTACAATCTTGCGGTTGGGTAATTAGTATCGGCTCCTATATTACCTAGATCTTTTGATCCTCTGTGCCTACCGCTGTGTCTTCAGGGCATCAGAATTCCAGTCTGCTGATTTTGGCGAACCTTAGGATTTCTGTTAGCCGTGTCCCATTTAGATCGCTAAAATCCATTATCATACGGCACCAGATTTGATACCTGTACACCACTAGCATCGGGCAGTGACACAGAATGTGTATACTGCTCTCCTCCTCTTCTCCGCATAGTCGACAGATTTTTTCGGCTGCCAGCTTAAGTTTGAAGAGGTGCTCACTTAGTGCGATGTGTCCTGTGAGCAGGCCAAGCGTGCTGCTTAGCCTACTCCGGCCCATCGTCCAAAGTGCGTCACCCCTCTTCTGGAGAGGTTTTGTCATTAGCTGTTTTGATGTTCTGCAGCCAGTATTTGCATTCCACTGAGCAATATGTTCTTGTTTAAGGATTAATGTTTTGCTTTGGCAATTGGCAATCCCAGGGTCCCATTTTTTGCCAGTTTATCGGCTATCTTGTTGCTATTTATCCCTGTGTGCCCAGAGTAAGAGTGACTTTGTTTACCGTCGCTCACTCAGCGAGGGCTTGCATGCAGTCCCACACCACCGATGATGTTATGGTGTTACTCACGAGGGCCCCAATAGCCTCGCCACTGTTATTAAGAATATTAATCTCACTGTTGGTCACTCTATTTTGTATGGCATAGACGTCAGCCTGGAAGACCGAGGCGTATTTCCCCAGGGGTATGCTTTCCCTGTGGTTGCAGGATGCTTTAAAAACACCTGCCCCGTAGCGTCCCTAGTACCCTGATCCATCAGTGTACCATAGTTTCACTCCTGGGCTGGTTAATGGTGTTTTCTTCAACCAGTCTTCTCTGGTTGGTATTTTTGTTTTATAATTTTTCCCTATCAAGGTCTTTTTCGAAATGTTCGATTTTATTATGAAGGGGTGTTTTTGGAGGGCCTCAATCTTGGTGTGGCTAATCCCGTTGCTTCTCCATCCCCCCTGACACTTTAGTCTGTATGCAGTGTTTCTGACCCGATCTTTTATCAGGAGGTCCAAAGGTGGTATGTTGAAAGCTATTTGTTTACCCTCTGTAGGAGCAGTGCTTATTGCCCCCGTTGTAGCCCGCAAGTATTTTCCTTGCAGGTTTCTCAACAGGTTCACAGCCCCGGTCCCTTCCACCCTTGGCCACAGACTACTGCTTTATACGTTAGTGACGGTAGTAATACCGCCTAATATAACCACTGGCTTACCCTCGGTTTTAGACCCCAGGTTTTTCCAATGGCTTTCTTGCATGCCCACATTGAGGCATAAATTTTATTTCTATTTGCCTCGAGGTGTACGTTCCACTTCCAATTGGTTTCCGAGGAACATTTGACATTCCAAATTAGTTAATTTTTTTTTGTATGGTTGAGAGCTAAGATCTTAATTTAGGCAAAAACAACGTGCAATCATAAATATAATTTTTTTATTAATAAATAATACTTAAACATAAAAACAAATACTACATAGGGAATTTTATCATTTTTGTAATCCATTGTAAAGGTTTTGCTAGCGTGCGAATTTACAAATTGGTCCATTTTTGTGATTAGTTTTAATTCAATATTATTTAAATAGAAATGAATTTAATTAATTTGTTAACAGTTTGACGTCGAGAGGTTTTTTTTTAAAAACGAACAAATTTTTATTAAATCGATTGTTAATTTTTTTTATACAGATGATATATAATTATCTAAAAAATCTTTCAGTGCGAATTCTTGAAAAAATAATTGATTATGCGTTTACCATGTACAAAAAAGCACACCGGAAAATAATCAAAAATATTTTGGTAAAAAAAATTCTTAATTTTATCCTGAACCAACCTGTAAGGACTAGTTACGCATTTAATCAATGGATATTTTAAATTTGTCATCTAAATCTGACCGTTATGTTCTGTTAAAAATTTCGGCATCTTGTAAAGGTATTAAATCCGGAATTTCGTCCTGATTTGATTCTTGTTCATTCAAGGCTAAAGAGGTATCGTTTGTTACTGATGCTAATGAATCTTGTTTTTTAACTTTCTCGATTAGCTCCTGCAGATGCGATCGATTTTCGTTGAGATAAACTGCAAAAAACTTTTCGATGTCATACAGCGGACGTCTTTTCAGAACTGCTCTGAGCAAAGTACTAACGATTGCTTTTATTTCCGGATGATTTTTTATGTATCTGCAAAGTATATTGGTAATTTTATTAAAAAAGACTCAAAAACTTCCATCCAAAAAAAGAGAATTAAAAAATATTTTGTAATTTATTATTAAAATATAAATTTTATACACAGGGTCTCTTTCTGTAGTATCATTGACTACTCTAAAACAGTGTTTGTCAACGTGTGGGTCGCGACCCCCCCGACTCAAAAACTTCCATCCAAAAAAAGAGAATTAAAAAATATTTTGTAATTTATTATTAAAATATAAATTTTATACACAGGGTCTCTTTCTGTAGTATCATTGACTACTCTAAAACAGTGTTTGTCAACGTGTGGGTCGCGACCCACTGGGGGGGTCGCGAAGCCTCTTTGGCGAAAAATCCGACACCCTTGGAAAAAAAAGGGACCGAATTTTTGTTCATTGGACCATAACCGGTTTTTGGAGTCACCACAAGTGCCGCCAAAACAATTATTTCGGAGTGGGCGGAGAGGAAAATTCTCACGTACTGGTCAGATATACCAGGGTTAACTCACACGAAGGCGTTTCTACATAAACCCTAGAGAAACACAACTAAGCAGATCCTAGAATGGAGCAGAAATGACCTGCGTATTCTAACGGAACTGCTTACAGGACACTATCGTCTAAGATACCACCTCAGAAAGATAGGTCTTAACCAATAAACGGACTGTTGGTTTTGCTGCGTGGAAGTCGAAACTGCTGAACATGATGATTTATGTTGATGCCCCGGCCTGGGAAAGATAAGGTTCAACATATTTGGTTACACCAACCTAGAACCAACCGATTTCAAAAAAATCTCACCCTATACAACCATGAACTTCGTGAGAAGAGCTGGATTGTGCGGTGAACTGTAACCTCTAGGGGTGAGCCACAATAGACCTACTAAGGGTCGCCATGGAGAGGCGACCATACCCCACTCACATGATACCTAACCTAACCTAGTATAGTCTGCTACAATATGGACTATTTTTGACATAGGGCGTTTTTGTGTATTGTTAGCACCAAGTAACTAATTCTAACGGAACTTTTCGTTTCAACCTACGCACTACACCCGGTTTATTCACTGTATTTTTTGCGAACACATTTGGATGCACTTATAGTTTTTCTGCATGTTTTTTCGCGTACTTTTTTATTTCTTCTTTGACACAGCATCCTGATGAATGGCTTTATTGGTTATAAATCATGGGACTCCTAGTATCATTCATAAGGTCTTGGACTGAAATCTTTGTATAATTTTGATATTTGAGTTTGCGGCTGGTCCCCATAATTCTAGTCCATAGGTCCGAACTGGTTTTAGGATGGATTTTTTTCACAATATCTTATTTTGGCCTTTTAAGATGTGAAGAGTTTTTGAGTAATGCCTTATGGTCTTAAACTTAATGATACTGAATATCCGATCTCACCTCCAAGTTGGTAAAGGGAGAAATGCTGTAGCGGCTAACGAGACGAAGACCGAATGTGCACCGGTAAAAGCAACCAACCGATATCTAGAGATACGGAAGGGCACTCCATTGTCCTGCGGTTGAGAAACCGTCCCTGAAGGCGGATGAACTGCAGATGAACTGCAAAGAGCAGTCAACGGCATTGAAATCAGGAAAGCAACGGGAAACTACCTGATTATAAAATCACTTGTAACTCATAATGTCAGACATTAATAGTATAAATAGTTTTACTAATCATGGGATTCGGAGCCCAAGCTTCGGCGTGGGAAATAGCAGGGTTTCCTCGGTCGTCAGCAAGCGAATTCCCTGTAAATCATCATCAAAATGTGTAATAGATAAAGAATGTTTAATAGCGACTTGAAATATTACAAGTATGTTCGAATCAGGAAAGATTCACAATACCATCAAAGAAATGCGAAGATTAAACATTAAACATAAACATAAATATGGTCAGGCTCAGGCCATATGACGATAGATAGCTATGAAATTTACTACTCTGGTGAAGAAGGTCCACAACAAAGAAACGGGGTAGCACTTATTCTAGAACAAAATATCGCAAAGGCTGTAAAAAATGTCGTTCTGTATTCGGATAGATTGATAATGGTACAAATAAAAACAAATCGTACAGACTTAAACATCATTCAGGTATACGCACCTACACAACAATATGGAGATGAAGACGTCTTGGGAACCGCGTTTTATGAAATATCTTGTAAACCGTGCATTTGCAATACATACATAACATTAAATTTTTTCGGTTGGGCCATTGGTATAGGCACCCATATCACCTAGATCTTTGATTGTTTGCGATGCAAAAAAATAGTTACCTTTGTAAATAACGGACTCCCTAATAAACATTTATAACGTCTTACTTAATTACTTACTTATGATTACTTTTAAGTTCTTCTAATTTAAATATATTCAGTTCCATTTGCTGATCATCGGTAATGTCTTTTAAATTGTAGCCTTTTATTCCTTTGGGAACATCACATGGATGAAATCCAAAAAGATCTGTGTTACTTTTAAAATCTTTAGCCATATTGTTACGATTATAATTGTTTATTGAATAGGTTTCTGCTTTTTATTTTTTAAGTAAAAATAATAGATTGCACAAAAAAGAAAATGTATATTAATTATGACATTCGTAAAGTGACATTATTTATAATAACAGATGAATAGATACCTTAACTGGGCTTTTGTCATAGTGAGACTGTCATATTCGCAGTTTTCATAATATATCATTAGGTGCTAGCTTTTATCTTTTCTTGTGATTAGTTTTAATAAATAAATTTATTTTAAATAAACCGTTATTTTTGTGTCTACTAGGACTGTATTTAATTTTAAAAAAGTGTGCTTTAACATAAAATAAAAATTATTGCTGTAGAGAGTAGGTTGATCATGTTTTGGGAATTTATTTTTTCTAGCTCACGAACTAGATCAAATTTCTAAATCATACACACGTTAACTATAAAAAAATACATGTGTTAGTAATACATTGGTAAATACAAACAATTAAAAATATTGATATCTACATCACAAATGTATGACGGTAGTTTTTTGGAAAATCTCGTCTTTCTACTGTTACGTCAGGGAAGCATATTTTTAAAAGGTTATCCTCAATATAATATTTTGACAGAAAAATATTGCATATCAAACATTCTTTAAACAAAATGTTCCATAAAGGGAAGCACAACACAGAATTATGTTTTTCAAGAAATATATCAAAACCCCTTTACTATACGAGCTACTGTGTTGTGAGTTGAGTTACGTTGTTGTGGTGTAATGCATCGTCTACGCGGTGACGTGTGTTTTTACTGAAAATAGGCGCAAAAAGGGTAGACCTATCGTGTGAACCGCGGACGGCTCGCACTGCTACTATTAGAAGGGGGAGGGATTATAGAAAGGAGATGATTGTGGACTTGCTTTTTGAAAAGTTGCAGGTCAAAGTTCTCTGGAAAAACTGATTATGGAAGCTTATTTCAAAAGACGAAGATAATGCCTTGGTGCTGAACCCCAAATGTGCGAGCAATACTCCAGTAGAGGTCGGATTTGAGCCTTGTACGTCGTCAACAGTTGATCAGGAGTAAAGAACTTTCTAGATTTCCACAGAAAACCTAGACTGTGGCTTGCTGACTTTGCGATGTTAGCAACATGGTCATGTCAAGACATATTATTAGACACCGAGACTCCCAAAATCGAGGAGGAGAAACTTGATTCAAGGGTATTTCCGGACATTGTGTTGGAATGATTTGAGGAAAACTTTGTGTTTTCTGGGCGTTAAACTGAACAAGATTGTTGGTTCCCCATTTGACGGTTGCTTCAAGATCTCTATTGATGGAGTCAACCTGTTCCTGCCTGAGTCTATTTGTATCATTCACCGAAAGTGATCGATGGGATGTGAAAGTTGGACAAGTGTGCTGTTGTCTGCAAAACTTTAAATGGGGTTCGTGGTGGTTTTAAAGAGGTCATTAATGTGTAAAAGAAATAGGGTGGGGGACAGGATAAAACCATGAGGGACCCCAGCATTGGTTTTTAATGCATCAGAAGAAATACCGTCAACTGCCACAGGCAAGGAGCGATCTTGCATGAAGCTCATTGGCGCAGTTTGGTTGGGAGACCGTAGGCAGATAATTTGCTTAACAATGCCTGGTGCCAAACGCGGTCAAAGGCTTTAGATATATCCAAGGCTATTGCACGGGATTCACCAAACTTCTTAATAGTGTTTGTCTAGAGCTGAGTGACATAAGCCAGCAAATCTCCACTAGCATACCGTCCTTTCCCTCCCCCCTCTCCTACATATAATAACATCCACCCCTCACCATTGTTTTTAAGTCACTACAAGTCGATATTATGTGATGCGGTTTGCTAAATTTACAGCGCAGTTTTGTTTAGTTAAATTTTGAGTCGTTGAAAGTTAAGTACATTGTTTGATTAATTAATATCATGAACGGAACGAAATATGTAAGATTGTAGTTGTGAATTAAATTAATAAATGAAAAATATGATTTAATTAAAATAAATAAATAAATAAAAATACAGACTTCGTCGCCATATTCATTCCCATAAATAATTATGAAGTTGTCACTTTCTTTATTCGATAATGAGCCTTTTTTCTCAAGTACGAAAAATTCTTTACTAACAGCGCTAGTGGTACAGTAGAGACTAACATAACCTAATCCCCATTTGCATACATGTAAAAGTACCTATCAGAAAAATGTTTTTGACGGAAGACGACGTTCCGGGAGCAAAATTAAAATTCGCAAATATCAAGAACAATAATGTAGCAACATTAAAACGTTGGCTTACTTGTAGTAATTTGAAAATTTCAGGCAGAAAAAATGAATTAATTGACAGATTAGTATACAGAGTCTAGTTATTATGTAGCGGTGCTTTAGAATTCAGATAACAAATGTTCAAAGTAATAATAAATTTAAAATTTATTTCAGACTGAAATATGAGTTTAAAATACTTGGTAATTAAGATAAATTTAAATATTACTAAATTGAAATGTTTTAGTAATTCATGTTTATTAACTAAAAAATCAATCAACAGTTGTTTACTTGTTAATAACATGGATAACTACTTGAGTAAAATAAATGTTTTACTCCACAATTGACAATTAAGTACTTACTTAACCTTACTAATTGTTGCAGAAACTGGATCTGGATGTTCCTTAGTTGGACCTTTACCTCCAATAAAATGTTTTAAACACACATAACATGTATATTTATTAATTTTTTCTTTTGTTAAATCCACACTTCTCGATGCGTGTACTCATTTATTACACCTAACCTCATTAATGTAAGGTTTTACAAATGGTATAAAAAACACATTTCACTCTGTATATCGATTATCCGAAGTGCAATTTGCAAAACTACAATGCTTAGTCGGCATTGCAGTTATATAACAAAAATTTTATTTATTTGATTAATAATTTTAACTCACTCACTTATATCACTTAATTTACACTGTCTTAAATGAGTAAAGTTTAGTTTTTGTCCCCACCACAAGTGCTGCCTCTCATGATAGTTTGCCACACTATTCATTATGAAAAAGGCTAATTATTTTCTGTTGCTATATAATAAACTAATATATAATAAAACTAAAATTTTACTTGCTCGTATTCACGATTGCGTATAAAATGAACACACTTTTTTTTCGTTTTTTTTTAGACAAAAAAATAGTTTTTTTTTTTGTAATACGATTTGTATTACTTAAAATAAAATTATTTCGTTTATTTCTATCATTAATTTTCTTTATTTTTTGAAAGTAAAAAAATTAAAAGTTAAATAAAATATTTCTCTGTTATTCCAGATTCTAATTGAAATGAATTGTCAATCGTGAATACGAATTTTATTACTTAAATGTTTATTTAACATATTGTTTTAAACCCTATTAGATTTTTGTGCGCTCTTCCCTTGGTTTAAAAATGGGGTACGGAAAAGTAGCTTCGTGGCAAGAGATAATATAATTACTACCATTATAATTCGGTAATACGGATGTCAATAGTAGTTATATATCGATTGAAGGGTGAGCATTTGTCATAGTGTGGTGCGGTGGGTGGGCGACTGACCGGCGGTCAGCAGCCGCCCCCTGGGGTCTAGAGGGGTCAGCGGGGGCAGCTGTAAGGGGAAACTCTCTGATCAATACCCAGGTCTACCGCCGTAGTGCCAACAAAGCAACTATAACGGATCCTGGACTATTGTTCATCAGGAGATAAAATGGGAAAATGGATTTTCTCCTCGCACTCTCTTTTCGGAGCTTGCTGTTTCGTTCTCGCAAGCGGTTCTCTCTTGTTTTTCTGTTTTATGAGCAACTTTTGTAGATCAGTAAACAATGCCTTTCTTATTACAAATTATTAATTATTTCATTTAATTATTAATTAATCAATTATTTATTTTTTTTGTTATTTTTTCATATTATTAAACTAGTTTCTAATTTAAACCAGAATCATTTTTATAAATAAAAGACATACTGGTTTTTGTACCAATATCATGGGTCAATATTGTACTGTTATAAAAACTGTTGCTTTATTTATATTAAAACAAAATGCTTGATTTTTAAATTTAAACCTGCAGTCTTAATATTTATTTAAATGTACAATGCCTTTATTGTTACAAATTTATAATTATTTAACAAATTTTTAAAAAATGTGCCAATTTAGAAATTACCATCATGCAACAATTAATATATTGTTTTATGTTTAAAAAAGTCACATAGACTAGAAGATGCCAAACAACAAATGCATTTAACACTTAAACAATAGACAACAATTAATTAAGAATCATTTTATATAAACAAAATTCCAAGTTCCAAAATGTGCAGCTGCAAATAAAGTTGAAATATTTGTGTTAACAGGTACACTTTACTTTTTGCAGGCAATTGAAAAACATATTGTGAAAGGCTTTCGTGGCCATCGTTTGTTGGTGAATGGTTTTTCGGGTATTTTGGCCGCCGTAGGTCTGAATTTCTACTCGACGTTTCGCTATTTCTAGTGGATGGCATCTTTTGGAGATATAATTGTCTGCTTTTTTAGGCTGACAGTCTATGACATTTGTATGTCGCGATCGCAGGTTGTATACGTTTTGGAGGGCGGGGCATTCCTCGAGTGACAGATAGGATCGGCCGGATTCTAGGAGGATATAACATCAAAACTATCTTCAAGTCATCTAAGAAGATCGAAAACTATCTGAAATCTACTAAGGATAAGAGAGCCCTGCTAAGTATTGCAGGTGTTTATCGTATTCCATGCACTTATGGAAGTATCTACATTGGAACAACTAAACGGTCCATTAACACCAGGGTCAAAGAACACAAAGCCAACTGCCATCTTGGACAAACAGAAAAATCTGCTGTCGCGGAGCTCACAATTAATAATAATGATCACAGAATTAAACTCGAGGACACCCAAGTCTTATGCACCACATCTGCATATTACCCGAGAATTTTTAAAGAAGCGATTGAAATACATAAACACCAGCAGAACTTAAATAAATCTGAGGAAACACTTAAAATTAATAGAACATGGGTACCTGTACATAAAAATACAAGGCTGCTTTCTTACAGAAATAAAAAGAATTGATAATGGAAGAACTATACTAGCTTACATCTCACACACTTCGCTCATGAATTGGGCCGCGCGCGCTTCGTCTCGGTTGAAAGTGGGGAAAAAGATATGTTTCATAATTTACTTACTTTCTGCGTGTCTGCCATGCGAGCTTCGAGCTCATGGACCTTTTTGGTCCTCCTATTTGGTCTATAGTGAGAAATTAATCGAATTATGCGCTGGTTCACATTCACGATATCACAACAAACTGCAATAACTATAAAAGCACACAGTACAAACGAACATCTCGAAAAGTCCGGAACGTGACCAATTTCTGAACAGCCATCAAATGTGCTCCGCCCATCAAAACGTATACAACCTGTGATCGCGACATACAAATGTCATAGACTTTTAGCCTTAAAAAAACAGACGATTATATCTCCACAAGATGCCATCCACTAGAGATGGCTAAACGTCGAGTAGAAATTCAGTGGTTATCGGTTAATCGTAAAAGGGTTGTAACGTGCTTTTTTTACCCTTCTACAGTTCCATTATAATTATATCTCTGATAATTTTATATTACTCAAGTACTCGTAAATAGTGTCGCGTACCGTATTTTGTTGTAACTTAAATATATCATTCGTTGTAAATATTGTTGCATACCTTATTGTGATAAGATTCAATTGTTAATGGCTATGGCATTTTTGTTGATCACTGGAGATTGAGTAAGGTATTTTCATTATTAGATTTTGTTTTAGTTTTTAGCCTCGATTATTGTGTATTATCGATTATATTATTGTTTGGTTTACATTTCTGTGTAGATGAGGCTAGCTATCAACACGGACGAACGCGATTCTTAGTGTGGAACATAGACTTGCGAATATTCTTGGTTTAAGTCAATTCCGTGTCATTCTTGATATCCGGCTTGGGAAGCAGTCGTGTGGTGAGAATTTTGGGGGCGGGTGTTATTAACAAGTGTGCAAAACCTCTACGGTTTTCCTTTCATATCTGGCTGTATTTGGGCCATCTTAATTGGATTTTGAAGAAAAACCATTTGATTTTTAACTTGACCATTCTATCTTACCTCCGTTGTTGATATTTTTGGATTTTGGTGTCGAGTTAAAATGACCGCATGCGGGATTTATTTGAGGGAAGCCATTGTTGATTAGCAGGTGCCGTTCCATAACCAAACCGGCTACAGTTATTCTTGCTGAAGTGTTTGACTTAAACCCTATAACATCTAGAGTTTTTTTTTTCTTCCTGGAGGATCCATCTCTGTACTTATCTGAAAGATCTGCTTTCTCTTGTTGGTACTAGAGGGTCCCAACTCAAGCGCTTTGGTCCAACTAGAAAACTGAGCACCTAGAACGCTTAACTTTTCCTGAAGAGGAGGCTAGCTCCCCGAAGGGGGCCACCATGTAAACCAAGTATCACAGATAAGCTTATCTAAATGTTGTTTATGTATGATAATTGAAATTTAGTGTGATTACATGTACGCTCCATATGAATCTTCATTTCTCTATCTAATTGTATTTATTTTTTTTTGTGGTACTTAATTTTGTATTTACTTGGCTTCAAGATTTATATTATCTGATCTTTAACTTTTTTTTTTTTTTTAATTGTTACACATTTTGGAATTCAACTTCAATTTAATTTACTTTTATTGATTGAGTAAAGTAATCTAATATATTTTAGTTATAGTTTTATTTATTTAGTTCACCATAATTTCAGTTGTTTATCGTGTGGCTCTGCTAGTGCCTACTAGACCTAGGGGTTTCCGGCTTGAACCGTCTAAGTCGGTGGCGCGGCTCACTTTTATATTTTTTTTTCTTCTACCCTCTACGCTGAGCTCGGGCATAATTTGCCAGTAGAGAGACCGCTGGCAGAGTACTCTTAGAGAACGAACAAGACGTGGCAGGGTAGTTGATTTTATCTTTTCATCGTGGTTTCTTCTCCAGTTTTGTCAATATGGATCGCATACATAAGGCTTTTACTGCATTAGTTTTTATTTGAAAAAGTCATTTAAATCCAAAGGTTTTAGATTGTGGAAATTACTTACATATGAATTTTCTATTTAATCTTTTCTTAATCTATTTTTTCCTACAATTTAAATTTTTCTTCTTCTTCTACTTGTTACAGATCTAGATGATTTGTTGATTCCGGACTTGCCTCTGTAATATTTCCTGAGATGTGGACTGCCAGTTGTCTCTCCATCTCTTTGGTGGTCTTCCGGGTGGACAGGTCCCTGCTGGTTTTCCCTCTAGTACAATGCGTGGTAGTCTATCGTCGGTCATTCTCTTCACGTGGTTATACCATTCTCTTCTCCTCTGCCTTCCCCATCTCACCACATCCTGTACGTCGCATTGTGCTCTAATGTCAGTGTTTCTTACGTGATCTCTTCTTGTTTAAATACATCTATTAAAATAGAATAAAATAGATTAAAAATCACCAACAGCCAGAAAGTAACATATTGGAATAAAGATTTATGGCAATGTTTGATGCACTAATGGAATAGTATATTATACATGCAGGGCAGTAAAGTAAGAGCACATGTTTGTTGACCAAGGCGAAGCGAAGCCAAAGCTCGATGAGACTTTCCATGGGTAGAACCTCAGGAACCATCCTACTTTTTTAAAATGTTATAGTTTTTGGATAACCTGCTCTCCCTTGCACTTTTTGACCCTTTGTTCCAAGCAAGAATAAATCTGAAAACGTTTATGTAACTAAGCTATAAAATTATACAACCAAATTTCTTCAATGGTATAACTCTATACTTTACCACTTGGGGAATGGATTTTAAAAAAAGTTAGTGTTAGTTATTAAGTATATCTGTATTGAGACCAAAAACAATTACTTTGTTAGCTATATATGTACATAGATTGATCTTACTAGCAAAATATAAAAACAATATCCAAGTCTAATAAATACCCATAATTTTAAAATCATGTATTAACTGGTCTAATTTTAAGTACTCCATCTTTATCTGACCCAGCCGGTCTTGTTTTTCTATTTTATGAGCAACTTTTGTGCGGCCACGGTCCTTCACGACCCATAAAAACTAATGGAAACACGTTTTCTGATTAAGTACGTGATTATTCTCATTAGCAAACTTTGGGACTTCATCAAATTATATTCGCGAGCTTAGCACCTACGTGAAAAGTTAACGGTGAATTATAGAGCAACTTTTTTTCCAATTTATTTATATGTAGCAGAAAAAATAGTAAATTAATTCAAGCGGAGGAGAAGTGGGTAGGTAAGAGAAGGCAAGCCGTGAAAATTCACTTCTCCAAATGAAATATACTATTTTTTTTTAAATGTACAATAATTATGTCACAATTGTACTGAGGTATTTTACAAAAAATCATTATAAACTTGCCATGTTCTTGATACAGCTAGGCGTGATTAATAAATGGGTAGTTACGGTCATTAGGTAAAACATTTTTTGACAGATAAATCAAACTGTCGGTGTTAGAAATGCATGAGCTTGTCGGTAGAATTAAGGCTGCGGTCGAAAAATATTGTGTAATTCAAAGAATGTAGATCAATTTAAAAGAAAATGTGTTGCTAGCATATTTCAACACAATGAGTAATGAAAAACAATGGAAATAATCGACTATGTGGTCTCGGTATCCATCGAGAGAGAATACCGCTACAAATATTTAGGATACACAATAAATGATGAACGGGACCCTGATTTAGAGATAAAGATCAGAATTGAAATAGCAAGATCAACATTCATAAAACTAAGAAAGCTCTTGAGTTACCGCAACCTAAGCATTGGTACCCGATGGAGAGCCACGAAATGTTACGTGCTCTCTACGCTGCTTTATGGCGTGAAAGGGTGGACATTAAAACTAACAATAAAAAAAATTAGATGCTTTTGAAATGTGGCTATATAGACGTATACTAAGAATACAATGGTGTGAAAGAGTAATCAATACGGAGGTATTGAGAAAAATGAATAAAGATATGGAATTGCTTGCAACTGTTAAGAAAAGAAAAGCATCCTATCTGGGCCATGTGTTTCGTAATGACAAGTTTGGTCTATTGCAACTTATCATGGAGGGGAAATTAAAAGGAAGGAGAGGATTGGGCAGAAAGAAACAATTCTGGATAAAAAACTTGTGTGAATTGTTCCAAATACCAAAAGCTTCAACTATATTTCATGCGGCGCAGAACAGAAAAACCTTTCACATGATGGTCGCCAGTAAAGGTTGCAACTGTTTTAAAATTAAATAATTAATTAATTAATTAATGTAAAATCTCAATATCTCCACAGTTATAATCACTGAAACGTCAGCACTCGAGTATTATATTTCTTGCTTTAAAACTGTCATGTACAGACATGTCGAAAGTCCTATTACAAACACTAACAACACATAAGCAATTAATCACAGTAAATGTCAAAGTTCCAATAATAATACACATAAAAGTTGGTAATTTCGGGATTATTTGTTGACGAAGTATTGTATCTTGAATTTCCATTCCACGATTACAGTTACACCCCAAGTTAAGAGATTAAGCAATAAGTTGCAGGGTTTTGGGATTGGGGAAACTGACCGATGGTCAGTTTCGAAAATCCATTATGTTTCACATTAATGGCACTATATTTATTTTGATCTTTAACGCATGGAAACTAATATATTTATAAAATGTAATAACTGCTTTTGACAAGCGGAAATAATTTCTGAAATCATAGTGTAACATCAATTAAATATTAGAATATTTTTATACATTTCTGAAACCTGTATAAACAGCACTTATTTTATTTAAAACTCTTTTGTAATAATGATTAATTAATATCAACAGAGACCACTTGCTACGGTTCTTACACACATCTCTTGCTTCCTTTACTTTCACCAGTACTCTCATTAATGCTCGTCGGTTGTTGGTACTCTTGACCTGGCCTTTCTTCTATTCGAGATATGTTTGCCGAGGACGACCTTTACCGACTTGTCCATTCACACTCGCATTACAAATTTGTTTCGTCAATCTTCCTTCATCCATCCTTTCTACGTGTCCAAACCATCCAAGCATTCCTTTATCTATCTTTGGAATCACATCTTCTTTTACACTATAGCGTTCGCTTATCTCACTATTCTTTACTTTATCCAACCGAGTCACTCCGGCTACACTTTTTAGACTACTTATCTCCGCAATCTCCGCAGCATTAATCCTATTTTTATGCTTCTTCTGCCAAACCCAACATTCACTACCATACATAAGTGTAGGAACCAACACACCTCTATCCCATTCATTTGTTTTCCTGCCAACACTCTGCGCTAAATGTCACTGTCATACTTTCCATCTCTCGTAAACTTTGAACCCAAGTACACAAATTCATTTACTTGTTCCACTCTTTTCCTCAATCGAAACTTCACAGTTTGCCATGCTTAAGTATAAGTTAAACAGCCGTGGCGAAGCCCCAAATTTCTGTCTCACACCTTTTTCGATGTTAAACCAGTCCGTGCAAGCTCCGTTTATCCTGACACAAGCAGTGGAATCCTCGTAAAGTTATTTCAGTGCTCGTATTAAACTATCCCTCACCCCATACAGAGACAATGTCGACCTCAATTCACTCCTCACCACTCCGTCATAGGCCTTTTCCAAGTCTATAAAAGCGCAATAGCGCTTCTTCTAGCCAAGAATTTTTTGGCTATACCTCGTAATGAAAAGACCTGATCGATACATCTCCTTCTTTTTCTAAATCCTGCTTGTACATCCCATATCATCTTCTCAGTTGTCCCATACGGTCTTTCCAAGGGAGCTGAAGAGATTTCATGAAGGCTGATGTTATAGCACTTACATGGATTAGAAACTTAGATATTAATATTTAGTTAGTCTTATATGTGGCTTGTCTTAGTATACTTATGCTCTGTATGTATATGTATGTGTATATATGTGTGTATGTGTGTATACATATATATATATATATATATATATATATACTTCTATTTTTGTGTTTATACTGCATGTATGCCATACGAATATAAAAAAAATAAAAAATTCTCAGTTTGATTCGTTACTCTTTTAAACAATATCTTTGCATACAGTTTGCCGACTATGCTGAGTACACTAATCCCTCGGTAGTTCTTACAGTCCTGCTGCGAACCTTTTTCCTAGTAAAGCGACATAATAACGGCCTTGCACCAGTCCTCTGGTACGCTACCACTTCTCCGACAAAGGTTAAAAAGGCGATAGTGAATGTTGGGTTTGGCAGAAGAAGCATGAAAATAGGATTAATGCTGCGGAGATGAGTAATTTGAGAAGTATAGCCAGAGTGACTCGGTTGGATAAAGTAAAAAATAGTGAGATAAGAGAACGCTGTGGTGTAAAAAAAGATGTGGTTACAAAGATAGATAAAGGAATGCTTAGATGGTTTGGACACGTATGTATGTATGTATTTGTGCTTATTTTTTTTTATTTAACAATGAATCAAATATTTAAAACATCTTTGTTGGTATTAAAATATATCCCCATTTTCTTATAAGTTTATTGTTAACAAGACCACCGTTGTTAAAAGTTTCTTTGAAAAACATGGTACTATTGTATTTCATTACGTTTTATTTCATTTAATTTTTTTGTTAAAAATTTAAAAATAAACTTTTACCCTAAATTTCTGAACTAAAGAATATTAAAAAAAACACTAACAATATTTAAATCATAATTACATAATTTTTAATCCAATGACACATTTAATAATTATTATTCTTTATCATTAAAATTAATTTTTCACTTAGTGTTTTAACTACTAATTTAGTTTTGTAGTTGTATTTTTTTTTAAATTAGGTATCGAGCATCTCCAACAGCAGATTAGAGGTGAAAGTTAAGAGATCTCGGGATTAGAAAAGAGGGACAACTGCTAAAACGTCGAGAATCCGACATGCAGATCATGCGGGTGCGAACGCGGGTCCGAAGGTCGCAGGAATCGAACCAGAAAACTGAACAAGAGTTTCTTACTTCCGGTCGAACGGTCCTTCCTCCTTTTATTTCATCTGCTTTGACTTCAAGTACACTAATTAGGCCGGTCGATGCATTGTCGTTCTGACTCTGGTGTATATTATAAAATATTTGCGCTACATGTGGTTTATTTCAATTATGGTTTTGTATAATGCAACGAAATATTTCACGCTTGTGAATTTCGTCCCTTTTTTAGTTATATTTTTCATTTTCCTCGTATATGTCGTCTTTATAAGTTAAATTAATGCTTTTTGATTTTGGAATTATGTTAGCATTTTTAAGCGTTACATTTTACTAAATGTTTCGTAGTTAAAGTAATAAAAACAATTTATAAATCACAAAGTAGTAAATAATTAGACGAATTTAAATAAACAGTACAACAGTCATTAACCGGCAATTAGTTTGATTTCTCGTTTGATTAGAGTTGATGAAATGTGAATTTTAAAAGTTAGGTTCTCTTTCGGTCGCTGGCTTCTGCTGGTTCTGCGCTGATATAGATTGGCGATTTTTCAAGTTTTTTTATCTTTTCTTCTCGAGAAAGCAAGTTTCCCGGAAAACGAGAATTGGTTTTCCTTTGGCGTGTGCCCTTTATGGTTTTTTGGAAGAAGAGAAGTTTTTTTGCGTTGGCGTGTGCCCTTAATAAAAGCGGTTTTCTTGGAAATGATAGCTCGTGGTTGCTTTTGCCGGATCTTTTACTTTGCTTTTTATGGAAGCAAGTTGTATAGAAGAAAAATGTTTTCTTCTTTGGCGTGTGCCTTTTAGAAATGCTGTTTCGTCAAACGGTGCCCTGCGAGATAAGACGGAAAGCTTTCGTAGCGATTTTGAAATACCTTTCTTTTGATGAGAAAAGGTAAGATTTGGATTTGCAAAGTTGTTCTTAGAAATTTTTGGTATTAAAAGCAAAGAACGCTTTGAGTTTGTTTTAGTAAATTTTGCTGGTGATTAAGGATTATTATTTTTTTAGAATTTCAAGACATGAGACGCCATTGTGCTCTCATGTGTTCAAATTCTATATCTTCAAATATTGTGAAGATCCTACCTTTAAAGAGCATATACTTTGTTAAGAATTGCTTTTGATAAATTTAGCTTTTGGTTTATACAAGTATTTTCCAGTTAAATTGAAATTATTAGAGATTTAATTTATGTCATAAAAGTTGGCTGATCCAAAGAGAACAATTGACACTCCAGTGTGTAACATATACTGCCGTCTGCTATATTTTTAGGAGATTTAATGTTTTAAAGTGATCCTGCGTTCCCGATCTAAGGAAGACATTCAGAGTTCCTACTGGACGAGCTACTTCCAGGTACAGAGTTCGGTCTAGAGACTACCTACACGGGGGCAATCTAATGAATTCAGTAGTTAGACCCTCTTATTTGACATCCAAGTCTGTTCTTGCTGTTGGAAGTGCCTAAAGTACCTTTATCACGGAAAACGGAAATGGAGTATCATAAGCTTAATTGTGATCCAAAAAAGACTCAATGTTTAGAAAAACTAGGTTGTTGACCCCATGTATCTTTAATTAAAATTAAGTATTTCTATTTGTAAGAATCTGTAAGTTCACTGTAAATTGTAAAAATAGTTGTAGCTATAAATGATCGCTCTCAAGTTGTTCGAGTTTTAAAAAAAAAATTATGTAAAGAGCTCTTTCAACAATTTTCTTACTCACGACCCTCCCGACTGTAGAGCAGCCGATAGGCTTACAAAAAAATAAGTTGTATAATAATCTTTTATTTTATCAACAATAACCAACTCAAATTTTATTAATAAAAATAACATTTGATGAATAACTACATTAACTAATGTTTATTGCTTTGTGAACAGATTTTAAAATGTCACAAATTGCCAATTGTGTTGAAAGTTATATTTAAACACTGTTTTATAATTTTTGTCGCCAATCTCACTGTATGGTTTTGATGTTTCCCAATAATGCTGGGGTACTTTATCGGTAAACCAACAACACTGGAAACAAAGCGACGAGCAAATACTCGACAAAGTCATGGTAGGGTACCAAAGCCAAACTCTGACGGCTGACCTGAATCTGAACAGAACAAAGGCACGCGTTATAGTAGGTCTGTTGACTGGACACTGCGACCTGAGAAAATACCTGAACACCATGGGAATACTCAGTGAACCCGTGGATTGCAGACTATGTGGTGAAGAGGAAAAAACAGCCCTCACATCATCTTCGAATGCGATGCCCTAGGAAGCAGGCGTCACCGAACCTTCGGAGAGATCAGCTCGGAAACGGGCATGAATCGGAAACACCTCATAAACAGGCTACTGAATCTAATAAATAGCACAAACCTGTTCGTGTGAGGAACCACTGACAAAAGAGTGATACTATGATAAACTACTGGTCGCTGTGTCACAGGGGGGGTCAAGTGCTAACCCGGTCTTTTGCTCGTCATCCAACAAACTAACGAACCAATCATAACCCTAAGATTTTCTTGTACAAAATTTGTTATCAAATCTACACGAGGGTTTTTTGTCATGCGTCAAACATTAATTTTGTACCCATTTTTGTCTTTTACAGGATTTGTTACTGTTGTAGATCAAACTTAATGTTACTTTTTCTTTTAGGTTTTAGTAGATACTTCAAAATAGTGTTTAGATGTTTTTCTTTGAGCATGAGAAACAGAGTTTTTTTTCAGTGACAATTTTTCATCTTTTATCTTTGTCATCAGTTTTCATTGTCAAGCAGTCATCAGTATGTGCTTGTTGGTTGTAATAGCGGCATTTCTTCTTGATATTCTTTTCATTTATATTGAATATTCTTTCCGTCTTTTTCGGTTCCATTATTCTTTCTGTCTTTTTGGTTCCAGTTTTTGTCCGAATTTCTCAGAAGTAGTATTGAAAGGATTACCATCATAGCGGAAAAAGTCTTTTTCTACAGCGTGTCTTGCTAAAACTTTTCTGTGGTTCTTCTGAGTAGGATTTGAAACGGATTGTATGCTATAAGAAATCATTTTACAAAGATGTTTAATATCATTTTCTCCTTCTTTATCATGCTTATTTTATACTTTTTAAATGTTTTCTGGTCTTTGTATGCTATTTATTCATTCAGCAACTGATTGTTTCTTCTCAATATCTTTATTAAGTAAATTAGGCACAAATTCTTCACTTTTTGCCGCTTTACTTTCTAATTTGTTTTGGGCTTCTAATTCTGCTTTTTAAAGATTTTGTTGCAATTCTAGGAGCCGAATATTGTCTTCTATTTTTTTATTCTCTAACAGCTTTTTGCGTCTTTCTAATTCTTGTTTCTTCTTTTTCTTCTTTTTCTTCTACTTGTTAGAGCTCTAGATGATCTGTTGATTCCAGATTTGCCTCTGTAATATTTTCTGAGATGTGGACTGCCAGCTGTCTCACCATCTCTTTGGTGTTCTTCCGGGTGGACGGATCCCTGCTAGTTCGTAAGAACTCGTTAATGCATCTTTCTCCATATCGTGGACTATTCGGGGTCACCAATGTTACTTTTCCTTTCAGGTTTTAGTCAAAATATGCAATAAAATTATGTTTTTCGTCTTTACAAATTTTAATGACTTTTCTCTAAAATTCTGACAATTCAAATGCTTTCTTTTTTTTATCAACATATTTAAATAATAAAATCGTGAATAATTAAAGAACTGACAACTATATAAACTATCTTAAAGTATTAACAACTACACACTATCAACCCTTAATGATCAAATATTTATATTAGATTTTATAACTATATTCATGTTGTTATTTTCAGTTTAAGTTGTTAAGTAAAAATATTTTTGGCAGCAATCAAAAAATCATACGCGAATTATTCTAATTAGGCTATAAATAGAAATACTTTTTAATAGTTTTTTGGACTGGCCTATGCCACCCTTTAACTACAAGAACGACAATGCCAACTACAACGGTGAAAAGGCGAAAGGGGTAAGTGTTGGCTGTTAGAGAAGCTGGCGGTGGTCACCAACACTCGGTTAACCGCAACTATGTTGATGTCTTGATGAGGATTGGTTGTTGTGGTCGCGCTTCGAAAGAAAAAAATGTAGTATCAAGCATCAATAGACAAGAACATGTTTCATGAAATGATTATAACAATGTTATCCAAAGCTCCAAACAAAACCACTTTTATAAGCAAATTATACTGCGTGTTTGATTAGGAATTGTCCATAAAGTAAATGAAGAAACCGCAGCACCAAATGTGAATATTTTACTTAATAAAATATTTATTCATACCGAAAAAATTTTATTTAAAGATTTTAGCCCATTGTTTTTGTACCTCTCAAAATTTTTTATACTTGACAAACAGTTTACATACGAGTATGTTAGAATGCTTTAAATGGGTTTATCCCTTGATACACAATAGGTATACTTATAAGACGACTTCGGACAAGGAATAGTTTTGGCTGCACGATTTAGAGGCCCAAAACAAGATAATTTGGAAATAGTAGCGCAAAAAAAATCTTATTGAATTTCAGTAACTGGAAGTTTTAATGGAGCCAACCTGAACGAGATAATTTAAAAGCAAGAGCGCAAAAAAATATTTTTAAATTAATTTATACTTTTTTGCAGAGATGGTGTAAATATTGAAAAAAAATCATGGATGATCATATGCCTGAATACTCCATCTAAATGCCTTTCTAATGATGTTCCACACATGGTACATTCCCTATTTTAAATTAAGGGGTTGGGGAAGAGGAAGGAAGTGGGTTGACAAATGACAAATATCTGTATCGTAAAAATGTGTCCCCCTTGTATCAAAAATCGACGTGTTTTAGTTTCGTTTAATTCTTATAAATACTGCCAAATATCAAAGTGGACTGTTTTCTGTGGCCCATTCTGTAGTTTATATAATTGTATATATTCTTAAAAGTTTTTTCCAGATGAATATTTTTTAGAACCAAAATAGATTTTTGATCAAGGTGAAAATCGAAGTTTGTAGAAGAATGCCACGAATGCCTGGTGCAGCTAACAAAATCTGGCTAATTTGGTCACCAGTACATTCAGAAAAAAAGGTCAAAAGAATTACAAATAGGTCCACAACCATTCTTCGGATATACGAAACAATATATTAAAGCAAAAACCAGAAGATGGCAGCAAATTCTGAAATCTCCACACTGGAGTGACCTAAAACAGGCCAAACGTCTGTATTATAGAGACAACAAAATAAGACTTCCAAGTAGAAAATACCTAAGATAGCTAGCTGAAATCACTAAAGGACACCCAGTCAATAAACATCTAAAAATGATGGAAAAGTTGGATAATAATTCCTGCAGATGCTGTGGAACAGACAAAGACTTTTGATTAAATGTAAAGTACTATCACAAAAAGAGTAAGATTCTTGGTAAGACAATTCTTACTAACAAAAATTTTGAAAATTATGTTCAAGATCACTAATTACGTACTTAAAAGAGATTGAAATGGATCCAGAAGTAACTTAGTACAAAACCTAAGGAATAGCACAACAGATCTGATAGTCTGGGTGCTTAAGGGCATTTGTCAGGCGCGACCCTATTACTAATGTAAATAAATAAAAACAAATCTCATTTTATAACTCTGGATAATAGAGATAGTTATTGTTGCAAGATTTTGATCCAAATGATATTTATTATTATTTTTACTATACAACTAAATTTAATCGGTAGAGATTTAAAGAAAAATGTTATTTTTTAAATAATCTTAGATATATTAGAAGATACAATAAACATTTTCTTCGTGTAGAATCAATATCGCCTAGTTTTGCCAATAATCCGTTATATTTTCACATACGAAAACAAAACGGCTAGTCGAGCATCGTGTATATTATGAGAGGAAGGAAAAAAGAAGCGTGATGCAATGAAAACTTTTCTCCCCTTTTTCCCTCCAAGATCGCGGGAATCGGGAGACCCGACGAACCAATGGCCGACCTTCTGCATATTACTTCCATAAATCCATCATATTCATAGCCGGCTCGATGCTATTGGTAGACGTGGCGCATTGCAGGCATCCTTCTCTCCGCCCCGACGCCGACGCTGGCTGCCTCCGATATTAATATCGAATTTTTGCTAAGTCTGAAGTCGCGAAAGAGATACGCGCACGCTCCCTGCCGGACATACACTGGACCTCATTATAGAAGAGGAACGATATTTACTCGAGAGGCGGGCGAGAGAGGCGCGAGAGGATTGGGGAAAGGAGAGGAGCAAAGAGGTGGAGGACTCCTCTGCTGTTCCTGGCAGAGGCAATTCTGAAAGATTTCAATTTAGCGCACTGATGGGTTGTATGTGTGTTATGTGTGTGAGAGTAGTGGACAGCTCATTGCCGTAGACGACAACGACAATACTTTTAAATGTGGGCTTGATAACTCGTTCTAATTAACAATATTGTATTTTTATGATCTAAAATTATTATATTTATTTATTTTTTTACTTTTTGAATTGGAAAAAAGTTAAATACAATGAACTAATAATATTTCCAACACTGTATGTTGGTTGACAACTGATTTTTATTCATTTTGTACGTACTGAAGCTACTACACTTTTGGTATTTTTTAAACTAAACACAAAAATTATTAAATTAACGATATAAAGTAGCTAGTAATAACAAAATTAAACAAAAAGTATCCAAAAAAAAAAACTTCTTAAAAATAATATTTTTTTTTATTTTTTATCATCCACAAAAAATTGTAGTTCCATAAAAATCTATCTCAAACTTTACATAATGATAGAACGTATACCTTTATCAAAACTGGTATTATATTATTTTAATAATCTTAGATTATGAATTGAAACTTATATTAAATGACCCCATACAAACATAAAGTCACGCCTTTTTCCCTTAGGGGTAGGCAGAGACCACTTGTTTCCACTTGCTATGGTTCTTACACACATCTTTTGCTTCCTTTACTTTCATCAGTGATCTCATACATGCTCGTTGGTTGTTGGTACTGTTGACCTGGCCTTTCTTCAAAACAATGTTGATCTGATATGTTCACCGACGTCGACCTCTACCAACTTGTCCATTCACACTTATAAATTTGTTTCGTCAATCTTTCCTCATCCATTCTTTTAACGTGTCTAAACCATTAAAACATTCCTTTATCCATATTTGTAACCACATCTTCTTTTACACCACAGCGTTCCTTTATCTCACTAAATTTTACTTTATCCAACCGAGTTACTCCGGTTATACTTTTTAGACTACCTATCTCCGCAGCATTAATCCTATTTTCATGCTTCTTTTGCGAAACCCACCATTTACTACTATACACAAGTGTAAGAACCAACACTTCTTTATGCACAGCCAGACGTGCCTTTTTTGACACTTTGTGGCTGTTTATAAAGCTATGCAGTGCCCATAAAGTATGAAATTACTAAACCTACTTTTATTATTGTTATTTTGTATGAATTATTAATATTTATAACCTTCTCCGAACCTAACCATAACCAAAAAGTCAGTGCAGTCTCACAGTAGCCTTGAGCTTTCAGGCTCGTAACCTTTAAATAGAGGATTTTCTCTACCTCAGCAAAAAAAATTCCTTATCAAAAAAGTAAATTATAGAAAGGTTAAATATAAAAACAATGAAATTCCTTGTATTTCTAACATATATAATGTATATAAATGGACCATCGGTTGTCCTCGCATCTGGCTATATGGCCAGCCCATCGCCATTTTATCTTTGCTACCTCCTTCACGATGTCTCTGACTTTTGTTTTACGCCTAATCTCGGTGTTTCTAATTTTGTCTCTTAGTGATATTCCAAGCATGCTTCGTTCCATCGGCATTTGGGTTGTCTCTAATTTTTTTGCAGACTTTTGGTGAGGGACATGGTCTGTACCCCGTAGGTACACACCGGTAATATGCAAGTGTCGTATACTTTTCATTTTAGGTTTATGGAAATAGAGAGTTCTAACATAAATCAAAGCTTATAGTGTTTCCCCAACCTCGCCAGCTTACTATGGCATTTTAATAATAGTTTAAAATTTAATTGGCAAGCTATAATTTTTAGGGCCGTCTGGCATAATGTAGATCACCTGTTTTTATAAAACCTTTCCAACATGATTCGGGCATGGGTAGTAATTGTTGTGTTTTCTATCTAAAACATACAAACTTCTTATTCTAACATTTTGTTCATAAATTTTACAAGTTAAAATGCAGGAAAATATTTCTCTGCAAACTATTTTACATAAACTCTTTGTCGATTTTAAAATTAAATAAAACCTTTTAAGTGGAAGTAAAGGAGCTTGTTTTTATGAATTGGTATTTAATAATAAATTATAGAAACATCTGCAATTTAAATACTGGACAATTTGTTGTTTGGGATTCGTTTAAAAAAATTGGCGAATACGCCACGTATTACTTTATCAGTTGTACATTCACCATAATTTAAATTTATAATACTTTCGTCCAATTTCTAGGCATGGATGCTTTACAAAATTTATTCATAGATTTTTAAAGCAAAAGTGTAATAAATAGCATGTTTTGTAAATATTTTGTTTTGTTTTGCTTTAATTATCATTTAATATATTTATTTTTTATTGCTAACTAATAGTAGGTACATCCTATCATGAGTGAGTGAATAAGCCATTCATTATACGCATGTAAGATGTTTAATGTGACAATTCTTGCAAGCGTATAATGGCGCTTAAAAAAGGCATTTAAAATAGTGTGAGATTAATACTTATTACCTAATTTAATAATAACAAACCTAGTCAGTCTTTAAATCTGTGGTTGTCATGACGGAGTTGTTGGTAAATAAAATTTGTAAATTTTGGTTAAGTATAGTTCACAATTTTGGTAATATTTTGTGACGCATATAAAAGGTAATGGAGCCTTTGCAAAACGGGTAAACTCGGATAGAAACGTAGATGATTTAATATGGTTTTTTAATTTAATTATTTAAGAATGTTTAAGAAGGTATTGAGTTTAAATGAAAATTCAACACATGCAATTTTGAACCAATCAAAATACGTTATTTTGACAGATCACCACGACAACGGAGGTATTTTAGTGGAAATTTTTTTCTCGTGGGATACTCAACAGCGAATGATACTGGAAATTTTTTGACGTTTACAATAACAGACCATTTTTGACAGACTGGTTTTTATTTGTTCACATTATATTTAGTTTTATTACATTTTAATTACAAAGCTAAGATAATTTCTATATTCTTCGGACACCTGCTCTCTTCCTAATGGCGAAAATGCAGGACTTTGAATGTTTTCAATTAAGTGTGTATGTCTAATAAAAAAAAATATATATTTATATATATATATATATATATATATATATATATATATATATATATATATTCATATATTCATTTTTTAAGCAAAGAATTTTATTTGTTTTACTGGCTGTGCAATATTCTTTATTGCAACAAATTGCGAGTTTTTTTTTTTAAGTGTCAAAATACAATGATCACAGCCACCTATGATTGATGCTTGCTGACGCTGGTTATGAATTCCATACCATTAAAGCGCGCATAACGCACCTTAATAAAAACGCAAAAAAATACATTTTCTACCACTTGTAGTTACTCAAAACTTATGTAAATTGAAGAATATACCATTTTCTATCTTTAAATGGTATTCCCATGCAACTACAATGAGTAGAAATTACCAATTTGAAGGCCTAAACAATTGCTGACAAAGCTATGATGCGCTATGAATCTGTTCATGCAACTTCCCGAAAAACCTCTAAAATTATAATTTTCTACCACTTGTAGTAAGCTCAAGTAACTCAATCAAATCGACCACACATTTTATGTTTCGCTGGAGACTTGATGAAGAAAATAATTTGCATTGTTGAGAATCGAAAAATAAATTTTAAAAATATTTGATTTTCCTGCTTTTTAGTATAAAATATGTTATTTTTATAAAAAATTAAAGTTTATTGATATCAAAAAATCAACTTCTGGCTAAGTAAATTGATCGATAAATAAAATATTCAGCAGAACAAAAAAAGTTTTTAATATTAAAGAGGTTTGTTAAGAAAGGGATGAAAATAAATGTGAGCAAAACGAAAGTAATGGTTTTTGAAAGAGAAGAAAGCATGACAAACTGTGGGGTTTCGATTGAGGAAGAAAGAGTGGAACAAGTTAATGAATTTGTGTACTTGGGTTCAAAATTTACTAGAGATGGATAGTATGACAGTGAAATTGAGCGAAGGGTGTTGGCAGAAAAACAAATGAATGGGGCACTGCATAGCTTTATGAATAGCCAGTAAGTGTCAAAAAAGGCACGTCTGGCGGTGCATAGAGGTGTGTTGGTTCCTACACTTATGTATGCTAGTGAATGTTCGGTTTGGCAGAAGAAGCATGAAAATAGAATTAATGCTGCGGAGATGAGTAGTCTGAGAAGTATAGCCGGAGTGACTCGGTTGGATAAAGTTAAGAATAGTGAGATAAGAAAACGCTGTGGTGTAGAAGAAGATGTGGTCACAAAGATAGATAAAGGAATGCTTAGATGGTTTGGACACGTAGAAAGGATGGATGAAGGAAGATTGACGAAACAAATTTATAAGGCGAGTGTGAATGGACAAATCGGTAGAGGTCGACCTCGGAGAACATATCTCGATCAGATTAACATTGTTTTGAAGAAAGGCCAGGTCAAGAGTACCAACAACCGAAGAGCATGTATGAGAGCACTGATGAAAGTAGAGGAAGCAAAAGATGTGTGTACGAACCGTAGCAAGTGGAAGGAAGTGGTCTCTGCCTACCCCTATGGGAAAAAGGCGTGACTTTATGTATGTATGTATGTATGTTGAGATTTTTTTACTCTCAAATAATAATAACAATAACACTTTATTAGTCATGCAGCTGTAGTTCTATTAATTATTACGTGACAATTAAAAACTAACATAATAAAACAAAAATAAATAAGTGTGAGAATAACTAACAATTTATTTGATTGTCACATAACTAATACATTTTTTTTTAAACATAAAACATGAGGTATACTTTTTAATGATTTTGGTAATACTATTAAAAAGTATTAGTTACTTATATTAAATAAGATATCACAAGTAATATTTAAATCTATACAAAAATCAATAGATAATCTGTTGAGCGCATGAATTTGATAATTAAAAATGAAAAAAGCGATTGTACATGTGTTATATTGAATAAATTGTGAGAGGACGAAGAAGTAAAGAGCAATGGAACTCGGTGACGATTATATGGCTTGTAAAAATTAGGAATTGTAGTCGACGACATAAATTCGACAGTGCTACCTGAAAAGCACGATTCGCTGTGATTCCCCGCCGCTGCGAAAAGAGAACGGGCCACCGCACCGACGGCGGCGTTGTGCCGTGCGCTCGGCCGCCGCACAACTTGAAAATCAATAACATCTTTGAGCAAACACTTGGCAGTGCACACACGCATCGCTTTCCCAGGGGTTCGGATGGACATTCGACGGTGTCCGAAAGGGAGAAGAGGAACGGCGGAAGGCGAGATGGGGAAAGGGTCAGCATCTTTTCGGTACACGGCGTCCGAAAATATTTAATATTGTCTTAAGCGGATATATTTCTTCTCAGTCGTTCTCGAGGTACGATCTTGACGAATTCGAACAATAATAAAATGCAAAAGCTCATTAAATGCTAACCTATTTGCTTGCATTCATACATTTTTATTTTGTTCGTAAAACTACTACTATTAAAGATACAAAATGTGTTTTAGCGCATCGTTGTCAAATCATTGAATCTTTTCTCGTACCTGTGAAGAACTCGTAATTTAATGTACATTTTGTAATGCATCCTTTATTTAGATAAAATAATTTTAGTATCTCGTGTAAAAAACGCGTTCCAAACGTCGTCAAACACAGTACGTCTGAGATATATTTTGTTTTGGCAGCTTCGCCACGTGTAATTTGACCTGTTCAAGCCTTTTGTCTTTCATATATGTTTTGTTCCAAGCAGTTAGCTTCCAATTGTGTTTCTTTAATGCTAACGGTCATTGTTCTCGCAAAATAGTGAAATTTTAAAAAGAAAATATTTTATATCAATTTGGACAAGCACGAAATTTCAAACTCGACTGAAATTCCAATTGCGATTAAAGAGATCTAGAGTAAGAAAACCTTTAAGTTGTACACCTAAACCTATAAATCTATAAGACTTTATCATTGGTAAGTCGATTTTCTTTACAAGTTGGCTTTTATATTTTTTCTATTAATTGCAAGTCTCGAGTCAATTTCCAGATAGAGTCCCCCGCTTTTCAAATAATTAATTGATTGATTTACAATTCATTTAAATTAATTAATGTATTACTTTGGCCCCTGAGCTAACATTTTGGTTTACTCTTTCTTGAAATATCTTGTATTTATAATATTCGAAAAATATTGGTGGCAAAAATGTTTTTCGTTACTGTTTTTTGGTTGTACGTTTAAAGTTTTCTTTTATGCGTAAAACGACTACTGATTAAAATTCAAGATGTGTTTGTGCACTTGGTTGCGCAATTTTTGTTGTATTAGCATATATTTATTTATTTGGCATATGGCACATTGACACATTTACAAGAAAATATATAAGACAAACTTAAGTAAATCTACAAACAAACATCAAGTTTTTCTGTATACTGTATACTGACTTTTCCACAGCGCGTCTCCAGAAGTCCATTTCGGTTGCCCTTAACGCAGGGCTGTTTTAGTTGCTATACCTCACTGCCGTATGTGGTTATACTTTTAATAATACTGTTGTAGATCCGATGTTTGTTGGCCTTCGATATATATTTTTCCCACAGTACACTATTCAACAGGCTGATGGCTCTGCGTCCCTGGTTTATTCGGTCTCTTATTGCTTCATCAGTATTGCCGTCTACTGTAATATACATTTCCAGATACTTATATTTGCTGGTATGCTTTATTCTTTGCTGTGTGTCTTCAAGGACTAGGTCTTGTTGTATCCCGGATATGCACATATATTTAGTTTTGTTTAAATTATCTTCAAGACCCCATTTGGCATATTCTTTCATTAACTTTCGGGTCATATACTTTAGGTCTTCGTAGTACTGGGCTTAAACCACTTGGTCGTCGTCAAAACACATAGTGTATAAAGTTTTTTTTTATATAAAAAATCATTATTAAAAAAACTACTGAGCAAATTTTAAACTGAATAATACAGTATATTCATATGTACACACGCAAGTTTCTTGTCTTATTTATGGTATCAATTGTTATTTAATAAAATTGATATCACTTAGACCAAAATTCATCAAATGTAGTTTTCTATAGAGTAAAGCAAAGTAGTTCAACTGCATTCGGAATGTTGAAATAGAGTAAAATAACTTGATGCAGACGGCCATCAGTGTGCCAACAGAATGAAGCAAAACGAACTCTTCCTACAGTTAGGGTAGAAGTAGGTTTTTACGCAATTATTCTTTTACCACGTCAATAAAAGATTGCTAAACAAATTCCATAGACTTTTTTCGTGTGGAGTTGCTAGATACCCCCATCGGGCGCCTCCCCAGGTGGTGGATAGGGAAACGCTTTCCAGATATGGGTGAGACCGGGTAAATTAAATACTCGGGGCAAACCAAAAATCTAGCTTAAAGATAGGTAGCAGCATTTTCTAAAATCAGTTTGATGCATATAGCAAAGAATGCTGGACTGGATGAAGTTGGGTACCGGAGCGCACGACTTAACGATACCTAGTCTTTGCACTACGATGAGAAAGGCAATGGGGAAACCATCTCATTCGTCATCCCTAGTAGAATTATCATGGACATAAGTACTGAAGGAGAGAGGATTACTGATCATGGATGTTGGAACCCAAAATCCGATAGGGGAGGAACAGACAAGGCCTCTTAGCTCGTTATCCAGCGAAATCCTTGTCAAATTAAAAACACAAGAATTGGCACATGGAACGTCCGAAGCATGTACTAATCTGGTAAAGTGCACAATATTCTTCAAGAAATGGGTCGAATAAATATCAATATATTGGAAATAAGCAAGACAAGGTGGCATAACTCGGGACAGCTTACAATGGACAATGGCACGATATATTACTTTGGAGGTGATGACAACCAACATAGACACGGTGTGGAAGGCTTTATCTCGATCTCGGATAGATTAATGATCTTACAACTAAAAACATCCCACACCAAACTAAATCTGATTCAAGTATATGCTCCTACGACGTATGGGGCCGAAGACGAGATATAAATATTCTACCAACACATCGAGGATGCCTTGAAAATAACAAAGCATATAGAAATCAACATAGTTATGGACGACCTTAATGCAAAGATCGGAAAAGAGAGAGCCGAAAAAGTTGTGGGAGATCAGGGACTGGGCGAACGTAATAAAAGAGGTGATAGGCTATTACAATTCTACCAAGAATAAGGATTAGTAATCACAAACACGTTCTTTAAACTACCAATAAGACGGCAGATGTTTTTTCTGACCATAACCCAGTAATTTCTAAGGTCACACTTACACTCAAGTGAATTAGAAGACGCCAAAGAACCATCAGATTGGAAAAGAAAAAAACTGAAAGAATCCATTATAAAGGAAAACCTCAAACAAAAAATACATGAATATCTTAACAAATTTGAAATTAACACTAATAATATTGACGAACAATGGGAATCACTAAAGCACTGCCTCCTCGATCCATGCAGAGAGATATTGAGAGACCCTGCAAAAAAAGAGAACTGGATGAACGTCGAAATTTTAAATATGATGGAACAAAGGAGACGAGCAAAGAATAACGATAGTCATAAATACAGACAAATTAGCAATGAGATCAAAAAGAGGATAAGAGAGACAAAACAGGCACACTTTGAATAAAAATGCAAAGAGATCGAAGAACTTTAAAACAAATATGACTTGTTGCCACGTCTTTTTTCGTTCTCTAAAGAGTACTCTGCCAGCGGTCTCTCTACTGGCAAATTATGCCCGAGCTCAGCCGTAGAGGGTAGAAGAAAAAAATATAAAAGTGAGCCGCGCCACCGACTTGGACGGTTCAAGCCGGAAACCCCTGGTTCTTATAGGCACTAGCAGAGCCACACGATAAACAACTAAGATTATGGTGAACCAAAAAAATAAAATTATAGCAAAAATATATTGAATACTTTACTCACACAATAAACCGAAGTACACAGTTCAATAAAAAAATTATAACACATATAGTCAAAATTAACAGCTATGGTAAATTTTCTTGCTAAAACAAACCAAAAATTTAGAATTTACAACTTTATAAAATAACCATAACAGAAGTAAGAGTAACAGACTTTTCCAAGTTACCAAAAAAAAAGTAAAACATATATAAATCAACTCATTAATAACACTAACTCAAACGTTTACATAAGGCTGCTAATTTACTCATGTTTTAACCTTTTACATAAAGATTTTCACTGCCAAAACAATCGAGTTTATTTAAAAATATTTTTACAATGGTTGTCCTTTAAAATATCAAGATTGTAGGATATTTACAAATAAGTAGGAAGAAAATATATTTTTACTTGGACATAAAGAATTATTGAGAAGGTTATTTTAATCCAAGTTTAGTTTTGGCATATTATCTAATGCAATAAATAGTTTCCAACAATGTACTATAATAATAAACTAAAACAAAACTTAATCGTGGTGTCAAAATGAGTCACGGCGTTATATATTTAAAAATAATTCACTGATAACCTTTGGGTATACGAATTCACATGTACTATATTAATAAACTAAAACAAAACTTAATCGTGGTGTCAAAATAAGTCACGGCGTTATATATTTAAAAATAAATCACTTATAACCTTTGGGTATCCGACTTCACTACTCCTGTGGCCTACTCCCGTGGCCGGTTTGATTATGGGACGGCACCTGCTAATTAACAATGGCTTCCCTCAAATATATCCCGCTTGCGGCTATTTTAACTCGACACCAAAATCCAAAATATCAACAACGAAGGTAAGATAGAATGGTCAAGTTAAAAATTAAGTGGTTTTTCTTCAAAATTCAAATAAGATGGCCCAAATACAGCCAGATATGAAAGAAATCCCATAGAGGTTCTGCACACGTACTAATATCACACCGTCCCAAAAACTCTCACCAACACCCGACTTCGAAGACTGCCACCAACCGACTGACACTCCTTCCCAAGCCGGATATCAAGAAATGACACGGAATTGACTTAAACCAAGAATTGCATTTGTTCGTGTGGATATCCAGCCCCATCCACACAGAAATGCAAACCAAACAATAATCCTATCACTACAAGGTATGCAACACTATTTACCACGAATAATATATTTAAGTTACAACAAAATACGGTATGCAACCCTACTTACGAGTACCTAAGGAATACTAAACCATCAGAGACCTAATTAATAATGGAACTGTAGAAAGAAAAAATAGGCACGTGACATTGTTCAATCTACATAAAAAGGTTAAAGATATGGCAGGCTTACAACGAAAAAAACATACTGCTGCACTTATGGACAAAAAAGGGAATACCATAATGGGGTCAAATGAAAAACTACAACGCTGGAGAGAATACATTGAAGAGTTGTTCGGAGACGTAGGAGGAGAACTGAAACAAATATCCTTCGGTGCAAAAGAGATAGCTCCACAAATTACAAAGGAACAAATACTACATAGGCTAAAACAAACACAGAACGGCAAAAGTCCTGGACCTGACAAACTCCCTATCGAGATTCTCAAGATAATGGAAGAGAGATACATCGACGTCTTGGTGAAGCTCTTTAATAGAATTTATCAGTCAGGTGATATACCCAGGAAATGGTTACTTTCAACTTTTATTTGTCTCCCCAAAAAGATAAACGCTAGAGAATGCAGAGATCATTGCACCATTAGTTTAATGTCCCATACAATAAAAATGTTTCTAAAGATCATCTACAATCGTATATACCAAAAATTGGAAAGATTGGAATAAACTTTGGTTTTAATTTTTAATTAAAATCAATAAAAAATTAAAACAAAAGTTAACTTCAATATATCCTAGTGAAAACACTAACTAAAATTTATCAAAAAAATTATTCACCGACCATCGACTTTTAAAAATAGGAAAGATTTGAGAAAAAAATTAAGGGAAATTTTATTATTAACTTTCAAAAAAAGTTAACAGATTAGCACAGACGATGGCTAACTAACCGAAATCGCTTTGCTCAATAGAGACTTATGCACGTAATATATCAAAACATTTTTTTATTTATTTGATCAGTTGTGTACTCAACATTTAAATATTTTATTTTATTTTATTAAAAGAATAATCTACTAATTTATACTAAAACAAGTGATTAAAATGTTCTGCTAAGTCTTACCTAACTTGGCACGAACGATGGACTGTCTAAGGAAGTGCAAATCAATACGGGCATACGACAAGGTGACACCCTTAGTCCTACTTTGTTTAACATTATTATGGACCAAATCATTGAAAATATTAAAAAAGTGAACGCTAAATATAGGATGGGCAATCGCACCATTAAAGTATTATGCTATGCAGACGATGCAATCCTCATAGCAGAGAATGAAGGCGACCTACAACGCCTGTTATACAAGACAACAGTAACAGCACCTAACTTTAACATGAACATCGCAACAGAAAAAAACAGTCAATGGTTATCTCTAAAGAACCCCTAAGGTGCAAACTGGCAGTTAACAACAAGATAATCCAGCAGGTGAGAAGATTCAACTTCCTAGTAGTGGAGGTATCAAGCGAAAGAAACCTTATTGAAGAAGCACGAACACAAGCCATAAAAGCAACAAGAGTCAGCGGATACCTGAGAGATATCATATGGCGAAATAAAATGATGAATACAAAAAGCAAGCTGAGGATTTACAAAAAATGTGTAAGACCTTCTTAAACGTACGCCACAGAAACCAGAGCTAAAACATCAACAACGAAAAGAATAATGAGAACGAACGAAATGAAAATACTAAGAACCATCAAGGGTGTTACCCTTAGGGATAGAATAAGCAGCCAGGATATCAGAGAAGAGCTGAAAATAGAGGATGTGGTAAGATGGGCTAGAACACGCAAGAGGTGCTGGAAAGACCATGTGGAAAGATGGGCAAAGTGGGCCATGTTGCAAAAACCAAACTCGCGAAGACCGATAGGCAGACCACCGAAGAGATGGTACGAAAGCTGGAGCTCAGCGTCACAGGAAGAGCTCCGAAGGAGGCTAAACGCAACGGACTAAACAGGACCAGGTCCTATTATAAGAAGAAGAAGAAAACTAAAATTCGCATTTTGACTCACTCTGTACACAAAGAGTGTATACATAGAACAATAAATACGTAACACTTAGTAAACTTCACTTTCTTATAAAAAATAATCTTTTTTATAAAATACAGAAAATTTATTACATTTGAAAGGATGCAGGGTCCTGAAGTCATGAACATTTTAATCCTTCAGTGACTAAACTTTTAAAATCCCCGGTATACTTCAAACAAACATTAGGTAAATCGTAAAAAGAAGTCGCGTTTAAATATAAAATAAAAAATAGGTGATGCCTTTGAAAAAGGGTATGTTTGGATAAGTTTGAAGTTGAGTAACCCATATATTTCTAAATAATTTAGGCCTATGCTTCTGCATAATTTTTTCGGAACCATTATAACAACCTGTAAATTATGTAAAAATCCAACACGTTAATACACCGTCGCAAAAATGATTAAATTTTAAATATGACATTATTCATTTATACTTTCGTGTTAGCACATAAATGATGCAAATGTCTTTTTGGTTTTTTCTTTCGGTATTTTTTATATTTATTTGGGACGCCATGTATTTTTTATGCTTCTTCTCAGTCGAATTTTCTGCATCCCCTTTCGTTTCGTTCCCGTCTCCATCGTCCGATACCTTCGGTCCCTCGCTTCCTGGTGATGCTGACGAAGATGACGAAGACAAAGTAGGATTATTAATCCTGTCTCTTTGTCACTTTTTCATGTGGACGAACGGGACTTATTTTTATTGTTTTTTCCTTTTTTTTTTACTTTTTTCACTTTCGTATACTCTGAGCAGTTGGTTTGCACTGAGCTTATTGGAAACCAAGAGTAGATAAATACAACTTAAGTTTTAATTAATATTGTTTAAAAAAAGCATTAAAAACCTATTTTTATAGTAGGATTCTGTGGAGTTTGGACTTTATTGATGTAAATGTCTTAAATATGTGAATTATAAATTAAAACAATTTTTTTTAAAAACAATTTCACTTTACTATTTAAAATACAGTAAGAACAGTTTTGACGACATTCTTTAGACGGGCTGATAAATGACAAATTTTAAAAAAGCAATAAAAATTAACAAAATTACCATAAATATTTATTAAAAAATGACCAACTGGACTTAAATTTCTCCCAATTACTAAAGCTTGTCCCCATGAAGCTTGTCCATTATATTCTGAATGTTATTTTAAATTTATCTTGAATATTTAAAAATAGTAATTTTCGCTATTTGAAACTGTAAATTATAAATATACCTAAACTAGGAATAAGTTTATGACTATAAATATAGTATTTTAACAATATTGTAACCATTAATTATAACTTGAACATTGTAGTGCCTCGAACCATGCAATAATTACATTATTGTTGACACAGGTTTGTGAAGGAATATAAGTTATAAAGTGTTAAACTTTTAAAAAGGATTTAGAGGTAAATCTCTATTCAAAGTCCTTTTGGTAAGATTAAACTTAGCGTTATGATCTAGATTCTAAACTAGACTTTGTTTAAAAGCAAAAACTCAATAGTTAAACATGTATTAAATTTATTTATTTTGTATGGTTGAGATTGCGGTCGTGGAAAATTTCCCCGCATAGGCAATTAAACATTGACTCCATTTTGCCGTCCCTCCCTTTATTCTCTCTCTAAGAGCTTCGTGCTCTCTATGTAGAGTTCCAAAACGCTCATGGGGATCTTCATAACCTCCCCCGGTTCCCAAAATTGCATTCCGAAGAGTTTATATCTCAGCCAGGCTAGTTCCGTGCAAGATCACAGAACATGTTCTAACGTTTCTGTGACCCTCTCATCACACCTGCGACAGTTGTCTTCTTTTACGAGGCTCAATGTTTTCAGGTGACCCTTAAGCCGCCATTGCCCTGTAATCAGACCCACTACCATCCCTAGTTGTCCCCTGTTTAGTTCCATCAGTTGTTGTGCTATTTTCTTGTCAGGTCTTTCCAAGAAGCTGTGGGCCCGGCATGCCTTGGGTTCGTCTCTACTCAGCTTCTTGTGCTGCCTGTTCTGATATGAGCGGATTTCCGCTTTAACGTAGCATTCTGCTATTCCAACTGCGGTCCCTGGCCCATAGAGTGTCTGTGACGAACCCTCTCGGGCCAGTTTATCCGCTTTTTCATTTCCTTTAAACCCTGCGTGTCCAGGTATCCAAAGTAATGTCACCCTGTTGCGTCTGGCCAGGAGCCCAAGCTTCTCCCTACATTCGCTAACTAAAGTGGATCTGTCTACTGGCGCGTCGAGCGGCAGCAACGCTGCCCGACTATCCGATCAAATACAAATCTTTTTGCTCACATAGCCTCTCTTCAGGTTTTCTTGTACATAGACCAAAATGACTATAATTTCTGCCTGAAAAATCGTACATTCCTCCCCCAGTGCCACGCTTAGTCCACTTCTCGAGTCTCGTAGCCATATCCCTGACCCAGTGCCCTCCGCAGTCTTAGATCTATCCGTATACCAGACGAGATCTTGCCCGCGGGTAGGTCCCGGTAAAGTCGACCACTCCTCTCGATCCGGAAAAACGACCCTGTACCTTCGAAGCAGTACTTTTTTAACATAAAATCCTGCCTCGCTCTCGCAATCGGCTTTTTATAAAAAATTAAAAACATCATTGGTTACAAGTTAAAATATTGATCAATAAAACATAATTATTGTTATATATTATATATATATATATATATATATATGTAAAAATTATAGAAAACTGTAGTGTTATTACAGTAAACTATAAAGGGTTTATTTCCGACAGCGTGAAGAGATTAAAAATGTGTAACAGATGCTTGAGTTTCAAGAAAACCCACATAATTCTGGTCGAAAAGCAGCCTCACTGTTCAACATTAGCCACACATACATTTTTCGAATATTAAAGGAAAGTAAAATGCAACCCTATAAAATGATGCTAACTCAGGAGCTCATGGAAGACGATTTCGACAGGAAAACGTATTTTTGTGAACAAATGATGGAAATGTTAGATAAAAATGTGATCCAATTAGAAGATGTTTTGTTTTCTGATGAGAGCACATTTACACTTCACGGTCATGTTAATCGTCAAAATTGCCGCTATTGGTCTAATGAGAATCCTCACTGGATGAGAGAGGAACATACGCAATATCCAATATCCCTTTTTCATTGATGGCAACTTAAATGGAGATAAATATTTAGAACTGCTTCAAAATAATGTCGTGCCAACTTTGACAAACTTATATCCTGATCCAGCAAACCGACAAGTTCCTGCCAATATACTATGGTTTCAGCAAGATGGAGCACCGCCCCATTATCAAATTAATGTCCGGCAGTACCTGAACCAAAATTTTCCAAATCGGTGGATAGGGAGGCGCGGATCTATAGAATGGCCAGCACGATCTCCTGATCTGACGCCATTAGACTTCTTTTTGTGGGGATATGTCAAAAGTATTGTATACAAAACTAAACCACTGTCTTACATTGACTTAAAAAGACGAATCACGCTTGCGATTAGATCAGTCACGCCTGAGATGTTGAGTAACGTTAGAAGAAATTTTTATACCAGATTAGCATGTTGCCAAGACGTTCGCGGCGAACATTTTGAACATCTCTTACATTGAAATTAATGTTTTTTTTTACATTATTTGTGAAATAAAATAATTTTCTTTTTTTAATGTTAATTTTTGTAATACATCTGAAAACACTTAATATTTCCGAAACAGTTAAAGATAGGTATGGGACATTGTACATGAATTATTTCTAAAATTTTCTGAAGAATCCAAAAAATAAATAATATACAAGTGGTTGTATTTAAAATAAGAAAGTTGGTATTGGCCACTGTCACATGACACAAACCTATATAATTATTTTTTTTGAAAAAAATGCGCATCTAAAAATACAAATCGACGTGTCCAAGCGTTTTTCCCAACACGCTCTCATTTATTCGTTATCGAATTTATTCCATTTGGCTGTTCCACACTGTATAGATAACGGAAGTTTTTACTAATAAAATGCATGGTTTATAAAGACTAACAAATAAGTTTTATATCTTTATTATTAACAGTGTTACTATATTATTTTAAATAATTTGCTACTTAGTTAACTTAAATTCCCTTTCTCGGGGTTATTGATTTTACATTTTTAATATTTTTTGGATTTAAAAATATTTGATGGTTGTATGTTTTTCTTAAAATGTTGCGTTAAATCCTTTTAAAAAAATGTTCAGTACGTTAGAGAAATTGTATTCGTAAGACGAATTCTCCTGTTGCATTATAAAGAATGAGAAATGCAATATCAACATCTTATCTCCGAGTCCATCTTGGACGATTCCTTTGACTGGACATCGCATCTAAAGCGCTCCATTTTTCTTGGGCTTTGTCAACTCCCCAAGGGCCCAAAAGAGGTGCTATCCAACATTCGATTGTATATACACGGAGACGGTCGCAGGAAAAGTGCTTTCAACAACTCTACTTCACTTTATTACTCCTTTCTAATTTTAAATACACTGGAGGGTGAGTTTCTGATGGTAGAGAATTTTTTTGATACTCTTTATTTGGAAGATGATTTTTTATCTGATTTCGGTATTAACACAAGTTTTTATACTGACGAATATGCAAACATCATTCGATAAAAATTACTCGTAAGGTACAATTATTTGTTTTTTTTTTTTTATGAAAATAGTCGCAAAAAGGGTAGACCTATCGTGTGGGCCGCGGACGGCCCGCACTGCGACTATTAGAAGGGGAAGGGATTATAGAAAGAAAATGATTGTGGACACGCTTTTTAAAAAGTTGCAGGTCATAGTTCTCTGGAAAAACTGATTTTGGAAGCTTATTCCATTCCGTAGCAGCCCTGTAAAAGAAGGATTCTTGATGAAGATTGGTCCTTGTAGTGTCAATCTTGAGAGTAAATGGGTGAGACTGATCAGCGTGCCGAGTTCTTCGGCCGAATGTGGCCAATGGTGGTACAAGAGTTTTTATTTCTCTGGAGCATCTGCCATGAAAATATCTGTAGAGCAATGACTGGTCTGCAACTCTTCTTCTATGTTCTAGAGGGTGAAGGGTATCTGTGAGAGTTGAGCTGTTTATCAAACGAATGGCTCTTTTCTGAATGGAATCTAGAAGACGAAGAGAATGCCTTGGTGCTGAACCCCAAATGTGCGAGCAATACTCCAGTAGAGGTCGGATTTGAGCCTTGTACGTCATCAACAGTTGATCAGGAGTAAAAAACTTTCTAGCTTTCCACAGAAAACCTAGCCTCTGGCTTGCCGACTTTGCGATGTTAGCAACATGGTCATGCCAAGACATATTATTGGACACCGTGACTCCCAAAATCGAGATGGAGGGACTTGGTTCAAGTGTATTTCCGGACATTGTGATGGGATGATTTGAGGAATTCACTTTCTTGGAAAACGTAGCACTTTGTGTTTATTGTTTATATCGAGGTTTATTGTTTAATTTGTATAATTTATCGAATTACTATAAACATTTTGTCAAAAACATTCTGTATTTTTTAAAATACTCCTATACTAAAACATTGGTACTAGGGCCAAGTACAGATTTAATAAGTATTGTTACGAATTTTAGTTCTTTCTTGGGTTCGGCGATTTAAAATTCTCGATACAGTAACAAAACAATTTCAATACAATAATTCCTACTCTTATAAATCACTTAAATATTCACTTGGATATACAATTTTTACAACTTTTTATAACTATTTAAATTTCATAAATCATAAACACTTTAGAACTAAAAACTTAACTATCTTCTTCGCGGCCGCTTTATTTTTTTATACCTCTAAATCACAATTCTGGACCTTTCTACCTGTTTCTCAAGGGTCCGAGGCCCTTCGCGATGCGGTGTTCTAGAATTTGCCAGACCCCGTTGGCGGTCGACAAAGCGGTCTAATTAATATACACCCCTGCTGCGGTCGGTGCTCGGATGCCGATAAATTAACAGGTCCGTATTGTAACAGTATTCTGGAATGGCTAGAAATTTCAGAGGATGTAGCTAAGACAGTGTCCTCATCGGTAAGTCTAATCGGCCCGATAACCTGGGTGGTTTAGCGCATAGGACGCGCTAGAGATGTAGCTTTTCTTAAAAATAAGCGATGATTGCAGAACGGTTAAAACCCATTTAAATCGATGGATAAATAATAAAATGTGAATATGTCCGCAATGGAAGTGGGGCGGTTTAGCTAGGCTGAAACTATGCCCATATAAAGATTGATACCTAAATGTCATAAAAATTATATTGTCCGCAATTGAAGTTAGGCGGCTCAGAATGTCCGCAAGCTGAAAATTTCCGAAAAATCATTAAATTTTCAGGCAACTTTCGGTCGATCAGCGTCACCCAAGGGTTCCACATCAATTGCTGAAACTAGTCGGACATTGTTCCTACATAATATATTAGCTACAAAACGAACATAAATTCGATCATTCTGATATCATCCCTGAGCTTGTTTGCAACGTATATTGTATCGAATAAACCGAAAAGCCTTTAAAATGACGCGTTATTCGAGTATATCTAGGGTATAATTAGATAAAGAAATGCTTAGATGGTTTGGACACGTAGAAAGGATGGATGAAGGAAGATTGGCGGAACAAATTTATAAAGCGAGTGTAAATGGACGGAAGTCGGTAGAGGTCGACCTCGGAGAACATATCTCGATCAGATCAATATTATTTTGAAGAAAGGCCAGGTCAAGAGTACCAACAACCGACGAGCATGTATGAGAGCACTGATAAAAGTAGAGGAAGCAAAAGATGTGTGTAAGAACCGTAGCAAGTGGAAGGAAGTGGTCTCTTCCTACCCCTATGGGAAAAAGGCGTTACTATATGTATGTAGGTATGTAAATGTGGTTAAAAGATACAAAACTACGGGTTTAGTTACTAAAAAGCCCCGAAACGTCAGAAAAAGAAAATTTACTGAAGCCGACAGACGCTCACTACGAAGAATTGTCGTGCGTAACAGACGTGCAAATTATCTACAATTAAGTGCTCTTTGGGGTGAAGTTGTTAGAAGGCAAATTTCTAGATCTACGTGTCATAAAGAGGTTCGTAAGCTACGATTTGGCACCATTACCGGAGTTATACTTGGGGAGCATCTCATCTGAAGGCATTCCCATTATGGGTCCGGTTTCCAACTCTTAATATATCTTGTATTTTACCGTAAAATCTACTTCGCTGGTTACTGATTTGACTTCACCATGTGTTAATAAAACCGCCCGAACAAAATTCGGCCGTTGAGTAAACTGTATACCAACTCTAATATCAAGGTAATGAAGAGAAGAAAGTCTTCATGCCAAGTCTATAGATAGGGGCCGGGCTCTATTTTATTAATAATTTAATTTCTAATACTATTAAAAAGGTTAAATAAAATATAAATGGTTTTTTTAATTATATATAAATTTATTCATAATTAACGTTGAACTGTGTTGTATTTCAAACCGTATTCAATTGTAGAAAAAATGTTTCATAATTTAAGCTCATTGAAACAGATTTAAATATATTTTTTTATTCATAAAACTACGATAAACTTGAATGCGACTTATTTTTCGAATTGTAAATAAGAGGGTGTTTGACTCCTGCGGGTTATTTTCGTGTAGTCGAACATCTGTTTGTTTACATATTTTTTAGGATAATTTATGAAGTTCTTGGAAACATTCGTGGGTTTTATGACAATGACTTATGAGGAAGCATTGCAACTGCTTCCTCATGTTTTTAAAGTTAATCCAAGACGAAAAAACCTGCAATTAGTGAGTTTTTTCAGATCTAAAGCACGACGTCTTAAAATTGGTATTGTAAATGTGTTTGTTTTATTTTGTTACTTATAATTGATGACTAAAAAATTGTTAATTTATTAATTTTATTTTTGAAAGAAAAAATTAACTTTTTTATTTTAAAACTATACTTCATATTACACACCCTTATTCTTTTACACCCATGCTTTATTTATTTTAATAATATTTCTAAATTATTGGAATGGCTAAAAAAATTTTGTTTTAAGAGCATGGCTGTATTCATTTTGTATTAATAAATTTTATAAAACATTGCAGTATTAATGATAAAGAGAATAAGATACTTCTTTTAGGATTCTTTACAAACCATTCATTGTTAAAAAAGTGATGCTAAGAAACTGAAACAAGATCTACACTAATACCTCACACTGATAAACATTTCTTAAACATTATGTAAGTATTTAATAATTTCATTTGTAAAACAAAAATAAATATATTTATACAGGGTGTTTTAAAAAAAGGTGACAACGTCTCTAGGATAGGTAGAAAACTGAAAAATAATTGGGGTTTGCTCAGTAAAAAATTTTCGCCATCCGTATTCAAGATAAAGCATAGGTTATTACTTCATAATTTTTAAATCAAAATATTCCGACAACGGTTCACAGTATCGAGTTTTACCAGGAGTTCATTTTTGGTGTAAAATTGAATGATGTTTAAGTTCACTTGAAATTTTGATCAATAAATCTAACCTTAAAAAAGTTATGTTCAATACTACTTGGTACGAATCGTGTAACTAGCGCCCTCTATGAGAGTCAGATATAAAAACAAATTCATGGGATGTATTAGCTTAAAATGTCATTACAATGTTTCCAGTAGTCTCGGAAAAATCGTAATAAATGTGTAAACATTTTTTTTCTTTAATGCCCTTTATCTTGATTACAGATGGCGTTACGTAAATTTTTTAATGGGCAAACCCCAATTTTTTTTTAGTTTTCTACCTATCCTAAAACGGAGTCACCTTACTTTAAAACACCCTGAGATATACTTACGCCTTTTCGTCATAGGGGTAGACCACTTCATTCCACTTGCTATGATTCTTGTACTTTTTTATCGCTTCTCCTACTTTCATCAGCACTTTCATACATGCTTGTTGGATTGTGGTACTCTTGACCAGCCCTTTTTTTAAAATTATTTCAATCTAATCGAGATTCGTTTGTCTAGGTCAACCTCTACCGACTTGCCTACTCACACTCGCCTCATAAATCTGTTTTCTTTTTTATCCATCCTCTTAACGTGCTTTAACTATTTAAGCATTTCCTTATCTATCATTGTTACTACATTATCTTCTTTTAAACCACAGCGTCCTTATCAGAATATTCCTCACTTTATCCATCGTAATCAGTACAGCTATATTTCTCAGACAACTCATCTCCGTAGCATTGATCTTACTTTTATGCTTTTTTTGCCAAACCCAACATTTACTACCATACCCAAGTGGGACCAGCATTCTTTTATGCACAGTCAGTCGTGCCTTTTTTGACATGATCTGGCTGCTCATTAAGTTATGCAGCGCTCCATTCATTTGTTTCCCTGCCAACACCCTTCGCTCAATATCACAGTCGTACTTTCCGTCTCTCATTTGAACCAAACTCAATTACTTGTTCCACTGTTTCTCCTTAATCAGCTCATTGCAGTTTGTCGTGCTTTCTTCTTATTCAAAAACTTTTACTTTCGTATTGCTAACATTCACTTTTAACCCTTTGATTTTTAGAACATCATGCATAATATTAACAATCACCTGCAACTTCCTCTCAGATTATGCTAATATGAGGCGTAAGGAAGACATTTGACGATCAAAGCATCCATACGCACTCTCTTTTAATTCTTTTAAACAACCGTCTATGGATAAGTTAAACAGCCATGACGAAGCCACACATACCTTTTTCGATACCGAACCAGAAAAAATTTGCTTATCCAAAATATTTATCCCAAAACTATCCTTTGTTTTTCACACCATGGAAATTGTTTTAAATTACCTATTAAATATTAATAAAAAGCTGTTTTAATATATTTTTAATAATTAATCTAAAATTGTCTTTTAATGCTAAGCAATACGCCATCTGACCGACGAAATGCAATCACACTTGGCGTCAAAAACAGAAAAAACAGAAAAAACAGAAAGACAGCGCGCGCAAATGATGGTTAAAATGTCAAAAGCTTTTTGTCGAGTATTAAATTTTGTTAGAAGTATCCCACGCGTGTAGCAACCAGGCGTCGCGTCGCAACGCCATATCAACGTACGTAGGCCGACGCCGAGTTATGATATTAGGGAGGACCGCTACCAATCATAAATCCGACTTATGAAATATCAGAAATATCATAAGCGGCAGTGGATTGGCCGTCGGCAGCTTTAAGCTACCAATGAAGATGAAATATGAAATAATATAGAAGTGGGGATAGACGCCCGAAGACGTTGGGCGTCGACGCGACGTTATTCAATGGTGGATATGGTTCTAGTAACGTACGAGCACATAAAATAAAAAGTTTTTGAGACATAAAATTTACAAAAAATCAGCAATATTATATTACAAAAATTAAAATCATTACGATTTTAAAAATTGGTAACATGTTTTGGAGAAACTTCAAAATAATGAATATATTTTTTAAAGATCGGTCCTTAAAACACCCCATAAATAAGAGAGCAATATTTCTTTTTAATTTTGTTAAAAACTGTTTATTATTGTCACAAAATATTATCTGTTAAGATTATGGATAAAAGTGACGGGGTATTATTTTAAAATTAATGAAGATTTTATTCATTGGAAGATTTTATTTATTGAAATAGAGTTTTCGGAAGTGTGTAAAACCTTTTGCAAGGGTAAAATTGTGTTCACCAAATGTTACTTAAAAAGAAAAACTTTTACTTTCAGAATAAAACAAACTTAAAAACATTTAAAATGTAATATCTTAAAAGAGAATGATTTTTGTAGACAAACTCAATATTTCAACAAGCCCCCTCAAAAATTAATCTCTCTTAGGATATACAATATTAATAGAAACACTATATATATATATATATATATATATATATATATATATATATATATATATATATATATAAGTTCATGTGGGTCGATTATGTATCAAAAAACAACTACTCCTCTGGCTATGTGCCGCGATAGGCATTAAATTACATCTGATACATAATCGTGTATAATACCCCATTCCGGGAAACAATATGCAGATGCTTGTTAAGTAAGAGAAGAAACTATTAGATTTATTCATCCGAAGTAACCACCTATGGACCGGTTTCGGGGTGTGTTGCCGCTCATCAGCATAAGGCAGGTCTACCTCGACTGTGCACATCAACAGCTTCGAATCCTGACGGGTCTCTATGTTTTTATGATAGGGAATCATCTGAAACGCTTTCGTTGACTTTTTCAGATGTTTTTACTAAAGAACCCACTACTGAGAACCTTCCAGTAATTAATTGTCCTCGACTTCATTCTTCCTTAGAACATGTTGTGTTTACCGTAGATCGGGTAAGGGAACATTTACTATAGCTACGCAGAAACTCTTTTTCTGGTTTGGATGGCTTGACCCCAAACCTATTAAACAGATGTGCAAATAAACTCGCAAAACCCTTGTCTTTAATTATGCAAGTTTCTTTCGCTTAGGGCTCCATACCCCCTTGTTGGAAATTAGCATCTTACTCCTATTTTCAAAAAAGGTAATAAACTCGATTCAAATAATGATCGTCCAATCAGCTTGCTTCCAGTGGTCAGTAAAGTCATGGAATCTATCATTTCAGAAAAAATAACCAAATTTCTTCTTCAGGATAAGATTATTCCACCATAACAACATGGATTTGTTCAAGGCCGTTCAACCTTAAATATTCTGTTATATTGTGTCAATGACTGGACATCATCGCTTAATAAACAACAGCCCGTCGATGTTGTATACTTAGATTTCTCCAAAGCTTTTGATCCTAAACGAAGACTTCTACATAAGCTTGATTACTTTGGAATACGAGGGCACTTGCGTCTGTGGATCGATATCTTCTTATCGGATAGACGTTTTAAAGTTAGAGTAGGAGAAGCATTCTCAGAAAAAAGATTAGTGGAAAGTGGGGTGCCTCAGGGTTCTGTTCTGGGACCTTTGCTATTCATAGCATACACCAGCGATCTCCCCTTTTACGTTTCAAGCAAAATATCTTTCTACGCAGATTACATAAAAATTTATTCAAATACAATAACGAACTAGTTATCTCTACAGGATGATTTAAACTCTGTATCGCTATGGTATTCCCAATGGTTGCTCCCTCTCAATGCTGCTAAGTGCGTAGTGGTTCGATCAGTAAAAACAACCCACTTCTGTCGTACTTTATAAACGATCAAACTTTAAACTCCGTATTCTCTTAAAATGACTTGGGAATTATTATTAACAGTAGTCTTACTTGGTTTGACCATATTTTGTCAATAACCAAACGTGCTAACATCGTATCTTATACGGAAGTGTTTTTCAAAAGTAACGTTTCAATCGATTTGTAAACTTTACACCATTTATGTAAGACTCATTGTTCAATATGCGGGACCCGCCTGGTATCCTGACTTGATTCACGATAGTAGGTAATTGATTTGTATATTATCTACAGTTTTTGGATAATATAGGGACTTGTGCCTCTGCCCTTGTTTATATGTAATAATAATAATAACTTTTTTTTGATATTTTCTACATATCATAACGCTTGCACTGCGACTATTAGAATAGGGAGGGATTATAGAAAGGAGATGATTAAGGACCCGCTTTTTGAAAAGTTGCAGGTCATAGTTCTCTGGAAAAACTGATTTTGGAAGCTTATTCCAATCCGTAGCAGCCCTGTAAAAGATTAAGATTAGTCCTTGTAGTGTCAATCTTGAGAGTAAATGGGTGAAACTGATCAGCGTGCCGAGTTCTTCGGCCGAATGTGGCCAGTGGCGGTATAGCAGTTTTTATTCTCTGGAGCATCTGTCATGGAAATATCTGTAAAATAATGTCTGGTCTGCAACTCTTTTTCTATGTTCTAGTGGGTGAAGGGTATCTGTGAGAGTTGAGCTGTTTATCAACCGAATGGCCCTTTTCTAAATTGAATCTACCACCCCAAATGTTTTTTTTTTTTTTTTTTTATGTTCTGGTTCCCACGAAAAGGGATATCCTGTAATGTTCAGAGAACATCGTGGGAACCAAGGGAAAGAAGGTAGGAGTTGGTGTTCTTCTTAAATTTCTGGAGGTTGTATGCCTCGGGGAACACCTCCCTAGGCAATGAGTTCCAAAGCCTCGCAATTCGTTGGATGAATGAGTCTTTGGAAAGTGATGTTCTGCAGGTCTCCAAAGTGACCACGAAGGGGTGTGCGAGCAATACTCCAGTAAAGGTCGGATTTGAGCCTTGTACGTCGTCAACAGTTGACAGTAAAAAACTTTCTAGCTTTACACAGAAAACCCAGCCTCTGGCTTGCTGACTTTGCGATATTAGCAACATGGTCATGCCAAGACATATTATTAGACACCGTCATTTTACTGCTTAAATTTAATCATACTACTCAAATAAATAGATTTTCGACCTAGAAATTGATTGTTAATAACAATTTAATTAATAACTGAATAATTTTTTTAACCAATAGGTAATTCTCATAAAGTTGATGGTTGCTTAGAAAATTAAGAAAAATGTAAAAATTTTAAATCAATCCAATTTTAACGTTAAATAACTTTTGAAAAAATAAATATATATCGAAAAACTGTAAGAGAGCTTTTTTATAGAGCGTGAAATTCTCTATAAAAACTGTTTTAATTATTTTAAATATTATCACTAACGTGAGTTACAAAATTCCAAAATCCAAGGGAACGGTGTTCCCATGTTATTTGAATGGGAAATTGAAATTTGCGATGCAACACCTCTTAATATTAATATTAAGTGCTCTAACTTTCACAGTATTTTTTTTTCACCATTTTCAACAATATTTTCGATATAATTATGAAAAAAAAATTTATCGATTTTTTGAAACCGTCTAGCACACCTAAATAACCACACCATACCAGTTTTTAAGTCTAATAATAAGCTTTTAAACACAAAATGTTTAATTAAAATCGATATGGCAAACCTTTTTTAAATTTATAAATCAGTATTGTGTTTGAAATAGGTTAGTTAATAGCTGAGGATCCCACATCTCATTTGGTCCGAAAAAAAATTGGCATAAAAACTATATATTAGTATTAGTATCAGTTACATTAATTCTTTGTTATTCGTGATTACTGAATAAGAAAAGGAAATCCGGTGTTTTGATTTTTTTACAGGCAAGGAATTGTCTGCATCTTGTGATTTTTCGGCGTTTTCACCACAAATGATGTCGATCAATTCATTCAAAAGAATTACGCAAATATCTCTACCTTCCTGAGAATTCAGATTTTCTGGTAGCATCTGAATCGACGATTTGCTCTAAAATAAATAATGCGAACATTTACTGGATTTTCCGTGAAAGAAAATAGAAAAAAAATATTACAGTGTAAAATTAAGTTATAGTATATTTCACGAATATACAGTGGTTTCGGATTATCGTTAGAAACTCGATAACCAGTATTCCATTTGCAGGAACCTCGTCCACATTTTACAAAAACGCTCAGAACCGTCAATTTTAGTTCCTTACTACTTAATTGATTAAATGATTAAACTGATGACCACCCGCTTCCATACAATAATAAAGATTTTGTTTACGCACATTCCAAAGAATTTCCGGAGTAAATCGAAAGCATTCGTCAACGATTCTTTGACGCAAATCTTCCAACGACGCTGGTTGTGTTTTATAGATTTAATATTTCAGATGTCCTCACAAAAAGAAATCGAAAGGCGATAAATCAGGCAATTGTGGAGGCCATACAATGCTGCCTCTTTTTCCAATTCAATGCCGTGGAAAACGTTGGTCTAAATACTGACGAACAATTGCTGCATATTGCGGAGGAGCACCGTCCTGTTGAAAATAAAAATGATCTTCTTCATACTGTGGATTATTTTCAACATTTCACATTTAAAATCTAATTTCTCAATAGGTAATGCGCAAAATTTTAAAATTTAAAGACATTTGAAAGACATCTTATTCGACCCCCAATGCCATTTAAAAATTTTAGAGTAATTCTTACCCTCGCTTGAGGTTGAAAGTAGTGGAGTCAAAAGTACCGGAAAAGAGTGTCTCCCTTTCATTAAAAATCGACGGATGTGAGCGTTTTTCTAAAATGTTGATTAAGGTTCCTGCAAATGGCTGTTTCGTTTTCGGTTGGCCACCCTGTATAATGAAAGTTTATCATACAGCATACAGCACCTAAGTAAACTGTCCTAAACAATGATGATATTTTCGGAAGATGATCTGAAAAGCATTGTCTTTAGTAGTAGAGCATATTTTTACCAAAATAAACACGAAAATAAACGTAAAAAAAGGCGGACGATATTATTTTTATAATAATAATTCGCCAATTATTTAACCCAATATTTCTTCACAGAAATCGATAAACTGTTACGAATTTTTGCGCTATATGCTTTTTAAACTCTGGAAAACCTAGCATGAATGTTTAAATATTCAGATTTTTAAATAGGCTAGTGCAAAAAATATTTTTTGCACACAATATACTACTAACAAAGTGGTTAGAAAATATGTCATTACAGCTAATTTTAATGATTATGACTTTTCAAAAAACTTTGTTTATTTTAAACTAGCCATATATTCTTCACATTTTCTTTTAAACATCATATCTGCTCTTAATTGGCTTTCCCGTTTGAAATAAGTATCATTTCTTTCGGGGAAATGTTTATAGTAACGCCATCTTTTGAGAAAATATTAACTATTTTAATAAAAATCGTTAAAACTTACTTGTTCAATTGGACGTTGAAAAGAAACATAACTGGATGTATTACTCGAAATGGATTTAATGGAATAATTTTCAAGATGTTCCTCACGTATATTTTTATTCCAAGAGTATCGATCTACACATAAAAACATATAAAATATATTTTAAAAATTCGAACACCGAAAAAGAGTCGACCAATTGCAATGAAAATGTCTACCACTCGTACTTTAAAAAATAGCAAGAAAGTCCAGGTCAAGAGTACCAACAACCGTTGACTATGTATGAGAGCGCTGATGAAAGTAGAAGAAGCGAAAGATGTGTGTAAGAACGTGGCAAGTGAAAGGAAATAGTCTCTGTCTGTCCCTACGGAAAAAAGACGTAGCTATACAGGGTGTGTCGTGAGAAAAGTTTTGATTAAAAGTAATGGCGGCTAAAATTTGTGCACAATGTCCTATACCAAGTATTTTCGAGATATCTCCAATATCTCCATTAATAACGAAGCTAGTGACATGAAATTGTAACCAATAAACAACAAGCGCTTGCCCGTTAACTCCATACGTCCTACTCATTAATATTTCATACAGGGTGTTTTAAACTTAGCCGCCAACATGCACAATTTAAATCATTCATAAGTTGCTTAATTTAAATAGAACACCCTGTATTTTATTACATTTTTCGCTATATTTTTTTAAGTCAATTCGTTAAGTATCGGTTTTTCCTATACCTAAGACCAACTGCTTTTGAGATATTTTATTATTTTAGTTAAAACATAACACTTAATTATTTCAACAGTTTAAGTCTACTTCCGGTATAACCGGACGTATCACATTCAGAACAACATTATATTTGAACTCAGTGTCATCCAAAACCTACAGCTACACCTACAGCGTAATTTCAGATTTTTAACATAACTGTATCAGCCATTACTTTTAATCAAAGCACCCTGTATAGCCCTGAGCATCGACCGCTGCGTTCACCTTGAATTTAAAACAGACTTGCAGTTAAGTGGCAAATAGTCCCAGCTATAAATACATCTGTAAGATTATGACAAGCAGTATAAAAAAGTAAAGCCATACCATTTCAACTGTTAGTCGGAAGAACAATAAATACTATTAAATAATTATGTGTGTTTGTTGTGTAACGCATCTGTCTCCTTTTTTAAAAAGAGGCACTATGTAACCGTTCATTAAACTTTTGAAAAATCATATCCCTTACATTCTGCCGCTGGAAAGGAACAGTTGAGACAACCGAAAAATCAGCTAATTGAACAACAATCAACATTTTTAAAAATATTGCACAAAAATAAGGTTGCAACTAAGGCTACCTATCGCGTGTCGCAGATAATTGTATTTACAAAAAAAGAAGCCTTATGAATATTATTCTTGATCCTTATTAGAAGGTTTTGCTGTATATTGGGGTACGCACCTTTTTTTATTTTTTCCATAAAAATTAGTTTACTCAGCATAGTCGGCAAACTGTATGCAAAGATATTGGAGCTTACACGGACTGGTTTAACATCAAAAAAGGTGTGAGACAGGGATGTGTGGCTTCGCCATGACTGTTTAACTTGTACATAGACGATTGTTTAAAAGATTTGAAAGATAAAGCGTATGGATTAAAAATGAATAATTTGATCGTCAAATGTCTTCTTTACGCCGATGATTAAGTCATATTAGCGTCATCTAAAGAGAAGTTGCAGGCGATGGTTAATGTTATGCATGATGCCCTGAAAATCAAAGGGATGAAAATAAATGCAAGCAAAACGAATGTAATAGCTTTTGAAAGAGAAGAACACATGACAAACTGTAAAGTTCTGATTAAGAGAGAAAGAGTTTGCGTTTAAAAATTACGAGAGATGGAAAGTATCAAAATGACATTGAGCGAAGGGTGTTTGGCAGGAAAACAAATGAACGGGGCACTGTATAGCTTTATGAACAGCCAGAAAGTGTCAAAAAAGGCACGTCTGGCTGTGCATAGAAGAGCGTTGGTTTGAGTGTTGGGTTTGGCAGAAGAAGCATGAAGCTGCGGAGATGAGTAGTCTGAGAAGTATAGCCGAAGTGACTCGGCTGAATAAAGTAAAGAATAGTGAGATAAAGAAACTTTGTGGTATAAAAGAAGATGTGGTTACAAAGATAGATAAAGTAATGCTTAGATGGTTTGGAAGATTAACGAAACAAATTTATAAGGCGAGTGTGAATGGACGGAAGTCAGTAGAGGTCGACCTCGGCGAACATATCTCGATAAGATCAACATTGTTTTGAAAAAAGGCCGGGTCAAGAGTACCAACAACCGACGAGCATGTATGAGAGCAATGACAAAAATATATATGTAAAATAAAAATAAAAATATATGTGTAAGAACCGTAGCAAGTGAAAGGAAATTGTCTCTGCCTACACCTACGAGAAAAAGGAGTGACTGTAAGTATGTATGTACGTAAAAAATTCACCAAAACAATTATATTGTCATATTAAATCAAACTTGTTAATTACCTATGATTATGCTATTCGGTGGTAATGTGTAGCCAAAAATTGTTTTACTTAACAATTCTATGTTATCAAATATATAGTCTGCCATAAATTGTTTCACTTGAAAAGCCGGTCGAATTTTTAATACTTGCTTGAGTAAAAAATTTACTATCGTCTTTATTTCTGGATGCGCTTTCAAATATTGGTGATTCTCTTTTAACTCTCGCAACTTGTGAATATTTAATTGCTGCTGTTGAGAAGCAGTTATATCTTTTTCTAAAAAATAGGGCCTCATTCCTAAAACATTCAACCAGTAATATTTTTCTCATTTCATTCAAATATTTTGTAGCATTTAAAATAATAATATATAATAAATAATTGAAGACACACGAGTAGATGAAGGTGTTAGGTTACATTTTGTCAAGTTGGTGTTCTTTATATGACTGAAGGTGTTATGTACCTATCTTTCATATGGCACCATTGGAAAACCAATATGTTGAAAATTCAGTTATTTTGCAACAGTAGAATGTTCTTCAATCCATTCCTTTATTTAAAAACCTTATTATTACAGCTGATAGACGCATGCTATAGGCAACCAATTATTCATTTTTTTTTACTGAAAATAGTCGCAAAAAGGGTGGACCTATCGTGTGGGCCGCGGACCGCACTTAGACTATTAGAAGGGGGAGCGATTATAGAAAGGAGATGATTATGGACCCGCTTTTTGAAAATTTGCAGTTCATAGTTCTCTGAAAAAACCGATTTTTGAAGTTTGTTTTATTCTGTTGCAGCCCTGTAAAAGAAGGATTCTTGCTGGAGATTGGTCCTTGTAGTGTCAATCTTAAGAGTAAATGGGTGAGATTGATCAGCGTTCCGAGTTCTTTGGCCGAATATGGCCAGTGGAGGTACAAGAGTTTTTATTTCTCTGGAGCATCAGCTATGGAAATATCTGTCTGCAACTTTTCTTCTATGTTCTAGTGGGTGAAGGGTATCTGAAAAAGTTGAGCTGTTTATCAACCGAATGGCCCTTTTCTGAATGGAATCTAGAAGGCGAAGAGAATGCCTTGGTGCTGAATCCCAAATGTGCAAACAATACTCCAGTAGAGGTCGGATTTGAGCCTTGTACGTCGTCAACAGTTGATCGGGAGTAAAAAACTTTCTAGCTTTTCACAGAAAACCTAGCCTCTGACTTGCTGATTTTGCGATGTTAGCAACATGGTAATGCCAATACATATTATTAGACACCGTGACTCCCAAAATCGAAATGAAGGGACTTGATTCAAGGGTATTTCCGGACATTGTGATTTGAGGAATTTACTTTCTTGGAAAACGTGGCGCTTTGTGTTTTCTGGGCGTTGAACTGAACAAGATTGTTGGTTCCCCACTCGACAATTGCTTTAAGATCTCTATTGATGGAGTCAATCTGCCTGAGTTGTATCATTCACCAAAAGTGATCGATAGGATGTGAAAGTTGAGACAAGTGTGCTGTCATCTGTGAAACTGTAAATGGGCTTCGTGGTGGTTTTCAAGAGGTCGTTGATGTGTAAAAGAAATAAGGTGGGGAACAGGATGGAACCCTGGGGGACCCCAGCATTGGTTTTTAACGCGTCAAAAGAAATACCATGAACTGCCACATGCAAGGAGCGATCTTGCATAAAGCTCATGAGCCATTGGCGCAGTTTGGTTGGGAGACCGTAGGCAGATAATTTGCTTAACAATGCCTGGTGCCAAACGCGGTCAAAGGCTTTAGATATATCCAAGGCTATTGTACGGGATTCACCAAACTTCTCAATAGTATTTGCCTAGAGCTGAGTGACATAAGCCAGCAAATCTCCAGTAGACCGAAGTTGTCGAAACCCATGTTGTCTGTCATGAATTATCTCAAATTTCCCCAGATAGATTTTCAAAATCATGTTTACTTTTTAAGTTTTTTAAATTGAGCTAATGTGACTAAAATTATATTACATTTTAATAATACGTAGACATCATAACTTATTAATAAGCTTAACACACAAAAACTTACATAACAAAAACTTTAACCCTAATTTTCTCAAAACTTTAGATTTGTAACATAACACCTTTATCCACTCGTGTCTTCAATTATAAACTTTTTTTTGTAGTTAAATAAATCAATTACTAAATTATTACTTGCTAAAGATATTTAATTACCTCTCGGAATATCACATGGATGAAATTCATCAAATTCCTTTATAACTTCTTGAAAATTTTTGGCCATGTTTCAGTAAACCTGATACATCTAATCTTCTAGTTTTTATTTTTAAAAAAAATCATTCTTGTGAAAAATACAAAATAAAATAAATGGGTACACAAAATTAAAAAAAAACTGACATTAAATTGTAACCGCAGATTGATTGTTACATGTGACAGATAATATAATATATGACTTTCCATAATCCACAGTTTTTTATTTTTCGCGACTTATCACTTACACTAACGGCTTAATTATTTTTAAACATAATCTTTATCAAGCGAAAAAATTCCGATTTATTATACTTCAAAAACCCTCAAACTACAAAGGGACATCCAGAATTAATCCTCTACCGATCCATACGACTTAGCCAAAAGCCAAAATTTAAGAAGTGTTTTAAACTATCAACATCTATGTTCTAAAACAGCTGTTTATCCCGAAATTATTTATACATTACACAAATAGATGTCTGTTCTCTCTTAACAACTTTTTCAAATCCAAAAACATCACAAAAACCTCAAAGGTAAAAGTCTATAAAAGCATTATAAGGCCAATAATCACTTACGGGTGCGAGACATGGACAATGACTAAGGCTTATAAAGAAAAATGTCTCGAGAGAAAAATTATACGAAAAATATTTGGTCCCCACCACGACCTTAACAGCAACCAGTATCGCATCAGGACAAACACCGAGATTAATCAGCTTTATGGCGACGGGGATATTGTCAAAGAAATCAAGTCCAGCGCCTAAGATGGTACGGATATGCCCATAGACTACGAGATGACAGACTGGCGAAACTGATATGGGAGGAGAGACCGTCGGAAAATGGCACTTGGGAGACTACGCCAGAGATGGAAAGACAACATCAAGCAGATCTCACAGAAATGAATATCCCTCAAGACACGAATTTGATGGAGGACCGGGAGGCCTGGAGGAGTATAGTGCAGTCAGCTAAGACCCACCCAGGGTTGAAGAGCTACCTTGTGTGTATGTATGTATGTACAAATTATTTCTCCTTTTTTTAATGGCACGTAAAATTCACTTACGAGGGTGGTTTTTTTTAAGTTTGTCCATGGAGTACATAGTATGGAGAAACATCGGCACAAGTCAAGCTGCAGAAAGTGGGAATCACAGGGGCAACATTCACGTGCCCTACTGCAGCCGTAGAGGTAATGCTGAACCTTTCACTATTGCACTTATGTGTAATGAAAGAAGCAGCAATCAATGCCTTCAGACTGAGCCAGACAACAAATCTTAGAGCAAGAAATCGGAATGGACGTTTGAAGATTTTGAAAAATATTTCCATAGAATCCATGTCTAAGCCGACATATATCATGCCAGTTAGGTACGACTTCGAAATGCAGTTTGAAGTTGTTATAAACAACCACCAAGTTTGCACAGAGAACGGAACTCAACTAGGAAGGGATGCTTTAGTGTGGTACACTGATGGATCCAAGATGGATGAAAGGGTTGGAGTGGGCGTTATAGGGCCGAATTTTAGGCTCTCAAAACCCCTTGGTAACACCCCAACCATCTTTCAAGCAGAATTACATGCCATAGAGACATGTGCCCAGGAGTGCATCGAAAGAAACACCCTAAGGGCAGAAATCTATATTTAATCAGATAGCCAAGCAGCTCTAAAAGCTCTGAAGTCATATACTTGTGAGTCTAAGCTAACTTGGGACTGTAAACAGACAACTGGCAGCAAACAATCAGGTTACTCTGATGTGGGTTCCAGGTCACAAGGGAGTTAAAGGCAACGAAAAAGCAGATTGCCTTGCCAAAGAAGAGGCAAATACAAAATTTTCTGGCCCAGAATCCTTCTGTGGACTTTCCAAAACCCACTTAAAAGAAGAGGTCGGACGCTGGGAAACGGATGAAATGAAATCTCACTGGCATAAAGTGCCAGGACAAAGGCAAGCGAGAAGGCTAGTAAGTCTTTCGCCAAGAAAAGCTAAACAGCTTCTCGAGTTGGACAAGAAAGACTTGAAACTGGTGACGGGACTCCTCACTGGACACTGCCCTCTAAGGTACCTCCTGAAAAAGATGGGCAAAACAGAAAGTGATAGTTGCCGCTACTGCGAGAACTTCGCTGAAACTGCAGAACATTTGCTTTGCGAATGCCCAGCGCTTTTCTGCAAGAGGCTCAAGTTTCTGTGAGGGGCATATCTAAAGCCCTTCGATATCAGAAACTTAGCCCCCAGAAAACTGATAAACTTTACTCAAAGTCTTGGAATCCCGGGCCTTGAATAGATTAAAGGTTATGCACAAAAGATCTGATAGTTCGAAGTGCTTGAGAGGCAGCATGGCCTTCACGACCCACCCTACAATCTACAATAGAGAATCATCTCTGTATTAAATTTTTTATTTCTGTCGGCGGTGATTTGAGCTTCGACGCCCACCGCTAGATGTCATATAGTCGCTACATCTCTGTCAGTTGTCATTCAATGCATGGCTGCGTGAAGGAATGTTACTATTATATGTAATAAACATGTTTTCTCTGTTATGATGTCAAATACTCTGTAGACCATTACCAACACGTGTGTGTGAGACATTTTAAACTGATACAGCAGTCTAAGGAAGTCTGTGATAATTTGGATTGTGCGCAGTATATACAGAAGCGTTCCAAGAGGAATCAAAATTAGTTCATAACCTCTTTATTTGATGTTTCTTGTAAATTTATTTTGGTTTTATAGTTAATTTTGCATATTACACAATATTAACACAATAAATTTATTTAGTTTTAAAAAAATTAACTAAATTCAGAACAATAATTTAAACGGTTAATTTTATACCTATTTACTTTTGCTATAATTATTCATTTTAATTTTAAGCAATTATAGATATTATTTATGGCTTTATGTTTCATTTGATGATCTTCTTTAAGTATAATAAATGACATTTAAAGTTCAAGTAGAGAATGGGTGGGTAATATGTCCCTGGGATCCAGCCCACAATTACATGAAAAAGAAACAGAGTGACAATTGACTGAAGTAAGCCACTGACAAGCCATTCCTACATTTGGTTTAAATTCGGCTAAAAAAAGATATGCGCATTTAAGTAGAAACACACACAAGTCAAGATTTCCTAACTGTCAGGAAATATTCATTTCCTCAGATTTGTTAGTGTTCTACATAAATGATTGAAAACACGATGTTTATATGGAATGAATTTATATTTTGAAGAGCTCAATGCATTGCAGAATACATTTTAAAATTAGTTTGTTATATTTACAGTTATTTGACAGTTAGTACAATAATTATTAAAAATTGGAGGAACATTATTAGAACTATGAGAAACATTTTGGACAACATGCGAGGTAGTAGGGTTATTTTGTTGAATATTTTGTACTGTGAAAATTTTATTTGCCACCTTAATCTTATTGTTAAGAGATATATCCTTCAGCAACGTTTGATGATTTCCATCCGCCATGCCATTTTAAACTAATTATGTCGGCACCAGATTCAATCAATATTGTTGCAGAAGACCGACGAAAGCAGTGACCAGTATATTATATTTTCCAAGTTCAAATAAATAGCAACTATTTTAGGCATTTTTCTAAATTGATGTATTTCTACAACTTGTTTACAACCCTTTCTGCTTTGATATTTAAAGAAAAATCGGTCACTGTTCATATCTTCTGGGCGTAACGAAATATACTTTCGATAAAGATTCAAGTACATCTGATTAACTACAAATGATCTTGGTTTGTTGGTCTTCGAATCAGGTAAGCTAATTAAAAGCTTAGAATCTAGGTCTTCTACATCGTGTTGTTTTGACTAACTCATCCATTCTACAGGCCCCAGAAATACCAAATAATAAAGCCACCTAAAAAATGAATAAATGTGTAATCTAAATAGAAATTAAAACCTTGTAAATTACCTTAATCATTATATTTTCTTTATATGGAGCTTCATGGATAAATTTTGTGATTTCTTCCTTCGTTAAAATGTTAAATTTCTTTGTGCTATAACCTTAAGCTTGCCGTTTGAATAAAGAACGAAGTTTTGAATATGTAGATACATTGTGTTTAATTGCAAGGGTTGACTTTAACATTGAATAATTGGCCCTCAATGTTGAAGATTTTATCTTTAAACAAAGGTCTAGGAAGTATGCCATTACAACATTTTCCGAGAGAGAACTCGTGTTTTTACTCTTGCGATAGTCCATAAAAAGTTTATATGCATATTCGTACTTTTCTCTTGATTTCTTTGGCAATAATGCTCTGGAGGAGTCCCAGATGTGGAAATTTTTTTATCACTTATCATTTTACATTGTTTTGTTTTAGAAAACACCAGTAATTAAATTTATATGCCTCAAGTTTGATAATTCAACATTAACACGTTTTCCATAGTAACGCAACCAATTTTATTACGAATTTCAAAGCACCATTTATTTATGAATAAAATTATTGGCGATTTTTTTAAAATTAATTAATATATGTCGAATTTTAAACGATTTGCGGAAAAATAGTATGTTTACCTCGTAGGAAAAGCCATATTCCTGGATTCTGTGTTGCCAAGTCGAGGCGCAGCAATTTTTATTGACCGAATCAACAATATTTTCAGACTTGTACGTTGTAAAATATAACAAAAAATAAATGCTTTAATATTTAATTGTATTCAATCGATATATCGATTAAATATTTGTTGAAAAAACCAAGATAATAAAAAAAATTCGCATCTACTTAAAGGAGCATTGGCGAAGTTGACACGCGTCTCCAATATATTTTCCACCTTCAGGCTGTCGAACAATCCAAACCGATTAGTGTGATTCAAATAAATGACCGAATGAATTTCTCATAGGTACCATTTCGGAGAAATATTGACGTCACTGCTTGGCCAGTGTCCGCTGGTAATCTAATTTGGTCCATTATCCGTCCTTATAACCCTTGGCCATCAATTGCACTGATGGCCAACCCAAGAAATACTAACAGATGAAGGAATAGCGGGCGATAATGAATAATACTATTTTTCAATCGGAAACAAACAACGGAATCGGGAATTTTATTTTTCATTATCTAAGTGATTTTTAAACTGAGGAGTTGATTGATGCCAACAGCGAACACTGTTATGAAGATCGAGCGATAATACATGAAGAGCCAGGGGGAAAAACGATAAAAGTCCGTTTTTATAATATTGAGAAATTCTTAATTTTAAGTCTAAAACCACTGCACATTTAACTGAAAAGGTCTTTACAAAATAATGTACACTGATGACTAGTTACATACTATTTCCTACTAAAGTAAAAATTTCGATACTGAAAAATGTTGTTTTCTCTATTATTTTTGAGAAAACTCTGGCCACAAAAAACCCCAAAAGAAAAATGGGAGTCCGGTGGCTCTCAGCGTTTTTTCTCCTGATCCAGGGACTCTCATCGATGTTTCCCCTTATTTCCAAGAGTTTATAGCTGTTTAAATAATAGCCTGCAATTTTTGTGAAAAAAAACCTTTATTGATAATGAAAAAAAGATAATTATACATTGGGTATAAAAGTATTGCGCTTTTATAGACTTAGAAAAGGCCTGTGACTGAGTGGTGAAGAGTGAATTATGGTCGACATTGTCTATGTATGGGGTAAGCGGTAGTTTAATACGAGCACTGAAATCACTTTACGAGGATTCCACTGCTTGTGTCAAGATAAACGGAGCATGCACGGACTGGTTTAACATCAAAAAAGGTGTTAGACAGGAATGTGTAGCCTTACCATGGTTGTTTAACTTATACATAGACGATTGTTAAAAGGATTTGAAAGAGAGTGCGTATGGATTGAAAATTAATGTTTTGATCGTCAAATGCCTTCTTTACGCCGATGATCAAGTCATATTAGCGTCATCTGAAGAGGACTTGCAGGCGATGGTTAATGTTATGCATGATGCCCTGAAAATCAAAGGGATGAAAATAAATGTAACCAAAATGGTTTTTAAAAGAGAAGAAAGCATGACAAACTGTGAAGTTTTGATTAAAGGAGGAAGAGTGGAACAAGTAAATGAATTTGTGTACTTAGGTTAAAAGTTTACGAGAGATGGAAAGTATGACAGTGACATTAAGAAAAGGGTGTTAACAGAATAACAAATGAATGAGACACTGCATAGCTTTATGAACAGCCAGAAAGTGTCAAAAAAAGCACGTCTGGTTGTGCATAGAGGTGTGTTGGTTTCTACACTTATGTATGGTTGTGAATATTGGGTTTGGCAGAAGAAGCATTAAAATGAGATTAATTCTGCGGAGATGAGTAGCTGAGAAGTATAGCCGGAGTGAATGGTTGAATAAAGTAAAGAATAGTGAGATAAGAGAAGATGTAATTAATGTATTTTAAATTTCGATTTTAATGTGTAAACTATTTAATCACAGCTAAGTAACCTAAAGGAAAAGATTAAAATATTATACTCAGGGTTCCGTGACTCCTTGATTTCTCGATTGAATTAAATTTGAGGTGATGTACAGATTTTTATGAAATACTACTATAAAATGGATCAGGAAAGTATATAGTTCTTCAAATTACTACGAAAGAAGGATCATACAACTGAAAAAGTGTTGCTGAATAACATGGAAATGGGTAGTGACCTTTTTTGAGAATATCTCGAAAAGTATTGATTTCCACATCGTTTAGTTTTCAGATTCGTGTTTTACACCTCAAAATAATACCTGTTTATTTTGATATTGAAATCGTCATCGCTACACCACTGAATAAAAATATAGTAAACAATGAGATGTTCCAACTTACTTGTAAAAATAAACACTAGGGCTTAAATGGTCCGATTTTTTACACACTGACGAATCATTTCTTCCACTAAATTTCACTGAATTTTACCAGTAACATGCTGAAAATTACCGATAATACTCCAAAATCTCGTTGCAACACCTTCGGCAACAGCGCTACTAATAATAGCCGATTTCGTATTACGCACGGATCTCTGCAGGTGGAACGATTCAGACAAGCTGTGCGGCGTTGTCGCTGATTAAGCAACACATTTCTATGATCTAACGGAATGAAATAGTTCAATGGTTCAACATTCTATAAAATGGGTTGTATTATTCAGGTTGTTATAATTCGAGAGGCTGTAAAATAACCCAAAACATTAATTTCGTTTATGTCACTGTCCACTAGTGGTTTATTTTTATTAATTTTTTTTTAAATTGACCAAACTGACGGCAGTTTTTAAGCAATCTTCTTACAATATCACCAGTTGCATTTGGTCGATTTGGCAAGTCTGTTTAAAAAATCATCATAAGTAAATCCTACATTTGCCATTATTTACTATGAAATACAAACTGGTAAAGAAAACTGTTAAAACAACATAAACAATTAACGTTCTAACTATCAAATCCTTGACAGTCAAGGCTTACCCTCTACTAATTTTGAAAGAATTAAGTTTTAAGCTTTATGTTTTAACTAAGATAATAAAATATCTCAAAAGTGGTTGGTATAGGTATAGGGAATACCGATACCAAACGAATTGGCTTAAAAAATACAGCGGAAAATGTAATAAAATACAGGATGTTCTTTTTAAAGTAAATTATTATAAGTAAATTATAAATGATTTAAATTGTGCATGTTGGTGGCTAGGTTTAAACCACCCTGTATGAAATATCAATAAATTGGACATATCGAGTTAACGGGCAAGCGCTTGTTGTTTATTGGTTACAATTTCACATCACTAGCTTTGTTATTAATGGAGATATCGTTATTCAATGTGGACTGGGACTTTTTCAATACTTTGAAAAAAATCGAAATATCCCGAAAATACTTCATTTTTGGTATAGGACATTGTACACAAATTTTATCTTAAATTTCATGTAGAATTCAAAAATAAAATAAAAAATATTAGGTTCTATTTAAAATAACAAAGTTGACGTCTACTTCCGGTATAACCAACAGCTGCGTAATTTCGGATTTTTAACATAACTGTATCCGCCATTACTTTTAATCAAAACTTTTCGCGCCACACCCTGTATATATGTACAAATAAAATTTGTGATGACAGATGTGATTAGGACTTCGGTCAAAACTCTACGTCTAGAGAGTTCAGCCAGTCCAGTGCAGGGGGTGTCGCATAGATGATGTCTCTGAATGGTCCCAGGTACTTCCTTATAGGACATTTCCGGACAATATGCTCCACAGTTTGCTCATCGGTTCCGCAGTCACAGGCTGGGGAATCACGAAGTCCCCATTTATACATCATGGAGTTGCATTTTGCATGGCCTATCCTAATTCTGTTGAGGCTGATCCAGGTGCTTCTATTCAGATTAAATCCTGATAGAGCAAGTGTGGGGTCTACTATGTCATGTTTCTATACTGTTGCCACGTTCCATCCATAGCACCAGTCTTCTTTGATCTGGTAGTTTTGTCTCGCCTCAGCTCATAGGGGGCTCCGGGATTTGAGACAGTTTGGCGAAGGGTTGTTTAGGGTGTCATGAATTGGGAGGTCCTGTGGGTGGTTTGGATGTTGTAGTTTAGTCCGTTCTCTTGCAGTGGTGTCCTTCCATCTTAGTTCTGGTGGTGGAATATTACTAATAGTATGCAACCAGGGAATGGGTGTAGATTTCAGTGTACTCGTGACGATTCTTCCGTACAAAACCGGAAATAAACATTTCAATTATTAATTTTAATAATTTCAACCACTTTTTTTTATTTTAATTACAAAATAAAGCTAAAAATATATTAATTTTACTATAAATGTTTCAAAATGGGATCTACATTAGGTTAGAAGATACATGAATTAAAGTACATACGTGTCGCACTGAGTGTGGTACCTGGCGCTTGCTTAGGTCGGATGGTTGGCACGAAAACGCATTAAAACGTGATTTGCGGAGTCCGTCCCTGTAAATGTTGCGTTAAGACGACAGCGCGTCGACCACAATGAAAAAAAAATGATATTTGGACCTACTTTAATTAAACTTTTCGTGTTTTAAAAGCTTTTATGGTTAAAAATGTTTTATTTAAAAGATAATAAATTAATAAATAAATTAACTACATGACTACTTAAAATAAATTCTTTAATTATTACTTCGTTTTTGACTTCTGTGTTCCATAAAAGATAGGAGCAAACTCTTCATTGTCGTTTATGCTATTACTGGTAGGATAATGAGCAGCATAAGGATCGAGATAGGGATTATTTCCATAAGCACCATAACCATATGGTATATGATTAAAACTATAACTGAATCTGTCATGTTCTTCGTCGCTTTCTTTATGATCGTGTATCGGTAGAGTAGTCACTTTTACTTTAGGTTGCTGTTTGCTATTTTCGAATATTTTCTTTAATGCTACTCCTCCGACAATAATTAGAGCTGCTTTTGCAGCTAGAAGTGATTTTGCCGCCATTATACCAAGAATTTTCATAAAGAGTGGACCAGTCAGACCGAATATACCCAAAAGTACCATGAACGCATATTGATAGTACCTTAAAACAACAAATAATTAAATAAATCAAAGCAATAATTATTTCATTAAAACTGAGTAGAATTATAATCGACATTTGTTCGTAATAAACATATTTTAAACGGGGTGATGCCCCGAAACAATCCTGGATGAAAAACTTGCGTAAATGGTTTCAAATACCAAAAGCTGCAACTAGAACAGAGAAACCTATCACATGATGGTCACCAACCTTCGGTAGAAGACGGCACAGAAAGAAGAAGAGGTGATGCTCTATCACCGCTGCTTTTGAATGTTGCTCTGGAACATGCCACCAGAAAGGCTGAAATCTGCCCTCCAGCGACGGTCTTTCAAAATAATGGCCCTAACCTACTCCTGGCTTTTGCGGATGACGTGAAAATCATTGGAAACAGCAGACTAAATGTCAAAAGTTCATTCAGCAACTTCGAAGAACATGCTGGAAATATGGAGCTCAAGATTAATGAAAAAAAAAACAAAATATATGTACTCCACCAGGAATAACTGGATCAGAGACAGAGTAGGTCAAAACATTACAATGGGTGACTACAATTTTGAACGGTTTAAAAAATTCAAATATCTAGAAATAACACTATCAGAAGACACTGATGGGACAGAAGAAGTTAACTGTAGAATACAAGCCGGAAACAAATGCCTTTATGCAACTTATAATTTACTTAAATCAAAGCAAACATCAGGACGTACAAAAATAAACATATACAAAACAATAACTAGACCAGTTGTGATGTACGGATGTGGAACGTGGACGCTGACCGTGGCAAATGAAGAACGACTCTGAGTCTGAGACTGACTGACTGACTGACTCTGAGAGTACTCAGAAAAATATATGGTCCAACCGTAGATGCAACAACAGGAAGATACAGAACTTATACAAACAGAGAACTAGAAGACCTATACGGAGAGTCTAACATTGTCCGAGAAATAAAATCCAAACGATTACAGTGGGCGGGACATGTGAGAAGACTACCGGATAATCGCAATGTCAAGCTTGTATAGGAGGAAACATCAGAGGGTAAAAGACCCCTACGCCGCCCGCGACTCCGAAGGAGAGACAATATTGCCAAAGACCTAAAGACAATGGGAATCCAAAATCCACTCGATGCCATGAACGATAGACAACAGTGGAGGACTATTGAAGTCGGCAAAAACCCACCCTGGGCTGTAAGCCACGGAGTAAGTAAGTAAGTAAACATATTTTCAAGCAAACAAATGAACACAATTTTTGTAGCTAATCACCAATAGTAAAATGTACCAAAGCTAGGGTTTCTTAAAATGACAGTGCCGTAAAATGAAGCCATAAATAATTGCTTTAAGAGCAAAACTGTTACTTTCTGTTTTTTATACCTAAAGAATGTATGGACTGATGCCCATTTATGGCAAAAAGAGTTAATGTCTTAAACCAAACTAGGTAACAAACCGGTGCAAATCAAAGCCAGAGCTCCAAATAAACATGTATGTACACAACACAATAAATACATAAATACAGTGTGGCCAATCGAAAACGAAACAGAGCCATTTGCAGGAGCCATTTTGACTCCACTACTTTTAACCCCAAGCGAGGATAAGAATTACCCCAAAATTTTTAAATGGCATTGGGGTTCGAATAAGATGTTTTTTGAAAGCTCTGACAATTCTCTTTACAATAGTGATGACCACCCGCTTCCATACAATAATAAAGATTTTGTTCAAAACGTTCACGCACATTCCGAAGAATTTCCGGAGTAATTCGACGACACTCGTCAACGATTCTTTGACGCAAATCTTCCGACGACGCTGGTTGTGTTTTATAGATTTTACTTTTCAGTTGTCCCCATAAAAAGAAATCGAGAGGCGATAAATCTGGCGATCGTAGAGGCCATTAAATGCTGCCTCGTCTTGCAATCGCTGAGCTGTTTTATTCGCACATTTATTGTCCATTAAGTAAAGCGAAATAATATCCACCCTTTCCGCAATAGAATATACCATAGTATTCAGTTTTCAAAATTACGTTAAATAAACTACCAACCAACACCTTGAAATACGTAATTAGACAATTATTTGACATCCACTACTTTGACGTATACTGTATTCAGGCCCGGATTAGCAATTTTCTGATCGTATCCATTGTGTTTTTTAGAAGTAATAACAAATCGCCACAAAGCAATGCAAAGCAAAAAATAGGTACTAAATTTATACCACTTAACTCGAATGAATGACATTTTTACCGTTCACATTTAAAATCTAATTTCTCAATAAGTAATGGGCGGAATTTTAAAATTTAAAGACCTCTTGTAAGAGCTTTTGAAAGACATCTTATTCGACCCCCAATGCTATTTAAATACTTTGAGGTAATTCTTACCCTCACTTGGGGTTGAAAGTGGTGGAGTCAAAAATACCGAAAAAGAGTGTCCCTCTTTAATCAAAAATCGGCAGGTTTACCTGGTCTCTCAGTGTAATTTGGTTCCCGGTAAGAAAAATTACTTTAACCAATTGAAACATTTGTTAATTTGAGGCAGTAAAAGTAAAAAAATTAGCCTCACCTAACCTAACGGCCTAATCTAACACCAACAGTACCTTTATTGAATGTGACTGAGTAAGCACGATTCCAAAACACAACTGAATGTCACGAAAGCAATACAATATCAATTTTTTGTACTAAAAATGTCGGGAACCAAATTACACATTTTTTCTGACCCTTTTCAGTCTGGGAACCAAATTACATATACCCGGAAACCAAACTACCAACATCCAATATATACTCATGGATTTTTTTATCTCGGAGTATTTAAATAAATTAAAAAAACTATTTTTTAACGGGTTAAAGTTTTTCATCTGCAAACAGAAACTTAAAATTCATCAGAAAGAGCCAAGTTATACAAATGTAAGTTGAGGGTGACATAAAAGGAGTAATTTTTTATTCTAGAATAGACAAAACATTTAAAATTTTAGACATGAAGGAGAGATTTTTCGACTATGATGGCACCTCAGCAGAGCACCTTGACACTAAACCCCTCACCCCTTAAAAATGTCCAAGATCACTAGCATGAAGTTTACGAACATCGAACAAGGTACCATGTACCTCAAGAAGCTAGTGTTTCAAAGGGATATTGCATCCTTTTGTTTACAGCAACGATTATGCTATTAAACTATATCAATGCAAAGTTGCCAAAAATATTAACTCTAATTTCAAGGAGTTAAGTGAAAGTAATGATGCGCAGCAATATTCCTAGCAAGATCATACTTGCAATTTTAATACTAACATAAGAGTAGGGGTTGTGTACCCATTATACATACTTTTTTTCTTTTTTTATATCTTTTCTTCTCATATTAAACATTCCTCCTATGCCACCTCCATCTTTACGCCGCCTTGCCATTATTTCTTCATTTTCGTCTTTATATTCTAAAGATCGACCACTTGTCAGGTCTATGGAAAACGTGTGGGTATCTAGAAAATCTGATACGGTTCGAAGCAACCGCTGCATTACGTCTAGAGATTTGGCTCTTCTTAAATTGATAGTTCGATCATTTCTAATTAATTCGACTCCATCCAAAAGGTGGATATTGCTATTTATCGATTGTTCCAAAGTAGAAGCCGCTTTGTCGGCCAGACACATTACTCTGCAAGAAAATAATAAGTAAAATTATAAACAGCCTTTGTTAAATATTTAATCATCTTTTCGGAGATAGTACCAACAGTTTTACATTTAAAATTATTGTATATTTATTAAATTACCAAAATACAATTCCTACAAATATAAGAATATACAAACATTGCCAAATTTGAAGAAACAGACATAAATCTAATTATTTTTTTTACAGTTTTACAAAAGTTATACCATATGAAACCTGTAGAAGAACTCGAATAGTGGAGGATCCGAAGTAAAGTCGACCTTCACCCATTTGTTTAATGGATAAAAATTATTTTATAATTAATTTAGTATGTTAAAAATTAAAATAGGTTGCCCGAAAAAATCCTGGCCAGGCTATAATTAATTAAAAATTCAAAAAAAAAAAAATTTTATTTCTACCGATGAGCATAACAAAAAAAATTTACACCAACCGTAAGTACAAAGCCTATAGAATATGCAAACGTAGGGTTGCCAGGTATAAACAGGTATTTTCCTAGTTTTTTTCACCTGCTTGTTTAATCTATAAATTAAACATAAAAATAAGCGCTGTTGTATTGCGAACACAATGATATAGGGTTGCCCGCAAAAAGTCTGTTCTGAATGATGGTTGTCGAATTTTAAAAAAATAAAATTTTGATGCGACTTTGAACGTGCGACAAAGACCACTCCTCACCACTCTGTCATAGACGTTTCCAAGTCTATAAAAGCGCAATAGACCTTTTGAATTCTAGCCAAGAATTTTTCGACTATACCTCGTAATGAAAAGACCTGATCCATGCATCTCCTTCTTCTTCTAAATTATGCTTGCACATTCCATATCATCTTCTCAGTTTCATTGGTTACTCTTTTAATCAATATCTTTGCACACAGTTTGCCAACTATGCTGAGTAAACTAATACCTCGGTAGTTCTTACAGTCCTGCTGCGAACCTTTTAACTTGTAAAGCGGCAGACTAGCTACCACATTTTGTCCCTTTTAAAAATGAGACGCAACGCCTATGTTTTGATAATGTATCAATTTTTTCTGTCACAACAAAAGTACAATGAAACAAATTTTATAAAAACAATAGGAAACTTATTAAGTGTAATGTAACTAAAATGAACTATATTATACGTAATGATACACAAAACAGTTTACTTAAATTGATAATTAATTTTTAATTCAAAATGGACTTCCATACAATTGTAAAGTCGCTGTTAAAAATTACGTCAAACGTTTTGAAGCATTTTAGGGGTTATTAGACTGCATTCATATACTATTCGTCGTCTTAGTTCTTCCAACGAAGCGGGTTCGGTCGTATAAATATTGCTTTTTAAATAACCCTACAAAAAGAAATGCAGTGGCGTTAAATCGGGGGATCTTGCAGGCCATTCAATAGAGCCTTTTTTTTCAATTCATTGCGCAGGAAATCGTTCATTAAGATATTGCCTTACAGCTCTACTATAATACGAAGGTGCGCCGTCTTGTTGGAAAAACAGACCATCTTCTGAGTATCTATTATCGTTTTCGATTACATCTGTGAGAGCGGGATTAATAGTGTCCTCTAATAATGTTTATCCGTTCAAATTTTGTGGCAAAAAAATGGCCCAACCATACGATCCCCATAAATTCCTGCCCACACGTTTAATTTAAGAGGATGCTGGGTATGTGTTTCGCGGAACACTAGGATTTTCGTTAGCCCAATAGCAGCAGTTGTGTCGATTATCATTTATTTCCTGTACCAAATGTATCTTGTAGGAATGAAAGTTTTAAAACCCTATGAACCACAGTGCACGAAAAACCACAATCTTCGGCTATTTTTTTGTACTTGTAGGATCTAAATTAATGACCTAGAATTGCTACTTCTGCCGATTGAGTCCTAATTAGATTTTCATAGTTCTTTAATTTATTAGTTACTGACGCTGTTTGACGAAATTTTCTAACCAACTCATATGAGTAATATAGTTACAGTCTTCATAAAGCTGTTCTTCTTGCACTCTTCCCGTTTTAAAAAAATATGGAAATCATCTCAGCTCGTTCTGCAATTAAATAAACCATTTTAAAAGTATTTAAAAAATACCTAAATTGATTTACAGACAGAAAAATTGACACATTATCATTTTTTAAGAGGTGTTGCACTTTAAATTAAGTTTTTTTTTTGCAAAGACGGTGTAAATATTATAAAAATATTATGGATGATCATATGCCTGAATACTTCATCTAAATTCCTTCCTAATGATGTGCCACACATGGTACATTCCCTATTTTAAATTAAGGGGTTGGGGACAATCTTTCAGGCTGAAGTCTTCGCTATCGAATTGTGTGCAAGAGAGTTAACCAACAGACCTCTAGCAAACAAAAACATAAGTATAATATCAGACAGCCAGGCCGCTTTAAAAGCACTGAGCTTCAACAAGATAAATTCCAAACTTGTATGGAATTGCATCGAATGCGTGAAGTACCTTGGTGCGAACAACAGAGTGACCCTGATGTGGGTACCTGAGCACCAGAGGGTGGAGGGAAACAAAAAAACCAACACCCTCGCAAAACAAGGAGCCGAAACTGCGTTCACTGGACCAAAGCCAGTCTTTGGAGTCACTACAAGTGCCGCCAAAACAATTATTTCGGACTGGGCGGAGAGAAAAATACTCACGTACTGGTCCGATATACCAGGGTTAACTCACTTGAAGGAGTTCTTACCTAAACCCTCGAGAAATACAGCTAAGCAGATCCTAGAATGGAGCAGTAATGACCTACAAGTGCCGCCAAAACAATTATTTCGGACTGGGCGGAGAGAAAAATACTCACGTACTGGTCCGATATACCAGGGTTAACTCACTTGAAGGAGTTCTTACCTAAACCCTCGAGAAATACAGCTAAGCAGATCCTAGAATGGAGCAGTAATGACCTACAAGTGCCGCCAAAACAATTATTTCGGACTGGGCGGAGAGAAAAATACTCACGTACTGGTCCGATATACCAGGGTTAACTCACTTGAAGGAGTTCTTACCTAAACCCTCGAGAAATACAGCTAAGCAGATCCTAGAATGGAGCAGTAATTACCTGCGAATTCTAACGGGACTGCTTACAGGACACTGTCTAAGATACCACTTTGGAAGGATAGATCTAAATCAACAAACGGGCTGTCGGTTTTGCTGTGTGGAAGACGAAACTGCTGAACGTATACTATGTTCATGCCCCGACCTGGGAAGAATAAGGTTCAACATATTTGGTTATACCAACCTAGAACCTACCGATTTCAAGAAAATCTCACCCCACACAACCATGAACTTCGTGAGAAGAGCTGGATTGTGCGGTGAACTGTAACCTCATGGGATGAGCCACAATAGACCTACTAAAGGTCGCAGTGGAGAGGCGACTTACGCCCCACTTACATAAGACCTAACCTAAGGGGTTGGGAAAGTGGAAGTAAGGGGGTTGACGAATGACAGAAATCTGTATCGTAAAAATGTGTCCCTTTTGAAACAAAAATCGACGTGTTTCAGCATTTTCTTAAATTCTAATGAATACTGCCAAATATCGGGGTGGGCTGTTTTCTCTGGCCCACTCCGTACGTATGTCGCATGCTCCAGATTTGGTAAATCATCTGATCTTTATTGTTATGCAGATAATGGACAAACAATGAACGTAGTTCGTTTACTAACTTTACTATTTTAGTGAAAAATATTTATGTTTCTTTTTTTTATTTCACAGCTAGCCACAACAACACAAAGCAAGATATTAAATTGAATGATGTGTTTTCTCGGTAAATCTATGTTCGTTAGAATATACTGTTATTTATTTCCCTAATAATTAATATCAGACTGAGCTACAGCGAAGCGTTGCTGGGTCTTACTAGTAAAATAATAAAATTAAGAAAAAAACTATTTACAATTTGTTCGTTTAATTTTATCGGTGTGTGTATTTAATTTGATTGTTAAATTTTCAAACATTGACAAATATTGTAGTGGTAATCGCTACATACTTCATTATTAAGTTTCTTTTTAATTTTTTAAGTGGCAAAAATTTAGTTTTATTAACAATATCTAGATTTGAGGTAATGGTGGTAGAGATGATTTATTAAAGAAAGAGACCTGTAAAAGGTCCCCACTTTATTCCCAGCAAAGCGGATGTCAAGTGCCGATTTAAACCGAATTAATTACCACCATTCGGCAACCGTCGTGTTGTTTTGACGTTTCACTGATTTAACTGATTGACTGATTTAACCAGAAACGGTCCCTAACAATAATAACTCATCTGTAACTCTGGTACACTAGGTGACCAAACAATTTCATTGCGTTACTACGTAGGAACCTTCATTTTATTGAAAGGGTAGGCATATTTTTATTTAAGGTTAGGCTAAATTGCAATGCGTATTTTTTTTTATTTTCTGGTTCCCACGAAAATGAATATCCTGTAATACTCAGAGAACATCGTGAGAACCAAGGGTAAAAAGGTAGGAATTGATGTTTTTCTTAAATTTCTAGAGTTTGTATGCCTCGGGGAACATCTCCCTAGGCAATGTGTTCCAAAGCCTTGCTGTTCGTTGGAACGAGTCTTTAGAAAGAGATGTTCTGCAGGTCTCCAAAGTGACCACGAAGGGGTGTGAAGTCTGAACTTGACGGGTTAATCTCGAAGAAACAGCTAAAGGAGGAACGATTATTGATATTTCAGAAGAGCATCGCTTTTGAAAATATCTATAAAATAGAGACAAATCGCTAACTTTTCTACGGTGTTCCAGAGAAGTGAGCAAGTTTGTAATCGAGGCATCACCGACCAAACGAATTGCCCTTTTTTGGACGGAATCCAATAGTTTCAGGATATGTTTAGATGCCGCACTCCAAATATGGGAACAGTATTCCAGGACAGGTCGGATCTGTGCCTTATAGATCACAAGCAGCTAACTGAAAGTGAAATAGCTCTTAGCACGAAACAGAAAGCCAAGTTTTTGGGATGCACATTTGGCATTCGACCTCACGTGATTTTCCCAAAAAATGGCTAATGCTGATAGTAATACCAAGCATCGAGATGGATGACTTTAATGGTATGATTACTCCTGACAATATTATGTTGGGCACAGTGTGATCGGCTTTTCTAGAGAAAAAAACTTGCTTGTGTTTTGTGTTTTATTTGGTTTAGTCGGTTTAATATAACTTACATTTCTTGAGAATTTTTACAATCCTGTAATAAAGACTTGTCGGTAATATTTATCACTTTCTGAGCATAATTGACACTGCACAAAGACACAAATAACACAAAATATTTATTCCACATAATGAGCACTGTCATATACTAGCTCGAGTTAACGAATGGGCAGATAGTGATACATTAAAAGAATTTATAGGCTCATCTAGCAAATTGCGTGTTGAGATTTAACCATGCAGATCTAAATTGTTTTTCGTGTTGTACCTTTTCACTCCCTAGCAAAAATTAACCTATTTTCTTACTTTTATCCGTATCCGCGACTTTGGCGTGAGATTTATTTTCATAAATGAATAATCAGTGACCGAGATTTTTATGTTTGAAGTATTTATTTCAATATTGATTTCACACGATACGTTTGAAACGAAAATTTCCTTTCTCTTTATCAAGTCCTAGGGTAATTAAATCATTACCTCCCTATTATTAAAAAAAAATACAAGTAATAATCGAATGTATTTTTGGTTAATTAAACCCTGACTTATTATTTTTTTGATAAGCAGTTTTCGAAAAATAGCGTTCTAAACTTACAGTCATTAGAACTTGCCTGCACTGAGATGCATGGTTTTTAAGTTTTTTTTTTCACTGATAATAGTCGCAAAAAGGGTAGACCTACACACATCTTGGGCTTTTTCTACTTTCATCAGCGCTCTCATATATGCTCCTCGGTTGTTGGTACTCTTGACCTGGCCAACGTCGATCTGATCGAGATACGTTTGCCGAGATCGACCTCTACAGACTTGCCCATTCACACTCGCGTTATAAATCTGTTTCGTCAATCTTTTTTTATCCATCCTTTCTACATTTCTAAACCATCCAAGCATTCCTTTATCTATCTTTGTAACCACATCTTCTTTTACACCACAGCGTTCCCTCATCTCACTATTCTTTACTTCATCCATCAGAGCCACTCCGGCTGTACTTCTCAGACTACTCAGAAGAAAATTAAAATATCTAAGACATGCTAATTATTCAAGTCAAAATAAAAGGCAAGAGAACGATTGGCAGAAGAAGAATCTCTTGGCTGCGCAACTTGAGGGATTGGTTTGGTTGCACGTCCGCAGAACTCTTCAAGCGGGCGATTGATAAGGTCAGAGTAGTGGTGATGATTTCCAATCTTCGATTGGAGCGGAATTTCAAGAAGAAGACTACTCATCTCCGCAGCATTAATCTTACTTTTATGCTTCTTCTGCTAAATCCAACATTCACTACAATACATAAGTGTCCTTTATGTACAGCCAGTCGTGTTTTTTTTATTACATTCTGACAGCTCATTAAGTTATGCAGTTATGTTTCCCTGTCAATTTTCTTCTCTCAATGACACAGTCATACTTTCCGTCTCCCGTAAACTTTCAACCCAAGTATACAAACTCATTCACTTGTTTGACTCTTTCTCCTTTAATCAGCACCTCGCAATTTAACATGCTTCCTTCTCTTTCAAAAACCATTACTCGTCTTGCTTACATTTACTTTCATCCCTTTGATTTTTGGGGCGTCATTCATAATATTAACTATCGCCTGCAACTCCTTTTCAGATGATGTTATTATGACCTGATCATCGGCGTAAAGGAGGCATTTGACGATGAAATCATTCATTCTTAATCCATACGCACTCTCTTTTAGAAAAATTTATATAAGTCAAGCAGCCATTGCGAAACCACACATCCCTGTCCAACACCTTTGTCGATGTTAAACCAGTTCGTGTTAACTCGGTTTATCCTGACACAAGCAGTGGAATCCTTGTAAAATGTTTACAATTTAAAATAATACCTATATTCGCATTAAAAAAGTAAATCAAAGTAAACACAAAATAACATTGTTGTAATACATAAAAGTGTAATGCGTAGAAGTGGGCCGTCCGCGGCGCACACGATACCCTTTTTGCGACTATTTTCAGTAAAAATTTTTTTTATTATGGATCAGTTATTATTTAATTACATTATTGAAGTGAAACTTCTTAGACGACTTTGGAGACATGTAAGCTTAACGCCACTGTGGTGGGGAAACATTCTCGTCATTGGCGTGACATCACCGTACCGTCCAGTTCGCTTACGTAGCATATTCCTTCAATGAAAGATAGGTTAGCTTGACGTCCTTCAAAAATGTAAACTTTTTCGCGAAGTGATACTCGTATTAACTTAATTTGATGGGGCACATTCCAAGAAATAAATGTACCTATGTACACAATGATGAACAATAAACTAATGTAAGATTGCCATCTTTAAAGAGTTCCGAGCTTCCTTAGCAAAAATTTTTGGATAATATGATTGATATCAAATCGGCATAAAATGATCTCTAGATTTTTTCTATAAAGAACTTTTCTGGACACCATGTAATACATATGAAACTATTACATATTAATATAAAAATAATATTTCTTTCCAAAAAAGAATTTTTAAAATTTTAAATTGTTTTAGTAGATAAGACGCTCGTGTTCTCATTTGTTTTTCTATTTGTAAAATACATTTTAAAATATATCATATTTATACATTGGTATTAAATGAAAATCAATGAACGAGATTTTTGTAACTTTTCATTAATTTAATTTTACTTAACAAGATTTCACACGTTGTCAGTGGCAGCTGGTAAGGGGAGGCAGGGGAAGTTAAGCCTCCTCTTCAATTTTAAGAAAAACATGTACCTGGCATACGTAAAATGTTTTTAATTTCATTTTTATTTACCGTTTATCAAGAATATATTTTATTTATTTTAAGCGGGATAATACGAGCCCCTTTCCATTTCAGCTGACCCACCCTAGAATTTTTCACATACGTGTCTCTGTCAGACAAAATACGAGTACCACACAAACTATTTTTTATTTTTTTATATAACAACACTGGTTAACATCACCTTTATTTTTTATCACAGTCAAAATTCTTTGTAGCATTGTATTAACCAACCCTTCGCAAAATTGTGGGGTAACGAATCCCAAATTCCAACTTGTTCTAGCAGGATGTATTCGTAGCGCCTTTTTCATATCATGCCACAACGTTTCAATAGGAGATAAATCTGGACTACTAGAAATCCATTCTAAAAGTGGTAGTAACCTAACCTAACCTAACCTAACCAACCCTTCGCAAAATTGTGGGGTAAAGGAATCCTAAATTCAACTTGTTCTAGCAGGATGTATTCGTAGCGCCTTTTTCATATCATGCCACAACGTTTCAATTGGAGATAAATCTGGACTACTAGAAATCCATTCTAAAAGTGGTAGTAACGTAACCTAACCTAACCTAACCTAACCAACCCTTCGCAAAATTGTGGGGTAAAGGAATCCTAAATTCAACTTGTTCTAGCAGGATGTATTCGTAGCGCCTTTTTCATATCATGCCACAACGTTTCAATAGGAGATAAATCTGGACTACTAGAAATCCATTCTAAAAGTGGTACATTGAAGTCTTCCATCCATTTTAAAGCTCTTTTAGAAGTGTGGCATGCAGCCTTCTATTACTACTGTAACAAAAGATCTTGTCCGAATATCAAGTATTGTTCCATTACCGGTAACCACGATTCCTCTAAAACTTCGAATCGGGCTTCATCGCTCCAATTGTACAACACGCCATTGTTCTGTTGTCTAATTTTTATGATTTTTTGCCCATCTTAATCTATTTTTCTTTTGCTCTGTCGTTAAAAGCGGCTTTTATTTTGCCTTAAACAAAATAGTCAATTGAGAACAATGTTTTAGAAGAATTATTTTACCAATTTTAACTCAACCCTTTTTTATTATAAAATATCTTACCTTGTAAGTGCCAAATTCTAACTTACGAACCTCTCCATGACACGTGGATCTAGAAATTTGCATTCCGACAACTTCACCCCAAAGAGCACTTAGTTGTAGATAATTTGCACGTCTGTTACGCTCGACAATTCTTCGTCTATCGGCTTCAGTAAATTTTGTTTTTCTGACATTTCAGGGCTTTGTAGTAAGTAAACCCGTAGTTTTGTATCTTTAAACCACATTTCCAACACTATATCGTGACAATTCTAACAAATTTGCAATTTGATTTTCCGGAATTGGAAAATTTTATGAGTATTGAACATATTTTCTTATTGATTATCTTTTCTCTAGCCATTTTTATCAATACAAATAACCCTTCTCCTGCTATGAAGAACTGAGTGTGAAACATTTAATATCGGAGTGTCCCGACTATAGAGTGAAGAGGTTAACATCAGCATGCCTTGAACCCGATATTTACTCGTTACTCAAGTTCCTGAAATCCACCAACATTTTACAACATATATGAAATTTCCCTATTATTTATTAAATGCTTTCTGATAGCTGTCGATATATACCTATATATGAAAGATTCCTTATTTGAACCATTTTTTATTATTTACCTGTAATTATCAAACAAATTTTTATAATTGGGCCAACTGAAATAAGAAGGGGCTCGTAGAGCTACTGGCGAACAATCCACAACAACAAAGTAACGCACCGTTGCAGTACCTCAAGGGTGGTAACAAAATGTGCTAATTGTACTCATAATGTCCATTTCAAGTTTAGTTAGGTATACATTTCGAAGCCTCCTTTTGAAAATAGCAGGAGCCGCCACTGCACGTTATAGTTAAAACAAACATATATGTACTTTCTTTTCTAACCGATTTCGTGTCTTTATTATTGCAATTAGGTATAACTCATAGTCAGTTGGAAAAAAGCAGTTCTTTTTAAATAACCGCAAGTACAGCAAAGTGATTTATTGTTTGCTGATAATTAAAATAACAAACTAATAAAATGTATTACATACGGTCCTTACCAGTTTATTTAAAGACAAATCAACTGGCCAAAAAAGGTCCAAAAATGATTTACAGGATCAGTATCACCACGTGACATAGCAATGTAAAAAACAAAAAAAAACATGATTCATAATGTAGGAGATAACAGCAAACGTTATTATTTTTCTAACATCAGCCAAATCTAGTGGTTATGTTTTGTTTACCGTACATTCCACATATCACCATAAGAAGAAGTCCGATAGCCTAAGATCAAGTGATCGTGCTGGCCATTCTATCGTTCCTCGCCTCCCTATCCACCGATTTGGAACTATTAGGTCGATGTACTGCCGGACATAGGTAATATGGCGGTACTCCATCTATCTGAAACCATATCATATTCGGTGAACTTGTGGGTTTGCTTAACCTAACCTAATCTAACAAAGTTGACACAAAACTAAACCAAACTATGAGAATGATTAGCGAAACGGTAAAATCAACACCACTACCTTGGCTGCCTACACTGACTAATATTGCACCTCCTTCAATTAGACGAGAGGCGGCTACTGCTAAGGAGTTCCAAAAGTGCCAAACAGTCCGACACTCACTCCTCTATAACCAGCTACAAAACATACCCCTCAGCCAGGCTTAAATCGAGGAAACCTCCTTGGCTAGACCAGGAAGTAGTCTTGTCATACAACGTTGCTGTAAGATGGCGAGTTTTTGGAGCCAACATCCACCTTCGAACTCCGACGTCATCATCGACCCCAACCACGCGAGTAGAAGGCTTCTTCGTAAACTATGGACAGCTCTTAACAGATTTTGCACTGGCCATGGAAGATGTGCCCACGTTCTATACAAATGGGAACTCACAAACAACTCAGCATGCGACTGCTGTGCTTTAAACCAAACCATGCACCACATAATTAAGGATTGTATACATCGAAAATTACCTGGAGGATTGGAGGAACTGACGCAGGTTACACTGAGAGCAATCAAATGGTTAAAGGATCTCGACATTCACGTTTAATATAATTTGATTTATGCTTATATATTTGTTATACTTACCACAATTTATATCTATATTTTATACAATGTTTGTCATGTATTTATTTATACCCACTGTTATTATTTACCATGTAAAACCATATAATAAATAAATAAATCTAACTTATATCCTGTATCCAGAAAACCCACAAGTTTCAGCGAATATGATATGGCTCCAGCAAGATCACCTGATCTTACGCTATTAGACTTCTTCTTATTAGGCTATGTAAAAATTATGATATACAAAACTCAAGTACAAGATTTATCTGTCTTAAGAAGAAGAAACGATTAAGTTGGTAACACCACTGATATTGAATAACGTTTTAAAGACAGTTGTATTTAAGATTAGGATGTTGCCAAGACATTCCGAGGCGAGCATCTTAAAAATCTCCTACATTAAGATTCGTTTTTTTTTTGTTTTTTACATAATCAAAAACTAAACGGTATTAATTTTTATGTTTATAATGTATTGTAGCGGATTTAATCAGATAATTTTTTTTGTTAATTTTTGCGATTTAAAAATATTTTTGAATATAAAATAAAGAGACCTTTTAAATGATGCATCACTTGCCCCTACTTCACATTTAAATATGTGGGGATTATAACTGTCACTCTAATGTGGTTAAAAAAATTTCTAAGAAGGGTGTTACCCATGTCAATCCAAAAGTTCGTATTTTTTTTTAATATGTACAATAATTAAAAAAGGTAATGAATTTATTTCGTTTGGTTGTTCCACACTGTATGTTATGCTCTTACAGAGACACTTTATTTAAAAAATATAAATAATAAAAATTATTAAATAATTAAACAAATTTAACTTTTTGTTTTTAAAATGATTAAATTAAAATATACTTTAAACTTATTACAAAAAAAGATCAATATTTACTGAGGATATACATTTTAATTCAAGCGGTCACGGCATCGTGTGCAGAAATCAAGTAGTGTACTAGAGCGTATAAAAGTTGAGAATTTGCAAGAAGAAGGTATTAAAGAGGTAAATTGATCAGGAAATTTGACAGTTTAGATGAAGCATGTGAGGTTAAAAAATTGTGGAAGCCATTCAAAAAACGAATCGTGGATATTGCTATAAAATTGTGTGGTGTAAGTAAAAGAAGGAAAGGATGCAAGTTACAGAAAATGTGCGTAGAAAAGCAGTGTCAGAGAAGAAGATAGCCTGGCTAGATTGGCTGGCTACAAAAGCCAATCAAAGAACGCAAAAGGCAACGATTGAGGATGTAAACAAAGCAAAGAATGAGTATAAAAGGTTAAAAGGTGTGGCAAAAGAGGTTGCGACAAGAAAAAAGGAGAGTGATAAAGATGAATTTGATAAAAGGTTATCTGACGATTTCCAGAACAATATTAACTATTCTGGAAGTCCGTAAAAACAGCCAGAGGTAAAAATACTACCTCGCAACTGAAAATCAGAAACCAAAAGATGGTAGTATGGAGAAATGATAGGAATGCGTTTTAAAGAGATGAAAGGAATACTTCGGAAATTTATTTGAGAAAGAGGATACCCAAGCACAGGCCCCATTCGGAGACATGAGCGAAAGTTGCAATGAAAGTGAAATTAGTACGACAGAAATTGTGAAAGCGTTGAACAGTATGAAATTGGGTAAATTGCGGTCGACATTGTCTATGTATGGTGTGAGCGGTAGTTTAATACGAGCACTAAAATCACTTTACGAGGATTTCACTGCTTGTGTCAGGATAAACGGAGCTTACACGGACTGGTTTCACATCGAAAAAGGTGTGAGACAGGGATGTATGGCTTCGCTATGGCTGTTTAATTATACATAGACGATTGTTTAAAAGATTTGAAAGAGAGTGCGTATGGATTGAAAATGAATGATTTGATCGTCAAATGACTTCTTTACGCCGATGATCAAGTCATATTAGCACCATCTGAAGAGGAGTTGCAGGCGATGGTTAATGTTATGCATGATACCTTAAAAATCAAAGGGATGAAAATAAATGTAAGCAAAACAAAAGTTAAATTACTACTACAACACTATTAAAAGTACTTTGGGTTTTATACCATTATATAATTTAAGTTATATACGATCATTTAAAATCAATGAAACTGTACAGACACACTAATTTTATCGAATGCAGGAGTTTTATAAATTTGGTTAAGAGGTACAAAGAAAAAGAAAAAGAAATTCATGTAAAATATTGTTTATTTATAATTATCACAACAAAGCTTTTTAACAAATTAATATCTTTATTATCAATATCACTATTTTTATCGTATCACAAATTGTTCTTCTTTAGATGACTAGTTTTCTATCCGCTTGAAAATCCCTGAAGAAAATGCAGGAGTCACTTCCTGCAAATATCTATGCTACATATAAATTAAACTTAAAATACACAACATGTACAATACGCATAAAAGTAAATAAATAAAATTGGCTTACTGTTTCTTAAACGAATACCAATATTCTTTTCGTGATAACATAGCAGCTATCAATTCAAAATGAATCATATCCTCCATTTTATTAAAATGATGTTTTGAAGCGTAAACGTTCTGCTCTCAAAAAACTCGTTCTGTATTTATGTAATCCATAAAAAAATTACAATACCATTCTAAAGAAAGATATTGGACCAACGTACGAGTTGCTTTTGATATTTTCTTATAACTATTACCAATTATTACAAAAAGTCGACAAGTTGGCATCGACTAGATTAATTTTTTATTAATTAGCAGCAGTATAGATCGAACAGACACTTTGTTATATAAAACTGTTGTTGATTTTAACCATAATATAGGTAAATACAGATCTTAAAAATTTTGTTTCAGGCTGCAGGCATGTTATTTCCCAACGACACGATAGCATTGGCAACAATAACAATCCAACACCGCCACACTGAGTGGCTTGAAGCGAACCGGCTGTTGCCGATTATGTATTACTGTGCTTGTGTCGCATCTATTCCAGTAGACATACGCCATGCCGGACACAAAACTTTAAGATCTACATATTACACAGCCCAAAATAATAAAAAAATAATTAAGATTAGTTTTAAGATACAAACTAACCATTTGAAATATGTACTAGATACAACAATTGACACATTCCCATAAAATATCGTTGTTTGTCTGAATTAATTTTAATTACTCAAAAATGTGTCTCAATGGTAAAAACGTATTGCATCAAACACCTGCTATCTCCAGACAACCTTTCCAAGTCGTTACGGTCGACCGAAGTGGTGTAATGTCCATGTCGGAAGTGCGATTTAGTCACTCTGGAACTCCCTCCATTTACGATCTGTGATCAAAATGTAATTCGTTATTTTATAGTTTCTAATTCGGTGTACCTACCTTTGTAAATTCACAATCACACATTTTAACGTTAAAATATTAAGTGGTGAATTATTTGCATTTGTGTGGAGGGTGTTTCAAAAAAAGGTGACCCCGTCTCTAGGATAGGTATAAAACTGAAAAATAATTGGGGTTTGCTTGGTAAAAAATTTTCGTAACGACATCCGTATTCAAGATAAAGGGCGTTGAAGAAAAACAATTTAAACACATTTATTTCGATTTTGCCGAAACTACTGGAAACGTTGTAATGCAATTTTATACGAATATGTTTTAGCAGCTGATATCCCATGAATTTTTTTTCATATCTGACTCTCATAGAGGGCGCAAGTTACACGGTTCGTACCGAGTGGTTTTAAACAACTTTTTTGAGGTTAAATTTTCTAGTCCAAATTTTGTGTAAACTTAAACATCATTTAATTTTACACCAAAAAGGTACTCTTGATACTGTGTACCGTTTTCGGAATATTTTGATTTGAAAATTATGAAGTAATAACCGATGCTGTTATAAAGTAATGATAAAGTTATTAAATATTATTATTAATTACTATGTGAATTAAATATTTTTTGTCGCATAAATGAGACATCGTCGATAAAAAGGATACATGTTAAAAAATTGGGATTGAGTGCTTTCCTCTCTTGTAACGTTTCACAAAAATCCATTCTAATCGATATATATTGATTTTCTTTAAGTTTGACATGGAAAACTGAAATTTATTGAGTTATGACGATAAGACAACAATAATCAGATTCAACGTCACTTTAATGACCTTATAACTGATCCCCAACCGTTTAGAAGATTTATGGATTCTTTAGAAAAAAGGATAGACTTGTGTATTCGTGAAAACGGAGGACATTTTGAACACTTACTCTAATTGAATTTTATTTTATGTTCTTAGTCTTTATTTTAATTTTCAGTACAATGTTTCTAGTAGTTTCGATAAAATCGTAATAAATGTGTATAATTTTTTTTCTTCAACGCCCTTTATCTTGAATACGGATGGCGTTACGAAAATTTTTTACTAAGCAAACCCCAATTATTTGTCAGTTTTCTACTTATCCTAAAGACGGGGTCACCTTTTTTTGAAACAACCTGTATAAAAAGAACATAGTGCTTCATCAAGTTTATCGAATTCACATTTTGTCGATAAACTGCAACTTTTGTTGGATGCGTCAATGTGTTTAAGAGCTCTGTAATAACAAGAAGTACCTACTCAAACGTATTTACTATGGATCATGGAGATAAAGACTTGTTTAGTCTAACCACAAACACAATTAACTTGTCCATATTTTGTTGGAACATTTCATATAAGTAATTAAGTATGCTATCCTTGCAATTATAAAACTGTTTAATGCCATTGAGATATATTTTATGTGCAGTTACCAAGAAATAAATGGCAGGTACATGTTTAATTCGATCCATTAAAGATCTTTTATATTTTAATATTAATATTGATATTTTTTGTTTATCTGTAGCATTGTTAAAATAATGAGATTTAATTCAAATTTGTTCATCCAGATTTTAACAAATAGCAAATATTTTAACTTGTAGCTTGGAATATTTCCAATCTGTGCTATTATGTAATGAAATTTCACTGTCTAAGACTTCACAAAATATTTGTATGTAAATGCAGGTATTTCTCGAGTATTTGGAACCAAACTAATTTAACAGACAAAATTCAACGTTCGGGAAAATCAAAACTATGTGTCGATATAATTCAGAAACCGAAACATTTTTCGGTGCTTATTCATTTCCAACTTAAAATAATAAAATGTTTAAAAAGTCTTTGAAAATTATAGTTTGAAGTATTTTAAATTTTACACTACAAAAGTAATTATTTTAATTTTTTGTCTGTATCACCTTTTTGCTTAAATAAGGTACTCAAATACAGCTAATTTCTATTTAAGAAGCTACAAAATATAAAATACATATTTTTTAAACCAAAACTACTTAAAATAGTTTTGTTCTAATATAAATTCAAAATAAAAATGGATTTAGAAGTATTTAAGAACAAAATGTATTATTATACAGAAATATCTGAAGCCTAGAAGGCAAAATGCTAGAGTGGAGAAAGCTCAGTTCTCTCAAATACGTTGAAGTAAATACTTGGATCTTAAGGTATTGAATCCATACTTAAAAGAGCGTTTTTAGAAGTTGCAAAATACTTTTAATTAAAGTTCTAGGGTTTGCGTTAATTTAATAATATAATTTTTTATTTACTTATGTTTTTGTTAATTTAATCATTAAGTTTAAATTAATTTGTATATTATTTATCAAAATGGACAATAAAAGTATCGTGAAAAATCGAACTTTAGGTCACAAATTTCGGGAAATTAAATATACCGATAACCAGTATTTAACTGTAAATTTAAGAAGTACGAAAGTAAATTCCCCTAATATTTTTAAACAAATTTTGTAGGTAACGAATTTTATTTTATAATTTAATTGAATTTTTGAGAAATTATACTCACTGTAAACAAGAATGCTTTTCATTTGTTTATCTGGGAGAAACTTGGATTTTTGCATGCAGGTGGAAAGCATGGTTTTGTTGATAGGGCGGATCTCCTATTTTTGTTAAAATCAAAATCGGCCGATTATCATGACAATATGGATATAGAGATGTTTGTAAAATGGTTAAAAGAGAAACTATTACCATCGTTACATGAACCATCTGTCATTGTATTAGATAATGCTCCGTACCATTCGAAAATTTTAAATAAACAATCAACAAACTCCTGGACGGTACAGAAAATAATAGAATGGTTAACGAACGAAAATATTTCATTTCCACAGTATTGCTTTAAGCCGGAATTATTATCGATAGCTAAAAGGCGCAAAAGAGAAAAAATTTACAAAGTGGATCAAATTATACTCATTTATGGACATCGTGTGCTAAGACTTTCGCCTTATCATTGTCAATTTAATCCCATTGAGTATATTTGGGGAATATGCAAAACATATTATGACAATCACATTAGATCTAATGGTTACAGTGATAAGCCTGGAAACGAGCACTTAATACTGCCACTCCTAAAATTTGGGAAAAATGTGAAAATGTATTAGAGGAATGGTGCGTTCGTGAAAACCGCATCGAAGCAGTTAATCCTGTTATCATTTACAATAGAAGGCATACAAGATAATATGGTGGTCGCTTTAAAGGCTATACCGGAAACTGAGAAAACTTCGGAATAAGTATATTTTAGTGGATGGAGACTACTTTAAAGGAGACACAATAAATTTGGATGAATAAAATATTGTTTTTTTTGTGTTTTATTTAATAAGTCACATGTTCAGCGAGATATCCATTCTTTGCAACAGCCAGGCTGCTATCAAATCACTGAACTCAGTCTACTTGACCTCTAGGGCAGCGGTGCAATGCCGAACCACCCTAAATGAGCTAGCAGCTAAGTTTAGAGTTCACATTGCCTGGGTACCAGGACACAGGGACATACCAGGCAATTGTAAGGCAGATGAGCTAGTAAAAGAGGGCACCACCCTCCCAGCTATTTCTGTCTCATCTCAGCAAGGAGTATCGATTGCAAACTGCCGGCTCCTCCAGCACAGTAAAGTAGTTCAAAAAGCCAACTTAAGGTGGAAAAATATACCTACATGCACATCATCGAAACAGATTTGGCCTAAACTAAATCTACTTCGAACTAATGATATTTTAACTCTATCCAGGGAGTCCAAATTATCGATTTTGTATCCATTTGTGAAAATATTTTTTGTAACCACCGTCCTGCAAGATATTGCAACGCGGTATGACAGACATTGTTTTCGCGTGTTCTGAATCTCTCAACTTCGGGCAGCTCGTGGCTTCAGATATCGGAGTATACACACAAAAATATATACAATTATTATTTTGTGTTTATCTTATTTAAAGACTTCTATCCATTTATGATTTTTTTAGAAAAATACAAGTGCAGTAATTGTTTTTTAGCAGCATACAGTTTAGAATAATTATAAGACAAGAGGGTTGCATAATTATATAAACTTTTAAATTAATTTAACATTTTTTTTAAAAGTACGTCAATGCTCTCTTTAGATTTTAAAATTTCTATTTTCCCGTAATGCAACAAATCTATTTCTAAAAGTTTATACTTAAATTAGTAATCTATACTTTTCAGCTATACAAAGACCGAATAAGTAGCAATCAGTCGATGCTTTTATTAATGTAAAATAGTAAAAAAGAGATTATTTTTTTAGCATAAACTATAATGTAATGCCAACAAAATTCTTTAGCTCGTATTAATTACATTTAGCGTTCAGAAATTGTTACAAACACTTCATTCTAGTGTTTGGCAGAATTTGCTAATACATTTTAAAAAATATAAATACATCAACACTCACAACTCGCCTATTCATAAAATTCAGATTGAATTAAATTACAGGACTAATTGGGTATTATTAAGAGTGTTCCAGCTAAAAATATTTTTGTTTTTAATATAATGAAATGAATACGACTCATTTGTGCACTAAACAAACATTAAAAAATTGTAGCCCAATTCTCAAAAGCGAAATCGTTTAAAAATATTTACTCTATGGCAGTGAAACGAGAAGTTAATTAATTAATTATCAAATAATATTAATACATTTTATAAACTTCTTATGTAGGATAAAAAAAATATATTGGAAAATTAAACTTAATTGATTTTTTTAATAAGAACAAGTACTTTAAAATGCATTTTTGATAGTAGATATTTTCAAAAATATAAAAAAATTTATTGTCTCGATTAAAAAATTCAAAATATTTTAAACACTACTCGGATGTTATGATTTTTCGTTACAATAAGACAGTGTATTAGTGTTCCCAAAGATTAAACATGAAAAAGATTAAGTTAAATTTTTCTTAAATTTGGCAATTCATGAGTTTAGATACCTTTTTAGGTGTTTTAGCTACCAAACTTAATGACGTAAAAAGATGCAAATCTTGGCCGTGCCACCCACTTTTAAATTTGGCCGATCCAGGCCCACTCGAAATTCACTAGTTCCTTTGATATATTTGGCCTATTGTGCTTCTATTTTTCATAAACAAATAGCAATTTGTTATAAAAAAACTGAGCTCCGAAGCTACGTCACTTTCGATTATCCAGCTCGAAGGTTAAAAGTAAAGGCGTAGTTATACATAAGTAGTGTACATTATATTAAATTAACTTAATAAACGTCACACTATGCATCGTATTTATGTCTTATATACACCCTGCCCGGAAAATACATGGACAACAGGTAGTGGCAGACACCTGGGCGAAAAATAGATCGATTTAGCACAAGTAACAAAACATTTATGAACTATAAAAAAAAGATTGGAGCAGCCCGTTAGAATAACCTGGGTAATAAAGATCAACTGTTTTAAGCAGTTTTGGAGGAATAGCAGAATTTATCACAAGAAAAAATTAATAACTTAATAAAAAAAAGATGTGTGCACTATGTGCACATATTAGAAGTGAAACTTTTAACGTTTAAACGGCTAGGATTAAATTTAATTATACTGAATATATAAGGAATATTATAAGGATTGGAATAAAGTATTTATAGAACGACATACTCTACTGTTTTGCATATGAATATTATTCTTAATTTAATTTGTACATTACTGGGTGCTTCAAAAGCCTGTACATCTTGTGTAGTTTTTTTAAATATTTTTTGACAAACACGTGGACTACACAAATAGACGTCGCGTTGCAAGTATTTCCATGCTACGCGTCTTTTCTCCTCTAAAACAGAACATGCATGAGCGTTATGAATCGTTACACATTTTCGTCTCGCTAGCTCGTGTGACGCGGCCTTGAATTTTTACTCCCAGCGCGTGTATAGAAGTTTCACTTCAAAACATGCTCCGTCGAATTCGTGCTAAAAGTGGTAATACTGATTACTGAATTAACAAAAAGTGATTTTTCTTTCTTAAATTGCAACTACCATTACATTAATTGTTTAGAAAAACGACAGTTATACTTCTGTTTGGCATTGTAAATTTTGTTTATATTTTAATTCTTTTTTAAATTTATATGGTTAAACTTCTATTCATTTTCCAATAACTGTTCTGCTTTCGTTTCAACCCTTTAACGTTTAGTGTTACTTATACCAAAATTAGTATAACAAATATATTTTACACAACCTGGTATTAATACTATAACTAAAATACGTCAAGGTAGTAGTGGCTTGGTATTAACACAATTGATTCTCAGAAAGTTTGTGAGAGCAGACAAGAATACTGAAAATTGAAAACGATAAAAAAGATGACTTCCAATTGATATAAGTATTTTAAACCTATGTTCTTTTAATGCATTTGATATTTTTATGTCTGGTATAACCTCGACAACATGAGCTTTACGTTATGGTAACGAGGACCATTTATGTAATTAAAATAAGTATCACAAGTTAAGGGTTAATAAAGAATTGGTATACTGTGATAGAGAACAATATAACAGACTCAATCAAGATATCAAACGCCACTGTAGAAACTACAAAAACAAGTACCTAAACGATACATGTTCAGAAATCGAGCATCACGCACACAATAATGAGTCAAAGGACCTGTTTAACAAAGTCAACCAAACTACACGTACATTCAACTTAAAGTCCTGGGCAATAAGATTGGCAGATGGCAAACTAATAACAGACAGAGCACAGGCAAAGGAGCAATGGAAAAACTATTGCAAGAAATAAATGGAAGACACTGAAAACTCAGAAAGTCACGCGCAAATTATAACATACAACGAAAAAGAACCTCCCATACTGAGAGAATAAGTGATGGCAGCAGTTAGCAAGCTGACAACCAACAAGTCGCCTGGAGAGGACGGCGTGGTTGCTAAAATGCTGACTGCACTTGAGAATACAGGAGTTGAACTACTTTATAGGATCTGTCAAATGATATGAGATACCGACACCTGGCCTGATAATTGGACAAAGTCAATATATGTGCCAATACACAAGAAAGGACCAAAAGATATATGCGACAACTATAGAACAATAGCTCTTACTTCACACGCTAGCAATGCCAAGTTAAAGATAATATCGGAACGCACCTTACCACTTAATATCGCTAATACAAAATTTATACGACAACAACACAACATACGTTAGAGCAGAAGGAGATCTGACCAATCCATTCAGAATGAGTAAAGAAGTAGGCAGGGTTGTATACTAAGCCCACTACTCTTTAACACCTATGGCGAGTGGATCATGAAGAAAGCGCTCTATGACTGGCAGGGAGGTATTACCATTGACGGCATCAAAATCTGCACTTTGCGCTACGCCGATGATACGACTCTAACCACTGCATCGGAAGAATTGATCATTTCTTTTACAAAGAGTCAAAGAAACAAGCAACGAAGTAGACCTGCAGATAAACAGAAATAAAACCAAAATAATGATAATTTATCGCCAAAATAATAACAGACCTGAAGTAAAAAGGATAAACAACATCGAGACAGTTGACGCTTTCATATATCTTGGTACTACAATCTCAAGCAAGTGCGGATCCAGCGAGGAGATAAAGAGGAGAAGCGCAATAGCGAAAGAATCCATGACCAAACTAACCAAAGTATGGAAAAGCCATCACATATCCCTTAACACCAAAATGAGATTGATCAGGAGCTAGGTGTTTTCAGTATTTCTACATGGATCATAATACTGGAATTTAAAAGAGACTGATAAACGGAAGATATATGCTTTCGAAATGTTTTGCTGGCGCAGAATGCTGAGAATGTCCTGGACTAAGAAAAGAACCAACCAATCCATTCTGGACCAACTCAGAATTAAGAAGAGATGGAGCATTGTGGTAGTGGAGAAAATAGCTAAATTCTTTGTTCATGTGATTAGAAGAAATGGTCTTGAGAGACACTCTGGGAGGGACAGTCCCTGGCAAAAGATCAAGAGGAAGGTCGCCTACAAGATACATGGATCTTATAACAGGCCTAACGGGCAAAAACCTCACCCAAACATTCAAGATGGCAGAAGATAGACATGAATGGAAAGCCATCACAGAAAACAATACAGAAATTCATGATGCTCGAAACCGAGCAAAAGACTAAGAAGAAGGTATACTGTGTCCCAGCGCTAACTTTGAAACTGCTTTATTCAGAGAATGGTTGAATATACATTTACATTATTTAACATTTTATTTTTCAAAATACTGCATAAAAAGTTAAGCACGACATTAACTATCAAGACAGAATAAAAATGATTATTTAAATTGGTGTTTGGATCATCAAAACTGGAAATATGTCTAATTTTCGGATGAAACCAGAATTGGTCTTTGGTCATATGACTGGAAAATGCGAGTTCTGAAATAACGTGGGAACAAACTAGACTCGAAACTGCTCGTCATTACCTAAATATAAAGTTTGAAATGTAATTTTATGAAGTGAAACTTTATTAAAACTTGTTTAGGAAAACGATGATTTTGTTTTTGTTTGGCACTGTTTTTGTTTTGTAATATAATTTAATTTCCCAATAACTTATTTTGTCTTGATATGTTTCGAATAGGAGATAATAAGTGATCTTACATAAGTTGTATGTATATAAACTAATTCAAAATTATAGCGTTAAAAGTACGAGCCCAAAATTTAATTTCCATTCTGCACAACGAGTCAATCTTATTTATTATCTTTCAATCAACTATATTATATTAAAATACGAGTTTCGCTTAGGTTAATTTTTACCAAGCACCCACCTTTGCAAAAAAGGTCATACCGTAGCAAATTTTTCACTTTTTTAAATTGGTATCTTTTAATATCTAAATAGATATTTTATCACTATATTTCACTTAATTTAATAACTGGTATTTTCAAAATAAATGTCCCTTTGGAAATAGAAATAATATAAAACGTGGATTCTCTTAACTAACAAATAAAATAATTAAAAAAAATTGACGCCCCCATTTGAATAAACAACAAAATTATTGTTTTGCAGTTATAATCCAATATACCCATTTAACTTTCCTTTTGTAAAAATTATGGGCATAAAATTATTTTACTACAGCAACAATTCATTTAGAAACATAAAATATTTAAAATTAAAAGACAATAATTTGGTAAAAATAAAAGAAAGGATTCGAAACACTATATTCCACTAAAAAAATCAACGATAATATTGTCGCTAACGGAAGAAAATACAAAAATTGTCAAAATGTTTCATTGTCGTTAATAAAAAAATTAGTTATGCTTTATTTAAATAAAGTTTAATAATTTAATATTTTATTATTTTTGTTCTTTTCTGATTAATACTAATGTTTGTTTGATGTCCCGAACCCTTTCAGCCGATCATTAAAATTATAAAATCTAGCATTTAGTGTTGCATTCGCCTTTCGAAGAAATCTGACTTTCCAAAGATTCCAGCGAAGTGGCAGTTGACATGACATCTCCCAATTGTCCTTTGGCCGCTTGATAGTCCAACAATGGTTCCTTGATAAGACGCTGAGGTGGGGGACTCTGCGGGGTTTCGGAAGTTGCGGCGGCTAAACGAATTAATTCTCTTTGGGATTCCCTCGCCTCTACCATAAAGATGCTCTCTTTTACCTCTTTGCTATTGTACTCGTGGATTTTATCGTAGATAACGCCGTGAAGACCTAATTGTTTTAGATATTTTATTGTAGACGGATCCGCGTTTTCATCTCCCCAGCAGAATAAAACCAAGCCAGCGCTCGACCCGTATTTCACCTAAAAATATCTTACGTTAGAAATTTATGGTAAAAATAAAAACACAAAACAAACTAATCTTAAATTACTAAAACGTGTCTAAAAACATTTACTTTCGAAACATATTTGTAAATTCAGATGTAATTTATAATTATTATGCACTATTAATTACACTTATAAAAAGAAATTTAGATAATCATAATAGTCTTAGGGCCAAGTGCAAAATTTGATGGTTATTTCAGAACGGCGGGAAATTTTCAAAGATGTAGCCAAGACCGTGTCCTTAACGGTAAGGCTGTCGGAAAGCTCCCTCCAAAATTGGTGATGATTTCAAAACGATTAAAACCTATTTAAATCAAAAGATATTTAAAAAAAATCAAATGTGAAGCTGTCTTGCCAGTGTCCCGGTAAACATACATACATATGGTCACGCCTTTTTTCCGTAGTGGTAGGCAGAGACCACTTCCTTCCACTTCCGCTACGGTTCTTCCTCTACTTTTATCAGTGCTCTCATGCATGCTCTTCGGTTGTTGGTACTCTTGACCTGGCCTTTCTTCAAAACAATGTTGATCTGATCGAGATCGATGTTCGCCGAGGTCGACCTCTACCGACTTCCGTCCATTCACACTCGCCTTATAAATTTGTTTTGTCAATCTTCCTTCATTCCTCCTTTCTACGTGTCCAAACCATCTAAGCATTCCTTTATCTATCTTTGTAACCACATCTTCTTTTACACCACAGCGTTCTCTTATCTCACTATTTTTTACTTTATCCAACCGAGTCACTCCATACTTCTCAGACTACTCATCTCCGCAGCATTAATTCTATTTTTATGCTTCATCTGCCGAACCCAACATATGGCTGCTCATAAAGCCATGCAGTGCCCCATTCATTTGTTTTCCTGCCAACACCCTTCACTCAATGTCACTGTCATACTTTCCATCTCTCCTTCCATCTTGATATATTCGATTATTATATCATTCGGGCCTTGTGCTTTGTTATTTTTCATTTTCTTGTATGCAGTTTTAATTTTATATTTGCTTATTTGTCGTAGATCCTCGGTGTGGTGCTTAGTTAATTTTGCTCTCCTATTTGTTTTATCGCGAGGTTTCTCTGCCAGTGTTGACTATGGCTCTTTATAAAAATCGTTTTAAATATTCAAGAATTTCGGTTCTTGTCTCGAGTTTATTTTCATTTTCGTTTTTAAATGATGTTATTTCCCTGGCGATATTCTTTTTTTAAATACTTTTGGCCCTTTATTGTTTTTTGCATAATTTTCTTTATTACCCTTTCGTTATACTTGGGAGACATCGGTTCTTACTTGGCTCTTGATAAGTTTGTTTCTTTCCCTTAGTTCATCGTGTGTCGTGGATATTTTATGTTTATTTCTATCTGCAATAAGTTTTTTAGTGTCCTCAGTGATTTTATCATTCGTTGTAGTTTTCCTATCAACTACAACAGCTTTCTTAATGCTCTCTGATACGTAGTTACTAAGCTGGCTTACTTCAGAAGGTATTTTAGAAAAATCGCGGCTGGTACAAAAATGCGTTTTTTTAAGACCTAACTTTAAGAGAGGAACCTTATTTGGGATTGATAGTAAAACTTTGTGAAACAAGGAATGGCAAAAATCATATTACTCGGACCTCGCTGAAAAAAATCGAGATTTTTTTTCACTTTTTGAAAAAAAAGTACGAAATTTCGGCCATATTAACTATTTTTTATCTCACAAGATATATCGTATTTCAAAAAAGTACTCCAAGAGATGCCTCAATTATACAGTTGTCTTTATTGAAAAAAAAAATTTATCGCGATCCATCAAGAATTACTAAGTCAAAAATGATTTTTGCTGAACACCTGCAGACACAATTACGGAGCATTTTTTATGACTGATTCCAGCGCCCTCGCACCAAATAAGCACTTTTACATGGATACTATGAATTGTTGAATGAATCGTAATTTCATTCATAAAAACCAAAAATAGAACTGAAGCTTTTCTAAAAATTTTAGCACGTGTGATGATGTCAATAGAAGTTGCGAAAGGGATTCATTGCATTTTTGAATAAGACTAATTAGGTGATGTTGGAGGAAAAATGGGGAGTTCAATGAAAACCATAACTGGTATAACCAAGTTCAAGGCCAGTTGCATGTAACTGGCTTTGAGTTTTGTTATTTCGCGGTATGGACTTATAAAGGTATAAAAATTGAAAAAATTTATCGTAATGATACGTTTTGGCAAAATAAGATGAAATCAAAATTAGTAGATTTTTTTATGAAATAATTACTGCATAAAATAAATGACAGTAGATTCGAGAGAAATATGGAAATAAGAGATTGATATAAGTTATTTCTGTACAATTAGATTGTTATGTGTATATTTTGTTTTCAAATATATCCTGTGAGTTTTCGAGTTTTCAAGTTCAGTGAGCATACTGAATATTACTGAATACCTTGAAAAATGTCATTCATCCATACCTATCGAAGAATAATATTTCTAAATATTTTGTTATGTACGAAAATGTTCAATAGAGTTTTTCCATAAACAGCATTTTTGCAGCGTTTCTTTTTTCTTTGTGTATCTATTTTTTTATTAACTATGAATATGGATATGGGTAGGTATATCCATATTCATCAAACGCAAATTATTCATTATGATGAAAAGGATACTCATTTTATTTTTAATATCCTTTTGAACATTTTTTGATAATACAGAAGGAGGCCTATTCTGAGAATTTTAACGGCCGACGGTGACCTGGCAAGGCCAAATTTACTACGAATTTACGCAACAGTGAGTTGGAGTGAGACGCAAACAGCGCTAAGCGTTTTTTGTTCGTCATTGGTCTCCGCCCCTTTCGCTCGGGATTTTTACTTCCCGCTTTACACCGCAAATTTACTCTGACATGTTTGTAAAGGTTAACCCCTTCTTAACAATCTATATCACCGATCCTATTGGTTCAAATGAGGTCAAACCTACCAGTATATTTTGAGTTATAAAATTTATGTTTTCCATTTATACGCAAATTTGACGAATTTTCAGACTTTTTCAGCTTGCGAACATTCTGAACCGCCTCACTTCAAATACGAAGTAATTAAAATGAGTTTTAAACAGTTTCCCTTTCATTGCGGATATCTCTTCACATCCGATATATTTTTTTTTATTATCTATCGAACTAAATGAGTTTCAACCGTTCTGGAATCATCACTAACTTATTAGAGAAACTACATCTTTAGCGCCCCGGAGTCGTCGGGCCCATTAGCCTTACCGTTGAGGACACGGTCTTGTCTACATCCTCCGAAATTTCTAGCCATTCTGGAATACCCATCAAATCTGCACTTGGCTCCAGGACTATAACACTTATTTTGAAATGAAAAATCACATTTTAACAAATGCTCCATGTAAAAATCGTTTTATTTGATTTTGAAATTTTTCATTTAATTTTACATAATATAGAAACATTGTACTTAATACGAGGTCTGTTAATAAAGTAGGTACTAGGACAGGTACGATACAGCAACTTTATTTTCAAAAATACAAACTAACTATGCTCCTCTTCAAAAACTCTTCCACACCATGGCACGAGTTTCTCCATTTGTCCAAAAGAGTGAAAAAAGCCTACAGACGTTATGCTGTTTAGTAACCGCGTTGTTTTTTACTTAATTCATATTAGAAACTGGAAACTAAATCAGGTGAGTTGGGGATATGAATTTAATTTTCGGCTAAAACTGTTTCACAGAGAAGGCATTGTACGGAGCGGGTGCATGGTCCTGATGAAGAAAGAATACAAGTTTTCTCGTGCCACAAATCGGGTCGATGTCACCTCACACGTTCTCACAGTCTTTCAAAACTTCCTGCCTCTTAGGCAACATCACCACCTTTGTTTTCGATTTGCTCATCTTGGCTCTTTTTTATTCTGGGTGATTATGGTGACCTCCAATACTTGGATTGTCTCTTGGTTTTAGATCATACTGAAATAGTTTCACCACAAGTGCTTATCTGGATGAGTTTTAAAGAATGTGTGAACTTGCCTGTTTGATCTCGAAAAAGGTTTTTTTGAAACTTTCTTCGCCCAAGCCTTTATGTTCAATGAAAATTGTGCAAAATAAACTCCTGGACAAAATTAACGCAACAATATACAAAAAAATTAATTATCTTTTTCTCATGTTCGTTTTTGAAGTTTAGTGAGTATTTTAACAGTAGCCTATGCATATTTTGTCTCGTTAATTACAGCTATCGAAATAATTTAAAGATTTTGTTACAAAAATTTTGTACAGTAGAAGTAATACGTTTTTTGTGGTAGACTGTTTAATTTTTGACCCCGAAAAAAAAAATCGAGCAAGGAATTTAACTAAACAAGAGGCAGACGGGCCTCAGTTTTATTGGATGAGAGATATTGTCAAAGTTATGTTGCCAAGATCAACAGACTCACTCCAAAATACGTTTGTCAACTATAATTAATCGAAACAAAAAGATAAAGATCTACCAAACTATGATTAGTCCAGTGGTGATATATGGAAGCCAAGCCTGGACACTGACAATGAGAAACAAAGAAAGCCTCCTAAGATTTAAGAGAAAAATACTCCGAAAAATCTTCGGTCCGATACAAGAAGAAAGATGGAGAATAAGATACAAACACGAACTAAGTAAACTTTATAAATCCCCAGACGAAGAACATTCATCAAAATATTGAGACTGAAGTGGGCTGGACATATGATTAGAATGCCAAATGAAAGGACGCCAAAAAGGATATATAAGGCACATTTCGAAAGAACGAGGGTCAGAGGAAGACCTTGACGTCGATGGGCGGAGAACGTCGCGAAAGATGCAGCCGAACTCCTACGAGTGAGAAACTGGGAAAGAGTAGCCATGAGCAGAAACGGTTTGAGGAGGAAGATAGGGGAGGCATGGGTCCAGTAGGACTCTAGCACTACGGAGGGAGACACATGTTGCCGAAATAGCAAAAATCGTTTCACATTAAGTCGTATGGTAAGTCGCTTGAATAAGGTAGGAAATCATTCTAAAAAGTCATGGCAAGGGCGAAAACGATGCACAAACGAACGAAATGACCGTTTTATTAGACAATACTTTTTAAGAAACAGGACTGTTACTAGTTCTGTGATCAGAAACGAACACGAAGATGTCTGCAATGTGGATAAGTCCGAGAGAGAGAGGTTTCCACTCTGCGGTGACCCTGTTATGTTGTGGGGTGGTATAAATGCTTTGATGATTGCACATAATTAGTTCCTGTCCATATGAGATCCATGAATGCTAATTACTATCTTGAGAATAGTGTAATAAAATGTGTGATGCCCAATTTCCTGTTTATGCAAGACAACGCTCGACCTTACTCGATTATCTTAATCAGATCAACTCGAGAAAAATGTTAAAAGTCAAATACCTGCACCTATAAACCTGAGAAAATTTGAAAATGCAGTTATCACAGCATCCTATTTACACCATAATTTATTTTTTCAACAATACAATTTTGTTATTAAGTCTTAAGAATAATTTTAATTTCAATCTTATAGAGAAATATTGAATCTAATTCACGTTAACGTATCCGCACACGTTTTTTTTTTTTAACTTTTAATGTAAGCCAGTTGGTCGGATTGCCAATTGCCGAAGCGAAACATGAATTGAAACTAATCCTTGAGCAAGAACATATCAAGACGCACTCTGGACGATGAATCGGAGTAGGCTAAGCAGCACGCTTGGCCTGCCCACTGGCCACGTCGCACTAAGCGCACACCTCTTCAAACTTAAGCTTGCGGCCGAGAAAAACTGCCGACTATGCGGCGAAGAGGAAGAAAGCAGCATACAAATTCTGTGTTGCTGCCCGATGCTAGCGGTGTACAGGTACCAAACCTGGGGCCTGCGGTTTGCCAAAACCAGCGGACTGGAATTCTGATGCCCTGAAGACACAGCGGTGGTCACAGAGGATCATAAGACATAGGTGCCTATACCAATGGCCCAACAGCAAGAATGTAATGTAATGTAATGTAACCAATTTCCATAAAAAATTAGCAAAATTAATTTATTATAGCAATTTATTATTTAATATGTTGTTGCGTTAATGTTGTACGGGAGTGTATGTTTAACTGTTAAAGTTGGCCATGTCTGCTATCATTCTGATACCCATGTCGATTTTTTCAGTCGATTTCTCCGATTTTCTTTACTCTCTCGTTCTTGATCCTCCAAAAACATTGCTGAACGTCACATGCAATTCTTAACCTGCGTCAACATTTGTTGGTTTTGACGCGCTGCTCGAATTTTCTCTCGGCATTTTTTTGACGCGACGCTTGTATAGGGTCTTTTCCTTTATTATTACACTTATTTGTCAAAACTCAGCAAATCGAGACAAATCTTGTTCGAAAGCTGACTTTTCACAAAATAATATAACATATCATATCACTTAACAAGTCCTAGAACTTTATTGGCAGACTCCGTATAAATTACTAAATAACTTGTGCACCAAAATGAATTATTTTATTAAGCTATAATTTAATATTTTTCTATTTCGAGTACCTATATAAATAAACTGACTTGGAGCTGTAGTTTTATTGTTCTTTACTTTTGCTTCTGATTCTTCAACACTTTTTTACCTTTTGTACTTTTTTTTAATTTATTTGGATCATTTTATTTTACATCGTGTATTCCATACCCATTTTTTTAAGTGCAAGTATTGTAATGATAGATAACATCTGTTAAAAAAGATATCTTTGGTTATTTTACAATTTGTTTTATATAGTGTTATTTTCTTTGCTTAAGCAAAGCAGTAATGCGTAAAATCTAAATAATATTTGTAGGTATAACAAAATCAATAGTAAAAATATGGCCACTGTCCATGAATTTTAATGACATTAGCAACTTATTCTACAATAGTTTCTTTGTTGAATATGTTGACTGTTTAGCTTACAGGTACTTATACAAAGAGCTCGAGACGCAAATTGATGCTTTATAGACTTCGAAAAGGCGTTTGATACAGTGTTTCATGAAAAACTTATAGAAGTCTTAAAAACATCAGGTATTGACAGTAAAGACACAGGAATAATTTCAAATCTCTATTTCAAAGCTTTGCTGCACATAGAGGTGTACGTCAAGGATGCGTACTGTCTCCTACCCTATTCTGACAGTCTCTTTAAAAAGGCATTAAGCAAAATAAAGGATGGTGTAACCATGAACGGAGAGCTCATTAACATTTTCGGGTACGCAGACGATACAGTTTGGCTGGCAGATAGTGCTGAGTGCCTTCAGAGGATAATATGATCTTAAATTAAACTGTAAAAAACCAAACTATGATTATAAGTAAGAACCCAAACGTAACAGCAAATTTTATGGTGAACAACACGCCATTGGAAACGAGTTTTTGTAGTTATTGTTATCTGGGATGCAATTACTTGATACATGGGATCACTCATACGAAATATGAACTCGTATTGAGAAAGCAAGAAATGCCTTTAGCCGACTGCAAAAAGTTCTTTGTAAAATTTCGTTAAGCATCGATGTAAGAATCAGAGTCCTTCGATGCTATGTGATCTTTGTGCTGCTATATGGAGCAGAAAGTTGGGAGACTCACTGAAAACGCCTGTAGGCGACTGGAAGCATTCGAAATGTGGTGCTACCGGCGAATGCTGCGAGTGTCATATGTACATCACGTCACCAATGACGCTATTCTGGAAAGATTTAGGAAAAACAGTGAAATCCTCAATATGATAGAAAAGCGGCGTATTTTGAGCATATAATGCAGCTCATTTTACAAGGCAAAAGGCAAAAGGCAAGAGAGGACTCAGACGCAGACGTATTTCCTGGCTGGCGAACCCTAGAAAGTGGACATGGTTAACATCTCCAGAACTGTTCAGAGTGGCAGTGAACAATGTACGCTTGGCCAACGTGATCGCCAACATCAATAGACGATAGGCACTAAAAGTAGAAGAAGTTGACTATGTATAATTTTATTATCGAACACCTAATACTTATTGATAATCAGCCAAGTCTCCTCTTGGTGATGCTGAAGGTTGGTCTCGTTTTTTTTTGCTAGGGGTTTATGCCCCACAAGATGCGCAGTGGAACCAATCTTTAAAAGCCCAAAAAGAGAGGAGTAAATTGAGGTTGACATTGCCTATGTATGGGGTGAGCGGTAGTTTAATACGAGTACTTTACGAGGATTCCACTGCTTGTGTCAGGATAAACGGAGCTTGCACGGACTGGTTTAACATCGAATAAGGTGTGAGACAGGGATGTGTGGCTTCACCATGGCTATTTACTTTATACATAGGCGATTGTTAAAAAGATTTGAAAGAGAGTGTGTTTGGATTGAAAATGAATGATATGATCGTCAAATGCCTTCTTTACGCCGATGATCAAGTCATATTAGCGTCATCTGAAGAGGAGTTGCAGGCGATGGTTAATGTTATGCATGATGCCCTGAAAATCAAAGGGATAAAAATAAATGTAAGCAAAACGAAAGTATTGCTTTTTGAAAGGGAAGAAAGCATGACAAACTGTGAAGTTTCGATTGGGAGAGAAAGAGTGGAACAAGTAAATGAATTTGTGTACTTGGTCCAAAGTTTACGAAAGTTTGAAAGTATGATAGTAACATTGATTGAAGGGTGTTGGCAGAAAAACAAATTAATGAGGCACTGCATAGCTTTATAAACAGCCAGAAAGTGTCAATAAAGGCACGTCTGACAGTGCATAGAGGAGTGCTGGTCCTACACTTATGTATGGTAGTGAATGTTGGCAGAAGAAACATGAAAATAGGATTAATGCTGCGGAGATGAGTAGTCCGAGAAGTATAGACAAAGTGACTCGGTTGGATAAAGTGAAAAATAGCGAGATAAGGAAACGCTGTGGCGTAAAAGAAGATGTGGCTACAAAGATAGGTAAAGTCGGTAGAGGTCGACCTCGGCGAACATATCTCGATCAGATCTACATTGTTTTGAAGAAAGGCCAGGTCAACAGTACCAACAACCGACGAGCATGTATGGAAGCACTGATGAAAGTAGAGGAAGCAAAATATGTGTGTAAGAACCGTAGCAAGTGAAAGGAAGTGGTCTCTGACTACCCCTACGGGGAAAAGGCGTAACTATATGTATGTATGTATGTATATTTAACATTTGAGTACATTTTTATTAACAATATCTAATTTTACAAATAACAAGGATTCAAAAATCTAATTATAGTTGACTTATCGTCACAACTATTAATAAATTTCAGTTTTCCATGGCAAACTTAAAGAAAATCAATATATACCGATTAGAATGGATTTTTGTCAAACGTTACAAGAAAGGAAAGCGGTCAATCCCAATTTTTTAACATGTATCCGTTTTATCGATAAAGTCTCATTTACGCGACAAAAAATATTTAATTTACATAATGCATACTAATTAATAATAATAATTAATAACTTTATCATTACTTTATACCAACATCGGTTATTACTTCATAATTTTCAAATCAAAATTTATCTTGAATACGGATGGCTTTACGAAAATTTTTTACCAAGCTAACCCTAATTATTTTTCAGTTTTCTACCTATCCTAGAGACGGGGTCACTTTTTTTTAAACACCTTGTATTTTAGAAATATTTTATTTAATGTAAAACAAATAAATTACAATTTATTTTGTAAGTTCCATCCTTTCTTAATTTTTATTTATTTTTTTTATAGAAAACCGCAGAAAAACAATTATAATAAAAAATACATTGTAATACAAACGACACACTAATTTTGTTTTAAAGTTAAACAAAAATTATTGGAATTGTGTTATCGTCACAGTTTAAAATTGTTAATATTCGATGTTATCGTTTTAAAAATAATCAGTTATTATTTTGTTTAGTCTGCTATCACTTACAATTGGTAAACAAAAAAATATTTAATTTTCATTCTTCAAACTAGCGATTGCGATAAGCACAAATTATTTTATCGCAACCGAAGTAATTTATACATACGTATTAAAAAATATAATTTAATAACAATGGGAATTTTTTTTTTAATTTTAAGTGCCAATATTTAAAATACTGCTCCATGAATGCCCTCATCTGGATTTCTTCAGCTTTTGTTCAAGGTATATATATTTTACAGAAAATTATAATCAATAACCACCCACTCCCGGTTTGTTGCAAAGGGCTTCTTGAGAATCTCCCTCTTTCCATTTGTTCCACAAGTCATCCAATTTACACACGACGCTTATGGAGATAGTAAGATGATATTAGGTGCATAAATAATAAAAATAGTAAAAAGTCCTCATGAATCGGAGGCGAGCTCTAGCGGCAATTAACGAAAATAGGGCACTTTTTTAGGACTTTCATCAATATCTCGAGAACAGTCGGAGGTAACAGTTTACTATGTATAAAATTAAAGCTTATTAAATTTGCAACAAAAATGATTATATACATTTTTCTAGTATTCCCAATGGGAATACTAGAAAATAGAATACCGAGTTACAGGACGATAAAAGATAACGTTTTTCTAAAAAAAGTCGAGAAGCGCACGATTGCATGTACCTACCATTGTATTTCACCTAAATGTCATTGAAATTGTTTAAACATTATCGCTGGTTTTTAGTATTAATTAATAGAAAGATAATTATAGCTCAATAAGATATTTTATATCGTAGTGTGCAGATTTTTTGCTTGTTTGTTTGTAAACGGAAAGGACCAGAAAGATTCTTTGTATTGTGACCACCCGGTCTCTATTGTCTGGTGCAACCCTCTTTTTTCTGACAACATTCTAGGCAACTCAGCTCAGCCAATCATTCCTTGCTCCTGCTATTGTGTAGTGTGTATTATCAAATGCAATTTTGGCTTGGGAATGAACTTCCCCCTATACATTGGGGTTGGAAGTTAGAAAGCGATCGGTTGATCCCTGTGACAACACAAAACCCAGCAGTACCTCAGGATGTCCTCAATCTCATTTGTTGCAAATGTACTAGTGGATGTGGAAAGAGATGTGGCTTCCGAAAGTCAGATATTGTGTGTACCTACAAGCATTTGTCACAACAACCACGGAGAATGCCTGAATGGTGTTACTTCTACAATGGAAAAAGACGTTGATGACCCTGATGATCCTGAACTCATACAATTTGAAGAAATTACATATTTGCTAAAAAAACCAACACTGAACATTTGGTACGAGAAGACATGACCGCAGAGTGTGTAGTTACCAGAAGTCAGGTGAGATTGGAATTCTGTAAATATAATTAAAAATTATATATTATTGAACCATAATTTTATTGAATTATTGTCTTCGCCACATTATACACATGTTGTGTATAATGGTTCTCTCATACCATTATGTTATACCTAGTTCCCTGTTATTAACTGTGTTTCAGGAAGCAAGTACAGAATCTTACCAAGATGAGCAGATTGCAGTGCCTTCTACCGAGAAGCGATCAAGATTTGATTCATTACAATTTTATTCTAAATATCCTTAAAATTTTGTTATTTAAGTCTCTATTTCATTGTTTAATAAAGATCTGGTCCTTTTTTCACAAGATGTTGAATTTTATCTCCTCAATGATCCTAGGTAATCAAAATGTTGATACAACATAGTCGAATATTGCCAGAAATGCCATGTACCCTAACATTTATCGTCCTGTAACTCGGTAACCGTTGGAAATACAAGAAAAATGTATATAATCATTTTTGTTGCAAATTTAATAAGCTTCAATTTTGTACATAGTGAATTTTTACCTCCGACCAACGGTTCTCGAGATATTGACGAAAATCCTAAAAAAGTGCCCTATTTTCGTTAATTGCCGCTAGAGCTCGCCTCCAATTCATGAGGACTTTTGGTATATTCATCACTAGGGCCCTACAAGCTAGTGTGCAAAGTTTCAAAACTTTCGGATTTATTCTGAGGTTAAACTCTGTTTTGACTGGACTATAAGGGCGGGTGATTTGGACCAAATATGCCTTAATAAAATATTGCTGTGGAAAAAGATACAAGGCGTTAAATTTGATGTTTTGTTTTCATTCTTTGCTAATAATTTTACTGAAAAATTTATCAATTGTTATCAAGATCGGCAGAGAGGCATAACTTTAGACAAGGAATATTATGTTATGTATTATTTTACATTTTGTTATAGGGGGCGCCATGTGAATGATTCCTGATGATGAAATCGACTGGTAACTTATTTAACGAAACTTTTATTATATTATACCTCATGTCGAAGAATATGTGTAACTATAGTTACATGGATGTTGACATTGTTAATGTGCTTGTTATCAGGATATATTGTGTTTTAAAATTATTTTTAAGTATATAGATATGAAGAATTAATATCAATATCTACATAGATTAAATTACATTAATTATTTAATTACAGACAGTATGTAATCGATAATGCAATTGTTATAGCTTTATTTAAAAAATGATTGAAAATTCCATAAATATATTGGAAAAATTTAAAATTGCTGGAAAGAAGCACAAACTAAACAGGATTTTTCCATAACAAATTAATGTTCTTTTATTTGAGTATTTATTTACTTTAAAAGAATTAAATTTAAAAACGGTCAAAAAAATACAGACAATTTATCAAAAAAAAATTTAGAATCTTAAATATTTTAAGTAAAACTTATAATTGAAATAGATCTAAGCATTGCCAATACTTTCATTAGAATTTTCACACTTCTAACCCATTAACTTTATTTTTTAACATTTTATTTTTGTATTCCAAGATCTTCATGACCAACGATTTATTTGATAAACTTGTCTATCACAATCATAAATATTATTTATATATATTTAATTACACAAGTTATTACATAAATTTAAAACCAACACAATGTAATTTCATTTTAAAAATTCAATTTTTAATGAAGAACATGAAATATTTATTATGTTTATTCGGTCAGCATTTTAAGCTGATTAATTATTGCTTATTACTTCGAAATATGATTCCACGACCTCTTTCAAAACTTAATGGTTGAATCTGCTTAGATAAATAAAAAAATTACAGAAGGAAAAAAATGCAATAATTAAAGTAGACGAAACAATAGATGAAAGAGAAATTTTTCGATTCATGCAAGAAGGGACAAAATAATTAAGATGACCACCTTCCGCTCGAATAATTTGGATTAAATTTATGTTAAGTTTTTTTTTAAGTAAACTCGTCGAACTAACAAAATCTGTTAAGCTCCTTGTCCTTTTCTAATTGCTCATTGCTCGACTATGGCGTGAGAGAGACCGCAAAAGTATTGCGACGATTTTGCGATACGCCACAGGAATATACGTAAGCAAGCTGTGCGGTATATTGACGTCACATCCAATGACAAGGATGTTCCAGTACCTTCTCGACCGATCTCGAATTTTTGATAGAACAGTTGGATACGGTTAGAAGCTTCTCGTCTTTTCTCGTTTTAACGTTAAATATATAAATTGGCCTTCGTTCGCGAGAGTTAATCAGTTTTCTTAAGTTAATGATCAAATCAATACTGACAAGTTTAAAATTCTCCAATTCCTATTTTTGTTTTCTAAAACTATCTCTTTTTATGAAATATTGTCATCATATTTTTCATACAAAAATAGTATAATTTATAAATTGCAAAATTCAGGAAGTCAAAGAAAGTAATTTTTTATTAGTTACATACTTTTAATTTTCTACAATAGCGTATAATTTTTAGACCTACATTCTGCACGCTGCTGATAATGAAAATCGTTGAAATAAAGATTATTTAAATTATTTATTTAAGCATTACAATGCGAAACAACGTCATGTTCGAATGATAATTGTACGATTAAATTTTTTATATTTTCGTAGATGATTGTCAGCAGTTTATGACCACGCGAATATCGTTTTAATAATAACCTTGAAAATTTCGTAATCGTAATTTTAAGTAACCTACAATTTTAGTACATTGAAATGTTTTAATTGAACCTTACCCCTTTTAAATATTGCAAATATCGAGAAAGACATTTTTGATAAGTGTATTAAATCAAAAAAATTAATTAATGACTAATATTTGGTATGACCTTCTCCACGTTGGAATAACATACAAACACGTCTGTGCATTGAAATAACCAAGCGGTTGATAGTGTCTTATGAAATATTGTTCCATTCCTCTGCAGCTGCTATGACTAACTCATCTGCAGTCTGAGGTGGGTTGATTCGATCGTAAATGGCTCTATCAATGTAATCCCACATGTTTTCAATAGGATTCATATCAGGCGAATTGACTGGCAAATTCAATCTACTGATATATCCTAATTCAAGTGTATCCTGAATCCTTCTTGAGCGATGCAGTTGGGCGTTGTCGTCCATAAACACAAAATTTTCACCTAATTTGTTACGTATGGGTTAGATAATGGACGTAAATTTGTCTGGTAATATTCTATGGAATGCGAATTAATGGGATACGGCGGTTAAACATTATTTCCCCCCAAAACATTACGGTACCTCCTTGACAGGGAGCAACTGCGCGGGTAAAATTAAGTCGCTGTTGACGACCTGGTTCTCTCCAGACTCTTTGCCGATTGTCATCACTCACGAGTCCAATTCTGGTTTCGTCTGTAAATAACACCCACCTCCACTGCTGCAAAAGCCAACCACTGCGTTCTCGCGCCCACTGGAGACGGACTGCACGATGTCTTAGAAGTAGAGTGGGGACTCGTAATGGTCTTCTAACACGTAAATTTGCATGATGCAGTCGTCTTCGTACTGTAGGTAACATGGCGAAACGTACCCTGAAAGTGACTAATGAGAGCTGAAACTGAAGCTGTGCGGTGTCTGCGGGCATATTGCACCAAATAACAATCCTTTCTTTCACTAGACAGTCGAGGACGTCCACTACGTGGTCTGTTTTCCGCTGTATCAAATATCTGTGTACTATTCGCACAACAGATGATCTAGGAATGCCCAATATTTCCGATATCTGATGATTAGAGTTCCCTGCATCGTGTAAAGCAGTTATTCTTGTCCGATTAAACGCTGAATATGCTATCAATGCCAATATTTTGTAAAACATTGATAATAAATCAAGGACTCGTTATCGACATCTTTTTATTCTCTTTTTTGTTCCCTAAATACATGTAATTGTTTACCACAGTAAGAAAAATAACTGGGTTTAATCGAATCATTTGATATGTAGAGGATCCAAGACTTTTGACGTGTAGTATTATTGAAAATGATAAAAATTATGTATTTAAATCTACTAAAATCCAAGGCTAATTACACTTCTGAATTGCACTTATGGTGTCGTTATCCAAATGTATAAAAAAATTAGTAGAGCTTGTAATTTTTCATTTTCCTTATTTATTATACACAAAGTGTTTTCTAGATAAAAAAATTTAATTGTTCGAATTTAAAATTATGTGCTACACCACGTACGTTATTTTTAAAGTTGTTACAAAACATTTTTATGCACGCATCCGCAAAAATATCAACATCATCCATTAATTATTGCAAAAATAAGATTATATTTTATTGACAATATTTTCGCAATAAATTATTTCATTGGTGTCATTAAAAGAATGAATGTCAGATTATTAAGCAGAAAAACGTATTTTGATAATTTTTAATTTATTTACTTTGTTGTTAGCTTTAAAATAATAAATAATTTCATAGCGACAGTACTTACTTTATTATTTATCGCAATAAAAAAAGACTGGATTTGAATGAAATCCACTTGATTGGTGGAAAGTTAATCATGTTGTGCTTAAAGCTCTTTCCAGATTTGCACGCAGATATTTATCACCTCCACCAGACAGTGTTCCCAGCAAACGACTATTTAGTGGAGCTGGGTTAATATATGATATAAAATTTCAACTTCAAAAACGTCAAATAATAAATTATAACTACCTATTTTTCCCCGTTCTACTAAAATCCAAGAAAATAAGGTGAGTTTATGTCAAGTGAAGATATTTGACATTTTTGTTAAACTTTGATTACTTTTTTACACATCCTGTGTACTAAAGAAGTTTTCAACATATCACCAATTACATTTGACCTTCCTACTAACCAAGAAATTTTTTATTTGGTCGAGAGCAGGGTTTCTCAAACTTTCGGCTCCACGAACCCCTGTTAAAGTTTCCAGGTGACGGCGAACCCCTTAACTAACTAATTTAATCCCCCCTCACCCCCAAAGAAAATAATAAAATTGACTGTTGAAGAAAATAAGGTTTTTATTTCAATAGAAGGTAACAAATAAACTTGTTTCTTGTCGCAAATGGAGTCAATTTAAGGAGTAATTTTGGACAATTTTAACCTTAATTCTGATTCGGTATCAAGTCGATTTCTGTATTTAGTTTTTATCAAGACCAGGTGTGAAAACCCACTCTCACATAAGTATGTTGTAGCAAAGGGTAAAAGGAAATTCAACGATTTGCGTGAGAGTTCGGGATACTCTTCCTGTCTAGCTGCCCAAAAATCTATCAAAGACATCCTTTTTAAATCAGCTTGAATGAGTTTCATATATATATATATATATATATAATCCAGGATATCTACAGCTGTCGCTGCCTTCCTGCTTTCAGTCCTTGTCTCCAGTTGTCCTTGTCCTGCCAGTCGCCTCATCGCCTCATCCACTTCGTCTCTCCATGATCGCCTTGGTCGACCTCTCTTTCGTCTGCCTAATGGACTCCACTCAGTTACCCAGTGTATCCAGCGATCCTCCGGAGTTCTTCTAACATGTCCGTACCACGTTAGTTTCTTTTCCTCTATGTGTTCTAGTATGTCTTTTTTTACCTCCATTCTTCTCCTGATCTCCTCATTTCTTATTCGATCTAATCTGTTCACTCCACAACTCCTTCTCCAAAAGTCCATTTCTGTGGCTACAATCTTTGTTTCCCTTTGTTTTTTTTTGTTGATCACCCACATTTCAGCTCCATAAGTCATTATGCTGCGAACTATTGAATTGAATATTCTCGTTTTATTAGTCTTGGTTATGTGGCGGTCCCATAATATTGGGTTTGATTGATTAATACATGCCCTCGTTTGACCTAGTCTATTTTTTATTTCTTCCTCTGTTGTTCCACTTTTTGATATTATAAACCCTAGGTACTTAAATTTGTCTGTTCCTGAGATCTGTCGGTTATCATCTATTTCTAGGTGATATATCCTGTCTTGTGCCGTTGACATATATTGGGTCTTTTCGAAGTTGATTTCCACTCCATTTTTCCCATATTCCTCCTCTAGTTTCCGCATCATAAAACCTAAATCCTCCTCATCTTGAGCTATGATTACTTGATCATCGGCAAAGCTTAGAGTATACAGATGATCATTTCTTATTGGTATTCCCATTCCTGCACATTTTCTCTTCCATGGTCTTAGTGTCTGTTGTAGAAATATTTTGAATAGTGTGGGTGATGTTGAGCATCCTTGGAGGAGACCCTTAGTTGTTTTAAAGGCATTTGATACCCTCTTTAATCCTTACGGTATTTTTTTTTTGTACATATTTTGGACTGTTCTGATAATTCTCTGCGTTATACCCATTTCTAACATGGCTTCCCAGATTTTAGACCGAGGGACAGAATCATAGGCCTTTCGGATATCCACAAATGCAAAATGTACCTCTCTGTTCTTGGCCATTTTTTTCTCTATGAGTTGTTGAATTGTATATATATGGTCCATACATGATCTTCCAGCCGTAAATCCTGCCTGATCTTCATCAACTTTTCCTTGTATCTGTTCTTCTAATTTTTGTTTGACGACTTTTCCAAATAGTCGGCCCATCGAAGCTATTACGCTGATTCCCCTGTAGTTTTCGCACTTTTTTTTCTCTCCTTTTTTATAGATAGACGTTATGTAGGCTTCCGTCCATTCATCTGGTAGTTCTTCTCCATTTAGTGCTCGGAGGAACATTGCGTGTATCATTCGCCCCAACTTCTCAGTTCCGTATTTAATTAATTCCGGTGGTATTCCTCCTGGACCGCTAGATTTCCTGTTCTTCATAGATTTTATAGCACGTTTGACTTCCGGTAATGTTAGAGTAATTTGTTCGTTTTCATCTGCTGATATTTCTTCATTTCTCATAAATTGGGGCCTAGTCTCCGTGAGTAGATCTTTGTAATATCGTTCCCACTCCTGTTCTTTGATATATGATATATGAGTTTCATCTACGGACAATTCTAATAATGACCCATGTTGCTTAATACTCAAACTAGAATTAATGCTCTCGTTCGTGACCGCAAATGGGTTACGAATCCAGCTATCTTTAGCATTATCAATATCCTGAAAATACCTTTTCAGTTCGTCGTAGAGCTGAGAAATATGAAGAACAATTTCAGTCCTTATTTCGGAATCCACGGATAAGGCGTTCGTCGTAATACATTTATACAAAAGAGGAAAACATTCAAAGATATTTGATCACGAGCAAGTTTTCCAAAATTCTATTTTTTTTATAAGTGCGTTTATTTTGTCCTGCACAGTAAATACACTGCACGTGGAACCTTCATTGGGACAAGAAAAAATGCGAGAGCGAGCGACGAATTCAGTAGCGCGCGCGCCACCATGTGTGCCAGTCATCAAGCCACCACTATGTAAATCTTGTCGCGAACCCCTTGCCGTCGAATGGCGAACCCCTATGGGTTCGCATACCACACTTTGAGAAACCCTGGTCTAGAGGATTTTCACAAAGAATTTTTAGTTTAAAGATCAGAAACCGTCAGCTTTTAATTAAAAAAATTAATATTTCAAAAAGTATACGGTATTCTACAGAAAGTGAGTATAACGTGCTTCGTAGAATTCAAAAATATAATAATATACAGGATGTTCTATTAAAAATACCAAAGTTGCTGTCCACTTCAGGTATAACTAGAAGTAGCGTATCTGTCAAAATATTTTATTTAAATTTGTCATAATTTTTTATCCGTGTCTAAACATTTTAAAAAGTTAATTGTTTTTTCAGGTTCTTCAACGTGTTAGTACATTTGTTTTTCTTTATGTTTATTAATAGTACCTATATTAGCTACGAACGTTTTAGCTACCAACAAATTAGCTACCAAAGGTTTAGCTACCAACGTTTTAGCTACCAACGGTTTATCTACCAACGTTTTAGCTATCGACGTTTTAGTTACCAACGTTTTAGCTACTGACGTTTTAGCTACCAACGTTTTATCTACCAACGTTTTAGCTACCAACATTTTAGCTACCAACGCTTTAGCTACCAACGTTTTAGCTACCAACATTTTAGCTACCAAAGTGTTAGCTACCAACGTTTAAGTAAAAATAAGTATTTAACTATAACACTCTAATTTGAATTATCCCCACATCGCCAACATGTGTTTGCAACGTTAGTAAACAGTATGAAAATGTTAGCGACGGTGTGTACGTCTGACTTATCAAGAAAGAGACTACGACATATACAAGAGATCACATAATTTCTCTTCTAATGAAATCACCCCCACCACAACGACCATGGAAATAAAATAAATATTCTATGAATTAGAAAACATAATTTCATGTTTCAAAGATTTGGCTATTGTTTGGCACAACAAGGTGGTTTATTTGAATCTTATTACGTTTATTATTACTTAAATTTAAAAAAGAAATTATTTGTATTATTTGTCGTACTCTCTTTCCTGATAAGTCAGACGTACACACCGCCTAACGGTTTCATACTGATTATTAACGGCGCAAATACAAAATGGGACAATTCAAATTCGAGTGTTATAGTCAATTACTTGATTATTTATCGCGAATATTTTATATTTTGGGCTGGTCGACTGACTACCGTCCAGGTGTCTCAGTTTCTGTATACACACATACAGGGTGAAATAACAACTTTACACCAAGAAAACTAAAAAAATCATTTACCTTTTAAGCAAACGTCCATAATTTTGGAAACATAATAAATTGGATGAAATTTTAGATTAAAATTGTTTTACAGTGATGGGAGGGAAACCCCTAAAGAGTATATGAATTAGTGGTATCTTTTGAACGGCTAAAAACTGCAATAAAAAATAATACAGCGTCGGTTTAAACTTTAAACTATATTTTCTGACAAATGATTAAAAAAACGGTTACCCTTATTGGTGAAGATTTTTTGACACGGTGTATTTTTCATGAAAAAACTACCCAAAATATTATTGTGTTGTAATTATTGGATTTTTTTGTATTATTTAATACTTACTGATTACAATAAATAAACCAATATGTTTTAAACGTTATTTTTTAGTAAAATAAGAATGGATTATTGAGCCAACTTTTAAATTTAGTAAGTAATAAGATCAATCACAAGTACACATATATTAAAAATTGTTAACTGATTTTTTTTAAATAATAAATTCCATTATTTTTCATGTTTTTCTTCACACAATCAGAACATTCATTCGAGAAATGTATTTAAATATAATTCCTTAATTTTAATATCCCCGTAAGATTTTTGGTCAATGAATGTGAACAAAATGTTAAAAGAGATTTAAACCATGATCTTCTTTGAAAAATATTCCAAAATAATAAATGTAAACCGTAGATAGATTGTAGGAGGGGTCGTGAGTGCTAAGCAGCCTCTCAAGCACCTCGACCTATCAGATCTTTTGTGCATAACCCTTAATCCATTCGAGGCTCGGAATTCCGAGACTTCGTACAAAGTTTATCAATTTCCTGGGAGCTAAGTTCCTGACATCAAAGGGTTTTAAGAAGGCCCCTTCCAGAAACTTGAGCCCTTTGCAGAAAAGCGCTGGGCATTCGCAAAGTGCGAATGTTCTGCAGTTTCAGCGAAGTTCTCGCAGTAGCGGCAACTATCACTCTCTGTTTTGCCTCTTTTTTTCAGGTGGTACCTCAAAGGGCAGTGTCCAGTGAGGAGTCCCGTTACCAGTTTCAAGTCTTTCTTATCCAACTCGAGAAGCTGTTTAGCCGAAAGGCTTACTAGCCCTTTTGCTTGTCTTTGTCCTGGCACCGTACAAACTTAGTTAAATAAAAACTGAAACTTACCAAACCGGAATCTCTCAAAAGATCTTCGGTGTGCACGTTGATACCCAAAATTTCTATCATCCTGGCGTATTGTGCGGCAGCTTCTATTGACCAACATCTGGGATCCCTATATCTCGGGTAAATTTGGCTCTCCCCGACGGTCAAAAACATCACCGGATACTTATTCTGTTTCAACCTAATCACCTGGCAAATATCGGGATTGAAACAGGAAAATATTATTCTTCTATCGCCCCCGAATCTTAAAACGACGTCCAAAATCGTATCGAGATACAAATTGAGATCAGTTGGGTGGTAAAGTTCGTAGGTACCGTCGTTTAACTGCATAGTCCATTTTATTTCGATATTAAAACCGGTATGACTATCGAGTATTTCAAAAGCTTGTTGAAGTGTGGGGAATGGTTGATGGTCATCCAATTCTTCATCGAAAAATCTGGGATTTTTTGATTTGCCCTCCGTTAGATGATAAACCTACAACAAATAATTACAATACTAGAGCTGAACTTAACAGTAAAACAGTACAGGCGCAAGTTAAGTTATAGTTATGTTTATGTAGATAGTTTTTTTTAATGTTATATTTCTATGTATTATTATGGTATTGTTATTTTGTTTTTACTTTTTAGTGAATTGAGGTATATTCCAGTCAAGCCGCGACGGATATATACGAGGGTGGTCCGATAAGTACTTAGCCTACAAAAAACAAAAAGCGAAAATTTTGGTAAAGTGGCGATCTATTTTTCAGTATAGTCTTCTTTTAGTTCGATACACTTGATGCTCCAACTTGGAAGCGCACTTTTTTCTTCGCCAAAGGGAGCCATTTTTTTTGCAATTCGGCGTCGAAATGGCTCAATAATTCGGCATAGTACAGTCGATGTAGATCACACCTTGTGAATCACAGAAAACGATGGCCATCACCTTACCGGCCGATAGGACAGTCTTCGTTTTCTTCAGAGCACGTTCGCCGGGTGAGGTCCACTGTTTCGACTGTTCCTTGGTCTCTGGTGTGTACCAGTGGATCCATGTTTAGACGACAGTTACGAAACGACGCAGAAACTCCTTCTGATTGCTCTTAAGCAGCGTCAAAGACTGCTCTGAAGTGGTCTCGCGGTTGCGCTTGTTGTCCGGAGTGAGCAAACGCGGCACCCATCGCGCTGAGAGCTTTCTCATGTCCAAAATTTCATGCAGGATATGACCCACGCGGTCTTTTGAGATGCCTACTGCCTCAGCTATCCAGCAACCAATTTTTGACGGTCGCCATTGAAGAAGAAGAGTCATCGTACAGATCATCCAAGCGCTCTTTGATTTCACTGCGCGATTTCCCTTCCAAAAACAAGAATCGAACCACTGACCGATATTGCTCTTTTTCCATTTTCCTAAAATTCGCGATCACGCCCGCTTCCACACGCGGTCAAACCATAACTACGAGTCCGTTCGGCTGAAATTTCGACAGTAGCCGTCTACGAGAATGTACTACACGATAGTAAATTTCTCTTGCGATAGTGGCGCCATCGGGCGGTGAGGCTAAGTACTTATCGGACCGCCCTCGTACATTAGAATACTTAGAGGAAAAAGGATGGAGAGGGCAATGGAAAGATCAATGTTGGGAGTGAGTCTGAGAGACAAAATGAGAAACGAGGAAATCCTTGGAAGAACAAAATTTAAAGACATAGAAAGGATAGCAGAAATGAAATGGCAATGGCCGGGTCATGTAGCAAGACGATAGATTGACGCCGAGAATCATAAAATGAAAACCGAGAGAGACGAAGCGAAGTATAGGCAGACCGCCCTTGAGAAGGATTAATGATATAAGGAGGGTGGCAGGTGGAAATTGGTATCAGAAAGCCCAGAATAGGAATCAGTGGAAGGAACTAGGAAAGGCCTATGTCCAGGAGTGGATGAACAGTGGCTGAAAAGGGAGAGAGAGGAAAAAAGCAAGATTGAGCTACGCCGAATATTGTGACGTACTAATTGGAGATATTTGAGTGCTCCTATAAATTTGTTGAGATCCTGATTACAGTATTTTATCTACCCATTGGAATACCATTCACCCTAGATAAACAAGACCAGAAAAAACCTACATTTATAATTTGCATAATGCCCTAAAAATCAAAGTAATGAAAGTGAATGTAAGCAAAACAAAAGTAATGGAAGAAAGAAGAAGAAAGCATGTCAAACTGCGAGGTGCTGATTAAAGGAGAAAGAGTGTAACAAGTGAATGAGTTTGTACACTTGAATTCAAAGTTTAGGAGATACGGAACGTATGACTGAGGAAGGGTGTTGGCAGGGAAACGAGTTAGGGCGCTTCATAACTTTATGAGCAGTCAGAAAGTGTCAAAAAGGCACTTCTGGCTTTACATAGAGGTGTGTTGGTCCCTACACTGTTGTATGGTAGTGAATGTTGGGTTTGGCAGAAGAAGCATAAGAGTAAGACATAAAATCAACGCCTTGAGATGAGTAGTCTGAGAACTATAGCTGAAGTGACTCTGATGGATAAAGTAAGGAACGCTGTGGTGTGAAACAAGATGTAGTAACAAAGATAGATAAAGTAATGCTTAGATGGTTTAAACACGTAGAGAGAATGGATGAAATAAAATTGACGAAACAGATTTGTAAGGGAAGTTGGTAGAGGTCGACCTAGGCGAATGTATCTTGATCAGATCTTAATTGTTTTAAAGAAAGACCAGGTCAAGAGTACTTTTCGCGGAATAATGATACTAAAAATGTATTTCATTCATGTATACAAAACTAACTTTCACTTTACTACATGTTCACATCCTCTTCGCACTTTTTTTAATTTCTTAATTTTATTTTGTTTTTTAGGTACAGTGAATGGTCACGGTCATGCGCAATAGATAAAACGAGTTCTAACCGTACATATAGATGCATGGACGGATTATGGGACGATCCTTTTTTCTATTTTAACCAAACTTGGGATCGTTTGTAAACGGGTTTCTGAACGGTAACTTCGGTGCATTATCAAATGTAGAAACTGTCTGGACTGACATGTGCGTTGGGTATCCATATTTGCTAGCATTACTCAAGGAAACATAAAGTTAACGCATGCGCATAAATTCGATCCAAACGATCCCGAATACTGTACAAAGCTACATGTTGGAACAAACGTTATTTTAATATTTGAAGCAGGTAGAAATAAAAACCACTGCTGTACCAATCATACTTTTGAAGTAAAAAATTAAAACTTTTTCTAATTAGAGCATATCTTATAGTTAGAGCAAATCAGGATTTTCCAATGCTAAAAGTGAGAACTTAAATTTAGAGCTCATTAGTAGGTGTACTAATAATTGTTGTTATTAGTTTAAAATATTAGATGTAGCTGTTGCCATGGCTGTTGTTATGTATGTGTTTGATGTCATGATATATTTATAAAATAAAAAGTCAACAATATCAGGGTGACATAAAAGTAAGAGAAACATAATAAGAAAGACATTTGCAGACAAAACATCAAATGAAGAAGTTGAAACAACTTTCATAAATTCTTTCAGGTCATCCTTGATAGGCTGAGAGCTGGATTTAAGAATAGACTTGGTGGAATATGTAAAATTCAATGAAAAACTTTCATTTCTGACAGAATAGCTAAACTTTCAATAAAAAGAATTACAAAAAAAGCTCAGTCTCTCGTGAAATATTCCAATGATTTATAGAACGATTTGGTTTAGAAATGTCTTTATTTTCAGTCACCTTTCCTCTAACAATACTGTAGAGAAACCTGAATCAACATCACTACTCACATCTCTCTACATGTTTGAGACCCCAGCCTTCTTGCAACGTTTACCAGAACTTGGATATACCTAGTGATGGGTGATGTTCATCAATGGTTTGGAAACATACATTTCGATACTACCTCTGGTGGGTGCTGTTAGTGGTCAGTGTAAGTTAAGGGGACCTTAAAATAATCTGGGTAATGGAGATGCGCAAAGCGAAAGAAAGAGAAAGAAACTATGAAAGATAATGCGAGAAAAGAGACAGGTATAAAACTGACTGCAGTAGCTGCAAATAGATTACTTAAAATTCGTAAAAAAGTGTAGTTCTTGTTTCATTTTATACTTTTATTTTATAACTTATTCAATCATTCATTTCACCTTTCAGTACCTAGGTAAACTAGCCACTTAAATAGGAAAAAATATTGTTACATAATAATAGTCTAGATAGAAAGATGCAGGTAACTGATTACGATAGGTAGAAAGGAGGTAAATAGTCAATTAGCAGAATATTATTAAAAATAAAAAAATTCTACTAATTAAATAGTGTTTATAAAAATTATATTAATTAAATGTAGTTTGTTTCAAGGAGCAGAGGTATGGAATAAAAACCAACCAATAAAAATAAATCATACATAAAGAATATGAGTGAACTACCATGGACTTGATAATAAATTGATTAAATTAAAAGTTTCAATGAACTCAAATTAGTGACTATAAGAATCAAACTATAAATAGTATATTGCGCACCTAGGCAAGAAAGTATGTCATTCCAACCCTTATTTAAGATTGTCACCCGAGCGAAGCAGATGACATACTTTTTTCCTGTGGTGCGCATACTTCTTTTTACCACATCTGTAATGGAAAGTTTGAATTAAGTTTCATACTCTTCTTCTGTTTTATATGCATTAAAAATTAATTAAATCTTATAACCTACAATTATTAAAATTAATTAATAGAAGTGAAGGTTAATCTTTATTTATTATTATGCGTTGCTAGATAATTATTTATAATTGACAGGGAAAAAAAGTAGACACATGCGCACATTTAATAAAATTATTTTTACCCGAGTAAAAATGATGCATTTTCTTCCCCGATACCAAGAAAAAAATTCGAACTTTCCACGCAGGTGTGGTAAAAAAATAGTTATCCTTAGCACATGAGTATAAGTGTTGGCATGTTGTTTTTTTGGTATGTAAAATGTTGGCAACAAAAATTAAACTTTGGAAAAAAATCAACTGTGTCGCAAAACGTATATAAAAATAAACTTGCGTAACAATATTAGTTGCAATCATCTGTCGAGTTGTTATATTTATTTGTATGCATAAATTAGCACTAATAATGCCATTATTGTACGTTTGTTATACTATCTGCAGTAAAAATGAACTAATAAAAGTTAGATACAAATACCCTATAAGCAATACCAATAAACGAGGAGACTCATAGATAATTATCACACAACACCAAAGAAACCTTAGAAAAGGAGCATAAAAGATATTTTACAAAAAATTATTAGAAGAAAATATCACGTGTAATTATTAAAATCGATAATACTAACAAAACTGTCTCTTGATAAATTGTGCCAATTACAGTTTTTAAGACAGTAAAATGTATGTAATCATAATCATAATTTGGTGCTATTTTAAGACACTGTCAAGAAATTTTATGCTTCAGCAATGTTAAAAACTCATATAAAAGTCACTGAAGAATTATTTTTATCCCATAATTTTGTGCTAATTTGATGCTGTTGGATGGTGAAATCGAAAATTCGCTAAATCATCGCCAGCATCGTAAATATCACGAAAATTTATTTTCGAACAAATTAGTCACAGGTGCACGCTACTATTTAGATAAATGTGTTATAAAGAAAGAAAACCAAACTAAAAAATATTAATAATTAATAAAAAATAATTTTACAATCAAAAGCGTGGGGTGCTTTATATAATGTTTGTTTTCTTCTTAGAGACTTTACTTTTACCAATATCTGTCTATCAAATATATTAATTAATATAGCGCACCCCACGCTTTTAATTGTTAAATTATTTTTTATTATTTTTTAGTTCGGTTTTCTTATAAAGCGTGTTGCCTTAGTTCTTTTAAACTATTGTTTATTTTTCATTTTTTAGTTCGGGTTTTTTTTTAAAACCGTGATGATCCTGGCCAGGATATTTGAAAAAATTTATGAAATTATTATATTGTCATCGGTCCTTTAAAAATATACAAAGTTTCAAGTCGATCCGATGTTTTTAAGTGTGTGAAAATCGTGTCCAACGATTCCGTTACATAGGTAGATACAGGTCAAGCTAATATTACCAGGACTTAAAATGGAGATATACGTTAGCGACATCTGTTGGAGAGTAGTTCAAGCGTCGCCATCAAATTTTTACTTCTTATGTCAGTCTATTTAACTTGAATTCATGGTGGATATCAGCCATTTTTAATCCATATAAAACAATTTTTAAAATATAACTGATCCTGGCCTGAATCTTTAAGAAAATGTATGAAATTATTGCATTGTCATCAGTCCTTTAGAAGTATACAAAGTTTTAAGTCGATCCGATGTTTTTAAGTGGGTGAAAATCGTGTCCAAAGATTCCTTTACATAGATATATAGATAGAAACAAGTCAAGCTAATATAAAGCATGTAATAAATAAGTAAGTAGTGTTAAATGGCGTCAAATAAATGGTTATAAATGAAAATGTACAATTATGGTTTTAATAAATTAAGTTTAATGAACAATATTTTGAAATTGTAGGGAGTAGAGTTTATAATTCAAGGGTTTCAGCCAAAGTAAATGTTTTTTTGGCAATGCTAATTTAGTATTGTTCATTGTTCACTGTTTTTTCTATTTATGTGTATTTAGAGTTAAGTTTTAGCATTAGACATGTTTTATTTTCACATTTTGTAATATTTTAAATTGGGACTACCCGTTAATAAAGTAAAGTATTTGATAAGAGATATAAACTCACAGACAAAAATATTGTATATTTTATTTTCAGTCTTTATCTGATCCTTAAAGGAATTATTAAAAAACACTTGTTTTTTGGTTACAGTTTTTAATTTGAAAATGCAACATTAAGTACTGTTAAATATAATAACAAGTTAGGAGCTGGATTTCGTGCTCATACATTTCTTTTCAGCATGTACCAAAGATGTTCTATAGGATTTAAGCCAGGGCTATTTGCTGGCCACTCAATCACTGTAATCTCGACATTCTCGTGGTACTGGATCACTGCTTTTGTGTCATGGGCTCGTATATTATCGTGCATTAACACAAAACTACCATATCCAATAAAGCCGACATGTGGTAAAACATGTTTTTCGATAATGTATATATGCATATACCAGTCAGCGTTCATCCTTAAATTTACCTCAGCGAGCTCTGTGCGACTTTCCCAACTAATGCCTGCCCATAAAATGGAACCGCCACCAAAGCTAAGATTTTGTGAAAGATAACAATATGCAAAACGTTCCCCTGATTTTCTGTATTCACAACTATGTTCATAAGGCTTCCATAACTGTATTCTTGTTTCATCCGTAAAGAGAATCTTTTCACACTGTTCTTCATTAAAAAAATAATGACTGAAAATAAAATAGGCAATATTTTTGTCCGTGAGTGTATTTATAATAAATCCTACTATATAAAAAAAAAAATTCACCTTTAGAAGTTTTAATTGATCCAACGTAAGCTCTTTCAGTGGAATTTCCAACATATCACTATCAGATAACTCCTTTTTCTTCTTCATTGATATACAAACATGAAAATCATGATAAATAATAGGGACTAAATCTTTGCTTAACTGTACATCAAATTCCACAAAATCAGCTCCATGTTCTATGGCATTCTTTAAACTAGCAATTGTATTCTCTCTAACTTCAGCGCAATTTTGTACTTTTGCTTTAAAACTAGACCCAGATCCCCTATGTCCAACGTCCAATCCAGATCTAGTTTTTTTCCAATGTCTGGCATAAGAAATAAACATATCACATTTGAAATTAGGCATCGGACCAATCAATAAATATTCTACTCTTATTTGTCCCAATGGTCGGTGTTTTGTACTTGTCACTGGTAATACTACATTACCTTCTGATGTCTGTAACACAGAAGGTAATAGATAACTGAAACCCGCATGGTATGGTGGTTCCCCCTCACCACTTCTAGAGCTATAAATATACAGATCAAGTAAAAATGCAATATTTGATGGGAACAAAACTGTAGAATGGAAAATAAGCACATCATCTTTACTAAGCTCATGTCCAAATTGACTTTGTGGTTGAAAAGTAGGATCTTCTGAATGCAAACTAGCTACTTCAGTAAAAGCATGTCTGGGAACCTCAACGGAATCTTGTGTATCTGCACTTAATGATTCCTCTAGAGCTTCCGACATAGTTTTAGCTACACCAGAACCATGTCGTGTTAAGTTTACTGGAGTTAATTTGATGTGTATAGCTCTGTTTTGATATTTTGGTCTAAACAATTGAAGAGGATTGTTGCAAAGTTTCAATTGTATAACAGTTTCTTTGTTTAACCAACCTAGAAAATATTTTTTTTAATTTGGTGAACAAGTGATAAATTAAAAAACAATTAAACAAACATTACTTAAAAAAATACTGATTTCAAATGAAATTATACTTTTAGTTAAAAAGAAAAAAAATTATCCTTAACTTCATTTTCCCTTTTGATGAAAGAATAATGAAGTAAGAAATAAAGATAAGGAGACCATTCTTATTTTGTGTACTAAATAGATCATTTATTCTACAGTGCATTTTGCATTCATTTTTTTTTGAGGAATCATAGTTCTTTAAATAAATGATTTTAATAAATTTTTTACTATAAATGTTGTTAAATACCATAGTGTACTAATACCTTATGAGATTAAAATGTTCTAGGATAACATTCTATCTCTATTACTTATTAAGGTACAAAGTTACCAAAATCGGTTTTTAATATTAAATATAAACTTCTAAGACAATTAAGATGGAATGGATAGATAGTGTAGTTGTAGTTGTCTGAATAAAATTTAATTTAACATCTGTTCTTTTTATATAGCAAAGTAAGTAATAATTATGTAATTTTTTGTTTTGTTTTAAAGTTAGGAATGCTATGAAATTTTGTGCAGTCATTAAAATTTCCTACAACATTATAGGAACCATACAAAATTACTATGTGACTTGATTTTCGTACTTATACTGGCTGAAAGTATAAGGTTAAAGGGAGAAATCTGAGTGACTAAAAAGTTAGCAAAAGTAAAAATTAGGTGAAACTTTTTATAGCATTATTTTTATGATAATCATTTTTGTTAGTTGAATATATTATTATTTTATTTTTGCATTTAATGTTTAAAATTTGAATTGTAAAACAATAAGTAGATAATTATAGAGAACATGTGTATAATTAATTTTAAATTAAATTTAATATTTGAGAACCTGAGTGTTTTTTAAACTTTAAGTAAAGTTTCTTAAAGTACTGCTCATGTGTATAAATTACATTTTATGATCAGATATTAGATACCACTACTATTGGAACATCATTATAAAATGAATTTATTGAAAAATAATGCTTAACAAAATACTAAAGATATCCTTGGTCAAAAATACATTCATAATTATGGTCTTGAATAACTTCCAGTTTGAACAATGCTTACCCCTATCTACACGTTCCATATCATTATAAATACCATATTCATGTGGATCATCTTCAATGGTAGGTGATTTTCCAGAAATTGAATCAATTGATCTAGCCTGTAGGTTAGTTTCCCAACTTCTTACAATTACTTGTATATTAAGATCCACTATTATGCAAATACAGTACCTGAATTCGACTTTTCTTTTTTCAGGGATTTCAATTACTGCAGACCAAATATCTGTGTCTTCTTCCTTCATGAGAGGCACACATTTTTCGGGTTGCCAGGATCCCAACTCTGGCAAATCCCCACATACACACACTGTTTCGTCACAACTTAATGATTCAGGTGCCTTTACACGAAATAGCCATTTTTTAGGAGTATATTCAGTTGATTTTAACGAAGTACTAGATACCCTGGCTTCTGGTTTTCCATTACGAATATCTGCGAAACTAGGGTCTTCTAAGAAAAACCAACGTTGCATTGTGACTAAATTAGCTAACAATTTTCTATAAAAATAACGTCCAAAAACTATTTTATAATACTGAAAAGGACTCTTTACACTTTTTTCACTGAAGTAAAGATTTACAGGCAGATGAATACATGACTAGCGTTTAAATCGTTGGGTATTTAAACTCACTGTTTTTCTTTTGTTCCTATGTGTCAACTCACAATTTTTATACTAAAAACGTTCATTTTTACTAATTAAAACATATATTATATTTGCGAAGCACATTTAATATCACAATAATAAAAAACGTAACTCTTTCTAGGTAAGGACACTACTTTTTAACGAATTGAGTCGTACTGGTGCATTCAGATGTTACGATTCTGAACACTTCTTATCATAGATAAGTTTTTACTTCATAGATCTCTCTATGCAAAGAATGGTTTTCTTCTTTAAATTTAATTACATGATTATTGTTTTGCCACTGAGTTTTTGTCTTTAAGCTAATTTAAAATCCACTTTATAAGACTAGTCAATGTTTTTGTAGTACTAAAATAACTAATAAGTTGTAATGAACAAGTGGGAATCTTGTCAACTATACTTCAATTGTACAGTGTTATGTAGCTGTGGTTTTCCATTGCCTAGTTTGAAAGAAGAATTAGATACTTCACTCGCATGAACTTTCGATAGATTTTAGGTTAAAATTGTAAAATGTTTTCGTTGTCAATATTACGACAGCATCTAAGCTTAACAAAATCCAATTTTTCGAAAACTATATTTACCTCTAGTTTTCTTAACCAGCAGCCAAGTAATGATCAACCAACTCTTGAAGTTAGGGAAATAACTAAAGATCGTACACAAGAAATTCCCGTAGAAACGAGCATTCGTTATTTGAAAAGTGCTGCTTACCAACAAACTTACGAAGGTAAACCAGTGTGGGTACTATATAGAAGAAATCATAAAGGAGTCTTTGCTCCTCGAAAAACCAGGAAGACTTGTGTAAGAGGTGGTCAAGTTTCAACAGGAAATCCATGTCCAATCTGTAGAGATGAATACTTGGTATTACATGAAAAGAACGTAGAATTATTAAAACAGTTTATTTCTCCTCAAACTGGAAGTATCTTATGTTATAGCAAAACTGGTGTATGTCAGAAGAAGCATCAACAATTGATAATTGCTATAAAGAAAGCATATGATCAAGGTTTAATTACATTTGATGTACCATTTAGAACATATGATTATTCAGAGTTTTATCCTAACTTATCTTAAATTATGGAAGCAACATTTGTTGTTGTCGGGGGAGGAATAGCAGGTGTAAGTTGTGCAGAAACTTTGTCATTTTTTGAAAGTAACAAATCCATTATATTACTTAGTGAATCATCACTTATAAAAACAGTTACAAACCTTCATGCTATCACAAGGACATTAACAGATTTTAATATACAAGAAATAAAATCTACTGAATTTTGTTTAAATTACCCAAATATTAAAGTTATTCATGATACTGTAATAGAAATTCATGATGATGAGCATTATATAGTAACAGCAAATAATAAAATTATTAAGTATCAGTATCTTTGCTTGTGCACAGGAGCTAAACCTAAACTTATTAAGCAAGCTGAACATTTTGAAGAAATTATTGGCATAAGGGATACTGACTCTATAGAAAGATTTCTTCAAAAAGTAAGTAAGGCCAAAAAAATAGCTGTTGTTGGTAATGGAGGTATTGCATCGGAGTTGGTATATAAAATCAAAAACACTGAAGTGGATTGGATCATTAAAGATCGACATATTTCTGCCACATTTGTTGACCCAGGAGCAGCTGAGTTCTTTTTACCTTCTCTAAATAAGGGTGATATCAAAGAAGAACCAATTACCAAAAGAATGAGATACCAAGAGGAAGATTTTCACAAATCAGGAGCTGCATTAGGACCCGATTGGTATAAAAACTTGATTATTCAAGGAAATGGTGATATAAACATACCGTCAACTGTAAAAATCCATTACGAAACTGAAATTTTAAATGTTGAAAAAAAAGAAAGCTTAAAACATCCTTTAGAAGTATCAATCTCAAATGGAAATGTAATTAAGTGTGATCTGGTAATTTCAGCAACAGGAGTAATACCTATATTATCATTTAAAACAAAGAATAAATTGAATTTATCAGATCTGGGTGAAATTCAAGTAAATGAATACATGCAGACTAATCTTCCAAATGTCTATGCTGCTGGTGATGTTTGTAATGCAAATTGGACAATAGCAAAACACTGGTTTCAAATGAAATTGTGGACACAAGCTAGACAAATGGGGTCTTATGCTGCAAAGTCAATAGTTGGTCATTTAAACAAAGAAGAAATTTTACAAGATTTTTGTTTTGAGATGTTTGCACATTCTACAAAACTTTTTGGTTATAAAGTTATTTTGCTTGGATTATTCAATGGACAAAAACTAGGAAGAAACTATGAAATTCTAATTAGGATGACTAAAGGACACGAATACATAAAATTTGTTTTAGAAGATAATAAACTGCAGGGAGCTGTTTTGATTGGAGATACAGATTTGGAAGAAATGGCAGAAAATTTAATATTAAACCAAATTGATTTGTCCCCCTATGGAGATGATATTTTAAATCCCGATATTGATATAGAAGATTACTTTGATTAATGATTTGTTTCATTTACATTAACACTTGCTTTGTCTCTTCATTAGTGCAAATAAATAATTTTTAAGTTTAAATTTATTTTATTTAATAAACACAGTTGATTACTACTGTAATAGGGGAATACTATCGTTTTCTGTTATTAAAAGTATTCTAACATGAAGTAAACTATTCGCCAAGTATAAAAAAAAATTGGTAGATTTAAAAACAATAGGTTATAATCTTAATATATAAAAATTTAGCTTTCTGTGCGCAAAGCTAGAAAAGTAGTTGATGAATTGGCTTGAAATTTTTACACAACGTATTTTATTATAAGTGTTTTTCTATACTTTTTCTTCCGAAATTTTTTATGCTTAACACCATAAAAGATAGTATTTAAAATGATTTATAGTAATAAAAAAAATTCAAAAGGATTAAAAATCAAATTAATTCTGTTTCTTCAGGGATAGGTATCTGATAATTAACTGTATGTATGAAATTTTTTAACTTCCACACAATTACTATTTCCGCTCATTTATTTTCAAATACGTATATCAAATAAGATTTTGTCAATAAGCGTTAATCTCGACCAACAGTATTAATGCAGATAGTGTGTTTTATTAGTAAATCTATGTTCGATAGAAAACTTTTATTTACTTTTGAAATAATTAATATCAAACTGAGCTACAGCTAGTTTTTAAATAAAACACCCGTATCTAAGGAGTACTTTGTAGAAGCTTAAACTATTCATATTTTGTTCCAAGGTTTCTAGGCAAGTAGCCTATCGTAAATATTTTGTAACGATTATCAAATGTAGCATAAAATATATTAAAATTGAAAGTAAATAAAAAATGAATAAATTGATAGGATAATCACTTTGCTACTTTGAATATGAGGAGAGGATGGTAAAATTAGGGCTGCCACCTAAAAAAGGCAGGAACTCTGGAGATATAATTATCTGAGTTCTTAAATACAAATTTGTGCGTTTTTTTTAAATTAATAATAACTTAAATTACGTGCATGTGCGTGTGTGTGTATGTGTGAGTGTGTGTGTGTGTGTCTGTGTTTGAGTAAACAATTTATAGGTTTTTTTTTTTTTATGTTCTGGTTCCCACGAAAAGGGATATCCTGTAATGTTCAGAGAACATCGTGGGAACCAAGGGAAAGACGGTAGGAGTTGGTGTTCTTCTTAAATTTCTGGAGGTTGTATGCCTCGGGGAACACCTCCCTAGGCAATTAGTTCCAAAGCCTTGCAATTCGTTGGATGAATGAGTCTTTGGAAAGTGATGTTATTATTATTATTATTATTATTATGTTCTGCAGGTCTCCAAAGTGACCACGAAGGGGTGTGAAGACTGAACTTGACGGGTTAATCTCGAAGAGACTGCCAAAGGAGGAACGATTGTTGATATTTCAGAAGAGCATCGCCCATGAAAATATCTATAAAATAGAGACAAATCGCCAACTTTTCTACGGTGTTCCAGACAAGTGAGCGAGTTTGTAAGCGAGGCATCACCGACGAGACGAATTGCCCTTTTTTGGACAGAATCCAGTAGCTTCAGGATATGTTTAGGTGCTGCACTCCAAATATGGGAACAGTACTCCAGTACAGGTCGGATCTGTGCCTTATAGATCATAAGCAGCTGACTGGAGGTGAAATAGCTCTTGGCACGAAACAAAAAACCAAGTTTTTGGGATGCACTTTTGGCAATAGACCTCACGTGATTTTCTCAGGAAAGGTTATTGCTGATAGTAATACCAAGCATCGATATGGATGACTTCAGTGGTATGGTTACTCCTGACAAAGTTATGTTAGGCACAGTGAGATCGGCTTTTCTAGAGAAAAGACATGCTTGTGTTTTGTTTGCATTGAATTCTACCAAGTTATTGGATCCCCATTCGAGAATTGTTGCTAAGTCCATATTTATATTGTTAACATTTCTTCCTCGTTCATTTCTGGTTTCACGGGCTGATATAGGGGCCCTGGAAGAGAAAGCGGTATGGAGGGTACTATCATCGGCAAAGCTGTGTACGGGACATGAAGTTGCTTTCAATAGGTCGTTGATGTGAAGTAAAAATAGTGTTGGTGCTAGAATGGATCCTTGCGGAACACCAGCATTTATGAGTAGAGTGTCAGATGAAACTCCATCGACCACTACATGGAGAGACCTGTTTGAGAGAAAACTAGCAAGCAGAGAACACAGCCGAGGGGGCAAGCCATAAGATGGAAGCTTGGCGAGGAGTCCCTGGTGCCAAACTCGATCGAACGCCTTGGAGATATCTAATGCCACAGCTAAAGTTTCTCCATACTTTTCAATAGATAGCTGCCATATATGTGAGACGTATGCGAGCAGGTCACCATTTGATCTCTGATGGCGGAAGCCATATTGCCTATCATTGATAATTCCTGAGTCTTCCAGATATTTCATGAGCTCGATGTTGATGGCTTTTTCCATGACCTTTGAAATAATAGATAGCAGTGCGATAGGTCTGTAGTTGCTAGGTAGGGTCTTTTTGCCTTTTTTAGGGACTGGCTGTACTCTTGAAATTTTCCAATTGGACGGAAATACTCCCAAATTGTAAGAGTGGTTGAACAACTTGCAAAGAACAGGTGTTAGTTCGGGGGCACATTTCTTGAGAACAATCGGCGGGATTCCGTCAGATCCACAGGCTTTGTTGGTGTTGAGACCCAGCAAAATCTTTCTGATAGTACGTTGGCGAAAGGTGATATCGGGCATGTGACTGTCAATAGGTGTAATGTTCGAGGGTTGTTTTCCCGAAGAATCCAGAGTGGAATTTCCAGCAAATAGGTGCGCAAAGATATTGGCTTTTTCCTGGGCAGTCGTTGCTAGTGTTCCATCTTTATTGGTTAGGGGAGGAAAAGAGCTGGAAGTGAAGTTTCTTCCCACAGTTTTGGCGAAAGACCAAAATGAACGGGATCCGTTAGGACATTCAACAAGTTTTGATCTTATTTTGGCATTATGAGCATCTTTTGAACATTCTATTGTCTCTTTGCATATGCCTCTAGCCTCAACATATGCTGTTCTGGTCTCAGGTCCCGGATTTTTTTGCCATCGATGGTATGCTGCCTGTTTGGAAGCCACAGCTCTAGAGCAGTTTCTGTTAAACCAGGTCTTATCGGATGATGTTCTTCTTTCGGTATTCGGTATGTAAGTTTGCATCCCCAACATGATGATTTCAGAAATTGTCTCAGCACATCGTGTTGGATCTACTGAGGAGAAACAAACTCTCTTCCATGGAAACGCTGAGAAAAACATACGAAGACCCTCTCAGTCGGCCGAATTGTAATGCCACATGAGACGGGGTGGTATTGTGCTGCTCGATGGTAAATGGAAAGAGCATGTTGTGGAGATGAGGGTGTGATCAGAGTTTCCAAGTGGGGCACAAACTTCTATTCTATACGGGTCAGGATTGGTGGTGAGGAAAAGATCTAGTGTATTGGCAGCCTGGGTGTTGACATCAGGGATGCGGGTTGGTAGCTCGACCAGTTGTTCTAGACCATGAGTGATGGCGAAGGCCTCAGCTTGACGATCTGCATCATCAGTTTTGTTAGAGAATTTGAGCCAAGCAGCGTTATGTACATTAAAGTCCCCCATGATTATGGTTTCAGCTGTTGGATGGTTCTCCTGAATGTAGTCCAAATTGAGTGATAAAAACTCAAAGAGGTTGTTATATGAAGGTTCATTAGGTGATAGGTAAAGGCAGCAGAGGAACTTAGATAGCTTAAACCACATCACATCAAAGTCTTTCGGTTCCAAACTCTCTTCACGCTGGCATGAAAGGTTAGCCTTAGCGTAAAGGCAGACTCCACCTTTGAATCTGAGTCGAGAATGGAGTTCGTAACCAGGACAAAGCATATGGACCTTGTTGGTGGACGAGTTTACTTGTGTTTCTGTTAGAGCCAGAATATCCGGCTTTTTCGTCTGTAGGTGATGGTGGACGTCATTGATGTTCTTGTTGAGTCCACGGATGTTGCAAAAATTAATCTTTAATGTTGAGTCCCCTCGAGTACCTCTCGCCCGGAAATCCGAATGGAGAGGTATTTTGCTTCCGGAGTGTTTTACTCCGTAGGTATTAATGAATGAATGATAATTAAATACTCAAAATTTAAATATTTATTTTATTTTAGGTCAAAATTTATGATAAATTGACATCAATTGAACATTCTTATTGTCCACGACGTGTTTAATAATAATAACTTAGTTATTATTAATATTATCGTTAAATTTAAAATTATATTTGGTATCTTTTTATAGTTTTTCAAGTTTTTTTCACAAAAATCGGAAGTTTAAAATTAATATCGGGAGTCGGAAGAGATGATAAAAAGAAAGACGGATTGATGTTCTTTGTGTGAATGAGACCAAGAGGAAAGGGTGTGAACCAATTCATATGGTCCTTATACATCAAAGAACGCAAAAGGCAACGATTGGGGATGTAAACAAGGCAAGAAATAGGTAAAAAAGATTGAAAGGTGTGGCAAAAGAGGTTGTGGCCTTGAGTGATAAATTTCTACGGTTCTTAGACACATCTTTAACTTCTTCTACTTTTATCAGTACTCTCATACTTGCTCGTCGGTTGCTGGTACTCTTGACCTGGCCTTTTTTCAAAATATTGTCGATCTTATCAAGGGAGACCACTACCGACTTGTCCATTCACACTTGCCTTAAAAATTTGTTTCGTCATTCTTGCTTCATCCTTCCTTTCTACGTGTCCAAACCAACTAAGCATTCCTTTATCTATCTTTGTAACCATATCTTCTTTTACCCCACAGCGTTCCCTTATCTCACTATTTTTTACTTTATCCAACCAAGTCACTCCGGCTATACTTCTCAGATTACTTATCTCCGCAGCATTAATCCTATTTTCATGCTTCTTCTGCCAAACCCAACATTCACTACCATACATATACATAAGTGTATAGGAACCAGCACTCCTCTATGCACAGCCAGACGTGCTTTTTTTGACACGTTTTGGCTGTTCATAAAACTATGCAGTGCCCCATTCATTTGTTTTCATGCCATGTCACTCTGTCATACTTTCCGTCTCTCGTAAACTTTGAACCCAAGTATACAAACTCATTTACTTGTTCCACTCTTTCTTTCTTAATCAGCACCTCGCAGTTTTACATGCTTTCTTCTTTTTCAAAAACTATTACTTTCGTCTTGCTTACATTTACTTTCATTCCTTTGATTTTCAGGGCATCATCCATAATATTATAACCATTGCCTGCAACTCCTCTTCAGATGACGCTAATATGATCTGATTATCGGCATAAAGGAGGCATCTGACGATCAAATAATTCATTCTTACTCCATCCGAACTCTCTTTTAAATCGTTTAAACAATTATCTGGCAAAGCTACACATCCCTTTTTCGATTAAACCAGTCGTCTGTATAAGCTCCGTTTATCCTGACACAAGCAGTGGAATTCTCGTTAAGTGATTCAGTGCTTGTATCGATCTACACATACATAGAAAATGTTGACCACACTTCATTCCTCACCACTCTGTCATAGGTCTTTTCCAAGTCTACAAAAGCGCAGTGAATGTCCATCGTACATTTTTGTAACACCCCTTATACCAAGTACATTATGTATATATTTTTTTACTTTTAGCTATATCCATTTGCGTTATAAAAGTGAACTTCCATTTAAACTATCGTGGACTTCATGGTCATATTTTTATTTTGTATAATTTTATGTGTCCAGTGATAAAAATTAGAGAAAATCTTATTCGCAGCCTTCTCAAAAGAAATGAAAAAGCAAAATGAGGAGGGAGCTCATAAGCTTGGGGAGATACCTAGAGGTAGTGATGACAAAATATTCGGAAAACGTTGCCATAGGTGTTATACTAAGTTGAGAGATACTACTCTTACATCAAAAGAAGCATGTAAAAAAACTAAGAAAGTCTCAACCAAGCGCTTTATATTTCTTGTTATGCAGAAAATCATCGATTTTCTATATCTTCCCGTTTCGTTTCCTTTGTAATATTACTTTTAATAAGAACATTTTCATTATTTTGTAATCCTATTTTTGCTATGCTGTATCTCATTTATTTTTTGAGATTAAAATTTTTTTTTACCAAAATGTAGCTGTTTTTTCCTTTAGCTCATGAATTTTGATGTTTCATCCTACTCCAACTGATTTTACCGGAAGTGGTCTCTAACAATAATAATTCTAATAGCTCCAAGTCTACGAGATTGGACAAATATGTGGACTGTATTTTGATACGAGATATTAAAACAATCACAGTAAAAAATAAAATTGTTACCCTAAAGGTGAGTCATTAAACAGGATTATAGTTTTGTAGGACTTTGGGAATGGCCCTTTTTGTTCTCTTGGGAGTCTGGTCTTCCAAAGGAGTAATGACCTTTATTTAAGTGTAATTGCGAGAACCTTAACTCTTGAGCATCTCGTCTCCAGTAAATTAACACAACTTCTCGACTACAGCCCCACTGCTTTTTCTCTCAGTGGCCAAGAAATAAGAGCAATATTTTCCTATCATGTCAACAGCGCGGACGAAACGGCAAGTTTACACAGTTAACAAAAATACTTAATTTTAATAAAATGTTTTATTTACATAAATTATATTTAATCTAACAAAATTAATATTAACCAATATTACATTTTTCTTTCATTTTAAGTGCATAATAAACATTAATTAATTTTATTGACTGTTCTTGAGACCAAGCATTTTTCATTGATGAATGTACATCAGAAAAATTTGATATCAACTTTTTAATTTGGACACAAGATGCTGGTATTTGAAGACATTTTAGCGCCAAATTGGATAAAGTTGGTGCCTTTAACTTGGCAGTTTTCCAAAAAACGATAGGATCGTGCAATTGCTTTTTAAATAAAATGTCAAATATATCAGTTTTCTCTTGAAACGTAGTCCATTCATCAATGCCATTAGCTGATAGTTCTTCTAAAAGGAAAGAGTTAACTTTATTTTGCTGATGCTCAGTTAAATTTGACATTTTTTTTCTGGGATCAAAATAATATGCTGTTAAAGCAATTGTACTTAATGATTGCTGGCATCTTGACTCAATAAATGAATTTAAATCCCCCCGATAAATATCATTTGCTGCAAGGTCATTCCACAAATCAACGGAATCCGATAAATTACACTTTGTTGTTTCTATTTCATTTATTAATTTGTATACGGGATCTAGCAATTTAAGACACTCTTTGCAATCTTTTTCCAAATTATTGTCAAATAATATTTCTCCTATTTCGGGATCTATTTTATATTTAGAAGTAGCTACTGTTTCTCTCATCCGAGACAAATTATTTTTAATGCACAAAAGAAAATGTCTATATGAGCAGCAGTTTAACATTGACACATCAAAATCGTTTGTTTTAAAGTATTTTTGTAAATCGTCGTGTTTTATTAGTAATTTTGCTTTTTCTAGACATGATTTAACCATTTTATCATTATTGTAGATGTCTTCTGTTAATAAATTTGCCGTTTGAATATTACAATTAATATACCACAAGCTAGGTGCTGCATCCATATTTTGTAGATTTATTGCATTTTCTGCTACCACCGCAAATACCTCTGTCTGATACATAGCATTTGCTATTTCTCTTGATTCATCAATAATTTGTGTTATCTCTTTCTCAGGGGTACTAATTGGTACTTCTTTTGAATTTAAAAATATATGATTTTCTGTTCTATTATTGTTAATCAATATCACAAAAGTTTTTGAGTTACCTAAAACACTTTCCCAACTATCTAATAATAAAACTGAATGTTTTTCACAACTTTGTGCTGATTCCTCCACACAGTCTAAATATTCTTTTTCTAAAATATTTCCTTCTAATTCACTTTTATCGGGTATTTCAGATGTATAGTTAGGACAAAGAGTATTTATTAAGTTTTTAAAATGGTTAGACTCAATTACACTAAATGGAATATTGCATCCAAAAAAAAATTTACCAATTGCTTCATCTATATCACTTTTTTCTATTTTAGAATTGTAAGTAGAAAAATGTGTAGATTTTCTTTTCTTTGCTTCATTTTTCAATTCATTTGTAGTTATTGTTTTTCTTTTTTCAACTGTTTTTGGGACACAATCCTTCTAAAAAGAGTTAAATTATAATAAATTGCGAAAAAAAACCTGTTTATTAGCAGGTTAAATATTTTTATTTTTTTTTTTGTATCATTTAACTATTTTCTATTTTACTTTAAATTTTAATGTTTTATTTTATTAAATTGTATTAATCTGTAAGCTACTGTAAAAATGGGGTAATATATACAAAAATAAATAAATTTTATTAATTAATCTAACTGAAAAGTTATTAGTGAGTATTTATTTTAATTTCTAAAACCAAAATATATAATAATTATAAGAACAAAACTAATGTATTTAAAACGTGCAAGTATTTTGAGGATTTTGTGGATAAATGTAATTTTAACTAAAATTAATTTACCATATCTACAACAAAATCAATGTTGTCCTTATTACAGCCTTTATTAAAATATTCAACAAATGTGTCAATGTCCAGCTCAGCAGTAGGATATTTAGGGATAGAAATGTCTTTTACATCAGTTACAGGTTCAGAGGTAATAAATTCTACTTCTAGTGTTTCGCTGTTACCACAATCTTCATCACTGTTGTTGTCAAAGTTATTTTCAGTAAGTGCACATACATTTCTTTAACAAATAAATAGGTTAAAAACATGTAATGAACGGTTATTTTATTTCTAATATAAATAATCTTACCTATGAGCACCAAGTCTATTTTTACTAGTGTTTGCTAACTCTTTTCCACAAATAGTACAAAAAGCCAAATATTTGTTTTTATATATGCCGTTTAGCTGAATACATTTTCTTAACAAAATGTATCCCATTGTTTTAAAATGCTTACTAACTTTTCTGGGCATTTCTGAAGTGGTAGTTATATTAATTGAAATACAAGTTTAAAACGAAACCTTAAATACACTAAATTTGTGATTTCACTTTAGATTATAGCTGGATACATCTAAAAGTTTCGTAAAATAAACTAAGCAAACGAAGAAACGGAAGTTGACAATTGACGTTGACATTTATTAATCGACTAATGTCAGATGTAAACATAGAACCATCGAATAGAGACTCTCATAGAAAGCTACTGCTGGTGCTACGGGGTGTTAGTAATGGGGAATTCTCCTTCGGATGAGAAAGAAGTAATTTCTATGAAATATCTTTAAAACGTCGCATTTCAGACATACCACTTCAATATTGTTCAAATAAATATATTTCAGACACTTGAAAAAGAAAATTTGAAATGGGGATTTAAAACTTAAAGCGTTTTGTTTCTATTTTACCATTTGGCAACATCGACTGCAGATTTTATAGATAATAAAGGACAACAAAACCATCACGTTGAGTAGGTGAACAAAGATGGACATATATTGATCAGGTTAGAACACAGAACTTATACTACCAATTAGTTCTGAGGGTTAGAAATGTGCCATTCTGTTAACTTTTGTTCTATGCTCCGCAAGGGTTATGTTTATATTTTATTTCTGATTGAGGACTAAAATTTTTACTTGGATTATTTTTTCATAACATTAATTTGATTTCTGGATTATACATCAACATTAAGTGTACCTAATTTCGTTATCTGGTACGTATAAATTATTTTAATTTTATATATTATGCTCACTGTAGAATATTTCTAGAAATTGCAGGTAAAGTTAAAGCAGGTTTCATGAAAGCAGATTCTGGTAATCTTCCTCGAGTTACAGCTGAGATGATAACAAATTATTTTATAGAAAACAAGCAATTTGTGAGCGTTGAATCACGAGGAAAAAAACATATCAGGTGAATATTGTTTCCATAATATGAAGATTTCAAAAACATTACAAAAAATCTTAAAATCTAGTTATGAAATGAGAATATTTATCAATCCTTCAAACAATTTTAATTATTATTGATGTTTATGAATTACATAATATATAAAAATTCATCAAAACCTAGTGTACCTAGGTATGTAAAATATAGCATATTTAATTTTTCATTATTTTTAGATCATCAAGGCAGTCTTATGGAGATTCTGCTATTGGGTATGTCCAATTGAAACATGATGGTACTACCTGCATAATAAAAGGGAAAATTACTCCTGAAGATAAAGTGCATGTAAAAGCATATTCAGTTTCCGCAATAATTGCTGAAAATTCTAATAAAATAAATGAATGTGTGTGTCAAGATTGTGCAGCTGCGAAAGGAGGGTGTAAACATGTTATTTCCTTTTTTATTCTGGTTACAAAGAAGAAGTGAAGAACCATCTACGACTGAGGTTTTATGTTACTGGAAGAAGTCAGAATTGTCCAAAGTAGGATCTAGCAAGAAATTTATGAAACTCACAGAAATGATATCTACCAAGAAAACTTAAACAACAAATTCACATGTTGTTTTAGAAAAGTTTTGTGAGATCAGTGAAGGAAAAAATATATATAGTTTACTATTAAATCTTAATAGAGAGCCCTGTTATAATAACTTATCTCTTCACCAACTCTTTATTAGTTTTCAAAGAGAAAATATCAATGATCCAACTGCCAATACATTTTTAGATTACTGTTCTCAAAAAATGAACGAAAGTGATTGTATTGATGCAGCTGAAACAACAAAAGATCAATCTAAAAATAATAAATGATATGAACTAAGATTTGGTAGAATTACAGCTTCAAAAATTTTTTAAGCAAGTAGATGTACAACAGCTGGTTCATTAGTGGAAAATATATTTGGGGCAACAAAATTCTTTTCCACAGAAGCCATGCAGAGAGGATTGAGGCTTGAAGATGAAGTAGTTAAATGTGTAGAAAAATTTGGAATGTTTTCGAGTTATTTGTGTGATGGTGTGATGGTAATCATCACTGGAGAGTGGTCTGAGGATAGTTCAAAGCAAGATTTGGCTGAGCACCTTTTCTATTCCCTTTGTAACACCAAAATATAACAATTTTGGAATCTTATTCCTATCGGTTGGCCAGTAAGTTGGTTCGGATGTTGAAATATATTTATGATTATTTGCTTTCATTGCTTTGGTGAGCTCTTTACCTTTACATGTTGTCAAGCATGAACCCCATATTTGATTCTTTGCATTATAGTCTACTCCTACTATAAATTTGTTCCCTAGAGTTTTGAATAACTTTTCGTAGTGCTCTTGTTTATTATTGCACTTAGGAGGGCAGTATACTGCGGATATAGTTAATGGGCTCCATTCATCTTCAACGGTTATACTGGTTGCTTGTAGGTACTCTTCGCTAAACTTTTCTCTCTCGTAATGTTGTATATTGTCTCGCATTATGATGGCAGTGAGCTTTGTTATTTGGATGCTTGGTGTTATATATTTTATATTTGTTTATTTTCAGGTGGTGCATATCTGTAAGATGTGCCTCAGAAGTCAACATTATATCTATTTTATGAGTTATTAGAAAAACTTTGACTTCATGTATGTTTTGGTTCCATATGGCGATGTTATAGTTTTGCAGTACCGCCATTACGCCAGCTTACTAATGACTGTGGTTAGGAGGTTCAACATTGTACCCATCTGTTTCATTAAATTTCTGAGCATGTCTTCAAGTATATTCATGTTGTTGGTTTCTATGTGGTTTGGTGGAGTCTGAGGCTACTGCCCGTTGTTGTTTGAGTTTGTTCTGATAGTTTGAGGTTCCGTAAGAGGTTCCGGGTTGGGTAATTCTTGTTAATGAAGGTCTTGCTTGCGTTGGGGGTTTCTTTTCTCTCAACCTAGGGTATGTTTTCTGTTGCAATTGTTTGTGAATTATGCATCCACGATAATTGGCAGGGTGGTCGCCGTTACAATGTACACATAAGACTTTATTGTCTCTATCTTTTTGCATACAATCTTTCGTTGAGTGTGCACCTGCACACTTTATGCATCTTGCATTTTTGTGGCAATAGTTTTTTGTGCGCCCATACTCCTGACACCTCATACACTGTGGAATTTCTCTTTTAGAGTGAGGTGGTTCGACATATATAATATTGTTACCTAGTGATTTCATGTTATAAATTTCTTTATTATTTTCTCTTTGTGTGTCATCACCGGAAGTACGCATTGATCAAAAACTCTTCGCTTCATGCTTAATGGGATGTTGCTCTTAAATACATCTCTCAAAGCAACATATGCTGCCCATGCCAGCGTAACGCTGACACACAAATTAAAAATAAATTCATGAAGTAATAAGTTATTTCAATTATCAGTGTATTTCAGAATATGTTCGAATACATCTCCACCTCTGCTTAAACAAACAAATAATCTCTTTGAAAGATTTTCATGTGTACTGATTTTGATTGATTCTGTATTTAAAGCAGTTCTCTCTCTCTCTCTCTCGATTTCATATCTTCCATTGTTGTAATTGGGTTGGAGTAAACCATATTTTTAATAAAACCCCAAACAAAATCTTACTGTAACTTAATCTTGAATTTTTTTTTATTATTATTGGTACAGGTTGTAACTTTTCCTGAGAAACATTTCGGTTGATTGAGTAAATTGATTTGTGGCAGTTGAAAAACTAAATCGAAAAGGAATATTACGTAGTATAAAATAGATGTTAAATCTCAAAAAAATAAGTGATATATACAAGGAAACCACGTCAGTTCGTTTTTGAAACATTTTATCTCGAAAACGATTCGGTATCGAAATATGATTATCTGAACAAAGTCAATCTAAAATTGGTTGTAGAGCTCAAAAATGTGAAAATATACACGGTGTTCTATTTGAAAGACTTGACTTTTACTCATTTTTTCAAGCGAACAAAGTGTCTAACTACCCTGTATGACGCAAATAAAAATGTGGCTCTGAAGTGAGGATCCTCATGGTAACATTCCACTCCATTTTGTATTTAAGAGTTTTAGTACCAGAGAGTTCAAGATTATCAGCGTTTATTGAAGTACATATTTGGTAGAAAAAAAAAACTTAATAAATTTTTATCTCCTAAACGGTAACAAATAGGTATCAGAAATTAGTACATGGAGTTGTTGGGAAAGTGATGAAAAATCATAAAATGATATTATACACAGTGTGTTCCATTTGAAAAATCAAAGTAGCGGCTACTTTATAGTAGAAGCGGCAGCGCAGTATCGTCTAAGGTAAATATCAGCAAATCCTTCTACAAAACGACGGTAATAGGTACATAGACCCAAGAAGCTTCTCACTTCATGTTTATCATTTAGTCTTGGCCAGTCTCGAATCGCCTTGATCTTCTTGCCTGCTGATAATACTGTGTGGCCCAGAAAATCTACTTTTTTCTGGAATAAGAAATATTTCTTAAGGTTTAGCTAAAGGTTGGCATTCCTAAACCTTCGGAAAATTTCTTGCAAATGTTCCCCGAAAGTTTTGACCGTAACCAATACGTCGTCGAGATATACCAGGCAAGTTTTCCACGTAAGCCCACGTAGTGTTAATTCCATTAGCCTTTCGAATGTTGCTGGGGCCTTACATATTTCAAAGGGTATCACATTGAACTGGTAGAGTCCATTTCCAGTTAAAATAGCAGTCTTCTCTTTGTCATCTTTATGTGTGCCCACTAACCAATACCCACTCTTCAGATCTAGTGTTGAGTACGAACGTGTACCTGCCAATGTTGTCAATTCTGGGTAATCGGTAGCTGTCCGTCTTCGTGACATCGTTCAATTTTCTGTAGTCCGCACAGAACCTTGTGGATCCATCCTTTTTGGAAACCGACACAACCGGCGCATACCAAGGGTTTGCTGATTCTTCGATTACTCCATCTTCCATCATCTTGTCAACCAGATTTTCCACCTCTTGTTGTTTAGCAAATGGTAGACGTCTTGGTGGTTGTCGAATCGAATGAGCTTGGCCAAGCTGTGTTGGACCAAGTTGGTTCGTCCTGCTGTTGTTAAATCAAAGATGTCACTTTTCGATTTAATAAATTTTCTGGCAACGTTATATTCATCCAACGGTAGATGTCCTAAGGATGATTCTAGACTTTCCAATACCTCTGTATCATGTAAAACAAGATACTTTTGGGCGACCATTTTGTAAGATGGCGGTGCAGGTATTAAAAAAATATATTTTTTAACCAATCTTATGTAAAATCTTAAGACAAACAACTTTATTTTTATTTAATATTTCGCTAAAATCAATATTTACAAAGTTATAAGAGAAAAAGAGTAAAAAAGGCGCTGTGTTTTGACATTTTTTCACTATTTTGTTATTAAAAAAGTTAGCGTACAACGGATCACCGTTGAAAGCCGGATTCTTCTTAGTTATGCCATTCTGAAGCTGTTTCAATTGCAAATACGACCTGGCAACGGAAAAAAATTCAGAAACCAGGATGGTAGTATGATGAGAGGAGAGAAATGCATTCTAAAGAGATAGAAGAAATACTTCGATAGGCGCAGGTCCAATTCGGGGACATGAGTAAAAGTTGCAATGAAAGTGAAATTAGTGTTAAAGAGATTGTGGAAGATTGAACATTATGAAATTGGAGAAGGCGGCAGGGTATGGCAGGATTACGGTTGAAATGCTGAAGACTGGACAGAGTGTGGTAGCTAATATGCTGTACCTGCTTTTTAACCTTTGCTGGAGGAGCGGTAGCGTACCAGGAGAATGGTGCAAGGTCGTTATCGTTCCGCTTTACAAAAGGTAATATTCGCAGTAGAACTGAAAAAACTACTGCGGTATTAGTTTACTCAACATCGTCGGCAAACTGTATGCAAAGGTATTGACTAATAGAGTGACAAATGAAACTGATAAGAAGATATGGAATGTGCAAGCGGGATTTAGAAAAGGAAGCAAAGCATAGTTTAGGTCTTTTCCGCAAGGGGCATAGTCAAGAAATTTTTTAATAAAAGTCAAAAGGTTTAATGCGCTTTCGTAGACTTATAAAAGGCCTTTAACAGAGTAGTAAGAAGAATGAATTGTGATCGACATTGTCTATGTATGGGGTGAACGGTAGTTTGATAGGAGCGCTGAAATATCTTTACGAGGATTTCACTGCTTGTGTCAGGATAAATTAAGCTTACATGGGCTGCTTTAACATCGAAAAATGTGTTAAGACAGGGATGTGTGGCTTCTCCATGGCTATTTAACTTATACATAGACGGTGTAACGAGAATATTTCTCTTGATAAAAATCACCATGCTAACTCTGGCAATTGGATTAAATTGTTAAGCTGAAGAAGCCGGTCTTGGCATATATGTTTTGTTTTTAATGGATCGATAATCAAACATTCAGCTGATAAGTGAATTTTAAATATTTTCTGGTATGGAATTATGATTGAGAAATATAAAAAGGACAGCGGTCGTAACAAAGGACAGTATTTTAAAAGTGTTTATAAGTTATGAAATTTAAATAGTTGTAATTAGTTGAATATCTAAGTGAATATCTATGTGATTTAGAAAAGTAAAATTTATTGTGTAAAAGTATTGGAATAAAAATTGTTTTTTTACTGTATCGAGAGTTTAAAATCACCGAACCCAAGAAAGAAGTAAATTTCGTAACAATAGAATAAATTTGCCAGTTTCGTTTCCAAACGGTGATTTTTCGTTGGTAATAATTACAGTTTTAATTTAATACCTATGTGCACCCTTCGATTGAAGTTAAATTTAAAATATAATTGGTGAGTTTTGTTAAACTATTGTATTTCAAATTATTTTTTTGTTTAGCCTTTAAATCTTTTTTCTGAAAAAGTTAGGTTGTTTTTTGATTGTTCAGACTTCTTAATTTTGTTTATTTAGGAGGCTTCGTGTATTTATTTAATTTTTGAAGTTTTGAACATATGTTAATTATGGAAAATAGAAAGCCTCTGTAGTTAATGTATAGATATATATTTTTTGTATTTGTTTTCTCTCCCCCTTTAGTTTACCAACAAATAAAAAAGTAAAAAAGAGCACGAATTAGAGACTCATGATTAAGAAACTAACGATTGACGAGTAAGAGACCGACTAATAAGAAATTGACTAAGAGAATGCCTAGTAACGAGTTGGCCCCTACTAATACAGCAAGTCCTTTGATTGATGGTTCCCGATTTGATATATCAGTTTGGGATTGGGATTGCTAGATTACCATTGCGGATTGCGACGGTAACAACTGACAAATAATCTGGGTTGTTTTCTTTCTTTCTAATTTTTTTTTGTGTACCATTTGATTTTAATTGTTTTTTTATTGTTTTTGATATATTTTCATTTTTTTTTTGTATTAAACTGATTGTTAAATTCTTACAACTTATTTAATTATCTCGAAAAAGGTGATAACAACATTAGTGCTAGTTTAATACGTTACTCTTTGTATTTAAATTTACAGATACGGTTCAAATTGTTCAAGGTTTTATACTCCCTGAGATAGAGTCTGTAAAGTTTTTTTTAGTTTAATCACTTTTAATATCGATTACTCTTCCTAAAAAAAAGTAGCGTTACAACGGTTGCTTAAAAGATTTAAAAGAGAGCGCGTATGGATTGAAAAAAAATAATTTGATCGTCAAATGTCTCCTTTACGCCGATGATCACGTCATATTAGCATCATCTGAAAAGGAGTTGCAGGCAATGGATAATATGCATGATATCTTAAAAATCAAAGGAATGAAAGTGAACGTAAAAAAGGTGAAAGTAATGGTCTTTGAAGAAGAGAAGAAAGCAGCACAAACTGCGAGGTGCACATTGAAGGAGAAAGAATGGAACAAGTGAAAGAGTTTACGAGAGACGAAAAGTATGACTGTGACATTGAGCGAAGGGTGTTGGCAGGGAAACAAATGAATGGAGCCCTTAATAGATGTTGGGTTTGGCTAAAGAAGTCTGAGAAGTATAGCAGGAGTGACTCGGTTGGATAAAGTAAAGAATAGTGAGTTAAAAGAACACTGTGGTGTAAAAGAAGATGTGATTACAAAGATAGATAAAGGAATGCTTAGATGGAGGATGGATAAAATAAGATTGGCGAAATATATTTATAAGGCTAGTGTGAATGGGCAAGTCGGTAGAGGTCGACCTCGGCGAACATAATTACCTTGATCAGATCGAAATTGTTTTAAGGAAAGGGCAGGTCAAGAGTACCAGCAACCGACGAGAATGTTCGAAAGCGCGTAGAAGAAGCGTGAAGAAGCGAAGGACGTGTCTAAGAACCGTAGCAAAGTGGAAAGAAGTGGTCTCTGCTAAAGGCTTGACTACATGTATGTATGTATTTATGTACATACATATAGTCACGCAAATGTAAAAAAAAAACAAAAAACGTCGTTATGCTGTTTCCAAGTGGCACCACTTTAACATCTCCCACCCCTTCTTTAAAATGTCAAGTAGCAACCCCTATCTTGTGATATATCAAAGGAAAACTCAAGAAAAATGCAAATCAGCCATATAAACAACAATTTATTCTCTTAATACTCAGTTTCCAGTGAAGATCAATGTATGGGCAATTATTACTCAGTCACTAGAAAGACAAGTTAAAGAACAGGGAAATATTTTGATGGATGAACAGAATATATACCTTCAACAGGACGGAGCTACACCTTATTACGCGCTAGCTGTAAGACAATGGCTAGACGAACGATTTCCAAGACATTGGATTGGCAGAAGGGGTCATATAGAATGGCCAGCAAGATGTCTAGATTTAACACCACTTGACTTTTTTTTGTGGGGGCTATTTAAAAACATTAGTTTACAAAACTCCTCCCGAAGACATTGAAGAACTAAAGCTTAGAATAACTGAAGTATGGAGACGAATTACTATCGAAACCTTGCAAAGAGTTTGAAAAGAATTTGAAAATAGGTTATATTTTTACCTACAAAATAACGGAGCACACTTTGAACAGTTACTGTATTAAATTTAAGGAGCTGTTTGTAATTAACTTCATTTTAATTTCTGTTGTATATTCTCTATGTTTATTGTTATCTGCAAAATAAATTGTTGTTTATATAGTTTTTTTTTTATATTTCTTGGGTTTTCATTTGATGTATCACAAGGTAGGGGTTGCTATTTGACATTTTAAAGAAGGGGTGGGGGATGTTAAAAGGGTGCTACTTGGAAACGGCAGAATAACATTTTTAAACCTCCCCCATGATTTAAAAGTCGACGTGTTTTGTTGTTTTTCTTTTACTTCTAACAGTAAAGCGCCGTATTACGGCTTATTTTGGCCACGTCATGCAGAGTACGAAGTAGTGCATTAGTAGTATTTTCGTAAAAATTTAGTATCCGGATGAAATGAAATTTAAAAACACCATTTATAATTTATTAAATAGTTTTAATTTGAAAAGTAGTCAATTTTTATTTCATTAGGTATTTACAAATATTACAAGATATTGCATTCCGAAATTAACCTAAAATAAAATAAAACCGATAAAACAAATATTGAAGAAACATATCACATTTACTGTTAGTTAACAATATTAAAATTATTTTCAATTTAAGCCACAGAAATCTTTTCAGTGTCCCTTCGAGCCCAGAAAACGCCTCCATTTTTGGCTACAGTTACACTAAAACAAAAAATATATAGGTACACATAAACATTTTTCTCTTATAGCTAATTAAATACAAGTTTAAGCAAACGTTTATTTTGTTTTCCTTATCCGAGATAAAAGAATGAAACAAAATGTGTCGAGATCAACTTTTAGAAGGCGAAATTGGTGTAACAAAGAAGAGAAATATTAAAATAATGTATAATTTTTTATTTCTAAAGAATGTTAAAGTTAATAGAGATGAATTATTATTGTTAGGGACCACTTCCGGTTAAATCAGTCGGAGTAGGATGAAACGTTAAAAAAACAAGATGGTTGCTGAATAACCCTACTTGAGAATTGACATTTTAACCTTTATTTTCCTGCGCTGTCATTCTGTCGTTTTTGACGCCAAGGATGATGTTTACTAAGGGAAGTGTACAATTTAGTGAAAATTTCGAAATTTGAACGAATATGTTTCTATACCATTGTCATTTGTCCATAGTCGCCATTCCGGATTTTCCAATATGCTCAACTCTCTGACCCTCATATGGAAAATGATGAAAAGACAAGTTTGAGGATTATTTTATACAGAGTTACATCCAGGTACACAACAATTTGCTCTGCTGGTCATTTTCACTTTTAACAAATTATTAGTCACTATTAAACAACTATAATATTCACACTAATGCACGCTTCCAGATAAATAAACACAAAGCAATCACATTTGATGGTAACGTGATATTGATGCGAGTTTATTCCACCAGATAGCGTATTGAATAGCATTAAAACTCAATAAACAAAGAAGTTCGCGCGTATTTTCAGGAATACGTAATCATGTTGAAAATAGTAAAGGTGTGGTTGGGTGGTAACCAATTCGGTTTAAATCGGCACTTGACATCCGATTCGTTGGAATAAAGTGGAGACCCTTGACAAGTCTATTTCTTTAATAAATCAACTCTAATATAGGATTTGGCTTTTAGTGGGTCTCTTAATTCTGTTTTGCATATACCTACAAAGATGTCCTATTTATTGTATTTATAAATATACATTTGTCTCTGCCATAAACCTGTTTGATTTATCCTTAGATACCAAGACATTAGTAAGCAAGAGTGCTGACCTTTTGCACTTTTACACCGTCCAGCATCTAGACCTAATGTATGTATGATCACAATTACGAAGTGTGTATTTTGGTGCTTTCTATAAAAAAATAAGCACGATAAATAAAATGTTTAGGAATAGGTAAGCTTCAGTTAAGTAGTCGTAATCCATTATAATCGAAAACTGTACAGTATGCCCGAGTTTATAGACCCTAGTTCGACAGGAAAGTGCTAGGCAGGGCTCTGGAACACCATTTATTTTACCATTAGTAGGGATACCCAAGGCCAGCGTTAAAGCAGCGATCAATGGCTGGGTCCACTCTCAGCATCAGCTGAAGTCGGCACAGTTAGAGGGAGCTAGGCAAAGAAAGTTAATGCTGAAAGAACCCTCACCTAAGCAGGCAGGGAAGCTGCTCTCGCTAAGTAGAGAAAAACTTAAGTAGAACAGTTGTAGGGCACTGGACACTGGTTTTTAAGGAAATATCTGCACAATATAGGCGTGTCTGACACAGAACCTATATGCAGATTATGTAATGTGGAGGAGGAAACAGCCACTCATATTATCTTCGAATGTGAAGCCACATTGGATGCACTACCTGGGGTGTACACAAGACCAAGGGAGTGATCCTTCTGGGGCAATAGCAGTACATGAGCTTCTACTCCTTAACACTAGAATTGAAGAAATGGGACAAAACTAAGGAGCTGGAAAGGTACAAAAAGCAGATAATGCTGCAGTGCCTAGTGAAAAAATTAGACCTCTTCCACAACTCTTATTTATTCATTCATTCAAGAGAGTTGTATCTGAGCAAAATATGTGGGAGGAGGAATGAAACAATTGCTGACGAAAGTTTTTTAAAGGTTTAAAAATTTAACCATAGTTTCTTTTGAAAAATAAAACAGGCTTAACATTAAAACGTTAACCAATTAATTGTGAAAATAATAATTGAAATAATAGCTAAATATTTTTAAGTTTTTTCTTCGCAAAGCCATGTTAGACCTTTATGATATCAATTTAAATGTCCCTATAAACATTTTTAAAGGATCATACCGCACTTAAACAGTTGAGGTGCACAAATAATCTTTTAATTGTAGCAACGTTGCAAATGATGTTGCAAGAATGTTTAAAAGGATAATGGGATATATAGATTCGTTACATTATAAAATTACGCTCAGTAGCTTTTCTGAGTGGTCAGCGCTTTAGTCATTTCTGTACTTACTGCTGACTCGTAATTTTTTTCATCAACAATTGAAAAATATGTTTTTCTTTGCTGAGATTAGACAGTCGCGCTTTATTTCGGAGGAAAATTTGAACCTACAAACCAATCTTAAATTCGTCTCTGCTATGCAAGACCGTTTCGACTTATGGAATTCAACATTAGGGAACCACAAGTGACTAACATTAATATTGTTACGAATCGCGACTAACATCTTAAAGACCGAAGTAGGAGTAATAGCGGGGATACCTCCGATTAAACTTCTCATGGAAGAAAGAACGGAGAGATATAATGGAGTAGAAAAGCACAACCAGAAGAACACTTATGACCAAATGGCAGGAATGCTGGAGAACTGGGACTTATGGCCGATGGACTTATCGATTGATACCTAACATTGAAGTCTGGTTAAATAGACCACTCGGAGAAGTGGACTATTACCTCAAACAAGCTCTCTCCGGCCATGGTTGCTTCCGAAAATACCTCTTTAACAAGAGGAAATCGGATACAGATATATGCTCCTTTTGTGGAGAAATGAACGATGTGGAAAATACACTTTTGAATGCCCTAGATAGCACCAAGAAAGAGAAAAATACACAGGGGGAACAGAGAGGATTTTATCTCAAACAATATGAGAAGTCCAGTGACTTTCGAGAGGGATTGGAAATTCGCGTATGCAACTATCCGAAAAATTGTTGAAACAAAAGAGAGAGAGAGAGGAGAAATGAATGAGAAGAAACAACCTACCATATTAAAGAAATGCGTGAGTGGATACCGGTACGGTAGGTCAGACGACAGTGGGAGAGGTTTTAGTCGGTAGGAATCCGACACTCCCGGTCTTTCCGGGGTTTTATGCAAGATTTCCTCTCCACAAAAAAAAATCTTAAAGGCCGGACCTGTCCAGTGAATCATCCTTTCATCGAATGATTTAATGTCGAAGGCACTAGAATTTTATAGAAGCTTTGCGTACGTGTTTTCTGGAATTTTGCGGAATACTCCATTGCAATATATAAGAACGCGTATCAGCTCGCGAGGAATTAATTAGTTAGTTAGTTAATTCAGTTAGTTTAGTGTAGTAGCTAATTGTGAAGTGAATGGTGCTTTTCAATAGTGATATTAAATTAGATTATTGTCAGTAAATAGTATATTAGTACTGGGAATTGTAATTTGTGTGTATTAAACTATTATTTTTAAGTGTGTGCCACTTATGAAAGAACCCATAGGTGTAACAATATACTCCGATGGTTCCAAGACAAGATGTCTTTATGCCGTGAGGTTATTGTGTATTTTTAATTTTTACTTTCTACACATCACTTTTTAGTCACAAAAAATGATTATTATCCGCTAGGTAGATTGAGATCTCTCTATCTTCTTCTTAGTCTAACGTCGAGAACGACGTGTAGTGATCACAAGTTAATGTCAGGTGTTATTACTCAGAACTCTTCTTACAGTCTCTCGCCATCTCCGACGGTCAGCAGCAGTTCTAATGGCTTCCACTAGTGGACGCTCGGTTACTTTTGATACAATGTCTGTCCAACTGGATGGGGAGCGTCCGCGTTTCCTTTTGCCAAGTGGTTTGCCCTGGACAATCAGTCTCTCAATGTTGTCGTGACGAGTTATACGTCCAAAGAAGTTCAGTATTCGCGCTGATTTCAAGCTACTGAGACGGTTTGATGGTCCAATCTCGTTCGGCACTGACACATCGGTGCGATGAGCGGTCCACGGTATTCTTAGCATTCTTCGCCATACCCACATTTCAAAGGAGTCGACCCGACGCCTGTCGGTTGCCTTTATAACCAATGTCTTGGAAGGGTACCAGAAAATGGAGAACACTAGGGCATGGACCAGTGATTTTTTGGTATTGATGGATATATATCGATCTTTCCAAATTTTATGTAATCGGCTCATTGCTGTTCGGCCAAGTTGAATACGACGGCGGATCTCCATCTCGCAGCTGCCGAAGGAGTGGGTAAGGGCACCCAGATAAACAAACTGATCTACCACTTCACAGTTGGCAATGTGATGTGGTCTGTTTGCTGTCTTAACCGATCTATCAATTATCAATACTTTAGATTTGGCATAGTTGATTTTTAGACCATACTCTTTTGATGTTTTCTCGAGTCGTTGTATCAATTCTGTAAGTTCTTCTGCTGAGTTAGCGATCAGAAGAGTGTCGTCAGCATATCTAAGATTTTAAATTTTTTTTTTCCATTTATGGCAAAGCCTCCTTCCCACTCATCAAGTATCTCTCTCATTAAACATTCCGTATATATATATTAAACAAGAGAGGTGATAAAATACACTCTCTCTATAGGTATTTATAAACTGACATGTGTCACAATTAAAAAAAAATGTTGTGGAATAATAAAAATGAATCAATAACTTACTATACAACATAGTTTCCTTTTTCATTTGGTGCTTTCCATGTTATTTTATTGTTCTTTTTATCGTTTGCGTTCTTGTGCGTAACAGCGCTCTGTGAACAAAAAAAATGTTAATAATATAGAAGCTACAAATTGAAGTAACCGAACGGATTTACACGTTTCCCAAGTATAGGCTGTTAAACTTTTGCCGCCCCAACCTCTACAAATGTCAGTTCCTAGATTATTTTTACATTCCAAAAATTTCGTTGCACAAGAAATTTTGGGTATATTTCTGAGCTAATCAAAGCTCATGGAAATAAAAATTGGGAACTCGAGAAAGATTATATATACTAATAGCGGTAGCAGAACAGCACAAACTAAGGCTATCAAATGGTTTTTTCCAACATCCTTGGATCCACAAATATACATGGACACAAAATACCCGAGATCTTAAATCAATAATTGACTACGTAATAATCGGACAAAAAACTAACCTAAAAGTACAAGATGTTCGAGTATACAGAGGACCGACTTGCGGTAGTGACCACTATTTTCTCGGATCTAAGATATTTTTCCCGGAGAGGTCAGACAATGTTGAAGAAAGCCCAGAAAGAGAAAAACCAGAAGGTATAACCTAACAAGCTTAAACTACGAAAGCGTCAGGCTATTGTATCAAACACGAAAAGTTAGATTAAGAAGACAATGAGCATCACTACCAATATATAAAGAAATGTATCCATGCTGCAGCAAAGGAAGCCTTAGGGTTATACGAACCGGATAAACAGAAAAAACCATATTGGTCAGACCAAGATATTGAAACACAAATAGAAATGAATAGAAAGGCTTACCATAAATTCCTTAACTCTCCAACAAACCAAGATAAAACTTACTATAAAGAAGCTCAAGCGAGGGTCCGTAGATTAATCTGCCAAAAGAAAAACAACGCATGGGAAAGAAACTGTTTGAGATTAAATACCTACATAGCAGGTACTAGAAGCTTCGAGAGCTGAAGAATGCTGAAATCGCAAAGGCAGAACAACAAAAGGGACATAATATCACCAATAACTTTAGAAAAGTGGGATGACTACTTTAGTATGCTTCTTAAAGAAAATAGGCCACACTTTCAAAATGAAGACCAAAATGGGGAAATAAAAATGACAGCATCCCCAATCAGAATAAATCCGACGGAGACCAAACATATGTGCATGTCTCTAAAAAATGGAAAATCCGCTGGACCCGGGACGGCGCTCGGAAAATATGGATAGGGATCAATGGAGACTGTAGATCGAAAGACGTCGAAGAACGTTTTAACCCGAATTTATATATATATATAACGAATTTGTTACTAGGTTAAGTTATTGTTTAGAGGTCAATGGAGAACAATTTGAACATTTACTGGTCCATGCCCTAGTGTTCTCCATTTTCTGGTACGCTTCCAAGACATGGGTTATAAAGGCAACCGACAGGCGTCGGGTCGACGCTTTTGAAATGTATGGCGAAGAATGCTAAGAATACCGTGGACGGCACATCGGACCATCAAACCGTCTCAGTAGCGTGACATCAGCGCGAGTACTGAACTTTTTCGGACATATAACTCGTCACTGCAACATTGAGAGACTGATTGTCCAGGGCAAACCACTTGGCAAAAGGAAACGCGGACGCTCCCCATCTAGATGGACAGACATTGTATCAAAAGTAACCGAGCGTCCACTAGTGGAAGCCATTAGAACTGCTGCTGACCGTTGGAGATGGCGAGAGACTGTAAGAAGAGTTCTGAATAATAAAACCTGACATTAACTTGTGATCACTACACGTGTCGTTCTCGACGTTAGACTAAGAAGAAGAAGATAGGCATTGCAACAAGAATTCCATGGACGACAGAACTGAAAAACTTCAAAAACAAACCAAAATTGATACCTGGACACACCTGGTCTTTACTGGCAATTAATAAGAATCCAGCGACAATAAAACTGAAACGTCGCAAACAAACCTTAAATCCAGCTTCAATCCAATAGCTTAACACATAAAAATCAACTCAAATCTTTGAGATAACTAAAATTCCCTTCAATAAAAACGTTGGTTTTACAAGTGATCAAATAACAGAATATTTGTTGTTCACAACTCGATGCGAAATTTTTGTCATTGACAGCGCCATCTCGCGTTACGTGATTTAGGGATGTTTAAAATATGACTCATTCCCAATTCTATTCTATAACAATATTGACTATAAGAAATTTATATTTTTCTCAGTAATTAACGAAAATAATTTTGGTATATTTGTATTTCATTTAAATAATATCATTGCAATTTTCAAGGTGATCATAATTATTGATAATACAATTCGTTTAGAAAGTTAAATAAAATTTAAAAAAATTGTATCGAAAATCAATGCTCGCGATACCAGATTGTAAGGTTATGTAACAACGAATCGTTAATTTATTCATTCTTGCTATAATTATTCCAAGCAAGGTTGTTCTTCTGTAAATACATATATAGAAAATGGTAAATGCTAGTTAAAAATAAATTACAGTGTGGTAGACACAGTTACTGTAAGTCAATGTCCATCAGTTGTGATGCAATACACACAACTTGTAATGTATATAATGAAACTGGCTAGACCTCTCAATTATTATTTATAGGGTGAGGCTTTACAGGGTGGGGCATTACACAGCTCAACAAATTTTTTTTTTGTTGTTGCCCTCGATATTTCTGCAGATTTCTAAAATTTAAGGTACGCGGTTTACAAATATATTTATGAAAGAACTGAATTGGCTCTGGTTTTTATGATTTTGGTGTATTTATAATATTAAACATAATAAACAATTTACGCCGGCTCCTCTGAACACGAGTTATTAATTATTGTTTGATTTCTGCTTAAAATTCGCTTTCTGCACATTTATTTCGCGCATACATACATAACGTGATTGTGCAAGTGATTCCCCGCACTCCTCACTTTGTTAAACTGCTCATTATGTTAAACTGATCATTATTTAACAAGATTGTGGGACGCATGACGTGCCTTTGGGTAAGTTGCTAATGTGAGGATGCGTAGTAGACGTTAAAGGGTTTATAAGAAATAAAACGTGGAAATATTCAGCTTTACATACATACATACATAAAGTCACGCCTTTTTCCCATAGAGGTAGGCAAAGACCACTTCCTTCCACTTGCTACGGTTCGTACACACATCTTTTGCTTCCTCTACTTTCATCAGTGCTCTCATACATGCTCTTCGGTTGTTGGTACTCTTGACCTGGCCTTTATTCAAAACAATGTTGATCTGATCGAGATATTTTCTCCGAGGTCGACCTCTACCGATTTGTCCATTCACACTCGCCTTATAAATTTGTTTCGTCAATCTTCCTTCATCCATCCTTTCTACGTGTCCAAACCATCTAAGCATTCCTTTATCTATCTTTGTGACCACATCTTCTTTTACACCACAGCGTTTTCTTATCTCACTATTCTTAACTTTATCCAACCGAGTCACTCCGGCTATACTTCTTAGACTACTCATCTCCGCAGCATTAATCCTATTTTTATGCTTCTTCTGCCAAACCCAACATTCACTACCATACATAAGTGTAGGAACCAACACACCTCTATGCACCGCCAGACGTGCCTTTTTTGACACTTTCTGGCTATTCATAAAGCTATGCAATGCATTCATTTGTTTTTCTGCCAACACCCTTCGCTCAATATCACTGTCATACGTTCCATCTCTAGTAAATTTTGAACCCAAGTACACAAATTCATTAACTTGTTCCACTCTTTCTCCCTCAATCGAAACCCCACAGTTTGTCATGCTTTCTTCTCTTTAAAAAACCATTACTTTCGTTTTGCTCACATTTATTTTCATCCCTTTGATTTTCAGAAAATCATGCATAACATTAACCATCGCCTGCCACTCCTCTTCAGCTTTACAGTTTACAAAATATCCTATCTTGCACACTGAAGACCCTCTCGGCCTATTTATGCCTCGAAAGTGGTTGGTATGCCCTCAGAAACTATATGATGTTTAGTTGCCAAACTCGCAGCATTCAATACAATCTACAAGTGGTAGTAAATATGAAGGTGGAACATCAGCAATTCTTAAAATAAGCTCAGCGATTTAAAACTAAATCTTAATTTATCAAAACAAGCATCAGAACGTCTTGTATCAAGTTTAAAAGAAAAAATGTATTAGAACCAAAAGTAACAGTTTTAACATACAGACCAAGGAAAATGAAAGAACTTGTCTTCTGCAATAATATAGGTTTAAAAAATACAATCTACTGATTGACACGACTCTTCATTAAAATCTGCAACAGTTTAAATGCGTTTTATTTGGTTACGGAGAAGTTGAAACCTGGAATATTCGATGACCCTCAAATTCGGACATTAATGAAAGATACAAACTTCATAAAAATTATGACTAATTCTGAAAGTGAAGCTTGGAGAGAATTTGTGTTGGTTATAAGATAACTATAAAACACCAAATTATAAAGAAATTGGGAAAAAGATGTTTGAAACCTTCAAGATTTTGGAAGCGAATATGGCCTGAATATATTTCCTGATAATCTGGGAAAATACAGTGAGAAGCAGGGAGAATGCTTCCACCAAGATCTAAAAGTGATCAGGTATCAGGTAGATGGAACCGTCACATGATGGCAGATTACTGCTGGTCTTTACAAAGAGATTCTCCCAAAAAAAATACGAAAGAAAAGCTTATAAAAAGTATTTCTCTAATTTGTAATATTGTTTTTGCTAATTTTTTCTCTCTTTTTTTTACATCTATGTAAATTTAATCATTAAATCTTATATTTAATTCTTATCTTATCTTATATTTAATAATTATACTTAATACTTACTGCCTTTTTATAGCGTAATATAAAAAAGTACCTCTCACAAAATTGTGGAAAACTCTAGAACAAACGAACATCGCAAATGGATTGATAAAAGCCGTCCAAAAAATCTACGACTAGAACTTAACAAAAATTAAAATAGGACGAAATATCTCCAATGGGTTCACTGTTATAAAAGGTTTGCTGTCTTTAAAAATTTTTGGTGTACTATAGCCTTTTTTTAACTATTAATATCTTGTATATCACACCCCCTTTTCCCCTTTTCTGTTATAAACGCCGAAGCGTTGGAAGACCCCGCAAGAGATGGAGCGACAACCTCTCTAACAATAACCGGGTCTTTATCGCTCGCCGTGCATATAATGGTTGCTAGGTAACGGCTTTATCAAGCAAGATTTACGTAAAATTATGCTATGAATTGTCAAATTAATCAAATTGTGTACAATTTGTAAATTGACCTAAAACAACTAAAACGAAAAATAAATATTAAACGAATGAATACACCAAAGTGAAGATTTGTAATTTCTGGGTACGCGTCGCGTGTCCTTAAATTCGTTGCTGGTTATGCATTAGTGTCATAATATACTATTATTCATACTCACATTTTCGTTACCGTGGCAAGTAATGGCTTTGAAGTATCTGTCATCATCTGACACAAGAAATTCACCAACGGCTTTGTTGTCTTTTCTGACTTGCACAAAAAGTCCCTTGTAATCATCCCCATTGATTCCAATATCTACGGTTTCTCCTGGCTTAACGTTGTTCTTGCTCACAGTAACTCTATAGGGAAGCTCGGAGGTTTGGGGATCTGCGGGGTGTTTGGGTGTCATATCGTCGCATACACCAGCTGGTGCACCTCCAGAATAGGCATGGCAGTGGTATATCACTGATAGGATAACAATTAATTTAAACATGCTGGAAAAGACAGAAAAGTAAATATGTATACTGTATTAAAGTTTAAATAATAGATACTCTAAATGCTTGAAATTCCCAAGTTACTCTAGGGTTAATATAATACCAATTGTATAAATTAAATATCAGTGGTCTTTGTACGACCTGAGAGGTCCACACGACTAACTTCTCAGTGGAAAGAATGAAAAAATACCATATGTTTTGTTGTTATAATAATTATTAAAGTTATTATAAAACACGATATCAAATTGTTTACAACAAATTATAATTGTCATTAACAATATTCTGTTTATATCAACCGTATTCTTTTAAACTTTTTCCTATCATTTCATAAGCGGGAGCTATTTTCAATTGTTTATAACAATTGAAAATTATTATGATCAATAATCATTTGTTAGTAACAATATTCAATTGTTATAAACAATGCTTGATTATTACTAACAATAAAAACAAATTCATGGAAACATCAAAAATATATTCGTATAAAATTTTCTTACAATCTTTCCAGTAGTTTCGCCAAAATCGTAATAAATGTGTATAATTTTTTTTCTTCAACGCCTTAAATCTTGAATAGGAATGCCGTTACGAAAATTTTTTACCAAGCAAACCCCAATTATTTTTTAGTTTTCTACCTATCCTAAATACAGGGTCACCTTTTTTTGAAACACCCTGTAGGACCGATCTAGCTTTGCTGCAATTTTTTTTAAATACCAATAGGTACTTTGATTAAATACTTTGCAGGGATTATAAAGGGTACCTATACCTTAACAAGAAATATAAAACTTGATTTTAACCATGCAAAGGCGATGTAGATCTGTTATTAATAATAAAATTTCATTTAAATTTGTATGTTATATTTGGCTATTTTGGGTTATTTTAGGTTTTTTTATATTTTTGTCAAAAATATTCTTAAAAAAAAAAATTAAACCAGTGGTCTGGGTGCGACCCGAGAGGTCCACACGACTAACTTTCCAGTGGAAAGAATGAAAAAATACCATATGTTTTGTTGTTATAATGATTATTATTATTAATAAAATTATTATAAAAAACGATTTCAAATTGTTATTATTACTAACAATAATTTTTCATTGTAATAGCGTCTTCAATGCTATTCTCTCAATACTGACACAAGTTTAAAATTCTCCAATTCCTATTTTTGTTTTCTAAATCTACCTCTTTTTATGAAATATTGTTATCATATTTTTCATACAAATATTCCCAACATGCAATAATCACATTATTCAAAAGATCTTAAAATTCTGTATTAAAAATAGTATAATTTATAAATTTCAAAATTCAGGTAGTTTACCATTTTTTTCAGTTTTTTGATTCTCCATAAAAAACAGTTTGACCTATTTTGCTGAAAATCTAATTAGTTCTAAATTGCGTAATTATGTGTCGAATGCAATTGGTCCGACGTCGATATCATTTTTTGTTCTGGAGATAATCGAGCCGAAAAATAATTCCGAACGAACATACGCACATACCTACATACACACACAGACGTCCACTTAAAAACCATTATATTCGACTCTGAGGACCTTAAAATGTGGAGATATGTCAAAATTCGGGTTTCGTAAAATCGGACCCATCACTATAACTTCCCGCTGGTAAGTTAAAAAGTTAATGCAATCCTTACAGAAATACTGACTATACTAAACCTACCTACCAGTATTTTATTCTGACAGCTCTAAACTGGAGGGGAGAGTAGGTTGCGGTGTCTTCTCACCCCTCGCTTAGCCTGTCGTTTCGTTTGACATTACAGAGGCAGCTGTCTGGACACTCTGCAATAAACAAAAGTTCAGAGAGATGTCCATTCTTTGCGACAGCCAGGATGCTACCAAATCACTAAACTCAGTCTACTTGACCTCTAGGGCAGCGGTGCAATGCCGAGCCACCCTGAATGAGCTAGCAGCTAAGTTTAGAGTTCACATTGTCTGGGTACCCAGTCACAGGGACATACCAGGCAACTGTAAGACGAACGAGCTAGCAAGAGAGGGCACCACACTTCCTGCTGTATCTGTCTCATCTCAGCAAGGAGTACCGATTGCAACTTAAGGTGACAAAATGAACCCACATGCACATCATCGAAACAGATTTGGCCTAAACTAGATCTACGTCGAACTAATAATGTTTTAACTCTATGCAGGAAGTCCATTGGAAATGCGATCGAGGCATGGGAATCGCAGAGCTACGACACGACTTCTGTAGAAGCTGTCACGATGAGGAAGAGGAGGAAACAAAGGTATTTCTTCTCCGCCACTGCCCTGCATTAGGCAGAAAACGGCTTTCTATACTAGGGCGACCGAACTTTGATGACTTATCTGATCTTAGCTTAGTTAGCATTAAAGACCTCACACTTTTCATTAAAAGTTCCAACTGGTACTGGCGGTAGAGGGGGAAGGCACCGCCGTCCATCACGGTATCACAACGGGCCAACGGGGTCTAAGTGGGTTCGCTCCGAACCGCCGTTTTAACCTAACCTAACCCATCCCTTATAGGACAGTATCAGATCTCTCCCCTTTTTAGATATTACAAAGAAAAAAGTTTTATTAAATTATTTAATATTCTAGTTGCTGGCGTCCTCATTAGTATTCTGATTTGATAGTTAAATAATGTTAGTTGTATTTTCTTATGTTATTTAAAATTAACATTAAAAAGCAATATTGCAATATCCAAATTAGATGCAACTAAGCACTTTTGATTAGGTACAAAGCTCAACTTCAATAAATTGTTGATGTATTTCAATTAAACAATAACTTATGTATTATGATATTAGTTGTAATAGGAAAGATGCAAATATAATATTTATGGAAATTTTGTAAATAACATTTTAAAAAATTGAAACGTTTTTATTTCAATTAGTATTGATTTTTAACAATAACTGCGAATTAAATATATTTGAAACGGAACGTATTTTAATCCACCAATCAGTGTCTAGTGACTTCACTCCTGTTATAACAACTTATGGGTAGCGTGCACGTGACGTATCAGCTTAAAAAAGGATAAAACAGTGGCGTCATAGTTTGAGATTTCTTCTATGATGATGATATAGATAAAGGTGTAGAACATACATACATCCATAAAGTTACGCCTTTTTCCCATAGCGGTAGGCAGAGAACACTTCCTTCCACTTGCTACGGTTCTTACACACATCTTTTGCTTCCTCTACTTTCATCAGTGCTCTCATACATGCTCGTCGGTTGTTGGTACTCTTGTCTTGGCCTTTCTTTAAAACAATGTTGATCTGATCGAGATATGTTCGCCGAGGTCGACCTCTACCGACTTGTCCATTCACACTCGCCATATAAATATGTTTCGTCAATATTCCTTCATCTACCCTTTCTACATGTCCCAACCATCAAAGCATTCCTTTATCTATATTTGTAACCACATCCTCTATGCACCGCCAAACGTGCCTTTTTTGACACTTTCGGGCTATTCATAAAGCTATGCAGTGCCCCATTCATTTGTTGTCCTTCCAACACCCTTCGCTCAATGTCACTATCATACTTTCCATCTCCAGTAAACTTTGAACCCAAGTCCACAAATTAATTTACTTGTTCCACGCTTTTTCCCTCAATCGAAACTCCACAGTTTGTCATGCTTTCTTCTCTTTTAAAAACCATTACTTTCGTTTTGCTCACATTTATTTTCATCCCTTTGATTTTTAGGGCATCATACATAATATTAACCATCGCCTGCAACTCCTCTTCAGAGAAAGCTAATATAACTAGATCATCGGCGTAAAGAAGGCATTTGACGATCAAATTATTCATTTTTAATTCATACGCACTCTCTTTCAGATCTTTTAAACAATTGTCTATGTATAAGTTAAACAGCCATGGCGAAGCCACACATCCCTATCTCACACCTTTTTCGATGTTAAACCAGCCCGAGCAAGCTCCGTTTATCTTGATACAAGCAGTGGAATCCTCGTAAAGTGATTTCAGGGCTCATATTAGGCTACCAATTACCCCATACATGGACAATGTGGACCACAATTTACTCCTCACCACTCTGTTATAGGCCTTTTCCCAGTCTATAAAAGCGCAATAGACCTTCTTACTTCTAGCCAAAAATTTTTCGACTATACCTCGTAATGAAAAGACCTGATCCATACATCTCCTTCCTCTTCTAAATCCTGCTTGCACATCCCATATTATCTTCTCAGTTTCATTCGTTACTCTTTTAATCAATATCTTTGCATACAGTTTGCCGACTATGCTGAGTAAACTAATACCTCGGTAGTTCTTACAGCCCTGCTGCGAACCTTTTCCCTTGTAAAGCGGCACGATAACGGCCTTGCACCAGTCGTCTGGTACGCTACCACTTCTCCAACAAAGGTTAAAATGGCGGTCCAGTAGACTAGCTACCACGTTTTGTCCAGTCTTCAGCATTTCAACTGTTATCCTGTAGTTTTACCAAATTTCATACTGTTCAACGCTTCCACAATTTCTGTCGTAGTAATTTCACTTTCATTGCAACTTTCACTCATGTCTCCGAATGGGGCCTGTACTTGTGTATCCTCTTTCTCAAATAAACTTTTGAAGTATTTCTTCCATCTCTTTAATACGCATTCCTTTTCTTTTACCATACTACCATCTTGGTTTTTGATTCTTTTCAATTGCGAGGTAGTATTTTTACCTCTGGTTGTTCTTATGGACTTCCAGAAGAGTTTAATATGGTTTTGGAAATCGTCAGATAACCTTCTATCAAATTCATCTTTATCATTCTTCTTATTTTTTGTAGGTGTAGAAATGGGCAAGAAATTCAAGGCGTTAGCATACGCGGACGATTTGAGGATCATGTGCGACACAAAGGAAGGGCTTAAAAGACTCTATACGCCAATAGAAGAGAGGAAATAGAATAGGGCTCAGGGTAAGTAAAGAGAAAACCAAATACATGAAATAAGATCGAACAGATAATGGGTCTTTCCAAAGAGTAAAAGAGTACCTGGACTCACAGATAAACGAAACAAATGATGTTAGAAAGGAAATACAGTGTCGTATACATAGCGGAAACAGAGTCGTAGCTGCCTGAGAAATTTGCTTCGACCACGCAATCTACCAAGAAAAGTGAAACTGAAACACAATAGTAATCCTTATGGATGCGAGAACTTGGACCATGACTCTTAGAGATCAATAAAGGTTACTTATCTTCGAGAATAAACGGAAACGCACATGTGGTGAAATAAGAGAAATGACTAAACAGCTATGGATAACTAGCACATTAAGAACCAGAAGACTCGCATGGGCAGGTCACGTATTCAGAGCGGAGAATAGGGATATTGGGAATACCGAATAAGAACGAATGAGGAGCTCGAGAATATGTACAAAAGACCGAGTTTAGTAAACGAAATAAAAGCACAAAGGCTCAGATGGGCCGGACACGTACAGAGAACGAATGAACGTCTTATCAAGAGGATATGGAAGGAAAACCCAGTAGGAAAAAGACCTTTAGGAAGACCAAGGCTCAGATGGAGATACAATATCGGAGATGATGTAAAAGTCTTGGGGTTTTTGTGAAACGTTACAAGAAAAGAAAGCCCTAAATCCCAATTTTTTAACATGTATCCGTTTTATCGATGAGGTCTCATTTAAGCGACAAAAAGTTTTTAATTCACATAAGGCATACTAATTAATAATAATAATATTAATAATAAATAACTTTATCATTACTTTAAACCAGCATCGGTTATTACTTCATAATTTTTAAATCAAAATATTCCGAAAACGGTACACAGTTTTACCAAAAGTACTTTTTTTGGTGTAAAATTGAATTTTGATTAATAAATCTTACTTTAAAAAAATTATGTTCAATACTACTTGGTACAAACCGTGTAACTAGCGCACTCCATGAGAATCAGATATAAAAACAAATTCATGGAAAGTATCAGCTTTTAAAACATATTCCTATAAAATTTCATTACAATCTTTCCAGTAGTTTGGCAAAATCGTAATAAATGTGTATACATTTTTTTTTCAACGCGCTTTATCTTGAATACGGATGGCGTTACGAAAAATTTTTACCAAGCAAACCCCAATTATTTTTCAGTTTTCTACCTATCCTAGAGACGGGGTCATATTTTTTTTTAAACACCCTGTACAGTAATATTTTGGGGCTGAATCAACATCGGAGGTAGGACCGATCTAGCTTTGCTGTAATTTTTTTTAAATACCAATAGGTACTTTGATTAAATACTTCGACCATAATTATTTAAGGCTTTGCAGGGATTATAAAGGGTACCTATACCTTAACAAGAAATGGAAAACTTGATTTTAACCATGCAAAGGCGATGTAGAGCTGTTATAAATAATAAAATTTCATTTAAATTTGTATGTTAAATTTCCAGATCACATTAAAATATCCTTCGATTTTTTCCATTTGTCTATTTAAACTCGTTTTTCTGTTTGAATGGACGAATATTGTCAATTTGTTTAAAAATTTTCAATTTTTTTTGTAAATACAAATTCACTTCGATAGCAAGATACAGTAAAAGGTAAGAATTATTTTGTTTAACTCCAAAGTAAAAGTGTTCGCGAAAATATTTTTATATAAAATAACTCTTAATTTTTAATGATAAATCATACCCAAAACGTTATAAATTTATTAACTAGAAACAAATGCAAGAATCCTTCATTGAATATTTTTAAAAAGAAGTATTTTTATGTAATAAATCAAAAACATTGATTAGAAATTTTTCGTGAAAGACAAAAATCATCTGTGCTTTACTCAGTAATTTTTTTTATTTTATAATTCCTGCAAACACTAAAATAATATGAAAACTAAAACCAGCAATGAAATTCAAAATAATATAATTAAAATCAAAAATATCATTTTCATTATTAAAAATAATTAAATGCAACACATCGTAAAAATGTTCACCATCTTTAGTGATTAAAAATTATTTTATTTGATTTTGTTTAACTTTAAGTGTTCGCGAAAATATTTTTATATGAAAAAACAAAATAATGTAATTAAAATCAAAAATATCATTTTTATTATTAAAAATAATTAAAAAAATTGAGCAAAGCTCATTTTAATAATGTTGATTGTCACTAAAACTTACAGTGCAGCTGGTTTTTAATATATTTACAGACATGCTAAACTAATATTTATTATTTTGAAATTAAACCATGATTAGATATTCTTATTTTTCATGTCAGACCGATTCAAATATAACAATAATAAAAGAAAAAACGTCAACTATTTTAGGATTTCAAAAATCTTCAGATACAATTCATTTTTTCATTAATGTTACATTTAACATTTTTTCTGCAGAAAGTTAACAAAGTGTCAATTATTTTTGTTTTTGTGGATATAATATATTTTTAAGGTAAACATAAAAAAAATCCGTATATTTTTTTTAACTTTAATTTATCTAAAACATTTAAAACAATGTTTTTTGTAAATTAAAGGAAATATGTAACTAACCGGTTTCGCGACTTAACTAATATGTAGTGGAAGATTGATTCGTTTTATAAAAAAATATGTATGAAGCCTACCTGATTATTTTGATTCAGTTTGCACTGCTAGATCACCAACTTCTTTGGTACTAAATAAAGAGCAGATGTGCCAGATAGGTTTTTACTTTCGCCTCTTTTTGGTAGGGGAATATTTATTTGAAGGACTTTTAAAACGATATATGGTTTTGATAATGACACGTCAGTTGTGAGTTCGCAATGAGAAATGATTATTAATACGTATAACGAAAAAAAGTTTATTGTACATTATTATCTTGATTTTTTCTTTAATTTTAACAAATTTTTCCGCCGATAAAGAGGTCATTTAAATTAAATGATGATATCTAATATTTATAGTCTAGTCACCTTAGGCCATATTTTATTCTATTTAAAAGGCGCACCCTCTAGCCAATTTTTTTATAGGTTGTTTGGAGTCCTGAGTTTTCGGCCATTGCCGGGGTATATTTTAGCAATAAAATATTATTGAAAACTAAAAAATGGATATTTTTGAGATTATTTTTTTGGAACGCGTCCTATCGAAAAAAATTTCAATAAAATATGTTCATCATAACGTCCTCTGTAAAAAAAGTCCTGAAAAAAAATGCAAACATTGTTAATCAAGCGGTAATTGGCAAATAAAAATAAAAATTGTACATTTCGTTTTTGCAATCGCAATCGGGTGTTTATTAACATATCGGTTTGAAACTCGTACATTATGTACAGGAGCCAAACGCCAAGAGAATCGTGCAAGATTTATCGATCTGCGAGATATAGTTTAGCAACAATCTGCGATCATCGAAAAATATTTGCCCTTCAATAGAATTTCCCGACGAAGGCCCACAGGATGGAGAAGAATCGAGGAGATTCGTATCATCATGCACAAGCGATTTGGAAAAAAAAATGTGTTAAAAATAGATACTGTTTTTCGGTGATTTTAGATTTTTTCTTATAAACAATTAACAATTCCAACCAAAGTTGCAAAGATATCTGAAAAATTCTTGGACCGTCTAACGCGTTTTTGGAAAACGAACAATTTAAAAAAAAAATTGAAACGGTATAACGCGTTGTAGCGTTATCAAAAAATACCGTTCCAAAATAACGTTCCACGAGTAACGACCCAGCCCTACTTTTATGGCACGCGCACGATATCATTTCCAATACATCGAAAAAAATCGATGACTGTGATGGCATAATTGCTCGTAAAGGGAATAATTTTTTTGAATCCCATGGCCGGAAGCGTAGGGATTGCTGAGGATCTCGAATTTTGCAAAAATCTTTATTAAAACAATAGAAAATTGAACAAACATAAACACATTCATATCTCGGGCGGTAATAAAAATTTTGCAAATTTTTTTTTATTATTATTTTGATTGTTGAATTGGTAGAAGACTTCGGTCGGGATACTGAAGAAAACCAAGTGTTAAAAAGTCTACGTTTCAAAACTTTATTGTTTTATCTTCTGGACTATTTAAAGTGGCACAAGTTTGACATAAAGTTTAAATATAGGGTGGCCAACAAACGAAACAGACCCATTCGCAGGAACCTCGTAAACATTTTGGAAAAACGCTTAGACCCATCGATTTTTTATTAAAGGGGGACACTCTTTTCCGGTATTTTTGGCTCCACTACTTTAGACCCCAAGCGAGGGTGAGAATTACCCCAAAATTTTTAAATGGCATTGGGGGACGAATAAGATATCTTTTGAATGCTCTGAAAATTCTCTTAACAATAGTCTTTAAATTTTACATTTCCCCCCAATACTTTAAAAAAAATTACATGTTAAAATTCCGTCAACGATTCTTTGACGCAAATCTTTCAACGGCGCTGGTTGTGTTTTATAGATTTTACTTTTCAGATGTCCTACAAAAAGAAATCGAGTGGCGATAAATCTGGCGACCGTGGAGGCCATTCAATGTTGCCTCTTCTCCCAGTCCAATTTCGTGAAAAACGTTGGTCTAAATACTGACGAACAATCACCGCATAATTCAGCACCTCCCCTGTTAAAAATAAAAATGATCTTCGTCATACTGTGGATTATTTTTCGGTTGTTGTGTATGCACCTCATAAAAAACTCTTTGGTTTAAATCGGACCAATAGCGGCAATTGTGGCGATTCTTGGTGCTAATTTGGCAATCTTAAGTACAGGAGGTATGTAATTTGGTCTTGCATTAACTTGTACTACTTGTCTCCACATTATTAAAATCCAAAACACTCTCCCATCTTGCCACTGACACAAGTTTTGTCAATTTTGTGTAGTCAACTTTTTTTATGTATTGCAATTCTTTAGGCAATAAATTTTTATTTTTTAATTTTATGTCCAGCAAAATGGGATAGTGATATGTAAAGACTCTAGTCAAAATAACTGACTAATCTATCATAATATTCACTTTTACATTTAATAAACATATGATCTATACAAGGCGATGAATTACACTGTACTCTTGTTGCTTCATTAATTAGACTAAAGAAGCCATGGCTATTCAACATAGTCAAATAGTCACCAATCTGTTTAGAATATTAAGGTTAATGCTTCAAATGTATAAATGTAATAATATAAAGGATACTTATTCTATTTAAAATACCAAATATGATATTTACTTCCAGTACAACTGGAAGTAGCATGTCGGTCAATTTATTTTGTTTTAACTTGCCATAATTTGTGATCCATGTCTACAAATTTTCATAAATACTGTGAGTAATTTTCAATAATCTCCTCGTGACGCACACTGTATAAGTTTACCCTAAAAGTTAATGTTTTTTTTAAGTTTTTGCATTCAAACCACACACTGAGAAAAACGTTACTTTTTTATTTCATAAGATCAGAAACTTCATAACCAAAATACAGAGTTTTATATTTAATAATTCTAGTAGAAATCTACTGATATACTGGGTAGGGTTAGGTTAGGTGTCATGTGTGTGGGGCGTGGGTCGCCCCTCCACTGCGACCTTTAGTAGGTCTATTGTGGCTCACCCCTAGAGGTTACAGTTCACCGCACAATCCAGCCTTCTCACGAAACTTATGGTTGTATGGGGTGAGATTTTCTTAGTAGGTTCTAGGTTGGTGAAACCAAATACGTTGTACCTTATTTTTCCCAGGCCAGGGCATGAACATAGTATATGTTCAGCAGTTTCGTCTTCCACGCAGCAAAACAGACAGTCCGTTTGTTGATTCAGACCTATCCTTCCGAGGTGGTATTTACACAAGCAGTCCCGTTAGAATTCGCAGGTCATTCCTGCTCCATTCTAGGATCTGCTTAGTTGTTTTTCTCGAGGGTTTAGGTAGGCACGCCTTTAAGTGAGTTAACCCTGGTATATCGGACCAGTACGTAAGTATTTTCCTCTCCGCCCAGTCCGAAATAATTGTTGTGGCAGCACTTGTAGTGACTCCAAAAACCGGTTCTGGTCCAGTAAACGCAGATTCGGCCCGCTGTTTTGCAAAGGTAACGGCTTTTTCGTCTCCCTTCACCCCCTGGTGCTCAGGTACTCACAGTAGGGTCACTCTGTTGTTCGCACCAAAGTACTCCAAGGATTCGATGCAATTCCATACAAGTTTAGAATTTATCTTGTTGGAGCTCAGTGCTTTTAAAGCAGCCTGACCCTCTGGTATTATACTTATGTTTTTGTTTGCTAGAGGTCTGCTAGTCAGCTCTCTTGTACACAATTCGATAGCGAAGAGTTCAGCCTGAAAGATTGTAGCATACCTGCCAAGACTGGTAGATATTTCAATCTTTGGTTTCCTGCTGAAAACACCAGCCCCAACTCCATCTGGGGTTTTTGAGCCATCCGTGTACATTACGTTTTCAGTCTCTGTGAAGAGGATTTCTCCCCCTACCCATTCATATCTCTTCGGAAAGAGGACATTGAACGACTTTTCTACGTGTATTTTTGTGACTAGCATGTCAGGAACCATACCGAGAATTTGGTGGTATTTTTTTTCACTCAGTATTCCGGAGTGGTCCCCGAGTTGCTCTTCATTAATTTGCCTTTTCAGATACAGAAATCTGTAGGAGACCATCCTGGCCTCCCTCTCTAAGAGAATATCTAGAGGAGGAAGATTTGGGAGGTGTTCCATCGCTGCCGTTGGTGTGCTGGACATAGCTCCAGTTATGGCCAGGCATGCCAGCCGCTGAAGGCCAGCAAACTTTGCTCTAACTGTCTGTTGCAACCCTTTGGTCCACCAAACTACTGAACCATACGTGACCATGGATATTATCATTGTTTAATAAATCCAATAAATCTGTTTGGTTTTCATTTCCCAAGATTTGCCGCAAACTCTTCTGAGATTCCAGAGAGAAAACCTGGCTTTGCTTATTGTTTTTTTCAGGTGGGCGTTCCAGGTGATTCTTTTATCCAGAACCACACCCAGGTATTTCCCTTCCGCCGCAAATGGAATGCTCTCTCTTTATAGGACAGGCTGCCGAAGCTTATCTAACTTTTTCCTTCTTGTAAAAGGAATAATTACAGTACTGATATACTAAATTCGCTAGTTATTTCTTTATTTGAAACTGATAAATTTATCCTTTTATAGTCCTTGTTTAGACTCGGCACAAGAGGTAGTCCGCTAGGTAATAGTATGTAATATTTTATAAATATATTTCATTTATTTTATATTATAGTTTTTGACAATGATTAATTTCTTAATTTTAGTAGAGGGGCACTTGCAATTTTTTTTTCAATTATACTCCACAATTTTTTATTAAAAAAAAAAGGATTTAGCACAAAAGGATTGTTTAAAATATCTCTATTTTTTTATTTCTAAATGCTCGCGTTAAGAACAATTAGACAAGTCAAAACTGTTGATTTCTATATGCAATAAAAATTCCCTGATAAGAAAAAACTGAACATATGAGTTTTTGAAATCGTAAACATTATTAGTTAAAGAAATTAACATTAAGTGTTGATGTGTAGCATGTCAGAAATAAAGAAAAAGTGAAATTTATACTTGAACTGTAAAATAATGGTTAGGTCTTATCAATAAATTTGCCGGGTATAATTTATTAAACGACAAGTTTAATTAAATTTTTGTAAATATTTGTCAATATTCGTCACATATACGATGCAGTAAAAAATAAATAGTTATTGATAAAAAAATTAACGTTCTTTATTTATAAAGAAATATTAGTTATCTGGGTGCTGTTATAATTATTATTAAAATTATTAAAAAAAAAACGATTTCAAATTGTTTATAACAAATTATAATTGTCATTAACAATATTCTGTTTATTTCAACTGTATTCTTTTAAACTTTGTCTTCATTTTATAATCGGAAGCTATTTTAATTCAATATTCAATTGTTATAAACAATGCTTGAATATTATTAACAATAATTTTTCACTGTTATAGCGTCTTTAATGCTATTCTCTCAATACTGACACAAATTTAAAATTCTCCAATTCCTATTTTTGTTTTCTAAAGCTCTTTTTATGAAATATTGTCATCATATTTTTCATAAAATAATCCAACGTGCAATAATCATATTATTCAATAGATCTTAAAATTCTGTATTAAAAATAGTATAATGTTACGAAATTACTTCTTTCTTGGGTTCGGTGATTTTAAACTCTCGATACAGTAACAAAACAATTTTTATTCCGATACTTTTACACAATAAATTTTACTTTTACAAATCACATAAATATTCAACTAATTACAACTTTTACAACTATTTAAATTTCATAACTCATAAACACTTTTAAAAAACTGTCCTCTTCGCGGCCGCTGTCCTTTTTGTAACTCTAAATCATAATTCGACCTTTTTCGCGAAAGCGACAGAACAATCCTTCTACCATCTCGAAGTCTCTAGACACGGCGAGAATTTACTAGATGGAGGCGGAGGCCGACAAAGCGCTCAATAATATGCACCCTAGTTGTGGTCGACTCTCGGACGCCGACAAATAACAGCGTCGGGTCGTAACAATAATTTAAAAATTGCAAAATTCAGGAAGTTTACCATTTTTTTCAGTTTTTTTATTTTCCATAAAAAACAGTTTAACCAATTTTGCTAAAAATTTAATCAGTTCTAAGTTGCGTAATTATGCGTCGAATGCAATTGGTCCCAGGTCGATATCATTTTTTGTTCTCGAGATAATCGAGACCAAAAATAATTCCGAAAGTTTACTTTTTTTTTCAGTTTTTTTATTTTCCATAAAAAACAGTTTGACCAATTTTGCTAAAAATCTTATCGGTTCTAAGTTGCGTAATTATATGTTGAATGCAATTGGTCCCACGTCGATATCATTTTTTGTCCTCGAGATAATAGGGACGAAAAATAATTCCGAACGCACATACGAACATACGCACACACGTATGGGGACTTCTGGGGACCTTGAAATGTGGAGATATGTACAAATTTGGGATTCGCAAAATCGGACCCATTACTATAACTTTCACTGGGAAGTTAATAAAATTAGCGAAATGGGTGTTTTAGCCTATTGACCTTTTACAGAGGTGGAAATATGTCGTTAAAAGGGACAAGTAAGACCACGTGCATGTGTTAATTTATGATTATTTTGACTAGACTTCTTACATGCTTTTCCTTAAAACGTCAGTGAATAATGGCTTTCTTGGCGCCTTAAATATACGTTTCTCAGTTGTTGAAAGTAATAAATTCATAAGAGTTGACTTTATAGATTTCTAAATTGAGTGAAATTAGTCCAAAGCAAACAGATCAGAAGTATTTCACAAAAAACAATATTACAAAAGTATAAACAAATAAAATCAGAAGTAATTACAAAATCTAACATACATTACAAATAAAAGAGTATCTATAGTGTTTTCAAATTCCAATCTGTTTTAAGTTATATTTTTCAGCTTAACAATAATAACAGATGGCGGTAAGCCGCCATTTTGAATTACTTTTTTAAATAGAACAACCTGTATATTATTCCATTTTCGAAATCTGTTCATTTTTTTTAATACACTTTACTCCTAAATTTAATTGATTTTGAAATATTAACGTTTGGAAAGTGACATTTTAATTAATTTCACATTCAACAAAGAAACGAATTCTGCAATCAATCAAGTTTAAATCGAACAAAAAAATCGTATTGGGGTATCTTACATCTTGTTTACTGTCAAACTTAATCGTTAGCTGTCAAATAGTCCGTTGAGCGCCTTAATTATTTTATGTAAATTGTGATGTTCCAATTGTTTATCCTCAATAAACTTTCTTTACCTCTCTTATTATTCAAATTTATTAAGAGCTTTAACTACAAATTATTAACAAGATTTAGTTAAAAAAATGTTTTACCAGAAGTGACCAAAATCCCTCGCAAAATCCATACTTCATTTTAAACCGGATTGTCACTTTTTAAACATTAATATTTCAAAATTAATTAAATTTAGAAGTAAGTGTATTAGAAAAAAATGTTAAGAATTATAAGCAGATTTCGAAAATAAAATAGTATACAGGGTGTTCTATTTAAAAAAGTAATTCGAGATGGAGCACAGCCTCCATTTTAAAAGTTTATAGCTGTCATTTTCCATAAAAAAATAGGTTTGTATCTCCTATTTAAGCCCTCCAAATTTCGTTGCGATATACCAGGTAGTTCCAAAATTAGTAGGGGGGAACGGACTTTAGGCACGCACCGTATAATACATACATACATACATATAGTCACGTCTTTTTCCCGTAGGGGTAGGCAGAGACCACTTCCTTCCACTTGCTACGGTTCTTACACACATCTTTTGTTTCCTCTACTGTTATCAGGGCTCTCATGCATGCTCGTCGGTTGTTGGTACTCTTGACCTAGCCTTCTTTAAAAACAATGTTAATCTGATCTAGATATGTTCGCCAAGGACGACTTCTACCGACTTGTCCATTCACACTCGCCTTATAAATTTGTTTCGTCAATCTTCCTTCATCCATTCTTTCTACGTGTCCAAACCATCTAAGCATTCCTTTATCTATCTTTGTAGCCACATCTTTTTTTACACCATAGCCGTTCTCTTATCTCACTATTTATTACTTTATCCGTATAATACGTAGTAAAAAAAACCAAATTTAAAAATAGCCAACCGATATGGGCACTTTAAACGCTCGCCATTTTGGCGCGCTTGGTGTGAAGTCATAGTCTATGACATAAAACATTAGGTCAAAAATATTAAAGCAGTATTATGCTTTGCTGAAATTTTTCAGTGTTTTCTATTTTCGACTAATACATCATCATGAAAATACAATCTCGCTCTAAGTATAGAACAATCCAAAATGCCGACATATAAGTACTGCATTGTGTCTAGGTGTAGAAATCCAATAAGATATATACCCGATAAAGTGATATTTATTGTCCCGAGAGGTGAGAACATAAGGAGGAAGTGGTGTAAAATTATGAAAAGATACATGGTATCGCCATCAACTTGTGTATATTGTTGTGAAGATCTTCTTCTTTACGTGCCTTCTTCGCGGCGGAGGTTGGCAATCATTATAGCTATTCTGACCTTGGAGGCGGCAGCTCTGAATAGTTCGTTTGATGTGCATCCATACCATTTTCTCAAATTGCGCAGCCATGATATTCTTCTCCTTCCTACATTTCTCTTGCCCTGTCCATAATATCTTCAGGATTCTCCAATACACCCACACTTCGAATAAATCCAGTTTCTTAATGGTTGCCGCGTTCAGCGTCCAGGCTTCCATGCCGTAGAGCAGCATTTCTTAAACTGTGGGGCGCGCACCCTAAGGGGGGCGCGTTTACATGATTGGGGGGGGGGGGGGGGGCGCAGTACAGATTAAAAATAAAATGGTAATGATAAAATGCTATAGATAGATTTTTAAAAAATCTTTATTGAAATTTTACTTACTTAATGATGACAAAGAAACATTCTAAGGACTAATGGCTAACATGAGCTTGTTTTAAGGCGCACAACTTCTCTAAATTTGGTTCTATTTTAGAGATGGCCACTCTGAGTTCATTTTCTACTTGAAGTTTATTTCTGTATTTAGATTTCACGACAGCAAGTGCAGAAAATCCAGTTTCACAAAGGTAGGACGTTGGAAGAGGCAACAGAATTCTAAGCGCTTTGGCTTTTATAACGGAGTAGTCGTTCGGAAGTTCAGTCCAGAAGTTTGTTAAAAATTTGTTAACAAAGTTTGATTTTTGTAAGGGATTTGTTGAAATATCTATCAGTTGTTCTTCTTCTTGCAGTGATAGTCCGACAGGTCTATTTTCGAATGGATTTAAAACCCAGCTCCAGTCTGACAACTTGATATCTTTCTCTGCAAAGAAGTATCGCTTGAAATTACCAGTTAAGTTTTCTAAATGGCTTCCTATGGTTTTTAGCATCACAGCTTTATGAATATCTTCCAATGGGGAATCTTGCACAAAATCGCAAAATGTGGGAAACATTTCCAAACTGTTTTCTTTCAATTTGTTATGCCATAACTGCAATTTCTTACAAAAAGCATCAATCTTTTGACTTAAATCAAATATATTTACGTCTTTTCCTTGCAGCTGAAGATTAAGTATATTAAGTTTTTCAAAAATATCTACTAAATAAGAAAGCTTTAGTAAAAATAATTTGTCGAAAAAATCTGTTGAATGCTTGTGGCCTTCCTCGCTTAAAAATATCGCTATTTCCCTTCTTAATTCAAAGACACGCTTAACCGTCTTACCGCGTGACAACCATCTGGATGAGGAATAAAACAGCAAAGATTGATGCTCAGCTCCCATATCTTCACACAGAACAGAGAACATCCTTGTTTTTAGTGGTCTGGTTTTTATAAAGTTAACAACTTCAATAACTACGGTCAAAATCATGTTTAGTCCAGGGCTTAGCGATTTTGATGCTAACGCTTCCCGATGTATCATGCAGTGCGTCCAGATCATTTCTGAGGATTCCTTTTCTACTAGCGCTTGTAAACTGTTGTATTTACCAGACATGGCTTGAGCTCCATCGGTGCAAATCGCAACACAATTTTTCCATTGCAAATTCATTTTAGTAATAGAATCATTTGTAATCTTGAACAACTCGGTGGCTGTAGTTCTTCCTTCAATCTGTTTACAAAACAATAAATCTTCACATATTTTAGAACATTGACAGAATCTAATGTAGCAAATCAAATGGGAATCATTACTAGAGTCAGTTGCTTCGTCAAGTTGTATAGCAAACAAGTTTCCAGTAAGCTCAGATTCAAGCTGCTGCTGCATATCAACTGATATATCGTTAATTCATCTACAGATTGTATCATTTGACAGAGGAATATTGTTAAGTTGTGAAGTAAAATTTTCACCAAACATTATTTCTACAATGTCTTTGCAAGCGGGTAAAATAAGTTGCTCTGCAATAGTGTGCTGTTTTTTGCATTTAGCTACTTTGTATGCCACTTTATATGATGCCAAGAGAGCCTTCTCATTTACTGCCAGTACTCTATGGAAGCTGGATTTTTGTTTTTTAAACAATCTGAGTTTCTCCACAAAAAAATCTCACGGTTTATTGACATATTCTCTGTGCAGCGTTTCTAGATGCCTCTGTAATTTATTTGGTTTCATGCTATCTGCAGCCAATACTTTTAAACAGATAACGCATTGTGGTTTTTCTTCGCCACCTACTTCAAGGCTAGTAAAGCCCAAATTTAGGTATGATGGGTCATATTCAAGTCATCCTCAAGTTTTCGTTTTAAAAATTTATCCATACTACATCTACTTATACACTCACACTTCACAATAATGCTTGCTTAGTGTTAAAACACCTTCACTGAGAGACTGAGAATACCGTATGTGCGCTTCTGTATTTATAGTCGCGTTCAGACAGTTCGAGAAAGATCAGGAAGCTTGAATACGTGGCACGAACGCCGCGAACTTTCCGACAGCATCTTTGGCGCTCTCGACGAGACAATGTTGCCTATTTTAGTCCAAATTCCTAGGTCTACGGATTGGGGGGCGCAACATTTTTTAAATTAAAACAGGGGGGCGTGAATAACAAAAGTTTGAGAACCGCTGCCGTAGAGTAACGTCTAAAAAATATAACACCTTGCCAGTCTAACTCTTGGGTTCAAATTCAGATCCCTCGTGCAGAGTATCTTTCTCATCTTGTTAGAGTTTGTTCGTGATATCTCTATTCGCACTTCTTTAGAGTAATCATTTGCGGAATTAATTGTTGTGTTAAGATAACTGTAGTTCTCCACTTGTTCAAGGATCTTGTCATTGACCGTCAGACTTTCATCGTTATTTTGGGTTTTTGATATCCTCATAAATTTCGTTTTCTTGACGTTTATCGTTAGTCCGTACTCTTGACTACATTCAACTATCTTGTTAATAAGTCTCTGAAGGTCTTCGAGGTTGTCTGCCAACACGACAGTGTCATCTGCGTAAATAATGTTGTTAATCGACCTTTATTCCGGCTGTTTCTCACTCGAGAGCTTCAGAATTTCCTCAGAGTACGCGTTGAAGAGGAGTGGCAATAATACGCATTCCTGTCTTACCCCTCGTCTAATTTCAATCTCTTCTGATGTATGTTCATCAATACGTACTTTTGCTCGTTGTTTGTAATATGGATTCGTTATGATTCGAAGGTCATTTTAGTCTATCTGTTTTGTTTCAAGGACTTTCATTAGTTGTTCGTGGCGGACTTTATCGAAAGCCTTATTATAATCTACGAAGCATATGTACTCGTATATGTCCTGGTTAACGTCTAAACATCTCTGAATTTGAACATTGATTGCAAAGAGGGCCTCAAGTGTACCAAGACCTTAACGAAATCCAAACTGTGTGTCTACGATGTCCACGTCCAATTTTTGGTATATACGATTGTGGATGATCTTTAGAAACATTTTTAGTGTACGGGACATAAAACTAATGGTGCGGTGATCGCTACATTCTCTAGCGTATCTTTTTGGGGCGACAAATAAAAGTCGAAAGTAACGATTCCATGGATATGTCACCTAATTGATGAATTCTAGAGGTCGACAAGACAAGAATTCTTGTCTTGTCTTGAGACGAAGTCAAGAAATTTTTTAAAATCTTGACTTGTCGTTTTCTTGGCCTATTATATCTTGTCTTGACTCAAGAAATTTCAAGATCTTGAAATTTCTTGATTAACCGGTGACACCGTACATGGTGAATCCCCTGCGTAATTTTTATTGCGTTGTGTGCTAACACGGCAATCTGGTGGTTCCCCAATCTTTATTTGTTTTCCGACTAACGAAAATGACGCGCACGCTATACCCCGTTTAGTTAAATGAGGTTATTATTACAGTGGTAATCTGTACGTGTACCTGTTTTGTTATATTTTTGATGCCAGTTTCTGAATTGTGGTGGTGAAAATTACATTATATTAATATTATATCTTATTTATTTGAGAAAGAGGGTACACAAGTACAGGCTCCATTCGGAGACATGAGTGAAAGTTGCAATGAAAGTGAAATTACTACGACAGAAATTGTGGAAACGTTATACATTATGAAATTGGGTAAAGCTGAAGGCTGGACAAAACGTGGTAGCTAGTCTGCTGTACCGCCTTTTTAACCTTTGTTGGAGGAGTGGTAGCGTACCAGACGACTGGTGCAAGGCCGTTATCGTGCCGCTTTACAAGTAAAAAGGTTCGCAGCAGAACTGTTAGAACTACCGAGATATTAGTTTAATCAGCATAGTCGGCAAACTTAAAGAACTTTACCAAGACGTCGATGTATCTCTTTTCTATTATCTTGAGACGTGAAGATGTGAAGATCACTTTGACGATGGAAGTAATAAGAATATAATTAAATACCCAGTGGCATTATTAATGTGTATTAAGTGTATGCCAAGAACTGATTACAACATAATATTTATAGCAAGTTTGTTTGGAAGGAACAAAATCTACTGAAAAAATTGAAAATAAATTATTCAATTATTTTTTTTTTGGTTTGGAATATTTTTCTATAAGCGGTAGATTTTTTGTGGATGCCCAGAGTTTAAATGATTTTAGGGGTTTTAGGGACTTGCCATTCCTTCAATTTTCTTTATCTTCTTTTATAAAGAATCATTTTTCTATGTTTCGAGGGTAATTAACGGGATTTTGATGAGGTAATAAATGATTTTATTGCTGGGTGCTTCTATTAAATCAATCAGCTGAATGTGTCATGGGTTTGAAAACTGTAACGATTTTATTTATTTGTACTTACGAAAGATACTTTCAGTTTAAACTTAAAAACGCCTTTTTTCGACCTTAAGAAAATAAAATCTGGCGTCCCGCAAAGTAATGTAATAGAAATCATCCTGTTTTTATTGTGACATTTGCAGATGCCTTACTACTGTTAAGTGTAGAAGAATCCACGGTGAGCCTGCAAAAGCTGTGATAAAGGAAGAGGCGGATTAAACTTAACGAATCTAAATCAACACACGTTTACTTCAACAAGTCAACTACAGCCCTATATTCATAAACGAACAGCAAGACCCTTCTTCCAACACAGCTAAATATATTATCTTAACTCTAGATGCAACTCTATTCGTAAAAAAGAAAAAAAATTCTTATTCAAATATTTGAAAACATTTGTTATTCATTTAAGATCGATATTTTTTATGGTAGACGTGTTAATAAATTCATTTAGCAAAACTTATGTTTACTTTTAATAAAAAATAGAAACGCGTCAAAATATAAATATATTTTTACGATTTTTAAATAAATATATAGGTACTAAGTACCCCAATCCCATTTGGTATTTACGTAGAATGATGTCATATTAAGCAAAAAAATAGTGAATACAAAAGATGTTGATATGACAAAATATTTTCATTGTAAAAAAACTACAGTATTTCCAAGTAATAGCTAATAGACAACTTTTATTAGGTACTTATTATTCATTTAGGTTATATCATTATTTCAAAGGTAGCATATTTTAAATAAGTAATTGTAAATGTAGTTTTAATTTGTGGAAATACTATTAATGTTTGTAAATTATTAAATTAGAAAAAAGTCTGGTTTTATTTTTTTCATTCATAATAAATTACACTTTAGTGTAGTAAAAAATCATTGTCCTATTTTCAAGTAATTATAAGTTTGTTATTGAAGTGTTTTATTTTTATGCTGAATCACTAAATAATAAAAAATAAGCATGTTATAATTTTTTCGATTGGTTAAATACAGAGTGTGGACAATATTGCTATCTCGGAAACGGTAGAACTTACAAAGTCAGTTAAATGAAAAAAAATAACGTCTTTTCATTTAACCTTACGTATAAAATACCGTTCTTAAATTTAAAATCCGACGTTTCGTCTCTTCATGGCATCATTTACTTAATTTTTTTTAAATACGTACCTTTAACAATAAAATGCGTTAAAAATAGTGAGATAAGGGAACGCTGTGGTGTGAAGATAGGTCAAGAAATGCTTAGATGGCATGGACACGTAGAGAGGATTTAAAAGATAAGATTTAAAAGGTAAGTGTGAATGGAAAAGTCGGTAGAGGTTGAACTTGACGAGCATGCATAAGAGTAAAGAACCAAGTAAAGAAGGACTTTAACGAAAAATGCAGACTTATTGCAGAGCAGACTGATAACACAGAAGAACAGATAATGATACTTGTTGAAACAACAATTAATGTCAAAGATAGGTACCTACCTGAAGAATGATGGAGCGAAACATAAATCATGGATGACAGAAGAAATTTTGTTACTCATAGAAGAACGGAGAAAACAAAAGAACAGCTCCTCAATATACAAAAGCATACAAAGCGACATACAGAGGAAAACTCGAGAGGCCAAACAAAAAGACTTGAATGAGAAGTGCCAAGAAATATAAGTTTTGGGAAGCAGATTCGATAAGTTTAATGTACATAGGAAAGTAAGAGAAGCTACAGGAAAGTTCAAAAAGAAAAATGTGAGAAAACTTGTAAATGATGCAGGAGAACTAATTTTGGATAGAGAATATATTAAAGAAACTTGAAAGAAGTATATAGAACAGTTGTTTTTAAATGAGAGAGGAGACCCACCCCCGATTTAGGCTGAGTCCGGAGCTAATATCATGAGAGAGGAAGTTAAAGCTGCCATTAATACTCTAAGAAAAGGAAAGGCTCCAGGGACTGATGAAGTACATTCGGAATTCCTAAGGATTCTTGACGATGAGTCCATCACATTCCTGACTGGCATCTACAATACTGGGAACATTCCAAAAGAATGGATTATCTCTGAATTTATAATGTCACCAAAGAAACAGGGAGCCAAAGCATGCGGTGACTACAGAACAATTAGTCTTATGAGTCATATGCTAAAGATTGTAGATTGTAGGAAGGGGGTCATGAAGGCTATGTAACCTCTCAAGCACCTCGACCTATCAGATCTTTTGTGCATAACCTTTAATCTATTCGAGGCCCGGGATTCCGAGACTTCGAACAAAGTTTATCAGTTTCCTGAGGGCTAAGTTTCTGACATCGAAGGGCTTCAGGAAGGCCCCTTCCAGAAACTTGAGCCTCTTGCAGAAAAGCGCTGGGCATTCGCAAAGGAAATGTTCTGCAGTTTCAGCGAAGTTCTCGCAGTAGCGGCAACTATCACTCTCTGTTTTGCCCATCTTTTTAAGGCGATACCTCAGAGGGCAGTGTCCAGTGAGGAGCCCCGTCACCAGTTTTAAGTCTTTCTTGTCCAACTCGAGAAGCTGTTTAGCTTTCCTTGGCGAAAGGCTTACTAGCCTTTTCGCTTGTCTTTGTCCTGGCACTTTATGCCAGTGAGATTTCGTTTTATCTGTTTCCCAGCGTAGAACCTCTTCTAGTCACATTGCAGCTGGCTAAATTTCAAAACAAAACGGGAAATTTTTTGCATGTTTGTAAAGTTGAAGTAGGTACTTTAAAATCGATGTTTTACTTACACTGTGTTAAAAGGGATGACCCATAATACAAAATTTTTGTCCCATTTGTTTAATTACATTTTTAAGGATTAATTACAATATTTAATATAAATTAATAACTGCAATTTTTGAAATTTTATTTTAATTTATTTATACTATAAAGGATGTAGTTTAACCATACATTTTTATACCACAGTTATAACTGCTGCCAATTGCCTGGTCCAGTAAGTTAGTCCATCCTTGGCTATTGTGACACTAAAACCACAAAATACAAACAGAAAAATATTAATAAGCTAAGCTCAGGATTTTGACATTGCCAAAAACACGAAAACTGCAGAGAAATAATGGTAATCATGGTATTATTGGGAGGTACCTAATATTATATCCATTACGAATGCACTGAATATTTCCAATGACACAAAAAAGTAAAGTACTTTCTTTTTATGTGATTTAACTTAAGTTTTATTGATAAATAGTGCCTAAAACGTTTAAAAATTAAGAGTAAAAAATAATTTTTAAAAACAAGCTTTTATTTTAATGCGTTAAAAAAAATAAAATAAACTTTTACTATCAACTTAAAACGTCAAACGTCAAAGCTTGTCGCGTGATTTAAGTACTCATATTTTCTTAGTCTGATAATTTTAAAAATTAAATTCAATCAGTTATAGTTATTAAATTTACTTCATTATATACAAAGGGTAAATCTCGCGAAAAGCTTTTATCACATAATAAATTATGTAATAACGTTTTAAGTTGACAGTAAAAGTTTTAAAGGAAAAATTTATTTTATTCTTTTTAGCGCATTAAAAAAAAGCTTGTTTTTAAAAATTATTTTTTACTCTTAATTAATTTTTCACTTTTTAGTTATCGCCTGACAGGTTTCTCAGTCTGTTTATCTCATTCCCCGTATCATTGTTGCAAGGTCATTTGCTGGTTAATTTCGAACAGTCCAGCTCTTCAATAAGGAGACCTTCTAATGATTTACCCTACTTAAGGCCAAGTAAGCTTGACATTTGATTTTGGAGTTTTCCTCCTCCTAGACAGATTGCAAACCAATTCTGTTGACGCCTATCTCGCCAAATTACACAACTCAAAGTTAACCAACCGATGCTACAGACAATTTGTGTCAATCTTGAGAGTAAAAGGGTGAGACTGATCAGCGCGCCGAGTTTTTTGGCCGAATGTGGCCAGTGGTGGTATAAGGGTTTTTATTTCTCTGGAGCATCTGCAATGGAAATATCTATAGAGTAATGTTTGGTCTGCAACTTTTCTATGTTCCAGTGGGTGAAGGGTATCTGTGAGAGTTGAGCTGTTTATCAACCGAATGGCCCTTTCCTGCATGGAATCTAGAAGACGAAGAAAATGCCTTGGTGCTGAACGCCATATGTGCGAGCAATACTCCAGTAGAGGTCGGATTTGAGCATTGTACGTCGTCAACGGTTGATCGGGAGTAAAAAACTTTTTAGCTTTCCACAGAAAACCTAGACTTTAGCTTGCTGACTTTGCGATGTTAGCTACATGGTCATGCCAATACATAGTATTAGACACCGTGACTCCCAAAATTGAGATAATGAGACTTGATTCAAGTGTATTTCCGGACATTGTAAGGGAATGATTTGAGGAATTCACTTTTTTGGAAAACGTGGCGCTTTGTGTTTTCTGGGCGTTGAAATGAACAAGATTGTTGGTTCCCCACTCGACGATTGCTTCAAGATCTCTATTGATGTAGTCAAGCTGTTCCTGCCTGAGTCTATTAGTATTATTCACCGAAAGTGATTGATAGAATGTGAAAGTTGAGACAAGTGTGCTGTCGTCTGCGAAACTATAAATGGGGTTCGTATTGGTTTTTAAAATTTAATGTGTAAAAGAAATAGGTGGGGGATAGGATGGAACCCTGGGGGACCCCGGCATTGGTTTATAACGCATCAGAAGAAATACCGTCAACTGACACATGTAAGGAGCGATCTTGCATGAAGCTCATGAGCCATTGGCGCAATTTGGTTGGGAGACCGTAGGCAGATAATTTACTTAACAATGCCTGGTGCCAAACGCGGTCGAAGGGTTTAGATATATCCAAGGCTTTTGCACTGGATTCACCAAACTTCTCAATAGTGTTTGTTCAGAGCTGAGTGACGTAAGCCAGCAAATCTCCAGTAGACCGAAGTTGTCGAAATCCATATTGTGTGTCATGAATTATCTCAAATTTTTCCAGATATTTGATGAGTTCTATAACTTTTGATATGACTGAGAGCAAAGCAATAGGGCGATAATTCGCAGGAATAGTCATCTTTCCTTTTTTCGGAATGGGTTGGACTTTAGCGTTTTTCTACTCCTTTGCTGTATGATAGCTTGAAGAGTCTACAGAGAACTGGGGTGAGCTCTTGAGCACAGGTCTTCAGGACAATTGTCGGCATTTCATCTGGTCCTATTGCCTTATTAGAGTCAAGATTTCGTAGGATTTTTCTGATAGTGCGATGGCGGATAGCGACCTCAGGCATTGATGAGTTTATTCTAAGTATCATTGGGGGTTGTTTCCCATTGGTATCAAGGATTGAGTTAGAACTGAACATTTCGGCCAGCAGATCCGCTTTTTCCTTGGAAGATACGGCTGTCGTGCCGTCGGATCTTTCGAGTGGTGGTAGAGAAAAAGTTGTGAAATTCTTATTTGTGGCCTTAGCTAGAAGGTCTTTGATCCAGGACGGGCATTTACAAGCTTATTGCATATTCTCGTGTCGTAAGATTCTTAAGTAAGGTACAAGATACATTTCAAGTTAAATAAAAGCTCGTGAAAAGAATAATTGTAACTTACAAAATTTCGTATTTCCCTGGTTTTTTAGGTGCTTTCCAAGTAAATTTTTTGTTAATTTTTATTGCAGAATTTTTATGAGTTAAGGCGCTCTGGAACAAAAACACAATTTAGGAAAATGGCCACCATATCGAACAATGGGTATGATTTTTTGTTAAGTGTGTACTTATGTTTTAAAACATATAATTGTACCTGATATTGCAAATAGTTTTTGCTGAACATTTTTTAATTAAATTTTTATAACTTCTTTAGTGCCTGTTATAATAATAAATTAAAACCGCATATCTACCCGGTATAAATGAATAGAACCTGTATTTAATTTCCATCAAAATATTACATAAAGTAGCATGTATGAAAGTAGAGGAAGCAAAAGATGTGTGTAAGAACCGTAGCAAGTGGAAGGAAGTGGTCTCTGCCTACCCCTATGGGAAAAAGGCGTGACTATATGTATGTATGTATGTTATTATGAGTATGAGTATGAGTATGAGTATGAGTATGAGTATGAGTATGAGTATGAGTTAAAGAATACAGTTTTAGGTTGGTTAACAGTAATTATAAATAAACTGACTTGTGTTCCATTTAAAGTAAGCCCTATAGTACATATTAAAGAATCTATTAATAAAGCAGTAAATTCTGAACACTCGGTAAAGAGATGTTTAATACTTAATCATGGAATACATTTAACTTGTGGAAATCGGGGGTTTTTAATTTCCTTTTTCTACGCGGGAGGAATGAATACTCAACTTTGATATAGTGGAATGGAAGTAATCACAATTCGGCTGGTTTTATTTAACATACATACTAATACATAAAATCACGCCTTTTTCCCATGGGGGTAGGCAGAGACCACTTCCTTCCACTTGCTGCGGTTCTAACACACATCTTTTGCTTCCTCTACTTATACATGCTCGTCGGTTGTTGGTACTCTTGACCTGGCCTTTCCTCAAAACAATGTTGATCTGATCAAGATATGTTCTCCGAGGTCGACCTCTACCGACTTGTCCATTCACACTCGTTTTATAAATTTTTTCGTCAATCTTCCTTCATTTATCCTTTTCTGTGTCCAAACCATCTAAGCATTCCTTTATCTATCTTTGTAACCACATCTTCTTTTACTCCACAGCGTTCTTTTATCTTACTATTCTTTAGTTTATCCAACCGAGTCACTCCGGCTATACTTCTCAGACTACTCATCTCCGCTGCATTAATCCTATTTTTATGCTTCTTCTGCCAAACTCAACATTCACTACCATACGTAAGTGTAGGAACCAACACACCTCTATGCTCAGCCAGACGTGCCTTTTTTGACACTTTCTGGCTATTCATAAAGCTATGCAGTGCCCCATTCATTTGTCTTCCTGCCAACACCCTACGCTCAATGTCACTGTCATACTTTCCATCTCTCGTAAACTTTGAAACCAAGTACACAAATTCATTTACTTGTTCCACTCTTTCTCCCTCAATCGAAACTCCACAGTTTGTCATACTTTCTTCTCTTTCAAAAACCATTACTTTCGTTTTGCTTACATTTATTTTCATCCCTTTGATTTTCAGGGCATCATGCATAACATTAACCATCGCCTGCAACTCCTCTTTAGATGACGCTAATATGACTTGATCATCGGCGTAAAGAAGGCATTTGACGATTAAATCATTCATTTTCAATCCATACGCACTCTCTTTCAAATCTTTTAAACAATTGTCTATGTATAAGTTAAACAGCCATGGTGAAGCCATCCCTGTCTCACACCCTTTTTGATGTTAAACCAGTCTGTGCAAGCTCCGTTTATCCTGACACAAGCAGTGGAATCCTCGTGAAGTGATTTCAGTGCCCGTATTAAACTACCACTCACCCCATACATTGACAATATCGACCACAATTTACTCCTTACCACTCTGTCATAGGCCTTTTCCAAGTCTATAAAAGCGCAATAAACCTTCTGACTTCTAGCCAAGAATTTTTCGACTATACCTCGTAATGAAAAGACCTGATCCATACATCTTCTTCCTCTTCTAAATCCTGCTTTCACATCCCATCTTCCCAGTTTCATTCTCAGTTTCATTCGTTACTCTTTTAATCAATATCTTTGCATACAATTTGCCGACTATGCTGAGTAAACTAATACCTCGGTAGTTCTTACAGTCCTGCTGCGAACCTTTTCCCTTGTAAAGTGGCACGATAACGGCCTTGCACCATATAAACAAATACTATGTCTTTCTTCAAACAACACACAAGGCCCTACGAGCACTACAAACATTGAATCTTACTTCAGTGTCGTGGAAAAAAAGGATTATTACATAAAGTATGTAAAATTTTTGTTAAACTCTTAATATTGATTTAAATAACTGGGAAAAGTCGTTAAAATTTTCCCATGCGTAAAGCATGTAAACTACTTTTTTTCCTTCAATTGAATAATGCTCAGCCCCATATAAATGGATTTCATTGGTTCAAGGTTTGTTTTAAAGCAGAGCTAGAAGGCCCTGGTGGTAACAAACTATTTAATTTTGTACGTAATCACACATATTTTTTACAATAAATCAAAGAAAAAAATGTATCTACTCACATTTTTTGATCCGTGGCATGAAATAGTTTTAAAGTGTTTATCATTATTAGGCACTATAAATCGTCCTACTGCTTTGTTACCACTTCTAACTTCCACCATCAACCCCTTGTACTCTCCTTCGATTTTAATTTCTAACGTTTCTTCTCCATTAATTTTATTTTTGTCGACGGTCACTTTGTATGGCATTTTGGATCTTTGTGGTCGAACGAGGTGCAAGGGAATCATGTCATTGCACACCAGTTCTGGGGCTCCACCGGAAAAACCATAGATTTTGTTAAATACTACAGATAAAACTACAGCAAGTAGCAACTTCATTCTAAAAAAAAACCGCAGCTTTAAACTAATCATACACACATGGTAATAATTTAACCCTTTACCGCATGGTGTGCCGTACAGGGTGTTTTAAAAAAGGGTGACCCCATCTCTAGGATAGATAGAAAACTGAAAAATAATTCGGGTTTGCTATTCAAGATAAAGGGCTTTCAAGAAAAAAAATTTATTCACATTTATTACGATTTTGCCGAAACTACTAGCAAAATTGTAATGAAATTTTATACGAATTTGTTTTAGAAGCTGATACATCCCATGCATTTGTTTTTATATCCGACTCTCATAGAGGACGCTAGTTACAAGGTTCGTACTAAGAAGTATTGAACCTAACTTTTTTAAGGTTACATTTATTAATCAAAATTTCAAGTGAAATTAAACATCATTCAATTTTACACCAAAAAGGTACTCTAGGTAAAATTCGATACTGTGTACCGTTTTCGGAATATTTTTATTTGAAAATTATGAAGTAATAACCGATGCTGGTATAAAGTAATGATAAGGTTATTAACTATTATTAATTAGTATGCATTACGTGAATTAAAAGTTTTTTTCGCGTAAATGAGACCTCGTCGATAAAACAGATACATGTAAAAAAATTGGGATTGAGGGCCAATTTTGAAGCTGAAGAAACCTAAAGATGACCCCTCTTCATACCGCCCAATTCATTCCAATTCATTCCAATTCAATTCCAAAGTGGTTTTCGAAAATCCAGATCCACCACAGACAACTTAGTAACACTCGAATCAGTAGGAATATCTTGAAAATATTATTAAACATTAGATAGGGAATCGATATATCAATTATTCTCAACCTCTACAAAACTCTAATACGAATAAATTAGATTACGGCTCAATTTGTTACAACACAGCAAATAAAACTTTGCCGAAAAAACTCGAGCCTATTCAAAGCTCAGCATTAAGTCTGGCCCTAGGTGCTTTCTGAGCTATTCCTACTACTAGTCTACAAGTTACTGCCTGGACAATTCAATAACTCAACTTTCACAAACCCAGATCACCCCCCATGGAAAATCAAATTACCAAAAATCGAAACGTTACTAACAATTTACCCCAAAAGCTCCACAAATCCTTACATCATTAGAACCGCCCTCCAAGAATCCGTCTCCAAATACCCTAATTTCCACCAAAGTTTCACCGACGCATCCACGACCTCGCAAGGACATGCGGCAGCAACATCTGCGAGGACAATAGCTTCTCCATACGCCTTTCATAAAACGTCTGAACGTCTTCACTGGCAGCTATACTGAAATCGCTTAAAATGTGTAGAGAAGATCCGAGAAACAACTTCATTATTGTCACAGATTCTCAATTTTTGGACTGAAACAGTTATATCCATCTTATCCAATTCTCTTATTAATAAAAAAAAGTTCTTGACAAACAAAGGAACAAAGGTAAAAATATTGTATTTTTATGGGTACCTTCTCACGTAGCGATCAAATTAATATCATCGAATAATAAATAAACTAAAAGTGGGCTGTCAGCTCGAGAACATTTTTTGACAGACAGATAGAAGAAGAAGAAGCTATGACTTCACCGTTGTTACTGAACTCTTTGATTGCGTAGCAAATTCAATGTGTTTTAATTTAATTATTATTTTAATTATACAACAGTGATTACTAAGTATTTTAATATTATATTGACCACTGCTCACAGCCGCTGCTACTTACTATGAAAACCATCTGTTTGACTTCTCCCTTCTCTTGCTAACGCTAACATTACCAAGGTGACGCAATACCATAAGTTTTTCCCCTATCAAAAATTGCTTGCACTTCCAAAATCTAAAAACCGGTGATTTGTAGTCGTAGGCATTTAAATACCAATCTTTTTTTTTATAATCTTTAATGTACATACATGCTTTCGTTAGTTTTATAATAGTAGAGATACCTCCTATTCATCATTATCATCATCTGTAGCATTACAACCCAGGGTGGGTTTTAGCTGCCTGCACCACTTGCCTTCATCTATCACGGTCTTCTGCGGTTTCCTGCCATCTATTTGGTTCGACTTCCAGAGTTAAATGGTCCTTCCTTACGTTGTCCCGCCATCTCAATTTGGGCCTTCCTAGCGGCCTCTTTCCTTGAGGTGCCTCTTATCATACCGATTTAATGAGTCTTGTGTTCTTACTCCTTTGGACGTGGCCAGCCCATCTCAGCCTATTTGCCTTTATTTCTTGTATTATATCTGGGATGGCATACAGCTAGGATAGTTCGTATTCTGTATCGGCCTGTTTCTGGGTCGCGATAGGGGCAGTAGATTTTTCGAAGTGTCTTCCGCTCAATACGTCTTATTATTTGGGTATCACTTATGGTCATGGTCCATGTATCGCACGCATATATCACTATAGGCCTTATACAAGATGATCTTTGAAGCTCTAGAGAGGTGTTTGGGCTTGAAGAATGGTTGTAAGGCGAAGTAACATTTATTTCATTGGGTGATGCGATACTTGATTTCTTCATGTATGTTATTATCCTGGAAGACGAAGAATTTCGTGGCTAAAAAATCTACGCACATGGTTCAACACAACAACTGTGGGTCTGTTTAGAACAGTTGCAAACAAGATACAGATTTCCATGATGGTCGCCAACATCCGAAACGGATAGGCACTGTAAGAAGAAGAAGAATGTTATTATCTGCTGTTATTATTGCCACAAGGTATTGAAAGGTTTGTACATGCTCGAAATTAAATTTGCCTATTGTCACGTTTTGACGCAGACGATCACATAGGAGCGTCGGAGCTAACAGAAGGTTTTGCTTATCAAGGCTCAAAACTGCTGTTGGCCTTTGCTGATGACATAGATACAGTGGCTCATTCATCAAGAGACATACGAGAAGGTTTTTTCACAGCTGGAGGAAGAAGCAGGTAATCTAGTTACACAGAATCCAAGGCCTCGAATTGGGCAAAATATAACCCTTAATTAGTTAAACTTCAAGGTGGTTAAGAAATTTAAGTACCTGGAAACGGTAATCACGGATGACAATCGAGTAGAAAAATATGTCTCAGCACGAATAATGACAGAAAATAGGGCGTTATACTCTCTCACAACAATATTGAAATCTAAGCAGTTAAAAAGAAAATCCTAACTAACTTTCTACAGGTCAATAATTCGACCGGTAGCTACTTATGGCAGCGAAACCTGGACCCTTAATTAACGGGAAATAAATAAGCTTCTTGTGTGTGAAAGGAAAGTTCTCAGAATGATATTTGAACCCAATAGAGATGAAACAACAGAAGTGTGGCAAAGACGCCACAATGCTGAATTGGCGACAATGTATGGCAGTGAAAACATAGTTAGGCACATAAAAGCTAACCGAATAAGATGGGCAGGTCATGTATTAAGATCAGAAGACAACAGGGTAATAAAAACATTCCTTGAGAGACCAGATGGCAGAAGATAGGTAGACCCAGGAAAAAGAAGAAAGAATGCTGTCGCAGCAGATCTATATAGGATGAGAGTCCAGCGGTGGCAAGTGGGAGCACAAGATCGTAGGAGATGAAGAGCAATATTGGATGCGGCTAAAATTCACCCAGAGTTGTAAAGCCAGGAAAGAAGAAGAAGAAGATCACGTGTAGGGTTTCTAGAGATGTGCATGTATTTCGTTTACGTGCATGTAATTCGTATTCGCTTCATTCGAAGCCCGGTTTTATTGGCTTCTTTTTCTATAAGCACAAAATTTTCTTTCACGTTAATTGTACTGCTACCAACAACGTCATTTTCATCAGCATATGCCAGTAGCAGACTTGAGCCCTGCGGTCCAAATACCTGTGCTCGTACAGCTGCTGTTCTTGCGGCCTATTCTAGTGCAATGTTAAAGAGCACATGCGATAGCGCCTCTCCCTGTTTTAGGCCTATGTTTATAGCAAACACCTCGCTGTACTCTCCATCTACCTTAACACAACTTCGGGAACCCTCCATACACGCCCTGGTTAAACGCACTAGTTTACTGGGAATTCCCAGTTCTAACATTGTCTTCCAAAGTCGTACTCTGATGATGCTATTGTTTGTTTATAGCAAACACCTTGCTGTACTCTCCATCTACCTTAACACAACTTCGGGAACCCTCCATACACGCCCTGGTTAAACGCACTAGTTTACTGTGAATTCCCAGTTCTAACATTGCCTTCCAAAGCCGAACTGTGATGATGCTATCGTATGTTTATAGCAAACAACTTGCTGTACTCTCCATCTACCTTAACACAACTTCGGGAACCCTCCATACACGTCCTGGTTAAACGCACTAGTTTACTGGGAATTCCCAGTTCTAACATTGTCTTAAAAAAAAGTACTCTGATGATGCTATCGTACGCCTGTTCGAAGTCCACAAACAAATTGTGAAGGTCTCTAGTTTTCTCTAGACTCCCAGTTTTTCTCTAAGAGTTGCCGGACGCTGAAAAGCTGGCCAATGATCTCTTCCGCATAGGGAGCTGTAAGCTGACGGACAATATTTGACAATATTTTGTATGCGTTATTCAGAACCGCAATGCCTCGATAGTTTTTACATACCTTCTATTGACAACTCTTATGTAATGTGACCCTTGTATTTATTATACAATGATTTTGTGATCTCAATTGCCTGGAAGCGTTTGAGATGTGGTTACATAGCAGAATGCTCCGAATACCCTGGACAGCTAGGCAGACCAACGAAGCAGTGTTAAATAGAGCAAATGCGGTTCGTGAATTATTTGTCACTATAAAGTTTAGAAAGATATCATACCGATACAGGGTGATTCAACTTATAATGAAGGGCAAAATCGAAGGCAGCCGAGGAATTGAAAGAAAACAGATGTCATGGCTGAAGAACATTCGTGATTGGACAGGAATACGCGGTGCCGAACAACTATTTAGATTAGCCGAAAACCGCGAACAACTCGCCAATGTAATTGCCAACGTTGGGAGACCTGATATGGCACCGAAAGAAGAAGAAGATTTTGTGATTCTTACAAAATGAAGAACTGTTTGGTCTTCACATTCATTCATTGTATTTTTAAGAACAAGTTCACAAATTTTTTAAAAAACACATATGAGTTCATTCTTATTCGTAGTAGCATAAAGGATAAACAATTTTTAATTGTCAAGTACAATAAAATAAACCACGTCTGACAAAGTTATATTTTAACATTTATATTTGTGTTTTTTTTTAAAATAGAAAATTAGGTATACATTTGACATTGTAATACTAATGTAGGACTCGATGAAAATTAAATTGTTGGGTAAGGTTGTTAAAGGACTAATACGACCATCATTTAAAGTTATTATGTAAAATCGTCGGTAATAATTAGGTAATTACACAATATAGCTTTATAGCTGAAATGATTTTTAATTCTTTATTATTATTTACTAGACGTTCACTGTTAACACGTATGTTGATAGAAAAGAAACCTAGTTGAACTAATGTTCGTAAATTATCTTAATTAGCAAAATATATAATTAATTTTCATCGCAAACAATCATCTCATAATACAATTATTTTGTTGATGTTACAGATGTTGGTAATTTTAGCGTTATAATGAATTCTAATAATGCATTTGATATAATTTCAGGTATATCTGATGCTTAGTCACTTAACTCGTTTAGCACCTATGGCTTGCAAGGTTGAGTCTGGAAGATATTGTTACGATATTTTCTCCTGGGGTTCGGTAATTCTAAACTCTCAGTACAATAACTAAACAATTTATTATTCCAATATTTTTACACAATAAATTTTACTTGACAAATCACTTAGATATTCACTTTATAATTACTCCAAATACTTTACTTCAAACTAACTAAACTTCAACTTCAACTTAAAAACCTCGATCTATGATCCCGTTCAAATATCTGTAAATCAATTTTTGAAGAATTGACACTATTCGAAATTAAGGTCCAATAATTTCTAGAATCGTAACAATATTTTTTCCCTTTATAGTCCAAGAGGCGAGCGACAAAAAATTGGAAGCACTTTTTAAAGGCTAATTTTTTAATATTACGTCACATAAGCATGTACAACTTAAAATGTACTGTATTTTCTAAAATCTAAAATTTAGTATATGGGAGAAAAATATTATTATACATACATACATACATATAGCTACGCCTTTTTCCCGTAGGGGTAGGCAGAGACCACTTCCTTCTACTTGTTACGGTTCTTACACACATCTTTTGCTTCCTCTACTTTCATCAGGGCTCTCATACATGTTCGTCGGTTGTTAGTACTCTTGACTTGGCATTTCTTCAAAACAATGTTGATCTAATCGAGATATGTTCGCCGAGGTCGACCTCTATCGACTTGTACATTCACAATCGCCTTATAAATTTGTTTCGTCAATCGTTCTTCTCCCATCCTTTCTACGTGTCCAAACCATCCAAGCATTCCTTTATCTATCTTTGTAACCACATCTTCTTTTACACCACAGCGTTCTCTTATCTCACAATTCTTCACTTTATCCAAACGAGTCACTCCGGCTATACTTCTCAAACTACTTATCTTCGCAGCATTAATCCTATTTTCATGCTTCTTCTGCCAAACCCAACATTCACTACCATACATAAGTGTAGGAAGCAACACACCTCTATGCACCGCCAGACGTGCCTTTTTTGACACTTTCTGGCTGTTCATAAAGCTATGCTGTGCCCCATTCATCTGTTTTCCTGCCAACTTGCTTAATGTCACGGTCATACTTTCCAACTCTCGTAATCTTTGAACCCAAGTACACAAATTCATTTACTTGTTCCCACTCTTTCTCCCTTAATCGAAACTTCACAGTTTGTCATGCATTCTTCCCTTTCAAAAACCATTACTTTCGTTTTGCTTAAATTTATTTTTATCCCTTTGATTTTCGGGGCATCATGCATAACATTAACCATCGCCTGCAACTCCTCTTCAGATGCCGCTAATATGACTTGATCATCGGCGCAAAGAAGGCATTTGACGATCAAATCATTCATTTTCAATCCACACGCAATCTCTTTTAAATCTTTTAAACAATCGTCTAGGTATAAGTTAAACAGCCATAGCAAAGCCACACATACCTGTCTTACACATATTTCGATGTTAAACCAGTCCGTGCAAGCTCCTTTTATTCTGACACAAGCAGAGAAATCCTCGTAAAGTGATTTTAGTGCTCGTATTAAACTACCGCTCACCCCATACATAGACAATGTTGACTACAATTCACTCCCCACCACTCTGTCATAGGCCTTTTCCAATTCTATAAAAGCACAATAGACCTTCTGACTTCTAGCCAAGAATTTTTCGACTATACCCAGTAATGAAAAGACCTGATCCATACATCTCCTTCCTCTTTTAAATCCTGCTTGCACATCCCATATCATCTTCTCAGTTTCATTCGTTACTCTTTTAATCAATATCTTTGCATACAGTTTGCTGACTATGCTGAGTAAACTAATACCTCGGTAGTTCTTACAGCCCTGCTGCGAACCTTTTCGCTTGTAAAGCGGCCGATAACGGTCTTGCACCAGTCATCTGGTAAGCTACCACTCCTCCAACAAAGGTTAAAAAGGCGGCACAGTAGGCTAGCTACCACGTTTTGTCCAGCCTTCAGCATTTCAACTGTTATCCTGTCATACCCAGCAGCTTTACCCAATTTTATACTGTTCAACGCTTCCACAATTTCTGTCGTAGTAATTTTAATTTAATTGCAACTTTCACTCATGTCTCCGAATGGGGCCTGTACTTGTGTATCCTCTTTCTCAAATAAACTTTCGAAGTATTCCTTCTATCTCTTTAATACGCATTCCTCTCCCTTTACCCTACTACCATCTTGGTTCCTAATTTTTTTTAAATATTATTATATTATTATTATATAATATTATTAAAAAATATAGCCAGGCAGTATATTTCTGTAATAGATGCAGTCAGTCGCCAATAAAAGTTTGCGCATTGCCCTTCTGTGATACGGCGCGCTCAATAAATATTAAGGTATATAATTTTAAAAATAAATTATTGAAATCATATATTAATAAACAATATTTAAAAAAATCTTTTTAGTATTCTACATAAAAATAATTAGGGTCTTTTCTAATACGTCTCCGCATTTTCAATTTCTTTTCTACAGCCAATGGCTAGACCGATTTTAATAACATTTTCAGCCAATCTTTAGATTAGCCCGGCATATGATCGTGTAAAGTTTGGTAGCAAATCCGCATTTTTAATCTAAACGTGAATCTAACTAATTTAATTGATTTGTCAAATATAACAATAATGATAATTATTATAATTTATGGTTTTTTGTGGGTTTTTTTGGGTCTTTTCTAATAAGTCCCCGTTTTTTCAAATTCTTGTCCACAGCCAACGGCTGGCCGTGTAAAGTTTGATAGCAACTCCGCATTTTCAACCCCGGGTTTTCAATCTAAACGTAAACCTAACTTACTAATTGATTTGTCAAATTTAACAATATTGATAATTATTATGATTTATGGTTTTTTGTGGTTTTTAAGTCTTTTCTAATACGTCCCTGCTTTTTCAAATTTTTGTCAACAGCCAACGGCTGGACCGATATTGATGAAATTTTCAGCCAATCTTTAGATTAGCCCGGCAAATGATCGTGTAAAATTTTGTAGGAAAATAAATCGATAGAATAAATTGTTGTTTATATGGCTGTTTTGCATTTTTTTTAGATTTTTATTTGATGTATCACAAGGTAGGGGATGCTATTTAATATTTTAAAGAAAGAGTGGGGGATGTTAAAGGGGTGCCACTTAAGAACAGCAGAATAAAATTTTTAAACCTCCCACTTGATTTAAAATTCGATGTGTTTTTTGTTTTTCTTACAATTACGCAAAATCAAAAGTTATTTGGACTGGTTGGTTTTGAAATGAAATAGCACCGTAGTTATAGGTCGTGTTTATTTAATAATACTGTTTATTATTTACAGTTGAGTTTTCATTAATTTAATCATATATTAAACTAATCATTGACATGCAAAATGTAAAAACTGGTATCTGCAACGTAGTGGTCAAATTTATACTAATTTATTTATGTGTTTATTTATCTTTTTCCGGATACTTAAGTATAAAACAAACATTAACTAAACTTTTAAATTCCAAGAAAAAATGTTTATTTACAATAATTTTTCCATTATGACACAATCAGTTGTTTAATTAATAACTTGTGCGCGCCGGCACCGACGACGAGGAGTAGCTGGGCGTGGTAAGCTGTATAAAGCTCTGAGGTGTGGGCAGCTTCACCACCGTAACCTCTATTGCTTGTTGACTTACTTGCTCTTCGACGACGTCGTTCACTGCGTGGATGTTGAATCCTTCGATAACTCAGTAAACGCTGGCTCGATCTGTTTTTTTTACTACTATAGACTAAAGGTTTTACTGCCTTTTATCGCCGTGAATTTTGTTATCACAGTAAATGAAACAACACACTTGTCATCGATAATATATTGTTAACTTTAATACATGGGGCTTACAGTTTGAAGCCTCCTGTATCTTCGGAATAATTTCAGTGGTTGTTAGCTTTTAATTTGATGTTTTTTATTTGATTATATTGATGTGCATTTTACCACGTGGTGTTTTAAAGCATTTTTCTGAACGCTAGCGGTGTTCATGCCTCGGCTGATGATATGCGAAAGAGGTGAGCGACGCTGTGCTCTGCATTGCTTAAAGTTCGGGATGCGAAAGAGCGAGAAGCCGGAAACTGTTTCGAATGTGGCTTCTTCTGGTGTTAAATTTAGCGTTTTGATTGGTCACTGACCGTACAGCCGGTTGCTAAAAGGAATTGTACAGTTGAAAGTAATGATTTCCAACAATTTGGTTAATTTTTATATCTACTTGTTATTATCTTAACGATAATAACATTTCTTTCTGGATAACTGTTTTGATTACCCTAAGAATTTTATTAGCATAAATAGATAATAAATGTTTGTACCTGTAGGTTTATAAATACATATATGTAAAATTATAGCCTTTCCACCAATATACGACGGTATCGGATTAGCCACAAAGGCATGGACTTGACGAGCGCACTGTGTTAAGAGGTACATTAGTAAATTCCCCTAAGATTTAAACCCGAAATTTTTTTGTTTATTGTTAAAAAGTTTTATTTTTATTTTTTGCTTTATTTTGAACAGAAATCGTTAATATAGCTCTCGATGAGTTTTTTGGTAAGAAATAGGCACATATTTAATTATGTTAAAAGGAAATACTACAAAAATAAATTATCGGCACAAATTTATTAAATATGTTTAATTATGTAATCATCGGAATTACTTTCGTCGCTATCCTTATTCGGATTGTAAATGATAACAGGATTAACTGCTTCGGTGCGGTTTTCGCGAACCCACCATTCCTATATTAAATTTTTACATTTTGTGACACATTTTTCCCAAATTTCAGGAGTGGCAGTATTAAGTACTCGTTGCCAGGTTTCCAAAACATCGTTCTGCCAAATTCATTTTGTTCCACCTTTAGCAAAAATCCAAGTTTCGTCCAGATAAACAAATGAAGAGCATTCTTGTTTACAGTGAGTATAATTTCTTAAAAATTTAGTTCTTTTGTGCACGACTTTAGCTTTTTCACACAAAGGCTTTTTGGTTATTCTCATTTTTAAAAAACCCTATATGTTTCAAAATTCTCCAAAAACTCGTTCTAGAAATTTCAAATACATCTTTTTCTTTTACTTTTTTAATATTAAATCTAAAGAGACATGTTTTTTTACGCATTTTGTACACAATGTTGCGAATTTCAAATTTGTTAGCTGCGGGAGAGTCAACAGTCTTTGGATGTATATTTTTCAACTTTTTGTTCACTATTTCCATCTTTCACACTTTTTTAAAACTGAGGTTAATTTTGTTTTACCAATACCCATCACATTACACACACGCTTACGTATAGATAAAACTGGTAGCATCGGTCCTCCATTGTTCTTTTCCGCAGTAAAATAAGCATGTACAGTCAATATTAATGCATCTACATCTATAACACGTCGCGGCATTTTTGCGGTCTATTAGGTATAAATACACTTCTTCTTTAGGTGCCGTCTCCGTTTCAAAGTTTGGCAATCATCATAGCAATTCTTATTTTTGAGACCGCAGCTCTAAATAGTTCATTATTACTGCATTCAAACCAATCCCTAAGATTCTTTAGCCATGAATTTCGTCTTCTTCCTATAGATCTCTTGCCTTGGATTTTTCCCTGCATAATTATTTGTAGCATTTAATATTTTTCTCCCCTCATAACATGTCCCATGTACAGCAGTTTTCTTCTCTTAATTGTCGGAATCACCTTATGCATACGTCTCATCACTTGCATGTTGGTTATTCTCTCTACCCATGAGATCCTCAATATTCTCCGGTATATCCACATCTCAAATGCCTCCAGTCTCCTCATGTCGGTTACCTTCAGTATCCAGGCCTCCATCCCATAGTATAGTATAGCCAGCACATAGCATCTCATCAGTCGTATTTTTAAATCAAGGTTTAAATCTCTGCAGCAGAAAAGCCTCTTCATTCTTGTAAAGGTGCTTCTCGCCTGTTCTATTCTGACTCGTATTTCTTGGGAGCTGTCATTGTTCTCATTAATATTCGTGCCTAGGTATTTGTGATGTCTTACTCTTTCAATAGGCTGGTTCCTTACATATATCTTACGATTGTCTTGAGTTGTTTTTGATATCAGCATATATTTTGTTTTGCTTATGTTTAGTAATAGTCCATATTCTTCGCTTACTGTGACCGTTCTATTAATTAGCGTCTGTAGGTCTTCGTGTGTTCCAGCTAAAATAACTGTATCGTCAGCGTAATGCGTAATGTTTCTATCTATCTATCTATCTACATCCAGTTTCCTGAATATTTTATTATGGACCACCTTCAACAGGACTTTCAATGTGTGAACCATCAGGCTTATTGTGCGGTAGTCACAGCAATGCCTGGCATTTTTCTTTTTTTGAAGGGTTATATAAGTTGATAGCAACCACTCATTTGGTATTATTCCTGTTCTATATATGGTATTGATTACTTCTACCAAAACATGAATCCGGTCCGCCTCTATCAGTTTAAGAATTTCCGCTGGCAGTTGGTCCGGACCTGCAGCTTTTCCGTTCTTGAACATATCCAGTGCATATGTTACTTCATTTTTAATTATGTCCGGGCCCAAATCCTCCTTTCAAGATTCGTGTGCCATCTCTCATCTTCGAATAGCTGTGTAATGTAGTTCTTCTTCGATGTTTCTAGCTTTTGTTCTATTTCTGTGACAATTTTAATGTAGGTACCCACTACAATGATAACTCAGGATTAATATTTACTTTTTTAGAAATCTAACAAAAATGAATCAACAAGCCAAATTAAAGCTAAATAGCTTGGTTGTGTGTGAAATTTGTTTGGATTACTTACTTACCTCTCTCATTACGTACAATAAATAAAGTCATTAACAAAAGATTTGGTTGCCACATTAATCGTGCTAACAAAAAAAAAATTGGACCCTTAATTTTCGAACAAGAAGTCCCTTATAAAATAAAATTCGTTTGACGACATAACAAATGATCTACTTAAGTATGTGGGACCGAGACCAACAACTCGTAATTCTCATCCGCAAGATTCTTTTCGATCATAAATCCCGGATGAATGGCGATCGAGCATCACAATCCTCATGTTCAAAAAAGGCGATAAGAAAATCCCATCAAATTACAGAAGCATAAATCTACTAAACACCACTCTAAAACTAACAACAAAAATGATAACGAACATAATCAATGGCATGATTACTCTTTCAGATGAGCAACAGGGATCTAGAACAGGAAGATCGTGTACCAACGCAGTCTTTGTCATGAGACAGATAATGGAAAAGTCGATCGAATATAACAAACCTGCATATCTATGTTTTATATATCTTGAAAAGGCATTCGATCGCGTCCAATTGAGAGATATGATACACCTCCTTTATGACAGACAAGTCCCTCATAACCTGATAAAAATCATCGAAAATATATACACGGCAAATTCCGCTTAAGCTAAAACAAAATGCATGACAGGGATTTTTAGTAATATTTTTATTTACAAAACTAAATCTCGAAAAAAGGTTTGATATTAAATAAGGTAAGGGATGCTAATTTTATATTAAATTACATTTAAACTTACCTTATTCTGTTTTAAATGCACTAACAAGTAAAAAAGAAACATTGATTGTTACTAATAACCATAATAAGAAAAGAATTACTCTGCTGGTGGTTTCTATTTTTTCAAGGTCACCGAGAAACGTAATTATAATGCAGTTCGTTACAAAAAAGTCTGCATTTTAATCTATCAGAAAGGGAAATTAATTTTAATTAGAACAATCGATAAATGTTTCAGACAACCTATTCTCAAGAAAATAACATAGTTATCGAGTAATATAATTTAAATTAAACGTTTAAAAAAATCGAATTACTAAGCAATGATAAAACAGGAAGTTATAACAAGAAATGACCAGACTACTTCGACTCATAACAACTGCATACTTTCTGAAAAAAAGTTATAAAAAATACATTTTAATATTTTACAATGTTTAAATACATTTTTATTTTAACCTTCTAGTAGTGTAGGGAGCAAGAAGTAACAGTTTATTTCTGTATTCTGTGATCACATGTAAATATTGTAGGCAAAAGAAAAGCCATCTTTAACAAAGGTTCATACTAAAATTCTACAAATTTGGCCAAAATGAAAGCCTAATTGGACAGCAGAGGAATGAAATAAAGATGCTAAAGCTAAAGCTTGAGGAACTCGAAAACGAGCTGAAGAATATAAAGTGGGATATACTTGGGTTGTCAGAAGTGCGATAAAAGAGCTCTTTAACTTCCTTCTTCGGGTAAAAGCTACAATGGTTAATTTGGAGGCATTAATGTTCAAACAGAGGCTGCCAATGTTTCTCCCAGTAGGGAGGAGTATATTATTGTTTCAGCATGCAGTCTATCCACCTGCAGCATGTTTCATCGATGTCTTCGTCTCGATGCACTTGAGATTGAGTTTAGAGATGTATCGTTACATGCTCCCTCGATGTCTAGGAATGCACACAGCAGGACCTCTTTGTTTCTCAGTGCAGTTTCCATTTTCTCCACGAGTTGGTGTAAAGCTGTTTCTGTAGATTTTCCTGTTGTGTAGGCATATAGGTCCTTGTTTAGTGGCTGGTTCACCAACACCGTATTCCTGATGTGCCTGTCCAACAGTTTTTTCTGTGTCTTAATTATAAATGACATAAGACTTATCGGCCTCAGTGCTTTCGCTCCATCCTGTGTGGTTCTTGGAATGAAAACAACTGTCTACATGTTTTTGGTATGTATCTCAGTGCAAGACTGGCACTTAGTACCATGCACTTTAAGCGATGGTGTGTACGTCTGACTTATCAAGAAAGAGACTACGACCTGTGCAAGAGATCAAATAATTTCTCTTCTAAAAATGTGTTCATTTACACCATAACGGCTTTGTAAAAAAATAAATATTCCACGAATTAAAAAACATAATATTAACTTCTGAAAAATAAACTAAAAATTTTAACTCTAAAAAAAACATTACAAATCTAATGTAATATGGGTACCTTGTTGATGTAATGTTGGCACAAAGGATAATTTTTTCCCTTAATCCATAAGATTTTTATCTTCCTCAAATTCGTGTCGATAGGCTTATTGTTTCAGATATACCCAAAGAAAAAAATCATTTGAAGATAAATCTGAAAATCTGCGAGTGCACGTGAGCATTCCACGATCAGGAAACGTCGTTTAAAGAAATTATTTCACTGCTCGTGCATTGTGACTTAAACAATCATTTTGTTTAAACCACATGTCCACAAAATAGGAAGTAGCTAAACTGCCGGAATAATTTGATCAGAAGCTGTAGATATTTTACAGCGTTTAGGTTACTATCCGTTAAAGCAGGGACCTATAAATAGTCTTCTAAAATTCCTGTCCTGTTCTTATGTAAAGAAAACGATGACTTGTCTCTAAATATTGTTACGATTATTTGAGTCCGTCTCTGTCGACCTTGTCTGTCGCGACAGTGCGTCGGTCACAATTGGGGGACTGTCGGCGTGGCGAACAAAAGGAAAGCTCCCTCAAATTCTCGACGAGGTGTCCAGTAGTTCCGAAATAATAAAAGATTTTTCGGGCTATTTCTAGAAGGCCTTTCGGAGTAATATAAAGACAGCGGCCGCGGAAGCGGAAGTCAGTTTTAAGTTATGAAATGTAATTATTTGTAAATGTTGTATCTAAGTGATTTGTAAAAGTAAAGTTTATTGTGTAAAAGTATTGGAATAAAAAATTGTTTTGTTACTGTATCGAGAGTTTAAAATTACCGAACCCAAGAAAAAAGTAATTTCGTAACAATATGTTTTGTAAAAAACATCATTTTTATTTTACTTTTCCATCATGGTTTCACAAAATTCCATGTTTTACATATTTGACTATTTTTTGACACAAGGGGGTTTATTTAAACCTTTATGACATTAGATTTGTAGTTTACCATTGTGCCTGGTAGGTGGCGCTACGATTTGGTTCCAGGATTTTTTATTTTTTGATGAAATTATTTTAAGACGTATCAGAATATATAAAAAAAAGTTCATAAATAATTGACCGTTAAACCTACTAAGAATAATCCATAGTTATGTTCATGTACCTACCATAAGTGGCGCTGATGTCGAATTCTGTGGTATTTGATGTACGCATCAATACATGCGCAAGTCACTTGCGTCTTAGCTTGGTGTTGTTTTAACATTTCAATAATTTAACATTATGAGCTTACGGATCATCTAAGTTCCATGCAGTCTTCTCCAACATATTAGTCTTCTCCAAGCTGCTAATACATATTATGAAAAAACTAAAACTGTCAGACATTTACACTCAACAGCAATATATTTTTTGCAATCACATTAATAAACGGCGCAAGGTGGCGGCGCACTCATTTTTTAATTTTGCTTTGGCCAACAACATGACCATATTTTTTAAATAAATATTCGTAGATGCCCTACCCTGAGGGCCTTAGAACTAACAACAAGTATCTATTGTTTAAGTCCGATACTGTCTGTTGTCAACTGTATATAAACAACCCTCGTAGCCGTCTACCTTTGAGGGTTTAACCGTTATCATGGGGTAATCGAAGACAACAACTTTTGTGAGCAGAAGAACATTCTTTATGGTCAAATGAAAATTGGACAACTGTGCAACTGTTTGAAATTTATTCCGAATCCAGAAGGGTTCGTGTGTAGAGAGAGCTAACAATGCAAACCTTCTCCGCATTTATCAGGAAGTGACTCTTTTCAAGGGGTAACATTTATGGTCGGGGGAAGAACCGACCCCATTCTATTAAACGACTTTTTGAATCGTAAATCGTACGTGGATCAGATACTGGCACCAGTTGTTGTTCCACGAGCTATTAATTCCAAATTTATTTACTTGCATGTCAATGTCAGACCACACGTCAACGGTTACAAAAGAATTTATGGAGAGCATCATCGACGTACCTTAGTCCTATAGAGCATACGTGGCATATACTTTAAAGAGAAGTTCTTTGTATGGAAAAGCCAAAAGATAATAGTAGATTCCTTTTTTAACACTTCGAGACGCTTGGAATAAGATACCCTTGACAGAAATTGTAAATGATCTACATATTGAATTGCTTCATGTTGTTTGTAAGATCAATACAGCGGGGATGACTATTCTGAAAAGTAGAGCCAGAGTGACTCTGATAGATAAATTGAGGAATAGTGTGGTAAGAGAACGCTGTGGTGTGAAAGAAGATGCGGTAACAAAAATGGATAAAGAAATGCCTAGATGGTTTGGACAATTACAGAGGATGGATGAAAGAAAATTGACGAAGACGAAACAGATTTAGTAGGCTAGAGTAAATGGGCAAGTTTGTAGAGGTCAACCTAGGCGAACGTATTATGATGAGATGAAATTTTTTTGGAAAAAGGTCATTTCAAGAGTAACAGCAACCTACGAGCATGTACAAAAGTGCTGTTAAAAGTAGAAGAAGAGAAAGATGTGTGCAAGAACCGTAGCAAGTGGGAGAAGTGGTCTCTGCCTACTCCTACGGGGAAAAGGCGTGACTATATGTCTAAAAATTCTTAAAAAATTACATACATACAAATAGTCACGCCTTTTTCCTGTAGGAATAGGCAGAGACCACTTCCTTCCACTTGCTTTGGTTCTTGTCATGCTTGTTTCTCTTTCATAAACCTTTACTTTCGTTTTGCTTACATTTATTTCCATTTGATTTTCAAGGCATCATGCATAACATTAACCATCGCCTGCAACTACTCTTCAGATGTTGCTAATATGACTTGATCATAGGCGTGAAGAAGGCATCTGACTATCAAATCATTCATTTTCAATCCATACGCTTTATCTTTCAAATCTTTTAAACAATCGTCTATGTATAAGCTAAACAGCCATGGCGAAGCCACACATCCCTGTCTTACACCTTTTTCGATGTTAAACCAGTCCGTGCAAACTCTCTTTATCCTGACACAAGCAGTGGAATCCTCGTTGATTTTAGTGCTCGTATTAAACTACCGCTCACCCCATACATAGACAATGTCGACTACAATTCACTCCCCACCACTCTGTCATAGGCCTTTTCCAATTCTTTAAAAGCACAATAGATCTTCTGACTTCTAGCCAAGAATTTTTCGACTATACCCAGTAATGAAAAGACCTGATCCATACATCTCCTTTCTCTTCTAAAACCTACTTGCACATACAGACATAAAATATCACTAGACATTGCGGTTGTGTGTATGACCATTAATTATTTTTGATAATAACACATTTATAACAAGTAAATTATGCAGCCTAAAATTCTAACATGCAAATAATATTTAAATGTAACACATTTACAAGTATACCTAATAAGATTTAAAAGGAAGTTTGTTTAGAATATTCTTATTTTTCCTTGAAAGCATTAAACACACACAAGGTGTCATTTGTGATGAAAGAGTCAGAAAAAGTATTACCTTGTCTGTAGTAAATAACTACTGGCCGTGTTACTAATGGTTATTATTTTTTTTATCGCAAACCTTCGATTACAGATGAGATCGCCTGTTGTAAAAAATTTACTATCAGGTACTTTGCATAAATTATTGATTAAGATTGTTTTTACTATCCTAACGTGAATTTTATTAATGTTTTTTATTAATTTAAAATTCTGAAACTTGATCCATTGAGTATCTTGTGTCGATGATCGTGAACTTTTATATTATACTGGATGTACAGTAGGCTTTTCGGATTTTTTTCGGTTATTGGCAGAAAAACAGATGAAGGGGACACTGCATAGCTTTATTACCAGCCAAAAAGTGTCAAAAAAGGCACGTCTGGCTGTGCATAGAGGTGTGTTGGTTGCGACACTTGAGTATGGTAGTGAATGTTGGGTTTGGCAGAAGAAGCATGAAAATAGGATTAATTCTGCGGAGATGAGTAGTCTGAGAAGTATAGCCGGAGTGACTCGGTTGGATAAAGTAAAGAATAGTGAGATAAAAGAAAGCTGTGGTGTAAAAGAAGATGTATTTACAAAGATAGTTTAAGGAATGCTTAGAGGGTTTAAAAACGTAGATCAAGGAAAATTGACGAAACAAATTTATAAGGCGAGTGTGAATGGACAAGTCGGTAGAGGTCGACCTCGGAGAACATATCTCGATCAGATCAACATTGTTTTGAAGAAATGCCAAGTCAAGAGTACTAACAACCGACGAACATGTATGAGAGCACTGATGAAAGTAGAAAAAGCAAAAGATGTGTGTAAGAACCGTAGCAAGTGGAAGGAAGTGTGCCTACCCCTACGGGAAAAAGGCGTGACTATATGTATGTATGTACAGTAGGGTGTCCGTTATTTACCAAGTTTGCTTTTTTCACTTGGGTATCGTTTAATTAGTTAGTTTAGAGCGTAAAAACAATTTCGAAAATATCAGTGGTCAGGGTGCGACCCGAGAGGTCTACATGACTAACTTCCCAATGGAAAGAATGAAAAAATACCATATGTTTTGTTGTTATAATTATTAAAATTATTATAAAAAACGATTTCAAATTGTTTATAACAAATTATAATTGTCATTAACAATATTCTGTTTATGTCAACCGTATTTTTTAAAAAAATTTCTTGTCATTTCATTTCTTTAAAATTTTTTTTTTAAATATTATGATCAATAATCCTATACAATATTCAATTGTTATAAACAATGCTTGATTATTACTAACAATAATTTTTCACTGTAACAGCGTCTTCAATGCTATTCTCTCAACACTGACACAAGTTTAAAATTCTCCAATTTTTTTTTGTGTTCTAAAACTATCTCTCTCTCACACACACACTTAGTAAAAAAATTTCGTAACGCCATCTGTTTTTAAGATAAAGGGCGTTGAAGAAAAAAAATTTGGTTATTACTTCGTAATTATCAAATCAATATATTCTGAAAACGGTACACAGTATCGCGTTTTATTTATTTAAAAATAAATGGATTAATACTTTATAGTAATCAAATTTTATTAAATTCATAATAACAAGTTACTAGTTACTTGCTTTTTTGTAATATATTAAGATAATAAGATAATATTTTAAATAAATATTAGCTATTAATATTTAACGTTTAGCAACAAGGTATTTACTTAGGGGACACTCTGTATGGCTTTATGCCTATGAATTATTATAATTTTTTCATTCTCATCATCGATATTTTTTGATGATATTATAAAATAAACAAAAAAACCAATTAATTTTAATTTATTTTTTAAAGATTTTAATTAATGGGTTCCAAGAAGATTCTGCCATTATTAAAAAAGGATTTCCATAACACATTTCCATAATACAACTTGATACGACAAAAACATACATATTTAAATTTGGTTTTTGTAATTTTTTTAGTTGTAAGCAATAAATAACAAAATAACGTTTTCAATAATCATAAATTTTGAATGGTTGAAATTAAAAAATAGGAAAATAAAAACTTAAATAACAAGGAAGTCTACAAAAGATGACAAACAATGGATTGAATTTTTAACTTTAGATATTGTGCATTATATCCATAAATAAATATTAATTAGTAAAATGTTTGTTAGGGCATTTTAATCCACAAAACTTATAATTATTATGTCCCACTAATGATTTACCCTGTATGTTTAGGTTCATTCCTGGCGGAACGTTGCCTTATCTGGAGCAGGGCCGGATTTAGGGAAGGGTATTCGGGGCTACAGCCCCGAGGCAAAAGAGGGGCCCCCACAATAGAGACTTCGGAAAAAAAAATTTCGACTAGTAAACAAAACTTTCACAATAAATTATTCATTGAAAAACTTGACTGAAGAATATTGCTCATTTTATTTGGAAAATAATTTGGATCTAGGAGGCTTTCACTCCTTTGTTGTCCCGAGGCCTCCAGACCTCCAAATTCGGCCCTGATCTGGAGAGCCGTTTGAATATTTGTCACAAATATTTATGTTTATATTTTAATTTATTTAAGTTTTAATTTTTTTTTAAATGCTGAATGTAGATTGTAGGGAGGGTTGTGAAGGCTATGCAGCCTCTCAGATCTTTTGTGCATAACCCTTTATCTATTCGAGGCCCAGGATTCCGAGACTCTGTTTTACCCATATTTTTCAGGTGATACCGCAGAGGGCATTGTCCAGTGAGGAGTGCCGTCACCTTTTTCAAGTCTTTCTTGTCCAACTCGAGAAGCTGTTTAGCTTTCCTTGGCGAAAGGCTTACTAGACTTTTCGCTTGTCTTTGTCCTGGCACTTTATTTCAGTGAGATTTCATTTCATCTGTTTCCCAGCGTCAAACCTCTTCTTTTAAGTGGACCTTGGAGAGTCCACAGAAGGGTTCTGAGCCGAAAATCGTGTATTTGCTCCTTCCTTGACAAGGCAGTCTGCTTCCTCGTTGCCTCTAATTCCCTTGTGACCTGGAAGCCATTTAATAGCTGATACATATCTGTAAAAATTTATAAAAACATTTTTCATGAAATGACAAAATCATATTCTTTGGTGAAGCATACCTTATTTTAACGTTTTAAATGATACAATAATTAAGTAATTAATTTGACGTAAAACGACAAATTATAAATTGGAATAATTAATATGACGTAATAAACAATGTTCACCTGGGACAAATAAGCTACTTTCACTATTTAACAAAGATCAGGGTTAGGTATTTGTTTTTTTTATTGTTATAGAGCTTACGATTTATATAAAGAGTGTAAATTTTAATACTTAGGTGCATAAGAAATAGTTTTCAATGTTATCTATCTAAAGTATGTTTGTCCTTTATGGACTCCAAAAGGGCTGGACCAATTTTGATAAAATTTTAAAGCAATATTTAAATTAGTCCAGCGGGTGATCTTTTAAAGTTTGGTAGCGATCGGATTAACGAATGGGGTGGGATGAAAATTAAATATAAAAACTATCAAAAACGGATGATATTAATATCGAATTCATATTCTAATTTAATGAAATTATGTAAATATGTGTTTATTGGTCCAACTTGAGAGATAGAATAGTTTTTATTACGATAAGCCCCTTCAAAAGGGGTGAGAGTGGGTTAACAAAAACTATCAAAAATGGCCGATATTACTGTCGAATTCATAGTTTTTGGGGTCGCTGAGTTTGATAGTTACGTTTCTATTTTTGTTAGTACTTATCCCTAAGAGAGAGTTGGGAAGGGGGTGGAATATAAAAACTATCAAAGACGGCTGATATTAGTGTCGAATTCATAGTCTGTAGGGGACGCTGTAGATTGTAGATTTTAGGGGGGATCGTGAAGGCTATGCAACCTCTTAAGCACCTCGACCTATCAGGTCTTTTGTGCATATAGATATCGGGGACGCTGAGTTTGATAGTTACATTCCCAATTATGGGATAGCTGGAAAGACTCTGATGGATAAAGTGAGGTGAAAAAACTGTGGTGTGAAAAAATATATAGCAACAAAGATAAATAAAGGAATCTTAGATACTTCGGACACGTAGAGAGGATGGACGAAAGAAGATTGACGAAACTGTGTTATAATGCGAGTGTGAAAGTCGGTAGAGGTCGACCTAAGCGAACGGATCTCGATTACATCGAGATTGTTTTAAAGAAAGGCCAGGTCAAGAGTACCAGCAATTGACGAGCATGTATGAAAGCGCTGATGAAAGTAGAAGCAAACGACGTGTGTAAGAGTCTTAGCAAGTGGAAAGAAGTGGCGTCTGTCTATCTCCACGGGAAAAAGGCGTGAGTATATGTATGTATGTGTATGGTGTTAATTTAAAAACTTTCTACACCGGCAATCAGAGAAAGCCTTAAGCTCTACACCAACTAAAAAAACAGCAACCCCTTGTTTATGTTGTAATCTTGTAATATTATTAAAAACAAGCAAAAGTAATGTACAATTACAAGAAATAATAATTATTATAAACAGGTTGAACCAATACATTAATATACATTAGTCTAAAAACAAATATTTTTAATATTGCCAAATTATAGTTAAGTGGTTTTCGTTGTTTTTATTGAAACAAGTACAGCCAGTTTTAAATTCTTTACTAACTCTGGCAACTTTGTTAATATTGTGACCTGCTTCTGAAGTGACGCAGGTTAAGTGAACTCATAAAAAAAATTTGGTGGCAGAAATTCTGGCAGCATTTATTTGGGCGACCAACGCATCATTTTAACTAATGTTAAACATTGATCGTCATCTAATTAATTTATTAAAAAAAAAGTGATAATTAGAATGAAATCAATCATGAAATTAATACCAACCGAAATTTGGCGTTGGAATAATACTACTGAGACACCCGGTTTAGTAAGTATTAAAATGTGTAGTTGTATTAAGAGATTATTAATAAGTGTCTGGTTTCTACAAAATATTGTTACGATCCGGCCCTGTTGTCTGTCGCCTTGAGGCGCGTCGATCACAATTAGCCTGCATGATTATGCCGCCGGCGATTGGAACTAATTCGGTAAATTCTAGAATACTGCGTCTAATAATTCCGAAACAATAAAAGGATTATTCGGGCTCTTTCTAGAAAAAAGGTCTTATAATTTCGAATAGTGACGATTCTTCCAGAACGATGATTTGGAGATATTTAAACGGAAACATAGATCGAGGTTTTTAAGTTTTGGTCTTTAGTTTATTTAGTTTAAAGTCAAGTATTTAAAAAAATTATAAAGTGAATATCAAGTTATTTGTAAAGTAAAATTTATTGCGTAAAAATATATGGAAAAATCACGAAGTGGGCGACATCTATTATTGATCGTATAAACTTCTCGAGGTGTGAACAACAAACCAACCTCCATTTGTTTATATGGGTGAAAAGTGAACTTTATATATTATTTCGAGCAATTTAAACATTAAAAGTGTTATATTCAAACGATATTTTGTGAAGAATTGATGTTAATAAACCACAAAATTGGAAAATTCAAAGGATTAAAAAAGGGGATATGGAGATAAAATCGCGAAAAATATGCTCTTTTCCCCAATGCTCTACATATACAATATTAATCAAATTAAATTAAGCACCTGTACGTGCTATAGTAATACATACATACACATATTAATACACTTACAGTATACATACATATACTTGAATTGAATCTTAGTTACTGTTTCAATTTCTTCTGAAATATATATTATTAGGTAAATATAATATATTGTTAGGTAAAGTGTTTTGGAAGCAACATATGTTATAAATCTTTGACTTGCATCTTGCTGTACCACTGGAGTTCTTAAAAAATTATTTAATCTTGGTCTTGTATTGTGCAAATGATTAGCATTGCATCCCAATTCAGGCTTTCTATAAAAAGGGGTGCAACAACAATGATAATATAATGTTCGTATATATTAAGCATTCGTTTATTATATAAGAGAGAGGTAGGATATAATTCCGACTTTTTTTATATAATTTTAATTATATGATTTTGGATTACATTAAGGGGTTGAAGCGCAATATCAAATAATCCACCCCATATAGTCCATTGAAAAGTTACATTTGGGGTTGCGTTTTTTAGAGGACGCAATTTTATTTTTTTGATGTGTAGGGGGGGTCAGTGTAAAGCTAAAACCAAGTTTGTGGGGTCGCCACCCTTGTCCCACGGCCGCCATCTTGAAAATAGGGGTTGAAATGGTTTTTACGATATATCTCTTAAACTATTTATTTGATAAAAAAAATTTATTAACATTTTTTGTTGCAAATTAAATTCTCTACAACTTTGGTTCAGTAATTTTTTTTCGTAGAACTATAAATAAAAAAGTTATAAGCGAAAATCTTCAGAAATTCGAGAAAAATTTTTATATTTTTCGATATAACTTTTTTTTTATAATCATGATGATGAACCGCCGACATTAACACCGTTTCCTTCTCCAGTTCTCCCACTGGTATTTAATTCAGAAAGCCGATCAGATGCTGAGCCGCAGCCTGGTCCATCGAAACGACTGAGGACGGAGTAGTTCTAATTTAGAAAATCACCGTGGATTATGCCTATTGGGGATAACACGTAAAAAAAAACGCGCCTCTAGACTCTACCTCGTGATTGGTGGGGAAAAGAGTCAATAATTAATTATTAATAATATTGCAAAATTTGTAATTAAAAAAGTTATAATAACAAAATAAAAAAACAATAACTGATGACATATTATTAGTACACACGCGTATAATATAGGTATAGTTAAGAATATTGAAAAATAGTACTCACTTCGGAGCGCTGTAAAACCTTAGCTATTGACTTAATGAAAAAATGATGCAAATAAAAGTTGTTCCTCCAAAAACGATCTACAAAAATGATCAGATATCATTTTTTCGTAAAATGATAAAAAAAAAAGTTATATCGAAAAATATAAATTTTTTTCTCGAATCTCTGAAGATTTTCGCTTATAACTATTTTATTTATAGTTCTACGACAAAAAATTACTGGACCAAAGTTGTAGAGAATTTAGTTTGCAACAAAAAATGTTAATAAATTTTTTTTATCAAATAAATAGTTTAAGAGATATATCGTAAAAACCATTTCAACCCCTATTTTCAAGATGGCGGCCGTGGGACAAGGGTGGCGACCCCACAAACTTGGTTTTAGCTTTACACTGACCCCCCTACACATCAAAAAAATAAAATTGCGTCCTCTAAAAAACGCAAGGTAATGCCTAAAAAATGTAACATTTCAATGGACTAATATTATTATACCGTATCGGAGAATAGATTCAACTAGTGAACTATAAATAGTAATGAGTGAACTCCTAGTCATAAATTTCCTAAACTCATAAATTTTAAAAATAAATCTTATAACCTTAGTTGTTAATGATTGAATGTGATCATTCCATTTCAAATTTTGGTCAATTATGAGACCGAGGTATTTTGTTTAATTGTTCATTTGAATTCTAAGGTTTTCACTTATTTTTATTTTAAAAGAAGGTCTATTAACATTAGTTAACGAAAAGGCCAAAAAAGAGGTTTTAGATACATTTTAAAAGAGTTTCATTAAAATCAAGCCAATTCCATTATATTTTAACATAAATTTCCTTTAAATCCTAATGCAGCTCAGAAATGGATCTCATACATAAACTTTTGATGATTTTTTCATTGAGACCTTCAGTTCCTCATAAGATGATGTGGCCAGCCTTAAAAACCTCTTCCCCCTCCTTAATTGGTCGAACACGTTCACCCAAACGATACAATATGTCCAAAATTGATATTTAGACTTTCATAGGCTTTGCAACAAGAATTCCAGTGACAACAGAACTGAAAAACTTCGAAAACAAACCAAAATTAATACCTAGACACACCTGGTCTTTACTGGCATTTAACAGAAAACCAGCGACAATAAAACTGATACCTTAAATCCAGCTTTAATCCAATAGTTTAACGAAAAAAAATCACCTCAAATCTCTAAGATAACTATAATTTCCTTCAATAAAAACTTTGGTTTTACTAGTAATTAAATGACAGAATATTTGTTGTTCACACCTCGATCCGATATTTTGTCATTGTCAGCGCCATCTCCCTATTGGAATAAAAATTGTTTAGTTATTGTACTGAGAGTTTAGAATTACCGAACCCAAGGAAAAAATATCGTAGCAATATTGACCTTATTTTATGCTAGAAAAAAAATTGAACTCTACCAAGCAACCTAAATGACGATATAAGGTTTATAAATAAAAAATTTATAATTTTTACATATTTTATTTTAGACTCATGAGAAAAAGTAGAAAAAATTCTTATCTTTCTATATTTACAACTTGTATATATTTACATGCTTAGTCTCAGACATATCAATTCATTCAACAATATTTATGTTTACTCATTCTGTAAAAAGTTATACAAATGTACACTTTAATTGTCCTTAGGACATGATAAACAATATTATCACAATAAATTAAACACGGATGATATTTACATCCTAATCTATAAAATAAAATTTGAACTTTCAAACTTAAGTGTTCCACACTCAACGATATCACATTTAAATTTCTGAAGATGCCTTACTGGATATACTACTTAGGGATGAATGAACGGACAATTATCTCCGTTTCGACAATAGCCGTGATTTTGAATATTTTTACACAGTCTTCCTCCTCTATTTCCGCCACCTCCCCGTCGCCAATTTCCACCAGGGCCGCTCATTCGAACCCAATTTCCATTATCGTTATTACCTCCTCGCCCACGTCGGAAGCCACCTCCTCTGTTGTGACGAAAGTTGTTTGGAGGAAACATATTGTTAGGAGGACCATTGGGATTTCCGAACATGGGGAAATCGGGTTCGGGACCGGGACCAGGACCAGGTCCAAATCCATCAGGTATCGGTCCTCCAGGGAACATATTAGGATTCATTTGATTCATCATCATTTCGTTGGGAGGTAGCAAATTAGGAGGAGGCATCATACTGCCATTAGGCATAAGATTTGGAGGAACAAAGTTATTAGGAATTGGAGGTATCATTGGTCCAACTGGTCCTGGAAATCTGGGCATCTGATTCGGGAAATTGGGAGGAGGAATACTACTAAACTGTGGATTAAAGGGTACTGGAATAGTTGGATAAACCATAGGTACTTGGGGTTCGGGCAAAGGAGCATTTCCTTTGGGTTCGGGCCATGGAGTATTCTTTAAATCAATTTCTTGGCTTTCGGGATCTTCTAGTTGAATAATTACGGGATCACTCATCTGATGATTTTCAGGAATCGGTTCTTCGGGAGTATCCGGTATTTTTCTTTTATCAAAATAGAGAGCTTGAAGAACACTTTTTTCTCGAGCAAATTGAATGTCTTTTTCTAAACTTCTATGGCCGGGTACAATTAATGATTCTGTTACATCAATCTCAAATGGTATCCTCCAAACAATTTGAGGTTCCATTAAATCTTCACCACCCACCTTTCTAGAGAGCTGTAATGCTTCTCTTTCATTTGATATATCCATCTTGGCCATATCATTAAATGCTTTAGTAACATTAACCCTTTCGGTTTCATCCAATTCAAAGTATCGAATTTCCACCAGATCAGTATCGTTTTTCCAAGAGATTGACTTTTTAGGGCCCTTTTTTTTCGTGTACATGAGGACACCTTTAGGTACACCTTCAATTTTAAGTTTCTTCAATTCTTCCGGATCATCGTCAGTGGGAGTTACTGCTCGGGGAGATCTTATCTCGTTTTCCTTATTTTCGGATATTGTAGAAACTACGCTATCGTCGAGATTTTCGGAATTTTCTGCTAAACCGTTTTCTTTGTTTTCATTCGCTTCTTCAACATCCTGAGAAAGAGTGTCTTGGTAGAAATTGATAGGCGCTATATTTTTTATACCAAGTGGAGAAGACGGCGTTGAAAGATGCTCTTGTGTTGGAGAAGTTGTTGGTGAAGAAGGAGTATCTTTAGAAGTACTAGCTCTTCGTTTTCTCTTTTTGGGCTCTTTCTTCGATGTTGCAGCTGTAAGAGCATCGTTGAATAAATCACTTTCTTGAAGCATTGCTGTAAACAAAGAAATCATTAGTTTGGATGCTTATCACAATGACGATGTTATTTTTAATAAAAATGCGGAAAAATGAAGACGAATAATAATTAAAAAACACTTAGTATTATCTTTTCTCGGTCTAAATAATTGAAGTAGTCATCAAAAAACCTGATTTTACATTTTGATTTACAAACAAAACCTCAAGTTTTTTTTAAACAATTATTAACGAAAAAGAAAATGGCAGTTTTCTTAAAACATAGTACGGTTGATATCTAGCTGAAAAATAAAAACAAAAAGATTACCAATAAAACGCTTTTATATTTAAATACGATAGCTGTGACATCAATGAAGAAATTATTACTCATTTATATTTAATAAAAACATTACAACCAATTGTTATTATCATTATTTAATTGTTCTTTAAATGAAAATAAATAACAAGGATATTAATGTAAAATTATAATGATATCGACCTGTCAAAAAAAATTCACGTTTATAGATTTTGCATTTAAAATTTTATCAGGTTGCAACTATTAGTTGCTTTTAATTTAGTTCAACCTTGTGTATTTCCGGCCTTAACCTTCTAAATAACGTACTTTACGATTGTATTTAATTTTGTTGATAGGTTATACAACTCGACGCTGACACATTAAATAAATAACGGAGAGGTTAATTGGGATGAATCAATTAATAAATCTTTCTTATTAGCATGCGGTTATATAAATCTAATTGCGAATTCAAGGAAAGTTGAAGTAGGTATGCTTCGTTGTGTAATCCATTTTTTGGTGACCCAGATTAACGAATGCGCCAGGTGATTAATTTTGCCAAAATAAAATATGAGATGACCTAAATAAAATAATATAAAAAAAATTAATTGATGTGTTAGTAACCTTTTTTTCACTGACAACAACATTTATTGTAAACTCTTCTGAACGGAGAAGAGGGATGAATCGAGCATTAAGGATGAAGTACATTACGTTACGTTATTTGCTTAAACTATTTAAACAATTAGTTTTTCAAGTTGAATTATTTGGCACAAACACCGTTTAATTTTTTTGATAAAGAAAATTAAAAATTGTTTTGAATTAAAAAATCCTATGCTACAATTATGTATATTTCGGGTTATATTTCTTTGAAAATGTTTAAGATGAAATTAAAAATATTAATTTTTTTATTACCTGCATTTTTTATTGCTTAAGAATATTTATCAAAATTATTGAAAACTAGCGGACCCGGCAGAAGTTGTCCTGTCTAAAAGATAGCTTGCCTGCTTTGAGAATACTATCAAACTCAACAACCCCGAAAACTATAAATTCGACACTTACGTCGTCGTTTTTGAAAGATTTTATATTCCATCCTCTTTCGTAGGGGTGCTTACAACATTGGAGATATCACAATCAAAAGCTTGAAAACTATGACTTCGACACTAATATCGGCGTTTTGAATATTTTTTATATTTCACCCCTTCGGTAGGAGTGCTAACAAAATACATAACTGGGAATGTCACTTTCAAACTTACGAGTTCCCAAAGACTATGAATTCGACACTATTACCAGCCGTTTTTGATAATTTTTACATTCCATCCCCTATCGTAGGGGTGCTAACAACACTAAAACTACCCCAGGTATGCAACTTCTGATAATTTCATCCCAATCGGTCCAGCCGCTTGCGAGTTTTTGAAGGACATACATACATACAAACATTTTTTCATTTTTAGAAATATAGATATGTACAATTGAACGTCATTATAATAGAAGATGCAAATAAATCATTTCCCAACCAAAATATAAGTTAATGATTTAACTTTGTAGGTATCGTAATAAAGTAAAAATAATCTAATACAAAATGGTTTTTAAAATTTTCAAACCGCATGAAATTTGTTTAGCACTGTATATTTTAAGTAGATAATAAATTTTAAAACATGACAGATTTTACGAAAAGAATAATTAAATAAAAAGATTTCGTAATTGAGGCGGACCAACTTCTTTGCTACAAAATTGTGTTAAATCTTCAGGTAATTATACTTTTAAATATAAGGTAGGTATTAAATAAAAGATTGACCTGTTTTTTTATTCATACACCAATCTATTAATTCAATTATTCACATATACAAATTAATTACAAATTATTGCAGTCAAATGTATTGTTTTTATTTTGATTAATTTTGTTTTACAGTGTGTCTGTCTACGGATGAGTTCATAGGGGGGAAAACTTTTTTATTCTTAGTTTAATCGAAAAACGTCACTTTTGACAAAAAGTTTTGCTCGTTGTCAAATCCCAGTTAATGAAAACAAATTCACGTTTTAGTTTATCTACTTCATTTTATAATTAATTTGCCGGGAAACCACATAAAACTTTATTTCAAATTCAAACATTAAGATAATCTAGTGCGTGACGTTTTTGTCTTCAACAGAACCCTTCTCATCGAATATCATTATTAATTTTTTTAGTTCATCAACCGTAATATGTACATCTGGATATTTTTTATTAAATACGTACCCAAGTTGCGGAACATCCCCAGCACTATAGAACTTTACAAGATAAATTCCTAATTGAAGCGTACCTAAGGATTGTGACACAACGATAAATTGAAATAATTTTTGCTTAATAATGACATAAACGTCACTCACTGGATTATCGTCAAATTATTGAACTTAGAAAAAATTGACTATAAAATAAAGCAGATATAGTAAAACGTGAATCTGTTCATTTTCTGGGACCTTACAAGTAAAACTTTTTAGGACATCTTTTCGATAATACTAAAAATAAAATTTGCTGGTGAACATTATCACACTGTAAGAGTTTTGCAGCTCAACAATAACAAATTGCAAGATTTTTAGACTTAATCGATACAAAAAAACATCAAATACTCGTAAATGCAGAGTCTTATCAGCTCAATTTAATTATATATTGTTTTATACTGCACATTTAAGTTTAATTAAGATTAAAATTCTGGATATTACTTTATTACAATTTTTCGGTTGCTTTTAATTGGGAAAAATTCACAAATGTTTCTATGTAGGAATAAAGTTGTCTACAATGTTTGATACAAAATTGACCTGATCGAATGAAAACGTAAGTAGGTATCTCCTAAACTAAGTAACCACATAAAATGAAATATAAAAGAATAATGTAAATAATAAAGTAAAATTCTCTTTGAGAAGAAAACCTTAGGTAATTAGACTAAACCATTTTTAATTTACAATACATTGTTTACTAAAAATTGTTTTTCATGTATTAGCAATAAAATATTCTATTTTATTTTTTGATAGTTGTAATTTAGATTGCTTCAAATATTTTTTTTAAATTTACTTGCTACTTTTGTAAATTTATTTTCATACAAATTTGACACGAATATACAGGGTGTTTCAAAAAAGGTGACCCCGTCTCTAGGATTGGTAGAACACTGAAAAATAATTGGGGTTTGCTTTTTAACATTTTTCGTAACGCCATCTGAATTCAAGATAAAGGGCGTATCTTGTTTTTAAAACATTTTTGTTTCTTCTTAAATATTTTGAAACTTTTTCAACACGCTTATATTAGTTTCACCTGTATGTTTGTCTTGGCCTCGATTTTACCCTACTTTAAGCGATCAGAATTAAATTAAACATCGCACACTTGTCAAAGACCGACGCCAATGCAGTAATTCGATCAAAATATTCGATTATCCTGATTACTTTCGCCAGGATTCATAAATTTCTTCAGGGATCCTTTGCATAAGAGTAAAAGAGAGAACTACTGCGTGAACTACGCATGCGCGCATTTCCAATGTCTTATTATAATTCACCCAATCCAATTTACTGGTGAGAAACGTGCCGAGGGATGAATCGCAAGAGGGTGAGTAAAACAAATGAAACTAAAAAGCGAAAAATAAATTATAGTTTAAAAAAACTAAAAAACACGCTTTTGGAGTTAATTAAACTAAAAAGTAAAAAATAATTCTCAACATAAGAATAAAATTACTGACGAGAAAATTAATGTAATTTTTCTATAAAAGCGAGGAGTGCTTTGTATAATATTTTTAAACTATACACCTATCCCCTGATTTACACGGTAGACACGTTCCTGAGAAAAACGTGTAAATCGAAAATTAAAAATATTCAAGTCAAAACAGTGTAAATCGAAAAGCTTGCAGAAAATGCATAATTTTGCTATTTAACAGTTGTGATTTTTTTCAATATTTTTAGGTGTACACAGAAATAAAAATAAAATGCATTGCCAGGTTAAAATAATATTAATTAATATTAAAATAATAACTTTTCTTTCAACTTCTTTCGACATTATAAGCCTATAATTTTTTTTAATTTATGTTAATTTATAATAATCTAAATTATGCACTCACTTGTAATTTACGAATATGGAAAATTAAATCTTTCTGAAACTGTGAAACTTTTACTCAAATACAATTTTCCGTAGATAAAACTTTAATTTTATGCGAAGAAATACAGACACAGTGTGCATGTGCAGCAAGTCAGCACATAAGCTCGGGATTCCCCGTGAGATGTGTACACAGCGCACGTGTTCAAACACAGTAGCATTTAGTGGAGTGCGATAAAAACAAAAAAAAAACTTATTTGGAAAACCGTGTAAAAGCGAAAACGTGTAAAACAAGTACCGTGTAAATCGGGGGATAGGTGTAATTTATTAATTAACTGCCTAAAAAGTAATGCTTTACCTATTAAAAAAAATACTTTGCACCAAGAAAACCAAAATAATCATAAACATTTTAAACAAATGTCCATAATTTGGGAAAATAATAAATTGAATGAAATTTTACTGTAAAAAATTACAGTGATGATGAGTATAAGTTGGGTACTGGTATTCTGGTATGTGGCTGTGATTTCTTTAAATAAACTTACGATCAAAATTTTTATTTTTTTCTTTCCCCGGTATACAGTTTTGTGCCAACGCAATGCACTAACATTTATTAAGAATGAAATTTTTGACAAATAAATAATAAACAATTTTCCCATTTGGTGCAGATCTTTTGACCATCAGTAGGTATAGTGGTTGTACGTATACAGAGTGGACCAAAAGACCGGAAACGGACAATTATCTCGTAAATTGCTAATCGTACAAAATTTGAAATAAGCCTATTTAAAGATACGGAGATTCCAGATTTGATATTTGCAATGTTGTCAAAGTTGCCGTTTTTGGAATCTCCTCTTCAAAACGAGTTTATTCACATGTTTCACTTATGATTTTATGTAGTCTAAAAGGTCTTAAATATATAAAACAGGGATTCAATTAGTTTGAAATGCTTGGTATAATTAAATGCCTGTCATTAAATTGATTGCTTTTAAAAATGAAAACGTCAACTATTTTAATGTCAAATTGGTAAGTCGTCATTTCGTTGCTAAGATAATAACAATAAGTTCGGGGAATTCGGTCCTTCCAGACTAGGCAGAAAAAGCACTACTTTCCGTCTTCCAAACGGTTGACGAAAAAACTGTTTTACTTAGCGGCGCCAATTTATATTTAGGTAGGAATTAAGCAACTTAATAGTGGTATATACAGTGCATCCATAAAGTAACGCATAAATTCATTAGCTAAATAAACTGTAATAAAAAGAAATCCAGAAACATCGATTTTTAATTTTAATCAATTATTTTTTAAAAGAATAATCTATCAAACAGGGTAAATAACCTTTGAATGATGATGACGTCAGGACCAATTTTTTTAAATGATACACCGCCCTTTTTTATTCAAATTGGCGTAGACTAAACAGAAAAAGTTTAAAAGTATTTCTTGCTATTTGTTTTTTTTAATTTGACGTTAAAAACTTTCATAAATATTTAAGTAAATATCCGTATTGTTAATATCATTTATCATATCGTATTTAACAAACTGTTTTGATAAAATGCCTTCAACTGAAAGTGATAGAATTGAAATTTTAATTGGTGTTGGCGATAGGATGCGGACTCAACAAGAGTAGTAAGCGGAAAATGAAAGTATTTTTAAGACCTTGAGTTAAAATTAAAGCGTGTTAAATATATCCACAAAAAAGTTAAAATTCTCACTTACAGGTCTAATACATTTCATATATCTAAAAGGCGATACCAAAAAATTAGGAAAGCACATGAAATTCCAAATATTGCTTAAAATTATCAAAAATATAGTAATCACCCATTTTTGACTTATTTTGTAGTTTTTAACTTCCCAGTGGAAGTAAATTTTGACATATTTCACATTTCAAGGTCCCCAGAGTCGAATACAATAGTTTTTAAGTGGACGTCTCAATTATCTCGAAAACAAAAAATGATATCGACGTGGGACCAGTTGCATTCGACGCATAATTACGCAACTTAAAACTGATTTTCAGTAAAATCGGTAAAGCTGTTTTTTATGGAGAATCCAACAACTGAAAAAAATGGTTGACTACCTAAATTTTGCAATTGATAAATTATACTATTTTTAAGACAGAATTTAAAGATCTTTTAAATAATATGATAATTGCATGTAAGGAATATTTGTATGAAAAATATGATGAAAATTTTTCATAAAAAGAGTTTTAGAAAATAAAAATAGGAATTGGAGAATTTCAAACTTATGTCAGTATTGAGAGAATAGCATTAAAGACGCTATAACAGTGAAAAACTATTGTTAGTAATAATCAAGCATTGTTTATAGCAATTAAATATTGTTACTAACAAATGATTATAATGATCATAATAATTAAAACAAAATTTTAATTGTAATAAATAATTGAAAATAGCTCCCGCTCATGAAATGATAAGAAAAAGTTTGAAAGAATACGGTATAAACAGAATATTGTTAATGACAATTATGTGTTATAAAAAATTTGAAATCGTTTTTTTTAATAATAATTATAACAAAAAAACATTTTTATTTTTTCCACTGGGAAGTTAGTCGTGTGGACCTTTCGGGTCGCACCCAGACCACTGATATTTTCAAATTTGTTTTGTAGTTGCAGTTTCAAATAATTATATGGTATATGATGCGGAGTGAATGCGGTGACCAAAATCACCACAAAGGGCAAAGAAAATCCTAGGACGGCGTGAGGAACAGATGGAAGCCATGCTTAAAATATTTCCAACATCAAATTGATGATAAAAGTTTTTCTACACTTAATGGAAGAATCCGGACTTAAAATTTACTTTTTATTGAGATACCCAAAGATTAAAAAGCCAAAGTAATATTTACCAGATAAAAATCGCTTTTGATAAAAGATTTTATTTCGAGAGATTGCCTTCAGTTACTTTCATTGTAATACCGCCTTTACAAAATTTCCATTATTCAATATTGATTTGAGTAATTTAATTTTTACAATTTTGGCAGTAATTTGTAATCTGCCTTCATTTTCTTTTTCATAGCAAGCACACATTAAAAGGATGCTAAAAGAAGCATTATACAGGAAAAAATTTAATTATTTAATGTATTGGCATTGCACGTTTCTAAAAAGATTGCACACTTTTAGTGCTACTGTCTATATCGACGTGATAAGTAAAATTTTTATTTCTTAGTTCACATCACCAAATGTTTAAAAAAATTTGTATGATGCAACATTCCATTGATCCAAATATCATTTGACTAGATCCCCAATTAAATTACTCTTTACGGAAGCAAGATTTACAATACTTTTTATTATTTTTTCTTTAGTATATCGTATACATCTCTAGCCTAAAGCAAGCGCCATAAGTATATTCCTATGAACTTTGCTAACTTACTTCGTAGCTGAGATGTGTTTTATTTTAAAATAAACTAATTAAACATCCGAATACGTCGGAAGTGATTCTACAATGTATTCGCTCAACTCTGGAAGTTTAGATGTAAAATTAAATGCATTGAATAACATACGCCTCTGACGAATCTAGCATCGTCATGTTATTGCCTGCAACAGTATCAATAACACAGGCCAACAGCTGTTTTGGTGCCGAAGTATTTGGAGCTCATTTCTTTTGATTTTGATGCCCTGAATTCAAATATGGCATTAGTTTTTGCCTAGGAGCTCAAATTTTTAAGATATAACATTTTAGTGAAAATATACGTTACAATTGAAATTAGTGGTTCAAATAAAAAAAAATTAACACGGAATTTTCATTACTATATTATAATTACATTTTTATTTTTTTATACTATTTAAAAAATATTATACACAAAGATAGAGAAAAACATAATCTATTTTATATAAAAGTCACACCAAGTATAGTCACTAAACACTACGGGAGTTTCTTTTTCAAAAGATTCTTAAATGTACTTTAGAATAGTCCCTTTTTAAACCCAGTGATCTACAGTCATGTGTGTATCCCATCTTCCTTTGTAGCGGTCTTCCGTAGTTTTAATTTTCTGGTGAAATATTTTAATTGTTTCCCTCTGGTGTCTCCTAAATTTTCAGGAAAACTATCCAAGTGGATGTGTAAATAGTGCACCTTAATGCTCATGTTACAGCCAAGGAATTTGAAACTGTTAAGCATCTCGTTTACCAGTTCAACATAGTTTTCAGCTTTGTGTTTGCCCACAAATTTTTTGACAACAAATGCATTCTAGGATTTTCACTCATCCTTGTTCATCGAATTAAAGAAGGCAGGATCCTTAATGAGTTGTCTTATTTCTCTCTTGGACCACTGCTTTCTAACCCAGTGGTGTGTATTGTCACTTTTATCCCAGAGAAACAAAAAGCAAGGGTATTTGGTGTAGCTACTTTGCTGTCCAAGGAGAAAATTTACCATTTTTAAGTGCACACAAATCACCCATTGATTTTCATGATACTTTATCTTCTCCAAGACCAAAGCTGTGGTGTTATATTGTTCTTTCATTTTCTAGGTATAGAACCATATTTGTTTCCATTGTGTAGAAAGACAAATTTTTAACTCCACTTTGAACTGTCAATAAAAAGACGCCAATCATCTGGAAAATATTCAGGATCCTCCAATTTCGAAACAAAATACAAGATTGTCATCTTGAGAGAAGAAAGGTTAAGATCTCTGATGAGGTCATTTAACTCATCCTGGTTAAAACGTTGAGGAATTGACGATATCCCCTCTTAATCACTTTTCACCTTCATTAGAAATAGAAGAGTGATTAGAAGGAAAATACTCGTCCTCACAGAGCTCTGGTAGCTGATGAAACGTTGGAATCCGTACTTCCTCTAAATGAGGAACTATGCGTCTTGCAGAGGCTAAATCAGGATAAGTCCATTTGCTACGGTTGTTTTGATTGATTCCAGTAATATTTACTAGGCAGAAATAAAAGTCATGTAAGTGGTTTTGGGATTCTCTCTCCAAACCATCGGTACGCCGAATTTCAGACTTATTCTTTTCCTGGTAGTTCACTATCGTAAATGTTTTGTAGGTACAAGTTTTGCAGACCTGGTGCGGTGCCCAGGTTTTATCCTGATCACCAAACCTAACACCAAAGTATACAAAAAAGCTTTCTTACAAAGTAATTAACAGGTTTTGTTTTCTATTAACGTGTATTCTCCGCATATGTAGCAAAACACATCAGGTTGATTTATACAACTTCTTCCACTTGAACTCATTTTAATTCAATTCAGGAACACAAATGCAACAAATGTGCAACACAGTTCGTTTTAGGTTAACTTAATAAAAACTTTTTTTCTAACACAAATATCACCCGAGACCAACTTTGATGTATCCTCAATTCTAGTTGAAGCGTTGAAGGTCACTTCACACCGGACAGACAATGCCTTCAAGTTAGTTATAAAAATTAATTTTTACACCCTTTATAAATGATAGGAGCAATGAAAACCGTTATATATACTGCGCGCCTACTCCCGTTGGTCTTTTTCGCGCGCCTGCTCCCGAGTTAAAAAAACGCTGATCTAATAAGTAGAGCTGATGGAGAAAAACTGATTTCATATTTAGATTCAGCACCCCAAATATGGCGAAAATCAGTTTTAAAATCCTAGACACCAAAAAGACATTTTTTTGTTGTTGGCCTGTGTAATTAATGAAAATGATGAGAAAGATTTAGTGGTACAATCGGCGCTGAAGATATTTGTAGTTCTTGTTTCCTCTGTGGCATTTGGAACGGTACTAGCTGCAGAAGGATTTCTATTTATAAACATAATCGGTTTTTAGAAAATCGCAATACTAAAAATATTTTAACACACAAACAATAATTGTATCGTAAGTTGGAAGCGACTACCGAAACGCTTGGTTACACAGTTAAGATAAATTACTAATGGAAGGGACTCTAACTTCGACACCACTTCCTTTTCAAGAAGAGCGGATTTCGAGTGCCGATTTGAACCAAAATGTATTGAAATTGTAATTAAATAAAAGTAAATTATAATTTAAAAATACTACAAAAACACGCGAGTTAATCAAACTAAAAAGTAAAAAATAATTCTTAACATAGGAATAAAATTACTGACGAGAAAATTAATGTCACTGTTCTAAAAGCGTAAGATTTAGACATAGGTGGTTTTAAAAATAATAAATTCATAAAATGAGGTTTTTATGTTTGATATTTATATATTTATAATGGAAAAACTACAACTCGGTATGATGTGGTCACACCTTGCTAGTGCCTATACTTTTAATTTTAACCATTTGAAACATCGGACTTTTTGGTATAGCAGGAGAAATACAAAACGTTATTCAATTTTTAGATTCAGTAGGTAGAAGTGAACTACTATTTAAAGGCACCCCAAGTGGCTAAATTCGACAAAATGGCATTGGAACGTCCACAAAACTCGACAACTGCCGAACAAACTTGCTTGACGATTACAAAGTACACGCGAGAAATTTTAGCAGGTAAATGTTAACATGGATAGGTTAACATTTAGTGTTACGTCGCCGAGTATTGGCTGCGACAGAAATATCGAAAAAAGTGCTTAGCAGTGTTCGCGATGAGACTTAAGTAGAGAAATATAAACAACCTTGTATTTCATCTCAAAAAACTTTCAAAGGAAAGCGTCGCGTTAGAGGTTTCATTTCAGAAGGACATCTATAAAGTATAATGAAATTGTAAATAATTTTACTATACTCCAAAAGCAATGGCAGACTTCAAAACCAGTTTTCCAAAAAGGTTTTTAGTGGCAAAAATAGCTTGTAATACAAGACATATTGATGGAAAGTGATGATGTAATATTAAAGCATATAGAATTTTTGAATACATTAAAACAATATCATGAGGAAGTAAGGAGATATCATTTATACCTTTGAAGCATATTTGTATATTTTCTCACTTTACGACCAAGGTCTGGTTAGGTAAACACTGTAAATACGTAAACAAATTTTAAATAAATTATGTTTTAAAAAAAATTAAAAAACACGCTTTTAGAGTTAATCAAACTAAAAAGTAAAAAATAATTCTTAACATACTGTCGAGAAAATTAATGTCACTGTTCTAAAAGCGTGGGCTGCTTTTAACGACATTTTTAAACTAACTACGTTTCGGAATGAAAGCACCCCAACGCTTCAATGGAACAGTGATGTTAATTTTCTCGTCAGTAATTTTATTCCTATGTTAAGAATTATTTTTTACTTTTGGATTTATTTTAACTTCTTATATTTATAAATCTGGCAAGAAAAGTGGTAATTATCATGATGATATAAGTACAACAAATTTGATGCGCTTGGTAAAAATTACAGTTGGTTCTGAATATAGACCAAACAGCGTCTTGATGGTGGATAATGATAGTTACAACAACAACATGGCATAAAAGGTTTTGAACATGAAATTTTTGGTACCTAAAATTTTTTTTTATTTTGTCACTGGTGAAAACAGCACCCGTATAATTATTTCAAAAGTATGAATTTATTTATATTTATTTAATTTTAATCGCAATACATTTTGATAGAAATATTCGGTAACCATTACATGCCATTGGCAACAAATTCGCGCTCAATGTATGCTTTTATTAACAGTGGAGTGGAGACGTTGCAAGTGTGACTTTCATTAGAAATTCATCTCTATTTACTGTTCCATTAATGTGGCGAGTAAAATTAGGTTAGCCATGATTTTCTCAATTGAAATATATGTATTTGAGTTAACCACCTATTGATAATTGTTGTTTAGTGTTTTGGTTTTGATTTTAATAAGTAAAACAATGCGGAATGTAGCATACATCTACTATCAAAAAACGTCGTCCAAATTTAACTCCGAAAGAAATAAAAATAAAAGAAAATGTATTTTAAAGGACTTCGCAATCAAGAATAGACCGAGTATGTGTGAAGTGGTGGGAAAGTAATGTGTATTAAAAACAAAAATGAGAAAAAAGGGAGTACGTTAATTTCTAAAACTGACAATTTAATTTGATGACAAGACAACGGACATCATTCATCGGTCAGTGCATAAATTTGGATATCTGAAAAGATACGCTGCTCTTACTGAAAAAGAACGAAAAGCATGGCACAACAAATATTTGAGAAAAGTATTAAAAAATGTAGGTCCAAAGATACACACTCGACTCTCGATAATTTGACATTTCGTTAAATTGAATCTCTCGATAATTTAATATTTATTCCCGATCCCTTAAAAAATACTCGATAAATTGAATATAATCAATATTAATTAGTCCCCCTCGGTAATTTGAAGTTAAAAGAATAGTATTTCTTGCGCGCCAACATGTGCGAACTTTCCTACTCTTCATAATTTGAAATTCTGACTCGGAGTGGGGACTTCTGTCTAACTATGGATAACATCTGAAGATTATGCTCATATTGACGATGACAACGGTGTCCATGGTGCCCTAACCGATGTTCAATTGTTGGATTACCACCCTGAATGAGGTAGGAACTAAGTTTGGAGTTCATATTGTCTGGGTACCTGGACACAGGGACATACCAGGCAACTGTAAGGCGGACAAGCTAGCAAGAGAGGGCACCACCCTCCCAGCTGTATCTATCTCATCCCAACAAGGAGAACCAATTGCAAACTGCCGATTCCTTCTGCACAGCAAAGTGGTGCAAAAAGCCAACTTAAGGTGGCAAAATGAACCCACATGCACATCATCGAAACAGATCTGGCCTAAACTAGATCTACGTCGAACCAAGGATGTCTTAACTTTAACCAGGGAGTCCATTGGAAATGCGATCGCGACCATAACAGGACACTGGGCAGTCGGATCCCATGCACGGCGCATGGGAATCGCAAACCTACGACACGACTTCTGTAGAAGCTGTCACGATGAGGAAGAGGAGAAAACAATGGTACATCTTCTCTGCCACTGCCCTGCTCTAGGCAGAAAACGGCTTAATATACTAGGGCAACCGGACTTTGATGATTTAACTGATCTTAGCTCAGTTAGCATCAAGGACCTTACACTTTTTATTAAAAGTTCCAACTGGTTCTCACGGTAGAGGGGGAAGGCACTTCCGTCCATCACGGTATCACAACGGGCCAAAAGGCCTAAGTGGGTTCCATCCGAACCACCGTTTTAACCTAACCTAACCTAACCATTGTTGGATTTGGGCCCTCTTAATGAAGACGAGGAAGAAAACCATCCGCCAATTTCAGTCACATAAAACTAGGCAAGATCTCTTACTACCCTACGCTTCTACGCCCTCAGAACCGACACAAGTGATGATTTCTTCTTAGCTCTCACCTCTATCGAAAATTCATTGGACAATCATAGACGCTCACTCGACAGAAAATAACGGACTTCTTTTCAAACTGAACATTTTTGTGTATAATAATTGTACAAATGTTTGAAATAATAAAGAATTTTTATCAAACTTTGGTTTATTTTGCTTTTTCCTCCTTCCCTCTTGGTTATTTAAACTCCTTTTGCACCCTTGGTGTAGTCGACTCTCGATAATTTGTCACTCCTTAAATTGAATCTCTCGATAATTTGAAATTTTTTTTGTAGTGCCTTGAGTTTCAAATTATCGAGAGTCGACTGTATTACATTGATCGAAAGAAAAAAAGGGTCCGCAGTACCCAAATGCGTAAAAAGATTCAACGATCAAAAGCAAAAGGCAGGCATCTGTCGACGGCGTTTAAAATATCCATCTGGAAAGAAACAAACTAATACGTGCCTAAATTAAGAACGAAGTACCGATGTGAAAATGTTGTTTAATGATGATGTTATCAAAAATTGAGTCGTGGGTACATTCAAATGTGATCATCAGCAGAGCATAAAAGATGGGCAGAGCATGTGAAATTTTGATCAAAGAATGGAAATAACTATAAAACCAGTAACAGTGGATCTTAGTAAAGGCCACCAAAGAATCCTGACTGCTATGGGAACAAACTACAATTAAAATTATATATTTTTTGACATTTTCTTTAGTAAATTCTTCATTTTTGTCACGTTAAAGCATTTACTTTTGGATGCCCATGAACCACCCCATACCCGTAATGTCACACATTTTTCGGTACTGCAAGTTAAAAGATTAGTTATATTGACAAATTTTGAAATCGTAGTATGTATACACCCCAAGTAAAAAAGGATAATATTGGTCTATTGTTAAATTTTACATTAATTATTTAGTGAAGCTGTATTGTTAAGTTGGTAAATTTTGCAGGAACTTACTCGTTTTAACAGAATTTTTACCATGTCGATACAAAAAAAATTTACACAAGAGACTGACTGTTCATAAACTACGTAATGCATTTTCCGTAATTTTTTTTACTTCAATAATAATTTGATTTAAATATATATATATATATATATATATATATATATATATATATATATATAGTGGCATCTACCCTTCCTTGTAACATCACGTAACATAAAAGCTTACCCCACCCACACATCTTTATTTATGGATGCCCCCTAATGACGTTAACATTTTTTTTAAACCTTTTTTAGTACCAGAAAAATAAATTCCCAATTTAAAGTTATAACGGTACAATGTAACACAGTGGTTACATTGTACCGTAACATCACTCTTAACATGAAAATAAATTAAATTATTCACAAAAATCTACCTCGTCCAAAGAACATCCCCCAAAATGAAAAAATCTAGTTTTATTGTGATAAAATGCTGAATAAATAAGCCCCAGATTAACCCAATTTCAATTATTATGGTTTTAACGATGTGCATTAAATTACAAAACAATTAAAAAAGATTAAAAAGTTCAAACACTAAATTGGTAATTATCTTTTGTTTTTTCTATGTATAAGAAAATTCAGTTTATCAATCTGTATATTAATAAAAACAAATCCATCAAGTCCATCTCTATCTATCTTGGAACTTCTTTATTAGAGAGTAATGCATTCTTAACCTACTTAGTGGAAGACAGTAATGGCAGTTAGGCGATGGTAACTTGTAAAATATTAATTATTACCGATTATTTTTATAATAAAGTGTTCTAATGGTTAAACCATAGTACTACTTTTTTATTTAAGTAGTTTAATTAGTAATTTAATAATTTTACGAACAAGCATTTGCCATATTTTCCGGGAAAATACGGTTAGCCATCTGCCTATGAAAAAAATGATACACATCTATGGAAAATATCTGCCTACCATAAATATGACAACATTTCTTTTAAATTAAATGGGTCCGCGTTGGGTTTTCATTGATACGTATTTGCCAAGTTCCCATAAATTTTTTGTCAAGATTAACATCAACGTGCACACTCACGCGATTTAAAAATAAATCATATACCATCTTCGTCACTTAATTATTTCTAATGAAGATAACTGATGTTTTGTAACGGCAAGAAGCCCTTCTTCACTTTATAATAAAAGGGAAGAAAAAAAATCAAGAGGATTTATTGCTTTATGTCCCCACAAAAAAATCGAGAGGGTTTATTGCTTCATGTCCCCACATTCGCATTGCAATGAATCTCTATCTACGGATAGTACAGGTGATATCAATGTCTTCAAATAAAAACATGAAACTGTAGGTATCGGAAACAAAAATTGCGAAAATTAAACATTTTGATTACAATGTAGACTCCGGCATTGGTGATTATTTAGTTCAAGTAACTAAATAAACATAACCAGTTCTATTTTGTGGTTGCAAGTAATAGTTTTAGTATCGCATCGTGGAAATAGAAAGTTCTAACATATTCAGAAACGTGCGCGTGCTCACAGCTTATCATTTAGTTGTGGATTATACATTTTTACATTAAATACTGTATTGTGCGGCCATTTTTTTGGAACTATTCAATTACCAAACGGGAAACCTAAGAATGTTGAAAAATCCGTGTTCGTATATATCCGGCGGCCTTCGGCTTAATTTGTGAAGCAATAGCATCGCTTGGAAATTGAGGAAAAGAATATACAGTATGGTTCAAATGATAGGAATACATTAATATTTTCATAAATCAGTAACTATGGAGAAAAATCCTGGAACCAGTTTGGTGCAACCTCCAGACGAATGCGTCGTCCATATTTTGTAGTCTATTTCGATAAACTTTCTTTTAGATATCCTCATAAAGGAATTAAATCTACCGACTCAAGTCCATTCTATTGGATCCTCTTTAAACTATCCACCGATGTGGTAAGACGTTGTGCAAGGAGTGCCTTATTTCTTCTTCTTCCTCTTTATATAGGCGCATCGCCTGTTTAGTTCCGGTTTCTTTAAAGCAATTCTTGCGAGGTTGATTGTCAACTGTCTTGCCATCGTTTTGGTGGTCGTCCTTAGGTCTTCTTTCATGTGTGGTGTTGTTTCGTACTATCTTCTTCTTTTCCTTATCCATCTGACTACGTCGTCGGTTTCGCATATTTCTCTTATGTTTGTGTTTCTTAGTGTCTTATTAAGATAACATAATATGAGGGTGCACAACTTGTTGCAGTCATATCATTTATGTTTGGGAAGCAAGAAATGTTTCATAAATTTTTAATAAAGATGGTCCGTTAAGGCTTTCATTAAAAAAAGTATGGTCTCAATACCGTTTAATCTAATGATTTACATGACCGTTTAGAACAAATTAATGTGAAATGAACTTTTTAAAAAAAAAAAAACATCATCTCCGTTATTGTATTATAAAATTTGATTCGTCTATCAAGATCGTTGTCCAGAAGTTTCTAAACTTTGTAGGGATGCCATTTTTTTTTGTTTTCAGCGTTCCAAGAACTGTTAAACGGTCAATGTCATCATCTAATTCTTATCTCAATTTTAAACACTGTGTATTGCGAAAAAACATCGATGACGTCATTACGCTCTGGCATGACGTCACGAATAAAAAGAAAATTTAATGGAAATGCGCGTTAACAAATCGACGGGTTTTAGGATTCTTTTACGTTATCGATTTACGAAATAATAATACGTAATTATTTATTCCTTTCTGTTCAACCATACTGTATGTAATAAATCTTGTTAAAGGAGTATTATTTTAGGGTAAAAACACACGACGCGTTTTGTGCCGAGTCGGCCGACGAACGTACCCTGCCGAGCAGTTTTACGACTGGAGTCGGCACATTACCTGTTCGTATATGGGACGAAACCGACGTGAAAAACGTTGAAAAATTAATCAATGAAATTCATATAAGACCATTAATTTGGGATATGCGTTCTGGAGATTACTGCGACAAAATAAAAAGGAAACGTCCTTGGGAAGAAGTAACCGAGGCATTTCTCGATGAGAATGCTACACTGGAGCAGAAAAAAGAAATGGGTAAAAAAATCCCCTATTTTTCCTCTCACGTATCATTGGATGTATCCAATATTTGCGTTTCTTTTTTCTTTGAATTCTATTAAACGGCACGCTAACGGTCGTTAAAAAAATAAATCATTACTATCATCAGAAGATTCAGAAAAAGCCATCGCTACTCTAAGCAACGTGCAAAATTTGACAACAGCACAAGAAATGACTGAAAACTTTTTAACGGTCGCTTTGAGCTTTTGCGCCGTCTGTTTCTACCCTTACTGGGAACAAATCACAAACGCATTTACATGTATAACAAAACAAACATGCGAATAAGCTTTTAATAACAAAATCTCAAGTTTCAAAGTTGCCAAAACCAGGACTATTGGCCTGTGTTCTTGTCAAAGTTTGTTTTGGTTGATTATGAAAGTTTAAAAGTACAGCAGAACATTACAAAAAATTTAAACGCTACAATTAAAAAAAATGTTTTACTTTTTATAACGAATATAATAAAATTAACTTTAAAAAATGTTTTATCATTCGTTTAAGAGAACGGTATACATTTACTCGGTAAAAATAAAACGCCAAAACTCCAGACATTACCACCCGTACTATAAAATGTCTTTTGCTTATTTGGTAATGTCATTTCTACTTTTCAAATTAATCATCAATAAGCCTTTTGATAATTGTAGATTAAAACATATCGTACGATATTAGTTTTTAGGTATAAATTAATTTATTTATTAAAACCTAAATATTTGCGTCAATTATTACGTTTGCATAATTTCCCCGATGCTCACAAATAAGCATCAATGTGTGAGTTTGGACTTAGAAGTTGCGAGAAAAATGTCAAATGGCTATACACTACGTTGCTCTGTCAGAACCAAATGATACTTGCACGTTTGAAATAAACTTAAGGAAATAGAAGTTTCTTTTTTTGAAATTTGTACAATAAACTAAAAACTGAGACAATGAAAAATGTAGGGGTTTTAAAGATTCTACGATGTTCGAAAATGCCATGACTTTATGTCCCTTCAGTAAAATCTTATTTAGTACGAGTTCTTAAATACAAATATTGTATTTATAGTTTTTTTTATAATCGATTGAATTATCGTGGAGATAAAGAAAACAGAAACAAAGCTACTTCCCCCTCTTCCCTTCATTTTTGCAAGATTTGAATTGAAATTCGAAAAGGTTCGATGTATTAATCATGGAAGCAAGTAAACACGGTATAGACATTTGGTTTTCGCCTCTGGAGTAGATGTGGTACCGACCGGGGTCCAACTGCACGTCCGCACTTGATAACAGTTTATAATTATGTTGAAACGTCCTTATTACAACTCACAACATTTAACAACAAATCTTTAGTTGTACTGTACGAAATATTTCTCGCTTTAAATATTATTTACGATAAAATTGTTTACTGTTGCTGTATTAATATACAAGGAAATATTTATGGTTAATCGGTCTTTCCGACTAGCTTTTAAAGCTCACCCTTTTTAATTACAGAAATTATTATGATTATTAAAATAAAATAATTATTATTCAAGAGGAAACATGTTAATTGTTCTATCGTTTGCGTCATGCATAAGCGACTATATTTATCTCAAGATTATACGCCACAACGATAGCACTGGCAACAGCGCCATTCCGTAGTGGACGTTATGGGAATTTAACGAGGTCGTGATAGTAATTATTCACGGGGAGGAGGTAGGTAGTTTTTATTTAAATATTACTTAGATATTCTTGAAATAAACTAAAAATTAAAATAAAATAAATAATTTTTAAGTAAAATAAATAACGAAAAACAAATAAAACTTTCTTGCAACAAATTTTTAAACAGCTCTTTACTTCAGCAAGGCAACAGCCTGATCTGTTTTCTGTTTTTTTCGGTGGAAACCCTTTTTTATGAGAAGATTGAAAGCTGGGTTTTCAAAATTGTTTATCTTTTTATACTCATGCGGGATAAGTAGTATCCTAGAGCACGCTGTTGCGGTTGAAAAATAGCTGTTTGCCCACTTAAGTACGACAAGTATACTTGGCGCACGCTTACGTCATTCGAGTGTTATTTGGCGCACGCAAATTATACTTAGCACAGGCAAACTATCCTTATCGCACGCAAATTCGAACCACCAACCTTTCGGTTAACAGCCCAACGCGCAACTGCCAAGTTGACATTACAAAGTTTATATTTTTGGTCTGGACCCCTGTTTTATGCTCGAGTTTATTCATCATTCGCAGTAAAAAATAGTATGTGCAACCCGTGCGATTGTTGTCTCGCTTCGCTCGTGCGTTCAACTTCGCTCTCGTGAGCAATCGCACTAGTTGCACAATATACTACCAAAACCGCATTCCTATCAAGACTAGGTCTATCTTATTTAACTGCCAACAGATTTACAAAATCTGCTGCAAAATTTCCTTTTCAGTAGAATTTGAAATTTTTCTCGAGTGCCTTTTGAGACTTTGTTAAAAATAAGCTCTTTCATTTATAGCTAATCTATTAAAACAATTCAATTCTTCCCCTTTCACTACAAACTTTAACACCAGAGTAGCGTATGTGCGATGTTGCCAATTGCCAATGCTAAATTTCTTATCCACCCAAGTACATATGGGCTATGCAAGGCACAACGTTTTAAGATCTGTCATTACATTTCATGAATTTTAAAAGGACATCACTCACTAAATCCTGCACTTTTGGGTAAAGACTTGTAAAGGTATATAGCATGTAATAGGTCATACAACCAAAATTAAAAGCTTTTACCACAATGCTGTAATTTAATGAGGCACTCATTTCTGTTACTCCATTAATAAATTCTTTAATTATTTGATTTATTAATTCGCATTATTTATTTTATCACTATTATTCATTTAAATATTAACAGTTGTAAATTGTTATTGCTCGATAAAATTGGTTCTTTTTTTTACGTGCATATTGATAAAAATGAAGATAACTATTTTAATAATATTGACGCCTTACTATTATAATTATGTGTATTACATTTCCTTTTCAGGTACGATTATGAGATAGAGTAATAGATTCTTATAAATATTTATTCATCCAAATAGATGGATTTTGTTGTTTTATGCAGCGTAAACCATTTATCTGTAAATTTTTTAACTATTACGTCGATTAATATGAAACTTAAATTAGTTAAACGTCTAATACTACTAACCGTAACTATAATTAATAATATAGATATATTTTCATAAATAAAAAATATACATCCTGAGTGGTTCGAATGATACAATTTAATACGTTGGTGACAGAAGCTTTTGTAACATGTTTTCACTAAAACAGAAATAAATGTTTACTTATTCGACCACAAGTTACACTATATCATAAAATTGCATTCACATATAAGACGGATACGTAGTGACGAAACAATACATGAGGAATTAAAAATTTTAAAATAATGTTTTGCTCATTTTTTTTTAAAATACAATATCGATATGATAGAACATTAAATTGAGGTTCGTTCCATTCGTTCTTCCGTTTCGCATGTTGTGTGAGAGTCTCGAATAAAGCACCTACATTAACAAGAAGCTGTGAGAGCCAAAATTACAATGTATATAAAATATATCGTCGGCTAATTCTACAATTCAAGAGATAATTCTCCCATAATCCAGCGATTTTAAATTTTTTTTAGTATTTCCGTATATTTTTGGTTTCATCTTCTATTAATTAGCAACACGTACTTAAAGATTTAATTTTTAAATAACTCATCAACGATACTTTCGATAATTATCGAAAATAAGTGAATCTTATTTGAAAACCTTATTTCTACCTACACAAAAACACCCAATCATGCATTGTCTCAAAAATTATGGCAACTTTCATTTATCTTTGTTTTAAATATTTTGCATTTGGTTTATTAGTACGAGCAATTTGTAAATTATCAGTACCATGTAGAAATTCGATTTTTAACTACATATTTAAATTAAAATCTTTCCAATATTGCGACTACGGTACATTTAATTCTAGTTTACAGTATTTTAATCTAAAATTGCATTTCATTGAAAACGGTTTACTGGTATGTATAGACCTGTACTTCCCCTTAACACCAACTTCGATCGCTACATTATCACCAAAGTTATTGATCAAATTTGTGTAACTAGCCTGATTATAAACTTCTTTTACATCGCTATTAACCACTTTTCTGTCTTGCACAGCGCAAAATATTCCTTGCTTTCAAATATTTTTGCTTTAGAAACATTATTTTGACCTTAATTCGTATTAAAATTTTGAGCTGTAAATTTAATTAACTAATCCGTACTGTACCTATTTAAAATAGAAGTACAATTTGCCTGAATAACTTGAATAAGTAACAAGATTTTTAGAGGTAATAATACGTGAAAGCCTTAAGAAATGTTTTAATATTTTAATTTTATCAGCTTTCCTGGATTATAATAATTATCACATATTTCCTAATTTGATGTTAATATAGATATAACTTGTTCAGCTTATTTCCACAAATCTCATTCTCGATACATACAAACTATTAATAATACTAAAAAAAATTTTTCTGATAGATAATTTAGGAATAGCATACATAAGATGGTGAAAATAAAATTATTGACATACTGAATATAAAGGTTAAAATAAATACAATCATTCCAATCAAAATTGTAATACATAATAGTTTAAAAAAAACCTAACAGAACGCTTTACGAGAAAAAATAATTTTACAATCAAAATCGTGGTGTGCTTTTTATGATGTTTACGTTTTCTTCTCGTAGACTTTACTTTTACCAATATCTGTTTATTATCAAATATATTAATTGATATATCGCACCCCACGCCTCGACTGTAAAATTATTTTTAAGTTCGGTTTTCTTATAAAGCGTGTTGTCCTAGTTTTTTCTAGTTTTTTTTAAAGTATTATTTATTTTTCATATTTTAGTTCTGGTATTTCTTTTATCCTGATGACTCTGGCCAGGATCTTTAAAAAAGTTTAAGTGAAATTATTGTATTGTCATCAGGTCATTTAGAAGTATGCAAAGTTCCAAGCCGATCCGATATTTATAAGTGGGTGAAAATCGTGTCCAAAAATGTCGTTACATTGATAGATACAAGTCAAGCTAACAAAAAGGATCATTTAATTTTGGCACCAGAACGCTGCTCAACAGGGTTTTGTGGTGATATAGAAAACATTTGTTTTCAAATTTTTTACAAAAAAATGTCTACGTAACTAAATTGGATATTTCGGAACTGTCTCGGACACATCAGTGACTGATAATGTATAAAGTAAGAGTCACATTCTGTGTACCAATCAAATGCCTAAATATTGGTAGAAAAATCCATTTTTGAAAGAGACATTAAGCTAGTTATGTAGTTATAACTGCTTTTAGATGATGAAAAAAAGATAGAAGAGAAAAACGACGCTGCTTTTTCCATTTTAATAAATCGTCCACATTTTTTGTTTCGCTTCTCAAAAAATAAGTCGATTTTAAGGGGTACTCTCCAAAATACCAACAGGATAACGTTCTTATGAAACCACTTCTCTTTTTAACACCGGAACAAACATGAACGTGAATGGCGAAAAAGCGAAAGTTTGTTTAATGTTACTAGTCATGCATAATTAAATGTTTATTTAACGCACCAAAAAGCAGACTTGTGATTTTTAATGCAGATCTATCAAATTTTTATTTTTAATAATTACAGATCAAAAAGTTCCTACATTTTTATGCTCTAGCAATTGTTAAAGCCTAACTTTCCTATCCATAATCAAATCCAATTTTGTATCTAATTGATCATATTTTTTGTTCTAGTACGACACAACCATTTATCAATGACCAAGATAAATGCTTTTAAAAAAAATACATACCGGTATTTAGTGCCGTTCATTTTAACCCAGGCAAACCTTAACACACATACTATCATCAATTTTTTCCGAACAGTGTAGGTAGGTGTTGCAGGGAAAATAAAAAACGAAGAAGAAACCAAAAATTTTTTTCCAAACTTTATTTATTTAAGATTTTGGCTCACAACTTGTCGGGTACACATCAATGACCTTGAAAGTCCTTCGAACCATATCTCAATTTACTGCCTAATATTTCGCGAATGCACCAAAAAAACGAAACAAAAAAATGTTTTCCAACCACGAGATTTAATTAGCGATCATTACTTATGTTCTTTACGAGCAAATTTATGCAATTGGAATAAGTGACCAAGTAAATTATTTTTATGTCGCTCAAATTCAGACTCCCAATGACATGACGGCTCTTTTCAATTCACTACTGTGGGAATTAGCGTCAAGCTGACACACTAATTTGAGACATGCCCAACTGATATGTACCCTAATCTATGTTAGAAACGTACCTTTTATTACGTCGTAAAAATCTTCCGATTTTCTTTACTTGAAGCGTTTTTTCTTTAATTCCAAATTTTCGATGTAAACCAGCAATCAGCCGGCTAAAATTCATCCTAAGCGCAACTCGATTTGTTTAAAAATAAATCTATTTTTATGAAGCAATCCCACAAAAACATTTTATCACTTCTTCGATACATGAATTTTTCCTCTTCTCTGTATTTTTTTTCCGTTTTAATTTTTTTCATTATAAATCTAAATGTAATCACGAAATTCTGAGGTTTAACTGCACTTATAAGTTTACCGTTAGATTAAGCCTGAGAAACATTAGTTATTATTTAAGATAATGTACATTATTCTATGTATTGAAAAAATGCGATACAACGACAATCTCTAACCTTGTCCGATACTTTTTACCTTTATCGTAAGCACTATAAATTATGATGTTCATATCGTTGCCAGTGATGCAAAAATTTATAAGAAACAATAGATTTTAATCGTTTTATTGCTGTATATGTTAACATTTCTAGCAAGAGTAAATACTATAGCTAAGAATCCGGTACAAATTTTGTGAAAATTAAACCCCGATGAAATTTGTTTAAATTCTATAGCTGACAACAAGAAACTTAGTAGAAGAACAGATTTTGAGAGTGCAAATTTTCTCAAATAACTAACTAGTAACTGTATGAAATAAAAAAATTAAGATTAAGCAAGCAAGTTGATATAATTTTCAAAAAACTTTGAAATGTCTTGGCACAACATTGAGAATTCATTCTAATCAGCTACCAGTAGTTGACAATTTGTTAGGTTTTAAAAGAAAATAATTCAAATAATGAATGTGTTGTCCTCGACTAATTCGAATCGGAGATACTAAAATTTATTCAAATTAAAATGGGGTTCAATCCTCACGAAACTTGTTTTCAAATATCTTTAATAATAAATCTTTAAGAATTGTGCACTTTGTGATCCTAAAGGTCTCTGCCTACTACAACGGTTCATACCATGAACGTGGTAGGAACGTGTCAGGCACGGAAAGCAACACGGTAAGCTCTACTATGCCCACTGAAACGGATCGACAGCGTTCTGTGTCCGTATGATGCCCGTATACAACCCGTATGTTGGCCGTACGAACCTGTATGATGTCCGTATGCAACCTCTACCAAAATCGATAGGAATGCGTTGAATACATGTAGCACCGGTGTTACGTGGACGTATGCGTTGAATACATGCAAGACCGGTGTTGCGTGGACGTCTTGAAGAGCTATCAAGTTTTTTAAATAATAAAAAAGGTATGGCTATTAGAAAATTAACTAATAGACAACCGAAATTTCCTTCCAAAGCCATTTCTTTTTTCAAAATATCCATATATTTCGGGTGTCGTAGATTATACAAAAACTCACTATTTACACACACATTCGATTAGTTATTCGTCCTTTATTTTACAAGTGTCTCATTCACCTGGCCACAGAACGAAACTGGAACGGTTTGGTGCCATGCGCAGAGCGTTTCGGCACCGGCAATATTCTCGACGACCCATGTTGACGCTCCGTGCATGGCATGGCTACGGTGTTGGTCGGTGACGGCACGGGCTAGTGGGCATCGCCTCATACATCTTTTTTGCCCGAAACGTTCCTACTACGGTCATGTTATGGACCGTTGTAGTGGGCGCAGAGACCTTAAGCGACCAAATGATTTTTATTAACCGTTACGACACGCACTTTTCGAAAAAAACGTAACATCGTAATTGACTTTGCAAGAGTTATTTTAACGAATCAAAAGTTAAAAATATAAGAAAGAATTAGCGCGTCTAGTTCTGTAATAAATGTTTAACTCTAGATCCATCATATTCATCATGCAAGTTGATTTTGTATCTATAAAGAGGAAAGGACCTTTTTTATCCCATATACCTTAGTATCGTGAAAATTGTTTTATTAGTCTCAAGTAATAAGTACAGCCAAAAATTACATGTTTAACTTACCATACGAAGACCTACAACTTAAATTGAAAATAAGTAGAGATATCACAGCCATTCCGCGAACGCGTCACTTAGCACTTTCTTACTTTAAATCAATCCACAACAGGGAAACAGTCAAAATTAACATTTCGGCACTAAAATATCGTTAAAAAATATACACATGCATAATGATTTTGTGTCATAACATCGTGTGTATTTTTTAACATATATGAACTGTAACAAAAATACATTTAAAATTAAGTAATAAAAAATACATAACCGTTTTAACTGCCATTTCCTTTTTCGAGGACAGCAAAGAAGAAAAACAGTCTCCAGCCTATTTAAGTAGGTGGCCGTTCTACTTTCCTCTGCCATCCAAATAAACCTGAAACACAAAACGAACTTTAATAATACATAATTAAGACACTTACGTTTTGGTTTCGGCGGGATAAGTTTAATAGCACCAGGCCTATCGGGAATATCGATTTTGTCGATTTTCAGCTTCTTCTCTGGAGGCAAGACAATATCTTTCGTAGGTGACGCCCGCTTCAAAGGAATTGTCGGCAACGTAGGAGGCGGAGTGGTTTTCTTTGTAGATATTCTAGACGGTGCGGGCTTCGCTTCTTCTTCCAAACCTGTTGACCTCATCCTGGAATTGAACACCTTTACAGTCTTTGGTCTTTCATCGGTAGTCACATCTTTCTTTATTCCAACAGAAAAAGTTTTCTTTTTTAATTCACTGGTTTCTTTGTTTTCTTTGGAGTTTACGTCATTAATAGAACTCGACTTTTTAGGAATTCTGCCGAGTTTTTCGATTGAAGGTTTCACTATATCATTAACGCTTTTATCTTTTTTGAGATCGATATCTTTCTTTTCTTTACTAGAGTTACTCGAAGAACTACTACTTCTAACTGAACCATTATTCCTATGTTTGTCTTTTTCTTTACTTTTATCTCTTTGTTTATCTTTATCTTTCTCCTTTTCCCTATCTTTATCTCTATCTTTTCGATCTTTATCTCTGCTTGAGGAACTGCTGCTTCTACTTTTGCTTGAACTGCTTTTAGACGAACTGCTACTTCTACTTTTATCTTTGTCACGATATTTATCTTTACTTTTGTCTTTATCTCGACTACTACTTGTACTTCTTGAACTCTTTGAACTAGATTTATGTTTATCCTCTGCATGCTCTTCTTTAGGTTTCGTTTTTTCAGTAGAAACGTCTTTCATTTCAACGTCCATAACTTCATTGAGAATTTGATCATCTTTGTTAGAACAATCCTTTTCGCCCCCTTTTTTATAAAAAGTACTTGTACTTATTTCATCTATAATATTACCCCCTTCGTTAATCGTTGCAATGATTTCAGGTTCAAACTTTGCAATTTCTTTATCGTGTCCTTGTGAGACACCACTGGAACCTTTAACGATTACAAGCCATTGTTTAACCAATTGGGTCGACAAATCTGCGACATCTAAAAATAAAATTACGCAATTTTTAACGGCACTAGGATTAAGTTTTCTAACATGTAATAAATAATATCAAAGGTTGAAAATTACCTTGTACATCATCTCTTCGTGATAAGCTTTTTATTAATTTTGGTAAAATGTTTAATTTTAGCCGTTCAACATCAACAGGTGTTATAAGTAACAATCCTAAGATCTCTTTTACTAAATGCCAATTGGCTGTGTGAACAGCATCTTGTAACCAAGTTTGTATTAGGGTCCATCCACCCTCGGACATGAACATATCAACTAGTTCTATTTTAGTACTTTTTAATATTAATACATAGACGCATTTGCTAACTAGTTTTTTGGAAAATTTTGTCATTAAACTAAAAAGAAAATATGCATAATTATTACATTTCAGACTACGTTATTGGATGTATTAATAAATTAATAATTCTTACTTGACTAGGCGGGGAACTTCATCTGTTGATAAGATCCCTCCTTCAGGAGTTAGGAGTACCGAAAGACACTTTAATAGCTGAAATGGATCTATTCGGGGCTATAAAAAATAGAACAAAATTTTAATTGAATTTAAACAGAACTTTGTTAAAATGTAAACAAAAATTCCTTGTTGGTTTGTTTAAAATATTTTAGGTTTAAAATTTCTAAATATCAACTCATAAAATTGTTTGTACCTACTAGTATACTCAAAAAATTAATTATGTTAAAACGTCCATTAAAATATGTATCGAAGGTATAAACATTGCTTTACTTTGCTATAAATATCACGATTTACTTTATTCTTTCTGCAACATTCTACAATCAAGCTTGTAAATATAAATGTTATCAATGCCTTTACAATTTATAAGTGTCCAAATTAATTTTCATGTATCTTAAAATTAATCCAACTTGAAATATACTGAAGAAATTGAAACGTTTAATTATTATAAAGTATTCAAAATAAAAATTATTTTCTCATTTGGTAGGATAAAAGTTCATCAAAGAATTTAAATCAACTTTTATTCACGTTTATTTTAAAATATTTTTGAGTGATCTATTACTTTAGAAGATTTTAATTGTAAAATTGTAATATTAAAATTGTTAATTAAATTTGTAGAAGAATTAATCATATATTTCGGATGTAGATGAGGTATCTGTTATCTCTTATTTATGTTTAAAGCCATTAACTTTCGGATTTAAATTTGAGGTATGAATGAATGAATAAATAGGAGTTGTGGAAGAGGTTCCGTAGGCATTGCAGCATTGTCTGCTTTTGGTACCTTTTCAGCTCCTTAGTTTAGTCCCATTTCTTTAATTCTCCTGTTAAGGAGTAGAAGCTCATGTACTGCTATTGCCCCAAGTGGATCACTCCCTTGGTCTTGTATACACCACAGGTAGTGCCTCCACTGGACGGAGGCTTCGCATTCGAAGATAATATGAGTGGCCGGTTCCTCCTCCTCATTACATAATCTGCATATAGGTTCTGTGTCAGACACGACTAAATTGTGCAGATGTTTCCTCAAAAACCAGTGTCCGATACAAAGCACTACAACTGTTGTTTTTCCCTACTTAGCAAGAGCAGTTTCCCTGTCTGCTTAGGTGAGGGTTCTTTGAGGCATACAGTATTTTGATAGTGGGTATTTTTAAATTTTGAATTGAATATTGGTCTTTCACTTTGATTGGAAACATGTGTGGTATTAATTAGGGGACAAAGTAATTTACCTTTTTTCGAAATCATTAACACTTTTATCTGATTTTTTATTATAATTATAATTGAGCATACAAATATGTGAAAGGACTTGAATTCTTTTATTTAAAAGTTGAATTTGAAGAATTTATTTTGCTAAAAAAAATGTAACCAACAATACTTTTAAATATTGTCTATCGATGAGATATTTATTCAAAAAGTTTAATCTTTAATTAAAAAATATGTTACACAAAAATTGATATAACCTTAATTGAACAGACTGGTAACAGTTTAGTTGGTGAAACGGATAACGGGAATATTATTTTACAATACTGTTCTTGGATGTTAGGTTTTGGTAACTGAATCCACTTCAAAAATATTTTTTTAAATTATATGAATGAAGAACAATGATAATGCCATTATAAAATTTTCAATATTAACATTTAGACATATTTTAATCGTCTATTGATTATTATAAATAAGGTAATACTTTCACATAAAAGATTATAGTTATGTGAACATTAATAATTTAGATAGAAGTTGTAAAAACACTTATTGAACTATCACCGAAAAGCATGGATTTTTACACATTAGTTGTAAAAGAAATAATGAGAAGGAACCCACTAGCCCAAATACCAACAACAATATTCAAAATATACCAAATTTTTGACAGATATTCTTAATTTTTGTAATCCATGTACTTGTATTTGATATAAATTATAAAAGTCAACGTTATTTAAATAAGATTCTCTAAATAAAATAGAATTTAATGCTTAAATTATAGATAATTTAATAAACTTTAATAAAGAATATGGCGGGTATACCATTAAAATTATGTGGTAAATCATAAATAGATAGACCAATCGCAACATCAAAAATATAATTATTGTGAGGAATAAACTTTCTTAGGTTTATTATCTGTTTTAATCAAAAATTTATTCATTGAAGGATCCATTATGTTGATGTAACTTTTAATATTAACAATAGTTGTAAATTGAATGAATTATTACAATTAATTGATCTTTTTGAAGTATCCACTTTTAAAAACTTTTATTTTAATTGCAATACTATAAAAGTGATAAATTATCATTTTAATATATTTCTGCTTTTGCTTTAGTTAATGTTAACTTTCTATCGTTTAATTGTGTCACATTTGTATCACCATACCAGTTTGCTATATCCGAATGGTTTACAGGAAAAGACTTAAATAAAAAAAATTTATCATTTTAAATCTCATAATTACTCCATTTAGTTAATTATGAAAAAATTTACAAAATGTAATAAAACGCATGTGGAAAAACAATAAAGAATTTTTACAAGTAAAATTAATTTAAGGTACTTATCCAATACAGGATAAGAATGGAAAAACAGAATTTCATCTTTTTCAAAAGGATTACTATTAAATTGAAAAATTGTCCAAAATAATTCTACGTTCTAATGTCAAGTTTATTTATCAAAAAAGGTTATCAAAAATGTTTTTTTTTTGGAAAATTACTGAATTTGGAAAATCAACTTTATATTTTTTTAAAATCTGTACGTTTGTCCAAGAGTAATATTAATATTAACTTTCAACAATTGTTATATTATTAATAATGTAAACTAACGTTCCAATATTTTCTGGTTTAGTTTAATTTAATTAAGTTTGGCGAAGTCGTGAAATTTTGTTTAAAAGAAAATGCGGTATGTTACTCGTTCCTAAGCACGTAATTAATATTAAATTTCCAGATATATAATCAATTTGGCATTACATATCTTAGAAATTTTAGAATTTAAGTTTTTTTATAAGAACCTTAATTTAGAAAAATATTCGAAAATATATTAGTTATCTTAATTATTTTAATTTTTAATTAACAAAAACAGCAAAATGTTTTTTTAAAAATATGTAAATAAGGCTTGAAACAAAAAACAATCGAATTAAAATGTTTGCTGTTAAAATGTATTTAATATCGACGCATTAGACGCAAACTTGGCAATATGAAAATAATTACTATCATTGTGACTAATATGGAAATTGATTTTTAATGACATCAAAAATAAAAGGAACAAGTACTATATTACACGCTTAGGACAGTAAAGTAAGAAATGTCTCAGAGTACATGTTTGTTGACCGAGGCGAAGCCGAGGTCATCATACATGTGTTTCGAGACATTTCTTACTTTACTGCCTGTGGTGTGTATATTAATTTTCTCCCTACTGTAGGCGGAAAGCAGCAACTTCGTTTTGCGTAGCGGGCCGAAAGTGACGCTTTCTACACAGTAGGAAGAAAAATATTTTTAGAAGTAAAACCTAGAAAAAATGTTTGGATATAAAACTAAACCTATTTTACAAACACCAATTTTTGTATTATTATTTATTACCTATTAAAAGTAAAAAATAATAACAACCATAACGGGAGATAAAAAGCGAACTGATATTATTTGTTATAACTTATTACAGAGAAGAGTAACACAAAGGCTAATGGAGAGATTGATGCTTGGCCTGACCCTGAGGGATCCAGTGAGAAATGAAGAGATACGCCGACGTACTGGAGTAGATGATATTATACAGCGAATCACTACACGGAAATGGAAATGTGCTGGACACATTGCAAGAATGGAAGACGAAAGATGGACCAAAAAACTGTTGGAATGAATACCAAGAACTGACAACCGAGGCAGACCTCCCACTCGATGGATGGATGACCTGAAGAGGATAGTGACAAATTGAATTGCAACAGCCAGGGACAGAGAAAACTGGAGGCGTTTGGAGAAGGCCTATGTCCAACAATGGACGTGAAAAAGGCTGCATGATGATGATGATTACAGAGAAGTAAGAATTAATACAAACCATAACGGGAGGTAAAAAGCGAACTGAACTTGACGATATTAGTTTAAACAGTGGAGCACCTTTCTGTTTTCCATTTGTTAACCAGCGAAAGAGTAAAATTCAAAAAAATCTATATAATTTTCACCAATATAGCCAAGCAAATATTATAACGCCTCCGAAATTAAAAAACAATTTTGGGTTTCTCTTTATAAAATGCCTTAAGTTTTGAATATAACAAAATCCGCCAATTCTTGTGTGTTTTGGTTTCCAAACCAGTTGATTACAGAATTGAAAGGCCTTCATTGACGAGAGGGATTGAAACCTGAGGTTTAGAATCAAATTTGAAACCGAAACATCAAAACAAGCACACAATAGCTTTAAACAGATTTGTAATGTTGACCCTACACATAATGAATTTAAAGTGGATTGAAGAAATGTCTGAAAGCTGCTATCAGAATCAAAAGGAAAAAAAAATCAAATTTTGTAAGTTGGCAACCATCCAAAAGATGAAATTCCAGTATTTACCGCATCCGTCTCAGACCTCGCTTTTAAGATATTTTAAGGTTTCTATATCTATAATTTCATTTGTGAACCAACGCCTAGACAAATGAAAATAAATTTCCTAGTAACACATTTCGAATGCGATAAAAATGACTACTCAGCATTTAACACCTCAACCTTAATGTGTGTCATTTAGTAAAGCTTACTTTAGTGGAAAGTTACTCAGTTATTAGTTCATATTTAGAACCAACAAAAAACGGTATTATTAATATATTTGCTGTGGGAATATTTAATTCAGAAGCTTAGTTCTATGGGCTGAAATGCTCGTCATTGCAACAAATATAATTTAATCGAGAATACATATTTTTTAATTATGTTAGTTTAGTTTTATAGTGAGAGCCTATTCGATTTATTTTAACTTAAAATTTTATTGAAGCTTTACTATAAAACAGGAAGAATTAATAATTACTTATTATTTGTTTTGGGTCTTTAATTATTTATTATGATAACAGTCGAAATAAATTTGATTCAATTTTCAACCTTTAAAAAAAAAACGTAAAAAACTAAATCTTTTCATGAAAATAAAACGCCTAAAATATAAACAAATGCAAAGTTAACAATTTTAATATTTCGAAAAATAACTAAAAACGCAGAAGCTAATGTTCATCCAGTATTCAATTTATAGAATAATTAAACTATGATATTGCTTCAGTGTAATATGCAAGGTTTTTATATATATATATATATATATATATATATATATATATATATATATATATATATATATACATAATTTTTTAAAATACTACTATATTATTTTTACACAATAACTAAGCACGACCTTTAACAAACAAATGTGTTTTGCTAATAGTATTTAAATATAGGATACATTACCAATTAAATATATATCAAAAAATCTATATTATTAAATCAGATTTTAAGTGTTACTAATTAGGTACATAATTTATTATTTTACCAGATTTTTTTTTTAAATTTATATTTACCATTTATATAAATGAAATAAAATAAATAGGTTTTATAATTAAGAAAAATTTGGACAAAATATTTTATAAGAAAATTTTAGATTCAGCAGATCGTCAATGGTCTTTATTTAATATAAAATAAGAGTTTAACTACTTGAATGTGCCAGACGTAGGTAAAACATGTATCATTTATAATCTATTTAAGTTTAGAATTTAAATCAAATATAATAAATAAGGAAAAAATAGTATTAATTTCTTTATGGGTAGCGTGCATGTGACGTTTCAGCTTGACAAGGATAGAAAGTGACGTCACAACTTGATATTCTATTTATCTGTCAAAAAGTGGCCTTGGCTACAGGTAACAAAAGCCCTACTTTTAAACACTTAAATATTAATGTTTAGTCATTAAAAATCACCACAATATTTTTCCTTAAACCCAAATATTTGTCAAAAAGCTCGCTCTAGTCAAAATAAAACAAAAAGATCAGACAACCAAAATCGTTAACCAAACACATCTAACCTTATGAAAGATATGTCATTTGTCATACCACCAATCTCAAGCAGTGACGTCGCGTGTATGTCACCCTTTCTACTGATGTCAAAAAGTGGCCACATCGACAGGTCACCCATTCTCTCCAATGCCAATGAAAAAAATTATTTCTATATTTTTAAAAGCTGTTAACACAGTACTAAAGTGGCGTTAATAAGTTTTTAAACTTTCAGTTAGAAAAAAACCCAGGAAATATTACTGAATGATGAAACAATTTTATACAAAAGTTAATTTTAAAAATTTACGTTTTACTGCAAGGTATTAACAAAACTAACATCCTTTACCACACAAGACAAACAACATTCCTGTAGCCTTTATTGGTAAATATTTTTTCGTTTCCCTTTAGTTTAGGAATGTTAAAAAATAAAATATTTAAAATATTGCTAGAGCTGGAAATTATTTATCTTAAAAAAAGTAATTTATCTCGAACCATAATTCCACCAAATTTCAATATCAGTTTAAAATTTATAAAATTATCTTAAAGAATACCCGCATTTTTTGCTGACCCCTTATAAGTAGTAATCACACTCCAATCATATGCAATCCACACATTTTCATTTCAAATTTTTAGCTTTGTTGTCAAACTTTTTTATTTCTTGGCATCATCAGACACACCCAGTTTGTTGCAAAATTTATTGCTTTTATTTTAGCAATAATGTGACATGTTTCAAAACTTTATTGTAAATTGGTACTTTAATTCAAAACTTAATTGTAAATTGGTACTTTAACTACAATTATTACTACATGATAGGTACTTCAAATAAAAAAAAATGTTCGGTAAAAATTTACTACAAACCACAAACACTCTTTAGTAACAAAATTAAGTTTTGTTAAAATTTAGTCATTTCTATATTTTGTAGGTTGAAACAGCTTGATAATTAGTTCCTAGTAAATTTAAAAAGTTGGAATATTGAAATGTAGGATGCAATAAAATACTTCTGTATAAACCCTTTGTAGTCTAGTTGTTTTATGTCTAACAATTTGCCACTTGTGAGTTCAACAGTGATTCACGACTTTCAATTAGATTAAATCAAACTAGATGTTCCAATTTTCCCATGTCATGCTGTCCAAGCTGGTTTTGTTGCAAATCGGCAACTAGTTTAGACCTATTCTTAGTCAGTAATCACCAACCAAATTGCTCCATTGTAAGGTTGACCTTAAAACAAGGAATTCCTATTGGTTTAAAATTAACAATACTTTGTTAGACACTTATAATTTTTTCCTAATAAATTCCAAACCAAATCAATTAACTAAAATTAGAAATGAGAGATATGTAATGGAAAGATTTCACAATACTGGTATGTATCTATAAAATAATAATTTGAATGAGCACAAAAACATTTCTTTAAATTATTAATTTACTTAATACCTAATAGATTAAATTAAAAAAATTACACTCCTTTTTCAATTAATTTAATTTAAAGCACTGTTAATCCAATTTAAAATTTTAATAATCTTAAATCAAAATTCAAGAACTTATTTTCAACTAAAATTCTTTGTAATTTAAAATAAATTTTTTTGGAATAGTACTTATTAAACCTTTTGATTAATTGTACACGTCTTATTTTTAAATTCATACAAAAATAAAATATTAAGGATATGGTAAATAGCTACAAAATATACAATATTATTAAAAGCAAATATAAAAAAAATAATAAAATAAATCAATTAATAAAGCACCTTTAGCTGTAAATAAGTTTTAGCTCATTTCCTATGAATTTGAAAAACATGCTGATCCTAAGGATGATTCGAGAAATTTAAGTTTATTTACATGGAAAACTTTTCCTTTGGATAGGTCTACAAAAGTAACAAGTTTATGGATTGTAAACTTTTTAGGCAAGTACAACTGTACTGAAAATTAAAATAATTATTATTGATATTATGTAATTATTCATAGACTTAAATTGTGTATTTAAATTTTGGTATTTAATTTTTCTGAAAAACTTATTTCTATTGATGCCAACAGATACACATTTTGTAATTTTAACCTCCCTATAAAAGTAATTACTATTACTATCATTTATTAAATTGTACATGCAAGAAAAACCCCACCCCCTAACAAATAGCCATTAATGGTAACAAAAATGGAAAATACAACGCAATTACATATAAATTACTTTTTTACATTTTCCTAATTATTTAAAAGGTGATAGGTAACTCGTTGATAGCTTCGAAACGTCATAAAACCAACAAGGAATTTCTTGCAAACAAGATGGCCGACGAAATTAACTAAATTTTCGTTACATATATAATTTTAAGCAATGAAAGAATACTATGTATGCTAAATAGATTTTTCTATTTTTAAATAAAAGGCGAATACGTAATTAGATGAATGTCAATCCTTACCATTTTGAACAATTCCTGAAATAATATTGTTGCACTAAAAGTCTATTATTAATATATATTAATAACGTTCTATAAGGGGAACATAAATTCCACGATTGAAACCACGTCTTGACTTCTATATTAAGGTACCAGATGTACGACTACGCCCTGATCCTCCATTGAAATTAAACTAATATAATTATGGTCTATTCTTAGAAATAGCTTTATGTTACTTCTATTAAAATACGACGCAATATAATTTTATATAAATATATGAATAACTAACGCGAAATAAATATATTCTAAATTTTACACGACAAGTAAAACCGCTTCTTTATCAGACCTCTTTTCAACAAACCGTAAAGGCGGAAATGATCAAGCAAGATTGAGGAGAAATTGTGGACTCGTTCAATATTTCAGATTTCAGAACATCATAAAACGCACGCATTTTAGCCACACTACAATGTAAAAGACAAAGACAGAAAGTCCACAAATTTAATTCATTTTATTGCCGCTACGGAAATACGTCATTCAGAGCATCTTCGTACATTTTTTAGAAATCTTTTTTTTGTATTCTTCTTTTTAAAAGATCTTTATTAAATTATAAACATGTTTTTGATGATTGGCATTAAAATCAAGAATCAACGAAGAATACATACGCCTCTCTATTCGTTGATTTCATTAAGCGATCATTGACGTCACTGAACTACGTCATATATTTATCATTTTTTTACGAAAACGAAGTATGAATCAGGATGAGAATCCAAAAATTCACCCTTGTGAGTTAAATTATTTGGTAGATGTTGGCAGTATTGAATTAAAAAAAGGTTTACCAACGTATTACACAAAAACATCAATTAAAATGTCGAAATTTCATTAATTTCTACAGTCTGGTTTTAGATAAGTTTTTTAATTAAAATAAAATAAATAACGAGGTGTTGTATATAAAGCTATACATATAAATAAATATTTATATTAATTTTACAGTTCATAAATATTTGACAAACTTGTTAGGTTAGCTTAGGTCTAATGTTTTAAAAGTTAATTTAAAAGGTATTAACATGCCCCCAAAGAAAAAGAAAACTATAACAAATCCTGTAGTAGTGGGTACTGTGTCTACGAGATCAACAAGAAGGCAGAGTGTTGTAAACATTGAGATACCTAAGTTAACTCGATTAAATAAATCGCCAAAAGCTACAAGAGAGTTAAAGAAAGATGGTAAACATTTTACTGCAGAAGATACTGAATCTTTTACCGAGCAGATAAAAAAATCGTACAGTAAGTTTGCTCACTCGAGTAAAAAAAGTTTTGTTTCTGAAAAAAGCCAAGATACAATTGATAAGGACAATAGAGCTTTACTGGAAATACTACAGGTAAAAATATACATTTATACTTATGTTCTAATGAAACTTGTTTTTCGTTTATTATACCTATGTTCTTAAATTTTATCAAAAAAAGTATATTTTGTTTCCATGAGTGTTACTTTTTAATGGTAAGTTACTAATCTACATAATATATAAGTATAAATTATAAGAATGTATATACATGTGTCACAAAATAAAATAAATTAAGAAATTTGTATGATGTTTATGTTTGTAGATTAAAATAACACCATTGTTAACTCATTACAATTTTTATTTTAGGATTGGGATGATCCTGAAGAGGATGAAAATTCTTCAAAATCGTTAACACCTCTTTCTAGAGAGAGTAGCACTGATTTAAGTTTGGATACTAAATTAGCTGATGAAAATAATCAATTATCTGATGTAAAACAGATTGAATTAACCTTGTCTGAAGGCTTAGACAGTGAAGACAGTATTATTTTCAATACCACACCTGTTCAAATATCAAAAGGTAAGAGTTAATGTATATAATGATAATGGTGACCTAAAACTTTATAGCTCATTGTGAGTGTAACTTTTTTGATAATTTAAACAAATTTTGAATTGCAAATGATTCTATGAATTAAGTAAAGTAAATTTTTATTTTCTTTAAAACATTTTTTTTTATTTTTGTTACATTAGTTAATAAGTAACATTTTGTTTTTTATAAATAAATACAAATACTTAACTTGTTTATTTTCCTTTTTTATCAACAAACTTACCATGAACATATCTAAGTTAAAAATAGGGATATAATATAATTATATTTATAAGGGATATAATGTAATTTTTGTTTGTTGTTGTAACAAATATAATTTTTTTACAATTTTTTTATCCTGGCACAAAATACTAACTTTATTTTTGATAATTTTATAAACATTGCTTTTTTTTGTTTAAACAAGTAATTGAAAAATATTAGTTTTTTATTTTATAAATGAATTCAGAAATAGAACAATACACACCTAATTACTTAACTACACAATTAGTTCCTCTTTTATATTGAATTAAATAAACTTCTAAAACCAATTTTACTTAGAGAACATTTGTATTCAATAAAAAATATATTATATTTTACATTGATTAATTTAGAATAAATTAATAGTTATCAAAAAAAGTATATTTTAATTCCTAATTATTTTTATTGTACAGAAGAAAAAGTGGATTTATCCCAAAGTATAGATGAAGAATCAGAAGATAATACAGTAGGAGATAAAGAAGGTAATTATGATTTAATATATGTAGTTATTTTTTTTATTGTCAATGATTCCAATTAAAAAAAATTTCTTTATAATTTTACTGATGAAAATTATCTAATTTATTGTTTAAAAAGGTACATTTATTTAAAAAAATAAATGGTTTGTATAGTTTAATAACAATAGTCCATTTCTCTATATAATTGTAATCAATAAAAATAAATGAAACTCAAAATCAATACACCAAATGTTTTCATATTGCGTGCTTTAAGGCTACAAAATTTTTTGTTAGTTAATAGGTATTATCTGGCCTGTAATAAAAGCTAATTATATGTTAACAAATAGAAAGGTTCACTTATTGACAGTTAATATGTAAAGAAAGAAGTTTTTTTTAACTCTACAAAACTTACTAATGTTGGGCGACAATTTTGTAATGACTTATTAAGTATTTTTCTAAGCCCCATGTTGGGTGCCAATTGTGTAACGAATTGTTTCCTACTAATGCCTGTTTAAACTAAATTATTTTACCTAATTAAATGTTATCAAAATTGTGAAAGGAAAAAAAATGATTTAATAAAGAGCAAGGTCTAAATACTGAAAAAGAATTTTTAAATATTTTTAACTAATTGTATGAAATGAATAAGAATCAAATACAGATAATTAATATTAATTGAACAAATAAAATTTTAAATGTATTTTAAAATTTTAATTTAAATATTCAATTTATTTATTAACTAAGTAACTTAAAGGAAAAAGATCAAAATATTATATTCAGGGTTCCATGACTCCTTGATTTCTTGATTGGATTAAATTTCAGGGGATGTATAGATCAGTTCACGGATCTATACAACTGTATTTTTTCTGAATATATCAAACTAACTAAAAAAACTAAAATTACTAACCAAGTATTTTATAAAGAAAAATCACTAAAAATGAATTAACCCCAAACAAATCTAATCGTATTATTTTAATTTACTACCACAAAACGAGCTAAATAATCGAGGAATTTCGGCTTCAAGGCTGTACAAACTTTGTTCTTATCACTCAGAAACAATTTAAAAAATCCTACAAGTATATATACAGGTTTATTAAAATTGGAAGAAAAAATGTTAACAGGCTTGCTGAAAGAGATACAAACAAAAATAACATGAATTTAACATTTCAAAGTTAACAGTAATCTAAAAATGAAAAGATTCCCTCGGTGTCTTCTGTAGAAGGAAATCCGATTTTTTCTACCATGGAAACATCTGCATATTAGTTTACAAGGGAAATTATCCAAACTTATCCAATTTTCCTCATAAAGGAAGGTAACTGTTGCTGAATTCTGAATTTTACAATAGTATAATCCCACATATTGTACAGCGTATTTACAAAATCTCCGTTGACCAAAAAAACCAAACCAAAAAACGGCCAACAGGGAAAATAAACAGCCATGGGAGCCGTCGGCAACAGCGAAAAACAGCCGACAGGAAAAAAGAACAGCCATAGGAGCAGTCAGCAGCAGCGAAAAAAGGTCGATAAATAAAATTGTAACTAAGAATTATTTTTGGCTAAGAAATAATATTTAACATAAACGACGAAGGTCCCCGGCATAAAATATTTTTTTTAAATAAAATAAATCAGCCAAGTCGTTAATGCTAAATTACATTTGAAAGCATGTATAAATACAATATAAAAATTAAAATTATTTTTACCAATTATTTATAAACTTAAAAACTATAAGTACATAGTATAACTGCAGCCGACCTTTAATCTAATGTCTTACTAACTAATAAATAAATTCGATTCACAATGGCTTTTTAATATTTCAGTCTTATCAACATTAGTCGATAAAACACTCGGTGGGACGGCTTAATACCAGGACCGGCTTTGAAAAATTCTTAATAAAAATTGGAGAAAAACTTCCCGTTACAAATATACTACTTCTGTATTGAAAAATTATTTAATTAGGTCTATCATGAATACTTCCTACAAAAGTTAAAAAACATTAACATTAAAAACCAACTAAACTTAATTTCATCAAAAACATCCTTAACATAGCATGAAGATTAATTATTTTTTAAATAATTACAGAAATGTACTTAAAAATTAATATTTTGGAGATAAATGATCATTCCAAACTATGAATGTTCCTACTTTGTCTGATTTTGTTAAGTGAACATATTCATTTGTTAAAATATGAGTATTTAATTGAACTTTTATTTTAAGCCTGATAGAAATTTTATAACTGGAAAATATTGTTTTAGTTCAGAAACCTATTAAAAAAAGGCTTTTTTAAATTTAATTTTCCTAGTTTTTAGTATGGTTAAAGTTAAAAAAATATTATTTATGGTTTACAAATGTGGAAAAAAATTTGTGGGATGTAGGTTTTACAATGCATTTGAACGATATGTACTCTAGCCACCACAAATACACTGCCGAGCATAAAATTAGGGTCACCTCGTAATTCGAATTTATTTTAGAAATTTTCACATAGTTTACTAACTTATGCGATGATTTTGTCGTGATTGCTTCAATAAAAAAAGTTTTTGTTGATTTGTTTAAGTTTACTGAAAAGCGAGTATTTCCTTTTCTAAGAGTGATAACAGCTTGCAAAAGGCGAGGCATGATTTGAATCAGATTTTTGTTCACATCCTGCACCAGTATGTCGCGAAGCTCTCTAGAATTTCTGGGAGCCGGTACATGTCTCCTCATCTCATCACATACATGTTCGATCGAATTAAAATCTGGGCTTTCGAGCATGCCAAATAAATCGCATAATTTGAACCTCGTCAAGATAAGCAGTAACTATCCGAGCAGTGTGGGGTCGTGCATTATCATGCATTAAAAGATTGCGTCTTCCCCAAGAATAACCATAAACGATACCTATGCGCAGTCAAAGTCCCATTCTGGATAAAGACTAACTACGTGCGAGCTTCAAGATATGCCGCCTCATACCATAACTGAGCCTCCACCAAATGGAAGTCGCTCGACAATACACGCTTGAGAATATTTCCCGCCTTGTCGTCGCTACACTCTTACAAGTTCTGTCTGAGCCCGTAAGACAAAATAGCGATTTATCGGAAAACAATACGCGACTCCAGTCCTCTATTGTCCAAGTCAAGTGTTCTCGTGCAAAATTCAACCTTGAAATCCGGTGTCACGGGAAAGCGACGGTCCAGTAGTATTAGTTCAAGAAGATAATCCAGCAGTATGAAGTCGCCTCACTTACGCCTACATTTTTCATTTCTTGCAGATTTTATTTTATTTAGCGTATGGGATTACAGTACGATACATATGATAAAAGAATATAAAATACAAAATACATATAAACAGAGAAATTTTAAATATATAAGGACAAACATAATTATTATAACAAACTATGTATCTATATCTAAATTGCGTAGCCATTCGATTGCCTCTGCTGTGGCTTTCATAAAATCTTCGAGGTCACAAGCATAGGAACGGTTAGGACATTCTGATATGATGTGGCGAATAGTTTGTCGCGGAGATACACAATCACATTGTGTAAGGAATCAGCACATTTCCCTCAACCTGTTCCAACTCGGTTGAGCTTTGACCATAGTCGGCGTGACAGGTCAGATCCGTTAAAAAACTGCGATGGATCATCTAGTTGAATGTAGTGGCCTCCTGCAGTTTCTGTCCATACGGTAGTCCCATTTATTAGTCGCATGAAAGTTTTCATTTGATACTAATGCTGATCATCGGATGGCTGGATGTCTTGATTTGAGCCAATGATATTGTTCTGCTAGGTATGGAATATCGATATGGATTGGTAGGTCTACGTTTGCCATTATTTTCCTATATTATCTGATGAGAGCTGCAGTTCGTCGGATATCTGGTGGTGTGATATTACTGAGCACTGTGAGCCAGCTCATTGGTGTTGGCCGTATAGTCTCAGTAATCAGTCGCATTGTTTGGTTTAGTTGCACATCTATTTTTGTGGTGTGTGCACTGTTGATCCAAACAGGGCAACAATATTCTGCGACAGAGTATACCAAGACCAGAGTTACTGTCCGAAGTATTGTCGCTGTAGCTCCCCATGTTGTTCCAGCAAGTTTGGCTACGATGTTATTGCGCGTTCTCAATTTACCAGTAGATTGAATGTTAGTGATCGATCGAGTGTCACGCCTAAGTATTTTGGGTTTTTATTGTGGTTAAGGATCCTGCCATTAAATTCCACCTGCAGGGTATCATTTGCTTGCCGGTTTGATGGATGGAAGCAGCAGACTTCTGTTTTAGACGGACTTGGGCACAGTCTCCATTTCTTGAAGTAATCATTAAGCTTGGCGAGATCTTCATTCAAAGCATGTTCAGTTGGTAATTTGAGTTTGTGCTGGTAGGAAATTGCTAAGTCGTCTGCATATGCAAATTTTCTACATCTCGTTTCAGGTAGGTCAGCTTAGAGATTGAATAGGAGTGGGGCGAGCACCGAGCACTGCGGTAGGCTATTGTTCAGTTTACTACTGCTCTTAGCATTGTTAACAAAGGCCGGGAATAGTCTGTTTGTTATTAGGTTGTTAATTAAATGGCCCGTTTTCAGGACTTCTTGCAGATGATTTAGAAGGGAAACTGCCGTTATCATTCGGTTTCTCAAAGCACTAGAAACGAGAAAATGGTCATCTCTAGCTGTTGTAGTCCTTCCTCGTCTTGAATCAGGTCTTCGAGTAACATGTATCTTCTTACTGCTGAAATACTCGTTGCACACTAGAGAGACTTAAACCAAAGTTTATCCCAGTTTTGCATTGACTGCGGCCATCTTCTATAGCCGCCACAATTCGTGCTGTAACAACAGGATCTATGGCCATTTTAATACATTTACAATGACAACACTAATCAATCCAACAATTTTCAATAGAAAGATAAAACCACTGAAACAAAAAATATGCTGATAATGGATTTCAAAAATTTGGGTGGGAGTTCTTTTTTGTCAAATGCTTATTGAAACAGCAATATTTTAATTTAAGCAAATACGACAAAATCATCGCATAAAGTTAGTAAACAAACATACATACATATAGTCACGCCTTTTCCCGTAGGGGTAGGCAAGACCACTTCATTCCACTTGCTACGGTTCTTACACACATCTTTTACTTCCTCTACATTCATCAGTGCTCTCATGCATGCTCGTCGGTTGTTGGTACTCTTAACCTGACCTTTCTTTAAAACAATGTTGATCTGATCGAGATATGTTCGCCGAGGTCGACTTTTACCGACTTGACCATTCACACTCGCCTTATAAATTTGTTTCGTCAATCTTCTTTCATCCATCTTTTCTACGTGTCCAAACCATTCCTTTATCTATCTTTGTAACCACATCTTCTTTTACACCACAGCGTTCTCTTATCTCACTATTTTTTACTTTATCCAACCGAGTCACTCCGGCTATACTTCTCAAACTACTTATCTCCGCAGCATTAATACTATATTCATGCTTCTGCCAAACCGAACATTCACTACCATACATAAGTGTAGGAACCAACACACCTCTATGCACAGCCAGACGTGCCTTTTTTGACACTTTCTGGCTGTTTATAAAGCTATGCAGTGCACCATTCATTTGTTTTCCTGCCAACAACCGAAAAAAATCCCGAAAAACTAAAAATTTCTAAAATAAACGCAAATTACGAGGTGACACTAATTTTATTCTCGGCAGTGTACCTATAGCAGATAGTCGCGATGGATAATCACATATTCAACTAGACCACCCGACATTTGAATAAGCTTTATTTAAGTAGGAAAGTCCTAATACACAAAAATAATTACATATTGTATCAGTAGGTACAGTAAGTAAATATACATCTAAAAATAAATAATCCTTAAACCTAACAATCATTGATAATAAATATAATCAATTACAAATAAAAATAACCAAAAATAAAACAAGAATAAAAATAACTAAAAACCATAATAATTTTAAGATCGGATGTGGGCAACAATTTGTTTTTTGAATTCGTGGATGTTGATTGATTGTCTCACATAAGTAGGTAATTTGTTACATCATCTAAACCTAAAATATAGATATCATTGTATTCGACATGTTGTATTTAGGTAGATACAATTGTTGACTAGTGAACTTGACATAAAATAAATTCTTAAAAATATTCTGGAGGAAGGTTATTCGAGATTTGGAAAATAAAAATCATCGATATTTGATATATGTAATCTTTTGGGATACTGACAACCATTGCAGGGTGTCTAACATAAATGAAATGTTGGTATACCTATTACACTTTAGAATGATTCGCATTCCTCGATTATGTAGTATTTGTAGCCCCGCGATTTTATTAGAATCAAAGGTATATAATATGCTTCCACAATAATCAAAAGATTTACAAAATCACAAGAGTAAAAGAAATGTATGTAAATACTGCAATACTGTAAGGGTACAAAATACCTCGGTACATTTCTGGACAAGGAATTGTCATGGAATACCCACATGCAGCATATCTCAAACAAAAGCAAAATGTTGCTAATGGCCACAAAGAGTCATTGGAAAGTCTTGGGGACTGAAACCGAAAATAGCTCAATGGCTATACACGGCTGTGATAAGATTCAAGATAACATATGGCTCTATTTGTCCCAAATCGTAAATACACTCGGCAGTATACAAAGGCTGGCTTGCCTGTGTATTACGGGGGCTATGAGAACAACCCCCACTGCTGCTGTGGAAGCAATGCTAAACCCCCCACCTCTAGATATTTATATCTGGGGCGAGGCAAGACAATGCGTGTATAGACTAGAACAACAGAACTGTTGGAAAGGTACTAAAACATATGGGCATACAACCATAAAAAATATAATCAGACACCCATTTCTGGAAATGGCAACTGATTATATAAGTGCAGAAATATCCTTTGAGACAAACTATAAAGTTTATGAAAAACTCAGGTATTACAAAGGAAATGATGATCAACCTGGGGAACTCACCTGGTACATAGATGGATCAAGAACCAGGCTCAGGCGTCTACTCTTCAAAACCTAAATATGCGCAAACAAACTCATTGGGGAGACATGCCTCGGTCTTCCAAGCTGAAGTACATGCCTTAAACGCTTGTGCTGTTGAAAATCTGAGACGAGGATATAAAAAGAAAACGATCCTCATTAAATCAGATAGTCAAGCGGCACTCAAACTTTGGCATCACGGAGAATAGACTCCAAAATTGTCCGGGAATGTGCCGGAAACTTACGAACCTTGGCTAACCATAACAAGGTTACCTTGTCGTGGGTGCCAGGGCATAAAGGTATTTCTGGTAACGAAGAATCGGACAAACTAGCTAGGCGGGGCTCTGGAACACCATTTATTGGGCCAGAACCAATAATAGGAATACCCAAGGCCAGCGTTAAAGCAGCGGTTAATGGCTAGATTCACTCTCAGCATCATCTGAAGTGGGCATAGCCAGAGAGAGACAGCAAACTAATGCTAAAAGTACCCTCACCTAAGCAGGCAGGGAAGCTGCTCTCGCTAAGTAGGGAAAAACTTGGAATAGTTGTAGGGCTCTGTACCGGACACTGGTCTCTGAGGAAACATCTGCACAATATAGGCGTGTTTGACACAGAACCTATTGCAGATTATGTAATGAGGAAGAGAAAACAGCCTCTATATTATCTTCGAATGCGAAGCCTCCGCCCAGTGCAGGCACTACCTGGTTTGTATACAAGACCAAGGGAGTGATCCACTTGGGGCAATAGCAGTACATGAGCTTCTACTCCTTAACAGGAGAATTGAAGAAATGGGATTAAACTAAGGAGCTGGAAAGGTACAAAAAGCAGACAATGCTGAAGTGCCTGGGGAAAAATTAGACCTCTTCCACAACTCCTATTTACTCATTTATTCATTCATTCAATGTATGTCATTAATGTACATAAAAAATAATAGTGGCCCCAAAACACTCCCTTGTGGAACTCCGAAGGAATTAATGATAGGTGTTGATAAACTTTCATTGATTTTTGTGATTTGCTTTCGGTCACTGAGGTAGTCTTTAAACCATTTGAGTGCTATGCCTTGTATACCAGCAGCCTCAAGTTTTCTCAATAACAGTTCCTGATCAATTGTTTCAAAGGCTCTTTTGAGATCCAGAAATACAGCAATAACATACTTTCCCTCATCAATAGTTTTCTTTCACTTGATGATTGACAATTGAAGTGCTGACTCACATAAGTGATACTTCCTAAAACCAGATTGATTTCCAAGAAAAACATTGATTTAATTCAGGTAATCCAATATCTGTTGGTATACTACAGCCTCCCAATAGCTTCTCCATACTAGGCAGAGTGTTTATTGGCCCATGTTTCCAAGATTTATTTGAATTTGAAATCTTTTGTATAGGTACAACAATACTAGTCTTGAGTGTTGTTGGAAATGTCCCATATCGTAAAGATATGTTTATTAAGTGTAATAAAACATGCCCAACAACTCCGTATATATTTTGAATGAATTTTAAATCCACCAGTTTATTTCTAGATTTATTACCCAAATATTTTATGATTAAGGAAAGTTTAGGTATGTAATTTGATTTCATGGAATTTACAAAGTACAAAGTACTCTACTAAATTCCTTTATATTTGTTATGAGAATGTTACATTCTCTTCTTTGTCTTTCTAACATCTCTGCTATTAAGTCTTGAGAGAGTTCTTTATTATTTTTTTCATTGTTAGACGAATCTAATCTATTGTTCACTTCCATAGTTTTCGTGTCATTAATGAACTTTTCAAAATTCTCCCTCAGTTCATTTATTTGATTTATTAAAACTGGGACTTTCCAAATTCCTGCTTCACAGTTGCTACATAGAAATTTTAACTTTCTCTTGGTTTTAAGCTGTAGGCACTTGATTTCTGAACTTATGAGGTTTCCGCAATCATCTGCAGTACATAACACTTTATTACAACCATCACACGCAAATAATTGATTTGTCATATTCATTTTTACATTGAGTGCACTTTACCTTATTCATGGTTCAAATATTATTGGTCCTGACCTGTTTAATTATCAGTATCTATCCACAAAAACTGCGACACTAATAAACATTTGCCCTCACTTCTAGCTAGCTAGAGTGGCGGAAAGGAAAGGGAACATTCTTAGTGGTCTAGTTGAATACTTGATTATACATCGCGACTATCTGTTATATTCTGTGCAGGTCAATTTTTTTCCATATCTGTATATGTGATACCCTAGACTAATGTATTTATTATTTTTAAGAAAGTCTGTTTACATTTCAGAAAATTTAAAACATAATTCAATTGAAGATTTTAATATGGAAGCAGTAAAAGATGAAAGTTCAACATCTACACAAGAAAGTGTCATAACAACACGTAGTGAAGAAGTAATAATTGAAGAGCAAGCTTCAATTCCTTATGTTGATGATATGCTTATCGATGATCAAAATTTTAATAAACCGGAAGTAGTAGATACTGCCAAACATGATTCTAATAATTCTAAAATATCTTTAGATGCAAAAGAAAAACCTGTTTTTTGTATTAAAAATGAGCTAGAATTATCTTCAGGGAATTCAGAACTCTCTGAATTAGTACAAGTTGGAAATTATTCAGAATATTGTCAAGAAGTTCAAAAATTTGAAGAAGTTCAAGAAGTTGAACAAGCTTTTATAGTAAAAAATGATGAAAGTAATTTATCCATATTAAATGATCAAAGTATAGAAAGTATGTCTGAAGCAGGAAAAACTGAAAATAGGGAATTTATAAATGAAGAGTGTGTTCAGGAAGATTTGAGTGATTTACAAATACCGCTTAAACTAAATATTTCAGATCAAGGTATGGAAGAAGAAAAAAACACTTCTTTTGAAAATTCTTGTATTAATGATCCATGTATGGAAGGTGAAAAAGAAATGGATCATAATGACATTAAAAATAATGAGACTGTTAATGAATCTAAAAATGAAGATTCAGATTTAGAAATCAAAGTTGCAGAAATGCATTTATCTGATGAAAATAAAAATTCTTCACCTGAAGAAGTAAATAATATGTTTAATTCAGAAGAAACAACTGAAAAATCAACCATTGAAGATTCTAGCAGGAGATCTAGTACAGAACAAACATTTGGAAGATCTAGTAATGAACCTAAAGATAAAAGCCAAATTGAAGATATAAGTAAAAAAGTATCAGATTTACAATTGGAAATTAATAAAAAAACATCTTTGTTTTTGGAAGATGTTGCAAATAGCTCTTCGATATTATTTAAAAACAAATCAAAACAAAAAAGTAAGCCAAAAAAAACTAAAGCAACAAAACAAATAAACAATCAAGATTCAAAATCAATTAAAATGAAACAAAAAACTGCTAAAACTATTAAACAGCCAACACTTAAACTGGTTAGTGAAAAAAAATCAAAGGAAACTAAAAGTAAAAAGAAATCAGTGAGTAAAAAAGAAAAGCCGGAACATAAGGACTTAGAAAAAGTTGAAAAGAAAGAGAAAAAAAATGGCAAATCAGAAGAACCTAACAGAAACAGTATTAAAGGAGATAGTGAAGGGGATGATGAAAATTTAAGAAGATCATCAAGAATAAAATCTATTAGTGTTCTAAATAAAAAAACCACAGGATGGGGTTTAGTTAAATCAAAATCAGAGTCCTCTCTATTAGAAAGTGACATTTCTGATAGTAGTTCATTTCATGCGGAGTCCGAAAAAAGCACTCCAACTGCCTCACCTAAAGTAGGCCCAAAAGATCGGAAATTAAAGCCATTTACCAATAATCCAGAAGCTCAGTATCCGACTATTAAATCTGAAAACCACGTTGCGGTACCTTACAAACCCAATGAAGAACTTGACAAACGGCCACACAAAGATCCAGTTGTTGAAGCAAGATTGAAACAGTTTGTACATTTGAAAGAAAATCAATATAGGACTGACAGGATGATTTGTAAAGAAGCAAAAAAAATGGTTTGTGATTGCTTTTTAACTCCAGAAGAATTGGAAGCTAATGAATATGGGTGTGGTGAGGACTGTCTGAATAGGTTGCTGTTGATAGAATGGTTAGTTAACAAAAATATTTTCTATTTTAAATGTTTATTCAGAATTACTTTATATAAATAGAACTTGGATTTTGGTTTTATATTTAAGTACCACTCCATAAAAAAATTTGACTTTCTTTACAGTAATTTCTTTTTAATTTGGTTAGCACCAAAAATGAGTAACTCAATATGGAAGTCCTATTACGTAATTTTTTAATAAATATAAAAACCAACAAAATCTATTAACATTCAGCAAAATCTAATTTTTAGCATTAATAAAAACTTATTTTTAAAATTTACCATAAAAAATTATTAAAAACTATACATCTACACTTTTATTTATAACTACACTCACGGACATTACATTCTTGCCATTGGTATAGGCACCTATGTAACCTAGATCTTTTGATCCTCTGTGACTACCGCTGTGTCTTCAGGGCGTCAGAATTTCAGTCTGCTGGTTTTGGCAAACCGGAGGATTTCTGTTGGCCCTATCTCATTTAGATGACTTGGATCCATTATCATGCGGCCCAGGTTTATTACCTGTACACCGCTAGCATCGGGCAGAAACACAGAATGTGTATGCTGCTCTCTCCCTTTTTGCCGCATAGTCAGCAGTTTTTCTCAGCCGCCAGCTTAAGTTTGAAGAGGTGCGCCCTTAGTGCGATGTGGCCAGTGAGCAGGACAAGCGTGCTGCTTAGCCCACTCCGGTTCATCGTCCAGAGTGCGACTGCCCTCTTCTGGAGAGGTTTTTCATCAGCTGTCTTGATGTTCTGCAGCCAGTGTTTGCATTATACTGAGCGATATGTTCTTGCTCAAGGATTAGTTTCAATTCATGTTTCGCTTCGGCAATTGGCAATCCGACCAACTGGCTTCTTGGTTCCACCAGGGTCCCATTTCTTGCCAGTTCATCGGCTACCTCGTTGCCATTTATCTCTGTGTGCCCAGGAACCCATGTAAGAGTGACCTTATTTGCAGTCGCTAACTCAGTGAGGGCCTGCATGCAATCCCACACCACCGATGATGTGGTGCAACTCAGAGGGCCCCAATGGCTGCGCAACTGTCAGTGAGAATATCAATCAATATCAAGGAGATCGGCTTAAATACAAAACGTCCTGTAAGAGTACCTCGGCTTCTTCCACGTCACAAAATTCGACCTTTGGAATTTGCAAGAGAACATGGATGTAGTCGTGTATACAGAAGATCAGAGGGAACGTTTTTCAGATTGTTATGCACAAAATTTATCTTTGGTAGCGGTTCCTTTATATTATGGTCAGGCATTAGTTGTGAGAGTCGCTCAGAACTCGTTGAGGTAAATTAATGAATGCTGACTGGTATCTACCGAACATCCTCGAAGAACATGTTTTACCTTATGTCAGCTTTATTGGATACGGTAATTTTGTGTTAATGCACGAGCCCATGCCGCAAGAGCAGTGATCCAGTACCTCGAAGATGTCGAGATTACAGCGATTGAGTGACCAGCAAATAGCCCTGACGCAAATCCCATAGAACATCTTTGGGACATGCTGAAAAGAAATATACCGACATGAATTCCAGCTCCTAACTCAATTGCAGAATTAAGAACCGATGCACAGGAAGAATGGAATCAAATTCTGCAAGATTTAATCAAAGATCTTTTGTGCAGTATGCATAGGAGAATAGAGGCTATTATTAGAGCTATTATGCATAACAGTAATTAATGTTGCATTTTAAAATTTAAAATTTCAGCTTAAAAACACTCGTTTTTAAGATGAAATTTATATTTTATAATTAATATTTTAGCGGGAGTCTCTGCACAGTAGGTGATAGATGTACCAATAAAAGATTTCAGAAAAGTGCATTTGCTCCTGTTGAAGTTTTCAATACCAATAAGAAGGGTCTCGGACTTAGAGCAGCAGCAAATATTCCATTGTAAGTATTATTTTTTTTACAAAAAAAGTACAAAGAGTAATTGATATTGTAACATTTACTAGGATTAATGTATTTAAAACTATAATTGTATACTTTACTTTATAAATATTTATGTAACACTATTTACTAATTTATTTATAAAACATTTATCTAGATGGTAGTGTGTGCCCGTGACTATTTTTCCGAATCTTTCTGTCGGTTCTTAAATGGTTAGATATTCTTCTTCTGGAAGCCTATAAGAACAGTCAGAGGTAAAAATACTACCTCGCAACTGGAAAAAAATCAGAAACCAAGATGGTAGTATGGTAAAAGGAGAGGAATGCGTTTTAAAGAGATGGAAGGATACTTCGAAAGTCTATTTGAGAAAGCACAGGCCCCATTCAGAGACATGAGTGAAAGTTGCAATGAAAGTGAAATTAGTACGACAGAAACTGTGGAAGCATTGAACAGTATAAAAGTGGGTAAAGCTGCTGGGTACGACAGGATAACGGTTAAAATGCTGAAGGCTGGACAAATCGTGGTAACTAGTCTGCTGTACTGCCTTTTTAACCTTTGTTGGAGGAGTGGTAGCGTACCAGACGACTGGTGCAAGGCCGTTATTATTAAAAATATGTAGGTACATACAGCAGTCATAATCCTCACATCTAATTTTCGCTGTCGGGCTTCATTATACCATTATACTTTTATAGTTTATTGCAATAATGCAGTTTTCTATAATTTTCGCACATGCACACACACATAGTTTTTTTACAGCATCGTTGGCCGTCTCTCGCATCCTCTTCTATTCTGACAATCTTCCTCTTCTAATCCTCTCCTCTCCATGTCCTTTCTTGTTTGTTTTAACCACTCTTATGTTGCCTTCCGCGCTTTCGCCTGAATTGTGGTTGCCATTCTAATATCTTTTTGGGCCATCGATCATCCATGCGTCTTTAGATTTATATTTTCTTCAGTTTCCTTAGCTATCTCTTTTGTTGTGACAGGTCTTATTTTTAATTCTTCTTGATCATAATTCTCTTGCTATTTCTTCACCTTATGAATTATATAAGATAATAAGCAAATAAGTTTTAACTTAATGGTCTTGAAAAAAACACCAGTAAATTAAATGTCTTATATCGGTTATTTTCAATTAATATAAAAAAAACGTGGCAGTCGCGGAAGTGACCGATACGCTTCAACTTCTTACGTAATAATTAGAATAAACGTTCGGAGTACGATGATTTTTTAAATTTCATTAAATTAAATAAAAAATGTATGTAATAAAAAAATATGAAAGCTATTAAAATACTTCTAGTAATAAGTCAAATATGTTTACGTTTGTTTTCGTCTTCGATTTTCTATGGTGAGTCCCGTCCGCGAAGCCCAACACAAGAAGCGTAGCTTCAAAAATCAAGATTTTTCGAACAATACAAAGTACTTCTAACCGAAAGCACTATAATACATTTTGTTTCAAAAGTTATAACTTATAAGCGAAGGTTCATACAGCTTTATATTATGTCATACCATTTTATTGTTACGAATTGCATTTTTAAATTTCAGCGGCGAATTTATGTTAGAATATGTGGGAGAAGTCTTAGATAGTGACGAATTTGATAAGAGGGCAGAGGTATATTCACAGGATAAAAATATACATTACTATTTTATGGCATTAAGAGCAGATGCTGTTATCGACGCAACAATGAGAGGTATGTACTGAAACTTGTTGATTTTTTTCTCCTTTTATACAAAATAAATTTTCAGCTATTTACTAATTTATTTATAACACTTTTATTTAACTGAATTATACCGTGCGCTCGTGAATATGGGTTTGAAAGTTAATATCTCCGACTCCGGTGGCTCTCCCCTTAAACAGTTGGTTTTTCCATCTCACTTCTTTCAGTTGGCTCTTGCAGTTCATTTTACATTCTCGATTTGTACAATCAAAAGGCATAGTCAGCAGCGTAGCTTCGGGGCTATGTTTTTTACAGCAAATGACTTGATGGAAAATAGGAACCTTATGCGCCGAAAAGATCCAAATTTAGAGGTGGCTCGTCCTACAATATGATGATTCGAACCAGAACCGAACTAAAAAACCGTTGTTTTTGTCTAAATGAAAACCGGAACCGAACCGATATGTATTATTTTTTTTACTGGTTTTTATGTTATGATATGATACCTCAGTAATGGAATCAGAAATATTCTGTAGACTAACAGTATACTCAAACTATTTAGAAAGTTCTTATATAATGGTACATTTTTTTGCAAATTAGATATACTATATCTTTATCTATCTTTGTAACCAAATCTTTTTTCACACCACAGCGTTCTCTTATCTCACTATTGTTAAGACTACTCATTACCGCAGCATTAATCTTATTTTCATGCTTCTTCTACCAAACCCTGCATTCACTACCATACATAAGTGTAGGGACCAGCAATCCTCTATGCACAGCCAGACGTGCCTTTTTTGACACGTTCTGCCAGAGGTGCCTTTTTTGACACGTTCTGGCTGCTCATAAACTATTGGGCGTATTAGGTATGAGTAACTGAAAGATGTTTAAACACGTTACTTAATTTAATCCAGAAGAGTCATCAAAGTTATCTAGGAAATCTAGGAAATTTTTTGATAGTTTAATTGTTGTGGCTGTTAATGGTTTTTGTATAATTGCCCACATGGAAACCATATACTGACAAACTTCACTTTTTTAGAAACTGCATAATTAAGAAAACAGTGTTGCCTGCTTAAGCAACTCTAGTATTTACTGAAATACTAAAGTCACTGTAGTAATAAAACATGTGCTATTTCTAATGTCAAAAGATTTATTGAAATCCTTTACATCTGCAAGCCACACTTAATATTTTTACAAGAATAGTTAGTTAGGAGAAGTTCCCATAAATAATTTATAGTTATATATCTATATATATATATATATATATATATATATATATATATACAAACAAACAAACAAATATATAATTATTATTATATTTTGGACCACATTTATTTGTTTGTTTCAATTTCTCGGAATCAAGGTCTGAATTTGGGTTCGGTAATTCTAAACTCTCAGTACAATAACTAAACAATTTTTATTCTAATATTTCGACACAATAAATTTTATTTTACAAATCACTTAGAAATTCACAACTGTATAACACTTTACAATTATTTCAAATACTTTACTTCAAAACTAAGCTAACTTTTTCGCGACTGCTGCCTTTTTTTATATTTATCCAAACTGTTTCTAGAACGCGAGTTTTCTACAAATCGATGCCTCTCTGGACGCTTTTGAACTTTTCGAGAATCATCCAATGTCTTCTATTATGCTCATTATGCATTCCCCTAATTGTGGTCGGTGCGCTGTCGCCTTAAGGCAAGGTCGACAGGGCCGGACTCGTAACGATATTGTTTAAAAATTATAGTCTATGAGCTTTACTGTAAATACAATTAAATTATAATTAATAATTAAGTAAATGTTTAAATAAGTATATTTCAACAGGAAATATATCAAGATTTATAAATCATTCTTGTGATCCTAATGCCGAAACACAAAAATGGACCGTAAATGGTGAACTTAGAATTGGTTTCTTCAGTACAAGGACCATATTAGCTGGAGAAGAAATTACTTTTGATTATAGATTCCAAAGATATGGGTATGAACATATTCTATATTTGTTAATTATCAGTTATATCTTTTATTTTATTACTTATTTGGTATTTTATTTGAATTTAATTAAATTTATTAAAAATTGTAGCAAAGAAGCTCAAAAATGTTTTTGTGGAGCAAGTATTTGCAGAGGTTGGCTTGGTGAACAACCAGACACTGATGAAGAAGAAGAAGAAGAGGATGAGGAAGAGGTTGAGGATACCAAACCAAGTTTATCTGTTGTTAAGGATGAGAGTGAACTTGTTGATATCTTAAGTGGTAACATATTTAAACTTTCCCTTTGAAATGTCATGTTTGAAAAAATTAACTGGAAAGAAATGCTTTATTTGCCCTATTTACATAGTTAGATGTAGGATTTAGTTTATGTCCAGTCATTTTTTAAAAATTATTTATTAACTTAAACTACTTATTTGAGTTGATTAGCTTTTTCCAATTAATTTTAAAAAAAAATTTACCCGCTCTGTAATAATGAAAATATTTAAAAACTTTAGCGCAACTGAAGGATGAAATAAAACCTGAAGTTATACAAGATCCAATGCAAAATTTAAATTTGAATCTCCAAGAGCCCTCTCAAACAACCATTACTCCTGTTAAATCAACTCCAGTCAAGAAAAAAGTGCAAAAAAAGAAACCGAGAATTGAAATGTTCGAAGAAGTAGATGTAAGTTTATATTCAGTAAATATAACAATTTATTTGCATATGTGTTAAAATTAATGTTCCATCATATTAAACTGATATTTTCTCTGTACCAGAAACGAATAAGAATATAATCGTGTGGGTGTCAATGAATTTAAAAAAAATATATATTCTATCTTTGCAGCTTAGATCAACTTTTTTTACCATTCTGCATTATAAATTAATTTAAAAATCGAATGAACTTCGAGTTCAATTTATGAATAATTTTTGAGTGATTAATTATTTGATAAAAGTTTGTAAATCTTAAGGCAGGTAATTTAAAATAATTGTAATAAAAATATTCTTCCATTTTTAAAACTGCTTTTCCAGTTTGATGCTTAAAAAATTTCCCTATCATTACTGCATTGTTTTAAATTAGGTATACTACTGGACATTCTATTTTAAAATTTCAATGCAACAATTAAATTGTCGTTGTGGAATTCAAGGTAAAAAATATTAAAGAACAACTTTAAAAGTACTGCATTCATTTGAAATCATGTATACTATTGGACATTCTATTTCAAAATATCAATGAAACAATTAAAGAGCCATTGTAGAATTTAAGTCATAATATATCGAAAAACAATAACTTATAAAGTACTGCATTGATTTAAAATTATTTTTTATTTTTTAGCAATTAAATGAAGAAATCGAAATGTTGGTAACAACAGGATTGAAAAATCAAGCTCACACTTTAAAACTAAGCAGATTAATGGTTAGAGCAAAAGAACCAAAACAAAGAGCAAAACTTCTACGTGTATTGAGAAGGGGAGAATTGCCTTGTAGAAGACTGTTTTTAGATTATCATGGTCTTCGTTTCATGCATGGATATATGATTGACGCTCAACATTTGGTGATGGTTAATAAACAGTTTGAATCGTTAAGGTGAGTTCGTTTTATGAATTCGTTTGAATTAAAATTGCTTTTTATTTTTAAACAGTTTTTTCGTCTCTGTAAATATTTAGTTTCGTTGCGTTAAGCTTAGTTTGAGTATTCCTTCAGGTCAAATTTGTTTCAACAGTTATTTCCTGCTATAAAGAGCAGCAATTATGTACAGGGTTATTTACTTTGCTACCCACCCATTTTCATCATTATTATTGCCTATAGAAAAAAAGTTTTACATAAAAGTTATGATTGAATTTTTTTAAAATGCTATCAAAACTACAGTTGATTAAGGGATGACAAAAAAAATAGTTAGTTTAATAGGATACTCCGAAAATTTTTAAATTTTTGGAATAATTTTTTCTTCTTCTGATTTTTAAAATATATCAAACATTACCTTATACTTAATACTAATTTTTGAGTCGAAGGTCGAATATCTTAGTTAAAATAGTTACTGTAAATATGCAAAAGTTAATATAAAGTAAGCATATAATAAAGATTTATTTAGGAAATATATAAATAAATAGCTCATAAAAAATGTTCACTATTATTGTCAATACATAATTGATAAAGTCTTCTCATTTTTATTATTGACATTCATAATGATATCCAAAAGACTACCGAAATGAGATTTGCATAAAGTCTCGATTCGCAAGGCCCAGTCTCGTGTCGTCTCGCTTATCGTGCTACAGTCTCGCAAAAGTATCGGAAGTCTCTTACATACATATAGCCACGTCTTTTCCTGTAGGGATAGGCAAAAACTACTTCTTTCCACTTGCTACGGTTCTTAAAAACATCTTTCGGTTCTTCTACTTTCATCAGCGCTTTCATACATGTTCGTCGGTGGCTGGTACTCTTGACCTGACCTTTTTCAAAACAATTTCGATCTGATCGAGATATGTTCGCCTAGATCGACCTCTACCGACTTGCCCATTTACACTCGCCTAGTAAATCTTTTTCGTTAATCTTCTTTCATCCAACCTCTCTACTTGTCAGAACTATGTAAACATTCCTTTATCTAAGTTATACAGGGCCCCATGTATTTGTTTTCCTGCCATCACCCTTTGTCCAATATCGCTGTCAAACTTTCCTTCTCTTGTAAACTTTGAACCCAAGAATACAAACTCATGTACTTGTTCCACTGTTTCTCCTTAAATCAGCCTTGATTTTAAGTGCAATATGCATAATTTTAACCATCGCCTGCAACTCCTTAGATGCTGCTAATATGACCTACTCATCGGCTTAAAGGACTATCAAATAATTCATTCACAATCCATACGCAATCTCTTTTAAATCTTTTTTTTTTTACTGAAAATAGTAGTCAAAAGGGTAGACCTATCGTGTGGGCCGCGGACGCGGAAATCTTTTCATTTGTAAAGTGGTATGGCGTACCAGTCTCCTGGTACGCTGCCGCTTCTCCAGCAAAGGTTAAAAAACGGTACAGCAGACAAGCTACCACGCCCTGTCGAAACTTCAGTATTTCAACCGTAATCCTGTCATACTCTACAGTCTTACCGTGCATAATTTTGTTCCAGTACGTGGTACTTACCTATTGCTATAATATAATGGTAGGAAAAGGAAATTGCAGCTGTTGAAAAGGTAACGACAGTCATGCACAATAAATAAAACGAGTTCTAACCGGTTTTCAGCTTCAACTTAACCTTTGATTGTTTGTGAACCAGTTTCTGAACGGTAATTTCAATGCATAGTCAATTGTAGAAACTGTTTGGACTGATTTGAGCATTGGGTATTTCATCAGCTGTCGTTGACACTTTTTTTATTGGTCAATAAGTAGTTGGGTTGCTAATCGATTACTTAAAACGGTCACAAAACCGTTTTACTTTCAAATTTTCTTTTCCGAGATTCCCATAATTTTTTTAGTTATTTTTAACAGGAGGACAATAGTTGTCCGTTAAATGATCTAGTGTTGTTTTTAGATTGGAAGTACTGCAAACACTAGCCGTTCTACCAATTCCCAATAAAACAATGCTTCAAGATAGCAAAGTATTACCAATAGTAGAAAGCTGGTCAACAAATAAGAATTTATGTTCTCCCCCTGATTCTGAAAGCAATTCGCCAAAAATAGAAGGCGAGCTAACCAAAACAAAAGACGTCAAAATAGAAACAAAACTCACAGTCAAAGACGAATCTGTTCCAGATAGAAGCATAGAAGATCAGGAAGAAGAAATAAGATTTTTGGCCACCAAACTATTGGAAGAATGGAAAAATTTAAAGGAAGTTTTTAGGATTCCAAAGAAAGAACGGATAGAACAAATGAAAGAACATGAAAGGGAGGCAAATAAGAAATTTATGCAGGCTAATCAAAGTTCTTATGGAAGTGAAGAAGACAAAGACAGAAAACCAGACAGGTAAAAATGAAATTCATAATGTTCATAATTTTATTTAATTTTTGTGACAAAGTACCGAAACTGTACATTTTATTATCTAATAGATACAGAGGTCTGTCGAGAAGTAAAGCAGAAAGAGAATGGTACAACAGAAAACCTCCGAAACCTGGCGACAAACCCAGCGCCGAGTTTTTAAGACTAAGTAGAGTTGAACGGAGAAAACTATTCGCTTTGCAACATGAACTTAAAGAAGAAGAAAGGAAGCTTAAACAGCGAGAAATGTGGAGGCAACATGAGATGAATTGTATGATGATCGGAGCAGATCCTAGGTTTACAGCGCCTTTTGATCCTAGCAGAGGTTACCAGTTAATTTGGAATCCACAAATTGGTATGTAATATTTTATAAATGCTCCTCTATAAATTTTATGTCTGTCCAATAATGGATAACATTTTTTTGTTTCACATCATAAATAAATTTAAATTTAATTAAAGTAATTATGTTTTTAAATTAATAGTCTAGTCCTAGTCAATGGGGAATTTTGCTTACAAAAGGTGGTATAGTAATGATTTTAAAGTATGTCATTTAAATAGCGACCCTGATGAAAAATAAAGGGTGATTCATTTAAAAGGTATTTTTTTTTAATACAAAATTTTTATCTTTATTAGCATGCAAAAGAACCATTCCTTACAATTATGTCTTAAAGATAATTTCTTTCAAATGTTGTCCGCGACTATGGTTAACAAGGTCCATTCTCAAGTTCCAATTTTCAATTACACGTGATAGTATTTCGAGTGGTATTTGGCCGATGACTCGAGTAATATTGGCCTCCAATGCCTCAATTGTAAACTTTGGACTTTACATAGTCCCAAAGGAAAAAGTCAAGAGGTGCGATGTCACATGATCTGGCCGGCCAATTCACTGGTCCAAAGCGTGAAATGATCTGTTCGCCGAATTGTTCTCGCAGTAAAGCCATGGTTTCACGGCGGTATGGCAAGTGGCGCCATCTTGTTGGAACCATATTTCGTCGAGACCACGGGCTGCAATTTAAGGAATCAGATAGTCTGTTATCATGGCGCGATAACGGTCACCATTCACAGTAACATTCCGGCCGGCCTCTGTTTTTAAGAAATATGGACCGATAATTCCACCGGTACATAATCCACACCAAACAGTAGTTTTGTCTGGATTTAATGGCAGCTCTTGAACCACTTTGGGTTGTTCATCGTCCCAAATAAGGGCATTTTGTTTATTTACGAACCCATTAAGCCAAAAATAGGCCTCATCGGTGAACATTTTTTTTTGAAAACAGTGGATCTTCTGCAATCTTGGATTGCAATTGAAAACGATTCGAAAGGTCGGTTGGCTTCAGTTCTTGCACTAATTGAATTTTGTCTTTCAAAGAAAGATCCTTACGTAAAATACATAAGTTGTTGAGTACGACAGGTCAAGCTGTCGATGAATCGACACTTCACGGTCTTCGCGTACACTCTCCGTTACCGCACCTTTCTTCACTATGTGCTGGATGTGGTCCATTTGGCCGAGTATTATCCAATAATGAAAATTGGGTCTAAAACTTACTGATGGTAGAGCGAATTGTGCGTTCGGTAGGCCGATTATGTGGACCATAAGTTGCTCTAAGCGCGCGATACACATTCCTTGGAGAACGCCCATTTTCATAATAAAGTTGAACAATTTGTAGGCGCTGTGCCGGGCTGAATCTTTCCATTATGAAATGTCAAACACTACTAAACAAGAATGCTACTTTAGTTGACAAGTAACGAAAGTAATGGTTTTTAAAAGAGAAGAACTCATGACAAAATGTGAAGTTCTGATTAAGGGAGAAAGAGTGGAACAAGTAAATGAGTTTGTATACTTGGGTTCAAAGTTTACGAGAGATGGAAAGTATGACAGTGACATTGAGCAAAGGGTGTTGGCAGGAAAACAAATGAATGGGGTTCTGCATAGCTTTATGAACACCCAGAAAGTGTCAAAAAAGGCACGACTGGCTGTGCACAGAGGAGTGCTTGTCTCTACATTTATATATGTAGTGAATGTTGGGTTTAGCAGAAGAAGCATGAAAGGAAGATCAATGCTGCGGAGATGAGTAGTCTGAGAAGTATAGCCGGATTGACTCTGATGGATAAAGGAGTAAGCTCAGAAACTGTCGGACAACGACTTAAAGAAGATAATTTGACTCCTCACATTGCTGCTCAAGCGCCAGCATTAACCCGGGATCATTGTATAGCCCGGTTAATTTATTTATTTCAATGGATAACTCTAATATTATACATTAATATTTTTTATAATAGACATGTATTTGAAAAAATGGTAACATTAAAATAAAATTATATACAGGGTGGCCAACCAAAAAAGAAATAGAGCCATTGCAGGAACCTAGTCAACATTTTAGAAAAACGCTCGGACCCGTCGATTCTTTTTAAAGGGGGACACACTTCCGGTATTTTTGACTCCACTACTTTCAACCACAAGCGAGGATAAATTACCCCAAAATTTTAGAATGGCATTAGGGGTCGAATAAGATGTCTTTTGAAAGCTCTGGCAATTATCTTTACAATAGTCTTTCAATTTTACATTTCCTCCCAATACTTTGAAAAAAAATACATGTTAAAATTCCAATTATTTTAGTTGCTTACTTACGTTAACCTAACCTAACCTAACGTATTTGAAAATAATCCACAGTATGACGAAGATCATTTTTATTTTCAACAGGACGGGGCTCCTCCGCATTTTGCGGCGATTGTTCGTCAGTATTTAGTCCAACGTTTTCCACGGCATTAGATTGAGAAAACAGGCAGCATTGAATGGCCTCCACGATCACCAGAGTTATCGTCCCTCGATTTCTTTTTGTGGGGACATCGAAAAGTAAAATATATAAAACACAACCAGCGTCGTTGGAAGATTTTCGTCAAAGAATCATTGACAAGTGCCGTCGAATTACTCCGGAAATTCTTCGGAATGTGCGTGAGCGTTTTGAACAAAATCTTTATTATTTTATGGAAGTGGGTGGTCATCAGTTTGAATATTTAATCAATTAAGTAAACGGTGCAGTATACATGTTCTTTGGACTGTTGGTGGGATTGTAATCAAAGGCAAGTTGCGCAGGGTTTTAAGTGATTATAGTTTTGTACCCCTAGTGTCTGCAATCGTGAATACAGCATAGCTGTATTGTTGGTTGCATGTGTATTGTTTGAACGTAAGTTTGACTATGATAATATATTATCAGTGCAAAGTAGGCGAAAAGTGCGAGCAACAACTTATAGTAATTATATGCAGATTTCACACATTCCACCAATGTACGGCACTTTGTTTACAATATAGTCAAAAAGTATTATTTATTGAACTGTATTTCTACTAGAACTTTGAAAGTATTCGATACAAAACTCAAATTGAACTTGAAGATTGTAGGGGGGTTTGTGAAGGCTATGCAGCCACTCAAGCACCTTGGCATCTCAGATCTTTTGTGCATAACTCTTAATCTATTCGAGGGGTTTAGGAAGGCCCCTTCCAGAAACTTATATAAATTATAAATTATATAGATTTTCACAATTAAAATTACGAAATCTACGAATTTTCAATACAAGGTAAAGTTGGTTGTAAACTAGTACAGGAAACGCACAAGGCAGCATTCTATCACCCCTACTTTTCAACCTCTATTCAGAAGAAATATTCAATGAAGCTCTTACTGATGCCACTGAAGGAATTAACATTAACGGGGTCAACGTTAATATCAGATACGCCGATGATACACTAATTATCAGTAGTAATGAAGACGATCTACAAAACCTCATGAATAAGATAACCGACACTTGTACACAATTTGGCCTAAGACTCAATGCCAACAAAACAAAATATATTATTATTAGCAAAGAACTTAATATTACGGATAATGGTATCACAGTCAATGGCACAAGGCTAGAGAGAGTTCATAAGTTGGTGTATCTCGGGAGCAACATTAACGATCAGTGGGATTCAACTGTGGAAATCAAAACGCAAAGAGAGAAAGCCCGAGCCGCTTTCATGAAAATGAAAAAACTGAACCAGTCACGACCTAACATTGAAATTACGAATTAAAATGGTGCGCTGCTGTGTTTTTCCAGTTCTCTTGTACGGTATGGAAGTATGGACACTCACGGAAATAATGCTTAATCTTTCTAACTGTGGGTGTACCGTCGATTACTAAAGATCAGTTGGGTGGACAGAGTTAATAGCAACATAGTTCTCAATTGCATGGCAAAAGATCTAGAAATAGTTAAAACTATCAAACGACGCAAACTAGAATATTTTGGTCATATTATAACACATCCGGAGAAATATGGGATCTTACATTTTATCATAGAGGGAAAAATCCTAGGCAACCGTATTCCAGGGAGAAGAACATTGTGGTTGAAGAATTTGAGGCAGTGGTATGGAAAATCTACAGTTCAACTTTTCCGAGCAGCTGTCAATAAAACAATAATTATTAACATGGTAGCCAACATGATAACCAACGATCGTTGAACGGTCATGGTACCAGAAAAAGAAGAAGAAGACAGGAAACATATTCATACGGTTGAGCAAAGGTATTGTCCCCTGGCATTGCAGTTCGGATGGAAAATAATGCCAATTAAGTTAGCAGTTTTCAGTCTTATTATTTTAAAAGTTTGAGTGGCTACATTTACTCTCTTATCAAGTTAATACAGCTCAAATTTTCGGAAATCGGAATGATGCAATAATGTCTAACACTCATCTCTCAATACATGTCTCTTCAGCTAATGCAAATTCGTAGTGTTGAAAAGACCAAAACTTCAAAAAGGTTAATGGAATAACGTACCCGAACAATATAAGAATACAAAGAAAATCAAGCTTTAAAAAATATTTTTCAATAAACTAATACAAATCTGTAAATATACCACAGTAACAACCATAAACATTGAAATAAATATATATAATGGCTCATAGCAATATTTCAATTGTCACATCCGCAGAAGTAAATAGATGGTTTATCCGTGATGAGATGACACTACTTATTTTCTGTTATAATCCGAATAATATTCCAATTATTTAAATAATTCGGAAACCAATAGTCTCATAAGCATCCGATTTTGTCCATCACTAATTCCAACGTCCATACATTCTGCATGAACGACGATCGTTTCACATAATTGTTCCTCACCAGGGAGTAGCGCTGTTGCCAATACTATCGTGTTGTTGTTATATCTTGAGAAGTATCATGACCCATGCTAGTCACAAATATTTAAGATCAGAACTACCCCATTGATGCAAAATAACCCTTTTTTTATAGCAAGCAGACTGGACTAATTGTCGTAAAAGACAAAATAAACATTTCATTGTTAACAAATATGTATAGCCAATGGCTTCGTTTGCCAAAGCAACATTATTTTGTACATAGAATTCTCCGTATTCAACTTAAAGAAAATTTTCACAATTTAATTTGTGATGTTAGTGCCGACTGAATTAAGGGTGTAAAACAATTTGAACAAATTGAAAGTTTAATTAAATTCAAATAACCTCTGTAACAATGGACTGATTTTGGGAATGAATCGAGATTTACAGTTAATAGAAAAATAATTGAAAGAATATAACCAAAAGTTGTAGCTAGCAAAAAATGGACTTACCTTAAGGTGAAGACTAGTTTCTGATGTAAAACTTAAGGGTTAAGTGGAAGAACATTTTCTGTGATGCATAGCATTGCAGACAATGAACTTTTATTTCTTGATAACTTATTGCATATATATCAATTATGTTTTATGTTTATTTAATGAAATAATAAAGACGATATTATTATTATTATTATAACTTACAGGATTTCTTACCCTATATCTTTTCAAACGATTAAATCGACGATAAGTTCGAAATCATGTACTTGTACAACTTAATACAAATTTGGCAGGAATATCTTTCCTTGAAAGTTCACTATTTTGCGAGAACACTGCGAGTTTGTAGACGTTAAATAATAAAACTATGCAATGAAAGCACTCAGCTTGGAACAGTTTGGAAGACAAGAGAGTCTTGAACAAAATATTTTACACGTTGTGATTTTAACGGCGATACTAGTGCCATAAAGTTTTATTTTAACAATTAGGCTAAAATAAACGTTGTGGTCCGAGCTTTAATTTTAAAATGACTATTATTAGATCAGTGGCAAAATTGTTCTCTTAAATTTGTGATGTTTAATTTAAATTTAAAATGATTATTTTTAGGTCAGTGGCAAAATTGTTCTATACCATCAAATCCACGAATGTATCCAACGCCACATCAACCGCATCAGATGCAAGGATTGCCTCCAGTTCATCATCTTCCAAAAACTCTGCCGATGTACCCGCCATATCCTTCACCTCTTGGAGTTCAAAACATAGGAGCTAATCAACCACCTTTACCACCGAATGCTCACATGTCATTATCAGTTCCATTACCGCAGAGTACAATTCCGGTCCAATTGCCACCGTTGCCGCCTATGCCACAGGTATTTATTAATTAAAAAATATTCCATGATGGTAAATACAAGCATCCTACTGTTGTTTTATTTATTTAGATGCCGAAAATTGAAGAAGATCCATCTCTAGTAAAGTTCATGGGACCTATTCCACCTCCTGTAAAGTTGCCTGCAAAATGGAAGTGTGCTAAAGACAAATACGGCCGACCTTACTATTACCACGTTAAGATACGAAAAAGCCAATGGGAACCACCTCCACCTCCCGAACCAGTAGAACCAGAAAGTAAGTTTTTGAATTTTATCTCTTTTGGATTTGGTACTCGTAGCTCAAAGCAAAATCCTTGTTCGCAGTGTTTTAAGTCATTCTTTGTGAATTAATAAAAGGTATTTATTAAAAATACTTCTTTTTCTTCTTGCTTCTTTAATGTAAGCAAATTGCTTGTTTTTCTTCATATCCTCTGCCGTTCAATTGTTAGAGAGGTTTTTGCTCCATCTCTTGCGGGGTCTTCCAACGCTTCGGCGCTCTAAGGGCGACTTGTCTCTACTTATTTTGACCATTCTGTCGTCATTCATCCGATCTATGTGTTCATTCCACTCTCTCTTCCTTCCCAGTATCCATTCATTTCTTCTTCTTCCAGTGCCTGTCCGTTACCGGACGTTGGCGATCATTCTGGCATTAATTATTTTATCAACTGCGGTCCTAATTAGACCCGTGGTGGAGGTTGCAAACCAAGTTCTCAGGTTTTTAAGCCATGAGATCCTCCTTCTGCCTGGTCCCCTCTTTCCAAGCACCTTTCCCTGTAGGATAAGCTGTAACAGACCGTATCTTTCGCTGTTTCTCATTAATTTACGTTGTCTATTTTACATGTTCTTCTAATGACCTCGCTTCTCTCCCTGTCAAAAAGTGTTTTTCCAGCGATCCTGCTCACTATTTTCATTTCGGTGGTTTCTAATATTCTCTTTGTTTCGATGTATCTGGTCTAGTTTCCGCTGTGTATGTTAAAATAGGCCGGATGACCGCCTTGTAGATTCGGGATTTGGTCTCGATTCTGATATATTTGTTTCGGAGGATATTGTATCGTTCAGGTAAGCTGAGGTTCGTGCTGCTTTTGCCGCTTGGTTTCTTACCTCCGCCTCGATGTCACCGTATCCTGATATTTCTATGCCTAGGTATTTAAATTTCATCTCCTGTTGTATAATTCAATCATCCACAACGAGTTTGCATCTGATAGGTGTTTTTGAGATGGTCATGCATTCTTTTTTGCCACAGATATCTTCATTTTTAGACTTTTTGCCGTTGTGCTGAATTTGAGTAGTAATCTCTATAGGTCATCTTCGTTTTCTGCAATCAGAACAGAATCATCGGCATAGCATAGGATTTTGACGTCTTTGTTTCCCATTTTATACCCTTTCAGGTTACGAGTGCTTTTTATTATTTCATCCATAACGATGTTGAACAATAAGGGGCTGAGGGAATCTCTTTGTTGAACAGGAATTGCTTCGGTAGTTGCGCCATTAATTTTGGCGTGTATTTTGTTTCTCTGGTAAATATTTCCGATGATTTTTATGATGTTATATGGGATTTGCCTGTTGTATAGAAGGTGTACCTCGTCCTTCAGTTGTATTCGTTCAAACGCCTTTTCCAGATCTATAAAACACATGAAGGCTGGTTTGTTATACTCGATGGATTTTTCAGTTATTTGTCGCAGGACAAATACCGTATCTGAATCTTTGTTGTTCATCGCCCAATACGGTGAGTTCATTTATTTTATTTGTTATAATCTTTGTTACTAGCTTTAAGGTTGTATTTATAGATTTATGCGTCGGTAGTTTGCGGGAATCTTTTTGTCTCCTTTTTTGAACAGTAAGATTGTGGTACCTAGGCGCCATTCGTCTGGAATTTTTTTATGTTAAATAATTTTGGGAATTGTGGCTTTTAGCTGCTGTTTTAGGCTTCTCCCGCCGTATTTAAAAAGTTCATTTGGAATTCCGTCTGGGCCTGGACTTTTTCTGTTCTTGAGTTTCATTAATGCCGTTTATATATCCTTTTCTTTTATTTCAGTTACTTATTAAAATACACATTATGTACTATAAGCAAATAGTGTAGGTATGAAATTCGAATTATTGTAGACTGTAATTTTATTTAAGAAAGATGTAATGTTTTATTAATTTCGTCAATGACATTGAAAAAACTAACTTATCTGCCGGCGAGTCGAATGACGAAATTCTAGTTCTGGACAGAACGGTCGTTCTTGTCCCCTCGTAAGTCTGATCTCTCAAAGATGTGATAATTTAACACAAATAACTTAGCACTTAGTTTATAATTTGGAGATCGTCACCAGCGATCAAAATTAAGTAAAAAATATTCTCTTGTCGTTGAGCATCACGCGCAAAGAGTCTTGTTTATTTAAAAAGGGCGCTGACGAAACAAATAGTGTTTTTGAATTAATAAATTTCTGTCATTTAAATTTCAATCGTTGATAAAAAATTTCTAGCATTTGTTTTACTTCTTGTCTTCTTCCTATTAGTATATGTTTGTGAATGTCGGCAAACGTTTTTACACGCGACATTATACAATTACTTATAATGTATTATATGTTTTGAATGTTTATTCTCATATTTATACAGGATGCTAATAGTAAGTTTAAATTAAATGTACTTTACATTATTTTTTTTTTATTGTTTTTTTTTGTTAATATAATTTTAATACTATAGGATGGTGTTTTTTGGTGAATTCATAAACTCTACTTCTTCTACTTTTCTTTGATTGGCCTTGACCTAAGTTACTTCCATGGGTAGGCTATACAGCCTGTTTCGGTATTGCACTAAACACTACAATACCAACATTCAAACTTATATGGAATCACTCAGGTAGTTTTCCAATTACAGCACAAGAGCGCATTGTGCGGCATAATGCTCAATATAGGGTGTTCCAACTACAGCAACACCTCGCTCAATCGGGCACTCTAAAAAGTACTGCTTTAGCGTAATGCGCGGCGGATACCAACTCAGTAGTATAAAATATAATATATACAAAGAATAAAGAGTGAATTAAAACTTTGTTAATATGTATGGATGAAGGTACGACATCGGCCACTTTACTTTTTTTCCTATTCTGCATATAAAATGTGGATAAATGTTCATTTTCATAACCGCAACTCTAAACCAATTAATTTAACAGGAATATATTTTTGTCAGCATTGCAAAAATTATCAGCCAATTGTTGTATAAAACTCTATGTCTAAATTTATAATCAATAAATGTTTCTTCCTCCCAACATTGAGTCTAGTGCACTCTGCTGGTAGACTTAAAAACTAATGGATGTTCCAATTAAACATCAGCACACTACAGCATTGTGCGACACTGAGTCGCATTATGCTCGGTAGTTGGAAAACAGGGTCAATGTTTATGAGAAATATTTTTTTTAAAAAAAACATAATACGCAAACAAAAGATGAATAAGTTCACTAACAAGCTAACAGCTACATTCATAAAAAGTTGACAATAATTTTTGCTAAACACTTAATATTTCTATTTAGTTGTAAAATTGTAGCTGTAAATTAATTCTGTACGATATTTGACAAATTGCCTTATCTTGGGTTATCAGAAGTACAAAGGAGAATAATTATTACTTTGGTGGAGAAGTGATCGTCACAAAGAAGGGTTACAAGACTCGTGGGACAGGGAGTTGTTTCAAAAACGTACTGAAGATTTTTAGAGTGAGCGTCTTAAAAATTAGGCCAAGAAGAAGTTACCTCAGCGCTTCAGGACCGATTAGTAGTTAAAATAGCAAGAAGAAACCGCACTGTATCCCATCCAGATCTTCAGAGGCAACTTTTGTATGCTACAGGTGTTAATGTTTTTCTTCAAAACTATCAGAAAGAGACTTCGTGTTCAAGAATCATTTACCAGAAGACAGTTCCTAAACCATCAAGACAAAATAAAAGCGACCGTTTAAATTGGTGTTTGAATCACCAAAACTAGACAATGCATGATTAACAAAATGACTTGTTTTCAGATGAAACCAGAGTTTGTCTTCGTTCAGAGGACCGGCGAATTCGAGTACTGAGAGGATGTGGGAGACAATCTGCTCAAACTATCCCCAAACATAAAGATGGGACTGTAATGTTCTGTGGTGGTATCTTAATTGATGAAAACACTACTATAATTCCTAAAAGGCCTTCATTGACAGATCAACGTTATATTTATTTATACAGGATAATGTACCTTCACATGAAAGCAGTTTTCATTAATTTCTTAGAAATTGAAGGCCCGAGTAGCTTAGAGTGGCCTAGTTGTTAACCTAATGTGATTCCAATAGATCACCGAAATACTATAAAAAGGAAGATAGATCCTGTTAGAATAAGCCGGGTGACGCAGATCAAATGATTCAAGGAACTTTGAAGGAAAGGAAGAATTTACCCCAAGCAAAAATTGACTTAATAGAAAGCATATCCCTCCGAATTCATGCATGTATTGTAGTTCCGTAGGCACGGATCGCTAACCCAACGTAATATTACTTCAGTCTACGATTTTGATAAACAATCATTATTATTGTAAATCACTCTCATGATAACGAATGGACTTTGAGTAAATAATAGAAAACGGTAAAAGACAACAGAAATATGCTATAAAGACTCATCACCAAAGTCAAGGTGCAATCTGTATTAGCTAAAAATAAATAAATACACTCTCAATAGTACCAAAAACCAGTTATACATCAGTTATCAATCAAATATACATCTGATATACTTAAGAACAATTGTAATATTGTATGTAGTTATGATCGGTTGTAGATCAGACATCGATCAGTTATGATCAATTGTGCATACTAATAAATGTAAGCAATTTAATAATTGTTCTATGCAACATCATTTAATAGTCACCTTCAGTTAACAATTCACCTGGACACTACACGTCTTGATGCTACAACAAACATGAGTCTTAGACAGGGTTGGTCATTTCGCTGTATGGTTCTAGAACGTCCAAAACCTCTTTGACGTTTAAAAATGTGCTCCTTGGATAATCTGATCCATACTTTCAGTCGGTGGCGCAATTACTAACCTTCGCGCTAATTCACTAAAATGAAATCCCGCCTCTTTCATATTACCAATGCGATCCTTCTCGTTTAATTGTTGAGCACGTCTATGAATTTGATTTATTATTAACAGTCAAGAACCGGCACCACACCATCTATCAACAAAAATAATAATTAAAAACAATCTGCTTCAGTTTTCTTGCAGAAATAAAAAATATATGATAAAAGTAAAGATAGAAAATAACAAAGTGAAATAATTTTAATATTAAATGGCACACTTTCAGACATTTTGGCTACCAATGACGTATCTTAAATATTTTGTAACGGTTACCGAATATTTATCTATCAGAAAATTTATTAGATATGAAAGTAAATAAAAAAAAATTAAATGGATATTTTTGAGTTTATTAGGACAGGGATTACTAAAGTGGAAAAGTCATTAGGGTTCCGCGAAATTATTTATGTTTGACATTTATTGTTAGAAGTCAGCTTGTAATGCTACCTGTCCTGGATTACGAAGTATTCATACATAGAGTTTATCCAAATTAAAACAGACATTTGCGTAGCCAAAAAGGCTATCTTAGCTTTGCGCCTTTTGTCATAACGTATCATTGGGCTACGGGCTTTTCAGCTTAAACTTAACAAAAAACAAATTCAGGTCGAGAATGGATGCCAGGCATGCAGACATGCGCATACAACTATCGACCATAATAACGAACTATAGAGTAATTATTAATGAAAGTGTTTAGTTTTAAAATATTTGTAATAAAAGCTTTTGTTGATATTTAAAATTGCAGTGTATTTCATTTATAATCATTTGAAGAGGGGTTCCATAATATAAAAGGGATTTGGTGAGAGTGTTCCGTGACCTCAAAAGTTTAGGAAACACTGTATTAGGGGTTGTTCTTTTTACCAGTGACAAAATTTAAAAAAAAAATAATATTGGTACCAAATATACTAATTTCACAAATTCTAATTTCTTAAATTTATATTTAAAATTAAAAAATACAAGAGCAGCAAAAAAAACCACACAAACACTAAATTTTATCCTATAATTTATTACATCTATACACTAAAATTTAGGCGCGTACTTTTTTGTAGCCATCAAACAGGTTCTTCTGTAATCTTAGTGCTTTTTGTATTCCCACTCCATCGATTTTAGTCATTGCTTTTCAATAATAGTTCTATTTTATCACAACTTTAGTTTAGGCAGGTGTAATTCCTGATTTAGCTACATCTACTGAGTGCTCCATTATTTTTGAGCTCTAGTTTATTTGTAAGAGTATTTTAAAAATTATCTTAAATATTACTATCGATTATGGGGATTTCTGTAGTATATTAAGTAACTTGTGTGGTATTATGAAATGGAAATTAAATTAACAAAAATATACTTCTTTTGTTATTAGTTGTGCTTAAATTTAATTAAAAATAATTATACAGAAAAAAAGAGCTTATTATTATCAAAGCTTTCCAAAACAAAGAAATAATATATTGCTACAATTTTAAATTCATGTTACCTACTTATTACACATGTAAAAATAAAATGTAATTGAAAAGTCTATTTTGATAATATATTGTAGGAAAAATTGAAATGTTATTTTTTATTCAAACAAATTATTATTTTGAAGTATGTAATATTAGTACACAATCACTAAACTTGTATTATTGTGAGGTGTTTCAGGAAATTTGATTTTTCCAGCCTCTGAATCAGAATCTAGTTCAGACACAAGTTCTGCCAGTTCTGAATCAAGCTCGGATAATTCAGATAGCGATGACGACGTAGACGATACCAAATTGTTGCTAGAAGTTAGAAGACAAATGGATCATTTACCAACAATCTCAACAAAATCGACAGCACCCGCAGAGCCAGAACACCCTCAAAGCGAAACACCGATGGCAACTCCCAGTCCCGACGATGAAAAAACTTTTGAGTGTGATATGGATATCGACGAAATAATACACAGAAATGTATCATTAGACGATGATATCAGAAGACCGTCGATAGATATGAGACTAAAAGAACTAGATTTATTTAAAGATGATAAACCATCAAAAAAGAAGCGAAGAATCGGATTGTGCGAAGAAATAATTATCAGCGTAAGTAACTTTCTGCCACAGACAATTTTAATATCAAGCACACCAAAAATAATATTTTTTTTTTAATTAACTATGAAATTGTTGTTCAGGGTTCTTCTTCTTTCGGTGCCAAATCAGGTCCCTCTAACGTTGGCAATCTGAATAGTTGTTTGGCACTGCGTATTCCAGTCCAATCGCGATTGTTCTTTAGCCATGACATCTGCTTCCTTCCAATTTCTCGACTGCTTTCGATTTTACCTTTCATTAAAAGCTGGAGCACCTTGTATAGGTCTCCTATAAGAACATGTCCCAGGTATGATATCTTTCGCACTTTAATAGTGACAAATAATTCACGGACGGCATTCGCTCTATTTAATACTGATTCGTTGGTCTGCATAGCTGTCCAGGGTATTCGAAGCATTCTTCTGTGCAACCACATCTCAAACGCTTCCAGTCGATTGATCGTAGCAGCCTTTAGAGTCCAAGTCTCAGCTCCATACAACAACATGGACCAAATATAATATTTGATCATTCTTTGATGTAATATCTTAGTTAAAATAGTTACTGTAAATATGCAAAAGTAAGCATTATTAAAGAAAACTAAATGCTAAATAACAACTATTTTTTTTGATAACTGACATTTCATAATGAAATTTTTAAATTGTTAACATTATTAAAGTAAGTTATGAAAATAATAGCTGTTGTATTTGATAAGTGACATTTCATAATGAAATAATCAAAATATTAACATAATTAAGGTAAGTTATGAAAATGACAATTATTGTGTTTGATGATAAGTGACATTTCTTTAATGAAATAATTAAAATGGTTTACAGTGAGAAAGAAAAAGTCCAAATGTTTTTACAAAATAGAAAACAAAGATTTATTTAAAAAATTTAAATATAAATAAAAGATAACTGCATCTACCATTATTGTCAATGTAATATATCTGGATCGCCATGTAGTACTTAGGTCCTTTGCTCGGTAGGTACGTTAAGGTTACGGGAAAACTCTTGTTAAATAAAAGAGGAACGTTGTCCTTAAAATACATTTATTTTATATGCAGGACTTTTCATTATAATTTTTACTAACATCATCGAACTTGACCGGCGATTGCGTGCTTACTAAACAAGTGCAGCGACATCAACCAACAATAGTAAACACAAGACACTGTCATCCTACTAGAAGGTTGAAACCAATATATACAAAATAGATTATTGATATTTCCACGAGCGACGTGAAATATAACCAGTACGTGCGTTCGCTAAACATTCCAACAGAGATTGATGGTTATAATTCCCGAGAATGGTCAACCGAGTTCATTGGGCTCTTATTAAACCTTTTTATATATTTTCTTGGCTAAGGGCACTACAGTCAATGCTTAATTGATAACGTCTTTTCATATTTATAATTACATCGGAAATATTGAATGATAGTGTTAGGTTCAACAACCTTTATGCTCATTTATTTTTGTTATTTTGTTTATAGCAAATAAATATTTGGTCTTTTTCTTTCTCGCTGTAAACCGTTTTAATTATTTCATTAAAGAAATGTCACTTATTAAACAGAATAGTTGTCATTTTCGTAGCTTACGTTAATAAAGTTAAATGTTTGATTATTTCATTATTAAATGTCAATTATCAAATACAATAATTGTAATTTTCATAGTTTACTTTAATAATGTAAACTATTTTATTATTGCATTATAAAATGTCAGTTATCTAATAAAATAATTGTCATTAGCATAGCTTACTTTAATAACTTTTGCATATTTAACCAAGATATTCGACTTTAAATTACTCAAAAACGATATAAGGTAGGGGCAACAATGTGGTAAATTTTTGAAATACGAGAAAAAAGATCATTTTAAAGCTTTAAAAATACTCGAGTATCCCATTTACAAAAAATCATTTGTTTGTAGTCCTTGAAATCTGCCAGCGACTGTACTTTTGATATAATTTTAGCAAAATTCAGTTAAAATCACACAACTTTTATGTAATTTTTTTTCTGTATGCAGTATCAACGATGACAAGTGGTAGATAATTTTTAGTGAATAACCCTGTAAATGAATTAACCACAATCACAATTAATTTAATAAGTAAACATCTTTCTTTTTTAAACTTTTTTTATTTTTATTTTATTTTGTTACAGTTACACAGATAAAATACTGCACTTAAAATTAGTTTACGTTGTTTTATAATTTCTTATTTTATTGAAAGACTGCTTTACTCTTCAGTTATTCTTAGTCCCGAATAAAAGCTTTAAGGACTTTTAACCATTTTTGTTTTAATTAATTAATGTTCGTGTTGAGCCAAAAGAATGTATGGGTTCCTAGTCGTTAGAAGAGACTGACGATCGAAGTTCCACTTTGTGGAAAAATTATATAAATTTTTCTTGTATACCACTGACACTTACAAGCGGTAGTCTGATTTTCTTATATTACTGTTATATTTACTCTTTGGGTTTGATGATTCTAAACACTCAGTACAATAACTAAACAATTTTATTCTAATATTTCTACACAATAAATTTTACTTGACAAATCACTTAGATATTTACAACTGTATACAATCTTTTTATAACACTTTATAATTACTTCAAAACTTGACTTCAAACTAAAACTAAAAACTTCGATCTGTGATTTTATTTATATATCTGTAAACCAATGTTCTCGACAAAATGATGCCTTTCTGGACATTTTGCGAAATTATTGGACCTTTCGAGAATCATCCCATGTCTTCTATTACGCCCGCGGCTATAAATAATGCATTTTTTCCCTCATTGTGGCAAATCGTAACATTGCTAATAGTTTTAAACAGATACTAACTTTCAACAAAAATTTTAAATAAGTATGTTTATTTTAACGTTTCTAATAATTTTATTTTATGCTAACCTAACCTAACCTAAAAACTCTTTAATATGTTATTTATTTTATACTTTCATTGCTTGTTATTTGTTGCTAACAATTAAAAATTTTAGCCAAGAACTGAGGAAGACAAACGTCAATTCAAAGAAGACATCAAGAGATACAAAGCTAACAAGGAGAAATTAAAAAGGCAAAAAGAAAAAATAATTCAACAAACAAAGAAACAATTAAGAGAAATAGAAATGAAAAAAATTAAAGATAAACGACAGAAAACTACGGTAAAAGTAAAACTAAAAGACAAACCAGACTTTAATAGTGAAGCTGCCAAAAAGATTAAAGAAACGTTCCGGTCAAATATGGCGTCGACCGTTGTAAATTCTCTGAATGTTTATAGGAAACCTGATTGTACAGAAGGAAAAATAACTAATATCCAAGACTTTAAACATTTAGCAAGAAAGGTAAACGATTTTTTAAGTTTTAATATTATTTCTTTAATATTTACTAGATCAAAGCGGATAAGTCATTTTTTATGTGTCGGTTATCAGTGATAAAGAATTAATTTATAGGAGGTCTGACAATAAATGTATACTAGTACTGGTACGATAAAATTACTTTATTTTTAAAATAGTACAATCTAACCATATTTCCCTTCAGTATGCTCTCCTTGCCTATCTTCTCACCCCAGCATGCGTTTCTTCCATTGTTCATAACAGTGGAGAAAGTCTTTAAACGTTAGGCTATTTGGAACCGCGTCGTTTTTTTACTTAACTTCTTCTAACTACTGACATTTGGTCCCTTTTAAAGATTCCTTCAATTTTGGATATAAAAAGAAGTCACACGAAGCTAAATGAGGTTAGAATGGGGGTGGTCGAGGATAGGGATTTGTCCTGCCACAAATCGGGTCGACGTCGCCTCACACGTTTATGCAGTCTATCCAAAACTTCGAAGTACATAGTAATTTTGGTTGACAGTCTGCCTCTCAGGCACCCATTTAAAGTGAATTAAGGCCCACACGTCGAAAAAAATTATGAGCATCGCGTTGACTTTCGATTTGCTCATCTTGGCTTTATACTAAGTGTTCACTTAAGAGAAAATCTCGAGATTAGTCTCAGGGTGTTGTACAAATGAGATCACTTGCGCTCTCGAGACAATTTGTTTTCTTCACGTCAGGCTCTATCTTTAATCGCGTATAAAATTGTGAAAAAGCGGTAAAGTAAAGTAAAAGTGTTGGATAAGAATTTTTTTTGTTAACTCCTAGTGTATACTGTAATCTGCCTGTTTGGATATAAACGTTTGTTACAATTAGAAGATGACAAGTATCACTCCAATGAACGATCTCCTTTAAAACTAATCTAAATCCTACATCTAGTGTTTGTTAGTCTATGTGGACACATTTCACATTACACGACACGACATCGTTGTCGTCGAACAGTAACGACATCCGACAGACGACAATAACGGAAGGGCTTTCACACCTACACGACAAGTTGTGACAATCTATGATTTATTTACATTAATCATGGCAACGTGTCACAAAAGACGTACTGCATTATTGTATCTTTTGAATATAAGATGGAAAGTATGACGGTGACATTGAGTGAAGGGTGTTGGCAGGAAAACAAATGAATGGGGCACTGTATAGCTTTATGAGCAGCCAGAAAGTGTCAAAAAAGGAACGTCTGGCTGTGCATAGAGGTGTGTTGGTTCCTTCCTACACTTATGTATGGTAGTAAATGTTGGGTTTGGCTGAAACGGCATGAAAATAGGATTAATGCTGCGGAGATGAGTAGTATGAAAAGTATAGCCGGAGTGACTAGGTTGGATAGAGTAAAAAATAGTGAGATAAGAGAACGCTGTGGTGTAAAAGAAGATGTGGTTACAAAGATAGATAAAGGAATGCTTAGATGGTTTGGACACGTAGAAAGGTTGGATGAAGGAAGATTGACGAAACACATTTATAAGGCGAGTGTGAATGGACAAGTCGGTAGAGGTCGACCTCGGCGAACATATTTGCGTTGTTGTGTTTGTGTTCAGGTCTTTAATGACTTCTAGTATTCTTTTGGCGTATTATTGTTGTAGAAATCGCGATAGCGTCTTTTAGCTGCATTCTGTCGAAGGCCTTGGTTAAATCTACAAAGCAGAGGTAGACAGGGGTGTTGTTCTCTAGGGATTTTTCTACCAGTTGTCTGAGTATGGTAGTTTGCTGGATCAGTTTTATTTTCTTTTTTAAAGATGGGTACTGTTACGCTTTTTCCTTTCGTCTGGTATTTCTCTATGTTGTAATATGATATTGAACAATTATGTGTATTATATGATGGCCGTTTCTCTGTTTTTTATTAGCTCGTTTGGTATTTTTTCTTGATTTGGAGTTTTCCTGTTTTTTTGTTTCCTCGTTGTCTCTCTTACTTGCTCTTTCCCATGTTTCTCCGTGATTGTTCTTAGTTGTATTATATCATTCGTTTCTCGTTTCATGCCTCTTGGTAATAAATATACTGTTATGTATTTATTGAGCCCGTCTCTATTAAACTTGATACTGATAAAAACAACAAAATCAAGGAGCTTGTACTTTAAGCCTTTGGTGTTTTTTAGGTAAGTCAATTCATAAAAAACGACCAAAATTATGCCGAAAGAATTCACGGTTCTGCATTACAATAATGCATCATCACACACTGCCACTATTATTCGACAGTATTTCATCAAAAATCAAATTAATGTCGATCTGCAAACACCGTATTCTCCAGATATGGCTCAGTGTAACTTTTTGCTGTATCCTTGAATGAAATTACTATTTCATGGACATAGTTCTCAGTCAATGAAGCCATACAAGAGAATACGCTGGTCGCTTTGAAGGCTACACTAGAAACTGAGTATAATCGCTGTAACGAAGGCTGAAAAAACGTTGGAATAAGTGTATCATAGCGAGAGGGCATTACTTTGAAGGAGAAACATTTATAATTTAGATTGATGAAACATTTTCTGCGTGTTTTATTTAATCAGTCTCAATTCTGTTTGTCCAGTACAGTTACTACATTTCCTACAGGGAGAATTTATAATGTTTTATTTTTCAGCTGACCCATTTTGTAATGCTTAAAGAAATGAAGCACATAACAAGAATCGAAGATTTGACGTGTACAGACAATGTTAAAATGAAAGCCAGAGAGTTTATTAAAAAATACATGAGTAAATTCGGGGAAGTTTATGTAAAACGCAGTGACTCGCCAGACTTTAAAGACTAAATTGTAATCTGTGATAATAATGAATGAATATTTCAGGTGTGAATAATGTTTAGATTTTATTTTTATGGCGGATGCAAAAGTATTTCTTCCTGCAGAAGGAAATTAACGTTTTAAATTATAAATCAGAATGTAGCAGTAGTGTAGAAAATAACCACAAACACTCGTAATAAAAACAATCTGTATTCCGACATTTTCGAAAATATACCGGTATCGATTGCAATTAATAAATAAGACTTTTAAAAAATTGTGCCAACTTAGTAATCGGTATAGATTTTTAATATCTAAGAAAATAGAAAATGTGTTTTTATTATTTTAATGGCACCAATAATATTTTATCACGTGATATAGTCTGTAATTCGTTTGCACAAGATACTGTTCAAGAAAAGTTTCCAGTGATGGGGCCAAAAGTTATAAAATCAAAATGTAGGGATTAAATGGACTCTACAATAAATAACTAGTTTAATTGACGTTTACAAAAATGAACCTTTTTTGTACGCTGTTTCTTCATACATACATGTCTATAGTCGTGCTTTTTTTCCAGTAGGGCTAGGCATAAACCACTTTTTCTACTTGGTACAGTTCCTCTACTTTCATCGCTTTTATACATGCTCGTCGGTTGCTGGTACTCTGCCGGTATCCTTTCTTCAAAACAATTTCGATCTGATCGAGATATGCTCGCCTAGGTCGACCTTTACCGGCTTTTGCCCATTCACACTCGCTTTAGGTTAGGTTAGGTATCATGTGAGTGGGGCGTAGGTCGTCTATTGTAGCTCACCCCTAGAGGTTTCAGTTCACCGCACAATCCAGCCCTTCTCACGAAGTTCATGGTTGTATTGGGTGAGATTTTCTTAGAATCAGTAAATTCTAGGTTGGTAAAACCAAATACGTTGAACCTTTTTCTTCCCAGGCAGGGGCATGCACATAGTATATGATCAGCAGTTTTGTCTTACACGCAGCAAAACCGACAGTCCGTTTGTTGATTCAGACCTATCCTTCCGAGGTGATATTTACACAAACAGTCCCGTTAGAATTCGCAGGTCATTCCTGCTCCATTCTAGGATCTGCTTAGTTGTTTTTCTCGAGGGTTTAGGTAGGAACGCCTTCGAGTGAGTTAACCCTGGTATATCGGACCAGTACGTGAGTATTTTCCTCTCCGCCCAGTCTCAAATAATTGTTTTGGCGGCACTTGTAGTGACTCCAAAAACCGGTTTAGGTCCAATGAACGCAGATTCGGCCCGCTGTTTTGCAAGGGTGTCGGCTTTTTCGTTTCCCTTCACCCCCTGGTGCCCAGGTCCTACAGCAGGGTCACTCTGTTGTTCGCACCAAGGTACTCCAGGGATTCGATACTCACAGCAGGGTTATACACACGCCTTATAAATCTGTTTCGTCAGTCTTCTTTAAACCATCCTCTTTACGTGTCTGAACCATAAAAGCATTGCTTTATTAATTCTCCTGTTTGAATGTACAGGCTCGAAAGGCGATTTTATTTTTTTGGAATTTTTATTTTATTTGTCAACTTGAAGTGTTATTATTATTTTTTTTACATGGATAACTTTCTATATTTTAAATAATACATGGCTTTGTATAATTAATATAATTAACATAAAAACAATCAACCTTCTACCTCCCAAGTAATTGGTAGGATAAAAATTTGAAAAACAATTACTTCTTCTGAATCTTACATACACATAATTTGGAAACAGGTCTTCGAAGAACAGTTCCATTTGTCATCTTGATATCAAAAGTTCTGATCCTGCCTTCTCTGGATTGGATTAGTTGAATCACTCGTCCTTTGGGCCAAGTTTTCCTTGGGCTGTTGGGAGTCCATGACGATAACAATATTATAGGATAATATAGCTAAAAACGATTACTGAGAGCCAGTGATGTGCGATAAACCTTTAATGCTGATTAAAATACAATGAACTGGCATGACATCATAATAATAATAACAATAATGACAACCACTCATCATAAACAACTCCATAGATATAAAACATAAACATCATGTATATATATATATATATATATATATATATATATATATATATATATTATATCTCCTGCAATATCATCTTCCTGGAGGGATCTTGATTCTCTGTACCATTTTGTCCTCTTGATCACATGTAGCAAATAATCATGGGTCCATTTCTTCGAATCCATTGGAGCAATGTTTACACACACAGCACTACGGCCTTGGCTTCTTCGACAACCGCCTTCCATCTGTCTCTATTTTCAGCTGTTGTAGTCCAGTTCTGTACTCTCAGCTCTTTCAAGTCTCCATCTTGACCGAGGCCGTCCTCTAGGTCGTCTGCCCTCTGGTGTATATATAAACACAGCTCCGGCTGTTCTCGTGTTTGGCATTCTCCAGACGTGGCCCACCCATCTAATACGTTGCCTTTTAATCTAACCAACAATGTCTTGTTCTTGTAATAATTCATTTAATTCGAAGTTCATCCGCATTCTCCATCCAATTTTCGCTTCGTCATACACAGATCCATATATTTTCTTTAAAACCCTTTTTTTTTAAATCGATTTAGTAACTCCTCATTTCTTTGTGTAAGGGTCCACGACCCGCTTCCGTGACAAATAACAGGTTTTATTACAGTTTCGACGCAAGCGCTTCTCTATGGATGATGCAATGGGTCCACATAACATGCGTTGCTTTTTTACGAATAAGCACTTGTATTCCTCCATACCTGCCAGACATTGATCGAGCACCATTAGTACATATTCTTCTTAGTCTAACGTCGAGAACGACCTGTAGTGATTACAAGTTAATGTCAGGTGATATTACTCAGAACTCTTCTTACAGTCTCTCGTCATCTCCCATGGTCAGCAGTTCTAATGGCTTCCACCAGTGAACGCTCGGTTACTTTTGATACAATGTCTGTCCATCTAGATGGGGTGCGTCCGCGTTTCTTTTTGCCAAGGGGTTTGCCCTGGACAATCGGTGTCTCAATTTTGTCGTGACGAGTTATATGTCCAAAGAAGTTCAGTATTCGTGCTGATGTCAAGCTACTGAGACGTTTTGATGGTCCAATCTCGTTCAGCACTGACACATTGGTGCGATGTTCCGTCCACGGTATTCTTAGCATTCTTCGCCATACCCACATTTCAAAGGCGTCGACTCGACGCCTGACGGCTGCCTTCATAACCCATTTCTCGGAAGCGTACCAGAAAATGGAGAATACTAGGGCATGAACCAGTGATTTTTTGGTATTGATGGATATATATCGATCTTTCCAAATTTTATGTAATTGGCTCATTGCTGTTCGGCGGCGGATCTCCATCTCGCAGCTGCCGGAGGAGTGGATAAGGGCACCCAAATAAACAAACTGATCTACCACTTCACAGTTGGCAATGTGATGTGGTCTGTTTGCTGTCTTATCCGATCTATCAACTATCAATACTTTAGATTTGGCATAGTTGATTTTTAGACCATACTCTTGATGTTCTCTAGAGTCGTTGTATCAATTCTGTAAGTTCTTCTGCTGAGTTGGCGATCAGAAGAGTGTCATCAGCATATCTATTATTTGAGATTTTTTTTCCATTTATGGCAAAGCCTCCTTCCCACTCATCAAGTATCTCTCTCAATAAACATTCCGTATATATATAAAACAAAGAGAGGTGATAAAATACACCCTTTTTAAAATCTGCTGTTCTGGAAATACGATTGTCAATTTTGACGACCACTCTACTTTGTTCATATAACTTTTTTATAAGATTTACCAGATGAGTAGGTACTCCCGCAACGCACAAGATCTCCCACAACTTTAACCATTTTACATTGTCGAACGCTTTTTCGTAGTCGACAAAACACATATACATGGGTGCACAGTATTCCCTGGCCTTCTCCATGAGTATTCGGACGTTTAGTATTTGTTCTCGTGTACCTCGCCCTTTGACAAATCCTGACTGTTCAGGTGCTATTTGGTAATCGAGGAAGTGGACCAACCAAGATAGAAGAACATACAGCATTATTTTGCTTGCATGTGAGATCAGGGAAACCAGACGATAATTGTTACAGACCATTCGTCTGGCCACACTCCGTTGTTCCAAATTTGCTGGCATAACAGATGTAGGAAATTCCAGACCTCCGCAGGGATCGAATCTATTCCGGTGGACTTTTCTTTCTTAGTGCTCTGATTGCTGCGACTACTCCACTCAAAAGGATATTCGGTTCATTTTCCGGGTTTATTTGTTTAAGAGATTCGTAATCATCATCATAGAGTGATGTACAGTAGTCTTTCCAGACGTCGAGCACATCGTTTATATTAGTTATTAGGGTGCCGTTCTTATTTTTAATGGACCAAGCCCTAGGTTTAAAGTTATGAGTGATTTTTTTAATTTTTCCAAATAGGTCTTTGGTTCGATTATTATTATGATGTTCTTCAATGTCTTTACATAGATCTTGGTAATACGAATTCTTGTCTTCCCTGCAACGTCTCTGTATATTCCTCGATAGGACTCTATGTTGTTCCCTTCTCTCAGCGTCGTCTAGATCTTTTTTTTAAGTTTCCTCCTTCTCTCACATAGAGCTATAGTGTCATCTCCTATCCAAGGCTGCCTTCTAACGGCACCGGAGCCTCGATTTTCTTTAGTCATTGTTGTCTCTAATATCGCTATTTTCACGTTTTCCCATAGCTGATTTGCGGTACATGCATCTGAGTTAAACTTAATTTTTTCTTTTTTTTGGGTGACTAACGAGTTAAATTTATCGATTTCAATTGGTAGGGTGATTCTAGGTGTTTTCTTTTTAAAATATACTTTTAGTTTTATTTTGAAAGTGGACATAAGTAATTGATGATTGCTACCAATGTCAGCTGAGGGCAGCGTTTACGTGTTTGTTATTGATGATTTACAGCATAAAGGGATTAACATGAAATCTATTTGATTTTTATATTGCCCATCAGGTGAGCGCCAGGTAAATAGTCTTCTTGCATGTTGTTAGAACATCGTATTGGCAATAGTGAGACTTTTATCTAAACAGAACTGTATGAGACGTTCTCCCCTCTCGTTACGTTGGCCCAGTAAATATTTACCAATCACCGTAGTACATATACCGATATATTTTTCCCAATCTAACTCATTTTCTGTTATAAGTTTGTTTTTGTCTCTAAAGTCTTGAGCCTTTGCGCTTTCGGTAATGCTTTTACAGAAAAAAAGGTCTTCAGCGATAATATTGTCATCCAGAAAGCGTACGTAACAAATAAGATGTGCATCTTTCATCAAGTTTCAGACAAAATTCCTTACCTTTCAGTTTTTCTATTAATTGTTGATTGAGATCCTCACTTATATGTCATGGATTCTTCGATTAATAGTGTTGTTGGATAAAGGTACTTTGGAAATTGGTTTTCCCGCCGATCCTTCAACCATAATATTCACCATGTCGAGAGCAGCCGGTAGAATAAGCTCTTCCGCGATAGTATGAGTTTTTTTGTATACCACCCTAAATGATGCTAACAGTGCGTTGCCAGGTACTGAGGCTTGTTAAGTGAACACGTTTGTTTTTTTTTTCGTAAATTTTGTTTTTTTTATTAAAAAAATCACGCGATTTTTCAACCATAGTAGGGTGAATGGTTTCGAGATGTCGACCTCCTCTCGTACTGCCTGGAAATGAACTATGTACTGCGTAGTAGCTAGTTGGATAGCGGGCGGGTCAATGTGCGGGAGGGGAGGGGTATCGTCGGTTTCCGAGAGTAAGTACTTACCTACCCATCGGCGAGTGAGCGAAGCATGCAGCGCGCGCGATTTGAATTGTTCATTTTTATAACCGCGAATGCCTAAGTTTAGTTTCTGGAAAATGGTAAACAGGAACGCCTCACAGCGCCCCTCTTTACGACGCACACTTTGGGAACCCCTGGTCTAAGTAGTAGTCAGACAGCCATGGCGAAGCCACACATCCCTGTTTAACACATTTTTCGATGTTAAACCAGTCTGTGAATTATCATCTACTTTTCGTAATAGTGGTGTGAGAAGACAAAGTAACTCATTAAATGTGTTCTCTTTCATTCGAGTGAAGTTTGTGAGTGATAATCTTATGGATTAATGAAAAAAAGACATAATATATAGATCGAGGAAAATAATATCAGTCAATATTTTTGAAAGAGATTAAAAAGCTACCCAAGTGCATTAAACATCATAGTAAAATTGGTGTCACTGTTAGATCTTATACAGCATGCGCCATATACGGCCAGACCTTCGTTATTTTATAAAAGCTGAAAATTTTTCTGTGCATGTCCCCTATACAGGTAAAAACGACCAGCGACTATAGAGTTTGGGTTGTGGTAACAAGGTATTAAAGGTGTATAAAATAGTACCTTAAATTCGTTAAAGTATAAAGCTCAATTTTTTTATATTTTCTTCAGGATAACTTTAGAAATCTCGTCATCCATTGCCGGACACTTATGACAGTTGCTACTCCCTGCCAGATACCCCTAAACATTAATAAATTATAATTATACTTTCGTTATAGTATTAAAGCTAAATTTTATATATGTTACTTGGGGACCTATAAAAAAATGTTACCTTAATAGCCGGACAGTTTTAAAGGTTTTTACATTGAAAGCCCGCTGTTGGTGCGAGCGCGAGTGCTTAGTCGATTGCGATCTTTTAAGATATCCAATAAAAAAATAATTTTATTACGTTCATATCCATGTTATATAAAGTAAAAAATGTTATTTTAATGTAAAAAAATACAAAAAAGAGTATTATCACATGTTAAAAAAAAATTTAATCGTTTTTATAAATTCCATCATTGTCGTCGATATTTTCATTTTCTTCGTCACTCCTCCAGTCGATGGTATGATCGTCATCAATATCGCCTTCTTTATCATTTTCTGAAAAAAAATAAGCAAGTTTATACAATTATGAATAATTAAAAAATTATGCACAATAATTTGTCATAATAATTACATACCTGATTGAGTTTTGAGCGAATGACCAACATAACTTCAAACCATTTGAACTGGTATTTGTCATCTTTCAATACCCAGCCATTATTGTTTGGTTGATATGTGGTTGGATTTTTCAGATGAGCATTATTCCAAATGGTACATATAATATTTGCCCGCAAAAATTGCTGCAATAGCTCGTATTTGCAAGGTGGTAGATTGCTAGCGTCAAAATTTCGCAACTTCCGGTCAAAAGCTTCGTTTACATCGGAGACTGTATGCGAGTCGATGAATATTTGAAGTCTAGCGGCATCAGCATGAGGGGACATAGTAAACATTGCATATAAATCTCTGAATAATATTAAAGATGTTTTGTTGATGAATTAATGCATCTCCCATGATAACACTTTTTACTAAAATTATAAATTACTCAATTATAAAACGTTGGTTGTACCTACGCATAATTGTTCAATACATCACTAAACTACAGATGATGCGCAGTAAAAGATCGCAGTCGACTCAACGCCCTTTCTCACTAGCACCCGCTTGAACAGTTGTTACCTCGCGCTCGCACCAACAGCGGACTTTCAATGTGTCTGGCAAGATGTAAAAACTATTTAAACTGTCCGGCTATTATGGCTATTTATGCGTTTTTTTCCTTATTTTATGGTTGATAGCATTCTTTTACGGATGTACCATGACAGAACATTAAAATTTTAAATGCCCTTTTCTATTTTTTATAAATAAGGTATTGTAATGTGAAGTTGACACAATTTTGTAAAACATTTTTATGGGATTCAGATAGTATTAAATATTACACTGAAACTTTCTAAATAAAGATCTTTTTTAAATATGTATTTCCAAAATAAAAGGAAATCATAGGCAGAGTTCGCAATTACCTTGTAGAAACTGTAAGAAAATATGAAATTAATTATTTTTAATGCGCTGATTCACAATCATTTTCCAGATTATTCTTTAATGTTTGTCTAATTGGTCTAGGTTGCTTAAAAAGTGGAAATTTAAAAAAGTTTGCGGTAACTAATAATTTCTTATCATCCACCATTTGGCATTCCCGTATGATTAAGCACTTGCAAATTTTTAATTGTCGTTATTTAAAGGAAATTTACTTTTCTTTGTTAATCTTAATGTCAACATTACCATTAATAATTCTAATTAATATCCGTTAAAGATAATTAAATGATTTTTGAACTTTTACTATTTTACTATTACTATAAGCGTTTTCGTTTTATTTTTATGATAAATTCTTAGAAAGGTGTGAAAAAATCATTTGGTGTAAGATTGGTTTGATAGTAATTTATTGGAAGTTGTAGCTCAAAGCTAATTGTTGGTGTCCCAATGTAAAACGCTGGTACATATATTAAATATATATATATATATATATATATATATATATACTACCGGGTATCTCAGTTGTATTGTTCCAACGCCATATCCCAGTTAAATTCAAAACTTTAAGCGTTTTAAATACATAATATCCTCTAAAAGTAGCATAATAACAATATTTAGTCAACAAACCTAACTTTTTAAATGTAAATGATAAACTGTATATATAATTATAAATTTTAATTCTACGCACAATATCCTTTTTACAATGGGTAAGGCGCACGTGACGTTTCAGCTTGACAACGTATATGTGTCGTCATAGCTTGAGATTCTATCTATGTCTGTCAAAAAGTGAGTTGCTACAAGTAACATAAACCCCACTTTTTTTTAACACTTAAATATTTATGTTTAGTCCTTAAAAAACACTAATAAGATCACAATATTGTTCTTTATCCTAAATACTTGTCAAAAATTTCCCCCAATAAAGCTCAGAAAACCAAACGCCCATAATCTCATGAAAGATGTCATTTTTGTACCGCATGTACGTTACCAGAGAATGAGTCACTTTGGCCGGAAAATTTAGTACGACCAGTTGTCGTTAGATGGCAGGACAGCATAGATTCGGATTTTTTTCAGTTGTTGGGCGGAGCTCGAGAGTTCGTAATATAAAGGTGGGGAATGTATACCGGCAAGTCCCCTCTCTTTCATAAGCTGATTGCACGGTATCGCTACCTAATAGTTGGGGTGGGAACTTCGCAGTTTGGGGTGATCGCAAAATACAACGCAGCATTGTACTTCTATTGACGTCTCTATTCTCTGGCTTTACCCATCTCTAGCAGTGAAGTCACGTCAAAAAGTGGCCTCTTGTTGCACGTCACCCATGAGGTATTACACTTTGCAATTGTCTCTTCTTCTTCTACTTGCCTCTGTAATATTTCCTAAAATGTGGACTGCCAGCTGTCATTCTCTTCTCCTCTGCCTTCCCCATCTCACCACATCCTGGACGTCGCATTGTGCTCTAATGTCAGTGTTTCTTACGTGATCTCTTCTTGTTTTCCCGGCTATTGTTCTCAATACTGATATTTCGGCGACTCGTAGCATCCTTTTGGTCTTGTTGGTATCCTCTCTCGCTTCTATGCCATATGTCATTATTGGCCTGACGCATGTCTTATATATTTTGATTTTACTCTCCTTTCGCATATAAGGATTAGCCCATACAGTTTCACTTAGACATTCTGATATTATGGCTGATTTGTTAATTTGGTTTCTCAGGTCCTTCACCGGGTCGTGAGCGCTGGACATATCTTTGCCCAGGTATCTAAATTGCATGACCTGCTCTATGGGTTTATTATCTATTACCAGCTTGCATATCATTGGCTCCATAGCGATGGTCATGGCTTTCGTTTTACCTATGGATATATCTATATTGAGTTGCTGACTGATCTGGTAGAACTTAAATAACTGTCTTTGTAGGTCATTCTCACTTTCTGCGAATATTGCAGCGTCGTCGGCGTAGCAGACCATGCTGATAGCCCTATTATTCATTCTGTATCCCGAATTCATTGATGTTACTTCTATGATTTTGTCCATCAGGAGGTTGAATAAAAATGTACTAAGGCTATCTTCCTGTGTAATTCCTCCTGGAGTGGGGATGCTAGATGTAATATTCCTTTCACCTTTGATTTGCGTTCTATTAGTAGTGTTAAGGTTTATACCGTTGTTACTATGTTGGCAGGGGCTTCTTTTTCCTTTAGGATTTTTATGACGTCTTCCAGGCGGACTCTGTCAAATGCCTTAGTAAGGTCGACGAAGCAAATAAATGCTGGTGTATTGTACTCTATTGCTTTTTCCTTTATTTGCTTGGTAATGAAGATGGCATCGGTTGTTGATCTATTCTTTTTGAATCCTTGTTGTTCCTCTCTGGTTTTTATTTGCTCCTCTAGTTTGTTCTTGAGCAACCCTGAAAAACAAACTTCATTGTTGAGCATAGTAGAGTTATTCCTCTGTAGTTTTCAGGCTTTGTGATTTGCAACTGTGATTTAATAAAAAAATAAATCAAATTTAAATTATCAAAATTCTTGATTTAACGTCGATCATAAAATAATATTGCGACCGTTCAAACAAAACACTAAAACTCTAAATGTTGATGAAAATACTCAAAATGTTGTCCTTGTTGTTTTGTTTTGTTTTTGTACATTCTTTCCTTTAAATAACCCCATAAAAAATCATCCAAAAATTTAAAATCGGGAGATCTTGCGGGCCACCTTACTGGTCCATAAGTAGAAACGAATTACTATTAAAAGGGACTGCTTCCGGTTAAATTGATAGGACTAAGGTGAAACGTTAACGAAACACGAATAACTCTGACGACAAACAAAGAAGGCCGCGCGAATAGTTTTAAGCGGGAATATGTAATCATGTATAAGTAAAAGTGCGGTTGAGTGGTAACCAATTCTGTTTAAATCGGCACTCGACATCCGCTTCTTTGGGAATAAAGTGGGAAACTTTGATAGGTCTCTTTATTTAATAATTCATTTCACCGACCAATTAGAAAATATTTTGTTTATATGATCAGTTACCTCTGCAGAAATGTGTACGGGTGCTCCATCAATCTGAAAGTACACTTGGCTCGCATAATTAATGGCAGATCTTCCAACAGTGTAAGGCTACTTTTAGAAGACATTAGGTATGTATAAAACGTGGGACTGAGATATGGCCTTGGAGCAATAAAATTAAGACAACTGGTACATAATTAAAATGTCAATTTTTTAGTTAAAAATTCGTAGGAAGCAGAGATAATTAATTACAAATTTTATATTTTCTGCTATTCGATAAAATGAATGTATCGAAGAAAAAAACTAATGATTCATAATTATATTTTTAAAAGTTTCCTAAAATTTTATGTATATTGTTTCTGAAGTTTAAATTACCAAAAGCAGACACTGTGTAATATAAAATTGCTGATTCAAAGTTTAAAATCAGTATGTTTTATACTACGTCATAAAAATTATTTAAATTAGAAAGGTGGCTACATCCTATGCGTGTGCTCGCGATTCGTGATGCGTAATCCGCTGGCAATTTGTAAATAATGTGTAGAACTCGGTTCCTTAAAAAACGATTCGTAAACAACGTAGATCGTATGTTCGCAGTGATTTGAAGTAAAACGTGCTTCACGAATTGCAAATACACGCATAGTCTAAAGCAGTGTTTCCCAACCTATTTTGTACCATGCCCCACTTTGGCCTTTCTAAAATTCTTATGCCCCCCCCCCTTTGTAACATATATAATTTATAATATTAAAAAATTGAATTGTTCACTTAAGAAACTTAGATGATTGGTTTTAGGAAGAAATCACTAGGAAATTGTTAACGAAACACAGTAAGTTAAGTTTCAAAACATTTAATGAAGAACTGAAATTCAAATTCCAAATAATTTTAATAAAGATTTTTCTATATTAATATATTATTTTAATTTAGTGAGATCCTTGCGCTTGATGCTTGCTGCACAGAGATTTTATATTAGGTTCCAATTTGGATAGCTTCAGTCTTAAATCTCCACGTTGTGTTATATCCAGCCGATTTCTTTTTTCTAGCAGTAAATCATTAACAGCACTAAATCCAAATTCATCTAAAAATGAAGATGGAAACGGTAGCAATAGTTTTCTTGCACATTTGGTTGAATTTGAATATTTGATTTCTGTTTCCTAACTCATCATTTTGCAATTTTGCGAGTTCTTCTTGATACCGCATATTTGTCATATCAGACAAATCCACTAACATTGGCTGCATCATCCATGTTGGAAAATTAATTTGTTTTAAATCAGAAAATTTTTCTTTTAAATCAGCCGATAGAATATTCAGATGATTGATAATAACAAGTCGAGTCCATTTTCGAATTGCCCACCTTAAACAATCAAACTGCCCCCCTGTGGGGCGAGGGCCCCACGTTGGGAAACACTGGTCTAAAGGGTTTCTTTCATGTATGAACTACAACGAACTGGACAAATCACGAATGGCGCATATACATCCTATAGCCACCCTTAGTTCATAAAAATGGCGTTGGCTGAATGAACTTTGTATTATTCTAATTAATGTTTCGTTTAGTCCTGTCTTTTTGCACACCTCTCTCAATGGTTTGTTAATAAATAAGGAGAGAGCGTCATGGAATGTAAGAGTTAAAAAAATTATTATTAAATTCAAAATTATTTAATGCATAATTTTGTTTACTTATATCTAGATAGAATGTAAAAATAAACAAAAGTAACTGATCAAAGTTTAGTAACCTCTAGGTTACAAAGTATATTATTTTCATTAAACTTCAAAATAACTAGTCTACATTCATTTATCATAAATTTTTTTGAATTAAAGATATTTAAAAATGGTAAGTAACTGAGAATTATCGAGATTGAATCATTCAAATAAAATTTCGAAATTTTATACAAGTCTACGACAATTTTATTTCATTTTACAAATGCTATAACAATAAATTTTTTTTTAAACGAGTTATTTACGTGAAGTTAAAAAAATAAAAATGGTTCCTAAACAATTAAAAGTACATTTTGGGAATTGGTAAAAGCAAATAAATAATTTTTACGTTATTAGTGACATTGTATTGATTTCAAACTCTTGGATGTTCTTTTATGTATCTATAAAAATAACACGAGTGCATTTGATAGGTACTTTTTGTGTAGGTTCTTGATAATTTAGTAATACATTATCACTTACAATCGGTACCATTTTATATTTAATATTTAACCATTAAAATTTAATTTTTAAGAAAAATGGATTGTGATTTGGTTCTACTTATTTCATATAAATATGTAAACAAGCACGTTTGGTTTATTCTTTTATGTACACATATTTACTCTACTTTTCGTCACTCTTTAACCAAAAAATTTAATGACCAAATGAATATTTTGTCTCAAAGTAAAAAATTTGCATTTTTGCCTTTCTTGAAAAAAATGATAGGTGATAGAAAAAATGATAGATTTTTTTTAGTAATTTCATATTTTATTAATTTTTACATTTCATGTTACGTTTAAGGCATTTTTAAACTGTTTTTTTTACATAAAAAATCATACTTGTGGCAGAAAATTGAGTTTTATTTCAAATTTTAATCGAATTTGTCAATCAAATGATTGGCATTTCTCTACGAACTACAACTTCAATAAGTTATAAGGTTTGTCCCAATCTGCAGCTTTTGTACAATATTCCGGATAGTTTACTTAGATTTTGGTTTTGATCGAATTTATGTGCATGTGTTACAATTACAATCCCTCCAGTAAGAGTGCATTTACTGCATTTTCATGCTGACTATGGTGGGTAGAGATAAGGAGGACATTTCTTCCTATACCCAATCTGGAGAACACTCAACAGACTTCATACAGGAGTCTCGAGGTGCAGAGAAAACCTGCAAAAGTGGGGAATGCTACCAGAAAACGAAAACCCTGTGTTCCTGCGGAGAAATCCAGAACCCTCCACACCTGCTGACCTGCACCGACATGGGACAGAGCTGCACAGGGAACGACCTAATTTTAGTAAATGACAGGGCCATCAAAACCGCAAATTTTTGGAAGGACAGAATGTGATCCAGAGTAAGTTAACAACGGTAGGAAGACGTTCCCAGCTTGAGATTTTATCTCCAATAAAAAAAATATCAACGACAGCAGACAAAATTTTCAATGCGCATGTCCGTTTGGTTGAAATGGAATAACCGATCAGTTAGAACTAGTTATATCTATTGTACGTGACCGTGACCGTTCAATGTGGTGTTTTTTTTTTTCGAGTAGTTGGAATAAACCTATTAAAAACATTTTTTTAATCTCCTTAAATAAACCCATTAAATGTTAAAAGAATTGAGACAAAAACGTGCAAATACAAGGGTGGTTCCAAAAATACTATTATTCGCAAATTAAAATAAGCACACAAATAATCTCAATTAAATTATAAAAAATACATTTTCTTATTGGTAAATCTTTTAATTTAAGCCTGAAAACAAAACTTTATGACATTGAAAAAAAAAACTTAATTGCATACTATCTGCTAAGTACATTGTAATTTCAAGTCACTATAAAAATATAAAAATCAAAAAATTAATAGCAAAAGTAAAACAAAAATATTAAAACAATTATAAATCACTTTTAACATCATTGTCAAATGTTACAATTTTTTGACATCCGTTGTTCTTAAGATTACTTAAAAGAGCAGCTTCAAAACTCTGCAAAGTTTTATTAACTTTGGCAAATAACAAACATAAATTATTTTCGCTCTCTGGTGGTTGCAGCGTAGCTAATACCTGATAAATCTGGTTCATAGATGTCATTACCTCGTTTTTACTAATTTTAGTTGCAAAATTTTTACACTTAGTCCATGTTAAACTCTCTACAAAATCACTAATGTTTTCATATCCATTCATACAGATAGAATTTATTAATATAATAGATTGCCTATTTTTTACAGGGTCTTTTATGGTAAGAGTATCTGTAGAAAAAGTACAGTTGAATCCATTTTTGCAACACCAGTTTTTTAAAATGTCCAATAAGTCACTATCACATAACCTTTTAGACTCGTCAGTTAACACACCTTCCAATTCTGCAAGAAAATTGGTTGTATAAGGTGATAATTTCACATTATCATCTACTTTTTTCATAACCCTAACTTTGGATTCAAGTTCTGCCTTGTATTTTTCAGCTGCAGCTAATTCTTTTAATTGAGTTTCTTTGGTTTCTATGAATCGTTTTTCCCAATTTTCTTTGGCTTCATTTAGTTTTTTCTCGGATTCACTTAATTTTTTTCTAAGATGTTCCAATTCTTCATCGTTACTTTCATTGCATGAAGTCAGAGAAGATGATGATAAGGAACTACGCTCAAAGTCTTGTCGCAATGCTCTCAACCTTTCAACTTCAGAACGAAGTTCACGAATTAGTCTATCATGTGGATTTTCATTAACCCTGGCTCTATTTACAATTGATCTAGCTTGACAAGCATACCTAAGAGTAGCTAAAGTTTCATCTAAATGAGTGCTGGAAGGAGATATTGTTGCTAACATTGTGGTTAACGAATTTCCTCCAAGACTTTCCTGTAAATAAATATTTATACATAAATTTTAATTTGGATTGCACAAATTAGAATTAATTTAAACCAAAACTAATAGAAACTAGCGACTATGTCCGCGTGGAATTTAGTTTAATCTTAATTTCTTTAAATGAGGACTTTTTTCGTGACATCCGATTTACATATACATAAAGTCATGCCTTTTTTCCATAGGGCTAGGCAGAGACCACTTCCTTTCACTTACTACGGCTCTTAAACACATCTTATGCTTCCTCCACTTTTATCAGGGCTCTCATACATGCTCGTCGGTTGTTGGTACTCTTGACCTGGCCTTTCTTCAAAACAATGTTGATCTGATCAAGATATGTTCGCCGAGGTCGACCTCTACAGACTTCCGTCCATTCACACTCGCCTTATAAATTTGTTTCGTCAATCTTCCTTCATCCATCCTATCTACGCGTCCAAACCGTCTAAGCATTCCTTTATTTATCTTTGTAACCACATCTTTTACACCACAGTGTTCCCTTATCTCACTATTCTTCAGAGGTCGACCTCGGCTAAGAAAGGCCAGGTCAAGAGTACCAACAACTGACGAGCATGTATGAGAGCACTGATAAAAGTAGAGAAAGCAAAAGATGTGTGTAAGAACCGTAAAGTGGAAGGAAGTGGTCTCTGCCTACCCCCTGTTCTATATGTATGTATAAACATGTTGGATTTATTCAACTGTTTTCAACCAAATAAAAAATTGTAAAAACGTTTTACTTGTAAAGTATAAATGTTAAAAACTCACCTTAAGCAACCAAGTCAACACAGAATCTCTGTAAGGTACGAATTGATTCTTTTTTTGGTCAGCTAAAGCAGATATAACTTTCCCAAGTGTCAATAATGATTTATTTATACAAACTCCTTCTCTTATCTTTTCTTCTGTGCCATGTGAGTTTCCTAAACGTTCACTTCCAGCCAAATCAACCAAACTTATTTTACTTCTTCTACTGGCATTTTCTCCATTTTTATCGTCAGAAAGACATAGTTCTAAAGAAAAGATACTGTGGGATCTAGATGATTTTTCATTCATAGTAGTAGCAGCTGTAGCTCTGTTTCTATTACCAATAAGTAGCCACTTTCTTAGATCCTTATAAGTTTTCACAACTTGTACACTTAAATCAACTACATATGGACCTAATTCAGGATGTTCCCTAACTTTCAGAGGTGTTTTATTAGAATTGACAGAGTTAGAAAGCAAATCATGGATTTTTTCATTATAGATTTCAAAATAACTTACTTCTACTGTACATATACTATTATCATTTAATTTTGAAATTCGATCAAATATTTCTCTGCAAAACCTCGGTGTAATACCAGAGAATAAATGACAATCAATGTCCAAAACCTCACACATATTCTTTCCCATCATGCTAAAACTTTTACCTAAAACATAATTATTCATTATTAATTAGCTTTTTCTATTTAAATAAAAATAATTTTAGACAAAAAGAACAGATAATTGATTGTACTAAGAATACAATGATATAAATTAAAATTTGGATTGAAGACATTATAAGAATCATCTGCAAACAGATTAAATTATTTTTATAATACATTTTTGTTTTTGAACTCAATTTTATATCACCTACCTGAACCAGTTTGACCATAAGCAAAAAGACAACCATTATACCCTTTGAATGCACTATTTATTAAGGGTTTTCCCAATGTTAGAAATACATCTTCCTGTGATGCATATATTTCATTAGATTCATCACATGACCAAAAAATGTGATCATATTGAAATAAATGATCAGTACTTATACCGTTATTAATATGATTTTGAGCTCTTAAAATTAACTCCTTGCCTTGAACTCGAACCACATCTGAAGCTCCTATAATAACCAATTCTTTAGAATTCATAGGTCTTACGCGAACTGCTACCGTCAAGTTGCTGATCTCATCAAATTTTTCTTTACTAGTCCTTCTTTTTATTACGGGGGTTTCGACTTGTACAATGTTAAAACATTCTGGTGTAGTAGGTACCGTTTCCAATTTTTTAATTTTTGGAGTAACATAGTTGCCTCTTGGAGTTGAAAATTGTGATTTTGGTGTTTTATTTAAATTCACAGACGAAATAAATCTATTTCGAGTGGTTCCTGGTGTAGAAAGAGCCATAAATACTGCAGTTGAATTATCACAAATCAATTAATATTTTATATTCAACATTTTTTGTTAAAAATTTACCGAATATAAAAATGAATGCTTGACATTTAAATAATTTAAAATTTGACACTCTCTTGGCTGAATAATAGAAAACCGTTAGGTTTTTATCACACTCATTTAACTTACAATCACCAAATAAGAGCGTTAAGTTGGTAAACCTACACAATAGAATTTTTCATTTTTTAGATTAAAAAGCAGAGAATAATATTACTTTTATAATTTCATTAATAATTAGGATTATTTGTATTTTTTTTTCTAATTTTTGTAGTGTAGATTGTGACATTTTCAATCATTGTTTACACGTGTTTGTAGAAATCCAATGTGTCTCAACATTTACTTAAAAATTTAATATAATACAATTATAAATAATTTTTACCTTTTTTAGTCTTTTAAGTTATGACTTTAATAAACCAATCTTTTCTAATAAAATGTAAACTTAGTTTTTTTTTTAATTAATTGAATCCATTGTCGCCAACTATTAATTTGTGAAAATTCAACGGTTGCCTAAGATGATTTTTTAGAAAAGAAAAGCTTTCACTATTTTTAATCAGATGGCATTACTTGCATTGCACTACATCACATTCAATTTATGGTAAAGTATTTGCCAATGTTAGTAGTTAACATCAGCTTTGCGCAGTGGCATTATCGTAACCAATGACGATTATCTGAGGTGCGATTATTGCTAGTTGAAAACTTTAACCAATACCCCGCCACGTGTACGTGAAATACCGTGCACTACGGCAATTTTTGGAAAGCCTCTTAGGGGGCTAAGAAAATAAATAAAAAATAATTTAATTCGTAAGAAAAAAACTTTGTTAAATTGTATGTACTCTTATTTAAGACTGATTTAAAATTGGCAAATAAGTAAAATGAAAATTTCATTCTTATCAAAACCCTTGTTTATGCAAAAAATAAATTTCAGGAGAAAGATTTGACCATTTTGAATCTTACATTAAATGCATAATTGTAAAAAATAACTAAAAGTACTTATGTTTAGGAGTTCTACATGCAGAAATGGGATATAGTCACTTGAATAAATTATTTATTCAAAAGACAGGAAAGAGAGGTTGGGCCAGTTGTAGATGTTGCACTGGAATGTTGTACTAAAATGTTGCTGTTGGGCGTGAATTGACTAAAAAGAATGAAGAAAATATAAAGACTCGTATTTAGTCACACTGATAATGTTGTTAATTACTAAAGTACATGGTTTTAAAGATATTTTTATTTTTAAAGTTTTTAAATAATTGTCATATTATACAATAACACGTCTGAATTTTGATATAGTGTAAATGTGCTTTTGCTTAAATTTTTCTATTATTGTTTTCAGTAATATGGTGTAAAACAAATGTCTATTTGTAAATAAGAATACAATAACATACAGAAAAAGTTTATGTGACATAAAAATTGGTAATTATTAAATTATTGTGCTTTTGCATTAAGTTTCACCATAATTGTAAATAATTTCTATTAAATTTTTTTTCTTAAACAATTATGTATGCAACAATAAATTTTTGATTTATTTTGAGGCCTTCATGTATGTACAGTCAGAATTTATAATTATTGAGTTCCGATGAAAATAAAGTGAGGAGTTACCAAGTCATTAAGAGTATTTTTTATAATTATTTAAAAACGCTCGACTAATTTTAGATATATTTTCTTATTAAAAATGTTAAAAAAATAAAAATTATTTTTATTGTATGCTTAATTGTATTATTTTATGAAATTTTTGGAAAATAAATTATTACTTTCATAATAATCATGAATATTTCATTTATCGAAATCATAATCAATATACAGGGTGATTCTTTTGGAGTTCCAATTAGACATTTAGAGAAACGACATAATTTAAATCTGAAAATTTGAGGTGTAAGGTTTTCGGATATGCCGAATTGATCTAAAATAATTAGAGCCTCCAACTACCTGCGGTTCAGGCAACCCATTTTTTTTATAATTTTTAACATCAATCAATTAAATCGAAACAAATTTATTCAGCAACAATACTTAAACAGTATAGATCTATATATACTTATAAATAACATTTGATGATATTCATCTATTCGAGGTAGTGTAGTGTATCGGACCTAAACCTACAAGGCTTGTGTTGCGGTTCGATCTACTTACTAGCCCTTAGATTTTAGTCTAAATATCTAGTGTTCTCAAAGTATTCAAAAGTTAGTTCATAATGAATAGTTGCCTATACGTAAATATATGACTATATGTGAAAAAATTGAATATCTGTGAAAAGTTGGATGGAGATGGAGTACATATTATGCATACAAATATACACATATAAATATTTCTTTTATTTAAAATTATAATTATCAAAAAAATCTACTTTGCAGCTGATTTTGTATGATATGTATTTTCATAATCCTTTTGAAAACTCTGAAATTATTGCATTCTCTCAGTTCTGTCGGTAAGCTATTGAATATTTTTGGAGCGAAGTAAAAGATGCCCCTTTGCATGTGGGTTTTACTAAATCTTGGAACTTGCAAAGTTAGATCAGTCGTATAAGTCTTGTATGACTGGATTGATTGAGAATCCTGTTTTTTTTATTGAATAACCAAGTTTGGGTCTGTAAGATGTAGATATTTCTGATATTTAGGATATGTGATTCTTGATATATTTGTTTCATACTAAATTACTTTTAAAATAATTTTTATCTATTAAACAGATGGGTAAAGGTCGATTTTACTTCGGATCTTGAACTATATATAGTTCGTTTGTGAGCTACCCATATCTACTATGAATAACAGAGCCGTAACCAGAGGGGGGAAAAAATTTCTTTTGAGGAATTTTTGGTGTCCCACTTAAAATTTGGTGTCATGCAAGAAGATGAATAAATGAATGCTCGAAGCTAAATAATAATGATGTATGTATGAAACTTAACTCTATTTTATCATTAGTATATTTTCACATTTTCATTACAAATAAATGTAAAATTTACATAAAAAAAGTTGGACTCTTCGATCTGTTTGACTGTCAAAAGCTTTCATGATGTGAAATGCAGGTATTTTTTCAAGTCTTTTGTTTTCGAAAGCGAGAAAGCTAAATTCCTCATTTCCTGAGTAGTCATAGACAATCGAGATGGAATATTAATTCTGGAAACGACTGAAAAAGAGATAGCTCTCACAAATTGCGGTACTACAACCGAAAGTTTCGATGGCAGCAAACATCTTGCAAGTTTGTCGAAACTCATATCGATAATCGTAAAGAGCCGAAAGAATATTGAAACCTTCATAGAATATATTTATAAAAAAAATGAATGAGTATACATACATATACATATCTACACAAACACATCTATACAAGCCCACATTGTCTTTTATTCCTAGTTACGGCGCTGATAAATAAACAATATGTACTTTTTACGATGTCTTATATCTAGTATTAGTTTAGAAATAAACATATATTGATAACGTTATATGCACTTTATTCTGATTGTATATTAGCAGTTCAATTTCACAAATACCTACTAATTGTTATTATCTACAATCTACATGATCTCGCATGTAAACGCCGATTAAACAATTTATGAATTTATTTTATTTACTTTATCAATAAATAGGTACCAATAAATTAATTATACCTATGTACCTATAATTGACAAAAATAATTCATAAAAAAATAAACGGTTAACAACAGATTAAAAATAAAATAATGTAACAAATAAAAAAATAAATTAACAGATTTAAAAATAATGGTTGTTAGAGATGTAAATAGAGGACGATCAAGACCAACATAAAAATATAGAAAAAAGTATGTCTGATGGGTGTGTATTTTTTTTTGTTTAAGTTTATATTTTAATAGTAACATTTAATAATAAGAGATATCAAGAACTAGATTTGGTTAAATGTATAATATTAAAAAAAAGGGCAACATCACCAAAGAATACACCACCACAAAATATGATTTTTAAAATGTATTTGCAAAAAATAAGCTAGGTCAGCGTTATTTCAAAAAATTAATTAATAAAATTGCATTTTGCATACTTAATTATGTTTAGATTCAATCTTTTCTTTTTTTATGGGGAGAAACGGACACGATGCCAAAACATACCCCTAATTAAAACATAGCAAAGCTATTGTTAGGTTAGGTATCTCTGCGCACCAAGATCTCTTAAGGGCCCCCGTGGTTAGCAGACGTCCGAAATTGATCTCGTAACAGAGGGCCTTCCCTACCGTGTGGTGGTATAGGCATTAAAATGTTACATTATCATGCTTTCTAAACTCACTGTTTAAAATATTAATCGATATTAGAACTAGTGACATCTAGTGACTTTCAATAAAATTTATAGACAAATGGTCAGTAAAGAAATCTGATACCACAGAGTGTATACACCATCATTGTATAAGGACGATTTTTTAAGCAATGACACCATCTACTTGGAGCATTGCTTAATACAATCATTGCTTAAAAAATAGATATACAATGATACAATGTTTGGAGTATTAAATATATGATCTACACCTACTCTATGCTTATACCATTGTTTAAAATGCTTTTACTCAAGAACGGTTCTTTATACAAATATATTAATTATATTTAATTTCCATATTGTGGAAACAGCGGCATTACCAAATTGGACTAAATAAATAGATTTATGATATACGTTTATACCTTGTGTATTATCTGCCTGAACAACAAACAGGCAGACACAAAAATGTTAAAACAGATATAAGTAACATAAAACACTATCAGGTACGGTTTATCAATAGCAATTTTTGTGCCAGTTAAAGCTTAACTACCAGTTATTTTGGAAAGGTCGGTTTATCATCACCAGGATAACTATTATCCGGTAGATAAAATGTCAAATATTTATCTGTTAGTTTCAACTGGCGGATAGGTCGATATCTGAAGGTTAATGACGTTAATGCATATATTTAATATATGCGTTAATGTATATTTCATAACCTCAGATTTCTTCAGTGTTTTTTTGAAGTTTTAAGGTTATTTTAATTTGTATCTTGGTTTTGAACAAAATAAAAAATGAATGGTACTAAAAAGTATAAAGGATGCAATTTACAGCGGAGGAGAGAATTTGCTTGTAAAAATTGCGAATAAACACAAACATATAATCGAAAATAACGGATGGGGCAACCTGGAAATATAAAGAGGAGGCTTGGATGCAGGTGAAGCAGCCTTCAATAGCTGCAGTAATGGCACCGTAAGCAAGGTTCAGTTATCTTGAAATAGGTACATATATAATAGCTGATTTTTTGTAGGCTCATACCTCCAATCAACTTGGGATGAAATCCATCAAAAAAGAAGTAAGGAAGCAATATCCTGGAAACTTATCTCAAAGGAACTGGAGGGGGACAATATATATGTCCCTCTTCCGCAACCACCAAATGAAGAGGAAAAGGAATTGACGAAAACCATAGCCATTTCTGGTTTACAGAATCCCTTTGACTGTGATAATACACAGAGTAAAAAATCACTTACATATGCCTTTCCCCTGTTACTTTCTTGTGCTGGTATAATAATATGTATGCTATTAAGCTAATATGTTGTTTAAAATATAATAATTATATCCTTACACATCTGTAGAAGAAGCATGAAAATAGGATTAATGCTGAGGAGATGAGTAGTCTGAGAAGTATAGCTGGAGTGACTCGGTTGGATAAAGTAAAGAATGGCGAGATAAGAGAATGCTGTGATTACAAAGATAGATAAAGGAATGCTTAGATAGTTTGGACACGTAGAAAGGATGGATGAAGGAAGATTGAGGAAACAAATTTATAAGGCGAGTGTGAATGGACAAGTCAGTAGAGGTCCACCTAGGCGAACATATCTCGATCAGATCAAAATTGTTTTGAAGAAAGGCCAGGTCAAGAGTACCAACAACTGACGAGCATGTTTGAGAGCACTGATGAAAGTAGAGAAAGCAAAAGATGTGTGCAAGAACTGTAGCAAGTGAAAGGAAGTGGTATCTGCCTACCCCTACAGGAAAAAGGCGTGACTATACTATGTATGTATGTACATATCTGTAAATTGACATTTCACTAAATCATTTCAGAACAGTCAAATATTGCTATCCTATCTGATGAAATGGTAGGTAGTATTAGAAAATGAAGATATTGCAACTGATTGTGCTTCATCTGCACTCAATTGCAGAATGCTAAAAACACCACTCCACACTTCGCTAAATACTGAAAACAATCAGTATTAATGAAATGAATAGGAAAAATCTTGCTGAGGTTCTGATTGTGCAAGGTGCAGATCATAATCAATTGCAGTGTGCTGAAGAGCAAAAAGAAAATCAGTTGCCAGTTCTGGGCATAGAGAAAGATTGGTCAAGTCGAAGAAGACCAGTCTTAAAGAAAAAATGCCAGAAAACAGTAGCATGGAAATTCAAAGATTAAGCTTTGAAAAAACAAAAGTTAATTGATTCTCCATTGAAAAATGCTGAGAATGATAAGGTTGAGCATCAAACTAGACTTAGAATTTTAGAACATCAAGAAGAATCAGAGCAAATCAGGAAGAATATCTTGAAATTTGAATTGAAGATTGCCCAATTCCAATTTAATTCAGAGGACAAAAACCCCAGAGTACTCCTTGAATTAGTATCACTAGTCCAAATTTTACAAAGGTGATTTTTTGTGATTTTTTTAGAATTCCAGTTTTTGAGTTCCTTTCTACGGAGGTGATTTTATGTCTTTTATTAGTTTTACGTGATTTTTTTTAGTTTTCTAGTTTTTATGTGAAAAAGTGAAACTCTGTATTTTTTAGTTTTTTAGTTTTTGTTTTTTCAGTTCTTACCTACAAGGTGAATTTATGAGATTTATTTTAATTCTTAATAATGAGCATTCTTGTTATTTTATTGAAGATTATTTGTTTTTGTTATCGATTATTATTTAGCTTATTGCCTGTTTTTGTTACTGTTTTGTTATTATGCTTTTGTACATTTTATTGAAAACCACATTCTGCCATATTTTTTCAATATACCTAGTTTTTTGCAAGAAAGTAAACATTTTTCATTTGGGAAATTGGTGGAATAAAAATAAAATTATTTTTGCAAATCATAATTAAATTTAGTTACAACAATCATTTATTGAAAATGAGAACAATATTTTATTGTTGCCAAGCAATAATCGTGGGAAGTATCTTGCCAGAAGTTGGACCCTAGCATTGACAAAATTTTGCTCAGCATTTGGCTCATTATCCTAATCCAATTTGAAATCAATTTAATTTGCATTTAACTCAGGATCAAGTGGAGGAACTGCTACTTCTCTTTTGTCTATACAAACATTATGTAACACTGCAGTTGCTATTATTACAACCATTGCAGTGTCTAATTTGAGACGAAGTTTTAATGCAAGAACAGTGAATCTTCTTTTCCAAACTCCATACTGTCTTTTCACAGGTTTTCTTGTTCTGCAAACTGATTCATTAAATAATTCTTCATTCATTATGTGTATTTATTAATGAAGTAATTACGCATCTGGTATTAGCATAGCCACTGTCTTCAACAGTCTGAACATTCAATGAAAAAAATTCTTTTCTATTTTAAAAATTTTCTGCATGAGGTCCACCTAAACAATTTCAATGGGATCAAATCTAGAACCAAGTCTAGATCTAATACTTTCAAGATCTGCATTTCAAGCTGATCTCAAGTTATGTAGAATCTTCTGACCCTTGAGGTCAACCAATTCAGTAGAAGGCATAAAATATGGAAATTATAAAATTTTCTAAGTGAAAAAAAATCATTCAGGCAATCAGATATTACATACCAACCTGGTGATAAAATACCAACATGTGTACAACCAATACTCCCAATTAGTCTTGTTATTGAATAGAAGTCACTTTGGGCTATAGCAATTTGTTCTCTCTGTGGCATTTGAATATACCTTTGTGACAAAGATGCAATTGCATAAGACACCATTTTGATGATCTTTGATGCAGAACTTTTGCTCACATTACAGAAATCCCCAGATGATATCAAGAATTTTCCTGTTGCATAAAACCTGAGTGTGAGAAGAAGCTGGTCTATTGGCCTTATACTGATATTCCTGAAAATGTAAACATTCATGGAATATAAATGGATGAAAAAAATAAAATCACCTATCCGTTCAAAACTCAAGTGAATCCTCGCTAAAAATCTCAAATGCAAATTTAATTATTAACAATATTCACAGTTATATTGTTACAGTGATTAAATGTTATATTTAAAGCATTTGGACACGGCAATGACATGTTTGTATTTTCCTTGTGCTTTAAATTATAGAATCTTGAAGTAGATGGCAGGTTTTCAGAATCATTAATAGATTCATTATTTTATTGATGACATCAAATTTATTTTTCATAGTCTCGTCAAGGGAAAAAGAGGACCAGGACGAAAACAACACTCTTGGCTACGCAATATCCGGAACTGGTGTAACATCGCTGATGCCGCCACGATATTTAAAAGAGCCGAAGAAGGAACACTATATATTGTCCAGTGAACACAACGCCAACGCGCTAAGAAGCGTACGGCACCAGAAGAAGAAGTCTCGTCAATATAACTTTCTGAAACCGTGGTTGACTTCGAACCTCCATGTCGTTTCAGTGATCGTATATAGCTCAGGATTTGGAAGTTTCAAGTATTTAACTATTCTTGTTCCTGTATAACCAATTTTATTAAGACCAACTCTTTGTACTGTGCATTTTCCTTTTTGATAACTTACGAAAAAATAATTTTGTGTAATGTGTTCAGGATGAAGGTGTTTGTATTTTTTATAAGTATCATAAAATACACCGGTTATTGTGAATTTTTTAGGCACTTTTGTTATTGTATTGGGTATTTGTATAAGAACTGCTGAATCCAAGTTTCTATAATCTGTTCTTTTTATTTTATAAAGTTCGTCTCTTCTAGAAGCACCCATAATCCCCATGATTAATAAAATCTAAAAAATAAAAAAAAAAACCGAATAAAAAAGTGGATGCTGTGGGGATCTTCCTATTGTGAAGCGAGCACCAAACTACTGAGGTAACTTATCTTGACAGTATTATATATGCACAAATAGTCTTCTTCTTCTTCTTCTACTTGGTTGAGATCATATGATCTGTTAATTCCGGGCTTGCCGTTGTATTAATTCTTGAGATGTGGACTGCCAGCTGTCTCTCCATCTCTTCGGTGGTCTACCGGGTGGTCGGCTTCCTACTGGTATTCCCTCGAGAGCTATGCGGGGTAATCTATCTTCGTCCATCCTCTTGACGTGGTTATACCATTGCCTTCTTCTCTGCCTTCCCCATCTTACGATATCCTGTACGCCGCATTGTTCTCTTATATCAGTGTTTCTTACGTGGTATCTTCTGGTTTTGCCAGCTATTGTTCTCAGCACCCTCATCTCGGCTACGCGCAGCATGCTCTTTGTTTTGTTCGTGTCTTCTCTTGTTTCTATCGCGTACGTCATTATGGGTCTTACGCATGTTTTGTATATTTTAATCTTACTGTCCTTCCGCATGTACCCGTTGGCCCAAACAATCTCTCTTAGGCAGCCTGATGTTGCTGATGCTTTATTGACTTTGTCCCTTAGATCTTTTGTTGGGTCGTGGCCGCTAGACATTTTCATCCCGAGGTACTTAAATTGCATTACCTGTTCTATGGGCTTATCTTCAATTACGAGCTTGCATCTGAGTGGTTCCCTGGTGATTGTCATGCTTTTTGTTTTCTCGACCGATATGGTCATATTAAGCTGTCGGCACACTTGGTGGAACTTGAATAGCTGTCTTTGTAGGTCGTTCTCGTTTTCTGCGAAAATTGCTGCGTCGTCGGCATAGCATACCATGCTGATACGTTTGTTACTCATTCTGTATCCCATATTTAAGTTCGCTACTTCTTCTATAATTTTGTCCATAAGAAGATTAAATAAGAGTGGGCTGAGGCTGTCTCCCTGTCTGATTCTTCCTGGTGTTAGAATGCTTTTCGTGATATGTTGCCCTGATTTAACTTGAGTGGAGTTGGCGGTGTTGAGGTTGCAGATTACCTTTACTATGTTGGCTGGTGTTTCTTTTTCGGTTAGGATATTGATGACATCGCCTAGTTTGACCTTGTCGAATGCTTTAGTTAGGTCGATGAAATGAATGCCGGTGTATTATATTCTATTGCCTTTTCCTTTATTTGTTTGGTGGTAAATATGGCGTCAGTTGTCGATCTTCCCTTTCTAAATCCCTGTTGTTCTTCTCTATTGGTTATGTGATTCTCCAGTTTGTCCTTTATCAGGCCTGTGAACAGTTTCATCGTTGTGCACAATAGGGTTATTCCTCTGTAGTTATCGGGGGATGTTTTTTGTCCTTTCTTGAAATACAAATAGTATCAGGAATAACTTCTGGAGTAACATATTTTTTCAAATAATTATTAAAAAATAGTGAATAAATGAACTTGTCGACTTCATTTGTGGATTTCTTTGGCCTGTAGCCATATTTAAAAAATGTTTTAAGTTTCGAATATTTTCTAATGTCTATGTCAGCATGGTCCTTAACATGGAATATTGTGCCCATAAAGTTGAGGATTTTAATTTTTGAGATAATTCATTGAAATATGCAAATAATACAGTTTCTGAATTTAACGCGGTTCTCTTTTTCCTTTGCCAATCTGTGAAAGATTTGCATTCTTTCACATATTTCTGGAATTAAATTGACACATGCCTGTTTTGTGGCTTCAGTAATTTTTGGGGAGTCAGTTCTACGTCACTTTCGCTGTTCATCATTTGATTCAAGTTCAAAAATCTAACTAAACAGAGCTGTTGGTATTGTTGCTTAAATTTTGACATTCCATGGGAGAAGCGACATATTGTAAAATAAAAACATAATGACTTCATTGTGTTATCGCTTATCAGGTAAGGAAATGAAATTGAAGACATACAATTTATCTCATTGGGAAATCAAAAACAGTTACGATTAGGAAGGTTAGGTTAGGTTAGGTATCATGTGAGTGGGGCGAAGGTCGCCGCTCCACTGCGACCCTTAGTAGGTCTATTGTGGCTCACCACTAGAGGTTACAGTTCACCGCACAATCCAGCCCTTCTCACGAAGTTCATGGTTGTATAAGGTAAGATTTTCTTGAAAATGGTAGGTTCTAGGTTGGTATAACCAAATATGTTGAAACTTATTCTTCCCAGGCAGGGGCATGCACATAGTATATGATCAGCAGTTTTATCTTCCACGCAGCAAAACTGACAGTCCGTTGGTTAATTCAGACCTATCCTTCCGAGATGGTATCTTAGATGACAGTGTCCTGTAAGCAGTCCCGTTAGAATTCGCAGTTAGTTCCTGCTCCATTCTAGGATCTGCTTAGTTGTTTCTCGAGGGTTTAGGTAAGAACGCCTACGAGTGAGTCAACCCTGCATATCGGACCAGTACGCGAGTCTTTTTCTCTCCTCCCAGCCCGAAATAATTGTTTTGGCGGCCTTGTAGTGACTCCAAAGACCCGTTCTGGTCCAGTGAACGCAGATTCGGCTCCCTGTTTTGCGAGGGTGTTGGCTTTTTCGTTTCCCTCCACCCACTGGTGCCCAGGTCCTACAGCAGGGTCACTCTGTTGTTCGCACCAAGGTACTCCAGGGATTCGATGCAATTCCATACAAGTTTAGAAATTATCTTGTTGGAGCTCATTGCTTTTGAAACAGCCTGGCTGTCTGATATAATACTTATGTTTTTGTTTTCTAGAGGTCTGTTAGTCAGCTCTCTTGCACACTATTCGATAGCGAAAACTTCAGCCTGAAAGATTGTAGCATACCTGGATTAGGAAAGAGCAGTATTGTGTTATAGCCGTAGTAAAAGATTTTTTCCTTATAAAAAAATATAGGTATATCTGCCTTTGCTATTCTTATAACTTTTCATGGTAGCCAGGGCCAATCCTAGGGTTTCGGCCGCCCGCGTGCAAAGACCTAATGTGCCGCCCCTCTAAGGAATTTTTCATATTTTTACTAATACTTAACGTTGACGTTAATAAAAATACAAATAGAATTTGAAGTGCAAATTTTTATTTTTTTGCCAGGTAATAGGTTATAATAGCGACAAAATAATAAAAAAAAAATACAACCTTTGAAATAAAAATAAACATTTTATAATAATGTTGGCCAGCCCTATTGTGCATGTAGTATCTAACGGTACGATGACCGGTCAGTATGTGTACTGCTAGTATGGCATCCTCCCTACTCAGTGGGGTAATGGTTCCGACTAGGTCCTCTTGGAGATAATTTCCTACGAGGGACCTTGCTTCTACACTTGTCTCTGGTTTTTGTTTTCCAGTACATTAAGTTCTAGACTCTGAGCCAGCCCCAGATTTCCCTTTTGCCTAGACAGAAGGGAATCTCTAATGGTCCACGAACTTAGTCTTGGATCCTACTTTTACCAACTTATCAGCCCTCTCGTTGCCTTTGATTCTTGAGTGACCAGGAACCCAGACAAGAGTGACCTTGATGCCTTTTGCCAATTCTAAGGTTTGTCTGCAACCTAGAGTTAATTGTGAATTAATAGTCGAAGTCACTAACGCTTTATTTACCGTCTGGCTGTTCGAGCATATTTTGATGCATCTTTCGGGTCCCCTTACAGAGAGCGCCGTCTGTGCATATTGCTACAGTTTCAGCTCGAAAGACTGTAGCAAATTCGCCCAGAAAGATCGATTCCTCGATTCCATTCTGCCCTACTCCCGGTACTCGTTTTGGAGCCATCTGTAAACTCGATGTCTCCATTGAATAGCACCGACCTTTGGATTCCAGTCTATTTTTCTCGTTTTGGGAAGCATACCTTAAATCGTCTTTCCCAAACAGGGATAGCCGGTATTCTGTCCTGTCTCATGCTAAGCACGGGATCAGAAAGGACACATTACGGGGATTTTGTGTGTCTACAGACACTGATTGCCACTTTTGTTCACATTTAAGGCGGTGCGCTGTCGTTGCCGGTTCAGCAATCACCTCAAGGTGAAACGGGTCAATACAGAGCAGAGCATCTATCACCACGAAGTGCGCCTCTTAATATCAGAGCTCTAGAATAGTCTTGGCTTATGACTTACGTACCATGGACCACCATACTACCAAAGCATACAGTAGCCTTGGTCAAAGTATCGCCGTGTATACCGATAAAACCATTCTGGGTCTTAGGCAAAATTTTCTTCTACATATTCAGAAATATGCACTAACGCTTCTACACTTCTTTCTATCTAGTGTAATGCCTTAAAATTTCACCTAGTTGAAGTTAACCTTATAGTTTCTTCTACCACTTCCGAAGCTATTTAAGGGAGCTCTAGAAGTGTCCCTAGAAAGGGACCGTATAATGATTAGCATATCCCTGCGTGAAGAACCCTTTGTCTTTCAGTGTTTTAATAAGCCTATCGGCCACTAAACACCATGAGAGTGTGGAGAGTATTCCTCCTAGCGGAGAGCCCCTCTTCACCTATCCAATAACCTCCACTGTACTTTGTTAGGCTGTCACTCGCTGCTCTAGCATGCCCTGAATCCGGTTCACCTCTTCGAGGTGTTTGCTTAAGATAACAGATTTTATTTTATTTGATAGAAGAGTTATCGTACTTAAAAATAAAACAACATAATGGTGTCATTCTATACTAAATAATTATTTATTGTCACAAATTAAAGACTCTTCAAAAAACCGCTTTGCCATAATATGCCTAAATTGATTTACCATTCCAGTGTCATTCTTATTTTTTTCGGAATTATTTAATGGAATTTTGTGAAACTGTAGAATAATTTTGGTCTAAACTAATTGTAAGTGTGATCTTTGCTTCTTTTAATGCATAATTGCCCTATACTTTTAAATGGGAATGGTTTAAATAATAATTCTTTATAAATAAAATCTTAATATAATAAAAAAAACCGTTTCTGAGTTGTCTATTTTTAAACTAAGAAAGTTAAATATTTTATATGACCTTCTGTATGCTGTATTATACTTGTTAAAAACTCGTAAAATATCGCACATTTTCGTAAAACTAGTAAATTAATCTTGGCATTGATTGATTTTGATAACTTTGGTGCATGTAGTTATTTTTAACGAAAGTTGTACTTATATTTGAAAAATATCCGCACGATCAGTTTGTTGTGTATTATTAATTTACAACAGAATTTATCAGTAAGAAACCAGAAAATATAATAAGTAAATATTTACAAAAACAAATCACACATTTTTTTGTTGTAAAATTTTATTCCGTTTTCATATTTTCATATTATGCAGATAAATAATTATTTTTTGATACGAGACCGTCGAACTTTGAAGAAAAACATACATACATAGTCACGCCTTTTTCCCGTAGGGGTAGGCAGAGACCACTTCCTTCCACTTGCTACGGTTCTTACACACATCTTTTGCTTCCTCTACTTTCATCTGAGCTCTCATGCATGCTCATCGGTTGTTGGTACTCTTGACCTGGCCTTTCTTCAAAACAATGTTGATCTGATCGAGATATGTTCGCCGAGGTCGACCTCTACCGACTTGTCTATTCACACTCGCCTTATAAATTTGTTTCGTCAATCTTCCTTCATCTATCCTATCTAAGCATTCCTTTATCTATCTTTGTACCCACATCTTCTTTTACACCATAGCGTTCTCTTATTTCACTATTCCTTACCTTATCCAACCGAGTCACTCCGGCTATACTTCTCAGACTACTCCTCCTTTCATGCTTCTTCTGCCAAACCCAACATTCCCAACCATACATAAGTGTAGGAACCAACACACCTCTATGCACAGCCAGACTTGCCTTTTTTGACACTTTCTGGCTGTGGGTCCGAAAATTAACATCCGTAAAACCAATTTAAATACTTGTGATGCATGATCAACCAAAAATGGGACCCAGATCAGGAAATAAAATGCAGAATCGAGCAAGCAAAAATAACGTTCTGAAGACTTAAATTTTTTTTGATAGATAAAAACTTAAATCTCAGTCTCAGATATAGGATGGTAAAGTGCTACGTCTGGTCCGTTTTCTTGTACGGAGTCGAGGCATGGACTCTGAAAACAGCAATTATTAACAAACTTGTGGACCCTGCGACGAATGCTGAGAGTATCTGACCATGTGACGAACGAGGACATACTGAGAAGAGCTAGTTTAGTAGACCGTGAACTTTTCGGAAACATCAAAAGAAGAAAAACTGGCTCTCTTGGACACATACTACGTGGAGAACGTTATCATTTCCAACGTCTTATTCTCCAGGGTAAAATAGAAGGAGGAAAAAGAGGAGTAGGTAGAAGAAAATTATCCTGGCTACGAAACATACGACAATGGACAGGAATACGGGACTTCCAGGCACTGCAAAATGCTGCAATTAATAGAATCATATAATAAGAGAAACGATGGACGTCTACGAGGGAATCTGCATGGCACTTTAAGAAGAAGAAGAAGGCTGTTCATAAAGCTATGCAGTGCCCCATTTATCTGTTTCCCTGCCAACACCCTGCGCTCAAACTTTGAACCCAAGTATACATACTCATTTACTTATTCCACTCTTCCTCCCTTAATCAGATCTTTACAGTTTGTCATGCTTTTGTATCTTTCAAAAACCATTACTTTCGTTTTGCTTGCATTTATTTTCATCCCATTGATTTTTAGGGCATCATGCATAACATTAACCATCGCTTGCAACTCCTCTTTAGATGACGCTAATATGATTTGATCATCGGCGTAAAGAAGGCATTTGACAATCAAATCACTCATTTTCAATCCATACGCACTCACTTTCAAATCTTTTAAACAATCGTCTATGTATAAGTTAAACAGCCATGGCGAAGCCACACATCCCTGTCTAACACCTTTTTCGATGTTCAACCAGTCCGTGTAAGCTCCGTTTATCCTGACACAAGCAGTAGAATCCTCATAAAGTGATCTCAGTGCTCGTATTAAACTACCGCTCACCCTATACATAGACAATGTCGACCACAATTCACTCCTCACCACTCTGTCATAGGCCTTTTCCAAGTCTATAAAAGCGCAATAGACCTTCTGACTTCTAGCCAAGAATTTTTCAACTATACCTCGTAATGAAGAAAAAAACATTTAAAAAAGTCACAGAAAGTAAAAAAAGAATTTTCGGTAAATGCATCGATCGTCTGGGGCCCAACGCCTTCGGCGTAAAACTACTAAAAATATTATTAAAAAAAAATTTAAAAAACTAAGGAAGTCGAATGCGCAATAGAAAATTTTAGTCTCTTCTCGCATTCACGTCGATACGGTATACGTTTCGTTTAGTAAACAAACAAAAGGGAAAATTAAAGAAAAGAAAAAAAAGTAAATTGACAACCGGACGCTCCCGAACTATTAATCTACTAAATTTAACTCAAGTCAGTTCAGCCGCGCGCCGAATACTTTAAGCATCGCGCACGGCAAACTCTCGAAATACACATTTTAGTTCATAATTATAATCTCGCTCCAGTGAAACCGACTCCATGCCTTCAAACAAAAACGGGTCCATAAGGTACGTATTTCGTTTTAAAAAAAAATAATTAACCAATCATCGCAAGTTTAATCACCTTCGATATCATCAAACCTAAAAATAGATCCGAACGTTTTATTAATAGACCCTATACAAATGAAATCGGCACGTGTTGAATCGCAACGACAATAATTTTTTACTTTCGTTTTTGTTTTAGATCGGGATGGATTTCGCTATTTTCCAAGGAACATGAACAACGCAAATGATGAGCTTCAAACAAAGACTCTCCCCCGATAATAACATTGGACAAAATCTTGGATGCGATCCAACTTCGAATACTTCCAAACGGAATAGCGGTTTATTTGCTTTCTTAAAATGGTTCAAGCCCTCAACGTCTCGGGAATCCATAGACGCGGATTTACAAATATCGCACTCGAGCAGCTGCGATAGCTTGAATTCCTCCCACAGTGTCGGTACGGTGGCTTCTTTTTCCTATGTAGCTCCGGGTGATTATAAAAATTGCGTGTCCGAAAAGTGCATCGCCCTCGGCCCGGAAACGGACACTTACAAAGCAAGACTGAAACAACGTGATAAAATAAGGGAACGCGACAATGACAAGAACCTCACTCTAAGAAAAAAATACAATTTATTTTTCAACAGAGACTCTTTGCTGAAATCCAAAACGAAGAAGGTGGAAATAGAAAACTCCAAGAGTTTGCCTCTGATGACGCGCGGTGTTATGGAAGAAACCCAGGAAGGGGTCAGCAGGACGGCGCATCGTAGAACCAACAGCGAATCTTCTAAAATTCGAAAAGCGGGTGCGTACGTCCACGTTAAGGGTAAGCGAAAAGCACCACAACCTCCCGCAGTGAGAAACGCGCAAGACGAAGCTAGCTTACGAAGAAGGAAACGCCTGGCTCCTTCGCCGCCGGATGCAGAGGAAAAAGCCATGAAGACGATCGAAGAAAAGATCGACATTCCGCTTTACGAAGACGTAGGAGTAATTTGTAACGATTCGTTGAAATTGGACCACGGCATCTTGCGGCCCGTCAAAGAATCGGACATAAAACCGACCGGTAGTCAAAGTACTGCCTCCTCCGCGAGGTCCAGCGTCGCGGAGGCTCCCGTATCTCCGCGAGCTTGGTACAAACGGAATATAAGCGATAAATCGAAAAAAGAAAATAAATACGAACCCGTAGAAAAGCTACCGGAAGTTCCTTTTTCGAGAAATTCCTCGTTAGATTTAACGTTGGAGGATGCCAAAGTGGACAAGAAAAAGGACGAAAAACGAAAGTCCGCTATGACCTTCCTTACCAACATAAGCGAGTTAGATAGAGAAGCGTACGAAATAGTCAAAAATAAGGACAGAGAACCAACACCGAAGTCAAATTTGACCGACATTCCCGAATTTATGCGCCCGAGAAATACGAAAGCGGAGCCGGAAGAATGGGCCGTTTCTCCCAAAAGACGATCGGCCAGAGACTTAATAGCGAAATTCAACGCGATAACGAACGTAAGGAAGGGCGTATTTGGTTCCCAAAAAGATAGCAAACTTTTGGAAAAGCAAATTAGTCTCGAAGAAACTAAGAGAAAACAGGAATTCCTGTTGGAAAATCATAAAAAACGTTTGGAGGATATCGATAAGAAAAATACACCTTTAATGAAATCCGAGAGCGCTAGTGCCATCAAAGCGAAAAAAGAAACGCCGAAATTGGAAAGAAAAAGCTGGAACTGTCCAAAATGCAACATCGAAAACGATTATTGGAGAATCATTTGTCACGTTTGTTCTAATATCAAACCCTATTTCGACGATTTCTCCTCATCGCCGAAACAAGAAAATAACAACAACGCGGTACAAGAGAAAATCACCGTCAAAGAGAGCGCTCCGCCAAAAAAGACCGAAATGCATTTTGAAAGATCCAAAACTCAAATCGGCTTCTCGGCTCTCGTTAATTACAACAGTAAATTAAAAGTAGGAAATTCTTCGAGTTCCGGCGATGAAAAATTAGAAGATACCAAACGAGAAGAAAAAGAAAAGTTGAAGAAAATGCTGATAGAAATGAAGAATTCTTTGCCGAAACGTAAAATAGCACGAAAAAGAAATAACGCTTCGAGTATTATCCTTGAAAATACAGAAGCGAACGAAGAAATTACCAAAAAAGATGAAGCGAACGTCGAATTAGCGGAAACCGTCGATAAATTAAACGAGATCGGAGTCGCAGAAATGACTCAGGAAGAAAAAATAGCGGAAATACTCATAGGAACCACGAAAACCGTCTACGAAAACATCAAAGTAAAAAAAACCGACAACCCGAAACCGTTAAAAGTTTCTACCTCAGCTCAAACTACGGCTGCCGTGAAGCAGCAACTGCCAGCATCGACGATAAGTAAGCTCATAGAGGACCAAAGAAATAAAAAAGATTTCAAACTAATGCAATCGAAGGATTTCGAAAATATTTATTCGCAATCTAGTCAATCCGCAGCGAAAATGTACGCGAATCTAGTCAGGAACGATGAACTGTCGTTGTTTTTCAACATACCCAAGAACGAGAAAAAAGACGAAAAGACTTCCAAAAATTTATCCAGGAATGATAGTTTGCAAATCAACAAGTTGTTGAAAAAATTGGAAGTGTCCATTTCGAAGGGAGAATTAACGGATGCGTCGAATATTGCGCGCGAATTGGCGGCGTTAAAAGTTAATTGCTCGGTCGTGAGACACAAAACATTAGCATCATCGGCCAAGGACAGAACGAAAAAAATACAGTAAGTAAAACTAATCTTCCAAAAATAAAATGAAATATTATTAAGCGCCCGGTTCTTGAAATCGAGGAAGCTCTCCAGAGGCGCAATGAGCCGTATGCTCTTATTTTCTCTTTTGTGTACTACAATCGTTGAATAAATATGTAAAATTAATTAAATATTTAACCCAAAAACTACAATATTCTTGACATCGTACAATAGTTTAAAACTAAACTATTTTTAAAGAATGTGACATTAAATAATTATTGAAATAAAATAAAATTTTAATTTAAACTCAACATTAACATATCAGTGGTCTGGGTGCGACCCGAGAGGTCTACACGACTAACTTCACAGTGGAAAGAATAGAAAAATACCATATATTTTGTTGTTATAATTATTATTATTAAAATTATCATAAAAAACGATTTCAAATTGTTTATAACAAATTATAATTGTCATTAACAATATTCTGTTTATGTCAACCGTATTCTTCCAAACTTTTTCTTATCATTTCATAAGCGGGAGCTATTTTCAAATTTTTGTTTAATTATTATGATCAATAATCATTTGTTAGTAACAATATTCAATTTCTTTTTGTGGGGACATCTAAAAAGTAAAATCTGTTACGATATTTTTTTCTTTCTTGCGTTCGGTAATTCCAAAGTCTCAGTACAGTAACAATTTTTATTCCAATATTTTTACACAATAAATTTTACTTTACAAATCACTTAGATATTCGCTTTACAATTACTTTAAACAAACTTCAACTTAAACTTTTAAAACTAAAAACTTCTTCGCGACCGCTGTCCTTTTTATATTTCCAAATCATCGTTCTAGAGGAATCGCCACCATTCTAAACCATTGGACCTTTTTCTAGAAAGTGCCCGCATAATTCTTTTACCATTAGACGCAGTATTCTATAATTTGCTGGTATGTTTTTTTGTTCCAATCGCCGCCCCGGCAGTCCCCCAATTGTGATCGACGCGCTGTCGCGACAGAGAACAGGGCCGGCTAGTAACAAATCTATAAAACAACCAGCGTCGTTAGAAGATATGTGTGAAGCTTAAAGCTGCAGAGAATTTTTATAAGTACACAATTTTTATTGATATGTCTTATGATAACAGAGCTACTGAGCTTTATAACACTGATCAATCACCCTGTATGTCGATAACACTTCAACAATTGATAGTTTTTTGTCATAACCTCCAAAAGACGGAATCGTTTGATTTTGTTTATTTATTGTTTGTCCCAACATTTAATAATGTTGGAAGTACAATCTTCAAGACTTATAATTTATTATTACTTTCTTGTTTGATTCATACTGTATATGAATAGTTTGAATTGTCATGTAGTATTGTCAAAAATAAAAGTTTGATAACGTCAAGTTCCGAGAATCATTCCTGTTCTTTATCTCAAAAACAAGTTTCAGAGCTTAAGTTTTTCCAACAAATAACACCTATAAGTTAGTCTCGCCAAATTAAATTCCAGAAACACATTCAATACAAGTACTCTTATGGATGGAATATGACATTAATGTATTGTAAATTGTAAATACATAAAATACATAATCTACATTTCCTTGCCTTGTCGGTATCGACTGAATACAATAACGAACCAAAGTTTCATGTTCTGTGCTGAAAAGGTCCAATCAAGCCTCAAATTGAATTGTTAATATCCGAAAATTGCCAAATATACTTTCGATCATCCAAATTTTTATCAAATGAATACGATAATATGTTATTAAAAATTAACAACCGATAGTTAGACATTTTGTGGGATTCCGCAGCTGAGTCGTAAAAAATTTCAAGTTTCTTTCTCATCGAGAATTTACTTTAAAATCGATTACCAAATTTGTATCGAAGAGACAAATAAAAAATAAACAGACAAGAAAGCGAGTTCATATTGCATTGATAACTAGTTCTGGACTAGTTTAATGTTTCAAGTTTCTAGCTCATAATGAATTTAAAATTAATCGGAAAATTTGTACCAAACAGAGAAACAAACAAATACACAGAGAAAAAACAAGTTAATATTGCATTGACACCCAGTTTAAAATCGATTACACAATTTGTATCGAAGAGACAAATAAAAAATTGACAGACAAGAAAGCGAGTTCATATTGCATTGATATCTAGTTCTGGACTAGTTTAAAGTTCCATGTCTCATCTGAAAGTTACTCTAAAATTAATTGCAAAATGTGTACCATACAAACAAGCAGACAAGAAACCTAGTTTATATTGCATTGACATGCAGTTCTGAGTTTTAAGTCTCTGTCTCATCGGATAGTTAGTTTAAAATCGATTACAAAATGTTTACCAAACAGACAAATAAACAAACAGGCAGACAAAAAAGCGAGTTAATATTGCTTTAATATGCAGTTCATTGAAAAAATACAATGGCAGACAGCCATGGCAGTTCCAAGGTCATAGCAGGTGTGAGTGGTTCAGAACTTGCAACCGAAATATCAGAAACTCTGCCTAATTTTTCATTAACACCCAGTATGTTTTTTTTCGTTATTTTTTGTAAGGGATAGATATGTGTTAATCTTACTCAACCATTTACTTTAGTTTTTAAATTATGAGTTGTGAAACAGTAACAAATCCTACATAAAACTATTATTAACCGATACCCTTTTTTACTCTATTATAATCGAGATACTGAAATGCTAAGAACAATGTCAAAAATTACATTAGAATTTTTTTCTTTCCCACGATTTTAAAAAAAAAATTTTAAAGTGTTTTTTATCAGCTTACTTTTTTTTACAATGAATAGGGCGAGACTTACAATCCACAACACTACAGTCCAAAATATTGTTTTATAAATTTAAAAACAGGAAAAGTTCTAGTTCTCGACTGTATATTTGTCGACGGACTCATTCCAAACAATCTAAAAATAATTTTATTTCGAGTGATTTCTTTCATTTTTTATTAGCTGCACAATTTATTTCGTTTATTATGTGATTTCGGCATCGGGTAAAAATAATGAATCGCTTACCAAAAATAATTGGAAATACACTATATATTTTTCACAACGCCCTCTAAAAAAATTAGCTAAGTAAACGTAAGGAATTTTTTGTAACTTTGTCAAACAAATACTGGTACAGTGCAACAGAAGTAGCTTGGCGGGTGACTAGCTTCTAAAATAACAAATATTCGGCTGAATATACTTCGTAAACTTCTTCCTCCGATTGTACTTGAGACTCGCGATTACTGAAAATTTCGTCGTCGCCGATCGGATCGTTATTCGAATGTTTTCGTTGTGCGCAGATTTTGCGATCTCTCGCCCGCCAAGCTACTTCTGTTGCACTGTACTTGTTTCATTGCAGAAGAGAAAATTTGGTGTTTAGGGACACAATGTAATTAAAATGTCGTTTTATGTCATTTTATTCTTCCTTTAAGAAGAGATCATGAGTAAAATTCAGTTGTACCAATTCCGATCAACGATAAACTGTCGATCAGCAGCGAGGTCAACTGATCGGTAATTCAAACACGGTTCAAGTCGTTGAACTTGGAATCATAACCTCAACAAAATGTTGGAAATATAAGGCCTTTTCGTTCGTCATGCTCACGCTGCTCAATAGATTACATAAATGTGCAGGTTGATATGATTTTCGTGATACAAATTCACGAAGAGCATTTACCAACTGCTGAATTTAAAGGAACACAAAACCCCACCAAAACAATTTATTATTTGATTCTAACAAAAAACAACCAATTTGCCCATCAAATTTTCATTTCGTTAAGTAAATAATTTTCCAACTCAGAATTTGCATCAGTCACTTCATCATTAATTATACTGAATTTTCTATTCATTTTTAATGTCCTATTTTTGAAATTCTGCTAGATCAAACTGATATGTATTTTCTTCTTTTTCTTTCGGTGCCATACCAGGTCCCCCTAACGCTGGCAATTACATTGGCTTGCTCTACCTAAATTGGTGGAGCAAATAAATCCTGCTTTATCTGGTATATAGCAACGTGCTCCTGTCAAACGAACGGTCTCTGATCAATTGCTTATAACAAACGAACAGTCGAATATTGCTCGAATCAGCTTTGAGTAGCGTGAGCATGACAAACGTATAGGCCTATAGTTTGGCGTAAGATTATCTTTTGTAAGTTTTTGCAAAGAGTAGTTATCAGTATCATTTTAAAAGCGGATTAATTCCACTGATTATTATTTTTAAGGTTCGTTCTGTTGTGGGTTTTGTGAAATGAGTTTTAATTTATTGATAAACTCAAGTAAGTCTAAATTTGAAATCTCTAGTGTTCCATTTTGTTAAATGATTGGGGCGTTCCCTAAATGTTTGTGGCAACCTTTCGCGATGAAAATTATTTACTAGCTCCAAAAATTCCTCGTCTTCCGTCAGCTCATTCAATAAATCCATAATACACTTCTTATTTTCCAAAACACAATAAATATGCTTAGGAGTATCAAAATCAAAAGTCACATAAATTATCACAGAACACCGTACATTTAAAAACTGAAGTAGCAGTTTTAAAGAATTTATGTACCAGCCTAAATTGATCTTCAGTTAACTAAACTAGACTTGGTACAACCGATTGGTATGTGAAGGTGAACCACTTTCACCAGTGATCTACGGTTCAACTGAACTATCGGTGAACTGCGTTTTGTACAACTGGCGCTAAGTGTATTAATAATAAATTATAGTTAAAAAAAACTAAAAAACACGCTTTTAGAGTTAATCAAACTAAAAAGTAAAAAATTATTCTTGACATAAGAATAAAATTACTGACGAGAAAATTAATGTCACTGTCAAAAAAAAATTAATGTCAATCAATGTCACTGCTTTATATGACATTTTAAAACTAACTCTGCGTTTCGGAATGAAAGCACCCCACTCTTTTAGAACAGGACATTAATTTTCTCGTTAGTAATTTTATTCTTATGTTAAGCATTATTTTTTACTTTTTAATTTAATTAACTCTAAAATCGTGTTTTTAAATTTTTATAAACTATAATTTTTAAAAAATTAACACTATACTTTTATGCAACAAAACAAAATACAAACTACCATTTGTATTACTGTAAATTGCTAGTGGCGCCATCTACTAGATAATAGACAAACTACTGATTTTGGAAAGTAGAGAACTGTTGAGTATTTTGTTTTGTTAAAGGAACTGCGCGCATGCGTAATTCACGCACTAGTTCTATTTCCCTTACTCTCATGCAAAGGATCTCTGAAGAAATTTATGAATCCTGGCGAAACTAATCGGGATAATCGAATATTTTGATATTTTGATATTTTGATATTTTGATCGAATTATTGCATTGTCGTCTATCTTTGACAAGTGTGCGAAGTTTAAATTAAATCTGATCGCTTAAAGTAGGGCATAATCGAGGCCAAATAGTCAGTTACAAACATATAAAAAACACACAAGCAAACATACAGGTGAAACTAATATAAGCGTGTTAAAAAGAAAGAGACCCTACCCTGTCCAAGCGTCGCATAGTTTCTAATAAACTTAATGAATGCTTGAATGCCGAACATTTTTTTTTACAAGGGAAAAATCGTATAGACACCCATTATTGTCAACTGCTCTTAAAAGTACTGGAGTCTCGACAAAGGGTAGTGTGGAACTCATATGAAAATGTTACATGCCAAAAAACTCTTATTGTGTGCTTTTAATTTCCTGGGTGGGGGACAATTTTACCCCTTGTGTAGTGTTTTGTTTACAAAAGTGTTATTTGTGTGTATGTTTTCGTGTATTTTCGGGATTTAAATTTTCGCTCTTGGGGAGGGCTGCGTGAATTTACTCTTTAGGTTTTTGTCTGCCACTTTGAGGGCCTGGTATATAATCGAAGTTGGTTTAAATGAGTAGATTGCGGTTAGACTCTATTTTTTCGAAAAAGATTTTATATAGATTTTTTAGGTATTCTGTGATAGTCTCTGTTTTCAGGTCTTAATGTAGATCTGTATTTCATATATACCAGGGTAATACTTCTTAGGACATTGTTTTGGAATTTTTCCCTGGTGCTGTAAGCTGCTTGACAATGCGGACAATGCTAACAAAGATGAAAGGAGAAAATTGCATGTCTCACAGTAGAGAGCAAACAATGTAGGCAAAAAGGCATTTTCTACCCTAGCTCTCTCTCTCTCTCTATCTCTCTCGTTCTGTAGCTCTTACAACCTAGGATGGTCTTGGCGGACTCAAAAATTCCCCTCCATAGTACTCTATCCATCATTAGCTCTTCTGCTCCCGTGAGTTCTAAGGTCTGATGCTATGCTGTCTCTCAACCGAGGTCGTAGTCTTCCTAATGGTCTTCTACCGGTCGGGGTCTGCTACCATACTAATTTGACAACTCTTCCATCTTCCTGTCTATTGACATGGCTGGCCCATCTCAGTCATTCCTCTTTAAATTATTTTTACAATGTGCGGTTGATCATATAGTTCTTCTATTTCCCTGTTTTTTCTACTTCGATACTGTTTGTAGTTTCATCCCTTGTAGGTCCATATATACTACTTAGGATTTTACTCTCTGCTATCCTCAGTCTGTTCTCGTTCTGTTTTGTCATGATCCAGGTCTCACAGGCGTATGTAACATTTTTGGATTTTATTATTTTCTGTAATGCAAAACAGCAGCGATTCTCTCATCTCATATCTGTCTTTACAACCCCTAATGGGTTTTCACCGACTCCACCACACATTTATATCTTTCTCTGTCCAGCATAATTTCCAGTCCATCTTGTAAGTTCATGGCTCTTAAGTCGTTTTCGATATTGTCTCTCCATCTAAGCCGAGGTCCTTGTGGAGCCGTTAGTCTGTAGTCTCTTGGCCTTTACCTCTTTTAGTATTGTTACGATTTTATTGAGCCGGTCTCTGTCAACAATTTCGACGGCGCCGACCGAATCTAGGGTGAATATTTAATGAGCATAGAAGACAATGGATAATTCGAGAAATTACTGGACCCTTCTCGTGGTTATTGGTATAGGTATACAAAAGACGGCGGTTGTGAGGAAAGACAGTATTAGCAAAAAAAGTGTTCATGATTTAAGAAATGTAAATAGTTATAAAAAGTTGTATATCTAAGTGAATATCTAGGTGGTTAATAAAAGTAGATTTATTGTATTGGAATAAACATTGTTTTGTTATTGGATCGAGAGTTTTAATCGCCGAACCCACAGAGGAACTAAAAGTCTTAACAGTATGTTACCACCCGAATGCAGTTCTTTGAGTTCTTGATTGGTGTTTATACGGTATATTCCTGTTATTTCTTCTCTAGTTGGACCAAATATTTTTCAGCAGCGATTGATAAAGTGATAGTGGCACCCAGATATTTAAATTCATAGACTCTTTCGAAGTTGTATTCTACCCTAGCGATATTTGTAAATTAACGGAAATTCTACCATTAAATTACAACATAATATTTACTACTTCCTGTTGTCGAATCTTTTTTATCAGCAATTATTATTCAAGCAAACGCAAACACTCTTCCACGATTCCAAAATAGTGCACTCTTGCTTTTAAGCGTACTTGATATTCCCCTTGTAGGTGGCCCATGTGAGAGTGTCTTAAGGCGATAATATAAAAACTATATTGGGATGCGTACGAAATTAAAGGCATAGATGCAGCGCTGTGTGTTGAAAAGAGATAGTGGTAATCCGAGGCAAATTCACCAGCCAACAGAACAAAGAGAGCCAGGGTATCAATAGGTAAAAAAGGTTATAGTTCACCAAAAAAATTTTAATTATCGCAAGCAAATTCTGGAACGTTTTTGGCGTCAAGCCATCGTCAGGAGAAATTTTTGTCACAAATTTGTTTACAAAAGACGAAAAATGAAGAAGACGTAACTAAAACTCAACGACAGCAACATTTTAAAAATTCAAAAATTCCGGAATAAAGTGCTGAGAAACATTGTCGATGAACCTTGGTACTTTCGTAACTATGATCCTCATCGGGACCAAGAAATAGACACAGTTAACCAGACCATCTCCAAAATTACCAGAAGTCATAAGAAAAGCATTTTTTTACTGAAAAATATCTGTAGATTAATGTCTGGTCCGCAACTATTCTTCTATCTTCTAGTGGGTGAAGGGTATCTGTGAGAGTTGAGCTGTTTATCAACCGAATGGCCCTTTTCTGAATGGAATCTAGAAGACGAAGAGAATGCCTTGGTGCTGAACCCCAAATGTGCGAGCAATACTCCAGTACAGTTTGGATTTGAGTCTTGTACGTCATCAACAGTTGATCAGGAGTAAAAAACTTTCTAGCTTTCCACAGAAAACCATCCTCTGGCTTGCTGACTTTGCGATGTTAGCAACAAGGTCATGCCAAGACATATAATTAGACACCGTGACTCCTAAAATCGAGATGAGGGAACTTGATAAAAGGGCATCGGACATTGTGATGGAATGATTTGAGGAATTCACTTTTTTGTAAAAACGTGGTGCTTTATGTTTTCTGGGCGTTGAACTGAACAAGGTTGTTGGTTCCCCACTCGACGATTGCTTCAGGATCTCTATTGATGGAGTCAACCTGTTCCTGCCTGAGTCTATTTGTATCATTTACCGAAAGTGATCGATAGAATGTAAAAGTTGAGACAAGTGTGCTGTCGTCTGCGAAATTGTAAATGGGGTTCGTGGTGGTTTTCAAGAGGTCGTTCATGTGTAAAAGAAATAGGGTCAGAAGAAATACCGTCAATTGCCACATGTAAGGAGCGATCTTGCATAAAGCTCATGAGCCATTGGCGCAATTTGGTTGGGAGACCGTAGGCAGATAATTTGCTTTATAATGCCTGGTGCCAAACGCGGTCGAAGGCTTTAGATATATCCAAGGCTATTGCACGGGATTCACCAAACTTCTCAATAGTGTTTGTCCAGAGCTGAGTGACATAAGCCAGCAAATCTACAGTAGACCAAAGTTGTCGAAATCCATATTGTCTGTCATGAATTATCTCAAATTTATCCAGATATTTGATGAGTTGTATGTTACTCGCTTTTTTCATCACTTTGTAGTATATAATCGTTGGTCTCTGCCTACCCCTACGGGTAAAACGCGTGACTAAATGTATGTTAATTTTATAATAAGCGTTTTCTTTAGTTTAATAGTAAAAGTGATAAAAAAACCCGTCAATACTCATCTGTTCATATCTTATAAACAAGTTATTTCTGTTATGAAAGCACATGTTACTATCATAAAATTAAACGGGCCGTTACCTACATCAAAATAGTAATACAGTTTGATGAAATTCATGCAAAAGTGATTTCACATTTAGAATTTTTTGATGTAGACATTTGTCTATAATTATTGTTTTGTATTTATAATTTTTTAAACAGATTAAAATTTTTTACATAAATCAAATTGTTAAACTAATAATAAATAAAAATCGGTTTCGTATCTACACAAACAATACCAACTTAAAGACTTCCAATGGACAAAGGCAATTTTTTATACAAAAAATTACCCAAAGTTTGGTAGGAGAGAAAGAAAAAAATAAAATAAAATTTCAATATTTTATTTGTGTAACATCATTGTAAAAATGCTTTGCGCAGAAAATATGTTTGACAAACAATTAACACAATAAAATCTGGTGACCTTGTACTAAATCAGTAGTTCGTAACCATTTAATGTTGAGGGACCATTTGACTATATTTTTGTCTTGCCATGAACCACGAAGTGTTTGTATCCATATATATATATATATATATATATATATATATATATATATATATATATATATATATATATATATATATATATATATATATATATATATATATATATATACATAGTCACGCCTTTTTCTTTTTTTTATAGCCACATCTTCTTTTACACTACAGCTCCCTTATCTCACTATTCTTCATTTTATTCAACCGAGTCACTCCGGCTATACTTCTCAGACCACTCATCTCTGCAGCATTAATCCTAGTTTCATGCTTCTGTCAAATCCAACATTCACTACCATACATAAGTGTAGGAACCAACACTTCTCTATGCACAACCAGACGTGCCTTTTTTGACACTTTCTGGCTGTTTATAAAGCTATGCAGTGCCCCATTCATTTGTTTTCCTTTCAACACCCTTTCCTTAATGTCACTGTCATACTTTCCATCTTCGTAAACTTTGAACCCAAGTATACAAATTAATTTACTTGTTCCACTCTTTCTCCCTTAATCAGAACTTCACAGTTTGTCATACTTTTTTCTCTTTAAAAAACCATTACTTTTATTTTGCTTACATTTATTTTCATTCCTATGATTTTCATGGCATCATGCATTACATTTACCACTGCCTGCAACTCCTCTTCAGATGACACTAATATGACTTGATCATCGGCGTAAACAAGGCATTTGACGATCAAATCATTCATTTTTAAACCATACGCACTCTCTTTTAAATATTTTAAACAATCGTCTATGTATAAGTTAAGCAGCCATAGCGAAGCCACAAATCCCTGTCTCACACCTTTTTCGATGTTAAACCAGTCCGTGTAAGCTCTGTTTATCCTGACACTAGCAGTGGAATCCTCGTTAAGTGATTTCAGTGCTCGTATTAAACTACCGCTCACCCCATACATAGACAATGTCGACCACAATTCACTCCCCACCACTTTGTCATAGGCATTTTCCAAGTCTATAAAAGCGCAATAGACCTTCTGACTTATAGCCTAGAATTTTTTGACTATACCTCGTAATGAAAAGATCTGATCCATATACCTCCTTCCTCTTCTCAATCCTGCGCAATCCCTGCTTGCACATCCCATATCATCTTTTCAGTTTCATTCGTCACTCTTTTATTCAATATCTTTGCATACACCTTGCCGACTATGCTGAGTAAACTAATACCTCGGTAGTCCTGCTGCAAACCTTTTCCTTTGTAAATCGGCACGATAACGGCCTTGCACCAGTCGTCTGGTACGCTACCACTCCTCCAACAAAGATTAAAAAGACGGTACAACAGACTAGTTACCACGCTTTGTCCAGCCTTCAGCATTTTAACCGTTATCCTGCCGTACCCAGCCGCTTTATCCAATTTCATACTGTTCAACGCTTCCACAATTTCTGTCATACTAATTAGGAAGTTTTCCTTCCATCTCTCCTTTTACCATACTACCATCTTGGTTTCTGATTTTTTCCAGTTGCGAGGTAGTATTTTTACCTCTGGCTGTTTTTATGGACTTCCAGAAGAGTTTAATATTGTTCTGGAAATCATCAGATAACCTTCTATTTCTTTATCACTTTCCTTCTTTCTTGCCACAAACTCTTATGCCACACGTTTTAACCTTTTATATTCATTTTTTGTCTTGTTTACTTCCTCAATCGTTGCCTTTTAAGTTCTTTAATTGGATTTTGTAGCCAGTCTTTCTTCTTTTCTGACACTGCTTTTTGAACCTCTACGCATATTTTCTGTAACTTTTACTTACACCACACACTTCAATAGCAGTATCCACGATTCCTTCCTTGAATGGCAGACGTGCCTTTTTTGACCCTTTCTGGCTGTTCATAAAGCTATGCAGTGCCCCATTCATTTGTTTTAATTCTTCTTATAAAAAATCCCGAACACCAAAGTAGGGACTATGATACATTATTTAAAAGGTCACTTCATTCTCTATTCAAAAATATTGTGTTTCAATCTAAGTATTGCAAATATTAACATTAAAGAAAATAATATCATCTGATTGACGAATTTCACTACAACACACGGAAAATTACATACATGTTTTTTTTTCTGATAAATGTACTTTTACACTTCACGGACAAGCTAATCGTCAAAATTGCCGCTACTGGTCTACAGATAATTCTCACTGGATAAGAAAAGAGCATACGCAATACCTCGAAAATATTAGGTAATGTTTGACAGGTATAGTTCAAAACCTTGTCATTGGTCCCTATTTCATTGATGGCAATTTGAATGGAGATATTGATTTAGAAATACTCCAAAACAATGTGGTCCCAATTTTTGCAAACTTATTCCTAATTCAGCAAACCCATAAGTGCCAACGAATATGATATGGTTCAGCACGATGGCTGCCACATCAAATAATATCCGGCAGACCTAATATATTTCCAAATCAGAGAATATGGAAGAGATTATCGATAAAATGGCCAGCACGATCACCTAATTTTACGCTATTAGACTTCTTTTGAGGATATTTTAAAAGTATGGTAAAAAAAAACAAAACCACTATATTTAGCTGATTAAAGAAGTATAACGCTTGGTCGGTTACACCACATATGTTAAATAACGTTAAAAGTCAGTTTTATTTAATAAAGATGTTGCCAGACATTTAAGGCGAGCATTTTGAACATTTCCTACATTAAAATTCATGTTTTGTAAATGAGAAGTATAGCCGAAGTGATCCGGTTAGATAAACTGAAGGATAGTAAGATAAGGGAACGCTGTGGCGTGAAAGATGTGATCACAAAGAGACATAAAAGAATGCTTAGATGGTTTGAACACGTAGAGAGGATGGATGATGGAAGAATGACGAAACAGATTTATAAGGTGAGTGTGAATGGGCAAGTCGGTAGAGGTTGACCTCGGCGAACATATCTCAATCAGATCAACATTGTTTTGAAGAAAGGACAGGTCAAGAGTATCAACAACCGACGAGCATGTATGAGAGCACTGATGAAAATAGAGCATAATCTTGATAGACATGTAGCTTAAATGCAATATAGCGTATAAAGTTATTTTGAACGTGTTCGAGTTTCCTAATGTAAACTAAGTAATGAGGAGACCATACAGAAGAACAGTAATCAAGGTGTGACCTAACTAAGGAATAATACAAAAATTTAATTGAACCAACATCGGTTAAATCACGAGTAGTTCTCTTAACGAAACCCAAAATTTTCATGATGTGGTGGTTGAAGCTGAGTAGTCTGTCAAGAATTACTCCTAAATCTTTTATCTGATAGACTGTGTCTAGAAATTAACCATTTATGTTCTAATTGAGTGTGATTAAGTGTTGGGTATGACAAAAGCGAATTATGTGACATTTACTGGCATTAAGATCCATGCCGTTAAGAGTGCACCATTCAGGCAGGTTATCCAATTCTGATTGTAATACTCCAACATCCTCATGAACAGGAACACCCGAAGTCACTAAAAATTTATGGAAATAGAAATCCGAACCATTTGAGCCCAATTGGTTAAGTAACTGCGAAGCCACCGCAAGACTGAACCACCAATGCCAAGAAAATCAAGCTTCTGAAGCAGAAGACGATGATTCACCTTGTCAAAAGCCTTGGAAAAATCAGTATACACGGAATCAACCTGCAGTCCCCTCTCAAGCGACTCAAAGAGAAAGTCAACTTATGTTGTATTAAGAACAATAACATTTTTGAACAAAGAAAAGTACTCTTAAATGATGTATGACAAGCTCTTACTTCCCATTTAAAAATTTGGGGGTTACAACTATCGGTCGAAGGGGATTCATTGTAGGGATGAAATTTTTTCATTGCAGGTTGTGATTTCATAACCTTAAATTTGTCGTAATTTTTATACGCTTTATATTAGCTTGGCTTGTATCTATCTATCTATGTAACGGAATCTTTGGACACGATTTTCACCCACTTAAAAACATCGGATCGACTTGAAACTTTGTATAATTTTAAAGGACCGATGGCAATACAATAATTTTATAAATGTTTTCAAAGATCGTGGCCAGGATCATCAGGATATTAAAAAAAGACCCGAACTAAAAAATGAAAATACTAATTAATAAAAAATAATTTTACTATCAAAAGCGTGGGGTACGCCATATCAATTAACATATTTGATAATAAACAGATATTGGTAAAAGTAAAGTCTCCAAGAAGAAAACGTAAACATCATAAAAAGCACCACACGCTTTTGATTGCAAAATTATTTTTTATTTTTTAGTTCGGTTTTCTTATAAAGCGTGTTGTGTTAGTTTTTTTAAACTATTATTTTTTATAATTATGCGCAATAATTATAATAATAAAATTATTCAATTTAACCATTCCACAATGTAAATGTAAAGTGATTAAGAAATTTTAATTACTTATCGTGTAATAAATAAAAAAAATTAATAGAACTTGATTTTGTTTTAGGATAGAAATGTACGTAGAAGATAAAGTTTCTCATCGAGGACCGTTTCCAGTGGAAGTAAATCCGGACCAAACACTGGCGCAACTCAAAATTCAGATAGAACGAGAGTTCGATATACCGATGGTGTACCAGAGATGGATATTGGGAAAAGAATTAGTAACAGATGACAAAGCTCGGCTGAAAGATTACGGAATCGTTAAAGAAAGTTGCCCGGTGTTTCTGTACTTAGTAGCACCAGGTAAGAAAAAGTTTTATAATCCGAAATTGGGGATACAAAAGATTAAAAAATATATCTTCTATTACCTAAGTGTTTGTTTTTACAGAGAATCAGGAACAAGTTACTGCGTTTCAAAATCAACCTAAAATGCGTGTCTTTTTCTTACCGATTCTAAATCAAATGTAGGAAAAGTTTGTCAGCGGTTCATTTCAGTGAATTGTTACTTAGTTCCTTCTTCTTGTGTTTGTGGTTGTTTCCCGGGACACATTACACACTCATTATGTACTGTTTTTTAAGAACTTTATTGAAATATTACAATTATAAATCATTTCTTAAAGGTAATACACGTGATGGAGAGAGGGGGTTTTTCTATCCTCTCTCAACCATAGGGGTTTCATATCACCATAGGTTTTGCTGGTTCACTGTGTAGAAAGTTTTTGCACTTTATTTATTTTATATTCCAATAAAAACAACTTCTTTCATCACTTTTTTTAATGCAACAAAAAAAAAAAAAAACAACGTAACAGTAACGGAAAACAGAAAAGACTCAAGTCAGTAATTATTGTTTTAAGTCCAAAAAGAGCACCTTTGGGTGTATTTTAACACTAACGAGAATCAACTGATCGAGACTACGAGAATTTATACTTAATTTTTATGCAATAGTGTTTTTTATATTGATACTAAGAGAGCGACTATAATTTACAACTTCTTTCGATTAAGTCCTATAAAAAGACTGTTTTCAAAGGAGGATTATTCGCGACTTTAATTGTTCACCTTCGGGAGTAACCATTACCGATTTACTTCAAATGGAAACTTTTAGCGACTGTTTTCAAAAGAGAACTATTAGCGACTGCCTTTTTTTCTTCTAGTAAAGATTACTTCCAATAAGGCACATTTTTTTCTTAATATAAACCGTGTGTCCGTGCTGTTTAGCAATATTACATGTACAAGTATTTCATTTTAAGATGTGGGAACAATGGGTCGTCCTTTCATCCTACTTGACATGGGTTGCAACGAGCCTTACAACAACCAAAAGCTTGCTTTTTAATAGTGCACATGTGTGCACACGAGGGTGTTTACAATAAACGAGGGTTATAAGTTTCTTATTTTCAAAGATACACTACACTAACATTTCTATGTGACGTTTTTTAGATTTCTGTATACTTTTTTGCAAAGCCACATTTTGGGGTTGGCGCATCTCGAGATGGATTACATACGATTTTCACAACAATACGTACAACAACATTAGAACAAGTGTTTAACTACTAATCGGCAAACACAGCGCTGGTCACAGAGCAAAATGCCTAAAAGGCGGACTCCTATTACTCGTGTATTTGGCAAGTACACGAAGTTTTGAACTCAATTTGACAAGTACGGCGCTCCCACTACTCCCGTATTTGGCAAGTACACCAATATTTGTGTACTTGCCAACCTTCAATGATGAAGACGGCACCGTTAAGAAGAAGATGAGTTTTAGATATCAATCTTCATATGTGCAAAGTTACAGTCGTTCTGGAATCATGTTTACCGAGACACTGGCGCGACATGTTCCGCATTGCGTACTAGCTAAACCGCCCCACTTCCATTGCGGATATATCCATTTAAACAAGTTTTAATCGTTCTGAAATCACCGCTAATTAATCTTTAGCGCCTTACCGTTAAGGACACGGTCTTGGCTACATCCTCTAAGAAATTCTGGAATACCCATCAAAGCTGCACTAAGCCCTAGAACTATTAGCAAACAGTCGATACTCTTGTTGGAACGCTTCTGAATATACCTACTGCGCACAATACGGACTAGAACGAACTGTTTCTGACTGACGTGTGAACAAACTTTTGAACTAGAAACAATGATGAAATGAAACAATTAAAATTAATTGGTAGCCCAGTATTTTTTCCGGGGTGAAGAAAATCCTTTATGGAGAGGTTATGAGTCCGAAAGCTCAAGGTCTACTGTGAGACTCCACTGACTGTGTCACGACTACTCACTAAAAACTCCAACCTTATTTAGGTCCGTGATACCGGCGACACTTGGGCCTGTTGGCCCATCGTATCTTGCTTATGTCTTTTTGTATCATTGTACAATGGAGACTCGACCAGCAGACTGCCCGGCAAGAACCCGAAAACAGCAAAACACAAACTGTGCCGCCGCGAGGCACTGGTCCGAAAAATACAGGCAATTCTCTGGACCTAGAACCACGCTGCACCCAATCCAGTACCTTCGTACCTTGTACAAGTTCTGTACTGGGTGGGAACAATGTAGTCACCCAAGAACCGCCCATTCTCCCCAGCGCCCAACAGCAGCACAGCAAACGCTCCACTGCCCCCGGATCCCCACTGCACAACCCGCAGGCCAGGCCTCCATTATACAGTTTTAGCTGATTCCTGTTCAACGGTAACAGTTCTACCGTCTTTTTATGGCACGGTCCTTTTATGTATTATTTCCCGTGTTTTTTTTCCTGGCATACTTTTCCAGTAGTTTTGTGTTTTCCCGAATCTCTTCTTGCAAGTTCGTCTACTTCCTCATTACCTGCAACTTCCTGGCGTCCTGGAACCCGTATCAGTTTGACGTGATTACGGTCTACCAGCGTTATCAGTTCTTTTTTGCAGTCAACGAGTATGGAAAAAGGGGTAGTATGGCCCTGAGGTACCCCCTGCACAGGACTAAGGCTGTCTACTACAGGATTTCGCCCGGTTTCCTGTTGGCTCCGTTAGCGACGGTGCTCACCCACCGCCATGCATCCATCAGCACGGGTCGCATAACACTTTGGATTGGGAGTCTTTTAGTCGCCTTTTACGACAGGCAGACCATACCTGGGATCTATTCTATTTTCCCCATATCCCCAGGGGAAGATATATTTTATATTTTTTTTTGATTATCTATCGATTTAAATAAGTTTCAATCGTTCTGGAATCATCGCTAATTAATCTTTAGCGCCTTATCGTTAAGGACTCGGTCTTGGCTACATCCTCTAAGCAATTATGTACCCATCAAAGCTGCACTTAGCCCTAGGACTATTAGCAAAAAGTCGATACTCTTGTTGGAACGCTTCTGAATATTCTTACTGCGCACAATCCGGACTAGAACGAACTGTTTCTGACTGAGGTAGAAACAAACTTTTGGACTAGCAACAATGACGAAATGAAACAATTAAAATTAATTGGCAGCCAAGTTACAACGGTTTTAAATTGTCAAAGTAAGGATTTACCTTGAAACAACTTTAAAAATCAATCAATATCAATAAATAGATAAAAATGTGTGTCCAATTTTTTTATTCTGCATTTTTGCTTTCGAAAACCTTTGCAACTTTGAAAGTGATACTAACGTGTCACTGACCTTTCGCAGTTGGAAAAAATGGGTCAAATATTTTAAGTTGGAGATGTCGAAATAACGAATTTCATTTTCACGAAAAATCTTTTTTTTCAATACAGACCTGCCTCAATAATGTTTTAGTAACTGAATCCGAACTGCTGTTATAATATTTCTCTTTGCACAATGCAGATATAAATATCGCACTGCCGCAGATGACTAACGAGTTAGGAAATGTGCCAATTTTTAGATTCATTCAAGCTAATGGCTCGTTAGAAAACGATCAATTATGTAATTACTTGTCAATAAATGCTCTTGTTCCTTATATCAAAATTAATAAGACGTTTATTTTAATAACGTCAATTTTTTTATGCTTTTATACCGAGTGTTCCCAAAGTAAAACTCATTTAAAGTTTCATTTACTCCATACAGTGAAAGGTCACGGTCGTGCGTAATAGATAAAACGAGTTCTAGCCATGCACGGCCGGTTTATGGGACGAACCGTTTTTCCATTTCAACCAAATTTGGGATCGTAATCTGATCGGTAGATTGTATATTTTAGGGGGGGGGGATCGTGAAGGCTATGCTGCCTCTCAAGCACTTCGATCTATCAGATCTTTTGTCTTCTTCTTCTAGGTGCCATGACCGTTTAACGATCGTTGGCGATCATTCTGGCTATCATGTTTGCAATCATTATTTTGTTGGTAGCCGCTCGGAAAAGTTGTATAGTGGTGAGACCAAACCACTGTCTGAGATTTTTTAGCCAGGAAGTTCTTCGTATGCCGGGGCGTCTCTTACTATTAATCTTACCCTGTATTATAAGATGTAGAATGTCATACTTTTCTGGGTATCTCATGATATGTCCGAAATATTCAAGTTTTCGTTGTTTTACAATATTGACCACTTCTGTATTTTTATGCATTCTTCCATGCACCTCCTCGTTTGTGATCTTTTCCACTCTTAGCATTCTCCTTTACAACCACATCTCGAAAGCTTGTAGACGTTTGAGCGTGGCTTCTTTTAGTGTCCAGCTCTCGACTATGTACAAAAGAACTGGAAAGACATATGCTCTAATCATCCTCATTCGCAGGGCAATCGATAGATTGTGACTGGTAAAAAGTTTTTTCATACGAATAAATGTTGCCCGGGTACACTCAATACGTATTTTGATTTCAACTGATGGATCCCAGTCCTCGTTTATCCTGCAACCAAGATAGCTCGCATTTGAGACTCTGTCTAATTGTGTTCCGTTGACGTAGACACTAGCAACTTGATTATGAATTCCTTTGCTTATTAGGATGTATTTGGTTTTTGACGTGTTTATTTTCAAACCAAATACTTCGCAAACTTCAGTTACCCTATTAATAAGTCTCTGTAGGTCATCGATGGACTGCGCGAGTATTACAGTGTCATCCGCGTATCTTATGTTGTTGAGAATTTGTCCATTTACCACAACTCCCAAATCCGTGTCTAGGGCCTGCCCAAATAACTCTTCAGAGTATAAATTAAAAAGGAGTGGAGACAATATACATCCCTGTCTCACACCTCTCTTCACTTTAACATCTTCCGTCAGGTGACCGTTAATTCTGACTTTGGCAGACTGGTGCCTACATAAATTACCTATCAAGCGGATATCTTTGTCATCAATACCAGTTGTTTTGAGTATCTCCATAAGTTTGTCATGTCGCACTTTGTCAAAGGCTTTTTCAAAATCCACCAGGCACACGAACACGTCAGAGTCAACGTCTCAGCAGCGCTGTATTAGTACTTGAACTACAAAGAGCGCTTCACGCTTTTCCAATCCTGATCGAAATCCAAACTAAGTTCTGCCGATGCTCGCTTCTAATTTTTTAAGATCTTTTGTGCATAACCCTTAATCTATTCGAGACCCGGGATTCCGAGACTTCGTACAAAGTTTATCAATTTCCTGGGAGCTAAGTTCCTAACATTGGAGGGTATTAAGAAGGCCCCTTCCAGAAACTTGAACCTCTTACAGAAAAGCGCTGGGCATTCGCAAAGCAAATGTTCTGCAGTTTAAGCGAAGTTCTCGCAGTACCGGCAACTATCACTCTCTGTTTTGCCCATTTTTTCAAGTTTTTCTTGTCAAACTCGAGAAGCTGTTTAGCTTTTCTTGGCGAAAGGCTTACTAGTCTTTTCGCTCGTCTTTGTCCTGGCACTTTATGAATCTGATCGGTAATCTCGGTGCATTGTCGAATGTAGAAAATGTTCGGACTGACATGCACATTGGGTATTTCTTCAGATGTCACTGACACTTTTTTATTGGTCAATGAGTAGTTAGGTAGTTGATTACATAAAACGATCACAAAACCGTTCTATATTTGGATTCTTTAGCGAGCATAAAGCATGCGCATACATTCGATCCAAACGAAAAAAGCTGCAGGTTGGAACAAACTTTTTATGAACATACATACATTTTTGAGACATGGATTGCGTAGTCTAGCCATTCGGTTGTCCTCATTTTTAAACTTAAATCCTATATGTTTTAAAATTCTCCAAAAACTCGTTCTAAAAATTTCAAATACATTTCTTTTTTTTCACGCATTTTGCACACAATGTCACGAATTTTAAATTTGTAAGCTTCGGGAAAGTCAACAGCCTTTGGATGTCGCCGGGGTTTATATTTTTCAACTTTTTGCTCACTATTTCCATCTTTCACAATTTTTATATCTGAGGTTAATTTTGTTTCACCAATACCCACCGCATCACACACACGCTTACGTATAGATAAAACTGGTACAGCAACGGACCTCCATTGTCCTTTTCCGCAGTAAAATAAGTGTGTACATTCAATATTAATGCATCTACATCTAAAACACGTCGCGGCATTTTCGTGGTCTATTAGGTATACATACACTACTTAAAATTCAAATCAGTACTATACGATTTTAATGTCTGTACCCACTACAATGATAACCCAGGATTACTAATTACTTTTCTAGAAATCTAACAAAAATTAATCAACAAGCCAAATTAAAGCTTAATAGCTTAGTTAATTAGTGAAATTTGTTTGGATTACTTACCTACCTTTCTTATTATGTACAATAAATAAAGTCATTAAGAACAGATTTGGTTGCAAAATTAACCGTGCTAACAAAAAAAATATGGACCCTTAATTTCCAAACAAGAAGTCCCTTATAAAATAAAATTCGTTACCTACTAAATTTGTTTAAAAATATTATGGGAATTTACTTTCGTACCTCTTAAATGTACAGTTGAATACTGGTTATAGAGTTTCTTACGATAATCCGAAACCACCGTATATTCGTGAAATATGCTATACAACGATAACTGAACCATTAACATTATTCTAGTTTCAAATAAACAGTACTTTAATTATTTTTCAGTCAATACCTTGACAGTTTACAAAACACCTTCGTGCTAATTCATTTTTGTTGTTGTTCGAAAGATTTTTTATTAATAAAAATTATAAAACTTGAAGATAATAATGTTATAGTAACATAAAACTTATAGTAACAGATGTTCACAATGTGTATCTGCAGTCAAATTATTTACAAGCTTGCATTTAATGATTAATGGAATACTCTTGAAAGTGCCGGACTTGCTGTGATTTTACCGTTGTATTTTGAAGACCTAAATTTTTTATGCAAGGGATTGTTTTTAAATATTTTACAAAAAATGACTCATAATATAGGTACCTTGATGTACAGAATATTTTAAATAGATAAAGTCACATTATGAAACTTTAAATAATATATTTAGCTCAAGAGGTTAGTTGAGATTTTAATCAATAAGGAGAAGATTGTTTTTTAAAAGTATGAACTTCTGGCTTATTTATTTACGTTTTATACAATGCTTTTAATTCAATATCAACCAGTCCAAATATTTTTTGATTTTGCCTAAATGTAAGAAAATCAAAAAACACGTCGAAGGGGAAAGTTTAAAAATGTTATTCTGCTGTTTCCAAGTGGCACCGCTTTAACATCCCCTACCCCTACTTTAAAATGTCAAATAGCAACCCCTACCTTGTAATACATCAAATGAAAATCCAAGAAAAATGCAAATCAACCATAGCTTATACATGAATGTTAACTTTCATCTATAAGCTAAGGCTTTCTATTTCAAACGGAAAAAGCCAAAATAGTACAAGGTATTTTTTATTTAATCTTAAAGAACAATTATGTACTCTAAAAAGTTTCCAGTTAGAGACAGGATTTTCCAGCAAAACAATATTGATGAAAGGCCATAAATATTAGAATAAAAAGAGTGGAATTTTTATGAAACATAAAAATAGAAACTTTAAAACTACTTGAAGTTAAAAATGAAATATCAAAAATTGAACAGGAAAAGAATACTAAATTGTGGGCTCAAAATATTTATATCCGACAGACAAGCAATGATTTTAATTAATTTCATGGGGAGTCGATATCCCAATGGTGCTCTATAATAAAATGCTTCATTTTAAACTTTTCGTTTTGGGAAAGTGAAAGATTCACAACTTTTATAAAACTACTTCATCTAACAACCTTATTAATTATAAAATTATCAAATTCATTAAAACCAATTTAATTATGTTTTATTTTACTTTGTTCCAGAAAAGTCATCAGAAATAAAAAAAGTATCAAATGAATTAAGAGACATCCCATCAACTTCAAAGGAAAACATTTTAAAATTAAAAGAGTCAAATGCTAACGTAAACGGTACTGCAGTTAGTAATGTTGGCGAAAAGGCCGATAATATTAATAAATTTAAACGTAATACAAAAGCTGATCAAATTGAAAGTGCTGAGAAAAGTGCAGGTGATCACACTCCTAAAATTGTTAATGTAATACCAAAAATTACGGAACTGGCTAGCAAGATTCCAAACGTCTCATTACTAGCTCAAAAGGATATTTCTGAAAAAAAAGTTGTACCTAATAATACTTCTCCTTCAGTGACCAAAGTAACTCAAAAACTTCCTGTTCCAATAGAAGTTTTAAAAGTTGAAATAAAAAACAACACACAACTACCAGTAAGTATAACAGAAACTGTAAAAGTTGAAATAAAAACGAACCAGGAGCCAGTTAAATCTGTAAAAACGGATCGCACTTCTCAAAAATCTATCGAATCTCCAGGAAACAGCAAGGCTGAAGCCGACATGGTTCGTAAAACAAATGTCACTTTAGAATTATCTTCAAAAGAAGTTAAACAAAGATCGAACGTAACTGTTACTCCTCCAGATCCTAGTTTGGAAATAAAACCAATAATTCAGCACGTATTTCCTACGATTCAAAATTCTTATCAGTCTCAAATTAAACCTGAAAATTTAAACTACTCACCATCGGGGTCGGACAAGAAGGTGGAAGGTTTAAGGCAGTTAGGATCTGCCAGTGAACAGAAAGGTCTTAAATTATCGGAACCGGGAGCTCAGAAACTGTCAGTTCAGCCTGCGCCCAGCATATCTAGTGTTCCCCCAAAGGCAAAGGAGGAAGAAGACTTTTCCGATTACGAATCAAAAACTTTGAAACCGACCAAAGAATGGGAATGCCATTTATGCACCCTGCTCAATCCTCTTACTAGCAACATTTGTGCAGTATGTTCGACAATTAGATTAAGAACTAAAGTGGAACCGGTAGAAGAGAAAATAACAAAACCGACAAAATCCAAAGAAACTATTATTAAAGTAGAAAGAGAAACAGCGAAAGAAGAAGAAGCTCAAGCTTTGACTTATATGCAGTTACTCAATTTAGATAATACTGATTTGATAGAAAATACTGAACAGTTTACTTGTTTGGTATGCCTCTTGGATATAACCCCTAAGGAAGGGGTTACGCTTAGAGAGTGCTTACATCAATTTTGTAAGCCCTGTTTATCGCAAACTGTAGAATTTTCTGACGAGGCTGAAGTAAAATGTCCATTCAGAGATGACAGCTATGCTTGTAATATTAGTCTACAAGACAGGGAAATTAAGGCGTTGGTAACTACGACTGTCTATGAGCAGCATTTAGCTAAATCGGTAGCACAAGCTGAAAATAAAATTGATAATTCGTTTCACTGCAAGACTCCAGATTGCAAGGGATGGTGCGTTTATGAAGATAACGTTAATGAATTTAAATGCCCAGTGTGCAGAAGGACTAATTGTCTGACTTGCCAGGTGAGAATTAACATTTGTTTACTTTTATTAAAGACCATTACTATTGAAAGGAATAACACGTGACTAAATTCGACGGAGTGCGATTGGAATGTCTACAAAACACAACAAAAATTTTTAGCAGGCTATAATGCATAGGTTAACGGAACAAAGGATACTTCTGTTTATGTATTTTTTAAATTTATATTGGAAGTACAATTTAATCTTTTACAATAAGTAACTCTTTTCACCTGTTTCCTGTTTAAAATTTACTTTATATTCAGATTTTTATTTCACTTTTCCAGAATTATTATTTTCATCGAGTTTTTCAGAATATTTATTTGAGTTCTACATTTGAGAATGGTTTTTTATTCGTCAGCGAAAAAATTTCTATATCTGTGGTATTTTCGAAATTTTAGCTTTCAGCGTAAGGATGTATTTGCCTGTTTCATAGACTATGAGAAGGCCTTCGACAGTGTGCGCCATTCTAAACTGATAAGTATGCTGCGGGACAGCCAGTTGGATGATAAGGACATCCGTATGATCGAAAATTTATATTGGGGACAAACAGCTGAAGCACGAGTCGGTATGCTGACTACACCTATAATGAAAATCCAAAGAGGTGTACGACAGGGCTGTATCCTCTTACCCCTCTTGTTTAATCTTTACTCCGACAAAAAACTTCAAAGAAGCCTTGGAAGAGGCGAAGTACGGAATTAAAATAAACGGCGTTCTTAAATATCTGGAAAGTATATTAACGGACACCTTGGACCCCAAATTGAGATAAGATGTCGAATCGAAATGGCAAGAACAACTTTTTAACGAATGAAAACACTTTTTTGTGACGATAACCTAAACCTTAAATTACGCCAGCGTATGGTGAAGTGTTTTATTTGGTCAGTTCTTATGTATGGGGTGGAATGCTGGACCTTAAAGGTTAGCTCAATAAATCGGATAGAAGCATTTGAAATGCGGGTTCCGTGGACTGATCTGCTGTCCAATGATTAAGTGTTGAGGCGAGCCAGAGTGAGGAGACAAATAATGGTCATACTGAAATGTCGCAAGATTGCTTACCTTGGCCACATCTTACGCGGAGAAAAGTATCATCGCCTCCAGTTGATTATGAAAGAAAAAAAAGCAGGCAGACGAGGTGTTGGAAGAAGGCAAATCTTTTGGCTGAGAAACATCAGCGAGTGGACAGGCATCCGGAACGCTGTTAACCTGTTTAGGGTTGCAGAAGATAGAGACGCACTCTTTGCAGTAATCGCTAACGTCCGAGCGACCGGACATGGCACATAAAGAAGAAGATATTATTATTATGTATTAACAATTAAATACAATTATACAATTATTCACAAATTTTTATTTAAAAAAGAAGTCCGTAATCTTTTCTGAGTGAGCGACTTCAGTCTATCATTGCCAAAGAATTTTCGATAGTGGTTAGAGCTGCGAAGTAATCGTCATTCGTGTCGGTTCCGAGGGTGTAGAAGCGTACGGTAGTATGACATTTTGACAGGTCTTTACATTTATGTAAACAAACGAAAGGTGCATGATAAACACTTCAAATTATAGAGAGTAGGGAAGCCTGGACTTCAAATTATCACATGTTGGCGAGCAAGATACTATTTCTTTAACTTCAAATTACCGAAGAGACCAATTAACATTGATTTTATTCAATTTATCGAGTATTTTTTAAGGGACCGGAAAAAAGTTTCAAATGATCGAGAGATTCAAATTAAAGAGTGACAAATTATCGAGAGTCGACTGTACCGAATAATTATTTCACAAATTCAAAATATCGTTGCTCAAATCTACCTCTTTCACAAAATATCCTGATAATGTAAAGCGATAGTTTTTGATGAATTGTTAAATAATACTAACATTTCTGAATTTATTATGTACCAATATTTTCTTTTACTTTGTCACTACATACATACATATAGTCACGCCTTTTTTCCGTAGGGGTAGGCAGATACCACTTTCTTTCACTTGCTACAGTTCTTGCACACATCTTTTGATTCCTCTACTTTCATCAGTGCTCTCATACATGCTTGTCGATTGTTGGTACTCTTGACCTGGCCTCTCTTCAAAACAATGTTGATCTGATCTAGATATGTTCGCCGAGGTCGACCTCTACCGACTTGTCCATTCACACTCGTCTTATAAATTTGTTTCGTCAATCTTCCTTGATCCATCCTTTCTAAGTGTCCAAACCATATAAGCATTCCTTTATCTATCTTTGTAACCACATCTTTTACAATGCTGCGTTCTCTTATCTCACTTTATCCAACCGAGTCACTCCGGCTATACTTCTCAGACTTTGTCACTAGCGAAAGGATATAATCTCAAAACTATCCATTTATCCATTTTCTGAAAAATAAATATTTGGAAAATATTTACGTAACCTACGCCATTGATCTCGGTTAAAATCGCACTCGAAGTGCGCTTCTTTTGAAGGTGGAGTGGGGACACTGGAAGTGTCCCTTTCATAAGTAATTTACCTTTAATAGCCTGCTGATTATTTATTTTTGATCGATATTTATTCAAATAATGTACGTATAGAGATTCTTGTGAATTTTCCAATGCAAAACTTTCCTTTCGAACTGTAAAACATTCTCTTTTACAAATAATTGTTAAATGAAAAGTTTTTTAAATGTTTACATTTTAGGCAATTCACATGGGAATAAACTGCCGCCAGTTCCAAGAAAAAATAAAAGACGATGCAAATCTCGACGAAGATGGTAAAAAAACGAAAGCTATGCTAGAAGAAATGGTAGAAAAGGGCGAAGCCATAGAATGTCCTACATGCAGAGTGATTCTTATGAAAAAGTGGGGATGTGATTGGCTCAGATGTTCCATGTGCAAAACTGAAATATGTTGGGTGACGAGGGGACCGCGTTGGGGTCCCATGGGTAAAGGAGACACTTCGGGAGGTTGTCAGTGTGGGGTAAACGGTATTAAATGCCACCCGAAGTGCAATTACTGCCATTAAATAAATTTGTTCTTGATCATAAAGTGTAAACATTTGCGAAAGGTTACAATGATAACTGAGTTAATTAAATTTTGATAAAACATAAATATATCCAGGTGGTTGTTAATTGTAACTTTCATCTCGAAATCTTAGTTGCAAAAAATCTTTATCTACTCATTCAGTTTTTTTGTAAACTTAATTTTAAACTTTTTTACAAGGAAAACTTTCTGGGTAATTATACTGATTAGGTTACACCTCTCCAAATTTTCTTGAAATTGTAGAATTTTGTCAAGTTTGTCAACCTGAACAAGAATATGTATATATAGGGTGCAGAAAGCATCCCTTAAGGTACTTTTTTGCGTTTGAAGAATCAAATAATTGTAATGATTTTTTAGTGATTGCAATATTGAAATTAATCGTTGAAAGAAATAAAAGAGAGACAAGATAGGACAATGCAATAAGTTAGTCTTAAGTTTTAACAGCCATCCCCCGACCCCTTTCGTCCCTCTTAACTATCGATTTTTATGTAATCATATAGACAACAATCGCAAAACTTCACATAATTTTTCAACTTTAAAGATCTAGAAAAAGAAAAGTATTTTATGCATCACACTCTTTCTTTACATGTCTTCATTACCTAATGATGACATGTGACTTCCTTAATTAATACCAATTATTATTAGCCTAACCTATCCTAACGTCCTAACCTAACACCAACAGTACCTGGTGAAGAACTTTGAAAATGCGGAGACGTATTTTCAGCCAATCTTTGCATTAGTCTGTTGTGTACTGTTGGTGTTAGGTTAGGTTAGGCTAATTTTTTTACTTCTACTTTCTCAATTGATACCAATTTTTTTTAACGGAAAATAGTCGCAAAAAGGGTAGACCTATCGTGTGGGCAGCGGACGGCCCGCACTACGACTATTAGAAAGGGGAGGGATTATAGAAACGAGATGATTGTGGACCCGCTTTTTGAAAAGTTGCAGGTCATAGTTCTCTGGAAAAACTGATTTTTGAAAGCTTGTTCCATTCCGTAGCAGCCCTGTAAAAGAAGGATTCTTGATAAAGATTGGTCCTTGTAGTGTCAATCTTGAGAGTAAATTGGTGAGACTGATCAGCGTGCCGAGTTCTTTGGCCGAATGTGGCCAGTGGTGGTATAAGAGTTTTTATTTCTCTGGAGCATCTGCCATGGAAATATCTGTAGAGTAATGTCTGGTCTGCAACTCTTCTTCCATGTTTTAGTGGTTGAAGGATATCTGTAAGAGTTGAGCTGTTTATCAACCGAATGGAATCTAGAAGACGAAGAGAATGCCTTGGTGCTGAACCCCGTATGTGCGAGCAATACTCCATTATTAGTCTAACCTAACCTAACGTCCTAACCTAACACCAACAGTAGCTGGTGAATAATTATAATTATTTGATTCTTCAAACGCAAAAAAGTACCTAAAGGGATGCCTTCCGCGCCCTATATATTTATATATTCTTGTTCAGGATGACAACCTTGACAACATACTAAAATTTCAAAGAAATCAGAGAGGTGTAAGCTAATCTGTATGCTAATACGATTTCTGCTAATACGATTAGAATTTTAAATTTATATAAAAATTGTAATTAAACTGCAGGAAAAGTATTTAAAAATAATCGAGATACAATTAAATTATCACCAACGGTTTTTATTGATCTAATGTATGTGCAGGTATGAACTAAGTTCTTGTCTAGTAGAAAAACAAAGTTAACAAATTTTATCTGCCATATGTTATGGTAATAAACTGTGTCTAATTTAAATATATTTAGAATTATATAGGGTGTCCCAAAGAAACAGAACAGCATAAAGTTGTACTTTTTTAAAAGGGACACCCTGTGCTGAAGCTGTTATTTGGATTCCACATATGAATATAAATCGTTTTCATTATTTTTCTTTATGCATAGCTCTTGTTGTTTTTGAGATATATAGGTTCTTATGTATAAAAAAAATGAGGCATGTCATTACCGGCAGATAACACACCCAGTTTAGCAAAAGTCATTATCGTTTTCATAAAAATAGAAGCCAAAAGGCAAAATCATCTCTTGAGTAACATTAAACATATGAAATACTGGGTTTGCTACAACTGCATTTTAACCTAACTTAAAACGATAAAATCTTGCTTTTCAATGCATCATCAAAAAACCTTAAACTAAGATTGGAAATAATACGAGTGTGCAACAAATTTATTTTAAGTTTGAAACATTTTTTTCTTAACGCATGTTCAAATTAATGTCCTTCTTACTCAATGCATATATTTATTATTTTAATTCTATTGTTTCTGATACCATTGAGCACTGCGCTAAGGAAATCATAAGACTAACCTTTGTAAATAATGGAATATCAATTTGTTCCAATATCTCAGCCGAGCCATGCTGAAGGCCTCTCCGGTTATCATCTCACGAAACGTGAGGGATTGCAAGAATGCCGTGGAGGACATATTACACTGGTATGGATCCCAGGATACTCGGGGTTAGAAGGGAACTTGGAGGCATATACACTGGCCAAAACGGGCTCAAAGATTGTTCTCGTCGGACGTGAACCAAACTGTGGAGTTTTAAAAAGCCTCAGAAGGAGCACCGCACGTTTAAACGGCTAGGATTAAATTTAATTACACTGAATATATAAGCAATATTATAAGGATTGGAATGAAGTATTTATAGAACGACATACACTACTGTTTGCGTATGAATATTATTCTTAATTTATTTCTGTAATCTGTAATCTGGGTGCTTTAATAGCCTGTACATCTAGTGTAGTTTTTTTTAAATACCTAACCTTTAATGAGTTCAACTGGTTAAGGAATTTAAGTACCTGGGAGCGGTAATCACAGATGACAATCGAGTAGAAAAATATGTCTCAACACGACTAATGGTGGGAAATGGGGCGTTATACTCTCTCACAACAATATTGAAATCTAATCTGTTAAAGAGACAACCCAAACTAACTTTGTACAGGTCAATAATTCGCCCGGTAGTTACTTATGGAAGCGAAACCTGGACCCCCAATCAACGGAAAATAAATAAGCTTCTTGTGTTTGAAAGAAAAGTACTCAGAATGATAATTGTACCCAATAGAGATGAAACAACAGGAGTGTGGAAAAGACGCCGCAATGCTGAATTGGCGACAATGTATGGCAGTGAAAACATAGTTAGGCACATAAAAGCTAACCGAATAAGATGGATAAGATGAATAATTGGGTGTTATCTGCCGGTAAAGTCATGCCTGAATTTTTTATACGCTTTTTATTAGCTCAACTTGTATCTTTTTACGTTTTCTTCTTGGAGACTTTACTTTTACCAATATCTGTTTATTATCAAATATATTAATTGATATAGCGCACCCCACGCTTTCGATTGTAAATTATTTTTATTTGCTCAATAACTCTAGTTTTATTTTAGATGTGTTGCAAATGATTTTTTTGTTGACAACTCCAATTTTATCCCAACCGCGTTGGAGATTATTTTATATACAACATCCTCGATAACTTAAAAACTACAAAAGCTACACCTATAAAACCAATAGTGAAATAGTATATTACACACCTAGGGCAGTAAAGTAAGAAATGTCTCAGAGCACATGTTTCTTGACCGTGGCGAAACTGAGTTTTTTTAACCATTTTTATCTACTAGACAAGAACTTATTCCATGCAATTATTGACTAACCCTGTACATAACCACCCTCTATATATACAATTTAAAAGCTGTAGTTATAAATTGTGCCTTTCTAAGTTTAAACTTTTTTCCAAGATAGCAACTATTTGAATTAGCTTAAAAATTTTGTTATTTACATTTTTCTACAGTGTTATTAAAGTTTGTTATATTTTTCAAGAGTCAAAAGGATAAATATTGACTATGTATTTGATATTACTTATGTGATTATTTCTAGTGAATAAATTAGACATACTTTTAAGTTTCTCACTCACATCAAGTGTTCACAAAAATAAAATGAGTTAATTTAAAAAAAAATGTTTTCAATAACTGGTGTTTTAGTTACAATATTCACATATTCTTAAGTCCCTGGTCCTTTATCACCTCTCTTGTCGTATTTCAAAAGTAATCAAAATAAATCACCTTTTACTTCATTAAGAAAGAAAGAGTAATAGGGTGGGCCGGAATAGTTATTTTTGTATCTGTAATGCGAAATAATACTTTTGCGTTTAAGAATGCGAGTTATTTTGCCGAGCTTCAGCGAGGAAAAATTACCATTCGATAACGCAAAAGCATTTTGCATTCTAGATGCAAACAATATTTTTTCGAAAACTGCATTAAAACTAATATAAGAATAAAAAAATAAATAGTTAACTGACATTTTGTATTTGAACTAAGACGATCTAGTAGGTGGTATTGTTTGCATGACTTTCGTAACGTGTCACACTGTCACAGCTATAAAGTCATTGTTCTAAAAAGTGTTTAATTAGAAATGAGCTCTGAAAGTTATGATGACTATTTACCAAAAGAAGTATTGGAAGCGGCACAAAGTGCGGCTTCACAAGTAATCCCCCAGAAATCATCAAAGCAGTATGAAGTTGCCTATACCCAATTCAAAGAGTGGTGCAGTTCCAAGAGCATTCAGAAAGTGTCCGAATCTGTTATTGGCATACTTCGAATATAAAAGTAAAAAAGTAAAGCCTTCAACTTTATATTCAGCATATTCTATGCTTAAAAGTACGTTTAATGTCAAAGAGAATGTAAATATCACAATATTTCCAAAAATGATACCATATTTAAAAAACAAATCAGTTGGATATCGTCCAAATAATCGAGAATTTTAACGAAAGAAGAATTTGAAAGATTCACACAAGAAGCACCAGATAATAGAGATTTCTACTAGAAAATGTAATTCAAATTAATATAAATGGATTAATTGAAATAATGTTGGGCAATTTTTCAGGTTATTTTAAAAATAGGCGTTTGTGGAGCATGTCGAAGAGATCGATGATATAGATCACAAGGATTCGATTATTATTATAAGAATTCCCGATTCCAAAACTCATACTCAGAGAACTTTCGTACTCTCAAGTCCAAACTACATTAACATATGCCGCAGATACTGTGCGTTACGATCGGCAGTTACCTTTAGTCAAAGATTTTTTGTGAGGTACGTCAAAAAAAATGTGTTAATCAAGTGGTTGGCGTCAAAAAATAAGGAATGTACCAAAAGAAATAGCAACTTATCTCAAATTGCCTCACCAAGAAACCTATACAGGACACTGCTTCAGGCGCTCTTCCGCAACCCTGTTAGCCGACTCAGGAGCCGATATTACAACCAGTGCCGGTCTTCAAACCTATAGTATACGAATATATAATTAAAAGAAATTTTGGGAATTTACGAATAAGTAGGCCTTGCTCAATGAGCGAAAGGATATAAAGGGGTGCTTGCGGCGCCCCTTTATGGCCGGTGCCCTGGGCGATCGTCCCACCGCGCCTTACCCTAACGCCGCTACTGATTACAACCATTAAGCGACATGGCGGATAGCGCTCTAGTATGGTAGCCGAGACATATATAGAAGATTCTATACAAAATAAAATTTCAATAGCAAATAAAATGCCATCTCAGCAAAGCCTACGGAATCGGTAAATAATACAACGTGCGTAGTAAACCTAAACAATTACAACAGCAGCCTCATTGAACACCCAGAAATAGAAGCTATGATAACTAATAGCACTGGATCTAGCATAAATTTTACTCACTGCAACATCGGCACTTTCAATTTACATGTAGTACAAGATAAATATTTATAATAGTCGTCATGTTTAAAATAGTTTTTTTATTCACTCAAGATAAGTTACGTGTTGTGATAGCCCAAATCTGGATACTTATCTCCCTGATCCGTGCAATATCGATAGTTCGCTATCCCATCTATACCATACATACTTATACCCAGAATTGACAGATGACAAGACACGAAAGGAATGTTGTCATCTGTCATTAGTGACATTGAAAAACATGTAAAAACTGAAGAGTGAAAAGGAAAATAGTGAAAACTGAAAACCAGCAATCATCTGAAAGCTGTGGAGTTTGCGAATTATGTAAGTCTCGGATAATATTTTATTATTATTATGTATTGAAACTAATGTACTCTTATGTTGTGTATTTAATTAATAAATTCGTAAATAAGTCCCCAACATATGACCAACTGTTTAAAATTTACGCTCTAGAACGTAAGTCTTTTACGTTATAGAACATAAAAGTATTTATCAGCTAAGCTAAGCAGTTATGTAAAAAGATGCAGGGTCAAAAAAAAATATGTGGAACTCGTTATGACGCGTTATAAGTTCAAATCTTTTTGAAATTACAAACGAGAGAATTAACAAATAAATAATTTTTACGATTTTATTGGAAACCAGAAAATTACATTCCGAACCACTAAATGATTTTTAATCGAAAATTGTTAAATGAGACCACATGTTATTTTTTAATTCATAAACTTTTTAAATAACCACTCCGTCTAAATTCGACAAAAATACTTTTTCGGCCCACCCTAATGAGCAATCCCAAACGTTTATGTTCAAAGCCATTAATTTAATAACCAAAATACCATCACAAATACCTGCGTCCTATCACAAAATTTAGAAATCACATCTTCAGCTGGAATGATTCTAAAATATCGCAATTCTTAAAATTACAAAAAAAGAGATATTAAAACAAAAAAGTGCTTGAGTGTCGTGGTACACCCGGTTAAAACAAAGTTCCTTTCATAATATATTATTATTAGCCGATCCATACCATGTGACCCAATATGGCGGCTGAAGGCAAACAATCTGATGGTCTCCATTTAAACATCATTTACGTTTTGGTCTTTGGCTGATAAACAGTGTGTTATTTTTATTGTCGGAGTTTGTGTTATTTGGAAACGATACTGAGATGGAGAGTGAATATTTGAAAACATTGATGTTGAATAGCAGAGACATTGGTGAACGGTATGCTTGAAATTACGTGTACAGATCCTTTGTTTACATTTTTAACACTGTTTTATTGCAGATATAAAATGAAGTCGGGAGCAATTAACAATTTAGATCCTTTCATATTGGATACTTCTGAATTAGATCATTCAATTAATGCTGTTCCTCCAGTCACTTATATGGATATTGCTGCCTATTTGGTTTTAACCCACAGCTCTTATTCTATGGTCCAGATGAAGGCCTACAAAAGTTTGGAATCCTATAAATATTTCCGATCTGGATTGGTTGTGAAATTGGCAACAAATATCGTGAATGATTTTTATGTTTTAGTTGGACAGGTAAGTCATTTTGATTAGTATAATGAGTTTAGAATTTCATGATGGTTTATTTTTAGGTCAAGCATTCACAGGGAACAAATGTTAAACCTTTAGATGTTTGGTGCATAATCACGAAGGAGGGAAGCATTTGTACTGCTCATTGTACTTGTATGGCTGGAAACAGTGAAGTATGCAGTCATATTGGTGCCATATTATTTGCAGCAGATTATGGGAACTCGAGAAGGAAGGCAATGTCCTGCACTGATGTAGGAGCTGTGTGGCCAATGCCATCCACATCACAAAAAGTTAACATTGTACCAGTTCATAAAGACTGAGGAAAAGCTCCCTACCAGCAGGAAAATTTAGATGGAGGGATGTAGGTACCACCATTATCGAAAAATGAAATGATAGATATGTTGGAGAAAATGTCCAAGTTAGGATACAGTTGTTTTCTCATGAGAATTGTCAAACCATTTGTGAGCCAAATATCTCGAAATAAAATTGAGATTTTGGCTTCCACTTTTGATATCTTCCATGAAAATAATATGCAAAAGAGCTATTCTAAACTCATGAGAATAGGGAAAAATTGCAATATGTCAGTAGTGATGAACAAATCACAGAGGTAGAGTTGTATGCAGAACAAATAAGGAGAAAACTTTCCTCTCTCTTATTAAATTGATTTGTTACCCAGCTAAGATGTCTTTCTGTAATAAAGCAATTTCATAGGGTAAACACATGAACATAAGGCTGTGGAAAAATATCAGAAGTTTATGGAAGAAGAAAATTATGATTTTTTTTATGTTATTGATAAAAAAAAAATGGCCGCAATTGGGTGCTTCTCTGGACCGTTTGGTGTTTTTTGAGTGTTAATTAGGAGGGTGTCTTGAAGTGTAATGTCCCTATTCATTACATTCTAATGATATTCAGAACATCAATGAGTATTTGGGCATGTAATAGCCATATTTCTTTAAACAAAGCACTAATAATCGTGTATAATAAAAAAAAACAAATTAAAAACGCACTAAAAATCACTAAAAGAAACAATTGTTTACTATGGTCGCAATGGCAATATCTAATGTGTGCCCTCAGCCGTCTTACTGGATTTGTCAACTAATCGGCTATAAAAGTCGTAATATAAAAATTTTAGGTTAAATATAAATTATTCACATATTGTTGCACTTAAACTCTGACACACTTACCTAGCGTCATTGTTATTATATTTTAAGCCACTATCACAATGCATTATTGATGTAAATTAACCAATAACAAAGTTATCTGTAGCGCGTATGCTATTGGCTGTGCCCAGTCATAGGTGCGCGCTTATTGGTTCAAGGTAGGTATAATTGGTAAAGGGCATACGCGTCTGATGTATCACGTTTCGTGACGGAAAAATCTTACACTTTCTTTAGCCTAGCCCCCATCCGTACCGTGCGATAAGGAACTTAAATGTACTAAATGAATATAATGACCATTTTAACATTCATCAAAAGAAAGTAATTTTCAATTTCTTATTTATTTTATTCACACCTTTTAAAATACTTAAATAAAAAAATGTTTTTGATATTGATGAATAATAATGAAACGGTTAACTTTATCTGTCGAGAAAAGTGTAAGATTAAAATTAAATTATAAAAACCCTTTTACTTTAAAGTGAATTATATTAACTGAAATCTTTCATTCATACGTAACTTAATAACTAAATTATTATTTAATAGGGTCTGGGGGGACCAGGAGGTCCACCTCTCATCATGCCAGGTGGTGGTCCCCTCATACCCATTGGTGGTCCACCTCGTCCCATACCCATCTGTGGTGGCATTCCCATCATTCCTGGAGGGGGTCCCATCATACCTAGGTAAAGTAATAATGTTATAAAATTGGCTTCAAAAATGCAAGCTTAAAATAAACAGTTAAAATTCAAGTTAATTCAGCATCTTATAGAAAACTTTAGAACAAACTTCCTAGACCTTAGTATTTGATAGTTAGGTAAAATTCTGGAATTTAGTAGCCAAAGGAAAAGTTATAAAAATTTTAACAAGTCAATAAAAAACACGACAAAATTACTACACTGATAGAAATTTAATTCACACATTTTTTGCAATTATTTAACGGAATAAACGTCAATAATTCTGAAGAAATTAATTATTATTTGATAGACATAAACTATGAACTTTTTTGACAAATGAAAGTATTTCAAACTCGAAGTTGAATTGCTACGTTGCCAATTCAAACCAGAAATAATGGTTTATTGGATAAAATATTTGTATGGTTTAGTTATAGTTATAGATTACATTATAAATTTACATAAGACTATTTTTTAGGCTAATGAGCAAGTAAGTAGAGAACAAGTGCACATACTAAAGTTAGGTTATGCTAATTTTTTTAATTTTACAGCCTCAAACAAATGTTTCAATTTTTTTTTTACTGAAAAAAGGCCCGCATTGCGACTATTAGAAGGGGAAGGGATTATAGAAAGATGATTATGGACCCGCTTTTTGAAAACTTGCAGGTCATAGTTCTCTGGAAAAACTGATTCTGGAAGCTTGTTCCATTGGTTAAAGGTAGTGTTGGTGTTAGGTTTGGCCATTAGGTGAGGTTAGGCTTATTTTTTTATGTTTATCATCAATTAACAGTTGAATCCATCATTTCTGAAGTGGTAAAAAAAGTTTTCCAAAACAATATTAAGCTCTTCTGGAAGTCCATAAGAACAGCCAGAGGTAAAACTACTACCTCGCAACTGGAAAAAATCAGAAACCAAGATGGTAGTAAGGTAAAAGGAGAGGAATGCGTTTTAAAAAGATAGAAGGAATATTTCAAAAGTTTATTTAAAAAAGAGGATACACAAGTACAGACCCCATTCGGAGACATGTGCAAAAAAATTGCAATAAAAGTGAAATTGGTACGACAGAAATTGTGGAAGCATTGAACAGAATAAAATTGGGTAAAGCTGCTGGGTACGACAGGATTACAATTGAAATGCTGAAGGCTGGACAAAGCGTGGTAACTAGTCTGCTGTACCGCCTTTTTAACCTTTGTTGGAGTGGTAGCGTACCAAACGACTGGTGCAAGGCCGTCATCATGCTGTTTTACAATGTTTGCAGTAGGACTGTAAGAACTACCGAAGTATTAGATTACTCAGCATAGTCAGCAAACTGTATGCAAAGAGTGACAAATGAAAATGAGAAAATGATATGGGATGTGCAAGCAGGATTTAAAAAAGAAAGAAGATGTATGGATCAGGTCTTTTCATTACGAGGTGTAGTCGAAAAAACCTATGCTAGAAGTCAGAAGGTCTATTGCGCTTTTATAGACTTGGGAATAGCCTATAACAAAGTGGTGAGGAGTAAATTCTGGTCGACATTGTATATATAAGGGGTGGCTGTAGTTTAATAAGAGCACTGCAAATACTTTACGAGGATTCTACTGCTTGTGTTCGGATAAACAGAGCTTACAGAGACTGGTTTAACATCGAAAAAGGTGTGAGACAGGGATGTGTGGCTTCGCCATGCCTGTTTAACTTATACATAGATGATTATTTAAAAGATTTGAAAGAGAGTGCATATGGATTGAAAATGAATGATTTGATCGTCAAATGCCTTCTTTACACCGATGATCAAGTCATAATAACGTCATCTGAAGAGAAGTTGCAGGCGATGGTTAATGTTATGCATGATGCCCTGAAAATCAAAGGGATGAAAATAAATGCAAGCAAAACGAAAGTAATGGTTTTTGAAAGAGAAGAAAACATGACAAACTGTGAAGTTCTGATTAAGGGAGAAAGAGCGGAACAAGTAAATGAGTTTGTATACTTGGGTTCACATTGAGTGAAGGGTGTTGGCAGGAAAACAATTGAATGGGGCACTACATAGCTTTATGAGCAGCCAGAAAGTATCAAAAAAGGCACGTCAGGCTGTGCATAGAGAAGTGTTGGTTCCTACACTTATGTATGGTAGTGAATGTTGGGTTTGGCAGAAGAAGTATGAAAATAGGATTAATGCTGCGGAGATGAATAGTCTGAGAAATATAGAATTTTCCAAACGTTTCCGCGCTTAAATTTCTATCAGTATAGTAATTTTAAAGTTTTTTTTAATGACCTGTTAAAATTTTATGAACATTCCTTTGGCAAGTACATTCCCGAATTTTTCCAATAGCTATTGTTGCATGTGTTTACAAAAACTGTTTTTTTAAGTAAATATTTTAATTTAACCTTTTTTAAAATTTATAGATTTCACATCCATAAAATTTTTAAACCAATTCAAATTATATTAATTTATTATGTAATGAGCTAAAAATGGTACTTACCTGGTGGAGGTCCTCCCATTCTTGGTGGGCCTTGATTCATCTGTGGTGGAGCAGATACTTGCCCCCTACCTCCTGGTGTCATAACTTGTTGTGATGGTCCACCCACTCCTCTTACTGGACCTTGAAGACCTACAGGAACTCCAGTCATACCTGGTGGCATCCCTCTTCCGGCAGCCCTTCCAATTCCTACAAAAATTTAATTAAATTCAAATTTCAGTCCTTAAAAAATGTAATTATTGATTTCTAAAAAGATAATTTCCTTCAAAACTTACATTCAACAAACAATAAGCAAACATCTTTCAAGTTTTTCTAGATATTGATGCATCATTAGGTATCTACACTCTCTTTGAACTTGTTAATTCACAGAAATTTCAATTAAAACATTAATTCTTAAATACACATAACTCTAAAGAAAAAAAAAGCAGTTCATACTATCAAAAGGGAATTATTTTTATGATTAAGTACATTGGGTAATGTTTTTAAATTGTTAGAAAAATATTTATTTACCTGGTCCTGCAGCTGCTCCAGGAATTGGTACCCTTGGTAGACCTTCTTCGGGTGGAGGAGGACCTTCTATAGTTAATGTAACTATGCTTTCACCTCTTACCAAAACAAATCCCAAAACTCGTTTTTCTTCACGTTCAACTTTGGCGTTTTTGGGTTTTAATTTTCGAAACTCTTCACAATCACCTAAAATCATATTCATATGCTTGTCGAACGCTTTAAAAGTTCCTATGAATGTTCTAGAATCCTGTAGTGTTACTCGAACTCTGAAGTTAAGATGCTGCATCATTTTGTTATTTTTTCCGATCGTCTAAAAGTTAATTAATAATTAAAAATCGAATAACAAAACCAAATACTTTACACTTACCATTTTGGATGATCTTTTATTTTTAACACTATTAAATAATCGAAATTTTTGCGTTTATAATACCTAACCTAACTTAATAAATTGATGCTTCGTTCTTCGATTTTGACCGGCAAACGGCAATTGACAGTTCAACCAACTTTTCAACTTGAAAGATACTATATTGATAAGATATTTTAGTTAATAACATAGATCCTAATCTATGCTAATAGCAAAGAATACCCCAACACAACCTTGTGATAGTGTATTCTTTGCTAATTGATGATTATTATGATATATTATGATAATTATTAAAATAAATTGCAAAAATTGATTTTTGCATGATTATTAAAAATTACAGGAAATTATGTTAAATTAAAAGTAGTGTTTTTTTTTAATAAAGATGCTGAAACATATTTCATTTAAATCTTTTTAAATATGTTAATTACTTATTAACTTATTACCTTAATTATTATTGTAATGTGTGCTAGTATTTAGCGATGAGTAGTACCTACTTGTTTTTTTAAAAAATAATCATATTTTGTATTAAAATTAATATTAACACAAAAATGTATCACAACCTAACCTAACCAGTTTATACTTAGAGAGTCAAATATAGATTTGAAGAAACTTTCATGCTCTTTTAATAGGTTTCATATTTGAATCTTTTTTAAAAATTATTTTCGACATTTCTAGTAACATTTATTGGATCAAGTTGGTGTACAATGTTTAAATGTCAACTGTCGTGAGTGGTATTTCCGGCTGTCGTTGCTTAGGTTCTTTTTCAGTTTCATTGGAAGCATGACAGGTTTTAGTGAAAAAGTAAGCAACTTTTATTGCATTTTGTATTAGTTTTTCTTCAAGCAATATTTTTAAAAGCCTTAAAACATATCCATGATTAGGTTCTATATGTTTATTATTATAAATTTTTTTCGAAATGTAAATAAAGAATAAATGTTTCATTTAACACGTGTTAAAAATTTGCTTTTATTTTCAGGCCATCCTAATTGATGGCAGAGGCCATTTATTGGGCCGATTAGCGGCTATTGTATCTAAAGCCCTATTACAAGGAAATAAAGTCACTGTGGTGAGATGTGAACAGTTAAACATCTCAGGAAATTTTTACAGGTTAGTTTTTATTTGGGACCAAACAACGGTCCAGTGATGTTTAAATATAGCAATTAATTTTTTTTTAGGAACAAGTTAAAGTTTATGTCATTCCTCCGTAAAAGATGTAATGTAAACCCTGCTCGTGGTCCATTCCATTTCAGAGCTCCTTCCAGAATTTTTTGGAAAACAGTTAGAGGTAAACATCTTATAATTACTGAAACTCCTTTTGTGACCTTTTAAAGCTGTATGTATATGATTTCTAAAAGAAAAATAAATTCAGTGAACATCACAAATTTGTAAAATTGTTCTCTATACTGTTGTAGTAGAATGTCTAAAAAGAAACGCCAAACATATAGTTCAGTTAAATGTATAAGTTACTAATACACCTCTTTAACTAAAATTTAATATAAATGTTATTTTAATATTTTTGTTTTGATGTTTGTAAGCAATTCATATTGGAACTAACATGATAAATATCACATCAATGTTGTTATGTGTAACTTCTTCCATTTATATGATTATAAATAATCTTACCTACATTATTTGAATAGTATGAAATTTTTATATTATTATGATATCTTACAATTTTGTTAAATTAATTACCATTATATTATAAACATTAAAATAATTATTTTTTTTGTTTAGGAATGTTGCCACACAAATCAGAAAGAGGAAAGCAAGCTCTTCGTAGACTGAAGGCATATGAAGGAATCCCTCCTCCATATGACCGTAGGAAGCGTGTTGTAGTGCCTGGAGCACTTAGGGTAATCTGTTTGAAGCCAGGTCGTAAAGTAAGTCAAATTTTATTTAAAAAAAAATAACATCCATTAGTAATTAAAAATAAACTATTAAATAAGATTATTATAATAAACATTTACTGGTGGCTTGTTGCTTTTATGGTTTGAGAGCTGCTCTGCTATAAAAATATTGAAATTAGTACCATTTGTTTATTAACTCAGGTTACACAATCATTCTGCAAATAAATTGGTATTACCATAAGTCTTAAGGTACATGTCATGATAATGCTTGAAGCTGAAAAAGATGTATTTGAAATATCTAGAATGAGTCTAAAGAATTTTGAAACATAGGGTTTAAAAATGAGAACAACCAATAGGCTTTATGTAAAAAAGCTAGAGTCGTGCACAAAAGAATTGAATTTTTAAGAAATTATACCCACTGTAAACAAGAATTCTCTTTATTTGTTTATCTAGACCAAACTTGGATTTTTGCTTAAGGTGAAACAAAAAGAATTTGGCAGGATGATAACATAAAGTCTATAAAGCACACTGAAGGTGTAGGTAAAAGACACATTATTGTGCATGCAGGTGGAAAGCATGGTTTTGTTGATATGGCGTATCTTTTGTTTTTGTTAAAATCAAAATCGGCCGATTATCATGACAACATGGATAAAAGATGTTTGTGAAATGGTTAAAAGAGAAAATATTACCATCGTTACATAAACCATCTGTCATTGTAGTAAATAATGCTCTGTTAGGAAAACAAACCAAAATTGATACCTGGACACACCTGGTCTTTACTGGCATTTAACAAGAATCCAGCAACAATAAAACTAAAACGTAAACAAACTGTAAATCCAGCTTCAATGCAATAGTTTAGCACAAATAAATAAACTCAAATATCTGAGATAACTAAAATCCCCTTCAATAAAAACTTTGGTTTTACAATTGATCAAATCACAAAATATTTGCTGTTCACACCTCAATCAGACTTTTTGTCATTGACAGCGCCATCTTGCATTACATGATTTTTTCCTATAGTCTTACAATTTTTTTCTGGCAACTTCAAATACTTCACTATGGGTGACGTGCACCATGTGGCAATTTCATAATTTCAGACAAAAGAGTGACGTACTGTGACGGTCTCTGTTTAAGATTGGTAACGTCCAGGTTGTACAGCAAATGACATATCTTTCATCAGGTTATGTGTTTGGTTAACGATTTAGGTTTTCTGATCTTTTTTGAGTTTGAGTGAGCTATTTGACAATTGTTTAGTTGTTAGGAACAATATGGTGGTGTTTTTAGTGGTTTTTAAATACTAAACATTAATATTTAAGTGTTAACAAGTAGGATTTATGTAACCTGTAGCAGAGACCACTTTTTAAAAGATAGAAGAATCTCAAACTATGTCACTCTTTCAATTTTTGAGCTGAATTGTCATGTACACGTTATCCATTATGGGCTAACTTTTGTCATTGTCTAAAGAAATCATAGTCAATTAAAGCCTGCACTAAAAGCATTGGATTGCGATCGCTAAAGCTACCCTTTATTTTTTAATGAAAATATTGAAAATGTAGTGCCTTCATTGGATGGCAGGCAAAAATATACTTCTATTCCTTTTTATAATAGAGCGTATTTTTTCATTCATTTCATTGAGTAAAGTGCAGAGTGTTAACAATGACAATGTTAAGCTAAATTTAAAACCAAACAAAGTTTGCATTTAGTTGTTTTGAATATCAGATGATCATCATTTGTAACGGAACAGAAATACAAATTAAAATTATACGACTACTACGACACTTTCCATCTCATTTTTTATCTCTTTTTTGGACACCACAGTACTGGCGTCATCCATTAATCTACCCCATCGTCATACAATGAAAAACCCATCAGGTTGACTAAATATTAATCTTCAGACAACGCTTTGGTCATAGGTTTCTACCACATTATAAAAGCTGGGATACTATTAAAGTTCTGAGCATCATACATGCAAATCAATTGTTTACAAATATTATTTAAATAATTTGAATTAGTTAAATTATAAATTTATTAAGGATAAATGTACACAAATTAGTTTCTTAAAAAAAATATTATGGTGGGTAAAATATGTCTCAGGATAAACCACAAAAAAGCTTCATAATTTTTTATTTTCTATCTCGTTAAAATAATGGCATGGTATTCTTTGTTTACAATTTGTTTAATAAAGAATATTTTAATAGTTTTTGGTATATAGTCATATGTATCATGCTATTTATTGTTTTAAAATGATTATTTTTTATTACCTACATTATTTGACTAATAATGAGAACACATTTATGTATGAGCAAAAAAAAAGAAATTGCTTAAAATGTTTAATTTGTTGCGATAACTAACATTTTCGTTGTATTTTAGTTCTGTCATGTAGGCCGTCTTTCACATGAAGTTGGATGGAAATATCAATCTGTGGTACGAACGCTGGAAAACAAACGTAAAGTTAAGTCTGTATTGGCTATTCGTAAACGTGACAAACTCAAGAAAATTACCAAGCAAGCATCTGTAAAGGTTGCTAAGCAAACAAAACCTTTCACTGCTATTATTAATTCGTATGGTTACAATTAAAAAAAGTTTTTAATATTATTAAATGACTTATAAGTATATAGCTTTTTATTTCTTAAACTTTGTTAAATTTAAATAAATTAATATAGTTGTACATGTAAACTTAGGGAAATACTAAGTTAACCTGAATACTACACCTTTTCCAGTTTTATTTCAGAAAGCGTCAAGTTAATTTCAGAATAGTCACTTGTATTTCAGAAAGTATCAATTGTATTTCAGATTAGTGAGTTGAATTTCAGAAAGCGTCAAAAGTATTTCAGAATAGCGAGTTTAATTTCAGAAAGCGTCAATTGTATTTCAGAATAGTAAGTTTAATTTCAGAAAGCGTCAAATGTATTTCAGAATAGTCGATTGAATTTCAGAATTCGTCATTTGAATTTCAGAAAATATTTGTATTTCAGAAAGCATAAATTGAATTTCAGAATAGTCAATTGTATTTCAGAAAACAGAGGTTTAATGTGAACACCCTGTTTTTTGTTGGTCTTATTTTCCATTTCTCTTTGAAAAATCGTGTAGTTGCTAAGGTGATAGAGAGGACTTGACTGGTCACATAATTGTTTTTATGTTGTTCCCATGGTTATCGATAAATAGCATCCCGTCAAAAAGAAAAGTCATTCAGAGTCACATTTTCGAAAACGCAATAATTAAAATGAATTTAGCAGACAACTGCGCTATTTGTCGGGTCTCTATGTTGAGACGTCCAATCTTGAGAATACATCCGTGTAACCATTTATTTCACGTCAGCTGCTCGGAAGAGATAGTTGATGTACCAAATGCATTGTGCCCTTTATGCAGAACTCCAGTAACACACCATGAGACTGTGATTCGACAGTCATACACACGGAATTCTGTTCAAGATAGGAGAAGGATTGTAGCTTGTGCCAACAAAGGAGAAGACTGGGTTCAATTAGCAACAACGTTAAATGTTAATTACATAACGGCATTTCACTGGGTTACATCTGGACGAGATTTCATGATGAAGAAAGGAGGAAGGAAACGCAAAGGCTTGATGGAAAATCAAATAGACAGAATGATTGAATGGTTGGAACAAGATTCTAGCCATACACTAAAACAGCTACAGGCGAAAATATTGGCAGAATTTCAAGTTACGATTAGTATTTCCACCATAGGTAATTACTTAATAGGGCGACTATTCACCATTAAACAAGTGCATACTCAACCAGTAACCATGAATTCACCAGGGATTAAAGAATTGCGTGCTGAATATGTACGAAATTTGAATAATTATATCCAACAAGGTAAACAAATTGTTTGGATTGATCAAACTAATTTCAATCTGTTTTGCCGACGAACAAGAGGCCGTTCCAGAGCTGGTGCTAGAGCTGTCCAAATCCTTCCATCATCGAGAGGACCAAATGTTCATTTGATAGGAGGTATTTCAGCGGCAGGCATTGTCGCTATGGATCGCAGAAGGGGTTCATTCACATCAAATTCAGCAAATGCGTGGGTAGAGGATCTAATGGTACAATGGCAAAATGGAGGTAACCAATTAGCTGATCTTGTAATTGTTTGTGACAATGCTCCATGCCACTCAAGATTAGAGCATGTTCTGAATGGAACAACAGCTACTCTATTAAGACTAGGACCATATTCGCCGATGTTGAATCCAATAGAGACGATTTGGTCCAAAATCAAAACATTTGTGAAAACTCATCTTGGAATTCCGCCAGAAGCTGCACCGGGAGTCATGGAGCAAAGATTAATATACCTAGAACAAATCATTGATGATGCGAAAAACACTATAAGTAGGAGGGGATTGTGCACGTGCAGCACAACATTCAACAACACACCATGCGGCTGCAATAGCCTTGGAAGATTTGCCTGTTGGGCTTTGAATCCGCTCGTGGTTTTTCAACTCTCTCAAGTGAAGAATCATGGATGGATGTACAACATATGATTTTATTTTGAGTTTGAATCATTTTTTATTTTATTGTTCATTATAATAATAAGAAATAAAACAGAACTATGATAACTATTTAGTATTTTTGACACTTTCTGAAATACAAATGAAATTTTCTGAAATTCAAATGACGAATTCTGAAATTCAATTGACTATTCTGAAATACATTTGACGCTTTCTGAAATTAAACTCGCTATTCTGAAATACATTTGACGCTTTCTGAAATTAATCTCACTATTCTGAAATACAATTGATACTTTCTGAAATACAATTGACTAATCTGAAATTCAATTGACGCTTTCTGAAATTAACTTGACGCTTTCTGAAATACATGTGGAAAAGGTGTAGTAAATTTTAATTTTAATAATGGTATTAAGTCGCGTTATTGTATATGTTAATTATGTTATAACCAACCACAACAAGTTGCTCAGGGGCAGTTTTATATTTTTATGCAAGTGCCTAACACAGGTAATGAAAGGATGCTATGACAACGGCTTTGTTCGCATTTTTCATAAGCTTCATATTAGCTTGATTGTATCTATCTATCTATGTAATAAAATCTTTGGTCACGATTTTCACCCACTTGAAAACATCCCATCAACTTGAAACTTTGTACATCTATGACAATACAATAATTTCATACATTTTTTCAAAGATCCTGGCCAGGATCAATTATATTTAAAAAAAGTGTTTTATATGGATTAATAAAAAATAATTTAAAAAAACTAAGACAACACACTTTATAAGAAAACCGAACTAAAAAAATAAATAATTAATAAAAATAATTATACAATCAAAAGCGTGGGGTGCGCTATATCAATTAATATATTTGATGGGAACAGATATTGGTAAAAGTAAAGTCTCCAAGAAGAAAACATAAAAAGCACCCCACGCCTTTGATTGTAAAATTATTTTTTATTAATAATAAGGAACTTTGTTAAACTGAAATAAATTCTATCCAACAGGCTATTGATCGAAGTTCTTCTGCCTATTGTTAGAAATCATTCATATATATGACATAGACATTTTTACAGATATACTTTGATAGAGAGGTGAAAAAAAAAATAAAAATTATTGTTCTTGTTGAATTTCCTTAAGGGTGGTACTGCGAGGGTATCGATGTAAGGGTTGTGCTGCAGGGTCTCTTGTCATTGCAAATTTCTCCACAAGTTCGACATTTTTGGACTTCGAACAGAATCTATGAAAGAGATAATCCAGGCGATCTACAATAGGCATTGGCTCATATAGGAGGTTATTTGGAGGATTGTGTAGGGGATTATTAGGGTGACGAATTCTTGTGATCGTCTTAAGTGCTGATGTTTGCATCTTCTTGGCTGTTGCTTTACAGTTGAGGAAGACAATGAGTCCATACTCTATCATCGGTCTACAAATTAGTTTGTAAATGCTACTGGCTGTTTTCACATTGATACCCTTATTTTGGTATGTGAGTCCTCTAAAATGCTTGGCTCTGGATATCGTGCTCTTCTTTTCTTGGAGATGCATGTTGAAATTGAGTTTGATATCCATCGTGGTTCCTAAGTATTTGGCTGTTCTCGTTGGGCTGAGTAGTTGTTGCTGCATGGTAATCGTAGATGTTTGAGCGAGATGATGATTGAAGTGAGATTTGGTAGGGTTTGGCTTCAATCTCCATTTATTGAATCAATGGTGGGAGAAATATTCTGGGTCGGGAAAGTGATAATTATAAATGTCTGTACAGTAAAAATTATAAAGGAGGGGCAAAGAGGCGATCCTTGGGGTAAGCCCTGCTGTGGGGAGAATACGAACGAACAGGCGTTTAACACTTTCAGCCTTCCTTTTGATAGTAAGGAATTTACTAGAGAAAGTAGCTGTCTTGGACATCCCATCGAATGGAGTTTGTAAATAAGTCCTTTGATCCCCTTTGATCCAGACACTATCAAAGGCTTTATTTATATTCAGAAAAATGGAAGCAGATTTTTTCCGGGTGAGTTTTGATGTTTCGAAGTAAGGTTGAACACTCATTTTTGAAACCAAACTGGTAATCAGGTATCCTATTTCCTAGAACTGCTTGTAACCTATTTTTAATAATCGTTTCTAGGTTTTTGCCCAGAATTGAGTGAAGAGTGATGGGTCTATAACTACTGGTTTTTGTGTGGTCTAGCCCTTGCTTGGGTATCATTATGATGGTACCTGTTTTCCATTCTGTGGGAAAGAAGTTTTTGGTCAAGCAAAATTCATAAATTTTAATGATGTATTTGTGAATTTGTCCATCCAGTTTTCTTAGCATTGTAATTAATATTTTTTGATTCGGTTTTCTTATAAAGCGTGTTGTCTTAGTTTTTTTAAACTATTATTTATTTTTTAATATTTAGTTCGGGTTTTTTTTAATATCGTGATGATCTTGGCCAGGATCTTTGAAAAAATTTATGAAATTATTGTATTGTCATCGGTCCTTTAGAAGTATACAAAGTTTCAAGTCGATCCGATGTGAAATGGGTGAAAATCGTGTCCAAAGATTCCGTTACATAGATAGATACATAGTAAGATAGATAGATACAAGTCAAGCTAATATAAAGCGTATAAAAAATGTGTGCAAGTTTTTTTTCCTCTACCATTGGTGTCTCCGGTCATGGCTGTAAAATTTCACTTAAAACTATGATCTGCTTAAAACACTTTCACTTACCTAACTGTTACACTAGGTACAAAGGTTTCGCCCTCGTCAGTCTCCTTTTTATGTTATGTCAAGTAGCTGGATCATCCTTTGTTAACATGATTTTGAAGCCTGGCTTCGTGCTTTTGAGCAATTCTGTTGATTTTTTCCTTAACCGTTTTCCTGTGCAGATGATTAATTCGGATACACCAAGGAGCGTCCACGATATGCCGAAGTACTTTGTTTTAGAATGTTTGGATCGGTGCTATGTTGGTTAATCTGGTTACAGCCCCAGAGCTGTAAACCATATGTCCAAATCGGTTTTAAAATTTGCTTTTATATGAGCTTCTTGTTATGTATTGTTATTTGTGATTTTCTGTCTATTAGCCAATAAATTTGTCTATATTTTAAGTCTAGTTTTTGCCTTTTCTTTTTCACATGCTCCTTCCATCTCAGCTTTGCATCGTAGATTCACTGTGTTTTCATATGGTACCACCAGTCCGTTTATTGTAATGGGTAAGTTTTTATTGTTTATATATAAAGTGGGGAATATTGAGATAAGAGAACGCTGTGGTGTGAACGAAGATGTGGTAAGACAGATAAATAAAGGAATGCTTAAATGGTTTAAATTTTTTTGACATTTATTTAAATTTAGTTTTAATTTGTTATATCTGTTTCAATAAAGTATATTTATCTCATGGGATCACGTCTTGCTCCCCAAGAGGGCGAAACGCTTTGCTATTTTGAACGTAAGGGGAGGTTTGAATGATAAAATTTACGAAATATACACAATGATGAACTAAAGACGGATGTTTTTTGTGTGAATTAGATCAAACGAAAAGGGTGTGAAACCAATGCATAGGGTCCTTATACAACCTACTGGTCAGAAGTTCCGAAAACTAGCGGAGGTTCTCAGGGCGTTGGCGTGATACTTTCTGCAAGAATGAATAAATGTGTGACTGACTTTGAATATGTGAGCCCAAGACTCCTCGGTGAGGCTTAAGGTTGGTCTTACGAGCATATTTCTGCTAGGGGTTTATGCCTCACAAGATACGCAGTGGAACCAGTCTTTAAAGGCCCAAAAATAGAGGCAGGAGTTTTGGGATAGTGTGACAGATATTCTGAATTAGTGTTACCAGAATGAAAGAATAGTAATGTTGGGCGATTTTAATAGTTGGGTAGGAGTGAAGCGTTCTGGAAATGTACGAGTAAATGAAAACGGAGAGAAAGTATACTTGGTGTGAAATCTTGTGGTAACAAACACAATGTTTAACCATAAAAAGATCCACTTGTACATAAGACAAAAGAAATATAAAGAGCCAGAGAAGTATAATTGATTTCGTAATTGTGGATGAAAGATTGGAAAAGAAAGTGATGGACACTCAGGCATACTGCGGTGAAGGCATTAACATAGACCACTTTCGATGTAGCATGTGAGGTTGAAGAATTGTGAAGGCCATTCAAGGAAGGAATCGTGGATGTTGCTATTAAAGTGTGTGGTGTAAGTAAAAGAAGGAAAGAATGCGAGTTACAGAAAATCTGCGTAGAGGTTCAAAAAGCAGTGTCAGACAAGAAGAAAGCCTGGATGGATTGGCTGGCTACAATAGCCAATCAAAGAACTCAAAAAGCAATTATTGAGGTTGTAAACAAGGCAAAGAATAAGTACAAAGGTTGAAAGGTATAGAAGGATTACGGTTGAAATGCTGCAGGCTGGACAGGGCGTGGTAGCTAGTTTGATGTACCGCCTTTTTAACCTTTGTTGGAGGAGCGGTAGTATACCAGACGACTGGTGCAAGGCCGTTATCGTGCCACTTTACAAGAGACAAGGTTCGCAGCAGGTCTGTAAGAACTACCGAGGCATTAGTTTACTCAGCATCGTCGGCAAACTGTATGCAAGGATATTGATTAAAAAAGTGACGAATGAAACTGAGTGGATGATATGGCATATGCAAGCAGGATTTAGAAGAGAAAAAAGATGTATGGATCAGGTCTTTTCATTACGAGGTATAGTCTAAAAATTCTTGGCTAAAAGTCAAAAGGTCTACTGCGCTTTTGTAGGCTTGAACAAGTCTATGACAGAGTGGTAAGGAATGAATTGTGGTTGAAATTGTCATTGTTTGGGTTGAGTGGTAGTTTGAGCACTGAAATCACTTTACGAGGATTCCACTGCTTGTGTTAGAATAAATGGAGTTTATACGGACTGGATTAATATAAAAAAAGGTGTTAGGCAGGGATGTGTGGCTTCGCCAACGTTTTAAGTAAGATAATGAAATATTTCAAAAGTGGTTGGATTCAGGTATAGGGAATACCGATACCAAACGAATTAGCTTAAAAAAATACAGCTGAAAATGTAATAAAGTACAGGGTGTTTCAAAAAAAGATGACCCCGTCTCTAGGATAGGTAGAAAACTGAAAAATAATTGGGGTTTGCATTCAATTTTAGACCAAAAAGGTACTCTTGGTAAAACTCGATAATGTGTACCGTTTTCGGAATATTTTGATTTAAAAATTATGAAGTAGTAACCGATGCTGGTATAAAGTAATGATAAAGTTATTAATTAAACAAAAAATCACAAAAAGAAAATTAAAATAAAGACTAGGAACATAAAATAAAATTCAATTAGAATAAGTGTTCAAATTCCTCCGTTTTCACGAATAAACAAGTCTATCCTTTTTTCTAAAGAATCCATTAATCTTCTAAACGGTTGGGGATCAGCTATGAGGTCATTTAAGTGACGTTAAATTCTGTCTTTCAATTTTTGACGTGAGTTTACCTATGTAGCATAGACATTTTACTTAAGATACGACCAAACTGTGTAGTCCAAAGGAGGCCAATGAATCGGAGCTTCTACACCTCTACCAATTCATCGATTCGGAAAATGGTTACTCAACCAATTACGACACCTATCAAAGTGCGGTGGAGCTCCATCGTGCATACAAAATAGAGATATTCACTCGTTTAGCGTTAAATCTTCTAATATCTCGAATAAGTGATTGTTTAAAGAATCCAGGTACATATCACCATTGAAATTTGTAAATAGAATGTGATAACCTATTAATTTGTTACCTAAAATTGCTGCCCAAACATTAAGTTTAAATGAGTGTTGGTAATGTGATACCCTTTTGACTTGTGGATTCTCATCACACCAGTAGTGTGGATTATGGGAATTAAACATACCTTGTCGCGTAAAGGTGGCCTCGTCCGTAAAAAGAATACATTTAAAATTGGATTGAGGGCTGTCCTTTCTTGTAATGTTTGACAAAAATCCACTCTAACCGATAGATCGTCTGGAAAAAGCTCTTGGACTTGTCTGTAATGATAAGGATGTAGCTGCTGTTCTTTAAGTATCCTTCAAGTACTTGAAGAAGACTTATTCTTCATAGGACATTGTGCACAAATTTTATCTAAAATTTCTTGTAGAATTCGAAAATAAAATAAAAAAAATTGCCACATTCAGGACAACATTATATTTGAACTGAGCGTCATCCAAAACCTACAGCTTTGTAATTTCAGATTTTTGACAAACTGTATCCGCTATTACTTTTAATCAAAATTTTTCGCGCCACACCCTGTATGTATGTATGAATTTATTTCATTTGGCCGTTTCACACTGTTTATACTCGCGTAACGAAAACGAAATGTTTGCAAAATACTTCTGTATAATATTCTTCAGTGATAGCTATAACTTTCAATTGGATATGTTCAAAAATAAAAGAATTTTTAACCCTTAAATTAACAACATTGTCTTTGGATAATATAAAAAAAGAAAAGCTTGTTTCAAAATAGAAGCAATTACCCATTTTCGTTTGGGTTAATGTTGTAGCTTCTAGGAGCTGTTGTTTAAATGATAAAGTGGCTCACCTTCGTAAATGGGGCAGGAGTACGATATTAAGCCGACAAGTGCACAGATTAAATCCACACCCGCTTCCACGTCGTGATTAATAGTTGGTGCAAGGCGTGTAAAGAAACCCTAAGTTAATTAATACACCATCACCCCCTGAATCGTCCCCGCCACACTGCCATCATCGATATCTCTATATTGCTATATTTGCCAATATGAATAATTCATAGAGAACCCCTCTGCCGAGAATTTAAATCTTAAGATGCGTTCGTAAGATATATGCTGTTCTGTTTTCAAATGACGCGTTACAAATTATAGAGAAGCATTTTTAACGTGCACTGGTGTAACGTTTTATTCACAAAATATTCTGCACCATTTTCAAATCATTTTCCTACATCTCAAGATAAAATAACTTACGACAAAATTTCAACATTTTTAATTTTGTCCCATGTTTCTCTACTGCTATATTTATACTTAAACTTAACTGCGTTTCATTAGACATATACTGATTGTCAGAAAAATCACAACACCCAGAAAGAGTCGATTAATTGCAACGGCATTTATCTAAAAAAGGCCAAAAATTTCGAAACAAAATTTAACAGTTATACACATTTTAAATTTTGTTTTATCAAAAATGAATCAGTTTTGGTCCAGGTAGTCGGAAGAAGGAATCCATAATCCTCGTCATTGACCCGGGTGACCTCCAGCAACTTCATAACAGAAAAACCGTCATTTAAGGATTGCTATTTTATGCCTCCCATTGACAGTGCTGCTTGGATTGAATGGTGTAACGGCCGAACAAATTGGGAAGGTGAATTGTTTTGTGCTCTCTGACGAGTCCAGATTCTGTCTGGTTCTACGATAGTTACAGAAAAGTAAGACAAGTGAAGAGCACAAAAATTTGGAATTTTCTTTGGAATGCCATACAGTTCTTACAGAGAGTGCAATCACATAAGGTGGCAGATCACTTCTAGTTTTTATTGAAAGAAATTTGAATGCAAATGATTACATACGAAACGTACAAGGGTTAATTTAACCCCTTTAACTACAAGACAACGCACGTCTTTATGGAGAAATGGTTACTTCAAGATTCTTACAAGAAAGATCTGTAAACCTGACAGGTCACAAAGGTAGGAAAAGTCCAGAGATTGGCATGTCTGCTGATCACAGGCTGATCACGGACCACCCCAACAAAAGCCCTTGAAACGATTGTACATCTACGACCAGTAGATCTGTTTGGAAAAGAATGCGCAGCTAGTGCGGCTCATAGACTCAATGCTGTATCTCCATGGACCAAAACGCACTATGGTCACTCTAAAATCCTAAGAGAATACGACCTATGCACAAAAAACACTGACTATACTAAACCTTTTCCTATGTTCGAAGGTGACCCCGTCTCTACGATAGGTAGAAAACTGAAAAATAATTGGGGTTTGCTTTGTAAAAAATTTTGGTAACGTTATCCGTATTCAAGATAAAGGGCGTTGAAGAAAAAAAAATTATACACATTTATTAAGATTTTGCTGAAACTACTGGAAATATTGTAATGAATTTTTATACGAATATGTTTTAGAAGCTGATACATCCCATGGATTTGTTTTTATATCTGATTCTCATAGAGGGCGCTAGTTACACGGTTCGTACCAAGTAGTATTGAATATAACTTTTTTAAGGTTAGATTTATTAATCAAAATTTCAAGTAAACTTAAACATCATTCAATTTTACACCAAAAAGGTACTCCTGGTAAAACTAGATACTGTGTACCGTTTTCGGAATATTTTGATTTGAAAATTATGAAGTATATCCACATCTTGATTAGTCGTAAAACAAAGTTGAAGAAAATCCTTTACGGAGAGGTTATGAGTCTAAAAGCTCAAGGTCTACTGTGAGACTCCACTGACTGTGTCACGACTACTCACTAAAAACTCCACCCCTATTTAAGTCCGTCTGGCTATTGCCTTAATCTAGAGAAACTTATAGTACAGGTTAAAGTAAAAGACCGAAGACCCAGAGGCCGATTTCTGTCACGTTGGCTGGACCAAATAAAGAACATCACAGGTCAACCATTGCAAACGAATCTCCGCGAAGTCGAGGATCGCCACCTTTGGAAACGTAAGGTTGCAAGTTGCAGGTAGCCATAGTGTCACGATACTTCAGACATGAAGATACGAAGAAGAAGAAGAAGAAGGCTATTGCCTCCGCCTGTTGGCCCATTGTATCTTGCCTATGTGTTTTTGTATCATTGTGCAATGGAGACTCGAACCGCAGACCGCCCGGCAAGGACACGGAAACAGCAAAACACACTGCGCCACCGCGAGGCACTGGACCGAAAAAGACAGGCACCTAATACTGCACCTAATCCAGTACCTTCGTACCTTGTACAAGTTCTTTACTGGGTGGGAACAATGTAGCCACCCAAGAACCGCCCATCTTCACTAGCGCACCGCAGCAATACAGCACGCGATCCACCGCCCCCGGATCACCGCCGCACAAACCGCAGGCCAGGCCTCCATTATACAGTCCCTTATGATTTTTAGCTGATTCCTGTTTATCGTTAACAGTTTTGCCGTCCTTTTATGGCACGGTCCTTTGATGTATTATTTTCCGTGTTTGTTTCCTGGTATGCTTTTTCAATAATTTTTGTGTTTTTCCGAACCTCTTCTTGCAAGTTCGTCTACTTCCTTATTACCTGCAACTTCCTGGCATCCTGGAACCCGTATCAGTTTAATGTGATTACAGTCTACCAGCGTTCTCAGTTCTTCTTTGCAGTCAACGAGTATGGGGGAAGGGGTGGTCCGGCCCTGAGGTGCCCCCTGCACAGGACTAAGGCTGTCTACTACAGGATTTCGCTCCGTTTCCTGTAGGCTTTCTTAGCTACGGTGCTTTCCTACCGCCATGCATCCATCAGCACGGGTCGCATAACACTTTGAAATGGGATTCTTTTAGTCGCCTTTTACGACAGGCACCATACCTGGGATCTATTCTATTTTTCCCGTAGAATTACACCTTCGCGATCTTTTTGATCTCAAGCGAGCTTCGTACCAACGATTTATGATGGTCCTGAAAGAACATTTGTAGAAATCGGGTATTTGTAAATTCCCTGAAATAATCACAATTCGCTGGGTTTCTGTAACGTTTTATTTAACACAAACAATAAAAATACTATGCCTTTCTTCAAAAAACACACACGGCACTACGAGCACTACAAACAATGAATCTTACTTCAATGTCGTGGAAAAATAGGAACGAATAAAGCTTGGAACAATGGAATGACTCGTCACTCTCGACGGTCAGAGGAATTCTACTGAATTCAAGAAACAAACGATGTTTAATCACCGTGGAAAACGAGCTGTATGACAGCCGCTCGCTGCGAATGTCGGAATAATACTGTAATTGCGTTGAATCGATCACAACAACTTTTGTTCCATATGTTTGCAACAGCAGTGTTTGTAACTCAGGCGCCGTTACCAAAGGGTTTATTCTTCAATATGGGTTGTAGATCTCGAGCATCCTATGAGTCTCTCAGATACATCTCCCGTTTCTACAAATGGGTTTTCAAGCGAGAAATTACTCTTTGAGATATGCTAAATAATTACGCTATATCTGTATATCAAGCTTTCCACAACTATCGAGAAACAAAATGAACAGAGTTTCTTTTAGGTTTACCAAATATGGCTGTCGAAAAATCGCCCTGTAAATGCGTATAAATATCCAGTAAACATCTTCCCCCCATAAATCTAGTATTGAATGTTCTAGTAGAACATAAACGCACTAAAAGGGCTGACCCGATCATCTCAAACCGGGACAGAAATGCCCACGCAGCATATTTTATAAATCTATAAAGGCCGCAGGCCGGAGCCGCCTGTTCTCTTTTTATTTCGCCGTCCGTTTTCAACCAGAACTTTCGTCACTTTTCTTTTCACTTCGACCAAATTTAATTTAAATGAGTTTTCTTTGACCCTTTTTCGCTTTGAGCACTTTGATAAAGGTTGGATTGAGGTAAAAAATATTTAAAGATACGTTTCTATTAAGAATGAAATATGTTTTTGAAAGAAACGAAATTCTTTAAAGAAAAGCTCGACACGTTTATTTATGTTTATCGATTAAAAGTGGCAATACTTAATACTTACTCAATTAAATTATAGAAATGCTTAGAATGACTCGTACAAAGCAATCACCCAGCCCGAATTGTCAGCCGTTGAGCACCTTTCCAACTGAATTTTTTCTCCCAATCTTTTATTCTTTACGATCAACTTTAACCGAGGTTTTGGCCAAAGTGTCCATCATAAACAAAAAAATGATTTATTACATCGTAACAAAAATAGCATTAGGAAAACTAAAATTGGATGAAATTTAACTATAAAATTTTATTACAGAGATGAGAGAAACAAATGGACTAATACCCAAGGAATGAAGAACTAGTATAACTATTGTATTATATAAATACAATGGTATAACTATACCAATATACAAAAAAGGTTAAATATCAGACCCAAAGAATCACAAAGGTATTTTAACGTTACTTAGTAGTGTGTTAATAGTATATTATTTAACGAGCGGTAATGTACTAATGAACTACAGCACTCGCCTGCAGCTCGCGCTGCAATCTTCATCTGCGTGAGTTATAACCATTACCGCAAGTTGAATAATATACTTTATCTACGACTATGACAATATAGCTCGTTTCACCAATATACGACGGTATCGTATTAGTCACCCCGAGGCATCGACTTAACGGGCGCACTGTGTTGAGAGGGACATTAGTAAATTCCCCTAAGATTTAAACTCGAAAATTTGTCGTTTATTATTATGCTTTTACTAACAGGTTTTATTTTTATTTTTTGCTTTATTGTGAACAGAAATCGTGGATGTAGCTCTCGATGAGTTTTTTTGGCTAGAAATAGGCACATATTTAATTATGTTAATAGGGAATGCAACAAAAATAAATTAGCGATACAAATTTAAAAAATATGTTTAATCATGTAGTACTTACGATATTATCAAGTATCAGATTTATAGTCATCATAATCGGAATTACTGTAGTCGCTATCCTAATTCAAATTCTAAATGATAACAGGATCAACTGCTTCAGTGTGGTTTTCACAAACTCAACATTCCTGTATTAAATTTTCACATTTTGTGACATATTTTTCCCAAATTTCAGGAGTGGCAGTATTAAGTGCTCGTTGCCAGGTTTCCAAAACAGCCTTATCACTGTAACCATTAGATCCAATGTGATTGTCACAATAATTTCCCAAATATACTCAGTGGGATTAAATTGGCAATGATAAGGCGGATGTCTTAGCACACGATATCCATAACTAAGTATAATTTGATCCATTTTGTAAATTTTTTCTTTTTCGTGCCTTTTAGCTATCGATAATAATTCTGGCTTGAAGCAATACTTTGGAAATAAAATATTTTCGTTCGCTAACCACTCTTTTATTTTCTGTACCGTCCAGGAGTTTGTTGGTTGCTCATTTAAAATTTCCGAATGGTACGGAGCATTATCTAATACAACGACAGATGGTTCATGTAACGATGGTTATAGTTTCTCTTTTAACCATTTTACAAACATCTCTGTATGACGAAAATAAAAGATACGCCTCATCAACAAAACCATGCTTTGCACCTGCATGCATAATAATGTATCTTTTTCCTTCACCGTCGGTGTGTTTTATAGACTTTATGTGCTCGTCCTGCCAAATTATTTTTGTTGCTTTGGCAAAAATCCAAGTTTCGTCAAGATAAACAAATGAAGAGCATTTTGATTTAGAGTGAGTATAATTTCTTAAAAAACGGTACTATACGATTTTTATGTCGGTACCCACTACAATTCTAACCTAGGATAACCAATTACTTTTCTAGAAATCTAACAAAATACTAACAAAAAATCTAACAAAAGTAATTCAACAAGCCAAATTAAAGCTTAATAGCTTGGTTAATTAGTGAAATTTGTTTGGATTACTTACCTACCTCTCTTATTATGTACAATAAATAATGTCAATAAGAACAGATTTGGTTGCAAAATTAACCGTGCTAACAAACAAACAAGATCCTGGATGGATCGCATTACGAATCAATGTGTCCTCGATAGAATGGGAAAAGAAGTGATCTTATTTACTATTAAAAAAAGGAAACTAGAATTTCTTGGACACACCATGCGTAATTAAAAATACGAAATTCTCCAACTTATCATGCAAGGAAAGATCGTAGGACGCAGAAGTATCGGACGACGCAGAATTTCCTGGTTACGTAATCTACGTGACTGGTTTGGCCTCTCCTCGGTTGAACTATTTCGCGCAGCCATCTCTAAAATTAGAATCACCATGTTGATCAGCAACCTCAGAGGGAGACGCTGAGATCAAGAAGAAGAAGAATGTTATGTCTGGTCCCAACTACTTTACGGGGTGGAAACATAAAGGCATAAATAATAAAGAAGATCGAAGCCATTAAGCTTTGGATATACAGAAGAATGCTGAGAATTCCATGGATGGCCAGAGTCACCAACGAGGAAGTGCTGAGAAGGATGGGTCAAGAGAAAAAATTGTTAAGAACAATCAAAGTACGCAAGACATCAAACCTTGGACACATATTGCGGAACAAAAAATACAGGCTATTGCAGGTCATCATGCAGGGTAGAGTAGAAGGGAAAAAGTGAATCGGTAGAAAGAAAAAGTCATGGCTACGAAATATTCGAGAGTGAACAAACATGAATGTGGAGGAGTTATTCCACGCAGCTAAAGACAGAGAAACTTTTAAAAATGTGGTCGCCAACCTCCGTTAATGGGGACGGCATAGGAAGAAAAAGAAGCTATAGTTTCTCCGGTTGACGTTTAAGAAACGCACGTAATTTCAAATCATTCTTCATATTGATTACATTATTTATGTTGAGTGTGCTTCTTAGCATGAAGTAGACAGTCCATAGACGATGCTTTATATTTAGTTCACAAAAATATGCCGAAAGAACATTCTCTGTGAACGATGACTTAATATTTCAACAATATTTCAATTTTTGTTTATACCTTTATATTTGTTTTGTGATTTTTTGGGCAATAAATTCTATTTGGTAACATTAGCTGCTTGTCTTATTTCTGGAGGTGTACATAATAATTTATCTCCACTATCTGAATTCATCTTTTTCAGCATACTACGTATCATTACTTGGCAAGATAAATGTAGAAATGGCGGAAAACAGCCACATTTGCAGAAAAAATCTGTTTCACCAAGACAATGCGCCGTGTCACACCTCAGCGGTTGCCATGACGAATATCCACGAATCGGAGACTTTTTAGACCACCTTCGTAGACTGGTTCGTGAACTGACGTCAATTATAATTAAATAATAATTTACATATATACATAAAGTCACGCCTTTTTCCCATAGGGGTGGGCAGAGACCACTTCCTTTCACTTGCTACGGTTCTTAAACACATCTTTTGCTTCCTCTACTTTCATCAGTGCTCTCATACATGCATGTCAGTTGTTGGTACTCTTGGCCTGGCCTTTCAAACAATGTTGACCTGATCGATATATGTTCGCCGAGGTCGACCTCTACCTACTTGTTCATTCACACTTCCCTTATATATTTGTTTTGTCAATTTTCCTTCATCCCTCCTTTCTACGTGTCCAAACCATCTAAGCATTCCTTTATCTATCTTTGTAACCACATTTTATTTACACCACAGCGTTCTCTTATCTCACTATTCTTTACCTAATCCAACCGAGTCACTCCGGCTGTAATTCTCAGACTACTCATTTCCGCAGCATTAATCCTATTTTCATGCTTCTTCTGCCAAACCCAACATCCACTACCATACATAAGTGTAGGAACCAACACACCACTATGCACAGCTAGACGTGCCTTTTTTGACACTTTCTGGCTATTCATAAAGCTATGCAGTGCCCCATTCATTTGCCTTCCTGCCAACACCCTTCGCTCAATGTCACTGTGATACTTTCCATCTCTCGTAAACTTTGAACCCAAGTACACAAATTCATTTACTTGTTCCACTCTTTCTCCCTCAATCGAAACTCCACAGTTTGTCAAGCTTTCTTCTCTTTCAAAAACCATTACTTTCGTTTTGCTCACATTTATTTTCATCCCTTTGATTTTTGGGACGTCATGAATAAAATTAACCATCGCCTGCAAGTCCTCTTCAGATGACGCTAATATGACTTGATCATCGGCGTAAAGAAGGCATTTTACGATCAAATCATTAATTTTTAATCCATACGCACTCTCTTTCAAATCTTTTAAACAATCGTCTATGTATAAGTTAAACAGCCATGGCGAAGCCACACATCCCTGTCTCACACCTTTTTCGATGTTAAACTAGTCCGTGCAAGCTCCGTTTATCCTGACACAAGCAGTGGAATTCTCGTAAAGTGATTTCAGTGCTCGTATTAAACTACCACTCACCCCATACATTTACAATGTCGACCACAATTTACTCCTTACCACTCTGTCATAGGCCGTTTCCAAGTCTATAAAAGCGCAATAATAATTTAAACATTTTTTTATGCTTTTAAAAGCAACTTAATTTTAATTTCGTAATAACTTTGCTCTTAAAAGTAAGAACTATAGTTATTATCATTTCGTAACAATATGCCAAGAATTTATTTAAATCTTACCGACTCTAATTAAAATTTTGTTAGATCAATGGGGAATTTAGAGTTAATAGGATTTTGTTTATGTTTTTTGTGGCAAAAAAATTTAGCCCAAATCCTGACGTCAATACAACGATTTGGGTTTTGGTTACAAATCAGTGAAACGTTTAAAAATATTTGAAACTAAAATAGAAGTGATACTTTGAAATATCTAGAATTAATCTATTCATGTAATCAGAATCTAAATCGCATCCAACTTGGTTTCTTTAAATTTTACTCGATTTAAGCGGCATCCCCAATTCGACGGAATTATTCATCCATTAATTTTATTTTTCCGTCATTAAAGTACCCCTATGTGCCAAATAAATGAAAAATTCTTAATGATTAAAAGTTTGCGCAGAAATTATTTGTGCACAAACTGTGTACTTCGGAAAGCAATTATTATTGAAAAATAGATTTTGAATTAACTTAATAGATATTAATTGATTTATAAAATAAGTTTACAATTATATTTATTGATAAATAAATATAATTGAATTTTTTCATTTGTTTTCAATACAACACAATTTATCATCCCAGCGGGCCGATATTCCGATATTCCCCCAAATCCTCCGGAACGGACAACGTTATATTTAATTCGTTCTGGAGTTTTGGTTCGACCACGTTATGCGGCGGATTATAAATATTCCAATCGTATAAATCTGCGAGGACATGGTGCGGCAAAAGGGCCGTTCGCTTTTCCAATAAATCTTCCACGAACTTTGTACAGATTCTTAATGGAATATTTGGGCCCGGATTATGTCTTAAATGATACTTTGTTTAGTCGAATCCAATTTTCAGACATCATCTACTTCAAAGCTACGAAACGGTTCTTCGAATGCAATCAAACGTGGACCCAATCCACTAAATTGACTATAATAAACCGGTCAATGAATAAGACTACAGGGTAATTCTGTTTTTAAGTTGTGAAACCTACAGACATATTTAACGTGCTCCCATTGCAGTCATTCATTTTACCTACTTCGGTGTTGCTTGCACAGTTTCGACAAATATACGAAAACAACTAGACACTGGCATCCTAGCAAGAAAATTCGCGTCCCATTAATATCAGTTTGTGGATTCACTATCCATCTATAAAGGTAGTAATTTTATCTTTTACTTACTCCGTTATAGATGCTGCCAAACCCAATATTTACTACCATACATAAGTGCAGGAACCAACACACCTCTATGCACAGCCAGACGTGCCTTTTTGACACTTTCTGGCTGTTCATAAACTTATGCAGTGCCCCTTTTATTTTTTTTCCTGCCAACATTCTTCGCTCAATGTCACTGCCATACTTGCCATCTTTAGTAAACTTTGAATCCAAGTATAAAAACTCACGTACAGAAGAATGTTAAGAATAAGCTGGATTGACCATGTCACCAATGCCGAAGTAATGAAAAGAATGGGAAAGGATAAAGAAGTCATTAATACAGTTAAGACCGGAAAACTCTCCTACTTTGGACACGTAATGAGACACCCTGAAATATATAATATATTACATCTGGTACTTCAAGGAAAGATAGAAGTTAACGCGGACCAGGCAAAAGACGCATTTCTTGGTTAAAAAACTTGAGGCAGTGGTTTGGCCAATCAACATCAGGACTGTTCAGAGCAGCTATTAACAAGGTGAAAATTGTTAACATGATCGCCAACACTCGTTAAACGAGTACGGCACTATGAGAAGAGAAGATAAAAACTCATTTACTTGTTCCACTCTTTCTCCCTCAAGACGAAATTACTCACGCCCGCCATTAACCGCTCTGTCAGTCTAGCTTCAAATCTCCCCACACATCCAATAAAAAAGTGACGACATATCTCTTATATACTTTCTCTTACATTGTATTAGGCACTTTCTGCGAACATTTGTCGTTGATTACACCGTTCGACAATTTCGCAGCGGACGATAATTTAATGTTAGTTCTTCACTTTATTTAAAAACTAAACAATATGGTAACACATAATTAAAATATTTTGTTACTTTTATTGTAAATTATGTCGGAAAGTCACCAAAATCATAATATTTTCAAAATAAAAAAAATTTCCCAGCTATTTTTTTCATTTGAAAAAAGTTAACTTTTCGACATTTAACTTTAATTATTAAAATTGTCCCCAAAATTTTGCTGCAAAGTAATGTATATTAACAGCGTGAGTAGAATAATTAGATTTTTAATATGGCGGGCATGTCAATATCGTCTTAATCAGAACTTTATAGTTTGTTATGGTTTCTTCTCCCTTTGATTTTCAGGGCATCATGCATAACATTAACCATCGCCTGCAACTCCTCTTCAGATGACACTAATATGACTTGATCATCGGCGTAAAGAAGGCATTTTACGATCAAATAATTAATTTTTAATCCATACGCACTCTCTTTCAAATCTTTTAAACAATCGTCTATGTATAAGTTAAACAGCCATGGCGAAGCCACACATCCCTGTCTCACACCTTTTTCGATGTTCAACTAGTCCGTGTAAGCTCCGTTTATCCTGACACAAGCAGTAGAATCCTCGTAAAGTGTAATTTTTATTTGCGAAGTTGGCGGTGTTGCACAGTTCATAAGAGTTTCCATGATCTCTACTAGTATTTTTATGCCCATTGGGATCTGGTGGGTAATTAATTGAAACATAAAACTTTGCTGTTAGTACTTTCTCCAGTCTTGATTTTATGTAAAAATAAAAGCTTCTTTGAGCGTATATACAAACATATGTGACTTAATAGAATTACACAGTCGATTTATATTATCCATTGCCTGGTCTAATCATCCACGTAAAGCTATGAACAGTTTTTCGGGACGCAATCAAAATCAAATGTATACTCGATCCAGTAAATAGACCGTAACAGCGGATCAATCGGAGGATTTTATATCGAAGTTGGACAAAAGGAAATTACAGGGATTTGAAGTTTTAGTAACTCGATTTATACAATATAAACAAGTTAAAAAATTTAAAATTATTTTACAACCTAAAACTTTAGTACAATGTTTCTTTTAAAAAAAGGTTATGTAATAGATACATTATTTAATGGTTGTTAGTAAAAATTTTCTAATAGCTTTACAGTTTTTCGTCTCGAATTTTAAAAAAATTATAATCGAAGTTTACTAATTCATAAAAAAATTAATGTACTACTTCGCACAATGTATTTTCTTCCTAACTAGGACACAAATAATAGTAGAATAAATTAGGGCTAGTAGCTTCTGTGATGTTGTCAGGCTTATTGTGTCTGTTCTCGAACTTATTTGATTTAGCTTCATCCCACATACAAGACTATTTACTCCGTGCGTGACTGCAGCGCCATGGTATCTGTGAACTAAAGGACGCTGTCACAGAGTTTTTTTAATATTGTTACAAATCCGGTTCTGTCAGCAACCGAGAAATCGACAGCGTCGAGGGTCCGTATTCGACCGCTTTGTTTGATTGTTTTGTAGTCATTTATATTTTTTTAAATAAATTTTATATATACCAATCATCGTATAATGGAGAATGACAAAAAATAGTAAAATGTAACCCATTTACACCTAATTAATTTTAATCCGAGCTATGATGTACTAGATATGTTAAACTATATGCACCGGTTATATTATTTAATAAAAACAGAAGAGAAACATTGTAATAAAAAATACAAAACAAAAAAAGTAGGTTATGGGTCCATAAATGTCACGTTATTGGTCTATCCTCAGTCATCCCCGGCTGATCACCTCAAATTACCCAGTAAAAGTATCAGGGAGCCATTCACGCCCCCGTTTTCTTGGTTGTTCTACTTCCTAGTTTTTAAGAATAGAATCCCTGGTCGTAGAAACCTTAAAATATATTGCTACGTCTATTTACATGACCTGATAAATGAAAATTACATTCGTCACTGTACAAGTGCCAGTGGACACATTCCCAGCTATTAGGCAAAGTCATTCTTTATCACATAACCAAATAAAGCAACATACGGTGATTACAGGACCATCTGCTTGTTGAGTCACCTACCTAAAATATTTTTAAAGGTACTTTATGGCCGCATATATCACAAATGTGAAGAGTACCTTAGTGAGTCGCAGTTCGAGTTTTGCAACGGGTTCGGTACAAGGGATTATAGATTTTCGAAAGGCATTTGGTCGAGTCAAGCATGATGTGCTTACAGAAGTCTTAAAAGATATTGAATTGGATGGGAAGGATGTTCGGATAATCGCAAATTTATACTGGAATTAAATCGCAGTAGTAAGAATTTTTTTTTTGTTATATGTTCTGGTTCCCACGAAAAGGGATATCCTGTAATGTTCAGAGAACATCGTGGGAACCAAGGGAAAGAAGGTAGGAGTTGGTGTTCTTCTTAAATTTCTGCCTCGGGGAACACCTCCCTAAGCAATGAGTTCCAAAGCCTCGCAATTCGTTGGATGAATGAGTCTTTGGAAAGTGATGTTCTGCAGGTCTCCAAAGTGACCACGAAGGGGTGTGAAGACTGAACTTGACGGGTTAATCTCGAAGAGACTGCCAAAGGAGGAACGATTGTTGATATTTCAGAAGAGCATTGCCCATGAAAATATCTATAAAATAGAGACAAATCGCCAACTTTTCTACGGTGTTCCAGACAAGTGAGCGACTTTGTAAGCGAAGCATCACCGACGAGACGAATTGCCCTTTTTTGGACAGAATCCAATAGCTTCAGGATATGTTTAGGTGCCGCACTCCAAATATGGGAACAGTATTCCAGTACAGGTCGGATCTGTGCCTTATAGATCATAAGCAGCTGACTGGAGGTGAAATAGCTCTTGGCACGAAACAAAAAACCAAGTTTTTGGGATGCACTTTTGGCAATGGACCTCACGTGATTTTCTCAGGAAAGGTTATTGCTGATAGTAATACCAAGCATCGATATGGATGACTTCAGTGGTATGGTTACTCCTGACAAAGTTATGTTAGGCACAGTGAGATCGGCTTTTCTAGAGAAAAGACATGCTTGTGTTTTGTTTGCATTGAATTCTACCAAGTTATTGGATCCCCATTCGAGAATTGTTGCTAAGTCCATATTTATATTGTTAACATTTCTTCCTCGTTCATTTCTGGTTTCACGGGCTGATATAGGGGCCCTGGTAGAGAAAGCGGTATGGAGGGTACTATCATCGGCAAAGCTGTGTACGGGACATGAAGTTGCTTTCAACAGGTCGTTGATGTGAAGTAAAAATAGTGTTGGTGCTAGAATGGATCCTTGCGGAACACCAGCATTTATGAGTAGAGTGTCAGATGAAACTCCATCGACCACTACATGAAGAGACCTGTTTGAGAGAAAACTAGCAAGCATAGAACACAGCTGAGGGGGCAAGCCATAAGATGGAAGCTTGGCGAGGAGTCCCTGGTGCCAAACTCGATCGAACGCCTTGGAGATATCTATTGCCACAGCTAAAGTTTCTCCATACTTTTCAATAGATAGCTGCCATATATGTGAGACGTATGCGAGCAGGTCACCAGTTGATCTCTGATGGCGGAAGCCATACTGCCTATCATTGATAATTCCTGAGTCTTCCAGATATTTCATGAGCTCGATGTTGATGGCTTTTTCCATGACCTTTAAAATAATAGATAGCAGTGCGATAGGTCTGTAGTTGCTAGGTAGGGTCTTTTTGCCTTTTTTAGGGACTGGCTGTACTCTTGCAATTTTCCAATTGGACGGAAATACTCCCAAATTGTAAGAGTGGTTGAACAACTTGCAAAGAACAGGTGTTAGTTCGGGGGCATATTTCTTGATCGGCGGGATTCCGTCAGATCCACAGGCTTTGTTGGTGTTGAGACCCAGCAAAATCTTTCTGATAGTACGTTGGCGAAAGGTGATCTCGGGCATGTGACTGTCAATAGGTATAATGTTAGAGGATTGTTTTCCCGAAGAATCCAGAGTGGAATTTCCAGCAAATAGGTGCGCAAAGATATTGGCTTTTTCCTGGGCAGTCGTTGCTAGTGTTCCATCTTCATTGGTTAGGGGAGGAAAAGAGCTGGAAGTGAAGTTTCTTCCCAGAATAGATAATACCAACTCAGAATCAGTTAACATTAAGAGAGGTGTTAGGCAAGGATGTATTTTATCGCCATTACTATTTAATGTTTACTTGGAAAGAATATTCAGGGAGGCAATCTCTGAAGGAATGGAGGGCATTATAGTTAATCGCGAAGTCATAAACAATTTTTGATATGCGGATGACACGGTACTTCTGGCCTCCAATAAAGAGGATTTACAGTGCTTGCTTGATAGGGTCACTGCTAAATGTGTAGTAGCAGGTCTCGATCTTAATATCAAGTAAACCAAAGTTCTGGTAATAAGCAAACAGCATAATATAACAGCTACTGTAACAGTCAGAGGTGTGAGACTAGAGCAGGTTAGACAGATCAAGTACCTCGGAAATAACGATGGAACAATCACACGGAAATACGGTTAAAATGGAGTACGCAAAAAAATAACAAAAGCACAAAGATCAATGGAAAGACAAATGTAACATGTAAAACTGATAGATAGAAAGAGAAACGAGTGAATAAGTAATAAAACAAAAGTAAGAGATGTTAGAAAAGAGGTAGCAAAATTAAAATAAAAATTCGCCGGTCACAATATCAGACAAAAAGATGACCGATGGAACAAATGTATTGTAAACTAAAGAATCTGGAAAAATAAAAGAAGTATAGGAAGACCCCAAATGCGGTGGGTGGATGACCTGAAGAAGCACTCTGGATGAACATGGCGACAAACAGGGAAGAGTGGAAAAGACTGGGGGAGGACTATGTCCAAAGATGGACCAAAGAAGGCTAAATAGATAGATAGATAGATTAGTCAAGGTTGTGTATTAACTCCTTTGCTCTTTAACATTTACTCAGAAAAGCTATTTCAGGAAGCTCTTGAAGAGGTAACAGATGGTATTTCTATAAATGGTGTACTGATCAACAATTTAAGGTATGCAGATGATGATACTGTTCTTCTTGCAGATACAGCTGAGGGTCTCCAGAGATTAATAGAGAAAGTAGCTGAGATGTGCGAAAAATATAATATGCGATTAAACACAAACAAAACAAAGGTAATGATAATAAGAAAACAAGCCGCTCAGAACGTATAGTTTCACATCAGAAATTCCCCCATTAAGACAGTCTTAACCATTAACTGACTAGGAGTGCAACTAAATAACGATTGCGACCACATAAAAGAGATAAAGATACGAATCGAGAAAGCCAGATCTTACTCTCCTGTGTAATATGTAACTTAATTTAAATCTAAGGAGTCGTTTATTAAAATGAGATATATTTTCAACATTCATTTATGGTGTTGAATCATTGACACTGACGGATGCAGCTTGCAAAAGATTGAGGCGTTTGAGATGTGGTGCTTCCGACGCATGTTTGAGAATATGTTGGACTCATCACGTAACTAATGAAGCTGTCTTGCAACGTATGCAAAAAGAAAAAGAATTAATAAAAAACATTAAAGAAAGAAAACTTGCATACTTTGGAAACATAATGTGTAACCAAAAATATAAAATACTGCAGCTGGTTATGCAAGGTAAAATGGATGGCAAGAGAGGTCCTGGAAGACGTCGAATATCATGGTTACATAATCTTAGGCAATCGACTGGAAAACAGCTATTTCGAGCTACCGCCAACAAAATTATGTGGGCCAGAATGATCGTCAACGTCCATTGAGGATAAATACTAGTAGATGAAGAACTAGTACCCAAAAGGTTCTCGGCAGTTGATATGCGCTCCTATTAAAAGTGGAGTGGGAACACTGCAAGTGTGCCTTTCAATAGTAAAACTATTTCATGAGTCGTGAGATTAATTACTTGGTGTAATCGATTACTTTACTTAATTTCTAAGTAACGATATTTTATTTTACCGTTGGCACAATTATTTAACAAATTCTTCGTCAACAAGTTGACAAACCCCATTTCAATGCAATGGGTGTTTACCAAGCCGTTTGCGTTTATTAAATTCATTTATCAAGTGAAAAAGTATTGATAATCCTCGACATTCACAATACGAAGGAAATGTTAGAGGACCCACTATTTCCAAAGCAAGTTAGTCGATAAGTTAAGTGACTGCACCCTTCCACTAAAACGATGTGTACCGACGGGCAACCCTCATTAATATGCATAAATTGACATTGTACTACATTCTGATATTAATGCAAAAATTTCTCTTGAATGTTAATATGTTGACATTCGTTTGAACGATGAACCGGCGGCAGATGAGAGAGTTGGAAGCCATATTTGAACATTGTAATATTGATGGGCCACCCGCCATCTCTAAATTAGGCCGGTGTTAATATTGACTTAAAAAACTATTTATTCAGACATAGTTAAATTACGATTATGATTGATAAGCGATATTCAATATGATATCTGATACTAGATGATTTTTTTTCAACTTCTCTTCCTTTATATTTATTATTAATAAAGGATAAAAATTCCAAATGGCAGTGAGTTCTGCTATCTGGAGGTCCTGTTGAAGAATCACTGATTCAGTTAAAATAGTATTTGTAATTAAACGATTCCATCATCTTCTTTTCGTTGTTTTGGAACTTCTTAAAAAGGGATTTATAAAGACAACTCATCAAAGTTAACAGATAATAGAAGCCATAGCACTTGTCGAGAATAGTCATTTAATTTACTATCATCTACTAACAATTTTATAAACATTACACAAATACACCCTGTGTTTTGTAGTTAACATTCTATTCTTAGATAACAACAAACAAAATAACCGATATCCTTTCGGCGAGTGTCTCGACCGAGAAGGCTGTCACCTGGTGCGTATCTGTACACACTCGTTCTGTTAGTTGTACTGAACAGTGTTGTTTTCAAGGATCGGTCAGGCGTACCACTTCGAGTGGCCAAATTGTAACATAATGTAACATGGCGGGAATTTCAAAATAAAATCAGAAAATAATAGTAAACAGATGATTTGGAGGGTTGTTGGTTGTTTGTAATAAAATACTGGTTAAATTAACAAGTATATTAATCAAATCAAATCATCAAAAGTAAAATAAAAGAAAAAACCAAACAAGATAATAAATATGAAACACTCGAACATTAAAAAAGAACAAATATATCACAAAAATAGGAACAAAAAATAAAAATAATCAAAAGCTGACATTTTCCATTTCGGCCAACATTTTACTTCGCTCTTGTGAAGTATTTGTCGAAACTAGTTGCGCTGAAGGCTGAAAAGTGTAACATTTATTATTCTCCAGAAGTTCTTTGGTGTGGATTAGGGGTTCACGTGTTTCCACGAGCAAATTATTTATCAACATAGAAGAAGAGTTGCAGACCAGTCATTGCTCTAAAGATATTTCCATGGCAGATGCTCCAGAGAAATAAAAACTCTTGTACCACCATTGGCCACATTCGGTCGAAGAACTCGGCACGCTGATCAGTCTCACCCATTTACTCTCAAGATTGACACTACAAGGACCAATCTTCATCAAGAATTCTTCTTTTACAGGGCTGCTACGGAATGAAATAAGCTTCCAAAATCAGTTTTTCCAGAGAACTATGACCTGCAACTTTTTAAAAAGCGTCTCCACAATCATTTCCTTTCTATAATCCCTTCCCCTTCTAATAGTCGCAGTGCGGGTCGTCCGTGGCCCACACGATAGGTCTACCCTTTTTGCGACTATTTTCATGAAAAAAAAAAAATAAAAATAATTTCTCATTTTCGACAGCTGACTGAAAACACGTTCTGTTGTAGCCGATGAATGGGGCAATGCCAGAAGTCCTTTAATAAATTTAGTAAGATTTGGAAACACACATTCGTTCAAGCCATCTTTCAACTCTAAAACAATTCTCCAAAAATCCTCGAATGTAGATTCCGTTAAATTCTTCAAATCATCACAATACAACAGGTGACGCCATTCTGCATCTACCTTTTTTAAATTGGTGACAATCGAAGGAAATCGTTTCATAAGGAGTACCAATGAAATTATACTCCCAGACATTGCACTCAGTGATACAGCGACCCTAACATGTTGGTCTTGTACCACTTGCTTGCTAGATGAAGCTTCATTTTTCTATGGGAGTGTTTTGAAATATCTACAAAATTGTTAATATTCATCATACTCAAAAAATTCATAATCCAATGCGAATTACCTGTTCAAATCCATTTCAAAAAGATACACACATACAAGAATACTTTGCTCAAACTAACTGAAATCAGAGTATAAAGTATCAAGTTTCGGTACGAACGATTAACGATATGCAGTACGCAGTATTAAACATATCATATCAGTTGTTAATGCTGGTAATACCCGAACGAATAGTCCTGCTATCTGCCTTCATAATTTTGTAAAAACAACCGACCGGTACAATAACGAATAGTCTGGGAACAAATAAACAAGTAGAAAGCTTTGCCGGATGGATAAGCAAAAAACTTTCATTCAAGAGTAGCTTATTTAGTAATATTCTTGCTTCATAGATGTCGCTTCTTGCTACATAGAAAATGTAACATATTAGGCATATTTTAGGAGATGTAGTAACACCGTAACACGACATGCCGATTGTACCATTAATGTTACAATTGTACCACTTAGCACAACACTGGTACTGAAGTCTCCCGCGTAGAATTAGCTACTGCGATTTGTCTTTGTGCTGTAAGCCATTATAATTTTTTACAAGTTTATCATAAAAAGAAAATTCGTTTTCACCTAAACACAGTCAGCGGGTAACTGGACGAAACGAGTGTGTAGTTGTTCGCTCTCGATTTCCTCTTGAGAGCAAAAACCGACACAATTGACCGAGACCGACCGAGACTATGCGAGGGAGAGCGAGACGAGACGAGAGCATTATGTACATACTCGCGCTCTTGCCCTGTCTCGGTGAATCTCGGCAAGTGTGTACAGTCGCCATCAGAATGCTAGTGTCAACTGACTTATGGGTACTACACACAAATCAAGTTCACACCTACCCTGCGCTAGGCAAAACAAATAATAAGGATTTCTAGTGATAACTGACGTATGGCCTATCTTATGTATAATATACTAGGAGAACCGGCAGACGTCATCCTGCCCGAATGTTGGCTTGCCTGCTTTGAAAATATCGCTATCAAACTATAAATCCGACAATAATATCGGCGTTTTTAATTATTTTTATATTCCATTCCTTTACCACTTCTTTCGTAGGGATGCTAACAAAATTGGGAATGTCACTTTCAAACTCAGCGACCCCAAAAACTATTAATGAAAGATGGGTTAGCTGGAATCCCGGGCCTCGAATAGATTAAGTGTTATGCACAAAAGATCTGATAGGTCGAGGTGCTTGAGAGGCTGCATAGCCTTCACGACCCCCCTCCCCTCTACAACCTACAATCTAGGTTAGCTGGACGTCCTTTGACACAATAAATGTTGTTTTATTCGCGAAAAATTGCCTGTATATATATATACGGTATCTGCATATTGTTACCCGAAATTGGGTATTATACACGATTATGTATCAGATGTAATTCAATGCCTGTCGCGGCATATAGCCAGAGGAGTAGTTGTTTTTTTAAATACATAATCGACCCACATAAACCTATATATATATATATATATATACGTATATATGGGTCGCAGTGGAGGGGCGACCACACCCCACTCACATAAAACCTAACCTATACGTATATATATACGTTTCAAATATCTGAGAGATAACGACGTCACAAAAGAAATAAAAGGCAGAATACAAGCCGCAAGTCGATGTCTGTTCTCTCTAAACAACTTTTTCAAATCCAAAAACATCTCAAGAACCTCAAAGGTGAAAGTCTATAAAAGCATTATAAGGCCAATAATCACTTACAGGTGCGAGGCATGGACAATACAGAAAACCTTGGGCGTCTCGAGAGAAAAATTCTAAGAAAAATATTTGGTCCCCACCACCACCAGCAACCTGTATCGCATCAGGACAAACACCGAGTTTTGTCAGCTTTATGGCGACGGGGATATTGTTAAAGAAATCAAGTCCTAGCGCGAACATGTCCATAGACTACGAGATGACAGACTGACGAAACTGATATGGGAGGAGAGACCTTCGGGAAAAAGGCTACTTTGGAGACCACGCCAGAGATGGAAAGACAACATTAAAGCAGATCTCACAGAAATGAATATCCCTCTGGACACGAATCTGACGGAGGACCGGGAGGCCTGGAGGAGTATAGTGCAGTCAGCCAAGACCCACCCTGAGTTGTAGAGCTACCTTGTACGTATGTAAAAGAAGTACGCATGAAACAACAATTACTCATTAAAACTATCCAAATATTTTTTGCTCAAGACTCTTTTTTTTCAGACGACGGTAGCGTACAATAATCGTTATGTTTTTAGGAATACAATTGGGGTACGGTTTACTAAAAAGAAGTAAAAAACTCTTCAAAGAAAGTACGCTTTATCTCGTTACGCATTTCAATCGTCCGTTTTAGGTCTGTAGTTCGGTCAGCTTGACCGAATTTTCGTCGAGATTCCCAAATAGTGGCCTAAACGTGTTTTAACGTGTTTGAACATGTGCTGCGGCTGTGGCCCTCGTGTTAATTCTGGTCGAACGGATTTCCATTTCAAGATTACAAACGGCTACATATTTATTGCGTTTACCTATACTTTGTGTTGGCCAGCGATAGTATGAGTTTTATGTTTTTTAATTACTAGATAAGTATGTCCACTCGCGAGTGGTTTATATATTTGAAAAGTGTATTTGCGGATGTGAATGCGGTTTTTAGCGCGGTTGTCGACGAATTGATTAGGTGGAAAAATGTGGATTTTTGTGTGGAGTTAGTTGGTTTGTGTTTGCAATAATTTGACGAAAACGGATGAAATTATCGTGTTTAAACAGGAGTACCAATAATACGTAAAAATGATGTCTGCGTTATATTTTATAATCAAAATCACTAAAAAGTTTGGTCAAAATAGTTACCGGTCGATTTCATCAACAGAAATCATTCTCATGGCGCCCCCAATAACAAAATGTAAAATAATATTCCTTATCTAAAGTTATGCCTCTCTGCCGATTTTGATAACAATTGAAACTGTTACAAATCTGGTCCTGCTGGCAACCGAGGATTCGGCCGCCGAACGGTCCAGCAAGGTCGAGCAATTTCTCGAAACCGCGTCGGCCACAACTGGGACTGTCGGCGCGGAGACCAAAGGAAAGTTTCCGCAAGTTCTCGACCGCTCGAAAAGGGGTCTATCGCCTTCGAGAATAAGGTCGAAGTATGATTTACAGATATAAAAAAAGGGGACAGCGAGCAGAAAGTCAGTATTGATTTTAAAAGTGTTTATGAATTAAGAAATGTAAATAGTTATAGAGTTGTGAAAGTTGTATATCTAAGTGAATATCTAAGTGATTAATAAAAGTAGAATTTATTGTATTGAAATAAAAATTGTTTTGTTACTGTATCGAGAGTTTTAATCGCCGAACCCACAGAAGAACTAAAAGTTATAACAATACATTACATTACATTACAATCTTGCGGTTGGGCCATTGGTATCGGCACCTATGTCATCTAGATCTTTTGATCTTCTGTGACCACCGCTGTGTCTTCAGGGCATCAGATTTATGTTGACCTTGTCTCATTTAGATCGCTTGGATCCATTATCATACGGCCACAGGTTTGATTCCTGTACCCCGCTAGCATCGGGCAGTGGCACAGAATGTGAATATTGCTCTCTTCCTCTTCTCCGCATAGTCGACAGTTTTTCTCGGCCACCAGCCTAAGTTTGACGAGGTGCGCCCTTAGTGCGATGTGACCAGGCCAAGCATGTTGCTTAGTCTACTCCGGTTCATCGTCCAGAGTGTGTCAGCCCAACAATTGATAAATTTACAGTAAAATTATTAGCAGAAAATGAAAACAAAATTTAAAATGTAACGCTATGTATTTTTTTCACAGCAATATTTTACTAAGGCATATTTGGTCCTATCGTCATATCTTGATCCAAATCACCCGCCCTTAGCATTTGTCCCAATAGTTATGAATCACCCTGTATAAAACATTATTAATTAAGCTTTTGACATTCATTTGATGGATAACAATCACTTTAAATTTAATATTCTGAATAAAGTTTATTAAAATTAATCAACACTTACTGAGTGTTTCGGTTTTTTTAAAAGTAAGTATAAATATTATTAACACGCTTTTATTAGTTTCACCTGTATCTTGTTTGTTTGCTTGTATGTTTGTAACTGACTCTTTGGCCTCAATTTTGCTCTACTTTAAGCGATCAGATTTAATTTAAACTTTGCACACTTGTCAAAGACCGACGACAAAGCAATAATTCGATAAAAATATCCGATTATCCTGGTTACTTTCACCAGGATTAATAAATTTCTTCAGGGATCCTTCGCATGAGAGAAAGATAGATAAAACTAGTGCGTGAACTATTAACATAGTTCATCGCAATGGTGGTTCGGTGATAGAATGCTCGCCTGCCACGCGGGCGGCCCGGGCCCGGTAAATATCAGTAGTCTAAGGGCGGCCCGAGAGGTCCACACGACCAACTTCCCAGTGGAATGTTTAAAAAAATACCATTAGTTTGGTTGTTATAATAATAATTATTAAAAATAATGTCATCATAGTATTCACACAAATATTTCTAACATGCAATAATCATATTATCAGTTTCCGCAGTCAACAAAATCATATTATTTAAAAGATCTTAAAATTCTGTATTAAAAATAGTATAATTTATAAATTGCAAATTTTTTTCAGTTTTATAATTCTTCATAAAAAACAGCTGGACCGATTTTGCTGGAAATCTAATCAGTTCTAAGTTGCTTAATTATGCGTCGAATGCAGTTGGTCCCTCGTCAATATCATTTTTTGTTCTCGAGATAATCGAGACGAAAAATAATTCCGAAAGTTTACCATTTTTTTCGGTTTTTTTATTCTCCGTAAAAAAACATTTCAATTGATCTTGCTAAAAACCTAATCAGTTCTAAGTTGCGTAATTATGCGTCGAATGCAATTGGACCCACGTCGATATCTTTTTTTTTCTCGAGATAATTAAGACGAAAAATAATTCCAAAAGTTTACCATTTTTTTCAGTATTTTGATTTTCCATAAAAAACAACTCGATCCATTTTGCTAAAAACCCAATTAGTTCTAAGTTGCGTAATTATGCCTTGAATGCAATTGGTCCCACGTCGATATCATTTTTTGTTTTCGAAATAATCGAGATGAAAAATAAACCCAAAAGTTTACCGTTTTTTTTTAAATTTTTTAATTCTCCATTAAAAACGGCTTGACCGATTTTGCTTAAAATCTAATTAGTTCTAAGTTGCGTAATTATGCATCGAATGCATTTAATCCCACGTTGATATCATTTTTTGTTTTTAAGATTATCGAGACGAAAAATAATTCCGAACGCACATAAGAACATACGAACAAACGAACATACGCATATACGTACATACACACAGACGTCCACTTAAAAACTATTGTTTTCGACTCTGGTGACCTTGAAATGTGGAGATATGTCAAAACTCGGGATTCGCAAAATCGGACCCATTACTATAACTTCCACTGGGAAGTTAAAAAATAATGCTTAACAAGGGAATAAAATTACTGACGAGAAAATAAATGTCGCTGTTCCAAACGCGTGGGGTGCTTTCATTCCGAAACGCAGAGTTAGTTTAAAAATGTCACACACCCCACGCTTTTAGAACAGTAACATTAATTTTCTCGTCAGTAATCTTATTCCTTTGTTAAGAATTATTTTTTAATTTTTAGTTTGATCAACTCTTAAAGCGTGTTTTTTAGTTTTTTTAAACTATAATTTATTAATAACTATAAATTTATCACAAACTGTTGTTTAAGTCAAATTTGTTTAATGGTGAAAATTAGGAACAGTTGCATAACCTATTATTTGAAAGGATGTCACGTTTGACAAATAACGAAAAATGTTAATTTTTAGGTTAAAATTTTAGTTTTATTAACTTCCCTTTTTACGTTTCGAAAATGTTATAAATTAAAATGTCGTCATTAAGAACAAATCTTACAGGTTCTTGTTGCTGTAAAAATCTTCTGTACAAAATAAGTTTGCTGGAAAATGAGGTAGGCGCCATCAAAACAGAACGAAATACCGTTGAAAAGAAATTAAGAAGAACCCTATGTAAACAGCATGAAGCTATGTGCAAAGCCATTAATTTGGCGCATTCCAACAAATTTCTTCAAAAAGAAATGGTAGATATAGACGAAATAGCTTTAAAAGTAGAACAGGAAAGTAATTGCAACGATACAGTAAATAGACGAAAGATCCGACTATTACAAGATAAACTTAATAATTTGGAAATCAGTTTTAAACTCATGGAATGTGATAAACACATTCTAAAGCATCGAAACAAGAACATAGAAGATGCTTTGAATTGCGCTAAAATGGAAACAATAAACATGAATATTTTGTTGAATGAAGAAAATAAAAATAAAAAAGCTATGACAGATCAGTTGGTTAGATGTAAAAAAATAGAAGAAAATTTAAATGTGACCATAGATGCATTACAAAATGAAATAGCCGAACAAAGAAGAAATATAGAGGAATTGAAATTTATAACGAATAATAATAAGTTAAGCTCCTCAAATTCCGACGATGCATCGATTATTGAACCCGAAGAGTCTGTAATAAAAAGTCAAAGAACGTCTCAAAGAACGTCTTTGGATGCAGAGGATCTAAATGAAAAAGATCAGAAAGACTTACGAGTTTACAGAAAATCAAATAAAACCCGAAAATGCCCGTTCACAAATTCCGACAGACAAAAATCACTACTTAAAATAAATGAAAGTTCTGTTTGCGACGCCTTCAATTTTTCGCGTAAGCTTTTAGGCTCTGATCAACAATACTCCATCAAAGAATCAGTTCATTTAATGACTGGAAATAAACCATCTGGAGGACTGCGTGATTCTCGAACTGAGTCTTTGACATCATCGAACGCAGTATTTCATTCTTTATCTTTACGGGATCCTTCAAGCTTTGTTAATCAAAATCAAAGACCTAATACCGAACCTAAAATCTTAAAAAAAGAAAATTTTAAAAAATCATGTAGACGACCTGTGCCAAACATGTTTAAGAAAAATTTTTTATCCAAACAAAATTCACAAAGTCTATGGGTCTCGCCCACTAAAAAATCGTCTATAGATAAATATTGTTGCTTAACGATTGAAAACAAAGCTGATACTGGTTTAACGCCCAAAAAAAAAAGTAAACATAAAAAAAATGCTCTCAAACAAGCATCTAGTTTAACATTTAATTGCTTGCCAACATTATTTGATTTGGATAACTTATTTGAGGGAAATCAAAAACTTAACAATAAATCCAAAAACTCAAAAATGAACAAAATATATAAACAACCGCCAAAACGATCTTCAATAAATTCGGTCGAACTACGCTCCAAGGCTAAAATGGTTAATACTTCTGCCCAAATTTCAGACTCTAAAAACCATCTTTCCAAGTCAAAAATAATTAACGGCACCATTCAAAATGGTTTACAAAAAATTCCTTTGTTGAATCCAAGAACCGAATCAGCTCAATTGCTGTTCTCTTCTGCTAATTTTTCTAAATCGGAAATAATTAATGCTTCTATTCAAAACGGTTTGAATAAAAAATCTTTGTCGAATATTGGAACAGATTCAAATCATTCTTCATCTCAACTGTTGGACTATGCTAATAATCTTTCCGGACAGAATGATTTAAAGCAATCTACATCAGCATTGGTGAAACCTTCGTGCTCACATCATATATCAGATATTGTGCTGAATCTTGATAGTTCTATTCAATGTTGTTTGATGGAGAGAACACCTCCGGCTCATTTTCAAATCTGTGCAAATTGTTGTTGTTTCCCAGGAGGATGTTTGGATCAAATTAGAGACTTACTTGAAAAAGATTTGAAGTTAAGAAACAAACATGCACAATATATTGAGAAAATAAGATCGGAAAAATCTTATTATTTACAGCAATATCAAAATTTACTTCGAACGAATTCTCACATACTTTATGCAAAAAATAAAAAATAAAAGTAATCAAAATGGTTGTAAATAGCAAAACAAATATATTGACCGAATACGTGGATGCAAACTATTTGTTTTATTTCAAAAATCATCACTGTAAATTTAATGTTTATTTCTATACTGTTATAAATAATTTCTATACTTTCAGTCTTAGGGCCAAGTGCAGATTTGATGGGTATTTCAAAATGGCTAGAAATTTCAGAGGATGTAACTAAGATCGTGTCCTCAGCGGTAAGGCTAATGGGCCCGACGACCCCGGCGAGGTTTAGCGCGCTAAAGATGTAGCTTCCCTCAAATGTCCGCAATTAAAGTTGGGTGGTTTAGCTAGTCCGCAACGCGGAACATGTCATACCAGTCTACCAATTTACATGATTCCAGAACAGCTGTAACTCATAAAAATCATATTGTCCTCAATTGAAGTGGGGCGGTTCAGAACGACGCTATATTCACATAATACTGTAAAGATTTTGTGATACGCCACTGGAATATGTTACGTAAGCGAGCTGAGCGGTACGATGGCGTCACAGCCAATGACGAGTATGTTCCAGTATCTTCCCGACTAATCACGAATTTTCGATAGAACACTCTGAATACGTTTGGACTGTTTTAGTTTTCTCTCGTTTAACGTTAAGATATAAATTGGCCGCGGTTCGCGGAAGTTAGTTAGTCAGTATTCTGAAGTTTGACCATTGTGTTTTTACTAGTTTTTACCTAATTATCGGTATGCATTCGAAAAATATTAAGCATCATAAAGCTATATGATATCCATTATTAATTTTTTTGTAAATCTGATGATTTTTTGGACTTTTTCTTTCAGCTTGCGGACATTATGAACCGCCCCACTTCAATTGCGGACAATATGAGTTTTAGGTATTTTAGTTACTGCCGTTCTGAAATCATGTTTAATAGGAGACTGGCACGACATGTTCCCCATTGTGAACTAGCTAAACTGCCCAATTCCATTGCGGACAACTTCACATTTGGTAAATTTTTTTTATTTAAACGTCCTATAAGTAGTCCCGTCAGAATTTGCAAGTCGTTCCTATTCCATTCCGGGATCTGCTTGGTTGTGTTCCTCGAAGGTTTACATAAAAACGCTCTCGAATGTGTCAACCCTGGTAGATCAGACCAGTGCGATCTCTTCTCTTCGCACAGTCCAAAATAATTGTTTTCGCAGCACTTGTGGTGACTCCAAAGACTGGTTCTGGTCCTGTGATCGTAGATTCGTCTCCCTGTGTTGCGAGGATGTCGGATTTCTCGTTGTACTCCACCCCCTGGTACCCAGGTACCCACAGCAGAGTTACTCTGTTGTTTGCACCAAGGCATTCCAGGGATTCGATAAAATTCCATACAAGTTTAGAATTTATCTTGTTGAAACTCAGTGCTTTTAGAGCAGCCTGGCTGTCTGGGATTATACTAATGTTTTAGTTCACTAAATGTGTAATGATCAGCTCTTTTGCACACAAATTCGATAGCGAAGACTTTAGCCTAAAAGATTGTAGCAAGACTAGTAGATATTTCAGTTTTTGGTTTCCTGCTAAAAAGACCGGCACCAACTCCATCTGGAGGTTTTGCGCCATTTGTGTACATTACGTATCCAGTCTTTGGGGAGTAGATTGCTTCCCTCACAAATTCATTTCTTTTCGGAGAGGCCTTTGAAAGACTCTTTTACGCGTATGATCGTGGCTAGCATAGCTGGAACCACCCAAGGATTTAAAGGTTTTTTGTTTAACTCAGTATCCCGGAGTGATCTCCGAGTAGCTTCTCTTTTATTTGCCTTTCCAGAGACAGGAATATGTAGGAAACTTCCTTGCCTCTCTCTCTAAGAGAATATCTAGAGGAGGGAGATTCATAAGGTATTCCATCGCTGCTGTTTGTTTACTGTTATGGCCAGGTATGCCAGCAGCTAAAGGTCAGCCAGCTTTGTTCTAGATGTTTGATCCACCAGACTACTGAGCCGTACATGATCAATGATATTATCATTGTTTGTTGAATAAATCCAGTAAATCTGTTTGGGATTCATTTCCGAAAATATGCTGCATACTCTTCTGAGGTTCCAGAGAAAAAATCTGGCTTTGTTAACTGTTTTTTCCAGGTGGGCGTTCCAAATAAGTCTTTTATCCAGAACTACACTCAGGTCCCGGGTATTTCACAATGGAAATACGCAAATGGAATGCTCTCTCCGTATAGGACAGGCTGCCGAAACTTATCTAGCTTTTTCCTATTTGTAAAAGGAATTATTACAGTTATTCGGGGGTTAACAGACATCTGTTCCCTCTCGCACCATCTGTATACCGTGTTGGGGGCTTCTTGGAGGACGTTTGAGATCGTCGCTTCAAATTTCTCTCTAACTATTATAACTAAATCATTTGTATAGCATTAAAAATATACCTCCTGCATGGAAAGTTTGTTCAGCAAAGATTCGATTAGGTGTAACCACATTAGGGGGAGAGTACCCCACTTTGTGTACACCCTTTCGCCGCCCTGAACCTGATCGATTCTCCATGCAGTATTGATATAACATTCAAACATGCTTTTTCATTATACCTACCTGAAAACACTATATTTACATGTCTATTTAGCGCACCAAAAGTAGGCTTTTTTTTGTGTATAAAGAGCGCATAGTGATATATTGCCGCTAGACAAAGAGAGCGGCAATGACACTTTGTGCTCGAAATACACACAAGGTTTTTTCTACAAATGCAGTTTTTAGACAGAAAAAAAAACACTAAATATTTTTTTCAAAATAAGTATACATAATATTGTATTTTAATTATAACATTTCATAATATTCTTGAAATTAATTATTTCAGTTTATCATTCACTACATTGAAATTGAATGTGCAATTATGACAATATTTAATATTTATTCCCGAACCTGATGGTCCATCAGGATATTTCTCCAACATAATTTCTTCTGGAGATTGGAAATCTATAGAAGATGTGGATACATGCGGTTTTGAAAATATTTTTTTGGTGGTTTCAATCTTATTTTTGATTGATTCGTCTAAATAACCTTCTGCGACATTACTACTTTTTCATCCACCATTTTTTAGTTGTATTAGATCTCCTTCACCATTCACCAATAAAGTAGCAGATGTTCGTCGAAAACAGTGTCCTGTATATAAAGTATGCTCAGGTAATTCCAAATATTTAGCAATTTCACTGGGAATTTTCCCGATTATATTCATACCCACAACTTGTTTCGTACATCTACCTTTTTGATAACGTAAAAATAGGCGTTGGGGAGTATTATCGTTATTTTGACAAAGTTGTCTGATTGCAATGTATTTTTTACAAATTGATAGATAATCAACTAAAATTTCTTCATTATGATTAACAATCGTAAAAACACGGCTAATTCTCGTTTTCGAATCTGGAATTCGTACTATTAAAATGGAATCTTTATCTTCTATGTCACCGATCTTAATTTTCACCAATTACTCGCGTCTGCAGGCACCAGCAATAACCATAACTAGAATTACCTATAAAAAAATTAACAGTCAAAAGCTATCCAAAATGTATAAGCTATCCAAATTTCTATCAATCCAATAATTCATATTTCTAACGAAATAGAAGGGAAAATAACTCGGAAAACGTCAACTTTGCGTTGAAATTTGAAAGCGTCAAAAGCTACTTTGCTAAGCAGTTGTAGAAAAAAATATTTACGGTGCATTAGTGTCATCAGCTGCCTACCTGCATGACAAAATAAAACAATATGTTATTGACAGTTCTCTATAAATCGCAAATTTTTCTTTTTATTTTTTTAGCAACGGGGTAAAACACGCTTCTTTTTTGACAATTTTTTGATATTTTTAGTAATAATATCTGAACAATTAGTGGTTTTCAGGTAAATAATGAAAAGTATCGTTCATTACACGTCCATAAATGCTTTTTCCGCCTATTTTCTCGACTCCTAAAGAAATATACCGTCAATTTAGTTGCAGATTTGGCTGCCGATTCCTGTATTTTTAATTGACGAACATGTAAAGTATGGAGGGTAGAAGTAAGGAGAGTCATCTCATATGGTAGAAAACTAACAAAATTGTCCAGCTGCAAGCTATAAATAACAGTTCAAAAACCTTCCAGAATGGCGCTGGTGTAGACAAAGGGTATGGTATGAATGTAGCAAATGTAAACGAATTGAAGTATGCCGAGTTAAAAAATTTAATACAATTGTCGACTAAAGTAGTTACTTATTGAAAATTTCAACTACTTGCGTAGTACAAAGAAATGTAGTTAATATAACCCTAAAGAATTATTGTGAGAAAACGTGTAGCTACAGTGATTTTATTTCGTGAACTGCGAACAGTACGTTTATTGTTTTTTTATCATTTAATTTTTTGAAAGAGTGTGTAAATAACAGAACAGTTATGGGTAAAATTTGTGCCGTGAAAAGTTGTCCCAGAGGACGTAAATCCAAAAACAAAAAAAATGATCCACCTCAGCCTCTTTCGTATTTCCAACCAACAGTAAGTAAAACAATTTTTTGCAAAAAATTTACTTTATAAACCATTGCTCATTTTTATAATTTTTTGAATCAGTGAAGACATATTTATTTTTTATTTATCGAATTTTACAGACGTCGGCAAGATTAAAAAAATTGGAAAATTTCGTTGGGCATTGAATTAAAAGCTACTGATTACATCTGTCACCTTCATTTTAAAGAGGAACATATAAAAATGTACCAGAAAATTTAGATAAAAGGAGAGCTCAAGATTATGCCTACAGGAAAAAAAAACTCAAAGAAGAAGCTTTACCAACGATCCACCATCAGTTTATTCCCATACGTGAACATGAGTGTCTAACAAGTACTGATGAATTGGAAATGCCAAGCTTATATTCAAATAACTCTACGCAGACCTTACAAAATGATACACAAAAAATCATTATATGTTTTTTCCTACTTTATGAGGATTTTAAAAAGCGCGCTACAACTTAGCGGAAGTTTTTCTTCCCTTGTTTATTTCTCAATCCTACTCTAATAATATTTGGCGCTTCCTTTTAAATTTACACTGGTGCTATTGTGGCGCCACCCTAATTTAATGCATTTGGACGGACACTTTTTCATGTACACAGATGATTCTCCTTATCTCTATCCTCCATAATGTAAAGATACTCTAAGAGGTAATCCAGAATTTCGAAAATAATTTTTAATTTATTGCGTGTGTTGATGAATTTTAAAAAGAGAGATTGTTTGTAGTACTTAATGCAGTTTTTGCAGATTTAATAGGTGGTCCAGTCCTGCGTTTAAACGTTTAAAGAGAAAAATAACAAAAGAGCGAGTCGGGAACGTGAAAAGGGAGAGGGTGGGAGTAAAGAGTGCACACTTTTTATCGGGCCAAGCATCTAACGAGGGTGGTTGTTGGCAGCATTCAGGGGGTCAGATCTTTGATACGTCACGTCCGTTCTCGTTTTCCTCGGCATCCCTTGATCACCTCGATATTGACACGCCGGTAAACTACCGCCGTAGTAATCTCGTCGTGAATACAGATCGACTGACCGTTATTATATCAAAAAAGGTAAGGGTTGTAGGTACATATATAGCTCTACTGAGTAAATAAAAAAAATACAATTTTTTTCTACTGGATCATGCTATCGATTGTCAATCAAATTTCTTTATATCATAAATTTTTAAAAAAAAAATTTCCCTCTAATTATGTATGTTTCAAAGTTTAAATTTTAAAGAAAATCTCAAATTCTTCTTCTTATAGTCCAACTCCTATCGGAGGTTTGCTATCATCACAGCTATCCGGACCTTATCGACTGCAGCTCGGAAGAGTTCAACATTGCTACAATTAAACCAGTCGCTTAGTTTTTTAAGCCAAGACACACGGCGTCTTGCAATATTCCTCCTTCCACCAATCTTTCCTTGAACTATCAGCTGGAGAAGTGCGTATTTGGGTCCTCTCAGTATATGGCCTAGATATTGAAGCTTTCTCTTTTTGATGGTTTAATGACTTCACATTCCTTATTCATCCGATTTAGGACTTCCATATTAGAGATCTTTTCTGTCCAGGGAATACACCACATTCTACGGTAGCGCCACATCTCGAAGGCTTGTAGTTTGTCTGTGTGATTCTTCTTGAGGGTCCATGCCTTCACTCCATACAAAAGCGCGGAAAACACGTAACAACGCAGCATCCTCATTCAATCAGTCCAATCTTGATATCTCGACTGGTGAACAACTTTTTCATTTTCGTAAATGTTGACCTGGGTATCTCTATTTTCGTTCTTATTTCTCTTGTTTGGTCACCTGATTGTTCTATCCAGGCTCCCAGGTTTTTGTATGACTGCACATTCTCTATTAAGATGTCTGCTACTGACACGTTTACATGGTTGTGATTTTGGGGGAATTTTCTAACTACCATTAACTTGGTTTTTTAAGATTTATCTTTAGACCGTATTCGTTACATCGATCATTTAATTTCTCTAAAAGATGTTGTATGTCTCTTTGATTGCTCGTTAACAAGACGGTGTCATCAGCATATCGCATATTATTTATAACTTCTCCGTTAATAATTATCCCTACCGATTCTTCTTGCAAGCTTTCTTTAAAAATGGCTTTGCTCTCAAATTGTACAGTATATATATACTGTTATTACTTATATACAATTTATATGTTCTTATTTTTACTTTGCGAAATTTGCGAAAGCGAAAGCACGGCTTTGCAAAGAACATGAATAAGTTATAACTCAACAAAAAATATAAAACTTGATTATATCCTTGCAACGACGATGTAAAGCTGTTAAACAATCGAGGAGAAAATATCACTTATTAATTTATGTTATTTTGGAATAAAATTGTATTTAAATTTGAATATTATTTTTCGTTATTTCAGTTTCCAGCTCAAAATAAATTATCTTCAGATATTTCCATGTGTGTAGATTAATCAGAATGTGATTATAAAACAGATCCCTTTTAACAAAATCTATGAAGGCATACGTAAAAGCTGTTGCTGGACCAGTACCTAATCAGGTATATTTAAAAAAAACGCTTCTATGTTCTCTGAAATAAAAGCTTTCTTTGAAAAATTTTATTTCATCTTTTAACACGAACAAAAAGTATATTTTAATTATTTAAATTTCTTCGGAAAGCTTTGTAGATGTTGTTCTCTTTCTGTAAATTATTTTAAGTAAGTGCTTTTTGTATACGTCTCGATTAAATCATAAAGAAAAGCTATTTTATATATATATATATATATATATATATATATATATATATATATATATATATATATATATATATATATATATATATATATTTTGTTCAAATACAAATTTAAGTTACGCAAATAAAGTTAAATTAATCTTATTGGCTATTAAACATTCCTATTAATTTTAAAAAGTTTTTTCCATTTTTTTTCTGTAACAGCTTTGTCTAATTGGATATTTTCGCTTGCGCTGGTAAAACTCGTGTAAATCACAAAGCACCAAAATGGATAGCCCTCAAAAAGGAACTGGCCCGATCTTCACAGTTTCAGAAATAATCGTCGTCTGGTCCCAATAAAATCAGGAAGTTCCACAAAACAAACAAACAAGATAAGAGATAACAGGGTGCGTCGCACTAACTTATCCCACTGGCGCTGTCGATATTAACTTATTGTTCTCATATCCCCTGACAGAACAAAATAGAGAATCCCTCTTATTTTAGTCTACGAGCTAGTGAACTACATGTCCTTTTTGTAGATATTCTATGTTGAGTCTTGTAAGATAAGATTCGGTTTTAAATTAATCGTTTTATGTTCGCAATAATAAACCAACAATTTAAGTGCAGGTATACGATGTTTTTTTATTTTTACGGTGGTTTAATAAATGGACATTAAAAATATATAATATAAAAGCAGTGAATATTAGGTATTTGTCTCTTACAATAATCTAACAATCATCAGTAATCACTAGTAAGCTCATAACACGTGTGCATTTTGGTCGCGCCTTTTTCCCGTAAGGTTAGGCAGAGACCACTTCCTTTTACTTCTTCTTTCAGTGCCTATGTCCATTAATAAATGTTTGCTACCACATATTCTATCTCCATTGGATTCCTTGCTGTGTGCATTCTCAAACATTCCGCCACCAAGATATTTTCTTTCTTCCTATTCTCCTTTTTCCTTCAATGTTGTCTTCTATTATTACTTATGATGGTTGGTATAGCTCATTTCACCAAAATACGACGGTATCGGATTAGTCACCAAGGCATCGACTTAACGGGAGCACTGTGAAGAGAGGTACATTAGTAAATTCCCCTAATATTATAACCCAAAAGATTTTTTTATTATTATTATGCTTTTGTTGAAAGGTTTTATTTTTATTTTTTGCTTTATTTGAACAGAAATCGTTGATGTAGCTCTCCATGAGTTTTTTAGTTAGAAATAGGCACTTACTTATTTATGTTAAAAGGGAATGCAACAAAAATAAATTATCGGTACAAATTTAATAAATATGTTTAATCATGTAGTACTTACGATATTAACAAGCATCAGATTTATAGTCATCATAACCGGAATCACTGTCGTCGCTATCCTCATTTGGATTGTGAATGATTACAGGATTAACTGCTTCGATGTCGTTTTCACAAACCCACCATTTCTCTATTAAATGTTCACATTTTGTGACAAATTTTTCCCAAATTTCAGGAGTGGAAATATTAAGTGCTCGTTGCCAGGTATCCAAAACAGCCTTATTACTGCAAGCATTCAATCCAATGTGATTATTGTAATAAGTTGTGCATACGATGTCCATAACTGAGTATAATTTGATCCACTTTGTAATTTTTTTTGCTTTCGTACCTTTTAACTATCGATAATAATTACGGCTTGAAGCAATACTGTGGAAATGAAATATTTTCGTTCGTTAACCATTCTTTAATTTTCTGTACCGACCAGGTGTTTGTTGGTTGCTTATTTAAAATTTGCGAATGGTACGGAGCATTATCTAATACAATGACATATGGTTCATGTAACGATGGTAATAGTTTCTCTTTTAACCATTTCACAAACGTCTCTGCATCTATGTTGTCATGATAATCGGCCTATTTTGATTTTAACGAAAATAAAAGATCCGTCCGATCAACAAAACCATGCTTTCCACCTGCATGCACAATAATGTGTCTTTTTCCTTCACAGTTGGTTTGTTTTATATACTTTATGTTATCGTCCTGCCAAATTCTTTTTGTTCCACCTTTAGCGAAAATCCAAGTTTCGTCCAGAAAAACAAATTAAGAGCATTCTTGTTGACACTGAGTATAATTTCTTAAAAATTCAATGCTTTTGTGCACGACTCTAGCTTTTTTACACAAAGCTTTTAAGTTGTCCTTATTTTTAAACTTAAACCCTATTGACCCTTAATTTTTAAACAAGAAGTTCTTTATATTCCTATCCTTCTTATTTCTACGCTTCATATTAAAATCATGAATAATAAATAACCAACTAAAAGTGGACTGACAGTTCGAGGCCACTTTTTGACAGATAGACAGAAGAAGTAAAAGTTATGACGTCACCACCTGCAGGTAACGCTGACGTCAGGTGACGCGAAACCATAAGTTTGCAGCCTATCAAATTTTGCTCAACGCGCCTAAAGAAGTTCTTACACAAAATATATTTATTTTTGGCGTTTTATTATGGATCGTACCTACGACGTTGCTACATGCAAAACTTTAAAGACAGCAGACGTACTCTTACAAAAGCTTATATTCAAATCATTGTTTGTTTTTTATATTTTTTAGCCATTTTTTTAAAGTTATATCTTATTGCACAATAAACTTAATTTGGAAACTTAATTTTTTTTACGCCAAATTTACCTAAGTACTTATTTTCAAAACAAACGGTTAGTTTATTCCAAAAGTATTTGTATTATCATTTTTATTAGTCATTTTTTTGTCTAAGTGACTTCTTTGCATATAATTTAAAATGTAACTATTTATATAGTTTTGTGCACTTGCAGTGGATGAGCTGGTTTACTAACTTCCAAAATTGTTCGAACTCTTAGATGAAATTACATTTTTGATCTACATTCTAGGGAGAAAATTAGTCGTTATGGATTTTTGGCTCATTCAGAAGAAATAGTACTTAACTGTCGAGCTGCATTGTTTATGGCCAATGAATTTCTGTTATTCTTGCATTGTATCTTCCAGCAATTACCTTCAACACAGCCAAATGTAATATCTCATTCTAATTAACTTGTGCAAGCCAAGAAAATTAATAAACGTCAATGTAACATTAATTAACAATTTTTAAGAAATGTATTACTAAAATTTGAAAATGCTTAAACCAATTTGAACGTAAAAAAATTCAACTCGACTCTTTCAGTATCGAATTTAACAAAAAATTCTTGTTTTGCATAAATGAAAGCAATTTAAAAATTGTATAAGGATCCGCTGTTACTGCCTTGCCAAGGATGGGGCAAATACACAATTTTCCGGCCCAGAACGCTTCTGTGGCCTACTTGAAAGAAAAGGTTCGACGCTGAGAAGACCAAAAAAACACAGGGTGTTCTATTCAAAATAAAGTTATCTTTGTCCGAAATTATAAAAAAGTGACAATGATTTTTGAACATTCTGTATAATATTGAGAAACGGGTTCTATCGAAATTAATGGCCCAAAATCTCTTTTATGCTTGGTCAGAATTCAAAGTGATGATTTCTATACATTTCGATGATATTTAGTTTCCAATTGTACCTAGCATTTTCATAAAAAAATCAATAACTCGAGAACGATTACAGTAAGCTACATGGTACTGTATATGAAATCACCATATTTTTTTCTAAACTATTCAAAAGTGTAACTTAATACAGGGTGTTTCATTTAAAAAAACCCAACTTTTATAAATCACACTTTTTTGAGCCACTATGTAGGCTTTAAAATAATTTCCTTATGCATCCTTAATCAATATACATTTAATGAAATAAAGAAATTCCCGAAAAAATGTATGGTTTGGTTTATAGGGACCGTGTCGTATGGGTTGCCACACCCTGTATATATATATATATATATTTATATATATATCTGCAAAATTTACAGAAAACTATAATATTATTATAGTAGACTATAAACATTTTTCGACAGCGTCAATCGATGAGAAAAATGTATAACTGATTTTTAAAAATCAGCTAATTCTGCTGTATGTCACCTATATTATAGGTTCATGTGGGTCGATTATGTATCAAAAAACAACTACTCCTCTGGCTATATGCCGCGACAGGTACTAAATTACATCTGATTCATAATCGTGTATAATACCCCATTTCGGGTAACAATATGCAGATGCTTGTTAAGTAAGAGAAGAAACTATTAGATATATCCATCCGAAGTAACCACCTATAGACTGGTTTCGGGGTGTGTTGCCCCTCATCAGCATAGCTTAGGTCTACCTCGACTGAACACATCAACAGCTTCGACTCCTACCAAGTATACATGAAGTGCTACGCGAAAAGCGCCAGTCACGACATCTATACTTTTTAACAAGCACCACCCGGTGAATAGCTTCTGCGAAGAAGTATTAGTTGTCGTGACTGGCGCTTTTCGCGTAGCACTTCATCTATACTAATATCTAATAGTTTCTTCTCTTACTTAACAAGCATCTGCATATTGTTACCCGAAATGGGGTATTATACACGATTATGTATCAGATGTAATTCAATACCTGTCGCGGCATATAGCCAGAGGAGTAGTTATTTTTTGATACATAATCGACCCACATGAACCTATAATATAGGTGACATACAGCAGAATTAGCTGATTTTAAAAAATCAGTTATACGTTTTTTCATATATATAAAGGACAGATATTAAAAATAAAATTTGAAAATCCTGCGGCACGATGACTTTTGTTTTTAAATCGTAAATTTTTCGTATTTTAAATAATTTTATTTATTAAGTATTAGGTATGCAAAAAATGTATTCGTGAAATACAAATTTTATATATTTTAGTTCTTTAAATGTCCAACAAGATTTTTGGAATCACGCTGTAAGTAAATACTTTCAAGCCTAAACCTATATCAGGCAAACATTTTCCCTATATTTTATTCAAATAACTCTAATCCTTGATGTTCTTAATAACTTTTTAATTCAGTTCTGTCGTCTCAGACGCAATCGCAAAAATTATTATATTACGAGAATCGTCCTCTCAGAGGGTATTTAAAAAGCTTAGGACTTATTCGACGACGACTTCGGGCGAGCAATAGAATAGTAATAGCTTATATTATTGTCTGCAGTGCTGCGATTACGACCAGAGGTGGCGAATGAAATTGATAACAATTTCGCTTGATGGTAATTTCCTTCAACAATTTGTTATAAAAATTAAATGTCTTATTTGTAAAACAGTGGTTGGTGTAAGCCGAATAAACTGTTGTTTAATGATTTGCAACTGGTACAACATACGAAATTTTATTACTAGTCTACAAAAGTGGTAAGGAATAGAGTAAGGTTGCTCCTTGTCTTCATATTTTAATTTATTTATTGAACTAACAATTAATGAGATGAAATACCATTCCAGAAGTGTTAATAAATGGGCATTATACTCCCAATAATTTGCAGATGATATAGCTCGTCTAGCAACCAACGAGAAAAAATTTGGTCTGATGTTACACATTCTTGACTCTTCTTTACCCAAATTTAAACTTAATATTAACTCCAATAGGACAAAAGCTATGGTTATTAATAAAGTGATAACAAATGCAAACATACGGATACAAACAAGTTTTGGAAGCTTGGTAACTTATATAACAATAAAGCTATAAAAGTAATAAGAAGATTAATTACATCAGCCAAACAGGTGCTCAAGAAAAAAAGACTTTTTCCCAATAAGCAACTTTTTTTTTGCAACACCTTTTTTTTAGGTGTTTGACAATTAATACTAGTTTAAAAATCTAACCAATAAATTAAATCTAGTATATGCTTAAAACTAAGTACCTACTTATTTACCTAAGTCAATCCCTTGATAAGTTTTTTTATTGGTTTACACTTTTACACGTAACCACATAACCCACGCACTGTACCCTGCTTTTTCACAATACACTATATGAGTTCCCTCAGTTTAGTTCTTTTCAATCTTCGCACATGCTTCACCTGTTCCACTCTTTCTTCTTTAATCAGCACCTCGCTGTTTGTCATGATATCTTATATTTCAAAAACCATTACTTTCGTCCTGCTTACATTAACTTTTATCCCTTTAATTTTTAGGGAATTATGCATAATATGTAAAATGTAAAATGGTTAAAGTTGTGGGAGATCTTGTGCGTTGCGGGAGTACCTACTCATCTGGTTAATCTCATAAAAAAGTTATATGAAAAAAGTGGAGCGGTCGTCAAAATTAACAATCGTATTTCCAGAACAGCAGATATCAAAAAGGGAGTTAGATAAGGGTGTATTTTATCACCTCTCTTGTTTAATATATATACGGAATGTTTAATGAGGGAGATACCTGATGAGTGGGAAGTAGGGTGGGAAGTAGGCTTTGCCATAAATGGGAAAAAAAAATTCAAATCTTAGATATGCTGATGACACTCTTCTAAAAGCTAATTTAGCAGAAGAACTTACAGAATTGATACAACGAATCGATAGAACATCAAAAGAGTATGGTCTAAAAATCAACTATGCCAAATCTAAAGTATTGATAGTTGTTAGATCGGATAAGATAGCAAACGGACCACATCACATTACCAACTGTGAAGTGGTAGATCAGTTTGTTTATATATGTGCCCTTATCCACTCCTCCGGCAGCTGCGAGATGAAGATCCGCCGTCGTATTCAACTTGGCCGAACAGCAATTACATAAAATTTGGAAAGATCGATATATATCCATCAATACTAAAAATCACTGGTCCATGCCTTAGTGTTCTCCATTTTCTGGTACGCTTCCGAGACATGAGTTATAAAGGCAGCCTACAGGCGTCGAGTCGACGCCTTTGAAATGTGGGTATGGCGAAGAATGCTAAGAATACCGTGGACAGCACATCGCACCAATGTGTCAGTGCTGAACGAGATTGGACCATCAAACCGTCTCGGTAGCTTGACATCAGCGCGAATACTGAACTTCTTCGGACATATAACTCGTCACGACAACATTGAGAGACTGATTGTCCAGGGCAAACCCATTGGCAAAAGGAAACGCGGACGCACCCCATCTAGATAGACAGACATTGTTTCAAAAGTAATCGAGCGTCCACTAGTGAAAGCCATTAGAACTGCTGCTTACCGTGGGAGATGGCGAGAGACTGTAAGAAGAGTTCTGAGTAATAACATCTGACATTAACTTGTGATCCCTACACGTCGTTCTCGATGTTAGACTAACAAGAAGATGCATAATATTAACCATCGCCTGCAACTCCTCCTCAGTTGATGCTAATATGACCTAATCATAGGCGTAAAGGAGGCATTTGAGTTATTCATTCTCAATCCATAAGCACTCTCTTTTAAATATTTTAAACAACCGTCTATAAACAGCCATGGCGAAGCCTTACATCCCTGTCTAACACCTTTTTCGATGTTAAACCAGTCCGTGTAAGCTCCGTTTATCATGTTACAAGCATTAAAATCCTCAGAGCTCGTATCAAACTATCGCTCACCCCATACAAAGACAATGTCGACCAGAATTCATTCCTCACCACTCTGTCATAGACCTTTTTTAAGTCTACGAAAGTGCAATAGACCTTTTGACTTTTAGCAAAGAATTTTTCAACTATGCTTTGTAAGAAAAATATCTGATCCATGCATCCCCTTCCTCTTCTAAATTCCGTTTGCACATCCCATATCTTCTAATCAGTTTTAATCGTCACTGTTTTAATCAATATATTGCAAACAGCTTGTCGACGAAGCTGAGTAAACTAATGCCTCGGTCTTGCACACCTACTGCGAACCTTTTTCTTTGTAAATAGGAACGATAGCGGTCTTGCACCAATCTTTTGGTACGCTGCCGCTATTCCAGCAAAGGTTAAAAAGACCGTATAATAGACAGTGATAAAAGTCTTCTAAAGAGGTAGGTTTTGTTTTATACATAACACTTTTCAAATTACCACACAAGAAAGTCTAATGTTGTTAGATCTGGTGATTTTGGGGTGAGGCATGCAATTTGCATGAGTAAATGACCCTTTATCCAAAAATGTATGATAAAATCATCAGCCCCCTTTAAAAACAAAGTCGACCTGTTTCAGGTTTTACGGAGAAAAAACACTTATGTATGTGGTACTGCATAAAATTTTCGTTTTATCCAGAAAATTTATATCTTTTAGGACATTCTTTTGGATATCAAACATTATTTCTACATACATACATATAGTCACGCCTTTTTCTCGTACGGGTAGGCAGAGACCACTTCCTTTCACTTGCTTCGGTTCTTACACACATCTTTTGCTTCCTCTACTTTCATCAGTGCTCTCATACATGCATGTCAGTTGTTGGTACTCTTGGCCTGGCCTTTCAAACAATGTTGATCTGATCGATATATGTTCGCCGAGGTCGACCTCTACCTACTTGTTCATTCACACTCGCTTTATATATTTGTTTCGTCAATCTTTCTTCATCCATCCGTTCTACGTGTTCAAACCATCTAATTATTCCTTTATCTATCTTTGTAACTACATCTTCTTTTACACCACAACGTTCTCTTATTTCACTATTTTTTACTTTACCCAACCGAGTCACTCCGGCTATACTTCTCATCTCCGCAGCATTAATCCTATTTTCATGCTTCTTTTGCCAAACCGAACATTCACTACCATACATAAGTGAAGAAACCAACACACGTCTATGCACAGCCAGACGTGCCTTTTTCAGTGCCCCATTTCATTTGTTTTCCTGTCAACACCCTTCGCTCAATGTCACTTTCCATCTCTCGTAAACGTTGAACCCAAGTACACAAATTCATTTACTTGTTTCACTCTTCCTTCCTACTTTTCTTAAATATAAAGAAAAAGAAATATTTATACATAAATATAAAACGGTCCTGATATCAGTAAAATAAAGTTAACAATCATTGTTTGGCTTTATAAAATTAAACTTTATTTCGCAATTCTTTTATTTCAATTACACCTCCTTTTAGCGTTTGTTTCTAAATAGGCTCTATTTGTAAAGGAAGTTGTAACGATGGAAAATACCAAAAAGAGCAACGCTTATAGTCCAGTTTTCGAAGTTAAAAATTAATAAACCGGCACATTTTTTATTCGTATACAAAGATTATGACGTGGCATAAATTCACAAGGAAATTAACATACCCGTAGAATGGTTGAAATCTGAATTTATTGTCCTTTCCAAAAAACCGAATGCTAGAAAATGTAATGGGTTTCGTACTATAAGCTTGATGATTCATCTGTTAAAGATATTTTTAAAATAATCCACAACCGAATATTTAAACTTTGTAAAGAACAGATATCTCAGTCCCAATTCGGCTTTAGAAGTGCCGTAGGAACCAGGAAAGCTCTTTTTTCAGTTTAAGTATTGCTTCAGCGATGCAGGGATGTCAACTGTGATGTGTATGCATGTTTTATTGATTATACAAAAGCGTTTGACCAAGTTCGATACACCAAAATGATGAAAGTCTTGAAAAAAACTGACCTGGATGGAAAAGATATCAAGATCATCCGAAATCTCTACTAGAACCAGGTAATTTGTGTCAGGATAGACGGAGACAGAACCCAGTCCCCAATCACCTTTAATTTTTACTCTGAATATATCTTTAGAGAGGCGCTGCAAGATATTGAGGCCAGAATACTACTGAATGGGGAACGGTTAAACAACATAAGGTATGTAGATGACACTGTTTTTCTCGCAGACAATCTTGCTACGTTACAGCTTCTGTTGGATAGAATCACAGCTTTAAGCCGACAGTATGGGCTATAAATAAGAGTAAAACGAAGTTTATGATAATAAGTAAAAACCAAGACATCCGTGGAAGTTTATTAGCAGATGGAACTCCCCTGGAAAGGGTTAATAGTTACGTATACTTGGGCACAAACATTAATGATAAGTGGAACCACTCTATCGAGATCAGAACTCGCATTGAAAAGGCAAGAATCGCATTTCTCAAGATGAAAAAGTCTTGATAAGCCACGACCTACAGCTAACCACGAAAATACGTTTACTTCGTTGTTACATGTTTTCAGTACTATTTTATGGAGTCGATTCGTGGATGCTTGCGGAGGCTTCCTCCAAGAAATTGAGGCATTTGAAATGTGGCTGTACCGGAGAATTCAAAAAATACCTTGGACAGACCGGGTTACCAATGCAGCAGTGCTGAGAAGGATGGGCAAGGAAAGAGAAGTCCTCAAAGTCCTTAAAGTCCTTAAAGTCCTCAAAGTCCTCAAAGTCCTTAAAGCACGAAAGCTACAAAATATTTAGGACATGTAATGCGTAATGAGAGCCGATACAAACTTTTGCAAAATATTCTACAAGGCAAAGTGTATGGAACTAGAAGACCAGACAGACGACGAATATCGTGGCTGAAAAACTTAAGAGCTTGGTTCAACCAGACAACATCAGCTATTCCGAGCTGCAGTAAATAATGCGCGAATAGCCAATATGATAGCCAACATCCGAAACGGATAGGCACTACAAGAAGAAGAATGACTTCGAGATCTTTGGATATTCTTGAAAGTACATCCACATTGTCCATCCAGGATATTTTCAACATCCGTCGATACATCCACATTTCGAAAGCTTCTAGCTTTCTACACATGGCTTATGTTAGAGTCCACGCCTTAATTATAATTATATACTAAAGACGTAGTTACGTAGTACTCGAGTGCGAACGAAGAGCGACAGTCAACACGGACTTCATCCTCACAAATAATGCTTTGGCTTGTTCAATCCAGGCCCAGACCTCCTGCATATTATCCCAGCTGTCGTTGACCTAGCATCCAAGATATTTAAATGACTGAACACGATCGATTTGTTGGTTCTGTACCTGTAGAATACCACCCCTACCTTGGTTCATATTAATCACCATCCATTTGGTTTTTTTGATGTTTAAATTTAATCCAAATTTTGCATTTCTGATCTTTTCAGGACATGATTATCTTATGGTGGGCTTCCTTGGCCGTGGTCGTGATCTTTCATAAATAGGATCGTATAAGGGTATACTGCTTTATGTTGTTGTTTGGACATTTTAAGGTTTAAGAGTTGTAAACTTCATTAAAATACGATTAACGTTACTCAACGACCAAAATCATAATCTAAAATTTACGAGTTCAGGATTTTTTTACGTTTATGAAATAATGAATTTTTTTCATTTGACTGTATTACGGTAGATATATGTGAGTAAATTAAAATAAGTAATTTTAAAAAAATGCTTAACAGAAACTATATCAATCGTTGCATTGCATAAGTTTACGTCTATAAGGAAATAAGGATTTTAAAAAATTCAAAAGCTAGGCGCATTAAATTTGACCAAATATTTGGTTCTTCAGTCTGCTTTGCGGAAAAAGTATTCTAGTCTAATTAGCGCATCATGTCGTAGGCTATTTATTTCTTTCTGTTAAAAAATAACTGATGTTGGTGCCTCCAGACTGCAGAACACAAACAACAACCTAAACGTTGGAACATGGCATATGAGTATCGTTAGAATTGTGATCTGAAAAGCGTTGGAAACGAAGATGGACCACATTCCAAAACAATACTGCTTCAATGACCAATTTAAAGTGTTGATACCAGACAAAAGAGAGTGGGACGGCTTCCAGCTCAAGGGCATATTACAGGGGAAAATCTGCTACACAGATGGATCCAAGACTGAGAATCGGGCGGGCGCAGGAGTCTTCTTTAGGAACCCAAGCACTGGCATCAGCTACATAGGAGGAATGTTGAAAACGCGCATGTTAACATCCTGTCAGACGGTCAAGCGGCACATAAGGCCTTGTACAGCAAGGAAGTGACGTCCAAACTGGTATGAGACTGCAAAGAAGAACTGGGTTCCAGGACAACAGGGAATTGCAGATAATGAGAAAGCAAGCGAACTTGTAAAAAGAGGTTCGGAAACTCCCCCAAACTAAGGGCAGATGCTTGTGGCACCAAAGCGTACAGTAAGAGTATATGTAAAAGACTGGATTGAGGAAAAATACAAAAACTACTGTGAAAGCATTCCAGGAAACAAACACGGCAAAGAATACATTAAAGGACCGTGCCACAAAAACACGGTAGAACTGTTAGCGATGAAAAGGAATCAGCTAAAAATCACTACGGGGCTCCTGACCGGTCACGCACCAGTGAAGAAGCACCTCAACAAAATGGGACTGTATAATGGAGACCTGACCTGCAGACTGTGTAGTAAGGATCCGGAAACAGTGAAACACATAGATACTGTGCTGCTGCGAGGCACAGGACCGAATTAGGAACAATGATATAAAACCACATAGGCAATATACAAAGGGACAACAGGCCTAAATGGCACCGGAGGCAATAGCCAGATGGACCTACATAGGGGTGGAGTTTTTAGTTAGTAGACCTGATACAGTCAGTAAAGTCTCACAGTAGAAATAACCTCTCCATAAAGGATTTTCTACACATCTGCAAAAAAAACCACTGTTTTGTGTGTATGTAAAATGCTCCCTTCGATTAAGAATTCCGCCAACCGTGAATTACGCGTTTTTATACGCTTTCTTAGCGCCAAAGGCATAAAAGCAGCTAATATTAATCTTCAGATCGGTGAAGTTTAAGGAAAAAACATTACAAGTGATGAAATGTTAAGAAAGTGGGTCGGAGCTTTTTAAGATCGACGCAATAATATTTATGACGAGGAATGGACTAGGCGAATAGTTTGGCTGGGAACAACTTGTTCATCCTCCATTTAGGCCATACGACGACGGGATACAAAAGCTTGTTGTTTGATATGATAAATTCCTCAATAATTGTGGCAATTATGTAGAAAAATGGATTAAAGTACAGGCTTTCATGTAAAAATAAAATTGTTATAAAAAATATACTATCTAATTGAGTTACATATCAGCGCGCCAAAATCAAGTGACGAAATTGAAGTGATTGGACAATGATGTGAAAAGTCACGTAGTTACAATCCATCTCCAGTAGTCGCAAGCAGTCAATAGTAAATCTTATTTCGTGGTGGTAACATAAGTAATAATGCCTTCTCGATCATTTAATTTAATTTCAGGCTCAAATAGATAAACATTGCTTCGTTGAAATAGCAGGTGAATGATATAATTGAAAATGGTCTTTTGTCGTTTACGAATATTTTTATACAAATTCCCTTTTTAACATCATAATGGACCAAATAATTGAAAGTGTGAACAAGTGTGTGGTATGAAAGCTGGAGATCAGGATCACAGGAAGGCTGATGACAGAATTGATAGGACTTTGTCCTATTACACGAAGAAGAAGAAGAAATTCAAAATTTAAAAATACAGCCAACCGTCTCGCTCGCTCAGGAAGATTTAAAATGTAAGGAAAAAATGTTGTAAAATTTAAAAATTATTTTCGAAGAAAATAGGTATTGTTTAATTTTTATTTTTTTGTTGTAAACTGGCCTATACAGCTAGAGGGCAACATTAAAGCGACGATTTCCACTTTTTCCACTATAACAATGTCGTTAGGCACCCGCATTGCAAATAAGCATCAGTGTGTGAACACGATTGGTGTGGGGCAGAAGACCGCGATTTTCCAAGAAATAATACCGAATGCAGGTCGAGTCCGCCACAAATATCTTTTTCGTTTCCTTCGTTTTATACGAGTTTTCTCCGATTTTTACGAAGACACAGAGGCAGACACGCATCATTCAGGAAATCGAAATTACCCTTATAAATTGAAATAGGAAGTTGTTCAGTGACGGAGACATTATATGACATTTAAATTCCGTTCCATCGCTTCAAGGTTGTTGTTAGTGCAGATGGTACAATTATGGGTTAGTAGAACTTTCCATTAATCTAATAATAATTGCTATCTAGTAGACAACACTGTAGCTTCCACATCATATAATTAACTGACATTTCGGATGGACAGAATAACAAATATTGAAGTGCTAAGACGGATGAACAAAGAAAAAGAAATAATTCTGACCTTTAAAAAACGAAAATTACAGTATCTGGAACATTTTATGAGGGGGTCAAAATACAGCTTGTTACAACTGATAATACAGGGAAAGATTCAAGGAAGAAGAAGTGTCGGAAGAAGACGCCACTCGTGGTTGAAGAATATGCGTGACTTGTACGGATGCACAACAAATCAGTTGTTTAGATCTGTCGTGTCAAGAATACGCATAGCATTGATGATTGCCAACCTTCGCAACGAAGACGGCACCTGGAGAAGAAGAAGTTCTGGGGGAACGGTCGTGCTTGTCTTCTCGGAGTCTAATGAACGATGCAAAAAACTTCACACTTTTAAACGTCATGAGACAATACGAATAAACACTGTCCTCGAGTTTTGTGTTCTTATTTTCTAGGTAGTTAAATTACTGCTATTAGAAACAGAAAATGATGTAAATTGACGAATTTTCGGGAACTAAGTCGTTATTTCTTTGCTATGGTAATGACAACATCTTCTCAGTCCGGGAAATGCATTCCAGACTAGTTAGAAAAAATACTACTTTCTCAAATAAGAAGCGTTCGGAAAGTGGGTACTTTCGGTTATTTTCCGCGTTTTTATGTAACATATTCATGAAATGAAACATTCTTCTTCTTTTTCTTCTTCCGTAGCCTTACAACTCAGGGTGGGTTTTTGCTGCCTGTACTACTTGACTCCATCTGCTACGGTCTTCTGCAATTTCCTGCCATCTATCTTTTTCGATTCCCAGAGTTGAGAGGTCCTTCCTTATGTTATCTCGCCATCTCAATTTAGGCCTTCCTATCGGCCTCTTTCCTTGAGAGGCCTTCTCCCATACAGATTTAATGAGTCTTGTTTTATGACTCCTTTGTATGTGGCCAGCCCATCTCAGTTTATTTGCTTTTATTTCTTGTATGATGTCCGGGCTATTGTACAACTGGGCTAGTTCAGCGTTAGTTCTTATTCTGTAATAGCCTGTTTCTGGGTTGCGGTAGGGACCGTATATTTTTCGGAGTGTCTTCCGCTCAAAACATCTTAAAATTAGAATATCATTTACGGTCATGGTCCATGTTTCACATGCTTATATTACAATAGGTCTGACGATGGTCTTATATAAGATGATTTTTGAGGTTCTAGAGAGGTGCTTGGACATGAAGAAGGATCGTAAGGCGAAGTAGTTCTTATTTCCTTGTGTAATGATATATTTGATTTCTTCTTCATGCATGTTGTTGTCCGCTGTTAATATTGCTCCAAGGTATTGGAAGTTTTGTTCATGCTCGAAGTTAAATTCGCCGATTGTTACGTTTTGACGCAGTCGATCACGTGCAGGGTTTAATGTGACGTGCATGTATTTTGTTTTATTTTCATTAACACGAAGCCCGATTTTATTAGCTTCCTTTTCATTGCATACATAATATTTATTTTCACGTTAATCGTATAAATGAAATATTAGTAGGTAAATATTTACAGAAAATTGGTCCGATCCAAAAAAACTTTTAGTTTATGGTCTGTTGCGACCACTATTTCAATTCGACTTGTTTTTTTTTACATTCTTCTATTATATTTCCTGTGTCGTAAAAAAGAAAGTAATGATCTCCCCGCAACATTAACTACGAGGACAAATAAAGATGCGACCGAGGTCGCGTCCCCCCAGTAGCCTAATAGCACCTCGTTCATCGCCTTCAGAATCAACCCCTGCTGACCACCCTCATAGTATGGAAGCTGACGAAGAATTTGCCGATAAAAAATGTTTAATTTATTTTATTCTGCGACAAAAAAAATCTTTCAGATTTATTTAAAACGAACCGATGTGAACAATTGCGAAAATAATAATTATTACACATGTAATAATAGCTTAGAGCTATTAAATTGCGATACTTGTTACCCTTACAGTAAACTCTTAAAAATCTGCATTAACAAATTTACACCAACAAGCTTAGTACACTGTGAACATAAAAATGTTTGTTGGTGTAAGTATGTTAATGCAGATTTTTAAGAGTTTACTGTAAGGGTACATTACATAACATTCTTGCGGTTGGGCAATTGGTATAGACCAGGATTTCTCAAACTTATTGTTCCACGTACCCCTATTATACTTTTAAGACCTCGGCGAACCCTTTTAAAAAATTACTGACTATAGATAGGCATTTTATTTAAAAAAATACAAAGGAGCTATAAATAGGTGTTAAGTGTTCTTTTATTTTTTTTAAGAAAAAAGATAACATACTTTAAAAAATAACATAGGTACAGTGCAACAGAAGTAGCTTGGCGGGCGACTAGCCTCTAAAATAACAAATATTCGGCTGAATATACTTCACATTCGTAAACTTCCTACGATTGTACTTGAGACTCACGATTACTGAAAAATTCGTCGTCGCCGATCGGATAGTAATTCGAATGTTTTCGTTGTGCGCAGATTTTGTGATCTCTCGCCCGCCAAGCTACTTCTGTTACACTGTACTTAAATTAATGTGGTGAGTAGGCTTGTTTTTTGTCGCAAATGAAGTCGATTCTCGGAGCAATTTTGCTTGATTCCAATCTTAATTCATATTTAGCATTCGGTAGATTCCTGTAATTCGTCTTTACCATGACCAGGTGGGAAAACCCACTCTCTCACATAAGTTGTCACGACACAACATAAATTTCATCGCTTTAATGAAAATTTTCAGATATTCTTGTTTTCTTGCTACCCAAAAATCAATTAAAGATATATCTTTAAAATCAGCTTGAAAAGTTTGATCTGCGGACATTTCCAACAATGATTTATGTTGCTTAATGCTCAAATCATCATTAATGCTTGTAGTTGTGAGCATGAATGGATTTAAAATCCAATCTTCACCATTACCAATATCTGGAAAGTACTTGTAGCAATCCGGGTTTTGTAATTCCCTTTTTCGTACACAGAAGGAATTTAAACTTTACTGCAATAATTAGTGGACTGGTTGAAAAGCACAAATCGCTGGATTTTAAAGGTTTTTTTTTAACACTAAAATACTTCTTCTTCTTCTACTTGTAAGAGATCTAGATGATCTGTTGATTCCGGACTTGCCTCTGTAATATTTCCTGAGATGTGGACTGCCAGCTGTCTATCCATCTCTTTGGTGGTCTTCCGGGTGGACGGGTCCCTACTGGTTTTATCTCTAGTACAATGCTTGGTAGTCTATCGTCGGTCATTCTCTTCACGTGGTTATACCATTCTTTTCTCCTCTGCCTTCCCTATCTCACCACATCCTGTACGTCGCATTGTGCTCTAATGTCAGTGTTTCTTACGTGATCTCTTCTTGTTTTTCCGGCTATTGCTTTCGGCTATTGACATTTCGGCGACTCGTAGTATCCTTTTGGTCTTGTTGGTATCCTCTCTCGCTTCTATACCATATTTCATTATTGGCCTGACGCATATCTTATATATTTTGATTTTACTTTCCTTTCGCATAAAAGGATTAGCCCATACGGTTTTCCTTAGATATCCTGAAATTATGGCTGATTTGTTAATTTGGTTTCTCAGGTCCTTTACCAGGTCGTGAGCGCTGGACATATATATGCACAGGTATCTAAATTGCATGACTTGCTCTATGGGTTCATTATCTATTACCAGCTTGCATTTCATTGGCTCCCTAGCGATGGTCATGGTTTTTGTTTTACCTATGGATATATCCATATTGAGTTGCTGACTGATCTGATAGAACTTAAATAACTGTCTCTGTAGGTCATTCTCACTTTCTGTAAATATTGCAGCGTCGTCGGCGCAGCAGACCATGCTGATAGCCCTATTGGTCATTCTGTATCCCGAATTCATGGATGTTACTTCTTCTATGATTTTGTCCATCAAGAGATTGAATAAAAATGGACTATGGCTATCTCCCTGTCTAATTCCTCTTGGAGTGGGGATGCTAAATGTAATATTCTCTCCAGCTTTGATTTGCGTTCTGTTAGTAGTGATAAGGTTGTATACAGTTGTTACTATATTGGCAGGGGCTTATTTTTCCTTTAGGATTTTTATGACGTCTTCCAGGCGGACTCTGTCAAATGCCTTAGTAAGGTCGACGTAGCAAAATACTTCTCTCTTTAAATACACTTATTCCGCTAATAAATTGCTACAAACATTGAATTAAAATTCGAATATCATGGAAAAATAGGTACATCCATTATAGTTTCCACTTCCGAAGAGCATGTATGATAGCACTGAAGAAAGTAGAGGAAGCAAAAGATGTGTGTACGAACCGTAGCAAGTGGAAGGAAGTGGTCTCTGCCTACCCCTATGGGAAAATGGCGTGACTATGTATGTATGTATGTATTAGTTTAAATAGCAAAAGTTCCACCAAGTGTGCATTCGATGAAACACCTTGTACTCTGTAATGCATACCAACGGCAAATTAACACAAATTTTGGGAAGAGTATTTTTTTCAAATGTCATAATTTTCAACGACTGAAATGTTATTTGTTAAAGTATAATCACCATGACATTACTTAGGTACCCATTTTTCTTTTACTCCTGCAAAGTGAATTTTTCAACATTTCACCTGCTTTTGTAGTAGACCCATTAATTTTCCCTAAAGTACGCCAATGTGATTCTGACAGATGACAGACACAATGCGCATGCCCTATGCCCACCAGTCAATTTCCTAATTGGATTAATTTCAATGATAGGGCTTTAACAGTCTAGTTTAAGGTTATGTCGGTGGGCAGCAACACAAAATGTGTATACTGCTTTTTTTCTCTTCGCCGCATAGTCACTGTAAGAGTAAGAAGTATTGCAATTTAGAGACTCTATTTATCAACCCTTGCGAGTACAAAATCCATAAGACATCTATATAAAAAGGAACCTCTCAACCGCTCATTTATAGGATATAAGTCCAATTTTGTTGCTGATGAAATCATTCATAAGGAGATGATAGTGCGGTGTTCAAAAAAGTAAAGGATATTTTTATAAATAAGAAATGAATTGTGGTCGATATTTTCTATGTATGAGGTGAACGGTAGTTTTATACGAGCACTGAAATCACTTTACGAGGATTCCACTGCTTGTGTCAGATTAAACGGAGCTTACATGGACTGGTTTCACATCGAAAAAGGTGTTCGAGAGGATGTGTGGTTTCGCCATGGCTTTAATTTATACATAGGCACTTGTGTAAGATATTTAAAAGACAGTGCGTATGGATTACGAATGAATGATTGATGATCAGGTCTTATTAGCAGGCAATTGCAGGCGATGGTTAATATTATGCATGATGCTCTAAAAATCAAAGCGATGGAAGAGAAAAAAACAAACAAACAAACAAAGAAACAAACTGGGTGGTGCTAATTGAAGGAGGAAGTTTGTGTACTTGGGTACACAAAGTTTACAAGAAATGGAAAGTATGACTGACATTGAGCAAAGGGTGTTGGCAGGAAAACAAATAAATGAGGCCCTACATAACTTTATGAGCAGGCAGAACGTATAGGCATGACCGGCTGGGCCTAGGGGATTGCTGATCCCTACACTTATGTATGGTAGTAAAAGTTTGGTAAAAGAAGCATGAAAGTGAGATCAATGCTGCGGATATGAGTAGTCTAAGAAGTATAGCTGGAGTAACTCTGATGCATAAAGTGAGGAATAGTGTGATAAGAGAACGCTGAGGTGTAAAAAAAGATGTGGTAACAAAGATAGATAAAGGAATACTTAGATGGTTCGAACACGTAGAGAGGATGGATGAAAGAATATTGACGAAACAGATTTTTAGGGCGAGTGTGAGTGGGCAAGTTGGTAGTGCTCGATCTATGCGAACGTACCGTGATTTTCTAAAGAAAGGGTAGGTCAAGAGTACCAGCAACCGACGAGCATGTATGAAAGCGCTGATGAAAGTAGAGGAATCGAAATACGTGTGTAAGAACCTCAGTTTCGTTTCATGTTAGTAATAGTTTTCCTATTTACTTTGCTGATTTAAACCTGGCTCAATATTTATTGATTGACTTACATTTGTGAAAACGTTAATTTGAAATTGAATTAATTTGAAATACATTGTTGTTAAAGATACAATAAAACTGTAATCTTTTAATAGTTTGGCAAGGTTTATTGTGGCTATCCGTCACCTTTCCTGGTCGTCCTACTTCGCGCTCCTTTAAAACGTGCTGCATTTAGAAAGTTATCTATAATTAAGGAAACCCTTATAAATAAGCATTTTTCGAATAAAAATTATGATTTCATTCTGGGAAAATGTTAAAAATGTATTTTTGTAGCAGCTCTCATACTATAACATCGTCTCGTCAGACGATCGCCTTCAGGAACACCACCCTTACTTACTTTCTATTCTTTCCGCAACGGCGGCTAATTGAGCGCCGGCGACACGATGCTATGCGGCGAGATGGGCCGGTCGGTAATGAAGTTACCTTTTATACCGGTCGGTCTAATGGGCTCGAGATTCTGATAGAGCGTTCGCTGGTTTTCTGGATACGAGAATCAAAGCGGGATTAACAAAACCTCGGCAAGTACACCATATATCGTCTTTCATGTCGTTCGATTTTGACGTTAGCCTTAAAGGCGATTATGCATCGTTTGATAAAACGCTACAATCAAATTGTACAGTTGTAAATGTAACGATTTATTGAATGTGTGGAATCGTTGCAAATGCTTTGGACTGTGTATAAACTGTGCAAGTTGTTCTGGACTTAACTAAATTCATGCCGAAACCTACTGCGAAGTTTTATCGAATAGACTTCAACAGAAAATCTCAAAGTCTGAATGTCTAAAAAAGTGACTAAAAAAAGTTTGTATACCAACAGCGAATAGCGGGAACAACTTGTAGCTTACAAGAATGAATCGTGACTATGACCAACAAAATCAAAAGTTATCACAATCTCATACAAATAGATGAGGCTTACGGGAGATTGTTGTTCATAAAAACTCCTGGATAAAATTAAAGGAACAATATGAAATTATCCAAAAAATTACTTTATTTTTTTTTACGTCCGTTTATCGAGTATTTAAATAGTAGGCTAAGCATATTTTGTCTCGTTGTTAATGAGAGCTATTAAAACAATTCGTTTAGATCAGACCGCGAGAGAAGCCCTTGGCACACAACAACAACAGAAAAGCAAGAATATGTGGTGAACAAAAGATGTAACAGTTAGTAGAACAAAAAAAGCATAACAAGAATGGCCCTGCACAAGGAATCAAGTAGATAAACAAATATATGATGACATCAAAAGAGAAACACGACAGAAAACAAATCATTTAAACATGAAATGTGGGACAGAAAATGTCAAGAAATCGAAAGTAGGCCGAAAGTGCACAGAAGCATAGAAATTTATTGGAAAAATTAGGAAACTCCGCTCCGAAAATGTAAATTTTAATAATATTACACAACAACAATGGAAAGTTCACTACGAACATCTACTACAAGAGAATAGACCACAATATGTCTCTAAACTAACAAATGGAAAATCCTGTGAACCAGAAGGAGTTTTTGCAGAATTACTGAAAAATGGGACAGAAAAAATTATCAGAATACTGACTATTTAATAACTACCTTAATGTCCAAGAAGTTCCCAAGAAATGGAAGGTCGCAAATATATATCATCAATCCACAAGAAGGGCAATAGGAGCGACTGCGGCAACTACAGCACAGAAACAACTACGTGTTTACCATTATTTAGCGTATGGATACATCACAGGAAAGTTATAAATACAATAAAATAATACAACAAAGTGGATACAATACATTGCAAACAATTGCACGCGCCTGTGATTTTTCTCACCAGGATATTCGGAGATTGTTTGGTGCAAACAATTGCATGCGCTTGCGCCCGTGATTTTTCTTGCCAGGAGATCCGGAGATTGTCTGGCGCCTCTTATGTTAGTTCATTTAGCGTTACCCAGGGTGCACCACGAGGAGGCGAACTAACTTTACACCCCGTGTTTACCATAAAACAATAGAAAAGAGATCAGTAGCGAACCTAGAAACACACATGCTATTTATCGATTTTACAAAATCATACGACATCATACCCACGTGCCTACTCTGGGAAACACTATACAATACTAATATAAATCAGACACTAATAATAGTAGTGAGAAATCTCTACGTTAATTCTGTCTCTAGGATTAAAATCGGTAGGAAACTATCAGAACCCTTTAATACAACAACAGGCCTCCGACAAGGGTTTTGTATATCCCCAACATTGTTTAAGATCTACATTAAAGTAGCACTCACAAAATGGAAGAGAAAATGTTCAAGAATGGGAGTACTACTGAAAAATTCTACAATATACAGCTTACAACTTGCAGATGACCAGGTAGTTTTGGCAAGAGACAGAGAAGACCTCGAATACATGAACTGCAAACTGAAAGAAACTTATGAGGAATGGGGCCTCACTATGAACATCCAAAAAAACTAGATACCATAGCGTTGGGACGGAAAACCAGAACTTACAACTAAACAACTTAGATATTGTAGAAGCATGTGAAGATTACAAATACTTAGGAATAACATTCGATAAAATAGGGAAAGATAAGAAAGAAATAAGAGCAAGAATAATACAGGCAAGAAAGGCAATGTGATGTCTAAATGGAATTGTCTGGAGTAAACAAATAACCAGACAGAGAAAATACAACATATACAACACAATAATTAAAAAAAGCCTACTCTATGGTTCAGAAACATGGAGAATGACCGAGAGAAATAAAAGAATACTAAAAGCTACAGAAATGGATGCACTTAGACGAGCAGCAAGAATTTCCCGTGCAGATAGAGTGAGAAACGAAGACATCCGACAAAGAATGGGACTGGGGAATACGATCATTAAAGATATCTTGGTATGGACATGTGCAGCGACTATAGATTACGAAAACAAGAAATTAAATTGATCCCCCATCACAAAAAGAAAAAAAGAAGACCCAAAATAACATGGAGCAAGGAGATAAAAATAGCCATAAGGTTAAGAAACCTACAGAAGGAATAATGGGAAGATCGAAGAAAACGGCGTCTAGATATCGGACAACGTCGTCGTACGTTCTACACCGATATATATTTATATATATATATATATATATATATATATATATATATATATATATAAATATATATATATATATATATATATATATATATATATATATATATATATATATATATATATATACACTCTTCGATAAAGAAAAAAACATCACCACCAACCCTGAATCCCCGCCTCCACAGGCATCCGAAATTTGCGAACACATAAAGAAACTGAAAAACAATAGGGCATCAGGAGAAGACGGCATTATTGCAGAACTTCTGAAAAACTTGGGACCAAGCTCACTACGAGAATTTACACAGATCATCAGGGATATCTGGGTTACAGAAAAATTACCGGAAGATTGGAGGTGTGCCCTCATTCACCCGGTTTACAAAAAAGGAAACAAAACAGACGTAAACAACTACAGGGGGATCTCCCTTCTACAGGTTGTGTACAAAATCTTGGCAGCGTGCCTCTTGCAAAGGACACAAGAGCAACTCGAGCACAAAATAGGAGAATATCAGGCAGGTTTCCGGCCAGGCCGCTCATGCCCGGAACAGATCTTCAACCTGAAAACAATACTAAAACAGAAGGCTATCAGGAACGCGCCAGTTGTTTGTACCCTCGTGGACTTCAAAAAAGCTTACGACTCCGTCGACCGACAATCCCTTTTCACAATCCTTGAAGAGTTAGGACTCGACCCCAAGACCTTACGACTTATCAAATTAACACTTACAAACACGACGTCGAAAGTCAAGTTCATGGGAGAAAACTCAGAACCCTTCCAAATAAAAACAGGCGTACGACAAGGAGACGGGTTATCCCCAATTCTTTTTAACCTAGTGTTGGATAAAGTCATCAGAGAATGGGAGAAGGAGCTGAGAAACCAAGGACATTGGAAACCTATGCGACTCGGACGGGTCAAGGATAACCTAGAAATCTCTTGTCTTGCCTTTGCAGATGACATAGCAATACTAGCAGACAATGGGACAACTGCTACCAAACAAATAGAAGTTCTTAAGGAGTGTGGTGAAAAAGTAGGACTACAAATCTCCTTCCAGAAAACCGAGTTCTTTTGCTCAAAGATAGACATTCAGAGCCTTGATACCAAGTACGGCAGGATCAATAGAGTTACACACTTTAAATATCTAGGAGAGATCCTCGAACCAAACGGAGGAGAAAAGATGGCCCAGCAAATACGACTTCAGAAATTGAAAATGGCTTTCGGAAGAACCTGCAAAATTTACAACAAGAAATGCTTGTCATTACACACCAAAATTAGACACTACAACACAGTTGTTAAACCCCAAATACTGTACGCAATTGAGACCCTGTCTTTATCCACCAAAAGAGACATGGAGTATATCCTAAAAGAAGAACGGAAAACCATAAGGAAAGTGCTGGGACCCAAACACACAGATAAGGGCTACAGATTACACTCCAGAAAAACCACCGAAAATCTGTCCAACCTAGCGGCCGATGTAAGAAAGAGGCGATTGAGATTCTACGGACATATTAGTAGACTCCCTCCAACTCGCCTCGCAAACAAGATCTTAACTTACATCAAGGGGGTCAAGTCGACGACACCATGGATAGCTCAGGTACAGGCTGATTTACGGAAAGCACAAATAGACCAAGAAGAGATACAGGACAGAAGCACATACAGACGTAAGATTTTCCAATGGAAGGTTGTACCAGAGAATGAAGTGCCAAGGAAGACCGGAACAAAATGGTCCCAAGAAAGGAAAGAAGACATGGGAGAAAAGATGAGAGAAATCTGGAGGATTAGAAAAACTACCTCCCAAACGAATCGTTTTGCTTTGCGTGATCCTAAGGGGTCTACTCGCAAATAATAATAATAATAATATATATATATATATATATATATATATATATATATATATATATATATATATATATATATATATATATATATGAATACTAGGTTTTCTGGATAAACCGCGTTCAGAAAATTTGTTTTCTCGACGTTTCGGCTCCCGCTTTGGAGCCATTATCAAGAGTTAGGTTATGGTTAGGAAGGGTAAGGTTCAGTACGTTTTCGTGGTCTCAATCTGCTTACTCCTCAGGGACAACTGACGAGCACTACGACGTAGCTGGGTATTTATAGGACTGGAAATGGAGGGTGGTAGAGGCGGGTGATTGGAGGGCGGTTGATTGGAAGGTGGGAAATCGGAAGGCGGTAAATAGTAGTTGGGATATTGGCGGGTAAGAAAAGGTTTCCATGTCGGAGGTAATCGTTGGCCGTCATTCCTTTTGTTTATACAATTGGGACGTTTCTCTACAACAAAAGGGATGACGATTACCTCCGACATGGAAACCTTTACTTACCCGCCAATCTCCCAACTACTATTTACCGCCTTCCAATTTCCCACCTTCCAATCAATAGTATTCATTTTTCTGACCGCGGAAGCATTTCTGTACATTTCATATATATATATATATATATATATATATATATATATATATATATATATATATATATATATATAATTATTTTTTCGTAAATAACTAATTTTGTGTAGTAGATAGATTTTCGTTAAAAGTAAGCTCACAAATTGTTCCTTGAAAATACCCAATACGTTATTTTGTGGTGAACTGTTTAGTTTTTTAGTTATGCCGCCAATTTGTTAGACAAAATCGTTCCATAATAAGTCGTATGAATCGGTCGCTTAAATAAGGTAGAAAATTATTCTAGAAGGCCAGGGTAAGGGCGAAAACGATGCACTAACAACCAAGATAAACGTTTTATTAGACAATACGCTTTAAAAACATGACTCACTAGTTCTGTAAAAAAAGTTAAAAGAAGATTAAATAAAGCTGGATTAAACAGTAGGAGATCAGCTACTGTACCCTTAATTACTAGAGAGAACAGAGTTGCCACGTTACGTTTTGCTCAAAATTGGTCAGTGAATCATCGGAAAAAGTTTTATTCACAGATGAAACTAGGGTTTACCTTAAACGCCCAGATGGTCCTGTACGAGTCTGGCGAAGACCGGGAGAGAAGTTTGCTCCTTTCAATTTCTCTGCAAGGCTTTCATTTGGCAGTGGCTCTGTTATTTTCTGGGGTGGAATATGTTTTGACGCTCGCACAGAATTAGTTCCTGTCCATAAATGCTAATTACTATCTTAAGAATATTGTAATAAAACATGTGATGCCTTTCGATCCTCACGTAGCTGGAAAGGTTACTCAATTATCTTAATCAAGTTGATATATCAATTATGGAGAGGCTATAAAAAAGCCTAGATCTGAGTCCGATCACTTCAACAAAAATAAACATCAAATACCTACAGCTAAAAACCTAAGGTAGCTTAAAAATGCTGTTATCACAACATAGGAACAGTTTCCATTCATTCAAAATTATAAATCCAAAGTAGAGCAGGCACACACGCTATTAATGTCGGACTTACATCATTAATTTTGCCATTTCTACCATAATTTTTTTTTACACCACAATTTTGTTATAAAATCTTTATTTTTAATCTTATAAAGAAATATTAAAGCTAATTCACCTTTAAAGTATCCAAATACAATTTTTTTAACTTTTAATATAACCAATGTCCATGGAAAATTTTAAAATTAATTTCGTTAAAGCAATTTTTATAATTTAATACGTCGCGTTAATATTGTGCAGTTTATAATAATTCAGACATAAATACCAATAAAAGAAGTTTAATAATATAAAATCTGTTAAAAAGTTCTTAAAATTAAATGAATAAATGCAGTTACGAGTGGTAGAAGGTATAAATACGTTTCTACAGTCATTGTAAGTAATTGTACCAATTTATTGTGATCATATCGTTTTATCTGTATAGTGTGATGATCCTGTAAGTAATAGACAAACTGTAAAAGCTGGACTGCACAGCTTGATCTTAGCGTTTTATCAAACCTTGTTCACCGACGTATTTAACCTTGTGTTGTTTTAGTTACATATAATATGCATAGTCGAAAAAATTCTTGGCTAGAAATCAGGAGGTCTATTGCGCTTTTATAGACTTGAAAAAGGCCTATGACAAAGTGGTGAAAAGTGAATTGGGGTCGACATTGTCTATGTATGGGGTGAGCGGTAGTTTAATACGAGCACTGAAACCACTTTACAAGGATTCCACTGTATGTGTTAGGATAAACGGAGCTTGCACGGACTGGTTTAACATCCAAAAAGTTGTGAGACAGGGATGTGTGGCTTCGCCATGGCTGTTTAACTTTTACATAGACGATTGTTTAAAAGATTTGAAAAAGAGTGCGTATGGATTGACAAAGAATGATTTGATCGTCAAATGCCTTCTTTACGCCGATTATCAAGTCATATTAGCGTCATCTGAAAAGGATTTGCAGGCGATGGTTAATGTCATGCATGATGAAAGTAAATGTAAGCAAAACGAAAGTAATGGTTTTTGAAAGAGAAGAAAGCATGACAAACTGTGAAGTTATGATTAAGGAAGAAAGAGTGGAACAAGTAAATGAGTTTGTGTACCTGAGTTCATAGTTTACGAGAGATGAAAAGTATGACAGTGAGATTGAGCAAATATTGTTGGCAGAAAAACAAATAAATGGGGAACTGCATAGCTTTATAAACAGCCAGAAATTGTCAAAAAAGGTACGTCTGACTGTGCATAGAGAAGTGTTGGTTCCTACACTTATGTATGGTAGTGAATGTTGGGTTTGGCAGAAAAAGCATGAAAATAGGATTAATGCTGCGGAGATGAGTAGTTTGAGAAGTATAGCCGGAGTGTCTCGGTTGGATTAAGTAAAGAATAGTGAGATAAGAGAACGCTGTGGTGTAAAAGAAGATGTGGTTACAAAGATAGATAAAGAAATGCTTAGATGGTTTGGACACGTAGAAAGGATGGATAAAGGAAGATTGACGAAACAAATTTATAAGGCGAGTGTGAATGGACAAGTTGGTAAAGGTCAACCTCGGCGAACATATCTTGATCAGATCAACATTGTTTTGAAGAAAGGCCAGATCAAGAGTACCAACAACCGACGAGGATATATGAGAGCACTTATGAAAGTAGAGGAAGCAAAAGATGTGTGTAAGAACTGTAGCAAGTGGAAGGAAGTGGTCTCTGCCTACCCCAACGGGAAAAAGGCGTGACTATATGTATGTATGATATGTATATCTTTATCGAGCATGGTTCTTTTTTTTGTAGGACTATTTTCCTACACCTTTCAACAAATGGTAGACAATCTATTACTATTACTTTTATTCCTGATTCCACATGGTTTTCGGTATCTTCCTTCTCTGAATAACTTTCTTTAAATCTTTTGCATCTAAATTTAGTAAAATTTAAACTGGTTATTTTTTATTCCGTAAAAATATTTCGAAAGAAATACATTAAATTTAATATTATACAATGATTTTTTTATATTTTTGTGATCTAATCGTATTTTCTTTATAATTTTAATATAAAATAATATATATAATATATAATAAATAAGAATGTATAAATTAAGTATCTCTAGATCCTTAGCAGTACTTCAATAAAGAGAGTTACGCACGACCACGTAGAGGACATACATAGTGACATCTATGAGGAGAAGTCATCTAACTTTCTATTGGCACGTAACTATTCTGGAACCGTAGAAATCCACTAAAACACAACAGGTAAAACCCTCATGGGCTCTCATACGCCTGGCTGTTTAAGAAGTGTCAGACTCTTACTAACTAAAACTCCTCTTCATGTCCATATATGCGTAGCGACCCCAGATCGAGTTGGGGCCGGTGAAAAAGTAGGTTACCAAAGATTAAAATATCTACCAGTCTTGGCAGGTATGTCACAATCTTTCAGGCTGAAGTCTTCGCTATCGAATTGTGTGCAAGAGAGTTGACCAACAGACCTCTAGCAAACAAAAACACAAGTATAACAGACAGCCAGGCTGCTTTAAAAGCACTGAGCTTTAACAAAATAAATTCTAAACTTGTATAAAATAGCATTGAATCCTTAGAGTACCTTGGTGCGAACAACAGGGTGATCCTACTGTGGGTACCTGGGCACCAGGGGGTAAAGGGAGAACAAAAAATCCAACACCCTTGCAAAACAGTTGGTCGAATCTGCGTTCAATGGACCGGAACCGGTTTTTGGAGTCACCAAAAGTGCTGCCAAAACAATTATTTCGGACTGGCGGAGAGGAAAATACTCACGTACTGGTCCGGAATACCAGGGTTAACTCATTTAAAGGCGTTTCTACCTAAACCCTCAAGAAACACACCTAAGCAGATCCTAGAATGAAACAGAAATAAACTGCGAATCCTAACGGGACTGCTTACAGGACACTGTCGTCTAAGATACCACCTCGAAAAGATAGGTCTGAACCAACAAACGGACTGTCGGTTTTGCTGCGTGGAAGACGAAACTGCTGAACATATACTATGTTCATGCCCCGGCCTAGGAAGAATAAGGTTCAACATATTTGGTTACACCAACCTAGAACCTACCGATTTCAAAAAAATCTTACCCCATACAACAATGAACTTCGTGAGAAGGGCTGGATTGTGCGGTGAACTGTAACCTCTAGGGGTGAGCCACAATAGACCTACTAATGGTCGCGGTGGAGGGGCGACCACGCCTCACTCACATGATACCTAACCTAGAGTCAGCAGCAAAAAGGTCTTCTAGAATTGGACCTTGTTATTTTTTTAAATCAGTTTTGAAAATATAGAGTGTTGTCCTTTATTGATCCTGTTGACTTTGGCAAAGTCCGATTCTGTCCTTCAATAGAAACAATGGTCGCAGTTCCCTGTATCACTTATCACGGTTGTAAATAACGGTGTGCTTTGTCGCACTGATTATATGTCGTTAAGTGCTAGATCATCGGTCTTTATGGCGCGTAAATGCGACCGTTCACTGGCCGAATGCCGATTCATCCTGAAGCTCCGAATACAATTAATACTGATTATTTTATCATTTTAGATTATGAATTCATTACTAATTGCTATTTCTAAATATTGTATTACTGATAGCAGCGATAAGTGCAAAGGTGAAAAAAATGTATAAAAATCGTAATGATCTATGAAAAAACTAGACATTGTTAGGATAAAAGTTGTGTATATATTATAATTATTGTAACTGTCTTAAAGGGCCATGTATAAATTGTAATTATTTGTTGTATGAGTGTTTTGATAATTGTATAAAATTTTGTATATAAGTTATACCCGTAATTGTTTGTCGATTTTCGTCACCTATATTCGTTTTTTTTTGGAGAAACTAAATTGGCAGAGCTGATAATACAATTACTTTATTGTGTTACCAGAAAAGGAAATGGAATTAAAGGCATACAATGTACTTTATTGTTTTATGAAAAATAGTTTAAAAAAATCAGTTTTGTAGCCTTAAAGAATATTATTATTAGTATTGGAGAGACTAAGATATCTAACAAATGTCAATTTTTCTTTATTATCAGCTGCACAACATCGATAGTTCTATAGTTTTTTCTAAATAAGGTCTCTCCATGTAGTGGTCGATGGAGCTGGTGTTCCGCAAGAATCAATTCTAGCACCAACACTATTTCTACTTCACATCAACGACTTGTTGGAAGCAACTTCATGTCCAGTACACAGCTTTGTGGATGATGGTACCCACCATACCGCTTTCTCTTCCAGGGCTTCTATATCAGCCCGTAATAAACCAGAAATGAACAAGGAAGAAATGTCAACAACATAAATGTGGACTTAGCAACAATTCTCGAATGGGGATCCAATAACTTGGTAGAATTCAATGCAAATAAAACACAAGAATGTCTTTTCTCTGGAAAAGCCGATCTCAATGTGCCAACATAATATTGTCAGGAGTAACCATACCATTGAAGTCATCTATCTCGATGCTTGGTATTACTATCAGCAATAACCTTTCTTGGAAAAATCACGTGAGGTCCATTGCCAAAAACTTGGCTTTCTGGTTCGTGCCAAGAGCTATTTCCCTTCCAGTCAGCTGCTTATGATCTATAAGGCACAGATCCGACCTGTACTGGAATACTGTTCCCATATTTGGACTGCGTTACCTAAACATATCCTAAAACTATTGGATTTCGTCCAAAAAAACGGCAATCCGTCTTTTTGGTGATGCCTCTGGAGCACCGCAAAAAAGTTAGCGATTTGTCTCTATTTTATAGAAATTTTCATGGGCGATGCTCTTCTAAAATATCAACAACCTTTCTTCCTTTAGCAGTTTCTTCGAGATTAACCCGTCAAGTTCAGCCTTCACACCCCTTCGTGGTCACTTTGAAGACCTGCAGAACATCTCTTTTCAAAGACTTGTTCGGATTAAATGCAAAAAAGACCAAAGTATTAGTAATTAGCAAGCAACCTAATATGATAGCTAACATAACAGTTGGGGGTGAGCTATTGAAGCAAGTGAACCAAATAAAATATCTAGGCAGCATAATAACTAACAGCGTCAAACTGAAGTGAAATCAAGGATTGAGCAGGCTCGAGCAGCATTTAAAAACATGAGTGGGGTCTTGTGCTGTAGAGATCTGAAGTTAACTCTAAGAATCCGACTTCTCAGATATTATGTCTTCTCCACTATGATGTACGGTATGGAAGCCTGGATTATAAACAAGTACGAAGAAAGACTACTTGAAGCCTTTGAGAAAATCACATGATCAAAAGTATGCATCTCAATTCATCTTACTTGGCGAAAAATGAAAAGTTCCGCCTATTTCTGTGCTATCTTTCCTCGCCTATATATTTCAATACGTAATTGAAATTTAGCGATAGAAGCATTGATGTTGGAGTAGCCGGATTTTCATTACAATGGACGTTAACTTCAGAATTACGTTAAGAAAAGTAATTGCGATAAATCTTGCATCTATTTTGTGACTTAATTTTTAATTTAAACTCATCAAATGTATGAGATAATTGTACGTTGGATTATAAGGTATAGTTAAGGGCGATATGGTGGAGGTAAAAAAATAAAAATTTACCTCTTTTGCTAATGCATGATAGTTAAAATGTTAAAAGTGTACTAATTAAAAAAAACTCCAGTTGATTTTTTTTAAGTATTGTTTATCGTTTTCGAAGTAACAATGCTAGTCAATATTATCAATTTATAAATCTTTGAAATAGACTTATGTATAATCCCAATCATTCATTGTTATATCTCCAATCAGGCATCGTTTTTCCTTTGTTAACATAAATTTATTTTATAATCCACTAAGGTAGGTATTAGTTCCAGTCAACCATCTCGATTTGTTAATATTGTCAGTGCTGTCATATGTCTCCTTGTCAACTCACGTTGTCATTAGTCATCCCTCAACTTGATTTTAATTTTAATGTTTCCATGGTTTTAAAATGTACATGTCTTTTAAATTATGTAATTTAGTCACAATTCTATAATTTTTGTTCATCTTGAAATGTTCATTGTTGAGCTATAGTTATGTCCTCTTTATGTTTAGTCTTTAGTAAACAAATTTGTGACAAGTTAGTACCGTTAAACTATTTAATATAATTAATTTCAAAAATATTTTTAAATATCAATATACTGAATTATTTTTATTCACTTTCAGAAATTTCTCCTGATGATGGCTTGATGCCGAAAACGTTTGAGAATTGGCTTGTAATAATTAAAAAAATTTGGTTTACTAGCCTTTTTTAACTATTGATATCTTGAATATTTTCAATTACTTCATGCATACATTTTAAAAGGGCTTGTAGCTTATTATTGTTTTTTATTTAAATAGGTATAATTTCTTAAAAGCATTAATCAAGCGACCAGTAATGTAGGAACAGACCAAAGCGTAGCCGAATGAGTAATTGAATGAACTATTTTCCCTTTAGTCTCATCAGGACCGGCGGTTAGCGGTTACTAATGACAGTATTGTCAATGACTCCTATGGGACTAACGGGATTTACACTCTCTATTTCGGCTTTCCCTGCCTTCAAGGCCATTCGACGAAAGATTTTGTTAATTATCTGGTTAATGGCATCGATCGATCGACTTGAGCCCAAAATAGGTCTTCCATAAATGTACTAAAAGTGAAGCATGTTAAATTATAAAATCGACATGAAACTTTTAATTTGGGTTTTTATAAGATAAGACAAATTTGAGGTTAATTAATGTTACTACAAGCGGCATTTTATTCAAGGTGGAGATTTGGAAGTGTTAACCCCCCGAAACAAAGCACGTCTGCCTAATCCCTATTAAAAAACACATTGCAGAGATATTGCAAAGAGCAAACCTCTCTCCTGTTCTTCACCAGAATCGTTCACGACCATCTTGATGTTTTAAGCTAACTATAGTTTTATCTATGAATAAAACTACCACAGATTAATATTGATGATTTTAAGGAAAACGTAACCTGGCAACTTTGGTCTCTTCAGTAAGCAAGTGTACAGTGACTGGTCTCCTACTGTTTAATCCAGCTTAATTTAACCATCTTCTAACTGTTTTAGAAAAAATTGTGACATTGCGGATAGCTTCGAGTTCGTTTTTAATCACAGAACTAGTGAGACATGTTTCTTAAAGCGTATTGTCCAATAAAACGAATGGTTTTGATAGCTATCATTAACAACAAGACAAAATATGCATAGCGGACATAAGAAAAAGATAAATTAATTTTTTTTAAAATTTCATATTGTTGCGAATTTTGTTCAGAAATTCATGTTTGTCAATACTCTTTAAAAAATTATTGCAACATTATTCATGCAACAAAAAAATTAAAGGGATGAACATAAATGTAAGCAAAACGAAAGTATTGGTTTTTGAAAGAGAAGAAAGCACGACAAACTGTGAAGTTCTGATTAAAGGAGAAAGAGTGGAACGAATAAATGAGTTTGTATACTTAGGTTCAAAGTTTATGCGAGATGGAAAGTATGACAGTGACATTGAGCGAAGTGTGTTGGTAGAAAACAAATAAATGGGGAACTGCATAGCTTTATAAACAGCCAGAAATTGTCAAAAAAGGTACGTCTGACTGTGCATAGAGAAGTGTTGGTTCCTACACTTATGTATGGTAGTGAAAGTTGGGTTTGGCAAAAAAAGCATGAAAATAGGATTGCTGAGATGAATAGTCTGAGAAGTATAGCCGGAGTGACACGGCTGGATAAAGTGAAGAATAGTGAGATAAGGGAACTTCTTCTTCTTATAGTGCATCTCCTATCGGAGGTTTGCTATCATCACAGCTATCCGTACCTTATTGACTGCAGCTCGGTAGAGTTCAACATTGCTACAATCAAACCAGTCCCTTAGGTTTTTAGGCCAAGACACACGGCGTCTTCCAATATCCATCCTTTCACCAATCTTTCCCTAAATCTTCAGCTGGAGAAGTGCGTAATTGGGTCCTTTTAGTATATGACCTAGATATTAAAGCTTTCTTTTTTTTATGGTGTTAATGACTTCACATTCCTTATTCATCCGATTTAGGACTTCCACATTAGAGATCTTTTTTATCCAGGGGATACGCCACATTCTACGGTAGCACCACTTCTCGAAAACTTGTAGTTTGTCCGTGTGATTCTTCTTGAGAGTTCATGCCTCCACTCCATACAAAAGTGCGAAAAACACCTAACAATGCAGCATCCTCATCCTAAATCCAATCTTGATACCTCGACTGGTAAACAAATTTTTCATTTTCGTAAATGTTGACCTGGCTATCTCTATTCTCGTTCTTATTTCACTTGTTTGATCACCCGATTGTTCTATCCAGGCTCCCAGGTATTTGTATGACTGCACATTCTATATTAAGATGTCTGCTACTGACACGTTTATATGGTTGTGATTTTGGGGGAACTTTGTAACTAACATTAACTTGGTTTTCTTAAGATTTATCTTTAGACCGTATTCGTTACATCAATCATTTAATTTCTCCAGATGTTGTATAAGATAAGGGAACGCTGTGGTGTAAAATAAGATGTGGTTACAAAGATAGAAAGGAAGGAATGCTTAGATGGTTTGGACAGGTCGAAAGGATGAATGAGAGAAGATTGACGAAACAAATTTATAATGTGAATGTGAATGGACAAGTCGGTAGAAGTCGATCTCGGCTAACAAAGCTATGCAGTGCCCCATACATCTGTGTTTTGCCAATCCCCTTCGCTCAATTTCACTGTCATACTTTCCATCTCTTGTAAACTTTGAACCCAAGTACACAAATTCATTTACTTGTTTCACTCTTTCTCCCTCAATCGAAACTTCACAGTGTGTCATGCTTTCTTCTCTTTCAAAAACCATTACTCTCGTTTTGCTTACATTTATTTTCATCCCTTTGATTTTCAAGGCATCATGCATAACATTAATCATCGCCTGCAACTCCTCTTCAGATGACGCTAATATGACTTGATCATCGGCGTAAAGGAGGCATTTGACGATCAAATCATTCATTTTCAATCCATAAGCACTCTCTTTCAAATCTTTTAAACAATTGTTTATGTATAAGTTAAACAGCCATGACGAAGCCACACATCCCTATCTCACACCTTTTTCGATGTTAAACCAAACATAGTGGACTTTATTAACATAATATTTGATGCTGCAAGATCTGCCACTCTTAGACCGTTGTCGTTGGAAGCATTGTGCATGCTGTGCATGCCCTCATGAGGTCTTAGTGCCTCTTTTTGTCCAATTTTCGAATTGAGAATTCCAAGGATGAGTGTCATGTCTTGTTTGGGAAGTTTGGGTAGTTTCTTCTTCAAAGTGTCGTAAAACAGATCTTTTATACTCTCATCTTTGTCTTCCGTTGGTGCATGCATCGATAGAAGCGAGTAGTTGTAGAAAGTGCCTTTTATCCTAATATAGCACACCCTATCGCCAAGTGGCTCAAACCTTAAAAATAAGTTCAGCAGAGATTTCTTGAGTGCAAAACCTATTCCGAAAGCGTGGGTGTTTTGGCCATTGCCACTATAGAAAAGTACTGAATTCCCAACGTCAGTATGATCCACTCCAGGCCACCGTATTTCTTGCAGAGCAGTGATATCCATATTCATCCTTTCCATTTCTTTAATCGCTTTTATTGCTGCACCTGGTTGATATAAACTGAGCACGTTTCATATTCCAATATTCACAGGTTCTTTCCTTGTTCTTTGCGTTATTCGTCTTCGTGTGTCCGTCCTGATTCGAGGCATCTGTTGCTTCTTCATAACCCATACTTTTTTTTATTTACAAAGTGGGGTGGTTAGCCCCACACTCAACCCTCAACCTTCTCTTTTCTCAAACGGGCTTGGGACAGTTTAAGGCAGAGCTGCTGCAACTACTGTCTGTAATAAAGTTGTAGATTTTTTTCACATCTTTGGCTTTTTGGCCACTTGTATAGAGGATAATTTCTGCATTAAGTCCTTCTTTCTACGCATATTTGCACATTATAATTGTTTTAAAAACTGTAACTGGGAATTATCTCATCTGATCCCAATATGAGGTCATTCTCTAACTCTTTGTAACCTCTGGAACTGATATTTCAAAAAAAAAAATTAACCAGTTTATTGACCAAATATCAATTTTTTTATTACATTAATAATAAAAATGTACAAAAAATGTCATTTCGTAACAAGAGTTCCAAGTCTGACGGACATTATGTACTTCCCCAGGAAAAATCTATTCAGATGAAATTAATATCGGCGGCTATGGCAACGCGTACTGATATCGTCCCTGTTATAAATTAGAACCAACAAACTGGAACAACCGCAATTACACTTGCTAGATTTATTAGTAATAACTTACATAGGCGCCCGCGTCCGTTTTCGATGCGAGGCCATGGTACGTAAGGGTGGTTGGGCGGTTGTCTGGTCATAATTAAAAGCCAAAGTGATGTCAGATTTTCCAACCCCTAACACGCTTACAGTAAATGTATTCATTTTGGTTAGCGTCAGGGATGCGCACTCCTAAAATCGATATAAATGTATATTATCTATGTTCTTTTCCATTACATCATAATTATATTATTACAATATTTAATACTAGTTTAAAAATGGGTAAAACTTATATTATTAAATCAAGAAAAAAAACTTTCGCTTTTTTTTATTAATTTGTCAACGTACATACATACATATAGTCACGCCTTCTTCCCATAGGGGTAGGCAGAGACCACTTCCTTCCACTTGCTACGATTCTTACACACATCTTTTGCTTCTTTTACTTTCATCAGTGCTCCCATGCATGCTCGTCGGTTGCTGGTACTCTTAACCAGGCCTTTCGTTAAAACAATGTTGATCTGATCGAGATATGTTCGCCGAGGTCGACCTCTACCGACTTCCGTCCATTCACACTCGCCTTATAAATTTGTTTCGTCAATCTTCCTTCATTCATCCTATCTACGTGTCCAAACCATCTATGCACAGCCAGACGTGTCTTTTTTGACACTTTCTGGCTGTTTATAAAGCTATGCAGTGCCCCATTCATCTGTTTTCCTGCCAACACCCTTCGCTCAATGTCACTGTCATACTTTTCATCTCTCGTAAACTTTGAACCCAAGTATATAAATTCATTTAAATGTTCCACTCTTTCTCTCTCAATCGAAACTTCACTGGTTGTCAAGGGTTTTGCTTGCATTTATTTTCATCCCTTTGATTTTTACGGCATCATGCATAACATTAACCATCTCCCGCAACTCATCTTTAGATGACGCTAATATGACTTGATCATCGACGTATTAAGACATTTGACAATAAAATCATTTTCAATCCATACGCACTCTCTTTTAAATCTTTTAAACAATCGTCTATGTATAAGTTAAACAGCCATGGCGAAGCCACACATCCCTGTCTCACACCTTTTTCGATGTTAAACCAGTTTGTGCAAGCTCCGTTTATCCTGACACAAGCAGAGGAATCCTTATAAAGGGATTTCAGTGCTCGTATTAAACTATCGTTTACCCCATACTTAGACAATGTCAACCACAATTCACTTTTCACCACTCTGTCATAGGCCTTTTCCAAGTCTATAAAAGCGCAATAGACCTTCTGACTTCTAGCTAAGAATTTTTCAACTATACCTCGTAATGAAAAGACCTGATCCATACATCTCCTTCCTCTTCTAAATCCTGCTTGCACATCCCATATCACCTTCTCAGTTTCATCGTTACTCTTTTAATCAATATATTTGCATACAGTTTGCCGACTATGCTGATTAAACTAATACCTTGGTAGTTCTTACAGTCAACGGTAGTAATAATAAAAAGTATTTCAATATTCATTCAATGTCTTAAAATATTAAAGGACTGTCAGTCAAAATGGTGAAACAAATTTATTGTAAAACTACTATTTGTAACAAAGCTACAAATAGAAAGATAAATATTCAAAAATGTATGGGACATAGGATTCAGTGGAACTTTACTAGAATCATGAATCAATGAATAAATAAAGAAGTTGCTCTCTTGTCATTGAATAAAAGAATTCTGTGTCAAGCAGTTCAATAGAATGCAGTAGAATTCGGAAAAGGAAATGATCTCAATGCATTATCGACTATGTCATGGATGAGTTTTGTCCAAATTGTTATTGAATTCAATTTAGAATTATTTGATTGCAATCATTAATAGAAAAAATTCATTACCTGATAAAAAATTATGAATAAAATAAAAATTCATTAATAAGTTATTGTCGCTAGTAAGTTGTTATCAATGATCGGTATATATATATATATATATATATAGCATATTTCACGAATAAACGGTGGTGGATTCGGATTATCGTTAGAAACTCGATAACCAGTATTTAATTATACATTTAAGAAGTACGAAAGTAAATTCCTCTAATATCTTTAACCAAATTTCGTAGATAAAACGAATTTTATTTTAAAAGGGACTTTGTTAGCACGGTTAATTTAGCAACCAAATCTGTTATTAATGACTTTATTTAATGGACATAATAAGAGAGGTAGGTAAGTAATCCAAACAAATTTAACTTATTAACTAAGCTATTAAGCTTTATTTTGGCTTGTTGATTCATTTTTGTAAGATTTTGTGTTAGATTTCTAGAAAAGTAATTAGTAGTCCTGGGTTATCATTGTAGTGAGTACCGACATTTAAATCTTATAGTACCGATTTTTAAAAAATTATACTCACTGTAAACAATATTTGTTTATCTGGACGAAACTTGGATTTTTGCTAAAGGTGGAACAAAAAGAATTTGGCAGAACGATAACATAAAGTCTATAAAAACACAACGACGGTGAAGGAAAAAGACACATTATCGTGCATGCAGGTCTGGATCGCGAACACGATGGGCTGATGAAAAAAATTGTGCAAAGTATTAGCTCTGTAAATGCACATTTTTACAATTCTCAATTTCCCAAAGATATACTTCCGTGATATCGTATATTTGCTTCCAATATCTGTCTCCTACCGTATGTGTAACCTTTAAAATTATTAACATCCATCCGGAATGCAGTAACTTTATGTTGGATGGTGGTGGTAGTGCTCTGCTTTTCTGATTAATGAGGTCGGAGTTGACGCGCCGTCTGATTTTGCTGATTCAGGTGAATCTCGCTCTCATCTCGACTGTACTACTGCACCGCAAACCACCGTTAACTATCATTTGAATGTCAGCCATTAACGGTCCAGAGGTGAACAATGAACTGCGAACGGGAACCGATTAAATCGCTGTTCAAGAGTGTATCAATTAATTTTGTTATTTGTACAATATTTGACTAAAATTAGGTCGAACGATTAAAACATCATTGTGGGTTTCATTTATATTAATGACATTTTATTGAGTAGATTCTGTTCAATACAAAAAAAATATGTTTATCGCTTGATCGGTAAAATTGGGTTTAAAAAAATATAAAAATGTATAAAACTGATTTTTAAATAACCACTTAATTTCGCTGCATGTTAACCTATACTATAGGTATATGTTATGAAACGTTATAAAACACCCTGTAACTAAATCTGAAATGTAAAGCTTAAAGCTGCCTACAATGTTTATACACAATTTTTGTTGGTATCTCTTGTGATAACAAAGCTACTAAGCTTTATCCCACTAATTAATCGCCCTATATGTAATTTAGGTATGTACGTATGTTTTAAACATTTAAATAATTTGAACGACACGCCGTTATCGAGATCCATAACTTGTATTTTTGGTTAGAGGTTTGAATGATAACACAGCCAAACAAACAAAAAATTTGGGTTTGAGGGTGAGACCATGTTAGCTATATGTTTTTGGGGTCGCTGAATCCGAATTTAGGATCAAAAAGACACCATCGGGCTAGGGTTTCCCATAACCTCAAAAAAACGACTTTTTAAACTATATAACTATAAACCATTCATATGAAACCCCTTAACCCCTTAAACCTTTACACAATAACCCCATGTCACCTTTAACCCATAACTCTATAATAATATAACACAATAAACCCCTAAACCCCATAACCTCATTGCTCCCGAATCAAACGAAAACAGTTTATCTGAGGCAAATTCTATCAATACAAATTTTAACTGACATTCAGGATACGTTCAAACAATAAAATAAAACGTAATAACTCCATAACCCCGTGATATTATAACCCCATAATTATATTACCCCATTGCCTTTAAATCAAATAAAAACAGTCTATTTGGGGCTATTTGTATTAATACAAATTTCTACTGACATTGAATATACATTTGAACATTGAAGTAAAAGGTTATAACCCCGTAACACCACTACAAAGGGGATTCCTAAAACTGCGTGTGTCTGCATCCAGGGCACCTCCTCGCGGTGACGAAGTGAGCCCGTTATCCGGCTGAGTTCCTGGATTGCGGCTTAGATGCCATCATGGCAGGCACACGCAAGTCTCTTACGATGCAGAGGAATCTCGAAGCCTCAGTATCGATGGTTGGTAAGGGTGTGAAAGCGGGCCCCCATGCGTCGTCATCAAGAGACCGTAGTTCCACATTGGTTGGTGACTTGGATAATGAGGATTATAATGCTACAAGAAAACAACCCTAAAAGTTCGTGCAATCTCATGATTATCAAGTAGATCATGATCAATTTTGTTATATTTGTTCAAGTTTAGTTTGAAAAAGCGTTTTTTTTGAGGTTATGGTAAACCCTAGTCCGATGGAGTTATTCAGATCCTAAATCTACCCCAAAAACATATAGTTACCATGGTCTGACCCCCAAACCCAAAAATTATTTTTTTGTGTGTGGCTGTGTAATGTTTTGATGATTGGTTTTACAAATTTGTTAATAAGCATATAGTGTCGGTACAAGGAGTGTTAATTATGTAAGTCATTACTCCAATGCAACATATTTTGAGACTTGTTCTAGAATTTTACACCAAGAATTGTTTTTCAGTATACGATATGTAGTTTAAAAATCTTATTAAGGAATATAGCTTTAAAATACAGAAACCGTATTTTATATCGTTAGAAAAAGTTATAATAGAACAGTGAACAGAATCACACCATCATGATCATCATCATCATCATTCGTTGAAATATGTCAATTCTTCCGGAAGGTCCCGCGGGAGGTGGTTAAGCGCTCGATTTGTCGAGAGAGGTCATTAAAGTCGGCGGCGGCATTGGAGGCATCACTTGGCGGTGGCAAAGAGCGGAGAAGCTGCCGCTCCCCAGGCGCTCGTCAATGAGATTACCCTCTAAACGTAATCCAATCACGGAAACATGGACTTTATGTGTGCAACTATTGCCGTTTTCGATATAGTCCCACGTATACTGCCCTCGATATGTATAATATACATATAAAACAATGATTGAGCGTAATACATAATAAGTATTTATCGCGCATCAAAAACTTTACACGATGAAATTATAAAACTTAATTTAACTTTAACTTAATTAAAGAATATTAATTAAAATTTATAATTTATTAATTTAGATCGTATTTTCAACCCACATTTGTATGTCACTGGATTTTCCGATATTTTTACCTTGCTAAAAAAATATGTTTTTAATGTATTTTATTATACAGGGTGATTTATTGAGAATGGGTAATCTCTGAATTGGAGATACTACACACCAAAATATGGCGATTGAGCTTAACATGTCTTATACAAATGTTGCAGTTTTACGAGATACAGGGTATTTAAAGTTGGAATTTAAATTTGAAATTTCTTAATAATTTTGTAATTTTAAGCAGCATGGTCTTAAAAATTGGCAACTTTATGTTTTTTGGCATGAAAATTACGAATTTTATGCTGAATTTAGCACTTTTCATACAGGGCGTTAGTTACACCCTGTTACTTAGGTAAATTACAACATATCTTTTTTGCCTAATAAGTTATGGCTAAAATGACTAAAAAATCTAAAAGTCAGTTCAATTTTAAATAAAAAAGGTACTCTTGTTTATTTCATGTTACTCTATCAGTTTTTGAGTTATTTGTATTTTAAACATACAATGAATTTTGTTTATTGTGAAATGAATTTATTTCTTTAAATTACTATTATGCGAGGTAACAACAGTAAAGACAACAAATAACAATCATAACAGTAATAAAAGAAAAATTTAAAGTAAATGCTCAAAATGCCCGCCTTTCACTTCAATACACTTTGTAAGGCGTCTCCTTAAAGATCTTTGAATATTAAATAACATTTGTCGATTATTTTTAATAATATTACTAGCTTCTTGAATTTTCTGTCGTAATTTATTGTATCTTTGTAAAACATGTCCTTCATTTGTGACCATATTGAGAAGTCTAGAGGGTTTAAATCTGGACTTCTAGGTGGCCAAACAAATTCACTGCCACGCCCAATCCACCGGTGAGGAAAATGTTCATTCAGGTATTGCAGTACTGGCAGAGAAAAATGTGGCAACGCGTCGTCTTGCATAAACCACATGTTTCGCCTAATGGCTAGTGGTACATCCTCTACTAGTATGTTTAACTGTTGTTCAAGGAAGTTTAAATAGAGGGGCCCGTTCAGATTAGGAGTAAGTTTAAAAGGACCAATAAAAAAACCAGATATCACACCACACCAAATATTTACCTTGAATTCATTCTGAAAATGCCGTTCCTTTAGAGCATGTGGATTTTTGGAGTCCCACAAATGTGAGCAAAACGAAAGTAATGGTTTTTGAAAGAGAAGAAAGTATGACAAACTGTGGGGTTTCGATTGAGGGAGAAAGAGTGGAACAAGTTAATGAATTTGTGTACTTGGGTTCAAAATTTACTAGAGATGGAAAGTATGACAGTGACATTGAGCGAATGGTGTTGGCAGGAAAACAAATGAATGGGGCACTGCATAGCTTTATGAATAGCCAGAAAGTGTCAAAAAAGGCACGTCTGGCGGTGCATAGAGTTCCTGTTGGTTCCTACACTTATGTATGGTAGTGAATGTTGGGTTTGGCAGAAGAAGCATGAAAATAGGATTAATGCTGCGGAGATGAGTATTCTGAGAAGTATAGCCGGAGTGACTCGGTTGGATAAAGTCAAGAATAGTGAGATAAGAAAACGCTGTGGTGTAAAAGAAACTGTGGTCACAAAGATAGATAAAGGAATGCTTAGATGGTTTGGACACGTAGAAAGGATGGATGAAGGAAGATTGACGAAACAAATTTATAAGGCGAGTGTGAATGGGCAAATCGGTAGAGGTCGACCTCGGAGAACATATTTCGATCAGATCAACATTGTTTTGAAGAGAGACCAGGTCATGAGTACCAACAACCGAAGAGCATGTATGAGGGCACTGATGAAAGTAGAGGAAGCAAAAGATGTGTGTACGAACCGTAGCAAGGGGAAGGAAATGGTCTCTGCCTACCCCTATGGGAAAAAGGCGTGACTTTATGTATGTATGTATGTAAATGATTGTTTTTCCAATTAAAAACACCTCGTCTAGTAAACGTCGCCTCATCGGTGAAAAGGAGGTAATTAAGAAAATCCTGGTTTTCGTTTTGTTTATCTAGCATAAATTGAGCAAACTGTAGGCGAACTGGTAAATCTTGAGGTAGCAAATTTTGGACAGGAGTATAGTGATATTGACGAAGATTCTTTTTTTTTTAAATTCTCCTAATAGACGATTGGCTTATTCCTGTTGCCGCACTTAACCGACGAGTACTGAGATCTGGATTTTCCGAAATACGAACTAAAACCTCTTCTTCATCATCGACGTTGATATTTATGTAGCACCATTTAAGCTATAAGGACGGAAACACCCTGTTTCGCCTAGGCGGGTATAAATACGTCTGAACAGTTTGTGATTGGGTTGTCTTCGATTTGGGTATGATTCTAAATACCTTCTGGCTGCACCAAGTCCACTATAATTTGACTGAGCAAAAAAACAAATTATATCACACATTTCACCGTTATTATAATGACTTTTTTTTAAGTAGGCTTGCGTCAGAACTAAGTAAGAGTGTATTATTTGTAGTAAAATAATTAAGAAATTTCAAATTAAAATTCCAACTTTAAATACCCTGTATCTCGTAAAACTGCAACATTTATATAAGACATGTTAAGCTCAATCGCCATATTTTGGTGTGTAGTATCTCCAGTTCAGAGATTGCCCATTCTTAATAAATCAACCTGTATATTATATTTTATTGGTTTTTTTATAATGTTTATTTATTAACAATAAGAATTAACAATTTTATAGGTTATATTGCTGGCTTGAAGATTATTATAAAAAATCTCGTGAAAGTCCTTATAAGACTTCTCCATTAAGAAGATCTCCTCCACGTCATTTTAGGTCTATTGCCAATTTCTCTTTAGTCTCTTGTCGTCTCTTCTATGCAACAATGGTTGGAGTAGGATATTGGTGTGCGATTCCAGCCTTTGGTAATGTGTTTGCCTTCTCTGATGTATGTCTTGTGTATCATCTGATTTATAACATACCAGGAAGCGTCGACATTTGCTCGCAAAATTTTGGATTGAGCTCTTTGTAAAATAACTACATTGAATTTACTGGCACATTCCCAAAATTGTATACCATAAGTCCAGATTAGAATGATAATAGTCTTATACAATAAAACTTTGTTTTCTATTGTCATTTTTAATTTTCTGCCAACAACCAATATAATTCTTCCATTTAAGGGGTCTTGGGTACAGCCAATTTCTTTATGTCATAATGGCATGAAACTTTCTTCAAATTTAGCATGCCAAATATTCTCGTAGGTTGTTTTTTCTCCAGACGATTTTTTAGTTATCAGGTAAAACAACGATCGGTTGCCATCTTCCAGTCGCAGTACTTTTTCTACTCTAGGTTCTTGATCTTGCAACTCATTCAGGCGGCCAAACTTTTTGCAAAAAAAAAAATGTAAAACCTCTGGTCACTATTTTAAACGCAGCCTGTGTCGTGAATTTATTTTTTCGGAAACCGTATTGTAATTCGCTGGAGTACAATCTCTTTTCGAAGTAGGAGTACAACTTATCCTTTTAAAATGTATACATATATATATATATATATATATATATATATATATTTATATATATATATATATATTTATATAGGATTTGTCTCCTTTTTTAAATAATGGTATTACTTTAGAGATTTTAAGTGCATCTGGGAAGACACCTTTGTTAAAAATAATGTTTATCTAGTTGGTGAGAGGTAGAACTATCGGTTTAGCAACTGCCTTTATTAGATTGCTGTTTAAATCATGGATGTCACGAGAGCTAGAAAAGCTCAGTCTTTTGATTGCTGCAAATACTTCTTGGAAACACACTGGTTCCAAAAAAAAGGAGTTGACAGGAGAAGGGAAACTTCTGAAATTATATGTTCTATAAAAGTCCAGCATCGGAAGAGAATTGATAGTTTTTTCGGCAATTGTACAGAAAAACACATTGAAGTTATTTTCAGAATTTTTTTTTTGCGAGCTTTATTTCTCTCGAAATTTATTACGTTCCAACACGCTCTTAATAAATTTGGAGGGTTGACAATGTATTCATTACATTCCGGTTTTTTTCCCAAGCAACTCGGTGTTATATCTTTTATTCATTAATTTATATGCTTTAATTTGCTCAGATCCTCCAAAAAACTCAGATACAATTTTGACAGCTTCTAGGTTATTCTTCATATTTTTCAGAGTATTATTATTATACCAGTTTAGTTTAAAAGAGCTATTTGCTTTTGATTTTTTCTTCGGAAAGCATATTCTGGTGGAATTTTCTAGGGTATTAATAAAAAAGTCGCATGTAAAATTAAGGTCCTCATCACTGGCGTCCAAAATACCCCAATTTACTTGGAAAAGAATCGATTTAAATTGGTCCAGTCCTGCTTGTGTCATTGAGTCCCTAAAGATCTCATCATTATGGATATGAGGAAATTCAAGCACAGTTAAAAATTGACCTTTATGATAAGAAGTGTACCTACCTCGAAATTGTGACTGCTTAAATTTTTAACTATATTATCAATGCAGGTTGAGGAGGTTGGTGTTAGTCTATTAAATAGAACTTGTATGGGATGTGCTTCAAGAATTTTGAAAGGTTAGGTTAGGCATGAATTTTAAGAAACAATTATCTGAGGCGTTGCAGAAAGCATGGATAGCTGCAACATCTCAATAAGAGATAGAAAACTTGATTCTATCCATGCAAAGACGATGAAGAGCTGTTATAAATAATCAAGGAGGATACCCCACTTATTTATTTATTTTATTTTGGAATAAAATTAAATTTAAAATTAGCCATCTAAAGTTATTGTCAAGTTTTTCTATGTTTTCATTAAAAATATTATTTTTAAATAAAAAAGGTGTGGTTTCGATAAACTTTGTCAAAATTAGATTTAATTTATCAACTGCAAAATCTCAATTTCCAGCTTAAAATAGAATAATAGATTATTTCCGTGTGTGTGTAGTAAAACAATACGAGCATGGAAAGTGAAATAAAATAATTTTCAGTAAATTAACGTTTATTTTATTGACCTGATAACTGATATAGAATAAACAAAGATTAATAAACGTATTCATTGAAGATATTTGTTTCCTAATGATTGTGTTATTCGACTTTGAGATATCATTGCTGTGAGATATTGATTGCAAATTGCAACTTCGGCATTTTTCATTTATGTATGAATGATATAGCGCCTGAGAATATTCCGATGTATTTCATTCATACTTTTCTATATTTGATTAATTATTTCGCGATTTATTAATTAAAATTGTGTTGTTATGGTTTCGCCTACAATAACCTGATAATTTAGTGCAACAGTGTAGGAAATACACGTGTAGAAAGATAACCTCAATTAAAATTTATCGATATAATTATTGTTTTATTACATGTATCTTCTTCACATGTGCATTACATACATTTTTATAATATTTAAATAAACTTCCGTTAATAAAATAGTTAAGAAAAATACTTTTTTAATTATCGCTACCATTTATTTTTGAGATAACATGCAGATGAAAGTAATTGTAACTCGACATATGCTGCCCTATTTCTTTTACACATTAACGACCTCTTAAAAACCACCACGAACCCCATTTACAGTTTCGCAGACGACAGCACGCTTGTCTCAACTTCCACATCCTATCGATCACTTTCGGTGAATGATACAAATAGACTCAGACAGGAACAGCTTGACTCCATCAATAGAGATCTTAAAGCAATCGTCGAGTGGGGAACCAATAATCTTGTTCAGTTCAACACCCAGAAAACACAAAGTGACACGTTTTCCAAGAAAGTGAATTCCTTAAATCATTTAATCACAATGTCCGGAAAAACCCTTGAATCAAGTCCCTCCATCTCGATTTTGGGAGTCATGGTGTCTATGTCTATGTCTATGTCTTGGCATGACCATGTTGCTAATATCGTAAAGTAAGCAAGCCAGAAGCTGGGTTTTCTGTGCAAAGCTAGAAAGTTTTTTACTCCCCATCAACTGTTGACGACGTACAAGGCTCAAATCCGACCTCTACTGGAGTATTGCTTGCACATTTGGGGTTCAGCACCAAGGCATCCTCTTCGTCTTCTAGATTTCATTTAAAAAAGGGCCATTCGGTTGATAAATAGCTCAATTCTCACAGATACCCTTCACCCACTAAAACATAGAAGAAGACACACTACAAGAACCAATCTCCATCAATAATCCTTCATTTACAGTGCTGCTAAGGAATGGAACAATTCTAAAATCAGTTTTTCCAGAGAACCATAACCTACAAATTTTCAAAAAGCGGGTCCACAATCATTTCCTTTCTATAATCCCTTCCCCTTCTAATAGTCACGTGCTGTCCGCAGCCCACACGATAGGTCTACCCTTTTTGCACTATTTTCAGTAAAAAAAATACTTGGGCACTGAATTAATTTTATTTTACCAAGTTGCCTGGGTAACAGTTGAGTAGAAAAAAATAATTTCGATGTTCTCAAAAATATAATCAAAGTTTTATCTTTTTTTAATTAAATTAAATTTAAAACCTACATTGAAAGGCTTTCGTGACGATAATTTTACCTCTTGCTAACGACTACATTACATTAATAGCTAAATAGTTGCGGGTTTTAAAGATTAGCAGTTGAAGAACAACTGAGAAAACATCTCTCCAAGTTTTCTCTATTTCCCGAATCACAGTCTGGGTTTTGCAAAGGTCATAGTTGCGCCACTGCTCTACTGCACATCGTGGACGATATTATTAGGGCTACAGATGAGGGACTTTGTCCTGTACTTGTGCTTCTTGATTTCAGTCGAGCTTTCGACACTTTAAACCATGATCTTCTTTTAGCAATATTACATTATATGGGTTTATCGGGTAGTGCTATTAAATTACTTGAATGTTATATTAAAAAAAAGAGAACAAAAATTATGTATAAATTAAATCAATTCCAGCTATTTGAAACTCAAATAAGGTGTGCTACAAGGTTCTATACTAGGTCCATTGTTGTTACTATTTATACATCAAATTTGTTACGCTGTCTAGAATATTGTAAAATTCACCTTTATGCCGATGACACTCAAGTCTATTACAGCTTTCCCCCTCAACATGTAGAAAACGCATGCCTACTTACAAATAAAGATCTTGAGTCGTTCTTTAAGTCACCAAGAGACTATTGTCTGTTATTAAACGTTACTAAATCATACATCATCCTTTTCGGTTCGAAAATAAATCGTCAGAAAGAAAGTGAATCTCTTATGATTAGAGTTAATAATGTTGCATTACATTCCACAAATAAATCAAGAAGTCTGGGAGTTATAATCGATTCCGACTTGCGATTTGAGAAACATATAAACAAGCAAATACAATTAGCAAATTCTTCGATAAAACTTATATATGAAAATAGACACGTACTCTTACAATAGACAAAAACAGCTCTCTGTATGTATCTTTTCCATGTCTAGTTATTCCTTTAGTTCGATAATTATTTTTTCATTCTCATCTTTTTGTGTGCTAGTTTTTTGCTCCTAATAGAATCAATTAATTAAAAAATTATAATTAAATAATAAAAATTTGTTAGTTTTTGATTTATTCCTTTGTATTTACCCAACTACCTCTCTGGATGCCAAATTTGAACTTTCTAGGTCATCTGGAACTGGGTTAGAGTTTTAAGTCAGTCAGTGATAAAAATGACGATTTTTGGACGTTAATATCTAAATAACTGTTTGAGGTTTGTTTATGAAATTCATAGCACATATGTATCTCGCAAGTCTCAATACATGAGCCAAATTTGACATGTTTATGTGAAATAGTTTTTGAGTTATGAGGGGGTCAAAAGTGGCTCCAAATGGTTCGTGTAATATTGCATACGGTTCCGCTCGCTATTCTGTTAGCTTGAACTTGGCTTGACACGCTACCACTTGTTTAGATTCGGATACTTTATCTCAATATTTCTCTTCTTCTTACCACGCCCTCTCCTTACGAGGGTAGCGGTCCATATGGCTAACATTGTCCTGGATACAGCAGCTCTAAATATCTCAGTCGAAGTGCACCCGAACTATCTCCTAAGTTCCTTCAACCTGGAGTTCTGTCGTCTACCAACAGATCTTTTCCATGAAGGCTACCTTCAATTATGAGCCTCAGTAATTCGTATTTTTCACCTCTTATGATATGGCCTATGTATCTTGTATTTTTCTATTAAATGATGGTTAATAACTTTTTGACTTTTTCATTCGTCTTAATACATCTTCTATCGTTTGTAACTCGGTGAATCTATGGGATACGAAGCGTGCGGTGATATACGTATATCTTAAAAGCCTCGATCCTTCTCTTAGTTATTGGATCGAGAGTCCAGCCTTCACAACCGTACAATAATACACTGAAGATATAGCACCTGACCATGCGCATTCTGAGCTCCAAGCTCAAATCTAGACTGGTGAAAACTGCTTCATTCAAATGAAAATGTTCCTGGCTTGCTCCATTCTAGAACGTATCTCCTGCTTCGGGTTGCACAACGAGTTGATTATGGTGCAAAATATTTAAAGGATGAACCTATCGATATTTCTGCCATTGATCAAAAGCGTTTCGGTGATATGTGCCTTGGAGAAAATGATCAATTTGGTTTTGGAAATGTTTATGTGCAGTCGGAATCGTTCACTGTGCTGTGTAATCTGGTCCATCATTTCTTGCAAGTCAGATTTGTTATCAGCTAGGACCAAGGTGGCGTCTGCGTATCTTATATTAGTGATGCGGACTACTTTAATACCTCCCATATCTTCCAATAAAGCCTCTCTGAAAATGACTTCTGAGTAAATGTTAAACAGAAGCGGATACAAAATGCACCACTGTCGTACTCCCTTCCTTATTGACACGGCATCCGAAGTCCCCCTGTCCTTATTATGACAGCTGAAAAACTGAAGAAGAGAATATGAAGAACCTAGAGTTCTGCAAAACAAGGTCCTTGAAAGTTTGATAAGAAAAAAGTTACTAACCACTTAACCACAGGTTCTGTGTAAGATCTAGATCGTGAATTATTATTGACATGCAATAAATTAACAAATAATTTTTGTTTTTAAACCGTTTGCATTTCAATATACGTAAAACAAATTTGTAAATCAAGTGTAGGAAAGTCATCAATAACAGCAGTGACCACTTCTTCACATGCAACTTTTAAATTGAAATGTAATGTGTGAGAAATAGCGAAACTTTGAGAACTTCGGCAAGTTTGTGAAGTAAGTAGATTCATTTTAAAATATAAAAACACTTTTTCAACTGATAACTTTATTGTAGTTACGTAAAAATACTTGAAAAGTTGAACATTGTGATTTTCTTATCCTAAAATCGGAGGTGCAATTTTGACATTATTTACTTATGTACTTACTGTAGGTAGGTGTTTTTTTGAGAAATATTTTAATAAAAAATGTTAGCTTTTTTAATAGCTTTATTACTACAGGGTGGCCCATAATTCGTTTTATTTACAGGGTGTTTCAAAAAAGGTGATCCCGTCTCTAGAATAAAACGGATGCATATTAAAAAACTGGGATTGAGGACTTTCTTTTCTTGTAATGTTTTACAAAAATCCATTCTAATCGGTATATCTCGATTTTCTGTAAGTTTGCCATGGAAAACTGACATTTATTAATAGTTATGACGATAAGTCAACAATAATTAGATTTTTGAAACCTTGTTATTTGTAAAATTAGATATTGTTAATCAAAATGTACACAAATGTTGAATACAGCGACTTGTTATTAACCTTAGGCGAGTGTTTAGGAAACTCCAGTGCAGCTGTTACGCGTTATGCAGAAAAGTTTCCTAGAAGAAACTTACCAAGTAAAAATACATTTAGAGCCATTGAACGACGTTGTCGAGAAACTGGGAATGTGAAACCAAAAAAAATAATTTCTGGTAGGCCAAGAACAACAAGAACCATAAATAAAGAAAATATTATTTTAAATTTAGTTGATCAAGATCCAACAGTTAGCGTAAGGAATATGGCAGGACAAACAAATACGTCTTCTTCAAGTACTTGGAGGATAACTAAAGAGCAGCAGCTACATCCTTATCATTACAAACAAGTCCAAGAGCTCTTGCCAGACGATCTACCGGTTAGAGTGGATTTTTGTCAAACATTACAAGAAAGGACAGCCCTCAATTCAAATTTTTTAAAATGTGTTCTTTTTATGGACGAGGCCACCTTCACGCGTCAAGGTATGTTTAACTCCCATAATGCACACTACTGGTGTGATGAAAATCCACAAGTTAAAAGGATATCACATTAACAACACTCATTTAAACTTAATGTTTGGGCAGCAACTTTAGGTAACAAATTAATAGGTTATCACATTCTACCTGAAAATTTAAATGGTGATATGATATGTACCTGGATTTTTTAAACAATCACTTATTCGAGATATTAAAAGATTTAACGCTAAACGAGCGAAGATCTCTATTTTTATGTACAATGGAGCTCCACCGCACTTTGATAGGTGTCGTAATTGGTTTCCGAATCGATGGATTGGTAGAGGTGCAGAAGTTCCGATTCATTGGCCTCCTCGGTCATGCAATTTTAATCCTTTGGACTACACAGTTTGGTCGTATCTTGAGAAAAAAGTCTATGCTACAGAGGTAAATTCAAGTCAAGAATTGGAAGACAGAATTCAACGTCACTTTAATGACCTCATAGCTGATCCCCAACCGTTTAGAAGATTAATGGATTCTTTAGAAAAAAGGATAGACTTGTGTATTCATGAAAACGGAGGACATTTTAAACACTTACTCTAATTGAATTTTATTTTAATTTTTTTTTGTGATTTTTTGTTTAATTAATAACTTTATTATTACTTTATACCAGCATCGGTTATTACTTCATAATTTTCAAATCAAAATATTCCGAAAACAGTACACAGTATCGAGTTTTACCAAGAGTACCTTTTTGGTGTAAAATTAAATAATGTTTAAGTTCACTTGAAATTTTGATTAATAAATCCAACCTTAAAAAAGTTATGTTTAATATTACTTGGTATAGTTGCCCTATCAACTTTTCATTAATCGGATACAAATGTTTATAAAGACTATTTTCCAGTTCTAACAACACTTCTTAAGGCGCATCTCGGTACTTTACAGTACCGTTCAAAAATTAAGACCCGATTAGTCTACCGTTTAAAATGCTTGCCCATACACTTACACCAGCAGAGTTTTCCTCTCTCTTTATCGCTACATGGGGTTTCGTATAATCAAAGTAGACGCAGTTGTGGCAGTCAACTTTGCCATTTAACTTAAAATGTCACTTTGTTGCTTCAAAGAACGGTTTTGTAAAAGTTGAGATCAGATTCTCGCAGAATTTCATACGCCTGCCCTTATTATCTTCATTAAGGCTTTGAAGTAAAGTAGGCCCATATGGTTTCAATTACAGATTGTAGTGAATCATTCGTAGAATTATTCTTACCATTTTATTCTTGTTAAATGCTTGTCTTTCATATTTAGTCGGTGATTGTACAAAACTGTGCAAAAAAAATTAGGATTCTTTTCTGTAGTAACAGACTTTGGCCTACCTAAAGAAGTAAGATCCTTACCTGACGGAGACTAAAATTTTATTTAGGAATACCTTGTCACAATGGGAGTTAGATGTTTAATAAACGTTCCGCAAACGAATCACAAACATTACTGTAATTATCAGTGCAGGATTTACGTATAAAATACACATGCTTTAGCTTAGTGCCTCCAAAAATATTTCTGAGTGGGCAATTGTCATACATACATACATATAGTTACGCCTTTTTCCCGTAGGGGTAGATTGTAGATTTGTAGGGGGGGTCGTAAAGCCTATGCTGCCTCTCAAGCACTTCGACCTATCAGATCTTGTGTATTCCCGTAGGGGTAGGCAGAGACCACTTCCTTCCACTTGTTACGGTTCTTACATACATCTTTTGCTTCTTCTATTTTTATCAATGCTCTCATACATGTTCGTCGGTTATTGGTACTCCTGATCTGGCCTTTCTTCAAAACAATGTCGATCTTATCTACCGACTTGCCCATGTACACTCGCGTTATAAATCTGTTTCGTCAATCTTTCTTTATGTATTCTCTCTATGTGTCCACATCTTCTTTTACACCACAGCGTTCCCTTATCTGACCATATGGCAACACATAATAAAAAAACTTAAGACTAAAAAATGAACATTAAATTCTTTAATCTAAATTTTCAATCCACGTAATAGCCGATGGGACAAGCAGTCTGTTTTCGTGCAGTGGCTCTGTCTCCTGACGCAGCTATATGCTAGGTGATGGATGGTCTGTCGTTCCCTACAGTCGCAAGCGTTACTTTCGAGTTATCCCCATTTATAGAGATAATCTGCACATTAGCACCATGTTTTTCTTGGTAAAGCAGAGCCAGGAACTGTTTCGTTTGTGCGAATGTTGTTGTAGGTGTCAGGAGATATTTTATTCCGCCATTCTTGTGCCCATTCGTGTTTCAGAGTGAAATTTTTTGCGGTGAGAGCTGCAGCAGTTTGAACTGAAGGTTTCCTAGAATGTAACCTCTCACCTAGTTGGGCGATGTCTTCGTGAATTTGGGGCTGCGGGTTGTCTTGGATTTTCTTATATTCTCTACAGTGATCGTTTGCACGGCGAAGATGGGCTGGTGGTATATTGCAGAGAGTAGGCAGCCAGTGCGTGGGTGTAGGTGTAATGGTGCCGCTGATTATTCTCAAAGATTTGTTGAGTTGAACATCTACCATTTTTAATGGGGGCTATTCAGCCATACAGGTGAACTAAATGCCTTTCTAATGATGTGCCACACATGGTACATTCCCTATTTTAAATTAAGGGGATGGGAAAGTATAAGTATAATGAAAATCCAAAGAGGTGTACGACAGGGCTGTATCTTCTAACCCCACTTGTTTAATCTTTACTCCGAAAAGATCTTCAAAGAAGCCTTGGAAAAGGCAGAGTATGGAATTAAAATAAACGGCGTTTTACTGAATACCATTAGATATGCGGATGACACTGTTATCTTAAACGATACCATGGATGGCTTACAGCAATTATTGAACAAAATCAGTGTAGTTGGCCAAGAGTTTGGACTTAACATAAATGTTAAAAAAATTAAGTTTATGATATTTAGCCGAAATAGCTACGAGAACGAGCAGCTCAATCTTGAGGAGAAGGTAATAGAGCGTGTCAGCCAGTTTAAATATCTGGGAAGTAAATTAACGGAAACCTTGGACCCCGAAGTTGAGATAGGACATGTCGATTTGACACGATAAGAATAACTTTCCAACGAATGAGAATACTCTTATGTGAAGATAACCTAAACCTTAAATTACGCCAGCGTATGGTGAAGTGTTTTATTTGATCAGTCTTTATGTATGGGGTGGAATGCTGGATCTTAAAGATTAGTTCAATAAATCGGACAGAAGCATTTGAAATGTGGATTCATCGTAGAATGCTGCGGGTTCCGTGGACTGATCTGCTGTCCAATGATGAAGTGTTGAGACGAGGCAGGGTGGAGAGACAAATAATGGTCACAGTGAAATGTCGCAAGATTGCTTACCTTGGCCACATCTAACGCGGAGAAAAGTATCATATCCTCCATTTGTTAAGAAAGGAAAAATAGAAGGCAGACGGGGTTTTGGAAAAAGCCAAATCTTTTGGATGAGAAACATCAGGGAGTGAACAGGCATCCGAAACGCTGTTGACCTGTTCAGGGTTGCATAAGATAGAGTAATCTACAGTAATCGTTAACGACCGGACATGGCACATGAAGAAGAAGATGGGAAAGTGAAAGTGAGGGGGTTGACAAATAACAGATATATGTATCGCAAAAATGTGTCCCCTTTGGAATAAAAATCGATATGTTTCAGCCTTTCCTTAAATTTTTTATGAATACTGCCAAATATCGGGGTGGACTTTTATCAGTGGCCCACTCTGTATAAAAACCACTAGCTAGATTAACAATTTATAACTATTTCTTTTATTAATTCTTACTACTTACAGAAAACGTTAATTGGCTTTCCTGCAAAATTAGTTTGCTTTTGATATACAGAAATAATGTATTATTCTATGACCTAAGATGTCACAATTGTCGAACAAAATGAAGTATAAGTTACAGCAATCTATTTATTAAATACGGTAAAATCAATTTTTTTTAAATCAAACTTAATTTTCGATCAAATATCAATGCTTAAAATAATGCTACTTTTTTGTTAATCAAGGATAATGTAATTTTTTGTGTAAAGGAGAGGTTGTGTATTCGTATAGAAAAATCCCTTTTTTTTACTTGCAAAGGGAAACAGAAAATTGGCGACAAGGGGCAGTCGGAGCACGCATCTAATTGGGATATTCTTGGACCCATTTGATTATAGCCGTAGTCTATCTCTCGACTGAAACGACTTTGAGACAGTATTCACATATTGTGTATTCCGCCTACATCGGGGGACAAAAATCTAAATGATCATTACACTTATACGAGGGTCGAAACATATTTATTTCAAATAAGTATTTATATATATATATATATATATATATATATATATATATATATATATATATATATATATATATATATATATCCATCTGTGGAGGAGTTGCAGGCGAAGGTTAATATTATGCATAATGACCTAAAAATTAAAGGGATGAAATTAAATACAAGCAAGAGGAAAGTAATGGTTTTTGAAAGAGAAGAAAGTATATCAAACATCGAGGTGCTGATTAAAGAAGAAAGAGAGGAACATTTTAATGTGTTTGTATACTTGGGTTCAAAGTTTACCAAAGACGAAAAGACTGTGATATTAAGTGAAGGGTGTTGACAGGTAAACAAATGAATGAGACCTTGAATAACTTTATTTGCATCCAGAACGTGTCAAAAAATATATGACTGGCTGTGCATTAAGAAATGCTGATCCCTATACTTATGTATGGTAGTGCATGTTGGGTTTGGCAGAAAAAGCATGAAAATTATTATTATTATTAATGCTGCGGAGATGAGTAGTCTAAGAAGTATAGCTGGAGTGATTTTGATGGATTAAGTAAAGAATAGTAATAAAAGGAAACAAGGTGGTTTGAAAAAAGATCTGGTTACAAAGACACGTAAACAGGATGGGTGAAAGAAGATTAATGAAACAGATTTCCTAGCCAACAATACAAATTCAAGCAAACCACTATAACTTATTGACATATGGCGCGGAAAAGCTAACGTTAATGAAAAATGGAAAGAGCAATGCTAGGAATCAAACTTTCAGACAAAATCCCCAATCGAACCATACGAAATAAAAGAGGAGTACGAGACCGTTAAGATTATATAATGGCGACGAATATCCGAAGCTTTTAGAAGTATGGGCAGACCACCCACACGCTGGACAGATAACATAAAACGGATTGCAGGAAACTGGATCCAATCTGCGCAAGATCGAAACACGTGGCACAATTTGAGAGAGACTTTTGTTCAACAGTGGGCCGTATAAGCTCAATATGATGATGATGATGACCATAACTTAGCCACCAGACTTACCGTAACCCTCTTATATTAATATTTAATAAAATTACTTACCCCTTTTTCCAAGGTTAATTTAGTGATATTTTTAAAAAACAAGGCGTGCATAAGTGGGGAAGAAAAAATTAAAATTCTTAACTTTGAAAAAACCGCTAAATGATTGCCCATTTTAATTTATATTTACTGGTTTAAAATCAATATTAGACCATTTTGTGACTAATTTCTGTAAGCTGTAAAAGCTTTTTTTTTAATTGATATTTAACAGAATTTACTTTTTCTAAGCGCTTTATTTTTTATTTCAGACTTAGGATTAAGTAGAGACGTTACAATAAAAACAACATAACAATCATAACAATCATAACTTCTAAATGGTTGGTTTACGTGTGTTGTGACCATACAACCATGAACTTCTTAGGAATGGCTGGATTGTGCGGTGAGCTGTAACCTCTAGGGGTGAGCCAGAATAGACCTACTAAGAGTCGCAGTGGAGAGGCGACCTATGCCCCACTCACATTTTTTTTTACTGAAAATAGTCGCAAAAAGGGTAGACCAATCGTGTAGGCCATGGATGGCCCTCATTGCGACTATTAGAAGGGGGATTGTGAACCCACTCTTTAAAAAGTTGCAGTTCATAGTTCTCTGGAAAAACTGATTTTGGAAGCTTGTTCTATTCTGTCGCAGCCCTGTAAAAAAAGGATTCTTGATAGAGATTGGTCCTTGTAGTGTCAATCTTAAGAGTGAATGGGTGAGACTGATTAGCGTGCCGAGTTCTTCGGACGAATGAGGCCAGTGGTGGTATAAGAGTTTTTATTTCTCTGGAGCATCTGCCATGAAAATATCTCTAGAATAATGTCTGATTTGCAACTCTTCTTCTATGTTTTAGTGGGTGAAGGGTATTTGTGAGAGTTGAGCTGTTTATTAACCGAATAGCTCTTTTCTGAATGGAATCTGGAAGACGAAGAGAATGCTTAGGTGCTGAACCCCAAATGAGCGAGCAATACACCAGTAGAGGTCGAATTTGAGCCTTGTACGTTATCAACAGTTGATGAGGAGTAAAAAACTTTCTAGCTTTGCACAGAAAACCCAGCCTCTGGCTTGCTAACTTTGCGATGTTAGCAACATGGTCATGCCAAGACATATTATTAGACACCGTGATTTCCAAAATCGAGATGAAGGGACTTGATTCAAGGGTATTTCCGGACATTGTGATGGATTGATTTGAGGAATTCACTTTCTTGGAAAAAGTTTCGCTTTGTGTTTTCTGAGTGTTGAACTGAACAAGATTGTTGGTTCCCCACTTGACGATTGCTTCACGATCTCTATTGATGGAGTCAACCTGTTACTGCCTGAGTCTATTTGTATCATTCACCGAAAGTGATCGATAGGATGTGGAAGTTGAGACAAGTGTGCTGTCGTCTGCGAAACTGTAAATGGGGTTCGTGGTGGTTTTCAAGAGGTTGTTGATGTGTAAAATAAATAGGGTGGGGGACAGGATGGAACCCAGGGGTTTTACCAAATTTGATACCTAACCTAACCTTCCTGCAAGATAAAGAGATTTTATAAAATTCAAAAATTAAATAAAATATAACAGATTGCAGAAAGATTTTTCAACATTTAACAGCTCCCTCGTAGAACCGTTGGAAATATAGCGAAGAGGTGCCCCATCGAAACTATTTATTGACTGCTGCTGGACATCGGCCATAAAATATATCGGTTTCGGTTCCGGTACGTCCGAACCAGGGGTGCGGGATGAGGGCGGAAAGGGCACCCATTACGCGCCGGGACGCCGACGTCGTAAAAAGTTAGCGTCGTAGCAGTGAACCATGCGTCATTATGGCACACACCAGATACAAACAGCTTCTTATCTATGGATAAAAGGCACAATAGAGTTGGGATGGAATTTTGACACGATTCTCCAACTTACTTTTGCAGGATAATATCCTTTTCTTATCGATACATAGGACGTGAACAGTAATTTTTTTTTTGCAATCGCTATTTAAACTAGTTTCAGCTAAATTCTACTTCCAATGTTAACTTTTTATAATAGTGTGTAGCCTGCTGATCAATACGATTACTACAACCTCTTGAAATATAGCCAACATTTCTTATTAATCTGTCGGCAATGTAAGTAAACAGTAACACATGTTGTTCCTAAACACACTTTGTCGTTTCGTATGAATAAATTGATTAGTGGAAATTTAGGCACTTTTGTTATTACCCACTTTTTAAGGATGTGTATAACATTTATGAATTTTTAGATGGCTGCCTGAATTTGAAATATTTTATAGAGTAAATGATTTTGCATCGATTAAGATAAAGAAATAGGTACTTTTCCGATAAATTAAGCGAAATAATTTATTTTAAAGTCATCATTTACTCAGAGTGTTATTTTTACCGAAAGTGGAATAATTTTTAAAAGAATCGAAAAATTTATGTTCCATAAAACTTGTACGGTTAAAAAACTTATTCTTAGTAAGTTCAGACGATTTGCGATTTTTCGAGCCCAAAAACAAGCGTGGTTTCCGATCATTGCAGAGAAATATTTTGTTTTGAAGTTCATGAACTTATTCGTTCTGAACTCACTACCGGTGTAGATGTTTGCAATATAAAAAGCTGACAATGTCGCACCTTGTCGATAATAACGTACTCTTTATTTTCCTCTCTATTTGAAATTAATATGTAGTACTCGTATAATATGCAGGTCTTTTTCTACAACATTATAAGACACATGGCCAAATTTAAATAATTTCCCATCTAAATTCTAAAAAGAGACTACCTCTATATTTCAGAAACGGTCTTTATGGCGAGCTCTTGTTTAATTACTATTTTTATTAATACTACTGCCTTTCTTAACATTCAAGATAATGTTACGATTTTTCTCATTGGGTTCGGTAGTTCTAAACTCTCTGCACAATAACTAACAAATTTTATTCTAATATTTCTTCACAATAAATTTTAGTTTACAATAACTAACAAACACTTTATAATTATTTTAAAATACTTGACTTTAAACTAACTTCAAGTTAAATTTGAAAACTAAACTTCTTCGCGACCGCTGCCCTTTTTATATTTCCAAATCATCGTTCTAGAATAATCGCCATCATTCGAAACTATTGGACCTTTTTCTAGAAAGTGCCCGAATTCTAGAATTTGCCGGTCTTTATTTTGTTCCAATCGCCACGCCGGCAGTCCCCCAATTGTGATTGCGCGCTGTCGCGACAGGCAACAGGGCTGACTCGTAACAATACTGTAAAACTCGTGTTAGCGACCACCTGTATAAAATGACCACCCCTTACATCGACCGATTTTAAATTCTTTGAATTTTAATTAGGGAATTCCATACTATTGTAACTGTCTATACTTAACCCCTTTTTGAAACGACCGTGGGCACTCTCTCTTTTTAGTACACTCTCTCTCTCTGTCAGTCGTACTCTCAAAGCTGAGAGGTCGTGATTCCATGATTTTCAATTTGTGTTGTTGATGATCTGTTTCCAAAGTTTTCTATCTTCTGTGTCTCTAATGGTTGTTTGTAATTTTCCGTAATTTTCTTTACCTGGTCTACCCATTTGGTAGGAGAGCGACCCCTTGTCCTCTGGCCTTCTATTTATCCTTGTATCATCAATTTTTTCATGTTGTCTCCTTGTCTTCTGTTTATATGCCCATAGTATTGGAGAATTCGTCGTCGGCATATTGTTGACAGTCGATATTTTATGCCTATTTCTTGAATAACTGATACATTTGTCCTCCGTGCTGTCCAAGGGATGCACCAGAGCTCAAATGAGTCAATTCTTTTCCTGTCTGCTTCTTTGATCGTCCAGCTTTCTACACCATACATGAATATGAATATTGTTTGTACAAGTTTTATCTTTGTGTTTCGCAATATTTGTCTGTCTTCCCATATTATTTTTAGATTGGTCATCGCTGTTCGTCCCATTTGTATGCATTGTCTAATTTCAGGTTCGCAGTTTCCCTGGCTATTTATCAAGGCTCCTAAATATGTTAGGCTGCCGGTTCTTTCGATGTCTGCTAAGTTGTTTCCATATTGTAACTGTTGTAGCTTGTTTCCTCTGTCTACTATCATTATCTTGGTTTTTTTTAGATTTATCTCTAATCCCAGCGTTCTGCTTTCTTCTGTTAATCGTTGTAATAATTGTAACATTTCCTGTTCGTCGCCTGCTATTAGCGTGGTATCGTCAGCGTACCTGAGGTTGTTCATTCTCTTGCCTCCGATGGAAATTCCTCCATGCCAGTTTTCTGTTGTTCTGCGCATAATGATTTTACCGTAAATATTAAATAGCCTAGTAGATAATATACAGCCCTGTCGGACACCTTTTGCACATTTGAAGGGCCTGGAAGTTTCGTTTCCAATTCTTTCGTCATTTTCGTTTTCCTCATATACCTAATGTTTTTAAGATGTTTGTTAGGTGTTTTGGGACACCCATTTCTTTGAGCACTTTCCACAGAAACTTCCATCTTACACAATCGAAGGCTTTTCTGTATTTAATAAAGCACATGACTATAGGTATATTAAATTCTCTTGTTTTTTCTATTAATTGCCTTGGGTTAAATATTTGGTCACTTGTTCCTTTCCCTTGGACGAAGCCCGCTTGTTCTACGGGAATTTGCCTGTCAAGATAGTTCTCAAGCCGTTGGTCTATTATGTATAGTAACACCTTGCTAGCATGAGATATTAGCGCTATGGTTCTGTAGTTCTCGCATTTGCGCATTGCTTCTTTTTTGTGTAATGGAACAAACGTCGATTTTGTCCAGTCTTTGGGCCATTTTCCTGTCTTCCACCCTTTATTGCAAATGTTCGTCATTATTTTAATTCCTTCTGGACCTATTTCTTTCAGTAGTTCTGCGGTGATTTGGTCAGCTCCGGGTGATTTGTTTGTTTTCAGTTTTCTGAGGATATTTTCCACTTCTGTTTTAAATATATCTGGTTTTTCTTCTTGTTTTTCTAATAACTCATTGTCTGTGTTTTCTCCTTCCTCTTCATTTTCATCTGTATACAGCTCATTACAGTATTGTTTCCATCTTTCTGTTATGTCTGATATTTTCCATAGTAGTTTATTATCTTTGTCTTCTATTTGGTTTAAATTTTCGCGATAACAGTTTTACTTTCTTGAAGAGGTCCTGTGTTTCATTTTCATTGGAATTATGTTCGATTTCCTTTATATAATCGTTTTTGTCTTTTCTGCACATTCTTTGTATTTGTTTTAATAATGCGTTGTATTTATGTTTTTTTTTGTTCATTTAACGTTCCTTTTATCTTTAGGTTTTTTCTTTCCACTATTACGGCTAGAGTCTCGTCCTTTATCCATGGTTTCTTTTGACGGCCTTTTTGTTTTTCTTTTGTGTGTCTTTGTGCTTCTTCTGTTTTTGTTATCTCTTGTTTTAGTACACAGCAATGGTAAAAACTCTCTCAATAGGGGGCATTAAAATCCGACAAAAAGACATCCACAATTCTAACAAACCTAATGAAATCAAAATTTTATACATATTATTAATGATTAAAAGCTGATCAGTCAACGTTAAATATTTAAAAAATTGATATCGTCAACGCAAGTAAAAAAAGTTGTTTGAATACCAGAAAGTTGGCTGAAAAATTTAAAGTTGACAAGACACAAATAACATGTTGTTACAAAACAAAGAGAAAATTAGAAATATGCATCGAGAAGGTGGTAATGCTGAACAGAGAAGAAAATTTCCTAAAACCGAGGGACTTGCTGATCAAGTAGTTTTCAATTGGTTATTTGAGGCTAAAAATAAGCATTTACCAATATCGGAGCCCATAATTCAAATAAAAGTATTTAAAGTAAAGGCCTAGGGCTTACTTACTTACTTACCGAGTCCGATACACCAATGTTTACATTCAGACCCTTTTATTCCAACAGTTGGAAGCGTTTATTGCTTTGTCATTTGCCACGATTAGGTCCTCTATCGTACATGCCTCTCCCATATTGTGACCTCTTTTTTTTTATGAAAATAGTCGCAAAAAGGGTATACCTATCGTGTGGGCCGTGGACGGCCCACACTGCGACTATTACAAGGGGAAGGAATTATAAAAAGGAAATGATTGTGGACACGCTTTTTAAAAAGTTGCAGGTCATAGCTCTCTGGAAAAACTGATTTTGGAAGCGTATTCCATTCCGTAACAGCCCTGTAAAAGAAGGATTCTTGATGAAGATTGGTCCTTGTAGTGTCAAGCTTGAAAGTAAATGTGTGAGACTGATCAGCGTGCCGAGTTCTTCGGCCGAATGTGGCCAATGGTGGAACAAGAGTTTTTATTTCTCTGGAGCATCTGCCATGGAAATATCTGTAGAGCAATGACTGGTCTGCAACTCTTCTTCTATGTTCTAGAGGGTGAAGGGTATCTGTGAGAGTTGAGCTGTTTATCAAGCGAATGGCTCTTTTCTGAATGGAATCTAGAAGTCGAAGAGAATGCCTTGGTGCTGAACCCCAAATATGCGAGCAATACTCCAGTAGAGGTCGGATTTGACCCTTGTACGTCAACAGTTGATCAGGAGTAAAAAACTTTCTGGCTTTCCACAGAAAACCTAGCCTCTGGATTGCCGACTTTGCGATGTTAGCAACATGGTCATGCCAAGATATATTATTGGACACCGTGACTCCCAAAATCGAGATGGGGGGACTTGGTTCAAGAGTATTTCCGGACATTGTGATGGGATGATTTGAGGAATTCACTTTTTTGGAAAACGTGGCACTTTGTGTTTTTTGGGCGTTGAACTGAACAAGATTGTTGGTTCCCCACTCAACGATTGCTTTAAGATCTCTATTAATGGAATCAACCTGTTCCTGCCTGAGTCTATTTGTATCATTCACCGAAAGTGATTAATAGGATGTGAAAGTTGAGACAAGTGTGCTATCGTCTGCGAAACTGTAAATGGGGTTCGTCGTGGTTTTCAAGAGGTCGTCGATGTGTAAAAAAAATAAGGTGGGGGACAGGATGGAACCCTGAGGGACCCAGGCATTGGTTTTAAACGCATCAGAAGAAATACCGTCAACTGCCACATGTAAAGAGCGATCTTGCATGAAGCTCAAGAGCCATTGGCGCAGTTTGGTTGGGAGACCGTAGGCAGATAATTTACTTAACAATGCCTGGTGCCAAACGCGGTCAAAGGCTTTAGATATATCCAAGGCTATTGCACGGGATTCACCAAACTTTTTAATAGTGTTTGTCCAGAGCCGAGTGACATAAGCCAGCAAATCTCCAGTAGACCGAAGTTGTCGAAATCCATATCTGAGAAGGTGGCTGTCGTTCTGAAACTCCCCACAGTCGCACAGCTCGTCGTCCAAAGGCATTATCCATCTAATCCTATTTGATTTGCAGCGCGTCACTCCTGTCCTTAGTCTGTTCAGTGTTTTCCATGTGGCGTATGGTAGAAGTTTTCCCACTGGCAGCCTGAGTTCGGTCCACAGATTTGGGCGTTGTTCTTTCCACAGTTCTATGCGGCGTTCTGGGCATGTCTGCAGTTGTTATGTGTATTGGAGAAAGCTTTTCTTTGATTTGAGTCTGAAATCGGGTTTCATCCCGCGTCACACACTATATTTTTTATATAATCTGCAGTATAATTGAAAGTTTTAATGTCTGGAGCCAACCAAAACTAGACAATTTTTGACTAATAGCGGAAAAAAATAATACGATATTAATATTTATTGGGAAAATTCATAACTATAATAAAAATTTGTTATTATGATGGCAATTAATAAATATGTATCAGTAATTATGAAACATTTTTCGCCCTAGTTTGTAAACTGTAATCACTGCTTTAGAACAATTTCTAAATCAAAATATAATAGAAAAGGGAGATCTATCGTGTTTACTATCAACTGAGTAAATCCCAACAAGATAAAACTGCTATAATAATCTCTCAGTGCCAATTTTTTAAACGATGGCCTCCCCTCAGGAAGCAGGACATATTTTAGCACGTATGATTCTTTGGAATCGAGCCATGCGACTTCGGCAGCCGCTAGATTTATTGCCGGTCTCTCTTTTTATGGCCCAGTTTGTTCCGGCCGTTATTATATTAGTCTTCTGGATGCAGTCTTTCATCCCCCACACCCTTCCTTTGCTAGAAGTGACAGGTTATGTTGGGGAATCTTTTATTGGTTATAGTTCAGGTACAGGTACCTACATTAAAAATATACTATTATTTTTAAAATAATCAGTACATTATTAACACAAGTTATGTTGCAATGTTGTAATTTCTGTAACAATTTCTTATGAAGCTGCTAACGTCGCAGCAACGTATTGAAATTATTTAAACATTTTATTTCAATGATTGTTTAATTGTGAATACGCGTAGAAAATTACGTGATTTTTTTGGTATTAATCGAGCAAGTCAAGCATTCAGCGTATAATGAATAATTTTAAAAATTTGCAGTCAATGGGAAATACTAGGCGACAATTAAGCCACCAGAAATGATTGATGCAGTGAAACAGTGTTGCTAAATGTTCGGATACTTCTCATTGACGCCCTTCACAAGAATTTTAAAAACCCCTAAAAATTAGTAAAGAAAAAGAGAGTTAAGGAGTATGGAGTTAAGGAATAGACGTAATATTTTCTATGTAGAAAACAATTAAAGCACCAGAGCACCAGCATGCAAGATAAAAAACCCAGAAAAAAAATAAATATTGACACATACTTCACACGGTGTAAACTCAATGGAGTAAAAGACAAAAAAAAATTCAAGTTAACTGTTAAATGTACTTTAAAGTTAAAAGCATTTTACTGTACATATTTTGGATTATAATTTTTTTGAAAGTGTGGAAAATCTTAATGCGTAATGCTCCAATAATAGTCAGTCATTATCATCTACCTTGATACCATGTCTTGCTGAAACCGCGAGAAAATAGGCTTTTCCGTGCGCGCGCGAAGTTTTCGCAGTCGAACACGGAAAGTCGTGCAGTTTTTGTTTAAGAGTTGCCTTTTCATTTTCTCTTCAACCCCATTTGTTTTTCTTTTATTAGCAGTAGAACGTTAGGCAAATGGTTTTACTTAAACACACGTTACATAATTTTAAATAAACGACTTTTAATTCTGTTACCCCAACCCCGGTTTATTTAAAAAAAGGTGATTTAATTTTTTATATTTCTATGTAGTCTTTTGTACAAAATGTTTCCTTTTAAAAATAAACATTTTCTTTATCACTAAATACCTGACCTATTACTGCTAATATTCACATAACAGTTCCTGAAATCTTGAAGTATAGAGACGAGTGCTCTAAGCGTGGTTAAGTGCTAGTTTCCACTCTTTGTCCTTGCACGGTTTCCTCGTTGGTATGCTGAAAAGCTCTGCGGATGGACTGCCGTTCCGTCACAAAATTGTATTACAGCATCGGAGATACAAAGCGGTAGGACATTTTTTTCGTGCAACGAATAAAACATTAGCTCAATGACAATTCGTACGGTTAAAAATGGTTTCTTGAAAAATATTAAGTTCCATGAGTTAAAACAATAATTAAAATGTTGAACGTTACTTAAAACACGAGAAAAATGTATTTTTGCATAATATGACAGATAAGAAAGAAAAGAAATCTTGGTTTAAATGTCAAAAAAAGGACTGAAAAATGTAAATTAATAATGAACTAGAGATAATGAAAAATCCAATAGCCTTTAAGATTACTACACATCTAATAATCCGGTATTATTACAAAATTTGACACTAATAGTCCAGGAAATGAAATACATAACGACCTTAATTAGGTTGAAATTTGAAAATGCTTGTTACCCTTTTCATTTATATAAAAAAAATGTCCTTAACTCCAAACTGTGTCCTGAATGCCAAGTAGAAGGTGATATAAATCATATTTTCTTTGAATGTTTAAAATATGCACCTCACACTCATAATCTGGTAATTAATTTAATAAAAAACAATATTTTTCCACCTTTTAATATATGTTATCTGTTTTCTCTCAATCAAAAAAATATCTACGAGTGCTTGATGAAATTTATCTGTGAAAGTAAAGTATGTCTGTGAACTGAGTTAGAATTATAACCTTTGTTTCTATCCCATTTGTTTTATACCCCTACCAAACCGTGGTCTATTTTTGTGTGTAAAGTAAAAATGTCTTGATGGGCCCCTAGACGAGAAGCGAGTGACCAATGTTTTTATCCTCTTGTTGATTTCTTCTCTTATTTTACTTTGCTTCTCATAGGCTAAAAAGGTATGCATGGTATGTGTGAAAACTTTTACTAATTACATAGATTAAATAAATAAAACTTTGTATGTGACTGGCTAAATGGCAACCACCCAAGCAAAAGAAAATTAATTTATAATTACGAAATTAAGATTGGAATTAAATTTATCTTGAGTACATTTTTAAAATTTTGTTTATTGAAGAAGTATTTAATATAATTATGTACTTAATTTAGCCAAAAACAATACCTACCAAATGAAGTTAATTTCATAATTTTAATTACAAAATTACAAATTATTGCTACCTAGGGCAGGTAACAAATACTGTATATAAAATCGCAATATATAATGGTATGTCCCTCCTATTTATATATATATATATATATATATATATATATATATATATATATATATATATATATATATATATATATATATATATATATATAATTATGTTTAACTGCTTCAAATACTATTTTAATTGCAGGCCTTTTTTATGAATAGCTGTATACAAATTAATACTTTTTTTAATGATTTCTTCATAAAACTAACTAGTCTGCTGTACCGCCGGTGGTGGCTGTATTGTATTCGTGTCAATTAATTCCCCAAATCATTCCATCACAAAGTCCGGAAATACCCCTGAATCAAGTCCCTCCATCTCGATTTTGGGAGTCACGGTGCCTAATAATATGTCTTGGCTACCGTTGCAAAGTTAGCAAGCCAGAGGTTGGGTTTTCTGTGAAGAACTAGAAAGTACTTTACCCCTGATCAACTGTTGACGTCGTACAAAGCTCAAATCCGACCTTTGCTGGAGTATTACTCGCACATTTGGGGATCGGCACCAAAGCATTCTCTTAGTCTTCTAGATTCCATTCAGAAAAGAGCCATTTGGTTGATAAACAACTCAACTCTAACAGATACCTTTCACCCACTAAAATATAAAAGAAGAGTTGCAGACCAGACATTACTTTACATATATTTCAATGGCAGGTGCTCCAGAGAAATAAAAACTCTTATACCACCACTGGCCACAATCATCCGAAGAACTCGGCATGCTGATCAGTCTCTCCCATTAACTCTTAAGATTGACACTTCAAGGACCAATCTTCATCAAGGATCATTTTTTTACAGGGCTGCTACGGAATGAAACAAGCTTCCAAAATCAGTTTTTCAAAAAGCGGGTCCACACCATGTCCTTTCTATTATACCTTCCCCTTCTAATAGTAGCAGTGCGGGTCGTCCGCGGCCCACACTATAGGTCTACCCTTTTAGCTTAGGTTAGGTAAGGTTAGGTTGGGCGACTATTTTCAGTAAAAAAAAGATGATATGGGATGTGCAAGCAGGATTTAGAAGAGGAAGGTGATGTACTGATCAGGTCTTTTCATTATGAGGTATAGTCGAAAAATTCTTGGCTAGAAGTCAAAAAGTCCACTGCGTTTTAGTAGACTTGGAAAAGGCCTATGACAGAGTGGTGAGGAGTGAATTGTGGTCGACATTGTCTATGTATGGGGTGAGCAGTAGTTTAATACGAGCACTGAAATCACTTTATGGGGATTCCACTGCTTGTGTCAGGTTAAACGGAGCATACACGGAACTTACAGCCAGAATGTGTCAAAAAAGGCATGTCTGGCTGTGCATAGAGGTGAGCTGGTTCCTACACACTTATGTATGGTAGTGAATGTTGGGTTTGGCAAAAGAAGCATAAAAATATTAATCTTATTTGTGGAGGTGAGTAGTCTGAGAAGTATAGCCGTAGTGACTTGGTTGGATAAAGTAAATAATAGTAAGATAAGGGAACGCTGTGAGGAAAAAGAAGATTGGTTACAAATATGGATAAAGGAATGCTTAGATCAGACATTGTTTTAAAGAAAGGAATTTACTTGTTCCACTCTTGCTCCCTTAATCAAAACTTTACAGTTTGTCATGCTTTTTTTCCATATAAATATATAGAATTACAAAGTTACATTAGTAGTGAATGAATCAGTGTACCTGTATATGTATAATAAAGAAAAAACAGTAGGACTATCTACAAAAAGAAATAAGATGCTATCAAAAACACAATATGTATTACTTGTGAGATACATTGTGTTTTCATGCTATTTAAGACATAAAAGATTTTTAATATTGATATAGTCACTACATGTTATTGTTAAGTTAGCTAAATACGTAATAACTTAAGACAGAAGGACCCTTAAGTAGGGACTGAATAAATTAACCGACTTGGTATTAAATGGATCTCACAACTTATTACGGTAGAAGAACTGAGTTGCGAAACTTGGTGTTTTTTACCAGTTATGTTTTTGATGGCATAAAGGTATGTCTGTAAATACTTTGTTTCAAAAATACGGGGTTTTAAAGTTTTTCTTAAAAGCTGACGATTTATTTATTGCTTTGAAACCGGTCGAGATATGCAAATGAAATTTGGTGGGCTTTAAGAGTTAGTTATTGCGCATTTTTCGACATGCAATTAAGAATTTTATGTTTATTATTGGCGCGCGTACGGGTAATGATCCCAATTTTTTTAAAGAAAAAAATGGTACGACACTGGGATATTTCCAATTAAAAATCATGTTTAAATTCCTCGGTAAATTTGTAACAAAAAATCTGTACTGCCTTTTTTTCGTTTAGGGCGCCGTTTTTATACAAAAAATAAAACATCTTATCGCGTAGTTTTCATTTCTTTAATACATTATCAAGAACTATCTAATACAACAACATTAAACCGGAACCCGTATCTCTGAAAACGAAGCATTTGCGGACATACGTTTATATATCAAACTGTCATTAATTTTTCATGCAGAATTACCCCTAAAGTTTGTTAAAACTTAAAAACAGGAAATCACCAGGAAAGGACGGAATAGCTAATGAGCTATTAAAATATGGTGGGTTGCCTCTCACAAAGCAACTAACAGATCTCATTAATAAAATTATAGAACAACACAAAATACCACAAGAGTGGAGATCCAGTATAATGATACTGATGTTTAAAAAAGGAGAAAGGTGTGACCCAAGAAACTACAGGGGAATCAACCTACTTAATACCACCTTAAAATTAACTACAAAAATAATAACAAATAAAATGAATACCACCCTAACGCTAGCTGAGGAACAACAAGGATTTAGAAGCGGAAGATCGTGTACGGATGCCGTGTTTGTAATCAGACAAGTAAAGGAAAAATCTCTCGAGTATAACAAGCCCGCATACCTTTGCTTCATCGACCTAACGAAAGCCTTCGATAGAATAAGACTAGAAGATATCGTCCACCTACTATATAAAAGAAACATACCCCTCGATATAATCAAAACAATAGAAAACATTTACCAGAATAATAGAATAGAGGCAAGAATTGAACACCAACTAACGGACCCCATCGAGGTTGGAACAGGAATAAGGCAAGGAGATTCACTAAGTCCCCTACTCTTTAACCTAGTGATGGATGAAATTATTAACAAAGTAAAGTCTAAGAGAGGTTACCAAATGAGCGACAAACAAATTAAAATTATATGTTATGCAGACGACGCGACACTAATAGCCCAGAGTGAAGACGATCTCCAAATAATGCTCCATCAATTCAATAACACTGCTAAGTTATATAATATGTTAATATCATCGGAAAAAACTAAATGTATGGTTATATCTCAGGAGCCAATACGATGTAAGCTGGAGGTGGACGGTAAGTTGATCGAGCAAGTGATGGAATTTAAATACTTGGGGGTTCTGCTGAGTAGTTATGGATCATTGGTAAGAGAAGTAGAAGAGAGCAAATTAACAAGGCAAATAAAATCGCCGGATGTCTAAATGACACAATTTGGAGAAATAGATATATCAGACAGGATGCTAAATGCCGTATTTATAAAACTGTTATAAGACCGATTATGACGTATACTGCTGAAACAAGACCGGAAACATCCAAAACGAAAAGAATGTTAGAAACCGCTGAAATGAAAATCCTCAGACGCATCGATGGGATAACGATAAGAGATAGAGTCAGAAACGCAGAGACCAGACGATCATGCAAGGTTGAAGATATCAATCAGTGGACAAATCATAGAAGAAGAGAATGGAACAAACACATCAGCAGAATGGATGGAAATAGGATAGTGAGAATAGCCAGAGACAACTCTCCATTAGGGCGAAGGTCCGTAGGGCGCCCAAGGAAAAAATGGAATGACGGCTTAATCGAGAAAAAAAGAAGAAGAAAAAACAGGCAGAACTGCCTAAATAAAAGCAGAAGAAGAAGAAGTTTGTTTTACAAACACCCTGTATATCCTGTCTAAATATTTTGTTTAAATTTGCCATAATTTATGATCCATGCCTAAAATTTTTTATTAATATCCTGTGAGTAATATTTAATTTACAGAGAGTTTAAGCTCGTCATTTCGCACACTGTATATTTACCCATAAGATACGCGGATGACACTGTAATACTCGCGCAGTCCATCGATGATCTATAGAGACTTATTATTAGGGTAACTGAAGCTTGCGAAGTATTCGGTTTGAAAATAAACACGGCAAAAACCAAATACATGCTAATAAGCAAAGGAATTCATAATCAAGTTGCTAGAGTCTACGTCAACGGAACACAATTAGACAGAGTCTCAAGTGCGAGCTACCTTGGTTGCAGGATAAACGAGCACTGGGATCCATCAGGTGAAATTAAAATACGTATTGAGTGTGCCCGGGCAACATTTATTCGCATGAAAAAACTTTTTACCAGTCACGATCTATCGATTGCCCTGCGAATGAGGATGATTAGAGCATATGTCTTTCCAGTTCTTTTGTACGGAGTCGAGAGCTGGACACTAACAGAAGCCACGCACAATGGTCTACAAGCTTTCGAGATGTGCTTGTACAGGAGAATGCTAAGAGTAAGTTGGGTGGAAAAGATCACAAACGAGGAGGTGCTTGTAAGAATGCATAAAGATACAGAAGTGGTCAATATTGTAAAACAACGAAAACTTGAATATTTCGGACATATCATGAGACACCCAGAAAAGTATGACATTCTACATCTTATAATACAGGGTTAGATTAATAGTAAGAGACGTCCCGGCAAACGAAGAACTTCCTGGCTCAAAAATCTCAGACAGTGGTTTGGTCTCACCACTATACAACTTTTCCGAGCGGCTACCAACAAAATAATGATTGCAAACATGATAGCCAGAATGATCGCCAACGATCGTTAAACGGTCATGGCACCTAGAAGAAGAAGAATATTTACCCAAAACAAACTTTTTATGTATTAATTAAACGAATATAAAGTTATCCCAGTGAACGAAATTAATTGGAAATTAAGCACGCAATGTAAAACTGCAAAAGTATTATACATCCATTATAAATAATCATCAAGTAAAGGGTCATAAATTACTCAAATTTACACTTAACCAATGTCCACCCTTTTTATTTTATTAATCAGATAAGTTTTAACACTTTTTTATTTAGAAATTATTAATCAAGGATGTATAAAATTGTATGTTTACAATCTAACCAAAGATGCATATACTTCAGTCTTAAAATAAGACGTCTTCTGGTCCCGTGTTTAAGTTTGAGCTAGAAGGAAACGCAGGAACAATCAATACGCGATAGGAATTACATCGAAGCAATGCAATAAGAAACAAATAGAGCGAACCGGACCCAATAAAGCAAATCCCATCTGCGAATCACTCTCTTGCAGAAACTTCACTACACTGGTAAAAAATGCGAATAACCCCAAGAGGACGTCATTCTTCCATTGCGTCAAAATAAATTTAGGGTTTTTAACCACATTTTGATGCACTTTACTTCCATATTTGTTATTTTTGGTCTATATTTAATGTAAAAACTTATTTGTGCTTTGTCGACTACAGCAAGGCATTCGACTGTGTTAAATGGAAGAATTTGTGGCTCATCTTGGAAAACATGAGAGTACCAAAACATATGATTATTTTGCTTAAAAATCTCTTCGACAACAGTTGCGGGAAGGTGAAAGTCAACAACACGCTATCTAAGTCTTTTAGTCCAAAGTGCGGTGTAAGACAGGGCTGTATTGTGTCACCGTTACTCTTCAATATATACGGAGGGTATATAATGAGAAAAGTTCTGCAAGGCTGGCGAGGGGGATTAACCATAGGAGGAAAAAGAGTAACTAACCTTAGATATGCAGATAACACCTTAATACTAGCTCGATCGGAAGAAGAACTCACGGAAATTATGAGAAAGTTGGACAGGATCAGCAGAGAACATGGTCTTACGTTGAACAAAAAAAACGAATATTATGATAATAGACCACAACCCTGCCAATGTTAAACAGATCGATGATTTTGAAGTTATTGAGAAATTTAACTATTTAGGATCACTTATCACAAAGGCGGCTGTGACGGAGAAATCAAACGCAGACTGGACATTGCACATAACTCAACAAAAAAACTTATTATTATTAAACTCCTTGATCTTTCCTATTGCCACATGTGCCTCTGAGACCTGGACTTTAAAAATGGCCAATTGGTAGGTAAAAAACCCAAAACGTGGAAAATCGTAATGAAAAGTTAAAAAACTGGTGGTAAATAGGGGAAAATATAAAGGAAGGAAAAGATATATGGGAAATTGTAGGAGTTAATTTCTCTAATGTTAAAAAAACTATAAATTTAAACTTAAAAAAATTACAAATCTAATGCAATAAAGGTTTAAATAAACTATCGTGTTGTACCCAACAATAAAAAAAATTATTGGTTCACAGATTTGGCTGTTGTTTAGCACAACAAGGTGGTTTATTTGAACTTTTATTGCATAAGATTCGTAATTTTTACGATAAAAATGAACACATTTTTAGAAAAAAAATTATTTGTTTTCTTGCATACGTCGCAGCATCTTTCCTGACAAGTCAGACATACACACCGTCGCTAACATTTTCATACTAATTGTTAACGGAGCAAACACATGTCGCCGGATTGGGGACGATTCAAATTAGAGTGGTGTAGTTAATTACTTGATTATTTATCGCAAATATTTATTTTATTTTGTGCTGGTCGATTGGCTACCAACCAGGTTTTAATTTCATTAAAATTCCTTTGTTTTTTAAATATTTTTCCATACCTGTACAAGTATAATGCGTGGTTAGAATAATAAAGATATGGACCAACTAGGGAATAATTTTACGTTTTTATAAAAAAAAATATGCCGTTCTGAACAGCAAACAAATCTGTTTTGTAGTGTAAGGATTTCCTTAAAACTCGGACATCACGTTCAGATCTCCTAACTATAATAAATGTCCGAAAACGCAAATGCCCGAGTAACATTTGCTAGTAACGGCGTACAAGGCTAGCTCGCCTTTTTATTATTATGCGGAAACACTAAAAAACCAGATGACGGTCCTTCGGTCACTTTTATGGCCTGGAACACGCATCTAATTACGAAACACCCAAGGACTACGAGCTGATTATTGTCTTCGCCATGATCTAAATGGCCTCGTTTGTCATATTCAATGGGAAATATGGAAAAATGCTGGCTGCTGAGTATCCCGAAGAATCTGAGGGTAAAACTTTGATTTCTGAGAAAAATTTATTGAACAAACGGTTTTAGAAAGTGTCTACTACTTTGTAGATTTACAGTAGATATTATCCAAAAAAATGTGCCTTAGTTACAATGTTTTAAATTTAAAAAATTAATAAGTATAAGTAAACTTTATACTGTAAAATAAATGTTAAAAAAGTGTGTGAGTGTCGTGGAACACTCGGTTGGAACGATGTTCCTTTCGTAGTATATTATTATTAATAAACGTATTATATTTTATCTCACGCTTGTTTTGGCATTTTTCGGCATTGTTGCTATTTTTTAATGTTTTTTTAGTTATTGCTTCTGTATTATATAAAAATTATTAACGATTTCTTTAGTTTTTTGTCCCTGTCCTTATGAAATGAAACTACTGGAGTAAAGCCTTCCGTTAGAAATTTTCGGAGATGAAATACAAAGTTGCTTACCTGTCTCTACTTTTTCATCTTCATTGGGATCACTGTAAAATACCTTTCTTGATATTCCTGTCGCAACCAATACCCTTTGACGATAATTATCAATTGAAACTTGCAAGCTTTGTTTTAACTTGTTTTTCATAAAATTAATTACATTAGCAATTACCTCTTTTGTTTCCGCTATGTAGTTCTTATTTTGCAGATGTATAACCGTACATCCGCGCACTGTTACAATTACCAAAATTAAATCACACCTATAACCTCCTTTTACATAATTATCTATTCCTGCTTAAAAATTTCGCGCGTACTTTGTTTATCGTCAATCAGGGATTTTCGGGTGTTTTTGACGTTTTATGCTACACCGACTGATTTCACCGAAAATTGCCCCTAACAATAAGTCTTCTACTGCCATCTTGCTAAAAAACATAACCAAGCTGAAGACTAGTTACTGAGTCTAAATGACAATGACAATTTTAAAATTTGTGGACATTTTAAATTTGAAATTAATTACTACAGTTGCTTGAGTCTGGATAATCTCATTTTTCCATTGTAGTCTCTAACTCTTTTTGCTCACTCAATTGATGTGTACAACACTGCTTTTTACTGATTAGGTACACAACCTTAATCGGTTTGATGCTTTTAAGCCGTCGCACTAGGTGTAAAAAATACTTTTTATATCAAATAAAGTTCTGATTTTTCGATACGTTGGGGTCAAAATTAGCAAAAACTCTAAAAATCAAAGGAATGAAAATAAATGTAAGCAAAACGAATGTAATAGTTTTTGAAAGAGAAAAAAGCATGACAATTTGTGAAGTTTCGATTGAGGGAGAAAGAGTGGAACAAGTTAATGAATTTGTGTACTTGTTTTTAAAGTTTACGAGAGATGGAAAGTATGTCAGTGACATTGAGCGAAGGGTGTTGGCAGGAAAACAAACGAATGGGGCACTGCATAGCTTTATGAATAGTCAAAAAGTGTCAAAAAAGGCACGTCTTGCAGTGCATAGAGGTGTGTTGGTTCCTACACTTATGTATCGTAGTGAATGATGGGTTTGGCAGAAAAAGCATGAAAATAGGATTTAAGCTGACGAGATGAGTAGTCTGAGAAGTATAGCCGGAGTGACTCGGTTGGATAAGGTAAAGATTAGTGAGATAAGAGAACGATGTGGTGTAAAAAAAGATGTGGTTACAAAGATAGATAAAGGAATGCTTAGATGGTTTGGACACGTAGAAAGATTGGATGAAGGAAGATTAACGAAAAAAAATTTATAAGGCGAGTGTAAATGGACAAATCGGTAGAGGTCGACCTCGGAGAACATATCTCGATCAGATCAACATTGTTTTGAAGAAAGGCCAGGTTAAGAGTACCATCAACCGACGAGGAAGCAAAAGATGTGTGTAAAAACCGTAGTGGAAGTGGTATCTGCCTACCCCTACGGAAAAAAGGCTATATGTATGTAAGTTTGTATGCCCTAAAAATCAAAGAGATAAAAGTAAATGTAAGCAAGACAAAAGTAATGGTTTTTAAAGAAAAGAAAGCATAACAAACTGCGAGATGCTGATTGAAGAAGAAAGAGTGAAACAAGTCAATAAGTATTTATACTTGAGCTCAAAGTTTACGAGAGGCGGAAAGTATTACTGTGACATTGAGCGAAGGATGTTGGGAGGGAAACAAATGAATTGGGCGCTGCATAGCTTTATAAGCAGCCAGAACGTGTCAAAAAAGGCACGATTAGTTGTACATGGAGGAATGCTGGTCCCCACACTTATGTATGGTATAGAACGGTTGGGTTTGGCAGAAGAAGCATGAAAACAGGATTAATGCTTCGGAGATAGTTTGAACACGTAGAGAGAATAGATGAAAGAAGATTGACGAAACAGATTAAAAGGTCAAGTCGGTAGAGGTCGACCTCAGCGGACATATCTTGATCAGATCGACATTGTTTTGAAAAAAGTAGCAACATCAGACGAGCAAGTATGAGAGCACTGATGAAAGTGAAAGAGGCGAAAGATGTGTATAAGAAAAAAGGCCTGACTATATGTATTTATTATGTAATCCCTCTTTTATGCGATGATTTTACTGTCTAAAAGTTGAAGGACTTTAACGTTTAAATGATTGTAGAGTCTCTCCTTTGATTATACTTACCTGGGGATCCCGATAAAGAACTTTATTTCGAACGTACCAAAAAGCGTAGACGATGATTCTAAGCACTCGGTTCTAAAATACTTGAGAGGTAATTGTAACTGCTTTTTGGTACGGCTATATTATCCATACCGATTTAAGCACTTGTTGGTAGATCAGTGCTTTGTTTTTGATAAATAAGTGGGAGTTTCCAACAGCTTAACAGTTTGTTTAAACAAAAATGAATTAAGAAAAATATTTTTTTTAATGATAACGCGAGCATTGCATGAATATGAAATAAATACTAGCTCTAAATTAAAATTGGTATGCTTTATTTATACGAAATGTTGGAGAAAGTTCATTAAATAAGACCTTTTGTAAAATAGAGCTATTGGAAACAACAAATTTTTGATAAATTTAAGAATAGTGAGATAAGAAAACGCTGTGGTGTAAAACAAGATGTGGTCACAAAGATAGATAAAGGAATGCTTAGATGGTTTGGACACGTAGAAAGGATGGATGAAGGAAGATTGACGAAACAAATTTATAAGGCGAGTGTGAATGGACAAATCAGTAGAGGTCGACCTCGGAGAAAATATCTCGATCAGATCAACATTGTTTTGAAGAAAGGCCAGGTCAAGAGTACCAACAACCGAAGAGCATGTATGAGAGCACTGATGAAAGTAGAGGAAGCAAAAGATGTGTGTAAGAACCGTAGAAAGTGGAAGGAAGTGGTCTCTGCCTACCCCTATGGGAAAAAGGCGTGACTTTATGTATGTATGTATGTAAATTTTTGAAAATTTTTGAAAACATAATTTTGGAATTTAAGTTGAGTTAATTATTAATTAGGTATCTACCTGATAAGATCAGCAATATAATTTATTTGGGTAATAACTACCACATTTGTTATTTGATTTTTAATTTGAATTTATAACTTCATCAACTTAAATACTGATTATTGTAATTACATACTGTTCATATAATGTATATGTAGATTATAATTTTTAAAAATAATAAAAAAATAAAACAAAAATTATAAAAGTTTGCTTAAATTTAATAGAACAAAATTAATTATAACAAACTTCGTTTAACGTATAAAACTTTTCCAAAATAAATAAAGTTCTTTTTATCCAATTTCCATATATTTTGTCTAGAAGAAGAATTGCAGAAGGGCTAGAGATCGAATTACTCTTTTTTATTGAAATATGTAAGTCCCCATAAGCACCTAAATTGAAAACATGATTGATACACCCTTGCTCTAAATAACTTCCTCAAGTGTCATATAAAAAAACCTACTTCATAACTCTACGCACACCGTCGCTTAAATCAGGACCGGCATGAAGAGAATGTGTTACTGAAAAAAATTATCTTTTCCAAGTTTTGGTAAATAAAAAAATAAAACTTTTTTGGGAAGTGGAATGGTTATGTGAAACGAACTTAAAATTCAAACATTTGCTTCCTTAACTTAAAAAGCAGTATCAAAGTCTACAAAAAACAACGTGTGAATAATATCTAATGTTAAGCTATGATTTTTTTAAAACACCATTACCAAAAACTGATGCAGGTATTGCAAACAAAAATACGAGACAATCGACTGTTTTAATCGTTTCCAGAAGTTATTCCGGAGGTTGGGACCACCAGGCGGGCGACCAATTCTGGGTTTCTGCCTTTACATTACATTTTTCCGGTTGGGCCATTGGTACAGGCACCTGTGTCACCTAGATCTTATGATCCTCTGTGACTACCGCTGTGTCTTCGGGGCATCAGAATTCCAGTCCGCCGGTTTTGACAAACCGCAGGATTTCTGTTGGTCCTGTCTTATTTAGATCACTTGGATCCATTATCATGCGGCCACAGGTTTGGTACCTGTACACCGCTAGCATCAGGCAGCAACGCATAATGCTGCTCTCTTTCTCTTCGCCGCATAGTTGGCAGTTTTTCTTAGCCGCCAGCTTAAGTTTGAACAGGTGCGCACTTAGTGCGATGTGGCTAGTGAGCAGGCCAAGCGTGCTGCTTAGTGCGTCTATCCTCTTCTGGAGAGGTTTTTTCATCAGCTGTCTTGATGTTCTGCAGCCAGAGGTAATGCCTTAGTCTGGTCAATCAAACTTCAAAAACTAACTTTTCTTGGTTAAACGATTATCTGTCCTTATTAATGGTACCTCGAAGTATTAGTTTATATTTAAAAGGTAGGCCTTTGTCGGCACTACTGTAAAAAGGTGACGCGGTCCTAGTTATATACCAATTTTACGACTATAAGGTTTAAGTACACGATCTTAAGACATGAAAATCGGGTTAGGTGATTTCAGCATTAAAAGGCATAAAAACATTATACGTGTCTTTCTCTAATCGTATTCGGCAGTTTTTTTTTTTTTTTAAGAAAATAGTCGCAAAAAGGGTAGACCTATCGTGTGGGCCGCGGACGGCCCGCACTGCGACTATTAGAAGGGAAAGGGATTATAGAAAGAAAATGATTGTGGACATGCTTTTTAAAAAGTTGCAGGTCATAGTTCTCTGGAAAAACTGATTTTGGAAGCATATTCCATTCCGTAGCAGCCCTGTAAAAAAATATTTTTGATGAAGATAGGTCCTTGTAGTGTCAATCTTGAGAGTAAATGGGTGATACTGATCAGCGTGCCGAGTTCTTCGGCCGAATGTGGCCAATGGTGGTACAAGATTTTTTATTTCTCTGGAGCATCTGCCATGGTAATATCTGTAGAGCAATGACTGGTCTGCAACTCTTCTTCTATGTTCTAGAGGGTGAAGGGTATCTGTGAGAGTTGAGCTGTTTATCAAGCGAATGGCTCTTTTCTGAATGGAATCTAGAAGACGAAGAGAATGCCTTGGTGCTGAACCCCAAATGTGCGAGCAATACTCCAGTAGAGGTTGGATTTGAACCTTGTACGTCGTCAACAGTTGATCAGGAGTAAAGTACTTTCTAGTTCTTCACATAAAACCTAGCCTCTGGCTTGCCGACTTTGCGATGTTAGCAACATGGTCATGCCAAGACATATTATTGGACACCGTGACTCCCAAAATCGAGATGGAAGGACTTGGTTCAAGGGTATTTCCGGAAATTGTGATGGGATGATTTGAGGAATTCACTTTCTTGAAAAACGTGGCACTTTGTGTTTTTTGGGCGTTGAACTGAACAAGATTGTTGGTTCCCCACTCGACGATTGCTTTAAGATCTCTATTGATGGAATCAACCTGTTCCTGCCTGAGTATATTTGTATTATTTACCGAAAGTGATCGATAGGATGTGAAAGTTGAGACAAGTGTGCTATCGTCTGCGAAACTGTAAATGGGGTTCGTGGTGGTTTTTAAGAGATCGTTGATGTGTAAAAGAAATAAGGTGGGGGACAGGATGGAACCCTGGGGGACCCCGGCATTGGTTTTAAATGCATCAGAAGAAATACACAAATAAAACTGTCGGATGTGTAATGATAATGATAGAACAAAAAACTGGTTTGTATCTTATCACCCGCCGTCTCTGTAGAGGGTGTTTGTGCGTTATCTGAAAATTCAGAATCATAAAAGAGATAAACCATCATTTTGGCGTAAATCAAAATCCTTCAGAGTTTAAAATTGATAAAATCCATTTATAAAGGACGGTTGGCTTCACTTATAAAGTATTAGCGATCGTTTTAGAGCCTACTCGTTACACGAAAATACGTCAAAAAATTTCCCCGTCACGGAAAAAGCATCCTTAACGACGAAGTGTGTTTAGGTTCGGTATGGTGAGAAAGCGTGACATTTTCGGTGTCATGATTTCAAGGGCTGAGGTTTTCTACTTGATATACTCTTCCTGTGTCCCCTTGTAGCAGTCTATCATACAGTTCCGGGGAGGTGGTCCGTTCGAGGGATGGAGAGCAGTGGCATGTCTGGGATATACTGACGAAGGAACGACCTTATTTTTTTCAATTTCGCCAAAAGGAAGTGAACCGTATAGTAGTCATTCGATAATTTATAGCTTCTTTACAATTTACAAAAGCAAATGTTTTTAACTCGCATCTCATGATTAAAAATCAAATTATTTATATTTATCGATCTTGCTACATACAACGCGTTTAAGGATATCCATAATATTAGAAATTATTTTTCTTAATTATTCATCTATTTTTTTTTCGAATTAAAAAAATTATGTTTTTCTCATATCAAAATGAAATTGTTATGAAATATTAGTTAAATAGAATAGTGAAGACACGACCTGGTTTCGAAAAAGGAAATTATATTAAAAAAGAAATGGATATAAATTTACAAAGAAGTACATCTTTCAATGTGGAGGCTGGATAAAATAACTAGCTTTAATAGAAGCATATTTGTTAAATTTGGAACTGGTTTAGACAAAAAGAATAAATGTACATTGTAATTGAACATTGTCTATGTATGGGGTGAGCGGTGAGGATTCCTCTGCTTGTGTCAGGATAAACGGAGCTTGCACGGACTGGTTTAACATCTAAAAAGGTGTGAGACAGGGATGTGTGGCTCTCCATGGCTGTTTAACTTATATATAGACGATTGTTTAAAAGATTTAAAAGAGAGTGCGTATGGATTAAAAATGAATGATTTGATCGTCAAATGCCTTCATTACGCCGATGATCAAGTCATATTAGCGTCATCTAAAGAGGAGTTGCAGGCGATGGTTAATGTTATGCATGATGCCCTAAAAATTAAAGGGATGAAAATAAATGTAAGGAAAACGAAAGTAATGGTTTTTGAAAGAGAAGAAAGCATGACAAACTGTGAAGTTTCGATCTGTAATTTATTTTATTTTTATTTTTCAAAATTTCTTTTTTTTTTCACGTGCACATATTTGAAATTGACAAGTAATAGGGAACAAAATTAACAGCCTCATTTTGCTGGCATATAAATAACAGGGATTTAGTTCGGGAAGGTTTTGCACGGACGCCGTTTTTGTCATAAGACAAGTAACATAAAAGTTGTCTAATACAATAAGCCAGCCTACATATGCTTCATCGACCTTAACAAAGCCTTCTACCGCGTCCAACTAAAAGATGTTTCATATCTTCTTTACAACAGACAAATCCCACACAACCTGATAAAACTGTAGAGAAAACTATGGAGCAAACCAAATATAGGCAAAGTTAGACGGAGAACTCACCGAACCAATACCAGTTGATAGCGGTATTCGCCAAGTGGAATCATAAAGCTCACTTCTCTTCAACATCATCATCATCATCATCATCATGGACAAGATTATACAGAAGGTTCGTTTATTGAGAGGATATAAAATGGGAGATGAAGAGGTAAGAATTTTGTGCTATGCCGACGACGCCGTGCTGATAGCAGAGTACGAAAACGACTTAAAGAGACTCCTACACTCATTTAACCGTACAGCGAAATCTCTTAACAGGATAATATCTCCCACAAAAACAAAGTGTATGACATCATCAAAAACACCAATGAGATATATAATGGAAGTAGATGGAGAAGTTATTCGGCAGGAAATGCAATTTAAGTATCTCGGCGTAGAACTCTCGGGCTTTGGCGATGTTGAGGCAGAAGTAAGGGATCAAACAACGAAAGCAACAAGAATAGCAGGGTGTTTAAATAGTACAATATGGTGCAATAAACACATAGGAATTGAGGCCAAGACTAGAATATACAAAACAACAGTAAGACCTATCATAATATCTACGGCAAAAACTAGACCGGAAACATCGAAAACTAAACGACTATTAGAAACAACCGAAATGAAAGTACTCTGCAGAATTACTGGTAAAACACTTTCTAACAGGAAAAGAAGTGAAAGTGTAAGAAATACAAGTAAGAAATAGAAAATTAACAAAGAATAAACAGGCGATTCGCCTAAAGTCAAGAAGGGAGAAGACATATTTTCGGAAATATATTGGACTTAATTTAATTAGTTTTTTTCTCCTTTATTCGATTTTGGCCGACCATGGACCACGTATTATAACTTATGTTTGTTCCTCTCTCTTTTTTCCTTTTTTTTAGTAATCTTTTATTCTTTCTTCAGCTCCCGGGACCTAGAACCACGCTGCACCCAATCCAGTACCTTCGTACCTTGTACAAGTTTGTACAAGTTCTGTACTGGGTGGGAAACAATGTAGTCACACAAGAACCGCCCATTCCCTCCAGCGCACCGCAGCAGCACAGCAAGCGCTCCTCCGCCACCGGATTCCCACCGGGTCCCAGAATTTTTCGTATAATTTTCCTCTCCTAATTTTCATCTCCTTTTATAATAATTGGCAGTGTTTAGCGCAAGGTATGTTGAGACGTATAGGCTTCCATAATAAATCCTAAATTTCGGTTTAATAATATTTTGAAATATTTTTATTTGCGACAACATTTTGGTTTTGAATTTTTTATTCTTTCACAGAAAATAAGTCATATAATTTAAACATAATCGAAAAAAGTTTAAATTTGTAATTTCTTGACATTTGTGCAAGTAATTGCAGGAATAACAAAATATTAAATTATTCAGCTATTTATTTTAGATTTTTACAAGCAAATCATTTTGTGATGGATTGATTGTAATCGATAAAATACTTCACGATATTGTTCAGATCTATAAATGTGTTAGAAAGACAATTTTCATTATACCTACCTAAAAACACTATATTTACATGCCCATTTAGCGCACCGAAGGTGGGCTTTTTCCGTGCGAGCGTATGCTGTCTACCTGCATGTCAAAATAAAATAATATTTTATTGACAGTTTTTCTTAGCAACGGGGTAAATAACGCTTGTCTTTTGACCCTTTTTTGATATTTTAAGTTATAATATCTTAACAATTTTTGGTTTTCAGGTAGGTATAATTAAAAGTATCGTTGATAAATGCTTTTTCCGTGCATTGAATTTTCAGAACTTTTCTCAGAAGAAGTTTTGATTATAAAACAATTCAGTTGAATACCATCATCATTGGACATTGGTTATTTCTAAAATCCAGTTGGCTCTGATTCCCCTGCATTTTTTACGCATTTTCTGCCAACGCTAATTTTAGGTTTTGAGGTTAATTTTTCACCATGTGTATCATATGTTGACAAAAAGATTCGACTAACATGCAGGAATGTATGGTCGTTTCAGACTAAATATCTCTGTAAATAGCAGAGTTTTTTAGTAGGTTTGTACTGGTCACATACTGGGCGATATAACGAACTACTTTTCTTATTGGCTAATGTATGAAGAGTATGATGGCGCTAAATTTAAAAGTGGGCAATATTTCAGACTACGTAATATAACACACCTTATTTAAAAAATGAAAGGTCAACATTTTTATTTATTAATTTTTTTACTGCCAATTAATTAAACCAAAAAGTAAATTTTGCAACAAATGGCACCGAAGAAAATGTTTTAAAACATTTGTTGCTGATTTAGATTTTTGGCTTTTAAAATTAAATAAGTATTCTCATTTTATAATCATTTTTTTATCTCCAATGCTTAGCTAAACATGACATAACGCAGAAATACCAAACACCCCTTTTTTGTCTGTGTGGAACAGTAGAGTTTATGAGAAGCAATAGGTGCGGTCGAATTTAAATCCTACCGCCTCTTATCCATAAATCCCTATTTGGAACAATAATTGTCCTATTCATTCCAGTGATATCAATCAGTAACCTCGTTATTGGGAATTTCTTATTTTTTAAAAATGTCTTATAATCATTTGTAATGAGGTGCTTAATTATTTAATCTTTCAGCTGGTAATACCTGCGTTGATCTTAGGCATTTTCTGTCCACGATACGCAACTCATATGGCCAATCTTTAAAATGTCCCAAATTATCTGACCGCTGTGTTCAACTAACTAGTGTCTTGGACTCCAAGATCCTTTTTTGTGGGGGGAAACCACCTGGTGTGAGCTTTTAACCTTGTAGTCTATCAGCTCTGGTACTATTATGCTAAAACCCTCCTTTTACATTCCCGATATTACTGAATCGTCGTATGACATAATTGTTCTGGTTATTCGTTGTTCTACTCCGCTGTTTTTTTTGCTTCTTTGTGTGTTTTATATTCACACCCTATACCAAAAAGAAGGTGAGCAGATCAATTTTGGTTTGCAAGTTAAATAATACCTTACGTTGCATGGTGTCCATAAACGTTGCATGTATTTAAAACCAGTTGGACATGTTGCTAGTTATTTTTAATACAATAGTTTCCACGTTTTACTGCTCTTATACCACTTACCTGGTCCAGTCCGTTTTTTCTCCCATTTGGGGCGGTGAAAAAGAGTGTGTTCAGGTGATACTTTTCTCTTCCAGTAGCTGCATGACCTTTATACAAACAGTTCTTGAGACAAGACCTGGTAATCCAAACATTCTACATTTTACGGTGCACTAGTGTCATTAGCTATTGACAGTTCTCTAAAAATCACAAATTTTTTGTTTATTTTCTTAGCAACGGGGTAAATAGCGCTTGTTTTTTGACAATTTTTTGATATTTTTAGTGATAATATCTTAACAATTTGTGGTTTCCGGGTAGATATAATGAAAAATATCGTTCATTACACGTCCATAAATGCTTTTTCGTGCTTGCACGACTTGTCGCGCGCGCACGAAAAAAGCCTATTTTCTTAACTCCTAATAAAATATACTATTACTGGATCTAAAATAAAAATTAAAACGTGTTAATGCTTACAAAGAACTTAACGTCAATATGACTCAGAAAAAGACGACTTCTTCGTTTTTTTTATTTATTCAATTTTCGTTTTTCACATTTAAAAAAAACATAACGTAGAAAAAAGTGCACAACTGCGATTAAAAATAATTTTTTTCAGTTTTACAAAAATTTCCAAAATAGTAAAATGGATTAAATGGGATTTGGTCAAAATACTAATTTTTGTGTTCAATGGAAATTTAATTTGATTATGCCTCCAATATTTTGGATTTTTTGCCTGTGCAATCATTAATTTCTAATATAGTACATGTATAAAAATAAAATATAATTTATGTTACAAATTATTTACATTCTTAGCGTTAATGACGATCTTTAGACTACAAGCCTCTTCAGAATTGCTTAAAATCTTGGAAATGTGTACCGTTTAAACATGTGTTATGTTACAAGAGAAGACACAAACTGTTGTTTACTTTCAGAAAAGATAAATACATATTTTACGGATTCGACTGCCACTGGTGTGAAGTGCACCCTTAAAAGAGGAATCACGTTAAGCGACAAAACGGCCAGATTCGCCCGCCTATATAAGTCACTCGCCAAATTAAGAATATGATCCCTACTTGATCTGGGATGTCGTGGAAAACGCCCATTTCTTAATTGCAGGCCGTTTGTAATTTTAATTTCATTTTTAATGGTAATTACCTCTTAAAAAGAGAGAATCTAATGAAGTAGGCGCTGACAATAATACGTAATCCAATATCTCTACCAATGCGGTGGTCTAAAGTATTGTTGCGATATTTATTCTTGGGTTCGATGAATTTAAACACTCAGTACAATAACTAAACAGTTTATTCTAATATTTCCAAACAATAAATTATTACTTGCAAATTACTTAGATAAAAATTCTATACAAACTTTTTATAACACTTTATAATTTACTTTATAAATTTAACTGCAAACTTCACTTCTTCGACGACATCCTTTTTTATAATGACAAACAAATCATTCGAAAATGGGAACGTCCATTCTGGAATAACGAGGAACCAACGGTAAGATTATTTCCTAAAATATCGGGCGTTTGTTGTTACAAAACAAAACGTTTTTTTTTCATTGTGGTCGACGCACTGTCGCCTCAAGAAAACATTTACAATGACGGACACCGCAAATCGTAACAGTATACAACAATAGAGTTTTCGAATATTTTGGATAAAAAAAATTATTAAAAAAAAATCCGCTGATAACAGGCTTGTCAAAATATACAGTGAATGTCACGAAGATTAAAATACACTCTTGGACAAAATTAAAGCAACAACATAATAAATCATACAAATTGCTGTAATAAATTAATTTAAATAATTTTTATGGACATCCATGTTCAACACCTTTTTCGATGTTAAACCAGTTAGAGTAAGCTCCGTTTATCCTGATACAAGTACTGAAATCCTCGTATAGCATATTTCGCAAATATACGGTAGATTGTAGATTGTAGAGTGGGTCGTGAATGCCATGCTGCCTCTCAAGCACTTCGATCTATCAGATCTTTTGTGCATAACCCTTAATCTATTCGAGGCCCGGGATTCCGAGACTTCGAGTAAAGTTTATCAGTTTCCTGGGGGCTAAGTTTCTGACATCGAATGGCTTTAGGAAGGCCCCTTCCAGAAACTTGAGTCACTTGCAGAAAAGCGCTGGGCATTCGCAAAGCAAATGTTCTGTAGTTTCAGCGAAGTTCTCGCAGTAGCGGCAACTATCACTCTCTGTTTTGCCCATCTTTTTCAGGTGGTACCTTAGAGGGCAGTGTCCAGTGAGGAGTCCCGTCACCAGTTTCAAGTCTTTCTTGTCCAACTCGAGAAGCTGTTTAGCTTTCCTTGGCGAAAGACTCACTAGCCTTTTTGCTTACCTTTGTCCTGGCACTTTATGCCAGTGAGATTTAATTTTATGTTTCCCAACGTCGAACCTCTTCTTTCAAATGGGCTTTGGAAAATCCACAGAAGGGTTCTGGGCCAGAAAACTTTATATTTGCCCCTTTTTGGCAAGGCAATCTGCTTCTTCGTTGCCTTTAAATCCCTTGTGACCTGGAACCCACATCAGAGTAACCTGATTGTTTGCTGCCAGTTGTCTCAGGGACTCTTAAGAGTCCCAAGTCAGCTTAGACTCACAAGTGACTTCAGAGCTGCTTTTAGTGCTGCTTGGCTATCTGATAAAATATAGATTTCTGCCCTTCGGGTGTTTCTTCCGATGCACTCCTGGGCACATGTCATCCATCTTGGATCCATCAGTGTACCACACAAAAGCATCCCTTCCTAGTTGAGGTCCGTTCTCTGTGCAAACTTGGTGGTTGTTTATGACCACTTCAAACTGCATTTCGAAGTCGTACCTAACTGGCATAATATCTTTCGGCTTAGACATGGATTCTAGGGAAATATTTTCCAAAATGTTCATATGTCCATTCCGATTTCTTGCTCTAAGATTTATTGTCTGGCTTAGTCTGAAGGCACTGATTGCTGCTTCTTTCATTACACAAAAGTGCAATGGTGGAAGGTTCAGCATTATCTTTACGGCTGTAGTAGGGTACGTGAATGTTGCTCCTGTGATTCCCAGCCAAGCTAGCCCAGTATTCAACTGTACATTTAAGAAGTACGAAATTAAATTCTCCTAATATTTTTAAACAAATCTCGTTGGTCGTTTTATCTTATAAGGGACTTCCTGTGTGGAAATTAAAGGTCAATATTTTTATTTGTTAGCACTGTTAATTTTGCAACCAAATCTGTTCTTAATAACTTTATTTATTGTACATAATAAGAGAGGTAGGTAAGTAATCTAAACAAATTTTACTAATTAACTAAGCAATTAAGCTTTAATTTGGCTTGTAAATTCATTTTTTTTTAGATTTTTTTTAGATTTCCAGAAAAATAATTAGTAATCCTGGGTCGTCATTGTAGTGGGTACCTACATTAAAATCGTATAGTACCGATTGTGATTTCAAGTAGTGTATGTATAACTAACAGACCACGAAAATAACGCGACGTGTTTTAGATGTAGATACAATATTATTAAATGTACACGCTTATTTTACTGCGGAAAAGGATAATGTAAGTCCGTTGCTACCAGTTTTATCTGTACGTAAGCGTATGTAATGCAATGGGTATTGGTGAAACAAAATTAACCTCAATTAAGAGATGAAAATAGTAAACAAAAAGTTGAAAAATATAAACCCCGCCGACATCCAATGACTAATGACTCCCGAAGCTTACAAATTTGAAATTAGCGACATTTTGCACTAAATGCGTGAAAAAAAGAACATGTCTTTTAAAATTTAATATTAGAAAAAGTAAAAGAAAAATATTTATTTGAAATCTCTAGAACGATTCTTTGGAGAATTTTGAAACATATAAGGTTTAAGTTTAAAAATGAAGACAACCAAAAGACTTCATGTGAAAAAGCTAGAGACGTGCACAAAAGAATTGAATTTTTAAGAAATTATACTTACTGTAAACAAGAATGCTCTTCATTCATTCGGTAGAGGTCGACCTCGGTGAACATATGTCGATAAGATCAACATTGTTTTGAAGAAAGGCCAGGTCAAGAGTACCAACAACCGACAAGCATGTATGGGAGCACTGATGAAAGTAGAGGAAGCAAAAGATATGTGCAAGAACCGTAGCAAGTGGAAGAAAGTGGTCTCTGCCTACCCCTACGGGAAAAAGGCGTAACTATATGTATGTTTTGCTAACTAATAACAATTTTAATGCACATTTGGCTCTCCTCTACACTTTAAACGTATTCCAAATCATTATTTTTTATGTTCCCAGTATTCTAGCCAATATCTTAAAAAATTTGTACTTAATTATGGATCCAGCCTTGGACCTATAATTTTTTTAAACCGGGGCAGAAACTTGATAGTGACGACCCCTCTCTCCAGCGATGAAGGTAAATTGTAAAATAAAACTCACAAATATATAATGGGTAACTGCTTTACCCCACCGCCCAAATTATTTGTCCACATACGGCCCTGATTGTCATTTTAAAATATAAAAGTGACGATAAAAGTGTGCCCATATTTTTGTTTATCAAAAATCATAATTTTGACTGAGTAGAATGAGTAACTTACACGACAAACCAAGAGTATTGGTAATAATTTCCCAGTAATCCAATACTCTACTCGTATTTTCTTTCTAAATGGGACCGTAAATTATTTTGGTTTATACGGCGGTACAGTGCATAGAAGTAGATTGACGGGCGAAGAACAGAGAAATCTGCGCACAACGAAAACATTCGAATAAAGATCCGATCGGCGACGACGAAATTTTCAGTAATCGTGAGTCTCAAGTACAATCGAAGGAAGAAGTTTAAGAATGTGAAGTTTATTCAGCCGAATATTTGTTATTTTAGAGGCTAGTCGCCCTCCAAGCTACTTCTGTTGCACTGTACTCTATTTAGTATTTATCAATGACTAATACTACGTGATGAATGGTGCAGTTTTTCGGAGAGTGATTTGTTTACAAGCATTGGAATTTGTAAGATATATTTTTCAGGTCGTAATTATCCATGTGGTTTATTTATTTGTAGTATCTATCTTCAAGTCGTTATCATTAAAAATTATTTCGATAACTACGTCTTTCTTATTGTACTTGTATTTGCATTTATACAGAGTGGGCCACAGAAAACAGTCCGATATTTGGCAGTATTCATAATAATTTAAGGAAATTCTGGAAAACGACGATTTTTGTTCCGATGGGAACAAATTTTTACGATAAATATATCTGCCATTTATCAACCCCCTCCCTTCCACTTTCCCAACCCCTTAATTTAAAGTAGAAAATGTACGATGTGTGGCACATCATTAGAAATCCATGGTTTTTTTGATGTTTACACCGTCTTAATTAATGGCACCAGGAATTGTTAAGCAAATTATCTGGCTACGGTTTTCCAACCAAACTGCACCAATGGCTCATGAGCTTCATGCAAGATCGCTTCTTACATGTGGCAGTTGACGGTATTTCTTTTGATGCGTTAAAAACCAATGCTGGGGTCCTCCAGGGTTCCATCCTGTCTCCCACCCTATTTCTTTTACACATCAACGACCTCTTGAGAACCACCATGAAGCCCATTTACAGTTTCGCAGACGACAGCACACTTGTCTCATTTTTCACATCCTATCGATCACTTTCGGTGAATGATACAAATAGACTCAGGCAGGAACAGGTTGACTCCATCAATAGAGATCTTGAAGCAATCGTCGAGTGGGGAATTAACAATCTTGTTCAGTTTAACGCCCAGAAAAGACAAAGCACCTCGTTTTTCAAGAAAGTAAATTTCTAAAATCACTTCATCACAATGTCCGGAAATACCCTTGAATCAAGTCCCTCCATCTCGATTTTGGGAGTCCAATAATATGTCTTGGCATAAACATGTTGCTAACATCGCAAAATTAGCAATCCTGAGGATAGGTTTTCTGTGGAAAGCTAGAAAGTTTTTTACTGTTGACGACGTACAAGGCTCAAATCTAACCTATATTGGAGTATGGCTTGCATATTAGGGGTTTAGCACCAATGCATTCTTTTCGTCTTTTAGATTCCATTCAGAAAAGGGCCATTCGGTCGATAAACAGCTTAATTCTCACAGATACCCTTTACCCACCAGAACATAGAAGAAGACATTACTTTCCATGGCAGATGCTCCAGAGAAATAAAAACTCTTATACCACCACTGGCCACATTCGGCCGAAGAACTCGGCACGCTGATCAGTCTCACCCGTTTACTCTCAAGATTGACACTACAAGGACCAATCTCCATCAAGGATCCTTCTTTTACAGGGCTGCTACGGAATGGAACAAGCTTCCAAAATCAGTTTTTCCAGAGAACTATGACCTGCAACTTTTCAAAAAGCGGGTCCACAATTATTTCCTTTCTATAATCTCTCCCCCATCTAAAAGTCGCAGTGCGGGCCGTCCGCGGCCCACACGATCGGTCTACTCTTTTTGTGACTATTTTCAGAAGAAAAAAAATCTCATTTTTTTCTGTCACATCAAAGGAAAATTAAAACGAATTTTGGAAAAAATTATTAATTTTATACTAAGGCGCGCGCGCCCACACACACACATACACACACACACACACACACACACACACACACACACACACACACACACACACACACACACACACACACACACACACACACACACACACACACACACACACACACACACACACACACACACACACACACACACACACACACACACACACACACACACACACACACACACACACACACACACACACACACACACACACACACACACACACACACACACACACACACACACACACACACACACACACACACACACACACACACACACACACACACACACACACACACACACACACACACACACACACACACACACACACACACACACACACACACACACACACACACACACACACACACACACACACACACACACACACACACACACACACACACACACACACACACACACACACACACACACACACACACACACACACACACACACACACACACACACACACACACACACACACACACTGGAACCTTGAAATGTGGAGATATGTCAAAATTCGGGATTTGCAAAATTGGACCCATTACTATAACTTTTTACAGGGAAGTTAATAACGGTAAAAATAAATATAAGTGGCGGGGGAGGCATTTTCTAGTTTTTGCCCCTCCTAAAAAAGCGGGTGTTTCATTTAAAAAAACTGGTGCTTTTGTCATCGCTTAGAGGCTATAGTAACTTAAATTCAAATATCGACCTGCTTCGGGATTTTTGAATATAACTGTTTATTTAGCTAACAATTAATTTATGCGTTACTTTATGTAAGCACTATTTAAAGTTTACAACAGGCATTACTTTTAATAATCTGCTAGTATTAATACGACTAATCGTATAAGAAACGTTTTTTTTATAACGGAAATGTTTATCTGCGCCTTAAAATTTGCTACTGCGTCTTATTTAATTTTGTAGCAATAAGCAGATTTTTTTGTACATCTTTGTGTGCAACTTTATTCTCAACTATCTTATTTACCAGCACTTCGCCGTGTTTCAACTACACATAAATTATTTACGAATAAAGGTTTTCTTACAATTATTCTTTAATTTTGTAATTTGCACAGAAAAATCAAAATTTTAATGTTTGCTGCCAACAATCTATGGTTTTTTTTTTGAACAATTCGACAAACTGAAGATGTAATATGTTTGTGTTAACCATCTCATATGTATATTCCAAGAAGTCGATGCCTAGGTATCCAAAGTTGTTATGCATATTAAAATTAATGTAATAAATACTTCGTTGTTAAAACAGTGTTTAAAATAAAATCAAATAAATAAAGTAGTCTTTGAAAAATAATATTAAGAAGAAAGGGGTTATCCAGAATATTTAAAAATGGGGTAGAAATATATAGAAGTCGTAATAAAGTAGATAAATAAAATAAATAAATAAAAAGATAGATAAAGAAATGCTTAGATGGTTTGGAAACGTAGAAAGAATGGATAAAGGAAGATTGAAGAAACAAATTTATAAGGCGAGTGTGAATGGACGGAAGTCGGTAGAGGTCGACCTCGGCGAACATCCATCTCGATCAGATCAACATTGTTTTGAAGAAAGGCCAGGTCATAATTACCAACAACCGACGAGCATGCATGAGATCCCTGATGAAAGTAGAGGAAGCAAAGGATGTGTGTAAGAACCGTAGCGGAAGTGGAATAAAGTGATATCTGCCTACCCCTACGGAAAAAAGGCGTATGTATGTAATAAAGTAAAAAAAATCTATTATTGTGAAAGTGATTTACTCAATTTAAAAGCTCTGGTTATAAAGTTTTAAATAAAATATCATAGACGTCTGAATTCGCACATTAAAAAAGTATTTAAAGGGAGCCTTTTGCGATGTCTATTGGGACGATAGGTGAAAGACCTTTAAATTCTTAATATTGTAGAAGTATTTACGAGGATAGTTCACGAATTGTTGTCCCTAACATAGTTGGCGTTAAATTACAAATGCAAATAAAGTGTCAAAGTGTCAGTGACAGTTGTTTTGATAGGACTATGTCCTGTTTTTTTCGACTTTTTATTCGATGTCCTGTGACGATAAAGTCCAGGAATCTTTTTGGTGGTCTTCCTAAGGGTCTGGTCGTGTTCAGTTTTTCCTTGTATTCGGCCTTGGCGAGGGTATCGTTTCCCATTCTCTCTCCACTCTCTTCTTTTTCCTCGTGACTATCTAACAACATCTGGCATCCCATCGCATCGCTCCCAGATCTCATTGCTTCACTGCCTATCCCTAAGTGTGACGGCCTGCGATCGCTCGCAAGGCCCTCATTTCCGTCGTTCGCAGTGCACTTTTCGTCCGGTTGGTGTCTGCTCTCGTTTCCGCTGCGTAGGTGAGGATGGCTGTTCTGTAGATCCTAGCCTTGCTGGTTATCGACATGTGTTTCTTTTTCCATATAGTACTATGTAGTCTGCCAGACCCTCTCGCTGCTTTATTTACCTGTGTTTTCACCTCGTCATATGTATTTCGGCTGCTTGAAGCTTTTATCCACAGGTATTTAAAGCTCATCACTTGTTCGATTAGCTTGCCTCGTATCTGTTCGTTGCTTATAGTCATAGATTTGGTTTTCGGTATCGATATGCTCTTGTTATATTTCTTTGCGGCCTGGTTGAACTCGAATAGCTTTCGCTGTAGGTTGTCCTTATTTTCCGCTATGAGAACCGCATCGTCTGCATAGCACAATATTTTAAAATCGGTTTGTTCCATTCTGTAACATCGTCCCACATCTTTCACCCGGTTTGTGATGCGTTCCATTACCAGGTTGATTCAGGCTATCTCCTTTTCTGATACCTATCGATATTTACACTTCCTCTATGGTTAAAGTGCCTGACTGTATTCTTGTACTGTTGTTGGTATTAAGTTGTTTTATTACCTAGTTTATATTGTTGTTGGCTCCTCGTTCTTGCAGGATTTTAGCACATCCTTTAGTTGCACTCTGTCAAATACTCGAGTTAGGTCAACAAAGCAGAGGAACGCAGGTTTGTTAAACTCAATGGACTTCTCGATGATTTGTCGCAGTTTGAATATAGCGTCGATTGTTGATCTATTCTCCCTAAAGCCTTGCTGTTCTTTGTTGATGCTGACTGTATTTGATAGATGTTCTTCTTCTTCTTTCGGTGCCCTGTCCTCCTCGGACATTGGCAATCATCAGCGCTATCTGAACCTTGTCTACAGCTCGGCGGAACAATGTGGTAGTGCTCACTCCATACCATTGTCTTAAGTTTTTTAGCCAGGATATCCTTCTTCTACCCGGGCCTCTTCGTCCTTCGATCTTCCCTTCTATAATAAGCTTTAAAAGTCGATACTTGTCATTCCTTAAGATGTGACCGAAATACTCCAGTTTGCGCTTTTTTAGTGTACATAGGCTGCTTGTCGAGGCGTTGAAGTACCTCGCACCCTTTCTACCCAGGAGATTCTCTATAGCCTTCTGTACGTCCACATTTCAAAGGTCTCCAATTTTTTGCACATCGCATCTGTCAAAGTCCAAGCTTCCGTTCCATAAAACAGTAACACGTAACAGCGAACATTCGGACGCGCAGAGGCAAGCTTAAATTTCTGCTGCAAAGTACCTTACGCATCTTCACGAACGAAGCACGAGCTTGATGTATTCTAGCACGAATCTCCCGCATGCCGTCCCACTTCTTATTTAGTTGACTCCTAAGATATTTAAAAGTTTCTACTCGCTCAATTCGTTGACCGTTAATTGCCAGGTGTCCGTCCACGTTGTTTGATTTGCTAACTTCTAGCCACATTGTCATTCTCACGTTCAGGCTGAGTCCGGCCTCTGAGCTTGCAGCTGTCACGCGGCTTACCAGTTCCTGCAGTCCTTCCAGGGAGTCGGCAACAAGAACCGTATCATCCGCATACCTCAGATTGTTGATATTAATCCCATTGACAGATATCCCCTCGTCACATTCATCTAACGCCTCTTGAAATATCCTGATGTTGGGTTATTATTTTGGTGAGCAGCTTCATGGCGGTGTTGAGCATGCTTATGCCTATTCTCACTTCTTGTAGCTAGAGATTGTAATGCTAGATTTCCATACCTGGGGTACTTCTCTAGTGGACATAATCAAACTTTTAACTATTTTTTTAACTTTTAGATTAAAATAATTGCGTGTCTTTTATTGTGTATAAATGAATACAGAAAGTGACATAAAAAGGTCAATTGCTCACATTTGTTGTATAAAACTTGAAAGGTTTTCATTATCGACTACAAGGTTTCTTCTTAATTCCTGGGTATTTAACCCCCTTTCACTCTTTAATCAATAAATCATGTTAATGAGCTTAACGGGAAATCAATGTGTATTAAGTAAAAACACTTATTCCATGACCCAGTATTCTATCAATGAAAGAAAATTAGGTAACATAAAGGGCGTTTCACTTCTATTCAAGTGGTGTTGAAATAAAAATATTGTTATTACATTTTTAATTTGGTCATCGAACGTTAGTAGAAGATAATTTTAAATCTTTTACACAAGTTATCAAATGCCATATAACGGCTACAAAATAAAAAAAAATTCTTATAATATCATCTTTAATTCCTTCCCAGATACAAAAAATTAGGCATCATAGAAGATCCAATATATTAACATCGTACTGGATTACCAATTTAAAATAATTTTGAAATCCCCTCATTTTATTTTTTCAAACTATACATTTATACATATAGTCACACCTTTTCTGAAGGGGTAGGCAGAGACCACTTCCTTCCACTTGCAACGTTTCTTACAAACGTCTTTCGCTTCTTCTATTTTTATGAGTACTTTCATACATGCCCGTCGGTTGCTGGTACTCTTGACCTGGTCTTTCTTCAAAGCAATTTCGATCTGATCAAGATATGTTTACCTAGGTCGACCTCTTCCGACTTGCCAATTCACACTCGCGTTATAAATTTGTTTCAACAATATTCTCTTATTTATCCTTTCTAAGTGTCTATACCATCTAAGAATTCTTTTATCTATTTTTGTACATCTTCTTTAACAACACAGCGTTCACTTATCTCACTATTTTTTTATTTTATCCAACCGAGTCACTCCGGCTATACTTCTCAGACTACACATCTCCGCAGCGTTGATCCTACTTTCATGCTTCTTCTGCCTCACCCAACATTCACTACCATACATAATTGTACGGTGCAGAACTCCTCTATGCATAGCCAGTTTTGCCTTTTTTGACACTTTTGTTGAAATTTTGTTTATGGTTACGCCACTGTAAACACCCTGCTTTCGCCTTTTTGAGTGGTTCACATCTGTTTATTTACTTTGTATCTTCGTTTTCAAATAAAGTCAGCCTATGTTAAGAATCCAACCGACGCGTTTTATTTCAATAACTTTCTGGCTGCCCATAAATTTATACGGGGTCCCATTCATTTGTTTTCCTTCCAGAACCCTTTGCTCAATATATTCCCAAATTTTTTAATATCGCTTAACAATACTTTATTAACTTAGTATATACAGTGAAACCTGGTTAAGTGAGACATCAAGGGACCTGCAAATTTGCCTCACTTATAGAAGTATTCCATTTACCTAAGGTGACCAGATTTTTAGATGGGCAAAGCGGGACAACTCTGAAGGAGTCAACAAAAATTTTCATACAGAATAAAAATAATATCGTATTATTTTTTTATTTTTAACATAAGTACAATTTATAAATATAAAAAAATGTATAATATTTTATTCCTTGACATATTTTTTATTTGAGTGAATTTGTTTCAGTAGATTGTCGTCATTTTTTAAAATATTGTAAAAATCTTCACAAGAATTTGTCAAATTATATTTGACACATAAAATGGCTGTCAAAGTTTCAACACTTAATTTTTCTGATGTCCACACTTGATTTACTGTAGAAAAAACGCGTTCAGTCGCAGCGTTAGTTCCAGGCAAAGATAGTGCATATTTCACAATTTTTATTACATTATTGTATGGAACATAGAATATTTAAGCTTTTTCTTATCAATATATTTTTTTACTAATGACACTTCATTAAAAAGATCATTTTCGGAAATATTACTATTTGGGAATTTTTGAGAAATATAATCAAATGATTTCTACAGATCGTTCCAATTAAGTTCTGGAACATTGTACCGTCCAGTCTTCCAAATAATCTTTGCAGTTACTATAAAACTTTTTGACATGGTTCATGATATCTCGACGATTTATTGCACCTTGCTCTTCGAGCTGGTTCATACTATTGCGGATACTTAACGGTAGAAAATTATTTTCTAACCTCTCTTGACATTGACATTTTAAATTAATAACTTCATTTGCTACTTCGATTGCCGATATTTTGTCACCTTCAATAAGTTTTATAACGTTTTGAAAAGGAGCAGCTTGATTTTGTAAAACAAATTGAAGGATACTTAGAACGCAAAACAATGATTTTCATAAATATAAAGTTTAACTTAATTACAAAAGTCGAACCTAAGAAAGAGTAGATTTTGGCACATTAAATTTAAAACAGACTTCATCGCGAGTCTTCCCACTTTCATAAACGGATATTAACTTCAGTTTTTCATGTACTGATTTGAGCATTTGTTTCGGCATTTCTCAAATTGTCTTTTCCTTTATGTGTCTGTAATTTTCTTTAATTGTGTTATATAGTGTTGTCTGTCTTTAATTAAATAAACATCCGTATGATAGTAAAGCAAAACTAAAACTGAAGGTCATTGGAGCTCAAAATTAGTTAAGTGCGAAATTTGCGGGTAGAATAAGAATAATTTGTTTAAATAATAATAAAACAAAGACAGTAAAATTTTAAAAAAATAAATTTGAACAATTACCGTTTCAATAAAAACAATTTTTATTGGTTTTTTTGGTTAATAATAAAGTGACGACAAACTTTACCGGCACAATTTTCTGTGTTTTCTTTTGCCATTGCACAAAAATATTTACCTTCATGGTAAGCAGAATAGTAAGTAAAATGATGCAATTTGCATTAATAAATGAAATCAACTCGTGAAATCTAATTTGACTTGACGACATCTCTAGGACTATCATAAAACTAAAAGGACATATTTCAATAACATATTTAATAAAGAGGTTGAACTTACTCGTAACTTTAAACTTTACAAACTGTTTAACAAACTCTTTCTTTCAGTAACAAAAAGTACCAATATTTTGTAACAGTTTTCCTAATTTTCATTCTTCTATATTTTAATCATTTAAGGAAACTTGAGGAAGCTTAATGGCAAGCACTGGTTTAATAAAAAGGAGAATTAATAACTATATTTTGTGCGAAAAAGTTTAATTAAGCATGCATAAATAAGCCTCTCTTCTGTTTATAAATAGGACAACAAAAGATAAAATCTAGTGGAAAATCCATCCAAATTATCAATAAATTTTTATAGACCATAATTTCGTATATTAAAATTTTGGTCGCTTAAATTTTTTGTTAAATGTCAATACATTTATGAGTAACTTTAATGTTTAGCAGAATATTTTACCCCTTATTTTAGACAGCGTTTACTCGCGTATTTTTTTAATATTTTTATTACTCGAGAATTACCTACTTAGGTAAATTATTAAAATCTTTAATGAAAGCCGCAATGAAAATATTAAACTTACATCTTTTTTGCATGGCGCATTGCTATCAAGTGTTTTTATACAGTTTGACGTATATGGGTCACAATAACTAACATACAGGTAATTGTTTGTTAAAATGTTTTTAAAACAATTAATAATTATTTAAAACACAAAACTACACGTGACCACATAACCATTGAAGAAGATAAAATATCTAAAATAAAAAAAGTAGCTCGTATTACATAAAATAAATTTTGAATTGTTTTTGTAAATCAGTCAATGTTGTATATGTAATTTTTAATAATTAGAGCGAGATATAATTAGATGACTGGCTGTTAATTAATAAAAAATGCATATTTATTTAAAGTTTATCCTTAAACGGTAACAATAATCATTATAACTACAAATATTCAATGTATATAATAGCCTTTAAATATTTAAATTTAAATATCAGATCAACATTGTTTTGAAGAAAGGCCAGGTCAAGAGTACCAACAACCGACGGGCATGCATGAGAATTCTGATGAAAGTAGAAGAGACAAATGATGTGTGTAAGAACCGTAGCAAGTGGAAGGAAGTGGTCTTTGCCTACCCCTACGGGAAAAAGGCTTGACTATATGTATGTATGTATGTTCGTCGAGGCACATTGAAAGGAAAGTAGTTGTTTTCGGAATATAAGGTGTTTAATTCCGTCAAAAATAATAAAGAACTGTGGCATTAAATTATAGCCGACTGTGAGACAATAAAAAATACAACATGAATATTTGCGCGAATACAACAATCAATGAGGCGAAGAGTTGAATCTTGTGTCACGTCTGAGGGAGATCATTTTGAACATTTGTTGTAGCTTTGCGCCTATTTAAAATTTTATTATTGTTCTTTCTGTTATTGTTCTGGTTTAATATTATTGTATTAGATAATTCTTGATAATGTATTAAAGAAATGAAAAATACGCGTTAAGATGTTTTATTTTTTTGCATAAAAACGGCGCCACGAAAAAAAGGCAAGAATGATTTTTTGTTACAAATTTACCGAGGAATTTAAACATGATTTTTAATTTGAAATATCTCAGTGGCGTACCATTTTTTTTCTTTAAAAAAATTGAGATCATTACCCGTATGCGCGCCAATGATAAACATAAAATTCTTAATTGCACGACAAAATTGCGCAATAGTTACCTTTTAAAAACCATTCATTTACATATCTCGATCGGTTCCAGAGGTATAAATAAATCGTCAGTTTTTAAGAAAAACTTTTAACACTTCGTATTACTGAAAACGAAGCATTTGCGGTCATAGGTTTATATAGCAAACTGTCATTATTTTTTAATGCGGAATTACTCCTGAAGTTTGTCGCACTTATTTACTAACACCCTGTATAGTCGACCCACGTATGCCCATATATTGTATAGGTAACATGCGGCGAAATTAGATGGTTTTTAAAAATCAGATCTATACATTTTCATGCTTATTCGCTGACAAAAATAATATTATAGTTTTCTATAATATTTTGTAAGAATATTTTTTTTTTACAAAAATTTATTCGTAATGCGCTGGGTCAAAGAAAGCAACAATTAAAAAATGTATCTGCCTAAAGCCTTTCTACAATTCGAATTTCTTAAGCGTATTAGAGTTAAAGTTTTTTCTTGTATTAAATAGAAACACAATTAAGCAAGCAAATATAAATTCGATACTAAAAATTTTATTTGTAATTCATTTTTTGATTTGATTGGTATTTCTGATCAATTTACGATACCAATGTTTTTAATAAAATAAAAAATAACAATTTCCGGTGCTCAAAGTACATAACTCAGTAATGTGATCTAATAAAAACTTCATATAATATTTTAAATAATATTACATTTCACCAGAAATAAAACCGGTGGTCATTCACCTGTCTAAGAGCATTGGTGTAAAGAACACGTCCAAAACATACGTTAGCATTTTCTATTTGACACCATTTTAAATACAAAAAAAATTATTTCGCACTATTTACTTAAGTGAATAATGTATATCTTCGGAAAGGTAATCAACCTACAGCGCGATTGGCAAATCGTGGAGTTGTTTTTATTTACGGGAAAAAATATTGTGAAAATATCGTTCGAAATTATTTTAAAACAGCAATAACAAACAACACACTATCTAGTCGTTGTTGAACTTTAGGAATTCTATACAAAAGATGGAGCTTCAGTAGGAATCAAAATACGTATTTGCAATCAAAATATCCAATCGGCGATAAATTCCATGAAAATATTGGACTGTTGGTGAAGACAAAGATAAAAGGAAACTAATTAAGCAAATTCAATTTGGATTCGTTTAAAGAATGTTTTTCTACAAACGTCAAAAAATGACAAGGTTCGCGCATTGACAACAATATGCGAAGTGACCCTTTTTTTCATTTTCCTTCGTTACCATGACACCGTGCGCGAAGTAGTGTGCGAAATACTTCGCACACTACATGTAAACTATATGGGATTTTTATATTTTAACCTTTATGTTCCTCAATCAAGCAAAAATCCAAGAAATCATTTATTTATTAATGTAAAACAATAATTAAGGCTATAATTAAGAAAATTTAACACTACCTAATTTTGTTTATTATTTACAGTGTTAACATTAATGGTGCAGCCAGTGCACGAACCAATATTTATTCCTAAACCAAATAACTCAGATTCAGCTCGTGATATCGTAGTTTTGGGAGTTGGAAGACTATCCATTTTCGATTTGCAAGCAACTGCCGTAGAGGTGACAGCACTTGATTCTGAAATTTCACAGTCTAAAATTTTATTTGATATTTGAATTTTATTATTGATAGAATCTTCCACGTATCCTTCGGCCACAGTCGAAGATTTCCATCCTCCATGTCGTTTCAAAACACATATATCGGCCCCCGTATTAGCAAGGAGTGTGGCTGATGTTCTCCGAAAACAATGGCCCGTGTAGGCATCAGGATTTGGTAATTTTAGGTGTTTTGCTATTAAGCTAGGCATCTTTTCAATACTATTTATTCCAATAACTTGGTTAAAACATATCTTATTTTAATACTTCAAAAACAATCAGCGACTGGTAGCATAACTTGGACGAAGAGCCGCATATTTTCGGTAAATGTCAGTATAATCTAAATTTGAAACTGTAAAAATTCGTTGTATATTCGTTTTTGTATCGGGTACTTTAACAATCAAAATGGAATTATTATCTTCTATGTCATCGACCATCATTTTAGTGAGTTCCTCACGGCGGCAAGCACCCGAAATACCCAGTATTAAAACAACCTAAAAGGAAATCAGTAATTTAAAAAACACATAAAACAATCATCAAAAATCTACCTTAACCAACAAATAGGTTTCATTATCTGCCTCTCTTATGAATTGTTCAACTTCCTCTCTAGTCAATACCTTAGATTTCTTAGGATGGTTTCCAACTAACAATTTTTTCAAATATGGAACCAACTTGGTAAATTTCTTAAAATCCACGTTTTCTTTAACATTAAGTGGTGCTTTCGGCTGCGCCACAACTGTAGATATTGGAGTGATACTAAGCCTAGATGAAATCCCCTGGGATACGGGGAAAATAGAATAGATCCCAGGTATGGTCTGCCTATCGTAAAGGGCGACTAAAAGACCCCCAACCCTAAGTGTCATGCGACCCGAGCTGATGAATGCATGGCGGTGGAGGAGCACCGTAGTAAACGAAACCTACAGGAGACCGGGCACAATCCTATAGTAGACAGCCTTAGTCCTGTGCAGTGGGCACCATAGGGCCGGACCATCCCTTCATTCCTACTTGTGGACTGCAAAGAAGAACTGAAAACGCTAGTAGACCGTAATCACGTCAAACTGATATGGGTTCCAAGACTCCAGGAAGTTGCAGGTAATAAGAAAGTATACGAACTTGCAAGAAGAGGTTCGAAAAAACACAAAAACTACTGGAAAAGCATACCAGAAAACAAACACGGGAAATAATCCATCAAAAAACCGTGCCATAAAAGGACAGTAGAACTGTTAGCGATAAACAAGAATTAGCTAAGAATCACTAAGGGACTGTATAATAGAGGCCTGGCCTGCCAGTTGAGCGACAGGGATCCTGGGACAGTAAATCACATGCTGTGCTGCTGCGGAGCGCTGAGGGGGATGGGCAATTTTTAAATTTACAAGGTACAGTGCAACAGAAGTAGCTTGGCAGGCGACTAGCCTTTAAAATAACAAATATTTAGCTGAATATACTTAACATTCGTAACTTCTTCCTCCAACTGTACTTGAGACTAACGATTACTGAAAATTTCGTCGGCATTTATCCCATTTTCATACTTTTTCTGCCAAACCCAAGTATACAAACTTATTTACTTGTTCCACTCTTTCTCCCTTAATCAAAACCTCACAGTTTCTCGTGCTTTTTTCTCTTTCAAAAAGCGTTACTTTTGTTTTGCTTACATTTATTTTCATCCCTTTGATTTTCAGGGCATCATGCAAAACATCGCCTGCAACTCCTTTTCAGATGATGCTTATATGACTTGATCATCGGCGTAAAGAAGGCATTTGACGATCAAATCATTTATTTTTAATCCATACGCACTCTCTTTTAAATCTTTTAAACAATCGTCTTTGTATAAGTTAAACAGCCATGACGAAGCCACACATCCCTGTCTCACACCTTTTTCGATGTTAAACCAGTTCGTGTAAGCTCCGTTTATCCTGACACAAACAGTGGATGACAAGCATACATAGACAATGTCGACCACAAATGTGAGTAAAACAAAAAAAACGTCGAATTTTAAACTAATTGTAAATTGTATCGAATATACGAAAAATCCGTAATGTAATCGCTGTCTGGACAGAATCTCAACACTACATCATTGGACAGCAGATCAGTCCACGGAACCCGCAGCATTCTACGATGAATACACATTTCAAATTCTCGGGGTCCAAGGTGTCCGTTAATATACTTCCCAGATATTTAAACTGGCTGACAAGCTCTATTACCTTGTCCTCAAGATTGAGCTGCTCGTTCTCGTAGCTATTTCGGCTAAATTTCATAAACTTGTTTTTTTTAACATTTATGTTACGAAATCTATATTGGCTAATAGGCAGGAGGTCCCAATTAACAGTACAAAATAAACTACTGATATATAAAACGGTATTAAAACCTCTATGGACATACGGGATAGAGCTATGGGGAACAGCTGCAAATTCCATTATAGAAATCATACAAAGGTTTCAGTCAAAAGTGCTAAAGATGATTCTCAATGTACCGTGGTACATCACCAATAATGCCATACATCAAGACCGTGAAATAATTCCCATCAAAGAAGAAATAAAGACACGTATAAAAAAATACAAGAATAGACTGAGAGTGCACCCAAATCATCTTGCCAGAAAGTTAATGCAGAAGTTATGTGCAGTGCGTAGGTTAAAACGAAAAGTGCCCAGTGATTTAGTGTAACTAAACAACATGTCATTATAAATTATTATAAATATTACTTAATGCTTAATGCTTTTGTGAAATATAGGCAGATTGTAAAAAAAATGGATGAATGGATGAATGGATGTTAAAAAAAAATGTTAAGTCCAAACTCTTGGCCAACTATACTAATTTTGTTTAATAATTGCTGTGAGCCATCCATGGCCTTGCTCAAGATAACAGTGTCATCCGCATATCTAATGGTATTCAGTAGAACGCCGTTTATATTAATTCCGTACTCCGACTTCCAAGGCTTCTTTAAAGATTGTGTCGGAGTAGAGATCAAACAAGTGGGGTGAGAGGATACAGCCCTATTGTACACCTCTTTGGATTTTCATTATAGGTGTAGTCAGCTTACCGTTTCGTGCTTCAGCTGTTTGTCCTCGATATAAATTTTCGATTATACGGATGTCCTTATCATCCAATTGGCAGCATACTTATCAGTCGGGTAGGAGTGGAATTAGACACGTGTCGGAAAGGTGTAAACTATGGCGTTAAAAGTCCGGTACCTACCATTTTCGTTTCAGACACTCGTCCGACTGTATGATCGTAGTCGGATCGGAAAGGTGCATGATAGATTTGTCCCGGCGATAACGTCTAATGACTTTCTCCACTGTTATAAAGAATGAAAGGAACTATGTGTAGATAGGTAGGGAATGTATAATAAAGGAAAGCATACTTAGATTATATTGTTTTAAAGATTTAGTAGCTTTATTATACCAGTCATATTACTTTATTGACAAACCTCGTATTATGCTTTAAAATAGTAAGGCGTAGATAACAAACCTCAAAATACACGATCTTGTCATTATTCTTTTTCTATTTTTATTTCCTCGTGCCGAATAACAGTGAAAATGCCCTTAGTTATTCTACTCGGTGACAATTAGTGACATCACTAGAATAAAATGTGTCAACGGTGACAAGGTTGCTTTATGCGAAGGGTGAGAATTATTGGGTTCATTATATCTATCCGTAGGCGAGGGTGGACTTTATCGTATTATTGGGAACTACTTCGCACAAACATTAAAGGATCACGTCGGAATCAAATGTTAATAGGGGTTGTTAGATAACAATATAAATCGTCTAATAGTTAAATAAAATTAACTATCTTGTTTCACAAATTTAAAAAAAAAAGTTCAAGTACTTTTAAATTATTCAAACACGTTTAAATAATTGGAATTTCGCTCGAATAACAATGAACCTTTATAAAAAATAATAAATTGTTATTGTTACGATATTACTAACAATCTGGTGATCCAATAACAGTTAATTAAAAGATTAGTTGATATTTAGATCTATATATTGAAGAAAAGCATTCTGATTTTTTTTGGTAACTTTTCCATTTTTATTAAGTACTTTACCAGGGCTGAAAAATAGTTTTTGTCTTTTAAAAATTTAAAGTTTTTAAAATACATTTCGATACCTTTATATACAGAGTGGACCAAAAGTCTGAATACGGACAATTTACAATGTTGTCAGATTTGCCGTTTCTCTGATATTCTTAGTCACTTTGGTTTTTAAATACATCACCCTGTATATTCAGTCATTATTGGAATCTTCTCATCAATACGAGCCATATGTAATACTTATGATTTTATGTACTTTAAAAGGTCTAGTCAAGGTGTAAACAATCATGAAAGAATGTGGTAGACGCATTCTACCATCGATTAGAGTACTGTCAACTTACAAATGGAGCACATTTTGAACACTAGATTAAGTAATCATTATGTTAAAAATGTTGTAATATTTTAATTGTTACGTTTTAATGTAGTTGAAAATTGTTGCCTTCAAAACAACTAACGGTCTCCTCCAAGGATGCTCAACATCACCCACACTATTCAAAATATTTCTACAACAGACACTAAGACCATGGAAGAGAAAATGTGCAGGAATGGGAATACCAATTAGAAATGATCATCTGTATACTCTAAGCTTTGCCGATGATCAAGTAATCATAGCTCAAGATGAGGAGGATTTAGGTTTTATGATGCGGAAACTAGAGGAGGAATATGGGAAAAATGGAGTGGAAATCAACCTCGAAAAGACCCAATATATGTCAACGGCACAAGACAGGATATATCACCTAGAAATAGATGATAACCGACAGATCTCAGGAACAGACAAATTTAAGTACCTAGGGTTTATAATATCAAAAAGTGGAACAACAGAGGAAGAAATAAAAAATAGACTAGGTCAAACTAGGGCATGTATTAATCAATTAAACCCAATATTATGGGATCGCCACATAACCAAGACTAATAAAACGAGAATATTCAATTCAATAGTTCGCAGCATAATGACTTATGGAGCTGAAATGTGGGTGATCAACAAAAAAAACAAAGGGAAGATTGTAGCCACAGAAATGGACTTTTGGAGAAGGAGTTGTGGAGTGAACAGATTAGATCGAATAAGAAATGAGGAGATCAGGAGAAGAATGGAGGTAAAAAAAGACATACTAGAACACATAGAGGAAAAGAAACTAACGTGGTACGGACATGTTAGAAGAACTCCGGAGGATCGCTGGATACACCGGGTAACTGAGTGGAGTCCATTAGGCAGACGAAAGAGAGGTCGACCAAGGCGATCATGGAGAGACGAAGTGGATGAGGCGATGGAATTAAGAAACCTGCAGGACGGAGACTGGCAGGACAAGGACAACTGGAGACAAGGGCTGAAAGCAGGAAGGCAGCGACAGCTGTAGATATCCTGGATTATATATATATATATATGAAAATTGTTTGTATTAAAAAATTATTAATACAATTAGATATTGCCGCACATCTGTTTTATTTATTTAAGACCTTTTCAATACGAGTTTAGCCAAATGTGTCACTCATGATTTTATATAGTCTAAAAGGTCTTAAATAAATAGGTCCGTTTTTAAGTGGACGTCTGTGTGTGTGTGTGTGTTCGTATGTGCGTATGTTCGTATGTGCGTTCGCAATTATTTTTCGTTTCGATTATCCCGAGAACAAAAAATAATATCGACGTGGAACCTATTGCATTCAACGTATAATTAAACACCTTAGAACTGATTATATTTTCAGCAAAATCAGTAAAGCTGTTTTTAATGGAGAATAAAAAAACTAAAAAAAATGGTAGACTACCTGAATTTTGCACTTAATAAATTATACTATTTTTAATACAGAATTTTAAGATCTTTTAAATAATTTGATTATTGCATGTTAGGAATATTTGTATGAAAAATATAATGACAATATTTCATAAAAAGAGATAGTTTTAGAAAATAAAAATTGAAGAATTTTAAACTTGTAACTTTAACATTGAAGACGCTATAACAGTCAAAAATTATTGTTAGTAATAATCAAGCATTGTTTATAACAATTGAATATTGTTACAGTAGAAGTCCATTAGTCCGGCTTTCCAATAGTCCGGAATGCCCGATAGTCCGGCATCGCTCCGGAAAATTGTAAAAATTTTGGTTTTCTCCAAAAGTGTATCTTTAAAGCAAATAAAAACGCTCAAAAGCTATTTGGAAGTTTTCGTGGTAGTTCGGGATTATCCGAAAGCGCTTGGTATTGTTCGGAAACAATTAGCGATCAGCTAGTCTCAGCTGTCAATCCCTTGAAAAACCTGTCTGAAGATGAGGTAAAGGAGTGGCTTCTAACCGACGAGAATGAGCCTGTTGAACAAGAACTAACCGATAAGGACATTATCAACAGTGCAGTAAACCCTCAGCCTACTCAAAATCTCGAATAAAGTGACTCAGATGCCGAAACGGAAGAAAAGGAATAAATCAGCTGGGCAGAAGCTGCAGAATCACTAAATAAGTTTATCTCTTTTGCTGAGCCTAGTACTAGCTACAGTGCTTCAGAAATTATTGATTTCCATATCATTAGAAATAAATTTTATACTAAACGCCAAAAGTCAAGACAACAAAAAGACATTCGTGATTTTTTTAAATCTAAGTGAAATATGTTTTACAGTACGTGTCCAAGACATAGTTAGATGGTTCCGAAACAGACGTCGCGAATGGAGAGATCATGTAGAACGGATGGACGTCAACAGATTGCCGTAGATTGCAAGGAATGGTCTCCCAAGAACCAGCAGACCACCTGGACGTCCACTCATACGTTGGTATGAAAGCTGGAATTCATCATCCCAGCTACAACTCTAAGAAACTAGAGAACAAGTCAGATGCCTTACAAAAAAGAAGAAGAAGAAGACAGTACGTGTACATACATTATATAAAATAAACTTTGTTGTATTTGCATACTGTATTTGTAGTTTAATAATTAACCTAATTGTTCTTATAATTACGATTTATGTATGTATGTATGTAGTTAAAAAAAAGTACATTTGTTTTACGGCAAAGCCTACGGGCACCGCCCGATAGACAGGAATTTTCGGTAGTCCGGCACCGAGCCGGTCCCGAACATGCCGCATTATCGGTTTTCCACTGTACTAACAAATAATTATTGATCATATTAATTAAAAAAAAAATTTCAGTTTTTAGAAATAATTGCAAATAACTTCCGCTTATGAAATGATACGAAAAAGTTTAAAAGAATACGGTTGACATAAACATAAAATTGTTAATGACAATTATAATTTGTTAGAAACAATTTGAAATCGTTAATAATAATAATAATAATTATAACAACCAAACTAATGGTTTTTTTTGCATTCTTTCCACTGGAAAGTTAGTCGTGTGGACCTCTCGGGTCGCTCCCAGCCCACTGATATTTTATTGAATTATTAAATTTATTCCATTTGTCTGTTTCACACTGTATATTAAAATAGACGACAATGTTTCGTTTTATAATGTGTTACCTTATAGTCGATGCTTGAATCATATTTTTAATAATGGCCCCTTATATTCTCACGAAGTCATGTAAATTGTTGCTCGTATTCTTTTTTATCCGTATAGATAAGTGATCCAGAGAAAGGTTATAATCCGGGTTATCCTAACCAGCAAGGTGACACCGTTATGAAACGATTTAGTCAGCAAAAAGTCCACGTTGCGTCGAGACACATTCGATGAACTTCTGTAACACAAAACCGTGCAACATGAAGAATGAAAAAAATAAAATAAAAAGGAAATACATCAGCACATTGTTATTTGTAATCTAACTTAGTGCAATTATTATTAACAAAGGGCACGTTTATAACTTTGTGTATCTTTTTCATAAAGAGGATCGAGTATTTATACGGCGTAAAAAGTCGCATTCTATTCGAGATTGTTAGTAAAACCTCCTTTACTAGCGGCGAAAAAAATGATTTTCAACCGATCAAAATTTGCATTCTGGAGCGACACTTGTTTAGCCATGCTGGGAGTAAAATTTCAAGGTCACGTCACGACACGAGCTGAACCTTCTGTCTCGCAATAAACATGCAAGATCTGTATGTGCGCAAGAGAGAAGGAGCGAGCAAATGATCGGCGCGGTGTGTTTGAATTGATATTAATATTTCGTGCATGTCCTTATTTGAGGTGCTGAATCTACCTGAAACAAAGCGCGCCAACCTAATCGCTACAAAAAATAACTCCTGGATAAAATTAACGCAACAACATATTAAATAGTACAAATTGCTATAATGAATTAATTTTATAAATTGTAAGATATATTTGGATCCACCCTGTATGCAAGGTCCATCGGTGAAGTCATAAACGAGGGTTACTTGAAATAACAATAACAGAAAGATCTGTTTTGCTGGGTACCTAAAATAGGAGGGGTGCGAGATATGACAGGTAGTTTGGCAGTCTTTGGTACGAGACTGAAGGGTAAAGACGCATTTTATAATAGATTGATAGTTTTTGACTACTTCTTCTTTCGGTTCCGTCTTCACTTATTGAAGGTTGGCAACAATCTCGGCAAAATGGGTCCGGTCTTGAGCAGCTCGGAATAAGGAATGTGAGTCTAGTCCGATCCAATCTCTTATATTTTTTAACCACGAATGTTGGCGTCTTCCTATACCTCGTCTGCCTTCTATTTTGCCCTCCATTATTATTTTCGGCAGCTTCATTCGATCACTCCGAATTACATGTCCTAAGTACGCGGTTTTCCTCTTCTTTATGGCGACAACTAACTCTCTGTCCTTACCTATCCTTCTCAAAACCTCTTCATTACTAACGTGGTCTGTCCAGGGTATTTTTAAGAGCTTTTTGTATACTCACATCTCGAATGCTTCCAGCCGTCTTAGTGTTTCGGCCTTTAGGGTCCAGACTTCGCATCCGTATAGCAAAACGGAATAGATGTAGCGATTAACAAATCGAAGGCGTAATTTCAAGTTCAGTGATCGGTTGCAAAGCACTGGTCGCATTTTATTAAATACTGATCTGGCCTGTTCTATGCGCGATCTGATTTCTGTATTAGGATTCAAATCAGATATTACCCAAGTACCTAAATATTTGAACTTGGTTACGTTCTCGATTTGGAGTCCATTCATATATATATATATATATATATATATATGTAAATTTTTTTTTTATAGAAAACTGTAGTGTTAGTACAGTCAATTATAAAGGTATTTTTGACAGCGTGAATAGATGCAAAAATGTGTAACTGATTGTTTACTTTCGCTGTATATTACCTATTTTTATATAGGTATATGTGTGGGTCGATTGTACATCAGATAACAACTACTTCCCTGACTATGTGTCGCGACGGGTATTGAATTACATCCAATGTATAATCGTGTATAACACCCCATCTTTGGAAGCAAGATATACAGATGTTTGTTAAATAGGACAAAAGGCTATTGAATTTATTTGCTCGAAGAAACTAGTTTCTACTAGTTTCTACTAGTTTCTACTAGTTTCGGAGTGATTGCTCCTCATCAGTACAGGGCAGGTTTTCTCGAACAAACACATTCAACCTTAGACTCCTATTAAGTACACATGAAGGACCACGCAGAAGCGTTAGTGGCGACATCTGTACTTTTTAACAAGCACCACCCGGTAAGTAACTACCAGAATATGGAGAGAGAATATGTAATTCAATACCCGTCGCGACACATAGTCAGGAGAGTAGTTGTTATCTGATGTACAATCGACCCACACATATACCTATATAAAAATAGGTAATATACAGCGAAAGTAAACAATCAGTTACACATTTTTACATATATATATATATATATATATATATATATATATATATATATATATATATATATATATATATATATGTGGTGCTAGATTGGTTTTTCTATTGACTAATTTTTGACTACGTTTCACGATAAATATAGTTTTTGAGTAGAATAAGATATTATTATTTCTTACATAATTTTTTGTGTACAAAAATGTATGCTTTAATACCATTTATTTTACGTCCTCAATTGCGACGTTTTAATCTTAACGTTAACCATTTGCTGGTTTTTTATGATAGATACATGTGAATTTTTGGCCGTGAAAAGCACCGTTGCCACTTTTCATATTAAGAACCGAACAATCACAGAACTAGTGGCAGTCCTGTTTCTTAAAGCATATTATCTAATAAAACATTCATATCGATCGGTAGTGCATAGTTTTCGTTCTCGCCCTGGCCGAGAATAATTTGCTACCTCATTTAAGCGTCTTACCATACGACTTAATGTGGAATTATTTTTGCTTAACAAATTGACAACGTAACTGACAATACCCCTTATCCAATAAAACTAATGCCTGAACTATTTTTGGTTCAGGATTTTTCTTTCTCGATTTAATTTTTTATAAACGACATAAAATCACAGCTCAACAAAGCCGCAACAGTTTCAGGATGTCTGAGAAATATCATCTGGAAAAACAACCACATGCGCATTGATAGTAAAGTGCGGATATATAAGTCCTGTGTTAGACCGGTGCTAACCTATGGTATCAAGACTAGAGCTGGCACGAATAAGACAAAGAGAATCTTAAGGACAGCGGAGATGAAAACCTTAAGAACCATCGCAGAGAAGACACTTAGAGACAGGGTGAGAAACAGCGACAGAAGAGAGGCATGCAAGGTGGAGGATATAGTGAGATGGGGAGGAAAAGAAGAAGATATTGGCGTGACCACATAGACAGAATGGACCAGCATACATCGCTAAATACGGAAAACCTGCAGGCCGACGACCGCTAGGAAGACCGCATAAGAGATGGAGAGATAGCTGGAACTCTGTCTCACAGGATAACCAACCGAATTGAGCCTTGACAATTAGCAGACCTTAAGGTCTTTTCGAAATATAGGAAGAAGAAAAAGAACATTTAATTTTTCTAACTTTAAGGGGTCAAAAATAAAACAGTCCACCACAAAATACGTATTACGTTCAAAATAGAATAGAAAAGATAATCTTACTTTTAACGAAATTGTTTATTATATATATATATATATATACATATATATATATATATATATATATATATATATATATATATATATATATATATATATATATATAGCAAGAGTACCTACCAGCAACCGACGAGCATGTATGAAAGCGCTAATGAAAGTTGAGGAAGCGAAAAACGTATGTAAGGAGCAAGGGAAAAGAAGCATTCTCTGCCTTTATTTTTGTTTGGCAAACAGAACACATTGATAATACACTTATTTTACTGACTGTACTTACGTTTTCGAAAAATTCCCATTTTTATTCAACGTAAAAAAATTTTCAAACAACACCGCAATTCTTTTTCCAGTCCCTTTTAATTACAAGTAAATACATGTGACAAAAATATCTATTTTTATCTCGTACCATTTGAAGTTTAATCTTAAACTCCAACTAACTTTCAACCTTGACCCACATACACTCTCCCTTATCGTTCCCCTTTTGGCGAACGGAAAAATTACGTCGATACACTCGATCAATCCGGGTCAATGATGTCATCATCAGAAATCAGGATTCACCAAAACGAAGCCTTCAAACTTTTTTCTACTACTTTCACATCTCCATCGGTGAAGATGCGATGTGCGATGCTGATACATCATCCTCCCCGAGGATCTTCAGCCTCTCGTTTTAAAAGGTAACGCAAGTTACAAATGGATGATAGACTATTTTTCTGCAAAATTTTAATTTAAAAATTTAAAAAAACTATTCATGGCTACACAGTAGTAGTGACTTAGTACGGTTAGCATTTTACAAAACAAATCTAAGTGATTACTACTATACTACTATAAGAAACAAGCTGGATTTTTTAAGTTTAGTAAATTTTTGTTGACTGTTTAAGAAATATTTAGAAATCTCAACTGGTTTTCGAGTTATATTTAAATTTAGAAACTTTAACAGCAACTCTTAGTAAAATTTTAATGAAAAAGAGCTCTTTTTTTTGTATAAACGACGATTTCGGCATTTTGAGGCCCCCATCAAGCCGGTGGCAACGGGGTACGTTGCCTGTGAGCTCTTATGGAAAAAGCGAAACTACAGATTTCAAAAAAACCAACTTCTTTTCTCTGTATTACGATAAAAAAATTGGTAAAAAGGATGTGCTTTTATCTTGGGTTTTTTAAAAACCAACTGAAAAAATTCAATAGATAAGCTAGAAATTTTATGGTTATAAAAACACAATTTATCTGTATATATAAAAATTAATGTGTGTATATATGTTACCGTTTCACTTTAACACCGTTTAACCGATCAATATGATCCTGCTGTGGGTACCAGGGCACCAAGGGGTGGAGGGAAACGAAAAATCCAACACCCTTACAAAACAGGGGGCCGAATCTGCGTTCACTGGACCAGAACCGGTATTTGGGGTCACTACAAGTGCCGCCAAAACAATTATTTCGTACTGGGCGGAGAGGAAAATACTCACGTACTATTCCGATATACCAGGGTTAACTGACTCGAAGGCGTTTTTACCTAAACCCTCGAAAAACACAACTAAGCAGATCCTAGAATGGAGCAGGAATGACCTGTGAATTCTAACGAGACTGCTTACAGGACACTGTCGTCTAAGATACCACCTCGGAAGGATAAGTCTGAATCAACAAACGGATTTTCGGTTTTGCTGAGTGGAACATAAAACTGCTGAACATATACTAAGTTCATGTCCGGCCTGGAAAGAATAAGGTTCAACATATTTGGTTACACCAACCTAGAACCTACTGATTTCAAGAAAATCTCACCCCATACAACCATAAACTTCGTGAAAAGGGCTGGATTGTGCGGTAAACTAACTGATCACTATGAAAATTGGCATTTACATGTATTTTTTTGTGGAAAAGATTTTGTGCTAGCCTCTTTGTTGCAGCCCCCACCAGGTGGCGCTGCAGCATATTAACTTCTGCACCGTTTAACCAATCACCTTGAAAATTGGCATGTATATGAATTTTTTCGTGGAGAATGTTTTTTCGTTACCCACTTTGTTGCACCTCTACACCAGGGGGTGCTGCAGCACTTCAACTTCTATATCGTTTAACCGATCCCTATGAAAATTGCTATCCTGCTATATTTGAAGACGAAGAGTGTATTTGCTGTATTCATAGCTGTAAAGTCAAGTAATTTTTCTACAATTTTTAATAAAATAAAAAGTGGTACATATGTGGCTGGTACATATGAGGTTAGTGTATATTTCCTGTGTTTTTATTGTGTTTTTCAAGTGTTGGACGATATTTTATTGGCATTTTATCAAGATGATTTTCTTGATTATAAACTATGGGGTTTATTGTGCTGTGGTGGGTTGTTCCAGCAACAATCATAAAAAAAGTAAATATTCATCCACCTCAAATTATCGCTATTTCAGTTTTCCTTCATCAAAGGAAAGTTGCAATTTGTGGGTAAATAAGTGCTTCCAAACCCAATTTATGACAAACTTAGTTTCCAGCTGTAACCTTTTTTTTTTTAATTAAAATAGTCGCAAAAAGGGTAGACCTATCGTGTGGGCCGCAGACGGCCCGCACTGCGACTATTAGAAGGGGAAGGGATTATAGAAAGGAAATGGTTGTGGACCCACTTTTTAAAAAGTTGCAGGTCATAGTTCTCTGGAAAAACTGATTTTGGAAGCTTGTTCCATTCCGTAGCAGCCCTGTAAAAGAAGTATTCTTGATGGAGATTGGTCCTTGTAGTGTCAATCTTGAGAGTAAATGGGTGAGACTGATCAGCGTGCCGAGTTCTTCGGCCGAATGTGGCCAATGGTGGTCCAACAGTTTTTATTTCTCTGGAGCATCTGCCATGGAAATACCTGTAGAGTAATGACTGGTCTGCAACTCTTCTTCTATGTTCTAGAACCGAATGGCCCTTTTCTGAATGGAATCTAGAAGACGAAAAGAATGCCTTAGTGCTGAACTCCAAATGTGCGAGCAATATTTCAGTAGAGGTCGGATTTGAGCCTTGTACGTCGTCAACAGTTGATCAGGAGTAAAAAAATTTCTAGCTTTTCACGGAAAACCTAGCCTCTGGCTTGCTGACTTTGCGATGTTAGCAACATGGTCTTACCAAGACATATTATTGGACACCGTGACTCCCAAAATCGAGATGGAGGGACTTGATTCAAGGGTATTTCCGGAAATTGTGATTTGAGTAATTCACTTTCTTGGAAAACGTGGCGCTTTGTGTTTTTTGGGCATTGAACTGCACAAGATTGTTGGTTCCCCACTCGAGGATTGCTTCAAGATCTCTATTGATGGAATCAACCTGTTCCTGCCTAATTTTATTTGTATCATTCACCGAAAGTGATCGATAGGATGTGAAAGTTGAGACAAGTGTGCTATCGTCTGCGAAACTGTAAATGGGGTTCGTGGTGGTTTTCAAGAAACCCTAGCGGACCCCGACAGTGGTTTTGAACGCATCGGAAGAAATACCGTCAACTGCCACATGTAAGGAGCGATCTTGCATGAAGCGCAAGAGCCATTGGCGCAGTTTGATTGGGAGACCGTAGGCAGATAATTTACTTAACAATGCCTGGTGCCAAACGTGGTCAAAGGCTTGAGATATATCCAAGGCTATTGCACGGGATTCACCAAACTTCTCAATAGTGTTTGTCCAGAGATGAGTGATATATGCCAGCAAATCTCTAGTAGACCGAAGTTGTCGAAATCCATATTGTCTGTCATGGATTATCTTAAATTTCTCCAGATATTTGATGTGTTCTATGTTAATCGCTTTTTCCATAACTTTGGATATAACTGATGCTAAAAAGAAAAGAAATACAATATGTAACATCATACAAATATCTGGGAGACGATATCGAATGGGAAGGGACAATCAGACCTGCGAACTAACCAAAAGTGCTGCCTTTGGCAGGCTGAGACTTGGATTCAGATTAATGGCGTCCCAGAGACGAAGCACACAGAAACAGTGGACGACAGCCGACTTGATGGACGGACGTTTTGAAGAGGATATCTTCAAATTGGATCCAAGATGCCCAAGACCAGGCAAAATGGTTTGAGTTAAGAGAAGCTTATGTCCAGTAGTGGATGAGACAAGCTGCTATATGATGATGATGATGATGATGAAGTGCTTCCAGAAAAATAAGTTCAATGTCAAAACAGCGAGAATATTATGTTCCAAACAAACCTACCTTTATGTTTGATCAATCTATTTCTTGGAAAATTGTACTGATGATGCCTTGACATCGATAGTTTTTTACTTTTTGAATAAAAATGTTTACATGAAATTACAACCGAATGAAAATTACTACTAATTGTATTTTATTAGATACCCCATCACATAGTCAATATCATGATAAATATAATTACTCCTTTATGTAATAGTATTCACTAACTTCATCGAAAAATATTTGAAAGTATTCACAAGAAGTTACACAAAATATTATGACAATAGATTTAATAAAACGTTTTTATGAGTTTATTTTTTTAATTCAAGAGGTTTAAAATATTTTTAATTTATTACTCAAGAATTTCTGATATTTCAAACAGTTGAATTTAAACATTTTGATTTTATTACTCGATGATCAACCTAAGAAAAGATGTAAAAAGCTATGTATTCCTGAATGCCGTCAAACGATTTTGTCATAGAGTGACGTGCATGGTATGTTCGTAATTCTCCCCCTCCTCGTTCCTTGATAGTCATACCTTTCGACTCTTTCTAACCTTTCGCCTTCCACATAGAGATGTTTATTTGCTACTTCAGTTTTGGTCATGAAATCATAAATTCGTAAGTAAGTAAGTATTTGGTCTTTTTAACACTAAGCGTCAGACCATATTCTCGGCTAGCTGTGATGATGTTATTCAACATATTCTGGAGGTCTTGCATATTTTTGGCGAAAAGTACTGTATCGTCCGCATAGCGCAAATTGTTTAACGGAATGCCGTTAACTCGTATTCCACCGACATCATTTTTAAGTGCTTATCTGGAGAAGATAAAAAGTCCTGGCTAAGAAACATAACAGACTGGACAAACATAGATGGTAATACCCTGATCCATCTAGCCCAACAAAGAAAAGAATTCGCCAACCTAAACAGAGACGGCACCTGAGAGGAGGAGAGGTGAAGATTTCCTCTGAGTAAACGTTGAAGAGGAATGGTGAAATAACACACTCTTGTCTGACTCCTTGTTTGATTTCCACTGCTTTCGTCAGTTCAGATTGAATGCGAACAGATGCCTTTTCGCTAACTTCGGTTTAAATCAAATAACTTCAAAACGGATTTCTGCTAAATAATATCATTTTGTACATTTATTTTTTTGTATTATGCCCAATCAAATTGAACGATTACGATTTTTTAATTGTAGTCATGAGCGGTTCGTTTGGGTGGAGTATTGGATAACATTTTTTCTCTAAAACTGTCTCCATTGACATGGTATTTAGCGAATTTTAATCTTTCTACAAAAAGACTAGCAAATAAACTTTTAAATTATGAAATTATGATAAATGGCAACGGAAAATAAACAAAATTATTATTGTACAAACGAATGTCAACTGACTGGTATTTCAAATAGACATTGTTAAGTTAGTCCTAAGAAGCGTTTTTGAACACACTGTATATGCACTTTAAGTAACCGTGACGAGAATTTCCACACCTTTTTTGGATCAGTTGCATTTTTGGAAGCGTGCTGCAGTTCCATTTTTTAACTGAAGACTTAGCTACTATTCCACTTTTGTTGGAGAAGGAGAAACAGACTCCTACTAAAAAAAGGAAGAGAATTTGAAGTGCCCACGCAGCATGAAAATTCCGCGAAATGCATGGCGAATTAAAAATCTTTAAATCCCAAATAATTATTAATTAACAATAAGTAGCACAAAAAAATAATGAATCTGTGTTAAAAAAAAATTTACGTGCTTTTATAAATCAACTTTTAATAGTAACCTGCTAGTTAAATTTGTACGTGAAAGCAACTTCATGTCCCGTACACAGCTTTGCCGATGATAGTACCCTCCATACCGCTTTCTCTTCCAGGGCCCCTATATCAGCCCGTGAAACCAGAAATGAACGAGGAAGAAATGTTAACAATATAAATATGGACTTAGCAACAATTCTCGAATGGGGATCCAATAACTTGGTAGAATTCAATGCAAACAAAACACAATCATGTCTTTTCTCTAGAAAAGCCGATCTCACTGTGCCTAACATAACTTTGTCAGGAGTAACCATACCACTGAAGTAATCCATATCGATGCTTGGTATTACTATCAGCAATAACCTTTCCTGAGAAAATCACGTGAGGTCCATTGCCAAAAGTGCATCCCAAAAACTTGGTTTTTTCTTTCGTGCCAAGAGCTATTTCACCTCCAGTCAGCTGCTTATGATCAATAAGGCACAGATCCGACCTGTACTGGAATACTGTTCCCATATTTGGAGTGCGGCACCTAAACATATCCTGAAGCTATTGGATTCTGTTCAAAAAAGGGCAATTCGTCTCGTCGGTGATGCCTCGTTTACAAACTCGCTCACTTGTCTGAAACACCGTAGAAAAGTTGGCGATTTGTCTCTATTTTATAGATATTTTCATGGGCGATGCTCTTCTGAAATATCAACAATCGTTCCTCCTTTGGCAGTCTCTTCGAGATTAACCCGTCAAGTTCAGTCTTCACACCCCTTCGTGGTCACCTTGGAGACCTGCAGAACATCACTTTCCAAAGACTCATTCATCCAACGAATTGCGAGGCTTTGGAACTCATTGCCTAGGGAGGTGTTCCCCGAGGCATACAACCTCCAGAAATTTAAGAAGAACACCAACTCCTACCTTCTTTCCCTTGGTTCCCACGATGTTCTCTGAACATTACAGGATATTCCTTTTCGTGGGAACCAGAACATACAAAAAAAAAAAAAAAAACGTCGAATACGCGGAACCTTTTCGGTGAATAATCCAGACACCAAATTAGGTATCTCATTTTGTCCCTCTGCCGTGCCCCGTAATTTCCGCAGGTGAATATAATTAGGTTGGGCGTCGAAATAAGATGCGCCGTCGCGACGTCGCGTGGACGTTGCTCTCCAATAGAATGCTGACGCTGCTTTATTGGTCACCCAGTCACTTCTGACCCGACCCACTCCAACGAGAGACACGTGTGACGTCAACTTTATTAGTTTTGTATCATTATGTAGGCCGTTTTATTTTTCGCATTCTGTACGTTTGTATGGACGAATAAGTTTTATCAATTAAAATATTTTGAGGATATTAACAAATACCGATAAATGGGCATTGGAAATGAACCCTTTTATTTCAGTCAAACTTATCGAGTAGAGATAATGGGATGATAATAATTAAAAAAAAAAACTTAATTTCATTAACATTGTTTACGTGCTTTTATTGGTATAAAATATTTTTTTGGCAACCATCCGGAAAGTACCCACTTCCGAGACAATTTTTATGTGAGAAAGTAGACACCCTGTATCAATAATAAAAATGTAAACATTTTGTTTAGTACACATTTTTGTAAATTGTCTTTTTAACTTCCCAGTAGGAAGTTTAGTTTTTAAGTGGACGTCTGTGTGTGTATGTACGTATGTGCGTATGTTCGTATGAGCGTTCGGAAATTATTTTTCCACTCGATTATCTCGAGAACAACAAATTATATCGACGTGGGACCAATTGCATTTGACGCATAATTACGCAACTTAGAACTGATTAGATTTTTAGCAAAATCAGTAAAACTGTTTTTTATGGAGAACAAATAAAACTGAAAAAAAAGGTAAACTTTCGGAATTATTTTTCGTCTCGATTATCTCGAGAACAAAAAATGATATCGACGTGGATGTAATTGCATTCGACGCTTAATTACGCAACTTAAAACTGATTAAATTTTCAGCAAAATCGGTCAAGCTGTTTTTTATGGAGAATCAAAAAACTGAAAAAAATTGTAAACTACCTAAATTTTGCAATTTATAAATTATACTATTTTTAATACAGAATTTTAAGATCTTTTAAATAATATGATTATTGCATGGTAGGAATATTTGTATAAAAAATATTATGACAATATTTCATAAAAAGAAATAGTTTTAGAAAAAAAAATAGGAATTGGAGAATTTTAAACTTGTGTCAGTATTGAGAGAATAGCATTAAAGACGCTATAACAGTGAAAAATTATTGTTAATAATATTCAAGCATTGTTTATAACAATTGAATATTGTTACTAACAAATGATTTTTGATCAAAATAATTAAAAAAAAAATTCAATTGTTGCAAACAATTGAAAATAGCTCCCGCTTATGAAATGATAAGAAAAAGTTTAAAAGAATGCGGTTGACATAAATAAAATATTATTAATGACAATTATAATTTGTTATAAACAATTGGAATTCGTTTTTTATAATGATTATAACAACAAAACATATGGTATTTTTTCGTTCTTGCTACTGGAAAGTTAGTCGTGTGAACCTCTCGGGTCGCACCCGGACCTAATAAAAAATTTCTCAACTTATTTAAATGGATCGCACTATATTTTATGACCTTATTGGAAAAAACTTTAACTGTTTTTATATTTCGTTTATTACTCCCTTTACCTAAATCGAACCGTTATTGGGGTATTTAGCTCTTAATGTATGGATTAATCACTTGTAGTATGATGTTGAATATTATTGTGTGGCGTGCCATGGACATTTTATTTGACAGTTCCCAGTTCGTGTCTAAGGTAGGTAACAGCGACTTTCATCGTTTAAAGATGCAGCAAGCAACATGAAGATGTTTTTGAGCATTTACTTTAATATTTTAAATTTTATTTTTACATATTTTTTTAAATTCTACATTGTGATTTTTTTGATGTCTCATTGTGATATTCTGGGCTATAAATGATCCATTTTCTTCTTCTTCCAGTGCCTGTCCGTTACCGGACGTTGGCGATCATTCTGGCAATAATTATTTTATGAACTGCGGCCCTAAATAGACCCGTGGTGGATGTTGCAAACCAAGTTCTTGGGTTTTTAAGCCATGAGATTCTTCTTCTGCCTGGTCCCCTCTTTCCAAGCACCTTTCCCTGTAGGATACCGTATCTTTCGCTGCTTTTCATGATCCATACTTTTGCAAATTATTTATAATTTTTATCAATGGTTTTATGAGTTTGAGGTGCCAAGTCTGGGTATCGTTCTGCAGAGACCCAGTATGTTCCTGCTGCGATTTTTTGACATGCTTAGTGAATTAATTAATTATTTTTTGGTGTATTAATTTTTTATTTTGCTACAATATTTATCTTTGGAATTAAAATCCCGAACTGGGCTCTGTCAACTAAAATTTCCATGGCACACTATACAATAATAATCAAAATCATAATACAAATCTAATCAATAATAATACAAAGCTAAATACCCCAATAACTGTTCGATTTGGGTATGGGGAATAATTAACGAAACTTAAAGAGCAGTAAAAGTTCTTCCTGAACGTCATAACATACAGGGTGATCCATTTAAGTAAGTTAGGATCGCATTTTGAATCACCTTGTGATTTGTGTGTATATTAAAAATAATTCCATCCACAAAATATTTTATTAAAAAAAAAATTGTACCAAACAAAATATTTAAATATTTATTATTTATCAAATTAGATACTGTTTTGTAATAACATTTGTCATATCTCGTAAAACACTAGGGAAAAGGTAGCTAAACCCATTAAGAGAAAAAGCGTTTCCGGTATAACCGGAAATTGTTGAAGACTCTAAATATTTTAGATAAATTGGTCATATCTAATAAACCCATTCCCCAAATTTTCAGATTTTAAGTGATTTTGTCAAGTTTCTCTAAAACGTCTAAATTCTCAAAGAATCATCCGAAAAATCAATTAACATAGAACTCATCAAATATCTGGAGAAATTTGAGATAATTCATGACAGACAATATGGATTTCAAAAACTTCGGTCTACTGGAGATTTGCTGGCTTATGTCACTCAGCTCTGGACAAACACTATTGAGAAGTTTGGTAAATCCCGTGCAATAGCCTTGGATATATCTAAAGCTTTCGACCGCGTTTGGCACCAGGCATTATTAAGCAAATTATCTGCCTACGATCTCCCAACCAAGTTGCGCCAATGGCTCATGAGCTTCATGCAAGATCGCTCCTTACATGTGGCAGTTGACGGTATTTCTTCTGATGCGTTAAAATCCAATGTCGGGGTCCCCCAGAGTTCCATCCTGTCCCCCACCCTATTTCTTTTACACATCAATGACCTCTTGAATACCACCACGAAACACACCATTTACAGTTTCGAAGACGAATGCACACTTGTCTCAACTTTCACATCCTATCGATCACTTTCGGTGAATAATACAAATAGACTCAGGCAGGAATAGGTTGACTCTATCAATAGAGATCTTAAAGCAATCGTCGAGTGGGGAATCAACAATCTTGTTCAGTTCAACGCCCAGAAAACATAAAGCACCATGTTTTCCAAAAAAGTGAATTCCTCAAATCATTCCATCACAATGTCCGGAAATACCCTTGAACCAAATCCCTCCATCTCAAGTCCCTTAATCTCGATTTTGGGAGTCACGGTGTCTAATAATATGTCTGGGCATGACCATGTTGCTAACATCGCAAAGTCAGCAAGCCAGAGGCTAGGTTTTCTGTGGAAAGCTAGAAATACCACCACTGGTCACATTCGGCCAAAGAACTAGGCACGCTGATCAGTCTCACCCATTTACTTTCAAGATTGACACTACAAGGACCAATCTCCATCAAGAATCTCTCTCGGAATGAAACAAGCTTTCAGTTTTTCCAGAGAACTATGACCTGCTACTTTTTAAAAAGCGGGTCCACAATCATCTCCTTTCTATGATCCCTCCCTCTTCTAATAGTCGCAGTGCGTGCCGTCCGCAGGCCATACGATAGGTCTACCCTTTTTGCGATAGTTTTCAGTAAAAAAATATATTAGGGTGGGTCAAAAAAAACCTAATTTGTTTTTTTTAGTTGCCATGAAAATATCATCCAAGGTGATGGAAAAAAAGTTCTGGTAAAGTTTGAGCTCTTAATATTAATATTAAGAGGTCGCTCATCGTGATTTTTGATTTCCCATTTCAATAACACAGGATTTTTTTTTATTTGGAATTTTATTGTGCTCGAACGAATTATTAGCCAGTGGAATTGAATACATATACTTGTAGGGAATTAAACGATCTACAAAAAAGATCTGAAATAATTTTGATTATATATTATTTTATGTTTTAATTATAATTGAAAAATTATAAGCTTTTATTATTTTACATTAAATACCCAATAGTGAAGTGTTCATATTAATCAATATCAATATTCCCATCATTCCATGGCAGAACATAGGACTTCAACAAAGTTTCTCCAAGAGTATTTCTGGCAAGCATTTTGACTTCTTGCCATGATTTATTCATTTTTCGTATTTCACTTAATATCGTTCTTCTCCAGGTTGTCTTTGGGCGGCCCCTAGCGCGGCTGCCTTGGGGATTCCACTCCAGGGCCATTCGGGCTATATTATTTACAGATTTTCTAAGGGTGTGACCCAGCTATCCCCATTTGCGCTTCCGTATCTCTGTATCGGTCGGAGTCTGGTTTGTTCTTCTCCAGAGCTCTTCATTTGAAAAGCGGGCCGGCCAGAAAATACGTAATATCAGACATTTGTTCACAAAAACTTGCAGAGCCCTGGATGAGCTTTTAGTGGTTTTCTATGTTTCGCATCCGTAAAGAAGAACAGATGTTACGTTTGTATCGAAGATACATAGTTTTGTGTTGGTGGTGTATGATCTTGAGCTCCAGACCCTGCTAAGCATTCCAAAAGCTCTCCTTGCTTTTGGTATTCTGCTTTTAATGTCTGTATCTGTGCCACCCTCCTTGTCAATTACACTTTCAAGATAAACAAAGTGTTCGACTAGTTCGATTGGTTGGTTCTTAATATGTAATGAATTAACGTTGTCAGTGTTAATTCTTAACTATTTAGTTTTATTAATATTAATCTTAAGACCAACTTTCATAGCTTTTTCACTGAGTCTGACGAGCTTCTGCATCATATCTTCAAAGGAGTGAGAAAGAAAACAGATATCGTCGGCGTAGTCTAGGTCTTCTAGCCGGCCATTAAAACCCCATCTTATTCCTCTGTCCTGGTCATTAACTTTGCGGAGAACGGAATTCAGCACGATATTAAAGAGCATTGAAGAGAGGACACAACCCTGCTTTATAGGTTTACTTGGTATGCCTTTGTGAAGTACTTGACATGCAGAGTTTGAACTTGAATTTGAACTTTGATTGGAATGCCAGTTTCCCTGAGAAGCTCCCACACTGCGTGATGCGATAGTGTGTCGAAAGCCCGCTCAAAATCAATAATGACCAAATATAATGAAGTTCGGAACTAAACTGACTGTTCAATGATTATACGTAGGCTATTTATATGGTCTATGCAGGATTTATCCTTCCTAAATTCTGTCTGTTCCTGTCGCAAATTTTCGTCTACTCTTGGGGAAATTCGTTCACGAATTATGAAAGATATAACTTTGGTGATGGTTTTTAGAAGGGTGAAGTGTTCATAGAACATTTATTATTATTTTTTTAAAGAATGATGATTTTTTTTTAAGTAACTACTCAGGTGAATAAAAATTTTTTTTAACAATTAAGTATAGGAAAAAATCGGTTTTTTCAACGATTATTAATATTTCGTACAACTTTATTGTTTTACCGAAAAACACTCCATAAACGGTAATGATATTTTATATTTTTGTCATCATTTACAATTTGAGGTTTAACCTCGAATAACTTTTAAATGAGTCGAGTAATCAAAAAATCATAACAAATCTTTTTTGTAGATCGATTAATTTCCTACAAATATATGTATTCAATTATACTGGCCAATAATTCGTTCGAGCGCAATAAAATTCCAAATAATTTTTTTTTCCATGTTATTTAAATGGGAAATCAAAAATCACCTTTTAATATTAATATTGAGAGCTCAAACTTTACCAGAATTATTTTTTTGTCATATTGGACGATGTTTTCATGGTAACTAAAGAAAAAAAATTAAAAGTTTTTTCTGGCCCACCCTACAGTGTATATACTACCATTTTATAAATAAACCTTTTAATTCAGATAACAAAAGTCACACATTTAGCACATGGTATATTTTGATAAATTGAAGTAAAACAAATGTTTTTGAATATTATGTACCTCTTCTTGTTGTAATTCGCATTACCAGCGAACAAATTATAATCGATATAAAAAGCTTGAATGAAATGCGACATCCAGAGACACATTGTTACAAATTGTAAAAATAAATCGTAGCAGACTAAAAATTTTTTAACATATAGTTTGTGTGTGATAAAAAAGACAAGGTCGGTAGGCAATAAAAATAAATTTAATTTACGATATTGATAAACATTACTTCAAAAAAGATCCCGGTATAAAGCAAAAGAATGAAAAACAAACAGAAGATGGTTTACATGTATGTACTCTTAAGAAGAAATATTTAAACTGTCAAAAATATCCCATTATTACGATTATAAACGGTTATTGTACAGTTTGTTGACAAAAAATACTTAAGTCGAGCACGTTTATATTTGACATAATATTTTGAGCGTTCGCTGGTTCAGAGAGCCGCCGCGCCTACAGGACGGAAATACTCTTATAAGTTAGTACCTACCCTATTATCTTGAAAGGAAATATTTATTTGGTAATCGATTGCGTTATCGAGTTTCAGTCTGTTAAATATGTAGCATTGAAGCCTGTTCGATTTATTACCGTCTAATGTCAATTAAATATTAAAAACATCAGTCCAAAGGAATGCAGAACAGGAACATGCTTCGATCTGTACAAAAAAACTTTTAATCGAAATTATTAATAAAAAAAGTTCAATTAAACAGGGTGGACCATCACTAGTCAAACTTCCCCGGTGATACAGGGAAAAAAGAATAGATCTCAGTGCGACTAAAAGACCCCCGTAGTTAACGGAGCCTACAGGAAACCGAGTAAAATCCTGTGCAGGGGGCACTACAGGGCCGTGCCACCCCTTCCCCCATACTCGTGGACTGCAAAGAAGAACTGAAAACGCTGGTAGACCGTAATCACGTCAAACAAATATGGGTTCCAGGACGCCAGGAAGTTGCAGGTAATGAGGAAGTAGACGAACTTACAAGAAGAGGTTCGGAGAAACTATTGGAAAAACTACAGAAAACATACACGAGAAATAATAGACGGCAGAACTGTTACCGATGAACAGGAATCAGCTAAGAATCACTAAGGGACTGTATATTGGAGGCCTTGCCTGCTGGTTGTGCGGCGGGGATCCGGGAGCGGGGAAGCGCGTGTTGTACTGCTGCGGGGCGATAGGTAGGATGGGCAGTTCTTGGGCGGCTACATTGTTCCCACACAGTATTCAAACTTGTACAAAATACAAAATACATTGGGTGCAGCGTGGTTTTTCTGTTTCCGGGTACTTGCCGGGTGGTCTGCGGGTCGGGTCTCCATTGTACAATGATACAAAAACACATAGGCAAGATACAATCGGCCAACAGGCCCAAGTGTCACCGGAAGCAATAGCCAGACGGGCCTAAATAGGAGTGGAGTGTCACAATAGACCTTGAGTTTTCAGACTCCATGAAAGATTTCCTCCACCTCTACAAAAAAAAATCACCAATTAAAATTACACATTTACAATTACCTCTATCAATAACTTAAGGTATGATTTACTATTTAAGTTTCAATCTAAAAAGAAATTTTCCGACTATGTGGTCACCTAGGATACCACACCATACTTTCATCTTTTGGGGTTTCTGAGTGGTATTCACGCACAACATGTGGATCACTCTCAGCCCAATATGTGCAATTTTGTCTATTAACTAAACCATTTACTGAAAATATGCCTTTATCCGAAAAACAAATTTTGTGCTACAAATGGGGATTATCAGTCAAACACTGAATCAATAACTCACTAAATTCGAGACGGCGATCAAAATCATCTTCGTTTAACTCTTAATCCGATTTAATTTTGTACTGATGTTGCTTGTGTAATATTCGAAAAACAGTGGAAGATATAAAATCTACTTGACTGCTTATTGTTGACAGTGACTGTGATTAGTAAACTTCCAGACTTATTTGTCCTAAAATTATATTGCTTTATTATTTACTATGGATAATTGTTTTTTATTACAAACTGATTTGGTTATTGTAAATATATACATAAAATAAATAACATAATTATGAGTTGCATACTGCAAGAAACTATTTATTTTTTCTTCAGGTAAACACTTTCAAATTATCAGTTTTATGAAGGGAAGGTACTTTACAATCAACTTTGTTCATTTAACGCAAATAATATCGGAGGACTTGGACAAATACTATTAAACGGTTAAAAAAGTATTGTATTTCTACTTTTTTCTTCTCTAATTAGTTATTGGATTCCTGTTCATTGGAGTAAATAAATAAATTGAATAATATCAGTGGTCTGAGTCCGACCTGAGAGGTCCACACGACTAACTTTCCATTGGATGGAATAAAACAATACCATATGTTTTGTTGTTATAATTATTATTAAAATTATTACAAAATACGGTTAAACATTGTTTATAACAAATTATAATTGTCATTAACAATATTATGTTTATGTCAACCGTATTCTTTCAAACTTTTTCTTATCATTTCATGAGCGGAAACTATTTACATTGTTTACAACAATTAAATTTGTTTTTAATTATTATGATCAATAATTATTTGTTAGTAACAATCTTCAATTGTTATAAACAATGCTTGATTAATACTAGCAATAATTTTTCACTGTAATAGCGTCTTCAATGCTATTCTCTCAATACTGACACAAGTTTAAAATTCTCCAATTCCTATTTTTGTTTTCTAAAACTCTCTTTTTATGAAATATTGTCTTCATATTTTTCATACGAATATTCCCAACATGCAATAATCATATTAATTAAAAGATCTTAAAATTCTGTTTTAAAAATAGTATAATTTATAAATGGGAAAATTCAGGTAGTTTACCATTTTTTTTCAGTTTTTTGATTCTCCATAAAAAACAGCTTGACCGATTTTGCTGCAAATCTAATCATTTCTAAGTTGCGTAATTATGCGTCAAATTGCAATTGATCCGACGTCGATATCATTTTTTGTTTTCGAGATAATCGAGACGAAAAATAATTCCGAACGCACATACAAACATACGAACATACAGGCGTCCACTTCTCGAAAACAAAAAATAATTCCGAACGCACATACGAAAATACGAATATACGCACATACGTACATACGCACACACAGACCTCCACTTAAAAACTATTTTATTCGACTATGGGGATCTTGAAATGTGGAAGTATGTCAAAATTCGGGATTCGCAAAATCGGACCCATTACTATAACTTCCCAAAAAATAAATAAATAAATAAATAAATAAATAAATAAATAAATAAATAAATAAATAAATAAATAAATAAATAAATAAATAAATAAATAAATAAATAAATAAATAATTAAATAAATTAATTAAAAAAATAAATAAATGATCTCCACGGTATTTTTCATTAATAATTCTAGCAGCAGACCGTGCGCTCTGCATTTAAATTAATTTTTTAAATCTTTTTCAAATTTTTAGTGGTACGTTTAAGGAACATTACATTTAAATTAGCCGCAGTAAGATAAGGTTACTGAAATAATAGCTCATAAACTAATTACCCCATGTTTTATACATTTTTGGAATCAGTTAAACCAGAATTATTCAAGATGGGATGAAAAATGAAAAAGCCATTTAAAAAAATACAAAAGTGATAATATGTGGGATGAGAGGGTGACTTTTCTAGCAATTCTAAATAGGGCATACCATATTCTCCTTCAAGTATTAATTGACGTGCTTTTTTGTTTTTTGTAAAAAATTAATCCTTCCAAAGATTATTTAAGGTGGAAACTCTTGTCTGAACAGCACTGCAAACTTTGAATTTGATCTCAAGCCACTTTTTTTCTTATTGTTCTACCTGATTGGAATCGGAATTATTTATGGGGGTCGTTGGTCATCACACATGTAACCACTTTAAACATTTTTGAGGTCTTAAAATCTTCACAAGCAATGAAATCTACTAAACAGTGATTATTTGCACGAGAGGTTAAACTGTAATACATAATAAATTTCATATGAGTTACCTTTGCTTCTCAATATTAGCTTTATTCGTCAAAAAAATATTAAAATAACTAAGTAGATACCTACAGGGTTTCTACTTTCTACGGTTCAGAACTTAGAAGCGATACCATGATACCAACACAGTGCGTGGACTCGAGTCTCAGACGAAAATTGTTCCTAATAATAAAATAAAAAGTGGTCATGAAATTTATTTTTTAATATATTTTAATTGTATGTGTCATGGAAACAAAAACAAGTAGCTATAATATATTTTCGCAATATCTAACTTCTCAGAATTGGTCAACATATTCCACAGGTAAACGTTCATATTACATTTTTTTGTTCTTGATTTCATGATATACACAATTAAAATGTTAAATAGTGTATTTAAAAAAAAATCCTGAAACAGGTCAATTTTTATTGTCAATTTTACAATTTACAGTTTAAACATATTACCCCATTATTGCACCCCATCTGAATTATGAGCACCCCTTCAAAAAATTTAAAAGAGATTGGGGGTCGTGTGGCATCTTGTTCGAAAGGGATTTTCATTATCTGTTCAGCAATACTAAGTTTTTCATATTTGGTGCAACCATAACTGAGAAAATTTGTTAAGATTTAAAAATATTGACACTTAACGATCAAAAATCAATTGAGAATATTTGAAAGAAAGATTCTTGGAAGAATACATAAAAACGGTATGTGGGGAATAAGAATGAATCACGAAATTGATGCACTTATATCCAATAATAAAATTGGTCGTGGACTTCAGAATACGAAGTTACCATACTTATTAGAACTAACATCTAACAGTCACCAGAATCAAACCAATTTAGTTATCTACTAAAATATGTAACATTGTAGCAAAATGCAACAATTTATAATTAAAATTCAAAACAAATCATCTGGTTTAAGTAAAAATACATATAAATTTGTATATATTTTAATTATCTATGAAAAAAAGGCGTATTAGATAAACAAACCGACCGACATTGTAACTATTCTATGGGTCAATCATTTATCATTTAAATAAAATATTTTAGTTATCGCTTATAATTTTTATACGACTGTTTCTATGCTAATTAGATATCCATTGATCGCTAGTGGAATTATTCGCAAAAAAATTAATACTTTTGTGCATTAAAACTTATCACATTTTTAATTGAACAATAAAAATGCAAATATTCACGATGCCACAATTACTTAACAACGCAATGTAAAATAAACGTCTGTAAAAGTTTTTACACATTTTCCATGTTGCTTGATAAATTTAAAAAATCCTTCTATTTAAATGGGATGTCACAATAGTAATTTATATCATAAGACCGGTAGGTGACAGTTTACAGTACGAGATATTTTTACTATGCGATCCATATGTATGGAATGAATTCATTTTTAACTTCCCCGTGAAAAGTTAAAGTAATGGGTCTGATTTTGCGAATCCCGAATTTTGACATTTCTCTACATTTCAAGGTCATCAGAGTCAAATACAATAGTTTTTAAGTGCACGTCTGTGTGTCTGTACGTATGTTCGTATATGCGTTCGGAATTATTTTTCGTCTCGATTATCTCGAAAACAAAAAATGATATCGTTGTTAGATCGAATTGGGACCAATTTCATTCGACGCATAATTACGCAACTTAGAACTGATTAGATTTTTAGCAAAATCGGTCAAGCTGTTAACTAAAAAATATGGTAAACTGAATTTTGTAATTTATAAATTATACTATCTTTAATACAGAATTTTAAGATCTTTTTAATAATATGATTATTGCATGTTGGGAATATTTGTATGAAAAATATGATGACAATATTTTATAAAAAAAATAGTTTTAGAAAACAAAAATAGGAATTGTAGAATTTTAAACTTGTGTCAGTATTGAGAGAATAGCATTGAAGACGCTATAACAGTGAAAAATTATTGTTAGTTATAATCAAGCATTGTTTATAACAATTGAAGATTGTTGCTAACAAATGATTATTGATCATAATAATTAAAAACAAATTTAATTCTTGTAAACAATTAAAAATAGTTTCCGCTTATGAAATGATAAGAAAAAGTTTGAAAGAATACGGTTGACATAAACAGAATATTGTTAATGACAATTATACTTTGTTACAAAAAAAAAATACAAACAGTAAGGAGGTCTATAGCACTTTTATAGACTTGGAAAAGGCCTATGACAGAGTGGTGAGGAGTGAATTGTGGTCGACATTGCCTATGTTGTTTAAAATATTTGAAAGAGAGTGCGTATGGATTAAAAATGAATAATTTGATCGTTAAATGCCTCCTTTTCGCCGATGATCAGGTCATATTAGCATCATTTGAGGAGGAGTTGCAGACGATAGTTAATATAATACAGAATATCCTAAAAGTCAGAGTGATAAAAGTGAATGAAAGCAAGACAAAAGTAATGGTTTTTAAAAGGGAAAACAGTATGACAAACTTCGAGGTACTAATATAAGGAGAAAGAGTGAAAAAAGTGAATAAGTTTTTATTCTTGCGTTGAAAGTATACGAGAGACGAAAAGTATGACTGTTATATTGAGCGAAGGGTGTTGGCAGGGAAACAAATGAATGGAGCGCTGTATAACTTTATGAGCACCGTGTCAAAAAAGGCACGACTGGTTGTGCATAAAGGAGTGCTGGTACCCACACTTAGTTATTAGTAAATACTTCTGTAAAATCTACTAGCGAACATTGTTACCTTAATATGTATGTAAGTTTGCCGTTTGATCTAAACAGTATATTTAGTAATTTTTTTATTAATTTTCTCCGGTTTGCCCATTTTTTATAACTCATGGGACAAAGAAGTTTACGCGATAAAAAAAAAGAAGGTTATTCTTGGATTTAAAAGCGAAAAGTTTGTCAAAAACAACTGACAAATATAAATTAAAAACATTTATTTTTCCAACTCACGAGAGTTTTTTTTTAACATGAACCAATTCTATAATAACAACAAAAACAAAATTTTTGTTAATGTACCTATGTTTAATATTTGCTTTTTTAGTGAATAAATTATTTATTAAGATTTTAAATAACTGCCTGTGAAGTCACTGAGTAGATCGGGAAGCTTAGTTAAATCACAGCTGGTCCCAAGCCCGAAGAAAAAAAAAAGAGGGTTCCCAAGTTAGGCCAGCACCCTGTCTGGGGGAAAATTCACACATTGCTTACAGAAACAAAGTGAATGCCTCGGAAATCGGACTTAACCAACGTATGACAACTCAGGCGATGAATAAGGAAAAACGATTTTAAAGACCAAAAAAGAACCGTAACTAGATTGGCATGTTGGAATATAACATCCTGGAGCGGAGGAGACCAAAAAGTATGCAGTAAAATGAAGATACATAAAATAGACATATGTGCGTTATCGGAGACCAAAAAAAAGGACGAGGCACATCCAAGTACGGAGAATACATCCTGATCCATAGCGGGAAAGCTAAGCAAGAACGAGCGCAAGCAGTAGGACCGAGAAATACCAACATAGCATAGAAGATATAAAGTATATAAAGAATTTGCTGCCCGACTTTCACATTGCATCATTGCTGAATGTCATCAATTTGAACATTTATAATAATTCCTCTGTTTGTATTTAAAACAATCATCGGTTACGTCATTACGCCAACACCGGTGACGTAACGTCTCTTACATTTATATCATGAGATGGGCCTTCAAAAATTAAAATTGACATGATTAAAGATTTTTCTAAGAATTGCCTATTCTGGAAATAAAGAATTTATTTAATATATTTGCATCGTACTGTAGGTATAAAATAATCAATGTAAGTATGTTTGTCCTCTATGGACTCCAAAACGGCTGAAACGATTTTGATGAAATTTTTAGGCAATCTTTATATTAGCCTAGGAGGTGTTTTTGTAAAATTTGGTAGCGATCGGATAAACGAAAGGGGAGGAAATAAAATAAAAAAACTATTATAAACGGCGTATTAGTGTCGCGTTAATAGTTTTCGAGGTCGCTGAGTTTGTTAGTAACATTTCCAAAGCAGGCAATCCAACGTTCGGGCAGGACAACGTCTGCCGGGTCTGCTAGTTTTTAACGCGCTTATATTAGTTTCACCTGTATCTAGTTTGCTTGTATGTATGTTTGTAACTGACTTTTTGGCCTCGATTTTGCCCTACTTTAAGTGATCAGATTTAATTTAAACTTTGCATACTTGTCAAAGACCGACGACAATGCAATAATTCGATAAAAATATCCGATTATCCTGATTACTTTTGCCAGGATTCACAAACTTTATAAGGGATCCTTTGCATGAGAGTAATAGAGATAGAACTAATACGTTAACTAGGCATACGCGCAGAATAAATGTTAACACAGTTCATCGCATCGGTAGTTCAGTGGTAGAATGCTCGCACGCCACGCGGGCAGACCGGGTTCGATCCCCGGCCGATGCATTCTTACGTGCTTTTACCATTTAATACATTTTTTTAGTGAGTAAAACAAATCGAACTAAAAAGTGAATAATAAATTATTGTTTAAAAAAACTAAAAAACATACTTTTAGAGTTAATCAAACTAAAAAGTAAAAAATAATTCTTAACATAGGAATAAAATTGCTGACAATTAAATTAATGCCACTGTTCCTTAAGCATGGGTTGCTTTGTATAACATTTTTAAACCAACCCTGCATTTCGAAATGAAAGCATCCCACGATTTTAGAACAGTGACATTAATTTTCTCGTCAGTAATTCCTATGTTAAGAATTATTTTTTACTTTTTAGTTTGATTAACTTAAAAGTTTTTAGTTTTATTAAACTATAATTTATTGAACTTTAATTATAACATTTGTTTCATCAGTCTCATCTATTTAAATAGGTCATTAATAAAAATCATCAATGTAACCTACAATTGTTTATTTTTATTGAAAAGTATATTTATTCAAACAACTGCAAATTTTCGTCGCAATTATTTTTGGTAAATCATTTGTTACGTTAGCAAATTCCATTAATGGGAACCTTTCATTCATAAGTATCAAATCAAGAGGTATTTTTTTCACTACATCTTGCATCAGCAAATACTAATCATTTTGCAGAATTATCAATATGAACTTTTTTTTTTTGCTCTCCACTTATAAACTTTGTTTGATAATGATTTAATTTTAGATTTCAATTAAAATATATTATGTAATAAATTGCTTGAGTCAGACAGTCTAATTTTGAAATTCTATTTTCTGGAAATTCGCATATCTAAACATACAATTTTTGGAAAATCAAATAATATCTGAATCCTGATTTTTTTATTAACCATAGTGATAACAACAAAAAAATAGCAACTGTGGGAAATTATTGGGTATATTATATTTAAGGTAGAAAAGAATCACCAATAAAACGATGTTAAATTCAAAGGAGTGGGATTAGAACGTCTACCAAACATGACAATTACAAGTAAGATTTTATATAAGTTAAAACTGAGTGTGGTTGTATTATATTTTTTGTTGCTTTTGTGTTTATTCATTCAAAAGAATATCAGTGGTCTGGGGTCGACCCGAGAGGTCCACACGACTAACTTTCCAGTGGAAAGAAAAATACCATATGTTTTGTTGTTATAATTATTAATATCAAAATTATTATAAAAAACGATTTCAAATTGTATATAACAAATTATAATTGTCATTAACAATATTCTGATTATGTTTATAACAATTAATTTTTTTTTTAATTATTATGATCAATAATCATTTGTTAGTAACAATATTCAATTGTTATAAACAATGCTTGATTATTAATAACAATAATTTTTCACTTTTATAGCGTCTTCAATGCTATTCTCTTAATACTGACACAAGTTTAAAATTCTCCAATTCCTATTTTTGTTTACTAAAACTATCTCTTTTTATGAAATATTGTCATCATATTTTTCATACAAATATTCCTAACCTGCAACAATCATATTATTCAAAAAATCTTAAAATTCTGTATTAAAAATAGTATAATTTATAAATTGCAAAATTCAGGTAGGTTACCATTTTTTTCAGTTTTTTGATTCTCCATAAAAAACAGCTTGACCGATTTTACTAAAAATCTAATCAGTTCTAAGTAACGTAATTATGCGTCGAATGCAATTGGTCCCAATTCGATCTCATTTTTTGTTTTTAAGATAATCGAGACGAAAAATAATTCCGAACGCACATACAAACATACGAACATACAGACGTCCACTTCAAAACTATTGTATTTGAATCTGGGGAAATGTGGAGATATGTCAAAATTCGGGATTCCTAAAATCGGACCCATTACTATAACTTCCCACTGGAAAGTTAATAAACTTAAAATGAACAAACCAAACGATATCAAGAACATCTTTTTGGACAGAAAAGAGGTAATTGCTATTGTGATTAATGTTACGAAAAAGGAGGCGAAACATGGATTGCAAATTTCAATTAAGTTATCGTCGCCGAATATTAGCTGCGACAGGAATATCAAAAAAGGTGTTTTGTAGTGTTCGTAATAAGGTTCAAGAAGTAAAGAAGTAAAGTAGCCTTGCTTTTCATTTTCAAAAATATCTAACGGAAGGTATCTTTACAATAATTTTATTTCAGAATAAAAGAAATCGTAGATAATGTTGCTACAATACAAAAGGAACGGCCAACCAAAAGTACTGTTTAAATTAGATTTTCAGTGGCAAAAAAACACCCCAATATACATAGATATGATATTGAAAATTTATGATAAAATATAAAAACGTGTAGAATTTTTTAAAATATTAAAATAGTATTGTGAGGAAGAAAGAGATATTATTTATCCGATAATAAAAATTTCCACAGTTCTCATTCTATCACGTATGGCTGGATAAACAAACAAACTCAATTCCACCGGTTTCGCACAATATCCTAATAATGTAAAACAATAGGTAGTTTTTGAAATGTTAAATAAAACCAGAATTTTTAAAATTATTATGCAGTATATTTTCTAAAACATAAATATTAGAAAGTCGCAAAATATTCAGGATACGCCATTAGTAATTAATTTGGTTCAGTTCGCATGCGCTTCTGTTAATAGTGGCCTAAAATATTTATTAATAATCATAATAGTTATAAAACTCTATTAATTTTAATATAAAATAGTTTAATAATTTTATATTTTGTTTCGGAATTATTTAGACAAGAAAATTAAATATATTTTTGACAGTATATTTAAAAAATACTCTCGTCTTTCTAATAAAAATTACAACTTAAAATATAACAAATAGAATTGTACCGCTTGAAAAAAAAATTTAAGTGAATCAAGTTTGGGGTCTAGTAAAAAAATTTATATTGGAAAAATGTCTTTTTTTTGTAATAAATAGTTTGAGAAATACAAGGGATTAAGACAACTTATATAACAGTTTAATCGATAAAGGAAAAATATAGATGCGTTATTTTTGTTAATAGATATTATTGCAGTAATAAATATTTATTTTAATATCATACCATCATAATTAAAAAATTCAAGTCAGCAAACAATAAATCTTCCAATGTGAATCACCATTGCACTGGTAATACAAGAATGGCTGGATAAAAAACACAATATAAGACTAAAAATACAATAAATGTTGCAGTAGGAAGCCAAGTTAAGACAAAAAATATTTTTTTTAATGAGCAATATTGACGACTCGCAGGTAAAATTAGGTAGGAATTAATAAATTATGTCTGTCATTGACTTTTTATCCATACTATTAGTCCAGTCAGTAGCGGTTTTTAGGTCCGAATTCATTCAAACAGCAACGATTCTGATGAAAATTTGTAAACAATCTTATTTTACCCTCCTAATCAAAAATTATATTGTGCTGAAGTGTGCTTTTTTCTTGGGGGTGGAAATTTTGAGATTAAAAGTAACCCAATAAGTTGATTTAGGGATCTATGCTTAGAATAAAATGTCATATGATGTTTTTTGGTAATTTAATAGTTTTTTAGTTATTCATAACTTAGAATATTGGTTTTCGACCTAAAAAATGCATGCTTTTGAACTATTTTTCACAAATAACTCAAAAACCTTACGTTAAACAAAAAAAATAATTGAAGCAAAAATAAAGGTTATATGTTAAAAAAATGATCGATTTTTTAAAAAAATTTGTAACTGTAATATGAACCGACTTATGACTCGTTAAAGATGACTCTTGGTTCGACGGCAAGTGAATTTCATTATTTCAACGTTCAATAACAGGAAAACAGAAGATTTTTTTAGGAAAACTTATGTTATAATTTTCAAATACTTGAAAAAGAGCTTTAAAATAAATTATTGTTTAAGAAAATAGCTCAAAAAATAATGAAAATAAACTGGAAACATCAGTTTTCAGACAAAAAATCGACAATAAAACCAAAGGCTTTAATATCAGAATTAAAATTAAACCGTATTCATGTACAGTTTACTTCATTTAGGTACTAACAATATGTTTAAGAAGTTTGAAAAAAGTTCAATTTACATGGAAAATTAATTTAAATTTTTTTTAAAAAATTGTTAATTTTTTTACAATAATTCAAAAACTAAAATATATACGTAAAAAATGTTCCTTTCTTTTAAATACATATTTTGCTTTTTTTTCAGTCCGATAAAACATAACTGAGATATGGCTGTTTTAAGTTTTTATTTCAGTGCAAAGACCCGAGCCCTTTAAACTTGAAAATGTCAAAAAAAAGTTTAAAAGAGTTTTATCATACCGGAGCTTATAGTTCTTGAAATAACCTGCAATTTTTTTTTTGCTCGTCCCAATATCTTAAAAAATAAGGAAGTTATCGTTAAAAAATCAAACGAATTTTTTCCTGTAAAATTTTTGGAGCGCCGAAATAGTATAATACCTGTAGTAAGTATATTCTTAAATAATGTCTTAAGAGGGTTGTTTTAAAGGGTTAAAACATTCCAATAATTCCTAAATTTTATTACAAGGAATGGCAGAATTTTAATTTATTATAAATTCATCATTACAACATTTAAGGCTGTTGAAAACAAATAATTTCTTAAATTATATCGTAGGTTGGTGGTTTTTAAAGTATGAAACATTCGAATAATACAAAGTTATATTACAGAGGATATCAGAATTTTAATTCATTATAAATGCACCATGACAACATTTAAAGCCGTTGAAAACGGATTTTTACTTAAATTACTCCGTAAGTGGGTATTTTTGGAGGGTTGAATCAGTGTAAAAGATTATAAATTATACTCCAAAACATGAAAGAATCTTTATTCTACATATTTGAACATGATTTTGATCGATGTAACACTTAAATCAATGACTTGTCCATTTTTAACACAAGGGGTAGTTTTCACCCCTAAAAAACAAAAATTACACCTCGGCACAGTATAACTTTTGATTAGAAGGAAAAAATGAGCTTGTTTACAAATTTTCATCAAAATCGGTGCTGTTTGAAAGGATTTGGAGGTAATACCCCATTTTTACCGCTGCTGAATGGACTATATGTGCTAATTTAACTTACCTGAAGTATAAACCTTGTTACTGTTTCCAGCATTACCGTAAAACTTACACTGTCTATAGTTGAGTAATGAAAACTTTACTTAGTCTTAATAATTAGAAATTAATTTCAACCTAGATTGAGATTTGAACCTGTAACCATAAGAGGCGGATTTACATATTTTCCAAGTAAAGGCTATTAAATTGTCAGTTTTCAGTTTATTTTTCAATTTGATTTAGAGTTTTTACACAAAAAAAGTTTAACCACTCAGGCTATCATCTGACAATTTTGTATGGAGAAAATCGAAATTTTTTTAGAAATATTTTTTTAGAAATATTTTCAAGTTAATTTTAAATGATAATACACTAGGATGTTCGTTAATTACTGATTTGTTTGGAGAGTCCTCTACATTTTTAGTTTATGGCCTAAAAAAATTTTATTCATTTAAATTATATAGGATTTTGCTGCTTACTTTTTACAACTAATTTTTTTCTTGAACAAGTAAATACACATTCTAAAATACATATTCTTGTATAAAATTAAACGCTCTACAAAAATAGTTGTCTATAAATTTTTGATAAATTCACTCCTTTAAAAGTTTATTTAGATTAACACTGAACTTATTATAAATTTTTCTATTTTTATACTTTAACGGCAAAATTGTCATTATTTAGTTAAAACTTCTGAAAATTGAAAAAAAAGTATAACATGTATAACATGTATGTATTTCGTTCAGCATAACATGTATTTCGTTCAAGTTTTAATAATTTTTTAAATCGATAAATTTATAACAATTTTATATTTATATAGAATTTTTTTAGTCATTGTTTGTACGATTTTATCAATTCTGATCATTTTATAAATGCTTATCCTCTCAAATTTGTCGAAAAATTAAATATCAATACAAACTTTCTTCAGATAATAATAATTAGTAAAAAATTTTTAAGATGTAACTAAAGAATGTTTAAAAAAAAATGTATACTCAGAAGTTGGCAATTTTATTTGATCTTGTACATTTTTCAAATTTTTTTTTAATTTTTTGCCTTAATACCGTCAGAACTAGATATTTTTGGATATAAAGAACAAAGTATCATCTAAATACATGCATACATACATAAAGTCACGCCTTTTTTCCGTAGGGGTAGACAGAGACCACTTCCTTCCACTTCCGCTACGGTTCTTACACACATCTTTTGCTTCCGTTACTTTCATCAGTGCTCTCATACATGCTCGTCGGTTTTTGGTACTCTTGACAGCTGGCCTTTCTTCAAAACAATGTTGATCCGATCGAGATATGTTCGCCGAGGTCGACCTCTACCGACTTCCGTCCATTCACACTCGCCTTATAAATTTGTTTCGTCAATCTACCTTCATTCATCCTTTCTACGTGTCCAAATCACATAAGCATTCTATTATCTATCTTTGTAACCACATCTTCTTTTACACCACAGCGTTTTTTTATCTCACTATTCTTTATTTTATTCAACCGAGTCACTCTGGCTATACTTCTCAGACTACTCATCTCCACAGCATTAATCCTATTTTCTTGCTTCTGCCAAACCCAACATTCACTTACATACAGAAGTGTAGGAACCATCACACCTCTATGCACAGATAGACGTGCCTTTTTTGACACTTTCTGGCTGCTCATAAAGCTATGCAGGGCCCCCTTTTTTGTGTTCCTGCCAACACCCTTCGCTTTATGTCACTGTCATACTTTCACAAATTACACAAATTAATTTACTTGTTTCACTCTTTCTCCTTAATCAGAACTTTACAGTTTTTCATGCTTTCTTCTCTTTCAAAAACGATTACTTTCGTTTTCTTTACATTTATTTTCATTCCTTTAATTTTTAGGGCATCATGCATAACATTAACTATCGCCTGCAACTCCTTTTGAAATGACGCTTATATGACTTAATCAGCGGCGTAAAGAAGGCATTTGACGGTCAAATTATTCATTTTCAATCCATACGCACTCTCTTTCAAATCTTTTAAACAATCGTCTTTGTATAAGATAAATAGCTATGGCGAAGCCACACATCGCTGTCTCACATCTTTTTCGATGTTAAACCAGTCCGTGTAAGCTTCGTTTATTTCAACACAAGCAGTGGAATCATCTAAATAATAGACAATAATTTTGCCGAAAAGCAAAGACATCTGAAAATTTACAATGAGTTTAATTTTAACCTTTTAAAGTGATGAATTTATCAAAAAAACATGAGATTTTTTTTTCTAGAGCGTTTAATTTCCTACGAAAATATATGTATATTTTTCATTACTGCATATTTACTCGTACGAAGGAAAAAAATTAATTGTAAAAAGTGTCAAAATACCATGTAATTTAAATTGAAACTGTCTTTAGGGCAAAGAAATACTGCTCAGCTGCATTCCTTAATATATTCCAAGCGTTTGATAAGGTCTGGCAGAGAGGATTACAATTTAAGCTCAAAAAATATCTAACCCCTCCTCACTACCAATTGTTAAGATCCTACCTAACAAACTTTTCCATACAAATAGACAAAGAATTTTCCAATCTCAACCTTATCCAATCAGGCGTACCTCAAGGCAGCGTGCTGGGACAAGTATTATATCTCCTATTCAAGAGCGATATACCAGTAGATGACAGAACAATGCCACCTTTGCGGTACTGTCATCGCATACCAACCCAACAGTTGCTTCACAATCTCCAGATCAATTTAAACAAGATAGAAGATTGGCTAAGAAAATGGCGACTGAAGGCAAATGAAACTAAATCATCTCAAGTTACATTCACGCTGGGTAAAGAAACCTGTCTACCGGTGAAAATCAACAACTGTCAAATACCACAATCCGATAGTGCTAAATCTCTTGGCATGGACCTAGATCCACGGCTTACATGGCAGAAACACATTTTCACCAAACGTAAGCAACTTGGTCTCAAACTCAGACAAATGTATTAGAAAATCGGCCGGAAATCACAGCTGTCTTTAGAAAATAAGTTACTACTATACAAGTCAATACTAAAGCCCATATGGACGTATGGAATCCAACTCCGGGGGACTGCAAGTAACTCCAATATCAGTATCATCCAGAGATTTCAAAAAAAAGTTATTCGCCTCATGGTAGACGCCCCCTACTACATCTCCAATGAAGCCATACAACAAGATGTTCCAATATCACCAGTAAGAGAAAAATTGCCGAACTATCGTAAAAGAATATCGATTCACCCTAATGTGCTAGCCAGTGAGTTGTATGAACAGAACGCAAATGTAAAACGTCTTCAAAGATACACAATATCGGAATTAAAGGAAAGATTCATCGAATAATGTAAATATTTTAAAATAACCCATAAATTATTTTACTATTATTGTATATACAATTAACCCTAGGTGGCTCACTTGAACCCCCCCTACACATGCAAATACTGTCAAACCAAAAGCTTATTGTCTCCGGATAGATTTCTGAATAAAGGATGTAAAAAAAAGGGCAAAGTTTAATAGGAATATTAAAAGCTTTTTTTGGGCTGATATTTTTTAAGGCCATTAACTAAAAATTAAGCGAGACATCCATAAAAAACAACTTTGTAAAAACGGACACCCAATGATGCGTGCGTATTTACACAATAATGTGAATTCGTGAATATAGTTCCCGCACTAAACTCATGCCTTATTAGCCTGCTGGTAAATGCACCCCTGGTAACCCTTGTATTACAAGTAATAGAATTAATTTCCCCAAAATCACCGTTTTTTTTCAAACTCAAATACTTTTGAAAAAATATTAAAAAATATTTTACAATTTTTCTTTTAGCATTGATTAGTAAATTTTTTATTGTTGATAATTAATTTCAATAAACATTTAAATGTTACATTTTAAATTTGGTTTTTGATATCACAATTATCTAGAAATATTAACACATTAATATAGTAAATAAATAACAACTTTATCATTTATACGAGAATAGTGCCAGAATAGATCCTTTCCTAAAAGGAATATAAAATAATTAAAGTACAAACTTTTTAATATTTTTCTTACTTAAGTTAAAAAATGACCTTATTCTTTAGCCAATTTTAAAAAAGTGCTTTATATAACTAAAAAGTGTCAAACAAAGAGCAAACAAAAACTAAAAACTACCAATTTCGGTCAAAAATTCCAATATCAGAGGCAAAGACGACAAGTGACTTTTTCAAAATAAATTATTTTATTTTTTTTCCAAATTAACATGATTTTTAAATTATTATGTTTGCAAAGTTTTAAATCTATTATTAATTTCACCAATTTTGACTTTTTTAAAAATGTTAATTTAAATAATAAAAATTACAACATTTCGTATTGATCTAAAAAAAAGTTTTTAATCCAATAATTATTTTTAAATGTATTTTAATTTTTACATTTAAATTTAAGATTGGAATGATTTTGTAAACACGCAAATCTCGAAGAAAAATATTAATTTAAAAATAAAAATAACCCTTATGCAATAATAAAAGATTAAGAATTTAATAAAAATTTCGGTAAACTTATTAAATTTGAAATTAAAGTAATCAGTAATTTACCAAACAAGAAAATTAATTATTGCTGATAAATAATCTTCCAAACGCGGAGCTTTTGATTAAAATTTTGAAGAAAATTGTTGCAAAAAAAAAATAAATACATTAAATTAACAGATTTTTATGAATAAATTTTATGTAACCATTAAAGTAGGTTTATTTTGAATTGGTATAAAAATATATGTGAAGGTTTATTCTAGAAAAATTAAACAAAACAAATAATCTAAAACAGAATTTACTTATGTAACTAAGTAAATTTATTTACATAATAACGTAACATACTTTATATATTATCCATAACACAACCGGTTTTTATAAAAATAGATTATAAAAATGATAAAATTACTAATTAAAAAAGATATGCCGTTCACTTGAAGTGGTTCAATAACAAAGACAAAAATTATAATAAGTAATCTCTCTCGAGAACAGTCTTAAACCCTAAAATTAAAAGTGAAATTGTGCAAATAACTTCGAAAATTTTAGTCCCATTTTGTACACGTCACGGTATGTCCGATAATGTCATTTCTAGCATACCGTGGGGTCGAAAATCACTGGTTTCTTCGACCCGGAAAATGATGTCATAGATAAAACTCCGGCGAACTTTGTCCATCCGAATTCAGGCTACCGGTGAGATGGGAAGGCCGGCCTAATTGCAATTTTTGTTTGTACAAATCTCTTTCTTGAGAAATTCGAGCCAATTCGGATTTTAATCTGTGAATCTCGTGTTGCAGAGATCTGTTGGTCTGCTCGAGATCTTGACGTTGCTGCAATCTCTTCGATCTGCAGTTTTGTGCGTAGCCTCTGTTTTTAAGCGTTCGTCTCTTTTGCTTCAGCCTCACGATTTCCTCTCTAGGACACCCATGTAACCTTTTATTCAACTCTCTTACCGATAAAGTCATCAACATTTCGTCGTTCAGTCCAATGTCTTCGGAACAAGTAGAATATCCACTGTTATGATTGTTCATTCTCGGAGATAGCGCACTAGCACCTGAGCAAACTGATTGAGGTCTCTGATGTATACTGTGTAAACTGTGGTGGTTGTTTTGAGTATCCAGAATCATACCTGAAGGAATATACTCTCTTCTCTCCCAGTCTGGTTCGCCGCCCATGCAATGAAGTGGACGCAGGTCCAACGGCTGGGGATCTGCTCGGATGCTTGGAGGAAACCACATCATTTCGTCCATAATACCTTGTGGTCTACAAGGCAGCGGTGAGTGGTTAGGAGGTGTATCTGGCGGTGTACCCGGATCGTTCATCAGCGTCATATTAACTAATACAGGCTGCTGAACGTAAATAGAATCTGGGGGTGGCGAGGGTAGTCTTCTGTCGTCCCATTGAGTTCTACATAAACGACTGGAAGAGTCATCGTGTTGTAACCAACCGGTATTATCGTCGACGATTTGCCGTTTATCTTCGCGTTTCACAGTAATGTCCTCTAAATGATCCAGAACGAATTCCTGGACGTATTCCTCAGCTAAGTGTTGGTTGTCCTCCATCACTCACTTTCATTAATGTCATTAACACTTCAGCACCCGGCGCTGGCACTGTCCCGTGTGTTTTCACCTCGACGATCGAAGCGTGTTTGGGAGCGGTCCGACTGGCTCTGGTCTGGAAAGAGCGACTGGCAGGGGGCGGCAACGGACAAACTGGCAAGCGCCGCCTCTCTAAAACAGGATAGGTGGTAGCGATTTTGAAACGGAAATTTGTTTATACCTCAATAGCCAGTCAACACCAAGAATATTCGTACCATATTGTTGTAAAATTGAGCTTTATTGCGGACATGTTCCGTGTCGAGTTTTCATACATAGAATGAGCTTTTACGTTTTGTTAAGAACGTAGTTTACTCGTTTGGCATCGTATTAGGGTAGGGATCGTAAAATACTCTTTCGATTTATATTCGATGAATATTTATTATGATCGACCGCAAATATACTACTATTCTTAAAATGTAAATGTACAGATACTAACGAATTTTGATTATTTTCAGATACAAGCTGTTCAATATGAAAATAGCCAAAAACAAATTATCGAGATATTAAAAATTTTGTTAAAATTCTTTACTCCGAAAAATTAAACACAAACTTTAAAAATCTATAAATATTTGAAATATATTCATTCATGTTGCATCTTTCACTTTATATTGACTATCATTTTATTTTCTATAGAAAATTATTTAATAAAGTGAATAAGTTATAACAAATAAATCACTTATTGTCGAAACAAAATTTGTTGCAAACTGAAAATAAAATTTCTCGATTAAAAAAATTATTACTTTCTTTAATATGAGATTAAAAAATTACACTATTGTCTATAAAAAAAATAAATCCAATATTATTTTAGTGGTTTTATCCTATCTGGGGGCACGGCAGTACCCCCGCCAAGTCGATCAAAAAAACGTTAAGGCCGTACCATCCTTTTCTCAAAGCAGTTCAGGCCATTTTCGTCCCCCTATAACTTTGTTGTGGATAAAACTAGAAGCCTGAATTTTCAGTCACCAAAAGCAGAAATTGTTTAAACATAGTACATTTCAAATTTCATTTAATTTGAACCACTACTTTAAGAATTATAACTAGTCAAAGTTTCTTAATTTTGTCACTCACTGACCGATCATCAAAACTCTGAGGCACTTCTAGCAGTCATACAAGCTTTAAATTTAGAATACAATTAGTGTTTAGTGTATAAATCAAGTAAAAACTAAAATATTTTGCAATTTTGGTCCAGTTTTTTAGATACACCAACTGCATAAATAACTTTGTAAACCCATATAAATATATAGAATTACAAAGTTACATTTGCAGTGAATGAATCAGTGTACCTGTGTATGAATAATAAATGAAAAAAAGTAGGTCTATCTAAAAAAAGAAATGAGATGTGATCAAAAACATAACTTGTAAAAAACACCGAGTCTCGCAACTCAATTCTTCTATCGTAAAAAGTTGTGAGATCCATGTAATACCAAGTCGGTTAATTTATTCAGCCCCTACTTAAGGGTCCTTCTGTCTTAAGTTATTACGTAATTAGCTAACCTAAAAACATCTTATAGTGACCATATCAATAATAAAAATCTTTTATGTTTTAAATAATTAGATTGACTTGGCAATCGCATGAAAACACAATGTATCTCACAAGTAATACTTATTATATTAAATTAAATTGTTTAGTGCGATTGCCAAGTCAATCTATTTATTTAAAACATAAAAGATTTTGGTAATTTTATACTATCGCGGTCTACTCGTTTTTTTTTTGGCCCCAGAAAATTGAAAAATTAACATTTTTGAGTGTTTTTTTTTAAATCTTTGTTTTTACGGCGGATTTACGACAAAAATTACGGGAATAAAAAAATTATATTAGTTTTAGGGCTTTAAATGTTTATGTAAACGCACTTATTCACGTATAATTGTTGATTACTTATTTACAAGTAATCGAATGAAGTTTGTATATTTTTTTCCTAATCTACACAAAAAAACGAACAAATTAAAAAAAATGTATAAAAAAATTGTTTGAATGATGAAGGTAATTATCAATTTTCTATTTCGGGTATTGTTTTTTGGATTTTTTAGAACAAAAATATAAAAACTGTTCTTCACAATTTATTTAATAATATTTTAGGGTTTAAACATTTAATAGTTAACCACACTTATAATTTTATTGACCCGGATAGTGGAGCTCATACTCAACACATTAAGAGAATTTTTTGTGTAGATTAACAAAACCATATGAAATCTTTAAGTTACATAAAAAATTAAGAAAAAAACATTTTTATATGATTTTTTTTAAAATTCGTTTTTTGTGTAGATTACAAAAAAAAATATGAACTTTCTTTGATGCTTTGCAAAAAAATTATGAACGATTATATTCAAAGAAGTGCGTTTATGATCGCATTTAAAGTCATCAAACCTATGAAATCTTTAAGTAAGATGTTTCCTATATTTTTTTCCATAAATACGCCGTAAAAACAAATACTTTAAAACAAAATAATCGAAATCGGATGGTTTTTCAATTTTTTAGAGCCACAAGACGAGGGGGCTGCGATAGTATAAAAAGCTATTAATATTAAAAGCTATTAATATTCAGCTCCAAGAACATTTAACTAAAAATTCTGTTGTACCTACACTGCAATCTGGATTTAACCCGGGACGTAGCTGCACATCGGCATCACTGAAGATTACTGATGATATTCTGAATGCTGTTGATCAGGGTAAGTTGACGGTTTTACTTTTATTTGATTTCTCCAAAGTCTTTGATACTATTAATCACGATTTGCTTTTTTCAGTTTTATCATTTGCAGGTTTGGAGATTACATCTATAAATTTATTTAAGTTATACCTTTCAAATAGATTAAAAGCTGTAAAATGTAAAGAGAATATATCTAGTTTTTTACCTGTGAGCACGGGAGTGCCACAAGGCTCGATTCTGGGCCCTATACTTTTCTCTGTATATGTGTCAAATTTTACAGGAGTCTTTGTATCGTGTTCACAACATTACTACGCGGATGATACTCAGTTATATATTTCATTTTTTCCAAGTGAAGCTAATCAAGCAGTAACAGAAATCAACTACGATTTACACAATATTCATGAATTCTCTAAGAATCATTGTCTTCAGTTTAATACATCTAAAACTAGTGCAATTATTTTTGGAAATAAAACACAAACAAATATTTTTAAGCAAAATTATTCCCCAATGATCGCAATTGATGGCCACACTATTCAGTTAGGCTGTAAAATTAAAAATTTGGGTGTATGGATTGATGAAGGTTTATGATTTTCTCATCACATTAGCATATGTTTGCAAATGGCATAGGCAGCCTTGAAACTTATTTTTCGAGCTCGGCATAGTTTAGACAGATTTACTAAATCATTGCTTTGCTATAGTTTAGTACTGTCCAAATTAAATTATTGTAACATCTTATATCATTTGTGTTTAAATACTTTATCAGTCACACATTACAAAATATTAAATGGCTCAATATGAAAAATCGTCGACATATGCACTCGGTCTTATTTTATGTAAAGTCGTTGAAAGAAAAGTCTCCTTCATATCTATATCAAAACATCAGATTTAGAACGGATATACATACACTAAACTTAAGACACAAGAATACCCTAACCTTACCCCGCCACCAGTTATATTTATTTCAACGCTCAATCTCTTATTGCGTTGTTAAGGTTATAAATGGTATACCGTTTGAATTTCGTTACTTCTCCCTACAAAAACTTAAAAAAGTTCTGTTTGATTACATTTCTCTAAACAATAATAAGTACATAATTATATTTCAATACGGTGTCATAATCTCCTTCCTAGTTCTGTTTTGTTAAGCTGTATATTTTGATAAGTTGTAGAAATATTTTTATTATATTTTTATGTTTAATAATTTCTTATTTTAGTCTATTTGATATCAAAAGTGTTATACGTAGTTCTTCGGTTGTAAATAATATTATTATCTGCCATATTCTGGTTTAACGGGTTAGGTGGAAGAGCAGATACACATTAATTAATATACTTTTTCTACATTATCACGCTAATAATGAATGTATGAACTAACCTCGCCCAAAAGTACTTGTTTTTATTTTTGTATATAATAATTTGTATTAATAAATTATAAATTATAAATTATTATAGTATAAAATTACCAAGATTTTTAATATTGATATGATCACTATAAGATGTTGTTAGGTTTGCTAATTACGTAATAACTTAAGACAGAAGGACCCTTAAGTAGGGACTGAATAAATTAACCGACTTGGTATTACATGGATCTCACAACTTTTTACGATAGAAGAACTGAGCTGCAAGACTTGATGTTTTTTACAAGTTATGTTTATCACTTTATGAGGATTCCACTGCTTGTGTCAGGATAAAAGAAGCTTGCACGGACTGGTTTAACATCGAAAAAGGTGTGAGACAGGGATGTGTGGATTCGCCATGGCTGGTTAACTTATACATAGACGAATGTTTAAAATATTTGAAAGAGAGTGCGTATGGATTGAAAATGAATGATTTGATCGTCAAATGCCTTTTTTACGCCGATGATCAAGTCATATTAGCGTCATCTAAAGGCGATGGTTAATGTTATGCATGATGCTTAGATGGTTTGGACACGTAGAAAGGATGGATTAAGGAAGATTGACGAAACAAATCTATAAGGCGTGTGTGAAAAACAATTATAGCTAAAACATACTGGATGCATGCAGGTTTAAACATACAACAATACAACACACGCATAAAAAAGGTAGGTGGTATATTATGTTTAAATGGAACATATTTAATAATTTGTTTCGATGTACACAAGTATACGAAATAATCGCGTCACGCGGGAACTCTCTTTGTCGAGCGGCAATATATCACTTTGCGCTCTTAATACACAAATAGCTATTTTTCATCGTGATGTCATGATGTCTTATATAAACTTACAAGTTCGTTTTACTGTCATTACTTTTTTTCACTACAAGCCAATTCCTGATAGAGAACAGATGGTAGGTATTTTTTTACAAATGGTTTAAAAAATGCTTGCTTTTGTATAATATTGGCGTTAGCAACAATACGTCGTGTTAAACTTCTTTATTGGATGAAAGCATGGTTTAAAAAACGCGGAAATTATTCACATGTAGTGAAAGTGGAAAAAAAAGAATTCGAGGGTAGATAAATCTGGCGACCGTAGAGGCCATTCAATGCTGCCTCTTCTTCCAATCCAATGCCGTGAAAAACGTTGGTCTAAATACTGATGAACAATCACCGCATAATGCGGAGAAGCACTGTCCAGCTAAAAATAAAAATAATCTTCGTCATACTGTGGATTATTTTCAAATACATATCAGTCAAGACAGGGTCAATAGCGTCTTCCAGTAATAGCAAATATATTTCGCCAGTCAAATTAGCTGGTAGAAAAAAAGGACCTACCAGTCCGTCACCGCAAATGCCAGCCCATACTTTTAATTCGCAAAAATAACGCGCATGTGAGTTCTGTTGTAGAGGAGGTGAAGCGCGTAGCATAGAAATACTCAGCAACGCGACGTCTATTTGTATAGTCCACGTGTTTGTCAAAATGACAATTGCAAAAATAACGCGCATGTGCATTCTGTTGTAGAGGAGAGTAGACGCGTAGCATAGAAATACTTGGCAACGCGACGTCTATTTGTGTAGTCCACGTGTTTGTCAAAAAATATTTAAAAAAACTACACAAGTTGGAATAATATTCACATGCAACAGTAGTGTATGTCGTTCTATAAATACTTCATTCCAATCCTTATAATATTCTTTATATATTCAGTATAATTAAATTTAATCCTAACCGTTTAAAAGTTAGAAGTTTCACTTCTAACATACACACATTTTTTTTTTTTAATTTAAATGGTTAAATATTATGAATTTTTGATGAGAAATATTTCGCTGAGCGTTAAACAATAGTTTTCCGCATTAAGATAAGTCAATTTAGTTTTGCATTGATTGCAAGTATGCATTATAAAAATTATAAAGATTTTGTGTAAAATTCACTACATATCAATACCTCAAATCCAAGTCACATTTGATAGAAAACAAAAAAAATTACAAAATTCCTTGTATAATATTTGACATCAATACATAAACATAACATTTAAATACGTGTGAGTAATGATACTATTTTATTTTATTGAATCAAACTATAGACTCGTCAGCGTTTTGAAATTTGATCGAGCTATTAAACTATTGAACTCAATTTTTGAAAATTCCTTAATTATATTATGTAGCACATTTCACAATCAATTTCATTAAAGAATTAGGTTTTTTATCTACAACGTTCCTACTTACATCGAAGTACCGTAAAGTATTTTGACATTAATTATTTTTCGCGTTTGCAAAAGACTGGATGCCCCCTAACGTACAATTTTTCAAAACTAATTCGTAAGTAAACAGAATTTGGCAAAGAAATTGTGCTCTGTTTGTATTAATTGTTATTTTTTTTTTAAACTTTGGAAATAGGATTGTTGTTAACCAATTTTCCAAACATCTCGGATTCGTAAAAACATAATTGATATTTAAACGTACCTTAAAAGACTATTAATCTAACTTAAATTTAAAGTTAGAAAGTTTTGCCTGGTTATTATTATGCAAAAATAAGATTATTGGTAAAGGATTCTTAGTAAGATATCTGAATATTATTTTACATGTAAAGTTGTTTCTCGCTGAAGAAATGTTTATCAGGTCATTTGAGAATCAATCTACATGATTCCATGCTTAATAAAATATATAAAAAACATGTTGAATAGCGGTTTTTCAATTGCCGATAGTGATATGATTATGTTATCGCCACTGTTATTCAATATTTACTCTGAGGAAATTTTCAGTGAAGCACTTGATGACATGCCGATTGGAATAAACATCAATGGACATCTGATTAAAACTCTAAGGTATGCCGATGATACCGTCCTTATAGCTGACTCACTTGAAGATTTACAACAACTGCTAAATAAAGTCATTGATAAGGGAAATGAGTATGGAATAAGCCTTAATACCAATAAAACGAAATTTATGGTAATTTCCAAGAACAGTATGGACGCCAACGAAATTATAAGACTGTATGCGAACGATGTGGCATTGGAAAGAGTGGAAAGCCTTACTTACCTTGGATTCTTAGTAAATGATCAATGGGAACACAGCAAAGAGATTAAGCAACGAATAGAAAAAGCAAGAACAATTTTTCGAAAAATGAAAGATGTGCTCTCAAGCAATACTTTAAGTTTACATCTGCGCGTGAGAATAGTTAGATGCTATGTATTCTCAGTATAACTGTACGGCGTAGAGGCATGGACACTCTCGGAAGCTGCTTGCAAGAAAATTAAAGCATTTGAAATGTGGGTGTTCAGGCGAATCCTTAAAATTAGCTGGACAGACCATGTGACAAATAATGAAGTTTTAAGAAGTTTAAGAATGGGAGTATACAGAGAACTCATGAAGACAATTAAAGTAAGAAAACTTTCATATCTGGGACACATCATGCGAAATATGCATTACTCCAACTCATTATCCAGAGTAAGGTAAACAGTAGGAGAGGACCAGGGAGACGAAGAGTATCATGGTTAAAAAACCTACGGCAGTGGTACGGCAAAACGTCTAGTAAACGCTTCCGAGCGGCTGTTGACAAGGTCTCGATTGCTATGATGATAGCCAACGTTCGCTGAGCGGATACGGCACAACGAAGAAGAAGAAGAAGATATTATTAAATGCATTTCTTATTATTTTGATTACACAAAAAATAGACTTAGGAGATAAATTATTTCCTTGACTAATATTTTTTAACTCTGCCCATAATAATGCTCTAGAGTATCTATGCAGTAATAGGGTGGTAAAAGTAAAAATTTAAAATCCGTGATTTATTGCGATGTTATCGACAACAAATTCAGGTTTAAATCAGCTAGATTGTAGATTGTAGGAGAGGGGGGTCGTAAGGGCTATGCATCCTCTCAAGCACCTCGACCTATTAGATCTTTTGTGCATAACCCTTAATCTATTCGAGGCCCGGGATTCCGAGACTTCGAGCAAAGTTTATTAGTTTCCTGGGGGCTAAGTTTCTGACATTAAAAGACTTTAAGAAGGCCCCTTTCAGAAACTTGAGCCGCTTACAGAAAAGCGCTGGGCATTCGCAAAGCAAATGTTCTGCAGTTTCAGCGAAGTTCTCGCAGTAGCGGCAACTATCACTCTCTGTTTTGCCCATCTTTTTCAGGTGATACCTCAGAAGGCAGTGTCCAGTGAGGAGCCCCGTCACCAGTTTCAAGTCTTTCTTGTCCAACTCGAGATGCTGTTTAGTTTTTCTTGGCAAAAGGCTTACTAGCCTTTTCGTTTGTCTTTGTCTTGGCACTATATTCCAGTAAGATTTCATTTCATCTGTTTCCCAGCGTCGAACCTCTTCTTTCAAGTAGGCTTTGGAAAGTCCACAGAAGGGTTCTGTGCCAGAAAGGTAATTGCTATTGTAATTAAATTTATGAAAAATGAATCATAACGTAGCTTGCAATTTCCAATTGAATAATATCAGTGGTCTGGGTGCGACCCGAGAGGTCCACACGACTAACTTCCTACTGAAAAGAATAAAAAAATACCATATGTTTTGTTGTTAAAATTATTATTATTAAAATTATTATAAAAAACGATTTCAAATTGTTTATAACAAATTATAATTGTCATTAACAATATTCTGTTTATGTCAACCGTATTCTTTCAAACTTTTTCTTATCATTTCATAAGCGGGAGCTATTTTCAATTGTTTATGACAATTGAAATTTTTTTTTTTTATTATGATCAATAGGTAATCATTTATTGGAAACAATATTCAATTATTATAAACAATGCTTGATTATTACTAATAATAATTGTTCACTGTTATAGCGTCTTCAATGCTATTTTTTTAATACTGACACAAGTTCTTCAATTCCTATTTTTGTTTTTTAAAACTATCTCTGTTTATGAAATATTGTCATCATAATTTTCATACAAATATTTCTAACATGCAATAATCATATTATTTAAAAGATCCTAAAATTCTGTATTAAAAATAGTATAAATTATGAATTGCAAAATTCAGGTAGTTTACCATTTTTTCAGTTTTTTTATTCTCCATAAAAAAAAGCTTAACCGATTTTGCTGAAAATCTAATCAGTTCTAAGTTGCGTAATTATGCGTCGAATGCCACGTCAATATCATTTTTTGTTCTCGAGATAATCGAGACGCACATACGAACATACACACCCACAGACGTCCACTTAAAAACTATTGTATTCGACTCTGGAGACACTGAAATGTGGAGATATGTCAAAATTCGGAATTCGCAAAATCGGACCCATTACAATAACTTCCCACTGGGAAGGTAATTTTCGTCGCCGGGTGTTTGCTGCAACAGGAATATTTAATGAGGTTTTTTTTAGTGATCACGTTAAGGTTTAAAAAATAAAGAAAGCTAAGCAGCCTTGTTTTTCATCTCCTAAAACATCGAAACGAAGGGAGTCGCCTAAAAGTTTTTGTTTAAGTAGGACAGGGACAAACAAAGAAATCGTTAATAATTTTCCTGTGATACAGAAGCAACTACCGACTTTAACATCAGTTTTATACAAGAAGGTTTTGAAGGTGGGCAGTTAACTTTAAGAAAAGTACCTTTTGAATAAGGTTTTCAGTGGCAAAAAACACCGAATAATAGAGATGTATTAATGGAAAGGTATAATGGTATAAGGTTAAAGCGTATGGAATTTTTAAATAAAATAAAATTGTATCGTGAGGAAGGAACAGATATCATTGATACCGATGAAAATGTTGGCACAGTTCCCTTTTAACGACGAATGTATGAGTAAACACTTTAAACTTGGAAAAAAATTTAATAACCCGTTCATAGAATTAATAGACAATGGTCTTGTGATATTTAAATCTGCCAAAAAAGTACCCGAAAAGTAACCGTTACACAATATGATAAGCCACTGGTAACCAATTCGGTTTAAATCAGCACTCGATATCCACTTCCTTTGGGAATAAAGTAAAAAAGTTTGACGTGTTTTTTTCATTATTAATTTATCTCTACCTTTACGTTTAACGCGTCCTTCAATTATTTGGCGAACGCGCACATTTCTTAAAAACCTTCACCAATATTAACATTTGTGTTAATCAGTGAGTTACACACGCAGGGAAGAACGTATGTCATTCTAACACGCGGATTGAGATGACATACTTTCTTTCACGGAAAACTGGTGCACGGAAGTTGGGCTAACGGTAAACCCGTCTAAGACCGCAGCCGTGATCATTACCAGAAAATACAAAGCCGAACCCATTAGCCCTCAGAGGCTATGGAATCAGGAAATAAAATACTCCGCGTCAGTGAAGTACCTAGGACTACACCTAGATGCAAAACTAAAATGGAACGTACACCTCGAGGCAAAGAGGAAAAAAATGTATGCCTCAAAGTGGGCATGCAAGAGAGCCATGAGAAAAACCTGGGGTCTAAAACCGAGGGTAACCGAGGCGGTATTACTACAGTCACTAACATGTGTTGAGAAGCCTGCAAGATAAATACTTGCGGGCTGCAACGGGGGCAATGAGCACCGCTCCTACAGGGGGACTACAAATAGCCCTCAACATACCACCTTTGGACCTCCTAATAAAAGATCGGGCCAGAAAAACTGCATACAGACTACAGAGACAGGGAGGATAGAGGAACAACGGGACAACCCCTTCACAATAAAATCGGACACAATTTCGAAAAAGACTTTGATAGGGAAAAACTATTAAAAAATACCAACCAGAAAAGACACCACTGACCAGCCCAGGAGTGAAATGATGGTACACTAATGGATCAGGGTACCAGGAGTACGGGGCAGGTATGTTTGGAGCATCCTGCAACTACAGGGAAAGTACACCACTGAGAAAATACGCCTCGGTCTTTCAGGCTGAGGTCTGTGCTATACTCAGGTGCGCTACGCACCTGACAGAAAACACAGTGACCAACAGTAAGATTGATATTCTCACTGACAGTCACGTGGCCATTGTGGCCCTCGTGAGGAACACCACAATATCATTGGTGGTGTGGGACTGCATGCAAGCCCTCACTGAGTTAACGACGGTAAACAAAGTCACTCTAACATGGGTTCCTGGGCACACAGGAATAAACGGCAACGAAGTAGCCGATGTACTGGCAAGAAATGGAACCCTGGTGGAATCAAGAAGCCAGTTGGTCGGATTGCCAATTGCCGAAGCAAAACATTTATTGAAATTAATCCTTGAACAAGAACATATTGCTCAGTGGAATGCAAATACTGGCTGCAGAACATCAAAACAGCTGATGAAAAAACCTCTCCAGAGGGGGGCTGACGCACTCTGAACGATGGACCGGAGTAGACTAAGCAGCACGCTTGGCCTACTCACAGGACACATCGCACTAAGGGCGCAACTCTTCAAACTTAAGCTGGCGGCCGAGAAAAACTGTCGACTATGCAGAGAGGAGGAGGAGAGCAGTATACACATTCTGTGTCACTGCCCGATGCTAGCAGTGTACAGGTATCAAACCTGGGGCCGTATAATAATGGATACAAGTGATCTAAAAGAGACAGGGCCAACAGAAATCCTGAGGTTCGCCAAAATTAGCGGACTAGAATTCTGATGCTCTGAAGACACAGCGGTAGTCACAGAGGATCAAAAGATCTAGGTGACATAGGATACCAAAGGCCCAACCGCAAGATTGTAATGTAATGTAAGTTATGGGTTAAATTTTATATATGTTTCATACTTTTCTTCATTTTTACATAAAAAATTAATTCAATCTTATAACCTACAATATTAATGATCGAAATTTTTATTGTTATTTATTTTTACCCGAGAAAAAATGAGGCATTTTCTTCCCAATACGCAGGTGTGGTAAAAAATATCCTTTTTTGTTACCCAAAAAAACTATATGAGGTAAAACATCGTAATCTCACTTAAAACTTAATTTAATTAACCCCATTTTATTTTATTCAAAAAATTATTTTATTGCATTAAAGTCCATGGATACCAACCACTTACTTATGAAACAAATGGAACCAACACAATAATAAAAAAACCGAAATAAAAAAATTAACTTGTAATATCATTACGAAATTTATTTACTATCAAGCATCTCGCGATAAGTACGAATATACACTGCGTGCGTTTGTTTGGGAAATAAAATAAATCCATTTTTTTTTAATTTTAATCGTAATACTTACGATTAATTTTATGTACGTTTATCGTTATTTGTAGTTATTTAACATGCAGTATAACCTTTATTATAAGTTCAAATGTGTTACTAAAGCAGTAGAAAACATAAGAAAAATATGAGTGGTCTGTGCGACCGAAAAGGTCCACACGATTAACTTCCCACTTAAAAGAAAAAAAAATACCATGTGTTATTGTTATAATTATTTTTTGTCAAGATGAGGTTTTCATAAAAATATTCCCAACATGTAATAATCATATTATCAAACACACACACACACACACACACACACACACACACACACACACACACACACACACACACACACACACACACACACACACACACACACACACACACACACACACACACACACACACACACACACACACACACACACACACACACACACACACACACACACACACACACACACACACACACACACACACACACACACACACACACACACACACACACACACACACACACACACACACACACACACACACACACACACACACACACACACACACACACACACACACACACACACACACACACACACACACACACACACACACACACACACACACACACACACACACACACACACACACACACACACACACACACACACACACACACACACACACACACACACACACACACACACACACACACACACACACACACACACACACACACACACACACACACACACACACACACACACACACACACACACACACACACACACACACACACACACACACACACACACACACACACACACACACACACACACACACACACACACACACACACACACACACACACACACACACACACACACACACACACACACACACACACACACACACACACACACACACACACACACACACACACACACACACACACACACACACACACACACACACACACACACACACACACACACACACACACACACACACACACACACACACACACACACACACACACACACACACACACACACACACACACACACACACACACACACACACACACACACACACACACACACACACACACACACACACACACACACACACACACACACACACACACACACACACACACACACACACACACACACACACACACACACACACACACACACACACACACACACACACACACACACACGCGCATTTGTCCTTATTCGATATTGTTCGGCGTTTGGGTCCTTGATGGGACCAAATATTCTCCTTAGGATCCTTCTTTCAAATCGTTTTAGTAAGAGCTGATTATGCTTCGTAAGGGGCCAAGTTTCGCAGCCATAGCAGATGATCGGTTTGATTACCGCCTGGTACACCTTAAGTTTTGACAGTTTTGACAGTCTTGACACCTTTTTGATTGCAAAAGAGTCCGCATCGCAAAGAAGCAACTATTGTCATTGTTATGTTTTGACAGATTCTGTTCCTGGTTGGGCGGTGAGTGATATGCATGTATTTGGTTTTGTCCTCATTGATGTTGAGGCCCTTTTTCTTACATTTCTTTTTAACTTTTAGGAAGCTTTCCTTCACTCTAACAATACTTTTACCGACCTCATTAATGTCGTCGGCAAAGGCCAGGATCATCTGTGGCCCTTGGTTGGTGAATACTTCCGTGCTGATGTTCGTCTTCTTGATGGCCATATCTAGGACTATGTTAAAAAGTAGGGGCGACAGTAACCACTCATGACCGAAAACCTATCTGTTGTATGGTTTCCTACTTTTACACAACACTATTGCTGGCCGTTTAAAATTTTACTTTATAGAGTTACCGAAAACAAGAAATTTGTAAATAAAGATTTTTTTGTAACGATCTTTTGGCCTACAAAATATCTCATGTGTTATCTAACAAAATTAATCTATTATGATAAAGAACGATAAGTAGAAATCAAAACTGTTGATCTGCCACGCCCGACGTTGGTAGATCCCGCTGGAAAACCAAATTTAAGAGACAGTTGACAGCCTCATTTTACCTCATTGAGTTACGGAATGAAACAAACTATTTATAATAGGTAAAAAAGGAAAGGATGCAAGTAACAGAAAGTGTGCGTAGAGGTTCATAAAGCAGTGTCAGAGAAGAAGAAAGCCTGGCAAGATTGGCCGTTATCGTGCCGCTTTACAAGGGAAAAGGTTCGTGCAGGTATTAGTTTACTCAGTATAGTCGGCAAACTGTTTGCAAAGATACTGATTAAAAGAGTAACGAATGAAACTGAGAAGATGATATGGCATGTGCAAGCAGGATTTAGAGGAGGAAGTAGATCAGTATGGATCAGGTCTTTTCATTACGAGGTATAGTTGAAAAATTCTTGGTTAGAAGTCAGAAGGTCTATTGCGCTTTTATAGACTTGGAAAAGGCCTATGACAGAGTGGTGAGAAGTGAATTGTCGTCGACATTGTCCATGTATGGGGTGAGCGGTAGTTTAATACGAGCACTGAAATCACTTGATGAGGATTCCTCTGCTTGTGTCAGGATAAATGGAGCTTGCACGGACTGGTTTAACATCGAAAAAGGTGTGAGACAGGAATGAGTGGCTTCGCCATGGCTGTTTGACTTATACATAGACGATTGTTTAAAAGATTTGCAAGAGAGTGCCTATGGATTTAAAATGAATGATTTGATCGTCAAATGCCTTCTTTATGCCGATGATCAAGTCATATTAGCGTCATCTAAAGAGGAATTGCAGGCGATGGTTAATGTTATGCATGATGCCCTGAAAATCAAAGCGATGAAAATAAATGTAAGCAAAACGAAAGTAATGGTTTTGAAAGAGAAGAAAGCATGACAAACTGTGAAGTTTTGATTAAGGGAGAAAGAGTGGAATGAATTTGTGTACTTTGGTTCAAAGTTTACGGGAGATGGAAAGTAAGACAGTGACATTGAGCGAAGGGTGTTGGCAGGAAAACAAATAAATAGGGCACTGCATAGCATTATGAACAACCAGAAAGTGTCAAAAAAAGGTACGTCTGGCTGTGCATAGAGGTGTGTTGGTTTCTCTACTTATGAATGGTAGTGAATGTTGGGTTTGGCAGAAGAAGCATGATAACAGGTTTAATGCTGCGGAGATGAGTAGTCTAAGTATAGCCGGAGTGACTCGGTTGGATAAAGTAAAGAATAGTAAGATAAGAGAACGCTGTGGTGTAAAAGAAGATGTGGTTACAAAGATAGATTAAATAATTCTTAGATGGTTTGGACACGTAGAAAGAATGGATGAGGGACAATTGACGAAACAAATTTATAAGGCGAGTGTGAATGGACGGAAGTCGGTAGAGGTCGACCTCGGCGAACATATCTCGATCGGATCAACATTGTTTTGAAGAAAGGCCAGGTCAAGAGTACCAACAACCGACAAGCATGTATGAGAGCACTGATGAAAGTGGAGAAAGCAAAAAATGTGTGTTAGAACCATAGCAAGTGGAAGGAAGTGGTCTCTGCCTACCCTTAATGAATGAATTTTGTTTATTGTCAATTTAAAATTGTGTGTATCTTTGAAAGGAAGAAGGAAGTCGTAGCACAAGTATATTTTGACCAATGTCATTTTGATTCTGATTAGCGCCAATTTAAACTCGAAAAGACATAGAATATAGGTATAAAAAAATAATTTTAAATAGAATAATTTTAGTTATTTTATATTTAATAAGAAAATAATAACTTTTCCTAAATGTACCTCTAAAAATTATTTTTATGCTATTACTGGATTTTGCGGACTAATTTACCCCAGAAGGATAATTAAAATAGTAATTGTTTTAATATAAAAAAAAATTGCATAACAGCAAATGCGTTTCGTAGCTACCTTATTGCTGAATGATTTGCTAAATATATAAAACAAACAAAAGTGACATTTTTAGAATCGCAAAAAGTTCCGCGTTTCTGACAAAAGGAAAAATGGAGGTCAATGGCATTATCATCCGATAAATCTCAGCGAAGTGTAAAATCGATTCTCGCACGCCACTGGCGATTGCGTTTTTCCTGACTCTGCAATAAACTTGTACGGAACAACGTCGGGAAATAAAGCAAAATCGAAGTAGATATCTGACTTTGCATTTTGTGCAACTAGTGTTTATTAGTAACCCTCGTCTAAGCCGACAAATGTAATTGCACTCTGCAGCACAACATTCAAATTTCCTGCTGTCTATCTCTTTGAAATGTTCAACGTCACCTCGTGGAATTCCTTCCATTAAAAATATTTAAACAACAAATAACCTGTTCTATCTATCTATTTAGCCTTTTTAGGTCCATCTTTGGACATAGGCCTCCCCCAGTCTTTTTCACTCTTCCATGTTTGTCGCCATGTTCCATAGTTCCAGAGTGCTTCTTCACCCCATTTGGGGTCTTCCTCTACTTCTTTTATTTTCACAGGGTCTCCAGTTTAGAATACATTTGTTCCATCGGTCGTCTTTTTGTTTGATATTGTTAACGGCGAATTTCCATTTTAGTTTTGCTATCTCTTTTCTAACATCTCTTACTTTCGTTAAATTTCTTATCCACTCGTTTCTCTTTCTATCTATCAGTTTTACATGTAAAATTTGTCTTTCCATTGATCTTTATGCTTTTGTTATTTTATTCATGTTTTTCTGTGTAAGTGTCCATGTTTGGGATCCATAGGTGAAGACAGGGAGTACACATTGATTATATGCTTTGGTTTTGAGGTATTGTGGATATTTTTTATATTTTAAGATGTAGCTCGACTTGCCGAATGCTGCCCAACTCAATCTAACTCGTCTCTTGATTTCTGCTGTTTTGTTTTCCTTGTTGTTGTTAATAATTTGTCACAGATATATGTATTCATCGACTTGTTCTATTTTTGTACCTGTTAGGTACACTGAAACATTTAAGGTACGTCACATTTTAAGTTGTAAATTTCTTTATGAAAATTCTTGTTATGTAAGGTCTCTACAACGACTGTTTATCGTTGTAATATAACTAGTATTCACCTAGAGGTCGAAATTCGACCGTAATTCATTAAATTTTTAAATTTAAATGTTAATAGAGTTCTTTTGTCAAAGAATATACCTCTTAAATCATTGCATACAGGTTGTTTAAAAAAAGGTGACCCCGTCTCTAGGATAGGTAGAAAACTAAAAAATAATTGGCGTTTGCTTAGTAAGAAATTTCTGTAACGCCATCCGAATTCTAGATAAAGGGCGTTGAAGAAAAAAAATGTATACACATTTATTACGATTTTGCCGAAACTACTGGAAACGTAATGAAATTTTATACGAATATGTTTTAGAAGCTGATACATCCCATGAATTTGTTTTTATATCTAACTCTCATAGAGGGCGCTAGTTACACGGTTCGTACTAAGTAGTATTGAACATAACTTTTTTAAGGTTAGATTTTGTGAAAGGCTTTCGCGGCCATCGTTTGTTAGTGAATGGTTTTTTGGGTATAAAGGCCGTCAAAGGTCTGAGTTTCTACTCGACGTTTCGCCATCTCTAATGGATGGCATCTTCTGGAATTATATTTGTCTGCTTTTTAAGGCTGACAGTCTATGACATTTGTATGTCGGATAGGACAACACGAAATTTTCGAAGGGGCGGGGAACCCCTATGCCACCGTTTCATGCTTTGTTTTTTGGATTCTGGATCAAAGTGATGAACCCATATTTCGTCGACCGTAAAAAAATTTAGTTTTTAGTTCGATTTGTTTTACTCACTAAAAAAATTATGTATTAAATGGTAAAAGCACAAAAAGAATGTATCGGTCGGGAATCGAACCCAGGCCACCCGCGTGGCAGGCGAGCATGCTACCACTGAACCACCGATGCATTTCGTTACGTGACGATTCCTACAAAGCCACGTTAAGGAACTTCGTTCCAATAATACAAATCCATTTAGCCTAGAAATTTGTGTCCTAAAATTTTTGCAAATTATGTAATAAAAAGATAGAGAGTTTTCAACTGGAAAACTTTAAAAGCTCTAAAGTTTGAGGTGAGACTGAACCAGTTTCCAAGGCTATAAAAAATATAATATTGCTCAACAATTTGAAAATCACTGGAAACCGTTTAAATTAATTATAATTAACGAAAATGCGATAATATAGTGGGAGAACGAAGAACACCAATTCGAAAATGTGATACGAGTCGCCCGGTAAAGAAAAAACAAATAATGAAAATACTCTGCAACAAATTATTAGGTTTAATAGACCCTCTCGTGAGACTAACAACAAATAACGGTTTGTCATTTCGAGAGATGAGCTAACAAGTCAACACACAATATTGTCCCCAACGCGGTCTTTAGGGTTTTTGTCATTTTCCTGCATCCCTTAATATTGAATAAGTTTGAATGTGAATGGTACTCGACTAATACAATTTTATGATGGATTTATTTTGCATGATTACTGTTTTATAATATTTCGTTTAATTTAGTTAAATGTCAATTTTATCTTGAATTGTCTTGCGAAATGTTTGGAATCATTTTAAAACCGGTCAGAAAATAAAAATACTATCAATAAATTATTTAAATTGCCTATATATATATATATATATATATATATATATATATATATACATATATATATATAAATTATAGAAAACTGCATTATTGCAATAAACTACAAAAGTATAATGAAGCCCGACAGCAAAAATTAGATGTGAAAATTATGACTGCTTTATGTACCTACATATTATTAATAAATAGGTATAGGTGGGTCCATTATATATCTGCTTTCTGCTATGACTACTTGATCGTCCGCAAATATGGAGCTGTTGTCTATCCATATCCCCATCGGACTACATTTCCGTATCCACTGCTTTAAGGATGCGTATATGTAAATTTTAAACAGTGTGGGGGAGAGGCAGCAACCTTGCTTGACACCCTTTGTTGGCGATAAAGGTGCAGAGGTTTCGCATCCGAGCTGGACGACCGCTTGATTGTCCCTGTACAGTGCTTTTACGGCGTTTATATATTTTTTACTAATTTCTGCTTCTTTCATAATTGTCCAGAGTTTTTGAAGGGGGACAGTATCAAACGCCTTTCGCAGATCTATAAATGTCACGTGCATCTCCCTTTCTTTCGATAGCTTTTTCTCCGCTAGGTGTCTTAATGTAAATAAATTATTTACGCATGATCTTCCAGATCGAAAGCCAATCTCTGCTCTTCTGCATCTTTAACTTCCCCCTCTATTGTGGCTTTCAGGACCCTTCCGCACTACCTTCCTACTGATGATGTTATACTTATTCCTCTGTAATTTCCACATTTTTCTGTTTTTCTTTCCTAAAAATATATGGAATATATTTGTGACTTTTTTCAGTCTAATGGTATTGTTTCTCCTATTGTGAAAAATATTTCGATGGTTTTTGTTGTGGCATGTTTAATTAACTCGATAGGAGATCTCCAGGCGCAGGAGCCTTGTTGTTTTTCATTTTTTTCAGCGCTGTCCTAACTTCTTGCAATGTTATTTGTTCTATCTCATTGATATAGACAAGCCGTGCGGCGTCGTCGCTTATTGAGCAACACATTTCTATTATCTAACGGAATGAAATAGTTCAATGGTTCAGCATTCCTTAAAATGGGTTGTATTATTCAGGTTGTTATTATTCATAAAATATTAATAAGAGATAGCATTATGGTCACAATGTTGTTGCAAATATAATCAACAAATACTATGGACGATTCAATAACAATCACAAATCTCTTGCAATAACTAGAGAGCAGGCAACATCACAGCACAACACATTCCAGTCGGCCGTATCAAGATCATACAATCGACCAGAAAGTGGGGATGTATGATCGTGTTTAAAAGTAAATAGTTCCGTCTCCTCCGATAATAGGTCTATGGACTACAATGATCTTCGAATTAAATCGCATACTCTAAGGCAATTCTCAAAAAAGCTTTTGACGGAGAAACATCCGAAATAAAGGTCAATGGAACACCGATTAACAATATTATTTACGCAGATGACACTGTCGTGTTAGCAGACAACCTCGAAGACCTTCAGAGACTTATGAACAAGATAGTTGAATGTAGTCAAGAGTACAGACTAACAATAAACGTCAAGAAAACAAAATTTATTAGGATATCAAAAATCCAAAATAACGATGAAAGTCTGACGGCCAATGGCAGGAACCTTGAACAAGTGGAGAACTACAGTTATCTTAACACAACAATCAATTCTGCAAATGATTACTCTAAAGAAGTCAACGCATAGAGAAATCACGAACAAACTTTAACAGTATGAGAAAGATACTCTGCACAAGCAATCTGAATTTGAACCTAAGAGTTAGACTGGTAAGGTGTTATATTTTCTCGACGTTACTCTATCATTGTAGTGGGTACCTACATTAAAATCGTATAGTACTGATTGTGATTTCAAGTAGTGTATGTATACCTAATAGACCGCGAAAATTCCGCGACGTGTTTTAGATGTAAATGCATTAATATTGAATGTACACACTTTTTTTACTGCGGAAAAGGACAATGAAGGTCCGTTGCTGTAGCAGTTTAACCTATACGTAAGCATGTGTGTGATGCGATGGTTATTGGTGAGACAAAATTAACCTCATTTTTAAAAAGTGTGAAAGATGGAAATAGTAAACAAAAAGTTGAAAAATATAAACCCCGCCGACATCCAAAGACTGTTGCCTTTCCCGAAGCCTACAAATTTGAAATTCACGACATTGTGTACAAAATGCGGAAAAAAAAAGGACATCGAAATTTTTAGAACGAATCTGAAGAATTTTGAAACATATAGGGTTTACGTTTAAAAAGAAAGACAACCGAAAGGCTTTGTGTAAAAAAGCTAGAGTCGTGCACAAAAAAATTGAATTTTTAAGAAATTATACTCACTGTAAACAAGAATGCTCTTCATTTATTTATCTGGACGAAACTTGGATTTTTAATTAAGGTGGAACAAAAAGAATTTGACAGAAAGATAACACAAAGTCTATAAAACACACTGACGGTGAAAGAAAAAGACACATTATTGTGCATGCAGGTGAAAAGCGTGGTTTTGTTCATAGGGCGGATCTCTTATTTTCGTCAAAATCAAAATCGGCCGATTATCATGACAATATGAATACAGAGATATGTTTGTGAAATGGTTAAAAGAGAAACTATTACCATCGTTACATGAACCATCTGTCATTTTATTATTATTTTAGATATTGTTTTAGATAATGCTCCGTACCATTTGGAAATTTTAAATAAGCAACTTACAAACTCCTGGATGGTACAGAAAATAAAAGAATGGTTAACGAACAAAAATATTCATTTTCATAGTATTGCTTTAAGCCAGAATTATTATCGATAGCTAAAAGTCACGAAAGAGAAAAAATGTACAAAGTGGATTATACTCAGTTATGGACATCGTGTGCTAAGACTTCCGCCTAATCATTACCAATTAAATCCCATTGAGTATATTTGGAAAATATGCAACATTATTACAATCACATTGGATCTAATGGTTACAATGATATGGTTGTTTTGGAAACCTGGCAACGAGCACTCAATACTGCCACTCCTGAAATTTGGGAGAAATGTGTCACAAAATGTGAACATTTAATAGAGGAGTGGTGAGTTCGTGAAAACCGCAACGAAGCAGTTAATCCTGTTATCATTTACAATTCGAATGAGGATAGCGACGATAGTGATTCCGATTATTATTACTATAAATCTAATGCTAGATAATACCGTAAGTACTACATGAATAAACATATTTATTAAATTTGTACCGATAATTTATTTTTGTTACATTCCCTATTTAACATAATTAAATATGTGCCTTTTTCTAACCAAAAAACTTATCAAAAGCTACATCACACATTCACAATAAAGCAAAAAATAAAAATAAACCTCTCAACAAAAGCATAATAATAAACAAAAATTCGATGCCATGATGACTAACTCGAAACCGTCGTATATTGGTGAAAAAAGCTGTAATAGATGTTATGAGTATTTATATAAAGTTAATTAATAAGTTGATATTTTTAAATATAGCTTTTGATATTGCAGTGAAAATGATAAACCGCATAAATTTTTGCTTCTATTCTATAAAAAAGCTTTGGAAATTATTGCAATCAAGAGCAATTTTACGTTCTGTTTGAGCAAATGCAATGGAAACTATTTCCTAATTAGTCCCAAAACCGACGCTCGGCGTTCGTGGAGAATGAGCATCGGCATCGGCCGCTCCCGCCCCTCATAAACCCTCTTTGTCCAAATACCGGATTAACAAACGTTAGGTTAAAGGGTTAATGTGCCTGCAATTTTAATTGTGAACAAATAATTTAATATTTGTTTTGTGTTTTCGATAATGAGGTAACACTGGAACGGGAGATGTTTTTCAGGTACAGTGGCAGAGTTACATTTATTTTGTATTTTTTTCAACGTAATTTAAAACATCACTACCGTTTTACTAAACATATTAAAAACCTACTTAAAAATTAATTGTAATACCAATGAAACTAATTTAAAAATTTTAATTTATTTAACATTTTAACCCAAGGTTAAAGCTGCGTATCGGGATCTTTGCTGATGGAATACTAGGGAAATGATCGATACAGAATCAAGGAAAAATGGCGGCACAAATGAAAGACGGCGCTGAAAATCAAAGATGGTCAAACGCGTGGTGACCGTAATGAAATTGCTCGTCGTCGATATCAAAGGCAGCCCAGTCCGACCACGTCTTACAATTTTCATTTGTGGATTCCGTATTAAGGGAGAAAGAGTGGAACAAGTAAATGAACTTGAGTTCAAAGTTTACGAGAGATGGAAAGTATGAAGGTGACATTGAGCTAAGGGTGTTGGCAAATAAACAAATGAATAAGGCACTGTATAGCTTTATGAGCAGCCAGAAGGTGTCAAAAAAGCCACGTCTGGCTTTGCATAGAGGTGTGTTGGTTCCTACACTAGAAAGGAAGGATGAAGGAAGATTGACGAAACAAATTTATATTGCGAGTGTGAATGGACAAGTCGGTATGGTAGTGAATGTTGGGGTTGGCAGAAGAAGCATAAAAATGGGATTAATGCTGCGGAGATGAGTAGTTAGATAAAAACTATATTGGTGAAACATCAAGAAATCTAAAATCAGATGAGTAGTCCGAGAAGTCTAGCTGGAGTGACTCGGTTGGATAAAGTAAAGAATAGTGAAATAAGAGAACGATGTAGTGTAAAATAAGATGTGGTTACAAAGATAGATAAAGGAATGCTTAGATGATTTGGACACGTAGAAAGGATGGATGAAGGAAGATTGACGAAACAAATTTATAAGGCGAATGTGAATGGACAAGTTGGTAAAGGCCGACCTCAGCGAACATATCTCGATCAGATCAACATTGTTTTGAAGAAAGGCCAGGTCAAGAGTACCAACAACCGACGAGCATGTTTGAGAGCACTGATGAAAGTAGAGGAAGAAAAAGATGTGTGTAAGAACTGTAGTAAGTGGAATGAATTGGTCTCTGCCTACCCCTACGGCAAAAAGGCGTGACTATATGTATGTATGTTATCCAGTCACTAATTCAGCTATCCTTTTATCAGTAGCAGGATAATTCTCAAGTACAAATTGAACATATGCGGAAAGTTCTTCTTGTAGTTCTGGTGGAATACTTTTTGTTTTCATGGGACTTCTAGAAAGTGTGTCAGCAATGACTAAATGTTTTCCTAGTGTGTAGTAGATTTCATAATTATATCTTATTATTCGAATTCTTAATCGTTGTAGTCTTGGTGGTAAACTTTTTATTTCTTTCTGACCGAAAATAGAGACTAGTGGTTTATAGTCTGTCTGAATAGATATTGATTTTGCAATTATATAGTTTGAAAATTTTTTACATCCCCAAGCTACATCAGTTGTCTCTTTTTGAAAGTAATTCTTTTCAGAATTTGTTAAAGTTCTGGAAGCATAAGCTACAGGTTTGAATTCTTTATGATGTTTTTGTAACATGACTGCGCCTAGTTCATACGAAGAAGAATCGACAAATAACTTGATTTCTTTTGACACATCATACAAAACCAGAACAGGAGGTGCCAGCTTCATTCGTTTTTGGCTCGCATAAGATCGTATACTGAGTTGGCCAATGTAGATAAGTTGGGTACGAATTTGCCCATAAAATTTACCATACCCAGGAATCTTTTAACTATATTTTGAGGCGGCGACATGTTCAAAACAGCATCAATTTTTGCTTGATCGGGTAAAATTCCTTTCTCTGATACAATGTGGCACGAAATTTTTATGGGTGTTTTTCTAAAGCTACATTTTTCTGAATTAAGAGTCCAACCAGCAGATTAAAGTTTTTGTAATACAACAACCAATCGCCTGTCATGTTCCTCCATATTTTTCCCATGACTTACGACATCATCCATATGACATATGACACCATCAATGTCTTCCAGTAGTTGCCCCATTTGGTTTTGAAAGATTTCGGGTACTGTTGTAAGGCCAAATGGAATCCATTTGAAGTGATATATTCCAAAAGTAGTAATGAAAGTTGTTAGTTGCCTGCACTTTTTATCCAGTGGAACTTGCCAAACTCTACTATTAGCTTATTTGGGCACCGTCGAATCGTGCTATCATTTCTACATCAGGCATTGGATAGGCCTTCCTTTCAATATTCTTGTTCAGCTTAGTGAAATTAACACATAGTTTTATTTTCCTATTAGTTTTTGGCACATGTTTTCCAATTCCTCTTTAACAACAACTCGCAATGGTAAAGGTACCCCTCTTGGAATGGTTAGAGTATAGGGAATAGTAATTGTTTTTAATTTGATGGGGTAAGCTTGATTGGGGTACACCAAATTTTTTAGAATAGTGGCCTGATATTGAGTCGATGTGTGTCCGATGAGTTTTTTTCAATTAGGTAGGACTTTATTAGACAGTACAAGTTATTTAAAGAATTTTTTGCTTTACAGAGCCAAGCCTGCAACTCATACTTTATTAAAGACCTGAAAGAATTCCAGGAATACTTCATTGCAATACTCTTTTCTTTCTAGAGTTTTGCCGATCCCCCTACATCGTTCAAAAATGTTTTAAAAAGAAACAACTTCAGTTTGCATTTAAGAATATTAAATTATTAAAATAAACAAACTAAACAAATAATTAATTTTATTCAAAATTAAATTTACAAAATGACTTATCAAAAATTAGACATCTATAGGTAAAATAAATATTACAGAAAATAGGATGTAATTGTAATAGCAAAAATTACATGTGAAAATCTAATTAAGGTAGTATTTACTTCACCTTTGAAGTAGGAAGTTTTGAAAAAAAAGGGTGTAGGTACATGATGTACTTTTATTAACACGTTCACTGTCCTAATGCTATTTTTCCGCTAACCGTTACACGTCGCCATTTAAATTTGTATGCCCCATATGTGGTTCCCAAGACTATGATAATTTAGATATACGACCTACGACCTACGTCCTACAACCAAAAAGTGGGTCGTAAAATAAAACTTTGAACATTTGGCAACGTTTTGCACGTGTTCTGTGTTTCAGCCCGCCAATATTGTTGGGTGTCTTTCCTGAGCGTGCGAACAGGTGTTTATTTATTCAGTTGAGCGTGTTTTCCCCTAAAATTACGGCCATGTCCGGAATGAAACGTAAACTAAGCCAAAGCGAAAAATCTATCCGAAATAAGTTCTATCAGCGATTTTGATTCGAACGACAGTGTGGCAGACCCGAATTACGGAAATGAAGATTCAAGTTATAATGAAGAATCGGATGATGATAGTAACATTCAAGATGAAAGTAAACAAGAAAACACTGAAGTTCCAGAAGATGAAATAAATGAGAGTGATCCCGATTTCTGATCGTCAACCATACTACAGTTTTCAAGATTTACATTTAGTGCAGTAGGTGGACCAAACATTCAAATTATTCAAGATATGGAACCCATAGATATTTTTAATTTATTTATAACTGACGATATTATTGAGCTAATGGTCGAACAAACAAATAATTATGCTTTAACTCAAAAACGTTTAGTACGCTTCTAGATGGAACAATATAAAGATGAAATGAAAACATTTCTTGGTAAGTGATTACAACTTTGATTTTTATACTGATATCTGAATATATGATTGTTTTAGGTATGCTCCTGCTTATGGGACTTATAAACTTCCCTACCATAGAATTTTACTGGAAAAAGGACCCATCGTATTTCCATGAACTTTCCTATAAAGTATAACCGTTTTACATTATTGTACATAACAATACCGTCAGAAAGCTGCTCGTCATAAAGTGAACCTTTGTCTTGTTAGAAATAACCTAAAAAAATGCGCATTCTTTCGTCTTTTTTCAAAGTGTGCTCTCCACTTGGATACACTTAAGATCTACAAATATACAGTGGACAAAAACAAAAGACGCCAATGACTAGATCTTCGTGGCAGTACAGTTGCTAAACTAGTTGATCCTTTGTTAAATATTGGAAGATTGGTTATAACTGACAGTTATTATATAAGCATTGAACTTGCCAAATACCTGTACGAGAGAAAAACCAATTTATTATGAACCGTGAGAAAAAATAGAATAGGCCTGCCCAAAGATGTAGTCAACCACAAACTAAAAAAAGGGCAGATAATTGTCGAACAAAATAATTTTATAACATTATTCAAGTGGAATGATCAACGTGATGTCCATATACTTTCTACATGTCATGATCGTCAAATGAAAGTTTATGGGAAAAAAATGGAAAAGATAAAATCAAACCATTAGCTATAATAGAGTATAACAAAGAAGAGCAGGGGGTAGACATCTCTGACTAATTATCTAGACAAAGACACTTGTCTTTGGAATTCTTTGGTTTGGTTCAAAAAATTAGCCATCGAAATAATTTGTGGGACACTCATTGTCAATACTTTTATTTTGTATAATTCTGTGTGTCCGGTGAAAGATCAATTATCAGTGATAAAAATTAGAGAATCTCTTATTCACAGCCTTAAAAGAAATGAAAAAGCAAAAAAAGCATGAGGTGGAAGCCATAAGCCATAGGAGCTATCTAGAGGTAGTGATGACAAAATATAAAAAAAGCGTTGCCATAGGTGTTATACTAAGTTGAGAGATACTCTTACATCAAAAGAAGCATGTAAAAAAACTAAGAAAGTCTCAACTTTTTGCCATCAGTGCAACCAAGCGTTTTGTATTTCTTGTTATGCAGAAAATCATTGATCTCTTCCCATTTTGTTTTCTTTGTAATAATACTTTTAATAAGAACATTTTCATTATTTTGTAAACCCATTTTTGATATGATATATCTGTTATTTTTTGACAGAATAAAATGTAGCCGTTTTTCCTTTAGAGCCCTCTTAAAGAAAGCAATAACTTACTGACACGTCCTTTTTAGTATTGGGCTATAACAAAACATACATTTATGACCCACATATTTTTCGCAGGACTTATAGGTAAATGAACATACAACCCATTTAATTTCACTACTCAACTGACTACAATCGTCATTTTAATTATTATTTTGGTCACTAGCCGCCATCTTATCCTCTAATCGGATAATGTATAATTTATATAGTGTACATTGTTATAAACTATTTTATGTGGAGTGTCGTTACCAAGATCAAGAATACAGGCGCTACAGCACCAAGGAAACTACGTGGATTTAGCGTGATAAGTCGTAGGAAGCAATTGATTTCATTTCCACTTTAACATAAAAAATAGTTCAAAGTTACAGTTCATTTTTCAACTATGTAAGAGCTTTCGTTCAAAACATTGGTTGTAGGACAGTGAACTTGTTAAGATTGTTAAGAAAATTTTTATATTCTTCATTTACATCATACAACAATTTCAACATTTTGAAAGGAAAATTGTAAGGAAAGTACTACCTTAAATTTGTATTATGAGTAAAAGTATTAAGTAGTTAATTTTTTTTAAGCTAATTTGTTTGCTGATAGACCAAAAATATTCAAAATTACAATAAAATGTATGCATGCAGCAATTTACATCTATGCAGACAATTTTTAGTCAAAGATAATTATACAATTAAATTTTGAAATGTAAAGATCGATTCAAACTGATTATTAAAATTTATCTAATTGACTTAAACTACTCAATACTTCCAAACTGATTAAATAGTATAATGATTTACAATCCACGTAAATTCTATTTACATTTTTAATAAAGGTTTTCAATTTTAAGTGTACATTCACTCACTTGGAAGTCATTAGTATTAATAGATTGATAATTAATATATTTAATCATAATTCTCTATTAACATTAATGAAATTAAATATTACTCCCTTTTGTGGAAACATGTTTAATTTAAGATTTGATAAATAATTAAGAAACTGACTAATGGCAAGTAAATAATAGATTTAACACTAGAAGTCAATTTATTAACATAATTCAAATAATTGTTTTCTGATAAATGATAATTGAAAACTATTAAATGCACTATAAAGAAATTCTTTACAAAAAAATGGTACACCACCTTTTATTATTAACTGTGACTCAAACCTTGTGATAAAAATTCCAAAATATGGTAGATTTAGTTTATTTTATTTAGAAATAAGCTTAACTAATATTCATTTTATGTAATTTGACTTTATAATAAATACATTTTTTTTAAGAATGGGAACTTCTTTATGTACAAAAACAAATCCCAAATAGACACTTATGTCTGAACAGAGGAAGTACTATTAATGTTTAATTCACACTATTTAAAATGAAAATTTTTAGAATCCATAACATCATTACTAAACTTATAAAATTAGTCCCTTGTTTCACCTTCTTCATCCTCTTCTTCAGCACCTCGTATAAATAGAATGTTATTGCACCTTATAAGTACTTCTCCCAAGTTCCCTAAAAGCAATGTTAATTATTTTTGTGAAATTTCAGCAGTGTTATAGTTACTAATTCTTACTAAATGTTTAAATGGTTTATAAAATATTTTGTCTTAATTAGGTACCGTTTTGCAGATGGATTGTTAAATTAAAAAAAAATCTCACTATGGTTGAGGCTGTGATTATTCACACTCAAAACTATTTATGGATGTAAGTGGAACTACAGTGTTAATACTATGTAAACGTAAATAATAATCGTTTCTAATATAATCGAAAATAATATGTGCATTCATTTTTTAAAAGTAATAGCTAAATTATTAAATGAATTATTTGTGACAAATATCTTTAATTAATGATATTTAAATTCATAGCTCAGTAAAATCACAAATAATTATGTTATAACCATGCGAAAGCTATTTTCGCATTTAATGAACAATTAAAACTTTTTTCCACAATAAATTTACTAATTTTATTTTGCGATTTAAATTCACGCTGATTATTACGTCAATGTAGCATTCATGGTATAGTTACACTTACATCGATAATAAAAACAGTTGATTTTGTGAATAGCTATAGTCTATAATACATTGCTAAGGTTAAACAAAAACATTTACTTCAACATTAATTTATTTAGGATAGGTAAATGCTTTTTAAACTTTAAATACATTTTTACTCAATTTATGGATATTCAATTTTTCAAATTTTAAATATTTATCATACCTGTACCACTACCGTCAATATATTCTTCAGCATTTGCCAATTGTAGATTCATATAGCCATCAGCTGACACGAGGTAACCTTTATACTCATGGCCCCATTTCAATTTTACTAAAACAGCCTTACCAGTGAGACCGTTAAGGAATGGTTTTGGATTTATTGGCATAGCAGTCGACATAATGATATTTTTAAATTAAATTTAATAAAAAGTATAGATAAGTTCGAGTATAAATATTCTACGTACTTAGCACTCTCGTAACAACAAAATTAGAATTCCAGTGCAATATTATAATAATATTACTTTAACATAACATACCATAAAATAAAATGCCGACTAATTGACGTTTGACAGAGAAACAACTTTTCGCTCTAGATATCCCATTTGCTGCGTTCACGAATCACAAACTGTTTACGAATAACTACTGAACTTGTCTTTATACAATGACTGAACGTTACATTGGTGTCAACATGTTTTGCAAACGGTTGGCATTTTAGCAAACATTAAGTAAAAGCGTTATTTATTTAATCTGTTTGAAAAGTGGAAAAAATGGCAGTTTAACTATTTAGTTGTTGAAGCAAGATATTGTATTACTTAAAAGTTGGAGAGTCCACGTACGTTATATAAAATCAGTTTAATATAACTATTTAAAAAATAAAAATTATGGAATTTAGCATGCCTCAAAATATACTTGGTCATCCTGAATTTTTTTTTTAATTTACTTACGAAACTACACGAAATAATACAAACAACAAAAATATTGTTCAGCAAACTCCAAACTTATTCCGATGACTAGTTTGTCAACTGTTGATTACTTTGGATCACAGAGCTTACTTGGTTTAAATCATAGATATGTATTAATTATAAAGTCTTTATAAATAATATGATTTCTATGGTTAAAATAAGACAGGTTAGTGAGGTTCACAGAAATAAAATTATTATTTTTCTGTAGTGAGGTTCAACGATTGGTGAGGTTGGTAACTTATCTATGGTTGGTAATTTCTGTAAAAGTTTGTCCTTGTCTTGAAACATAAGATTTGTATGCAAGTGAAAAAATAAGTAATTTCGTTTTAAAACAAAAGATAAGGAACATTAATTGCTAAAATTAAAATATAAATTATAGTCACCCATGTATTAACACAAAAATTTAGTACATAACCATTTAATATTCTCATTTGATTTTATTTAACATATCTCTGTTTTTGTTTTTGTATTGACAGTTCTGATTTGACAGTTGAACTCGACATTTCTTGTATTTATAAGATTTTTGCACTTTGTACAGAATCCTTCGAGATTTTAAATGTGATTTTATACTCAGTAATATTACAATTGGGATTTTATGTTTAATTATTTAAGAATAAAAAGTTTTTAAAAATGTTAACATGGTTATTTCATAGATTTTTAAATAATTCAAGATCTACAAAAAGGTAGGACAGGTTCTATATAAAAAAACTTTTTTCACTTTTTGTTATGATAAATTGGTAAAAGTTAAGTTAAAACATTTCAAGATAGTAAAGGGAAATAATAGCAGCACACTTATCTTGTATTAAAATTTATTTAGTAATATACAAATACGTAATAAACGATTTCAAAGAATAAAATTTTAGCTTTTGCAAAACAATTCAAGGTTAAATAAACATCAAAGGATAATTACTGTTTTTTAAATTTCAGTCTGTGTATATTTTCAAAAAATTTAATTAACAGTAAACAAGCTAAAATTCCAAATATGTAGCTGTTTTTTATCAGTAATCAGAGTAAAACATTTCTTTAAAATATTTATTTTCCAACAATTTTGTAATAAATAGATGTACTAAATATTACAAATTGTTAAATTTTATTTTGAATATAACGTTTACATAAAGTTATTTGAAAATTCGTAAAAATATGTTCATTAAGAATTCTGCTAAATTTTCATAAGAATTTTTATAATTTTTGTATTTGAAGGACAAAAATTATATTTTTCTATTACTGACTGATTAACTATTAAATAAGTAATTTTACAAAATATATAATCAATATTTAATAATAATAATCTGGTACAGGCGCACAAGCAATTTTGACAAAATCTTCATATCGAACCATACCATTAACATTAACATTGGCTTCTCTGAAAATTCTATCAACTTCCTTTGATGACAAACATTCTCCCCAATTTTGAAGTAAAGTACGTAGTTGTTTAGCTGATACTTTTCCAGTATTTTCTGGATCGGCTGCTTTGAAAGCATCTACAACTTCTTTTGGAATATTTTCAACTTTTGAATGTATATACATTACTTCCAAAAAGTCTGGAAATGACATTTTACCACCCTAAAATAGATTATTTTGCTTTCTGTTATTGTTAATAATTTTGTTTTTTAATTACTTACATATTCTGCTATAAGATAGTGTTTTTTATTTAATGAGTAGGTCCAATTGTTTAACATGAGATTAAGTAACAGTTACCTTTTGTTTCAAATATCCTGTCAGTTCTGATTTTGTGGGAGATAGTCCTAAGCTTCTCATAATAATAGTCAGTTCATCTAGGTTTTTTATTGTCCCAAATCGAGCAAACAAATAAAAACATTCCCTAAATTCTGAAATGTATTACAAATAATATAAATGAAATTTTTTAATTTTATGCTTGATGGTAAAATTACTTAAAACCATGTAAGTAAGTAAAAACGGTTACCATATTGATAGATTTAAAATCCAAAATAGTACTGAAAAAACATTTAACATAATAAATTGGGATTTTGAACATGAATCTAATATTCATTTGCATACATACATACATATAGTCACGCTTTTTCCGTAGGGGTAAGCAGAGAACACTTCCATCCACTTGCTACGGTTCTTACACAAATATTTCGCTTTTTTTACTTTCATCAGCGCCCCTCTCTTACATACTGGTCGGATGTTGGTACTTTTGATCTAATCTTTCTTCAAAACAATGTCGATCTGATCGAGATATGTTGGCCGAGGTCGACCTCTAAGGTCTTGCCCATTCACACTTGTCTTATAAATCTGTTTCGTCAATCTTCTTTCAGCCATCCTCGCTACGTGTCCAAACCATCTAAGCATTCCTTTATCTATCTTTGTTACCAAATCTTTTGCACCACAGCATGGTATCTGATTTTTTCCAGTTGCGAAGCAGTATTTTTACCTCTGACTTTTCTTATGGACTTTCAGAAGAATTTAATCTTCTGGAAATCTTCAAATAACCTCTTATCAAATTCATCTTTTATTCTCCTTCTTTCTTGCCACATCTTTTAATCTTTTATACTTATTATTTGCCTTGTTTACAACCTCAATTGTTGCCTTTTGCGCTCTTTGATTGGCTTTTGTAGCCAGCCAATCCAACCAGGCTTTTTTCTTCTCTGACTCTGCTTTTTGAACAACTACGCACTTTTTTTTTAACTTACATCCTTTCCATTGTTTACTTACACCACACACTTTAATTGTAACATCCACGATTCCTTACTTGAATGGCTTCCATATTTCTTCAACCTTACATGCTTCATCTAAACAGTCAAATTTTTCGATCAATTTACTTATGAACACCTTTTTCACACCTTCTTTTTGCAAATTCTCAACTTTTATACGCTTTAGTACACTAATTGATTCCCGCCGCACACGATGCCTTTTTCACACCTTCTTTTTGCAAATTCTCAACTTTTATACGCTTTAGTACACTAATTGATTCCCGCCGCACACGATGCCGCCACCGCTTAAAGAGACCTCTCATTCGGATCATTACCAAGAAGTGTTTTGTGTCAATGCCTGCACTGCGGTATGAGTGTCCATCACTTTCTTAATCTTTCATCCACAATTACGAAATCAATTATACTTATCTGGCTCTTTATACTTCTCTTGTCTTGTATACAAGTAAATCTTTGTATGGTTAAACATTATGTTTGTTACAAGATTCCACTCCAAACATACTTTAAGTAGACTTTCTTCGTTTTCATTCACTCTGCCATCACCGAACATTTCCAGAAAACTGTCATATCCATCACGCTTTACTACTTAACTATTAAAATCGCCTAGCATTATAATTCTGGCTACACTTATTCAGAATGAATATCTGTCACACTTTTCCATTAGCTAAACAATGTTCAACAAAATCTGTACTTTTCCAATTTCTACTGAACTTCATCTATAAAATATTTTATTAACCTTGCCCTTTGCAAAATATTATTGTAATTTTTTTTTTAATAGTTTACATCAATTAAAACAAATAGGTATGCAATAAGTTTAGAATGACCTGCAAATTTGTTTATAATATAAGTTTTATAAGACCTATAAAAAGTTTCATAGGACCTATAAAAATACACACATGAAAATAATAAGGGATATTCTATTCTGAGCTGGAAACTATTTGTAGTTGCAGAAAAACAACAGCTCCACATCGTCTTTTGATGGATAGAGTCAAATTATATATTTCTTCCTCAAATATTTATTGCGGTTCTGAAAATTCCTACCACCTCTCAAAACTCTTCTTTAAAGTATGTCTCATACACGTCTTGAATCAGGATGTATCCCCAAATCCCGACTGGTCTAAAAAACAAATTGGTCTCCATTGGTTGTTTTGCCGTAACACGTTTATCTCATCCCAAGCTATACGAGCAGCGAGATTTTCCGGCAAAAAACCCGATATTGGTCTGATGAAAATTCAAATTGGATGCAAGAATGCCACACGCAAAGACCCCAAAGAATCAACGTATGGGCTGGTATTGTGAGGAATACAATTATTGGTCCATGTTTTCTGATTAAATTTAACAGGAGAGTTTTATCTGGATTTTCTGCAAAATACATTAATTCCTTATTTGACCCAGCTTTTCCCTGATATCCAAATTGCCAACACTTTAGACCGCAGAATATGGTTTCCACAGGATGGCGCACCACCACATTTCGCTATAGCTGTGCGCCAGTTTTTAAACAGAACATTTTCAGATCGATGTATTGAAAGAAGGGGAACAGTAGAAGAATGTCCCGCTAGATCACCCGATCGTACACCATTAGACTTCTTTTTATGGGGTTATTTAAAATCTAAAGTCCACACTAACAGACCTGACAATATCCGTGACCTAAAAGCCCGCATCAGGCAGGAAATGTAGAATGTAACACCTGCTATGCTACAAAATGTTAAAGACGAATTTGTTACCAGGTTAAGCCATTGTTTGGAGGTCAATGGAGAACATATATTTATTGGTTGTGGTGTTTTTAGTGATACAGCAACAGCTTCTAGATTTGTATGTAGTGGGATATTATGTGCATCGAATGTGTTACTGACATATATTACAACCCCACCGCTTGCTTTATCAAAGTTATGTCGGTTTTTGTATAAAGAGGAATAGTTTTTAAAATTATGATGGTACTGTGCTTTAAAATTAGTTTCCTGTTGGTAAACAATTAGAGGTGAAATTTCTGATATTCATATTTTAAAGTTTTATAATGGGTGTAAAACCCATTAATATTCCATTGCAGCAGATTAAATCTTATCGTCTTTCTTGAGGTCCATGGTAAGATGCATCAGTTTCCAGGTCCGCTTCTTCAGATTTGAAAGTGTTAACTGCTTCATGATTTTTATTTTTTTACATTTAGTTTTTATAGCGCGGTCAATGGAGCAGGTGTGAATTTTTGTGAGTAGTTTTAGTAGTTCTAATGTGTCATCAGTGTAAGTTTTGAATACACTAACTGGGTCGGCTGATCCTTTAACGTTTTCGAGAAAATCAACTAATTGCTCACATGTTATTATTTGTGTTTCTTGATCAAATAGATTTTCTTTGATGTGTTCTATTTGTTGATGTAATGCATTAGTCTCTTTTAAGCTTGGTTTTACTTTTTTTGATGTAGCAGGTTTGTTAAAGTTTTGACAGTTGGTTTGAGAATCAGACGGAGGTATTTCTGATACGTTTTGATTTGATGTGGTTTTGCTGCACGAGTTTTCAGAAATGTTGTTTTTGGTGGATGATTTTTCTGAGCTACTTGGTATTGGTTCTACTACAGTTTGGTGATTTACTGTTTCGCTGTTTTTGTTCTGAATGTTATGAGTAGTACTTGTACTAGAAGTATTGGGTGTGATGATTAAGGGCTGATTGGTTATTTAATTGGTTGTGCATTAATTGTGTGATTTAACATATTTGTTGGTGCTATGGTGAATGGGGCACTGCATAGCTTTGTGAGCAGCCAGAAAGTGTCAAAAAAGGCACGTCTGGCTGTGCATAGAGGTGTGTAGGTTCCTACACTTATGTATGGTAGTGAATATTGGGTTTGGTAGAAGCATAAAAATAGGATTAATGCTGCGGAGATGGGTAGTCTGAGAAGTATAGCCGGAGTTACTCGGTTAGATAAAGTAAAGAATAGTGAGATAAGAGAACGCTGTGGTGTAAAAGAAGATGTGGTTACAAAGATAGATAAACGAATGCTTATATGGTTTGGACACATAGAAAGGATGGATGAAAGAAGATTGACGAAACAAATTTATAACGCGAGTGTGAATGGACAAGTCGGTAGAGGTCGACCTCGGCTAACATATCTCGATCAGATCAACATTGTTTTGAAGAAAGGCCAGGAGTACCAGCAACCGACGAGTATGAATGAGAGCACTGATGAAAGTGGAGGAAGCAAAAGATGTGTGTAAGAACTGTAGCAAGTGAAAGGAAGTCGTCTCTGCTTACCCCTACGGTAAAAAGGCGTGAATATGTATGTATGTAGGTATTTCGTTTTCATTTGTTAAATTTGTATACTTCGTTGGGCTTCAACTGATATAGAGCTTATTGGGCAGTGATTCTAGAAATGACCATGTTGTTTGCAATGAAAACACATATTGTCTATTGTGAAATATATGATCTAAATTTTCCTTGGTTTGTTTTTGAGAGTGTACGTTTAGTCTTCATCAATTATTTTGTAAGTAATAAATTGTCATAAACAACTTTTGCATTTTGTTTACCCTGTAGCAATTTGAATCAACTTGTAATAAATTTTTAAAATCAGCTCAACAAGGAAAATTCGCAAATTGAAAAAAAAGGGGGTGTTTTATTTAAAAAAAACGTGCTGTCATTATTACTCAAAGGTTATTCACCCTGTATGATAGATTATTTATTTAAAAAATAGTAAATTAAAATAAAAAATCGACCCGTTTCGGGATTTTTTCTAATTACTGTTTATTTAGTTAATAATGAATTTATGCATTTTATTATGGTTTTTCTATTCTGTCTATTTAATTTAGAAAGTTAATTTTTAAACTATTATATATTTATATATTTCTTTTATTAATAACCTGATTATATTGATAATCTTAATTGTTTGTACTTTGTACCTGTAATAAGCTCATCATTTTATATAAAATATTGCTGAAATGGATATTTTTTTTAATGTGGCTATTATGGTTATCAAGCATTTTTGTTTAATGCATAAAGCGAATAGTTATATCAAATATTAAACGAAGAGATTAGAAATAACAATTCTTTGTTATTTTAAGATATTTTTAAGTATTTTAAACAGTTTTATAGTGACACATTGTTTTTTATACCTAAGATAATGCAGATAACTTACCATCTATATCTTTTTCTTTAAAATATCTGGCCTAAAAGTAATGTAATGATTAAATCGTACAAAAAGGAAATAAAAAAACTTACCATTTTTAGAAACGTTTAATAAACAAAGCAGATTTTTAATGCAAAGGTGTGTACACGTCAAACCATCAGTAGTAGATAAGTTCAGACTAACAGGTAACAAAACAGGTACAACTGCTGAATGGTACAGCTGCGCAATAATTACTTCAACGAACGCTCTCAATAAAATTACTATCACACTCATATCTACTTATTTAATTTGATTTTACAGTTTGTTGTTTACATTATGTAAGGCCGCTAAAATGAAGGCGGCCACTAACACATCTAGAGATCTATTGCAACTATTTTTATTCGTAAATTTAAATTAGAAACACTTGTTGAACTTCCATTGTTTCGGATTCGAAAGCTGAAGTGATAATTTTTTTTAGATAAAGTGTAAAGCATCGCCTCTGTGTCCAGGTCTTCCATAATGGCAAATTCTGCCGATAAAAGTCATGATTGTGATAATTTAAGTAATACACAAATAGTTTATACTAGTCTTGCAGCGGGTGCAATAGCTGGTGCTTTAGCTAAAACTACAATTGCCCCTTTGGATAGGACAAAAATTAATTTTCAAGTAGGGTGAGTATTTTTCTCATTTTGCACAATAAATAACTGAAGACGCTGATGTTTTTAAATGGAAAAGACAACGATAGTAATAAGTAGGTACTAAAAGATTAGATTATATAAATTCCAAATTAAAAATTAATTAGGTACCATAACGTAACGAAAAATTCAAAGTATAATAATCGAATTTAGAACAAAAAATTAATAGTACATTTTTTTTATAAATTAATAAAACGTGACATAAAAATCGCATTTTTTTACTTTTTTAAGTAATAAATTATGTCTTATCGGTTTAGTTGATTTACATAATTAATATTAAATTTTAATTTAAATTTGATATTTGTTAAACATAGCAAAATCATAAATAAACCATTAACAAATTAAAAATAATATATTTAATTTGTAAAAATTACAGGGTTGTATTGTTTTTTATTTTTGTTTGGAATTAACAACAAAATTATCATTTTATTCTTTCTCGTTAAATTCAAATTACCAATAGTTTTTATTGGTGAAGTAACAAGAAAAAATGACGCAAGGTTGTTGGTAATCACTGTATAAACAAAATTATCTCGACAAAAAGATCAAAGTAACTAAAATAAATTATAATAATTTTTTCAGTTTGAATGAATTTAGTTACTACTAATACTTACGAAACTTTTGTCTTTTAAAATTAAATAATATCACAATATACACATTTTTACTTTAAAATAAAAAACATTAAAAATAAAACAAAGTTTAAACGTCATTTTAGAGTAAATTGTCTTGAGCAGTAAATACAGGGTGTTTCAAAAAAAAGGTGACCCCGTCTCTCGGATAGGTAGAAAACTGAAAAATAATTGGGGTTTGCTTGGTAAAAATTTTTCGTAACGCCATCCGTATTCACGATAAAAGGCGTTAAAGAAAAAAAATTATACACATTTATTACGATTTTTCCGAAACTACTGGAACCATTGTAATGAAATTTTATACGAATATGTTTTAAAAGCTGATACATCCCATGAATTTTACAAAAAACAAGGTTTCAAAAATTTTTTTTTCTTCAACGCCCTTTATCATAAATATGGATGGCGTTACGAAATTTTTTTACTAAGTAAACCCCAATTATTTTTCAGTTTTCTACCTATCCGAGAGACGGGGTCACCTTTTTTTGAAACACCCTGTATGTATATTATTGATTTTTTTAAGATAAATTTAAAAGTTTTATTATTTCGAAATATTTTTCAAACACCTAATTTTGTATTTCATTCAAGCATTTTTAGTTCTGTAATCATATTACAGCATAAATTATAAATACATTTAATTACATAACTTGGTAGTTTCTCAATAGAATTTATTATATTTATTTAGTGATTTTCTGACATCTCTTAATTCATTATTCTTGTATCATCAATTTATTCTCAATTTTAAAAAATAATTTATTTAAATTAACCATACAATTGCTGCTAAATTTGATTTTTGTAAAGCTGCCTGTAAAATAAATACTTGAGCTCACTCTGTGAGGTCAGGGGAGAGAAAACTGTGGAAAACTATTAAATTGATCGGAGTAGGGGGAAACGTCAACGAAACACGACGGTTCCCGAATAAGCCTGCTTGATAATAGTTCACGAGAATATTTTTAAGCGGGAATATGCAATCATGTAGAAAAAGTAGATGTGTATATAATATATATATATATATATATATATATATATATATATATATATATATATATATATATATAATATACGACGGTATCGAATTAGTCACCAATGTTATGAGAGGCAAATTAGTAAATTCGCCCAAGATTTAAACTCGAAAATTTCTTGTTTATTAATATCCTTTGGTTGAGACCCATCATTCCTCTATTAAATGTTCACATTTTGTGGCACATTTCTCCCAAATTTCAGGAGTGGCAGTATTAAGTGCTCGTTGCCAGGTTTTCAAAACAGCCTCATCACTGTAACCATGAGATCCAATGTGATTGTCTTAATAAGTTTTGCATATTCCCCAAATATACTCGATGGGATTAAATTGGCAATGATAAGGCGGAAGTCTTAGCACACGATGTCCATAACTGAGTATAACTTGATCCACTTTGTAATTTTTTTTATTTCGTGCCTTTTAACTATCGATAATAGTTCCGTCTTGAAACAATACTGTGGAAATGAAATATTTTCGTTCGTTAACCATTCTTTTATTTTTTGTACTGTCCAGGAGTTTGTTTGTTTGCTTATTTAAAATTTCCGAATGCTACGGAGCATTATCTAATACAATGACAGATGGTTTATGAAACGATGGCACTAGTTTCTCTTTTAACCATTTTACAAACATCTCTGTATCCATATTGTCATGATAATCGGCCGATTTTGATTTTGACAAAAATAAGAGATCCGCCCTATCAACAAAACCATGCTTTCCACATGCATGCACAATAATGTGTCTTTTTTATTTACCGTCGGTGTGTTTTATAGACTTTATGTTATCGTTCTGCCAAATTTTTTTTGTTCCACCTTTAGCAAAAATCCAAGTTTCGTCCAGATAAACAAATGAAGAGCATTTTTATTTACAGTGAGTATAATTTCTTGAAAATTCAATTCTTTTGTGCACGACTCTAGCTTTTTCACACAAGGCCTTTCGTTTGTCTTCCTTTTAAAACTTAAACCCTATATGTTTCAAAATTCTTCAAAAATTCGTTCTAGAAATTTGAAATACATTTTTTTCTTTCACTTTTTTTAATATTGAATCTGAAGAGACATGTTTTTTTTTCACTTATTTTGTACACAACGTCGCGGATTTCAAATTTGTAAGCTTCGGGAAAGTCAAGCTTTGGATGTCGGCGGGGTTTATACTTTTCAACTTTTTGTTCACAATTTCCATCTTTTACACTTTTTAAAATTAAGGTTAATTTTGTTTCACCAATACCCATCGCATCACACACACGCTTACGTATAGATGAAGCTGGTAGCAACGGACCTCCATTATCTTTTTCCGCAGTAAAATAAGCGTATACATTCAATATTAATCTACATCTAAAACACGTCGTGGCATTTTCGCGGTCTATTAGGTATACATACACTACTTAAAATCACAATCGGTACTATACGATTTAAATTTAGGTACCCACTACAATAATAACCTAGGATTACCAATTACTTTTCTAGAAATCTAATTGCTATGGAATTGGTTTGGGCTAGTATTCATAAAAACACAGAAATGAATCAACAAGCCAAATTAATTATTTTTGACTAAAAAAAAACAGGAAATAATATATTTATTGAATAATAAAAATAAAGGGTTCTAGCATAAAAATCAACAATCAAATTCACTAATTAAAGTTGCTCATCGAAAAATATCTTTTTGATTTCTTTCAAAAAAAAAAACAAAATTTGATCGCCAAAAAGACATGAGTTTTTAGTTCGTTTTATTTATTAAATTAAATGTACCTAAGGAATATCTTTTTTTATTAACATATTCAATATTTTTTTCTTATGTCCGCTGTTTTCTCATAGCGTCTTCAAGTGGATCTCTTTTCTCCATTCTACGACTGGACCATTTCAAAACTCATCTCATCATCCTCATCTCCTAATCGTTTCGTATTTCAAAATTTTTCGAGGTCCATATAAAAAGAATACAAAAGTTTTTTAAGACCTGTACTATATAAAATATAGCATAGATATTCTTCAAGAAAGCATAAACATTTTTTTTGCCAGACTCACGGTTTCAGAGATATATTAAAGAACCCTATTTTCAGTAATCGCATTCCACCCAAATATTTAGATGACTTTTTTTTAAAGCCGGGTTGACTGAAGTAAATATAGCTACAGTAGTTATTATGTATTATGCAGATTTATCTAGTTTCATCACAACTTAGAGAGGGCACCACCCTTCCAGCTGTATCTGTCTCAACTCAGCAAGGAGTACAGATTGCAAACTGCTGGCTTCTCCTGCAAAGCAAAGTAGTTCAAAAAGCCAACTTGAGGTGGCAAGATGAACCCACATGCACATCATTGAAACAGAGTTGGCCTAAACTAGATCTACGTCGAACTAATGATGTTTTAACTCTATCCAAGAAGTCCATTGGAAATGCGATTGCGGCCATAACAGGACACGGGGCAGGTGGATCCCATGCACGGCTCACGGGAATCGCAGAGCTACCACACGACTTCTGTGGAAGCTGTCACGATGAGGAAGAGGAGGAAACAATGGGATATCTCTGCCACTGACCTGGCCTAGGCAGAAAATGGCTTTCTATACTAGGGTAACCGAACTTTGATGAATTATCTGATCTCAGCTCAGTTAGCATTAAATACCTTACATTTTTTATTAAAAGTTCCAACTGGTTCTCACGGTAGAGTGGGAAAGCACCGCCGTCCATTACGGTATCAAAACGGGCCAAAAGACCTAAGTGGGTTCCCTCCGAACCGCCGTTTTAACCTAACCTAAACTTCATCACAACTTGAACAAATGTTATATATTTAGATAAATTATTTGTTAATCAACTGACATCCAACGTGTTAAAAACGAATCATTCAGCAATGTTTTTTCCATACATTTTAACACTTGGCGCAAGTTTAAAACTAAATATTTTTATTTAATGTATTTAAAAACTTCGGATAATTTTTATTGTTGGTTATCTTGCACACATGTACCATAGACATATAAAGGATTGATCGCGGGTCCCAGCGCGGAGAGTTGGCTCCCGATGAGAGAGAGATAGTTGCCCCGAGTGTTGTTTCGCTCTTTCTCTAATGGGCGTGCGCGCAGGCACCGAAGAGGCACCGCCGACCGTGGCAGGCTGAGCAGTAGAGGGGCAAGTAGGGGACTCAGGCGCCGGCCGGTAATAGAGTATTCCTATCGGCCGGCGCAACTTGCAGGCCATGATTTTTTCAATCTTTTTTTCTCTATTTAAGCAATGCTAAGCGCACAGATGTTGAATCATTTATTGCGTTTGAATCTTTTTAAATTTTTTAAGCAATAATTATGTTTTGATTATTCCAATTTCTGCTCGAGCTAAATTATGTCTTTTGAAAATTTGCCTAATGATAGTTATTGCAATGATAGCAAGCAAATTATCAAGCGTTTACCAATACTACACAGTATGTAGAAATTTAAAATATCGGAACCTGATTGTAATTTAAAAAATTCAAAAGCATAAATATTCAATCGTATTTTCGTCCATATCTGTTCGGGAGGAAAGAGAAAAAAATGTCCAGTTGAGTCTCGAACCCGCGCTCTCGGATAGAAGAGTCGCGCCGGTCGACCCCTCCACTCAGCTAGCCGCGTGCCTCTCGGGCATAAGCCCTGCCCGTTAGAGAGAGAACGAAACAACACTCGGGGCAACTATCTCTCTTTTATCGGGAGCCAACTCTCCGATATGGACCCGCGGTCTATCCTTTATATGTCTATGGCATGTACCTATTTATACTGAATGTACTTTTGGAATGTTTTAGTAAAAAGCCATACTCCACAAAGAAAGCGTTTAAATTTATTTTAAAAACATTAAGAACGGAAGGGGTTTTAGCATTATGGAGGGGAAACAGTGCCACAATGGCGCGAATCGTACCGCATGCTGCCATACAGTTTACAGCGCACGAACAATGGAAAAGAATACTCAAAGTAGATTCAGGAGGGTAAGTTATCTGCGGTTTGTTTCGATCAAATTAATAAAAAATTTAGTATATTCGATTGCTATGTCATTCTGCAAAAATCTTGAGTTGGAATTTATTTGCGAATTAAATCCAATACTTCTTTTTTAGAGTTTACCTTTAGCTACAGTATTGCAATGTACGCTTTTAATTTTAGAGGTACTCCAGCCAGATTATTTATTGCAGGCTCTCTAGCCGGGGCAACATCGCAATCTCTGACCTACCCACTTGATCTAGCCAGAGCCAGAATGGCAGTCACATCTAGGGAACAATACCCGACTTTACGACAGGTTTGTTAGATGCGTTTATTTTTTATTTAACAATTATGTCTGGGCAATTTGCGCACTCGTTTAACGAAATTAAATTTAATAGTTGGTTTAAGCTTCCTTAAGAATTAGAGGTACGTAAGTTGGAATGCATTATTCTTCTTCTTCTTATCCATATTTAAGATCTTTCGATCTGTTAGTTTTGCAGGTTCCTCTGTATCAGTTCCTGGGAGGTGGACTGCCAGCTGTCCTTCCATATCTTAGGTGGTCTTCCGGGTGCTCTTTTCCCTATTGGTTTCCCTTCAAGTGCGATGCGTGGTAGTCTGCTCTGTTCCATTCTTCTCACGTGAGCGTACCAGCATCTTTTTCTTTGTCTTCCCCATCTTACGATGTCTTGCACTCCGCACTGTTCCCTGATGTCAGTGTTCCTAGTTCGGTCTCCCCTTGTTTTTCCCATTATAGTCCTAAGCGTTTTCATTTTGGCTACTCGAAGCATGCTTTTCGCTTTGTTGGTTTCTTCTCTGGTTTCTATTCCGTATGTCATGATTGGCCTGATACAAGTCTTATAGATCCTGACCTTGGGAATGCATTATTCGAATGTTAGAAATCGGAAATGTCCATTCTTGTCCAAATGATATTGTCATGTGAGCTTTTATATTATGGGAAAAAAATGTAACGATTTTTTTTATTTATCTGTTTCTGTCCTTTGAAATGTAACCTCTAGAGCAACGTCTTCCGGCAAATGTTGTTGGAGATGAAATACAAGACTACTTACCTACCTCTACTCTACTAGTCCTTGCGAACACTGTAAAGCACCTTTTTCCTTATTCCTGTCTCAGCCAATACTCGGCGACAAAAACACCCGCACACACAAACACTCAATTTTAACTTATACGTTATAAGACCTATCCGCTAAACTGATTTTTGCTGCTTTTTGAACCTCTACGCACATTTTTTGTAACATGCATCCTTTCCTTCTTCTATTGACACCACACACTTTAATAGCAACATCCACGATGCCTTTCTTGAATGGCATCCATGATTTCTTTCTTGAGTGGCCTTCACAATTCTTCAATCTCCTATGCTTCATCTCATCTGTTAAATTTTTTGATCAATTTACTTACGAACTCTTCTTTTACAACTTCTTGCAAATTCTCAACTTTTATACGCTCTAGTACACTACTTAATTTCTGTACATGATGCCGCCACCGCTTAAAGAGACCTCTTTATCAGCTCATTACTAAGAAGTGGTCTGTGTCAATGCCTGCACCGCGGTATATCCGAGTGTCCATAACTTTTTTTCTCACTCTTTCATCCACAATCACGAAATCAATTATACTTCTCTGGCATCCTTCTTGGCTTGCATCCAAGTGGATCTTTTTGTGGTTAATATCGTGTTTGTTAGAACTAGATTCCACTTCAAACATACTTCAAACAGACTTTCTCCGTTTTCATTCTCTCTGCCATTACCGTACATTCCCAGAACACTGTCATATCCATCACGCTTCACTCCTACCCAACTATTAAATTCACCTAACATTACTATTCTTTCATTATGGTTACACTTATTCAGAATATCTATCACACTATCCAAAAAATCTCTTTTTAAGCTTTCGAAGCTTTCACTGCGCATCTTGTGAGGCATAAACCCCCTAACAAAAAGATGCGAGTAAGACCAACCTTAGGCTGTATAAGGACCATATGTATTGGTTTCGCATCCTTTCCTCTTGGTCTCATTCACACAAAGAACTTCAACTCGTCTTTCTTTTATCATCGTGTAAATTTAATGAATTTTACCATTCAATCCTTCCCTCACATTCAAAGTAGCAAAGTGACTATCTGCAGTCCACGTTTCACCCTCATGAGGAGCAAGGCGTGATGGGTGGCGGGTATCATCGCCATAAAACATTAATAGTTTGGTCAGATTTCTAATCAGGAACATTAAATATATAGATATTTAGAACATATTCAGAATTTATTTTTACACTTGTAACTGATACCACTATATGATTTTTAGACTTTCTCGTTTTAGGTGTTCTCAAAAATATATTATATTGAAGGACTGAAAGTGTTTTACAGAGGATATTTACCAACAATATTAGGAGTAATACCTTATGCTGGAGTATCGTTTTTTACTTACGACACTTTGAAAAGGTTGTATAGAGGTTAGTTTTAATATGGTTAAAGATGTAAATGTCATAAAGATATTGTTGAATTAACGCTAACATCACTAACTGACATAACAAAAATTGGTTCATTACGTCATTTTGCAATTTTCTTTAATTTCTACAAAGTACGACAGAATGTTACTGATCACAGGGATTTGGTAATCCCATTTCTAGTTCCCCGACTCTATAATGGGTACAACAGCAAGAATGCAGTTGGTAGAGTAAATTTAGTATTAGAGTAATTGTCGAGCGCCGAAACAAAAATTTGCAATTGTTAACAACATTTAATAGTAGATATTGGCTATTATTAATGATTTATTATTAACAGATAGAAGCTAATAGCTTAAAACCAAAATTATTGGTTTTTAAATATTTAACCCTCTTATACTAAACAGTAGCCAAAGATGTAACCGTGGATTTTCCGCTTAATTGTAACAGTGAAATACTCCAAATCCCGAAGGTTGCCTTATTTGATGGTAACCTGAAAAAAAGCCGAAAAAAGAAGAGAGAAAATAAAAGTAATGAAACAACATTTGATTTATTTTTCACACATGTAGGACTAATTACTTATAAAGAAAAATTGTTTCTACCCGATTACAAGAAATCAAGTTTATTTGACTTTATACTTACTAATATAAACGTACTACTATGTTTGATGAATAAGTTAATCAATTTGACAGATTAATAAACTGATAATTTAATATTTTAAAACTTAAAAACCTAGATTTTTGTAACTTTGATAACTTAGATACCTTGAAACTTAAAATAATTTATCTGTATCAGATGTGTGCTAAGGTAAAACTTCTCTTTTTTTACTTCATCATATTGTTACGGTATTTACTCTTAGGGGGTTAAATAATTCTAAACACTCGGTACAATACTAAACAATTTTTTTTTCTTATATTTATACACAATAAATTTACATACATACATACATAAAGTCACGCCTTTTTCCCATAGGGGTAGGCAGAGACCACTTCCTTCCACTTGCTACGGTTCTTACACACATCTTTTGCTTCCTCTACTTTCATCAGTGCCCTCATACATGCTCTTCGGTTGTTGGTACTCGACCTGGCCTTTCTTCAAAACAATAAATTTAACTTTACAAATCACTTAGATATTCACAACTGTATACAGTCTTATTCAAACTAGAAACATAATAATTGGGTCATTGCTCATATTATATACGAAAACAGAACTACCGACAATTTGTCAATTTAGGTACTTAAGTTTCTTCAAACGGAAACACCCGCAAGGTGCGCTAAGTCTCTTTTTCTGCTGCATATGCACTACTGAATGTTGGCGATCACATTGTTAACATTACTGGATGTTAGTAGCTACGATATTGGCGTATACATTTTGACATCTTGCCTTATGGACCAACTCACCAATAGTTCTCAATCCGATCCAATCTCTTGTATTTCTCACCCATGATTTCTGCTTTTTACCAATGCCTTGTCTACCTTCAATTATTCCTTTAATGATTGACTGTAGTAATTCATACTTTGGACTCCGCATGACGTGGCCACAATAAGCCGTTTCACAGCGCTTGACTGTTGACTAGAAGATAATTATTTTTCTAAATTGATCGTGCTTTCATCGTTCCTACTTATTTGCTTTTCATGCTTTCTTATTATTCATCAGTAAATTGCTGTTGTCGGTAAAATTATGTCGTACTCTCTATACTTTTGTAGCAATCCATTAATGAGTTATGACAATTATTATCATCTGAATATCTTGAAACTTTTAGGACTTAATTGTATATTTATATTGTATAATTATTTAGTTATGTGGAATTGAACTACGTTAATGTAAATGCTAGTTTTATTATTTCAGAAAACATAGACGATAGAGCGACTCCACCCCCAATTGCATCATTGGCGTTCGGTGCGGTGGCAGGTATGTTAGGTCAAAGCTTTACTTATCCTCTGGATATAGTCAGAAGAAGAATGCAAACTGATACAAACGGACAATATCCAACTGTTTTAAGGACTCTAATATATGTTTACAAGTATGTTTTTTATTATACTCGTTTTTGCTTTATATCATCAATAGCAGCTTTTAAATATTTTAAATAAAATCATGTATTATAGTTATCTATATCTAGTTGTTAAAACCCCAACTATGAACGTGGCAGGATTATAATTTGCTTTAATTAAAAAAAAAGTTGTTATTGCAATTTTTGATGTGAAATATCTAATGCGGCGGGTCAGACCGACTGTTGGCCACCCTATTTGATAGTATGAAACATTTAATACGATGTTGTGACAAACTTATTTACTTGTTCCACTCTTTCTCCTTCAATCAGTTTGTCATGCTTTCTTCTCTTTTAAAAACCTTGAGAATATTATAATAGAACATGTGATGTCTTTCGGTTTTTTTTAGAACCTAAATTTTCTGTTTATGCAAGACATCGCTTGACCTCACATAGCTGATGAGGTACTCGTTATCTTAGTTAAGTTTTTGCGACATGGCCCACTTTGCCATCGTTCATTTGGCATCCTTTCCACATGGTCTTTCCAGCACCTCTTCCGTGTTCTAGCCCATCTTACCATATCCTGTATTTCTAGTTATTCTCTGATATCCTGGCTTCTTATTCTAACCCTGAGGGTAACACCCTTGATGGTTCTTAGTATTTTCATTTCGGTCGTTCTCATTATTCTTTTCGTTGTTGATGTTTTAGCTCTGGTTTCTGTGGCGTACGTTTAAATAGGTCTTACGCATGTTTTGTAAATCCTCAGCTTGCTTTTTGTACTCATCATTTTATTTTGCCATACGATATCTCTCAGGTATTCACTGACTCTTGTTGCATTTATGGCTTGTGTTCATGCTTCTTCAATAAGGTTTCTTTCGCTTGATACCTCCACTACTAGGTAGTTGAATCTTCTCACCTGCTGGATTATCTTGTTGTTGACTTCCAGTTCTTTGGGTTTGGGTTTTTTAGAAATAACCATTGACTGTGTTTTTTGTTGTTGCGATGTTCATGTTAAATTTGTGTGCTACTGTTGTCTTGTATAACAGTCGTTGAAGGTCGTCTTTATTCTCTGCTATTAGGATTGCATAGTCTGCATAGCATAATATTTTAATGGTGCGATTGCCCATCCTACATCCAGCGAGAGAGAGAGAGAGAGAAAGAGAGAGAGAGAGAGAGTGAGAGAACCTTAAGGTATGTAAATTCAGAATCACTTACAAATATAATAATTTAAAAATATAAAGTTAAAAATAGTTACAAAATCTTAACATACATAAAAAATAATATACAAATAAAATCAAGATTTACAGCTTCTTTTAACAAATACGTTCATAAGCGGGACAGTGTTGATTTTAATATTTTGAGTAATTGCTTGATTATTGGTTATTAATATATATTTTTGTTTAGGTCTGAAGGTCTAATGGGAGGTCTATTTAAAGGCCTTTCAATGAACTGGATCAAAGGTCCCATAGCTGTCGGAATTAGTTTCGCAACTTACGATAATACTAAAGATTTTCTACGTAAGCTTCTAAAAAAATATAGAGTAAAAATTTAATTGATGTTGCGAGAATCCAAAGATATACGCCTGCAAATATTTTTGTATTTAAATGGCTCACCAAAGATATTCTAGAAAAAAGAAGTCGAGTAGAAATCGTAATTTTACCGAATTATTTATTTTCTTTGTTTTCGTCACAAACCTTTCATTTTTTTAAATTTATTTACTCAGTTTTTTTTAAATCATTGGTAAAATTGTAATTTTTAAAGTAACCATTTTACGATTAGTTAGCTAATCTCTTTAGACCAACTAGTATTAACCTTCTGTGTATGTTGAAGGAAGAAAATTAAAAGATAAATGAAAAAGTACTGAAGAATATGGAACGTTTGTAATGTATTTAAGAAGTCATTAAAGAATTATCAAGTAGGGGCAAAACCATTTGAAGTATGTGAGTTACACTGGTAAATGTCTTCTTGAATTATGGGAATTTTATTTGTGTATAAAGTTAACTGTTATATTTCATCAAAGAGTTAGTATCAACAAATGAAAAATAACACCGGTAATAAAATTTAAATTCACTTAATATTTTAAAAGCAAACGAAAGGATTAAATATTAAAGTCATTATTATGGTATTCAGTTTGTTTGAAATGTTATTAAAAAACGTTTCATGTGACTTTAATTCTTACAAAGACCTCGTGTTCTTTTCATATGGATGCAGCGTAATAAAATAAACATACAGTGGTGCTAATTTACATTTTATCCATTTCAATCAAATTTACAACAAACAAGTGAACTGTTTAATTGTAGAACAAATTTTGTCCTGAATATTCTCCGAATAAAATTTACAATTTTATCTTAATATATTTCGAATTTTTTGTACTCGCTGTTATAGTTACTCATTAGTCATTAGTCACAGAGGCATCGACTTAACGGGCGCACTGTGTTGAGAGGTACATTAGTAAATTCCCCTAAGATTTAAACCCGAACATTTTTTGTTAATTATTATGCTTTTGTTGAGAGGTTTTATTTTTATTTTTTGCTTTATTGTGAACAGAAATCGTTGATGTACCTCTCGATGAGTTTTTGGTTAGAAATAGGCTTATATTTAATTATGTTAAAAGGGAATGCCACAAAAATAAATTATCGGTACAAATTTAAAAAATATGTTTAATTTAATTACTTACGGTATTATCAAGCATCAGATTTATAGTCATCATAATCGGAATCACTGTCGTCGCTATCCTCATTCGGATTGTAAATGATAACAGAATTAACTGATTCGTTGCGGTTTTCACGAACCCACCATTCCTCTATTAAATGTTAACATTTTGTGACACATTTCTCCCAAATTTCAGGAGTGGCAGTATTAAGTGCTCGTTGCCAGGTTTCCAAAACAGCTTTATTATTGTAACCATAAGATCCATTGTGATTGTCATAATAAGTGTTGCATATTTCCCAAATATACTCAATGGGATAATTGGCAATTATAAGGCGGAGGTCTTAGCACACGATGTCCATAACTAAGTATAATTTGATCCACTTTGTAAATTTTTTCTCTTTTGTGTTTTTTAGCTATCAATAATAATTATAATCATTATAATCGGCCGATTTTGATTTTGACGAAAATAAAAGATTCGCCCCATTAACAAAACCATGCTTTCCACCTGCATGCACGATAATGTGTCTTTTTCCTTCACCGTCGGTGTGTTTTATAGACTTTATGTTATCGTCCTGCCAAGTTCTTTTTGTTCCACCTTTAGCAAAAAGCTTTTCGGTTGTCTTCATTTTTAAACTTAAACCCTATATGTTTCAAAATTCTTCAAAGATTCGTATTAGAAATTTTAAAAACATTTTCAAAATTCTCCAAAGACTTGTTCGAGAAATTTCAAATACATCTTTTTCTTTGAATTTTTCTTTTATTAAATCTAAAGAGACATGTTTTTTTTCACGCATTTTGTACTCAATGTCGGGAATTTTAAATTTGTAAGCTTTGGGAAAGTCAACAGTCTTTGGATGTCGGTGGGGTTTATATTTTTCAACTTTTTGTTCTTTATTTCCATCTTTCGCACTTTTTAAAACTGAGGTTAAGTGCGTCTACTTACCTAAAATAGATGTATTATGAGTAATCGGGCAAAGGATCAGCGGATTATCCCTTTTTATTTCCTTTTTGAAATAATACAAATTTTAGCTTTTTTCTACTTTTCCTTTTTTTTAACAGACTTGTTTATGAAATACATCATTCAATTATTTACAAAAAAATGACAAATCAAAAATATTCCATTCAAAAAAGGGCCATTCGGTTGATAAACAGCTCAACTCTCACAGATACCCTTCACCCTCTAGAACATTGAAGAAGAGTTGCAGACCAGTCATTACTCTACAGATATTTCCATGGCAGATGCCCCAGAGAAATAAAAACTCCTGTACCAACATTGGCCACATTCGGCCGAAGAACTCGGCACGTTGATCAGTCACACCCATTTACTCTCAAGATTGACACTACAAGGACCAATCTCCATCAAGAATCATTTTTTTACAGGGCTGCTACGGAATGGAACAAGCTTCCATAATCAGTTTTTCCAGAGAACTATGACCTGCAACTTTTCAAAAAGCGGATCCACAATCATTTCCTTTTTATAATCCCTTCCCCTTCTAATAGTCGCAGTGCGAGTCGGCCGCGGCCCACACGATAGGTCTACCCTTTTTGCGACTATTTTCATTAAAAAAAAATATGACAAAGGTATACAGTTAGATTCAACAAAAAAACGATATACAATATGTTACATAAAATCAACAACAACAACAAATCTAAACAGTTAATTTTGTTTTACCAATACCCATCGCATCACACACACGCTTACGTATAGATAAAACTGGTACAGCAACGGACCTCCATTGCCCTTTTCCGCGGTAAAATAAGTGTGTACATTCAATATTAATGCATATACATCTAAAACACGTCGCGGAATTTTCGCGGTCCATTAGGTATATATACACTACTTGAAATCACAATCGGCACTATACGATTTTAATGTAGGTACCCACTACAATGATAACCCAGCATTACCAATTACTTTTCTAGAAATCTAACAAAAAATGAATCAACAAGCCAAATTAAAGCTTAATGGCTTAGTTAATTTGTGAAATTTGTTTGGATTACTTACCTACCTTTCTTATTATGTACAATAAATAAAGTCATTAAGAACAGATTTGGTTGCAATATTAACAGTGCTAACAAATAAAAATATTGACCCTTAATTTCCAAACATGAAGTCCGTTATAAAATAAAATTCGTTACCTACGAAATTTGTTTAAAAATATTAGGGGAATTTACTTTCGTATTTTTTAAATGTACCTATAGTTGAATACTTGAACTTTTACTTTATTCTCAATAATTTTATTTTGTCACAATTAAAATGCCACAAAATAATTTGAAACACTCATAATTTTAGTTTATTCCTAATAAATGACTTGTTAGTGCTATAAATTGCATAATTTAATCGAAGATGTTCTAGTCAAAGAGGTGAATTTTTAAAACTGAAAATACATTTTTTTGTAATATAGAGAAATGTGTGATTTATGTTTACTTAACTTTTCCTAAATTGTTTAATCAAAAAGTTAACTACATTAAATATATAAAAGTATTTCTTGGAAATTTTACTCCGCTAATAAAACGAGTTGTAAATTTTGTGTATGTTATTGACAACTGACCAAATAATTCAATTGAGTAACTTGATTTTTAAATTTTACATCAGTTTTTGCTGTAATTGCAAAATGATCATTTAACTTTAAAAAATAAAAAATTTATTTTTACCAATTATTAACTCGTATTTGAAGAACGAAGTTTCCATAAAAATTGATGCATGGAATAAAACTACCACGATCGTTATATTGTTTTATCTTTTGGTCGTATTAAAAAAATATATTTGTTGTTGCCGGATTGTTAAGATATTTTTTTGTTAATAGATGATTATATAATTATATTGTTATTCTATATTTCCTATGCATTACGAATTATCATATTCTTCTCTTTGGATGTTTAGGCATGTGGATATTACATTAAATACAGGAAAACTGTAATCAAACAATGGATGGTAAAGGTTAGGTGGATTATCTCCTTGTATAGAAAATGTTCATAAAATAGAGTACAATCATTACAAATTTCTGTTTAACGTAATAAGAACATGTGTAGACATGTACTTAACTATACCTTAGATTGTTTTCTGAGCTAAAAATTTTTTTACAATGGAAAAAATAAATAGCCATCATTAAAGTTAAAAAGCATCTTTCGAAATTCAAACCTTAAAGTTTTTCTCCTTATTACTACTTAAACCTTTTTATTTTTGTAAATATCACAATAATATTTTTTGTTTGGTCATAATGACAAAGTTTATACATATGTTCTTCTGACTAAAGGTGAAAATTAGATGGAAATTCTTATAACTGAATGTCTCAATTCTAATCGAATTTAAAAAAAAATGAAAACAAAAATACAAATATTGAAAGACAATAAAAGAGAAAGCCAAGAAGAAAATGCAAAAAAACTCTGGGAGAACTGAAGATTCCTTTACTAGAAGATCAAAGATGCTATACAGAATATACAAAAGTGGAGTAACCAAAAACATTCAATAAAACGTTCTCAGGTCTATCAAGAAATAAATGGTACGAAGCAATACATAAAGAATTCTTCTTCAGGTGCCTTGTCTGTCGGTACTCAGATGTTGGCTATCATCATGTTTATATAATTTCTTGAAATCTCTCTCTGTCGGCTGCCGCGCGAAATAGTTCTCCAGCTGTGAGATCACACCATTGTCTCATATTGCCAGGATAGATTTTGTCACCCTATCCACCTTTTGCCTTCCTCTTTTTCCTGTATTATGAGGCGTAGCAGTTGGTATTTAGGTCCTCTAATTATGTGCCCGAATTACTCCGTTTGTCTCCTCTTTATAGTGTTCAGCAGTTGCAGTTAGTTGTTCATTATTCTGAGGAATATCAATCCCTTAATCCATAATAAGGCATGGATATTTTAGATAGACCAAAAAACAAGAAAATAAAAACATAAATAGGTCTTCAAAATAAAATCGTGAGTAGAAAAGGAGACGAGACTGGTAACGAAGGGTTACACATAGGGATTTGGTAAGGATCACAATGAGACCATTTGGAGAGGTTATGAGCCTGAAAGCTCAAGGTGTACTGTGAGACTCCATTGACTGTTATCAGGTCTACTCACTAATAACTCCACTCCTATGTAGGTCCGTCAGGCTGTTGCCTCCGGTGACCCTTAGGCATGTTGGTCATAATTTTGTCATACAGAATATACAAAAGTCGATTAACCAAAAACAGTCAATGAATCGTTCTCAGGTCTATCAAGAAATAAATGGTACGAAGCAATAGGTACATATCAATACCTTAATCCATCATAAGGCATGGATATTGTAGAGTGACCAAAAAACAAGAAAATAATAAAAAATAAATAGGTCTTCAAAATGAAATCGCGAGAAGAAAAGGAAGTCACTCACAAGGCGAGACTTGTTACGAAGGGTTACCTTTAGGGATATGGTAAAGACCACAATGAGACTTCCTCTCCAGTATAGTAATATCTTCGTCTATAAAAATTTTATTTCGCAATTGATGCCGATATCGATTTAGATCTTCACCACATGAATAAGACAGTCGCTTTCTTGAACGGGAATTTAGAAGTGGAGATTTTCATGGAGCAGCCTGTGACATTTGAGGTGAAAATTAATGTGAATGCATTTAATACAATATAGGTGCCAATTATATTGCAATGATGGCAATTTGGGTTTTGGTGATTTTTTTATTTTCCTTAATAGGTAATGAGAAACAAAGATAGTTGAAAAAAAGTTTGATGAATGATTTTAAAATAAAAGTTTTAGAAGAAGCTAAATATAGTATTGGTCTGAGGATAAGTAGGGATAGAGCAAGTAATATTATTTATATGGATCAGAAGTATTTGGAAGAAATACTAGAGAAATTCAATATGAATAACTCGAATCCTGTAGGTACCCCACTAGATATTAAAAAAAAATAATAAGAATAGATGAACAAGATCAGAAAATAATGGAGAAATTTCCTCATTTGGTGGAACTCGGCTAAATATAACTCATACATGTCAATTTAACAACTGATATAATGAATCATATTGGAAAGCTGCGAAACAAGTTTTGAGATGTCTGGGAGGTATAGCCGATAATTTTTTGACGTTTAGACGAAGAGAGATGATACAGTAGGATTTGTGCATGAAGATTGGGCAAATGATGAAAATGACAAAAAGTTTTATACTGCATTTGTATTTTTAGTGGGTTGAACAGCAGTATCTTAGTTGGGAGTAAAGAAAACAGAAGACTGTCGCATTATTCAGTACTAAAACCGAATTTATAAATATCACCGAGGGTAGTAAGAAAGCAACATTCCTAAAATGACTTCGAAAGAGTTGGTGCAGTTGTTTTATTCCATGATAATTAAGGGGAGCTGCAAAATTGACCAAAAATCTTATTTTACATCGAAGAACAAAATACATCAAGTATCATTTTGTTTGACAACCCATTGAAGAAAGAATTATGTTCAGATTTACCCATATCGATTAGTGGAGATTTATTACCATAAATTAAAACATTCTGTAGATATCTGTCAAAAAATATATAAGCTGTTAATATGTTTTGCCATTAGAATTTCGTTTTTATTTACTGTTATTGTCAGATATTTTAAATTTTGGGTAATAAATTCTTATTTTGTTAACATGGTAATATATAGTAGTCAGTCTTGTAATATTAATTGTTTTGTGAACGGTAACATTGAGAGAGGTAGCAGTAAAATTCGTTGTCATGGTTGATGCAAAAATTTATAGTGTCATTAGTGCCTTATACATTTGAAACACCTTTTAAATGTTTGTCGCTTCTAAAATTTTGCACCTTAGGACCGGGACAGAGCCCAGCCCTGTAAACATGCGTGACGCGTCAGCTAGCAACGCAGAAACAACCGGTTGTCTCTGTCTAACGTTATCTGATATCTCTATTTATATGTCGCTAGGTACACTTCTATACGCGTCTATATACGTTGATATGTCTATGGCTTCACCACATTGGTAGTGACACTTGACAACTGACGTTGGTGTAAGAAACTTGAAACTGTGACAGGAGGATTGTAATAGGGAATGTTATGATTTGGTTGTCATGTAGTTGATAAGATGTTATAGGTAATGTTATTTTATCATCTTTTCAATATTGTTATAACTAAGTTACATATTTAAAACATTTTGTTATAATTTTGCTAATATATATTATAGTAATTTGTTTCATTACAAGGTGATTTCTAAGTAATTTTGTGCTTTTCAATCCTTAATAAAAAAAATGAATTACCAAAAAGGGTTACAATTGGCTGAATTTGTTAGGGTGGGCTAAAACGTCAACAAAACACGATGCTTGCCGATAAACAAAGAAGTTCATGCGAATAATTTTAAGTGGGAATATGTTATCATGAAGAAATAAAGGTGGGGTTGTGTGGTAACCAATTCCATTTAAATCTGCACTGGATATTCCCTTCTTTAGGAAATATATGATCTGTGTTTAGGAATAATTGGGGACCTTTGACATCTCCATTTTATTTAGTAATTTATCTTACACTGAATATTAATTTATCGGAAAATGTATTAGAATTGAACGTAAATTACAATAATACAGATATCCAAATCATTAGGTGCTGCTCTTGCCAGTGACAAAAAAAACTTACCAAATATTACCTAAAATTTCACAAATTTTAGTTTTATTTAACAATTCAAAAACTATGAAACGATTTCAGAGAATAGTAGTAGAAACATTTCCTATGTCTCAACCCTTACTTTCTTAATTATTAATGTTTATATCATCACTGCCAAGAAGACCAAGGAGAGGCTTGAACTTATGTCGACACTAAAAAAACCAACAAAAAAATTTATCTGAAAAACGAAACCTGTGAAAAGTCATTTTGGAAGATTAAATTGTACTTTTTTAAAATAATTTAAAAAAAACGTAAACAAGCGAATCATTCATTCCAATAACTCTTCTGCAAAACTCATGTAGAAGCATATATTTAATAGTATTAGCACAGTATATAAATGTATTGGTTATATTTGTAGAAGTCCCTCAATGAATTAGCTGAATTAAAGAGGTCGATTGTACATTAGTTATACTTTTGTTGTTAATGAAAAAAATGTTTTCTTCTTTACAAAACAATGTATCATCCGATAATTCTTTATCTTTTTCGTCAGTCTCTTGTTTTATTGTAAAATAACCTGCCACTTCCTTCCACTTGCTATGGTTCTTACACACATCTTTTGCTTCCTCTAATTTCATCAGTGCTTTCATACATGCTCGTCGGTTGTTGGTACTCTTGACCTGGCCTTTCTTCAAAACAATGTTGATCTGATCGAGATATGTTCTCCGAGGTCGACCTTTACCGACTTGTCCATTCACACTCGCCTTATAAATTTGTTTCATCAATCTTCCTTCATCCATCCTTTCTATGTGTCCAAACCATCTAAGCATTCCTTTATCTATCTTTGTAACCACATCTTTTACACCACAGAGTTCTCTTATCTCACTATTCTTTACTTTATCCAACCGAGTCACTCCGGCTACACTTCTCAGACTAATCATCTCCGCAGCATTAATCCTACTTTCATGCTTCTTCTGCCAAACCCAACATTCACTACCCTACATAAGTGTAGGAACCAACACACCTCTATGCACCGCCAGACGTGCCTTTTTGACACTTTTTGGCTATTCATAAAGCTATGCAGTGCCCCATTTATTTGTTTTCCTGACAATACCCTTCGCTCAAAGTCACTGTCATACTTTCCATCTCTAGTAAACTTTGAACCCAAGTACACAAATTCATCATACTTGTTCCACTCTTTCTCCCTCAATCGAAACTCCACAGTTTGTCATGCTTTCTTCTTTTTCAAAAACCATTACTTTCGTTTGGCTCACATTTATTTTCATCCCTTTGAATTTCAGTGAATCATGCATAACATTAACCATCGCCTGCTTGTTCAGATAACGCTAATATGACTTGATCATCGGCGTAAAGAAGGCATTTGACAATCAAATCATTTATTCATTCAATCCATACGCACTCTTTCAAATCTTTTAAACAATCGTCTTTTTATAAGTTAAACAGCCATGGCGAAGCCACACATCCCTGTCTCACTCCTTTTTCGATGTTAAACCAGTCCGTGCAAGCTCCGTTTATCCTGACACAAGCAGTGGAATCCTCGTAAAGTGATTTCAGTGCTCATATTAAACTACCACTCACCCCATACATAGACAATGTAGACCACAATTCACTCCTCACTACTCTGTCATAGGCCTTTTCCAAGTCTATAAAAGCGCAATAGACCTTCTGACTTTTAGTCAAGAATTTTTCGACTATACCTCGTAATGAAAAGACCTGATCCATACATCTTCTTCCTCTTCTAAATCCTGCTTGCACATTCCATATCACCTTCTCAGTTTCATTTGTTACTCTTTTAATCAATAAATTTGCATACAGTTTGCTGACTATGCTGAGTAAACTAATACCTCGGTAGTTCTTACAGTCCTTCTGCGAACCTTTTCCCTTGTAAAGCGGCACGATAACGGCCTTGCACCAGTCGTCTGGTACGCTACCACTTCTCCAACAAAGGTTAAAAAGGCGGTCCATTAGTCTAGCTACCACGTTTTGTCCAGCCTTAAGCATTTACACTATTATCCTGTCGTACCCAGCAGCTTTACCCAATTTCATACTGTTCAATGCTTCCACAATTCCTGTCGTAGTAGTTTCACTTTCATTGCAACTTTCACTCATGTCTCCGAATGGGGCCTGTACTTGTGTATCCTCTTTCTCAAATAAACTTTCGAAGTATTCCTTCTATCTCTTTAATACGCATTCCTTTTCTTTTACCATACTACCATCTTGGTTTCTGATTCTTTCCAATTGCGAGGTAGTATTTTTACCTCTGGCTGTTCTTATGGACTTCCAGAAGAGTTTAATATTGTTTTGGAAATCGTCAGATAACCTATCAAATTCATCTTTATCACTGCAACTTTCACTCATGTCTCCGAATGGGGCCTGTACTTGTGTATCCTCTTTCTCAAATAAACTTTCGAAGTATTCCTTCTATCTCTTTAATACGCATTCCTTTTCTTTTACCATACTACCATCTTGGTTTCTGATTCTTTCCAATTGCGAGGTAGTATTTTTACCTCTGGCTGTTCTTATGGACTTCCAGAAGAGTTTAATATTGTTTTGGAAATCGTCAGATAACCTATCAAATTCATCTTTATCACTTTCCTTCTTTTTTGCCACAACTCTACAGTAATTTAAATAATTTTTTTAATACACATTTCCACTAAAAATATTCGCGTGTACTTTGTTTATCGTCAAGCAGGGTTATTCGGCAATCGTAATCGTCGTGTTCTTTATACATTCAATCTTCCTCCGTCAAATGTAGCCACGTGGGGTGGTCCCATTTAACAGTAATTTATTTCTTTTTAGTTAATAACTAATCACAATATTTTTTATTAAATTATGTTTATTATTTTAGGGCATAACGATGTCACTTTGGTCTAAAGTACAACAACTTTCACCAGATAGTTTACACCAAATTTATGGCGATATTTTCCCCATAGAAGTAAGACATTATCTCGCATCTTATATTGAAGAGAAATTTTGGTAAGTTTGATAGTTATCTTTATGAAGTAGATGTCTATCTATTTCAAAGTTTGGGAAACAGTTAATTTGTTCACAGATAATAGTTCTAATTGGGAAATCCTGCATAGTCATATTCATAAAGTAAAATACTTATTATTTGAATGAAATCATAGCAAAGAGATGATAGAGGTACAGAGCCTCAAATTTGTGAACAATATTACAAGCTTGTACTTATTTAAGTTTTGTACAATATTAATAGATTGGTGTAGATGAGAAGTAACTTTCTAGTTCCAAATGAAAATCCTAACTTTTGAAAGAGGATTGATTGTTCATATATAGAAGTTGTTAAGTACTCTTGTCCTTTTCTATAGCATAAACATATCTTTTCTTAGATAGGTACTCAAATAATGTTAAACAAAAACAACACACACATAAAAGAGTGAATAGAGAGTAACACTCTTTTTATTCACTAGTGAAATGTATATATTTTGCCAATTTGATGGTAAATACTTAAAATTCAGTAAAAAATATTACCACAATTATTTAACTTGGCTTCAACAGGAGTGGTTTTCATTACATTGTAATGATTAATTTTTTTTTAATTTTAGTTGAATAATATCATTTTGGCAACTTTTGTTATTTGTTCTTATTTCGTTGACCCAAATTAATTTGGGATATACAGATCTTAAAGTTTTTTATCTACTGGAATGGATATAATACAAGCACAGTAAAACATCGCTTTCTGCTAGTTAGCCATCGTCAGTGCTAATCTTTCAACTTTTTTTAAAAACTATTAATAAAATTTCCCTTAATTTGTTTCTCAAAAATTTCCTATTACTAATTCGATGATAGGTGAATAATTTATTTTTGTTGATGAATGTTACTGTTTTCACTAGGGAAGATTGGAATAAACTTTAATTAAATTTTATTTAAAAAAAAAACGAGCGAGCCTTACAGTAGTCGCATATGATGTGTAACATTTGACATCTCACCTTAGTAATAAGCAATTTTTAAATTACATTCTGAAAAAAATGATCAGGTATTATTTGAAATGATTTTTCATAACAAACATTACCTAATTACCTATTACCTAAAACCATACCTAATACCAAATACCAAATAATGTTGCGATATTTCCTCTTGGGTTCGACAATTTTAAACACTCAATACAATAATTAAACAATTTAGTCTAATATTTTTATACAATAATTTCTTACTTTTTAAATCACTTGGATAATTACAATCTTCATACAATCTCTTTATTTATACACATTATAATTACTTCAAAACTTAACTTCAAAACTAAAACTAAAAACTCGATTGGCAACACTCTTTTTATATGGGCAAACAAAATATTTCAGAATGGGGACGTCCATTCTGTAAGAACGAGGAACTAACGAGAAAATTCTTTCATAAAATATCGGGCATTTGTTGTTACAAAACAAAACATTTTTTTATTGTGGTCGAAGCGCTGTCACCTCAAGGCAACAGAGACGGACTCCGCAAATCGTAACAATAAATTTAAAATGTATCTTAATTGTATTTCGTATTATACTACAATTTCTTCATTTACTTTATTACATTTAAATATTTTAGGTGTGATTTTAAGCCACAACCTGACAATCTGCAACATGAAAAATACGTCGGAAGCTTAGTAAATGATTTTATTACCATAATTGAAAATAAAGCATCATGCGTTGATAGTGATTCTGAATATTTTCTGATAAAGCTGAAGCTTGCAGAAGCTGCGAAGCTATTCAGGGAAAGATACAGGTTAGTATCAACTTAAGTTTTGCAACGTCACTGAGTCTGCTAGTTTAATTTCTTTATTATGTAATACTTTAAATAACAACAAATGGTTAAACAAACAAGCTTTTTGTCAATGTACAACTGAAATTTAAAAAATCAAAATAACAATATATGTACAAAGAATAAACAAAGCTAACATAACATTTTGTTAAATTATTTATCGAGACAAGTGCAAGTGTAATAATGTCAAACACATTTATTTTTGGTAAAAATATTAAATGTTTCTCTCTCTCTCTCTCTGTGGCACTACAACCCAGAGTGGGTCTTTGCCGACTTTACAAGCTGTGTCCACTTTTTGCGGTCCATCATTAGGTCTCGTTCGAAGTTTTTTCTTCTTGTGGTGCCTATTCGTTCCGGATGTTGGCGATCATCATGGCGATGCGTACTTTGTCGATGGCCACATGAAAAAGGCCTACTGTTGTTGTATTAAACCATGTGCGCAAGTTTTTTAACCATGATATTCTTCTTCTTCCAGGTCCTCTCCTGCCCTCTACTTTGTCCTGAAATATCAGTTGTAGTAGTTCATACCGTTGGCTGTTTCTCATTATATGTCCCAAATATTCCAGCTTGCGCGTTTTTATTAAAACAAGCAATTCCTTTTCTTTACCCATTCGTTCTAGGACACTAAGATTGGTGATATGGTCCGTCCATGGGATTTTCAAAATTCGTCGGTACAACCACATTTCAAACGACTCGAGTTTTTTACATAAAGCCTCAGTCAGAGTCCAAGACTCGACACCGTAGTGTAGCACTGGAAAGACATAGCACTTCAACAGTTTGATCTTGGTTGGCAGGGATAAGTCGTGGCACTTAAACAATTTTGACATTTTCAGAAATGCGGATCTGGCCTTCTCTATTCTGCATTTGATTTCGAGAGAATGATCCCATGTTTCATGATTCCCATGTTAACACTACCATATATTTTGTTTTTTTAAAGTTCAGAGAGAGTCCATATCTTTGACTGACCTCAACCACCCGAGCCATCATCTTCTGAAGACTCTCAAGGCTGTTTGCAAACACTACCATATCATCTGCATAGCTTATGTTGTTTATATACTCTCCATTAATCTTGATCCCGCTGTTTGTATCTTCCAACTCTTCCTCTTGGAAAATGCGTTCTGAGTATACATTAAAAAGTAGAGGTGACAGCACGCAGCCCTGTCGGACCCCTCGTTTTATTGGAATATCTTCCGACTCGTCTCTTTCAATGCGTACGGATGCTGTTTGGTACTAGTATAAATTAGAAATGATTCTTAGATCTTTTTCTCCTAGTCCAATCTCATTTAGAATCTCAATGAGTTTGTTGTGTTGAACGTTATCAAATGCTTTTTGATAATCAATAAAACATGCAAGGATATCACAGCTAACATCCCTGCATCGTTGGAAAAGGACCTGAACACTAAATAAGGCCTCTAGTATCTAGCGCGTTTCGAAATCCAAATTGTGTGTGGCTTACATGTTCTTCGCATTGTTTAAAAATTCTCCCATGTATTATTTTTAAAAAGAGTTTTAGAAGGTGGCTCATAAGACTGATGGCACGGTAATCATTGCAACGTTTGGCATGTGGTGTTTTCGGCAACTTTGGTATCACTCCAGTAGAGTATATGTTATTGAATACTCGTGTCAGCTGTTTAATGCCTTCCGCGTCAAGTAACTTTAGAAACTCAGTGGTCGTGCCATCCGGGCCAGGAGCCTGAGATATAGCCTTTTTAACTTCGTCTATTGTCATTGATACACTATCAGTAGAGTAATATCTGGAGGACATTCCGGTCTGTTATTCGTAAAAAGGTTCTCTATGTAATTTTCCAGATGTTCATTTTCTCTTTGACGTCGGTAATCATTTGTTATGAAGTGACCCAGATGTATTGGATCTATATATTCGTGCTGCTTCTCTAACTTTCTTGTGCATATTGAAAGAATCACACTTTTGTTCTAATGTTTCTATTTCTCTGCATTTTGTGCCGAGCAGCCAATTTTCTTTTGCTTCCCTTTTTTCTCGCCTTTGGATGTTTTTATATCTTGCTTCGTTGTTCTTCGCTTTCCGCCTTTCATCCATGAGTTTTAGAATATGGTCTGTCATCCAGCTTTTTTTTTCTCTTGTTCAGCGATTAAATGCTCCTTTCCAATCTTATTGATCGAGTCGGATATTCTCTGCAGCCATTCCTCTGCGGTATCTATTTCTTCAAGTTGTCTGCATTTCTCAGTCAGTAGATTTGTCACTTCTTTTCTTTTTTCCTCCTCTTTCAGCCTTCTCATGTGCCATCGCTTATGAGTTGTTTTCTTTTTGACTTTCTTCGATATTTAAAATCCGTAAATACGCTGCAATATTATCTTTCCACTGCATCCTTGGTCTTCCCAGCGGTCGTTTTCCTTTCGGGGTCTCTTCCCATATCAACTTGACGACACGTTGATTTTGTCTCTTAACATGGCCGGCCCATCTCAATCTTTCTGACTTTATTATTTTCACTATATCTGGCTGGTTTATATTTCTTCCAATTCTATATTAGTTCTTATTCTGTATTGATGTATGTCCTTAGCTGGTCCATATATCCTTCTAAGAATTCTTTTTTCTGCGATTTTTATACGATTTTCGTTTTGTTATGTCATCGTCCATGTTTCACATGCATATGTTATTATAGGTCTTATCACTGAATGGTAAATTCTTATTTTCGTACGACGGGATACATTATTCGATTTCATTATTATTTTTTGCAGCGTAAAACAGCATCGACTCGCACCTTGTGTTCTGTTGTTAATTTCTTGGGTTATATTGTTGTCAGAGGTGATCGTAGCTAGGGTTGCTATAATTCTCGGATTACAGACCGGGACAATCTCCCCTCCCTTCTCGTTACGCTTCACCCCCTCCCCTAAAAAAAAACAGCAACAAAACTTTTATCGACAATCATACCTTTATTATGAAAAACAATTAAAGAAGAGGTTGATAATAAGTATACCAATAGCAAAAAGGTTCGATAAATGGTGAATCATTTTGGAAGACTTAGTTCAACTGGAAAAATTTGATGTTTTTTATGGATGCGCCTGTACTAAATCTAAAATAATGTAATATAAATTAATGGGCCATTCAATCTAATAAAACGTTTTTTATGGATGCGCCTGTACTAAATCTAAAATAATGTAATATAAATTAATGGGCCATTCAATCTAATAAAACCAAATAGAACCTTACCTTACATTCTTTTCTTGCCTTCACTCTTCCTCTTCCTGACTTCGGTGACTTCATTACAATCGCTCTTTATTGCCCAATCATACTTTTCCGTTGTTTTCGTTTTTTGGAGCAGCTCTTTTTCCCCTTTTATATAATGATAGAATTCAATGCAAGACATTTTATAAGTAGATTAGCTTTTCTTTCTGCCTCTTCAGTCTTTGTGAAATAGTATAACCATTTATAATGCATATCTTTCGTTATCCATTCATTTGTTTTATTTTTAATAAATGACTTCATATACATTACTTCCTCGTGAATTGAATCCGTGAACAATATACCTATTTCACTTAAATATGCAATAGTTTTTTCAACATGTTCCCATTCTGGAACTTCTTGGAGAAGCATCTATGAAAAAATATCATATTTCGCCAGTGGAACTGACCACTTTGCCAAATAATTAATTCCAACGTTAAAAAAATTCTCTACATCTTTTTCAATTTTTTTTTTTCGAATTCCTTGACACTGACAGTTGTATTTCCCACTATATTGTTACAAACCCAGTCCTGTCGACAACCGATGATCGACCGCAGCTGGGGTCCGTACCGACGACCAGCTTTGTCGGCCGCCGACGGAGTCTAGCGAGGTCGAGAAACCTCTCGAAGCCGCGTCGACGGGTGGAGAAACAGGTGGAATGATCTGGAATTTTTATATCGAGGTATAAAAGGGGAAGCGATCATAACAAAAGTCAGTATCGGTTTTAAAAGTGTTTATGAAATTATGAATTAATAAATGTAAATAGTTATAAAAAGTTGTATATCTAAGTGGTTAATAAAAGTAGAATTTATTGTATTGGAATAAACATTGTTTTGTTACTGGATCGAGAGTTTTAATCGCCGAACCCACAGAGGAACTAAAAGTCGGAACAATATCTATATCATCAGCGAAAGCCAGTATAATACGAGGACCCTGATTTATAAAGAGAAGCGTTTCTGTCCTTGCCTTTTGTACAATGCTCTCCAAAGCGATGTTAAAGAGAAGTGGGGATAACGCATCTCCCTGTTTGAGACCACTGTTGATTGTAAAGAAGATCGACAGTTTTCCTTCAAGTCTAGATCCCTCTACACAAGCTTTTGTAAGATTAATGATCTATATTTAAGAGTTGTTAATAAAAAACTAGATGTATTAATAGTAGCTTATTTGTGGTAAATATTTACATTTAAAATGATATTTTTCAGTTCTTGTCCAATTCAACTGTTTATTCTTATCCGTAACTGTTTAACCGCTGAAATGAGACTAGTTCAAGCTATAGGAGTGGATAATCTTACAGATTTATCAAACTTGATGATATCGCATAGTGGTGAAGAAGTTCTACAAAAAGTTAATGTATTAAGAAGTAGAACACAGGTAATAACATTTACTAAAATTAAAAATGAATCATTAGATCAAAAACATTTTAAATAATGTCTCCTTTCCAGAGTACTGCTGATGATTTAAGAATAATGGAACAAGAGTTAGAGTCATTTGCTATACAATATTATGAATGTCAAAAAATCAGTAGTAAGTTTACCCAAAATATATCCAATTGGATTTTCAAGCATTAAATTTATTAAATTATAGGGAAAATCAATCCTGTTAATAGTCTAGTAAGCACAAATTTTATATGTATTTTTGGTATTCTAAACTAAAAAAGAAAATTAATTTTTATAAATTGCATTTGATTAATATTAATTATTGTTAGCCCACATACAGCAACTAGCTAATCAACCAAATGGTCAAATTCCACCCACCGTAGCAAAACTTCAAAACCAGAAAGAAATGATGGAGTTAAAGCTTAATCAGAAATTAGCTGGTCTCGTACAATTAAGATTGGCTCTGGTCGAAACATTAAAGGAAACATATCAATTATTAGCTCAACTACAAACACATGTTTTGGATGAAGAACTTATTAAATGGAAACGTAATCAACAACTAGCTGGAAATGGAGCAAATTTTTATAGTAATTTAGATACTATACAAGAATGGTAAGTAATTACTCAATTAGTGGAAGAGATACTTACCAACATTTTAGTTATAATTATGCTTTGTTTATTTGATCTATGCAACAGAAATAGTTTAATATTCTACATTTATGTACATATCTTAAACTTTTGTGTCTGGCATAGCCGTATGTTTACTGGAATGAATACAATGGGTAACGTGCACGTGACTTATCAGCTTAAACATGGACGAAACAGAGGCGTCATAGTTTAAGATTTCGTCTATCTTTTAAAAAGTGGCCTCGGCTAGAGGTAATATAAATTCCACTTTCAACACTTAAATATTAATGTTTAGTCTTTAGAAATCACTAATAACACCATAAACCTAAATAATTGTCAAATAACTCACTCTAAAAACAAAAAAGCTCAGAAAACCAAAATCGTTAACCAAACACATACAATTATGAAAGATATGTCATTTGTTGTACAACGTGAACGTTACCAATATCAAACAGCGACGTACTCTGCGGAAACAAAAGAGGTAATTGTTAATTTAATTAAATTTATGAAAAACGAGGCAAAACATATCTTGCAAGTTCCAATTGATATTATCATCGCGGGGTATTGGTTGCAACAGGAATATCGAAAAAAGTGTTTTACAGTGTCCACGATGAGGCTGAAAGAGTAGAGACAGTTAAGCAAACTTGTATCTCATCTCTAAAAACAGCTAACGGAAGGCGTTGCTCCAGAAGTTTCATTCCAGAAGGACAGGGACAAAGAATTAAAGAAATCGTTAATAAGCAACGACCGATCTTAAAAGCAGTTTTACAAGAAGTACGCGATGCACAAGTAGCTTTTAAAGGTTGGGAGTCAACTTTAAGAAAAGTACTTTTTAAATTATGTTTTTGGTGGCAAAAAATATCCGATAATAGATATGTATTAATAGAAAGTTATAATGTAAGATTAAAATGTTTAGAATAAGAGAGTAATTTTTATTTTTTTTTACTGAAAATAGTCGCGAAAAGGGTAGACCTATCGTGTGGGCCACGGACGGCCCGCACAGCGACTATTAGAAGGGGGAGGGATTATAGAAAGGAGATGGTTGCGGACCCGCTTTTTGAAAAGTTGCAGTTATAGTTCTCTGGAAAAACTTATTTTGGAAGCTTGTTCCATTCCGTAGCAGCCCCGTAAAAGAAGGGTTCTTAATGGAAGTGTCAATCTTGAGAGTAAATGGGTGAGACTCATCAGCGTGCCGAGTTTTTCGGCCGAATGTGGCCAGTGGTGGTATAAAAGTTTTTATTTTTTCTGGAGCATCTGCCATGAAAATATCTGTAGAGTAATGTCTGGTCTGCAACTCTTCTTCTATGTCCTAGTGGGTGAAGGGTATCTGTGAGAGTTGAGCTGTTTATCAACCGAATGGCCCTTTTACGAATGGAATATAGAAGAAGAAGAGAATGTCAACAGTTGATCAGGAGTAAAAAACTTTCTAGCTCTCCACAGAAAACCCATCCTCTGGCTTGCTGACTTTGCGATGTTAGCAACATGGTCATGCCAAGGCATATTATTAGGCACCGTGACTCCCAAAATCGAGATGGAGGGACTTGATTCAAGGGTATTTTCGGACAATGTGATGAAATGATTTGAGGAATTCAATTTCTTGGAAAACGTGACGCATTATGTTTTCTGGGCGTTGAACTGAACAAGATTTTTGGTTCCCCACTCGACGATTGCTTCAAGATCTCTATTGATGGAGCAACCCAACAGCAGATGAAATTCCCAGTGCTCAAATTAGTCCAAACAATTTTTATTTTCGGCTATGTACTGAAATCACCGTTCAGAAACTGTTTTACAAATGATCCCAAGTTTGGTTGAAATGTTAAAATGTTTTGTCCGATAAAAACCATCTCTGCTCGGATAGAACGCGTTTTATCTATTGTGCATGACCGTGACCGTTCACTGTACCGTTTTCTTTAAGTAGTTGTAACAAACCTAATACAAACACAGTAATGCATATTCGGCATAATGCTTTCGATTTGGTTTGATTTAAGTCAACCATAGATGTAAATAAAAAATATGATTGTATAACGAAACATATGAAGAAACAATCAAAGAACTACTTAAAGTTCACTTTCCCGGAGCCCAGATAGATCGGACACATGCTGTGGGAAATCCAGAAGAACTGGAGATTCTGAACCGAGGCTCTAGGTTAGGATGGGATATAGCAAAGAAGATCGCGACTTATAACAAAGCAATAGGCACATATGAACCATACAAATCACCGGGATTGGACTGGATTTATCCTGCTATGCTGCAGAAGGGACCCGAGGCACTGCAAACCTGTAATATACTCAAAGGCAGTCTGGCATTCGGGCGCATACCAAAACCATGGAGGCAAGATAGGGTCATATTTATACCGAAACCTGGGAAGATAGGACTCGGCAAAGTCCCTAAGACCAATAAGTCTTATGTCAGTTGTACGTAAGACGTTGGAGAAGCTAGAGGATAGACATATTAGGGACGGAGTGCTGGTGGAGAGACCGCTATACCGAGAACAATATGCCTACAGGACTGGCTGTTCAATGGAGACAGAACTACACCAACAAGTGGCTGGAGGCTGGAGAACACGCTGTAAAATAAAGAGGTACTCATAGCGGTCTTTCTAGACATAGAAGGGGCTTTCGACAACACCTTTATAAACTCAATCATCAGAGCTCTTAGGCAATCAATAGTTTTCGAGTTATTAGTTTTTTAATAAAAAAAGAGCCGCATGATTCAATAAACTGCGGTTCTTAATGAACTGAAAAACTTCTTTTTATTCAAATTAAAAATCTGGTTCGGAAGATAAGCAAGCAAGGCAAGCCTATAATTTCTATGATAAAGTATCATTAGATTTATTTATTAATATTTTAGGTTAACAACCATTTTTTATATCATTAATTAATAACTTTATGAAAAGTGTAAATTTATTGAATCTCAAGATAATATTAATAAGTACATAAAAAAATTTATAGTCGAAATATTTTTTTTTCTGCAAAATACCTTGATAAAAATTTATAAATAAAAAAAATATTTGTCGAATAGCTTAAGGAACTTCGTTCCTATCGGGTATCCAATGACGCCACACGGCTTGTTATTGTTATTTTATTGGCACACGCTTGTCTTTGAATCCAAGACTGTGAGACAGAAGATAAGTACCAAAGACGACAGAGAAAGAGCATCGTCACCGTATATTTTTCGTACACTTTGTCTCACAGTCTTGGATTCAATGACAATCGTTTGACGCACAAACCTAATGCAAGCACAGTAATGCATAATTGGCAACAGCACACTGCTTTCGCTTTGGTTTTCTTGAATCCACGTGACGTAGTAGTGCGATGAAAACTAATGACATCATAATCCACTACCCATCAAATGATTACTGACGACTTTCCAATTTCAACGGCCCTAATTTAGTAAGATCGACGATCGTTTCACATAAATGATTCTTACCAAAGAGTAGCGCTGCTACCAATACTATCGTGTTATATCTTGGATGCTAGACAAAAGTTCATTTGTAACTTTTTTTTTTAATGTTTTTATCATAGACGTTTATTTATTAGGTGTGAAAGTTTAGCGGAATTGGTATGGTTAAATCGTCAACAAACTAAGGAAGTTGAAGGATTAAAACAAAGGGTACCAATGGCGGACCCACCCATAGTAGCAGATGTATTGCCAAGTCTTATTCAAGAATTTACACAGTTGCTTTCTACTTTAGTCACATCGACTTTTATAATTGAAAAACAACCACCTCAAGTTATGAAAACAAATACAAGGTATTTATTATTATATTTATTAAAATTGAGGAGTGTTTTACAAAAACAACATGTGTCCAAAATAAAAAAAATTTCAGGAAATAAAAAAAAAATACTACCTCGCAACTGGAAAAAATCAGAAACCACGACGGTATTACGATGAAATTAGTTCGACAGATATTGTGGAAGCATTGAACAGTATGAAATTGGATAAGGCTGCAGGGTATGACAGGATTACGGTTGAAATGCTGAAAGCTGGACAGGGCGTGGTAGCTAAACTGCTGTACCTCCTTTTTAACCTATGTCGGGGGAGCGGTAGCGTACCGATGACTGATGCAAGGCCGTTTTCGTACCACAATACAAGGGAAAAGGTTCGCAGTAAGACTGTAAGAACTACTGGGGCATTAGTTTACTCAGCATCGTCGGCAAACTGTATGCAAAGATATTGATTAAGAGAGTAACGAATGAAGTTATGGGATGTACAAGTAAGATTTAGAAGAGGAAGAAGATGAATGGATCGGGTCTTTTCATTACGAGGTATAGTCAAAATATTCTTGGCTAAAATTCAAAAGGTCTGCTGTGCTTTAGTAGACTTAGAAAAGGTCTGACAGAGTAGTGAGTCAAAATTGTCTATGTATGGGGTGAGCGGCAGTTTGATCACCGAAATCACTTTACGAAGATTCCACTGCTTGTGTCAGGATAAACGGAGCTTTCACAGACTGGATTACATCGAAAAAGACAGGGATGTGTGGCTTCGCCATGGCTGTTTAACTACAATTGTATGCAATTGTTTAAAATATTTAAATGGGAGTGCGTATGGATTAAGAATGAATAATATGATCGTCAAATGCCTCCTTTACGCCGATGATCAGGTCATATTAGAGTCACCTGAAGAGGAGTTGCAGGTAATGGTTAATATATATAATAAAATCAAAGAAATGAAAGTATATGTAAACAAGACGAAAGTAACGGTTTTTAAAAGAGAAGAAAGCATGATAAACTGCGAGGTGAAGGAGAAAGAGAGTGGAACATGTGAATGAGTTTGTATACTTGTCTTCAAAGTTTACAAGAGACATTGAGCGAAGGGTGTTGGCAGGGAAACAGGGCCCTGTATAACTTTATGAGAAGCCAGAACATGTCGAAAAAAGGCACGTTTGGCTGTGCATAGAGAACTGATGGTCCCTAAACTTGTGAATGTTGTGAAGTAGTGAAGATGGATGAAGGAAGATTGACGAAGCAGATTTACAAGGCGAGTATGAATGAGCAAGTCGCTAGGGGTCGACCTCGGCGAACATATCTCGATCAGATCGACATTGTTTTGAAAAAAGGCCAGGTCAAGAGTACCAACAACCGACGAGCATGTATGATAGCACTGATGATAGTAGAAGAAGCTAAAGTTGTGTTAACCTTATCAAGTAAAAATAAATGGCCTCTATCTATCTCCACGGGAAAAAGGCGTGACTATATGTATGTATGTAAACAAAAAAACGGTTTATTTTAAAACGGACGCTTTTCCTAAATATTTTGTTTTTACTCACAGTGAATATTTACTTAAAAATGTGTTCGTTAATTAAAAAAGACTTTTTTTGTTTAATTACTTTAGAAAAAGAGAAAAACTGTTGGATATAAGTTTTTTTTTGCAAGAAAAAAAAATATAGTTACAAAGAAAACTTATTTTTATTTCACTGAAAATCAAAATCATATAAAGAGTACTTAATCTTCGCATCCACTACTGTTATCATCTTTTTCAATGTCAAGATTATAGGAGTTAACATTATCAAGAATACCTTCATAGTACTCTTTGTTACTTTGGAGGTGTAGTAAAGGTAACAGCGATCTTAAGTTCTCTGCTTTATGTGAAGCAACTGCTGGGAGTTTATTGTCGAGTCCTTCAAGTTGGATAGTTCATGATAAATTTCCTTAAGCAGCTTTACTGCTTCGAAATAGTCCGTTATAAAAATAGTATGGATGTTTGGCTAGTAATTCTCATAATCCTAATGTTTTTAATGTTGATTGCCGGCTTTGGAGTTTTAAGGAAAAAGTTGCATGTTGCAGATTTGATGTCAAAAAAGTCGTGTTGCTTCATTTTTACCAAGGTAAATGGGTTAGGTTTGATTCTGGCATTTAAAATTATTTTTATCCCAATCCTATGGTCTTTCGGCTCTCTACAGGCGTCTCTTCTTTTTTTCTATTAAAGCAAAATCCGAATCGTTTGGTAAGAACGTATGGCCTCTCATTAAAAATATTATGTATTCTACGAAATCAACTAGCAGGGCATGATTTAATATGGATTTGAATAAATTCAGCTTTGCATTCAGGATTTTTTTTTCGGCCTGTTCTGATGGATTTCCCGTTTGTCTCTTGGAGCAACTCCAGTGGTCATTAGAGAATCTCGTATTCGCCTATGACGTGCCTCTTTGATGCCATATAGGCTAAGAAAAGATTTCTTGTAAACTTTGATTTCATATTCCTAACTTTGTATGTAAAACTGGCACCGTGAGTTTTTTTATTTATTTCTGTTCGAGGACGTATAATTCATCGAAATAAGGTCAGTTAAATGAGAATCTTGACTATTTTTATCATCCATATCTCATTAAATTGTCTTAGAATCGAAAGTCTTCTTTCTTCCGAAACTTTTGAAAAACAGGAATTTTAACAGCTGTGACAGAACAGTTTTTGTCAATATACCATACCCTGTATTTAAAAGTATAACTTCAAACATACCTTCAAGATTCACCAGTTCTACGTGCTTCAATAAGATTGGGTTTGTGATTTGTGTGTTCCTCACCATGAACTTTCAAATGTTTTATCTCTGTTTCACTCTTTATTTTCTTCGCTTTTTTCGTGGGCCAGTCAGTAGGCTTTTCTTCACTGTTTTCCATGTTTTAAGTAAACAACACTAGGTTGTAACCACCACTCGATAATCACAACTCGTCTCGTCTAATAATGTAATAATGACAAACAGCTGAACAGCACACATGTTCTATCCTGTCGCGGACTTATACAGTATTTACATGAATGGGTAGGGACATATGTGCTTTTTGTGAAATCATCAAAATTTTAACTACTTATTTCTTGGCATTAGTGTTGTTTTTGCAGAATCTTATTTGATGGTCTTAGTCATCTCTTTTTTTTTAACTAAATGGCGCTACTAACTCATGTTCGTCAAATATAGACTTATGCGTTTTTTGTAAAACACGCCCCAATTGTAAATTGGAAGAACATCCTTACCTGATCCTGCATTTAACGACAGCTGCAAACCGGTTATCCATATAACAATATATTCAACTCCTCCATCAGCAATTTTGACAGCGTTGGAGTCAGGAATGTGTCGTCCTTTTCCATAATCGGCCCAAATGGATGGCCAAATCCTTGGAACTTTCTTTCTCCTCTCAAGTGACCCTTGGGCAGAATCCTTTCAATTTATCCTGACCACGATGACCTAGCTAGACTGACCACAATTAAGCTGCGTAGCAGCACGATACGACGCTCCTTTTCCAAGATGTCCCCTATCTCTTTCAGCGTCCAAATCTATAAAATGTCAAATTTCTAACCTTCCTAAGACTAGTATTACCCCTATTACTATACATGTTTCTTGAAAGTTCCCTTGTGACCATGTTCGTGCTTCGTTAATGGAAAGAACGGCTCTACCCTTCCTGATACCTACGTATCTCACATCAACTCGACAACCGATCCTAAAAAGAAAGAAGAAGACAGAATCGAATTTGCACCGTTTAGCATACATAATGTATTATTATTTATTTATTAAGTAAGCAAAGCCTAATATACAAAAAACAAAAGTAATTACAAATGTTTAAATATCTTACAAACTTATTAAGTTATGTACATATAACGAACATTTGAGAGTACATTTAAAGTAACAAAATATACATATAAATCACTAGATTGTTAGTTTGGGTCACATTAATCCAACAAAAGAAAGAAAACTAAATATCACCACGAGCTGTCACTAATGTACTTCTTTAATCTTCTACTTCTTCTTTGAATGCTCATCCGTTAACGGATATTAGCGATCATCATAGGAATTTGAACCTTTGAAATAGCTGCCCTGAAAAGGCCGGTCGTTGTGGTACCAAACCAAGTTCTCAAATTCTTTAACCAAGAGATTCTGCTCCTGCCAGGTCCCCTCCGTCCTAGGACTCTCCCCTGGAGAACCAGCTGTGGGAGCTCATAACGTTTCCCATTCCGCATTATGTGACCTAAGTACTCAAGCTTCCTAGTCTTGATCTTCTTTATGATCTCCATATCTTTATTTATTCTCTCGAGCACTCTAACATTTGTGACGTGGGCTTCCAAGGTATTTTAAGTATTCGCCGATATAGCCACATTTCAAATGTCTCAAGCTCTTCTGTGGAGTATTGGGTGAGTGTCCATGATTCTGCTCCATAAAGCAACACTGTGAACACGTAACAGCAAGGCATTCTTACTTTTGTTGTTAGATTAAGGTCGTGGCTTTTAAAAAGATTTGACATTTTTAGAAACGCCGCTCGGGATCTTAGTTTATTGTTGTGCCTAGGTACGTGTACGAAGCAACTCTTTCGATTTGCTGGTTTCTGATAGTAAGTTGGCACGGTACATTGGTTCCTTTTCGGATTATCATGAATTTGGTCTTATCTATGTTCAGCGTTAGACCGTATTTTTTACTGGTATCTTTGACTCTTGTCATAAGTTCTTGTAGGCTTTCAATATTATCAGCAAATACTACGGTATCATCTGCGTACCTTATATTGTTCAAACGTTGGCCATTTACAGATATTTCCAGTTCTATGTCATCTAGGGCTTCTTTAAATATCTCTTCTGAGTATAGGTTAAATAATATGGGTGAGAGGATACATCTTTGTTGCACTCCTCTTTGTATTTCGATTACATCGCTGTCTTCGGCTTCTATTCTTATATTTGCTGTTTGACCCCAATAAAAGTTTACAATAATTTTTAAGTCCCGGTCATCTAATCCGACTTTTTTAAAGATCTCTACTAGTTCTTCATGCTGGACGTTGTCAAATGCTTTTTGATAAACCACGAAGCATGCATTCACATCGCAGTTTACATCCCTGAAATAGTACTTGTACACAGAAAAGTGCTTCTCTTGTACCCATTACATTCCTGAAGTCAAATTGCGTTCTACATCCCAATATTATCATCATATCCCGATTTTGAAGCTTTTGCAATTGTACTATTTTATTTTTAACAAATAGAAAAAGTATTGTTGAACAATAGTCAAAATGGGGTAGTATTAAACTGTTAAAAAGAGTCAACCTAGCATACATGGACACTTTCTTACATATACGAGAGAAAAAGAAAAGTTTTTTAGATATTTTTTTGCAAATAAAATCAGCATGACTATTTAGTTTTAAATTTTTATCAATTATAAAACCCAAATATTTTATTTTAGTTACATTTAGTTTATATTATTAATTTTTATAACAGCATTTGCTAAGACAATTTGATCATATTTATAAGGTGATGTCAAAATCATACTTTTTGTTTTATTGACATTTAGTTGTAAGTTTATTATTAAATAAATGTTTCACTGCTATTTAAAGACCTATTTATTTCAACAATTCCCTGATACAAATTTTTATGTATACAATGAACCAATGTATCATCAGCAAAAAGATTTATACAGTGTAATCCTGAAGTGTGGTTAATATCATTTAGATAAATAATAAAAGGCAATGGACCTAAAAAACTACCCTGCGGTATGCCACTTTCAGTTATATAAGTAACTTTGAATCCAATCCAAAACAATCCATTATACCCCATAATACTTTAATTTTTCAAGTAGAATAGTTATGTCAGTTGTTTCAAATGCCCTTTTAAGTTCGAGAAATACCACAACATGGTACTGATTTTTATTTACTATATCTTTCCATTCAGTTAAAAATTGTAGAGACGTTTCACATGAGTGTCTAGCTCTAAAACCTGATTAGTTGCCTAAAAACAAATCATTGTTATTAAAGTACTTAATTAATTGGTTATATACAGATCGTTCTAACACTTTTAAGTATATTATATTTTTAAGTATAGTATATTTAATGGCCTAGAATTTTCAGCTATTATTGAGTTAATTTTCGGTACAGGAACAACCGTGGAAACACACCGGCTCTAAGTGATGTGTTAATTACATTTAATATTGCATATCCAGCTACATCAAAACTGTTTTTTAAGAAGTTAATATTTGTTAGTTTCGTCAAGAGAGAATATATTTTTTAGTTCATTAATTGTTAACAAAAACAGAGTCACGAATCATTAGACGTGAATTTGTAACTTTGGCAACGTTGTAGCGGAATATACTTGCACCTGGGCAAGGGGAGGTATCGTGTTTCACTTCCTTACATCTTACAATATAGCGGATAGGAATAGTTTCAGCAATATTGCCAACTCTTTTTCCGTTCAGTAATTTCCTCTGATTTTGTAATCATTAACAACAGAAATGACATAAAACCACGTTGTATTTAAATAAAATTCACTAGTACAATGCAGATTATTCTAACATATATTTATTTCAGAGAAAAGTATATGTAATGGACTATTTGTATTCATTGTAACTAGTAATCATGTCAGGCTTAGTTTCATTAATTAAGAGCAACATTGTTAGACTGGACAAATATCGTCGCTGCTTGGTGCTTATCGTCTATTGTTTTGGGTTTTATTTGCCAGTTTCCAGTAATTATTTTGTAGTTCTGTAGTGTAATTTTGGTTTTAAGTAAATATGTATAAACTATTGGTTAACAGTTTTTATATTTATTTTGTAGTTCTGTAGTGTGGTTTTGGTTTTATTTAAAGTTAATACTATGAAAATTAAAATATATAATATAATAATGAAGGAATTTTATTTTATTATTTTTAATTTATTATGTTGCATGTAACTAGGTACCTGAAATAGGAAATTTTTTTTCCAAAACTTTCATTTATTTCTTCATGAGAATGTTATTAATTCAAATTAAAAACAGATGTTAATTTTTATCCACAACAAAAATTATTTTACTGCCCGGCTACGTACTGTACCTACTGTATTTAAAAGTTTATAACACTCCATCATTATTCATGTGCAGGGCCTATTTAGAATTACTAATAATAGCTATACAGTAAAATCCGAGAATGATGAGCTCTTCTCAGGTGAAATGGCACGACACCCAACGATTCTGACTTGTGTATAAAATTCGATAGTGAATTCATGAAACTTTCCTGCAAATAAAATAACTTTTATTTTTTCACACGATAAAAGATTCATGCAAATGAGCAAATAATGGCAAAATACTTTAAATGTGGACTATTTTGTATTAAAAACTCCGGAAATCATGTAGTTTTGATATGATTTAATAACACACGAATGCATATTAGCTTCAATAGAACCATTTTCACATAAATAGTCTAAAAACATAATAAAAACGAACCATTTATCTCGCATAAATTTGAGGTTAGGTCGTTTTGCATTTTTGACACGATCGGAAACAATCATATCTCCCCACTCCGTTGTTTTGGCGATCAGGGGTAAACAGATTTGCAAGGTTGCCGATGTCAACTTTTGCATCAAATAGATTATAATGATGCCTAATTATTCGTGACTTTGTCTGTATAAGTCCAAGCTTTTGTAGTACGAATCAATTTATAAATACAAAAACGAATCGCATATCTCTTCGCAACTCTAACATTGCTTTTGAAGTATTTTTTTTAACAAAAAACATTTTTTAGATTCACCGCGATAGTTCGCCTCTTAGTTGGTGGAAAATTAAATGTTCATATGACTCCTCCACAAGTAAAAGTTACGATAATCTCCGAATCGCAAGCTAAAAAATTTTTAAAGAATGAAAAACTTGGCAAAAGTGGCGAAAATGCTGGTGAAATTTTAAATAATACCGGTACTATGGAGTATCAACAAAACTCGAGGCAACTTTCAGTCAGTTTTAGAAATATGCAGTTGAAGAATATTAAGAGAACCGAAAAGAAAGGTAATAACAGAAGCGTTGTTTATGTTTTATTTTCTGTTGGAACACTAGCCCATATATTTAAATAAAGATTCATTCAAGGTCAAGTATTCTTATCCACCATTTCGATTTTCAAGATAGATCATTGTCGGGACATTCGGTTAATTTGGACGGATTTAAAAAAAAAAGAATTTTAATAACATACATACCTACATATTTTCATATAGTCATGCCTTTTTCCCGTAGGGGTAGGCAGAGATCACTTGCTACGGTTCTTACACACATCTTTTGCTTCCTCTACTTTCATCAGTGCTCTCATGCATGCTCGTCGGTTGTTGGTTCTCTTGACCTGGCCTTTCTTCAAAACAATGTTGATCTGATCAAGGTATGTTCGCCGAGGTCGACCTCTACCGACTTGTCCATTCACACTCGCCTTCTAAATTTGTTTCGTCAATCTTCCTTCATCCATACTTTCTACGTGTCCAAACCATAGGATTAATGCTGCGGAGATAAGTAGTCCGAAAAGTATAGCCGGAGTGACTCGGTTGAATAAAGTAAAGAATAGTGAGATAAGAGAACGCTGTGGTGTAAAAGAAGATATGGTTACAAAGATAGATAAAGGAATGCTTAGATGGTTTGGACACGTAGAAAGGGTAGATGAAAGAAGATTGACGAAGCATATTTATAAGGCGAGTGTGAATGGACAAGTTGGTAGAGATCGACCTTGGCGAACATATCTCGATTAGATCAACATTGTTTTGAAGAAAGGCCAGGTCAAGAGTACCAATAACCGACGAGCATGTATGAGAGCACTGATGAAAGTAGAGGAAGCAAAAGATGTGTGTAAGAACCGTAGCAAGTGAAATGAAGTGGTCTCTGCCTACCCCTACGGGAAAAAGGCGTGACTGCATGTTTGTATGTATACATATTTTTGTCTATAGGATAGTTGAGCACTTTTCAGATCTGTCAATTTTGTACATATTTCATACAATAGTATAGTCTAACCGAGTAAAAGAATATATTCTCTCCACGACCAGAAAGTATCAATCAAAAACAATTAAAATTTAACGTGAGCAAAAAGTTATTTAATGAGACATTTGTATTAGTATTTAAATTTATAGTGTTGGTACAATTACTGCAATACCTTACCTTTTTTTTCTGGAAAAACCTTCGATTTCTTGACTATATACTTTTCAAAAGAGCGTTTTAAATTTTTTTTTAATTTTTGTTACTTGAAATGTCGATATCGTGTTTTACATTTATTGTTGCTTTTAGGGTTGAATGTAATTTCCATAGAGTCGAGGATTTCCCCATTTTTTTAATAAATCACTGAAAAATGCTATTAAAACATCGGAAATAGAGTTTCTTTTCTTTTCTTGTTGCCAGTCCCTTAACAGTGCATAATTCTTTTCATATTCATGTCTTAATTTTTGCCGCAGCAGGTTCTCGCATAATTTGTAATTTCAGGTGAAGTATATTATCAAATTCCATATCTGATTGACTCGATTTTTCACTCATTAATTTATTTCAATTAAAACTTGTCTGAAAGTAATTATTACGACGCCGCTATTTGCATCTGATACTGATAGTTTTGAAATCCATGGCAATGTGTCTCGTTTAGTTCGATTACGGAATATTCATTCTGTACTTTATTATACAGGGTGTTTCAAAGAAAGATGACCCCGTCTCCAGGATAGGTAGAAAACTGAATAATAAATAATTGGGGTTTGCTTGGTAAAAAATATTTCGTAACGTCATATGTATTCAAGATAAAGGGCGTTGAAGAAAAAAAATTTGGTTATCACTTCATAATTTTCAAATCAAAATATTCCGAAAACGGTACACAGTATCGAGTTTTACCAAGAGTACCTTTTTGGTGTAAAATTAAATGATGTTTAAGTTCACTTGAAATTTTGATTAATACATCTAACCTTAAAAAAGTTATGTTCAATACTAGTTTGTACGAACCGTGTTACTAGCGCCCTCTATGAGAGTCAGATATAAAAACAAATTTGTTGAAAATTAAGTTATTTTGCAACAGCAGAATGTTCTTCAATCCATTCCTTTATTTAAAAACCTCATTATCACAGCCAAAAGACGGTTGCTATAGGCAACCAATCATAAAAAGTCACAAAAAAATTTACGAGCAATATAATTAGATAAAATCAGTTTAGTTAAAAGCCATCAACCAGTGAAAATTTTCCAAAGAGACAAAAGGTTCTCAACTGTAAGCTCGGTATACATATTTTTACAATGTAGTATAAAACAAGAAAAGTGTTTAATTTAATTCATCAAAAAATTCACGGCGGTAAAGCCAGAAAAACCTGACAGCAAAAAAGAATTACGAACCAGCCCCAACTAGCTATCGAAGAATTAACATCGAATCGAGGCACGGCGAGATTCAACAGAGGCAGAGACATACAACATCCTACAACTTCTGCTAGTAGCCTTCCTGTTTTTCTTGCCGGCGCGCCGAGAAAATTGATGGAATGTATCAGCAAAATTCGGCAAATTCGTAATAAATGTGTAAACATTTTTTTTCTTCTTGAATACGGATGGCGTTACGAACATTTTTTACAAAGCAAACCCTAATTATTTTTCAGTTTTCTACCTATCCTAGAGACGGGGCCACCCTTTTTTGAAACATCCTCTAGAGTACGCATAAAGGCGCGACCATAGCTTCAAATATTTACTTCGCAAATATTTTTGCTGTATTTCAAAATAAAACGCACGACGTAAATATTTATAGATATGGTTATGGATAAGTGTTTCGGAATATTCTAATTGGGAGTAAGAATTTTTACATTCTATTATAAATAATGATTTCGGAATTATTACATTAACTAATGGTCTTGTAGAAACAAGTATTTACTATTTATATTTTGAACTTGCTAGTATACAGTGTGGAACAGCCAAATGGAATAAATTCGATAACGAATAAATGAGAGCGTGTTGGGAAAAACGCTTGGACACGTCGATTTGTATTTTTAGATGCGCATTTTTTTAAAAAAATAATATTTATATAGGGTGTGACATGTGACAGTGGCCGATACCAACTTTCTTATTTTAAATACAACCCCCTGTATATTATTTATTTTTTGGATTCTTCAGAAAATTCTAGACATAATTCATGTACAATGTCCCATACCTATCTTCAACTGTTTCGGAAATATTAAGTGTTTTCAGATGTATTACAAAAATTAACATTAAAAAAAGGAAATTATTTTATTTTGAAAAAATCCTAGTCCACATTGAATAACGATATATCCATTAATAACGAACATGCCAACATGCACAATTTAAATCATTTATGAGTTGCTTACTTTAAATAGAACACACTGTATTTTATTACATTCATCTTCCGCTGTATTTTTTTAAGTTTAAGATAGCGGTACTGATGCAATGGAAATCAAAAAACGAATCATTCTAGCAAAAAGAATTATCGAATGCCTTAATGGGATACTATGGAGTAAAGAAATAACATACGTACATGCATATAGTCACGACTTTTTCCCGTAGGGGTAGGCAAAGACCACTTCCTTCCACTTCCGCTACGGTTCGTACACACATCTTTTGCTTCCCCTACTTTCATCAGTGCTCTCATACATGCTCGTCGGTTGTTGGAAATAACAAAGAAAAGAAAAATTAACATCTATGAAACCATGATAAAAAGTACAATATAATATGGAGCAGAAACCTGGAGAATTACCGAAAAGAACAAAAAAAAAGTTGAAGATGTTGGGATGGATGTTTTCAGGAGGTCCTGGCGCATCTCCCGAAGGGACAGAAATAGAAATGACACTATAAAACAACAAATAGGAATTGAGGCACTATTACTAATGATATAGAGCAAAAACACCTCACCTGGTACGGCCACGTCCAACGAATGCCCGATATAAGATTGCCCAAACAAGTCTTACAATGGCAACCAAGTGAAAGAAGGGGAAGACCTCGATTGGAATGGCAAACCAGTATTCAAAAGTCAATGAGCGAAAGAAACCTAACATCTCAGGATTGCGAAGACCGAAGGGGATGGAAATTAGGCGTCGGACACGAAATACGTTCTAAACCGACATATATATGTATATATATATATATATATATATATATATATATATATATATATATATATATATATATATATATATATATATATATATATATATAATCCAAAATATTAGAATAAATTATGTTTAAATTTTAAAAATCAGTTTTTTTATTCATTGAATGTTTTTCATTTTTTATGTAAACCATTTCTAAAAAACGTCTTTTAAACATATTACTTTTTTTAGTTAAAATTGAAATATTGGTAAAATCAATTGAATGTCCTGTACTATTTACATGTTGTGATAAAGCATGAATGTCACTTTTGGAAGAATCAATTCTTGATTTTAGAATTCTTGATGTTTCACCAATATAGTTTTTATCTAACTACTCATCTCCGCAGCATTAATCCTATTTTCATGCTTCTTCTGCCAAACCCAACATTCACTACCATACATAAGTGTAGGAACCAACACACCTCTATGCATAACCAGACGTGCCTTTTTTGACACTTTCTGGCTATTCATAAAGCTATGCAGTGCCCCATTCATCTGTTTTTCTGTCAACACCCTTCGCTCAATGCCACTGTCATACTTTTCATCTCTCGTGAACTTTGAACCCAAGTACACAAATTCATTTACTTGTTCCACTCTTTCTCCCTCAATCGAAACTTCACAGTTTTTCATGCTTTCTTCTCTTTCAAAAACCATTACTTTCGTTTTGCTCACATTTATTTTCATCCCTTTGATTTTCAGGGAATCATGCATAACATTAACCATCGCCTGCAACTCCTCTTCAGATAACGCTAATATGACTTGATCATCGGCGTAAAGAAGGCATTTGACAATCAAATCATTTATTCATTCCATCCATACGCACTCTTTCAAATCTTTTAAACAATCGTCTATTTATAAGTTAAACAGCCATGGCGAAGCCACACTTCCCTGTCTCACACCTTTTTCGATGTTAAACCAGTCCGTGCAAGCTCCGTTTATCCTGACACAAGCAGTGGAATCCTCGTAAAGTGATTTATAGTATCCTATAAATTAGATCTGAACGTTCTTTTTTATGTAGGTAGCTACAATTTATAAAATTTTCATACAATTAATGTTTTTAAAAGGTGACGTAAGTGTAATGGACGAAAAATTCTCTTTGCTGTTCAAATCACAATTTAGTGTTGGAGAAGGAGAGTTAATGTTTCAAGTATGGACACTAAGCTTACCGGTAGTGGTAATCGTTCATGGAAATCAAGAGCCATACGCATGGGCTACTGTTACTTGGGATAACGCTTTTAGCGAACTCGGAAGAGTGCCTTTTATTACACCCGGAAGGGTAAGTTATTTTTATTTCACACTGTTTATCTAATCAATTGAAATAAATTCGTAACGTTTTAAACTAATTATGTCTAAATGAAAGTTTTATTTTTAATTCGAAATGTCACTTTAAAAAATAAAAAACTTTAATTTATTTTTACAAAGCAGAACAATTATTACAATAAAAATGCTAAATTTATTACATCGCAAATAAAAATATACAAATAAACATTTAATCTAATGCTGATAATAATTTTATGCTTAGTTAATTAAAAACTATTTAAGAATAAATTCTATTATTTCTGCCAATGTCTGCATAATCCTTAGCAACAATTCTCGAATGGGGATCCAATAACTTGGTAGAATTCAATGCAAACAAAACACAAGCATGTCTTTTTTCTAGAAAAGCCGATCTCACTGTGCCTAACATAACTTTGTCAGGAGTAACCATACCACTGAAGTCATCCATATCGATGCTTGGTATTACTATCAACAATAACCTTTCCTGGGAAAATCACGTGAGGTCCATTGCCAAAAGTGCATCCCAAAAACTTGGTTTTTTGTTTCGTGCCAAGAGCTATTTCACCTCCAGTCAGCTACTTATGATCTATAAGGCACAGATCCGACCTGTACTGGAGTACTGTTCCCATATTTGGAGTGCAGCACCTAAACATATCCTGAAGCTACTGGATTCTGTCCAAAAAAGGGCAATTCGTCTCGTCGGTGATGCCTCGCTTACAAACTCGCTTACTTTTCTGGAACACCGTAGAAAAGTTGGCGATTTGTCTCTATTTTATAGATATTTTCATGGGCGATGCTCTTCTGAAATATCAACAATCGTTCCTCCTTTGGCAGTATCTTCGAGATTAACCCGTCAAGTTCAGTCTTCACACCCCTTCGTGGTCACTTTGGAGACCTGCAGAACATCACTTTCCAAAGACTCATTCATCCAACGAATTGCGAGGCTTTGGAACTCATTGCCTAGGGAGGTGTTCCCCGAGGCATACAACCTCCAGAAATTTAAGAAGAACACCAACTCCTACCTTCTTTCCCTTGGTTCCCACGATGTTTTCTGAACATTACAGGATATCCTTTTTCGTGGGAACCAGGACATAAAAAAAAAAAAAATCCTGAGACAGCAGCCTTTTTGATTACATGTACTAAAATTTTATAAATAAAAGTTAAATGTTAATTAGATTTCATGTTTATATTATTTTTAAAATTAGCAATTTCGTATACATACACTTTAGAGTTAATTTATGTTCATGTAAAGACATGAAATATTACTGATATAACATCCAAACGGCGCGATGGTTCATATTTTTTAATTAAAGTGATTATTTTTTTTGACGTTTCCCAAAACTAATAGAAATTTTCAATTTCAGTAATTTATATACGTTCTAGCCAATCAAAATATTATTATAATGGGATTAATCTACTTATAATATTTCAGCGAGAATTATATTCGTGTAAATTGTTTATATTGAATGACAACCACATGAAAACGTATTTTCTTGATCTGACGCGTCTGTCATAAAGTTTCAAGATATTCGTAAAATGAATCCCAAACGTTTTAGTGAATCATCAGTCGATGAAATAACTAATAAAATCATTAAAATTGCATATAAGAATACCATAATAAGCAGCGCGTCGAATACCAAGCGTAAGTTATTACAAAAAGAGCCCGAAAAAAGGAAACAAAGTTCTGCAAGTTTGAGCAAAAAAGAAATCTTGGACTTGATAAAACTGTTCGACAAAAACACACCGTCTGGCTTGCAGAAGCAATTCTATTGCTTCATATGAACTGGCTTGGCGTAGTGGAGAAGGTTCTCAATGTTTAGTGCATTATTTCACAGACGAAACGAACAATGCGGGGTTGACCACCACAAGAATAGAATATAACCCTATATTTTCCAAAACGGCGCAAGTGGAAGTACAAAGATGTGCGGACAGTAAATGGTTAATACTAAATACCGAAGACCCTGATATTTGCCCTGTTCGATTGTTCAAGAAATTACTCAGCAAGTGAAATGCAAATATCAAAACTGACAGGTTATTTTTAACAGTTAATATTGCTTGGGATAAACCATATTTTTCAGGATGGTACAAAAATATGCCGATTGGGATGAACATTATGTCTAAGTGGATAAAAGAATCTGCAGAGATGATTGGACTCGATATTAAAAAAAATTAAAATTACCAATCATTCCGCACGATCGACTACAGTGTCTCACCATGCCAAAGCAGGTATCAATGAGCAGGAAATTATAAAAATCACAGGACACAGCTCATCTAATTCACTGAAACCTTACCTGCAATTTTATAATGAACATCATTCAAATTTAATTGGTAACCTAAGAGAGAGAGAGAGATAGTGGGGAAGTATCATTAACTTTCAACACATCAGAACAAAACAATGTTGAAAAATTCTCCACCCAAGGGCATAACATTTACAATAATTGTATTTTCCATGTTTATACCTTCAATGCATCCTAATTTAAATAACTCATTCAGTATATATTGAGTCGAATTATATAAATTTGTTAAAATAAAAATATACATACATACTTAAAGTCACGCCTTTTTCCCATGGGGGTAGGCAGAGACTACTTTCTTCCACTTGCCACGTTTCTTACACACATCTTTTGCTTCCTCTACTTTCATCAGTGCTCTCATACATGCTCGTCGGTTGTTGGTACTCTTGACCTGGCCTTTCCTCAAAACAATGTTGATCTGATCAAGATATGTTCTCCGAGGTCGACCTCTACCGACTTGTCCATTCACACTCGCTTTATAAATTTGTTTAGTCAACCTTCCTTTATCCATCCTTTCAACGTGTCCAAACCATCTAAGCATTCCTTTATCTATCTTTGTAACCACATCTTTTACACCACATCGTTCTCTTATCTCACTAATCTTTACCTTATCCAACCGAGTCACTCCGGCTATACTTCTCAGACTACTCATCTCCGCAGAATTAATCCTACCCTAGTAGAAATTTATCTTGGCGCAATATTGGCTAGACGTTGGTGCCAATATTCGACAATATTGGAAATAAAAAAAAATGTTAACACTTTCCAATATACGTCCAATATTGGCAATATTGATCAATATTGCGCCAATGTCTGGCCAACATTCGCAACCGAATCTTGGCGGTATATTGAGAATCAATATTGGGCCAATATTGGCTAAGTATTGATATGGTGCACCAATATAGCCCCAATATTCCAATATTGGCGCGAGGTTGCGCCGATGTTTTTCCAACATTCGGTTCTACTAGGGTATTTTCTTGCTTCTTCTGCCAAACCCAACATTCACTACCATACATAAGTGTAGGAACCAACACACCACTATGCACAACCAGACGTGCCTTTTTTGACACTTTCTGGCTATTCATAAAGCTATGCAGTGCCCCATTCATTTGTCTTCCTGCCAACACCCTTCGCTCAATGTCAATGTCATACCTTCCATCTTTCGTAAACTTTGAACCCAAGTACACAAATTCATTTACTTGTTCCACTCTTTCTCCCTCAATCGAAACTCCAGTTTGTCATGCTTTCTTCTCTTTCAAAAACCATTACTTTCGTTTTGCTTACATTTATTTTCATCCCTTTGTTTTTCAGGGCATCATGCATAACATTAACCATCGCCTGCAACTCCTCTTCAGATGACGCTAATATGACTTGATCATCGACGTAAAGAAGGCATTTGACGATCAAATCATTCATTTGCAATCCTTACGCACCTCTTTCAAATCTTTTAAACAATCGTCTATGTATAAGTTAAACAGCCATGGCGAAGCCACACATTCCTGTGTCACACCTTTTTCGATGTTGAACCAGTCCGTGCAAGCTCCGTTTATCCTGACACAAGCAGAGAAATCCTTATAAAGTGATTTTAGTGCTCGTAATAAACTACCGCTCACCCCATACATAGACAATGTCGACCAAAATTCACTTTTCGCCACTCTGTCATAGGCCTTTTCCAAGTCTATAAAAGCGTAAAAGACCTTCTGACTTCTAGCCAAGAATTTTTCGACTATACCTCGTAGTGAAAAGACCTGATCCATACATCTTCTTCCTCTTCTAAATCCTGCTTGCACATCCCATATCATCTTCTCAGTTTCATTCGTTACTCTTTTAATCAATATCTTTGCATACAATTTGCCGACTATGCTGAGTAAACTAATGCCTCGGTAGTTCTTACAGTCTTACTGCGAACCTTTTCCCTTTTAAAGTGGCACGATAACGGCCTTGCACCAGTCGACTGGTACGCTACCACTCCTTCGACAAAGGTTAAAAATATAAAATCTTAAAAGTGATTTTTATTGTAACGTCAAAAAATAATCTATCGATAAAGTTCGATAAATTAGATAATAATTCTTCAGGCCTTTTCTCAAACTTGTTGTCATTTGACAACGAGTTTTCTAAAATCTGTCAAATTATTTTCAATGTTTTCTCACTCTCTTGTGATATTACTTCAGAAAATATGTTGTATACATCTTTGCAACTTTGGCCCAAACATTTTATCTTTAAATATTCAGATAATTTGTGATTGTATAGAAATTCATGTTTATCAATTTTAAGAACAAAATTTGCTCTGATTTTCAAGAGTTTACCGGCTGATGTTGTACCAATCCAGTAAGAGAAGGCCCTTTTGGTATTAAAACCATATTGTATGAACAAATAGCTTTGTTCGCGGAGCTGATTTCTGACAAGTTCCTGATTGATACACAACTAGTTTGGGATTAACAATGTACGCTTGCGTGGTCAGAAACTAGTTAGAAATCGATCCAGATGTTGAGTCTCCGTGAACGACAAATTCAAGTTTCGGGACAAGGAGTTGCTGCTACAGCGGCCACGTGACAACATTAATAAAAATCAATATATCTGACTGAGTACCCGACCAAACAACGTTAAAGGGATTGTTAACTGATTAATGTACATTATAACACCAAAAACCCAATAGGATACGCAAAAGTTACTAATTTTAGTTTTGCACTGGTACTGGCCACTGTACAGTGGTAATCATTTGCAAATTTTATATTTTATTATCAAAAAAGTTAAAAAAAATATTACACTTTAACAAACATTATAATCCATTTTAAAAGTTAACAAGTTTGTTGTTCGTTGTGTTGCATCTGCACTTATTCGTTTGGGCAAAATGAGGACTATGTCTTCTTTTGTTATTGTGGCAGAATCTTTAACTGTAGGATCCGAAAAATGTATTCCATGTCGTCGTAGAAAATTTACACTATATTTGTAATCCGAAGAAAAAACGTCTGTAACTTGTGCTACGTAAAATTTTGAGGTTTTTTCGGTATCAAATCTCACCAGAACAAATGAACCCACCTCCACCATTCTCGGGGTTATGTCCTGGTAAGACATTTTATCTAATTCTGAAAATAGACTAACAACATCGAAATCCGCAACATCAGACAATTCCCTATCACTGTTACTGCTATCACTGCTATCTTTTTCTTTGTATTAGTCGACCTAACTGAACTATCAATTTTTCTTTTTACCATTGTCTTAGCTTTCTTGACTCCATTCTGCCTCTCTGCCTTACTATTCTTTCTGCTGTTTCCGCTTCTATTCTTTTATAATTGGTGTATCAGTCAAAACTTCAGTAGTCTTCTTCTGTCTTTAGGGTATGGTTGCAGTAACACGGGATAAATAAATCGATTTGTTTCCTGTAAAGTTGCTACTGTTTCACAAGAAACAATTTTTTGTCAAGTGTAACTTCCGTCGGATGTTTTTGATTTGTTTCTGTTATTTTATCTTGACGTGATGTTGAAGGGAACTGAAGGTCAATTTCTGGTATTTCGCTGGCATTTAAATTGTTTGGTTTTTGTTCTTCTCGAACAACTTTTGGCATATCTGTTACTGTTGCGGCCAAAAAAATCATCGTCGTTAAAAATGTCATTGTTGAATGGAAACATCCCAGTAGCCGAAAATGCTGATGCCACATTTTTGGAAAGAAAGTGGATAAGCGTCCCTTAAAATCTCTGCTATATCGTATATGGTTATCCTCTTTCCTGGATTCTTCAATAACCATTTTTGACACTCATCCGAATAATATTTCTTCAGAGGACCAAATACAGCTTTATCGAGCGATTGAAGGCGATGACTAGTATGTGGCGTTATCGTTAACAAAATTTTATCAGTTTTCATTGCTAGTTTAATAGACGCTAAAAAAACATGACTTTCATAATTGTCCATAATGAGTAAAATGGGAGACGCCTCTGTAGGATTAGTGTGTGTTATAAAATATATCATCTACTGCTCAAACAATTCTGCTGTCATCCATCCAGAAGGTGTAGCGGAACCCTGAGTTCCTGGCGGTGCATTTTTGTTTATATATTTACCAAGGAACACTAAAAACGGCGGTATCGAATTACCAATGGCGTTTATGGCATTGCAAATAGTACCCAAAGTTCCCCTTTCTTTATTGGAAACTGTATGACCTACTTACTTCTGTCAATTTTTGGCTATTACTTTCTCTGTATTTTGCACAGTTGTTAGTGCTGTTTCGTCAACATTATAAACCTGACTAGGGGTAAACTGATATTTTTTATAAATCGTCTTGAGATTACTAAACGACTGCAACGACTAATCGATTAAACCCCATCGCTCTACCTAGTGAAGTAGTGATAAATCTGCGTTTCGTTTCATAAAACTTGCCAGAAATGTGGTTGTTGTTTCCCCGTGACGTAGGTATTTTTTTCTTGTTAGCAATCGCCAAATCGTAAGCTAGTTTTCTAGCACCTTTTAGATTAAGCTTGGTCATAGTTATTGAGTTCTTGTTCTTCATATGTACAAAAATTTTTATCTATACGATAAGGTGAAGACAATTTCGAAACTCCTTCAATCCACCTTCCATAACATCATATACAGGTTGAGGAAAAAGTATAGAAACCCCGGAAAATTCGGAAAACCGCACGAGGTCAGTCGTTAAACAAAGGTCGTACCCTAGGTAACTTTTAACAAGGAATCAAACGGTGACCTCTGATTTGACCTTGAACCTCATTTTCAAGGTCAAACTAATTTTTTTAAATGGGAACCCCTATTTTTTATACCGGAATTGGAAAGAGCGAAAAATTTTACGTCCGGATATTTCAAAACCCTTGGTTTCACGAAGGATTAGGGATCACGCTAGTGATGAACCCATGTTTCGTCGACCGTAAGAAATTTTCGCTTAAATTCGTCGGGATTCCTGTTAACAATCTCCTCCAAATTTGTCTCCGCTGCAACCTGGCGATCACGCTTCTGGTCTGCCGTCAGCATTCATAGAACCCTACGTGCAGAGAGTTTTTTAAAACCCAATTTCTGATTTAAAATTTTTTCAACACTTCCAACAGAAAACCTACGTGTCTCTGCTATAGCCTTAACTGTAATTCTTTTGTTATTTAATACCTTTTCATGGACTAAATTCACATTTTCTTTGGTCACCACAGTTTTGAGGGCTCCTGCATGTTGACAGGTGTCTCTTCCCAGTTTGGAAACTCGTGACCAGCTTTGATCACCTGGTACGAAGGGGCAGAGTTACCCAAAACTTCTACCATGTCCTTACATAGTTCTTGTGGTGATAACCTCTTTTTACAGAGGTACTTTATCGAACCTCTTACCTCAATTCTGTCCATTTTTATAAAATCACGGACACCTCAATGGAAAAAAATTAATATTTAACGTACACAAACTGATGCGCTGATGCTAAATGGCACACACTAATGTCATACAATAAGCTTTTGTCTGACACTTTATTTGCATTTGTCATTCAACGCCAACTATGTTAGGACAACAATTCGTGAACTATCCTCGTAATTAAAAAAAATATATGAATGGGTATTTTTGAGATTATTAGGGGTTGCTTTTTTCTCTTTTAATCGGTACAGTTTTTATTTATATTATTTAAAAACAATATTTTTTATATTATAGGTACCTTGGAATAAGATAGCAGAGACATTGTCTCTTAAATTTAGAGTTGCCACAGGAAGAGGACTTACAGAAGAAAACTTGCGATTTTTAGCTGAAAAAGCATTTAGAGGCAAATATAGTGAAACTAACAATTTTATGTTAAGTTGGATTCGATTTTGTAAAGATCCATTAAGCGAAAAATACCCTTTCTGGGAATGGTTCTATGCCATAATGAAGCTCACTAGAGAACATCTCAGAGGACCCTGGGTCGATGGGTTAGTATCCTTTACTTTTTTGCACTAAAATGTATGTAATTATCAACTAAACACATTTTCTGCTTTAGTGCCATAATGGGATTTATAAGAAAAAGACAAGCTGAAGAAATGTTATCGTCGTGTTTGGTAGGGACCTTCCTGTTAAGATTTTCTGACAGTGAATTAGGGGGGATAACAATAGCCTGGACGTCTGGTAAATTTTTATCCACAATATCAATTACATAGTTCATTTGTAATTAATTTTATGATCGTAAATATTTTCAACGATTTTTTTTATCAAACCAATAACATACATACATACATATAGTCACACCTTTTTCCCGTAGGGATAGGCAGAGACCACTTCCTTTCACTTGCTACGATTTTTACACACATATTTTGCTTTCTTTTCTTTCATCAGTGCTCGTCAGTTGTTGGTATTCTTGACCTGGCCTTTCTTTAAAACAATGTTGATCTGATCGAGATATGGTCGCCGAATCGACCTCTACCGACTTGTCCATTCACACTCGCCTTATAAATTTGTTTTGTCAATCTTTCTTCATCCATCCTTTCTACGTGTCCAAACCATCTAAGCATTCTTTTATCTATCTTTGTAACCACATCTTCTTTTACACTACAGCGTTCTCTTATCTCACTATTCTTTACTCTTTATCCAACCGAGTCACTCCGGTTATACTTCTTAGACTATTAATCTCCGCAGCATTAATCCTATTTTCATGTTTTTTCTGCCAAACTCAACATTCTCTACCATACATAAGTGACGGAACCAACACACTTCTATGCACAGCTAGACGTGCCTTTTTTGACACTTTCTGGCTGCTCATAAAGCTATACAGTGCCTCATTCGTTTGTTTTCCTGTCAACACCCTTCGCTCAATGTCACTGTCATACTTTTCATCTCTCGTAAACTTTAAACCAAAGTGTTGAAAATTCGTGGTTTCAACAGTAGAATTTCCCTCCATGCAATTCCTTAATTAAAACCCCCTTATTACGGCCCAGATGCCGACAAGCTATCAGCTGCTAGGCACGTGCCAGTAGCAAACAACTATAAACCGTGTGCAAAACGCCGGTTACGCGTGGACAAATAAGAACGCTGACTTCAGCGCCAGAAAAACGAAGCCACATATACCTGTCTCACACCTTTTTCGATGTTAAACCAGTCCGTGTAAGCTCCGTTTACCCCATACATAGATAATGTCGACCACAATTCACTCCTCACCACTCTGTCAAAGGCCTTTTCCAAGTCTATAAAAGCGCAATAGACCTTCTGACTAGCCAATAAATGTATGAAATTTGCTTTTATCGTGAATTAGATAAAGATATTACATTTGACAGTTCTTTGGAAAAAACTTAATCTTAAACCTTTAACTTTAGATAAGCAGAGTTTATTTTAATTAATGTTAATTTTTAGATTCTGGCGAGGTATTTAGTTTACAACCGTTCACTTGCAAAGATTTTGCCATTCGATCGCTCGCAGACCGTATTGCAGATTTAAATCATCTTGTTTACTTATATCCTGACATATCTAAAGACATTGCATTTGGAAAATATTATACACCATATCAAGGTACGTTTAAATCCGTTAGTGCTCATCAAGCATTTTTAATAATAACTTTATGTAAAAGTGTAGGGATAAATTACTAATAAAAGTCACTCTTGCAGCATCCCCACTTCACTTTCACAAATTCATTTCGAGTGACGATTTAAACCGAATTGGTTAGGGTAGGTTAGGTTAAAACGGCGGTTCGAAAGTAACACACTTAGGCCTTTTGGCCCGTTGTGATACCATGATGGACGACGGTGCCTTCCCCCTCTAGGGTAGGAGAACCAGTTGGAACATTTAAGAAAAAGTATGACATCTTTATTGGAGGTCTTTATTGCTGTAACCGAATTAGTGACAAACTAAAAAAAAATATTAGTACCAAATACACTATATAATTTCGCAAATTTCAGTTTTATTTAACAATTCAAAAACTATCAGTTTATCATCAGGATACTATGTGAAACCGGTGGAATTAAGTTTGTTTATCGATCCATATGTTGTAGAATGAGAACTGTACAAATATGTTCCTTTGGTAGAAACGATATTTTTTTCTTCCTCACGAACTGTTTTATTCTATTTGAAAATTCTACCAGCTTTAATCTTACATCATAACTTAATCCCGGGCCTCGAATATATTAAGGGTTATGCACAGAAGTTTTGATAGGTCGAGGTGCTTGAGAGGCTGCTTAGCCTTTACACCTCCCCCCTTACAATTTACTACATCATAACTTTCCATTAACAAATCTTTATTATATTCGTGTTATTTACTACCAAAAACCTAATGCAAAGAGTACTTTTCCTAATGTGGACTGCCCAAATCCTACTTGTGTATCGTTTTCTTTGTGTAAAATTGCTTTTAAAGTCGGCCGTTGCTTTTGTATTGTAGGAAAATTATTTACAATTTCCTTAATTTTTTGCCCCAGTCCTTTCAAAGATAGAATATAAGGTTAATTACCTGTCGGTACTCCTTAAGCCTCATCGCGAACACTGCAAAACACCTTTTTCTATATTCCCGTAGCAGCCAATACTCGACGACGAAAGCTTTTATTGGGAATTTTTAAGCTATGTTTCGTCTTATTTTTTATAAATTTAATTACATTAGCAATTACCTCTTTTGTTTCTGCAGAGAAGTTCTTCTTACCTTTTGGTCTTCCCATTTTAAGTTTGTATTTTGAATGAAAAAGTACAAGAGCAGTCAAAATACTCACATGATTATGCTAAATGTTAACCTAAACATTATAACCAGCTAAAATGTTCACGCGTACTTCGTCAAGCAAAGTTATTAGATAGTCGGTTAGAATCCGATTGGATTTTTGCAGACGTTTCGCCCAAGTCTCACCTGCCATTTTCAATGCGTAGTCTTCGCCGGTCGGCTAAGAAATAAGAGTTTCTGTCATTCTGTCAAATCAAGTAATATTTATAGGTTTGCGCCGAAGATTGTAACGGCGCTCATTGGTTAGCGTTGGCTCCGCCCCCTCCGAAATTTCGTTTGGTATTATGTCAGTTGTGTTCAGATGTTGTGGTTTCGCTTGTTTTTTAATTATGGTTTTTCATGTAAATGATAAATGCAAAGCATCGTCTCTTTTGTTGAGGTGTCCCATCTTCTCTATTTCAATGGCCTCACGTATTGTTCTTGTTTTGTAGTTTTCGATATTGGCTATTTGTTTGCAGCTGTCGAATTTAATTTTGTGGCCAGTTTTGTGTTGATGTTGAAAAAGGGCAGATGTTATTTGTTTACTTTTAATGGCCAACTTGTGTTATTTTAACCTGGCTGAGATTCTTCGATTAGTTTGTCCGACCTAAGTTAAATTGCAATTTCCACATGACTACTACAAAACATTAAACGGCTACACTAAAAGTGTTTACTATGTATTTTATAATTTCATTTCATTGTACTCTATAGTAATAAATGTTTTGCATTTTAAATAATAAAAAAGTAATTTTTGAAGTGAAAACTTCTTTAGCGGCGTTGTACACTTTTTTTGTAATGGGTAAAAAATGTTAAACTCGCGTCAGGACACGTGGCCTGATCGAAAATTCGTAAGACGGTACCAAGGTATTTTAGGTCGGACGGAAGACTGACCGGTTTTAACTCGTGAAAATGTTACTTTCATAGCTCCGTAATTTTGTTTAAAACAGACTAGGTTTTTTATACAATAAACTCGAATACGTTTTAAATAAATATTTTCTTTAACCGTTGACGCATGTCATGGACTTTATTTACTTTGTTTATATATTTTTAATAGAAATAAAACGTACCCGAAGCTTCGTAGATCGCGTTTAAAAAAAGTATTCGTTGATTCAGCGATATTCTCGTCGATTAACCGATATAATTTTCGATATTCTTTTTAAGTTACTGTCATATCGATAGCCGTACGCATTAACGGAAGTATCTTTTATATAAAAAATATATCATAAACGAACAATAATCATTATAAGAAAAATAGTACGCTATACGAACCCGACATGTCTACCTTGTTGCTTCGAATAAGTGTGTATCGTGTATAAAATACTAACAATATTGTGATAAAAAAAAAACAAACATAATTTAAGTAATTAATATATCTTTATATTAAATTAACTTAAATATTAATGATTCATTCAGTCAGTCAGTGTCCGGCCGTCCGTCAGATCGGTCGGTCATGATTATATTTAAATAATCGACAATACGTTAATATATTATACACTTGGAAATTGTACGCACGAGAAAGTTTTAAGTTTAAATCTATTTTTTGATTTTTGTAGTACGACAAAACGCACAACATACTCATAATTCGATGCAATATTTATCTTGTATGTAGGTAGCAGCATGATTTATTCGCCAAAATACCCTTGTGTATTCCCTCATTATATATAGACGACATACTCGGCTTAAAATTTTCCGCAATACTATCATTTAAGAATTTGCAGGTTTATTCTTAAAAGGGATAAATCATCTTCTCGATTTGTTTCGTTATGTTTATATTTTTTTATATAATACTTTTATAATAGGTAAGCATTTAATTATAATTATGGTTGTTCCCCATGAATTATTTCTTTATCGATGAAATATTTTAAATAAATTTTTGAAGTGAAAACTTCTTTAGCGGCGTTGTACACTTTTTTTGTAATGGGTAAAAAATGTTAAACTCGCGTCAGGACACGTGACCTGATCGAAAATTCGTAAGACGGATGGAGAGTAGACAGCTGGCGTGGCGTAGGAGAGGGAGTATCCCCCTCTCTTTCTACGGCGCGGCGAAAATGTATGCCTGCGCCGGCTGTTTCGTTTAGGCGGCGCAGGGCGCACAACGTTAATACTTAAGTTTTCACTTCTGCCGGCACTCCCAGAGTGCAACCCGTAAAATTTTTTTTTTAATATAAGTTATTTTTCAGATAATCCGCCTTCTGCAAATAATGGCTATGTACGTCCACAATTAGTGACGCAAATTCCTGGTTTCACGGGTGGCCATAGTTATCCAAACACTCCACAACATTTTCCGCTATCTCCAGATCCTTCACGTTATACACCGTCCGTATCTAGCAGGTAAATTGCATTTTGTACTTTAGGACATTCTTAAACTTATAACTATTTATTCAAATATTAGATACTTAAATGATTTTATTAACTTCACACATGAAAATATTCTTAGATATTAATATATATTTCAATGTTATTATGTTATGTTCATTAAATATATCGTATTTTTAACCCACATTGTATGTCACTGTTTTATGATGTTTTTACTTTTTTGTTATTGTTTTATATTATTATTTTATCGGTTTTAAACACTGAAAAAATGTGTCAGTATTGATTTGGGTTCGGTTCACCTGAATTTTTAAACATTTAAACCTTTAAATGCTGGGAGCCATTGGAATGCTAGAAAATGACAAACCGCTGTAGCGCGAGAATCTGACACATCTCAAATCGTAATTTTCCGCTTGAATGTCTGTTATATGGAAACTGGAGATGTATTTGAAAGGCACAAGAGATCTAAAACCCATAGTGGGGGTCGTTTTTTGCAATTAGAAGCAAGAAGGAACTCGACGGTAACGACACCTGAGTTACAAATGCAGCTATTACAAACACAAGTTTAAACTTGGAGGGTATATTATTCATGTTTTGAAGTACACTTTAGAATTTTTTCAAATAATTTCCGCTGGAAATAGTGACGTTAAAAGGTGCTGTGCTGTCCATGGATGATTGCCATCCGAGTATTTTGCTGGTGGGCATTCCTGTAGTCACAATTTTTTTTTTCGTCAACAACATATTTTCCAACAATACGAACCTAATTGTAATCAAAAAATTAAAAATTGCATGTTTTGGAAGTGTTTGAACACAATGTCATGTTTTTACACCATATTTTTTCACCTTTTTTGCATAAAAAAAAATATATTTTTAATAATATAAACCCAGAATTAGGTTCATATGGATTGGAATCGAATAAAGAATTTTTGTAACATATTTCAGAACGATTGGTCAATAACTTTTTGAGATAGAATGCCCTCCAGTTGAAAAAAGTCGTTTTGAGAAAAGCGCGTTTGAAATAAAATGTAGTGAAAACGAGAAAAGCCGGAGCTAAACTAGTTAAACTCGACGCTCTGTCGAAATATCGTAAACGTTCGAGAAAGTTCTACCCCAGTTCAAACAAGAACATCTGCCGAAATCCCCCTCTCTCTATTATTCCGTAGTACAGCGGTATTAAGGCAGGTAACCGAAAAACATATGGAAGAGCTTAAATATAGTCACCTGGAATGACGGGGACTGTGGGAAGCAGGAAAGCTGGAAAGAAATAAGCAGCCATAGTATAGTGCGTCTAGCAAAAACGCACTGGAAAGGTACGGGACACTTCATATCCAGAAATAACATCATTTTTTACTCGGGGACTGAAGACACATCCAGAAACGGCGTGGCCGTCGTAGTTAACAGGACATTAGAGAATTCCATAAGAGTACAGAGCAGTCAGTGATAGGATCATATTGGTCAGATTTAACGCCCGTCCAGTGAATTTGAATATGGTACAAGTGTATTTTCCAACAAGCGAAACGCCAGACGAGGTAGAAGAATGCTATTCACAATTAGAACAACTATTAGGGACTCTACCAAATCGAGAAATCACGATGCTAATGGAGACTATAATGCCAAAGTTGGAAGGGAACCTGGAGATGAACATCTACGCAAAGTGATCAGCAAATATGGTTTGGGAGAAATAAATACCAGAGGAGAACGTTTGCTGCAATTCTGCACTCAGAACAATTTTTTTATTACGAATACAGGATATGGACATCATGCAAGGCGACTATACACGTGGACGTCACCTGGATGCCTATATAGATAGACTATATCTTAATAAAATCCAGATGGAAGACATCAGTAAGGAATACCATGACGTATCCGGGAAAAGATTGCCATAGTGATAACCAATTTCTGGCAGAAGAGTTCCACATAAAATTAAGCAGATCGCAGCCTACTAAAACCTTCAGAAACTTGTGGGGCCTTGAACATAATGAAAATTTCAAAACAATGTCAAAGGTAGAAATCTCCAAATTAAATCCACACACGCAATTAGACAATGACTTCAACTCATTGTGGAACAAAACAAAAACGGTACTGCTAAAAGTGGTATCACAAACTGAAGCCACAGCGAAAAAAAGAAGAGAAAAGCATGGATTGCAGAGGAAACCTGGAAGAAAATTGAATCGCGGAAACAACTTGAGGCCGCGGGCCTACACAAGGAAGAGGATAGAGAACAATATAACATACCCATTTAATCAAGATATCAAACGCCACTGTAGAAACGACAAAAACAAGTACCTAAACGATATATGCGCAGAAGTCGAGCATCACGCACACAAGAATGAGTCAAAGGACCTGTTAACAAAGTCTACACGTACGTTCAACTCAAAGTCCTGGGAAATAAGATCGGAAGATGGTAAACTAATAACAGACAGAGCACAGGCAAAGGAGCGATGGAAAAACTATTGCAAGAAATTAATGGAAGACACACGCAAATTATAACATAAAACGAAAAAAAAACCTTCATACTGAGAGAAGCAGCAGTTAGCAAGCTGAAATCCAACAAGTCGCCTGGAGAGAACGGCGTGGTTGCTGAAATGCTGACTGCACTTGAGGATACAGGAGTTGAACTACTTCATAGGATCTGTCAAATGATATGGGATACCGACACTTGGCCTTATGATTTGACGTGTCAGTATATGTGCCAATACACAAGAAAGGACCAAAAGATAAATGCGACAAATATAAAACAATAGCTTTTACTTCACACGCTAGCAAGGTCATGTTAAAGATAATATCGGAACGCATAAATCCTTACCTTCTACCACAGCTACCACCAGAACAAGCCGGCTTTGTCCCAGGGCGCGGAACCAGAGAACATATACTAAACCTCCGACAAATAATCGAAAAATCGAGGGAATTCAATGTGCCTACTTACTTATGCTTCATAGATTACTTTAAAGCAATTGACTGACATTCAGAGTGAGTAAAGGAGTCAGGCAGGGTTGTATACTGAGCCCACTACTCTTTAACATATATGGATCATGAGGAAAGCGTTCGATGACTGGCAGGGAGGAATCACCAAGGCAGGGTTGTATACTAAGCCCACTACTCTTTAACATATATGGATCATGAGGAAAGCGTTCGATGACTGGCAGGGAGGAATCACCATTGACGACATCAAAATCTGCAACTTGCGCTACGCCGATGATATGACCCTAATCGCTGCATCGGAAGAAGAATTGATCAATCTTATACAAAGATAATTGATCGCCAAAATAATAACAGACCTGAAGTAAAAAGGATTAACAACATCGAGACAGTTGACGCTTTCATATATCTTGGTACTACAATCTCGAGCAAAAACCTCACCCAAACATTTAAGAGGGCAGAAGATAGACAGGAATGGAAAGCCATCACAGAAAACAATACATGAATGCATGATGCTCGAAACCGAGCAAACGACTAAGAATAAGAAGAAGAACCGAAAAGGGGCCCCTGAGCGACCGCTCCGTTCTAACAACCGCGCGCTTCGGCGCCGAAACCGACGGGCGGTCACATAAGTGCTCATAGCATCGGAACTAATGCGAATTTTGCTTTCGGTTTTTGATCGGTCTAAACTGGTTTCTCCCCTTAAGATCGAGAAGACCGCTGAGATTTCAGTCTTTAATGAGAAGCAATTACGCTACTCGTATAGCTTGGGATAAGTAACACATGTTATGGCAAAATATCCAATGGAGTCCTAATATGTTTTTTAGAACAGTTAAGATTTGGGGTACATCCTGATTCAAGACGTGCTAGAGTGTGGAGAGCATCGAGCAATGAAGCACGATTGGAGAATGTATATAGTAGTTTTATTTTTACAGAGAAGGTATAGTAATGGTTTGGGACAGAATCAGCATTGAGGATAGTACAGATCTTGTTTTGCTGCAAATTTTTGATGTGTAACATCTTTGCTCTCGCTTTCTTGTAATTTGTGGGAGTAATTTTGTGAAATGGGACGAAAGTGTGTAAGTGTTACAGTCGCCGCGCGCAATTCACATTCAATCAGATAGCCGTCAATCAATTCGGAAGCGTGCGCTATTCAGATTCAGTCAGATAGCCGTCAACCAATTTTCCGAGAGGTCGGTACTGTCAGACATCAGCTGTGTACTTAAGTTACAGTTTTGTGTATAAAGTTTGCTGTTATATGCGTAAACTATATAAATAAATATTTACTGTTGATAATAAGTCTCAATAAAGTGCAGATCATTGATAAAAAATTCAAGTAAGTAATAATAAATAATTATTCGAAGAAAATATTTCAGTATTTAGCTTTTTTAAATTTTGAGGTTGATTTCTGTCACTGTCAGTGTCAATAAAATAAAATACAATTTTCATTAAAAAGAATTATTGTTTGTTATAAAAAATCATTTCAAATAATACCTGACCCATTTTTTTCAGAATGTAATTTAAAAATTGCTTATTACTAAGGTGAGATGTCAAATGTTACACATCATATGCGACTACTGTAAGGCTCGCTCGTTTTTTTTAAATGCCAATAGATACATTGATAAAATACTTCGACCGATTGTATGAGACATTTTTTATTAAATAAATTGTGGTTCGAATAAAATTTGTCATAACTAACTTATTTTACTATCAACTCAATTTAGTTACAAATTTCTAGCTCAAAATAGATCATTCGTAGATTATTTCCATGTGTGTTGCTTTCACTATGTTGATACCGCAAAATGCGCTATTTGACAATTATTTAAAGAACTAGTGGTAAAAATAGTTATAGGGTTTGGAATCATTTTAACGTATCCACAAATATAACAAGTTCCATTTTTTTCGTTAGCTTACACAATATGTATGATTTATAACAACAGAAGAAAAGGAGTTACATATTGTTAAATTAACAATGGAGAATATGCTTTATTCTTAGATATAAGTTATAAATTTTTTACTGTTCTTATGCTAAACATTCTTTTTTTATGTATATTTTTATGAAATAACTGCTTTTATTTAAAATGTTCATATTATCCATTTTTGCTATTTAAGGTTTACTACTTAACTTTCGAATAATTTTGTACACATTACATGGTAAATTTAAAAATTTTAATGAAACCAAATGTTAAAACATATTTTGTAATAAAAATGTCGACTATATCTTCATTAAATTGTATAATTAATAAGATGTATTAAATATATACTTATAAATAAAATTAAAGTGACTGTCTATGATTTTAAAATAAATCCATTTTTCTAGGTTCATATGATTATTCACACGTTACCAAAACATAAACACGCATATCTTAATTTTTTTATCAGTCTGTCCGGGCACATACTTTAAAGCATACACATATAAAAGGCCCAGACAAAATACAGTTTTACTCCATTTTTCCAATGTTTCAGGTGAGGAAAAATGTGATTTTTTATTAATTTGATTACTATAAAAAGTATAATATTCGTTCTCTGCCGATAATTTCTTCCACTGAGAGCATTGTGGATACATTTATATAACTAGGAATATGTTTTTGCGATTTACCTATATTTTTAAATAATTTTTTTTATAAAATTACTTTAGCAATTTACACAATATACAAGCGTTCGTGGCATACAAAATTATTACAGTCGAATCTCTACATTTTCTGTCTTATCAATTGGATCATTTCAAAAGGTATCCTCTGTCTTATTTTTGCACATGGTAGCCTAGCAACGTTATCTTTCTTTTTAGCAACATTACGTCCCCAAATCTTAAGATCATAGCAAGTTAGGTCTAGGTCAACACACTTACATTGATTTTTTTCTGGGTGCTCGTTCAGTAGGTATACTTGAGTTTCGCTGTAGAGTTTCTCGCCATCGGATTTCGTGCTCACATACGCCGGTGTTAATAGGTATATACGCTTCAACGAATTGAGCGATTCTTTTGTTAATGGGGACTGCAACATCATTTTGTCCTGTAACATTTGATCCAGAAATATATATCATGTGATCCTGTGTCTCGAAATGTCCACTGTCTTTCCAGTGAGTTTTCGCTAAACCGCAGATGTCTATTCTATTCCGTTTCAGTTCATTCTCCACAATTCGTAGTTTTCCCGTCAGAAGTAAACCTCTCACATTCCATGTTGCAATGTTCCTATTCGTTCGACCAGTTGCCAATTTTCCGTGCAAGGCCCGACCGTTCGCCTGTGCACGCCCTATTTCTACAAAAATTTGTTAAAGTTGGAGTACCTGATTTTGATTATATAGAGACAACAAGTCTTAATAGAAGAATTGTTTATCGGAACAAGATTAGAGAGGACTTACGTAGATGTTCAGACTGGAATATTTGGGATAATTATCGCGTAAAAGATGTAGTAAAGAGATGTTGTTCTCTTAGGTAACGATAATTAAAAGCGAATTGATTGGCCGTTAGGACTAATAACTCATTTTCTGTCTTATCAATTGGATCATTTCAAAAGGTATCCTCTATCTTATTTTTGCACATGGTAGCCTAGCAACGTTATCTTTCTTTTTAGCAACATTACTTGCCCAAATCTTAAGATCATAGCAAGTTAGGTCTAGGTCAACACACTTACATTGATTTTTTTCTGGGTGCTCGTTCAGTAGGTATACTTGAGTTTCGCTGTAGAGTTTCTCGCCATCGCTATGCGCCATCGGATTTCGTGCTCACATACGCCGGTGTTAATAGGTATATACGCTTCAACGAATTGAGCGATTCTTTTGTTAATGGGGACTGCAACATCATTTTGTCCTGTAACATTTGATCCAGAAATATATATCATGTGATCCTGTGTCTCGAAATGTCCACTGTCTTTCCAGTGAGTTTTCGCTAAACCGCAGATGTCTATTCTATTCCGTTTCAGTTCATTCTCCACAATTCGTAGTTTTCCCGTCAGAAGTAAACCTCTCACATTCCATGTTGCAATGTTCCTATTGTAACGGAGCTGGTCTGTATTCGTTCGATCAGTTGCCAATTTTCCGTGCAAGGCCCGACCGTTCGCCTGTGCACGCCCGGTTGCCCATTTCGCACCAGTCGGCCCGGACCCAGGCTGGCGCCGATCGCTACTCGGATTGCCTAGCACAACAATATCGCTTCTCTGATTCTGCATGATGTGCTCATGGGACTATAATCAAGTGGTTTTCACTGGCCTTCCTGATTCTATGCCGTTGATCCGTTGAGCACTCATCCGCCTTCTAGGGCAAAAGAGTGTCTTTGTGCTCCTTTCACCCGATGCACCGTTTCGAAGGGGTCTCCTTCTGCGCTGAATCGTCTGTCGAGGACTTTATCCGTTACCCTGCGTAAGGGACCCTTGCAGATTACTACCCTCCGGGTCAAAGGGAATCTGGAAATCGCGTGGGCGGACAGGGGTGTTCACTTCCCTGAGCAGGATTGTCCCCGAGAAACTTCAAACTTCTTTTCGTCGTTCCGCTCTATCGTCACGATTATAAAATCTTAGGACTCTTGTGATTTTGAAGAATCTTTCCGAATACAATATAAGTACTTTTGAATTATATCTGACATCTGTCTAATGACATCCATATAGGCCAATTGTCGATAAGAAATACGAGAAAAGTTTGATAAGTCAGTGACTTTTTGAATTTCTCGCGCAGTTACTCCAAATGCAACAGTGCTGCCGCCGTCAACTATAATCTATCAGTGGGCAACTTTCTAATTTTGAGCAAGCTACGTCGTGCAGTTGGTGTTTGATAGCCGTTCAAAGCAGACTACCTCGCGAATTATTACGAAAATGGAAAAAAGTGAATTTCGTGTGCTGATTAAGCATTACATTTTACGTAAAAAATCCATCACTGAAACTAAGGAAAGACTTGATAAATACTACGGAGACTCGGCACCATCAATTTTAATGGTTAAGAGGTGGTTTACAGAGTTCCGTTGTGGTCGTACCAGCACTAGTGACGCCGAACGTCCAGGTCGCCCAAAAGAAGTGATCACGCCGGAAATCGTCGATAAAATCCATGAAATGATATTGGATGATCGGAGAATGAAAGTGCGTGAGTTGGCTCATGCTGTAGGTATCTCAACCGAACGGGTACATCATATTTTACACGAATATTTGGACATGAAAAAACTCTCTGCGAGATGGGTGCCGCGATTGCTCACACTCGACCATAAGCGCAATCGTGTGACCACTTCAAAAGAGTGTTTAGCGATGTTCAGCCGTAATCCGGACGAATTTTTGCGCCGTTTTGTTACTGTGGATGAAACATGGATCCATCACAACACGCCAGAGACCAAGGAACAATCGAAACAGTGGGTTGCTCGAGGTGAACGTGGACCAAAGAAGGCGAAACAGAGTCTGTCAGCCAACAAGGTCATGGCCACAGTTTTTTGGGATGTACGCGGTGTCATTCACATCGATTACCTCAAGAAAGTAAAACGATCACCGGCGAATATTATTCAAAGCTTTTGAACAGATTCGACGTTGATTTGAAGCAAAAACGGCCGCATTTGGCTAAGAAGAAGAAAGTGCTGTTCCATCAAGACAATGCACGTGTGCACACTTGTCTAGTCACGATGGCCAAAATCCACGAATTGGGATACGAACTGCTACCCCATCCAGCATATTCTCCAGATTTAGCCCCCTGCGACTATTTTCTGTTTCCAAACCTAAAGAAATGGCTGGGCGGTAAGAGATTTGAGTCGAATGAAGAAGTTATTACCGAAACAAACGCGTATTTTGAGAGCTTTGAAAAAACCTATTAATTGGAGGGAATAAAAAAATTAGAAAAACGCTAGACTAAATGTATCGAGCTAAAAGGTGATTATGTAAAAAAATAAAATGTTTATTTGCGGAAAAAAATTTGTTTTATTCAAAAAGTCACTGACTTATCAAACCGCCCTCGTATATAAGATATAGATATATAGCACATATAACTACTGACTAAATTGAGCACATATACAAACAGTCGGTGCAATGTTTCAAATAGCTTTAAATGTTTTTAAAACCTTTTTTGCTGTTTTTTTACATGAAATTATGCAATATAAACTTTCAGAAAATGTTGCCTGTGACTCAATACATTTTAAGTAGTTGCATAATAAATATTTTATTGCTTATCTAGTAAGGTTGAGGGCGCAATAGTGCGATGCGTTGCGTCGTCGCATCTGACCAAATTGAGTTGAGTTTAAAATAAAGCATTTCGTGACAAGCATACTGCAAACGGACTTAACCAGACACATTGCAACATTTTTATTTAACCTAAGAGTTAAGTTAGCTTTTTGGACTATATCTCAAAAAGTTAGTTTCGTAATTTCTCTGTGTAATATGAAATATTCGTGGTGAGAATTATTTCAAAAATTCTGTTACAGTATGTGATTTCTGGTTATGTCTGTGCAGTTGTGCTGGTTCTGTGGCTGCGACCAACCCACATATGCGGCAGTACCAACATGGAATACTTCGATCAACTGGAAGATTTGAACGGTCTGGTCAACTTTGAGCTGATGGGTTGCAATCAGTGAACAAACCGAAATGTCATTTGACACATTTTGTTATTTCGTCGACTATCCAGACATTTAATTGTTATTAAGGTAGGATGTTATGTTTTTTTTGTTTTTGATTAATACAGTCCTCGGTTGTGAATAATTGACTTAAAATTATTCGAAAATATCGCTTTAATGCTAAAATAGATTAATAACAAAAAATGTACTTAATCAGTTTGGAATTGTGAAAATTCTAATTAATTAAAAACGTATAAAATTGTTGCAAACCAGTGTAATTAGTGGCAAATTACATTACGTTACATTTTTGCGGTTGAGCCATTGGTATAGGCACCTATGTCACCTAGATCTTATGATCCTCTGTGACTACCGCTGTCTCTTCATAAGAATTCCAGTCCGCTGGGTTTGGCAAACCGCAGGATTTCTATTGGCCCAGTCTCATTTAGATCACTTGGATCCATTATCATGCGGTCTCCGGTTTAGTACCTGTACACCACTAGCATCGGGCAGCAACAAAGAATTTGTATGCTGCCCTCTTACTCTTCGCCGTATAGTCGGCAGTTTTTCTCAGCCGCCAGCTTAAGTTTGAAGAGGTGCGCCCTTAGTGCGATGTGGCCAGTGAGCAGGCCAAGCGTGCTGCTTAGCCTACTCCGGTTCATCGTCCAGAGTGCGTCAGCCCTCTTCTGGAGAGGTCTTTTCATCAGCTGTTTTGATGTTCTGCAGCCAGTATTTGCATTCCTTGCCAGTTCATCGGCTACATCGTTGTTATGGTTTTTGAAAGAGAAGAAATCATGACAAACTGTAGAGTTTCGATTGAGGAAGAAAGATTGGAACAAGTAAATGAATTTGTTCAAATGGGTTCAAAGTTTACGAGAGATGGAAAGTATGACAGTGACATTGAACGAAGGGTGTTGGCAGGAAAACAAATGAATGGAGCACTTTAGAGCTTTATGAATAGCCAAAAAGGCACGTCTGGCTGTGCATAGAGGTGTGTTGGTTTCTACACTTATGTTGAGTTTGGCAGAAAAAACATGAAAATAGGATTAATGCTGCGGAGATGAATAGTCTAAGAAGTATAGCCGGAGTGACTCGGTTGGATAAAGTAAAGAAGAGTGAGATAAGAGAACGCTGTGGTGTAAAAGAAGTTGTGGTACAAAGATAGATAAATAAATGCTTAGATGGTTTGGACACGTAGAAAGGATGGATGAAGGAAGATTGACGAAACAAATTTATAAGGTGAGTGTGAATGGACAAGTCGGTAGAGGTCGACCTCGGAGAACATATCTTGATCAGATCAACATTGTTTTGAAGAAAGGCCAGGTCAAGAGTACCAACAACCGACGAGCATGTATGAGAACACTGATGAAAGTAGAGGAAGCAAAAGATGTGTGTAAGAACCGTAGCGGAAGTGGAAGGAAGTGGTCTCTGCCTACTCCTATGGGAAAAAAGCGTGACTTTATGTATGTACTTTAAACTCATTAAAAAAATACTAAGCGATTTGATGATATTGTTAAGGTAGAATTGGCTACTAATATTTAGGTTGTTTAAAAATGCTTTTCAATTATAACGATTTTCTTACCAATGTCATAGCTAGTTGTGGTTGGACAAAGTTAACCACTAAAATATTTTTAGTCTAGAATTTTAATGCACTTCATATTAAAAATCATAGTTATCTACACCGTAGAATGCAAATACTGGCTACATAACATCAAGACAGCTAATGAAAAAACCTCTCCAGGAAGAGGGCAGACGCACTCTGGAGGATGAACCGAAGTAGGCTAAGCAGCACACTTGGCCTGCTCACAGGACACATTGCACTAAGGGCGCACCTCTTCAAACTTAAGCTGGCGGCTGAGAAAAACTGCCGACTATGCAGCGAAGACGAAGAGAGCAGCATACACATTCTGTATTTCTGCCCGATGCTAGCGGTGTACAGGTACCTACCAAACCTGAGGCCGCATGATAATGGATCCAAGTGATCTAAATGAGACAGGGCCAACAGAAATCCTGCGGTTTGCCAAAGCCAGCGTACTGGAATTCGGATGCCCTGAAGACACAGCGGTAGTCACAGAGGATCAAAGATCTAGGTGACATAGGTGCCTATACCAATAGCCCAATCGCAAAAATGTAATGTAATGTACATCGTACAATGTGTATAAAACCAAAATGTGCAAAATAAATATTTTTCTATGAAAACTTCTTTACCACATCGAGAAGGTATTGTTATTTACAGTATTTCAGCTCCAAAAGATAAAATAAAATATATCATTAGAATTGTTTGCACAATGATCAAGTTTATAAAATTCTTTGCAATATACATACGATATGTATAATGTATATATATATATATATATATACAATTTGTTTCGCAACTTTGTTGATTTATATTTACAATTTAAAGGCGATGTGATATTGATATTTTAAATAATTATTTACTTTTACTGTGATTGGATGGTGAGTAGTAAGTTTTAAAATGTCGTTAATACTATAGATAAAAAAAAATATTTTTAGTGTGCATTAGATCTATCCTATAGAAAAGTAATTTGTTTAAAACTCTGAGCGGGTTAATCTATTAATAGAAAATAAAACCTAGTTAAATTTGTTTTAAGGTCATCAAAAACAACATAACTGTTGCTATTAAAAATATCAACGCTAAACTTAAATTATTTTTAAAAATTTAATTCTGACAAACTAGACATCCTTTAAGGACAAGAGCAACTAGTATAAATGTTGTTTTGATCAACTTGTGTTGGAATTTACATTTAAAATTATTTATTTATATTTTTTTATATTTTATTATGTTACAGCTATTTAAACAAACAAATGTTGTTAGCGTATTATATAGTCATCGTTTCTTTGATAAAACTTTTAAATTTGGGTATGATTTGTAAAAACCAATTTTGTTTTATTTGGCAATAAATAAAGAACTGAATGAATGCATTTACACTAGTCGTATTTTTACCCTATTCCTTAAAATAAACATTTTCTACCCGTTTCCGATGGTTGTTTTTTAAATTAATATATTGTTTACAAAAAAATTGAAATTGACGAAACAATTGCTCTGTCATGACCTGTTATGATCTTTTTCGCAAAGATCGTGGAAGTCCAAATCAATTTTGTAAATTTTACCGCAGGTACAGAATACCAGCACATATAGTTTACGAATATAATAAAATCCATCTCCGGCCCATGGCACACTTTTAACGATTGTAAGATCAGTTGTCAGTTGGACTCTGACTGTTGCTTTGACCTGTAGTGCCCTTAGCCAGGAAAACATGTAAAAAAGGTTTAATAAATGAACTCAGTTGACCGTTCACGGGAATAACTTTGAACTCACTTAGAACGTGTCGCCAGACGCACGTAATAATGTTTGTGTTTATTAATCATTCGTATTTATTTCGCAACCAAGATGTCTCGGAATGAATAGTGTGTTATTTTTTTACTTTGATCGGTCGTTACGCTGCTCTACTTTGCAGTGACGGTCAAGATCACGACATTTAAATGTAGAATTGCTAAACTAAATTAAACATATTTTTAAGTTCAACGTTCTTTTTAATTAACGAGACTTCTCCCGAAACTTAAACAAACCTACGAGCAAGGGACCTAACAATACACAGCGATCCTAATACATTACAGACCAGACAAATTAGAATAAAATATACCTAGTTAGTTTACGTAATTTAAGTATTGATTCGTGTTTATTTAGACTGAAATATAGTTAACCATGGATTGTGGACAACCAGGTAAGTGTATTATTTAGATTTTACAACTATTTGATGTATTATCAGGTTTGCTAATTTCAAAATTAGCTTCTTCGATTGATAGTTTATTTTTACACTTTCTTCAATATGGTTTTATTTGTATGCAAAAAGTTATATTTCCCGATATTTCCCGGCATTGATTTTGAATTCTTTTGGAAGCTTAGGCGGCGTACTTTGAGAAAATAATAAATTTTTTTGCGAAAAAGTGCGATTTTGTGAATTATAGCTATGTGAAATAACTGAGTACATACAAAATCGAAAAAATATAACTATTTCATATTTTTTGTTTGCGTTCTTGATTAGGTTGTTTTTTTTTCAGGGTCCTCAAATGTACGAGTAATGAACAGAAAACAATTATTTACGATTATGCAGCGTCAAAATTTGAATACCATGAACGAAAAGTTAGAATTTCTTGAAAACCACTTTCTCCAATCGGAAGATTTCTATGCGGATCAAGTTAATGTAATAAAGCATGATATTTCACGTTTTAAGTCTGAAGTAAAGGCTAGGTGGGCTAAAGCATTAAGAAAAGAAGAATACTCCTTAAAGAAAAATAAGGAATGGCTGCAAGGAACATTTAGTATTCCAAAGGTTAGAAATCGACCCCCACCATGCATAAGATATTAATTAATAGTCCAATGGTTATCGAAAAAGCGTTGCTTTATCGGAGGAAGCATCAGAAGCACGTAATAAACATTTCCGGATTTATCGCCAGAATTTTGCCAGGAAGTTTTCAATAGTATCTTGCAATTTAGATGTGTTAAATAGGTTATTGCTTAGTTCAGATCCTATTATAACGGGAATGAGACCAAGGCCTAAAACTAAGAGTAAACCGTTTTCTAAAGAAACATTAACTTTGTTACTTCCGGCTTCACCTAATGTAGGAAATCAATCGGAATCATCAACGGACGATGAAGAAGAAACAATTGATTCAGACGAAGAAGGATCGGATATGCCTCAAGTTAATATTTTTTCAAATCGTATTTTTTAGAATATGTTAATTTTTGCTGCTCATGATATATATATATATGTGTATATTTTTCTGCTTTTCTATAAAATATAAGTATAAATATCCTAAATTTACTTAATTCTTCCTGAAGTGTAACTATGAATAGGTACATATTTAATTTTGGCCGCCCAGATTGCTCAAATACCCGTCTGTGCGCATCGGTACATACATATTAAAAAAAAGGATTCCAATAGGTATCCAACCCAATAATATCCTTTGTAAACGCGTCGTCAAATGGACTAGTAAAAAAGTAAAATATACCTTAATACAAATATGCCTAAAGTATGTTTGCGTGTTTTATTGTTTCATCTTTCCAATCGCTACAAAAATTGTGATCGAGTATTATAACACGTCTCTACCGCTGTCTTCCTAATTTATAATGTCGACTAGAAAAATTGAAAAACGAGTTTCGACGCGAAAAAAATCTGTGTTACCGCTTAAAGTGAAAATAGAAATGCTTGATCGTTTACGCCTTGGAAAAAATTACAAAATTCTTTAAACCATTGCCTAAGCCTGAAGATAATAATTAATCAATATGGTCAAAAACTTCAATTAAATTGATTTTTTTATGTATCTGTTTTTTATTTTGTCACCTAGGAACGTATCCCTTATAATCCCATATAAATTACCGTTCCATATTCACGGTTTCTGTATTCGCGGCTTATTTACGGAACATATACCTCGCGAATAAAGAGCTTTTACTGTATTAAACTTTCCTTAAACGCGTCTTTGTTGAACAACCTTTATAACGTTACTACTGAACAATTGTGGATAAAATTTTCATCCAATAAGTATAAATATGCTGTTGGTGCACTGTATAAACCATCCAATACAATACCACTGTTTTTTTAAGGAATACGATGATGTTCTAGCCCAATTGGGAACCATATCTGATTACATTCTATATGCAGGAGACCTAAATGTTGATTTTCTTTATCCACTTGACAATTTGCACATTCAGCTGGATAACAAAGCGGCTCATACGAGTTGCTTCAGGTGATAAATGAACCCACACGTTTTTCAGCTACCACTCAGAAATTGCTCGTCATTTTTTGCTCCCAATCTCTTGCTATAATAATAATAGTACTCTTTATTTGAAAAAAACTACCTCATACAAAACTCGTACAAGGTAATTGAAACAAACAGGCGTCACAAACAGGTTACAGAAATACATTGGGTATGAACAATAAAGTTACAAAATACATTTGACTATTATAGCAGATAATTCACACTGAATTTAGATATTCATTCACGTTGTATGGTTCTAGTGATATTAGTAGGTCACAAATTACTCTTTTAAATGCTTTTAACGATGAGATGGCTTTAATACTGGATGGTAGTTTGTTGAATAGCTTTATGCAATTGTATTGTACATTCTTTTCTGTGACTGTCAATCTATGAACTGGGTAGTTATAGTTAACATTCCTGGTATTGTAGTTATTTTGTGATCTGAGAATAAATGTTCGTTTTTGAACAAATACATAAGACATTCTTGAATATATACTCCCACAGCAGTTAATATATTAGCTGAACGGAATTTACCTCTGCATGACTCTTTATACTTAGAGATTTGATTTTCACATTAGGAAACATGGATGAAAAAGTTGAAAACTTCAATTCTCTTATATTCAACTGCTTCGACCTTCATGCGCCTATCAAAACAGTTCGTATTACTAAAAAAAAGGCATTATGGTTGACTGCTAACCTTAAACTTATCAGTCAATACAGAACTATTTTTACAGACACTTTGCGTTAAATCATACATTTTATTAAAAGCAATTCGTGATTAAGGCTACGAGCCAATTGGTCAACAAAAAAATTATACAGGAATACAGTGACTATTAGGTAAATTTGATCAGTCTTGCAACTTTACAGCTTATAAGTCAAGAAAAATCTGTTAAGACATTCCAAGCATTAGTAATGGTCCATGGCTACAGGAGTTGCAACGAAAGAAGGTATTACTAACAGATGTTCAACATAGTGAAGAACCAATCTCATTATTACTTGGTGCAGATGTAATTGGTAAAGTATTAACTGGTAACCTCATAAATTTGGAATGTGGACCGGCTGCAATGGAAACAAAACTGGGAAGGACTTTTATGGGTAAAAATTTAAGTGGAAAAACCTTACAAGGAGATTCTGCATTTTTAGTTATGTCGATGTTTATACAAGAAGCTAGTGTATCACATTTATGGAGTTTAGACGTCCTTGCTATAACTGATCTAACACAAACAAAATCAAAAGAAGCTTATTAAGCTGAAGTAAAGGAAAAATGTTGTCAAACAATTAGGGTAAATGATAAAGGTCGATACGAGGTGCTGTGGATGGAAAACCACCTGGTACATCAGAAGATTTACAGCCAGAAGAGGCAAACCCAGTATCATATATAGTGATAGCGGTACAAATGTTTGTGGTACAAATAATCTTTTAAAGAAAATCGATTGCAATGAAGTAAACAAGTATGGTACATTACAAAGAATTGAGCATGGTGGGGAAAATGGTGGGAGCGTCTAATTAGTAGGTACCGTTAAAGAGTTACTTAGAAGAGTCTTAAAGAAAGCCAATTTAACGTATGAAGAAATGGCAATTGTTTTTTGTGACTGTGAGATGATTATAAATAGTCGTCCAATCACCTATTTATCAGAAGATCCTTCACAACTGTCGCTATTGACGCCAGCTATATTTCTACAAAAATTTGTTGAAGTTGGAGTACCTGATTTTGATTATATAGAGACAACAAGTCTTAATAGAAGAATTGTTTATCGGAACAAGATTAGAGAGGACTTACGTAGATGTTCAGACTGGAATATTTGGGATAATTATCGCGTAAAAGATGTTGTAAAGAGATGTTGTTCTCTTAGGTAACGATAATTAAAAGCGAATTGATTGGCCGTTAGGACTAATAACTGAAATCATCCCAGGGAAAGATGGTCACGTCAGAATAGTTCGAAAAAAATTGCATATGGGGAACTCATCCCTACACTTTTAAAGCCAATCCAAACCAAAACTTCAACCGTTACCGGTATAACTTCTAGAGAGAACCCAACTACCCCTAAAGCAGGCACAACAAAAAGAACATCAAAGAATTATCCAGAGAAAACTCAAACACCCACCCCTCAAATAGATTCATTACTCTCCCTTTTCCTGTCATCTGTTCATCACTCACAATTAGTCATAAGTAAATCAATTACTCAATTCAGGTCAACTCATAATTAATCAATTTGTTATTAATTTTCAAAACATTGCAATTGTGATTTAAATATAATTAAGAATGAATCAATACCTCAGGGAATTTGAAACCGAAACGGTAGAAACAAACTTTATTGAGGACACATTACAACTAACAAAACTAGAAAATGATAAAATAAATATTAAAATACTTCACAATAATATTATCAGGAGTGTTAATAAAAATCTAGATAATTGAAAGTAATAATTGACAAAACAAATAATATATTCGACATAGTTGTTCTTTCTGAGACTTGGCAAGTTGGAGATACAATGTTTTACAATATTGATGGATACAATTTCATCTATAGTTGCGGCACTATAAACCAAAATGATAGAGTGATGATTTTACCTACATACATACATATAGTCACGCCTTTTTCCCGTAGGGGTAGACAGACACACCTCCCTTCCACTTGCTACGGTTTTTACACACATCTTTTGCTTCCTCTACTTTCATCAGGGCGTGTGTGTGTGTGTGTGTTTTTTTTTTTTTTTGTTTTTTTTTTTTTTGTTTTTTTTTTGGGGGGGGGGAATCCTTTTTACGGATTCTAGGCATAGTTGTTTGGCCTGGATATGTGGTGACTCAACGCAGTGTAATACTAAAATTCGACGCTAGCGCCCCTACCCACTAAACCCTAAACCCCTTTTCCTCTTTCCCCTAATCCCTCATGGAAACCGCCGTTAGGCATTACTTCGTGAGGGGAGGATCTAGCTACTGCTCTTTCTTCTGGTAGCTAAGGTGTTATTTTACCTTTCTTCTAGTTGTTGTCATTTGCTCTTCTTCTTTCGATGGAACGCAACTCTATGAGGACTTCTGTTGCAAATGTGCTGATGCCGTTTCAGGAGGCTCTTGATGACAACATTGCTTCTACTATTGTCTCTGGTTGGATTTTCTTCTTTAGGATCATCTCCAGCTCATCTCGCTGTGGGTAAAATCGTGGGCACTCAAAGAAAACGTGCTCTGCGTCTTCATTGATTCCTGGGCAGGACGGGCACTCCGGTGAATCATCATGCTTGAAGCGGTGAAGATACGTCCGAAAACATCCATGTCCTGAAAACAACTGCGTCAGATAGTAATTGACCTCGCCATGACTTCAGTTTAGCCAAACGTCGATCTTCGGTATGAGACGGTGTGTCCATCTCCCTGTTGTCGCGGCGTCCCACTGCGATTGCCAACGTGCGATGCTGTTCTGCCGTTCTTCAGCTCTGAGTTCCTCGGCACTTTGTGTGGTTGTCCTCTTTCGTTGGTAAAGGTTCCGTCTTTCCTCAGCTAGGACTCTGAGCGGCAAGATTTCGGAAATGACACACACTGCTTCCTCTGATATTGTTCGAAAGGCGCTTGCAACTCGTAGGGCACTCATACGATATATTGGTCCAGCTTTTCTCCATGAATCTTGCACCTCTAGTGCGTCAGCCCAAATGGATATTCCGTAGGTGAGCACCGATGTGACTACTGATGACAATAGTAGCCTCCTGTCTGCCTTGGGCCTCCGAAGTTCGGCATCAATCGTGCGAGACTAGCTCTCACTACTGACGCTTTCGTACAGACGTGTTCCACTTGCTGCTTAAAGTTGAGTCGGGCATCAAGCATCACTCCCAGATATCGTATATGAGGTTGTGATGTGATTTCTCGGTCACCGACTTTTAGCTTAATTGTTTCAACTTCTTTTCGGCTGGTAATAAGCACTGCTTCGGTCTTCTGCTTGGCCAGTTGTAGGTTCACTGTATCCATCCACTGGTTGATCTTCTCAAAAGTGATGTCAAACATATGTTGAATCTCGTCCAGGTGTTTGGCGACGATCACTGCGGCAACATCATCCGCATACGCTACCAGTTTGACACATCTTGGAAGCTTCAGTCTCAGGAGCCCGTCATACATGATATTCCACAGAAGTGGACCAAGAACAGAGCCCTGTGGCACACCACCGGTTATATCATACTCTTTCGGACCATTCTTTGTATCGTATTTCAGCACTCTATCTGTAAAATAGCTAATCACTAGTCTGCGAAGATATGTTGGCACGTTCTTCTCGTCGAGAGCTTGCATGATGCAGTCCCAATTAGCGGAATTGAAAGCATTTTTAATGTCCAAGGCAGCTACCAGGCAGTACTTCTTCGTTCCACCCTTCCATCTAGTTCCTGCGACTGCCTCTTTGGCCGTATTAACAACCAGGTTGATCGCGTCCAGGATTGATCGTCCTTTCCGGAATCCATACTGGTTGTCTGTCAAGAGTGGGTCGACTACTGCATCTATTCGCTGATGGATGATACGCTCAAATATCTTACCCGCCGTATCTAGCATGCAGAGGGGTCGGTAAGATGACGGTTCTTCTGGCGGTTTCTTTCCTTTAGGTAAAAGTGTGTGTGTGTGTGTGTGTGTGTGTGTGTGTGTGTGTGTGTGTGTGTGTGTGTGTGTGTGTGTGTGTGTGTGTGTGTGTGGGTGTGCGTGTGCGTGTGCGTGTGAGTGTGTGTGTGTGTGTGTGTATGTGTGTGTGTGTTTGTGGGTGTGGGGTTGGGGGTGTGGGTTTGGAGGTGTGGCTTTGGGGGTGTTGGTTTGGGGGAAGGTGTGGGTTTGGGGATGTGGGTTAAAGGGTGTGGGTTTGAAGGTGTGGGTTTGGGGATGTGGCTTAAAGGGTGTGGGTTTGTGGGTTTGGGGGTGGGGGTTTGAAGGTGTGGGTTTGAGGGTGTGGGTTTGGGGTAGGGGGTGTGGGGTTGGGGTTGGGGGTGTGGGGTTGGGGATGTGGGGTTGGGGGTGTGAGTTTGGATGTGTGGGTTTGGGGGTGTGGGATTGGGGGTGTGGGTTAGGGAATGTGGGTTTGAAGGTGTAGGTTTGGGGGTGGGTTTGGGGGTGTTGGTTTGGGGGTGGGTTTAAAGGTGTGGGTTTGGGGATGTGGGTTTGGAGGTGGGTTTGAGGGTGCGGGTTTGAAGGTGTGGGTTTGGGAATGTGGCTTAAAGGGTGTGGGTTTGTGGGTTTGGGGGTGTGGGTTTGAAGGTGTGGGTTTGGGGGTGTGGTTTTGAAGGTGTGGGTTTGGGGGTGTGGGTTTGGGGGTTTGGGTTTGAGGGTGTAGGTTTGGGAGTGGGTTTGGGAGTTTTTTTTTGTGTATACGTAGCTTTGCGTGTGTGTTTGTCATCCTGTGTGTTTTTGTTTTAGTGTAGTTGTTCTTGTTTGTTTCTAGATTTGGTTAACGTCATTCGCTAGAGCTTGCGTAGACCTTTAATTTGATACCAATCTTGATATACTTTGGGCTTTAGATGGTTAAGATATTGTTTGGGGTGTGAGTTTGGATGTGTGGGTTTGGGGGTGTGGGATTCGGGGTGTGGGATTGGGATTGTGGGTTTTGGGGTGTGTGTTTGGGGGTGGGGGTTTGAAGGTGTGGGTTAAAGGGTGTGGGTTTGGAGGTGTGGGTTTGGGGGTGGGTTTGGGGGTGTGGGTTTGGGGGTGTGGGTTTGGAGGTGTGGGTTTGGGGGTGTGGCTTTGGGGGTGTGGGTTTTGGGGGTGTGGATTTATGGGTGGGTTTGAAGGTGTGGGTTTGGGGATGTGGGTTAAAGGGTGTGGGTTTGGGGGTAAGGGTTTGGGGGTGAGTTTGAGGGTGTAAGTTTGGGATTGGGTTTGGGGGTGTGGGTTTGTGGATGTAGGTTTGGGAGTGGGTTTGGGAGTTTGGGTTTGGGGGTGTGGGTTTGAAGGTGTGGGTTTGGGGGTGTGGGTTTGGGGGTGTGGGTTTGGGGGTGGGTTTGGGTGTGTGGGTTTGGGAGTGTGGGTTTGGGGGTGTGGGTTTGAGGTGGGTTTGAAGGTGTGGGTTTGGGGGTGTGGGTTTGGGGGTGGGTTTGGGTGTGTGGGTTTGGGAGTGTGGGTTTGGGGGTGTGGGTTTGAGGTGGGTTTGAAGGTGTGGGTTTGGGGATGTGGGTTTGGGGATGTGGGTTTGGGGATTAGGGTTAAAGGGTGTGGGTATGGGGGTGTGGGTTTGGGGGTGGGTTAAGTGGTGTGGGTTTGAAAGTGTGTGGGTTTGAGGTGGGTTTGAAGGTGTGGGTTTGGGGATGTGGTTTTGGGGATTAGGGTTAAAGGGTGTGGGTTTGGGGGTGTGGTTGTGGGTGTTATTTATTTTGTTTTTATTTAAAATTAAATCTTTTTTTTGTGTATAAGTAGCTTTGCGTGTGTGTTTGTCTTCCTGTGTGTTTTCGTTTTAGTGGAGTTGTTCTTGTTTGTTTCTAGATTTGGTTAACGTCATTCGCTAGAGCTCGCGTAGACCTTTAATTTGATACCAAACTTGATATACTTTGGGCTTTAGATGGTTAAGATATTGTTTATTGTACTAGTATCTACGTGTGTGTGTGTGTGTGTGAGTGTGTGTGTGTGTGTGTGTTTGTGTGTGTGTGTGTGGGTGTGTGGGTGTGTGTGTATATGTCTGGGTGTGGGTGTGTGTGTGGGTGTGTGTGTGTGTGGGTGTGGGTGTGAGTGTGGGTGTGAGTGTGGGTGTGAGTGTGGGTGCGTGGGTGTGTGTGGGTGTGGGTGTGTGGGTGTCATTTTTTTTTATTTTGTTTTTATTTAAAATTAATTTTTTTTCTTTTTTTTTTTGGTGTATATGTGGCTTATTGTGTGTGTTTGTCTTTCTGTGTGTTTTTTGTTTTTGTGGAATTGTTTTTTTTTCTAGATTGGTTAACGTCATTCGCTAGAGCTCGCGTAGACCTTTAATTTGATACCAAACTTAATATACTTTGGGTTTTAGATGGTCGAGATATTGTTTATTGTACTAGTATCTATGTGTGTGTGTTTGTGTGTGTGTGTGGGTGTGTGTGTGTGTGTGTGGGTGTGGGTGTGTGTGTGTGTGGGTGTTGGTGTGTGGGTGTTATTTTTTTTTAAATTTTTTTTTTATTTTTATTTAAAATTAATTTTATTTTTGTGGTGTATATGTGGCTTTGCTTGTGTTTTTCTTCCTGTGTGTTTTTTGTTTTTGTGGAATTGTTTTTGTTTCTTTTTAGATTGGTTAACGTCATTCGCTAGAGCTTGCGTAGACTTTTAATTTGATACCAAACTTGATATACTTTGGGCTTTAGATGGTCGAGATATTGTTTATTGTACTAGTATGTATGTGTGTGTGTGTGTGAGTGTGTGTGTGTGTGCGCTCTATGGCTACCAACCAGCTAGACCCAGACTCCGATCCCGCCACAGCTTTTTGGCCAGGACAGCACCTTTGCAAGTCTCTCAGGAAGCCAGAATGCTTCAGAAATGGCGCGCTGAGGTCCAAGACCCAATCACTTAACAAAAAGAGGAGCTGGCACCAGGACATTTCCTCCCATACCCAATCTGGAGAACGCTCAACAGACTTCGCACAGGAGTCTCGAGGTGCAGAGAAAACTTGCAAAAATGGGGAATGCTACCAGAGGATGAAAACCCCCAGTGTTCCTGCGGAGAAATCCAGAACCCTCCACACCTGCTGACCTACACCGACATGTGACAGAGCTGCACAGGGAACGATCTAATTTTAGCAAATGACTGGGTCATTAGAGCTGCAAAATTTTGGAAGGACATAGTGTGATCCGGACACGAATAACTAACTATTCTAAACCGTTGATGTGCTTTTTAAGTTACACTTTTATTGCAGTATTTAATTTTTATATATAATCTATCTACTTTAATTTTAATATTATATCACATGTACAATTGTACAACCTATCTCAGGCCTGGATTATTTCCACGTGTAAATTTTTATATTATTATTATCTTTATTTTATAAATGTACCTATTTCCATAACTGCTATGAGCTATAAATAATTCATGCCACGCACAGGCTTGTCCTGTGGGAATCCCATATTTATTGGCCACAGCTATTTTTGTAGAACTGTTATATTGTTACCTATATGTTGATGAATAAATATTATTAGTATTATTATGACATTTTAACACTGCGTTTACCACCATACCATCCGGAGCTGAACCCCATTGAAAAAATATGGGCACTAGTAACAAAAGAAAAATTTCAGCAAGTGACAATTCAAAACTGGCAAAACATTCGTGCCCGCGTAGAAGAAATTGAAGAGAAATATATTGAAGGAAAACACATTATGAATGATGTGCACCAAATATTAATAAATGTTGGAAAAGATACCAGTGAGAGTAAATCAGAACTGTCTGACAATAAAACAGAATATGATGATTTAGCTTGCCAACCATTACATTAAATTTATTGTAAATGCTGTTTTCTTATTTAGATACTAAACCAATCTTCAACCCGACCAATGTAAACTTTGACTGGACTATTACACTCCCACTATTGAGTCAATGTTTTCTGTTTTCCCTTTAATATTTTGTTACTTTTGCTAGCAGGTGTGATCATAGAAATCAAATCATATTATATTTATATAGACTCTAGAATGCCAATCCAATGAAGCGAAAGTGTTGTAAAAGTTGTAGACAATTCTCAGTGCGCATGATCGGTATTAGCTGCATATGCAACAGGGTTGGTTTCAGTGATATTTACAAATTAGTACACGTATCTATAAAAAGTCTAAGTTAAAATTACATCTGTATTTTTTCGACAAAGCTCATCAGAAATTTTTCTTGATTGATATAATTCGCTAGAATTTTATTATAACCTTACAATATAACTTAATTGTTGTTGGTTTATATCTCCAAATAGTAAAATGTATTGGATGAAACTTGGAAGAAAATATTGGTTGTCTGTACAGTCGGTTTACGGACGATAATTTTACGTGATAACGTCATAAGAAAACTGATGAAAAATTACATACTTTTATGAATTGAGTTGAAATATTATCACTAAATTATTATTATTTTGTGTAATATAAACTGTGAAGTTTCGATTGAGGGAGAAAGAGTGGAACAAGTAAATGAATTTGTGTACTTGAGTTCAAAGTTTACGAGAGATGGAAAGTATGACAGTGACATTGAGCGAAGGGTGTTGGCAGGAAAACAAATAAATGGGACACTGCATAGCTTTATGAACAGCCAGAAAGTGAGAAGTATAGCCGGAGTGACTCGGCTGGATAAAGTAAAAAATAGTGAGATAAGAGAACGCTGTGGTGTAAAAGAAGATGTGGTTACAAAGATAGATAAAGAAATGCTAAAGGGTTTGGACACGTAGAAAAGATGAATGAAGGAAGATTGACGAAACAAATTTATAAGGCGAGTGTGAATGGACTAGTCGGTAGAGGTCGGCCTCGGCGAACATATCTCGATCAGATCAACATTATTTTGAAAAAAGGCCAAGTCAAGAGTACCAACAACCGACGAGCATGCATGAGAGCACTGATAAAAGTAGAGGAAGCAAAATATGTGTGTAAGAACCGTAGCAAGTGGAAGGAAGTGGTCTCTGTCTACCCCTACGGGAAAAAGGTGTGACTATATGTATGTATGTACAAAGGAGTTAATTGAAAATTACATTTTTTTTTACGCAACTTTTCTAATAAACAATGAAAAACATTAACTTTTCACTTCACTTTATAAACAGTTAACGTGTATGTTATGTGCTGCCGATGTCTCTCTTCTACTCGGACGCATCGGCCGATGGAGTGAACGACAGACAGTACCAATATTGGAGGTAGCCATGTTGACCTACAAATGTCATATTTCATAGCAATTTTGGAAAGTATGCAACAAAGAATGCACGTAACTTCAGTATGTGTTGCATATTTTAGAAATTAGAAAATGTATCAAATTCACATTAATTTTCTTCAAACTAGTGGTAATTTTTCAAGAATATATTCTGTAAAATTATAATTTTATTGTTTATTCATAAGTGAAAAAAAATCCATTTACAATATGTGTATACAATAAGAGATTCAGATTGCTTAATTCAGTACATTCCTGGCAGGTGCAATAATCACAGATACCAGTTCTCAAAATTTTAAGAACAGGAAATATTTTTCAAGACTCATAGTAGTATTTCAATAAACACAGAGATGAAAGACAAAAATTGTTTCAACAATGTTTTTTTAAATCTGAATCATTCTGATATACCTAACAGAATGAATTTGGATTCCATATATATATAATCATTTGAGCAAGGTAGTGAAATAGCTTGAACTGTTTGTGTAGGAAAACAAAATTCTATAATCTATATCAACAGAGTTAACATATGCGGGATGATAATCAGAGCTAAAGCAATACTTGATGGAATTTATTATGGAGAATGACAGAAAGATATGAAAATAAAAAATTAATAATGTTGGAATTACTGATGATGGAACAATTTTAATTTGTTGAACTGTTTTCTAATTAAATTTCCTTGTGAAAAAGTTGTATATTTTTTTGCCAAATTGTGTATTCTTATTTTACAATAATTGATTGCAGGTTGAAATTATGCTCTTCATGGTCTGGGAAAATATTCCTCCCTAAATTAGTGATTAATCTTTCACAAACATTTGTGACAATATTTTGTAGAAGATCTAGTAATGGCAATTTATTGTCTGTTAAAAACATAAGTTTTCTAATAAATATTTCCGATTCATAACAAATGTTGACTAGACTTCTTGGTGAAAAAAGGTCCTGAAACAAAAAAAGATTTAAAAAAATACATAATTTTTTAAATGACTCCTTATTGCATCTCTGTTTAGTAGCAACTTAGAAAAGATGCACAGTAGACTTTTAGCAATATACTCTTTTTATATGTGGCGGGTATATGGCATGCCTACTCTATCTGTATTATCTCTATGGTTTCTCGTCAAGAATATAGAGTGGGGAAATCTAAAAATAGTGTATATTTTATTAATAAAAAAAATACAAAGAGGAAACAAATAGAAATCCATATAAAAATGAATATCAGTGGTCTGGGTGCGACCCAAGAGGTACACACGACTAACTTCCCATTGGAAAGAATGAAAAAATACCATATATTTTGTTGTTATAATTATTATTAAAAATATTGTCATCATAGTTTTCATACAAATTATCCTAACCTGCAATAATCATATTATCAGTTCCCGCAGTCAAAAAAAAATCATATTATTCAAAAGATCTTAAAATTCTGTATTAAAAATAGTATAATTTATAAATTGCAAAATTCAGGTAGTTTACCATTTTTTTCAGTTTTTTTATTCTCCATAATAAACAGCTTGACCGATTTTGCTGGAAATCTTATCAGTTCTAAGTTGCGTAATTATTCATCGAATGCAATTATTGGTCCCACGTCGATTTTATTTTTTGTTCTCGAGATAATCGAGACGAAGAATAACTCCCAACGCACATAAGAACATACGCAGATACGTACATACACACACAGACGTCCACTTAAAAACTATTGTATTCGACTCTGGGTACCTTGAAATGTAGAAATATGTCAAAATTCGGGATTCGCAAAATCGGACCCATTACTTATAACTTCCACTGGGAAGTTAAAAATAAAATATAACAGAAATACAAAGGAACAAAAAAAATTTAAGACACACTAAAAGTAAAGAGCGTAAAAAGAACGATCATCTTAATGCCCTTCTAAGAGAAAATTACCTAATTATGTTTATAAAATCTTGGCTGTAGGCAAAATAAAAAATTCATATGTTTACATTCCTCAATCGCAATCATATTAAATTAAAAGTTTACTTATTTATTAGCTTACCAATAAAGGGTGACCGGTAACAGCATATCGGCAAAACGCAATATATTTTGGATCATTGGAATAAGCGGTTAAGCTAAAATTCGATAACCGGCTGTTTCAGTGATTTGTCAACCACCGGTGAAAAATCAATGGTGATTGTTATATCGCCCTACTCTAAATTCTATAGGAGTCTAGATTCGTTGATATGCTGTAATAAGTTGGTAATGACACTTGACAGCTGACGTTGGTGTATGAAACTTGAAACTTTGAAATTTGAAAGGAGGATGTAATGATTTGGTTGCCATGTTGTTGATATGATTTTATAGGTAATGTTATTTAACCATTTTTTCAATCTGGTTTGTTATAGTTGAGTTATAATAAATTTAAAACACTTTTTAATAATGTTGTTAATACATATTGTAGTAATTTATTTCATTCATAGATAATTGTTAAGTTGTATTGTGCTTTTCAATCCTTTATGTAAACAATTTCAGTATAGATGGATGTCCCGCTCAACGATGACCTTGAATTGCTTCGTATTTTAAAAACAAATTTTTATAAATATTTATTCGCGCTGCTTAGCTTATTACTAATCACAATATTTTGTATTATTTTATGTGTATTGTTTTAGGGCACAACGATGGCACTTTGGACTAAAGTACAACAGCTTTCACCAGGAAGCTTCCAACAAATTTATGGCGATATTTTCCCCATAGAAGTAAGACATTATCTCGCATCTTATATCGAAGAGAAATTTTGGTAAGTTTGATAGTTATCTTTAGGATGTTTTTATCAAAGTTTGGGAAACAGTTAATTGTTATATTACAAAATTACTTTGCACTGAACTAGCACTTAAAAAATTGTGAAATGATTTTGTATCACTGTAATATCACCAATACAACTTAAGTGACTGAGTGATCGTTCTTATAGTTAACAATCCACGCAACCAATGCCTTTGTGTTTTGTTTTTAAAAACTGATACGAAAGATAAGGAAAATCCTGCATGGTGCGTGTGCATAAAGTCTTAAAGACTTCTGAATGAAATTGCGGATGGGGGGGTAATAAAGGTACAGAGCTTCAACTTTGTGAAAAGTATTACAAGTTTGTACTTATTTAAATGTTGTACAATGTTAATACATTCTTAAATGAGAAATATGTTTTAGTTTCCAACTTTTGAAAAGGAACTGATTGTTCATAATTTTATAGAAGTTTCATTTAAAACAAAAAAAACAAAGGTATTCACCTACTTCAGACACATAAAAGAGACAAGGGTGCATGAGTCAATAGGTTAGGTTAGGTGAGCAGCACTCATTAGTTTTTTGTTTACAAATAGAGTGTATTTATTTTGTCAGTTTTATAGTAAATACTTGAAATTCATTGAGAAATATTACCATAATTTTATAACTCAGCTTTAACAGGACTAATTTGAGATACAGGTAATAAAGTTTTGTGTTTGGCATAGCTTATGTTGACTGAAATGGATACAGTATAAGTGCATAATCGGCAGTGCACTGCCCATTGTAAGAAATATCACGACCCATGCCAGACACGAAATTTTAAGATCTGTGTATAATTTCATACAATTAATGCAATATTAATGAGAATAAAAATAGGTTTAAAATTTTTATTCTTATAAGAAAACAAAAAACGATATTATTAAAATTTAAAAACCAAAAAAATATATAAATAAAAATGAATATTAAATACCTAATGCAATTTTGGAATGTGAATTCAGTTTCTCTAAGAGCTTCAAAAATGCTTGGCTTTATTGTAAGATTGTGAAATAACCATTTCCCTTTTATCACAATTGTTTTATATTGCTCTATGGTATACTCTATCATAGAGTATAATACCATAATCTGGAGTCCCTACTACCTTAAATATATATTTATTTATTTATTTAACGGCAAAGCCAATTTACATTTAACAAAGTGTGATAAACTATAAAATATTATTGAACTCTTATGTCTAATGTCTACACTAGAATTTTACAAAACATTTAGCGAAGTGTGTAATACAAAGTATTAATGAATCCTTATGTCTAGTTACTATATTACTAAAAGATGAAACAAATCTGGTATTAACAAAGAAAATGATGTAACCAATCAGGTACATACAAAAGAAAATGGTAAGGTAATGAAAAGTTTCGGAAACGCTATAGCCTTTCCAATTGATTTTTAAAGACCTGAAGTGACACATTAAACAAATCTATGTTATGACATTCATTTCCCAGCTTCAGAATACGAGGAATCGGACTGTTCATAGCATAATTGGTATGGAAATAATTTATATGAAAAATATCAGGATTTCTCGTATCTTTTTGTTTGATATGAAAAGTTATTAGTTGAAGTAGTTCTGGGCAGTTGATCACATTATTTATTATTTTGAAGAGGAAACTCAAGTTCATAGAAATTCTCCTATCTTCCAATGATTTTATATTTAACTTGGTTAAGAGTTGACTGTACTCATATTCATTTCGTTGAATACCAAAGTGAAAAGCACAATTCCTCAAGAATTTCTTTTGAACATTCTCAATCAAATCGATATTTACATTATAATATGGGTCCCATATAACCGAACAATACTCAAGAATGGATCTTACGAAAGCACAATATAAAATCTTTTTTGTTTTAATTGAAAAATCAGTAGAAATTCTCAACACAAAACCTAGCATTTTAAGACTTTTTGCCACAATTTCTGATACTTGAAGATTAAAATTAATTTCGCTATCAAATTTAACTCCCAGATCGCGAATAAATTTTTCTCTTTTAAGAACTATATTATTCAATTTATATTCAAAGAATATTGGACTTCTAATTCTAGCGAACGTAATGATTCGACACTTATCGATGTTTACCTCTATCAAATTATTTCTACACCACATAGAAAAAGCTTCGAGATCTTTTTGTACTAATTCGGCATCCTCCCAGCAAGTAATTGCTCTATAAAGTTTGAGATCGTCCGCAAACATAAGAAATTCAGAATAATTGAAAACAAACTCTATGTCCGATACAAACAAGTTGAACAGCAGTGGGCCCATATGGGATCCCTGTGGTACCCCTGATGGAACCTGAATGGGTGTAGATGTTGTATCTCCGTATTTCACAGACAGAGTTCTACCAGTTAAGAAGCTATTGATTACTTGCAAAATATTCCCGTCTATACCAAGCGCTTGAATTTTAGCTATAAGTAGGCCATGGTTGACTCTGTCAAAGGCTTTGGAAAAGTCCGTATAGACAGAGTCAACCTGTAGCCTCCTCTCAAGATTTTCGGTTATGTAGTTTGTGTAAAGAGCAAGGTTGGTACAAGTGGATTTACCTTCTGAGAAACCGTGTTGTTGGGGATTGAGTAAAGACTTACAGTCCCAGGAAAGTTTCTTTGTAAGCATAGAATCAAACATCTTAGCCATCACTGACTGATTGCAAACTGCTCTATAATTCCTAATATTTTTCTTATCTCCTAGTTTATGTATTGGTTTCAGGAAGCTATGTTTCCAATAATCTGGAAAGGTGCCTAGAGAAAAAATTTGATTGAAGATATTTCGTAATGGAATTGCTAAAGTGTATAGACATTTGTGTATAAAAAATAAAGGTATCCCATCAGGTCCCATTGTGAGCTTGGGGGAAACAGAGAGAACGTAATCTATTACATCCGTAGCAGTAATGCTGTAATTGTTGATATAGACTTTGTTTTCAAAATTATATTCAGGAGTAAAATTCACTGCCTGGTTATTATATACAGTTGAAAAATAAGAGGCAAACAAATTGGCAATCTCGGAAGTATTATTACTGACTTCATTTTCATAAAACATGGCTGAAGGTAACTTATAATCCTTTCTTTTACTCTGAATATAACTCCAAAAAGCCTTTGGATTATCAGAGATATTATCTTCAAATTTATTAATGTAATTTTCATAGCACTGATCTCGAATAGCTTTACAACTGTCCCTCAATTTACAGAATTCATAATAGTAATCAATGTTGCCTGTTTCCTTATATTTTTTATGAGTGTTCTTTTTGTCATAAAACATTTTTCTGAGGTTAGAACTGAACCAAGAGGGAAAGGTAGAAGTTTTGAATTTTTTTAAAGGAATAAATAGATGGATTGCCTGATAAATAATGTCATAAAAACAATTAATGTTCTTATTAACATCTGAGTTACAGAGAATATGTTCCCATTTAACGTCAGCTAAAAAGTCATTTATCCCAATATAATTTTCATTTCTGAAATCAAAAAAGTATTCCTCATATTCAGATTCTTTTGGAATAGAAATATTTAAAGAAAATTCAATGGCAGTGTGCCGAATACCATTTTTGAACATTTCATCTGTAGCGCTTTGTACGGAGAAATGATTGTTGGAGAATATTAAATCTAGATAAACATTGGTACTATTTGGTATGGTATTCAGTTGGAAGAAATTATGAAAGCTGAACGCTTGGTGAATTGCTATTCCCGGGGAGTTTTCATTACAGTTAACATTTAAACCCAGATTGTCATTAAACCATGTGGCATCCGGAATATTATAATCTCCACATATAGTAAGGTTTGACTGAGCATAATTGCTGGTAACAAATTCAACAGTACTAATGTGATCTTCATATAAACTGATAGGTGAAGATGGAGGAATATATATAGCACCCAGTACTACGGTTTTGTTCTTATGATTGAAATAAATGAATACTTGTTCTAAATCTACACTGTCAACAGGGGGTATTTTTATTCTTTTAGCTGATAGAGTTGATTTCACTGCAATTAAAATACCTCCTCCACGTTCCTTCCCTGTAGTAACAGGATCACGGTTCCAACGAAATATATCATAACCTGTTAGCCCAAGTTCTGCATCGAGATGATCATTGGTGAGCCAAGTTTCTACAATAACTATTATGCTATAGTGGGAGCACAGGGCAGCATTACGAAATTCTGTAAGTTTAGTTCTCATACCGCTGGTGTTAAAGTAATAAATATTGATGTCGTCATCTAGTTTTTTGGTTGGGCCTTTGAGATGAATGGAATGCCATTAGTATACTTGATGAAAAGGTCGTTTTCTCCATTTATTTTTCTTGTCTCCATCTCTTCTTTCAATTTATTTAAATTTCCACGCTGTAAAGGTGTGTAATCTGACGATAAAAAGACTTTTTTAGTTTTATCAATATTTTTCTTGCTTCTGATGACTTTCAAAGCCTCATCAGAATTAGCAAAAACAGCTTTTAAGCATCGATTGCCATTCTTGTTTTTCTTTCTTTCTATCTTTCTTTATATACAACAATTAAATAATAAGAGGGTTAGTTGTATTATCTTTATCAAGTCTTGAGGATTTGATCGTCTGGAAATTCTCTCCCTTATAACTTACAAAGTTTCACATAGGTCCACTAGACAAATAAAACTATTTGTTACACCATATTACTTAACTAACTATAGTTATCATTCTCGTATATCTAAAATGTTGAGACTGGGAATTAACTATTCTGACAAAATCGATTTCTTCTGTGATAATTAAAATATTTTTAAAAAACAAGTCTTCTGCTCATGTAAATGTATTTTATTAGTTCATATTGTTCATACCTTTCATTGTTCTTTGTTATACAGGGTGTCCGATAAGGCTTTTACTATTTAAAAAAAATTATAACTCATTTAGTTTTAAATTTAATAAACATTTTTTATATTATAACATTTACTGCAAAATGTGGAATTTTTTTTGTGCCATCGAGATGCAGTCCCCCACACAGACCGTTTCCTCCAAATGCTCTCTGTAATTGGTGAACACGCAGACACAGAAATCTTGTGAAATTGTATGAATTTCATCGCGAATTCTTTGCTTCAACTGATTCAGATTTGCAGGAACCTTTGATTTATGGAACCCCCAAAAAAAAATCCATGACAGTTAAATTGAGACCATTTTTATATATGAACTTTCCTGGAAACATCCTTCAAACGACCCGCATGGTAAGATTCGCAGTGTGAGCAGTCACCCCATTCTGCTGAAACCAAGTGTCTTGGTTGAAGTCACAAAAATTTTGCAATTCTGGCTCAACAAAATTTTCCAGCATTGCCCTATAATGATTAGAGTTAACTCAATGCCTTGATTTCCATCTTCAAAAAAAAAGGGACCAATGATTCCATGTGCAGACATTGCTGTCCACACTGACACTTTGGGACTATGTGTAGAGGTTGCTGATGTTATCACTACAATATCGGCAATTCTGTTTATTTACGGCTCCGTTTAAATGAAAATGAGCCTCATCACTAAACAGAATGTTATCGAAATTGTCAAAGTCCGTTTTTACTGAAATTCATAGACGAGCTCACGATTACAACTGGCCAGATCCTCCCACTCCTAACAGTTCTCGTGAAACCCAGTACATATATAAATATATCCATAAGAATAATTATAGTATTAAGTAGTATAGTATAAGCTTACTTTTTATATAATTTATTGTAAACAAAATTAGGGTTCACCCTTATACAAATAAATAAATACAAAATAAGTAAAATGGGTACTTCAAATGTACTTTGCTATAAATTGCATAATGCAAATTTTGTGACAGGAATTCATCATAGATAAAGGATAAATATGTAAATTTTTGATTTTAAGAGAATGACATGCTCCATGACATGCAAACAATTAGGATTGGGGTCCAGGCGGGAGGGTAAGTTTTAATATGGGTATAGTGCGTTTAAGAAAATTTCCTTTTAACTATTTGTAAGTAAGAATAGCTTTAGTGGAAAAACACTTGATATATGGTCATAATCCAACATAATAATAGAGTGCAATATATTTTTTTCTTTCAAGAAAAAGGGGTATTTCTGTATGAATGTTTTTCAAGTGGTTCATTGCAGATGTATATATCCTTGTGTGTGTTAAATAGTGTTGTTTGATCTTAGTGAATTTTGCTGGGTAAGTCAAATTTATGTGATAAGTGTTTGGGTTTTTGTGAAGATATAGGATTATTGATAATAATTATCATTATTGACATTGGTGTTTTTGTTACATAATGGTTCTATTGTATTATTATTATTAGTATTAATGTGAGTATCTACATCAGGTTTATTTTGACTGTATCAATTACTTTTAATTATCTGATTGATAATCCTACCCATCCCTATGTGTGGGCGTTTAAATAATTTCTATTGATTAAAATTTGGTAAATTTTTTTTTACTCTTAAAATGCTTCTTTCTATTAAACTTATTAAGGAAAAATTAGAACACTTTTTATTTAACAATAAATTTTTTTTGACACATACCTAAGCTCGTTTTTTTATTAGAAAATCATAGTATGTCATTATTTTTATTATTTACTAAGTTAGTTTTTACTTTTTGGGTTTTTTTGGGCGGAAATAAAATTTTTTTAATACATTAATTTTATGTATTCCATATTTTGATTACATTTCAAGTTTATAATTGAAAATAAGTATAAACCAAATAATTTAAATAATCTAATCCCAATAATAAATAAATTAACGAATTAATATTATATTTTTACGGGTATTTATTAGTTCTAATGCTTACAAATAATTCACTTCTAACTATACTGACTAATAATTTAATACCATAAATGAATATAACAATCGTCTTCTAAAGCTGAATGGATTTTACAAAGTACTTAAGAATCAAAACTATCCTTTCCTCGGGGTTGGTATCCACGTCAGTTGTCCCTTGTACTGCCACCCTGCTTATATAATATGCATCACAGCGTAAGTCCTGTTCCTTCGAATAATTCCAGAATGTCGACAATGATGAGGGAGTTGCTAAGCATTTCAGGTTCCAATTATGGTTCCCTGAAGTGCCTTTGCCTTTTATCCGAGAATTCTTATTCTCTTCTCAGACCCCAAAAACGCTGGCTTTCTGCAAGTCTCATAATGTGTAGGTGTTTATTCATGCAGCAGTTAAATGTATCCTACCTGGGTGCTCTGTATAGTTTTGTGGTGTTTAATCTGTAACCAGCTTCTAGTTTTCTTCCTAGCAGTACAGTAAACAATACTGCAGATTGGCTTTGGAGCTATCAGCTGTTGTGATCCTCATTTAGGTACCTTACTTTTATTTATTAATAACTAGCTTTTGCCCGCGTATAAGTCGAAAATGGTTCCAATAGGATTTTTAATTGGTTTTTTACGTTATTAATTTTGTTATAACATAAATTATTATGTTTAAATGTTTGAATACTTATAAAATATAACAATTTTTATTATAGTGTAGGGATTTAAAGGTTAAATAAACATGAAAATAAAATAACATTTTGTTATATTTTATGAACACGAAGCTCGGCCTTTGATCTGGTGACAGTGACACATGTATTATCTTTTTACAACGAAATCAAAATACTACACCTACCTCAGTATTTCCTCGCAAACAATATTTTTTGTTTTTCCTTTGGGTGCTAGAATCATCAGGCTACTCTGTGTGCTTACTCTGAAGTGTGCCACATACAACTGGCCGTGGGAGCTTTCTCTCAAGTCTACTTCCGCTACCTTAAGAGTTTGGCCTTGGCGAAGCAGACTTTTATAGGAAACTGAATTTGAAGGGGTAATTTGATGGTGGAATAATCCTAGGAATAAATACAGACTTCTCGAGAACAACCTGTCAGTAAAATTGCCTCGATTACATTGCGATGCAATATTTTCACTTGCAATCTGGTGCCATTGCATAATTTTGGTGAATTAATATTGTGCAGCAACATAATTGGCGCGCCAACACTAAATTTTAATATGTGAGTTGGGAGACCAGGAGGCTTCAGTGTATTCAGGAACTCGACGGATAATAAATGGCATCATTGGTGTTTATCACTGAATTGACGGATTAATATTGATATTCGACCCCTTTGAATAATCTCAAAAGTATTTCATTTATGACTGTTCGTTTTTTGATGTTAGGATGGCATGCTGGCATAACTATTCTGCAGATTTATCATGAATATTATTGTTTGGGTAAATTTTAGCTATAAGCTCTTCTACAGTGGAAATAATTGTACCTAACTCTGTAGGAAGAATTATATTATTATCCAGTTTCTGGAAATTATCATCACAAGATGGACTCTCATATTTTTGGTAAGGCTCAGTTTTGTCACTGAAGGTCACAAATACTCTTTTATATTTGACGTTCCAATTTTAAAGAGTATTGCATTGCACCAAGCTTTTATGTGAGTTCAATGTTTTTTTAATAAAATCGGATTAAGTTTTCAAATATGTGTCAAAATAAAATGTAATTTAAATCTAAAGCACTAAGGAGTATTGATATCAACTTCGATGCAAATCATCCCCAAAATAACTTTCTACCTCTTTTTAACCCCGATAGGCGATGAGTTTCAATAAAATACAAAACACGTCTGCCATCAATTCTGTTAAAGAATGTTTATGCAAAATTTGAAGTGGATTGGACCAAGGAATCACGTTGTCCAATACAAACTGCCCCCGTTTTTTACTCCCTTAGGGGCAGAATTTCGAAAAATCCTTTCTTATCGAATGTCTATGTCATACAAAGAACACACCCTCCAAGTTTCAGGACTCTATGATCAGCGGTTTAGGCTGTGCGTTGATCTGTCATTCAGTAATTCGGGACAAGACTGAAGACTTTTATTTTTTTTCATTAAATAAAATCGAAATATTTTCAAAATTATTTAAATCTCTTAGATACTAAAAAGTGGTCTAGTTAAGATAAAATTGTTTCAGAGTAGGCATGGTAACATATATTATTTAATAGCAATAATGTTTTTGAAATGTTCAAAGTTATTATTACACGATTAAATTAGAAATGGTAATATGGCATATTAATTGTGTGAAAATTTGTAATTTTACTGCAAAATATAAAATAGATTTAAAATTCATCTAAATTTTTGAAGTGATAACTTCTTATGGCACGCTATGAACTTTTTTTGTAATGGGTTAAAAATGTTAAACTCGCGTCAGGACACGTGGCCTGATCGAAAATTCGTAAGACGGATAAAAATGTTAAACTCGCGTCAGGACACGTGACCTGATCGGAAATTCGTAAGACGGATGGAGAGTAGACAGCTGGCGTGGCGTAGGAGAGGGAGTATCCCCCTCTCTTTCTACGGCGCGGCGAAAATGTATGCCTGCGCCGGCTGTTTCGTTTAGGCGGCGCAAGGCGCACAACGTTAATACTTAAGTTTTCACTTCTGCCGGCACTCCCAGAGTGCAACCCGTAAAATTTTTTTTTATGTGTTATATTACAATTTCATCATTTATTTTATGGCATTTAAATATTTTAGGTGTGATATTGAACCACAACCTGACAATCCCCAACATGAACAATACATTGGAAGCTTGGTAAATTCTTTTATAACAGAAATTGAAAATAAGGCATCAGTCGCTATTAGTGATTCTGAAAATTTTCTTATAAAATTGAAGCTTGCAGAAGCTGCGAAGCAATTCAGGGAAAGATACAGGTTAGTTTTAATTTAATAAATTTTTGAAAGTCACTAAGTCAAGTAATTTAATTTTTTTATTGTGTTATAATTCAAATAATAAATTGTAAAAGTTTTTTGTTAGTACACCACTTAAATTTTATATAAATATAAATAACTGTATTTATAAATAATAAATTGTAAAAGTTTTTTGTCAGTATACCTCTTAAATTTTGTATAAATATAAATAACTGTATACCTAAAGGTCAGGATGTTTAGTTGACATAAAATTTTGTTAAACTATTTATCAGAATAACTATAATATATATTAGCATATATATGTAGTAAAAATATGAGTTATAATTAATAAAGATAAATAGCAATACAGTTAATTCAAGGTTGTCAAGAACAGTAAAATATTAATATAATGTTAATTGCTTGATATTTAAATGTACATGAGTACTTTTACTACAAAATGTAGTTAATAGTACCTTTAAAAATTTTTTGTTCATAAATTCAAGTGTACTAGAGTCTAAAATATTTACTTTTGTTAAAAAATTTAAATGTCTTTTGATTTATTCTTAAAATTCTTTAACAATTTACACAAAACATATTGATCTTTTGTTGTATTTATAAAAAACTGTCATAAAGTATCAGGATGGCATTTTTTTTATCCAGTCATTTTAACTTCTCCTCAATGTGCCCTATCCTCAGTGGACGTCGACGATCAGTCTGGCCCATCTGATTTTATTCACAGCAGATCGAAATAATTCTATTAATATCGCAAGTTTCTTAGCCATGATATTCGACGTCTTCCTTGCGATCTTTTTCCATCGAATTTACCTTGCATTATAAGTTGAAGCAACTTATACTTTGTGTTGTTCCGCATGATATGCCCAAAGTATGACAGTTTTCATTGTTCCACTGTTTTCAGCAGTTCTCTCTTTTCGCATGCGTAGAAATATAGCCTCATTGGTCACATGATGAGTCCATAAAACTCTTAGCATACAGCGATAGCACCACATCTTGAAAGCTTCAATCCGCTTACAAGTAGCTTCGGACATCGTCCATGCCTCTACACCATACAGAAGGACTGAAAACCGATAGCAACTCAAGATTCGTGTCTGAAGATGAAGAATCAGGTTCATGCTACAGAGAACCTTTTTCATATTGTTGAATGATGATCGTGCTTTTTTAATCCTTATTTTGATTTTGTAAAAATGGTCCCATTTCTCATTCAGACTTGCTCCTAAGTATGTTATTGTTGGTACTCTTTGTAGTAGCATCCATTTACGAAGAATTTGGCGTTGATGTCGTTTTTACTGACTATCATAATTTTAGTTTTTGATTTATTCAACTGCATGTTAAATTCTTGACATATGTCGACCACTCTATCGATCAGTCTTTGAAGTACTTCAGCGCAGTCAGCAATCAATACGGTGTCATATGCATATCTCAAATTGTTGACATTTTCTCCATTTATCAAGATGCCATCCTGTTAATCTTCCAGTGCTTCTCTGAAAAGTCTTTACATTAAACAATAGAGGAGACAGTACACAGCCCTGTCTGACACCCTGCTTTACGGAAAATTCCGTTGACGACCCATCATCCACTCGAACACACGCTATTTGCTGCCAATACAATTTAGCTATAATACGGATATCTCTATTATCGATTCCTGACTGATTTAGCTTATCATGGTTTACTCTATCGAACGCTTTCTCAAAATCAATAAAACAAGTAAAGAGATCGCAATTTACGTCCCTGGCCCTTTGAATTAAAACATTTAAACTAAACAGTGCCTCTCAAATACCTAAGCCATCTCTAAATCCGAATTGCGTGTCGCTAATACCTGCCTCCAGTTCCCGATGTATGCGTTCGTAAATAACCTTAGGAAAACCTTCAAGAAATGGCTCATTAGGCAAATAGTCCTGTAATCTTCGCATGTTTTGGCTGTAGGCTTTTTAGGAATTGGTATAAATGCCGACAGTAGCCAGTCCTTAGGAATATTTCCGGTTTCATAAATTTGGTGAAATAGATCCTTGATAATATCCAGATGCACTTCATCAATAAGTTTAAGCAGGTCTCCAAAAACTTCATCTGGACCTGGTACTTTGTTGTTTTCAGTCTTCTTATTTCTTTGAGAACTTCCCAACTAGTGAGTTATTATGATGCCTCCTTTACACAATCAGCCATGATAAGCGATTACATAGTGGGCCATGATTGACACCATCATTGTGCCACTGTCCACAAATTGTGCATCCCACATTTGTTAATTGTTATGGATGTTAACTATACATCAAAATAGAACAAGTTAGACACATAAAATTGCTCATAAAATTATACATACATAACTAATATAAAAATGGCATAGGACAAATAGCACTCATCTGCACCGTTTTGGAAACAAATATGAACTGAGTGATCGGCGTTAGTGTGGCCACTTGAACAGTCATGGCCAAAATTCTTTTGATGAGTGTCTTAAAATCGACACAACGGACATCATGCTCGATCATCAGCGATGATGGGCCATTACAGGCGATTATGCCCTCTACACAATCGTGATCGCCTGTAATTGCCTTTATGACCTATTTTGTAGAGGGCCCATGAAACACATCTGGCTACTATGTCAGCCAGAGTAAAACTCGATATAAACTACATATTATATTAATAGTAGTTTGTTTGTATTATATATTTTCATTTAAAATTTTATTTTTTAGCTCTTGTCCAATTCAACTATTTTCTCTTATTCGTAACTGTTTAGCCGCTGAAATGAGACTTGTTCAAGCTACGGGAGTGGATAACCTTGCAGGTTTACCAAACTTGATGATATCCCATAGTGGTGCAGAAGTTCTACAAAAAGTTAATGTGTTGAGAAGTAGAACACAGGTAATAACAATTACTAAAATTAAAAATAAATCATTAGGTAAAAAAGTTTTAACTGGTGTGCTTTTTTCAGAGTACTGCTGAAGATTTAAGAAAAATGGAACAAGAGTTGGAATCATTTGCTATACAATATCATGACTGTCAAAAAATCAGTGGTAAGTTTACCCAAATTATCAAGCATGAAGTATATTAAATTAATATGAAAATCAATGCTACTATGTGATTTTTTTGTTTTTCAACTAAAAAAATTATAAATTTTATTTAATTAATATTAATTATTGTTAGCTCAAATACAGCAACTGACTACTCAACCAAATGCTCAAATTCAACCCACTGTATTAAAACTTCAGAACCAGAAAGAAATGCTGGAGCAAAATCTTAATCAGAAATTAGCTGGTCTCGTGCAATTAAGATTGGCTCTCGCTGAAAAATTAAAGGAAACGTTTCAATTATTATCTCAATTACAAACACATGTTTTGGATGAAGAACTTATTAAATGGAAACGTGATCAGCAATTGGCCGGAAATGGAGCAAATTTTAATAGTAATTTAGATACTATACAAGAATGGTAAGTGTTTACTCAATTTGTGAAAGAGATAACATTTAAGTAATAATTATGCGTTGTCCACTTGCTTTATAAAATAAATCATTTATCTGCAGATTCTTTTGTGTGTGGCATAGTGTATGTTTAAACATCATTTTAGACATCAGTCTAAACAGTTTCTACATTCAGCCATGCACTGAAATCACCGTTCAGAAACTGGTTCACGAACATTCCAAGACTGGTTGGAACGGAAAACTGATCGTCCTATTTAAATTGTCCCTGCTGTTGAAATGAGTTTTGTCTATTGCACACGACTGTGACTGTTCACTGTATGGTTTTTTGGAGTAGTTGGAACAAACCTATTACTTTGTAGCATCGGCATATCCATGTTTTCTTAACGAATGACTTCTATTTTGGGTTTAGCATAATTTTAAATGTTCTGAACATACCGATTTAAACTGATAAAATGTTGGTATGGTTCTGTTCTGTTTAAATTACACGTTAGGCCCTCAGCCAATTAGCTTTTATTTATACCATCCTGTCCCCCACCTTATTTCTTTTACACATCAACGACTTCTTGAAAACCACCATGAACCCCATTTACAGTTTCGCAGACGATAGCACACTTGTCTCAACTTTCACATCCTATCGATCACTTTCGGTGAATGATACAAATAGACTCGGGCAGGAACAGGTTGATTCCATCAATAGAGATCTTAAAGCAATCGTCGAGTGGGGAACCAACAATCTTGTTCAGTTCAACGCCCAAAAAACACAAAGTGCCACGTTTTCCAAGAAAGTGAATTCCTCAAATCATCCCATCACAATGTCCGGAAATACCCTTGAACCAAGTCCCTCCATCTCGATTTTGGGAGTCACTGTGTCCAATAATATGTCTTGGCATGACCATGTTGCTAACATCGCAAAGTCGGCAAGCCAGAGGCTAGGTTTTCTGTGGAAAGCCAGAAAGTTTTTTACTCCTGATCAACTGTTGACAACTTACAAGCCTCAAATCCGACCTCTACTGGAATATTGCTCGCACATTTGGGGTTCAGCACCAAGGCATTCTCTTCGTCTTCTAGATTCCATTCAGAAAAGGGCCATTCACTTGATGAACAGCTCAACTCTCACAGATACCCTTCACCCTCTAGAACATAGAAGAAGAGTTGCAGACCAGTCATTGTTCTACAGATATTTCCATGGCAGATGCTCCAGAGAAATAAAAACTCTTGTACCACCATTGGCCACATTCGGCCGAAGAACTCGGCACGCTGATCAGTCTCACCCATTTACTCTTAAGATTGACACTACAAGGACCAATCTTCATCAAGAATCCTTCTTTTACAGGGCTGCTACGGAATGGAATAAGCTTCCAAAATCAGTTTTTCCAGAGAACTATGACCTGCAACTTTTTAAAAAGCGTGTCCACAATCATTTCCTTTCTATAATCCCTTCCCTTTCTAATAGACGCAGTGCGGGCCGTCCGCGGCCCACACGATAGGTCTACCCTTTTTGCGACTATTTTCATAAAAAAAAATTATGTTTATATATTATTATATATTTTTATATTCCATCTCCTTCCCACCCTTTTTGTATAGGTGCTAACATAGATCTATTATCCAGAGGAGACGCAACATCCCATTCATAAAACTCTTTTGTTTTGTCGCAATGATTACAGGAGAGTGGCCATGAGTATGACAAAGAATACCAATCGATTCTCTTTGTCCTGTTCTCGTGCTGGCAACGCTGTAACATTATTGTGGACTTATGGCCACGCTCGTAATCAGTGACGTGCTGTTTGTTCAAAATGAGAATATATCTATCTGGAAATTATTTAGTTTTTTATTAGAATATATTTATGAATAGGTGATACTCAGTTTTTATCAAAGTGTTGTAGCCTACTATAAGTATTTTTCTAAACCCCAAAAGTTGGGCGCCAAATTGTGTTACCCTAACTAAACTGTTTTTCTAAAGTTACAAAAGTGGGGTGCCAATTTTGTGTAACTTTAAAAAAATTACCAATTCCCTAAATATTCGGCGACAATTTTGTGTTACGTTTAAGTTTCCTTTCTAAAGCCAATTGTGTGTAATGTTATAAGTTACCTTTATAAAACTAAATTATTCCAACTCGAGGGCTGCTAATTGTGTATCAAACAGTTTTACTAATACCCGTTAAACTAAATTATTTTATCAAATTACAGTACTGAAAAAGAATTTTAAATAATTTTACCTGACTAAAATAAAAAGTTAAATAATTATCATTAATATTGATTATACAAATAAAATGTAATGTATTTTAAGTTTTAATTTTAATGTTCAAACTATTAGCAGCTAAGTAACCTAAAGGAAAAGATTAAAATATTATACTCAGGGTTCCTTGACTCCTTGATTTCTTGATTGGATTAAATTTGAGGTGATGTATAGATTTCTTATGAAATACTACTATAAAATGGATCAGGAAGGTATATAGTTCTTCAAATAACAACGAAAGAAGGATAATACCACTGAATAAGAGGGAAATAATGACCTTTTTTAATAATAGGTCTATGGGTGCTAACATAATTGGAAATGTCACTATCAAACTCGGCGTTTCCGAAGATTATGAATTCGACACTAATATCAACCGTTTTTTTTTTTTAGTTTTTATATTCCATCTCTATCCCACCCCTTTCGTAGGGGTGCTAACAAAATTGGAAATGTCACTATCAATTTCAACGACCTCAAATGCTACGAATTCGACACTAATATCGGCAATTGTTGATTTTATATTTCATGCCCTTCTCACCCCATTCGTAGCGGTTTATCGGGATAAAAACTATTCTATCTTTCAAGTTGTAGCAATCAATACACATTTACAAAATTTCATTAAAATCAGACTATAAATTCGACACTAATATCAGCTATTTTTGATAGTTTTTATATTTCATCCCCTTCCCACCTCTTTTGTTGATCCAATCGCTGCCAAACTTCACAGGATCACCCGCCGGGCTAATCTAAAGATTGCCTGAATGTTATACTGACAGTAATGTAATTAAAACTCGCTACTTACAAGCACTATTCACTTCAAAATTCCAAAATGGAATTATTAACTTGACTGAACTAACTTGCGAGCCGATATGCGTTCTTATATTATATTACAATGGGACATTCCCCAAATTTCTAGAAAGCACGTACGTAAAGCTTCTATAAAATGCTCGCACCTTCACCATAACTTCGCATCATTCGTTGAACGAATGATTTACTGAACAAGTCCGGGTTTTAAGTTTTGGTCGCTATATTATGTTCCACATGAGACAAAAATTTAAAATTTGTATAATATATAATTTATTTGTTTTTAAAATATTTATCATAAACGTCTATTTTTTAGGTGTGAAAGTTTAGCGGAATTAATATGGTTAAATCGTCAACAAACTAAAGAAGTTGAAAGATTAAAGCAAAGGGTACCAATGGTGGACCCTCCCGTAGTGGCCGATGTATTGCCGCTTCTTATTCAAGAATTTACACAGTTGCTGTCTACTTTAGTCACATCGACTTTTATAATTGAAAAACAACCACCTCAAGTTATGAAAACAAATACAAGGTATTTATTGTTAAAATAGTAAATAATTGCCTTTAAAGTATTTATTTAAAAAAAAACATTTTTTAGATTCACCGCGACAGTTCGCCTCTTGGTCGGCGGAAAATTAAATGTTCATATGACTCCTCCACAAGTAAAAGTTACGATAATCTCCGAATCGCAAGCTAATATTCTTTTAAAGAATGACAAACTTGGTAAAAGTGGCGAGAGTTCCGGAGACATTTTAAATAATACCGGTACTATGGAGTATCAACAAAACTCAAGGCAACTTTCAGTCAGTTTTAGAAATATGCAGTTGAAGAAAATTAAGAGGGCCGAAAAGAAAGGTAACAACAGAAGCGTTATTTCTATTTCGTTTTTTTATTTGAACAATAAATTTTGCCATTCCTTATTAACTGCTTGTATCACTTGATCTGCTTATTCTGACTGACTCATCTTTCCGTTTATTTTCGTGAAAATAACACTTTTGTCTGTAACACTTCTTTATTTTTTTTTCAACTGACAATAGCAATAAATATACAATGTGATATAAAATTAAATGCAAACATTTTTTATCTCGCAAAATAACAATAACATTCTCTCCTTCAGTGAAGACTCTTCACTCTTGTACTTTCAGCTTACTAAGGTCTCTGAAGGTCTCTTGTAGATCCCATGCCTTGTCTTCAAATCTACAACTCTGTCGGGATATGTTTTCACTATTCGTCCTAGCGGCCAAGGTAAATTGCTGTCAGCTACTACAACTATGTCGTCCTTACTCAAATTCACGTTCTTTTCGTGCCACTTTTTCCTCTGGTTCAGCTCTTGTACTGTGAACTGAACTAGTGATTGACGTCACTGACTATTATTTCCGTCTTAGTATATAGTATAAGTTGTTGTATTTTTTCTTTTGCAACCTCCCTTTGTGAGATTCCCTGATCTATCAAATAATTCTTTTCCTCTGTAACTTCGGGTAATCCAAGATAAGGCAATATTACACAGAATAAATTAATTAACTTTATAAGTGTAACTGTTTTTATTAGTGACATTCATTAAATATGCATGTGTATATAAGATGCCACTAAACATTATTTTTTATGTGATGCATTTTTGTATCTGCAATTTAAAAAATGTGAATGTAATTAATGTTTTTAAAAGGTACCGAAAGTGTAATGGACGAAAAATTCTCTTTGCTGTTTCAATCCCAATTTACTGTTGGAGGAGGTGAGTTAATGTTTCAAGTATGGACATTAAGCTTACCGGTAGTGGTAATCGTACATGGAAATCAAGAGCCACACGCATGGGCTACTGTTACTTGGGACAACGCTTTTAGCGAACCTGGAAGGGTGCCTTTTACTGTACCTGAAAAGGTAAGTCACTTTTATTTTATACTGTTTATCTAGTTAATTGAAATAAATACGTTGTTTTAAACTAATTATGTCTAAAAAATAAGCTTTATTTTGATTTGAGGATTTTTTTTTAAAAATAAATTATTTTACAAAGCAGAACAATTGTTACAATATTGTTACGTTATTTTCTTCTTGGGTTCGGTAATTCTAAACTCTCAGTACAATAACTAAACAATCTTTAATCCAATATTTTTACACAATAAATTTTACTTTACAAATTACTTTAAATACTTGACTTCGAACTAACTGACTTCTTCGCGACCGCTGTCCTTTTTATATTTCCAAATCTTCGTTCTAGAAGAATCGCCATCATTCGAAACTATTGGACCTTTTTCTAGTGAGTGTCAGAATAATCCTTTTACCATTTCGGAACCATTAAACGCAGTATTCTAGAATTTTTCTTTTGTACCAATCGCCGCGCCGGCATAATAAAGCAGTCCCCTAATTTTGATCGACTCGCTAACACCGCCAAACAACAGGTCCGGCTCGTAACAATATCTAAATTGTTACAAATACAATTCCAGTAATAATGCGAAAACTATTACTGAGCAACTAAAAATCTGCAAATAAGCGTTTGATCTAATGTTTTTAATAATTTTATGCTTAGCTAATTCTGTTATCTTTACTGATGTCTGCCCAATCCTTGTACAGCGGCTTTCGTAACTTGAATCACTTTTTTGATTACATGTACTGAAATTTTATGAGTGGAAGTTGAATTTTAATTAGATTTCATATTTGTATTATTTATGAAATAAGCAATTTTGTATACATACACTTAAAAGGTAATTTATTTTGAGTATATTAATTAGGGACCTGAAATATTACTGCATTCATGCACTCAACATTTTCATTTAATAGAGCGTACACTCAGGGTATAACATCCAAACAGCGCGATGGTTCATATTTTTTAATTAAAGAGAAAACATATTGTATACATCTTTGCAACTTTGGCTCAAACCTTTTCTGTGAAATCTTTAAATATTCAGATAATGTTTAATTGTATAGAAACTAGCGGATCCGGCAGATGTTGTCCTGCCTGACCTTTGGCTTGCCTGCTTTGGGAATGTGACAATCAAACTCAGCGACCCCAAAAACTATAAATTCGACAAATAAGGGGAAAATACACAATTTTCCGACCAAGAACCCTTCTGTGGACTCTCCAAAGCCCACTTGAAAGAGGTTCGACGCTGGGAAACAGATGAAATAAAATCTCACTGGCATAAAGTGCCAGGGCAGAGAGAAGCGAAAAGGCTAGTAAGGACACTGTCCTCTGAGGTATCACCTGAAAAAGATGGGCAAACATAGAGTGATAGTTGCCGCTACTGTGAGAACTTTGCTGAAACTGCAAAACATTTGCTTTGCGAATGCACAGCGCTATTCTGCAAGAGGCTTACGTTTCTAGAAGGGGCCTTCCTAAAGCCAATCGATGTCAGGAACTTAGCTCCCAGGAAACTGATAAACTTTGTACAAAGTCTCGGAATCCCGGGTTATCTGATAGGTCAAAGTGCTTGAGAGGCAACATAACCTTCACGACCCCCCTGCAATCTACGATCTACAGGGTATAATATCCAAACATCGCGATGGTTTTCTGTGAAATCTTTAAATATTCAGATAATTTTTAATTGTATTGAAACTATCGGATCCGGCAGACGTCGTCCTGCCCGACCTTTGGCTTACCTGCTTTGGGAATATCATAATCAAACTCAGCGACCCTGAAAACTAGGAATTCGACACTAATGACCGTTTTTGATGATTTTTTACATTTCATCCCCTTCCCACCCCTTTCATAGGGGTACTAACATAATTGGGAATGTCACTTTAAACTCGACAACCCCGAAATCGAACATATTATGTTTAGAAGTTACACGTGACAGGGCAACATACATTTGGCCTTGTGAAAAACAATGAGTAGTTAAGTCAATTCCAGCAACTTTTAAGTTTAAACCTGTGCTTTATTAATAGTCATTCTAAACACTAATGGCAATTCTGAGGGTATCATTGGTATCAAAACAGTTTCACCAGTTCCGCTGCCAGCTAATATTGTACAGTCTGTTAAAAAAAATTTAAATGAACTATTTTAAGTCTGTACCTTTGCACACTTTAGGTGGGTTTAAATTTCTTAGTAATACAATAGGTTAAACTATTTTAAATATTAATTTGTGCGTTGGAATTCCTGGAGGCGTAAAAGAATTAAAAAATTCATTTAGATAATGTACTGCCTCTTTTCTATCCACGACTGTTTCAACTCGGTTTTAAATTTGTGATAATCTTCTTCCCTCTAGTATATAGGCTGATAGAGCCTGTTTTTTCATCATCCCCCTGTCTGGGCTCCAAATCTAGGAAGATTGTCACTTTTGGTGCTCTATCTGTATTAAGACGTTGGCTATCATCATGGCTGTAATCTGGTGGTATCTCTCACGATCGGCAGTAACTCGAAAAAGTTCCTCCACAGAAAGTCCTGCCCATTGTCTGATGTTGCGCACCCATGATAACTTCTTGCGTCCTATCTGTCTCTTTTCTTCAACATTGCCCATTATGATGAGACGAAGTAGATTGTAGATTGTAGGGTGGGTCGTGAAGGCCATGCTGCCTCTCAAGCACTTCGACCTATCAGATCTTTTGTGCATAACCCTTAATCTATTCAAGGCCCGGGATTCCGAGACTTCGAGTAAAGTTTATCAGTTTCCTGGGGGCTAAGTTTCTGATATCGAAGGGCTTTAGGAAGGCCCCTCCCAGAAACTTGAGCCTCTTGCAGAATAGCGCTGTGCATTCGCAAAGCAAATGTTTTGCAGTTTCAGCAAAGTTCTCACAGTAGCGGCAACTATCACTCTATGTTTGCCCATCTTTTTCAGGTGGTACCTTAGAGGGCAGTGTCCAGTGAGGAGTCCCGTCACCAGTTTCAATTCTTTCTTGTCCAATTCGAGAAGCTGTTTCGCTTTCCTGGCGAAAGACTTACTAGCCTTTTCGCTTGCCTTTGTCCTGGCACTTTATGCCAGTGAGATTTCATTTCATATTAGACGAAGTAATTGGTACCACAACTCAAATGCCTCTAATTTGTTCATGATGGAGTCTCAAGTCTCACATCCATACAGTAGGACTGAGCAAACGTAACATTTTAGCACTCTTTTACGCAGTTGTATTGAAATATATTTTCGTTACTGATGATTGGTTTCCAAGATATAAATGTATTACGAGCTATTTCAATGCGTGAGTATCTCTTTATCCGAACTACATGTGTGAGATAGTTGAAGTGTTCTACTCGTTATATTGGTTTACATAAGTATTAGTTGAGCGAATTCCACCTTTATGTTGCCTGCTGCCATCCATTTGGTTTTGTCAATATTTATTTTGAGTCCCTTGCCCATACTTGATTTATTAACCACAGTTAAAAGTATTTGTAGATTTTCCATACTTTCAGCCATTATAGCGGTATCATCAGCGAATCTTATGTTGCTGATAGTTTCGCCTCCGATCCTTACTCCCTCATTTCTGTCATTTATGGATTCTCGAAATATTTTCTCAGAATCTGAATAGAGTTGCTGAAAGAACACATCCTTGTCGCACTCACTGTTTAATTGGGATTTATTCGGTGGTTGTGTTGTCTGATTTAATACTAGCTACTTGCTTGTAATTGAGGTATATTAATAGTCCGAGATCATAACTGTCCAACCCTATCTCTTTCAGATATTGATAAAGAAGATTATGTTGGACTTGATCAAAGTCCTTTTCAAAAACTATAAAGCATATATAGATTTTTTTCGAAATTCGCAAGATTTCTGAAGAAGAATTCTTATACAAAATAATTCCTCTCGTGTCCCGAGGCCATTTTGAAATGCAAACTGTTTGTCTCCAATATTGTATTCGCATTTTAAATACATGCAGATTTTAAGAATTTTTTTACGAGTATGGCTCATTAAACTGATAAGCCTACAATCGTTACACTTATTGGCTCTAGATTTTTTGGGTAATGCAATAAATAGCGACTCCAGCCAATATTCGAATTTTTCCACATTGATAAATGTTATTGAAGTCAGGATCCCAATACTATCATTATTTAGTAGTTTGAGAAGCTCAGCTGGAATTTGATCTGGTCCTGGTGCTTTATTGCTTTTAGCTTGAGCTATGGCTTTTTCTACTTCATCCTTCAGTATTGGTGGACCTATATTATTCAGTTACAGGGGAGCGTTTTAAGTTTATTTGGTTTGGGTCATCAAAGAGATCAGATATATAATTTTCCCATTCCTTACATTGTTGGTCATGCTCGCCTATGATGTTTCCATGTGAATCTTTTAATACATAAACATATCTCTGCTTTCTGATTCCCTGATATTTTTAAACTTTTTATGAAGATTAAAATCGTCGTGCTTTTTCTGTAATTGTTCTATTTTGTTGCAGGAATGATTGAGCCATACCTATTTCACTTCTTTAACTTTTTTTAATTAGTCGGTTGATTCTGAGGTAATTCTCTTTGTCATGTTTTTAAATTTACTTGCCTTTTTAGTGGTAGTTAGAGCCTTCGTTTTGCCCACAATATGACTTCTGATAAGTGTCGAGCTCTTGTTTATGTCTACATTATATATGCTCGTTTGGTCTATTTTGCATATTTTGTTATTAATCTCTTCTGCCATCTTTTCTCTTGTTTGGGAATTACGAAGAGGCTCTAGCGATATCCCACTTGGTGTTAGTGGTTTTAATAGTTTTTTCATCTTAACATGTAATGTGAATTAATGTCCGCACCTGGATGTGTTTTAACAGATTTAATGATATTTCTGTAACAGTTGTTTATCAATAATTGATCTGATTACGTACAATTCGCCCATCATGTCCATCTTTTGGAGATTTCAAAGTGTAAAGGCGACGTTTATGGGGCTTGTACCATGTATTAGTTATTATTAACTTTTGTTCGGAGCAAAATTCCTCCAGTTATCTACCTCGTTATCCTCTCTCCTAGACCAAATTTTCCTGTAATGTCCTGATCTTCTTTTTCGGTTTAAGCATTGAAATCCCTTATAATCAACGTCACTTCGTACTTTTTTGTTATCTTTAATGTTTGATATATTGTTAAAAGAATTCTTTTATTTCACTTTCATACTTATCAGCTGTGGAGGTGTATATTTGGATAAGATTGAAGTTAAAAGGAGGTTTATGTAGTTGGACAAGTATTACTCGATCTGATATTGGAACGGATTGTATCACATATTTGCTAATTGACTCTTTTAAAATCACCGCTACTCCATTCCCTTGAGATGATTTATTGTTTCCAAAATAGTAGATTTCATATCCGTTCAATTTGTAGTTTCCTGTGTTCGGCCATCTTGTTTCACATACTCCTATGTTTGGTATTTTAAATCTTTCCATTTTCAATAATAAGTTTCTTAATTTACCAGACTCGTACAAAATTGTTACATTCCATGTAGCGATTTTATGAACATAATTGCTTTTCCATTTGAGAACACCATCTAATGTTGCTGTGTCTTGTATTGTGCAGGGATGACGACCTGGGAAGCCCTACAGTCTCCTTGCGCCATTCTTCCCTTGCCAGATATTGTTTTCCCTCCATGATCAGTCAGTTTTATTCTAGTGTTGTTTACCATGGTGACTGTACTAGGAGAGTAATAATTGGAATGGTTCCCCCTTCTCCAATAAGAGAAGGGATATTATAGAGGAGGTAGTATGTTTGGTAAGGAGTTGAGGGTGGGGACAAATATTTCTCAAGTATGAAATTTGGAGAGGGCTCTAGTAGTCAGGAGCGCATTTCTGAAGTAGATCTATCATCTATCAGGATCATAGATGAGTATCTACCCGCTACTGGAAAAAAGTCACAGGGAGCTAAATCAGGTGAATGGGGGATGAGAGTGGCTTGATAAAATCAGGGGATTATTTTTTGGCCAAAAACTGTTTCACGGAAAAGGCATTGTGGGCGGGTGCATTGTCCTGTCTCGCAGTCTTTTCAAAACTTCCAAATAGTAGGTTTAGATGACATTCTGCTTCAGGTACCCATTCAAAGTGAATGATGCCCCTCAAAAATAATAAACCTTTATTTTCGATTTGCTCATCTTGGCTTTTTTTAATCTTGGTGATGGTTGTAACTTTCAATGCATGAATTGCATCTTGGCTTCTGGATTATACTGAAATATTCAAGTTTCGTTGGTTTTTGGTTTTTCATGGTTAAATCGTCGTAAAAAATCTTAACTAATTCCCTGTTAATGTTAATATCTGCTGGCATTCTAATACTAAAACGTTCATTTTTTCTAATTTCTCTGATGTTCTTCTCGCTGTCATCATTTTTTGAAGATGGGCGTCCCTCACGTTCATCGTCTTCCACCGATGATTCTCGGCCTGCTAAAAAACCACTTGTACCACATAAACATTGTTGAACGGGGACATGAAACTTTCTTCTATGTTTTTTAAAAATTTCTACTAGGAATACTAAACCTACTCGCTGCTCGATTTTTTCACACGGCATTTTTGGGCGCGACGCTGTTACAAGTTTTTTTTTATTACTACACTTAAACGTTAAAATTTAGCTAAACAGAAGCTGTCTTTTCAAAGAATAATATATCACAAGCGACATTTTAATTGTCAGTGTTTTCACAAGGCAAAGAGTCTAAGCATTTTATTGTTAGACTTCGTAAACATGAAAACGGCGTGGAGTCTAAAACAAAAAAGACTGCCATCTGCAAACTGAACATATATTAAAAATAAAAAAAAATGTTTTTGAACTACCAAACGATAATGGAATATGCACATAAAAAATATGAAGTTTTTCTGTGATGGTCAGTGCTGATTGATCCTAATGTTGAAATAACTACTGTTTCAGTTGCTGCAAATTCCGTATTTTCAAGGTCAGATTCTTCGGAATCATAGACTGAGTCAGCAACAGAATCATCACCATCTGAAAAATTCGTTAGGTTGTCAACATCTTTCGAAACGGACACTGAGCCAGCAGGTTGGACTTGTAATATATTGTCCGTAGGTTTTAGAATTCTCATAGATGTGGAACTGTTAAAAGAATCTATTGGGGATGTATTATTGATGTATTTGTGTGAGATATTGTAGACTCTGAGTGAGAATTCCCGTAGTTTTGAAACTTTCATCGATATTTGTATCATTGTCAGTATTTTATACAGATGGCTCTAAACTAGAGGGAAGAGTAGGTTGCGGTATCTTCTCAGAAGACCTCTCACTTAGCCTGTCGTTTCGTTTGCCTGATCACTGTAGTGTGTATCAAGCTGAAATGACAGCTATTACCGAGACACAGAGACATACCAGGCAACTGTAAGAGCTAGCAAGAGAGGGCACCACCCTCCCAGCTGTATCTGTCTCATCTCAGCAAGAAGTACCGATTGCAAATTGCCGGCTCCTCCTGCACAGCAAAGTAGTTCAAAAAGCCAACGTGAGGTGGCAAAATGAACCCACATGCACACTATCGAAACAGATCTGGCCTAAACTAGATCTACGTCAAACTAAGGATGTTTTAACTCTATCCAGGGAGTCCATTGGAAATGCGATCGCGGCCATAACAGGACACTGGGCAGGTGGATCCCATGCACGGCGCTTGGGAATCGCAGAGCTACGACACGACTTCTGTAGAAGCTGTCACAATGAGGAAGAGGAGAAAACAATGGTACATCTTCTCTGCCACTGCCCTGCCCTAAGCAGAAATCGGCTTTCTATACTAGGGCAACCGAACTTTGATGATTTAACTGATCTCAGCTCAGTTAGCATCAAGGACCTTACACTTTTTATTAAAAGTTCCAACTGGTTCTCACGGTAGAGGGGGAAGGCACCGCCGTCCATCACGGTATCACAACGGGCAATGTAGGATGCAATGTTAAGCAAATGTTCGTCTAATGCCAATCGCATTTGTTTTATTCATAAAGATGACCTGAAACAAAAATGTACACTTTATTAACCATTATAAAAGATTCGAAGAATGTGTCTGTACCAATAGGCTTAGTTTTATACAAACATCTGGTTTTTCCCTGTCTGATGTCGCTGTATTTAACTACAAATCGAAATTACAGTTTGGTTTTTAAGAGTAAAGCTGAGATGAAATCATAGTAAAGTACAATAATACACCTTGTACAATGTAAACCCGTTTTTTATTTAATATTAATACATAATTAATGTGTGCTTAGATTTTAAAAATTATGTGAAATATATTATTTAGTGGGATAGTAGGATAATAACATTTATGAGACCAAAGAAGTTGTTTATAATCTAACCATGTAGTATAATGATAGGTGTTAATACAAGATTTTTTATTATTTTGTAGATGGCGTCAATGCCATAGTGTGACTCAATGTTTTGTTCAAAGACGCGTTACGAGGTTTTCAAACAAAACAATACAATTTTCGAAAAAAACTTACTAGATTTATAAATCAGAACATTGTGTTTGTGCAAATAACAATTCAGTACCATTTTAGTCTTTAGTGTTTAATTGTAATAAAAATGTTCACGAACCATTGAAAAAGTTCTAAAAATACAATGTTAAAAAATAGATATCTTGGATAAAATAATTTTCTTTTATGTACCATGTCTTGACTGATTTTGAAAACATAGTATTTTTTCAATTTTTCTGTCTGCGTCACACTGGTATTGTATTTTTAAAAAACTTGCTATTTTATCTTTTTATTGCCAAGATTTTATTTTATATAATTTCAAAAAAAATCACTTTTTTGCATTATAGGTACAATGGAATAAGATAGCAGAGACATTGTCCCTTAAATTTAGAGCTGCCACGGGAAGAGGACTTACAGAAGAAAACTTGCGATTTTTAGCTGAAAAAGCATTTAGAGGCAATTATAGTGAAACTAACAATTCTATGTTAAGTTGGGCTCAATTTTGTAAAGAACCATTAAGCGAAAGAAACTTTACTTTTTGGGAATGGTTCTATGCCATAATGAAACTCACTAGAGAACATCTCAGAGGACCATGGGTCGATGGGTTAGTATTCTTTACTTGTTTGCACTAAAATGTATATAAATATCAGTAGTAATATCCCTAGGACATAGACGAGATAATTTAATGACAATCGAAAGCTCGTTCCTTGGTAACAGCCTGAAGCTGTTTCCTTGGTAACAGCCTGAAGCTGTTACCAAGCAACGAGCTAGAGAAATTTGTCATAAAACATTTATCCCTCGGACATTTGTCAATGTCCGAGGGATATTCGGCGGAAAATTTTTTGACAAAAAAATTTATGACAACACAATGAAACATTTATTTATTTATTAAAAGTACAGTTAGTGAAAGTACAATTATTAAAATTTAACTTAACATTAGATTCGTTGCTGTTCTCTACTATAGAAGATCTATTACCACACATAATATTTATGATCTTGTTGTGGTGTTATTGATTGAGATTTAAGTTTGGTTTTATAGAATTTTGTTGTTCTTCTACACCACTTTTTGCCAATTCGCTAACAGCAGTTGATCTATTCGAGTGATTTGTTATTTTTTTGTCCTTTACATTCATGCCAATTGCCTTAGCAACAGATTTAGTCCATCCATTTGTATTTCTTACAACAGGTACATTATCGTACCATATGTCAGTTTCATTTTTCCAGTGTCGATTTGGTTAAGAACAGTCGTGTGAGGTAATATTGTCGCCTCGTTTTGATATCAGTTTATGAAAAAGTCGTACAGGGCAGCTTTGTCTTTCACTATTGGAAACCAAACATTTACTACTTGTACAGCTTTTAGAACCACCTTGGCACGTTTTACTGAATACCGGATTGTATTCAAAGCGATTTGTTGGAGAGACGTTATTTTTTCGATTTGAAAAAATCCATCAGACAATTAACTGCCTCTCCTCCTCGCCACTCTAATTCTACAGCAGCATTATGGTTAAATTTACGCATAAGACCTTCAGGAGTATTTTGATCCCATAGCAATATTATTTTGTTAACTTCAGACAAATTTAATGACTGGACTGGACTTACGTTTACATGGATTTGCTTGTAGTTGCTTCCTGATTGTATCGCGGGCATCTCGGGCTGGTTTAAATACTATATTGTTAAACGGGTCAATCATAATATTATAGTCATTATAGTACTTTTCTAGCAAAAGTTTGCACGAAAAATTCCACATTGTCTTCACCGTTGCTTCTTTAAATTCGGTCCCGTCTTTCTTTCCCATATTGACCGCCCAATCTTTTAGTATCAACGCCAATTCTTCTAAGCTTCTATGTTCATTTTATTCATATTTTCGTTTGCAGCAAAATTCCATAAATATTCCTCAAATATATTTGTGACAGGTTGTATTTATGTGAATGTTTTCTTTGATTAGCGCATACTTTAAAAATTCGCATTACCAAAACGTGACATTTTAAAATTTATTTGGAATGAAGTTGTCAAACTCAATCATGTTGTCATTATGATTGATAATTGCTCTAAATAACAAAATTTGAATGGTTGTTAGAACTGTCAAAAAAATTTGAACTAAACACATTTTATGCTTTAGTGCCATAATGGGATTTGTAAGAAAAAGACAAGCTGAAGAAATGTTATCGTCGTGTTTGGTAGGGACTTTCCTGTTAAGATTTTCTGACAGTGAATTAGGAGGAATAACAATAGCCTGGACGTCTGGTAAGTTTTTATTCACAATACCAATTACATACATACATACGTATAGTCACGTTTTTGTTCCGTAGGTGTAGGCATAGACCACTTCCTTCCACTTGCTACGGTTCTTACACACATCTTTTGCTTCCTCTACTTTTCAGGGCTCTCATGCATGCTTGTCGGTTGTTGGTACTCTTGACCTGGCCTTTCTTTAAAACAATGTTGATCTAATCGAGATATGTTCGCCGAGGTCGACCTCTACCGACTTGTCCATTCACACTCGCCTTATAAATTTGTTTCGTCAATCTTCCTTCATCCATCCTTTCTGCGTGTCCAAACCATCTAAGCATTCCTTTATCTATCTTTGTAACCACATCTTTTACACCACAGCGTTCTCTTATCTCACTATTTTTTACTTTATCCAACCGAGTCACTCCAGCTATACTTCTCAAACTACTCATCTCCTCAGCATTATTCCTATTTTCATGCTTCTTCTGCCAAACCCAACATTCACTACCATACATAAGTGTAGGAACCAACTCACCAACATTCATTTGTTTTTCTGCCAACACCCTTTGCTCAATGTCACTGTCATACTTTCCATCTCTCGTAAACTTTGAACTCAAGTACACAAATTGATTTACTTGTTCCACTCTTTCTCCCTTAATCGAAACTTCACAGTTTGTCATGCTTTCAATTATATAGTTCATTTGTTATTAATTTAATGATTGTAAATATTTTCAACGAATTTTTATGCAAAACATTTAATTAGGCGGGTGAGGGTTAAACCGCCTGCTGGAGTGGTGACCGTCATCTTCCGTGCGACCCAAAATACCTTGGCATACCTTGGCTGTAGTAACTAATAAATGAGATCTTAACGATAAAAATAAAGAAAATTTCTGTTGACATAAATGACAGTTGTCAAAAACAATGCATTTTTTTTTTAATTTTTAAAGGTTACTAGCGGACCTGGCAGACGTCCGAACTACCCAAACTCCGAAAACTATGAATTCGGGTTTTTAATAGTTTTTACTATTCATCCCCTTCCCGCCCCCCTTTGTATGGGTATATGGGTACTAACATAATTAGGAATGTTACTGTCGAACTCAACGTCCCCAAAGACCATGACCCTCCCCTTTCGTAGGGGTGCTAACATAATTGGGAATGTCACTAAACTGTGAATTCGATACTAATCTAGATCATTTTTATATTTCAACACACTCACCCCTTTCATAGGGATAAAAAATTATCCTATCTTTCGATTTGGAGCAATCAATAGATATTAACAAAATTTTATTAAATTCAGACTATGAATTCGACACTAATACAGCCGTTTTTAATAGTTTTTCTTGTTCATCCCCTTCCCGCCTATTTCGTTAATCCGATCGCTACCAAACTTCACAGGATCACCCGCTGTGCAAATCCAAAGATTGACTGAAAATTTAAAAAAAATCAGTCTAGCTATTTTGGAATCCATACAGGACAAACATACTTACAATGATTTTTATATATTAGATTGTTTTGCGTTTAAAATTGTTAGTCACAGATTTACAATACTTTAGTTTTCACATTTAAAATATCAAAGAAAAGTATGAAGAAAAAAGATAGTGATATGCAGTATTTAGTTTTTTTTAGTAAACCATGCATATATTTTCTATACAAAATATTTTCTTTGTTTCACATCTGCCAGGCGTCTATTTTTTTTTATTAAACCAATAAAAAATGTATGAAATTTATTTTTATTTTAAATTGGATAAAGAAATCACATTAGACAATACTTCGATAAAAATTTAATATTAAACCATTAACTTTAGGTAGACAGGGTTTATTCTAATTAATTTTTATTTTTTAGATTCTGGCGAGGTATTCAGCTTACAACCGTTTACTTCCAAAGATTTTGCCATTCGATCTCTCGCTGACCGTATTGCAGATTTAAATCATCTTGTTTACCTATATCCTGATATAACTAAAGACATTCCCTTTGGAAAATATTATACACCATATCAAGGTACGTTTAAATTCGTCAGTACCTATTATGCATTTTAAATAATAAGTTTAGGTTAAGGTGTAGAGATAAATTACTAATGAAAGGCACACTTGCAGCTTTCCCACTCCACCATAACAAAAATTCACTTCGAGCGCCGATTTAGATCTAATTGGTTACCAATAGTGTATCTTAATAATTTGTAACGTTTAACGAATATATCAGAAAATGTATTGGAATTAAAAGTAAATAAAAAAATTATAAATAAATACTTTAGATGTCATTAAGGGTTGCTCTTTCCCCTAGTGACAAATTATAGGTATCAAGTATACTGCATAATAATTTATTTAATAATTCAAAAACTATCGGTTTAGAATGGATATTACGTAAAACCGGTGGATTTAAGTTTTTTTTTTATCCATCCATATGTTGTAGAATGAGAATTGTACAAATATGTTTTATTGGTATAAATGGTATCTTTTTCTTCTTCACGCTTTAATCTTACATCAAAACTTTTCATTAACAAATTTCTATTATCAATGTTTTTTACTACTAAAAAAGTACTTTTCTTAAAGTTGACTGCCCACCCTCATAACCTACTTGTGCATCTCTTTGTGTAAAACTGGTTTAAAGTCAGTCGTTGCTTTTGTATTGTAGGAAAATTATTTACAATTTCCTTAATTCTTTGTCCCTATCCTTCTGAAATGAAACCTCTAGAACGACGCCTTTCGTTAGATGGTTTTGAAGATAAAATATAGGGTTGCTTACCTGTCTGTACTCCTTGAGCCTCATCGCAAATACTGCAAAACACCTTTTTCTATATTCCCGTCGCAGCCAATCTCGACGATGAAAACTTTCAATTGGAATTTGTAAGCTATGTTTCATCCTATTTTATGTCAATTTACTTACATTTACTTCGGTTTCCGCAGAGTTGTTTTTTCCACCAATTTTAAATTTGTATTTTTTAATTAAAATACAAGAGCTACTAAAACACCCACACAACATTACTAACTGTTGATCTAAACTTTATAACCCGTTAAAATGTTCGCGCGTACTTTTTAATCGTCAAGCAGAGTTATTCGGTAGTAGTCTTGCTCTGTAGATGTTCTTTTCTCACTCTGTCGTATTTAGCAATGCGATTCATTTCTATGCATTGCTACAATCAAACAGTTAGTACGATGCAAGTCGTCTTATATTTATTTAGTTCTGGTAAACTTATCTGGTGTTTAAAGTTTATCTACCTATATGTAAAAATATTAGGCTTAAAATAATATATTTAAATATAAAATAAAAAAAAAGACATCAAAGATATGTATATTAAAGGAAAGAGCTACAGTAGTAGTGCAGTACGTGGTTGTGAAAAATAAATGTAGTTAATTAAATCAATATTTAATTTAAATCAAAAGGCTATTAATTGAGGTCCTGCTTCTGACTACATATTGCGCGCATATCATGTAAGTGATGCATATACAGGGTGTTTAAAAAAAGGTGGCCTCTTTGCTAGGATAGGCAGAACACTGCAAAATAAGTTGGCTGGTTCAGTAAAAAAATTTCGTAACGGCATCTGTATTCAAGATACAGGGTGCTAAAAGAAAAATTTGTATACACATTTTTTACGATTATGTCGAAACTACCGGCAACATTGTAATGAAATTTTGTATGAGTATGTTTTGGAAGTTGACACATCGTATGAATTTGTTTTATATATGTCTCTCATAGAGGGCGCAAGTTACACGGTTTGTACTAAGTAGTTTTGAACATAAGTTTTTTGAGGTTGAATTTTCTAGTCCAAATTATATGTAAACTGCAAGTTGCTAATTGAAGGAGAAAGAGTGGAACAAGTGAATGAGTTTGTATTCTTGGTTCAAAGTTTACGAGAGACGGAAAGTATGACTGTGACATCGAGCAAAGGGCGTTGGCAGAGAAACAAATGATGGAGCCCTGTATTACTTTACGTGTCAAAAAAGGCATGACTGGCTGTGTGAGTGCTGGTACCTACACTTATCTATTATAGTGAATGTTTGGTTTGCAGAAGAAGGGTGAAAGTAAGATCAATGCTGTGGAGATGAGTAGTCTGAGACATTCAGCTGGGGTTAACTCTAATGGATAAAGTGTATGTGTGATAAGGGAACGCTGTGGTGTGAAAGAAGATGTAGTAACAAACATAAAAGAACCTTATATATTGGTTTCATATCCTTTCCTCTTGGTCTCATTCACACAAAGAACATCAATCTGTCTTAATTAATTTTACCATTAAATCCTCCCCTTTTGGCAGTTAAATCAACTATTACTTATAGCTCCTCAAGAGAAAACAAAATCTACCCTAAAAATTAATACATAATAGATGTTACCAAATTAAAATTAAATTAAATATATGGCACTTACAAGAAAATATTAAATGTACTTTTAAAAACTTCAGTTAATCTCTCGATGGAAACACTTTTACCTTACTTTTTATCTTTAAGAAAATTCCAATACAAAATAACCAAAATTTACAAAATGTCAAAATCTGACTCTTTGTATTTAACAGTAATTTATAAATAAAATACTTTCTAAATAATTCAAGAACTTCAAATTCACGCACTACAAAACGGTAAACGGTTCTGTAACTAATGGTGACACTAATAGTGTTTACTATGTAGTTTAAATATTTTATAGCTTCATATCATTGTACTCCATAATAATAATTATTGTCTTGCAATTTAAACAATTAAAAATTGATTTTTTTTAAATATGTTTTTTAGATAATCCGCCTTCTGCAAATAATGGCTACGTACGTCCACAATTAGTGACGCAAATTCCTGGTTTCACGGGTGGCCATAGTTATCCAAACACTCCACAACATTTACTGCAGTCTCCAGATCCTTCACGTGATACACCGTCTGTAGCTAGCAGGTAAATTGCATTTTGTACTTAAGGACATTCTTAAACTTATAACTATTTATTCCGCATATTTCTTAATTCAAAAAGGTATATACTTCAATGGTTTTAGTAACTAAACTTATGGTTATAATCTAAGAATATTAATTGATATTTAAATATTGATTTATTAAATATATTGTATTTTTAATAATGACCGACCGGAGGTTCGGTTTCGGCCAAAAAATCTGGTTTTGGCAAGTCGGCCAAATCTTCGGCTATTGCAATGACAGAAATAATATCTTTTTTGACGGAGTCAAATGTCCATATGCAATCCAGAGAAAAGCAGTCTTAAAGTATCTTTTTGATTCGCCTTCCACTGTTCCAAGCGAGCAGCTGATAGTGCAGCTGGACAAATATCGTCGGAGTAACCTGCTTGGTGATAATGTAGAAAAACTACTTTTCTTAGTGTACAATATAAGACTTTTTAATTACAAATAATGAAATTGATTACTAATCTAGTAATAATAACAAGTTTTTTAACATGAGTAAGTCATTAACATTTTTATATTTTTGTTAAATGTTAAATTGATAATATAACATAAATATTTTTGTTACCTACATACTTCAATTACTCTTGTGCATTAACATGAGCTACCTCTCCGTCGGACATTACTTTTTAACCCACTTACTATGTCAATATGTTTTCTGATGCTTTTACTTTTTTTTGTTATTGTTCTATATTTTATTGGTTTAAAACACTGAAAAAAATGTGTTATGGTTCGTAAATCACATTTATTTTTAAATTGAACATTTCAACTTCAAACAAATGCTAGGAGCCATTGGTATTCTAGAAAATGGTGCTCGACAAACAGATGTAGCGCGAGCATTTGGCACATCTCAAAACCTAATATCATGCTTGAATGCCTGTTATATAGAAACTGGATATGTATTTAAAAGACCCTCAAAACATATAATAAAGATCGTTTTTTTGCAGTTAGAAGCTCAGTTAGAAATGCAGTTGTTGCAAAAACATGGAACACACATTTTATCCAGGACCATCATAAATAAAATCATATTCTATTTTTTTAGAAAAAACTGTAACCTGTAACCTAACCTCTCCTATATGTTGACTACAAATTTTCAATTTTCGATAAATAAACTTATTATATTAATTATAATAATCTATCGAAAGTTGCACAACTCAAAATGGAAAGGTTAATGCTTAGAGTGAGTTTAAGGGACCACGTCACTAACCTGTATCCGAGTAGGCCAGGATTATAGACCTATTATCCAGAGGAGACGCAACATTCCATTCATAAAACTCTGTTTGTTTTGATTACACGAGAGTGTCTTTGTCCCGTCCTCGTGCTGGCAACGCTGTAACATTATTGTGGCTACGCTTGTAATCAGTGACGTGCTGTTTGTTTAAAATGAGAATATATCTATCGGGTAATATTTAGTTTTTTATGAGAATATATTTATGAATAGGTGATACTCAGTTTTTATCAAATTAAAGTGTTGTAGCCTACTAAAAGTATTTTTCTAAACCCCAAAAGTGGTGTGCCACTGGATAAAAATATAGTAAATAATGAGATGTTCCAACTTACTTGTGAAAATAAACACTGGGGCTTAAATAGTCCGGTTTTTTACACATTTGGCAATATTGAATCATTTATTTCACTAAATTTCACTGAATTTTACCAAAAATATGCTGAAAATTACCGATAATACTCCAAAAATTTCGTTGCAACACCTTCGGCAACAGCTTCGTAGTACGCACGGATCTCTGCACGTGGAACGATTCAGACAAGCCGTGCGGCGTTGTCGCTTATTGAGCAACACAATGTAACGGAAATGAAATGGTTCAACATTTCTATAAAACGGGTTGTATTATTTAGGTTGTTATAATTCATGAAATATTAATAAAAGATAGCATTATGGTCACAAATATAATCAACAAATACTATGGACGATTCAATAACAATCAGAAATCCTGCCATAACTGAAGAGCAGGCAACATCACAGCACAACACATTCCAGTCGGCCATATCTAGATCAGACAAACGACCAGAAAGTGGGGATGTAAGGTCGTGTTTAAAAGTAAATAGTTCCGTCTCCTCTGATAATATGCCTATGGCCAGGATAGACGTGGGTGGGTGGCAGGCCATGAGGGAGGCCTATGTCCAGCAGTGGACGTTTTAATGCTGGTTTATAATGATTGATGATCGAAATCTACTTACCAATAAATGTTTATGTACATATAACACTAATAAACTGAGTAAACACTGCGAAATATTATGAAGAAATGAAAATAATTGCCATAGACTCCTAGGTGACGATCAGTGATCAGTGATCACCACTTTCGCTTTATGGTACACAGGTACACCCTACCCTGTTGCCATAGTTGCTGCCTATTATACATAAAATTGTAGTGAATTAATTTATTTTTTAAATTAATTCGACTGTTATAAGGCTTAGAAACTTTATATAACACTTCAGCTTCTTTTCTTCATAAAATGTTTGCTCAAGGAACTGTATATTCCCGAGGTCGTTTCAAATAATTATATCAAGAGTACTTTTATATATTATTATTAATAGCCATTTAGGCCCGTTTAAATGCGACTGTCTGTCGAAGTTTTCTGTTCAAACTTTGGTTGGTAACAATTTATTCTAATATTTTTAAATAATCAATTCTTACAAACTCTACAATATTTTTATAACACTTTATAATTACTTTCTTAATTTACTTCAAACTTAAAACTAAACTCGATCGGCAACATTCCTTTTATATAAATCTAAACAATATTTCTGGAAATTCCTAGATAGAACGGTTTCTCTCCCGAAATTAATCGACCTCTTCTAGATACCCTCAATCTTGCCTGCGGCCATAAATCATTCCCTAAATGAGGGACATTTTAATACCCTTGTGTAGTCGACACACCGCCTCGGCCAGATAACAGGGACATATTTATCGTAACAATATTTAGTAAAAATTTGACACAAAAATAACGGCGATGACCTGTGATGAAGTTGAAGGCGTTTTTTTATGCATTTGACAGCGTCTGCTCCGAAATAGCGACCATCCCTAGCGGCAGACGCTTACGATTTAAATTTAGTTAAGAACTTAGGCCATTTTCACAAAACATTAATTTTGGTAATAATTAGGTAGTTTTGAGCGATTTTTAAATTTTTTCAAATTCTAAATCTGACAAAGCGACCGCTCACCACCGGAAGACGGGCGGTTTTAAAATTACAATCTGAAGTAGAACCGACGTGCCAATTCAAACTTTTGATTCTTTATGAGAAAGTTGTTTTCACAGCTCTCGAACTACTCGTATAGCTTGGGAGATGAGGAACACATACTATTGCAAAATGTCCAATGGAGTCCAATTTGTTTTTCAGTCCAGTCAGCATTTGGGGTACATCATAATTGTAGACTGGTAAGAATGTGGAGTGTACAGAGCAATGAAGTATGGTTACAGAATATACGCTATTTAAAGTAACTTTGACAATTATTTTAAGAACATGTGGCAAAAATAGTTATAAGTTACAAAATAATTTTAACGTATCCACAAATATAACTGGTTCCATTTTTTTTGTCAGCTTTCCCAATATGCTTGATTTATAACAACAGAAGAAAAGGATTTACATTTTATTTTATTAACAATGGGGCCAATGTGCTTTATTCTTAGATATAAGTTTTAAATTTTTTACTGTTTTTATGTTAAACATTTTTTTTATATATATTTTTATATAACAATTGCTTTTATTTAAAATGTTTATATTATCATTTTTTACTATTTAAAGTTTACTACTTAACTTTCGGATAATTTTGTACACAGTACAGGGTAAATTTTAAAAATTTTAATCAAATCAAGTGTTAAAACATATTTTGTGATAAACATGTCGACTGAATGTTGATTAAAGTGTAAAATTAATAAGATGTATTAAATATAAAATATATTTGACATAAAATAACGCCAAAATTTATTTTATTTTATCCATTCAAGTAAAGTTAATAATAGCAATAGATTTAAAGCATACACATATGAAGGGTCCGGACAAAAAACCGTTTTACTCCATTTTTGCAATGTTTCAGGAGAGTAAAAATGTGATTTTTTATTAATTTATTACTATAAAAAGTTTAACTGTGTTCTGTCGAACTGAGAGCGTTGTGGGTACATTTGGTCCGCACTAATTTTAACGTGTTTTTGAACTAGGAATAATAAATATTTATTAGTGAGTTAATATATTTTTGTGATTCAATCTATATTTTTAAATCATTTAATACTGACACATTTAGTTTTATGTATCTGTCATTTCCTATCAGTTATTTTTGGGTTGTTAAAATTTTCATTTTTATTCGTTTTCTTTATTTAAAAGAATATCTTGCTTTGGCACATACAGGGTGGCCAACCGAAAACGGAACAGAGCCATTTGCAGGAACCTCGTCAACATTTTAGAAAAACGCTCAGACCCGTCGATTTTTGATTAAAGGGGGACACCCTTTTCTGGAATTTTTTACTCCACTACTTTCAACCCCAAGCGAGTGTAAGAATTACCCCAACGTTTTTAAATGGCATTGGGGGTCGAATAAGACTAGCATTATCCACAACCAAAACGCTGTTTCTTATATTCGGAATCAACAGTGTTCTTACCCACCTCATGAAATTATCCGAATTCATATTATCGTGATGATCACCACTTTTTTGGCCAGATAAAAATATTAGAAGACTATTATCTATAAATCCCATTTCTCCACTGGCGGCGGCGTGCACTTCCTTTACTGCTTCTTCCTTTACTGTAAACTTTTTTAAATTTTTTTCCAGATTTACAGTATACCCAGGTATTTTTCTTTGAATAAGAACTGTGCAGTTAAGTTTCGTCTGTATAAATAATATGTCTTCCTTCCTCACGATACTGTTTAATTTTTTTCAAAAATTTTATACGCTTAATGTTAATATTATAATTTAATAATAATAATTTCATATTACATCGTAACTTTCCATTAATACATCTCTATTATCCGGCGTTTTATGTCACCATAAACCTAATTTAAAAAGTACTTTTCTTAAAGTAGACTTCAAAACCTACTTGTGCCATTTTTTTTAATTCTTTGTCCCTGTCTTCTTTTGAAATAAAACTTCTGGAGCAATGCCTTCCGTTAGATGTTTTCGGAGAGGTTGCTCACCTGTCTCTACTCTTTCAGCCTCATCGTGGACACTGTAAAACACCTTTTTTGATATTTCTGTCGCAACCAATACCCTGCGACGATAATTATTAATTGGAACTTGCAAGCCATGTTTTGCCTTGTTTGTCATAAAATTAATTGCATTAACAATTACCTCTTTGGTTTTCACAAAGTAGTTCTTATTTTTCGGTCTACCCATTTTAAATGAAAAAATATAACAACAAAAAACACCATCACACCTACGCACTCATACAACTATTAAAACTAAACCACACCTACAACCTCCTTTTACATGATGACATTATAGAATATTCCCGTGTATTTCTTTGTTTTATTTCAAACAGGGTTATTCGACAACCGTAATACTTTTTTAAAGTTTTATTCTACTCTGACTGATTTCACCGGAAGTGGTCCATAACAATAAAAGTTCAAGAATACTATACTATAAGTTTTTTTTAAGGACCAAATCTACCCAGAACAGAACACAACCTATCGCAAAGTTTAGTACAAACATTTGTTGAAATAACTACACCGTTTTCATCGCAAAACTTATATATATATATATATATATATATGGTGTTCTTCAGTATGGTTTACACCATTCGGTTAGTCTTATGGCTTGGATTAAAACTGCGGTCTCTCTGTACTTTTCATTTGATAGGACAACTGATTTATTTCGTGTAGAAAACAGAAAACATTAATTGATAGTCTAATTATTAGAAATCCTAAACTGGTTGCCTATTATTAGTAACAAAATAATTATCAAATAAAATCTCTAGTGGTCCAATGATAATATAGACTTAAAGAACTGCTTTATTGTTTGTATATTTGAGGAATGCAATTTTTCTCCTTCTTATGCACTATCCTTTAATGGATGTTTGCGACCATATAATTCATTTCTTCATATTTTCTGGTTGTATGAACCACACTTTTGATGGTAGTTAGTCCCGTCCATTGCCATTGCCAATTTTTAAAATTATACAATTCATTTCTATAATATCATTCTTTCTTTTCTGTTATTATTTTAATTTCTTTACAATTTGCACCAATTTGCTTTATTTTTACAATGTTTCAAGTTATATGGTTAAATTGTTTAGTTATACTAATTATACTTTCAAACTAAACTCATGGACACAATTAACGCACCCATTTAATTAATTTACTTAATTACAATATTAGCATTACTATTGTAATTACAATTGTATGAAAACTTATTATGTAATTAGCTTTGTGTTATCATTTACTAACAAAATTAGCAACAAATATTTATTTTAAAACAATGTTACAACTAAAAATGTCTTAAAAATGCACAAAACATTGAAACAAAAATAATAAAATTAACAATTTGTGCTATGTTGGTATCGCTTAAGTCTCCTCGGCTCCTTATTTATGAATATAATCGCCTGGGTATGTTGGAAATTAGATGTTGAATAATTTCTTGAGACATATTTTTCCATCCTTCAATTATTGCATCTACCAGTTGATTGTTGCTGGCAGGTGATGTTCTACCAACACAAACTTTTTTTTACAGCATCCCATTGATCGGGGCTGTTGGTTAGCTATTTCATAAACGGAATATCAACAGCATTCAGGTAGTCGATAACTTGTCTGGCCGACGTAGGGTCGAGAATTATCTTGCATAAATAAAAAATTGTGTCCCATAAAAGTGGCAAATGACATGAAATTTGCTACTGTGATGTTTTCAAGGTAATAATCCGCATTCTCAGGCCTCGCCCATAAAGAGATTATCTCTGTACGTCCATTGAAACAAATTAATTCACAGTGCCACCACTATAACATATCTTTAAAGAAATATTGCGATTTTAAATATTTGTTCTGCTTTTCGCCAGAAACACTAATGTTCATCGGGAGATTTAAAGCTAACCCTTATTACATCTAAAAATAAACCTTCCAGTTAGAAAAAGTCCAATGCTGATGATACAGTCGACTCTCGATAATTTGAAACTCAAGGGACCAGAAATAAATTTCAAATGATCAAGAATTCAAAATAACAAGCGTTCAAATAACCACGGGGGGGGAGGGGGGTCTCAAGTAAATAAGAGTTTGATCAAAATTCGTGATTTATTATTTCCATATTATTATTATGTATTAACAATTAAATATAATAATACAATTATTTACAAATTTTTATTTCGAAAAGAAGTCCGTAATCTTTTTTTCAGTCTATCATTTTCCACAGAATTTTCTATAGTGATGAGAGCTGCGAAGTAATCGTCATTCATGTCGGTTCCGAGGGCTTAAAACCGTAGGGTCTGTACATTTATGTAAACAAACGACAGGTGCATGATAAACGCTTCAAATTATATAGTGTAGGGAAGACTGGACTTCAATTATCGCATTTTGGCGATCAAGATACTACATTCTTCAACTTTAAATTACCTAAGGGACCAATTAACATTGATTTTATTCAGTCTTTTTAAGGGACCGGAAATGTTTTTCAAATTATCGAGAGATTTAAATTAATGAGTGTCAAATTATCGAAAGTCGACTGTATCTAGCAAAACATAGTCTTCGAATTTTGTGCTCTGGTGAGCAGTGATTTTTTGTTGGTTTTCTTTTATTTGATCCAGTCTCATTTAAACGTCTTCCAATCGTTCAAGAAGATATGTCAAGTTTCTGAGCAGATGCAAGCTCATTTTTTGGCACATTGCTAGTGGTTTTCCAGTTTCTTAGTGCTGTTTGCCTCACTAGAATTGGTGGATCATTTTCGCCCTTACCCTGGTCTTCGAAGTTGAATCCTGTCTCATTCAGCAAAATTAATACTTTTTATTCTTCTCCTTCAGTGTTAAGTTTCTTGGCCGATTCATTTTTAAAGTTTAAATCACTTAAAGACAACATGTCTTGCAAGCAATTTTTGTTCAGATATCACTATCAGAATAGGTCCTCAGCCTACTTGGCAGGTAGTTAATAAACCAAAGATTATTGTTAATTTGTAATAAAGAAAAAATAAAATAATGATGCGTTACTATTGTTCAGTTTATGTTTTAAATATATATTGGAGTGGAACGTACCATATTTCATACATATAGTCACGCCTTTTTCCCGTAGGGGTAGGCAGAGACCACTTCCTTCTACTTGCTACGGTTCGTACACACATCTTTTGCTTTCTTCTACTTTCATCAGTGCTCTCATACATACTCGTCGGTTGTTGGTACTCTTGACCTAGCCTTTCTTCAAAACAATGTTGATCTGATCGAGATAATTCGCCGAGGTCGACCTCTACCGACTTGTCCATTCACACTCGCAATATAAATTTGTTTCGTCAATCTTCCTTCATCCTTCCTTTCTAGTGTAGGAACCAACACACCTCTATGCACAGCCAGACGTGCCTTTTTTGACACTTTCTGGCTGTTCATAAAGCTATGCAGTGCCCCATTCATCTGTTTTCCTGTCAACACCCTTCGCTCAATGCCACTGTCATACTTTTCATCTCTCGTGAACTTTGAACCCAAGTACACAAATTCATTTACTTGATTCATTCTTTTTCCCTTAATCAGAACTTCACAGTTTGTCATGTTTTCTTCTCTTTTAAAAACCATTACTTTCGTTTTGCTTACATTTATTTTCATCCCTTTGATTTTCAGGGCATCATGCATAACATTAACCATTGCCTGCAACTCCTCTTCAGATGACGCTAATATGACTTGATTATCGGCATTTGACGATCAAATCATTCATTTTCAATCCATACGCACTCTCTTTCAAATCTATTAAACAATCGTCTATGTATAAGCCATGGTTAAGCCACACATCCCTATCTCACATCTTTTTCGATGTTAAACCAGTCCGTGCAAGCTCTGTTTATCCTGACACAAGCAGTGGAATCCTTGTAAAGTGATTTCAGTGCTCGTATTAAATTACCACCACATAGACAATGTCGACCACAAATTCACTCCTTACTACTCTGTCATAGGCCTTTTCCAAGTCTATAAAAGCGCAAGAAGTCAAGAATTTTTCGACTGTACCTCGTAATGAAAAGACCTGATCCATACATCTTCTTCCTCTTCTAAATCCTGCTTGCACATCCCATATCGAAATAAATTGATAGATTGAGTAAAAGGTATTAAACACAAATATTTTTTTATTGTTTATATTTTATTTAAAAAAATCTGATTTTTGACAGTGGATGTATGATAAATTTTTTTTATGTTTTAAAGAAATACAACCCTAAATTAATTTGGCATCTATTAAAGAAAGCAATTTTGTTCAAATTTAATGATGCTTGATAAACAGTATTAAATAAATTAAGCATATAGACAAAGTCTTGAATATATTATTTAATAACAAATATTTTCGCTCTTTAGATATTTATATAAGTGGAACGTACCATTGTAACTCAAAATAAATTAATTGGACAGGTAAAAGGTAATAATCTGGTAGGTTTGTTCTTAAACACAAAGTTATTGTTTTATTGTTGCATACAGTTTTATATTTTACTCAAAAAATAAAATGAATTGTATAAAAAGTCCAGTTTATTTTAAAATCAACTGTCTGACTTTTAATTACAATACTTTTGATTGTGGAAGATGTATGATACATATTTTTTCTGTGCTTTTAAGAAATACAACCCTAAATTGGTTAGACATCTATTGCAATTTTGATCAAAGCTAATGATGCTCTTTAGATATTTGTACAGATTTAAATAACAATTTAATAATCAAGTATAATAGGTATTACAAGATGTTACTTTTTGACGTAACTTTAACTGTAAACTGAACCCAAATGATTAACAGATCTTCAACATAACACATTTTATATTATTTAAATTAATGAAACAATTATATTGACTAATTTTAACGAATTTTTTAAATCTTTTTTATTCTTTCTTGTTAGTTTTTTCATTTATTTTTTCCACTCAATAAATATTAGTAAATAAAAATTGTGTACGCTTTATTGTATTTATATAAAATATCATTTTTTGGCAGTATACCAGGTGTGTTCGTTATATTCTTCCAACACCAAGTTGTTACTATAAATTTTAAAATTTTAAAGGTTTTAAAGGTTTTAAATGTTCTCTAAAATAAACATAATAACAATCACTTTAGGCCCGTAAACCGTAAACGAACGTAACTTTTGAAATTTAAATGTTACACTGTAAAATTTCCTTATTTTTAATGAGGTATTATCTTTTGTATTGTGGTTTAATAACAATAAAAAATTAAATTTAAAAAAATTTGGCCAAACCGGATGTCACTGAATATTGTTATTATGCTTCATTTGGAGGACATTAGGTCTGTATAAAACGTTGTAACATTTTAAATTTATTAAAATAACTTAGATATGGCGTTGGAACAATACAACTGAGACACCCGTGATACTGAGAATAATGCGTACAGGTTTTAATTTTAATGTAACATTAGATTTTTTCCATGCATTCAATAATTTTTGAGTAAAATTTTATTCATGTTTAAAATAAAACAATTCGTGACAAGCATGCTGCAAACAGACTTAACCAGACACATTGCAACATTTTTATTTATCGCTAAAGTTAAGTTAGCTTTTTTTGGACTATATCTCAAAAAGTTAAAGTTTTGTAATTTCTCTGTGTAATATAAAAAAATTTATTGTGAGAATTAGTCCAAAAATTGTGCCATTTCAATTTTATTGGTTGTCTGTGTTGCAGTATGTGATTTCTGGTTATGTCTGTGCAGTTGTGCTGGTTCTGTGGCTACAACCATCAACACCCACATAAGCGGCAGTACCAACATGGAATACTTGGATCAACTGGATGACTTGAATGGTCTGGTCAACTTTGAGCTGATGGGTTACAAGCAGTGATCAAACCGAGATGTCATCAGATACATTTTTTTTATTTCGTCGACCATCCAGACATTTTATTAGGTTATTAAGGTAGGATGTTATGTTTTTTGTTTTTATTAATACAGTCCTCGAAAGTGAATAATTGACTTAAAATGATCCCAGAACATCGCTTTAATGCTAAAATAAATTAATAGCAACAATTGTACGTAATCAATTGGGAAGTGTTAGAATTCTAGTAAAAAATGTGTAAAATTGTTGTTAGATGTAAGCAACAATATATCACAAATGTGAAACATAACACTGGTCTGCAATATTTTTTTATTTATCTGTTATTATTATGCATAATTATTACAGATTTGTTACTTCTGAATTAAAATTTAAAATTATTATTACGAATATATTTTTTGTAAAGGAATTTTTAAATAAAATATTTTTTTTGTTTTAAATTTAATTTTAAAAAAATTTAGATACAATCTGTTACAAAACATCAAAAACCATTAGACTGTCTAATTAGTTTGCAGTTTTCTTCCTTTTCATATTTTCCATTGGAGTTTCGTGACAAATTGACCAACAAAAATCTGCAAGCATTGCTTCTGATCGTTTCCCGTTGTAACGCCTCTCTATGTGCAATATATCGTTATGAATCCGTCTTTTTCTAATACTGCTCCAAGATTTGCAGAGAAAAAAATATACTTGTAAGTGAGTCTAAAAAATGAATTTAAAGGGATCTGTTGGATTTTAGAGCTTTATACGAAGAAAGAAGCTTTTGATTGATAGGTAGTTGTCATTTTTTTGTTTCCAAGTAAATTATAACACACAAGCAGTTTATGCTGTTTTTTTTTCAGCTTAGCTTTATATAGAGTGGTGATAGAAGCATTTTTTCACTTTGAACTTTGGAAACAGCAAAATTAAATTTGCTGTACAATCAAAACAATATTCTAATCATGTGATTTTATTTTGCTCCTTAGTTGAGAATTCACATACATTTTTGTTACATACATCAATATAATTTAAAATTTACCAAAATATCCGGTATAAATTAGAGGAGTGCTGATTTCCACACTTATGTATGGTAGTGAATGTTGGGTTTGGTGGAAGAAGCATAAAAGTAAGATCAATGCTGTGGAGGTGAGTAGTCTAAGAAATATAGACGGAGTGACTAATGGATAAAGTGAAGAATAGTGAGATAAGGGAATGTGGTGTGAAAGAAGTTGTGATAACAAAAATAGATAAAGGAATGCTTAGATTGTTTGGACACGTAGAGAGGATAAATAAAATAATATTGACGAAACAAATATACAAGCGGAGTGTGAATGGGCAAGTCAGTAGAGATCGACCTCGGTGAACATATCTCGATAAGATCGACATTGTTTTGAAGGCCAGGTCAAGAGTATCAACAACCGACAAGCATGGTATGAGAGCGCTGATTAAAGTAGAAGGGGAAAATGTGTGTAAGAACCGTTGTTCTGGAAAGACTTAAAAAAACAGGGAAATTTTCAATAGGTGTAAGTTAGCGATCTACAATAAAAGTGTAGAACAGATCATGTCTTTCAAATACCTAGGCGTTAATATCACAAGTAATAGAAACCTTAAAGAAGTCCGAACACAAACAATAGCGGCAGCTAGGGTATCAGGATATCTCCAGGACCTAATATGGAAAAACAAACATATGAGTATTGAAGGCAAAACGCGAATTTACAAGACGTGTGTAAGACCAATTATGACCTACGCCACAGAAACACGAGCAGAAACAGCCGCTACTAAACAACTGCTAAAAACAACCGAAATGAAGAAGCTAAGATCAATTACGGGCAAGACGCTTAGAGACAGAGTGAGAAAAACTGATATCAGAGCCCAATGTGACATTCCAGACATTGTAAGATGGTCCAGAAAAAGAAGACGAGCATGGAGAGACCACGTCGACAAAATGGCTGATAATCGACTACCCAAAATTGCAAAAGAGGAGAAACCAACCAACCGTAGACTTCCAGGAAGACCTCCCAAACGATGGTTCGAAAGCTGGACATCGGAGTCACAACTTAGGCTACAGCTAGAAGAAACAAGACATTTTCTTAAAATAAGACGAAGAAGAATGTTCAACTTTTAAATGTACTAAGCACCACGGCCTATGTAGAGCCTTGGCTTCTTCGACAACTGCCTTTCATCTGTCTCTATTTCCAGCTGTTATAGTCCAGTTCTGTTCTATTCAGGTCTTCTAGCACATTATCTTTCCTCCTTCACCGAGACCGTCCTCTAGGTCACCTGCCCTCTGGTGTAATTGTAAACACAGCCCTGACTGTTCTTGTGTTTGGCATTCTCCAGACGTGGCCCACCCATCTAATACGTTGCCTTTTAATTCAACCAACAATGTCTTGTTCTTGTAATAATTCATTTAATTCGAAGTTCATCCGCATTCTCCATCCATTTTCAGCTTCGTCATACACTGATCCATATATTTTCCTTAAAACCCTTCTTTCGTTGCAGACCAGTGTAATTAGTGGCAACTTAATTTTCTTACTATTTTTGTTATAATTGTGTATTGATAGTAAATCAATAATGTTACGTTTAAAATATTTATATTTAAAATATTGTTAATAAAATAATATCTGCTATCAATAAAAAATGAGAGTTCATTATTTGATTTTAAATCACCATTTTAAAATTTTCGGGGACTGGACTATTGTGTTGTATAGTAATCATTATGTTGTATATTTAATTTTATCGCAATATTGAAGACACTGTTTATCTGTTTATATTAAATAATATGGTTACTGATTCTTCTATTACTTTACCGTAACCTTGTATAGTATGTAAATTGGTTGGTTGTGCAATATGTCACTTAAGTGGTCTACATATGATAAGAAGGAAGAAAAAACAATTGTTTCATCGTTTTTCAGATATTTTGTACATAAATATTATTTTAACACTATTTTTACTACATCTTAGGTACGAATTAGTCAATTTTAGTAAATTTATAAATATGTCGAAAATCTTGTAATGACTATAACGTATCTTTATTTCATACTGTCTAGTAAGTCTTCACCCTATACTGATTTGCGGCAGGTGAAAACATTGCAGCATCTGATACCGTAATGCGTTGCCTGGCAACACGACCTTGTTATTGTTATTACGTAGCAAATTTTTTTCAATTTTGACTTTTCGACATATTATTACTTAAAACTTTAAGAAAAAAAAGATTTGAAGACATTTTTAGCAACTATTTAATACATTAACAGCTTATTTCTAATATATATATCTCGAGATTTATATTCCCGTTTGTTTCCGCAGATTTATTTCTATTTCAAAATCTTCATTATACAAGAAACTTATAGTTTAATTTATTTGAATGTGACAAGTAAAAAACAATCATAATCTGTGTATATAAAAATTCAGCTTCCGTATCAAATAATGATATTTCATATCCAATTGAATTGGCAATCGTGATTGTTTAGGTTAGGTTAGGTTAGAACGGCGGGTTGGAGGAAACCCACTTAGGCCTTTTGGCCCGTTGTGATACCGTGATGGACGGCGGTTAGTTCGACGTAGATCTAGTTTAGGCCAAATTTGTTTCGATGATGTGCATGTGGGTTCATTTTGTCACCTCAAGTTGGCTTTTTGAACTACTTTGCTGTGCAGGAGCCGGCAGTTTGCAATCGGTACTCCTTGCCGAGATGAGACAGATCTGGGAGGGTAGTGACTTCTCTTGCTAGCTAGTTTGTCCGCCTTACTGTTACCTGGTATGTCCCTGTGTCCGGGTACCCAGACAAATCGTGATTGTTTGATTTGAATCGATATGGGAAGTCATTATATCTATAGGCGAAGTTGATGACAAATGGGTAAGTTAAGTGTGTGTTTATAATAGGTTGATGAATATCAAGAAATGATACATTTCCACTAAGACTCAAAGACGTATTTTCTTGATCCGTCTCAATATCACGTTCAATATCCACTGAATGATTTTCAGCATTCAGCTCATCATAAATTACTTTGTGTGGCATTTCTAAAATTTTGTCCGCTCTTTTACTTGGCATTGTCGTTCACCTTTAAAATAAAAAAAATATTTGTATTTCTAAATTATTCTAATAGCTATTTATGTAACCAGTTAATGAACACATAATTTTGTGTAAAGATGGGATTTTGCAGGACGAGCTTTAGAGAATTCCCGCAACATCACAGAGTTAACACAAAATTGTGTTTGTCAACTTGTTACCTTTAAAATATATCTTGTGAAATTCTTACCATAGGTTCTCTTGTTTCTCCGGATAATTATCAGTAATAATATAACAAGAGAGTGAGAATAAATTGAAAATAATTTGACAGATTTTTTGAAAACTTGTTGCCAGGCAATAGTCACGAGAGCCCGCAGGGCTCGAGTGGCTATTTCCAAATTCGGTTTTTAAAATTTTGTACATGGCAACCTTGCGTACATTTACAAGTGGAAAAGAACAGTAGATCCAAGTTATCCTAAAGTAGAAAGAGTTCGCTACCGACCTCCCTACACAATTTAACATTCAGTTGCGTATCATGCACGATTTAATAGCCAGGAAAATGTCATAAAAGATTTGGTATATTCCAGTAACTAATAATTTAAATTTCAAAGAAGACAATGAATTTTTGAGACACAAAATATTCGAAATTTTGAAAATGACCTATGATTATAAAAATGAACTTTATCAAATATATTTAGCTGACAAATATAAGTACATGGTTTTTAATGTGAGTAAAGTTTTAAAGTAAAAGTTCTATATTCTTTAGAGTTTTTTGTATAAAAAAATTTTAAGCTAAACAAAAATTTACTAACTTTATCAGAATATCAAATTAATTAGGTAGAAATATATTAATCTTGTTTGAAGAATATCCGTTGGATGATGAACAACTATCACTATTACTATTATTCACGTTGATAATTAGTGGCTTAACTGCAATATCCATTATAGTGTCTAGATCCCACATTTTACGAATACATTTTTTCCATGACTCAGACGTGACCGTCTTTATCAGTTATGAAAATTTACTGCCTACTTTTTTGAAACCCAACTATAGTTTTAAATAAAATCTCCATATCTGACTATTGCTAGGCAAAAGTCACGTATCTACATGAGCCGTATATGCAGATGCGGTATTCTTGTTTAGTAAAGTGCAGTTCTGGGGTTTTTACTAGTAGCAGTGCAGAGAGCCCTGATGAAAGTAGAGGAAGCAAAAGATGTGTAAGAACCGTAGCAAGTGGAAGAAAATGGTCTCTGCCTACCCCTTCGGGAAAAAGGCGTGACTATATGTATGTATGTATGAAAATGTAAGAAACCAAACCCAAGAGAATGCTCAGACTACCGGACCATTGCACTCATGAGTCACACCTTAAAGCTGTTTTTAAAGATCATCCATAAAAGAATATACAGAAAACTTGAGGAGGACATGAGCAACACGCAGTTTGGATTCCGCGAAGGACTTGGAACAAGAGAGGCGCTCTTTGGGATAAACGTTCTTTTCCAGCGCTGTCTCGATATGAACCAAGATGTGTTTGCATGTTACATTGATTTTGAGAAAGCTTTTGACAAAGTGAAACATGACAAGTTACATCAGCTACTCGTCAGTAAAAACATTGATTTGGACGATGTGAGAATAATTAGCAACCTATACTGTGGCCAAAGAGCGAATACAAAGGTAGAAAACCAGCCAACAGAGGAAATGGAAATCCGTCGTGGTGTAAGACAAGGATGCATCCTATCGCCTATACTATTCAACCTGTATAGCGAAGCCATTTTTAAAGAAACCTTGGAAGAAGAATCGGTAGGGATAGTTATTAACGGAGAAGTTACAAATAACATGCAATATGCTGATGACACCGTCTTGTTAACGAGCAATCAAAGAGACATACAACATCTTCTAGAGAAATTAAATGATCGATGTAACGAATACGGTCTAAAGATAAATTTTAAAAAAACCAAGTTAATGGTAGTTACAAAGTTCCCCCAAAATCACAACCATGTAAACGTGTCAGTAGCAGACATCTTAATAGAGAATGTGCAGTCATACAAATACCTGGGAGCCTGGATAGAACAATCAGGTGACCAAACAAGAGAAATAAGAACGAGAATAGAGATAGCCAGGTCTACATTTACGAAAATGAAAAAGTTGTTCACCAAACGAGATGATGAGGATGCTGCGTTGTTACGTGTTTTCCGCGCTTTTGTACGGAGTGGAGGCATAGACTCTCAAGAAGAATCACACAGACAAACTACAAGCCTTCGAGATGTGGTGCTACCGTAGAATGTGGCGTATTCCCTGGACAGAAAAGATCTCTAATATGGAAGTCCTAATTCGGATAAATAAGGAATGTGAAGTCATTAACACCATAAAGAAGAGAAAGCTTCAATATCTAGGTCATATACTGAGAGGACCCAAATACGCACTTCTCCAGGTGATAGTTCAGGGAAAGATTGGTGGAAGGAGGAATATTGGAAGACGCCGTGTGTCTTGGCTTAAAAACCTAAGGGACTGGTTTAATTGTAGCAATGTTGAACTCTTCCGAGCTGCAGTCAATAAGGTCCGGATAGCTGTGATGATAGCAAACCTCCGATAGGAGATGCACTATAAGAAGAAGAAGAATGAAAATGTAGTATCAGTTATCTAGCTGCCAATGCACCAAACATCTCAATTTCAGTGAATTTGTTAGTTACTGGGGTTTTGCTTGGGGCGGAAGCATAGATATGCTAGAATTCGATAGGTGGCACTGTAATTAAGTTCAAAATAAATGTTGATTTAGTGTCAAATCTGGGACCCGATAGGTGGCGTATTTGTTTGTATGTATCTACTCTATCCCTGAGTAACATAGGCTATATTACATTTTAATAAATAATGGTTTAATTTAGATTTGTCTACCCGTGCGAAGCCGGGGTGTGCCAGCTAGTTAACTAGGGAAAGCAATAGCTATAACATCCTTAAGGTGAGACAATTGTCAGATTGCCAACCAATATTTTTTAAATTTTAATAAATATAAAATTAAATTTTAATAAATATAAAATTTTATTAATTTGAATAAAGACTATTAAGACAGTATGAAATAAAATATACGATACACTTCGGTTGGGTGTTATCACAGTATTTGTTAACAGTTCCGGATTCGGCTCCTGCGTCACATCGTACTGTAATAAGCCACAAACCGGTCTTTAACGTAAATACTATTATTTGTAATTAGCAACTGAATAACATACTTCACATGTTCAAAATTTGTTGAGAGACCAAAAGTAGAGTTACTTAAAATAAAGACGCATTGATAACTTTTATTTTACAATAAATATATGTACATATCCATTTTGTGAAATATTAAAAATATGTGTTAAAAAAAGACCAATGGTCGACTGAACGAAAGCATTAATAAACAAATTATTAATATTCTATACATATCAATAAAAAATAAGGTTTATATTGCTAATTTTTCACAAAAAAATTAAACGTTAACATTTTGCCGGCCGGCCAGAGTAACGGAACACCTCAAAAATGACCATTTTGAGAAAATCACACTTAAAATTTTTGTGTATCGAAAAAGTTGATTAATTTGTAACTATATATTTTTTTGCACTACAACTGATTTATATGCTTCAATAGATGACCATAATAGATGTTGATTGTAGTTTGACAAATAATGAGGCCTAATTTAGTCTCGCAATTCACAATATTTTAGAAAAGTTTTTTGAATAAAATAAAACAAAAAAAAAATTTATTACATTATAGTCTCAATTAAACATAAATAAAAAATAAGAGATTATTTCTAAAACCAAAGGCATCAATATCGGGAATTAGGTAAAAAAAACAACAAAATACAAAAAAAGATGTGTGCACCATGTGCGCATATTTACGTTTAAACGGCTAGAATTAAATTCAGTTATACTGAATATATAAGGAATATTATTCTTAATTTATTTTTGTAATCTGTACATTACTGGATGCTTCAATAGCCTGTACATCTTGTGTAGTTTTTTAAATATTTTTTGACAAACACGTGGATTACACAAATAGACGTCGCGTTGCTAAGTATTTCTATGCTACGCGTCTTCTCTCCTCTACAACAGAACGCGCATGCGCGCTATGAATTGTTACACATTTTCGTCTCGCTAGCTCGTGTGACGCGACCTTAAACTTTTACTCCCAGCGCACGTATAGAAGTTTCACTTCAAAATGAGAAACAAAAATTCTTTCTTTAATCATTAGAGACTATTAGTCGTACAATTTCATTTAAAACTAAAACTAGGAATCTTTGTTATTTCCACTATCTTGTTTTTTCGTACTTGAAGACGTTGTCAACCCTGAGTAGAAGTCGTGGTAGCAACTAGGGATGTGGTTACTCTCGACTAAAGACATCAAGTCTATATTTTTTCTACCAAGTCTTCGAAATCAGCGATAGTGTTGTAAGATCAGTGTTCTGTAATTGTTGAATTCTGTCGGGGGCCCTTTCTTAAATAGGGGTACGAAAATGGATTGTCTCCAGCATTCTGGTCATTAGCGAGTTTCCCATAATTTGTACAGAGACGTTACACCTATGTCTCCCATGGATTTTATTAGTTCGCCTGTTATCTCGTCCGATCCTGAGGCTTTCCTATTTTTTAGAGCATTTATTACTTTTGCTACTTCTGATCACATGATTGCCGGTTCCATCTCGGAGTTAGGGCTAGGTTCGGTTCTTTCTGCTTTGATATCTTTATAAAGTTTAAGGCAGCGCTCTCTCCAAACCTTAGTTATTCCCTTTGCACCACGTATTATACTACCAGAAGTATCTTTAATAGCTTGTGTACGAGGCTTGAAATATCTGGATAAATAACAGACCTTGTCGAAGAGCTCTCGGGTTTGCGGTTGGCGTGTTGTTTTAGTTCCCAACAGATGTTTCCGAGGTGTTTATTTTTAACATGTTGGCAGGAATTTTTAATCTCTTTATTGAGTTTAGATAACATATGATTTCTGTCGTCTGTTTCGGTAGCGCATTGGATTTTCCTCCGTTCTTCTATGAGGAGCAATGTATGATTGGTTATCCAGTGGTTCGTCACAGGAATTTTTGGTGTTGAGCATTTACCCGCTGCAACCTGTATCCAAGATTTAATGTTGATCATGCCTAGTTCACATTTACACTATTTATCTTAGGGGTTTGTTATTCGTTTAGATGTTTAACATATTCGGAAGTATCCCCAATCTGTAGAATTTTTCTAGCAGGCGATTTACGAATTGTTTTAAGTCTTAATCTAAATCTGCCCCATAATAATTTGTAATCAGAACCGCACAGTGCTCCTGGTCTCACTTTTACATTTTCGAAAGATGGCGCCCATCTACTTCTAACGAGTATGTAATCTATCTGATTCTTTATGTTTTTTACAGGACTGATGCATATAGAGAGTCTGCGTGGTTGGTGTTTGTGATCACCATGTCGTTTCAGTTGCAAACTGTAATAAGCGTTCTCCTTCACTATTTCTATCTCCAAGTTCGTACTTTCCGACGTTGCAACATTTTCATTTGTCACATTCCCATCTTTGCATTATAATCCTCCATGACAATGAGGTGATCTTTCGAAGGTATGATGGATATTTTATTTTTGAGCGTCATATATAAATTTTCAACCTCTTCGTCTGTGCCTCCGGTAGTAGGCATGTAGATCAGAAAGATGTGCAAGTTATTTGGTCTGGCGCGAATAGTTAATTTTAGTAACCGATCGGTGATGTATTTGGTAAAACTCTTTGAGACCAAGAGAGCTACTCTGTTATTACCCCTATTTTGTTTGCGCCAGATATTTATAGGAACGTTGTGCCGTAAAGTGTCCTTTATCTTGCCAGTGAGTTTCTGTGATTCCACTTACGTCGATGGACGTTCCATGTAGCGAGATCGTTGGTTTCTCTTAGCTGCAGTTTATTCTGTTTTCTTTTAGAAGCACATTTCGCACGTGGCACCTGATTGATTACGAGCACGTGCCTGGTAATCATTTCACACTGGTCGGCTCGGAATCGACCAAGCGCCGGTCGCCAGCCGGAGTACAAGGCAAACTTTCGGTATTTTTCATTTCTTTTATATTGATGTGCTTTTGGGAACATAGTCAGGTGGTTTTTCATTGCCATCCTGATATCATGCCGTTGGCATTAGCATGTACTTCAGCTCTTCCGTCTTTAGGGCAAGAATGTGCGCTTCACCGATAATAGCCTGAGCTTCAAATATGTCAAAGTAGCGTATTATGGACACCTGTTCCACCCTACTAAAGTCCAACTTCCTCGTCGTTCCAGCCGGCTACATACCCAACATAATTTATTGTTGACCAAGACAGTTGTCGGTAAAAAAGATAAATTCTATTTTGTCCTCTGTACAAGCTTCTCTTTCTTTAATGAATTTGAAACACAAAAAAAATTTTGCCCACTCTATTTGTGACCCATTATTTTCCATATAGAACATCTAATTCAATTTCTTTGGTTTTCTTCTGGTGTAGCGGTATTGAGGTTTTATTTCAGCTATGTGACTAATCAAATACTCTCACTGTTTTTCCAAATTGCCAATTTTCCACCTAAAGAGTGAACCATAACAATTTTTTTTCTTGAGAATAAATATCAAATCGTCATTTCTTTTAAATTTTACTCACAGGGAAGCTTGACCCTCCGGTGCTAGTATTGCGGTGTCAACAAATAAAAGTGGTTTCATTTAAAACAGACGTGTCAAAAGACTTCTTACGATTTTGTTCCCATGATGATATCGGTTAAATTGAATGTAATACCAAAATAACATTTTTAAACCAATACCAGGTTTGAGCATCGGTATCGATACATGCCTATCATGTTATCAAAATGATTATATTAAATAAAATTATTTAATAATAGTAAGACAAGTCAAAAATGGAACCTTCTTTAATGCGTGAATAGTGAGACATTCCAAAAGAAATGGGCTAACTCAAAGTTACACATGAATATGGACAACTCAAAAGAGTCACTATTTACGACGTGAGCATTTCTAGTGCCGGTGAAAAAGTGACATGTCCCGGTACTCGTGAAGTGTCTTTTCCATCCAAATTTCAATGTAATAGTGTGACCTCACGTGGCACGTATTCTAGCTAGAGAAGTCTCGGTACCCATTTCTAAAAGGTAAACCCCGAAGGATGACTCAAAAAGAGCCATTTTTGAGTTTTCTCGTTACTTTTGATGGCCAGCGATTTGTTTTTTTTTTAACACGTAAACGAAATTAATAAAACCAGTTTTATATTTTACATTTTATTTTAATTTTTAATACCTGGTTAAAGAAAAAATTCGTACAAAACGGGTAGTCGTTGTTTCGTAAATAGTATTGTTTTTAATATAATTCGACAAGAGTACAATCACCAAAATACTACTTAAGGTATGACATATCTTTTTGAAACATTTTTATTGTGTTTACACGTAACTGTAAATTCCAACAGTTGGATAGACAGAAAGAATGGTATGTATGTTTATATACTCCCACGATAGAGGACTACAAGAAAAATTGACTGGAATAAAAATAATATGACTAGCTAAAAATGATTTACCCTTAAAAACTTTAAAAGTCAAATGACAACGAGTTTAAGGACTTTCCATTAAATTCAAAATCAATTTTTCTTGTGTATTTTGTTAAATATTAGTAAAGTACAAACGTAGTGTCGTCATTTTTAAAGAGGTGCAATATACTCATTGTTGTACAATGTCATTTTAATTCATGGTGCTGTAGAATTGTAGGTGTTTGATATTTGTTCATATTTTAACACAATTTTTTATTTAAAACATATGGAGTATATTTGATCAGAGTAAAAATACTTATTGTGCAATCCTATATTTTTAGAAAGATAATATTACGCTTTACTTTTTATAAAAGTTTAGACAATCCTAAATGTTAATAAGTTAAAAATAAACTATTACAACAGGCAATCTTTTAATGTATTTTATATACTCGAACTAGCTAAAGAAAGTTAATTCTTAGCTTTATTTGAAATATGCCCTTTTCTGATTTGTAACTAATTTTTAACCATAAAATATATACACTTTAAAGTTTAAAATCAGATACCTGGGTTGCAAGTTTATTTTTAGTTAAATAGGTAATTTATATTTTTAATTAAATAATTCTGCTTTTATTAAAATGTTAATCCCTTAATTAAAATCTTTTGAATAAAACAGTTAAAATTAGAAAAGTGAAATTTTACACATTAAATTATTTAATAAAGATATTTTTATTATAAAATTTCTCATGGATGTTTAATAATTAAAAATTAATAAATTGTAAATTACCTAGCAAACCCAGAAAACGAGATTTCGTAATTCGTAAGTTTACATTGACATTAGGATGGTTTATAAAAAAATAATGATTGTTCACGTAGAATTTATCTCTACTTTTTAAATACTTTTCTTATGATGTATTATATCCACAATCTAAAAGAAAATAATAAAATGGGATTTTAATGAGTAGTCTTTTAGGAAACATTGTCAAATGGAAATTTGAATCATGTAAAATGTAATTTCTTTGTAAAGGTTTGTATTGACTGAAACGTGGACAATAATAATTAAAAGCAATTTAAAAAGTTTATAAGCAATATATTGTTTTTAACACAATAAAAAAATGATAAATGGGGTTAACATGGTATTTATTATTTGATGTTCAGGGTTTCATTATAAATTACCCACACCCCTTTTCATCGTTATTATTAATTATAGAAAAAAAGTTGTGTGGTTATGACTCAATTTTGTTAAAATGCTATCAAAGTACTAAAGCGTGCAGGTTTCAAGGAATACAAAAAAATATTTTATGTGAATGGATTACCCTGAATTTTTAAATTTTTGGAATGATCCTTCTCTCCTGATTTCAAAATATATCATATGTACCTTATATAATTTTTGAATTTTAAAATGTGTTAGTTAAAGTGTACAATATTTATGTATGGCTTAACACCCCAAATGGGGTTGCGCCGCTTCATAAAAGCTTTCTAGCTCATATTTTCAGGGCTGATCAGATATTGTATTGTAATTTTCCGATTTCATTGCATATTTTCTTCCAGAGTTCCTGGTCCCTTGCCATTTCTTCAGCATACACTATCCCTATTCTTCTTAAATCCTTTTTAGCTTCTTGCAACCATGCTGATCTTGGTCTGCCCCGTCTTCTTTTTAGCGCTGAGATCCAGTTCATTACAATATTTTTTTTTAACACAAACACCGAAAATTGCGACTTTCGTAGTGTCTCGCCCACTACGAAACTGGCCAAATTCAGCTATGAGCCATATAGTACGAAAATGCGGAAGTAGAGCCGAAAATGATCATTTTCGTTGTCATGAAAACGAGACTTATTAACAATCGTGACAGTTCAAATCGACAATCGAAATTATCATCTAAAGCTCTTGGGAAACATAACTATGGTAAGTGGTGGGTAATTTATAGAGAAAAGCTCTATAGCCATAATAGTGTACCGTGTATCATTAGTACACTGCCATAAAAGAACGATATATCAATTGGCAAGCCGATTGTAAACAAAATTGAATTAGTTTTTTTGTAGTATTTAATTTAAAATCTTCTATTCTATTATCAAGTTCAAGCTCGACATAATTTTACCAATTTTTCTCTCTTTGTGTCAGAAGTAACAAAAGTTTTCGTTACTTTTTGGCAGTAATCTGCTTTAGATAAGATTGGCTTTGCCTCTATGTTAACATTGTTCACCTGTTAATAAACTTAAGGCTAAAAAGTTTCTTGTTTGATTTAATGTAACTAAAATAATTTTACCCAACCCAGTTATTTTAAAATAATGAGCAGCTTAGAAAACAAGACAACATTTTGTAAAGGGAGATTCTATCCAATAATTGAATTTCATCAAAAGAAGTTGTAATGAGTATTATTAAATTTGCACGAAGACTTATTTTTCAAATAAAACCTTATATTTAAATTTGTACTCCACTTGATACGTTTTTTATAGCACTAAAAATAAATGTACTTTTGCGTTACTTTAAACGCAGGTAAAAGAAATACTGAAAGAATTGATGAAGTTGTTATGATAGAATTGACTACAAACATTTAAATCGAATGAAAATGTATTTCAGTTGTATCGAGTTTTTACAAATGTCCTAGCTAGTTGTGGCCGGAAAAAGTTAACTTTAGGTCTAGAATTTTGGTGCACTTCATATTAATACATAGTTATCTACACAGTACAATGTATATTAAACCAAAATCTGCAAAAATAAATATTAATATTTTTGTAGGAGAACTTCTTTATCATATCGAAAAAGTACTATTACAGTATTTTAGCTCCAAAAGATTAAATAAAATATATCAATAGAATTGTTGCACAATGATGTTTATAAAATTCTTTTGCAATATATGTATACTTACAATTTGTTTCGCCTTTGTTGATTTATATTTACAATTTATAAGGCCATGTGATATTGATATTTTAAATAATTATTTACTTTTACTATGATTCGATGGTAAGTAGTAGCAGTTTTAAAATGTCGTTAATACGTTAAGATAAGCAAAAATATTTTTAGTGTGAATTAGAAATATCCCATAGAAAAGTAATCTGTTGAAAACTCTGAACTTGTTAATCCATTAATAGAAAATAAACCCTAATTAAATTTGTAACAAGGTGATCAAAAACAACATAAAGTATGGTTTCAAACATGCTACTAAAAGATGAGTCAACGCTCATTTCTAGAAAGATTTAATTCTGACAAACTAGACATACTTTGAAAAAAAAGCAACAATTAAAAGTTGTTTTGGATCAACTTGAATTGGAATTTATATTTAAAATTATTAACATTGGCTTTTTCATGTTTGTTCTTAGTATATTGTGTTACTGCTATTTGAACAAACAAATATTGTTAGCGTGTTATATAGTTATCATTTATTGGATAAAATATATAAATTTAGGTATGATTTGTAAAAACCAATTGTTTTTATTGGCAATAAATAACTGAATGAATGGATTCACACTAGTCGTATTTTTTACCCTATTCCTTAATATGAAATCATACATAGGTACATAGGGGTAGGCACTTCCTTCCACTTGCTACGGTTCTTACACACATCTTTTGCTTCTTCTACTTTCATCAGAGCTCTCATACATACTCGCCAGTTGTTGGTACTCTTAACCTGGCCTTTCTTCAAAACAATATCGAGCTGATAGAGATATGTTCGCCGAGGTCGACCTGTACCGATTTGCCCATTCACACCCCTCATATAAATCTGTTTCGTCAATCTTTCTTCATCCATCCTTTCTACGTGCACAAACCATCAGCATTTCTTTATCTATCTTTGTAACCATTTCTTCTTTGACACCACTGCGTTTTATTATCTCATTTTCATGCTTCATAAAATTCCTTATTTGCTATGTCAGCATAACCCTATACTGCTACGACATCTCAAACTAGATTGACATATTAAAACCATATCTTAAACTAGATCGATACATCCAAGTTTTCTCTAAAAGTTCTAGAAATTTGTGGAATGTTCTAATATGTTTTAGTAATGCCTTAAATTCGGTAAAACATTTTAGAACGTTCAGAGAAATGTATCAGAATGTTCAACCGAATTAGAGAAACTGAAACATGGAAAGTTCCTGGAAATGTCTCGAATTTGGTTAAAAACTCTAGAACGTTCTGTGGAATATTCTGCAAATGCTTCGAATTTCGTGGAACATTCTTGAATCGTATAAAAGAGGGTAAACCCGACTATAGAATAGAAGGGAGTGAGCTGCTACCGCATCCAGAAACCCCAGGAAACGCCGAGTAAGACAGCTATTTTTAAATAATTACTAAAAAAAACCAGTAGATTTGTATGTTTAACTTTTATTTCGTGATAAATAAAATAAAAAACTTTTGCATGTCTTTCAAACAAAATTTTTTTTTCTAAAAAAATAATATGATTTCTATATAAATGATTGGAATTGAGTTATATGCAATAAAACACATCTTGTAACAGATAGCAATATATTTTTATAAATAAAAACAAAAACATTTTCAACAATAAATAAAGTATGTACATTTTGCAATAAATAAACTATAATTGAATGATAACAAAAAATAAAATCAGTAATCTAATAATATCGGCAAAAGTATTTTGGGTGAAGGGACACAGCCTATACGTTTTTAATTTAAAACAATTATGTAGGTGACAAAATATAGTCATAATAATTAAAAAGCTAATATATTTCATATATGTTAGAACTTATCTATTTCTTGAATTACAAAAATTGTCAAGTTATTAAAATTTTCATATTGGTAATTAAATTGTATTATGCAATTTTTTATTTCACAAAACCTTTTTAATGTTCTAGCACTTGTAAATGAATCTCAACAATTTAAAAGGTCATTATAGCCACTGTAGGTTATACATTATTAATTACCTTACTTATTACTTTTTATAGAGTAATCTGAAAATTTTCACCAAAATATTTGAAAGCTGCCAATAAAAAGAAATACCTACTTTACTATTAGTAAAATTTAGAAAATATTATTACTACCCACACATAAAATATATATTTCTAGGTAAAATCTAAAAAAATCATGGTACATATCAATTATTGTAAAGTTTATTTGGTTCTTCGTCGACAATTGCTATGTCAATGTTTAAAAGTTAACATGTTACAGAAGTTACAAAATGTTTACAACGACGACACAAACCAACGAAAGCAGATTTGGGTTAAAAATTCTTTTTTTCGGTAACATTCTTGTTTAACTCGTAAGTTTGTAATTAACACATCCATATTTATGGGATAGAACGTGACAATGGACCACTACAATTTTGAAAGAGTTTATCAGTTTAAATATTTATGAGCTACGATCACCTCTGACATCAATATAACACAAGAAATTAACAACATAATACAAGGTACGAGTCGATGCTGTTTTACGCTGCAAAAAATAATGAAATCGAAAAATGTATCCCGCCGTACGAAAATAAGAATTTACCATTCAGTGATAAGACCCATAATAACATTCATGTGAAACATGGACGATGCCAAAACAACGAAAACCATCTAAAAATCACAGAAAAAATAATTCTTAGAAGGATATATTGAACCAGTGGAGGACAACAACACACAGCAATATAGAATTAAGAACTAATAAAAAATTGGAAGAACTATACAGGGTATTTCAAAAGAAGGTGACCCCGTCTCTAGGATAGGTAGAAAAAGAAAAATAATTGGGGTTTGCTCAGTAAAAATTTTTCGTAACGTCATCCGTATTCAAGATAAAGGGCGTTGAAGAAAAAAATGTTTATACATTTATTACGATTTTGCCGAAACTACTGTATTTTAATGAAATTTTATACGAATATGTTTTACATCCCATGAATTTGTTTTTATATCTGACTCTCATAAAGGGTGCTAGTTACACGGTTCGTACCAAGTAGTATTAAACATAACTTTTTCAAGGTTAGATTTATTAATCAAAATTTCAAGTGAACTTAAACATCATTCAATTTTACCAAAAAAGGTACTTTAGGTAAAACTCGATACTGTACCGTTTTCGGAATATTTTGATTTGAAAATTATGAAGTAATAACCGATGCTGATATAAAGTAATGATAAACTTATTAATTAGTATGCATTATGTAAATTAAAAATTTTTTGTGGCGTAAATAAGACCTCATCGATAAAACTGATACGTGTTAAAAAATTGGGATTGAGGGGGCTTTCCTTTCTTGTAACGTTTCACAAAAATCCATTCTAACCGGTATATCTTAATTTTTTTTAAGTTTGCCATGGAAAATTGACATTTATTGATAGTTATGACGATAAGTCAACAATAATTAGATTTTTGAAACCTTGTTATTTGTAAAATTAGATATTGTGAATTAAAATGTACTCAAATGTTGAATACACCGACATGTTATTAACCTTAGGCGAGTGCTTAGGAAACTCTAGTGCACTGTTACGCGTTATGCAGAAAAGTTTCCTAGAAAAAACTTACCAAGTAAAAATACATTTAGAGCCATTCAACGACGTTGTCAAGAAACTGGGAATGTGAGACCAAAAAAAATAAATTCTGGTAGGCCCGAATGACAAATAATCGCCATTTCCCACTTATCGAAATATCTAAATTCGGTATTGTTTTGCTGTGAACAATGGAGGGGAATAATGAAAATACTTAAAAATATTTGGAGTTTTGTAAAAGAGAAAATAATTTTACGAATCGCGTCCAACATCTTAAAGTCCGGAAAGTGAATCATTCGTTCGACTAATGAACCGATGTTTGGCGAATGCGCTAGAATTGTGTAGAAGCTTCGCATATGTTTTCTGGAAATTTGGGAAATGCTCAATTGGAGGAGAGTCTGGATGTAGTTGTCAGTCTATTTAATAACATATACAGCACTGGGGTAATCCCCAATGACTGGTTACGATCAACTTTTATACCGCTGCCAAACAAGCAAAACGCACATCTTTGCAAGGACTATCTCATAAGTCTGATGAGCCAATTTTTAAAACTATTCCTACGTGTTTTACATACTAGGCTATATAGAAGATGCGAAGAAGTTAGCGGGGATAGTCAATTCGGGTTCAAAAGTGGATTTGGTACCAAAGACGTATTTATATGCTTTATCGACTACGAGAAAGCATTTGATAATATCAGGCACGATTTATTATTGCAATATTTGGAGGACTTAGGCCTGGACGACAAAGATGTTAGAATAATTCGCAACCTCTACTGGAACCAAACCGCCGAAGTACGCCTCCCATGTGGAAGTGAAACAGAATTCCCAATTAAAAAAGTAGTACGACAAGGATGCATTTTATCACCAATGCTGTTCACTCTGTACGTGGAAAGAGCGTTTCAGGAAGAACTTGCGACAAGCACTTTAGGAATTAAAGTTAACGGCATCCCTATCAACAATATCAGATACACTGATGATACTATGATCTTAGCTTACACAGCAGATGATTTACAGTCACCATTGAATGCCGTAAATGATGCGTTGGGTCTGATAATAAATGCCGCTAAGACCAAGTTTATGACAATTTCAAAAAGCGTCCTGCCAAATGTTAGATTAACCATCAATGGTACTTCCCACATTGAACAAGTACGGAAATTCAAATACCTAGGCTGCTACTTGCTTAAAATATTATGGGTTGAGAGAAAGTCATAAATGAAGAAGTCATTAGAAGAGCAAAACTAGAAGACAGAGAACTGTTCGACACAATCAAAAATAGGAAAATCGCTTATTTTGGACACATACTGAGAGGGATAGTAAGGCTGTGGCTAACGTCACAAAAAATCCAAGTTGGTTGAGGAATACCACGGTTGCCTGAAGCCACTGGAAAGAGGCAACAAAATTTGCCTAATTTGGTTACCAGGGAATTCAGGTATTTCAGGTAATGAAAAAGCCAATGCTTCATCAAAAAAAGGGTTCAAAGGAACTACCAGTATTCCCACATCTTATGTGGGGGCAAGGATTAAAATCAACACACTGGTATAACTTGGAAAATACCAATACTGTGAGGTAATAGTATTTTACTCCTAAATAGGAAAGACCTAAAACTGCTAGTTGGAATCATCAACATCTAGTCAATGAACATTTAAAAAAGGTGGACAAGGTGGAGAATGATTCCTGTGGCAATGACAAAAAATATATACACCATATTCTGATATAATGTGAAACACTATCACAAAAAAGAGTAAGATCGTTCGGTAAAGTAACTTCTACCTACGAAGATCTTAGAAATTGTAACGCAAGATCACTGATCTTGTACTTCAAAGGGCCCGAATTGGACCCAGAAGACACCACTTTTAGTTTGGACTTCCAGCTAACTTTACACTTTTCCAATCATGTCTAATAAAACGGCAATTAACGAGACCAACACTCTACCGGGACTGTAGTGTGTATCAAGCCAAAATGACAGTCATTACCGAGGCAGCTGTCTGGACACTCCGCAACGAACAGAAGTTCAGCAAATTATCGATTTTTTGCGACAGCCAGGCTGCTACCAAATCATTAAACTCAGTATACTTGACCTCTAGGGCAGCGGTGCAATGCCGAGCCTGAATGAGCTAGCAACTAAGTTTAGAGTTCACATTGTCTGGGTACCCGGACACAGGGACATACCATGCAACTGTAAGGCGGACGAGCTAGCACCACCCTCGCAGCTGTATCTGTCTCATCTCAGCAAGGAGTACCGATTGCAAACTGCCAGCTCCTTCTGCACAGCAAAGTAGTTTAAAAAGCCAACTTAAGGTGGCAAAATAAACCCACATGCACATCATCGAAACAGATTTGGCATTAACTAGATCTACGTCGAACTAATGATGTTTTAACTCTATCCAGGGAGTCCATTGGAAATGTGATCGCGGACATAACAGGACACTGGTCCGGTGGATTTCATGCACAGTGTATGGGAATCGCAGAGCTACGACACGACTTTGGTAGAAGCTGTCACGATAAGGAAGAGGAGGAAACAATGGTACATATTCTCTACCACTCCCCTACCCTAGACAGAAAACGGCTTTCTATACTAGGGTAACCGAACTTTGATGACTTATCTGATTTTAGCTCAGTTAGCATTAAAGACCTCACACTTTTATTAAAATATCCAACTTGTTCTCACGGTAGAGAGGGAAGGCAGTTAGTAGGTCCGCAGCGAGGGCAATCTTTACTATGCCCCAATGATGATGCCCTGTACTATCGGCCGCAGATGACAATAGAACACCGCGAGGTCATCCAAGGCACATCGGTTAATTTCGGACCGCTATCGAACATAGTAAATGCAGTCGGACAGTTCCAGTATGCGGACAGCGTGTACCACGCCCTAACGTTATGGAACCTGAACCCCATATCGTAACTTTTGGCACATTGCGTCGAATAGTCGTCGCACTCTCTCAACGAGCTACTCCCATAGAAGTAAGGATGAGGTTTTATCAGTGAAATCTTTTACCAGCAGATCAGTGGGATCCACCCCTCACGCCCCTGGACAGCGTCGTCTTCATGGACAAGAACAACATGTCGAGTTTCCATTATTGATGAATCCTGATGATTTTATACCGGATGATTATGACATTGACGTCTCGAACAGGACGCGAACCGCGTTAAGAGCTTGTTAAGTTTCTGTAACCGTAAATCAGTTAAATACGTAGTGTATTAGACTTTTCCGCTGCAGCACCCGGGTGTAACAGTTTATTGATGTCTAATTATTATACAGATGGCCTACGTAATTCTGAAGCCATCTTTGACGATCATGGTGTATTGGACTATGCTAACATGTCCCTAACTTCCGGTCCACTTAATGAATCTTGAAAACAGGACCCAGAAGACACAAAATGAATAACCCAAGGGATGAAACAAATGATCGAGGTCGAGGTGCCCAAGGGCTTCTGCCGTGCCCGATTCAATAGTTAAATAAAAAATGATTTATGACGGCTTGATTTATAAAATAGGCTTTTGTCGTTGGTTTGTTATTCTCTGCTTAAATGATGAAAATAAAAATCTTACAATTACATGTAACTCGTATTATTTGTAGCATTGCAAAAAACCTCCTGTTCTAAAAAATTCGTAAAATACCTAAAAAATTATAATTTTTAATTTAAACAAATCTATTATTTAACATTTCAACTTTATTAATCATAAGTTCTATTTATTGGGAAATGCTATAAATAAATTTCCTGAATCTAATTTAAAAATTTTCAAATCCGTTTATTTGATTTTTTAATTGTAAAATTTTATCAAATTTTGAAAAAGGGACTACAGCAGAACTTGTTTAATTCTAAACGAAAACTAGAAAAGACATCCAACATTTTCCCAATATATCTGAATAAATCATTACCGATAATAACTTAGAAATCTACTATTTTTTGTGGAAAACATTAGAAAAAAGCCTAAATTTTAGTTCATATTATTTACCCATTTTTTTCTACTAAACAACAATAAAACCACCCTTAATTTGAGAGACTGCAGTATCCCTTCTAATAAAAAATTGCTAAAATTGCCGCAAACATACAATAAAAGATTTAATTTAATATTGCATCACCATTTAACAAATTGTTTATATTCTTCATTAACCGATATTCTTTTTATAGTTTCATAACCAATAATTATACTAAAACTAAACGTAGCAGATTGAATGAGTCTTGCACTTAAACCTTTGGTAAACATATTGAAACCTTCTTCAACCCATAAGTCTCTAAATGCGGTGCGCATCGATCCTATTCTTTGTACTTGTAATCTGGCTCTAACTACATCTAACGGATTTGTTAAAATTGTTGTCGTAAAGCCACCTAACGTACCAGAAATACTCTGTATCAGAAGGTGCGAGAACCAATTTGGCAGTAGTGGGTACAATTGGTCTGAAACAGAATTTTACTTAGTACATTTTCCAATTCAATATATCCACGAAACTAGTGTTGTGAGTGAAAATATTTCCAACTTAAATATTAAAACATTGGAAATTTCCGGAAGCCTACTGTAGTAATTCTATTGCCTGTGTGGCTACATTTCTATAGAGAAGTGTATATAATTAAGTTTGCTAAACAATCGCTTCTAAAGATAATCTGATCAATAAAAAATCTTTTGTAACAAAATAATGTATATTATACAATATAACTTTTTCGGGTTTAGACGTCCCTCAATGTAAAATTTTCATAAAGAAGCCACCAATTAATGACGGTAAAATAGTCACTGCCATAAATACTGTCATGTTGCTGCGTCGTTTGTGACTTTTCTACTCGTAGTATCATCGATTTTTGAGGTTTTCTTGTGAACAAAATTTAAATTAAAAACTGTTTTTTTAAAACAACTTGCCCTTAAATGCTGTGCAAGAGGTAATATGCGAATAAAATATCATCACTTTACTTTACGAAAATTTTAGCTGCTGCTTTAAAAATCAGTGTAAGAACAGTAAGCAGCATTTGTCAAACAAGGAAAAAAGGTTATGTTTTCAAAAAAGGCGTGCTGTTCTATACTGAAAGCTGCTGCTGAACTATTTGATAACTGCTCCTTTGCCTTTGACTGACAATTTTTCGCTATGTGCCCTCTTGTGGCACTCGTAACATTTAACAGTAAATGATTTCTTCTAAACTGCATCTTTAACAGATACTGCTGTTAATGCTTACTTCTGCTTCTTCGGGGGACGACAAACTAGCCTCCTCATCCAAGAGACGTGCTGTCAAGTTTTGAACTGTTTGCTTGAATTCATCTAACGAAAGCCAGGTCTTTCTAATATTTCTAAACTTTATTGGCAATGTATTTAGGATTTTGGTATTTTGGCATAAAAAGCCTCAACTGCCTCGTTGGAACTTCAAAAAGGCCAACTGGAAAAATTCGTGAGCGGTGTGTGGTCTGCTGCCCAGATGAGTGTCCCAAGAGGACAAGTCAGGAAGTTCCGAGCTTTTTGGACCAAGACGCTTTCAAGGCTTAAGCGGAACAGAAATCAAGCTAAAAAAAAGCCGAAAGGACCAAGATAATTGAGGACTACAAGAGAGCTTCATACAAAACATATGTGAAAAACCTGGACTTCAAGAAAGACGGACTGAAAGCTCGCCGATATATCTCAAGTATCAACAACGACAAGCGCAACTTACGTTTCGAACCAATATCGCATAACGGTAAACTACTCACAAACCCAAAAGACATTGCGAATGCGTTATGTCAGCAAACTAAGAGTTACGCGTGAAGAAAGAAAACGTGTTCAGGATAAGACCCAAGTACAGACATGCCCAACGGAAGCTGAGTTCAGAATTATGCATAAAATCTTCACATATGACGAACTTCAACTTGCGATAGCTACGACTAAAAAGGGAAAGTCAGCTGGGCCAGACAAAGTCTTACCAGAATTCATTTGTCACTTAGGAGAGGGAGCCAGGAAAGCTTTCCTTAAGCTCATCAGCATCACCTGGGAGAAGTCAATACCGAGTATGTGGAAACGAGCACTTATAACGCCAATTCACCGCCGCCACTTCAAGAAGGCAGTCGAGAAGACCCCTGGCGTTAATTGCTAACTTTTTGCCGACGATATCGTTTTATGGACCACTGGTAGCAACATTAGCAGACTCGAGGAAGCATTCAACATTACGCTCAAGCATATCAAAGACTGGCTGGATGGTAACAAGCAGCACAAACCTGGCAAAGCTCGACGTTGTGCAAAACCACGCCTTGAGAACAGTCACAGAAGGCGCCAAATCCACCCCGATTGTAGCCTTGCAACTACAAGCTGACGTTGAACCATTAGAGTCCCGCAGAGACAAGCTGAACCTCATGTTCTAGCAAATAGCCAAGCGAGTAGACAAGAAGTATTGGAGTCATTACAAAGTTGCCACACACCGCCTAAAAACTCAGAACAACCCAATGCTGCATGCCGTATCTTTGTCAAACAAATATAACTTAGCACTGAGCCAACCTATGCCATTAATACACTATACATCCGTAGCTAATGCCCATCCACAGAAAATTACGCTCAGCGGACTTACTTCCATAAAATCTTTGATAAGCTCGTTTGAGCTAAAACAGTGTGCTTTAGAAACTATAAACCAATATCCCGCTAATGAATGGGTACACGTGTACACTGATGGATCATATATACCTGAGAATATGGCCGCCGGCGCAGGAGTATATTCTACCCTTTCTGAAAAGTACTTTGCAATAGGGAAATACTCTAGTAACTATGACGGTGAGATAAGTGTAGTCGAGGAAGCAATCAACTGCCTGCAGGCATCGGACACTCCATTGAGGAAAGTGGTGTTCTTTGTGGAGTCACAATCTGCAATCCTAGCTCTCAGCAGCAACGCACCCACTGACTGCTTCAGAACGATCAGGTGCCGAACATCTTTGTCAGACCTGATTATGGATGGATGGGTTACATGGTTGCAAGTCACGTTGGTATTCATGGGAATGAGAAAGCCGACGACCTAACAAAAGAAGGAACCAGAGCCTCCAATCCCTCAGAGCCGCTCGTAACCACATTGAGCAAGTAGTTAAATGACACACCCGCAGTCTGAAGAAGGGGAAACAGTGGGCGTCACTCACCACGGAACCGCTAACCCGAAGCACGTCGGTAGCCCTCTTTCGCACTCTTACTGGACACTACTATCTGCAAGCTCACCTCTGCAGGATCGGACTGGCAGAAACCGACATTTGCCCCCTATGCCGCGGATGGGCGTAGAATAAAGTAAAGTAAATGATTTTGGTCATTATTGCCACACTGTTAACTGTACCACCTGCATCTTTTATCTGCTTTGCCAGATTCTCCACTTTCGCAATATGCTGTGCCACAGAATTATTCGAATCAATTTTGTATGAATGAAAACGTTCATGAAGGACCATCTTATTAATTTCAGATTTAAGAAGATAAATAGAATAGAATATCGAGAATTTCTTTGGCTGAATTACAATTCTCGAATAACGTCATTTGTGATTATGTCATGGCAGCTGTTAGCATAAACAGCACTGGAATCATTTTTTATCCATTTTATTTAACTCATCACCAGCAGCCGTTGGCATCGGGGACGAACCACCTGCTTCTCTGTAAACTCCTTACGCTTTCAAGGCATACTTGATTTGGAATTTCCACTGGTGATAGTTTAGCCCATCGAATTTGTTAATACTGGATACATCCACAGTTTTGTCAAGCATGTTTTTACAAAACACGGTAGGTTCTCACGGTTTTGCAGAGAAACAAAAAACTGATTTTTTTTTACTACTTAAAGAGTTGGCCACACCAAAACCCTTTCTTGTTGATCAGTTTTTTTTTCTTTTTTTTTCCTTCAGTCGACAAACGGCCACCTACTTATTTCAGTAAACGATTGTCTGAAGCACTTACTTAGCCTATAGTTTTGTTTTCCTGATTACTGCAATGTGTATCAAGCCGAAATGACAGCCATTACCGAGGCATTACCGCAACGAACAAAAGTTTAGCGAGATATCCATTCTTTGCGACAGCCAGGATGCTATCAAATCACTGAACTGTCTACTTGACCTCTAGGGCAGCGGTGCAATGCCGAGCCGCCCTGAATGAGCTAGCAACTAAGTTTAGAGTTCACATTGTCTGGGTACCCGGATACAGGGACATACCAGGCAACTGTAAGGCGGACGAGCAAGCAAGAGAGGGCACCATCCTCCAGCTGTATCTGTCTCATCTCAGCATAGTACCGATTGCAAACTGCCGGCTACTCCTGCATAGCAAAGTAGTTTAAAAAGCCAACTTGAGGTGGCAAAATGAACCCACATGCACATCATCAAAACAGATTTGGCCTAAACTAGATCTACGTTGAACTAATGATATTTTAACTCTATCCAGGGAGTCCATTAGAAATGCGATCGCGGCCATAACAGGATACTGGCCAGGTGGATTCCATGCACGGCGCATGGGAATCACAGAGCTACGACACGCCTTCTGTAGAAGCTGTCACGATAAAGAAGAGGAGAAAACAACGGTACATCTTCTCTGCCACTTCCCTGCCCTAAGCAGCAAACGGCTTTCTATACTAGGGCAACCGAACTTTGATGACTTATCTGATATCAGCTCAGCATTAAAGACCTCATACTTTTTCTTAAAAGTTCCAACTGGTTCTCACGGTAGAGGGGGAAGGCACAACGGGCAAAAAGACCTAAGTGGGTTCCCTCCGAACCGCTGTTTTAACCTAACCTAGTAACCAAATCGAGAAGAGAAAATATAAGTGGAAATCTACTCACTGATCAAAAAAAGGATACTTATTATGAAAGTTCTGAAAAAAACAAACCAAGTAATTTTTTAATAAAAGTTCAATTTTTTTATTATATTTTCTATCTTTATGTAAATGTGCTGACTAATTTTACATTACATATGACCTTATAAATTGCTAGAAAAAATAAATTTAGCATTTTCCAACCAATTTGCGAATAAAGCCAAAAGATGGCGCATTAACCACTATATGAAAAAAAAAAAAAAAAAAGATTTAAGATCTGTATGTGCACTTGTCTTAAAAAATGAGTTTTATATAAAAATATTTACAATCCACTAGTTTAATCTGTATTGATGTAAGGTTCTGTTAATTAGCAGGGTTAATATGTGATCAGTCTCCGATTGCTCTGTTGAGTAGACAAAATGTAACCCTTATAAAACTATAAAAATGTATGTCTTACCTTGATAAAAGTGGTAAAATCCCCACCATAGAGCGGAATTTGGAACATAAGCAGACAAACTTGCCCAATAACCTCTATAAAATCCGGATATACCATCCATTTTGAGTATGTGTCTGGTTACATCCAAAGTTAATGAAAGCCTACTTTGATCTGGTTTTATTTTTATTCCTAAATTATTAAAAGCCTACAAAATTTAATAAACTAGCAATTTATTTTATCCATATACATATATAAAAATAAATGTTTCTTTGTTTGTCCAACACCATTATCTGAAGATCAATAGTCAGTCAACCTTATGGGCTTTTTCACTGATGATGCCCAAAAAGAGATAAAAGAATGAGATGGAAATCGTCTAATTTTTATTTGTTTCCGTTCCATTATATTGTGTTCCGGCCCTTTACACAATGGACCATGATGGGCGATATAGGCAATCATGATTGTGTGTAGGGCATAATCGCATGTACTGGCATCATTGTCAATGATTGAGCGGGATGGCCGTTGTGTTGGTTTTTAGCATATATTAAATATATGGATTTTAAACACTCATCAAAGGAAGTTCGGCCATGATTGTGCACGTGCCCACACTATTACCGATCACTCAGTTCACATTTGTTTATGAAATGGTGAGGATGCGTGCTATTTGTCGTATACCATTGATACATTTGTTGTATACCAACCTATGTATAATTTGTATAAGCAATTTTAAGTGCCTAACTTGTTCTATTTTTATAAATAGTTAACATCTATGTCGGACAATTAACAAAAAATGAGTTTATTCTACCTATTATCTTACAAAAGACAGATGATGAGTTAAGATGATGTACCCAATAATAAAAATATTCCTCACGTTTCAAATCTACAATATGTGGAAGCATAATCATCAGGAATTTAACATTTGATTAATATTTAATGTAAGCAAACATTGGTGAATATTACTTTTATAAGTTTCTTAAATAAGAATAATTACTCTACTGCTGGCAAATTTGTAATTGTCATCATAAAGCATTTTTTTAGTTGTCAAATCAATTGTCTCGAAACGAAAAGCGAATGGCCGATCTACACCTCAAACAAAAAGAAAAAAAACATCACAAGCTCCAGAAACCGACAAGCAATGAGAAGTACAGATGTTCAGCGGGAAGCAACACTGGAAACTGCTTGAGTAAGCAATGCTCAAGCCTGTTGGTCTGAAACAGTCAAGCAATGGGAAGCTGCTCGATCTAGATGATAAATTATGTGTGTATTGCATTGCCCTTAAATTTAAAAATAAATCACCAGGAATGTGCTGCTCAAGTGGAAAAGAGAAAATACCAGAATTACATTAGCCAGCTGAACCACTATCAATATTGGTGTCAGGTGATACAAGCCAATCGAAACATTTCTTGGCAAATATATGCAAGTACAATTCATGTTTTCAAATGGGACAATCGCTACAAATGTGTGGACTAAATTTGGAAAATACATACTTCTCACATGGAGGTAAGTGGCCTGCTCAAGCATTGGAAAACATTTAGACCTATTCCTGTAAGCACCAGATGGAAAAAATTGTGCATCCAAAAGCACTTCAATATCAGATTTTTTTTTTCTTCGCTTGGCATTAGTAACTAAAGTTTGTCTGTTTTGATTAAAGAAATTTCTGTATTTGCATAATGACACATCTAGTTATTTTATATAAATTACCTTCTCCTCTCTACCGTTTACTCCCATCATCATGAGATGCTGACTGAGAACATCGAAAGGAACTATAATGGTTTGACCAACTAAGGAGGCACATGCACCAGCTATCAGGGCTCTTAAATTAGAATGAACTTTACGTTGATTTAATATATGCCTCACACCTTCATAAGTCGAGATATAAAATACACCTGAAAACAACAATAGTTTCAACAAATCCGAACTTTTTAGTTAAAAATACTGATTTTATTTTTAGCTGGTAATATTAAATAAAATATGTATTTCATTCTTATTTGGTAAATGGCAATTTAATCTACTTTATTTTAAAACAAGCTTGGTAAGTGTCACTGACACCATCAAATATCAGACAGTGCTTTTCAGATAAAAGTATCTACATTAAGTAACTAAAAACAAAACAAAAACACGTCATTTAATATTTAAATGAAGAGATAGTACACTAGATTTAGACTTACTGGGAAAGTCACCCTCACCTTTTTTATTAACCCTTTTATTTTTTTAAATGATTTCCCACATTTTTTTATCCATTGTTTGATTCTTTATGTTTAACTGATTTCTGAAATGTATAAAATTGAATTATGCAAAACTTTTATTTTAATAATTTTACCACAAACGTTTCCAATGTTTCATTTTTAAAATTATTTATATCAATTGTTCAAAATGACTACCATTTAAATTGCCTCTCTGGCACATGTTCATTTTAATGATGGCATTCATTTTCTATTTTTTGTCATAAATCTTCTAGAGATTCTGGTTGGGTATCATAAATTTTTGTTTTCAAATGACCCCTTAAAAAGATGGGTGTTAAATCCAGTGGCCTAGGCAGCCACTACATCATCGAGCCTCTTTTTCCTATCCAATGAGTAGGGAGTAGTGAGATTCAAAAATTGTATAGTAAAGTGTGGAGGTGCTCCATCCTGTTCAAATACTAGCAAATCCATGGAAAGGTTTTTAAATTTGAAATCAGTTAAATGAGAAGAATCCAAAAATTACAAAAAAAATGGGTAAGACATTTAAAAAAATTTAAGGGATGAGAGGGTGACTTTTTAGCAAGTCTAAATAGTCTATCTCCCCCTTTAAACATTTGGTATTTTTTTGTTTTTGTAAAATACAGTTCTTCAAAAGTTACTTAAGATGGATACTTTTATATAAAGTGAACTATACAAAAGATTATTAGATATTTAATTTAATAAATAATTGGGAAAAGTAAAATTGTGTTTAAATAATTTTTTTTAAAATAAGGACAAGTTCTATTTTCAGGTATTAATGTAACTTAAACTTTTGTATTTTACATTTGTCTCTACTGTTAATAAAGTAATAATTATTAATTAAAATTTACAAGAGATAACAAATGAAAGTTTGGTATGTTTTGATATAAAATAATCTTTGGTTGTTAAATAAAAGTTCAAGAATAATTTAGTAATTGCTGATATCAATATTGGGATTCATAGAAATTAAATGTTGAGATTACTAGTATTAAGTTGTTCTGAAGGATTTGCTCAGTTAAAATATTAACCAAAAAAATTATATGCATTTTATTCTAAAAATGTATCAGATAATTGGATTAAGTAAATATTATAATTAAAACTGTTTATATTATTACAGGTATAAAACAGCATGCATTTATAAATATTGATTTATTTTTAGTTTTCTAGTCAATTAAAATGAACTTTGCTCTGGAATAATATTAAAATAAACCATTATTTATCTTAATTACACATAGCAATAAATGTCTGCTAATATGCTAGAAAATAAAGTTGCAAAAACAACCATAAACAGTTTGAAAGTACTAAAACATAAAATAGTACTAAAATAAATGGGACTTACCACTCACTATTTGTACAGAAGATACCCAAAATCCTCTGTAAAGACCAGTGAATCCTTCATATCTATATATTTTACCATAGGCATCAAACATGCCTAAAAATTTGTATTTATTACAAAGTGTGTCTCAGGATAAGTAAACAAAGATATGTAAACAACTTTTTACACATTAAATTTTTACATATCATACATACCTCCAGAAGAGTTGATATACATTTTAATTATTTTAAAATTATGATTATTATGAGTTTTATTTGTATTTTTTTATGCAAAGCCTCTTATGCACAAAATAAAGAATAAATTCAATAAGATGCTATATTTCAAAACATTACTTGGATGAATTTGACGCCAATATTTGAAAAATCATAAATACCTGGTACTTACCTACAAACATTTCAACTTTTCTTACCTGTATACAAGTCATTGTGCTTTTGAATTTGTAACCTAGTTTTAATTAACGTTAATGGATAAAGTGCACACCGAACGCTGAAAGAACTTAGCATGGACAGAGGAAAAAATTTAGTTTTATCCATCATATCCCATTCTATGTTCCTTATTATTTTATTGTCATCAACATTCTCAGGACCTAATGTATAAAATTCCATTTTTCTATTTTACATACTACAAATGTATTACCGTGAAACTAGAAATTGCCGTTCGTGTGACATTATTTTTATTTGTATCTTTGCAGCCTGATGCAGTGATGCACGATACTTATTTAAGACATTTTGACCAAAAACCACCTGCAATTTCGACTTTGACATTGCTTATCACATGACAATTGATAAATTTGACTTTATGACATTGACATTAATAGTTCTGTCTAAACTGACAATGATCGAATATTTTTAACATTGTATAATGACAACATAGTAGTATTATTATATAAGTATTTCTTTAGACAATAGCACAGTATACACCAGCTCAATGGTGTATTATTTGACAATAGTATCACCTTATGGAATTTTCGTTGGATGCGAAAGGAGGCTGCATGTAGATGGCAGCACCAAAGAAAGGAGGCCAGCGATTTCATTAGTTGTCATTTAGGTCCATTCTCTTGGCAACTCGAACATTTAAGCATACATTAAAGGTTACAGTCATGCCAATCAATCCAATGCGGAACAATCTGCGCATGCTCCATGTTCTTCAACGTTTTCGTGGTGTATATTTTTAATATGTCGATTTTTAGTCGATACACTTCTAAATTATTTTTCGCAAGCATGACAAACCAATTTATGGGTCTTTTCTAAAATGTCCCCGCATTTTCAAAGTTTTTCACCAGGTACTGTTGGTGTTAGGTTAGGACGTTAGGTTAGGTTAGGCTAATTTTTTAACTTTTACTGCCTCAATTAATACCGATTATTATCGGGCTAATTTTTTTACTTTTACTGCCTTAATTAATACCGATTATTATTAGCCTAACCTAACCTAACGTCCTAACCTAACACCAACAGTACCTGGTGAAGTTTTAAAATGTGGGGACGTGTTAGAAAAGACCCATAAATTGGTTTGTCATACTTACGAAACATAATTTAGCAGTGTATCGACTAATCGACTAATCGACATATTAAAAATATGCACCACGAAAATGTTAAAGAAAACAGGAGCCAAACCAAACATGCATTCGCAGATTATCCGATTCGAAAACCACCAAGACGACTGCCATTTGCGAAACAAGCGAGACTGATACCTGACGATAATTGGACGACAGCCCATCTGAGACAGGATCAAGAGAGTGATCCCAACATTGCGGACTTTCTACGTTGGAAGGAAAGTGGAGCTGAGAGACCTACTTGAAAGGACATTTCCAATCGAGCACCAACATTCAAAGCCATGTGGGCACAATGGGATTCCCTTATTGCAGAGAATGGATTACTGAAACGAGTTTGGGAGTCGGCCGATGGCAAGAAAACAACTATTTAACTGGTTGCGCCCAAGACGAGGAAATCAAGTGGTCTTCTAGGGAGTTAATAAAACTTTGGATAAAATAAGACAAAGGTTTTATTGGGTCCAATGTCGCGACGACGTAGAAAGTTGGTTTAGAAGATGTCCAGTCTGTGAAGTCATCAAACGCCCTAAAACAAGACCTAGAGGAAAAAGAAAACAATGTACAATGTAGGAGCCCTTTTTGAACAGATTGCCATCGACGTAGCTGGGCTATTTCCGATGACAAATGACGGCAACAAATATATACCGGTTAACTCCACGCTGTATAGCAATGACATTGCTCTGTTCAACTATATTAAGCTTTATGGTGGCTGTTTGGTTCCAGATTGAGGTTAGCAAGTAATACAATGAAGGCTCGCTATGTCCTAAGAGCAAATTCAAAGGGATACAAGGATGGAGATCAAGTATGGCTGTATAATCTACAACGAAAGAAAGGTGTGTCTCCCAAGTTCCCATCTTGTGAAGGACCATATAAGGTCATAAAAAAATAAATGATGTGGTTCATAAAATCCAACGAAGTTCTAGAGCCAAGATGAAAGTCGTTCACTTAGAGGTTAAAGCTTTACAATGGTGAGGTTGCACAAGTATTTGATCGGGATGATCAAATTGAAGAGGGCGGATGATGTTACGAATTGCAGTCCGTCCCTATTCAATTATTTCGCTGGAGGCAATGGCTTGGTTATTTTTGGGTGTCATCAAATGAGTGATTTATTTAAAGCCGCGGGCAAAAAGAATTCTCTCGATTAATTTCTCGTTCTTTCAGCATAGATGTTATAAAGAGATTGTTATTATCTAAGTAATTGTAAGAATTTATAAAATAAATTATTCATTTATTGTACTGAGTGTTTAGAATCACTAATTGGTGAACACAAACATAGCAAAGAACCAATTTTCAGGCACATCTGAGCCTGCAAATCTCTCTGTTGAGAATGAAGGGACAACATTTTTCCAATATTTCCATGAGTGGTTTTAAAATGCATAATCAATTCATTAATAACATAGAGGAGAAAGTTAAAGAAACACATTTACTATAGAATTTTATTTCAATAAAATTTCAAATAAAAATTTTCATGTACAAAAAAGAGACAAACCATTTCTACAACGTTATCGACACAAACAACTAATAAATATTTAGAAATTATTTAAAATCGCCCAAGTCAAAACTAACTTCTAGATGGTTATTGACAGTCATATTAACGTGAACTTTTAAAAGCCTTTAAAACTTATTTACATCTTCTTACTTACATAATTGAATAATGTTTTTTAAGCACATTTATAAATTTAGAATTTTGGGTGCATCTACACAACTTTTGCAATGTAAATAAAAGTCTTCCGTTAAACCTTTCTTTTATTAATTCTTTTGTAGTCAGAACCAAGTGTCTCTATGTACCTTGTAAATCTCAATTTTTTTAATGGAATATAAAATTGTCGATAAGAGATCGTTATAATAAATGGCTTTTTATAATATGACAATTGATCATTCACGTTATCCGACTGCACAAAAAATGAATGAAGTATGGACATCAATGATGACGGATTTTTAGATAATATAGTGCGATGTCATAAGAATATTAAGTATACATTTTAAATAATACACAAGTGCAAACACATATTATAATTGGTACACAGCATTCATAATTTATTACATATATAGGTTATAATTGGCACTGGCTCTCTTTACATTCACTCTCTCGCACTCTTATGTGAACTATATATACATAACTACAACATAAAGTTTTTTCTAGTGAGCATTAATAAATTATTACAAAATGTCCGATAATAAAACTTATGGCAATATTGTATATAATACGAGTGCTATATAAAAACGATGTGAAGTCGATGCTCTATATACAGTTAAAACACTCTCTTACATTCTTTATGAACCACAAGAGACTTAGAAACATTGAATCGGGTTTATCATTTCACGAAAGTAGCAACTTTTAATTCTTAATACTTTTTCAAAAGCTGTTTATGTGGATATATGGTATAACAAATAATTTCAATACGAATTAATAAGCACCGTGATTGGATATCTCTATCTAGGAAGTATTTAAAAAAAAAAACAAGTTGTATTGTTTGTTTTAATAACAAAATAATAAACATTGTAATACATTAAGACTGTGTATTGGGAACGTGCTAGTGGTAACTGGGTTGATGGCTTAATAAACAGCCCGTCGATGTTGTTTACTTAGATTTCTCCAAAGCTTTTGATCGGGTTCCTAGACGAAGACTTCTACATAAGCTTGATCACTTTGGGATACCAGGTCACTTGCATCTGTGGATCGATAACTTCTTATGGGATAGGCATTTTAAAATTAGAGTAGGAGAAGCATTCTCAGAAGAAAAATTAGTGGAAAGTGGGGTGCCTCAGGGTTCTGTTCTGGGACCTTTGCTATTCATAGCATACACCAGCGATCTCCCCTTTAACGTTTCAAGCAAAATATCTTTCTACACAGATGACATAAAAATTTATTCAAATCCAATAACGATCCAGTTATCCCTACAGTATGATTTAAACTCTATATCGCTATGGTGTTCCCAATGGTTGCTCCCTCTCAATGCTGCTAATTTCGTAGTGCTTCGAATCGGTAAAAACAACCCACTTCTGTCGTACTTCATAAACGGTCAAACTTTAAACTCCGTATTCTCTCAAAATGGCTTGTGAATTATTATTAACAGTAGTCTTACTTGGTCCGACCATATTTTGTCAATAACCAAACGTGCTAACAACAGGCTGTATCTTATACGGAAATGTTTTTCGAGAACTACGTTTCAATCGTTTTGTAAACTTTATGTAAGACCCATTCTTAAACATGCCGGGCCCGCCTGGTATCCTGACTTGATTCGTGATAGAAGTTTATTAGAAAATGTTCAAAGAAAAACCACTCGACTTCCCTTGGGACTGAGAAGACCTTCCTTTGAAGAGAGACTTGCTATGACCATCTTAACTTCTTTTGAACTTCGACGTCACCGTGGAGATCTTAACACAACATTTAAAATATTAAAATTCAACTTTGGAAACCTTTCCGTGATATTTCCATTAAACAATGACAACCGGCTCAGAGGACACGAAATAAAACTTATAAAAGAAAACTTTGTGAACAGATCAAGACAAAATATTCTGAGTAATAGGGTTTTTGACGCCTGGAATAATCTCGATGTTGACATTATTTCTGCTTCTTCTACTAACATATTTAAAAATAGACTGGACCGCCTTATACATCAATAACTTTTAATTCAATATTTATCCTGATACCAAGTATTGTACTTTTGTTATCTTATCTTTTTTATTATTTTATTTTTGTTTATTTCAATTTATTTATTAATTTGTATATTATCTACAGTTTTTGGGTAATATAGGGACTTGTCTCTCTGCCCTTGTTTATATGTAATAATAATAGCTGGGCTGATTGCTTATTTGAAAACTATAATTTGTTTTGATTGATGATTGTAAAATATATAAATCAATTTGTCATTAAATTTTTTATCAATTTCTGTAAGTTTTTGATTCAAAATATAACAATACATTTCCCCTTTTGGCTGTCCATTCTTTGATACACAATACTGTGTATGACATTTCTAACGCAAAATAGCAAGTTTTAAACCATTTATTTTATAGATAAGTTTAGTACAAGTTGTTCGTTTGAATATAGAAAATATAAATTAATATAAAGCACTTAAACATATTTTTACCCATTTATCATCTAGTTCTCTTGTAGTTAAACTCATACACAACCTTCCGCAGATAAATCTATTCTACACCTGTAATTTGACCTAAAGTTTAGTGACTGCCCTACAAATGTTTAATTTGCAGGAATAGTGGCTCTTATATGACCGGACAGTAATATTCATATATTAGGTAATTTCAATACAGACCCACAATTTTTATTTGTATAAATACAAGACATTACATTTTAATTTTTTTAAATTATAGAGAAGTATACAAAATAGTTTAAGAAGTTGTCATACAACACTCATTACGGAAATGCTTTGACCAAAAATGATTTTGTATAATTCCTTATTAGTGGTTTTGATAACAAAACAATGCATACTTCATATAAAATGAATACTGGTGAAAAATTCTCAAAAACTCGTAGTCACCAAAGACTACATTAATTGACAAGGATTTGTGGCTAACAAATTAATGTTTTTTAAATCCGATCTATAATATAAGTTTGATTAGTTCGAGGTTTTAAGGTTTGGTATTAAGTACTACGCATTATTTTACTTTTTTTATTACAAAAATAATCGATTCTTCCAAAAAGTTCAGGTCAGTTAACTTCTTACCAAAGGTAAATAGCGTTCTTCTTACACTTGTAAAAATTGTACAACTTCTTTTGAAAGTCGAAATCTAAATTTGAAATCTCTATCATTTCATTTTGTAAAATGATTGGGGCGTTCCCTATATGTTTTTGGCGACCTTTCGCGATAAAAATTATTTACCAACTCCAAAAATTCCTCGTCTTCCGTCAGCTCATTCAATAAATCCATAATACACTTTTTATTTTCCAAAACACAATAAATATGCTTGTATCAAAATCAAAAATCACATAAATTACCACAGAACACCGTTTATTTAAAAACTGAAGTAGCAGTTTTAAGAATTTATGCACCAACTTAAATTGATCGTCAGTCAACTGAACTAGACTTGGTACAAGCGATTGGTATGTGAACCACGTTCACCAGTGATCTACGGTTAAACTGAACTATCGGTAAACTGCGTTTTGTACAAGGGATGTACCCAATATGACTTTATTTTTCTTTTTTGCCTTCTCGTGACACAAATGGCTATTGCCAATAATTTTGGATTTGAACATGTGCACACCGCAGCGAGTACGATTTACAAGCGTTCATCTTCTTCTTTGCCCTTTAATTTGTCCAGTTTTGAATATAGGCCTCCCCTAGTATTTTCCAATAATTTCTGTTTTGTGCTTTTCGTTTCCAATGTGTTCCTCTTATCTTTTTGATGTCGTCCCCCCATCTCATCTTGTTCTTTTTCCCATCTATGGTCTCCATTGTTGTATAGCGGTATTTTATCTGTTGTCTTTTTGTCTGGCATTATGACTTGCGAAGCTTCATTTTAGCCTGGCTATATGTTGTACTGCGTCTTTAACTTTTGTTTTGTTTCTTATCCAGTTTTATCCATGTTTGCTTTAGTCAAGGTCCACGTTTGGCATGCTTATGTAAGAATCGGGAGTATGCATTGATCGAATACTCTTGTTTTCAAGTATTGTTGGATTTTCTGGTTTTTAAGGACCCATTTTAGTTTCCCAAATCCTGCCCAGGCTAATCTGACCCTTCTTCTTTGCGACCGCAGGATGTAAGAGAGTGCGTATGTTAGTAGTTCATGCAATAGAGAATGATAGCTATAGGCTAGTAAACAACAGCAACTGATAGTATACGTACGAAAGTAATATGGAATATAACATAATAATTTGAAAGTTGATATATGTTCTCTCTCTCTCTCTCTCTTGTCCTTTTACTCTCTTAAGAGTATGGTGACATCATGTCTCAATTGCTCGCATCGTAGTTCTCCATCCTTCTCTGTCTTAAGCTGCAAGAGAAGCTTCTTGCAGACCGTGACCAATGATTTTGGTTTGGTCCACCCAGCGCGTCGGAGACCTTCCTCTTGGTCGTTTACCATTGATTTTTCCCTCTACAATTAGTTTTTCCAGCCCATTAGTTCTTTTTGAAATGTGTCCAAAATACCGTAGGTATGATTGGTTTATCCTGGTTGATAGCCTCGTGGTGATTTTTTGTTTTTCATCTATTATTCTTCGATTGACCATTTTTAAAGTCAAGGTCTCAGAGGCATATGTGGCAATAGGAAAGTCTATTCCACAGTTGTTTAAAGCGTTCATATGAACACAAATATTGGGAATGGTAAAATACCGCTTTTTTAAACTCTAGTGCGAACCGGGCCCAACTCTTCCAACACCAGAACGACTAGCCTTATAATATTTTCCATGCCTCTGCGCGTCCGAGTGCTTCGCTGTTACGTGTTTAGCATACTGTTTTATGGAATGGAAGCTTGGACTTTGACAGATGCGATGTGCAAAAAATTGGAGGCCTTTGAAATGTGGACGTACAGAAGGCTATTAAGAATCTCCTGGGTAGAAAGAGTGCGTAACACCGAGGTACTTCAACGCCTCGACAAGCAGCTGGAAGTTCTGTTTACACTAAAAAAGCGCAAACTGGAGTATTTTGGTCACATCTTAAGAAATGACAAGTATCGACTTTTAAAGCTTATTATAGAAGGGAAGATCGAAGGACGAAGAGGCCCGGGTAGAAGAAAGATATCCTGGCTAAAAAACTTAAGACAATGGTATGGAGTGAGCACTACCACATTGTTCCGCCGAGCTGTAGACAAGGTTCAGATAGCGCTGATGATTGCCAACGTCCGAGGAGGACAGGGCACCTAAAGAAGAAGAAGAAGATGTCCAAGAGGTAATTAAAATTATCCACTATTTAAAACTTAAAAATTATCACTATTTGGGAGTGAAATGAGTAAATATTTACACGATATTTTCATAAATGAATGTTATGACACTGAACTGAACCACACAGTTCTAATTTCTTGTAAAAATTCTGCATGACACAAAAATGTATACAAAATTAATTTTTGCTCACAGTAAAGATTTTTCTTTGTTAAATTTTGTACAAAAAATGCATAGGTAATGCATTTAAAATTATTTTAATGTTATCAACTAAAACGTTAACACCGGAGAGACATTTCCAACGTGTGTTTGTTTCGAAACACCGTAGGTACCTTAAATTTCTCATTTTTTGATCATTTATTAAAAATATGGAATTCGGAGGAATTTACTTTTAGTTGTATGTATACTTTAAAATCAAGAATCCTCTTTAAGGTTTTAAACGAACTTTCGGCTGTTCAATTCGTATTTCGTCAAACGAAAACTCTTCTGCCAAATGTAATATAAATAATTCAAAATGTTTTTATTAATATAAACACACATGTCATAAATTATAATAACTATGACTAATGAAGTTTAAAAATTGTAAGTCAGTAAATGATGTAGCTTCGCTATAATTTGCCAGCCATAAAGTAAAGTTGTTTTTGAGAAAAAACTTTTATTGGTTATTATTATGGTAGATGAATTTTGTTACATTCCTTCGTTTTATAAAAAGATATGCAGTGCTTTTCACATATTTAATCAAAAATTAATTACTGTGCCACGTATCGTAACTAATGGTAACTAATTAAAATAATAACTAACTAGTGATTGCTCAATTTTCTCACATTCATCAGATATAAATTCATAAATGAAATGGGAAATAATGTTTGAGTTTTTTTTTTTAATTTTCTCGTCGTTATTAGCGATTTATTAAGGTATGCAAACATGTTTTCCAAATCGCTATCTTTAAGGAAGAATACAGGAGAAAGGGTAACGTGGAGTTGTATTAAAGACCTATTAACTTCGTGCCTTAGGTATGTAGTAGGTACAATAAAACTTATTATGCAACTTAGCAGCATTAGCTTTTTAAAGTTCTGCATAAACTGGTAAAGGAATTATCGAAATTCTTAAGAGGACAATTAACATTTAAAGTGGCAGTGGGTTAAAGAATAATCCAGGTAAAGAGAACATTGAGATCGTTCCAACCAACTCATCAACACTTTATCATCAGTCAATTAATAAATATTAATAAGTAACAACATTTTACTACTTAACAGCTACACAATCAAAGTCTATAATCTCCATTAGGCCAAAAGGCAAGTACATTTTTTATAAAAACAAATAAACGGTATTAAAATTGGGCCACGCGCTCTATCATTTTAATTTTACATTTGTATACACAATGCAATACATTGTTAAATATTTTATTAATTTAATACACGATGTTAATATTGAAAGTAAAAACATAATGACTTTTAATTATTTATTTTGCACAATATCAAACAAATTACCTCACAAAAGAAATGAAGTAGAAGCATCTTAGAATTCTTATTCGTAGAATACTTCCTACATCTCTTGCCAATAGACCTAAATGATAATAAAATGAGCAGCTTGCAAACAATTTGGAACAGATCTCGATGACGTTTATGCAGTAACTTAATTACAAGTATGCTTTATAAATTGTCTAGAATTATTTAAACAGCAGTACAACTGCAAAAAACAGTCTTATTTGAACACGCGGTGTGGAGGTCGCGTGAAAAAGCATTTTTAGATGGAGGAATGTTCGTTTAATGTTCACTTTTAGATTTAACATTTATTCTTCTTCCTGTTCAGTCTCCTCGCCTGGGCCGTACATATCTGCCAGTTTGTCAAATCGGGGTCCCCAAGCTCCCAGGTAGTCGTATTCTTGAACTTCATCATCTGTACCTGTACATTAAAAAAGGAATTATTCAAATTTACTTTACACAAATATTAATCAAATGTTTTTTTTTACTGAAAATAGTCGCAAAAAGGGTAGACCTATCGTGTGGGCCGCGGACTGCCCGCACTGCGACTAATAGAAGGGGAAGGGGTTATAGAAATGAAATGATTGTGAACCCGCTTTTTGAAAAGTTGCAGGTCATAGTTCTCTGAAAAAACTGATTTTTGAAGCTTGTTCCATTCTGTAGCAGCCCTGTAAAAAAAGGATTCTTGACGGAGATTGGTCCTTGTAGTGTCAATCTTGAGAGTAAATGGGTGAGATTGATCAGTGTGCCGAGTTCTTCGGCCGAATGTGGCCAGTGATAGTACAAGAGTTTTTATTTCTCTGGAGCATCTGCTATGGAAATATCTGTGGAGTAATGTCTGGTCTGAAACTCTTCTTCTATGTTCTAGTGGGTGAAAGGTATCTGTGGGAATTGAGCTGTTTATCAACCGAATGACTCTTTTCTGAATGGAAACTAGAAGACGAAAAGAATGCCTTGGTGCTGAACCCCAAATGTGCGAGCAATACTCCAGTAGAGGTCGGATTTGAGCCTTGTACGTCGTCAACAGTTGATCTGGAGTAAAAAACTTTCTAGCTTTCAACAGAGAACTTAGCCTCTGGCTTGCTGACTTTGCGATGTTAGTAACATGGTCATGCCAAGACATATTATTAGACACCATGACTCCCAAAATCGAGATGGAGGGGCTTGATTCATGGTTATTTCCGGACATTGTAATGGAATGATTTGAGGAATTCACATTCTTGGAAAACGTGACGCTTTGTGTTTTCTGGGCGTTGAACTGAACACGGTTGTTGGTTCTCCACTCGACAATTGCTTCAAGATCTCTATTGATGGAGTCAACCTGTTCCTGTCCGAGTCTATTTGTATCATTCACCGAAAGTGATCGTTATAATGTGAAAGTTGAGACAAGTGTGATGTCGTCTGCGAAACTGTAAATGGGGTTCGTGGTGGTTTTCAGGAGGTTTCAAGAGTTTTCAAGAGGATGATAGAAATTGGGTTTAATAATTATTTGATTAAAAAGTTTTTCCAGAGAACTATGACCTGCAAATTTTTAAAAAACGGGTCCACAATCATCTCCTTTCTATAATCACTCCCCCTTCTGATAGTCGCACTGCGGGCCGTCCGTGGCCCACACGATAGGTCTACCCTTTTGCGACTATTTTCAGTAAAAAAAAGGCGAAATTTTCATGCAGACTCTTTTCGCTCTCTACTCTTGTTTCAGTTTCTGTTAAAATACTACTACTACTAAAAGGGTCAATTTACAATTTTGGTTAAATATGTCGATGATATTTTGCATATATCGTGGAAAAAGCAAAAAATTGAGAATATTAGGGCTGGGCTTGCGAATAGATTTGAGATGGAGGATCTTGGTTTGGCACGACATTGGTTGGGAGTCGAATTCAATCAAATGAATGGAGGTATTGAATTGGGCCAGCAAAGATATGTAAGGGATTTTTTAGGAAGGTTTGACATGGAAGGGTGTAATCCGGTAAGGATTCCAAGCGTATCTCGGGCTAAACTGCCAGAGAGAGGTCGATACCGAAGAGAACGTGAAGGGGAACTGTTTGGACAATTGGTTAAATCACTGATGTATTTGGCGATTGCCACTCATCCGGACATCACATTTGCTGTCAACAGATCATCGCAGTTTGGTGAAAAATGTCAAGAAGCTCATTGGTCAGCGGCGAAACGTGTGTTGCGTTGTCTACAAGGTGCTCAAAATTATAGACTAGTATTTAGAAAGGATCTGTTTGGAGTTCAAGGATGTTCTGATGCTGATCATGCCAATGATAAGAATGAAAGAGTTTCACGCGTATTTACTACTACTTTTATATCTTTCGAAAAATGTTTGACGCTCGACCGTTCGGGTTTATTAGGCTCAACTCGTGTAAAATTGATGCATACGTATATAAATCCACTTCAAAAACTAACTGGGCGTTTTAAAATCAAATGTATTAGCGAAAGAACAATGTGCGCTGGATGCTGGGCGCTTTGTAAAACAATTTTTTTTTTCAAACATTATATTATGATTTTGGCGCCCCCCGAAACTGCCACCCAGGGCAGGTGCCCCGGTTTGCCCCCCCTAGACCCGGGGCTGTGTTGAACAATGGTTCAATGTGCAAGTTAAAAAAAAAGTTATCGAATGAAAATTCAATCTGTAGCCATTTAAATGGACATCTGTGGACATAAATTTGATTTACCTGAAGCCAAAGAACTGAGTGAACCGGCGGTACTACCGCCTCCTTCGTAAGCGTAATTCCGTAAATCGTCAAATGGTGGGGCATTGGGATCACTATCAGCTCGCTTTTTATGTTCTTCAATAAACATGCCTACATTTGGTTCTTGGCCGATACCCATTATAACTGCAATATATATTTGTTTAAATAAAATTTTTGTTACAATTATTAAAGATTTCGTAATGCTTGAATGTCCTCATTTAGTGATAGCATAGACAAATCTGACTTTTACTTACACCCTATTTTTGGTGGTCCTAGCTCAGGTATGGGTCCTCCAATGGGTATTTGTAGAGGCGTGATATCAAAGGCGGTCATATCATCTTCGCCGCCTCCTTCATCATCGTAATTAATGATGTTTTCTCGAACGTCATCATCAGGCCCAGGGTATTTAATATGAGCCTCTCTTCGTCTATTATACACTACGAATACCAACACTAGAACTGAAAATTGGTTACAGTTAGTATGTTTATTATTAAAATTATTCACTGTCATTCGTACCAAATTTAAGAGTTAGTCTCTTTTATATCATTAACTCAAAAATTCAAATACAAACAGCAGCTCATTCTCTTTAATTAATTAACATTATAGTATAAAAATACATCTATATCTTCTAACAAGATGGTGCTGAGTTGTAAAAAGGGAAACAAAGTATAATAAAAATGATATAATTTCTTATAACTCTAATAGCAATATAGATTAATAAAACTGTCTGGAAAAAAATGCAAACAAACTTACTGTACCCCTGGGGAAATACGCCTCGGTCTTTCAGGCTGAGGTCTATGCTATACTCAGGTACGCACCTGACAGAAAACAGAGTGACCAACAGCATGCAAGCCAGTTGGTCGGATTGCCAGTTGCCGAAGCAAAACATTTATTGAAATTAATCCTTGAACAAGAACATATTGCTCAGTGGAATGCAAATACTGGCTGCAGAACATCAAAACAGCTGATGAAAAAAACTCTCCAGAAGAGGGCTGACGCACTCTGGACGACGGACCGGAGTAGACTAAGCAGCACGCTTGGCCTGCTCACAGGACACATCGCACTAAGGACGCACCTCTTCAAACTTAAGCTGGCGGCCGAGAAAAACTGCCGACTATGCGGAGAGGAGGAGGAGAGCAGTATACACATTCTGTGTCACTGCCCGATGCTAGCGGGGTACAGGTATCAAACCTGGGGCCGTATGATTATGGATCCAAACGATCTAAAAGAGACAGGGCCAACAGAAATCCTGAGGTTTGCCAAAATCAGCGGACTGGAATTCTGATGCCCTGAAGACACAGCGGTAGTCACAGAGGATCAAAAGATCTAGGTGTCGGAAGTAAGCACTGGTGGGTTTGCGAGATTTCTCTAAATTCATAATTTTCAGATGATGTCGCTTTAGCAAAGAGCTTCTTGGAAATTTGCGTTGTTGGTAAAAAATAGATATTTTTAAAAATCATCGATTTGGGGCATTTTAAAATAAGAAAATGTAGATATTTGGAAAACGCAACACAGACCAACTAGTTTCAGGAAACGGTGCAGTTTTTATAGTGAAAAGTGAAGCTAAAAGGGGTTTTTTCATAAAGGTTTTTAGGATTTGGAATGCTAAAATTACAGTTCTTATTTATATTAAAAATATACAAACACCTTTTAAAATTGCATTGGTTAATTAGATTTTTTTTCCAAAGGAACTTTTATCAGTTGAAAAATGGTATAAGGTTACTTTACCAGAACGTATAGTCATTTTTAATTGTAATTGTAAAAAGTTATTTAAAAAAAATTCGAAGCTTTATTTCCTCTTTTACTTTTAAATTATTAATAAAAGTGTAATTGTGCACTGGTGTGTACTAATTTTGTATTCATGCAATTGAACAACTAAATGGTGAATTTGCGCTTAAACAATTAATTCATGATGACAAAAATGCTAAATGACAAATTTACAGATCTTTAAGCGAATCTTTTCCAATGCGTCACTTTACGAGAAACATTTGAGCCCCTTATTTTCATGGTGGTGTATTTTTAATATTTTGGACTAACACCAGAAATGTTTATTGACACAATCATTAACATCACCCCTATAATGGTGTATGTCCATATGTTTTTAAACCAATGGGAGCAAGACAAAGTTGGTGGGAAGAACGAAGTCGAGCGGCTTTTATAGGTATTGTAGATTGTAGGGGAGGTCGTGAAAGCTATGCAGCCTCTCGACCTATCAGATCTTTTGTGCATAACCCTTAATCTATTCGAGGCCTGGGATTCCGAGACTTCGTACAAAATTTATCAGTTTTCTGGGGGCCAAGTTCCTAGGTATAGCTGGTAGTCTAAGTTCTATGCGCAAGTGGCGGTCTAGTGTATCTGTCAGCACTATTATTATTCAAGTCAAATCGTGTTAACGTACTGTTACGATTTGCGAGCCCGCCCCTGTCGACCACAATGAGGGGAAAAATGAATGATTTATAGCCACGGGCGCAATAAAGGACATCGGATCATTCTCGAAAGGTCCAATAATTTCGGAAAATGTCCAGAAAGGCATCGTTTGGTCGAGATCATTGGTTTACAGATATATAAACAAAATCACATATCAAAGTTTTTGGTTAAGTTTTGAAGTCAAGTTTTGAAGTAATTATAAATTGTTATACATACATACATACATAAAGTCACGCCTTTTTCCCGTAGGGGTAGGCAGAGACTACTTCCTTCCACTTGCTACGGTTCTTACACACATCTTTTGCTTCCTCTACTTTTATCGATGCTCTCATACATGCTCGTCGGTTGTTGGTACTCTTGACCTGGCCTTTCTTCAAAACAATGTTGATCTGAACGGGATATGTTCGCCGAGGTCGACCTCTACCGACTTCCGTCCATTCACACTCGTCAATATACCTTTATCCATCCTTTTTACGTGTCCAAACCATCTAAGCATTTCTTTATCTATCTTTCTAACCACTTTTTTTACACCACAGCGTTCTCTTATCTCACTATTTTTTACTTTATCCAACCGAGTCACTCCGGCTATACTTCTCAGACCACTCATCTCCGCAACATTAATCTTATTTTCATGCTTTTTTTGCCAAACCCAACATTTACTACCATATATAAGTGTAGGATTTAACACACCTCTATGCACAGCCAGACGTGCTTTTTTGGACACTTTCTGGCTGCTTATAAAGCTATGCACTTCCCCATTCATTTGTTTTCCTGCCAACACTCTTCGCTCAATGTCTCTGTCATACTTTCCATCTCTCGTAAACTTTGAACCCAAGTACACAAATTCATTTACTTGTCCCACTCTTTCTCCCTTAATCAGAACTTCACAGTTTGTCATGTTTTCTTCTTTTTTAAAAACCATTACTTTTGTTCTGCTTATGTTTATTTTTATCCCTTTGATTTTCAGGGCATTATGCATAACATTAACCATCGCCTGCAACTCCTCTTCAGCTAATATGACTTGATCATCGGCGTAAAGAAGGCATTTGACGATCAAATCATTCATTTTTAATCCATACGCACTCTCTCAACTCTTTTAAACAATTGTTTATGTATAAGTTAAACAGCCATGGCGAAGCCACACATCCCTGTCTCACACCCTTTTCGATGTTAAACCTTTCCATGCAAGCTCCGTTTATCCTGACACAAGCACTGGAATCCTTGTAAAGTGATTTCAGTGCTCGTATTAAACTACCGCTCACCCAATACATAGACAATGTCGACCACAATTCACTCCTCACCACTCTGTCATGGGCCTTTTTCAAGTCTATAAAAGCGCAATAGACCTTCTGACTTCTAGCCAAGTGTTATAAAAAGATTGTATAAAGTTGTGAATATTTAAAAGATTTATAAAGTAAAATTTATTTTGTAGAAATATTAGAATAAAATTGTTTAGTTATTGTACTGAGTGTTTAGAATCATCGAACCCAAAGAGTAATTATCGTAACACCACACTACAGGGCTTTGTTCATTTTCGTTTAAAGTGATCCTAAAAGTGTTAAACTGAACTACTTGCGCCAGTGCAAACGTATTTTCTATTTTGATTTTAAAGTAAGATAGAAAATACGTTTGTACACGCGAAAGCGTGGATTACTTAAAACCCAAAACAACATAAATAACAATGATTTAAATTAATAAGCACTTGCGACAAGCACTTTAGGAATTAAAGTTAACGGCATCCCTTGTCAACAATATCAGATACGCTGATGATACTTTGATCTTTGCTGACACAGCAGATGATTTACAGTCACTATTGAATGTCGTAAATGATGCAAGCAATGCGTTGGGTCTAAAAAATAAATGCCGCTAAGACCAAGTTTAAGACAATTTCAAAAAGCGTCCTGCCAAATTTCAAATTAAGCATCAATGGTATTAACCACATAGAACAAGTACGGAAATTCAAATATCTAGGCTGCTACTTGAATGATAAGTGGGACCCGAAAGTCTTCGTAAGTTTTTAGTTGAACACCGACTAGACATTAAATTGAAACTCAAGATGACCAAATTTTATGTGTGGCCTGTCCTTCTATATGGCATGAAAGCGTAGACTCTTAAGGATTCGTCAATTAACAAGTTCGAAGCATTTGAAATGTGAACCCTTCGTCGAATGCCTTAAATATCATGGGTTGAGAGAGTCAGAAACGAAGAAGTCATTAAAAGAGCAAAACTAAAAACAGAGAACTGTTTGAGATAATCAAAAAGAGGAAAATCGCATATTTTGGACACATGAGAGGGGACAGATATGAGTTTCCACGACTAATATTAAAAGAGAGTTGAAGGAAAAAGAGGTATTGGTGGTTAGAAGTTATGTTGGTTGCGAAACATCCGACATTGGACGGAAATTAAAGACTTTGGATCACTTAGAGACGCTGCAAATAACAGATATGCTCGTATATAAAATAAGGAGGACGCCTATGTAGTAACGACTGCATGGCACTTTAAGAAGAAGAATAGAATAATAATTTAGATAAAAAATATTTTATATTCAATGGTGGTAATTTAATGCATTCATTTAAAAAAATTGTCAAGATACAATTTATGATTTTTTCACCCAAGAAAATATCATAAGTGTCAGTTCAAATAAAGGTAGAATCAAAGTTTTAGTGTTCCTGTGGATTTTTCTATAATCACAAACGCGAATCTTTAATTTTCCAAAAATTGGAAAAATGGACTTACCCCACTATGAAAATAAGGGGCTCATTAAAAATATATATATAATATTTCTTTAATATTACATACACGTAATACATAATATCTTAGAAGAAAGATTTAAGAGGTTATGACACCATAATTTAACAGCTTAAATGCGAAAATATTGATTAATTAGGTACGATAGATGTAAAAAAGCAAAACTTAAATTGCAACCAAGTATACCTGCTCTAATAATTAATTGATAAATTTTGTTTACTTAAAGAATCGCAGAAAGAAATGTAAGTAGGCTTATTTTTTTAATGACCGTACCTTACTTAGTAGCTTTGTAGTGTTATCGGTACAGTCAATCGTAGACATCAAAGCTATTTTATAAAATATCCTCAAACTTGTATTTTATCACTAAATATTTTTAATGTTCCTTGTGATTTTTTATCACAATTATTATAATAGTTTTAAAATATCAGGACAAAAAGGATTCTGTTTTTAAATAACTCAAGTCCATTGACGGAATTTTTTTTGCTAGACGTTGAAATGTACTTACCTAAAAGTACTAATAAGCACACAATAACAGCTAAAATGAAATCCGTGGACGGCATAATGGCTCCTGCGGATGCCAATTCTAATTCGCAATGTCCTCCCGTATATCCCGGCGGGCACAGACATTCATATCTTAACGGGGGTTCAAAGTCTCTACAGATACCGCCGTTAATACATGGTAACCACATGCATTCGTTTTCATTGATACAGGTACTATCATGGAACTTGTAACCTTGTGGACATCTAAATTAGGTACATACAAAGGTAATAATTATGAGCTAAGTACTTACTGAGTAGAAGTTGAAGATGTAAGTCTCACTTGCTTTGGCACTGAATCTTATATAATAAAACACGGTAGAAATTTTTGTACTGACATGGGATAATCATCAGATAGTTAAAAATCTACTACTAATATATGTTTTACAATTATTTTATGTTAATTATTTAATTTTTATTCATTATAAACTAAGTTTAAGGCTTTCCGCGTATTGCCTATTACTAAATGTGCATTGGTGACTAAAAAATTACTAAACGACACTGTAATCACCCACGACTAAATTATCTGCAACTGTTAACTATCTGATGATGACAAAAATAACAAATACAAGATGCTAATGATTGACAAGCAAGCTAACAAGCCTTTTGTGATTTTATTTAATGTAATCTCATTCCAGCCGTTCAATAACCAGAAATTTTCACATTAAACAAAACAAAATGTATTTTAAATATTTATCGTGCAAATTACAATCTATATTGGACGTAAATAGGTTGGTGCAATAAATGATACTTGAGTTTTAATTGATTGATGGGAAAAATATACATTCATAAAAAACATTACATTTCTGAATTGATTCTTTTTTTATTTTTTGCTGCTCCAGAAATATCAACTTGGAGCAACAGGATAAACTAGATATACGATATTAAATTTTTAAATAAGTATCTGAACACGGTTACAAATAAAATAGAATCATTTTAAAGTAAACATAAACTCAAATATCAATTTTATAGTACACACTAATCAGGGCGTCTTTTTTGCTCACTTAAAATGATGAGTAAGCAGACTAAGATCGCCGCCAATGCTCCCATGCTGAGTTTTAGCGTTTGACCCTCCTGGATCAATTCACAATTTTCGCCCCAATATCCATCTGGACAATTGCAACGGTACCGGAATCTCGGCTCCAAATTGATGCAAGTGCCACCATTAAGACACGGTAAATCGATGCATTCATCTTTGTCCATGCAGTCTTTGCCATCTGCTGACATTACCCGTCCTTCGCCACAACTGCATTGAGTCAAGCAAATACGATTTTAACAAATTATTTAGTCGTGTTAAATGGCTTTGTAGTTGTTTTTTTTTTCTTGCTGTTTTAATAGTTAATATTTTCGTCTCCATTTAAACAATCAAGTAAGATTTGTATTGATTTTTGCTAAGTACATTACGCAAGTCTCAGTAAACATGACTTTATTTGTTAGGTATTCAAATGGAGTTTAAAATTTTGACCTCGAGAGTTTTAATTTTTTATTTAGTGTTATTTATAAATGATTAAGTTTTGCTGTTTGTAGGTAGATATTCAATTTAACTTTAAGAATTCCAGTAGACGAAATATATTAAAACATGTTTGTGTAAAGCATTGTGAAACGATAGCCAAATTAAGATGTTGTGTTCTGAAGCAAATAAAATATCTCATGACCAAATAAATTGTAAGTAGGTATTTTGACCTATTCTGGTAAAGATTAGTTATTTCATAATGTTGAGGATAATTAATGATTGGATATAAAAGAATTCCAATTACAGTTCAAGTGAAATTAACCCTGCCAATGGTATCAATATAATTAAATCTAATAATTTACCTTTAAAAATGAAGTATTTTAAATCACAAAAAAAATTTTTGTTTGTGAATATTTAGCTCTAAATCTGATCTCAAGTCTATTTTTTGTATTGTGTATCGTGCTATTAAAAAAACTTTATTTTTATATGCTATAACTTATAGAATTTTCTGCCACTAGTGTGAATAATAAATAAGGAGAAACTTTCTAATGACTTTTAAAACAAATAATTTTTAAGTATTAAATAGCAACAGAATAAATGTTTCATAACGCGCTTATAAATATGAAAACGATATGAATATTTTCTGTCTTCATTTCAATTTTTGGAAATTTAGTTTGATGTATGGAATGGAGAGTACGACTATAATTAAATAGGAAAGTTAAATTTATGCAGGTTTTATTATCAAGAATAAACGAGTTATTATAATGTCACGTGCCTATTTTTTTCCCATCTACCGTTTCATTATTAAGTACGTCACTGATAGTCTGGCGTTCGTAATTCGTTTTGCATACCGTATTTGTTCGTCGTATATAGTGTTGCCTATCTAGTAGTAATAGAATTCGATTATTAATAGCTGTGACATTTTTGCTAATCGATGGGGATTAAGTGGGTGTCTCTGTTATTAGACTTCGCCTCAAAATATTAATGGGTGCTTCCCAAAAGGAAATCCTGGAAAGAGAGAAAGTTATACTAACAATAATAAAAAAAACACAACACGACAGGCAAGTTAAACTACACGTAATTTTGAAGAAATCACGGTAGGCGCAGAATACGTGACCAGATTTCTAAACAGGGCCCTGTGATTGCGGCTTAAGAACTCAATCACCCGAGGATTGTCCAGGCGGGGAGGTAGGAGCCCTCCAACCTAACCACATTTTGGGGTCACATTATCATTTGGCTAGGATCGGTGTTGCTGGGTTGTCCAGTACCCTGTTTAGAAACCTGGTCACGTATTCTGCGCCTACCGTGATTTCTTCAAAATTACGTGTAGTTTAACTAGCCTGTCGTGTTGTGTTTTTTTTTTATTATTGTTAGTATAACCTTCTCTCTTTCCAGGATTTCCTTTTGGGAAGCACCCATTAATATTTTGAGGCGAAGTCTAATAACAGAGACACCCACTTAATCCCCATCGATTAGCAAAAATGTCACAGCTATTAATAATCGAATTCTATTACTACTAGATAGGCAACACTATATACGACGAACAAATACGGTATGCAAAACGAATTACGAACGCCAGACTATCAGTGACGTACTTAATAATGAAACGGTAGATGGGAAAAAAATAGGCACGTGACAATAAGTTAAAACAAAGGACGAGATTACCTGGAGATTGTATGCATAAATTAACTTAGATTTGTATGGGCTTCTTTAACATTAGATAGCTGGTTATTCATTTAAAGACAAAGCAGACTTAGATTGGACATTCTTGAATAGTTTTATTCTTATATGTGTTAAATATTAAAAATATACAAATATTAAATATAAAACACATTCACAAAAATTAAAATATATAACTAATATTGTTTGGTACTATCTTTAATCAATACAAAAAACACAAAATGGAACTCTAGGTAGTAATATTCGGCGTTTAGGTTTCCTTTTTGTTTTTATCAAATATTTTGACTTTTAATAGATTCAATTTTCTCTGGTTTGTTTTCTATATTTGTAATTCAGTATTTGTAAAATTAAAGACATTTATGTATAAAAAAAAATATTTTACATATAACAAACTAAAAATAAGCTTTAAAAGTTTGGATATTGAAAATATTTCAGATTGATTAAAACAATGACAGAAAAAATGTAAATTTGTTAAGTTATAAAGATGTACCTTACAATTTTACTGTGTGTTAAATAAATAAAAAAATATTAATAAAATCAGTGCCTTCGCAAAACGAAACGTTGTGGTACAAAACTACTTCCATTTTTTTAATAAACAAAATATACAGATTGTATGAATTAAATTAAAATAAATAAATAAAGGTTTTAAAAAAGAAACAGTTACGTACCAAAACTTTAAATAAGGTTATATGTAAAATAAAATATAAATTTAATACCACATTACAAAAAAATATAACTACAGGGTGTTAGTAATTAAGTGCGACAAACTTCAGGGGGTGGTTTTGCATGAAAAAATAATGACAGTTTGATATATAAACGTATGTCTGCAAATACTTCGTTTCAGAGATATGGGGTGTTAAAGTTTTTCTTAAAAACTGACGATTTATTTATTTATTGCTCTAAAACCGTTTGAAATATGCAAATGAAATTTGGTGGGTTTCAAGAGGTACTTATTGCGCATAATTTGACATGCAATTAAGAATTTTATGTTTATCATTGGCGCGCATACGAGTAATGATCCCAATATTTGTAAAGAAAAAAATGGTACGATACTGAGATATTTTAAATTTAAAAGCATGTTTAAATTCCTCGGTAAATTTGTGGCAAATCATTTCTGCCTTTTTTTCGTATAGTGCGCCGTTTGTATGAAAAAAAATAAAATATCTTAACGAACTATCTAATACAATAACATTAAACCAGAAACCGTATTTCTGAACAAAGCTACAACAAATGTTCAAAACGACCTCCCTCAGACGTGACACATGATTCAAATCTTCGGCTCATTGATTGTTGTATTCGAGCAAATATTCCAGGTGTATTTCTTATTTTCTCTCTCTCTCTGTCTCTTTTTCTTTTTCTTTCTCTCTCTCTCTCTCTTTCTTCCCCTATCTTTCTCTCTCTTTCTCTTCGTAGCGTCACAATCCTTCGTAGGTCTTAGCTGCATCTACGACTCGTCTCCGCCTATCCCTGTCCAACAAAACCTCCTTCCAGTCCCTCCCCTACCTATCCAAAACTTTAACACCCCGTATATCTGAAAACGAAGCATTTGCGGGTATACGTTTATATAGCAAACTGTCATTATTTTTTCATGCAGAATCACTCCCTGAAGTTTGTCGCACTTATTTACTAACACCTTGTATATCTACCCATTACTTTAATGACAACAAAAATATTAATAAGTGGGTTGTTGGAGATAATATTGTTTAATTTGTCAAGCATATCCCAAAAGAGTTAAAGTTATGACCATTGACGATGTGTATGTGTGTGCTGTGTGTGTATCAATGATTTTTTTATGTTTAGCATTAAATATCAAAATTAAAAATATAAAAAATGCTTAATGGTACTATAACATCGCATAAGATCAAGACTTTTACTGTATTCCTTATTTTAGTAGTATTAACAAATGAAACATTACTTACGTGCATTCATAGTCATTCCACAAGTCCACACATTCGAATGGATCTGGACAAATGACGTTTGCGCAAGGTTTGTTGGATGGGCAGTCCTTTTCTAAGTTTCTGGCCATTGTTGCTTGACCCCATTGAGTCCCGTTCATAGCAGGTGGTAACGGTAAATGTTTACCTTCCAAACGAATGTCATCCAAACATCCTATTTAAAAATAAACAAAAAAATTTAATTTAAGACAAATAACAGTTTTTTAATTTGCAAAAAATCATAAATTTTTAAATTTATATTTAAACCATTTAGATGGGGACTTGTTAACAATTAAAAAAAGTTAAAATTCTAAAAAAACTATAGTATTTATTTCTTTTTACGAGACAATAATAAACAAAAATAAGAAATTTGAAAGATCTGAAGCCTGTAAATTTAAATACTGATTGGATTGCTTTAGATATGTTGTGTTATTTAAATCTTTTTATGGAATTGATATTATTGCACGTTATTTCATTTTTATTACTCATGCGGGATAAGTAGTATCTTAGAGCACGCCGTTGCGGTCGAAAAATAGCTGTTTGCCTTGTTTGAGTGCTACAAGTTTACTTGTTTATTTGCAACCCGTGCGATGTTGTCGATTGCTCACTCGAGCGAATGAACGCACGAGCTAGCAATGGCCAACTTATCGCACTAGTTGTACAATATACTGTTATCAATATCATAAAAATTTTCTTGCAAAACTGAAAATTCATTTTTCTGCATCACTAAATAGTATTAATAGCGCCCATTGAAAAAAACTATTACAGAGTTTGTAAATTCTTGTAGCAATATGTTAAATCTCGAAATTTAGTTGTGGATAACTTTTCATTTTAAAATTTTAAAAAATTTACGTACCTTTTTGATAATCTGCATAAACTTCAAAAGTACGCACTCCGGTATATTCTGCTTTACCACCAGCATAAACACCTTCTTGTTTATCTACTAACAGCCATTGGTGACCAGCAAAATTAAATGTTTCATTATATCTTCTACCTTCACCTCCGTCGAGTTCTAGAGTAGCAGCTGAACCATATCTACTAACTCTTGCAACATGCCATTGCCCATCATCAACCGGTACAGCACTCAACCAAATATCTTTTTCTTCGGTTCTTAATGAGTTTAAGTTATATCTAAAGTAAAGTCTTGCGTCTTTAATTTCCAATATGGCATATTCTCGATTGTGCTGATCGGATATTCTGAACAATTCTCCGTGTTCTTCTCTTGTTCTGAATCTGAGTTGCATTTGTGTCGAAAAACGATCAGGTTCAAAGCTGAGAGCATATTTAACGTATGATTGAGGTTTAAAGGAGGTTGGTGTTGTTTTCACAGTACATGAAGGACCAGTATATCCTGGATGACAGTGACATTTGGCTTCGTTAAAGCTTCCAATACAAGTACCATGCTCCCAACATCTCGCTGTAGTTTCAGAACGACCACAAACTTCTTCGGTTTGTGGACATCCAGGTACACTATGTCTGGACAAACCTGGATGAGCTAGGTCATACAGTTTTGAGTTGTGGAATAGATTTCTAATGCAGCCGTCAAATGATTTGCCTACAGGCATGTACTGCCAGTGATAATGCGTCGGATCGAATTGCTCTACGTACAAACCACCAAGTTGTAGAGGTGCGTTGACATTCAAATATTCATTGAAGGGTGGAATTGTTCCTTGAGCCTGGCAACTGCTATCATCAAATTCTGGAGGAGTACCGTCTTCCATTTCTGATATATCAGCCGATTTGCAATAGTCGACGACAATTCTAACATTTTCGGTATCCCAAAATATGTCTAGCCTGTGCCACTCACCGTCATCTAGAGTCTTTTTGGTTTTTACTCTAAGTTCCAGCGTTCCTGAACCGAAATCTAAAAGTAACCGAGGATAACCACGCTCCAGTTCTACTGCTATGTAATCTGAAACCATAATTTCATCTTTCTCAGGTGGCACTATTGGACCGTTGTATAGTAACAATCCATCAGGTTTTCGTGTTACGAACTCGAAGTGCAGATGAGATTTATCGCACATTTCTAAAGCTGGATACCAAGCCCAACCATTTCCTCTAAAACTTCTTGAAGTTTGTTGGCATCTGGGGCCATTGTAACCAGCTGGACAAGAGCACGATAACGAATATCTGGTTTCTATACATCTTCCTCCGTTGTAACAAGGAGTATTTCGGCAATTTTCTTCTTTACTGAAGTTTCTAGCGCCGCAGGTACATTCCGCTAATACGTCGACTCTAACGCCTACTAGAGCAGTTTTGTTTGCATTGACCATGTAAGGTAAGGCACTTATATCTAAAGTGTTGGTACAGGATCCTTCACACATTTGGTTTTCATACAAACACTCATCAATTCCTACCATGGTAATGTTAATGCCGACAGCTCGCTCTATTTCTTCTCTATGCATCAAAACTATACCGTTGAGACGTACCGGTTTGTAGTAGGGGGAACCATGGGCCGAAAATCTTACATCAGTTACTGGGGGATGTTTTCTTCGCAATTGAACGCTGAACACATCAACATTTTCTTTGTTAATATTAAGCAGATCGGCTATTTTATCCCTAAATTTCTCCGACATACTCTTTGACAAACTTTGAGAATGATAATCCCATATTCTGATAAATTCTTCATCCGTAATGTCTGCAATTCTAACGGAACCCGAATTAACTACTGCTTCGTGAGGAATTTCTTTGACTGTAACAGTAACATTAGCTGCTACGTCTGTTTGTGTATGTTTTCGATCGTAAACCTTGAATCTTAGATGGTAAATTCCATCTCTCGCACCGGATTTCATGGAAATCATTCCCGTATCTTCGTTAAGTTTGAATTTCGGGTGTTCTGGCCCTTCCCAGTAGAACTTTTTATCCGGAAGATCCCAGTCGTCTAAGTCGTAAACGTACACCCTACCTATTTCAGTCTCGGGGGCTTGGCCTTGATAATTATAAACAAATATTTCTTTTGAACCAGGTTGCATTTTATTATCGTTGACGTCTCCTATTACTACGGTTAATGTACTTGTTCCTGTCATTGCTGGATTGCCGTGGTCTTTGATAACAATAGGTATGTAGTATTCTTTTTGTTGTTCTCTGTCGAAAGATCTAAGGGATGTTATGATTGCCATACCGTCACCATTTGCTCCCTCTGTAAAAATTAAGTTAAGCTATTATTAATATTTATTCAAATAGTATAGTAGACAAATTAAAATCAAAATATACAAAACACTTCTAAGATCATTAAGAGTAGGTAGTATGGACGAAAGTTAGGACTGGCTGCTGAATGAGATATACAGGGATTCGTGGGACCGATCATACAAATAGTTAATGACTGAAAAGACTGCAAAGTCAGGTCAATGCCATCGCCATCCTGTGCGATTCTATCGAAGAAGATTGATTCGAGTTTTTTTCAGAACAAAGGAAAAGGATTATGAAATGGAGAATAGCACGGTCCATTCCCTTTTTTTTCGATAGGGTAAACACGACCATCTCATAACACTTTTAAAATCAAAAAATTTAGACAAAAAAGACATCAGAATTATTGCTAATTTATATTACAATCAAAAAGCAATCTTAAAGGTAGAAGGACATACCACAGAACAAATGAGAAATGGGAGTCAGGGAGTTGTGAACATATTTTAAAGCTTCTTTAATCAATTTAAAACCATTTTATCCAAATCTATGATTACCTATTTTCCAATTAGTAATAAAACACCCTTAATATGTAAGAAAAAAACCAATTGAAAGCTGCTAGTTTAAGCGAATTTATAATAAAGTTATGTACATAATTTAAAGATTATTTGATCAATTTAAAACCATTTCATCCAAATCTATGATTACCTATTTCTGTGTAAGATTCGATAAACTTACTTTGATCTTGTTCGACTTTAAAGGATGCTCTGACGATGTCACTTGCACTTGGATCGAGTCTAAATTGAAACGGGGGGCCGTTGCTCTTGGACCTGTCGTCATCATCCGTAGCTAATAATTCGACAACCTTTCTAGGAGGGACATGCTCCGGAACGACGGGGCGATAATCCTTTAAGAACGTCGGCGCATTATCGTTGATATCTTGGACGATCACAGTCAACGTCGCGGTGGCAGTTTTCGGTGGAATTCCATCGTCGATGGCGAGAATTTTAACTTGATGTCTTGGAGTATCTTCTCTGTCCAAAGATCTTTGTATGCTGACCGTACCCTCCTGATTAATCGAAAATTGGCGTTTCCGGTCGGAGCTCCTGTCTATCGCGTAAGACACTTTACTTTTACCACCCTGATCCGGATCTGTGGCTTTGAAAGTTTCCAAACTTTTACCGACTTCGGCGTTCTCGAAAACCGATACTTCGATATTGGGCCGTTCAAATTGGGGTTTGTTATCGTTAATGTCCCTCAACCTAACCACCACCCAAGAGTAGGCGACGTGGTATTTATCGTTGTCGTTATCTTCACCTTTATCGTTCACTTGTATTCTAAATCTAAAACCGTTACTTTGCAATAGATCTTCGTAGTCAAGTGGTTGTACGATTTTCAAAGAGCCCGTACCGTCATTATTTCGAACCATCGTAAATTTATCCGCTCCGTATCCGCTATTTTCAATAACTTTATATTGGAATTTGTTTGTTTCGTCCTCGTCGTGTACGGTCACGGTAAGTATAGGCATCTCCGGGAGAGCATTTCCGTCAGTCTCATCCACCTCTGTAAACCACTCATCTTTCGTAAACTGCGGTGGCATATCGTTGATATCTTTTACGCGGATAGAAGCTGTTCCCGTCCCTTTCAACCCGCCACCGTCCATCGCCACCACTTGTATCGAATAATCGGGAGTCCTTTCTCGATCCAGACAACACACCGCCGTTTTTATAACACCGGTTTCCGGCTCAATTTCGAATATTGGGGAGCCCGTCTCTTCTTCTATGACGTTTTTCTCGATGGAATAGACCAAACGGGCGTTTGTGCCTTCGGAGGGATCATCGTAGTCCACAGCTGTCATCGTCATAACGACCATACCGGCTGTGCCGTTCTCGGTAACGTTACCGAAATAAACTCCTTGAGGAAAAGTCGGTGCGTTATCGTTAATGTCCTTCAGATTAACTTGAACGTCGGCGTAACCAACGAGCCCTTCGCCTCCTTCGTCCTGTGCAAATACTGTGAACCGCCATTGCGGTCGACCGTTCGGTTGGTCTCGGTCTAACGGCTGTAAAAAAAAAGATAATATTAAAAATTACCATACTTATTGGTTTTTCAAAATTAGTTGCACTTCATCTGAATTTTTTCTAATACCTTCGATGTTTTTTGCAATCCGCTAGGTGTATAAACATTAAGCAACATTTTTAGCATTATTTGTCCTAAATGTTCTAATACAGAGATGCCTAGATGTGAACCAAGATCTATTCGTCTATTTTTTGGATTACATTTAAGCATTCGATTGTGTAAGACACGACATATTCATGAAAATACTAAGTGAGAAGCATATAGCAATAGCCTTGGATATATCTAAAGCCTTTGACCGCGTTTGGCATCAGGCATTGTTAAGCAAATTATCTGCCTACGGTCTACCGATCAAACTGCGCCAATGGCGCATGGGTTTTATGCAAGATCGCATATGTGGCAGTCGACGGTATTTCTTCTGATGCGTTAAAAACCAATGCCGGGGTCCCCCAGAGTTTCATCCTGTCCCCCACCCTATTTCTTTTACACATCAACGACTTCTTTAAAACCACCACGAACCCCATTTACAGTTTCGCAGACGACAGCACACTTGTCTCAACTTTCACTTTCGGTAAATGATGCAAATAGACTCAGGCAGGAACAGGTTGACTCCATTAATAGAGACTTGAAGCAATCGTCGAGTGGATAACCAACCATCTTGTTCAGTTCAACGCCCAGAAAAAACAAAGCGCCACGTTTTTCAAGAAAGTAAATTATTTAAATCACTCTATCACAATGTCCGGAAATACCCCTGAATCAAGTCTCTCCATCTCGATTTTGGGAATCACGGCGTCTAATAATATGTCTTGGCATGACCATGTTGCTAACATCGCAAGATCAGCAAGCCAAAAGCTAGGTTTTTTGTGGAAAGATATAAAGTTTTTTAACTCCTGATCAACTGTTGACGACGTACAAGGCACAAATCCGACCTCTACTGGAGTATTGCTCACACATTTGGGGTTCAGCACCAAGGCTTTTTCTTCATCTTTTAGATTTAATTTATAAAAGGGTCATTTAGTTGATAAACAGCTCAACTGTCCCTTCACCCACTAAAACATAGAAGAAGAGTTACTGACCAGACATTACTCTACAGATATTTCCATAGCAGATTCTCCAGAGAATAAAAAACTCTTGTACCACCACTGGCCACATTCGGCCAAAGAACTCGGCACGCTGATCAGTCTCACCCATTTACTCTCAAGATTGACTCTACAAGGACCAATCTCCATCAAGAATCCTTCTTTTACAGGGCTGCGACAGAATGGAACAAGCTTCCAAAATCAGTTTTTTCAGAGAACTATGATCTGCAACTTTTTAAAAATCGGGTTCACAATCATCTCCTTTCTATAATCCCTCCCCCTTCTAATAGTCGCAGTGCGGGCCGTCCGCGGCCCACACGATAGGTCTACCCTTTTTGCGACTATTTTCAGTAAAAAAAAATAATAATATAGACTTCAACGACATGCGAATAATTGGCAATCTATATTTCAATCAAAGAGCTGATTTTAGAGAGAGCGAGGAGATATCAAACGAAATAAAGATTGAAAGAGGAGTAAAACAGGGATGTGTTCTCTCTCCTTTACTCTTTAATCTCTAAATCATGCAAGAGGCTATACATAAAGAACAGGGTGAACGGCGAACTCATAAACAATATCCGTTTTGCCGACGATACCCTGGTTATAGCCCAGAGTAGCGCGGACCTACAAAGATAATGGATAAAATCGTCAACAGTAAGACTTAATACTTAATATCTTACACTTAATATCAAGAAGACAAAACACATGATCATCAGCAAAGCACATGTCTAGGAAAGTCTTTATATTCGCAATGAGGAGGTTGAGAGAGTGAGAGAGTACAAATACCAGGATACTATGTTGAACGAGACTGGAGGACACTCGCGAAAAATAAGATGCAGAATAGATCAGGCTAGAGCTGCGTTTACAAACACGAGGAAAATATTCTGCACTAGAGGTTATGTTTTTTCAATACTTCGCTATGGAATGGAGTCGTGGACAACGAACAAAGACGACTTAAATAGACTACAAGCTTTCGAAATGTGGGTCTACAGACTGATACTCAGGGTTTCTTGGACAGAACGGGTAACAAACGCAGAGATCCCACCACCTTAAAATGAACTTGCCTACTAACTCGCCCAATGTAAACACTCAAGTAAAAAGTGGTCAGCGGATAGTCGAGTAGCAAGTCGATATGATGTGGTAATATCACCGTGTAAAGACAAGTAGAAAACAATAGGACGAGTCGAGTGCTAACACCAGTTACTGGATGCAATTCACTAGAACAATGTAAACACCAACACCAATGTAAATCAGCCATTACTGTCCCTCCAATGATAAGTGTATTGGGCGATTTATTTTTAAAATTTTAAAACACTTTTAACTGATGCAATTGACAATTAAAAAATCTTGGTTCCAACAAATAACTTGTCTTGTAAGCAATTTTCGATCAGACGTTATATCACTGTTTGACAAAAGATAAACTCACTCTACAATTTTAAAACATTTATCGACAGCATTTTCTTCAAATGACCTTAAAAAACAGTTTATAAACCAAAAAGTAGTGTTAATCTGTAATAAAAAAAAGATTATAGGTATTTAAAGCAAAAATAGAACATTTGCCAAACATTTTGATGGCAGGTTTTAATTCATTTTCCACCCTTTTATATAATTAATATGATGTTTCACAAGTTTCACAAACAAGTTATAAGTAAAATGTCGTGATTAAAGTAATAAACTGACGTGGGCGTAATAAAAATAGTATGAAATCAATAAAGACATTATTAAATGCTCCGGAAATCCTATTAAGTTTATAAGTCAACACTATATCGATAATGCACAGTTACCACTTAAAAATCAATTGTAAAATGCTACTTTCAAGTTTCAAACAGCTATCGAAAACTAGGAAATAAAACTTGTGTTTAATGAATACGACCATTAAAAAGTAAAAAGTTTTGTGCAAACTTCGGTTTTTAAAACTAACTTATATAACATTCAAACATGTCAACAAAATTTTTCTTGGAAATTTTTTAAAAATCTTTAAGAATATTTTAAATGGTAGGTATAATTAATATTGCAAACCTATTAAAAAGTTTCAATATGAGATATCGTAGAATATTAAATGAAAGGAACAAAACCACATAACCGAGACGTGAGTTCTTTTCAGAACAGTTAACAGCCGGGGGTGTCTGTCACTAGTAAAAAAAAATTTAATCTGAATACAACATTTGACCAAGTTTGCTTACTACTTGTTTGTTAATTCCTTCTTAATGCAAATTTTTATTCTAATAGGGTTTAAAACATTAATTACGATTTATCAGATATATTTTACCAATTTTTTAAATTAAATTAAAAACAATACTTATATAATATATATATATATATATATATATATATATATATATATATATATATATATATATATATATATATATATATATAACATCCAAGTGCTAACTGGTTATTGCAAATTCCCAGCAGTCAACTACCAATTGTCAATTGATAATATGTAAATACCAACAGCCAAATAATTTCTGCCCACTGAATAACCAACAACTAAATGTCAACTGCCAGAAGTCAACTAATAACTGACAGTAACCAATTGTAAACAGGAAACTGTTTATGTAAAATGGTATCTGGTAATATCCAACTACCAAGTATCAACAGAAAGTTGAAGACAGATCAATAAACCTTAGTCTTACGTGGTACATATGAAGAACCTAACGCAAAGCGCTAGTCACGACATCTATACCTTTTAACAAGCACCACCCGAATAGCTTCCAAGGAAGTATTAAAATATATATATTATAGAAAACTATAATTGGTTTTGTCAGCGAATAAAAATACATAAATCTGATAAAAAAAAAACCAGCTTCATTCACTGAATGACACCTATACAAGTAGGTATACTGTGGATCAACTATATATTAGAAAACAACTACTTTCCTGGCAATATACCTCGACGAATATTTAATTATATCTGATAGAAAAATGGTGCATAATCTCTTTCGAGCACTGTGAAGATGCTTGTTAAGTGAAAAAAATAAATTATTTAAGTTTTTATTTTCTTTCATTCACTTTTAAAGAAGACAAAACATAAAATATATCAAGGATAAAAACTTATAAAGGTACTAAAAAAAGTAGATAATACATCTATTTAATTAGGAAATGATGACAATAAATTATTTAGTTCAGAGAAACCTAATTTTGTTAAATAGAAATCCATTTAAATAAATATCAAAATATATGAATAAACAAAATATACAACATACTCTATGCAAATTTAAAAACAAATATCTTATTTCTTTAAATTTGGTCTAAGTAAACATAAAATATCTATTTGTATATGTAAAGCATAATTTAATAACTTACTTTCAATACGAATATTTCCCCAGTGGTTCGATTTATGTCGAATTTGCTGTTAGCAGGATTGTCAGGATCAATTCCTTGTCCTGTGAGAAAGTAAACGATATTCTGTGGTCTGTCTTTGTCTCCGTCAGTTGCAGTAACCTAAAGTGGAAAAAAGTAAATGTTAGATACATTGCAGTTGACTTTGTTCAATATACAGGGTGGCAGATTAACGATAGAAATTTTTAAAACCGGTTACATTTTTTTTCTGTTAAAAATATTAATAAGGCAATAGTCTACACAAAAAAAAAGAAAATAACAAGTGCTGAGATGTGTTAATTTAAAATTTTTATTTCATCTAATTATGATATTAATTTAAAAACAATGTTTAAATATTTAATATTCCCAGAGTGATACAAAATATGCTCGTATAATAGTTAGCTATAAAAGATTCTGTAAAGTTATTGGATTTCTATTATTTTATCTCGCATATCATCAACGTCTTGTTATCTGCTAAAAGTCAAACTCAGTTCCTGTCATCAGTTACTGTCATTTAACTTTAAGCACTTAGTCTGGATGATTCAAACAATTTCATATTCAAAATTACACTTACTTTATAATTAAAAGTTATCGGAAATAAATAGTAACAGCCACCCTGTGTATTTATGCACTTTTAACATCAAATAAACAAAAGAAAAAAACGTAAAATAAGCCACTACTAAAAGCGCTACTGTACTGACGACAAATTCAACTTAATCATGCATAAGGAGGTTACCTACTTTAGAGGATTTGTTTTTACCTGCTTCCGACTTTGTAGTTACTAATGGCAAACTGTTAAAGTCAATACTTAGTTCGAGAACTTAAGTTTTCGATAAAAAAAACTTTAAAAACCATGCGGCCAGTAAAGTTTTCGTCAATTAATTCCAACAATAATATACATTTTTTTGCCGATGAGTAGATATCTTTATTTTTTTTTTGTTGGAAACATTGTAGATTAATATTATTAACAAAAAAGTAATAACGTTTATAATATAAGTAAAAGAAACATTCTTTACTAATAACTTTTAAAAACTGATTCCTACAATGTTAATTTTTTAATTCAATATTTAAAGCGGTTATTGTAAACAATAGTACAATATTTGTACGAATATTTCCAAAAGTTATAACAGTAATATATATGCATGAATGAAGATACAATGAGCCAATGGGCCTAAGTGTCGTCGGAGGCAAAAGCCAGACGGACCCAAACAGGGGTGCAGTTTTTAATGAGTAGACCTGATACAATCAGTGGAATCTCACAGTAGACCTTGAGCTTTCAGACTCATAACCTCTCCATAAAGAATATTCTCCACCTCGAAAAAAATGAACAGTAATATCACAAAATTATTTGCTATGCTTCTGGAATCAGACAGGTATGTGATCTAGGTGGCCACTCAATAGAAATTCTCCTTCCCAACCATTTGTCCGGAAAGTTTGTCTCCCACTAGTAATTCAATGCAACTGTTTAGTAAGGAGGTAATTCATCCTTGTTAGGCAGGGAGCCGGTGACACTAAAAGTGCACTTAAATGGATTCTGAAATTTAGCATAGGAATTAATAGTATTTAATCATAGGTACAACAAAGGTCCGGTGTGCCAGAGTTTATCCTGGCAGAAATATTTTTTATAAATTATTATTTTTCTAATAATCTTAAGTAATTTGCACTTTAATGAAAATTAATTTCTTGCAGACCATTTTGTAGCAAATTTTATGTATTTTTAAAAACATTTGGTGTGACAACTCTTATCATGGCAGAAAAGTCTGTCACACCGACTTTTAATATCTAAAGTTCATAAAATGTTTCCCTTATCGCGGAATTACTTTTTTTTCCCTTCTTTTTCAATTCTTCTTTCAAAATATCTCAGTGTGATACTTAAAACTTGACCAAAATAAATTGTTTAAATTTATCAGGATGAAGAGGAAAATGAGGAGGAAGAAACAGAAATTTTGAATAAATGGAATGCTCAATTTTATTAATAAATAATGTTTTCCAGCAATACATTTGTATCAATTAAATGACTTTTACTTTTCTTCCTGGTATTAGTTTATAAATTTCTTTAATAAATAAATTGTAAATATAAAAAAAAATATTATGTTTCTGTCATCTGTCATCTAAATCTAACTAGTGTGACAGATATTTTTAAAATATTAAATGAACAAGCACACTGATCGAAATGTTGTAACGTTCAACAGTGCTTCAAAGCAACTGACTGAAGGAACAAAGATGAGCTGCTAAACATTTTTAATTCTTTTAGGGTAACTCAGATATAATATATTATACATAGTAAGAGTAGCTCAATTTAAAAGTTAAAAGTAAAAAGCGAAAGAATCATAGATGACATAGAATTGTATTTTGTGTCGAAAATTAAAAACAGGACAGAAAAGAACACCGAGATATTTTAAAAGAAGAACTTAAAAGTAAGAAATTAAAAAAACAATAATTCCGCGATTATGAACATAAAATTTGTTACAAAATATAAGAAATTAATTTCCACAAAAGTGCAAATTACTTATGATTATTAAAAAAATAAAAATTTATAAAAAAGATTTCTGCCAGGATAAACTCTGGCACGCCGGGCCTATGTTATACCTATAATTAAATACTATTAATTCCTATGCTAAATTTCAGAATTTATATAAATGCACTTTTAGTGTCACCGGCCCCCGGACTGTTTGGAAAATGCAGGAAATCTTCATCTAAAAATTATTCGTTTTTAAAATATTTGGAATATTCAAAATGTACATCAGCTGCTTTAATCAGCTTCCATTCAAAACCTTATGAATTATCGGAGCTTAACAACTTAAAAATGAAAAAGTTTATCAATTACGGAACGTTTTTAAAAATGTCAGGATTTTTGTAAATACAAATAATTTATTTTATTTATTTATTCATATTTATTTTATCATAGTTTTCATATATAATGTGGGAATACGGTCAGTTGTACAAACGTTTTTTAAAAGATTCTACCCGTAAGCGAACTATTTACATAAAGATTTGTTTGAAAATATTTAAATCGAATGAATAAATAAATTCGTAACAAATAAACAAATAATAAAATCTTTTTTTTAAACTTAAAAAATATTGTTATACTAGAATAAAATAAATATTTCATTTTCCATCGTCTCAATTTTTTATTTCCAAATTCAGTGAATTCAATCCATAAAAGATTTCAAAATTTTTGTTTAGGTAACTACTTATTTATCGTTTTGTAGGTACGTTAAATTTTGTAATTATATCTTATTTCTTTTGTTTCTATTTTTGAAAAATTCTTTTGTACGAAATAGTTTTGCTCTGTTTTTTATAAGATCCTTATTTTTCAATTTTACCACATTTTAGAAAGTTTATGAATTTATTACTACAACAGAGAAACGAGTATCTAATGCACCAAGAAACCAATTATTAAGCTATTTATTATTCATGAATGCTATTAAGGGTAAGTATTTGAGACATATGGTCAAGATCATCATAAATTAACACATGCTTGTGGTAGTACTTGTCCCTTTTGACGACATATTTCTCACTCGGTAGGGGGTCAATAGTCAATACAACTTTTCACCAATGAGAGCTTCTCGCTATCTTACAATTTTATTTTTTATAATTCAAGCGATCGGACAGAATTTCATTTTTTTATACACTTGTGAGACATCACTATACTGAAAATTTTACACTCTTTCCAAAAATCAAAAAATTAAATGTGGCGGTCATAAGAAAAATGAAAATTGAGGAGGATTGCGGAATAACAAAAGACGATTGAGAAATACAATACACGCTATAGTATTTGTCTTAAAAAAGTGTCCCAATAATGTCACATTTTAATCAACAGTTTCGGATTTACTGGCGAAAAACGAAATCCGCCATTTTTGGTGATCGTGAATCCTATCCTATCCAATTATCGAAAACACTATGCTTCCTCTGGACTTTGTCCATTTAACCTTTGCTGTAGGTATAATGGGAGCCGAGATCCCTGTATAGAGAAGCGAATTTGGGACACATGGTATATAACCTTAATATAAAATATTCTTATCACTTTGTATTTTAAATATGCACTAGAAGTAACAATAAAAGCAAAGTATCATACTACATATTTTTTTATATAATTTACATACTTTTGCAGATATATTTGATCAAACACTCAATAACTTCAAATTCAGTGAGATTTGATAGAAAAACAAAATTTCTTTTAAAGGGCGAATATACCTATTTGCGTAAAAACATACATAAAAGCTTTTTGTATTGGTATTGTCAATATGCTGCGAGGATACGCTACTCAGAAAAAATTCTTTACGTCAAAGGTAAACCTTTAAAACAAAGTAAAGAGAAAATGAAACAACAAGACCCATGACCCATTTGAAAAATGCTCAACTAGTAACATAACGCTCTATTAATTCCATATAGTACGAGGGCAGTTTGATAAGTCAGTGACTTTTTGAATTTCCCGCGCAGTTACTCCAAATGCAACAGTGCTGCCGTCAACTATAATCTATCAGTGGGCAACTTTCTAATTTTGAGCAAGCTACGTCGTGCAGTTGGTGTTTGATAGCCGTTCAAAGCAGACAACCTCGTGAATTTTTACGAAAATGGAAAAAAGTGAATTTCGTGTGCTGATTAAGCATTACTTTTTACGTAAAAAATCCATCACTGAAACTAAGGAAAGACTTGATAAATACTACGGGGACTCGGCACCACTAATTTAAATGGTTAAGAAGTAGTTTACAGAGTTCCGTTGTGGTCGTACTAGCACTAGTGACGCCGAACGTCCAGGTCGCCCAAAAGAAGTGATCACGCCGGAAATCGTCGATAAAATCCATGAAATGATATTGGATGATCGGAGCATGAAAGTGCATGAGTTGGCTTATGCTGTAGGTATCTCAACTGAACGGGTACATCATATTTTACACGAATATTTGGACATGAAAAAACTCTCTGCGAGATGGGTGCCGCGATTGCTCACACTCGACCATAAGCGCAATCGTGTGACCACTTCAAAAGAGTGTTTAGCGATGTTCAGCCGTAATCCGGACGAATTTTTGCGCCGTTTTGTTACTGTGGATGAAACATGGATGCATCACAACACGCCAGAGACCAAGGAACAATCGAAACAGTGGGTTGCTCAAGGTGAACGTGGACCAAAGAAGGCGAAACAGAGTCTGTCAGCCAACAAGGTCATGGCCACAGTTTTTTGGGATGACGCGGTGTCATTCACATCGATTACCTCAAGAAAGGTAAAACGATCACCGGCGAATATTATTCAAAGCTTTTGAACAGATTCGACGTTGATTTGAAGCAAAAACGGCCGCATTTGGCGAAGAATAAAGTGCTGTTCCATCAAGACAATGCACGTGTGCACACTTGTCTAGTCACGATGGCCAAAATCCACGAATTGGGATACGAACTGCTACCCCATCCAGCATATTCTCCAGATTTAGCCCCCTGCGACTATTTTCTGTTTCCAAACCTAAAGAAATGGCTGGGCGGTAAGAGATTTGAGTCGAATGAAGAAGTCATTACCGAAACAAACGCGTATTTTAAGAGCTTTGAAAAAACCTATTATTTGGAGGGAATAAAAAAATTAGAAAAACGCTGGACTAACTGTGTATCGAGCTAAAAGGTGATTATATAGAAAAATATGTTTATTTGCGGAAAAAAATTTGTTTTATTCAAAAAGTCACTGACTTATCAAACCGCCCTCGTACAATTTTAAATAAGTGAGTGCAATTTCACAATAAAATAATGTATATTCTTGGTTGCTCGCAATGCTTAGATCTTTCACAACATTAATTTGGGAACAAAGTGGTGTGCCATCTTGGATTATTGTTCGTGTACACTGCTTTCAATCTATTATAGCAGTAGACATTATATCCATTTATCATTCTGCGAAACTATAGAGCGCCGAGTAAAACACTGACTTGCTGTTTGGAAAGTGTCTTTGCGTATAAGCAAAAAAAAAATGTTATACCTATTCATTTTGTCAGTAGCATAAATTTGAGGAAATCCTGCTTGAATTATTCTAAAAATTATCAAAATTAAATTTTGAAGGGAGTTTGTGTATAACACAGCAATAATAAGAAAATTTTAAAAAAAATTCATGTTATAAGAACTAAAAATTAAAATGCGATATTTTATTGTTACGAATTGCAGTCCGTCACTGTTTAATTATTTCGCTGGCGGCAACGGCTCGGTTTTTTTGGGTGTCATCGGGTACATGTAATTTGGTTCCCAGAGTGGAAAGGGTCAGAAAAAATGTGTAATTCGGTTTCCGACGTTTTTAGTTTAAAGTGTAAGTGTAATTTGGTTCCCGGGAAAAAAATTATTTCAACCATTTGAAACATTTGTTTATTTGAGGCAGTAAAAGTAAAAAAATTAGCCTCACCTAACCTAACGGCCCAACCTAACACGAACAGTACCTTTATTGAATGTGACTGAGCAAGCACGATTCAAAAACACAACTGACTGTCACAAAAGCAATACAATGCACTATATTAATTTTTTTTAACTAAAAATGTCGGAAACCAAATAAAAATCAGGTAAACCTAAAATATTGATTGTTAAACGAAAGCACAGGCAGCAGCGAAAAAGAAATCCGTCGGCGCATTCAACAGACACGACTAGCCATTAAAAAACTCAATAGAATATGACACGACTCTAACATCACCAAAACAACTAAATATTTCTGGTCCGATCCATGGTTTTTTCCATCTTTCTGTACGTGTAAGAGACGTGGACTACCAAACAGGCTGATCGCCATCGTATAGATGCCTTCGAGATGTGGTGCTGAAGGAGAATGCTGCGGATTCCGTGGACGGCAACGTCTTGATTATAAATGAGATTGGTAATCCAGGGCGCCTGTCCTTCATAGTACTGAAGCGTGCCCTGATATTTTTTGGACTCATTCACAGGAATGCCAACATGGAGAAACTAGTTGTATAGGGCCATCCCCCCACTGGTCGACGACGTGGTCAATCTCCTATACACTGGGTGGATGTAACAAAGATATGTCTTGATCTAAACGCCAGCGAGGCTTCCGAACTGACTTCTAATCGTATGAGATGGCGAAACACCGTAAATATCGCAACATTATCGATGAGTAAATTTTTTTTTGCACGATATTTAAATGTGCAGGGTTATTCACTGTAAATTCCTCACCTCTTTTCATTGTATTACTAGCGAACATGGCAGACGTTGTCCTGCCCGAACGTTGGCTTGACTTCTTTGGAAATATCACTATCAAATTCAGCGACGACAAACCTATAAATTCGACACTAATAAAGCGTTTTTAAAATTTTTATTATTTCATCCTCCTCCCACCCTTTTTGTAGGGGTACTAACAACATTGGAGATATCACAATCAAATTCAGCGACTTTAAAAACTATGAATTTGACACTAATATCGGCGTTTTTAATACTTTTTATATTTTATCCCCTACCCACCCCTTTCGTAGGGGTGCTAACAAAATTGGAAATGAAATCATTAAATTTAACAACTCCGAAACCTATAAATTCGACACTAATATCAGCCGTTTTTAATAGTTTTTAAATTCCATCCCCCCCTCACCCCTATCGTAGGGGTGCTTAATAAAATTGGCAATGTTACCATCAAACTCAGACACCACAAAAAACAATGAATTTGACACTAATATCAACCATTTTAAATAGTTTTTATATATCATCCCTCTCCCACCCCTTTGTTAGGGGTGCTAACATCATTGAAGATATTACAATCACACTCAGCGAACTTAAAAACTATAAATTTGACACTAATATAGGCGTTTTTAATAGTGTTTATATTTCATCCCTCTTCCACCCCTTTTGTATGGATGCTTACATAACTGGGAATGTCACTATCAAACTCAGCGATCCAGAAAACTATGAATTTGACACTAATATTTCGTAGGGGTGCTAATACTAAAACCAACTCTGTATAAAACTACTTCTATAAATTTCATCCCAATGGGTCCAGCCGTTTGGGAGTACCTTTTTTATTGAAATTAAACTGCCTCTTAGATTTTCTAGTCATTTTAGCCATAATTCATTAGGCAAAAAAGATATGTTGTAATTTATCTAAGTAACAGGGTGTAACTAACGCCCTGTATGAATAGTGCTAAATTCAGCATAAAATTCGTAATTTTCATGCCAAAAAGCATAAAGTTGCCAATTTTCAAGACGATGCTGCTTAAAATCACAAAATTATTAAGAAATTTCAAATTAAAATTCCAACTTTAAATACCCTGTATCTCGTAAACCTGCAACATTTGTATGAGACATGTTAAGCTCAATCGCCATATTTTGGTGTGTAGTATCTCCAGTTCAGAGAATGAATCACCCTGTATATAGATTGCTCATAGAAAGCAAAGTTTTACGGTTAAAATTTTGTTAAAATACGTTAAATTACGTGCAAATTTCTAAGATGTATGTATATTTTTAACTTTTTGGAATAATTTTTTTCCTGATGGCAGCAACGCTGTCGTTTTTTATTTCTGAGAATTTACTGCCTACTTTTTCGTTACCCTGTGTAGGTATAGCAAACCATATTTACTAAATTGTTTATTTTTTGTATTATCACCATAAAAAAAATCTATTAACTTTTTATAATAACCATTCTTTCGCAAACTAAAAAAAAACACACCAACAATGGAAGGCGCTGACTCGCACCATATTCTTCGTCGAAAATGATTTTAATTATGAATTAATTTCGTACAGCTGACGGTCGTCACATCGTCGTGTGTCGTCCTTTTCATTTTGTCGAAAACTTTGACCATAAATAATACAACAACTTAACCTAACCATGTGTGTAGTAAACACAAGTTATTAGTGAGGGAATTTTTGGTGTCCACCATCATTTCCGGTTTTTGTTTGGATCCAAAAAGATTTCGGATGACAGAACATCGAAAAGGATTAAAATTTCTGTGTATTGTATTCTCCTTTCGCGATGAAATTATTGCACGAGCACCAGTAATATATTAATTCAAAAACAAAGTTCACTGCGTTCAATGAACGAAAATTCATTTACAACAAATGACTCTTAGAGTTTCGGAATTTTATTGTATGAATAACATATTTTTACTATTTTGAAATGAAAATTTTTATTAATCTAAAAATTTTAGGCTGTTTATTAACCGGTAGAACTTTCTGTAAAATCTATTACCAAGTTACCAAAAAGAATATATTTTTTACTATTGACAGGAAACAAAGTATAACAAATTTAACACATCATAAAAATTCTAAAAACCATTAAATAATCACAGTAATGTCAAACGGGATCAAAGTAAAGGAGTTCCCGTGCAACTATCAATTAGCTCCACCCCCACAGTAAAACGCCTTAAATAGTTGGCATTATGGTATACCTTCTTCTTGTTAATCGTGCCATATCCTTAGCGGACGTCAGCGATCAATGTGGCCCAAATGACTCTATTTACTGCTGCTCTAAATAATTCAGCAAATGTTTTCCCGGTTCATTGGCGTATGTTCTTCAGCAACGATATGCGGCGTCTCCCGGGACCTCGTTTTCCTTCTATTTTACCCTCAGTGATTAGTTGTAGCAATCTATATTTATTGTTTCTCATGATGTGCCCGAAATATGTCATTTTCCTTTCCTTGACTGTTTTAAGAATTTTTTTTCATCTGTTGCAGCACTTTTTCATTGGTTACATGATAAATTCAAGAGATTTTTAACATTCGGCGATAGCACCAAACTGTCTGGAAGCATCGTCAGTCAAGGTCCAAGCTTCAACTCCATATAGCAGAACCGTGAACACATAGCAATTGAGAGTTCGAATTCGAGTTTTTAGATTTAGCTTTTTATTACAGAGCACACTTCTCATACTACGGTTGAAATTCTAGCCTTCTCAAGCCGTACCTTGATTTCCTTAGAGTGATCCCATTGATCATTCAAATTTTTTTCCAGGTAGTTAAATGTTAGAACTCCCTGTAGTAATGCTTCGTTAACTCGGAATTGATGATTTATAGATTGTTGTGCTTTACTGATAATCATAACCTTGGTCTTAGAAGTATTTAGGCGCATGTTGTAATTCCTACAAGTATTCGATACTTTACCCACTAATCGTTGACGCCCTTTTACACTGGTTGACAGCAAGACGGTGTCGTCGGCATATCTGAAGTTATTGATATATTCTCCATTTAACATTATTCTATCTTGATCTTCTTCTAATGCATCTTTAAACAGGATTTCGGAGCACACACTAAACAATAGCGGTGACAACACACAACCTTGATGTACTGCTTGTAGGACTGAGAATTCTTTAGATCTTTCATCGACAACGCGAACGCAAGCTTTTTGGTGCCAGTATAGCTTACCTATGATTCGCAGATCTTTATCATCCAATCCCGATTGCTCTAAAATTTCCATTAGCTTCGCATGATTTACACTATCAAAGGCCTTCTCAAAATCTATAAAACATGCGTAGACTTCCATGTTGACATCTCGCGCTCTTTGGATTAAAACGTTCAGGCTAAATAGAGCTTCCCTTGTACCGAATCTTCTCCTAAAGCCAAACTGCGACTCGCTAATATTTCGTTCTAGTTTTGGATATATACGTTCACGGATGATTCTTAAGAAGACCTTCAGCATATGGCTCATTAAGCTAATGGTTCCGTGTTATGCGCATGTTTTGATCTTTGATTTTTTGGGATTGGAATGAATATCGATATCAGCCAGTCATTCGGAATTTCAGCTGTTTCATAAATATCATTGAATAGTGCTGGTATTAATTTCAGATTGGATTCTTCTATCACTTTTAAGATATCGTCCTGTATTACGTCTATTCCAGTTGCTTTATTGGCCTTAAGTTTATGGATGACAGCATTTCGAGTCTCTTCCATTGTGATTGAGGGTCATATTGTTGCAATACCTTCAACGTAATTCTCACGGTGTTCATCATCAAAGAGTTCCTGCATGTATTTTTTCCATCGTTTTACTTTATCTGTTTTCTCTATGAGCATTTCACCCTCTTTTTTTGTGATTTTACTAATATTTCTTGTTTTATACATACCTGCAGACTTTTTAACTTTTTTATGCAGGTTGAAGGTATCGTGTCGGTGATATATCTACTTTGTCTTTTCTGCTTCTGATGAAGCCTTATAATCGACGAAACCTGGGGTTCTCACATTAAATACTTCGTTTAATTCCAATCTCTTATCAGTAGTTATATCCCTAGGACATTGATAATAGACGAGATAATTTTATGACAATTGAAAGCTCGTTCCTTGGTAATAGCCCAAAGCCGAATGCTGATTAAATCTGATTAAATAAAAATGAACTTATTATTAACCTTCCAAATTTTAGGCTGGAAAAGCAAAAGATAAATAAACAAAGTACTAAAAAAAGACATAGCACAATATTAACTGCAGCATTTGCAAATGTTTTTCTAGAAAAAATAACAACAGAATTTTACACTTTTATGCCTTTACTAATAAAGATGCATTAATGGTTTGTTACTAATGCTTTTGGCATAAAGATGGATCAAAGAAACATATGGGTAAAAGCTTTACTTATGAAAAACGTTTTTTCTATTTCCTCTTATAGTGCTGTACCACAATATCTAATATTTAAATATATTATTAAACGTTTTCGATAAAACTTCAAATCATTCCAACTAATATTATGTTCTTTTTAACAATGGAAGAATACAGCAATGATTTGAAAAATATTTCAAGGAATATGCTCCGTTTATAATAACTATTTGTCGTTAGATTGCTGAATTTAATCAGGGTCGTACGTTAAAAAAAAGATACCTAAGTTCTTAAATATATCAAGAGGCAGTTTTGCACAAAAATTCGGGCATGAAAACATGGCATCGAAATATTAAAAAGGTGTTGAAATACATCATTCTTAGAAAAGAGAGAATATTTAATGAATTTTATTAAAATAAATCATTGACAATTACTCGTATTTAATAAAGCATTAACAACAAAATATAAATTACTAATCAAGGTTTATAATTTATATTTAAACTAGCGGACCCTGCAGACGTTGTCCTGCCCAAACGTTGGCTTGCCTGTTTTGAGATTATCACTATCAAACTCAGCGACCCCAAAAACTATTAATTCGACACTAATATCAGCGTTTTTAATAGTTTTTATATTCCATCCCCTTCCCTTCCCCTTTGTACACATATATAGTCACGCCTTCCCTTTTGTATGGGTGCTACATAATTGGGAATGTCACATTCAAACTCATCGTCCCCGAAGATTATGAATTCGACACTAATATCAGTCGTTTTTGATAGTTTTTATATTCCATCCTCTTTCCACCACTTTCGTAGGGGTGCTAACAAAATTGGAAGTGAATCTAAACACATACAAAAAAATTTCATTGAAATCGCAACATTTATAGAAAACTATAATATTATTAAAGTATATACATTTACATAGTTATACATTTTTCCCATCTATTGACACTATCGAAAAATGTTTATAGTTTACTATAATAATATTATAGTTTTCTATAAATTTTGCAGATTACAATACTTCTTCACAGAGTCTATTCACCGGGTGGTGCTGGTTAAAAAGTATAGATGTCGTGACTGGCGCTTTTCGCTTAGCACTTCATGTATACTTGGTGGGAGTCGAAGCTGTAAATGTGTCCAGTCGAGGTAGATCTGCCCTATGCCAATGAGTGGCAACACACCCCGAAACTGGTCCATTGGTGGTCACTTCGGATGGATAAATCTAATAGTTGCTTCTCTTACTTAACAAGCATCTGCATATTGTTAACCGAAATGGGGTATTATACACAATTATGTATCAGATGTAATTAAATGCCTGTCGCGGCATATAGCCAAAGGAGTAGTTGTTTTTTGATACATAATCGACCCACATGAACCTATAATATAGGTGACATACAGCAGAATTAGCTGATTTTTTAAAAATCAGTTATACATTTTTCCCATATATATGTAAAGATTAATTATGTTGAGTTAAGGGCGTTAATTGATCTGAACAAATTGTAAGTTTATTCAGATTTAATTAACCTCTGCTGTATCAATGGAATGTATCTGGGAATAAATAAAGATTTTACGAATAGAAAGAATATAACCGGCTAAAACGAGTGAAATTTTTTATTTAATAATATTTAAGTTTTAATTAAAAAAAGTATATATTGGCTTTAAAAAGAATAAGAATTTAAATAAAGGAGCAGAAAAGTATTATTTTCTGCGCAAACATTAACCAATCGTTTTTCCAATGTTAATTTTAATTACCTCGCAATGGTTTTCCGGTTGAATTTCGTGATTCTACATCGACAATATTTAATCTTACGTATACGTTATTGGTGTATTAAAGTTCTACAGAATTGGCTTGAAAAATTAGAAGCAAATAATGCTTTATAGGTTGCACACATTCAAAACCAAACAAAACACAAAAGGATGAAACCGAAATACCAATCCAGCATAGAGTACAAAAGATGTAAATTGCTAACTCAATTCTGTCATCGGGCGCGTAGATTGTCCAATCGAATACGCATTAAACGTCATCGCTTACATTCCAATTAAATTAAACGAGGATTATAAATCTCGCGGGATCAATAACGAAAATTTCTTGCTAATGACATAATACTTTTTCTAATAATCTCTGCCGTTCGTGAATTATTGCTGAGAACTAATCGTTTTTCTAGCTACATGCAGATCATTTTTCGTGAATTATTAACGTAGTCTGCTAAAATCACGTTTAATTAATCTCATTTACGAGATTAAACCAAAAGCAATAAACGAAACATCAAACCAAAAAAAAAAATACAAAAATAGTACCTACTTATAACTTCAAATAAAATCCAAATTCAAATTCAATAACTTTATACAAAACTAGCCTTGGCCTGTAAAAAAATACAAAATGATAAATATAGCTGGGCTTTTTTGTTTACGCCACCAAAGAAATTTGTCATTATTTTAATAATTTATTTGTTTTTGTACTTGATTCGATTTGTTTTGGATACATACATACAGTCACGCCTTTTTCTCTTAAGAGTAGGCAGAAACCACTTTGTTCCACTTGCTTCGGTTCTTACATCTTTTGATTCAGCGCTTTCAAACATACTCGTCGGTTGCTGGTACTCTTGACCTGGCCTTACGATCGGATCCAAATTGTCCATCGACACTCTCACTATTACTCACTTTATCCATCAGAGTCATTCCCGCTATACTTCTTTGACTACTCATCTCCACAGCATTGATCTTGCTTCTTCAAGTTGCTGCAGAGATGAGTAGTCTGAGAATTGTATAGCCGGAGTGACTCGGTTGGATAAAGTAAAGAATAGTGAGATAAGAGAACGCTGTGGTGTAAAAGAAGATGTGGTTGCAAAAATAGATAAAGGAATGCTTAGATGGTTTGGACACGTAGAAGGGATGGATGAAGGAAGATTGACGAAATAAATTCATAAGGCGAGTGTGAATGGACAAGTCGGTAGAGGTCGACCTCGGCGAACATATCTCGATCAGATCAATATTGTTTTGAAGGAAGGTCAGGTAAAGAGTACCAACAACCGACGAGCATGTATGAGAGCACTGATGAAAGTAGAGGAAGCAAAAGATGTGTGTAGCAAGTGGTCTCTGCTTACCCCTACGGGAAAAAGGCGTGACTATGTGTATGCATTTATGCCTGCAACTCTTTCTCAGATGATGCTAATATGACCTGATCGACATCCCTGTCCGATACCTTTTTTTATGTCAAACCAGTCTATGAAGGTTTTATGTATCCTGACACAAGCAATAGAATCCTCGCAAAGTGATTTCAGCGCTCTTATCAAACAACCGCTCACCTCATGCACAGACAATATTTTAATCAATACCTTTGCATAGAGTTTGCCGACGAAGCTAAGTAAACTAATACTTCGGTAGTTTACCAGTCCGGCTGCGGATCTTTTCCTTGGTAAAGCGGAATGATAACGGTCTTGCACCAGTCTCCTGGTACGCTGCCGCTCCTTCAGCAAAGGTTAAAAAGGATAAAATAAAAGCCGCTGTCCTCTTTTAAAGTACAACTCATTCTTGCCATCAACAGATGAATCTATCCCGGGTCTTTGCAGTATTGAGAGTAACATCAAGGTAAGGGGTTTCCATCCTACCATCCTTTTATTTTTAGTATTTCCCTAAATTTTTACCCCACGGTGAGCATGTGTGAGGAGAAGGGACAACAAAAGTGAGTCCTTTTCACACAATAATGTCTATAAATTTAATTATTTGAATCTCTATACCATACGATACCAATAGGCGCTACAGCCCGATGTGGGCCTTGGCCTCCTCCACAATTCGCCTTTAGTCCTTGACTTTGGTTCCCCAGCCGGATATCCGCATTGCCCTCAGGTCACCCAGTACTTGGTTCATCCGTGGTCTTCCTCTTTTCCTGGTAGCATAGATTTTAATGTTTAGAATTTTATTTGGCATCCTGGCGTCTTCCATTCTTTGAACGTGTCCAAATCAACGGAGTCTCTGGGATTTTATAAATTTCACAATGTCTTCACCGTTCAGGATCTTTGTTATTTCCCGGTTGTTGCGGATGCGTCATTCTGCTTCGTTGATTCTGACTGCTCCATATATTCTTCTGATTCTTCTGATCTTGTACCGTGAGCATCCAATTTTCACTCCCATAGGTTATTACTGGTAAAAATAATGTCTTTTAAATTTTTAGCTTTGTCTTTCTTGTAATCAGTTTGCTTTTTAAGAGTTTCAAGTTGTCAAAGTAGGCTCGGTTGCCTCTCTGGAGTCTTTCATTAATGGCGGTGCTGGTTTTTCCTTCGTTGCTGACTAACTTTCCGAGATACGTGAATTGTGTTACTCCTTTGAATTTTGCGTTTTCTATCTGAAGGTCTTGAACTGTTCCCCCGTTCTTCTGGGGCTGACACTTTCATGTAGACTGTTTTCTGTATATTGACACAGTCCCAGTTCTAATCCGTTTTTTTCTATTTCCTTGTAAACTTCAATCAGGCGGTCCTTTGTTCTGGCGTCATCCGCATACGCACACATTTGAGTGGATTTTTTGAAAATGGTTTCTCTCTGGTCAATTGGCCGTATTGCTTTATGCAGTGCTATGATGAATAGTGTTGTAGAGAGTCCATCGCCTTGCTTAACTCCAGATGATATGTCAAATGGATCGCTCAGATTGTTATCAATTTTCACCTTTGCTCTTGTGTTGGTCATGGTCATCATAGCTAGTTTAGGTGTTATTTCAAGATCTTTGAGTGCGTCTTTTAGTTAAAAACGTTTTAAACTATCGAAAGCCTGTTTGAAGTCCACAAATAAAATGTGCAGGTCGATCTCATACTCATAGCACTTCTCTAGTACTTTTACCCTGTAGTGCCCCTAGATTCGCGGAACCCACATTGATATTCACCAATCTTGTTGTTTGCTGTGACCTTTATTTTGTCATTAATAATGGTTGTGAGAACTTTTCAAGAAGTGTTCAGCAGTGTAATTTTAGATTCAAAATCACTAAAAGGAAATACCCCAAACAAACCCAATAGTTTATTTCAATTTAGTCCCTTTAAATATGTACATATTTTTACTAAACCGAACAAATTACACGGTTATCTTGAAGAAAAAATTAATAAAAAGAGAGAAACTAACACGTATAACAGGTTTATTTCAAATTAGTTACAAAAAAAGTTTTACATTTTCTAAAAAGAAAAAAAAAAAGGTAAACATGTACTTTCTGAAAATAAGTCTGATAATAGATTAACAAAATTTTACTTGCACAACTTACGAAAAAATAAAGTAACGACAAACCACGTTGTGGTCCGGTAATTGGTGAAAAAAAACAAAAACGAGTCGTCCTTGTTAGCCACCAATCAAAGTTGACTAACGGATTGAAGAAAAATCTCCTCCAGATTAAACCAAGGAGGACATCGGCAGGAAAAAAGGAAAATCTTCGGAAAACTTTCCGAAAAAATATCCAAGATTAATCCAAAAAAAAATAAATTCCAAAAAAAGAATGCTCCGGAAAAACACCATAAAGCATGGAAGACCTCCAAGCTTCCGGAAAAATAATCCGTAAAGCATTGAAAGATGAACGATGAAAGGCCAATCACTAAAAATAATAAACCCACTTGGGTTTTTTTTCTCAAAAATAAAATCTATTCATTTATGACACTGGCACAAAATATTTTAATAAATAAATAAATGTGCCAAATCATTAACGAAAGATTTTATTTTAAAAACGAAAAATTAAAAAAGAATTAAATTCTCACCATTCAATTTCCCTTCTTTTAACTTTTAAAGCAGCAAACCCATCAAAGGAAAGAAAATAAATCTGATCGACATTTCCACATAACTTCAACTTACTTAAATTAGTCTTGAAACTGCCTCCCAAAAATCGACAGAGCGGTTTTTAACAAGAACAATTCCCACTACTCAAATGTATATGGAAGGGCGACCAGGGCCGGCGTTGAAAATTAAAAAACGGCAAAGTTGACGTTACACATTTTCTTTAAATCTCTACCATTTTAAAATCTTGCTTTTTCAATTATTTTCAATGCTAATATTCAGATCCTACGCTACTACTTATTATCGAAAAGAATTCCAAATAAATTTCGAAATGTAACTCAAAAATCATCATTTATTTTCAAAACAGATGAGTTACACTGTCAGTGCCAGATGCACTATTAAAAATAATAAATCTGAAAAAATTCCCATTATTAATTTTTATTTCGATAGAAAATTTAATAAAATGCCGCATCCAACATTTAATTGGATTTTCAGAAAGAATGGTTTTTTTTATTGCTTTAACTTTATAAACAATAACCCAGTAAAAATGAATATAAATAAACCAATACAACGACGGAATTGTAGGAAAAATATCAATTAAAAAGATCGTCGCTCGGGAAAAATGTTTTAAGCTATTTATATACATACAGGGTGTTTGTAATAATGACAGTTTGCTATATAAAAATTTGTCCGCAAATGCTTCGTTTTCAGAGATACGGGTTCTGGTTTAATGTTATTATATAAGATACCTAGTTCTTGATAGCGTATTAAAGAAATGAAAAATACGCGTTAAGATGTTATATTTTTTTGCATAAAAACGATTTTTTGTCACAAATTTACCGAAGAATTAAAACATAATTTTTAATTTAAAATATCTCGGTGACGTACCGTTTTTTTCTTTCAAAAAATTGGGATTATTACCCGTATGCGCGTCAATGATAAATATAAAATTCTGTATTGCATGTCAAAATATGCTCACCACATTTTATTTGCCTATCTCGACCGGTTTCAGAGCAAAAAAAAAATTGTCAGTTATTGTATTAGATAGTTCTTGATAATGTATTAAAGAAATAAAAAATACGCGTTAGGATGTTTTATTTTTTTGTATAAAAACGGCGCGCTATACGATAAAAACTCACGAAAGATTTTTTGTTACTAATTTACCAAGGAATTTAAAAATAATTTTTACTTTGAAATATTTTAGCGGCGTACTATTTTTTTTTTAATTTGGGATCATTACCCGTATGCGCGTCAATGATAAACATAAAATTCTCAATTGTATGTCAAAAAATGCACAATAACTACCTCTTAAAATCCACCAAATTTTATTTGCATATCTTAACCGGTTTCAGAGCAATAAATAAATCGTCAGTTTTTAAGAAAAACTTAACACCCCGTATCTCTGAAACGAAGTATTTGCGGACGTTTATATAGCAAACTGTCATTGTTTTTTTTTGCAGAATCACCCCTTAAAGTTTGTCGCACTTATTTACAAACACCATGTACAAGAACTTTTTTGGAGATTATTGAGGATGCAGTCATACAACTGGACAGAAAAAAAACTCTTTGTTAATCCGTTAAGCTTTTGGAAATGTTTATTTCCTTTTTCAAGACATCTTAAAGTAAAAAATACAAAACTTTTTCAAAAGGTTGAATCAAAAGTGAATTGAGGAAAAAACTTACTATACTTAAGGATAAAAAACTGTTAACATACATACACATACATTTAGTCACGCCTTTTTCCCGTAGTGGTAGGCAGAGACCACTTCCTTCTACTTCCGCTACGGTTCTTATACACATCTTTTGCTTCCTCTACTTCCATCAGTGCTCTCTTACATACTCGTCGGTTGTTGGTACTCTTGACCTGGCCTTTCTTCAAAACAATGTTGTTCTAATCGAGATATGTTCGCCGAGGTCGACCTCTACCGACTTGTCCATTCACACTCGCTTTTTGGTTTCGTCAATCTTCCTTCATCCATTATTTCTACGGGTCCAAACCATCTAAGCATTCGTTTATCTATCTTTGTAACCACATCTTCTTTTACACCACATCGTTCTCTTATCTTACTATTCTTTACTTTATCCAACCGATGGGTGCTGTATCAGTAGTGGTACGAGTGGGGTTGGGGGCGTGGTTTGGTTTGGAGGGGATTCGGGAAAGTATCGATTTCCACGTATTGGGAAGCCTGCGTACATCATCGCGTTTGTTGAGGCAGTTTGGGCGTTTCTCAATCTCAAGTGCCTCACGAATGACTCCAGCCTGTAAAGTTTTCTCAGTGGCAATGGTTTTTGTCCTTTGAAAATCCATTATGTGGCCCATCTCTTCGTGATGTTTGGAAAGTGCTGATGAGTGGTCAAGGTTTCGGACGGTGAGTTGATGTTCGTAGATTCTATTGGTTATTTGTCCGTTCGTTTGTCCTATTCATGTTCTAGGACAATCATAACATGGTATTTCATATACCCCTTGGGACTCGTTGGCTATAGTTTCTTTAGGAGATCTGAGGAATTTGGAAATTTGGTTGTTAGCCGTGAAAATAGTTTTAATGTCGCGTTTTTTCAAGATTCTTCCTATTTAAATCAAAGCCAAAATGTCGAAATAAACAAATTTCTAGACGCGGTTCAACCCGAACTTTAAGTATTACAAATATTCATGACCACGGAAACCTATCCGGATTTTTGCAGTTGTTTCGCCAAAGTCTCACTTGGCATTTTTAATGCGTGGTTTTCACTGGTCGGCTAAGAACTAAGAGTGTCCGTCAATTTAGGTAATATTTATAGGTATGCACCGAGGATTGTAATGGCGCTAAATGGTTGGCGTTGGCTTTTTAATTCCATTTCCATGTAGGTGGTAGGCCATTGAAATAAAAGAGACGATGCTTTGCATTTACCATTTACCTAACCTAATCTAACAAATCAGTTGGCCAAAGTTCTTTAAATCTTTTTGTAAATTCAGGAGGAATATTTATTTGCTTCGTCATTAGTGTGATCTTGTAATACATCAATTTTATAGTTCCTCGTAATTCTGTGAATTTCGGTTTCAATTAAGAAGATATGGTGGAATCGTCATAAAGTGTTTTTTTATTAATATCTGTTTAATTTGATGTGGTACAAACTAACCACATTTGGTGAAAAGACTTAAAGTAATTAACTGTTAAATAAATGACTGATCAAGTTCCCAAACAATAATTGGTTCTCGATTTGAGGGCCAACATGAAAAGCAGGATTAGAAATTCTGTCAGAAAATTGCGGTCACTTACCTAAAACAGACCCTTCTGCTGTATTGGAAAACCGTCTGGATTTACTTGTAATCCCTTAAAGGATTAACGGTTCATGTCTGTAGCGAATGGAGGAAATATAACTTTGAAATAGAATTAACATGTTGACAACGAGAAGTTCTACTCGAAGAAACTGATTTGGAATCTTAAATTAGGAAACAGCGATGTAAAATACCATTTTCCACAAATTTTTAAATAAAAATTTCAACTTCATAAATATGTTTTACAAAGAAGTCCCATTTGTCAAATACATTCGTATTCGTTTGTTGTAATCAAATTAAATTGCCTATTCCTAGAGAGTATCACATAAGTATTCATCGGCAGACACAATAAAACTTAAAAAACTTTAATTCAATTTTGTTTTTGGTCCTTTGGCCCTTTAAAAAAATCAAGACTATCACAAAATGTAACAAATCAACAAACATCCCTAATTTTAGTTTCGATACAGTTTACTGATTTTATCAATAAACCAAAAGAAATACGAAAAATTCCTGTTGTATTTGTTTTTTTTTGGTGTATTGTTTAATGAAACAGATAAAACTTTAAAGAATTGTAAACATTGAATTTGCAACTTTTGCCATTTTAATACGTTATTAGTTCTTTATAAATTTATTTCATTGTAACGGAATATTTTGTTAGGACGATTGGGGCAAATCAGTAAAAAGGCCGTCCCAAGTATTCGTATAGCGATCAAGTTCCCTTTCAGGATTATTTCAAGACGAATTATACCTGGAAATGATAAGTTATGACACATATTGCTATTTATTTTTTTGCAACAACAAACAAAAATAAATCTTCTTAATTAAAAATGGTTTTATTGTTTTAAAAATATTCTCCAAGATTATCAATGCAATAGGTGACGTTTACTTTCACATACATTAAAAGATTTGCCGGTTATTCAATATTTTTTTACAGAGTTTTTGTTCATATTTTTAAATAGAGAAAGATACTTTTTCTTTCAACACCAGGGTTGTTTAACAAAGCAGTTCGCATGCGTAAGTAACAAGTGTGCATTCGCGTCCTATATCCAAGCGATGAAGGGGAATGCAGAACAATTCGACACTCTCACCACACTCAACTCTCGTCTAATAGAAACATACTTGTAAATAACGCTTAGTAAAAAGTAACAATATCGGTGACGATAAGGGATACACTTTCTTTTAAGCTCATCACAATTATACACGTGCAAAACTAAGAACAATATTGTGTCTGTGTCCGACAGCGGAGTCTTCGAGCCAAACTCTCCAAATCACACTCAAAGTAAGTCCAAGGTGAGAGGCCATTTTATTTCTGAAGGAAGCTCTCGCTATACGTTTATTAATTTTTTATTGGTGGGTATTTTAAATATTACAGTCCACGCTCTTAACATTGCCCAATATATGTCATACAGCAAAGGAGTATTTCCGTCCATGTGGAAAAACGCTAAAGTCCAACACATTCCGAAAAAAGGAAAGAAGACTATTCCTGCGAATTATAGCCCTATTGCATTGCTCTCAGTCATATCCAAAGTTATGGAAACAGCGATTAACATAGAACTCCATAAATATCTGGAAAAATTTGAGATAATTCATGACAATCTTGTTCAGTTCAACGCCCAGAAAACACAAAGCGCCACGTTTTCCAAGAAAGGGAATTCCTCATATCATTTTATTACAATGTACATAAATAGCCTTGAATCAAGTCCTTCCACCTCGATTTTGGGAGTCACGGTGTCTAATAATATGTCTTGGCATGACCATGTTGCTAATATCGCAAAGTCAGCAAGCCAGAGGCTAGGTTTTTTGTGATAAGCTACACAGTTTTTTACTCCTGATCAACTGTTGACGACGTACAAGGCTCAAATCCGATCTCTACTGGAGTATTTCTCGCACATTTTGGGTTCAGAACCAAGGCATTCTCTTCGTCTTCTATATTCCATTCAGAAAAGGGCCATGCGGTTGATAAACAGCTCAACTCTCACAGATACTTTTCACCCACTAGAACATAGAAGAAGAGTTGCAGACCAGACATTACTCTACAGATATTTCCATGGCAGATGCTCCAGAGAAATAAAAACTCTTATAGGTACCACCACTAGCCACATTCGGCCGAAGACCTAGCACGCTGATCAGTCTCACCCATTTACTTTCAAGATTGATCATCAAGAATCCTTCTTTTAAAGGCTGCGACGGAATGGAACAAGCTTCCAAAATCAGTTTTTCCAGAAAACTATGACCTGCAACTTTTTAAAAAGCGGGTCCACAATCATCTCCTTTCTATAATCCCTCCCCCTTCTAATAGTCGCAGTGCGGGCCGTCCGCGGCCCACACGATTATAGGTCTACCCTTTTTGCGACTATTTTTAGTAAAAAAAATAATTATTATTAATTAAGAAGCGCTAGAAATTGAACAAAATGGGAAACTAATTATGTAGACAATATAGCACATGTAGCAGTAAGAACATTTTATAATATTATTGCTGAAAATTATTTGATTAATTTATTGTTGTTCTGACAAAAGATGGTTAGCATGTTTAGTAAATCAACGGTGGTTGCAGATCATAAATAATCAGCTGGTTTATTAATAAAAGCCACCAAAGTCAAAGATCGTATAGAAATTCGGTGCGTCGTCGGATGAAAAGTTTTATTGACGTCCTTCAGACATTTCTAACGTTTCTTTGGAAAACCGCGTGGAAAATGCAATTTACTTTTTGATTGATAAATGCGGCCGTAAATTAAATAAAAACCATGTTTTAGTATGCACGAGAGACATTTTCAACCGAAAGCAACTTTTAACCTTCCTTCATTTTTCATTCTTTTCTTTGGTGTCGACGGATTGTGACAGTTCGTTAGAAACTTTCGGTTTTAACTGGAGGAGCAGCCCTTTTAAATTAGCTGGAGTTCGTTGAAAATAAATAGTTTTACTTAACATCCTACGTTCTTACTTAATAGACGAATTACGCAATAAATCGACATTTTTGATACACAAAACCTATTTTTGTTCTGATGCGAAAATCACTTTATTAAAATAAAAGTTTTAAACGAATTTTCGAGAATTACTTATTGTGCGAAATAAACCGTTGAGACTCCGTGAATCGACAGCAGCCTAAAGTCGATAACTAAGGAGTTTACAATTAAATTAATAAAATAATCAACGTGCGTCCTTCGCGGTTCTAAAAGAGGTTATTACACACAACGTCAAAAGTCTTGGACTCCCTATATATCAAATGATTCGATTAAACCCAGTTATTTTTCTTGCTGTGGTAAACAATTATATTGTTACGAGCCCGTCCCTGTTGACCCTTTTCTGTCGCGACAATGCGTCGGCCACAAATGGGACTGTCGGCGCGGAGACCAAAGAAAAGTTCCCGCAAATTCTCGACCGTTCAAAAAGGGGGCTATCGCCTTCGAGAATAAGTATGATTTTCAGGTATAAAAAAAGGGGATAGCGAGCAAAAAGTCAGTATCGGCTTTAAAAGTGTTTATGAATTAAGAAATGTAAATAGTTATAAAAAGTTGTAAAAGTTGTATATCTAAGTGAATATCTAAGTGGTTAATAAAAGTAGAAACATTGTTTTGTTACTGGATCGAGAGTTTTAATCGCCGAACCCACAGAGGAACTAAAAGTCTTAACAATATGTATTTAGAGAACAAAAAAGACAATAAAAAGATGTCGATTACGAGTTTCTCATTTATAATCAATGTTTTTACAAAATATTGGCAGTGATAGCATGTTCAGCCAAGTGATTAGTGTATTCTTTCGTTTCATTTTTGTGTTAATAATGAGAGGTCGTGAAATGTCTGCGTTTAATCGGAAAAGAATAACTACTTTACACGATGCAGGGAACTCTAATCGACAGATATCGGCAATCTTGGGCATTCCTAGATCATCTGTTGTGCGAATAGTACACAAATTTCAAGAACTTGATACGGTGGTAAACAGATCACGAAGTAGACGTCCTCGAGTGTCTAGCAAAAGAAAGGATCGTTATTTAGTGCAATATGCCCGCAGACACCACATAGCTACAGCTTCAGCTCTCATTAGCCACTTTCAGGGTAAGTTCCGCCATTTTATAACGACAACTACAGTTCGAAGACGACTACATCATGAAAATTAAGGTACTAGAAGACCATTTCGGGTCCCCACTCTACTTCCAAGACATCTTGCAGCCCGTCTCCAGTGGACGCAAGAACATAGTGGTTGGCTTTTGCAGCAGTGGCGGTGGGTGTTATTTACAGAAGAAACCAGAATTGGACTGTTGAGTGATGACAATCGGCAAAGAGTCTGGAGAGAACCAGGTCGTCAACAGCGACTTATTTTTCCCCGCAAAGTTGCTTTCTTTCAAGGAGGTACCGTATGACAGCGTAAGTAGGTGTGGGAATCATAACTGCTGGATGTACTAACGAGGGGCAATTCACTCCGAAACCGGTCCATAGGTGGACTCTTCGAGCAGATAAATTTAATAGCCCTTTCTCTTACTTAACAAGCACCTGTATATCTCGCTTTCTGTGATGGGGTAGTATACACGATTATATATCAGATGTAATGCAATGTCTGTCGCAGGCATATTGCCAGAGGAGTAGTGGTTTTCTTTTATATAATCGACCCACATATACCTATATTAGAAATAGGTACATACAGCAATTATAAATCTCACACCTATTTACGTTGTCGGAACTTTAAAATAATTTTTATGTGGGTCGATTATACATCAGATAGCAACTACTCCCCTGACTATGTATCGCGTCAGGCATTGAATTACATCCGATGTATATGTATACTACCCCATCACAGGAAGCAAGGTATACAAATGCTTGTTAAGTAAGAGAGAGGGCCATTAAATTTATTTAATCGCAGCTACCACCTATGTACCGGTTTCAGGATATTTGTCCATTGTCAGTATAGGACAGGTATGATCTACAATTAAATAAATTCATGGCTTTCGTTCCTATCAAGTACACATGAAGAACCACGCGAAAAGCGCCAGTCGCGACATCTGTACTTTTTAACAAGCACCACCCGGTAAGTAATTTCCAAGAATCGGAGAATAGTAATGTAAAAATTATAGAAAACTGTAGTGGTATTACAGTAAACTATAATGGGTTTTTATTTTCGACAGTGTGAATAGATGTAAAAATTTTCTTTAAACAATCAGTTACACATTTTTACATCTATTCACGCTGTCGAAAATAAAAACTCTTTATAGTTTACTGTAATAACACTACAGTTTTCTATAATTTTTAAATATATATATATATATATATATATTAGATAATGCTAATTAGGTTAGGTTAGGAAGACAGGAAGAAAGTTATTAAAATTAAACAGATGTTAAAACGTTTTTGAAAACAACATTTTTAAAAGTTATAAGTAATAAATTAAGTATTTTTATTCATCTGGTTACCATAAGTAACACTCTGGTAATTGGCTCGATCGTATCCCCGCTGAGGTAATTAAAATCATGCCTTACATACCTGCGTTAATCTCAATGGATAACGTCCGGCATACTCTTCTTTGATGACTCTACTGTAAACGGAGCAGTTGAATACGGGCGGTAAGTCGTTCTTGTCTCTTATGTAAACAACTACGGTGGTGTAGTTTTCGTTTAAACTATCCGATGCTACCAATGTTAACTCGTACTACGTTACGGCATGCAGCAAAACGCACATAAAAAAATGAAAAAAAAAAGAAACAAAATAAATAAAGCAAAACTCTAAATAATCTAAAATTAAAGTAAAAAAAAAAACAAAACATAAAGAACATCTGAAAATCTCACATGTGTTTACTTGTGGACGGTTTACTTAATAAAAATGTCCATTGATTTTTAGGAAAGTAACAAAAGCACATCCCAATATTCATACAAGAGAAAACATTTTACATATTACTAGCTGACCCGGCAAACGTTATATTGCCATATAAATAATTTCCTAGTAATTTCTAGTGTAGACAAAAAATAGCTTACTTATTGTAAGTATGTATGTATGTTAGAATGTGTATATTGTATGTATGTAAGAATGTGGTATATGCGTGAAATAAGCATGGAGCGCTGTGAACGATGAGGGAATATAAAAATAACAAAAGGCAAACATTATTTTTAAGTTATTATGATTTATTCCTTAAAATTATATATCATTAATTAAACAATTACGACAGTAACACTATTAAACAATATCAATCTCTTAATGCTATAGCGTGAACAATATTTTTTTTTAGTCCATCTTTAGCTAACACAAACAAACTGGATGGTTTACCCACTCGAGAGAATGCCACGTATAATTTTCCGTGTGAAAAACATGGTGTTCTCAAATCTATCAATCTTTTTTTTAACTAATCGTGCAAAATACACTCAAAATTGATAATTTAATTATTATTGATAAAATAGGAATGATTAAAAGTTAATATGAGAGTTACACTGAGATAGCAAAATAATAATTGTCAACGTTACTACTACACTTGATGCATAAACAATAATGATGGCCGACAACTGTGTAGGGAGTGAGAAAGAAAGGAGACCGGCTTCGTTCTCATCCCTACTACGTGCTGTTTACTGGGTCAGAAGTGACACCTGTAGACATCTGGCGGGGATAACTAATTAAATGACGATTGATCAGTTTTCGACCGGAGAGGAAAAATGATTAAATTACTAAAATGGCTATTAAAAAATAAGGGTTGATCGTAGAAGGGTGAAAATTGGGGATTGTATGTATTTTTGTATGTTGTATCATAAAAAAATAGAAATTAAAAATTTTGTCTAAAAAATAAAAAAAAAATTTAGGGGTGGACTACCCCTAACATTTAGGGGGATGAAAAATAGATGTTGGCCGATTCTCATAGATACCGGATAAGCACAAAAAATTTCATCAAAATCGGTCAAGCCGTTTCGGAGGAGTATGGCAACGAAAACTGTGACACGAGAATTTTATATATTAGATAATTAAGCTATAATTAATTGTTATAAATTTAAGTTTCCAACCCCTTAGAATTATATCAAGAATTTTTTATTTAGAGTACTACTGCATTATAGATGGAACCTGCCATACTGTAGCAAAATTTGTTAAGCAATTAAAAAATTATTATTTACAAAACAAAACACTTTTGTTTTTCCACTTAATTAAAAAACATTTTGTGGGTGAATAGAACACTGCGTACAGCATTACAAACTCTGCAGAATATACCCCTCGATAATAATGATATACGTTTGTTATTTTCTCTATACTGGGATCAATCTGCCACGGTAACACTAGATGGAGAAGAGACTACTCAGATACCTATAAAGAGAGGTGTGAGACAGGGTTGTATTTTTTCTATTATACTTTTCAACCTTTACACGGAAAATATATTTAAATGGGCAACACAATCTGGTGAAGGAATGAAGATTGAAGGCGAAACCATTAGTAACATTCGATACGCAGATGATACTGTGCTTCTAGATGAATCATTAGAAGAATTACAATGATGTTAGACAAGATAAACAAAGTAAGAAATAGGTTGGGACTAAAAATCAATGTTAAAAAACCTAAATTTATGGTTGTTAGCAAAATGAATGTTGACCCAGAAAGAATAACACTTAATATATATATATATATATATAATATAGAAAGAGTTTAGCACTTTAACTATCTTGGAAGCTGGATCAATCAGTCGATGGATCCAGACGAAGAAATCAAGACTAGAATAGAAATAGCTAGAAGAGCATTTATGAATTTCAAGCCGCTACTCTGTGCCAAACAACTTAACATTTATCTGCGGGAAAAGTTTACCAAGTGTTGTATGTGGTCTATTCTGTTGTACTCTTGCGAAACATGGACGCTTCACCAAAAAATTATTGACCGCATTGGTGCATTCGAGATGTGGCTGTACAGAAGGATGCTCAAAATTCCGTGGACAAGCCGAACTACCAACGAGAATGTACTCATCAGAATAGGGCACGATAGAGAGCTCTTAACTACCATCAAACGCCGCAAACTGGAATACTTGGGACATGTGATGCGTGGACCACGTTATAGTCTGCTTCGGCTTATTCTGAATGGCAAGATCGAGGGGAAAATTGGATAGGCCGCAAAAAGCTAACCTGGCTTCGAAATCTCCGACAATGGACAGGTTTAACTGCTGAGGAACTTCTCCACGCAGCTCAAGATAGGGATAGATACAAAGAAGTAGTCAACGCTTGAGAAAGCAAGACACTGTAAGAAGAAGAAGAACACGCTTGGATATTTGTTATTAAATTTTGGTTTAATTATTGGATCAAATTAAATACTTATCTCCCTAAAAGAGCATTTTTGCAGTATTCTAAATGATGTTTCACAAATAGAAAGGTGCTTAATTATTTTTTGTAGGGTTAAGAGGGGCATAACATATAAATACAATTGGTTTTCTCTTTAGTTACTTATCTAAATCGTTACAATCTTTAAAAAGTCTTGAAATTACTGCCTCCCTGTATATTAAAATAAAAAAACAATTTTAACATTTTGCTTTAAATAAAATATGCGGAAAATATTTAAAATGTCATAAAAGAAAATATTAAAAATAGCAGAAACACGTCTTTTGTTTTTGAAAAGTCAATTACGAATTTAATGAAGTGTGCCTGGTTTTTCTAAAGTATGGAAAACATTTTGTTTCTTTGTGTGGTTAACAAGTACCTATAAAAGTAAAAGAGTGTAATTTGTTTCTTTGTATTTCTGACTAAAAATGAAAGCCACGTTTACACTGGAGTTAGCAACAGAAATGTAAATACCTTTTATGTTATTAACAAAAGTTACCATAAATTTGGTTTTATTATTAATATTTTGCCACTTCACCTGCTCGCCTGCTTTAGTGGGGCACTCATTTGGTAAAATCCCCGATATAATCGGAGGAATCAACATTACCAACAAATGTTAACACATGTTTTAGATTCGGTAACCTAGGCGTTAATATCATAAGTAATAGAAACCTTCAAGAAGAAGTCCGAACAAAAACAATAGCAGCAGCTAGGGCATCAGGATATCTCTGGGACATAATAAGGAGAAACAAACATATGAGTATTAAAGGCAAAACGCGAATTTACAAGACGTGTGTAGGTTAGTTTAGGTAGGTTAGGTATCATGTGAGTGAGGCGTGGTTGCCCCTTCACTGCGACCTTTAGTAGGTTTATTATGGCTCACCCCTAGAGGTTACAGTTCACCGCACAATCCTGCCCTTCTCACGAAGTTCATGGATGTATAGGGTGAGTTTTTTTTGAAATCGGTAGGTTCTAGGTTGGTGTAACCAAATATGTTGAAGCTGATTCTTCCCAGGCCGTGGCATGAACATAGTATATGTTTAGCAGTTTTGTCGTCCACGCAGCAAAACCGACATTTCGTTTGTTGGTTCAGACCTATCTTTCTGAGGTGGTTACTTAGACGACAGTGTCCAGGAAGCAGTTCCGTTAGAATACGCAGGTCATTTCTGCTCCATTCTAGGATCTGCTTAGTCGTGTTTCTCGAGGGTTTAGGTAGAAACGCCTTCGAGTGAGTTAACCCTGGTATATCGGACCAGTACGTGAGTATTTTCCTCTCCGCCCAGTCCGAAATAATTGTTTTGCCGGCACTTGTGGAGACAGAATGGCTGATAATCGACTACCCAAAATTGCAAAAGAGGTAAAAACAACCAACCGTAGACCTCCAGGAAGACCACCAAACGATGGTTCGAAATCTGGACATCGGAGTCACAACTTAGGCTACAGCTTTGAAAAAACAAGACATTGTCTTAAAATAAGCAGAAGAAGTAGAAGAAGACTTACAAATTTAAGGCGTTTTTAAAATGTTATTAACATTTTGTTATCCACACTTGTCAGCAACTTTGGTGTAAACGCAGCTTTAGTGCTTTAAAAAATAATCACATCATATAATTATGTGCTCGTTGGTAAACATTTTAAATTTATGGGAAATTTAATCTACTTTAATACGCCAACTTCAATTAATTTATTATTTATTACAGACAGAATTCGATAAATTTATTGGAACAAAGATGATTTCTATTCAATGAGTTCCTTTAGGTCGTTGCTAAATAGGAAATAAATTTTCGTTAACGGGAAACCAACTTTTCCTTACTTTATTTATGTCCGGCTGTCAAATTTACATGTTTTATGGCATACGTGAAACACGAAAAGCTGAAACGTTATGAATATTGTTTGGTTACGTTATCGTCGAAATAAAAATCGAAAAGTTTCACATTTCTGAATAGAAATTTATTTTGTTTTTCATACCGTGCTTTTAACTCGCAGACTGCGGGTCGTGATTTAAATCAATTTATATTCAATTCCATTTTTTTTATCGATAAATAATGTAACATCCGATTAAAAAAAATGGTAAATTATTTATTTTCACTGAATAAAAGAAACCCAATATGCCTTCTTTATAGGAAATATGCATGGTTTTTTTTAATCGATAATTTACATCGCTACATAATAAAAAAAATTTCAACGCCAAAAAATCAAATTAAAGTTAAAAAAAGTTTAAAATAGCCAACTCACACGGGCACTTTAAACTCTCGTCATTTTGGTGCGCTTGGTGTGACGTCATAGTCTATGACAACAAACAAGCAAGTGAAAATGTTAAGTTGAAGATTATTTAAGATGTATTGTGCTTTGCTAAAATGTTACAGTGTTTTCTATTTTCAACTAATACATTATCATAGAACTAACTACCTTCTCCCTCTGTAGAGCAATCCAAAGAGCCGACATACAAGTACTGCATTGTGCCTAAGTGCAGAAATACACTAAGAAATGCACTTGATAAAGTGTGTTTTGTCCTAAGAGGAGCAAACACCTAACCTAACTTATTAATTTCTTGCTCAAAAAGCCCTTTTTTCATTCACATGCATATTCCCTATTAAGAAAGATCGTAGGATTTAAATTGTCCTTATTTAATATCTTTTTGATAGGCTCACATACAGAAGCAGCATGCCCTTATACAAAGATGATAAAGTTTATAATACTTGGATTTAATAAAAGAAGCACACATAAGATATTGAGAAGTGACGTGTGTTCAAAAAAGGCTAGTCTCGATTGGTACAAGATAATGGTTTAAAACCTACAATCGAGCTGCTTCAAAAGACATTTAAGATCGGAAGAATAATTGATTTATGCGTGCGAGTACGAAAATAAGCAACAGTGTTCTGTAATGGTTGTAGCCTCTTGTCGGAACCACTGTACAAAGGTGACGCAGCCAAAATTTTACACCAATTCCGAGTATTTGGTTAAAATGTTTAAGTGCCCGGTCACCGCATAAATGAGTGCTAGTCTTAGTACGTGAAAAGATCGCCAAAGACAAACTGGTCACGTTTCAGCATTAAGAGGTGTAAAAACCCAAAACGTGTCTTCCTCTGATCGTATTCAGTATTTGTTTCAGAGGTTGGAACCTTCAGGAATGATGGTTTGACTCAAATTGCTAGCAAACCGCGATCATTATTGGTTGGGCGATTAGTTAAGATTGTTTACTCTAACAATATCCTCATATCTCCCCGCAATTTTGGGGCGTGAAGTTGGTGAGTGGTTCCCTCTGGCTAGGATTGTCATTAACTAGCAGCTAGTCATTTTCTTGAGTCGAAAAATAAGGATGCAGGTCCTTCGGGACCAAAATAATTCGTTTTATGTATGATTCAATACCAACATAAATTGCTCGCTCACGAAGTACTCCGAGCAAATAATCGTCGGTTTTTTGAAAAAACTGACCGCGCGTTTGAGAATCGTAAAATGATTATTTTTAATGGTACACAACCATTTGATTTCCAAAAGTATTCAGAGAAATAAGGAAAGTAACTGACGACAACAGATCATTCTTCACCATAACACTCTATCATTTAACACAACAGATCGAACAACCAGTTATTTGGGCACTCAAAATATCAAATTATATATTTTTGTTTCCACATATATAAAGAACAAATTGCATGATTAACAATTTTTGACAGCAATAGAAGCGGTTGATGCGTCCAAAATGCATGTTTTGGTGACACCACCTTTACAGTGGTCAAATTACTCTTCTAACTGGTTTAAACGCATTGATATTTGTAAAGAAGATTTTGAAATACAATAAAAAAAAATTTGTTATTTCTAATAAAAAAATTAGCACCGTAGAAAAGAAAATAAAGATTTTAGGGAAAAGACTTTCGAATGAGAAAAGAATTGTAAATATCAAACAAAACTATAAAAAGACAATATAACATTTAAACGTGAGTATTTTATAGAAGAGTAAAAATAAAAACCAACCAAATGTAAAATGATATGCTGATAAAACTGGCTCAGGATAAATTCTCAAAGATGCAGTATAGTTTAACGAGGTAAATTGGTTCAATAATTGTTGGTATTAAATTTCGTGTATCTGGTTGTTAATCAATAGGTTTAAGTTTTAAAATATACACAGGCCGTGCAATAATGTTGACTAATTACCAATGTTAACAATACTGGAATTATTGGAATTAATGTTGCTGTTTGATTATCTAGTGAAATACACTTCTCTTCGGTCAATATTAATTATCTATAACATACTTTAATTAATAATTCTAAATTGTACTAATTGGCAAACACTTTTGGCTGACAAATTCATAGAATTAAAGACTTCATACATTTATCATGAGTCAGTCGAGTCGTTGGAATCTATCGTTTGTCATTATAACCTAAAAAATTATTAAAAAAAATCCATTTAATGCTGTACTTTATTGAAAGTGATTAATGCGATAAATAAATAGTGCGTATTGCATTATTTTAAAAATGCAAACAGATATTTAGGATGTAATTTTGTAAAATCTTTTTGCTACTGAAAATGTTCGCTATAAACGTTTTATAAAAGCGAATGAAATATTTGTTATTCGTTTTCTTTTTTCGAAATGACTATCATGCAACATAAAATGGACCGTAAAATATATATATATATATATCTACTTTCTATGTTTCAATATAACCTAGACAAGCTTTTTACATGCGTAACACAGCCCTCCGTTGCAAATAAACGTATAAAAAAACCAAACAAAACACACAACAGCAAAAATATCACATGAAACACTCGCCCGCAAAACGCTTTTGGGTAGATTTCTATCGTCTTCTTCAGTGATTTGTGTCCGGTACGTGGGTCTTTCGAACACCGGAGGATTATCGTTTACGTCTTTGACGTGTATTACAACTGTTGTGTAATTTTCCTTTAGATTGTCTGAAGCCGCTAGGCGAAGCTCGTACTGTGAACGAAATTGGACACATTGATAACAATAATTAAACATTAACAGATAATTCATAAAAAAATTGACCTTTACCCTGACGTCATACCTACAAACCTCGCAAAATGAATCAATGAGTCGAAAATGGCTACTGTTACTTTGTCGTGTGCCTAAATATTTCCACTGTTTCTTTATCTTGTCAGTTTTTTTTTGCGTTATAAATAACTAAATATTGCTGTTGGTTGAAATCAATTTAAATAATTCCATATTACTGTTTTAAAATAGTGGAAAATTTAGATAAGAGTCCTGTAATATTCACTAATAATTATTTTGTCTGCTACTAATACACTTTACAAGAATGAAGAGGCTTTTCTGCTGCAGAGATTTAAACCTTGATTTAAAAATACGACTGATGAGATGCTATGTGCTGTCTATACTATACTATGGGATGGAGGCCTGGACACTGAAGGTAACCGACCTGAGAAGACTGGAGGCATTTGAGATTTGCCAGAATTTTGGTTGCCATTCTAATGTTTTGTGGATATACCGAAGAATATTGAGGATCTTATGGGTAGAGATAATAACCAACGTGGAAGTGATGAGGCGTATGCATAAGGAGAGAAGTCATTCCAAAAATTAAGAGAAGAAAACTGCTGTACATGGGACATGTCAAGAGGTGATAAAAAAATTAAATGCTACAAATAGTTATGCAGGGAAAAATCCAAAGCAAGAGATCTATAGGAAGAAGGCGAAAATATGCCTGAAAAACCTTAGGGATTGGTTTGGATGCAGTAATAATGAACTATTTAGAGCTGCGGTCTCAAAAATAAGAATTGCCATAATGACTGCCAAACTTTGAAGCGGAGACAGTACATAGAGAAGAGAATACACAAAAAGATATTCTGTAACCATAACCGAAAGTAGAAATTTCTAAGAATCTTATATTTAAATAAATTTATTTAAATTTTAAACAGCACATAATTTAGGGCTAACAAAAACAATTGCTAGCATAATAAAAATATCAAATCATTGGTAATGAAGGTACTTAATGTACACTATTAATACATTTATTAACATTCCGAAATTTAGAATACAATACATATTAAGTATTTAAGAAATCATCGTCAGACTCTAAAGAGTGTTTACATGCATGTATCTTTCTTACGGTTATTAACGTAATTTTTACTTTGGTTGACTTTATAAATCTACCATAGATTGTAGGGTGGGTCGTGAAGGCCATGCTGCCTCTCAAGCACTTCGACCTATCAGATCTTTTCTGCATAACCCTTAATCTATTCAAGGCCCGGGATTCCGAGACTTCGAGTAAAGCTTATCAGTTTCCTGGGGGCTAAGTTTCTGATATCGAAGGGCTTTAGGAAGGCCCGTCCCAGAAACTTGAGTCTCTTGCAGAAAAGCGCTGGGCATTCGCAAAGCAAATGTTCTGCAGTTCTCGCAGTAGCGGCAACTATCACTTTCTGTTTTGCCCATCTTTTTCAGGTGGTACCTTAGAGGGCAGTGTCCAGTGAGGAGTCCCGTCACCAGTTTCAAGTCTTTTCGCTTGCCTTTGTACTGGCACTTTATGCCAGTGAAATTTCATTTCATCTGTTTCCCAGCGTCGAACCTCTTCTTTCAAGTTGGCTTTGGAAAGTCCACAGAAGGGTTCTGGACCGGAAAATTTTGTATTTGCCCCTTCTTTGGCAAGGCAATCTGCTTCTTCGTTGCCTTTAACTCCCTTGTGACCTGGAACCCACATCAGAGTAACCTGATTGTTTGCTGCCAGTTGTCTCAGGGACTGTTTACAGTCCCAAGTCAGCTTAGACTCACAAGTGTATGACTTCAGAGCTGCTTTTAGTGCTGCTTGACTATCTGATAAAATATAGATTTCTGCCCTCGGGTGTTTCTTTCGATGCACTCCTGGGCAAATGTCTCTATGGCATGTAATTCTGCTTGAAAGATGGTTGGGGTGTTACCAAGGGGTTTTGAGAGCCTAAAATTCGGCCCTATAACGCCCACTCCAACCCTTTCATCCATCTTGGATCCATCAGTGTACCACACTAAAGCATCCCTTCCTAGTTGAGGTCCGTTCTCTGTGCAAACTTGGTGATTGTTTATAACCACTTCAAACTGTATTTCGAAGTCGTACCTAACTGGCTAAATCTACCATAAATAATGTTCCCGTTTCACGAAAGTTTAGCCATCGTCTAAGAAGTAAGGTTACGTTAAAAATATTTATTAAATGCAAAACAAAGAATTTTGTATTCACCGTAAAATTAAATTAAAAAATTGGAGGTTTTAAAAAACCGATTTTAAAGAATTTATCCGAATGCAAATGATAAAACGCTTGGAACAAAACTCGAGGTATCAAAATAATGACAGTTGTCATAATAATAATAATAAATGTCTTTATTACCAATTTTAAAAAAGAATTACATTTTATTTACATATATTTAGGGCGAGATTCAGTTTGTATGTAATAATAAATAAGGTACAATATAACTATATATGTATTTAACATACATCTGCTCTTCCATCTAACCCCAAAAGAAAGTCGAAGACAGCAAATAGAATAATAGAAAAATAATTTAAATTAATAGAAAAAAAATAATAGTTTAGCAATAAATTAGCAATTTTAATCCAAAAAATTAAATTATTGTTGAGAAAAATAATAGTCAAAAAAGGTCAAAATAAATTCTTATGAATACAACCAATTAATCATTATTGGTGCTATCTCTTTTCAACATTAAGAGCTCATAATTAGAGATACAAAAGAACGTGTGTCATTGCTTGAGAAACAAGTGCATATATTGTATGATATGTTTCTACTGTCAGTAAAAAAGGATGAGGTATATAAAGTTTGTGTTATTGTTCATTGTTGGTGACGTCAGGGTAAAGGTCAATTTATTCAACTGTATATTGTATTATAAACACATTAAACTTGGCAATTTTTCACGCTTTCTCATTGAGCGCATAAACATCGTGTGAAAATTTTAACCTTTACACTATTTACCTGTAAATATGCAGAATGTACATACACAAAAATATTTTAATGTAGCTAATACAATTTAAAGACAATTTAAAAAAAATTAAAAAGAGCATTACAAATTTATTATTAATTAAAAATATTTTTTAATTATATAGGGTTGTTCAGGACCAGCCCCCCCCCCCCTAAACAAAATTAAGAGGTTTTTTGTCAGTTGTAGTAAATTTAAAAAAAAAATTTTAATAACTTTTGGTTTATATAATAAATAAGATAAAAATAGACCTGTTTATTTAGATGAACTAAATTAAATAAGAACTAAGAATCCACCAATAAAATCACGACTTCTTTGACAATGACGTTCGTTTTTATTTCCAATTTCATTCTGTACTTCGAAAATATATAAAACAATTACACCGTATTTAGATTTACAATCGAAACTATTATTTTATCAAAAAACAAATGAAAATACAAAAACTTTTAGGTTAGAACGAAATTTAAAAGAAAGTTGAGGGTTAGTATAAAATAAAACAAAACAAATAGGGTGTCTCTGGCTCAAAACAATTTTGTCTAGTCATGCGCACGTTCATTTTTAAATAAAATAAGATAAGATTTGAAAGTTGGCCGATTCTTATTTTATTTTTTATTATCAGTCATTGCAGGCGCCCCATCAATTGTCATTGTTACGAGTTTATATAAAAGTAGTTTAATCTTGCTAATAAATTCTTTGAATTCCGTGAATTTATTATGGCCACAAGTTTTTCCTTTTAAGGAAATCATACTAAGTAGTTCATCTTTCGTCGAAAAATCTTCAAAGACCATCCGAATAAAAATAAGTAATTGTGCACTATCAGTTGTACGAGGGCGGTTTGATAAGTCAGTGACTTTTTGAATAAAACAAATTTTTTTTCGCAAATAAACATTTCATTTTTCTGCATAATCACCTTTTAGCTCGATACATTTAGTCCAGCGTTTTTCTAATTTTTTTATTCCCTCCAAATAATAGGTTTTTTCAAAGCTCTCAAAATACGCGTTTGTTTCGGTAATGACTTCTTCATTCAACTCAAATCTCTTACCGCCCAGCCATTTCTTTAGGTTTGGAAACAGAAAATAGTCACAGGGGGCTAAATCAGGAGAATATGCTGGATGGGGTAGCAGTTCGTATCCCAATTCGTGGATGTTGGCGATCGTGACTAGACAAATGTGCACACGTGCATTGTCTTGATGGAACAGCACTTTCTTCTTCTTAGCCAAATGCGGTTGTTTTTGCTTTAAATCAACGTCGAATTTGTTCAAAAGCTTTGAATAATATTCGCCGGTGATCGTTTTACCTTTCTTGAGGTAATCGATGTGAATGACACCGCGTACATCCCAAAAAACTGTGGCCATGACCTTGTTGGCTGACAGACTCTGTTTCGCCTTTTTTGGTCCACGTTCACCCCAAACAACCCACTGTTTCGATTGTTCCTTGGTTTTTGGCGTGTTGTGATGGATCCATGTCTCATCCACAGTAACAAAACGGCGCAAAAATTTGTCCGGATTACGGCTGAACATCGCTAAACACTCTTTTGAAGTGGTCACACGATTGCGCTTATGGTCGAGTGTGAGCAATCGCGGCACCCATCTCGCAGAGAGTTTTTTCATGTCCCAATATTCGTGTAAAATATGATGTACCCGGTCAGTTGAGATACCTACAGCATAAGCCAACTCACGCACTTTCATGCTTCGATCATCCAATATCATTTAATGGATTTTATCGACGATTTCCGGCGTGATCACTTCTTTTGGGCGACCTGGACGTTCGGCGTCACTAGTGCTGGTACGACCACAACGGAACTCTGTAAACCACTTCTTAACCATTGAAATTGATGATGCCGAGTCCCCGTAGTATTTATCAAGTCTTTCCTTAGTTTCAGTGATGGATTTTTTACGTAAAAAGTAATGCTTAATCAGCCCACGAAATATACTTTTTTCCATTTTCGTAAAAATTCACGAGGTTGTCTGCTTTGAACGGCTATCAAACACCAACTGCACGACGTAGCTTGCTCAAAATTAGAAAGTTGTCCACTGATAGATTATAGTTGACGGCAGCACTGTTGCATTTGAAGTAACTGCGCGGGAAATTCAAAAAGTCACTGACTTATCAAACTGCCCTCGTATCTGTTGACAGTTGTAGCAAAAAAGCAACGCAGCGGACGATATCTCTTTGTAATTATTCGTTTATGTTTTCACTCACCGTTTGCCACGATCGACTGGACTAATAGCCGCGATCGATCGGTTGGCCATCCCTGATCTACAGCATCTAGTTCAGGATGTACCTAACTTAATAGGCATATCAAGTAAGTAAGGGATTGTAGGTTTTTTTTTGTAATGAATTAATGTATATACGTGCACGTGGTCTAGTTAAAAAACACGATGATTGATAGTCAATGGCGTAGCGTGGGCCATTGTCGCCCGGGGCGGAATCATAATTTGCCGCCCCTTAAACGTCATAAAAATAATGATGTTGGTGTTGGTGAGAAAAAAAGTAATCATATGAAAGAACTGAGCGAATAATGTTTATTTCAAAACCATGTAATATAGTACGTCGGTAGGCAAAACCTATTACACTATAAAAATAACGTCTAGTATAAGTCTAAAATTCTACTTTTTGGGCCTTACGCGCAACAAAATCATTAATAACTTCATCAAAGTTAATTTCGTTCGTCACAATTTGTTCTATTAATAAAATCACTCGATCTTATGGAGCTCATGGTAGACCTCAAGTAATTTTTTATTAATTTCAGGTTTGAGAAGCTACGCTCGCATAAAGCAACACTGATAGCTGTAGTTATAAAAATTTAAAGCATAATTACGATATTAGGTACGCAAATACCATAGTTGCATTACTGAATAAATTCTAAAAGCTCGAGAGATCCTTTCAAGGCATTGTCTTGAGCTTTGGCATCAGCCAAAGCAATGAAATTGCGTAACCTCTCCCATTTAATTTCCATCTCATCCACATCGATATCACATTGCTCTTTTCCGAACTTACACTTGTATTCTGTGTTCAATAAGTTCGTTGGTGTGGGAAAAGAGTCCTTGACATCCAGCTCGTGCAGTTGCTGAAATCTGGTCTTGATTTCTTGTATAATTCTGTCCACCGATTCGAACATTTCTTGCTTTAACCGATTGTCATAAATAAGTTAAACCAGCATCAGCAGCGTTCTCGCCAGCCATATTTTTTATCATTCTTGTTCATCGTGAAACGATTTCAAAGCATAAATGTTTATAGCACATTGGTGCACGTTCAGTCCTTTTGTCTGGAGATATAATTGTGCATCATTTACTTCGTAGAGAGCTTGACTCCATAGTCCAAGAAAGGCTAAAAATGATAGCGACTGGAGAGCAGTAAGCAATAAACCAGCGTCTGATCTTGTCGCAGCATTTTCCGCTGTGTTTCCTGCAAGTGATTCCAACACTTCAAGGATCTCACTGTAATAGGTCTTTATGACAGCTACGGCTTCATATCTAGAACTCCATCGTGTTTTAATTGGGCGCTTGACTCCTTGACCTGTAACGTCGGTAAGAGATTTCCAGCGCTGAGTAGAAGATGAAAAGTAATTGAAAATCCTCTCCATAGTACCAAAGAACGTTCACTGCGATTGATGATGCGTGTACACCCACCAGATTTAATAAATGATTAGTGCATGCAACAAACTGGGCATTTTTATTAACTGCCTTGATACGCATTTGTACACAAGAATGTGTTCCCGACATGACAGCTGCATAATCATATGCCTGTCCACGGCAATTTTGGATATCCAGTACAGTGTAAAAATAATAACTTGGCATATTCAGTGATTCATTTTAAGGCAGCCGCGTTCCTATTAAATCGGCACCCTAGCGGAAAACAAAACTGCAAAATGCTGTTACACTTGAAGAGTACAAAAAGGGGCAATTTTGCCGCCCTCCTAATAGTGGCGCCCTGGGCGGTCTCCCTTGGTACGCCATTGTTGATAGTAAAAATATCAATACGTCTTTTTAGCGGATACGTCGTGTTTCACCCCACAGCGTCTTAACGTCGAAAACCTGCTTTTAGTTGTTTAACTGACTTGATTCTCGTCTGACCATATATCGGTCGTACTCGGCGTGAAGACGATAAAAAAGAGCGAACGGAAAAGTAAAGTAATATTGCCTAAGGGAAATTATTATTGATACGCTCCTTTCACATTATAAGAATATGGAAATTAAATGGCTTTGACGTACGGTTGATGCTCCTTACGGAGAAAATTACTTGTTTTTTTACACAAAACGACACGGCCACCGTCTATCAGTCGTTGTCAAGCCATTAACGTTATAAAAATTAAACAAAATTTCATGAAATAAATGGTAAATCAAATTATTGCGCTGTGTTTACTCCGAGATCTTGTCCCCAGTTCTCGCTTTGACCAATGTAATTAGAATTTCACAATCAAAATTAGCCATTTTTCCTATGAAATTAATGCACTCGCTCAAATAGCCAAACTAGAAATAGGTATTCAAACCACAGTACCTTCGTGCGACGGAACGACAGTAGCATGTGAAAGGGGTCTAGTCATGTAGGCAACTGTGTTGGGGACCACGGCACGATCGCCGTCTGCTGTAGTGGCAAGGAAAGGCAACTTCACCGTACGTAAAGGTACCATTCAATTACAACAAAACCAATAACAAAAGACTAAAACTGTGGGTTTATACAGCAAATAAGATAAAGTAAGAAATAAGATAGGTTTAGGTTTAGGTTTAGGTTTTATGTGAGTGGGGCGTGGTCGCCCCTCCACCGCGACCCTTAGTTAGGTCTATTGTGGCTCACCCCTAGAGGCTACAGTTCACCGTACAATCCAGCCCTTCTTACGAAGTTCATGATTGTATAGGGTGAGATTTTTTTAAAATCGGTAGGTTCTAGGTTAGTGTAACCAAATATGTTAAACCTTATTCTTCCCAGGCCGGGGCATGAACATAGTATATGTTCAGCAGTTTCGTCTTCCACGCAGCAGAACCGACAGTCCGTTTGTTGGTTCAGATCTATCTTTCTGAGGTGGTATCTCAGACGACAGTGTCCCGTAAGCAGTCCTGTTAGAATACGCAGGTCATTTCTGCTCCATTCTAGGATCTGCTTAGTTGTGTTTCTCGAGGGTTGTAACGGTAAAAACGCCTTCGAGTGGGTTAGCCCTGGTAAGTCGGACCAGTACGTGAGTATTTTCCTCTCCGCCCAGTCCGAAATAATTGTTTTGGCGGCACTTGTGGTGACTCCAAAAACCGGTTCTGGTCCAGTGAACGCAGATTCGGCCCCCTGTTTTGCAAGGGTGTCGGCTTTTTCGTTTCCTTCCACCCCCTGGTGCCCAGGTACCCACAGTAGGGTCACCCTGTTGTTCGCACCGAGGTACTCTAAGGATTCGATGCAATTCCATACAAGTTTAGAATTTATCTTGTTGGAGCTCAGTGCTTTTAAAGCGGCCTGGCTGTCTGATATTATATTTATATTTTTGTTTGCTAGAGGTCTGTTGGTCAACTCTCTTGCACACAATTCGATAGCGAATATTTCAGCCTGAAAGATTGTGGCATACCTGCCAAGACTGGTAGATATTTCAATCTTTGGTTTCCTGCTGAAAACACCGGCCCCAACTCCATCTGGGGTTTTTGAGCCGTCTGTGTACATTACGTATTCAGTCTCTGGGAAGAGGATTTGTCCCCTCATCCATTCGTCTCTCTCCGGAAAAAAGACTTTGAACGACTTTCCTACGTGTATTTTTGTAGCTAGCAAGTCAGGAACCATCCCGAGAATTTGGTGGTTTTTTGTTTCACTCAGTATCCCGGAAGAAATAAGATAAGAAAGTTAAACATACGTAAATTAATGGGAACGTTTATACACCTACTGAAATAAAAAATAAGATAAGAGTTGACCAACTTTTAACTCTTATCTTATTTTATTAAAAAATGAATGTACGCATGACTGGACAAATTGTGTTAAAACACTCTGTTTGTGCTGTTCTATTCTATACTAACCTTCATCTTTCTTTTAAATTTTGTTCTAACCTAAAAGTTTTTGTATTTTCATTAGTTTTTTTGATTAAATAATAGTTTCGAATTAAAATCTTAATACAGTGTAATTTTTTTATATATTTTTGAAGTACAGAAAACAAATTAAAGAATGAAATTGGCAATAAAAACGAACGTCATTGTCAAAAAAAGGCGTGATTTCATTGGTCAATTCTTAATCCTTATTTAATTTAGTTTATTTGTATAAACAGGTCTATTTTCGTCTTATTTCTTAACTTATTTTTATTTTACCTTATTTGCAGTATAAACCCAGGGTAACTTTATGATTGTCAGTAGACCAGACATACCATATCAAAACGCTGTCATAAAAATGGATAAAGAACCCATAAAAACGTGTATTCAGTTTTAAATATCTTGGTTGGAAGCTACACGAAAATTGGGATTTAGATACATTTTTAAAACAGTAAGTCAATGCTTTGTTTAATACAATTTTAAAAAAATAAATTTATCGTAAGATATATTGTTCTTTGTTCTTAATATTAACGTATTTGCAGCAACCTCGTCAACATTTCAGAAACACGCTCAGACCCGTCGATTTTTGATTAAAGGGGGACACTCTTTTCCGGTATTTTTGACATCAAACGTTCACGCACCTTCCGAAGAATTTCCGGAGTAATTCGACTGCAAATCTTCCAACGACGCTGATTGTGTTTTATAGATTTTACTCTTTACCACTACTTTTAACCCCAAGCGAGGGTAAGAATTACCCCAAATTTTTTAAATAGCATTGGAGGTCGAATAAGATGTCTTTCAAAAGCTCTTACAATTCTTTATACAATAGTCTTTAAATTTTAAAATTCCGCTAATTACTTATTGAGACATTAGATTTTAAATGTGAAACTTATTTGCTCAGCTATTTAATATCGACATGTCAGTAAAAAGTTTATACTAGAGTTAGCGAAAAAATTTTAAGAGACAGAAAATGAAGCTAATAAAAAACGAGAAATAGAAAAGACTGTAGTTAATCCTCCGAATTATGCGGCGATTGTTCGTCAGTATTTAGACCAACGTTTTCCACGGCATTGGAATGGGAGGAGAGGCAGCATCGAATGGCCTCCACGATCGCCAGATTTATCGCCCCTCGATTTCTTTTTGTGGGGACATCTGAAAAGTAAAATCTATAAAACACAACCAGCGTCGTTGGAAGATTTGCGTCAAGGAATCGTGCAGTGGAATTACTCGATTCTTCGGAATGTGCGTGAACGTTTTGAACATAATCTTTATTATTGTATGGAAACGGGCGGTGTAAAAATTTAATTTTGGAGTAATTCTTACCCTCGCTTTGGGTTGAAAGTAGTGAAGTCAAAAATACCGGAAAAGAGTGTCCCCCTTTAATAAAAAATCGACGGGTCTGAGCGTTTTTCTGAAATGTTTTCGAGGTTCCTGCAAATGGATCTGTTTCGTTTTCGGTTGGCCACCCTGTATAAATAAATAACAGACAGTTATCGATATTTCAAATTTTAAAAAACCTCAATAAAAAATATCGATAGGCGTAAATAAAATCTTTTTATTATTTAACTAAATGAACAAAAATATTAAAACTCCAATATCGGTACACATATACCGGATGAGCGATTATGACAAAATAATCCAAATAACAAAAAAAAGCCTTCGGATGATGTATGTAAAGGTAACGTAAGAGATGGAGCGGTAATGTGTTCGAAGCTAAACCGGCAATGTGTTTTCTTAAAAGACGTGGAAAAAAAACCAAATAAATACTTATTCGTTTTTTTTCTTATTCATTCTGCTGCGTTAATAGGCTATTTGTATCCTTTATCAGTATTTTATTACTTTCGTTGTTGATGTTACGGACATTTGGTTCCGATCAAAACATCCTTTACTTGAATTATGGTTACATCTTATTCAGTTCCTTTAATGTCATTTTTATTTTGTACTTTATTAACCGTACCTTATTTACAATATTTAAAAGCAGAAAATACAACTTTTCACACAGCGTAGATTGTTATTAAATTTAAAATTAATTAAATTACGGATTTCGAAGGATAGGTACTATACTTTAGATAGCTTTAAAGTACTAGGCAATAAAAAGTACTTCTGCACTCAAGTATTTTTCACCTAAAAATTTATTACAAACGGATACTTAAAAAAAAACCTAATTGTTAATTTTATCAGACAATAAAAGTAATTGAATAAATTTTCGAAAATTTGTTACAAGTGGATGGTTTTCTTTGTTTTTTTATTAAAAAAAAAACAGTCTTACTTTGTTTATTATCCTAAAATAAAGGAGCTAGAAAAAGTTATTTAACTACAAAAAAATTTAAGGAGAAAGGATGATAACAAATGGATTAATGTTGGGTAATTTAAAAAAATGGGACTTTTAAAAAGTAATAACCACACTATTATTAATGAGCCTTTTTCCTCAAGTACGAAAAATGCTACAGTAGAGACTAACATAACCTAATCCCCATTTGCATACATGTAAAAGTACCTATCAGAAAAATGTTAGACAGAAGACGACGCAAAATTAAAATTCGCAAATGTCAAGGACAATATAGTAGCAAAATTAAAACGTTGGCTTGCTTGTCGTAATTTGAAAATTTCAGGCAGAAAAAATCAATTAATTGACAGGTTAGTTAACAGAGTCTAGTTATTATGTAGCGGTACTTTAGAACTTTGATAACAGATGTTCAAAGTAATAATAAATTTAAAATTTATTTTAGACTAAAATATAAGTCAAAAATACTTGGTGATTAAGATAAATTTAATTAAATATCACAAATTAAAATGTTTTAGTAACAAACAGGGGTTATATTTTTTTCAACTCATGTCTATTTACTGAAAAATCAATTAACAGTAGTTTACTTGTTAATGGATAATTACTTGAGTAAAATAAATGTTTTACTCCAAGATTGACAATTAAGTACTTACTTAACCTTACTAATTGTTGCAGAAACTGGATCCGGATTTTCCTCAGTTAGACCTTTACCACAAATAAAATGTTTTAAACACACATAACCTGTATATTTATTAATTTTTTCTTTTGTTAAATCTACTCTGCTTAATGCGTGTACCCATTTATTACACCTAACCTCATAAATGTGGAGTTTTATAAATGGTATAAATAACACGTTTTCCTCTGGATATCGTGCTTTTTTTTGACACTTTCTGGGTGTTTATAAAGCTATGCAGTGCCCCATTCATTTGTTTTCCTGCCAACACCCTTCGCTCAATGTCACTGTCATACTTTTCATCTCTCGTAAACTTTGAACCCATGTATACAAACTCATTTACTTGTTCTCCCTTAATCAGAACTTCACAGTTTGTCTTCTCTTTCAAAAAAACATTCATTTTGTTTTGCTTACATTTATTTTTATCTCTTTGATTTTCAGCGCATCATGCATAATATTAACCATCGCCTGCAACTCCTCTTCGGATAGAGCTAATATGACTTGATCATTGGCGTAAAGAAGGCATTTGACGATCAAATCATTCATTTTCAATCCATACACACTTTCTTTCAAATCTTTTAAACAATCGTCTATGTATAAGTGAAACAGCCATGGCGAAGCCACACATCCCTGTCTCACACCTTTTTTAATGTTAAACCAGTCCGTGTAAGCTTCGTTTATCCTGACACGAGCAGTGGAATCCTCGTAAAGTGATTCCAGTGATTGTATTAAACTACCGATCACCCCATACTTAGATAATGTCGACCACAATTCACTCCTCACCACTCTGTCATAGGCCTTTTACAAGTCTATAAAAGCGCAATAGACCTTCTGACTTCTAGCCAAGAATTGTTCGACCATACCTCGTAATGAAAAGACCTGATCCATACATCTTACATAATAAATAATTCAACTTTATCTACACTTTTTAATTGTAAACAGATATGCCTTTAATTTATAGTTTACTCCGCACTCGACGTCATTAAAAATGCGAAGTTTTGGGTATTTCAAAGTTCTCAGTCAATGCGGCGAAGATATTAAGAAATGCAAAGAATAATTAAATTTTTTATATTAATCTTCGTTTAAAATTAGATTTTCTTATTGTTAGTGTCCCATTTTTCAAATACCTGCTTTAATCGCCGGATAAAAGCAAATTTTTAAAATTTATTGATGCTACCGCACTGAAGTTGATACAATTGTGGCATTTTTTTAATATTTAACAAAATTAAAAAATGAATTATACAATCGTAAATCACAAGGAGGGGTAATTTTATACTATCTTGGTCCCCTCGTTTTTTGGCTCTAGAAAATCAAAAAATCAACATTTTTAAGGGTTTTTTTTAATTCTTTGTTTTTACCGCGGACTTACGACAAAAATTACGGGAATAAAAAAATAAAAACTTATATTAGCATCAGGGCTTTAAATGATAACTTTTTTACAAGTAATCGAATAAAGTTTTTATATTTTTATTCTTAATCTACACACAAAAAAAAGAATTAAAAAAAAATTAAACAAAAATGTTGATTTTTGATGTTTTTACAGTTTAAAATAATAACAATTCCTCTCAAAATTGACCTTTTCTTACATATTATTGTTTGTACCTTTCTTATCAAGTAATCATCAAAGTAATATAAGCAAAAACATTCCTAAAATTACTTATTAAATAAGCAAGTATACAATATCTACATAATAATAATTTCTTAGTTTATTAGGTTACTTTAAAAAATTAAAACATATTGAGAGAATTTGGAGGACAGCGCCATTGCCATTGAACATGAAATTATCACATTTTAAAATCATTAACATTATTTTAAGTTATTTAACATTGAAGAATTATCAGTTGTGTATAATTTTTTTTGTAAATATTCATTTTTTTGTGTAGACCAAGGAAATAAGTATGATCTAACTACGTGTATAAATGTTATATACGATTATTGAAAAAAAAAAAAAATTTAAGAAGCATTAATTAAATTTCATTTGTAAATAATTAATAAATAAACATTTTTGTATGATTTTTTTTTAAATTGTGTAGATCAACAAAAAAAATGTAAGCTTTGTAAAAAAGTTATGAATGATTATATTTAAAGAAGTGCGATTATGATAATATTTAAAGTCACAAAACCATATAAAATCTTTAAGTGAGATATTTCCTATATTTTTTTTCCATAAATCCGCCGTAAAAACGAATATTTAAAAAAAAATTCATCAAAACCGTATGATTTTTCAAGGGGACTGTGATAGTATAAAATTATCCATGAAAGTATTTAATTAGATTGTCACAATGATTAGCAGTACCTTAGTAACTGGCGACTCGAAAATTAATTAATATTAGCATAGGATACGAAGACAATTTAAAATTAAGGGGAAAATAAAATGACTTTCATCTATTTTGCAATTCAGATTAAAGCAAATCTTAAGGTTTGTCTTTTAAAAAGTTATCAGTGACATTATTGTTAAAATGGGTCAGTAATATAATTTACTTAAAACAAAATATAATTGGCTAACGACAAATAAAACATTCTTTTTTATACAAAATTGATAGTGGGTAAAATAAAGTATCATAAATAGCCAAAAGTAAATATAAAATAATACAGAAAAAAAACTTTGCCTTAAAGGTCAGACCTTTTCACTTAAATTTGAATCCACTACATAATGTGATAAAAATAATTAAGTTAAAAAAAAAAAATACTTAAAATAAATTAATGACAAATTTTACAATATATTTTAAATATTTTGTTTGCCCAACATTTTTATAAAGTGTAGAATACAAAGATGTGTCTGTGTCTGTACCTATTTCGGAAAATACCAAACATACCAAAAGAAATTTTGAACATACTTTTTAAAATATCTCTTTGTATATATTTTTTTAAAATTATTAATGTTAAATTTTATTATTTTTTAAAAAGCTAGTGGTTTATTATTTTAAAGCTTTTTATAAAATACTTATTTATATTTTAAGGAATTTTTAAAATTTTAAATTTGAGTATATTCTTTAGAAACTACAAAATTAAAAAATTAGTGCTGAGCAACTTGGGTAGTGTATTTTTTAGGATTTTTATTGAATTTATTTATAAAGAGTGTTTAAAATAAAAAGAATGGTGATTATACGAGTAATTAGCTGGTTCCATCAAATTGGTATTAAAAAACTGAAAAATAGGATGTAATAATGAAAATTGAAAAAAAATATCATTAAAATGTAAATTTAAAATAGATTTTTTTTGGTTGTTATAATTGAAATAAATTAATCCAATTTAAGAGTAATATTTATAGATTTATTTCCTATTCTTTTTTTTTAATTAATTGCTTTTTATCTTATTGGTATTTATTAATGTGTACTAATTAAATTACAAGTTTTCTTATAAATTTTCTGCTATTTTCTGTTTAATGGCTCCATTTTTTATTGTTAATAAATGATAGCAATTATCCTAAACTTTATCGAATTCAGAATATTTGATCACCAACAAAATACACCAACGAGTGTAATTTCTTTGATTGATCCTTTTTCTAAACCATTTATCCTTTTTTTCATTGATGGCGCAAATAATTTTAAAAGGGGATTAGGATTACGTTCAAGTTAATTGGGACAACAAAAAAAAAGAGAGATTTGGTATACATATTTAAAGATCAAGTACTTATTAAAAAGTGATTCTCTAATAAATTAGTAAGGTTAGTTTTGTTTTTAAAATTCCAATAACTTTGTAAACAAGGAAACTTAGATCTAGGTTAATTGTATTGATCTACTATTAGGTAAGTTAAATAAATTGATATTTAAAAGCGTTTCTTTTTCTTGTTTGAAAGGTGATTGTAAGTCTGATCATTATTTGAGAAAAGGTTTGAACTGCCTTTTAATATTATTAAATTTGTTTAAAACTGTGCCCAAGTGGCTTATTATAAGATGAATGACTATTATTTCTGATTTAGACACAATATTACATTTGCAATACTTGTTAAAGATAGACTGCACCAGTGGTTTTGTGAATCTAAATTTTCTGATTAAAATTTGAGGTATTTTAAAAAAATACCTTCTTCTAGGAGCATGAATTCTAAATTTTACATGTTAAGAATAAGTCATAATTATATACACGTATATAAGTTGTTAATAGCACATTGTAACTTGTAATTAATCTGTATAATTTAAGTACAAAAACATTTGCATTAACGAGTGCAACTAAATGTTTATTTATAAAAAAAATTGTAATTTTAAATTACCTCCTTCTTTGTTTTATATAAAATAATGATAATTCAGTGATAATAATTCAATTCAATTTATAACAGCATGCAATTGTATATTTTTATTATTAAAATGGCAAATTTTTTCATAAAATGGCGAAGGAGCAACATTATGATATGTGCATCGTTCACTAACTATAAATATTAGTGTTAAACTAAAAACAGTTAAAATTAAAATTAAATTTGAAAAAAACTAATTTTTATTGAATAAGTAAATATTTATAAAATAAAAAAATTGTACAACGTTTTTACTTTTATTTGGTTAAAAAAAAAAGGAATTTAAAAAATTGAAAAATAGCAACCCCCACATTGAAACTACTGGTCCGTTTACTAAAACTTTAAACTTTAAATACAATTGCTGATTATAAACCTAACAACAACGTCACTGCACGGTTCTTAGATTAATGGAGTTCGGAGTATATTGTTCTACTTGTTAATAAATGAACAAATTAATGAAGCGAAAGAACAGTTCTCAACGAGATCGATTTTATTATCGAATCTCGTCAAAGTTCAGAATAATGAACATAGAAAAAAAGATAAGGATTCCATCTTTTATGTAATATTATTCTATGAAAGCTAATGATTTATAGTTGAAAATGAATTTCTATTTGAATTGGGTAAATTCCAGCAGAAAAATATTTGATTAAATATGATGGAACTATTGTTACCTTAAATCCTAATCAACCTTCGTACATGTTTTGTTTTGCCTGACTCATCAATGTTCACCTTTGTACTTTAAAATACATTTAATTTTATGTTTTAAATTTTCAAATAAAATTAAACAAAAACATAAAACTCAATATATCCACAGTTTTTTTTTAAATTTTAGTTTCGGATTAAAAATAAACCAGCATCTTTGTTAAATAAATACGCTAAAAATGTATTGAAACAACTAAAATTTAGTAACAGCAAAAACATGTAACAAGTTGAAAACGTGGATATACAAACTCGACGTAACTTAATAATGCAAGCAATTACAATTAAATTTAATAATTAAACTAAATAACATACAGTAAAGTAAACAACATAATTTACAGTATCAAAGTGCAAAGGTAACTTGTTAAGAAAATGTTTAGCAATGTTTGTTAATATAAAACCATTAATCTATATATTTATTTGAACGTGTGAAGCTGAATACACTTTTGTAGAATGAATGAAAAAGTACTTTTGTATATAAAGTGTATTTAAAAAAATTTATTGCAAAGCGCTTTCGACTTTCGTCATCTTCAGTGCTTACTTAGTCAGGTAACAGGAAGTGTTACAATTGAAGACATAACATCATATAACATCACATTAACATTTACTTTTTTAAAGATAATACAACAATCCATTCGTGCAGTAAGTTTTTAGTGTATTAAATGTTGCAAACTAAATATAAATGATTTTACCAAGTTAGCAGTAAAAATTCAACAAAAATAAAACAAAAATAACACAAGAATTTGTTGCTATTTAGTTGCCAAAAACTCGATTTTCGATTTGATTGATTAAACCGTTTTCTGAAAAACGCAGTAACTGCTAGCTTCTTGTAAAGAAATTTGTTACTGCAAAGCTGGAAGAATGATGAGAAGTATGCAACACAATCATTTAACTGCACGAAAGTTCAAATATTCGGTTGTTAAGCTAGCATAAACAAAAAAAATTATTGCTGGTCGAAAATACCGGCCAATCTTTAGTTGCCATTTTGTTCATTAAAGTTTAAAATAATCGGGTGTGTCAAGCTAGCACAAACAAAAAAATGAGATTGTTGGTCAGAAAAACCGCCTAATCTTTACTTAGTTGTAAAAGTTGTATCTAAGTAATTTTGTAAAAGTAAAGTTTAATGAGTAAAAGTATTGTAATAAAAATTGTTTTGTTGCTGTATCGAGAGTTTAAAATCACCGAACCCAAGAAAGAAGTAATTTCGTAACAGTACTATAATGACTATAATATTATGATTGACCCGTTTAACAATATAGTATTTAAACCAGCCCACGATGCAATCAGAAAGAAACTACAAGCAGATCCATGAAAACGTAAGTCCAGTTTAGTTTTGTTAAATTTGTCTAAAGTTAACAAAATAATATTGCTATGAGATTAAAATACTCCTGAAGGTCTTATGCGTAAATTTTATCATAATGCTGCTGTAGAATTAGCGTGGCGAGGAGAAGAGGCAGTTGCTTGTCTGGTGGGTTTTTTTCAAATCGAGAAGAATAACGATGACTCTTCAATAAATCGCATTGAATACAATCCAGTAAAACGTGCCAAGGTGGTTTAAAAGCTGTATAAGTAGTAAATGGTTGGTTTCCAATAATGAAAGACTAAGACTCTTTTTACTGAACTGAGCAATAGACATTTTGAATTCTAGTCAAGAATTTTTTGAATAAACCTCGTAATGAAAAGACTTGATCCATACATCTCCTTTCTCTTCTAAATCCTTTTTGCACATCCCATATCATCTTCTCAGTTTCATTCGTCACTCTTTTGAACAATATCTTTGCAACCAGTTTGCCAACTATGCTGAGTAAACTAATACCTTGGTAGTTCTTACAGTCCTGCTGCGAACCTTTTCCCTTGTAAAGCGACATGATAACGGCCTTGCACCAGTCGTCTGGTACGCTACCACTCCTCCAACAAAGGTACAGCAGACTAGTCACCACGCTTTGTACAGCCTTTAGCATTTCAACTGTTATCCTGTCGTACCCAGCAGCTTTACCCAATTTCATACTGTTCAACGCTTTCACAATTTCTGTCGTACTAATTTCACTTTTATTGCAACTCATGTCTTCGAATGGGGCCCGTACTTGTTTATCCTCTTTTTCAAATAAACTCAAAGTATTTCTTCCATCTCTTTAAAACGCATTACCTCTGGCTGTTTTTATGGACTTACAGAAAAAATTTAAATATTGTTTTGGAAATCGTCAGATAACCTATCAAATTTATCTTTAACACTTTCCTTCTTTCCTCTTTTGCCACACCTTTTAATCTTTGATACTCATTCTTTGCCTTGTTTACATCCTCAATTGTTGCCCTTTGTGTTATTTGATTGCCTTTTGTAGCCAGCCAATCTAGCCAGGCTTTCTTTTTTTTTGACACTGCTTTTTAAACCTTTACGCATATTTTCTGTAACTTGCAACCTTTCCTTCTTTTACTTACACCACGCACTTTAATAGCAATATTCACGACTCCTTTTTTAAATGTCTTCCACAATTCTTTAACCTCACATGCTTCATCTAAACTGTTAAATAAGTTTTACATATTAGTAATATAATCATCAACGAAAATATATATTCCTGCTACCTTTAAATGAAGCTAGAGTAAATGCGATATCCAGAAACTGTTTAACCGTTTAACTAAATAGCAACATATTTTCGTATTTTTTTTATTTTGCTGACTTTCCACCTTAGTAAAGCTTTATTAATTAAACAACGTAAATCACTTTCACTACCCATGTTGATTTAATTAAGGACTGCTTGTAGTTTTTGGAGGTTTGGTAGTCAGCGTAAAATCAACTGAGAATTTAAACAAATTTTACAATTTACAATGGAAATTAAACGGGACTAAGTAGACGTGTAACGGAACGATAAAGGTACGTTATATAAATATCCCGTATACTCCCAATCAATTGACTTAATGATAAAGGATAACGATTGTTGAATATAAAGCAACACTTAAACAATTACACATTTTTAACTTTATTTATTTATTCTTACTTTACTTCTAAGTAATTTGAAAATGTTTTTAAATTATTTAAGACCCATTTTCTATTGATTTTACCCTTCAAGATTTTTTTTTGAAATTTTGTTTGGTTTAATAAATGATTTGGCGAATAACGATTTGTTCGTAAAAAATACGAGCTAGCAGTTCCTTTTGTAAAGAGATGTTGAGATTCAAACTTTAGTAAATGCCTTTAAAAAAGTACACTTTTATAATTAAAAAAAAAAAGAAATGTAAGTCATTAATCTTTCTTAACTCATTACAATATTAATTATGTATATCAGTCTTTATTTTTTCGAAAGTTCCTATCGATTTCTTTGATAAGTTTAACTATATTTATATTCATTAATATGGTTATCTTGATATTAAATATAAATTTAAATTTTTTTTATATATATATTTATCGGTTTACAACGTTCTCCGTCGCTTTCCGACACCTAACCGCCACAGATCTCTGTCACCACACATATTATCTGTTAGCTCTCTCCTTTCCATTTCTTTATTGATGCCTTCTCTCCAGCTTTTTCTGGGTCTTCCCCTTTTTCTTCTTCCCCGTGGTGACCATTCTAGAATCTGTTTTGGTAATCTTTCCTCGGTCATGCGTTGTACGTGGCCATACCAAATTAGCTGTTTTGTTCTAATATCATCTACTAAGGTGTGTTTTACATCCATTATTTGTCTAATTCTTTCATTTGTCACCTTCTTCAGTCTCGATCTTTCAGCTGACCTTCAAAAATCCATCTCTGTAGCTGTAAGTATCTTTTCTGTTTTCCCTTTGAGCTGCCATACTTCATTATCATATGTTACTACGCTTTTGACGATGGAATTATAGATCCTTTTTTTGTTTTCCTTTGAGATGCGCTGGTCCCAAAGAATACCATTAAGCATAGAGATTGCTTATCTGCCCTGCATATTTCGTTATTTTATGGCTTCGTCCAGTGTTTCGTCCTTAGTTATCTTTAGGCCTAGGTACTTATATTCTGAGCGACATTCAATTTCTCTTCCATCCTACAGCACTATGTTTTGTCATTTTCTCCTATACACATTTTTTTAGTCTTTCCTATGTTAACTTCCAGACCCCATTTTCGGTATTCTTATATTAATTTTCGGGTTATATATTCCAGGTCATCGTAGTCCTGTGCCAATACCACCTGATCATCTCCATAACAGTGTATATAGAGTGTTGTCATTGTTTATGGGTATCCCCATTCCACTGCATTTCTTCTTCCACGTTTTGAGGGCTTGTTCCAAGTATATTTTAAAAGGGGTTGGCGATAGACAACATCCTTAAAAAAACAAGGATGTTTTTTTATGCAAAACCTAAATGTGAAGATTGTGATACCCGTAGAATTGTTTTTATAATTTTATTATTAAATGGTATTACAAATGGATTAAACAAAAATTTAATTATCAAAAACTTGTAACAACAAATTTAAATATTTTATTCATAATTTAATATTAAATCAACTGTAGAAACAAAATATGGTTATTTTTTCAGGAAAAAAGTAATTATTAAACTATAAGGTTTGGAAAAACCAAAAAATCAAAATTTATAATTCACTTTAAGGAAAAAAGTCATTATTTTACTGATTAATAAATAATAAAAAATGATTAAATAGTCAATATTATGCTTACATGTTTTATTCCATTATTTATGCAATAAATTTTGTTTTAGATTTATAAAATTCTCGACAAAACTTTTTTTAAAAACTGTATTTTTTTATTTAAACAATTAAAATCGTGCACCTTAAGTATTAATTTTTTATTTTAATGTATAATTGCATTTAACTAAACTTCAGGACCAAATTAACGCAACTACAGATTAAATCAGAAATCGCTGTATTGAATTAATTTTAATAATTCTTTATGGACATTAAAAGTTAGAGAAAAACGTATTCAGATACTTTAAAAGTAAATTTAATATTTCTGTATAAGATTTAAACTAATATTATTCTCAAGACTTAGGTTAGGTTAGGTATCGTGTGAGTGGGGCGTAGGTCGCCCCTCCACTGCGACCTTTAGTAGGTCTATTGTGGCACACCCCTAGAGGTTACAGTTCACCGCACAATCCAGCCCTTCTCACGAAGTTCATGGTTGTATGGGGTGAGATTTTCTTAAAATCGGTAGGTTCTAGGTTGGTATACCGGAAAAAAATGTCCCCGTTTAATCAAAAATCAACGGGTCTGAGCGTTTTTCTAAAATATTGACGAGGTTTGTGCAAATGGCTCTGTTTCGTTTTCGGTTGGCCAACCTGAATAATGGTTATAGTATTTATTTAAATATTACAATATTTGATAATGGCAAAAATAATGAAATCGTACATGAAACCATTTTTTTAGCTATGAATTTAATGGTATTGTTTTTTTAATGATTAAAAATATTGGATATTGGATTAATAAAATGGGCGAAATAATATTTTTAATATAGTTACCATTTATTCATTTGGAAATAAAGAGCAATATAGTTAAGGTTTATTTTAATATCACAAATCTTTTAACAGGCAGAATACTGGAAACATTTTGCGAAATAATGAAAATACCGAGTACTTTAAATGTAAAACTAAAGTTTAAAATGTAAATATTTGTAGAAACAGCTGCAATTTTAATATCATTTTAATACTATAAGGTAATAAATAAAATAAATTTTTTTTGTGTGTCAATAATAAGAGCGAAAAATATCAAAGGTTATTCCAGAATGCAGTAACGTGAAGATTTATATAATCCTTCATACCTTCGTAACTGGTTTGTAATGATTATTAACTGAAAAATGGGCACTTTTAAACTTCATCAATTCAAATCACACTCACCCTTTTTCTGGTCTCGTAATCCAAAGCGCCGGCTACATAAATAGCTCCGGTCATATTTTTAACAGCAAATGCACCTCCTATGTTACCGCTTGTAATCTCGTATCGAATACGAGAGGCTGGAAAAGAAGAAAAAACATGATTCAGATGATTTTTTTTTAATATTAAAGAATTAAATCAACAGTGGCGGATTTAGGATTATTTTCAAAAAATCGTTTTTAATTCTAATGTAATTCATTATTATTTCTAATTATTATCAAAACAACATTTATCTTTATAATGTTTACTTCGATAGTAATATAATACAATTATAAAAAAAATGGATCGCGAAGCAAAAGTTTGAATGCAAAACTATTACGTGCACAGAAAATACAATCAAACAATCAAGTTATTAATTACACGAAAATTTTAACTGTCCTTAACTTGTCGACATTGTCAGCCTCGATTATTCGCTAAAAATTAGTATAAAACTTTTAGCTACGGTGTTCGCACGTTTTTTTTTACTGAAAATAGCTGCAAAAAGGGTAGACCTATTGTGTGGGCCGCGGACTGATCAGTGTGCCGAGTTCTTCGGCCGAATGTGGCCAGTGGTGGTATAAGAGTTTTTATTTCTTTGGGGCATCTGCCATGGAAATATCTGTAGATTAATGTTTAGTCTGCAAGTCTTCTTTTATGTTCTAGTGGGTAAAGGGCATCTGTGAAAATTAAGCTATTTATTAACCGAATGGCCCTATTCTGAATGGAATCTAGAAGACGAAGAGAATGCCTCGGTGCTGAACCCCAAATGTGCGAGCAATACTCCAGTACAGGTCGGATTTGAGCCTTGTACGTCGTCAACAGTTAATCGGTAATAAAAAACTTCCTGCACGATCATCACAGAATTTGCTAATTCTGAAATGAAATTTGATTACAGAATGCTGGAATTCTCTCTCTTGAGATTGAAGAAATATTCTGCAACACCTCTGCCCCCATGCAATTCAAATGTATTTACATTCTCTCTCTTCTAATAGAATAATATTCTCACACTGGTTAGCAATAATAACATTAGCCTTGACGCAGTTGATTGTCACCGTAGTGGCAATTTTCAGTAGTGTCAAAATTATTTCTGTCACGTTTTCATTCGAAAATATAAAAAGTATCAGGAATTTATCCAGTGATGTTACAGAATATACACTATTCTAGCTTTCCATAGAAAACCTAGCCTCTAGCTTGCTGACTTTGCGATGTTAGCAACATGGTCATGCCAAGACAAATTATTAGACATCGTGACTCCCACAATCAAAATGAATGGGCTTGATTCAAGGGTATTTCCGGACATTGTGATGAAATAATTTAAATTTTCTTGGAAAACGTGGCGCTTTGTGTTTTCTGGGCGTTGAACTGAAAAACAGTGTTGGTTCCCCACTCGACGACTGACTTATTAGGAAAGAGACAACGACGCATGCAAGAGATCAAACAATTTCTCTTTTAAAAATGTAGTTACCCTTACCACAACGGCCCCGAAAATAAAATAAATATTCTGCGAACGAAAAACCTTTACTTCTGAAAAATAAACTAAAAAAAAACATACAAATCCATCGCAATAATGGCTAAATCAACCACCTTGTGCTGCGGATATGAGTAGTCTGAAAAGTACCTATAGCCGGAGTGACTCGGTTGGATAAAGTGAAGAATAGTAAGATAATGGAACGCTGTGGTGTAAAAGAAGATGTGGTTACAAAGATAGATAAAGAAATGCTTAGATGGTTGGTTGGTTTGAATAGATCAGATCAACATTGTTTTGAAGAAAAGTCAGGTCAAGAGTACCAACAACCGACGAGCATGTATGAGAGCACTGATAAAAGTAGATGAAACAAAATATGTGTGTAAGAAACGTAGCGTAAGTGGAAGGAAGGAAGTGGTCTCTGCTTACCCCTACGGAAAAAGGCGTGACCATATGTATGTTTTTAAACCCTGTTATAGTATTTTTATACCCTACACCCTAACGGTAAAAGGGTTCAAGATTATATATATATATATATATTTATATATATATATATATATATATATATATATATATTGATTCTCATGCCTTTTTCAAAATATTTTATTGTCTGTAAAAAATGTTGCGTATTGACATAGTGTTTGGAGAGATAACAATTTTTTTGAAAACTTACCATAAAGCGTGGAATTTGTTAATAAATAAAAAATAAAAAAATATGGGGAAACACCTAACAACACAAATAACAATAAAACGATTTATGTAGACTGATAATTGCTAGTACCTACATCTTATCATTACCGATTACTGGTGTGTGTTTTTGTGTGGACTGAAATTAACGTAAAACAATGATTATTTCTTTAGATTTTTACCTGGGTGTTTTGCTTTTGTGAGTGAAACATTTAGTAGTTTATATAAAGTTGTTATAACGTTTATTAGATTGGTATATTTTTTGTCATAAATTTAATTTATATTTTTCTTAATTTCTATCGCTTCGTAGATTTTACGTTTACGTTTGTGTACTTGAATTTGTGGTTATGTTGTGATTCCTGTTTGGACAGAGCAGTTTGATTTTTTTTGTCATACTTATGAGATTGGATCCTTGAGGCCAAGTATTGACTGGTTTGCCCTATGTATACACCTGTGCAATCTTTACATGGTATTTCATATATATTACGTGTGACTTTTTTTTTGGAAGTTGAGTTTTTAGTTTGCTGAAATTGTTACTAAGTAGGTTGTGACCCGTGAAACGTTTAGTTAGTTTTAGTTAGTTTTTTTTTTAGAACTAATCAACTGGTACAGAACTACAGCGAGCGTATATTCTCCATGTAAATTATCCAATTTTAAATTGAGTTTTTCTCGGGTTAGAGGAGGTCAATTGACTTTAAATTTTAAGAGGAATTGTATTATCATGTATACAAAATGTATACAAAAATATAAAATTTACTGACGCTATGCCTACACCACGACAACTACCTTAAAGGATTGTAATTATTTTCTTAATAAATACATCCATATAGTCACGCCTTTTTCCCGTAGGGGTGGGCACAGACCTTCCACTTGCTACGGTTCTTACACACATCTTCTGCTTCCTCTACTTTCATCAGTGCTCTCATATATGCTCGTCGGTTATTGGTACTCTTAACCTGGCTTTTTTTTAAAACAATGTTGATCTGATCGAGATATGTTTGTCGAGGTCGACCTCTACCGACTTGTCCATTCACACTCGCCTAATAAATTTGTTTCGTCAATCTTTCTTCATCCATCCTTTTTACGTGTCCAAACCATCCAAGCATTCCTTTGTCTATCTTTGTAACCACATCTTCTTTTACACCACAGCGTTCTCTTATCTCACTATTCTTTACTTTATCCAACTGAGTCTCTCCGGCTATACTTCTCAGACTACTTATCTCCGCAGCATTAATCCTATTTTCATGCTTCTGCCGCCAAACCCAACATTCACTACCATACATAAGTGTAGGAACGAACACACCTCTATGCACAGCCAGACGTGTCTTTTTGGACTCTTTCTGGCTGTTCATTTGTTTTCCTGCCAACACCCTTCGCTCAATGTCACTTTCCATCTATCGTAAACTTTGAACCCGATTACACAAATTCATTTACTTGTTTCTTAATAGCACTCAGTCATAATAACTTAAAGACTTAATTAACTGAGCAGAAATCATTACGAAATTTTGCTTCAGATTAAAGGAAACGTTTGTATATACCTATTAAAAATGTTTGTTTATATTGTTATCATTTCTATTAGAGTCGAATATAAAAAACTTCATTGTAATTTTCCGGGTATTCGGATTTATTTGAAAGTCAGTATATTTTAGGAAAATTAATATTATGTTACCATTTCTTTTATCACATGATTAAGGGGTTGGTTTTAAGTGATAAGTTGTTAAATTATTACAACATTAATTACGCAATTTATAATTCTTTAACGCAAAATAAATAAGAATTTAGACATTTTAAAACAAATCTAATAATAAAGTACCAATGATGTAAAAGGAACTAATAATAACATTTTCCCACCTTTCCCTTAGTACAAAATTCCGGATAACCTAGTTTTACTATTTATTTTAAAAAAATTTACCGTCCATATAAAATTTAGATTTGTTTTTGTTATAAAATATAATGAAAGCATTTTTCATCATTTACTTTTCACAAAGCAGGATGTAAACATTTTCCACTGCAGTACTCTACAAAGTAGTATTTCAATTTAAAATAAAAAGAATATGTTTAGCGAAGTTGCATTCTTAAAATGTAAATTACAAAATCAGAACAAAGATAAAATATGTTTTATAAGGATTTCTCAAATTTAAAATAATAGAAGGTTAAAGCTCAAACAAAGCATTTGCAAAAATGGAGTTTTATGGGCTATAATTTAAGGAAACCAAAAGATTAATGAATAACAATTTAAATAAAACGTTGTTTAACTTACGTTAAACCTATAAGCAATTTTTTTTTTAATTTTATGGAGTTAAATAAACAAAAAATATTTTACCTATTATTCTTGTAACCTAGTTATAGGCAATTCATTTTTAATAAATTTTAACACTTAGGGTTTTTTTAAACAATGGATTTGTAATTTTTTAAAACAACTCAATGGTAGTTAATATGTCAAAGCAACTTAAATTTTTTTAATGACTTTATGCACTTTATTTTTAATGCGTACACATCATTTAAGGTATAAATATTTAAAATAAAATTAAGCTCTTAACTGCTTACCGTTAATTTTCTTGTTGAAAGGTTGATAAAATATTTCAAAAGTACATACACACACAAGCAGAAAGCAATTGTATAAGTATTATTTGAATCATCTATAACATTATTATTTATTATTTTTCTACATACTTTTGCTTATTTTATAAAAAAATATTTAGATCATCGTCGGCAATATTATTTAGATATTATTTATTTAATATTACTACAAACATAATACCGACATTTATCTAAGCAGTTTTATTTTTCAAACCCCTTATTTATTATACCTTATAAGTAAGATTTTTATAGAGAAAAAAATTGCCCGAAACATAGAAACGCACGTCACGTTTGTGGATCTTCAAAAAGCATATGACACCATTCCAGTTTCTCGACTATGGAAAGTATTAGAGCAATCCAACATCAATTATACATATATTGCAGCCATAACAATATTTGGAACATAATTTAAACATCACTTTTATATCGTTCATAATATCAACATTTATTTCAGTTATTTAAACATAATACATACATACATAAATATAGTCACGCCTTTTTCCCATTGTTTTAGGCAGATACCACTTCCTTTCTCTTGCTATGGTTCTTACACACATCTTTTGCTTCCTCTACTTCCATTAGTGCTGTCATGCATGCTCGTTAGTTGTTGGTACTCTTGACCTGGCCTTTCTTCAAAACAATGTTGATATAATCGAGATATGTTCGCCGAGGTAGACCTCTACCGACTTCCGTCCATTCACACTCGCCTAATAAATTTGTTTCGTCAATCTTTCTTCATCCATCCTTTCTACGTGTCCAAACCATCTAAGCATTCCTTTGTCTATCTTTGTAACCACATCTACTTTTACACCACAGCGTTCTCTTATCTCACCATTCTTTACTTTATCCAACTGAGTCTCTCTGGCTATACTTCTCAGACTACTCATCTCCGCAGCATTAATCCTATTTTCATGCTTCTGCCGCCAAACCCAACATTCACTACCATACATAAGTGTAGGAACCAACACTCCTTTATGCACAGCCTTTTTTGACACTTTTTGGGTGTTCATAAAGCTATACAGTGCCCCATTTATTTGTTTTCCTGCCAACACCCTTAGCTCAATGTCACTGTCATACTTTCCATCTCCAAGCCCCAATTATTTTTTAGTTTTTTACCTCTCCTAGAGACGGGGTCACCTTTTTTTTAAATACCCTTTATATTGTGTTAATTAAAAATGTTTAAAAAACCAGTCAAATTATTTCAGTCCGTTTGTATCCGAAGTTGAGTATTCATTTCTCCCGTGTAGAAAAAAGGAAATAATAAACCCCCGATTCCTACATTTGGTGTCTATCATTGAGTTATCTTTGTTTTTAGAGCACAAATGAATATTATTTTTTATTGTTATAGTGGTTGTGTTTGTATACAAAAATTTCCGTTTTAATAATACATATGTAGCTATCTGAAACCGACAACGAACAGAGTAAAAGCAAACCAATATCACTGAAATTCGGTTAAAGAAATTGGAAATTGAACCTTCGCTACGGATAAAATTTCAAACAATCCTGTATATGAAAACAATTGGATAATAATCAAAGACATCAAAGCTGATTTTAATTAAATTTAAAATGGTTAATGTGCTTGAATACATTATAGGAGTTAACGAATAATATAAGATATTAAACGTTACCGTTAAAGGGCAAACAATTAATAACATTCACAGAACACGGTTTCATTGATTTTCAGTAAACTGTCAGTACCAGAGTTGGTACTTACTATGGACCGACATTATTTCTTTTGTAACGAATACAATTTGTCTTGATTGCTAATAAATAATTTACACCAATTTTCAGATTCTTTGCGTGATTTTCATTGACGTCGATTTGATTTTCTTTACAGTTAATTTTCGTAAAAACACATTAATTTTAGAATAATTATTATTAGTTTGCTTATACAAGTCCTAAATAATTTAAGGTATATTGATGAGTAAATGCGAATAGCTGGCAATAGGCATAAACGACCAAAATAATCTTCTCTCAGAAAACGAATTTATAAAAGAAGTAGACAAGTCCAAAAACCTAGTGGTTGTATTTAACAAAAAGGGCAATAGCAGGGATAAGATAACAGAAAGGAATAATAAAGGTAGAAAAATCATAGGAGCCCTAAATTTATTCCTTTGGAAAAAGAATATAAGGAGGACAACAAAAAAGCGACCACATGAAAGTTTGGTTCAAAGAGTGAAAACATAATGATTTTTAAAGAACCAGCTAATTTCGCTGCATGTTAACCTATACTATAAGTATATGTGGGTCGATTATCCATCGGAAAACAACTACACTTTTGGCTATATGCCTACGACGGGTATTGAATTAGATCTGTTAAATAATCGTGCATAATTCCATTTCGGGTGATATGCATTGAATTACATCATCGAAGGAATATAGCCAAAAGTGTAGTTGTTTTCTGATGGATAATCGACCCACATATGCCTATAGTATGGGTTAACATGCAGCTAAATTAGCTGGTTCTTTAAAAATTAGTTGTATGAATTTTTGTAATTTTATTGTATTAAAATTTAGAACTTGTTTTGTTCTATTATCTGATAACAGTGAATCCACACTTTTACGTCACGCACGTAACTAACAGACGTACACCTTGTGTCTAATGTTTAGATTACTGGACGAATAAAACGAATAAAAAAATAACGGGAAAAAACTAATTTGATTTATTTAAAAGTGTGTTCAGAACAGCAAGCTGAATGGATGGCGGCAATGTTTCAATTCTTAATTAATTCTTTTTTATACAAAAAAATTTTTTACTACGGTTAAATTTTCCTTTTATTTATTTTTCGATTATTCGTATTATCGAATGTGAATATTTTTTTTGATAAATTTGATCAGAATTTCAATTCAGTGTGTCTAAATGCGAGGAAACGAGTTTTGGTTTACAATTTCATGAGACCGTTTTTCAATGAAATACACTGATGCACCTGTTCGACTCTATTAAATCTTATGAAAAACATAATTGTGTTTGCTACTTTTACCATTTCCGAAATCTGAAATGTTTACCACAATTTAACTGCTATGTAGTTGTATATACAGTGTGTACTTAAGTTAGCAGTAACTAGGAAACTTTTTCATTGCTAATTTTACGAAAAAAAATTATTCCTTATGAAAAATTCTGCATGGTGTAAAATTTAAAAAGCAACATCAGATATCGGAAATTTTTAGTAATATATGTACAAGGTTTGTCAAAAAATATAAGTTTTTTACCAAATTATTTATTTAGAATTGTAAACTAGTTTATTTAATAAAATTCGCCAATTTTTACTTTTTTTTAGCTTTAATGATAATGTTATTTTGCTAATGATATTTTAATCCTTAGGTTCGGTAATTCTAAACTCTCAGTACAATAACTAACAATTTTTATTCTAATATTTGTACACAATAAGTTTTATTTTACAAATTACCTAAAAATTCACAACTGTATAATACTTCAAAATACTTGACTTTAAACTAAACTCAAACTTAAAAACCTCGATCTATGATTCCGTTCAAATATCTGCAAATCAATGTTCTAGAAAAATCGACACTATTCGAAATTATTAGACCCTTTTTTTTTCGAGAATTATCCAGTGTCCTTTATTATGTATTTTTTGTTGTTGTGGTCGGCGCGCTGTCGCCTCAAGACAAGGTCTACAGAGACGGACTCAAAAAATCGTAATCATAAATTAAAATAGCTTAACAAAATAATTTATTTTACAATTATCGACTTGAATACTAAACTTTTATTTGATATTCACATAATAAATTTAAAACATTAATTCAAAAAAAAAAAAATGGCAACCACCATCAAGCGCCGCAAATTGCTATAGTCTGCTTCGGCTTATTCTGAATGCTATCCTGACTTCGAAATCTCCGACAATGGACAGATCTAACTGCTGAGGAACATCTCCACGCAGCTCATGATAGAGATAGATACAAAAAAGTAGTCAATATGGGAGTCGTCAACGCTTGAGAAAGCAAGACACTCTAAGAAGAAGAAAAAGCCTAAATAACCTAATAGCGAATATTCCAAACTCTTAATTAGGATGAAAAAATACTAACTGATTTTTAAGCAGTTTTTCAGAAAGTAATAAAATATTTTTCATTTTATCACGCATATTTGTAAAGTGTTGTTGCCATAAATAAATATTAATAGTCTAGGTGCGACTCGAGAGGTCCACACGACTAACTTCCCAGTGGAAAGAATGAAAAAATACCATATCTTTGGTTGTTATAATTATCATTATTAAAATAATTATAAAAGACGATTTTAAATTGTTTATAAAAAATTATAATTATCATTAACAATATTCTGTTTATGTCTACCGTATTCTTTCAAAATTTTTCTTATTATTTCATAAGCGGGAGCTTATTTCAATTGTTTATACCAATTAAATTTTTTTTTAATTATTATGATCAATTATCATTTGTTAGTAACAATATTCAATTGTCATTAACAATGCTTGATTATTACTAACAATAATTTTTTAAAGTTATAGCGTCTTTAATGCTATTCTCTCAATACTGACACAAGTTTAAAATTCTCCAATTCCTATTTTTGTTTTATAAAACTATCTCTTTTTATGAAATATTGTCATCATATTTTTCATACAAATATTCCTAACAGGCAATAATCATATTATTCAAAAGATCTTAAAATTCTGTATTAAAAATAGTATAATTTATAAATTGCAAAATTCAGGTAGTTTACCATTTTTTTTAGTGTTTTGATTCTCCATAAAAAATATTTTGACCGATTTTGCTTACAACCTAATCAGTTTTAAGTTGAGTAATTATGCGTCGAATGCAATTGGTCCCACGTCGATATCATTTTTTGTTCTCGAGATAATCGAGACGAAAAATAATTCCGAACGCACATACGAACATAAACACAGACGTCCACTAAAAACTATTGTATTCGACTCTGGAGACCTTGAAATGTGGAGATATGTAAAAATTCGGGATTCGCAAAATCAGACCCATTACTATAACTTCCACTGGGAAGTTAAAAATATATAGTGCGTAATTTCGACATGGAATTTTGTTATACTTATAACAGAAACGCATTTAAGATTGGTATACATAATTTTTTTTAAAAACATTAAGTTACAGTAAATAAAATTCCGTTTAAAAATTCTTTATCTTTTAACGCATAATTTGATACTAAATTTTCTAAATCTGAGTTCAGCGCAAGACAAGTTTAAATGACACAGAAAATAAGAGTTTCGGAAATTGCCTTTACTTAAGTTGATTAAACGAGTAACATAAAAGTTTAAATTAATAAAAACAAAACTTTTAAGCATTACCGATTTGTTAAATTAAGAGTTATGTCGGAAATAGTTAAACTTTATTTTACAAATGGGGAGTAAACAGAATTTTAAGTTTATTAAAACGATCATTTAGCAATCTCAAAAAGTGCATTGGAACGAAAAACAAAAAACTTTTTTTAACTACATTCTTCATTAAAAAATTCCCAATTTAATTATACAGCGTGGAACAGCCAAATTAAATAAATTCATTACTTTGATAAAGTGGAGAATAGTGAGATAAGGAAACGCTGTGGTGTGAAATAAGATGTGGTTACAAAGATAGAATATCAGTGGTTTGGGTGCGACCCGGGAGGTCCACACGACTAACTTTTCAGTGAAAAGAATGACAAAATACCATATGTATTTTTATCATAGTTTTCATACAAATATTCCTAACATGCAATAATCATATTATAAGTTCTCGCAGTCAAAAAAAAAATCATATTATTCAGAAGATCTTAAAATTCTTTATTAAAAATAGTATTAACTATAAATGGCAAAATTTAGATAGTTAACCATTTTTTCAATTTTTTGATTCTCCATAAAAAACAGCTTGACCAATTTTGCTGAAAATCTAATCAGTTTTAAGTTGCGTAATTATGCGTCGAATGCAATTGGTCCTACGTTGATATCATTGTTTGTTCTCGAGATAATCAAGAAGAAAAATAATTCCGAAAGTTTACCATTTTTTTTATTCTCCATAAAAAACAGCTCGACCGATATTACTGAAAATTTCACACATGCAATTTTGAACCAATCAAAATACGTTATTTTGACAGATCACCACGGCAACGGAGGTATTTTAGTGGAAATTTTTTTCTGGTGGCATATCCAACAGCGAATTATACTGTAAATTTTTTGACCTTTACAATAACAGACCATTTTTGTTGGTTCCCCTCTATTGTAAATTTTCTCCATAAAAAATTCAAGTTGAGCTGCCGCTCCTTCATTTTCTCTCCAGGCCAATTCATGACCAGCAACGTGGAAAAACTTTTTCTGCAGTCCTTCCGGAGTGTTTTCGTCCCAAAACTCAATAATTTTACTCAGTTCGTCTGCTGATAGTGCAGATGAACTTTACTTTCTCTTGGTTGGATCCATTTGTAGCTTCCGGCGCTTAGCATTTCTTGCAGCTCTTGCGTTCAAAAATTGTATGTCAAAGAATGGATGAAATTTGCGATTATACTTTTTAAAAAAATATTCCTGCAACTGCTTGGCTGTGGAATTCCATAAAACTTTGACAACACTCTCCTTGTGGTCTTCGGAGTTCTTTTTTCGCATGTTGAACCCATAGTCTTCGATAATAAGCGCCACTTCTCCCACAGGTATATCCGCTCTATTAAAATTATACGATTTTTCTGCGCAAAAGTTTGTAAACTGCCTCCATACGCTTGACTTCGATTTCCTGGTATTCGCGGGTGTCAGCTGCTCAATCTCCTGGCGAATATTTTCTCTGCTTTCTTGACCGAAGCGAAACATTTTTTTACGTCGTGCGACTTGACAGCTTCAAAGTAAAATAATAATTTCGAGGTTAGCGTCTCACTTGGTTACCATGGCAACTCAACAATCAAGTCGACCACACATTTTATGTTTCGCTGGTGACTTGATGAAGAAAATAATTTGCATTGTTGAAAATCGAAAAATAAATTTTAAAAATATTTGATTTTCCACCACAATTTGATGTGAAATTTTCTTACCGAAAATTAATCAAATTTGTCAAATTAATATCCGGAAATTTTTTCTCGCTCATGAATATTTTTAGTAAATTTCCGGAAATAATTTGACCTCTAGTGGTATTACCAATGAAAATCTAATCGGTTTTAAGTTGCGTATTTATACTTTGAATTTAATTGATCCCACGTCGATATCATTTTTTGTTCTCGAGATAAACGGAACGAAAAATAATTCCAAAAGTTTACCATTTTTCTCAGTTTTTTTAATCTCCATAAAAAACAGCTTGACCCATTTTGCTGAAAATCTAAACAGTTCTAAGTTGCGTTATTATGAGTCCAATTCAATTTGTCCCGGGTCGATATCAATTTTTGTTCTCAAAATAATCAAGACGAAAAATAATTCCGAATGCACATACGAACAAACGAACATACGCACATACGTACATGCAACTTTTTAAAAAGCGTGTCCACAATTATTTCCTTTCTATAATCCCTTCCCCTTCTAATAGTCTCAGTGCGGGCCGTCCGCGGCCCACACGATAGGTCTACCTTTTTTGCGACTATTTTCATAAAAAAAAAAATATACCCACACAGACGTCCACTTAAAACTTTTGTATTCTGGGGACCTTGAAATGTGAAGATATGTCAATTCGGGATTCGAAAAATCGGACCCATTACTATGATTTCCACTGGGAAGGTAATAATTGTCCATATTTATAAAAAATCACGAAATACCTTAATTTTGGATTATGAAATAACATTTCACAACGAAAAAATTTCGCCCCTGCATTAAACCCCCTTTAAGTGACAATTATAACGCAAGAATTTTAAAATGGAAAAAAGGGGCTTGTAAAACAACATTAATGTATCACAAGCTTCTATTTTTCATTTAAAAATTTGGGGGTTATCACTGTCACTCGAAGGAGGCATTTTAGAATATAAATAATGAATTTCTTCCATTTGGCTGTATTACACTGTATAAACTTATATTATATTTTATATTTAATGGTTACAATTAATATTTTTTAAAGAATTATAAACACCAAAATTAATTTCGATAATTAAAAGTGAAAAATTCAAATAAGTTTAAATTTATTTCGATTGCAAAAACATCCTTCTATGCTTCGAAATTTGATCCTGTAACTTGAATATAGGTTCAGCATTCACCAAAGTCTCTTTAGTAATCAATACATAAAATGCACCTTCTTCTGCACGAACTCATTGCGAATTTACTGCGAAAGTGTCGCAAACATTTCCATTTCAACAGCATATTGATAGCATGTTTACAAGTCTTTTTTAGGAGAATGGAAGTAGAGTCCTCTCATACTTTTACCCATCAATTTAAGTTGCCGGAAATGTTTTCAAGATAAAACTTTTTATTTATGTATGAATCCATTATTTTAAAATTATTCTGCTTTTAACGGAAACTGCCATCTAACTTTTCTTCAATATGTATCTTTCATTGAAGAAATACAGACATTTTTGAATTTGTTTTTGTCCGAGTATTGTTAAATTTTAATTTATAATAAATAAATAAAAAATAGGTAAATTAGTACTAAATAAATTATAAATATATCCTTTTTAAAATTTTGATTTGAATTAATATCTTTTTTTTTTTTATTTAGAAAAGTGTCTCAACTACAAAGGTCATTGACACGTAATACGATCTATAAAATAACTATATTTTACATTGATAAAAAGAACGTAAGATTTAATTATAAATGTCTATCTCTTTAAGGTAATTTAGTAGTTTGAAAAACTGATCACGTGAGCTCAAATTTTTTTTAATATTTCCTTTCAAATTGTGGTGCTGACGTTGGGCTGCGTAAGTTGCACATTCAGTTAAGATGTGTTTGACAGTTAGAGGATCGTTGCAGAATTGACATATTGGTGGGTTCTCTTTGGTCATAAGGTGTAGATGCGTCAGGCGAGTGTGTCCTATTCTCAGTCTAATAATAATTTTATCTCTACGAGTAGCTACAGAAATTGGTGCGCTATTGATAGAGGGTTGTATTTTGTGAAGCTTGGCAGAAGATCTATTTCAGGCTAGTTGCCAAGATTCAAGAATGGTGTGTTAAAGGTGGTTGTTAAGATCACCCTGTACTTGGAATTCTCCGTAGATAGGGTTGGTTGTTGCAGACTGTTTGGCAGCTGAACATATACCATGCTCATGCCCCGGCCTGGGAAGAATAAAGTTCAACATATTTGGTTACACCAACCTAGAACCTACAGATTTCAAAAAAATTTCACCCTATACAACCATGAACTTCTTAAGAAGGGCTGGATTGTGCGGTGAACTGTAGCCTCTAGTGGTGAGCCACAATAGACCTACTAAGGGTTGCGGTGGAGGGGCGACCACGCCCCACTCACATGATACCTAACCGAACCCAACCGTTATCTTTTTACATCGAAATCGAAATGCTACAACTATCGCGTATTTCTTTGTAAACAATATTCTTTGTTTTTCCTTCGGGTAATAGAATCACCAGGCTACTCTGTGCGCTTACTCTGGAGCATGCCACATACAACTGGCCGTGGGAGAAGCAGCATTCTCTACTCCCGCTACCTTAAGAGTTTGACCTTGAGCTTTGTTTATGGTTGGGGCGAAGCAGAATTTAATGGGAAACTGCACTCTCTTAAATTCGAAGGGGTAATTTGATGGTGTTAGGGGAATCCTAGGAATAAATATAGACTCTCCTCGAAAAAAACTTGTCAGTATAGTTGCCTCGATTACATTGCGATGCAATGTTTTCACTCGCAATCTGGTGCCATTGCATAATTTTGGTAAATTTATATTGCGCAGCAACATAATTGGCGCGCCAACTCTTAATTTTAATATGTAAGGTGGAAGACCGGGAGGCTTCAGTATATTCAGGAACTCGACCGGATAATGAATGCCATCATTGGTGTTTATCACTGAGTCGACGGATTTATATTGATATTCGACCCCTTTCGAATGATCTCTAAAGTATTTCATTTATGACTAAGGCTTGTTCATTTTTTGGTGTTAGGATAGCATGCTCTCGTAACCATTCTGCAGGTTTATCGTAAATATGATTAAATTTTAGCTATAAGCTCTTCTACAGTGGTAACAATTGTACCTAGGGAGAAATATATTATTATCCAGTTCCGGGAAATCACCATTTCCTATTTCAAGCAACAGGTCTGAGAACTGTCCGGCAGTAACATCTCCCCTAAGATGGACTCTCATATGTTTGGTAAGACTCAGTTTTATCACTGAAGACCACACATGAGACCGATGAAAGTAGAAGTAGCGAAAGACGTGTGTTAGAACCGTAGCAAGTGATAAGAAGTGGTCTCTGCCTACCCCTACGAAAAAAAGTGAGTACAAATTATAAGAATAATCTAGTTGGCAATAAACAAGAGGTTAGTAAAAATACCGAGTTTAGGTTGCAGAAAAAGTAAAGAATAATTGCCAAAACAAAATATTCCAAAAAAATAGTGAAGTAAGAAACAATAGCTCGACTGTGTTTGTTGAACTAATTAAAAATTGCATTTACCAAACAGCAGAATTTTAAAAAGCAATCACGTCGGTATACCATAGGACGTTAGTCACATAAACGAAGTGATAATTTATTAAAGTAATAAAATAGGATACAAAAGTGAGCAGATACATTATTCGTTAAAACCGTAGTAATTAAAAAACAAAAATAAACGCAAACCCCATAGCTTGATATAGCTTTCAGCGATCCAGAACAATGCAATCTAAAATAGTAACCTCTATTCACAAACAAAAAAAAAAAATTTTCGTGAATAATTCAGAACACTCAACAGGAACAGGATTCTAAAGAATGTCCCAAAACACTCTGATATATACAGTAGACATGCTGTTGGTTAATACATTTTGCTTTTATACGTTTTACCATATCCTTTATTTTTTTATTGTTTTGACAAAAATGATACTAAACATGATGATCGCATAAATCCCATGAATCTGTTAATATCAAATATCTTCTTCTTCCTATGCCGTCCCCATTAACGGAGGTTGGCGACCACATTTTTAAAAGTTTCTCTATCTTTAGCCGCGTGGAATAATTCCTCCACATTCATGTTTGTCTAGTCTCGAATATTTCGTAGCCATGATTTTTTCTTTTTACCGATTCCCTTTTTTTCTTCTACTCCACCCTGCTTGATGACCTGCAATAGCTTGTATTTTTCGTTCTGCAATATGTGTCCAAGGTATGCTGTCTTGCGTACTTTGATTGTTCTTAACAATTTTTTCTCTTGACCCATTCTTCTCAGCACTTTTTTGTTGGTGACTCTGGCCGTCCACGAAATTCTCAGCATTCTTCTGTATATCCAAAGTTCAAAGGCTTTAATCTTCTTTATTATTTGTTCTTTCAACGTCCATGTTTCCACCCTGTAAAGTAGTTAGGACCAGACATAACATTCTACAAACCTCAATCTGAGCGCAGTATTTAGGTTTCTGTCACATAATAATAGTCTGAATTTTAAGAATGCTGTCATTGCTATTTCTATTCTTACCCTGAGGGGGCGTTCAAGTATTACGTAACGCAATTTGGGGTTGGGGGGGGGGTAAGTCTTGTAAAACGTTACGATGCGCTACAGTGGTGGGAGGATATTTCATCCCCGAAAACATCTAATAAAAGGCTTTATTTATGATGTAAGATTAAAAAGTATAGAATTTTTGTAAATAATAAAATAGTATTGTGAGGAAGAAAGAAAAATCATTTATACCGATGAAACTTTTCTAGTTCTTATTCAACGAAAAATTCCTGGGTAAACACTGTAAATCTGGAAAAAAAAATAAAAAAATCCTACAGTTAAGAAAAAAGGTTAATTAGAGTAGACGCTTGTAAAAAAATGGGATTTATAGATAATGGTCCTTTAATTTTTAAATCTGGCCTAAAAATTGGTGATTATTAAATAATAATTATTTATTTATTAAATGATATTTTGTTTCCATTTTAATTCTGCCTATTTTTTTTAATATTTTAAATTAAGGAAATATGCTTCGACTCGAAAAACGTTTTCTAGTATATTCTTGATGCCAACCTTCTATTTCTTATTGATTTTCCAAACATGCCGCAGAGTCTTTGGCAAGACATGGAGTCTGAAACCAAAAACGATCTACTGGTCATACCAAACGATCATTAAACCAATGGTCACCTATGCTTCATTGATATGGTGGCCAAAAATGCAACAAATTTCGGCACAAGTCAATTTGCAGAAAGTGCAGCGGCTAGCTTGTCTGGAAATCACATTCACGTGCCCTACTGCAGCCGTAGCACTTATGTGTAATAAAAGAAGCAGCAATCAGTGCCTTCAGACTGAGCCAGACAATAAATTTTAGAGCAAGAAATCGGAATGGATATTTAAAGATTTTGGAAAATACTTCCCTAGAATTTATGTCCAAGCCGACAGATATTATGCCAGTTAGGTACGACTTCGAAATGCAGTTTAAAGTGGTTATTTAAAACCACCAAGTTTGCATAGAGAACGGACCTCAACTAGGAAGGGATGCTGTAGTGTGGTACACTGATAAATCCAAGATAGATGAAAGGGTTGGAGTGGGCGTTATAGGGCCAAATATAAGTCTCTCAAAACCTTTTGGTAACACCCTAACCATCTTTCAAGCATAATTACATGCCTTAGAGATATGTGCCCAGGAGTGCATCAAAAGAAACACCCAAAGGGCAGAAATATATATTTTATCAGATAGCCAAGCAGCACTAAAAGCTCAGAAGTTATACACTTGTAAGTCTAAGATGACTTGGGACTGTAAACAGTCCCTGAGACAACTTGCAGAGAACAATCAGGTTAATCTGATGTGGGTTCCAGGTCACAAGTGAGTTAAAGGCAATAAAGAAGCAGATTGCCTTGCTAAAGAAGGGTCAAATACACAATTTTTCGGCCCAGAACCCTTCTGTGGACTTTCCAAAGCCCACTTGAAAGAAGAGGTTCGACGCTGAGAAACGAAAAGGCTAGTAAGCCTTTCGCTAAGTAAAGGTAAACAGCTTCTCGAGTTGGACAAAAAAGACTTGAAACTGTTGACGGGGCATTTCACTGGACACTGCCATGTGAGGTATCACCTTTAAAAGATGGGCAAAACAGAGAGTGATAGGTGCCACTTCTGCGAGAACTTCGCTGAAACTGCAGAACATTTGCTTTGCGAATACCCAGCGCTTTTCTGCAAGAGGCCTAAGTTTCTGGAAGGGGCCTTCCTAAAGCCCTTCGATGTCAGAAACTTAGTCCTTAGGAAACTAATAAACTTTGCTCGAAGTCTCGGAATCTCGGGCCTCGAATAGATTAAGGGTTATGCACAAAAGATCTGATAGGTCTAGGTGCTTGAGAGGTTGCACAGCCTTTACGACCCCATCTACAATCTACAATCTATTGTTTTTTGACTAAATAAAAGCATATTTGTTAAATCTTTGAAAGGGACATTTATTTTCATAAAACACAAATAAGGCAGTAATGTACTTTCACCACAAAACTTTCAAAAGAAACATCATTTTTCAACAGTACATTTGTGCAGACATTATTTTTGTGCTATTGAAAAAAAAATTAAGATTTATTTCATCTGTAGTGCGCTTTACTCAAGCACCCAAGAATTATGTAAAAAAATGTAACATCGATGATCTTTTTACTTTGGTGAAAAAGATTGGTAACAATTTGAAACAGAAATTTTCGTGCACGCCTTACTCCTCCTAAATTTCTATTGAGTTTTAAAAAGAAATTTAAAACAAATTAATATTATGAAATGTATCTAACCATTGGCGTAAAAAATTTGGAGCAAAATTAAATACTCCGTATCTCAAAAACTAGGGACCTTTTAATATTAGTTACCAACTGTAACGAATTTTTTTGACTCAAAAAAAAATTATGTGGAACGAAATTATTTGACTTTAAAAAAAACTTACTAATGCCCCAAATCTTGGGTGTCAATTATGTGTAATATGTAATAAGGCAAAGTAATGCATTATATACTGTACTGTTTATATACTCGTGGTTGATAATAATCTAAGAATGTTGAAATGCACAAATAATGACGTAAAAGTAATTTTTATGTTGATAAAGTATAAAATTGTATTAATACGCTGAAATTGCAAAATCCTATTATACTCGATGGTGCGTTTAATTGTGTTGGTGAAATTTCCTGATTATAAATCGGTTGTGGAAAATTCGAGTTCATTGATTAATTCTAATTATATCATAATGAATGGAAACTGTCAATCGGTCTATCCAACACTCTGTTAGATATACAATTCCATTTTCGTACAAAATAAATAATTACCCATCTTCAAATGTTGGCATTATTGTAACTGTTTTGAATGTAGTGTGAAAGACTAGGAACACACAGTTCTACCAACGGTTGCTAATTCAGATAGCTGTTTTAAAATAATACGAAAGAAAAATATTACGTGTTTGATTTATCTTACAAAGGAGCATTCAAAATAAAACTCTATTACATTTATTCGAAATCAATAAGATGTAATTACCAATGTATTTTCCTTAGGCCAATGGCGTACTGCAGCGATTGCAACCACGCGTTGTATCATCAACAACTGGCGACCTATAGATAAGCGGTGCTCTACAAACATGGAACATGGAAATGCTGACTGCCATATCGACTTCGGCCGGTTTATAAAAGTGTTGTTGATGTGGCCATCTAGTCTCTTCTCGTCTTTCCGAGTATGCTTCTTAGGGTTTTCATTTCTGTTAAACGCAGCATGTTTTTTGTTTTAGTTGTCTCTTCTCGAGCTTCAATACCGTAAGTCATGATTGGCCTAACGCAAGTCTTGTAAATCTTGACCTTGCTGTCAATACGCATATATTTATTTGCCCATACCACCTATCGTAAGCATCCTGCTATTGATGTTGCCTTGTTGATCTGACTTCTCAGATTATTTATTGGTGGTCCGATATATCCATGCCCATGTACTTAAACTTGGATACTTGCTCAATATTTTGATCTTGGACTACGAGCTTACATCTTATGGGTTCTTTGGTTAGGGTCATGCACTTTGATTTTCCTACTGATATGTTTATGTTTAGTTGTGCTGCTGTTAGATGTAATTTATGGAGATTAGTTAAAGGTCATCCTTTGTTTCGGCGATGAGAACTGCGTCATCGGTGCAGCATATTATGTTAATTTTGTTTCGGCCCATTCGATAACCGAGACCCATCGCTGACACTTCATCTATAATTCTGTCTATTATTAGTTTAAATAGAAATGGGCAGAGACTGTCTCCCTATCTGAGTCCGGTACTTGGATTTTGTATAACTTTGACGATGTTGTCGGGTATTACTTTCTCCTTTAGTAGGTCGATAACGTCAGTCAGACGTACTTTGTCAAATGCCTTGGTGAGGTCGACAAAACATAGGAATGCTGGCACGTTGTATTTGATTGCTTTTTCTTTTAATTGTTTGATTATGAATAAGGCATCTGTACTGGATCTGTTTCGTCTGAAACCCTGCTGTTCTTCTTTATTTTGTATTTGTGCATCGAGCTTAAATTTCAAGATGTCTGTGAGTAGCTTCATGCTTTAATTTAAGGAAGTTATGCCTCTATAAGTCTCTGGTAAAAAACCTATAAAATGATGGCTATCATATTATTGAGAAGAATAACTCCGTACGCAGAGGAAATAATAGGCGATTACCAGTGTAGCTTTCACCCCGGAAGATACACTATCGAACAGATTTTTCTGCTTCGCCAAATATTGGGAAAGAACTGTAAATACAACCGTGATGCGCTCTAGATTTTTGTCGATTTCAAACAAGCGTATGACTCTGTGAGCATGGAAGTGCTGTGGAGAGTCATGATAGAGATGGGAGTCCCCAGAAAGTTGGAAAACTTGGCACAGGTGTGTGTGCAGAATTCACGTGTGGGTATCCTATCTAACAGTATTGATGCGGTGCCGTGATTTTCGTAGTCACAAAAATAATTAATTTTAAAATATTATCTTAGGATAGGTATATTTTTTTTTGTTCAAAGTAAAATTGACAGACATTTGGATGCAAATGATTACAAACGAAACCAACTACATTACTACGAGGGTTAATTCAACCCATTTTTTAAAAAGATAATGCAAGTCCTCCTATGGCAAGGGTAACTACAAGGTTCTTACAAAAAACTTACGTGACCCTGCTTTCATGATCTCCAGACTTTTTACCAATCGAACAATGTGGGATATGATCGGCAATTGACTGGGTTATTTATCTCAAACAATTATATAACCTAGTTGACCTTCATCAGCGAATTAAAGAAGTCTGGAATAACATACTTTGGGATACCATAAATCATTTTATTTCAAGGATAAGAGTTATCAAAAGCATTAGAACCGTGGTATTATGGAATAACTTGGTTATTTTGTTAATATTATAATTTAAAAATGTATTAATTTTTAAAGTTAAATTAAATTCAAATTTTGTGGAAATTTTATTAACATTGATAAAATATTAGTGCCGTATTCAGATTTTTTTAAAAGTTAACACACTCGATACACTGTAAGATATCAACCCAAAAAGGTTATTCAGAATAGTGTTACAAACGACTACTTCAATCTTTTTATCACAAAATGATTACACTTTTTATTGGTTAACAACAATATACTGATGAAGCGTCTAAAAATGAACATACGATTGATTTTTTTTAATAAGAATCAACAAACAAACATTTTATACAAAACTATATTGAGCACGTTTTGGCATAAAATCATGATACCGTTATCCAGACAAATTTTTGATTAGAAAACAACATCATAACTTTATTTTAAACGTGCTTCGTAATGATATTTTTGTAAAAAGTTTGCGAACGAAATGTGCACTGTCTCTTTGACAAAAATATGCAAATACAATAACAATAAATATTCCGTAAACAAGCTGCCAATCTACAGAATAGTACAACGTTACTTATTTATTTTATTTTAATATTATTTTGACCACTGAAAACATCCACGTCACCTTACACATCGAAAATACCCATCTTTCGGTTACACTGAAGTCAGCATGACGCCGACTTCACCGGTTGCTTTAAAATTACCACCATCCAACCTGCCTAAAGAAGTTTTTACTTCAACAATTAAATAGCTTTACGTAAAAAAAATACGAATGGTGTAAAAAAAAATTTGAAAAATCGTCTCCAGATTTCATGTCAAGTAATTGTTCAAGAAAACGTTAAATTTTACAAGTTACTCATTCAAGATAACTTTATATTAAAAGCTACTATAGACCGCATTGAGCATGGAATGTTAATAGTTTCCTTTGAAATTTGCAATTACAAGTTTGAAAGTTACTTTGGTTCGCTACTAGTAAAAAATTAAAACGATCGATCAAAAGTTTCAAGACAATGTAACTAGACTTTCAGACTTTAATTACCCACTTGATACATACTTTATCAAATAAAAATAATTAAGAAATATCTAAAAAAATTTAAATTTTTAAACACGAATCAAGTTATGGTCATTTTATTGCTTGTTCTTACATAATTATTAAACGAATTGGACATTTAATTTTTTTTTACCTCTTGCTTCCATCTTAAAACTTTTGAAATTGTATTCGTATTTATTCAGTGTGTATTACAAAAGCTCTGAATATCTTAAAGCAAACAATACACATGTTCTAGAGATGACTCTGTCACATTCACCATGTATTAATAATAAAATACTTTATTCTCTCGCAAATATTACATTAAATTAAATTTGTTATTCTGTTGAGTTGCTGTTCTTCCACTCAACCCGGGTAAGGTAAAATTGCATCCATATAGTTATATTTTATAAAGTGATAAAAATAAATAAAAGCAATATCACTGGTCTGGGAGCGACTTGAGAGGTTCACACGACTAACTTTCCAGTGGAAAGAATGATAAACTACCATATGTTTTGTTGTTATAATAATAATTATTAATAACTGATTTTGCTGAAAATCTTATCAGTTTTAAGTCGCGTAATTATGCGTCGAATGCAATTGGTCCCATGTCGATATTATGTTTTTTCTACTCATATATATGAAAATGATTATATTTCAATCGGCTACCATACATTGCCACGTCTTTTTTTGTTCTCTAAAGAGTACTCTGCCAGCGGTCTCTCTACTGGCAAATTATGCCCGAGCTCAGCCGTAGAGGGTAGAAGAAAAAAAAATATAAAAGTGAGCCGCGCCACCGACTTAGACGGTATAAGCCGGAAACCCCTAGGTCTTGTAGGCACTAGCAGAGCCACACGATAAACAACAAACAATTTTGGTGAACTAAATAAATAAAACTATATTTACAATTCCTGCAATATATTAATTAAGTAAAAATGATGTTCTGATTTTTTTTTTTTTACAACAAATTCTGTATTTTTGGTAAAGTGGATTAAACGAATTTAATACACTTTTCTTAAAATAATATTTAAATTAATTATAACAATCTTTTAGACAATAATAAAAACCTATTGATGTACAAAAGAGAATTAACAAAAAAAATGTTCACACAAATATTTAAAATTTCAAAAATAATTGGTTTTATATAGAATTCTTAATAGCAAAAGATTAAAAAAAAATACAAAATAAATGGACTTGCAACAAAAATAATAATTTGAAACCATCACAATAATTACATAATGTATATTCAGTAATGTATACGTTCAGATTCAACTTGGAGCAGGTACAAATTTAATGAAAATAATTTGTTACTTTTAAACTATTGAAAACACTTAGATCAAGCACATAATAACTGATAAGTTGATAAAATTAAACTCAATACTTTGTAACCAATTGAAAACTTCATAGAGACGTCACTGTTACATCGATGATCCAAGAAACAGAAACACCAAGTAGTATTATCATAATAATTTCTGCTAAAAACACCAAGCAAGTCTTTATAACACTGAAATTGATTGTCGATATGGATGATGGTTATGGAACGGCACGTTCTAATCAACAATGGCTTCCCTCAAATTAATCCCGCATGCGGTTATTTTAACTCGACACCAAAAATATCAACAACGAAGGTAAGATAGAATGGCCAAGTTAAAAATCAAATGATTTTTCTTCAAAATCCAATTAAGATGGCCCAAATACAGCCAGATATGAAGAGAAAACCGTAAAGGTTTTGCACACTTGTTAATATCACACGACGACACCAAAATCCTCACTACCGACTCCCAAGACTGACACCAAGCGACTCTCCAACTACTCACTCCCAGGCCGGATATCAGAAAATGACACGGGACACGCGTCAGCCAACCTTCGCAAATCCATGTTCCAAACTCATAATCGCGCTCGTCCGTGTTGATAGCCAGCCCATCCACACAGAAAAGCAAACCAAACAATAATATAGCTGACAACACACGACAATCGAGGCCAAAAATCAAGGCAAAATCTAATAACAAAAACCCCCACTCCATCTCCATTGATTAGCAAAAATGTCACAGCCATTAATAATTAAATCCTATCACTACTAGGTATGCAACACTATTTACAACGAATGATATACTTAAGTTAAAACAAAATACGGTATGCAAAACTATTTACGAGCACCAGACTATCAAAGACCCAATTACTAATGGAACGGTAGAAGGAAAAAAAAAATAGGCACGTGACAACATAAAAGTGATAGTTTTTTTCTCTAGAGATGAAAATGAAACAAATGAATATTATTATGCGACCCGATGAGAATATACTAAAAACAAACAGTTAATATCACTACTTGGCACTTGAATCAGCAAACAAGCGTCACTTCGTTTGACAGTTTATAACATTTTCCCGATTATATTTGAACTTCTTTCTATAACTATAATTAATATGGACTCTGATAGGGAAATTGGTGAATCATGTGCACCACAATTTACACCACACTGAAGTTAACTTGGATGAAAAACCATTAGACTTCGATAGCATAACATCAAACTTGTATTCAGCAGCAGCTGCAACAACTTTTTCGGCAGTCATACCTTCGACAAGTACTACAGAAGTCAGCACACAAATCCAACATCCAACTATTAACAACTTCAATAATTGTACTTTCAATATTTATAAATAAAATTTCATCATGAAAGACAATTTGTCACTTATTATATATAGTACCCGGCATTATTATCAAGTCTGTGTTATAAATAAATAAAGTTCTAAAAATTGTAATCTAGTATTTTATTGACAATATCTATCGTAGAAAAAATTGCATTTCCTACTCCAAATAAAAAACGTTTTTTTCGTTCGTGAGATTGCCACACTCGCTACGCTCGTGGACCAACTCTCACCTCACGCAAAAAACAGTATTTTCATTTCTTGTTGTAAAATATACTATTGTTCTCGAGATAATCGAGACGAAAAATAATTCCAAAAGTTTATAAATTTTTTAATTTCTTTGGTTCTACATAAAAAACAGCTCGATATCATTTTTTTGTTCTCGAGATGAAAAATAATTCCGAACGCACAGTCTGAGAAGTATAGCCGGAGTGACTCGGTGTAAAAGAAGATGTGGTTACAAAGATAGATAAAGAAATGCTTAGATAGTTTGGACACGTAGAAAGGATGGATGAAGGAAGATTGACGAAACAAATTTATAAGGCGAGTGTGAATGGATAAGTCGGTAGAGGTCGACTGCTCGGCGAACATATCTCGAACAGATCAACATTGTTTTAAAGAAAGGCCACGTCAAGAGTACCAACAACCGACGAGCATGTATGAGAGTACTGATGAAAGTAGAGGAAGCATTGGAGAAAGCGTTGGATTAGAAATGTTTTTTTTGAGTTTAAATTATTAGTCTATTTTTTAAAAGTTAATGTTGTGTTTTTTAATTCGTAGAATATTTATTTTATTTTCAGGACCGTTGTGATGAGGGTAAACACATTTTTAGAATAGGGATTGTTTGATCTCTTGCATGCGTCGTAGTCTCTTTCCAGATAAGTCAGACGTGCACACCGTGGCTAAAAGTTTCATACTGATTTCTAGCGTCGCACTCGTCGCAGAATTTATGTCGTCGAGGTGGGGACAGCTCACATTATTTATTGCAAATATTTATTATTTTTTGTGCTGGTCAACTGATTTTCGTGCCTCCGCATTTTGCATTGAAATTATTATGTTTCTTAAACATTTCACCATATCTATATATGTTTTATTGATGCGTTTTTACCTGTTTTATCGCATAATGACTTGTTTTGTGAGGGAAAAACCAGCACCGCCATTAAAGAAAGACTCCAGAGAGGCAACCGAGCTTACTTTGCCAACATGAAACTCTTAAAAAGCAAACTTATTACAAGAAAGACAAAGCTAAAAATTTACAAGACATTAGTTCGACCAGTAATAACCTATGGGAGTGAAAATTGGATACTCACGGTACAAGATCAGGAGAAGATAAGAAGGTTCGAACGTAAAATAATCAGAGGAATATATGGAGCAGTCAGAATCAACGAAGCAGAATGGCGCATCCGCAACAACCGGGAAATAACAGAGATCCTGAACGGTGAAGACATCGTGAAATTTATAAAATCCCAGAGACTCCGTTGATTTGGACACGTTCAAAGAATGGAAGACGCCAGGATGCCAAATAAAATTCTAAACATTAAAATCTATGCTACCAGGAAAAGAGGAAGACCACAGCTCAGATGAATGGACTAAGTACTGGGTAACCTGAGGGCAATGCGGATATCCGGCTGGGGAACCAAAGTCAAGGACCGCATTACTTGGAGGCGAATTGTGGAGGAGGCCAAGGCCCATCATCGGGCTGTAGCGCCTATTGGTAAGGTAAGACTTGTTTTTGTTTGCCAAAAAAAATGCGCCGACAGCGATTTTCATCACAACAAGCGTCTGTCGGGGCCATCAATAATCATATTTTAAAAATATATCATCTTCAGAGTGAAAAGAATATTTTGAGAATTTGTTTGAACGAATCAAAAAGAGAGAAGAAACAATGAAACTATTTTTAAACATTTTTTTTTTAAAAACTAATAATGTAAAAATATTAATTTTTATAAGAAATGTACTGACTTCAATAATTTATGAAACCAACCCATAAGTCAACATAGATTATTATTGTAATAAAAGGATGTTTAACTGATCTCAAGCAATTAATATTAAAGTTAGATGAAATATAATGGCACGTTTTGAATGCATTTTACAACAATTCTAGATTTGCTTAATTCAGCTACGAACTTTATAAGAGCGAATAACAAGAAAATAGAATTTACACTAAAGCCTTTAAATTTTATTATATAATTTAAAATACTTTACTGCTTTCTTAAAATAATTGCAACGAGAAGGAAAATATTAATCATCATAAAAACAGCAGCATCAGTTAAATATTATTCTTGAAATAGAAAAGAGTTTTTAAAGTATCTTTTCTTTTACTTTTTTCGTAACTGCATTGTGTTTTCTATTAAACAAATTTTATTTGGATTAGTTTTAATAAATAACTGAATTATAATCAACAATAAAAAATTTAATACTTTCGGTGAAATAATTTCAGTTTGAAAAGGAAAAAAATAACTTATTTGTACCTACATTTTTATGCCATGAGAAATACGATACACACTGTATTATATATATAAAAGTATTATTTCCTTTATTTATTATTATGTAGTCTATTTCGCAGCAGGACTGTAAGAACTACCGAGGTATTAGTTTACTCAGCATAGTCGGCAAACTGTATGCAAATATATTGATTAAAGAGTAACGAATGAAACTGAGATGATATGGGATGTGCAAGCAGGATTTAGAAGATGTATGTATCAGATCTTTTCATTACGAGGTATAGTCGAAAAGTTCTTGGATAGAAGTCAGAAGGTCTATTGCGCTTTTATAGACTTTTAACATCGAAAAAGGTGTAAGACAGGGATGTGTGGCTTCGCCATGGCTGTTTAACTGATACATAAAAGATTGTTTAAAATATTTGAAAGAGAGTGCGTATGGATTCTTTACGCTGATGATCAAGTCATATTAGCGTCATCTAAAGAGGAGTTGCAGGCGATAGTTAATGTTATGCATGATGCCCTAAAAATCAAAGGAATAAAAATAAATGTAAGCAAAACGAAAGTAATGGTTTTTGAAAGAAAAGAAATCATGACAAACTGTAAAGTTCTGATTAAGGGAAAAAGAGTGGAACAAGTAAATGAGTTTGCATACTTGGGTTCAAAGTTTACAAGAAATGGAAAGTATGACAGAGACATTAAGCAAAGGGTGTTGGCAGAAAAACAAATGAATGGAGCACTGCATAGCTTTATACATACATAAATAAAGTCACGCCTTTTTCCCATAGGGGTAGGCAGAGACCACTTCCTTCCACTTGCTACGGTTCGTACACACATATTTTGCTTCCTCTACTTTCATCAGTGCTCTCATACATGCTCTTCGGTTGTTGGTACTCTTGACCTGGCCTTTCTTCGGCAACTTTAACAGCTTTGTCAGAAAAAATTATTACTTCTGGGTCCTTGTCCGTCGGTTAAGATTTTCATTCCTGCTACATGCTTTGTTTGTAGTCTGGTTATGATTAAAGCTATTGTGCGATTACACTTTAGAGCTGGGATGGAATATTTAAAATTATTGTTGATAAGTCTTCGGCTGGTAACTGCATTGACGTCTACGAGAGTTGCGAGGTCACAAAATTCCAGTCGGTAAAATCGCCTCCAACTACACATGCGAACTCGTTGCCATCAAGAGTGCGTTGGAGATTTTCCTCTCTAAAAGCATTCACAGATCCACAAGCATAATCATCCTCTCCGATTTAAGATCCGCGCTGCAAGCCATCCAGAAGAGCAAGTGCCAAATTAGCCATGAAATAATCCAATCTATCAACAAAGTCATCGCAGCCAAGAGATCCTGCACGTTACAGTGGATACCAGCTCACGTAAATATTCTTGGTAATGAAAAAGCCGAAGAGCTTGCCAAAGAATCAAGAGCTTGCCCCCAATCATCGTAAGAGAATTAAAAACATTTATACATTTGTTTTGGTAGCTTAGAATATTTAAAGAGTTTTTAAAGGATTATAATGTCTAAACAAATCTTAATATAATACAACGATTCCAAAATAAAGTATTAAGGAACATTGTTGATGCCCTTAATATATTCGTAATAGTGATGTTTACAGGGACCTAAAAATGAAAACTATTGAACAAACTATTATCAATTTAGCTAACAGACACGAAGAAAGGCTTAATCAACATGTGAACGTCGAAACAATCCAGCTGCTAGACAACACAGGAATAGAAACAAGACTTAAAAGGACCAAACCATTTGAGTTAGTGAAGTGAAAGTGTTAAAAACAGAGCATAGTGCATTTTTACATGTTAAGTTAAGTGTAACCCCATCTGTCAGAACCTAAGGAACAATACTGAGTATACCTTAGTTTAAGATTTAAAAGTATTAATTTAGGTTAGAATAGATTTACCCATTGGTCTATTTTGACCAGATTGTAATATAATAAAATGTTTAATAAAATGAATGAAATGAAATTTCGAAATATTTGGGCCAATAGTAGTATAGTAGGTACACATCTGTTTATTTCTTGTCAGCATCTTAAATGCAGCTCATTAAGCTTCCATGTTAACGTATTATTTAGTTAAATTTCTGCTTGAAATACGATAGCATAATAGAATTAAAAAACATTTATACCTTTGTCTTGGTAGCTAACAACATATTTGTTTCGGTATTTAGGTCGTTTTTGAACCGTTCTAGGAATAAGAGCGCCATTCCGCTTTATTAAACAGTCTACCAAAGGTCCACTTATCTTAACTAGGTAACGGTTTATGTTAGTGAATATCGTCCCTTTTAGTTATAAATTACCCGGTCTTGGTAATTCGCATCTGATGCGTTAGCTTGTTAAATTTCTCACATGCTCGCTTTTAGTTCAGCATAATTATTTAAATTTTGTAGTTTCTACACATTTTACATCTTCATCTTTTTCTAATCTAAAATGATACGTTGCTTAAGATACTAATTAAATATATCAATTTATTAAGATTCAACATTCAACAACTCAAACAATTTAACGTTAAGCATAATAACTATATAACTCCAGCTTCCAACTTCTAATGCGTGGTCACTCTTTTTGCTCTGCAACAGGGACTTTTGATCTCTTAAAAGCGTGATATAAAAATACGATCAAATCTTTCTTCTAGTGGACTACAAAAATATGATACTGCTGCAAATTAAAACCATTTACGATATCAAAAATATGCTATAAAGGTATAACCGACTACAAAACTGGTGGCGCAATCATTAAAAAAACTTGTCAATCTTTTGATGAACCAAAGGACAATTTTAAAATATCACAGAACAGTCAGTTTACTTATAATCTTACTTCACCCAAGTATGTCATAATTAGCGACAATAATGGCGGACTCTTTTTAAAAGCTTTTAAGTTAATCAAACCTAAAGCTGTCCCAACTTTACAAACTGCACTCGCATACTTAAAGATATTACTGATTAATGTAAAGAAAATTGATATATTGATGCAATATATGACGGGAGAAGTTTTGGAATTCTATTACCACATATAAACAAATCTCGATAATCTGGTATTCTTTGGGGCAATGAAGATAAAATAATTCTTGACGTCAACGACAAATTTTAACTATGATGTAGCTAAATCGAAAACCTTTTTCAAAATGAGATATCGGACACTTCTAAGCAATATACTTAAGAAGGTCTTGATATAACTAAAGAAGAAGTCCAGCATGCAGTCTCGCAAGCAAAAAATAGAAAAGCTGTAGGTCCAGATGAAATTTACTCGGAAGTCATTAAAATCTTAAAGAATGAGAAGTCACTTAACGTGTTAGTGAGGCTTTTCGTAACGGGTTCGGTACAAAAGAGGCCCTGTTTAGTATCCAGGTGTTGGTCCAACGGTGTGGGGATGTCTCTGTTCCTGTTTATGCCTGTTTCATAGACTATGAGAAGGATTTTGTCAGGATGCAGCATGAAAAGCTTAGGAAAATCCTTAAAGACGTTGGCTAATCACAAATCTCTACTGGAACCAAACTGCACAAATCAAGGTAGATCAACAAATTTCAGATGGAGTACAAATCAAAAGGGGCGTCCAACAGGGTTGGATCCTTTCATCATTCAGATTTTTCTTGATCAGGTGGCTAACAATAGTGCAGAATTTGGTTTATATTTTACAAAAAAAATACCAAATGGATGGTGATTAATAAGAATCAAGATAGAGGTGGTATTAAAAAGGTACAGAACCAACAAATCGATCGCGTCCAGTCTTACAAATATCTTGGATGCCAGGTATAATATGCAGGAGGTCCGTGCCCGGATTGAACAAGCCAGAGCATCATTTGTGAGGAAGTGCAGGAAGTCCGTGTTGCCGAAGACTGTCGCCCTTTGTTCGTACTTCAGTACTAAGTAACTACGTCTTTCTTCTTCTTATGGTGCCGTCTCTACACGGAGGTTGGCTATCATTAGGGCTATTTTTAGTATACTTTATTATGAAATTGAGGCGTGGACTCTAACATAAGCCGTGTGTAAAAAGTTAGAAGCTTTCAAAATGTGGACGTATCGACGGATGTTGAAAATATCCTGGGTGGATAGAGTGCGCAATGTGGATACAAGAATGTCCAAAGATCTCGAAGATTTTCGCCAGGCATACAATAGTATTACCAGAGAAAGTATCTGGCAAGCGTTGGAAGGTATAGGGGTACCAGAAAAGATCATAAAGCTAACCAAGATATGCGTAGAAAACTCTTAAGCCAAAGTTAGGATAGGTAAGAACAACTGAAACATTCTCCATTAATAATGGCCTTAAACAGGCGATGGCCTGTCACCATTGCTCCTTAACATAGTGCTGGACATGGTTATCAAAGAAACGAATATTGGTCTGGAAATATTTACAAATAAGGGCAAAATATAAATATACAGTGTGAAACAGCCAAATGAAATGAATTCGATAACAAATAAATAAGAGCGTGTTAGGAAAAACGCTTGGACACCAGTCAATTTGTATTTTTAGATGCGCATTTTTTTCAAAAAAAAATTATATTATGTGTGTCATGTGACAGTGGCCAATACCAACTTTCTTATTTTAAATACAACCCCCTGTATATTATTTATTTTTTGGATTCTTCAGAAAATTCTAGACATAATTCATGTACAATGTCCCATACCTATCTTCAACTGTTTCGGAAATGTGTGTTTTCAGATGCATTACAGAAATTAACAAATTATTTTATTTCACAAATAATGTAAAAAAAAAACAAAAAAAACATTAATTTCAATGTAAGAGATGTTTAAAATGTTCGCCGCGAACGTCTTGACAACATGCTAATCTGGTATAGAAATGTCTTTTAACGTTACTCAATATCTCAGGCGTGACTGATCTAATCGCAAGCGTGATTCGTCTTTTTAAGTCAATGTAAGTCGAGTGGTTTAGTTTTGTCTACAATACTTTTGACATATTCCCACAAAAAGAAGTCTAATGGCGTCAGATCAGGAGATCGTGCTGGCCATTCTATCGATCCGCGCCTCCCTATCCACCGATTTGAAAAATTTTGGTTCAGGTACTGCCAGACATTGATTTGGTAATGGGGCGGAGCTCCATCTTGCTGAAACCATAGTATATTGGCAGAAACTTGTGTGTTTGCTGGATCAGGATATAAGTTTGTCAAAGTTGGCACGATATTATTTTGGAGCAGCTCTAAATATTTATCTCCATTCAAGTTTTCATCAATGAAAAAGGGACCTACGCTATGATTTCCAACAATTCCTGCCAAACATTAACTTTTTCAGGATATTGCGTATGTTCCTCTCTCATCCAGTGAAGATTCTCATTAGACCAATAGCGATAATTTTAACGATTAACATGACCGTGAAGTGTTAATGTGCTCTCATCAGAAAACAAAACATCTTCTAATTGGATCACATTGTTATCTAACATTTTCATCATTTGTTCACAAAAATACGTTCTCCTGTCGAAATCGTCTTCCATGAGCTCCTGAGTTGGCATCATTTTATAGGGATGCATTTTACTTTCCTTTAATATTCGAAAAATTGATGTGTGGCTAATGTTGAACAGTGAGGCTGCTTTTCAACCAGATTTATGTGGGTTTTCTTGAAACTCAAGCATAAAATCCAATTTCGCATCATCGCTTAGTTCATTGGCAACAATTTTTTTTGTCTGTCTTACATGACCAAGCTCGCGAAACTGTTTTTCTATTTTGCTAATTGTTCCTTGGGATATAGGCGGCAAATTTTTCGTGAAATAAGCGAGAAACTTCCATTTGTGTCCGTGAGTTATCTCCATAACCAATCATTTGTAGAATGGTTATTTTGTGCATTTCTGTTAAATGAACCATTTTTCTGATATTATTACGTACACTTAACGAAATTCAAACGACAATAGCACTGACAGTGATCACTACTGTCATGCATACAGACAACAAGTTTCTAAGGCTATGAGTTTTATACGAAAATAAACAAAACTGTTTTTGTATTTTTTTTATTTCATATCAGTAAAAAGGAACGCATTAATGGTTTTTGCTTATTTTCTCAATATTAAGAGCTAAATGGGAAATAAGTATTGAGTGTAATGTAGCGAATTTGTGAAATAAAGTAATTTTCTTTTTTTAATGTTAATTTTTGTAATACATCTGAAAACACTTAATATTTCCGAAACAGTTGAAAATAGGTATGGGACATTGTATATGAATTATGTCTAGAATTTTTTGAAGAATCCAAAAATAAATAATATTTAAAATAATTTGTATTTAAAATAACAAAGTTGGTATCGGCCACTGTCATATGACACACCCTATATAATTATTTTTTTTTGAAAAAATGCGCATCTAAAAATACTAATCGACGTGTCTAAGCGTTTTTCCTAATAAGCTCTCATTTATTCGTTATCGAATTTATTCCATTTGACTGTTCCACACTGTATAAATAATTAACAAATTACTAATTTGCAGCTGTATTTATCAATTGGCATTAATACACTGAATTAAATTATTGTAGGATAAACGGTTTTTTGTTGTTATCTCCTCACAATTTTTGGACTTATATCGTGTAACTTTTAACTTTTTTTGTGGTTTCACATAAATATCTTGCTTGTAAAGTTAAAACTAAATATATTCTTCGGTTTTGTAAGCTATACATTTAGTTGTCGTCACGCAAACTAATTCTACGTTCGGTTGATTCTAAAACGAAACGTAACATGCTGCACGACGTATTTAACTTCACTAGCGTTTGCATAAACTTCAACCGAGCAAAACGGATACGTTAAGATTTTTATTTCGTTCGAAATTAAATATTTAAATCTTTTCGAAATGAGAATGTGTTCATTCATTATCCGTTTCGTGATTACGAAACTTTGAAAGCGTACATTTTAACGTTATTATCTAGACGAAGAGTTATTATTGCGTTTTTTACGTTTGCAAGATGCTCATCCAAAGCTATTAAAACTGTTAATGTTTGCGACTGTCAAAAAGTTTTCATTATTATTAATGCTTTCCATTTGTGGCTATTTTTAAAATTACACGATGTAAAATTTCACACAGGCTTTCATTAAAAATACGTATACGTATTTTGAACTCAATTTTAGAGTTAAATTATTATTTATTAAAAATAACATACAACTCTAATAGACCTTTTTTATAATGTAAGTATAAAAGTAAGTATTCTTTCCGTTAATGTAACAGTAAATTTTTCTCGTTACTCGTCGTTCATAGATAAAGAGGTAAAATCGATTTTTTTTGCAGAGGTGAAGAAAATCTTTTACGGAGAGGTTATGAGTCTAAAAGCTCAAGGTCTACTGTGAGACTCCACTGACTCTGTCGGTTCTACTCACTAAAAACTCCGCCCCTATTTAGGTCCATCTGGCTATTGCCTCCCGTGGCATTTAGGCCTGTTGGTCGATTGTATCTTGCCTATGTGTTTTCGTTTAATTGTACAATGGAGACCCGACCCGCAGACCACCCGGCAAGGACTCTGAAACATCAAAACACACACTGCGCCGCCACGAGGCACCGGACCGAAAAAGACGGGCAATTTCCAGGACCTAGAACCACGTTGCACCAAATGCAGCACCTTCGTACCTTGTACAAATTCTGTACTGGGTGGAAACAATGAAGCCGCCCAAGAACCGCTCATCCTCCCCAGCGCTCCGCAGCAGTACAGCACGCGCTCCACCGCCTCTGGATCCCCGCCGCACAACCCGCAGGCCAGGCCTCCATTATACAGTCCTTTAGTGATTCTTAGCTCATTCCTGTTCATCGGTAACAGTTTTGCTGTCCTTTTATGGCACGGTCCTTTGATGTATTATTTCCCGTGTTTGTTTCCTGGTATGCTCTTCCGGTAGTTTTTGTGTTTTTCCGAACCTCTTCTTGCAAGTTCGTGTACTTCCTCATTACCTGCAACTTCCTGGCGTCCTGGAACCCGTATCAGTTTGACGTGATTACGGTCTACCAGCGTTCTCAGTTCTTCTTTGCAGTCAACAAGCATGGGGAAAGGGTTGTTTGGGCCCTGTGGTGCCCCCTACACAGGACTAAGGCTGTCTACTATAGGATTTCGCCCGGTTTCCTGTAGGTTCCGATAACTACGGTGCTCCCTCACCGACATGCATCCATCAGCATGGGTCGCATGACACTATGGATTGGAAGTCTTTTAGTCGCCTTTTACGACAGGCAGACCATACCTGGGATCTTTTCTCTTTTCTCCGTATCCCCAGGGGAGAGGTGGAATCGATACTGGAGTAGCCGTTATATTTACATTATGCCTTACTCTGTGTAGTTGTTCACTCACAAGTACATATTTTAAATTTAATTAATTAAATTTTTAGTTTTTAAATAGTTTGAAAAATAATGTTGTGGCATAAAGCAGGTAAAATATAATTAAAAATTAAAACAGTTACAAAATGTAAAGTAAATTTATCAAATAAAAATTTATTTTTAAATATTTTACCATTTTAAACTATAAATTTGTGTACATTTTATTGTATCTATATTTTTTAAAAAATGTTTAATATTAATGCTAACAATAAAAGTAAATTTTATATGAATAAACATTATTATTTTTAACCCAATATTTTATGGCAACATTTATAATACTATTTTTGATAAAATAATTTTCATTTAGACTAATTAATTAATTTATATATATATATATATATATATATATATATATATATATATATATATATATAATGAATAAATTATTCCATTTATTATTTCATTTTAAAATGTTTGTTAAATTATTAGATTATTCATTTGTGGTAGGAAGTTTTTTGCATTGCCATTTTATATTTGTTGCAAACAATTTTATAAAATATGTGGGTTTTCAATATATGTATAAAAGCCAACAATAATGGAAAAAAGTTTAATAGTTTATAGTAGATAGCAACATTAATTTTAAAAAAATTATATTGGTATCTAAGTGTAAATATAAAACATGCCATCAAAAACTAATTTGTAAAAAACACCAATTCTCGCAACTCAGTTTTTCTACCGTAAAAAGAAGTGAGATCCATGTAATACCAAGTTGGTTAATTTATTCAGTCCCTACTTAAGGGTCCTTCTGTCTTAAGTTATTACGTAATTAGCTAACCTAACAACATCTTATAGTGACCATATCAATATTAAAAAACTTTCATGTTTTAAGTAAATAGATTGACTTGACAATCTAATTTAATATAATAGGTATTACTTGTGAGATACATTTTGTTTTCATGCGATGGCCAAGTCAATCTATTTATTTAAAACGTTGCAAGTTATGTTTTTAATGGCATCTTATTTCTTTTGGTAGAGAGTCCTACTTTTTTTTCCTTTCCGGTACCTTTTATACATATACAGGTACCCTGATTTATTCACTGCAAATGTAACTTCGTAATCCTATATATTTATATGGTACTGGCGAACCCAGCAGACGTTGTCCTGCTCGAACGTTGACTTGCCTGCTTTGAGAATATCACTATTAAACTCAGCTACCCCGAAGCTATGAATTGGACACTAATATTTGCGTATTTAATAGTTTTTATATTTCATTCCCTTCCCTTTCCCTTCGTATGGGTGCTAACATTATTGGGAATGTCACCATCAAATTCATCGTCCCCAAAGACTACGAATTCGACACTGATATCAGCCGTTTTTGATAGTTTTTATATTCCATTTCTTTTCCACCCCTTTCATAGGGGTGCTAACAAAATTGGGAGTAAATCTAAACCATTCTCGAATCCTCTGGAATAGACACAAAAAATTTCATTGAAATCGGTTCAGCCGCTTAGTCACATACACACGCACAGAAGAATTATTGTATATTAAGATTACAAAGTTATTTATGCTGTTGGTGTATCTAGAAAACTGGACCGAAATTGCAAAATATTTTAGTTTTTCCTTAATACACTAAACACTAATTATATTCTAAATTTGGAGCTTCTATGTCTGCTAGAAGTGTCTTAGAGTTCGGTCAGTCAGTGAGTTACAAAATTAAAAAACTTTGACTAGTTATAATTCTTAAACTACTGGTTTAAATTAAATAAAATTTAAAATATACCATACTTATACAATGCCTGCTTGGTTACCAAAAATTCAGGCTTCTTGTTTTATTCACAACGAAGTTATAGGGGGTCGAAAATGGCCTGATTTGCTTCGAGAAAAGGATAGTTCGGCCGTGTCGGTGTTTGGCTCGACTTGGCGGGGGCACTGCCGTGCCCCCAGATGATTGGCAATATCTTCAAAAATATGAATTTGTTTTAAAACCTTAAATATAAATTTAAGGTCAATTTACACTGTACGGAACGTCATCGTCACGACAAAATATCATCATACATAATAAACGATAAAATTTAGTTTTAATACCTAAAAGCTCTTACACAAAGCTCAACCAATTCGTATACTTCTTTTTTGTTAAGTCCGTGATTACTTTATCTTAATATTGGTTATTAGTAATTTAAATAGCGAAGAATTTTTTTTATTTCACCTGCGTTCAGTTAGGTACCGCTTAATGAAAACGTCACTGTTCAACAAAATCGTACATGGCGAGCAGTGATTTTGTTATTATCGATTGCATGTATTCATAGAGAAGCCATCAGCCTTTATCAAAGGTTTTTGTTAAATGGATTTTCTGCTAATTTAATGGACAACTCCAAATGTCTGTAATCAAGGCATTACCGTTTTAAATAAGTGATCGATATATTTATGGAGCCCAATGAAATGTAAATTTGTTACTTTAACAAACGCTACTAGGATAAAAGTATAAAAAAATAGTGCTTATAATAATGATATAACTAAAGATTAATGTAAATAAATAATAAAAAACGCTGGTGTTACACACAGGTTCATTACTACGTATAAACAATATTATCAAACCTACTTTTTTACTTATCTATCTATCTATATATCTTACATACATACATACGTACATATAGTCACGCCTTTTTTCCGCAGGGGTAGGCACTTATTTCCACTTGCTACGGTTCTTACACACATATTTTGCTTCCTCTACTTTCATCAGTACTCTCATACATGCTCGTCGGTTGTTGGTACTCTTGACCTGGCCTTTCTTTAAAACAATGTTGATCTAAACGAGATATGTTCGCCGAGGACGACCTTTACCGACTTGTCCATTCACACTTGTCTTATAAATTTGTTTCGTCAATCTTCCTTTATCCATCCTTTCTAGGTGTCCAAACCATCTAAGCATTCCTTTATCTATCTTTTTTAACCACATCTTCTTTTACACCACAGCGTTCTCTTATCTCACTATTCTTCACTTTATATCAAACCGAGTCACTACGGCTATACCTCTCAGACTACTTATCTCCGCAACATTAATCCTATTTTCATGCTTCTTCTGCCAAACCCAACATTCACTACCATACAAAAGTGTAGGAACCAACACTCCTCTATGCACAGCCAGACGTGCCTTTTTTGACACTTTCTGGATATTTATAAAGCTAAGCTCCTTTGTAAATAAATATTGTGTTTGTCCTCAATGCGTTCCTAAACCATTCATCCGATCGTTATGATACTTTGGTAAGTTGGTCTGCGTGCACTCTTAAAAATTCCTGGAGAGGTGACCAAATGGTGCGTATAGTGATATTTTATACAAATTTTAAAGAGAGAAAAGTTAAATATGATCAAAAATGGCCAATATAAGTGTCGAGTTGATAATATTTGGGAACAGAAGTTTGATAGTGATCATTTCAATTAAGTTCGATGATAAGGACGTAAAATTTAGTGGAAGAGCCGTGAAATTTAGTCGAAGAAATGGTTCGTCATTGCCAAGTGTGTAAAAAACCGGACTATTTAAGCCCCAGCGTTTCTTTTCACAAGTAAGTTGGAATGTATCTTTGTTAACAATATTTTTATCCAGTGGTGTAGCGATGACGATTTCAACATCAAAATAAACAGGTATGGTAATTATTCCGTTAGTTGGCGATCATGAATTTTTTCTAAATTTCTGGTTGTATCTACGTATTTTGAGGCGTAAAACACTAATCTAAAAACCAAACGATGCGGGAATCAATACTTTTTAAGATATTCTTAAAAAAGGTCATTATTTCTCTGTTATTTAGCAACACTTATTCAGTGGTATTATCCTTCTTTCGTTGTTATTTGAAGAACTATATACCTTCCTGATCCATTTTATAGTAGAATTTTATAAGAAACGACAGTCTATTAATTAATTTACCCATTTATTTCACAATTATTATGGAATCTAACAATAACAACCATGAAAGCTGTCAGATGCGAGTCCTGTCTAGGAGGCTAGTAGAGGTAGGAAGGCTAGGTGTCATGAATGCCGTTATCGTAAGCTTTGATGATAATTGTGAAATCAATAGGAAAATTAATTGACTGCCGTTTCTTATAAATTACTACTATAAAATAAATCAGGAGGTATATAGCTCACCAAACAACAATGAAAGAAGAATGATACCGCCGCATAAGTGTTGCTGAATAACAGTGAAAAGATGACTTTTTTGTAAATATCTGGAAAAGTATTGGTTTCCGCATCGTTTGGTTTTCAGATTCGTGTTCTTTATCTTTTTTTTTGGTTACTTAGCTGTTAATAAATAGTTTAAACATTAAAATTTAAAATACATTTACATTTTGAACAATTAATATTAATGATAGTTATTTAAGTTTTTTTTTTCATTTCAGACAGTTAGGTAAAGTATTTAATTCTTATTTAATTCTTTTTCGGTACTTTAATTTGATAAAATAATTTAGTTCAACGGGTATTAGTAAAACTGTTCGCTACACAATTAGCAGCCCTTAAGTTGGAATTATTTAGTTTTATAAAAGTAACTTGTAACATTACACACAATTGGCTTTAGAAAAAAAAATTTAACGTAACGAAAAATTGTCGCCCAACATATGAGGAATTAGTAGGTTTTTTAAAGTTACACAAAATTGGCACCCCACTCTTGGGGTTTAGAAAAATACTTTTAGTAGGCTACAACACTTTAATTTGATAAAAAACTGAGTATCACCTATTCATAAATATATTCTCATAAAAAACTAAATATTAGCCGATAGATAGATATATTGTCACGCCGCTGATTACACGCGTGGCCATAAGTCGACAATAATGTTACAGCATTGCCAGCACGAGTACGCGACAAAGATAATCGATTGGTATTCTTTGTCATACTCATGACCACTCTTGTGTAATCATTGCGACAAAACAAACAGAGTTTTATGAATGGGATGTTGCGTCTCCTCTGGATAATAGGTCTATGGTTAAACTAAAACAGACATGGGCAAACTTTTTAAGGGAAGGTCCAGATAAAATAAAAAATTATCTGGGCGGGCTGAAAAAAAAGTAAACAAAACACATTTTTATTATTTATAAACGTTATGCGTGTGTGACAGATGAAACTTTGACTGAACTTCTAAAAGTTGATCATTATCTGGTTGAAACTAGGATGCAAACTTAGTAAATATTAGATGCGATAATACCGTACTTAAAACGCAATGGGAAGGAAACCGTTATTCTATTCTGGTTACGCACAAAGTACATTATGTAACTGTAGGGGTAAGGATTCAAAACCATGTCATGGACCGGATTAGACTAGCCCGAGGGCCGCACTTGGCCCGCGGGCATTACTTTGCCCACTACTGATCATTTGTTCACAAAAATACGTTCTCCTGTCGAAATCGTCTTCCATGAGCTCCTGAGTTGGCATCATTTTATAGGGATGCATTTTACTTTCCTTTAATATTCGAAAAATTGATGTGTGGCTAATGTTGAACAGTGAGGCTGCTTTTCGACCAGAATTATGTGAGTTTTCTTGAAACTCAAGCATAAAATCCAATTTCGCATCATCGCTTAGTTCAATGTCAACTACTTTTTTTGTCTGTCTTACATGACCAAGCTCGCGAAACTGTTTTTCTATTTTGCTAATTGTTCCTTGGGATATAGGCGGCAAATTTGGAAATTTTTCGTGAAATAAGCGAGAAACTTCCATTTGTGTCCGTGATCTCCATAACCAATCATTTGTAGTATGGTTATTTTGTGCATTTCTGTTAAATGAACCATTTTTCTGATATTATTACGTACAGTTAACGAAATTCAAACGACAATAGCACTGACACTGATCACTACTGTCATGCAGACAGACAACAAGTTTCTAAGGCTATGGGTTTTATACGAAAATAAACAAAACTGTTTTAGTATTTTTTTTATTTCATATCAGTAAAAAGGAACGCATTAATGGTTTTTGCTTATTTTCTCAATATTAAGAGCTAAATGGGAAATAAGTATTGAGTGTAATGTAGCGAATTTGTGAAATAAAGTAATTTTCTTTTTTTAATGTTAATTTTTGTAATACATCTGAAAACACTTAATATTTCCGAAACAGTTGAAGATAGGTATGGGACATTGTATATGAATTATGTCTAGAATTTTTTGAAGAATCCAAAAATAAATAATATTTAAAATAATTTGTATTTAAAATAACAAAGTTGGTATCGGCCACTGTCATATGACACACCCTATATAATTATTTTTTTTTGAAAAAATGCGCATCTAAAAATACAAATCGACGTGTCCAAGCGGTATGTTAATCGGGTTATTTACCTATTTATTTAATTCATATTTGTGGTATGAACATGAAAATGATATATTAACTGTGTTTTGCAAAAATATTTGAAAGATAACATCAAACCGGTTCTATCAACAAAAACACGAATCACGAAACAAGGAAACATGACACGAACTATTGGTCGACACGAACTGTAAAAGCATTTTTAAACATAAAAGTTAACAATACTGCAATATACACTCGAACATACACTACTTAACAATTGATGGAGATCGCTGAAATTTTTTTATCCATATTCGACATTTACCTACAGTTATAGAAAGCAACAAACTAATGAGAGATTAATTAATGAGTTAAATTACAGAAAAACAAATCTACCCCAACAGACATCTAATACAAATAAGTTTGTTAAAGTTTCAAAGTACTTATTTAAATTTTTAAATTGTTACGAGTTTAGCATTAAAGTATTTTTTAACAATTTTTCACTTAATCGATTATTCTAATTATTAAACAAATAATTAATTTTTAACGATTATAAGAGGAGTTAATAACTCGTATTAATAGAATTTGTTGATAACATTTAAAAAACAGTCCTGAATTTGTTGGTAACTTTTAATGTTACCTTGTTAATAACACGAATTCTGTTATCCACCAGAAATCTTCTTCTTTGATCTTCTCAGAATTTTGATAACATTAGTTATTGACGAATGTTACAGCACATTTTGGATGTTGGTAACATTTCTCCCTCCACGCCGCGCTCCGCAACAAGTCATGCCATTTCAGTTGAGCTAAGCGAGTAAAAAAGTAGACTAGTGTGTTTGTCTTTTGTATACAAACAATATTTGTTCTATTTTTTTGTGTTGTGCTCACAAATCACAATGGAGAACGTACTAAGTCAAGTATAGTGGAAAAGGGAATTAGTATTAAAACTCATAGATCTTTATCGGGAAAGCTATGTTCTGTAGGACCAAACTTGTGCTGAATTTAAAATGCAAAAAATAATGGTGACCTAACATTTGTATCAACAAAGTCACAACTGGTTATTCGTAGAAAGTTTTTGCAGCTCCCATCCCACCTTAATTCACCCGACAAAGAATCGACGTCACTATCTAGCTCTTGCTTTCAAAGAGGGCTCCACCCAGAATCTTCTAGGTATCATCTGTTTCGCCAAACCGACACAGGCAGCTGCAACAAGAACCACTTCCTCCACACTAGACATTCTTGCGTCAACTGACATGACAAAATGCAAAAAAACTTACAGTTAAAACCAAATGTTAATAACATTCTGGTAATACCTTTTGTTATAAACCTGTATTTATAAAAAACACAGTTTATAACATTTGTTACTAACTCCGGTGTAAACGCGAGTAAAAAGATATAATTTCGTATAAATATTTGTGTTATTAAATAATTTTGTTTAACTTCGTTTCACGTAGGTACATACATACAAACATATAGTCACGCCCTTATCCCCAAGTGGTAGACGGAGACCACTTCTTTCCACTTGATACGGTTCTTACACATATCTTTAGCTTCTTCTACTTTTATCAGTGCTTTCATACATGCTCGTCGGTTGTTGGTACTCGACCTGGCCTTTCTTCAAAACAATGATGATCTGATCGAGATATGTTCGCCAAGGTCGACCTCTACCGACTTGTCCATTCACACTCGCCTTATAAATTTGTTTCGTCAATCCATCCTTTCTACGTGTCCAAACCATCTTAGCATTCCCTTATCTATCTTTATAACCAAATCTTTTTTACACCACAGCATTATCTTATCTCACTATTTTTCACTTTATTCAACCGATTCACTCCGGCTATACATCTCAGACTACTTTCCGCAGCATTTCTCCAGCCAGACGTGCCTTTTTTGACACTTTCTAGCTGTTCATAAAGCTGTGCAGTGCCCCGTTCTCATTTGTTTTCCTGCCAGCACCCTTTGCTCAATGTCACTATCATACTTTTCATCTCTCGTAAACTTTGAACCAAAGTATACAAACTCATTTTAACAAACACAGTTTATCATGCTTTCTTTTCTTTTGAAAACCATTACTTTCGTTTTGCTTACATTTTTTTTATCCCTTTAATTTTCAGGGTATTATGCCTTATTTTTACCATCTCCTGCAACTGCTCTTTATATAATATGACTTGATCAATTGACAAAAAATCATTCATTTTTAATCCATACACGCTTTTAAATCTTTCAAACAATCGTCTATGTATAAGTTAAACAGCCATGACGAAGCCACACATCCCTGTCTTACACCTTTTTCGATGTTAAACCAGTTCGTGTAAGCTCTGTTTATCCTGACACAAGCAGTGGAATCCTCGTAAAGTGATTTCAGTGCTCGTATTAAACTACCGCTCACCTCATACATAGACAATGTCCACCACAATTCAATCTTTACCACTCTGTCATAGGCTTTTTCCAAGTCTATAAAAGCGCAATAGACCTTCTGACTTCTTCATTGACAGTGGTATTATTTAATAATCAGAGGTACTTATCATTTTAAGACAGAAAAAATAAGGAGTTAGTTTTTTTGGAAGTGAATGGGTTTATTTATGTAAAACAAAAATTAAATTTTTGTATTTCCTAATTTTTTTTGTTCCCCTTTTTTAATTCGTTTATTTGATTTAAAAAAATAATAAAGTTTGTTTGGTACTGGGTAAAAGTTTTTTATTGCTTTTATCCATACTGAATTTTATTGTCGTACTTAATTTAAAAGAGCAATTAAGCTTGCATTTTAAAAGGGAAAACTAAATCCTGGCAACAAAACTGTTTTACTCTTCCCCATGGTTAAAATTCGTATCATGCGGTTGTTTCGACTGATAAGGTAACCTTATTTGAGCTTTTCCGACATCCTTCATGTAATGTAATAATGCCGGTCAATGTAAACATTGTCGAAGAAATTTTGACGTGATGTTACCGTATAGTGTGAAAAAGGTTTGCGCCAGTCAGTACATAATGTGCTGTATCGTAAATTGTTCCAAAAATTGCCTCGAGAACGTACCGCTATTTAATTTTTTAATGACCAAAATTTATTTTTTTTTTCTCTGATTCCTGTTTAAAATATTTATGGATAAAAAATGATTGGTAGTATTTGGATAATTCGAAACTTTACGACCACATTATACTCTATGTTTGTGCTGTTGCCAACAATATATCGGAACAAACAAATCAAAAAGTGCATCGGGCTGTCATGTATAAATTAACTTCCGGCTAGAATAAATTCATTTACATAATTGGCAGCTAAAAAAAACTAGCTTCCATTTTCACATTAATAATCCTCCATAAAACAGACCACAAAAAGAGGGCGGGCATTTTTTAACAACATGAAAGAGTATGGTCATCGTAAATTTTATACGGCTGCAAATCGTTGAAATTTGAATTTCATTATTGCCAGTCAATACAGTGATAGTTGATAAATTTTATCAGCGAAAAATATTGTTTTTTTCTGGATATACATTTCAAACAAAATAAACTCACAACAGTTCCATTCAGTAATTCCCATTGTTAATTCTAAAGAGGAATTTAAAAATTAAAACTTTCAATTATGCAACCTTTATGTTGAATTGATTATAACATTATTACATCATCATGTTGTAGATAATTTTTACAATAACAATAAAAAATATCAGTGGTCTGGGTGAAACCCAAAAGGCCCACACGACTAACTTACCAGTGGAAAGAGTGGAAAAATACCATATGTTTTGTTGTTATAATTAGTATTAAAAATATTGTCATCATAGTTCTTATACAAATATTTTTAACAGGCAATAATCATATTATCAGTTCCCGCAGTCACAAAAAAAAATCATATTATACAAAAGATATTAAAATAGTATAATTTATAAATTGCAAAATTCAGGTAGTTTACCATTTTTTTTTAGTTTTTTGAGTCTCCATAAAAAACAGCTCGACCGATTTTGCTAAAAATCTAATCAGTTCTAAATTGCGTCGAATACAATTGGTACTACGTCGATATCATTTTTTGTTCTCGAGATAATCGAGATGAAAAATAATTCCGAACGCACACACGAACCTACGTACATACACACACAGACGTCCATTTAAAAACTATTATGTTATATATGTCAGCTATATTTTGACGTTAAAAAAATATTTTCATGCCATAAGTATTTTTTTTCTACTTGTTAAAAAAGTTTATTATTTATTATTTTTATAAATGTCTTGATTCTTTAAAAATAAATTAAACTCTTACATCTAACAAAATATCCACAATATACCAGTTTTTAAATTATATCTAATCGTAAAAATTCGACAATTTTGCGACAAATATATCCATCTTTAAACTGATTACGATAGGGGCATTGAGAGTTTACGAGAGATGGAAAGTATGACAGTGACATTGAGCGAAGGGTGTTGGCAGGAAAACAAATGAATGGAGCACTGCATAGCTTTATGAACACCCAGAAAGTGTCAAATAAGACACGTCTGGCTATGCATAGAGGAGTGTTGGTTCCCACACTTATGTATGGTAGTGAATATTGGGTTTGGCATAAATATAGGATTAATGCTGTGGAGACGAGTAGTCTGAGAAGTATAGCCGGAGTGACTCGGTGTAAAAGAGGGTGTGGTTACAAAGATAGATAAAGGAATGCTTAGATGGTTTGGACACGTAGAAAGGATTGATGAAATAAATTTATAAGGCGAATGTGAATGGAAAAGTCGGTAAAGGTCGACCTCGGCAAACATATCTCGATCATATCAACATTGTTTTGAAAAAATGCCAGGTCAAGAGTACCCACCAACAACCAACGGGCATTTATGAGAGCACTGATGAAAGTAGAGGAAGCAAAAGATGTGTGTAAGAACCGTAGCAAGTGGAAGAAAGTGGTCTCTGCCTTCCCCTACGGGAAAAAAGACGTGACTTTATGTATGTATTTATGCATGCATAAACGCATAAGCAGAATTATAAAATATAAAATTATCAACTGACAGTTTGAACTAACCACTCAGAAATGACATTTGACAAGCTAAGTTTCAAATCAAAATCACGAAAATTTGACCTAAAAAGATCAAGTTTAGCTTCTGTGTCGGTAAGGTGTTCTGTGGTAAAACACAAATTTGTTTAATCTTTTATCTTTTGCCTACGAATACTGTTAAAATAGCGAATGTTAATTAAAGTTTATACGCTCCAACACTGGATAAGAGATCGATAATCGCTTATCTGTGAAAATATTGTGGAAACCATTTAATACTGCGCTGTGAATCATCGAATCACATATTTTATAAATCAATGGTTTTATGTCTTATCCATAAATGAATCAGGCTAGCTCATATATTTTGGAAACATCGATAACGCGAAACGTCAATAGTATGCAGCTATTTAAGGATAATTGAGGTTGCGAAAAAGAAAGATATAGTCTACAGGTCAAACGGGAAAGCTCCAGAAAAAACCCAATCATTATATTTTTTTACAAATTATATTTTTTGTTGGGTAAATCCGAGAATAATAAATCAACAAAAAGCGACAGATTGCAGGAACGTTTGATGTTTGTAGGGTCGATTTTCAATGACCTTCGTACATAACAATGCAAGACAAAAAATCGTTGGGAATCCACACCTCCGTATTTCAGGCAGAAGTGTACGCCATCCTTCAATGCGCGAAGAACACCAGGGACACCAGGGAATTGCAGGTAACGAAAGAGCAGACGAACTTGCAAGAAGAGATTCGGAGACTCCCCCAAACCAAGTGCAGATGCTAGGGGTACCAAAGCGTGCAGTAAGAGTGTCTGTAAAAAACTGGATTGGAGAAAAACACAAATATTACTGCGAAAGTAGACCAGGAAACAAACACGGGAAAGAATACATCAAAGGACCGTGTCATAAAAGGACAACAGAACTGGTAGCAATGAACAGGAATCAGCTAAGAATAACTACGGGGCTCTTGACCGGTCACGCACCAGTAAAGAAGCCGAACAAAATGGGACTGTATAATGGTGACCTGACCTGCAGATTGTGCGGCAACGATCCGGAAACAGTTAAACACTTTCTGTGCTACTGTGTGGCATTGGACCGCAAAAGACAGGAAATCTTTGGGCAGCCAACCGGCGACCCAGAACTATATTGCTCCCACCCAGTACAAAACTTGTACAAACTTGTACACAGTAGACCTTCAGCTGAAAGACTCATAACTTCTCCGTAAAGGATTTTCTCCACCTTTACAAAAAAAAAAAGACCACTAAACTCTCTCTCTCTCTCTCTTCGTCAGCCTTTTTCCAACCATACCTGAACGTAGGCCTCCCCTATTTTTCGCCATTTATCTCTATTCTATGCCACTTGTTACCATCTCTTTCCTGCTTTTTTCTTGATGTCATCAATCCATCTTTTTGCAGTCGCCTCATACTTCTATTGTTTTCTTTAAGTCTCCATTGTAACAGTTCTTTTGTCCACCTTTCATTCTCTTGTCTGGCTGCGTGTCCCGCCCAGCTCTATTTTAGCTTACTTATGCTCGAGATTACGTCCTCTACTTTGGTCTTGTCTCTAATGACTTCGTTTCTTATATGATCCCTAAGACTAAGAATTTTCAGAATTTTTCTCTCTATGGTTTTCTGTGTTCTTTTTAATCTATTTGCCGAGTTTATCGTCATTGGTATCGTTTCCATACCATAGGTCATGACTGGCAGGATGCACGTATTAAATACTTTCCTTTTGAGATTGACTGGTATATCGTTGTTATTTATTATGGTATTTAGTTTTCCTACTGCTGCCCAAGTTAATCGTATTCTTCTTGATATTTCTGCTGTTTGATTGTTTTTTCCTAGTTTCGTGTCCTAGATAAATGTATTCTTGTACTTTTGGAACAATTTGCTCTTCTATGTATATGTTTCCTTCTTCTGAGGTCAGTATTTTTGTTTTTTTGATGTATATTGTTAAATCTACCATCCTAGACTTTAATTTTAGATCCCTTAACATTTCTTGTAATTCTTCTTGGAAGACCACCAAACTACCCATACTTAAATAGCACAAGGTCAAATTTATAATAAAGATAAGGTATAATTTTTTTTAACTCGCTTATATTAGTTTCACAGGTATGTTTGTTTGTAAGTTTGTAACTGACACTTTGGCCTTGATTTTGCCCTACTTTAAGCGATCAGATTTAATTTAAACTTCGCACGGTGTCAAAGACCGACAACAATACAATAATTCGTGCGTAAACTACGCATGCGCGTAGTTCCAATGTCATAGTGTTGCAGAAACGCAGAAAATATTTTATTTAACGAATTAAAAATCCGCGACAGTTTTCTACTTTTCAAAATAACTAGTTCGTATTTTGTGTTGCATAAAAGCATAGTGTTAATTTTTTTAAAAATTATAAAAAAAAACACGCTTTTGGAGTTAATCAAAATAAAAGGTATAAAATAATTCTCAACGTAAGAATAAAATTACTGACGAGAAAATTAATGTCACGTGGGGTGCTTTGTATGACAATTTTAAACTAACTCTGCGTATGGGAATGAAAGCACCCCACGCTTTTAGAACAGTGACATTAATTTTCTCGTCAGCTACGCACCTGATAAAAAACAGAGTGACCAAAAGTGAGATTGTTATTCTCACTGACAGTCGCGTGGCCATTGGGGCCCTCGTGAGGAACACGACAATATCATTGGTGGTGTGGGACTGCATGCAAGCCCTCACTGAGTTAGCGACGGTAAACAAAGTCACTCTTACATGGGTTCCTGGGCATACGGGGATAAACGGCAACGAAGTAGCCGATGAACTGGCAAGAAATGGGACCCTGGTGGAACCAAGAAGCCAGTTGGTCGGATTGCCAATTGCCGAAGCAAAACATTTATTGAAATTAATCCTTAAACAAGAACTTATTGCTCAGTGGAATACAAATACTGGCTGCAGAACATCAAAACAGCTGATGAAAAAACCTCTCCAGAAGAGAGCTGACGCACTCTGGACGATAGACCGGAGTAGACTAAGCAGCACGCTTGGCATGCTTGCAGGACACATCGCACTAAGAGCGCACCTCTTCAAACTTAAGCTGGCAGCCGAGAAAAACTGTCGACTATGCGGAGAAGAGGAAAAGAGCAGTATACACATTCTGTGTCACTGCCCGATGCTAGCGGTGTACAGGTATCAAACCTAGGGCCGTATAATAATGGATCCAAGTGATCTAAATGAGACAGGGCCAACAGAAATCCTGAGGTTTGATAAAATTAGCGGACTAAAATTCTGATGCCCTGAAAACACAGCGGTAGTCACAGAGGATCAAAAGATCTAGGTGACATAGGTGCTGACACCAAATGCCCAACGCAAGATTGTAATGAAATGTAATGCAAACTTTGATTTATTGTATACATTTTTTGTTTCAAAGGCGGAGATTAAAAGTGCCGGTTTTCCTTACAATATGCAAACTTTTTTTGTACACCATATTTTTTGTCATGCGTCTTCAGAAAATGTTCGCTCAGAACAGGTTTTTGTCGCTTCCTGTTGGTTTGTTATTCCCTGGTTAAATTATGATCGTAGAAATCTAATTCAACTGAGCAACCACAACAAGGTCACTCTAGCCTGAGTTCCTCTTTACAAAGGGATTGCTGGCAAAGTTCTTTAAACCTATACGGGATCCTAACAAGTCATTGGAATTTGCAAGGCCACTGCCCGCAGTAAAGTTAAACTTAGGGCCTAAAAGAAAGGAAGGAGAAATTGGAGGCAGCTCATTCTCCAGTGCAGTAACGCAAAAGGCCCATGGGCCGCAGTGCTAGGGACACAACCCCGAAATAAATGAGTAAATGAATATATAGACAATTCACAACGCAAGAGAAAAGCGGTTTTATATATCTATAGCTTAAAATTTCCATATTTTTTTGAGGAAAGCACTGGAAACAAAATACATTTTTTTAAAATATTAACAACAAATTGTTTAGAATTTCATATAAATTACTTTTTTTTTGCTTTCAATTTAATAGGTTAAATTAAATTTCAACGAAAAAATTGTAACTGTAAAAATACATTTGTAACGAACATTAATTTGTACATACAAAGTAATTTTGCTTTTTTTTTGTTGAAATTTATATTATTAAATTAAAAACAAAACAAGTTAAACTTTTAAATACGAGTGGGAGAAAACAATGTTTTTTGCTATACCTATCAATGGAACTGATTCGTCTCGAACTTTAAAAATAAAGGCATTGTAAATAATCTCCGTTTGCATCGTTAAATTATCTTTGGAGGAATCTTCGTCAAAGTAATTGGAAACGATGCCTTCTGATTTTGTCATAATAATAGTATCCAGTTGACAGTAAATATAACAACAAATGTTTTTATTATAAATGATGTTATTACAAGAACGACATCCCAATTATTTATATAGAAAAACAGTATTTTAATTAAATTGCGACATTTGCTGACAAACAGAAAAGACGGGTAAAAGAAAAACATCGTATATTAGAGATTTGCGAAACTTTTCCTGAATGAAGAAGTGTTTTCGTAATTTAATTAGAGCCAGTGCATTTTCTCGCTTCGGGTAAAACGCAAGAGCAAGTTTCTAAAAGTTAACAGCTTCTGATGGTCGTTTTTATAAAAATGCTATTTGTTTTAGGTCGCCCAAATGTGAGCTATAAATTATTATAAATAAACTTTCCTTACACGTATTGATATTCCATTTTTTTTTTAATTAATAAATATTGAAAAAATATTCAGAAAACCAAAAAACTAGTTCGTTTTAAAGCATTTAACATTATAAATATTTGTTCTTTGATTACCAAAAGTTTACAGATGTTCTTCGGTAGTGAAAGAGTTGAATTAGGTGCTAGGGGTCTCTTCACCACGATCTACCATCACGATCTATTGTGTTCTTTATATAGTCTTCACAGTTTGAAATTTAGTTTCCCCTTATACTTTTTATATAAGAAATACACGAATAAGAGAAGAATTAGACATAGAAGATATTATTTCATTCATGGAACAAAAACAATTGGGATGGTGGGGACATATACAGAGAATGCCAAACAGTAGACCTGTTAAACAAATCTATGAAGCAAAAACACAAAATAATCGACGAGCATGTATGAGAGCACTGATGAAAGTAGGGAAAGCAAAAGATTTGTGTAAGAACCATAGCAAGTGGAAGGAAGTGGTCTCTGCCTACCCCTACGGAAAAAAGGCGTGACGATAAGTATGTATAAAAATAAACATTTTTTCAATAATTTCATGGCACAACACCAGGTAAATGCTAGAAATAAAGACAATTAATGCTATCCACTACTTAATTTAAGAAGGGTTGTTTCTATATACAGGGTTGCCAACCGCAAACGAAACAGAGCCATTTGCAGGAAACTCGACAAAATTATGGAAAAACTCTCAGACCCGTCGATTTTTGATTAAAGGGGGACGTTTTTTACCAGTATTTTTGACTCTACTACTTTCAAGCCCAAGCAAGGGTAAGAATTACCCCAAAAATTTTAAATGGCATTGGGGGTCGAATAAGATGTCTCTTGAAAGCTCTGACAATTCTCTTTAAATTTTACATTTTCTCCTAATACTTTGAAAAAAACTTCATGTAAAATTCCAATTATTTTAGTTGCTTACTTACTACTTAATTGATTAAATATTTAAACTGATGACCGCCCACTTCCATACAATAATAAAGATTTTGTTCAAAACGTTCACGCACATTCCGAAGAATTTCCGGAGTCATTACAAGTGCCACCAAAACAATTATTTTGGACTGGGTGAAGAGATAAATACTCACGTGCTGGTCCGATGTACCAGGGTTATCTTACTCGAAGACGTCCTACCTAAACCCTCGAGAAAAAGAACTAAGCAGATCCTAGAATGGAGCAGGAATGACCTGCGAATTCTAACGGGACTACTTACAGGAAACTATCTTCTAAGATATCATCTCGAAAGGATAGATCTGAATCAACAAACGGACTGTCGGTTTTGCTGCGTGGAAGACAAAACTGCGAAACATATACTATTTTCATGCCTCGGCCTGGGAAGAATAAGGTTTAACGTATTTGGTTTTACCACCATGATCCTACCGATTTCAAGGAAATCTCACCCCATACAAGCATATACTTCGTCAGAAGGGCTGAATTGTGCGGTGAAGCGTAACCTCTGGGGGTGAGCCACAAAAGACCTACTAAAGGTCGCAGTGGAAGGGGCTACCTATGCCCCATTTACATTTTTTTTTACTGAATATAGTCGCAAAAAGGGTAGACCTATCGTCTGTGCCTAGCGTCATTGCGACTATTAGAAGGGGGAGGAATCATAGAAAGGAGATGATTGTGAACCCGCCCTTTTGAAAAGTTGCAGGTCATAGTTCTCTGGAAAAACTGATTTTGGAAGGTTGTTCCATTCTGTAGCAGCCCTGTAAAATAAGGATTCTTAATGGAGATTGGTCCTTGTAGTAAATTGAGAGTAAATGGGTGAGACTGATCAGCATGCCGAGTTCTGCGGCCGAATGTGGCCAGTGGTGTAAGAGTTTTTATTTCTCTGGATTATCTGCCATCTGCAACTCTTCTTCTATTTTATAGTGGGTGAAGGAAATCTGTGAGATTGGGGCTAAATGGCCCTTTTCTGAATGGAATCTAAAAAACGAAGAGAAATCCTTGGTGCTGAACCCCAAATGTGCGATCAATAGGTCGGATTTAAGCCTTGTACGTCGTCAACAGTTGATCAGAAGTAAAAAACTTTCTAGCTTTCCACAAAAAACATAGCCTCTGTCTTTCTGACTTTGCGATGTTAGCAACATGGTCGTGATACCTAACCTTACCCAACCTAGTTTTATAATTCACTTAATTGGTTTTTATTTTGGTACTGTTAACTTTTTGTTTTTCGTTTTACCATAAACATATTTCAGTAATACCAACTTCTCAGGCTAGAGAGTTACGGCCTCTTCGAAAAATAAAAGTGTAAGTAAGTACCTTTACAATTAGAAATTGAATAAAATAACAATTTAGTTTAGTTGTTTTTCAGCGATTAAATAAACTACCACTTTAAAGTTATAAAGTAATTCGACATTATTAGTTGGATGTAACAATGGAATGGATATGTCTAAAGAGCGATTTAACCGCGACCGCCAGTAATAGGTCCATTTGTGTAATGCTAGCAACATTAAAAACTACGCTAACTTGGTGAAAGTTCTTTATTATAGAATACCAAATTAAACATACACGTGTGGATTATTACGATTCATTTGCGTTTGAATACCCAAACTTTTAGCAAGGTTTTATACAAATATGGCCCAAGTGAAATTTTTTTTTAATATTTATATACCAAGATATTTTCAATATGTTGATTTTTTTAAAACATTTTTTTACATATTCTTGTCTTTCATGTTTAAAAAATGTAACCTAGTTTAAACATGAAAAGCGAAAACTCTTTCATTACTTAGTCATGCTATAAATTCCCAATTTGCGCGTTATACATCAAATAAAGAAAAACTTATTTTATACAATTGCGTTGGGAGTAAGTAAATAAAAAAAAATACAAAACGTCCCTATTAATTTATGTATACGTTAAAATATTAATAATTAGTTGGAGTTATAGTTAATATAGTACGACCAGAAAGTATTTGGAATTAGAAAATAAATCAACAAAGAATAATACTTTTATTTATTAAACAATTTATAATATTTTCTACAAAACAAATTACCATCTTACTTATTAATACATGCACCATTTAGACGTAAACAGTTTTGTCGACGAGTCTCGGCGCGCTGGCAAGAAAAATAGGGAGTCTTTCTGGCAGAGGGGTTGTAAAAGCTGTAGAATTTTGTATGTCTCTGCCTCTGTTGAATCTCGCCGTGCTTCGATTCGATGTTAATTCTTCGATAGCTAGTTGGGGCTGGTTCGTAATTCTTTTTTGATGTCAGTTTTTTCTGGCTATACCGCCGTGAATTTCTTGATGAATTAAATAAAACAGTTTTATTGTTTTATACTACATTGTAAAAATATGTACACTGAGATTACAGTTAAGACCCTCTTGTCTCTTTGGAAAATGTTCACTGATTTTAAATAATTATATTGCTTGTAACTTTTTTACCACGTGGTGTTTTAAAACGAAGCTCGCCTGTTCTTGGTCGAAGACGATGGACGAATTCACCTCACGGAAATGGTCAAAAAATACTTTTGTAAAAGCAGCGCTGATGTTAGCTTTTCTAATAGGTCTTTGACTTTGTATGATTGGTTGCCTATAGCAAAGCGCCTAATCTCAGGAAATCAAATAAATAATTGGTTGCCTATAGCAACCGTCTTTTGGCTGTGATAATGAGGTTTTTAAATAAAGGAATGAATTGAAGAACATTCTACTGTTGCAAAATAACTTCATTTTCGAGGAATGCCCATAATTGGGTTTGATGCGTGAGCACCAGTAACAACTAGCCAAGCTTTACTAACGACTGCTACTAATTCAACTTTGGTTCGTGGGGCTGCCAATTCACTTCAAATTTCATGAGTCCCCACATGTTTTCCATGAGACATAAGTCGGTAAAAGCTGCTGACCATAATATGGTTGCTATCTCGTTATTTTTCATCCAAGTTCTTGAATATCAGTGCCTTGTCTTGTTGCAATCGCCAACCTTCTGGAAACAAAGTATTCGCTGTTTGTACAAGGTTTTCAGAATTGTACAGTAGCGTACACTATCTACTTTACCATCAATAATGCTCAAGTCAGTGACACCACGTGATGAAATTCCTCCCTAGACCATGATCTTTATTGGAAATGTTGAATTTTGTACCGTAGGTCTACTAAGTATCCGTAAACGATTTTCACCCAGCTGGAAAGATGCTTCATCTGTAATGGAAACATTTTCGAAAGTGTTCTCTTAAAATTTTTCGCAAAATCGAAGTCTTCTCTGTACTTGCTCGTCACTAACAGTTGGTTTCCTTCTTGGTTTTCTTGCTCTGTATCTACTGCGCAAGAAAGTTTGGCGAATAGTTTCGGGAGCAATAGGTATTTCACGTTGCTTATTTAATCTTTTTGCGATTTTTCGAAAGCCCAGTCGCGGATTTCTACGACCCATCTGCAGCAAAGACCACGTAACTTAGTCTTCCTGAAACTTGGGCATGTTGTAAACCAATACCATTTCTTATGCGTTTCAGCACATTGTAAAACGTCGACTTGCTTAGTCCTGTCAAACGCACAAATTGTCCCACATCCCTAACTTCGTTTTCATATAATTGTTGAACTACAAAGACAAAATTCTGTCAGTCAAAGCCTACTACGATATCAGTTCCCTTAATCGATTTAAAATTAAAATGCTAGTATGCAAAAACAAAAATCAGAAAATTCCAGATACTTTCTAGTTATACTATAGTATTCCGATTTAAAATAGATATATTTTTTTACATATTCTTGTCATTTCATGTACAATAAAAAATTTAATCTAGTTTAAGTATGAAAAGCAAGAGCCCTTTCATTACTTAGCAATGCTATAAATTCCCAATGTGCGCGTTATACATCAGATAAAGAAAAATTTATAGTAAGTTATAATAAATAGTATTTTAATTTAAAATACAATAATTGAATTAATAAAATATTACAGTATAACAAAAGTTAGTCACAATTTTTAGACAACTCGCGTTGCGAATATCATTGTAAAGATATAGCCGAATGCGACGCTAGAAATCAGTATGAAACTTTTAGTCACGGTATGCACGTCTGACTTTTCTGGAAAGAGACTAAGACTCTTTTTAAAATGTGTTCATCCTCACCACAATGGCCCCGAATATAAAATAAATATTTTACGAATTTAAAAACCACATTAACTTAAATAAACTAAACATTTCATTTTATTTAAATAAAAGTGGTACTTATAAGTTTTTAAGGGTTTATTTTCTAAAGATGAGAGGGGTGTCATTGGACTGTTTATTAAGCTTAATCGAAAAAAAAATCGCGAAATTCTGGTGGTTACCCTAAACCATATTTATACCGGGATTTCAATCAAACTTTTGGACTGATCGCTGACGCTCCATGTTTTGTGTCTAATAGCATTATTAAACGAGATCTAAATGAACCTTCCCGGTACTTCTATACAGAGCAGAAACACGGTCGATGAAGGCTGTCGATCGCAGTTAGATCGACGCGTTTGAACTATGGTGCTGGAGAATAATCCTACGAGTTTCCTGGACAGCAAGAAGAACTAATGCGTCCATCATCCAAGAAGTAAACGAACCCCAAAGATTATACAAAATAGTGCAAGCTCGAATCCTTAGATACTTCTGGCACATTCAGAAAAGAGACGAGGACAACTTGGAGCGACTAATAGTTCAGGGTCGGGAAGAAGGTACTAGGTCCCGAGGTGTGTCTCCTACACACTGGACTGATCAAATAAGGGCATTTACTGACTTAACAATCAACCAAGCAGCACTCAGCGCCTACAACCGTGGAAAATGGGAGAAATTGTAAAGCGAGTAACGAAGTAATACGAAGCTTGATCACGACTCTTCTTCAAGCGAAGAAGAAAAAATAAACCTACTGTTGGTTAAATAAGTAACGATAAAGATAAGTATCAGTTGCACAAACAGACTTGAAAATCATTCAAATATACTAGCTAAAAATTTAGTTTTAAACCGTAGATAAGAAGCAGACTTACTCCATATGACAGCCAACTGATTTTAAATTTAAATTTTATGTAAATTATCTATATTTATTTATCGCTGCAATTGTAATGTCTCAAGTTAATATTAGTTGCAATCTGACTAATTTAATAAATTTAATAAAAATTGGTTACTTTTCACATGTCTTTTGAATACTTGTCAAATTATTAATTTTTTGTCCTATGTATGAATATATTGTTACGATATTTACTTATTGGGTCCGTCTTTGTCGACCTTGCCATGAGGCGACAACGCATCGACTACAATTGGGGTGAATATCTAATGAGCCGCTAGTAATAGAAGACACTGGATGATTTCTAAAAAATTGATTTGAATGTATTTAAACTAAATCATAGATCGAAGTTTAAGTTGAAGTTAGCTTAAACTCAAGTATTTTAAAGTAATTAAAAAGTGAATTTTTAAGTGATTTGTTAATTTATTGTGTAAAAATATTGGAATCAAAATTATTTAAATATTGCACTGAGAGTTTAGAATTACGAAACGCAAGAACTAAATATCGTACCAATAGGCAGGAAATGCTTAAACAAAACAAACAGGAAAATACACTACTAAATATTACAAAACCAAAAAATGCATTTAGCTTTTATACAAATGGAAGTTTACATGCAACAGTTAAATCAAAAAGTAACCGATGTAAAAGAGCAAGAACTTACATACATGAGCAGCAATAAAAAAACACCAAGCGTCAACATAGTATTCAAACGGTAGTAGGATATAATTCCAAATAAAAAAAAGATACTGCCAAGTTTAAAAAATATCTTTAAAACTCTATTTGGAAATGTTTATTCTAAACATTTTAAATAACTTTTTTATCTAATTTTTTCGGAATAGACACTCTCAAGAGTTACCTTTTTACCATTGTATTTATACAAAGTGAACCAAAGGTCTGGAAACGGCCAATTATCTCGTAAACCAATAGTCCAAAATTGTACAAAATTTGGATAAGCCTATTTTGAGATACGGAGATTCCAGATTTGACATTTTCAATGTTGTCAGATTTGCCATTTCTCTGATATTATTGGTCACTTTAATTTTTTAGTTACATCACCCTGTATATTCAGTCATTATTGGAATCTCCTCTTTAATACGAGTTCAGCCATATGTAACACTTATGATTCTATGTAGTCTAGAAAGTCCTAAATAAATAAAACAGAAGTTTGGCAACGCCTAATTATTTGAATAATTTTTTTAATACTAACTATTTTCAACTACATTTAAATGAAATAATTGAAAGAACATTTTTAACATAATGATTACTTAATCAAGTGTTCAAAATGTGCTCTGATAATTGTCCGTTTCCAGTATTTTGGTCCACTCTATATACCCAATACATTTTACTCCATTTTAATATTTTTCTTATTTTGCTCCATATAAGCTCTTTTAAATTTTGCTTAAGTCTTTGCATTTTTATGGAAATTTTATTGTTCATTAATCCTGTTATCAGTCGCTCCTTTATTCTTTTATCATTCACAGCAGCTTTTTATGTTGTAGTTACAGGTAAAATATGGTATTTTTGCAATCGTTTTTAACATAAAACAGGCTTTGAATATGCTGCAGGAGCTGGCTTGTTATCAGCAGCACCTCAAAAATCGATATTCTCGTTTGGGAGTTAAAACTATTAAACTATAAATTAGGGCAAGCTTGAAGAATTTACCATGAATCTCCTTTACATTTTACACTGATGTAGCATTCAAAAAAGCTATTCTAGTTATTAACTATCCAGGTCTTGCAAAAAATTTCTCTTCATTGGTTCATCGTATACTTAAGACGAAATTTCTCACGCCCGCCGTTAACCGCTCTGTCAGTCTAGCTTCAAATCTCCCTACACATCCAATAAATAAGTGACGACATATCTCATATACTTTCTCTTACATTGTATTAGGCACTTTCTGCGAACATTTGTCGTTGATTACACCGTTCGACAATTTTGCAGCGGACGATAATTTAATGTTAGTTCTTTACTTTATTTAAAAACTTAACAATGTATGGTAATACATAATTGAAATATTTTGTTACTTTTAATTTAAATTATGCCGGAAAGTTACCAAAATCATATGATATTTTCAAAATAAAAAAATTTCCCAGTTATTTTTTTCATTTGAAAAAAGTTAATAACTTTCCGACATTTAACTGTAATTATTAAAATTGTCCCCAAAATTTTGCTGCAAAGTAATGTATATTAACAGCGTGAGTAGAATAATTAGATTTTTAATATGGCGGGAATGTCAATATCGTCTTAACTATAAGTATACTTAAATATGGCAGGTCTTTTGCAAATACTTAAATGGATTTTGAACCGAACAGTTCTAGAATCATTCATTAGATCTTAAATTTTATTTATTTAAATGTCGATTATTAAAAGGAAGTGGTTGTTTATCTTCTTCTTATTTGGGGAGTTGTTTGTAAAAATGAATTCCGTTTTATTTATTTTCAACCGTTTATTATTTGTCTTTTCTCACTACTGATTAAAGTGTTCTCACGTCTTCTTATCCGTCTTCATTATTAAAGTGACATGCTCATTCCGTTATTACTTTTATCCAAAAGCCTGAAGCCAGCGTTACTCGCTATTTTTATATGATGAACGCGAAAATATCCAAGTAACAAGCACACAATTAAGAAAGTATGTTAGTTAATCCTGCGAAATACTTAACTTTGTGCACTAGATATTTTATTTTTAAAAAAAATAAATAACAGAAAATAAAAAGATGTTTCAATATTGCTTACGTATTTGTTGCTGGCATTATATTTTTTAATTCGAATACAAAGTAAAATTAATCACCGTTTAAATAAAACTTTTAAACATCAAATGTTTAAACTAAACTAATCCATACATCGGGAAATTGGATTTTGTATTATTTAACCGATATTTGTTTCTACACATAGTCTAATTACTTCTACTTCAAATATGCATCGACCAATTACAGATATATCTCAAAGTTTTGTTCATTTTAGTTTGTTGATCGATTAATAAATGTTTTAAACTTCTATTGATTTTGTGTTTTGTTATAAAATGATATTCACCACTGAAAGACATGTAATGGAAAACAACCCCTAACGATACCTGGAATAAACTCATCAATGCCTGAGGTCGCTATCCGTTATCGCACTATCAGGAAAATCCTACGAAATCTTGACTCTAATAAGGCAGTAGGACCAGATGGAATTCCGACAATTGTCCTGAAGACCTGTGCTAAAGAGTTTACCCCAGTTCTCCGTAGACGCTTTAAGCTATCATACAGCAAAGGAGTATTTCCGTCCATGTGAAAAAATGCTAGTCCAACCCATTCCAAAAAAAGAAAAGAAGACTATTTCTGCAAATTCCATCAAATATCTGAAGAAATTTAAGTTAATTCATGACAGACAATATGGATTTCGACAACTTCGGTCTACTGGAGATTTGCTGGCTTATGTCACTCAGCTCTGGAAAAACACTATTGAGAAGTTTGGTGAATCCCGTGCAATAGCCTTGGATATATCTAAAGCCTTTGACCGCGTTTGACACCAGGCATTGCTAAGCAAATTATATTAAATTATATTAAATGGATCTTGAGCTTTATGCAAGATCGCTCCTTACATGCCTCACATTTCTTTTACACATCTACGACCTCTTGAAAACCACCACAAACCCCATTTACAATTTCATAGACGACAGCACACTTGTCTCAATTTTTACAACCTATCGATCGCTTTCGGTGAATGATACAAATAGACTCAGGCAGGAACAGGTTAACTCCATCAAGAGAGATCTTGAAGCAATCTTCGAGTGGGAAACCAACAATTTTGTTCAGTTCAACGCCCAGAAAACACAAAGCGCCACGTTTTCCAAAAAAGTAAATTCTTCAAATCATTCCATCACATTGTCCGGAAAAACCCTTGAATCAAGACCCCCATTTCGATCTTGGGAGTCACGGTGTCTAATAATATGACTTGGCATAACCATGTTGCTAACATCGCAAAGTCAGCAAGCCAGAGGCTAGGTTTTTGTGTGGAAAGTTAGAAAGTTTTTTACTCCTGATCATCTGTACAAGGCTCAAATCCGACCTCTACTGAAGTATTGCTCGCATATTTGGGGTTTAGAACCAAGGCATTTTCTTTGTCTTCTAGATTCCATTCAAAAAAGGGCCATTCGGTTGATAAACAGATCAACTCTCACAGATACCCTTCACCCACTAGAACATAGAAAAAGAGTTGCAGACCAGACATTACTCTACAGATATTTCCATGGCAGAAGCTCCAGAAAAATAAAAAACTCTTATACCACCACTGGCCACATTCGGCCGAAGAACTCGGCACGCTGATCAATCTCACTCATTTACTCTCAAGATTGACACTACAAGGACCAATTTTCATCAAGAATCCTTCTTTTACAGGACTGCTACGGAATGTAACAAGCTTCCAAAATCAGTTTTTCCAGATAACTATAACCTGCAACTTTTAAAAAAGCGGGTCCACAATCATCTCCTTTCTAAAATCCATCCCCCTTCAAATAGTCGCAGTGTGGGCCACACGATAGGTCTACCCTTTTTGCGACTATTTTCAGTAAACAAAAACACTTTTTCCAGCCTTCAGCATTTCAACCGTTATCCTGACGTATCCAACGATCAGGAAACGTCGTTTGGAAAAATTGTGTTACTGCTTGTGCATTGTGACCTAAACAACTATCCTGTTGGAATCAAACCAAACAAATTAATAGAAAGTAGCTGAACTGTCGGAATATTTTAATCTTGCAGAAGCTATAGATATTTAACAGCAATTAGGTTACAACCGATAAAGAAGGAACCTGTAAGATAGTCTTCTAAAATTCCTTTTCCAAAATTAAGGATTGTGTTTTCCATGTAAAGAAAACGATGTCATGGCGAAGTGCACACAATTCAAATTAGACTGGGGCAATTAATGACTTAAAATTAAGGATCTCGATTGCTTTTATTTTGACTGGCTAGAAGTGGATTATGTTATACAATTTTTACTGTTTTTAGTTGTGAAAGGTGATAAATTCCGTAAAAACCAGTTCCATGACAATAATAAGTTGTTCGGAACTCGTGCCATTTAAAAATGGCAGACAGAAGACATACCTACCTATATTACAAAGTTTTATACCGTATTTTTGTTGCTTTATCGTGTTAAATATACGTGTCACAAATACAATTTTTCTTCTCTTTGTCGACCTTTCTCAAGTGGCAACCGAAATCTGATATATTTTTAAAGTAACTTTATCTCTGCCAAAAACCCATTTCTATTGATGGAATCCAGTCAAACTATTTTCACCCCTTAAATCTGAATGGTTTACCTACAAAATCGCACCGTTTTAAATAAAAATCAATACGATAAAGTTTTGCTGCATAATTCAGTTATGTCTCTGTGTGATCATCTCTTTAGATATGGCTTGCATCTATTTTTGACATTTTTTATTTTCTTTTAAGTCCATTCTAAGTACAAAATGCAGTTCACTAAGTAACTGATAAAAATTAACACAATCGCGATCTTCACGGCTTTCGCAATTTACTAAACAAGTGGTAAGCGTGTTGTGTATAGTGACATTTTCTACAAATTTTGAAGAGAGAAAAAAGGAGCTTTAGTTGAACATGCACTCACCAAAATGATTTTTTCTGATATTTCATTTGTCTTGTAGAAGCGCGGTGATTTGCGGATGCTAACACTATATTTTGTAAAAGCGGCGGTGGTTGGCAGATGCTAACACTATATTTTAAATTGGATTGGAGGCGGCGATAGCTAAATTAGTAATTCTGTATATCAATATATAAAAAAGGCACCAAATTTTGTTTTTTAAATATCACAAGCAAATTCTCGGACGTTTTCGGCGTCAAGCCATCATCAGGAGAAATTTTTGTCACAAATTTGTTTACAGAAAACGAAACATGACTTAAGCTCAACAATGAACATTACAATGGTTGTCCAAAGAAATGAACAAAACATTTTTTGAAATTGTAACTAAATTACATAATTATAAAAGATTTTTTATCTTAACAAGACATGTGCGTTTTATCATTTTAACAGAAACTTGGAAACATCAGAACACGTTCGAGAATTTGCTTGAGATAATTAAAAATTTTTGGTGTACTATAGCCTTTTTAACCTATTGATATCCTGGATTCTACAGTACACACAACCCCGCTCCCATTTTCTGTTATAAAATAAGTAATTATTACGAATTTGCGTAAAAATTTTATTTACTTTATATATATATATATATATATATATATATATATATATATATATATATATATATATATATATATATATATATATATATATATATATATATATATTAGGGTGGGTCAAAAAAATCGATTATTTTTTTTTACAGGTGACACGGAAAAATGGGTTGCTAGACACCTTTAAAAAATTCTCACCAAGCATGAGCTCTTAATTTTAATAGGAAGATCCTCCGCATCGCAGTTTTGCATTTTTTTCTCAGTCCAATAGAAAAAAATTCATACCTCATCATTTATCAATTAAACAGAAAAATGTTCCGAAAGAATTTTTTAGGAAATTTAATGCTCTACAAAAAAGATATCTTACATTTTTTTCGTAAACCTCACCATTTGAAAGATATTAAGGATTTAATTTTGATTATTTTAAGACAAATTTCATTTGTGTTTATAAATTTTATAACTCGACAATAAATGACTTTTACAAAATGCTTTGTTTTACTGATTTTTATTATTCCTATTGTTTAATTTCAGAAATAATAAAATTGAGAATATTGTTTTTACAATATCCTAATACCGTCTTTAACTTTTAAATTATGTGGTTATTCAGAAGGTAATGAAAATAATTCGTAGGTACCTTGTATTGGGGAAAAATATATGAGCATATTGGCATCTAAAATATTTGCTTAAGCTTGTATGCATGACTATATCTTTTATTATGTACGATATAATATGAATTTGTAACGAAAAAACAGTGTTTTTCAACCTTCTTAAATACGTGACCTCTTTACAAAAATTCTGGTAACCCCCGGGTCCATAGAAAAACTACGTTAGTGTCAATTATTTGATAAACAACGTATTCATCTTTCATTCTATTAAGACTAAATCTACTAATCGAGAAATCGAGTACTACGCTGTAAGAAAAAAATGGTCTTTCCATTGCGTTTAGAACATATTTAAAGAAGTTGCTACGAACCAATCGTTGGTAATAAGTTTTTCTATTCCTTTTTTACTTTCCAGAACTGGACTCTACAATATGCAAAGATGTAAACTAAATCCTTTTTTGGATATGTTAGTACAACTGGCTAATCTGAGTATAAAAATAGAAGAAAATCTTATAGATTTAGCTGCAAGCTGCATGCTTAAAATACAACTTAATAAACGATTGACGTCTTCTCGAAAAAAAAAAAAAGAAAATAATAAAGAACTGTAAGGAAAGCTGTAAAATTATTAGTACCATTTGCTACTATATATAAAAATTGACGTTCTCTTTGATGATCAAACAAGAAACTAAGAAGATAAACAGACTCCAATTATAAAATTATTTACGTTTCAAATATACAGGGTGTCCCTGAAAATAAAGCGTTTCTTGAAAGGAGGTGTAGAATATATAATTAGGAACAAAAAAAATTTACATAATAATAATATAAAGTTTTTCTCCTTAAGTCATCCGTTTTCCCAAAATTTAAAAAAATTTGATTTAAATATAGGTTTGGCAACCATGCCTTGTACTTTAGTAAACAAAAAGTACCACCAATAAATTTAATTAGTTATTAACGTGTTACTCGCAAGAATACAATGGTCGTATTTTTTGTTAAAATGCCTCTGTTTTTGATTCGCGTATATCACGACATGTTATTTACATACGAAAAGGCTCACGACAATTCTAATGCAGCTTTTCGGCTGTATACAGAACGTTATCCTTAACCTCATAATAATAACCAAATAATAAAAATAAACAATGAAAATCAAACAGCTGGGATAAAAAGAAGGGTCAGATTAGCCTGGGCAGGATTTGGGAATCTAAAATGGGTCCTAAAAAACCGGAAAATCCAACAATACTTGAAAACAAGAGTATTCGATCAATGCATACATCCGATTCTTACGTACGCAAACGTGGACCTTCACTAAAGGAAACATGGATAAAATAGTGAGAACACAAAGAGCCATGGGAAGTAAAATCGAAAGATAAAAAACAACAAAACAAAATTTGTGCATTGTTGAAATAGTGTTTTTGTTTGAATATTATTTGAATTGTTTAATTGTAGAATCATTGTGCAGTACAATAGTGAGAACTAAATAAATATACTAAATAAATAAACAAAATAAATATTTTAATTGAATTGTAATTATACTTGGTTATGATCTTGTACAGCCCGTAATATATTTGAATAATAAAAAACCATATAAACATGCATATAATTGTTGCTCGGAGTGTCAATAGATGTGAAAAACAGATTAATGTTGATCATTTTAAACCAAACATTATGAAATTTTAAATTTTAATACTAAAAGTTTTAAGTTTTTACTTCTATCGGCAGTCTCTACAACTCCCAATTTTTTTTTTATAATTTAGACCTATTAAAGCAATATTTTATTGATTCTAAGAAACTCCGATCTGTAAATTAAAAAAATAAGTTGTACAATTTCGGTGTGTTTAAGACAGGTTTGCTATCTTTGCGCTGTTCACCATTTTTAAATTCTGTATACTGTGAAGTTTTAAATTGAACGCTTGCATCGTTAGCCCCACATAGGTACATTAAGTTTTACCTACTCGATTTAAATTATACGAAAAATGTCCTCCAAGCACCGATCTTCAAGTCCTCCTTACACGATGTTTGACGCTAAAATTTGAACGAGAATTTTCCAACCTTAATGCTCTCATATATCTTAAGCTAAATCGTCTATGTGATTACGTTATAATATAAGTTGGAGTAAAATAACGAGATAAACGTCTGAAACTTTTATCCAGTGCCTTGTGATTTATGTTAGTCACTTTGTCGTTGCACAAGACGCTATGGAAATAAGCGAAGAAAAATTAATTGTTTAAGAGACGGGATAAAAAAATTTCATTTAAATTTAAATTAATAACAGGTTACGATCATCGTGTAATATTAACATTATAAACTTTCTCATCTACATTTTTTATAACATATTGACATTGTTGAAAATAAAAATGTTACTTTTTTTTGAAGGATTAACTTACATAATTTTCAAGGATGTGTCTAAAGGTAAGACAAGCTCAAAGTCAGCGATAGACAACAATCTGCTCGTAAAATCAGGCAGCACTAAAATCACTTGCTTCTCATGCCATTACCAAAGCTAGTCTTGAAATGTCAGATAAGTCTTGACAGATTGTGCTAGAATAAAGTTCAACTTCTGAGAGTGCATCCGGCGAAAATAAATTAGGGACAGACTGGTCTTTTTAAGAGCCAAATCTGCGGTGATGGAGCCGAAACACTTCGTAGGACTAGCAAAATGTTGGGTAAAGAGCGCCATCGAGATAAAACATTCAAAATAATAGTAAAATATTGACAGACAGTCTAGGTTACTCCTGGCAAAACCTCAGATAAGAACTAGACTAGATACACAAGGAGCAGCACTGACGAAGGACGGACGAGATGTAGGTGGTGCGAGAAAACCAACTTCCATTCACTTTCCTGACGAATAAATAAATGAATGAATGAATATGTAAGAGTTGTGAAAGAGGTCCAATTTTTTTCCTTTTTGTTACTTTCCAGCTTCTTAGTTAAGTCCCATTTCTTTATTTCTCCTATTGAGTAAAAGCTCATGTACTGCTATTGCTCCAGGTGGATCACTCCCTTGGTCTTGTATACACCCCAGGTAGTGCCTCCACTGGGTGTATTCGAAGATAATATGAGTGGCTGTTTCCTCCTCTTCATTACATAATCTGCATATAGGTTCTGTGTCAGACACGCCTATGTCCGGTACAAAGCCCTACAACTGTTTTAAGTTTTACCCTACTTAGCGAGAGCAGCTTCCCTGCCTGCTTAGGTGGGGGTTTTCCATCTGACTGTGCCCACTTTAGCTGATGCTGAGAGTGGATCCAGCTATTGATCGCTGCTTTAACGTTGGCCTTGGGTATCCCTATTATTAGTTCTGGCACAATAAATGGTGTTCCAGAGCCCCACCTAGCACTTTCCTGTCGAACTAGGGTCTATAAACTCGGGTGAACTGTACAGTTTCCGATTATAATGGATTACGACTACTTTAAGCTTACCTATTCCTAAACATTTTATATATTGTACTTATATTTTACATACACACATTGTGATGCATACATACATCTAGGTTTAGATGCTGGACGGTGTAAAAGTGCAAAAGGTCAGTCCCTTTTAGTCTTTATTAGCACAGTCTGGAAAAATGCTGTGAAAAACTACTATTCAAAAGAGTTAAACAAGTCCAGCAGCTTCAGTAAAGATAGATGTAGATGGAATCCCAACTTTGACTGTTATAAATAGCTCTAATGATCGGTTTGAATTTAAAAATGTTATTAGGTGATTCCCAAGCTCATTAAAGTATTTGGGCTGCTTCGGGGGCTTAAATAAGTTTGAAAGTTGAGGTAAAAAAGTTAACATCGAAGTAAAGCGAACAATCTAAAGCTAACGATTTACAACATAGAAAGTTCTTGAATGCTTAAAGTTTCAAGATTTAGAAGAGCATCCGGGTGAAGGTTTAAAATAATAATAAAATAATATTAACATAGTGTAAGTTTGCAGATAAGTGTGTATTTATATTTTGAGCAGCTGTTGTGGTACGAACATGCTAATTCCATCAATGTAAGTCATCTAAATTAAATATTTGTAGGTGTAATGACACAATGTTTGGTATAAAAACACGTTTGAGTCGTAATCGGTTAATTTGTTTATGGAAACAATATCTCTTTTAGCCAAATATAGATCCAAAATTTACTTTAAAAATGTTGTACCTAAATGTGCTTGATTTTTAAGTTATTGCAATAAATAATTCATGCACTTTCGAATACGAGGTAAAAATGTATATATTTATATAGTGCTTAAACGTGTTCAGAATTAAACGAAGCAATCGGGAATCGACAACATAAAAAGTTGAATCGATTGTATTGGTTGTATTTCATATCTTTTATTATGTTATAACGGTTCATAAAATTTATTTTGCTTCTCGTATATGGACCTTTTATAAATGTGAGATACAGCTGAACTGTGTACGTAAAGAGCATAGGTTGGATCTCTAAATATTCAAACATTCTATTGCTAATGTTATTAATTAAAGCCGGACAGTATTTCTTAAGTTGGATCAATCAATAAACATTTATAAAATTTTAAACTATGAATTCGACCCGAATATTAGCCGTTTTTAATAGTTTTTATATTTAGTCCTCTTTCCGCCATCCCTTTGTTAATCCAATCGCAACCAAAATTCACAGGATTACCCGCCGGTAAGACTGAACAATTAAACGTCAATCAAATACTTTACAAGTGCTTTTTAAAAATACTAATTTAAAATTAAGTTTTAAAATCTACAACTAAATGGTGAGTAACTTGTCACAGAGAAAATATATAATTCACCTGTAGTTTTTAACAAGCTTATATTAGTTTCTCCTGTATGTTTGTATATGACTCTTTGGCCTCGATTTTGCCCTACTTTAAGCGATCAGATTTAATTTAAACTTCGCATATTTGTGAAAGATCGACGACATGGCAATCATTCGATCGAAATATCTGATTATTTTGATTAATTTCGCTAGGATTGTATAATAATCACAATATAGTCAAATTATCAGCAAACGAAAAATTAAATGGATATTTAAAAAATATACATTTGCAATTATTATGAACGAAAAGAACACAAGAATTTAGCAACATTTATTTTTAAATAATTATTCAAATGCAAGTTAAAAACTTTTTTTACTTGCAAGTCAATTTACTTAAACATGAATTAACTTGTGTTGAAAAATAAAATATTTAAGATAAATTGATTGCTGTTACTGTGATATTTGTTTTTTTAAACTATCCAATTTTAGCGTTAAAATATCATCTGTATCATTGGATTCACTTTGCGTAAAAATGTCATAATCATTTTTTAAAAAAGGTGTGTATAACATGTGTATAAAAGAAGTGCCCCCATTAACAAATTAAAACACCCATTGTGTTAAAACTTTGACTAACAATGGCAACAATGATATTGTAATCAGTCTTATAATGACCTCCTTTTATTACTCGTGTGTAATGTAAATTTGAATACAATACTCTAACCACCATTAGCTCTATTGGCCGTGGTAGCGCCGTTGGCTGGGACGTGTTAGATATATAGAGGGATATAAAGCTCAATTCCAATCAATAGATGTTTTAATGGGCATACGTTTGTTTTATCATCTTCTTAGAGGTTTAACTCATGATTTACCGTTCGCCGGTGGAGAATAATATTTGTATTACGGTCTACAGATAATTGCAATCACAGGATTAATTGTTAACAAAAATAAAGGAAATTTATATTACTAAACAGTTTTAGTTTTTTATTGTTAAAATTTGAAATAACTGGACTTAATGCTTTAAACAATCCTGAAAAAGGTCTAAAGATTAGCTACAAAAAAAAATATATGCAAAATTAAACTTTATCCACCAACACGGACTATTTTAAGAGTGTTACATTTATTCCAGTACATGTCGAATATTTCTTTGTCTCACAAAATTTTTAAAAAATACTTCGTTTCCGTTATCAAAGTAAAAACTTCTTTAGGTGGGTCTGAGCAAAATTTGGTGGAATGGAATCTTATGATTTCACGTCACCTGACGCCAGCGTCAGCAACAGATGGGTGACGTCATGGCTTCTTTTTCTTTTTTATGTAAGTTAAAAGTGCAGATACTAGAATGGAGCAGAAATGACCTGCGAATTCTAACGGGACTCGTCTAAGATACCACCTCAGAAGGATAGGTCTGAACCAACAAACGGACTGTCGGTTTTGCTGCGTGGAAGACGAAACTGCTGAACATATACTATGTTCATGCCCCGGCCTGGGAAGAATAAGGTTCAACATATTTGGTAACACCAACCTAGAACCTACCGCTAAATGCAGAGGCAATGAGACGGCTTAATTCTTTTGAAATGTGGATACATAGAAAAATCTTAAGAATTTCGTGGATGGATCGAATTACTAACATCGAAGTGCTAAGAAGAATCGGTAAACAAAAAGAAGTTGAACGTACAATTAAGGAGAGAAAGATACAGTATTTGGGACATATAATGCGGGCGAAAGGTACAACCTCTTACGACTAATAATGCAAGAGAAAATAGAAGGCAGAAGTAGCATAGTAACAAGGCTTAATTCTGAAAATCTGAGAGAATGGTTTGGTTGCAGCTCCAAACAACTTTTTAGAGCAACTGCCTCAAAAGTTGCAATAGCGATGATGATTGCCAACCTCCGCGACGGAGATGGAACTTGAAGAAGAACCGATACTTTGTACTTTAAACTATTTTAAGGGAACTATCTTAAAACTAGAATACATTAACAAAGTTATGTAGTGTTGTTTTTAATTTTTAATAATATAATACTACTTTTTTTCAAATTAAGAAAAAAAAAGTCAATATTGTTTTTTTTTGTACATTTATTTAAATAATTATTTATTTTGTAAAATTTTAAGTGTCTTCTGGTTTAAATGTAGATATTTTTTTTAAATTCTTATCTTAAAACTTTAATTAACATACTCATGTTTTTCCTTTGTAGTCAGGACATTTTTATAATAAAACTATTTATTGTTGCAAATGATTATAAACACGTTTGAAAATATAAATCACTAGCATGTTGTTACCTAAATGATTATTAGGTATTTTTTTTTAATCGTCTTTACTTATATTAGGCAAAATTATTTCTCACAATCAGACAAATAAGACAAATAATTTTGAAAATGTTTAACAGATATTTTAAAATTTATTTATTAATATTTTACGTAAAAATCCGTTTTAAATTTTAGTGACGATTTTCTAGTAACAATTTTATTCATTTCTAAAAATAAGAGATTTATAATATTATATCTTAATAATAATTATATACAGGGTGGCCAACCAAAAACGAAACAGAGCCATTTGCAGGAACCTTGTCAACAATTTAGAAAAACGCTTTGACCCGTCGATCTTTGATTAAAGGGGGGACACTCTTTTCCGGTATTTTTGACTCCACTACTTTTAACCCCAAGTGAGGGTAAGATGTACACCAAAATTTTTTAATGGAATTACGGTCAAAAGCTCTTACAATTCTTTATACAATAGTCTTTAAATTTTAAAATTCCGCCCATTACTTAATGAGAAGTTATATTTTAAATATGAAACTTATCTGTTCAGCTATTCAATGCTTAACGTCTAGATCAACATGTCAGTAGAAAGTATGTACTAGAGTTGGTAAAAAAATTTTAAGAGATAGAAAATGTAGCTATTAAAAAACGAGAAATAGAAAAGCCTGTAGTTAATGAAGCTAGTGAAGTTGCAGTTTTGGGACATGTTCATCTTGTTCCTACGTTGAGTACGCGGCAGCTGGCATCTGTGTCTGGGATCAATCGAATTAGCATCCAAACCATTTTAAAGAAGAATAAATTACATCCATATAAAATGCGTTTTATCCATGAACTTAATAATGATAATTATGACCGCCATTTGCAGTTTTGCGAAATAATGAGTGCGCGATTAGGGAGCGATTCACAGTTTCTTCTTAATATCTGTTTTTCCGATAAATGCAGTTTTTTCTTGCATAAGACGGTAAATCGCCACAATTGCCGCTATTGGTCTGATTCAAACCCAAGAGTTTTTCACGAGGTGCATACACAGCAACCGGAAAATTAAATATATGGCTTGGCATTTGCTGTGACCGTCTGGTGGGTCCTTTTTTTCTACCGGGCAATTCGACTGGCGAAATGTATTTGCAGTCACTGAAAAACACCATTGACCCTGCCTTAACTGATATGTATTTGAAAATAATCCACAATACGACGATCTTTTTTATTTTCAACAGAACGGTGCTCCTCTGCATTATGCGGCAATTGTTCGTCAGTATTTAGACCAACGTTTTTCCCGGCATTGGATTGGGAGAAGAGGCAGCATTGAATGGCCTCCACGGTCGCCAGATTTATTGCCTCTGGATTTCTTTTTGTAGAAACATCTGGAAAGTAAAATCTATAAAACACAACCAGCGTCGTTGGAAGATTTGCGTCAAAGAATCGTTGACGAGTGCCATCGAATAACTCTGGAAATTCTTCGGAATGTGCGTGAACGTTTATTATTGTATGGAAGCAGGCGGTCATCAGTTTAAACATTTAATCAATTAAGTAGTAAGTAAGCAACTAAAATAATTGAAATTTTAACAGGTAATTTTTATAAGTTTTGGGAGGAAATGTAAAATTTTAAGACTATTGTGAAGAGAATTGTCGGAGCTTTCAAAAGGCATCTTATTCGACCCCCAATGCCATTTAAAAATTTTGGGGTAATTATTACCATCGCTTGAAGTTAAAAGTAGTGAAGTCAAAAATACCTTTAATCAAAAATCGACGGGTCTGGGCGTTTTTCTAAAATGTTGACAAGGTTCCTGGCTGTTTCGTTTTCGGTTGGCCACCCTGTATGTATATAGAATAGAACAGTTTTAACTTCTTTTTTCTTTTTAAATTCTTGACCTAATTGAATTAAACATTTTTTAATATCTTTCATATTAAAAAATTTCAATGATGCAGATATTAAAACACTATATACTTGAGATATTTGTGTTTATAGAAATAACTCTTTAATATTGATATTAAGTTTTTTTTAAATAATAAAATAAAAGTACTTTTTTAATTTTACATAAAAAATAAACCTTTGTTTTAAAATAATTTAAAATTATCCATTTATCATTTTAATAATAATTAAGAATTAATGTTTGTTTTAAAACAATTAAGTTTATTTATGAAACGATACTTTTTCTCTTATTAATAAGTCTGTATATTTAACAATACCTACCGTAGCTTTAGCATTTATTTTTAATTTGAAATTTATATAATTTTTAATAGAATAGTTTTACTTCAGCACAGCATTATGAGAAATATGTATTAAGTCAAATAAAATAAAAATTAACTTACATTCATCGTGATCTTTGGCGGTGACAGTAAGCACGGTGTGTTGAATATCTTCATTTTCGTCGACTTCTGCCTCGTATAAGGCCTTATCAAAATAAGGAGGATTGTCATTTTTATCAGCGATGCCAATGCGAATGAATTTGGTCACTGAAAAAAAAAAATAATTACACAACATTATTTTTACAAAAATCAATAAAATTTTACCGACACATACGTAATATTGATGCAATCAACAATGAACTGTATTAAATGATTAGTAGGTACAAATAACACGAAGTGCGAGTATACTTAATGACAGTTCTGTAGTTGTAATAATTCTAAGCTCTCAGCATACAGTTGACAACGACAAATGGGTCTTTGGAATATTTGAAAATGTTTGTATATGATTCATTGGAAGTTAAAGCTTCTTTGACAGCTACGTATGTTATTTTAGGGCCACTAGCTACGGAGTTCGGATATTTGCAACGGATTTTGTATACACATTCTTCATTAACTGGATAGACTGTTAATCAATACATTTAACAGATTCTATGTCATTTGCATTCGGAAAATTATTTGTAAAAAAGTAGTTATCGAATACTACACAACCTATGCCGTTCTCTTACATAAGAAAATAATTTTGGTAGAAAGAAGGTAAGCTTTAAGTGATTTTTCTGCATTTGATTAAACTTCTATTGTTTGTAGTCTTATGGAATTTGTTTCCAGTTTTTTTAGTACGATAACTTGTTTTATTATTCCGGTTTTATGTATAGTTATGCATTTTTATTTTTTTGGTTTTCTTTTTGTGCTTTGTTCGCAAACCTATAAAGTTCTGACGACCAATATGACTTTTTTCAGACCAATATAAAAAAAAATAACCATTTCGAAGTCAAATAAAGTTTTATTTATATTTAATAAAAAAAATAAATTTTATAACCGTGTTAATAATTGATACAAGAAATACCGCATCAAGTTGAATGTGGTAACAAATCAGTTACCAACAAAAAAAAAACAATATTTAGTAGTCAGAATGCTACTCAGCAAAATATCTAGGTATGACATACAATAAACTAATTCTATATAAGTAAATACTAAAATCGGTGTGTACATTAGGGTGAATCGGTTGTATACTAAAAAAAAACAATATTTGCTAAACTTATTTGCTTACTGCGAAGTCGGTGCCCCAACTCGATTAAAAAAAACAAAGTGCCAAAAAAAATATATTTGCTAATCTTATTTGCTTGCTGTAAAGTCAGTGCTCTGTGATAATAAGAATGTTCTGGCAAAATTTGAGAAAAATTATTAACAGCGAGTATTGCCCCAACTCGATTAAAAAAAAAAGTGCCAAAAAAAATGGTTTTGAACACTTCTACCACTTCACATTTGGCAATGTGATGTGGTCTGTTTGCTGTCTTATCCGATCTATCAACTATCAATACTTTAGATTTGGCATAGTTGATTTTTAGACCATACTCTTTTGATGTTCTCTCGAGTCGTTGTATCAATTCTGTAAGTTCTTCTGCTGAGTTAGCGATCAGAAGAGTGTCGTCAGCATATCTAAGATTTGAGATTTTTTTCCCATTTATGGCAAAGCCTCATTCCCACTCATCAAGTATCTCTCTCATCAAATATTCCGTATATATATTAAACAAGAGAGGTGATAAAATACACCCTTGTCTAACTCCCTTTTTGATATCTGCTGTTCTGGAAATACGATTGTCAATTTTGACAGCCGGTCTACTTTGTTTATATAACTTTTTTATGAGATTTACCAGATGAGTAGGTACTCCCGCAACGCACAAGAATCCCCATAAAATTTAGTACCTACGAAATTTGTTTTAAAATATTAGGGAAATTTACTTTCGTTCTTCTTAAAGGTACAGTTGAATATTGGTTATCGAATTTCTAACGATAATCCGAAACCACCGTATATTCGTCATATATGTTATATTATGTCTGCTAATCTTTTTAGCTACTCATTAATATGCAGACTACATTTTTTATTTGGTGTGTATTTAAGTAATACGTTTACTAGACTCACATGCCGAAAGTCCTGTTTGAAATAATAGCTACTCATTTAACACTGCCAACACCATCATTCCTTTGCGGCTATTGTTTCTGCAGATCTATAGCTACATACCCACTTATTGACAAGGGTAAATTTTTTAATAAATTATAATGGTGAATTGAATCCTAGTATGTATTATAATGAGGAGCTCAAATTTTTTATTATCAGACAGCAAATATGTATACTTACAACAATGGACTAAACAACAGTTATGCATAAGTTTTCTAGAAATATTACAAAAATAAATATTCCTACGCAACTGCAGTGTATTAGAATTTTGTATAAATATAAAATTATTTTATATATAATTTTAAAAAAATGGTTTACACTTTTGTATTTGTCCACCAAAATTATAAGTTTTAGGCACTTTTACAAACAAATGTATTACCATTTATGGAGCAGTGGTTAAGGCATCTACTCTTCGACAATGCAACCAGGGTTCGAATACTGCTGGAGACAACATTCATTCCAATTTTTATCTGTAAATCGTAACACAGAGTTTGTCTAATCTTTTTACTTCCCGCTTATTCAGGATGATGTTTGGTCTATTCAGGCGTGGCAAATGCAAATCGAACGCCTTCGGCATTTTACTGTCGTCAAGAGTTGCCTCTCGATGTTTGCTCTTCCTAGTACATTCTTGTTTGTAACATGTTGTGTCCACAAAAGATGAATCATTCTTTTGTGAAGCCACATTTCGAGTGCCTTCAGTGAGTTCATCGTCCTGACCTTTAGAGTCCACGTCTCTACTCCGTAAATTTTAGGTCCTTTTCTAAGAATAAAGTTTGGCACATACCACTCGCTCACAACAATATTGAAATCTAAGCTGTTAAAGAGACAATCCAAACTAACTTTGTACATGTCAATAATTCGCTCAGTAGTTACAGTCATCAGATGTAGCTTGGCGGGCGAGAGATCACAAAATCTGCGCACAACGAAAACATTCGAATAACGATCCGATAGCGACGACGAAATTTTCAGTAATCTTGAGTCTCAAGTACAATCGGAGGAAGAAGTTTACGAATGTGAAGAATATTCAGCCGAATATTTGTTATTTTAGAGGCTAGTCGCCCGCCAAGCTACTTCTGTTGCACTGTACTTATGGCAGCGAAACCTGGATCCTCAATCAACGGAAAATAAATAAGATTCTTTTGTATGAAAGAAAAGTCCTTAGAATGATAATTGGAACCAATAAAAATAAAACGACAGGTATGTGAAAAAGACGCCACAATGCTGAATTGGCAGTGAAAACATAGTTTGGCACATAAAAACCAATCGAATAAGATGGGCAGGTCATGTAATAAGATCAGAAGACAACAGGTTAATGAAAAAACAGTATTCCTTAAGAGACCAGATGGCATAAGATCAATAGGTAGACCCAGAAAAAGATGGAAGGATGCTGTCGCAGCAGATCTAACTAGGATGGGAGTCCAGCGGTGGCAAGTGAAAGCACAAGAACGCAGGAGATAAAGAGCAATAGTGGATGCGGCTAAGATTCAAGCAGAGTTGTAAAGCCAGGAAAGAAGAAGAAAAAGAAGAAGACATACCACGGGGCATTAGTTATTATTCTTATAATTTTGTTCGGGAACCTCTGTGAAATTTTAGGATTAAAATGGCTTGCTGTTCTCCACAGTTGTATCCCGCAGGTCTACACCGGTTTTAGCATTGTTTTGTACACTAGTACCTTGTTTTGGAGTAATAGTTTGGGGCCAATTACCCAATAGAGTTGTCGTAATTTCAGACCTAGTTGTTTCCTTTTGTGAAATATATGTTTTTGCCTTATTAGGGGTGTGTCTAAGTATTTGCCAAATTACTTTATGCTGTCTGCCTGTGGTATATGACAGTTGTTTAAGCTAATGTGCGGACAATTTTCTTTTTTGGGGGTAAATGTTACCCGAACTGACTTGGTTTCGCTGAATTTTATTTTACATTTCTTGAGCCACTTTTCAACTTTGTCGAGACTTTTTTGTACGTTTCTGGATGCCAATTATGGATTAAATATAATGAGAAGCGGTTATGGCTGTATCATCAGCAAATGTTGCGGTTTTGGTTAGTCTTGTTATTGGTAAGTCAGACGTTATAATTAATATAATATTGGTCCAAGCCCACTTCTTTGTGGCACTCCAAAGTTTATTTCGTGTAGTTCACTATGTTCTTATTGATGTTTTATTGGAAAGTACCTATTTGTTAGGTATGATTCAAGAATTTGGTAGAAGAGGTACGGTAATTTTTTTTTTAGTTTGCAGCATAGTCAAGTCAATTTAAAACATAAAAGATTTTTAATTTTGCTATGGTCACTATGAGATGTTGTTAGGTTAGATAATTACGTAATAACTTAAGATAAAAGGACCCTAAAGTAGGGACTAAATAAATTAAGCGACTTAGTATTACATAGACCTCACAACTCTTTACTGTAGAAGAACTGAGTTGCGAGACTTGGTGTTTTTTACAAGTTATATTTTTAATGGCATTAAGTATTTCACATGCCTACACCGTTAAATAATTAAGCAAATATTTAACATTCACTGCATGGTTTCATTAATTTTATTATTATCATTAGTGAAATTAAAAATGTAATAGTAGTCTTCAAAAAAATCCTAATCTTTTTTAGAGTAATTTTTAAACAGTTTCTAAAAAGCGGGAAAAAGTATTATTACTTCTACATAACCATTTAAAGGTTAGTAACCAGATTTGTTTTTTGTATTCGTATAGGACAAGGGTAAAAATGCTATCAATATATTTCTTTTATTTACTCCTGCAATACTTAAATTTAAGCAAATTTAAAAATCATACCATAATTTTACTTCAACTATTGCGTTAAGTATCCAAGGCTCGTTTATTTTTAACATTTAACTAAGGCATATTTATATTAATTGACCTATTTTGATCCCCTTTTTATACAGTTGCTGTATTGTCCACTACTAATGGGACAAATTATATACAAGTATAACGATATAAAATTTCAGATTTTTTTTAATAAGCGATAAAGTTAAAATAACATTACTTAAACTTTTTAATTGGTTTTTTTTTATTTACATGAATAAATTTGTCTTAATGAGCTAATTCAAAGTATAAATAGAAAGCCCCTATCATTGGCACAAAAGCTGCCCGTGCCATTTCTTCTTCTTCTTCTTCTTTTTCTTTGTGTAACAGGACAAAGTCCTGTCAATTCTGTCATCAGCCTTCCTGTGATCCTGATGTTCAGATTTTATACCAGCGTTTTGGGAGCCTGCCGGCTGGGCGCCTTATTTCTGGTTTTTGTGTTTTTTGTGCCCATTTGACTGTAATTATTATTCCGATGAATAAAATTCATTAATAAATAAAGTAAATTTCTATTTTTTGGCTGGTTATATTTCTAAATGCTAATAAAAAACTTGGATGTGTCAAACGACTTGTTTTATTTCGTTTACCACGACTGAGAAATAGAAATAAAACCGAATATAATAGTCAAGTATGTAAATATCATTTCTTTTTTTTTTGGGATGATAGATTAGTTTATTGTTTAACGTTCTTAGAATGATATTTATTTCCCACGAGTATGATGTTTGCAGCATAAGCTGTAAACGAGCGCTGAGTGAATATTAATATTCTGGGTAAGTTATACACTATTTCCACACCTACTTAAAAAAATAGCGAAATTATTTTATAACAGATACTTGAACTTTAATTTTAATTACATTGAATTTTTTCTTTTACAATTGATAAATTTGCAACACAAGTTCATCACTTTTACTGGTGACAAGTTTTGGTAAAACTTAAAATTACAGAGCTTTCTTTAGTATTCATTGATTTTTATGAAAGACGTATTTTATTAACCATTATCTGACATCACAATGACATTGTGATGTCAGACAAAGAAATGAAATGAAGTAAAACTTCACACTATAAAATTTGAAAACAAAGGTTATATTAATTGTGATTTAACAGTAATTCTTTTTTATAAAAACTTTAATTACTATTTTTGGGCGATAGAATATTCACATCTATAATACTTATAATTGGATTATGGTAACTAAAATAAGAGATAGTGTAAATATTGTTCGCGAAAAAGTGTATACATTATTAAAAGACGTCAAGCTAACACATATATCATTGAGGGAAGATGCTACGTAAGCGAGCTCTGCGGTACGGATATGTCACAGCCAATGACGAGAATGTTCCCTACCACAGTAGCGTTAAACGTTAAACGTCTCCAATGTTGACTAAGAAGTTTAACTTCAAAAATTTAAAAAAACCTGCCCATAAACGTAGTAAAACCTATTTTATTTGGACATGACGTTAAACAATAAAAAAAGTAATAATTAATTAAAACATAAACAAGATTAAAGGTTTTAAATTTAATAATGAAAAAATATGTTTGATTAAATTTGGAACAAGAATTTTATTTTGTAAAACGGTTTATGTTTTTACCGTGATTTTAAACTTTCAAGAGAAGAGCACTTGGCTTTAATGACTTAATCACACGCCTCTGAGCTTGATAATGGTAGTAGATATCTTTCTTGCCCCAAAGAAATTTTACGAGCACTAGGTCTAGGTTTTTGTTTAAATGGCGTCAGAAAATTAATTTATCTCATAACAAACGTTCAAAAAATAGTATAATAATAAATATTCCAAAACGGTTCCAAATAACATCTAAATAAATCAAAGGAATGGCGAAAGCGCCATTCACAATAATAACATCGATTTTTAACATTTCTGGTTTTTATTTTAGAATCCTAATAGACCGAATATATCATTCGAAATAAAAGCTCCGACTTTATGTTTTTTTATGACCTTCGTCGACGTATTTAATCTCAAAAAAATTATTGTCAACAAATATTAAAATAACTACACTAGGTTTTTAATCGACTGGTAGAAAAGGAAGTCAGACGTCAGAAATAATAGTATTAATGTAATTATTTTTAATGCAGGTTTACACGAGACGTGGGCCACGATCGTGTGTTTTAGGAACGTGGTTTTCGATTTATATAAACATATTGTATTACACACCTAGGGCAGTAAAGTAAAAAAAATCACATTATAAATTTTACATTTCTTACTGCCCGTGGTGTGTATACTATTTTGTTACCTACTGCGAAAAGCGGCAACTTCGTTTTGCGTAGCGTGGCGAAAGTGATGTTTTCTGCACAGTAGAGAGAAATAGTATATTGCGCACCTAGGGAAGAAATTATGTCATTCCAACCCGTGTGTAAGATTGACAGATTGACAAACACGCGGATGCATTAAAAATTAATAAAATCTTATAACCTACAATTATTAATAGTATATTGTGCAACTAGTGCAATAAGTTGGCGATTGCTCACGAGAGCAAAGTTGAACGCACGAGCGGAGCGAGAGCGTTTATTCGCTCGAATTGGGACAGTAAGAAAAATTACACTCACAGTTAAAAAGAGGAAACTGAATTACCTCGGGCACATAATAAGACATCAAAAATATCGCCTACTCCAGTTAATAGTTCAAGAAAGAATTAACAGTAAAAGAGGGCCAGGAAGGAGAAGACACTCATGGCTATACAATTTACGCCAGTGATTTGGACTTACATCTACAGTTATTTAGAAATGCCGTCAATAAAATTAAAATTGCCATGTTAATAGCCAACGTCCGCGACGGATAAGGCACGCTAAGAAGAAGAAGGAAAGTTTGCGTGTGCTAAGAATAATTTGCGTGCGCCAAGTAACACTCAAATGGGCAAACAGCTATTTTTCAACCGCTACAGCGTGCTTTAAGATACTACTTATCCCGCATGAGTAATAAAAAATTAATTAATTTGAGTAAAGGTTAAACTTTACTTTATTTATTATTATGCGTTGCTAGGCTACAGTTATAATTATTTATTACTGACAGTACAAAAAAGTAGAAAAATGCGCACATTAAACAAAATTATTTTAACCCGAGTAAAAATGGTGTGGTAAAAACCTCTTTTTAGCGCTATAAAAAAATACTCCAATAGGACATTGATAACATAATTTTAAACATGCTCGGACAACGCCAAGAGGTTGTAAATAAGCGAGTATGTCAAACACAATTGAAAAGCATTTATATTGTTTTTAATTAAAAGTATGCCTTAGTTTTTATAAATTTTAAAAATTTTCTTTTCTTGAAAAAATAAAATTTTTGTCAGCATATTATTCTCTTCTTTTACATATTGGCGATCAGACAAACCAAAAAGGTTCTCCTGACCATAAGACACTTAAACAACCAGCCAAATCAAAGTCAAAACCATAATGCTACCAAAATTAAATAACAGCTCTTCTAAGGACTTGCTGACCAGAAACCTAACACATCGTGGAAGAATGCCCTGAAACGGCTTATAACGGCAGACCAGAAGATTTCCCATTAGCTACTCCAGAATCAATAATCAATAATAATTTTGTTGTCATATACAGGGTGGGGCAACCCATACGACACGGTCCCTGTAAACCAAACCATATATTTTTTCAGAAATTTCTTCATTGCATTAGATGTATATTGATTAAGGCTGCAATAGGAAATTATTTTGGAGTCTACAGGGTGGCTCACAAAACTGTGACATCAAAGTTGTGTTTTTTTAAATAGAACACCCTGTATTTAGTTACAATTTTGAATAGTTCAGGAAAAAATAATATGATTTCATAAAGAATACCATGTAGCTTACTATAATCGTTCTCGAGTTATTGATTTTTTTATGAAAATACTAGGTACAATTGGAAACTAGATAACATCGAAATGTATAGAAATCATTCCTTTGAATTCTGACCAAGCATAAAAGAGGTTTTGGGCTATCGATTTCCATAGAACCCGTTTCTCAATATTATACAGAATGTTCAAAAATCATTGTCACTTTTTAATAATTTCGGACAAAGATAACTTTGTTATTTCAAAAAGAATATTTTTTTGATCTGAACAATATTAAATTCTATTTCATTTCATATTGGGGTTCCCTATACCTAACCTAAATGGTTTTTCAGATATTGGCTTTATCAAATGGTAGTTCTTATTTCAATGCATTCTGTGACTTAAGATAGCTTTGAAACGACATTTATTCAACTTGTTGAAAGAATTCTTATTACCAGTTATTGTATTCTACGTTATTCAAAACATTCACTAAATTATAACCGTCGAAAATGAAAACTCATTCCATTCAAGAGCGGATAGATATGATTTTAGCGATTGGTGAGTGTTTAGAGAATTGCCTTTTGGCGTCGAGGGTGTATGCCCAAAAATATCCAGAGCGGAATCATTCAAACAAGTTGGTTCTCAAACGATTGCTACATGAATTTCCCAGGACTTAAAGTGTAGCTTATAAAAAGGCAAATAGACAAAAACCTATCATTGGAAATGAGGAAAATGAGTTTATTATTATGGGATCAATCATAAAAAACCCTCAATAAGGACTGCTTTTCAAAGAGTGACGCCCCAAATATTATTAAGTGTTAAGCAGTCTTTCATAGGGAAAGTGGCTCTTTGTATTCAACAGGATGGTCGTCATTTTGAGCATCTACTTTGAATTAAATACATTTGTGTTTCATATTTTGTTGTTGTTTCAGTTGAATAATAAAAAAAAATTGTATAGTCTGTTTAATGAACTACTATCAGAATATAAAAAGTAAATATTTTCGATGAAGTGAAGTATAACAACTGTCAATGAGAATTCTGTAAGCAAATCAAATAAATGTCGTTTCAAAGCTATCTTGATTTAAAGAATGCATTAAAATAAGAACTGCTATTTGAAAAAGCCAATATCTGAAAACCTATTTAGTTTAGATACAGAGAATCCCAATATGAAATCAAAGATAATTGAATTTTATATTGTTCAGACCAAATAAATACAGGGTGTTTCTTTTGAAATAATAAAGTTATCTGTGTCCGAAATTATAAAAAAGTGACAATGATTTTTGAACATTCTGTATAATATTGAGATACGGGTTTTATCGAAACCTCTTTTACGCTTGGTCAGAATTCGAAGGGATGATTTTTATACATTTCGATGTTATTTAGTTTCCAATTGTACATAGCATTTTCATAAAAAAATCAATAATTTGAGAACTGTTATAGTTAGCTACGTAGTACATTTTATGAAATCGTATTATTTTTTCCTGAACTATTTAAAAATGTAACGAAATACAGGGTGTTCTATTTAAAAAACACAACTTTGATATGTCACAGCTTTTTGAGACACCCTGTAGACTCTAAAATAATTTCCTTTTGCAGCCTTAATCAATATACATATAATGAAATGGGGAAATTCCCGAAAAAATTATTGATTTGGTTTACAGGGACCGTGTCGTATGGGGTGCCCCACCCTGTATATGCTTTGTGTCTTAATATGCCATACGCTAAATAAATAAATCTTCTTTAAGTACCCTACAAAGTCAAATTTTTATATCCATTTTTTTATATTTAATTATTGCATTGACTACAGTGGTCATATATTTCCAAAATGTTTGGAAATAAAAAAAAAACAAAAAAATGCAGGCATATGGTTAGGTTAGGTTAGGTTTTATGTGAGTGGGGCGTGGTCGCCCCTCCACCGCGACCCTTAGTAGGTCTATTGTGGCTCACCCCTAGAGGCTACAGTTCACCGTACAATCCAGCCCTTCTTACGAAGTTCATGGTTGTATAGGGTGAGATTTTTTTAAAATCGGTAGGTTCTAGGTTAGTGTAACCAAATATGTTGAACCTTATTCTTCCCAGGCCGGGGCATGAACATAGTATATGTTCAGCAGTTTCGTCTTCCACGCAGCAGAACCGACAGTCCGTTTGTTGGTTCAGATCTATCTTTCTGAGGTGGTATCTCAGACGACAGTGTCCCGTAAGCAGTCCTGTTAGAATACGCAGGTCATTTCTGCTCCATTCTAGGATCTGCTTAGTTGTGTTTCTCGAGGGTTGTAACGGTAAAAACGCCTTCGAGTGGGTTAGCCCTGGTAAGTCGGACCAGTACGTGAGTATTTTCCTCTCCGCCCAGTCCGAAATAATTGTTTTGGCGGCACTTGTGGTGACTCCAAAAACCGGTTCTGGTCCAGTGAACGCAGATTCGGCCCCCTGTTTTGCAAGGGTGTCGGCTTTTTCGTTTCCTTCCACCCCCTGGTGCCCAGGTACCCACAGTAGGGTCACCCTGTTGTTCGCACCAAGGTACTCTAAGGATTCGATGCAATTCCATACAAGTTTAGAATTTATCTTGTTGGAGCTCAGTGCTTTTAAAGCGGCCTGGCTGTCTGATATTATATTTATGTTTTTGTTTGCTAGAGGTCTGTTGGTCAACTCTCTTGCACTCAATTCGATAGCAAATATTTCAGCCTGAAAGATTGTGGCATACCTGCCAAGACTGGTACATATTTCAATCTTTGGTTTCCTGCTGAAAACACCGGCCCCAACTCCATCTGGGGTTTTTGAGCCGTCTGTGTACATTACGTATTCAGTCTCTGGGAAGAGGATTTGTCCCCTCATCCATTCGTCTCTCTCCGGAAAGAGGACTTTGAACGACTTTCCTACGTGTATTTTTGTAGCTAGCAAGTCAGGAACCATCCCGAGAATTTGGTGGTTTTTTGTTTCACTCAGTATCCCGGAGTGATCTCCGAGTTGCAGGCATATATTCCGAGCATTGTGGTTGTGTATATTTATTGGATCCTAGAATCATTATATTTTTTTAATTAATTTTAAACCACAGTGTTTTAAAATAGAGAATGAAAAGACCTTTTGTACAAGCTAACACAAACCCCAAATTTAAAATTAAAAATTTGAGCTTTTAAACTGTCACTCGAATGGGTTAATTTGAGGGTTGTATTATTCAAACAATTAGGTAACTAAATTTATTCCATTTAGCTGCTTCCCATTGTATACTTGTCATGAACATGTTTTAAAGATGAGGAACGAAGGAATTGAAACAGCTGTTTTCATCGTTCGACCATTGTCGTCTCAGGAGGGGGTTTTCCGTTACGGATATCCTGTGAAAAATGTTTGGTCCAGCAATGTAATGTTATGTTTAAATGTCGACGTTATCCACAAAACATTTAAAAAATTTTGTATTGTAAATTACTGAATATCTACCTTCAGTTAAGACAGTTAAGGCAATGCGAAGAATACAAATATCTAGGTAGTACTTTATCAAACAAAGACTCAGGCAGGAACAGGTTGATTCCATCAATAGAGATCTTAAAGCGATCGTCGAGTGAGGAACCAACAATCTTGTTCAGTTCAACGCCCAAAAAACACAAAGTGCCACGTTTTCCAAGAAAGTGAATCCCTCAAATCATCCCATCACAATGTCCGGAAATACCCTTGAACCAAGTCCCACCATCTCGATTTTGGGAGTCACGGTGTCCAATAATATGTCTTGGCATGACCATGTTGCTAACATTGCAAAGTCGGCAAGCCAGAGGTTAGGTTTTCTGTGGAAAGCCAGAAAGTTTTTTACTCCTGATCAACTGTTGACGACGTACAAGGCTCAAATCCGACCTCTACTGAAGTATTGCTCGCACATTTGGGGTTCAGCACCAAGGCATTCTCTTCGTCTTCTAGATTTCATTCAGAAAAGAGCCATTCGCTTGATAAACAGCTCAATTCTAACAGATACCCTTCACCCTCTAGAACATAGAAGAAGAGTTGCAGACCAGTCATTGCTCTACAGATATTTCCATGGCAGATGCTCCAGAGAAATAAAAACTCTTGTACCACCATTGGCCACATTCGGCCGAAGAACTCGGCACGCTGATCAGTCTCACCCATTTACTCTCAAGATTGACACTACAAGGACCAATCTTCATCAAGAATCCTTCTTTTACAGGGCTGCTACGGAATGGAATAAACTTCCAAAAGCAGTTTTTCCAGAGAACTATGACCTGCAACTTTTTAAAAAGCGTGTCCTCAATCATCTCCTTTCTATAATCACTTCCCCTTCTAATAGTCGCAGTGCGGGCCGTCCGCGGCCCACACGATAGGTCTACCCTTTTTGCGACTATTTTCATAAAAAAAAAATGTACAAGATATACGACACAGAGTACAACAAGGACAAAAGTGCGTACGGATTATGAATCCTTTGCTTTGGTCCAATCAAATCTACTTAAAAACAAAGCTGACATTCTACAGAGCAATCGTGGAGCCAATATTAACATAAGGGTCAGAATGTTGGCAGTTGACGTAATCAGCAAGGAGGAAGATAGACGCCGTAGAAATGGATTTTCCCAGAAGATCATGCCAAATATCTAGGTTAGAGCACGTACCAAATATAGACGATTTCCAAATAGAATACACAGAACAACTAAAAAAATACAAACAAGGCAGCTTATATGGTATGGACGTATGAGGAGTATAAATGAACACAGATGGCCAAGAAAGGCTTTTAAATACTCTCCACCGAATAAGAGAAAACGAGAATTACTGGATCCCGATATTGGTTTGAAAAAGAAAACAATTTTCACTTAAATCATATTTGTTTTTAAATGATTTTTAACAAAAAAAATTTGCGTGTCTCTACAAAGCAAAAAAGTAGGGTAAACTTCGTGAAAAGTTTTCTTTGGCAAATCTAATCTTGTTAATCATTAATCTCGTTTCGTTCGTGCCGACATTTTTTCCATTTGGAAACTTGATACTAATTTATTTGTGGTGCGAGTCCAATAAAAGTTAAAATGCTGCCGTTTGGCGATGATTAGACCGACCATTCTACTTTGGCGGTATCAAGATTCAACGCTCTTATTTTCTGTGAAATTTTTATTTTGAAAATATTTACGAAGCATGGTTAAGCAAAAACTCTCTACTAACATATAGAAAATATTGAAAATGTTGACACGTGGTCAGTTAAAATATGACAACTGTACTAAAATGTAACTTTGTTATTTCTTCTACCAAAGAGTAAAACATACCTATCGTTTATATTCAACTTTAGTTACAATTAAGAGAAATTCTGTATAATACGAGTAACGCATGCACCTATTTTTGTTATTTTAATTATAAAAAAACAAATTCTGACCGTTTAACTCATTAAAAATTTTAAAATATCAGTGGTCTGGGTGCGACCCGAGAGGTCCACACGACTAACTTCCCAGTGGAGAGAATGAAAAAATACCATTTGTTTTGTTGTTATAATAATTATAAAAATTATTATAAAAAACGATTTTAAATTGTTTACAACAAATTATAATTGTCATTAACAATATTCTGTTGATGTCAACCGTATTCTTTTAAACTTTTTCTTATTATTTCAAAAGAGGGAGCTATTTTCAATTGCTTATAACAAACATGACAAACTGTGAAGTTCTGATTAAAGGAGAAAGAGTGAAACAAGTAAATGAATTTGTGTACTTGGGTTTAGTTTGCGAGAGATGAAAAGTATTTTTTTTTTTTATGAAAATAGTCGCAAAAAGGGTAGACCTATCGTGTGGGCCGCGGACGGCCCGCACTGCGACTATTAGAAGGGGAAGGGATTATAGAAAGGAAATGATTGTGGACACGCTTTTTAAAAAGTTGCAAGTCATAGTTCTCTGGAAAAACTGATTTTGGAAGCTTATTCCATTCCGTAGCAGCCCTGTAAAAGAAGGATTCTTGATGAAGATTGGTTCTTGTAGTGTCAATCTTGAGAGTAAATGGGTGAGACTGATCAGCGTGCCGAGTTCTTCGGCCGAATGTGGCCAATGGTGGTACAAGAGTTTTTATTTCTCTGGAGCATCTGCCATGGAAATATCTGTAGAGCAATGACTGGTCTGCAACTCTTCTTCTATGTTCTAGAGGGTGAAGGGTATCTGTGAGAGTTGAGCTGTTTATCAAACAAATGGCTCTTTTCTGAATGGAATCTAGAAGACGAAGAGAATGCCTTGGTGCTGAACCCCAAATGTGCGAGCAATACTCCAGTAGAGGTCGGATTTGAGCCTTGTACGTTGTCAACAGTTGATCAGGAGTAAAAAACTTTCTAGCTTTCCACAGAAAACCTAGCCTTTGGCTTGCCGACTTTGCGATGTTAGCAACATGATCATGCCAAGACATATTACCGGACACCGTGACTCCCAAAATCGAGATGGAGGGACCTGGTTCAAGGGTATTTCCGGACATTGTGATGGGATGATTTTAGGAATTCACCCTCTTGGAAAACGTGGCACTTTGTGTTTTTTGGGCGTTGAACTGAACAAGATTGTTGGTTCCTCACTCGACGATTGCTTCAAGATCTTTATTGATGGAATCAACCTTTTCCTGCCTAAGTCTATTTGTATCATTCACCGAAAGTGATCGATAGGATGTGAAAGTTGAGACAAGTGTGCTATCGTCTGCGAAACTGTAAATGGGGTTCGTGGTGGTTTTCAAGAGGTCGTTGATGTGTAAAAGAAATAAGGTGGGGGACAGGATGGAACCCTGGGGGACCCCGGCATTAGTTTTAAACGCATCAGAAGAAATACCGTCAACTGCCACATGTAAGGAGCGATCTTGCATGAAGCTCAAGAGCCATTGGCGCAGTTTGGTTGGGAGACCGTAAGCAGATAATTTGACGGTGACATTGAGCGAAGGGTGTTGACAGGAAAACAAATGAATGGCGCACTGCATAGATTTATGAACAGCCATAAAGTGTCAAAAAAGGCACGTTTGGCTGTGCATAGAGGTGTGTTGGTTTGTAATATATCTGGATGCCATGTAGTACTTACGAACCTTAAGGTTACGGAAAATCCTTGTTGAAATAAAAGAGGAACGTTTTCCTAAAAACTGGATTAATTTAATTGAACTTTACTTCTCGTTGTTTATTTACAATTATGTTGAACTTGACCGACGACTGAACGCTGACTCGGCAGGTCCGGCGACATCAGTCGACGACCGTAAACATGACTCTTGTTTTCCTTTAGAAGCACACCTGGTTATTTACAAAAAATTATTGATAAATAATACGAGCAATGCGAAACAGCTACGTACATTGAATTGAGTTCAACGGGTTGATATTTATGATTCCCGTGAATGGTGAGCCGATTTTATTGGGCTTTTATTAAACATTTTTACATATTTTCTTAGCTATGGCACTACAGGTTCCTACACTTTGGTATGGTAGAAGAAGCATGAAAATAGATAGGATTAATACTGCGGAGATGAGTAGTCTCAGAAGTATAGCCAGAGTGCCTCGGTTGAATAAAGTAAAAAATAGGAGATAAGAGAACGCTGTGGTGTAAAAGAAGATGTGGTTACAAAGATAGATAAAGGAATGCTTAGATGGTTTGGACACGTACAAAGGATGGATAAAGGAAGATTGATAAAACAAATTTATAAGGCGAGTGTGCAAAAGATGGGTGTAAGACGAAAAAAGTGGTCTTTGCCTACCCCTACGGGAAAAAGTCTATATGACTATATGTATGTATGTAACCCGACCGCTAATTCATTAAACAAGCAGAATTAAATTTTTTTTTACCATTCTTTAAATTTAACTTATTTTTTTTATATGACATAAGAAGATTTTTACGCTACCTCTCCTATTTTTGATTTATTTAGGAAAAAGAAAAGTTTGAAGGGGCTTTCGTAAAAGGAAAAATTAAATTCTGGCGCCCAATTAAAGTCTGTCAGGTTACTGTCAAAATAAAGTAATCTATAATAATACAATAAAGGTAATTTTGGCCATTTTGGTAAAAAATTATTTTTTTAATGACAAAAATTAATACCAAAATCTTACTTTTAGATGTAAGGACCACTGACCGTTGTAAAATTTTTTTAATTCAAAAGCATTTTGTAGTTTATTTGCATTCAACGGTTTTGTTAATATCATACTTAAAGTCGTTAAAATATGTCTCTCCCAAATATATTAGTGATGTTTACAACATCCCAAATTTACCCTTGCCTTGTAACAAACAAACATTGTAAACAAAGCATAAACTCGTGACAACAATCCTGGCAGTGTAAGCTAAACTTGAAAGACTGACCTTTTTACTGGCTCTATGTCATAAGTTAGATAATTCCATTTATTTTAAAGTTTGGGATTATTTGAACACTTGGAACGTTCGGAAAAGTTGCATGAGATACATAAAGTTGTGTGTGTTTTCGAAATTAATAATATATTTCCCTCAGATCCCCTATAAATAGGTTACAAATACGAGCAAATGAAGTTTTACTCTTTGTTGGTGAATAAATTAATAAATCGCTTTTGAAAATATTACTGTAGAGTAATTACATTTACATTTTTTAATGATCATTACTTTTTACAACAAAAAATTAATGATATGTAAATGTTAAGTCAACCCTTTCACACGTTGCAGTTCCTTCGGTTTACTTTTATTAGGGTTTTTACTCCTAACAGCAATAATACGAGTACTGACCATAACGTACCCACTTGGGATGGTACAGTTAAGCTACTTTAAAAGAAATACAATCCACTTTAGCTTCCCTTTAATGTACTCTTCCTGTATTTTTACATACAATTGCAAGCATTTCTCTTATTGTTCATTACAGTAAAAAAAGTCTTCAGACAATGAAGTAATTAAAAAAAATTTGTTGTGATAAATGGAAAGATCATATATAAGTTTTATAATGTTATAATGTTTTATATATGTATATATATGTAAAAATGTGTAACTGAGGGCCGGTTTAACAATTGCCAATTAATCCATCAGTTAGGTATCTGTCAGATAAAACAAACTAGCAGATAAAGTTCCAGTTTGTTCGGAAGCGGTTTATTAACTCGTTTTTATCCTCTAGTTAGTTAACTGACAGATAATGAAAGTTGGCAATGCTGAAGGATGAATGTAAGCAATCTCATTGGTTGTTATAAGAACAAGGTCATGTTACATTAACTGAGATGTCACGACCGTTTTGTTAGGTTATTGTTGATTGTTTTTGTTTATGCAAAAGTTTGTGTTTTTACTTTCTGAAGAGTTTTTGATTGTTGATGAACATGCATTTTTTTGATGATTATATTCTGGATAGCGACGAGGACGAGGATATTGTGCAAGTTCTTGAGTACGAACGAAGGCCGTATACAGTTAGGGAAAGAATAGAAAACTTTGAAAAGTGGGATGACCAGGATTTTCATGCAAGATTTAGGATGACAAAAGAGACTGTTCTGTCAATATTAGAGCTCATTGAGGATTCACTTGAGTTTTGTACTAGTAGGTAGGTGATTTTATTATTTTCATTCCATTTTATATTTCTTAACTTTTTACATTTTCAGGAATAACAGTATAAGACCAATAGACCAAATTATTCTCACACTCAGGTTTTATGCAACAGGGAAATTCCTGATATCATCTGGAGAAATCAAAACAAAACGACTCTTCTGCATAAAGTGAGGTTATATAATAGACCTTAACCTCTAGATATCGACCTAACCGCCAGTTGAAACTAACAGATAAATATTTGACATTTTAGCTGCCGGATAAAGTTAACCTGTTGTTGATAAACCGGCCCTGATTGTTTAAAAACCAGCTTACTTTCGCTGTATGATACCTATTTTAATATAGGTATATATATATATATATATATATATATATATATATATATATATATATATATATACTTCAAAATGTTCTTGGGATAGGTCCAAATAAAACGTTGGTGTTATAACATAATTGACGAGTTTTTTATTGACGTTTCGGCTTGATTCTCAAGCTTTTTTCAAAATATTTTATTGTCTGTAAAAAATGTTGCGTATTGACGTAGTGTTTGAAAAGATAACAATTTTTTAAAACTTACCATAAAGCGTGGAATTTGTTAATAAATAAAAAATATAAAAAAATTTTACAAACAGAAGTACACAAACGTAAACGTGAAATCTACGAAGCGATAGAAATTAAGAAAAATATAAATTCAATTAATGACAAAAAAAATACCAACCTAATTAATAAACTTTATAACAACCTTATATAAACTACTAAATGTTTTACGCACAAAAGCAAAACACCTCACAATTCTACATTTCTAGTCTGAATGTGCCGTCGAACACATTTATATGTATTTTAATTTGTTTTTAAGTGACTGACTCTATGTTTTGTAAGTAATTTTTCATTTTTTGTGCAACTACAGTATTGTGTTTTTTTTTTTTATTTTATTTACTTTTAGCCTTCTCCTGATGAAGTCAATAAATATTGACGAAATATAGAGAATTATAAAAAACGAATGAGTTTCATTTGTCACAGACCGTAAACCTGCCCAAGTCAACCGCGCGTAAAGAAGTTTTACTTCAAAATGTATTTTTCTTTAACATTCTTAACAAGTTGGTATTGTATTAAAATTACGTAAATTTAAATTATGAAAGAAACAATAAAATTTCTTTTTCCTGAATAAAGCATTAACTGAATTAAATTGAGCAACAAGATGGTTACATTAATTGAGTTACACTTTATTTCGCAATTAAGTTGGTGAAAAAGTTAACAGCAGTTTGTAGGATACACCCATTATTATTAAAATTAAACGCAACTGCTACTGCTACCACAAAAGTGCAGGAAATATTTTACATACGTAGCGCAATTTTACTATCACTGTAATATTATAATGGTGCACAAATAATGCGCCAGTCTACTTAATTTAAACCATTAAATAAATTTGACTAGAAATTTTATAAAAAATTATTACTTTAACATAAAAAGAAAGAGCAAATCTGTTTTTCCAAAAGCCTTGCACAATTGTTTCTTTCTGCGGTAATACAAAACTGCTTTTTTTAAACTGTTTTTAACAACGAAGTACATTTTTTGTTTTGAATTTCATTTCCTTACCTGACAACACAATGAAATCATTGTAGTATGATTGGTCATTACTTCACGTCTATTATGGAAAGCAATAAAAACTGATAACAACTGTCATCCCAATTTTAAAGTTAAAAATTATGATGAGCAGTGAAAGTAAGAAACTAACTTCTCCAGACGAAGAGTGTCTATAAAAGACTGGATTGGGGAAAGAATTACTAAAAAAGTAGACCAAGAAACAAATACGGGAAAGAAAACATTAAAGGACCGTTTCACAAAAGAACGGCAGAACTGTTAGCAATGAACAGGAATCAGCTAAGAATCTAGAGGCTATCAACCAGGATAAACCAATCATACCTACGGTATTTTGGACACATTTCACGAAAAACGAATGGGCTGGAAAAACTTATTGTAGAGGGAAAAATCAATGGTAAACGACCAAGAGGAAGGTCTCCGACGTGCTGGGTGGACCAAACCAAAAAAATCATTAGTCACGGTCTGCAAGAAGCTTCTCTTGCAGCTTAAGACAGAGAAGGATGTAGAACTACGATGCGAGCAATTGAGACATGATGTCACCATATTCTCGAGAGAGTAAAAGGACAAGAGAGAGAGAGAGAGAGAGAGAGAACATATATCAACTTTCAAATTATTATGTTATATTTCTTGTTACTTTTGTACGTATACTATCAGTTGCTGTTGTTTACTAGCCTAAAGCTATAATTCTCTATTGCATGAACTACTAACATACGCACTCTCTTACATCCTGCGGTCGCACCGCGCGCAGCTGTCGCTCGTGTCTTCGTCTATCGCACGAGATATTTGTCTCGGACCTCTTTGTCGCACGTTTACAGTCGCATTAAAATTTTATTTTTTAAAATTCGATAACCATCATTCAGGACAAACTTTTGGCGGGCAACCCTATATCATTGTGTTCGCAATAAAACAGCGCTTATTTTTATGTTTAAGTTAAAGATTAAACAAGTAGGTGAAAATAACTAGGACCAAAATACCTGTTTATGTCTGGCAACCCAATAGTTAGACAGAGAAAAATATAGGTAACCCTACGTTTACATATTCTATGGGCTTTGTACTTAGGGTTGATGTAAAATATTTTTGTTAAACTCATCGGTAGAAATTAAAAAAAAAAGTGATTTTTGAATTTTTAATTAATTATAGCCTGTCCAGGATTTTTTTAGGCAACCCATTTTTTTATAATTTTTAACATACTAAATTAATTATAAAATAAATTTTATCTATTAAACAGATGGGTGAAGGTCGACTTTACTTCGGATTCTCTACTATAACATCATTGTTGTCGCCCCATTGGTTAACTTTTGTTGTCTCATTTGCTTGCCAAAACAGATCTCTTAAAATGCAACTTGGGATGATTAAAAAACTTCTGAATGAATCTTATTGATTTAATGACAGCGGTAAAAGTAAAAAAAATTAGTTAATCATATCCTTAATGATCTAATTTCGTGTTTGTATGTACACAACAAACATAAACTTTTTAACGTTCAGGAAAAAATGATTTCTTTGATGGAGCTTAATTTAACAGAAAAAAAACCGCCTATGAGGCGAGCATGTTCATTTTCCACGTGTCTTTTCCGTTCCATAAATTTACGTATTATGTTTGGCGTTTGTGTATGTGGCGTAGCGATAAGAGTTCTATCAACCGTGTTTGCAGTGTGGATATTTCATCGTTTTAACGGTAAACGGCAGGAAAGCTAATAGAATCGTCGATATATTCGATTACCGGTAATATTGTTGCTCAATTTTTATTAAAAGTGGGATAAAGTAGCGGTAAAATTTCCAGTAACCGGATTTAAAGGAAAATTGGTACTATTTTGTTTGAACGATTTTCGACTAAGTGGACTTTTCCTTTTGCTTTACAATTGGCTAATAACGATGTCCCATTTATAAAGCTGTATGTTGATGATATTCTACTGGCTTACCCGTCTGATAAAATAACAAAACTTCTAACACATTTCAACAATTACCATGAAAAAATACAGTTCACTACGGAAATTAAAAAAAAAATCCATTTCCTAGGCACATTGGTGATACATAATAGTGATGGTACGATCTCGACGTGTTGGTTTCAGAAACCTACATCTTCCGTAATGGTCCTTAACTTCATGTCGACTTAATATTCTCCATCTATCGAGTCCTCGTTTACATTTTTCTATTGGTTTGTCTAGGAGGGTCTTTCTTGAGGGGTCATTGGCATTCAATTGCATCATATGTGGTAAACGCATTCTACCATAGATTAGAGTACTGTCAATTACAAATGGAGCACATTTTAAACACTAGATTAAGTAATCATTACGTTAAAAATGTTATCTTTTAATTGTTACGTTTAAATGTAGTTGTAAATAGTGTCACGTGCCTATTTTTTCCCTTCTACCGTTCATTATAATTGTCTCAGATGAGTTTCGTATTCCTTGTTGCATACAGTACACTGTGCTGTAACTCGAATATATCATTCGTTGTAGATAATGTTGCATAACTTGTAGGGGTAAGATTCGATAGTTGGTTTGCAATTTCTGTGTGAATGGGACTGGATATCCGCACGGACAAGGCACAGATTTGAGAAGATTGTGGGTTGACGTTTATTCCGTGCCATTTTTCTTGATTTCCGGGATAGGAGCGGCAGTCGTGTTTTGATTTTTAACTTGACCATTTTGTCTTGCCCTTGTTGTGGAAATTTTTTTTGGATTTCTGGTGTCAAGCTAAAATAACCGTTATCGGGATTTATTTGAGGGAAGCCATTGTTGACTAACCGGTGCCGCCCCATAATCTAACCAGCCACAGGAGTAGCCCCGGAGTAGTTCAGGAATAGCACAGGAGTAGGCCACAGGAGTACATGTGAATTCGCATACCCAAAGGTTATCAGTGATTTATTTTTTAAATATATAACGCAGTGACTCATTCTGACACCACGATTACGTTCTGTTTTAGTTTATTAATATAGTACATTGTTGGAAACTATTTATTGCATTAGATAATATGCCAAAACTAAACTTGGATTAAAATAACCTTCTCAATAATTCTTTATGTCCAAGTAAAAACATATTTTCTTCCTACTTATTTGTAAATATCCTACAATCTTGATATTTTAAAGGTCAACTATTGTAAAGATATTTTTAAATGAACTCGATTGTTTTGGCAGTGAAAATCTTTATGTAAACGGTTAACTAGTGAATTTTCTTTGCCTTTATGTAAATGTTTGAATTAGTGTTATTAATGAGTTAACTTATATATATATATATATGTTTTACCTTTTGTTCTTTGCCTTTATGTAAGCGTTTGAATTAGTGTTATTAGTGAGTTGATTTATATATGTTTTACTTTTTTTAACTTGGTAAAGTCTGTTACTCTTACTGCTGTTCTGGTCATTTTATAAAGTTGTAAATTTTACATTTTTGGTTTGTTTTAGCAAGAAAATTTTACCATAGCTGTTAACTTTGACTATATTTGTTATGATGTTGCTATTGAACTGTGTACCTTAATTATCTATTGTGTGAGTAAAGTATCCAACATATTTTTGCTATAATTTTATATATCTTGTAGCTCTGCTAGTGCCTATAAGATCTAGGGGTTTCCGGCTTATACCGTTTAAGTCGGTGGCGCAGCTCACTTTTATATTTTTTTCTTCTACCCTCTACGGCTGAGCTCGGGCATAATTTGCCAGTAGGGAAACCGCTAGCAGAGTACTCTTTAGAGAACGAAAAAGACGTGGCAATAGTTTGTATTGAAAAAATTATTTAGACAATGCCACACTTCTGTTTTATTTATTTAATACCTTCTAGACTACATAGAATCATAAGTGTTACATATGGATAAACTCGTATTGAAAAAGAGATTCCAATAATGAATGAATATATGGTGTATTTAAAAAACCAAAGTGACTAATAATATTAAAGAAATGGCAAATCTGACAACATTGTAAATGTTAAATCTGAAATCTCCGTATCTTAAAATGAGCTTATTCCAAATTTTATACAATTCGGACTAGCAATTTACGAGATATATGTCCGTTTCCAGACTTTTGGTCCACTCTGTATATTAATTTGTAATATTAAACGTAGACTAACGTACTTTTTATGTTGGTTTTTTTTATGTTGTAATAAAAATAAATATTTTTTAAAACACTATTTAATTTTAACATTTATAAAAACCATTAAACTTTGTGGAAACAGATCTTTATCAAGACTAAACGTCAAAATAATTTAATTTTAATAAAATACAGGGTGGCCAAACGATAACGAAACAGAGACAATTGCAGGAACCTCGTCAACATTTTAGAAAAACGCTCAGAACCGTCGATTTTTAATTAAATGTGGAAACTCTTTTCCGGTATTTTGGACTCCACTAATTTTAACCCCAAATTAGGGTAAGAATTACCCCAAATTTATTAAATATTAAATGGCATTGGGGTTGAATAAGATGTCTTTTGAAACGGAGACATGAGTAAAAGTTAAAATGAAAGTGAAATTAGTACGACAGAAATTGTGAAAGCATTGAACAGTACGAAATTGGGTAAAGCTGCTGGGTACGACAGGATAACAGTAACAATGCTGAAGGCTGGACAAAGCGTGGTAGCTGGTCAGTTGTACCGCATTTTTAAACCCTGTTGGAGGAGTAGTAGCGTACCAGACAATTGGTGACATTGTCTATGTATGGGGTGAGCGGTAGTTTAATACGAGCACTAAAATCACTATACGAGGATTCCACAATTGTGTCAGAATAAAGCTTGCACAGACTGGTTTAACATCGAAAAAGGTCTGAGACAGGGATGTGTGGCTTTGCCATGGCTGTTAAACTTATTCATGGACGATTTTTTAAAAGATTTAAAATAGAGTGCGTATGGATTTAAAATGAATGATTTGATTGTCAAATGCCGATGATCAAGTCAAATTAACGTCATCTGAAGAGGAGCAGGCGATAGTTAATGTTATGCATGATGCCCTAAAAATCAAAAAGATGAAAATAAATTTAAGTAAAACGAAAGTAATGGTTTTTAAAAGAGAAGAAAGCATGACAAACTGTGAAGTTTTAAATAAAGAAGAAAGAGTGGTACAAGGAAATGAACTTGTGTACCTACTTGAGTTAAAAGTTTACGAGAGATGAAAATTAGGACAGTGACATTGAGCGAAGGGTGTTGGCAGGAAAACAAATGAATGTGGCACTGCATAGCTTTATGAACAGCCAAAAAGTGTCAAAAAAGGCACGTCTGGCTGGGCATATAGGCTTTTTGGTTCCTACACTTATGTATGGTAGTGAATGTAGGGTTTGGCAGAAAAAGCATAAAAATAGGATTAATGATGCGGAGTTTGAGAAGTATAACCGGAGTGACTCGGTTGGATAAAGTAAAGAATACTAAGATAAGAGAACGCTGTGGTGTAAAAAAATATGTGGTTACAAAGGTAGATAAAGGAATGCTTAAATAGTTTGGACACGTAGAAAGTATGGATGAAGGAATATTGACAATTTATATGGCGAGTGTGAATGGACAAGTCAGTAAAGGTCGAACTCGGCGAACATCGATCTCGACCAGATCAACATTGTTTTGAAGAAAGGCCAGGTCAAGAGTACCAACAACCGACGAGAATGTATGAAAGCACTAATGAATGTAGAGGACGCAAAAGATGTGTGTAAAACCGTAGTAAGTGAAAGGAAGTGATCTTTGCCTACCCCTACGGGAAAAAGGCCAATCAAAATTAATGTTATCAAAAATTACTGAAACCAAAAAGTTTAATTTCATTTTTGTTTATGTTTTTTTTAATAAAAATGTGTAATGTACAAGATCCTTATCAGAAAAAACAAAGAGGTAGGAAAAATATTTATATTTGTCTGTTTCTGTAAACAGTAAACAGTTGAGTCCATTATTCAATGAGGCACACTGTGTGCTGATGAAATATTTATACAGCTTTCCGGAAAAGCACAATAACAGTTGTTATTGAGCACGGCACATATTTTAATATTAATTACTAAAATCATTGATTTGTGTCGCACGTAGTCAATGTAAATATTAATGAATGATAAATTACATCAAGTAACGTTAGAATAAATTTAGGGGATCGTTAAAACAATTACGACCATAGGTGTTTTCATTTTACAATAAACGATTACGGATTCGCTCACGCACAAGATAAATTGTGTCAAAATAAATTTTTAAACATTTTTAATTAAAACAACAATATATTGTAATATCCTTGTTTTAGCAACATTAAAAAACAAACTATCCAAAAGTCAAAGACGCAACGAATAAACAGGGTGTCTCCGAAAATAGTGCGTTCCTCAAGACACAAGATATAATACAGTATGCAGAGTAAAAAAATCATAACATTTTTTTTTCTGAAGTCAACGGTTTCCAAAAAAACAATAACCTTAGTATTTATATCTTATTATCATTGTCTACAGAAATTCAATTACCGCGGGCAAAGCCGCACCTATACATGAAAATAATCTATTTTATGGTATCATAAGTCATAACATGACACTGTCTGTTAAGATTAAAATCTTATTAAAAATGTACTTTTAATATCACTTTGTAAAGCAAAATGCCAGTTAGTACGATTTTTAAAAATAGTTTTTAGTTAAATAAACCGATACGTCAAATGAATTTAGTTCTGTGTTTAATTCTAAAGTTCTTAATTTTAACTGTCTATTGAATTTAAAGTACACATTTATTGATCGTTGTTGTAGATTGTAGAGGGGTTCGTGAAGGCTATGCAACCTCTCAAGCACCTCGACCTATCAGATCTTTTGTGCATAACCCTTAAGGCCCTTAAGGCCCGGGATTCCGAGACTTCGTGTAAAGTTTATTAATTTCCTGGGGGCTAAGTTTCTGACATCGAATGGCTTTAGGAAGGCCAGTTCGAGAAACTTGGGCCTCTTGCAGAAAAAGCGCTGGGCATTCGAAAAAGCAAATGTTCTGCAGTTTCAGCGAAGTTTTCTCAGTAGCGTCAACTATCACTCTCTGTTTTGCCCATTTTTTTTAGGTGGTCCCTCAGAGGGCAGTGTATAGTAAAGAATCCCGTCACCAGTTTCAAGTCTTTCTTGTCCAACTCGAGAAGCTGTTTAGCTTTCCTTGGCGAAAGGCTTACTAGCCTTTTTACTGGCACTTTATGCCAGTGAGATTTTATTTTATGTGTTTCCCAGCAACCAATAACAGCATGATTGCAAGATGTGGTTAAAGTTAGGCTCGCCATTTTTATAAATTTAAAAATATTGCTTGTGCAGCATTGTGCTGCTTTTGTGCCATCTAGTACTGATAAAAAATTTAAATTATTATAAAAACTATACTTTTTTTTATTAGCCCACCATTTTTGTTCATCGGAATTTAAGTGCTGAGTTGCACTTAACAGGTGCCGTCTTGTGCCACTAACAGTTTAACAGTATTTTATTATTAAATAAATATTAAAACTTTAAGTATACTTACAACACTAATTATTTACTGCTTTTTATTGCACCTAAAGCACATGTATGTGCAGTTTAAGCAAGGAAATTTATATAATTTCTACAGTGTAAACTGTCACGTGCCTATTTTTTCCCTCTACGGTTCTCAGATGGTTTCGTATTCGTTAGTTACTCGTAAGTAGGGTTGCATACCGTACTCTGTGGTAACTCAAATATATCATTCGTTGTAGATAATGTTGCATACCTTGTAGGGGTAGGATTCGATTGTTTGGTTTGCATTTCTGTGTGGACGGGGCTGGATATCCACACGGACGAGGCGATTGTGGAGCACGGACTTGAGAAGATTGTGGGTTGACGTTTATTCCGTGCCATTTTTCTTGATTTCCGGCCTAGGAGCGGGAGTCGTGTGTTGAGAGTCTTCGTAGTCAGGTGGGACGGTGTGTTATTAGCACGTGTGCAGAACCTCTATGGGATTTCTTTCATATCTGGCTGTATTTGGGCCATCTTAATTGGATTTTGAAGAAAAACCACTTAATTTTTAACTTGACCATTATATCTTACATACGTTGTTGATATTTTGGATCTCTGGTGTCAAGTTAAATATCCGCAAGCGGGATCTATTTGAGGGAAGCCATTGTTAATTAGCCGTTGCCGCCCCATAATCAAACCGGCCCCAGGAGTAGGCCGCAGGAGTACATGTGAATTCGTATACCCAAAGGTTATCAGTGATTAATTTTTAAATATATAACGTCGTGTCTCATTTTGACACCACGAGTAAGTTTTGTTTTAGTTTATAAATATAGTACTTTGTGAATTCGTATACCCAAAGGTTATAAGTGATTTATTTTTAAATATATAACGCAGTGACTCATTCTGACACCACGATTACGTTCTGTTTTAGTTTATTAATATAGTACATTGTTACTTTACTTTACTTTAAAAATTTTTATGTCCAAAAAATAAAATAAAACTTTAGGCATTAGCAAATATGTCATTAAAATTCTTTTCTAAAGAGCAACTTTGCACAAAAAAGACTAAAAATCACTTAAATTTTATTGTTTATTTGTTAGCATGCTGGGTGAACGTGTTCGACCAATTAAGGAAAGTAAAGAGGTTTTTAAGGCTAGCCACATCATTTTATGTGGAACTGACGGTCTCAATAAAAAAATTAAAATTCTACAATCCCCTTATAAAATCACCATTAAGCTAGATAAGACATGGGTTTGTGAATGTTTCTCTAAAGCAGGTTTAGGAGGATATTAAACTTACCACTGAAAAAAATCATCTTTCACAAAGTGCTTGCTGCAAACAAACATAGACTTTGAGAGTGGTTTTCCTATCTTTAAGATTTTCTGAGCTGCCTCAGAATTTGAAGGAAATTTATGCAAAGATATAATCGAATTTCCAGATGTAGTGCATTGTGGAACAGAGTATATTATTCGCGATTTTATCTTTATATTAACTTTTTTAATCCTTTGTATTTTCGGATTTTATGGTTTATTAACACCAATAATTCACAAAATATCGTTCAAATATAAAACTTTCGATGCTTAAATTGCTTAAGATAATGTATAAAGTTCTCTTTTCACCCATATAAACAAATGGAGACTAGTTTGTTGTTCACACCTCGAGAAGTTAATACGATCAATAATAGATGTCGCCCACTCCGTGATTTTTCCCTATTATGTATCAGATTTAATTCAATGCTTGTCGTAGGCGTATAGCCAGAATTGTAGTTGTTTTCTGATATATAATCGACCGACATGTACCTATGGTGAACGTTAAAATGCAACAAAGTTAGCTGGTTTCTTAAAAATCAGTTTTATATACTTTCATGACAAAAAAATTAATTTTAAAAACCATATGAACATATGGATTGAACTCTAGGGCTATGCAAAACCTTTAAATATAAAAATATTACCTAAATTGTAACAGTTATTATTTTTTAAACAGTTCGCTTTAAATTTATGTATTTCAAACCAGCCCTGTATGTATTTGGACAATAATTTTTAAAATTTAACACCAATTAAATAATAAAATAACGTTTAAAATATAATTTTTTTCCTTTCATAAAACTTTTGAAGTTACAGATTTTTTGTTAATTTAAAAAACCCATAGTCTTGTGTTAAGACTGCGAAAATACTTTAAAATTTTTTCGAATTAAACTTTAGGGGTAAATCTAATTTTAAGAATGTGGAAAACTAAAGTTTTAGGTTACCAAGAAGTTTAAAATTGTCCACAAAACGTCACAAAAGGGTTTAAGACTTTGTGAGAGATTCAAGAATAACTCCCCAAACAAAAATCAATAGTATTTTTACGTGCTTTAAGAATATAAATACGATTTTACACTGCCAACACGATTTTTGTTGGTGCATAAAAAAAAGCTCTACATCAGACCGTTACTTACGAACAAATAAATAACAAACAAACGTTAAGAGTGTAAAAATATAAAACTACAGATACTAAATTGAATGGATATGTGGTTACATTTATTCCAAGTAAAATACTACTCGGCTCCAGTAATCCGAACAGTTAGCTTTGGAAATTGTCCGAAATGGTAAACTTAAATTTAACACACTTACAATTTCTGGTAGATCTCACTACACCAAATATTGAACTAAGCCACTTGTATTTTATATCTCACTCGTTAAAGCTTGGGTTGAAAGGAAAAAAACACGAGAGGATGTTGACGTGATGGTAGCATTTTTATGACTCTTCTAGTTGTTAACTTGTTAGGTTAACCACGCGGGGACCATATACTTCGGGAAAGTTCGGGCGACTACCGATCGTTCTGACCGTTGAGTAGAGGTATCAAGATGTATTAAGAGGATCGTCGCGTTTTAAAAATTGGTATTTTAAAAATTTGCTCCTGGTTAAAATTCTATGAATGTGTTTATGCTACCCGATTAGTTTATCTTATTCAAAGCTCAAATGAATCCGAACTTTTATTATTGTTTCTAGATTTAAGGCATTAAACCTTCATATTCAATGATGATATATTAAATTTACAGAAAAGATTGGCGATCATTGGGACTGCCAACAGAAATAAAAACTTAAAACTATGGCTAACAGTGGTTTTTTGGATTTTCAAATTTATTATAGTATTAAAAACTAATATTTATAATTTGTAAACTAAATAAATAACCTATTAAAAGAAGGTTGTCAGTTCGAGGCCACTTTTTGAGAGACATGTAGAAAAAAAAGAAAATATAAAGTAACTGTTTTTTTAATATTATTTTGACCTATAAAGGGCAGAGATAAGGTGAGCAATCTCTATGTTAAACAAAGTCCCTGAAAGTGTTTTGAATTAAGATGACGTTGCTGAAGCAGAATACCGTTTATTTAAAAAGCGCCAACATTTTTGAGAAAAAGAATGTGCAGTTTTTATTTCTTTCTTATTTTCTGCTCACCTAAGTTTATTTTTACAACATAATTGTTTTATTTAAAAAATTATTGCATATCTATTTCCCATTAATATACTTCACTTCAAAACAACTAAGTTCAGATCTAGCCTCACGACTACCACTGCCACTTTTATATTCCACTTTTTCAATAAAAGTCTATTATAAGATTGTTCTTCTTATCTCTACCCTCCAACAGGGGGCCGAATTTGCGTTCACTGGACCAGAACCGGTCTTTGGAGTCACTACAAGTTACGCCAAAACAATTATTTCGGACTGAGCGGAGAGGAAAATACTCACGTAAAGGTCCAATATACCGAGGTTGACTCACTCAAAGGCATTATTACCTAAACCCTCGAGAAACACAACTAAGCAGATCCTAGGCAACGTTGTTCAAATGTGACCTCATACTAGCTGCAACAACATTTATATTGAGCTTTTTATTAAGTTACCTATGTTGTTTTGACAACCTTAAATATTAATATTTAAACTCAAAAATATTGTATATAACTGTCAGTTTAACCTTTAGGAAGTTGTGTTTTTGGAAATCACCTTGTATATTTAAATTTTATATTATTTGTTAGCCATATTTCATAGTAAAAACAACAATTTCTTGGAGTATTTTGGTTAAACTAATGGGTAACAATATGAATGTTTCCAGTGTTATTGAAATTATACGAAACATAAATCTTAAAACCACACAAAGTGTGTTTTAAAACGCAATTTAATCCAAACTCCAAAAACGAATTAAGTGATGGGAAAAAGTTTTCAATAAAATAATGAAAAACTTTAGAGTACAAAGACATGTCATCTTTTTCGCTACTTGTACAAGTTTTCTGGTGATAAATTATGTTGGAGGTTTTCTATGTCAAGATCAGATTTAGAGTGTTTTTTTATTTTGTGAGACATGGAAAAATTTACAACCCTAGTTTAAATCGATTTTATTTTTCTTCTTTGGAAAATAAAACGACCGTAAAGAGTCTTTTAAGTAGTGGAAAGTTTGTCGGTTTTCAAATTTTTTTTAAATACTTTATCATAACTTTGTGTTAAACTTCCAAGTTTCTTTACTGCACCCAATCCAAATCAAATACAAATAAACACATTAAATAGGTAAAAAAAAGGTGCAATGTTTTAATCAAGCAAATCGTATTTAAAAAGTCATTTTTCAAATTTTAAATCTTTTTAAGACGTTGATATAAAGTTTCTAAAATAATAATAAAAAAATGGTTTTTGCGTGCAATTTACACACTTTATTCAACATTATAGTCTCCCTTAACAATGATACATTCATTCCAAAGCTTCTCTAACATTTCGAAGTCTTTCTTAGAGAACGAATTTTTCCTTTTATTTTTAAATGTAATTATTACTTGTTTCAAATTTCTTTTACTTGAATATTCTCTTGAGACTTGCAAACAGGTATTAACTAACTCGTGCAGTTTGCTATCGTAACCATGAACTTGTAATATGGTGCATTGTCTTGGTGAAAGCAACTATTGAGTTTTAATGCTAAGCAGTACGCTATCTGTCAGAATACATACATACATATAGTCACGCCTTTTTCCCGTAGGAGTAGGCAGAGACCACTTTCTTCCACTTGCTACGGTTCTTACACACATCTTTTGCTTCCTCTACTTTAATTAGTGCTCCCATTCATGCTCGTCGGTTGTTGGTACTTCTGACCTGGCCACTCGCATCAATATCACGTGACCAGAAAGTATGATTGCTTTGTGTTTATTTACCTGGAAGCGTGCATTTGTGTAAAGATTATAGTTGTTTAATAGTGACTAATAATTTTTTAAAAATTTTACAAATTTTTGTTTATATTAATGTTATTTTCTTAATGTATGTAGTGTGTTTAATTTTAAACTCATTAAATAAAGTGATTGTTCTAAGCAACTTGCGGATTGTATCAATGAGTTCTGAAGACAATCGTCAGTGCATATTCTGGTTAATTATTCAGCATAAATTAATCTCTTTCATAAAGGAACTAAACTTTACGCACTTTCAGTTTGTGTCAGATATTTAGCAAATTCCATGGGTGGTATTAACGGAATTTCACATTTGAAACTTGTAAAGCTAAAGACGTTGAACTTTATTTTCGTCTATTTACGTACTTTACAGGAGTTGGGTTATAATTTTGTGAAACTTTATACTTAAAATGTTTTCCTTTTAGCAAGGAATTAAGACAAATTCACAAACAACTTTAACTCTTATTGTAAATTTACAAATTATGTCAATTAAAAGTATATACTCAGGTCCCAATCGAAACATTTTTTTTTTTATTTTCCCACTTTATTTGCAATCTGTTACAAATTTTAACAATAAGCAAATAGTTTGTTTATAAATTTGTCATGTAGGAAAAGTGTTCTGTGACAATTTTCTATAAATTTTTATTTAAAACAAAAGTTAAAAGGTAAGTTTAAAATTTGGGAGCACATAACACTACACTATAAGAATCTATCTTTTAAATCCCACGGCATATAACGCCTAAGTCTTCGTATCACAGTTGGTCTATGCGTTAGGTTTCGAGCTAATCTGTTTGGATGCTTATTTAAACGAATGATGTACTAATCGTAGTAGTTCGTTATTTTCTATTTCACAAAGTTCATCTGCAGGTCTCTCGCTATTATGTAGTTTGGAACAAACCATGGAGCGTTGGCCATCAGTCGAAGAACCTTTGATTGGGAACGTTCTAAAATTTTTATGTTGGAGGATGATGCCGTGCCACACAGCTGGATCCCGTAACTCCATATTGGTTATAGGATGGCTTTATAAATTAGAAGCTTATTTTTCAATTTTAGTTTTGATTTTCTTCCAATCAGCCAGTAGAGCTGCCTTAGTTTAAAACCCAGCTGCTTACATTTTGAGAATATATGTTTTCTGCGAGTGAGTCGTCTGTCAAGGTACACTCCTAAGTATTTCGCTTCGTCATGGTGTGGTAGTTGACTGTTGTTAAGTTTAATTGGTGGGTTTAATTGAGCCACTGTTCTATTTTATATACGTGGTCTTGCAATTTTTGGGAAGCAATGTTTTTGTCTTCATGAGATGTAAGGATGACTGTATCATCTGCGAATGTTGCTGACAGGCTCTTGTCGCTAGTAGGTAAGTCGGCGGTATATAGAAGATATAATAGTGGCCCTAGTACGCTGCCCTGCGGAACTCCAGATTCTATTTTTTTGCAAAGGTGTGTATTTTCCATGGTGTTTTACTAGGAAATGGAAATTGGCCAGTACGTTGGCTCTCCTGTCGAGCAATATTTTAGATTTTTATCTGTCATGGCCATATATAGTTGTCGAAACATAACAGACTGTGACTGATAAATTTTACATTTATCAAAATTGGAATATTTGTTATACTACCAAGAGGAAAAGACTGGGTAATTAGAATTTATATTATTTACCTACATTATCCAAGGTATGGAAAGACGGTTGCATAACCAGAAACACTAAAAGAGCCCTGGTTAACACCTTAGTGTTTTCGATATTTTCATATGGTTCCGAATCCTGGACAATAAAGTCGAGCGACAGGCAACGAATAGATGCATTTGAAATGTGGTGCTGGCGAAGAATGCTTCGCATACCCTGGACTGCACACCGGATCAATGTGTCAGTATTAAGCGAATAAGGAATCTACGATCGATTATTCACCAGTTGCCGACGTCGCATTCTGGGTTACTTCGGACACATAACCAGACGAGATTAAGACAATCTAGAAAGACTTATCGTGCAGGGCAAGGTGGAAGGTAGGAGGTAAAAAAGGAAGATCTCCATCACGATGGATAGACCAAATTAAGGAGATTATAGGGCAAACCTTGCAGAAAAATTTAAGAGTAGCGGAAGACCGACAGCAGTGGAGACAATCGACCCATCAATGCTTATAGACATGATGTCGCAACTCTTCAGCAATGAAGTTATGGCTAAGAATAGAATAAACTCACATTATTCCGGTTACCAATACTTTATTCCAATTACACTTTTGAACTCCATATTTAAAATATGTTTTTTAAAAAACTTAAACATTTGGATGAACTCTGCTCTAGCCCTTTTAATTTTAACTTTGATTTCATAAGAATGTTCATTTAATAATGTGCATAAGTACGTATGTATGTGACTAAGTATGTATGTACAAATGTCACTCGTTCTGCAACTTTCCCGTTAATGGTAAGCTGTACATTTTTAATATTTTCGTTGCTTATTGCTGTTGTTTTCTTGGTGTTAACTTTTAGACTATTGTATAAAGAATTGTAAGAGCTTTTGAAAGACATCTTATTCGACCCCCAATGCCATTTAAAAATTTTGGGGTAATTTTTATCCTCGCTTGAAGGTTGAAAGTAGTGAAGTCAAAAATACCGGAAAAGAGTGTCCACCTTCAATCAAAAATCGACGGGTCTGAGCGTCTTTCTAAAATGTTAACGAGGTTTCTGCAAATGGCTCTGTTTCGTTTTCGGTTGGCCACCCTGTACAATAGAGCTTCTTGTATAAGGTTTTTTTTACAAAAATTAATAAATCCTTATTACGTATTATAAAAAATTTATATTTTTCCTTGGTGACACATGACTTATGATGGCAGCAGTCGGACATATTTTTAAGCTGATAATCCTAGTATACAAAACCTAGGGTTATATATTTTACACCTGCTTTTTTCACAGTAGCATTACTAAATTATCCGGGCTTATTTCCCTTCCAAAACCAAAATGTGGGATCAGATATTCTCGTTAAATCGGAAAAGAATATTTTTATTTGAGATTGCAAAAATAAGGTTTTGTTTCATAATTTTAAATAATATATACATATATTACAATAATTATACTAATGGATAAAATTTTTAACTAAATACATATTATTTTTGCGTATTGTAAAAATAAGCAGAATATTAAAAAAAATAAGCTCTATACGCCCTCTAGAGATTTTCACATGCAATTTTTTTCAAAGTACTGGAAGAAAATGTAAAATTTAAAGACTATTTTAAAGATTATTTTTTTGACGTTTCTTAAAACCAATGAAATGCTTCTTTATTTGTCACAAGGGTAAGTTTCAACCAAATATGTCATTATTATAGTGGCAATAAATGGGAATAATTACTGTGGCTTTTATTTGCCTAGCAAGTGTCAGATAGTCACTGGTCAAGTTCTGCAAGTTCGATTAAACCATACTTACAATTGAACCAAGAACATCATTCAAATATAATAAATAATCTTAGAAAAAATACGCAGGAGGAAACACTTAATATAACAAGCAATTCCAAATCCTTAATAAATAATGAGTCTCGAAATATTTTTAATAGTTGCGTTTTTCATTGTACTAATTTAAATTGTTAATTCTTATAATATATTCACAATGTGTCAAAGATATTTTCGTATATTGTAATAATTAATTAAATTAAATTTTTCAATAATTTTATTGATCTTTTTTATTGTAAAAATTTGTGAATCAAAAAATAATCTAGTCAAATATAACTGGCGAGTTCCATAAATTAGAAAATAATTTGACAGATTTTTTGAAAACTTGTTGCCAGGCAATAGTCACGAGAGCCCGCAGGGCTCAAGTGGCTATTTTCAAATATAAATAAAAATCAAATGTAAGTATGTTTTTTCACTATGCACTCCAAAACAGCGAGAATGATTTTAATGAAATTTAGGCAATCTTCAGATTAGTCCAACAGGTGATTCTGTAAAGTTTGGTAGCGATCAAATTGAAAAAAAGGGAGGGAAGGGGATGAAATATAAAATCTATTAAAAACGGCTGATATTAGTGTCGACTTCATAGTCCGATTTTACTGAAATTTTGTGAATAAATTACTCCAACTTAAAAAATCCGATGGTTTTTATCCCGATAAGCCCCTACTAAATGGGTAGAAATATAAAAATATCAAAAAAGGCCGATATTAGTGTCGAATTCATAGTTTTCGGGGTCTCTGAGTTCAAAAGTGACATTCCCCGGATAATATAATAATCGAATACATCAAGATGGGAGGCCCAAAACTATTGGGATATCTAGAAAAACTTTTCAATGACTGCTTAGATAAAGGTGAAATCCCTCAAACATGGAAAAACTCGGACGTGATTATCCTCTAGAAGAAAGGAGACAAGAAAGATATTAAAAACTACAGGCCGATCTCACTGCTGTCTCATAATTACAAGCTCCTGACAAGAATAATAACGAACAGGGTTACCAACAAGCTTGACGAATTCCAGCCAGTGGAACAAGCCGGTTTTCGTGGGGGTATAGTACGATTGATCATATTCACACATTACGTCAAATAAAAGAAAAATCTCTGGGACATAATCAACAGGTTTTCCTCGCTTTTTTTATTTTGGAAAAGCGTTCGGTACACTCGAAAATGGGATTTTCCAAATGCCCTAAAGAGATGCCGTATCGATAGTAAATATATACAGCTGATCAACGTTATCTACCACGACGCAACCATGACAGTATAAGAATTCGGGGGAACTGATCCACTCAATTTATGGAGAGGCGTGCGACACGGAGTTACAATATCCCCTAAAATATTCACAATAGCGCTGGAGGATATCTTTAAGACACTGGAATGGGAGGCCAAGGGTGTTAACATCAATGGAGAACAATTAAATAATCTTTGCTTTGCAGACGATATTGTACTTCTTGCCGAGAGTATGGATGATTTAAAGACCATGCTACAGAAGTAAACAGTGCCGCAAAAAGCTGCGGCCTACAAATGAACGCAGCAAAAACAAAAGTATGTCTAATTCCTATAATGTTACAGATGTTGACCTTGGTAACAACAGTAAAATTAAAGTCGTAGACGAATACGTGTACCTCGGACAAAGAATATTCTTCGATAAGGACAGTCAGAGAGCGGAGGATTCCAGAAGAATTCAGTTTGGATGGACAGCATATGGAAAACTTAGTGATGTCTTTAATTCCAAATTTTCACAATACCTTAAAACACAAGTTTTTGACCAATGTGTCCAGCCGATCTTGACGTACGCCGCAGAAACATAAAACCTTAATGAGGGGACCATGGAGTGTTTAAAGATTGCTCGAAGAAAAATGGAGAGGAAAATGCTAGGAATACGACTACAAGACCTAAAGACAAGAAAATGGATCAGACAAAAGACAAAAGTGATGGACATCGCAGAACGGGTGGCAATGCTGAAATGGAAATGGGCTGGCCGTTTAATGAGGACAGATGATAATAGATGAACCAGAAAGACAGCTGAGTGGAGGCCCAGAACAACTAAAAGGAACCCAGGGCGACCTAGAACGAGATGGAAAGATGACATCCAGAAATAGCAGGTACCCAATGGATGAGTCAGTCGACCGACAGAAGCGAGTGGCGACGAATTGAAGAGGCTTATGTCCGAAGATGGATAAAGAGAACCTGAGGATAATGATGATTCCCAAAGCAGGGGAGCCAACTTTTGAGTAGCACGTCTGTCGGGTTCACTAGTAATAAAATAAAAAACTATAACGAAAAATTCATAATTAGGAATTAGGGTAAACGGAAATCGGTACATTCTTTTTTGTTCGTACTAAGTATAAAAAAACTTTTAAAGAACGTTTGGTTTTCCTTAATGAACAATTTTAAAAGCCTGCAGTTTAAGCAGGATTATAAAGTGTTTTAGATTAATGAAGACTATAGTAAGTTTTACAATTTTCACGTTATGGTTATAAATGATTACTTTGCCAGAAAAGTTCTTGTCGAGGTTGTAATTTGACTAGGTTCTTTTTCTGATTCAGTAGTCGCTTAGTCCTACTGCTATCAATCCTGAGCCACAGATTTCGAGCTTTAAATTAGTTATAGTACAGGAACATTTACTTAACAACTTGGTTGTTCAATGAAAATTTTCGTTAAGTTATATTAATTTACCACTTAAAATGTCAAGTTTTATTTAGGTTTTATAAATAAAATAAATAAAAACATTTTTGTTTTCTTTATTCACAAAGATTGGCACTTGTCACTGCCGGTGGCGTTTATCTGTCCCTTTTTTGGTAAAATATTTTGAAATAGAAGGAAATCCGCAGTAAATTTCCACCGAATCCGGTGTCATTCAAGAGTAACAAACCAACAAAAGCTACGCGATTCGGAGATATATTTGAGCGAGCTGATATGGCACAAACTGAAAACAATTTTTAAAGCATTCGAGGGAGACAAACCTCCATGTCGGTGATAAAATATTTTGTTTTCGGCCGAAAGACGCGAAAAGATATTTTTACAGATGGAAAAAAATTTCCGACACGGAAACTCCATAATTTAATGTGACACGGTTGTTTTCTTCTAAATTGAATTCTTTTTAACGTCAATAACTTGAAATATTGTTTATTGACTTTTTATCGCGCAAAGGCATTGTTACTGATTACATTAAGAAACAATTAAAAAAATTGACATTTTAACCTTCATTTTCCGCGCTGTCATTCCGTCTAAAAACATGTTTTTGACGCCAAGTGTGATTGTATTTGCTATAATCTATGTGTTTACTGAGGGAAGTATACAATTTAGTGAAAATTTAGATATTTGAACGTTATTAAATTTAATTAATTATATTGAGAAGAATTTGGATATGTTTCTACCATTGTCCCCAATTTTTGTTTATCTGGCTGCTACTTCAAGTAGTCAATGCATCGTGGAGGGTGAAGCTGTTCTTGCAGCAAACCACATGATTGTTTGTGGTGTCAAAGAAAAAAAGAATAAGTGTATAATCGGATCTTATTGTTTGCAAACCAGTGCTATTAAAAGTGATCCTTATGAAATCAATGGATGACATCACTTTAATAATAATTAAAAGTATTTATTTACTTTTGACTTTAATAAAAATAACCAACAAGAGAACTTGCCAGTCTTCTTTCAATGAGTTTTTCATCTTTTCTTTTTTCTTTTATCCTAAGACTTTTGGACTTTATTATAATGCTGGACACAGTTAAGTTTTTACTTGGTATAGCAGTGTTTTTCAGTTAAAGTTTTTGATATACCCCTGACAGATTGATAGGTAATTTTATTAACCACATAAAATATAGAAAACAAAATAGTTACAATCACTAAGAGTCATGAAATCTTTCTCAAAAAAATGTTTAGAACAAACTCTCATGTTTTTGGTAACTCTTTTTCCTATTTTCAGTTTAATCTCCCACAGTTTCTTTCTATCAACAATAGTCACCATTCCCGATTCTCTAATATGCTGAACTCTTTGACTCTTATTTGGGAAATAATGAAACGTCAAATTAGGTTTTTTTACAAATTGAGTTACATCCAGGTACACAAAAATTTGCTCTGCTGGTTATTTTGACAACAAATTATTATTCACTATTAAACAACTATGATGTTTGCACAAATGTGAGCTTCAAGGTATATAAACACAAAGCAATCACACTTGTTTATCACGTGATATTAAAGCGAGTTTATTCCGTCAGATGGCGTTTTGCTTATTATTAAAGGACAATAGAAATGTTGAAATACTTTATATGTAAGCTTTATCAAGCTTGCAATAAAAAGTCAGTAATATATTTTAAAAATTACACATTGCTGTAAATGGACAAGTTGGTAGTGGTCGACCTATGCGTATTTTAACCAGAACGAAATTGTTTTGAAAAAAGATCAGGTTAAGAGTACTAGCAACCGACCAGCATGTATAGAAGCGCTGATAAAAGTAGAAGAAGCAGAAGATGTGTGAAAGAACCGTAGCAAGTGGAAAAAAAGGGTCTCTATCTTCCCTGGAGATACGGGGAAAATAGAATAGATCCCAGGTATGGTCTGCTGTCGTAAAAGGCGACTAAAAGACTTTCTATCCAATATGTCATGCCGATAAATGCATGGCAGTGGGGAGCACCGTAGTTAACGAAATCTACAGGAAACCGGGTGAAATCCTGTGGGAAACAGCCTTAGTCCTGTGCAGGGGGCACCTCAGGGCCAAACCACCCCTTCCCCCAATCTAGTTGACTGCAAAGAACAACTGAGAACGCTGGTAGACCGTAATCACGTCAAACTGTTACGGGTTCCAGGTCGCCAGGAAGTTGCAGGTAATGAGGAAGTAGACGAACTTGGAAGAAGAGGTTCGGAAAAATACAAAAACTACTGGAAAAGCATACCAGAAAACAAACACAGGCAATAATACATCAAAGGACCGTACTATAAGAGGACGGAAGAACTGTTACCGATAAACATGAAGCTAATAATCACTAAGCGACTGTATTTTGAAGGTCTGGCCTGCGGGTTGTGCGGCGGGGATTCGGGGGCAGTGGAGCGCGTGCTGTACTGCTGCGGGGCGCTGGGGAGGATAGGCGGTTTTTGGGCGGCTACATTGTTCCCACCCAGTACAGAACTTGTACAAACTTGTAAAAGATACGAAGGTACTGGATTGGGTGCAGCGTGGCTCTAGGTTCCAGGAATTGCTAGTCTTTTTCCGTCCGGTGCCTTGCGGCAGCGCAGTGTTTGTTTTTCCGTTTACAGGTCCTTGCTGGGCGGTCTGCGGGACGGGTCTCCATTGTACAATGATACAAAAACACATAGGCAAGATACAATGGGCACACAGGCCTAAGTGTCACCGGAGGCAATAGCCAGACGGACCGAAATAGTGGTGGACCCGTACGGGAAAAAGGCGTGACTATTTGTAGTAAGCAGGAAATCAAAGACTGAAATATTAATTAGTCTTATTAGGAATGCTACAGTCTTTCAGGTCAAAGTCTTTGCTATCGAATTGCCAACTAACAGACCTCTGGTAAACAAACAAACAATTCTGAATGAAAACCTTGTACACACAGCAAATACTTTGTTAAGGTTGTCGATTGCAACAAGACAGTGTAGATAGTGTACGGTACTGCTCAATTTTGAATGATGCAACAAGACAACGCACGCTGCCACACTTCCTTATATTTAAGAACTCGGATGGAAAATACCTTGATAGCAACCATATTATGGCCAGCAGCTTCTCCCGACTTAAGTCCTATCAATAACATTTGGGGACTAATGAAAATCGAAGTGGAACTGGCAGCCCCTTAATCCAAAGTTATATTAATAGCAGCCATTTCTAAAGCTTGGCAAGTTGTTACTGGTGCTTATGCATCACACCCAATTATGGGCATTCTTTTTCTTCTTAACCTTTATAATACCAAGCTTTTTTACATACGTGCGATACCAAGCGGGGTTCATTTGCACCCCATTTTTTTTTGTCTATCTTTGTAATTTTTACACTTTAAGTAAAATGAAAAAAAAAAACGCAAATAAATTATTTTGTATTTATTTTTATTTCAATTTAGTTACTAAAAAATAAACAAACCTTAATTAGGTATTCAAAATTAATTTTAATTTTTTGCTTTGCATGGGATACAAAAAATTTCTTTTTCAGAGTGATTTACACAAACAAAACGCTCACATTTTCCACAACGTTGTCTTGATTTTCTATCTTTGGTTCTTTCACAGAGAAAACATCTACCTTGAGTTCCTACAGGTCTTGTTGAAGGGATATTTTGCTTTAATTCTGGAACAACTTTATGAATATTTTCTTGTATGCTTGTTTGTAAACCATTAGTATTTCTAAATCTATAAATCATATTTTCCTTGGCCAGTTCCTTTCCCAACTGAAGAAGATATTTTCTTCTTGCATCTAAGTGCCCAGACCCGTAATTTGGATTTTTAATTTTCCATATTTTATAGGCATTTATAGCTCCAATATCGATAATATGGTAAAAAAGTACCATGGGCCATCTAAAAGTTTTTCTTTGAGTGGTATATTTTGCTGCCATTTGGTCTGTTGCATCTACAGCTCCTTTAGTACTATTATAATGCAAGACAATATCTGGTTTGTAGTCTGACTCCTTATTACTTACTTTGTCATCGTCATGCTCGGTTGATAACAAAATAACGGTTTTGTTCTTTTTCGGCACATAAGACACTAATGTACAATATTTTGTAAAAGCAAACATTGAAGAATATTTTTTTTTTGAAGATGATGGAAGTAGTTCCTTTTGTATAAACGTCTTATTTTTGCGCAGAGTGCCACATAATGTAAGCTTCTTATCCTACAATTTTTAAGACAGCTGAAGACTATTAAAGAAGTTATCAGTTGTGATACCATATCCTTGAATTAGATAATCAGAAAGTTCTAGAACAACCCGTTCACCTTGTCCTTTTTCAGGCTTGTTGCATACTTTGCCTAACAAAAAAAATCGGTAGATAACATAGCATAAATGAAAATAACTGACTTACCTAAATACACTTGCATATTCAAAGTATAATTGTATTCACAATCTGCCAGTGCCCATATCTTTATTCCATACTTTGCTGGCTTGCTTTTCATATAGACCCTAAATGGAGCCTTTCCTCGAAATGGGACGAGTTGCTCGTCAATGCACACGTGCGTACTCGGATATAGTGCTTTTTTACAGTTTGATACGAATTTATCAAATACTTCCCTTATTGGTGCAAGCTTGTCTTCTAACTTTCTCTTAGCGCCGAATAAGAGAAGTGGGGATACGAACAGTACAACATGTAAGGATTTTACCCTGCCGTTAGCTCATAATAACATAGAAATATTGGTATACGTAAAATGCCACACTCTAAAATCTAAATAATTACTGAGATGGAAAAAATCCATGTAAGATTTTAGGTAAATTACATTTGGAACCTAAAAAAATGCAGCTACTAAAAAGAGGAAATAAAACAAAATATAATTGGCTGAGATATATACAAAAAAGTACATGTGGGGTGCATTTGCACCCCGTTTGGTATTATAAGGGTTAAAGTGTCATGCAGTCGTTACTACGTAGGCGTCCTATATATCTGTTATTTGCAGCGTCTCAAAGTGATCCAAAGTCTTTAATTCCCGTCTTTTTCCTTCAAATTTCCTTTCTAATATTAGCCGCGGAAACTCATATCTGTCCCCTCTCATGTGTCCAAAATATGCGATTTTCCTCTTTTTGATTGTCTGGAACATTTCTCCTTCTTCTAGTTTTGCTCTTCTAATGACTTCTTCGTTTCTGACTCTCTCAACCCGTGATATTTTAAGCATTCGACGAAGGGTCCTCATTTCAAATGCTTCGAGCTTATTAATTGACGAAGCCTTAAGAGTCCACGCTTCCATGCCATATAGAGGTCACACAGAAGATTTGGTCATCTTTTGCAACTAAAACATCACGCGACTAAAAATCGCTTGCGTAGGCCAAGCGTTAGTCGGCAAATATTTAGCGATTGTACTCGCCATCGAATACGATTCAGGCGGTAAAGCAACGCACATCAAAGAACCCAAATAATTGCTGTGCTGATTAAACGTTAATAATTTTGGAATGCGAAACGTTGAGAATACCACGCAGTGGACAAATATTTAAACAATAACACTGATTACATTTACTGGCATTACAATTGAATATTCGACATGTGTAGTCGGCTAATATTTTGGAAAGTTACCCCACCTGAACTAAACTTTTTTAAATAAAAACATTATAACTGCAAGAACCGCTTATTAAATATTTTTTTTTACATTTTTCATACAACTATCACATTTCGAATTTTTTTGCGGTTAATTTTAATCTATATTCCATTTTTAAACCTCAAAGTGCTAAAAAATTAGTTATTAAAATTGCAAAAAAAGGCAACTTAATTTAATTTTTTCAGCACTTTTGACGCATATTTTTTTTTAAATGTTAAAATAAAGCTCATACAATACAAATGTGCGTGCACGTCATCAATGATCTGTTCGTTTCAAAACTTAATACCAACAATAATAAAAATCACCGTTCGTTTTATTTTATCTCGAACACATCGGGTCAGTCTGTTCGTAATATTTTATTGCATTAAGCAAGTCAATGTCTTGTTAAATATTTCAATTTCTATATTATTTTAGACGGTATATAAAATTGCAAATATTATACATTAACATTTCATTAAATATTACACACAGTTCAAGTTTTATTATGTATTAATAAAAACGGTTTTTCCGATTAAAGATCTATGAGTGTCAGCTGGCAGTTGACAGTTAATTCATAAGTTGGCAATTTTTTATACATTTTTAAGACATTGTCAAATTTGGATTTGTATATAATTTAATTCTAACTCTGTTAAATTTTGCTTTTATTATTACTAAAAAACTGTGTAAAAATATGCCAAAAAAACTAAATAGTCGCTGCAAAGAACTCGTTAATTGACTATTTTGAGCGAGAACGTGAAAATAATGGACCATTACTACCTTTAACGGCTGTACGAGAGGTAAGTTCAAATATGAAACATTTTCAATAACGTCCAGACCAATCTTTTTTCTTTTTTTGAGTAGCTGAAGCTCTTTAATTGAGTATGAGAAGCGTTAGTGAAATTTCACAAACTGTGAAGAACAATGAACCGTTAAAGTCGCCTCCAAAGAAGCGTTTTTGTGTAAAGAAAGTGACGATTAATTTTTTTAAATGGTTTGAAAATCAGTTGCTAAACAGTCTCAATAAACCATCAGTGATTGTTATGGACAATGCCCCTTATCACAGTATGGTATTACACAAAATACCAAACATGTCCTGGCTCAAAGCGGATATTAAAGAATGGCTAGCAAATCAAAATATTGCTTTTTCACATATTGTTTAAACATGAGCTTTTAAAGATTTAGAAACAGTAAAACCATTATATTTTGTGTTTATATAATAGTTTCTAATTATATAAAACAATATCCTACCTGTATTTTTACTGAATTTAATAAAAAAATTGAAACTGGTATGTTTTTTAAAAACAAACCACCAAAAAGATATTTGATAGATGACCTAGCTGAACAATATGGATATTTTCAATCCAATAAAATTGATTTGGGGCATTGCAAAGCAATATTACAATAAACATATTGGCCGTAATGGACATGCAGAAAAAGACTGTTTAAATATGTGGTCTGAAGCACTTCAAACCGGTAACTCAGAGATCTGCAAAAACTCTATTGATCATACAGAAAAAGAAATTATTGACAAATAATAGAGAACGAATATTAGAAAGACAAGGAATTACTCCCATTATTATTGATATTGACGCTAACAGTGTGATGTCAGTAACTTTGAGTCAGCATCAGAATAAAGAAATAACTAATCAATTCTGTTTCAGACATTTTGTCGTTATAGCTTAATTAAACTAATGGTATATAGCTTAGAAATACTTTTTTTGTAATTTATCAATATTTTGCTCGAAATGAAAAAGCAGCTATTAGCTATTAGCACATGGTTTTGGTTTTGGTTCGGAAAAGTAAAAGTTTGTCTTAATTGCTACTTGATAAGTGAGGCAGCTCCAGCGATTGATAAGACTGAGTGATTTTTAAATTGATGACCAATTTCGTTTCTGAAGAATTGAAGGTAACAAAGGGTGTTATGGAAATGTAATCTTTTTACGAAAAAGAAAACAAAAAAAGAACAAAATAAATATTCCTACGAGAATTCGTTTTTCATTAAGGAAAAGCACTGTCATAAAACGTCGAACAATTTATTAACAAACAAACTGAAGATCCTAGGTTGTGGTTATGAGTATTGGGTGTTTCGGGGATTTTTGCTGTTTAGTAAGATTAGCAGACTTTTTTATGCAAGGTATACATCCAGAGGATTCCGTTTCATAAAATTTCCTTTTTAATTTATTAAAATTTCAAATTATGAAAATCAATTCTTTTGTTGATGTTAACAATTAATGATTTTAACATACAATTGTGATCATTATAATTTTTAAGCTAAATACACTTTCCATGTACTTAAATCTTTCGTAATAAAACTGAAATTAAAAATGCAAATTGTCAAACTTTATTTACTTAAAAAAGTAAACATTATCTACTTAATAAATGTTGAGTAACATGCACACAAAAATTCAAAATGTCTGCACTAAATAGGGAAAATGAATTATTTATTTGTCTGATAATTCTATGTTTATCAAAAATTGCTGCATCGCGTAAAACTTACATCGGCGCCATAAAATTGTAAAATATCCAAACGGTATACAGGGGAAAACAAAAAATAGGAATTATCATTAGGAATACAGTAGATACTTTTGTTTCCGACATTAATAAATAAGTTTATTATAAAATGTCATTTGAAATTTAAAACATTGCTCAGATTTAAAATCGTAGCCAACTACGAAACAACATACATACACATATATATATATATATATATATATATATATATATATATATATATATATATATATATATATAGAAAACTGTAATACTATTGCAGTAAACTATGAAAGTATTTTAAAGTTCCGACAGCGAAAATAGATGTGGGATTTGTAACTGCTGTATGTACCTATTTTTAAAATAGGTATATGTGGGTAGATTATATATATCAGTTAATTGTTTTTTTAGATTTTTTATTACAAACAATAGTTTAATAGCTACCAGTATGGTTATAATGATCGTAAAATTGTGGATTTGTATTAGATAGTAAAGTTTTATATTCATCAATTGGTTTATAATAGTAGTTGTTACATGCATACAGGGTGAAATGGCAACTTTATAACAGGAAACCCTACGTTTCTAATCGACTGCCAGTTATATGTACCACAATAGACGTGAGTATAAATATAAAAATACTGCGTAAACCAGCATAAAATACAAACATATAGTCACGGATTTTTCCCGTCATCAGCACTTTCATACATGCTCGTCGGTTGCTGGTACTCTTGACCTGGCATCTGATCGAGATACGTTTGCTTAGGTCGACCTTTACCGACTTGGCCAATTACACTCGCCCTATAAATCTGTTTTGTAAATATTCTTTTATCTTTACGTCACCAAACCATCTAAGGATTCCTTCATTTTCTTTCACATCACTGCGTTCCCTTATCTCACTAAATTCATCATTAATCACTCCGGCAATGCTTCTCAGACTACTCATCACCACAGCATTGATCTTACTTCCATCCATAAAAAGAACTTTTAAAATAAGTAGTAGTTTTGTATCCTGGTACAACCCAGTAAAATATTTGTTAACATCCTTTCATAATGAAATCTTTAGAGTACTAAATAATAAAGAAAAACAAAAAACATGTAAAAAGTGAATTAAAAAAATAATAAATTATTTATTTAAGGTAATTAATACGAAATGGTTGTTCAAAAGAGAACTTATTAGAGAGATTGGTACATTTTTTAGTTTATTTTGGAGTATTCAAAATAAATTAAGCTTCACTTAACAAACACCAAAAAAAATCAATCCAACTGTTACACCTGCAAGTTTTCTCTCAGAAAGTGTCAATTATTTCGAGATATTTATGATGCCGACCCTAATCCGCTGTTTCAATATATCATTTCGGAGAGTCGGGCGAATGCGATGAGACTTACTTGGCAGTATTGTTTTTTTTTCGAAATAATCCCTTTGAATTCTTGATCCCCGAAAATAAAACTAAGCTACGGTAAACGTTTTAACTGAAAGAAAAACGATACGTGTTTAAAATAATACCAAAGCCTTTTCTTCTTTAGCTGATATAGGATTTTTTTAAAAAAACACTTTACATTTGGTCTCAAAATTATTTGATGTATTGTTTGATGAAAATGCAAACCAAAGTAGTGGTAAATATTACTGTCGAAATAACTTTATAAACTTATTCTACACGAACATTTTAAATTTTATAGTCTCGAATTTATTTAAATATAGCATATCGTCGGTGAGACTGCAAAACCGCGTAACGGCAGTCTGAAATACCGCGTATCTACATTTTCGCATAATTACAGGAGGAAGGAAAAACTGATTATCTTGGCTATTATTAAACATTGTTTTAATTTAACGTATTCGTGATTTCTATGACCATTATTTTATATGAATGTGGCTTAAATTTACCAATATCTTTATTAGATTTTGAAAAATATTCACAAATAAGTAACAATATATCAGAAACACGCACCACTCGAGTCAAGACTTTTTCTAGTAATCGGGAAATACGCGGCTTGTAGATTGTAGATTGTAGGGTGGGTCGTAAAGGCCATGCTGCCTCTCAAGCACTTCGACCTACCAAATCTTTTGTGCATAACCCTTAATCTATTCGAGGCCCGGGATTCCGAGACTTCGAGTAAAGTTTATCAGTTTCCTGGAGGCTAAGTTTCAGACGTAGAAGGGCTTTAGGAAGGCCCCTTTCAAAAACTTGAGCCTCTTGTAGAAAAGCGCTGGGCATTCACAAAGCAAATGTTCTGCACTTTTAGCGAAGTTCTCGCAGTAGCGGCAACTATAACTCTCTGTTTTGCCCTTCTTTTTCAGGTGGTACCTTAAAGGGTAGTGTCCAGTAAGGAGTCCCGTCACCAGTTTTAAGTCTTTCCTGTCCAACTCAAAAAGCTCTTTAGCTTTCCTTGACGAAAGACTTACTAGCCTTTTCGCTTGCCTTTGTCCTGGCACTTTATTCCAGTGAGATTTCATTTTATTTGTTTCCCAACGTCGAACCTCTTCTTTCAAGAGGGCTTTGGAAAGTCCACAGAAGGGTTCTGGGCCGGAAAGTTTTGTATTTGCCCCTTCTTTGGCAAGGAAATTTGCTTCTTCGTTGCCTTTAACTCACTTGTGACCTGGAACCCACATCAGAGTAACCTGATTGTTTGCTGCCAGTTGTCTCAGGGACTATTTACAGTCCCATGTCAGCTTAGACTCACAAGTGTATGACTTCAGAGCTTTTAGTGCTGCTTGGCTATCTGATAAAATATAGATTTCTGCCCTTCGGGTGTTCCTTTTGATACAATCCTGGGCACACTGTGGGGACAACAACCTTTTGCTCCTTAATAGAAAAGACCCAAAACTGCTAGTCTAAAAGGGATAAAAATATGGATAAGGAGAATAAGTTCTGCAGATTCTGCGGCAAGATAAAGAATCTGTACACCATCTTCATAGAATGTAAAACACCATCACAAAAAAGAGTAGGATCGTTCGGTAAGGTAACTCCTACCTACTAAGATCTCAAAAATTGTAACGCGAGATTACTGATCTCGTACTTTAAAGGGCCCAAATTGGATCCAGAAGACACAAAATGAATAACCTAAGGGATGGCACAAAAGATCTTAATGCCGAGGTGTCCAAGGGATTTTTGGCACAACCTGTATTTATAGTAGATACTCATACATTTCAGAATATTTCAGCAGGCATAAGTAGAAATTCTTACAAAATTTTTTGTTTTTGTTTTACATCGTAGAGGTATATTAAGGGGTGTGTTTTAATTTTAATCCCAAAAATAGTTTTAAAAATTTTGTTTTTTCAAAATGTATTGTTATTGAAAGTTTTCAAATTAAAACTTTTTACATACTCGTATATCATAAACATCTTGCAAGTGCCTGACATGAGTCATGCAATTTCTCAAAATACATCAGTAACACGATAGTATTGGCAACAATAACAATCCAATTACTTTACCTGATCAATCCACTGTGTCACGTAGCTTAAAGTGAAGGCAGTGCGATGTTGCCAATTATATATTAATACTGTAAAGTAAGCTATAATAGACACACAGTTTAAGATCGGTTCGTAATACTACTATGGGTAACGTGTACGTGACCTATCAGCTTAAAAATGGACGTAATAGTGACGTCTTAGTTTAAGACTATTCTATCTTTTAACAAGTGGCCTTGGATACACTTAACAAAAATCCTACATTTTAACATTAACATTATTAATTATTAATGCATAGTCTTTAAAAATCATTATTAACACCACCATATTGTTCCTTTAACCTTTATTACATTACATTTTTGCAGTTAGGCCATAGGTATAGGCACCTATGTCACCTAGATCTTTGATTCTCTGTGACTACCGCTGTGTCTTCAGGAATTTGAATTCCAGTCCGCTGGTTTTGGCAAACCGCAGGATTTTTATTGTCCAGGTCTCATTTAGATCAATTGGATCCATTATCATGCGGCCCCAGGTTTGGTACCTGAACACCTGTAGCATCGGGCAACTACACAGACTGTGCTGCTGCTCTCTTTCTCTTCGCCGCATGGTCGGCAGTTTTCTAAGCCGCCAGCTTAAGTATGAAGAGGTGCGCCCTTAGTGCGATGTGGCCAGTAAGCCGTTTATCGTCCAGATTGCGTCTGCCCTCTTCTGGAGAGGTTCTTCCATCAGCTGTCTTGATATTCTGCAGCCAGTATTTGCATTCCACTGAGCGATATGTTCTTGCTCAAGGATTAGTTTCAATTCATGTTTCGCTTCGGCAATTGGCAATCCGACCAACTGGCTTCTTGGTTCCACCAGGGTCACGTTTCTTGCCAATTCTGCGGCTACCTCGTTGGCATTTATTCTTGTGTGCCCAGGAACCCATGTAAGAGTGACCTTATTTGCAGTGACTAATTCAGTGAGGTCATGCATGCAGTGCTTCTTTAACCTAAATATTTGATAAATAAGTCACTCTAAACTCAAAAAAGCTCAAAAAACCAAAATCATTAACCCAACACACAAAACCTTATGAAAGATATATCATTTGTTCTACCACCTGCACGTTACCAATCTCAAACAGTGACAAATTTAATATATTTTTATGAGGTGCATGTCACCCTTAGAAATAGGGCAAATTAACTGCGGAGCTATAAGCATGATATGCATGCGTGACTATGCGTTTACGTGTACAAATGTATGAATACTTTTATAACTTGTCATGTTATTTTGTCACGCCTGCATCCAACAGGTCAAGTTTTTGATATCTCGCACTTCAGTAGAAACCCTTTTACTTACAGGTACCTACTAGCAATATAGTTGTGGTAGGTATAATTTTAATGGATTAAAAAAATCTTCTGGATGCTGTAAAATCCTTAATATTGTTGACTTATTCTGCATAAAAATAATAAAAAAGTGCCGTGAAACACTCCTTTCGTAGTATTATACTTTTCTCACGCTTGTATTTGCATTTTTCGGCATTGTTGCTTTTTTTATGTTTTTTTCTTAGTTTTTTTTTGGCTTGGGCGGTTGCCATTCAGCCAGTCACATGCAAAATTTTATAGTAAAAGCTTTCACACATAACATGCATACCTTCTAAGCCCATCCGAAGCAAAGTAAAATGGGAGAGAAATCCACAAGAGGATAAAAACAGTGGTCACTCGCTTCTCGTCTTAAGGCCCATCAAGACATTTTTGATTGACAAACATTTTTTTTAGTTAATTCGTCAATTTATTGGCTATAAAAAAATAAGAGAGTCATAAAATAAAAATTTTAGGTTAAAAATAAATTATTTAAATATTGTTGCATTTTAACTCTGACACTTACCTAGCGTCATTGTTATCTTCTAAGCCACTATCACAATGCATTATTGATGTTTATTAACGAATAACAAGAGTTATTTATAACACGTATGTTATTGGCTGTGCCCAGTCATAGGTGTGCGCTTATTGGTTCAAGACTGCCAATAAGTTCGCACGCGTCTGATGTTTCGTGTTTCGTGACGGAAAAAATTTACACTTTCTTTTTCCTAGCCCCCATTCGCCAAGCCCGTACTGTGTGATAAGAAACTTAGTTTCAAAAATTATGTATTTCAAAATCTCCCTTAAATTGTGCCAATTTACTTAAAAAATACATTTTCCTTGGATCTGATTTTCATTTTTTCTCGCAACTGATTAATAAACTACTTATTTACTATTTTATTTAATGATCTTTTGCCATACAATGTAAAATAAGATATTGTTAGTGTGAGCAAAACGAAAGTAATGGTTTTTGAAAGAGAAGAAAGCATGACAAACTGTGGGGTTTCGATTGAGGGAGAAAGAGTGGAACAAGTTAATGAATTTGTGTACTTGGGTTCAAAATTTACTAGAGATGGAAAGTATGACAGTGACATTAAGCGAAGGGTGTTGGCTGGAAAACAAATGAATGGAGCTTTATGAATAGCCAGAAAGTGTCAAAAAAAGGACGTCTGGCGGTGCATAGAGGTGTGTTGGTTCCTACACTTATGTATAGTAGTGAATGTTGGGTTTGGCAGAAGAAGCATGAAAATAGAATTAATGCTGCGGAGATGAGTAGTCTGAGAAGTATAGCCGGAGTGATTCGGTTGGATAAAGTTAAGAATAGTGAGATAAGAAAACGCTGTGGTGTAAAAGAAGATGTGGTCACAAAGATAGATAAAGGAATGCTTAGATGGTTTGGACACGTAGAAAGGATGGATGAAGGAAGATTGACGAAACAAATTTAAAGGCGAGTGTGAATGGGCAAATCGGTAGAGGTCGACCTCGGAATACATATCTCGATCAGATCAACATTGTTTTGAAGAAAGGCCAGGTCAAGAGTACCAACAACCGAAGAGCATGTATGAGAGCACTGATGAAAGTAGAGGAAGCAAAAGATGTGTGTACGAACCATAGCAAGTGGAAGGAAGTGTTCTCTGCCTACCCCTATGGGAAAAAGGCGTGACTTTATGTATGTATGTATATTAATTAGTTACCAAGTTTTTTCAGTTTTTTAGTGAAAAATGTTAACAATGTCCAGTATGCTCGGTAGTCTAAAAGGAACTGTTGGTGTTTTATCAATATCCTTCAGGATATTGGTATGATAATTTTATGTTAGTAAATATTTTTTCATTTTTCAAGTATTTTTGCACTCGGGCAAACTTTATTAATATTCATGCGAATATTTTAAATAAAACATTTTCACATGAATCTACAAAAGCGAGAACATTTTTAATATTAAAAAAAACAGCAGAAAAACGCAAAGAAAAAAAGCAATGGACAAAATACAAAATAATTTTAAATAGGTTTCGCAAACCTTTATATCTGGGATTCGTTCTTTCAATTTTATCGTCATACCTCTATAACTGAGACAGCGAGTAAATATACATTAACCTTTGTAACTGAGATAACATCGTTTTGTTTTTTACTTAATTATTCTTATTTTACCCCCAAATTCCGCCCTTAACTAATTTTGAGCCTCAATGCCCTTCAGTTTTAGTTTTACATTACTATCATAGAGATGTTTATTTAATTAAACACAGACGACACTATATAACACAAATAAAAAAACCCATATTAAACTGCCTGCGAATACGACAAGTAAATTGCAACCAATGGATTAAGGCATCATTAACAATTTCAAAATTTATTACAGAAAAGAAGTTGTCACCACTTGTTATTAAATCTATAGAAGACAATCAGTGCCCACAAATTAATGTTCTTCAGGCGATGAGGTTTGCTAGGAAAGCTTGGTTTTCCGTGACCAAAACTTGCCACGTCTTTTTCGTTCTCTATAGAGTACTCTGCCAGCGGTCTCTCTACTGGCAAATTATGCCCAAACTCAGCCGTAGAGGGTAGAAGAAAAAATAAAATAAAAGATAGCCGCGCCACCGACTTAGACGGTTCAAGCCGGAAACCCCTAGGTCTTATAGGCACTAGCAGAGCCACGCGATAAACAACTGAGATTATGGTGAACTAAATAAATGAAATTATAGCTAAAATATATTAGATGCTTTACTCCTACAATAAATCAAAGTACACAGTTCAATAATAAAATTATAACAAATATAGTCAAATCAACAGCTATGGTAAATTTTTTTCGCTAAAACAAACCAAAAATTTAAAATTTACAATTTTATAAAATAACTAAAACAAAAGTAAGAGTAACAGACTTTACCAAGTTACCAAAAAAATTAAAAACGTATATAAGTCAACTCTGTAATAATACTAAATCAAACGTTCACATAAAGCTGCTAATTTACTCATGTTTTTACCATTTACATAAAGATTTACACTGTTAAAACAATAGAGTTTATTTAAAAATACATTTACAATGGTTGTCTTTTAAAATATCAATATTGTAGGATATTTACAAATAAGTATGAAGAAAATATTTTTACTCGGACATAAAGAATTATTAAGAAGATTATTTTAATCAAAGTTTAGTTTTGGCATATTATCTAATGCAATAAATAGTTTTTAATAATGTATTATATTAATAAATTAAAACAAAACTTAATTGTGGTGTCAAAAACAAGTCACGTCGTTAAACATTCAAAAATACATCACTTGTAACCCTTGGGCAAACGCACATTGTAGATCAAATATAAAAAAAATAACTTTCATCTTGAACACCTTAATACGGAGTTCCTGCTAAAAAAAACACCAAGCAAGTCTTTATAACACTGCAATTTATCGTCGATATGGATGATACGAATGCACTACTCCTGTGGCCGGTTTGGTTATGGAACGGCACCTGCTAATTAACAATGGCTTCCCTCGAATAAATCCCGCATGCGGTTATTTTAACTCGACACCAAAATCCAAAATATCAACAACGGAGATAAGATAGAATGGTCAAGTTAAAAATTAAATGGTTTCGCCCCCAAAAATTCTCACCACACGACTGAGACTACTTCCCAAGCCGGATATCAAGAAATATGACACGGAACCGACGTCAACTAAGAATATTCGCAAGTCCATGTTCCACACTAAGAATCGCGTTCGTCCGTGTTGATAGCTAGCCTCATCTACACAGAAATGTAAACCAAACAATAATATAATCGATATTACACAATAATCGAGACTATAAGGTATGCAACACTATTTACAACGAATGATATATTTAAGTTACAACAAAATACGGTACGCGACACTATTTACGAGTACTTGAGGAATATAAAATTATCAGAGATATAATTATAATGGAACTGTAGAAGGGAAAAAAAAGGCACGTTACAAACTACTATAGCAAACTGCTTTAAAAAATCTGGATTTAAGTCTGAAGTAACTGTATATGAAAGCTTACAAGAGAAGAAAGAAAACTTTAAAATTGATCCTGAAAATTGAAACCTAGCCACCGGCAACGACATTAATCAACAGCCAACATTCAAAGATTTTTTAAACGTCGACAACGATCGAGTAGTTTCAGAAGGAATTACCGAAAGCGACATTGTTCATGCCTTCTCGTCTTTTTTATTGAAGATGACGACAAAATAGGCTCGGAAGTAAATTTATTAAAAATTTCTTTACGCGAAGCACTAAAAGCACTAAAAACTTTGCAGTTATTTTGAAATGACATCAATTGGGTGACTAATTGGTTGGAGTCTGTCTTTGTCACACTACCTAAGAAGACATGGCCAGAAACATGCAAAGACTACCGCACGATTAGCATAATGAGTCATATGCTAAAAATATTCCCTAAAATAATACATGGTCGATTATACCGTAAATGCGAGGAACCCTCTCTGATACTTAATTTGGATTTCGTAACCGGCTTGGACCGAGAGAAGCCCTATTCGGCGACATGTTCATCGATGTATACGCATGTTTTCTCGATTATCAGAAAGCATTTGACTATGTCGACCACGGGAAACTTATCAACATCCTTCAGAATATAAACTTAGATGGCAGAGACGTCCGCATTTAACAAAATCTGAATTACAATTAAATCGTTGCTGTCAAAGTTGAGGACATGACTACCGAGTACGTTCCCATTCAACGAAGTGTGAGGCAACGGTGTGTCCTTTCTCTAATATTCTTTAACATATATTTTAAGCAAATTTTTGCCGACGCATTGGACAAAGCACGGGAAATAATTGTTGTCAACTGAGAAGTAATAAATAACTTGTGTTATGCGGACGACACAGTTCTGCTGGCAGGAAGTGCTGATGACTTGCAGGCGTTACTAGATAGGGTTGTGGCTAAAAGCAAAAAAAAAGGTGTTAAATTAAATATCAGCAAAACCAAAGCTATGGTTATTAGCAAAAATGGTGAGCTTCCAGCAATCCTGAGTACAAGCAACCAACAGATTCAGCAAGTCTCCAGTTTCAGATATCTGGGATGCTTATTGAACAGTAAGTAGGATATCACGCAGGAAATAAGGTCCCGCATCGAGCAGGCTAGGGCAGCATTTAGCAACATGAAGAAGGTTCTTACATCTCGAGACTTGTCAATACCCTTACGTATTGGGTGGAAGGGTGGTGGACTTTAACAAAGGCAATGTGTAACCAAATTTGTAACCAAATGTGTAACCAAATGTGTAACCAAAAGTCCGAAACACAGAAGTGCTTTCTCCAGAAGCAACTAGAAGTCATGTTTACCATCAAAAAACGTAAGTTGGAATATTTTGGACATCTTATGAGAGGGGAGAAGTACCGTATCTTACAGAATATTATGCAAGGCAAAATCCAAGAAAGAAGATGTCCTGGAAGAATACGCACGTCCTGACTGAAAAACCTGAGAGAGTGGTATGGTGTTAATTCTACAAGCCTGTTTCGTGCCGCTGCTTATAAAATAAAATCATAATGATGATCGCGCCGACGTCCTAGAAGGACATGGCACGTGAAGAAGAAGGTGACCAAAGCATACTTGATAAAATTTATAACATCGAAAAACATCTGATGGCTGATACTTCCAAAAGACAAACTGAATTGACATATTTTTGTAATTGATACATTTTGTTTACATTTTTTTTACTACATATTAATAAAAAAACGTGCTTGAATATTTTTGTTTATTACAATTATGTATTACCTTTGTTATCTTTTTTTGATTTACAATAAAGATTAAAACTCACGTATAATGTTTACATAATACGTAATTTTATTTGATAATCGCACCTCTATAACTGAAATAACCTGATTTCTGACCTTCATTAATGGAACCCTCTGTAAATGGGACAGATATTTATTTATACCTGGATATCTGAGACACTGTGTGAGTGAGACAAATTTACAGGTCCCTTGATGTCTCACTTAACCAGGTTTCACTGTACTTTAATTTACATTTATATTACAATAGTTCATAAAAATTTTGCTCAAATATTTCACTTTTTAAATGAGTTAATCAGTGTTTTGAAGAACTAAAAAATAGTCATGGAACGACGGATTTTCTTTTAAGCGTAATCGATTAAGAAAGGACTATAATAACAAAACCTCGCTTTAACTTTAACCCAAAAGTTTAGACTGTAAATTACCAAAGAAGATTTACTGTTACGGTGCTTGCTAAAAAAACGGCAACGTTTATAGCCACAGGCTCGAGAGAAAAACAATAATATTCCTTTTAGCACCCTTTCCAATAAATTTACTCTCTACTAGATTTTGATCTTATATAAGATGTTACACAAACTTGTTTTTAAAAGCAGATATTTCTAAAGTTTTTATGTTGGCAATAGAAATACGATAGCTAAATATTGAAACCCGTATTTGCATAAGAAAAGCAAGCAACTTAGGAAGATAATAATGCCGAGTATTTTTAAATGTCTCGTAAGTAACGACTGCATTTAAAGATAAAACAACGCTAACAATTTTGGACGTCACCACGAGGCTCGAACATTCGAAAATAGTATGGATTTTATGAATACGCCGCCACCAGATATACAGATATGGAAAAACGTTCGCGGAACACAAGTATTTCAATGCAATTCATTGATCTGAACTCTAGCCAGTCGACCAGCACAAAATAAATAATCAAGTAATTAACTACATCACTTTAACTGAAATAAAAGAAAAGGATATAGAAAAGGCATTAATGAAACTTAAGATCAGAAAAAGTTCAGGCCCAGACAGTATTCCAAATAAAACTATCAAATTATGCATTTGTGAGAACACTATAATATCTATAGCAACTGGGATCAGACAAAGAGACAGCCTAAGCCCAATCTTTTTTAACAGCATAATGGATGAAATCATAAACGAAATAAAGCAAGCTGTGAGAGAATACCGAATGGGAGACAAAGAAATAAAAATAATATGCTATGCTGACGACGCAGTAATTATCTCGGAAGACGAAGATAACACACAGAGGCTCCTTTATAAATTCCAAAAAATAGCAGAAACGTTCAACATGCAAATATCCATAAAGAAAACAAAATCCCTTACAGTATCTGGAGAACCAAGAAGATGTAAACTAGCGATCTACGGGTGTAGAACAAGTGATGTCCTTTAAATATCTAGGTGCAAACATAACTAGTAATAGAAACCTAAAGGACGAAGTAAAAGCCCAAACAACAAAGGCGTCATTAATATTAGGATACTTAAGAGATTCAATTTGGTGGAATAAATATACGTTGTCGAGGTATATTTGGTTTTTTCTCTTTCGCAATTTTTGTCAATTGCTCATTTGGCATTCTGTCTCTCCATTTTTTTAACCAGTTTATTGCCCATCTTGCTACACCTTGAATCTCACATATTTCCCTTATTTCTTCATATCTCTTCTGACTTTTCTTGTAGTGCTCATATATTTATTTTACCAAATTAAAGTATCCTAAGTATACTGATATTAATGACGCCTTTGTTGTGTGAGCTTTTATTTCGTCCTTTAGGTTCCTATTACTTGTTATGTTTGCCCCTAGATATTTAAAGGAAATCACTTGTTTTACACTCTGATCGTAAATCGCTAGTTTACATCTTCTTGGTTCTCTAGATACTGCAAGGGATTTTGTTCTCTTTATGGATATTTGCATGTTGAACGTTTCTGCTATTTGTTGGAATTTATACAGGAGCCTCTGTAGGTTATCTTCGTCTTCCGAGATGATCACTGTCTCTTTGTTTCTCATTCGGTATTCTCTCACAGCTTGATTTACTTCGTTTATGATTGCATCCATTATGTTGTTAAAAAAGATTGCTCCTAGGCTGTCTCCTTGTCCGATCCCAGTTGCCTACAGCTATTTCATTGCCTAATTTATTTGCCGATCTCACATATGCATAATTTTTGGTATTCAGCTTTTGGATAACTTTTATTATATTGGGGTGAATGTTTCTTTTTATAAGTAAAATTGTAACATCAGTTAAGCGTACCCTGGGTAAGGTCAATAAAGCACATATAGGCTTGTCTTGTTAAATTCTATGGTTTTTTCAGGTATTTGGCGGATTGTAAATATGGCATTCATAGCTGACCTGTTATTTCTGAAACGTTGCTGTTCTTCACCATAGGGGTTTTCATATCACCATAGGTTTTGCTGATTAACTGTGTAGAGAGTGTTTGTAATTTTCTATTAGAAGGGGAAGAGATTATAGAAAGAAAAATGATTGTGGACACGCTTTTTGAAATGTTGCAGGTCATAGTTCTCAGGAAAAACTGATTTTGGAAGCTTATTTCATTCCGTAGCAGCCCTGTAAAAGAAGGATTCTTGATGAAGATTGATCCTTGTAGTGTCAATCTTGAGAGTAAATGGGTGAGACTAATCAGCGTGCCGAAATCTTTGGCCGAATGTGGCCAATGGTGGTACAAGAGTTTTTATTTCTCTGGAGCATCTGCCATGAAAATATATGTAGAGCAATGTCTGGTCTGCAACTCTTCTTTTATGTTCTAGAGGGTGAAGGGTATCTGTGAGAGTTGAGCTGTTTATCAAGCGAATGGCTCTTTTCTGAATGAAATCTAGAAGAGAATGCCTTGGTGCTGAACCCCAAATGTGCGAGCAATACTCCAGTAGAGGTCGGATTTGAGCCTTGTACGTCGTCAACAGTTGATCAGGAGTAAAAAACTTTTTGGCTTTCCACAGAAAACCTAGCCTCTGGCTTGCCGACTTTGCGATGTTTGCAACATGGTCATGCCAAGACATATTATCGGACACCGTAACTCCCAAAATCGAGATGGAGGGACTTCGTTCAAGGGTATTTCCGAACATTGTGATGGGATGATTTGAGGAATTCACTTTCTTGGAAAACGTGGCACTTTGTGTTTTTTGGGCGTTGAACTGAACAAGATTGTTGGTTCCCCACTCGACGATTGCTTTAAGATCTTCATTGATGGAATCAACCTGTTCCTGTCTGAGACTTTTTGTATCATTCACCGAAAGTGATCGATAGGATGTGAAAGTTGAGACAAGTGTGCTATCGTCTGCGAAACTGTAAATTGGGTTCGTGGTGGTTTTCAAGAGGTCGTTGATGTGTAAAAGAAATAAGGTGGGGGACAGGATGGAACCCTGGGGGACCCCGGTATTGGTTTTAAACGCATCAGAAGAAATACCATCAACTGCCACATGTAAGGAGCGATCTTGCATGAATCTCAAGAGCCATTGGCGCAGTTTGGTTGGGAGACCGTCGTAGGCAGATAGTTTACTTAACAATGCCTGGTTCCAAACGCGGTCAAAGGCTTTAGATATATCCAAGGCTATTGCATGGGATTCACCAAACTTCTCAATAGTGTTTGTCCAGAGCTGAGTGACATAAGCCAGCAAATCTCCAGTAGACCGAAGTTGTCGAAATCCATATTGTCTGTCATGGATTATCTCAAATTTCTCCAGATATTTGATGAGTTCTGTGTTAATTGCTTTTTCCATAACTTTGGATATGATTTAGAGCAATGCAATAGGGCAATAATTCGCAGGAATAGTCTTCTTTCCTTTTTTCGGAATCGGTTGGACTTTAGCGTTTTTTCACATGGACGGAAATACTCCTTTGCGGTGGCGGATAGCGACCTCAGGCAGTGATGCGTTTATTCTAGGTATCGTTGGGGGTTGTTTCCCATTGGTATCGAGGGTTGAGTTAGAACTTCTTTTTATTACTTTTTTTTAGTGTAAACAAAAATCAAAACAAGGTAAAAACGGAAAAAAGAAAAGAGTCCAAGTCAGTTATTATTATATTAGGTCCATAAAGAGCACTTTTGGGTATACGAGAGAAAATATTTTTATTTTAACACTAACGAGAACGAAATGAGATTTTTTTACTTAATTTTTATACAATAGTGTTTTTTGTATTGAGACTAAGAGTATGAACTTTATTTATTTAGTTTTGAGACTGCTTAGTATCCACTCTCGAGTGTAAAATATTAACACTTAATACGAGCAACATTAACAACTTCTTTCGAGCAAGTACTATAAAACGACTATTTTCAAACAAGGATTATTCGCGACTTCAAATGTTTACCTTCGGGTGTAAACATTAACGACTGGCTTTAAACGGGTACCTTTAGCGACCGCTTTTAAAAAAGAACTATAAACGACTGCATTTTTTCTAGAAAATATTGTGTAGAAATTGGGGGTTGGTAAATTCCTTTTTTTTTTCACGGGAGGAATAAATACTAAACTTCGATATAGTGAACTGAAAGTAATCACAATTTTTTTTAACGTTTTATTTAACACAAAATATAATCAGATATTGGGTTGCAAAGTTCGAACGCCTCGTCGTTCATTAAGAAAACACGCGGCCGCCTAACTTTATCAAAATCGACAGTTCACACGATCTTACAGAAGGACTTAAACTTTCATTCCTACAAAATTTAATTTGTGCAAGCATTAAAAGTGGAAGATTATCCAATTCGTGGCGCATTTGCCTAGCATAAGTTACAAAACTTTGATAACATTCTAATAAGTGATGAGGCTCATTTTAATTTAAACGGTGCCGTAAATAAACAGAATTGCCGATATTGGGGTAATACCAACCCAAGGGAAAAACATCAGCAATCTCTAGATAGTCCTAAAATGTCAGTGTGGGCGGCAATGTATGCACATGAAATCAACGGTCCCTCTTTTTTTAAGATGGAAATCAACGCACTGTCGCCGTTAACTTTGATCCTTATAGAGCAATGCTAGAAAAATTTCTTGAACCAGAATTGCAAAATATTGGTGACTTTAACCAAGAGATTTAGCTTTAGCAGGATGGGGCGACTGCGGACACTGTGAATCTTACCATGCAGGTCGTTCGAAGGATGTTTCCAGGAAAGGTCATATCTAAAAATGGTGATATAAATTGTCCAGAAGTCCCGATTTAACTGTCATGGATTTTTTTGTGGGGGTTCCTTAATACAAAGGTTTCCACTGACATTCCTGCAAATCTGAATGGGTTAAAGCAAAGAATTCGCGATGAAATTCGAGCAACTCCACAATAATTCTGTGTCCGCGTGTTCGCCAATTTCAGAGAGCGTTTGGAGAAGACGGTGTGCGAAGGGGGGACAGCATCTTGACGGCACAATTTTTCACAAATAAATTTCCATATTTTGTAGAAAATTTTATAAATAAAATATATTAATTAAATTTAAAACTGAATGAGTTATAATTTTTTTAAATAGTAAACACCTTTTTGGACAACCGGTACATTTTTAGCATGAATTTAAATTAAATATTTGGTGTGGTATTATAGCAGACCAATTACTAGGACTAAATTATGTCCTTCCTTGAAATTTAAATTGATATTTCTATTAATTTATTTTACAAAATAGTCCCATTAACTTTTTGGATAATCTCATATTAGATATAAGAAGAACAATGAGATTTATGCAGGACTTCATTTTCCTTTAGCAGTTAGAAATAAACTTGGTAATACATTTTCTTAACGATGGAAAGGCAGAGGATTCAAAAAGTCTAAAGTATAAACCACTGGATTTTGATTTTTTTAGGTTATATAAAGTCCTTATTTAAACCAATGAATTCAATCACGAGACGAGCTCTGAAGAAAAATACAAAAGGCGTATAATTTTATAAGGGGACAGAATATATATTTTTCTCATTTGAGAAAGTCCTTCATCAAAAAGATTAGGAAAGAAATACGAGTAAAAGCCTCTATCATACATTTAATTTGAGTTTATTCTATTATTGCGATTAAGTAACAAAAAAACACTTATGAGTTTGTCTACAATCCCTTTCCAAGACTCCAAACTGTTTAATACCGTTTTTTTTCAAACAGTTAAAGTTATCATGTTTAAACAAGTATATGTCTAAGTCCAAATAGTTATAACTCACCCTGTATAAAAATTAAAAACAACTGGTGTTCAAAAAAATGACTTGTCAAGCTAACAATGTGTTAACAAAATATATGAAATAATAACCAATATTTTACTTAAAATTACAATGTAAGTAAAGTAAGAAAAACTTTTTATACTTAATCACCTTTTTATGAGCTGTAAAATTTATTAAAACAAAAGCACGCTGCATACGAACTAGATCGTAATTCTAAATTAGAGTATGTATATGAATGATATTGTCTGAACACAACCATTATTTATATATTCTTTTTATGGCAAAACTTTGAAAGTTAATTAAACGAAAAATGTTTACCACCCACCCAACATCAATTGGATGTAATTTAATTGCTAACATATTAAAATAAACTGGTATAGTATGCACCAAGCAGGAAGCTCAAAATTGTGCACCAGTGTGAAAGTTTGCAGCACTAAAAAAGAAAAAAATTTTTAAAACAATTAAAATTATACAATTTCAATACCAAGTACAGTGTGACTATTAATTTATAGTACTAAAAATTTAAAATATGGACAATAATATGTCTTGGCATGACCATGTTGCTAACATCACAAAGTCAGCAAGCCAGAGGCTAGGTTTCTGTGGAAAGCTAGAAAGTTTTTTACTCCTGATCGACGTACAAGGCTCAAAACCGACCTCTACTGTAGTATTGCTCGCACATTTGGGGTTTAGCACCAAGGCATTCTCTTCGTCTTCTAGATTCCATTCAGAAAAGGGCCATTCGGTTGATAAATAGCTCAACTCTCACAGATACACTTCAACCACTAGAACATAGAAGAAGAGTTGCAGACCAGTCATTGCTCTACAGATATTTCCATGGCAGATGCTCCAGAGAAATAAGAACTCTTGTACCACCATTGGCCACATTTCGGCCAAAGAACTCGGCATGCTGATCAGTCTCACCCATTTACTCTCAAGATTATAAGATTACAAGTACCAATCTTCATTAAAAATCCTTCTTTTACAGGGCTGCTACGGAATGGAACAAGCTTCCAAAATCAGTTTTTCTTGTTTTTCTTTAAAACAATGTTGATCTGATCGAGATATGTTCGCCGAGGTCGACCTCTACAGACTTGTCCATTCACACTCGTCTTATAAATGATTATTATTATGCAAAATAAAGGTTTCATCAAAGGTCTAATGAACAGGAAATCTGGAGACAGATTCATAAGATGGCGGCTTAAAACCAACGGGTTACGACATACCAAAGCCCTTTTTAAAGGGCCCTCCAAAGAACTTGGTAAGAGACTAATCAGTCTCGAGGACCAGCGCCTCGCGGCAACGCAGTGTGTGTTTTGCTGTTTCGGGTCCTTACCGGGCAGTCTGTGGGTCGGGTCTCCATTGTACAATGATACAAAAACACATAGGCAAGATACAATGGGCCAACAGGCCTAAGTGTCACCGGAGGCAATAGCCAGACTGACCCAAATAATTGTGAAGTTTTTAGTCAGTAGACCTGACACAGTCAGTGGAGTCTCACAGAGACCACGAGCTGTCAGGCTCATAGCCTCTATTTTCCCCACCTCCGCAACAACAAAAAAACATACATACATACATAAAGTTACGCCTCTATCCCGTAGAGGTAGGCAGAGACCACTTGCTTTCACTTGCTACAGTTCTTACACACATCTTTTGCTTCCTCTACTTTTATCAGTGCTCTCATACATGCTCGTCGGTTGTTGGTACTCTTGACAGCTGGCCTTTCTTCAAAACAATGTTGATCTGATCGAGATATGTTCTCCGAGGTCGACCTCTATACCGATTTGTCCATTCACACAGTCTCGAGAGAAATCAGTTGAGAACGATCATAGGGCTGATCACTGGTCTCTGGTACACCGCAAGGCATCTTATGAACATTAGTATCACCCATGACGCTTTATGTCTAAGATGCAGGGTGGAAGAAGAAACTCCACTTCATGTGTTGGTTAACTGTGAATTACTCAGGGAAATCCGCAAGGATATCCTCGGGCTAGGCACAGGCAACAACATCGACATCAAGGAGGTGGAACCAGGTAGGCTGATTCGCTTTGCGCATGAGGTTGGTCTCCTGAACCCATCCCTTTGAACATAAATTGTCCTTCGTATAGCCCGGGCACAATGGCTATAAAGCTGAGCGCCCGGCTCAATCCCAAATTTAAATTCAATACCTTGGAAGTCAATAATAAACAAAAATGATACCCAATTTACAAAAATACATTTAACCTAAATCATTATTACTGGTTAGTAATTTCGGCACGTATTTTAATTTAAAAATTTTCATTAAAATAATGTTATCATCCACGGATAATACATTCAAGGAATATTTAAGCATATTAAAAAACAAAAGATTACATAATTTACAGTTTTAAGATACATAAATTATTATTATCGAGCAACAAGAACGTATAAAAATGCGTGGATTATGACTTTATGCGTTTTTTTTTATTACGGGCGTAAAATTTTGAAAGCAGGATAAGTAAATTTTTTTCTTGCACCATAAAAATCTAAATTAAATCAGGTTAAATGAACACCAAATTTTAAGCAGTACCTATACTGTAAAAACTGGAAATTCAGTTCTTAGAAAATAGGAAAGTTAATCTGCAATATGTACAGGCTGAAAGTTTTAGACTCGAAATGAGATAAATGTGTAAAACTTTAACAGTAAAATTTTGCCGTCAGTGGATCTCTTATATCTCCGAGTTGTTCCAAAAAGAAATACTGATTAAATGTTCTTTCTTTACCGGACAAAAAATACAGCTAACTTTTAAATATAGTTCGCTTTTTTACGACAGAGGAAGCTTCTTAAATATAATTTAAAATTACACCAACTTCGAAATTTTCCTACTTTTTTAGATTGTCTTTAAACTCACAACTTGTATGTCTTTCGACGATTTTTGATTAATTAAATATTCGTTTCGGAAGAGATAAATACACTTTTTTTTTAATTTTCATCTAAATGACACAAAAATGCGATTTACCAATTAACTTTAAGAAGGCGACTTTTCTCACTTTAAAAAGTTTTAAAATATGTAGGTCGTTTTAAAAATTAGATTGCGCTCTTTGCCACGATTTTTTCTAGTCAAAATATCTAGGCACAACAAAATATGTCTTCTCTGGAGCCACTAACCAAGCAAAGGAATTCTCTTATTGAGTACGAATCAATAACAAGTTTATTAACAGGTCTTTTGGTACCATGACCGTTGGTTATCATATTGGCTACCTTCTTCTTCTCAAGTATTCAAGCCCTTTCAGAACGTTAGTGACCATCATGGCTATTCTTATCTTTAATGAAGAGGGAAATTTTTTGTACTAAGTGTATTGTATATTTAAATTTGCAAAGCGCTTTCGACTTGCGTCATCTTCAGTGCTTCCTGAAAGTAAATACTCTGATTGAAGAATCTAATTGGAATTTTTGAAGTTGTGAAATTTGGATATTTTTCTAATGGAGAGTACTTACAAGTCAGGTAACAGGAAGTTTACAATTTGAAGACATCCTAATTGTGGAAGGCATAATAATTGTTGAAACAATTCAACGAAATAACAAGTTAAAAATTTTAAAAAGTTTTTAGGTAATCAAATCATGTGGATATGTCAAGTAGATTGAAAGACAAATTATTCACTTCATCTGTCAACGTCAGATATAAAATTGAAGTACCAACTTGTGATTATGATTATGATTATTAAATTTCAAATGGTGTCCAAATGCTGACTAAACAGGCCTTTTCAGGTGCTCATTGATACGTGTTATGAGGGGTCTACAAGTTCTACCTATGTAAGAAGCGGGGCAATCAGAACAGCCAAGCTTATAAACTCCACTTCTATGTAACTTGTCAATTCTATCTTTAGAGTTCACTAACGAGTTACTTAACTTGTTGCAAGGTTTAAAGGAGATTTTTGTACCAGGTATGGTTTCTTGAATAAATTTGGAAATATAGTTGCACAATTTAGAATCTAAAAGAGGAATAGAAAAATATTTGAAGGAAGGAGATATATCGAGAGTAGCATTAAAAGCACGTCTTCTGTCTCTTATTGAAATTTGTGAATTAATTTGTTGATCATGGAAGGTTGATAACCATTGTTTAAAGCAATCTGTTTTATTATGTTAACTTCTTCATTATATTTAACTGTTGTTAAAGGAATATTCAACAATCTATTAACAAAACAGTTAAAGGAAGCCATTTTATGTTGCATTGGATGGTTAGAGTTAGAAGGGATGACATGGTCTGTCTGGGTAGGTTTTCTATAAATAGATAATTCTAACTTATTGTCGATTTTGGTAATTGTTAGATCTAAAAAATTTAATTTATTTCCAGTTTCAACTTCAAGTGTGAATTTTATTTTTGGGTGTAAAATGTTCAATGAGTTCAACATATTTTGTGCGTCATTAATGTTGCCTTGAATGAACACTAGACAGTCATCTACATAACGATACCATTTTATAATATTTTTGAATTTATTAATAATGAATGTATTCTCTAAGTTTTCCATGAATATATCAGCAAGAAAAGGTGATAGAGGATTACCCATTGCTAGACCATCAGGTCGATTGTAGAATTTATTGTTAAAGGAGAAGAAGTCTTGAGAAATACAAAATTTCAATAAGGTAAGTAAGTTTGTTTTTGTGTAATCAGATATTTTATGTTGAGAAAGTAAGTTAGGTAAAGTTTCATTTTTTGGGATAGAAGTAAACAGGTTGCTGACATCAAAGGATATCATGAGAGTGTTGTTATCAGGTTGAAATTTTTCTATTTTGTTGATTAAATTCTTATCTTGTCAAATGCCAGTCTAAACAACGTGCTGGAACTCACGTCAAACCAGTCTCGGAGATTCTTCATCCGGGATGTTTTTCTTCTACCTGGAGCTCGCCTACCCGCTATATTGCCTTGCATTATGTTCTGATGCAAACGATATTTTTTGCCTTTCATCACGTGCCCGAAATATTCTAATTTACGTTTCTTAACGGTGACAATGATCTCGGTGTTCTTCTGTACTCTCGCGAATATCTCGGAATTGCGAACTTTTTCTGTCCATGCTACTTTTAGTGCTCGCCTATAGGTCCACATCTTCAATGCTTTAAGACATTTCATGTCTTTGTTGTTAAGTGTCCAGAGGCTTTTACGCTGTATAGGAGGGTCGAGAACACATAGCATCTCAGAAGACGGATCCTCAGAGGCAACCCTAAATCTCTACTGACAAGTCTTTACCCATCTTCTTAAAAACAGTACGAGCCTGTACAACTAGTGACCTTATTTTAGATTGGCTATCAGCGTTACTTGTCAGAATACTGCCAAGATATTTTATTTCATCAACTTGCTGAAGCGTTTTGTCTCTAACTATAATGTTAGTTACGATGTTAGGTTGTTTGCTGATCACTAACACTTTTGTCTTTTTGATGATTAAGTCGAGACCAGCCGTAGCACATTCTGAAACAACTCTGTCAAGGATGTCCTGCAGATCTTCCCGATTGGACGCCAAGAGCACCGTGTCATGGCTACCTCGTTGATGTTAATTGTTCTGTTGATAACGGGTCGGAAAAGCTGAACTGTAGACTTCCCATACCACTGCCCCAAATTCTTTAGTCACGATGTTTCCAGATCTTTTTTCATGCGATTGAGAACTCAATTGTTGCTGACTTTGTCCACCCAATCGATCTTTCGTAATCGTCGGTACACCCACATTTCGAATGATTCGAGGCGTTTAAGCATTACTTCCGTGAGTGTCCATGCCTTTATGTCATACAAGAGAACTGGGAACACATAGCAGCGTACCATTTTCATTCTCAATTTTAAAGTTAGGTCGTGACTGGTTAGCACTTTTTATTTTTATAAATGCGGATCTGGATTTGTCTATTCTGGTTTTGATTTCAATGCTCGGGTCCCATTGATCATTGATGTTGCTACCCAGATACACCAATTTATGCACTCTTTCCAGATGCGCGCCATCGATCATGATACCATTACCTCTAATATCACATGCTTTACTGATGACAATACATTTTGTTTTGTTGACGTTGAGTTTAAAGCCAAATTGAGCACAAGTGTCGGTGGTCTTATTCAATAGGTTTTTTAGATCTTCTTCGATGTTCGTTATAATAAGTGTATCGTCGGTGTATCTTATATTATTAACATTAACTTCATTTATATTGATTCCTTCTCTGGCATCGTCAAGAGCTTCAATGAATATCTCTTCCGAATAGAGATTGAAAAGTATAGGAGAAAGAATGCAGCTCTGTCGCACTCCTCTTTTGATATTGACTTCCTTTGATATTTGATTCTCCACTCGTATTTCAGCTGTCTGGTGCCAGTGCAAATTGGCAATCAGTCGAATATTTTTGCCATCTATTCCAGTCGTCTTTAAAATTTGAATCATTTTATCATGGCGTACCTTGCCAAACGCTTTTTCAAAGTCGATCAACCAAAGGAATACATCATTATCGACGCCGCGACATCTTTAGATGAGCACATTAAGACCAAATAATAGTTCCGAGGCCATTTCTATAACCGAACTGACTGTTCCCGACCCCTCGCAGAAATATTTTCAACACGTGGCTCATTAAACTAATTGTTCGATGGTCATTACATCTAGTAGCTCTGCTCTTCTTTGGGATCATGACAAAAGTGGACTTTGGCCAATCGGACGGTTATATGCCGTTATCGTAGATAGAGTTAAACAAACCGCATATACACCTTCTTATTATGGACTTGACACTAAGCCCTAAATTTAAACTTCTATAGTGATGTCACGTGCCTATTTTTTTCCCATCTACCGTTTCATTATTAAGTACGTCACTGATAGTCTGGCGTTCGTAATTAGTTTTGCATACCGTATTTGTTCGTCGTATATAGTGTTGCCTATCTAGTAGTGATAGAATTCGATTATTAATAGCTGTGACATTTTTGCTAATCGATGGGGATTAAGTGGGTGTCTCTGTTATTAGACTTCGCCTTGATTATTGGCCTCGATTGTCGTGTGTTGTCAGATATATTATTGTTGGTTTGCTTTTCTGTGTGAATGGGCTGGCAATTAACACGGACGAACGCGATTATGAACTAGGAAATTAAATTTGCAAAGGTTGGCTGACGCGTGTCCCGGGTCATTTTTCTGATATCCGGTCTGGGAGCGAGGAGTGGTGATCATTCGTTTGGTGTCAGTGGTGGAAGTCGGTTAAGAGTCTTTGGAACGATTTGATATTAACACGTGAGCAGAACTTCTACGGTTTTTCTTTCATATCTGGCTGTATTTGAGCCATCTTAATTGGATTAGGAAGATAAACCATTTAATTCTTAACTTGACACCATTCTGTCGTGCCTATGTGGTGGATATTTTGGTTATTGGGGTCGAGTTAAGATCACCACGTGTGGGATTTGATGAAGTGAAGCCATCGTGAAGTACCACGTGCCATTCCATCCACATCGACGATAAATTTCAGTGTTATAAAGACTTGCCTGGTGTTTTTAGCAGAAATTATTATAATAATACTACTTGGTGTTTCGGTTCTTGGATCATCGATATTGACGTCTCAGTGAAGTTTTCAATTGGTTACATGGTATTGAATTTAATTTTATCAACTTATCAGTTATTAGGTGCTTGATCTAAGTGTTTTCAATAGTTTAAAAGTAACAAGTTATTTTCATTAAATTTGTACCTGCTCCCAGTGACGTCTCAATGAAGTTTTCAATAGTTTAAAAGTAACAAATTATTTTTTTTTAAATTTGTACCGGCTCCAAGTTGAATCTGCATTTATATATTACTGAATATAATTTATGTGGTTATTGTGAGGGTTTTAAAATATTATTCTTGTTGCAAGTCAATTTATTCTGTATTCCTTTTTTTTTGTGTTAATCTTTTGCTATCAGGAATTTTATATAAAACCAATTATTTTCGAAATTTTAAATATTGTGAACATTTTCTTTTTGTTGTTTTTTTTTTGTTTTTTTTTTTAATTCTCTTTTGTACCTCATTAGGTTTTTATTATTGTCTGAAAGGTTGTTATAATTAATTTAAATATTATTTTAAGGAAAGTGTATTAAATTCGTTTAAACCACTTTACGGAAATACAGAATTTATTGTAAAAAAAAAACAGAACATCATTTTTTACTTAATTAATATATTGCAGTAATTGTAAATATAGTTTTATTTATCTAGTTCAACATAATTGTTTGTTGTTTATCTTGTGGCTCTGCTGGTGCCTACAAGACCTAGGGGTTTCCGGCTTGTACCGTCTTAGTCGGTGGCACGGCTCACTTTTATATTTTTTTCTTCTACCCTCTACGGCTGAGCTCGGGCATAATTTGCCAGTAGAGAGATCACTAGCAGAGTACTCTTTAGAGAACCAAAGAAAAAAAGACGTGGCAGTGTCTAAGATACTTAGCAAACAAATGTGCATATTTAGAAGCGCACTTCTAGCCCCCAGATGAAGTTACGGCCAACTCTGTCAAAGAAAACATTCTACAAGGCAGCAGTATCGCAATAGGGTTAATAGGAGCATAAGAGAAGCACAAAGGACTCGCTGGTGAGCTAAATACAAAAAGTGCAGAGCCCCTTTGACAAAATGTATAACTATCGTCAAAATATACAGATACAATTAATTATTTGAAATTACACCAAATCGTGTAATTGTTATTAATTATATATATATATATATATCGGCTTATAGCCTTCCGCCTTTCGACTCCTAATCGTCATCCATCTCTATCTTGCCATAAGTTCTCCGGCAAGTCTCTTTCTTTCATCTCTTTGTCAGTCCCCTTTCTCCAGCTTCTTCTTGGTCCTATTTTTCCTCTCTTCCCCTGGGGTGTCCTTGTCAACATTTGTTTTGATAACGTATTGTCTGACATTCTTTGGACGTGCTTTTAAGGACGGTATTAAATATTCTTTGTTTACTAGCTTTCAATATAGTTTGATCCCATAAGATTCCGTTCATAATAAAGATAACTTTTATTATAGAGATAACTTTTCTGCCTTGTGTGTTTCGTTCTTTGATTGCTGTGTCGAGTAGCCCATCGTGTGTTATCTTCATTCCCAAGTATTAATATTCCTCGCAGTGTTTAATCTTTGTTTCATCATCCAAGTCAATATCTTGTGCTAGACCACCAATGCGCATGCACTCTGTTTTTTTTATGTTGACTTCGGGGCCCCATTTCTTGTACTCTATAAGTTTTCGAGTCAGATAGCTTAAATCATTATGATCCTGTGCTTTTACGATTTGGTCGACTGCGAAACATAGGGTGTATAGGGTATAATTATTATTGAGAGGTATTTTCATACCATTGCATTTCCGTTTCCATACTTTGAGGGCCCGTTCTAAATAAATTTTAAAAAGTGTAGGCAAAAGACAGCATCCCTATTTTAAACCTTTCGTAACAGTGAACCCATTGGAGATATTTCGTCCTATTTTAATTTTTGTTTCGTTCTTGTCATAGATTTTTTGGCCGGCTTTTATCAATCCATTTGCGATGTTCGTTTGTTCCAAAGTTTTTCACAATTTTGTGAGAAGTACACTGTCATATGCTTTCCGTAGGTCCACGTACAACAAATAGATTTCTTACTTGATTGTGGTTTTTTTCTCAATCAGTTGTGTAACACAGTATAGATGGTCTACTGTGGACCGACCAGCTCTAAATCCAGCTTGTTCTTCCGCCTCTAAATCTTTATACTCGCTTTCGATTTTGTTCTTTAACATTTTCCCGTACATTTTACCTAGCGTACTAGTTACTGCAATCCCCCTGTAATTTTCGCACTGGTCTCTACTACCCTTTTTATGGATTGTTGACTTTATGGATATGTGCCATTCGTTGGTGTGTCCATGCCATTTATACAGTCTAGAATGAGTTTTCTAAGGTGTTCGTATAGTGTTTCGGTTCCAGCTTTAATTAATTTGGCGGGAATATCACCTGGTCCCGGGGTTTATCCGTTTTTAAGTGACAGAATTACTTCTTCTTGTTATTAATTACAATTTTATATTTTGTAATAACAATTGTGATTAACGACAATATTCCCACAGTAATTGTAACTACTTACATATTATTGCATAAACTTTTCTCACTTTTACTGAATTTTTATAAAAAAATTTGTTTTGCGGTCTTTAATTTTTTTATTAATCCGTTTCCCATTTTGTAAGGATATAATAAATTAAACATTTCGCAAGGATCAGTTTATATTATGTAGATTTACGATAAGATTGACTAATGTCTTTAGTATTTATAAAACCATTCTGAACCAAATTTTAACTCGCTACACATCTGCATCACCTCAAAGATAATTTAATGTGTATTCAAATTAATGAGTACGGCTGACTTGGATTATAGCCCCAAACCACTTGATTTTACCTGCGAATAATAAAGTAAAAAATTATTATTTGAGATATGAACATTATCAAAAAGGCAATTAAAAACTTCTTAGCTTGTTGTCAGGATACGAACGTTTGATGGATCAATTAAAAGTTAAAAGGAAATTAATGTACTAAAGCCGCATTTACACCGCAGTGTATGTTACCAACTTTTAGTTACATACAAAGTTACTAACAAAATGTATTAACAAATTAAACTTTGACTTTGGTTTTGATAATTATATTTAGCAGGTTACCTACTCGGGAGGAGTCAATGTTACCAACAAATGTAACCACAGATTTTGTATTTGGTAACATGTGATATTGTTAATAAATGTTATTAATTTTCGCTAATTTTACCCGATTTTTGGTAAAACCTTATTTTTGTTAATAACACAAAATAGTAATTTAAGGCGTTATTAAAATGTTATTGACATTATGTTATCAACACGTGTTACTAACTCTGGTGTAAACGCGGCTTTAGTCTATTGATAATCGAAAACTTTGTTGTGGGGTTTGTGGGAATTTTGAAATTTGGTTTTAATTTAACATCAAAGTGGTGAAAAGTGTTTTATATATTCCAACGAAACATTTTTGAATATTAAATTACAAGTGTTTCAAATTTAATATGGGGTTTGTGGAATATTTAAAATTTGGTTTTATTTTAACAGCAGTGGTGCAAAATATTTTAAATAACGTAACAAAACAATTTTAAATAACAAGTGTTAAATAAACATTGCGAAACATCCAAATGGAAATAGTAGGAGGCTTTAAATATTTTCAATCAATTCGGCATATCTGAAAACTCAATACCCCAAATTTTTAGATTTTAATTATGTAAAGTTTCTCCAAAACTTTTAATGGAAACTCACAAAAAATCACCGGAATTCGAAGGACACAAAATATCGGTGTAATATTAGATACATACATACATACATAAAGTCACGCCTTTTTCCCATAGGGGTACGCAGAGAGCACTTCCTTCCACTTGCTACAGTTCTTACACACATCTTTTGCTTCCTCTACTTTCATCAGTGCTCTCATACATGCTCGTCGGTTGTTGGTACTTTTGACCTGGCCTTTCTTCAAAACAATGTTGATTTGATCGAGATATGTTCTCCGAGGTCGACCTCTACCGACTTCCGTCCATTCACACTCGCTTGAAAATCTTCCCTTATTCATTCTTTCTACGTGTCCAAACCAGCTAAGCATTCTTTATCTATCTTTGTAACATCTTCTTTTACATCACAGCGTTCTCTTATCTCACTATTCTTTAATTTATCCAACCAAGTCACTCCGGCTATACTTCTCAGACTACCCATCTCCGCAGCATTAATCCTATTTCCATGCTTCTTCTGCCAGTATTATCCATTCGCGCATCTACAGGAAGTTAGAGCAAAATACCTCTAAGACACAATTTGGTTTCAGAAACGGTCTGGGAACAGGAAAAGCACTATTTAGTATCCAGGTGTTTATCCAGATGGCAGAGGCAGAGGTTCAAGATGGCATTTCCATCAACGGGCAGATTATCAACAATCTGAGGTATGCAGATGACACGATGCTGTTGGCAGTTTCAGCCGAAGGCCTTCAGAGACTGATAAATCGAGTTGTTAACGTAAGCGACCTATACGGGATGAAGCTGAACTGCAAAAAGACTCATATCTTTACCGTGAGTAAAAACAACATTAACAACACTCAGTTTTACATGAATGATATGGCCCTTACGCAAAAAAGGCAAATCTTGTATCTCGGCGACAACCTTAATCGAGACTGGGACCACTGGCAAGAGATAAAATATAGAATAGAGCGGGCAAGAAGTACGTTCAATCGCATGCGGAGTGTGCTGTACCACATGCAACTTAACATTCAGACGAGACTCAAGTCCTCACATCTTACATATTTTTGGTACTGCTCTATGGGGTGGAAGCATGGGTCCTTACAGACTCCTTAGCCAAACGTATAGAGGCTTTCGAAATGTGATGTTACCGACGCATGCTTAGAATATCATGGATTCAACGCGTGGCAAATGCTACGGTGCTGGATCGTATAATAAAGGAACTTGAAATTCTGAACATCATAAAAACGAGAAAGCTTGAATATTTTGGGCATATCATGAGGAACGAAAAATACCATCTCCACCAGCTGATACTGCAGGGCAAGATCGACAACAAACAAGGTCCCGGCCGAAGAAGAACTTAATGGCTCGAAAACCTTAGACAGCGGAAAGGAACGACCTCTAGCACCCTGTTCAGATCTATATATTTGTAAATGTTCAATATGATTACTATTAATGTGTGCTGTCAAATAGTAGTATTGTCTCCATATTGTGGTAAATTTTTTGGCAATTTTTACTCCCCACCGCATTGTGTCTAAAGGTAATTTTTCAGAGAGTTATTTAAAGCAAGTTTCGTAAAAATTGATTAAAAGTTGACACTCTTTTCCCGTATTTTCGACTGGCATTACAATTATTCAAGATAAAGCAGCATTTTTTTCTTGTGGGTATTTTAAGGTACTCTGAATCACGATAATAAAAAAGATAAGAGCACAGTCACATTCTATTATGAAAAAATTGCATAAGCTTAATCAGTAACAATCGTCAAAATTTTAGAAAACGCTTAGACACGTCGATTTTTGATTAAAGGGGGATACTCTTTTCCGGTATTTTTGACTCCACTACTTTCAACCTCAAGGAAGGGTAAGATTTGCCCCAAACATTTTTAAATGGCAATGAGAGTCGAATAAGATGTCTTTTAAAAGCTCTGACAATTCTTTTTAGAATAGTCTTTAAATTTTACATTTTCTCCCGATACTTTAAACAAAATTACATGTTAACATTCCAATTATTTTAATTGCTTACTTACTACTTATTTGATTAAATGTTTAAACTGATGACCGCCCGCTTCCATACAATAATAAAGATTAAAACGTTCACGTACATTCCGAAGAATTTCCGGAGTAATTCGACGGCACTCGTTAACGATTCTTTAATGCACTGGTTGTGTTTTAAAGATTTTACTTTTTAGATGTCTTACAAAAAAAATCAAGGGGCGATAAATCTGGCGATCGTAGAGGTCATTCAATGCTGCTACTTCTCCCAATTCAATACCGTGGAAAACGTTGGTCTAAATTTTTCTTCTTTCAGTGCCATATTAGGTCCCCCTAACGTTGGCAATTACATCGGCGGTTTTTGGCTAATCTCCTGTTGAAAATAAAAATGATCTTCGTCATAATGTGGATTATTTTTAAAGCTAGGTTTTACATTCAAAATCTAATTTCTCAATAAGTAATGGGCGGAATTTAAAAATTTAAAGCTTTTAAAAGACATCTTATTCGGCCCCGAATGCCATTTAAAAATGTTGGGGTAATTCTTACCCTTGCTTGTGGTTGAAAGTAGTGGAGTCAAAAATACCGGAAAAGAGTGTCCCCCTTTAATTAAAAATCGACGGGTCTGTGCGTTTTTCTAAAATATTGACGAGGTTCCTGCAAATGGCTCTGTTTAGTTTTCGGTTGGCTACCCTGTATTTTTCTTTGCAGTTAAAAATAATTAAAGTGGCTCAATAGAAGCACTTTTCCAACAACATATACACCTTACAATTAGAAATTGTATTTGTATTATTTATTTACGGTGAACTACAGGAAATCAGGTATACATATGTCATATCATCGACGCAAAATACTTTAAACTTTTTTTTTTGCTAAAATGTTATGCTTGAAAGCAAAAAATATTAAACATTGTATAAAATATATTCCTTATACATATTTAAACGCTAATGCTTCATTTGTTAGCCATTATATTGATTTGAAATTTTTTTAGAAATATGGTAAAAAAAGTTTTGAACTCATTACAATTAATAACAAAAATCAAAAGATATTTGAGAAGTTTTAATACATTCCACTTTTTGCATATGCAAATTTAAATCGTTGACAACATAGAACATCCTTTTAAAAGGAAAATAATGAATATAACCACTAAAAAGAATGAAAGTAATAATTCTATATTTTTACAATTCCGTGAACATCTCATGAAACCTTTTTTAATTTTTTACGCAATAGTAAATAATAAAAATCAATCAGAGTGGAAACATTTTTAAAATATCCTTTAAACAATAAATAAATTATACCAACACAAATATATTAATAAATTCCTCAACTTACCACCTTAAACCAATATGAATATGCTTACCTGAAAAAAAAATAACAGTTAGATTTTTTATCATTGTATGTATAAGATTTAACAAAAAAAACAAATAACACCATCATTTAAGTGGCTACAACTTAACAAATAAATAATAGTTAACTTATTATTTTGTCTGTGCGAATGTGCTTCTCAAGCTTAAACTGTAGCAATGACACAGCTCAACAATAAAATATTTTTTGTTGTTGCCCTGGATATTTCTGCAGATTTCCATAATAACAGGTACACGGTTTACAAAAATTATTCATGAAAGTACTGAATTGTATTTATAATATTAAAAATAATGAACAATTTACGCAGGCTCCTCTGAACACAAGCGTTTGGTTTCTGGTTAAAATTCGCATTCTGCTCATTTATTTCGCGCATACATACATAACGTTATTGTGCAAGTGATTCCGCGTACTTCTCACTTTGTTAAACTGCCAGAGATCATTATTTAACAAGATTGTAGGAGGCTTTGTAGGCTATCAACCAGGATAAACCAATCGTACCTACGGTATTTTGGACACATTTCAAGAAGACGAATCGGCTGGAAAAATTATTGTAGAGGGAAAAATCAATGGTAAACGACCAAGAGGAAGGTCTCCGACACGTTGGGTGGATCAAACCAAAGAAATCATTAGTCACGGTCTACAAGAAGCTTCTCTTTCAGCTCAAGACAGAGAAGGATGGTGAACTACGATCCGAGCAATTAAGACATGATGTCACCATACTCTCTCGAGAGTAAAAGGACAAGAAAGAGAGAGAGAGAGAGAGAGAGAGAGAGAGAAAGAGAGAGAGAGAAAGAGAGAGAGAGAAAGAGAGAGAGAGAGAGAGAGAGAGAGAGAGAGAGAGAAAAGAGAGAGAGAAAGAGAGAGAAAGAGAGAGAAAGAGAGAGAAAGAGAGAGAAAGAGAGAAAGAGAGAGAAAGAGAGAGAAAGAGAGAGAGAGAGAAAGGACGAATGACGCGCGTTTGGGTAAGTTGCTAATGTAAGGATGCTTAGTAGACGTTAAGGTTTTATACGAAATAAAACGTGGAATTATTCAGCTTTACAGTCTACAAAAAAAATTACAGAAGAAAAACTTATAAAAGGTATTTCTCTGATTTGTAACATTGTTTTTGCTCATTTTTCTTTCTTTCTACATCTATGTAAATTAAATCATTAAAATAAAACAATATTTTTCAATAAAACAGATTTTATACTTGTTTTTTCTTTCTTATACTTACTGCCTTTTTATAGTGTAAATATATATATATATTTATATATATATATATAGTGAAAATTAAGATTTAAAGAAAACCAGAGCCAATAATACAAAATCATTCATAGTTTCATAAATTGTTGGCATAAATTTACTGGAATTTTTTTTTAAAACAAGGGCAACAAAACCACTGTTGACCAGTGTTATGTAATTTGCACATAAGGAGCTCTCCAAAGGGGGTTTAATTAAGGTATAGGAAGTTGTTAACAAAACTAAAAGAGCAGTAAAAGTTCTGTCCAACGTTATAAAATACAGGGTGATCCATTTAAGAAAGTTGAGAAATCTTTAAATATGCGTTTTGAATCACCACGTACAATAATAATTATTTTATTAACAAAATGACCAAGCTTAGTAAAAATACACTATACAAGAAAAACATAATGCAAAAAAAAATGTTTAAATTTACATTAATTATAATGATACAGGGTGTCAAACCGGACACTTTTTCGTGATAAAAATGGTCATATCTCGTAAAACACTCAGTGTAAGTTGGAAGAATCCTCAAGAGTAGCTTTATTGAAATACGTAATAATATACAGGGTATTCTATTTAAAATAATTAAGTTATAGTAAACTTCCGGTATAACCGGAAGTAGTTGGAGGCTCTAAATATTGTAGATCAATTCGACATATCCGAAAGCCTTCTAGCTCAAATTTTTTAGATTTTAATTATGTCGTTTCTTTAAAACGTCTAATTGGAACTCCCAAAGAATCACTCTGCATATTGTATCTTGTTTTTGGCGTCTCATCCGGTGTTAAAGATTATTATAAGTAGTCTCTGTGGTTCCAGCCAGCTCGGTATTTAATTAATAATCTACTCTTTCAAAACCTAATAAACAACGATAACCATTTGATACGTTTCATTTGGTAAATGGTTTATTTTTACGATAATTATGCTAAATTTAAGGGATTGTCCTTATAGCATAAGAGACCACTTCAATGATCTGATTTTTATAACAATAGCAGCGAACGATGGAGGTTTGTATAGAAGTGGAAAAAAACGAGTTAGTGAAATCAAGCAAGATATTTCTTATGAGTATTGGTGAAAACGTTCTTTAACTTTGCGGTGGTGGACAAAAACTTCGTATAACTTTGATTCTAAAAAGACATAAGACTTTTCAGGCAAATGTACAAAACCTCAAACCCTCTTATATTAGTGAATTTATATATATATATATATATATATCAGGTCGTGTGTGTTAATCTATAAACCAGCTCATATTCTTTTTTTAACACAATGACTTACTCGATTTTATCAGCAGAATAAAATGTACTAAAAGATCAAGATTATTAACATTTTAGTTACGTTGCTTGCGATTAAAAACATAAAAATAATTTATGGATATTTTCTTTTCAGCTGTAAATTTTAAAATAATAATTTTGCAATTAATATATTCAAGTAAGTCTCCAGTTTCTGGAGATGTATCTGTTTGTCGAGCATCATTTTCTTGCATGCCATTGTCTCTACGCATTTTTTTGCGGGTTAAATGGTACCTTTACATGTTTAATTTAAAACTCATTCAATTTACTTTGAATTCAAATCAATTGTCCTTTAATGCTAAACAATACGCGATCTGATGATATAAACTCGCATCAACATCACGTGATGAGCAAGTGTGATTGCTTTGTGTTTATATACCCTGAAGCTCGTATTTGTGTGAAGATTATAGTTGTTTAATAGTGACTAATAATTTGTTAATAGTGAAAATGACCAGCAGAGCAAATTCTTGTGTACCTGGATGTAACTCAGTGTATAGAAAACATCCCAATTGACTTTTCATTATTTCCCCAATGAGGGTCAAAGAGTTAAGCATATTAGAAAATAGTGAATACTAAAACTGTTATATCAAGTAAAAACTTACCTGTGTCCAGCGTCTTAAAGTCTAAAGATAGAAGAGGAAAAGAAGAGAAAGAAGACAGGCAAGTTCTCTTGTTGGTTATTTTTATTGAAGTCAAAAGTAAATAAATACTTATAATTATAATTGAAGTCATGTCATTCATTGATTTCATGAGGATCACTTTTAATAGCACTGGTCTGCAAACAATAAGATCTTATTATCTACTTTTTTTCTTTGACACCACAAACAATATAATATCAAAAAAGCTTGTGTAGAGGGATCTACGAGTGCAGTAAGACTTGAAGAAAAACTGTCAACCTTCTTTCCAATCAACTGTGGTCTCAAACAAGGAGATGAGTTATCTCCACTCCTTTTTAACATCGCCTTGAAAGGCATCGTACGAAGGGCAAACATAGAAACGCTCCTATTTGGAAATCAGGGTCCGCCCATTGTAGTAGCTTTCGCTGACGAATTAGATTTAGTAGGAAATACAACTATCAACGTTAAGGAAGAGTTCATTATACTGGAAAATGCTGCAAAGAAGGTTGGCCTATAAATAAACGAAGAATAAACAAAATACATGACGACAACAAGTACAGAACGCAGAGACAGGATAGGACAAAATGTGACAATGGACCACTATAATTTTGAAAGGGTCCATGAGTTTAAATATTTGAAAGCTACAATCACCTCAGATAACAATATAACACAAGAGATTAACAACAGAATTCAGGGAGCCAATCGCTGCTGTTTTGCACTACAACAATACAGAATTAGAATTAACAAGAAAGTGCAAGAACTATATAACCAACCAGATATATTAAAAATAATAAAGGTAGAGAGATTGAGATGGGCCAGACATGTGAATAGACAAGACCAACGTGTCGTAAAACTGGTGTGTGAAGAGAAACCAGTAGGAAAGCGGCCGCTGGGAAGGCCAAGGATACGGTGGAAAGATAATATATCAGCGGACTTACGGACCCTAAATGTCCAACGACCAAAAGAACTTATGATGGACCGCAGCAAGTGGAGGCAAATTGTAATGTCAGCGTTGACCCACCCCGGGTTGTAAGCTACAGAGAGAGAGAGAAAGAGAGAGATACCACAAACAATAATGTGGTTTGCTGAAAGAACAGCTTCACCCTTCACGATGCATGGACTACTTGGAGTAGCAGCCAGATAAACAAAAATTGAGGACCATGATAGAAACATATCCGTTCAAATATCGAAATTTTCACTTAATTGTATACTTCTCTTAGTAAACACATAGGCTATAGCAAATGCAATCACACTTGGCGTCAAAAACATATGTTTTTCAAAAGAATGACAGCGCGGGAAAATGAAGGTTAAAATGTCAATACTAGCACATTTTTTTAAATATATAAAACCAGTAAAATAAAAAACAATAACAGAAATATGTCTTTTAAATGTTTTTGTTAATCTTTTTTGTGCGAAAATAATATACATACGTATTATTTTTATATATTTACCTGTAAAATATATACTAAATTTGTGAAGTAACAAACAGTATAAAAATTAACTTTAAGATTGTAAAAAATTACAAAGAAATTTTGTAAACTATTTTATGCCTGCATAATGCAGCTTATAACTGTTATAGATATACATTTTTAATATTTTTTACTCAGGCCAAAACAAAAACAATTATAAATAAAATAAATAAATAAAAAAATAGATAAAATAAATAAAAATTTTGTTGTTGTTTATTAGTCCCAAAGATAAATAAAGTTTGTATAACACCTTGATGTGCTGACCTCTGTTCCCTGGTTTCAGGTTTATCTGTTTTTCAATGAAAACACCCCGCATTAATATTATTGCAACGTTTAACTCTATAATCATGCATAAATGCAAAAATCTATGTGACAGGATGGTAAAATCCCAACTTATCAGAAAACTCTAATGTATTCCGCAAGTTTTAATATAGAGGTGAACCATGTCACACGTATTCGTTGCGAAATAGGATAGACAACTTTGATATTGTTGTGAGTTTTGATTTATGAACCTTGTCGTTTTTGCATTACGCCAAACTTTGAATTTAAATTTACTTTAACAACAAAAAAACTTTATTAACTAAACGGGTTTTTGCTCTTCTTGGTGAGAGAAACTATTTAAGTTTGAGTGTGGTTTTTTTGTAGTGTGTGCATGAAGGTTCAGATTTTATAGCAGTTCGTAGATCAATACACAATACACAACTGGGGGGTAATGGGCGATAATAATAATGGTTTTAATAAGCTACAGAACAAACAACTTTATTTGAACATGATTGTTTACGCCATGACATGACCTAACTATCAAAGCCTTTTGGGTGATTGCGAACAAGCCCGTATACTTGCAACTTTCGATCAAAGTGTCGGTTTTGCTGCGTGAAAGACGAAACTGCTGAACATATACTATATTCATGCCCCGCCCTGGAAGAATAGAGTTAAACATATTTGGTAACACCTGCGAATTTTAACGGGACTGCTTACAGGACACTGTTGTCTAAGATACCACCTCGGAAAGATAAGTCTAAACCAACAAACGGACTGTCGGTTTTGCTACGTGAAAGACGAAACTGCTGAACATATACTATATTCATGCTCCGGCCTGGGAAGATTAAGGTTCAACATATTTGGTTAAACAAACCTAGAACCTACCGATTTCAAAAAAATCTTACCCTATACAACCATAAACTTTGTGAGAAGGGTTGGATTTTGAGGTGAAATTCTAGGGGTAAGCCACAATAGACCTACTAAGGGTCGCGTTGGTGGGGCGACCACGCTCCACTCACATGATACCTAACCTAACCTAATACAGATTTGTATCAACTCGGACCCAAATTCAGTCGCGATTGAACAAGCCCAGAGTCTGGACAAATTTTAAGTTACATCTAAGTATTAACCTACAAATCTACCAAATTTTAGGTCGATTTAGTTTACAGACTGGTTTTTAATGTTTTCTTAAATCTATTTCTCTTAAAATTGCAAGCCTTGACTCAAACATTTAAATACAGTCCACTTTTACAGCGGGTTTGAAGATTTTGGAAAATATTTCACTATAATCCATGTCTAAGCCGACAGATATCATGCCAGTTAGGTACGACTTCGAAATGCAGTTTGAAGTGGTTATAAACAACCACCAAGTTTGCACAGAGAACGGACCTCAACTAGGAAGGGATGCTTTAGTGTGGGACACTGATGGATCCAATATGGATGAAAGAGTTGGAGTGGGCGTTATAGGGCCAAATTTTAGGCTCTCAAAACCCCTTGGTAACACCCCAACCATCTTTCAAGCAGAATTACATGCCATAGAGACATGTGCCCAGGAGTGCATCGAAAGAAACACCCGAAGGGCAAAAATCTGTATTTTATCAGATAGCCAAGCAGCACTAAAAGCTCTAAAGTCATACACTTGTGAGTCTAAGCTGACTTAGACAACTGGCAGCAAACAATCAGGTTACTCTGATGTGGGTTCGAGATCACAAGGGAGTTAAAGGCAACGAAGAAGCAGATTGCCTTGCCAAAGAAGGGGCAAATACAACATTTTCCGACCCAGAACCCTTCTGTGGACTTTCCAAAGCCCACTTGAAAGAAGAGGTTCGACGCTGGGAAACAGATGAAATGAAATCTCACTGGCATAAAGTGCCAGGATAAAGGCAAGCAAAAAGGCTAGTAAGTCTTTCGCCAAGGAAAGCTAAACAGCTTCTCGAGTTGGACAAGAAAGACTTGAAACTGGTAACGGGACTGCTCACTGGACACTGCCCTCTAAGGTACCACCTGAAAAAGATGGGCAAAACAGAAAGTGATAGTTGCCACTACTGCGAGAACTGCAGAACATTTGCTTTGCGAATGCCCAGCGCTTTTCTGCAAAAGGCTCAAGTTTCTGGGACGGCCCTTCGATATCAGAAACTTAGCCCCCAGGAAACTGATAAACTTTACTCGAAGTATCGAAATCCCAGGCCTTGAATAGATTAAGGGTTATGCACAAAAGATCTGATAGGTCGAAGTGCTTGAGAGGCAGCATGGCCTTCACGACCCACCCTACAATCTACAATCTACAGCGGGTAGTTTAATTTGAGCAAACTTACAACTTGTTCAGATTAATTAACACATTATTTCAACCGCTTAGCCAACAATAATAAACTTTTATATCGGTGGCTACAAAGGTGATATAAAATAAGAAGCCATCCAACATCTTGGAGATAATTATTTAAAAGCAATGAAAATGACGACAGCTCATTAATGTAAAGAAAGAGAAACCGTTGGTACCAACTAAGATGTCACTGTGGACAACTGCAAACAAAATATTCGACTAATATGAAAACTTACAAAAATCGTCGTGCTTAAGAAAATAATAATTAAATTTTAAACGATAAATTCACAGCAATTCATATTGAAATTTATCAACTCATTTTATTATTATTTTCTACAAAATTTCGGACTTGGTCCAATTCAACCTAAATCTAAAGCATTTTGAGCTTCGTTAAATTAAATAAGAGTCTGTAGGATTCGTGTTGTACCTACTTTTCATGCAAAAAAACTAACCTAAATCTTACCGACTCTAATTTTGTTTGATTAATGGGGAATTTAGAGTCGGTAAGATATTGGGTTGGGTTTAAAAAACGTATTATTTTTAAACATAATGTTTGTTATTACACTTAAAAGTGGATTATAATAATTACAGGTTAGGTTATGCAAAAAGTTGGTCACAGTATTATCATTAGTATTAGGACATTAATCTTCACCCTGGGTGTAAGTCAAAGCGTTTGTGTACCTGCATAAGTTTAGGCCGGGATAGACCTGAAATACCTATTATAAAGGATCCCTTTCTTAAAGGATTAAAATTTGCCGAGTTAGACAAATCCCATAATTTCAATCGATCCATCATACACCTACAGATAATGTAATAGCAATCTACAAAATTAAAAATCAGTCAAAACGACGTTATTTCCAGACAGCAATAATTTACGCAAAAAAGGTTAAATGTTAACCAAAAAACTTTGTTCATTATTTTTATAACATACATCTATAATGAACCTTGCATAAATATTATTAAATCATGTCTTTTAAAGGGCCTTACTTAAATTAAATGTTCATTTGACTTTGAACGGCATTTGGAAGGTAATTACTTGTAAACTCGTGTTAGCATGAATAACTTCATCATATTCTTATACATAGAACTTAATTGAATGTTACATCAAAAACCAATAACAGCTCGTAGAGATTCCCGCAAATTTAGTTGTTCAATACGACATTTTCTACTTATCATAACACACTTATTGACAGTTTTAATGTCAAGTTTGGCCAGGATAATGAAAAAGGATTTTTCATTATACCTACCTTAAAACACTATATTTACATGCCTATTTAGCGCACCGATAGTGAGCTTTTTCCGTGGAAAATTTTACGGTGTACAAGTGTCATCAGCTGCAGTTTTCTAGAAATCGCAAATTTTTTGTTTATTTTCTTAGCAACGGGGTAAATAACGCTTGTTTTTTGACAATTTTTTTATATTTTTAGTGATAATATCTTAACAATTTGTGGTTTTCAGGTAGATATAATAAAAAATATCGTTCATTACACGTCCATAAATGCTTTTTCCGTGCTTGCACGACTTTCCGTGGGAAGCGCAGCCGAACATAAGCCAGTAAATCTCCAGTAGACCGAATATGATAGCTTGAAGAGTCTACAAAGAACTGGGGTGAGCTCTTGAGCACAGGTCTTCAGGACAATTGTCGGCATTTCATCTGGTCCTACTGCCTTATTAGAGTCATTTAGGGTCCTTGTTATGTCAGCCCGCGATTTGACTGGTAATTTCTCGACGTGTTAGCGGTTTCGATATAAGGATTGTTACGGAACCTCTAGAAAAAGGTCGATACTCTGGAATTATGACTTAGAGCTATAAAAAGGAAAGCGGCCGCGAAAAGGACAGTTTTAAAAGTGTTTATGAGTTATGAAATTCAAAAAGTTGTAAAAGTTGTAATAAGTTGAATATCTATGTGATTGAATATTTATTGTGAAAAAGTATTGTAATAAACAAATTATTTTGTTGCTTTATCGAGACTTAAAATCACCGAACCCAGGAAAGAACAAAATATCGTAACAATACTACGAAAGTATTGCAGTGGCCTGCGCAATTACCGGACTTAAATTCAATAGAGCATGTATATAAAATGCCTTAATGAATAATTTTGAGACTTGGTAACCAATTTAAGACCAGCAAATAATTATTTGAGGCTATGCATGAAGCATGGATAGCTATACTTTAACAATAAAGAGATAACTTAATTCTATCTGTGTAAAGAAGTTGTAAAACTGTTATAACTAATTAGGAAGGACACACTATCTACTTATTAATTTATTCATTTTAAAATATAATTAAATTTGAGTATTATGTTTGACATTTTTAAGTTATTTTTAAGATTTTCTAGATTTTTGTTTTTTTGTTTAAAGGTAATGGTTTCAATAAACTATGTCAAAATTGACATGTTTAAACTTATTAACTGCAAAACCTCAATTTAGTAAACAATTTATAGCTCAGAATAAAATATCCTTAGATTATTACCATGCATGTATGTGAACGAGGATGTCCCTAACATAGAAGCAAACACATGAGAAGAATGAAACTAATTTATTTTTTAACATAGTCACCTGCAACGTTTATGCACTTGGTATATCGGTGTTTAAGTGTTTCAAACCTTTGTGAAAAAAATTTAGAAGTCTTCAGTCATTTATTTACCGCCGACATCACTTCATTATTATCAGCAAAGCGGATTCCACGAATATGATCTTTTAACTTTGGGAATAGATGGTAATCGCTGGGGGGCAATTTTAAAGAATAAAGGGGTTGTTTAGAAATTTTAAATTCCTCAGTAAGAATGGCAGCCATTGCAACACAACTTTTGTGAACCGAAACATTGTCCTGGTGGCAAAGCACACCTCGACACAATTTTCCTCTTGTCTTTTTTTTGATCGCTTCGCGTACTTTTGGTATTAAATTCGCATGATCTTAACAGCTGATGGGACAAAACGAAATTTTTGAGGGGAAGGGGAATCCCTCAATCCATGCTTTAATTTTTTGGATTCTGGATTAAAGTGATGAACCCATCTGATCTTCAAATTCGTTTCCGCTGCAACCTGGCGAACACCCAATCCCTGATGTAAAATTTTTTCAACGCTTTCAACAGAAAACCTACATGTCTCTGCTATAGCCTTGACTGTAATTCTAATGTCATTTAATACCATGTCATGGACTAAATTTACATTTTCTTTGGTCACCACAGTTGTTGATTACCTGGTACGAAAAGACAGAGTCACCCAATACTTCTGCCATGTCCTTATAAATTTCTTGCAGTGATAACCCCTTTTTACAGATGTACATTATTGCACCTCTCATCTCAATGTTGGCCATTTTTATAAAATCACGCACACCTAAATGAAAAAAAATTAATATTTAACATACACGAAGTGATGCGCTGATGCTAATTGGCACACACGAATGTCATGCAATAAGATTTTGCCTGACACTTTATTTGCATTTGTCATTTAACGCCAACTATGTTAGGGACAACAATTCGTGAAATATCTTTATAAAAGATATGGTTTAATGGAAAAGTTTGCAATTTTTGTATTGTTTTCTTCAACAAACAATCCAATGCACAGTTTTATATATAACTTTTATACACAGGTTCTATTTTAGATTTACCACTCACAAATATAATAAGATCTTTTTTTGTACTTTGTTTTACTAAACGCATCAAGAGATAAAATTTAAACTTGTACATGTTTAATAAAACAATACGTTTTTGTTAAATTAAAGCCTATAACAGCTAAACATAAAAATAAAAAAACTATGCATAATTTTTTTTTATAAAACGATTTAAAAATATAACTTGGGATTTTATTTTAAAAACTATTTAGGTATGTATTTGATTACAACATATTTGTGTAAATAGTTTTGGATTTTATTATAATTATTTACTTTCACTGTACACTTCCCTTCGACTGTGTTGTTAACAAAGAAAGTAGGAACATCTTTATTATAGTTTATTTTTTTACAATATGTTAAACAAAGAAAATCAAAATGTTTTTGGAGTAGTGCTTCATAAATATCTCAGGCATTAAAAATGCATATTATACTTTTAAGCAATCAATGTTCAATTGTTTAACACTACCTACCTAATTAATTAAAATTTGATTGTCTCATATTTCCCAAGGGTAAATTACATATGAAGCAACTGTCGATGAGAGTGAATTAATACAGTTAAAGGTGATATTTATCATATTTATCGACTGTCATCTATCAATTACATTTTATTATGTTTGATTATCTCAGAAAGCAAACGTATTTTTTTTTTTTTATGAAAAAAGGGTAGACCTATCGTGTGGGCTGCGGACGGCGACTATTAGAAGGGGAAGAGATTATAGAAAGGAAATGATTGTGGACACGCTTTTTAAAAAGTTGTAGGTCATAGTTCTCTGGAAAAACTAATTTTGGAAGCTTATTCCATTCCGTAGCAGCCCTGTAAAAGAAGGATTCTTGATAAAGATTGGTCCTTGTAGTGTCAATCTTGAGAGTAAATGGGTGAGACTGATCAGCGTGCCGAGTTCTTCGGCCGAATGTGGCCAATGGTGGCACAAGAGTTTTTATTTCTCTGGAGCATCTGCCATGGAAATATCTGTAGAGCAATGACTGGTCTGCAACTCTTCTTCTATGTTCTAGAGGGTGAAGGGTATCTGTGAGAGTTGAGCTGTTTATCAAGCGAATGGCTCTTTTCTGAATGGAATCTAGAAGACGAAGAGAATGCCTTGGTGCTGAACCCCGAATGTGCGAGCAATACTCCAGTAGAGGTCGGATTTCAGCCTTGTACGTAGTCAACAGTTGATCAGGAGTAAAAAACTTTCTGGCTTTCCACAGAAAACCTAGCCTTTGGCTTGCCGACTTTGCGATGTTAGCAACATGGTCATGCCAAGACATATTATTGGACACCGTGACTCCCAAAATCGAGATGGAGGGACTTGGTTCAAGGGTATTTTCGGACATTGTGATGGGATGATTTGAGGAATTCACTTTCTTGGAAAACGTGGCACTTTGTGTTTTTTGGGCGTTGAACTGAACAAGATTGTTGGTTCCCCACTCGACGATTGCTTTAAGATCTCTATTGATGAAATCAACCTGTTCCTGTCTGAGTCTATTTGTATCATTCACCGAAAGTGATCGATAGGATGTGAAAGTTGAGACAAGTGTGCTATCGTCTGCGAAACTGTAAATGGGGTTTGTGGTGGTTTTCAAGAGGTCGTTGATTTGTAAAAGAAATAAGGTGGGGGATAGGATGAAACCCTGGGGGACCCCGGCATCAGTTTTAAACGCATCAGAAGAAATACCGTCAACTGCCACATGTAAGGAGCGATCTTGCATGAAGCTCAAGAGCCATTGGCGCAGTTTGCTTGGGAGACCGTAGGCAGATAATTTAATTAACAGTGCCTGGTGCCAAATGCGGTCAAAGGCTTTAGATATATCCAAGGCTATTGCACGGGATTCACCAAACGCTTTTTCCATAACTTTGGATATGATTGAGAGCAATGCAATAGGGCGATAATTTGCAGGAATAGTCTTCTTTCCTTTTTTCGGAATCGGTTGGACTTTAGCGTTTTTCCACATGGACGGAAATACTCCTTTGCTGTATGATAAATGATAACTGATTTAATGGTGATTTGAAAAGTTTGCGAAAAAAAATGTAACAAGCATGTTATCCTACTAAAATTATATTTGATGTATACACATCATTTTTTAGGAGATTGGAGAAAAAATAATTTTATGGATGTTTCCACATTAGAAGTTTTACACTTATGTCTTTGAAATTAATCAAATATTTGCCAATAAAGATAGTGATGGGCTAATTTAAATAAAAAAAAATCAGTAATTTACTTATCGAAATATCTTGAGATATCTCGAGAACAAAACCATTGAGTGATCATATCACACAAATACTCTGCCTAGTCAAATAATTAGATACACGATGAAATGCCTTTGGTAATACAGTAAAATTAGGCTACATTATAAAAATTTATATTTATTTTTTCAGTAAGTGCATAAATGTGGCATCTAAATTAAGAACGGGATGACTTTTGATCAAGCAAATGGTGTTGTGACGCCCGGAGGACTACTTGCCTAATGGAGTGAATTTTAATCATGAGATTTATACAGAATTTCCAAGGAAATTTTTAAAGCCTGCCATCAAAACCAATAGACAGGAATTTCCACTTAAAGAGGTATTAAGTGAATTAACATTTTGGGTAACGATCAGAGATAACTGTTTACAAGAATGTTGATGTCAACAACAGAGCCCATTCTAAGTGTCGCAGTTAAAAAAGCAAAGGAATATTATCCGGTGAGTTATTCGATTTTTTTATGTTCAGGGGTATAAAAAGAAAATGTTACTTTTTACTGTAACAGTGATAAAAGTGTTAATTAGCCTTATTTTCTTTGTGATGTCATAGAATACTCTAGTATTTAAAAAGTCGACTGGCAAACGGTAAATACTGTTGTTTTTAAATGTTTCAAATAAAGAGCACAATACTCAGTCTTTAAATTATTTGCAAGTAACTATATTAATTGCTATGGACCATCAACAATGTTTAAGCCAATGAACAGGTCATATTAGCATAATCTGAGGAAAGATTGCAGACAATGGTTAATATTATGTAAGAAAAAATCAACGGGATGAAAGTAAATGTAAGCAAGGCGAAAGTAATGGCATTTGAAAGAGAAGAAAGCATGACAAACTGCGAGGTGTTGATAGAAGAAAAAGAGTGGAACGAGTAAATAAAATTGTATAATTGGATTTAAAGTTTACGAAAGACGGAAAGTATGACTTTGTTAGCAGGGAAACAAATGAATAGGACCCTGCATAACTTTGTGAGCAACCGGAACGTTTTAAAAAAGGCACGACTGGCTGTGCTTGGCAGGGCCGGATTTAGAGGTCTAGAGGCCCTGGGGCAACAAAGGAGTGGAGGCCCCCTGGCTCCAAATTATTTTCCGAATAAAATGAACAATTTTTTCAGTTGAGTTTTTCAATAAATATTTTATTGTGAAACGCAGGTAGATTCTTCTAGTATTCAACAAACATACATAAATATAATTGGAAACAAGAATTATTTGAAATTAAATTTTAGTGTTAACGAACGGAACCTTTCGAGCTTTTTTCGCCGAAAAATCATTAATGATTTCGCTAAAATCCAGTTCCCAAAGTAAATCGCTTTCAATGCTTAGGAGAGAAAGGTTTGATAAACGGTTCTGTCCCATCGTGGTTCGAAGCCTATTTTTGATAATTTTGATTTTTGAAAATGAGCGCTCTCCAGTGCAATTTGATACCATCAAGACCAAATACATTCTTAATGCAATTTCAAGGTTTGGGAATGTAGCTCTGAAATTTTGATCTTCGAGAATTTGGTAGTAAAATAGTTCCGGAGATTGGCCTTTCTCATAGTTTTCTTTGTATGACTCGATCAAAGACACAAATTAAACCAACTCATTACCAAGACTGTAAACTTTCACCAATGCCTCTGCTGCAGCGTGCAAATTTTCAGCATCCATCTTCTCGATGTGATTAAGAAATCCAAATCTCGAACGTACAGCTTCACAAGCATGCAATCTTTCAGTAAGAGAAACACATAGCTGGTCAACCACTGGGATGAAGGCGGACACTTTGTATTTCTTCTTGGGTGATAGATTTGCATCTTGTGCTTTCCCGTAATCGAGCGGATTCAACCTCACATTTCTCGTTCCGGTGCGTGATTGTACGTATTGGTCAGTATGAGATATTTTTTTTGCTGCTTCCTCGTATTTATCAAAATCGTTTCTTTTGGATTCTACGAATGATTTCAATGATTCTAGTGCACGCATTGCTGATTCCAGAATCATTTTCGGGTCTTGCAACATCTTGTTTGTAGCGTTAAATCGCTCCAAGATGTCGTTCCAAAAGGTTGCAAACAAAGCGGTTTCGAGACTACTCATCTTCTTTAGAAGGTGCGTTGCTTAATTCCTCACAATGTCTTTTTGCTCTTTATCGGAAGATATGCTGGTTAGAGCTTCTTCGATTTCCGAGTAGCCGTCGACTATGGCTTTCGTAGCTTCAATAATATTAGCGTTTGACTCCTCGTCACCATGATGTGGGTTTTGTATGAAAATTGATATTCTTCAATAATTATAGAAATAAATTATTATTGATCAACTATGATTTTTTCAAATTTTTTGCATGAAGTAAAATTCGTGAATAATTGATGGCATTTAATTGTGTCACAATAATAATTATTTGCCTATCAAAATTCAAACTACATACCTTGCTGCATAAAGAAATATGGAAAAAATTACCAATTAGTCAATAATAACTGATTTGTTTAAAAATTAAATAACACTAATTGTTCACATATTGCAATTAGTTTATACATATAAAATTAAAAAAAAAAAATGTCGAGGCACGGAATCGAATATCTAATCTCCGAGGCTGTGGGCAAGTACCATCCCACTCAGCCATTGAGCCAGTGGGATACTTTCTCAAGACCAGTAGTGAATTGCTAGTGCTCATGAGGACCATTTGAGATTTTGAAATTTTACTGATTGCCTGACTGAGGTGAACAAAGATGGAACAATGATATTACTGTTAATTTTCGAAAATAATATAATCATGTTTGTACAAACTACTGTAGATAAAGGTAAAACAGCGAAAAAAAATATCAAAGGAAAAGATATATTTTTTTTTACTAGTGTTTACTAGTCGGAATTAAAAAAAAAATTCCGACGTCTCTATTGTGGGGGCCCCTCTTTTGTGGAGGCACCGGGGCTGCTGCCCCGGTTGCCCTCCCTTAAATCCGGTCCTGGTGCTTGGAGAAAGTATGGTTTCTACACTTATGTATGGATCAATGCTGCTGAGATGCTGTCTGAGAAGTATATCTAAAGTGTCCCTGATAAATAAAGTAAGGAAAAGTGTGTTAAGAAAATTCTGTGGTGTAAAAGAAGATGCAGTAACAAATATAGATAAAAGGAATGCTTAGATGGTTTGATAATGTGACTATACAGGGTGTGGCGCGAAAAGTTTTGATTAAAAGTAATGGAGAATACAGTTATGTTAAAAATTTAAAATTACGAAGCTGTAGGTTTTGGATAACGCTAAGTTTAAATATATTGTTGTCCTGAATGTAGCACTTCCTGTTATACCGGAAGTAGACGTCAACTTTTTTATTTTTAATGGAACCTTATATTTTTTATTTTTGAATTCTACATAAAATTTTAGATAAACTGTGTGCAAAATGTCCCATACCAAAAATGAAGTATTTTCGAGATATTTCGATTTTTTTCAAAATTTGGAAAAGATCCTAGTCCACATTGAATAACGATATCTCCATTAATAACAAAGGTAATGACGTGAAATTTTAACCAATAAACAACAAGCGCTTGTCTAACTTATTATTTTATACAGAGTGTTTTAAACTTAGCCGCCAACATGCACAATTTCAATCATTTATAAGTTGCTTACTTTAAATATAACACCCTGTATTTTATTTCATTTTTTTCTGTATTTTTTTAAACCAATTTGTTTGGTATTGGTATTCCGTATACCTACATCCAACCACTTTTGAAATATTTCAGTTAAAATATAACACTACTTAATTTTTCAACTTTAGTAAAGGGTAGGCCCTTGGCTGTCAAAGATTTGAAAGTTAGAACGTTAATTGTTTATGTTATTTTGACAGTTTCTTTACCAATTTGTTTTTTATAGTCAATAATGGCAAATGTAGGATTTACTAATGAACATTTTTTAAATCTTATTATTTACGGTGAGTGTAATAGAATTGTTGAACGGACTTGCCGTGTTTTTGCAGAAAGACATCCAAATCGACAAAATGCAACTGGTAATATTGTAAGAAGATTGTTTAAAAACTACCGTCAGTTTAATAAATTTAAAACAAAAATTAATAAAAATAAACTACTAGTGAACAGTGATTGCTACGGTTTTTACACACATCTTTTGCTTCCTCTACTTTCATCAGTGCTCTCATACATGCTCATCGGTTGTTGGTACTCTTGACCTGGCCTTTTTTCAAAACAATTTTGATTTGATCGAGATATGTTCGCCAAAGTCAACCTTTACGGACTTGTCCATTCACACTCGCCTTATAAATTTTTTTCGTCGATCTTCTTTTATCCATCTTTTGTGTCCAAACCTTCTAAGCATAACTTTATCTATCTTTGTAACCACATTTTCTTTTACACCACAGCGTTCTCTTATCTCACTATTCTTTATTTTATCCAACCGAGTCACTTCGGCTATACTTCTCAGACTACTCGTCTCCACAGAAATAATTTCATTTTTATGCCTTTTCTGCCAAACCCAACATTCACTACCATACATGAGTGTAGGAACCAACACTTCTCTATGCACAACCGGACGTGCCTTTTTTTGGCACTTCATGGCTGTTTTCAGTAACTTATACAGTGCCCCATTCATTTGTTTTCCTGTTAACACCCTTCGCTCAATGTCACTGTCATACTTTTTATCTCTCGTAAACTGTGAACCAAAGTATACAAATTCATTTACTTGTTCCACTCTTTTTCCCATAATCAGAACTTCACAGTTTGTCATGCTTTTTTCTCTTTCAAATACCATTACTTTCGTTTTGCTTACATTTATTTTCATCTTTTTAATTTTTAGGGCATCCTTATAACATTAACCATTGCCTGTAACTCTTCTTCAGATGATGCTAATATGACTCGATCACTGGCGTAAAGAAGGCATTTGCCGATAAAATCATTTATTTTCAATCCATACGCACTTTTTTTCAAATCTTTTAAATAATCGTCTAGTTAAACAGCCATGGCGAAGCCACACGTCCCTGTCTCATACTTTTTTCGATGTTAAACCAGTCTGTGTAAGCTCCGTTTATCCTGACACAAGCAGTGAAATCCTCGTAAAGTGATTTTAGTGCTCGTATTAAACTACCGCTCACCCCATACATAGACAATGTCGACCACAATTCACTCCTCACCACTCTGTCATAGGCCTTTTCCAAAACTATAAAAGTGCAATAGACCTTCTGACTTCTAGCTAAGAATTTTTCGACTATACCTCGTAATGAAAAGACCTGATCCGTACATCTCCTTCTTTTTTTACATCCTGCTTGCACATCCCAAAACATCTTTTCAGTTTCATTCCTTACTCTTTTAATCAATATCTTTGCATACAGTTTGCTGACTATGTTGAGTAAACTAATACCTAGGTAGTTTTTACAGTCCTATTTGTAATTAAATTGTAAAAACCTAATTTTTCAACTTTAGTAATAACTGAGTACAATTTTTAAAATATATTGGTGTCTTTGTGAACTTTTTTAATGTTATTTGCTTAACATTTTTAAAATTGTTGGCCTCTGTAGGGCTTATGCCAACTTTGGAGGGTACAATAATAGTTTCATTCTAAATAAATAAATATATATAGTTGTCCCATTCTTAAAAAAAAATTTTAAAGAAAAAATTTATTTAGCTCTTCATTGAAACATAAATGACTATTTAAAAGAAAAAACGTGCTACCGAAAACGTGTTCAAAATTTATGGCCCTAATTACGTTCTAACCGGGAAGTAAATTTGCAAAATAAATTTAAAACATCCTTAAAACCCATTTAACTGCGTATCATATGTTTGTTCAAAGATTGTATCTTTGCAGATTTACTGTCTGACGGTTTGTATTAAAACATAACGAATGGTAATTTAGCCATTTTAAAGGGGTTCATTGGATTTAACAGTAACCAGTTCTCCAATGTACCAAAATACAAATACATTGAAACCTGGTTAAGTGAGATATCAGGGAACCTGCAAATTTGTCTCACGTATAGAGGTATTTCACTTACCCAATGTCTTAGATATCCAGGTATATAGTCCGGTCAATTTAGACCAAAAAACAAGAGTGAGGGTACATACATTTTCAACGAGCTGAAAGTTAGTGAAATTGTTCAATACATAATTATAAATAAAATTTTAAAATTCTCCATCATTCCCGTGTATGGAAAAAATTTTACTCAAGGTCAAAGATCAAAAAAATGTGTTTTTCGCGATTTTCAGCAGAACGGTAAATATTTTCATAAAATTCTTTTAGACAAAAATTGTAGATCATAAAATAATCTATAAAATATGTATCCATATTTTTTTTTCTAAGAGCCACCATTTTTGAGATATAACGATTCAAAAAGTTGTAAAAGTTGTAATCGTCATAGTATGCATGAATATGCCACGCAAATACATCTCTGGAGTTGTAATATATGTAAAAATATTTTTCTATCGGTAATTTTAAATATAACACCAGGTATTGTTGGTGTTAGGTTAGGTTGGACTAATTTTTTTACTTTTACTGCCTCAATTAGTAGCGATTATTATTAGCCTAACCTAACCTAACACCAACAGTAACTGATGAAGAACTTTGAAAATGCGGGGACTTATTAGAGAAGACCCCAATATTTAGATTACATTAAAACTCTGACAAAGTATAGTCTTCTACTCGCGTATAATGATAGCTATTATCCTTGAGAATAATAGCTATCATTATACGCTCGTTAAAAAATATAGGGGTCCAAATCCATGCGCCTCCTTAATATTACTTGGGATACTACATACTAGTGGTAAAGAACGATAGAAAAAAATTTGAAGCACGTTCGAGGTGGAGCCGCGATTCGACAAATTTACCAAAATTATTATTACTTATGATTCTGCATTTTTTAAATGTAATTTATTTTCTGTATTTTACCAACTGTGCTTACTTATAAAAAATAATCTTTATCATAAAATATGGAAAACTAATTGCGCTTAGAAATATATAGGATCCCTAAGTCATAATGATTTTTACCATAAAGTGGCCATAACTTTAAATATCCTTGATATAGTCCAAGCAAACATCACATTAGGAGACTCGTTAAAACAAGCTACGTTTAAATATAAAATAAAAATTGGGTAATGCCATTTAAAAAAAAGTTATGATTGGTTAGATTTGAACTGATAATATACCCTATATATTATTACGACCCGACCCTGTTGCCTATCGTCTTGATACGCTAGCGAGTCGATCACAATAAGGGTGAATATTAATGAGCTGCTAGTAATACACAGATCACACTGGATGATTCTGGAATTTCTTTTAATAGGTTCGATTATTCGAGAACATTAATTCGGAGGTATTAAAACGGAATCATAGATCGAGGTTTTTAAGTTAATTTTTAAAGTTAGTTTAAAGTCAAGTATTTTAAAATAATTATAAATTATTTGTTAGTTATTTTACTGAGAGTTTATAATTACCGAACCCAAGGAGAAAATATCGTAACAATATGTAATTATAAATAATTTTGAATTATTCATTTTGAGATGCTTAACAATTTTGCTTTTAAATTTTTTTCGTATTTATTATAATAAAGAAACACAACGAATTTACCGCACTATTAGTGTAAGCAAAATATAACTTTGTACGATGTAATATGCGTATATATATAACGCAGTTAATAAACATTATTATACTGTTACAAATCCGGTCTTGACGGCAACCGACGAATCGACCGCGGCTAGGGTCCGTATAAAACCGCTTTGTCGGCCGCCAAAGGGGTCTGGCAAGGTCGAGCAACCTCTAGAAGCCGCGTCGCGAAGGGTGGAGAAACAGGTAGAATGATCTAGAATTGTGATATAGAGGTATAAAAGGGGAAGCGATCATAACAAGGGACAGTATTGGTTTTAAAAGTATTTATGAATTAAGAAATGTAAATAGTTATAAAAAGTTGTAAAAGTTGTATATCTAAGTGATTAATAAAAGTAGAATTTATTGTATTAGAATAAACATTGTTTTGTTACTGTATCGAGAGTTGTAATCGCCGAACCCACGGAAGAACTAAAAATCTTAAAAATACTATTAAATTTTCTCGGCTCTGTATACTTATGCGGCAATCTTGGTACATACGGACAGATTGCCATTCGCGCTTCTGTAATAAACTGCTTGACCTAGAAATAGAGACGAATACAAAAATGTAGAAGTTTGTGCTTTCTTTGTTTGTTTAAGTGTTTTTTCGAACTATTCAGCATTTTTGTGGCAAACGCGAATTAGTAAGCTATTTTATTAACATTATTTGGAACATCCGAAATAAAAATGATTTTGGAATGTGAATAATATTTTAGCACAGGACAATTTATTCTCCATTTGTTTAGTTGGGTGTTTTTTAGGAGTATTCATTTTTTTATTTGTTAAATATTATGTATTGTTTCCATTTTATTAAAATTCATAGCCAAATGGTTTATGTGAATGAGCATTTTCCTCAAGTACGAAAAATTCCTCATTAGCAGCGTTAGTGGTACATTAGGGACAAACATGACCTAATCCCCAATTGCATACATGTAAAAGTATTTCTTCTGATGCGTTTAAAACCAATGCCGGGATCCCACAGGGTTCCATTCTGTCCCCCACCTTATTTCTTTTACACATCAACGACCTCTTGAAAACCACCACGAACCCCATTTACAGTGTTGCAGACGACAGCACACTTGTCTCAACTTTCACATGCTATCGATCACTTTCGGTAAATGATACAAATAGACTCAGACAGGAACAGGTTGCCTCCATCAATAAAGATCTTGAAGCAATTGTCGAGTGAGGAACCAACAATTTTGTTCAGTTCAACGCCCAGAAAATACAAAGCGCCACGTTTTCCAAGAAAGTGAATTACTCAAATCATTCCATCACAATGTCCGGAAATACCCTTGAATCAAGTCGCTCCATCTCGATTTTCCTCCATCTCGATTTTGGAAGTTACGGTGTCCAATAATATGTCTTGGCATGACCATGTTGCTAACATCGCAAAGTCAGCCAGCCAGAGGATAGGTTTTCTGTGGAAAGCTAGAAAGTTTTTTACTCCTGATCAACTGTTGACGACGTACAAGGCTCAAATCCGACCTCTACTGGAGTATTGCTCTCACATTTGGGGTTCAGCACCAAGGCATTCTCTTTGTCTTCTAGATTCCATTCAGAAAAGTGCCATTCGGTTGATAAACAGCTCAACTCTCACAGATACCCTTTACCTTCTAGAACATAGAAGAAGAGTTGCAGACCAGTCATTACACCACAGATATTTTCATGGCAGATGCTCCAGAGAAATGAAAACTCTTGTATTACCATTGGCCACATTCGGCCGAAGAACTCGGCACGCTGATCAGTCTCACCCATTTACTCTCAAGATTGACATTGACAAGGTCCAATCTCCATGAAGAATTCTTTTTTTACAGGGCTGCTACGAAATTAAACAAGCTTTTAAAATAATTTTTTCCAGAGAACTTTGACCTGCAACCATTTTTGCGATTAATTTTATTAAAAAAAAAAAACTACCAGAAAAATGTTTTTGGCGGAAGACGACGTTTCGGAAGCAAAATTAAAATTTGCATATATCAAGGACAATAATGTAGCAACATTAAAACGTTGGCTTGCTTATCGTAATTTAAAAATTTCAGTCAGAAAAAATAAATTAATTGACAGGTTTGTGTTGAAAATTCCGTATTTTTCAACTATAGAATGTCCTTTGATCCATTTCTTGATTTCAAAACCTCATTATAAACGAGTGCTATAGGCAACCAATTATTTACTCGGTTTCCTGAGATTAGTCGCTTTGCTATAGGCAACCAATCATACATTAAGTCACAAGCGAAACCAATAAATAAAGCTGACATCAGCGCTGCTTTTACTAAACTATTTTGACCACTTCCGTTTGGTGAGTTCGTCCATCGTCTTCATAGAGAGAACAAGCAAGCTTCGTTTTAAAACACCACGTGGTAAAAAATTTACTAGCAATATAATTAGATAAAATCAGTTAATTTAAAAAGCCATTAAACAGTAAAAATTTTCGAAAGAGACAAGAGTTTCTCAACTGTAAGCTTATTGTACATATTTTTACAATATATTATCAAACAAGAAAAGTGTTTAATTTACTTCATCAAGAGGTTCACGGCGGTAAGGCCAGCAAAAACTGACAGCAAAAATGAATTACGAACCAGCCAACCCTAGCTATCGAAGACTTAACAACGAATCGAGGCACGGCGAGATTCAACAGAGGCAGACACACAACATCCTACAACTTCTGCAACCCTCTCTTAGAAAACTCCCTGTTGCTTGTCGGCGCGCTAAGAGTTAGTAAACAGAGTTTAGTTATTATGTAGCGATAGTTTAGGACTCTGATAACAGATGTTCAAAGTAATAATAAATTTAAAACTTATTTTCGACTGAAATATGAGTCGAAAATACTTGGTAAGTAACCTAAATTTTATAAAATATCACAAATTGAAATATTTTAGTAACAAACAGGGGTTATATTTTTTTTCTAATTCATGTTTATTTACTAAAAAAACAATCAACAGTTGTTTACTCGTTAATAATATCTACAATAACATGGGTAATTACTTGAGTGAAATAAATGTTTTACTTCAAAATTGACAATTAAGTAGTTACATAACCTTACTAATTGTTGCAGAAACTGGATCCAGATTTTCCTCAGTTGAACCTCTACCACAATTATTAAAATGGTTTGAACACACATAATATGTATTATGTATGTTTATAACAATTGAATATTGTTACTAATAAATGATTATTGATCATAATAATTAAAAAAAAAATTTAATTGTTTATAACAATTGAAAATAGCTACCGCTTATGAAATGATACGAAAAAGTTTAAAAGTATAAGGTTGACATAAATAGAATATTGTTAATGACAATTATACTTTTTTATTAACAATTTGAAATCGTTTTTTTTTAAATCATTTTAATAATAATTATTATAACAGCAAAACATATGGTATTTTTTTATTCTTTCCACTGGGAAGTTAGTCGTGTGGAACTCTCGTGTCGCAAACAGACCACTGATATTTTTAGTAGTAAATTATTTTGATGTTAGTTACTTATATTTTAAAATTGTAATAAAAAAATTTAAATGGCAGTTTCCAGTTATTAATTTAGATCTAAGTTAATTAAAACATATGCCTAAAATTTCATTTATACTTATGTTTTATTAATTCGCATAAACTTCAGAACAAAAGGGCAACAACAATATTCTTTACTTAAATTAAAGTATTTCTTAAAGGTAATAAATTAAAATTGAATGGCAGCAACAGTAAACTCGTGGATTTGGGGACCTAACGAAAACTTTCAATTGTAAAGTTTGAGCTGTGCTCCAAGTTGAAATTAAAAATCATTTGGTATAATTTGTGAAAAACTTTAAGTATGCAGTAAAGGGGCGGCCTTACCATACCCCACTTGCACAAAACCTACCCTAGCTGCTTTGCAATTGACTTTGTTTAGAAGAACAACGGTATCAAACACTTTAATTCAACGTTATTTTGATAACTGTGTAACACTGCTATCTATTATTTCAAAGGTCATGGAAAAAGCCATCAACATCGAGCTCATGAAATATCTGGAGGACTCAGGAATTATCAATGATAGGCAATATGGCTTCCGCCATCAGAGATCAACTGGTGACCTGCTCGCATACGTCTCACATATATGGCAGTTATCTATTGAAAAGTATGGAGAAACTTTAGCTGTGGCATTAGATATCTCCAAGGCGTTCGATCGAGTTTGGCACCAGGGACTCCTCGCCAAGCTTCCATCTTACAGCTTGCCCCCTCAGCTGTGTTCTCTGCTTGCTAGTTTTCTCTCAAACAGGTCTCTCCATGTAGTGGTCGATGGAGTTTCATCTGAGACTCTACTCATAAATGCTGGTGTTCCGCAAGGATCCATTCTAGCACCAACACTATTTTTACTTCACATCAACGACCTGTTGAAAGCAACTTCATGTCCCGTACACAGCTTTGCCGATGATAGTACCCTCCATACCGCTTTCTCTTCCAGGGCCCCTATATCAGCCCGTGAAACCAGAAATGAACGAGGAAAAAATGTTAACAATATAAATATGGACTTAGCAACAATTCTCGAATGGGGATCCAATAACTTGGTAGAATTCAATGCAAACAAAACACAAGCATGTCTTTTCTCTAGAAAAGCCGATCTTACTGTGCCTAACATAACTTTGTTAGGAGTAACCATACCACTGAAGTCATCCATATCGATGCTTGGTATTACTATCAGCAATAACTTTTCCTGAGAAAATCACGTGAGGTCCATTGCCAAAAGTGCATCCCAAAAACTTGGTTTTTTGTTTCGTGCCAAGAGATATTTCACCTCCAGTCAGCTGCTTATTATCTATAAAGCACAGATCCGACCTGTACTGGAATACTGTTCCCATATTTGGAGTGCGGCACCTAAACATATCCTGAAGTTATAGGATTCTGTCCAAAAAAGTGCAATTCGTCTCGTCGGTGATGCCTCGCTTACAAACTCGCTTACTTGTCTGGAACACCGTAGGAAAGTTGGCGATTTGTCTCTATTTTATAGATATTTTCATGGGCGATGCTCTTCTGAAATATCAACAATCGTTCCTCCTTTGGCAGTCTCTTCGAGATTAACCCGTCAAGTTCAGTCTTCACACCCCTTCGTGGTCACTTTGGAGACCTGCAGAACATCACTTTCCAAAGACTCATTCATCCAACGAATTGCGAGGCTTTGGAACTCATTGCCTAGGGAGGTGTTCCCCGAGGCATACAACCTCCAGAAATTTAAGAAGAACACCAACTCCTACCTTCTTTCCCTTGGTTCCCACGATGTTCTCTGAACATTACAGGATATCCCTTTTCGTGGGAACCAGAACATATAAAAAAAAAAAACAGCTTTAACAACAAAATCTATCAATACAATATAAGAAATTTAACACTTTCCATATAAACTCGACCCGATACCATTCCTCAAGAAGTTTATTATTTAAAGGGCTAAGTAACTATAAGCTACCATTATGAAGTTTATAGCTATATTGTATACAATTGCTATTGTAATCAAATTTTAATTGTGAAAAAACTATCAGGTATAATGTTAAAAACATTATTGATTACCTACATACATACATAAAGTAACGCCTTTTGCCGGTGGCGGTGGGCAGAGACTACTTTTTTTTATTTCTACGGTTCTGACGCAAGTCTTTTGCTGCTTCCATTTTCATCGGCGCTTTTATACACGAACGTCGGTTGCTGGTACTCTTGACCTGACCTTTCCTCAAAAAAAATTCGAGTTGATCGATATATGTTCGCCTAGGTCGACCTTTACCGACTTGCCCATTCAGACTCGCCTTAAAAATATGTTTGGACAATCTTCTTTAATCCATCCCCTCTAAACGTCCAAACTATTTAAGCAATCTTTGTTACCACATTTTCTTACTTACTACCATACATACCTAAATAATATTGTATTTTCTATTATTTAATAATTATTATTATGACAAAAGTCAGATGACTGATGAAATAAAAATTCAAAGGGGCGTGCGACAAGGGTGTGTGTTGTCACCACTTTTATTTAACATATATTCAAAAGAAATATTTAATAATGCCCTGTGTGATTCATTAGCAGGAATTCTTATAAATGGTAAACGAATCAACAACATCCGATTCGCGGATGATACAGTAATATTCGCCGACAAACTAGAGGACCTACAAAATATGATGAGCCAGCTTTCAATGCACAGTCAGGAATATGGAATAGATATAAATATAAATAAAACCAAATACATAGTTATACCACCACCCAAACGGCTTATTATAAATAATACAGTTATTGAAAAGGTAAAGACTACAACATATTTGGGAACTACAATCAACAAGAGTTGGGATCATTCTCTCGAAATACGTTGTCGTAGCAGCTCGTGCTGCATTCCTTAAAATGTCGAAAATGTTTAAATGCCACTTTCTGAACTTAACAACTAAAATACGACTTCTCCGATGCTATTTGTTTCCTATGCTCCTACATGGAGTTAAGTCATGGACTGTAACAGATGCAGCCAGTAAAAGGTTGGCTGTATCGACGTATACTAAGAATTCCTTGAACAGGCCCATGTTACAAACAAAAGAGTACTCGAAATTTTAAACAAGGAAATGGAGATCATGAGTACGGTCAAATGTCGGAAATTGGAATACTTGGGACACATCATGAGAAACAGCGAAAGATACGGTCTGTTGCAGCTTATCCTACAGGGAAAGGTGCTTGGAAAGAGGGGACCAGGCATAGTTTAAATACCTGAGAACTTAGTTTGCAACCTCCACCACAGGTCTATTTAGGGCCGCAGTTGATAAAATAATTTTTGCCAGAAGGATCGACAACGTCCGGTAACGGACAAGGCACTGGAAGAAGAAGAATTAATTTTATTAAATTTAAATTTTATTACCTATATTTTTATTCATAACAACTTATTTAAAGGATAGGTATCATATATTTGATTATTGCGATATTCCAATAAAATAAATAAAGTAAAATTTAAAGCCACTTTAAAAGTATACACGTTAAAATATGTTTTTAATTTTATTATTTTTGATCATTATCTACGACAACCTTTACACAATAATAATAAATCTGAGCATTCAAACTAGGACTGTATCTAGCTTCAAATAAACAGATACAATTCCGTATTTACATATTTTCCTTATAACCTTTATGAAAAATATGAACACATGACTTAAATGTATTTGTTACACAAGTAACAAAATTCGGCCGGAGAAAATTATGTATTCCCCTGCAACTACCTATAAATTCTTGTTTTGGGCCAACATAAATTTAGTCCTTTTTTATGAATTTCAACGGGGTGATTCATGATGACATTACAGAGCATCTGCATTTCTGTATCCAGGTCCGGCCTGATAGGAATATATATGACAAACAACACATTTGACTAAATTGTAATAATAAAACTATTTCGACAAGTAGATGTACATGTTTTTATTATTCACTGTAAATTCTGAACAAAAAGAGAAACATTTTTTAAAAAAAATTTTACAAAATACTTTTTCCAGGTCACATTAATACTTTAATAAAAACTAAAGTAATAAAAATAATTACTTTTCTTAATTTGTAGGTAGTAATATTACTATTTTATTTTAACGCGGATTTTATATTTCTATTTAGGATTCAAAAGTAGGGACTCAATTTGCAACTGTTCTGTAAACAAGGTCTCTTATATTTACTTGACACCTGCCAAAAAAAAATTAAAAATTGTTAAAAAATTCGCTGCTACTTTGACAAAAATTCAAACAACTACTTAATATGAATGTACTTAAAATGGATGTTCACCGATGCACCAAATTGTAATAAAACGTGGTTTTGTTTTTAGATCTTAGGCTTTCGTCATCGTAGTAAAAAGAATACAGAGTGGACCAAAAGTCTGGAAACGAACAATTATCTCGTAAATTGCCTGGTCGAATTGTACAAAATTTGGGATAAGCCCATTTTGAGATACGGAGATTCCAGATTTGACATTTGCAATGTTGTCAGATTTGCCGTTTTTCTGATATTATTAGTCACTTTGGGTTTTTAAATACATCACCCTGTATATTCAGTCATTATGGAATCTCCTTTTCAATACGAGTTTAGCCACATATAACACCTATGATTATATGTACTCTAAAAGGTCCAGTCAAGGTCTAAACAATCATGGAGAAATGTGGTAGACGCATTCTACCATCGATTAGGGTACTGTCAACTTACAAATGAAGCACATTTTGAACACTTGATTAAGTTAGCATTATGTTAAAAATGTTGTAATCTTTTAATTGTTACGTTTTAATGTAGACATTGCCACACTTCTGTTTTATTTATTTAATACCTTTTAGACTACATAAAATCATGAGTGACACATGTGACAAAACTCGTATTGAAGAGAAGATTCCAATAATTACTAAATATACAGGGTGATGTATTTAAAAAACCAAAGTGATTAATAATATTAGAGAAACGGCAAATCTGACAACATTGCAAATATCAAATCTGAAATCTCCGTATCTTAAAATAGGCTCATCTCAAATTTTGTACAATTCGGACTAGCATTACAAGATAATTGTCCGTTTCCAGACTTTTGGTCCACTCTGTATATACCAGCCATATATTATAATCTAATTATAATTAGATAATATTAATTTATTAAAATCAGTATCATACAAAGGCTACTTTTTAAAAAAACGCGCGTTTAAAAATAAAAATCGACGGGTGTTGGAGATTAGTACTTTCAACTGTACAATTCCTCTCTGAGAATTCCTTGATTTTTAAAACTACTCAGTACGGCCCTGTCGCCGACAAAAAATCAGCTGAAACACGTGCATTTAATAATCCACTAGAATATTTTGATCACCCTCTTATCACGTGAAAGGGTCATGTGCAAAGAAAGACCGTTACGTTTTTTGACCAATTAAAAGCACGGATTTAAGCGCGAAAAGTAGGGCGAAGTAACTTATATTTCTTCGACTACCTCTTTCCCATTTTATCCGCCGGCCGAAGAACATCTCGCCGCAAAGAGCACCGCACTCCGCTCTCTTCCGTTCTTATCTCCGAACAGGAAGCACCGCTTTAAAACACCACGTGTTAAAAAACATGTATATCAATGCAATCAAGTAAAATTAAAGTTAAATTCAAAGTCGACAGCCAGTAAACAGGATGGAAACTGTAAGCTCCGTGTATAAATTCTACAATATATTAAATGAAAAGTGTGGCGAGATAAAATGATGAGGATAAAAAGCAAGCTGAGGATTTATAAAACATGTGTAAGACCTATTTTAACGTACGCCACAGAAACCAGAGCTGAAACATCAACAACAACAAAAATAATGAGAACGAACGAAATGAAAGAACTAAGAACCATCAAGGGTGTTACCCTCAGGGATAGAATAAGAAGCCAGGATATCAGAGAAGAACTAGAAATACAGGATGTAGTAAGATGGGCTAAAACACGCAAGAGGTGCTAGAAAGATCATGTGGAAAGGATGCCAGATGAAAGGTGGGCAAAGTGGGCCATGTCGCAATGACCAACCTCGCGAAGACCGGTAGGCAGACCACCCAAGAGATGGTACGAAAGCTGGAGCTCAGCATCACAGGAAGAGCTCCGAAGGAGGCTAAACGCAACGGACTAAACAGGACCAAGTCCTATTTTAAGAAGAAGAAGAATAAGAAAAGTGTGGTTGTTTTATTTACTTTTATAAACGAAATTCACGGCGATAAAGCCAGGAAACCTGACAGCCTACAGCAAGTAGACATCTACCAACCAGCCAACTGACTATTAAAAGAATCTAACACCTACATTGAGGAAGACGTCGTCAACAGCAGGAGTAAGTCGAAGCCTGAGAGGTTCAGGTAAAGCCACCCACACCACAGCGCAACTCTAGCCGTCACACTTCTATTCGCTCGTCGTCGTCCTCGCCTAGCGTCAACGGATTTTGCAATTTTTCTCCAAAGTTACCGATTTTTGAAATAATTAATTAATTTTTTTCATACTTTAAATGGATATTTGTTCGATTGTCGTAAGTTCATAAATATTCAGCACTTTACGTGATTCTGACTCACTTAATTTCAGCTTGCATTGGACATGTATCAAAATTTATCTTCGAGACACCACTAGATCGGCTTAAAATAAAAGCGCAGCGAATTGCTTCCGAAAAGTATCTGTCACATCTAATCGCTTGGGGTTCATTGCACAAAAACAATTTGAAGGATCGGAAGATTGATGAAGCCAGTTAACGAGCTGCTGCAAGAATTGCTGCGTTACTAGTTTCAAATATTAAAAGATTTTCACTATAATCGAATAAAAAAAAACTACTAAAACAAAGCTTTATTTGGAAGTGTTGAAGTTGCACTTGGATGTCCCGCATTTATTTTTATTTCTTTTTTTGTCAATATCGACTAAAGTTTAATGGTAACAAAATAACAAAAAATCGGGTAAGAGATTTCGTAAACTATTAAATTCAATAGATTAAGTGAAACAACTTCTTTTAAACTGCAAATATGGTTTTACAAAAACATAATTTAATATTTATTACTATTTTGAAATGTTTTAATATTAAATGAAAGCATAATTTATGAACACCTTCCATTAAGGGTTTTTTAATAATAATAAAATTTGATCAGGACATGATCAATAAGAAATTTTCTTTTAATATAAGCGAATATACAGAGTGGACCAAAAGTCTGAAAACTGACAATTATCTCGTAATTTGCTAGTCCGAATCGTACAAAATTTGGGATAAGCCTATTTTGAGATACAAAGATTTGAAATTTTGTAAGATTTTTAATTTTCCTGATATTATTAATCACTTTGGTTTTTTAAATACATCACCCTGTATATTATTGTCAAAATTAAAAACTTGTTCCCAGTCGAGATATCAAGATTGGACTTAGGATGAGAATGCTGCGTTGTTACGTGTTTTCCGCGCTTTTGTATGGAGTGAAGGCATGCACCCTCAAGAAGAATCACACATACAAACTACAAGCCTTCGAGATGTGGCGCTACCGTAGAATGTGGCGTATTCCCTGGACAAAAAAGATCTCTAATATGGAAGTCCTTAATCGGATGAATAAGGAATATGAAGTCATTAACACCATAAAAAAAAAGCTTCAATGTCTAGGTCACATACTGAAATGACCCAAATACACACTTCTCCAGCTGATAGTTCAGGTAAAGATTGGTGGAAGAAGGAATAGAGGAAGACGCCGTGTGTCTTGGCTTAAAAACCTAAGGGACTGGTTTAATTGTAGCAATGTTAAACTCTTCCGAGCAGTCAATAAGGTCCGGATAGCTGTGATGATAGCAAACCTCCGATAAGAGATGCATTATAAGAAGAAACAAGTATTTAATTTCATAAATTAAATGGTTCAAAATCACGGAGACATAAAATTGTGTTCGTCACCAAATTTTACATGAATTCAATAATCAAATCATAGTTAAAATTAATTAAATTAAGCTTATACAGATATCAACGTGCTTGAAAATTTATTATATGCTGTAATACGTTTTAATGGCCATACTTTAATCAAGTTAAATCAGGAATGATGAGCAAGGATGACAGCATATTCGTTCATCGTATTCGTGTGATCACTTATCAATATAACGATTTTAAGAGTCTGCTTCAATCAGCAAATGTATTTTTTAAAGTGGTTGATATTTTTCGGTAAATTATGTTTTTCCTAAACTGTCATCAAATGTTGCCATTTTCGTTAAAATCTCAGTTAGCGAAGTTGATCTTTTTTGTCACTTAGCTGATAAATACTTTTTTCCCTACTGTGCAGAAAGCGTCACTTTGCCGCTTTCCGCCTACGTAAGAAGAAAAATAGTATACACACCACGGGCATTAAAGTAAGAAATGTCTCAGAATACATGTATGATGATATTAGCTTCGCCTCGGTCAACAAACATGTGCTCTAAGATATTTTTTACTTTACTGCCCTAGGTGTGTAATATACTATTTATGTTCTAGAACGTAAATGTTAAACAGTTGGTCATATGATGTGAACTTATTAACGAATTTATTATTAATATATTATATATATATATATTATATATATATATATATATATATATATATATTATATATTATATATATTATATATTATATATATATATATATATATATATATATATATATATATTATATATATTAATAATATTTATTAATTGAATACTCAACAGACGAGTACATTAGTTTCAATACATAATATTATTAAAATATTATCCGAGACATAATTCGCAAACTCCACAATATTCAGATGGTTGCTGGTTTTCAGTTTTCACTATTTTTCTTTTCACAGATGACAACATTCCTTTCGTGTCTTGTCATCTGTCAATTCTGGGTAAGTATGTATGGTAGAGATGGGATAGCGAACTATCGATATTGCACCATAAACCGAGACGTTTTCATGTGCGCCATCGATTTTGAAAAGGCTTTCGACAGAGTTCGTCACGAAAAAATGCTGAAAATTCCAGTCTAGATGGTAATGGTATTAGATTCATCGCAAATTTGTATTGGGGTCAGGCTGCCTGTGTCAGGGTTGGAAACCAATACTCCGAAGAAGTAGAGATCAAGCGTGGAGTTCGACAGGGCTGTATATTGTCACCACTTTTGTTTAATCTGTATGCTGAAACAATCCTTGAGGAAGTGTTAGAACAAGCTAAAGAAGGCATACTCATTAATGACGTGCTTATGAATAATATTAGGTACGCAGATGACACCTTGTTAGTGACAGTGACAGTGGTTTGTTGGATTGTTAATATGCTGTGCAATATGAGAGCCTACGATCGACAAGCGATCACGGCACCTTAAAAAGAAGAAGATATTGCACGGATCAGGAAGATAAGTATCCAGATATGGACCATCACAACACGTAACTTATCTTAAGTGAATAAAATATTTATTTTTTTATTTTCATATTAGTTTTAATGCAGTTTTTAAAAATATATTGTTTGCATCTCGAATGCATTCTAGATTTAAAAATAACTATTTCTGTAAATATTTTAGCAGAGTCAATTTATTCATTCACGTTTGATAAACCTACCTAACGGATAGGTGATATACATTCGACGTAGTAACTGTAGTGAGCTCAATAAATCTGATATTATGAAACTTTTGGAACTAGATGAATTTTCGTAACGGACTGCTTGGAGGATTGTAAAAAGTTTCAATGAGAGAATTGTAGTATCTAAAATTTTATACTGGGTGTTACTACTGCAGCTCCCACTGCAAGTTTTTTTTAAAGGAATCTGTACAAACAGGGTGTTAGTAAATAAGTACGACAAACTTCAGGGGGTGATTCTGCATGAAAAAATAATGACAGTTTTCTATATAAACGTATATCCGCAAATGTTTTGTTTTCACAGATACGAGGTGTTAAAATTTTTCTTAAAAATTGACGATTTATTTATTGCTCTGAAACCGATCGAGATATGCATATTAAATACAGCAGGTTAAAACAGGTAGTTATTGCGCATTTTTTGACATGCAATTAAGAATTTTATGTTTATCATTGGCGCGCATACATGTAATGATTTTAATTTTTTTAAAGAAAAAAATGGTACGCCACTGAGATATTTCAAATTAAAAATTATGTTTAAATTTCTCGTTCAATTTGTGACAAAAAATCTCTCCTGCCTTTTTTTGAATGTGCGCCGTTTTTATGCAAAAAAATAAAACTACCTCTTAAAACCTACCAAATTTTATTTGCATATCTCTACGGGTTACAGAGCAATAAATAAATCTTCAGTTTTTAAGAAATACCCCGTATCTCTGAAACGAAGTATTTGCGGACATACATTTATATAGCAAACTGTCATTATTTTATCATGCAGAATCACCCCCTGAATTTTGTCGCACTAATTTACTGACACCCTGTATCTTCATAAAATCTCGATATTGGTTGATGATTTTTTGGAAATTCTGCAGCTCCCACTGCAAGGTTTTTTTTAAAGGAATCTGTAAATATCTTTATGAAATCTTGATATTGGTTGATGATTTCTCGGATATTTTGTTTTATGATTTGCGCATTTGTTTTTGAAGTGAAATATTCTTAGAGCGCGTTATGCAAAATTTGGTGAGAAAAAACTTATGGTTTCGCATTCCTTGACGTCAGCATCTGCAACGGATTGGTGACGTCATAGCGTTTTCTTCTTCTATCCGTCTGTCAAAAAGTGGCCTCGAGCTAACAGTCCACTCTTATTAAGTTATTTATTATTTAATGATTTTATTATAAAGGGTAGATAAGGATAAGGAGAAAAATGTTATATGGTACTTTTATTGAAAAAGTATACTCCAAAATGTGATATATAAAAGTGGTGCTGGTAGTCGTGACGTTAGATCTCAACTTAGCTGTTTTAAGGAAGTTCGTTGGTCAGAGCAGGGTAATAAAGCGGGACGTGAGAGGTCCTATGCTGAACATGTTGTAGAAGGTGGCAGCGGCTGTCAGTAGTGGTATTTATATATTCAAATATAAACAAGTTTTAATTAAAAATTAAAATTTCATTGTTTTTTATCACATTCGCATAGCTCGGTGTTGATGATTGGTTGATTTACCATCCAAGGGGTGCGGTAATTATATTCATGAAATAAAGGGAGAGAATTCCATGCATTAGAAGTGAACTTAAATATCTTCGAATATTCTCTCATAAAATGGTGGATCGGTTTCGAGGTCGTTCGTATGCTGAAATAAATCGCGTTGCGAATTTATTTTTGAATGTTGAACAAATTGTTATTATAGGAGTATCCAGATATTGTAGAAAATTTAAGGCTATGTTTTTACTATAAAATGTTGCCAATTTAAGTATAAATCTACTTTTATTTTATAAAGAAAGGATTTTTACTAATAAAATACACAAACTTAAAAGAAGTTGCATTGGATTTTGTAAACTTCCCAGCGGGAAGTTATAGTAATTGGTTCAATTTTGCGAATCCCGAATTTTGACATATCTCCACATTTCAAGGTCTCCAGAGTCAAATACAATAGTGTGTGTATGTAATGTACGTATGTTAAAATGTGCTTTCGGAAATATTTTTCGTCTCGAATATGTCGAGAACAAAAATGATATCAACGTAGATCCAATTGCATTCGAAGTGTATTTACGCAACTTAGAACTGATAAGGTTTTTAGCGAAATCGGTTGGGCTGTTTTTTATGGAGAATCAAAAAAGAGAAAAAAATGGTAAACTTTCGGAATTATTTTTCGTCTCGATTATCTCTAAAACAAAAATTGATATCGACGTGGCATTCGACGCATAATTACGCAACTTAAGACCGATTAGATTTTCAGCAAAGTCGGTCAAACTATTTTTTATTGAGAATCAAAAAACAGAAAAAAATGGTAAACTTTCGGAATTATTTTTTGTCTTGATTATCTCGAGAACAAAAAATGATATCGACGTATGACCAATTGCATTTGACGTATAACTACGCAAATTAGAACTGATTAGATTTTCAGCAAAATCGGTTATGATGTTTTTTATGAAGAATAAAAAAATGGTAAACTTTTGAAATTATTTTTCGTCTCATATTATCTCGAGAACAAAAAATTATATCGACGTGAGACCAATTGCATTCGACGCATAATTACGCAATTTAAAACTGATTAGATTTTTAGCAAAAGCGGTTAAGCTGCTTTTTTTGGGGAATAAAAAAACTGAAAAAAATGGTAAACTACCTGAATTTTGCAATTTATTAATTACACTATTTTTTGTACAGAATTATAATATCTTTTGAATTATATGATTATTGCATGTTAGGAATATTTGTATGAAAAATATGATGAAATAATTTCATAAAAAAAGATAGTTTAAGAAAACAAAAATAGGAATTGGAGAATTTTAAACTTGTGTCAGTATTATGAGAATAGCATTGAAGACACTATAACTATGAAAAATTATTGTTAGTAATAATTAAGCATTTTTAAAAACAATTGAATATTGTTACTAATAAATGATTATTAATCATACTATTAAAAAAAATTTCAAATGTTTACAACAATTGAAAATAGCTCCCGCTTAAGAAATAAGAAAAAGTTTAAAAGAATACGGTTGACATAAACATGTGATTATTAATGAAAATTATAATTTGTTATAAACAATTTGAAATCGTTTTTTTTAATAATAATAATAATAATAATAATTATAACAACAAAATCGCTGGGGTCGCACCCAGACCACTGATATTTTTGTAATTATTTTATTAAGATCCTAAAAATCGTATTTTTTGTCTCACAATCACCAAAATTGTCTTCGGAGTAATTAAAATAAAGAAAAATAGTGATCATTTTGACGTATTATGCCACAAAAATTTGACGGATGATCTTCAAAGTAAGAAGCCAATATAATAGCATATATAATCAATCTAAAAACTAAACGAAAATGTAATTGTTTGCATTTAAAAATAAAAAGTTTTTTAAAACTTTTACCGTCACTAATTTTAAAATAATTTTAAATAAATATATTAACCATTATTCAACAAAATTCGTCTTTGTCATGTTAAAATTTCGGCACGTGAGAATATTCTTTTTTTATGTAATATAATACATACAAAATTTTATAAATTTTGTATATTTAAACAAAATGTGATTAATTTACTAAAGTAAACAAATATTTTTTCATGAATTTTTTGTCAAAATTACTAATTAGTAGATTTTATAAAACATCACAAAAATGTATTATTGTAAACAACAAGAAAAACATTTACCCAGGTAAGTGCTATTGGTTAACACCCAAAAGACCTTCAGAGGGTCAACCATCACACCACCATCATTCACATTATATCCTGTAGGTACACACGCACGTCTAGCACGAGGATCGTTGTGGATGTACTAGTATAACGGATAACGAAGGAACAGTGAAATGCTCTACGGTAACTGGCACGATTGAAAGGGACCTCCAGATCACGGCGAGCTTGCGCAAGATAAATATTACTTATGGTTATTGCAACATCCAAATGGGGAGGGTAAAAAAAAAATAATTTCGATATTAGTTCAATTATGAATGTAGGGGAAGGAAGAATTTCCTAATCCTCTATAGACTTATTGCTATAGATTTTTTTTAATTAAAACAAAGAGACGACGCACATAATTCTTTGTTTATTTTAGAAACAAATGCACTCTGTTAAAAATATACCTCTACAATACAGTACAACAAAATAATAAGTTTTAAAAATTGTTTTAAATCTTTGAAATTTGTATTAAACAGCTAATATTTACATTTATTTATACAACCACTTTACTTTTAATTCACCAAAAAGCTTTAAAATGGCAAATATGTCAAAATAATCTGACAAAATAGATATTAACGTATACAGTCCAGAAATAGCTATTTGTGTAATCTTTGGAGAGTGGCAATGACACTTTGTGCTAGAAATACACACAAGATTTTTTCTACAAACGCAGCTCTTAAAAAAAACACTCGATACTTTATTCAACATATACGGATATACTAATAACTAAATATGATAATACGTTAATTCTCAACACATTGAACAATATTCGTGAAAATAATTATTTAAATTTATTATTTGCAATATTAAAATTAAATGTACAATTATGACAATCTCTAATATTTATCCCTGAATCTGATGGGAAATCAACAGATTTCTCCGATATAAACTCTCCTAAAGTTAATGACTTTGATTTTTCACTAAAATAAGTCGGTAACATGTTTTCTAAATACTTACACCTTTTTGGAGTGGCTCCAATTTATAAATGTTTCATTTTTTCATTCATATTTCTTCCTTGATTTCTTCGGTAAGAGATTCAAAGTTACAACTCCTACACTTTGTGCTATATCAGAAGGTGTGTTTGATTTTTTTAATTTTTCCGCTCACGAGCGCCAATGCTGTCAAATAATGACTAATTTTTCGCTCACGATCGCAAATGCAGTCAAATAATGACTCATTTTCCGGTCACGAGCGCAGATGCTGTCAAATAATAACTAAATAATGACTAATTTTCCGCTGAAATCACTTTATGAGGATTTCACAGCTTGCGTCAGGATAAACGGAGATTGTACAGACTGGTTTAATATAGAAAAAGGTGTGAGACAGGGATGTGTGGCTTCGCCATGGCTGTTTAACTAATACATAGACGATTGTTTAAAAGATTTAAAAGAGAGTGCGTATGGATTGAAAATGAATGATTTGATCGTCAAATGCCTTCTTTACGCCGATGATCAAGTCATATTAGCGTCATCTGAAGAGATGCATGATGCCCTGAAAATCAAAGGGATGAAAATAAATATAAGCAAAACGAAAGTAATGGTTTTAGAAAGAGAAAAAGGCATAACAAACTGTAAAGTTTCGATTGAGGAAAAAAAAATGAAAAAAGTAAATGAATTTGTGTACTTGGATTTAAAGTTTACGGGAAATGGAAAGTATGACAGTGACATTGAGCGAAGGGTGTTAGCAGAAAAACAGATGAATGGGGCACTGCATAGCTTTATAAACAGCCAGAAAATGTCAAAAAAGACACGTTTGGCTGTGCATAGAGGTGTGTTGGTTCCTACCCTTATGTATGGTAGTGAATGTTAGGTTTGGTAAACGAAGCATAAAAATAGGATTATTGCTGTGGAGATAAGTAGTTTGAGAAGTATAGCCGGATAAAGTAAAAAATAGTGAAATAAGAAAATGCTGTGGTGTAAAAGAAGATGTGGTTACAAAGAAGGATAAACGAATTCTTAGATGGTTTGGATACGTAGTAAGAATGAATGAAGGAAGATTGACGAAACAAATTTATAAGGCGAGTGTGATAGGACAAGTCGGTAGAGGTCGACCTCGGCGAACATCGATCTCGATCAGCTCAACATTATTTTGAAGAAAGGCCAGGTAAAGAGAACCAACAACCGACGAGCATGCATGAGAACACTGATGAATGTAGAGGAAGCAAAAGATGTTTGTAAGAACCGTAGTAAGTGAAAGGAAGTGGTTTCTGCCTACTCCTACGGGAAAAGCGTGACTATATGCATGTATGTATGTATTTTCCGCTTACAAGCGCAAATGCTGTCAAATAATGAATAATTTACCGGTCACGAACGCAAATGCTGTCAAATAATAAGTAATTTTTCGCTTACGAGCAAAAATTCTGTGAAACAATGACTAATTTTTTGCTTACGACAGCAAATGCTATCAAATAATGACTATTTTTCAGCTCAAGAGCGTAAATTCTGACAAATAATGACATTTTTCGGAAAACGCTAACTTTGTGTTAGAATTTAAAAGCGTCAAAGGCAACTTTGTCAAGCGGTTGTAAAAAACGATAATTATAAATGAAGATGCTCAATTCCCAAACGGAGTGTAATTTAAAAAAAAGTTAAACAAATTAAAATATGGATGCAAACGGAATTCGAATAATGATAAAATTACTCATTAAAAGTTTTTCCACGAAGACGTTGACAAAACGAACAATTTAAAAAGGTAATTAAAAAACGTCACGATCACTTAATAGCCTTATTACTATGCCGGAAAAAAATAAACATTACATGGTAGACTCGGTAAAAGATGGAAAACAAGGGGTCCGACAAAAAATCGGAAAGGGAATCTTTGACTGGTCGAAAATGGGTGAGAGGGAAAAGGCTAAACATTCCAATTGTTTACTTTTCTCGACGATTCAAAAGAGTTTAAAGTAAGCCCACGCAATAATTCAAGTTTCAAATAATGGTGAATGTTCAAATAACAATATTACGTTGAATAAAAGCGGAAGTACGAACATTTTAAATACCTTAGAAGTTGCTCTAAAGGAAATTAGTAAAGTAATAATATTAATTAATGCAAATTGGGTTTTTATTTAAGTTTAACTGTTTAAATACAATGATTTTAGAAATAAATACAGAATGTCTAGAAACGCTCATTAGCAAGAAAACTGCAAAATCTATAGCTCAATTTTTGTCGTTTTGATATAAACCATCTTATTACAAAAAAACGAGCGAGCCTTACAGTAGTCGCATATGATGTGTAACATTTGACATCTCACCTTAGTAATAAACAATTTTAAAATTATATTCTGAAAAAAATGGGTCAGGTATTATTTCAAATGATTTTTCATAACAAACAATAATTCTTTTTAATAAAAATTGTATTTTATTTAATTGACACTAGGAGTGAGAGAAATCAACCTCAAAATTTAAAAAAGCTAAAAACTAAAATATTTTATTCGAATAATTATTTCTTATTACTTACTTAAATTTTTTATCAATGATTTGCACTTTATCGAGACTTATTATCAACAGTAAATATTTATTAATATAGTTTACGCATATACCAGCAAACTTTATACACAAAACTGTAACTTAAATGCACAGCTGATGACTGACAGTACCGACCTCTCGGAAAATTGGTTAAAGGCTATCTGACTGAATCTGAATAGCGCGCGCTTCCGAATTGGTTGACGGCTATATGACTGAATATGAATAGCGCGCGGCGACTATTTCACTTACACACTTCCGACCCATTTTACGAAATCACTCTCAAAAATCGCAAGAAATCGAGAGCAAAGATGTTACACATAAAAAATACTTGCTAGGAGAGCTTGGGCTCTTGAAAAATGGTGTTTTATCATCAGTTAAAAGGAGCAAGAGTTTAAGGAAAAGAGCATAGCTATACACTCTGAAAGCCAAGCGGTTCTAAAAGCAATTCGTTTCACGGACGCTATCTTTAAACTTTTCCGGGAAACCTACAAGAGTTAATCAGTCAAAACAGACTGTGTTTGGTCTGGGCACACAGGTTACAAGAGCAAAGAAGAATCCCATTCACTAAATGGAGAAGGAGCATGATATGCCCCAATCGGTCCAGAAACTTTTTGTGGTGTAGTGAAAGTGCTAAGAAAATCGTATAGAAATAAGAAAACAATTTAAAAAATAATAAAACAAGGCGCCGGGAATAAGACAGGACAAGACATTAAAAAAATCGTCAAAATTCACGAAGTAATTAGGTCAGAGTAGGCGATTAACTACAATTATAATTGGGATCCTGACAAAGCATTAAAGACTCAACAATCAAATGAACAATATCGGACTGGCAGACACAACTTTATGCAGGTTTTGCCAAGAAGATGAGGTTTTTGACCATAGGACAGGAAAAACCACAACCCACTCAATATAAGGAGAATCTGAGGTCTAGTAACAAGTACGGGGTCTAAACAGAAAACTTTAACACAAAATGAGGATACATACAGTAGTATTAAAAAGGTCGCAGTGTAGAGACTTCTAATCCACAAACCCCATATAAAGCTAATCTAAACTCTTCTTCTTCAGCCTTCATATGTCCACTCCTGGACGTAAGCCTCTTTCATCCGTTTTAATGCCTTTCCGTCCTGTGCTGTTTGGAACTTTCTTTTCCCCGCAATCTGTTTGACATTATCCAGCCACCTCTTCTGGGGTCTACCTACGCTGCGTTTGGTCTGTCTTAGTCTCCAGTGCGTTCCTAGCGCCGTCCATTTGTCATGGTACTGTCTGGCCACATGCCCCACCCACTGCCATTTGCTTTCCGAGATACGCTTCGTGATGTCCACGACCCTAGTTCTTCGTCGGATTTCCTCATTCCTGATCTCATCTCTTAGACTGATTCCAAGCATGATGCGCTCCATTGTTCTTTGCATTACTCTGAACTGTTCAGCATTTCTTTTTGTTATTGCCATTGTTTTCAAACCGTATGTCACTACCGGCCGTATACATGCATCGAAAACTTTTCGCTTTAAGTTTATTGGTAATCTAAACTAACATCGTCTAATTCAAAATTAATTCTTTGACTGTAGTAATATTACGAACATTTTTGTATAAATATTTCACAATTTTAAAAAAAGCGGCTGGTAAGTGAAGCATTTGTAGTAGGTTTAATTAGGTGTTCAGCAATCTAAATTTAAAGTTTCGCCAGAGAATGATCAAGTGCTACAAATTTTTTTTTTTTTTATGAAAATAGTCGCAAAAAGGGTAGACCTATCGTTTGGGCCGCGGACGGCCCGCACTGCGACTATTAGAAAGGGAAGTGATTATAGAAAGGAAATGATTGTGGACACGCTTTTTAAAAAGTTGCAGGTCATAGTTCTCTGGAAAAACTGATTTTGGAAGCTTATTCCATTCCGTAGCAGCCCTGTAAAAGAAGGATTCTTGATGAAGATTGTTCCTTGTAGTGTCAAGCTTGAAAGTAAATGTGTGAGACTAATCAGCGTGCCGAGTTCTTCGGCCGAATGTGGCCAATGGTGGTACAAGAGTTTTTATTTCTCTGGAGCATCTGCCATGGAAATATCTGTAGAGCAATGACTGGTCTGCAACTCTTCTTCTATGTTCTAGAGGGTGAAGGGTATCTGTGAGAGTTGAGCTGTTTATCAAGCGAATGGTTTTTTTCTGAATGGAATCTAGAAGACGAAGTGAATGCCTTGGTGCTGATCCCAAATGTGCGAGCAATACTCCAGTAGATGTCGGATTTGAGCCTTGTACGTCGTCAACAGTTGATCAGGAGTAAAAAACTTTCTGGCTTTCCACAGAAAACCTAGCCTCTGTCTTGCCGACTATGCGATGTTAGCAACATGGTCATGCCAAGACATATGATTGGACACCGTGACTCCCTAAATAGATATGGAGGGACTTGGTTCAAGAGTATTTCCGGACATTGTGATGGGATGAATTGAGGAATTCACTTTCTTGGAAAACGTGGCACTTTGTGTTTTTTGGGCGTTGAACTGAACAAGATTGTTGGTTCCCCACTCGACGATTTCTTTAAGATCTCTATTGATGGAAGCAACCTGTTCCTGCCTGAGTCTATTTGTATCGAAGTGATCGATAGGATGTGAAAGTTTTGACAAGTGTGCTATCGTCTGCGAAACTTTAAATGGGGTTCGTGGTGGTTTTCAAGAGGTCGTTGATGTGTAAAAGAAATAAGGTGGGGGACAGGATGAACCCTGGGGGACCCCGGCATTGGTTTTAAACGCATCAGAAGAAATACCGTCAACTGCCACATGTAAGAAGCGATCTTGCATGAAGCTCAAGAGCCATTGGCGCAGTTTGGTTGGGAGACCGTAGGCAGATAATTTACTTAACAATGCCTGGTGCCAAACGCGATCAAAGGCTTTAGATATATTCAAGGCTATTGCACGGGATTCACCAAACTTTTCAATAGTGTTTGTCCAGAGCTGAGTGACATAAGCCAGCAAATCTCCAGTTGACCGAAGTTGTCGAAATCCATATTGTCTGTCATGAATTATCTCAAATTTACCCAGATATTTGATAAGTTCTGTGTTAATCGCTTTTTCCATAACTTTGGATATGACTGAGAGCAATGCAATAGGGCAATAATTCGCAGGAATAGTCTTCGTTCCTTTTTTCGGAATCGGTTGGACTTTAGCGTTTTTCCACATGGACGGAAATACTCCTTTGGTCTATACTGTTGTATGGGGCAGAGATTTGGACCCTAAAAGCAGCAACTATTAAGCATTTGAAACGTGGCTACATAGACGTGTGCTCCGAATCCCATGGTTGGCCAAGCAGACAAATGAAGCGGTTTTAAATAGAGCAAACGCCGTCCGTGAACTACTAATAACAGTTAAATGCCGAAAGCTATCGTATCTAGGTCACATACTTAGGGGTGATCGTTACCGTATCCTTTAACTTATAATAAAGCGCAAGATAGGCAACTGTTCTGTCACCGAATATTGACAAATATCCATAAAAATAAAATAAAAATACAACCCATTGTACATCCATACGACACTCGAACAAAAAAGCAATCCACAATCGTGCCAAAACGAGAAAAAACTATCGGTGAACGATCCGTTGAATTCCTAGCACCTAAGTTATACAACTTACTACCGGACAGCTTAAAGATCACGAACAATTACAAGACATTCAAGTATCATGTTAAAATGTGGATAACAACCAAAGAAAAAACCAAAGAATTTGTAATAACATAAATAAAGTAAATTTTTTAAATTTACGAGTTTAACAAGATTGAAATCCTAAATATTTTTTTTATTCTTCTATTTATCATTATCGTATACTAAAAAATTTAATAAAATCCCTGAAAAACAAAAATAAGAATTCTGTTCTTTGACTGCTTCAATCGGAATTAATTAAAAGCTTTTGGAATATTATTTAAAAGACAATTATTTTGTTCTTTTGATAAACGCTAAATCAGAATAAATTTGTTTCATCGCAAATTAATTGCTTGTTACACTCAACCGTTATTAATTCCGAAAACACTAGGTAATTAAAAATGTTTCAAAACAATTAAAAATATTTTTTTCAATAGCCATGAACCTTTAAAAAAACGCAAAAAACTTATAAATGTTAACTTTTAACTGGTACAATTTAGTTTGCTAAAGAATAAAATAAATATTTTGTTTAATAGTAGTTTAACTTATACATGGACAATTGTTTAAAAGATCTGAAAAAGAGTGCGTATTGATTAAAAATGAATGATTTGATCTTCAAATTCCTTCTTTAGGCCGATGATCAAGTCATATTAGCGTTATCTAAAGAGGAAATGCAGGCGATGCTTAATGTAATGCATGATGAAAATAAATGTGAGCACAACGAAAGTAATGGTTTTTAAAAGAGAAAAAAGCATGACAAACTGTAGAGTTTCGATTGAGGAAGAAAGAGTGAAACAAGTAAATGAATTTGTGTACTTGGGTTCAAAGTTTACGAGAGATAAAAAGTATGACAGTGACATTGAGCGAAGGGTGTTCGCATAAAAACAGATGAATGGGGCAATGCATAGCTTTATGAATAGCCAAAAAGTGTCAAAAAAGGCACGTCTGGCGGTGCATAGAGGTGAAGGTGTGTTGGTTTCTACACTTATGTATGGTAGTAAATGTTGGGTTTGACAGAAGAAGCATGAAAATATGATTAATGCTGCAGAGATGAGTAGTTTGAGAAGTATAGCCGGAGTGATTCTGTTGGATAAAGTAAAAAATAGTGAGATAAGAGAACGCTGTGGTGTAAAAGAAGATGTGGTTACAAAGATAGATAAAGGAATGCTTAGATGGTTTAGACATGAATAAATTATGGATTAAGGAAGATTGACGAAACAAATTTATAAGGCGAGTGTGAATGGACAAGTCGGTAGAGATCGACCTCGGCGAACATATCTCGATCAGATCAACATTGTTTTGAAGAAAGGCCAGGTCAAGAGTACTAACAACCAACGAGCATGTATGAGAGCACTGATGAAAGTAGAGGAAGCAAAAGATGTGTGTAAGAACCGTAGCAAGTGAAAGGAAGTAGTCTCTGCCTACTCCCACGGGAAAAAGGCGTGGCTAAATGTATGTATGTATGTTTTCTTTACTGCAAGTTTTTTTTTTAGATTTGTGTTGATAATCCAGATATTCGTCGTATAATAAGAAGTAAAAAAACACGTTTTATCTGTATAAATAAAATATCTTTCTTAGTCATTATTTTCTTTTTAAATATTATGTACACTTTAACATCATAAACTTTTATAATCTTTATTAACGGTTGTTTTTGCCATTGAAAACCTAAAAATACTTTTCTTGAAGTTGACTGCTTACCTTTAAAACCTAGGTACTTGTGCATCGAGTACTTCTTGTAAAACTTCGGCTTCGACACTGATTTTGTATTTTAAAAAAATCGTTCGCAATTTCTTTAATATTTTATTTATGTACTTTTAAAATGAAACCTGAGTTTACTACTTCTACACTGCGAAACAACTTTTTAGATATTTATGTCGCAACTAATATTCGGCGATAAAAAATGTCAATAGGAATTTGCAAGCAACGTTTCGCTTTGTTTTTCATTATTTTAATAAGATTTATTAATTATAGTTAATACCTCTTTTGTTTCTTCAGAGTAGTTCGGTTTACCCATACTAAATGTTAAATTATACATTAGGTATAGTCCACTAACATTTTTGCTTGTACTTCTTCGTAATTAATGATAAAGAAGTGGACGACAGTAGAGACAAATTTTTGTTGGATACAGGACAACTATGATTTTCCTGAAAATGCTTTTAATACGGATACATTTTTATGGTTGTTGAAGTTTTTATATTTTATATAATAATAATTAAATGTAATTAAAATATCTAAACCTCTCGTGCAAACAATGCGTTTGTACATAAACACAAAACACGTTCAAAATCATTAACAATACAAATGCTTTAAATTTAATATAAAAACAGTCTGAACCAAACATTATTAAAAATTCATACGAAAACTGCATGAGCTTGACTTCAATACTCTTTACAGTGTGTATTGCTAGTATAAATTTAAAAATTCACAGCTTTTTCAACGAAAAGTTTCAGTGTTTAATGCCATAAAACCTACAAATTAGCTTTCGTTTTGGAATTTTGTTTACGAAACATGTAAATACACAAGGAAATATTTTTAAAAGTTTAAAAACATATTGTAGCAAAATTCTAATTTTCGAAAAGCATGGTACGAGTATAACCACCATGTTGGTGAAGAAATTGTGGGTGTCTGCTGCTTTAAATTCTGTTTAATAATATAAACAGATTTTTTTTTAAATTTATAAAAACTTAATATTAACTACAGTGCAGAATCGAAGTTAAAACTCAACAGGAGCAAGTGTTGTCTCATGATCGTGGATAAAACGACGAATCTTCTCTTCATTACCTGACATAAAGTGCAAAGAGTTAATTACATACCTCGATGCATGCATCACGAAAAAAGGTGGCAAGAAAATAAAAATGAGGATCGGGACGGCAAGGAAAGCGTTAGCCAAACTAATAAAATTATGGAAAGATCAAAACATAAGTAAAGCTACAAAACAACGCCTCATGAAATCGCTTGTATTCTCAATCGCTACCTACGGCTTCAAATCATAGACTATCAATGTGGCATGTAGACACCGGATCAAAGCTTTTGAAATGACATGCATAGACGAATGCTTAGAATACCATGGACGATCCGCAGAACAAACGCTTTAATCCTTCAAGAGCTAAGAATTTCGGAAAATGAACGGTTGTTACCAGACATCCAAAGAAACACCCTCAAATACTTTGGCCATGTCATTCGAAGAGATGGGTTAGAAAAACAAGTCATCCAGGGAAAAGTTGACGGAAGGCTCCATACAAGAAGTGATGCGGACTGCCGAAGACAGAGAAACCTGGAGAAGCATGACAGTCCCGGGCATATATTCAAGCGGTCACGACGTCTAAAACCAGACATCGACTGAAGAGAGAGAGATAGTACCATTTTAAAGTTTTTACCTAATCACTGCATGAATTATTAATTTTTTATTCTAACATGTTTTCTTAAAGAATTAACACAAATTGTGACTTGTGCTTCATATGGAACAGACTAAGATAACTTTAATAATTATAAATTAAATACATTATATGTAAAGTATTAAAGACGTACAAAACATATTTCTTATTCAGAATTCAGAATTCCAGAACGTGCAGCTAACTCATAACAACAACATAGAAAGGGTGGCAAAATTTAAGTATCTAGGAACATGGTTGTCAGAAGAATGGTCATCTGATATCGAGATCAAATGTCGAATAGAACAAGCACGCACAGCATTCCTGAAGTTCAAGAAAATCCTTACAAGTACAGATTTTGATCTGGACCTTAGAATTAGATTCATAAAATGCTATGTATGGGCAGTACTTCTATATGGTATGGAGGAGTGGACGTTGAAAGTGAGCACCATGAACAAGCTAGAATCCTTCGAGATGTGGATATATAGGAGAATCCTTAAAATTCCGTGGACAGCAAAAAAGACGAACAAAGAGTTCCTCAGAATGGTAAAAAGAGATGCGAATTATTGATAACAATCAAACGCAGAAAAACAGCGTATTTGGGACATGTCATACGAAATGAAAGATACCAATTACTTCAGTTAATAATAGAGGGTAAGATAGAAGTTAAGCGTGGTTTTGGCCGGAAGAAGATGTCACGGCTCCGCAATATCAAACAATGGACAGCACTGAATAATGCAGGAGATCTAATACATACCAGAAGAGACAGAGATATGTGGTGTTATGTGATCGCAAACATCCATTACTGGATATGCAGCAGAAAAAGAAGAAGAAAATTTAGTATGAAAGAAATAAAAATAGTATCTGACTAAAAAACGTTACACTTCACACAATTAACTTTTGTTTTTCTTTATCAGTGCCTTCAGACTAAGCCAGACAATAAATCTTAAAGCAGGAAATCGGATTGGACATTTGAAGATTTTGGAAAATATTTCCCTAGAATCCATGTCTAAGCCGACAGATATTATACCAGTTAGGTACGACTTTGAAATGCAATTTAAAGTGGTCATAAACAACCACCAAGTTTGCACAGAGAACGGACCTCAACTAGGAAGGGATGCTTTAGTGTGGTACATTGATAGTTTCAAGATAAATAAAAGGGTTAGAGTGGGCGTTACAGGGCCAAATTTTAGACTCTCAAAATCCCTTGGTAACATCCCAACTATCTTTCAAACAGAATTACATGCCATAAAGATATTTTTCCGGAAGTGCATTAAAAGGAGCACCCTAAGGGCAGATATCTATATTTTATCAGATAGCCAAGCAGCACTAAAAAAGCTCTAACGTCATACACTTGTGAGTCTAAGCTGACTTGGGACTGTAAACAATCCCTGAGACAATCAGGTTAATCTGATGTGGGTTTCAGGTCACAAGAAAGTTGAAGGCAACGAGGAAGCAGACTGCCTTACCAAGGAAAGGGCAAATACACAATTTTCCAGCACAGGACCCTTCTAAGGACTCTCCAAAGCCAATGAAGAGGTACGACGCTGGAAAATAGATGAAATGAAATCTCACTGGCATAAAGTGCCAGAACAAAGACAAGCGAAAAGGTCAGTAAGCCTTTTACCAAGGAAAGCTAAACAGCTTCTCGAGTTGGTCAAGAAAGACTTGACGGGACTCCTCACTGGACACTGCCCTCTAAGGTATCACCTGAAAAAGATGGGCAAAACAGAGAGTGATAGTTGCAGCTACTGCGAGAACTTCGCTGAAACTGCAGAACATTTGCTTTGCGAATGCCCAGTGCTTTTCTGCAAGAGGCTCAAGTTTCTAGCAGGGGCCATCCTAAAGCCCTCCGATGTCAGTAACTTAGCTTCCAGGAAACTGATAAACTTTGTACGAAGTCTCGGAATCCCGGGCCTCGAATTAATTAAGGGTTGTGCACGAGAGATCTGATAGGTCAAAGTGCTTGAGAGGCAGCATAGCTTTCACGACCCTCCCTACAATCTACAATCTGCGTTTTTTTTGTAGTCTTTACACGAGGACTTGCAGCGTTGACTCTTAATAGACCATTCTGGTAAGTGACCCAAGTTATCAGTTACAATTTTTTGAGATGGTATTTAAGTTAATAAATATTTTTTATTTTTTATGTGTTATTGTGTTTGTAAATCATTGCTTGGCCTTTCCCTTTTCTTTTGTAGAACATTAGCCATGGTTAAAATTTGTCTCAGTGTTAGTTTAAATTCTGCTACAAGCAAATTTATGTCATTTTGAGAGCGATTCTATTAAATCCAACAACTATTGACACATATTTCATTTGGTAGTGTATCTTTTGACTTTTATTTTATAAATTACTTATTTTATGTAAAAAAGTAAATAAATATTTAAGTTAAAAAAAATCTGATACATGATAGTGAAGATAGGCGAAGAAGATAAAGTACCAAAACTTTAGCTCGAATAAAAGTATGAAACAGGTGTATTACCAGATTTACTTGTTATGTTTATATCAAACATCAAGTGATGATTGAAGGTTCAATCTCTAACAAACAATCGAGAATCGTAACTCAGAGCACTTCACACAACAAGTGGAGTAATGAACATGTTGTGGAGCATGGCGACAAAAGCAAGTGACCGATTTATGTCACACAGAAATCTAACAAAGAAATACAATTCGAGGTGATTCATTAACAAAAAATTGAAACTTGTTTTGTAGATGAAAAGTTGACAGTTAAATAAAAAAAAGTTACTGTATTTTCTTTTTAACGTGTTTAAAAGTAATGTTGTTACTTATTCCAAATTTTTGACGAATAGTCCTAAAATTTTAGATGTTTTTTTGTATACAATTGTAATTAATAAAGTGGCCGCTAAAAATGACACAATCAACTTAAACTCCGAATGCGTATGTGACTTCTCTTTGAAGTTGTAAAATAGGAATGCTGCGATTTCTTCGGATGGTTATTGCAATATAGCGGTTCTGCTGTTATTTACCAAACGCCTTTCTATACTTCTAGGTTTATCTCGTACATATTCAATATGCGAAAAATATTAATTTGTAAAAGATTTACAAATCTTTGACCCACTTTCACTAAAGCAACAATACTGGTGAGGCAATTTTTGACATTATTTGTCGATTTATTACAAACATTTAAAGTGTCTATTTCAAATGGTATGCATCTACAAAATAACACACTAAAAATAATACATAACAGTATATATTATTTTGACAAGTGTCTAATATAGTGAATGTTGGGTTTGGCAAAAGAAGCATGAAAATAGGATTAATGCTGCGGAGATGAGTAGTTTGAGAAGTATAGCCGGTGTGACGAGATTGGATAAAGTAAAAAATAGTGAGATAAGAGAACGCTGTGGTGTAAAAGAAGATGTGGTTACAAAGATAGATAAAGAAATGCTTAGATGGTTTGGACACATAGATAGGATGGATAAAGGAAGATTGACGAAACAAATTTATAAGGCGAGTGTGACTGGACATGTCGGTAGAGGTCGACCTCGGCAAACATATCTCGATCAGATCAACATTGTTTTGAAGAAAGACCAGGTCAAGAGTACCAATAACCGACGAGCATGCATGAGTACACTGATGACTATAGAGAAAGCATAAGAAGCAAGTGGAAGGAAGTGGTCTCTGCTTACCACTACGGAAAAAAGGCGTGACTTTATGTATGTATCTATTTTAATACATAAATATCAGGTGATGCAAATCCATTTAGGATATTTCACGAATATAGGTAGTAACGGATTATCGTTAAATACTTAATAACCAGTATTCAACTGTACATTTAAGAAGTACGAATGTAAATTCCCCTAATATTATTAAACAAATTTCGTAGTAACGAATTTTATAAAGGACTTCTTGTTTGGAAATTAAGAGTCAATATTTTTATTTGTTAGCACGGTTAATTTTGCAACGAAATCTCTTTTTAATGACTTTATTTATTGTACATAACAAGAGAGGTAGGTAAGTAATCCAAACACATTTAAATAATTAACTAAGCAATTAAGCTTTAATTTGGCTTGTTGATTCATTTTTGTTAGGATTTTAGAAATTAGTAATCCTGGGTTATCATTTTGTAGTGAGTTACTACATTAAAATCGTATAGTATCGATTGTAATTTCAAATAGTGTATGTATACCTAATAAACTGCGCAAATTCTGCGACGTGTTTTAGATGTGGATACATTAATATTAAATGTACACGCTCATTTTACTGCAAAAAAGGACGATGGAGGTACTTTGCTACCAGTTTTATCTATACGTAAGCGTGTGTAATGCGATGGATATTGGTGCAACAAAATTAACCTAAGTTTTAAAAACTGTGAAAGATGGAAAAAGTGAAGAAAAATATAAATCCCACCGACATCCAAAGACTGATCACTTTCCCGAAGCTTACAATTTTAAAATTCGCGACATTGTGTGCAATATGCGTGAAATAAAGAACATATCACTTTAGATTTAGTAATAAAAAAAGTAAAAGAAAAAGATGTATTTGAAATTTCTAGAACGAGTCTTTGGAGAATTTTGAAACATACAGGGTTTAAATTTAAAATTTAAGACAACCGAAAGGATTTGTGTGAAAAAGCTAGAGTCGTGCACAAAAGAAATAAATTTTTAATTATACTCACCGTAAATAAAAATGTTTTTTATTTGATTATCGGGAGATGAAACTTGGATTTTTTCTAAAGGTGGGACAAAAAAAATTTGGCAGGACGATAACATTAAGTCTATAAAACACACCGACGGTAAACGAAAAAGACACATTATTGTGCATGCAGGTGGAAAGCATGGTTTTGATGAAAGTAGATGAAGCAAAAGATGTCTATAAGAACCGTAGCAAGTGGAAGGCAGTGGTCTCTGCCTAACCCTATGAAAAAAGGCGTTACTATATGTCTGTATGCAGAACTTGTTATGACAATCACATTGGATCTAATGATTACAGTGATAAGGCTGTTTTAGAAACCTGGCAACGAGCATTTTACACTGCCACTTCTAAAATTTGAGAAAAATGTGTCACAAAATGTGAAAATTTAATGAAGAAATAGTGGGTTTGTTAAAACCGCAGCAAAGCAGTTAATCCTGTTATCATTTATAATCTGAATAGGGATAGCGACGACAGGGATTCCGATTATGATAACTATAAATCTGATGCTTGATAATACCGTAAGTACTACATGATTAAACATTATTATTAAATTTGTACCAATAATTTATTTTGTTGCGTTCCCATATAACATACATACATACATCAACGATTTCTGTTCACAATAAAGCAAATTTGTAAAAAAAAAATGTTCGGGTTTAAATCTTAGGGGAATTTACTAATGTACCTCTCATCACACTGTGCTAAGTCAATGCCTTGTTGACTAATCCGATACCGTCGTATATTGGTAAAATGTATGTATGTATATCATGTATGTATGTATGTATATCATTCACAATGCTTTGAAAATAAACCTAAACAATTTATTTCTATAAGCGTGTGTAGTGATGGACGTTTATTTAACGTTCTCGTGTCCCCGGCACTAAATGAACTCATGCAGAATGTGATTTATTTTTTCGAAAAGCTGCATAATACAGATGCAAAATGCGTCTTCTTAACTGCACGCTCAACTTGATTCGCTCCCTGCATAGTGTATAAATTAATTATCTCTACGAAGCGAAATCTTGATTAAGATCTCGCGAAACGCACCAGGAATATGGTTATGTAGACCGAATTGCATGTCAAGTTAAAGAATGTCTCGTGATATATTAGTGCATCTATAAATTAAATGAACATTATAATCTTAATTTGAATTATTTACCTAATGATTCAAATTTAATTGCATTTGAGACAGAGTAACTCGTCTGCAGATAAATTGTATTAAATTGTTGCTATTATAAATTGTTCATTTTTAATTTAAATCAGGATGGTATTTCTTATATATATATATATATATATATATATATATATATATATATATATATATATATATATATATATATATATCGGTTTTAGAACGTCCTTCGACGTCTTCCGATTCCCAGTCGCCATTGATCCTTTCCTCCCAGAGATCCCCTCCCAATCCTCTTTCTTTCATTTTGTTGTCTGGTATTTCTTACGATACCTTTATTTGAAAATTTAAATTAAAAAACATGACTCACGTAAACCTCCAATTTCGTATATTTACTATGTTTTTAACTTCCCAGTGGAAGTTATAGTAATGGGTCCAATTTTGCGAATTTCTAATTTTGACATACCTCCACATTTCTTGGTCCCCAGAGTCGAATACAATACTTTTTAAGTGGACGTCTGTGTGTGTATGTACGTTTGTGTGTATGTTCGTATGTGCGTTCGGAATTATTTTTCGTCTCAATTATCTCGAGAACAAAAATGATATCGACGTGTGACCAATTGCATTCAACGCATGATAAAGCAACTAATTGGATTTTTAGCAAAATTGGTCAAGCTGACTGTATGTTATGGAGAATCAAAAAACTGAAAAAAATGGTAAACTTTTGGAATTATTTTTTGTCTCGATTATCTCGAGAACAAAAAATGATATCGACTAACTAATTAGATTTTCAGCAAAATTGGTCAAGCTGTTTTTTATGGAGAATCAAAAAACTAAAAAAATGGTAAACTTTCGGATTTATTTTTCGTACGATTATCCTGAGAACAAAATATGATATAGACGTGGGACCAATTGCTTTCGACGCATAATTCACCACTTAGAACTGATTAAATTTTAAGCAAAATCGGTCAAACTGTTTTTTATGGAGAATCAAAAAATTGTAAACTTCCTGAATTTTGCATTTAACAACAAAACACATGGTATTCTTTCCACTGGGAAGTTAGTCGTGTGGACCTCTCGGGTCGCACCCAGACTACTAATAATTGTAATGTTTCAGGAAATGCGACTGGCCAGTTCATGAAAATAAATATTAAGTTACCTTCTAAAAAAATTATGCATAACCACATTTGTGGAAACTACACATCAATCTTTTAAGTTCCAATCTTTAAAACTACGTAATTTAAAAAATTTAATATTCGTTGACTTTTTTGAACAGAACGCAAAAGGAATAATTTTTACAAAAAAAATTTTACGGGTTGCACTCTGGGAGTGCCGGCAGAAGTGAAAACTTAAGTATTAACGCGCATGAAAATATTATTTTTAATCTGAAAAATATTGTCTCCAGATTTCCATAGTTTATGAATAATGCATTATTTTTATTAACGCTTTATTATAAATCATATATTAAACATCAGTACCAGATTTGAATGTTTTCGATTTCTTTCTTCCGCTTTTTGCTTGATCTTCTTTCAATATGGCGCTTTTCTTCCTACCTCGACTTTTTCGTTTTCGGCTACCTCGTTTTCGGTTTTGTCGCTTTTGGCTACGTCGTCTACGGCTTCTGCTTCAATTTTTTCTTCGTCTTCGAGCCTCCGTTATCGGCAAACCAAAACCTAATTTAAACCTTCCCCCGTTCTCTTTGATCAAACCAGCTTTTAGTCCAGTTTTTAATGTTTTTTTAACACAAATTGATGCATTTTTTACCGGCTTCTTGCATTGATAAATTATTTGATCTAAAATTTTGTCGGGGGGAGAACCATTAGAGTCATTAAGACACGCTATGGTGTCCATAACATCTGCTAAAAACGACACCTCTCCTTGGACCATTTTAATGCAGCAAAAGCAGAACTTAATCAATAAACTAATGAAAAGCACTTAAATTTTGAATTTAGCTACTAAATTAATTTGTCAAAATGACATAAAAAATGTACTTGAATTTGTCAGTTTGTTGAATAAGGTTGCCAAGTTACCAGTCAAGAAAAGTCGCATTTTATATTTCTCCAGTGAAATACATCCGTCTTACGAATTTTCGATCAGGCCACGTGTCCTGACGCGAGTTTAACATTTTTTACCCATTACAAAAAAAGTTCACAGCGTGCCATAAGAAGTTATCACTTCAAAAAAATTCTAATTTAAGAAATAAGTTTCTTTCTTGATTTTGAATTTTATTTTTAAACCCACCTATAAGTACTTCACTATCAAAACTCAAGCAAATCAGGATATTAAATATTAATATTCCAATTCTTTCAATTAATCAGAAAGAAATTGCAGAGTAAAGTGAATTTCGTTAATACTAAATTAGATTGGAGTTGAAATAGGAGGAGCTTATGGATAAAATTTGCATACTTAAAATAGAGTTAATAATGAATATCGGTTCGTCTCACAGGACTTGAATTTGCAGACCTTCTTAAAAAAGTATTGAGGAGACTAGACAACACAAATTACAATAAAAATACAAAATTTTATAATAGATCTTATTTGAAAAGTTCCGTTTGACAAGGTAAATAATAATTTAGATAGAAAAAAACTTAAGAGGTGAAAGGGACACCACAAGATATTATGAATACGAAAAATAATTTAATGCTCAAGAAATATGGAAAGAAAAAAACATGAAATTCAAAAGTTTTGTAAAACTGATAATAAAACTACCACTGTTACTTTTCCTCATGCAGAATGTAGTTTACATCGATATGATTTTTCCTCCTACCCACTTATTAAACCCTCTGAATAAATATTTATCTTATTGTCTTTAGCCCATTGCTTATATTGGGTACCTATTTTGTTTTTCAAGCGTGTCTTTAGATTTGTGTGGTAGTAATGTTAATAACGCTATGTTGGCTTGTTTCTTAATATTAGGTGGCGTATTTTTTTGGCTTTACAGAGACTAATTAGCCAGACTTTTTTTTCAATAATTTTTTATTTTTGATTTAAGCTTTTTACTTGTACCGATTTTGTTCAATGGGATACAGTAGCTGTTTTGTGGTTAGTATATATGTGGAACTCTTCTTCGCTAGGGGGAAGGAAAAGTATGTGTGGGAAGTGTGGGAAGTATGAGTTTTTTCCCTGTTTGACGTCGTCCGGATCCAGTTGTCATGGTTTAAACCACCTCGACCAACATAGTAATACTGTTAACACACTGCATACTACGTGGTCGGCAATTTATCTGGTGGAAAAACCAGCTTCTTGCATACTAACAATGCGCCCCCTTTTAAATTCACCTGATTAATTTGGTCCAGTCAGTGAAAGTGGGTTTTTTGCAGATATGGCTGAAACTATGTGGAAATAATCAAAAAAAGCGCGTACAAAAATGTGAGTAAAGTAAAAAAGTTCTCAACCCCCGGGAAGTGAGTGAAAAAAATTAAAAACTACCCCGAAATACGATTATTAGGTTATATTTTGAAAATAACAAAAAAAGTTTAAAATAAAAGTTGTAGAGCATATTTTAGGCCTACCTCTTTTAGACCATTTTTCCCCTTAAACGCATCCTTTCACCACTACGACGGTTCAGAGTAATTAAAAAAAGAAAATTCAAAACATAAAAATTGGGCTTTTTTAATTTTTTTTTTTCTTAAAAAAGTTACAAACAAGGAAATTTTTTTCATTCCTTCTATTAAAAGTCAAGGGGCGAAAACGGTTTTTGCTCGATGTTTCACTTAAAACGGGGTATTCAAAAAAAAAATTCAAATGAATTTATAATTTTTTTTAAAATACGAAAAAAACCTTTTTTTATATAACTCGTTTTAAGTAAAATATCGAGCAAAAACCGTTTTCACCACTTGACTTTTAATAGATGAGATGAAAAAAATAAAAAATTTTCCTCTACGATTGTAATTTAAAAAAAAATTCTTGCTTTATTATTCACAACGAAAACAATCCTTAATTACTTTTATTACAAAAGTTTTTAACTTGGAAAGTGTTAATAATTGCTGTAAGGAAAATGCATCTTCGATAGTTTATTAATCATAAAATACTTTTCTTTATGAAATACTATTTCTTCGTTAAACTCCTCGACTTTAGAAATTCGAAAAATTTATACTTAGGTAGGAGTTCTCAATCAACAAGTTAATGGTGTTTTCTATACTTGCACCGATAAACTTTTGTTTAACATGCGATCATTGATCATCCATCTTCCCTAAACGAATTGTTTTGATTTGATGAAAAATACTTCTTCCTATTCGCTTATTCTTGTTGGTCCATTCGGACGTCGGATTATTATCTCTACACATGTATCCAGTAGGACTACGTATTAATAAATACAAAACAAAATAAATGTATAATTCCCGGAGGCAGGGAAGATATCGACTAGGGCAAAATGTAACCATTGGCAACTACAATTTTGAACGGGTCTCAGAATTCAAATACCTCGGCACAGTCATCACAGCAGACAACAACGTGAATAAAGAAATAAAGGCCCGCATACAGAGCGGTAATAGATGCTATTATGCACCAAGAGAATTGTTTTAATCGAGAATGTCTCGCGATCCTCAAAACTAAAATTGTACCATGCTACTATAAGACCGGTAAACATATACGGATGTGAAGCGTGGACGCTAACCAAAGCAAACGAAGACGTCCTGCGAGGGTTCCAGCGATAAATACTTAAAAAAATATATGGACCAACCCAGGATCCTAGTTCAGGGCAATATCGAATAAGAACAAACGCGGAGTTAGAACAATTGTACCAGGAAGATATTATGAAAGAAGCAAAGTCACAAAGTCGATGGAGGCAAATTGTTCTTGCAGACAAGACCCACATAGGGTTGTAGTGCTAATTAAAGAAGATGTATCTAGTTTTCTCATACTTTTTTGTCACTTCCTATTGATTTCATTTTATTTATCGTCACAATAATAACCAACAAAGGAGGCTCAGAACCAGAAATCATGAGAAGGATTGGAATGGCAAAAGATAATTTGGGCAAACTATTTAAAATCTGAAACAATTCACTGAGTCAATCTCCGACAGTCTCATGGGCATAAAAGTAAACGGAATTCCCATAAACAATATTCGATAAGCGGATGATACCGTGATATTGGCGGATAGTGCAAATGATCTACAAACTCTACTAGATAAGGTCAATGAAGAAAGTCAAAGATTGGGTCTGAAAATTAACATCCGTAAAATCAAATTAGTAGAAACGATATTCCAAATACCACAACATCCATAAATGGAGAGAGCATTGAACAAGTCACTCAATTTAAATACTTGGGATGCATGATCAACCAAAAATGGTACCCAGATCAGGAAATAAAATGCAGAATCGAGCAAGCTCGAACAACGTTCTTAAGACTTAAAATTTTTTTAATAAATAAAAACTTAAATCTCAGTCTAAGATATAGGATGCTAAAGTGCTACGTCTGGTCCGTTCTCTTGTACGGAGTCAAAGCATGGACGTTGAAAACAGCAATTATCAACAAACTTGAGGCTTTCGAGATGTGGACCCTGCGACGAATGCTGAGTGTATCGTGGGTTGACCATGTGACGTACGAGACCGTGAACTTTTCGGAAACATCAAAAGAAGAAAAACTGGCTATCTTGGACACATAATACGTGGAGAACGTTATCATTTCCAACGTCTTATTCTCCAGGGTAAAATAGAAGGAGCAACAAGAGGAGTAGGTAGAAGAAAATTATCCTGGCTACGAAACATACGACAATGGGCAGGAATATGGGACTTCCAGGCGCTGCAAATAATAGAATCATATAATAAGAGAAGCGATGGACACCTACGCGGGAATCTGCATGGCACTTTAAGAAGAAGAATCCGGAAAATGATAAAGATGAGACTTATCAAAGCGCTGATATGTTACCGCAGGATGCTGAGAATCTCTTGGAAAGCTTATAGAACAAATATCTCTACGCAGAAAACTGAATATTCGGGATCATGAAAGGCTAATCCCAAGAATCCAGAAAGGCATACTTAAATATTTCGGTCACGTGATACGGGATGAACAAAATTGTGAAAGTAGACGACAAAAGAATGAGAGGCAGATCTCCTGTAATATTTATGGACCAAATCAAGGACCTTACAAATATGTCAATAGCAGAAGTAATGAGAACCGTAGAGGATAGAGAAGCAATAGTCACGACGCTCGAAATCGAGCAACGACTGGAGAGAAAGAGAGATCGTCACCTCCCTTTCTACTCCTATTCTTTGTTTTGTTTGTTTCTTCTTTTATTTCATTTTTTTTTTTTTTATTCGTTTTTTCGCTTTTATTTTTTTTTTTGTAATTCTATTAGGTTTTATTCTAATTTTGTGTGCTAACCAATTTATTTGTTTTCTTTTTATATTTTCCAATATTGGTTCTAGTTCAATGAAAAATACCAGGAAAATAAATTTATATCAAATAGTATAAATAATAAATCAAATTATCCTTTAATAATTTACACTGACATAATTGGTACTACTTAGTCAATGATATAAGAAATGTTCTGAAATATCCTCATTTTTTTATTAAAATAACTAATATCTTTTACATTTGTCTTGCAATCTTTATAATGCGACAACTAGTAGAAAAGTCCATAGAGTTGTATGCTATTTTGTATGCTTCGTAGACCTCACAAAAGCATTCGACAAAGTTCGACTAAAAGATGTAATACAACTTGGTAGGCAGAAGAACATCAATGAAAAGTACATACAAATAAAATTAGAAAACTCAACAGTCTTGATAGAACACGGATAAAAACGGAGAATAGACTAACCGAAGAGATATGTTCGTCCGTATGGATCAGACAGGGAGACATCCAGCCCGATCCTCTTCAATAAGATCATGGATGATATAAAAAAAGGCGTAAAAGAAACCATGATTGGCTACAAAATGGGCAACCGATCTTTGGGGATACTTTGCAATGATATCCCACAAGAAAACACAATCAATGGTGATAGCTAAGAGCCCCATCAGGTGTAAACTAATGGTTAACGATCACATAATAAACCAAGTAATGAATTTCAACTACCTCGGAATACATGTATCGTACAGCAGACATACCACGCAGGAAGTAAAGACACAAACCATCAAAGCGGCCAGAAAATCGGGATATTTGAGAAATATAATATGGAGAAACAAATACGTGAGCGTGGAAAGTAGGATACAAATATATAAGACATGTGTAAGGCCTTGACTTTAAAAAAATGTTTTGTGGATTTTTTAAAATAAACATAGGATTTTGTTAAATATTAAAATTTATTTTTTAAAAATAGAGAATAAAAATAAAAAATTTAATCATTTAATTACTAAAATTAAAATAGTAAGAACAATTTATTTTATTTATATTCGTAAGTAAATTAAAAATTAAATAAGTTTATTAATTATAAAAAGTGAAATACAAAAGCTAAAACATATACGTAATAGTCTCTTTGATTAGTATTCAAAGTTTAAAAAAAATAATATTACTTTTATTTAAAGGTAAATTTAACGACCAATATTTTTAAATGTCTCATTTCATTTGATAATCACAGTTTTTAAATTAAAAATTCAAACGTATTAAATTTTTACCAAAGAATACTTTTGAAAAAATCTTAAAAATAATTATAACGCCTTTTGAAGAATTCTAAACGATAATTTGAAATTTTTCATTTTTTGTGATCAAAGCACATTTCGGAAACAGGATTAAATAAAATGCAGAATGTTAAAAAACGGCAAATCCGAATACAAATTTCTAGCAAATAATAGTAATATATTAAAAGCATATCTTTGTACTTACAATATGAAGTTATTTTAAACAACTTCTCAAATAAAGGAACCTAATACCAGAGTCCAAGAAATATAGCTACAGTGATTTCGATGAATAAAGTGAGGAAAAGCGTGATAAGGGAAGGCTGTGGTGTGAAAGAATATGTGGTAACAAAGATAAATAAAGGAATGCTTAGATGGTTTGGACACGTAGAGAGAATGGATGAAAGAAGATTGACGAAACATATTTATAAGGCGAGTGTAAATGGACAAGTCGGTAGAGGTCGATCTCGGCGAACATATCTCGATCAGATCAACATTGTTTTGAAGAAACGCCAGTTCATGGGGTACTAACAACCGACGAGCATGTATGATAGCACTGTTGAAAGTAGAGGAAGCAAAAGATGTACGTAAGGCGTGACTATATGTATGTATGTATGGTCCGATTCAAACCCAAGAGGTTTTTACGAGGTGCAAACACACCAACCAGAGAAATTAAATGTATGGGCTGACATTTGTGGTGACCGACTGGTGGGTCCTTTTTTTCTACCAAGCAATTTGACTGGTGAAATGTATTTGCAATTACTGGAATTTTTTTATTTTTAACAGGATGGTGCTCCTGCGCATTCTGCGGCGATTGTTCGTTAGTATTTATACTAACGTTTTCCACAGCATTGGATTGGGAGAAGAGGCAGCATTGAATGGCCTTCACAATTTCCAGATTTATCGCCCCTCGATTTCTCTTTGTGGGAACATCTGAAAAGTAAAATTTGTAAAACACAACCAGCGTCGTTGAAAGATTTGCGTCAAAGAATCGTTGACGAGTGCCGTCGAATTACTCCGGAAATTCATCGGAATGTGCGTAAACGTTTTGAACAAAATCTTTATTATTGTATGAAAGCGGGCGGGAACAAGTAAGCAACTAAAATAATTGATATTTCAACATGTAATTTTTTTCAAAGTAATGTGAGGAAATGAAAAATTTAAAGAATATTGTAAAGAGAATTGTCAAAGCTTTCAAAAGACATCTTATTCGACCCCCAATGATACTGTAAAATTTTGGGGTAATTTTTACCCTCCCTTGGGGTTGAAAGAAGTGGAGTTAAAAATACCGGAAAAGAGTGTCCTCATTTAATTAAAATTCGACGGGTCTGAGCGTTTTTCTAAAATATTGACGAGGTTCCTGCAAATGGCTCTGTTTAGTTTCGGTTGGCCACCCCGTTGATAATAAAATAAAACTTTAACTTTAAATTATATTTAGTATAATGCATGATCATTACAGCCGACAATGACATTAGCGAGAAAATAAAGTACCGACTAAAAACCGCAAATAACTGCTTTTATGCCCTTAAGAACGTATTTGGATCCAAAGACGTTATTAGAAGATCCAAAATCAAAATATACAAAACTGTCATCAGACCTGTTGTAATGGGTAGTTAATTTTTAAGGTAGGTTATGTTTATTTGCAACATGAGATATGCTCTATTTATAAATATATTTGATTAGCATTATTGTTGTTTTGTAAATTTTTGTTTTTGGTATTACAAGAAATTTTATTTAGTACTTCTATGTAAATAAAATATCTTTAACCCGCGCGGGGATGGTGTAATGGGTAGTTAATTATTTAGTTTAGAATTTATACTTATTGTTAAATTATAGTTTATTTTCTTTAGTATGTATGTGTTTGGTTATAATTATAAAATATATCGACCAAGCAGTTTGGTTATAATTTATTTATCGAAATAAATAACAATTGCTTAATAAGCATACACGCTCTAAATTAAAAGATTGTGTAGGCTGGCAATTGTTGCTTTGGGTTTTGTCGAGAAGTTCTAATTAAACATGTGTCAAAGAAATGCGTTTTATTTGAAAAACGTAGACCTTAACAAAAAGGAACCTGAATCGAACAATTTTAACGTTTATTAGACTGTCATCATGTACGGCTGCGAATCATGGACGCTATCGGTACGATATGAGGAGCTCATCCGAAGATTAAAAAAGCGAATTCTTAGGAAAATGTACGGCCGGGCAAAGGATCCACAGAAGCAGCAGCACAGAAGTAAAACGAATGCAGAACTGAGAGAGCTATACGACGAACCAGATCTGTGCAACATAATAAAGGCTCGACGGCTTGGATAGGCAGGACACGTACGTAGGCAACCCGACGATAGGCTAATACGACTGGTATGGCAGAAAGCCACAAAGCGGAAAAGGCCACTTGAAAGACCCAGATTAAAATGGCGAGACAACATTGCTGCGGATCTGAAAAAATTGGGCGTCGGAAATGGTACGGAGCTTATGACCGATCAAGTTGGATGAAGGCAAGTCGCCGCATAAGCCAAAGCCCATCAGGGCTATAGCACTACGGAGTAAGTAAGTAACGACCAGTGCAACAGAAGTATCTTGGCGGGCGAGAGATCACAAAATATGCGCACAACGAAACCATTCGAATAACGATCCGATCGGCGACGACGAAATTTTCAGTAATTGTGGGTCTCAAGTAAAATCGGAGGAAGAAGTTTACGAATGTAAAGTATATTCAGCCAAATATTTGTTATTTTAGAGGCTAGTCGCCCGCCAAGCTACTTTTGTTGAACTGTAAGTATAATGCACGATTTACTTTTTAGCGTAGATACTAAAATATGCATAACATATTACACGAAACTACCAGAGAAGTATTTTAAAATGGAAAAAAAATAACAAACCTATTTTACTAACATCCCGAAACAATATTTTAATATTTTTTTATTGCGTAAAACGATAACACGAGCAATAAACAAACAGTCAAACAAGTGATTAGTATGCTTAAACTAAATATTAACCCAGTGTCATAAAAACTAATAGGCTGAGTTTAAGTTAAACATCACAAACAAAACAGAAATAACACATATAGAACACGTATTTACTGTCACAACAATGCCCCAATTATGAAACTACAAGACCAACACAGCGTTATAATGTTACTAACAAATGTGTCAATTTGTGTGCAAGTATTTTTGAAACAATTAATTTATGTGACATGCTATTAAATATTACTGAATTCATAGAAGACGGATTTGAGCGAAAAGAAATGACAGGGGTGGCCCTAATTGATTATATGACACTATCAATCATAAGGCACTCTTGACTAAAACGTACAACACTTTAATGGACTTTAACTTTGCTAAAATAATCGAGTCACTGCCATGTAACAGGCGCTACTACGTTGTTCTGGATGGGAAAAAAAGTAGGTGGAGAACACAAAGAAATGGCTTACCGCAGGGAAGTGTACTAGCCCCTTCCCTTTTTAATACCTACAGTAACGATAAACCAATACACCCTCAAGCGAAACATTTTATATATGCTGACGATCTTGGCATCGCAATACAAGACAAAACATATAAACAGGTTAAAACTAAACTGGAGAAAGCCCTAGAAATGATGTCACACTACTACAAGGAAAACTCACTGAAACCAAACCCTACCAAGCAGCGGGTTTTGCATCACCGGAAGAGCGAAGAACCAGTGTCCAGTACTTGGAGAGGTTTAAACTAACTTTTAATGACAGACACCCTTTACACTAGCTCGAAGAACCTGGAGGATCCAGCCGGCTCAAGTCCGGGAAACGTTTTATGAGAACTGTTACCATAGAACCCCCAGAGACTTACCCCCTGCATCAAGAGCCCTCTCACGGAATAGAGACGGAGTGGAAAACCAGGCGCATGCTAAATCGCATGCGTACTGGCGTCGCCCCTGTCAAGTCCAACCTGCCCAAGTGGGGTATGATAGGAAATGACGACGTTCTGTGTAAGTGCGGAGAAACACAAACATGGAGCACTTAAGAACATGCGAGCTGTGTACCTTAAAATGTACTCTCGATGATTTGTGGCTCGCTAAAAATGAAGCAATTAACGTAGCCCAATTTTGGACCGAAAAACTGTAACATTAGGATTCGGACACGAAAAAGTAAAGTAAGTATGTGACATGAAAATTATTAAGAAAAAAATTTAATCTGATTTGAACAGTACGGTGATAAATTCTTTAACAGTTTTGTGGATAATGATAGCCAACATTTTATCTTAAATTAGCCAATTCTTATTCTCAAAAAATACCAATGACAAACCAAAAATTAAGTTTAATACCTTAATAATTTAAATATTTTTGTAATTATCTCAAGGCTTTACCTAATAGTAAAATATTTAGATTTGTTGGAGGTGATTTAATATAGCTTTAGGGTTGGTATCAAGTTTTTACCATAGCAGCTACAGTCAAAAGTCATTACTTTTGTTAAGAATCAGTAGTTTAATATTTTCACCATTTCTCAACAGCAAATGATTTACTTTGGTTAATATTTCATTCACATAGGACTTAGGCTAGTATCAATAGATGTAGAGTCACAAAGTATATCTTTTCTACCAACAAATTTACAGTCAATTTTTTTTTCCCTTTTTCATCTCCACACCCAAATAATTAAAAACAAAATTTTCCAAAATTTGTAGCAAACACTACAAAGAATTAGTAATCATTTCTTAATTTACTAGCAAAAAGGCATTTAAGATTAAGTGCGTTTTGGTAGAATAGCATCAGTTACATAAAAATGTTTAATATATTTTTTTTTTAAATAAAATTGCTGGGATTGTTTTAGTTTTGCATTCAAATATTTGTTAATTGGTTAATTAACAAATTCTAATGCTTTAATAAAAACATTTGTGCTAGTAAAGCAGGTAATAAAAAAAAAAGTGTGGTTTTGGTGGTGTAAAAAATAAATACAAAAACTGCCTCTCCTGGTTTATTTATAATGGTTTACATAAAATTTAAATAAACGGGTTGTTATAAATTACTCAGAGATTTGAGTTTTACTGCTTTAACATTAACCTATAAAATGATGATCCGAAAAGCTTTTGAGAAACGACATAATTATCTTTGGTTGGTTGTGTGGCTGCAGCAATTTGGAAAATGGGACTTTTTACGACTGAAACATTACAAGCACCAACACTTTGTTTTACCCACCGCGTTTGAATTTCTGTTATTAGTGTTTATTGCAATTACTTAATTTTCATTCAAATAACACAATTTGTTTTTGCTAACACTTCCATTGGACCTGCTTCTTTTTAATACCAAATGCTCACAATACACAAACAAAACCTTTTTTTTTTATTTTAATAAATTTTAATATAACAAAATTTATTTAAAAACAAATTTAGAATTCGCAGGTCCTTCTCACCCTATTCCCGGATTTGCTTGGTTGTGTTAAGGTAAAAACGCCTTTGAATGAGTCAACCGTGATATATCGGACCAGTACGTGAGTCTTTTTCTCTCCGCCCAGTCCGAAATGATGGTTTTGCCGGCACTTGTGGTGACTCCAAGAACTGATCCTGGTCCTGTGGACGCAGATTTGGCTTCCTGTTTGCAAGGATGTCAGCTTTTTCGTTGACCTTCATCCCCTTGTACCCAGGTACCACTCTGGTGTTCGCACCAAGATACTCTAGGGATTCGATGCAATTCCATACAAGTTTAGAATTTATCTTGTTGAAGCTCGGTGCTTTCAAAGCAGCCGGGCGGTCTTATATCATACTAATTTTTTGTTTGCTAGAGGTCTGTTAGTCAGCTCTTTTGCACACAATTCGATAGCGACGACTTCAGCCCAAACCACTGGTCGATATTTCTTTGGTTTCCTGCTAAAAACACCGGCCCCATTTTATCTGGGGTTTTTTATGCATCTGTGTACATTACGTATTTAGTCTCTGGGAAGTGGTAACCCATTTATCTTTTTTTGGAAAGAGGACTCTAAAGAACTTTTCTACGTGTATTTTTGTGGTCAGCATGTCGGAAACCATTTCGAGGATTTGGTGGTTTTTTGTTTTACTCATTTCCTTGAAGTGGTACCCGAGTCGATCTCCTTTAATTTGCCTTTTCAGAGAGGTATATGTATAAAACTATCTTGGCCTCCTTCTCTAGAAGAATATCTGTAGAAGGGAGACTTAGGAGGTGTACTATCGCTGCCGTTGGTGTGCTGGACATAGCTTCAGTTATGGCCTGCCGTAACAGCTGCTGAAGGCCAGCAAGCTCTGTTCTAGCTGCACCCCTTTGGTCCACCAGATTACTGAATCATACATGACCGTTGATATTATCATTGTTTGATAAATCCAGAAAATCTGTTTGGGGTTTATTCTCCAAGATTTGCCGCATACTTTTCTTAATTTCCAGAAAGAAAATCTGTTTTTTTTTATTGTTTTCCAAATGGGCCTTCAAGGTGAGTCTTTTATTCAAAACTACATCTAGGTATTTCACTTCCGCCGCAAATGGAATTCTTTCTCTGTATAGGACAGGCTGCCGAAGCTTATCTAGCTTTTTATGTAAATCGAGTTTCACCTGCTATTATTTTAGCATTGGGTTTATAAATTTAATAATATGGAAATTTTACACTGAGATACTTGATTATTTATTTTTATTTACAGTAGGTACATTCTTTAAAAAAAAACGCAAAATATATTAACAAAAATAGTGTCTAAAGCTCATACAATGCGTGCACGTCATAAAGCGAGTATGAGGTTTAAACATAGTATGTGAAAAATTAATATGCCGATTTGCTAGCCATTCTTCAATATCCGCTTTGAGCCAGAACATTTTTGGTATTTTGTGTAATAACATATTGTGATAATAGGCATGGTCCATAACAATTACTGATGGTTCAGTGAGACTGTTTGGCAACTGATTTTCAAACCAATTCAAAAAATTATCTTGGTTCATTTCACCATCATAATCAGATTTGACAACGTCTTAAAAACGTATATAAAATTGCCAACTTTCAACTACCAGCTGGCGCTCATAGATCTTCAATCGGAAAAACCGTTTTTATTAATACATAATAAAACTTGAACTGTGTCTAATATTTAATGAATTATTTATGTATAATATCTGCAATTTTCTACACCGTCTAAAATAATATAGAAATCGTAATATTTAACAAGACATTGATTTGATTAATGCAATAAAATATTACGAACAGACTGACCCGATGTGTTCGAGATTATATAAAACGAACGGTGATTTTTATTATTGTTGGTATCAAGTTTAAAAACGAACAGATCATTGATGATGTGACGTTTATATTGTATAAGCTGTAATGCTTAATTAGTCTAAACAGTTTTATAGGTTTTCGCAGCTAAATAAATAAATATCTTGAACAAAATATTTATTTATGTTTTGTCAAATATTTATCTAAAATAATGAGCACATAAATAATACGGTAAAATGTAAATGTAGGTATGACACAAAAACGGTATTTTCCAAGCACATCAAAAGTAAAATTCATCGGGTTTCCTCAAAAAGTACGAAATAACTTTAGCGCTTTCCAGATGCATTTTAAATTCATCTAACCGGGAAATGAAAAGCAAACTAAGTATACTTCTGTCTGATGCGAGTGAGGATTTATTGGTGTTTATCCAAACAGAATTTCATTACTGTGTCGTTTGATGCAATTTTTTTCATTCGAATCTATTCATCCACAATTGTATATCTTAGGTAAAATGGAAGAGGTAAAAATCCGATTTATTATTTGTTAATGAAAATAGTCGCAAAGAGGGTAGACCTATCGTGTAGGCCGCGGACGCGACTATTAGAACGGGAAGGGATTATAGAAAGGAAATGATTGTGGACCCGTTTTTTGAAAAGTTGCAGGTCATAGTTCTCTGGAAAAACTGATTTTGAAAGCTTGTTCCATTCAGTATCAGCACTGTAAAAGAAGGATTCTTGATGGAGATTGTAGTCTCAATCTTGAGAGTAAATGGGTGAGACCGATCAGCGTGCCGAGTTCTTCGGCCGAATGTGGCCAATGATGGTACTTTCCGCACTTATAGTTAGTTGTTCCTATTCTCGATCACTAAACGCGTTTTAAATCATCAAACGACCAATTAGAAACACTTTATGGAATAGTTGGAATTTTGTAAGCGAAAATATAAAAATATGTTTTTTTTTAGAAGTTTGTTAAGGATTCGTCACAAAATTTCCGCAACAACTTTTATTTACACCTGCTGGTTTAATTCGGAGTTCATTATTTTAATGCTGAAAGTTATAACTTTAAAAATTAATTTTATCGACTTGTATTCATTGTTAAACAGCATTAAAACTTGAAAATAACGCTTGTTAGCGTAATAAATTCTAAAACAGATCGTCAAGCAGCTCATTAACAACATCAGTGTGCACATAAAAATTAAAAACTCCGTTTTTTCTGAAAACAAAAACACAATGAATAACAAAAAAAAAAGAAAGAAAAATAAGCCACGGCCCCAAAGTCGTTGCGAAACTTTTTATAAAAAGTAATAATGAATTTCATTTTAGGGAAATCATGGAAACAAGACAAAACGTCAAAATTTACTACACACTTCGGAATCATTCTTCTTAGAATGCCAAAAGTTGGGTCATTTCGATCCACAAATAGTGCCATAACGCAGAATGATGTTCCGGATCCTTTATTTTATTTGTAGTCTATGCTGTCTTCGTCCCTAATAAAATTTGGAACATAAAAAAATTGTATACCTAACTGATCACCTCTGCATAATTGCTTTAAATGCAATCCATTTTTTCAAATTGATAATTTGGCTGTGGTAATGCAAATAATATTTTTCAGCGGTTCTTTGTAATGGATAATGATAATATTAGTCAGACTGCATGAACTACAACTATTTCGTTTTTGTTTAAGTGTAAAACAAACTTCCGGACAAAATTAACGCAACAATATGGAATAATACAAAAAATTATTTCCTTTTTTTTCGCTTTAATAGTTTATTGACTATTTAACTTATACACAAACAGTTGTTTAAAAGATTTGAAAAAAAGTGCGTATGGATTAATAATTAATGATTTGATCGTCAAATGCCTTCTCTACGCCGATGATCAAGTCATATTAGCGTGTCACGTGCCTATTTTTTTTCCTTCTACAGTTCCATTATTAATTGTGTCTCTGATAGTCTGGTGCTCGTAAATAGTTTTGCATACCGTATTTTGTTGTTACTTAAGTATATCATTCGTTGTAAATGGTGTTGCATACCTAGTAGTGATAGGATTTAATTATTAATAGCTGTGACATTTTTGTTAATCGGTGGAGATGGAGTGGGGGTCTTTGTTATTAGATTTCGCCTTGATTTTTGGCCTCGATTGTCGTGTGTTGTCAGCTATATTATTGTTTGGTTTGCTTTTCTGTGTGGATGGGCTGGCTATCAACACGGACGAGCAAAACCTCTACGGTTTTATCTTCATATCTGGCTGTATTTGTATCTTAATTGGATTTTGAAGAAAAATCATTTGATTTTTAACTTGACCATTCTATCTTACCTTCGTTGTTGATATTTTTGGTGTCGAGTTAAAATAACCACATGTGGGATTTATTTGAGGGAAGCCATTGTTGATTAGCACGTGCTGTTCCATAACCAATTGAAAACTTCATTGAGACGTCACTGTTACATCGATAATCCAAGAAACAGAAACACCAAGTAGTATTATCATAATAATTTCTGCTAAAAACACCAAGCAAGTCTTTATAACACTGAAATTTATCGTCGATATGGATGATGGTTATTTAACATCTAAAAAAGAATTGCAGGCGATGGTTAATGTTATGCATGATGCCCTGAATATCAAAGGGATGAAAATAAATGTAAGCAAAACAAGAGTAATGGTTTTTTAAAGAAAAGAAAGCATGACAAACTGTAAAGTTTTGATTGGGGGAGAAAGAGTGAAACAAGTAAATGAATTTGTGTACTTGGGTTCAAAGTTGACGGGAGATGAAAAGTATGACAGTGACATTGAGCGAAGGGTGTTGGCAGGAAAACAAATAAATAGAGCACTGTATAGCTTTATGAACAGCCAGAAAGTGTCAATAAAGGCGAGTATGAATGAACAAGTCGGTAGAGGTCGACCTCGGTGAACATATCTCGATCAGATCAACATTGTTTAAAGAATACCTCCCTCGAGCTAAAAGCTCTTAGGAGTTATCCAGATTGGTAATGTTCATATGGTCTTATCAAATTGTTTCGAAATACAAGGTACTCTCGATAAAATTATGACGAAAATAATAGTCGGCTATTTGTCATAGTCTTATGATATTACCTCTGATAAACAATTAATAATAGCTCCCGCTTATGAAATGATAAGAAAAAGTTTAAAATAATACGGTTAAACATTAACAGAATATTGTTATTAATAATTATAATTTATTATAAACAATTTAAAAATGTTTTTTATAATAATTATAACAACAAAACACTTTGACTGGAAACTTAGTCGTGTAGACCTCTCGGGTCGCACCCAGACCACTGATATTTTTATTATCGATCTGCAGTAGTACAAATGTACGTAATGCTATTTGTGTTGTTTTTAATATAATGAAAAAATCGAATTTTGTGAGCTGATTAAATGTTGGTTTTTTAATGAAAGATAGCCCGGTAATCAAATCTACTCTGTCAGAGTGTCATTTAAAGCTGTTTAAACAGTATAAATGAAATATTTTTGTTTTAGAAATTTTTTTGTAAAAGAATAAGTGTATTAATGTTTAAAAAAAATGAAAGAAAACAATGGGTTTTAAATTATTGGCATCGAAAAGACAATGTCAAGTAGAAAATAAAAAAGTTTACGCCAAAGAACGGAAAGCCCTGTAAGACTAATTACGACGTCGTATTTTACAAAAATGTCAAGAAATTTAGCCTGTTCTTGTCCAAATAATAAAAAGACACATCAAAAGAAAAGTAAGGATCGCTTGCTAACCTTGATAATAAAGACACCAAATAAAAAGTGTTACAGCGTAACTCTTATTTTTCGTAAACAATGGTTGTAAAATTTCCTGAAATTACTATAAATCAATGTTCGATAACAGTAATTTGATTTTCCTATGGACGCGTTTCAATATATAGCAAATAATGGAGGCCTATTTGACCCTGCTATTATAATGCTGAACCAGAAATTATAAAAAATGATCAATCTGTTTTACATACGAGTATAAACATCAATCAAGCCCAAAATTCTGAATTGAAATACATTATGTCATGTGAAACGCGGTTGAATACTTCCTCCCTTGTATAGCTAAAAACGAACATCTATTTTTATGAGGGTCTATTTATTTTTTATGGATAATCATTACATTTATGTTTTGTTGTTGTTTATTTTTATTAAACTATTTTGAATTAAAATTAAAACTGTTTTGTTGTTGTTTATTCTAAAACATCCTTATTTCTATTAAACTATTTCAAATTAAAAATTAAAACTGTTTTGTTTATTTTAAAAAATCCTTATTTTTATGAAACTATTTTGAATTAGAAATTTAAACTTCTCTTTTAAATTGTTTAAAAATTTAAACTCAACAAAAAAAATAACTGACAATATTTCGGCAATAAAATTATTACGAAAAGGGCTAAGTTTCGGTTGGTAAATCTATTTTAATGCATGTAAAGAAATCTGAATTAATTTAAATTCTAAGGAACGTACGATTTTGCATGAACTGTAAGACAAGGTTAAAAAATTTCAGGTCTGCCTTAGTAATAATATTAATGGGTCTTTTTTTGGTGATCCTTCTTTGTTAAGTGTCTTGCAGTTTTTCTATATCATCGAGTGGATTAATAAATAAATGTATTACTATCATTGGTCTGGGTGCGACCCGAGAGGTCCACACGACTAACTTCCCAGTGGAAAAAATGAAAAAATACCACATGTTTTGTTGTTATAATTATTATTAAAATTATTGTAAAAAACGATTTCAAATTGTTTATAACAAATTATAATTGTCATTAACAATATTCTATTTATATCAACCGTATTATTTCAAACTTACGTTTATCATTTTATAAGCGGGAGCTATTTTTAATTGTTTATAAATGTTTATAAATGGGGCTTCGAAGTCAACAAAAAAAAACGGAGTGCATGTGAATTGGTGGTCTAGCACAAGACATTGACTTGGATGATGGAACAAAGATTAAACACTGAGAGAAATATAAATACTTGTGAATAAAGATAACACACGATGGGCTACTCGACACAGCAATCAAAAACGAAACACACAAGGCAGAAAAGTTATCTCTATGATGAACGGAATCTTATGGGATCAAACTATATCAAAAGCTAATAAACAAAAAATATATAATACCATCCTTAAAAGCATTATAACCTACTGTAGTAAACATGGCAAATAAAACAGTCTACAGAAAAAATGCTAATAACAACTGAGATGGACTTCTAGAGGAGATCTGCGGGTAAACCAAGAAGATATAGGATACAAAACGACAGAATAAAAGATATAATGGGTGCCAGACACACGATTGTTGATGATATAAGAACAAAACAGTTAATATGGTATGGTCACGTCCAAAGAATGTCAGACGATAGGTTACCAAAACAAATTTTGACATGGACACCCCAAGGGAAGAAAGGAAGACCAAGAAGAAGCTGGAGAGAGGGCATTGACAAAGAGATGAAAGAAAGAGACTTGCCGGAGAACTTATGACAAGTTGGAGATGAATGGCGGTTAGGAGTCGGAAGGCGTCTTAGAACGCTAAAAGCCGATATATATATATATATATATATATATATATATATATATATATATATATATATAACAATTGAATTTTTTTTTTAATTATTATGATCAATAATCATTTGTAAGTAACAATATTTAATTGTTTAAAATTGTCCAATTCCTATTTTTGTTTTCTAAAACTTTCTCTTTTTATGAAATATTGTCATAATATTTCAAATATTTCTAACATGCAATAATTATATTATTTAAAAGATCCTAAAATTCTGTATTAAAAATAGTATAATTTATAAATTGCAAACTTCAGGTAGTTTACCATTTTTTTAAGTTTTTTCATCCTCCATAAAAAACAGCATGACCGATTTTGCTGAAAATCTAATCGGTTCTTAGTTGCGTAATTATGCGTCGAATGCAATTAGTCCCACGTTGATATCATTTTTTGTTCTCGAGATAATCGAGACGAAAAATAATTCCGAAAGTTTACCATTTTTTTCATTTTTTTGATTTTCCATAAAAAACAGCATAACCGATTTTGCTAAAAATCTAATCAGTTCTAGGTTGCCTAATTATGCGTCGAATGCAATTGGTCTCACGTCGATATCTTTTTTGTTCTCGAGATAATCGAGATGATAAATAATTCCGAACGCATATACGAACATACGAACATACGCACATACGTACATACACACAAACACATACGTCCACTTAAAAACTATTGTATTCGACTCTGAAGACCTTAAAATGTTGAGATTCGTCAAAATTCGGGATTCGCAGAATCGGACCCATTACTATAACTTCCACTGGGAAGTTAATAAAACCATTAAAATTTATATTTAAGCTTTTAGTTATTATAACATTTGACCTTCATAAAAATAAATTAAAGCAGAAAATAATACTGGTATGTAATGTTGGTTTTTAAAATGTAACTATGAGCGGAATTAGCGGAAGTTTATCAACAATATACAAAGTGTTTCATAAATAATTGTCCATATTGTTACGATATTTACTTCTTGGGTTCGGTAATCCTAAACTCTAAGTACAGTAACTAAACAATTTTTATTCCAATATTTTTACACAATTAATTTTACTTTATAAATCACTTGGATATTACTTTAAATACTTGACTTCGAACCAATTAAACTTTTGTTTAGTAAAATTAATAAAATTTGATAGACATTGGTATTATTTTAATAAAGCTAATAACAGAATATCAGAAAAATAAATCATCTAAAGTAAAGCATAATAGATAAAAACGACAAATAAAAAATGTTCTTGGTAGGTAACAGATTTAACAGTTTTCTGAATTTTATATATTTTGGCAAGATTACAAAAAAAAGTCCGGATTGAAATATGAGGGGTGCCATCCTCGAGTAGAATACTAAACGGAAATAAATTAGGGAAGGAGAAAATTTCAATAAAGTTTTCGTACAACACTATTATATTGAAACACATGCTATCTATACTAAAATTTTAAAATAAATAAAAAATTCAACTTTTTGCTTCCTCTAATTTTATCACTGATATCGAGATATGTTCGCCGAGATCGACCTCTACTGACTTCCGTCCATTCAGACTCGCCTTATAAATTTGTTTCGCCAATCTTACTTCATCCATCCTTTAAACGTTTCCAAACCATCTAAGCATTGCTTTATCTATCTTTGTAACCACATCTTCTTTTACACCACAGCGTTCTCTTATTATCTCATTATTCTTTACTTCATCCAACCGAGTCACTCCGGCTATACTTTTCAGACTACTCATCGCCGCAGCATTAATCCTATTTTCATGCTTCTTCTGCCAAACCCAACGTTCACTACCATACATAAGTGTAGGAACCAACACACCTCTATGCACAGCCAGACGTGCCTTTTTTGAAACATTCTGACTGCTCATAAAGCTATACAGTGCCCCATTCATTTGTTTTCCTGCCAACACCCTTCGCTTAATGTCACTATCATACATTTCATGTCTCGTAAACTTTGAACCCAAGTACACAAATTCATCCACTTTTTCCACTCTTTCTCGCTCAATCGAAACTTCACAGTTTTTCATGCTTTCTTTTTTTTTCAAAAACCATTACTTTCGTTTTGCTTACATTTATTTTCATCCCTTTGATTTTCAGGGCATCATGCATAACATTAACAATCGCCTTCAGATGACGCTAATATCACTTGATCATCGGCGTAAAGAAGGCATTTAACGATTAAATCATTTATTTTCAATCCATACGCAATTTTTTTTTAAATCTTTTAAACAATCGTCTATGTATAAGTCAAACAGCCATGGCGAAGCCACATATACCATTAATTGTCAATAATGCTGAAGCAACCTACTATCATTTTCCGTTGTAAAGTAGGTTATTTTAGGAATTATCTCACAAAGACAGACAAAAGAAGTAAACTTAACTTGAAGCAAACACAATATTGAACCAGATTTTGACGAACTTTTTGACTTAGTAGAACTGTTGATTATTATAAAATAACTATTGATGTATATGATTTTTTAAGTGAATAATATATTTTGTTTTTACAGTATTTAAAAGCTATAAAAAAAGTATAATGTCGTTATTTAAATATAACATGAGATATTGTGAAAGGCTCTCGCGGCCATTGTTTATTGGTGAATGGATTTTCGGGTTTTTTGGCCGTCGTAGGTCTGAGTTTATACTAAACGTTTCGCCATCTCGAGTAGATGGCATCTTTTGGAGATACAATGTCTGCTTTTTTAAGGCTGACGGTTTGTGACATTTGTATGTCACGATCGCAGGTTGTATACGTTTTGGTGATTGGGGCATATTTTAGGGCTATTTTTAGAAGATGCAATCCACTAGAGATAGCGAAACGTCGAGTATTAACCCGAAAATCTATTCACTAAAACATGAGATATTTTATATTTAAGTGATAAGGGGTCTTGCAAACCAACAACGCATGCTGATATTTATTTCGTAAGAAAATATAAAAAAATTTCACGTTTTTAATTTATGGGACAAAAGTAATATAACCAGAGAAAACCGCATCGTCAGATTTGCAAAAATAAAAAATTAAGTTCTGTCTTCAGCTTAGAAATGTTAGAAATTTAAACAAATGAACCAATAAAGGCGCCACACGTTTAGAATCCGAATGTGATGGTATGCAGGTTTCTGCAATTCACCGACGCGAATGTGTCAATAGATTCCGAGTTTTCGTCTCGCAAAAAGGAAAATCAATTTTTCCGGGCACAAGCGCGATTTCAAGTTTTAATACGAGTAGCGCCATCTCGTTAGGAAACACTGAAACTTCCAGAGAAACAGGAAAATCAGAGAAACATTAACGGTATCGCCTATAGAGGGCTCTAATGGTGTTGTGCTTAAGTTATAATAAATAAACTAAATTTTTTAAAGGCACAAACAAAATAACGTTTGAAGCAGTTATTTATTTATTTTTAAAATAAAGAAAACTGAACTTATGTATACACGTAAAAAGTTAATTGTATAAAATGTTAAAAAAACTTATATGACATAACAGGGACTGCAAAAACTTACACTACCCACTTAAATAATTAAAAAATTCTACCAGTCAGAACATTGCAATTTATCAAGCTTTTTTTTCATTCATTACTTTCATTTACTTTTACTGGTTTGATTTTTTAAATAAACGTCTATAAATGAGTTAAATAGCCATGGCGATGCCACACATTCCTGTCAAATACTTTTTTGATGTTACCCCATAAAAATTGCCAAACTGGACCTATATTAACATTTGTTGGCATTTAAGCGGTTTTAAGTAAAGTTTTACTTCTAATTTTAAATTGACGCGCTGCTTAATTTTTTCACTACACATTTTCTACGCGATGCTTGTACAGGGTCCCTTTCTTTATATTACTACAACGATAAAATTAAGTAAAACGTCGTGTTTAAAAGCTGATTTTTTAAAGAATAATACAATGTAACATAGGTGCTATAATGTCAGTGTTTTTCAAAGACGAGTCCTAAAAGTAAAAGTTAATTACTTGACCTCGTATATTAAACAGTTGCTACCTTTATTTTACTTTACAAAATGTTTTATAAGAAATTAAAATTTTAATTTGTAATGAGAATTGTTTCTCCGAAAATATTGTTCTTATATCCAATTTTCTCGTTTTTCTTTATTGAAACTAAGGTTATATATTTAGAGAAAAAATTGAATACCCTCTTTTAAGGAGATGTTTTTTAAGAAAAGGACAAAAGGGTGCATTTTGAATATTTTTATTATGGATTCATTACCATAATACAACAATTTATAATCAAATATAATAAATCAAAACTTGGAAGTAATTTGTGATATAAATGTGATACATTTTTTGAACGTACAATAATATTGAATGTGATTTTTTAAATATTTTAAACGAATTAAGATTTAAAAATAAATTTAAGTCGTTAAAAGAAGGCACTACAACAAAAATAAAAACAATTTGACCCATTTTTCATTTTTGGTTATCAGCAAATTTCTTTTATCCAGAATACAATGCGTGTTTTTATAAAAAAAACCTAAAATTCTTTGTTGTTACATTTTTTCGTGCGTTTAATCAAATTTCTTAAGTTCTTTCTAACTCTAAAGACTACTTACTCCAAAGCCTACTTTGTTAAGCGGTTGTAGAAAATAGTATATTACACACCTAGGGTAGTAAAGTAAGAAATGTCTCAGAGCACATGTATGTTGACCGAGGCGAAGCCAAGGCCTTGGCTTCGGTCAAGATACATGTGCTCTGAGACATTTCTTACTTAAACGCCCGTGGTGTGTGTACTATTTTTCTCCCTACTGTAGACATAAAGCGGCAACTTCGTTTTGGGTAGCGGGCCAAAAGTAACGCTTTTGCTAAACGCTCAAGACAATGACGAGAAAGGATTTCTCGAGCTTTAAGAATTTATTCAGAAATGCAATTATGGTATTTGCTTATCTTATATCGTAATAATGCTTCAAATTTTTTTTAACTATAGCTATCAGTGTTGCGTCTTGTGAGCGTAGCTTCTCAAAGCTCAAATTAATAAAAAATTACTCGAGAAGTGGGTACATCATATAAAGAAATAACAGGAAATAAAACTGTCTTACACTCTCTGAAAATAATCATTGTGCTAATAAAAAGAAAACGTTTGCTTAAATCAACTTATTCAGTTACAACAATTCCGTGGTATTGTTATTGAAAACTGATAGTTCTTGTAAAACTCCATTTTTCGAACAATTTCTCTTTGTAAAGCGAACCAAAGTGGAACGTATAAAAGACATATCTCGAAGTGTGCCTCTTTATATTTTAAAAAAATATCGATTTTATTTCTTTTCATCTCCAAAGAAAACTTAAAAGATTTACCCTTTTCCTCGAAAAGATACCTATGTGGGAATTGACACACTGGGTCTTATTGAAACGCGTATCTTTCTTCGACAAAGAGGTTTTTATCAAATGGTTGGTTACGATAAATTGAAACGTATACATTATCTAAATCCAGGAATGTTTTCAAGTAACAGAGGACGCTCCAGAACTGTCTCGGAAAAGAATGAAATATGTATGTTCATTCTTTGATACTGTAATGACATTTGTGAGCTTTGTTTATGAAAACGTTTTTGCTAATAATAACATAAATATTGATTCTTAACAAACTTAAATTCTCACACTTGAAGTAAAATTTATATCCAACATGATAAAAGCAGGAAAAAAGACACATAGGATCTAAAGACTATCCAAAAGTATAAGATATAATAGAGAACCTGCATAAAGGTTAGTGGCGCCTCTTTCGGTAACGTTATGCTCTTGTGTGAGCACAACCTGTTTATAAACATAGATTTTGATATAAAGACATTAACAAGTTTATACTTTTGTAATGATTGTTAAGTGTTATTTATTATTTTAAATTATAAATATGAAAGTAATTATGTTGGAACGAAGTTCCTTATCGCACGGTACGGGCTTGGCGGATGGAGGCTAGGCGAAAGAAAGTGTAAGATTTTTCCGTTACAAAACACGAAACAGCTTACGCGTATGCCGTGTACTAACTAGAAATATCAAATGACGTCACGTTAGTCCACGCAATAAGAGAAAGAAACGTACAAGGTAGGAGAGCAATATCAATTCTAAATGGAATTCTCTGGGATCAGGCGATATCTAAAACCAATAAACACAAAATATATAATACCATAATCCGAAACATTAAAACCTATGGCAGTGAAGTCTGGTCAATAAAGTACAAAACAGAACAAATGCTTAAAGCCAAGGAGATGGATTTTCGGCGAAGATCTGCAGAAAAGTCCAGAAGAGAACGAATAACAAACCACCGCATCAGAGAGATATTGAAAGTAGAACATACAATTAAAGACGACATTAAGACAAAAAGTGTTTTATAGACCTGGACAAGGCGTTTGATCGAATACAACTGGAGGACTTGGTACACCTTCTATACAACAGGAAAATCCCATACAACATCATAAAAACTATCGAAAATATTTACCAGAGAAAAAAAATACAAGCCAAAATTAATGGCACAACTACCAAAGAAATTCCTGTAAATAGTGGTATTTGACAAGAAGATGACCTACAGAGATAACTATTCAAATTTAGCACAACGGCAAAAAGTCTAAAAATGGAGATATCCGCAGCAAAGACGAAATGCATGACCACTTTAAAAACACCTATCAAATGCAAACTGGTTGTGGATGATAAAATTATACAACAGGAGATGATATTTAAATACCTAGGCATAGAAATATCAGGATACGGTGACATCGAGGCGGAGGTAAGAAACCAAGCGGCAAAAGCAGCACGAACCTCAGCTTACCTGAACGATACAATCCTCCGAAACAAATATATCGGAAACGAGACCAAATCCCGATTCTACAAGGCGGTCATCCGACCTATATTAACATACACAGCGAAAACTAGACCAGATACATCGAACAGAAAGAGAATATTAGAAACCACTGAAATGAAAATAGTGCGCAGGATCGCTGGAAAAACACTTTTTGACAGCGAGAGAAGCGAGGACATTGGAAGAACATGTAAAATAGACAATGTAAATGAATGGATACTGAGAAAAAAGAGAGAGTGGAACGAACACATAGACCGGATGAATGACGACAGAATGGTCAAAATAACTAGAGACAAGTCGCCCTTAGGGCGCCAAAGCGTTGGAAGACCCCGCAATAGATGGAGCGACAACCTTTCTAACAATTGAACGGCAGAGGAAACGAAGAAAAACAAGCAAATTTCTTACATTAAAGAAGGAAGTAAAAAAAAGAAGATTAAGACAAAACAACTAATATGGTACGTTCATGTGCAGAGAATAATAGAAGATAGGTTACCGAAACAAATATTGAATTGGACACCGCCGGGACACAGAAAACGTGAAAGACCGAAAAGAAGTTAAAGAGAAGGCGTAGATGATGAAATTAGAAATAGTGACATAGATGAAGACTCGTTGAAAGATAGAGATAGATGCCGACTGGGTATCGAAAGACGTCGTAGAACGTTGTTAATCGATATAAATAATAATAATAACCTAATGACTTTTAAAAAAAAATCTGAACACCCAGTAAGGCTCGATCAATTTTGTCTTCTTCTTCTTCTTTCGGTGCCATATAAGGTCCCCCTAACGTTGATATTTACATTGATGAGTTGTTTTTGGCTAATCTAAATAGTTGTTCGGCACTGCGTATTCCTGTCCAATCGCGAATGTTCTTCAGCCATGACATCTGTTTTCTTTCAATTCCTTGCTGCCTTCGATTTTGCCCTTTATTATAAGTTGAAGCACCCTGTATCGGTCTCCTCTGAGAACATGCCCCAGGTATGATATCTTTCTGATCTTTATAGTGACAAATAATTCACGAACCGCATTTGCTCCATTTAACACTACTTCGTTGGTCTGCCTAGCTGTCCAGGGTATTCGGAGCATTTTTCTATGTAACCACATCTCAAACGCTTCCAGGCGATTGATTGTAGCAGCCTTTAGAGTCTAGGTCTTAGCTCCATGTAACAACACTGACCAAATATAACATTTTATCATTCTTTAGCGTAATTTTAGGTTTAGGTTGTGGTTAGAGAAGAATGCTTTCATTTTCAGAAAAGTTGTGCGAGCTGTCTCAATTCTGCACTTAATTTCTTTATTTGGGTTTAGTTGTTCCGTAATATAGCAACCAAGATATTTGAATTGGGTAACTCTCTCAATGTTTCGTTGGTCTATCTATAGGAAAGCATCGGCGTTGTCTTTATTTTTTTTATTTGCGTCGTTGTTAAAAAAGTTTCATTTCAATTGGTCAACTCTTTTTGGGCGTTCGGTATTTATTAAAAATCAGTATAAAAAAAGCAGTAAAGCAAACAATAAAATAAAAGGCGACCATAGTACCAAACATGGCCAATATTTAACTTTAAATTACGTATATTCTGGTTTAAATAATATTTTGATGTCCTAAAAGCAAAAATAACCCTGTGATAAAGACAGTATCATGCCTGTGACTCCTAATTTAAAAAATTCTCATAGACATAGCGGTTTCAAAAAAATTAAAAATGCCGGTCACATATGTTGCAACCAACGTTTAAAATTCAGGTCGTAGGAAAGCCATTTAATCTTACAAAGGGAGTGTGAACTGTGAAAATGTATAACGCCAAAAGGATAGTAAGGAAGGGGAAACCGTTTTTTCTGGTATGTGATTAAAGTAAAAAAACATTTGCAAAACGACCGTTCTACATAAAGAAACGAGAACAAATTAAAAATAGATCATTTGTTCAAAGCTCTTGGTAACTAAACATTTAATCCGTTTTATTAGGAATTTGCCATAAAGCGTATATTTTACTGTCGACCATTTTGCGTGCCTTCACAAATTAAAGAATATGTGGTTACAAGGATAAATAAAAAATGCTTGGTTGGTTTGGACACGTAGAGAGGATGGATGAAAGAAGCTTGACGAAACAAATTTATAACGCGAGTGTAAATGGGAAAATCGTTAGAGGTCGACCTCGGCGACCATACCTTGATCAGATCTACATTGTTTTAAGGAAAGGCCAGGTCAAGAGTACCAAAAACCGATGAACAAGTATGAGAGCACTCATAAAAGTAGAAGAAGAAATGTGTGTGTCACAAATTCTTAAACTAGTTTAGTCCTTACTTTAAAGTTATCTTTCTTATTTTTAGGTTGCCAAACCGTTGCGATTGATGGCGATCATCATGATGACTCTATCTGCAGCAATCCGGGAGAGTTCTGGGGATGTGTTGTTGAACCAGGTTCTAAGATTCATGAGACATGATATTCTTCGTCTTACTGGTCCTCTTCTTCTAAAGATTTTTTCTTTTAGGATTTTCAGCAGCAGAGCATATCTGCCTTCGTTTCGCATAAGGTCACCTAATTATTTTAGTTTGCGGGCTTTAGTTATGTTATAAATTCTTAATCTTTTTTTGTACTTCCACGTATGTAACTCCTGTCGTATAAGGAATTTTCATGATTTATCTGTACAGCAACACCTCGAAAGAGCAGAGTTTTTTAGTTGTGATTTCATTTAATGTCCAGGATTCTACACCAGTACACCAAAATGTTTATTAATTATTACAAGCCAATTCTCAAACGTTTTCGGCGTCAAGCCATCATCAGGAGAAATTTTTGTCACAAATTCGTTAACCAAAGACTAAACATAAAGAAAACATGACTATAGCTTAACATTTCAAGAAAAACAAAACATTAAAAAAAATTGTAACTAACTAACATCATTTAAAAGATTTTTCATAACAAGACATGTACATTTTATCATTTTAAAATTTTTAAAAAACATGGAAACATGTTTAAAAATTGTCTTGTAATAATTAAACAAAAATAAATTTGGTGTACTATATCCTTTTTATACCTATTGATATCCTGCATTTTTAATTTGTTCTGATTCTAGTAAGTCTCCGGTGTAGAAGTTCTTATTATTTACTTGCATATATTCAAGTATTGTTGAAGATTTGTAGATTGTAGGGGGGTTGTGAAGACTATGCAGCCGCTCAAGCACTTTGACCTATCAAATCTTTTGTGCATAACCCTTAATCCATTCAAGGATCGGAATTCCGAGACTTCGTAAGTTACTGACATAGGAGGGCTTTAAGAAGGCCCCTTCCAGGAACTTGCAGAAAAGCGCTGGGAATTCGCAAAGCAAATGTTCTGAAGTTTTAGCAAAGTTCTTGCAGTAGCGGCAACTATCACTCTCTATTTTGCCCATTTTTTTCAGGGCAGTGTCCAGTGAAGAGTCCCGTCACCAGTTTCAAGTCTTTCTTGTTTAACTCGAAAAGCTGTTTAGCTTTCCTTGGCAAAAGGTTTACCCAAATTTTCGCTTGTCTTATTCCTGGCACTTTACGCCAGTAAGATTTCGTTTCATCTGTTTCCCAACGTCGAACCTCTTCTTTTAAGTGAGCTTTAAAGAGTCCACAGATGGGTTCCTGGACCCCACATCAGAGAAACCTGATTGTTTGCTACCAGTTATCTTAGCGATTGTTTACAGTCCCATTCAAGTATTGTTAGTAAGTGTACCAATATTAAACTAAATATACCTTTTATAAATCCACAAATTGCAGATAAAGTGTAAAATAAATAAAATTATGATTAAATTTTTTTTTTCTGTGCAGATATAAAAAAGTGTCCTTTTATAAAAATGTTTTATAATTAAATCATTATATTATGCAGGATCAGATCAAGTAATTGAGTTCAGACTGTTAATGAATTGTTAAATCTTTATGCCTACCAATTATCGCTAGACATTTCCATTCGCATTCATATTAAATGAACCGATGTCTGTCGTTGCAATGTTTTTTTTATCCAAAAAAATCTTTTTACGTCTGATTAAGTACAGTTTCTATTTAATTTCGTTTAAATGCAGTTTATTTTAAAAGATATACCTAACAATGCTGTTTAGACACACATTTTTTTGAGAATAATTAATAAAGATTGTACGGATTTATTATTTTATATATTTTTATATTTTTTAATATAAACTAAACACAAGAATAATAGCAATAGTACTTGAAAATTTTAAGTAGTACATTTTACCCTTTCCCAGAAAAGCTTATATATTTTTTTTAATAATACACACACACATATATACATGGGTATTTTATTCTGAGCTTAAAATGTTAAACTAAATTAAGGTTTTGCAGTTAATAAATTAAACAACTGGGAGAGAGGTATAACCATTGGTGAAACTAGGATGTCTAACTTGAGATTCGTCGACGACACAGCTCTCCTAGCAACCACAGCAGCTGAACTATTAGCTCTTCTTAATTACTTAGAAAGAACAAACTAGCGAGGCTTACGGATATAAAGTTAATTACAACACGACCAAAGTAATGATTATAGGCAGAAAACATAACAACCATCCTCAAAAATTTTAAGTTGGAAGCTGTCAAATGGTGCAGAACTTCTTATACCTCGGATCGTTAATCGAAAACACAGACAGCAGCGAAAAAGATATCCGCCGGCGCATTCAACATGCACGACTAGCCATGACAAAACTCAATAGAATATGGCATGACCCTAACATTACCAAAACAAGAAAAATATCTCTAGTCCGATCCCTGGTTTTTTCCATCTTTCTGTATCAAACCATCAAACAGGATGATCGCCATCCTATAGATGCCTTTGAGAAGTGGTGCTGGAGAAGAATGCTGCGGATTCCGTGGACGGCAACGTCTTGATTATAAATGAGATTGGTAATCCAGGGCGCCTGTCCTTCATAGTACTGAAGCGTGCCCTGATATTTTTTGGACACATTCACAGGAATGCCAACATGGAGAAACTAGTTGTATAGGGCCATCCCCCCACTGGTCGACGACGTGGTCAATCTCCTATACACTGGGTGGATGTAACAAAGATATGTCTTGATCTAAACGCCAGCGAGGCTTCCGAACTGACTTCTAATCGGATGAGATGGCAGAAAAACGTTAGGAAAGCAATCGACAAACTATATATCAGTAATGCCTCGGCCAATACCAGCAACAACTGATAATAAAATGGGTTCACAACACATCTGACAAGATGTTATGAATGTGATGATGCAATTAAAACAGCCTCCACATTGTCTTTTTATAGATGGAATCAGATTATTTATTCCTCAATAAGGTATAGCTATCTATGCTCCCTGTAAAGCCCCAAATTATTGTTGACGGTTCCGAAAATGTTTACCAACTTTTAAAACTATTTGTTAAATCACTTCATCGTAAACATTGTCTATTGGAGTTTAATCCAGTGATTACGCAGGCTACGACAATACATACATACATATAGTCACGCCTTTTTTCCATAGGGGTAGGCAGAGACCACTTCCTTCCACTTGCTACGGTTCTTACACACATCTTTAGCTTACTCTACTTTAATCAGTGTTCTCATACATGCTCGTCGGTTATTGGTACTCTTGAGACCTTTCTTCAAAACAAGGTTGATCTGATCAAGATATGTTTACCGAGGTCGACCTCTACCGACTTGTCCATTCACACTCGCCTTATAAATTTGTTTATTTATTTCTTTTGTTTATTCTTCCTTCATTCATCCTTTCTACGTGTCCAAACCATCTAAGCATTCCTTTATCTATCTTTGTAACCACATCTTCTTTTACACCACAGCTTTCTCGTATCTCACTATTCTTCACTTTATCCAACCGAGTTACTCCGGCTATACTTCTCAAACTACTCATCTCCGCAGCATCAATCCCATTTTCATGCTTCTTATTCCAAACCCAACATTCACTACCATACATACGTGTAGGAACCAACACACCTCTATGCACAGCCATACGTGCCTTTTTAACAGCTACTGTTAAACCTCCTGTAGATTATGCAATCGTGCTTCATTACTCAGTACTCTTTACACTACTAAATACGTAGGTACAAATCAATTAACTGCAAATAATTATTTTCCATACCATAAAATAAAAGGAACAGTTAAAAGTAATGAAAAAAGTTAATTTACTTTATTACCATTATTAAATTTTCATGTAATATCCCAACGCAGTTTCATCTTTGATCTTATAAATATTTTAATACGCCTCGACTGGAATTTTCCTATTGAAAAATATTATAAAAATAGTCTGCTGAGACAAAATGTTGAGAACATGTATATATTTCCCCGGAGAAAAATTTATACCACAGCTTGTTTATTTCTTCATAACTTTTTTTTTCCAATTATCGTATATATTGTTGCGATATTTTTACTCTTGGGTTCGATGATTTCAAACACTCAGTACAATAATTAAACAATTTATTCTATAAATTATAACTTTATAAATCACTTATTACACTTATTTAGCGTATGGCTCATCAAAATATTGATAAAAAAATACAAATAAGACATGATAGGATAAAATGTGTATAAATTTAAATAAAATTCTAAAATATTGTATGATACAAGTGCGCTATTACATCCAGAGTCACAAACAAATAGCTAATCTGGATACATATTTAATTGCATCGTCGCTCGCGTTCAGGAGATCACCAAAGTGTCCCCGGTAGGACCTCAGGAAGCATTCCTGAATGATACCGAACCCAAGGAGTAAATATCGTCACAATATTGTTTGCAGTACAAGAAAGAGCAAACAAATATGATTTTTAATTAAATCATATATGTATTTATAAATTGGTAATTATGATTGGTACTACTCTTTGAATATTCATTCAAGTCCAAATTCTACACACTTATTTGTCTTCTATTGTAAACTGTTAATTATAATGTAAAATACAATTTAAGTTTTGGATTTGTAAATGTAAAAATAAAGAGTTTGCTAAAAGGTTTCATTAAATTTAATTAGGAATTTATTTCATTCTCTTATTAGTCAAAGCTGCATCTGTTTTTAATGAAAATAAAAAAATCTCTTGTACCATTATTAAAAAAAAAAACTTTTATATATAAATATTTAATATGCTCCAAAAACATATTTCTTTTTATGTCCTTTATCGAACACTTTGAGTTTAAGGATTTTCTTCTCTTTATTGTATTCAAATTGAAGTGCCGTATCTCCTTTAATGTATAAATACCTGCATATTGAGACGAAACATGAAATTATTAGAGAATGAAATAAACGAGTTTTCAGTTTTAATGAAATTTTTCTAGGAGAAAAAATAAAAATACCTAAGACTTAAGAAGGAAGCAAAATTGCAGAATTAGCGGATATTAACATTTCAAGGAGCGGCATATTTAAACGATACTTAATATTTTATCGTTTTTTAAATTTTTTTAAAAAAAATAATAATCTTTATCCAAGATTCTTGTTAAAAGTTACTATTAAAACAAAAAGTATACGACTATCTAAATTTAATATTGGTTATTATTAATACTAATTCGATATAAACACTATAATAAAACGCATGTATGGCTACACAATTTTCATTATGAAAGTTCATATCAAACGTGCATCAGTCAAAATCTGCTAAATGCTAAATGTTTTATAATGACACCGTTGTAGATTAAAAGTATTTAAGATAAATAATAATTATTTTTTAATTTATACATTTTTTCTACCATTCAAATGTTTGTTTAAATTTAAGACATTTCTGGCGGTGGAATACAGCAAGAAACTTAATACAAAAACAAACCACCAAATGCGCAACCACCATAAGGAAGAAGGAAACAGAAGCAAAAAATATTTAATGAATATGACAAACTGCCAAAGGCTATTAACAAGTTAATTAAAGCAAATCTCAAACGGTCTCGAAAACATTGCCATCATCAGGAGAGAATTCTGAAAAGTGAATTATTATGTGAAAAGTTGTTTGTTAATTTTTTTTTTTTAAATTATGATTGTTAAAATTGTGAGGGTTAGAATTTGGAATAATAGAAATTAACTCACTTGTCAAAAAACTGTACAAAAAGTCTGCATAGGAGGTGAGGTGAGGCAATGTTGCCGAGAGATTTGCTTTCAATGATTTGTGTACTACAGCCTCTGGCAGTTTGTCATATTCATTAAATATTACAAAGTACATACAACCTTTTTCTAAAGAAACAAAATAGTTTTAAACAAAATTGCTCGTGAGACACTTAAAATTTTCCGGTATAATAATATTAAATATTGACAAATGAAATGCAACAATTCCTAAATACTCTAGGACAATTAGAAACTTACAACCATTATGCTATTGATAAAACCAGACGCCAGTAAAATCTGTAAAGAAGATATCATCTTACACATGAAGTACCTTTTGTTGACCAAAAATGATTCAGGAAAATTTTAAATCTGCGAAGGTGCTCTCCCAGGATATTTAATTTTTTTAATCATGTATATATTTTTGTAAGTCTTCTTTATATGTACAGAATAAACCACATGCAGTGAAGCAATAATGAAGTGTTTTCCACTAAGAATGATATACAGAGTAGACCAAAAATCTGGAAACGGTCAATTATCTCGTAAATTGCTAGTCCGAATTGTACAAAATTTGGGATAAGCCTATTTTGAGATACGGAGATTCCAGATTTGACATTTGTAATATTTTTAGATTTGCCGTTTCTCTGATATTATTTGTCACTTTGGTTTTTTAAATACATTACATTGTATATCCAGTTATTATGAGAATCTCCTTTTCAATACGAGTTTAGCCATATGTAACACTTATGATTTTATGTAGTCTAAAAGGTCTTCAATAAATAAAACAGAAGTGTGGCAATGCCTTATTGTACGAGTATTAATAATTTTTTAATACAAACAATTTTTAACTACATTAAAACGTAACAATTAAAGATGACAACATTTTTAACACAATTACACGTATTACTTTTCTAGCTTATTTGAATATTTATTTAATAATGATACTTCTAATTTAAGTTCAATTTACTAGAGTTTTTTCAATTAAGCAAACTTTACTAGCAGCAATTATTTTTCGATTCGATGCCCAAGCAGGTGTACTTGTTTCGTCAAAGAAATAACTTTGTAAACTCCATCAGTATTTGCGGTGCCTAAAACCTCAAATTGTCACAATACATTCAAGGGCTCTGAACCGATATTAATTGAAGCTGGCAAAGGAACTTTACCTGCGGTTTTTGCTACACAGAATGTTAAAAAAATGTTAAAAAAACACAAAACAATTGTCATGTCATTGGCGCAAAGTGCAGAATTAATTAATCTATTATTGATCGTATAAACTTCTCGAGTGGTAAACAACAAACTAACCTCCATTTGTTTATATGGGTGAAAATTGAATTTTATAAATTATTTTGAGCAATTAAAAGCATTGAAAGTATTATATTTGAACGATATTTTGTAAAAATTGTTGTTAATAAACCGCAAAATCCGAACATGCAAAGGATTAAAAAAAGTGATATGGAAAAACATGCTCTGTTCCACAATGCTCTACATATGGCAATTCGATTATATCTTTGCATAAATTTCTTTCAAATCCTAAGGCAGTTTAGAAATGGAAGATGATCTTAACGATAGAAAAACCAATTTCAAAGATTATGTTTGTTTGCAAGCAAGCACTTTGTGAAAGATGATTTTTTTTAGTGGTTAGTTTGATATTGTTGTCCAATGATCTATCATTTTATTTGTGATTATTCATAGTGACTTCAACAACACAGAAAGAGCGTTTGAAAGATGATTTTTAGGATTTTTTCATTGAGACCGTCAGTTCCATATAAAATGATGTGACCAGGTTTAAAAACCTTTTCACCTTCCTTAATTGGTCAAGCACGTTCATCCACACAATAAAATATGTTATTTCGACTTTCATAGGCATTGCAAATTGCAAAAAATTAATACCTGGCCACATCTGGTCTTTACTGGCATTTAACGAGAATCCATCGACAATAAAACTGAAACATCGAAAACAAATCCAGCTTCAATCCAATAGTTTAACAAAAATTCAAATCAAATCTCTGAGATAACTAAAATTCTCCCAACCAAACTACGCCAATGGCTCTTGAGCTTCATGCAAGATCGCTCCTTACATGTGGCAGTTGACGGTATTTCTTCTGATGCGTTTAAAACTAATGCCGGGGTTCCCCAGGGTTCCATCCTGTCCCCCACCTTATTTCTTTTACACATCAACGACCACTTGAAAACCACCACGAACCCCATTTACAGTTTCGCAGACGATAGCAACTTGTCTTAACTTTCACATCCTATCGATCACTTTCGGTGAATGATACAAATAGACTCAGGCAGGAACAGGTTGATTCCATCAATAGAGATCTTAAAGCAATCGTCGAGTGGGGAACCAACAATCTTGTTCAGTTTAACGCCCAAAAAAAACAAAGTGCCACGTTTTCCAAGAAAGTGAATTCCTCAAATCATCCCATCACAATGTCCGGAAAAACCCTTGAACCAAGTCCCTCCATATCGATTTTGGGAGTCACGGTGTCCAATAATATGTCTTGGCATGACCACGTTGCTAACATCGCAAAGTCGGCAAGCCAGAGGCTAGGTTTTCTGTGGAAAGCCAGAAAGTTTTTTACTCCTGATCAACTGTTGACGACGTACAAGGCTCAAATCCGACCTCTACTGGAGTATTTCTCGTACATTTGGGGTTCAGCACCAAGGCATTCTCTTCGTCTTCTAGATTCCATTTAGAAAAGAGCCATTCGCTTGATAAACAGCTCAACTCTCACAGATACCCTTCACCCTCTAGAACATAGAAGAAAAGTTGCAGACCAGTCATTGCTTTACAGATATTTCCATGGCAGATGCTCTAGAGAAATAAAAACTCTTGTACCACCATTGGCCACATTCGGCCGAAGAACTCGGCACGCTGATCAGTCTCACCCATTTACTCTCAAGATTGACACTACTAGGACCAATCTTCATCAAGAATCCTTCTTTTACAGGGCTGCTACGGAATGGAATAAGCTTCCAAAATCAGTTTTTCCAGAGAACTATGACCTACAACTTTTTAAAAAGCGTGTCCACAATCATTTCCTTTCTATAATCCTTTCCCCTTCTAATAGTCGCAGTGTGGGCCGTCCGCAGCCCACACGATAGGTCTACCCTTTTTGCGACTATTTTCATAAAAAAAAAAACTTTGATTTTACAAATAATCAAATGACTGAATATTTTTTGTTCACACCTTGACATTTCGTCATTGACAGCGCCATCTTGCAATTACGTGATTTTTCCCTATCAAATCATTAAATGATTCTTGTTAATTTAAATGATTAAAACTTGTTTGTTATATACCGTTGGATTGTAATTACTGGTAGTAAGATTTAAATAATTTAAAAACAAATGCAAAAGTTTAATTTTGTCTTGGAAAAAAGTGTTTTGTTTATATGGCACTGCAACTATTAAAAAGGGGAAGGGATTATAGAAAGGAGATGATTGTGGACCCGCTTTTTGAAAAGTTGCAGGTCATAGTTTTCTGGAAAAACTGATTTTGGAAGCCTGTTTCATTCCGTAGCAGCCCTGTAAAAGAAGAACTCTTGATGGAGATTGGTCCTTGTAGTGTCAATATTGAGAGTAAATGGGTGAGACTGATTAGCGTGCCGAATTATTCGGCCGAATGTAGCTAGTGATGGTAAAAGAGTTTTTATTTCTCCGGAGCATCTGCCATAAAAATATCTGTAGAGTAATGTCTGGTCTGCAACTCTTTTTTTATGTTCTAGTGGCTGAAGGGTATCTGTGAGAGTTAAGCTGTTTATCAACCGAATGGACCTTTTCTGAATGGAATCTAGAAGACGAAGAGAATGCCTTGGTGCTGAACCCCAAATGTGCGAGCAATACTCCAGTAGAGGTCAAATTTGAGCCTTGTACGTCGTCAACAGTTGATCAGGAGTTAAAAACTTTCTAGCTTTCCAGAGAAAACCTAGCCTATGGCTTGCTGACTTTGCGATGTTAGCAACATGGTCATGTCAAGACATATTATTAGACACCGTGATTCCCAAAATCGAGATTGTTGGACTTGATTTAATGGTATTTCCAGGCATTGTGATGGAATGATTTAAGGAATTCACTTTCTTGGAAAACGTGGCACTTTGTGTTTTCTTTCTGGGCGTTGAACAAAACGAGATTGTTGATTCTCCACTCGGCTTTAAATTCACGATCGGCTAATTGGTTTTGGAAATATCGTCGAAAAACCGAAAATGGCGGATTTCGTTTTCCGCCAGTAAATCCAAAACGGTTAATTTGACAGCTTACAAAATGTGACATTATTGAGATACGTTTTCAAGGCGAATACGATAGCGCGTATGGCATTTTCCAATCGTCTTTTGTTATTCCGCAAACCACCTCAACTTTCATTTTTCTTATGATCGCCATATTGGATTTTTAGATTTTTGGAAAGAGTGTAAAATTTCCAGTCTAGTAATGTCTCACAAGTACATAAAAATGTCACACTTCTTAAAGTTAGGTCCTTATTTTTTCTAGGGAGTTCATGATTTATTTGTTAGAAGATTGAGTTTTTTAAGTTTTTTTCATCTGAGGAGGCTCTGACTGACGTTAAATAATTCAAACGTATCAAAGTTGTGTTTTAGTAGTACGTTTTTTCTCATTAAATTACAAATCTGACACACAAATTGTCGAAACCTGTTGAAAATGGACGATTATTCAAATGAAGAAAAGTTTGACATGTTAGCGCTGCACTTGCAGTCACGCAGAAACGCCAACATCACCTCAGCAAGGTATCTAGAGATGTATCCCGAACGAAGGCAGCATCATAAAACCCAATTCAGAAAAATCGTAGTTAATTTAATCAACCATGGGGCCTTCGAACAACCTAGAAGCGGATATAATATTGAGAATGAAAATCGCGACAGAAACATTTTACAAGCTGTCAACAAAAACCATAGTGCATCGGTAAGAACTGTAGAACTGTTGAGTTTTTAATAAACACAACAATTATTATTGGGCTGTAAAAAACCCTTAAAAAGCTGCACAAAAACGTCTACAAACCAGATTTAGAAGTAACGTTCAAGTAACGTTCAATCTAACACACCATTTTTAATTGGGCATCCATTATAAATTATTAATCATTTCAGAAAATCAACCATTTTTGTTTGACAACAACCTAAACGGGCAGACGCATCTAGAGCTTTCGCGAAACTAAGTTCATCCGGCTTTAAGAGCTACTCTAACCGAAGATGAGTTTAGAATAATCTGGTTTTAACAGGATGGAGATCCAGCTTTACAACACCATTCAAGTCAGAAACTTCTTGTGAAAGCAGTTTGATGAAAGAGTTATTTCATCAAATAGTCCAATATCTTGGCCTCCCAGATCCCCTGACCTTTCGCACTTGGATTTCTACCTTCGGCGTCACACAAAGAATAAGGTGTATAAATTTGATCCTTTCGCGACCATAGAAATCCTGAGACAAAGAGTTTTGGACACATTTAGAAACATTAACGGAAAAACACTTGCTAGGGTTGTACGAAAAACAGCCACGAATTGTCAAAAATGTCTCGATGTAAATCAGTCATTTTGCAAATCTGTAAATTGATACCCAGTTAGGCAGCAGTTAAGAACATAATTAGATTTAACATTACATTTTACAACTTGTGAAATGTTTCTGTCGAGATTTTCATTTTCAATTTGTATCTAATTGTAGGTTGTTTAAAGGTTGAGGTGTTAAATTAACGACGATTTTTCTGACTTGTTTTTCCAACACACTCATAGTTGGGAATTTTCCCCAAAACATCTGATTTGTTGAGAAGTCATCATTTACGTTCATGCTCTATTAAAAATTTAATTTATTCGTGCGTTTTTTATGCGTTACTTATTAATGTATTTTTTATAAATAAATCATGGCCGCCTTTGAAAAAATTAACACCTAACTTTACAAAGCTGTAGGTAGAATAGGAAGCCGAGATCCCTGTATGGAAAAGCGAATCTGGTACACACTGTACATTTGTGTTGGGAAACTAACTTTAAAACCATAGTACATTTTTTATATTTTAACATGAACGAAAACCAATTATTTATCTAAAATAAACTTTAGCTATTTAGTCCCAAAACTAAGTAATTATAATTAGAGTACTTCTTTTGCCAAACACAGTACCGTAAGTCCTGATATCACCGGTATAGATGACTGTCTTTCTAATTTACCGTTATTACCCTGCATGGGATTGGCATGTCGTGGGGTAACGCTGTAACACACGATTATCCGTAGTCGACATCATCCAAACAATCATTAGATATAAAGTTATATTCCGTGGTTAGCGTTTAAGATGGGTGCTAACATTTGTTAGTATAGTATTTTTTTTTGTTATTATAAAAACGTTATAATTATTGTCACAACCTGTACATAAAGGATTTCGCTTTATTATTAACTGAAACTAAACCTTCAATACGTATTATATAACAGCGTGCACTATAAGCCTCGAACCTCTGGAAGCTACTACCAGGCTATTACCAGCGGCTTAAGCTAAAAACAAACTTATTTGTAAATATCCTCTTAAAGCGGTTTGAAAATAGAGGAATTCGCTGTGTGTATCTGGATGATCTTTTTATAATTTAACATTTATAGATAATTCGGTTTTGAAATTATTTTTTTTTTTGTGATAAATGGAAAGATCATATATAAGTTTTATAACAAAACTAATTTTATTTTTCGCAATATTTAAAAAGTTATATCAAAATAAAAATAATAATTTTTGAATCCAGTACCGAAGTCCCGCCGACAGCTTCCGAACAAACCCGAGCGCGTGTGACGTCATAATGTTAGTTTTCACCCATTGCAGCATACAGAGAAAAGAAGTTTAATGTTTTGACTTTTGATCCATTAAATTTTATTGTCATTGTTAAATACTCAAAAATATATCGAAAATGTCGAACTACAAAAGTTATCGCCCTTGTTTTGTACTATTATGTACGAATACGACAAAAACATCTACCGAAATAATGTTTTTAAATGTTCCACAAGATGAAAAACCAAATAAATTGAGTAATTAATTTTTTTAACTGGGCTCCAAATCATAACTTTTAAAATAGTAGCATTAACAAATTTTCTATTAATAATTTAAAGCGATTAAATAATAAATTCATGTATGTATCAGACCAGATTAAATTTTTTTCATGCATACATACATATAGTTACGCCGTTTTCCCGTAAAGGTAGTCAGAGACCATTTCCCTCCACTTGCTACGGTTCTTACACATATCTTTTGCTTCCTTTTCTTTTATCAGTGCTCTCATACATGCTCGTCGATTGTTGGTACTATTTTCATGCTTTTTCTGCCCAACCCAACCTCTATGCACAGCCAGACTTGCCTTTTTTAAACTTTCTGGCTTTTTGCAGTGCCCCATTCATTTATTTTTCTGCCAACACCCTTCGCTCAATGTCACTGTCATACTTTCTATCTTTCGTAAACTTTGAACCCAAACTTTTTACAGTACCTATATGTTACTATTATTATTATTATTATTATTATTATTATTATTATTATTATTATTATTTTTATTATTATTATTATTATTATTATTATTATTATTATTATTATTATTATTATTATTATTATTATTAGTGACAAATAATAGCGAGGGGATGGAGGTGTGAATAAGTTATTTCAACCAATTACTAAAACGAAGAGCCAACTCTTGAGAAGGTAACGGTGGCGATCAGCAGGTTGAAAAATAACAAAGCTCCGGGTAATGACACAATATCAGCAGAGCGTCTTAAATATGGAGGAGAAACTTTTCTCAAACACTTCCACACCCTCATACTCCAGATTTGGAAGGAAGAAAAAAATACCAAGTAGTTGGAAAGAGAGTGTCATCGTGCCCCTCCAAAAAAAGGGCGACAAACTACAATGCTTTAACTATCAGGATATATCATTAATAAATACTGGATATAAGGTCTGGTCCCTAGCACTACTTAAAAGATTAACTCCCTACGTAGAGCATCAGCTAGGTGACTACCAATGTGGGTTCACAACAAACCAATCAACCATAGATCGGATCGTTACGATCCGTCAATTAATGGAGAAGAGCTGGGAACACGATAAAGTCCTACATCAACTCTTTATCGACTTTATACAAGCGTATGACAACGTCTTGAGAGTGGAACTGTGGAATGCTATGATGGAACTAGGAATCCCGAATAAACTTGTCAGTTTAACAAAGTTCAGCATGTAAGGCTCCGAAAGTGAGGAACGGATCGGAGGGAAGCTTTTAACCTTTTTTTAATATAAATAATGTTTCGTATATCTTATTGAATAACCTTGTTATTAATTCCATATTGTCTTCATTGATTAACTTGATTGCTTCCATCGGTAATCCATCTATCTTTCTATGTTTAACAACACCCCATCTCTTTTACTGGTGAATGACTCAGTAATGTAATCTTCCCATCTTTTTCGTCTAGTATTAACTCGTTTTTTCGGTTTGTTAATGATATTGGGATTTGTTTTCTGTATGTTCGAGTGACTTCTTTGATTTTTTGATGCACATTAAGATCGTCGTGTGCTCTAAGTAACTCATCTATTTCCTCACAGTTTTCTTTCATCCAGTCTTCTTTTGCTATTTTAATTTTTTTCTGTATTGACTTCTGTATTTCTTTATATTTATCATTGTCATTATTCACAAGTCTACGTTATTCCATTAAATTTAAGATTTTATTTGTCATCCATTTTTTCTCTTTGTCCACCGATTTAGTAGAAAGATGCTCTGTGCATGTGTTATTTATTACGGTCTTAATTTTCTCCCAAAAATACTCTATCCCTTCTGTTTCTGGTTCTATAATTTGAATTTGAGCCAAGTTATTGTTAAGTCGTTCTTCCACTTTATTTTTTGTGCTATCCTCTTTAAGTTTCGTCACGTCAACATATACGTTTAAAACATATAAATGATTATTTACACTTTTCCGAATAATTACAAAGCGAGCTCCACTGATTGTGAGTATATGTCTGCAGCTACATCGGGTGCTTCTCATTACATTTGTTTGCAAAAGTTTTAGTCAATTCGTCGGTTTTTTTTATGACACAAACTGTAACGCCTTTTAAAATCCGTTCCAGTGATAAATTTTAAACTTTGGAATGAATAAACTCCAATTTAAATTCGAATCGATTTTGCGCAAAACAAATAAATAACTCAAAAGCGATAGTTTTTAAGAGTTTTCGTAGCATGGCTATTGAATTTGTAAAGCGGGTGTGTTAAAGTAAGTTTTTTTTAGTTTTATTACTTGGGTCTTAAAAATAAATTAAAGTTTTTTTTTCGGTGTACAGAAATAATATTAAAAATAATAAAAATTACTTTAAAAAATATAATAAATGCTAGATTTTCTTTGTGTAAAATACGCCTTATCTTAAGTGTATCCTTTTCTAAATATTAACTTTTTTAATAAAAAAATTGATAGACGCACACCTTTATATTAAAAATTTTATTTGAACATTTCCTAGACCAAAACATAAATATCTCGATGTGGTGGTTAGTGGAAAGGTCAAAGGTAATTGGTAAAATATTAAAAACATCTTTATAGTATACAGAATTTGTGAAAAAGCGATAGTTTGCGCCATAACGTAGTAATAATAGCATCTACTTTCGAAGAACTGGAAACTATGCTAACTGAACTAACAAGGGAATCCGAAAAAGTAAGTCTAAAAATGAATTACGCCAAAACAAAAATAATGACAGACACACAAATAATTAGAAACGTTAATACTAAACGGCACCATTATAGAAACGGTCAATGATTATATATATATTTGGGACAAACCATAAAAATAAACAAGAAAAACCAAAAACAGTTGTCACGTGCTTATTTTTTCCCTTCTTCAGTTCCATTATTAATTGTGTCTCTGATAGTTTCGTATTCCTCAGGTACCGTATTTTGTGTAACTTAAATATATCATTCGTTGTAAATAGTGTTGCATACCTAGTAGTGATAGGATTCGATTGTTAATGGCGGGGGCATTTTTCGTTAATCGATGGAAATTGAGTGGGGAGTCGGTCGTTTAGTCAGTGGTCTGGTGTCAGTCTTGGGGGTCGTGTGTTGGTGAGAGTTTTTTTTTGGGACGGTGTGATATTAGCACGTGTGCAGAACCTCTACAGGATTTACTTTCATATCTGACTGTATTTGGGCCATCTTAATTGGATTTTGAAGTAAAACCACTTAATTTTTAACTTGACCATTCTATCTTACCTTCGTTGTTGATATTTTGGATTTTGGTGTCGAGTTAAAATATCCGCATGCGGGATTTATTTGAGGGAAGCCATTGTTAATTAGCAGGTGCCGTCCCATAATCAGACCGGCTACAGGAGTCGGCGTTATATATTTAAAAATAATTCACTTATAACCTTTGGGTATACGAACTCACCACTCCTATGGCCGGTTTTGATTATGGGACGGCACCTGCTAATTAACAATGGTTTCCCTCAAATAAATCATGCATGCGGATATTTTAACTCGACACAAAAATCCAAAATATCAACAACGAAGGTAAGATAGAATGGTCAAGTTAAAAATTAAGTGGTTTTACTTCAAAATCCAATTAAGATGGCCCAAATACAGCCAGATATGAAAGTAAATCCTGTAGAGGTTCTGCACACTTGTTAATATCACACCGCCCCAAAAATTCTCACCACACGACTCCCAAGACTGACACCAACCGACTGACACTCCTTCCCAAGCCGGATATCAAGAAATGACACGGAATTGACGTAAACCAAGAATCTTCGCAAGTCCGTGCTCCACACCGATAATCGCCTCGTCCGTGTTGTTAGCCAGCCCCATCCACACAGAAATGCAAACCAAACAATCGAATCCTATCCCTACAAGGTATGCAACACTATTTACAACGAATGATATATTTAAGTTACAACAAAATACGGTACCTGAGGAATACGAAACTATCAGAGACACAATTAATAATGGAACTGTAGAAGGGAAAAATAGGCACGTGACAACATCCCCTCTCCAAAGAAAGAAAAAAGGTAAAAAGAAGGGTTAGATTCGCCTGTGCAGGATTTTGAAAATTAAAATGGGTGCTAAAAAATAAGAAAATACAGCAGTACCTAAAAACCAGAGTATTTGACCAGTGCATCATGCCAAACATGGATCCTGACTAAAGCAAACATCGATAAAATGGAGAAAACCCAAAGAGCCATCTAGCGATTAATGTTGGAAGTTAAATACTCACAAGTGTATGACTTACACTTTTACAATTATACACTCTTTTAAACATTTATAATTTTACACATTTGTTAAAATTTGTCCATTAAATGTAATGGCCTGGGCCACTTATTGAAAATGGAAAAATCTGTAGCATGATCATCCAATCTATCTTAACTGTCATGACAAGTAAGCGTCCTCTAACCTGAAAGATTTTTAAAAATAAGTAGTGAAATTTATTTAATGCTCCAAACCCAATTTCTTTTCGACAGTACCAAAGACTAGTGTTAAATTAATTGTAAATAAGTTGTAATGGAGTTGTAATACGTTGTGATCAGTTATATATTAAATATAGAACAGTTGTTTATGGTTATAGATGTAGACAATTTAGTAATAGTTCAACAGAACCTTATCCAGAAGAGGTGCAGAAGACTACATCTCTTCCAATATAAATCTATGGTTAAGTAAACATCTAGTAAAGAGATATCCAGATGCAATTTTATAATAAAATGGTTAAAACTATCTCTGTGTTTTATTCTACTTTACTCTTGTCCAAGCAATATCTTTACACTTTTTTAAATACATATAGTCACGCCTTTTTCCCGTAGGAATAGGCAGAGACTACTTCCTTTCACTTGCTACGGTTATAACACACATTTTTTGCTTCATATACTTTCATCAGTGCTCTCATACATGCTCGTCGGTTGTTGGTACTCTTGACCTGGCCTTTCTTCAAAATAAAGTTGATCTGATCGAAATATGTTCGCCGAGGTCAACCTAACTCAAAAGATTAACTCCCTACGTAGAGCATCAGCTAAGGGACCACCAATGTGGGTTCAGAAAAAACCGATCAACCGTAGATCAGATCTTTACAATTCGTTAATTAATAGAAAACGACAAAGTCCTACATCAACTCTTTATAGACTTTAAACAAGCGTATGAAAACGTCTTGAGAGTGGAGCTGTGGAATGCTATGATAGAACTAGGAATCCCGAATAAACTTGTCAGTTTAACAAAGATCAGCATGGAAGGTACTGCAAGTGCAGAACGGATCGGAGAAAGCTTTTAACCATTTTTACTATAAATAATGGCCTAAAACAAGGAGACAACATATCCCCATTCTTTTTTAATACAGCCTTAGAGAAGGCATTAGGAAGGCGAAAACGAAGACTCTTTTTTTTAGAAATCGGCGCCCCCGTCTCACATTGGCTTTTGCGGGTGCCATGGACATCATTGGAAACACATTGTAAGACCGATTATGACGTACGCGTGTGAGAACTGGAACATGACGAAAGAGAACGAGAACAGATTGAGGATTGCAGAAAGGAAAATCCTTTGAAGTATATACGGATCTACAAGGGATAAAACTACACTTTAGTATTGTGGTAGAAAAAATAGGAAAATAAAATAACTATATGATCAACCGGACATTGTAAAAATAATTAAAGCCGAAAGACTGAGGTAGGCCAGCCATATCAAAAGACAGGAAGATGATGAAGTTGTCAAATTGGTATGGGAGCATGCCCCAACCGGTAGAAGACCATTAGGAAGAAAACATAGCATCAGATCTTGGAACTCCGAATATCACGAAAGCAGAAGAGCTAATGATGGACAGAATCCTATGGAGTTGAATTTTTGAGTCAGCCAAAACCCATCCTAGGTTGTAAGAGCTACAGAGAAAGAAAGAGAGGTTGACCTCTACCAACTTAACACTCGCCTTATAAATTTGTTTCGTCAATCTTTCTTCATCTATTCTTTCTACGTGTCCAAACCATCAAAGCTTTTCTTTATCTTTCTTGGTAACTACATTTTCTTTTACACTTTTTTAAATAAACAAAATAAAAAAATTGTACGCCTCTTCAAATTTGTTGTATATTTTTTAGCAAAGTCAAGTGTAGAAAACTTTATTGCAGTTTGTCAACTTATTGGAGGTCGGTTTTTTAAATATTGTTGTTTTGTATGGTAAGAAAAATAATTTTTCTTTGTAATTAAAATTTTTGTAACAAAAAAGTTGAATAATTTTTTTAATCATACATACATACATAAAGTCACGCCTTTTTTCCGTAGGGGTAGGTAATAAATAATAGAAATTAACTTTTTATAACAAATGGAAGTTTTTCGTTAAGGTATATTTAAATATAAGAGGGTTATTTGAAAATCAAAATAGCATGAAAGCTGGTACTAAGAGATAATTTTACATGAAAAAAAAAATTAAGCTGAACATGTATGTAATATTACCTGCTAAATTGCAAAATTGGCAAAGGCCGATGACAAAAATACCGTGAAAAATATTACTTTTAGTTTTCCAGTAACTTTACGATTGAACTTAAAATTAATGCAGCAATATAACTAACCCGTAATTAAAGACAGACATATATATTCGCTGCCAAGTACTCTTGCAAGTGAAACTCAAAATAAAAATAAAATTAGTAAGTTTATGTTACTTAGACCCCTAAATTACGAAGACGTAAATGACTGGCGTAAAATCCAAAAAGTCGATGTTAAGACTATAAAATAGTTTTCCCGAGCCATTTTACTGCCAGGTTGCATTTTATATTTTCACGATTGGCTGCATCTAGTAGATTTAAACAATTTTGTACACATCGAGTTGACCTCACGATTTATGAAGGTAATATCAAGTAGCCTTTTTGCCTAAAATTGTGGCAATATTTAGGATGACCCTAACTAAATAATAAATATACAGGGTAGCAAACCGAAAACGAAACAGAGCAGAGCATTTGCAGGAACCTCGTCAATATTTTAGAAAAATGCTTAGACCCGTAGATTTTTGATTAAAGGGTAGAGGGTATTTTTGACTTCACTAGTTTCAACCCCAAGCGAGGATAAGAATTACCCCAAAATTGTTAAATGGCATTGGGGGTCGAATAAGATGTCTTTAAAAAGCTCTTACAATGCCAACCCAAGACTTTTTCACGAGGCGCATACACAGCAATTGAATGGTCTCCACGATCACCAGATTTATCACCCCTCGATTTCTTTTTGTTGGAGACATCTGAAAAGTAAAATCAATAAAACACAACCGGCATCATTGGAAGATTTGCGTCATTGAATCGTTGACGAGTACCGTCGAATTACTTATTGCTAAGTAAGCAACTAAAATAACTGAAATTTTAACATGTAATTTTTTTCAAAATATTGGGAGGAAATGTAAAATTTAAAGACCATTGTAAAGAGAACTATCAAAACTTTTAACAGACATCTTATTTGACCACCAACGCCACTTAAAAATGTTGGGGTAATTCTTATTCTTGCTTGGGGTTAAATGTAGTGGAGTCAAAAATACCAGAAACAATGTCCCCCTTTAATTAAAAATCGACGGGTCTGAGTGTTTTTCTAAAATGTTAACGGGATTCCTGCAAATGGCTGTTTCGTTTTCGGTTGGCCACCCTGTATAACAAAAAAAACGTCCACTATAAGTATAAATATATTTTTTAAAAATTTTTTTACGTATTAGTTGTTTAAAGAATAATAAATAAAAATTTGTATTGAAAAACTCGCATCATTTATCAACCAAATTCAGTAATGTGTTGCCCCCCCCCCCATTTAAATAAATACATTCCAGAATTCGTCTGGGCATGCTTTTAATAAGACAATTTATACCAAACAACTTGTAGATAGCTGTTGTAAGTTCATCGGAGGGTTGGGAATAATTCTTACCTTTCTATTTGTTTATCATAACCCAGACATGTTCAATGGGCGATATTGGGGTGAACATGCGGGCCGTAGAATTGTTATGTAACATACCATACCAATCTAAGGGTACGATCTCTAAAAGTAATAACACACAATCTCCTGTCATCTCGATATGTCGTTATTTTTGCCTCTTTTGCGATGTTTCCCACCCATTTTCTGACTAGCTTCTTCAAAAACGTCCACCGATTTCAGGAAATCCCATTGATACGAACCCTTTCAAAATCACTTAATTAATTCACATATTCACCCGTCTTTGTACATTTACAATTTTATTTAACGACTGCTAAATATTGTTTTAATCGAATACTGTCAACAAACCGCTTTACAATAAAGAAACAAATTCAAAATTGGTTTATTGCAGAAAATAAGATACAGGCTTCACCATTTTTAATAATTTTTTTACCATTAAATAAATAAATATATATGTATATATATATATATATATATATATATATATATATATATATATATATATATATATATATATATATATATATATATATATATATATATATATGCAGAGTTAAGTTAATGAATATTTACTTCTACAGGATGATGCGTTTTTCTGTCACAGTATAAAATATTTATTTTTCAAAAGGTTTCAAAGTTTTTCCTGTTAAATTAATTTTAAAAGGGTGTGTTACAATTATTATTTAAGTTACAGTTAAGAACTTAAAGGAAAAATGATTTTAAAAACAAAGAGTTTTTTTAATGAACTATTTTTACGCTATTTATTTATTTTTAACGTATATTATAATGGCAAATAACTTAAACACGATTCATGCAATTTCATTGTTTTTTTACTTTTTCTCTTCTTGGCTTTCTGTTGCAATAAATTGCAGAAAATCCTCCGCACATTGCGAATTTTCTGTTTCCCGGTAAAATAATGCAACCTTTTATATTATTGTAAAAGGTATTCTTTATTTTTCCACACAAAATTCTACAACCTTAATAGAACCATACAACAAGCATTTTCTTTTAAAACTTTGCAAATCACACCCGGTAAATATTCTTTTATTTGTTAAGCAATATTGTTGTAGCTTTATTCCAGAAATTTTACGTTACATCCTTACGTTTTACAAAAAATAAAGTAAAGTTAATGTAAGTGATATATAAGCTTAGTAAAAGAGCATGTTAAATTCAATTTTAAAACTTTCTTAAGGTAGACTATAAGATGCAGATAGACCATGGAGGCATTGGTAAAAGAAAAATAGATCACTCTTATCTTCACTTCACTTAAAAATCAAAAGCAACAAAAACAGTGGCGTAACCTGGACCAAAAACTTCCCTTGTTTTTGTGAAAGTACCATCTCAGTCTTACTGGTGTTCATCCTTAAAAACCTGAATATGCACCCTTCTTCAATAAGATTTAGAACTTTCTGTATCTTTTTTCTCATTCCTTCTGGGTCCTGGCCTTTAACCAGAAGTGCCATGTCGTTCGCGTAGAAAACGGCAAACACTCCCAGTTTATCAGATCCTCCATGTTTAACATAAGAAGGGAAGATACCCAGCCTTGTGAGCATCCCCTTCTTACCTGAGCCTTTACGTCGCCGCAAAGCTCTGTGGTTACCGTTCTACGGTTCAGCAAAATTCGATGCAAATAGAAATAGATTCTTCTTTATCAAATCCCTTAGCTGCTTCGCGAATAAATTAAAAGAAAGTATTATCAAATGCTTCTTCTATATCTATAAATACAGCTCCTTTGTGGTGAAGTGCTCCCTCTATGTATTTTTCTACATCGTGAAGGGCCGTTTCTACCAACTTTTCCACCTAATACGCATGTTATGACTTGTGCAGTGGTTTTTGGCTAATAGGCCTAAATAATTTGGCTTGGTCAAAGGTGATTTTCCTAATAACTGGAAGAAGGTCTTGATGGACAGAAAAAAATATAGAGGTGTCGTCGAGTCGACTAAAACCGAGCCCAGGGTTGTAACGCCATGGAGTAAGTAAGTAAGTAAGTAAAGGTGCTCTTTCCCGGTTTGGGTATGAACACTACTTTAACTTTTTGTCATGCTTTGTGAACGTAGCTCAGAGCCACGCAGGCTCTAAAGATGTCCTGTTGTGAAGTCTTTAAATGCAAAAACGAATTTCTTTAAGATATTACATACAAACATACTGATTTAATTAATACCTTACCTAACATTTAAAATAATTACCAACAATGACTAAAAAAAATAAAATTAACAGCAATGCAAAAATTTAGATAATTTTAATTGTTTTAAAATAAATATTGCAGAATTATTAATCCAAATAAATTTAACATTAATTAAATATTTTGAATGTTACAGTATTTATTGTATGGAAGTTAAAATGTATTTATTATTAACTATTTATGTTAAAATAAAATTTAACTACACCATAGTTTAAAATGCCCTTTGATATTAATAATTGAATAATTTTGTTTGTTTTATAACTAGCTATTTATTGTCATTTTGTGTTCTATAATGTTTTAATAATAAATAGTAAAATTATGTGTTAAAGATTATGTAATAAACAAAACATTCAAAAAAATAAGAAAAAATTATTTAAATAAGGAAATGCATTAATATTAGAAAAATATAAGTTGTATAAATGGTTTTTTGGGCACAATTTTTTCCAGATTACACTTTTAAAAAAAATAATACGACACAAATCCAATTTACGTCATTCGTGACGTAGATGTATCAAAGTGATGACTCCACCTACTAAAATATTCATTTTTGCCAAAAATCTATAGGCGTACGCAAATTCCTTTAGAATACATTTTTTAAAACACATTAAACATGAAATATTCAAATACAATGAAATTCCGTGCACCCATGACACATTTGCATGCAACTCCAAACATACGCAGCTGGCGGCATTGTCGATCAAAATGCGTTGTTGCCACATTAAGTAAAATCTTTTAAGTTTGGTGTAGTAAGATTTACAAAATATATGGTTTTTGTTGAAATGTATCTTCCAATGTTACTTTCTTTGATTTGTATAAAAGTATGAGACTCTATAATATAATATAATAGAGGTGATTAACTAATAGAGTTCTGTCAAGACAAGAATCTTATGATATCAAATACCTTCTTCAAACTACCAAAACGCAGATTGTAAACCTAGAAATCTCCTGCGTATAGCCCGGAAAATACGGTAAGAAACCAAATAGACTACATACTCATCAACAACCGCTATAGAAACTCAGTGAAGGCTAGGAAAACATACCCAGGTGCTGACATTAACTCCGATCACAACCCAGTAATAGCTAAACTCAGTATCAGGATTAAGAAGATAACAAAATGTCAAAACAATTATATCGATACGAAACTTCTTGAGGACCCTAAAATCCATAATTCAGTAAAAAAGAAGGCTAACGAACAACAACAAACTAAACGTGATCAGTGTGGATGAAAGGTGGGAACAGATGCAAACACGATTAGAAACAATAACTAACGAACACTTAGTAAGCAAAAAAACCAAGAAAACATCCTGGATAACATCAGAAATCCTGGATCTTATGAAAGAGAAAAGAAAGAGCAAGGGCAAAGTTGAGGAATATAAGGCCCTACATAAAATCGTACAAAAACGAATAAAAGAAGCCAAAGAGGAATATCTAGATAAAGTTGGTGGCTGGTTGTAACAAAATCAAAACTGCATACATACATACATAAAGTCACGCCTTTTTTCCATAGGAGTAAGCAGAGACCACTTCCTTTCAATTGCTACGGTTCTTACACACATCTTTTGCTTCCTCTACTTTCATCAGTGCTCTCATACATGCTCGTCGGTTGTTGGTACTCTTGAACTGGCCTTTCCTCAAAACAATGTTGATCTGATCAAGATATGTTCTCCGAGGTCGACCTCTACCGACTTGTCCAGTCACACTCGCTTTATAAATTTGTTTCGTTAAAATCTTCCTTTATCCATCCTTTTAACGTGTCCATACATCTAAGCATTTCTTTATCTATCTTTGTAACCACATCTTCTTTTACACCACAGCGTTCTCTTATCTTACTATTCTTTACCTTATCCAACCGAGTCACTTCGGCTATACTTCTCAGACTACTCATCTCCGCAGCATTAATCCTATTTTCATGCTTTTTCTGCCAAATCCAACATTTACTACCATACATAAGTGTAGGAACCAACACACCTTTATGCACAGCCAAACGTGCTTTTTTGACACTTTCTGGCTATTCATAAATCTATGCAGTGCCCCATTGCCTGCCAACACCCTTCGCTCAATGTCACTGTCATACTTTCCATCTCTCGTAAACTTTGAACCCAAGTACACAAATTCATTTACTTTTTCCACTCTTTCTCCCTCAATCGAAACTCCACAGTTTGTCATGCTTTCTTCTCTTTTAAAAACCATTACTTTCGTCTTGCTTACATTTATTTTCATCCCTTTGATTTTCAGGGCATCATGCATAACATTAACCATCGCCTGCGGATCCTCTTTAGATGACGCTAATATGACATCCCTGTCTTACACCTTTTTCGATGTTAAACCAGTCCGCGCAAGCTCCGTTTATCCTGACACAAGCAGTGGAATCCTCGTAAAGTGATTTCAGTGCTCGTATTAAACTACCACTTACCCCATACATTGACAATGTCGACCAAAATTTACTCCTCACCACTTTGTCATAGGCCTTTTCCAAGTCTATAAAAGCGCAATAGACCTTCCGACTTTTAGCCAAGATTTTTTCGACTATACCTCGTAATGAAAAGACCTGATCCATACATCTTCTTCCTTTTCTAAATTCTGCTTGCACATCCCATATTATCTTCTCAGTTTCATTCGTTACTCTTTTAATCAATATATTTGCATACAATTTGCCGACTATGCTAAGTAAACTAATACCTCGGTAGTTCTTACAGTCTTGCTGCGAACCTTTTCCCTTGTAAAGTGGCACGATAACGGCCTTGCACCAGTCGTCTGGTACGCTACCACTTCTCCAATAAAGGTTAAAAGGTGGTACAGCAGACTAGCTACCACGTTTTGTCCAACCTTTAACATTTCAACTTTTATCCTGTCGTACCCAGCAGCTTTACCCAATTTCATACTGTTCAACGCTTCCACAATTTCTGTCGTACTTTCATTGCAATTATCACTCATGTCTCTGAATGGAGCATGTACTGGTGTATCCCTTCTCTCAAATAAACTTTCGAAGTATTTCTACCATCTTTTTAATACGCATTTCTCTACTTTTACCATACCACCATCTTGGTTTCTGGTTTTTTCCATTTGCGAGGTAGTATTTTTACCTCTGGAGGTTCTTATCGACTTCCAGAAGAGTTTAATATTGTTTTGGAAATCGTCAAAACTGCTGGTAACATAATTAAGGATTAAGGTCGTATAATTACTGACGTGGAAGACAAGCTAAGGAGGTGGAAAATATACCTCTCGGAACTATTCTACAACGAAAGAAATTTTCCAGTCGCTAAATTCTTATAACAATTTGACAACGGTGTATAGCTGTGACGCTAATAAATTTTGTAACCTGCATTGTATTGTATCTGCTAGTATTTGATTTGTTATTTAAAACAAAACTCATTTTCATTTGTTGATTATATTCCAACTTTGCTGTATTTGTTTTATTTTTTAAACCGTAAGTATATTAATATCCTTCAAATGCAAATACAGACTTACCTAGTTATTAATGTAAAAGTATGCGGTTTATTTTAGTTTTGCAGCCGACCAAAATGTGGCTTTGTTAATGAGTTATAGAATATTTCAATTCAAAGTTGGAACTAGGTTTATTACTGTGTAAGTACTGAATAATGTAATAAGACGGAATATAAGATGACGGAGTCATTTGTTTGACAAAAGATTAAAAGTTTAATAAGTTTTGAGGAACTGAAATAAAATTAGTAAAGGAACTTAATAAATTCTTAAGTACTTTGTATGCTAAATGATATGCTTCCGCTAATATAAGCGCATGTTGAAAGGAAATTTCGTTTCATTTATTGCATGCTTTCATTATATTTGTCTCAAAAATTATGATGCCACAATTAATTAAAATTTTTAAATTAATATTTGCTACAGGAGCAGACAACATTAGCAACGAACTCATAAAATACGCCGGCCACGAACTCGTAACAAAGATGACAACATTATGTGGAAAGATCCTCGATACATCAGAAATACCCAGCGACTGGCATGAAAGCGGTACAATCCCCATCTTTCAAAAGAGCCTTAAAACTCTACCAGAGAACTATGGAGGCATAACTTTCTTAAATTCAAGCATGAAGCTCCTCACACACATCTTGAAATGAAATCTCGAGAAACAAATACAAAATAGAGAAGAACAGCAGGGTTTCAAACGCAACAGATCCACTACAGATACCTTATTCGTAATCAAACAATTAAAAGAAAAAGCAATCGAATACGACGTGCCAGCATACCTATGATTTGTTGACTTCACCAAAGCATTTGACAAAGTACGGCTTACTGACGTTATCGACTTACTAAAGGAGAGAGAAACGCCCGACAAAATCGTCAAAATTATACACAATCTAAACACCAGGAGGAATCAGACAGGAAGACAGTCTCAGCCCATTTCTATAACCTAATAATAGACAGTGCCAGAACAAAGACAATCAAAAAGGCTAGTAAGCCTTTCGCCAAAAAAAGCTAAACAGCTTCTCGAGTTGGACAAAAAAGACTTGAAACTGGTGATGGGGTTCATCACTGGTCACTGCCCTTTGAGGTATTACCTTAAAAAGAGAGTGATAGTTGCCGCTACTGCGAGAATTTCGCTGAAACTGCAGAACCTTTGCTCTGCGAATGCCCAGCGCTTTTCTGCAAGAGGTTTAAGTTTCTGGAAGGGGCCTTCCTAAAGCCCTTCGATGTTAGAAACTTAGCCCCCCCAGGAAACTGATAAACTTTGCCCGAAGTTTCGGAATCCCGGGCCTCGAATAGATTAAGGGTTATGCACAAAAGATCTGATAGTTCGAGGTGCTTGAGAGGTTGCATAGCCTTCACGATACCCCCTACAATCTACATTCTAATAATAGACAAAGTTATAGAGAAAGTGTCAGCGATGGGTCTAGGTTATCGAATGGGCCGAAACAAAATTAACATTATATCCTACACCGATGACGCAGTTCTCATCGCAGAAACAGAGGATAACCTACAACAGCTCCACAAATTACATCTAACAGCAGCAAAACATAACATGAACATATCAGTAGGAAAATCAAAGTGCATGACCCTAACCAGAAAACCCATAAGATGTAAGCTCGTAGTCCAAGATGAACCTATCGAGCAAGTATCCAAGTTTTGGTACGTGGGCATGGATATATCGGACCACCAATAAATAATCTAAGAAGTCAGATCAACAAGGCAACAGTAATAGCAGGATGCTTACGACAGGTGGTATGGGCAAATAAATATATGTGTATTGACAGCAAGGTCAAGATTTACAAGACCTGCGTTAGGCCAATCATAAGTTACAGTATTGAAGCTCGAAAAAAGACTAAAACAAAAAGCATGCTGCGTGTAACAGAAATGAAAACCCTAAGAAGCATATTAGGAAAGACAAAAAGAGACAGAGTCAGGAACGAGGTTATAAAAGATAAATGTCAGGTGCAGGACGCGGTGAAATGGGGGCGGCAAAGAAAACGACAATGGTGAATAACAGACCAGCGGTAGATGGATCTCCAGGAAGACCACCTAAGAGATGGAAGGACAGCTTGCAATCGACATCACAAAAGATCATAAGGCGAGCTAATTAACAGATCAACAGATCTAATTAAATAAGATTTTTGGCGTTAAATTAAAATTATAAATAATTGACTTAGAGTTCCGGGAGTCCAGACTTTTTTATTGGAAATTTAATTTTTTTTATTTATTTATATAGTCACGCCTTTTTCCCGTAGGAGTAGGCAAAGACCAATTTCTTCCACTTGCTACGATTCTTACACACATATTTCCTCTACTTTTATCAGTGCTCTCATACATGCTCGTCGGTTGTTGGTACTCTTTCAAAACTTCCTTCAAAACAATGTTGATCTGATCGAGGTATGTTTGCCAAAGTCGACCTCTACCGACTTGTCCATTCACACTCGCCTTATAAATTTGTTTCGTCAATCTTCCTTTATCCATCCTTTCTACGCGTCCAAACCAGCTAAGCATAACTTTATCTATCTTTGTAAGCACATCTTCTTTTACACCACAGCGTTCTCTTATCTCACTATTCTTTACTTTATCCAACCGAGTCACTCCGACTATATATCTCAGACTACTCATTTTCGCAGCATTAATCCTATTTTTATGCTTCTTCTGCCAAACTCATAATTTACTACCATACATAAGTGTAGGAACCAACACACCTTTATGCACAGCCAGACGTGCTTTTGTTGGCACTTTCTGGCTGTTCATAAAGCTATACATTCATTTGTTTTCCTGTCAACACTCTTCGCTCAATGTCACTGTCATACTTTCCATCTTTCGTAAACTTTGAACCCAAATCCACAAATTTATTTACTTGTTCCACTCTGTCTCCCTAAATCGAAACTTTACAGTTTGTCATGCTTTTTTCTCTTTCAAAAACCATTAATTTTGTTTTGCATTTATTTTTATACCTTTGATTTTCAGGGCATCATGCATAACATTAACCATCGTCTGCAACTCCTCTTCAGATGACGCTATTATGACTTGATCATCGGCGTAAAGAAGGCATCTGATGATCAAATTATTCATTTTCAATCCATACAAGTTAAACAGCCATGGCGAAGCCACACATACCTGTCTCGCACCTTTTTTGATGTTAAACCAGTCCTGACACAAGCAGTGAAATCTTCGTTAAGTTATTTTAGTGCTCGTATAATCTACCGCTCACTTAAACATAGACAATGTCGACCACAATTCACTCCTCACCAGTTTGTCATAGGCCTTTTTCAAGTCTATAAAAGCGCAATAAACCTTCTGACTTCTAGTCAAATTTTTTTCGACTATACCTCGTAATAAAAAGACCTGATTCATACATCTCCCTTCTCTCCCCTTTAAATATATTTTTTTTAAATTTCCAAAATAATAGTTTTTGAGTAATAAATGAAAAACTAAATGCCCTTTTTTTTCATCTTAATTTGTTAACAAGAATTGCAATTTTTTATGTGCTAATTTATTCTCTGGATACATTTTTTCAGACGTCATTTTGAATTGAATAAGCTATTGCTCATATTTTTAGAAGCTCTATTAAAGAATTAACACGTTTTTAAACTTGTTAATTAGGCTGAAGATATTCAGCTTAAAATATAACTGGTTATGACTAGATTTATGACCGTTTAATGGACATTACATCTTACACTAAGATTTTTATTTAAGACAATAAGTAGCAAATATGTAGTTGATTAACGATAAAATTCCTTTAAAAATTACATACTTACATTAATAATTCATTTAATGATGATTAAATGCAGATAACTTACCTGTAACAAAAAAGAACATTGTATTAATTAACTACAAAACATGAACGTTAAATTTAAAATGAAAATTAAATTCTTATTAAAATTAATGGTCTTAAAACTACAGCTTTCTTTAAATGTTTATTTATCATGGCAACTTAAAATATAGATAGTAAAAGGTATAAGTAAGACTAACCAGTAAATAAAAATGTACCTTTTTTATTGTTAATAGTTATTTTTGTGTCCAGAACGCAAAATGATACTTTTGCGTTTAAAAATGGGAGTTATTTTGCCGCGTTACGCCTGGCAGTTACCACTAGTCAAAGATTTTTTGTGAAGTACGTCAAAGAAAAATGTGTTAATCAGTTGGCGTCAACAAAATGAGGAATTTACCAAAGAAATAGCTTCTTCTTCTTCCTTCTTTAATGTAAGCAATTTGCTTATTTTTCTTCGTAACCTCTGCCGTTCAATTATTAGAAAGGTTGTCGCTCCATCTCTTGTGGGGTCTTCCAACGCTTCGGCGCCCTAAGGGCGACTTGTCTCTAGTTATTTTAACCATTCTGTCGTCATTCATCCGGTCTATGTGTTCGTTCCACTCTCTCTTTTTTCCCAGTATCAATTCATTTACATTGTCTATTTTACATGTTCTTTTAATGTCCTTGCTTCTCTCGCTGTTAAAAAGTGTTTTTCCAGCGATCCTGCGTACTATTTTCATTTCGGTGGTTTCTAATATTCTCTTTGTGTTCGATCTATTTGGTCTAGTTTCCGCTGTGTAAGTTAATATAGGTCGGATGACCGCCTTGTAGTTTCGAGATTTTGTTTCGATTCCAATATATTTGTTTCGGAGGATTGTATCGTTCAGGTAAGCTGAGGTTCGTGCTGCTTTTGCCGCTTGGTTTCTTACCTCCGCCTCGATGTCACCTTATCCTGATATTTCTATGCCTAGGTATTTAAATTTCATCTCCTGTTGTATAATTTTATCATTCACAACCAGTTTGCATCTGATAGGGGTTTTTGAAGAGGTCATGGATTTTTTCTTTGCTGCAGATATCTTCATTTTTAGACTTTTTGCCGTTGTGCTTAATTTGAATAGTAATCTCTGTAGGTCATCTTCGTTTTCTGCAATCAGAACAGCATCATCGGCATAGCATAGGATTTTGACGTATTTGTTTCCCAGTTTATACCCTTTTAGGTTACGAGTGCTTATTATTATTTCGTCCATAACGATGTTGAACAATAAGGGGCTAAGGAAATCTTCTTGTCGAATACCACTATTTACAGGAATTTCTTCGGTAGTAAAAATAGTAAAATAGTAGTAGTAAAACTAGCAACTTATCCTAAATTGTCTCACACAGAAACATAAACGGGATACTGCTTTAGGCGATCTTCTGCAACTCTGTTATCTGTGACATTGGAAAACATGTAAAAACCGAAGAAGGTGAAAAGGAAAATAGTGAAAACTGAAAACTAGCAATAATATTTTATTATTATTATGTATTGAAACTTATGTACTCTGTATGTTGAGTATTCAATTAATAAATTCATAAATAAGTTTCCAACATACGACCAACTGTTTAACATTAACGTTCTTAGAACGTAAAATCTTTTACGTTCTAGAATATAAAAGTATTTATCAGCCGAGTGACTAAAAAGAACCACTTCGCTAACTGAGATTTTAACGAAAATGTCAACATTTGATGACAGTTTTCGGAAAAATTTTTTTATAAATAAACTTTTTGCTTGTTTAACCAACTATTTGTTTAAAAATTTACTTTATTTAAATTATTCAAAAAAATTATAGAAAAAGAAACGAAATAGGCATAATAAAAAATTGAAAGAAATTATATTTCCAATTATAGTTCATGCAACGAGTTATAAAATTTTAAAATTTAACAGAGTATTTAGTTCCAAATGTGTTAATAACATAAAAAATGATATAATTCAACGGAAAATTTCTACAATGCATTAAATCGTCTATTATTATTTTTCTGTATTCTGAGTTAACAACTTTTAGATTGAGAGCGCGTCAACAAAAGCCTCGGTTGTTATGAAAGAAAATAGTTCGAGAATGATTCTGGGTATATAAAATGAGTTTTAAAACTTTTCATGGCATTTTAGGGTTGTGGAATACAAAGCAAACATTTGATGGTAAAGGTTTTCTTAAATCTTGGAACATAACTGATGTAAAAGATAATAAAAACATTAAAACGGTTTTGATAGCACAAATTTTATTGCTACTAAAAGTTTATTTTTTAAAATAAATACAACAGAGGAAATTAAAAATTTTTTTTTAGTAATAATAATTTTGTTTTAATTTTGAATCTTATTATAATTTTGAGGCTTAGGCAGAAACATTTGTCATTATATTTTTAGTGTTAACAGAATTTGTTATTTGTTTCCTTTAAAAAGCAACATAAATCTTTCTGAGTTTTAATGATGTATCCAATTATAAAATGTAAATTACACGAGTAAATCAAATTAAACAACGTAAAAAGTTATACAAAAATAACTTTATTAAATAAAACTAATTAAAAAGAGAACAGAAAAGAATCCCTATCTTTTGTTACAAGTCTGTGTCTGCAGCAGTTACAAAGGGTTTGTAAACCTACGGAGCAAGCGCACTTAAAAATAAGCGTTTCCGCAGACAGCAAACCAAACTGACTTAAAATTGGATTAAAAATTAGGTCACGTGGTATTATTTTATGAGCATTAAGCGACTGCGGAATTAAAATTAATGGCTTACCCATAACAACAATTAGATATGCTGATGACACGGTAATACTATCAGACCCTTTAGATAATCTGCAAACATTGCTAGTGAAATATAAAATTTATTGGTTTGATTGAACATAATATACCTAAATTTTCTAAATACATTTCAGTTATTTATTTTTTTTTTTTGGCAAAATTTTAATCGAAGGATAACAATTCAAATACGAATTTAAGATACTATTCGAAGTTGATAATAAACGAGTGAATGTATTTACATTTAAATTCGCAAGAATCCAATAAAATCAAATATCATCACGTTTTGCTTAACAACAAAACTTCAAGCATTCTTTCCGATAAAAGTCGAGACGTGGTCCACAAAACGTTTCTGCTGATTTTCATTAACATTCCCTTAAAAGAGACTTTAAATCAAGAATATAAATTCCGCAGGGAAGTTACCCAACTTTTTTCGAGTTATATCTTCCTTACAAAAATCCTTTACCGTTCATTAACGTTTTGTGGTCGAGATTTATACGGTGCTGGCTTCCGAGTTACTTAAGAACCCCATTAAAGTCGGCCCCTATTCAATCTTTGTTCCATTTTGTGCGAAGACTGCTCGAACGGATTTGGAAAAACATAGTTGCTAAAAACATTCCTACAGTAAATCAAAATATTTTATTTTTATTTAAAATTACTTGGGAATACCGACCCAGGATACATTCTATTTTCTTTATAAATTATTTATTCTAAAATAATATAATTGCACATATTTTGTGTCTTTAAAGTATTGGTTTTAAACTTATTTTATTAATATTGTGAAAAAATTTCAACTCTTTTTGTTATTACCTAAAGAAAAGTTGTACAGGTTGGGCAATCGAAAACGAAACAGAGCCATTTGCGGCGACCTCATTAACATTTAAAAAAAACGCTCAGACCGGTCGATTTTTGATAAAAAGTGGGACACTCTTTTCCCGTATTTTTGACTGACATTACAATTATTCAAGATAAAGCAGCATTTTTTTCTTGTTATCACTGGTGGATGTTTTAAGGTACTCTGAATCACGATAATAAAAATGATAAGAGCACAGTCACATTTTATTATGAAAAAATTGCATATTATTAATAAAGTTCACACTACGGGGTGGCCTACCGAAAACGAAACAGAGCCATTTGCAGGGACCTCGTCAACATTTTAAAAAAACGCTCAGACCGGTCGATTTTTGATTAAAAGTGGGACACTCTTTTCCCGTATTTTTGACTGACATTACAATTATTCAAGATAAAGCAGCATTTTTTTCTTGTTATCACTGGTGGATGTTTTAAGGTACTCTGAATCACGATAATAAAAATGATAAGAGCACAGTCACATTTTATTATGAAAAAATTGCATATTATTAATAAAGTTCACACTACGGGGTGGCCTACCGAAAACGAAACAGAGCCATTTGCAGGGACCTCGTCAACATTTTAAAAAAACGCTCAGACCGGTCGATTTTTGATTAAAAGTGGGACACTCTTTTCCCGTATTTTTGACTGACATTACAATTATTCAAGATAAAGCAGCATTTTTTTCTTGTTATCACTGGTGGATGTTTTAAGGTACTCTGAATCACGATAATAAAAATGATAAGAGCACAGTCACATTTTATTATGAAAAAATTGCATATTATTAATAAAGTTCACACTACGGGGTGGCCTACCGAAAACGAAACAGAGCCATTTGCAGGGACCTCGTCAACATTTTAAAAAAACGCTCAGACCGGTCGATTTTTGATTAAAAGTGGGACACTCTTTTCCCGTATTTTTGACTGACATTACAATTATTCAAGATAAAGCAGCATTTTTTTCTTGTTATTACTGGTGGGTATTTTAAGGTACTGTGAATCACGATAATAAAAACGATAAGAGCACAGTCACATTCTATTATGAAAAAATTGCATATTATTAATAAAGTTCACACTACAGGGTGGCCTACCGAAAACGAAACAGAGCCATTTGCAGGAATCTCGACAACATTTTAAAAAAACGCTCAGACCGGTCGATTTTTGATTAAAAGTGGGACACTCTTTTCCCGTATTTTTGACTGACATTACAATTATTCAAGATAAAGCAGCATTTTTTTCTTGTTATCACTGGTGGATGTTTTAAGGTACTCTGAATCACGATAATAAAAATGATAAGAGCACAGTCACATTTTATTATGAAAAAATTGCATATTATTAATAAAGTTCACACTACGGGGTGGCCTACCGAAAACGAAACAGAGCCATTTGCAGGGACCTCGTCAACATTTTAAAAAAACGCTCAGACCGGTCGATTTTTGATTAAAAGTGGGACACTCTTTTCCCGTATTTTTGACTGACATTACAATTATTCAAGATAAAGCAGCATTTTTTTCTTGTTATTACTGGTGGGTATTTTAAGGTACTGTGAATCACGATAATAAAAACGATAAGAGCACAGTCACATTCTATTATGAAAAAATTGCATATTATTAATAAAGTTCACACTACAGGGTGGCCTACCGAAAACGAAACAGAGCCATTTGCAGGAATCTCGACAACATTTTAAAAAAACGCTCAGACCGGTCGATTTTTGATTAAAAGTGGGACACTCTTTTCCCGTATTTTTGACTGACATTACAATTATTCAAGATAAAGCAGCATTTTTTTCTTGTTATCACTGGTGGATGTTTTAAGGTACTCTGAATCACGATAATAAAAATGATAAGAGCACAGTCACATTTTATTATGAAAAAATTGCATATTATTAATAAAGTTCACACTACGGGGTGGCCTACCGAAAACGAAACAGAGCCATTTGCAGGGACCTCGTCAACATTTTAAAAAAACGCTCAGACCGGTCGATTTTTGATTAAAAGTGGGACACTCTTTTCCCGTATTTTTGACTGACATTACAATTATTCAAGATAAAGCAGCATTTTTTTCTTGTTATCACTGGTGGATGTTTTAAGGTACTCTGAATCACGATAATAAAAATGATAAGAGCACAGTCACATTTTATTATGAAAAAATTGCATATTATTAATAAAGTTCACACTACGGGGTGGCCTACCGAAAACGAAACAGAGCCATTTGCAGGGACCTCGTCAACATTTTAAAAAAACGCTCAGACCGGTCGATTTTTGATTAAAAGTGGGACACTCTTTTCCCGTATTTTTGACTGACATTACAATTATTCAAGATAAAGCAGCATTTTTTTCTTGTTATTACTGGTGGGTATTTTAAGGTACTGTGAATCACGATAATAAAAACGATAAGAGCACAGTCACATTCTATTATGAAAAAATTGCATATTATTAATAAAGTTCACACTACAGGGTGGCCTACCGAAAACGAAACAGAGCCATTTGCAGGAATCTCGACAACATTTTAAAAAAACGCTCAGACCGGTCGATTTTTGATTAAAAGTGGGACACTCTTTTCCCGTATTTTTGACTGACATTACAATTATTCAAGATAAAGCAGCATTTTTTTCTTGTTATCACTGGTGGATGTTTTAAGGTACTCTGAATCACGATAATAAAAATGATAAGAGCACAGTCACATTTTATTATGAAAAAATTGCATATTATTAATAAAGTTCACACTACGGGGTGGCCTACCGAAAACGAAACAGAGCCATTTGCAGGGACCTCGTCAACATTTTAAAAAAACGCTCAGACCGGTCGATTTTTGATTAAAAGTGGGACACTCTTTTCCCGTATTTTTGACTGACATTACAATTATTCAAGATAAAGCAGCATTTTTTTCTTGTTATCACTGGTGGATGTTTTAAGGTACTCTGAATCACGATAATAAAAATGATAAGAGCACAGTCACATTTTATTATGAAAAAATTGCATATTATTAATAAAGTTCACACTACGGGGTGGCCTACCGAAAACGAAACAGAGCCATTTGCAGGGACCTCGTCAACATTTTAAAAAAACGCTCAGACCGGTCGATTTTTGATTAAAAGTGGGACACTCTTTTCCCGTATTTTTGACTGACATTACAATTATTCAAGATAAAGCAGCATTTTTTTCTTGTTATTACTGGTGGGTATTTTAAGGTACTGTGAATCACGATAATAAAAACGATAAGAGCACAGTCACATTCTATTATGAAAAAATTGCATATTATTAATAAAGTTCACACTACAGGGTGGCCTACCGAAAACGAAACAGAGCCATTTGCAGGAATCTCGACAACATTTTAAAAAAACGCTCAGACCGGTCGATTTTTGATTAAAAGTGGGACACTCTTTTCCCGTATTTTTGACTGACATTACAATTATTCAAGATAAAGCAGCATTTTTTTCTTGTTATCACTGGTGGATGTTTTAAGGTACTCTGAATCACGATAATAAAAATGATAAGAGCACAGTCACATTTTATTATGAAAAAATTGCATATTATTAATAAAGTTCACACTACGGGGTGGCCTACCGAAAACGAAACAGAGCCATTTGCAGGGACCTCGTCAACATTTTAAAAAAACGCTCAGACCGGTCGATTTTTGATTAAAAGTGGGACACTCTTTTCCCGTATTTTTGACTGACATTACAATTATTCAAGATAAAGCAGCATTTTTTTCTTGTTATCACTGGTGGATGTTTTAAGGTACTCTGAATCACGATAATAAAAATGATAAGAGCACAGTCACATTTTATTATGAAAAAATTGCATATTATTAATAAAGTTCACACTACGGGGTGGCCTACCGAAAACGAAACAGAGCCATTTGCAGGGACCTCGTCAACATTTTAAAAAAACGCTCAGACCGGTCGATTTTTGATTAAAAGTGGGACACTCTTTTCCCGTATTTTTGACTGACATTACAATTATTCAAGATAAAGCAGCATTTTTTTCTTGTTATTACTGGTGGGTATTTTAAGGTACTGTGAATCACGATAATAAAAACGATAAGAGCACAGTCACATTCTATTATGAAAAAATTGCATATTATTAATAAAGTTCACACTACAGGGTGGCCTACCGAAAACGAAACAGAGCCATTTGCAGGAATCTCGACAACATTTTAAAAAAACGCTCAGACCGGTCGATTTTTGATTAAAAGTGGGACACTCTTTTCCCGTATTTTTGACTGACATTACAATTATTCAAGATAAAGCAGCATTTTTTTCTTGTTATCACTGGTGGATGTTTTAAGGTACTCTGAATCACGATAATAAAAATGATAAGAGCACAGTCACATTTTATTATGAAAAAATTGCATATTATTAATAAAGTTCACACTACGGGGTGGCCTACCGAAAACGAAACAGAGCCATTTGCAGGGACCTCGTCAACATTTTAAAAAAACGCTCAGACCGGTCGATTTTTGATTAAAAGTGGGACACTCTTTTCCCGTATTTTTGACTGACATTACAATTATTCAAGATAAAGCAGCATTTTTTTCTTGTTATTACTGGTGGGTATTTTAAGGTACTGTGAATCACGATAATAAAAACGATAAGAGCACAGTCACATTCTATTATGAAAAAATTGCATATTATTAATAAAGTTCACACTACAGGGTGGCCTACCGAAAACGAAACAGAGCCATTTGCAGGAATCTCGACAACATTTTAAAAAAACGCTCAGACCGGTCGATTTTTGATTAAAAGTGGGACACTCTTTTCCCGTATTTTTGACTGACATTACAATTATTCAAGATAAAGCAGCATTTTTTTCTTGTTATCACTGGTGGATGTTTTAAGGTACTCTGAATCACGATAATAAAAATGATAAGAGCACAGTCACATTTTATTATGAAAAAATTGCATATTATTAATAAAGTTCACACTACGGGGTGGCCTACCGAAAACGAAACAGAGCCATTTGCAGGGACCTCGTCAACATTTTAAAAAAACGCTCAGACCGGTCGATTTTTGATTAAAAGTGGGACACTCTTTTCCCGTATTTTTGACTGACATTACAATTATTCAAGATAAAGCAGCATTTTTTTCTTGTTATCACTGGTGGATGTTTTAAGGTACTCTGAATCACGATAATAAAAATGATAAGAGCACAGTCACATTTTATTATGAAAAAATTGCATATTATTAATAAAGTTCACACTACGGGGTGGCCTACCGAAAACGAAACAGAGCCATTTGCAGGGACCTCGTCAACATTTTAAAAAAACGCTCAGACCGGTCGATTTTTGATTAAAAGTGGGACACTCTTTTCCCGTATTTTTGACTGACATTACAATTATTCAAGATAAAGCAGCATTTTTTTCTTGTTATTACTGGTGGGTATTTTAAGGTACTGTGAATCACGATAATAAAAACGATAAGAGCACAGTCACATTCTATTATGAAAAAATTGCATATTATTAATAAAGTTCACACTACAGGGTGGCCTACCGAAAACGAAACAGAGCCATTTGCAGGAATCTCGACAACATTTTAAAAAAACGCTCAGACCGGTCGATTTTTGATTAAAAGTGGGACACTCTTTTCCCGTATTTTTGACTGACATTACAATTATTCAAGATAAAGCAGCATTTTTTTCTTGTTATCACTGGTGGATGTTTTAAGGTACTCTGAATCACGATAATAAAAATGATAAGAGCACAGTCACATTTTATTATGAAAAAATTGCATATTATTAATAAAGTTCACACTACGGGGTGGCCTACCGAAAACGAAACAGAGCCATTTGCAGGGACCTCGTCAACATTTTAAAAAAACGCTCAGACCGGTCGATTTTTGATTAAAAGTGGGACACTCTTTTCCCGTATTTTTGACTGACATTACAATTATTCAAGATAAAGCAGCATTTTTTTCTTGTTATTACTGGTGGGTATTTTAAGGTACTGTGAATCACGATAATAAAAACGATAAGAGCACAGTCACATTCTATTATGAAAAAATTGCATATTATTAATAAAGTTCACACTACAGGGTGGCCTACCGAAAACGAAACAGAGCCATTTGCAGGAATCTCGACAACATTTTAAAAAAACGCTCAGACCGGTCGATTTTTGATTAAAAGTGGGACACTCTTTTCCCGTATTTTTGACTGACATTACAATTATTCAAGATAAAGCAGCATTTTTTTCTTGTTATTACTGGTGGGTATTTTAAGGTACTGTGAATCACGATAATAAAAACGATAAGAGCACAGTCACATTCTATTATGAAAAAATTGCATATTATTAATAAAGTTCACACTACAGGGTGGCCTACCGAAAACGAAACAGAGCCATTTGCAGGAATCTCGACAACATTTTAAAAAAACGCTCAGACCGGTCGATTTTTGATTAAAAGTGGGACACTCTTTTCCCGTATTTTTGACTGACATTACAATTATTCAAGATAAAGCAGCATTTTTTTCTTGTTATCACTGGTGGATGTTTTAAGGTACTCTGAATCACGATAATAAAAATGATAAGAGCACAGTCACATTTTATTATGAAAAAATTGCATATTATTAATAAAGTTCACACTACGGGGTGGCCTACCGAAAACGAAACAGAGCCATTTGCAGGGACCTCGTCAACATTTTAAAAAAACGCTCAGACCGGTCGATTTTTGATTAAAAGTGGGACACTCTTTTCCCGTATTTTTGACTGACATTACAATTATTCAAGATAAAGCAGCATTTTTTTCTTGTTATCACTGGTGGATGTTTTAAGGTACTCTGAATCACGATAATAAAAATGATAAGAGCACAGTCACATTTTATTATGAAAAAATTGCATATTATTAATAAAGTTCACACTACGGGGTGGCCTACCGAAAACGAAACAGAGCCATTTGCAGGGACCTCGTCAACATTTTAAAAAAACGCTCAGACCGGTCGATTTTTGATTAAAAGTGGGACACTCTTTTCCCGTATTTTTGACTGACATTACAATTATTCAAGATAAAGCAGCATTTTTTTCTTGTTATTACTGGTGGGTATTTTAAGGTACTGTGAATCACGATAATAAAAACGATAAGAGCACAGTCACATTCTATTATGAAAAAATTGCATATTATTAATAAAGTTCACACTACAGGGTGGCCTACCGAAAACGAAACAGAGCCATTTGCAGGAATCTCGACAACATTTTAAAAAAACGCTCAGACCGGTCGATTTTTGATTAAAAGTGGGACACTCTTTTCCCGTATTTTTGACTGACATTACAATTATTCAAGATAAAGCAGCATTTTTTTCTTGTTATCACTGGTGGATGTTTTAAGGTACTCTGAATCACGATAATAAAAATGATAAGAGCACAGTCACATTTTATTATGAAAAAATTGCATATTATTAATAAAGTTCACACTACGGGGTGGCCTACCGAAAACGAAACAGAGCCATTTGCAGGGACCTCGTCAACATTTTAAAAAAACGCTCAGACCGGTCGATTTTTGATTAAAAGTGGGACACTCTTTTCCCGTATTTTTGACTGACATTACAATTATTCAAGATAAAGCAGCATTTTTTTCTTGTTATCACTGGTGGATGTTTTAAGGTACTCTGAATCACGATAATAAAAATGATAAGAGCACAGTCACATTTTATTATGAAAAAATTGCATATTATTAATAAAGTTCACACTACGGGGTGGCCTACCGAAAACGAAACAGAGCCATTTGCAGGGACCTCGTCAACATTTTAAAAAAACGCTCAGACCGGTCGATTTTTGATTAAAAGTGGGACACTCTTTTCCCGTATTTTTGACTGACATTACAATTATTCAAGATAAAGCAGCATTTTTTTCTTGTTATTACTGGTGGGTATTTTAAGGTACTGTGAATCACGATAATAAAAACGATAAGAGCACAGTCACATTCTATTATGAAAAAATTGCATATTATTAATAAAGTTCACACTACAGGGTGGCCTACCGAAAACGAAACAGAGCCATTTGCAGGAATCTCGACAACATTTTAAAAAAACGCTCAGACCGGTCGATTTTTGATTAAAAGTGGGACACTCTTTTCCCGTATTTTTGACTGACATTACAATTATTCAAGATAAAGCAGCATTTTTTTCTTGTTATCACTGGTGGATGTTTTAAGGTACTCTGAATCACGATAATAAAAATGATAAGAGCACAGTCACATTCTATTATGAAAAAATTGCATATTATTAATAAAGTTCACACTACAGGGTGGCCTACCGAAAACGAAACAGAGCCATTTGCAGGAATCTCGACAACATTTTAAAAAAACGCTCAGACCGGTCGATTTTTGATTAAAAGTGGGACACTCTTTTCCCGTATTTTTGACTGACATTACAATTATTCAAGATAAAGCAGCATTTTTTTCTTGTTATTACTGGTGGGTATTTTAAGGTACTGTGAATCACGATAATAAAAACGATAAGAGCACAGTCACATTCTATTATGAAAAAATTGCATATTATTAATAAAGTTCACACTACAGGGTGGCCTACCGAAAACGAAACAGAGCCATTTGCAGGAATCTCGACAACATTTTAAAAAAACGCTCAGACCGGTCGATTTTTGATTAAAAGTGGGACACTCTTTTCCCGTATTTTTGACTGACATTACAATTATTCAAGATAAAGCAGCATTTTTTTCTTGTTATCACTGGTGGATGTTTTAAGGTACTCTGAATCACGATAATAAAAATGATAAGAGCACAGTCACATTTTATTATGAAAAAATTGCATATTATTAATAAAGTTCACACTACGGGGTGGCCTACCGAAAACGAAACAGAGCCATTTGCAGGGACCTCGTCAACATTTTAAAAAAACGCTCAGACCGGTCGATTTTTGATTAAAAGTGGGACACTCTTTTCCCGTATTTTTGACTGACATTACAATTATTCAAGATAAAGCAGCATTTTTTTCTTGTTATCACTGGTGGATGTTTTAAGGTACTCTGAATCACGATAATAAAAATGATAAGAGCACAGTCACATTTTATTATGAAAAAATTGCATATTATTAATAAAGTTCACACTACGGGGTGGCCTACCGAAAACGAAACAGAGCCATTTGCAGGGACCTCGTCAACATTTTAAAAAAACGCTCAGACCGGTCGATTTTTGATTAAAAGTGGGACACTCTTTTCCCGTATTTTTGACTGACATTACAATTATTCAAGATAAAGCAGCATTTTTTTCTTGTTATTACTGGTGGGTATTTTAAGGTACTGTGAATCACGATAATAAAAACGATAAGAGCACAGTCACATTCTATTATGAAAAAATTGCATATTATTAATAAAGTTCACACTACAGGGTGGCCTACCGAAAACGAAACAGAGCCATTTGCAGGAATCTCGACAACATTTTAAAAAAACGCTCAGACCGGTCGATTTTTGATTAAAAGTGGGACACTCTTTTCCCGTATTTTTGACTGACATTACAATTATTCAAGATAAAGCAGCATTTTTTTCTTGTTATCACTGGTGGATGTTTTAAGGTACTCTGAATCACGATAATAAAAATGATAAGAGCACAGTCACATTTTATTATGAAAAAATTGCATATTATTAATAAAGTTCACACTACGGGGTGGCCTACCGAAAACGAAACAGAGCCATTTGCAGGGACCTCGTCAACATTTTAAAAAAACGCTCAGACCGGTCGATTTTTGATTAAAAGTGGGACACTCTTTTCCCGTATTTTTGACTGACATTACAATTATTCAAGATAAAGCAGCATTTTTTTCTTGTTATCACTGGTGGATGTTTTAAGGTACTCTGAATCACGATAATAAAAATGATAAGAGCACAGTCACATTTTATTATGAAAAAATTGCATATTATTAATAAAGTTCACACTACGGGGTGGCCTACCGAAAACGAAACAGAGCCATTTGCAGGGACCTCGTCAACATTTTAAAAAAACGCTCAGACCGGTCGATTTTTGATTAAAAGTGGGACACTCTTTTCCCGTATTTTTGACTGACATTACAATTATTCAAGATAAAGCAGCATTTTTTTCTTGTTATTACTGGTGGGTATTTTAAGGTACTGTGAATCACGATAATAAAAACGATAAGAGCACAGTCACATTCTATTATGAAAAAATTGCATATTATTAATAAAGTTCACACTACAGGGTGGCCTACCGAAAACGAAACAGAGCCATTTGCAGGAATCTCGACAACATTTTAAAAAAACGCTCAGACCGGTCGATTTTTGATTAAAAGTGGGACACTCTTTTCCCGTATTTTTGACTGACATTACAATTATTCAAGATAAAGCAGCATTTTTTTCTTGTTATCACTGGTGGATGTTTTAAGGTACTCTGAATCACGATAATAAAAATGATAAGAGCACAGTCACATTTTATTATGAAAAAATTGCATATTATTAATAAAGTTCACACTACGGGGTGGCCTACCGAAAACGAAACAGAGCCATTTGCAGGGACCTCGTCAACATTTTAAAAAAACGCTCAGACCGGTCGATTTTTGATTAAAAGTGGGACACTCTTTTCCCGTATTTTTGACTGACATTACAATTATTCAAGATAAAGCAGCATTTTTTTCTTGTTATTACTGGTGGGTATTTTAAGGTACTGTGAATCACGATAATAAAAACGATAAGAGCACAGTCACATTCTATTATGAAAAAATTGCATATTATTAATAAAGTTCACACTACAGGGTGGCCTACCGAAAACGAAACAGAGCCATTTGCAGGAATCTCGACAACATTTTAAAAAAACGCTCAGACCGGTCGATTTTTGATTAAAAGTGGGACACTCTTTTCCCGTATTTTTGACTGACATTACAATTATTCAAGATAAAGCAGCATTTTTTTCTTGTTATCACTGGTGGATGTTTTAAGGTACTCTGAATCACGATAATAAAAATGATAAGAGCACAGTCACATTTTATTATGAAAAAATTGCATATTATTAATAAAGTTCACACTACGGGGTGGCCTACCGAAAACGAAACAGAGCCATTTGCAGGGACCTCGTCAACATTTTAAAAAAACGCTCAGACCGGTCGATTTTTGATTAAAAGTGGGACACTCTTTTCCCGTATTTTTGACTGACATTACAATTATTCAAGATAAAGCAGCATTTTTTTCTTGTTATTACTGGTGGGTATTTTAAGGTACTGTAAATCACGATAATAAAAATGATAAGAGCACAGTCACATTCTATTATGAAAAAATTGCATATTATTAATAAAGTTCACACTACAGGGTGGCCTACCGAAAACGAAACAGAGCCATTTGCAGGAATCTCGACAAAATTTTAGAAAAGCTCAGACGAGTCGATTTTTAATTAAAGGAGGACACTGTCTTCCGCTATTTTTAACTCCACTACTTTCAATCCCAAGCGAGGGTAAGATTTACCCCAAAATTTTTAAATAGCATTGGGGGTCGAATAAAATGTCTTTCAAAAGCTCTTACAATTCTCTATATAATATTCTTTAAATTTTAAAATTCCACCCATTATTGAGAAATTATATTTTAAACTAGCTTTCAAACCATTTTAAAGAAGAATAAATTCTATCCATATAAAATACGTTTAATCCATGAACTTAATGGGGATGATTATGACCGCCGTTTTGCGCAATAAGGAGTGCGCGAGCAGGGAACGATCCACAGTTCCTTTTTAATATCTGCTTTTTCGATAAATGCAGTTTTTTCTTGCACGGGACGGTAAATCGCCACAATTGCCGCTACTGCTTCGGTTCAAACTCAAGAGTTTTTCACGAGGTGCATACACAGCAACCGGATAAATTAAATTTATGAGCTGGTATTTTCGGTGACCGACTGGTGGGTCTTTTTTTTTTTACCAGGAAATTTACCTGGCGAAATGTATTTGCAATTACTGTAAGACGCTATATTGACCCTGTATTGACTGATATACTCGTATTTAAAAATAATCCACAGTATGACAAAGATCATTTTTATTTTCGACAGGACGGTGCTCCTCGGCTTTATGCGGCGATTGTTCGTCAGTATTTAGACCAACGTTTTCCACGACATTGGATTGGGAAAAGAGGCAGCATTGAATGGCCTCCACGATCGCCAGATTTATCGCCCCTCGATTTCTTTTTGTGGGGACATCTGAAAAGTAAAATCTAAAAAACACAAGTAGCGTCGTTGGAAGATTTGCATCAAAGAATCGTTGACGAGTGACGTCGAATTACTCCGGAAATTCTTCGAGATGTGCGTAAACGTTTTGAACAAAATCTCTATTATTATATGAAAGCGGCCGGTCATCAGTTTGAACATTTAATCAATTAAGTAGTAAGTAAGCAACTAAAAAAAGGCCAAGGATAGTCGACACTCAGCTAGAGCTGTAGTACCATTGATGATGAAGCAACTAAAAGAATTAGAATTTTAACATGTAAAGTATTGGGAGAAAATGTAAAATTTAAAAACTATTGTGTCAGAGCTTTTAAAAGACATCTTATTCGACCCCCAATGCCATTTAAAAATTTTGGGGAAATTCTTACCCTCGCTTGGGGTTCTAAGTAGTCGAGTCAAAAATACGGGAAAAAATATCTATCTTTAATAAAAAATCGACGGATTTAAGCGTTTTTCTAAAATATTGACGAGGTTCCTGCAATTGGCTTTGTTTCGATTTTGGTTGGCCACCATGTATAGCATTTCTCTACACATAACACAGATCAAAAACAAAGTTACTTTAGATTGTAGAAAATTCAAAGAATACAACAAACCCCTTAAACAAAGAATCATGTAGTTCAAGATAAAGAAGAAATAAAATGTTTGAAAATAAAAAAAATAACATAGAACATATAGAAGAACAGTATAAAGGTATGAAAACAACAGATAAACATTGAAGAACATCACCAAATACGATTTAATTAGGCACTAACAGAGCTAAAGGCGTAAATAATAAACAAAATAAGTTCCTAACGACGATGGTATAATACCTTCTGATTTTACCAAAGCAAAGTTATTAACTTCGCTTCCAAAATATAGGAATTATAAAAAAATTGCATAAACATAACTAAATATAGTAAAATACAAAATACACCAGAACATGAAAGACTCATTAGACGAAGGTCAATTTAATTTCGGGAGAAGTAAAACTACAAGGCAACCAATGTTAGCTAATGCAATGCAGGTATTATCATCTGCAGACTCCCAAAGAGTTGTATAGACCATTATTGCGTATTAAAAATAATAACCGGCTTAGGTTACGGGACTACTGTTTGCGTAAGATTTCAGAAGATCAAGAGATAAGTTTTATTAGAGCCAATATTAGGAAAATTATAAAGGAGTATCCTATGACAACTTTTGTTAAAAGCATTAGAGATGTTTGTATGCATTGCATCAACTTTTTCTCTATGGTCTAGCGTTTCACAGCTAAATTACTATTGGTTTATTTGGAATACATAAAACCATGTTAAAAGTCACAAACTATATGTTTAGTAGACAAATGTATATTTAAAGTGAACTCCGTACATTTAGTAAATTTATAATAAACTGTAAGAGAATTTTTTTTAGCTCATAACATATTGAGCCAGTTGTTTTCATTTGTTCAATTTATGAACATTTGGTTCGTGAAACTGCACTACGTTAAATATTGCGCTTTCCGGCGTTTTCGTTCTTTTATTTGTCCGTTCCATTATGAAGTGTAATGAACGAAGTTTGTCTTCCAGAAAATCGGAAAAGTTAGTCAGTTTTATGGTATTAAGTTTTCTAAACACCAAACGTTAAATAATCATTTACATCTTCTTTTAAACTACAAGTTTCCTATGTTTTAGAATTATTAGGTCATTCTATTAGTTTTTGTGCATACTTTATATTTTGGACATTACGTTATAGAGTGGGCCATAAGTTAGTTGTCAAAATACAAATTTACTAATATCAGTGGCCTGGGTGCGACCCGAAAGGTCCACACAGTGGAAAGAATGAAAAAAAAAGCATATTATGTTTTGTTGTTATAATAATTATTATTAATATTAAAATTATTATAAAAACCATTTCAAATTGTTTATAACAAATTATAATTGCCATTAACAATATTCTGTTTATGTCAACCGTATTGTTCTAAACTTTTTCTTATCATTTCATAAGCGGAAGAAATTTTTAATTGTTTATAACAATTGAAATTTTTTTTTTAATAATATGATCAAAAATCATTTGTAAGTAACAATATTTAATTGTTATAAACATTGCTTGATTATTACTTACAAATATTTTTCACTGTTATAGCGTCTTCAATGCTATTCTCTCAATATTGACACAAGTTTAAAATTCACCAATTCCTATTGTTGTTTTCTAAAACTATCTCTTTTTATGAAATATTGGCATTTTATTTTTCATACAAATATTTCTAATATGCAATAATCATATTATTCAAAAGATCTTAAAATTCTGTATTAAAAAGAGTATAATTTATAAATTGCAAGTTTCAGGTAGTTTACCATTTTTTTCAGTTTTTTGATTCTCCATAAAAAACAGCTTAACCAATTTTGCTGAAAATCTAATCAGTTCTAAGTCGTGTAATTAGGCGTCGAATGCAAATGGACCTACGTCGCTACCATTTTTTGTACTCGAGAAAATCGGGACGAAAAATAATTCCGAAAGTTTACCATTTTTTTCAGTTTTTTTATTCTCCATAAAAAACAGCTTGACCTATTTCGCTGAAAATCTAATCAGTTCCAAGTCGCGTAATTGCACGCAATTGGCCCCACGTTGATATCATTTTTTGTTTTCGAGATAATGGAGAGGAAAAATAATTCCGAACGCACATACGAACATACGCACATACGAACATATGCACATACGTTTTGCGGGATTCGCAAAATCGGACCTATTACTATAACTTCCACTAGGAATTTAAAACATTTTTAATTGTTGGAAACAATTAAAAATAGCTACCGCTTATAAAATGATAAGAAAATGTTTGAAAGAATACGGTTAACATAAACCCCGATTAGCAAATTAAATTCTATAAGGTTTTTATAAACAGCTACAAGGTACATCTTATAGGATACTAAAATTCTTATAACGGTCTACAAAAAAAATGATCCTTATACAAACAAAAAGGGCCCATTTGTATACAACAGTTTGGTAGTATAAGAGTTCTATTAAAAGTTTATACAACTCTAATGTGACTGTTTTATACACATTTATACAACTCTTATACATTGTTTTATACTCATGTATACAGCTACTATAAAAAAGCATTTTATTTTTTAGTAAAAAATATTGGAACCAAATTATATTTTAATTTAAAAATGCATCTCATACATTTTATTGCAAAAATTATAAAATCATAAGGAAGGTTTGTATAGCACTAATTTTGATGCACCGCAGGTTTTACTGATAGATTGTAGGTATATGTTTGGCAAAAAAATAAAGCGCTTTAATTTTGTTTAAGTTTTAAGTAGGTACTAAAAAAAATAATGAAATAAAAAATCGTAAAATTACTTTTTTTTTTAATAATTTTAATAGTTTATTACTTTATATGACAATTCTACCAGAAAGCACTGATTTTGTGCAGATAATTGATTTGATTTTAAAAAAAAATATTTTTTTATAATAAGAAATTTTAAAAATTCGAGTAATTTTTTCATATTTGTTGAAATATCCAAAATTTTCACAAGTAATACCACTAGAGGTCAAAAAATTTCCGGATTTTAATTTGACCTCGCGTGGTATTCGGTAAGAAAATTCCACACCGAATTGTGGTGGAAAATCAAATGTTTTTAAAATTTATTTTTCGATTCTCAACAATGCAAATTATTTGCTTCATCAAGTCATCAGCTAAACATAAAATGTGTGGTCAACTTGATTGTTGAGTTGCCATGGTAACCAAGTGAGACCCTAACCTCGAAATTATTATTTTACTTTTGAAGCTGTCAAGTGGCACGACTAAAAAAAATGTTTCGCTTCGGTCAAGAAAGCAGAGAAAATATTCGCCAGGAGATTGAGCAGTTGACACCCGCGAATAGCAAGAAATCGAAGTCAAACGTATAGAGGTAGTTTAAAAACTTTTGCGCAGAAAAATCGTATAATTTCAATAGAGCGGATATACCTGTGGAAGAATTGGCGCTTATTTTCGAAGTTTATGGGTTCAACATGCGAAGAAAAAACTCCGAAGATTAAAAGGAGGGTGTTATCAAAGTTTTATGGAATTCCACAGCCAAGCAGTTGCAGGAATATTTGTTTGATAAGTCTAATCGCAAATATATAATCCATTCTTTGACATAAAATTTTTGAACGCAAGAGCTGCAAGAAATGCTTAGGGCCGGAAGCTACAAATGGATCCAACCAAGAGAAAAGAAAGTTTATCTGCACTATCAGCAGACGAACTGAGACAAATTATTGAGTTTTGGGACGAAAACACTCCGGATGGACTGCAGAAAAAGTTTTTTTATGTTGCTGGTCATGAATTGGCCTGGAGAGGAAATGAAGGAGCGGCAGCTCAACTTGAATCTTTTGTGGAGAAAATTGACCATAGAGGGGAACCAACAAAAATTGTCTGTTATTGTAAACGTCAAAAAATTACCAGTATAATTTGGGTATCCCACAAGAAAAATTTTTCCACTTAAATACCTCCGTTGCCGTGGTGATCTGTCAAAATAACGTACTTTGATTGGTTCAAAATTGCAGGTGTGGAATTTTCCGGAAAATTATTTCCTTAATAGCATTGAAAAACTATTGCAGAAAATTTTTTTTAAGTTAACTTATAAAAATATCACGACACATTTGCAATATTTAATGAATGTGAGACGAGCATGAACGTTTTAAACAGAAAAATTATTTTTCATTCACAAACAGTGTTACCTAAATTAATTTTATACTTCAACGGCACATTGTTCGCCATTTTTTTTATCGGATCAACTCGTCGAAATTTGATGATGTATCGCAGTTCATAAAAAATTATAACAAAGAGTACAGATAAAAAACAATTACTGTGAATCGAGTTTCGGAAAAAGTCAAAATATCGATTTGTAATTTGCTATTGTAGACTGGTAAAGAATATTTATCACGTGCATCGGGTTTTTTAGATTTCAATTCTAATTTTCTTTTATTTTTACAGGCTATATAATTTTTGGTTAAGTTATGATTTCTCATCAGTAATTAGTAAAAAAATATACATTTTTCTGCTAATGTATATGAAAATGATCATATTTTAACGGGCCACCCTGCATGAAAGTGATTGTTTTTTTCTCTAGAGATGAAAATAAAACAAATGAATATTATCATGCGATTCGATGGGAATATTGAGTTTTAATGCTAAGCAATACGCTATCTGGCGGAATAAACTTGCATTAATATCACGTGACCAGCAAGTATGATTGATTTGTGTTTATTTACCTGGAAGCGTGCATCTGTGTGAAGATTATAGTTATTTAATAGTGACTAAGTGAAAATGATTAGCAGAGCAAATTGTTTCTGATAATCCACTTATCCTTTTTTTCTATGACACCACAAACAATAACGTGGTTTGCTGCAAGAACAGCTTCACCCTCCACAATGCATCGACAACTTGGAGTAACAGCCAGGTAAACAAAATTTAAGGACAATGGTAGAAACATATCCGTTCAAATATCAAAATTTTCACTAAATTTCACACTTCCCTTAGTAAACATCACACTTGGCGTCAAAAACGACAGAATGACAGCGCGGGAAAATAAAGGTTAAATTTTTATACTAAAAACAAATTGATTAATTTTTGACACTAATGACAGTCTCACTACTTGGCATTTAAATCAGCAAACGAACGGAAGTTCTTACAAACGGTGGATTGAAATCTAGCGCTGTTGCATCACAATACATAAAAGATTCTGTAAATAATAAAATAAAACGGGGATATAAATTATTCCAATCAATAAATACATTAAAAACTACAAATTTACACGAAACTGAAGTTAACTTTGATAAAGAACGATTAGACTTCGACAACATGACATCAAACTTGTCTAAAGCATTTAGCATTTAACCTTTATAATTATTAAAATTTACTCGGTTTTCATCGCGCTTAAGGGTATGTAAGCAGTTAAGGAAAACCAATATCAAGCGGTGATTTTCTGTTTAAAATTAAGTAAGTTATATTTTTTGTAAAATCGTTTCCTTAGTTTCCCCTTTTAAGAATATTAACCGGTAAAGGAAATACTAAACATTGAGTTTTTGTTGTATTTATACAAATGTGAAGACAGATTGGGGAATACAAGGTTTACAAAGTATTTGAATGATATACACTCAAGCCAATTGACCAGCACAATATAACAGATAGTCGCGATTGATAGGTGCTTCTTCTTCAAGCCGTTTTCTATCCTTTGGATATAGGCCTCCCTCATATTTTTCCAGTTTTCTCTGTTCTGAGCCACCAGTCAAGTCCAGCTGTTCTTTTGATGTCATCATACCATCTTTGCTATGGTCTGCCGGTGCTTCTTTTCTCCCCCCCCAAGGTCTCCGTCTTGTTGTTTTTTTGTTGTTTTATCGTGACAGCTTCTATAGAAGTTGTGTCGTAGCTCTGCGATTCCCATGCGCCATGCGCCTAACTGCATAGCTTTATAAACAGCCAGAAAGTGCCAAAAAAGGCACGTCTGGCTGTGCATGGAGGAGTGTTGGTTCCTACACTTATGTATGGTAGTAAATGTTGGGTTTGGCAGAAGAAGCATGAAAATAGGATTAATGCTGCGGAGATGAGTAGTCTGAAAAGTATAGGCGGAGTGACTCGGTTGGATATAGTAAAGAATAGTGAGATAAGAGAACTCTGTGGTGTAAAAGAAGATGTGGTTACAAAGATAAAAAAAGGAATGTTTAGATGATTGAAAACGTAGAAAAGATGAATGAAGGAAGATTGACGAAATAAACTTAAAGGCGAGTGTGAATGGACAAGTCGGTATGGGTCGACCTCGGCGAACATATCTCGATCAGATCAACATTGTTTTGAAGAAAGGCCAGGTTAAGAGTAGGTACTAACAACCGACGAGCATGCATGAGAGCACTTATGAAACTAGAGGAAGCATAAGATGTGTGTAAGAATCGTAGCAAGTGGAAGGAAGTGGTCTCTGCCTACCCCTACGGGAAAAAGGCGTGACTATATGTATGTACAAAAATATGTATGTATGTTTGTATGTATATGGTATATGGTCTTGCACGTGTACTACACTAACTCAACTCTATTGTATCTCGTAAAGTACTTAATGTTCACTGGTCTATGGCTGAAATATCAATTTGTAATCCGCTTAAACAATTTTTTCATAAAATGTGCGTTTGATGGATGGTTTTATAATCATTTCTGTTTTGGCAAATTCTATTATTTACTTGTGAAACTATGATTAATATCGCCATACATTTATGAGTTGATTATTATAACTTTGTAAACGAAATAAAACCTACAATATTATTTAATGCAAAGTAAATTATTGCAATAAAAGTATAATTTTTTATTTTGTGCTATATTAAGGTAATCAGTAACCACATTTTATCTAATCATTGTCATTTTTACATTGAATCCATAAAGAAATACATCATTTGGTTTAAAAAAAGATAAAGTAACAAAGAAAGATAAAGGAATGCTTAGATAGTTTGAACACGTAGAGAAGATGAATGAAAAAAGATTTACGAAACAGATTTATAAGGCAAGTGTGAATGGGCAAGTCGGTAGAGGTCAATCTCGGCGAACGTATCTCGATTGTATCGAAATTGTACCAGCAACCGACGAGCGTGTATAAAAGCGCCGTTGAAAGTAAAAGAAACGAAATACGTGTGTAAGAACCGAATCAAGTGGAAAGAAGTGGTCTTTGCCTACCCCTACGGAAAAAAAAACGTGACTATAAATGTTTAATTGTTATCTTAGTTTCGTAATACGAATTAATTTGCCTGGACTATTAGCACTTATGCAACGGCATAGCCGAAGTGAGCGATGTTTTTAGGCTCAAATATTGCAACGTTGCTCTTAAATAAAGTCCACATTTCCTCTTTCTACTAACAAGTGATTTTTTTTAGGTCGTACAAACAGTTTTGATAAGCTAAACAAATATTATTTTTTGTGTGGCCCCTGTTTGGGGCGGCGAGAAGACTCTCAGTCCACCGCAGATTATGTCGAGGGTACATCGAACGCCCGACTCTCAAAAGGTTTAGCAGGTTTTGAGCCCTAATTGGTAGGAATAGGGCGTTTCTGACGATGAAAATTAAAACAGGCCATCTGCGCAAAGGAGAGATGAAGAGTTGGAGATAATATTGCTAACTTTGACTCTGAATTGAACGGTCAGAAAAGAAAATTATTTTTTACACTAACTGAGCATATGAAAAAAAAACAGTAATCCGGATTTGGATCTAACTTTTTAAAATAACACAGAAGCGACAAAAATTGCATTTTTAAATAAATTACACATAATGTATCAACGAGTTTATGTTTTATTTATGTACTAGATAAATAAGAAAAATATGTAATTACTTTCTGGGTTTAATCGTTTTTAAGGCTTGCATACTAAATTAAAATTAACACACTCAATTATACTTAACGTCGACTGTAAGTTTGGGTAGTCGTAGATGAAATGCAGTACGTATAAAGTAATAATTGCTTATTTTTAATAGTAAAAATTGAAATTCTTACATTATTTGCATGTTTTTTTTACAATAACATGAAGCAATAAATCTTATGGGTTGTATTTTTTGTAAAAGAAAATAATGTACGTAAATATTATAAATCCAGGTCATTTAATTATAAAAAAAAACTTTAACCAGCTTACTTGTTAATAGTTATCAACTGAATAAAAATTCACATTTTTGTTAATGGTACACAACTGTTGTTAACACTAATGTTTAATCAAAAACCAAGTTAATATATTTGCTTGATTTTATTAATTTTTTTTTAAATAAAAAAAAATACATTTTTTATTAATATATGCTAATTCACATGTTTGTTGTTTATCATATTAAAAACTCACACGTTTAAAATTACAAAAAATGTATTCGATTCATGTTAATAATTTTTATTTTTCAATTAATAAAAAAAATTAAATTATTTATAATTAAATGAAAATATACATGTTTACATGTTTATTTTTTAAAACTGCCTCGTTTAATGTTGCAAAAATACCATGAAGCAATAAATCTCATGGGTTGTATTTTTAATGTACGTAAATATTATGAATCCAGGTCATTTAAGAATAAAAAAAACCTAAACCATCTTAATTGTTAATAATTATAGTATCAACTGAAGGAAAATTTACATTTATGTTAATTGTACACAACAGTTGTTAACACTAATGTTCAATGTAAAACTAAGTAAAAAATTACAAAAAACTTAAAGAAACATTACACAAAACTATCTGTCTAAACCATAGACTTATTATATATAAAATTTATTTATAATAACATTTTTTAACAAACTTAAAATATAATTTCTATTATATTTATTAAACAGTACCAAAGTTTTGAAGCAACAACTGGCGCATGTTGATTAAAATCTTTGATCGAAAATACATAATCCTGATTTTTTACAATTATTTTCTAAAAATTTTAATAATTAATAATTTTTACAATCTTAATATTTTTCCCTTAATATTGCGGCTAGTATTTTTAAATCATGAAAGTTTTGTTGGATCCGGCAGTATTTACAGGTTGAGAAAAACGGTCAATAATAAATCGTTTTTATCTCCAGAAAATAATAATATTTTTACTAATTAAAGAAAAGAATATACAAAGTTTTAAAATTTAATTTAGGTGTTTTTAAACTTGGTCTCTTCAAATATCAAAGTTTTTAATGTAATGAAAAAAATTTGAAAGATCACAAAGAAAACGTAAATACTGTTGACTCATTTACCATGTTTTCATTTCTTTTTGTTGCAAGTTAATCAAAACTTCACGAATTTCGGCTTTTCTTTCGCGAAACTTCATTCCCAGAGAGAAAATTAAAATTTTAAATTTTGTATACATCGCCACTGTACATCCGAAGCTCGTCTTTGGAATCAATATGAAATCTTTACGTGTGGATTATGCCATAAAAAATCACCCAAGAATAAAAACACAGGGTTTTTCATTAAAATTTGTGCAACTAGTTACTAAAAAACATTAGCACAAAATATGAAGAATTATACTCGGGTGTTTTATTTAAAAATTATATATATATATATATATATATATATATATATATATATATATATATATATGTATATATATACAAGAAAAACAAAAGTTAGGAGAGAAATAACTTTTTTTTTAAGTGACAATGAAAACATATAAACGAGAGCAACGATATAAACTCTGTACATACAGGAGCTTCAAAAACTTTAACCAAGATATTTTTCAGGCAGATCTGTTCAATACTCCTTTTTTTTAGATATGTAACCAAGAAAATGTTGAGAAAACAGTTACATACTTTCTTAAATTTTCTGAATAATATATTTGATAAACATATACCAATAACTACTTGTAGAGTGACAAAACTGAAAGCTTCATGGCTGACGGGTGTGATAAAAATAATGATGGCTAAACGAGTAAAATTTAAGGGAGAAAAATTACAAAGGCACATTGATTTTTATAGACAGATGCGTAATTTAACCAACCAAGCTATTTAAAGTGAAAAAAGAGCTTATTTCGCCCATAAATTAAATATTTCTTCACAAAAGGAAATGTGGAAAACTTTTAAGAATAACAAGTTAATACCTAAAAAGAGAAATGATATACGAGACATTTTGAAAAACCTTCAGGAACTAAATAGATATTTTAAAGAATCAGTTTCACATAATGAACCACCACAACATCTATTGAATTTTTATAAAAATAATTAAACGGGTTGATGCTAATTTTAATTTTAAAAAAATTAATGATCTGTTTGAATACAAAACTATATAAATACTATATGACTATTTAACTTAGCGACCCTAAAAATTATAAACGAAACGTTGCCTATGTACTCGTATATATTTTATTAAAACCGTTTCAGCCGTTTTGAAGTCCATAGGGAACATATACACATACACACATCAATTTTTAATCTTTGTATACATACATAAAATAATAAAATGTAAATTGCAAAATATGTTTTAGCCTAATTTTATTAATAAATCCTATAAATTTACGTGTTTGTTGTTTATCATTTTAAAAATTCATACATTTAAAATTGCAAAAAAGGTATTCGATTCATTTAATCAGTATTAATATTCCAATTAATATAAAAAATTATATTATTTTTAAATAAATGTACAAATGTATAGGCTTGTTATTTATCATTTTAAAACTTACACGTTAAATATTATTGATTTTATTAACTTTTGTTTTTCAATTAATGTAAAAAAATTATATTTATTTATTTAGCTACAAGTTAAAAGGTCTATTGCGCTTTTATAGACTTGGAAAAGGCCTAACCAGAGTGGCAAGGAGTGAATTGTGGTGGACATTGTCTATGTATGAGGTGAGCGGTAGTTTAATACAAGCACTGAAATTACTTTACGAGTATTCCACTGCTTGTGTCAGAATAAACGTAGCTTACACGGACTGGTTTAACAACGAAAAAGGTGTGAGACAGGGATGTGTGGCTTCGCCATAGCTGTTTAACTTATATATAAATGATTGTTTAAAATATTTGAAAGAGAGTGCGTATAGATTGAAAATGAATGATTTAATTGTCAAATGTCTTCTTTACGCCAATGATCAAGTCATATTAGCGTCATCTGAAGAGAAGTTGCAGGCGATGGTTAATGTTATGCATAATGCACTGAAAATCAAAGGGATAAAAATAAATATAAGCAATATAAGTAATGGTTTTAAAAAGAGAAGAAAGCATGACAAACTGTAAAGTTCCGATTAAGGAAGAGAAAGTGGAACAAGTAAATGAGTTTGTATGCTTTGATTCAAAGTTTACGAGAGATGGAAAGTATGACAGTGACATTGAGCGAAGGGTTTTAACAGAAAAACAAATGAATGGGGCACTGCATAGCTTTATGAACAGCCAGAAAGTGTCAAAAAAGGCATGTCCGGCTGTGCATAGAGAAGTGTTGGTTTCTAAACTTATGTATGGTAGTAAATGTTGGGCTTGGCAGAAGAAGCATAAAAATAGGATTAATGCTGCGGAGATGAGTAGTCTGAAAAGTATAGCCGGAGTGACTCGATTGGATAAAGTAAAGAATAGTGAGATAAGAGAAAGCTGTGGTGTAAAAAAATATGTGGTTGAAAAGATAGATAAAGGAATGTTTAGATGGTTTGGATACGTAGAAAGAATGGATGAAGAAAGATTACCGAAATAAATTTATAAGGCAAGTGTGAATGGTCAAGTCGGTAGAGGTCGGAGGAAGCAAAAGATGTGTGCAAGAACCGTAGCAAGTGAAAGGAAAACTACGGAAAAAAGGCGTGACTTAATGTATGTATAAATTTACGTGTTTGCAGTTTATCATTTTAAAAATTCGTACATTTGAAATTGCAATGATTTTATTAGTTTTTTTTTCAATTGATACAAAAAAGTTACTTTATTTATAGACAAATGGAAATTTACAAATTTGCCGATTATCGTTTTTTAAATCGATGGATACGTATAAAAATTCATAAAATCCATTTGCTTAACAGTTTCATCGCGTACCGGTATTTTTGTCGTTTCATTTCTTAGATGGCACGCAATTCGTACCGTTTATATTTTAAATAAGAAAGACATCCACGAACCATGAAAACGGTGCAATAAAGAAGTTATGAGACTTTTCCTGAAATTCTTTTCAATTTATGCCTCCCTTTTAGTAACGAAGTACGTTTTTGTGATATATAATGCGGAATCCGTGATATTTTATTTTATTTTGTCAATATAAAAGGAGATTTTGTCACATTATCATCTTGACGAAGTACACGAAAAATAACACGTGCTTGATGATAGCTGAACCGAATCTTATCTCAGTTCTTGTACGTGCATTTTCGAGTTGGATTTAATGAACATAAAGAGCGTATAAAATAAAGACTTTTAGCGATCACAAATATGCAAATATTTCGAGACGCTGGATAAATAATTCAATAAAGCTCTTTTAGAATTGTACTAAAAAAAGCAAATAACAAGATAAGAAAAGAATAATATTGTAACACGTATGGGTTGTTTAATTAAGTGGTACACATACTTAAAATATAAATATTATTATTACTCACAAAGTACAATTCACTTTAATAATTAATTTCAAATATCTAATTTCAACTAACCATCTCTCTTCATTTTAAACTTACTATATCCAACCAAGTATTTCTCAATTGCTATTCATGTACATGGAGCATTTCCAAAATTTTCAGAAAACACACGTCGAAGCTTCGACACAATTCTGGTGCATTCGCCAACATAGATCATTCGTAGAACGGATGATCCAGCCTTTAAGATGTTGGTCGTGATTCGTAACAATATATTATATAAGATTGTGATTCTTTCTATTCGGTCACCCGTTTTGGGTATCGTGCCATCATGATCTGTGATCTGTGAGATCTTTCCATATTCGCCTGTCTTCCGCGGCTTTTAAACATTCGTTGAGTGGTACTCCGGTTTTTCTGACAATGTAGTCCACATATCTGATTGGTGATCTACCTCGGCTTCTCGTTCCTTGTACCTTCCCCTGGACGGTGAGTTTTTCCAGTACGTTTCTTCGGACGATATGTCCGAAAAAGGATGTTATTCGCTCAAAGACGATAGTGCGCAGTCTTTTTTTGATCTTCAATTGGTTTAGAATCGATTCGTTTGTTATTCTTTGTGTCCATGATACGCGTAACATCTTTCGCCAACAGCACATTTTTTCAAAAGCATCGATAGCGCGTTTATCCGTTTCCTTGAGTGACCAGCACTCTGATGCATAAGAGAAGACTGAGAATACTAGAGTTTTAACGAGTCTGGTCTTGGTGGAAAGGGTTATGTCATGACTCTTCCAGATCTTAGTAGGCCTTGCCATGGCTTCTTTTGCAACTGCTGACCGCATTTTGATTTCCGATGTGCATCCCCCCGAATTCGTTATAAGCGAACCCAGATACACGAATTCATTAACCACAGCTATACCATTTATATCCTTGGTTTCTGGCCTGTTGTTTCTTGGCCGGTCGATAATCATTATTTTTGTCTTTGATCTGTTAATAGTTTACCCCGCCTCCTGACCAGCCATCTCGACCCGCTGTAACAGTTCTGTTAGCTCTTGCTCGTTGCTGGAAAATAAAGTAGTATCGTCAGCATACCTAAGGTTATTAATTGTGATAGTTACCCTTTAAATTCTTACACAAATAATAAAAAAAATACATACATTGTTGAAACACTTTACTTTTTTTTTAATGACTGCAATTAATATTTATTTAATTTGAATACGATATTTTTAAAACCTGGTAATTAAATTTAAGGTTCGGCGTGACAGATTATTAAGATGATATTTTGAACATATTTTTGTTTTTCCTAATGTTTTTCCTAATTTAATTGACGACATTTTGTAAAAAATTATATAATGGTGAATACAACATACATATAGTCACGCCTTTTTCTCGTAGGGGTAGGCAGAGACCACTTTCTTTTACTTGCTACGGTTCTTACTTACATCTTTTGCTTCCTCTCATCGGCGTAAAAAAGGCATTTAACGATTAAATCATTTATTTTCGATCCATAAGCACTCTCTTTCAAATCTTTGAAACAATTGTACATGTATAAGTTAAAAAGCCATGACAAAGCCAAACATCCCTGTCTCACACCTTTTTCGATGTTAAACCAGTCCGTGCAAGCTCCGTTTATTCTAACACAAGCAGTGGAATCCTCATAAAGTGATTTCAGTGCTCGTTTTAAACTACCGCTCACCCCATACATAGACAATGTCGACCACAATTCACTCCTCACCTCTCTGTCATAGGCCTTTTCCAAGTCTATAAAAGCGCAATCGACTTCTAGCCAAGAATTTTTCGACTATACCTCGTAATGAAAAGACCTAATCCATACATCTCCTACTTCTACTAAATCCTGCTTGCACATCCCATATACATCTCAGTTTCATTCGTTCGGCTAATGCTGCCAGTGTCATATGTACATTTGGAAAAACTTAAAAAAAACAGGAAAATCCTCAATACGATTAAATATAGAAAAGCGGCGTATTTTGGGCATATAATGCGCAACGCGAAGTACCAGTTGTTGCAGCTCATTTTACAAGGCAAAATTAACAGCTAGAGAGGACGAGGACGCAGACGCATTTCCTGGAAAGTGGACAGGGTTAACATCTACAGAACTGTTCAGAAAACGCAAAGCGCCATGTTTTTCAAGAAAGTAAATTCCTCAAATCACTTCATCACAATGTCCGGAAATACCCTTGAATCAAGTCTCTTCATCTTGATTTTGGGAGTCATGATGTCTAATAATATGTCTTGGCATGACCATGTTGCTAACATCGCAAAGTCAGCAAGCCATAAGCTAGGTTTTTTGTGGAAAGCTAGGAAGTTTTTTACTTCGAATCAACTTTTGACGACGTATAAGGCTCAAATCCGACCTCTACTGGACCTCAACTCTCACATATACCCTTTACCCTCTAGAACATAGAAGAAGAGTTACAGACCAGACATTACTCTACAGATATTTCCATGGCAGATGCTCCAGAGAAATAAAAACTCTTGTACCACCACTGGCCACATTCGGCCGAAAAACTCGGCACGCTGATCTCCATCAAGAATTCTTCTTTTACAGGGCTGTGACAGAATGGAACAAGCTTTCAAAATAAGTTTTCCAAAGAACCATAACCTGCAACTTTTTAAAAAGCGGTTCCAATTATCTCTTTTCTATAATTTCTCCCCCTTCTAATAGTTGCAGTGCCCACACGATAGGTTTACCCTTTTTGCGACTATTTTCAGTAAAAAAAAAAGAAATGTATCTTGATGTGTGCATCCTATTCAAGTAGATTTTTTGCAAAACAAACTCAGGTATTTTAGTAATCTTTCGTAAAATTAACAAATTGCTGTACTTCATTCCAACTTCTGCACCGTACAATTATTTAACTTCCTGACCATTAAGATGATTTATAAATGTTGAAATTGTCACCACTTTAAGCTGCTCTTTCTTCTTCGCAAGAAATACTGACGAGGGAAATACCCGTTTTCCGGATCTTTTTTTCTTTTGCTCAACGCTAAATAAAAGGACTTGTGCTTGGTATAAAGCAAAAAACGACTTTCTGAACAATACACTTTTTATACATTTTTCTAATAAATGATTCGAACCCGAATAACTTTTGAACAAAAGCCATCTTTAACAGCAATTAAGCGGCGAAAGAAAATGATAGTTTTTATGATGAATGTTTTTTACCACATCACATAAAGTTTCACGGGTACAAAATGCAGATTTATATTAATTATTTACGAAGTTTTAAACAAAACAAATATATAATTATTAAAATTAATTACGTAAACAAAAATTTTAACCAATGCTTAGAATCAGGGCTCTTACAAATCATCTATTATAACAATCAATTACAGTAATTTAAATCAGTTGTTATGCGTTAAATGTGTAATTTTTTACTGTATAATTCGTCACCTATATCTAAAATACAAGAAAATATGATTAAATTATGTTCTAAATATTTTATAATGTTTACTTGGGTAATAGTAAAAATAGTAAAAACATAAATGTAAAATGAGAGCTAAGTTAAATATTATGATGTATGCCTTGGTTGTTGACTTCAACGACAAAAAAAGTAAGATCTAAATGGGTGCGAAGTTTAATGGTTATTCATGAAATTTATTTATAATAACATAAAATATTTTAAAACAACTTAAAATATCACTTCTACTTATAACTACGGATAATATATTAAAGCCTGGTTCGAATATACGAATTATATTATAGTCTTCGCAAGTTCAAAAGCTGTAAGTTCTATTCTTCCGAAAATTTGGCTTGCTGGTAGAAACTGGCCATCGACCATAGGACTCTTCCATGACAGTTTTAGTAGATACTTGATAATAATTCGTATATTTGTACTAGCCAAGTCAGACCTTAGGCTTCAATATATTATTATTAGAAGAAATGACATTTTGAGTTGTTATAAAAAATTTTATGTTGTTATAAATGTAAATAAAATGTTGGGTTCAAAGTTTACGAGAGATGAAAAGTATGACAGTAACATTGAGCGAAGGGTTTTGACAGGAAAACAAATGAATGGGGCACTGCATAGCTTAATGAACAGTCAGAAAGTGTCAAAAAAGGCACGTCCGGTTGTGCATAGAGGAGTGTTGGTTCCTACACTTATGTACGGTAGTAAATGTTGGGTTTGACAGAAAAAGCATAAAAATAGGATTAATGCTGCGGAGATGAGTAGTCTGAGAAGTATAACCGGAGTGACTCGGTTGGATAAAGTAAAGAATGGTGAGATAAGAGAACGCTGTGGTGTAAAAGAAGATGTGGTTACAAAGATAGATAAAGGAATGCTTAGATGGTTTGGACACGTAGCAAGGATGGCTGAAGGAAGATTGACGAAACAAATTAATAAGGCGAGTGTGAATGGACAAGTCGGTAAAGGTCAATCTCGGCGAACATATCTCGATCAGGTCAACATTGTTTTGAAAAAAGGCCAGGTCAACAGTACCAACAACTGACGAACATGCATGAGAGCCCTGATGAAAGTAGAGGAAGCAAAAAATGTGTGTAAGAACCGTAGCAAGTGAAAGGAAGTGGTCTTTACCTACCCCTACGGGGTATGCATAAATAAATTTCAGGTCTGACCATTAAACTTGGCATCCATTTAGATCTCACTTCTTTTGTCGTTGAAGTCTACAACAAAGGCAAATAGTTTTTGTTATACTACTGTATTTTTCTACGTTTACGGTTTATAATTATCTTTTTCGTGTTTTTTTTTCTATATTTTCTTGAACTTTTGAAATGTTCGAGTGAATTGCCCATTCAGTATCCGGAATTTTTTTACGCGTTTTCTGTTTATACTTAATTTGGCCAAGTCGGGCCGGTATAAAGTGCGCAGGTGGTTGTACTCTACAATTAAGCTTTTTTGTGCCTTGATTTGACTTGGATTTAAATTAATAAAATATACTTCATCCAAGGTTTTAACTTTGGAGAGTCCAAAGTAAGCCTGCCCTTTCCTAAATATAGAGAAGCATATGTCGAGAAGAGCGCTGTCAAGGCTAAGGCCTTGTGATTTGTGGATAGCATATGCTAGGCAAATAGGGAATTTTTGCTAAAAGCATTTAAGATGTGGACACTGCGACGGATGATGAAAATTCCCCGTACTCCAAGAATGACCAATGATAAGGTTTTAAAAAGAGCGTGGATAGATCAAGATCTCATTGTCCTGGCTGCGCAACATTTGCGAATGGACTTGTGTCCGAGCTGCAGAAGAACTTTTAAGACTGTCTGAGGTGGAACATATTGAGTGATTTTTTAATAAAAAAGAGCCACTCACCTTTGTATTAGTCGTTGATTCTCGAACGTTTTGGTGGCTGTGATGCTGCCTTGGTGGCACTGATCACACTAAATATTTTATTTTTGTTTGTGGGTAGCGATTAAAAAATAATATATCCTTTGACAAAGAGTATTTACAAGTGTGTCTTCATAAGGCTATAGTTGAATCAAGAGATTCCCGTAGTGTCAGGTGGGCCAAATAAATATTTTGTTTAATGGGCGTCAAATATTATAAAAAGATGGTATTAGTGAGCCATAATTAATTTAAAAACAATTGGGGTGAGAGTTATAAAAACGAAACAATTACCCAATTTATTTATAAGACGTGTGGAGAAAATATCGTTTAAATATAGGTACTATTGATATAACAAATACATACTGTATATTTTAACCATCCTGTAAACGTAACAGTGTTACGTTTTATAAAGTTATGTTTGATTTTTAAAAAAGATAAAGTTCATGAAAGAAGATATAAAAGATGTCCGATTTATTATTTTTAACAAAATAAATGTTCGCTCGGAAAAGTTTGACGAATAACGCATGAGGTTTACAGGATAAATTATATCACAACTTATAAAATCACCTAAAATAAAATAGGAAGCTTGGAAGGGAAAGAACCATATACGTGCCTTTTTAAATCTCTTTCATAAAACCAAAAGAAATTGCCACTGCACCGACGGCGTAGCCGATATTAGATTTTCTTTCGACATAGTGTGAAAGTTAAAATGTTGACGTTAAGAGAATTTTGCTAGTGTCACGGACCCGATTTCACGAAAAATGATTACCCAAATTAAAGATGAACTGATCTTATTAAAGAATATACCGAGCCTATCAGTTCACTGCTCAGATCTGAGAATAAAGAAAAAAATCCTGTATCCATTAATTAAATTTTTGGTCGTGTATTTAATTGTTGAGTCATAATTTTTTATTTAATTTAAAACATAAATAAGTACTGCTGAACAAGTCAAAGCCAAATTTTCCATGAGTTATAAACTACAACATCTTCATCATCATATTATTGTTAAGGCAATTAATCCCGTTGACAATGCAGGATTGGTGAGAAGACTCAAGAGGACCAAGCCTTATGAGTTGGTGCAGTAATATTAACAAAAGCAGAGCAATGTGTTTGTTAAAATATATTAAACTAACTTTTGCCCGTGACTTAGTCCGCGTAGAAGGTCGAAAATGGTTCTAACAGGATTTTTAATTGGTTTTTTACGTTATTAATTTTGTAATAACATATAAATTATTATGTTAAAATGTTAAAATACTTACAAAATATACCAATTTTTATTATGGATTTAAAAGTTAAATAAACATAAAAATAAAATAAAAGTGACACGGAGGCATTATATTTTTACAATGTGATTAAAATACTACACCTACCGCAGTAGTTTTTTGCAAACAATACTTTTTTTGTTTTTCCTTAGGGTGCTAGAATCACCAGACTACTATGTGCGCTTACTTTTGAACATGCCACATACAACTGGCCGTGGGAGAAGCAGCTTTCTTTCAAGTCTGCTCCCGCTACCTTAAGAGTTTTACCTTGAGCTTTGTTTATCGTCATGGCGATGGAAAACTTCACTTTCTTGAATTCGAAAGGGTAATTTTATGGTGTTAGGGGAATCCTAGGAATAAATACAGACTCTCCTCGAGAACAACCTGTTAGTATAGTTGCCTAGATTACATTGCGAAGCAATGTTTTCACTTGCAATCTGATGCCATTGCTCTCAATTTTAATATTTGAGTTGGGAGACCTGGAGGCTTCAGTGTATTCAGAAACTCGACCGGATAATGAATAGCATCATCGGTGGTTATCATAGAGTCTTTGAATAATTTCAAAAGTATTTCATTTATGACTGAGGCTTGTACGTTTTTTAGTGTTAGGATGGCACGCTCGCATAACCACTTTGCAGGTTTATTATAAATATTATTGTTTGGCTAAATTTTAGCAAAAAGCTGTTCTACAGTGGAAACAATTGTAGTAACTAATTCTGTAGGAAGAATAGTATTATTATACATATTATACGAGAAATCACCATTTCCTATTTTAAGCGACAGGTTTGAGAACTGTCCGGCAGTAACATCTCCCCTAAGATGGACTCTCCTATTTTTGGAAAGGCTCACTTTTGTTACTAAAGGCCACAAATGAGACCGCTTTACGCACGCTTTAACTTCGTCCGCTCGCATTCCTCTGGGCAATACTGGTAAAATCTGTCGGAAATCACCTGCTAACAGTACAGTAACTCCTCCCATTTAACAATTATTTGTTCCTAATATCTTGTAAAGATCTATTTAGGGCTTTAAAACGCCCTTTATGAGCCATCCCAAACAATTAATTTCGTTTTTGCTGAGTACTTCCGCCATATTACTTTGTTTGGGTACATTGCAGAGTGGAGTTTCGGTTTGTATCAAATCGAGACCCTTTATGAGCCATAGTACTCTCATCCCAAACAATTAATTACGTTTTTGCGGAGTACTTCTGCCGTATTACTTTGTTTGGGTATATTGCAAAGTGGGGTTTCGGTTTGTATCAAATCGATCGGTTTGTCTTAAATCGAGAGGAAGTTTAAACACGGACGTTGCAGTGAAGGTATAAGGTAAGTTTTTCATTCAAATTTTCAAGAACAAATAAAATTGAAATTTCGAATTCTAATCCGATTTAAATATTCTTTTGTATTTAAAATTTCAATTTTACAGAGTATTGCATTGCACCAAGCTTTTATGTGAGTTCAACGTATTTTAAATAAAATCGGATTGAGCTTTTAAATATGTGTCAAAATAAAATGTAATTGAAATCGAAAGCATTAAGGAGTATTGATATCAACTTCGATGCAAATCACCCCCAAATTAACTTTCTACCCCTTTTTAATGCCGTTAGGCGATGAGTTTCAATAAAATACGAATTACGTCTTCCATCAATTCTGTTAAAGAATGTTGATGCAAAATTTGAAGTAGATTGGACTAAGGAATCACGTTGTCCCATACAAACTTTGCCCCCGTTTTTCACCTCCTTAGGGGCAGAATTTCGCAAAATCCTTTCTTATCGGATGCCTACGCCATACAAAGAACACACCCTCCAAGTTTCAAGTCACTACGATCAGCAGTTTGGGTTGTGCGTTGATCCGTTAGTCAGTCAGTCATTCAGGACAAACCATTTTATATGTATAGATAAGTGTACAAAGTATAAGATAAATCCAAGAAAACTATTAAGTAAGACCTTAGTTATAAAGTAGTATTTTAAGTTAGTTGTGAATTGCTAATTGATGTTATAAACAGATTGCAATATTAATCTCGAGATGGCGAAACGTCGAGTATTAGCTCAGACCTAAGACGACCTATAAACAAGTAAATAAAATTGTGTACTTGGGTTCAAAGTCTACAAGAGATGAAAAGTATGACAGTGACATTGAGCGAAGGGTGTTGGCAGGAAAGCAAATGAATGGGGCACTGCATAGCTTAATGAATAGCCAGAAAGTGTCAAAAAGGCACGTCGGGCTGTGCATAGAGGTGTGTTGGTTCCTACACTTATGTATGGTAGTGAATGTTGGGTTTGGCAGAAGAAGTATAAAAATAGGATTCATTACATACAGCACAATGTCAACAAATATTTAATAAAATAGTGACCTAAAACAATACTAAAATTTTTTTTCTCAGGAAACGTAATATTAAAAAAAATACGTGTGTTATAGACGCCTTGAATGTGACACAAATCACAAACTTTTAAAAAGTATACAGGACACCGTTTTAGACATTCGTTTATAACGTAATAACCAGAAGAGATCTCGTAAGTTGCGGATGGAAGTCGTCTATTTTTACAAAGGGGTGTGTGGTCGATTTGAAATTAAAATATCCAAGCAAATAATTGATAAAACAACGGCAACAGTGTGCTTGACACTATGCCCCCTTTAACATCCTTACAGGAAATTAAATATTTATTAATTTACGTCACTTTTTGTCATTGGTGTTTTTTATGATTCTTCGCCACATTATACTTAAAAGTTAAAATTAGCGATTTAATTACAGCACATTTATTCAGCTTAATTGCAAAGTTTGGTATTCGTTTGCCAACTGATTTTGTCCATTTGGCAATTAGTGCAAGGTGACGCTTCGGAAGTCCTTAAAACGGTTGTCAAAATGGGTTTCCGGATACATCAAAGTAACTATTTCCTGATAGTTGATGACCGTTAACGATTTAAATTACATTTAAAATTTATATTGCTTCGCTTATCTTTATCAAACGATAAACAGGCTGTTTTAAAAAAAAAGATCCGGTACAGTTTAAAAAATAAAACAATAAACAAGTTAACAAGTTATTTTTAAAAATTGTTTCCATACTCTTTATTTATCTACTGACTTATAAAAAGATACAAACACCCAGTAATGGTTAAACAATTTTAAAAAAATAAAACGGCCATCGCAACCACCTACCGAGGCTGAAGCCTAGGAAAAGTTTCATGCCTACTACCGACCCCATCAAGCAGGAACGTAAATCGGAGCTATGAAGTCTCTCATCGCCTCAACCCTTAATGAGCTCAAAGGAAGAACCGTCATCTAGTTTCAACCCACCTTACATCACATGAAAGTCACTTAACCGCCTTAGATTTGGCGTATCCAAATGCAGATCTAACCTAACAAAATGGGGCTACAAGGAGGACGCTAAATGCAACTAAATGCAACTCATTTGTTAACAGCCGAGCGACCTACTGGAAACACAAAATTAAAAAATGTGATGTGGCAGACACTAATAAGAAATAAATAAAATAAAATAATAAAAAATTTCGTACGTACTTCTTTGTTTACCTTTAAGCAGGGATATTCGGCAATCGTCGCGTGTTTTTGATGTTTTATTCTCCAACTGATTTAACCGGAAGAGGTTTCTAACAAAAACTAGTGTGCTTTAGACCACACGACTAAAGTAAAACTTTTTTAGTTTTATCTATATATATATATATATATATATATATATATATATATATATATATATATATATATATATATAAACACACCCATACCTCGCTATACGACCGCTCTTTATACGGCATTTCGCTATAACGGCAAAAAAAACTTTTTTGGATGTCGATATATTTACATGTTGCCAATCTTACGCAGGCGCAATCTCCATGCACACTCTATTCTATTTCCTTAAACCACTTTTAATATATTTGTCCAAAATCCAAGGCCCCTTAAAGGACTAAATAAAAATCAATTATTCGTCATATGGAGATCCAACAAGAAAGCTCGGATGACTTAAGCTATTTTTAAGGATTGATTCAAAAATCACTTTTGTACAGAAGTGAAAAAATATTTGCGAGACAATAACTTAAGCAACAAGGCTTTGCTAATTTTGGATAATGCACAAGGCATCCTACTAATTTATCCGAACTATCTGGAGATGTCATGATTGAGTAGTACCTTTCCAAAAATAGAACAGCTCTGATCCAACCAATGTATCGGTGTGCAATAGCAACTTTTAAGACATATTACCTACGCCGAACTTTCCGACAACTTATAAGGAAAACCAATGGTAAATCTTTAATTAAAACATTTTGGAAAAACGATAACATTAAGAATGCTGTTGACAGCATCAGTGAATCATGGATGGAATTAAAATTAACAACAATAAACCATGTTTGGAAAAAAATATAGCCAGAATGTGTAAAAAGTACTGATGCAGAAGTTAATTGCCTTCCTGAAATTAGGCAAAACATTGTGGATGCAACACATGATCTCGGCTTTGAAGGTTTGATCGAATGTGATGTGCTTGATCTACTTGAAGCTGATAGGGAACCGATTTCATACAAGGAACTCATTCAGTTGCAGTCAGAACCGGCATTTAATAAAGAGACAGAGCCTGTTGTATCCAAACAGCTAACATAAAAAAAAATTGTCGAAAGCTTTTTCCTATTTCGAAAAAGGAATAAACATCCTCCTTGAAAACGATCCTGACGTCGAACATATCGCTAAAATTTCTCAAGGAATTAACTCAGCCATTAGCTGTTATAAATCATTGAAGAACGAAATAGACAAGAAGGCAAGATAAACAACGTTGGACAATTTTTTCAAGCCAGGCCCATCCTTCCCAGCGAAAAAGGATAACGACAGTGATCTGCAGGTTACCATTTCTTCATCGTCTTCAGATTAAAGCCATTTAAAAAAAATTATGATATATACGCACACATATTTTATGTAACATAAAGTTGTTTCATTTTTGTTTATAGATTATTGTTGGTTTTTGGAGTCTGTTATTATTTTGTGTACAAATGGATGTACTTGTTATGTATGTATTTTTGATTTAAATGAAATAAAAAGATAAAATGCGTTTTGAATGATGAACCATGTAACATATTTTACAAATTTGGAAACGATCCCATTGAATTTGTATGAATTTGTATATATATAATACAAATTCAAGCGTGCTTAAAGAAGTTTTACTTCTAAAATAAGAAAGTTATTTAATAATGAGTCGGTCCACCATGATTTCTTATGCGTTGCCCCTTAGAGGCATGCTTAAAATTAAATGAATAATGGGTATCCTGAGAAATTTAATTCCAGGATTCTTGTATTCGGTGAAAAAGGTCAACTGGTTAAGGATGATTTACCCCGTCAAATGCTAATCATATCCCACACGCTTGGTAAAATGTATAGGAAGCAAAAACGCCATAAAATCAGGATCACGTTACATTCTTGTAATCGCAAGAACCTTGTAATAACAACAAACAAGAACGGTAGATCCATCGAACAGGTGTAATCATATTAACACCTATGAGCTATCGTAAACGAACAAAATGACCCAAAAATCAAGATTTAAATTCAAATTAAACAAGCCTACAAAGCTACTACGCATCTCATGGATAAAAATACGACAAATTTTGAAATGAAGGGCAAATCTCAAGGACTGATAAGAACCATCAACGAGCGAAAATTATAGTACATCAAGCACTTACTGCGGGGTGAAAAGTGTCAGATCCTCCGATTAATTATCGAATGGAAGATCCAGAGCAAGAGATATGAGAAACGACGCCATACCTCATGGCTCAAGGATCTACGAAGATGACTAAGACGCTTGTAATTGTTCCGTAAACGATGCGGTGCTCAGTTATAATGACTTAATGAGTTAATAAATTTAGCACAAATCACTAAGAAATATCGTTTTAAAATAAATGAAATTCAAATTTAAAGATACACCTGTTAAAAAATATTCTCTCTATTTTGTTATCATTTCTTAATGCTCTTAAGTATGGACAATTTATTTGCATATTGGTCGACTATTTCTGGGTGTTTACAGAGTGGACCAAAAGTCTGGAAACGGACAATTATCTGAGCACATTTTGAACACTTAATTAAGTAATCATTATGTTAAAATGTTGTAATCTTTTAATTGTTACGTTTAAATGTAGTTGAAAAAAGTTTGTATTAAAAAAATTATTAAGACAATTAGCTCAGAAAATATAAAATTTCTCATGATCATTGATTATTATAAAAATTTACGTGACAAACATGTCTAAATTAATAATTTTCTTGTTAATCATGATAAAAATTTTTAATTCAATTCTTTATGTTGATTTTACTAGTATCTCTTTTCAGTTTACCAGCCTCTGTTTTTTACTTTTCTTAATACTGAGAACACAAGCCATGATTTTTCACCTTTTAGACTCTGTTTTACTCCAGCTGTGGGAGTTATGAAGTTGGGTCTAGTTCCCATTAGACTTGTATCACAATTTTTATCTCCCAGTTGCAGTTAAATTGAGCCATGGTGAGCAAAGATTTTAATTTGTTATTTTCATTAAAGGAAATTTAAATTCATTGTCCATGGACATTACCAGAATTATTCAATCGTTTGTTTTGATCAAGATAAGTCAAATTAGACCTCTTCTTTAAGATTATATTCAATCGCAATGACTTAATTATGAGAATTGAAGAGTCTGGTATGATCTTCCTTGGAATACTGGAACATACATATGACAGATAACAGTCCTCATTAGATTGATCATCTTATAGTGTGTTTTTCGTATGACAGGAATTCTCATTTCGTGATTCTGATATCTTCATGGTTATGGGTTCCATGTTATTTTACTTCATCGTTCACTTATCAATCCTGTCACTTGGGTCCAGCTATCACACCGAAACAATGGCTCATAATAGATATTGGAAAATTTAATATCAATTCTCATCCTGGCATAGGATATGTTTTTTAAATTTTTTTAACATGTTTTTCACGTAAATTTTTATAATAATCATTGATCATGAGATATTATATTTTTTTGAGCTTCTTGTTCACCTGACGAGTAAGTAACCTCATTTTTGAAAATTATTGCAATTTCTTGCTCTAAAAAACTTTTTCAGTAATTTGTTCGCTATTATTATTACTTACTTTCAGATACGCATTGATGATGACCTAACAGTCGAAATCGCTCTGCTACGATTTAATAAATTATTTTATGCACGAAATACAAATTTTTTTTTATCGATTCCAATAATGACTGAATATACAGGGTAATTTATTTAAAAATAAAAGTGACTAATAATATCAGAGAAACTGCAAATCTAACAACATTGCAAACGTCAAATCTGGAATCTCTGTTTCTCAAAATAGGGTTATCCCAAATTTTGTACATTTCGGACTAGCAATTTACGAGATAATTGTCCGTTTTCAGACTTTTGGCCCACTCTGTATATAACAGTGCGGTAAATTTAAAAATAAAAAAAAACCAGGGAAGGTTTATTTATGTTAATAATTTGCATTTGTTTTGTATGTTTGATTTCCTTAATATTTAAAATTTTCGAGATACAATTAAAAACGTTTAACTGTACCTAACAAAAATTCATTAAAATCGTTTTATTTAAAGGGAACTCTTTTTAAAATAACCAAAAATTACTAGGAATTTAATTATTTATATTGATACGAATCACGACCAACACCTTAATGGCCGAGCCTATTCAGGTCAACAACGAATTTGATGTTTTGGTGAAGGAGCTGGGAATATTATGAAAGATGTCACTGAAATATTCAATTTATTTTCCGGAAATTTGGTGAATCCGCGATAGCATTATAAAATAATTCTGCATCGATTAAGATAATAGTCCGGAAGGTAGCGTCAGATTGTCATGAATGATGTTACTGAAAAAAACCTTCCTTATATACCTTAATTTTCTCTCTAAAAGTGAAAAACAAAATTTGTTAGCTGACGCGACTCCGTGACTTAAGATGGTTAGGTTAGGTTGGGCTACGGATCTAGCGAGAAAATAATTTTTTTTTTTTTTTTATGAAAATAGTCGCAAAAAGGGTAGACCTATCTTGTGGGCCGCAGACGGCCCGCACTGCGACTATTAGAAGGGGAATGGATTATAGAAAGTAAATGATCGTGGACACGCTTTTTAAAAAGTTGCAGGTCATAGTTCTCTGGAAAAACTGATTTTGGAAACTTATTCCATTCCGTAGCAGCCCTGTAAAAGAAGGAATATTGATGGAGATTGGTCCTTGTAGTGTCAATCTTGAGAGTAAATGGGTAAGACTGATCGGCGTGCCGAGTTCTTCGGCCGAATGTGGCCAATGGTGGTACAAGAGTTCTTATTTCTCTAGAGCATCTGCCATGGAAATATCTGTAGAGCAATGACTGGTCTGCAACTCTTCTTCTATGTTCTAGAGGGTGAAGGGTATCTGTGAGAGTTGAGTTGTTTATCAAGCGAATGGCTCTTTTCAAAATGGAATCTAGAAGATGAAGAGAATGCCTTGGTGCTGAACCCTAAATGTGCGAGCAATACTCCAGTAGAGGTCGGATTTGAGCCTTGTACGTCGTCAACAGTTGATTAGGAGTAAAAAACTTTCTGGCTTTTCACAGAAAACCTAGCCTCTGGCTTACCGACTTTGCGATGTTAGCAACATGGTCATGCCAAGACATATTATTGGACACCGTGACTCCCAAAATCGAGATGGAGGGACTTGGTTCAAGGGTATTTTCGGACATTGTGATGGGATGATTTGAGGAATTCACTTTCTTGGAAAACGTTGCACTTTGTGTTTTTTGGGCGTTGAACTGAACAAGATTGTTGGTTCCCCACTAGACGATTGCTTTAAGATCTCTATTGATGGAATCAACCTGTTCCTGTCTGAGTCTATTTGTATCATTCACCGAAAGTGATCGATAGGATGTGAAAGTTGAGACAAGTGTGCTATCGTCTGCGAAACTGTAAATGATTTTCGTAGTATTTTACTGGAGGTCATAATTTGCAGATAGCTAAATGATTGAATTATAATCGGGAAAAAACATGTTCGCTGCATAACTTGTTTAACTTGTTAGCTGCGCGTATGAATATATAGGATGATCTTGAAAACCGGATCATTTTACCGAGGATACAGCAGATGTTTTTAGAACGTAGCGTAAAAAAGGATCCAGGTAGCTGATCTTTAGGGGACTCCGAAATTGCAGTTAGGAATCGACTGATTTTTATCAATCTGATGTAAATTAATGGTGTATTTATCCTCATTCTAAAGTAAAAAAAAAGGTTGGTAAAAATGATAAGACATGAATTAATATTGTTTCTCTGTGAACAAGAAAGGAGAGAAACAAGAACAAGAACGAGCATAGGTAGACCGCCAAAAAAAAGGCTAGATGATGTAAAGAGAACAGCGAACACCCATTGGCAGCAAACAGCTCAAGACAAAAACGCGGAAGATATTAGAAGAGGCCTATGTCCTGCATTGGGCAATAATTGGCTAAAAAAGAAGAATTAATATTGAAGTGAATCGAAGCAGCGCACACAGTAATGGTCCGACCGCGCGTGGCACAAAGGAAGCGCAGCTAACAGGTTTAATCACACCTGAGCATCAGCTAACATAATTTTTTATGAGTTTCAATCAAACAGATTACTATTCAGTATATAATTTTCAGCCTCGGTAAATTGGTCCGATTTTCAGAATTTTTTCTACATATTCATACGCGCAGCTAACAAGTTAAATCACAGAAATTATGCAACTCACATGTTTTTTCACGATTATGATTCAATCATTCAGCTATCTGCAAATTATGACCTTCAGTAAAATACTTCGAAAATTGTTTTTTTTTGCGAGATCCGCAGCCTTTTACAATCTTAAGTCACGGATCTGGGCCAGCTAACATGAAAATTTCCTCTTAAAAACATAACAAAAGCCTTCACTAGAAAATTCAGCCTCAGTAAAATGTTTCGGTAAAATTTGACGCTATCTCCCGGACTATAAAGAAATAGGTACCCCTTTTCGATAATTTAAGCGAAATAATTCAAGTTTAAAGTCACCATTTACTCAATGATTATTTTACCGGAAGTGGAATAATTTTTAAAAGAATCCAAAAATTTATGTTCTTTTATAAAACTTGTACGATTAAAAAACGTATTTTAAGTAAGTTCAGACGATTTGCGATTTTTCAAACCCAAAAACAAGCGGGGTTTCCGATAATTGCAGAGAGATATTTTATTTTGAAGTTCATGAAATTATTCGTTCTGAACTCACTACCGGTTTAGATGTTATGCCGCCATTTGCAATATAAAAATCTGCTCATATAAACATCACGGGGACGTTTTCGTTTTGAATCACCCTCTTTCACGTTGTCTAACTATCACTTCTTTTATTTTGATGTAAATCGACCTTTTTTATTTCTATTAAAAGGAGAATTAACACTTTTATGTGTATCACTAGTAGTATCCATGACTGTCAAAATTTTAGGGTTATAAATTCAAATGCACAACTTTCGGAGCGTCCGGACCATAGAGATAATACAGCGAATGAAAGAGATCAATACGCATGCTCCAGTAGACAAAGACAGCAGTGCCTCTCTCTTTCTATCAGCGGACGATCCCACTTGCACGCGGGTATATGGCATGCCTACTCTATCTGTATTATCTCTATGGTCCGGATGTTGCCAGATTTTCTTCCGACTACAAATGCAGTAGTCAATTCAATGTTAAATATTTTTTTAAAATATTTAATTATAAATTTTTTTATAAAAAATCTATTATACAGTGTGTCCAATTAAGTCGGCATCATATGGAAAACTTTTTTATTCTTAGTTTTATGAAAAAAAATTATTCTTTATAAAAAATTATGCATAGTCTAAAACTTAAAATAAGAACATTAGATATCAATTTTTTTAAACCGTATATGGGGTTTGTCAAAAAATATTAATTTTACTTAAGAGCGAAAATTGTTTTAAAAAAAAGATGATAGTTCGCCATTCGTCGGGTATCCTATGTTGGTAGAGAATTTTTCGAATAAGAGACGTTAGCTGCTGTATGAGACTTTGACCACCATATTTAAGTAATTCGTTTGGGATACCATCTTGCCCTGGGATTTTCTTATATTCCTCCATCTCGATTTTGGGAGTCACGGTGTCCAATAATATGTCTTGCCATGACCATGTTGCTAACATCGCAAAGTCGGCAAGCCAGAGGCTGGGTTTTCTGTGAAAAGCCAGAAAGTTTTTTACTCCTGATCAACTGTTGACGACGTACAAGGCTCAAATCCGACCTCTACTGGAGTATTGCTCGCACATTTGGGGTTCAGCACCAAGGCATTCTCTTCGTCTTCTAGATTCCATTCAGAAAAGAGCCATTCGCTTGATAAACAGCTCAACTCTCACAGATACCCTTCACCCACTGGTACATAGAAGAAGAGTTGCAGATCTGTCATTGCTCTACAGATATTTCCATGACAGATGCTCCAGAAAAATAAGAACTCTTGTACCACCATTGGCCACATTCGACCGAAGAACTCGGCACGCCGATCAGTCTCACCCATTTACTCTCAAGATTGACACTACAAGGACCAATCTCCATCAATAATCCTTCTTTTACAGGGCTGCTACGGAATGGAATAAGCTTCCAAAATCAGTTTTTCCAGAGAACTATGACCTGCAACTTTTTAAAAAGCGTGTCCACGATCATTTTCTTTCTATAATCCCTTCCCCTTCTAATAGTCGCAGTGCGGGCCGTCCGCGGCCCACACGATAGGTCTACCCTTTTTGCGACTATTTTCATAAAAAAAAAATATTTGAGCTTTCCAAGAACTGTATTTACATCGTCTGTCCCAATTTGTGTGTTGTCATTTGTTACGATTTCGGTTGTAGAATAAAATTTGTGCTTCAAATATTGATATCGGTAATAAATTTTTTAGCAAATATATATTTACCTACTACCTACAATTTACAGTATTAAATGTTTATGAGTTAAACGTAATAATTTAAACAATACCAATTAGCAAACTTGCGGTCAGTTAATCTTGCTGTAGCAGCAGTAAACAAAGAAATATTTGTGAAATACCTGCAGTAACAACAATTGTTTGTGGGGAATATCTCCAAACATAGCGCCGTGTTGGATCTTAATTGCACAGAGCTTTGTATAATCGTACAAATAGTATGAATGAATGCATTACGAGGAAATAGTCCATGGTTTTATTGCATTATCTGGAAATGAAGTAAGCAAATGGGTGACGAAATTATGCGTTAGTTGTCCGTGAGCACGAAATCACAAAGCAAAGTTGTGTGTGTGTGTGTGTGTGGGTGTGTGTATGTATGTGTGAAGAGATACCGTTTATTTACATAATCCGTAAATTGTAGTTCTAGTTACTGGACTAGCGAAAATATTTTGGATTAACAAACATTTATCGTCATAGCTACTACCTCTTCCAAAAATATTTATTTATAAACCAGTGAAACCCTGTTTATAATAAGAGTCTGTACAGTAAAAAATCTAGAAAAAGTGTCTAGGTATTTAAAAAAATATATACTACAATATAAACAACAAAGTAATGGTTTTTGAAAGAGAAGAGAGCATGACAAACTGTAAAGTTTCGATTAAGGGAGAAAAAGTGAAACAACTAAATGAATAAAGGTGTGTTGGTTTCTACAGTCACGCCTTTTTTCCGTAGGGGTAGGCGGAGACGACTTTTTTTCACTTGCTACGAGTATTACATACATCTCTTGCTTCCTTTACTTTCATCAGTGCTCTCATGCATGCTCGTCGGTTTTTGGTACCCTTGACCTGGCCTTTCTTCAAGACAATGTTGATCTGATCGAGATATGTTCGCCGAGGTCGACCTCTACCGACTTCCGTCCATTTACAATCGCCTTATAAATTTTATTTCGTCAATCTTGCTTCATCCATTCTTTATACGTGTCCAAAACATCTAATCATTCCTTTATCTATCTTTGTAATCACATCTTCTTTCACACTACAGCGTTCTCTTATCTCACTATTCTTTACTTTATCTAACCGAGTCACACCAGCTATACTTATCAGACTACTCATTTTCGCAGCATTAATCCTAATTTCATGCTTCTTCTGCCAAACCCAACATTCACTACCATACATAAGTGAAGGAACCAACACACCTCTATGCACAGCCAGACGTGCCTTTTTTGATACTTTCTGGCTATTCATAAAGCTATGCAGTGCCCTATTCATTTGTTTTCCCTTCGTTTAATGTCACTGTCAATCTTTCTATCTCTTGTAAACTTTGAACCAAAGTACACAAATTCATTTACTTGTTCCACTCTTTCTCCCTCAATCAAAACTTCACAGTTTGTCATGCTTTCTTTTCTTTCAAAAACCATTACTTTCGTTTTGCTTACATTTATTTTTATCCCTTTGATCTTCAGAGCATCATGCATGATATTAACCATCACCTGCAACTCCTTTTCGGATGACGCTAATATGACTTAATCATCGGCGTAAAGAAGGCATTTGACGATCAAATCATTCATTTTCAATCAATGCGCACTTTTTTTTTAAATCTTTACGAACAAAAAGTAACAAAATTAAAAAAGTTCAATTATTATTAAGCTAATAAATACTTTTAATTGTATTATACGAGTATCATTCAGTACTATTTAATAACCCAGGTTTAAAATAATTTGATACCAGGCATTCACTTAAATCGGCAACGGTCATAAAATACAAGTTTTGTTATAAACTATGCGAAGGGTCGCTAGGAAATTCCTATTTCGAACTTTATCAGCAAACTTTCTTATTAAGCATCAATTAGATAAATATTTCCGTATTATAATGAACACTTGAACAAGTAATTTAAGTTTTGAAGGAATTTTAAGAAAACTTGTCAAACGCTTCGGAGAATATTGTTAATTTTATTTTCCACTTCAGTACTCGAAAACCCCCCCAGTATCGGATCTAGGACATTTCGGAGCGGCTTATTCAGAGTCTCTTTAAGATATTCGACGGGTGTTTTAATATTTGTACAATATTGCTGAATATAAAAAGTCAGAATATCATTATTTTGGGTAAAAACCCATTTCAGCTTGCAGACATTCTGAACCACTTACTTTTCTTTTTTATAAGTTTAAGGTATCAATTGTAATGTGTGCAATATTACAGACGTTCTAAAATCATGTTTACCGGAAGACCATGTTCCGCATTGCAAACTAGCTAAACCACCCCACTTCCATTGCGGACATCTTCACATTTTATAAACTTTTTTTGATAATCTATCGATTTAAATAAGTTTAAACCGTTCTATATAAACTTTTATAGACTTGAAAAAGGCCTATGACAAAGTGGTAAGGAGTGAATTGTGGTCAACATTGTCTAAATATGGGGTGAGCGGTAGCTTAATATGAGCACTGAAGCACGGACTGGTTTAACATCGAAAAAGGTGTGATACAGGGATGTGTGGCTTCGCTATGGCTGTTTAACTTATACATAGACGATTGTTTAAAAGATATGAAAAAAAGTGCGTATAGATTAAAAATGAATGATTTGATCGTCAAATGCCTTCTTTACGCCGATGATCAAGTCATAATAGCGTCATCTAAAGAGGAGTTGCAGGCGATGGTTAATGTTATGCATGATACCCTGAACATCAAAGTAATAAAAATAAATGTAAGCAAAACGAAAGTAATGGTTTTTGAAAGGGACGTAAGCATGACAAACTGTGAAGTTCTGATAAAAGGAAAAAGAGTGGAACCAGTAAATAAATTGGTGTACTTGAGTTTAAAGTTTACAAGAGATGGAAAGTATGACAGTGACATTGGGCAAAGGGTGTTGGCAGGAAAACAAATGAATGGGGCACTGCATAGCCTTATGAATAGCCAGAAAGTGTCAAAAAAGGCACGTCTGGCGGTGCATAGAGGTGTGTTGGTTCCTACACTTATGTATGGTAGTGAATGTTGGGTTTGGCAGAAGAAGCATGAAAGTAGGATTAATGCTGCGGAGATGATCAGTCTGAGAAGTCTGAGACTTGGTTGGATAAAGTGAAGAATAGTGAGATAAGGAAACGCTGTGGTGTAAAAGAAGATGTGGTTACAAAGATAGATAAAGGATTATTAGATGGTTTGGACACGTAGAAAGGATGGATAAAGGAATATTGACGAAACAAATTTATAAGGCAAGTGTGGATGGACAAGTCGGTAGAGGTCGACCCCGGCGAACATATCTCGATCAGATCAACATTGTTTTGAAGAAAGACTAAGTCAAGAGCACCAACAACCTACGAGCATGTATGAGAGCACTGATGAAAGTGGAGGAAGCAAAAGATGTGTGTTAGAACCGTAACAAGTGGAAGGAAGTGGTCTCTGTTTACCCCTACGGGAAAAAGGCGTGACTATATGTATGTATGGAATCATTAATTTGCTAGATCTTGGCTACATCTTTTAAAATTTCCAGCCATTCTGGAAAACCTATCAAATCTGATCTTGTCCATATGACTATTATGTTATTAACAATTGTTTAGCTTGCATCGTAAGAATGATTTTGGCCAATATTAAAATACATTGGAATACATTATTCGTAACAATAAATAAAGTTTGCTGCACTTTCATTCAAAATAAATATTAAGTTGTCACGGCGTGGGTAAAAGACAGATGCTCTTAAATACATGAAGTAAAGGAACTATTCCAGGTATTACAGAATACAGAAACTTATGCCAGAGATAGACGACGTCGGGGATCGTTTATGGCACGATAAGCAAATGATTGTTTAATCGGTGCATTTTCTACATTTTAAAAGTTATTATTTTTTAATGCCAACCAAAATTAACACACATTTTTTGTTAATAAACACTTTAAAGGTAAATCTTATCCCTAATGCATAATATTTATAAATATTTAACATATTGATCAGAAAGGTCGCTATTACACTTCTATTATGATTAAATTAAGAAGATTTCTCCCGAGGTTGGAGTTGTAGCACGTACTTATAATCTTAATAGAAATCTGAGCAAATACGTTTACATTTCAAACAAGTATTGCAATGGAAATATAGTACAGTGCAACAGAAGCAGCTTGGCGGGCGACTAGCTGAATATACTTCACATTCGTAAACTTCTTCCTCCGATTGTACTTGACAATAACGATTACTGACTAAAATTTTATCAAAATTGGGTGCACAGAAACAAGCAAAAAGAATAACAATGTTTAAAGTTAAAAATAAAAAAAAGTCTTAAAATAATTTTAGTAAAAATTACTTTTTAGGAATCTCAATCAAAAGGATAAATATCTGGCGACCTAGATGGCCATTCTGTTGATCATTTTTAACCTACCCATCGATTTGGAAAGATATTTTTCAAATAATGCTACCAAGATAGCATAATGTGGGGCTGCACTATCTTGCCACAGCCACAAGTAAGATAATCAAGTAATTTTTTAATTGATTTTTGTAGCAGTACAAAAAACTTGGTACCCAACTTAAAGTCGCTGGCATGGTTAAATAGAAAATTAAATTTCTTTCGTGTAACCCACAATTTTATTTAAAAAATTTATGAAAACGTCATCACTCTTACGCAGATGACATCATAAATAAAAAAATCTAAATAAACGCGCGTTTACAAAGAAAAATTAAATCAATTACCAGTTTATAAAATAATAAATTTATTGATTTTATTTGAGTCACACTGTATACATTTTTGGTGTTGACATTATTTTTGCCCACTAACAAAATTAAAACATTGTCCAATTTTTCGATATTTTTTTAAATAAAAAACTGTATTAATTACTTTATTAATTATCCTGCTGACATATTTTCATCTACATATATTAGTATATATATATATATATATATATATATATATATATTAGTATTAGTATATCATTAGTATTAATTGGACAAAAAAAATGTAATGTATTTTAAATTTAAATGTTCAAACTAATTAATAACAGCTAAGTAACCTAAAGGAAAAGATTAAAATATTGTACTCAGAGTTCCGTGACTCCTTGATTACTCGATTGGATTAAATTTGAGGTGATGTATAGATGTATAGAAATACTACTATAAAATGGATCGGGAAGGTATATAGTTCTTCATAAAACAACGAAAGAAGGATAATACCACTGAATAAGTGTTGCTGAACATCAGGGAAATAAGTAATGACCTTTTTTGAGAATATCACAAAAAGTATTGATTTACACATCGTTTGGTTTTCAGATTCGAGTTTTACGCATCAAAATAATACCTGTTTATTTTGGTATTGAAATAGTCATCGCTACACCACTAAATGAAAATATAGTAAAAAATGAGATGTTCCAACTTACTTGTGAAAATAAACACTGGGGCTTAAATAGTCCGGTTTTTTACACATTTGGCAATGACGAATCATTTTTTCCACTAAATTTTACTGAATTTTACCAATAATATGCTGAAAATTACCGATAATAATCCAAAATTTCGTTGCAACACCTTCGGCAACAGCGCTACTAATAATAGCCTATTTGGTAGTACGCACGGATCTTTGCAGGTGGAACGATTTAAGCAAGCCGTGTAGCATTGTCGCTTATTGAGCAACACGTTTCTGTGATTCAACATAACAATCACAAATCTCTTGCCATAACTGGAAAGCAGGCAACATCACAGCACAACACATTACAGTCGGCCGCATCAAGATCATACAATCGACCAGAAAGTGGGAATGTATGATCGTTTTTAAAAGTAAATAGTTCCGTCTCTTCCGTCTCCTCTGATAATAGGTCTATGGTTTAGAAGCAAAGGTAACATCATAGCTACTTCTTTAATCTGTCCTCGAGCTGACAGCCCACTTTAATAAGGTTATTTTATATTCAATGATTTTAATTAACAGATTATGAAATTATAATTTTTAATACTACAATTAATTTGAAAATCCAAAAAACCACTGTTATTTCATAGTTTTCACTTCTGACTGCCAATTTTTTTAAATCAGAATGTATTTGTTTCCTATTATAAAGAATCGCAAGGACCAACTTAGCATTTATACAATTTCAGTTCAATTTTGATGTACTTACAGCTTATATGGTAAAAGGATGATGATTTACAGCTGACTTACCTGTAACAAAAAAAAAATGTGAAAATGAAGCGTAATTTCAAGGCTTACCACTGGTAAATATCATTTGTTACCATTTGGTCAGCATTTTCAGAACTGCCTTGCTTAATTTCGTACATATTGATGATGAGCCAGTGGAAATTCAATAAGTCATAAGTATATCCTCAATCATTTAATTTTTGTTTATTAAAAAAAATTCATAGGATTAATGATAATTGGACCTAAATTACAACTACAACTATATTAAAATATATTTTGAAAATAAAAATATAAGGAACAAGATATTTAAGTCACTAAGAATTTTTGCATTGTATGCAAAAAAACTAAAATATTTTTAAGTCACGATTTGATCAAAACAAACTTAGAATGATTTAAAAGAGCTCAGTGTTCAGTTTTCTGATTTTCAAATGACATTTTATCTTTGAATTTTCGCGAACCAATCGCGGATATAGATACGAGAATTTTCATAAAACTGTGAAATGTAAATGACACTGAGATTGGCCGGCCATGTCAAAAGATAGAAAGATGAAAGAGTTGTCAAATTGGTATGGGAGCAGGCTCCGACCGGTAGAAGACCACGACTATGATGGACAGAGTCAACCAAGACCCATCCTGGGTCTGACGGCGTGAGAGAGAGAGAGAGAGAGAGAATAATAGTGCTAGAAAAATTAAAAAGTTTGTTTTTATATTTAAAACTTATTGATTACTGTAAACTGTGCTATTATTTTTAAAAATGCTTCTTCTTTTTATAGTGCCATCTCTTACGGAAGGTTTGCTACCATCACAGCAATTCGGACCCTATTGACTGCAGCTATGAACAGTTAAACATTGCTACAACTAAACCAATCCTTAGTCAGGGCACACGGCGTCTGCCAATGTTCCGCCTTCCACTAATCTTTCCTTGGACTATCAGTTGTAGAAGTGTGTTTTTCTGTCCTTTCATTTTATGATCCATATATTAGAACTTTCTCTTGTTTATGGTGTTAACTATTTCGCACTCCTGCATCCGGCATTAGTAATTCTATCGGTCCAGGGAATCTGCTACATTGAGAAGTTTGGTGAATCCCGTGCAATAGCCTTGTATATATCTAAAGCCTTTGACCGCGTTTGGCACCAGGCATTGTTAAGTAAATTATCTGCCTACGGTCTCCCAACCAAACTGCGCCAATGGCTCTTGAGCTTCTTGCAAGATCGCTCCTTACATGTGGCAGTTGATGGTATTTCTTCTGATGCGTTTAAAACCAATGCCGGGGTCCCCTAGGGTTCCATCCTGTCCCCCACCTTATTTCTTTTACATATCAACGACCTCTTGAAAACCACCACAAACCCCATTTACAGTTTCGCAGACGATAGCACACTTGTCTCAACTTTCACATCCTATCGATCACTTTCGGTGAATGATACAAATAGACTCAGGCAGGAACAGGTTGATTCCATCAATAGAGATCTTAAAGCAATCGTCAAGTGGGGAACCAACAATCTTGTTCAGTTCAAAGCCCAAAAAACACAAAGGGCCACGTTTTCCAAGAAAGTGGATTCCTTAAATCATCCCATCACAATGTCCGGAAATACCCTTGAACCAAGTCCCTCCATCTCGATTTTGGGAGTCACGGTGTCCAATAATATGTCATGGCATGACCATGTTGCTAACATCGCAAAGTCAGCAAGCCAGAGGCTAGGTTTTCTGTGAAAAGCCAGAAAGTTTTTTTACTCCTGATTCGTCTTCTAGATTCCATTCAGAAAAGAGCCATTCGCTTGATAAACAGTTTAACTTTCACAGATACCTTTCACCCTCTAGAACATATAAGATGAGTTGCAGACCAGTCATTACTCTACAGATATTTTCATGGCAGATGCTCCAGAAAAATAAAAACTCTTGTACCACCATTGGCCACATTCGGCCGAAGAACTCGGCACGCTGATCAGTCTCACCCATTTACTCTCAAGATTGACACTACAAGGACCAATCTCCATCAAGAATCATTCTTTTACAGGGCTGCTACGGAATGGAATAAGCTTCCAAAATCAGTTTTTCCAGAGAACTATGACCTGCAAATTTTCAAAAAGCGTGTCCACAATCATTTCCTTTCTATAATCCCTTTCCCTTCTAATAGTCGCAGTGCGGGCCGTCCGCGGCCCACACGATAGGTCTACCCTTTTTGCGACTATTTTCATTAAAAAAAAAAAAATCCTACGGTAGCAGCTGCCTGCAGTTTGTGCTTGGGAGTATAAAAATCATTAAAAAAATACGATAGGCTAATAAATATTTAAAACTGTATTAAACTTTGCGTATTGATGGTGAGAAAACACAAATTTATGAAACATTTCGTCGAAAAAAATAAATCGAAGTTCCTTTTATCATTTCTAAGCAGGTCGTGTGGGACGAAGTGGAGAAATAATATGATGCGAAACCATAAAGATGGCACCGTTCACATCTAAAGATTTATTACATAAAAAAACCAACTGAAACACCACACAAATTTTATAAAAAATGTATAATGTAACCGTGATACGGAAAAAGGGGAGGAAAAAAATGGGTAAAGTATTATCGGTACCGTGTCAGATTTTAAATTGAAAATATATTTTTTTTTATTGCGACATAAAAGCGGAATCACATGTGCTTAATTTATTGTCGTTTCAAGTGAATACTTTTTCCATACACAAACAAATAGGTACAATTATATTTTACGGCCTTTTCCAACAGCTTTTTATAAAAATGTATATTAATCACCGATCTATCAATATTTAAAGAATGCTTTAGTCACATGTCACGTTATTTTTGTATCCATTTAATGTTGCTAAAAAAATCGTTGGTGTATACGGTGGTAAATATTTGGTTTCATGTTAAATACATAAACGAAAATGAAAGATTCATTACAAATTTCAATTAAATGAAAATTTTGAAATTAATATTAATGAATGTATGTATTTTTTCAATGCCATATCTCAGTTGATTAAGTAAATTTAAATTTAAAATTAAAATTTTAACGTTTTATAGAGTCCTAATGTCCTTCAAAAGAAGCGACATAACAATGTTTAGTCACTCCTAGTTTGACCGGAAACGACTCTCAGTTTTAAAGTTTAAATGACAAACTGTATATTTAATGTAAAATTTAAGTTCTATACACGTTTTTTTCAATACATTTTGTAGTTTAATAAAAATAAATTACATACATACATGCAATCACGCCTTTTTCGTGGGGGTAGGCAGGGACCACTTCCTTCCACTTGCTTCGGTTCTTACACACATCTTTTACTTTTACTTTCATCAGTGCTCTCCTACATGCTCGTCGGTTGTTGGTACTCTTGACCTAGCCTTTCTTCAAAGCAATGTTGATCTGATCGAGATATGTTCGCCGAGGTCATCCTCTACCGACTTGTCCATTCACACATGCCTTATAAATTTGTCTCGTCAATCTGTCGTCATTCATCCTTTCTACGTGTCCAAACCATCTAAGCATTTCTTTATCTATTTTTGTAACCACATCTTCTTTTACACCACATCGTTCTCTTATCTCACTATTCTTTACTTTATCCAATCGAGTCACTCCGGCTGTACTTCTCAGACTACTTATCTACGCGGCAATAATCCTATTTTAATTTTTCTTTTGCCAAACCCAACATTCACTACCATAAATTAGTGTAGGAACCAGCACTCCTCTATGCACAGCCTGACGTGCCTTTTTTGACACTTTTTGGCTGTTCATAAAGCTATGCAGTGCCCCATTCATTTGTTTTCCTGCCAACACCCTTCGCTCAATGTCACTGTCATACTTTTCATCTCTCTTAAACTTTGAACCGAAGTATACAAACTCATTTACTTGTTCCACTCTCTCTCCCTTTATCAGAACTTCACAGTTTGTTATGCTTTCTTTTTTTTCAAAAACCATTACTTTCGTTTTGCTTGCATTTATTTTTATTTAACATTCAATTTATTTATACACGCTTTTAATACATGAAATTTAACATTTAAAAAATGTATTTGATTAATTTTTAAACTTTTTCTGCGAAAACAATTGATGCGATTTTGATTTAGAAAACAGAAGGCTATTATAGCAGTTCCTTGGTGCCCTACCTCTTGGGAGTTTTTCTCACATCAGCAAGCAAGGGCCTGTTTTATTATTGGCGATAACGCCTTAAAGGGTCCCTACACATGCAAGACGGTCTTCGCATAAAGTTTTACTGCATACCTACGTTAATTCTATAAACTACTGTCACTATTATTTTTTTATGGCAGCTCCTATAAAACTGCATTTTCATAAAAATACTGTTATTCAAATTTTAACCTCTAAATAAATATTCGATAAATTCTTTATATGGAATATAAAATTCTACAAAGCACTGCGTTTTTTTTAAAGATTTAAAATTGATTAATACTAAAAGATAAATGGTATTTGAAATAATTTTACATTGCACTGTTTAAAAGTAACGTCCTTCATTGATAAAAGGAAAAAAATGTGTGGCTTTAACTTATTTAAAGACGGTTATTAAAAAGATTTGAAAAGTGCGTATGGATTAAGAATGAATGATTTGTTCGTTAAATGCCTCCTTTACGCAGATGATCAAGCTATAGTATTATCATCTGAGGAAGTTTGGAGGCGATGCTTAATATTATTTATGATGCCCTAAAATTTAAAGAGATGAAAGTAAAAGTAAGCAAGGTTAAGAAGCCACTCAACAAACTGGGACTGTATAATGGAGACCTGACCTGCAAATTGTGCGGCAAAGATCCGGAAACAGTAAAACACATGCTGTGCTGCTGCGGGGCGCTAGACCGCAAAGACAGGAAATTTTTGGGCAGCCATCCGGCGACCCAGAACTATATTGCTCCCACCCAGTACAGAACTTCTACAAACTTGTACATGGTACGAAAGTACTGAATTGGGTACAATGATATAAAACATGGGCAAGATACAATGGACCAATAGGCCTAAGTGTCACCGGAGGTAATAGCCAGACGGACCTAAATAGGAGATCTTGAGCTTACAAAATCATAACTTCTCCGTTAAGGATTTTCTTCACCTCGGCAATAAGCAAGACAACAGTAATGGTTTTTAAATGAGAAGAAAGCATGACAAACTGCAAGGTGCCGATTGAAAAATAAAGAATGGGACAAGTGATTGAGTTTGTATACTTGGATTCAAAGTTTACGAGAGACTGGGACGATTGGTTGTGCATAGAGGAGTGCTGGTCACAACTTAACTACCATACTTATGTATAGTAATGAATGTTAGATTTGCTGCGGATATGAGTGGTCTAAGAACTATAGCTAGAGTGACTCTCTAAGATAAAAAGGTGTGACTATAGATATACATGTATTAATTGACAAAATAATAATAAAATGTTTAAAATTATGCCAAAATCTTTTTTTCTTAAAATATAATTACGTCAAAAATTAGAAGCGAGCATCGGCAGAACTCAATTTGGATCTCGATCAGGATCGGGAACGCGTGAAGCGCTCTTTGGAGTTCAAGTACTGATACAGCGCTGCCGAGACATTGACTCTGACGTGTTCGTGTGCCTGGTGAATTTTTGAAAAAACAAAGTACGACATGACAAACTTATGGAGATACTTAAAACAACTGGTATTGATGACAAAGATATCCGCTTGATAGGTAATTTATATTGGCACCAGTCTGCCAAAGTCAGAATTAACGGTCACTTGACGGAAGATATTGAAGTGAAGAAAGGTGTGATACAGGGATGTATATTGTCTCCACTCCTTTTTAATTTGTACTCTAAAGAGTTATTTCGGCAGGCCTAAGGAGACACGGATTTGGGAGTTGTGATAAATGGACAAATTCTCAACAACATAAGATACGCGGATGACACTGTAATACTCGCGCAGTCCATCGATGACCTACAGAGACTTATTAATAGGGTAACTGAAGCTTGCGAAGTATTTGGTTTAAAAATAAACACGGCAAAAACCAAATACATGCTAATAAGCAAAGGAATTCATAATCAAGTAGCTAGTGTATACGTCAATGTAACATAATTAGACAGAGTCTCAAGTGTGAGCTACCTTGGTTGCAGGATAAACGAGGACTGAGATCCATCAGTTGAAATCAAAATACGTATTGAGTGTGCCCGGGCAACATTTATTCGCATGAAAAAACTTTTTACCAGTCACGATCTATCGATTGCCCTGCGAATGAGGATGATTAGAGCATATGTCTTTCCAGTTCTTTTGTACGGAGTCAAGAGCTGGAAACTAAAAGACGCCACGCTCAAACGTCTACAAGCTTTCGAGATGTGGTTGTACAGGAGAATACTAAGAGTAAGTTGGGTGGAAAAAATCACAAACAAGGAGGTGCTTGGAAAAATGCATAAAGATACAGAAGTGGTCAATAATGTAAAACAACTAATACTTGAATATTTCGGACATATCATGAGACACCCAGAAAAGTATGACATTCTACATGTTATAATACAGGGTAAGATTAATAGTAAGAGACGCCCCGGCAGACGAAGAACTTCCTGGCTCAAAAATCTTAGACAGTGGTTTGGTCTCACCACTAAACAACTTTTCCGAGCGGCTACCAACAAAATAATGATTGCAAACATGATAGCCAGAATAATCGCCAACGATCGTTAAACGGTCATGGCACCTAGAAGAAGAAGAAGTCTACTAGCAAGTTAAATGTAAAATAAAAGGCTATTGTTACGAAATGAAAATTAAAAAGACTGCCTCTCAAGCATTTCGACCTATCAAATCTTTTGTGCATAACCCTTAATCTGTTCGAGGCCCAGGATTCCGAGAAGTTTATCAGTTTCCTGGGAGTTAAGTTCCTGACATCGAAGGGCTTTAGAAAGGCCCCTTCTAGAAACTTGAGTTTCAGCGAAGTTCTCGCAATAGCAGCAACTATCACTATCAGTTTTGCCCATCTTTTTCTGGTGATACCTCAGAGGGCAGTGTCCAGTGAGGAGTCATAGTACTAGTAATTAAGAATAATGTAACATCTGATGATACTCCAACTCCGATTTATTGAGAGAATCAAGACGTTCATCAACCTTGGCACGTTTTACATTATTTGAATATGATCGTGAAGAAAATTTTATTTAACTTTTTTCGGTAGGAGACTTTAGTAAGAAAGTTTTTTTAAACGATCAAAAAACCCTACATAAACTAAAATAGAACAGTAATAAATATTTGTAAAAACCAATTGTAAAGTTACCGCATTTAATTTAAAATGTTTGATGTAAGATCCAGGAAGTAATAAAACAATACAAAGTGGTCACTAAAAATGTTTGTTTACTTGGTAAGTGTAAAATTTTTCCAATTTTTTTTGTCAATAACTCAACGATTTAAAAAGTTCATTATTTTTTAAAAAGAACCTATAGGTTATTAAAATATAAAGCGTAAGCGTAAAGCAAACAATATAATAAAAATGTATTGGTGAACGTTAACCTAAAATTAAAATTACCCAAAGAATTGTTTATTGTCACCAGGATTTTCGCTATTTGAGCATCCAAACGCACAGCAAATATAAAGCATATTTAAACACTACACACTTTAAATCTGGGAATAAATAATTGAGTTATTTACTGCATAAACACGATCGAAAAAGGCAGTTTTTCACGTACACGCAATGATAATGCAATTTGTTCTGACCTTACTACAAATGGCCGCCCTGGCGTCACACATGCATCACTTTTGTACGACGTGTTAGCTGTCCAGCGTAGTATTATTACATCCTTGATATTGGGTGGCAACTCCTAAATTTATATTTTTTGGTCATCCAATAATACAAAATATAAAAATCATCGTTGTGTCGAAGCATGATATATGTGATATTTTAAAAAATAATCGTATTTTCACTAAAGCTAGTCGCAAGCAGGATGTTACGTACTCATTTGTGAGTCAGGTACGACATTTTGATTTTTTCATTTTTATCTGAGAACATGCAGACTTGCACAGATATGTCGATGAAGAGCACGCAGTTATTTGCAATGATATTTGCTTTAACGATGAATATTTAGTTTCAGTATAAACAACCAGATAGAATTACTGTCACCAACTCAAGCTTTTAAGTTCTTAAATGTACTAGATTTCATGTTAAACAAGTTACTCATACTATTACAGATTTCTTGTTTGTTCATGAAATTTAATGGGTATAACATACACGACAAAATTATCTTATTTTTTTGGCATATTGAAAGCTTTTTTACATTTATTTAGACTTTTTTTCCCTTTTTTTTGGTAACAGCTTGTTTTGTTACAATAGCAAAGTAGGACAGTTTTTACAGTCTTTGTTTTTCAATTGGTCCATAAGTAGCTTAAATGCTTTATGTCGACAACATTTTTATGTTTTTCTTGCAACTACAGGTTTATATTGTTGATTTGTTTTGTAATATTCTTATTTATCTGGTGGCACGGAAGTGGCACCGCACAGTCGAGCAAAAAAGCGGCACAACGGTACCATTCTTTTCTTGAAGCTGTTTAGGCCATTTCCGATACCCCTATAACTTCGTTGTGAATACCAAGCAGGCACTGTTTAAACACGTTATATTCCAAATTAAACCAGTTGTTTAGGAATTATAACTATTCTAAGTTTCTTAATTTTGTCACTGACTCACTGACCGATCATCAAAACTCTAAGGCACTTCTAGCAGACTTAGAAACTTCAAATTTAAAATACAATAAGTGTTTAGTGTATAAATCAAGGAAAAATTAAAATATTTTGCAATTTGGGTCCAGTTTTCTTGATACACCAACTGCATAAATAACTTGGTAATCCCATATAAATATATAGGATTACAAAGTTACATTTGCAGTGAATGAATCTGTGTACCAATCTATTTATTCAATCTATTTATTTTAATATTGATATGTTCACTATAAAATGTTGTTAGGTTAGCTAATTACCTAATAACTTAAGACAGAAGGACCCTTAAGTAGGGACTGAATAAATTAACCGACTTGGTATTAAATGGATCTCACAACTTTTTACAATAGAAGAACTAAGTTGCGAGACTTGGTGTTTTTTAAAAGATATGTTTTTGATACGAGGGTGGTTTGATAAGTCAGTGACTTTTTGAATAAACCAAATTTTTTTCCGCAAATAAACATTTTATTTTTCTACATAATCACCTTTTAGCTCGATACATTTAGTCCAGCGTTTTTCTAATTTTTTTATTCCCTCCAAATAAAAGGTTTTTTCAAAGCTCTCAAAATACGCGTTTGTTTCTGTAATGACTTCTTCATTCGACTCAAATCTCTTACCGCCCAACCATTTCTTTAGGTTTGGAAACAGAAAATAGTCGCAGGGGGCTAAATCTGGAGAATATGCTGGATGGGGTAGCAGTTCGTATCCCAATTCGTGGATTTTGGCCATCATGACTAGACAAGTGTGCACACGTGCATTGTCTTGATGGAACAGCACTTTCTTTTCCGCCAAATGCGGCCGTTTTTGCTTCAAATCAACGTCTAATCTGTTCAAAAGCTTTGAATAATATTCGCCGGTGATCGTTTTACCTTACTTGAGGTAATAGATGTGAATGAAACCGCGTACATCCCAAAAAACTGTGGCCATGACCTTGTTGGCTGACAGACTCTGTTTCGCCTTCTTTGGTCCACGTTTCGATTGTTCCTTGGTCTCTGGCGTGTTGTGATGGATCCATGTTTCATCCACAGTAACAAAACGGCGCAAAAATTTGTCCGGATTACGGCTGAACAACGCTAAACACTTTTTTGAAGTGGTCACACGATTGTGCTCATGGTCGAGTGTGAGCAATCGCGGCACCCATCTCGCAGAGAGTTTTTTCATGTCCAATTATTCGTGTAAAATATGATGTACCCGTTCAGTTGAGATACCTACAGCATGAACCAACTCACGCACTTTCATTCTCCGATCATCCAATATCATTTCATGGATTTTATCGACAATTTCCGGCGTGATCATTTCTTTTGGGCGACCTGGACGTTCGGCGTCACTAGTGCTGGTACGACCACAACGGAACTCTGTAAACCACTTCTTAACCATTGAAATTTATGGTGCCGAGTCCCCGTAGTATTTATCAAGTCTTTCCTTAGTTTCAGTGATGGATTTTTCACGTAAAAAGTAATGCTTAATCAGCACACGAAATTCACTTTTTTCCATTTTCGGAAAAATTCACGAGGTTGTCTGCTTTGAACGGCTATCAAACACCAACTGCACGACGTAGCTTACTCAAAATTAGAAAGTTGCCCACCGATAGATTATAGTTGACGGCAGCACTGTTGAATTTGGAATAACTGCGCGGGAAATTCAAAAAGTCCCTGACTTATCAAACTGCCCTCGTAGCATAATTGTTTCATAAAGTAGTTGCCAAAGAATCACACAAAAAGAAGAAAATTTTTGGAAACTCGTTATTAGCTCAACAAATTGCAATTAATCCATTACGGTTGCCTGCTATGGCAGGAGCTTCATCTGTGGTTATGCATACAGGTTTGTATAGCAGTGTGAACTATAAAAAAAGAAGTCGTTTTTAAAAAACATTCTTTTAACAGACTCATTGTAAAAAAATTTTCCAGACGGTTTTATCTGGAAACAGCATGCATATAAAAACAATAAAAAATATAACTTAATGGATCTATAGAAATGTAATTGTCAAATAATAATTCTTAGAAAATCCAACTGTTTAACTAACTACTATTTTTTCTAACGATGAATACTTTATGAATACTAATGAATATTTCTTACTACCGTGTTTTTTGTAACATTTAAGTAAGACAAGACATCCTTTAATTTTCGCAAACGATAAAGTGTATTTTATAATTTTGACAAAGAACAAAGGAATTAAACTTACCAACTAGCAGTCGCAATAAAGAAGCAAGCAAATGAAGATTATAGTCCGTAGCAGCCATTGATGTACCTCAGGGAAATTGGTAAACCCGCACACTCGTGGACTCACTCATTTTATAAAAAGGATCTCATTCGGTGCGGACCCGAAAGGTTTTCGGTTTTTCCTTTTTTTTTATTTCACCCACATACTCAGCCGACTAATCCGTTAGGTCAAGAATAAGAGAATTACTTTAGAGAACGGTTTGAAATTGTCCACAGCACTTCTACTATAATTTAGTTTATTTGCTATTAAAGTAATCTAGTTGGTGACAATTGGAGATATTAACCTTTTTTATACTCGTTTGTTTCAAATAGATAATGTTTTATTTAAATAAAAGTGAAAATAATTATGACGCAATAAGCTCGACTTTATTAAACTTTTAAGACAAAAATATATTTTTTTAGCTGCCATTTTTTTTATTTATCTGAAATACCCTTAGTTCAATAATTATCCATAACCCTAAATTATAATTTAATCTTTCCTATGTAAGTTTGACCACCATTTCATGCTTATACTAAAAAAAATAAGACAAATATTGTTTTTTATTACTACAACTTAATTTTATGCAAACATTTATAAAACCTCATTTTGCAACGCAGGTATAATTAAAAAGTGACACATTTTGTTTAATAAGTTTTTTTGACTCAAAAAATTTTAAATAAAAAGTCAATTTAAATAAAAATTGTTTACTAATATAATAACAACAAATCTGAGAAAAAATGTAAGAAATAAAGTTTTAATTCCAAGATCTTGTAGACATTTAAAAGCTCAGCGTTAGAAACATTTTATTAATATTAACGTAAAATATTGTAACGAGCTGGACCTGTTGTTGTCGGCGACAGCGAAATATTTTTGAAAATAATCCACAACCGAATATTTAAACTTTGGAAGAACAGATATCTTAGTCCAAATTTGGCTTCAGGAGTGCCGAAGGAACCAGGGAAGCTTATTTTTCAGTCCAAGTATTGTTTCAGCGATGCAGGGATGTCAATTGTGATGTCTATGCATGTTTTATTGATTACTCAAAAGCGTTTGACCGAGTACGACGCACCAAAATGATGGAAGTCTTGAAAAAAACTGGCCTGAATGGAAAAGATATCAAGATCATCCAAAATCTCTACTGGAACCAGGTAGCTTGTGTCAGGATAGACGAAGACAGAACAGAATACATAGAAATACTAAGAGGTGTAAGACAAGGATGCATGCTGTCATCTTCAATTTATACTCTGAATATATCTTTAGAGAGGCGCTGCAAGATATTAAGGCCGAAATACTAATTACTACTTACTACCACGATATTTAATTTTTCTGCCAGCTGGAATAGAACATTGACCTTCGACTACAAGATCATAACTAGGGAGAACATTGCTGTAGGAACTGAATGGCAAGTAAATTGTTGTTTTAAAGTTTATTGACAAGAGCCTAAACAGTCAGCAACTTAATATGGATATATCCATAGGTAAAACGAAAACAATGACCATCGCTAGGGAGCCAATTAGATGCAAGCTGGTAATAGATAATAAACCCATAGAGCAGGTCATGCAATTTAGATACCTGGGCACAGATATGTCCAGCGCTCACGACCCGGTAAAGGACCTGAGAAACCAAATTAACAAATCAGCCATAATATCAGGATGTCTAATGGAAACTGTATGGGCTAATCCTTATTTGCGAAAGAAGAGTAAAATCAAAATATATAAGACATGCGTCAGGCCAATAATGACATATGGTATAAAAGCGAGAGAGGATACCAACAAGACCAAAAGAATGCTACGAGTCGCCGAAATGTCAGTACTCAGAACAATAGCCGGGAAAACAAGAAGAGATCTCGTAAGAAACACTGACATTAGAGCACAATGCGACTTACAGGATGTGGTGAGATGAAGAAGGCAGAGGAAAAGAGAATGGTATAACCACGTGAAAAGAATGACCAACGATAGACTACCACGGATTTTACTAAAGGAAAAACCAGCAGGGACCTGTTCACTTGGAAGACCACCAAAGAGATGGAGAGACAGCTGGCAGTCCACAACTCAGAAAATATTACGGAGGCAAGTCCGGAATTTTTTTCAAGTCATGTTCCAATTTTAATTTCAGATTAAACCAGTTGATATATTCGCAAAACAAAACAGTGTCGTCGGCAAAACTAATAATTTTGCAATTAGTATCTAGTAAGAAAATATTATTTAAATATATGTTAAAAAGTATAGGTCCCAGTATTGTCCCCTAAGGCACCCCACATATAACATTTTCTTGGCTTATTGTATCCCCTATTTTGACCTTTTGTTTACTATTTGTTAAATAGCTTTTAAATAATTGATGTGAAGTGCCTCGTATACCTATATCCTCTAGAATGTTTAGAAGAATGGTATAGTCGACGGTGTCGAAGGCCTTAGCTAAATCTATGAAGACACCTTATCAATACTGTTATAAATATTTTCATTTATAAAAAGGAGCCAGTCATAAGAGTAAATTTTTTTGAATAAATTTTTTTACGTAGCACATAACAGCACATTTTGGGCACATTTTTTTTTCTTTTAAATTCCAAAATTGTCGAGTCAACTTTTTGGACATTAAAAACTAGCTACTAAAGCAACTGAAATAACTTTATTACAGATTATGGAATCAGACTTCAGCTCAGAAACTGAACTAAAATATTATGCCTTCGGGTAGTCGATGGCGACGAGTTGGGACAAACAATTTAAACTCAAGATGTTTTGAAAGAAATTCAATAGCAGACACTTTTATTAATCACATTGTTACATTACATTTATGAGTTATGATTAATCTACTAATATACAATCTAATGTTTCCAATCGTACTAGAAATTTCGAATTCGCATTAGCACTTTGAAGGTATTTTCTCAAGCCCTAAATGTACACTAATTCTCACGTACGTGCGTTCAGGGATGAATATGTATAAATTGTATTTAAATTGCTAATTTATCAGTGTTGGTGAATAAACAGAATGAGCACATTCTAAATATAAATTACAAGAAACAGACACGACACCATTCAAATCCCTCATTTATGTATTTTGGCTATTAACATATGCTGCCTTTAAAAAAAAATCAAACACCCAGTACCCAAAAGTTGATTAACTTTAATAAAATTTAAATAATATGTGTGCAAAATATTACAAAATAGCAGCCGCGGTTTCCTATGTATTTATGGCTTAACGCCCCCATTGGGGTTGAGCCGCTTCATAAAAGCTTTCTAGATCATGTTTTTAGGGCTGATTAGTCCCTGTATTGTTATTTTCCGATTTTTTTGCATAATTTTTACCCGAGTTGCCGACCCCTTGTCTTTTTCAGCATTCACTATCCCTATTCTTTTTAAATTCTCTTTAGCTTCTTGCAACCATGCTGATCTTCTCTTTAGTATAAATACGTATAAATGGCATTTGAGTTGATCAATTTAAGTAAAATTTATTTGGAACTAGCGAAACACGGCAGACGTTGTCCTGCCCGAACATTGGCTTATCTGCTTTCGAAATATCACTACAAAACTCAGCGATCCCGAAAACTATACATTCGACACTAATATCGGTAGTTTTTATATTTCATCCCCTTTTCACTTATATTGCATGGATGCTAACATAATTAGGAATATCACTATCAAACTCAGCGACCTCAAAAACTATAAATGCGATACTATTATTAGCCGTTTTTGACTAATGTTGAAAGAATTAAGTAGTGTTATGTTTTAACTAAGATAATGAAATATCTCGAAAGTGGTTAAATTTAGGTATAGTAAATACTGTACCCAAACGAATTGGCTTAAATAAATACAGCGAGAAATGCAATAAAATACCGGTTGGTCTATTTAAAGTAAGCAACTTATAAATGATTTAAATTGTGCATGTTGGCGGCTAAGTTTAAAACACCCTGTATAAAATATCAATGAGTTGGACATATAGAGTTAACGGGCAAGCGCTTGTTGTTTCTTGGTTACAATTTTACGACACTAGCTTTGTTGTTAATGGAGATATCGTTATTCAATGTGGACTAGGATTTTTCAAAGTTTTGAAAAATATTGAAATATCTCGAAAATACTTCATTTTTGGTATAGGAAATTGTGCACAAATTTTATCTAAAAATTCAAGAAGAATTTGAAAATAAAATAAAAAATATTAGGTTAAATTTAAAATAACAAAGTTGACGTCTACTTCCGGTATACTTGGAAGTGCCAAATTCAGGACAACATTATATTTGAACTCAGCGTCATCCAAAACCTACAGAATCGTAATTTCAGATTTTTAACATGACTGTATCCGCCATTACTTTTAATCAAAACTTTTCGCACCTCACCCTGTATTATAACATATAAAATTTCCAATAAATGTCTGTTAAGATTTGGCTATAAATTTTTTTAGTTGCTTTAATATGTTATTAAGTTTGTTATTTTTTATTAATTGGATCAATATTTTATATTTTTATGTACAGTCATAAGAAATTTTTGCCGTTAATTAAAGAAAAAGGTTAATTGTGCATACTTTTTTTAAATTTAATCTCTGAAAATGAAAATTGTATTTAAAATAATACCAAAATATGAATATTTCTTTAATATTATGGTAGTAAAATGACACGCAATATTAAAGGTGTTTTAGTACAGATTTTCTTCTTTATTTTTAACATAAAAAATAAAATATGTAAACAATTAAACAATATTGTAAAACATAAAACAACATACTAATATTATTTATATTTTATTTAAGGCACTACTTTTTACTTTTTTTTAAAAAAAAAAACAAAATTAGGTAAAATGATTGCCCAAAACAATGTTCAATAATAAAATGAACAATGTGACAAAAAGAAAAATTAATTTTGTCTTCGTATAGCTTTTAACTTAATGAAATTTACCAAGCTTGCAATTTATTTACCAATCGAACAAATATTTGTTAGTAAAGTAACTACAGCTCAGTTTAATTGTGGTATTAATCATTAAGTTTAGTCATCCTTGTAATTAGGGCAATTGCTCACCCTGTATTAAACTAATCGAAGTTAACTGGCATTGATATATCTCTTAGAGAAATTTTGTTAGATCAAGAAATATATAATTTGATTTTATCCACGCAAAGATCTGTTATAAATAAAATAATCGAAGAGGACCCACAATTTATTTATTTATTTTGTAACTAGTGGACACGGCAGACGTTATCCTGCCCGAACGTTGGCTTCCCTTCTTTGGGAATATCACTATTAAACTCAGCGACGCCGAAAACTATAAATTCGACACTAATAAAGCGTTTTTTAAAAAAAATTATTTTATCTTCTTCCTTTCCCTTCACCTTGGAGATAACACAATAAAACTCAGCGATTTTGAAAATAATGAATTTGACAAGGCGTTTTTAATAGTTTTTATATTTCATCCCCTACCCACCCCTTTCGTAGGGGTGCTAACAAAATTAGGAATGTTACTATTAAATTCAGCCACTCCAAAACCTACAATTTCGACACTAATATCAGCCGTTTTTGATAGTTTTTAAATTCCATCTTCCTCTCACCCCTAGCGGAGGGGTGCTAACAAAATTGGGAATGTTACCATTAAACTCAGATACCACAAAAACAATGAATTTAACACTAATATCAGCCGTTTTTAATAGTTTTTATATTTTATCCCTCTCCCACCACTTTCGTAGGGGTGCTAACAACATCAAAGGTATTACATTCAAACTCAGCGACTTTGAAAACTACGAATTTGACACTAATGTTGACATTTTTAACCTTTTTTATATTTTATTCCCACCCCTACCGTTGGGAAGTTTTTTTCACCTAAACCACCCCTGGTATTTATAAAACAACTTCTGAAAATTTCATCCCAATTGTTTAAGCTGTTTTTGAAGGACGTACATACATACAAACATTTTTTCATTTATATATATTATAGATAGATAAAATTAGATTTAAATTTAACATTGGACCGATTTATGTTATTTTCCAGTTTTTTTAGGTATATATTATTTTTTAAATAGCTTGTGATTTAAATACACTTTTTTAAAATGAACTTGTTTTAACCTAACCTCAATTTAGTTAAAAAATTTACTGCTCAGAATAATTGTCTCAAGATTATTTCCATGTATGTATTTACCTACATTTGTTTTAAAATAAAACCCGTCATGGTATTAATTTATTTATTATGGCTGTGGATAGACTAACCCTTATAGCACATGAGGGAACACCAGTTGGTAGCAGACCACCAGGTAGACCACCAAAGAGATGGAAAGACAGCTGGCAATCTACATCACAAGAATTATCACAACGGCAAGCCCGGAATTAACAAGTCATTCTGATCTCAAACGAGTATAAGAAGAAAATTACAATTCTAAAAATCAGAATGCAAAATACCTTAAAAAACATAATTGATAATATTGTTGACGTATTGTTTTAAATCGTTGTTTTTCACTTCGTCTTTATTTCGGACAAATTAAAAATGATATTTAAAAGACATCTTTTGTTACTTACTATATTTTTTATTTAAAACTAAATACTACTAGCAGTTACCTAATAATAATAGCATTTAATATTTTTTAAACAAGACAGCAAAGCATTTTCATTTTGCTAACATAAATCTACAAGTAAAATTGTAAAATGCAGTGTATCTAGACATCTAACACGTTTAACCCTGTCAACATCGTTTAGTTACGTTTATGAGTTCTGATAACGGGATGATTAAGTGCTACACAAACCAATTTCGGAAGGAGCCTGAAGGCAGTTTCGAATAAGCATCCATCATTCTCAAACCATCAAAAACTTGAAAACTTTTAGTTATAAATCAGTTTAAGTTATAAAATAATAATATTTCTAGGATAAGAATTTTAAAATTAACAACGACTTTAAAGTTAGCAAAATAAATAAACAAATAACATTTTAATGACAAAAGTTAAAGAATCTTATAAATAATTTTCGACTCAATTATTTGTAAATTGGCTAAGTTATCGTGCAAAAGAAATATTTCAATAGCCATTATAAGCCAGCCCAATGCAATCGATGATCAGCATGATGAAACAAATGTAAAAGTTTCGAAAAATGTTCCAATATGTAACAGAACTTTTCAACGCAGCAAAATCCGATAAATTTTATATAAATAAATGGTGCAAGGCTAAAACCAGGGCATTTTATGATTTTATCTTGAAATTCAGAAACATTTTTTAATAATAAACAAATAGAAGAATTGCTGGAAAGATAGAGGTTCCAGCCATACAAAAAACAAAGCTGGATGGAAACAATTAGCTGAATGTTTTAGGATACATGCCCATGCAGGAAACCCCCAAAGTTGACGAAGGGGCCAAGCCTGTGCCAGTACTGGGAAACCTAGCTTTGGCGTACCTGTATTGGCCCATGCATGGTCCAAGCTGCTTAACCCAGCTTCAGCCATGCCAATGATTACCCAAGCTCGGGCCAGGCCTGGTTAACGTTGCCGTTTAATGGGGACCCAAGCTGAAGCCGTTCGGTTAGATACGGCGTGATTCGAGTATTTTCGTTAAACGCCCTATCGCCAGCCATACTTGTTTTCATTACGTGTCAGATCAATCCGAGCTTCAGTAATTCAGTCAGTGTATTTTTATGATAAGTTTTCAAGTTTTTTATAAGTTTTTTATTATTTATTACTACTAAAAGTAATCATGTCTGCTTCGTACTTTACAGTTCAAAGGTGGCGTGATTTAAATAAAAAAGAAAAAGTTTTAAATAAAAAAACTAATTCAGTTGTTAACGGGCAAAGTTTTAATAATCCAAGAGTAAACATCGGCTTTGTAAGTGAAGTTTTGTGTAATAATAATTTAAATATAATACATGTTTTTAAAATTACGTCCAGTCCCGGGAATTAGGCATGGCCCAGTCCTGGCATTTAAGCATGGCCCAGTCCTGGCATTTATGCACTGCCCAATCTTGGCAATTAGGCATGGCCTAGTCTTGGCATTTAAACATGGCTCAGTCTTGGCAACCTAGTCTGGCTCATAGTTATCACTCTAGACTTCTACCAAAACTGGGCCAAGCCTAGCTTACAAATTGGCACAAAGTTCTACCTATTTAGGCCAAGTCTGTGCCAAGCTTGGGCCCAGGGTACTTTCCTTTATGGGGGAAGCTAAAACATCTTAAAGATACATACATACCCATAACCTATTTCCCTTAGAGGTAGGCATAGACCACTTCCCTCTACTCACTACGGTTCTTACACACACCTTTAGCTTCTACTTTCATCAGTGCTCTCATACATGCTCCTCGGTTATTGGTACTCTCTAGACTTGACCTTTTTTCAAAACAATGTCCATCTGATCGAGATATGTTCGCCAGGGTCGACTTCTACCAACTTTTCCATTCACACTCGCCTTATAAATCTGTTTCGTTAATCTTTAATCATCTATCTTTTCATCAAAGCATTCCTTTATTTATCTTTTTTTATCCATCTTCTCTACGTATCCAAACCGTCTAAGCGTTTCATTATCTATCTTTGTAATCACATTTTCTTTCACACCACAGCGTTACCTTGTCTCATTATTTTTCACTTTATCAATAAAAGTCACTTCAGCTATAACTTCCTATTACTCATCTCCGCAGCATTTATCTTATGTTCATGCTTTTTTTGCCAAACCCAACATTTACTACCATACATAAGTGTAGGAACCAGCACTCTTCTATTCACAGCCAGTCGTGCCGTTTTTGACACGTTCTGGCTGCTTATCAAGTCATACAGGGCCCCATTCATTTGTTTTCCTGTCCACGCCCTTTGCTTAATGTCACATTCATACTTTTTGTTTTTTTAAATACTGCTAAATTTTGCTGTTTAGTCTTTCTTGCCAATATCCTCAAGCACGTTTATTAAATATATTGCTAAAAGTACCGTAAACTAAATGTAACATAAAAAAATTAAATTCCCATCAGTATTTTCAAAAGTAAAGAAAGTTTTAACATTTTTCGTCTTATAGAAAAGTTATAAGCGAGAACGTGTCAGATATAACGTCACGAAGACTAGCAGACCATTTTTGTTGAAAGAAAATTTAAAAATATAGTGGCGTTTGTCGTCAAAACGGGATTTAAAATGTGTATTATTACAGAAAATATAATATTTTTTGCAATTATTTACAATACAGGACATTTAAGTGTTTAATTTTACAAGACACATTTCCGCACAATGGCCATTGAACTATTTAAAAACAGAAGAACCACACTATAATGGTTCTATTTAGTTTACAAGAAGGTTGTTTACTTTTCAATAATGAAAGTTGTTTAAACCAACAACAGCCATTATTCCACTTTTAATTTAGACTTTCTAAATGTCTTTACTTGCAAGTAGAAAATTAAACGATATATAAAGAGATCTTTTATACGTTTGTTTTATCTCCATTGCGGTGCATTGTCACATAATTGCAGAAATGCTGTGGAGAGAAAGAATGGGGTCCAAGATTTATAAACAGAAAATTCAATCTAACAAAACTTTATAGAATCTTAGTTTATTAAAAAAATAATAGCAGTAAAGTTAAAACAAAGTTCAATAAATGGAAAAATCTTCATCAAAATTTTGTAAAAACATTTTTCTCAAACAAAAAATATGTGAAAAATAGCTGATGGTATTTTTAAATAACGCAGTGGGTTTAAATGTTTAACATTGAACAATTAAACCATAAAAGAAAACTATTGTGATTTTAATAATTAAAAAAGTACCTACCTCTTTCTTGCTATGTTTTTTTTTCTATTTTCTTTAAAAAAATTTACAGTTTTTTTGGTATAAAGTATATAAATAACCCACTTTTAAATAATTTTTGTGCTTTAAATATATATATATATATATAAATATATATATATATATATATATATATATATATATATATATATATATATATATATATATATATATATAATTCCTGGAGAAAAATAATCCAACAATATAAAATTATCCAAAAAAAAATTACCCGAAGGGCATAAATCTATATTTTATCAGATAGCCAAGCAGCACTAAAAGCTCTGAAGTCATACACTTGTGAGTCTAAGCTGATTTGGGACTGTAAACAGTCACTGAGACAACTGGCAGCAAACAATCAGGTTACTCTGATGTGGGTACCAGGTCACAAAGGAGTTAAATGCAACAAAAAAGCAGATTGCCTTGCCAAAGAAGGGGCAAATACAAAATTTTCCGGCACAGAACCCTTCTATGGACTTTCCAAAGCCCACTTGAAAGATGTTTGACGTTGGAAAACAAATGAAATAAAATCTCACTGGCATAAAGTGCCAGGACAAAGGCAAGCGAAAAGGCTAGTAAGTCTTTCGCCAAGGAAAGCTAAACATCTTCTCAAGTTGGACAAGAAAGACTTGAAACTGGTGACGGGGCTCCTTACCGGACACTGCCCACTAAGGTACCCTCTGAAAAAGATGGGCAAAACAAAGAGTGATAGTTGCCGCTACTGCGAGAACTTCGCTGAAACTGCAGAACGTTTGCTTTGCGAATGCCCAGCGCTTTTTTGCAAAAGGCTCAAGTTACTGGAAGGGGCCTTCCTAAAGCCCTTTGATGTCAGAAACTTAGCCCATAGGAAACTGATAACCTTTACCCGAAGTCTCGGAATTCCGCGCCTCGAATAGATTAAGGGTTATGCACAAAAGATCTGATAGGTCGAAGTGCTTGAGAGGCAGCATGGCCTTCACGACCCACCCTACAATCTACAATCCAAAAAATTAATTTATCTTCTTAAGTTTTTAAAGATTATCGAGTATTTGAATAGTAGGCTAAACATATTTTTTTTTTGTTAATGGCAGTTATCAAAACAATTTGTTTGGATTTAAAGTTTTAAGAATTTGAAATTCAAATACGAGTATCTCGGTATAGAACTATCGAGATATGGCGATATCGACACAGAGGTGAGACAACAAACAAAAAAGGCACTAAGAGTGGCTGGATGTTTGAGCGACACTGTATGGAAAAACAAACACATAGACATCGAGGTCAAGTCAGTGGCGTACCGCCACGGGCGCCACCGTTAGGAGGGCGGCAAAATTGCTTTTTTTGTAACAGTATTTTGCAGTTTTGTTTCCCGTCACGCTGCCGTTTTAATAGTTTTAGTTTGTTTTTTATTATAAGTCTCACGGAAAGTATGAACAACACGAACGCGACTGCCCCAAAATAAATCACTGAAAATGCCAGTTTATTATTTTTACACCAAAAGAATATTATACTTCAAGGAACAATGTAAGAGCATTCGCAAATTAGTTACTGAACCCAGAATACAAGTGTAAGTTCTGAGCACTGTGATATCGATGTGGATGAGATGGAAATCTAGAGGGAGAGGTTACGCAATTTCGTTGCTTTGGCTGATGCTAAAGCTCAAGACAAGGCCATGAAAGCATTTTGTAAGACTTTTATACCTATTGTATAAGAGTTCTATAATATACAATTTAACTAGTAGCTACAACATTATAAAATAGTTACTTAAGCTTGTTTTATTAAAGTTGTATAATGTTGTATAATAAATATTAAATAGCATTTGTGTTGCATTATAAAATACTTTTATACGTGAACTTTAAATACTATCAGCCTTTATAAATGCCTTATAGGATAAAAAAGTGTATGACAAAATAAATTCTTTCCAAAATCTGCCTTATAAGTAACTTTTGCATTAAAATATTTTATTTAAATAACAATGCCATGGTGATATGAGCTACTTTCCAAATAACAAAACAGTGTGCTTTATGGCGTTTTTATAAGTGGTCGTAGGAAAAATTCTTATTACCATATTATAAGATCAGGCAACCTCTATTTTACGCGAATCTTAATATAATTATTACTTGTCAAAATTAGTTGTATAGTGCCTAAATATTATTCGTTATAAAACAGTTTTATCGTGTACCGTTTTATTTTACAATGAAATATTGTTTAAGGTATTTCTTTGAGATAAAATTGTTTTATTATAAATCGCCATGTTTAAATAAGGAATTCTTGTACCGGCTATCGCCGCCATTTTGTGCAATTAAGTTGGAAAGATGAAACTTAATTGAAAACTGTGACTATTTAGAAAATTATATTGTGAAAGAATTCTCATATGAAGTAATAAACTAATAAAATCATTAAAAAAAGGTAATTTTAAGATTTTTTAAGTATCGATGTTCGCCCAAGCGGCACAAGTAGTTTTAATAAGTCTCCATTTTTACAATAAAATGCATTTTAAATTAAAATATTATTTGGTTCTAATATTCTTCACTTAAAAATAAAATGCTTTCTTGCTGTATAAATGAGTATACATTTTATTAAAAAAAAAACCAAATCATATTTTTCATGAAATTTTACAATATTATAATGTAGTATGCCATAAACCATTTATTCTGCTTATTTCTAGTTTCCTTATTATAAATTATAAACCATGTCCAATAAAGTTTTAATTAATTTTCTGACGAACATCCTTGACATTTCGTCTTAAGCTTCTATATTAGATTTATTAGTGTTTTCAGGTATTTGCCAGGATTTTCACTAAATCTTAAATCCCTGCAAGGTTTCTTTTAAAAATAAATGTTGCTTTTTATTTAACTAACTTGATTTTATTAAAAAATTTTTTATCTTAACTAGCTTTTCCTCTAAATAAATATAAATACAAAATGAAAAAACTGGATTAATTTAATGGTGAAGAAGTTATTCCTCGGGCTATGATTTTCATTACAAAAAGTACTAAAATGTAAATGCAGCAGTGGCTTGCCAAGTTTTTTTTTAACGCATACAGTGAGAAGGTAAATTTTAAGATAATTTTACATTAAGAAAAATCAAACATTTTTAAAAATTACTGTGCTGTAATAATGTTTAATAGAACAAGTGATTTTCTATATACATACATATGGTCACTCCTTTTTCCCGTAAGGGTAGGCACTTGCTACAGTTGATACATACATCTTTTGCTTCCTCTACTTTCATCAGTGCTCTCATACATTCTCATAGGTTGTTGGTACTCTTGACATGGCCTTTCTTCAAAACAATGTTAATCTGATCAAGATATGTTCGCCGAGATCGACTTCTTCCGACTTGTTTATTCACACTCGCCTTATAAATTTGTTTCGTTAATCTTTAATCATCTATCTTTTCATCAAAGCATTCCTTTATTTATCTTTGTAACCACATCTTCTTTTACACCGCAGCGTTCCCTTTTCTTACTATTCTTTACTCTATCCACCCGAGTCGATCCGGCTATACTTCTCAGAGTACTCATCTCAGCAGCATTAATCCTATTTTCATGCTTTTTTTGCCAAACCCAACATTTACTATCATAAATAAATGTAGGAACTAACACTCCTCTATGCACAGCCAGACGAGCCTTTTTTGACACTTTCTGGCTGTTCATAAAGCTATGCAGTACCCCATTCATTCATTTTCCTGCCAACACCCTTCGCTCAATGCCATTGTCATACTTTTCATCTCTCGTAATGTTATATTTTCAAAAATTAATTTCATTTTCATGAAAGAAAGTTCCTGTTAAATGAATGGTAAAGCGCATAAAAATTTGCAGAGAAAATGGAATAAAAAAACAAAGTTACTAGGTTTAACAAGCCAAATTAGAGCTTAATAGCTTACTATTACTGAGTGTTACCCAAACTAAGTATCGTTGGTCATGATATCACCGGTATAGGTGACTGTCCTGCTGATTAACCGTTATGCTCTACATCACATTAACATGTGGTAGGGTAACGTCGTAACACATGAAAAATTTTTATTTAAAAAGTGTACACCAAAATCTCTAAAAGTGGAGCTGGTAGTCGTAAGGTTATATCTGAACTTAACTGTTTTAGATAAGTGAAGTATGTCAAAGAGAATTAAATTTGCAATAATTTTTAAATAAAACAAATATGCAATAAAGAGTTGCTTAAATAAACGTAAAAGTAAAAAGAAAAAAAAAAACACAGCTTTGTCCTATTTTTTTCAAAACTTTGGGCGAGTGTGAAGGGGCAAGTTGGTAGAGGTCGACCTCGGCGAACGTATATCGATTGGAACCGACGATCATCTATGAGAGCACTGATGAAAGTAGAAGTTAAAGATGTGTGTAAGAACCGTAGCAAGTGGAAGGAAGTGGTCTCTGCCCACCCCTACGGGAAAAGGCGTGACTATATGTATGTATCAAATAGTAGACTCCAAACCAATAGCAATTTAAATCAAATTGAGAACGGGACTAAGGAGATGTGAAGAAACTACAGAGCTTTTGGAATGAAAGAATCCCATCATCATATCTGGTTTTACAACCCCTGGTGGGTTTTAGCCGACTCCACCATACGTTTCCATCTTTTTCTGTCCAGCATAATTTCCACTACATCTTGTACGTTCATGGCTCTTTAGGTCCTTTGCGATGTTGTCTCTCCATCTAAGCCGAGGTCGACCTATAGGACGTTTTCCTTGTGGAGCCGTTTCCCCCACAAGCACATTCTTTCATCCGGCATTCTTCTTACGTGACCCGCCCACTGTAGTCTCTTGGCCTTTATTACATTTAGTATGTTACCACCCGCATACAGTTTTTTAAGTTCTTGGTTGGTTTTTATACGGTATGTCCTGTTGTTTCTTCTCTAGTTGGACCAAATATTCTCGTCAGCACTCGTCTTTCGAATATCTTGAGTCAATCTTCGTTTGCAGCGGTTAGTGTCCTGGTCTCTCATATATTACTAAAGGTTTTATGATTGTACTGCTTATGTGTAGTTTGGTTTTTCTGGTAAGTTTTTTTGATTTCATTAAACTCTGTAGAGCAAAAAGGCATCTGTTTTCGGCTTGTATATTAATTTTTCTGTGATGTCGTTATTATTAATTAATTGTCTTGCCCGCTCTAAATTGTAGTCTTTAATCGAGAAGTTTTGCCCTACTTTGTCTCTGTTATGAACATTCCTACTTAGGTACATATATTTGGTCTTTTCCTCGTTTACTTTGAGGCCTAATGTTTCTGTTTCCTTTTTGAATCTTAGGAAGGTGTCTTTAAGATAAATCCTGCTGCTTCTATTTATGTCCACATCATCTGCAAAGGCCGGTAGTAGGTTGTGTCCTTTCTGGTGGAATATAGCCGTTGGTATCTCAATCTTGGCTTTCCTAAGTGTATAATCTAGGGCTATGTTGAAGAGTTGGGGTAAAAGCGAGACGAAGAATCTACAAGAGCAAAACAGACCCAGAGCTGGTATATGTGTCTACAGTTGAGAAGAAAGCAAATGTTTTTCCAACAAAGGGGATAGCAAGGTCTAAGCGTAATCTCGAAATGGTGGAAATTTCATTTAATCGATAACTGGCGTGTTGAAGTAAACCGAATAACAGTTAAATATTTGGTTGTTAATAACCCTTATTAGATTGAATTCGTTAATGGATCGTTAAAGTATTGACATGTACAATTTGGATAAAATGCATTTATTTAAAAAATATTCCGCTTTTTTTGCAAATCATTTCAAAACTAGAAATACATAAAAATCAAATAAAAAGTCTGCTTTTTCTGTAGCTTCGTTACAAAAAATTCCTGAGTTGCAAAACACGTACAAACTTTCAGTTTGCCTTTCTTACTATTGATAACTTTAAATTTATGTCTTTGTTTTTATTTAATCTCGCAACAGTTTGAATTTTATTTTTCGTGCAAAACTTCCGTTTATCAATATATCCGTGTTATTTTTCTTCTTCGGCTATAAATTTCGATACACTATTCATAAAAGAGTGAATTGTTTGTCGCACGAAAAGAGATTTTCTAACAAGGTTAGTCGCATGCCTGGCAGATTTTGATATTTTTCATTCCTATTTTCACGTTTATGAGATTGTGTAATAACTAGGCGTATGTACGAGCCCTAACAAACATATATTTAACTTCCCAGTGAAAGTTACAGTAATGGGTCTGATTTTGCAAATCTTAAATTTTGACATATCTCCACATTTCAAGGTCCCCAGGCTCGAATACAATAGTTTTTAAGTGGACGTCTGTGTGTGTGTATGTACGTATGTTCGTGTGTGCGTTCGAAATTATTTTTCGTCTCGATTATCTCGAGAACAAAAATGATATCTACGTGGAACCAATTGCATTTGACGCATAATTACGCAACTTAGAACTGATTAGATTTTCAGCAAAATCGGTCAAGCTGTTTTTTATGGAGCATAAAAAACTGAAAAAAATGGTAAACTACCTGGTTAGGTTAAAACGGCGGTTCGAAGAGAACCCTTTTAGGCCTTTTGGCCCGTGGTGATACTGTAATGGACGTCGGTGTCTTTAACGTGAGAACCAGTGTAAACTTTTAATAAAAAGTGTAAGGTCCTTGATGCTAACTGACCTGAGATTAGTTAAATCATCAAAGTTCGGTTGCCTTAGTATATTAAGCCGTTTTCTGCTTAGGGCAGGGCAGTGGCAGAGAAGATGTACCATTGTTTTCTACTTCTCCTCATCGAGACAGCTTCTACAGAAGTCGTGTAGTAGCTCTGCGATTCCCATGCGCCGTGCATGAGATCCACCTGCCCAGTGTCCTGTTATGGCCGTGATTACATTTCCAATGGACTCCCTGGATAGAGCTAAAACATCCTTAGTTCGACGTAGATCTAGTTTAGGCTAGATCTGTTTCGATGATGTGCATGTGGGTTCATTTTACCACCTTACGTTGGCTTTTTGAACTACTTTGCTGTGCAGGAGCCGGCAATTTGCAATCGGTACTCCTTGCTGAGATGAGACAGATAAAGCTGGGAGGGTGGTGCCCTCTCTTGCTAGCTCGTTCGCCTTACAGTTGCCTGGTATCTCTCTGTCTGCGTAAACTACCTGAATTTTTTAATTTATAAATTATATTTTAAATACAGAATTTTAAGATCTTTTGAATAGTATGATATGAATAATATAATTTTTTCATTCTTCTTACTAAGAAGTTAGTCGTGTGGACCTCTCGGGTCGCACCCAGACCACTGATATTTTAAGTTAATTTTTTTTAAATTACTGTTTTCTTGTAAGAACTGTATAATTAGTTAATTAGCAATAATTTGTCTTAATTATTACCACAAAATAGAATCAGAGCTGGCATTTTTGGGTAGGTATGTGAGGCATCGTAAATATTAAAATATTTTGTTTATGGCAACCGTATTCTTTCAAACTTTTTCTTATTATTTCATAAGCGGGAGCTATTTTCAAATGTTTATAACAATTAAACATTTTTTTTAATTATTATGATTAATAATTATTTGTAAGTAACAATATTCAATTGTTATAAACAATGCTGGATTATTACTAACAATTTTTTTTCACTGTTAAGCGTCTTCAATGCTATTCTCTCAATACTGACACAAGTTTAAAATTCTCCAATTCCTATTTTTGTTTTCTAAAACTATCTCTTTTTATGAAATATTGTCATCATATTTTTCATACAAATATTCCTAGCATACAATAATCATATTATTCAAAAGATCTTAAAATTCTGTATTAAAAATGGTCTAATTTATAAATCGTAAAATTTAGGTAGTTTACCATTTTTTTTAGTTTTTTGATTTTTCATAAAAAACAACTTAACTGATTTTGCTAAAAGTCTATTCAGTTCTAAGTTGCGTAATTATGCATCGAATGCAATTGGTCCTTCGTCGATATCATTTTTTGTTCTCGAGATAATCGAGACGAAAAATAATTCCGAACGCACATACGAACATATGCACATATGTTTATACACACACACAGAACTCCACTTAAAAACTATTGTATTCGATTTTGGGGACCTTGAAATTCGGGATTCGCAAAATCGGACCCATTGGGAATTTAATAACTTTATTTTACATTTATAAACTTTGCTAAGTAAAATAATTTATATTTATTCGCTGGTTTAGGATTAAAACAAATTATAATCTATGCGTTCTTTTTTTCGCGTTGTTGCGTTTTGCAAACAAAATCAGTAAACCTTTGTAATATTTAAATAATGACATCCTCTAGTGTTGTTTTAAAAGTTACTTTATTTGCTGCTTTTCTTTTGCTTTAATTTTTATTCGTGAATACTCCGGTATTCCGGTATCTGTTTATTTATAGCCAAAAAAAGTCAGCAAAAAGCGCTGGTTGATACGGTTTTATCAAAATTTAGTGATATGTTTCCCTAATTTAAGCACCGGCTATTTTTACAAACTGGTTTTAATTATTAATTCGACACAATAGATGATTTCCGGAATTGGCAGATAATATTCACATAAATAATTTCCATACAAAATAGGTACAAGAAGCGGCATTAATTGTGTACAGTATAAATCTCGGACTCAGACTCAGTAGTGAGCGACTTGGCAACGCTGCAACAGCGCGGGACGTTTAAGTTGGTTTTCCTATACAGTAGAACCTGGGTGTTTTCATATATTGTTGTCTGATTTTTTTTAACAATATTATAATTACTATTAATATTTGCTAGATTATTAGTAATAATACAATTAATAATAATCTTGATTATAATTCAGTTCATTATTTTTTTGAATAAAAACGTTTAGTTGAAAAAACATAAGTTCTCTACTTTTTAATAAATTAATAGCCTTAAAGAATATAATAAATAATAAAATACACTTTTTATATTAAAAATAAATTAAATATTTATTAACTGATAATAATAAAAATAAACAAACACTCATAAAAAATGTATTTATATTATAATATAACTGTAACTATATATTACCGAAACTAATAAATAAATTATTTGGTTTTTTTTTTTAAATTGTATCACTTTGGTAATATCTTCTTTTTGTTATTCTAACACTCTTATTGTCCACTTTCTCAGTAAACATAATTACTATTATAATATAATTACTATTAATATTTGCTAGATTATTAGTAATAATACAATTAATAATAATCTTGATTATAATTCAGTTCATTATTTTTTTGAATAAAAACGTTTAGTTGAAAAAACATAAGTTCTCTACTTTTTAATAAATTAATAGCCTTAAAGAATATAATAAATAATAAAATACACTTTTTATATTAAAAATAAATTAAATATTTATTAACTGATAATAATAAAAATAAACAAACACTCATAAAAAATGTATTTATATTATAATATAACTGTAACTATATATTACCGAAACTAATAAATAAATTATTTGGTTTTTTTTTTTAAATTGTATCACTTTGGTAATATCTTCTTTTTGTTATTCTAACACTCTTATTGTCCACTTTCTCAGTAAACAATAATAAATAATGTAATAAATAGTGTACGCAACACGTCCAAAAACAGTTCTTTGGACTTTCAGACTTACTTGTCCAAAAAAACAGTATTTTTCGCACTTGTTAAGTAAATTACTATTTTTGTATGCAGTTAAAACCAAGCAATACAGAAACATACATACATACATAAAGTCACGCCTTTTTCCCATAAGGGTAGGCAGAGACCACTTTCTTCCACTTGCTACGGTTCTTACACACATCTTTTGCTTCCTCTACTTTCATCAGTGCTCTCATAAATGCTCGTCGGTTGTTGGTACTCTTGACCTGGCCTTTCTTCAAAACAATGTTGATCTGATCGAGATATGTTCGCTAAGTTCGACCTCTACCGACTTGTCTATTCACACTCGCTAGCTTGTCTCGTCAATCTTCCTTTATCCATCCTTTCTACGTGTCCAAACCATCTAAGCATTCTTTATCTATCTTTGTAACCACATCTTTTTTTACACCATGGCGTTTTCTTATCTCACTATTCTTTACTTTTTTCAAAACAAGTAACTCCGGCTATATTTCTTAGATTACTCATCTCCGCTGCATTAATCCTATTTTCATGCTTCTTTTGCCAAACTATCACTATCATACATAAGAGTAGGAACCAACACACCTCTATGCACAGCCAGTTGTGCCTTTTTTTATACTTTCTGGCTCCATTTATTTGTTTTCCTGCCAACACCCTTCGCTCAATGTCACTGTCATACTTTCCATCTCTTGTTAACGTTGAACCCAAGTACACAAATTCATTTAGTTGTTCCAATCTTTCTCCTTCAATCGAAACTTTACAGTTTGTCATGTTTTCTTCTCTTTCAAAAATCATTACTTTCGTTTTGCTTACATTTACTTTCATTGCTTTGATTTTGAGAGCATCATGCATAACATTAACCATCGCCTGCAACTCCTCTTCAGATGACGCTTATATGACTTGACGATTGGCGAAAAGAAGGCATTTGACGCTCATTTTCAATCCATATAAATATGTTAAACAGCCATGGCGAAGCTACACATCCCTGTCTCACACCTTTTTCGATGTTAAACCAGTCCGTGCAAGCTCCGTTTATCCTGACACAAGCAGTGGAATCCTCGTAAAGTGATTTCAGTGCTCGTATTAAACTACCGCTCACCCGATACATAGACAATGTCGACCACAATTCATTATTCACCACTCTGTCATAGTCCTTTTCCAAGTCTATAAGAGCGCATAGACCTTCTGACTTCTAGCTAAGAATTTTTCGACTATACCTCGTAATGAAAAGACCTATTCCATACACCTCCTTTCTCTTCTAAACCCTGCTTGCACATCCCATATCATCTTCTTGGTTTCATTCGTTACAGTTCTAATGTCATTAAAAATCGTCAATTCGTAAATTAGGTCAACAGTATTTGCGGACGTCAGTTTTTAAGAGGTGCAAACCTGCCGCCAATATTTTTACTCATTTCCATTACAGGAAAAAATGCATATAGGTACAGATCAATATAAATTGCAAGTATTAAACTTGTACAAAAGTTTGTATAGAAAATACATACATACAAGTCACAAAATTTTAAATTACTAAAACATTGATTATTAAACATTTTAAAAATTTCGACGACCGTTAACACAAGAACATATTGTTAAATGATAAATTATCATCATACAGGTATTGATCTCCGAATCCTGTCGACCAGAATGAAGAAATATATCAGTGCAAATTGACACGGAGATGAAAGCGGATAACTCATATCTTTAAAATATTCACGTATTTTCACACTAAAAGATCAGTTAGGGAAAAATTTGTTAAAGACTTGAGTAAAATCAAGAAGTTTTTTAAACCGAGAGACAGCTACATTTTTTAAATTTTATTTTTATTTTCACAATAAATGAAATATTTTTATTAAAATAATTTATTTTTGTTAAAGCGTATCTTTTAATTTTATGAAATAAGAGTAGATATTATTAACAGGCAGAAAGTGTCAAAAAAGGCACGTCTGGCTGTGCATAGAGGTGTGTTGGTTCCTACACTTATGTATGGTAGTGAATGTTGGGTTTAGCAGAAGAAGCATTAAAATAGGATTATTGCTGCGGAGATGAGTAGTCTAAAAAGTATAGCCGGAGTGACTCGGTTGAATAAAGTAAAGAATAGTGAGATAAGAGAACGCTGTCGTGTAAAAGACGATATGGTTACAAAGATAGACAAAGGAATGGTTAGATGGTTTGGACACGTCGCAATAATGGATAAAGGAAGATTGACGAAAAAATTTATAAGGCAAATGTGAAGGAACGGAAGTCGGTAGAGGTCGACCTCGGCGAACATATCTCGATTAGATCAACATTGTTTTGAAGAAAGGCCAGGTCAAGAGTACCAAAAACCGACGAGCATGGCTCCAGAGAAATAAAAACTCTTGTACCACCATTAGCCACATTCTGCCGAAGAACTCGGCACGCTGATCAGTCTCACCCATTTACTTTCAAGATTGACACTACAAGGACCAATCTCCATCAATAATCCTTCTTTTACAGGGCTGCTACGGAATGGAACAAGCTTCCATAATCAGTTTTTCCAGAGAACTTTAACCTGCAATTTTTCAAAAAGCGGGTCCACAATCAATTCCTTTCTATAATCCCTTTCCCTTCTAATAGTCGCAGTGCGGGCCGTCCGCGGCCCACACGATAGGTCTACCCTTTTTGCGACTATTTTCATAAAAAAAAAAAATTACACATGATAGTTATAGCTTGTAGATATATGTAAGGCTTTGTATAAATATTTTGTAATGGAGTAGAAATGCGTTAATAAATAAATAAATAATTAAATAAAATAATAAAGCTTCAAAACTTTACTATTTTTTTTTCATTAGCAAGTTTTTTGAAGTTCTGTTTATACATCGTGTTTGGTAGTATCATTGAAAATGGCGTAGTTCACCTAATCTGGCGAATCGCGCGACATTTAATATAAGACTTGGCCCATGTCATACATTATTCATCAGGAGCCAAGTTAGTTGGCAAGGATAACGACATCCGTTCTTCTGCTCAAAGCTTAGTAGGGTTCAATAGGTAAAGCCAATAAATACAAGCGACCCATTCGTCTTTATTGGCGTTTTTTTAATTAACTTATTTACTATTGAGAAAAGAAAACACAGAGAACTTTCATCAAAGAGATAAAATTTATGCGAGAAATTGGTACATCAGATGACAAAAAGATAATTCTTACTTAAGATTGTTAAGGACACAAGTTAATTCTTTACAATTCTACTCGAAGGTAATTTTAATTACCAAGACGGCCAAGTTCAATACAAATTTGTTTTTTTTTAATCCATTTAATGACTTGAGACTTGTACCGAATGTAACATAATACCAGTTATATCAGGTCACTCGATAGATTTGGTCATTCCAATTTCTTACTACAACTGTGCTTTTTATATTGTTAATGGTTTAATCTGTCCAGTTATAACTTATTTAAATCATTTTAAGATTTTTTAATAATGCATAACAAAAAATAGGGGATTATCAATTAATTATTTTTATTTTAGTTTATCAGGCATAGAGAATGTGGAGCTGATTTTATTCCTTGAAGGAATTTTTTTGACATTTTTTATTCATTTAACATTTGAGTTTAACATGAAAACCAATATTTATTAAAAGGAGAACCGTGTCACTGTAATAAATGCTAATATGTCTTTGTTATTTACTACTACTACTCCTTAGCACTACAACCCTTGGTGGTTTTTGGCTGACCGAACAATTTGCCTTCATTTCTCTCGGTTCGTTATTAGTTGGGTATCCATTTTATATCCCATGGCTTCAAGGTCGCTTTTGATGTTGTCGCGTTATCTTAGCCGTGGTCTTTCAAGGGGCCTTCTTGTTTGTTATTTGGGTTTGTAATTAAATATATATTTGCTTCTTAATTTTTATAGCTAATTTAAAGTTTAGTTTCGACTTTTAATAAAAGATTAATGAGATTTTATAATACATTAACCGTCATCTTACTAAAGTAAAAGCATATACTTCATCGTACAGCAAGTAGTATTTAACATCTTTAATAATTGGTAGGCGGTAGTTTAATACGAGCACTCAAATCACTTTACGAGGATTCCACTGCTTGTGTCAGGATAAACGGAGCTTGCACGAACTGGTTTAACATCGAAATAGGTGTGAGACAGGGATGTGTGGCTTCGCCATGGCTGTTTAACTTATAGACGATTATTTAAAAGATTTGAAAGAGAGTGAGTGTGAATTAAAAATGAATGATTTGATCGCCAAATGCCTTCTTTACGCCGATAATCAAGTGATATTAGCGTCATTTGAAGAGGAGTTGCATGGTTAATGTTAAGCATGATGCCCTGAAAATCAAAAAAGTAAAAACAAAAGCAAGCAAAACAAAAGTAATGGTTTTTGAAAAAAAAAGCATGACAAACTGAGGTTCTGATTAAAGAAGAAAATGAATTTGTGTACTTGGGTTCGATGTTTACGAGAGAAGGAAAGTATGGCAGTGACATTGAGCGAGGGGTGTTGGCAGGAAAACAAATAAATGGGGAACTGCATAGCTTTATGAACAACCAGAAAGTGTCAAAAAAGGCACGTCTGGCTGTGCATAGAGGAGTGTGGGTTCCTACACATATGTATAGTAGTGAATGTTGGGTTTGGCAAAAGAAGCATGAAAATAGGATTAATTTTGTGAAGATGAGTAGTCTGAGAAGTAAAGCCGGAGTGACTCGGTTGGATTAAGTAAAAAATAGTGAGATAAGAGAACGCTGTGGTGTAAAAGAAGGTGTTGTTACAAAGATAGATAAAGGAATGCTTATTGGTTTGGACATGTTGAAAGGATGGGTAAAGGAAGATAAACGAAACAAGTTTATAAGGTGTGTGTGAATGGACAAGTCGGTAGAGGTCGACGTCGGCGAACATATCTCGGTCAGATCAAAATGGTTATGAAGAAAGGCCAACAACCGTATGTATAAGAGCACTAATACAAGTAGAGGAAGCAAAATATATGTGTAAGAACCGTTGCAAGAGGAAGGAAGAGGTCTCTGCTTACCCCTACGGAAAAAAGGCGTGATTATGTATGTACCTTTACAATAAACATGCGACAAATCCTATTTCATTAAAAACTGTTAACGTTTGCAACGAAAATATAATAAAACTGTTAAAGTAAGTTTTCATCACGTCAGACGGGTAATTACTTAATTAATTTTAACTGTAAGTCAATACCGAAAATTACTTTAATCTCTGATCGTCTTCTCTTGTTATTTATCCGATTTTATTGGAAATGGCACTCTTCAAACTTTTTAAATTAGATAAAAAATTACTGTAAATATGGAAGGTGCAGAAAATAACTTCCCTCTTTCGAGAGAAAGATAATAAAAATAGCGGGAGTTTTACGCAAGTAGGGAATAATCTCTTCGTTGATGGATCAGTCGACATCTGCAAACGTCAACTTTGATTGCATCCCTTTAACGGGAAATGACGTCTGCCTATTCGTCTTTATAATTCCCTACGAGACGCCAGCTTCGGTAACTGCTTCGTTTGAACGTCAAAGACGTATCCACAAATTGCTGCCGTAAGGGATAATGCTGACACTAACAAAAGTATTTTTTACACATTGTGGTTTATTTCCTATAACTCCAGAAAAGTAATAATAATTATGCCGGAAAAAGATGGTAGCTGAAATTTTATTTCTTCAGTTTTGAAATAAGATACAATGTGATGGTTAGTCTGGCTAGTATAATACGAGGTCTGTTTGGAAATTAAACAAACATTTTAAATTACGCGCGAAAGGGGATATTTAATAATATGCGGTTGGCGAAACTTCCTTACACATAATCCCCTTTGTAACCACATATACTTGGATTTTTAATATTTTATTAAGTTTTTGAAAGATCGTATTTAGGTGCAACGTGTTTACGTGGCAAGAAGAAGGAGAGTGATAAAGATGAGTTTGATAAAAAGTTAACTAACGATTTTCAAAACAATATTAAGCTCTTCTAGAAGTCAATAAGAACATCCAAAAGTAAAAATACTACCTCGCAACTGGAAAGAATCAGAAACCAAGATGGTAGTATGGTTAAAGGAGAGGAATGCGTTTTAAAGAGATGGAAGAGATGCTTCGAAAGTTTATTTGAGATAGAGGATACACAAATACAGGCCACATTCGAAGACATAATAACTTTTTACGGGATTTTTTCTTTTACACTTTAAAAAATTCAGTTCTTACAACTTTGGCACGTAATTTTTGGTTCAATGTTGTTTACCTTTTACCTTTATAATCAACTAGCTGGCCCATCTTGGCTTCGCGTGGAAACATAAACTTAATTAGACTATTGTTGATCAAAACATAGCATCTTACTCCGGCGAAGCGTGGCTTTTAATTAGTGACCGAATTTTTAGAATCGGTATGGTACGAGGGCAGTTTGATAAGTCAGCGACTTTTTGAATTTCCCGCGCAGTTATTCCAAATTCAACAGTGCTGCCGTCAACTATAATCTATCGGTGGGCAACTTTCTAATTTTGAGTAAGCTACGTCGTGCAGTTGGTGTTTGATAGCCGTTCAAAGCAGACAACCTCGTGAATTTTTCCGAAAATGGAAAAAAGTGAATTTCGTGTGTTGATTAAGCATTACTTTTTACGTGAAAAATCTATCACTGAAACTAAGGAAAGACTTGATAAATACTACGGGGACTCGGCACCATAAATTTCAATGGTTAAGAAGTGGTTTACAGAGTTTCGTTGTGGTCGTACCAGCACTAGTGACGCCGAACGTCCAGGTCGCCCAAAAGAAACGATCACGCCGGAAATCGTCGATAAAATCCATGAAATGATATTGGATGATCGGAGAATGAAAGTGCGTGAGTTGGCTCATGCTGTAGGTATCTCAACTGAACGGGTACATCATATTTTACACGAATAATTGGACATTAAAAAACTCTCTGCGAGATGGGTGCCGCGATTGCTCACACTCGACCATAAGCGCAATCGTGTGACCACTTCAAAAGAGTGTTTAGCGATGTTCAGCCGTGTTACTGTGGATGAAACATGGATCCATTACAACACGCCAGAGACCAAGAAACAATCGAAACAGTGGGTTGCTTGCGGTGAACGTGGACCAAAGAAGGCGAAACAGAGTCTGTCAGCCAACAAGGTCATGGCCACAGTTTTTTGGGATGTACGCGGTTTCATTCACATCGATTACCTCAAGAAAGGAAAAACGTTCACCGGCGAATATTATTCAAAGCTTTTGAACAGATTCGACGTTGATTTGAAGCAAAAACGGCCGCATTTGGCGAAGAAGAAAGTGCTTTTCCATCAAGGCAATGCACGTGTGCACACTTGTCTAGTCACGATGGCCAAAATCTACGAATTGGGATACGAACTGCTACCCCATCCAGCATATTCTCCAGATTTAGCCCCCTGCGACTATTTTCTGTTTCCAAACCTAAAGAAATGGCTGGGCGGTAAGAGATTTGAGTCGAATGAAGGAGTCATTATCGAAACAAACGCGTATTTTGAGAGCTTTGAAAAAACCTATTATTTGAGTGAATAAAAAAATTAGAAAAACGCTGGACTAAATGTATAGAGCTAAAAGGTGATTATGTAGAAAAATAAAATGTTTATTTGCGGAAAAAAGCTTGTTTTATTCAAAAAGTCACTGACTTATCAAACCGCCCTCGTAGTTTAAGTGATTACGCCCTACATACAAACACAGCCACACTATTCCGGTCCAGATTTTGTAATTTTTGCTTTGGAACCAAATTAACCTTTATTGTAAAAATTAGTCATTGTGGTTCATAAATATTTTTTTTTATGTTCTGGTTCCCACGAAAAGGGATATCCTGTAATGCTCAGAAAACATTGTGAGAACCAAGGGAAAAAAGTTAGGAATTGGTGTTCTTTTTAAATTTCTGGAGGTTGTATGCCTCGGGGAATACCTCCCTTGGCAATGTGTTCCAAAGGCTTACTGTTCGTTGGATGAAAGAGTCTTTTGAAAGAGATGTTCTGCAGGTCTCCAAAGTGGTGCGAAGTCTGATCTTGACGGGTTAATCTCAAAGAAACTGCCAAAGAGGAACGATTGTTAATATTTAGAAGAGCATCGCTCTCGAAAATATCTATAAAATAGAGACAAATCGCTAACTTTTTTACGGTGTTCCAGAGAAGTGAGCAAATTTGTAAGCAAGTCATTACCGACCAGACGAATAGCTCTTTTTTGGACGGAATCCAATAATTTCAGGATATGTTTGGGTACCACATTTCAAATATGGGAATAGTATTCCAGGACAGGTCGGATCTGTGCCTTATAGATCATAAGCAGCTGACTGGAAGTGAAACAGCTCTTGGCACGAAACATAAATCCAAGATTTTGGGATGCACATTTGGAAATGGACCTCACGAAAAGGTATTGCTGATAGTAATACCAAGCATCGAGATAGATGACTTTATTGGTATATATATACCTATGCATGTGCATAATGTATATAATAATAACTTGACTACAGCGCTACCTATCGAACCCGAGCTTAACTATGGACCATGGTCTCAACAAAACAAATGGACTATGTGAATATGACCTTAATCGGTCAAGTCGTTCAGAAGTTACACGATCACTAACAAATAAAGAGCAAAACTTAAACAATAATAAAATATTCCTGGAATTTCGGGATTAATATTTTTTTTTTCTATTTTCCATAAATTAATATGTCGAAAATTCGTATTTATCTGGCCTATATTTTATGGATTTATAACATTTAGACTTCGCTATTTTGAATTAATTTTAAAAACGTATTCCTAACCAAACTCAAAATAAAATAGAAAAAAATACAATATGACTGGGTGGTTTTTAATATTAAAAATTTTTGAATAAACAAACATGTATTTTGTCATATTCTTCTAAAGTTTATTAAAAAAATCTTTGTTTAGGCCCTTTTATTACGACTTTTGTCAGGCTCTACATCCTTCTTCAATATCCGGAGGCAGTAAGCAAACAAAAAGTAAGCAAGATATCTTTGACTTTTAGGTTTCTATATTATTTCTAGTTCGTAATACAATGATGTAGGCCAGAATCAGTTTATTTTAGAGCAAAAAGAGGTTGTTGAATATATTCTAAAAATGTAAAATTGAAGACAAAATAAATTAAATCTTTAAAATTGAAAAAAAAGTAAATACAAATTAAGAACAAAAATTAAAATTTTATGAAAACAAAACCAAGCAAAATAACAGTTCTAAATAAGCTGTACCTCTAATGAAAACTATTTTAGTTTATAGGGTGGCCCATTAGAGTGTGGAAGTGCAATAACTTACTTGGGATAAAAAACACAAAGAAATGTTTTAAATTAAAGTTGTATTTGCGCCGATATATATTTCTAAAATATTTTGAGATATACTGGGTGTTCAGCATAAGCGAGACAACATTAAGTTCACTTTTTTTAATAGGACACCCAATATTTTCGTCAAATCTTCATAAGTTTTTCTGCAACTTGGCACAATTCCCATAAATTGCAACGTTGCCAAGTTGCAGCAAAAAATATAAAGATTTGACGAAAATTGGTGCACTATAAATGCTGCCTAATAAACGTGATCAGTGATAAGCAACTAAACTTATTTAGTAGGTACGAAGGTAAAGGATGACTAAAATGTCTGAACAGAGTAGAAGTTTCGTTTGGGGTTCGGGGTATTTTTTGGATAAGCATTAATTCAGAAGATTTCAATAGGCAAAAACTTTATTTTTTTAAATGGATCACCCAGTATATTATTTTACCATCTTGTAAAACTATTTTATCCCTTTAAATTATGTCTATAGGTATAATGTACTCTCTAAAATTAATTTTTTTTTATTTACCGCATTAACCATATTGGTTATTAGCTGTGGTTTTAATAACTAATGAATTAATTGATTTACAGCTTTTTAAGCAAAGAGGTATTTAGATATTATAGATATTATCCACATTGCAACCTTTTTTTATAGGGATTTGAATGTTGTTGTCTTTGCAATGTGTATAATGTAATATGTATATGTAAAGTAATAGTAATGTAATGTAATAGTAAATGTTTAACAGAGAGTTCGCAGTAACAATGTATACATATACATCTAGGTTTGTCTGATTGTTCTGAAGAAAATTGCATTTTTATTTTATGATTTAAAATTAATCATGTTTTTAACAAGTTTGTTTTGAATGTGAAGTTTAAAATACTTAAATTTTAAGTGGCAAAAACAAACCAGTCATTTTATACTTTTAAAAACTGTAATAAAATAAATAAAGTATCTACAAAACTCAAAATAAACAAAAATAACTAACAACATTTAAAAAAAATAAACTTCATGTTGTCTCGCTTAAGCTGAACACCCAGTATATCTCAAATTTTTTTAGAAATATGTATCGGTGAAAATACAACTTTTGTTCAAAACATTTCTTTGTATTTTTTATCCTAAGCAAGTTATTGCACTTCCTCACACTAATGGGCCTCCCTGTATAATTATTTAAATATAAAATAAACAATAATTCAAACATATAAATAAAATTAAAGCATCTGTCTGTAATTTCAAAATAAACCATCCCCATTTAGCTTCCCCTGAGGATACGGGGAAAAAAGAATAGATCCCAGGTATGGTCTGCCTGTCGTAAAAGGCGACAAAAAGACTCCCAATCCAAAGTGTTATGCGACCTGTGCTGATGGATGCGTGGCGGTGGGGAGCACCGTCGCTAACGGAGCCTACAGGAAACCGTAGTAGACAGCCTTAGTCCTATGCAGGGGGCACCTCAGGGCCGGACCACCCCTTCGCCTATACTCGCTGACTGCAAACAAGAACTGATAACGCTGGTAGACCGTAATCACATCAAACTGATACGGGTTCCAGGACGCCAGTAAGTTGCAGGTAATGAGGAATAAGACGAACTTGCAAGAAGAGGTTCGGAAAAATACAAAAACTACTGGAAAAGTATACCAGGAAACAAACACGGGAAATAATACGTCAAAGGACCATGCCATAAAAGAACAGCAGAACTGTTACCGATGAACAGAAATCAGCTGTATAATGGAGGCCTGGCCTGCGGGTTGTGCGGCGTGGATCCGGGGGCGGTGGAGCGCTTGCTGTTCTGCTGCGGGGCGCTGGGGGGAATGGGCGGTTCTTGGGTGACTTTATTGTTTCCACCCAATACAGAACTTGTACAAACTTGTACAAGGTACGAAGGTACTGGATTGGGTGCAGCGTGGTTCTAGGTCCCGGGAAATGCCTGTCTTTTTCGGACCAGTGCCTCGCGGCGGCGCAGTGTGTGTTTTGCTGTTTTCGGGTCCTTGCCGGGCGGTCTGTTGGTCGAGTCTCCATTGTACAAAGATACAAAAACACATAGGCAAGATACAATGGGCCAACAGGCCCAAGTGTTACCGGAGGCAATAGCCAGATGGACCTAAATGGGGTTGGAGTTTTTAGTGAGTAGTCCTGACACAGTCAGTGGAGTCTCACAGTAGGCCTTGAGCTTTCGGACTCATAACCTCTCCATAAAGGATTTTCTTCACCTCTGTAAAAAAAAATTCTCCATTTAGTAAAGAAAAAGTGCACGGGTTCACACGAGCCTGGCACCTATAGCTAAATTTAACAAATTCCGCTACGAATTGTTTTCCCATCTAGTATATGTGCTAGATTTAGCCCCCTGTGTCTATTGTCCATTTTCAAACCTGAAAAAATGGTTGTGAAGAAAGAGATTTATCACCAAAGAGCAGCTCATCGACAACACAGAGGATATTTTGCAGGGTTAGACTATTCACATTATTTGAACGTTACAAATTAGTTGGACCAAGTGTATGAAGCTAAAAGAAGACTATGATAAAAAATAAAAATGAATAAATCCAAAAATTTGTTTCGCCACCATTTTCTAATGACTTTATGATTTGCCATCGTACATTTAATAAAAAAGTAAAAAAATTAAAATTAAATTACTTCACCACGTTAAATTTAACGAACTGTACGTTAAAGTAAAATCGGAGGATACAAATTTAATAAATATATTTTTTTTAAGTCCATATTAACGGGTTTGTAAATAAGTACGGGGAAAATGGTAGAAAAAATATATCCCTTATTCAATTGGTTACTACTTCTTCACATCCCAATTTAAAATCCTTTCAGCCGTATTAAATTTAATTTTTTTCGTTCGAATTTCGTTCGGTTTAAATTTAGTTATTTAAAAGAAAAAAATTTTTTTTACGACAAATGCAATCGTTTTTTAACATCTGTAAAATAATATTTATAAAAAATTTAAAAAAGGGTGTTTTTACCGTTATTTATATAGGCTTAAATACCCCATGGGCTAAAATACGTATAAACACTGTAAAAGCAAAAACAAAATGTGTGTGTGCAATTTACACGCAGTAGAAGTGAAACTTCACAAAACTTAACTTCGAAAGAATGAGATAAATATACTCACTCACTATACGACGCGAGATCTCTAGGTTTGGTTAGGCAAAATATAGGCGCACATATCTACAATGCTAAGTAGACAAGAGTTGGTAGGCTACGAAGAAGCGCATAAAGAGGAGACCGAGTAGTACGAAACGCTGTATAATGTATTCTGTCTTATTCTCTCGTAGGCTTAATCTTATAGGTTAATGTGTTTGTCTCTTTTTAACTCCCCAGTGAAATGTTATAGTAATGGGTCCAATTTTGCGAATCCCAAATTTTGACATATCTCCACATTTCAAAGTCCCCAGAATACAATAGTTTTTAAGTGGACGTCTGTGTGTGTAACTACGTATGTGCGTATGTTCATATGTTCGAATGTGCGTTCGGAATTATTTGTTTGTCTCGATTATCTCGAGAACAAACAAATATATCGACGAGGAACCAATTGTATTCAACGCAAAATTACGCAACTTAGAATTAATTAGATTTTCAGCAAAATCGCTCAAGCTGTTTTTTATGAAGAATAAAAAAAAACTAAAATAAATGGTAAACTACCTGAATTTTGCAATTCATAATATTTTTAATACAGAATTTTAAGATCTTTCAAATAATATAATTATTGCGTGTAGAAATATTTGTATGAAAAATATGATAACAATATTTCATTAAAAGAGATAGTTTTAGAAAACTAAAATAGGAATTGAAGAATTTTAAACTTGTGTCAGTATTGAAAGAATAGCATTGAAGACGCTATAATAGTGAAAATTTATTGTTAGTAATAATAAAGCATTTTTTATAACAATTGAATATTGTTACTAACAAATGATTTTTGATCATATTAATTAAAAACAATTTTTTAATTGTTTACAACAATTGAAAATAGCTCCTGCTTATGAAATGATAAGAAAAAGTTTGAAAGAATACGGTTGACATAAATGGAATATTGTTAATGACAATTATAATTTGTTATAAACAACATAAAATCATTTTTTATAATAATTTTAATAATAATTATAACAACAAAACATATGGTATTTTTTCATTATTTCCACTGGGAAGTTAGTCGTGTGGACCTCTTGGGTCGCACCCAGACCACTGATATTTAGGTCACTTTTTCGTATCATCGATTTAGAAATTACAACGATTAAAAAGAAGTTTTACTCTAAAAAACATTTAAAACAGTTAAGATAACAAATAACCTATCATTCAACGCATACTTCATCAAACTTTCAAATGACCCGCTAAAATAAGTATAACAAAAAGAATAGGCATTATAATAAACTGTGAAAACCACAGACTTTTATTTACTTCGTTTGCAGCCAGTAATTAATTATAAAGTTGATAACCTTTACTGATATAGTCAGTAAACAATTAGGAATAATAATATTTATTGTAGGGCATTAAAAAAAATGTATGCAATGAACTGAATTACTGAATAGCAAACATGATGATATTATGTAACTTATTACATACAAGAGTTTCAAGTATTTGACTAATCTGAGGAGCTAAATAGTGATTTATTTATTATTATTAATTACATTTAACAGTGGAGTCCAGCCTGACAAAAGCGCTTGGGCACCTTAAACATTTATTTGTGTCTTCTGGGTCCAATTTGAGCTCTTTGAAGGACGAGATCAGTTGCGAAGCAATTTCTAAGATCTTCTTGGATAGAAGTTGCCTTGCCAAACAATCTTTTTTTTGTGAGTGTTTTACATTCTATAATAAGATTGTGCACATATTTTTGTCCTCGTCTACAGGAATCATTCTTCACATTGCCTATCTTTTTTAGATGTCCATTGGATGAGTCATGGCCAGTAGTGATTCTAACTAGCAGTTTTGGGTCTTTTCCATTTAGGAGTAAAAGGTTGTTGTACCCACAGTATTTCCAGTCCATTGGGCATTTGGCCTGTTCTAGGTTATACCAGCGTGTTGATTTCAGTCCTTGCTTTCATCTTTTAGTTTATGTTTTATTGTGCTGTTTAACATTCGCAAAATGGTTATGGACCTGTTGGTCGTTTCCTAAAACCTTTTTTTGTCAATACATTGGATTTTTCTTCACCCGAAATGCCTGAATGCCCTATTAATGAAATGAGGCCGGTTTTGATACCCTCTTCCAGTTGCTCCACGCAACCGTGGCATTCCTCGACTAGCTTTGGGTTTTTTTTTGTGACGTTGCCTACAGCCCAGAAGAGGTTTAGGAGTATTTAAAGTGGTATAAAGCAGACAATTATTTTATATTTAAAGCAGTTTATTTATGAAATGAAAGTTATATAGAAATATCTATATACATACATAAATATAGTCACGCCTTTTTCCCGTAGAGGTAGGCAGAGACTACTTCCTTTCACTTCCTTCCGCTACGGTTCTTACACACATCTTTTGCTTCATTTACTTTCATCAGTGCTCGTCAGTTGTTGGTACTCTTAACCTGGCCTTTCTCCAAAATATGTTGATCTGATCGAGATATGTTCTTTTTTTTTCACACCACATCTTCTTTTACACCACAGCTTTCTCTTATCTCACTATTCTTTACTGTATCCAACCGAATCACTCCGGCTATACTTCTCAGACTACTCATCTTCACATCATTAATCCTATTTTCATTCTTATTCTGCCAAACCTAACTTTCACTACCATACATAAGTGTAGGAACCAACACTCCTCTATGCACAACCGGACGTGCCTTTTTTGACACTTTTTGGCTGTTCAGAAAGCTATGCATATCTATATACAAATTTATAAAAATCCATGTGGGTATGTTTGTGTGAATGTGTGTATGTTCCATATGGGCACCAAAACGGCTGGACTTTTTAGGCAATCTTCAAATTAGCCCGGCGGGTAATCATGTGAAGTTTGGTAGCGATCAAATCAACGAAAGCGGTGGGAAGGCCATAAAATATAAAAATTATTAAAAACGGCTGATGTTAGTATCGAATTCATACATTTTGGGTTCGTTGCGTTTGATTGTGACATTTTTAATTATGTAAGCACCCTTACAAAAGGGGTGGGAAGAAGATGAAATATAAAAACTATTAAAAACAACAATATTAGTATTGAATTCATAGTTTTCGGGGTCGCTGAGTTTAGAAGTGATATTTCCAAAGCAGGCAAGCCAAATTTCGTTTGCCGCGTTCGTTAGTGTTTAATAAACAGGAATTAAGTTGACCTGTTTTTTTTATTTAATAATATTAAATTTGAAATAAATAAATTTTAAATATCTATATTATAAATCAACATAATTTTTGGTTAATTAAGTAAGGTGATACTGTAGAAAACAATTTTTCTTTGTAATGTTAGTCCTATTGGTATCTATTACGTTTTAAGATCGAGGCGACAGTGCGGACAAATGTCGAAATATAAAAAACAGTATACTACATTGCAAATTACATACAATTTAAGCCGGCTTTAAAAAAAGGGAAGGTTCTTAAATCGACTGTAATTTTTTTATGTTTGTTACTTTGTTACTTTCGACTGGGTGAACCGATTTTGATGATTCTTTTTTTATTTAAAAGCTGGTGCTTTTCGTGTGGTATAAGTCTTTGAAGTCGGTTTTTTTCCGTTTTTGCGTACGGATTATTATCTAAATGGTGGGAAAAAAACAGCATAAAAACTTGTTTGATAAAATTGGGCTTAATAGATTCATAACAGCACAGTCAATATAAATCATGGAAATTAATAACTGCAGTTTTCCATTTAAAATTTTAAAAATGTTACGTTGATTTGCTCACATAATATGTACACGAACTGCAGCTATTTTTGAACTAAGTAAGGCCTTTTCAGTACTCAGTTATTTTTGGTCTTCAGGAAAGGTGGTCTTATCAACTTTATTATGAATATTTCACATGAATCGTCAATCATAAATCCATTGTCTACGATAATTGCATCAGCTAATCTTGTCAATTTTGTGATTAAATTGCTTTGATTAAATATTAATTTATCGGATGCACGACCTCTATATGGTTTACTTATGAAAGTAATTATTCCACCAGGTGATATGCCTGTTATAAACTTTACTGTTTCGTGGGATTTATACTGGGAGTAAAATTTTATACGGGCTTTCCTGCCCGAAGGCAGAAAAAACATCTGCAAGTTAGCAAAACATAGTGGCCAAATAACAACAAATAAAATGGAAATATTGAAGGTTGTAGAAGACTTCTACGCGACACTATATAGCGATAAAAGTGCAGTGAGCTTGGACACCAACATAAATAGAGTGCAAAATCAAGAGGTTAACAAATAAATTCGACCTATATCAACCCCGCGAGAAAGCTGACCATCTACAAATAGTCAAGTCACTTATTGAAAAATGCATCGAGTATAATAAACCCCTCTGCATAATTTTCGTCGACTACGAGAAGGCTTTCGACACCATAGACCAGCATAAAATGCTACAAGCTCTTGCTGAGTGCCGTATCGATCATAGATACATCGAAGTCATCAAACACTTGTACCAAAAATCGAAAGCTTATGTTAGGCTGCAATATGATTCCCAAGATTTTAATATTGCACGAGGTGTACGCCAAGGAGATGTCATATCGCCAAAGTTATTCACAACACTCCTAGAATATATGTTTAAACAGGCCAACTTTGATGACATGGGCATAAACATAGATGGCGAAAAACTAAACCATCTAAGATTCGCGGACGACATCTTAATTATCGCGAATAGCATGGACGAAGCAAAACAAATGCTACGGAGGCTCAGTGAAGCATCGAATTCTGTGGGACTCAAAATCAACACCAACAAAACCCAATACATGACAAATCTTGTTATGAGTGAGGCAATTAAGATAGGCAGAGTAAGCATAGAGCAAGTAAGTTCTTATAAATACCTTGGTTACGAAATTTCTATTGGTAGAGACAACCAAACTCGTGAAATATCGAAAAGAATAGGCCTAACATGGGCGGCTGCGTTATATCTTTAAGGCAGACATTCCAATATGTTTAAAAAGAAAAGTATTTGACCAGTGCGTATTGCCTTTGCTTACATACGAAGCTGAAACACTTACTCTCACAAAGAACACTACAAATAGAATAAGTCTCGCGCAGAGGAAAATGGAGAGGTCGATGTTAAATATATCGCTAAAAGACAGGATCCCAAATATAACATTAAGGAAGATGTCCGGAGTGACAGACGCGGTTACTCGTATAACAACCTTAAAATGGAACTGGGCCGGTCATGTGGCGCGACTTTCGGACAATCGCTGGACAAAGAGGATACTTGAGTCGAGACCGCGCCAAGACGCATACAGAAGTAGAGGCCCACCAACCAGATGGACCGACGACATCAAAAGGATAAGGACCAACTGGATAGAGGCAGCACAGGATCGGCATGGATGGAAAAAGCTACGGGAGACCTATGTCCAGCAGTGGACGCGATTGGTCGATTGATGATGATGATAATAAGAATTTTGATCAGAACAATTTGAACATCCTAAAAACCTTTGGAACACTTAGGCATATTATTTTTTATTTCTATTGAGGTAATCAGGTAATCAGGCAATCAGCTTGGACTTTGACAGATGCGATGTGCAAAAAGTTGAAGGCCTTTAAAATGTGGACGTACAGAAGGCTATTAAGAATCTCCTGGGTAAAAAGAGTGCGTAACACCGAGGTACTTCAACGCCTCGACAAGCAGCTGGAAGTTCTGTCTACACTAAAAAAGCGCAAACTGGAGTATTTTAGTAACATCTTAAGGAATGACAAGTATCAACTTTCAAAGCTTATTATAGAAGGTAAAATCGAAGGACAGAGAGGCCCGGGTACATAAAAGATATCCTGGCTAAAAAACAATGGTATGGAGTGAGCACTACCACATTGTTCCGCCGAGCTGTAGACAAGGTTCAGATAGCGCTGATGATTGGCAACGTCCGAGGAGGACAGGGCACCTAAAGAAAAAGATGAATTAAAACAGGAAACCGTATACAGGATTTTTAGATCTGACCCAAAATTGGCAACAATACCTTTCGTTGCCCGCGTTTTGGAAACAAATGAAGCGAAGGTTCAGGATTTTTTTTCTCCCAGGAATTACAAAGAAGCACTGAATAATACCGACTCATTGAAACTTTAAAATTAATCAAAAATACCTCAATAATTAATAAAAGCAAAGCACTATCTCTTATGTAAATAAACCGGACTACCGACTAATTATAGTTTAGATTTGTGCAATAGATGTCGTATCGCTTGTCTGGCATTGCCAATCGCATATGTAAGACAAAAATAAAATTATTTCGGTTTTTTTTTATATTTTCATACTCTTTACTTGCCTAAGATTATTTACTTTAATAAAAAAATAAGGTAAAAGCACCCTTTATTACGCGCGTTTTCGAAGTAAAATACGTTTCGGTTATAAATTTATATTTATTTAGTGAAAAGCGAGAAATTAATTTTAAATATACCCGGTTGTATTTTAAATTAACCAAATGTTTTATTAATTTAATGTCCTCGATCCTGGAACGTCTGGTTCCCGACTATAAAGCCGTTGATGAGCGTTACTAATCACATCGTAACAGTTAGCAAAATGTGACAAAAATGTCCAATAAAATAAAACGTTGAATAAGAATGCTTCGCTTACAATGCTTACATTGCTTATTATTGTTGGGCGAGCAGATATCCCTGAGTTTGTATAATTAAATAGTTAATTAGTAATAGTAATAGTTATTTTTTTTATTTTAGACTGGTTTAATTAAAATATTTATTTGTTTTTGGTCCAAACGGAAAACCAATTACATGGCATCGTTGAAATAGTAACCTAATGTCGATTCACCAGTAGGTATTAATTATTTATTAATCCCTTAATCTGTTTTAGATAAGGAAGCCAGGATTAACCAATTTGGTAGGAGTTAGCCGTTATGTATATACAGGGTTGCCAACCGAAAACGAAACAGAGCCATTTGCAGGAACCTCGTCTACATTTTGGAAAAACACTTAGACCAGTCGATTTTTGATTTAAGGAGGACACTCTTTTCCGGTATTTTTGACTCCACTGCTTTCAACCCCAAGCGAAGGTAAGAATTACCCCAAATTTTTTAAATGGCATTGGGGGTCGAATAAGATATCTTTTAAAAACTCTTACAATTCTCCATACATAGTCTTTAAATTTTAAAATTCCGCCCATCACTTTTTGAGAAATAAGATTTTAAACGTGAAACTTATCTGCAAACAATCACGAACGGTAAAAATGTCATTCATTTGAGTTAAGTACGCCAATGGCATAAATTTGGTACCTGGTAACTAGTTTTTTCTTGCACGTGACGGTAAATCGTCACAATTGCCGCTATTCTTCCGATTCAAACCCAAGAGTTTTTCACGAGGTGGACCGAATTTGCAGTGACTGACTTCTTCTTCTTCTTTGGTTAGCGCTACAACCCACGGTGGGTCTTAGCTGACTATACTACTTTCTTCCAATAGTCTCGATCTTCCATCAGGTCTGTGTCTTAAGGAACGTTTATTTTCAGCAGGTCGTTTTGGATGTTGTCTCTCCATCGCATGCGGAGGCGGCCTAAAGGTCTTTTACCTGCTGTAGTCTCTTCCCATACCAGTTACACCAATCTTTCTTCATGGAGTCTCTGTACGTGGCCGGTCCATCCCAGGTGATTTTACGGGCGAAATGTATTTGGAAGACGCTATTGACCCTGACATAACTGATATATTTAAAAATAATCCACAGTATAAAGAAGATCATTTTTATTTTCAACAGGACGGTGCTCCTCCGCATTATTCGGCGATTGTTCGTCAATATTTAGATCAATGTTTTCCAGGGCATTGAATTGGGTGAAAATGGCAGCATTGAATGGCCTCCACGATCGCCAGGTTTATCGCCCCTCGATTTCTTTTCGTGGGGATATCTGAAAAGTTAAATCTATAAAACGCAACCAGCGTCGTTGGAAGATTTGCGTCAAACAATCTTTGACGAGTGCCGTCGAATTACATCGAAAATTCTTCGGAATGTTTGGAACGTACTGAACAAAATCTTTATTATTGTATGGAAGCGGTTGGTCATCAGTTTAAATGTTTAATCAATTAAGTAGTAAGTAAACAACTAAAATACTTGGAATTTTAACAGGTAATATTTTTTAAAGTATTGGGAGGAAATGCAAAATTTAAAGACTATTGTACGAGCTTTTAAAAGACATTTTATTTGATCCCCAAAGCCATTTAAAAATGTTGGGGTAATTCTTACCCTCGATTAGGGTTGAAAGTAGTGGAGTCAAAAATACCGGATAGGAGTGTCCCCCTTTAGGTTTCTGCAAATGACTCTGTTACGTTTTCGGTTGGCCACCCTGTATAAAAGTAAAAGTACACAAAAATTGTTTCGAAATAAAATATATAAAAAATTTAAACCGTAAAAACATTTGTTAACTTAAGAATAATTTATTCTAAATTAAAACATCTATTAAAGCAATTTTGCAAATTTCCATTTTTGTATGGTCGAAATAACTATGGTTTAGATGACATAATGTTGGTGTTGAGAAAATCAATAGATGCTGCTATTTGCCGTAGGGACATTTCATTTAAAACCAGTTTTGTCAGAGCAAAAGTTTACGAATACTTAAGGAAGAATGTTCCGACTTCCTATTTGGTAGTTACTCTGGGTTATGCAATTATTTTAAGGAAATGCCTTAACAATCTTCGCGAGTTCTTCATGTGAAAAAGTTTCTTTGAAAAACCGGTAGAATTTATTAAAAAGGAGTTTCAATTTTATCCTACTATCTACAAACCTAGTTTTGACCCCAACTTTAAAAATAAACAATTTTAGGTGTAGGTGAGTAATGTGAAAACTTTTTATTATAAAATAAAATCATAAGTCTATAGCATCGTTTCTCACGAATACTAGTGATCGTGTTCAGACTTAAGATGGGCTACAATACATTAAAATTTCTATTGCGATTATTTGTTGCATTAGTAACGTAAAACTTTGACAACTAAAATAATATATTGAATGGTATTTACTTAATTTGCGGTTAATAAACGATAATCCATCGTGTTTGGGAAAATATAATATTTCCGTGTCAACTGCGCGCCACTGGTACCAAGAAAACTGTATGACAGGGTTGTGGCTAAGGGCTGCAGGCATTGTCTTTTTAGTCATCAGTCAAGGCGTTAGTGAAGCAAGCGACGAACGGCTAGGGGTTGAGTGATGCAAGAGTTAATTGTTTTAGTTTTTGTTATTGTTAACCTATGTTAATATTCACAGTGGATTATCCGAACCAGTGTTTTGTGTATATGTGTAAATAAAATTCGATAAGGATAGGACTTTTATTCCTAACACATCGTATCCAAAAAAATTAATGTAACATATAACTAAAATTCAGCACGGGATTTAGTTTAAAACAGTAATATCCTCATTATCAAAACAATCTCTTACTATTAATGCTGGTCCAAACTGTTTATGACAGACAATATGGATTTAACTTCGGTCTACTGGAGATTTGCTGGCTTATGTCACTCAGCTCTGGACAAACACTATTGAAAAGTTTGGTGAATCCCGTACAATAGCCTTGGATATATCTAAAGCCTTTGACCGCGTTTGGCACCAGGCATTGTTAAGTAAATTATCTGCATACGGTCTCCCAATCAAACTGCGCCAATGGCTCTTGACCTTCATGCAAGATCGCTCCTTACATGTTGACGGTATTTCTTCTGATGCGTTTAAAACTAATGTCAGGGTCCCCCAGGGTTCCATCCTGTCCCCCACCTTATTTATTTTACACATCAACGAACTCTTGAAAACCACCACGAACCCCATTTACAGTTTGCAGACGATAGCACACTTGTCTCAACTTTCACATCCTATCGATCACTTTTGGTGAATGATACAAATAGACTCAGACAGGAACAGGTTGATTCCATCAATAGATCTTAAAGCAATCGTCGAGTGGGGAACCAACAATCTTGTTCAGTTCAACGCCCAAAAAACACAAAGTGCCACGTTTTCCAAGAAAGTGAATTCCTCAAATCATCCCATCACAATGTCCGGAAATACCCTTGAACCAAGTCCCTCCATCTCGATTTTGGGAGTCACGGTGTCCAATAATATGTCTTGGCATGACCATGTTGCTAACATCGCAAAGTCGGCAATCCAGAGGCTAGGTTTTCTGTGGAAAGCCAGAAAGTTTTTTACTCCTGATCAACTGTTGACGACGTACAAGGCTTAAATCCGACCTCTACTGGAGTATTGCTCGCACATTTGGGGTTTAGCACCAAGGCATTCTCTTCGTCTTCTAGATTCCATTCAGAAAAGAGCCATTCACTTGATAAACAGCTCAACTCTCACAGATACCCTTTACCCTCTAGAACATAGAAAAAGAGTTGCAGACCAGTCATTGCTCTACAGATATTTCCATGGCAGATGCTCCAGAGAAATAAAAACTTTTGTACCACCATTGGCCACATTCGGCCGAAGAACTCGGCACGCTGATCAGTCTCACCCATTTACTCTCAAGATTGACACTACAAGGACCAATCTTCATCAAGAATCCTTTTTTTACAGGGCTGCTACGGAATGGAATAAGCTTCCAAAATCAGTTTTTCCAGAGAACTATGACCTGCAACTTTTTAAAAAGCGTGTCCACAATCATTTCCTTTCTATACTCCCTTCCCCTTCTAATAGTCGCAGTGCGGGCCGTCCGCAGCCCACACGATAGGTCTACCCTTTTTGCGACTATTTTCATAAAAAAAAAAGTGGAAAATATTGTAGCACGAGGCGTAAGCCGACACGTAAGCCCACACGATAGGTCTACCCTATTTGCGACTGTTTTATGTAGTCGATTGGATTTTTTAAATAGTACCCTGTAAACCGCATAATTCTACCTTTAATAGTTCCAAGTTACAGTGGTTTAAAACTAAAATTGTAAAAACATTGTTTGTCACGATCGTACTAGGTTTTTTTACCATTAATTTTTTTTAAATGTCATGAATTATTTCTCATTATCATTGGTAAATAGTGTAATTAGTTACTTTTAAAATTTAAGTATGTTTACCGAACAGGAAATAATAATGATTCTTTAGAAAAGAGGTCACGGTAATCGTAAAAGAACTTATGATAAGGTAGCTTAATAATTTAAAAACTTTTTGAAAAAGTGGGTTCAACTAAAAATCTCCCTAAAACTGGCCTATCAAAAACCGTATGAACAGTATGCCAAGTTTTGTAGAAAATCGTTTCACATCCATTCAATAAACTGCATTAGAACTTGATGTTGTTGTAAGATCAGTCTGTAACATTATTAAAAAGAATACGTTTTATCATTATAAAGTAACGATATTGCAAGAATTATCTGAAGATGATTATGACCGCAGAATGAAATTTTGTGAAACTATAATGCTAACGGTAGATGCATACCATCATTTTACAAGTGAAGCCACGATGAAGCCACGTTTATGTTAAATGGTACAGTTTATAGCCACAACTATGGATATTGGAATAATACTAATCCAATATAGGTGCGGAAACATAGAAAACAAATGCCTTTAAAAGTTAATGTTTGGGCAGGTATTATCGGCACCACTGTTGGACCATTCTTTGTAGAAGGAAATTTAAACGGACCAAAGTATTTAGATTTGTTAAAAAATCAAATAGTTCCTGCAATAAGAAATGCAGTTGGTAACAATTTTAATGACATTTGGTTTCAGCAGGATGGTGCATCACCACACTTTAGAGTGGCTATTCGAAGTTACATAAAGTTTTTCAAGACAGGTGGATTGAAAGAAGAGGCACAATTAAGTGGCCAGCCAGATCTCCAGATTTTTCGCCTTTAGACTATTTTCTTCGGGGATATTTAAAAAACTATATGTACAAGACAAAAGCTAATAATCGGGATGAACTAAAAAATAGACTACTGATAACCCGTCAAATAAAAAATCAGCAATTTCGTAATACCATATTAGCTTTTATAATGGACTTGGATACTGTTAAATAAAAGAAGGAAGACAATTTAAACATCTAATTAAAGTAATTGTTTCTGTTAATTATTTTGGTAATAAAAACATTCCCGTAAATTATTTTTCTTAATAACTGTAAAATAAATAAGGTAAGATTTATGCGGTCTAGACGATTGTATTTGTAATTTAATAGATTATAAAAAACTAAAAATATATACAGGGTATACTCTTTAAAAAATTATATGAATAAGTTATTTTGGAGTAAAGGTGCACCCTGTATACTTTTAATGGACCTATGCAGATGGCCTGAATTATTTAAAAAAACTTTTAACATTTTTTTGTGTAAACCTAGCAGAAATCGAAATATAAGCAAATTTCGTTGCTTTATGTACATACATACATACATATAGTCACACCACCACTTCCTGTCACTTGCTACGGTTCTTACAGACATCTTTTGCTTTCTTTACTTTTATCAGTGCTCTCATACATGCATGTCGGTTGTTGGTACTCTTGTCCTGACCTTTCTTCAAAACAATGTTGATCTGATCAGGATATGTTCGCCGAGGTAGACATTTACGGACTTCCGTCCATTTACACTCGCCTTATAAATTTGTTTCGTCAATCTTCCTTCATCCATCCTTTCTACGTATCCAAACCATCTAAGTATTTCTTTATCTATCTTTGTAACCACAGTTTTCTCTTATTTCACTATTTTTTACTTTATCCAACCGAGTCACTTAGGCTATAATTCTCAGACTACTCACCTCCGCAGCATTAATCCCATTTTCATGCTTCTTTTTCCAAACCCAACATTCACTACCATACATAAGTGTAGGAACCAACACACCTCTATGCACAGCCGGACGTGCCTTCTTTGACACTTTCTGGATGCTCATAAAGCTATGCAGTGCCCCATTCATCTGTTTTTCTGCCAACACCCTTCGCTCAATGTCACTGTCTTACTTTCCATCTTTCGTAAACTCTGAACCCAAGTACACAAAATCATTAACTTGTTCCACTCTTTCTCCCTCAATTAAAACTTCACAGTTTGTCATGCTTTCTTATTTTTCAAAAACCATTACTTTCGTTTTGTTTACATTTATTTTCATCCCTTTTATTTTTAGGGCATCATGCATAACATTAACCATCGCCTGCAACTCCTCTTCATATGACGCTAATATGACTTGAATATCGGCGTAAAGAAGGCATTTGACGATCAAATCATTCATTTTCAATCTATATATGTATTTTTTTTTAAATCTTTTAAACAATCGTCTATGTATAAGTTAAACAGCCATGACAAAGCCACTGTCCCTGTCCCTGTCTCACACCTTTTTCGATGTTGAACCAGTCCGTGCAAGCTCCGTTTATCCTGACACAAGTAGTGGAATTCTAATAAAGTGATTTCAGTGCTCGTATTAAACTACCGCTCACCCCATACATGGACAATGTCGACCACAATTTACTCCTCGCCACTCTGTCAAAGGCATTTTTTAAGTCTATAAAAGCGCAATAGACCTTCTGACTTCTAGCCAGGAATTTTTGACTATACCTTATAATAAAAAGACCTGATCCATACATCCCCTTTCTCTTCTATATCCTGCTTGCACATCCTATATTATCTTCTCAGTTTCATTCGTTAATCTTTTAATTAATATCGTTGCATACAGTTTACCTCGCTAGTTTTAACAGTCCTGTTGCTAACCTTTCTCCTTGTAAAGCGGCACTTTTTTTTCAAATTGATTTTATCTTTTTTGCAGCATGCAATAACCCACTGTTTTCTAAAATCTTCATCTGCTGGAAATAAGTATCTTATAGCAGTGTCCTTTGTCACTAGCGAATAGTTCTTGAAGGTGGAAATTGCACAATTATTGAGCATGTTTATAGATTAAAATTATTTAACAACAACCAAAGGATAATATTACGCACGTTAGCACACAACCTAATCAAATAAGCAAGCAACACGAGATCAACGTAATAACAATATTTCACATTCAATATTAATGGCCGTTCGAATACTATTACCGGCATGACGTCATTGCGCAGTAGAAACGATTTTCGTCAAAGGGAATGACATACCGTGTTTCTTTGTATCGTGGTACCTACTATGAAAATAATTTGAAACGTCGATTATTTACAGCGTCAAACTGGTAAATTCTAGTTGATTTTCAGTAGATCGAAAAATGGTTACAAAAATAAAAGTAAACCGAAAAATTGAATTTATGCATTCTTGTTGAAGTGTTAAAAAGGGTTTTTTATTGAAATATTTTGAGAGCGAACTTGGTCAAGTTTCGTTAAAACCCAAAAAAAACGTTTATGCTTTGAATCGATGTTGTGTATGTTTTCTGGTACCTAATAAAAAAAAAATTAATTGTGCGCGAGTTGTTTTGAAATTCGAAGAATTTTTATTTCATGTTTCACTATTTTTTAAATATATTTTTTCTTTTACTTGCTGCTATTATTCATTTATTTACTGTATTGATACAGATTGTAATCATTATTAAAACAGCGTGAATAAAAACTTAATATTTATTAAGGATCCACTGGTGCAAAACTTTTATGACATTTAAAATTAATTAAATTTTTTTAGTGTGTCTCTAAACTTTAATAAAGATTGTTATAAAGTCACGCCTTTTTAAACTAATTTTTCAAGTACAAGAGCTCTTTATTTTCGCAATTAAAACTTCAAATCGCTTTTAATCGATGAAATTTAGTCAGTCGAAGTGTTGGTGTAAATTGAGGGAGCGTTTTAATTTTCATTTCAAAAATTTGTATAACGAGAATATTGAAGACGACATAACTCAAGATTGTTTTATTATGTACCCCTACAAAATCAAATATTTGAACAAATAAAAAGACTGTATTGGTCAATGAGAAGACATAGCAAATGTTTGAAAATTCTTTGTTATTCAGTCATCTTTAAAATGACAAAATATTTTATTAACACAGTAAACTCTGAATATTACCTTTACATTAACCTTTATGATGGGTGTTTTGTGTTTTTTATTACTTCGCGTACTTTTTGTTATTGCACGTCAATGAATGAACTTGTGTATAGGCGTGAATATACGTATATATGAATTTGAAAGTGGCGCATTGTTGGTATGTAGGAAGCAAAAGTTAGTAAGAAGTTCTTACGAGAAAATAATGTGACCCTTTTTTTTGGCCTTTTGGCTTTCATCAAAGATGTGTACGATAAGATCAGCAATCGACTGAAAAATTAATTCCAACCACCAAATTATTAAGTAAATGTTTGTCACCAAATTCAAGAAGCCTGATATAACAAATCATTTATTTTTATGTATGCCTCTAGTCTAAAGCATAACGAAATATACTGTTAGAAAGGACAAGTCTTGGCTAAACTGGCAGCAAAAACAAAGCTGGCTAATGCGCCTGATGCTTGTTACATTTTATGATAGGTTTTAATTTAGCAATCCCTCTTACCTTCTATCAAATTTCCTTAACGTGGGACTTGATTTACCCAACGACTACATGACTTAATGAGTAGCAGTAATGAAATATATCTGAAATGTAGATTGTAGGGGGGGCTATGCAGCCTTTTAAACAACTCGACCTATCAGATCTTTTGTGCATAACTCTTAATCTATTTGAGGCCCGGGATTCCGAAACTTCATACAAAGTTTATCAGTTTTCTGGGAGCTAAGTTCCTGACAACAAAGGGCTTTGAGAAGGCCCCTTTCAGAAACTTGAGCCTCTCGCAGAAAAGCGAAAAGTGAGGAGTCCCTTCACCAGTTTCAAGTCTTTCTTGTCCAACTCGAGAAGTTGTTTAGCTTTCCTCGGCAAAAGGCTTTTCGCTTTTTTTTTGTCCTGGCACTTTAGTGAGTTTTTATTTCATTTGTTTTCCAGCGTCGAACCTTTTCTTTCAAGTGGGCCTTGGAGGGTCCACAGAAGGGTTCTAGGCCGGACAATTGTGTATTTGCCCCTTACTTTGCAAGGCAGTCTTCTGCCTCGTTGCCTTTAACTCCCTTGTGACCTGGAACCCACATCAGAGTAACCTGGTTGTTTGCTGCCAGTTGTCTCGGGGATTGTTTACAGTCCCAATTCAACTTAGTCTCACAAGTGTATGACTTCAGAGCTTTTAGTACTGCTTGGCTATCTGATAAAATATAGATTTCTGCCCTACAGGTGTATCTTTCGATGCACTCCTAGGCACATATCTCTATGGCTTGATAGATGGTTGGGGTGTAACCGATGGGCTTTAAGAGCCTAAAATTCGGCCCTGGAACGCCCGCTCCAACCCTTTCATCCATCTTAGATCCATCAGTGTACCACACTAAAGCATCCCTTCCTAGTTGAGGTCCGTTCTCTGTGCAAACTTGGTGATTGTTTATGACTACTTTAAACTGCATTTCGAAGTCGTACCTAACTGGCATAATATCTATCGGCTTGGACATGGAGGAAAATATTTTTCAAATTCTTCAAATGTCCAATTCGATTTCCTGCTTTAAGATTTATTGTCTGAAGGCACCGATTGATGCTTCTTTCATTACACATAAGTGCAATGGTGGAAGGTTCAGCATTACCTTTACGGCTGCAGTAGGGAACGTGAATGTTGCCCCTGTGATTCCCAGACAAGCTATCAGCCGCACTTCCTGCAGCTTGAAATATATCTGGAACTGCCTAAACAATAAATAAGAGAAAAGTGCAATTACAATATCGTGTTGTGTTATTAAAGTATCCGTTTTTTTAAAAGTTCATAAAAACATAAAACTGTTATCAATTCATGCGAATAAATATTACTGCAATTTCACGCGGTACATGGTACATGGCAACGAATGCATTTTCATTTTCTGAAGGATCATTATCCATAAAATAGCGCAGATTGTATCATGAACAGAAGGTTCAAAATTAATGATTTTTATTTTTACGGCAACAGTTTAAAAAGATTATCATTGAAGTACTCAACAATAAAAACAATTATATGAATAATTTTGGTAGCGACAAAAAGATTTCGCAGAAGTGTATTACTTTTTTAAAAGAGGTGCGAAAAATAAATGTTTATTATAATTTAACAAAGTAAATTCTTAGATATTTGCCACTTTTTAAGTTAAAATAATAAATATTTTTTAAAAAGATACGATTAAAACCCTAATGCTTTATCTATTTCAACTGGGACATTGACGTAACCGCATTAAATTATAAATGAAAAACGTAGTTTTTTTTAATTATTATTATTTTTATATGACCGGGTGATGACGCAATATTCATTTAGCCAGTAACTACAGTACTAATATTATTCAACTCGGATGGGATAAGGCTATACTTTTCACACACAGGGGTCATTCAGGGTGACTAGGTTAGGTTATGTATCATGTGAGTGGGGCGTGGTCGCCCCTCCACCGCGACCCTTTGTAGGTCTATTGTGCTCACCCCTATGTTGAACCATAGTATATTTTCAGCAGTTTCGTCTTCCAAAAAAGGGTATTTACCATTTCATTAATAAAATTAAAAAGCCAAATTAATAAATTTAGACGTCTTTCAACGTCGCCTGGTTGATGTACACAGAAAGACCAAAATTAAAGTTTACAAAACCACACAGTTTTGACAAACAAAGCTTAAACGTGGACACTCTTAGCCAAAAACGCGGAGCTTTTAGACAGATTTGAACGAAAAATCTTAAGAAGGATTCTTGGTCCAGTAAACGAAGGTAATTTCTGAAGTGCACGCATAAATCATGAAATATACCAGTCGATGAGGAACCCAGAGTTTTAATAAAGCTTATTATAGAAGGGAAGATCGAAGGACGAAGAGGACCGGGATAAAGAAAGATATCCTGGCTAAAAAACAATGGTATGGAGTGAGCACTACCACATTGTTCCGCCGTATTGTAGACAAGGTTTAGATAGCGCTGATGATTGCCAACGTCCGAGGAGGACAGGGCACCTAAAGAAGAAGAAAAATTGAATCAGGAAACCGTATACAGGATTTTTAGAGTTTCAATGCATATAAAACTGATGCGACTAAAATGGACAGGACATGCCCAAAGAATGCCGGACGAAAGAATCCCAAAAGAGGTGCTTACAGGAAAATTTAAAGGAAAGAGGCCAGTAGGAAAGCCAAAGCTACGCTGGGAAGATGGGGTACGGAAGGTTGCTGAAGAAATACTGGGTTAAGGAAATTAAAGACATGCAGCGGTGGATCGAGACGGATGGGGAAGAAGGATTGAGGAGGCCAAGGCTCTATATAGGCTGTAGCGCCATAGTAGTAGTAGGTTGTCTGACATGATGTAAATTTTCTTGCTTTTATCATGCTGCTATATAAAACTGGTGAAATTAAAGAAATACAACAAGCTATTTTTAATGTGGGTCGCAGGATTGCTAATAAGAAAATTAGAAGCTGGTAACGAAACCATCGCAAATACTGGACTGAGCACCTAGATATGAGAAATTTAAAATTCTTTTCTTGAGGCCATCTAAAAAGGAAGCTTAAGCGAAGAGAAATAATGCATGCAATAAGTATTCCTACAGGGCTCTGCTGCATACTCATTACAGGGCTTGCAAAAAGCCCGCTTTGTAGGTTCTATGTAAAGGAGGATGCTACTGCCTCAAATTCTTGGTTTGGGGGCAATGACACTTCGGAAAACTAGAATTGGAACCTGATATTTTTAGAAACACCTATATCGTCAACTTCCTGGAATTTTTTTAATGGTACATTACATAAATTTTATACGTGGGAGACAATTGATACTGTTGGCCGCAGTACATGGGACAATTAATTAACATTGATACCAACCGCAGAGGGGAAGAAAATCACATGATTTACAATAAAATGTTAATACTCCAAACTAATGTCAAGAAAAGGTAAACAATTTATTTGATTGACAACGTTAGGCTTTAGTCAAACAAGAAAGTTTGGTTCAAATTTGACCCAAAAAAAAATAAATAGGTGCAATTAATATGAATGCTGGATTTAGTTTACCCCATTAAGAGTTGTAAAATCTTAATCTCCCTAATCACCCATAAGAATAAGGGGGAATTAAATCAAATAGCTGCCATTATTATAAAAGCTTATTTAAAATAATTAATTTTAATTACGATAATCTTGGCGCGTGGATCAACCATAGGCATCATCAGACTCAAAAAATGAAAGTCAGAATCGAAACGGCTAGAAATGTTTTCTTTAAAATAAAATAACTATTCACTATGCCACACTTCAACCTTTAACTACGTCTGAGAATACTTAAATGTTATATAATCCCAGTGCTTTTTTATGGTCTAGAATCATGAGCGATCAACAAATCCACAATAAAAAAGCTCCAGGCATTTGAAATGTGGATCTTCTGGCGTGTACTGAGAATATTGTGCATAAAAAGATTACCAATGAGGAGGTTCTACGCCGAGAGGAAAAAGAAAGAGAATTGTAGAACTTGATTCGAGCCAGAAAAATGAAATATCTCGGTCACATTATGCGTGGAAAAAGATACAGTATACTACGACTAATAATGGAGGGAAAGATTGCAGGAAAGAGATCGGTGGGAAGAAGACGTATATCCTGGCTAAGAAATCTAAGAAAATAGTTTGAATGCACATCCCTCCAGCATTTCAGAGTCGAAGAAAAAAAGGTATGACGATAGCCAACCTCCGTGTAGAGACGGCTCCATAAGAAGAAGAAGATTACGATAAAAAAATATAAAACTTTTTCTCATCCTTTCATAAGCGGGAGTTATTTTCAATTTTTTATAACAATTAAAAATTTATTTTTATAATCAATAATTATTCGTAAGTAACAATATATAATTGTTATTACTTGATTGTAATTGATTATTACTAACAATAATTTTTCACTGTTGTAGCGTCTTCAATGCTATTCTCCCAATACTGACACACCTTTATAATTCTCCAATTCCTATTTTTGTTTGCTAAAACTATCTCTTTTTATAAAATATTGTCATCATATTTTTCATACAAATATTCCTAACATGCAATAATCATATTATTCAAAAGATCTTAAAATTCTGTATTAAAAATAATATAATTTATAAATTGCAAAATTCAGGTAGTTTACCATTTTTTTTTCAGTTTTTTGATTTTTCATAAAAAACAGCTTAACCCATTTTGCTTAAAACCTAATTAGTTTTAAGTTGCGTAATTATACGTCGAATGCAATTGGTCCCACGTCGATATCATTTTTTGTTCTCAAGATAATCAAGACGAAAAATAATTCCGAAGGTTTACCATTTTTTTCAGTTTTTTTATTCTACATAAAAAACAGCTCGACCGATTTTGCTAAAAATCTAAACAGTTTTAGAATGCGTAATTATGCGTCGAATGCAATTAGTCCCACGTCGATATCGTTTTTGTTCTCCAGATAATCGATACGAAAAATAATTCCGAACGCACATACGAACATACGTACATACACACACACAGACGTCCACTTAAAACTATTGTATTTGACTCTGGGGACCTTGAAATGTAGAGATATTTCAAAATTCGGCATTCGCAAAATCGGACCTATTACTATAACTTTCACTGGGAAGTTAAAAAATTTAAGGAACGGTTCCTTAATGACTAGATAACAATAAGTTAAACGATAATAATTATTTATTATATTCCCAATCTAGTTACAAGCGTAATAGATTGTTTTTTAAATTATTTATCAAATAATTTAATCTATTTAATTATTTTTTCAAAATATTTAATAGATATAAATTAAATAAAGCAATATTTGCAATGTTTAAATTATTGTTCATTAGTAATTTCAATAATTTGGTAAATTTTATGCAAGTTATTTGCAATATATTAATTAATTTTTTATCCAACATGCTCCATTACCTGGTATTTATTATCATAAATATGCAAATTTCGATCATAAATATCAAAACAGTGCGGGTTGGAAGTGAACTCTGAATTTGATAAAAACAGAAACAGAACCCTCCATAATTTAGTCTCAGGATCAACAAAATAAGCTTAACAAATTGACCCTAAAGACAGCTCGTAAATAATGGGTCTTGTTAACAGTATCCCTACAAATAACTAAATGGCCGACGTAGTGAGAAACTACAAAACCTTAAATTATCAACCTCACTCACTCACAACACCCCAGTTCTGATGCACAGGAAGTCCTAGCAAAGGTCCCCAACAGGCAAGTTGACTGTTTTAGGAAATCCTTGCAGGATGTATAATCTACAGCAAAACTCACCCAAACACACGGAAGTAGAACATATTTGCATTAATAATAATATTCATAAAATAGTTAATTAGAATATTTAAGAATAACGTAAAATATAAATATATTTAAATTAATACAGCTTAACCAGATTTTAAATCTCGAGGTATATGCAGATTATACCAAATTAAAAAAAAAATGTGTACGTAAGAATAGGTTGGATAAAAAAAATATAGCAAAAAAAAATATGGCGATCCAATGCATTTTTAAAAAGTGTTAAAAATAATGTACCACTGTTTAAGAGTTTAACTAATTTAGCATCGTTCCCTAAACAACAATCATAATAAAATTTATTAAATTATTTTGCTAAAATATCCTGAAAATTTAATTTTTAATATTTTCGAAGCATTTCACTTTAAAAAAATTTACTGTGTAACAATTTATCTTTCCCTTTTAAAAAAGAATAAAAAAAAAAGGTAATCAATCTTTTATAATTTCCGAATTTTAAAATATCTCCACATTTCAAGGTCCCCAGAGTCGAATACAATAGTTTTTAAGTGGACGTCTGTGTGTGTATGTTTGTGTGTTATGTGTGTATGTACGTATGTGCGTATGTTTGTATGTTCGTTCGGAATTATTTTTCGTCTTGATTATCATGAGAACAAAAAATGATATCGAGTTGGAACCAATTGCATTCAACGCATAATTAGGCAACTTAGAACTGATTAAATTTTCATTAAAAATGGTCAAGCTGTTTTTTATGGAGAATCAAAAAACTGAAAAAAATGGTAGCCTTGTAAAATTATTTTTCATCTCGATTATTTCGAGAACAAAAAATTATATCGACATAGGACCAATTGCATTCGACGCATAATTACGCAACTTAAAACTGATTGATTTTTTAGCAAAATCTGTTTAGCTGTTTTTTATGGAAAATTGAAAAACTGAAAAAAATGGTAAATTTTCGGAATTATTTTTCGTCTCGATTATTTTGAAAACAAAAATTATATCGACGTAAGACCGACCAACTGCATTCGACGCATAATTACGCAACTTAAAACTGATTAGATTTTTATTAAAATCGATCAAACTGTTTTTATGAGGATCAAAAAACTAAAAAAAAAATGGTAAATTTTTGGAATTATTTTTCGTCACGATTATCTCGAGAGAGAACAAAAAATGATACCGACGTGGGACCAATTGCATTCAACGCATAATTACGTAACTCAAAACTGATTAGATTTTTGGCAAAATCGATTTACTACCTGAATTTTGCAATTTATAAATTTTAGACGCTATACAAGTGAAAAATTATTGTTAGTTATAATCAAGCATTGTTTATAACAATTAAATATTGTAACTAACAAATGATTATTGATTATATTAATTAAAAAAATTGTTTACATCAATTAAAAATAGCTCCCGCTTATGAAATGATAAGAAAAAGTTTGAAAGAATATGGTTGAGATAAACAGAATATTGTTAATGACAATTATAATTTTTTATAAACAATTTCAATTCGTTTAATATAATTAATATAATTTAAATAATAATAATAATAATAATTATAACAACAACACATATGGTACTTTTTCATTCTTTTCACTGGAAAGTTAGTCGTGTGGACCTCCCGGGTCGCACCCAGAGACAACTGATATTTTAAGTTTTAATGTCTAAAGATCATAACATATTTAAAAAAAAAAATTTCATGATAAAAAACATAATTCATTCTTTATTAAGTTACGCAAAAAAAATGTTGCCAAATGTAAACAGTTTTAAAACCTTTCGACTTTTTTATTTTACAAAATAAACGCCCTGTATAGGGGACAGAAAAGCCACTTAGAACGAAATTCTCAAAGGACAAACGCTGCTATTTGGCACCCAATAGATGCGGGTCAATAATGGCTTTCTGCTCGTAGGGATGACAAATACTCAGCATTTTTTATATGTAAAAATGGTTTGGTCTGTAGCTTCGATCCTTCTCAAAGAAAATAGAAGGAAAGTAGCAATAAAAAAAAAGAAGGAATAAAATTTATGTGGTAAAAAAAGGTGTTTTTTGGTATATAAACTAAAAATTGAATGCATCCAAAGTAATTTAAAAATTAATGCCAACTGAAAATGTTAAAGGTACTTTTTTAATGGGTGAGTTATGATTTTTTTCTCTTAAGTATACTGACTGGATTTTTGTACTTTTGTATTTTTGGATACTTGCGTCAGGTAGACATCAAAATCCACTGAGATTCAAAAAGCAAAACCGGGCTTTAAACAATAATCATTAATTCATGGGTAGGGTAAAGCCGCGATAGATGTCACATTTTTTAAAAGGGTCTCCTAATTTTAAAACTATTAATTTACCACTAATTCCTATGAATTGTGCTACTTTAATCTTTTATATTTCATTAAATCTGATATGGATGGATAGATTTTTTTGTAGAGATTACAACCTGAAAAACAAAAGAGCAAACGCGCAAATACAGACACAATATTTTTGTATAAAAAAAACAAGATTTAAAAAGTAGTTAGCTACGTTACCGAGTTAAGTGTGATCGGATTTTTTATAAGTCACCTAAAATCAGTTGGTTCAAACAACAACATTTATGGGAACGTCTCTATATTATCAGAACAGCATTTACCAACGCAACGTAACCCAGAATAAAAAAAGCCAAGATAACCAAACCGAAAGTTTTAAGAAGACTGCGAGAATGAGTGAGACAACGTCAACCAGATTGTGTATGGCCCTAAGTTGGATTCTTTATTACGACAATACATCCGCCCACAATACTTTTTTGTAAAGCATTTGTTGACCAAAAAATAAATCCCTATCTTCGACACCCATATTTACCTTATTTAGCTCCTTGTGATTTCTTTTTGTTCCCAAAAATAATATAATTTTTAAATAGGACCTTGTTTTTGTGTTTGATTTGAAAACAACAAATTTACTAAATAGTCTAAAGACTTCTTAGTAATAAGACGAATAAGAGGTCTCTTTAAGCGGTGGCGGCATCGTATGCAGGAATCAACTAACTAGAGCGTATAATAGTGGAGAATTTGCAAGAAGGTATAAAAGAGGAGTTCGTTAGTGAAATGATCGAGAAATTTGACAGTTTAGATGAAGCATGTGAAGTTTAAGAATCGTGGAAGCCATTCAAGAAAGGATATTGCTATTAAAGTGTGTGGTGTAAGTAAAAAAAGAAAAGGATACAAATTACAGAAAATATACGTAGAGATTTATAAAGCAGTGTCAGAGATGAAAGCCTGGTTGGATTGGCTAACTACAAAAGCCAATCAAGGAACGCAAAAGGCAACGAGTGAGGATGTAAACAACGCAAAGAATAAGTAGAAAAGGTTAAAAGGTGTGGCAAAAGAGGTTTTGACAAAAAAAAGGGAGTGATAAAGATGAATTTGATAAAAGGTTATCTGACGATTTTCAAAACTCTTCTGGAAGTCCATAAAAACAGCCAAAAGTAAAATACTACCTCGCAACTGGAAAAAATCAGAAACCAAGATGGTAGTAGGGTAGTAAGCCTTAAGACTTTCTTTAATGTTATGAATAATAAAAAAAACTATGCAACAGTGTTTAGATAAGTCGGGAAAAATAATGATACGATACTTGGATCGCTTTATTAAAAACAACTATTCCCTAACTTACTACTGTCCGTTTATTGCAAAAAAAATTGTAAAAATTCTTTGACAATAAATACCGCTGGATATTTCACTATATATTGTTCAACTGCTCGTCAAATAAAAAATTGTCTTCTTTCGCGTCCCGACCAGCGTTAGATACCCCTGCCTCCGCCATAGGTACTTCTTTTAAGATCTTCGTAAAACCGCGGTGTTTCTAGACCTTGTCGATAGTGGTCGAAAAGGTTCGTTTTGTCGATACGAGAAATGCAAACAACAAACAGAGCTGGCTCGACCCATTCTTGTAACAGTATATTGAAGGAAAGCATAGTAAGATTGTACTTTTTTTAAAATAAAGTAGCTTTATTATACCAGTCCTAACAATTTATTGTCAGAGCTTGTACGATTTTAAATATGAACATAATTATTTAACATAATTAAACGATTTTACTTTTTAGCAGTATAAAATACATATTGTTATTATTAAGATTAAGGATTTTTTATGGTGTTTTGTTTCTTTTGTTATCGTGAAATAAAAATTTGATTAGGAGCGTTTTAATAAACACCCCTAAAAGATTTTTATGTGGGAATGAGAAAGAAAGATGTGAAAGTAATAAAAATAATTTTCAATTTGCGATTAACCAAAATTGAAACAGCACGTTTATTCCACATTATTAAAAAAGCTCCGGCATTACTTGACTCAAAGGACGAAGCAATTCAAACCTACTCTTCAAACCACAAAACTTCGATTTTTTTTATTAAATTCTCATTTGGTTGTAAGTCAAAGAACTCCTCTCTTCTTTGTATAAATCATTTATAAAGAATTCAACTCGACTTCCTTTCGGTATAAATGAGCGTCTTTTTTAAAATGTCTGTGAACTTACTTCCGGTAAAATTCAACTTCCTTCTTTTGGCGAATGTGACACTACTTTAACACAAGTATGTGGCTGAATGTATTCGAAATTTAAAATAAGAAAAGTTGAGATAAAAGTATAAGTAAAGATACGTCTTACTTGCTACATTTAATTTTATTCTTTATTTAACATGTTAAGTAACGTGACGTTAATGCAATTTTTATTCCGATTAAATTTAATGAGCTTTAATGGTAAACATAAAAATACTTGGTTAACATTTTTTTCTTATTGCCCATATTAATCCAAATTAATGCGGATATAATTATAACAAAACAATAATTTTATTTGGAATTTAATTATTAAAATAATAGCCGAAACAATAATAAACAATTAGGTATTTTAAATATTGATAATTAAACTGAAGTTATTGTTTGTGATTGTGAAGTTACTTGATACAAATTATTAACTAAAAATGGTCGAACAAATAGTCAAAACTTTTTCATTTGAGTATATATTATGCAAGGTGATTCATTAAGAATGGGCAATCTCTAAACTGGAGATAATACACACCAAAATATGGAGATTGAACTTAACATGTCTTTTACAAATGTTGCAGGTTTACGAGAATCAGTGTATTTAAAGTTCGAATTTTAATTTGAAATTTCTTAATAATTTTGTGATTTTAAGCAGCATCGTCTTAAAAATTAGCAACTTTATGTTTTTTGGCATGAAAATTACGAATTTCAAGCTGAATTTAGCACTATTCATACAGGGCGTTAGTAACACCCTGTTACTTAAGTAAATTACAACATATCTTTTTTGCCTAATGAGTTATGGCTAAAATGACTAAAAAAACTAAAATGCAGTTTAATTTTAAATAAAAAAGGTACTTTTGTTTATTTCATGTAACTCAGTTTTTGAGTTATTTGCATTTTAAACATTCAATAAATTTTGTTTATTTTAAAATGAATTTATTCCTTTAAATTACTACTATGCGGGATAACAACAGTAAAGACAACAAATAACAATCAGTAACAGTAATAAAAGAAAAATTTATAGTAAATGCTCGAAAAGCCCACCTTATACTTCAATACACTTTGTAAGGCGTCTTCTTAAAGGTCTTTGAATATTAAATAACATTTTTCGATTATTTTTTAAAATATTAGCAGCTTCTTAAATTTTCTGTCGTAACTTTTCGATGAAATTAATTGTATCTTTGTAAACCATGTCCTTCATTTGTGACCATATTAAAAAGTCTAGAGGGTTTAAATCTGGACTTCTAGGTGGCCAAAAAAATTTACTGCCACGCCCAATCCACCGGTGAGGAAAATGTTGATTCAGTTATTGCCGTACTGGCAGAGAAAAATGTGCCAGCGCCCCGTTTTGCATAAACCACATGTTTCTCCTTATGGCTAGTGGTACATCTTCTAGTAGTGTGTTTAACTGTTGCTCAAGGAAGTTTAAATAAAGGGGCCCGTTCAGATTAGGAGGAAGTTCAAAAGGACCAATAAAAAACCAGATATCACACTACACCAAATATTTACCTTGAATTTATGTTGAAAATGTCGTTCCTTTAGAGCATGTGGACTGATAAGTTCTGACACGAGCCTGCTTGAAAAAAAGTCAATGTAATAACGGTGGCTTGGGAGCCTTTACGCTGAATGTTTAAAATGCAAATAACTCCAAAACTGATAGAGTTACATAAAATAAACAAGAGTACCTTTTTTATTTAAAATTGAACTGATTTTTGGATATTCTAGTCATTTTAGCCATAACTTATTAGGCAAAAAAGATATGTTGTAATTTACCTAAGTAACAGGGTGTAACTAACGCCCTGATTAAATAGTGCTAAATTTAGCATAAAATTCGTAATTTTCATGCCAGTAGGAATACCAGTATGAATACCTTGGAGTTACTATAAGCAAAGATGGGAAGGACGATAAGGACATATTGAAAAAAGTAGGTAGAGAAGGTAGTGGAATGAAAATTTGACAATTAAAACAAAAAAAACATTTTTTAAAACCATGATAGAACCAGTAATGACGTATGGATCGGAAGTCTGGGTCAAAGACAAAAATATGTCTCAAAAATTGTGTTTGGCAGAAATGACTGGAGGAGATGCTGTGGTCCAACCCTACGGGATCATGTTAGAAATGAAAAGATTAGAGAAAAAATTACAGCAAATGACACCATTGGATAAAATAAATTAAAAAATAATTAAAAATGTACGGACATCTACAAAGAATGAGCCGAGAGAGGATACCACTGAAGGTTTGGAATTGACCAGCAGAAAGAAATAAAAGAGGAAGACCAAGAATCAAATGAATAAACCTAATTAGTAAACAAAAACTTCAAATCACAATGTTAATATGAATTATTTTATTAGGTGTAAAATATTTAATCGGTATTTAATTTTAATATTATGTAAAAGTTAACTGGATCGTTGAGCAAAAACACCGAAAATACATTTATTGCTCGTTGATTTTAAAAAATACCCAAAACTCTGTGGCATGTATTTGATCGCAAAGTTAATTAAATACAATTCTCCCAGCGATTTGGATCCATTATCGTTTAACAAAGGATCTTTCAGTATTATGGCCATTCATACGAGGACTTCGCATTTTCCCTCTGATTACTTCTTGATTCAAAAATAAATTATCAAGTTTACAGATGGCTTTGTTATACAAAATGGTTTTAACCATTTCATTTACTGCGCATTGAAATATAATAAAGTTTTATTGACTCTTTAAGATAAAGCGTACATAAAACAAATAAAACAAAAAACGAAATACGAATAAAGTCGAAGGAACGATAAAGCGAGTTAACCATTTAAAATTGGAGTTTGTGAGGCAAGAACAGAATTAAAAAGAACTAAAGTAGGAACGACAAATGACTACTAAAAGTTTCCTCAGTAAAAACTGTACACAAAATTAAATTTAGTGAATGGCTCACATATTTTGTTATACAGGGTGAATCACTACCAACTGGTCGGGGGATTATAGCAAAACATTTTAAAAATTTTACCGTGACTCTATTATCCTCCATCCCGTTGGTAGTAATTCACCCTGTATACCGGGTGACCCAGTTATATTGTTGTTGTACACACCTTGTAAATCATTGTTCTAATTTGAATCTTTTTCTTCTTATAGTGCATCTCCTATCGGAGATTTGCTATCATCACAGCTATCCGGACTGCAGCTCGAAAAAGTTCAACATTGCTACAATTAAACCAGTCCCTTAGGTATTTAAGCTAAGACACACGGCGTTTTCCAATATTTCTCCTTCCACCGATCTTTTCCTGAACTATCAGCTGGAGAAGTGCGTATTTGGGACCTCTCAGTATATGACCTAGATATTAAAGCTTTCTCTTTTTTTTTTGGTGTTAATGACTTCACATTCCTTATTCATCCAATTTAGGACTTCCACATTAGAGATCTTTTCTGTCCAGAGGATACGCCACATTCTACGGTAGCACCACATATCTAAGGCTTGTAGTTTGTCCGTGTGATTATTTTTGAGAGTCCATGCCTCTACTCCATAAAAAAACGCGGAAAACACGTAACAACGCAGCTATCTAGCTATCTTTATTCTTGTTTTTATTTCTCTTGTTTGGTCACCCGATTGTTCTATCCAGGCTCCCAGGTATTTGTATGACTGCACATTCTCTATTAAAATGTCTGCTACTGACACGTTTACATGTTTATGATTTTGGGGGAACTTTGTAACTACCATTAACTTGGTTTTCTTAAGATGAATCTTTAGACTGTATTCGTTACATCGATCATTTAATTTCTCCAGATGTTGTATGTCTCTTTGATTTAACAAGACAGTTGTCATTAGCATATCGCATATTATTTATAACCTCTCCGTTAAGAAATATCCCTACCGATTTTTCTTGTAAGGTTTCTTTGCTTCGCTATACAGGTTTAATAGTATTGGCGATAGGAGGCATCCTTGTCTTACACCAGAACGGATTTTCATTTCCTCTGTTGGCTGGTTTTCTACCTTTGTATTCGCTCTTTAGCCCCAGTATAGGTTGCTATTTATTTTCACATCGTTCAAGTCAATGTTTTTACTGACGAGTAGCTTATGTAGCTTAAGGATACAGACGGTCGTATAATTACTGACGTGGAAGACAAGCTAAGGAGGTGGAATATATACCTCTCGGAACTATTCTACGACGAAAGACCTCCAAGGCCGGTCTTACAATCGAGCAACCGTACACCTAAAAATATTGAGATCGGTAATAGAATATGCTTTGAAAACTATGAAACCTGATAAAGCTGCTGCACCTGATCAAATTCCCGTAGGACTTGTCAAACTCTTTGATGACGATGTGATAGATATTCTTCTGGACCTCTTTAACAACATTTATGATGGGGGAAAAATCCATAAGCAATGGCTGACATCTACTTTTGTACTTATACCTAAGAAACCAAACCCAAGCGAATCCTCATACTACCGGATCATTGCACTTATGAGTCACACCTTAAAGCTGATTTTAAAGATCATCCATACAAAAATATACAGAAAACTTAAGGAGGACATGAGCATAATAACTTTATCATTACTTTATACCAGCATCGGTTATTACTTCATAATTTTCAAATTTAAATATTTCGAAAATAGTACACAGTATCGAGTTTTACCAAGTGTACTAAGTGGTGTAAAATTGAATGACGTTTAGGTTCACTTGAAATTTTGATTAATAAATCTAACCTTAAAAAAGTTATGTTCAATACTACTTGGTACGAACCGTATAACTAGCGCCCTCTATGAGAGTCAGATATAAAAACAAACTCATGGGATATATCAGCTTCTAAAACATATTTATATAAAATTTTATTATAATGTTTTTAGTAGTTTCGTCTTAATCGTATAAAATGTGTATACATTTTTTTCTTTAACGCCCTTTATCTTGAATACGGATGGCGTTACGAAAGTTTTTTACAAAGCAAACCCCAATTATTTTTCAGTTTTTTGCCTATCCCAGAGACGTGGTCACCTTGTTTTAAAACACCCTGTATATTTTCTGAACTAAGACCATTTGGTAATAGCCTAGACCACAAGGTTAAATACGAAATTTTATCTATTCTTGATCCTAATGACTTTCAACTTAATGACTGTCACACAATACTGATTAACTCAATGTATCGTAATAATTTTTCTAAAACAAGATGTTTGTGTCCAGTTAATGTAAAAATAAATTGTAATTTTAATTTAAAAATAATCATTAAAAATGTTGATAATGTATATGTAATCAATATATCATAAATTTTTGGCCCGTAGTAAATAATAATTCCAGAAGTTTCTTTAAATGTCACAATAACATCATATAAATGTTTAAATCTTACAATCTCCCAAACATCTACTGCAAACATTATACACACATATATTCGATATTAATCCTGATTAATACACATCACCAAGTCTGATATACGCTAGCTAATACCCAGTACTTATCCCCGACAAGAAATATACATAATTAATGCAATCGCGTCTGATAATATGCAGTATGAGTCCGAGATATATATTATCCCCGTAAAAGTTATTACAGATAATCCAATCACTAAATTAGACTTTTTTTTGCAAGACAGCAAGACGAGACATAGCGAACAAAAAAAAAAGAGTTTGTTACTTCTAAAATATTAGAGTTTCGACGAAACATTTCCAAATGAAACAAAAACATTTTTGATACAACGTATCAAAAATGTCGCAGAGTTTAACCCCAATCATAACTAATTTTTTTAAAATTTTCATTTACTTTTTAAATATCATTATAAGAATATTATACAGACACAAGGTTATTGTTTTTATTCAAAAATTTTTATCTAGAGGCCATCTACGAATACAGCAGAACATTGTTTAAGGATTGAGAAAGGTAAATTATGCATTCTTACAGGATAAATAAACAATATTCGATATGCGGATGATACCGTGATATTACAAATGATCTACAAACTCTACTAGATAAGGTCAATAAGGAAAGTCAAAGATTGGGTCTGAAAATTAACATCCGTAAAACCAAATTTATAGCCATTAGTAGAAACGATACTCCAAATACCACAACATCCATAAATGGAAAGAACATTGAACAAGTCACTCAATTTAAATACTTGGGATGCATGATCAACCAAAAATGGGACCCAGATCAGGAAATAAAATGCAGAATTTTTTGACAAATAAAAACTGAAATCTGAGTCTCAGATATAGGATGGTAGAGGCTACGCCTGTTCCGTTCTCTTGTACGAAGTCGAGGCATGGACGTTGAAAACAGCAATTATCAACAAACTTAAGGCCTTCGAGATGTGAACCCTGCGACGAATGCTGAGAGTATCGTGGGTTGACTATGTGACGAACGAGGACATACTGAGAAGAGCTAGTTTAGTAGACCGTGAACTTTTCGGAAACATCCGAAAAGAAGAAAAACTGGCTATCTTGGACACATACTAAGTGGAAAACGCTATCATTTCCAACGTCTTATTCTCCAGGGTAAAGTAGAAGGAGGGAAAAGAGGAGTAGGTAAAAGAAAATTATCCTGGCTACGAAATATACGACAATGAAGAGGAATACGGGAATTCCAGGCACTGCAAAATGCTGAAACTAATAGAATCATATAATGAGAGAAGCGATGGACGCCTACGCGGGAATCTGCATGGCACTTTAAAAATAAGACAGAACAGAAAAAATGAAAACTGTCAAACAAAGAAAACCACATTGTTCCGCCGAGCTGTAGACAAGGTTCAGATAGCGCTGATGATTGCCAACGTCCAAGGAGGACAGGGCACCTAAAGAAGAAATAGAAGAGAAGAAGAGATAGGATACTGCTACATGAATAAACACCAGCACATTACAGTGTTTGCGAAAAGGCCGCTTCGTAGGTCCCATAATAATAAGAAGGAGAATGAAACTTTTCTTCACTGCCTACGCTACTGCAAAAAACTCTCGGTTCCGATATCTCGGAATTTTTTTTTAGCGTCAGGACTGCCACTATAAGATCCCAATTTTATACGGGAAGCATAATATACATTGTTGGCCGCAGTATATGGGACAACTGACGTTGATATTAACCCCGGAGAAAAATAATCAAAAGCAGCTACTAGAAATTTAAAATATTGGAAATTTTACCAAAGATTATGTAGTTGACCACATTAATAGAACTCATGGACACGGCGTTGAGCTCGCGATTCGTGATGCGTGATTCGCGAGCGTTTCATGAGTACTGTGTAGGGGTTTTTTTCGTAAAAAATAAATTCGTAAACGACATAGTTCGTGTGCTCGCCGTAATTCGCTCTTGAAGGCTGCGTATCACCACGAACCGCTTAATCTAAAAAACAAGCTTCCCATATTAGGTAGTTTCTGTTCCCTCCCCTTTCCTTCATTTCCTTTCAGGGGAATTTCTCTTCCGGGAGTTTCCCTTCCGGGAGTTTCCATTCCGGAAGTTTCATTACAATGCGTCACAAATTTTACAAAATTTTATAACCTTAAATAATATAGGTAATCCTACAATTTTTCTGAAAAAAAAGCGCCCAAAATAGTTGTGAATATTATAAACAAACATTCAAATTTTGGCGGCAAATTGGTCGTTTTAAAGTGCTGCTGTCTGTCGTTAAATTTTCTATCTCTTTGTTACTTTTATTATAATCTGGTATTTATCGTTATGAGCAAAATTATATGTTTTTTACACTACACAATTTGCTCCCCTTCATGGAAATCATTAGTGAGTGATGCAAAAGTTGTTTTGGTAATAAAAATATAACATGTCATTTTTTTTATTAATTTTGTTGTGTAATTAATTTCGTCAAATAATTGTTTATTATGTTAACGACGGTGACGTTATTTTATGATATACATAATACGTTATTATTAAATTTTTAATATTTTTGTCGCGTATTTTTGGTCGAGGGATTTTCTGTCGGCGAGAATATTTTTTCGGAGATTTTATGTTTTGGGATCAAAACGCAGGTGACCCTTTTGTGGACTCTCCAAGGCCCACTCGAAAAAAGAGGTTCGACGCTGGGAAACAGATGAAATGGAATAAAGTGACGGGACAAAGACAAGCAAAAAGGCTAGTAGGCTTTCGCGAAGGAAAGCTAAACAGCTTTTCGAGTTGGCCAGGAAAGACTTGAAACTGGTGAAGGGACTTCTCACTGAACGCTGCCCTCTGAGGTATCACCTGAAAAAGATGGGCAAAACAGAGAGTAACAGTTGTCGCTACTGCGAGAACTTCGCTAAAACTGCAGAATATTTGCTTTGCGAATGCCCAGCGCTAAGGCTGCGATAGGATCAAGTTTCTGGAAGGGGCTTTCTTAAAGCCCTCCGATGTCAGGAACTTAGCTTCCAGAAAATTGATAAACTTTGTACAAAGTCTCGGAATTCCGGGCCTCGAATAGATTAAGGGTTATGCACAAAAGATCTGTTAGGTCGAGGTACTTGAGAGGCTGTATAGCCCTCACGACCCCCCTACAATTTACAATCTAGTATTTTGATAAATAATTCACTTTATTTTATTTTGTTACTAAAAAATTTAAAATTTTGCTGGTGTTTGTATTTGCTTCCTATAATTTGTAACAGAATTGCGTACTTTTGTCACAAAAAAAATATGCAGAAAATATATTGGTATATTTATTACTTCTTGCGTCGACTCTGTCTAAATGTACTACTATGTCTTTTTTTTTCGGTGCCATATCATCCCCCTAACGTTGGCAATTACATTGGCGAGTTGTTCGCGGTTTTTGGCTAATCTGAATAGTTCTTCGGCACTGCTTATTCCTTTCCAATTGCGAATGTTCTTCAGCCATGACATCTGTTTTCTTCCAATTCCTCAGCTGCCTTTGACTTTGCCTTTTATTATTAGTTGAAGCACCCTGTATTTGTCTCCTCTGAGAACATGCCTCAGGTATGATATCTTTTTAATCTTTATACTGACAAATAATTCACGAACCGCATTTGCTGTATTTAACACTGCTTAGTTGGTCTGCCTAGCTGTCCAGGGTCTTCGGAGCATTCTTCTATGTAACCACATCTCAAACGCTTCCAGGCGATTGATTGTAGCAGCCTTTAGAGTCCAGGTCTCAGCTCCATATAACAACACTGACCAAATATAACATTTTATCATTCTTTGGCGTAATTTTAGGTTTAGGTTGTCGTTAGAGAAGAATGCTTTCATTTTCAGAAAAGTCGTACGAGCGGTCTCAATTCTGCACTTAATTTCTTTATCTGGATCTAGCTGTTCCGTGATATAGCAACCAAGATATTTGAATTGGGTAACACTCTCAATGTTTTGTTGGTCTATCAGTAGGAAAGCATCGGCGTGCGGTTGGTGACTGAATATCATAAATTTTGTCCTAGTGACATTCATTTTTAGACCCTTTTCTTTTCCTGTCGTGTTTACACAGTCCAACAATTCTTGTAGGCCCTGATGGCCGTGTCGTCGGCATATCGAATATTATTAATCAGTTCCCCGTTGATCTTTACTCCAAGATTTTTATCTTGCAAAGCCTGTTTGAAGATTATATCTGAGTAGATGTTGAATAATAGTGGGGACAGAATGCATCCCTGTCTGACGCCTCGTTGGATGCTACACTCATCAGTCAGTCTTCCATCAATACGGGTTACTGCTTTCTGCTTTCAACACAAGTTCTCTATAATTCTCAGATCTCTACAATCGATTCCCACGTTTCTTAATATGTTTAATAGTTGTACCTTGTTAAAAGCTTTTTCATAATTTATAAAACATACATAAATATCCTTGCGCTGGTAACGGCACTTTTGGAGAAGTATGTTTAGGGCAAAAAGTGCCTCCCGGGTGCATTCCTGAAGCCAAAACCACCTCGCGTCTATCTATACAGTTCTTATAATTTGCATTGAAATATGTATCATTTTATATTTTTTTAAATATACCCAATGTTAAATAAATAATTAAAAAAATTGAATGGTATAGTAAAAATTGATTTAAAAAATTATACTGTGATTGCTACACTAAATATTTAATTGGTTGAAAAAAACTAACATTAAAACTTTGATAAAAATAAATTTACAGTAAAAATACGACACAAATCCCTTAACCATTTAAAAGGGAATGCAAAATTGTTAAAAGCTTATAGTTAACATTGTTAACGTCGGTAGAAATTTAAGGAAAGTTTTCAACGTTAAAACTTGTAAAACATTGCAAATCCATATTACACATTAAGCTAGGAAATTTCATTACTCCCATAACAAGCACGCAAGGGAACTTTAATTTCTAATGCATTTTAATACCAGATAATAAATAATAAAATTGTTGTATGCAACGATAATAATTAGTCTTTTACTTTTAAAACCTAAAATAAAAAAAAATTTAAAGTATGTTTTATCATAGAAAATAACAATCACAAAAAATTTATTACTTTTTAACACGCTTATATAAGTTTCACGTGTATGTTTGTTTGTTTGTAACTGACTCTTTGGCCTCGATTTTGCCCTACTTTAAGAAATCAAATTTTATTTAAATTTCGCACATTTGTCACCGACAACAATGCAGTAATTCGATAAAAATATCCAATTATCCTGATTACTTTTGCCAGGATACATAAATTTCTTCGGGGATCCTTTGCATGAGAGTAAAAGAGAAATAACTAGTACGTGAACTACGCATGCGCGCAGTTCCAATGTCATATTATAATTTACCCAATCCAATATACTGGTGAGAAACGTGCCGAGTGCTGAACGGCAAGAGGGTGAGTAAAAAATCGAACTTAAAAGCGAAAAATAAATTATAATTTAAAAGAACTAATAAACACGCTTTTAGAGATAATCAAACTAAAAAGAAAAAATAATTTTTTAACATAAGAATAAAATTACTGACGAGAAAATTAATGTCACTGTTCTAAAAGCGTAGTGCGCTTTGTCTGACATTTTAAAACTAACTCAGCGTTTCAGAATAAAACCAGTGAACAATTTGAGCTTATTAGGTAAATGAGGAAAGAAAGGATAAAGAAAAAAGGGAAACCTACTCAGTGAGTAATTTTTGGTAAACGAAAAAAATAACAATTAAGCTATTTAAGACACGTACCGGAATAGTTTAAAAATGTCATACAAAGCCCCCCACCCTTTTAGAACAGTAATATTATTAATTATTACTTTTTAGTTTGATTTTTTTTTTATGAAAATAGTCGCAAAAAGGGTAGACCTATCGTGTGGGCCGCGGACGGCCCGCACTGCGACTATTAGAAGTGGAAGGAATTAAAGAAAGGAAAAGATTGTGGACACGCTTTTTAAAAAGTTGCAGGTCATAGTTCTCTGAAAAAACTGATTTTGGAAGCTTATTCCATTCCGTAGCAGCCCTGTAAAAGAAGGGTTCTTGATGAAGATTGGTCCTTGTAGTGTCAATCTTGAGAGTAAATGGGTGAGACTGATCAGCGTGCCGAGTTCTTCGGCCGAATTTATTTATTAATTTGCATTATTTTAAAAGGTATTAAAAAAAATGAACAAATAATTTCCTTAGTTTTTAAACATTTTAATTAGTCGGAGGTAAGTGGGTTCCGCTAATATAATTTCAACGTTCAAAGTTCAACTTTGGTTATCTTACATTAAAATCGGAATAATGAAACTTGTAAATTAAAGTTTTGTCCGGAAAGTTCGTGTAAAACTTCTGAAATTTCTCCCAACATTTTCTAGTCATATTCATAAAATCTAAAGATTCTAGTTTTAACTAAATTGCTACAAAATTTGAAACAAACTTTTTATACGTTCTATTTTTTTAAACTCGATTAAGTTGGTACAAATAAACTGTTAATTTTTAAAACATAATAAATAATTTAATTAAAAGTATTTTTATTGCACCCATTTGTTTGATCACGGTTAGTTATATACATTTTTTACCAAGAAAGGTAATTGTGATATTCGTTATATTCCCATTTTACTAGGTATATTTCAAAGCTTTCAAAGCGTTTATGTTGATGTTCTTACTGATAATCATAATGTGACAGAGTGGTGAGGAGTGAATTGTGGTCGACATTGTCTATGTATGGGGTGAGTGGTAGTTTAATACGAACACTGAAATCACTTTACGGGTATTCCACTGCTTGTGTCATGATAAACGGAGCTTGCACGGACTGGTCTAACATCGTTAAAAGTGTGAGACAGGGATATGTGGCTTCAACATGGCTGTTTAACTTATACATAGACAACTGTTTAAAAGATTTAAGAGAGAGTGCGTATGGATTGAAAATAAATGATTTGATCGCCAAATGCCTTCTTTACGCCGATGATCAAGTCATATTAGCGTCATCTGGAGAGGAGTTGCTGACGATAGTTAATGTTATGCATGATGCCCTGAAAATCAAAGAGATGAAAATAAATGTAAACAAAACTAAAGTAATGGTTTTTGAAAGAGAAGAAAGCATGACAAACTGTGGAGTTTCGATTGAGGGAGAAAGAGTGGAACAAGTAAATGAATTTGTGTACTTGGGTTCAAAGTTTACGAGAGATGGAAAGTATGACAGTGACATTGAGCAAAGGGTGTTGCAGGAAAACAAATGAATGGGGCACTGTATAGCTTTATGAATAGCCAGGAAGTGTCAAAAAAGGCACGTCTGGCTGTGCATAGAGGTGTGTGGGTTCCTACACTTATGTACGGTACTAAATGTTGGGTTTGGCAGAAGAATCATAAAAATAGGATTAATGCTGTGGAGATGAGTAGTCAGTAAAGAATAGTGAGATAAGATAAAGCTGTGGTGTAAAAGAATGCTTAGATGGTATGGACACGTAGAAAGGATGGATGAAGGAAGATTGACGAAACAAATTTATAAGGCGAGTGTAACTGGATGGATGTCGGTAAAGGTCGACCTCGGCGAACATATCTCGATCAGATCAACATTGTTTTGAAGAAAGGCCAGGTCACGAGTATCAACAACCGACGAGCATGTATGGGAGCACTGATGAAAGTAGAGAAAGCAAAAGATGTGTGTAAGAACCTTAGCAAGTGGAAGGAAGTGGTCTCTTCCTCCCCTTATGGGAAAAAGGCGTGACTATATGTATGTATATTTCAAATACCTGTTAGTAAACATGATATAAACTAATATTGGTATGCAGATACGTTAAATAATTTGTATAAATAAATATAAAAGGTTGAGAAACAAACAAAAAAGCAAGATATGCAACCCTGTGCGCAGTACTTTTTTCTTTTCGTTTCTTTAGAGCTAGAAAGCACTTCTCTTTGACCAATTGATTAACAATTTTTTCATTAATGCAATTAAAACTAAACGTTCAAGATAAATTATAAAATATCATTTTACATTCCAATACGTAACACCTTTTGTATAAAATAAAAAATATTTATTGGCAAATGAATCGGTTGTGAAAGGAATATCAAGTATACCACCTAATATATTTCTAATTTCATTGATAACCCAACATAAAAAGGGAAATAGTTGCAGCATAACCCATTTCCTTACACAGCAATACATCCAACTTGGCAGAGTAATAATTTTCTGATGCCTGAGGGGATTATAAATGAGATATTTTGTACATAAAATGATGCGTACCCAAATTTTATGGGATGAAAAAATTTAAAATGCAAAATTATGCAGATGTTTCTTTCCAAATCATCAGACACTTGGTAAAATTGACAGCGCCGGAAGTTTATTGATTTTATGACGGCACTTGTTAACTTAAGCTGCAAGAAGGTTTAGATTTTTGGGATCGAAATTGTTATTTTATTCAAGGTAAGTCCTAGGAATAATAAACAATAAAATTTGGGTGGATGCGTATTTTTGAGAAAGTGTGTTATCATTATTTATAACCCCTATTAGGTTTTCCCTTTATCCCCCATAAATCTTAATATTGCACGTTTTGATTTTGTATTTTATTATTTTGCACGATCCTTTATGCAGATTTATTTGGAAGTTATTATACAAACAAGTCTTGGAGTTTAACAAAAAGTTTAAAATTTAAAATGTGTAATGTAAAGTTTTACAAACGCTTACAAATGTAGCAGCTCATTAAACTATTGTAAACATTCCGTTGATTAAAATTACTAACCTATTACAAAAAACTAAAAATGAATTTGGCCAGGTGGAAAATTACTTGCAAAATAACATAGTTTAATAATTATAAGTGTGCCTTTGGTAATATTTCAGTTTTGTCGATTGGCGATATTATAGCTGAGATGTCGAACTCTTGTTTAAATTAACGCTAACTGCATTATTAGGGCTTACTTTATAATTGCCTGGTATTAATCGTAGCAGATTTAATTGCTATTTGCTGTGGGACCGTTTAAGTGAGATTTGGGGCTTAAATGCAAGTACATTTAATTGCTAGTTTTGGAAATGTCTGTAAAATTGATGGTATTGCAGATCACAAAAAGCATAATAAATGTCGCGTTTAGATTTAAGTTTAATTTTATCGACAGTATTATGTTTGTCAGAAATTTCTCTAATTGGTACGCATTAAAATGTTTCTCAAAATAAATTCTAAATAATCATATTAATTTGGTGAAGAATATGTAAAAATTAAAATAGAAAAAATTATGAAAGGTTGGGTTAGGTAAATAGAAGAAGCAACACATATTCGTCAATAGTTTTTAAATTGTTGATAAAACAAAATTATTTTTTATTTAATAAAGAATTGGAAGTTAAAAAAAATTGTACATACATACATACATATAGTCAGTCACGCCTTTAACCCGTAGGGGTAGGCACTTCCTTTTACTTGCCACGGTTCTTACACACATCTTTTGCTTTCTCTACTTGCATTAGTGCTCTTATACATGCTCGTCGGTTGTTGGTACTTTTGACCTGGCCTTTCTTCAAAACAATGTTGATCTGATCGAGATATGTTCGCCGAGGTCGACCTCTACCGACTTGTCCATTCACACTCGCCTAATAAATTTGTTTCGTTAATCTTTCTTCATCCATTCTTTCTACGTGTCCAAACCATCTAAGCATTCCATATCTATCTTAATAACCACGTCTTCTTTTACACCACAGCGTTCTTTTATCTCACTATTCTCTACTTTATCCAACCGAGTCACTCCGGCTATACTTCTCAAACTACTCATCTCCGCAGCATTATTCCTATTTTCATGCTTCTGCTGCCAAACCCGACATTCACTACCATACTTATGTGTAGGAACTAACGCTTCTCTATGCACAGCCAGACGTGCCTTTTTTGACACTTTTTGGCTGTTCATAAAGCTATTCGGTCCCATTTATTTGTATTCCTGCCAACACCCTTTGCTCAATGTCGCTGTCACATAAACTTCGAGCCCAAGTATACAAACTCATTAACTTGTCACTCCCTTGTTTCTTCCTTAGTCAAAACTTTACAGTTTGTCATGCTTTTTTCTCTTTTAAAATAAAATAAAAATGTTTAGCAGGTGCATCCAGGGTACCGTAAATTTTCTTTATGGATTCATTTCTGACTCCATACTTACGCTGTTTTACTCCAGACAACTTAAACGTTCCAACTGAAATAAAAAGCTAAAAGCTTTTATGTAATGAAACTGACTTTAATATAAAAAAAATAATTATTTCAACAAACTGTACGGTAATTTTACCTTTACCTCCATTTTTTACCTTTCCGAACGACGATTAGACTATTAGAAGGGGGAGGGATTATGGAAAGAATATGATTGTGAACCCGCTTTTTAAAAAGTTGCAGGTCATAGTACTCTGGAAAAACTGATTTTGGAAGCTTGTTCCATTCTGTCGCAGCACTGTAAAAGAAGGATTCTTAATGGAGATTGGTCCTTGTAATGTTAATCTTGAGAATAAATGGGTGAGACTAATCAGCGTGCCGAGTTCTTTGGTCGAATGTGGCCAGTAGTGGTACAAGAGTTTTTATTTTTCTGGAGCATCTGCCATGGAAATATCTGTAAAGTAATGTCTGGTCTGAAAATTTTCTTCTATGTTCTGGTGGGTGAAGGGTACCTGTAAGAGTTGAGCTGTTTATCAACCGAATGGCTCTTTTATGAATGGAATCTAGAAGACGAAGAGAATGCCTTAGTGCTGAACCCCAAATGTTCGAGCAATACTCCAGTAGAGGTCGGATTTGAGCCTTGTACGTCGTCAACAGTTGATCAGGAGTAAAAAAAAACGACGGGTTGCACTCTGGGAGTGCCGGCAGAAGTGAAAACTTAAATATTAACGTTGTGCGCCCTGCGCCGCCTAAACGAAACAGCCGGCGTAGGCATACATTTTCGCCGCGCCGTAGAAAGAGAGGGGGATACTCCCTCTCCTACGCCACGCCAGCTGTCTACTCTCCATCCGTCTTACGAATTTTCGATCAGGTCACGTGTCCTGACGCGAGTTTAACTTTTTTTACCCATAACAAAAAAAGTGTACAACGCCGCTAAAGAAGTTTTCACTTAAAAAAACTTTCTAGCTTTCCACAAAAAACCTAGCCTCTGGCTTGCTGACTTTGCGATGTTAGCAACATGATCATGCCAAATCATATTATTAGACACCGTGACTCTCAAAATCGAGATGGAGGGACTTGATTCAAGGGTATATATATATATATATATATATATATATATATATATATATATATATATATATATATATATATATATATATATATGATTATAAGGATTTTGGATCAAGTACCTCCTACAAAAGTGGTATCATTTCCTTCGGAGTTTTTTTTAACTATTTGTCTTTGTTTTTTTTTTCATTTTCTATTTTTTCATTATTTTTTTTATAATTAAAAAAAAGGTTAGGTTAAAACGGCGATTCGAAGGGACCCGACTTAGGCCTTTTGGCCCGTTGTGATACCGTGATGGACGGCGGTGTCTTTCCCCTTTACCGTAAGAACCAGTTGTAACTTTTAATAAGTGTGGTGTCTTTAATGTATAGAAAGCCGTTTTCTGCCATCATTAGTTTGACGTAGATCTAGTTTAGGCCAAATCTGTTTTGATGATTTGCATGTGGGTTCATTTTGCCACCTTAAGTTGGCTTTTTAAACTGCTTTGCTGTACGGGAGAAGCCGCCAGTTTGCAATCGGTACTCCTTGCTGAGATGAGACAGATACAGCTTGTGGGGTGGTTCCCTCTCTTGCTAGCTCATCCGCCTTACAGTTACTTGGTATGTTCCTGTGTCCGGGTACCCAGACAATGTAAACTCCAAACATATTGCACCGATGCCCTAGAGGTCAAGTAAACTGAGTTCAATGATTTGATAGTAGCCTGGCTGTCGCAAAAAATGGATATCTCGCTGAACTTTTGTTCGTTGCGGAGTGTTCAGACAGCTTCCTTGGTAATGGCTGTCATTTTGGCTTGATACACACTAAATTAATCAGGCTAACAAATCCACAGGCCAAGTGAGCGGTCTTCTGAGAAGAAACCGTCAACTACTCTTCTCTCTAGTTTAGAGCCGTCCGTATAAAATATTGCGCACTGAGGTTTAAGTAGATTCTTGGCCCAATCTTTTCTGGATGGGATTTCCAGGGATAAGTCGCCTTCAAACATAGTGGTAGGTTTAGTGTAATCAGTGTATTTGTGCACAGGTCGAAAATAGTACTATAAAAGTAAATATTTTGTAACATTAAAATTAAAATACATTTAAATATCTGTGGTACTTTTATGGTTTCAAGCATTATTTTTATGGATTGTTATTTGCAAAACCAAAATGATAAATATAAAAATAAGTAAAAAACAAAAACCCATGCAATTGCTTTCAATTTTGTGTATTATATTATCAAAAATCTTTTATTTTCAAAACCGAAGCAGGTTCATATTTAAAATGGCAAAATTTTTAAGTAAAAACATAATTTTTAGTTTTCTGGATACTCCAATAATAATAAAAATGTGTCAACGCTGTGCGTCGAATTTTGTGTTGTATTAACTATAGCTAAAATGTTCGTCATATTCTGGAATCGTTTTCATGTTGTTCATTAGCAAGAGCTCAGTTACGTGTAACTTTTTTATTTTCCACATTCCCAGTGTAACGGTTTAATGCATTGTTATAATTTTTTCATTCCCTCGTGAAAAACCAACGTGAATACCAATGGGTTAAACACACATTCTCGCTTTAGATTTTCTTCGTTCTTTTATATGCAGCTAGTTCACACTTGATTGTTATAGAAATGAAACGGTGCACAATTATAAGCCAAAAATATCTATGTAGGTACGAATAACAATTTTAATTGAGTAAAAACTATTGTTTCTTTAGCAAAATTATCATATGGAATTTAGCTTTTTTTTAATAAAGATGGGCACTCTGAAATTTAACAACCCGCCAATAAATTTTTGCACGTAGAGCTTTTGGAATGCTTAGCAGGGTCTGAAGTTCGAGAGCATACACCACCAACACAAAACTACGTATCTTCAATACAAACGTAAAATCTGTTCTTCTTTACGGATGCGAAACATGGAAAACCACTAAAAGCTCATCCAAGGCTCTGCAAGTTTTTGTGAACAAATGTCTACGCAGGATATTACGTATTTTCTGGCCGGCCCGCTTTTCAAATGAAGAGCCCTGGAGAAGAACAAACCAGACTTTGACCGATACAGAGATACAGAAGCGCAAATGGCGATGGCTGGGTCACACCTTTAAAAAACGTGAAAATAATATAGCCCGATTGGCCCTGGAGTGGAATCCTCAAGGCAGCCGCGATAGGGGCCGCCCAAAGACAACCTGGAGAAGAACTATATTAAGTGAAATACGAAAAATGAATAAATCATGGCAAGAAGTCAAAATTCTTGCCAGAAATAGAGTCCGTTGGAGAAACTTTGTTGAGGCCCTATGTTCCGCCATGGAATGATGGAAATATTGATTTGATTGAATAAATTTGTGACAGTTTTGTCGAAAAAAAAATGTACTCTTGTGGTGGCGATTATTATTAGCCTAACCTAATCTAATACCAACAGTACCAGGTGAAGAACTTTGAAAATGCGAGGACGTATTAGAAAAGACCCGTTTTTTTTATATACATATGCCGGTTTAGTCTTTCGACGTTGTCCGACGCCTAATTTCCATCCCCTTCGCCCTTCGCAAAACTCAGATGTTAGGTTTCTTCCGCTCATTGACTTTTGAATACCGGTTTGCCATTCCAATCGGGGTCTTTCCCTTTTCCTTTTTATATTTGGCTGCCATTGTAAGACTTGTTTGGGCAATCTTAAATCGGGCATTCGTTGAACGTGGCCGTACTAGGTGAGCTGTTTTTGCTCGATATCGCTAGTAATGGTGCCTTCAATTCCTATTTGTTGTTTTATATTGTCATTTCTTATTTCGTCCCTTCGGGAGATGCGCAAAGACCTCATGAAAACATTCATCTCAACAGCTTCAACTTTATTTTTGTTCTTTTCGGTAATCCTCCAGGTTTCTGCTCTATATAATAGAATAATTTTTATCAAGGTTTCATAGATATTAATTTTTCTTTTCTTTGTTATTTCTTTAAGACATCCGATAATTCTTTTTGCTTGAATAAGCCGTTTTTCGATTTCCATTGCATCAGTACCGCTATCATCAAAGGTAACACCCAGGTACACATATTCCCGGAAGGTTTAAATCTTCTAATCATCTTCAAGTTCTAGATGGGTGGGTTGATTCCCTATGCATAAATATTTTGTTTTATTTGTATTTATTGTTAAACCCCATTCTCTGTTTTCGCATAATATACTCCATGTCGTCCTTGTCGTTAGCTATAATGACCTGATTGTCGGAAAATTGAAGAGTGTATAAAGAGTTACCCGTTTTTTTACTTTTAAATAAATATTTCCAATACATACGTAGATCTGTAAAATGTGTTGGGTTTCATTTTTGCGTTTTTAATATAATTTCCACAACAGTTAACTGATTATTAAAATTAGCTCTAAGTAGGTGTCAAAATACAATGATTATCCGTGTACACATTTTCCTATAAATAAAAGAGTCAATAAAAGATCCACGGCGATTCTCGGCTATGGGTGTCCAGGTACCCATGTAAGCCATGGCGACCATGGCACCGGTTGTTTTGTATCTTTTGGGTCCCAATTTGAGCCCTTTAAAGTAAAAGATCATGCATTACAATTTTTTAGATCTTCGGTAGGATTTGCCGTACCGAACGATCTTACTCTTTTTTTAAATAGTTTTTTACATTGTATCAGAAGGATGGTGTACAGATTCTTTGTTCTCGTCACAGAATCTTAAGGAATCATTCTTTATCTTGACCATATTTTTTAGACATTCATTGACTGGGTGGTGATCTGTAGTGATTTCAACTAGCAGTTTTACGTCTTTTCAATATAGGAGTAAAATGTTGCTGTCCCTAAAGTACTTTTTTTTTAAATTAAAGAAAAATCTAAATATATATAAGATTCTTAAATTTTTAATTGGGTATTTAACCTTTTTTGTTTTCACTTGTATTTGTAGCTGGAAAGTTATTTTTTAATTTTTCCTTGTTTTGCGATTTTCCACGTTCCTTTGATGCGCATAAGAATCGAAAAGCGGAAAAATAAAGGCACATATAGATGATCAAGCAACTGAACATTTGTTCTCTGGACCAATAAGGATGAACTGACCTCTTACAGTGCTTTAAAAAAAATCCTCCCCATCAAACATAACTGTTTGTATTATCAGAAACGGTAAGAAGAGGAGTTATCTGCAGTAGTTTTTTATCTGATGAATAACTAAACACAGACATTTTTTTTAAACCAATAAAATTAATCCAACAATTGTAAAATGATGGTAATCGTCAAATTTCGTAAGGTAACGAGTCAGCGACTGATTAATGATCCATTTATACCGTGAAATATTTGCTTTACCGATAAATGTTCATTTTCACTAAATGGTATTACACACAACTGCGAATATTCCGCTGTGAATGATCTACGTGTAATTAGTAAATTTTATACACAAACACCTAAAACTCTTAACAAGATATCCTAGGAAAACAAATCGTTTAACCGTATTAGTTGGCTTACAACTGGGGCGACATACCTTGAGTTACAAAAAGAAGCATTAAATTCTAAAACAGTATTTTTAAAAGAGAACAAATAGTATTTCATACATTTTCCTAACACATTGTACTTTAAATATGCGACAATTTTTTAAAATTATATATCCAGTTGGTTAAATTATCGGTGAAGATAAATCATTTACTTCTCATATTTATTAGTGAATGTTGGGTTTGGCAGAAAAAGCATAAAAGTAAGATCAATGCTACGAAGATGAGTAGTTTAAAAAGTATAGATGAAGTGACTCTGATAGATAAAGTGAGGAATAGGGTGATAAGAGAACGCTGTGGTGTGAAATAAGATGTGATTACAAAGATAGATAAAGGAATGATAGATGGTTTGGACACGTAGAGAGGATGGTTAAAAAAAGATCGTCGAAACAGAGTTATAGGGCAAGTGTAAATGGGCAAGTTCGTGGAGGCCGACCAAGGCAAACATATCTCGATCAGATTAAAATTGTTTTAAAGAAAGGTCATGCATGCATAAAAACGCTAATGAAATTAGAAGAAGCGAAAGACGTGTGCCAGAACCGTAGTGGAAATAGATAGCCTCTGCCCACCCCTACGGGAAAAAGGCGTAACTATATGTTTTTATGTAATTAATATTTTTGTAAATAGCGTAATTGATTAGGTTTTTGTAAATGGGGCATTACTAGCTAAACTTAAATAAGATTTTTAAAGTGGGTACAAAAATAAAAAAAATATATAAGCTTATCATTTGGGATAGGAAATCAAAAAATATTTTTCCTACAATCGCTTAATAAAGTAGCCTTTGACGCTTTCAAATCCCAACACTAAAGTTAGCCTTTCCGGAAAAATGCCGTTATTTGACAGCATTTGCACTCGTGAGCGGAAAAATTAGTTATTATTTGGCAGAAAAATTAAAAAAACGCTCGCATCTCGCTGTACCGTATTTTACCTGTTCTTGAAAACTCAATTCTTTCATGATGAAAAATAGTAATAGTGAACAACAAAACGCACCTCCTGATATAGCAGAAAGTAAAAAAGTTGTAACTTTGAATCAAGGAAAAAATATGAATTACAAAATAATACATTCATAAATTGGTGCTACTCCAAGAAGGTGTAAGTATTCAGAAAACATGTTACTGGCTTATTTTGGAAAAAATAATAATAAAAATTCCGAAATAAGGCTGCCAAAGGAATTTTCATAAAACTTTCATAGGTCATTAAACCACACTATAAAATGAATATCCTGATAGAAATTTTTAAAAAGTCCTTTTTTTTAAAAAAATGTGTGCTAAATTTACTATGGTGGACATTTCAAGGGTAATTTTTATAACAAGTTTTTAACTTGGTCAAACACTTAAAATTCCACGTACTTTTCTGCAACACAATTTACACATTATAATTCACCGATTTCGCACTTTTTTGCAATTATTTAACGAGTGTAAATGGACAAGTCGGTAGAGGTCGACCTCGGCAAACATATCTCGATCAGATCAACATTGTTTTGAAAAAAGGCAAGGTCAAGAGTACCAACAACCGACGAGCATGCATGAGAGCACTGATGAAAGTAGAGAAAGCAAAGGATGTGTGTAAGAACCGTAGCAAGTGGAAGAAAGTGGTCTCTGCCTACCCCTACGGGAAAAAGGCGTGACTATATGTATGTATGTATTTGTTACATATTTTGTGTTTATGACCAAATTAATGTACGTTTGAAAAAAAATAGTAAATTTCATTTAAAGGAAAAGTGACTTTTCATGGCTTGCCTTCTATTACCTGGGTTAACTCGGGTACGTCATGAAAAGTCCCACATCTCCTCCGCTTAAAATAATCTAATATTGTCCTACTTACATTTTTAATGACTTTTATATTACAGACAAAATTAAAAAAAAATTAGTAAGGTTAGATTTTGTGTGGAGTCATTTTCTCCACGTTATAAAGTAGGAATAAAAGGAACTGCAAGACTAAAGATAATAGAGTAACTAGGACAGTACGTGATACGTCTTGATCCCTGTTTAGTTGAGAGATTTTACAATATATTTAAGTTGTTTTTAAAGTCTGACTAGGAAATGCTGTCTTCCTAAGTAAGACGTATGACAATTAGGGGGCTTTATACAACTTTTAATTAAACTAAAGTATCAGGCTACGTGCGCAAATCTAGGTTAAAAGGTTACTTTATGTCAAAGAAATTATTCACAATTATTTATTCATCTGCAACAGAAAACTAAGAGTTTAAAAATAATACTTTATTTCATTCATATCTAAAACGAAAAAACGAAACCCAGATACCTAATAGAAAAATCGCAGAAATACCCAACCTGACTTACAAATAAAGGTTGTTGCTACAAAAAACACTATAAAACTTAAGTTTGAAGTTTATCAACGCAATGTTGGGTATGGCAGACAAAACATAAAATTAAAAGGCCAGTAAGCGTTTTGCCAAGGAAAGCTTAACAGCTCCTCGAGTTGAACAAGAAAGACTTAAAACTGGTGACGGGACGCCTCATTGGACACTGCCCTCTGAGGTATCACCTGAAAAAGATGGTCAAAACAGAGAGTGATAGTTGCTGCTACTACGAGAACTTCACTGAAGCTGCAGAATATTTGCTTTTCTGCAAGAGGCTCAATCAAGTTTTTGAAAGGGGCCTTCCTAAAGCTCTCCGATGACAGGAACCAAGCTCCCAAGAAACTGATAAACTTTGTACGAAGTCTCGGAATTCTGGGCCTCGAATAGATTAAAGGTTATGCACAAAAGATCAAAGTGATTAAGAGGCAGCATAGCCTTCACGACCCCCACTACTATCTACAATAGTAAATGCGTAAAATGGGCTACATTCTACCCTGGGGGAGTCTGTTTCTTCGTTTACAGATTAAAACATTGAGTGCAGAGTTTGAACACGGTCGTAGGATCTGTCAAGATGAACTTCGCACTGGTAGACCAAATAGGTAACCACGCCAGAAATGGTAAAGAAAATGGTATTGTAGACCAGGGTCGATAATTTTAAAAATGGTAAAAAATGAAAAAAAATAATAGTAGGATGAAACCCATCAAAAAAGGACAAGAATATAACAAAAATGAAAGGAAAAATAATTTACGGGCGATCTGAGGTGGGGAAGTGGAAGGGGGTGAGTTTTTAAGGGTAAAAAACGGTGTATCTTAATTTCCGACAAAACTACAAGTCTTTTAAAAAAAATTAAATGACAAAGTTGTAAGTAATAAAGAGACCTACAACTTTTGTAATTACACTTTTTCCACATAACCTCAAAATTTATGTGAAAAATTCAAATAATCAAGTTTTTGGTTTTTTATTTTTACCTTATGCAAAAAAATTTTTTTGAGATAACTTATATACCTGAGTTACCTAGTGATAATTTCTTTCTATGCATTTTCTTAGAACATTTACCACAGTAATGTATATATTTTTTGACATTATCAGAAAGAAGAGATTTCAACGAACAAAAAACTCCGCAACTTTTTTTAAAAAGCTGATATTTTGACGCGAGAATTTTCGATTGAAAATTAGGGTGTTTTTTCGATATTAAGTCAAAATAAGGTGAAAAAATTAATATTTCAAATCAAAAAAATTACAGTGTCTTTAAGACATAAAAAGGTAAGTTTTTACCAAATTTCGTAAAAAAAAAAAAATTTGCATAAGGTATAAATAAAAAACCAAAAACTTGATTATTTGAATTTTTCACATAAATTTTGGGGTTATGTGAAAAAAGTGTAATTATAAAAGTTGTAGGTCTCTTTATTACCTACAACTTTGTCATTTAATTTTTTTTTATAGGAATTGTAGTTTTGCCGGAAATTGAGATACACCGTTTTTTACCCTTAAAAACTCACCCCCTTCCACTTCCCGACCTCAGATCGTCCGTAAATTATTTTTCCTTTCATTTTTGTTATATTCTCGTCCTTTTTTGACGGGTTTCATCCTATTATTATTTTTTTTGGTTTCAAAAATTATCGACCCTGGTCTATTGACTGATCGTGGACTAATGGTGTGCGAGCTAGCAAACATGGTAAATAATTTTAAAAAGAGCATTTTGACTAAAAATTTAAACACAATAAAGCTGTGTGCAAGATGAGACAAATAAAAAAAAAACAGCAGCTTGAGAACTTTAATTTTTTATTAAAAAATGGAATAATTGCTTTGAAAGTAATAATAAACACATTTGATTTTCGTCATATTGTTAACATTATCCCAAGCGATTATCATGTCATTGTTTGATCCACTTTAAAAAGGTGTTGGGTAGAGTTTTTTTTTTTTAATAATAAAGTGATTTAGGCGGTGCTCGTGTAGCATGCAACCGACCATAAGATTTTCCTCGGGGCGTTCAAGTGTCTCTAAAACGATACGAGCGTTTTTGACATTGTTTCAATAAATTTTTACGGTTCTCATTTGAATTTTGTAACGAGAACGTTTTTAAAACTTAACGTCAATCAACGCGTTTTTACCTCAATATTTTTTTATACCACGATTTAGCCGTGCGTTAAGACTTTTTTCGCTCGAAAAGCGAAAAAAATTAATAAAGCAGCAATTCCTAAAAAATTATATATGCCAGTCGAGTTGGTTTTGGATGTTTATTTGTATCGCTGGATATTAAAAATAACCGATTCAATTTATTTATTGGAATAGAATCGGCACTTAACGAAATTGCGTGCGACTCGAAACGTCGGTGTGTAAACGAAATGATACCGCAGAAATTTACAAAACGAAGAAAGTTTAAAATTAAATCTTTAAACCGAATGATTCGGAAACGGAATCAGTCAAGTGTGTGCTCCCAACTATAAATGTAGCAATTTCATTTGAAAGTTACAAAGACATAACCTTTCACTTGAAATAGCTATATACATATCGAGACTAAAACTTAACTCCGAAAGTACTTCACGTAGACGTGGACCGTGACTTAATTTGAGATGTACATTGCTTGCACTCAAAAATAAAACAAACACTTACTCGTTAGTAAATAAATTTTTCTACTCCCCCTACAGAAAATGACGAAATTTGTACAACTCGCCAACTATGTAACTGTCTATTTAAGCACTGGGCGACGTAAAACTGTACGATTTAACTTTACCGTAAACAGAGAGCGCGATCAACAACCAATAAGGTAGCATCTGTAAAGTAAATCGTACGACATATAACCAATAAGATAGAGCCTTCAGTAGTTGCCATCGTCACTTTGGTCAATTTATTCAATGCCAAGGTCAACAATAAACATAAACCATGATAACATTAACATTGCGACTTATCCCAAACTGTTGGCTTTGCTATAAAGAAAATCAGATGGTTTCAAGAGTAAAAAATCGAAAACGTTGACATCAAAAGAAATCAATGTCTTTCTTCAAAACGCTCCAGATAGCAAATATCTGCTCACGAAGGTATGCACGATTATATAAATTAACAGGCAAGTATTGATACTCTTTTATTCCAGGTAGTTTTAATTTTCTGTATAAGTGGTGCTTGTAGAAAGCAGGAGTTACGCAACTTGAGGACGTGGAGGATACGGGAAAATGTCTGATAATTCATATTGCCGAAACACAAACCAAAACACTACGTTCATTTGTCGTTTCCGAGTTCTTTTATCAGATTTGTAAAAACTACATCAATCTACGCCTTGCAGGACAAGATGTTTAGACTTTGACTTTATTTTTGAATTTCGTAAATGGAAAATGCACCAAGCATGTGTTGGAATAAACAAAATCGGTAGTATGCTAGCATTAAAGAGACACGGTGGTTGGCGGTCATCAGCAGTGGCTGAGAGCTATGTAGATAATTCTGTGAAGAACATGACTCATCAAAAATTACATGTGCCATTAATAATACTACTAGAATAAGAGAAAACAATAGTATTATGTTATAAAAATACAACAAATCAGACAACCAACTCGCCCTCTCTTGTTTTTAATAACTACACAGTTACAATTAATAATTATAACAATCTAAAGTAAACTATACTAAGTAATATAGTAACGTATAATAGTTTAAATATCTTTGTAGTTATTTAATTGATTGATTAAACATATTTTCACTAAATGAAATCCTAATTTTTGATGGGAATGATTGTGGTCGTAAAAAAAATATAGTACACAACTCGAGTTGTAAGACAATTACGCACTTCTAGAATTACGCACCCGCCGCTTTGCGGCTAGAATTTAGCCACAACTAAAAACTAAATATTGTCAAACTGTAATGCCACTTTAAAACTTTATAATTTTTTACTTATTTCTTTTAGAATTTGTTTAATTACCGTAAAATTATAGCTTTTATCTGGGTTTTTTTAAAACGATTAGCTCTTGGTATTTTTACTTCACGCGCGTTCTCACGAGTCAAATAAAATCGAATGATTTTAGTCGACCAATAGAAGTTGATTAAAAGAATCTTTGTTTTAATAGAATTGATCAGCTTTTTATTAGATCAAATTGACACGGTTAAATTTTATTTATTAAAAAGTGAGGAATCGGCGATTTGAAGTTAAAACATTTACTGGAAATGCGTATGAATCTCAATTGTCCAGCAACTTTTCTTTTTATGTTATTTAGTATTTTGTTTAGTGTTTTTTTAGTAGTGTATTTTAATGAGAATAAAGTTATACGATAACAAAGTGTTTGGAAATGTACAATAAACATGAACATTTGAAATAGCAATTAAATTCAAACAAAATGGGGAAACAAGAGACAATTGCTAGCATTCTATCTGGTAAAGCATCTTAAATTGTTACTCAAACTTTCATAAAATAACCTTGTTCGTTATTTTTGCGCAATTTAAATAATTTGCTAATATTTTCGGATATATTGGTTTGTGATTTTTAGTATTCTTTATGTTATTTAACTTTTAAAACAAAAACATCACAATACATAACAACAAAATACTAAAGGGTTAGTGCAAAAAATAATTGTATTAAACGCCTTCAGACAATACCAACGGAATTAATCGTTGAAAATGAATCTCCTGTAGCCAAATGCTTACATTACATTACATTTTGCAGTTAGGCTATTGGTTCTGTCTAAAACAAATAATAGAGAAAAGAGCTGCAAACAACAAAGAACCTCATATCACATTTGTAGACCTTCAAACAGCTTACGACACTGTACCAATTCGTAAACTGTGGGATCTGTAGAAAAATCAAGTATTAATTACACTCTAATTTATGCGGTAAAAGAACTCTATAAAAACACAAGATCACGAAAAAAAAAAGGAAAAATATATAACCGAAGAATTTCCTGTTACCAAAGGACTAAGACAAGAATGCTGCATATCATCAACTCTTTTCAAAATATATGTAGCATGCGCTTTAAAGCAATGGAAAAGGACAGTGCATGGCATGGGTGTTAAACTGGATAACGTATGTATTTACACACTACAATTTGCCGATGATCAGGTCGTTATAGCAAATGATATAGAGGACATGCAGTATATAATAAGAAAACTAACAGAAGAATACAGCCAGTGGGGACTAACTGTCAATTTGACGAAGACAAGGTGTTTAAGTGTGGGCGAGGAACCTAACAATCTGGTACCTGAAAATGGACAACAAATTTCATCTTGTCAAGAATACGTATACTTGGGTGTTACATTCGACAGCACAGAAACTGACGTCAAAGAGATCGAGATCGTTCAGGCCAAAAAAGTTATTGGGTGCCTTAACGTCATACTATGGTGTAAGAAAATTACTAAAAAACATAAATATAATATATACGAAACAATGATAAAGATCACCTTAGTATATGGAGCAGAGACATGGCAGGTGGTGGAGATGAAAACGATGAAAAGATCTTTATGTATATCCAGAATGGACCGAATTAGGAATGAGATAGTAAAACAACGGATGGGTGTGGAAGAATCTATAATTCAAGACGTTAATGCAAAACAACTAACCTAGTATGTGCATGTACATCGAATGCCAGCATCAAGACTACCTAAACAAAATTCTAGAATGGCAACCAATGAGTCGACGAAAAAGAGGCAGACCCAAAATAGAATGGCAGAAGACAATCCTCAAAGCCATGAGTGAAAAGAATTTAACAGCGGACGACTGGGAAGACCGAAGGAGATGGAGATTAGGCGTCGAACAACGTCGCAAGACGTTTTAGAACCGGCTACATACAGCAGTCATAATTTTCACATCTAATTTTCGCTGTCGGGCTTCATTATACTTTTATAGTTTATTTCAATATTGCAGTTTTCTATAATTTTCGCACATTATAGTATTCTCCGTTTTGGGAAGTTATTTACCGGGTGGTGTTTGTTAAAAAGTACAGATGTCGCCACTAACGCTTTTGCGTGGTCCTTCATATGTACTTAATAGGAGTTTAGGATTGAATGTAGTGGTTCGAGAAAACCTACCCTGTACTGATGAGGAGCAATCACTCCGAAACTAGTATACAGGCGGTTTCTTCGAGCAAATAAATTTAATAGCCCTTTCTCTTATTTAACAAGCATCTGTATACCTTGCTTCCTGTGATGGGGTAGTATACACGGTTATATATCAGATGTAATTTAATACCTGTCGGAGGCATATAGCCAGAGGAGTATTTTGTTTTCTGATATATAATCGATCCACCTAAACCTATATATTAAAAATATGTAGGTACATACAGCAGTCATAATTTTCAAATTTAATTTTCGCTGTCGGGCTTCATTATACTTTTATAGTTTATTGCAATAATGCAGTTTTCTATAATTTTCGCATATATATATATATATATATATATATATATATATATATATATATATACCATAAAATTACTGTTAAGACCGTTTTGTTACCAGTCAAAACTCAAGAATACGCTGCCCCACCTAAAAACGACGTGTCTTACAGTATCTACATGTACAATTTCACGCACAACTGCTTTCGAGGTCGTTCCAACTAACAAATAATTGATTAGTTTTTGTTGAAATGTGTGAACAAAAACTGATTCAAACTTTTTCGGTGAACTTAAATTGTTCGCTTATATTTGACTCGCTTCGGGTATGAGACGAACTTAGTCTATCTGTTTATCTTTCCAAGAATTCAAATAAATATAATAACCGCAAAGACTTTTATCAATCTTATCCAAATATAGTGAGGATTATGATAAATAAATAAAATTTACTGACAAATTTAATAGGGGACAATAATAATTTATATCTAATACAATAAATTAATTTTTTTATGTTATTCTTTGGTCGGTAATAAAAATATAAATTCCTGAAAAATATTAACGCAACAATATGAAATTATCAACAAGAGAAGCTCTCTTCGGACTAAACGTACTGGGACAAAGGTGCCTAGATATGAATCATAATATGTACATCTGCTTTATCGACTTTCAAAAGGCATTTGATAGAGTCCAACACCCAAAACTCCTAGAGATACTAAAGAGAAAAAACATCGATAGCAAAAATATAGAATAATATCCAATCTCTATTGGCACCAAACAGCGTCAAAGTCGGAGAAGATGTGAGTGAGGAGATTAAGATATGTCCAGGTGTTAGACAGGGATGTGTATTGTCGCCTCTCTTGTTCAATGTATATAGTGAAGGCATCTTTAAAGAAGCGCTGTCAGAAAAAACCGGTGGTATGGTCTTAAAAGGGGAAAGAATTAACAACTTGCGATACGCAGACGATAGTCTAGAAGATCTACAACATCTGGTTGAGTTAACAAGTATTTTCTGCAAGAAATATGGCCTAGATATGAACCTAAAGAAAACCAAAGTCATAGCAACTTCAAAAAACCAAAGCACAAATCACAATAGACCATCTATAAATATTAATAACGACAACCCGGAATGGGTATCCTCTTACAAATATCTTGGCACATGGGTAACTAAAACAGGAGAACACACAAAAGAAATTAAGTGTCAAATTAAAGTAGTTCTCAGCGCTTTCATACCAATAAAAGAAATACTCTGCAGCCGAGATATAACATAAGAACTAAGTACCAGAATGCTTAAATGCTATATATTATCCATTCTATTGTATGGAATGGAGGCTTGGACACTTACATAAAAAAACATCAAAAACATAAAAGCATTTGAAATGTGATGTTATAGGATGATGCTGAGAATACCATGGGTTGATAAGGTTTCAAATGAGGAAGTACTACGCCGAATGAATAAAGCCAAAGAAATTAGTAACACCATAAAAAGAAGAAAATTAGAATATCTAGGACATGTTCTGAGAGAAGATAGATATAATATCCTTAAGCTAATTATTCAATGCGAGAGAACGATTGGCAGAAGAAGAATCTCTTGGCTGCGCAACTTGAGGGAGTGGTTTGTTTGCACGTCGGCAGAACTTTTCAGGCGGGCGATTGATAAGGTCCGAGTGGTGGTGATGATTTCCAATCTTTGAAAGGAGCGGAATTTCAAGAAGAAGAATGTAATTATCCAAAAAATTAATTTATCTTTTTCTTACGTCTTGCAATATCTCTGCAAGGATTCCATTCGCCGGTGGCTCTGTTATTGTCTGAGGTGGTAAATGCTTTGACGTTCGCACACAATTGGTTTCTGTCCGTACGAGATCCGTGAATGCTAATTACTATCTTGAGAATATTATAATGGTACTTGTAATGCCTTTCGGTTCTTTTTTGTATCTCGATTTTCTGTTTATTCAAGACAACTCTCGACCTCACATAGCTAGGGAGGTACTTGACTATATTAATCAAGTTGGTATTTGGTATGCAGTGGCCACCAAAAAGCTTGGATCTGAATCCGGTCCAGCATTTATGGAATCACCTTGATAAAAGTGTTAAGCGTCAAACCTGAGGGAACTTTAGAATGCAGCTGTCCCAGCATGTGAACACATTTTTTAAGATTGTTCTTCTTCTTAGTCTAACGTCAAGAACGACGTGTAGTGATCACGAGTTCATGTCAGTTTACTTAGAACTCTTCTTACAGTCTCTCGCCATCTTCCACGGTCAGCAGCAGTTCTAATGGCTTCCACTAGTGGACGCTCGGTTACTTTTGATACAATGTCTGTCCATCTAGATGGGGAGCGTCCGCGTTTCCTTTTGCCAAGGGGTTAGCCCTGAACAATGAGTCTCTTAATGTTGCCGTGACGAGTTATATGTCCGAAGAAGTTCAGTATTCGCACTCATGTCAAGCTACTGAGACGGTTTTATGGTCCAGTCTCGTTCAGCACTGACACATTGGTACGATGTGCCGTCCACGGTATTCTTAGCATTCTTCGCCATACCCACATTTCAAAGGCGTCGACCCGACGCCTGTCGGCTGCCTTCATAACCCATGTCTCGGAAGCGTACCAGAAAATGGAGAACACTAGGGCACGGACCAGAGATTTTTTGGTATATATATATATATATATATATATTATTCTTTCCAAATTTTATGTAATTGGCTCATTGCTGTTCGGCCAAGTTGAATAATCAAGAGATAATCCACATGCTTGTTTGACATTCAATTTTTATCGACATTCAATCACAAGGCGTCAAAAAAATCCATAAGTATAAACATGTCGAGAGTTGAACACCTCTAGAAATTTCTGATAAAGCAAAAAGTTCCAACGAAATAAAAAAAAGCTATGACAAATTATACAGACAATTCATGGACTGGAGGTTTACAAAATATGTTTCATCTTTTCCGGAAAATATGTTAGTTTATTTTAAAGATCTTGCAAATAAACTCAAATAAATCTACAACTTTATGGACACACTATTTCATATTAAAATAGATGCTAAATACAAACCATCAAACTAACATTTCAAAATACGCAAGATTGTATGATTTTTTCATATGGAAAGATTGATACGTGCTAATAATGTATTTTTATTTTAGTAAAAATGTTAAAATCTTTTAAAATTTAGATAGTTTTAAGTGAATTCTTGTTTTTATTTTATTACCTATTGGTCGTAGAAAAAAAAGTGAATGCAACGATTATGTAATGAATATTATTACATTCACAAACGGTTTACGACACTCGCCTGCGGCTTGTTTTGTAACTTACCATTCGTACGTAACAAAACACTATTAAAATTGTTTATAGAGGTTGGAGTATACAAAATTCGCGCAGGTGTATTAGCGGTCAAATTAAATATATATTTACATAACTAAACATACTGTTGATTTAGTGTAACGTGGTACGAATTGTTTTTTATCACCGTCTAAATAATTGGTTAATTTGAATATTAATAAATTTAAACGACACTATTGTTTAAATACCACAACAAGGTAAATTGTTGCATCAATAAATGGGATAAAAACAAAGACAAAAGTGACATTTTTTGGTAACTATAAGTAAATTTAAGTTTCTAAAATAAAATGAAAAATTAATTTTATATTTTTTATTCAGTTATGTAAAAGTTGGTAGTTAAATCTTTATATATAAAAATGAATTGCTGTTCGTTTGTCTCGCCAAAACTCGAGATGGCTGGACCGATTTGGCTAATTTTGATCTTGAAATATTTGTGGAAGTTCAAGAAAGGTTTAAACGGTGAGAAAATATGTAAAAATTGTGAGTAAAATACTTAAAACGACTATTTAATTTTCCCATACAAACTGTTCCTACCTGTCAAACATTTGACGTTCGTCCCGTCAGTACAGTAACCTCGAGTCCCCTCAAATTAAAGATATATAATGTGGTATTAAATAAGGGTTTTGAATCTTCAACATATATCCACAACATTCGTATTATCGCGTATTTAGATTTTAAAAATGCAAAATAGTGTCAATTGGATGTCGAATCAAAAATACATTGCCATAAGAAAGGTTGTAAATTTGATCTGTCATCTGTCACCATTGACAAATATTTATAGGTGCGTTCGGAAATTTATTTGAAAGAGTAAGTTAGAGAGATATTAAGCTACATAAAAGTCATCATTGTGCTATTTTACACACACAATATCTGTTTTGTTGGAATACAAAACAGTTGTATTGTAGAAATAATGTATTCGGATTATCACGTGTTTAAATTTTTAAAATCCAAAGAAGTGTCAGTTGGTTGTCGAATCTATACATATAAAAATGAATCGCCGTGCGTTAGTTAAAGGACTTTAGGCTAATCTATTTTTTTTCTTGCTTACATAGAGCGAGTTTTTTGCGAGTGATTTGCAAAAAATTATAAAGGCAATTTTTCGCGAATAAAATAAATAAATAAATAAATAAATATTGTGTTAGAAAACGTCAAGCTAACCTCACAGTGGTGGTTTAAAGCTAGAATATATCTACATTATAAAAATAAATCGCCGTTCGTTAGTCTCGCAAAAACTAAAATACCTATTGACTGATTTTAATGACATTTTTAGACAATCTTCAGATTAGCCCCGCATATGTTCCTGTGAAGTTTTATAGCGATAAGATCAACGAAAATGGTGGGAAGGGGATAAAATATAAAAACTATCAAAAACGGCTGATATAAGTGTAGAATTCATAGCCAGATTTAAATTAAATTTTGTAAATGTGTATTTATTGCTTCAATTTAAGAGATAAAATAGTTTTTATCCCGATAAGTCCCTACGAAAGGGGTAAGAGGGGGTTGAAATATAAAAAATATCACAAATGGCCGAAATAAGTGATGAATTTATAGTTTTTGGGGTCGCTAAGTTTGATAGCGATATTTTCCAATCAGACAAGCTAACGGTCGGGCAGGACAACGTCTGCCGGGTCCACTAGTAATTTAATAAATAAATCAATACTTGTTATAAATGTTAAATAAAGTGCGCATTATTTGAAATGTTTTTTTATGAAATCATTACTTTTGTCAAATTAATTAATGAATGCAATAAAGATCAAAATTTTAAACAAAGAAGACTAATAATTGATGAAAGTTTAGTTTCTCGATTTTAACTATATACCTACACAATTTTGTAAAAATGTAAAGAATCGGTTTTGATTTAAAAACTAATGAATATTTAAAAAAAGTAGAGTTATGCTTTAAAATTATTTGTAATACAGTGCAATTTTGTAAAATCTATCTGACAAATACGTTTAATAAAAAAAAAGGGTTTGTAGTGAAAATATTTTGTGGCAAAACTTTCACTCCTTTTATTTTCTTCCAAATGAAATACCACGTACACTTTTTCTTACACACTAAAAAAAATGTAGACTTTTTACAGCTGCTTATTTTGATTAAAAGTCTGCGCTTAAATTTTATAAACAAACATGTTTATTTTTGCAATAAATAGCATAAACCGAGTTATTTATAATAATGGCATTCAGTACAAAAAATATAACTTGTGCTAAACACAGCCCTTAAATAATATAAAAAATTTACGGAAAATCCTAAGACAAAGTCTAAAAATGAAAAGTGGAAACTAAAAAGCAACAGAGAGATATTAACAAACATAACGAATAAGAGAAACAATGACGGGAAAAGAAAGAAAAGAATAATAGATTACTGAAAGAGAAAAACAAATTAATAAAAACAATTAAAAGTTAATTTATGTGGTACACAGTCAGTCAAAATCAGAAGAAGAGAAAAGATAATAATAATAATAAATAATAATAATAATAATAATAATAATAATCCATTTAGGACAGGCTGCGATTAAGATAAATAATTTTTATCAACAAAATAACGAGCAATTTTATCGGTACAAAAATAAAATTTATCTATAAATGGCCCAAGAATCATTTTAATCGCTAAATGGTTTAAATTTGATGTGTTTAGTGTTTTTAGTATGAATATAAATTCTCAATAAAATAATACAGTTAACAAATATGACTTGACAAACCAAATTTTAAGGTTGCTTTAAACACGTCAGGTAGTATAATATATTGGAAACTTGAATTTTTTTTTACTGAAAATAGTCGCAAAAAGGGTAGACCTATTGTGTGGGCCGCGGACGGCCCGCACTGCGACTATTAGAAGGGGGAGGGATTATAGAAAGAAGATGATTGAGAACCCGCTTTTTGAAAAGTTGCAGGTCATAGTTCTCTGAAAAAACTGATTTTGGAAGCTAAGTCCATTCTGTAGCATCCCTGTAAAAGAAGGATTCTTGATGGAGATTTGTCCTTGTAGTGTCAATCTTGACAGTAAATGGGTGAGACTAATCAGCGTGCCGAGTTCTTCGGCCGAAAATGGCCAGTGGTGGTATAAAGGTTTTTATTTCTCTGGAGCATCTGTCATGAAAATATCTGTAGAGTAATATTTGGTCTGCAACACTTCTTCTATGTTCTAGTGGGTGAAGTGTATTGGTAAAAGTTGAGCTGTTTATCAACCAAATGTCCCTTTTCTGAATGGAATCTAGAAGACAAAGGAAATGCCTTGGTGCTGAACCCCAAAAGTGCGAGCAATACTCCAGTAGAGGTCGGATTTGAGCCTTGTTGAATAGATACTGTATATCAATTTTTTATATGTGTCAGTGTTTTTTTTTGATATCCTTTAATAATGTAATCTGTTTCATACAAAAACAATAAACAATATAACTGTAGAAGAATTCAATTGACATAGTTGGTATTACACCCAGTGGTGTATACCTTGGGAACTAAAAGTGTGGTCTATGAGCACTGCTTGAAATAGTCTATAGATTTATATAATTTTGCACGAACGTTGAGGTCCAGTGGGTCTTGTCTTTTCAGTCTTCTGGTTAGATTTGGAATTAGAAGGTCGTTTGCTAGTGTATTGAGATGGTCTTGTAGTCTATTCTGATATTTGGTATGCAGTGAATTGATGGCATCTTTAATCGTTGTTACTTGTAGGTCTCTGTGTATTATGTTGTTCGGGACGTACCAAGGTGCATTGCAGATTTGTCTTAGTACTTTTGCCTGGAAGCGCTGCATTATTTAAATGTTTGAGTCACTTGAATTTCCCCAGATTTGAGCTCCGTATGTCCAAACAGGCTTTAATACACACTTATAGATTAGCAGTTTGTTTTTTATGCTGAAATGTGAGTTGCGGTTCATAAACCAATACATATTTCTGGAACATTAGGTTAAGTTTTGGTCTTTTTGTCCATATATGTTTTCTCCATGTTAGTCGATTGTCAAGTATGCTTGAAGTCTATGTAGGTGGTGTTGCAGTAGCTGAGAAGCTAGGACAGGGACTTCGTGACTTCATCGGCATAAGTTGCGATAGTGGTGTTGTCTGATGTTGGCATATCTGCGGTGTATAGGAGGTATAGTGTTGGTCCAAGGGCACTTCCTTGAGGTATACCAGAGTGGATATGATGTAAGGTGGTGTGTGCTTCCCGTAATCTAGTGTCAGTGGTATCGTTTTTATTAAATTATGATGAGAGATTGATTTTGAATTTCGTTTTATTATATTTTCCAACTCTCCAAATCACTAAGTTATCACATATCTTAAAGATTTTTTAAAGTGGATGGCTATTTGACTAATATAAGGAATAAAGTACCATTAATACATAAATATGTGAAAAAGACATGTTTTTAGTGTTCTATCAACAAAAAGAACATTTAAAAAATCATAGACAATAGACGGTTTCAGAACATAAAAGAGATGATGAGTATGAAAAATCAAACGCAACTGCTCATCCTTTCTTTTATTTCGCCCCAATTAGTAAACCACTCACTTTCAGAATTATTTTTCAAGAAAATGTGTTTATATTGCTTTATACAGAGTAAAAATAATGGCAGATATCTTTGCTTTATTAAAAAAATAATTGGTTTCGTGCTGTGTTTAATTTCACCATCATCACAGATTTTTTCTTTAACGATCAAAAAATTCTGGCGGTTTTTTAAATTACATAAACGTTTAAATAAGGTTGGAAATATATAATATTTTCTTCTATCTTCCTTTTTACATTTTGGTGCGTAAATATTGAAATTAAAGCTTTTAAAAATTGGTTTTGTTTCTCGAATACCTTAATTAAAGTTAAATATACCTTAAAATTCTAACTTCTATAATACAAACAATAAATAAATTAGAATAATTTAAAAATCATAAGCGTGGTGGATAATTTTACCATCTATATTATTTTCAAACCTAATATTTTAAAATCCCCTCATTAATATATTAGTCAAAGTTTTTTTTTTCTTTATTTAAAGAAACCGCATCAACCGCGAAGGTTATTAGCGGGTATGGTACAATAAATTTCATATATTGTAAAATGTTAATGGATTTCAGGAACTTTAGTAACAAGTAAATATTAATCGGGTTCAATACATCACCAAGTTCTTCGGGCAGTCCTGATGTTAACCTTTTCTCTCTATAGTCGGGACACTCCGATATTAAATGTTTCACACTCAGTTCTTCATAGCAGGAGACACATCTTTTGGGATTTTCTTTCTTCAGTAGATGCTGATGTGTGTACCTAGTGTGGCCAATCCTGAGACGGGTTAGGATTGTCTGTTGCTTACGAGAGATTGATTCGTAATTCTGGTGGCTTAAGTTAGGATTGATTGCTTTGAGTTTGTTATTCTCAAGAAATTGCCACCTTTCCCTCCATGTATTTACTATGAGTTGACGAATACTGTGATTTAAATCTTCGTGTGGCACACGGCGAATCAATTGACTGAGAGAATTTGAGCTGGTCTCTCTGGCTAATGTGTCAGCGGTTTCATTACCAACTATCCCTACATGCGAGGGAACCCAAACAATTTCAACACTTTTGCCTATTTTAGATAGTTTTCCTAGTTCTGATTTGATTCTGAGAAGATTGGCATTACGGGGGTAAAGCTGTTGAAGACCTTGCACAGCACTTAGTGAGTCGGTAAAGATGACAACTTCTTGTTCATATTCATGGCAGCGAGCAAGAGCTTTGGCAATGGCGTACAGTTCTCCCGTGTAAACACTTGCTTCTGGTGGTAGTCGATAACTGTAATTAGCCTCGACTGTAATTACGGCAGCTCCTACACTTTCACTAGTTTTCGATGCATCCGTGTATATGTGGTAGTAGTCCACGTATTTGGAGACCACTTCGGAAAAAGCTCCTCTTATGAGTGCTGCTGGAGTATCACTTTTGGGATAATGAGTAAGATGCATATCACATTTGGGAAGGGCTACTGTCCATGGGGGAGGTAGTCAAAAGTTTATTTAACAAAATATAAAGGATACAGTGAACACAAAAGAATCATTTTATTTTAAGTTAAATCGTCTATGTGGGTTCATCAAAAATGTTTATTTTTCCTGTGTTGTTCCTTATTTATTTTTTTCCTCACCACTATTTAATGGTTATTAACAAACTCGAACATTTAATTTTTGGGAAGCCAAGAGATTCCGTTACCTGCCTACGTTGATAATTATTACCACGGTAATTTTAAATATAACGATGGCTCTACAGTCTATATCGAGCCTTGGCCTCCTCAATCCTTCTTCCACATCCGACCCCGGAAGCGCCCGCGCGGAAGGTCACCCAAGAGATGGGTGGACCAAACTAAAGATCTAATCGGCCAAGGCCTACATGAAACTGTAAATATGGCCCAGAATAGAGAGGAGTGGCACAATACTATAAGTGCTGCTACAGGAGCATCATAGTCACTAATCCCCTCTCAGAGAAATGGACCAGAAAGAGAGAGTATTGAGTAGTATGCTCTATTTGCTGCGTTGGTCCTTTTCCTAATTTCTTTGGTTTGGTCGTTGTCATGTGATATATTTGAGCCGAGGTGGTTGTAATTATCAAATCGTTATTTTAAATACTAAATCTTATTTTAGCACATGACTAACGGTTATTTTTTGCTAGTTTTATACTTTATATGTTAAAGTGGCATTCTAAGAATTTCTTATAAAAATAGCGATCAAAAAATTCCATGCATTTGTTTACATTTCAATCTTTTATAAAGTCTCGTTTCTGTAAATAATCCGAACGCACCGTATCCTCTTTCGACCGGAGGCGTATTATCTTTATGGATGTTGTTACACAACCTTTTACTTGAAATATGTGCCATCAGATTAAAAACTTCTCTTTTGTAAAAACTTAAGGGCCTTCCAGGAAACAACTTTTTAATCTCTTCGCCATTTTCTTGTCCCATCTAAAAAAGGTGAGACGCTTTTTAATTTAAATTTTTTTTTAGACGGAACTAATTCAATTTTAATTTTTCGCATCAAAATTCTCCACGATGTCGTACAACATAGTGTAACGAAAATCGTCAAATTTGTGTTCCTGTTTAAAAACTAATAATTCTTACTCGGGGTTTTGTGAATTCTTGATTTCTCGGTTAAATTGATTTTAAGGGAATGGAGAGATCAGTTCACAGACCTATCCACCTGTAACGAATCTTTTAATGTAACTCTAAAAAAAACTTACTAATGCCCCAAATTTTGAGCGCCAATTGTGTAACGAATAGTTTCTTACTAATGCTCGTTTAAAATTAATTATTTTATCTAAATAAATGTTACCAAAAATGTGTACGAAAAAATAATTAATTGATGATTTAATAAAAAGCTAAAGGTCAAAATATTATACGCAGGGTTCTGTGACTCCTTAATTTCTCGATTGGATTAAATTTGAGGGGATATATAGATCAGTTCACGGATCTATGCAGCCGTATTTTTTCTGATTATATCAAACTAACTAAATGAAACTAAAATTACTAACCACGTAAGGGAAAAATCTTTGTCACTGCCCTGCCTTAGGCAGACAACGACTTTCTATAAAAGGGCAACCAAACTTTGATAACTTATATGATCTCAACTCAGTAAGCATTAAAGACCTTACACTTTTTATTTTAAGTTCCAACTGGTTTTCACGGTGGAGGGGAAATGCACCGCCGTCCATCATGATATTACAACGGGGCAAAAGGCTCAAGGGGTTCCCTCCGAACCGCCGTTTTAACCTAACCTAACCTAATCACGTAAGGGCTTCAAGTGATTTTATAAAGAAAAATCACTAAAAATGAATTAACCCCAAACAAATCCAATCGTATTATTTTAATTTAGTATTACAAAACGAGCTAAATAATCCACATATTTCGGCTGCAAGGCTGTAAAAACTTTGTTCTTATCACTTAGAAACAATTAAAAAACCCACAAGTATACATACAGGTGTATTAAAATTAAAGGAAAAAATATTTACAAGATTGGTAAAAGAGGAATACAATAAATATAAAAAAAATAAAATGAATTTAAAATTTTAAAGTTAACAGTTTAACGGTAATATAAAAATGAAAAGATTCCCAAGGTGGATGTCTTCTGTAAAAGAAAATCCGATTTTTTCCTGCCATGGAAACGTCTGCATCTTAGTTTCTAAGGGAAATCAACCAAACTTATCCAATTTGTCTCTTAAAGGAAGGAAACTAATGCTGACTTCCGAATTTTGTACAGCGTATTTAACCGGAGGCCGATAAAACTGCCAATTGACAAACAAAATCTCCATTGACCAAAAAACCAAACCAAAAAACAGCCAACAGGAAAAATAAAAAGCCATGGGAGCTGTCGGCAACCGAAAAAAGCACCCGACAGGAAGAACAGCCACCAGGAAAAGGCAGCCGGCAGGAAAAAACAGCCGCCCGAAAAAAAAGGTCGATAATTAAAATAAAATTGTCACCAAGAATGATTTTTGGCTAAGAAATAATATTTAATATTAACGAAGAATGTCCCCGGCATAAAGTATTTTATTAAAATAAAATAAATCAACCAAATCATTAATGCTAAATTACGTTTAAAAGCGAGTAGAAGAAAGTGGTCTCTGTCTACCGCTATGAAAAAATGGCGTAACTATATAAATGTATGTATACATATACAAAAAAGATCAAATCGTAAGAAACATTGTTTCGTCCTAACTTTATATTCTTATTAAGTTAGTAATAAATAAGAGTTTTAGGGATCCTCAGGCACATACATTATTAAAAAGGGTTTTAAAGATACGGAGTCGTATGTTGGACGTCTAGTGAAAAGAAATGTTGAATTAATCAATAAATATAACCTATAATAATTTTTTTTATGAACAATCCACGAAGGCAATGCTTAAGTAGAATAAATAAATACGTATATTAGCAATAGTTAAGGTTGGAAGAAGAAAAAAATTACAATCTTAAAACAATGTTTTCAGTTGAGAAGTGTATAAAACTGTACGGCGTCAGAATTCTTTGTAATCTATATCGGCACTGTCCATAAAAATGACTAGCGCCTAGGAGCAAAGGCTATGTTTGAATAACAAAAACACACCTTTCAGTGGGCACATGTCGAAGAGTTTATGTTATATATTTATTTCAGATCTTAGTTTATTTATTTGTTAAATATTGTCTTAAACATATTAAACTAACATTTTACAGTTATACCTACTTAACATCTTTTTTATGTAACGTTTCGAAATAAACCGAGTTTAACTACTTTTCCTAATTAACATCCCCTTTCTGAATAACCACAAGACAAAGAAAACGATATAACACCAGATTAGACATTGTCTGAGGATATCCAAGTGAAGAGCCAAGTGCACAAAGCGACCCTTCGACGACCATGTTAGACTTGAATAACCCAAGATTTGGAATTAGGCCAGCAGTAAAGAAATTTCATTTTAATCATTTAAACTAAAATAAAATAAAAATTTAATACTGCAAACGTATACCTTATCAACTTTATTAAAATAAATAAAAGTTCGCTTAAATTTACGTAAAAATATAATGAAGGACGTCACAAAGAAAAACAGTATTTAATTTGAGACAACTCATAAAGTTTAATTAATGCTTCTATATATAACAATAAATTAATTTATACACTCTAGTATTCGTATTAAAAATTTAATTATATATAGCAGTGTATCAATGCTGTAGATTAAGAATAACAGTGGGCTTGGTGACAGAGCATTGTCGACTCCGCAAACATCTTTGTAGGTTAAAAGGGGCTGATAACAGTGAATGCCGTTTCTGTCTTGAAAAATAAAAGAAGACGGATAACGTCCCATACCATTGGAAGGGACTAACAAGGTCCCGGTTCCTGTGCTTAGGCAAAGAAAAACCTGAACCAGAAAGCTACATCAAGATCCCCAACAGCCTCTGGAAGTTCGTAAAACAACTGGGGGTAGAAGAGGAGCTCTAACCACAGGGAGGGCACAATAGACCTTATTAGGTCGAAGTGCATACTTAAAGAAATGCCGTTCATTGGAATTTATCTAATGAATGCTTGCAAAAAATTTAATAAAAAATTTCGCTTTCCCAAAGTTTTACCTAGTCGTTTTAGGATACATAACTGTTAAAAAATAAGAAACATTTAAAAAAAAACTTTTTTTAAAGTACAATTTTCATACCTACAACCGACGAGCATGTATAAAAGCCCTGATAAAAGAAGAAGAAGCAAAAGATGTGTGTAAGAATCGTAGCTAATGGAAGGAAGTGGCGTGACTATATGTATGTATGATTCTTATAACCCAGTACTAGGCTCAAGTTTTTTAATATAAAAGTTAGTAAATTGTTATCATTCTTGTTCAATCGGAGTAAAAAGGCGTAATATAATAGCAATATAACCTAATTTGTACAAGAAATATACAAAAATTTCATATTTTCTCTGAATCTGCTACTGATCCATCAGTAATAGTAAAGCTTTTGGTTTTTTTCAGAAACATTTCAAAAAGAATATGTTTCGCGTGATTAGTTAAATAAAATTATGGACATAATTTTTTTAGGTATACTTTTTTTAAAGTACCATATGTTTCTGTGTTATTATCGTGGTTCGTTATTAAGGTACATAGACATTATAAATAACGACAAATTGGCAAGTACTATTTTTTCATCTGTTTGTCAACTTGGATTTATTGTATTTCTATTATTAAAGCAAAAACACTTTCTGGCTATTCATAAAGCTATGGAGTGCCCCATTCATTTGTTTTCCTGTCAACACCCTTCGCTCAATGTCACTGTCATACTTTCCATCTCTAGCAAACTTTGAACCCAAGTACACAAATTCATTTACTTGTTCCACTCTTTCTCCCTCAATCGAAACTGCATAGTTTGTCATGCTTTCTTCTCTTTCAAAAACCATTACTTTCGTTTTGCTCACGTACCCAATGATAAAAAAAATGAATTAAAAACCATACAAATCCAATAATAGAAGCTATAGAATAATATTATTCGTCATTCCAAATTAACTGAGAGTAGACTGAAGCTAAAATTACGACGACTACACCATAAACGTGTTGGTCTGGCAAGCATTTCGTGAAAACAAAGTTCAGAATTGATAACATAAATGAACTTACTGAACTGTCACTTTCCCGAAATAAATTATTGCGTGTTATGTTTTGGAAATGTTGCCTTGAATGCGAACCCTATATTTCATAAACAATGATGTGGTCAGCCGGGGACCGTTTAAAATTATGAGATCAATTTATTCTTGAACACCGCAATAAAGTCAGATGAAAAGCTGTTTAAAATAATCAAGTGGTTGCAAACGAAACACTTTGCTTAATAAGGAGGTGTTGCGTTATGCACACTTCGGGTATGAGTAATGAGAAATTGTCTGCCTCAACTGTTAAAATGTGGTCGTGTGTGTGAACAAAGAGTAAGGCCTGACATTAAATAATGACATTTTAGGAACTTTCAATTATTAATTACACCGTTATTCAAACTAAGAAAATAAAAAGTTATTTAAGTAGTTGCTTTGAATCATCCATTCATTTATTTTATAATGTTGTGTTGAAAGATAAAACATAAGAACGAAATAACAATCTAAGCGTTGGTTAAAATGCGCTGAAAATTTAAATGATTTTTTAACTCATGACACAAGATATTTTATTTATTTGCCTTCTAATTTTTATGCCAAAATATTTTAAAATATAGGAAAGAAAAATTATTGAAAGAACAGCAATCTGAACCTATTTCTTATTCTAATAACAACAGACAACAGTCTTATTTCTCCCGACTCACCATTTTATATCATCGTATTTATTTAACTTTTAATTTTCTTAAATTAACCATCTTTTACCAATCAAATTCTCCGAAAGTTAGTAATATCTCTGGCAACGTTTAGGTATTGAGTTAGCATCTGAAGAAGCTACGTTTTATTGACGGCGAAACATGGAGTGTTTGTCTAGAATACTCGTAAAGAGCCGAATTTTGGTAAACGATTTTCTGTGGATCGATATACAGACTTCGAGCTTTACTCTTAACCCATATTAAACATTACAAACAGTTTTACCTGTAATAATTTAATAATCGTTTGACAATAAAAAAATAAATAATTTTGTTTAATAAGGAATTAAATACTTTGGAGAAAACAACTTTGTCAATCTTGCGAGTAAATGGGTGTGACTGCTCAGCGTGCCGAGTTCTTCGGCCGAATGTGGCCAGTGGTGGTACAAGAGTTTTTATTTTGTTGGAGCATCTGTCATGGAAATATTTGTAAAGTAATGTCTGGTCTGCAACTTAAAACTCAATAAAATTTAGGCAAAACGAGTCAAAATTATGGTAAGCAGTGAAAAGGACGAACTAACTCCTCCAGACATTTGCAGTTGCTTCCTGATCCTGTCAGTTTTGTTATTTTGATGCGTTATTTTAGTTACACTTTTACCTGCCGTCGTTACATATTAATTACCATTATCTTAGCTTTTTTTTTAAATTATTGAATAATAAAACATAAGAATACACTTAAACAAACAAAGGGTGTATCTTACGCTGTATACAAAAGTGAAACTTGAAAGTCGACAAGAATGAATAAAGTAAAATCCAAGGACGATAAATGCAAATTTAGAGAATACTGAGAGGTCACAGAATAATAATAAGCATCATAGATCCTTCTTTTTATTATGTTTACATTACTTTAAACTAAGATATATAACTTAGTTTAAATTAAAAAAAAATATACGAGACCAAGATAGTTGGCAAATTAAATTCTCTAAATTCTTTAAGAAATGCATAAAAATGGGAAAACTTTACAAATAATTTGTAAAAGTAAATTTAAGGAAATCAGGAAAAATATTGCTCACAAATGATTTGAATTTGCATTGGTAAAACACGGTGAATATTTTCTGAATATGTAAATTGACATATACTATTAAATTTGCTTATTTACATTAATATTAAAAACTTACATTTTGTATATCTTAACAGCGTAATATGTTATTAAATACAGGATGGCCAACCGAAAACGAAACAGAGCCATTTGCAAGAACCTGGTTAATATTTTGGAAAAACGCTCAGACCCGTCGATTTTTCATCAAAGGGAGAGTTTCTTTTCCGGTATTTTTGACTTCACTACTTTTAACCCAAACGAGGGTAAGAATTACCCTAAAACTTTTAACAGGCATTGGAGGTCGAATAAGATGTCTTTCAAAAGCTCTTACAATATTATATACAATTGTTTTTATATTTTAAAATTCCGCCGATTACTTATTAAAAAATTAGATTTTAAATGTGAAACAATCTCGAACGGTAAATATGTTATTCATTCGAGTAAAGTACGCAAATGGTATGAATTTAGTACATAGTACCTAGTTCTTTCTTGCACGAATCGGTCCGATTTAAACCCAAGAGTTTTTCACGAGGTGCATACACAGCAACCGGAGAAATTAAATGTAAGGGCTGGCATTTGCGGTTACTGACTGGTGGGTTCTCTTTATCTACCAGGCAATTTAAATGGCAAAATGTATTTGCAATTACTTGAAGATGCTATTGACCCTGCCTTGACTGATATATTTGAATATAATCCACAGTATGACGAAGATCACTTTTATTATTAACAGGACGCTGCTCCTCCGCATTATGCAGCGATTGTTCGTCAATGTTTAGACCAACGTTTTCCACGGCATTGGATTGGGAGAAGAGGCAGCATTGAATGGCATCCACAATCGCCAGATTTATTGCCTCTAGATTTTTTTTTGTAGGGACATTTGAAAAGTAAAATCTATAAAACACAACCAGCGTCGTTGGAAGATTTGCGTCAAAGAATCGTTGACGAGTGCCGTCGAATTACTCAGGAATTTCTTCGGAATGTGCGTAAACGTTTTGAACAAAATCTTTCTTATTGTATGGAAGCGGGCGGTCATCAATTTAAATATTTAATTAATTAAGTATTAAGTAACTAAAATAATTGGAATATTAACATGTAATTTTTTTAAAATATTGAGAGAAAATGTAAAATTTAAAGACTATTGTAAGGAGAATTGTCAGAGTTTCCAAAAGACATCTTATTCGACCCCCAATGTCATTTAAAAATTTTGGGGTAATTCTTACCCTCGCTTGGGGTTGAAAGTAGTGGAGTAAAAAATGATGAAAAAGGGTGTCCCCCTTTAATAAAAAATCGACGGGTCTGAGTGTTTCTAAAATGTTAACGAAGTTCCTGCAAATGACTCTGTTTCGTTTTCGGATAGCCACTCTCTATTTAAAATCCACCAATAAACAAATATACATGATTTTTGGGTGCTGCAGGGAAAGCGGTATTTTAATGTCGTAAAAAATTTATATTTTACATCTAAAGCAAAAAATAACTTTGGAACAAACACAAATGTGCCAATGTTTTAATTTTTATGGTCAATTTTATAAGATTTTTCAAATTTAATAACTTTCTTGCATTTTCCTTGGTAATTAAATATAACTATATATAACTAACTAATTTTTTAGCAACATAAAATATTATTTTAATGGACAGATTAATAAGTTAAATATTTGTTTTTAGCTGTGTAATTTTAGAAAACAAAAATGCATTAGTCTGAAATTAAATATCGATTACTTTAGAGCTTTACCGAGTAGAAATAATGGTAATGAAATGCTTTCTTACAAAGAAATATTTAATTAATTTTACTGTTAAAAACAAAATAAGAATTTTCATCAAAAGATTTAATATTGTTACACGGAGAATCCGCAATATAATAAAATTAATGATTCGCATAATTTAGAAATTCAGCACGTCGTTGGTTTTGGTAAAGTTCTTTCGCCATAAATATTAGTGTCGTATATTAAATTTTTGGTGAAAATAACGGAGAAGCCTTTGAATTTTAACTTAATAGTGTGACTATCCCACAACTCGCTTGTGCATAGAAAAAAACTGTTAGATGCAAAAACTTCGTCTGCAAATAAAAAGCTATACGTCCACATAATACATAAAAACTAAAAGTTGTGACAAAAATTTTCAGTAATCGTATAAAGAAAATATAAAATTAAAGTAGTGGTAAATTGTTTGTATGATAAATGTCGTTGATTAATACCAATAAACATTACCTATTAACATTATGATTATACATACATAAAGTCACGCCTTTTTCCTATAGGGGTGGGCAGGGACCACTTCCTTTCACTTGCTACGGTTCTTACACACATCTTTTGCTTCCTCTACTTTCATTAGTGCTCTCATACATACTCGTCGGTTGTTGGTACTCTTGACCTGGCCTTTCTTCAAAACAATGTTGACCTGATCGAGATATGTTCTCCGAGGTCGACCTCTACCAACTTGTTCATTTACACTCGCCTTATAAATTTGTTTCGTCAATCTTCCTTCATCCATCCTTTCCATGTGTCCAGCTCATCTAAGCATTTCTTTATCTATCTTTGTAACTAGATCTTCTTTTACACCACAGCGTTATATTATCTCAATATTCTTTACTTTATGCAACCGAGTCACTCCAGCTATACTTCTCAGACTACTCATCTCCGCATCATTAATCCTATTTTCATGCTTCTTCTTCCAAACCCAACATTTACTACCATACATAAGTGTAGAAACCAACACACCTCTATGAACAGCCAGACGTGCCTTTTTTGACACTTCCTGGCTATTCATAAAGCTATACAGTGCCCCATTCATTTGTTTTCCTGCAACACCCTTTGCTCAATGTCACTGTCATACTTTCCATCTCTCGTAAACTTTGAACCCAAGTACACAAATTCATTTACTTGTTCCACTCTTTCTCCCTCAATCGAAACTCCACAGTTTGTCATGCTTTCTTCTCTTTCAAAAACCATTACTTTAGTTTTGTTTACATTTATTTTCATCTCTTTGATTTTCAGGGCATCATGCATAACATTAACTATCGTCAGCAACTCCTCTCCAGACGACGCTAATATGACTTGATCATCGGCGTAAAGAAGGCATTTGGCGATCAAATCGTTCATTTTCAATCCAAACGCACTCTCTTTTAAATCTTTTAAACAGTTGTCTATGTATAAGTTAAACAGCCATGGTGAAGCCACATATCCCTGTCTCACACCTTTAACGATGTTAGACCAGTCCGTGCAAGCTCCGTTTATCCTGACACAAGCAGTGGAATACCCGTAAAGTGATTTCAGTGCTCGTATTAAACTACCACTCACCCCATACATAGACAATGTCGATCACAATTCACTCCTCACCACTCTGTCACATTATGATTATCAGTAAGAACATCAACATAAACGCTCAATTTACGGTAAACGATACACCATTGGAAAGAGTGGAGAAAATATGCTACCTGGACTGCAATATCAGTTTTACATGGGATCATAGTAATGAAATAAGAACTTGAATTGAAACAGCCACAAGCACTTTTAACCGCCCTAAGAATGTCCCTTGTAACCCATCTCTTAATATTAATATACGTAGAGATAACCAAGTTCTTGAAAATTTTAAGATCTTGTCTTGATTTCAAGACAACATCAAAAATTCAAACGAGATACAAATACCATAAAAAAATCTATTTAATCTTGAGTACCTGAATCGAAATTCGTTTCCTATATTTCGTACTTTTATAAATAAACAAAGCACTATAAGTTAAAATTAAGCAACTTATTAATTAAAAACCGTGAATAATATTTAGTCAATTGGGGTGATTTAAAACATATAAATTGTAACGATTTTGCGATACGCCACTGGAATGAACGAAAGCAAAGTGGGCGATATAGTGAAGTCACAGCCAATGACAAGGATGTTCCAGTACCTTCCCGACCAATCTGGAATATTCTATAGAACACTTTGGATACGTTTAGAAGATTCTTAAAAATTGGTCTTTGTTCGCGGAGGGGGCAGTAGTCAGTTTTAAAAAGTTTATGATTGTGTTCGCTAGTTGACATAAATGTGTAAATAAATTCTAACCCCGAGTGTTATTAAAGTAAAAACGTAACAATATCCTTTGATGATTTATAAATCAGTATTTTTTATGGAAAAACTTGTTATACCTAGTGATAATAGTTTCCCAGTTTCTACTTTTTCTTATCTGAAATAGCGAAAAAAGGAACGAAAGAGGGCAAAAATAACATAATAAATAGCACGTCGGATCAAACGCATTAACACAAAGACAACCTGACACATTACCATTAAGATAAGATACCGGTTTTTTGCAACAGAAAATATACAGTTGCCATTTTTAATAAATATATGATATTTTAAAATACAAAAAATCAATCACAATCGCCCAACATAAAGGGAGCAGAGTAAAATGAAAACCTTAAATTTGTTGAGAAAACACTCTAATAGAAAGAGTGATAGAAAACGAAAAAATTGAAATGCAGATAATTTAAAAAATATATTAAAAAAGTAAAATTAAATTTTCATAATATTGTCGTGTAAAACATATTTTTCCACTGTGGTAACCGCATAATTTGTATAAATTCATTTTCCAGATTAAATTTATTTAATTTATTTTGTGGACAGCAAATTTTAAAACGTAATTAGTTAGTGGAGGATAGGTTGGAAAAGTGTTTTAAGAAAATGGATGCGTAATAAAAATCTTTCATAAATCAGTAAAAGTAGATTATTAAAAAAGAATCCCCCTCGCATCTATACACTCCAAAAAGAACATGTAAACCAACTACTCCCTTGTCCAAGACATTTATGACCACAACCAATTATTAATTGCACAGAACTCAACGATGTTTAGTTAAATTGGTTCCTTCACATATCGGGATAACTGGCAACGAAAACGCCGATTGCCTAGCCAAAGAATCTGTCTCAACATTCACCACCAAGAAAAGTATTCAACTATCCACCGATTTAAAAACAAACATAAAAAATATAGTGAGAAAAAACGGGCAAGAACACTGGAACCACGTTTCCACATTTCCTCACAACAAAGAACCTACTGTAAAACCTTTCAACTGCCCAAGTCTAAAGAAAAATGAAATGGCGGTCGTTAGAAGGTTATACATCGGGCACTCTCGACTTACACACGGACATTTAGTGTCATCATCTCCGCAGCCCCACTGTCAGTACTGCCACTATATTCTGCACATCGAGCACATACTTGTAGAATGTCCGCAATAATCCGATAGACGTCAGCAACTAGGATTAAAACCTAATAACGAAAGACATTCTAAACAACACTAACCTAATATCCAGAACAATCAAGTTTCTTACAGAAGAACAACTTATTAATAAAATATAAACTTTTTTACAATTACTTAAAATGTACTTCCTTAATGTAAAAATTGTACTGTCAATTTAATTTTGTAGTTTAAATTACTGCAAATAGCCATAGCTGTCTTAGGCACGTTAAACAAAATAAAAAAAAGAGTCCTGTTTTTTTAACAATAAAAATAATTAACTTCTCAGTGGATGCTATAGTTACGGGTCGGATTTTGCGAATTCCGAATTTTGACATATCTTCATATTTTAAGGTCTCCAGAGTCGAAAACAATAGTTTTTAAATAGACGTCTGTGCGTGTGTGTGTGTGTGTGTGTATGTACGATTGACATAAACAAAATATTGTTAATGGCAATTATAATTTGTTATAAACAATTTGAAATCGTTTTTATAATAATTATAACAAAAAAAGGTTCTTTTTTATTCTTTCCACTGTAAAGTTAGTCGCGTGGACCTTTCGGGTCGCACCCAGACCACTGATATTTTATAAATACTTGTTAGATACATTAAAATAAATTTTTCAAAAAAAAAATATTTTTAATTACATAATAAATTATAATACAAGTATATTTAAATACAGGACAGTATTAAAATACAGTAAAATAACAGTACTGCAATCAAGTCCATAATTGTAAAATATTTTGTCACGTATCAGTTATTTTAATGCATTATTAAAATACTGCAACACAAGTTAAGCAAAGTAAAGGTTGTTAATTTTTATCGAATAACGAGATATCAGTTTATTAAAAATTGATTTTAAATTCCAAATAAATTTTCTTGGTAACAATTTTCCAGTTTTATTAAAAATAAAAGTTTTAACTGACTGGTTAAATTAATATTAATTGACAAGGTCCGTATGTAACCGAAAAATGTTAATCCCTGATAGGTAAAAATAAATTAATACCTAACGTGCTTATTAAAATATATTGGCACCGTATTGCCAAAGTGTTGACCCCGGGGAAAGTATATGAGGGAATATATTTTGATTAGGTAAACGTCTTTATTTATAAAAGCCTACGACGCTTTTACGTTATATCGAAGACTTGACAGGTGTTTTAAATTAATTAATTGTGATTTTAAAATATTTTGTATGTAACATAAACGACCTCGATTACATTAATTCGACTTGCTATAATTATATGGTTAGGCAGGAGATTCGTGCCAGAATAGAACAAGCTCGTGCTTCGTTCCTGAAAATGCGTAAAGTACTTTGCAGCAGAAATTTAAGCTTGCCTCTGCGCGTCCGAGTGCTTCGCTGTTACGTGTTTAGCATACTGTTTTATGGAATGGAAGCTTGGACTTTGACAGATGCGATGTGCAAAAAATTGGAGGCCTTTGAAATGTGGACGTACAGAAGGCTATTAAGAATCTCCTGGGTAGAAAGAGTGCGTAACACCGAGGTACTTCAACGCCTCGACAAGCAGCTGGAAGTTCTGTTTACACCAAAAAAGCGCAAACTGGAGTATTTTGGTCACATCTTAAGAAATGACAAGTATCGACTTTTAAAGCTTATTATAGAAGGGAAGATCGAAGGACGAAGAGGCCCGGGTAGAAGAAAGATGTCCTGGCTAAAAAACTTAAGACAATGGTATGGAGTGAGCACTACCACATTGTTCCGCCGAGCTGTAGACAAGGTTCAGATAGCGCTGATGATTGCCAACGTCCGAGGAGGACAGGGCACCTAAAGAAGAAGATAATTATATGACGGCTAATGTTGTAAATATTGTAAATAAATAAAAAACTAATAGAGTAAGTAACTACTATTGAAATAAGTATACTGTTAACAACTTGATTGTTTTTAAAGTTAATAATTTATTAACACGTATGTTGTATAATACAGTTATGGCTTTTTTATAGCTTGTCGTATAGGTTAAACAAACAGCAATATTTTTATTTTATTTTTTTAATTCCCAGCGGAAAGTTATAGCAATGGGTAAGTTTTTGCGAATCCCGAATTTTGACATATCTCCACATTTCAAGGTCCCCAGAGTCGAAAACAATAGTTTTTAAGTGGACGTCTGAGTATGTACGTATATTCGTATGTGCGTTCGTAATTATTTTTCGTCTCGATTATCTCGAGAACAAAAAAATATCGACGTGGGTCCAATTGCATTGGACGCATAATTACGCAACTTAGAATTGATTAGATTTTCAGCAAAATCGATTAAACTGTTTTTTATGGAGAATTAAAAAACTGAAAAAAATGGTAAACTACCTGAATTTTGCAATTTATAAATTATACTATTTTTGATACAGAATTTTAAGATCTTTTGAATATTATGATTATTGCAAGTTAGGAATATTTGTATGAAAAATATGATGACAAGGGATAGTTTTAAAAAACAAAAAAAGGAATTGAATAATTTTAAACTTGTGTCAGTATTGAGAGAATAGCATTGAAGACGCTATAATAGTGAAAAATTATTGTTAAGAATAATCAAGCATTGTTTATAACAATTAAATGTTGTTACTAACAAATAGTTTTTGATCATAATAATAATAAAAAAAAATTCAATGGTAACGAACAATTGAAAATAGCACCCGCTTATGAAATGATAAGAAAAAGTTTAAAAGAATACGGTTGACATAAATAGAATATTGTTAATGACAATTATAATTTTTTATAAACAATTTGAAATCGTTTTATATCAAACAGGAATTTTTTATTTTTTATAACAACAAAATATATGGTATTTTTTCATTCCTTCCACTGGGAAGTTAGTAGTGTCGACCTCTCGGGTCGCACCCAGGCCACTGATATTTCTTTTTTGTATGTTTTGTCACACTTATTCACATTTGCAAACATTTCCAGTTTTTTAAAATTTGGCTCAATACAATTTTTCGTTCATATTTTTTACAATCGAAGACTTAAGTCAATGCAAATGAACAGCAAAATATTAGGTTAAATTTTCTATCGATAACAGTTTTTCAATTAAACATAAATTAATTTTTGTAAATTGCGTCATAATTTTTAATTTAAAAGTAATTTCAAAATTATGTGGCTTATTTTATGCGTCGGTAAGTAATTAATTCATACTTCCGCTAATTCAAAAATATTTTTGGTATTAAATAAACGTACTTTTCCAAAAAAAAATCAATATTTCCAATAAATATCCACAAACACCGCGAAACTTCACCAAAAACAAATTTTTCCGCGCAATAACAATCGAGTCCACTTCATTAAAACAATTCCGACGAAGAAATTTTTCCCGCTCAACCGACACTCCTCCGAATTACTTTTCCGCGAAAAGCACGCACCAGAATGTCGGCACAGGACGTCTATCTGGAGCCCCTTTGGATACAGAACTGGATGCGGCTAGCAAACAGGCGTTGCGAGTATATTCGCCGAGGAGAATGCGAAACGTGCCGATCTGTCATGTCGGCATTTATTCGCTACTAAAAGATGTTTTAACATTTTTGAACATACACCCAGATGATAAATCTCCGATGCAGGCATGTGTGAAGTTATTATCTTATGAAAAATATCACTTGCTGAATATGACCGGCTAGTGAATTTATAGTCATCGAGAGTTATATGTAGACAGAATTTTTCCGTACGGACGTTTGTGTCTTTATCCTTAAGAAATATTTTTCAGTTTATAAAGTTTATAAAAAAGAATCCGATTTAACACTTTAACCAGATGTTTATTAAAGGTAGTACACAAAAGGTTATTTAAATTAACCTGCGAATATTTTATTGATGCACAGATATTTCATTGATCGTGTATCTTCTTCTTCATGTAGCTTCTCCATTATCGGAGGTTTGCTAACGTCATGGCAATTCTGACCTTGTTCTTCTGACTTTAGGATACTCGGTCCCTCTCCCCACATAATCATCAGTCGAGGCTCTGCTCTAACATCCTCAAATAGGTTCTTGATGTATTTTTCCCATTCTTCCATTTTTTCTTCGTGGAGTCTAACAGTTTCCTATCTGGGTTACGTATGCTGTGGATTGTGAATTTCCTGTTCGTCGATGTAAATTCTTTCACCCTCCTATAGAGGTTGAAAAAGTCGTGGCGACGCTGTAGGTTTTCGATTTCGGAGCATTGGGAAACCAACAATCTTGTTCAGTTCAACGCCCAAAAAACACAAAGTGCCACGTTTTCTAAGAAAGTGAATTCCTCAAATCATCCCATCACAATGTCCGGAAATACCCTTGAACCAAGTCCCTCCATCTCGATTTTGGGAGTCACGGTGTCCAATAATATGTCTTGGCATGACCATGTTGCTAACATCGCAAAGTCGGCAAGCTAGAGGCTGGGTTTTCTGTGGAAAGCCAGAAAGTTTTTTACTCCTGATCAACTGTTGACGACGTACAAGGCTCAAATCCGACTTCTACTGGAGTATTGCTCGCACATTTGGGGTTCAGCACCAAGGCATTCTCTTCGTCTTCTAGATACCATTCAGAAAAGAGCCATTCGCTTGATAAACAGCTCAACTCTCACAGATACCCTTCAACCTCTAGAACATAGAAGAATAGTTGCAGACCAGTCATTGCTCTACAGATATTTCCATGGCAGATGCTCCAGTGAAATAAAAACACTTGTACCACCATAGGCCACATTCGGCCGAAGAACTCGGCACGCTGATCAGTCTCACACATTTACTCTCAAGCTTGACACTACAAGGACCAATCTTCATCAAGAATCCTTCTTTTACAGGGCTGCTACGTAATGGAATAAGCTTCCAAAATCAGTTTTTCCAGAGAACTATGACCTGCAACTTTTTAAAAAGCGTGTCCACAATCATTTCCTTTCTATAATCCCTTCTAATAGTCGCAGTGTGGGCCGTCCGCGGATGGTTCTGTTGAGAAGCTTATAGTCGTTTAATGTTTAGTTCAGGTTGTATTTTATTGTTTTTACCGTTTTTACGGGGCTTAAAGTGTTAACATATTAAACGTTATATTCTTTAACACAAAAATTAAATATCCTTGTTTTAAGCCTCTTATTTACTGAATATTACCAACTTATTAAATTTTCTTATATTAATTTTGTGAACTTTGGTCTTGGTAAAGTATATACCATAGTTGCTCTATCTAGTCCATTAAAAACCACAACAAACATAACCCGCATGCACTTATCGAACATAGAACTCCCAAACACACTAAAACGTTCATTTATACTCAGAGTCTCAGGCTTTCAAGTTAAGTTTTTCCTACTTTTCCTAACCACCAGATGATATTCGAAGAATTCCAGGCCACAATTTCCGAGGAAGTAGGTATGTTCGAAATACTTTATAAACCTCTAATTTATATTCTTACTAATAATTTGTAAAACAGTAAACTGAAATTTTATTATTATTTTTTCATTTAACTGCAAAATAAATAAATATTATAGCGATTAAAAAGTACCATACATATTTTATTGAATGTGAATATTAAATTTGATACAGGAATTTTCGGGAGTAAAAAGTCAGAAGTAGAACAATAATTGTCATACCTTGATGGGTATGAAACGCTACAAACATTAGCTACTTACTTTGATTATTATGAATAAAACTATCTTTACAAAACAACAATTCACATTTTTTACAGCTTTTGCAGTTTTAAATACGTTATATAGGTAAAATTGAAATTTTTTACGGATATATACAACCAGTAGTAGTAGTAGTAGTAGTCTGAGAAGTATAGCCGGAGTGACTCGATTGGATAAAGTGAAATGCTTAGATGGTTTGGATACGTAAAAAAAAGAACAAAGGAAGATTGATGAAACAAATTTATAAGGCGAGTGTGAATGGACGGAAGTCGGTAAAGGTCGACCCCGACGAACATATCTCGATCAGATCAACATTGTTTTAAAGAAAGGCCAGGTCAAGAGTACCAACAACCAACGAGCACGTATGAGAAAACTGATAAAAGTGGAAGAAGCAAAATTTGTGTGTAAGAACTGTAATAACTGGAAGGAAGTGGTCTCTGCCTACCACTACGGGAAAAAGGCGTGACTATTTGTATGTATGTTTAATTACCTAAATTGGCTGCAGTTGTTTTAAATAAAAATTTGAAACTTACCAAGAGATTATAGTTGGATAGTAAAGTACATTATCATGTCTTACCTGCAAAATAAAAAATTATATTAAAATTTAGTTTAAAAACAATATATTTTATTTTTATTAAATAGGAAGTATATATTTGAAATTTATTAATTTAACAAATTCGGAAACGTAACAACTTTAACTTTAAGGTTTATACACTGCGGTCCATATGTATGGAATAAATTTATTTTTAGCGTTATTTGTTCAATAAAAACTGAAACAGGTCGATTTTTATTGTAAATTTGACAATTTACAGTATGAAAATATTACCCCTCTCTTGCACCCCCTCTGAATTATGAGCACCCCCTTGAAAAATTTAAATAAGAAGGGGGGTCGTGTGGCACCTAGTTCGGAAGGGATTTTCATTCTCTGTTCAGCTAAACCAAGTTTTTTAAATTTGGTGCAATCATAACTGAAAAAAATTATTTAAAAAATGGAAAATGTTTATACTCCAAGTTATGTATTTGTTTAAAAAACCTGAAACACATCGATTTCTATTCTCAGTTTGAATATTTATAGTATAAAAATATCACCCCCTTCTTGCACCGCTTCTTAATTATAAAGCTCCCTCTCAAAAAATTAATAAGGAAGGAGGTCGTGTTGCATCTTTTTCAAAAGGGATTTTAATTTTCTGTTCAGCAATAATAAGTTTTTAAAATTTGGTGCAATTATAGCTGAGAAAATTTGTTTTGAAAATGTGAAATTTTTATACTTTACGTAGAATGAAGAAAATATTTTTTAGGAAGTGTTTTTCAATTTATTTTACAATTAAATAAAATGTTCAAAATGACCACCATTCACTCCTTGACAATAAGCAAGGCGATGTTGGAATTCTCGTGCAACATTTTAAAGGACCTTAGAGGTAATGTTGTTAATTTCTTCTACGAGAATTCCAAGATCGCCTTGCTTATTGTCAAGAAGTGAATGGTGGTCATTTTGAACATTTAATTTAACTGTAAAACAAATTAAAATATACTTCCTAAACATTATGTTAATTAGTTCCTTTATTCACGTAAGGTATCAACATTTTACATTTTTAAAATAATTTTGTTCAGTTATGATTGCACCAAATTTAAAAAACTTGGTATTGCTGAACAGAGAATGAAAATCCCTTTCGAACAAGATGCCACACGACCCCGCTTCTCATTTAAAATTTTTGAGAAGGTGCTCATAATTCAGAAGGGGTGCAAGAAGGGGGTAATATTTTTATACTGTATATTGTCAAATTGAGAATAGAAATCGACCTGTTTCAGGTTTTTTTAACGGATACATAATTTACAGTGTCAATATTTTTAAATTTTAATAACAAATTTTCTCAGTTATGGTTGCACCAATTATGAAAAACTTAGTATTGCTGAACAGATAATGAAAATCCCTTTCGAACAAGATGCCACACGACCCCCCTTCTCATTTAAATTTTTTGAGGGGGTGCTTATAATTCAGAGGGGGTAATATTTTCATACTGTAAATTGTCAAATTGTTTGTTAATTTGTTTTTTTATTTCAGTAAATGTAACGGCTGATCCAGTGACAAAAAGAACTGTAAGCAAAATTGTAGACAATAAAATTTCCAACATTTTGTTTCCCTACAAAATAGTTTCTTGGCCACGTTTTGCACGCAAACACCCTTTTTTAAGCTCTGCTGACTGGACTATTTACATTTGTTTTGCTTTGGATATGAGCAATTGTAGACGTGGTTTATTGAACATTTTAGAAGATCTTATTATACCAACATCATGTACTGTAACAAGTATACATTACTTTCCTTAACTAGACTGCATGTGTACATAATCTGTATATTTTATTGTTATAATACTTTTTTCTGAATAGTGTATAAACATTGTAAATGTAGATATCGGCAAAGTGCTAGGTAAATTTTTAGGGCTGAATAAAGGAAAAACCAATTAAAATGACTTGGGTGTATCCAGAAAATGTTTTCATTAAAATATTGTTACGGAATAAAGATAATAAGCAAAATAACTTTCCCCAATCGGTCTTTAATGATAAAACAATGATGTGGTTATTTATTGTAAAAACAGTACAAAATGTCACTTGTTATTTTTAAAATCTCCATACCTAATATTTTAGAAGAGAAAAAATATGTATGACAGTTTTATATTTTGCACAATTTTCTTAGCACTCGTAAAACAGAAGCAAATTTAAACTATCATCACTCTAAGAAAGGCTACAATCTTATAAACTCGGTTTCGTACACATCCAAACTTTAACTTTTGATGAATCCAAAATTACTATTTCAACTTATTTATCTCAGTTTATTGAGTTTACTACTTCGTGAATAAGATAAAGTACCTCGAAAACAAGAAAGTGCCAACTAGTAGACAACGTGAGTTTAATACAAAGCTGCAGTTGCATGATAAAACTGAAAGATTTATGAATTGTTTTTAAATTATTTATGTCAAATCGGTAAAACAGTTTGAAGGGTAAAACAAGATTATCGCAACATTAAATGTTAGAAACAATACGATTATGATATTAATGTCGAAGACATAAAGACTCTAATAAACCAACCTATATAATATAATATACCTAATGCCAATAATCCTACAATTGAATTCGGAAACTACGGATATACACATATATAATAAAATCGCCGAATTTTTTGTCAACAACCAATGTTGGATATTTCCTTGGGAGGCAGTAAAGAACATCGATGTAAAATAAACAGTCACAAGACGACAAAGGGACAAAATCGACAAGATCATTCACCAATAAAAAAAATTTTTTTACAGTACGCCACGGACACTGAGACAAAGGATATGCATGAAAACAAATGTACATACATACATATATTCACGCCTTTTTCCCGTAGGGGTAGGCAAAAACCACTTCCTTCCAATTCCGATACGGTTCTTACACACATTTTTTGCTTCCTCTACTTTCATCAGTGCTCTCACACATGCTCGTCGGTTGTTGGTACCCTTGACCTGGCCTTTCTTTAAAACAATGTTGATCCGATCGAAATATGTTCGCCGAGGTCGACTTTTACCGACTTGTCCATTCACACTTGCCTTATAAATTTGTTTCGTCAATCTTCCTTCATCCATCCTTTCTACGTGTCCAAACCAACTAAGCATTCCTTTATTTATCTTTGTAACCACATATTCTTTTACACCACAGCGTTCTCTTATCTCACCATTCTTTACTTTATCCAACCGAGCCACTCCGGCTATACTTCTCGGACTACTCATCTCCGCAGCATTTATACTAATTTCATGCTTCTTCTGCCAAACCCAACATTCACTACCTTTCATAAGTGTAGGAACCAACACACCTCTATTCACAGCCAGACGTGCTGTTTTTAAAACTTTCTAGCTGTTTATAGAGCTATGCAGTGCCCCATTTATTTGTTTTTCTGCCAACACCCTTCGCTCAATGTCACTGTCATACTTTCCATATTTCGTAAATTTTAAACCCAAGTACAAAAATTCATTCAATTCATTCATTCATTTCTTTCTCCCTCAATCGAAACTTTACAGTTCGTCATGCTTTCTTTTCTTTCAAAAACCAAAAAATGATATAAAGTAATATTAAGGAAAATAACTTTTAAAATGAAATGATTACTTGTGAGATACCCTGTATTATATTTGTGTTACTAAAACATGTGCCAATACAAGAAATTTTCCAAAATTTTAGTAATTTATAGAGAATTATTATTGCCAACCTAGTATTAACAATATTTGATTAATAAAATATGTAAAAAGTATAAAACAGATAATTAAGAATTTATAACAGTTAAAATTCTAATTAAATTTGACTTACAATGTAAAGTAATGTATTTTAAAAATTAATTGATTAAAAAAAAAAAAAAACTGTTTAATTTTTGTTACCAAAAGTTTAATAATCTGATTGGTTTTTCCAATTTTAAAGTCACAGCCAACTATGATTTTGTTATTACTAGCAAGATCTTTTATGGTATTAAGGATTAGAATGTACGATTTCAATGTTGTCAAAGTTAGGGTGATGCCCAGTTAAGATACTGTGTTCTGCCAATCCACAAGACATTTTATTTAAGTTGATATCACTTTTATGTTGTGTTACCTTATTCCTAATTCATTTTTCAATTTCTGTCATATTTTTATCACATACGAATTCAAATGACAACATTTTTGATCTCTTTTAACACACCTAAATACCTGTACTAAAAGTTGTTGGCTTGTCGTTACTTTTTCTTTTTATTTAAATTTAACATTGATAAAAACAGTAGTAAGTCTTTCTTGTACGTTAAAAATCCTACATTTATTTCGTTTTAATTTTTCAAAATCCAAATATAATTTATTTGAAGTCTTAGTCCCACTTTGTTTAACATTATTATGGACCAAATCATTGAAAATATTAAAATAGTTAACGCTGGATATAGGAAGGGCAATCGCACCATTAAAGTATTATGCTATGCAAACGATGAAATCCTCATAGCAGAGAATGAAGACGACCTACAACGCCTGTTATACCAGATAACAGTAACAGCAAACAAGTTTAACATGAACATCGCAACAAAAAAACACAGTCAATGGTTATCTCTAAAGAACCCATAAGGTGCAAACTGGCAGTTGACAACAAGATAATCCAGCAGGTGAGAAGATTCAACTGCCTAGGAGTGAAGGTATCAAGCGAAAGAAACCTAATTGAAGAAGCACGAACACAAGCAATAAAAGCAACAAGAGTCAGCGGATACCTGAGAGATATCATTAGACGAAATAAAATGATGAGTACAAAAAGCAAGCTGAGGATTTATAAAACATGTGTAAGACCTATTTTAACGTACGCCACAGAAACCAGAGCTGAAACATCAACAACGAAAAGAATAATGAGAACGAACGAAATAAAAATACTAAGAACCATCAAGGGTGTTACCCTTAGGAATAGAATAAGAAGCCAGGATATCAGAGAAGAATTAGAAATACAGAATGTGGTAAGATGGGCTAGAACACGCAAGAGGTGCTGGAAAGACCATGTGGAAGGATGGGCAAAGTGGGCCATGTTGCAAAAACCAAACTCGCGAAGACCGATAGGCAGACACCCAAGAGATGGTACGAAAGCTGGAGATCAGCGTCACAGGAAGAGCTCCGAAGGAGGCTAAACGCAACGGACTAAACAGAATCGAGTCCTACTATAAGAAGAGGAAGAAGATATTTTAGTCCTTGATAATTTAATAGCCATTTTAGAAGGAATCCCTAAGAACGTAAAAAAAAGCTTGAACCTTAAAATTTACTGTACGCGTAAACGAAACTGTTATATGATAAATTTGATATGGGATCGTAACAATATTTAGGATTTCATTTTAAAAACTTTGGTTAAACATATTTTTAAAATGTTTGTTTAACTGAATTTGTTTTATTTGTAAATTTATTAAAAAAAACCTCACTTAAATTTTTCTTATTTGCTGATGCAATTTTTTCGCATAAGAGACAAAAAAATGTTAATTGATTGTAAGTATAAGTTTGTTAATATGAGTCTCGAAATGCGAGAAGTTATTAGAAGTTGCACGGAGAATTTGAGCAGAGTTCATTGTGAATCTAAATTAATAGATTACAGTTCAAAAGCTAAAGCTTTAAAGCAAGTAAGGCGCTTCATTTAAGAGAATAATATTCCATGGTACATTATCTTATACCTTTTTGATGGAGATATAATGTGTGTCTAAGGTTGTAGTTGCAGTGTTTGAAGGCGTTTATTTGTACAATTTGCGATTTTCGAGTGTTAAATTATTTTTTACAAATTACCTGAAGCGTTAAAAACGATGACCTGTCTGTAAATAATATGTTTTGTAAAAAACCAACTCTTTCATTTTGATTTTTCATCATGGTTTCACAAAATTCCATGTTTTACGGATTTTGCTATTGTTTGACACAACAAGGTGGTTAGTTTGAACTTTTAATGTGTTGGATTTGGAAGTTTTTTTTTTGGTAGTTAAAATTTTTAGTTTATTTTTCAAAAGTTAATATTATATTTTTTAATTCAACAAATATTTATTTTATTTTTAGGGCCGTTGTGGTGAGGGTGAATACATTTTTGGAAGAGAAATTGTTTGATCTCTTGCATGCGTCGTAGTCTCTTTCCTGATAGGTCAAACGTGCACACCGCCGCCAACAGTCTCATACCGACAGTTCAAATTGGAGTGGAGTAATTAATTAGAATATAAAAATATAATAATATAATATTATAATAATATAATAATATATTAATATAATAATATAATAATATAATAATATAATAATATAATAATATAATAATATAATAATAAATGTTAAATTATGAATCAAATGAATTTTTCATAACATTCATGTATTCGATCACTATTTATATGAATAAATTGTTTGCATTTATTAACAAAGTGTTTGTGTTTGGTTATCAATTTAATATCATTTGGTAGGATGTTATAAATTTTTGGTGCAAGAGTTGTAACAAACCTTTGGTTTCAATCATATTTTCTAAATGGTATTACAATATGTTTGTTTGTGTTCTGTTTTGTTTGGTAGTAATGGTTCACAAATTGTTTGTTTGTAGATTCATAACAGAAGAAGCAGTTACTGAGATAGTAAAGGCATTGGACATTCAGAATCGATTTATTTTAGAGAGAATGTGTGGAGTATAGTCGATTTTTGAATAATATTATTCTTAGTATATAATTTTGTACTACATTTCGTTGTGTTAATGCATTGTTATAGAGCCCCACCTCCGTACTATAATTTCATAATTTGGAAGTGATTCGACTAGGGACCTGTAAATTTGCAAAAGAAGTTTTTTTGTTAAGATTTTGCGTATTATGTAAAATTTATGAATTAATCTTCTTATTTTGTTAGTTAAGTCTTTAATATGATTTGTCCATTTTAGATTTTTGTCTAGAGTGATACCTAAATATTTTATAGAATTAGTTTCTTTTTTTATAAGATCATTTATTGTAATAGAATTAAATTTTGGTCTCTTTGAGTCCGTCATTAAAAAATTCCTCGGAATGTGCGTGAACGTTTTGAACAAAATCTTTGTTATTGTACGTAAGTGGGCGGTCATAAGTTTAAATATTTAATTAATTAAGTAAAAAGTAAGCAACTTAAATAATTGCAATTTTTTTCAAAGAATTGGAGGAAATGTAAAATTTAAAGACTATTGTAAAGAGAATTTTCAGAGCTTTCAAAAGACATCTTATTCGACCCCCAATGCCGTTTAAAAGTTTTAGGGTAATTCTTACCCTCGCTTAGGGTCTGAGCGTTTTTCTAAAATAATGACGAGGTTCCTGCAAATGGCTCTGTTTCGTTTTCGATTGGCCACCCAGTATATTTTAACAAGAAATTATTTATCGAAAGCGTGAACCTATGACTTTCCTTTTAATATTTCTGACTTCTATACGATACAGAACTCGCTTGATTGCTAATCAAATTTTAGTTTAAAACAGAAAAATAAGGCGTTCATTAACAAAATGAATTCAATTTTAAATACATTTGTAACGGGGATCTGGTAAATGTATTCGTTAAAAACCTTTTATTTTTATTTTTAAGAGCATGGCATTAAACAAATAATAATTTGGTGCCTTTTGATTAACTTGGCAATTTGCAACGAATTGTCTTATACCTTGGTAAAAATTCAAACCAACGATTTTTCATATCTTTAAATTATTTACTGGTTATTTAATTAATATTTAAAAAAATGCTGTTTGAGTAATTTAAAGTGCAGAAGATAAGTAATAAACTACGCATTGCTGTGCTAGAATTAAGCAATCAACAGCAATACCTACCTACAGACTATACTCTATAATTTTGTCAGCGCTGCGCTGGTTTTCATGCAAATAAAGAAAGACCTCTACATCAAAGCAATTCCAACATTACTCCAACTGTTTATTGCCAAACTAAATATACATGTTGATTTCAGCATTTACTGCAAGTTGCAATGCGCTTACTAATGTCTTTATCGCTTGCTGCTAATTGCGTCTGTGTCCTATCAAAGAAGTGCCTAACATGCGAATGCTTAGGTAATTTAAAATTAGAAAAATAAAACTGTTTTATGACTAAAAGTTAAATATTGTTGTTGGTAGGTACATATTGAGCTATAAAAGCACGTTTTAATTAATCACATTTTTAATTTTTTTGCCTCTAGAGATCGTTTTTAAATATAAAAAAGGTAATAGGATGACCGACACTTTAAAAAACATATATTTACTAATTTATTAATTTCGAGCGAGAATTACTTTCAGAGATAGGATAAGAAATGTATATACACACAAAAATATTACTGTTGGTAGGTACATATTGAACTATAAAAGCACGTTTAAATTTTTATGCCTCTAGAGATCGTTTTTAAAAATAAAAAAGGTAATGGGATCACCAACACTTTGAAAAACATATATTTACTGATAATTACTTAGTTATTAATTTATAGCGAGGAATTACTTTCAGAGACAAGATAAGAAATGTATACACACTGAGAGAGCTAGGTGTTCGGGATGTAGTAAGGTGGACAAGAACAAGGCGACGTCTATGAAGAGACGTATATAAGATGGAGCCAGAACGTATGGCGAAATGGGCGAAAACTCAAAAGCCCAACACCAAACGACCCATAGGAAGACCAAAAAAGCGATGGTACGAGAGCTGGAGCTCCGGATCACAGCAGAGACTGTAACAGAAAAAAAACAGAAGATAGTCCTATTAAAAGAGGAAGAAGAAGAAGAGCGGGCGACATTTTCTCCCACCAAACTGTAAATATTTTTATGACACCGCCAACGCTTAAGGTCTTCCAGTAGCGGACCATTGTGCTCAGATTGAGACGGTTGTGTATTTTTTAAACCTAAGTTTGTGTTTGTTTTTAATATTATTTTCTTAGACCTGCTCTAATTGACGCACTAGTAATTTTATTTATTTTATTTCGTTGTTACATTTAATTTTTTTGTTGTTATATAATAGTATAATAATCATTATAAATTATATTACAATTTTATTTTTCATTATTGTAGGGTCAGAAAATACTTAAAAGATAAAGAATTGCGAAAAATCTTGGAATAATTATCAGATGATGAACTACCTATTAAAGATGGAAACATATCTGAAAAGGAGGAAATTGTGGCTCATAGTGATCACGAATCAGATTCTGAACAAGATTGCACGCAAAATGAGGAGCACACAATTCTTGCCGCTAAAAGCACCTATTTCCAACACCACGTGGTAAAACGCACATCAATATAACCAGATAAAATAAAATAAATTCAAACTAACAACCAGTGAAATTATTCTGAAGATACAGTAGGCTTGAAACTCTAAGCTCCATGTATTAAAATATACAATATATCCTCGATGACAAGTTTGTTGTTTTATTTACTGTGATAACAAAATTCACGGCGATAAAAGATAGTAAACACTTTAGCCTGCAGTAGGAAAAAATCCATCGAGCCAGCTTGACTGAATTATTGAAGGAATCCAACATCTACGTTGCTGAAGACGTCGTCAATAGCAACAGTGAGTCGAAGTATAAGAGGTTTTGGGGAAATTGCCCATACCTCAGCTCATTTCCACAGCTTTACACTTCAACGCCACTGCTCGCTGCTCGTCGTCGTCGCCCGGCGTCAACCTATACAAGTAGTTTTAATGAGGTCTAGCCACAATTTATTTATCTGGTGCACTCAGTGTACCACGCGCCCGCTCATGTTCTGATTTAAGGCGCGCTTGTCCGAGGGTTAAGTAAAATGTTTACGGACTGTTTGTTCAGATAAACTTCTTCTTCTTCTTTATGTTAGAGATCTAGATGATATGTTGATTCCGGACTTGCCTCTGTAATATTTCCTGAGATGTGGACTGCCAGCTGTCTCTCCATCTTTTGGTGGTCTTTCGGGTGGACGAGTCTCTGTTGGTTTTCCCCCTAGTACAACGCGTGGTAGTCGTCGGTGATTCTCTTCACGTGGTTATACCATTCTCTTCTCCTTTTCCTTCCTTATCTCACCACATCCTGTACGTCGCACTGTGCTCTAATGTCAGTGTTTCTTACGTGATATTTTCTTGTTTTCCCGGCTATTGTTCTCAGTACTGACATTTCGGCGACTCGTAGCATTCTTTTGGTCTTGTTGGTATTCTCTCTCGCTTCTATACCATATGTCATTATTGGCCTGGCGCATGTCTTATATACTTTGATCTTACTCTCCTTTCGCATATAATGATTAGCTCATACAGTTTTTCTTAGAAATCCTGATATTATGGCTGATTTGTTAATTTGGTTTCACAGGTCTTTTACCGGGTCGTGAGCGCTGGACATATCTATGTCCAGGTATCTAAATTGCATAACCTACTCTATGGGTTTATTATCTATTACCAGCTTGCATCTCATTGGCTCCCTAGCGATGGTCATGGTTTTTATTTTACATATGGATATATTCATATTGAGTTTCTGACTGATCTGGTAGAACTTAAATAACTGTATCTGTAGGTCACTCTCACTTTCTGCGAATATTGCAGCGTCGTCGGCGTAACAGACCATGCTAATAACCCTATTGGTTATTCTGTATCCCGAATTCATAGATGTTACTTCTTCTATGATTTTGTCCATCAGAAGGTTAAATAAAAATGGACTCCCTGCATAATTCCCCCTGGAGTGGGGATGATAGATGTAATATTCTCTCCAGCTTTGATTTGCGTTCTGTTAGTAGTGTTAAGGTTGTATATCGTTAATACTATAGATTAGTATGTGGATTTTTATGACGTCTTCTAGGCGGACTCTGTCAAAGGCTTTAGTAAGGTCGACAAAGTAAATAAATGCTGGTGTATTATACTCTATTGCTTTTTCCTTTTATTGCTTGGTAATGAAGATGACATCGGTTGTTGCTCTATTCTTTTTGAATCCCTGTTGTTCCTCTCTGGTTTTTATTTGCTCTTCTAGTTTGTCCTTGAGCAACCCTATAAACAACTTCATTGTTGAGCATAGTAGAGTTATTTCTTTGTAGTTTTTAGGGTTTGTTTTTTGCCCTTTTTTGTATGGGAGAATTTTGATGCTGGTGTGCCAGTCCTTCGAGATTTTCGTAGTGCTTAAGATCTTGTTAAATATTGATGTCAGTCTTGCTGCAAGCTCTGGACCGCCGTATTTTAAAAGCTCGTTTGGTATATCGTCTGTACCTATTTGTTTAGATAAACTTAAAAAACGAATACATTTTTAAAAATACAATATTCAAAATTAGCAAATTTATTCAAAAATGAATGGGTCCGCCGTGGCTTCTCATGCATTTAATGACTCTTTAAGGCATGCTTTTAATTAAATGTTTTATGGTATCCTGTATAATGTCATTCCACGCTTCTTGAATTTAGTGACGAAGGTCAACGAGGTTATTTATTTAAAGTTGTAGTAAATTACCCAGTCGATTGCCGATCCTATTCCCACATGTGGGAAATGAAAGCAGGATTAGGTTATTTGGGTGTAAGAAATTATAGTAACCTTTGCTAGATAAAAACGTTGTCATGTTAAAAAAAAGGTTTAATTCATCCTCTTAGATATGAAACTGTATAAGACTACAGTACATTTTATATGTAATCATTTGCATTTAAATTTCTCTTATTTAAAACTGGAAAACGAGAACTGGAATCACTTAACGAGGATTCCACTGCTTGTGTCAGGATAAAGGAAGCTTACACGGACTGGTTTAACATTGAAAAAGGTGTGAGACAGGGATGTGTGGCTTCGCCATGGCTGTTTAACTTATACATAGACGATTGTTTAAAAGATTTGAAAGAGAGTGCGTATGGAATGAAAATAAATGATTTGATCGTCAAATGCCTTCTTTACGCCGATGATCAAGTCATATTACCGTCATCCAAAGAGGAGTTGCAGGCGATGGTTAATGTTATGTATGATGCCCTGAAAATCAAAGAAATGAAAATAAATGTCAGCAAAACGAAAGTACTAGTTTTTAAAAGGGAAGAAAGCATAATAACCTGTGAAGTTCTGATTAAGGGAGAAAGAATAAAACAAGTAAATTAGTTTGTATACCTGGGTTCAAAGTTTACGAGAGATGGAAAGTTTGACAGTGACATTGGGCGAAGGGTGTTGGCTGGAAAACAAATGAATGGGGCACTGCATAGCTTTATGAACCCCCAGAAAGTGTCAAAAAAGGCACATCTGGCTGTGCATAAAGGAGAGTTGGTTCTTACACTTATGTTTGGTAGTAAATGTTGGGTTTGGCAGAAGAATAATACAAAATAAATTAAGGGTTAAAAAAGAATTAACATTTTAAGTATTGATATGTGCAAACTACTTTTACCATGAAACAAAATAAAACATAAAATAAATGGTAGTTATACTAATAATAATTATAGATAGGAATTATGATATTGAATATATTAGTTTAATAGCTAGTTGGATAAAGTAAAAAATTTTGAAATAAGAGAACGCTGTGGTGTAAAAGAAGATGTGGTTACAAAGATAGATAAAGATGGTTTGGACACGTAGAAAGGATGGATGAAGGAAGATTAACGAAACAAATTTATAAGGCGAGTGTAAATGGACAAGTCAGTAGAGGTCGACCTCGGCGAACATATCTCGATCAACATTGTTTTGAAAAGCCAGGTCAAGAGTACCAACAACCGACGAGCATATATGAGAGCACTGATGAAAGTAGAGAAAGCAAAATATGTGTGTAAGAACCGTAGCAAGTGGAAATAAGTAGTTTCTGCCAACCCCTGCGGGAAAAAGGCGTGACTATATGTATGTATGTATGTAAAACTGGAGGTGACCTGCTATCGTATGATTACACCCTTCGAGTAAGGGTTGCATGCAACTCCACAACAAATTCTAAATTTCTACGTTCTCCATGGAATCGTCTTACTCTCCTGCAACTATCGTGGACGCAAAGACAATACGATTCCATTTACAAAGTATTCCAAGTTAATCTACTGTTACATCACTGGAACACGTAAAAATGGTCCATAAGAATAAAGCCCAAAATCGCGTATTTTGCGATAAATCGGTGTCATAGAGACTCTTTTTAGTACAAAACAAGCACTTTTAATCGACTATGCTGTGGCCCAATCCTTAAATAACAATCTTCACGTTGCTTAAAATCATTCGGATCCCTGACGATAGTTATGGATTTCTACTTTACACCACCTGGACCGCACAATGCGCGTCTAATGTGCTTGAAAATTTGTCTGATTGACAAACAATAACCTGCCCCTGGCGAATTTACATTTACATTTTTTTTATTAAAAAATAAGCATGGTAGTTTCTATATTGTTGGCACTGTGAAATGACTTTGGTTATATAATAAAAAGTAAGTCCTTGCAGGTAAAATTGTTCGTTTGCCTAGGCAATTCTTGTCGTTTTAAATAATTTAATTATAGTAGCTTCAGGATGACACGACAGACATATCAACATAAAACTGGTCGTTTTGATAAGTAATAAATTTAAAATTTAAATAATTAAGTGGTAAGACTAAATGACTGAAATAACGATGTTTATTAATAAATACTTAGATATTTGCAAACAGTGATATTACATTTAATTGCGACGCATGGATTTCTTTTCAAAAGATAAATATGTTCAAATATTATTTGAGCTTTACTAAATAAAATTTAAATAAATACTGTAAAGTTTAACTAAACATTTTAATTGCGAATATAACAAGTCTAAACTCATCAAAATTACACGATATTTCTAAAAAACACATCGACGTGTTTAATCTACTTTCAATTTATGTTTCATCAAAAACATTGCTTATTATCTGTCCTTACGACATTTTCAAAATAACAGGTTTAGATTGTTGCATATTATTTGTGATAATTTTTTTTTTAAAATAAATTATCTAAACTAACGTAAATGTGGTTAATTAATTTAATGAAATATGACGATGGATTATTAAAATTAATTAAAATGATGACATCAATAAAAGTAATTTAAAATAGTAGTTCGTTTTCAATTATAATTTAATTAAATTAGCTAAAACATGTTTTAACATCGTAGATAAATATGACAGATAGTGAGGAATAGATTGTGGTCGACATTCTCTATGTATGGGGTGAGCGGTAGTTTGATACGGATACTAAAATCACTTTCACGAGATTTTATCGGAATAAACGAAGCTTACACGGACTGGTTTAACTTTGAAAAAAGTGTTGGACAGGGATGTGTGGCTTCGCCAGGTCTGCTTACCTTAAACATAGACGATTGTTTGAAAGAGAGTGCATATGGATTAAGAATGAATGATTTGATCGTCAAATGCACCCTTTAACATCTGAGAAAAAGTTGCTGGCGATGGTTAATATTATGCATAATTGCCTAAAAATTTAATTAATAAAAGTTAGTGTCGCAGGCGACGAACAGGAAATGGTAGAATTATTACAACGATTAACAGAAGGAAGCCGAACGCTGGGATTAGAGATAAATCCAAACAAAATCTAGATAATGATAGTAGACAGAGGAAACAAGCTACAACAGTTACAAGATGGAAACAACTTAGCAGACATCGAAAGAACCGACAGAAGCCTTGATAAATAACCAGGGAAATGCGAACCTGAAATTAGACGACGCAAACAAATGGGACGAACAGCGATGACCAATCTAAAAATAATATGGGAATACAGACAAATATCGCGAAACACAAAGATAAAACTTGTACAAACACTAATATTCGCAATATTCATGTATGGTGTAAAAAGCTGGACGATTAAAGAAGCAGACAGGCAAAGAATTGACTCCTTTGAGCTCTGGTGCTGGAGAAGACCACTATGCATCGCTTGGACAGCACGGAGGACAAATGTATCAGTTTTTCAAGAAATAGGCATAAAAGATCGACTTTCAACAATATGCCGACGACGAATTCTCCAATACTATGGGCATATAAACAGAAGACAAGGAAAAAACATGGAAAAATTGATAATACAAGGAAAAATAGAAGGCCAAAGGACAAGAGGTCGCTCTCCCACCAGATGGGTAGACCAGGTAAAGAAAATTACAATTTACAAACAATCATTAGAGACACAGAAGATAGAACATTTTGGAAGCAGATAATCAACAACACAAATTGAAAATTATGGAATCATGACCTCTTAGCTTTGAGAGTACGACTGACAGAGACAGAAGTGTAAGTAAACCGAAAGTAATGGTTTTTAAAAAAAATAGCATGACAAACTGCGAGGTGCTGATTAAAGGAAAAAAAAGAAACAAGTAAATGAATTTGTGTACTTGGGTCTAAAGTTTACGAGAGATGGAAAGTATGAATGCTATAAAGCGAAGGGAGTTAGCGACTGACACCAAGCGTCACGAAAGCTTTTTCTTTCATCTGAACAGCTATTCGCCTGAACCTCCTTCTAGACGGATCTACTCTACCGTTCAATCCGAATCAAAAGTACCTTGGTAAGGTACTAGATAGAACCTTGTCATACAAAAAACATCTCACCAAACTGGCAGCCAAGCTGAGAACAAGAGATAACATCATTGTAAGGCTCTCGGGATCTTCCTGAGGGGCATCCGCTTCAGTCCTGCGAAAATCTGCTCTCTTTCTGGTGTACTCCATGGCAGAGTACTGCTCATCAGTCTGGCTAAATAGCCATTACACTTACAAAGTAGACCTGGTGCTTAACCAAACGATGCGAATTATAAGTAGCTCGGTTAAATCCACCCCTCTGTACTGGCTTCAACCCTCAGCCACATTGAACCATTGTGGGGCGGAACAGCAAACGATAAATTAAATCGTCGGAGAGTTCCCCCGTAGAACTTTCGCCGATTCAACTGACGACTTCAGTGGCTAAAAGATCTCGACATTCATCTATAACGTGTTCGACAAATGTTTTATAATTTACCTTTGTAATTATTGATTTATGTGTATGTTGAAAGTCAAAAGTTAAAAAAAAAATAAATAAATAAAATATCGAAGGGTGTTGCAGAAAAACAAATGAATGGGCCCTGCATATCTTTATGAGCAGCCAGAACGTGTCAAACAAGACTAGACTGGCTTTACATAGATGAGTACTGGTCCGTACACTTATGTATGATAGCGAGTGTTTGGCAAAAGAAGCAGAAAAGTAGGATCAACGCAGCAAAGATGAGTAGTCTGAAAGGTATAGCAGGAGTGACTCTGATGGATAAAGTAAAAAATAGTGAAATAAGGGAACGCTGTGGCGTAAAAAAATATGTGGTAACAAAGATAGATAAAGGAATTGTAAGATGGTTTAAACAAGTAGAGAGGATAGATGAAAAACGATTGACAAAACAAATTTATAAAGCAAGTGGAAATGGGCAAGTTGGTAGAGGTCGACCTAGGCAAACGTATCTCGATCAGATCGAAATTGAAGGCCAGGTCACGAGTGTTTGAGAACCGTAGCGAATGAAAACAAGTGGTCTTTGCCTACCTCTACGGGAAAAAGGCGTATGTATGTATGTATGTACAATTATGACACTATTAACTGAACCTTTTTAGGAAATATGTTTGGTAAAATTTAAAATTTAGAGCTACAATTTTAACATTTATTTTAGCAATAAAAAAAAAACAAAAAAAATCGTTTAAAATTAAAAATATGAAACTGAAATAACAAATTCTAACTTAACAATATACTATATACTACTTGTGATGCATTGTTAGCAAACTTGCATACAGGGTGGCCAACCAAAAACAAAACAGAATCATTTGCAGGAACTTCATCAACATTTTAGAAAAACGCTCGGACCCGTCGATTTTAGATTAAAGGGGGATACTTCTTTCCGGTTATTTTTGACTTCACTACTTTCAAGCCCAAGCGAGGGTAAGAACTACCCCAACATTTTTAAATGGCAATGGGATTCGAATAAGATACCTTTTAAAAGCTCTGACAATTTTTTTTACAATAGTCTTTAAATTTTACATTTAACATGTAATTTTTTCCAAAGTATAGAGAGGAAATGTAAAATTTAAAGACTATTGTAAAGAGAACTGTTAGAGCTTTCAAAAGACATCTTATTCGATTCTCGATACCATTTAAAAATTTTGGGTTAATTCTTACCCTCGCTTGAGGTTAAAAGTAGTGGAGTCAAAAATAACGAAAAAGAGTGTCTCCCTTTTAAAAATCGACGGATCTGAGCGTTTTTCCAAAATGTTAACGAGGTTCCTGCAAATGCCTCTGTTTCGTTTTCGGTTGGCCACCCTGTATATTGCTCTCCGAGAAATAAGTATCTTATAATAATAAAATAAATAAATTAAAATTTAAAAAAATGTATCGTTAACTCCAGTATTGTATGTAGTTTGCATCTCCTTCTAAAGAATTTGTTCGAGCTGTTCAATTTATTAAATTCAGACCATTTGGAGGGTAACGAGGGTTCGCGTTACTAAATACATGGTAAGGGCGAACAATGAATTCTAAAGGCATTGTTATATGCAATAAAAAAAATGTTTTTTTCATTTCACGATAAAATATATATTAATTCAATCAGTTTTCCATTAAGGTTGTTACATTTTCAGCAGCTTTTAAAAAATTTTCCTTTCAAACAAGCGGCATCCTTAAAAAGGTTTATTGAATTTTTTAATTTTTTTTGTTCAGAAAGTATCAAAAAATTAAATACCTCACATTTTTGTTGACAGTTGTGTTTAATCTCATAAAGCCCGTTTTAAACTAAATTGGACTAAAATTGAGTACCAGTAATTAAAACACTTTAATTTCATGCATTGAGTAAAAAATATACAGACCAATTAAAATATCAGTGGTGTGGGTGCGACCCGAGAGGTCCACACGACTAACTTTCCAGTGGCAAGAATGAAAAAATATCATATGTTTTGTTGTTAAAATTATTATAAAAAACGATTTCAAATTGTTTATAACAAATTATAATTGTCATTAAGTAACAATATTCTGTTTATTTTAACCGTATTCTTTCTTATCTTTTTCTTATCATTTCATAAGCGTTGTTTGTAACAATTGAAATTTTTTTTTAATTATTATGATCAATAATAATTTGTTAGTAACAATATTTAATTGTTATAAACAATGCTTGATTTTAACTAACAATAATTTTTTACTGTTATACCGTCTTTAATGCTATTCTCTCAATACTGACCCAAGTTTAAAATTCTCCAGTTCCTATTTTTGATTTCTAAAACTATCTCTTTTTATGAAATATTGTCATCATATTTTTCATACAAATATTCCTAGCATACAATAATCATATTATTCAAAAGATCTTAAAATTCTGTATCAAAAATGGTCTAATTTATAAATCGTAAAATTCAGGTAGTTTACCATTTTTTTCAGTTTTTTTATTCTCCATAAAAAACAGCTCGACCGATTTTGCTGAAAACCTAATCAGTTTTATGCGTCGAATGCAATTGGTTCCACGTTAATATCATTTTTTGTTCTCGAGATAATCGAGACGAAAAATAATTTCGAACGCACGTACGAACATCAAGCATATGCACATGCGTAAATACATACACACAGACGTCCACTTAAAAACTATTGTATTCGACTCTGAGGACCTTGAAATGTAAAGATATGTCAAAATTCGGGATTCGCAAAATCGGCCCCATTACAATAACTTCCCACTGGAAAGTTAACAAAAGAAATTCTTAATTTCATTAGTCGGTTACTTTTGAGAAAAGTCCTAAAACCCGTTGATTTTTATTTGTGCAAGTGCATTTTTATTTGCGACGTCATCGTTAGGTAATGATTTTTATTTTAATTCCGGTCAAGTGATACCTTTCTTCATCTAAGCTGTCAAATGAAAATATAGAATGAAGAGCAGTAAAATAATGAGTGAAGTTACCTAATTATTTTAACATTAAATTGCCCTTCCTTTCTCATGCATTGACAATAGAAATTTGTTGTTTCGTTTTATCACTAGCCTGTCTTGCCTTCCAAACTTTTTCGTTATTTCCCATTTTTTTTTAATCCACCGTTTAAAATTCCCGAAGCGTACGTGCAAAAGATATTTTAGATTAGAAAATAACCAGTTTGGATTACCGAACATAACCTGATTACTGAAAGATGTCATTCGGGGATAATGGAGAAACAAGATCTCGTTTAAATTTATACGAGCGAAGACTTGACAGGAATATAAATTAATATTAGTGTTGTAATAATATCGCTTTTTTAAATACCTTTTTTTAATTTCACTAATAATTGAATTTCAATGTATTAGATCTTTGTTACTTTGTTAATTTTGGAATAAACAGCGAGCTACCCACACGGAAGCCACGTAACGCAACGTAAATGAGATAATCCACAGTTAATTTATCATTATATGTATTTATTTTACTATTTAACTGGTAATACATAATACATAGGTACTTATAATAAACTAATAACTAATATTACTAGTACGTACTTGTTCATAGCTACATTCCTTCCTACCAAAGGTGTTTGAAAAATAAACACAAACTTTTATCCAGCCACAACGGCATGTCACGTAAGATTTAAAAATAGTTAATAATAACAACAAAAAAGTAACGCACTATCATGAACATAAACATTGAAAAATAAAAAAGCACGTTCAATGAGAAGGCTGACTGACTCAGACTCATCGATAATTTTTTTAATGTTTGCAGTATAATTTGATACAGCCATTCGAATACAATTATCCAAATGTTCATCTGTAAGTCGATTGCGATATTTGTTCTTAATAAACTTCATATTGGAAAAAGAAGATTCACACAAATAGGTTGAACTGAATAATGCTTTCACTTTCAAGGCAACACGGCATAGAACTGAATATTTGTCTTTACTTACAATAGGCCAGATACATTTGGTACTTGAGACTAACGATTTTAAGGCTAAATCATTTTGAAACTCAATTACTTCCATTTCTGTTGCAGCGATGTCTTCGCCAAAGTTCTGCATAACACAAGTTGCAAACTGTTGGATATCAATTTCCATAAAGGGTGAAACAACAAACTGCGCTACTAAAGCCATTTCGTTGAAATCCTTAAACGTTTTTGAAGTTATTCTTCAAGGTAGAAACTATTTCTACATGATATTTGCTGTCATAGGGTTCTAATCGATTTTGAGATATTTTTTCTGAAAGAATAGGAAAATGCTTGGCATCGCTGTTAATTAGGTTTTGATCCCAAAACTCCAGCTTTTTAATAAATGCTTTTATATCAGAAATTATTTCCGCTAGTTCTTTGTCTCTCCCCTGAAGCTGCAAATTAAGTTCGTTTAATTTCTCTGTAATGTTCACGAGAAAACCAAAATCTCTAAGCCAGATTGAATTTTCTAGTTCCGGAGTCGGTTCATCGCGTTTGGAAAATTTAACTATGCCAGATAGGACATCATTAAACCGTTTCAGCACCCGTCCTCTACTTAACCATCGGACTTCAGAGTAAAGGAGTAGGTCCCCGTATTGACAGTCAACTTCATCGGCCAAGGTTTTAAATAATCTTCTTTGTAACGCTTGAGCTCTAATCTTGTTCACAATTTTTACCACCAGTTTCATAACGTTGGTTAGTTTCAGGAAATTTCCGCATAATGCTTGCTGATGGATAATGCAATGGTAACAGAGAAATTGCGGAAAAGTTTTATCTTTACGACATAACGCCACCAGACCCTTATCACAACCCACCATAGCTGGAGTGCCATCGGTGGTCAAGCCTACCATTTTTGATATTGGAATTTTCTCGGAAGAAATATTTTTTAAATGAGAAAACAACTCCTGTCCAGTAGTGTGTCCTTTCAGTGGAATAAACTTCAAAATATCTAAAAACCATCCTGACGAACGCGGCCATCTGGGCAGTGTCAACGACATCTGTTGATTCATCCAGTTGAAGTGAAAAATAAACACAGCTATCTAAGTCAGTTCTTAACTGTAAAAAAATATCATTGCTCATTACTTCTACACGTCTCATCACTGTATTAGCAGAAAGTTGCATAGATTTTATAGCTGAAACTATCTCGTCTTTATTTCTAAAGTTGGCAAATAACGAATCAGCAGCTTCTAAAGCCTGTTTTATCATTTCCCCGTCTTCATAAGGTTTCTTTTTTTGTGCAATTACTGTTTTGTTACTGTTCTTGTTCATTTTTGTTAGCACTGATTGGTTGTTCACATGTCGTAAAATAATAGCAAAATAGTAAATTATGACTAATAATTTATTCAATTAAATAATGTTATTTAAAACATTAATTTGTTATTTTAATAGCTTTTTTAGTATTTAGACTTTGGTTTAACATAACTTTATAAAATTATTCAATGTTACGTCAGTATTTTAACTTTTATTAGCTTCTTCTTTAAGTGCCGTGTGCAGATTTCTGCGTAGGCGTTTATCGTTTTCTTATCATATGTTTTTTTAATTGCAGCATTCTGTGGTGTTTGAAAGTGCTTTATTCCCGTTCATTTCTTAGCCCTGATTATTTTTTTTGCCTATTTTTCTTCTTTCACGATCTTTCCTTGCATGATAGGTTAGGTTAGAATAGGTTAGGTTTTATGTGAGTGGGGCGTGGTCGCCCCTCCACCGCGACCCTTAGTAGGTCTATTGTGGCTCACCCCTAGAGGCTACAGTTCACCGCACAATCCAGCCCTTCTTACGAAGTTCATGGTTGTATAGGGTGAGATTTTTTTAAAATCGGTAGGTTCTAGGTTAGTGTAACCAAATATGTTGAACCTTATTCTTCCCAGGCCGGGTCATGAACATAGTATATGTTCAGCAGTTTCGTCTTCCACGCAACAGAACCGACAGTCCGTTTGTTGGTTCAGATCTATCTTTCTGAGGTGGTATCTCAGACGACAGTGTCCCGTAAGCAGTCCTGTTAGAAACGCAGGTCATTTCTGCTCCATTCTAGGATCTGCTTAGTTGTGTTTTTTGAGGGTTGTAACGGTAAAAACGCCTTCGAGTGGGTTAGCCCTGGTAAGTCGGACCAGTACGTGAGTATTTTCCTCTCCGCCCAGTCCGAAATAATTGTTTTGGCGGCACTTGTGGTGACTCCAAAAACCGGTTCTGATCCAGTGAACGCAGATTCGGCCCCCTGTTTTGCAAGGGTGTCGGTTTTTTCGTTTCTTTCCACCCCCTGGTGCCCAGGTACCCACAGTAGGGTCACCCTGTTGTTCGCACCAAGGTACTCTAAGGATTCGATGCAATTCCATACAAGTTTAGAATTTATCTTGTTGGAGCTCAGTGCTTTTAAAGCGGCCTGGCTGTCTGATATTATATTTATGTTTTTGTTTGCTAGAGGTCTGTTGGTCAACTCTCTTGCACACAATTTGATAGCGAATATTTCAGCCTGAAAGATTGTGGCATACCTGCCAAGACTGGTAGATATTTCAATCTTTGGTTTCCTGCTGAAAACACCGGCCCCAACTCCATCTGGGTTTTTTGAGCTGTCTGTGTACATTACGTATTCAGTCTCTGGGAAGAGGATTTGTCCCCTCATCCATTCGTCTTTCTCCGGAAAGAGGTCTTTGAACGACTTTCCTACGTGTATTTTTGTGGCTAGCAAGTCAGGAACCATCCCGAGAATTTGGTGGTTTTTTGTTTCACTCAGTATCCCGGAGTGATCTCCGAGTTGCTCTCCATTTATTTGCTTTTCCAAAGACAGGAATCTATAGGAAGCTATCCTGGCCTCCCTCTCTAAGAGAATATCTAGGGGAGGGAGATGTGGTGATCTTAGATCAAGCCCTAACATATATCTGTATATCTAAAGTGAATTGACACAATATTTTTATCAATGCACAAATATACTATTTATTGATATTGATATACGGGTATTTATTTAGGATCCTTATTTTTATTTTAATAATATATTTTAATAGTATAATACCTTCAATTAAAATATCACCAAGGCACTGATGGGTTTATTGGTTTTATTAAGTTTGTTTTATCAACGACCGTATTCAATTGAGTAAAAATATTCCAGTAAAGTTTTGCTAACAAATTGAGTACTATTTTTGCCGTCAAAAACAAGGAAAATATACAAATTTGTCTCAAATATCGTACATATGACCTACATAAAGAATATCTCTTATGCAGCCTGCTTACCGAGTCATCTACAACGCTTAGAAATATAAATGTATACCCATTTTTTTACGTCACTTTCGTTAAAAATGATGAGTTGATATTTAACATCATCAACATTGTTTTGAAAAAAGGCCAGGTCAAGAGTACCAACAACCGACGAGTTAATGGGCAATACCAAAATTCGTAAAAGTACGTTTATTTTATGCAAATTACCTTTATATTATTAAAATATTATTTAATTAAGTGTTGATTAAATTTAAAATATAATGAATAAAACACAAATTTAAATATAGGTACAATAATAAAAAATAAAGCAAATGCTGCAATATGATCATTAACCTTATCAGATATCAAACAAATAGCTTTTACTTACAATTTTAGAACAGGCGTTCTTCGAAAAGAGGATTGATTCGTTATATTTCAGAACTGCAATTAATTATTTTGCTACAAAGTATCTAAGAAAAGCTTTATTTAACTGAAATTATATGAAGAGGAAATGAAACAATCTAGAATTACTCCTTAAATAACATTAAAGGTAGGAGTTATTTATTTGGAGAGTCAAATAATGAATACAACAAAAAAATTGAAAAACAATAAACCGTATGATATTTTTTTGAGCTTCAGGAGTAGAAAGAAAAATGACAAGGTATGCACTAGTACATCGAGTTTACAAGAAACTAAACCATTCTGTCTTGTATGCATTAAGGCGCAGTTTATTTTTCCCACTAGTAAAATTTTTTTTATAGGCTGTCTAAACTCAATATTATGGTCAAAACAAATTTCTGTTGAAAGGAAACATCTTCTTTATAATTCCGTCTTTAAAAGTATAGTAATGTATGACTATGAAACATGGCAAATGACAAGAACACTAGAGAGACGTCTTTTAGCTTTGGAGATGGATTTCTGGCGAAGAGCGGCCGGGAAATCAAGAATGAAAAGAATATCGAATGCTTAAATAAAAAAAATTATAAAGGTGAAACATACGGTTGTTGGCGACATTCAACAAAGGCAGTTAACATGGTATGGCCATATAGAGAGAATGACAAATGAACGGCTCCCAAAACTAATACAACAATGGTTACCTATCGAAAGACGACGCAGAGGTAGACCAAAAATCACATGGATAAGTGAAATACAAAGAGCTTGAAAGACCGAGGCGTGTCTTCCCAATAAGTTCGTTTACTCATATTTGGGTTTTGAAGAGTAGACGCCTAAACCAGTTTCTTCGCTGGTTTTTGATTCATCTGTGTACCAGGTGAGTTCACCAGGTTGATCATCATTTCCTTTGTCATCCCCAAATTTTGCGTGAACCTCATAAATTGTCTTAAAGGATATTCCTGCACTCATATAATCAGTTGCCATTTCCAGAAATTTATGGTTGTATGCCCATGTGTTTTAGTACCTTTTCAACAGTTCTGTTGTTCTAGTATATGGATTTCGACAACTTCGGTCTACTGGAGATTTGCTGGCTTATGTCATTTAGCTCTGGACAAACACTATTGAAAAGTTTGGTGAATCCCATGCAATAGCCTTGGATATATCTAAAGCCTTTGACCGCGTTTGGTACCAGGTATTGTTAAGTAAATTATCTGCCTACGGTCTCTTGAGCTTCATGCAAGATCGTTCCTTACAAGTGGCAGTTGACGGTATTTCTTCTGATGCGTTTAAAACTAATGCCGGGGTCCTCCAGGGTTCCATCCTGTCCCCCACCTTATTTCTTTTACACATCAACGACCTCTTGAAAACCACTACGAACCCCATTTACAGTTTCGCAGACGATAGCACACTTGTCTCAACTTTCACATCCTATCGATCACTTTCGGTGAATGATACAAATAGACTCAGGCAGGAACAGGTTGATTCCATCAATAGAGATCTTAAAGCAATCGTCGAGTGGGGAACCAACAATCTTGTTCAGTTTAACGCCCAAAAAACACAAAATGCCACGTTTTCCAAGAAAGTGAATTCCTTAAATCATCCCATCACAATGTCCGGAAATACCCTTGAGCCAAGTCCCTCTATCTCGATTTTGGGAGTCACGGTGTCTAATAATATGTCTTGGCATGACCATGTTGCTAACATCGCAAAGTCGGCAAGCCAGAGGCTAGGTTTTCTGTGGAAAGCCAGAAAGTTTTTTACTCCTGATCAACTGTTGACGACGTAGAAGGCTCAAATCCGACCTTTACTGGAGTATTGCTCGCACATTTGGGGGGGTTCAGCACCAAGGCATTCTCTTCGTCTTCTAGATTCCATTCAGAAAAGAGCCATTCGCTTGATAAACAGCTCAACTCTCACAGATACCCTTCACCCTCTAGAACATAGAAGAAGAGTTGCAGACCAGTCATTGCTCTACAGATATTTCCATGGCAGATGCTCCAGAGAAATAAAAACTCTTGTACCACCATTGGCCACATTCGGCCGAAGAACTCGGCACGCTGATCAGTCTCACCCATTTACTCTCAAGATTGACACTACTAGGACCAATCTTCATCAAGAATCCTTCTTTTACAGGGCTGCTACGGAATGGAATAAGCTTCCAAAATCAGTTTTTCCAGAGAACTCTGACCTGCAACTTTTTAAAAAGCGTGTCCACAATCATTTCCTTTCTATAATCCCTTCCCCTTCTAATAGTCGCAGTGCGGGCCGTCCGCGGCCCACACGATAGGTCTACCCTTTTTGCGACTATTTTCATATAAAAAAAATTTACTTTCCATCCAGCTTTCTTTAGCGCATTTTATTTTATTACGGATGGTTCTGTTGAGAAGCTTATAGTCGTTTAATGTTTAGTTCAGGTTGTATTTTATTGTAAGTTTTTACGGGGCTTAAAGTGTTAACATATTAAACGTTATATTCTTTAACACAAAAATTAAATATCCTTGTTTTAAGCTTCTTATTTACTGAATATTACCAACTTATTAAATTTTCTTAAATTAATTTTGTGAACTTTGGTCTTGGTAAAGAAATATATATATATATATATATATATATATATATATATATATATATATATATATATATATACGCGCATTGTCTTGTCTTCCTCGCCCCGCTTTACATGTTTGTTGGTCAATAATTGTTGAACATAATAAATCTAGAAACTTTTTAAATTGCGTAGACTGTAAAGAATGTAACGAATTTTTAAGCGAACAAAGCAGACCTATTTCCCCTTAAAAGATTTTTTTAAAAAAAAGAGAACGAAAGAAATAAAAAAATCTAAAGAAAATATACAAGGATCTGAACGGTAATCTCGGCTTAAAACAATCTTAAATTAAATTTGCTTGATCAAATTTTTTTGGAGAAAATCAATCTTTCAAAAAAAAACAGATGGAAATCCTTTGAAAAAAAACATTTCGCAGCTTTGCTTTTTTTTTAAATTTTCATCAAAAAACCCCCTCGTAAAATTGCTTGCCACAGAATTTGATGAAGCTAGTTCATGGGATAAGCGTATTACTTATTTATGTTTCTCGATAGCGATTCAACTAACCTTTGTGCTCAGATAGCATATTGGTTGCCTAATATTTAACTACGGTTGAAAAAAACACGTAATAAGAAGTTAAGAGATCAATTGTCGGTCCGTTTTCCACTAGCATGTTTTTGTTGGCCGCCGAAATGATAAAACTTTTTCCACTGAAAAAGATCAAAAAGAGTATAATACAAAGATTAAAGCTAACGGCATTTTGGAAAGAGTCGCTGATACGGGGATAAGTTAGTGGAGAGATTATCCAGTAAAAAGTTATTTAATTTAAAAAAAAAACCGCATTGCAAAGACTTTGGCAGAATTTGACCTCGTTATTAAAATAAGAATTTCGAATTGACAGTTGGAGAATGAATACGAGTATAGTTAACGAATTTTTGTCCATAACATAGTTAAAATTGAATGACAAATGCAAATAAAGTGTAAGGCAGAAGCCTTATATACATTAGCATATGCCAATTAGCACCAGCACATCAATTCGTGTTAAACATTAATTTTTTTTTAATAAGGTGTAAGTGATTTTATAATTTTTTTTTATTTAATGTTATTATTGCAATCTATTAATCTTGCAGATATTCAGCAATATGTGTTTATGTATATGTGTTTATTTAATGAAAGGGCTTGCACGAAAACCATCCAGTGACTGCTCCGTTTATTCTTGTGCCTCTCAGAGAAGGTTCTGAGGAATCTTTCTTTTTAGTCTACGAGTAACTGTTTGGGTGTTCATTAAATTGACTGCCAGCATATTTGGATGATAAGTGATTCGCTTCTTGTACGCTTTTGTCCTTTTCGAGATTTTTTCTTCACTTTTAACTCAGAGGTCCTGATGGAGTATTTTATAAAAATAAAAAAAATTGAATTATAAATTTGTTTCGTCAATTTTCCTTCATCCATCCTTTCCACTTGTCCAAACCATTTAAGCATTCCTTTATCTATTTTTGTAACCACATTTTCTTTTACACTACAGCGTTCTTTTATCTCACTATTCTTTACTTTATCCATTAGAGTCACTCCGGCTATACTTCTCAGACTATTTATCTCCGCAGCATTAATCCTATTTCATGCTTCTTCTGCCAAACCCAACATTCACTACCATACATAAGTGTAGGAACCAACCTTTATGCACAGCCAGACGTGCCTTTTTTGACACTTTCTGGCTATTCATAAAGCTATGCAGTGCCAAGACCCTTCGCTTAATGTCACTGTCATACTTTCCTTCTCTCGTAAACTTTGAACCCAAGTACACAAATTCATTTACTTGTTCCACTCTTTCTCCCTTAATCGAAACTCCACAGTTTGTCACGCTTATTCATTTTAAAAAACTATTACTTTCGTTTTGCTTACATTTATTTTTAACCCTTTGATTTTCAGGGCATCATACATAACATTAACCATCGCCTGCAACTCCTCCTTAGATGACGCTAATATGACTTGATCATCGGCGTAAAGAAGGCATTTGACGATTAAATTATTTATTTTCAATCCATACGCACTTTCTTTCAATTCTTTTAAACAATTGTCTATGTATCAGTTAAACAGCCATGGTAAAGCCACACATCTCTGTCTCACACTTTTTTCGATGTTAAACCAGTCCGTGCAAGCTGAGTTTATCATGACACAAGCAGTACAATCTTTGTAAAGTGATTTCAGTGCTCGTATTAAACTATCACTCACCCCATACATAGACAATGTCAACCACAATTCACTCGTTACCACTTTGTCATACGACTTTTTCAACTTTATAATAGCGCAATAGACCTTCCGACTTCTGGCCAAGAATTTTTCGACTATACCTCGTAATGAAAAGACCTGATCCATACATTTCTTTTATTTCCTAAATCCTGCTTTCACATCCCATATCATTTTCTCAGTTTCATTCGTTACTCTTTTAATACATACAGTTTGCCGACTATGCTAAGTAAACTAATACCTTGGTAGTTCTTACAGTCCTGCTGCGAACCTTTTCCCTTGTAAAGTGGCATGATAACAGCCTTGCACCAGTCGTCTGGTACGCTACCACTCCTCGAACAAAGGTTAAAAAGGGGATACAGCAGACTAGCTACCACGTTTTGTCCAGCTTTCAGCATTTCAACTGTTATCCTGTCATACCCAGCAGCTTTACCCAATTTCATACCGTTCAACGCTTCCACAATTTCTGTCGTACCAATTTCATTTTCATTGCAATTTTCACTCATGTCTTCGAATGGGACTTGTGTTTGTGTATTCTCTTTTTTAAATAAATTTTCTAAGTATTCCTTCCATCTCTTTAATACGCATTCCTCTCCTTTTACCATACTAACATCTTGGTTTCTGATTTTTTCCAGTTGCAAGGTAGTATTAGTAGAATTAGAACAGTAATAGAATTTCATGATAAAAATTAAAATAAAATTTTATTAAATTTTACTTTTTAGGATTCGTTTAATTCAATTCCATTATTATTTACTTTTACTAATTTTTTTGCATTTTATTAAGCTCCAAAATATTGTATCTAGCCAAAGGAGATCTCTAAAAATTAGTAAAAGAATGTAATGCATTTATATATCCATTAAGGGTGACGTTGAGTTACCATTTTGTTCACTAACGTGCTAGTAAAATATTTCAGAAAATTGTAGTGCCCTTAGCCAGAAAAATACATAAAGAGGTTTAATAAGAGCCCAATGAACTCGACTTAACCGTTCATGAGAATTATAAACACAAACCAATGAACCCTGTCAGGATGTTCAAACTAACACACGTAATGTTTGGATTTCATGCGCTCCTTGAAATAACTATAATCTTTATATATATTTGGGTCAACGTTGCCAAAAGAGTGAGTATGTTTACTATTATTGAACGGTGTCGAATGTTCTTGTTTAGTCAGCGTCACCGTTCAGACTACGGTCAAGTTCGACGATATAGTAAACAATTGTAACAATAGATCGTACGTATAATAAATGTATTTCAAAGTGCAACGTTCCTTATTATTATCAAGAGTTTTGCCGTAACCTTATAACGTACCTACCGAGCAAAGGACTGATTTACTACAAAATAATACCATTCGAACTTTAGAATCAACTAGGTATATCATATAAATTTCCTATTTCCTATTTTAGCCGTTTTCTATCCTTTGGATATAGGCCTCTTTCAAATTTGACCATTGGCTTCGGTTTTGCGCAACTCGATACCAATTTAAGCCTGCGACCTTCTTTATCTCGTCGTACCATCTTTGCTGGGGTCTTCCAACACTTCTCTCTTCACAAGGTCTCTATCTGGTGATATACCCGCTCCAGTTTTCTGTATGTCTAGCCACGTGTCCTGCCCATTGCCATTTTAGGGAACCAATTCTTTTTGTCATGTCGGATACTTTGGTTTTTTCCCTTATCCATGTATTTGTTTTGTGGTCTCTCAGGGAAATTCCTAAAATTCGTCTTTCCATGGCTCTCTAATGTACTTTCAGTTTATGTTTGATTTTTCTGGTTATTACCCAGGTAAATTATACCATAAAATATACAAATAGGAACATAAACAGTAATATTAAATATTTATATTTAAATTACCCCTTAGTAAAATCAATCATAAATTAAATAAATAAATAATCACGACAAAATAATGCTTAGACAAAACAAAAATATAATTTTTGCAAACATGTAAAAATTAGATTAGAAGTTTTAAGTGCTTTAAGATTACTAAATGATAACAAATATAAACTTCGCTATTATACCAATACTACAACAAACAATTCACAACTGCTGTTTTAAGCCTCTTCTTTAATGGAATGCGGATTCAACATTTTCTCCACATCGGTTTTGGTCAAATCTTCGTGTTGCGATTCAAGCAAATCTTGAATGTCAGTAGATTCTATTTACTCAAAGCCCTTTCATCCTATTACATTGGCAACCTAAGCAATGTTTGTTGTTAAAGTTTGAATTTGCACAGATACTTTCATCATTTCCGACGGTCAGACCGGGCTATAGTTTTTTCAAAATGTTTTCAATGTGTATGGTTCGAGTTCTTTCAATGATTCATTAATTAATTAATAATAATACAATGCAATGTTAAATTTTTTCCAGCATTGCATCACAGTCATAACAGGATCACATTTCATGATGTCCAGTATGATTATGAAGGTTCGTCTGATGTAATAGAGCTTACCTGGATTATTCCTTGGTTCATGGGTTGGAGTAAAGCAGTTGTGTTAGAGGTAAAAAGATCATTTTTATATTTGGATGCATAGTTTTAAGCTTACGAAGATGACCTGAGGTATTGTCCGAAACTAGGACGGCCAAAAAGTTACGCTTTCAGGTAAATAAACACAAAGCAATCACATTTGCGGGTCACGTGATATTGATGCAAGTTTATTTCGCCAGATAGCGTATTGCTTAACATTAAAACTCAATTGCCTTTTTTTTTCGGTCCGGTGCCTCGCGGCGGCGCAGTGTGTAGTTTGCTGTTTCTGGATCCTTACTGGGCGGTCTGCGGGTCGTGTCTCCATTGTACAATAATACAAAAACACATGAGCAAGATAAATGGGCCAACAGGCCTAAGTGTCACCGGAGGCAATAGCCAGACGGACCTAAATGGGGGTGGAGTTTTAAGTAAGAAGACCTGACATAGTCAGTGGAGTCTCACAGTAGACCTTAAGCTTTCAGACTTATGACCTCTCCATAAAGGATTACCTCTACTTCTGTAACAACAAAAACAAATCGGACTGAATCTAAATAGCACGGCTATCTGACTGAATGTGAATTGCGCGCGGCGACTATTACACTTACACACTTCCGTCCCATTTCACTAAATCACTCCCACAAATTGCGAGAAAGCGAGAGCAAGGATGTTACACAAAAAAAATAGCACTTGTAACCTACGCTTTTTTATTTGCACGCCAAAACACTGGCAGGTTGTAATTCGACTGGATACGCGATTTTTTGTTGCGGATACAGGAAGCAACCACTTTGGACTTAAGATCAACAGAAAGAAAACTAACCGAATCCATCGAGAGAGTACACCGCTACAAATATTTGGGATACATAATAAATGATGAGTGGGACCCTGATTTGAAGAATAAGATCAGAATTAAAATAGCAAGATCAACATTCATAAAAATGAGAAAGCTCTTGAGTAACCGCAACCTAAGCATTGGTACCCGATGATGAGCCACGAAATGTTACGTGCTCTCTACGCTGCTTTATGGCGTGAAAGGGTGGACATTAAAACTAACAATAAAAAAAATTAGATGCTTTTGAAATGTGGCTATATAGACGTATACTAAGAATACAATGGTGTGAAAGAGTAATCAATACGGAGGTATTAAGAAAAATGAATAAAGATATGGAATTGCTTGCACCTGTTAAGAAAAAAAAGCATCCTACCTGGGCCATGTGTTTCGTAATGACAAGTATGGTCTATTGCAACTTATCATGGAGGGAAAGATACCAAAAGCTTCAACTATATTTCATGCGGCGCAGAACAGACAAACATGATGGTCGCCAACCTTCCGTAGAAGACGGCACAGAAAGAAGAAAGAAGAATACAGGAACTTGTTCACAATTTTTAAACCCGCGAATAGTGAAAACGCGAATAAGATGCCACGTCTTTTTTCGTTCTCTAAAGAGTACTCTGCCAGCGGTCTCTCTACTGGCAAATTATGCCCGAGCTCAGCCGTAGAGGGTAGAAGAAAAAAAAATATAAAAGTGAGCCGCGCCACCGACTTAGACGGTTCAAGCCGGAAACCCCTAGGTCTTATAGGCACTAGCAGAGCCACACGATAAACAACTAAGATTATGGTGAACCAAATAAATAAAATTATAGCAAAAAATATTGGATACTTTACTCACACAATAAATCAGAGTACACAGCTCAATAGCAACATTATAACAAATATAGTCAAAATTAACAGCTATGGTAAATTTTCTTGCTAAAACAAACCAATAATTTAAAATTTACAACTTTATAAAATAACCAGAACAGAAGTAAGAGTAACAGACTTAACCAAGTTACCAAAAAAAGTAAAACGTATATAAATTAACTTATTAATAACCCTAACTTAAACGTTTACACAAGGCTGCTAATTTACTCGTTTTAACCATTTACATAAAGATTTCCACTGCCAAAACAATCGAGTTTATTAAAAAATATTTTTACAATGGTTGTCCTTTAAAATATCAAGATTGTAGGATATTTACAAATAAGTAGGAAGAAAATATATTTTTACTTGGACATAAAGAATTATTGAGAAGGTTATTTTAATCCAAGTTTAGTTTTGGCATATTATCTAATGCAATAAATAAGTTTCCAACAATGTACTATATTAATAAACTAAAACAAAACTTAATCGTGGTGTCAAAATGAGTCACGGCATTATATATTTAAAAATAATTCACTGATAACCTTTGGGTATACGAATTCACATGTACTATAATAATAAACTAAAACAAAACTTAATCGTGGTGTCAAAATAGTCAAGGCAATATATATTTAAAAATAAATCACTTATAACCTTTGGGTATACGACTTCACTACTCCTGTGAACTACTCCTGTGGCCGGGTTGATTATGGGACGGCACCTGCTAATTAACAATGGCTTCCCTCAAATAAATCCCGCTTGCGGCTATTTTAACTCGACACCAAAATCCAAAATATCAACAACGAAGTTAAGATAGAATGGTCAAGTTAAAAATTAAGTGGTTTTTCTTCAAAATCCAATTGAGATGGCCCAAATACAGCCAGATATGAAAGAAATCCCATAGAGGTTCTGCACACGTGCTAATATCACACCGTCCCAAAAACTCTTACCAACACCCGACTTCGAAGACTGCCACCAACCGACTGACTCCCAGGCCGGAAATCAAGAAATGACACGGAATAAACGTCAACCCACAATCTTCTCAAGTCCGTGCTCCACAATCGCCTCGTCCGTGCTGTTAGCCAGCCCCATCCACACAGAAATGCAAACCAAACAATCGAATCCTATCCCTACAAGGTATGCAACACTATTTACAACGAATGATATATTTAAGTTACAACAAAATACGGTATGCAACCCTACTTACGAGTACCTAAAGAATACGAAACTCATCAGAGACCCAATTAATAATGGAACTGTAGAACGAAAAAATAGGCACGTGACAAAGATTACCGTAAATAAAGAGATTTTACTGTATTGTAAGCTAATGAATAAGAGAAAAATTGTATGGTTAACTATATTTGTATAAAATTTACCTATAAACTTTAAGTAAAAAGCAAAAAATACATTAAAAAAGTAAAATAGTGTATTGGAAATTAAGAAAAACAAGTTAATACAAGACAACAACAACAACAATAATTGGAATCATTTCCATCGTTTTGTGATCGCAAACAATTCAGCTAGACAGAATTCGGAACAATGAATAAGTCACGTTCGAGATGTGTTTAAAGGGGATTATTGAAAATTCTTCAGATACAATACGCGTAACCGACGTCGAAATCTCACATGTAAAGGAATTGAGATTTACGAGTTTTTTAGAGTAGAACGTAAAAACTGGATTCGACCTCTTAAAACTCATTTCGTTTCTACGAAAAAAAAAAAAAAACCAAGAGGTCGACTTTTTGTTCCAACGGGGTCTAATAATGATTTTACGTGCCACATGAATTACAAAATTTCAAAAGTGAAGGTCTCACGATTTAAATTTTTTATGTATCCAACTTTTTTTAAGGACAACATTTTTTCATCAAAGCAGGACGTTTTATGCTCCACATTTTATTTTGCTTCATCGAGTTACAAAGAGGATTTGCGATTTATGTGAATTACAGTGAAGTTTAGGTACACCTTTAATGTCATTTTGTAATAAATTGAAAAACATTTATAAACACGATGTTGATGAGATGTAAAACCTAATAAAAAGTATTACATAATGAAACATGAGAGTTTAAATACCACTACAGACAATATTAGTTTAATAAGTATGGTAAAGAATTTTTTTATTTTACAATAAACATTATTATTTTATAATTTTTTTTTTTATTTTATTAATAATTATAATATAATTAAGTTGGGATTTAAATAAGTATAAATTAAAGAAAAAACTATTTTGTTTATTCCAACGTTTTAAATTTTTATAAATTATCATCAGAGCTCTAAAGCAATAGATTTTCAGATAAAAAAATAGATTGTACTTGCCACAACGCACTATCGTGCAGATAAAATTTAAAATACCAAACGTTTAATTAAAAATATTTAAAAAAGAATTGCAACAGTTTTAAAGGGTTTAAATGAGTGTGGGAAAACGGTTTTTTTTCAAGACGAAAGACAAAAATTTAAAGTTACAATCCAACGTTGTCCACAAAATAAAAGCGATACCGAAGACTATAAACTTGACACTTATATCTGCCGTTTTTCATAGTTTTTATATTTTCTCCTTCTCGCCCCTTTCGTAGGGGGAATGCAGGTAGGTCACCTCTTCAAAAGTATAATTACAATCGGATAAACGGTTTAGAAACGCATAGAGGACAAACATACAACATACAACATAAAAAGTATCTGACGAATACAGCTAGGATACCACCTCAGAAAAATAGGTCTGAACCAACAAACGAACTGTCGGTTTTGCTGCGTGGAAGACGAAACTGCTGAACATATACTATGTTTATGCCCCGGCCTGGGAAGTTCAACATATTTGGTTACACCAACCTAGAACTTACTGATTTCAAAAAAATCTCACCCTATACAACCATGAACTTTGTGAGAAGGGCTGGATTGTGCGGTAAACTGTAACCTCTAGTGGTGAGCCACAATAGACCTACTAAGGGTCGCGATGAAGGGGCGACCACGCCCCACTCACATAATACCTAACCTAACCTAACCAAGCTGTGTAAATACGTTATCACCCAATCGGTCAAAATAGGAACAATGTTAATTTTTCTAAAATATATATTTTTTTGTGTTTTATATATATTTTTTCATATTTAATAGGTCCTGTATGCAAATATATTGATTAAAAGAGTGACGAATGATTTATTTAATATTAAATGGTTAAGCAAGAGTAAAATATACGAGTATATTAAAAGGAGCCATTATTATTTAAAGTTCTTTCACATTCAAAACATAGTAACCAAGCAGGTAACTTGTAATTAACGATCAATACTTCTCGTAAGGAAATTGCTGAATCTTGTTAATTTTCTCCATAAATAACCTACAGCGAACTCGAAGTGACATAATCCGAAGTCGAGGAAGGACATAAATAAGTTGTAATTTTGCTTACCCCATCACTTTGCCACTTAATCTTAAGATATGGCGCAGGTTAAGAATTACTGAGGATTCGTAGTTAGCTGGCGATGGAAAAGAAGGACACTATATCAAGCTAGACGATAAAAACTCTTCGCGGTTATAAAATGACTAAAAGTCATTCTACTTTCTAATCTGTTATACCAATTAAAAAATAACTAATTATGAAATACTTTTGCTAAATACAGGGTGTTTCAATAAAAGGTGACTCCGTCTTTAGGAATAGGTAGAAAACTAAAAAATAATTTGGGTTTGCTCAGTAAAAAATTTTCGTAACGCCATCCGTATTCAAGATAAAAGGCGTTGAAGAAAAAAATATTATACACATTTATTACGATTTTGCCCAAACTACAAGAAACATTGTAATGAAATTTTATGCGAATATGTTTTAGAAGCTAATACATCCCATAAATAGGTTTTTATATCTAGCTCTTAAAAAGGGCGCTAGTTACACACTTCATACCAAGTATTATTGATCATAACTTTTTTAAGGTTAGATTTATTAATCAAAATTTTAAATGAACCTAATCATTCATTTTTACACCAAAAAGGTAATCTTGGAAAAACTCGATACTGTGTACCGTTTTCGGAATATTTTAATTTGAAAACTATGAAGTAATAACAGATGCTGGTATAAAGTAATGATAAAGTTATTAATTATTATTAATTAGTATGCATTATATGAATTATTTTTTTGTCGCGTAAATGAGACCTTATCGATAAAACGAATACATGTTAAAAATTGGGATTGAGGGCTTTACTTTCTTGTAACGTTTCACAAAAATCCATTCTAATCGGTATATCTTGATTTTTTTTAAGTTTGCCTTTGAAAATTGACATTTACTGATGGTTATGACGATAAGTTAACAATAATTAGATTTTTAAAACCTTGTAATTTATAAAATTAGATATCGTTTATCAAAATGAACTCAAATGTTGAATACACCGACATGTTATTAACCTTGGGCGAGTGTTTAGGAAACTCTAGTGCAGCTGTTACGCGTTATGCAGAAAAGTTTTCTAGAAGAAACTTACCAAGTACAAAAAACATTAAGAGCCATTGAATGATGCTGTCGAGAAACTGGGAATGTGAGACCAGAAAAAGAAAATTCTGGTGGGCTAAGAACAACAAGAACCAATAATACAGAAAATATTATTTTAAATTTAGTTAAACAAGATCCAACAGTTAGCGTAGACAAAAAAATACGTCTTCTTCAAGTACTTGGAGGATACTTAAAGAGCAGCAGCTACATCCTTATTATTACAGACAAGTCCAAGAGCTCTTGCCAGACGATAAACCGGTTAGAGTGGATTTTTGTCAAACATTACAGGAAAGGACATCCCTCAATCCCAATTTTTTAATATGTATCCGTTTTATCGATGAGGTGTCATTTAAGCGACAAAAAAATTTTAATTTACATAATGCATACTAATAAATAATAATATTAGTTAATAACTTTATCATTACTTTATACCAGCATCGGTTATTACTTCATAATTTTCAAATCAAAATATTCCGAAAACGGTACACAGTATCGAATTTTACCAAGAGTATTGCTACGAACCGTGTAACAAGCGCCCTCTATGAGAGTTAGATAAAAAAACAAATTCATGGGATGTATCAGCTTCTAAAACATATTAGTATAAAATTTCATTACAATGTTTTCAGTTGTTTCGGTAAAATCGTAATAAATGTGTATACATTTTTTTTCTTTAAAGCCCTTTATCTTGAATACGGATAGCGATACAAAAATTTTTTACTAAACCAACCCCAAATATTTTTTAGTTTTTAACCTATCCTAAAAACGAAGTCCTTTTTTTGGAACACCCTGTATATGTATCCAACACGTTAAAAAATTCTTCACAATGATTTACTAATGTATCCAAATTGTTTATTTCGGGACACATTAATCAATTAGATTAAAGTTAGTTTTTATAAGTTTATTTTAAAGAAATTTAGCCTAAGATTAGCTAAAAAACATTTTCACTAAAATCAATTATCTAAGCTATAAATAAAATAGATCTAAAATATAAAAAGTAAAGGATCAAAAGTAGCAAGTGGTTAAAAAATATATCGTTCAATTAATATGAAAAAAGCTTGATATAGCCAATTAAATAACAAATAAAATAAAGTATATTACCAATAAATCAAGTTCATTAATAAGAAATCGTAAAAGCGACATCAAATATCGAGAAAAGTGTTTTGCCAGCACTCTTAAATTGACTTTTAAAAATAATTATCTGTGACAAGTATGGTACCTACTTGTATATTATTTTTCTTCACATTGCTGTATTATATAAATATTTAATTTGTTTAATTGTTAAATAAATATTTAATTATTTTTAACTTCCCAGTGGATGTTATAGTAATGGGTCCGATTTTGCGAATCCCGAATTTTGACCTATCTCCACATTTCAAAGTCCCCAGAATCGAATACAATAGTTTTTAAGTGGACGTCTGTGTCTGTGTGTGTGTGTGTGTATGTACAGTGCAACAAAAGTAGCCTGGCGGGCGAGAGATCACAAAATCTGCGCACAACGAAAACATTCAAATAACGATCCGATCGGCGACGACGAAATTTTCAGTAATCGTGAGTCTCAAGTACAATCGGAGGAAGAAGTTTACGAATGTGAAGTATATTCAGCCGAATATTTGTTATTTTAAAGGCTAGTCGCCCGCCAAGCTACTTCTGTAGCTTTGTACCCAATGATCAATGATAAATTTTAGTCGATCCCACAATTTTTAAAATTATTTTTATCAATAGAGTGAAAAAAAAATTATTACAAATCTGTTAACCATGAACCACCATCCGAAATCACTGTTACAGCAGTTCACACCGAAGGAGTATCATTACGCATATTTTTTGTAATAACCGACCCCCATATGGACCATCATTATGACACTATTAACCTCAAAAACCTTTATTGAAAGACTTTTAAGGACATTTAGATCTAATTAAAAACGAAGACGAAAGAGATAGCCGACTGGGGAACACAATAAGCCGAGTGCGTGTCACGTCCCGTGAGACTAGATGAAATTATCGTTTAGTATAGCTCCTGGGAGATATGTGTGTTAATGGAAAGATCAATGGAAAGAAGATCTACAGGGATGTTGCCTGCAAAAAATACCTTACCCACAAGAAAACGTGACCGATCATATTCTTTATATATTTTATTTTTATTGGAATGTACATTTTTTATTTCTTTCATTTTTCCATTTTTTAAAAGGTTCTTTTATATGAAAAAGTATGCTTTGTTTATTTATTATTAATTTATTATGTTTAACCATTAAGTAAAGTACATTTAAAGTGCAAAAACCTTTTTTTTATTATTTTACGGGCAACCAGAGGAAAAGATCACAAAAGAGGATGTCCTTAAAAGAATGCATAAAGATACAGAAGTGGTCAATATTGTAAAACAACGAAAACTTGAATATTTCGTACATATTATGAGACACCCAGAAAAGTATGGCATTCTACATCTTATAATACAGAGTAAGATTAATAGTAAGAGACGCCCCGGCAGACAAAGAACTTCCTGGCTCAAAAATCTCAGACAGTGGTTTGGTCTCACCACTATACAACTTTTCCGAGCGGTTACCAACAAAATAATTATTGCAAACATGATAGCCAGAATGATCGCTAACGATCGTTTAACGGTCATGGCACCTAGAAAAAGAAGAAGGGGAGACACTCACGGGTCTATCAAAGACAAATGGCTACTGATGGCGTTACGAAAATTTTTTACTGAGCAAACCTCAATTATTTTTAAGTTTTCTACCTATCCTAGATACAGGGTCACTTTTGTTTTATAACACCCTGTATATAACGTAGCGAACCAAGCAAAAAAAAAATGTAGTATAAGACATTCATTCAGTCAAGTCGGTAGGTATGTAGTATTTTTTTATACTTAATTGTATGTACTGGAGATTTGCTGGCTTGTTACTCAGCTCTGGACAAACACTATTGAAAAATTTGGTGAATCCCGTGCAACAGTCTTGGATATATCTAAAGCCGCGCTTGGCACCAGGCATTGTTAAGCAAATTATCTGCCTACGGTCTCCCAACCAAACTGCGCCAATGGCTCTTGAGCTTCATGCAAGGTCGTTCCTTACATGTGGCAGTTGACGGTATTTTTTCTGATGCATTAAAAACCAATGCCGTGGTCCCCCAAGGTTCCATCCTGTCCCCGACCCTATTTCTTTTACAAATTAACGACCTCTTAAAACCACCACGAAGCCCATTTACAGTTTCGCAGACGACAGCACAATTGTCTCAACTTTCACATCCTATCGATCACTTTCGGTAAATGGAGATGGAAATATCAATGGAGATCTTGAAGCAACTATCGAGTGGGGAACCAACAATCTTGTTCAGTTCAACGCCCAAAAAACACAAAACGCCACGTTTACCAAGAAAGTGAATTCCTCAAATCATTTCATTACAATGTCTGGAAATACCCTTGAATCAAGTACCTTCATAACGATTTTTGGAGTCACGGTGTCTAACAATATGTCTTGGCATGACCATGTTGCTAACATCGCAAAGTCAGCAAGCCAGAGCCTAGGTTTTCTGTGGAAAGCTAGAAAGTTATTTACTCCTGATCAACTGTTGACGACGAACAAGGCTTAAATCCGACCTCCACTGGAGTATTTCTAGCACGTTTGGGGGCTTTCTCTTCGTCTTCTAGATTCCATTCAGAAAAGGGCCATTCGGTTGATAAACAGCTAAACTCTTACAAATACCTTTCACCCACTAGAACATAGAAAAAGAGTTGCAGACCAGACCTAACTCTATAGATATTTCCATGGAAGATGCTCCAAAGAAATAAAAACTCTTGTACCGCCATTGGCCACATTCGGCCGAAGAACTCGGCACGCTGATCAGTCTCACCCATTTACTCTCAAGATTAACACTACAAGGACCAATCTCCATCAAGAGTCCTTCTTTTACAGGGCTGCTTCGGAATGGAACAGGCTTCCAAAATCAGTTTTTCCAAAAAAATATGACCTGCAACTTTTTAAAAAGCGGGTCCACAATCATCTCCTTTCTATAATCTCCCTTTTAATAGTCGCAGTGCGAGCCGTTCGCGGCCCACACGATAGGTCTACCCTTTTTGCGACTATTTTCAGTAAAAAAAAAATTTTCTGTTGCAATAAAGTCTATTGATATCCATTTCTTTATCACTACATCCACACGTGACGAATATCGACAAATAGTTTTACATTTATACTCAAACAAATATTTAATTATAACAAACATTATTCATTCATTAACATACAATTTATACATGGTCCAACGAGACAAATAAATAATTACAATTACATGGTCCTTCGAGCCAGATATGTAATTAACTTTAAAACAATATTCTATACACATTTTACAAACTTTTGTGGTGCAATAAAAAGTTGATATACAATTGCAGAACCATCATGCTTGATTATTTGCGCAATTGGCCTCTAAATTCGTTTACAAATGTTTATAAAATATGCTCAAACAGTTAAAAAGGTGTTAATTTAAGTAAAATTTAAATTAATCGCCATTTGGGGTAAGGAAATAAACTAAAAATCCTCCGAAAACTACAATACAATATTATTAATATTCACTTACCAAAGTACCTACTCAAGTCTCAAAATATTTAGATAGCACAAAATCGCTGCAAGGTAAAACTTTTGCAACTATATTATATTTATAATATACAATAATGATGTCCTGACATTACTTTCTGTAAGACAACTACATTAACAAGTCAGTTTATGTACTCAGAAGTTGAAGCAATTTAATGTTACTGAATAGATGGTATTATACGTAAGTTAATTATAACCAAGAAACTTGAGAGCATTGTTAATAACTTTGTACAAATACTGTTAATTGTATAAAGTCATTAAAGTATGGGTAATCACAAAAGATAAGTAACATAATACTAAACTAAATAAATCTGTTAAAAATATATTTTATTTACTTATTTTTTAATGATTAAATCGTAAAAAATAAAGTGTAAAAAGTTATTATGAAATATTATGGATGTGACTACTTGGGATTTGTCACACGGAGAGTGCGAAGAAGAAATACGCAGACGCCTTATAATGGCCAGATCAGCAACGACCAAGCTTACTAAAATCTGGAAAGATAATGACATAACTTCTTTTTAGCGTGCCTTATACGTCGCGGACGTTGGCTAGTATCATGGCAATTTTAATTTTATCTAAATAACTGTATAGATGTAGGTCCAAACCATTGGCGTAAATTGTATAGCCATAAGCGTCTTTCCTTTCCTTGAATTATTAACTGGAGTAGACGATATTTTTGATGTCTCATTATATGACCGAGGTATTCCAGTTTCCTCTTTTAAACTGTGAGTGTAATTTCTTTCCCAATTTGCTGCAGCACCCCTCTATTAGTTATTTGGTCAGTCCACGATATTCTGAGGATACATAGGTATATCCACATTACAAAGGCGTTTAATTTTTTCATTATGGCTTCCGCCGTTGCCCATGCTTATGCTCCGTAGAGCAGAATTAAGAAGACATAGCACTTTGTTGATCTTATTTTTAGAGGCAGGGATAGATCCTAACTAGTGAATATACTTTTCATGTTATTGAACGATGCTGAAGACCGTGGTCTTGAATCACTTTCTTTCCATAACGCGCTGCAGTTACGTGTATATGTTGTGACATAATTAAGAACACCAAACTAAGCCTGGTACGATCACTTGTTTTTCCTATCGCCACTTACGCGGCAGAAACTTGGACCATCAAAAAGTCTGATTTACAACGTATAATGGCTTTTAAAATGTGGGTGCACCGCAGAATGATGCGCATACCCTGGACAGCACACTGCACAAATATCTCAATATTAATATAATTCAACATCACTTACCACAACTATTAACCAAAGCATGTTGAGACATTTTGGACATATAACTAGACAAAGGAAAGGTATGGAGAGATTAGTATTTAAAGGCAAAGTACAGGGTAAAAGAACTCGAGAAAGATCGCCACTGCGATGGGCAGATCAAATAAAAAGAATCACCGGGTGCAGTCTCCCTGAAGCAGCACATCATGCCCAGGAAAGAGAAAAATGGACAATAACCATAAATCGAATAACATAACGTCACCACATCCTAACGAAGGATAAAGGACAGTGGAGAGAGATGGATGTGAATGAAGAAAAAGAGAAAAAAGGGATGTTATTGGAAAAAAATTATTCAAGTTCTATAATCTTTAGACTTTGGGAAAAATATTTTCCAAAAAAGGTATCTGAATCTGTTAAAAATTGTGTAATTTTTAACCAATCAAAACGTTCAATTCATTTAAGTTATCGTGTATGCCGATAATAGACAAATCTAGACAAGCGATACGACAACTGGTGGACAAATCTGAACTATAATAAGTCAGTAATTCGATTTATTAACATAAGAGATAGTGCTTTGCTTTCATCATTTACGAGGGCAGTTTGATAAGTCAGTAACTTTTTGAATTTCCTGCGCAGTTACTCCAAATGCAACAGTGCTGCCGTCAACTATTATCTATCAGTGGGCAACTTTATAATTTTGAGCAAGCTACGTCGTGCAGTTGGTGTTTGATAGCCTTTCAAAGCAGACAACCTCGTGAAATTTTACGAAAATGGAAAAAAGTGAATTTCGTGTGCTGATTAAGCATTACTTTTTACGTAAAAAATCCATCACTGAAACTAAGGAAAGACTTGATAAATACTACGGGGACTCGGCACCATCAATTTCAATGGTTAAGAAGTGGTTTACAGAGTTCCGTTGTGGTCGTACTAGCACTAGTGACGCCGAACGTCCAGGTCGCCCAAAAGAAGTGATCACGCCGGAAATCGTCGATAAAATCCATGAAATGATATTGGATGATCGGAGAATGAAAGTGCGTGAGTTGGCTCATGCTGTAGGTATCTCAACTGAACGGGTACAACATATTTGACACGAATATTTGGACATAAAAAAACTCTCTGCGAGATGGGTGCCGCGATTGCTCACACTCGACCATAAGCGCAATCGTTTGACCACTTCAAAAGAGTGTTTAGCTATGTTCAGCCATAATCTGGACGAATTTATGCGCCGTTTTGTTACTGTGGATGAAACATGGATCCATCACAACACGCCAGAGACCAAGGAACAATCTAAACAGTGGGTTGCTAGGGGTGAACGTGGACCAAAGAAGGCGAAACAGAGTCTGTCAGCCAACAAGGTCATGGCCACAGTTTTTGGGATGTAAGTACGCGGTGTCATTCACATTGATTATCTCAAGAAAGGTAAAACGATCACCGGCGAATATTATTCAAAGCTTTTGAACAGATTCGACGTTGATTTGAAGCAAAAACGGCCGCATTTGGCTAAGAAGAAGAAAGTGCTGTTCCATCTACAAGCTTTCGAAATGTAGTTGTTCAGGAGAATGCTAAGAATAAGTTGGGTGAAAAGGATCACAAACGAGGAGGTGCTTAGAAGAATGCATAAAGATACAGAAGTCGTCAATATTGTAAAACAACGAAAACTTAAATATTTCGGACATATCATGAGACACCCAGAAAAGTATGACATTCTACATTTTATAATACGTGGTAAGATTGAAAGTAAGAGACGCCCTGGCAGACGAAGAACTTCCTGGCTCAAAAATCTCAGACAGTGGTTTGGTCTCACCACTATACAACTTTTCCGAGCGGTTACCAACAAAATAATTATTGCAAACATGATAGCCAGAATGATTTCCAAAGATCGTTAAACGGTCATAGCACCTAGAAGAAGAAGATGTTTTAACTAAGATAATGAAATATCTCAAAAGTGGTTGGATTTAGGTATAGAAAATAACAATACCAAACAAATTAGCTTTAAAAAATACAGCGAAAAATGTAATAAAATACATGGTAGTGTTCTATTTAAAGAAAGTAACTTATAAATGATTTTTTAAATTGTGCACGTTGAAGGCTAAGTTTAAAACACCCTGTATGAAATATGGACATATGATGTTAACGGGCAAGCGCTTGTTGTTAGTTGGTAACAATTTCACGTCACTAGCTTCGTTTTTAATGGAAATATCGTTATTCAATGTGAACTAGGATTTTTTGAAAATTTTGAAAAAAATCGAAAATACTTTATTTTTAGTATAGGACATTGTGCACAAATTTTATCTTAAATTTCATGTAGAATTCGAAAATAAAATAAAAAATATTAGATTTTATTTAAAATAACAAAGTTGACATCTACTTCCGGAAGTGTCACATTTAGGACAATATTATATTTGAGCTCAAGAACCTACAGCTTTGTAATTTCAGATTTTTAACATAACTGTATCCACCATTACTTTTAATCAATATTTTTCGCGCCGCACCCTGTATATGTATAATATTAATAAACAATGAATAAAAAAAACAACTTTACTACATCCAGATATTAAGATACAATGTTTTTATTCGCCATCGCAGTGGTCGATTACCTACATCTATTTAGGATTCCTGTTATTTAAATACAAATGAAATTTAAGCAGAATTCTAGTCGTGTAGTATGTTATTTAAATAATTAAATCTGAGACTAGATCTATCAAACAGCATACGCAAACCGTTTTTAAATTCTCTCTTTTATAACATTGAAACGGCGAATGCAACACACATACATTTCAATAGGATTCTCCTGAATAATACAACTCTAAACGGTTACACAACATACAGTGAAACAGTAATACCCAGCCATTAATAACTGAAGTGAGCTCGTTTTCTGAATATTCAAATACTTGAGGGAGATTCCCGACACTGTAGCAGCAACATTATGTTCAATTGTGATATTTTTCAGCAAAAAATAGACAAAAGTGTAAAATAGTCGCGACCCAGAGGACAAGAAATCGGAAAATATTCCGTTTCGCATGATTTAATGGGGACAATATCTGCCGCGTGGGTCACAACTTTTGCGACAGATATGAGTTCGATTTTACAAAAATACCCTCTGGGTAGTGCATTTAAATGGCTTTCAAAGCATATACACTGGAAATGGAGAAGATATCGAACAATAAATACGTATAAGTTTTTTTATCATTCCACCAGACAAGGTGTGGCATGCAGGTCTGTGCATAAACTTCATAGAATACAACCAAAACAATACGTAGAGCTTTTAACATCATATATCACAGAAGATTCTTCGGAATTAAACAGAAAGATGCGTATTCCAGCTCAAAAGAAATAAATACGGGTGTACCCCAAGGTAGTGTGGTGGGCAGACGATACAGCACTCCTTGCAGTAGATCAAGATCAGGACGTGCAATACTTGAATGGACTAAATAATGAAAAGTCAAACTTAACGAAAATAAATCGATCCATGTCAAATTTACCAACAATGTTAAGTATCTTGGCATAACTTTTGACACTAAGCTCAGATGAAAAGCGCATGTAAAAAGAAAAAACCTAACTTGGACTAAAATATAGAAAACATTATTGGCTTATTAAAAGGAAGTCCAAGTTGTCATTGCACAATAAGAAACTTATCCACAATCAAATTCTAAAACCAGTGTAGCTTTATGGTACCGAGCTATGGGGTTGTGCCAAAGATAGCAATATAAATATTATTCAAATATTTCAGAACAAAGTGCTGCGTAACATGACAAACGCCACTTTTTTTTTGTTTATTTTACTAAAAATAGTCGCAAAAAGGGTAGACCTATCGTGGCCGTGGATGGCCCGCACTGCGACTATTAGAAGGGGAAGGAATTATAGAAAGGAAATGATTGTGGACCCGCTTTTTAAAAAGTTGCAGGTCAAAGTTCTCTGGAAAAACTGATTTTGGAAGCTTGTTCCATTCTGTACCAGCCCTGTAAAAAAAGGATTCTTGATGGAGATTGGTCCTTGTAGTATCAATCTTGAGAGTAAATGGGTAAGACTGATCAGCATGCCGAGTTCTTTGACCGAATGTGGCCAATGGTGGTACAAGATTTTTTATTTCTCTGGAGCATCTGCCATGGAAATATTTGTAGAGTAATGACTGGTCTGCAACTCTTCTTCTATGTTCTAGAGGGTGTTGGGTATCTGTGAGAGTTGTACCGAATGGCCCTTTTTTGAATGGAATCTAAAAGACGAAAAGAATGCCTTGGTGCTGAACCCCAAATGTGCGAGAAATACTCCAGTAGAGGTCGGATTTGAGCCTTGTACGTCATCAACAGTTGATCAGGAGTAAAAAACTTTCTAGCTTACCACAAAAAACCTAGCCTCTGGCTTGCTAACTTTGCGATGAAAGCAACATGGTCATGCCAAGACATATTATTGGACACCGTGACTCCCAAAATCGAGATGAAGGGACTTGATTCAAGGGTATTTCCGGACATTGTGATAGAATGATTTGAGTAATTCACTTTCTTGGAAAACGTGGCGCTTTGTGTTTTTTGGGCGTTGAACTGAACAAGATTGTTGGTTCCCCACTCGACAATTGCTTTAAGATCTCTATTGATGGAATCAACCTGTTCCTGCTTGAGTCTTTTTGTATCATTCACCGAAAGTGATCGATAGGATGTAAAAGTTGAGACAAGTGTGCTATCGTCTGCGAAACTGTAAATGGGGTTCGTAGTGGGTTTTAAGAGGTCGTTAATGTGTAAAAGAAATAAGGTGGGGGACAGAATGGAACCCTGGGGGACCCCGGCATTGGTTTTAAACGCATCAGAAGAAATACCGTCAACTGCCACTTGGTATTTACGCAACAGTGACCTACATAGAGAACTCGGTATCCCAATGGTTAAGGATGAAATTAAAAGGTCTGCTGGTAAACATGAAGCCAGGCTACACCTCCATGAAAATATAGAAGCCCTTCAGCTGCTGGACAGTCTGCATATGGTTCGAAGACTGAAGAGGACCAAGCCATTCGAACTCGTGTAAAGCTGTGTTTTTAAAAGCAGAGTATAATGCGCGAGTTTGTGTACATGTTATAGTCAGAACAACCTAAAGGACATCGTTGGAAGACATTTGGTAGTATAAAAGTATTTAGTTTTAAGATTTTACCAGACTTAAATCAATGGTTGATCAGTAGTGATCAATTTTAATACCTTAAACGCCGAATAGCATCATAAACAAAAAAAATAATTCCACCAACTGCACTATGTTTGCTTCTCATGAATGACTAGCCGATTACCTGTGCTTCGCTACGGATATTAATATTATGCGGTCTAATAAATGCATGCAATTATTTGATAATATATAACATGCAAAACAAAAACGATAAAAAACTATATAAATCAATGACTTTTACCAGGCTATCAGTGCCTAATAAACTACAGGTGGGGAGGCAAGATGTAGAAAGAGGAATATGCCAATAATTATAGGGTCAAGTGATCACTCTTTATAGGCCCAGTAAACTTCCACCGTAATATGGGCCTTCTCTGCGCATCAGGCTGTAAAATTACCTTACCTTCATAAAATAAGGATATACTTTACTTGAACCTTAATGATGTTCATTGGTAACAAAATTATGTACAGAACAATTTAAAATACCAGGCTATTGACCACAGTAGACAATACCCCTGCCGAATGCTGCGGAGATTCTGAGAAGTATAGCCGGAGTGACTCGGTTGGATAAAGTAAAAAATAGTTACATCTATGGCGAATGGATCATGAGGAAAGCGCTCGATGACTGACATGGAGGAATTGTCATTGACGGCATCAAAATCTGTAATCAAAATCTGTGATCGCTAAAATCATAATAGACCTGAAGTAAAAAATGATAAACAACATCCAAACAGTTGACGCCTTCATATATCTTGGTACTACAATCTCGAGCAAGGGCGGATCCAGCGAGGAGATGAAGAAGAGAAGCGCAATACCGAAAGAATCTATGACCAAACTAACCAAAGTATGGAAAAGTCATCACTTATCCCTTAAGATCAAAATGAGATTGGTCAGGAGCTTGGTGTTTTTAGTTTTTCTATATGAATCAGAATTCTGGACTGATAAACGTAAGATAGATGCTTTCGAAATGTTTTGCTACCGCAAAATGCTGAGTGTCCTGGACTAAGAAAAAGACCAACTAATCCATTCTGGACCAACTCAGAATTAAGGATAGATTGAGCATTGTGGTAGCGTAAAAAATGGTTAAATTCTTTGGTCATGTGATTAGAAGGAATGGTTTTAAGAGACTTACTTTGAAAGGGACAGTCCCTGACAAAAGATCAAGAGGAAGGTTGCCTACAAGATACGTGGATTTTATAACCGGTCTAACCGGCAAAAATCTCACCCAAGATGGCGGAAGATAGACAGGAATAGAAAGTCATCAAAAAAAACAATACATGAATTCATGATGCTCGAAACCGAGCAAACGACTAAGGAGAAAAAACAAGAACACGTATTGGTCCTTGGAAAATAGTGAAAAATACATAGTTAAGTCTAGTGAGGTAAATTGTAATTTGTGAGCTATAAATAAAAACTGTTACTTTTAAGTGTGTATCACTTATTTAACAACCTATAGGCGTAACAATATTTTAAAACATCCAGTTGGTGACTTAAAACTTTGGTTTTGGTTTTAAGTAGTAATTTTGTTGTACAGAAAAATTGGCCAGGAAAACGGCTTTCTGGTAATAAAACAATTTCCACCTCCAAAATCACACATCCAAAGATTTAATTATGTAGTCCTTTTATTCCACCACAAATTTTAACGAGATATTCCATGAAAATTTCGACGAAAGCGGGAAAAATTTTTGTTGGCCTTGGGGATTATGAAAGTTTTCTGATTTCGGTTTGTCGAACCGGTGGGGAATAATTATTAATTTATCAACGAGATGGATATAATTTCATTTTGTATTAAACATGTCAGTGAAGGCATTAAAATGAATTGTTAATGAAAATTTTATCGACTGGCAAAGTATTGTTACTTTCATTTTTTTTAACGAGAATAAGGGATCAAAATGCAACCTTAGAAGTACCAATTTCTGAAGTTTATATTAACTTTCATATTCTTGATTTAATTATTCATTTATAAGTATTTATAGAATTATTATCAGAAGTGGAGGCTACAAGAAAAGTCTACTTAACTTCAAGAGCTAAACATTTGTACCATCTATGCAAAGAGCATCTTATTACAAGCGAAGTGCTCAATTAGCTACTTAATCTAAAATATCTTTGAGAAAGCACTTGGAGGAGGCTAATAAATTCACAAATTCCGATATTTTTGGGAAGGTAGTGATTAGTTTTCTCAGGTATCTAATTTATTTCAATGAATGATTTTTTATAGATTACATCACTTTTGGACCAAAAAAGATCCAGGTTTTTTAAAATGCAACTTTTTAACAATTCAAAATGTCCAAAGAGGAGACGATACACAATTGATGACAAAGTTCTGGCACTGGCTTTATTCAAACAATGTGGCAGTGGGTACAAACTATTTCCAAAGTTTTCACTCTTCCTTCCCAAAGAACAGTAATGAGGTTACTCAACCGCATTCCAATTGAACCAGGACTTTGTGAGGGAATATTTGATGTTTAAAATTGAATGCATAGAATTTTAGGGATCCCAGGAATAAGTTCGGTTTTCTCATATTTGATAAGATGAATATAAAGGCAGGACTTACTTGGAATCATATGAGTGGTGATGTGGAAGGATTTGGGGATTTTGGATATAAAAGAACTTCTTGTATTGCTGATCATGAACAGGTGATTATTACATTATTTATTTATATTGAGTTTTTTCTGAATACATTATTTTCCATATAAACTATCACATATACAGACATATTTCCAATATTCAACAGAAAATAAGTACTGGCTAACACTTTATGATAACCTCAATTTTAAAACTTTATTTTCATATTCTAGGTATTTATGCTACGTGGAATTAAGAAGAATTGAAAACAGCTTGTTTTTTAGAATTTTGTGGAAGTGGCTACAAAATGGGTTGATATTCTTCATATAATAAAGTTGATTGTAAGACAATGTAGGGAATCAGGTTTAGAGATAGTAGCTACAGTTTGTGATCAAGGTACAAATAATGTAGCAGCTATTAATTCTCTGATACGTGATACTAAAGCCAAATATGGTAGGTTTAATGCAACAGTTATTATTATGAAATTGATGATAAAAAAATAATTCCAAAATTTGACACTCCACACCTGCTGAAAGGAATCAGAAATAATTTTTTGAAATATAATGTGGAATTCAAATTAGTAGACCAGATAAAGACTGCCAAGTGGGATCATATCATTATGGCATATAAAATGGATTCTTACCTAGGCAGCTTAAACTTGATGCCCAAGTTGACAGAAAATCATATATTTCCTGTTGAAAGAAATATATTTTGAGAGTATCATACTGTGCACAAGTCTTCAGTAGGACTGTAGCAGCTACTATGAATTTGATGGAATATTCAGGTAATTTATTATTTCATCTATGAATCAACTTTTAACAGAAATTTACTACTAAAATAAATAATACTAGAAGTTAAAAGAATATTCATTAGATCAATCAAATATCGACAACGGAAAAATGAAACTGACAAATGGTACAATAATGTACCTATTTAAAGAAATACAATAAATGGATGGACTAAATCTGCTGCTGCTGCTGGGGCAATTGGCTTGAATGTAAAGGACAAAAGATAAATCACTCGAATAGATCAACTGCTGTTATCGAATTGGCAAAAAGTGAAGTAGAAGAACAATAATTGCTGAAAATTACTGGTCATAGCAATCAGAATTCTATAAAACCATACTTAAATCTCGATCAAGAACACCACAACAAGATCATAAATATTATGCGTGGTAATAGATCTTTTATAGTAGAGTACAGCAACAAATCTAACGTTAAGTTAAATTTTAATAATTGTACTTTCACTATGTCGATGTCCTAGGGATATTACTACTGATAATGACACATTGAATTTTGCAAATTTAAGGTTAGCTTTATGTTCGTAACATAATAATAATAAATAAATTTGTTAAGTACAGTGTAAGAAGTTAGTTGATTAAATGGTACAGTATTTTTAGTCACAGTGCAATCGCAACAATAAATAAAACGGACCTCGTATTAAAAAAAATAAGAATTCTATTATTAGTGCAAAGTTTTGTTAAAATAAATGTTCCTCAGAATTAGCAATATTTCAAGTTTAATCACGTTCGTTTAAAGTAATTAACCTTTTTGTTGGCTTTTATGGACGTTTCATTTCTAAATGATTAAAATATGGTCATTAAATTCTCTTTAGTATCTTCCCAAATAATGGCGAATATAATATTTGTCGTTACATTTAAAATTTTGTTGTTAAAAATATAAAGCGATTTTTTTTTCATCAAGGAACTTCCAATAAATTGTATAATGTTTAATTAATTTATTTATTTTAACTATTGGAAATTTTATAATCTCTTTCCCGTTTTAGTACAGAGACTTGGTTAAAGAAAATTTGGTGTCTCTACTGAATCGTAAGACGTAATGTATTACATCAGTCTGTGAATACACAGGGTAAAAGAAAGAGACAATGAAAAGCCATAATTTTGGTGCTTTGCCAGGATACAAAGGCCACGGAGAAAAAAATCTAACAAGAAGTCCCGCTTACCGCATGACAGATTTATTTCATTTTATTAGATGTTCGGAACATCCAGGTCATTATTTTTATTGCTTCGAAAATAGAAAAATATGAATTATGAATCAAACGATAAAAGTTGTGTGTTTCGAATGAAAATTTTGTATGGACCAAAGTTTCCGCCTCATTTGTCTTTAAAGTCGTTAAGTTAACTGGGGAAATTGAGAGTGCATAAGTAGTTTACCTGTAGGAACAGACTATTGCACTTTTTTAGACTTGGAAAAGGCCTATGACAGAGTGGTCGGGAGTGAATTTTGGTCGACATTGTCTGTGTATGGGGTGAGCAGTAGTTTAATACGAGCACTAAAATCACTTTACAAGGATTCCACTGCTTGTATCAGGATAAACGGAGCTTACACGAACTGGTTTAGCATCGAAAAAGGTGTGAGAGAGGGATGTGTGGCTTTTTTATGGCTGTTTAACTTATACATAGACAATTGTTTAAAAGATCTGAAAAAGAGTTGGTATAAATTGAAAATGAATGATTTAATCGTCAAATGCCTTCTTTACGTCGATCATCAAGTCATCTTAGCGTCATCTGAAGAGGAGTTGGAGGCGATGGATAATGTTATGCATGTCCTAAAAATCAAAGGAATAAAAATTAAATTGAATCTGATTAAGGGAGAAAGAGTGGAACAAGTAAATAAGTGTGTATACTTGGGTTTAAAGTTTACGAGAGATGGAAATTATGACAGTGACATTGAGCGAAGGGTATTGGAAGGAAAACAAATGAATGGGGCACTGCATACCTTTATGAACAGACAGAAAGTGTCAAAAAAGGCACATCTGGCTGTGCATACAGGAGTATTGGTTTCTACACTTATGTATAGTAGTGAATGTTGGGTTTGGCAGAAGAAGCTTGAAAATAGGATTGATGCTGCGGAGATGAGTAGTATGAGAAGTATAGCCGAAGTGAGTCGGTTAGATAAAGTAAAGAATAGTAAGATAAGGGAACGCTGTTGTGTAAAAGAAGATGTGGTTACAAAGATAGATAAATATGTTTCCATGTTTTTTAAAATAATAAAACACATGTCTTTTAAAAAAAAATCTTGTAAATGATTTAGTTAAAATTATATTAAATTTTTTGTTCATTTCTTTGGACGACCTTTGTAATGTTCATTGTAGAGCTTTAGTCATGTCTTCTTCATGTTTCGTCTTTTGTAAACAAATTTGTAACAAAAATTTCTCCTGATGATGGCTTGACGTCAAAAACGTTCCAGAATTTGCTTGTGATAATTAAAAGAATTTTGGTGTAGGTACTATAGCTTTTTTTAACCTATTGATATCCTTTATACTATGGTACACACAACCCCCCTTTTCTGTTATAATATTTTTTTTAAATTTGGTCACATTTTTGTAAAAAAATACATTCTGTATTTTTTATATAGCTAATATACGCATCAATACCAAAATCGTCGTCCATTTTTATACGCAAGTGAGGTGTCACAACCATGGTGTTACACGTTAAAAGTGTCGAAAGCATCTTAAAACATTATGCCATGGTACAAAAATGTCTGTTCCACATTTGTTTCTAGGTGTAAGTTTAACAATATAATAAAATCCTAAACATAGCTAAGGCACCGAATGGTCTTGTCCTTTCATCTGTATTAAAGGTACCTAACAATTTTACAATATAATAATATAAAATACCAAACACAAATATTGTTATAAACTGACCGACATCAAGTTGCAGTTCGTGTACGTACGTTCAAAATTTGCCTGCACTTTTCCAGTATGGCGATGGTAATCAGCAATTAGACTACAGCTGCACATGTTGACTGCACGTTAATGCTTGTCTATTTACCCCGATTTAAAAGTGCGAATTGCTCAAGCATGACTGCATGACAGCAACAACATTTATTTCCAGCACAATTTGTATGCAGTTATGCAATAAAGAACCATTTAAAATGGTCGTTTTTTAAAAGCGCAAATTATAATAACATGTTTGAAATATTTTCATGCATCCTATTCTATGTTGCATCTTGCATGTTATTTTATGTTGACGTAAACAATGATTCTGCAAGTTATTCAAGTTGGATTGCAGCAATGACATTTTGCTTTCATATTAAAAATTAATTTTAACAATATTTATATTGCATTCAAAAGATATTTTAATTAAAAATATTTTGCCTAACGCGTTGTAAGTACTTTTGAATCTATATAAATGATAAAAAAAAAAAATTTAAAATTAAAGTTACAAAGAGCTTAATCACATGCTTTATTGACTGAAGCTCATTTACAAAACCAGCCAATATGTGCAACATATCAGTTAAATAGGTATAGATTAATAAAAATCGGGTGAATTAAATCTAAAACAAATATCTTATTAATTACATACATACATATAGTCACGCATTTTTCCCGTAGGGGTGAGCAGAGACAAAACTTGGGTTCGTTTATTCGACAATTACAACTATAAGTAATTATCCCTTTATTGCAACACAAAATACACCGCTAAATATTCCACTGTAAATAAAAACTGTCTCCATCCGCATCCTGTACTAATTTATGGATGCGAGCTACATATTTAAACACGATCAATATCCAAATGGTTATATTTTACGGACAATTCTTAGTTCCCCAAATTGAGAATATGCAAAAAATTGAGACGCTTAAACTTTAACGCTCTCTTAAATTTAAACACTGATTGAATACTAAGTATCGGCGTATCAATTCGTATTCCAAAGCGACATTTTATATTTTTTATGGCGGTTTTATTGGTAAAGGTCGTAGTCGAAACGAAATGCTTTTTTACGAGCTTCGAATGTGTTCAAAGTAGGTTTAAAGATTGCGGCAATAAAACTGCCGCGTATATAAAACGGTCCATTGATCTACTAACGGTAATATTTTACACTATAAATTGAAGATAAACAGAATATCTGTTTAATAAAGGAAATATTTACGTACTGTCAAATGTTGAATCTTTACCGGTCCGTCATAACTAACACGCGGCATTACTAAAATATGCCCTGTATGCTTCAGTAGAGAGTGTGGCCAGTGAAATTTTTAAACTAACTTGCCAGTTTATAATTTAAGATGTATCAAGCAAGTGAACTAATTTTAACGAATAAAATAAGAATAAAAATTCAAACCTTTTAATGAGCTACCAAAAATTCTTCTATACAGCGTGATTGATTAGTGTGATAAGGCTCAGTAGCTCTGTTATCATAAGAAATAACAAAAATTTTGTACAAAAATTGAAGGCAGCCTTATGCTTCACATTTCAAATTTAGTTACAATCTTACAGAGTGTTCTATAACGCGGTGCCAGATCAAAGTTATGTTTTTTTAAATAAAACACCCTGTATTTTACCTTAAAATTAAAATCAGCTTCACCTCTCCTTTACAACAATAAATAAGGCTATAGTATATTATATAGTATATTATACTTATATATATGGAAATCTTAATAAATTCAACGGCCTGTATAATTAAAAAGGATGTAAGAATAATAATCCATTGATGCCAAAGTTTTTTAATTATTGTCAAAGTTTATAAACACGAACGAATTTTCAAATATTTATTAAATTTATAACAGAGTAAATTAATATTTAAGTATATTATTTTTTGGGAAGACCAAGGCTCAGATGGAAAGATAACATTATTAAAGATCTGGCTATCCTTGGAGTAGACCAGCAAGAATGGAGAGAGATGACCCATGACCGTTCCAGGTGAAGGCAGATAGTCAAGGTAGCCAAGATCCATTCTGGCTTGTAATTCTACGGAGTAAGTAAGTTAACCAAGGTATGTCCAAGTTTTTTTAAATAATGTACTTTTTTAGTTTTTTTTGTCTCTCATTAGTAAGTATAGTCCAATATATTTGCATTTCGTACAGTGACCTACTTTCGTTCAGTAAAGAAAAGTTTTTTAATAAAATCATACACAAAATTAAAAGTATTCGCAATGAATTTTGTTTTACTTTAGCAACAACTTTGATTATTTTGCCACTGTTAACTGTAAATATTCCGGTTTTAGAGGAATAGAAGTTACAGCCTGTGACAAGTGTCTTAAACTGCTGCAGAAACAAACCTCATAAAAAAACAATAAAAATTACCCCAATGACAAACAACAATCACATGCCAATCTTTATTAGTTGGAACATTTATTGCTTCAGGATGACTGATTAGTGTAATAAAGCTCAGCAGCTCTGTTATCATAAGGGATACCAAAAAAAATTGTGTACAAAAATTGGAGGCAACCTTATGCTTCACATTTTAAATTTAGCTACAATCTTACAAGGTGTTCCATAACGCGGTGCCAGATCAAAATAATGTTTTTTTAAATAAAACACCCTGAATTTTACCTTAAACTTTAAAACAGCTTTACCTCTCCATTACAACAATAAATATGGTTATAGTATGTTATACAGGGTATTTAAAAAGTTATCACAATTCTATATGGAAATCTTAACAAATTCAACGGCCTGTATAATTAAAATGGGTATAAGAATAATAATCTAGTGAAGTCAGTTTTCTAATTATTGTCAAAGGTTATAAATACAAACGAATTTGTAAATATTTATTAAATCGAATACAGGGTAAGTCAAAATTTAAGTACATAATTTTCTCAGTAATTTCAAAGTTATTAGTTAGTATTAAAGTACGTACCAATTTTTAACTGGCCATGATTGATTAGTCAAAAAAATATTAATAATTACTGTTTGGTAACTGGGTTGTTTAATAACGAGTACATAAAAAAATGATTAGAAAAAAGGTTTAAAAAAATTACACTCCGGAAGAAATAAGATTAATTAGTGTGATAAAGCTAAGTAGCTTTGTTATCAAAAGAGATACCAAAAAAAAAGTGTTTAAAAGTTGTAGGCAGCTTTAAGCTTCACATTTCAAATTTGGTTACAATGTTAAAGAGTGTTCCAAAATACGGTGCAGATCAAAGTTATATTTTTAAATGAAACACCCTGTATTTTACCTTTAAATAAAATCCGATTTACCTTCTTATTACAACAATATATATATATATATATATATATAGTATGTTATACGGAGTATTTAAAAATTTATAACCAAATCTATGTAAAAATCTTAATAAGTTCAACGCACTGTATAACTAAAAAGAAGAATAAAAATAATAATCTATTGGAGACAAAGTTTTTTAATGATTGTTAAAGTTTATAAACACGAACGAATTTTAGAATATTTATTAAATCGAATACAGGGTAAGTCAAATGGATTACTCTGTATTATTTATCACTGTCGAAGACTACTGTTACCATACTTTTATTTTTATTAACCATTCCCTATACCTAAAGTTATTAGTTTTAGAGATATTTCCATTTTTCTAAGCAAAGTATTAAAGTTATGTAAACGTACCAATTGTTAGTTGGCCATGATAGTCACGCATTTTCCCTTTAAACTCAAGTATACAAACTTGCTCCAATCTTTTTCCCCTAATCAAAACTTCACAGTTTGCCGCCTTTCTTCTCTTTATTACTTTACTTTATTACCTTCGTTTTGCTTACAATTATTTTCATCCCTTTGATTTTTAGGGCATCGCCTGCAACTCCTCTTCAGATGACGCTAATATGACTTAATCATCGGCGTAAAAAAGGCATTTGACGATCAAATCATTCATTTTCAATCCATACGCACTCTCTTTCAAGTCTTTTAAATAGTCGTCTATGTATAAGTTAAACAGCCATGGCGAAGCTACACATCCCTGTCTCACACCTTTTTCGATGTTAAACCAGTCCGTGCAAGCTCCGTTTATCCTGACACAAGCAGAGGAATCCTCGTAAAGTGATTTCAGTGCTCGTATTAAACTACCGCTCACCCCATACATAGACAATGTCGACCACAATTCACTTTTTACCACTCTGTCATAGGCCTTTTTAAAGTCTATAAAAGCGCAATAGACCTTCTGACAAGGAAAGTAAAATATTACCATTTTTTAGCGAAAATAAAGAACTTGTCTTCTGTAATAATACCGCAAAATTACTTTTAGACATGAATTTAAAAAAACAAATCTACTGATTGACGACTCTTCATTGAAAGCTGCAAAAACAGTTTAAAATCCTCGGTATGAAGAAGTCGAAAGCTGGAATATTCGATGACCCTCAAATTCGGACATTAATGAAAGATACAAACTTCATAAAAATTATGACTAATTCTGAAGGTTAAGCTCGAAAAAAATTTGTGTTGGTTATGAATCATTTTTATGGTAACTATAAAGCCCCAAATTATAGAGAAATTGTGCAAAAGATTTTAGGAGCGAATTTGAGCGCACTTAAATAATAAATAAAAATCAAATACCTACCAATGTATATATTTATTAAATCAACGAGTTTTTACAACAGTTTTGACGGACACTTACTTCAAATTAACACTAACTGAATGCTTTGAAACATTACAGAAGTTACGATGGGCCGTTCAGGTGCGAACAACTGCGTTGTATAGCGAGATTTTAACACGACCGTGGATCCCCATGGAGCCTGCCGTCTGCCGCAGGGAAGTTTACTTGACGACGCCAAACACCTGGTTAATATTTTGATCTCGTCAAGCAAAATTATACCTAATAATTATTTACCCCAATTATTTATGAATTTGCTTTTTTTCGTTAAATTTGGCACCGAAATCTAACATTGCATTTAAATGGCCCGGAGCAAAAGGGTTAAACTCGTGTCGAGTCCATTTTTGAATTGCCTCCCTTAACAATCAAAATTCCTCCCTTGTAAGGCGTGGGCCCCACGTTGGGAAACACTGCTCTACATTCACCTTAATACATTTCCTAATAATCCGGGAAATTACAGTGGGAAGCAGGGAGAACGCTTCCACCAAGATCTAAAAGTAATGAAGGACAGGTATCAGGGTAGATGGAACCGTCACATGAAGGCAGATTACTTCTGGTCTTTACAAAGAGATTCTTTCACAAAAAATTACAAAATAAAAGCTTATAAAAGGTATTTCTCTGATTTGTTACATTAGTTTTGCTAATTTTTCTCTGTTTTTACATCTCTTCTTCTTCTTTTGGCTTGCTAAACTATGTTTCTTCAACTGGTTCTTCCTACCGCTATTCTCCTCCAGATTTATTTTCTCAGAGTTTTTAGGTCGTCCTCCACATCGTCTATACACCTTTTCTAGGGTCGCCCTTTCGGTCTTGTGTTTGAAGGTTTCTATTCGAGGATTTATTTCACAATTCTCTCTTCCCCCATCCTGTATACATGTCCTAACATCTTATCCTTTAATTTTTTATGTATCTTGCTATTTTATCTCCGTCTATAAGTGCATCAATTTCGTGATTTGTTCTTATTCTCCACATACCGGTTTTATGTATTGCGCCGTATTGTATGTATTGTGGTCACAAAGATAGATAAAGGAATGCTTAGATGGTTTGGACATGTAAAAAGGATGGATGAAGGAAGATTGACGAAACAAATTTATAAGGCGAGTGTGAATGGGCAAATCGGTAAAGGTCGACCTCGGAGAACATATCTCGATCAGATCAACATTGTTTTGAAGAAAGGCCAGGTCAAGAGTACCAACAACCGACGAGCATGTATGAGAGCACTGATGAAAGTAGAGGAAGCAAAAGATGTGTGTACGAACCGTAGCAAGTGGAAGGAAGTGGTCTCTGCCTACCCCTATGGGAAAAAGGCGTGACTTTATGTATGTATGTTATGTATGTATATTCTTCTAAGGATCTTTCTGTCAAATATTCTCAACTGATTTTTATCGTTGTTTATTAGTGTCCATGTTTCACATCCATAGGTTACTACTGGTCTTATAAGTGTTTTATAGATTGTGATCTTAGATTTTCTGTTTAGTATACTGCTCCTTCTTAGTTTTAGATAGGCATAATGGCATTTATTTTCTCTTAGGATTCTTGCTCTTATTTCATCTTGGACGTTAGCATTATTGGTAATTTTCGTGCCAAGGAAATTGAAAGTCTTGACGCTTTCGATCAGACCGCCGTTTACATTAATATTTGGTAGTTGTATTGGGGGATTCCTGCAGCAGTACATATATTTCGTCATGTCTTTGTTCACTTTGTTTGTTCATTTATTTACCTGTGGCTCAAGCTCTATGGCGATTTGATTCAGTGCTGTTTTTACATCTATGTAAATTAAATAATTAAAACAAAACAATATTTTTTAATAAAACAGATTTTATACTTGTTTTTTTTCTTATACTAACTGCCTTTTTATAGTGTAATATGAAAATTTAAAGAAAACCATACCCAATATTTTAAAATCATTCATCATATAAATTGTAAGCATAAATTTACTAAGAAATTATTTTTTTATCAAGGGCAACCAAACCACTGTTGACAAGTCTTATTATTCGCCTGGTATAATTGTACCCATATAAAACAAAATGCCAAAGCAAGGTTTTAAAATGCAAAGAGAAAATTAAAAATTTAATTAGATTGTTTATTAGGGATTTTAAAGAGTGGGCTTGAAAATTTAAATTTACATCCATGATATTAATCATCTCGGATATTTGACAGCTTTTGGTTAATTAACCAGCAATTTGTTATGAACTTGGTGTCGCGACGTCTGCCGTTTACTTCGTAAAAAAAATAATGGTCTGGGTAAAAATTAGAGGCGATAGAAAAAAGGGCTTTCGATAGACGCTACGAATGTAAAGATAAAAAACAAAGTTTTTTTTAACTGGGAACAACTGTACCTTCATTTATTTATTTAGCATCTCTTATTAAAAGACCATTGCTGTTAATAACACAGATACAATATTTAAGAAATTAATAACATATAAATACACACAACGTCAAAAGTCTTGGATCCTCTATTTATCGAATGATTCGATTTAACCCAGTTATTTTTCTTACTGCGATAAACAATTACACGTATTTACTGAATAAAAAAGACAATAAAAAGATGTCGATAACGAGTCCTTGCTTCATTATCAATGTTTTTGCAAAATACTGGCAGTGATAGCATATTCAGACAAGTGACTAGTGTATTTTTTCGTTTCATTTTTGTGATTATAATGAGAGGTCGTGAAATTTCTGCGTTTTATCGGACAAGAATAACTGCTTTATACTCTAATCATCAGATATAGAAAATCTTGGGCATTCCTAGATCATCTGTTGTGCGAATAATACACAGATATCAAGAATTTGATACAGTAGAAAACAGACCACGTAGTGAACGTCCCCGAGTGCCTAGCGAAAAAAAGGATCGTTATTTGATGCAATATGCCCGCAAACACCAAACAGCTTTAGCTTCAGCTCTCGAAAGCCAGTTTCAGGGTATATTTGGCCGGCTTACATCGACACCTACAGTTTGAAGACGACTCCATTATGCAAATTTACGTGCTAGAAGACCATTAAAGGTCCCCATTCTACTTCCAAGACATCGTGCAGCCCTCTCAACACTCTGTCATAGGCCTTTTCCAAGTCTACACGAGCGCAGTAGACCTTTTAACTTTTAGCCAAGAATTTTTCGACTATACCATGTAATGAAAAGACCTGATTCATACATCTCCTTCCTCTTCTAAATCCTGCTTGCACATCCCATATCATCTTTTCAGTTTCATTCGTTACTCTTTTAATCAATATCTTTGCATACATTGGTGAATGGTTTTTCGCGTATTTTGGCCATCTCGTAGATCTGAGTTTATACTCAAGGTTTCGCCATCTCTAGTGGATGGCATCGTCTGGAGATATGTCACAAACCGTCAGCCCAGAGATGGCAAAACGTTGAGTATAAACTCGGACCTACGATGGCCAAAATAACCGAAAAACCATTCACCAATAAACGATGGCTGCGAAAGTCTTTCACAATATATATCTTTGCAAACAGTTTGCCGACGATGCTAATTAAACTAATGCCTCGGTAGTTCTTACAGTCCTGCTGTGAACCTTTTTGCTTGTAAAACGGCATTGCACCAGTCGTCCGGTACGCTACCGCTCCTCCAACAAACGTTAAAAAGGTGGTACAGCAGACTAGCTACCACGCCCTATCCATCCATCCTGTCATACCCGGCAGATTTCTTTCGTACTAATTTCACTTTAATTACAACTTTCACTCATGTCTTCGAGTGGGGCCTATATTTGTGCATCCTCTTTCTCATATAAACTTTCAAGTGGCTTGAAAAAGTTGGACAATCGTTAGAAAATTTGTATATAGCTGAAAAAAGTCCATGTTAAAAAATACAAAAAAATCAATAAAATAAACATGTTTTACTATGATTTTGAAAGGAGTTAATGATTTCCCATTGTTAATGTACCCAATAAAAAATAACTGTTTGAGTTATATTTAGGAGGAACGATTAAATGTTACTTTTTAAGATCAAGTATTATGGAAAAAAAAAGTAATATTCCATAATATTGAGTATAAATTAGAAGTCAATTTAAAGAAAATTTTTTCGAAAAAAACCATTTGTTAAGAAGCTTTTACGATGTTAAAAAATAAAAAATCTTTTATGAAAAGCAAATGACGCGTAATTATTCATTCCCGAATTCGACCATTTTAGCTGATTTATTTGATAACGCATTTGCCAAAATTATTCCGACCGCAAATAAGATAAAAAACAAAAGAGAAGAAATCTACACCATTATTTTTGTTACGTTTTTTTTTTAATCTTCATTGTTAACGTGTCAGGCACTTCTGAAAATACATGGAAGTTAATTAAAATAAAAAAATATAACCCAAAATCAAGTTTCTGTAGGAATTACATTTTATAAATTAATGTGGTGTTTGAATATCCGGAGATATTCCTAAAAAGTAATTAAAAAGCATTGTTAAAAAATTTACCCTCTGGCAACATGCCGAATGCTTAAAATGATTTAAATAAATACACTGGAAATATTGAAAATATATATAAGAGCAATTTTAAAGCTTGTTACTTTTTTTCTATTTATTTCTGGAATAAATTACAATTTAAATAAGATTCCTGGAAGGTAAAATCATTTTTAAAGTCATTTTTAATAACTTAACAATAAACAAAAAGTAAAATATTTTAGTTTTTAAAAAAAATGCCATAGCCATTAACAATTGAATCTTATCACAATAAGGTATGCAACACTATTTACAACGAATGATATATTTAAGTTACAACAAAATACGGTACGCGACACTATTTACGAGTACTTGAGAAATATAAAATTATCAGAGATATAATTATAATGGAACTGTAGAAGGGAAAAAAAGCACGTTACAATCGCTTCTTTATCAAGCCTCGGGTTAAAATGCAAATGTGATGCATAAAACTTGGGTGTCCTCGAATTTAATTTTGTGATCATTATTATTAATTATCCGCGATGGCAGATTTTTCTGTATATCCAAGACGGCAGTTTGTTCTTTGACCCTGGTGTTTTTCTTCTTCTTTTTAGCCCTTTAATTCGTCCAGTTTTGAACATAGGCCTCCCCTAGTATTTTCCAATCATTTCTGTTTTGTACTTTTCGTTTTCAATGTGTTCCTCATATCTTTTTGATGTCATCTCCCCATCTCATCTGGGGTATTCCTCTTGTTTCTTTTCCCATCCATGGTCTCCATTGTTGTATAGCGGTATTCCATTTGTTGTCTTTTTGTCTGGCGTTATGACCTGCGAAGCTGCATTTTAGACTGGCTATATGTTGTCCTGCTTCTTCAACTTTTGTTTTGTTTTTGATTCAGTTGTTTTGTTTTTTATCTTTTAATTTTACTCCTGGCATTGACCTTTCCATGGTTTTTTGTGTCTTTACTATTTCATCCATGTTTGCTTTAGATAATGTCCACGTTTGGCATGCTTATGTAAGAATCGGGAGTATGCATTGATCGAATACTCTTGTTTTCAAGTATTGTTGGATTTTTTGGTTATTTAGGACCCATTTTAGTTTCCCAAATCCAGCATAGGCTAATCTGACGCTTCTTTTTATCTCCGCTGTTTGATTTTACTTGTTTATTTTTATTATCTGGACCGTATTTCAAAGATTTGACGAATAGCAAGCATAGTAGCATAGCATAGTGGACCATAATCTTCGCGAAGATCAAAAACGGGTCTAAAGACAACGAGCGTAGCAATGGGAGTGGGTTTAAGGGTTCAAGTTCCCCCAAAATATTTAAAATATTACATTATTGTTTTGAATTCTCCGCGCTGCCACCTGTCGCCAATTATCCAATGACACCGCATCGCATTCTTTACCCCATCCAAAGATTAAAAGTTTCCCATTTCCACAAAACGAACTTAAAGTGTGAAAAGCAGTGGGTACAAAAATCTCCGCTACTCCAAAATCTGTTTTGGAATGCCTAGACAAGTGCGATCAAATACTATATCCAAAAATTTACACATTGCTACAAATTTTGGCATACCCGTTTCCACTGCTACCCCAGAAAGCACTTTCTCAAACACAAAGAGACTAAATATTCATGGATTAGAAATTAATAGGAAGAAAGTAGTGAATTTATTAAAAAAACAAAAGATTAATTCTATAACGCGATTGGGTTTATCACAGGCCGTAAAAACCAATTCAACCGTTTCACTTAAAACTCGAAAAAAAACCGAACGATTATTTTACTTTTGATCAAACAAATAATTGATTGATTAAACGAGATGTCATCAAAAAAACATACTTTACTGCAGATCAAGTAAACGTTTGGTAAAAAACTACAAAGGTTTAAGTGAGACAATTGACTTTTTATTATTTTATAACATTTTAATTTTTTTTCAAGTGAATATTAATTTTAATTCTTCAACCATCTCCCTTACCGATACTAAAATTTGGCTACGTTCGTGATAAAAACAAATGACAAATGTCACTACTTTTCGGTGGTCTGGGTGCGACCCGAGAGGTCCACACGATTAACTTCCCAGTGGAAAGAATGAAAAATACCATGTTTTGTTGTCATAAAAGAATTACAAAAAATTCCTGGATGATATAAAACTTAAAAAACGATTTCAAATTGTTTATAACAAATCATAATCGTCATTAACAATATTCTGTTATTTCAACCGTATTCTTTCAAACTTTTTTTTATCATTTTAGAAGAGGGAGCTGTTGCTAACAATTGAAAAAAAATTTTAATTGTTATGATCAAAAATTATTTTTAGTAACAATATTCAGTTGTTATAAACAATGCTTGATTATTACTAACAATAATTTTTCACTGTTATAGCGTCTTCAATGCCATTCTCTCAATACTGACACAAGTTTAAAATTCTCCAATTCCTATTTTTGTTTTCTAAAATTATTTTTTTTTATGAAATATTGTTATCATATTTTTTATACAAATATTCCTAACATGCAATAATCATATTTTTCAAAAGATCTTAAAATTCTATATTAAAAATAGTATAATTTATTAATTGCAAAATTCAGGTTGTTTACCATTTTTTTCATTATTTTGATTCTACATTAAAAACAGCTTAATCGATTTTGCTAAAAATCTAATGAGTTCTAAGTTACGTAATCATGCGTCGAATTCAATTGGTCCCACGTCGATTTCATTTTTTAACCTCCAAATAATCGAAACGAAAAATAATTCCCAAAGTTTATCATTTTTTTCAGTTTTTTTAATCTCCACAAAAAACAGCTTGACTGATTTTGCAAAAAATCTAATCAGTTTTAATTTGCGTAATTATGCATCGAATGCAATTGGTCCCACGTCGATATAATTTTTTGGTTTCGAGATAATCAAGACGAAAAATAATTCCAAAAGTTGACTATTTTTTTTTAGTTTTTTAATTCCTAATGAAAAACAGCTCGACCGATTTTGCTAAAAATCTAATCAGTTTTAAGTTGCGTAATTATGCGTCGAATGCAATTGGTCCCACGTCGATATTATTTTTTGTTCTCGAGATAATTGAGACGATAAATAATTCTGAACGCACATACGAACATACACACAAAGACGTCCACTTAAAAGCTATTGTATTCGACTCTGGGGACCTTGAAATGGGGAGATATGTTAAAATTCGGGATTCGAAAATTCGGACCCATTACTATAACTTTCTACTGGGAAGGTAACTAGTGACATTTGTATATTCTACATTTCTGCCATGACGTTATTGGGTAACCCTCTATTTAAATGAAATTCATTGCGAACTTGTAGGATTCTTTACAACTTCCACACGGCGTTGTTTTTTTGTCGTTTTGCAGTTTCCAACAAATCCGACCCCGACAAAATGCACATCCGCTTCCGAATGGCGCAGCAGCGCATATCGTGACCGAACTTTTTCGCCGGTTGCTCACAACTTGTGTTTCTGACTGAAATGGCATCGAATTATTAGACTGTGAAGTGGTAAACGCTCTTTTCTGTTTAATATGACAAGCGGAATTGTAACTGATGACACTTTTTGTATTTTAGAGAGTCTTGTTTCGTTAACGACATGGTTCATTTTAATAAAATATTCCTAAGCTCACTTCTACGCAGTTTACTTTATTTTATAAGTAGAGTAACTTAAAGATAACAGATACGTTACATTACAATGCATGAACACGTTTTTATAAAAGCAAGCTATCTATGAACAAGAACCATTTGGCTTAATAGAAAAAAATAGAGCATATTTAGTTTTTTTTAAAATCATTGACTAAAAGCTTCATTGTCATATTTTACAAAACCTGTTCTAAATTGCAGTTAAAAAAGTTAAACTAACAAATTGTTATAGAAACATATTTTTTCCCAAAAATTAATGGCCCATTTATACATGCCAGTGTACCCGGTCAAGTACTCTATTAGCAAGCCACTAGCATTCAATGATATGTGTGAACAGTCACTGGTGCAAGTGCACTTTTTTGCGAGTGCACTCGGAAACAGCTCTACTCTTTCGTACTAGTAAGAGTGGGGCTCCAAAAGCACCGGCGTACTAGCAGGATTAAACATTAGCTATCTAGGCGGGGTTCTGGGCCAGAACCAATAATAGGGATACTCAAGGCCAGCGTTAAAGCAGCAATCAATAGCTGGATCCACTCTCAGCATCAGCTGAAGTGGGCACAGCCAGTAGAGCTAGACACAGCAAGTTAATACTGAAAGAACCCTCAACTTAGCAGGCAGGGAAGCTGCTCTCGCTAAGTAGGGAAAAACTTGAAACAGTTGTAGGGCTTTGCACCGGCCACTGATTTTTGAGAAAACATCTGCACAATATAGGCGTGTCTGACACAGAACCTTATGCAGATTATATAATGAGGAGAAGGAAACGGCCACTCATATTATCTTCGAATGCGAAGCCACCGCAAAGTGGAGGCACTACCTGAGGTGTATACAAGACCAAGTGAGTTATACACATGTGGCAATAGCAGTTCATGAGCTTCCTTAACAGGAGAATTGAAGAAATGGGACTAAACTAAGGTACAAAAAGTAAACAATGCTGCAGTGCATAGGGAAAAATTATACCTTTTCCTTTATTTATTCATTCAACGGTGTACTAGCAGGAGTAAAGATTAGCTAGCACATTTCTTGCTGCAGTTTCGTATGTTTTGCAAATTTAAATGTTATTGGCATAAAAATGAATATCCTGTATTGCTTTTTGAGAATGATCTAAGAGGTAGCTACATTCAAAAATGAACTTGCATACAAAAAAGCATGCCAGTAAACTAGCATGTGCTTGTAAACACGAAATCTCCAGCTGGTGTCGCGAGCGCGATTTCCTCGGCCGAGTACACTGGCATGTGTAAATAAGCTTCAATTTTGCTTCTAGATTCCAACTGTATGGCTTTTTGCGCTACGGCATCTTCATTGCTTGACGATTGAATAGTTCCAATACTAAAATGTTTCTTTTATTCAAAGTAAGCGTGCATTTGTGACTAATAAGTTGTCACTTGACTTAAATATAATAATAATAAAGTTTATTTACCAAATAAAATATGTTACAATGATAAAAAATATCGATACGTAGCTAAAGTACATAAACTAAGAAAAAGGTCACCAAAGGTCAAACGTGTGCGTGACATATTTTCAAATACTTAAAGATATGCGTACGCACAAGTTTAAGTATGCATGTTTTATTTTCAAGTTGCTTGATTAATTTTGTCGCCTAAATAAAAAACTGGTTGTATTTATTTAGTTATCATAACCAAATAATTTTTTTTTTTTTTTTTGTTTATGAAAATAGTCGCAAAAAGGGTAGACCTATCGTGTGTGCCGTGGACGGCCCACACTGCGACTATTAGAAGGGGAAGGGATTATAGAAAGGAAATGATTGTGGACACGCTTTTTAAAAAGTTGTAGGTCATAGTTCTCTGGAAAAACTGATTTTGGAAGCTTATTCCATTCCGTAGCAGCCCTGTAAAAGAAGGATTCTTGATGAAGATTGGTCCTTGTAATGTCAAGCTTAAGAGTAAATGTGTGAGACTGATCAGCGTGCCGAGTTCTTCGGCCGAATGTGGCCAATGGTGGTACAAGAGTTTTTATTTCTCTGGAGCATCTGCCATGAAAATATCTGTAGAGCAATGACTGGTCTACAACTCTTCTTCTATGTTCTAGAGGGTGAAGGGTATCTGTGAGAGTTGGGCTGTTTATCAAGCGAATGGCTCTTTTCTGAATGGAATCTAGAAGACGAAGAGAATGCCTTGGTGCTGAACCCCAAATGTGCGAGCAATACTCCAGTAGAGGTCGGATTTGAGCCTTGTACGTCGTCAACAGTTGATCAGGAGTAAAAAACTTTCTGGCTTTCCACAGAAAACCTAGCCTCTGGCTTGCCGACTTTGCGATGTTAGCAACATGGTCATGCCAAGACATATTATTGGACACCGTGACTCCCAAAATCGAGATGGAGGGACTTGGTTAAAGGGTATTTCCGGACATTGTGATGGGATGATTTGAGGAATTCACTTTCTTAGAAAACGTGGCACTTTGTGTTTTTTGGGCGTTGAACTGAACAAGATTGTTGGTTTCCCACTCGACGATTGCTTCAAGATCTCTATTGATGGAATCAACCTGTTCCTGCCCGAGTCTATTTGTATCATTCACCGTAAGTGATCGATAGGATGTGAAAGTTGAGACAAGTGAGCTGTCGTCTGCGAAACTGTAAATGGGGTTCGTGATGGTTTTCAAGAGGTTGTTGATGTGTAAAAGAAATAAGGTGGGGGACAGGATGGAACCCTGGGGGACCCCGGCATTAGTTTTAAACGCATCAGAAGAAATACCGTCAACTGCCACAGGTAAGGAGCGATCTTGCATGAAGCTCAAGAGCCATTGGCGCAGTTTGGTTGGGAGACCGTAGGCAGATAATTTACTTAACAATGCCTGGTGCCAAACGCGGTCAAAGGCTTTAGATATATCCAAGGCTATTGCACGGGATTCACCAAACTTTTCAATAGTGTTTGTCCAGAGCTGAGTGACATAAGCCAGCAAATCTCCAGTAGACCGAAGTTGTCGAAATCCATATTGTCTGTCATGGATTATCTCAAATTTCTCTAGATATTTGATAAGTTCTGTGTTAATCGCTTTTTCCATAACTTTGGATATGACTGAGAGCAATGCAATAGGGCGATAATTTGCAGGAATAGTCTTCTTTCCTTTTTTCGGAATCGGTTGGACATTAGCGTTTTTCCACATGGACGGAAATACTCCTTATCTGTATGATAATTTAAAGAGTCTACAGAGAACTGGGGTGAGCTCTTGAGCACAGGTCTTCAAGACAATTGTAGGAATTCCATCCGGTCCTACTGCCTTATTAGAGTCAAGATTTTGTAGGATTTTCCTGATAGTGCGATGGCGGATAGTGACCTCAGGCATTGATGCGTTTATTCTAGGTATCGTTGGGGGTTGTTTTCCATTGGTATCGAGGGTTGAGTTAGAGCTGAACATTTCGGCCAGAAGATCCGCTTTTTCTTTGGAAGATACGGCTGTCGTGCCGTCGGACCTCTCGAGTGGTGGTAAAGAAGAAGTTGTGAAATTCTTATTTATGGCTTTAGCCAAAGACCAGAAGGTCTTTGATTCAGGAGGGGAATTGACAAGCTTGTTGCATATTCTCCTGTCGTAGGATTCTTTGGCAAGATCGATCGTTCTTTTGCAGGCGTTCCTCGCGTGGACAAAGACTTCTCGGTTGGCAATTGTCGGGACTTCGCACCAGAGTCGATGTGCTTGATTTTCATCACGCACCGCACGGTCGGACGAAAAAGCTCAGAACCGCTTGACTTTCCAAACAGCAGAAACAAACATAGAAGCGCCTAGTTTGGTAGAAACTATTGAAGCTATCCAAAAAATTAAAAATAATAAAGCACCTGGACGGTATCGAATACCGGTAAAATATGGTGAAGACCCACTTCATAGAGCTATACACCATTTAATAACACGTATTTGAAATAAAGAAATAATCCCACGGAATGGAAGGAAAGAGTGATCATACCAATACATAAAAAAGGCGATAAGATGATATGTACAAACTGCCGTCGTATTATTTTCCTCAATTGTGCCTATAAGGTCCTGTCAAACATATTACCAAACTGAATAACACCATATGCTAATAAAATTGTCTGTGAAAACCAATGTGGATATCTTATCAACAACAGACCAACTGTTCTCGATAAGACAGCTACTTGAAAAGTGCTGGGAATTCAACAGAGATTTTCAAAATCTATTTGTGGATTTTAAACATGCTTAAGACAGTGTAATCCGAATACGCCTGTGGAAAGCCTTGGAGGAATTCGGAATTCCAAAGAAGTTAGTAAGCATTGTAAAGACGTGCGTAAAAGGGTCAGAAAATAGCGTAAAAGTGGAGGAAGGAATAGCGAAATGTTCACTGTAAAAAATGGACTTAAACAAGGAGACGCACTGTCTTCAGTTCTATTTAACTTGGTCCTTGAGGAAGTAGGTAGAGTAGCCCAAACAAACACACAAGTATTTGGAGCCAATGGACCTAGGCTGCTCATAACATATGCTGATGACATCGAGCACAGTTAACGTCAAGGAAATGTTTGTACAAATGAAGAAAGAAACTAAAAGGATGAGTCTGAAAGTAAACGAGACGAAGACGAAAAATATACATTTAACGCGAAAGGACACAATTTTAAGAATGACTAGTCTTTCAAATATCTAGGTTCTCTGATAATAGCGGAAAATAATGAAGGAGGAATGAACCCAGGAAAACAAATGTTTCTTCTCTGTGCAGGAGATGCTGAAGTCCAAATTACAAGGTCGACAAATATCAACATATCCAAGACGGTAATAAGACCTGTCATCATGCATGGAAGCGAGACATGGACAATGACAGTTTTTAATAAACAGTTGCTTATAAGGTTTGAAAGGAAATTATTAAGGAGAATTTTTGGACCGGTTATTGACTAGCAAACTAGCGAATATAGAATACGGACCAATAATAAACCCTCTCAACTATGACTTTCCAGACATAGTACAAGAAATAAAATCCAACCGACTTGGAAATAATAGGAGTTAATAACTGTGAAAATGTTACCCTAGACCGCACTCGATGTAAAGAGGTGGTTCAAGCAGCCAAGACACACCCAGGGTTGTAGTGCTAAAGTGTTGTTGTTGTTGCTCCCAAATTTAAATATTTTTCGGACTTTTTCAGCTTGCGGACATTCTGAACCACCCCACTTCAATTGCGGACAATATGATTTCCATGAGTTTTGGGTATCAATCTTCAAAGTTAAAATCATTCTGGATTCATGTTTACCAGGAGACTGGCACTACATATTTCCCATTGCGGGCTAGCAAAACCGCCCCACTTCCATTGCTGATATTTGATATTTTTTTTAATTATCTATCGTTTTAAATGGGTTTTAACCGTTCTGGAATCATTACTAATTTTTAAGGAAAACTACATCTGTAACTCCACCAAGTGGCCAAACCGCTCCGGTTGGAGCTTTCCGACACATACATACATCGTATCCAAACTCGAGACAATCGAAGTGACAAAAAAATTTTAAAATCATAAAAAAATAACCTACAAACGTTTTTTTCTGTTTCTTTTTGTTTTTAAAAGTAAATTTTGTTTAACAATTTAAATGAACACATATCAATTTTTAAAGAAAAATTAATACTTTTAAACGCAAAAATAACAGTATCCTATTCTGCATGTTAAACACTTCAAAAGAAAAATATATCTTTTAAAGTAATAATAAACTAATTAATACGAATAAATTAAAATTTTAATGATGGTTTTTTCACTATGTTACAATTGCATTTCTTCTTCTGAGGGATAAACACTCTGACGTTAAAAACTGTTTTTCATTATTTCACAACATATATTAAATATCCTTATATTGACTTCGTAGCATTTCTTGCCCAAAGCAAGTTATTAACAAGCATTATTCTCTCTATAATCAAGAACGACATAAATAACAGAGAGGTATTAATATAGATGTAGCTTTTGAATGGCGTTTGGTTCTGATTATGCAATAAAAGTACTTCTTTAAATATGTGATTAATTTAAAATTGTTTCATAAAGTAAAGAGTAAATTTTAAAGGTTTTATTTAAACTTGCAAATGAAAGGAAAATAAAAAAGTATATTCAGTATATTTAAAAAAATATCGACCTAATAATTTAGCAAAACCTTTTTACTTTTATTATTTATTATTACTGTTTAAAGGTTTTATAATAAAAAAAGGCACGTCTGGCTGTGCATAGAGGTGTGTAGGTTTCTACAATTATATATGGTAGTGAATGTTGGGTTTAACAGAAAAAGGATTAATATAAGGGAATGCTTAGATGATTTGGACACGTAGAAAGAATGGATAAAAGAAGATTGAAGAATCATTGACAATCTACAATTCTACAATTCCTCCCCCTTCTAATAGTCCGCGGCCCACAAAATAGGTCTACCTTTTTTGGGACTATTTTCAGTAAAAAAAAAACAAATTTATAAGGCGAGTATGACTGGACAAGTCGGTAAAAGTCGACCTCAGCGCGAAAATATTTCGATCAAATCACATTGTTTTAAAGAAGAGCCAGGTCAAGACTGACGAGCATGTATGAGAGCACTAATGAAAGTGGAGGAAGCAAAATATGTGTGTAAAACCGTAGCAAGCGGAAGAAAGCGGTCTCTGCCTACCCCTAAAAGAAAAAGGCGTGACTATATGTATGTAATAAATGCTTAAAAATAACAAATATTTTTTTACAAAATTAAATTAATAACCCACTAAACACAAGAGAATAACAAGATATTATTTTAACAAACTGATTTACCTACTACGTTATTAAATGTTTCTAAAAGTTTGGAAATATTCGTGACCTAAAGTTATTTTAATGGACATGATTTCAAAACAGCCACATTACTTTCATATTATATTAAAACAGTTTGTTAAACAGATTTATCTTCACTTAGAGTTGGGTAAGAATTAACAAAAAACAAAAAGGTTACAAATTTTCTGCTAACTCACTTTAATATATAATTTAATACATAAATCTGAGAATATCAGTTCAACTGTAGTCATTTGGAAATTTAATAAAAATTAATAAAAATTCTCATCTAGACGAACACATTTACTTTGAAAAATAAAACAAAGGAAGATACGAGAAACGCATTTCTTTAAAAGAAAATAAAATTTTAAAAAGTAAGCTAAATATTTGACAAAATATAAAATAAAATAATAAAAGAATGCCGGTCCTTTATTTATTAAAGTGGTCCTTTATTTATTAAAGTGCCTAGAGATTGTAGATTGTAGGTTTTAGGGGGGTCGTGAAGCTGGACAAAACGTAGTAGCTAGTCTGCTGTACCGCCTTTTTAACCATTGTTGGAGGAGTGGTAGCGTACCAGACGACTGGTGCAAGACCGTTATCGTGTCACTTTACAAGGGAAAAGATTCGCAGCAAGACTGTAAGAACTACCGAGGTATTAGTTTACTCAGTATAGTCGGCAAACCGTATGCAAAGATATTCATTAAAAGAGTAACGAATAAAACTGAGAAGATGATATGGGATGTGCAAGCAATATTTAGAAATGAAAGGAGGTGTATGAATCAGGTCTTTTCATTACGAGATATAGTCGAAAAATTCTTGCCTAGAATTCAGAAGGTCTATTGCGTTTTTATAGACTTGGAAAGGCCTATGACAGAGTGGTAACGAATGAATTGTGGTTGACATTGTCTATGTATGGGGTGAGTGATAGTTTAATACGAGCACTAAGGATTCCACTGCTTGTGTCAGGATAAACGGAGCTTGCACGGACTGGTTTAACATTGAAAAAGGTGTGAGACAGGGATATGTAGCTTCGCCATAGCTGTTTAACTTATACTTAGACGATTGTTTAAAAGATTTAAAAGAGAGTGCGTAAAGATTGAAAATGAATGATTTGATCGTCAAATGCCTTCTTTATGTCAATGATCAAGTCATATTAGCGTCATCTGAAGAGGAGTTGCAGGCGATGGTTAATGTTATGCCTAATGCCCTAAACATCAAAGGGATGAAAATAAATGTAAGCAAAGCAAAAGTAATGGTTTTTAAAATAAAAGAAAGCATGGAAAACTGTGAAGTTTCGATTAAGAGAAAAAAGTGGAACAAGTAAATGAATTTGTGTGTCAAAAATGCACGTCTGGCGGAGCATAGAGGTGTGGTGGTTTCTACACTTATGTATGGTAGTGAATGTTGGGTTTGGCAGAAGAAGCATGAAAATAGGATTAATGCTGCGGAGATGAGCAGTGAGATAAGAGAACGCTGTGGTGTAAAAGAAATATCCGGAGAAATATATACATGTTTTCAACATTTTGTCTTAGCAGACTATTTTTATATTTTTCAATAGAAAAATTCCAGTCGAGGCGTAATAAAATATTTATAAGATCAAAGATGAAACTGTGTTGGGATATTACATGAAAATTTAATAATGGTAATAAAGTAACTTTACTTTTTTCATTACTTTTAACTGTTCTTTTTATTTTATGGTATGGAAAATAATTATTTGCAGTTAATTGATTTGTACCCACTTATTTAGTAGTGTAAATAGTACTGAATAATGAAGCACGATTGCATAATCTACAGAAGGTTTAACAGTAGCTGTTAAAAAGGCACGTCTGGCTGTGCACAGAGGTGTGTTGGTTCCTACACTTATGTATAGTAGTGAATGTTGCGTTTGGCAAAAGAAGCATGAAAATAGGATTAATGCTGCGGAGATGAGTAGTTTGAGAAGTATAGCCGGAGTAACTCGGTTGGATAAAGTGAAAAATAGTGAGATAAGAGAACGCTGTGGTGTAAAAGAAGATATGGTTACAAAGATAGACAAAGGAATGCTTAGATGGTTTGGACACATAGAAAAAATGTATGAGGGAAGATTGACGAAACAAATTTATAAGGCGAGTGTAAATGGACAAGTCGGTAGAGGTCGACCTCGGCGAACGTATATCTCGATCAGACACAATATTGTTTTGAAGAAAGGCCAGGTCAAGAGTACCAACAACCGACGAGCATGCATGAAAGCACTGATGAAAGTAGAGGAAGCAAAAGATGTGTGTAAGAACCGTAGCAAGGAAGATAGTGGTCTCTGCCTACCCCTACGGGAAAAAGGCGTGACTATATGTATGTATGTACACTGAATTGCGCGCATAACATAGAGAATAATTTACCCTGGTTGTGTGTATAAGTATGCATGACTTGGTAGGATCCCGGGGCCTTGCCCAGGATTTAACAATATTACAAAAAACTTCGTTTAGATTATTTTTTGTCCACAATTTTTCACTTTTTCTTATAATGGATACAGGAACCAGTTAATACTGTTACACTTCAGTGGATACACCTTTTGATATTTTATTGAAAAATATATTTCAATACCAGCATCGTCTAAGCTATGCTGTCACGTCTACCAAAATTGAAATCGCGAAAAAATTTAATAAGCTTCTTATACATATATGCATTTGCGAAAAATAGCATTCAACTTTTTCGCTATCGTTCTCGTAATATCGGTTGACAGACTTCGATGCAAACAAAAGTTACGGACGGATCCCTGGGACCCTTCAACTTTGAAAAAGTTGTAAATCTCGAAAAACTGTCGAGAGATTCTGTCTAAAACATGACCCATTCGACAAATAACAAATTGCTTTTTCCGAAAGGTGCGAGTCAAAGGGTTATCAAAAACGATTACGTTCATTTTCTAACCAAGAGGTATGCTAACATATAATTGCACGGCATGCTTTAATATATTTTAGAATGTGATTTACAAGAAACAAATCGCGACGGGGATAAATAATGGTTTTGCATAATTTTTTTATATAACTTAATATAAATAACAACAAAATCGAACAATTAAAGAAATCGATTTTACGTCATAATTTATTTTAATTTTGTTTATTAATAATTTAAATTTATTTAATGAAAAATTACGCTTTCGTAAGCGTTGGTTAGTATTTTACGTCACTCTTACTAACTGTGCATTTAAAAAAATTATTGCATTTTACATTTTAAAAAAAGACATAAAATAAGTTAAATTTAAAAAAGTTCTGTCAAGAAAAAAGCACAGACTACAATTAATCTTTATACTATACATCTTCTTCTTCTTCTAGGTGCCATGACCGTTTAACGATCGTTGGCGATCATTCTGGCTATCATGTTTGTAATCATTATTTTGTTAGTAGCCGCTCGGAAAAGTTGTATAGTGGTGAGACCAAACCACTGTCTGAGATTTTTGAGCCAGGAAGTTCTTCGTCTGTCGGGGCGTCTCTTACTATTAAACTTACCCTGTATTATAAGATGTAGAATTTTATACTTTTCTGGGTGTCTCATGATATGTCCGAAATATTCAAGTTTTCGTTGTTTTACAATATTGACCACTTCTGTATCTTTATGCATTCTTCTAAGCACCTCCTCGTTTGTGATTTTTTTCTCCCAACTTACTCTTAGCATTTTCCTGTACAACCATTCGCATGGCAATCGATAGATCGTGACTGGTAAAAAGTTTTTTCATGCGAATAAATGTTGCCCGGGCACACTCAATATGTATTTTGATTTCAACTGATGGATCACAGTCCTCGTTTATCCTGCAACCAAGGTAGCTCGCACTTGAGACTCTGTCTAATTGTGTTCCGTTGACGTAGACTCTAGCAACTTGATTATGAATTCCTTTGCTTATTAGCATGTATTTGGTTTTTGCCGTATTTATTTTTAAACCAAATACTTCGCAAGCTTCAGTTACCCTATTAATAAGTCTGTGTAGGTCATCGCTGGACTGCGCCAGTATTACAGTGTCATCCGCGTATCTTATGTTGTTGAGAATTTGTTCATTTATCACTATACATAGTATTTTAGTAAAAGAGTCAAATTCTTGTATATCTTTATTATGATAGATACAACAAAATATAAAAAAAAAATTGCTACGCAACTTAAGATGCACGATTTAAAATTATTTATAAATAAATATACAGGTACTTATTAACTTCAAACCTAATCAAACATACTTTTTTTAAATGGCATCACATATTTTTTATTTTATCCATAATGGTCTCTCTAAAGTTTAAATTATCATGATTTTAGGACCCTGTATGTAAGTTAATTAAACTATAGTTGTTAAAATATACAAATATACATTTATTGGTAATAAACATGACAACAAAAATTAAGTTTCTTTTTATTTATTATCAGAAAAGGCATTAATTGCATTTTGATCTGTCTTTAGATTTAGATAGAAATTCCTTAGTGATAATGAAATAAATGGTAACAGCTATAATAGGTGTGACTTTTATCCTACAAAAATAAGATCAGGACTCAGACAAGGAGACCCCCTATCAATTAATTGTGCCTTGGAATATGCAGTTAACAAGATAGCGTCGGAGCTAACAAAAGGTTTTTCTCATCAAGGCTCAAAACAGCTGTTGTCCTTTGCTAATCTATAGATAAAGTGGCTCATTCATCAAGAGCCATACTAGAGGTTTTTTCACAGCTGGAGAAAGAAGCAGGTAATCTGGGCCTACGAATAAACGAAAAAAAAACAAAATACATGGTAGTAACAAAGAATCCAAGACCCGTCAATTTTTGATTAAAAGGGGGTCACTCTTTTCCGGTATTTATGACTCCACTACTTTCAACTCCAAGCGAAAGTAAGAATTACCCAAAAAAAATTAAATGGCATTAAGGGTCAAATAAGATGTCTTTTGAAAGCTCTGACAATTCTTTTTACAATGTTTTTTGAACTTTTACTTTTTGATAATAATCCATAGTATGACGATCATTTTTATTTTCAACAGGTGTTCCTCCGCATTATGCGGCGATTCTTCGTCAGTATTTTGACCAACGTTTTCCACGGCATTGGATTGGGAGAAGAGGCATCATTGAATGGCCTCCACGATCGCCAGATTTATCGCCCCTCGATTTCTTTTTGTGGGGACATCTGAAAAGTAAAATCTATAAAACACAACCAGCGTCGTTGGAAGATTTGCGTCAAAGAATCGTTGACGAGTGCCGTCGAATTACTCCGAGAAATTCTTCGGAATCTGCGTGAACGTTTTAAACAAAATCTTTATTATTGTATGGAAGCGGACGGTCATAAGTTTGAACATTTAATTAATTAAGTAGTAAGTAAGCAAATAAAATAATTGGAATTTTAACATGTAATTTTTTTCCAAGTATAGTTAGGAAATGTAAAATTTAAAGACTATTGTAAAGAGAATTGCCAGAGCTTTTAAAAGACATATTATTTGACTCTCCAATGCTTTTTAAAATTTTTTGGGTAATTCTTCCCCTTGATTGGGATTGAAAGTAGTATAGTCAAAAATAACGAAAAAAAATGTTTTCCTTTAATCAAAAATCGACGGGTCTGATCGTTTTTCTAAAATGATAACGAGGTTTCTGCAAATCGCTCTGTTTTGTACAAGAGGATAAAAATTAATGTAAGTATATTTGTCCTTCATGATCTCCAAAACGGTTCAACTGATTTTATTAAAATTTTTACACAATACTTAAATTAGCCCGACGGGTGTTCCTGTAAAGTTTGGTAGTGATCAGATCAACAAAAGGGGTAGAAAAGGGATGAAATATGAAAACTATTAAAAACGGCTATTAGTGTCGAATTTATAGTTTGTGGGGTCGCTGAATTTGAAAGTGACATTTTCAGTTATGTTAGTACCCATACAAAAGGGGTGGGAAGCGGCTGAAATATAAAAACTATCAAAAACGGATAACATTAGTTTAGAATTTATATTCTGATTTTAATGAAATTTTGTAAATGTTTATTGAATGCTCGAACTTGAAAAATAAGATGTTTAAATCCGATAAGTTTTTACAAAAGGGTTGAGAGGTGGTTAAAATATAATTACTATTAAAAACACTGATATTAGTGTCGAATTCATGGTTTTCGGGGTCGCCGAGTTTAATAGTGATATTCCCAAAGCAGGCAAGCCAACGTTCGGGTCTGATTAATTTGTTTAAAAAATAAATTAAAAATGTAAATCGAAGCTGCATTTTATTATTAGTATCCCATTAGTAAAATATAAACTGATCGAAAACCTATACAGAATATCAAATTCCTTCTTGAAAACTCCATTATTCATTCAGGTTTACGGTACGACTTAATCCCGTTTTGTGATAGTAACGAAAATAAATTTTAATTTGTGGAGGAGGTTTAAAGCTGTCTATGCCATCGACAAATTTATTAGCGAAACGTTTTTATCCGAGCGAGAAAATTGTCTTTTCAATTAAACTGGAAAAGATTAAGGATGGTTATTGTGATTCCTCCATAAGCTTTCGGTTGTTTTAATGACATCTAGTGAACATTTTTCTCGAACAATACGCGCCACGACGAACTCAATCAGACGTGACTCCATTTTAAAACTATTGAAAGAAGAGTTAACTTTAAAAAGACTCGCTTGTATATTAAACGTTTTTTCAAACGGGTTTATTTTTATAGTTCAATAAATAATGTTGATTAAAAATTACTTTGGAAACAATCGTTTTTGTAAAACAACGCAAAGAATGTCAAATAAAATACCTCTAGAGGAATATACTTTTTGGAACGAAGTTCTTTAACACGGCTTACGGGCAGTGCGATTTATTAAAAATCGTCACGTAACGAAATGGGATCCTTTGCAAGAGAGTAAGAGAGATAGAACTAGTGCGTGAAATACGCATGCGCGCAGAACAAATATTAACACAGTCCATCGCATCGGTGGTTTAGTGGTAGAATGCTCGCCAGGCTACATTCTTTTTGTGCTTTTACCATTTAATACATTTTTTTTAAAAAAAAAATACCACTTGGAGTATCTTCCTGCCATTAGAAGACTAACCATTAATTTAAATCTAACTATTCTTAAAACTAGGTACGTATCATCTAAAGTCAATCCAATGATGTCTTCCAGATTTTTCTAATCTATAGTGGAACAAGGGGTTTCAAAAAAAGTTTCTATTAAACGTGCCGTTCGGCAGGGATGTGTCATGTCACCAATGCTTTTTAATGTCTACTCAGAAGCTGTCTTTGAAGAAGCGCTGAAATATCGCCATAATGGTGTTAAAATTGGTGGAGAAGTCATTAACAACATTAGGTACGCTGATGATACTGCTATAATAGCAGAAAGCCTCGAAGACCTCCAAACACTACTTAATGCAGTAAACAATGCAAGGGTTTAAGTGTCAACACAAAGAAAACGAAGTGGATGGTTGTCGGTAAAATTAATATCGAGTATCCAAAATTAAAATTAGATGGTAAAATTCTTGATAGAGTACAACACTTTAGGTATTTGGGTAGCTGGATGAACTGTAGAGTTGAAAGCGATGAAGAAATCTTAACCAGAATAGAACTGGAACGTAAAAGATTCACTAGTTGGCGTTCTGTACTATGTAATAGAAGTCTTTCGAAGAACATCCGTCTAAGAGTATTAAATTGCTACGTTTGGTCTGTTTTGCTTTATGGATGTGAAACCTGGACACTGAAAGTAAAGCATCTAAATAAATTGGAAGCGGTTGAGTTATGGTGCTATCGCCGTATGCTAAAGATTCCGAGGACAGCACACGTAACTAACGAACATGTGTTATAATCCCTACATAAAGAGCGAGCAAAATATCGTTTGCTCCAGAACATAATGCAAGGCAAGATAGCGGGTAGACAAGCTCCAGGTAAAAGAAAGAGATCCTGGGTGAAGAATCTCCGAGACTGGTTTGACATGAGTTCCAACACGCTGTTTAGACTGGCATTTGACAAGATAAGAATAGCAATGATGGTCACCAACGTTCTAAAAGGACATGGTACTTGAGAAAAAGAATAATGAAACTTACAATAATGTGCAGCTTATATATCAGAATAACATATATATATATATATATATATATATATATATATATATATATATATATATATATATATATATATATATATATATATATATATATAATTTATAATATTATATATAAATTATAAAGATATTGTGTGAACCTACTAGTATAATAAACGTAAAAGTTTGTGAGTATGTATGTAAGGAGGTTGGCAGCAATCAGAATCAAAATGACATTAGTTAAAATCAAATTAGCTACATAAATTTTAAACTGACATTAGTCAATTTTTAGTTTCTTTGTCAGTGCCAAATGTGTATTATATTATTTTTAAAAAAAATACATTTTAGTTATTTACTATATAAATGGGGTAAAGGCATCATTATCATTAATATATAAGTGCGTAAGATAAAAACAAGTGCGTAGCACGAGTAATGTAATCACATGAATCAGTATTAAATTTTGGTATAAAGATAGATGGATAAATTCCTTGGAGAAGAAAATGAGCTACGCAGACTCGCGTGTACCATCTAGGATAATAATGTTAATATAAGACTGATTTCGTTACTATATTGTAAATTAAAATATTTAAAATTAATAAATATTTACATTTATTTATTTTTACAAGTTAGCCATTTAAAATTGCTCATACAAATTTTATATAGTTTGGTAAAGAACAAATGTACATGCACAATCATGGCCGAACTTCCTTTGATGACTGTCTAAAAACCGACACAACGGCCATCACACTCAATCATCGGCGATGATGGGCCATTGTAGGCGATTATACTCTCAAGACAATCGTGATCGCCTGTAATCGCCCATAATGGGCCATTAGAATGTATAATAAATGTGGAGTTTTTAAAAAACTGTGTTAGAAGATGGGTGTCGAATACTTATCTTTGTTATACTATAACATTGCTTGGCAATGTTTCATCACATATTCTTGAATGCTCCAGAGAAATAAAAACTCTTGTACCACCATTGGCCACATTCGGTCGAAGAACTCGGCACGCTGATCAGTCTCACCCATTTACTCTCAAGATTGACACTACAAGGACCAATCTCCATCAAGAATCCTTCTTTTACAGGGCTGCTACGGAATGAAATAAGCTTCCAAAATGAGTTTTTACAGAGAACTATGACCTGCAACTTTTTAAAAAGCGTGTCCACAATCATCTCCTTTCTATAATCCCTTCCCCTTCTAATAGTCGCAGTGCGGGCCGTCCGCGGCCCACACGATAGGTCTACCCTTTTTGCGACTATTTTCATAAAAAAAAAAAATAAGGGCAATAATTTTTTTTTTTTAAGGAAAAGGATGCAAAAATGAAGATTTTGATGATGCTGATTTGGTAATAAAACTGGCATATTTATGCGACATTTTAAAGAAACCAAACTCTTTATCTCTATCCGTATTGAAAAATAATTATGTACCTTAGGAAATCAACAACAAAATTTCAGTTTTTATACAAAAACTCAAACTAAAGAGAAGAAAAATGCACATGAAAATGTGGGCAAATACTTTTTTTAATAATGTTTGATAACAAATGTACTTAATATAAAAATCATATTTGAAAGGCATTTATTATAGTTAATTACCCGGTTTGAAAATTACTTTCAAAACGGAAATTTTACAGGTTTGCGTGGATTCAAGACTCGATTAAGATTAGTGCTTCAAATCTTATCGAGTTATTTTGCTACAACAATTTGAAAGTATAATTTGGCAGCATGAAATGAAAATAATTTTAGATTTCAATAAAAGATGAATATTTCCTTCTAAGTGATAGGACTCTGTGGATTTTAAATCCAATATCGATATCAGAGTTGTGCGAAATTGATGTTTAGTAATCGCTGTTATAAAAAGCAAGAATAGAGCAAAAATCGACGCGATTATGTAGTGATTTTCTTAAAAGTTTTGTACGATGAATTTACCCATTGGTGAAACACAATTACGATGTCAGATTTTTTAGATTTCTGTTTTTATGATTCTATGCGGTAACTTTTATTGCGCAACAAAAAAAAAGAAGCATAAATCACGGTTAAAATTTGCAAAATACTAAATAAACTCGAATGGTGCTGCTACAAGCGATGGAAGCATAGATAAATTAAGTCCAATTGATTCTCGTCCGCCTCGTTTTACCAGGAACGAACCGATTACTATGCGAATTGTGCTCGAGGCGGGCGAACATACAGTTAGTATTATTCTTTCTTTTGTGGTGGAAAATATAAAAGTGCAGTCTAAATAAATATTTAAAATAAAAACTAATTTTAGAAATTTTAATTTAACACTTTAACCCGCGTAAAAAGTAACAACAAAAAAATAACATGAACTGAACATTCAATTTTTTACTTCCCAGTGGAAAGTTATAGTAATGGGTCCGATTTTGCAAATCCCGAATTTCGACATACCTCCATATTTCAAGGTCCCCCAGAGTTGAATACAATAGTTTCTAAGTGGACGTCTGTGTATGCACATATGTGCGTATGTTTGTATGTGCGTTTGGAATTATTTTTCGTCTCGATTATCTCGAGAACAAAAAATAATATCGACGTGGGACCAATTGCATTCATTGCATAAATACGCAATTTAGATCTGATTCGATTTTTAGCAAAATCGGTCGAGCTGTTTTTTATGGAGAATAAAAAAACTGAATAAAATGGTAAACTGTCGGAGTTATTTTTCGTCTCGATTATCTCGAGAACAAAAAATGATATCGACGTGGGACCAATTGCATTTAATGCATAATTACGCAACTTGAAACTGTTTGAAAATATTCTTTCTAAAAATCCTACCAACAAAATCAAGAGCCAGATGTGAACGTGCATGTGAATAATTTCTTAATTGAAGAAAATGAAAAAAAATTAAATATTTATTTTCAGAAAATGTACTTTTTGCACACTTATGTTATGATGGAAACAAACCAAAGAAGTCAAACGTTTTAAACATCAGTTTCCGAACGTTTAACATTACATTTATGTTCAGAGCATTTTTCAGTATACATTTAGCTTTCGAGCATTTAACATCAGTAACATTCAGCTTCCGAGCGTCTAAAATATAACATAATACAACATAGCTTTCGGTTTTTATAAAAAATTTAATAGATTGTATAAAGTTCCAAGATGTTAGAGTACATAGGGGACCATCATGCGGTAGCGATCATTATTTTCTGAAAACTAAAATAACGGCACCAATAAATAGAAAACAGAAAACAGAAATCGCTAAAGAGCAAGACGTAAAAGAAGAACTAACGGAAATTAGATACAACATAGAAAATCTAGACCAGGAAAGCATTAGAAAATTATATCAGAACAGATTGGACATGAAAATAGAGATAACAAAATTTAGCAGTATAGAAGAACAATATAAACATATTAAAAAATGTATGCATTCGGCAGCAGAAGAAGCACTAGGTCAAAAGGCAAATATAAAAGACAAAAGAAAACCGTATTGGTGGGACCAAGAAATAGAAATAGAAATAAACGAAAAAAGAAAGAAATACCAAAAATACCTAAGCTCAAAAACTATAGAAGACAAAATAAAATTTAAAGAAGCACAAGCGAGAGTTAGAAAATTAGTTTGCAGAAAAAAGAATGAGAAATGGGAAAGAACATGTTCTAGAATAAATACGTATCTGGGAGGTAGAAGAAGTACAGAAAGCTGGAGAATACTAAAAAACATGAGGAAAGATAATACCAAGGACATAATCTCACCAATAACAGCACAAAATTGGCAACAATACTTCGAAAAAATGTTAACTGAAGACAGAGAAGAATTTAAGAACACAGAATATATGAATGATAGAATTAATACGCAAGGATCCCCTATTAGAATTAATACAAAAGAAGTGAAGGAAGTATGTAAATCTTTAAAAAATAACAAAGCCCCGGGTCCAGGAAATATTGTAGGAGAATTATTTAAATACGGAACAGATAAATTATATAAAATGCTGCAAGATCTATTTCAAAGGTGTATTAATCAGTCCGAAGTCCCAGACGAATGGAAAATATCACATATGTCAACAATACACAAAAAGGGGGACAAAAGCAAATGCGACAATTATCGAGGAATTGCCGTAACAAACACAATCAGTAGAATATATGGCAAGATCTTAAAAAACAGAATCGAAAGGGAATACACGGAAATGGAAGCAGAAGAGCAAGCCGGATTTAGAGCGGGAAGATCAACGATTGACCATCTGTTCTCACTAACACAAATTATAGAAAAAAAACTAGCATTCAATCAAGAGATCCATATACTGTACGTTGACCTAAAGAAAGCATACGACAGCGTACCCTTAATTAAACTTTGGGAAACTCTGGAAACTTCCAACATTAATATTGAACTGATAAAAGGAGTAAAGTCATTATACAATAAAACCAAATCAAGAATTAAAGTTGGACAAAACCTAACAACAGGGTTTAATATCACAAAAGGGCTGAAACAAGGGTGTTGCTTGTCACCAACATTATTTAAAATATATTTGGAACGGGCACTAGCGAATTGGAAACGGAAATGCCAAAACATGGGCATACCTTTAGATGAGGACACAACATTATACACACTCTCATTCGCAGACGATCAAATTATAGTCGGCCAAGACATAGACGACACAGAGTATATGACACGAAAACTTATAGAAGAATATAAAATTTGGGGACTAGAGGTTAATGTAGAAAAAACGGAATATATGTGTATTGGGGGAGTGCAACAGGACTTACAATTATCAAATGGACAAAAAATCAAACACACGTCAGCTTACAATTACTTAGGAATGAGAATATCAAAGGATGGGACACTCGAAGAAGCAATATTGGACAGAAATATGAAAGGAAGAAGAGCAATATCAATGTTAAACGGAGTACTGTGGGATAGAACAATAAGCAACAACAACAAAAAAAGAATTTACGACACGATAGTGAAGAGCATAATAATGTACGGTTGCGAAGTATGGCCTTTGAAAGAAAAGATCGAAAGAAAAATTAGAGCCACAGAAATGGATTACTGGAGACGAGCAGCCGGGAAATCAAGACTAGAAAGAGTTACAAATGAGAGGATAAAACAAATAATGGGAGTACAGCACGACATCACAGACGAAATAAGAACTAAACAGTTGATATGGTACGGGCATGTTCAAAGAATGCCACCAGACAGAATCCCAAAGAAAATATTACAGTGGAACCCCAGAGGAAGAAGAAGAAGAGGAAGACCACGAAAGAGCTGGAGAGAAGGCATACAAAAAGAGATGGAAGAGAATGATCTGAGAGAGGAAATGTGGACGAATAGAGAGGAATGGAGATTAGGAATCGCAAGACGCCGACGCACGTTTTAACGCGATATATATATATATATATATATATATATATATATATATATATATATATATATATATATATATATATATATATATATATATATATATATATATATATATATAATAGATTGTATATAGTGTAAATATACGTAGTTTCAATATTTACATTTACTTTACTTTAAAGTTAAATTACAAAGATACATAGAAAAAACACAACGCAAAATCCAATATGCCGAAACGGATCAGTAAAGCAGACATTAGTTCTTCGAACCGAAATACACAAAAAACACCGGTCCGTCGTACCGGACTAAACAACCACTCTTAAGAGACACGATGCATGGAAGTCCTTTGCTGTTGCCGAGTGATATATGAAAAACTCAACCACAAACAGGATGAATATTGCATTTAAAATTTAAGGTGCAGTGCGTGCAACATCTGAAAAAAATATTCAGTCTGCAATCTTACAAAAACATCCAAAACCATCAACGTTAAGCACTCTATTTAAAGCAATGGACTTTCTCATAGCATCCGAGAAAATAAAGAATCTAAACTAATCTAATCAATTTTACTTTTTAAAATAAACTATGTTGTCTTTAATTGTAGAAAATATTTTGTGAACTAATATCTCAAATGTTGATTATATTTGGTAAAATTATTGCGTGGTCGTATGAAAAATAGTGTACATTACTCGTGGGAAAGTGATTTTTCATACTCGTGTAATTGTCGCACTTGGCTTACGCCTCGTGCTACAATATTTTCCAGTTTTTTTTTTTATGAAAATAGTCGCAAAAAGGGTAGACCTATCGTGTGGGCCGCGGACGGCCCGCACTGCGACTATTAGAAGGGGAAGGGATTATAGAAAGGAGATGATTGTGGACACGCTTTTTAAAAAGTTGCAGGTCATAGTTCTCTGGAAAAACTGATTTTGGAAGCTTATTCCATTCCGTAGCAGCCCTGTAAAAGAAGGATTCTTGATGAAGATTGGTCCTTGTAGTGTCAAGCTTGAGAGTAAATGTGTGAGACTGATCAGCGTGCCGAGTTCTTCAGCCGAATGTGGCCAATGGTGGTACCAGAGTTTTTATTTCTCTGGAGCATCTGCCATGGAAATATCTATAGATCAATGACTGGACTGCAACTCTTCTTCTGTGTTCTAGAGGGTGAAGGGTATCTGTGAGAGTTGAGCTGTTTATCAAGCGAATGGCTCTTTTCTGAATGGAATCCAGAAGACGAAGAGAATGCCTTAGTGCTGAACCCCAAATATGCGAGCAATACTCCAGTAGAGGTCAGATTTGAGCCTTGTACGTCGTCAACAGTTGATCAGGAGTAAAACACTTTCTGGCTTTCCACAGAAAACCTAGCCTCTGGCTTGCCGACTTTGCGATGTTAGCAACATGGTCATGCCAAGACATATTATTGGACACCGTGACTCCCAAAATCGAGATGGAGGGACTTGGTTCAAGGGTATCTCCGGACATTGTGATGGAATGATTTGTGGAATTCACTTTCTTGGAAAACGTGGCACTTTGTGTTTTTTGGGCGTTGAACTGAACAAGTTTGTTGGTTCCCCACTCGACGATTGCTTTAAAATCTCTATTGATGGAATCAACCTGTTCCTGCCTGAGTCTATTTGTATCATTCACCGAAAAAATGTGAAAAATGTTACTCTCCGCACTTGTTATTATAATATACTTATTTATGCATACAAAATATTCCCTTTAATTGATAATTTTGTACTTGTACTTTCAGAAAGCACTTTTCCTTCCTAAGTGACAATATTAATAGCTGTTGAACTGCACAAAATAGCCCAGAGAAAAACCAGGATAAAAAAAATTGCATCTAACAAGTGGGCTCTCGCGAAAACTATCACGAAGATAAAATCCCAGAAAACCGGCCCTATTCATTGTCAAAACTCTAACCATCAAACGAAAATATAAATAGCTACGGGATAACAAAAAATAGACGTCCCGATCCTACTCACTGCGGATATGGGCCGTACTCCTCAACAACTTCCATTTCAATCCCAAGTTCACCGGTAAAACCATAAATTTAGTCATCTGCTTCCTACCTCGTTGACAATAACGATCAACTAGGTAACCCAGGAGAATCACGCTTTCCCCTGTAAAGGAATAATTTAAAATAACGACCATTTACCACCTCAATAGAATCCCCACTATTTAAAAATTATATCCACAACTTGGGTCCCCTAAAAGTTGTCAGATTCTAATAAAATTAAAAACTAAATTGTAAATCTACCAACTACTGTGATAAATCTTTAAATTTACCAGGTCATGAGTAAGGCGAACAATCCTTTCGAAAAAGAACGCCGGGAAAAACTATGGCAATCCAATCGTTATTACCACAAAAAAACTGTAATTACAGCAGAATGTCTCGGTGCTGGCAGACATATTTTTAACTTTAAAGCCATCACGGCAAACTTTCAACCACCTAAAGGCTTTTTTTATCCCGGTCTTTTCAGATTTACGCTTGCAGCCATTAAATTAAATAAGAATATAATTTATTTAATGTCTACAATAAAAGACGAATAATATAACTGACAATTCAAATACATATATATATATATATATATATATATATATATATATATATATATATATATATATATATATATATATATATATATATAGTCTTCCTTCTACTTGCTACGGTTCTTACAAACATCTTTTGCTTCATCTACTTCCATCAGTGCTCTTATACATGCTCGTCGGTTGTTGGTACCTGCATGGATAAACCATATGCCATGCCATTAGAGAAAATTTCATATTGATGCATGATAATGCACGGCTACTTGTTGCGGCAACAGTGGCTGCTTTTTAACTTCTCAGTGGAAGTTATAGTGATGGGTCTGATTTTGTAAATCCAGAATTTTGATATATCTCCACATTTCAAGGTACCAAAGTCGAATACAATAGTTGGTAAAAGCTTAAGAGAGAGAGAGAGAGAAAGAGGAGAAAGAAGTTATTTGCTTATTTTGCAAATGAAATTTATTGCTTTAAAGTAGTAAAGAAAAAGTTTTTTAATTAAGCGGCACGCCATTGGCAAATGGTAAATGTAAGTTTCATAAAACGAGTGTGGAAAGAAAAGTTACAAATAATTAGGATCTTTTTGTAGACGTTATTAGTAATCCTTATATTTTTTCAAGTTTAAATTAAAAGATTTAGTTGTTTTTTTCCTAATTTAATAGCGCTGGCAGAGCCAAAAGGCCAGATGTTTTACATTGTTGTTTTATCTCTCATAAGTAGGTAATATTCACATTTTATAATCAATACAATTATTATACATGATTAAGGAGTTAGTATTTTTCTGACTAAATAATTAATAAAATATTAAGGTGTTATTCTCTTTTATATATATATATATATATATATATATATATATATATATATATATATATTATTTTTTTCTTTTTTTTTTATTTTTTTTTTTTTTTATTTTTTTTTTTTTTCGTGTCAGACTAACAAGCTTCAATTGCTGGGTAGTACCGCTCACAAGGGTATGTTAGTACTTTTTACATAATATATAATATTATAAATACTGTTATCCTCCAGAGTCAGTAGGTTTTCGAGATTTGACATCATATGTAATTAAATTTTGATACATTGCATCTATTTTTAAAGTGTTTAAAGGACATTCTAATATAACATGTTGTAAATCAGCAGGTTCATTACAAATGCATACATACATATAATCATGCCGTTTTCCCGTAGGGGTGGGCAGAGACCACTTCCTTCCACTTGCTACGGTTCGTGCACACATCTTTTGCTTCCTCTACTATCATCAGTGCTCTCATACATGCTCTTCGGTTGTTGGTACTCTTGACCTGGCCTTTCTTCAAAACAATGTTGATCTGATCTAGATATGTTCTCCGAGGTCGACCTCTACCGATTTGTCCATTCACATCCGCCTTATAAATTTATTTCGTCAATTTTCCTTCATCCATTTTTTCTACGTGTCCAAACCATCTAAGCATTCCTTTATCTATCTTTGTGACCACATCTTCTTTTACACCACAGCGTTTTCTAATCTCACTATTCTCAACTTTATCCAACCGAGTCACTCCGGCTATACTTCTCAGACTACTCATCTCCGCAGCATTAATCCTATTTTCATGCTTCTTCTGCCAAACCCAACATTCACTACCATACCAAGTGTAGGAACCAACACACCTCTATGCACCGCCAGACGTGCATTTTTTGACACTTTCTAGCTATTCATAAAGCTATGCAGTGCCCCTTTCATTTATTTTCCTGCCAACACCCTTCGCTTATTGTCACTGTCATACTTTTTATCTCTAGTAAATTTTGAACCCAAGTACACAAATTCATTAACTTGTTCCACTCTTTCTCCCTCAATCGAAACCCCACAGTTGGTCATGCTTTCTTTTCTTTCAAAAACCATTACTTTTGTTTTGCTCACATTTATTTTCATCCCTGATTTTCAGGGAATCATGCATAACATTAACCATCGCCTGCAACTCCTCTTCAGATAACGCTAATATGACTTGATCATCGGCGTAAAGAAGGCATTTGACGATCAAATCATTCATTTTTAATCCATACGCACTCTCTTTCAGATCTTTTAAACAATTGTCTATGCATAAGTTAAACAGCTATGGCGAAGCCACACATCACTGTCTCACACCTTTTTCGATGTTAAACCAGTCTGTGCAAGCTTCGTTTATCCTGACACAAGCAGTGGAATTCTCGTAAAGTGATTTCAGTGCTCGTATTAAACTACCACTCACCCCATATATAGACAATGTAGACCACAATTCACTCCTCACCACTCTGTCATAGGCCTTTTCTAGGTCTATAAAAGCGCAATAGACCTTCTGACTACTAGCCAAAAAATTTTCGACTATACCTCGTAAGGAAAAGACCTAATCCATACATCTTTTTCCTCTTCTAAATGCTGCTTGCACATCCCATATCATCTCAGTTTTATTCGTTACTCTTTTAATGAATATCTTTGCATACAGTTTGCCGACTATACTGAGTAAACTAATACCTCGGTAGTTCTTACAGTCGTGCTGCGAACCTTTTTCCTTGTAAAGCGGCACGATAACGGCCTTGCACCAGTCGTCTGGTACACTACCACTTCTCCAACAAAGGTTAAAAAGGCGGTCCAGTAGACTAGCTACCACGTTTTGTCTAGCCTTCAGCATTTCAACTGTTATCCTGTCGTACCCAGCATAAATCACTATTTGCTAAACCTATTTTAAATTTATAAGCTGGGTATAAGGCATGATTAGAGCGTATTCGGGTGATAGTTCTAATAAGATGTCTGTTTTGACTTTCCCCAAACCATGGTTTTTTTCGGATCCTAGGTTGAATGCTTTTATAGAACTTCCCTGTGCTCCACTCAGAATATCTTCCTTGCCATTTTTTGTAAAGTTTTTTTTTAATGCATTAATAAAATCAGATTTTAGATTTTAAAAATGTTCCACTTGTGGCTGCTTCCTTAGCGAGACAGTCCGAAATCCCAGAATGAGCTTTTATCAAACACAACAAGATTTGTTTTCCCATGTTTACAGCATTAGTATATATTTGAATTATATCTAATATTATATGGTTAAGATTTGATTTAGTTTTTAAGACTACTAAAAATTTATTGCTAGCTTAATTTTATTATGTTTTTAATCAATTGGTGGTTAAATATTTTAACTTTTGTTTCAATTTAAAATTACTAATAAAAAAGTATTATTATTACACAAATGCGTTTTATTTGTTATCTCTTGCGGTTAGGACGTAAATTTAATTAAATAAATTTTTGTTCACAACCATCAAAATTGAATCGTAATTTTTTGGCAGAGCTATTTGTAAATTAAAGGCAATAATAGAAAATTCTACAATAATGATCAAAGCAAAAAACACATATAATGCATGTTATTAAAATAGTCCACTTACATTGTTCGTTTATCCCATTAAGTGACGTTTTTAAAAATAATTCTTACCTAAAACAAAAAAAAATATCATTAATTTTTTATAAAAAATTAGAGAAAAAACACTTAAACTACTTTTTGTGTAAACATTGTTAAATTTATAGCGTAGATTTTTTATTAATAAAAAGTCATCCAAAAGTGTTTTTTTTGGCCTCTATTAAATATACAGTTGGTGGGTATAAAAATAAAAAAAAAGGTTTAGAATAAACGACCGATAAGAAAAAAAAACTGTAAATAAGAAAACTAAAAAAAAACAAGAAAGGAAGAAAAAAAAGTAAAACTGGTTATGTGCAACATAAGTTTTACAACATATTTTTATTAAATGAGAACTATTAAAAAGAGAACTATGTATCGACCAAAGCATAGGCGAGTTGACTGTTCACCACAGCTGAGATCGGTAAGAATACATATTCATTTCTTATTATAATCATTTATCATTGGCTATTAAGATTCCTGTATAGCTTTATTAGCAGCCAGATAGTGTCAAAAAAGGCACGTCTGGCTGTGCATAGAGATGTGTTGGTTTCTACACTTATGTAAGGTAGTGAATGTTGAGTTTGGCAGAAGAAGCATGAAAATAGGGTTAATGCTGCGAAAATGAGTAGTCTGAGAAGTATATCCGGAGTGACTCGGTTGGATAAAGTAAAAAATAGTGAGATAAGAGAACGCTGTGGTGTAAAAGAAGATGTGGTTACAAAGAAAGATAAAGGAATGCTTAGATGGTTTGGACACGTAGAAAGGATGAATGAAGGAAGATTGACGAAACAAAGTGTAAATGGACAAGTCGGTAGAGGTCGACTTTGACGAACATATCTCGATCAGATCAACATTGTTTTGAAGAAGTGCCAGGTCAACAGTACCAACAACCATGAGCATATATGAGAACACTGGTGGGAATGGAGAAAGCAAAATATGTGTGTAAGAACCGTAACAAGTGGAAGGAAGTGGTGTCTGCTCACCCCTACGGAAAAAAGGCATGATTATATGTATGTATGTATAATTTGTTAAACCTTAAACCTAGCAACGCGACGTCTATTTGTGTAGTCCAAATATTTGTCAAAATGACAATTGCAAAAATAACGCGCATGCGCGTTCTGTTGTATATAAGAGAAGACGCTTACCATAGAAATCGTTAGTAACGCGACGTGTATTTGTGTAGTCTACCTGTTTGTAAAAATTACCATTGCAAAATATTCTAATATTTGAGCCGTTTAAACGTTAGAAGTTTCACTTCTAATAAGCGCACATAGTGCACACATCTTTTTTTACATTTAAATAAATGACCGGTTAAAAAAATTAACTCAGCATCGCATACATAATTTTTTTTTGTTGTTGAGTTATTACTTATTCAAGATATTATTTTTAACTTTCCAGCGGAAAGTTATAGTAATGGGTCCGATTTTGCGAATCCCAAATTTTGATATATCTTCACATATCAAGGTCCCCAGAGTCGAATACAATAGTTTTTAGGTAGACTTCTGTGTATGTGTTTGTACGTATGTTCGTATGTGCGTTCGGAATTATTTTCCGTCTCGATTATCTCAAGGATAAATAATGATATTGACGTGTGACCAATTGCATTCGACGCATAATTAGGCAACTTACAACTGATTAGATTTTCAGCAAAATCGGTCAAACTAGTATTTATAGCGAATCAAAAAAACTGAAAAAATGGTAAACTACCTGAATTTTGCAATTTATAAATTATACTATTGTTACGAGCCCGTCCCTGTTGACCCAATTGTGTCGCGATAATGCGTCGGCCACAACTGGGACCGTCGGCGCGGAGACCAAAGGAAAGTTCCCGCAAGTTCTCGACCGTTCGATAAGGGGACCTTCGAGAATAAGGTCGAAGTATGATTTACAGGTATAAAAAAGACGGCGGTTGTGATGGAAAGACAGTATTGATTTTAAAAGTGTTTATGAATTAAGAAATGTAAATAGTTATAAAGAGTTGTAAAAGTTGTTTATCTAAGTAAATATCCTAAGTGATTAATAAAAGTAAAATTTATTATATTGAAATAAACATTGTTTTGTTACTGTATCGAGAGTTTTAATCGCCGAACCCACAGAGGAACTAAAAGTCTTAACACTATGAACATCTGTGTATGTTCGTTCGGAATTATTTTTCGTCTCAAATATCTCGAGAAAAAATAATGATATTGACGTAGAACTAATTGCATTCGACGCATATATACGCAATTTAAAACTAGTTAAATTTTTAGCAAAATCGGTCAAGCTGTTTTTTATAGAGAATAAAAAACTGAAAAAATGGTAAACTTTGAAATTATTTTTTGTCTTGATTATCTCAAGAACAAATAATGATATTAACGTAAGACCAATTGCATTCGACGCATATATACGCAACTTAGAACTGATTAAATTTTTAGCAAAATATCTCGAGCTGTTTTTAATGGAGAATCAAAAAACTGAAAGAAATGGTAAACTTCGGATTTATTTTTCGTCTCGATTATCTCGAGAACAATAAATAATATCGACGTGGGACCAATTGCATTCGACGCATAATTACGCAACTTGGAACTGATTAGATTTTCAGCAAAATCGGTCAAGCTGTTTTTTATGGAGAATAAAAAAACTGAAAAAAATGGTAAACTTCGGAATTATTTTTTGTCTCGATTATCTCGAGAACAATAATTGTTATCGACGTAGGACCAATTGCATTCGACGCATAATTACGCAACTTAGAATTGATTAGATTTTCAGCAAAATCGGTCAAACTGTTTTTTATGGAGAATAAAAAAACTGAAAAAAATGGTAAACTTTAAAATTATTTTTTGTCTTGATTATCTCGAGAACAAATAATGATATTAACGTAAGACCAATTGCATTCGACGCATATATACGCAACTTAGAACTGATTAAATTTTTAGCAAAATATCTCGAGCTGTTTTTAATGGAGAATCAAAAAACTGAAAGAAATGGTAAACTTCGGATTTATTTTTCGTCTCGATTATCTCGAGAACAATAAATAATATCGACGTGGGACCAATTGCATTCGACGCATAATTACGCAACTTGGAACTGATTAGATTTTCAGCAAAATCGGTCAAGCTGTTTTTTATGGAGAATAAAAAAACTGAAAAAAATGGTAAACTTCGGAATTATTTTTTGTCTCGATTATCTCGAGAACAATAATTGTTATCAACGTAGGACCAATTGCATTCGACGCATAATTACGCAACTTAGAATTGATTAGATTTTCAGCAAAATCGGTCAAACTGTTTTTTATGGAGAATAAAAAAACTGAAAAAAATGGTAAACTTTAAAATTATTTTTTGTCTTGATTATCTCGAGAACAAATAATGATATTGACGTAGGACCAATTGCATTCGACGCATATATACGCAACTTAGAACTGATTAAATTTTTAGCAAAATCGGTCAAGCTGTTTTTTAAGGAGAATAAAAAAACTGAAAAAAATGGTAAACTACCTAAATTTTGCAATTTATAAATTATACTATCCTTAATACAGAAATACAGAATTTTAAGATCTTTAAGAGTGTAACCTATTTTCCGACATTTTTCAAAGCTACGCCTAGAGATTAGTCCCCAATTCATTTTATTAATCTCATTTTTCAAAATCGAAAATGCTAAAATTCTAATAAAATCACCTGATAACCCAATTGGTCAATTATATTAAATTAAAAATTAATCGGGGAAGTGATAAAGAATTAAGTTAAATTCGCGTACATCCGCTTCAATTAAATTTGACCGATAATTACATTTACATCGGACTTCGACTGTAAGTTTGACATTTTTTGACCGATTTATAAGAGTAACAAATGAAACATACGTTTCATCGTTCGGAGCGTAAGTCACATGGTATTTAATTATGTGGATATTGTTCGCTTACACGGCATATAATTTAATTAATAAAGTTCGCTTTAGCTCAAATCGTGACTGGCCTGCTAATCGGCGTCTTAATTACAAAAAGGCAACTTTATAAGATTAAATAAACCTAATCGATAGTTTACATTCGATAACGATAATTTATATTAATAGGATACACAACATAATTTCATTATTGCCACAGCGGTGTTATTAGTTGGAGACTTATTAATTTTATGATTAATAAAGTATAATAAACTCCTGTACAAAATTAACGCACCACTCATATTTTCTCAATGATCTTCACTCATTGATAACTCACTGTACGACAAGCAGGCCAAGAACCTTGTTTGACAGTGACCGTTGTTATTTAAGCCAACTTAAGTATCACATCATCTTGATTTGACAATAATTCGTATTAAGGAGGTTCGGGGGTCAACGAAAAAATGCAGCCAAATTTAAAAAAAACATATTGTTACGATTTCTTGAGTCCGTCCCTGTTGACAATGCGTCGGCCACAATTGGGACTGTCTTCGCGGAGACCAAAGGAAAGTTACTACAAATTCTCGACGGGGTGTCTAGTAAATTCTCGCCGTATCGAAAAGGGTCTGTCGCCTTTGCGAATAATGTCGAAGTATGGCTTACAGGTATAAAAAGAACAGCGGTCGTAACAAGGTACAGTATTAGTTTCAAAAGTGTTTCTAATCTAAGAAATGTAAATAGTTATAAAAGTTGTATGTCCATGTGATTTATAAATGAGGAATTTATTGTATTGGAATAAACATTGTTTGGTTACTGTATCGAAAGTTTTAAATCGCCGAACCCAAGAAAGAACTAAAATTCGTAAAAATATATAAGCCTTTAAACTTGGTTGCTACAGTTCTTTATATTCAATTATAATTTTTCACTAATAAAAGTCATAAGAAAAATTAAATTTTTTTTCGCTACCTTAACAAGGGTTCTTATGAGAAATTATGAGTTTTTGATATTAAAATAAACAAAAAAATTGTGAAAAATACAAAATTCGATGAAAAAAAAATACGTGTGTGTAGGAAATTTAATAACGAAGAGTTTGGGTGCTTGAAAAGTATTATCGACTGTCTAGTTTTTGAAATATTTTATTTTTAACGATGAAAAAATTGGATTTACTGCGTTAGTGAACGTGAGCGTCAAAGAAGAATGCAACGGCGCATTCGTGCAGACGACTCAAGTTTATTTATTTATATTGATTGTAAATTTTTACCACGTGGTGTTTTAAAGCTAACTTGCTGGTTTTCTCTCCGAAGACAATGGACGAAGTCACCAAACGAAAGTGGTCAAAAATGTGGCATATTCATGTTTATAATTGGTTGCCCAGATGGGAAACCAAGTGAATAATTGGTTGTCTATAGCACGCGTCTATCGGCCGTAATAATGAGGTTTTTAAATCAAGGAATGGATTGAAGAACATTCTACTGGTGAAAAATCGGAAATCAGAAAAATAACGTACAAATTAGTCTCGTATGTTTCTTTCTAAATATTGTAAACGTTTGAGTTTTGACATCGAAATTTTAGGTAAACCAATTACAACATTAAATACGGGCGCACGCTTCTACTCTTCCGCGTGCCCTAAGGACAGGTATCGACGTGCCATCCGCTTCCACATTCCGCCATACGCTGTGCGCCGTCACTTAGAACTCACACTCCTCACACCTTATAGTGTAATAGTAATATGACATATGATACCTGATCATGTTCTTGGAGTAGCTTGGTATTTTGCGATCGTGGAGGCCAATGCACAGGCCCATTTCGGAAAAATATGCGCTTATTAAACGTTTTCTGCAATTGATATAGTGTGTGGCAAGACCACCGGTATAGATTCGATCCCTGCGGAGGTCTGGAAGGCACTTGAGTAGAGGAACATTAAATACCTACACCTGTTATGCCAGCAAATTTGGAACAACGGAGTCTGGCCAGACGAATGGTCTATGTCCACTATAATACCCATTCATAAGAAGGGATCAACGATGGACTGTAACAATTATCGCCTGGTTCCCCTGATCTCACATGCGAGCAAAATAATGCTGTATGTTCTTCGATCTCGGTTGGTCCACTTTCTCGACTACCAAATAGCACCTGAACAGTCAGGATTTGTCAAAGGGCGAGGTACACGAGAACAAATACTAAACGTCCGAATACTTATGAAGAAGGCCAGGGAATACTATGCACCCATGTATATGTGTTTTGTCGACTACGACAAAGCGTTCGACAATGTAAAATGGTCAAAATTGTGAAAGATCTTGTGCGTTGCGGGAGTACCTACTCATCTGGTAAATCTCATAAAAAAGTTATATGAACAAAGTAGAGCAGTCGTCAAAATTGACAATCGTATTTCCAGAACAGCAGATATCAAAAAGGGAGTTAGACAAGGGTGTATTTTATCACCTCTCTTGTTTAATATATATACGAAATGTTTAATGAGAGAGATACTTGATGAGTGGAAAGAAGGCTTTGCCATAAATGGAAAACAATTTTCAAATCTTAGATATGCTGACGACACTCTTCTGATCGCTAGCTCAGCAGAAGAACTTACAGAATTAATACAACGACTCGAGAAAACATCAAAAGAGTATGGTCTAAAAATCAACTATGCCAAATCTAAAGTATTGATAGTTGATAGATCGGATAAGACAGCCAACAGACCACAACACATTGCCAACTAAGAAGTGGTAGATCAGTTTGTTTATCTGGGTGCCCTTATCCACTCCTCCGGCAGCTGCAAGATGGAGATCCGCCGTCGTATTCAACTTGGCCGAACAGCAATGAGCCGATTACATAAAATTTGGAAAGATCGATATATATCCATCAATACCAAAAAATCACTGGTCCATGCCCTAGTGTTCTCCATTTTCTGGCCCGCTTCCGAGACATGGGTTATGAAGGCAGCCGACAGGCGTCGGGTCGACGCCTTTGAAATGTGGGTATGGCGAAGAATGCTAAGAATACCGTGGACGGCACATCGTACCAATGTATCAGTTCTAAACGAGATTGGACCATCAAACCGTCTCAGTAGCTTGAAATCAGCGCGAATACTGTACTTCTCGGACATATAACTCGTCACGACAACATTGAGAAACTGATTGTCCAGGGCAAACCCCTTGGCAAAATGAAACGCGGACGCTCCCCATCTAGATGGACAGACATTGTATCAAAAGTAACCGAGCGTCCACTAGTGAAAGCCATTAGAACTGCTGCTGACCGTGGGAGATAGCGAGAGACTGTAAGAAGAGTTCTGAATAATAACACCTGACATTAACTTGTGATCACTACACGTCGTTTTCGACGTTAGACTAAGAAGAAGAATTTTGCGCCCTCTTGTTGAAATCGGAAATATTACCGCCATTCCATTGAGGAACGAAAAAAATCATTATTCATAGATCTAAGGCGCTCTCCATCGACCATAACGTACTGGCTGGTATTATATTTATGCCCATAAAGCACATACCAAACAAACCAAAGCTGTCAATTTATAAAAAAGACCTCTATTTAAAACACCCTTTAGTTTTTATTTTGGGATTTATACCTTAACACATTTAAAAAAAAGAAATATTTCCTTTAAAAAAAATTGTTACGTTCTCAACAAAATATTGTGTTTCACTCTTCCTTAAATTCATGAATTTTTACGATTTCCTGCTCCAAATATCAGGAATTCAGCTCGGTCGGCTACACAGCCAGCGCCAGCGGCCCTGTAATATTGAATATATACACACTACATACAGCAGAGTCATTATTTATGAGAGAAAATAGTTGGTCCGATGCGTCTAGAGTTTTGGTTATGTGCGAGCGAACAAGGTACGAATTTTCGGTTATGCGAATCGTGAGTTTAATTATTATTTGTACATTAATATGCCTACTATTTAAACTACGATATCTGCATATTATCGACTAAAATCATAAATGAATTATCATGATATCGTCGAGTACTTCCAAACTATGGTCCGTTTCACCGTTCTTGGCGTGTCGTTATAACAAACACATACTTGAAGTTGATTCGACTGCCTTTCCTTGCTCAAATTACTAACCTTTCAGTGGCGTAGCAAAATGTATGCCCCTAGTAACTGGAATTTTTCCTTCAATTTTGAAGAACAAATAATTAAATCCGGCCCTTGTATTAAGCCATCCCATCGAGTGTTTTATCAACCGATGTAAAAAATTGTATTTAAACGTAAATCGGAGTTAAAATTATCAGTTGAATCCAAGAACCCTGAAAATAATAATATTGTGCGCTCAGGTCAGGTGTGTAATATTATTGGTAAGGATAATTTGAATTGTTAAAAATTCCTAGAAGAAAGCCTGGCTGGATTGGCTGGCTACAAAAGACAATCAAAGAAAACAAAAAGGCAACGATTGAGAATATAAACAAGGCAAAGAATGAATATAAAAGGTTAAAAGTTGTGGCAATAGAGATTGTGGCAACAAAGAAGGAGAGTGATAAAGATAAATTTAATAAAAGGTTTTCTGACGATTTCCATAACAAAATTAAACTCTTCTGGAAGTTCATAAAAACAGTCGGAGGTAAAAATACTACCTCGCAACTAAAAAAAATCAGAAACCAAGATGGTAGTATAGTGAAAGGAGAGGAATGCATTTTAAAGAGATGGAAGGAATACTTTGAAAGTTTATTTGAAAAAAAGGACACACAAGCACAGGTACCATTCAGAGACATAAGTAAAAAATGCAAAAAAAGTTAAATTAGGACGACAGAAATTGTGGAGAAGTTAAACAGTATAAAATTGGATAAAGCTGCTGGGTACGACAGAAAAACGGTTAAAATGCTGAAGGATGGACAAAGCGTGGTAACTAGTCTGCTGTACTGCCTTTTTAACCTTTGTTGGAGAAGTGGTATGACTTAACAAGCGTAAGGAGCTACTTGAACCGCAGATGCGATCCCTTTTTGTCGGGCAGCTTGCGTCTCTCATTCGGTCGCGCATTTCCAAGTGACTCCTTACGCTTATCGAGTTATAGCGTATCAGACGACTGGTGCAAGGCCGTTATCGTGCCTCTTTCAAGGTAATAGTTTACTCAGCGTAGTTGGCAAACTGTATGCAAAGATATTGATTAAAAAAAGTAACAAATAAAACTGAGACGATGGTATGGGATGTGCAAGCAGGATTTAGAAAAGGAAAGAGATGTATGGATTGGGTCTTTTCATTACGAAGTATAGTCGAAAAATTCTTGGCTAAAAGTCAGGTGTACTGCGCTTTTATAGACTTGGAAAAGGCCTGAGGAGTGAATTGTGGTCGACATTGTCTATGTATGGGGTGAGCGGTAGTTTAATTACTTAAATCACTTATTACAAACTGGCACACGTCACTGTCTACTAACAGTCATTTGCTAACAAGACGCACTTAAATATATCCGACAAACTTTACGGCAAAACCAACAAAATATATGCCATGATGCTACGAAACATGAGTGTTTTCTTGACTCCGATGAATAATCTGTCTATCGCACTTTTGCATAACATACGTGACTTGCACAACAAGAGACGGATATTAACAACTACGTAGTAGATTATCTCAGACACAAACCAAAAAAGTTGAAACAAAGTATTGTATATAAAAACTTATTCAATAAAAGTACATAATAATTATAAACGCACATTGTGAATTCAATTAGAAACATCATTTGCGAAGTGGTCGCACAAATTAGCAGAAAACTTGGAACTATTTATTGTCAAACCACCTTAACCTGTGTTATCAGTAGGTATGATACTTGATAAGATTCTATGATGCTCAGCATAATAGTGTGCAACCGTACAATGGTCGATAATTGTCCATAAATCCAAATTCAACGGTAGCAGCGATCTCCGGTCAAATAAATTCAGTAAAAGCAGATAGCCCAGATTACGGGAATTGATCAGAGTTCAGGAACAACAGGCCAGTCAATCGGCAAAGTTATTTTAGCAAATATGTTGGTTTAATATATTGTTTACCCTAAAAGTGATGTTCTGATAATTTAAACATGTTAAACGTTATTTATAGCAACAGGAAAACTAATACGTGAGTGTCGTGGAACACTCGGTTGGAACGAAGTTTTTTTCGTAGTATATTATTATTGATAAACGTATTATATTTTTCTCACGCTTGTTTTTGCATTTTTAGGCATTTTAGTGTCTTTTTAATGTATTTTTAGTCAAATTGTCGACTAATGGCAATAAAAAAATAAGAGAGTTATAATATAAAAACTTTAGGTTAAAAATAAATTATTCACATATTGTTGCACTTTAACTCTGACAGTTACCTAGCGTGATTGTTATTATCTTCTAAACCACCATTGCAATGCATTATTAATGTATATTAATTAATAACAAGAGATATTATTAACCAACAAAAGTGTTTACAAACAATTCGCAAAGAAATTACGCAACACGTGTTTTGTAGAAAATAAACATGAATATAAGTACACAAGTAAAAGTAGTGTAGACGGTTATCCGTAGCGCGTTTGCTATTGGCTGTGCTCAGTCAAATGTTCGCACTTATAAGTTCAATAAATTCACACCGGCTGTGTAGATATAGTTGGTACACGGCATACGCGTCAGCTATTTCGTTTTTCGTGACGGAAAAATCTTACACACCCATGCCATGAACTTTTCTTTTCCATTGCTTGGACATGGGTGTTAAACTGGATAACGGATGTATTTACACACTACAGTCTGCCGATGATAAGGTCGTTTTAGCAAATGATATAGAGGACATGCAGTACATGATGAGAAAACTAACAGAAGAATACAGCCAGTGGGGACTAACTGTCAATCTGACGAAGACAAGGTATTTGTGTGTGGGCTAGGAACCAAACAATCTGGTACTTGAAAATTGACAACAAATTTCATCTTTCAAGAATACGTATACTTGGGTGTTACACAGGAACTGACTATGGAGTAAGGAAATTACTAAGAAACGTAAATATAACATATACGAAGCAATGATAAAGAGCACCTTATTATATGGAGCAGAGACATGGAGAGTGAGTGAAAGGCAGAAGAAAAAACTGGAGGTGATGAAGATAAAAGCAATGAGAAGATCATTATGTTTATCCAAAAGGATCAAATTAGGAATGAGATAGTAAAACAACGGATGGGTGTGGAAAGACCTATAATTTAAGACGTAAATGCCAAACAACTAATATGGTATGGGCATGTACAACGAATGCCAGCGTCAAGACTACCTAAACAAATTTTAGAATGGCAACCAATGGGTCGACGAAAAAGAGGCAGACCCAAAATAGAATGGCAAAAGACAATCCACAAAGTCATAAGTGAAAAGAATTTAACAGCGGCCGACTGGGAAAACCGAAGAAGATGGAGATTAGGCGTCGGACAACGTCGCAAGACGTTTTAAAACCGGCTTATATATATAAAAATCTTAAACTTTCTTTCGCCTAGCCCCCATCCGATAAGCCCGTACCAATAAGGAACTTCGTTTCAAAAAGTTTAATGGAGTTATTATTAATTACTACCCACCTCAAAATATATAAGTTACAACTATTACTTTGGGTAATCTTTCGCTGCGGTCTTATTTGCATAAATATTGTTACGATTTTTTAAAACCGTCCCTGTCGAACCTTACCTAGAGACAACGACGCCGACCGAATTTAGGGTGCTTTCTCGGTCCGCGATTTGACTGGAAATTTCTCGACGTGTCTAGCGGTTTCGATTGTTACGAGAAAAAGGTCGATTACTCTGGAATTATGATTTAAAGGTATAAAAAGGAAAGAGACCGCGAAGAGGGTAGTCTTTGTTTTAAAAGTGTTTATGATTTATGAAATGTAAATAGTTGTTGAATATCTAAGTGATTTATAAAAGTAAAATTTATTGTGTAAAAGTATTGAAATAAACATTGTCTTGTTACTGTATCGAGAGTTTTAAAATCATCGAACCCAAGAAAAAACTAAAATTCGTAACAATATTTTTGACACTTTTAACGTTTTTCCAATTAAGATTGGCTGTACTTTCGTTTATAATTTTTTTTGCCACTTACGCACAAACAGGACAATATTCGATATAAAATTCACTTGGCTTAATTCACAAAACGTCAGGTTAGTTTAGGTTAGGTATCATGTGGGTGATGCGTGGTCGCCCCCCACCGCGACCCTTAGTAGGTCTATTGTGGCTCACCCCTAGAGGTTACAGTTCACCGCACAACCCAGCCCTTCTCAAGAAGTTCATGTTAGTATAGGGTAAGAGTTGTTTAAAATCGGTAGGTTCTAGGTTGATGATACCAAATATGTTGAACCTTATTCTTCCCAGGCCGGGGCATAAACATGGTATATGTTCAGCAGTTTCGTCGTCCACGCAGCAGAAGCGACAGTCCGTTTGTTTGTTCAGACCTATCTTTCTGAGGTGGTATCTTAGACGACAGTGTCCTGTAAGCAGTCCCGTTAGAATACGCAGGTCATTTCTGCTCTATTCTAGGATCTGCTTAGTTGTGTTTCTCGAGAGTTTAGGTAGAAATGCCTTTGAGTAAGTTAACCCTGGTATATCGGACCAGTTCGTGAGTATTTGACTCTCCGCCCAGTTCGAAATAATTGTTTTGACAGCACTTGTGGTGACTCCAAAAACCGGTTCTGGTCCAGTGAATGCATATTTGGCCCCGTGTTTTGCAAGGGTGTCGGCTTTTTCATTTTCCTTCACCCCCTAGTGCCCAGGTACCCACAGTAGGGTCACCCTGTTGTTCGCAACAAGGTACTCTTAGGATTCGATGCAATTCCATACAAGTTTAGAATTTATCTTGTTGAAGCTCAGTGCTTTTAAATCAGCCTGGCAGTCTGATATTATACTTATGTTTTTGTTTGCTAGAGGTCTGTTGGTCAACTTTCTTGCACACAATTCGATAGCGAAGACTTCAGCCTGAAAGATTGTAGCATACCTGCCAAGACTGGTAGATATTTCAATCTTTGGTTTTCTGCTGAAAACACCGGCCCCATTTCCAACAGGACAATATTTGATATAAAATTCACTTGGCTTCGTGCACAAAATGTCAAGTAAAGCATTTTAATTGACAAATAAGTAAAAAGTAGAAATAGATTAAAAATAAACATATCAATTTTTCTTAGGAGGTTTTAAAGTGCTAAGGTCTTAAAGTGCTCTTGCAAAGCTAAATGCAAATCCAAGTAGTGCATGTGTAAGAATAAATATGTGCTCTGCAAGTGTCACAAATCTTTACCTTCCTTTAATAAATGATTAACATTTTTATCTCCGTTTATATTATAGAGGTTTTGCTTTCTATTTGTTTTTAATTAGGTAGTAGACCGTTTCAATGCAAAAAGTTTTACCAACTAATTCATCACTTTTTACATTTGATCAACTTTTCCTGAAAAAAACAGTTAGAGTCTACTTTGCCTATGCAGAGTTAACTCTCACTGGAGTATCTACTTTTTCTGTAACATATCTGTTTCATGCTTAAATATTTTGCTCTGTAAGAGTTTTAATTGAATACATATGTACAAATACAACTGTAATAACTGGTCTACAATATTGAGGATTGATCAAAGCGCAATGTTCGCAAATAGTTTGGAAATGAACCCGGTAATCGAGTCGATAGAAGAAAACTCTGGGGACGCATATCGAAACCGGTCACAAGCTAACGCGAAACGTGGAAAATGTTCGAGGGGCTTTGACAACAATGCCAATAATAAAGTGTTAGTCGATAGGAGTGTGGCGAAAGGCATCGTAGATGTTAAAATGCCAAAATAGGTGCCAATTTAGTTTTAGTATTATTCCTCAGGAGTTAGCAGTAACTTTTAGTTTGGAACGTGAATTACTATTTAACGCATTCCAAATATTTACCCCTTGAAAAAATGGTTAACTACCCGAATTGTGCAATTTATAAATTATACTATTTTTAATACAGAATTTTAAGATCTTTTAAATAATATGATTATTGCATGTTAGAAATATTTGTATGAAAAATATGATAACGATATTTCATAAAAAGAAATACTTTTAGAAAACAAAAAAAGGAATTGGAGAATTTTAAACTTGTGTCAGTATTGAGAGAATAGCGTTGAAGACGCTATAACAGTGAAAAATTATTGTTAGTAATAATCAAGCATTGTTTATAGCAATTAAATATGTTTACTAACAAATGATTAGACTGACGAACATTTTAAAACTTTTTTTTTCTCCCTGTAATGATTTTGGCTGGATTTTATATATCTTGGTCTGCTGAATCCGGATCTGGCCTCATATTTTCGATATCAGCCTCCAATGATAAGGAAGGAACATATGCTTTGATATTCAGAAAAAGTTAATAAAAACCCCCTTTCAATGCCGATTTATTAAATTTAAACAATTAAAAACGTATAATAAATACATTTTATTAACAGTTAGCTTAGGTACAGTATAAACATTTTAAAATCATTTTTGATAAATTTAATATTTGGTTCCCTAACGTCTTTCTTTTATAAAAACTCCTGGATGTCTCGTATTAGGATCATGCAATAGTCGGCTAACATATTCGGGCTCCACTTTCCTGTATACCTTTTCTCTATGGAGGCAATATCTTGGTGAAATCGTTCTCCATGCTCATTCGATACTGCTCCTAAATTTTCAGAAAAAAGTCCAAATGAGAATGGAAAAAGTGAAGTTTAAGTGACATGTTGCATTTTAAAATATGATAGGCCGTGAGTAATTCTTCCACGAGTTCACCATAATTTTCTGATTTATTATTTCCAAGAAAATTTTTGCAAACACTTTCAAATGCATTCCATGCCCGACTTTCCCTGTCACTTAAAATTTGCCTGAACTTTTGCATCTTTAAACAATTGCCCAATTCGGAGACCAACAAAACTCATGGTTCTCGGGTCAAATTTTAACGCCAACTTGTATTGTGTCACGTGGAGGCCAAACCTTAATTTTATGTTTGTCTCTTGAACGGCTGTCCCATTCACACAAAAAGCAACAGTGTTTTGTATATCCTGATTGCAGTGCTGTCAGGAACTCCACCACTTTTTAATCTGCACATATGTTCCATTTGTAATCTTCGTACTTTAAACATCTTAGTAACATCTTAAAATTGTTATATGTTTCTTTCATATTTACCGAATGACCTATAGGAATCGATGGATGCTCGTTTTCATTAAAAAATAAAACAGCTTTTAGACTTGTTTTAGACGAATCTATGTAGTCTCCATTTTTCGGGCGTATATGGTAAGTTCAGTTCGGTCATTAGGCCAGGTATTTCATGTCCAAGAAATCTGAGGCCAATATAAATATTTAAGGGTCAGTTGTACATTATTTTAAGTCCAAATGTTACAAAACACGCGATATTTTTATAAAGAGGATTTTTGTGTTGAACGGTGTTATTGATCATCATAGGTAAATTTTTTTTTTAATTGTTATAAACAATTGAAAATAGCTCCCGCTTATAAAATGATAAGAAAAAGTTTAAAAGAATATCGTTGACGTAAACAGAATGTTAATGACAATTATAATTTGTTATAAACAATTTGAAATCGTTTTTTATATTAATTTTAATAATAATAATATTAATTATAACAACAAAAAATATGGTATTTTTTCATTCTTTCCACTGGGAAGTTAGTCGTGTGGACCTCTCGGGTCGCACCAGACCACTGATATTTTAGTTTGTGATCCAAAGTAAAAAAAATGTAAACAAATTTTATTTAAATTTTACTTTTAAATCTTTCAAATTTTAGTAAAATATCAAGTAATTAAACTGTAATTTTAAAAGTTTTCTTAGGGTGAGCATTTCTAATCTGGTAAGTAACAAGATAATTAAAAACTTTAAAACTTACTTTAAAAATTTTGATATTCAGCTTCAGGACCGGATGTTTTATGCACATTTAAAACTAATCTCAACTTAATTTCCATAAAGCGATGTAAAACCGGACGTAGTTTTAAATAATGTGTGGTAGAGTACCTTTACGTAAAACAGTATTCAAATATGAGTGGTCTGGGTGCGACCCTAGAGGTCCACACGACTAACTTTCCAGTGAAAAAAATGAAAAAATACCATATGTTTTGTTGTTATAATCATTATTAATAAACTTATTGTAAAAAACGATTTCAAATTGTTTATAACAAATTATAATTGTCATTAACAATATTCTGTTTATGTCAACCGTATTCTTTTAAACTTTTTCTTATCATTTCATAAGCGGGAGCTATTTTCAATTGTTTATAACAATTGAAATTTTTTTTTAATTATAATGATCAATATTTAGTTGTTACCAACAATATTCAATTGTTATAAACAATGCTTAATTACAACTAACAATAATTTTTCACTGTTATAGCGTCTTCAATGCTATTCTCTCAATACTGACAAGTTCAAAATTCTCCAATTCCTTTTTTTTAGTTTTCTAAAACTATCACTTTTATAAAATATTGTCATCATATTTTTTATACAAATATTCCTAACATGCAATAATCATATTATTTAAATGATCTTAAAATTCTGTATTAAATATAGTATAATTTATAAATTGCAAAATTTAGGTAGTTTAACATTTTTTTCAGTTTTTTTATTCTACATAAAAAACAGCTGGACCGATTTTGCTAAAAACCCAATTAGTTTTAAGTTGCGTAATTATGCGTCGAATGCAAGTTTTTTTTTTTTTATGTTCTGGTTCCCACGAAAAGGGATATCCTGTAATGTTCAGAGAACATCGTGGGAACCAAGGGAAAGAAGGTAGGAGTTAATGTTCTTTTTAAATTTCTGGAGGTTGTATGCCTCGTGGAACACCTCCCTAGGCAATGAGTTCCAAAGCCTCGCAATTCCTTGGATGAATGAGTCTTTGGAAAGTGATGTTCTGCAGGTCTCCAAAGTGACCACGAAGGGCTGTGAAGACTGAACTTGACGGGTTAATCTCGAAGAGACTGCCAAAGGAGGAACGATTGTTGATATTTCAGAAGAGCATCGCCCATGAAAATATCTATAAAATAGAGACAAATCGCCAACTTTTCTACGGTGTTCCAGACAAGTGAGCGAGTTTGTAAGCGAGGCATCACCGACGAGACGAATTGCCCTTTTTTGGACAGAATCCAATAGCTTTAGGATATGTTTAGGTGCCGCACTCCAAATATGGGAACAGTATTCCAGTACAGGTCGAATCTGTGCCTTATAGATCATAAGCAGCTGACTGGAGGTGAAATAGCTCTTGGCACGAAACAAAAAACCAAGTTTTTGGGATGCACTTTTGGCAATGGACCTCACGTGATTTTCTCAGGAAAGGTTATTGCTGATAGTAATACCAAGCATCGATATGGATGACTTCAGTGGTATGGTTACTCCTGACAAAGTTATGTTAGGCACAGTGAGATCGGCTTTTCTAGAGAAAAGACATGCTTGTGTTTTGTTTGCATTGAATTCTACCAAGTTATTGGATCCCCATTCGAGAATTGTTGCTAAGTCCATATTTATATTGTTAACATTTCTTCCTCGTTCATTTCTGGTTTCACGGGCTGATATAGGGGCCCTGGAAGAGAAAGCGGTATGGAGGATACTATCATCGGCAAAGCTGTGTACGGGACATGAAGTTGCTTTCAACAGGTCGTTGATGTGAAGTAAAAATAGTGTTGGTGCTAGAATGGATCCTTGCGGAATTGGTCCCACGTCTATATTATTTTTTGTTCTCGAGATAATCGAAACGAAAAATAATTCCGAACGCACATTCAAACATACGTACATACACACACAGACGTCCACTTAAAAACTATTGTTTTCGACTCTGGGGACCTTGAAATTTGGAGATATATCAAAATTCGGGATTCGCAAAATCGAACCCATTACTACAAACATCGATATCTTTATCTTTATAAAATTTTGGCAGCTCCTCGAAACCCACAAAAATTTTTATTTTAAATGTAACGTATTTGGACTCATCATCATTGCAACCCATACGCGTCCACTGCTGGACATGGGTCTCCCTCAGTCTTTTCCATCTGTCCCTATTCTGTGCGTCCTGCATCCAATTGCTACTAACACGTTTCAGGTCGTCAGTCCATCTGGTAGATGGGCGGCCTCTACTGCGGAACGCTTCTTGCATTGTCCTCCACTCGACGATACGTCTTGCCTATCGGTTGTCAGATAATCTGGCAACGTGTTCTTCCCAGTTCCATTTTAATTTTTTATAGCGTCGATTGTTCCTATTCTATGACGTATTTCTTCATTTGGGATCCGGTCTCTAAGAGAGACGCCCAAAATCCGGCGCTCCATAGCCCTCTGTGTTACTCGGATCTTGTTTACGACCTTTCTTGTAAGTGTCAATGTTTCCGCGCCATAAGTAAGAACGGGCAGCACACATTCATTAAAGGTTTTCCTTTCAAGGCATACTGGCAAGTGAGACTTAAATAGGTAATTTAATTTTTCAAAGGCTGCCCAGGTTAATCCTATTCGACGGGGGAGTTCACATGTTTGGTTATCCCTGCCTAGTCTAATTTCGTGTCCCAAATATTTATATGACACAGTCTGCTCAATATCCTTTCCAGCGATAAAAACATTACGGTTTAGCACTAGGTTCGTCATTATTTGTGTCTTGGTCATGTTGATTCTCACTCCGACCTCGAAGGATGCGTGATGGAGTTTTTCCAACATTGCTATTGCATCATTCATACGATCGGCTATGAGGACGATATCGTCTGCAAATCTGAAATGACGAAGCTTTTCTCCATTTATGTTGATACCATGTTCGTATAGGTCTGCCCTCTTACAATTATGTTCCAAAAGTGTCGTAAATAACTATGGAGAGATGGTGTCTCTCTGCCGTACTCCTCGCTGTATAGAAAATTTGTTTGTTTCTTGTTCGGATAATCTTACACTAGCTGTGGCGTTTTGGTAGAAATGTTTAATTAAGATAATGTAGCGATGGTCTGTTCGACACTCAGTTAATGCTGCTAGCATTTTCTGTGGATATATAGTATCGAAGGCTTTTTCATAATCTACGAATATCAGTGCCAAGGGTTTGTTATACTCTGTAGATTTCTCTATCAAATTCTTTATCACTAGTAGATGGTCGTTGGTACCATACCCCGATCTAAATCCAGCTTGTTCTCTGGGCTGATAGAAGTCGAACCTAGCCTTCAGTCTCTTTGTAATAATTTTTGTGAAGAGCTTGTATATGTGTGACAGTAAACTAATAGGATGGTAGTTTATCTCCCTTCTTGTGTAATAAAACAATTACTGCATTGTTAAATACACTCTGTAAAAAATCTGGCCAAAGTCTGGATGATTTTATTCCCGCCCAGCTTGATTGCCTCTATCACCACTTCATCGTCACCGGGGGATTTGTTATTTTTTATTTTTGGAAGTGCCGTCTTTACTTCGAATGTTGTTATTTTTGGCATTTCCTCTGATCCCTGGTTTATGATCTTAGGTTGATCTTGGCTTTTATCGTTCCTCCTATACAATTCGCGATAAAAGGACAACTTCGAGGATTTCAATTCTATCTGTAGTAATGTTTCCTTCTTTGTTTTTTATTCCGTACATGTTTTTGCTGCCTGTGTTCGTAATTCGCCTCAGAACTTTTAGACTTTTGTTTTCTTCTATTGCTCTTGTTATATCACTCGTGTTGGTTTCTCTTATGTCTCTTTGAATCGATCGGTGGATGTCTTTATTTAATTTCTTCAGTGTTGTGCAGTTGAAGTCGTATTTTTCGGTCAGCTGTCTTCTTTTATTTAGGAGCTCTTTGGTATTTTGGCTTAGTTTTTCTTTGTGAGTTGTACCTGCCGGGTAGCATTCCTTTTCTGTTTCTTTCAGTGCATTTATTATTTCACTACTTGATTACTATTTGATTATTTTTTTTTTGTTCGCCATGGTAAAATCTATATTTAGACTACTCCAGAGAATATTGTGAGCCTAAATTTACGTGATTATTATCCTGCTAATAAAAGTAATTTAGGGTTAAAAAACAGGTTTGGAAAACGCTCGACCTACCTACAGGCAAAAAAACATCTAAAGTCAGTAAGTAAATAGCGAACGCATTAAAACATCGACTAAAACGGTCATCGGATAAACGATCATTCAGCATACATAACTCGTTAAAATTTCCAATTATTTTTCAGAGTAAGTAAAACAAACAATTGACATTTCTAAAAAAAATAGACCAGCTAATTTTTTAAATACAGTTTTTAGTTAAATTCTATTTAAATAAGTTGTCATTTAATTATTTTACCAAAAGTTTTCATTTATTTTATGTATTGTTGGACTAGATCAACCTTCTTATTAAAAGAGGATAAAACAATAGATTGTGTTGTACCTATTGTTTAAAAACTGTTTAATAGGTATATTATATTCAAACAACTTTTTAAAAAAATTATAATATGTATGATTTTTTGTTATCTAAAAGGGTTCGCCTGCTTTTTGATCCCCGGACACAATATTTCCAACAAAATATCCCCGTGATATAAAATCCCCGACAGAAAACCTCTCTACCAAAAATACGCGACAAAAATATTGAAAATTTAATAATATGTATATCATAAAACAACCTCACCGTCGTTAAGATAATAGACAATTATTTGACGAAATAAATTACGCAACAGAATTAATAAAAAAAAGACACATTATATCTTTATTACAAAAACCACTTTTACATCACTTACTAATGATTTCCATGAAAGGGAGCAAATAGAATCTATTAATTTTGGTAATAGTAAATATTTTACTAAAGATTTTCATGAAGTGGAGCAAATAGAGTCTATTAATTTTGATAATAGTAAATATTTTACCTAAGATATTCATGAAGTGGAGCTAATTAAGTCTATTCAACTAAATGATTAAATCCTGAATGCCACCCTTCGAATAACTCAACAAAATTTGATCGTTGCGCCATCTTTGGTAACTTTTTGAGCTGTTAGTTAGCATTTATTAATTATTGATATTGATAATCTATGTATTTTTACATGCGTACCATCGGAGAAATAAAAAAGCTTACTTACTAGCCTAGAAATAGCAAGAGAAATGACTACGAAAAACGATTAACAGTACCTGGATAAAAAAGCAATATTAAGAATGGTGAAACAAGGCGCCAGGATAGAAACAGGCCAAAGATTTTATTAAAGAACCATCGCTAAAATTCCCAAAAAAAACCTACTAAGTCAGAACAGGGGATCAACCAAGATCATGAATGGGCTCCTGATAGGGAATTTTAGGCTTGAACAAAATCAAACACAACCGTATGCTAGTTTTGCCAAAAAGATGATCAAACCTCTGTACACATACTGTGCTGTCTGACAAAGCTAAGGTTTTCGACGATAGGAAAGAAAAATCCACTACCTTCCTAATAAAAAAAAGTAAGTTGTACCACAACATTATCGGTGGTGTGGGACTGCCTGCAGGCTCTCACTGAGTTAGCGACTGCAAATAAAATCATTTTTACAAGCATATCGCTCAGTGAAATGCAAATACTGGCTGCAGAACATCAATACAGCTGATGAAAAAACCTCTCCAGAAGAGGGCAGACGCACTCTGGACGATGAACCGGAGCGAAGGGCGCACCTCTTAAACTTAAGCTGGCGGCTGAGAAAAACTGCCGACCATACGGCGAAGAGGAAGAAAGCAGCATACACATTCTGGGTTGCTGCCCGATGCTAGCGGTGTACAGATACCAAACCTGGGGCCGCATGATAATGGATCTAAGTGATCTAAACGAGACAGGACCAACAGAAATCATGCGGTTTGCCAGAATCAGCGGACTGAAATTCTGATGCCCTGAAGACACAGAGAGAAGTCACAGAGCATCAAAGATCTTGGTAACATAGGTGCCTATACCAATGGCTCAACCGCAAAAATGTAACGTGATGTAATAAAAAAGGTCCCAAGTTCTGGCCCATAAAATCTAGCAATAAACCAGATCCAAATAAGGAACTCTAATCCAACATAAGGAAAATACAATCGATCTGCAAAGGTTGCAGTGTTAAGGCTCCAATCCTATAAGCTGCATACAAATCCAATCTAATTGGAAGAGGTTTTGTTTTTTTTATTTCAGCATTTTTAATAATCATAAAAAAATATAACTAGGTGATTAAAACACATTTTAGAAATTCACAATAATCAATCACTAATTATTTAATAGTGTAACTTTGGTGTGTAATAAGTTTTGCTGGTAACTGTTAATAAAAGTAGGAAAGATAAAAAAAACAGATACAATCAGAACATTAAAATTTATCCCAAAATGATTCAACTGACGCTGTTTTTTTAAAGCTTTAAAAAAATTAGTTCCCTGCTTTTTATTAAATTAATACACCCTACGCATTAGTAATACTAATTATTTTTGCTCGTTTTTATAAAACATAAATTTAAATGAAAAATTGCAAGAAGGAAGTTTTCAAAGTTTTCTATAATGTGATAAGTTTTCGGTAGCTAATGGCACGAAAAATAAAATGAATAGAGACCAGATGATAAAGATTACTAACTTAAAATTCAAGGTTACCGATAACAATGGTTAAAATTGATGAAAAATTTTTTTAAGCATATTTTCGATAATACATTTTTTTAAAATTGATTTTTGCTTACACAAATAAATTAGGTGATTATCGCCAGAGTTTTTAAACAGTACAATTTCATGTGTGATTTTTAACGCGCTTTTATTAGTTTCACCTGTTTGTTTGCATGATTGTATGTTTGTTTGTAACTGACTCTTTGGCCTCGATTTTGCCCTACTTTAAGCGATTAGATTTAATTTAAGCTTCGCACACTTGCCAAAGACGAACGGCAATGCAATAATTTGATCAAAATATCCAATTATCCTGATTAGTTTCGCCAGGATTCATAAATTTTTTTGGGGATCATTTGCATGAGAGAAAAAGAGATAAAACTAGTGAGTGAACAACGCTTGCGCGCAGTTCCAATGTCATAGTGTTGCAGAAATGCAGAAAATATTTTATTTTACGAAACAAAAATACGCGACAGTTTTCTATTTTCCAAAATATGTAGTTTGCCCATTATCTAGTAGTTGGCGCCACTAGCAATTTGCAGTAATACAAATGGTAGTTTGTATTGCATAAAAGTATAGTGTTTATTTTTTAAAAACACTAAAGATAAAACCCCAAATTTTCTCTAAATAAAATTTGTTTTATTATAGTAAAAATGTATTCAGTATAACAGGTGTATTTATAAAACGCATTTATTAGTTTTACCTGTATGTTTGTCTGTAAATGACTCTTCGGCTTTGATTTTGCCCTACCAAGCGATATGCAATAAGTTGATCAAAATATCCGATTATCCTGATTAGTTTCGCCAGGATTTATAAATTTTTACACGAATCGTTGGCATGAGAGAAAGAGAGATGGAACTGGTGAGTGAACTACGCATGCGCGCAGTTCCAATGTTATATTATAATTGACCCAATGTACTGGTGAGAAACGTGCCAAAGGATGAATGGCAAGAGGGTGAGTAAAACATCGAACTATAAAGCGAAAATAAATTATTGTTTAAAAAAACTAAAAAACACGCTTTTAGAGTTAATCACACCAAAAAGTAAAAAATAATTCTTAGCTAAGAATAAAATTACTGACGGGAAAATTAATGTCACCGTTCTAAAAGCGTGGGGTGCTTTGTATGACATCTTTAAACTAATTCTGCGTTTCGGAATGAAACTAGTGAACAATATAAAAAAGAAACCTACTCAGTGAGTAATTTACGCGCTAAGAGCTCTACCGTTTAAGCTACCGAGACACGTACTGGAATTAATATTTCAGTCAACTATATTGATATCAATCGTTTTATTTTTTTACTAAATTTATTCCAAAACGCAGGGTTAGTTTATAAATGTCATACAAAGCAACCCACGCTTTTAGAACAGTGACATTAATTTTCTCTTCAGTAATTTTATTCTTGTTAAGAATTATTTTTTTACTTTGATTAACTCTAAAAGCTTTATTTTTTAGTTTTTTTAAACTATAATTTATTTTCCAAATTTTGTCCGATAGTAAAACATCTTATATATTTATGGTCGAGTTTAGTTCTAGCAATTAAGATTACCTAAACTCGAACCAACGTTTAATCTAGACGATTTAGGAAAGCGGTTGGAAAGTCAGTGATTAAAATGAACAAACTGATTAAATGATAAACTATTATTATCATAAAATATGGAAATAAAAGTCGTTTGTCATCATCGAAACATTTTGTGGCCTTCGTTAACCAGACGCTTTTACCCAGAAAGACACTTCGACTAAATTGCTCTAATAATTCCTAAACAGCACCCAGCCGATGGTGAAATTGGTTTTACATATTTTTCGTAAAGAATGACACTTTAACTGAGCGCGCGAACTTTCTTCATGAATATTAAATTCTTCGAGCATTTAAAACGCTTTGATAATGAAGATTTTTTTTTTATAATTTTTGTGTCGTTAACGAGTCACTAAGTAAAGAATACATTAATTATAAATAATAAATTCAAATATACTAATAAATATACAAACTTACTAATCCACCATCATTACCGCCAATTTATTTTTAATTATATTAATTAATGATAATCGTCGAAATGGTTAAATTAGAACAACTAAATCGTTTTAAATTTTATCTAATTTTATACCGAATGAAACAGCCAAAAAAAATAAATTCATTATTCAGGGTGGCCAACCAAAAACGAAACTGAGCCATTTGCAATAACCTCGTTAACATTTTAGAAAAACGCTCAGACCCGTCAATTTTTTATTAAAGAGGGACACTTTTGTCCGGTATTTTGACTTCCCTTCTTTTAACCGAACGACGCTGGTTGTGTTTTAAAAGTTTTACTTTTTAGATGTCTCCACAAAAGTAAATCGAGTGGCGATAAATCTGGTGATCGAGAAGGTCATTTAATGCTGCCTCTCCTCCCAATCTAAGGTCGTGGAAAACGTTGGTCTAAATACTGACGAACAATCGCCGCAAAATGCGGCGAAAAACTCTTGGGTTTGAATCGTAGCAATAGCGGCAATTGTGGCGATTTACCGTCCCATTTAAGAAAAAACTAGGTACTAGGTACTAAATTGTAGTGATTGTTTGCGGATAAGTTTCACATTTAAAATCCAATTTAAGGGAGTGGTTTGGTTGCACGTCCGCAGAACTCTTCAGGCGGGCGATTGATAAGGTCCGAGTAGTGGTGATGATTTCCAATCTCCGATAAGAGCAAAATTTCAAGAAGAAGAAGGTCGTGAGAAGTTATCTGGGTTGCGCAACATCCGACATTGGACGGGAATTAAAGACTTTGGATCACTTTGAGACGCTGCAAATAACAGATATATATATATATATATATATATATATATATATATATATATATATATATATATATATATATATATATATATATATATATCAATAAATCAATAGTGTGGCCTGTTTGGATTCTGTGTTGGACTAATGCATTAGCCCAACACAGAATCCAAACAGGCCACACTATTGATTTTCCCAAAACAAGAACAATAGCAACAATCCGATCCTTTAAACCTCGTATAATCAGAGAAGCAATAGAAATAGAGAAACGTCCCAATTGTATGAACAAAAGGGATGACGGCCAACGATTACCTCCGACATGGAAGCCTTTACTTACCCACCAATCTCCCAACTACTATTTACCGCCTTCCAATTTCCCACCTTTCAATCAACCGCCCTCCAATCACCCGCCTCTATCTCCCTCCATTTTCAGTCCTATAAATACCCAGCTACGTCGTGGTGCTCGTCACTTGTCCCTGAGGAGTAGGCAGATTGAGACCTCAGAGACAACTGACCGGTGCAGTACGACCAGTGGAGTATGCAGATTGAGACCATGAAAACGTACTGAACCTTACCCTTCCTAACCCTAACCTAACTCTTGATAATGGCTCCAAAGCGGGAGCCGAAACGTCGAGAAAAAAAAATTTCTGAACGCGGTTTATCCAGAAAACCTAGTATTCATATATATATATATATATATATATATATATATATATATATATATATATATATATATATATATATATATATATATAGGGAAGACAGAAAGACAAATGAATGGGGCACTGCTTTATGAACAGCCAGAAAGTGTCAAAAAAGGCACGTCTGGCTGTGCATAGAGGTGTGTTGGTTCCTACACTTATGTATGGTAGTGAATGTTGGGTTTGGCAGAAGAAGCATGAAAATAGGATTAATGCTGCGGAGATGAGTAGTCTGAGAAGTATAGCCGGAGTGACTCGGTTGGATAAAGTAAAGAATAGTGAGATAAGAGAACGCTGTGGTGTAAAAGAAGATGTGGTTACAAAGATAGATAAAGAAATTCTTAGATGGTTTGGACACGTTGAAAGGATGGATGAAGGAAGATTGACGAAACAAATTTATAAAGCAAGTGTGAATGGACAAGTCGGTAGAGGTCGACCTCGAAGAACATATCTTGATCAGATCAACATTGTTTTGAGGAAAGGCCAGGTCAAGAGTACCAACAATCGACGAGCATGTATAAGAGCACTGATAAAAGTAGAGGAAGCAAAAGCTGTGTGTAAGAACCGTAGTGGAAGGAAGTGGTCTCTGCCTACCCCCATGGGAAAAAGGCGTGACTTTATGTATGTATGTATATATATAGAATATGGAGGACGCCTACGTAGTAATGACTGCATGGCACTTTAAGAAGAAGAAGCTAACGTCATCACTTGAAAGGTTATTCACCCTGTATGATATATATTTTTTTTAAATATATTTAAATAAAATTCAAAAATCGACCTGTTTGAGGTTCTTCATATTACTGTTTAGGTATTAAGCTTTTAAAGAATTTATGCGTTATTTTATGGACGCACTGTATCTCTAAATACTATATTAAATTTGACACTAAATGGTTTTTAAATAAAAATACTATATTTTATTTTAATAGTTAATTCAAGCAATTTTTAAAATCAGCACCTTCAGCACAGCGCTCGCTGCATAGTATTAAATAAATGACAGTAAACTGTAAAAAAACCTAAATTTTTAAATAACACACATTCTTCTTATTGTAATTAAAGTATGGATAAATTTTATATATTCGTTTTATTAAAGAATCAAAAAAAGAAAATTCGCGGAAGCTAAGCGTTTAGGTGAGTACTTTGAGAACTCCGACATTTCTAGTTTGCATTATTAAATTACGTCAGATGTTCAAACTCTTTAGGAAAACTTTTTAAAAACTTGTTAACTTACAAGACAGTAATTTACAAGAATATTGGTTAGCAGCGAAATGTCGGAAGTAATTATGAGAAAGAAAGATATAAAAAGTGCAGCGTCAAATCAAAGAACTTTAATTGAACGGAATTTATAAAGCAAGACCAGCACTATAAATATTACTTGAAGCGGTGTATCTAAATAGTATATTACGTAACAAGAGTTGTAAGTAACCCATTACGCACGTAGTGAAAACATACATACATATAGTCATGCCTTTTTCACACACATCTTTTGCTTCCTCTACTTTCATCAGTGCTCCCATAAATGCTAGTCAGTTGTTGATACTCGTGACCTGGCCTTTATTCAAAACAATGTTGATCTGATCGAGATATGTTCTCCGAGGTCGACCTCTAACGACTTGTCCATTCACACTCGCTTTATAAATTTGTTTCGTCAATCTCTCTTAATCCATGAACATGCATATGAAGAATTTCTCAATGGGAAAAAAAGAAAAAACATTGTCCTTCTTGCATACTAATGTTACACATCTGAAAGTGAAAAAATGATAGATACAAACGTTTTAAACACCCACCACGAATTCATAATTACAGCCATTTAGCATGAAAATTCAGGTTTTATGATTATTTACTAGTATTACAAAGTTGTTCAAAAGTATTAACAAATTAAAAGGTTATTATATTTTAAACAAATAAGAGATTATAAATTCAGTATTGAAATTTATAACTACAAATAATTTATAATTTTAAACGTTAATAATCACCAAACCTGTATTTTCCTGCTAAATGGCTGTAATTGCATATTTAAATATAACTTTTAATTTAAAATAACTTTACTTTATAACATTCTTCTGTATTGTAAAAAATAAAAGTCATTTACTCCTAAATAAAATTTCTATTTTTGACAAACCTCGTATATGCCTTAAAACAATTGATATCTAATATATAATAATGGTTCCAACTTATGTAGACACACTGTATAAACGTTCTCGACCTTTTTCGATGTCTTACCGAACTCTTTACAAAATTCGACTGGAAACTGTTGTAAGTAAATAAATTTTATCTATATTAATTTATAAAACGCTCGATGGGATGGCTTAATACCAGAACCGACTTCGAATTTCCATTAGAATTGTCATGTCACCACTTTAAAGATGGTTTTAGGATGCAAGATGGATCAAGGTAGACTGACCTCCCATTTACCATTTATTTAACGGATTTTATATATAAATTAAAAATTAATTGCTTTGTGTTTTTATTTGAATAAATGTTAAATAAATTATTTTGCAAGGTCCTCCAGTTAATTCGTAGTATTTATCGCACTGGTAACAAAACATCACCGCATAAAGTCTCGTAACTTTTTTTATTATCAACTGTTTTAGATCTCGAAATTTTCCCAACGAATTTTAATCAGGCGAAAACGCGACAGCTTTCACATCTTCAAATATCACGTATTCGAAATAGCGACATACTTGTATGTATATATTGCAGCAAACACTCTGACTGCATACAAAATATTTTATAAAAATAGAATATTTCATTTCAGTTTTTTTTACTGAAAATAGTCGCAAAAAGGGTAGACCTATCGTGTGGGCCGCGGACGGCCCGCACTGCGACCATTAGATGGTGGAGGGATTATAGAAAGAAAATGATTGTGGACACGCTTTTTAAAAAGTTGTAGGTCATAGTTCTCTGGAAAAACTTATTTTGGAAGCTTGTGTCATTCCGTAGCACCCCTGTAAAAAAAGTATTTTTAATGGAGATTAGTCCTGGTAGTGTGAATCAGCGTATAGAAATATCTAGGTTTGTTACTCATGTTATACTTTTAATACTGGAGTTTTTAGCATTATTTGATGATATAAATGTGCCCTGTATTTTTCCTTATCCTGCTCTGAACCTATTTTAATAGTTTATGGTATTTTCAACATTCTTCTGTAGAGCCACATCTCAAATACTTCCTATGTTTATTAGGATTGCTTCGTTTAGGATTCCACACCATACAAAAGTACGGATAATACATAACATCTAAGAAGTCGTATTTTTGTTTTAAGCTTAAGGTTATACCAATCCCAAGACTGTGGTAAAGTTCTTGTATTCGGTAATATAAAAATATAAAATATAAAAAATTATAAATCAAAATTGTTAGGCATCTCAAGATTAATAAATTAGTTATAAATATGCAGGCACTCTATGACATCAAATATAACCATATATAGGTACCCTTTTTTAAACGGCATTACCTATTTTTTATTTTTCTCCTAATGTGATGTTTGTTGTAGCATACAAAGCACTTTAAGGTTAAAATTGTCATGAATTTATGATCCTGTATCTTTTTAAACAAGTTTTTTGTATTTTATGATTAAGATTATATTTTATTAGTAAGAAGTTCATTAAGTCAATTATATTTCGCAATTATTGTACTCTGTATGCAGAGTTAGTGAAAAGGTGGATATGTAGTTTTCCCACTTAACTTTAATGGAACATTTTCTATTTGTTATGTTCTGTGAGAAGCCACTTGATACCCATTCTATTTTTATTAAAAATTCCCTACTTGACTTTAACAGTTTCCCAGATATTTTCCTGACGATTTTAACCTTAAAATGACCATAAATTTTAAAATCCTTACTCTAAGCAAAGGTTATAACAGGAGACTCGTAAACACAAGTCAAGTTTAAATATAAAATAAAAAATAGGTAGGTATTGCTATTTAGAAAAAGTTATGTTTGGCGTTAAAAGGTAAAGAGTACACTGTACTTTCTTTCTTTCGTTCTTTCGTTTTTTCTTTCTTTTTTTCGTTCTTTCGTTTTTTCGTTCTTTCGTTCTTTCGTTCTTTCGTTCTTTCGTCCTTTCGTTCTTTCATTCTTTCGTTCTTTCGTTCTTTCGTTCTTTCGTTCTTTCGTTCTTTCGTTCTTTCGTTCTTTCGTTCTTTCGTTTTTTCGTTCTTTCGTTCTTTTGTTCTTTCGTTCTTTCGTTCTTTCGTTCTTTTGTTCTTTCGTTCTTTTGTTCTTTCGTTCTTTCATTATTTCGTTCTTTCGTTTTGTTCTTTCGTTCTTTCTTTCTTCGTAGCACTACAACCCAGGGTGGTTTTTGGCTGCCTTCACCGCTTGTCTCTATCTGTGCTGGTCTTCTGCGGCTTCCTACCATGTGTTCGGGTCCACTCCTATTGTTGTGAGGTCTTTCCTGATGTCTTAATCTTGGCCTTCCTAATGTCTTCTTCCTTGCGGTACTTTCTCCCACACTGCTTTGATAATTATTGTGTTCTGACTTCTCTGAACGTGGCCCGCCCAGCTCAATCGGTTTGCCTTTACTTACTTTACGATATCTAGGCTATCATACAGATGGTATAGTTCAGCGTTCGTCCTTGTTCTGTATCGGCCAGTTTCAGGGTTCCGGTGGAATCCGTATATTTTACGTAATATCTTTCGCTCAAACCCTCTAAGTACTTGGATGTCATTTACGATCATGGTCTACGTTTCGCCTGCATATGTTATAATCGGTCTTATGATGGTCTTGTTTAGAATAATTTTTGATTTTCTACATTTGCTCTGACCAATAAAGTCTCTTTTTAAATGTTGGAATTTCCTAGTTTTTTTGCACCTTTTAAAAATTAATTTTTTGCCCAAAAAGTAATTATAATTAAAAATATTGATAAAGGCATAATTTTCTGGTAATAAAGTTTATTAAAAAAATAATAATTGACCCTTATTTAAATTACATGCATTATTTCTATTCTAATATTATAGTTTTTTTGTATTATTATAATTACGGAATACAAGAACTTTAGTATGACAGTGACATTGAGCGAAGGGTATTGGCAGGAAAACAAATAAATGGGGCACTGGATAGCTTTATGAATGGCCAGAAAGTTTTAAAAAAGGCACGTCTGGCTGTACATAGAGAAGTGTTGGTAAACTTATGTATGGTAAAAAGGATGGATAAAGGAAGATCGACGAATGTGAATGGACAAGTCGGTACAGGTCGACCTCGGCGAACATATCTCGATCAGATCAACATTGTTTTGAAGAAAGGCCAGGTCAAGAGTACCAACAACCGACGAGCATGTATGAAAGCACTGATGAAAGTAAAAGAATCAAAACATGTGGGTAAGAACCGTGGCAAGTGGAAGAAAGTGGTCTCTACCTACCCCTACGGGAAAAAGGCGTGACTATGTATGTATGTATGTAAGAACTTTACTGTATTATTGGGACATTATAATAATACTTATTGTATTCATATTTTTTTTAGTAAAAAACACTATAAATATGACCTATCGTCACAAACTCATTCAATATGGTATTAATTTTCATGTCTGCAAATTGCAAAAATGTCCACGTCGATAAATAATAATTAAATTCAGCATGTCGTTTATGCTTTACAATACACAATATAACAATAATTGTAACTGATATTTTGATTTAAAATATTTTCGCCGGTAAATATAGTTTTATTATATCCTGGGATATTTGAATCGAAAATTACGTAAATAATCAAAAATTTAATTGTTCGTTTCGTGTTAAACATTAAAAATTATTAGAAAATCAAACTGATTGTTTTGATATATCGTCGGTGAGGCTGCAAACCGCGTAACAGCACTCTGCAAAAGTCGCAGAATTGAGATTTGGCGCCAGTGGGTTTGGAGTGCTTATTGGCTCCTAGTAGAACTCGCGCGATTGAAATTATCCAATAAGGAACGTCTATTTAGTCGTTAAAACAATTCCGCGTATCAGTAGTTGGCGTTACGGTTGGCGAGTGTATGGCAGCAAAGCCGCGTATTTACCGAATGCTAAGAAAAGTCTTGACACGAGTGGCGCGAGTTTCTGATTTATTGTTATTTATTTGTGAATATTTCTCAAAATCTAATAAAGATATTGATAAATTTAAGTCACATTCGTATAAAATACTAGTCATAGAAATCACGAATACGTTTAGTTAAAACAATGTAACAATGTATACCGAAGAGGCCCGGGTAGAAGAAAGATATCCTGGCTAAAAAACTTAAGACAATGGTTTAGAGTGAGCACTACCACATTGTTTCGCCGAGCTGTAGACAAGGTTCAGATAGCGCTGATAATTGCCAACGTCCGAGGAGGACAGGGCACCTAAAGAAGAAGAAGAATCAAAACCAAACGTGAATGTGTATGTCAAATAACAGTGAACTGTTAGAAGTTTAAGCACAAGTAGGCCTATCGTATATACTGAACTGTATTCGGAAGGTGACTCAATAACACATAAGATAGACTTCTTGGCGATATACATAACTTACTTATTTAAAATTACGGAATAAATTGCAAATAAAAGGTTTTTTTTCGTAAGTTTTTATTCTTACAAACGTTTATAATAAAATAGAGATCAATATTTAATTAAAAAATATGAGTCGTATTTAAAAAAAATTCGCTAAAAATGCCAAACGCGCAATAAAGTTAAAATTACTTTTTTTTTAATCTGCTTCAACGCTATTAGAACGAACATCCATCAATAGGGTAATAAATTTTGGTGACATTTTATGCATACACATCGCATATCTCGTCTCTTAGTTTATAGAATGCAGCGTCTCGAAAATGGCACTCTTCCAGCGCGATTGACTCCGTTAAGACATGAAATCGTTTTGGAGCATAAAAAGAGATAAAAGAAAATTGCTTAGTCTTTTCGTCTTCTGCTTTTGTGTATTTTTTTTTTAAATCAACGATGAATCGGTTTTTATACTTATATAAAGGTACCAATCAAGTTTTTACCAATGTCTCTTAAAATTGGGTGTCCCTTTGAAAAATATTTTTAGTTAGTTCTTTATCGCACGGTACGGGCTTGACGGATGGGGGCTAGGCGAAAAAAAGTGTAAGCTTTTTCCATCTCGAAACAAAAAACATTAGACGCGTATGCCGTGTACCAATTATAAAACTGCAACAGTGTGTCTACAGAATAAAAATATTAACAAAAAAATATACGATTTAACTCAAGGAGCTCTAAACCAAATGGAACAATGGTGTCAGGATAGGGGACTTAAGGTTGATCCAGAGAAGAATGTGATAATAGCTTTTACCAAGTATCCGAGACATTTTATTGGAAAATACTCAAGCACCCACCCTACAGCCCAGACTTCTTCCCGTGTGACTATCACGTTTGGTCCACTTTAAGAAAAATTGTAAGAATGCCGTTTTACAATGACCAAGAAGTGAAATCATTCGAAATTACGACAAATCAAAAGTGACGTCCTGCCGTGGCAAACTAGAAATAGCAATCAACGGCCATGCCAGGTATACTCACTCCTACCTGTTTTCAAACTACGATCCCCCAAAATGCACTATGTACTATTTAATAGACAGTGTAAACAATTTCCTGATTGACTGTCCTAGATTCCAAAATCAACGTTGCATGTACAGCATCCCTAAATCCCTAATGACTTGAAAAAAATTTTTGGAAAATACTTCGAGCACCAATGTAACAATATGTGAATAAGATAGACTTGATAGACTTGGAAAAGGCCTATGACAGAGTGGTAAGGAGTTAATTGTGGTCGACATTGTCTATGTATGGGGTGAGCGGTAGTTTAATACGAGCACTGAAATCACTTTATAAGGATTCCACTGCTTGTATCAGGATAAACGGAGCTTGCACGGACTGGTTTAACATCGAAAAGGGTGTGAGACAGGGATGTGTGGCTTCGCCATGGCTGTTTAACTTATAGATAGACGATTGTTTAAAAGATTTGAAAGAGAATGCGTATGGATTAAAAATGAATCATTTGATCGACAAATGCCTTCTTTACGCCGAAGATCAAGTCATAATAGCGTCATCTGAAGAGGAGTTGCAGGCGATGGGTAATGTTACACATGATGCCCTGAAAATTAATGGAATGAAAATAAATGTCAGCAAAACGAAAGTAATGGTTTTTGAAAGAAAAGAAAACATGACAAACTGTAAAGTTCTGATTAAGGGAGAAAGAGTGGAACAAGTAAATGAATTTGTGTACTGGGGTTCAAAGTTCACGATAGATGGAAAGTATGACAGTGACGTTGAGCAAAGGGTGTTATCAGGAAAACCAATGAATAAGGCTTTATGAATAGCCAGAAAGTGTCAAAAAAGGCACGTCTGGCTGTGCATAGATGTGTGTTGGTTCCTACACTTATGTATGGTAGTGAATGTTGGGTTTGTCAGAAGAAGCATGACAATAGGATTAATGCTGCGAAAAATGGTAGTCTGAGAAGTATAACAGGAGTGACTCGGTTGGATAAAGTAAAGAATAGTGAAATAAGAGAACGCTGTGGTGTAAAAGAAAATGTGGTTAAAAAGATAGATGAAGGAATGCTTAGATGGTTTAGACACGTAGAAAGGATGGATAAAGAAAGATTAACGAAACAAATTTAGAGGGCGAGTGTAAATGGACAAGTCGGTAGAGGTTAACCTTGGCAAACATATCTCGATCAGATCAACATTGTTTAGAAGAAAGGCCAGGTCAAGAGCTCCAACAACCAACGAGTATGTATGAAAGCACTGATGAAAGTAGAGGAACCAAAAGATATGTGTAAGAACCGTAGCGGAAATGGAATTAAGTGGTCTCTGCATACCCCTACGGGAAAAAAGCGTGACTATATGTATGTATTTTTTTAAAGCAAATTAGTTGACAAATTGACTAAAAAAAACATCAAAAAATAGTAACAATGTCAAAAAATGCAAGAACAAGCATGAGAGAAAATATAATACGTTTATCAATAATAATAATATACTACGAAAGAAACTTTTTTGTCAAGTTGGATTAATTAGTAATTTGCGGGGTCTAGAAGTGTAAAATTGCACTAAAAATATAAATAACGAAGAATAAAATCAACTTAATACACTTGTTATTGTTTTTTTTAGCGACAATAAATTTTAACTTTAGTATTACTGCACGCAATTATTAAATAAAATTATTTTTATAGTCGCGCAGATCAATTTTGTCGAACGTATTACATAATGCAGAGTTTTACCGTTTTGAGATTATTGCAATGCACGCAAAGTTGTAAAGTTTGAAACGCGATATTCCAGTACATTGACAATTTCAGTCATTGGAAAATAAATCTCCACATAATGCAGGTAGTAAAGTATATATAAGCCATAAATCTACTGCGTGAGACCTGGTTGTGATCGAATCATAGGTTACGCGCCTTCAAAGGGCTTGTAGTAGTTTGGAGAGGCAGTATTTCATCTACCATTGTACGTATACGGTACATTAGGAAGTCCTGAGTCCGGTGGCAGATTCATAAATTTGACCATTTAGCTTGCCAACATTTACGGTGACAGTTATTTTTGTCGGAAAGAAAATCTCGGAACGCGCTCCCTCTGTTTTATCTTCGTTTCTTTTTGTCGAGATAAATTATTTACTACCTTTTTTAATATTTTGATTTTCGGTGAATTTATACTCTAAAAGTGCGCAATATTTAATCTTAATAATTATTTTTCCAATTGCCAACAATGGTAAGAAAAATACTTGGAGCCCATGAAAAGCGCTTCACTGGCTAGTCAATCTTTTTTATATACGAGGTGTGGGTGTTAAATAACGAGACTGACGTAAAAAAATTTATTTTTATTTTATAGATAATTACTTATTATCACCTTCAATATACACCCTTTCTCTATCCCTACAACGCTCCATGCGAATTTTCCATTGTTGGAAATATCATCTTCTGTCAACTCTTTCAGTACTCTTGCCGCTTTCTCTTTTACAGTTTCCACGGACTCAAATCTCGTCCCTTTTAATGCAGATTTTACATGCACAATAATGTGTCTTTTTCCTTCACCGTCTGTATGTTTTAAATAAACTTTATGTTATCGTCCTGACAAATTCTTTTTGTTCCACCTTATCAAAAATCCAAGTTTCGTCCAGATATACAAATGAAGAGCATTCTTGTTTACAGTGAGTATAATTTTTTTAAAATTAAATTTTTGTGTGCAAGAATCAAGCTTTTTCCCACAAAGCCTTTCGGTTGTCTTCATTTCTTCATTTTTAAACTTAAACCCTATATGTTTCAAAATTCATTAAAGACTCGTTCTAGAAATTTTAAATACATCTTTTTCTTTAAATTTTCTTATAATAAATGTAAATAGACATGTTTTTTTTCACGCACTGTGTAAACAATATCGCGAATTTAAAATTTGTAAGCTTCGGGAAAGTCAACAGTTTTTGGATGTCGGCGGGGTTTATATTTTTCAACTTTTTGTTTACTATTTCCATTTTTCACACTTTTTAAAACTAGGGCTAATTTTGTTTCACCAATACCCATCGCATCACACACACGCTTACGTATAGATAAAACTGATAACAACGGACCTCCATGTCCTTTTCCGCAGTAAAATAAGCGGCATTTTCGCGGTCTATTAGGTATACATACACTACTTGAAATCACAATCGGTACTATGCGATTTTAATGTAGGTACCCACTACAATAATAACCCAGGATTACTAATTATTTTTCTAGAAATCTAACAAAAATGAATTAATAAGCTAAATTGAAGCTTAATAGCTAAGTTAATTAGTGAAATTTGTCTGGATTACTTACCTACCTCTCTTATTATGTACAATAAATAAAGTTATTAAGAACAGATTTGGTTGCAAAATTTACCGCACTAACAAATAAGAATATTGACACTTAATTTCCAAGGAAGAAGTCCCTTATAAAATAACATTCGTTACCTACGAAATTTGTTTAACAATATTAGGGGAATTTATTTTCGTACTTTTTATATGTACAATTGGATACTGGTTATCGAGTTTCTAACAAATATCTGTTACAACCGTATATTCGTAAAATATGCTATATAATTAATACCATTCAAAATAATAGTGTGGAACCAAAAAAATTTTTTGTCTAATTTTAAAAATCCATAGAAGAGATATAAATTGTACTGGAAAAGGCTTTTTATTTTATTACAATGCTTTTCTTCAAAATAATTTTTCTGTTTATCTACAAGAAAATAAATTTGGTTATTACTTCAAAATTCTCCCCCCAATTATTTTTCAGTTTTTTACCTGTCCTAAAGACGGGGCCACCTTTTTTTAAAACATCATTACTTTATACCAGCATCGGTTATTACTTCATAATTTTCAAATCAAAATATTCCGAGAACGGTACACAGTATCGAGTTTTACCAAGAGTACCTTTTTGGTGTAAAATTAAATGATATTTAAGTTTACTTAAAATTTTAATTAATAAATCTAACCTTAAAAAAGCTATGTTCAATACTACTGGGTACGAACCGTGTAACTAGCGCCCTCTATGAGAGTCAAATATAAAAACATATATATTGGATGTATCAGCTTCTAAAACATATTCTTTTAAAAATGTATTACAATGTTGTCAGTAATTTCGGCAAAATCGTAATAAATGTGTATAAATTTTTTTCTTCAACGCCCTCTATCTTGAATACGGATGGCTTCACGAAATTTTTTTACTAAGCAAACCCCAATTATTTTTCAGTTTTCTACCTATCCTAGAGACGGGGTCACTTTTTATAAACACCCTGTATATTTGTGGTCTATTCTACATAGAATTATTTAAAATAAAAGCAAAAATAAAATTATCGCATATTCCCTATCCGATCCGTACACCTGTGTCAACATTTGTTGGTATTTAAATGGTTTTTTATTAAGTTTTACTAGAAATTTTGTATTGACGCGTTACTCAATTTTTTCATGCTGCTTTTGTTAACGCGACACTTAGTAAAACGAGAAAAGTCTCGATCAAAAGCAGACATTTTAAATAATAATATGAGTTACATTAAAATCTTAAGGCAACAAGTTCTAGAACTTATTTTTAAAACTTGTACTTTCTTGGTATTTGCTTGACATATGTTAATACAGCGAAAAAAAGATACAAGAAGATCTACACGAATTTTCCATTACACAATACAGACACTGATGGAAATTCTCGTTAAGAGCGGTGATCTCTCTAAAGTTTAGCTTCTTGGATCTTAGATTAACACTAGCCAGCAATTTGCCAAAGATAATTTATATTTTTGATGCTAAGTACCATGAACTATGCATTATGGTCTAGTTCAAAATTATTTTAATCATAATTTTTTGCACTAAATATTTGCTGTTGTAAAAATACACAAATACGACAGATCTAACAAACTAATTAGACTGTTAAACGTAATAAAAGATAAAAACAACTTAAGACTTTAATTAATGTAAATTTCCAATTTCCTATTGTCTAAAACAAAACATTAAAAGACGGTCTCATTTCTTTGTCAATTAATTTCCTGAATAATGTAAACGATCTTTCGAATATCCTGTCGCAAAATTACGTCGTACCTATTTTATAAAAGGGAAGATTAAGCTATCCAAATAAAAAAAAATGTACACCTAAAAAACATCTAAGAAAAAAATTTTTACAAAATAAATCTGAAATAAATGTAAATTAGGTATTTCCAATGTTATTGATTCCCTCGAATAAAATATTTAACTGTTAAAAATGGTTTACATAAACAAGTTAATCAAGTAAAGTCAGTGAAACGTATTTTTTATAAGATGTATATACAGTAGACTGTTTAAAAAAAATCGATAATTTTAATTCCTAATTTTAATAAAAATATTGTTAAAAATAGTGAAAAAAAAATGCTATAAAGGTTAGAGCTATTAATATTAATATTAGGAGGTGCCTCATCGTAAATTTCAATTTCCCGTATAAATAACATGGGAACAACGTTCTCTTGGATTTTGGAATTTTGTAACTCACCCTAGAGATAATATTTTAAAATGATCATAACATGACCAAGAAAAAGCTGAAGAAAGGGCATTGACAAAGAGATGAAAGAAAGAGACTTGCCGGAGAACTTATGGCAAGATAGAGATGAATGGCGGTTAGGAGTTGGAAGGCGTCGTAAAACGCTATAAGCCGATATATATATATATATATATATATATATATATATATATATATATATATATATATATATATATATATATATATATATATATATATCTCCATCAGAGACACTTCAGGTATACTTCTCAGACTACTCATCTTCACAGATCGATCTTACAATTAAGCTAACCTAACCTAACCTAGCATTTAAGATTCTTCTGCCAAACATTCACTATCATACACAAGTGTAGCGACCAGCACTTCTCTATGCATAGGCAGTCATGCTTTTTTGAACGTTCTGACTGCTCATAAAATTATTCAGGGCTTTATTTGTTAAATAAATCAAATTGTTGAAATGTGACTATATATATTCGTGGTCTGGCAAATAAGTACTAGGACTGTGTAACGAAATATCTCACGCTTGTGAATTTCGTTCCCTTTTTAGTGATTCTTTTCATTTCCCCCGTATATTGTATCTGTACGAATTCAATTAACGTACGTTGATTGGTGAGTGAGTTGATCATTGACAGAATTATGTTAAATACGTATTTTACATGGACTATTGTTGTCACTTCACAGTTCTTTCAGGTATTGTAACTTGGGTTTTTTTCTGTTCGACTAATTCACTCATTTCATACCTTCTTTGTACAAATTTGGTATTTTAGAATTATGACAGCATATCTGAGAGTTAAATTCAACTGAATAATTCGTAGATACAATCATATGATCAAATTTTAAGAATGCCAATCACAAAGTGGATCAAACTTGCTGCTAGCATATGCCGACGATATAGACGCAGTGAGCATAAGCGTCATAAAAGTAAAAGAACTATTTTACAAAATCGAAAAAGAAGCAGCATTTATGGAGCTTAAAGTCAACGAGGCCAAAACAAAATATATGCATGTGTCAAGACCAGGCAGAGCTAGGGTAGGACAAAATGTGACCATGGACAGATACAACTTTGAAAATGTAAGACGATTTAAATACTTAGGGTCCACAATCACATCTGACAACGATATGAGTGAAGAAATCAGAGAACTATAAAGTCAGCCAACAGGTGCTTATACGCCCTAAAGGATATACTAGAGTCCAAATACGTGACTAGGAGAACGAAAATCAAAACGTACCAGACCATGATAAGACTCGTGGTAATGTACGGCTGCGAAACCTGGACTCGGTGCGAAATAAGAAACTCATTCAAAGAATCGAGAGAAAAGTGCTGAGGAAAATTTTCGGACCCACCAAAAACCACGATAGGTGGAGCTACCGAATCAAAACAAATGCAGAATTAGAACAAATATACAATCGGCCAGAACAGATTAACCTCAAAAAGGCACGTACGAAGACAGCCAGAGGATAGAATGGTCCGCTTGATATGGGACAGAGTACCAGAAGGAAGACGAACACTTGGAAGACCAAGATTAAGGTGGCATGATAATATAACATCGGACCTCCGGAAAATGGGCATCGGGAATAGTTTAGAAGTTATGGAAAACCAAGATAGATGGAGGCAAATTGTTGCCTCAGCCAAAGCCCATCAGGGGCTGTAGCGCTACGGAGTAAGTAAGTAAGTAAATCACAAAGTGGAACATAATTAAACGAATTTAAATAAATGTAGAAACAATCGTTAACATGCTTATTGTGAGATCTGTCGTTTAATAACATTTTTATTAAAATTGGATTGTAAAACAAGTGGTCTTTCTCTTTTGCCGTGTGACCCTTATAGAGACAAGACGTGCGAGGAGGAGCACGTGGAGTTTTGCTGCCTTATTTTCTTTTTGTGAAAGAAAGGTAACAAATTGATTTCTTTATAAAATTGTTTAAAAATATTATGTTTTCTTCTTTTGATGAAAATTAAATTAGTGTACAAGCGTAAAGAGTTAAATTATTTCTACTTTCTAAAATTTTCATAGTGAATTTTGATAATAATTTGAAATTATTTTTTTTATCCTTTCAAATGCCTGAGACGCCATGATACTATCAAGATTTTAAATTTAGTATCTTTATAAATTTACATGATCCTACTTTTGAAAGGATATATTATTGTTTTCTCTCTACTGTGCAGGAAGCGTCACTTTCGTCCTGGGTGTGTAATATACTATTCCTATTAAATCAATCTTTGTGTTGATGTTAATATTTTCAGGTTAATTCGAGAATATTAAACACGAAGGTGTGATAATAAAATAGTTTCTGTCGAATTTTTATATGCTTTAAGTTTAGCCAAAATCTTCTAAGAATCTGAATTATTCCATTTCACAAGGTGTAAACCAAAGTATTGGAGAATTGGAAGATTCGTGATATCCAACTAATAGGGAAAATTTTTAGTACCTGAAACACGATTTTTCAGCCGAATATCAGGATTGATTATACTCTGCGGTAAGATAAAAATTCTTATATTGTGCACTTTATGTCAAATCTGTTGTAAAGTTTTACTTTCCAAGGAAATAATCTGGGGGACGGCAGTACCCCCGCCAAGTCGAGCAAAAAAGCGGCACGGCCGTACCATCCTTTTCTCGAAGCAGTTCAAGCCATTTTCGACCCCCCTCTTACTTCGTTGTGGATAAAACTAGAAGCCTGAATTATTTAGTAACCAAGCAGGCAATGTATGCACACGGTATATTTCAAATTTCATTCAATTTGAACCAGTAGTTTGAAAATTATAACTAGTCAAAGTTTCTTAATTTTGTCACTAACTCACTGACTAACTGACCGATCATCAAAACTCTAAGGCACTTTTAGCAGACATAGAAGCTTTACAAAAAAAGTCCCTTACAGTTTTTTGATATATTTTTTTTTTCAAAAATTATTTAACGTTAAACTTGGATTGATTTAAAATTTGTACATTTTTCATATTTTCCGAAGCAACCATCAACTTTATGAGAAAATATTATGGGAATTCAATTTCCTATAACTTATTTTTAAAAAAGTTTTCGATATTTTTTACATATCGTAAGTTACTAGCAAAACACTAAAAATCTTTTTAAAAAAATGTCATTTTACTGATTAAAATTAATCATTATACTTAATTAAATAGATTTTCGACCTAAAAATTAATTGTTGGATCAGTTAGATATCGTCCAAAGAAATCGAGAATTTAAACAAAAGAAGAAATTGAAAGATGTATACACCAGATAATAGATTTCGGCTAGAAAAGGTAATTCAAATTAATATAAATGGATCAATTAAAATAATGTTGGGAAATTTTTCAGGTCATTTTAATAATAGGCGTTTGTGGAGCATGTCGAAGAGATGAGTTGATAAAAATAATGATCGATGATATAGATCACAAGGATCCGATTATTATTATAAGAACTTCCTATTCCCAAACTCATACACTCATACACAGAGAACTTTCGTAATATCGAGTCCAAACTACATTAACATATGCCGCAGTTACTGTGCGTTACGACCGGCAGTTACCACCAGTCGAAGATTTTTTGTGAAGTACGTCAAAGAGAAATGTTGTTAATCAAGTGGTTAACGTCAGCAAAATAAGGAATGTACCAAAAGAAATAGCAACTTATCTCAAATTGCCTCACCCAAAAACCTATACAAGATCTTCCGCAACCCTGTTAGCCGACTCAGAAGACGATAATACAACCATCAAGCGACATGGCGGATGGCGCTCTAGTATGGTATCCGAGACATATATAAAAGATTCTATACAAAATAAAATTTTAGTAGCAAATAAAATGCTACTACCATCTTCAGCAAAGCCTACGGAATTGGCCAATAATACAACGTTCGCAATAAACCTAAACAATTACAATATCAGCCTCATTGAACACCCACAAATAAAAGCTACGATAACTAATAGCACTGGATCTTGCATAAGTTTTACTCACTGCAACATCGGCACTTTCAATTTACATGTAGCACAAGATAAATAATTTGTCATGTTTGAAATAGTTTTTTTATCCACTTAAGATAAGTTACGTGTTGTGATGGACCGTATCTGAAGAACCTGATCCCTGATCCGTGCAATATCGATGGTTCGCTATCCCATCTCTACTATACATACTTACCCGGAATTGACAGATGACAAGACACGAAAGAAATGTTGTCATATGTTATCTGTGACCTTAAAAAACATGTAAAAACTGAATAATGAAAAGGAAACTAGTGAAAAGTCTCGGATAATGTTTTATTATTATTATGTATTGAAACTGATGTACTCCGTATGTTAAGTATTCAATTAATAAATTCGTGAATAAGTTCCCAACATATAACCAACTGTTTAACATTTACGTTCTAGAACGTAAAAGCCTTTTACGTTCTCGAACATAAAAGTATTTATCAGCCGAGTGACAGAAAAGAGCCACTTCGCTAACTGAGATTTTAACGAAAATGTCAACATTTAATGACATTATTCGAAGAACATTATTTTCGTAAATGGTGTCGCATAGATTAATAATTTTTGAACTGTGACATTTCTATATCAAAAAATTTTTTTTAAACAGCAACATTTTTTTTTTAAATTGAATTTTTTATTATCAATTAAAGTCGCTCTTTCAATATTAAATCGTATGCTTGTTAAATCCAAGTCTCTCCCTTCGAATAAAGCATGTTGTATTCGGCGAATATAAATCGAAAAAATCGGAATTGCTTTTAGACGCTTTTGTTATTTTATACACTGGTTGAATAAATTTCGCGCACATTTGCTTTTACCGGCACGCTTTTTAATGACTACTCCCCATTCGAATATTTAAAAAAATACTTTTGTTTCCGAAATATAGTTTTTCCTCGAATTTGTTACCAATACGGATAAATGATTTTTCAATTACACAAAAAAATATAAAAAAAACTGACATTGAACTGTTGAAAATGTACGATTGAAATTTGCACAAAATCGTTTCATTTTTATATTTGTTTTGAATGTCGCGTTAGTAAAGAATCTTAACCTTAATCAAACACAATAATGTCATCATCATCATAAGCCTCTTAAAGTCCACTGCTGGACATAAGCCTCCTTATTCCATTCTCTATTTTGCGTGGTTCCAATCCAGTTTGTGGTTATTCGCTTTATATCATCAGTCCAGCTGGTTAGTGGTCTCCCTACACTTCTTTTGTTAGGTCGAAGTCTTCATTCTAGTAATTTTATCGACCATCTTCCGTCCTTTGTTCTAGCCACATAACCAGCCCGTCGTCATTTTAGCCCTGTAATTATTTCTATTATGTCTTGGACTTCCGTTCTGCGTCTCAAATCCTCGTTTCGGACTATGCCCTCCAGGCTCACACCTATCATTGCTCTCTCCATTTTTCTTTGTATTACCTGTAATTTTGTTAGTATGAGAGTTTTTGCTTTGTACGTGATCACCGGTAATATGCATGTGTTAAAAGTTTTATGTTTTAGATTCTCCTTTGAAGCTCGTTCGTTTGGTTATCCCTGCTGATGCTGATTTTATGACCTAGATACACATACTTTTCTGCTGTTTCTATGTTTGTTCCGTTTATTTCTATGGAATAAGCTTCCAAAATCAGTTTTTCCAGAGAACTATGACCTACAACTTTTTAAAAAGCGTGTCCACAATCATTTCCTTTCTATAATCCCTTCCCCTTCTAATAGTCGCAGTGCGGGCCGTCCGCGGCCCACACGATAGGTCTACCCTTTTTGCGACTATTTTCAAAAAAAAAAAAAAATGTTTTTACTGGGCACTAAATTTGTTTTATTTAAGTTTATACTAAGACCCACACAACAATGTAAGTAATAAAAATCACTACCAATAAAAATAAAAAACATAAACAACAAATTCCAAACACTCAGACAACGTCCCTTGTGTCTTCCCGTGTTGGCAACTAGTGATCTGCTATACCTGTCTTCCTTCCAAATAGTAGCAGATCGCCGATCATTAACTGCCTTAGTTGCCGGCCATTTGCCAAGAAAATGGAGGTCAGTTTTCTCCTCTACACATAATCCAAAATTAGGGGTGTTGGCTAGCACCAGTTCATAAAAGTGGTATATAAGGGCATACATCTAGTATATAAGAGCGTACATTAAGGTTATAGTCATGCCGACCAATCCAGTACGGAAAAATCTTCTCCATGTTTGGTTTGGTTTGGCTCCTGTTTCCCGCGTTTTGTATAGTGATTGTCATGCTGTTAATGTCGATTACTTTTTACTATTTTTAATTGCGATACTTGATGTTAGGTTACGACGGTAGGTTAGGTAAGGCTAATGTTTTTACTTTTACTGCCTCAATTAATAACGATTATTATTAGCCTAACCTAACCTAACAACAACAGTACCTGGTGAAGAACATCGGTCGCAATGATTAGGAACCAGGTACTGTTGATGTTAGGTTAGGACGTTAGGTTAAGTTAGGCTAATTTTTTTACTTTTACTACCTCAATGTTTTTAAAATGATTTAGCTTTTTTATGGAATTTTAACAAACAAAATATGATCAAAACTAATTTTTATACGGTAATTTGTATTTACTGTAGGAATATATTACTTCTTTTTGGCATCATAAATTTTAAGTCTAATAGAAGTCAATTTTCGCATCCAATATATTAATTTTAAACCTTCACAACAATATTTGTCAGCATAACTAATAAATTATATTACATGAATTTTTACTGATCCGCAACCGTCAACAGAAAAAATATCCATTAGGTAATGAAAAGAATAAAAAATTTGAGCGAATCTTTCAAAAATTTTGTAATCCGAATGAAAAATGTTTTTTTTTAAGTAGACGCGACAACAATAATACAATTTTAAAACTGTTTTTATTCAAAAGAAATATCTAATCATTTCTATGAAGATTCAGTGAAAATATTACAAATGTTATGATGAATATTCTACCTTAGCTAAATATTTTTTTATTAATATTTCAAAGAACCCAATCCACAGTTTGTGTACTAAATAACCTTAATATTAAATTTATTGACATAATAATGATGCATAGGAGTAGTTGTTTACACTGGAAAAAAAGTGCACACAATGTATGAAATAAATCTTTAAAAAAAGGTAACAAAGTTAATGATAAAGTTTTTTAATACTGCTTTTAATTCAAATAATACTGGTACATATTTGTGTTCTTTCTTTCAGGGAGAACTGCTTCGTTCACGCTTTTTAAAATAGTCAATACTCTTTGCGCGTGACCGCCAAGAAAAAAATAGAACAGTATTAATTATAAAAATCTCTAATAAAGCTAATGGCGAAACATAGGGCCTCAACAAAGTTTCTCCAACAGACTCTATTTCTGGCAAGCATTTTGACTTCTTGCCATGATTTATTTATTTTTCGTATTTCACTTAATATCGTTCTTCTACAGGTTGTCTTTGGGCGGCCCCTAGCGCAGCTGCCTTGGGGATTCCACTCCGGGGTCATTCAAGCTATATTGTTTTCTAAGGGTGTGACCCAGCCATCCCCATTTGCGCTTCCGTATCTCTGTATCGGTCGGAGACTGGTTTTTTCTTCTCCAGAGCTCTTCATTTGAAAAGCGGGCCGGCCAGAAAATACGTAATATCCTGCGTAGACATTTGTTCACAAAAACTTGCAGGGCCCTGGATGAGCTTTTAGTGGTTTCCATGTTTCGCATCCGTAAAGAAGAACAGATTTTACGTTTGTATTGAAAATACGTAGTTTTGTGTTAGTGGTGTATGCCCTCGAACTCCAAACCCTGCTTAGCATTCCAAAAGCTCTCCTTGCTTTTTGTATTCTGGTTTTAATGTCTGTATCTGTGCCACTCTCCTTGTCAATTACACTTCCAAGATAAAAAAAGTGTTCGACTGGTTAGATTGGTTGGTTCTCAATATGTAATGAGTTAACGTTGTCAGTGTTAATTGTCTAATGCTACTCTAAATTTAAATAATATGTAACGTCAACTTTGCCGTCTTTTAATTTTCAACGCCGGCCCTGGTCGCCCTTCCATATACATTTGAGTAGTGGTAACTATTTTTGTTTAAAAACCGCGTCTGTCGATTTTTGTCAGTTTCAAGATTAATTTAAGTAAGTTAAAGTTATGTGGAAAGGTCGATCAGATTTAATTTTTTTTTACTTTGATGGATTTGCTGCTTCGAAAGTTAAAAGAAAGGAAATTAAATGGTGAGAATTTAATTCTATTTTAATTTTTTGTTTTTAAAATAAAGTCTTTCGTTAATGATTTGGCACATTTATTTATTTATTAAAATATTTTGTGCCAGTGTCATTGAATAGATTTTATTTTTGAGAAAAAAAACCAAAGTGGGTTTATTATTTTTAGTAATTGGCCTTTCATCTTTAGTCGTTCATCTTTCATGCCTTATGGTGTTTTTCCGGAACATTATTTTTTTTGGTATTTATAAGACGGATTAATCTTTATGGAAAGTTTTCTGAAAATTTTTTTTTCCTTCCGATGTCCTCCTTCGTTTAATCTGGAGGAGATTTTTCTTCAATCCGTTAGTGGCTAACAAGGACGACTCGTTTTTGTTTTTTTTTACCAATAACCGGACCACAACGTGATTTGTCGTTACTTTATTTTTTTATAAATTGTGCCAGTAAAATTTTATTAATGTATTATCAGACTTATTTTCAAAAACTACATGTTTATTTTTTTTTTCTCAGCAAATGTAAAACTTTTTGTGACTAATTTTAAATAGACCTGTTATACGTTTAAGTTGCTCTCTTGTTATTTATTTTTTCTGCAATAAAAGTGTTTTTTTTCTTTTTTATGAAAATATTCGCAAAAAGGGTAGACCTATCGTGTGGGCCGCGGACGGCCCGCACTGCGACTATTAGAAGGGAAGATGATTATAGAAAGGAAATGATTGTGGACACGCTTTTTAAAAAGGTTGCAGGTCATAGTTCTCTGGAAAAACTGATTTTGGAAGCTTATTCCATTCCGTAGTAGCCCTGTAAAAGAAGGATTCTTGATGAAGATTGGTCCTTGTAGTGTCAATCTTGAGAGTAAATGGGTGAGACTGATCAGCGTGCCGAGTTCTTCGGCCGAAAATGGCCAATGGTGGTACAAGATTTTTTATTTCTCTGGAGCATCTACCATGGAAATATCTGTAGAGCAATGACTGGTCTGCAACTCTTCTTCTATGTTCTAAATGGTAAAGGGTATCTGTGAGAGTTGAGCTGTTTATCAAGCGAATGGCTCTTTTCAGAATGGAATCTAAAAGACGAAGAGAATGCCTTGGTGCTGAACGCCAAATGTGCGAGCAATACTCCAGTAGAGGTCGGATTTGAGCCTTGTACGTCGTCAACAGTTGATCAGGAGTAAAAAACGTTCTGGCTTTCCATAGAAAACCTAGCCTCTAGCTTGCCGACTTTGCGATGTTAGCAACATGGTCATGCCAAGACATATTATTGGACACCGTGACTCCCAAAATCGAGATAAAGGGACTTGGTTCAAGGGTATTTCTGGACATTGTGATGAAATGATTTGAGGAATTCACTTTCTTGGAAAACGTGGCACTTTGTGTTTTTTGGGCGTTGAACTGAACAAGTTTGTTGGTTCCCCACTCGACGATTGCTTTAAAATTTCTATTAATGGAATCAACCTGTTCCTGCCTGAGTCTATTTGTATCATTCACCGAAAGTGATCGTTAGGATGTGAAAGTTGAGCCAAGTGTGCTATCGTCTGCGAAACTGTAAATGGGGTTCGTGGTGGTTTTCAAGAGGTCGTTAATGTGTAAAAGAAATAGGGTGGAAGACAGGATTGTACCCTGGGGGACCCCGGCATTGGTTTTAAACGCATCAGAAGAAATACCGTCAACGGCCACATGTAAGGAGCGATCTTGCATGAAGCTCAAGAGCCATTGGCGCAGTTTGGTTGGGAGACCGTAGGCAGATAATTTACTTAACAATCCCTGGTGGCAAATGCGGTCAAAGGATTTAGATATATCCAAGGCTATTGCACGGGATTCACCAAACTTTTCAATAGTATTTGTCCAGAGCTGAGTGACATAAGCCAGCAAATCTCCAGTAGACCGAAGTTGTCGAAATCCATATTGTCTGTCATGGATTATCTCAAATTTCTTCAGATATTTGATGAGTTCTGTGTTAATCGCTTTTTCCATAACTTTGGATATGACTGAGAGCAATGCAAAAGGGCGATAATTTGCAGGAATAGTCTTCTTTTCTTTTTTCGGATTTGGTTGGACTTTAGCGTTTTTCCACATGGACGGAAATAGTTTGTACGATAAAAATATGTTCATATTTAAAAGGGACCACTGAAATAAACTATTGGGTTTGTTTGGGGTAGTTCCTTTTAGTGATTTTGAATCTAAAATCACTTGGCGCCAACGTGGTAATTTAGTACATATTTGTTTTCTTTCTTTCAGGGAGAAATGCTTCGTTCACGCTATTTAAAATAGTCAATACTCTTTGCGCGTGACCGCCAAAAAAGAGTAGAACAGTGTTAATTATAAAGTTATCTAATGAAGCTAATGCTGCTCTTTATTTAAATATTACTGGTACATGTTTGTATTCCTTCTTTTGGGGATAACTGCTTTGTTCGCGCTATTTAAAATGGTCAATAATACTCTTTGCGCGTGACAGCGAAGAAAAGAGTATTACAAAAGTCGAAGAACGGTGTTAATTAGTATTGTTTCGAGACGTTTTAGTAGTTGAATTTAAGTGTAAAGTTGTTTACCTTGGTAATTACTCTTTCGCAAGATCAGACTTTAATAAAGGCAAGAACAGTCGTTGCCTCTAGAACTAAATTCCCGTCATTTATCTCGCTGGCAGAAAAGGTAAAGATAATTATGTTTTCGAAATTAATAAAACATTATAACATTTTTCTTACAACAAAAAATACAGTTCACCTGTTCGAATCTCGTACGGTTATATTTATTATTTAAAAAACTTTGAAAGAAAAAACTTACAGATTCACAAAAGGATGCTTTAAATTACCAGATAAGAATAAAAGCTAAAAACACAAAAGTAAAATGATCAAAAATTTCCGATTTGGATATGAGCTGTGGATACTGATATATTTTTAATTATAACGGTGAATATTTGAGTAGGAGTTGTAAGTGATGGTAATAATGTGTAAGCAGGATGTAGAAGAGGAAGAAGATGTATAAATCAGGTCTTTTCATTACAAGGTATAGTCGAAAAATTCTTGGCTAGAAGTCAGAAGGTCTATTGCGCTTTTAAAGATTTAAAAAAGGCCTATGACAGAGAGGTAAAAAGTGAATTTCGGTCAACATTGCCTGTGTACGGGGTGAGCGGTAGTTTAATACGATCTCTTTGCTGAATAAAACGTTTTTCATTATATTTCTTTCATTAAAAGTTCCTAAATTTAATCCTTTATGTAGCATAGTTTTTTAAACTTTCAAAGAACTTAAATGTGATATGCAAGTTTTTTATTTAATTTTTTTTTTCATTTTCTACTCAGTGTCTAAATTTTAAAGAAGGTCGACGTTAAATTGTTTTACAAATATTTTGATTTATATTTATAGATTTTGCAAGAACTATTTAATGTATATTTTTTTTAATATTTTTTTACAATGAATAAAAGCCTGGTTTTCTAAATATTTGCTGTTGGTAAATTTTTTCTCCGAAATGTTCCTTATTAAATGTAATTTTTTTTTATAGTTTAAATTTTAATACGTATATACATACATGTAGTCACGCCTTTCTAGGCAGAGACCACTTCCTTTTGCTACGGTTCTTACACACATCTTTTGCTTCCTCTAATTTCATTAGTGCTCTCATACATATTCGTCGGTTGTTGGTACTCTTGACCTGGCCTTTCTTCAAAATAATGTTGATATGATCGTGATATGTTCGCCGAGGTCGACCTCTACCGATTTGTCTATTCACACTTGCCTTATAAATTTGTTTCGTCAATCTTCCTTTATTTACCGTCTGGCTGTTCATAAAGCTATGCAGTGCCCATCTCATTTGTTTTTCTGCCAACACCCTTCGCATAATGTCGCTGTCATACTTCCATCTGTCGTAAACTTTGAACCCAAGTACTTAAATTAATTGACTTGTTCCACTCTTCTCCCTTAATCAGAACTTTACAGTTTGTCATGCTTTCTTCTCTTTCAGAAACCATTACTTTACTTTACATTACGTTTTGCTAACGTTTATTTTCATCCCTTTGAGTTTCAGGGCATCATGCGTAACATTTACCATCGCCTGCAACTCCTCTTCAGAAGACGCTAATCACTTGATCATCGGCGTAAAGAAGGCGTTTGACGATTAAATCGTTCATTTTTAATCCATACGCACTTTATTTTAAATCTATAAACAATCGTCCATGTATAAGGGCCATGGCGAAGCCACACATCCCTGTTTCACACCTTTTTCGATGTTAAACCAGTCCGTGCAAGCTCCGTTTATTCTGATCTTTAATGAAGCAAAAACTAATGTATTTTAGATTTTATTAGGTACTGGTTAAAGCATTAATTTAAAAAAATTATTTTCGATAAATAAAACTTTAAGAATTAACTCAGTGTAAATATTTTACTGACTACTTATTTTCTCTTGTTTCGATTAATTTTTTAAGCAGCTTTTACACTTATCTACATTATCTGAATCCAATAAGAATCTTTATAAAATGTAAATGGATTTGGTTAATATTTTAAGAAGTTTTAAAGAACCGAAAAGTTATATTACCACTTGAAGCGAAAATATTTTACAAACAGAAATACTTTCGTGCTGTATTTCTTTCAAAGTCGACATAAACTTTTAGGTATTTGTTACAATTTTATTTAAACCCGATGCTGTCCAACGCAAATTTTGGTAAACAAGAAAAAGTATCTTTTTCTAAAACTTGCTATAATGTTGAAAAGTTTGTCATATTTCCCGAGAGTTATTTGCGTTAATTCAATAACTGAGAACGAAAGTATTTTGAAACGAAGATTAATTTTGTGGATTTTTCCCCAAAAATAAATTAACAATCTATCCTAAGCTAATAAAAACATACACAAAGTTTCAAATTTTAATTTAGATCACGTTTACTCATTTGTTTTGAAAGTCTACTTTCATTTGTGAAATGAATTACCTACACAAAAGTATTTAAAATATTTTTACATGAATACCATTTAAAGTGTAAAATGGTGTTAAAAACACCTTAAAAGAATTATAAAACTTATTTTTAATGTACCAGTTAATTTGGCTGCATGTAAACCTATACTATAGATAAATCCTACAAAATCTTGACTGTAATAAGGCAGTAGGATCAGATGGAATGCCAACAATTGTCCTGAAGAACTGTGCTCAAGAGCTCACCCCAGTTCTCTGTAGACTCTTCAAGCTATCATACAGCAAAGGAGTATTTCCGTCCATGTTGAAAAACGCTAAAGTCCAACCCATTCCGACAAAAAATTCCTGCGAATTATCGCCTTATTGCATTGCTCCCAGTCATATTCAAAGTTATAGAAATAGCAATTAAAATAGAACTTATCAAATACCTGGAGAAATTTAAGATAATTCATGACAGACAATATGGATTTCGACAACTTCGGTCTACTGGAGATTTGCTGGCTTATGTCACTCAGCTCTGGACAAATACTATTGAAAAGTTTGGTAAATCCCGTGCAATAGCCTTGGATATATCTAAAGCCTTTGACCGCATTTGGCACCAGGTATGGTTAAGTAAATTATCTGCCTACGGTCTCCCAACCAAACTGCGCCAATGGCTCTTGAGCTTCATGCAAGATCGCTCCTTACATGTGGCAGTTGACGGTATTTCTTCTGATGCGTTAAAAATCAATGCCAGGGTCCCCCAGGGTTCCATCCTGTCCCCCACCTTATTTCTTTTACACATTAACGACCTCTTGAAAACCACCACGAACCCCATTTGCAGTTTCGCAGACGACAGCACACTTGTCTCAACTTTCACATCCTATCGATTACTTTCGGTGAACGATACAAATAGACTCATCAGGCAGGAACAGGTTGATTTCATCAATAAAGATCTTGAAGCAATCGTCGAGTGGGGAACCAACAATCTTGTTCAGTTCAACGCCCAGAAAACACAAAGCGCCACGTTTTCCAAGAAAATGAATTCCTCAAATCATTCCATCACAATATCCGGAAATACCCTTGAATTATGTCCCACAATCTAGATTTTGGGAGTCACGGTGTCTAATAATATGTCTTGGAATGACCATGTTGCTAACATCGCAAAGTCGGCAAGTCAGAGGCTAGGTTTTCTGTGGAAAGCCAGAAAGTTTTTTACTCCTGATCAACTGTTGACGATGTACAAGGCTCAAATCCGACCTCTACTGGAGTATTGTTTGCACATTTGGGGTTCAGCACCAAGAAGTTCTCTTCGTCTTCCAGATTCCATTTAGAAAAAAATCATTCGATTGATAAACTGCAAAACTCTCACAGATACCCATCACCCACTAGAACATAGAAAAAGAAATGCAAACGAGACCAGACATTACTCTACAAATATTTCCATGGCAGATGCTCCTGAAAAATAAAAATTCTTGTACCACCACTGGCCACATTCGGCCGAAGAACTCGGCACGCTGATCAGTCTGACCCATTTACTCACAAGATTTACTCAATAAGGACCAATCTTCATCAAGAATCCTTCTTGTACAGGGTTGCTACAGAATGGAACAAGCTTCCAAAATCAGTTTTTCCAGAGAACTATGACCTGCAACTTTTCAAAAAGCGGGTCCAAAATCATCTCCATTTTATAATCCCTCTCCCTTCTAATTGTCGCAGTGCGGGCGGTCCGCGGCACACACGATAGGTCTACACTTTTTGCGACTATTTTTAGCAAAAAAAATAATATATATTCCAAACAGCAAACTAAATTTTATAAGGTTTGTATAAACAGCTACAAGATATATCTTAATGGATACTAAAATTCTTATCTTTTTCTTCAGGTGCCGTCTTTATCTTCTTCTTCAGGTGCCGTCTTTGTTGCGAAGGTTCGCAATCATCAAATGCTATGCGTATTCTTTAAACAGCAGACCGTAATCCTTTTGGACACCATAAATTTTTTTTCGGATTTTTTGTTTAAATGTTAATTGATAGTAACGTCTCATGCTTTTGTTAGGGTACAGTTTTCCGAACCATAGATTAAAACTGGTACAATTAACTTTTTATAGATTCTGATCTTTGTGCTTCTCGAAAGGCTTGATTCACGTTAGTATTTTGACAGCCCAAAATAACAACGATTGGCAAGCATTATGCGCCTTTGTATTACTTTGCTGACATTATTACTCGGGTTTATCAAGGCTCCGAGATATACGAACTTATCCACTGCTTCGATGTTATATTCTCCAATTGTGATATTTTGACCCGCGTCTCTCGCCCTGCGTTCTTTTGTGGTAGCCATAAACTTTGTCTTATTTGCATTTATTTGTAGTCCCATATTTCTTGCGGTATTTTTAAAATTTACAAAGATTTCTTTTGCTTTTCGGAGAGTTCTAGAGGCCAGGACCATGTCGTTTGTATATCCTGCACCTATAATGACTTATTAAAGATAGCACCTCTAGTATCCAGTTCCGCATCTCGAACTACTTTTTCTAGTGCTACTACTTATAATAACATCGCTAAAGTTCATCAAATAATGCTACACGACCGTCGAATAAAAGTTAGAGAGATAACAGAGACTATAAATATGTCCAAAGAACGTGTTTGTTACATATTAAATCAGGAATTAAGCTTAAGAAATCTGTCCGCGCGTTGGGTGCCACGTTTACTAACGTTAGACCGGAAACGTGTTCGAATGAACATTTCCAACGCTTTGTTGGCGCAGTTCAGGCGCACTAAAACGAAGTTTCGGCACCAATTAATTACTGGAGATGAAACTTGGATACACAGAACGTGACAATGGACCACTACAATTTTGAAAGAGTTCATCAGTTTTAATATTTGGGAACTACGATCACCTCTGACAACAATATAACCCACGAAATTAACAACAGAATACAAGGTGCGAGTCGATGCTATTTTGCGCTGCAAAAAATAATACAATCAAAAAATGTATCCCGCCGTACGAAAATAAGAATTTACCATTCAGTGATAAAAGCTATAACATATACATGTGAAACATGGACGATGACAAAAAATAACGAAAATTGTCCAAAAATCGCAGAAAGATGAATTCTCAGAATGATGTATGGACCAGTTAAGGACAACAACACACATCAATACAAAATAAGAACCAATATAGAATTGGAAGAACTATATAACTAGCCAGATTTAGTAAAAATAATTAAGTCAGAAAGATTGATATGGGCCGGCCATGCTAGGAGACAAAAATCAACGTGTCGTGTCAAGTTGATATGAAAAGAGACCCCGGAACGAAAACTACTGCTGGGGAGACCAAAAATGCGGTGAAAATATAATATTTCAGCGAATTTACGGAGGATTCCACTGCTTGTGTCAGGATAAACGAAGCTTGCACGGACTGGTTTGACATCGAAAAAGGTGTGAGACAGGGATGTGTGACTTCGCCATGGCTGTTTAACTAGAACATAGACGATTGTTTAAAAGATTTGAAAGAGGGTACGTATGAATTGAATATGAATGATTTAATCGTCAAATACCTTCTTTACGCCGATCATCAAGTCATATTAGCGTCATCATGCCGCCCTGAAAACCAAAGGGATAAAAATAAAAATAAAACGAAAGTAATGGTTTTTGAAAGAGAAGAAAGCATGACAAACTGTGGAGTTTCGATTGAGGGAGAAAGAGTGAAACAAGTAAATGAATTTGTGTACTTGGGTTCAAAGTTTACAAGAGATGGAAAGTATGACAGTAAGGCACGTCTGGCTGTGCATAGAGGTGTGTTGGTTACTACACTTATTTATGGTGGTGAATGTTGGGTTTGACAGAAGAAGCATGGAAATAGGATTAATGCTGCAGATATGAGTAGTCTGAGAAGTATAACCGAAGTGAATCGGTTGGACCTAATAATGGACCGCAAAAAGTGGAGGCAGGTTATACAGTCAGAGAGATTACCTTCAGAAAAGAAAAATCATTACAGGAGCATATTACGCGTTAACACTTAACAAGGAGGCAGAAATTGCGGTAAAACGGCCATATTTGCAGAAAAAAATCTGTTTTACAAGTCAATTCGCCGTCCCACGCTTCAGCGGTTGCCATGGCGAAAATTCACGAATTACGGTTTGAACTACTTGACCACCCTTTTTACTGATCAGATCTAGCCATATGCAATTTTCTTTTAAATTTGAGTTCATGTCTGAAAGACGTCATAAAAATCCTACAGGAAAAAGAAGCCCCTGCCAACATAGTAACAACGGTATACAACCTAAACACTACTAACAGAACGCAAATCAAAGTTGGAGAGAATATTACACCTAGCATATCCAGAAGAAATTAGGCAAGAAGATAGCCTTAATCCATTTTTATCTAACCTCTTGATGAACAAAATCATAGTAACATCCATAAATTCGGGATACAGAATGAACAATAGGGCTATCAGCATGGTCTGCTACGCTGACGACGCTGCAATATTCGCAGAAAGTGAGAATGACCTACAGAGACAGTTATTTAAGTTCTACCAGATCAGTCAGCAACTTAATATGGATATATCCATAGGTAAAACAAAAACCATGACCATCGCTAGGGAGCCAATGAGATGCAAGCTGGTAATAGATAATAAACCCATAGTGCTGGTCATGCAATTTAGATACCTAGGCATAGATATGTCCAGCTCTCATGCGAAAGGAGAGTAAAATCAAAATATATAAGACATGCGTCAGGCCAATAATGACATATGGTATAGAAGCGAGAGAAAATACCAACAAGACAAAAAGGATGCTACGAGTAGCCAAAATGTCAGTACTGAGAACAATAGCCGGGAAAACAAGAAGAGATCACGTAAGAAACACTGACATTAGAGCACAATGCGACGTACAGGATGTGGTGAGATGGGGAAGGCAGAGGAGAAGAGAATGGTATAACCACGTGAAGAGAATGACCGACGATAGACTACCACGCATTGTACTAGAGGGAAAACCAGCAGAGACCCGTCCACCCGGAAGACCACCAAAGAGATGGAGAGACAGCTGGCAGTCCATATCTCAGGAAATATTACAGAGGCAAGTCTGGAATCAACAGATCATCTAGATCTATAACAAGTAGAAGAAGAAGAGTTTATGTCGAACTTTTTGCTCCCAGAACTGAATCGGTTGTTTCTACATAAATAAATTGAGGCTGCAGCAAGATAATACTCCCCCACATTATGATCTCTTGGTAAGACATTACTTTAAGAACGATCGGTTATCAAGACGAAGGTAATCAATAGAATGGTCATTTATTTCGCTGGATTACACTTATTTGGATTACTTTTTATGGAAATGCTAAAAAAATAAAAGGACCACAAAAAATCGACGAACTCAAACGCACTGTATTGTTTGACATTATAAATATGTTAATTGCTTAGTCATTAACTTAGTTGCATAGATAATTAAATTGCCTTTTAAATGAGATATGGCATTATCCCTTTATCTATTTAAAAAATCAGCGATGACGTTATAAATAAAAATATAATGTAAATAAACTTGCTTTAACAAATGGAACATTCAGATCAGTCAGATTAGGTAAATGATAGTTGTAAATTGGTACCAAATGGTACCAAATGGTACCAAGAAATTTGGTATTGATAAGATTATTATAAAAAATAAAACTAGTGAAGTTTTGGTTTTAACAAAAACCTGTAGTCGTTATAATTATTTAGTTTACTACTTACTTGCGTCTTTTGATGGATTAACAAATGGTACATACCTGAAACAAACAATTACATATTATAAATATATTTTATCTTTGCATAATAGGTTTTTAATTCTTTATTATTTTTGCCATACCGGAAAAAAGTCAACATTTATTTTTTGCTAATAGTTGCATTTGTATAATCATTTGATATCGAAATAAAATCAATGACATAACCATTAATTGGGTAGCAATATTGTTTTTAATCAATTCAACTGTTAAACTAACAAAATAAAACAATCAAATTTAGCACTTTTTATTATCCTTTTTTTATCCCAATGCACTAATGGAAATGTTATTAATCTTATTATCCCTTAGGAAACCACTCCAGCAATGTCAAATCCTTATTTATTATCCTGAAACGTATGTTATCTTGCTGGATATACCTTTAGGTCATTTTCTTTTTATAGATTTGTTTTCAAAACTTATTACCCTCGCCAGATGTAGGCAAAATTAAATATTGCAATTTATTTTTTTATATTTTTGTAAAAAAACGTGTATTTCTCTTCAAATTTACAAAAAAGCCAAAACGAACCATTGTTAAATTTAAAACTATATATTTACTATTTGTCATAAAAAATTTAATAAAATGAGTTATTTTGTTGTGTCAATAACTAAAACAATTCTTTTAATTTTACCTATTTAAAGATGTTTAAAATGTACCTAGAAAGCTTTTAAATTTGTTTAAATATTCCTCTTGCATTTAAAGTATCTACATAATTTGTTGCTTGATAAGTTTCACAATGCCATTTTTTTACCTCGCAAAGGATACCCAATTAATAAAAAATTAAAGTCATAAAAAGAAGGTACTCTTCTTTAATGAGAAAACAATGTGGTGTAAAAAAAGATGTGGTTACAAAGATAGATAAAGGAATGCTTAAATGGTTTGGACACGTAGAAAGTATGGATGAGGAAAGATTGACGCTACAAATTTATAGGGCGAGTGTGAATGGACAAGTCAGTAGAGGTCGACCTCGGCGAACATATCTCGATTAGATCAACATTGTTTTGAATAAAGGCCAGGTCAAGAGTACCAACAACCGACGAGCATGCATGAGAGCACTGATGAAAGTAGAGGAGGCGAAGGATGTGTGTAAGAAACGTAACAAGTGGAAGGAAGTGGTCTCTGCCTACCCCTACGGAAAAAAGGCGTGACTATATGTATGTATATATACAGGGTGGGGCACCCCATACGACACGGTCCCTTTAAACCAAACCAATAATTTTTTCGGGAATTTCCCTATTTTATTATATGTATATTGATTAAGGCTGAAAAAAGAAATTATTTTGGAATCTACAGGGTGGCTCAAAAAAGTGTGACATATCAAGGTTGTGTTTTTTAAATGGAACACCCTGTATTTAATTACACTTTTAAATAATTCAGGAAAAAATAATACGTTTTCATAAGGAGTAGGTACTATGTAGCTAACTATAATCGTTCTAGTGTTATTAATTTTTTTATGAAAATGCTAGGTACAATTGGAAACTAAATAACATCGAAATTTATAGAAATCATCCCTTTAAATTCTGACCAAGCAAAAAGGAGGTTTTGGGCTATTGATTTTAATAAAACCCGTATCTCAATATTATACAAAATGTTTAAAAATCATTGTCACTTTTTTATAATTTCGGACACAGATAACTTTATTATTTCAAAAGAAACTCCCTGTATTTATTTGGTCTGAACAATATAAAATTCAATTATCTTTCATTTCATATTGCGATTCCCTATACCGAACCTAAATAGTTCTTCAGATATTGGCTTTTTCAAATAGTAGTTCTTATTTCAATGCATTCTTTGAATCAAGATAGCTCTAAAACGACATTTATTTAATTTGCTCACAGAATTCTCATTGACAGTTGTTATACTTCACTTCATCGAAAATATTTACTTTTATGTTCTGACAGTAGTTTATTAAACAGACTATACAATTTTTTTTTATTATTCAACTGAAACAATAACAAAATATGAAACACAAATGTATTAAATTCAAAGCAGATGCTCAAAATGACGACCATCCTGTTGAATACAAAGAGCCACTCTCTCCATAAAGGACTGCTTAACACTTAATAATATTTGAGGCGTCACTCTTTGAAAAGCAGTCCTTATTGAGGGTTTTCTGATTGATCCCATAATAAGAAATTCATCTTGCTCATTTTCAATGACAGGTTTTTGTCTATTTGGCTTTTCATAAGCTACACTTTAAGTCCTACGAAATTCATGTAGCAATCGTTTGAGAACCAACTTGTTTGAATGATTTTGGTCTGGATATTTTTGGGCATACACCCTCGACGCCAAAAGGCAATTCTCTAAATACTCACCAATCGCTAGTCATATCTATCCGCTCTTGAATGGAATAAGTTTTTATTTTAGACGGTAATAATTCAGTTAATGTTTTGAATAACGTAAAATACAATAACTGGTAATAAGAATTCTTTCAATAAGTTGAATAAATGTCGTTTTAAAGTTAAAGTCAAAGAATGCATTGAAATAAGAACTACTATTTGATAAAGCCAATATCTGAAAAACTATTTAGGTTAGGTATAGGGAATCCCAATATAAAATGAAATAGAATTTAATATTGTTTAGACCAAAAAAATACAGGGTGTTATATTTGAAATAACAAAGTTATCTTTGTCCGAAATTATAAAAAAGGGACAATGATTTTTGAACATTCTGTATAATATTGAGAAACGAGTTTTATCGAAGTCAATAGCCCAAAACCTCTTTTATGCTTGGTCAGAATTCAAAGGGATGATTTCTATACATTTCGATGTTATTTAGTTTCCAATTGTATCTACTAGCATTTTTATAAAAAAATCAATAACTCGAGAACGATTATAGTAAGCTACATGGTACTTTATGTGAAATCACATTTTTTTTTCCGAACTATTTAAAAGTGTAACTAAGTACAGGGTGTTCCATTTAAAAAAACACAACTTTAATAGATCACACTTTTTTGAGCCACCCTGTAGACTCCAAAATAATTTCCTTTTGCAGCCTTAATCAATATGCATCTAATGAAATAAAGAAATTCCCGAAAAAATTATTGTTTGGTTTACAGGGACCGTATCGTATGGGTTGCCCCACCCTGTATAAATATTGTATGGATGATATTTGTTACTTTTTAAAATATTTGCCATTGTGTTTTTACTGTTGATAAAAAAAATATTTAATACTTGAAGCCAACCAAAGTTTGTTGTCATATAAGTTGTTTTTGCCAGGTTTGCCAAAAGTTTATAGTGGGAGTTGAGAGAAGTAACATTGAAAACACGAAGACAGCTACAGAGTATGAATTATGCAGTCAAAGTATGTTTTGACAAACTAAATCCTACCTTTAATTACACTTAAACAACCAAGTTACAATGATTTTTCACACAAAAATCAAGAACATCTAAACCTTTTTATGAAAGAATAAGAACTTATTTCAAATATACAAATTTCTTACTTCCCAAACTATATCCCGTTCCCAATTCAGTAGAACCATGGAAAATAAAAATACCCCAGTGCATAACTTATCTAAGCAATTTCAATAAGCACGATACAAATCCTAACTTTCTAATAGCAAAATTTAACGATCTGCTATCCAAATACCCAAATCACAAAAAGATCTATACAAAATCTCGGAAGGCGTAGGTGCTGCAGTAGTAACCTCATCTGAAAAATTACTATTTAAACTCCCAATTGACAATACGATTCTATCTGCCGAACTATATGCAATATTTCAAGCTCTCAAATATATTAACACCACTGATTCATACAATAAATTCATAATCGTTACAGACTTACTTAACTCATTATATTTAATACAACATTTAAATCCCAAACATCCAATAGTACAAGACATTAAGAACGAACTATATTCAGTAAACAAAAAGAAGAAAATAGTAATATTCATCTGGATCCCTTCACATATAGGAATTTAAGGTAACGAAATAGCAGACAAGTGTGCTCGCGATGCAATTTGTGACGATAGTGCTCACCTCAATGTTGTAAGTTCGGACATAAAAAGGTCTCTTTTAAACAAAATAACGTTTATGTGGCAAAGTGAGAGGAATCAGTGCGAACAAAAGTTCTTCTTAATCTCAGCGTCTCCCTCGGGGGTTGCTAAATAACATGGCGATTTTAACTTTAGAGATGGCTGCGCGAAATAGTTCAACCGAGGAGAGGCCAAACCAGTCAAGTAGATTACATAACCTGGAAATTCTGCGTCCCACGATCTTTCCTTTTCCTTGGAGGATTACGCCTGATGTGTCCAAGAAATTCTAGTTTCCTTTTTTGAATAGTAAATAAGATCTTCACTTCTTTTCCCATTATATCGAGGACACATTAATTCGTAATGCGATCCATCCAGGATATTTTCAGCATGCGCCTGTACACCAACAACTCTAACAAAAGTTACAGGAGGTAAAGCCCACGTTCCAAAAATGGTTGTGTTATCCAGAAAACCGCCAGTGTAAGGTCAAAACATCACGCTTACGACTCGGCCGTACGAGAATTACACACGAATACCTAATGAAACAGGAACCCATTACTATGTGTGAATCCTGCAATACAGTTCTCTTCATTAAACAAATATTGTTAAACTGTACTAAATACACAATACCAAGAAAAACGTATAATTTACCTGATACACTGTCCAGTGCTTTAAGTATAAACAATGTCTGTAACGTGTTACTGTTTTTGAAAACCATAAACGTTTACAGTTTAATGTAGGGTCACTGTTATACTTTTGTAATTATATTAATGTGTTGCTAATAACCTTTATGGTTGATGCAATTTATTTTTTTATATAAAAAAAAATATATATGATATAATTTTGAGTGCGTAGAACTTCCAAATATTGTTCGAAATTGGTATGTAAATGTTTTCCTGGCAAAGTTATAATTTATGGATTGGTTTAACAAACTTGCTCGGTTTTAATTCGCGCAAGCAATTTTAATTGAAGAGAAATTTACATCCGAGGCAGTTTGTCGTTTTTAATGCAAATTGACAACACCGGTCTGCTGGCATTGGCCAGTAGATAAGATTTGACAGCAAAATGCGTTCTGTTTAATTAGATTTATTTGCAAATGCTTTATCTACGCTGCTGTTGTACAAACAGCGGAAATGTATTCCAAAATTCAAGATCACAATCGATAACATTTTCGGTTAAATAAATGGTACTGACAGTTTAATCGTGAGTACTGTATATTTAAATAAAAATAAAATAATCACTTTAAATTTTTTGAAAAATTTGTCTCAAAAACTTTTTGCAACCCATTTAAAAATAAATTAAAACTTCCACTTGACGTTATACGAAGTGGGCCACAAAAAACAGTCCGCCCCGATATTTGAAACAGTCCACTCCAAAATTTGGCAGTATTTATTAGAATTTAAGGAAATGCTGAAACACGACGTCGATTTTTGTTTCAAGGGGAACACATTTTTACGATACAAATATCTGTTATTATTATTCGGAATTAAAAGAAATTAAGGCGGGAGTACCATAAGGCAGTGTGCTTGGCCCCATCCTATATCTACTATACACTAGCGATATTCCGACCTTTGTAGAGGACACGACGATACAGCCATTTTAGCTGTGGGCGAAGATCATGAAGAAGCCGTACAAATATCCGTTAATGAATTTATTAATTTGACTTAAAAATGGCGAATTAAGTTGAACGAGACTAAGTCTGTTTGCATCAACTTTACAAATAAAACAAACAACAAATTCGAATAAGCATTAATAATACTCAAGTACCGCAGATTCTGCAAAATATTTGGGTATTACACTAGACGCGAGGCTGCGCTGGAGTGCTCACGTAAAAAAGAAAAGAAAAGAGCTAGATATTATATATAAGAAAATGTATTGGCTATTGGGAAGACATTCCACCCTGTCAAACTACAATAAAATACTACTATATTAACAGATCCTTAAGCCCGTATGGACGTATGGCACCCAGCTGTGGGGTTGTGCCAGTAAAAGCAACATAGACATCATCCAGCGATTCCAAAACAAAGTACTTAGAAACATTGTTAATGCGCCTTGGTACTATAGAAATAGTGACATCCATAGAGATTTGGAAATAGACACCGTTAACCAGACCATAGAAAGGTTTGCCAGAAGTCACGAACAAAGACTCCTCCAACACGTCAAGTCGAGGCAATCCAGATCCTCGACAATGCGAATTTGGTAAGAAGACTCAAGAGGACGAAGCCTTTCGAGTTGGTGAAGTGACCGTAAAAAGCAGAGTGTAACAAAGTTGTTAGAATCTAAGGCATGCTAGTGAGTATGTCCTTAGTTTGAAGTATTGTTGTAGCTAATTTTGGTTAGATAAAAGTTGCTTATTGATCTTATTTAGATCAGATTGTAATTTTAAAAAATACCCTTTTTAAAGTATTTTATAAAAAAAACAAATATCTGTCATTTGTCAACTCCGTCCCTTCCATTTCCTTAACCCCTTGATTTAAAATAGGGAATGCATCATATGTGGCACATCGTTAGCAAGGCATTTAGATGGAGTATTAATCAGCATATGATTATCCATAATTTTTTTTTCGATATTTACACCGTGTCTGCAAAAAAAGGCTTAATTAATTTAAGGTGCAACACCTCTTAAAAATGAAACGCAACGCCTATGTGTTGATAATAATGATTAATTTATTATTTTTTAAATATTATTTTATTCTACCAAACAAATTTTTTCTATAAACTAGGTAAATAAGTGTATTCTTAGTGTAAGTGTTTTGGCATTTTTTATTTTTATTAAAAATTAAGGCAAACAATAGTGTTAATTTGTCAGAATTTATTGACCTCTAAATGTTCGGATAGCTAGACAATGTAAAAAGATATTTAAATATTTTAAATCAAATATTTTTAATCAGGAAAAACAAGTAATAAATAAAACAAACTCTCTCCTGTGGTCAAATAATATCCAAAAACGAATAAAAAAAAGAATATATGAAACTAGTGTACAAAGTATACTATTATACGGCTCAAAGACATGAGAGGTAACAAAAAGAGATAGGCAAAGGTTAGAATCGGCCAAAATAGACTTCCTACGAAGGAGTTGTAGGGTATCAAGGTTGCAAAGAGTCACAAACAATGAAATAAGGCAGAGAAGTGCAGCAGAAACACCTATAATGGAGGAAATTGAGAGACGACGACTTAAATGGTATGGACAAGTGTAAGACGTATGAAAGATGATCGATGGCCCAAAAAGATATTAGAATGGCAACCAAAATTCAGGCGAAAGCGCGGAAGATCAACAGAAGAGTGGTTAAAACAAACAAGAAAGGACATGGAGAAGAGGATGCGAGAGACGGCCAACGATGCTGTAAAAAACTATATAATACCGTCCGGACATATAGTGGTTAGTGCTCGTATTCAGTTTCATGAAGACAACTTTATCACTCATATGTATTAGATTTAGAAAATTTCATTAAACAGTCCTACAACAAGTCCCCACCAGAAAATTGGCAGAATATATCAGAGTATATCTCGCGCAAAACGATTTGTAGTGTTATGAACTTCATAAATTTTATCCCTACAAGATACATTTAGTACAGGAAATAAATGAAGATGACCCAGACAGGCGACCACAGTTTTGTGAGATTATAAATGACAAAATAAATACTAATGCAAACTTTTTATTTAATATTTATTAACATTATTTGTTTCTGTTTCTGCTCCATAACAAAAATCAAACTCAATAATAAAGGACATTTTTAAAGTTATCATAAAAAATAAAAATAAAACACGGTTAATTAAATTAATAAAACTTATAATCTTAAACAATGATAGATACGGTAAATTACTTTTACACCCCAAGAGATTTCCTTTAATTTAGTTATAAAACTACGTCAGTCATGAATATGATATAATTCCGGTGTATTTCGTACCAATAAGCATATTCTATTATTATTTAGGAACCTGTAGGAATACCAGCGAATTATTAGTTATTCATGTCAGTAAACGTAGTGAAAATGTAATTTACATGCTAAAATGACTCTCTAGTTTAATATGGCATACCTCAGCGGCCTAATATCAATTGTGAAACTCAAATTCCGGAAGAACAAAACATAGAATGATGACATTCAACGACTAATTGCTTTTGATTATGCTAACACCAAGGATTGTTTGCCTTCTATTTATTTGCAAATAGATGCAGCATTCAATCATAAACATGTTGAAATAACACTGAAAAACAAACTCACAATTTATTTACTGTTATTAAAATGTTTAACTGTTTTAAGTTATTTACCAATTTATTTTTGTCTTCTTGTTTGAAATATAAACAATATTGTTATTTAATACTCATGTTAGTCTACATACAGGGTTTTAGTAAATAAGTGCGACAAACTTTAGGGGGTGATTCTGCATTAAAAAATAATAAGTTTGATATATAAACGTATGTCCGCAAATACTTCGTTTTCAGAGATATGGGTTCTGGTTTAATGTTATTGTATTAAATAGTTCTTGATAATGTATTAAAGAAATAAAAAATACGCGTTGGGATGTTTTATTTTTTTTGCATAAAAACGAAAAAAAGGCAGGAAAGATTTTTCGTTAAAAATTGAACGATAAATTAAAAAATGATTTTTTATTTAAAACATCTCAGTTGCGTACCGTTTTTTTTAATGGGATAATTACCCGTATGAACATCAAATTCTTAATTGCATGTCAAAAAATGCGTAATAAGTACCTCTTAAAACCCACCAAATTTCATTTGCATATCTCTACCGGTTTCAGAGCAATAAATAAATCGTCGGTTTTTAAGAAAAAGTTTAACACCCCGTATCTCTAAAACGAAGTAATTGTGGACATACGTTTTAAAAGCATTATTGTCATTATTGTTTTATGCAAATTCGCCCCCTTAAGTTTGTCACACTTATTTACTAACACCCTGTATAAGCCAAGCATAATAACTACCATAAAAAAGCAAACAATATGTTAATAATCCATACATTTTTAGTTAATATTTTAGCAGCACACCAGAGCTGGTATTACATAAATTAAATAAAATCCTTTGGGACGTTATGTTTCATATTTTAAGCAAAGGACTAATCTGATTACTTAAATGCATCCATCAAAAATACTCTTCTAATTGTAGCAGAAAATAATAAACACCTTCTTATAGATATTAACGTTTATTTACTAATACACTAAAAGTTATTTTAAAACGATTTTTAATCAGAATTTCATTAGAAATCAAAACATTTAACCGTTCTGTTAAAAAAAAGAACTATATTCTAAGTTCCTTTTGTATTCTACCAAAAATTACAAGTAACGGTGTCCTAATTGCTTAAGAAGGGGTTAACCTTCACAAACATGTCAGAGTAAATTTGCGGTGTAAAGCGGGAAGTAAATATCCCGAGCGAAAGGGGCGAAGACCAATGACGAACAAAAAACGCTTAGCGCTGTTTGCGTCTCACTCCAACACACTGTTGCGTAAATTTCTAGTAAATTTGGCCTTGCCGGGTCTGCGGCCGTCGCCGTCGGCCGTTAGAATTCTTAGAATAGGCCTCCTTCTGTATTATCAAAAAATGTCCATAAGGATATTAAAAATAAAATGAGTATCCTATTTATCATAATGAATAATTCGCGTATGATGAATACGAATATGGGTAGGTAGTTAATAAAAAAATAGATACACACAAAAAAAGAAACACTGCAAAAATGCTGTTTATGAAAAAACTCTATTAAACATTTTCATACATAACAAAATATTTAGAAATGATCTTCTTCGATAGGTATGAATGAATGACATTTTTTAAGGTATTCAGTAATATTCAGTATGCTCACTAAACTTGAAAACTCGAAAACTCACAAGATATATTTGAAAAAAAATATACAAATAACAATCTAATTGTACAGAACTAACTTATATCAATCTCTTATTTCCATATTTCTTCTCTCGTATCTACTGTCAACTATTTCAGGCAGCAAATATTTCATGAAAAAACCTACTAATTTTGATTTCATCTTATTTTGCCAAAATGTATCATTACGATAAATTTTTCAATTTTTATACCTTTATATGTCCATACTGACCTTGAACTTGGTTATACCAGTTATGGTTTTAATTGAACTCCCCATTTTTCCTCCAACATCACCTAATTAGTCGCTAATTTCGCTACTTCTACTGACATTATCACACGTGCTAAAATTTTTGGAATAGCTTCAGTGATATTTTTGGTTTTTATGAATGAAATTACGATTCATTCAACAATTCATAGTATCCATGTAAAAGTGCTTATTTGGTGCGAGGGCGCTCGAATTAGTCATGAAAAATGCTCCGTAATTGTGTCTGCAGGAGTTCAGCAAAAATCATTTTTGACCTAGTAATTCTTGACGGATCGCGATAATTTTTTTTTTAATAAAGACAACTGTATAATTAAGGCATCTATCGAAGTACTTTTTTGAAATACGATATATCTTGTGAAATAAAAAATAGTGAATATGGCCAAAATTTCGTACTATTTTTGCTAGTTTTTTTTTCAAAAAATTAAAAAAGTACTTTAAGCGATGCCTAGACCTAACCTTTCTCGAGCAGAAAGTGAAAAAAAATCACGATTTTTTCAGCGAGGTCCGAGTAATATGATTTTTGCCAATCCTTGTTTCACAAAGTTTTACTATCAATCCCAAATAAGGTTAAACCCCTCTTAAGAATTAGTCACCGGAAACTCAATAAATCATTAGAATGACTCGCTTTTTATCCACGTAGTCATATCCAGGGTGGCCAACCGAAAACGAAACAGAAACTCCGTCAACATTTTAGAAAAACGCTCAGACCCGTCGATTTTTTATCAAAGGAGGACACTCTTTACCGGTATTTTTGGCTCCACTACTTTCAACTTCAAGCGAGGGTAAGAATTACCCCAAAATTGTTAAATGGCATTGGGGGTCGAATAAGATGTCTTTTGACAGCTCTGACAATTCTCTATACAATAGTTTTTAAATTTTACATTTTTTTCAAATAGATGTCATAGGAAGTCGAATAAGACAAGTTTACGAGAGATGGATAATATGACAGTGACATTGAGCGAAGGGTGTTGGCAGAAAAACAAATGAATGGGGCACTGCATAACTTTATGAACAGCAAGGAAGTGCCAAAAAAGGCACGTCTGGCTGTACATAGAGGAGTGTTGGTTCCTACACTTATGTATGCTAGTGAATGTTGGGTTTGGCAGAAGAAGCATGAAAAAAGGATCAATGCTGCGGAGATGAGTAGTCTGAGAATTATAGCCGAAATGACTCGGTTGGATAAAGTAAAAAATAGTGAGATAAGAGAACGCTGTGGTGTTTAAGAAGATGTGGTTACAAAGATAGATAAAGAAATGCTTAGATGGTTTGGACACGTAGAAAGGATGGATGAAGGAACATTGACGAAAAAAAATTATAAGGAGAGTTTGAATGGACGAAAGTCGGTAGAGGTCGACCCCGGCAAACATATCTCGATCAGATCAACATTGTTTTGAAGAAAGGCCAGGTCAAGAGTACCAACAAACGACGAGCATGTATGAGAGCACTGATAAAAGTGGAGGAAGCAAAAGATGTGTACGAACCGTAGACAGTGAAAGGAAGTGGTCTCTGCCTACCCCTACGGACTATATGTATTTATGTATGTATGTATGTAAGAAGTTTTGAAAAAGAAAATAAACATTTTCGAAAGCTCGACTGAAAAAACGAAGAATTTTTATTAAATGGGTCACTCATAATTGCTATCCAAATAATTTAAAAAAAACTTTTGAAATAAATATATAAAACTAATGCTTTTAAGTGAACAAGGATCATTCAAATAAAAGAAGTTTTAATTTTAATTCACAGACGACCACAAAAGTATAATCCGAGAATCAAATGCAATTCGAAAAAATGAAGTAAAAGGTTTAAAGAGAGCAGAAACAAGCATTTATGTAAAAGCAAATTTGGTTTTTAATATTATGTCCGAATTCATAGGAACGTTTTACCAGAAAATATTTATAGCATTTTTAAAAAAAATGGTATGTGCAAATACATTTTTATTCAAATCGGTCTAACTTTTTGTTTATTTTCTGACGCATTGTGACACAAATCCGTTCTTCTTAGTGATAATCTTCCAAAAATGTTATTGAGACAGGTATAATGGATAATCTACTTACGCAGTAACCAAAATATCTGGAAGTGGGATAAAATCGTCCAAAGTTTTCTCATAAAACAAACCCGGAGTTATGAAGCGTTATCATCGGCTTATTGCAAAATTATGCTAAAATCTTTCTTATAAGGATACACGGGCTTATCCATAAATTAACTAAAAAAGCAATGAAAATTAGATGTTTTAAGATAAAACACAAATTAAAAAAAAAATATTTTTAAACGTAATAATTTATTTATACAGGGCAGGTCATAAGTCAGTACAAATACCAGAACAGTTCAATAAAAAAAAATGAACATGGTCGCGGGACCTAGGACAGAAGTGAAACTTTACTCTCTTTACATTGAAACAAAATTTGTGTATCCAAATTATCTTTTTCTTATAGTGCATCTTCTATCGGAGGTTTGCTATCATCACAGCTATCCGGATCTTATTGACTGCAGCTCGGAAGAGTTCAACATTGCTACAATTTAACCAGTCCCTTAGGTTTTTAAGCCAAGACACACGGCGTCTTCCAATATTCCTGCTTCCACCAATCATTTAAAAACTTTAGGCACTATAAGATAATCGTTGAGAGGGGGTGTTGGACATAACTTAGCAACGTAATATATTATTATTAAATACACATTGTATGTATAAGTAGTTAGATTTTTGAAGTTGTCAAAAATATATTTTTTTAAGTTAAGTTAAAATTTATTTCTGCTATTAAATAACCAACACTTCTTCTTCTTTGTGTGCCATGCTTGTTTTCAAACGTTGGCTATCATCAAGCGTTCAGGCGTTCCCTATCATAGAGTTGACAATTTGTTGGAAAGCTTCTCGATCGGTAGCTACATGAAACAATTTTTCGACTGTTCGACCCGTCCAATGTCTAATATTACGAAACCAAGAAAGCTGTTTTCTGTCAATCCATCGCTTTCCTTCTATGTCACCCTGGATAATTAATCGGAGCATGTGATATTTATGCCCCCTCATCATATGTCCAAAGTATTCGACTTTTCTTATTTTGATGGTGTTTGTCAATTCTCGCTCTTTATGTAGGGAATTCTAACACATGTTCGTTAGTTGCGTGTGCTGTCCACGGAATCTTTAGCATACGGCGATAGCACCATAACTCAAACGCTTCCAATTTAATTAGATGCTATACTTTCAGTGTCCAGTTTTCACATCCATAAAGCAAAACAGACCAAACGTAGCACTTTAATACACTTATACGGATGTTCATCATAAGACTTCTATTACATAGTACAGAACGCCAACTAGTGAATCTTTTACGTGCCAGTTCTATTCTGGTTGAGATTTCTCCATCGATTTCAACTCTACAGTCTATCCAGCTACCCAAACACCTTAAGTGTTGTACTCTGTCCAGAATTTTACCATCTAATTTTAATTTTGGATACTCGATATTAATTTTACCGACAACCATCCACTTCGTTTTCTTTGTGTTGACTCTTTTCCTTGCATGTATTGTTTACTGCATTTAGTAGTGTTTGGAAGTCTTCGAGGCTTTCTGCCATTATAGCAGTATTATCAGCTTACCTAATGTTGTTAATTACTTCTCCACCAATTTTAACACCTTTATGGCGATATTTCAGCGCTTCTTCAAAGACAGTTTCCGAGTAGACATTAAAAAGCATTGTTGACATGTCACATCCCTGCTTAACGCCTCGTTTAATAGAAACTTTTTTTGAAATCTCCACTTTTACTCTAGCAGTTTGGTTATAGTAAAAGTTTTTGAGCAGTCTTACATCATATGAGTCAAGACCAAATAGATCTAAACATTGAAACAGTGGTGTATGCGGTACGTTGTGTCAAAGGCTTTCTCAAAATCGATGAAACACGTAAATGTTTCTACGAAATTTAACACTCTTTTGCAAAAGTGTTCGCATGCAGAACAACGCCTCACGGGTACCTATACCGCCTCAAATACCAAACTGCTCATCACTGATTCTGTCCTCACAAAGTCGATATATACGATGGTGCAGTATCTTTAAAAATATTTTAAGTGTGTGACTCATCAAACTGATAAGTCGGTAGTCACTACATTTTTTTGGGTTACTCTTTTTCGGGATAGTAACAAATAAGGATTTTAACCAGTCGTCTGGTATTTCACCAGTGCTATATATCTTGTTAAATAAGGATGTGATGATCCCAACGCTCTCGTCGTCTAATAATTTTAGCAGTTCTGCAGGTACCTCGTCTGGTCCAGGGGGTCTTTCTTTGCTTCGCTTGATCTATTGCCTTTTGTACTTCGGAAACTAGGATCGGTGGACCTAAGGCCCCTGTTTGATGTTGTTTGTTCGTATTCTTTTTGGTCGTCTAACCTAACCAACACTATAGTTATGATAAATTGGTAAAATAACCTATGACCATGACATGACCATGTTGCTAACATCGCAAAGTCGGCAAGCTAGAAGCTAGGTTTTCTGTTGAAAGCCAGAAAGTTTTTTACTCCTGATTAACTGTTGACGACGTACAAGGCTCAAATCCGACCTCTACTGGAGTATTGCTCGCACATTTGGGGTTCAGCACCAAGACATTCTCTTCGTCTTCTAGATTCCATTCAGAAAAGAGCCATTCGCTTGATAAACAGCTCAACTCTCACAGATACCCTTCACCCTCTAGTACATAGAAGAAAAGTTGCAGACCAGTCATTGTTCTACAGATATTTCCATGGCAGATGCTCCAGAGAAATAAAAACTTTTGTACCACCATTGGCCACATGCTACGTAATGGAATAAGCTTCCAAAATCAGTTTTTCCAGAGAACTATGACCTGCAACTTTTTAAAAAGCGTGTCCACGATCATTTTCTTTCTATAATCCCTTCCCCTTCTAATAGTCGCAGTGCGGGCCATCCGCGGCCCACACAATAGGTCTACCATTTTTGAGACTATTTTCATAAAAAAAAAAAAAAAAAAATCGAATAATATTTTGCATTTGTTAATTTAAGTCTACAAGACACCCACTTTTCACTACTATATCACCATCAACCAAAAAAAATTTCGTCTCACCCCAATATTTAAACACTTCCTTTAAGAATTAAAAAATTAATACTGACTGGAAAAAAAAATTGTTAGGATTAATAATATTTTTTAAAAAAATGACGGGATAATTTTAATTTGAGGTTATGGTTATAATGACAATTATTTGGAGGATGGCAACAAACAAAAACTACTATGATTATTAACTTTTTCATTGCAAGAAATATTTTTTATCCTAAAATGAAATTGGTAAATAAATATTTCCTACTCTAAAGAAACTTGGTGGTTGATAAATGTTTAATTTTTAATACCTATATCTTTAGTAAAAAAGTTTGAAATGTGTAAATATTATAAAAACAATAACGTTTCATAAAGTTTTGACGTTATTAAATTCAGTTTAGGCTTTAAGTTATAAAAACATACTTTCCACGTAGTTTATCGCAACTTTTGTATTAGTTATAAAAGTTGTTGGAAAATGCCTAAAAAGTCTGTCAGCAGCGGTGTCATATTTCTCACAGGATTGTAGTGACACCTAAATACTTGAAAAATATAATGTCAATGAACAGTTAAACTTTGAAAAACTTCAAACTTTGTTTTCGTCCTCAACTTATTCTTGTACTGATTTTGGTTGCACACATTTTTTGGAGTGAAAACTTCTTTAGGTAGGTTATATGCGGGTAATAATAAAGCATCCGGTGACGTCAGCAACAGCTCAATATTTTCGATATAGAAGGTGACAGCTGCTATTGGCAATGGTCAAGATAATATTAAAATAAAATAAATAAGTTACATTGTACTTTTCTGTAGACTGGCGGCTTGTTTACGAAATATTTATTGCTTATGCACTTGTATGTTTTCGGTAATTTTATCTGTCAAAGAGACAGTGTAAATTTTGTTTGCAAAAAGTGTATGGAGAAAAATCACGTAACGCGAGATGGCGCTGTCAATGAGAAAATATCGTAACGAGGTGTGAACTACAAATATTCTGTCATTTGATCAATTGTAAAACCAAAGTTTTAATTGAAGGAAATTTTAGTTATCTCAGAGATTTGAGTTGATTTTTTGTGTTAAACTATTGGATTGAAGCTGTATACAAGAAAAGATCTCCTGGAAGACCCCCAATACGATGGCACGAAAGCTGGAGCTTGGTGTCTTAACTACGGTTGTAATCGTTAAAAAATAAACAGGATGCAATCCTACAACAAAGAAGAAAAAAAAAAAAAGAAAACATCCCCCACTGACTTTTTAAACCAGATAGATATAAAAACAATGATTAAGTCAGCGTGTTCCCGGACATAAACCCGATTGAATATGTGTAGGATTATACTAGACTGAAGACTTGAGTCAAGAATTTCTGGTAATCAAAATCGAGAAAAAGTAAGTGTTTTAGTGATTGAGGAATGGGACGTTATGGTTTTAAAAACTGATCGATGACTGAACGAAATATTAGCGAGTCGCAAATTGGCTTTAGAAGAGGATTCGGTACAAGGGAAGCTCTGTTTAGCCTGAACGTTTTGATCCAAAGAGCGCGAGATGTCAACATGGACGTCTACTCATGTTTTATAGATTTTGAAAAGGCCTTTGATAGGGTAAATCATGGAAAGCTAATGGAAATTTTAGAGCAATCGGGATTGGATGATAAAGATCTGCGAATTATAGGTAAGCTATACTGGCACCAAAAATCTTGCGTTCGCGTTGTCGATTACTACAGAGATTTCCAACATTTAACTACCTGGGAACAAATTTAAATGATCAATGGGATCACTTTAAGGAAATCAAGATACGGATTGAGAAAGCTAGGACCAACTTCAACCGTATGAGAAGTGTGCTCTGTAATAAAAAGCTAAATCTAAAAACTTGAATTCGATTTCTCAAATGTTATGTGTTCACGGTTCTGCTATATGAAGTTGAGGCTTGGACCTTGACTAACGATGCTTCCAGACGTCTTGAAGCTTTTGAACTTTGGTGCTATCGCCGAATGTTAAGAATCTCTTGTATTTATCTTATAACCAATGAAAAAGTGCTGCAACATATACAAAAGGGAAAAGAAATTCTTAAAACAATAAATATAGATTGCTACAACTAATCACTGAGGGTAAAATAGAAGAAAAACGAGGTCCCGGGAGACGCCGCATATCGTGGCTGAAGAACATGCACCAATGGACCGGAAAAACATTTGCTGAATTGTTTAGAGCACCAGTAAATAGAGTCATTTGGGCCACAATGATCGCCGACGTCCGCTGAGGATATGGCACGATTAAGAAGATCGGCGACTTTTTTAGAAGTATATGAAGATGAGTTACTAATGTAAGAGCTCGTGGAAGGGGGGGGGGTTAGGTTAGGTTACCATTAAAATCAAAGAAAAACGGCATTAAATGATTAACTAAGTTTAAAATGGGTAATATGTTATTCTTTTTTTATTCAGTCTAACATCATCGAAATTTTTTTCTTTTTTCACCAGCTTTTGTAAAAAGCATTACATAACGCATAAAATATGTGAATTTTCAAACAAAATTTAAATTATTATTTATTATCATATTCTTGTCACATCAATTAAATTATTATTTAATCAAAAAAAAATAAAAGATAAAATAAAAACTCGGCGGTATTTTTTGCAGCAACGATGCAAAAATAGCAGCGTTCACGCTCATAATAAATGTTTCCCCATATTCGCAGCATTAAATTGTTTTAAATTTTCATCATTTAATTTAATAGAGCGGCATACCTGAGCGAAAAGTGTTTTTAAATGAAATTATGTGCACGAAAACAGAATACCATCGACCATACTTTTCGCAACTTGTAATTTCATTATTTTTTTTGTCAATTTTCGCGTAAAAATTAACTTTTCTCTTTACCTTTTGAATACTTTAAACGTGAATAAAGTTTTAACGTTAAAAGTAAGCGTTGTTTGATCAAAGCAAACGCAAATATTAGCAAAGGTAATATTGCGACATGCTTTACTAATAAAATATATCTGATGACGGTATTCTAGGTGTTTTTTTTCCCGGGGGCTCGTATCAACATTGGTTAATCCATGTTCTGCGGACAACAAGTCCCAGTGTGCCCACTGTATATAATTGGGCCCTCACATAGGTAGTCCTGTACTTTAAAAAAATTTCAGGTTGTCAATAATGGAGGCGTTGCTAAGCATTTTAAGTTCCAATTCTTGTTACCCGAATTTTTTTGTCTTCCAACCAAGGGTTCTTCGCTACACCATTGATAGTAAAGAGGAGTCCCATCCTACTCTTTACAAAATGTACAAAGCAGGGGCTTACTGTAGCGACTTGTCTCTAGTTATTTTGACCATTCTGTCGTCATTTATCCGATCTATGTATTCGTTCTACTTTCTCTTTTTTTCCAGTATCCATTCATTTACGTTGTCTATTTTACATATTCCTAAAGTCCTCGCTTACCTCACTGTCAAAAAGTGTTTTTCCAGTGATTCTGCGCAGTATTTTCATTTCTAATATTCTCTTTGTGTTCGATGTATCTGGTCTAGTTTCCGCTGTGTATGTAAATATAGGTCGGATGACCGCCTTGTAGATTCGGGATTACGTCGTGATTCCGATATATTTGTTTCGGAGGATTGTATCGTTCAAATAAGTTGAGGTTCGTGCTGATTTTGCCGCTTGGTTTCTTACCTTCGCCTCGATGTCACCGTATCCTGATATTTCTATGCCTAGGTATTAAAATTTCATCTCCTGTTGTTTAATTTTATCATCCACAACCAGTTTGCAACTGATAGGTGTTTTTGAGGTGGTCATGCATTCGTTCTTGCTGCAGATATCTTTTTTTTAGACTTTTTGCCGTTGTGCTGAATTTTAATAGTATTCTTTGTAGGTCATCTTCGTTTTCTGCAATCAGAACAACATCATCAGCAGAGCATAGCGTTTTGACGTCTTTGTTCTCCATTTTATACCCTTTCAGGTTACGAGTGCTTTTTATTATTTCGTCCATAATTTTGTTGAACAATAAGGGGCTAAGGGAATCTCCTTGTCGAATACCATTATTTACAGAAATTTCTTTGGTAGTTATGCCATTAACTTTGGCTTGTATTTTGTTTTTTTGGTAAATATTTTTAATTGTTTTTATGATGTTATATGGGATTTGTCTATTGTATAGAAGGTGTACCACATCCTCCATTTGGTCAAATGCCTTTCTCAGGTCTATAAAACACATGAAGGCTGGTTTGTTATACTCGATGGATTTTTCAGTTATACTGCATCTGTACAAGATCTTCCTGATCTGAATCCTTGTTGTGCATCGCCCAATGTGGTGAGTTTATATATTTTATTTGTTTGTTTGTCTGCCTAAGGTAAAAACAGCAACAGGCTCACAGAACCGAAACTCAAGACAAGATAATAAGCATCTAACCACTGTAACTAACTAAAAATATTAATAATTATGGAGTTAATAAATTAAAGTTGATATTCATCTTGTCGTTTTCGTTTCCCTTTCACATGCTTCATATTTTTTAAAAATTTGTGTTAATTTTTTTTTGTTTAAAAGGTATTTTAAATCGGTATGTTCCAAATTAATATCCTGTATGTTTTTTTGTTGTAAAAAAGAAGTCGCAATGCATGGTAGAAGGTAAGTTTTGTTTTTTTTATTTTTTTTTATATCTTATAAATAATTATTACCTCCTTTTTTTAAAAAATGCTTCCAATCGTAGATTTTTAGTTAAATTTTAGCAAAATGTTACTTTTGGAAAAAGGTGAGAACGTATGCTAAAGCAGACTATTGTTTATTGGCGAATTACGGTCGTATTTTGTTACATATTTGGGTAAAATGGAAAAGGGAGAAATTATCCGATTTTGGGACGTTACCGACTAGGCTCCGGTATCTAGGGATTTAGCGGATGCTAATCGCTTAGAAATAAGGGTTTATACACTATGTGCTTTATACCAAAAGCGACTTCATCAAAGATTCAATACCTTACGCTTTAGTTTATTGTTAATTTAATTAAGTTTGGGATGCGAGAATAATTTTTAAATAGCTACTGTTTCAGAGATAGTCCAGTAACCTTAGGCCATATTTTACGAAGTTCTATTCAAGAGACGCAGCCTCTGGCCAATTTTTTATAGGTTGTTTGTACCTACAAGAATATAGTCCTGAATTTTCGGCCATTGCCGGGGTATATTTTAGCAATAAAAATTATTGAAAATTAAAAAATGGATATTTTTGAGATAATTTTTTTGGAACGCGTCCTATCGAAAAAAGTTTTCAATAAAATGTGTGCATCATAACGTCATCTGTAAAAAAGTGCTAACATTGTTAATTAAGCGGTTAATGGCAAATGAAATTGCAACCGCAATCGGGTGTTTATCAACATATTGGTTTGAAACTTGTACATTATGTATAGGAGCCAAACCCCAAAAGAATTATGCAAGATTTATTGATCCGCGAAATATAGTTTAGCAACAATCTGCGATCATCGAAAAATCTTTGCCTTTCAATAGAATTTCCCGACGAAGGCCCACAGGGTGAAAAAAATCGAGAAGCTTCGTATCATCACGCACAAGCGATTCGAAAAAAAATTTGTTTAAAATAGATGCTGTTTTTCGGCGATTTTATATTTTTGCTTATAAACAATTTACAATTCCAACTAAAGTTGCAAAAATATCTGAAATATTCTTGGACTATCTAACGCGTTTTTGAAAAACAAAAAATTTAAAAAAAAAATATGCAAATTTTCTATTGTTGCAATAAAGATTTTTGCAAAATTCGAGTTTCTCAGCAATCCCTACGCTTCCGGCCATGCGATTCAATCAAATTATTCCCTTTACGAGCAATTATGCCATCACAGTTATCGATTTATTTCGATGTATTGGAAATAATTTCGTGCGCGTGCGATAAAAGTAAAGATGGGTGGTTACTTGTAGAACGTTATTTTGGAACGGTATAATGCGTTGTAGCGTTATCATAAAATACCGTTTCAAAATAATGTTCCACAAGTAACGACCCATCCCTACTTTTATCGCATAAATTATCTATTAAGTTTATACAGGGTGGCCAACCGAAAATAAAACAGAGCCATTTGCAGGAACCTCGTCAACATTATAGAAAAACCTGTCAATTTTTAATTAAAGAGGGACACTCTTTTTCGATATTTTTAATTCCACCAAGCGAGGGTAAGAATTACCCCAAAATTTTTAAATTGCAGTGGGGTCGAAGAAGATGTCTTTTGACAGCTCTAACAATTCTCTATACAATAGTTTTTAAATTTTACATTTCCTCCAAATACTTTAAAAAAAATTACATGTTAAAATTCCAATTATTTTAGTTGCTTCATAACTACTTAATTGATTAAATGTTTAAACTGATGACCACCCGCTTCCATACAATAATAAAGATTTTGTTCAAAACGTTCATGCACAATCCGAAGATTTTCCGGAGTAATTCGACGACACTCGTCGACGATTCTTTGACGCAAATCTTCCAACGACGCTGGTTGTGTTTTATAGATTTTACTTTTCAGATGTCCTCACAAAAAGAAAACGAGAGGCGATAAATTGGCGATCGTGGAGGCCATTCAATGCTGCCTCTTCTCCCAATCCAATGCCGTGGAAAACGTTGGTCTAAATACTGACGAACAATCCATAATGCGGAGGAGCAGCGTCCTGTTAAAAATAAAAATGATCTTCGTCATACTGTGGATCATTTTCAAATAGTATTTTGCATTATGCGGCGATTTTTCGTCAGTATTTAAACCAACGTTTTCCACGAAATTGGACTGAAAAAAAGGCAGCATGGAATGGACTCCACGATCGCCAGATTTATGGCCCCTCGATTTCTTTTTGTAGAAACATCTGAAAAGTAAAATCTGGCAACCAGCATCGTTGGAAGATTTGCATTAAAAATCGTTGACGAGTGCCGTCGAATATTTCGGAAATTTTTCGGAATGAGCGTGAACGTTTTAAAAAAAATCTTTATTACTGTATGAAAGCGGTCGGTCATCAGTTTAAAAATTTATTCAATTAAGTAGTAGGTAAGCAACTAAAATATAAAAAATTTAAACATGTTATTTTTTTTTAAATATTTTAAGGATACGTAAAAGACTAAAAAGAATTGTCATACATACATAAAGTCACGCTTTTTTTTCATTGGGGTAGGCGGAGACCACTTCCTTTCACTTACGCTATGGTTCTTATACACATCTTTTGCTTCCTCTACTTTCATCAGTGCTCTCATACATGCTCGTCGGTTGTTAGTGCTCTTGACATGGCCTTTTTTCAAAACAAAGTTGATCTGATCGAGATATGTTCGCCGAGGTCGACCTCTACCGACTTGTCCATTCACACTCGCTTAATAAATTTGTTTCATCAATCTTCCTTCATCCATCCATTCTACGTGTTCAAACCATCAAAGCATTCCTTTATCTATCTTTGTAACCACATTTTGTTTTACTCCAGAGCGTTCTCTTATCTCCCTATTCTTTACTTTATCCAACCGAGTCACTCCCGCTATACTTCTCAGACTACTCATCTCCGTAGCAATAATCCTATTTTCATGCTTCTTCTGCCAAACCCAACATTCACTACTATACATAAGTGTAGGAACCAACACACCTCTATGCACCGCCAAACGTGCTTTTTTGACAATTTCTGGCTACTCATAAAGCTATACAGTGCCCCATTCATTTGTTTTCTTGCCAACACCCCTTGCTTAATGTCACTGTCATGCTTTCTTCTCTTTTAAAAACCATTACTTTTGTTTTGCTTACCTTTATTTTTATCCCTTTGTTTTTTTAGGGCATCATGCATAACATTAACCATCGCTTGCAACTCCTCTTCAGATAACGCTAATATAACTTGATCATCTGTGTAAAGAAGGCATTTGACGATCAAATCATTCATTTTTAATCCATACGCACTCTCAAATCTTCAAATCTTTTAAACAATTGTCTATGTATAAGTTAAACAGCCATGGCGAAGCCACACATCCCTGTCTCACACCTTTTTTGATGTTAAACGAGTCCGTGCAAGCTCCGTTTATCCTGACACAAGCAGTGGAATTGTCAGAGCTGTCAAGACATCTTATTCGACCCCCAATGCAATTTTGGGGTAATTCTTACACTCGCTTGAGGTTGAAAGTAGTGATGTCAAAAATACTGGAAAAGAGTGTCCCCCTTTAATAGAAAATCGACGGGTCTTGGCGTTTTTCTAAAATGTTGACAAAGTTCCTGCAAATGGCTCTGTTTCATTTTCGGTTGGCCACCCTGCATAAAAACACAAAACACGGTATGTATAAATCTGGGAAATCTCGCACTATTGGTACTTACTTCACTAGAAAGTAGACAAAACAGTAACTTTTTTAAATGGCAGGATTTTCTGAGCTTAAAAAATAGGTGCATAGATAATGGTGCGATATACAGTATTCAGATTTATCTTAAGTTTCATCTGGTGTAATGTTAAATTAGTATTGTGCAAATAAACTCGTGCACATACACCGGGCTTAAGGTCCCAGATGCAAACGGTGTATTTGCACCATTATTATAACAGATAGTCATCAGCAATGAATTAATAGTATGGGTTGTGGCTGTTAGCGAAATAATTATCAGACGAGAGAATTTACTTTAATCTGGAAGGTATTTTGATTAATTTTTAGTCCTGCAAAGAATTTAAATAAATTTATATATTTAACAACTTTTTATTATATTTAGATACATTATAATTGGTTATCACACAAACAAAATGTCAAAGATAAACTACACTTAAGCGACTGGCAGCGTATGAGTCAGAGAGACGGCGATACTGAAAAGTAAGGGACGCATACTTGTGAGCGCGCGTAATAAGCAATTAAAAAACAGATAAAAAGAATGAATTTTTTTTAATTATCATTTAGGGATTTATTAAATATTGTATGAAGATTAAAAAACAAAATATTTTTTACATTTAATTTTTTTTCTTTTAATATTTTTCATGGGTCAAAAGTACCCAAATTTGGGATTTTTTGAACCTTTAAAAGTTCATATCTTCAAAAATTTTAACTTTATCACGAAAAATCGTGGGGCTCTTTTTTAATTTGTATTTTAAAAAAGAATATAAAAAAAATATTGTCCGGGTGGACATTAAAAATTTATTGCAATTGTTTAAACAATTTCGGTTTAAACAATATGGCATGGATTTGCTCCATGGCAACTTTAAAATTAAAATTGTAATGGTAATGATTGTGGTAAAACATGTATCTACTAAAAACAATTTTATTTGATAAGGGCAAAGATTATATCACACGTAGGTCGTTTTTGAGTGAATAATGTGTTTTAAAAATAAATCGATTGTGAGCAGAAGAAATCCTATTAAAGGAATTAATATTTAAAAATAAAGGTAACATAAACCATTTAGGAATATCTGAAGAAAAATGTAAACTGATGAGAGTTTAGAATTAGAACATAAAAATCACAAGCAATTTCACCAAAATTAAAATTGCAATCACTAAATTAATTAACAACAAAAAAAATTATTTGCAACAATTGCTCCTGCATATTAAGTTCATAAAAGTGCCATTTCAAATATTTTATTGAAACTTTGCTCTACGTTGTTTATCTTTTTTTGTACGAATCAACTTGTAATTCTAAAGACTGTTCTTTACTTTACAGGTCTAAAAAATGTTAGTGCCACACCTTAAGAACATCCGACGCTCATTTTTTGAACTATATGAATAAAACACACACACACGTGACTTTTAAAGAGAAAATTAAAAGTTAACTGAGTTCCGCAGGTTTCGAGTCATATTATAACTAAAAAAAATGATTTGAACAATTAACGTTTGACTGAGTCAATATTTGTTGATCAGCTAAAAGGTTGATCAACTCTACCGAAACAAAGTTTTTCACGTTCAACTTTTGTCGGCAAATAAATAAGGCAATAAAATACCTGAAGAAACTGGGATTAGACAAGGAGACAGCCTATGCCCAATCTTATTTAACATCATAACGGATAAAATCATGGAAGAAGTAAAGCAAGCTGTGAGAGGATATCGAATGGAAGACAAAAAAATAAAATTAATATGCTATGCTGACGACGCAGTGATCATCTCGGAAGACGAAGATAACCTATAAAGACTTTTGTATAAATTCCAACAAATAGCAGGAACGTTCAACATGCAAATATCCATAAAGAAAACAAAATCCCTTACAGTATTTAGAAAACGGAGAAGATGTAAACTAGCGATTTAAAATCAGAGTGTAGAACAAGTGATGTACTTCAAATATCTAGGGGTAAACATATCAAGTAATAGGAACCTAAAGGACGAAGTAAAAGCCCAAACAACAAAGGCATCATTAATATCAGGATACTTAAGAGATTTAATTTGGCGGAATGAACATATGAGCACTGAGAGTAAGTCAGAATACATAAAACTTGCGTAAGACCGTTCATGACATACGCGATATAAACCAGAGCGAATAACGCAAAAACCAATCGACTTTTAAGAACAACAGAAATGCGAACACTAATATCAATAACAGGACGTACGTTATTCGACCGGAAGAGAAATAAATAAATAAGTGAAACATGTGGAATTCAAGATGTACTAAGATGGGCAAGAAACCGGGAAAGAGAATGGAGAGACCACGTGACCAGAATGTCAAATGAGCGGTTGGCAAAAATTGCGAAAGAGAAAAAACCAAATAAACCTCAACCACGTGGACGACCACCTATAAGATGGTATAAAAGCTGGGCTTCAACATCCCAACTGCCACTGGCAAACCATTAATGCAAACACAGGATCTAGTCCTAACGTAAGAAGAGGAAGAAGAACTTTTGTCGATCAACCAAAATCGTTTAATTTAACTAGACTTATGAGAACGTGCCTTAACTATTTTTAGGCCAATTAATTAAACCAAGACTCGTGAAAGCGTGCCAATGATTCCATTTTGGATTAACTCATTGTTACGACTCGATGCGATATTTTAAATTATTTTTAATAAAACTGTTACAACAGTGTTTGTTTTTTGTAAATCAAGTGCCACAAAATAGCTAACGTCAGTAAAAAAAAGGGAAATTTGTTATGAAACAAGCTGTGAATAAAAAAAAAACCCACACATCTGATATACCTCATTTTTTTTTTTATTTTATCATTTACGTCTCGAGTCTGGAATAATAAAATCTTAAAACCATCGTTAAAAGTTTTTGCGCGAATTTTTTGTACGAAAATGAATGAAGTCGATAAAGTTGACACACCAACTATTTTTTGTCCGTTTCCAGAATCGAAATTCGGAATACAAAAATGTTTTTTAGGTTCGACCGAAAGGGTGGTTTGATTGAAATGGTTAGGGCGTTGACGGTTAAGAGGCAGTGTGTGTGTGTTTTTTTTATGGTTAAAGCAATGTGTTAAAAAATAAATTCGGTTTTTTATAATTTACCAACGTTGAAGTTATAAAGAAATAAAAAATAAAGAAAGAGTTAAAACGTAAATTTTTCAATTCTGTGTAACAAAGAAAAGTCTAGACTAAAATAATAAATCAACGCATTTTCGATAAGAATTTTATCCCAGAAAAATGTAAAGAACAACAAAGAATTAATAAAAAAATAAATTAAATAAATGGGATCCGCAAAAATATATTTTTTTGTAATCAAAAATAAATTTATTTATTAATTTTACCTAAACCCTCGAGAAACACAACTAAGCAGATCCTAAAATGGAGCAGGTCTGACTCACGAATTTTACCGGAACCGAGAAATTTAAACATGATTTTTTATTTGAAATATCCCAGTGGAGTGCCATTTTTTTCTTTAAAACAAATTGGGATCATTACCCGTATGCTCGCCAATAATAAACATAAAATTATTAATTACCTGTCAAAAATTGCGCAATGAGTACCTCTTAAAACCCACCAAATTTCATATGAATATCTCGACCGGTTTCAAAGCAATAAATAAATCGTCAGTTTTTAATAAAAACTTTAACACCCCATATCTCTGAAACAAAGTGTTTGCAAACATACGTTTATATAGCAAACTGTCATTATTTTTTCATGCAGAATAATCCCCTGAAGTTTGTCGCACTTATTTACTAACACCCTGTACATGTGATCGGATGCACAAAAAACTTGGGATTAATTTATATTAGATCAGATGAGAATCTTTTAAGAAACATGCTGCTCGAGAAATGTATCAAACTCCGTTGGTATTACATTTAACCCAATCAAACTCGCATGGTCAGTTCTTAAAACTGCTTGCTGTTAAGCGAAATTTGGCTGTTCAACTACCGCAGGAGAAGACATAGCAAATTGAAAACAAACTAAGTTCCGCCTGTAGCCACTAAATAATCTTATAAATAATAATATAAATGCAAACAAAAGTAGAACAAAAAGCGGAAATGCTCTGGGTCCAGACGAAATACCTGTGGATGTGTTGAAGATGATTGCAGAACAACACTTGAATTCTATAACAGCCCTATTCAATAGTATATATATATATATATATACGAGGGCAGTTTGATAAGTCAGTGACTTTTTGAATTTCCCGCGCAGTTACTCCAAATGCAACAGTGCTGCCGTCAACTATAATCTATCAGTGGGAAACTTTCTAATTTTGAGCAAGCTACGTCATGCAGTTGGTGTTTGATAGCCGTTCAAAACAGACAACCTCGTCAATATTTACGAAAATGGAAAAAAGTGAATTTCGTGTGCTGATTAAGCATTACTTTTTACGTAAAAAATCCATCCATCATTTCAATGGTTAAGAAGTGGTTTACAGAGTTCCGTTGTGGTCGTACCAGCACTAGTGACGCCGAACGTCCAGGTCGCCCAAAAGAAGTGATCACGCCGGAAATCGTCGATAAAATCCATGAAATGATATTGGATGATCGGAGAATGAAAGTGCGTGAGTTAGCTCATGCTGTAGGTATCTCAACTGAACGGGTTCATATTTTACACGAATATTTGGACATGAAAAAACTCTCTGCAAGATGGGTGTCGCGATTGCTCACACTCGATCATAAGCGCAATCGTGTGACCTCTTTAAAAGAGTGTTTAGCGATGTTCAGCCGTAATCCAGACGAATTTTTGCGCCGTTTTGTTACTGTGGATGAAACATGGATCCATCACATCACGCCAGAAACCAAGGAACAATTGAAACAGTGGGTTGCTCGGGGTGAACGTGGACCAAAGAAGGCGAAACAGAGTCTATCAGCCAACAAGGTCATGGCCACAGTTTTTTGGGATGTACGCGGTGTCATTCACATCGATTACCTCAAGAAAGGTAAAACGATCACCGGCGAATAATATTCAACAGATTCGACGTTGATTTGAAGCAAAAACGGCCGCATTTGGCTATTAAGAAGAAAGTGCTGTTCCATCAAGACAATGCACGTGTGCACACTTGTCTAGTCACGATGGCCAAAATCCACGAATTGGGATACGAACTGCTACCCCATCCAGCATATTCTCCAGATTTAGCCCCCTGCGATTATTTTCTGTTTCCAAACCTTCTTGAAGGTTATACACCGCAGAGTATTTCAGAAACTGGAGAGTAATATCTTGGATACCCAGTTCGGGTTTAGAAACGGATACAGTACTCGGGACGCATTATTTGCATACAATGTCCTCACACAATGCTGTCTCAATGTCAATCAGAAAGTTTACGCCTGTTTTATAGATCACAATAAGGCGTTTGATAGAGTGAGGTATGACCAGCTAGTAGAAGTGCTAAACCAGAAAAACCTGGACTCACGAGATATCAGGATCATTGTCAACCTTTACTTTAACCAAAAGGCAACAATGCGAGTACAAGAAAAGACAACTGACCCTTTAGAAATCAAACGGGGCGTAAGACAGGGATGAGTCCTCTTGCCACTTTTATTCAACATCTACTCTGAAGAAATATTCACCAGAGCCCGTGTATGCGAGTTTTGGGAGGCATCACATTAAATGGCAAGACAATAAATAACTTGCGCTATGCAGACGATACTGTCCTTCTTGCTGGAATTATGCGGGACCTACAAGAACTGCTGAACAGGGTCGTCACTGCCAGTCGACATTTTGGCTTGACACTTAACACAAAAAAAACCAAATACATGATTATAACAAAGAACAACGCTCCGCAAGAACACCTCTATGTAGACGAAGAACAATTAGAGAGGGTTACAAAATATAACTTTCTGGGTACAAACATCACCTGCACCGCTAATTATTGTTCCGAAATCAAGATCCGTATTGAGAAAGCACGAGTAGCTTTTGTCAAAATGAAGAAGATGCTTTGTAACCGCGACTTGAGCCTAGATCTTAGAACACGTATGCTGAAGTGCTATGTATTCCCGGTACTGTATTATGGCGTAGAAACTTGGACCTTTAACAGAATGTACGAAAGAAAATAGAAGCATTTGAGATGTGGACTTACAGAAGAATGCTCAGAATATCGTAGGTGGAGCACACGACCAACGCAGAAGTGCTTACCAGAATGAATAAAGAGTTAGAGGTGTTGAAGGAAGTAAAAAAAAGAAAGATCACCTATCTGGGTCACATAATGCGGGGTTCAAAATATGACATACTCCACTTGATAATCCAGGGAAAGATTATAAACAAAAGGTCAATTGGAAGAAGAAGAATATCTTGGCTGCAGAATCTGCGAGAATGGTTCAACATGTCTTCTGCAGATCTATTCAGAGCAGCAGTTTTCAAGGTCAGGATTGCCATGATGTTAGCAAACCTCCGATAATGGAGAAGCCCGATAAAGAAGAAGTACAACAAATTTGTTATTGCTGTTATTTGGTTCAATAATTTAATGAAATGTTTGTATCGTTGTAAATTAAAGAGTTTTTCAGTTTTAAATTGGTTATTTAAATTTTTTTTGCATTTATTTATTTTTTGAAATTGGTTATTTTCCATTTGATTGTGCTTATTCCCAAATTGACCCAAATTGAAATTAATGTTAAGTTGACAATACTTAACATTCTAACAGCTGAGTAATAATGGGTCTCTGTGGAAATAAAATTCTTTGGCGTCGTTTCCACTCCTCCGTATTTTCGTTAAATGAAATTACACCAATGCAGGCAAGTAAAAAATTATTTTTTCTTTGAATATGTCTTAACAAGAAGAAAAACAACGAACACTTTTCCATTGGTAATTTTACCTTGGAGAATCGAATCTCTCTAGGGAAAGAGAATTCAAAAAAACCGTTTTAATAAAATCCAGCTATAAAATTTGTAAATGTGTCGACGCTATTGTGTGTCAGTGGAAACTGAGGATTGGTTTTAATCTTGCATATGGGAAAATCGCTATATTTACCGTGTCGCTGCCATGGAATACCAATTGACCTTAAAAAATCATCTGGAATTCGCTCTGCTTCTGTAATATTACTCGTTTCGAGCATACGAGGGCGGTTTGATAAGTCAGTTACTTTTTGAATAAAACAAATTTTTTTCCGCAAACAAACATTTTATTTTTCTACATAAACACCTTGTAGCTCGATACATTTAGTCCAGCGTTTTTCTAATTTTTTTATTCCCTCCAAATAAAAGGTTTTTTCAAAGCTCTTAAAATACGCGTTTGTTTCGTTAATGACTTCTTCATTCGACTCAAATCTCTTACCGCCCAGCCATTTCTTTAGGTTTGGAAACAGAAAATAGTCGCAGGGGGCTAAATCTGGAGAATATGCTGGATGGGGTAGCAGTTCGTATCCCAATTCGTGGATTTTGGCCATCGTGACTAGACAAGTGTGCACACGTGCATTGTCTTGATGGAACAGCACTTTCTTCTTCTTAGCCAAATGCGGCCGTTTTTGCTTTAAATCAACGCCGAATCTGTTCAAAAGCTTTGAATAATATTCGCCGGTGATCGTTTTACCTTTCTTGAGGTAATCGATGTGAATGACACCGCGTACATCCCAAAAAACTGTGGCCATGACCTTGTTGGCTGACAACTTTCATTCTCCGATCATCCAATATCATTTCATGGATTTTATCGACGATTTCCGGCGTGATCACTTCTTTTGGGCGACCTGGACGTTCGGCATCACTAGTGCTGGACGACCACAACGGAACTCTGTAAACCACTTCTTAACCATTGAAATTGATGGTGCCGAGTCCCCGTAGTATTTATCAAGTCTTTCCTTAGTTTCAGTGATGGATTTTTTACGTAAAAAGTAATGCTTAATCAGCACACGAAATTCACTTTTTTCCATTTTCGTAAATATTCACGAGGTTGTCTGCTTTGAACAGCTATCAAACACCAACTGCACGACGTAGCTTGCTTAAAATTAGAAAGTTGCCCACTGATAGATTATATTTGATGGCAGCACTGTTGCATTTGGAGTAACTGCGCGGGAAATTCATAAGGTCACTGACTTGTCAAACTGCCCTCGTATAATGGGTACGTATTTCAATTTCGCTTTTCAATGTTTCAGATTACGTCGCGTCCTCTTTGATACTAAGCTGAAATTTTATTTTATCATTCCTTTTCGTTTGGATATTTGAATTTACGTGCCATTCAACTTTATTTAATCTTCCTCGTTAGTTATGAACTATGTGTTGAAGTTTATTTACATTTCTAAAGGCGTTTCTATCGTTATCCCGACCATCGTTTTAACATTATGAATCCTATGTCGCAAATGCAAAAATAGCTATTTGTGTATTAGGAGGGCAAAGTGATATATTGCCGCTGGACAAAGAGAGTTACCTGCTTGCACATCCCATATCATCTTTTCAGTTTCATTCGTCACTCTATTAATCAATATCTTTGCATACAGTTTGCCGACTATGCTGAGTAAACTAATACCTCGGTTGTTCTTACAGTCCCGCTACGAACGTTTTCTCTTGTAAAGCGGCACGATAACATAGATAACGTAGACATACATTTTCTTATTGACAAATATTCGACAAATATACGCTACTGGTAACCTATTTTACATCGACAGTGAAAGTGGTGCTGCTGTTACCATGAAGCGGAGACGTTTTGAGTGTTCATTTCATTGGTTATTTATTATGTCTAAATGTTTTTAACTTGGAAAAATATTACTTTATAAGCCCTGAGAATGAATTTAACAAAATTGGAAACGGTGGCAAAAAAAATAGTTTTTTCTTTTATAATCTATAATATAAAAATGAACCGCCGGTCGTTAGTCTCGCAAAAACTAAAATACCTCTTGACCGATTTTAATAAAATATTTAGGAGATCTTCAGATTAGTCCCGCAGGTGTTCCTGTGAAGTTTGGTAGCGATCGGATCAACGAAAGTGGTGGGAAGGGGATGAAATATACAAACTATTAAAAACGGCTGATATAAGTGTAGAATTGAAGACCACAGGCAAAGAAGGCGCTATGTCAAAAAACGGTATTTCGAGAAAACCCGTTCTAAAGCATTGGAACTTATATATTTTTGTTCGTTAGGGTGAGTAATATTCCAAATGATACACAAATGTACCTTCCATGTTTATTATTAATGTTTATTTAGTAAATTAAATCAAAGAGTAAATAAATTCTACAAAAAGTAGAAAAAGACACCTTATTACAGAAAAAAAAGGTAAAAACGCGCTTTGTCATATGATTTATAACAAAACATTAACCAACTTTTTCATAAAAAAAAATCTCATTTGTCTAAAATTATTAATAGTAGCAATAATTTATTTTTGAGGTGGCCAGTGTCAGTTTCTTGAATATGGAATGCTGTCAAAGTATTGCTGAGCTTCGGGTCCGCAAAATTTTTTAAGATCTTGTATATCTTTCCACTTTGCATGACTCAATGGTAATGAACCTAAAATTTTAAATTCCCTGTAGTAAAACTATTTAAAAATTTGTCATACACTAAACTCACAATCAAATAACAAATCGGGAAGATTAAATTCTTCAACTTTAAGCAGTTTATTAGGTCAAAATTTTCTGTCTGTTATGGGGCTTAATTCCCACATCCCATTGTAGGTGTTTCTGAAGTATATTAATTGGGGATGTTCTCTCACAATCTTCAGTTCTCTTATTAGTCTCGTTGAAAATGGACATTGTCTTCTATATCTGGGATTCAAAAAGGACGTCCAGTTTCTAAAAAGACCTTGTTTGGCTTCAACAACTTCAAGGGGCATAGGCTTTGCCCTAGCAGATTTGAAGTGATCATACCAGTCCGTGGATAATTCTGCACGTATTTTTTGGTTAATTTGGTTAATTTTTGTCACATTCCATGTAACTATGGCCTCTGATTGGAAATGTTATTTTAACGGAATCTAGTTTTTTTCAGTATGTACTATGTAATGAAGAGCACGAATTAAAGTGTAATTTTTATTTTGGTCTCCACTACATCACTATTTTCAGATTCCGACATAATTATTATTTTAACATCAAGCACCACGTGTTGAAATAGACAAACTAAGCCATAATTTACTACGAAATGAATAAATAACAAAAACGCAAAGGTTAGTTTGACTAAGCGCCTTCTTACCCAGCACCGCACTGACATAGCGCCTTTTTAGGCTGTTCGTCGATATTAAAAATTAAAATTACTCCCGACTGAGCGCATTTATAGCCTGAATGATAGGATAGGGTGAAACTTTTGAAATTTTTCTAATAGATGGCACTGATAACTCAATTTCCTTAAAAATTGACATAGCGCCTTCTTTGCCTGAGGTCTTCAATTCATAGTCAGATTTTAATTAAATTTTGTAAATGTGTATTTATTGCTCCAACTTAAGAGATGGGATATTTATTATCCCAAAAAGTCCCGATATAAGTGTCGAACTTATAGTTTTTGGGATCGCTGAGTTAAATAGTGACATTCCCAATTATGTAAGCACATATACAAAGGGGAGTTAATGGGATGAAATATAAAACTTTTAAAAACGCTGATATATGTGTCGAATTTATAGTTTTCGGGGTCGCTGAGTTTGATAGCGACATTTTTAAAGTAGGCAAGCCAACGGTCGGGCAGGACAACGTCTGCCGGGTCCACTAGCAGTTAATATAAAGCGTTCCTCATAAAAAAAATAAATAAACCCGAAAAAAGTAATTGCAATGAAATATTTTACAATGTAATACATTAGCACCCGGTTTACATTGCAATTAGGACCAAATTGTTATTTGTTAGGTCGTACATAAAATACTTTTATATTAATTAAAATAACGGCCAATATAATGATTCCCATAGAAAATGTTATGTGATTTATATTTCGAAAGCAAATAATTTTACACAATAAAATAAAAGTGATTTATGAATGTCACAAACACAAAATTATCATAGGATACCAATAAAGGTAGTGCTCTACACCACAAATTTTCATAAATCGATATGAAAATATTAATTTTCGTTTCAAAAGATAAACAATTTATTATTATGTATTTGTGCTATATATTGGTGAAATTGAATATTAAAAATGACAGAAATAACTAATAAACATTTAAATGACCACGTAATTTTTAATAATGCAAACTAATATATTAATGAAAAAATGATAAAAGATATATTTATAAATATATAAATTAAATACCTAGCTTAGAAATATCAGGATACGGTGACATCGAGGCGGAAGTAAGAAACAAAGCGGCAAAAGAAGCACGAACCTCAGCTTACCTGAACGATACAATCCTCCGAAACAAATATATCGGAATCGAGACCAAATCCCAAATTTTCAAGGCGGTCATCCGACCTATATTAACATACACAGCGAAAACTAGACCAGATACATCGAACACAAAGAGAATATTAGAAACCACCGAAATGAAAATAGTGCGCAGGATCGCTGGAAAAACACTTTTTGACAGGGAGAGAAGCGAGGACATTAGAAGAACATGTAAAATAGACAATGTAAATGAATGGATTCTGGGAAGAAAGAGAGAGTGAAACGAACACATAGACCGGATTAATGACGACAGAATGGTCAAAATAACTAGAGACAAGTCGCCATTAGGGCGCCGAAGCGTTTGAAGACCCCGCAAGAGATGGAGCGACAACCTTTCTAATAATTAAACGGCAGAGGATACGAAGAAAAACAAGCATATAGCTTACATTAAAGAAAGAAGAAGATATATATATATATATATATATATATATATATATATATATATATATATATATATATATATATATATATATATATATATATTTGCAGTTTGTCATGTTTTCTTTTCTTTCGAAAACAATTACTTTCGTTTTGTTTTATATGGAGTTTCATCTGACACTCTACTCATAAATGCTGGTGTTCCGCAAGGATCCATTCTAGCACCAACACTATTTTTACTTCACATCAACGACCTATTGAAAGCAACTTCATGTCCCGTACACAGCTTTGCCGATGATAGTACCCTCCATACCGCTTTCTCTTCCAGGGCCCCTATATCAGCCCGTGAAACCAGAAATGAACGAGGAAGAAATGTTAACAATATAAATATGGACTTAGCAACAATTCTCGAATGGGGATCCAATAACTTGGTAGAATTCAATGCAAACAAAACATAAGCATGTCTTTTCTCTAGAAAAGCCGATCTCACTGTGCCTAACATAACTTTGTCAGGAGTAACCATACCACTGAAGTCATCCATATCAATGCTTGGTATTACTATCAGCAATAACCTTTCCAGAGAAAATCACGTGAGGTCCATTGCCAAAAGTGCATCCCAAAAACTTGGTTTTTTGTTTCGTGCCAAAAGCTATTTCACCTCCAGTCAGCTGCTTATGATCTATAAGGCGCAGATCCGACCTGTACTGGAGTACTGTTCCCATATTTGGAGTGCAGCACCTAAACATATCCTGAAGCTACTGGATTCTGTCCAAATAAAGACAATTCGTCTCGTCGGTGATGCCTCGCTTACAAACTCGCTCACTTGTCTGAAACACCGTAGAAAAGTTGGCGATTTGTCTCTATTTTATAGATATTTTCATGGGCGATGCTCTTCTGAAATATTAACAATCGTTCCTCCTTTGGCAGTCTCTTCAAGATTAACCCGTCAAGTTCAGTCTTCACACCCCTTCGTGGTCACTTTGGAGACCTGCAGAACATCACTTTCCAAAGACTCATTCATCCAACGAATTGCGAGGCTTTGGAACTCATTGCCTAGGGAGGTGTTCCCCGAGGCATACAACCTCCAGAAATTTAAGAAGAACACCAACTCCTACCTTCTTTCCCTTTGTTCCCTCGATGTTCTCTGAACATTACAGGATATCCCTTTTTCGTGGAAACCAGAACATAAAAAAAAAATATACATATATATATATATATATATATATATATGTATATAAAACAAAACGAAAGTAATTGTTTGCGAAAGAAAAGAAAACATGACAAACTGTAAAAAACTGATTAAGGGAGAAAGAGTGGAACAAGTAAATCAGTTTGTATACTTGGGATTAAAGTTTACAAAAAATGGAAAGCATGACAGTGACATTAAGCGAAGGATGTTGGCAGGAAAACAAATGAATGGGGCACTGCATAGCTTAATGAACAGCCAGAAAGTGTCAAAAAAGGCACAGGCACAGAGGTGTGTTGGTTCCTACACTTATGTATGGTAGTGAATGTTAAGTTTGGCAAATGAAGCATGAAAATAGGATCAATGCTGCGGAGATGAGTAGTCTGAGAAGTATGGCCGGAGTGACTCGGTTGGATAAAGTAATGAATAGTGAGTTAAGAGAACGCTGTGGTTTAAAAAAAGATGTAGTTACAAAGATACACAAAAAAAGTTGAAGATATCTGCTTCAAATTTGAATTGCAAGATTCCACTCGGACAAACATACATACATTGCAAGTTAAATAAAAGCTTTTAAAATGACATTTTACGTTTTAATTTCCGTACAAAAAATCAATTATTTTTAAAGGCAAGTATTTTTCGTCGGCAAACACTTTTTGTCCGTTGTGGTTGCTAAGATACGACATGGTGCGAGAGCGGCGATTGGGTCATTTTCGTAAATCCACGATTTAATAAAAACACAGGAGTCTGTGTCAATTGCTGTTTTTAAATTAATAACCTAATAAATCCGATAGATTTAACAAGTGAATAATACCGTGGTGTGAATATTATGTTCATAATAATAAAAAATGATGGTGATGGCGATATGGATATCAGTAACACTCCTCCGGAGCTACGGAAATTGGCTACTACGTTGGATTTACTTCCCCAGAAAAAGCGAATTTTATACGAAAAATAATACAACACATTCATTACTGTCATAAATGGATGTAGAGATCAAAGAAAAAATGTAACATGCACCTCGGCTAAGCTGCTTGCTAGTCTCGGCTATCAATTTGCAGGCTCGACTATAATATACAGTTTTTGGTGCTTGGTACATAAATAACTATTATGAAACAAAATAAAAAATCAATAACTGTATGGAATTTATTATATTATTATAATTTTAAAACGTTGTTAGGTGCCGAACAAAACAAACGTTTATAATTTACAAATTCGAATAGTATATCTGTTAAACAGAAATAAATAACAGGGGTATCGATTCGCAGAAACGATGGTAGTTTTTCGTTTTTCTAAAAAAAACCAATAGACTGTGTCATAGCGTTACATTCTCTAACTGACGTAATTGATTTACGTCTTGTATTTTTGGTTGGCCTCTTGGGTTTTTATTTACTTTTGGACATTGAATGAAAGAACAACGATCGAAAATAAAGTAAAAAGAAAAAGGAAGAAAAAAAAATTCCATTATTTAAAAATTATTTTATTATTCAAACATATTTATTGCAGTTTTTTTCATTCAAGCTCTATATTAATTTACTTTTCGACAAATATTATTCATAAATATTTTAAGGGAGAAACATTTATTAAATTCTTTTTTATCAAGAAAGTAGCCTTTTAAATAAGCGTTTCCTTCGGTTTTTTTTAAGAAGGTTTTAAGAAGATGATCCCATTTTTAATATTGCAAACTAATATATTAATGAAAAAATGGTAAAAGATAAATTTATATGAATATATATAATAAATTAAATACCTAGACATAGAAATATCAGGATACGGTGACATCGAGGAGGAAGTAAGAAACCAAGCGGCAAAAGCAGCACGAACCTCAGCTTACCTGAACGTTCCAATCCTCCGAAACAAATATATCGGAATTGAGACCAAATCCCAAATCTACAAGGTGGTCATCCGACCTATATTTACATACACAGCGGAAACTAGACCAGATACATCGAACACAAAGAGAATATTAGAAACCACCGAAACGAAAATAGTGCGCAGGATCACTGGAAAAACACTTTTTGACAGGGAGAGAAGCGAGGAAATTAGAAGAAGTGAATTTCTTTGGTATAGCAATGAAGGTAGATTTAAGCCATTTTCTGGGAATCTTTTAAGTAATATATATTTTATTGAATATTCTAGTTAATTTATCAATACTTTTGTCGTCCAGAAGTTTGACAAGTTCTCGTTTTATTTCATCAGGACCAGGAGTTTTTCCGTCTTTATTTAGAGAGATGGATTTACGAACTTCTTCGGTTGCTATGGAAGGTCCTGTGTTGTCTTTAAATATTTCCACTTCTGGCCGTTCATCTTCGAAAAGTTTATTTATGTAATTTTTGCCATGTTAGTAGTTCTTCCTTTATTTACAGTGCGGTCCATAGGTATGGAATAAATTCATTTTTAGCGTTATTATGTATTTTATCAAAAAATCCTGAAACAGGTCGATTTCTATTCTCAATTTGACAATTTAAAGTATGAAAATATTGCCCCCTTCTTGCACTCCCTCTGAATTATGAGCACCCCCTCAAAAAATTTAAATGAGATATGGGGTCGTGTGGCATCTTATTCAAAAGCGATTTTCATTATCTGTTCAGCAATACCAAGTTTTTTATATTTGGTGCAACCATAACTAAGAAAATTTGTTATTAAAATTTAATTATATCGACACTGTAAATTATGTATCCATTGAAAAAACCTGATACAGGTTGATTTCTATTCTTAATTCGACAATTTACAGTATAAAAATATTACTCCTTTCTTGCACCCCCTCTGAATTATCAGCATCTCCTCAAAAAATTTTAAATGAGATGGGGAGTTGTGTGGCGACTTGTTTGGGAGGGATTTTCATTCTCTGTTCAGCAATACTAAGTTTTTTAAATTTGGTGCAATCGTAACTGAGAAAATTTATTCTGAATATGTAAAATGTTGATACTTTAAGTAGAATGAAGGAACTAATTAACATAATGTTTAGGAAGTATATTTCAATTTGTTTTAGTTAAATTAAATGTTCAAAATGACCACCATTCACTTCTTGACAATAAGCAGGGCGATCTTGAAATATATTTTTTATGGGTTTCGTGAATAATATTTTGGTGTCTTGAACAAATTTTTCCTGATGTTTAGGAAGACAGATAAGAAACTACCTGATTACTTTTTATGGGGTTATTTAAAATTAAAAGTATATTTCAATAGACCAGACAATATTACAGATTTAAAAACTAGGATAACGGAAGAAATTAACAACATAACCACTGAGGTCCTACAAAGTAATCTACAAGAATTCCAAGATTGTCTTGCTTATTGTCAAGGAGTAAATGATAGTTATTTTAAAAATTTCATTTAATTGTAAAATAAATTGAAAAACACTTCCTAAAAAATATTTCCTTCATTCTACGTAAAGTATAAAAATTTCACATTTTTAAAACAAATTTTCTTATCTGTAATTGCACCAAATTTTAAAAACTTAGTATTGCTAAACAAAGAATTAAAATCAATTTTGAAAAAAGGTGCAACACGACCTCCTTTCTTATTCAAATTTTTTGAGGTTGGTGCTCATAATTCAGAAGGGGTGCAAGAAGGGGGTAATATGTTCTTACTATAAATTGTCAAATTGAGAATAGAAATCGATTTGTTTCAGGTTTTTCTAAACAAATACATAACTTAAAGCATAAAAATTTTACATTTTTAAAATAATTTTTTTCAGTTATGATTGCACCAAATTTGAAAAACTTGGTTTAGCTGAACAGAGAATGAAAATCCCTTCCGAACTAGGTGCCACACGACCCCGCTTCTCATTTAAAATTTTTGAGAAGGTGCTCATAATTTAGAAGGGGTGCAAGAAGGGGGGGTAATATTTTCTTACTGTAAATTGTCAAATTGGCAAATAAAAATCGACCTATTTCAATTTTTATTGAACAAATACATAATAACGCTAAAAATAAATTTATTCCATACATATGAACCGCAGTGTATGTGACACAATAACTTATGGGAGTGACACTTGGACCCTGAATACACGTGAGGCTACTAGATTGCTAGTACTAGAACGGAAAATCCAAAGGACTATTTTTGGGCCTTGTAGAGATGAAATAACTGGAGAATGAAGAAGAAGACAGAATCAAGAACTACAGACACTCTATAGAAACCAGAATATAGTGTGCTACATCAAGGTCAATTGCATTAAATGAGCAGGACATGTCCAAAGATCACACGATGAAAGATTCCTCAATACTGCCTTTTGGAAAAAGCCACAAGGTAGGATGTCGGTTGGACGTCCAAGAAAAAGGTGGAAAGACGCAGTAAAAAGTGACCTACACAAACTGAAAGAACAACAATGGGAGATAACTGCGCAAGACCGACAAGAGTGGAGAAGAATAATAAACGCGGCCAAGACTCACCAAGAGTTGTAGAGCCATAAAAGAAGAGGAAGAAGAAAATGTGATCTATAAAAGAAGAAACCACATTTTTAAACATTTTCCATACCTATAAAAACGCCGACCAATCATAGTAATTCGCTTTTAAGCTTGATTGCTGCAATTGCTAAAGAGCTTTATTGCTTTTGCATTACATTTAAAATAAAATTTTAAAATAAATTGCATTAAGCTAAAATAATTAATTAGAACCTTTTTCAAATTGTAAAACGTCCACGTTCTAATTATTTGTTTGCAACCGACTTAGATCTAGTTGCAGGTAAAAATATTTTTTTTTAAATGTTTTGAGAAATTTTTAGTGTAGTTTGGTAGAAAAATATATTTTGCCTAGACAAGCAAATACGGCAAAAAAATTATATCTGCATAAATCAGGATTAGGTTGTACTTGCTTTTCACCGCTTGTCCTCATTCGGAGCACTGTAATTTTTACAATGTTCCTCGTTAAATAAAACTACCAACGCATCCTTAAATCGGATTGCATTAATCAGTGTCCTGTGGTTGTCATTACAAAAGTTTGGATAAATATATTTTGCAGTCAGGATATATAGAACGTAAATTTAAATTTCGCCAAATACACTGCCGAGCGTAAAATTAGGGTCACCTCGTACTTTGCATTTATTTTAGAAATTTTGAGGTTTTTTTGGATTTATTTCGGTTGCGATAAAGATGAATTTGATAGAAGGTTATCTGAAGATTTCCAAAACAATATTTAACTCTTCTGGAAGTCCATAAGAACAGCCAGAGGTAAAAATACTACTTCGCAACTGAAAAAAATCGGAAAAAAGATAGTAGTATGGTAAAAAGAAAGGAATGCGTATTAAAGAGATAGAAGGAATACTTCGAAAGTTTATTTAAGAAAAAGGATACACAAGTACAGGTCCAATTCGAAGACATGAGTGAAAGTTGCAATGAAAGTAAAATTAGTACGACAGAAATTGTAGAAGCGTTAGACAGTATGAAATTGGGTAAAGCTGCTGGGTACGACAAGATATTAGTTGAAATGCTGAAGGCTGGACAAAGCGTAGAAACTAGTCTGCTGTACCGCCTTTTTAACCTTTGTTGGAGGAGTGGTAGCGTACCGGACGACTGGTGCAAGGCCGTTATCGTGCCGCTTTACAAAGTAAAAGGTTCGCAGCAGGACTATAAGAAATACCGAGGTAATACTCAGCATAGTCGACAAACTGTATGCAAAGATATTAATTAAAAGAGTGACGAATAAATCTGAGATAATATGGGATGTGCAGGATTTAGAAGAGGAAAAAAATCTATGGATCAGGTCTTTTTATTACAAGGTATAGTCGAAAAATTCTAAGCTAGAAGTCACAAGGTCTATTGCGCTTTTATAGACTTGGAAAAAGCCCATGACAGAGTGGTAAGAGAATTGTGGTCAACAATGTCTATGTATGGGGTGAACGGTAGTTTAATACGAGCACTGAAATCACTTTACGAGGATTCCACTGCTTGTGTCCGGATAAACGGAGCTTGCACGGAATGGTTTAACATCGAAAAGGGTGTGGATAAAGTAAAAAGTAGTAAAATAAGAGAAAGCTGTGGTATAAAAAAAGATGTGGTTACAAAGATAGATAAAGGAATCCTTAGATGGTTTGGACACGTAGAAAGGATGGTTGATGTAAATTTGACGAAACAAATTTATAATGCGACAGTGAATAGACAAGTATTTTTAATTATATTTTAATTAAATTATTGCAAAGATCTTTAAGTAAACTGCAAACGATGTTTGTATTAATTGGAGAGAGACAAATATAAAAAAGAATATCTTTAAAATGCTGACATACTTTATAAAAAATGTTGAAGTAAAATATTGCAGACATTTTTTATTTTTAATAATTAATAAACTTATATTTATAATTTTTTAACTAATAACCTTAAAAAGGGTTCGCTGCAACGTGTTTGCAATTCCCAAGCATTATTTTTATTCTTCAAACTTTTCTTCGTCAATCTTTTTGATGTTTTTATAACTTCCTTCATTTTTTGCTTTATTAAAAGTGTTCTAATAAATGCCCTTTTTTGTAATCTTAAATTATTAATTAATTCCGTTATTGATTTTGTAATATCCTTAAATCATATTTTTTTAAACAAAAAATAAAATATTGTTTAAAAAACCCAGCAAAAGTTAAATTATTTTATTGAAATTTAAACAGAATGTGTATTTAATTAAACTTAATAAATGCATGGTCTTGTTGGAAAAAGGGTTGAATGAACCCTCGGAGGTATATAAAACAAGACACCTTTTTAAAAAATTTGTTCATGTTATTACAAGGTAGTACTAGCCAAAATTATTCGCAATAGACTTGGAAAAATTTACAACAGAGACAAAGACGAGGAACAGTGGATCAGATATTTACACTGAAGATGATACAAAATAACAGTTATGAACACAACTTAGGACTTTACTTACTGTTTAAAGACTTCCTAGAGGCATTTTATAACGCAGTGTTAAGAATTAAACATTGGTAAACTTGGAGTGCCACAAAAATAATTATAAAATTATAAAAATAACTTTATAAAAAACAATAATGAAAGTATTAGTAGATGGACAATTTTTGGAAAACTTCACCTCCAAAAGGGGACTAAAACAAGAAAACCCCTTTATTTTAGTTTTATTTAATCTTGAGCTCAAAGGAATTTTAAGAGAAGCTCAGCTCCAAACAAAAGGAATGATATCCCATTGTAAGCACCAGAGCATTGCTTATGCAAATAATGTGACACCAATCGCCAAATTAAAAGAGCTGGACAGGATCCAAATAAAATAACAAAAAAAAACACTTCTCAGGACAAAAAACAAAATGCATATTCTCTAAAAACGAATAAATTTGACTACTTAGGAGCAACCATCACTAACAGATAAAACAAACCACAAAGGTTGTTTTAATCCAGTGACTGGTGGCTACTGTTTGGATAAAAAAGAACTGATTTTAAATATTTTATTTATATGAAGGAACCAGAAACCTAACAGCACATTTAACGAGGTTGTCGTGGTAAAATATTGTCAGAAAATTTTAGATTATACGCGCGGTAAAAGTAAACAAGCTTGTAGTGAAGTGAGTCATAATTATAAAAGACTGTACCAGTGGAGACGTTACCCATACAGTTTTCATATGTATGCATACACTAATACTTTTACTTGAACTTTACACGGCTATTTGGTCAATAATTTTTTTTAAACTAAAAACAAAAACATTAACAGGCTGTTAGTTTTTTGAAAGCCTAACCTAACAGTTGGTTTTTTTCTAGAACTAATCAACTGGTACAGAACTACAGCGAGCGTATACTCTCCATGTTAATTATCCAATTTTTTATTGAGTTTTTCTCGTGGTAGAGGAGGTCAATTTTAAGGATAATTGTATTATCATGTCCTTAAAAGGTATACAAAAATTTAAAATTTTCTGACGCTACACACCACGACAACTACATTGAATAAATTAGATATTTACTTGAAGAAATAATTTCTTAATAAACGCATTCTTTTTAAGAACCGAAAATAGATTTAACTTGTAAATAATGCTTTTGCATCTTTTAAATGTATAAAATATTTCTGAAGGAATTAAAAAATATTTTTACGCCGAACAAAGTCAAGGAAAGATCTACCCATCATTATTTTAAATTATTTGTTTACGCAATTATTAAATTCGTATTTTCATACAAACCAAAACCTTTTACCTGATATAAAATTTTCATATTTGGAATGTTTTTTTTTGCTATACAAAAACTCTAGGAAAAATGAAAAAAAGCTCATTTTATAAAGTTTCTTTTCTTTATTCCAACCTTTAGCTCTGATAATTTAATATTTTTTCGGGTAGGTACCGTATAATTTCTTGAATATAAAATAAAACGGCCTTTTACTAAATAGACACGAAAAAAAAAAGTGTTTTATTAAAAAATAATACATGACTTACCGTTTCCAAAAGAAAATTTAAAATTGAAATTTTTTTAATCATAATTAATATTTATTGCTGCAAACAACAGTAAAATACAGTGGGCTTTATATAATTTTTACTGGTATGAAAATGAAAAAAAAAACAAAAAAATATTTTTTACCACACCTGCCTGGAAAGCTCGAATTTTTTTCCTGTTTTCAGTGAAGAAAATGCCTCATTTTTACTCAGGTAAAAATAATTTCATTAAATGTGCGCAAGTGTTTATTTTTTTCACTATCAGATATAAATAATTATAACTGTAGCATAGCAACACATAATAATAAATACAGTAAAGCTTAACCTTTACTTAAATTCATTAAGTTTAATAATTGTAGGTTATAAGATTTAATTATTGCCGGGGTCCCCCAGGGTTTCATCCTGTCCCCCACCCTATTTTTTTTACACGTCAACGACCTCTTGAAAGCCACCACCAAGCCCATTTACAGTTTCGCAGATGACAGCACATTTGTCTCAACTTTCACATCCTATCGATCACTTTCGGTGAATGATACAAATAGACTCAGGCAGGAACAGGTTGACTCCATCAATAGAAATCTTAAAGCAATCGTCGAGTGGGGAACCAATAATCTTGTTCAGTTTAACACCAAGAAAACACAAAGCGCCACGTTTTCCAAGAAAGTTAATTCCTTAAATCATTCCATAACAATGTGTATTAAATGCGTGTCCACATTGGGTGTGTGGACGTCCCTTGGTCCTGAGTGCCCATTTATGTTGAATATAACTCTCTGGTTCACTGGGAAACTGTACTTATATATTTATTGCTTACTATACATACTTTAGATTATAATACTATTACTACCAACTTAATATCGACTAAACCATACTACTAATTAAATAAATATAAGAATAAGTTAATAATTAATAATGAATTAGGAATCACATATCAATTAGGAATGAATACCAAATATATATTTTAGTTTCAAATTTAAACTGATGTAATATTATTGTTATTAATTTGTAGTGTAACCTTAATAAATCACATACTGCTTATTCAGCATTACCCTTGACTTCCTCACGTGTTTGATGATTTGTTTAATTTCAGAAATAAATTTATTTATTAATCTAATGCCTAAAGGACATTACAAATGTCCGAAAATACCCTTGAATCAAGTTTCTTCATTTCGATTTTGAGAGTCACGCTGTCTAATAATTTGTCTTGGCATGACCATGTTGCTAACATCGCAACGTCAGCAAGCCAGAGGCTAGGTTTTTTGTGGAAAGCTAGGAAGTTTTTTACTCCTGATCAACTGTTGAGGACGTACAAGGTTCAAATCCGACCTTTACTGGAGTATTGCTCGCAACTATGGGGTTTATTTAAAAATAATCATTTCTACCTCATATTATGCAGAATCGGGATGTTTACTACATTATGGCCAAACCTAGAAACAACCAAACCTTGAACCAGACATCAAATATTATGTTTCGCGGCATAAAAGAAGCATCGAAATACATGCAGCAAATTTTGCAAATTTCGGTGGTTAGTTCCAGAATTTGTTGACCGAAGTTGTTACATACTTATAGTTCATAAAAATTTTTAGTGACTTATTGTTGCATCTTAACAAGACCTTTTATTAAATGTGCATGTTGGTAATTTAATCTTATTGACATTAATCCTTGGTAATATGTTATAGAAAGGCTAATATTTTAGGCACAAATAATCAAAAAAAAAAACGGCTCTGTTATAGAACAGCTTTGACCGCATTTTAATAGAACCATCTGGCTCCACAATAACGACAATTTCAATGATTATTTCTTTTCTTCACCCGCAATCTTCCTTCTCCGCACATTCTCAAAACCCAATTAAGGGAAATGCCGAACTTTTTCAGCGAAGCAGCGCGTTTTTTAAGACTGAAATATTTTAGTTGTTATATACTCCACCAAGATAATGATACTTAAAACTTTATAAAGTTGCACTTAATGGTAAATAAATTAGACGGCATGAAGCTATTTACAACAATTTATTTAACTATTCAATGTAACTACAAATAGATCTTAAGTCAATTTTATAAACATACTTTATCAAACCATTTAAACTTTACATTAACGGTAAACTTAATCCATTTAGGAGAAATTACTTCAAACTTCCAAAAGCATTGTACACGGGGTGTTTCCAAGTAGTATGGATAAATACATCATTAAGTTTTAAGACTAAAAGTATTTAACTTATGTGATAAGTTTTTTTCGTTATTAAGATGTGTTGATTTTTTTTTGTAATAAACAAGCTTCGACTGTAAAAAACAATTTATTAGTAATAAAAAGAACATGTTTATACCAAGTGGCTTTTGGAATTTTGCAATTAATAAGTTATTCTTTTTTTTTAACGATTGAATCGTTATACATATCTTTATTTTCTAGAAAATAAATTTTCAGCTTTTATAGAAGATGTACCTCTCGTAATTAGAAGGCGTATGTGGTTTATGCATGCATAATGGTGGTCCTCCACCACAATTTGCAGTAATAGTACGGAAGTTTTTAAACATCATTTTTCCATAACGTCGGATAAGACAAAAATTTCCACAACATGGCTTTCAAGTTCACCTGAATACAATCCTCTGGATTTTAGTATCTCGGGTACTTCAAAATTACTTGTTTACAAGCTAGAAAGCTAGAAAGTTTTTTACTCCTGATCAACTGTGGACGACGTACAAGGCTCATATCCGACCTTTACTGGAGTATTGCTCGCACATATGGGGTTCAGCATCAAGGCATTCTCTTCTTCTTCTTCTAGATTCCATTCAGGAAAGGGCCATTCGGTTGATAAACAGCTCAACTCTCACAGATACCCTTCACCCACTGGAACATAGAAGAAGAGTTGCAGACCAGACATTACTTTACAGATATTTCCATGTCAAATGCTTCAGAGAAATAAAAACTCTTATACCAACACTGGCCACATTCGGCCGAAAAACTCGGCACGCTGATCAGTCTCACCCATTTACTCTCAAGATTGACACTACAAGGACCAATCTCCATCAAGAATCCTTCTTTTACAGGGCTGCTACGGAATAGAACAAGCTTCCAAAATCAGTTTTTTTAGAGAACTATGACCTGCAACTTTTCAAAAAGCGGGTCCACAATCATTTTTTTTCTATAATCCCTTCCCCTTCTAATAGTCGCAGTTCGGGCCGCCCGCAGCCCATACGATAGGTCTACCCCTTTTGCGAATATTTTCAGTAAAAAAAAAACCCCAATAGTAAATTTAAAAGATCTCACAAATATTATTCGCAACACTCCTGCTTATTTAGAACGGATTCGGTTTGACGTTTGACGTCCAATGGCATTTTATCTTATATCTTATCTTATATCACATTTTGAACATCTGTTTTGAAATATACTACGTTTATGTCATAATTTTTACAATGTCATTTCCATTAAAATAATTAAAAAATATCAACTCCCTGTATCTTAATAACGACAAAACGGATCAGGAATAACCCATACCCTTGTACGATTTAGTAACAATTCAAAGAATTCCTTTTTACTTCCCTTATGCCAAATGTCCTTAATCGCGTGCAGGAATCAACTAGTGTACTAGAGCGTATAAAAGAATTTGCAAGAAGAAGGTATAAAAGAGAAGTTCATTAGTAAATTAATCAAGAAATTTAGTTGAAGCATAGGAGGTTAAAGAATTCTGGAAGCCATTCAAGGAGGAAATCTTGGATATTACTATTGAAGTGTATGGTGTAAGTAAAAGAAGGAAAGGATGCAAGTTACAGAAAATGCGCACAGAGAATCAAAAAGCAGTGTCAGAGAAAAAAAAAGCCTGGCTGGATTGGCTGGCTATAAAAACCAATCAAAGAACGCAAAAGGCAACGATTAAGGATGTAAACAAGGCAAAGAATGAGTATAAAAGGTTAAAAGGTATGGCAAAACAGGTTGTAAAAAAAAAAGAAGAAAAGTGATAAAAGGTTATCTGACAATTTACAAAACAATATTAAACTCTGTAAGTCCATAAGAACAGCTAGAGAAAAAAATACTACTTCGCAACTGAAAAAAATCAGAAACCAAGATGGTAGTATGATAAAAAGAGAGAAATGCGTATTAAAGAGATGAAAGGAATACTTTGAAAGTTTATTTAAGAAAGAGGATCTACAAGTTTAGGTCCGATTCGGAGACATAGGTTAAAGTTGCATTGAAATTAAAATTAGTACGACAGAAATAGGGAAGCGTTAAACAGTATAAAACTGGGTAAAGCTGCTGTGTACGACAGTTGAAATGCTGAAGGCTGGACAAAGCGTGGTAACTAGTCTGCTGTACCGCCTTTTGAACCTTTGTTGGAGGAGTGGTAACGTACCAGAAAACTGGTCCAAATCCTTTATCGTGCCGCTTTACAAGGGAACTGATTACAGCAGGACTGAAAGAACTACTGAGGTATTAGTTTGCTTAGCAAAGTCGTCAAACTGTATGCAAAGATATTGATTAAAAGAGTAACAAATGAAACTAAAAAGATGATAAGGGATGTGTAAGCAGGATTTAGAAAAGGAAGGAGATGTATGGTCAGGTCTTTTTATTACGAGGTATGGTCAAAAAATTCCTGGCTAGAAGTCAGAAGGTCTATTTCACTTTTATAGACTTGGAAAAGGCCTATGACAGAGTGGTGAGGAGTGAATTGTGGTCAATATTGTCTATATATGGGGTAAGCGGTATTTTAATACGAGCACTGAAATCACTTTACGAGAATTCCACTGCTTGTATAAATATATAAACAGAGATTACACGGACTAGTTTAACATCGAAAAAGGTGTAAGAAAAAGATATGTGGCTTTGCATTGGCTGTTTAACTTTTACATAGACGATTGTTTAAGAGATTTGAAAGAGAAAGCGTATGGATTGAAAATATTGATTTGATCGTCAAATGCCTTCTTACCGCCGATGATCAAGTCATATTAGCGTCATCTGAAATGGAGTTGCAGGCGATGGTTACTGTTTTCCATAATGCCCTGAAAATCAGAGGAATGAAAATAAATATAAGCAAAACGAAAGTAATGGTTTTAAAAAAAAAAATTACAAACTGTGAAGTTCTGATTAAAAGAGAAAGAGTATATAAATGTGTGTACTTGGGTTCAAAGTTTACGAGAGATGAAAAGTATGACAGTGACATTGAGCGAAGGGTGCTGGCAGGAAAACAAATAAATGGGGCACTGCATAGCTTTATGAACAGCTAAAAAGTGTCAAAAAAGGCACGTCTCGCTGTGCATAAAGGTGTGTTGGTTCCTACACTTATGTATGATAGTAAATGTTGAGTTTGGCAGAAGAAGCATGAAAATAGGATTGCTGAGAAGATGAGTAGTCTGAAAAGTATAACCGGAGCGACTCAGTTGTATAAAATAAAGAGAAGTAAGATAAGAGAACGCTAGGGTATAAAAGAAGATGTGGTTACAAAGATAGATAAAGGAATGCTTAGATGGTTTGGACACGTAGAGAGGATGGATAAAGGAAAATTGACAAAACAAATTTATAAGGCGAGTGTGAATGGACAGAAGTCGGTAGAGGTCGACCTTTGCGAACATATCTTAATCAGATCAACATTGTTTTAAAGAAAGGCTAGGTCAAGAGTACCAACAACCGACGAGCATGTATAAGAGCACTTATGAAAGTAGAGAAAGCAAAAGACGCGTGTGTAAGAACCGTAGCAAGTAAAAGAAAGTTTCTTTGCCCACCTCCACAGGAAAAAGGCGTGACTATGTGTATGTTTGAATTTTAATATAACAAATTAAGGTTTAACACTTTTTTGAGAATATTGCGAAGGATATTATATATTGAAGATAATTCTTTGATAGTCATACTATTAAATACATTGTTTACATTTGAATTCCGTCAACAAAAATCCTACTCTTTCTTCCTTTGTCATCTGTCAAGTTTCATCAATATAATTACCAATAAATTTACATTTCCGCTAAAGTATTTAACAAGCGTTTTCACTTACGCACGAGGTCATAATTGAATTATAATTTTAATATTATCTTTGTAATCATATTTTAAAATGTTTGTTTACTCTCGTCGTCATATACGAGTGTATAATCTATGTATTCAATCTCTAAAAGATGTAAGTAGCAAAATAATAAAAATTTAAAATAATAATTGTGCTATCATATCTTTGCATATAATTTTATCTTAATTGACTTGTAACAACCTTTATCAATTTTTGTTTATTTTTTTTTTAATATTACTTGTACTCCTTGAAATCTTAATCGTAGTTCTTTGAAGATGGAAATAAATAAAAAATTTCCAAGAGCTTGGAAAATTTTGAAATGAGTTTTTTTTCTACTAGCTGCATCTTCGCAAAATAAAATGTAATAAATAACATGCCACAATATGTTTTACACTGGAGTAAAGTTCTTTTCCTTCCTTTGCGTTTGCTGCCCTCGTATGCGGGAGGAAAAGTAACACTTTCCTCCCTAGCTATTTTTTACAACTGCTTAGCAAAGTAGCCTTTGACGCTTTCAAATTTCAACGCAAAGTTGACGTTTTCCGACAAACGTCATTTTGTGACAGCTTTGCCGCTATAGCGCGCAAATATTTTAAAAACGCTTGCATCTCTTACTTATTCTCTTTAACTATTCAATGTAACTACAAATGCATTGTAACACTTTCCTCCCTAGCTATTTTTTACAACTGCTTAGCAAAGTGGCCTATGACGCTTTCAAATTTCAACGCAAAGTTGAAGTTTTCCGACAAACGTCATTTTGTGAAAGCTGACAGCTTTGTGACAAATATTTTAAAAACGCTTGCATCTCTTACTTATTCTCTTATTATGGAAAATAGTGATGTGAATTATCGAACAAACCTCCTGACGTAGCAGAAAGTGCATAAATGTAGCTTTAAATCTCCTACCAGAGAAATCGAGAGCAAAATATGAATTTCAATACAATAAATTCATAACCTGGTGTCAATCAAAGAAGGTCAATAAGTATTCAGAAAATGTGTTACTGGCTTATTTTGGAGAAAAATCAAAGACTTCGAAGTCAACAACTCTTTGGTCCATATATTCGATGATACAAACATGCTTAAATGTTAAAATTAACATCTAAATTAATAAGTATCCCAAACTCATCGCATTTCTCAAAAAACAATCCGTTGGATACAAGGGGACAAAATTCAAAAAATTTAGCACTGGAGATATTCACAAATTTCAACGAGAAGCTACCGATGAAGAATATCTACTGAAAAACGTAAATTTCAATTATACCTTACACTCTCTGTAGTTTGATAAGCAGTAAAAATAGTTTTTTAGTTGAATAATACCATGAAACTCTTGATTACTTGAGCAGTCATATTAGGCTAGGGGTCTGAAGCGCAAGCATTTCAAACTGTTAACTTGGGTTCAATTCCGGTCGAGGCCAATTTTTTTTTTAATTTACGAGTTATTTTCCCTTTTATTCCGTAAGAAATATGAATTATTGGATTGATAGCAATTTGGATAGCTTATACATTTTGGATAGCTATTGACTGTTAATTCTAATTATGGGTATTGCTGGTGCCTGCAGACGCGATGAATTGGTGAAAATGGAGATCGGTGACATGAAAGATAAAGATTCTATTTTAATAGTCCGAATTCCAGATTCGAAAACGAGAATTAGCTGTGTTTTTATGATTGTTAGTCATAATGATTAGTTGATTATCTATCAATTTGTAAAAAATACATTGCAATCAGACAACTTTGTCAAAATAACAATAATACTCCCCAACGCCTATTTTTACGTTATCAAAAAGGTAGATGTACGAAACAAGTTGTGGGTATGAATACAATCGGGAAAATTCCCAGTGAAATTGCTAAATATTTGGAATTACCTGATCATACTTTATATACAGGACACTGTTTTCGACGAACATCTGCTACTTTATTGGTGAATGGTGGAGGAAATCTAAGACAACTACAGAAACATGGTGGATGGAAAAGTAGTAATGTCGCAGAAGGCTATATAGACGAATCAATCAAAAATAAGATGGAAACCCCAAAATAAATATTTTCAAAACCGCATGTATCCACGTATCTCGTTCTATAGATTTCCAATCTTCGGAAAAATTTACGTTGGAGAAATATCCTGATGGACCATCAGGATCGGAAATAAATATCAAAGATTGTCATAATTGCTTATTTAATTTTAATATAGTGAATGATAAACTAGAGTAATTATTTTCAAGAATATTATAAAATGTTATACTTAATTAAAATACAAGTAATATTATGTACTTACTTATTTTGAATAAAGTATTTAGTGTTTTTTTTTCTGTCTTAAAACTGCATTTGTAGAAAAAAACTTGTGTGTATTTCGAGCACAACGTGTCATTACCGCTCTCCAAAAACTTTGCGCTCTTAATTCACAAAAAGCTATTAAAATGTTGACCTATATAATTTTTAACTAATTAAAAACAAATTTCCATGTTTAGGCACACACATAAACAAATAATGAAATTTTGGAAAGCATGTATATTAGCGATTTGCTGTGTATTCGCCAGTATTGGCAAAAGTAGACCAATTGATGGCAAAGAAGCAGTGATAAATTTCTCATAAAATTATTTTTTTGCATATATAGTCTTTGCTGTTATTTTAATGATATTTCCATATTTTCTAAAGTTCATCGCTCAGTGTTTGCATTATCATAAATTTATTGCACCATATTTTTACTTTGCAGCCGGCCCGATATAAAAAATGTAGCTTATCCCTGCTAATTACTTTCTATGATACAAAGGGTAAAAAATGAAAAATAAGAGTAGGTACTCTCCCTTATTAACCCTTTAAGTCTTAAATAGCAAATTTCCACCTTGGATGCAGCTTTATAAAGGCTGCAAATATTGCTCTATAGTTTTAATCATGGTTTAATAAATAAATTTTCACCGACGATTAATCCTACCACTATTATAAACGCGAAAGTTTGTGAGTATGTATATATGTATGGATGTTTGTTACTCTTTCACGCAAAAACTACCGAATGGATTTTAATGAAACTTTACAATAATGTATCTTATATATTAAAATTACACATAGGTTATAATTTATAAGGATATTGTGTGAACCTACTACTATTATATACGCGAAAGTTTGTGGGCATGTATGTATGGATGTTGGCAGCAATCAGAATCAAAATGACATTAGATAAAATCAAATAAGCTACACACATTTCTAACTGGCATTTGTCAATTTTAAATTAGCAATAAAATAAATTAAATTACCACCTGTCAGTTTAAGATTTCTTTGTCAGTGCCAAGTGTGTATAATGGTATTTTGAAAAAAATATATTTTAGTTATTTACTATATAAATGAGATGGATGAAGGCATCATTAAACTATAAGTATGTAAGTTATAAACGAGTACGTAGCACAAGCTATATAAGCATACGAATAAGTATTAAATTTTGGTATAAAGATAGATGGATGAATTCCTTTGAGAAGAAAATAAGCTACGAAGACTAAGTCGCTTGTGCCATCTAGGATAATAATGTTAATATAAGACTAATTTCTTTACTATTTTGTTAATTAAAATTTTTAAAATTAATAAATATTTATATTTATTTATTTTTACTTTATTATATTATGTAATTGATCGATATCGGTGCGAAGTATTCGCACGGGTCACCTCTAGTATGTGTTAAAAATTCCGTATTTTTCAACTGTAGAATGTTCTTCAATCCATTCCTTGATTTAAAAACTTCATTATTACAGTCAATAGACGCGTGCTTTAGGCAACTAATTATTTACTTGGTTTCCTTAGATTAGGCGCTTGCTATAGGCAACCAATTATACATAAAAGTCACAAGCAAAACCAATAGAAAAGCTGACCACAGCGCTGCTATTACTAAACTATTTTTGACCACTTCCGTTTGGTGACTTCGTCCTTCGTCTCCGCAGAGAGAACAAGCAAGTTAGCTTTAAAACACCACGTGGTAAAAATCAATATAATTAGATAAAATCAATTAATATAAAAAGCCATCAACCAGTAAAAAATTTCCAAAAAGAAAGGTTTTTTACTGTAAGCTCATTGTACAAATTTTACAATATATTATCAAACAAGAAAAGTGTAGTTAATAATTTACTTTATCAAGAAATTCACAGCGGTAAAGCCAGAAAAACTGACATAACGAACTAGCCAACTAGTTATCGAAGATTTAATATCTTAACGAAGCACGGTGAGATTCAGCAGAGGCAGGAACCGACATCATCCTACAACTTTTTTATCCATCTTCTAGATTTCCTGCCTGTTGCTTGCCGGCGTGTCGTCAGTATGCATATAAAATAAGTACCTAGTGAAATATTGATCAAAACAAACTCTAATTGTTAAATTGAGATTTAAAATCATGTAAACAATATTCCAAAAAACAAATTAGTTGGTTTACATTTTTAAATATAAACGTAATAAAACTCCATAAAAAATGAAGAAAATAAAAACTCTTTTGGCTTCGTATTCGTTAATTAAGTTTTTATTTTGTTTTAACATTAATTTTAACCTATAACGTAGGATTTTTAAACTCTAATTACTGTTTCCTTTTGATAACGCGAAATTTTAGGTACAGCCAGTCACAAATGTCAAATATAAAGTTGGGAATTTTTAATAATAAACTGAAATTATGAAACAACGATTTTACTGACTTTGGAATTAAAAAATTAAAGAGACTTTAAAAAAAATGCTTTTGTAATATATTCAACCAAAAAAACATAGAGAAGATGATAAAATTTAGTGAATAATACATAAATGACAAACATTTATAATGTTATAAATACTAACTTTTTTAGTTAAAAGAGATCCGAGTTGTACTTAGTCAAAACACTGTCACTTGTATTCTTTTCTTTTTATTGTTTTAAACTATGGAGGGTAAAGCTTAAAAGAGTCATCTCATATGGTAGAAAACTTAAAAAATAACAGTTTAAAAACCTTCCAGAATGGCGCTGATGTAAACAAAGGGTATGGTATGAATGTAGCATTTTTAAACGAATTGAAGTATACCGAGTTAAAAAATTTAATATTATTGTCGACTAAAGTAGTTACTTATTGAAAATTTCAACGACTTGCGGAGTACAAAGAAATGTAGTAAATATAACCATAAAGAATTATTGTAAGAAAACGTGTAGCTCAGTGATGTCAAAGATACGGCCCGCGATCGCAATGTGTCACAGAAAGAAGAATCATGACTTTTTGGTAGATATGAATAAACACTTGACTGATCTGAATGTAAAGTTACAGGGTAAAAATCTGATTGTCACTCAAATGTATTCATGTATTCAAGCCTTTGAAGCTAAGTTGAGGCTGTGGGAAAATCAGGTAAAAAATCAAACTTTGGATCATTTCCCTCATTTAAAATCATTTGGCACGGTGAACCAAAATAAATTGGATCAATATTCTTAACTTCTGCAAAATCTGATCACGGAATTCAAATATCGTTTTGAAGACTTCCATAAAATGAATGAAATGGAATTCCCAATTTTCAACAATCCATTCAATTTTGAAGCTTCACAGGCACCAGTTCATTTGCAAATGGAGTTGATAGATCTTTAATTAGACAGCATTTTAAAGGAAAAATTTAAAGAAGTTAACGGTCTTACATTTTATTCACAATATTTCAAGAGTTTGGATAACTACCCGAAATTAAAAAAGCATGCAGCACGCATTCTGTGCATGTTTTCCGTCATGAAAATAAATAAGAACAAGCATCGCACAAGACTTACGAATGAACATCTCCAATCAATTCTTAAAATAAGCTTGTCAAAAACAAGAGAAGTCAGGTATCTGGATCCTCGAGCTCAAAATAATCAACCTCTTTTATAATATCACTGTAGCTACAGTGATTTTATTTCGTGAACTGTGAACAGTACGTTTATTGTTTTTTTATTAGTTAATTTTTTAAAAAAGTGTGTAAATAACTGAACAGTTATGGGTAAAATTTGTGTTGTGAAAAGTTGTCCCAGTGGACGTAAATCCAAAAATAAAAAAATGATCCGCCTCAGCCTCTTTCGTAATTCCAACCAACAGTAAAAAGTTGCAAAAATTTTACTTTATAAACCATTGCTCATTTTTATAATTTTTTTAATCAATGAAGACCTATTCATTTTTTATTTATCGAATTTTACAGACGTCGGCGTGATTACAAAATTGGAAATTTTCTCGCTTCCTTTAAAATTTACCCTGATGCTAATGTGGCGCCACCCTAATTTAATGCATTTGGAAGGACACTTCTTCATGTACACAGATTTTCCTTACCTCTAACCTCCATATTCTGAACGTTAACACATCAAAACAACGTAATTTTCTGCTTAAAAGACAAATGTTTACACCACGACGTCAACTATAACTGTCAAACACGCCCCTTACCTGTGTTGATCACATGCACAAAGAAACTTTCAGCTTTTATAAAATAAGGAAGGTCTGGCAGTCGCGTGCTCTTGCTCTAATAGATTTGACCATATAATTTAAATGCGTGCGAATGAAGCGCTAGACCAAGAAACAGCCGGTGTGGTCGTAAATGGGAAGCCTATCAACAACATACGATATGCGGACGATACAGTCTTGCTTACAGAAAACATTGATGATTTACAAAGTGATGTTCATAGGGTGATTACAACATGTTCCAAATTTGGCCTAAAAATGAACCTGAGTAAAACAACATTTTTGGTATTTTCTAAAACGGTAAATACAAACGTTCAGCTAATCATAAACAACCAAGTTATAGAAAGAGTTTTTACGTATAAATATCTAGGAACTGTAATAGACTCTAGCAATGACTCTTCTAAAGAACTAAGATCAAGGATCGAAGTTCTTTTGTAAACGATAGTTGAATCAAAGACTAAAAATACGAATGATAAAATATTACATATTCTCCATTCTCCTCTATGGCATAAAAGCAGCAACACTGAATAAAACATCGTTAAAAAAATTGGAAGCCTTCGAAATGTGGGTGTATAGAAGAATACTCAGAATATCGTATGCAGACCGAATCACTAACGAAGTACTCAGACGACTAGGAAGGGGAAAGGGTAACTTGAAAGAGTGGTTCAACTGTTCGTCAGTCCAACATTTTAGGTCAGCGGTGAATAGATAGTCATGATGGTAGCCAACCTTCTAAAGAAGACGGTACCCTAAGAAGAAGAAGAAGAATGAAGTTTTATGCCTGATGGATTGTTATAAATGTATTTATCCCAATTGGAGCAAATACAAAAACAAAAGTACAAAGATATTTTAAGTAATTTTCAACTTAAATTTTATTTCTTTTAATACGGTACAGTTTTAAAAAAACATGTAAATTACAAAACAGCTAAAACATGAATTCGTCACGGTTGAAAGCAATTTAATATTGGTATGTATTAAAAGTGGACCATAGATAAACGATTTTATTTTAAATATTAAAAGTAAGTGTATCTCTAGTAGCCGTGATCGTCTAGTGGTTAGGACCCCACGTTGTGGCCGTGGTAACCCAGGTTCGAATCCTGGTCACGGCAAGAGGTATCTTTTTTGTTTTTTTTTTAACTTATCAGGATAAAAATTACTCACGTAGTAAAAATAAATACGGTTATATAGGCTAAATTTTTAACTGCACTAAACAGATCCTTTCCCTTCTATCTTTTAATTGGTTAATGACAATGACGTACCTAGGAGGGTGCGGAGGGTCAGACCACCCCGGGCGCCATCATTAAAAGGTCGGCTAAATTGAGCCTTTTTGTAACAGTATTTTGCAGTTTTGTTTTCCGCCACGCTTTCGTTTTTATAGTAAGTAAGTTTTAGTTCGTTTTTTTATTGTAAGTCTCTCGGAAAATATGAACAAAACGAACGCGACTGCCCCAAAATGAACCACTGAATATGACAGTTTATTATTTTTACCCCAAAAAAAATTTTATATTTCAAGGAACAATACATAGTGGACCGAAAGTCAGGAAACGGACAATTATCTCGTAAACTACTAGTCCGAATTGTAAAAAATTTGGAATAAACCTATTTTGAGATACGGAGATTCCAGACTTGACATTTGCAATGTTTTCAGTTTTGCCGTTTCTCTGATATTATTAGTCACTTTGGTTTTTTAAATACATCACCCTGTATATTCAGTCATTATTGGTATCTCCTCTTCAATACGAGTTTAGCCACATGTGTCACTCATGATTTTATGTAGTCGTCGTGCTGGTCGTATGGCTTCTTCTAAAATGTGGCAATACCTTTAACCGTTTAAATTTTATCGTCTTTTATTGCACAAAAAACATTAAAACTTTAACTATCTTGGAAGTAACGTTCTCTACTAACATGTGGATTTTAATTGGACAGAAAATGGGAATTATATGGATTAAATAATGCATTTTTGCTAAACATTGCTTCATCACTCCATCTAATCTTTTTCTTTTTTTCATTCCTTTGGGTCTTTATTATAAACCATTCACAGAATTCTACCCTTCGAGGAAGTTCACCTAATTGTTAGTGTTGCACCAAATGATATGAAAATGGTTTCCATTTGTGTTTTTTTAAAATGGAATGAATTGTTCTTGTCGACAAAATAAGATCTTTCTCTTAATCTTCATTGGAGTCATTTGGAGAGGCCGTAAAATAACCCAAAACATTAATTTCGTTTATGTCACTGTCCACTAGTGGTTTATTTTTATTAATTTTTGTCTTAAAATGACCAAACTGAAGGCAGTTTTTAAGCAATCTACTTACAACATCACCAGTTGCATTTGGTCGATTTGGATATCTTTCTGCAAAAACATGGCAAGTCCGTCAACAATTATATTACACTTGCCTTAAATAATAGGATTTAAAAAATCATTATTTGTAAATCCTACATTTGCCATTATTTACTATAAAATACAAACTGGTAAAGAAAACTGTCAAAACAACATAAACAATTAACATTCTAACTATCAAATCTTTGGCAGGCTGTTGAAAGAATTAGGTAGTGTTATGTTTTAACTAAGATAATTAAATATCTTAAAAGTGGTTTAATTTAGGTATAGGAAATACCGATACCCAACGAATTGGCTTAAAAAAATACAGCGGAGAATGTAATAAAATACAGGGTGTTCTATTTAAAGTAAGCAACTTATAAATGATTTAAATGGTGCATGTTGGCGGCTAAGTTTAAAACACCCTGTATGAAATATCAATGAGTTGGACTTATGGAGTTAACGGGCAAGCGCTTGTTGTTTATTGGTTACAATTTCACGTCACTAGCTTCGTTATTAATGGTGATATCGTTATTCAAGCCGGACTAGGATTTTTTCAAAATTTTAAAAAAAATCGAAATATCTCTAAAACACTTCATTTTTGGTATAGGACATTGTGCACAAATTTTATCTAAAATTTCATGAAGAATTCGAAAATAAAATAAAAAATATTTAAACTAATGATAATTATTTTTTAAAAAAATTTCAGTGTCCATAAACTACGTTTCAGAATTATTTTCCCAAATTTTTTATAAACATTCTTATTCGCCAATATTAAAAAGTAAATTAAGGTAATGATTTTTTTTTTATGAAAATAGTCGCAAAAAGGGTAGAACTATCGTGTGGGCCGCGGATGGCCCGCACTGCGACTATTAGAAGGGGAAGGGATTATAAAAAGGAAATGATTGTGGACACGCTTTTTAAAAAGTTGCAGGTCATAGTTCTCTGGAAAAACTGATTTTGGAAGCTTATTCCATTCCGTAGCAGCCCTGTAAAAAAAGGATTCTTGATGAAGATTGGTCCTTGTAGTGTCAAGCTTAAGAGTAAATGTGTGAGACTGATCAGCGTGCCGAGTTCTTCGGCCGAATGTGGCCAATGGTGGTACAAGAGTTTTTATTTCTCTGCAGCATCTGCAATGGAAATATATGTAGAGCAATGACTGGTCTGCAACTCTTCTTCTATGTTCTAGAGGGTGAAGGGTATCTGTGAGAGTTGAGCTGTTTATCAAGCGAATGGCTCTTTTCTGAATGGAATCTAGAAGACGAAAAGAATGCCTTGGTGCTGAACCTCAAATGTGCGAGCAATACTCCAGTAGAGGTCGGATTTGAGTCTCGTACGTCGTCAACAGTTGTTTAGGAGTAAAAAACTTTCTGGCTTTCCACAGAAAACCTAGCCCCTGGCTTGCCGACTTTGCGATGTTAGCAACATGGTCATGCCAAGACATATTATTGGACACCGTGACTCCCAAAATCGAGATGGAGGGACTTGGTTCAAAGTTAATTAGTGGTGTCCACCATATTTTCGGCCAGAGAACATCGAAAAATTTACCTGTTTTAAATGATCTTTTAGTAATTATGTACTTAATAACCCCCATCTCGTTGGTAGTTGGTAGATTTAACTGTCGGTCTCACCTCACAAAAAATTAAAATTTTAAGGACTAAATGCTGGCCTGCAGATAGACGGTCATTGAGGGTTCCATGTTACGTCGAGGAAATCGTGGACTTAAATTACGGTGGGCGCAACAACATGTCCAATGAGGCTTACAAGAATGATGTACTGTCATTTACAAAAAAAGCAAGGTTTTGTTTGTACCCTAATTTAGGATCAGTAAGAGTCTGGAGAAGACTTGTCGAGAAGAGATACTCAGACATATAAAAGGTGTTTGTCTATATCGTGGTCTAAAAGTAATGATGTGGGCTGAAATAGTATAATAATAGTATTAATATATTGACCGTAGATTAAAACATGCGGCAACTGTAAAAGACCGGTTAAATAATTCGACACACTCTCAAAAAATCAAATAAATTACACAACCGAGATGACAATATTTCGTCACGGTTAAAAATGATTTAATAATTATATGGATTAAAAGTAGATCGCAACACGGTTTTGTATTAAAAATTAAAAGTAAATATATCTCGAGTAGCCGTGATCGTCTAGTGGTTAGGACCCCACGTTGTGGCCGTGGTAACCCAGGTTCGAATCCTGGTCACGGCAAGTGAGATATTTTTTTGTTTTTTTTTTAAATTCAACTTAAAATCAAAACAAAAATGACTTAGTTGAAATATAAACGTTAATGAACCTAAATTTTTTGTGTTGAGATGTTTATTTATAATAGTTTAAAATTAAAATCACTTAATGTACTTATTTCACCAAAAATTTAGCTGCAATATTAAGATTCATTTCCCTTATATTCCTTAATATACAAAATCAATCAGGGGGCGGAGGGAAACAAAAAAGACGACACCCTTGCAAAACAGGGGGCCGAATCTGCGTTTACTGGACCAGAATCGGTCTTTGAAGTCTCTTCAGGTGCCGCCAAAACAATTATTTCGGACTGGGCAGAGAGGAAAATACTCACTGGGCCGATATACCAGGGTTAACTCACTCGAAGGCGTTTCTGCCAAAACCCCTGAGAAACACAACAAAGCAGATCCTAGAATGAAGCAGGAATGACCTGCTAATTCTAACGAGACTGCTCACAGAATACTGTCGTTTAAGATACCACCTTGGAAGGATAGGTCTGAATCAACAAACGGACTGTCAGTTCTGCTGCGTGGAAGACAAAACTGCTGAACATATACTATGTTTATGCCCCGGCCTGGAAAGAATAAGGTTCTACATATTTGGTTATACCAACCTAGAACCTACCGATTTCAAGAAAATCTCACCCTATACAACCATGAACTTTGTGAGAAGGGCTGGATTGTGCGGCGAACTGTAATCTCTAGGGGTGAGCCACAATAGACCTACTAAAGGTCGCAGTGGAGGGGCGACCTACGCCCCGCTCACATGATACCTAACCCAGATCATAGAAATACGGTTTTATTTTAAAAATTACGAGTAAGTATATCTCTAGTAGCCGTGATCGTCTAGTGGTTAGGACCCCACGTTGTGGCCGTGGTAACCCAGGTTCGAATCCTGGTCACGGCAGGAGAGATATTTTTTTTGTTTTCTTTAAAATTAAACTCAAAATTAAAACAAAAATGACTTGAAATATGTACGTTAAAATGGACCTAAATTTTTTGTGTGATCACGTTGTGATGTATATTTGTAATAGCTTAAAATTTAAATTAGCCAATATAGGTACTTACTTATTTTACTAAAAATCTAGCAGCACTTTTAAGATTTTTTTTCATTTCCCTTTCCCATGTGTACAGAGTGTTAGTAAATAAGTGCGACAAACTTCAGGGGGTCATTCTTCATAAAAAAAATAATGACAGTTTGCTATGTAAACGAATGTCCACAAATGCTTCGTTTTTAGAGATACGAGTTTTGGTTTAATGTTATTGTATTAGATAGTTCTTGATAATGTATTAAATATGTTAAGATGTTTTATTTTTTTGCCTTAAAACGGCGCCCTATATAAAAAAAGGACAGGAAAGATTTTTTGTCACAAATTTAAAGAGGAATTCAAACATGATTTTTAATTTAAAATATCTCAGTGGCATACCATTTTTTTCTTTAAAAAAATTGGTATCATTACCCGTATGCGCGCCAATGATGAACATAAAATTCCTAATTGGTGCAATAACTATCTTTTAAAACCCACCAAATTTCATTTGCATATCTTGACCGGTTTCAGAGCAATAAATAAATCGTCAGTTTTTAACAAAAACTTTATCACTCCGTATCTCTGAAACGAAGTACTTGCAGACATACGTTTATGTAGCAAAATGTCATTTTTTTTCTTGCAGAATTACCCCCTGAAGTTTGTCGCACTTATTTACTACCTTAAAATATAACATCAATCAAATTTCTATATTTGTGTTTAAATACAGTAAAATCTCTTTATTTACGGTTTCCTTATTCGAGTTTTCACTATTCGCGGGTAAAAAAATTGTGACAAGTTCTTGTATCTGCCACTAAAAATTTCTTTATTCCAGTCGGTATCTTGAAAGTATTCGGATTCGGACAACCTGTCAGTGTTTTGGCGTGCAAATAAGAAATCGTGGGTTACAAGTGCTATTTTTTCTGGCTGGTTCTGGAATTGTTTTGTTCCTGGTGTTAAAACTTATTTGAATAAAAATATTTCAGACTTCAAGGCCGTTCTAGTTTTGTACAATGCTTCAGATCATCCTCGTGAGCTTGAAACTATGCATCCAAATATAAAGGTGATATTTTAACCTCCCAACACAACTGTTTTACTCCAACTCATGGACCAAGGAATAATCCAGACGTTCAAGCTCTATTACATCAGACGAACCTTTAAAATCACACTGAACATCATGGAATGTGATATGAATGTAATGCATTGTTTAAAAAATTTTAACATTGCAAGATGCATTGTTATCATAAATGAATCATTGAAAGAACTTAAACCATACACATGGAAATCATGTTGGAAAAAACTATGGACCAGTCTGACTGTCGGAAATAATGAAAGTTCTGTGAAAATTCACACTTTTATAGCAAAAATTGCTTATGTTGCCAATGGAACAAGACGGGTGAGCTTTGAGCAAATATAATCTAGTGACATTCAAGAGTGTTGCTTAAATCGCAAGACAAATATTTGACTGAAACCGACTTGGACAAAATGTTGAAATCCGCATTCCATTGTAAAAGAGGCTTCAAAAAGCTTTAATATATATTGTTAATAACTAATTAAATTTATTTTTCATTTTAAAAACTTGGAACGTATCTTTTATAATACCATACAAATCAACATTCCCTATTTACGGTTTCTATATTCGCGACATATTTACAAAACGTATACCCCGCAAATAAGGAGCTTTTACAGTATAAAATTTTACCCAGTACATGTATAATTCCTAATTGAATTTATCTTTCCTCATCTCCTAATCGACAACTTTAAAAGCCCGTATTGACAATTTTTATTCATTTATAAACTAAAATTTGTTTAAACATTTGTGAAGTACAAAATACATATACATGCCAATTTTCATAATCATCGGTTGAACGGTGTTGAAGTGAAACGATAACATATTTATACAAACATCCATTTTCATACAGGGTGGCCAACCGAAAACGAAACAGAGCCATTTGCAGGAACCTCGTCAACAGTTTAGAAAAACGCTCAGACCCGTCGATTTTTGATTAAAATTTTTAAAATAATATTTGAAAATAATTCACAGTATGACGAAGATCATTTTTATTTTTAACAGGACGGTGCTTCTCCGCATTACGCGGCGATTTTTCGTCAGTATTTAGACCAACGTTTTCCACGGCATTGGATTGGAAGAAGAGGCAGCATTGAATGTCCTCCACGATCGCCAGATTTATCGCCCCTCGATTTATTTTTGTGGGGAAATCTGAAAAGTAAAATCTATAAAACAAACCATCGTCGTTGGAAAATTTGCGTCAAAGAATCGTTGACGAGTGCAACTAAAATAATTGAAATTTTAACATGTAATTTTTTTTAAAGTATTGGGAGGAAATGTAAAAAGAGACTATTGTAAAGTGAATTGTCAGAGGTTTCAAAAAAAATCTTATTCGATCCCCAATGCCATTTAAAAATTTTGGGGTAATTCTTACCCTCGCTTGGGGTTGAAAGTAGTGGACTAAATAATACCGGAAAAGAGTGTTCCCCTTTAATTAAAAATCGACGGGTCTGAACGTTTTTCTATAATGTTGACAAGGTTCCTGCAAATGACTCTGTTTTATTTGCGGTTGGCCACCCTGTATACAGAAGATATACAACAGTTAATTTTGTGTTGCAATGAACGGACAGTAGTGAATTGTCAAAAAGTTTTTTTTAATAAATGGATCCAAGTTTTGTAACAATATTAACATGTAGATTAAAAAAAACTTAAATAAGGAGTGTTTTATTAAAAAAAAACACAACCTTATGCTGCTTATGCATCACAAACAAAGGCGGCTGTAACGGAGAAATCAAACACAGAATGGCCATAGTACGTAACTTAACAATAAAACTAACTCTAATATGGAAAGACTCTGCATTGCGTTGAGATATTAGTGTCAATACTTCTTCTTCTTCTTAATCGTGCCATATCCTCAGCAGACGTCGGCGATCATTGTAGCCCAAATGACTCTATTTACTGCTGCTCTAAATAATTCAGCAGATGTTTTTCCGGTCCATTGGCGTATGTTCTTCAGCCACGATATGCGGCGTCTACCGGGACCTCGTTTTTCTTCTATTTTACCCTTAGTGACCTTAGCAACCTATATTTATTGTTTCCCATTATGTGCCCGAAATATGTCATTTTCCTTTCCTTGACTGTTTTAAGAATTTCTTTTTTCTTTTGTATCTGTTGCAGCACTTTTTCATTGGTTATATGATAAATCCAAGAGATTCTTATCATTCGGCGATAGCACCAAAGTTCAAAAGCTTCAAGACGTCTGGAAGCATCGTTAGTCAAGGTCCAAGCCTCAACTCCATATAACAGAACCGTGAACACGTAACATTTGGGAGTTCGAATTCGAGTTTTTAGATTTAGCTTTTTATTACAGAGCACACTTCTCATACGGTTGAAATTGGTCCTAGCCTTCTTAATCCGTATCTTGATTTCCCTAGAGTGATCCCATTGATCATTTAAATTTGTTCCCAGGTAGTTAAATGTTGGAACTCTCTGTAGTAGTCCGTCAACTCGAAATTTATGATTTATAGGTTGTTGTGCTTTACTGATAATCATAACCTTGATCTTAGAAGTATTCAGGCGCATGTTGTAATTCCTACAAGTATTCGATACTCTATCCACTAATCGTTGAAGCCCTTCTGCACTGGTTGACAGCAAGACGGTGTCGTCGGCATATCTGAAGTTATTGATATATTCTCCATTTAACATTATTCCATCTTGATCTTCTTCTAATGCATCGTTAAACAGGCTTTCGGAGTACACATTAAGCAATAGTGGTGACAACACACATCCTTGACGTACTTCTTGTAGGACTGAGAATTTTTCAGATCTTTCATCGACAACGCGAACGCAAGCTTTTTGGAGCCAGTATAGCTTACCTATGATTCGCAGATCTTTATCATCCGATTCTCAGGAAACTAAAAATCACCACGAGGCTATCAACCAGAATAGAACAATCATACCTATAATTTGGACACATTTCAAGAAAAACGAATGGGATGGAGAAACTTTAATGGTAAACTACCAAGAGGAAGGTATCCGACGCGCTGGGTGGATCAAACCAAAGAAATCATTGGTCACGGTTTGCAAAAAGCTTCTCTTGCAGAACAGGACAGAGAAGGATGGAGAACTACGATCCGAGCAATTTGGACATGATGTCACCATACTCTTTCGAAAGAGAGAGAAAGAAAGAATGCGAACATATCCCATAGCTAATACAGTTTTTTGACACACCCTATACATTGCATGTACTTTAATAAAACCGTAAATTAGTTCGAGTTTTTATTTTAAACAGCGTAGAGTACAAAAATATCGTGTTTCTGATAAGCTCACTGGATAGTTTTTCGGAAAACCGTCTATTTTGAAAAACATATTTTTAATATGTAATTATTTATGCATTACGTTCCTAAATAGCAAAGTTGTTAAAAAGGTTCAGCATCCTGTTACATCAGTTATTCTGATTATACTTTCTTTTCCCCGGGGCAACATTACAGTTGAGACTTGTTTTTCGAGAAGAAATATTATTCTGGAGAGTTTCTCATCAAATGAGCAAAAGCAAATGATACTCCTTAATTATTGCAATTAGCTTTATTGTTTCGAAGACCGTCTGAAATTTGAAAAAATGTTTCTTGTTTTAACTTTCCTTCGAATGTACCTATTTAGCCGACTAATTAGTATTATCAGCAGAAGAAGTAACTGTCTAGTTATTTTAAAGAAAGATAATTAATCTTTGGCCCTTTTAATTAAATTTTATTTATTGTAACTTATGACTAAAGTAAAAAACAAGGAGGGTATTATAGTTAGCGATCGTAGTGAAATAGTGACTGCAGTTCAAGACTTATACAAAAACCTGTGCAGTTCTAAAGTCCAGTGCCGTCAATATCAGAGGAAAATATTACAAAATGTAGAATTTAAAGAGGTCACTAAAATAAATATCAGAGAATTGAAGACAGCACTACATCATATGAAAAACAAAAAGATTCCAGGCGAAGACCAAATCACGAGCAAAATGATTAAAATAGGAGGTCAGACGCTGATACAGCATGCAATATTATTGCTTAAAGAATGTTTAACACAAGGTAAAATCCCAACGAAGTGGCAAAATGCAGAAGTTATCCTATTATACAAGAAAGGAGACAAAAGCAACATAGATCGATCTGTTAGCTTATTTTCACACTGTTTATTTCATCAAATAGCCAAGCAGCACTTAAAGCCTGAAGTCATACACTTGTGACTCTAAGCTGACTTGGGACTGTAAACAGTCCCTGAGACAACTGGCAGCGAACAATCAGGTTACTTTGATGTGGGTTCCAGGTCACAAGGGAGTTAGTTAAAGGCAACGAAGAAGCAGATTGCCTTGCCAAAAAAGGGGCAAATACACAATTTTCCGGCCCAGAACCTTTTGTGGGCTTTTCAAGGCCCACTTAAAAGAACAGGTTTGACGCTGGGAAACAGATGAAATATAATCTTACTTGCATAGAGTGCCAGGACAAAGACACGCGAAAGGGCTAGTAAGCCTTTCGCCAATGAAAACAAAACAGCTTCTCGAGTTGGACGAGAAAGACTTGAAACCGGTGACGGGGCTCCTCACTGCACTCTAAAGTACCACCTTAAAAAGATGAACAAAACAGAGAGTGATAATTGCCGCTACTGCGAAAACTTCGCTGAAAAGAATCTGCTGAGAATAATGAAAATCATCTAAGCTTTACGATTTCTCTACTGCGTTTAGAGAAGGTAGGTATTATGTAAGTGAGGATTAGTAAGGTCGCCTTAAAAAAGGTATGAAAAAGGCAAAACCTGTTCCATGAGGTGTTTTGGAAGCATCATTAGGTTAGGTTAGGTTAGGTTTCATGTGAGTGGGGCGTGGTCGCCCCTCCACCGCGACCTTTAGTAGGTCTATTGTGGCTCACCCCTAGAGGCTACAGTTCACCGCACAATCCAGCCCTTCTTACGAAGTTCATGGTTGTATAGGGTGAGATTTTTTTAAAATCGGTAGGTTCTAGGTTAGTGTAACCAAATATGTTGAACCTTATTCTTCCCAGGCCGGGGCATGAACATAGTATATGTTCAGCAGTTTCGTCTTCCAGGCAGCAGAACCGACAGTCCGTTTGTTGGTTCAGATCTATCTTTCTGAGGTGGTATCTTAGACGACAGTCCGTCCCGTAAGCAGTCCTGTTAGAATACGCAGGTCATTTCTGCTCCATTCTAGGATCTGCTTAGTTGTGTTTCTCGAGGGTTGTAACGGTAAGAACGCCTTCGAGTGGGTTAACCCTGGTATGTCGGACCAGTACGTGAGTATTTTCCTCTTCGCCCAGTATTCAGTCTCTGGGAAGAGGATTTGTCCCCTCATCCATTCGTCTCTCTTCGGAAAGAGGACTTTAAACGACTTTTCTACGTGTATTTTTGTGGCTAGTAAGTCAGAAACCATCCCGAGAATTTGATGGTTTTTTGTTTTACTCAGTATCCCGGAGTGATCCCCGAGTTGCTCTCCATTGATTTGCTTTTCCAAAGACAGGAATCTGTAGGAAACTATCCTGGCCTCCCTCATCATTAAAAATTATTACATTATTTTCCCAGTTAGAAAGGTATAAGAGAATTACATTTTTACTTATTCGTGTGACGTTAAAGTTCTTTGGTTGAATGACATTTATATTAAGAAACAAAAAGGTGTAATCTTTGACCATAGTTAAGTTACTTAATTTTAGTGAAGATGCTGATAGTGCTGAAAGACTACACATAAGGCGAATTTTACAATCCCCAGTATTTAAAAGTGAGGTCTGCATTATGTAGGAGGGATATATTGTGAAATAGATCAGAGTTTTGTGTGTATGTTTTGGTGAGGAATTTCACACCAAGATACTCCAGAGGTGGTTTAGAATCTTCCACATGCAGAGAGGTATCTCATTACACCAAGACACAAAAAGATCCGATAGGTCGAGGTGCTAGAGAGGCTGCATAGCCTTCACGACCCTCCCTACAATCTACAAGACAGATACGTAAAATTTTATTTTGGAAAACATTAATCTGTTTTTGGATTTATACATGTTACATTACGAAGCTTATGACTAGTACCCTCCTTGTCACTCTTGACCCACCTCACCCGCTTAACGTGTGACGAAATTTATGAATCGCCCTTTATCGTCGTAGCAAGATAAAATATTAAGCAGTTTAAAAAAAAGCACATATAAATCGGTCCAATGGTTTAGCGTGACACCTTAACAAACAAACAAATTGATAGACCAAAAAAATCTAAAAATCGTCGATTTGGAGTCAGTGACACTAAAACACCATTTTGTAGCCTTTTTATATTTAGACACTTAAACTTAAATTATTAGTTTCTTTCGAGATTTTTATGGTCAATAAAAATGTTGTTTCTTATAAATATATCTTTTTTCAAAAAAATAAAAATTGTACCTTACATTTTTTTTAAATTCATAACCAAAGAGTACTTACCTTTTAAATGAGATGATAACCAAAGAATAAACAATCAATCACTCACCTGAAACAAAGAATTTATTAAAATTAGCTTTTTTTAAGCCATTTTAAATCTAAAAAAAAAATAAAAATGTTTAAGGTCTAAGTACTGGTACATGTTATTTGATTACCAGAGTGAGAAGGGTCGAAAAAAATGTGCAATTCGGTTCTCGATATTTTAGGTTTACCTGATTTTTATGCGTAATTTGGTTCCCGGCATTTTACCTGGTGTAATTTGGTTCCCGAAAAAAAAAATTATTTTAATCAATTGAAACGTTTGTTTATTTGGGGCAGTAAAAGTAAAAAAATTAGCCTCACCTAACCGAACGGCGTAACCTAACACCAACAGTAACTTTATTGACGGTGACTGGGCAATAACGATTCAAAAATACAACTCACAGAAGCAATACAATGCACAATATTAATTATTACACATCTTTACACACATCTTTTCTGACCCTTTTCGTTCCGGGAACCAAATTACCAACATCCCTAAGTACCAAGCTGTTTTTAAACTTTTAATAAAAATTCAAGCAAATTAGGATATTCTGTTGCGATTGAAAAATTACACGGATATGTCAAAAAGACAACTTTTACTAAAATTTGCCCTTTATTGCATGTTTATCTCGTGAAAATAATTTAATTTATTTAAAGTAAGTAATTTTTTTTAAAAAAAATTGGATTTTAATTATAATAAAAATAGGTCCGCGGCCCACACGATAGGTCTACCCTTTTTGCGACTATTTTCATACAAAAAAAAAATTTTACGGGTTGCACTCTGGGAGTGCCGGCAGAAGTGAAAACTTAAGTATTAACGTTGTGCGCCCTGCGCCGCCTAAACGAAACAGCCGGCGCAGGCATACATTTTCGCCGCGCCGTAGAAAGAGAGGGGGATACTCCCTCTCCTACGCCACGCAAGCTGTCTACTCTCCATCCGTCTTACGAATTTTCGATCAGGTCACGTGTCCTGACGCGATTTTAACATTTTTTACCCATTACAAAAAAAGTGTACAACGCCGCTAAAGAAATTTTCACTTTAAAAAATATTATTTTTAATCTGAAAAATATTGTCTTCAGATTTCCATAGTTTATGAATAATGCATTATTTTTATTAACGCTTTATTATAAATCATATATTAAACATCAGTACCAGATTTGAATGTTTTCGATTTCTTTCTTCCGCTTTTTGTTTGATCTTCTTTCAATATGGCGCTTTTCTTCCTAACTCGACTTTTTCGTTTTCAGATACCTCGTTTTCGGTTTTGTCGCTTTTGGCTACGTCGTCTACGGCTTCTGCTTCTATTTTTTCTTCGTCTTCGAGCCTCCGTTATCGGCAAACCAAAACCTAATTTAAACCTTCCCCCATTCTCTTTAATCAAACCAGCTTTCAGTCCAGTTTTTAATGATTTTTTAACACAAATTGATGCATTTTTTAACGGCTTCTTGCACTGATAAATTATTTGATCTAAAATTTTGTCGGGGGGAGAACCATTAGAGTCATTAAGACACGCTATGGTGTCCATAACATCTGCTAAAAATAACACCTCTCCTTGGACCATTTTAATGCAGCAAAAGCAGAACTTAATCAATAAACTAATGAAAAGCACTTAAATTTTGCATTTAGCTACTAAATTAATTTGTCAAAATGACATAAAAAATGTACTTGAATTTGTCAGTTTGTTGAATGAGGTTGCCAAGTTACCAGTCAAGAAAAGTCGCATTTTATATTGCTCCAGTGAAATACATCCGTCTTACGAATTTTCGATCAGGCCACGTGTCCTGACGCGAGTTTAACATTTTTTACCCATTACAAAAAAAGTTCACAGCGTGCCATAAGAAGTTAACACTTCAAAAAAAAAAGTATTCAAAAAGGTAATTGAACCTAAGCACAAATATCTGCATTTTCAGAAAAGATGTCCACTCTTGATCTTTGTTCGCGACATCATCCTACATGTAATTGTGATATTCGAGCACTTTTTATGTCCAACATTGTTGACGATCAATAAAAGTCGTACACTTGATATACAAATCCAATGACCAAGTAATCGCATGTGTTAACTAACATCAAACAATCCTTTAGTCTGCAAAGTGCGCACCATCAGTTCTCTATAATGTGTTAATGTTTACACAGGACACAATACACATACGATTTCGGAGTTTGTTGATGCAGAAACATTGCGTAACGTTTCAGTCGGAAAATTGAGTGGAATAACGGGATTGTGTTAAATTAAACTAGAATTGGTTATTTTTTGTACTCATGAATTTTTAATTCGTTTTTTTTATAATCGGTATTGGAATAACCACAAACATTTTTTTCTTCTGGTAACCAAAAGCAGTTAATAGTATTGCCTCTATAGGTAATTTTTAAAATAGTTTTTTTAAAAATAGGATTTTTTTTAAAAATATATGTCAAAATTGGAAAAAAGTTAATGAAACTTTTACACAACGCTTGCAAGGTGCTAATAGTGTTAAATCCAAGTTTCCGACCTTGTGCAGTTTGATCGGAGAGGCCGAGAACCCATGAAATTTCCGATCTATCTTCGGTTTTTGGTCTATAACTTTTTTCCGGCTAAAGTCATTAAATACTTTTTGAAAGAAGATTTAATTTCCTACAATTTGCATTGGCTAAACTTATTGTTTCACCAATTAGTTACCAAGTAACAGCGCCGCTTTTTAAAATGTGTCAAAAATAGCTAAAAATGCAGGTTTTTACTTAATATTTACTTAATTATTTATTTAAAACATTATTTTTAATTGTTTAATGATGGGAGACGAAACGGTTTACATTATTATACTACCTGTCCACCTTTTTCCGTTAGGTCGATCGTTTTAGCTTGGGTAGCATAATATACAATTCTAGAGCCTTTCGGTGCCCTTGGGCTCCAACAACCACGCACTTGGTGGCCTTGGAGAAGTCTCCTGTTTTTATTCCTCCTGCCTGTTTCAAACGGGCTGCTCTTGCAACCACCACGCAGTCAGTTGAGTTCTAGCCTTTGAAGGTGTGATTTGTACGTGCAGTTTAGTGATAGTTACTACCTAGTAAATTGCAGGAAAGTGTAAGAACGTGACCCGCGAAGTGTGGTTGCCACGTCTTTTTTTCGTTCTCTAACGAGTACTCTGCTAGCGGTTTCTCTACTGGCAAATTATGCCCGAGCTCAGCCGTAGAGGGTAGAAGAAAAAAATATAAAGTGAGCTGCGCCACCAACTTAAACGGTATAAGCCGGAAACCCCTAGATCTTATAGGCACTAGCAGAGACACAAGATAAACAACTATGCTTATGGTGAACCAAATAAATAAAATTATAGCAAAAATATGTTGGATACTTTACTCACACAATAGATAATTAAGGTACACAGTTCAATAGCAACATCATAACAAATATAGTCAAAGTTAATAGCTATGGTAAAATTTCGTTGCTAAAACAAACCAAAAATGTAAAATTTACAACTTTATAAAATAACCAAAACAGAAGTAAGAGTAACAGACTTCACCAAGTTACAACAAAAGGTAAGACATATATAAATTAACTCATTAATAACACTAATTCAAACATTTACATAAAGGCAAATAACAAAAGGTAAAACATATATATATATATATATATATATATATATATATATATATATATATATATATATATATATATATATAAGTTAACTTATTAATAGCACTAATTCAAACATTTACATGAAGGCAAAGAACAAAAGGTAAAACATATTGAGAAGGTTACTTTAATCCAAGTTTAGTTTTGGCATATTATCTAATGCAATAAATAGTTTCCAACAATGTACTATACTAATAAACTAAACAGAACATAATAGTGGTATCAGCATGAGTCACTGCGTTATATATTTAAAAATAAATCACTGATAACCTTTGGGTAAACGAATTCACATGTACTCCTGTGGCCTACTCCTGTGCTACTCCGGGGGCTGGTTAGATTATGGGGGTGGCACCAGTTAGTGAACAATGGCTTTCCTCAAACAAATCCCGATAACGGCTATTCAACTTGACACCAACTCCAACAATATCCACAACAATGGCAAGACAAAATGGTCAAGTTGAAAATCAAATGGTTTTTCTTCAAAATCCAATTAAGATGGCCCAAATACAGCCAGATATGAAAGAAATCCCATAGAGGTTCCGCACACGTGCTAATAACGCACCGTCCCCAACAACCTTCACCAACACCTCCGACTTCGATGAAGCTCTCCAAACGACTGACGCTCCTATATCGGAAATCAAGAAAAATGGCGCGGAATAAACGTCAACCCACAATCTTCTCAAATCTGTGCCTCGTCCGTGTGAATATCCAGTAATTGCAAACCAACTATCGAATCTTATCCCTAGAGTACTGTATGCAACCATGAATACGAAACTATAGAAAAAATAGGCCAGTGACATGGTTACAATGGCTTAATTATTTTAAGTGAAAACAGTGTTTTATTTGCCAAGAAAGTTTGGCATTAAGTAAAAGAGTTGCTGTAAAACAGATAGGAGTTTTCAGACTTCTTGAATGTAGTATCAAGCGAAATAATTCATTACATGAGTTCCTGCGAGAGGCGGCAAAACCAATGTGCCACTTTGCTCGACTTTCTCCTACCGGTGATGCAGCCAGGTACCATTTACTCCGTACGAACCACCAAGTGCAAACCCGGTTGGGTTCAGATAAACTTCCTTCAGTAGTTTTTAGCAAATGCAAGTTTGGAAGCTGCACCGCAACCTGCAGCTGTGCAAAACAGTCTGTTCTACAAGAATTGATCGGAGAACACATGTCAGAATGCCCCTCAATGAAAAACACGTCCCGGACCTTATTAAAGAAATAATTGCGACAGAGGAGGAGGACGAAGGACTTACAATACAATACAATTTATTAACATCAATCAAGATTACACATCCAGTATAAATATATAAAAAATGTATAAACATATCAGACTAGTCCAGGACCTTAAACTAAACTAAAAGACAAACTAAAAAATAAAATACATATCAATTAAGTATAGATGAAGTATCTATGTGAAGATTTCAGAAATTCAAGAATTCCTCAGTGCTATAAAATGCATTTTCAATTAAGAACATTTTTAATTTGTTTCTGAACGACATTTTTGTGGTGGCTTTTACAATGTTCATTATTTTATTATAATATTTAATTCCGTCGTGATTGGGTGAGTTCTGACCTACTGCTAGTCTTGAGTAAGGTTGGTGTAAATTTAATTCTGAACGTGTATTATACGAGTGTATGTCTTTATTCTTCATGAACTTATGTTCATTATTTTTTATGTACAGTATCACTTGAAAAAGATAAAGGCTTGGCAAGGTTAATATTTTAGATTCTTTGAATAGTTCTCGGCAAGATGATGATGGAGCAATATTATACATTGCTCTCATTACTTTTTTTTGTGCTATAAATGTCTTTTCTAAATGTGGTGAAGCACCCCAAAGTAATAGTCCGTATAGAAGTACTGATTGCACTAGTCCAAAATAGAGTAATCTCAGGATATCAAAGGTAACTGTATTTCTTATGTTTTTTATAACGTAACAAGTGGTACTTAGTTTGGATACTATCGTGTTTATATGTGTTTCGCATGTTAGTTTTGGATCAAGAGTAAGTCCCAGGAATTTAAGGGAGGCAGTGCTCTGTATAGATTTACCATCTAAATGTTAATATAGATCATAGTCTGGTGATTTCGTTTTAGGTAAGAATCGCATGAAATAAGTTTTTGAAACATTCATCATTAGTCCATTTTGATTACAGTACTGTTTAAACTCTCTGGATGCTTCGTTACTATGCTTAACTAGACTTTCAATTTCATCACTTGACATTAAAATATTTGTGTCATCAGCATAAAGTATTTTTTGATCAGGAATAGTGCAGAATGTATTTATATCACTTACAAAAATTATAAAAAATAGTGGCCCCAAAATGGAGCCTTGGGGTACTCCTATATCTGATTTTCCGGGGTTTGATTTAATGTCATTGATTATAACGGTTTGTGTCCGGTTTGTGAGATACGACTTTGCCCACTCGTGAGGCTTTTCTCGTACCCCCATTCCTTCTAATTTCTGCAGTAGCAGGTTTCGATCAATCGTGTCGAACGCACGGCTCAGGTCATAAAAAAGTCCTAATGTGTTTTTTTTATTATTTAATGCACTATAAATAAATTCTAAACAATCAGAAATAGCTGATATGGTGGATTTTTGTTTTCTAAAACCATGTTAGAATGAAAGAACCAATTTGAACTGTTCCAGATAATTTGTTAGTCTGTCTGAGTACACGGCCTCAAAGATTTTTGAGATTTGACTCTGAACACATATTAGTCTATAGTTTTGTATATCAGAAGAAGATCCTTTGTTTTTAAAGATTGGTACACCTTTGGACTCTTTTATGTCTGGAAAAGTACCCGATAGGAATGATTCATTAACAAGAAATGACAGTGGTTCAGCAATAAATTCTGAGACTGATTTCAGGATTAAACCATTGATACCATCTACCCCCGGAGTATTTTTACGAGTTGTTCTCATTAATACAGTTTTAATTTCTTCCGGTAGCGTTGGCGTAAGGTAGAAACTTAGATGATATTTATCAATTTTCATGTCATAGTCTGGTAATGGACAGTTCTGAGTTGACCCTAAAAAGTAGTTGTTGATATAGTTTGCTTTATCAACGCTATGCGTTAGATGAATTCTCTGAAAATCAGGGAGAGTTGTAGGTCTTTTGTTGTAATTTCCTGTATTTTCTTTTATTACCTTCCAGCTTTCTCGTACTATATTATTTGAGTTTAAGATTCGATTATTATTTTGTTGTTTTTGGTAGCTTTTCACAAAGTTTTTATATTCCGTTTTGAAGCGTTTATATCTCTGAGTGTAATGTGGATCGTTCAATTCTTTTTTCAGTTTTTCCATCTCGCATAGTTGATCGTGCATCTCTTTAATCTTTGGGGAGTACCATTTCTTTTTTGAGCTCCTGACAATTGTCTTTTTTATTGGGAAAGATACATTATAATAGTATAGGAGAGTATTATAAAATATAGAAAACTGATCATAAAATGACACTGCATTATATACTTCATACCAATCTTCTTTAGAAATTAGAGTTTGGAAAATTTCAATATTTGATTTAGACAGATTTCTCTGATATTTATATTCAACAATGTTTTCCTTTGGATTTACTATTTTGAAAATACCAATTTGATAGGAATGGTCAGAGAAAAATATATTATTTACACTCGTATAATCAACATCATATCTCCATCATAAATATCAAACATTAATGATTCCAACTTCGTAATGAATGATTTAAAGTTCGAAACTTCAGGTGTCCTATATACTGTTAGGATATACAAGTATTTCTTTTCATTTAGTATTTATCTTCGAATAATTATTAATTTTGTAAAAAATTTTGTATGAATAAATATTTTTCCTAAAATATTAAATGAAAATTTCTGATGTTATTCGTTCCTTTAGATTATTTTCCTTGAAAAAATAATATAAAATAAAAATTGAAACATACAGATTACATTTCGAATTAAGTTTTTTTTAATTCTTGTTTATAGATGTCTTATGAAGCCGAACAAAAACGTTTATTGGAATTATGGGAAATGGTTCATACCGACGATAAAAATTATTTTGATGATGATGAAAGTGAAATCGATCAAATTAAGGAACGGAAAGGCAGAAGTGAATTAGAACAAGATGTGTCCGACGGGGAAGAAGAAAGCGGAAGTAATACCTTATCGTTTATTGGAAAAGTTGGAGTTACCAGTCGTAGAAGGGCTGTTCCACCGAGAAATGTTAGAACTAGACAAGAAAATTACGTAATTCGTTTGCCGATGCCGAGATTACCTTAACATGTATTGTAAAATATAATTTATAACCAATAATTTTGCCTCTACCTGCTACCCAACGCATTGCAGTTGATGCGATGTTATTTTTTGTCGAAATAAAAAAAAATATAAGTATTAAAACATTCTTGATAGGTACCAATTTAAATTTTCTTTTGTTTTAATTGGACACACTTTCAGAAAATTACGTTACTTAAACAACTGCAAAACATTGATTCGTCACGGTTCAAATAACTATGATATGGATTAAAAGTAGATCATAGATAAACGATTTTATTTTAAAAATTAAAAGTAAGTGTACCTCGAGTAGCCGTGATCGTCTAGTGGTTAGGACCCCACGTTGTGGCCGTGGTAACCCAGGTTCGAATCCTGGTCACGGCACGAGGTATCTTTTTTTTTAAATTTAACTTTTAATCAAAATAAAAATTACTTAGGTAATCCAAATAGTTACCAAAATATAAGGCTTGTTTGTTGTACATATCCTTTCTCCACGACCGTCCTTCGAAAATACCCATTATAAAATTATTTTTAATAACATAAAATTTACACTTTTAGAGGCAGAAAGCAAATAATCTGCAGTTTTAGCAAAGTTCTCGCAGTAGCGGCAACTATCACTCTCTGTTTTACTCTGTTTTTTTTCAGGTGATACTTTAGAGGGCAGTGTCCAGTGAGCAATCCCGTCACCAGTTTTAAGTCTTACTAGTCCAACTTGAGAAGCTGTTTAGCTTTTCTTGTTAAAAGGCTTACTAGTCTTTTTGCTTGTCTTTGTCCTAGCACTTTATGCCAGTGAGATTTTATTTTATCTGTTAACCAGCGTCGAATCTCTTCTTTCAAATGGGCTTTAGAAAGTCCACAGAAGGGATCTGGTCCGGAAAATTGTGTATTTGCCCCTTCTTTGGCAAGGCAGTCTACCTCCTCGTTGCCTTTAACTCGCTTGTGACCTGGAACCCACATCAGAGTAACCTGATTGTTTGCTGCCAGCTGTCTCAGGGATTGTTCACAGTCCCAAGTCAGCTTAGACTCACAGGTGTATGACTTCAGAGCTTTTAGTGCTGCTTGGATATCTGATAAAATATAAATATCTGCCCTTCGGGTCCTCCTTTCGGTGCACTCCTGGCACATATCTCTATGCATGTAATTCTGCTTGAAAGATAGTTGGGTTGTTACCAAGGGGTTTTGAGCGCCTAAAATTCGGTTTTGTAACCTTCACTCCGACCCTTTCATCAATCATGGATTCATCAGTGTACCACACTTGAGCATCCCTTCCTAGTTAAGGTTCGTTCTCTGTGCAAACTTATTTGTGACCACTTTAAACTGCATTTCGCAGTCGTACCAAACTGGGATAATATCTGTCGGCTTAGACATGGATTCTTGGGAAATATTTTTCAAAACCTTTAAATGTCCAATCCGATTTTATGCTTTAAAATTTATTGTCTGGCTCAGTTTGAAGGAACTAATTGCTGCTTCCTTTATTACACATAAGTGCAATGGTGGAATGTTCTACATTACCTCTACGGCTGCAGTAGAACAAGTATTCTCAAAGACATTAACATATATTGTAAAATATAATTTTCGTGCAATCGCGCGCGAAGACAGTATTTCGCGTTCTCAGCACAGTCCGCGAAATTCAATTTCGCGGCCGTTACCCATAGCAACGGCCGCGAAACTAAACGTCACTTTCAAATTTGAATATCACTTCCAAATTTGACATTTCTAAAATACTACAAAGACAAGGATTATTTTTTATTAAATACCCACAAATGCTTAAGTACTTATATTATTTAGGATAAATATTAACATTAATTGTACAGTTTGTATTATAACTTATATTCACTCCAGAAGTTGAAGTTACTACATTTGGTGTTTCTGAATAATGGTTATTGCCTACATTTAAACCAGATACTATATCGCCAGAAATTGAGTTGGAAATTTGCTTCTTATTTTCGATAGAGTCTTCTACATATCCTTCCGCTACTGTCGTGGACTTCCATCCACCGTAACGTTTAAGAATTGACATATCAGCCCCAGTATTAAAACGGAAAGCGCCGAATTTACAACGCTTTTGAGTTCAGGAGGAGTGGAAGGTACTGAAATATCGCTATCAGTATCAGACATTTTGCGTTTTGTCAAGAGCTGTCAAAATATTTTGTATATATCGAAACATATCATTTTCATAGCACACGGTCATATTGTTAAATAAATTGAACTGCTGTTGATTTTACATACATACATACATAAAGTCACGCCTTTTTCCCGTAGCGGTAGGCAGAGACCACTTCCTTCCACTTGCTACGGTTCGTACACACATCTTTTGCCTCCTCCACCTTAATCAGTGCTCTCATACATGCTCTTCGGTTGTTGGTACTCTTGACCTGGCCTTTCTTCAAAACAATGTTGATCTGATCGAGATATGTTCTCCGAGGTCGACCTCTACCGATTTGCCCATTCACACTCGCCTTATAAATTTGTTTCGTCAATCTTCCTTCATCCATTCTTTCTACGTGTCCAAACCATCTAAGCATTCCTTTATCTATCTTTGTGACCACATCTTTTTTTACACCACAGCGTTTTCTTATCTCACTATCTCACTTGATTTTAGACCAATTATATATTTATTTACAATTATTTAGTCTAATAATTTTAACGATTGCACAAAAAATAGTGTGAATAATTAAAAAAAATGTATTGATACAAATCCGGTCCTGTCGGCAAGCGAGAGATTGACCGCGTCTAGCGTCCCTATTCGACCACTTCGCTTTGTCGGCCGCCGAAGGGGTCCGGCAAGGTCGAGCAACCATCTCGAAGCCATGTCGAACTTTGGAGAAACAGGTGGAATGATCAAGAAATGTAATATGGGGATATAAAAGGGGAAACGATCATGACAAGAGACACTATCGGCTTATGTGTTTATGAATTAATAAATGTAAATAGTTATATGAAGTTGTAAAAGTTGTATTGATAGGTGAATATCTAAGTGGTTAATAAAAGTAGAATTTATTGTATTGAAATAAACATTGTTTGTTACTGGATCGAGAGTTTGAATCGCCGAACCCAAGATAGAACTAAAAGTCGTATCAGTATTAAAACATTCTTGATAGGAAGCAATTTAAATTTTCTTTTGTTTTAATTCGACACACTGTCAGAGAATTGTTACTTACACAACTGCAAAAAAATTGATTCGTCACGGTTCAAATAACTATGATATGGATTAAAAGTAGATCATAGATAAACGATTTTATTTTAAAAATTAAAAGTAAGTGTATCTCGAGTAGCCGTGATCGTCTAGTGGTTAGGACCCCACGTTGTGGCCGTGGTAACCCAGGTTCGAATCCTGGTCACGGCACGAGGTAATTTTTTTTTAAATTTTACTTTTAATCAGAATAAAAATTACTTAGGTAGTCCAAATAGTTACCAAAATATAAGGCTTGTTGCTGTACTATACATATCCTTTCTCCACGACCGTACTTGAAATATACTACAATCTACAATTACTAACTAATCAAGTTTTACAACCTATTATTAAAATCCACTTAAAATTAATGTATGTACAAAGAAAAAAAATTATTTTTTCTTAGACATTTTTAATAAGTGTATATAGTCTTTTGAAATACAAAGCTTATAACGTTAAAATGGTCCTACACCCGAATCCCACATCAGCATTTAATTAATAAAAGAAATTGTTGTTTACCCTGTACATAACCCACTAAAGTTTAAGAAAATACCACCAAAACTTTATTTTACAAAAAACTAAAGAACTAAAATACCGCATGACAGTCAAAGAAAATAAAATAAACCTTCTTCTAGTACAAAATAACAGACATACAGTCAGTGACTTTTTAAAACTTTTCAGGACATTTTTACGATTTAAAAAATTCCAAGTTTAACATAAGCCCAAATTTCCTGCATTTTTCAATACAGCAGCAGTGCCATATCTTTTTTATTAAAATCGAACTGCCTTTTAGAGTTTCTAGTCATTTTAGCCATGACTCAATAGGCAAAAAAGATATGTTGTAATTTACCTAAGTAACAGGGTGTAACTAACGCCCTGTATAAATAGTGCTAAATTTAGCATAAAATTCGTAATTTTCATGCCAAAAAACATAAAATTGCCAATTTTCAAGACGGTGCTGCTTAAAATTATTAAGAAATTTCAAATTAAAATTTCAACTTTAAATACCCCGTATCTCGTAAACCTGCAACATTTGTATGAGACATGTTAGGTTAGGTTTCATGTGAGTGGGGCGTGGTCGCCCCTCCACCGCGACCCTTAGTAGGTCTATTGTGGCTCACCCCTAGAGGCTACAGTTCACCGCACAATCCAGCCCTTCTTACGAAGTTCATGGTTGTATAGGGTGAGATTTTTTTAAAATCGGTAGGTTCTAGGTTAGTGTAACCAAATATGTTGAACCTTATTCTTCCCAGGCCGGGGCATGAACATAGTATATGTTCAGCAGTTTCGTCTCCCAAGCAGCAGAACCGACAGTCCGTTTGTTGGTTCAGATCTATCTTTCTGAGGTGGTATCTTAGACGACAGTGTCCCGTAAGCAGTCCTGTTAGAATACGCAGGTCATTTCTGCTCCATTCTAGGATCTGCTTAGTTGTGTTTCTCGAGGGTTGTAACAGTAAAAACGCCTTCGAGTGGGTTAGCCCTGGTATGTCGGAATGAGACATGTTAGCTCAATCGCCATATTTTGGTGTATAGTATCTCCAGTTTAGAGATTACCCATTCTTAATGAAACGTCATGTAGACATTAAGTCCTTACCTAGTGGTATTTCTTTTGTGATAGGTTGGTAATTTTTAAACTAATAAATAGCATAATGATAACAGACAAATAATAGCAGCTTTTTAATTAATTTTTTTTGACCTATTTGATAATAAAATTCAAAAAATATAAAAAAAAAAATATGTTTCACGTGTTACATCATGTAACATAAAATAACATAAAATTATATTCCTTCCACCGTTAGTACCTACCGCAGTTAAAATGTGCCCCCTGATTTGTATTTTTTCCATAAAATGACGCATTCTGTCCGCATTTCTACCCATATAATACGGTTGACGGTTGACACCCGATTAACTGTGAAGAGATTTATTGGCGCTATTAAAAAAATAAAAATTTCGATTTAATACCCAATCAAAAAAAAAAACGTTTTGCCCTTTCTTGTTTATGAATACTTACTTCTGCTAATGGCTTTTTAGAACAACCGATTTAAAAAATGCATAATTTATTACTTTACGTTGGAAGCGAGCTGTATATGTTTTTGGTTGTAAAAAATACTAATCGAGTCGGAGTTTATGATTTATATAAATAAAAAAAATAATATACATACATCAGTCACAGAATAATGTCTCGCCAGTTATATACAGGTGGGCTTGTTTCTGTTCAACACAAAACTAGTTTCAATTAGACGTAGATCAAATGTATTTGGAAATTCAAATGTGAACGTACAAAAGTCATCTCGGGTCTTTTCTAATACGTCCCCGCATTTTCAAAATTCTTTACCAGGACTTTCGATAACAATTAGATGCTGCCTCCAGCTAGTGTATTCAAACATAGAACGCAAAAGATACATCAAAATTGTGTAGCTATGAAAAATAGTGCGAAAGGGCATTTGCAGAAATTACCCCTTCTCCCAAATATTAAACATTTTACTCAAACTAATACCGATTGAAAGAATCTACGGCTTAGAAAACAACTTATTTCATAAAATTTTATTTTTGCTGCGTATAGAAAAATATATGGTGGCCAAAACGCCTCTGGTAGTGCTCTCTCTCCGTATTTTAAGTGGATCAATTCCATTCACTAATATTACTCTCTTTACAACGTCTCTTAATTTTCCCCTATCGTACACCTATTCTTATACTTATACTAATACAGGTGTTGGACAGGTATGTGTGGCTTCGCCATGGCTATTTAGCTTATTTATAGACAGTTGTTTAAAATATTTGAAAAAGAGTGCGTTTGGATTGAGAATGAATGATTTAATCGTCAAATGCCTCCTCTACTCCAATGAGCTGGTCATCTGAGAAGGATTTTCAGGCCATGGTTAATATGCATGACGGCCTTAAAATCGGAAGGTTTAAAAGTGAATTCAAGCAAAACAAAAATAGGTGGTTTTTCAAAAAAAAAAAAAAAAGAATGATAAATTGTGAGGTGCTGATTAAAGAAGAAAAAGTTAAACAGGTGAACTTGTTTTAATTTACTATCTACAAAACCTTAATTTATTTCACGGGGCATGATTCCTGTGTTGTATATCGTGTTAAATAGTTCCACCAATATGCCTATTTTTTTTTTTTTATGAAAATAGTCGCAAAAAGGTTAGACCTATCGTGTGGGCCGCGGACGGCCCGCACTGCGACTATTAGAAGGGGAAGGAATTATAGAAAGGAAATTATTGTGGACACGCTTTTTAAAAAGTTGCAGGTGATAGTTCTCTGGAAAAACTGATTTTGGAAGCTTATTCCATTCCGTAGCAGCCCTGTAAAAGAAGGATTCTTGATGAAGATTGGTCCTTCTAGTGTCAATCTTGAGAGTAAATGGGTAAGACTGATCAGCATGCAGAGTTCTTCGGCCGGATGTGGCCAATGGTGGTACAAGAGTTTTTATTTCTCTGGAGCATCTGCCATGGAAATATCTGTAGAGCAATGACTGGTCTGCAACTCTTCTTCTATGTTCTAGAGGGTGAAGAGTATCTGTGAGAGTTAAACTGTTTATCAAGCGAATGGCTCTTTTCTGAATGGAATCTAGAAGACGAAGAGAATGCCTTGGTGCTGAACCCCAAATGTGCGAGCAATACTCCAGTAGAGGTCGGATTTGAGCCTTGTACGTCGTCAACAGTTGATCAGGAGTAAAAAACTTTCTGGCTTTCCACAGAAAACCTAGCCTCTGGCTTGCCGACTTTGCGATGTTAGCAACATGGTCATGCCAAGACATGTTATTGGACACCGTGACTCCCAAAATCGAGATGGAGGGACTTGGTGCAAGGGTATTTCCGGATATTGTGATGGGATGATTTGAGGAATTCACTTTCTTGGAAAACGTGGCACTTTGTGTTTTTTGGGCGTTGCACTGAACAAGATTGTTGGTTCCCCATTCGACGATTGCTTTAAGATCTCTATTAATGGAATCAACCTGTTCCTGCCTGAGTCTTTTTGTATCATTCACCGAAAGTGATCGATAGGATGTGAAAGTTTAAACAAGTGTGCTATCGTCTGCGAAACTGTAAATTTGATCTGTGATTACTTTAATTAATTCTGCTGGAATTTCGTCCGGTCATGGAGATTTATTAGATTTGTTATTTTTACTACGTCCATTACCTCTTCCTTTGTTATTGTTGAGCCCAACTCTCTTTATGTGTCCTCTTTTAATATTTCTTGTTGTCTGTCATCGTCGAATAGTTCTTGGATATACTCATCCCATCTTGCTAGTTTTCCTTCAGTGTCTGGGATTATTTTGCCATCTCTGTCCAGCAAAAAATTGCTCCTTTAAGCGACCACTCCTCTTTGGCAACCAATACACGATTCCGGTGGTCGTTGTTGGAAGTTTTGACTGTAATATCGTTTTGAGAAATCAGTACTGTCCTTATTAAAAAGTGGGCACCTCGTATAGTGTTATAAGTACGGTATAAATCACGCTATTACTCGTACACTATGTGATCTGAGACAAAAATAAATTTGGCAGTTCCTGAAAAATTAAAACGAAACAAAACGCCGTTTATAGAATATACAACATCTCGGAATTGCAGGCAGAAACAAGTATATACCTAGTTTTATAATAAATAACACCGTACATGTTGTGACATTAGCTTTATGGCCGTGTGCCTAAAGTATATTGTTACAGAAAAGTTTACACCATTTCGCCAGCGGGTTAGTGTTACGACACTTCTTTGTCACACTGGACTGTCATAATTTAAAATAATAGTCGGACGAAACTTTTTTTTCGGGATAAATATTGATAACAAAAAGAGAAGTCGAAGTCCATTTAGACGACAAACTGTGACTGTCTTAACAAATGCGAGTTAGTTTTAATTCGAGCAGTTGCAGGTCAAAGAAGCAGGAAAATCTTCTCGTTTACAAAGACTTTTTATTCAAAGAATACGACATTTTATTTTAAATGAGAAAAACTGGTAAATTTTAATTCATATAGATTAAACTTTTTTTGACAAAGTAAAGGAAATAACATGAAAATAAAAGAAAATTTGATTGATACCAAATATATTATAAATTGTTTAAAACATTTCAACTGAAAAGATACTGACCACTCATATGATTTTATTAGAGCTTGAGAACATAAATGATCACGCCAAATTATTTAGTGTGTATATTAATTTTGCTAGGTTATTTTTATATTTCTAAAATATGCATATGAAAAAATAAGTTGGTGATATTGCTTTTATGCTAATAGTATAATCTTAATATTATACACTGTGTTCATTTGAAAAGGACCCACTCTTAATATTTCACAAATGCGACATACTTACATACATACATATAGTCACGCCTTTTTCCCGTAGGGGTGGGCAGAGACCATTTCCTTTCACTTTCTACGGTTCTTACACACCTGGCCTTTCTTTAAAACAATGTTGATCTGATCGAGATATATTTGCCGAGGTCGATCTTTACCGACTTGTCCATCACACTCGCCTTATAAATTTGTTTCGTCAATCTTCCTTTATCTATCCTTTGTACGTGTACAAACCATCTAAACATTTCTTTATCTAAGTTTGTAGCCACATCTTCTTTTACACGACAGCGTTCCCTTATATCCCTATTCTTCACTTAATCCAACCGAGTCACTCCGGCTATACTTCTTAAGGCGAGTTTAAAACTGATAATGCGCGTGACCCAAATCTTTTCTGTTCTAAATGTTCCGAGTTTACAATCAACCTAACCTAACCTAATGATATTATTTGTGGACGTATTTTTGATTTTCCTTCTATGTCCCGTATATTTATTTCTTAAAAGCTTCCATCTGTGTTCAGAAGCTTCAGCTACAGAAATATGATTTAAAAAACGTTAAACTCTCTGATTTTTTGTCACTTATTTGCTTTCTCCATTATGTCAACTATAGTGAGCACAGCATTTTCTTTTGGTTGGCTGTTCTTGTATTTTCCATCAGTTTTGGCATATTACTAAGGAAAGGTTGATACCTGCTCTATCAACATGCCATCATCCATTATAAAAATTTTTAAAAGGAAATGGATGGTAGATATATAGTTGGATAATTTAAGATAATAATAAAATTTAAAAAATCCGTTTTAAAATTAAATAACAAATCAATTTGGAGATAATGTATCTACTGTTAAGCACAAAACACAAAAGTCATTGTCAAAAAAGCTGCGATATGATATTTCTTATTTTATTTTAGTCATCTGTATAAACCAATGTTTTTTGCACTTATTCCTTATTTTATTTTATATTATTTCTTATTTTATTTTATTTGCTGTATAAACTCGCCTTTAGACTACTCATATCCGCAGCATTTACATTTACATTTTTACTTTACAGTTTGTCATGCTTTTTTCTCTTTCAAAAACCATTACTTTCGTTTTGCTTACATTTATTTTTATCCATTTGATCTTAAGGGCATCATGCATAACATTAAACATCGCCTGCAACTCCTCTTCAGATGACGCTAATATGACTTCATCATCGGCGTAAAGAAGTCATTTGACGACCAAATCATTCATTTTCAATCCATACGCACTCTTTTTCAAATCTTTTAAACAATTGTCTATTTATAAGTTTAACAGCCATGGCGAAGCCACACATCCCTGTCTCATACCTTTTTCGATTTTAAACCAGTCCGTGTAAGTGATTTCAGTGCTAGTATGAAACTACCGCTCACCTCATATATAGACAATGTCGACCACAATTCACTACTCACCACTCATAGGCCTTTTCCAAGTCTATAAAAGCGCAATATACCAAGAATTTTTCGACTATACCTCGTTATGAAAAGACCTGATTCATACATCACCTTTCTCTTCCAAATCCTGCTTGCACATCCCATATCATCTTCCCAGTTTCATTCGTCACTCTTTTAATCAATATATTTGCATACAGTTTGCCGACTATGCTGAGTAAAATGCGGCATATTGGAATGAAATACCAAAACACGACAACTTTTAACTTGAGTGGGACACTTTTCAGAGCTAATGTCGTAAACGTCAGATTCACCTTCTCTGGAGATACTCCTTAAATTTTTCAAATGGCGCTAGGTATCAAGTCATACCTCATTTAATAGGTCTGGTAAATCTCTATAAAATTATAATTTTTAGCCTTTAATACCAGTTTCCTCACTTTATTCATCAGAGACACTCTAGCTATACTTCTCAGACTACTTATCTTCGTAGTATTGATCTTACTTTTATTATTTATGCCAAATCCAACATAACCTACCATACATAAGTATAGGGATCAGCACTCCTCTATGCACTTTTTCTGGCTACTTATACAGTTATGCAGCGCCATATTAATTTATTTCTCTGCCAACACCCTTCGCTCACTATCCTAGCCATACTTTCCGTCTCTCGTAAACTTTGAGTAAACAAACTTATTTACTCTTTCTCCTTTAATCAGCAGTTTTATTAAACTACTTCGAATTCCAGGCATGGGTTTTTTTTTCAATTATAAAAAAAACTATCAAAGAATCTTAAAAAATATATTGAAATTGGGGTTCTCCGATTTAATCAAAATTTACAAATTGCAATTTACAAATCGTACAAACTCAATCATTTTGTCTCGACGCTACGAATTGAATGATAATAAAATCTGTTTCAGTATATCGATTTCAAGGAGATTATTTCGAAACAGAGTCTCTTGCCTTTTTATAATTTGCAGAAGAGCGCTTCCATTTGAACGAAACTAACAAATTCGCTAATAAAACACTATCGAGCTTTTACAAAGCAAAAAAGCTTTTTTAAAAGACGATTTGGATAAAAAAAATTAAGAACTGTTTTAAACTGATATTTAAAACCATCTTTGAAATATTTTTCACTTCCTTATATTCATGGAATCTCTAATCAAATTTCGAATTACTGATGAATGATTTATCGTCAAATGTCAGAATTTCTTTCAAGTCCCTGAATAATCTGGGCACTATACTTACGAACACGAAAGACGAAATTAAATTTTTAGATAAAAGTGGTATTTATATATTATCATGTTCAGATTGCAATAGTACTTATATTGGTAAAACTTTTAGGAAACTTAGAACACGTGAACATTTAAATAGACCACAAACTTCGAGTTTTGGGGATTATATTAAAAACAGTTATCACTTCAATACTGGCATAACTATCCTACACAACGTTAATGGTTATAATTTACAACTTGATCTTCTTGAAGATTTGGAAATTACAAATAAAATTTCAAACAATAATAATTGTCTAAATACCCAAATACATCTTAATCAAACTTGTTTTCTTCCCATCTTAAAACTTTTGAAAGAAAATCTATCCTCACAAATAAGTTAACTCCTATTTTCATCACAACAAGATTCTTGTCTTGTTTGACATCATTTATAAATTTTCTTTTTAAATTTCTTTATCGATAATTAACTACTTTAGCAATAATTACATTATGAATTTCCTTCTCCTACAATGTCGTTTGTAATTTACAATCAGTTTGTCAATTCCCATTGTTCCATAATTCAATATTTACATTGTCATTAATATGTCATATATATACAATTTATTGTGTTCCATGTCATGGTCATTATTTCTTGTCTTATAGCGGAGGATTACTAGGTTACCATTTTAATTTTTTAACTATTATGTTAATCTTCTTAGCTCTTTTCTTACAAATAAGATGTTGATCTTCTTCTTAAGTACCATATCCTTCTATAACGTTGGTCACCAACAAGGCTATCCTTACTCTGTCGACGGCAAGTCTGAACAAAGAGCTTGAGTTGAGTTTATACCAGTCACGTAGATTCTTGAGCCATGATGCTTTTCTGCGGCCCGGCTTTCTTTTACCATAAATACTTTTAGCAAATACTGGCTGCAGAACATCAAGACAACTGACGAAACCTCTTCATAAGAGGACAGACGCACTCTGGGCGATGAACCGGAGTAGGCTAATCAGCACGCTCACTGGCCACGTCGCACTAATAGCGCACCCCTTCAAACTTAAGCTAGCGGCTAAGAAAAACTGCCGAGTGTGCGGCGAAGAGGAAGAGAGCAGCATACATATCCTGTGTTGCTGCCCGATGCTAGCGGTGTACAGGTATCAAACATGGGGCCGCATGATAATGGATCCAAGCGATCTAAATGAGACAGGGCCAACAAAAATCCTGCAGTTTGCCAAAACCAGTGGACTGGAATTCTGATGCCCTGAAGACACACCGGTAGTCACAGAGGATCTAGGTGACATAGGTGCCTATACAAATGGCCCAACCGCAAGATTGTAATGTAATGTAATGTAAGCTGTCTTTACTTTATATTTAATAAAAAAGATTGTGCTAATATTATTTTTTGTACAGTTAGAGTTTAAGTTTTGTGTGACACACGTTACAAACAGGTGGACTAGTTAACGGTTTCGCGAGTCGTGAGATTAATTGGTATTTGTGAATTGATTGTCTTAGCATTTTGACTAGAAAATAAAGACTGTATACGTTTAAAACATTGGTTCTGCATGGGTGTGGGTATATTTAATTAATAAGGTGAGTAATAAATACTGGTTGATAAAATGAAGTGTGTTTTTATAAAAAAAATCAGCACTGACAAAAATTTAAATACAGTGTAACCTTAATATAACGAGCCTTTCAGTTAAACAAATTTCAGATAATCAACAAGTTTTCTTAATTTGTTAAAACTAAACTTGGTCCAAATATAACAAATCTCTTTTTCTTCTTCTAAAGCGTATCCACTAACGGATGTTTGCGATAACATTTTCCATTGCTTCTCTGTTTCTTGCGGTATGTATATCGTGTAGCCCTGTCCACTGTCTGATATTTCGCAGCCAAGACATTTGCCTGACGCGCTTGTTCAATGCGACATTTTATTTCCTTGTCCGATGTCCAGTCTTCGAAAAGCCAAATGCCCAAGTACTTAAATTTGTCTACTCTTTTTATGGGCTTTGCGTTAAATGTTATGGTGGAATTTTCAAACATATGAAGGTTTCTAGAGATAATCATAAAGTTTGTTTTTTTGGGGTTGATATTTAAACACATCAATTTGCTCAGTTCTCCTACTTTGTTGACAAGTTGTTGTAGGTCGTGCATATTATCAGCGATTAAGACCGTATCGTCGGCATAACGGATATTGTTAATCCACACTCCATTAACTTAGACTCCCATTTCTACGTCTTCCGGAGCCTCTTGGAAAATTGCTTCCGAATATAAGTTGAATAGGAGTGGAGGCAGCACACATCCCTGTCGCACCTCCTTTCAAATTTTTATTTAGTTGGACATATTATTGCCTAATTTGTTTTGCGCTGTTTGGTTCCAATATAGGTTCTTAATACATCTAATGTGTTTTAGGTCTATAGGTTAATTTGTGGTGTTGTATGCGATCGAATACCTTTTCGTAATCTATGAAACATAGGCACACATCCTTTCTCTGATCATGGCAGTTCTGGACAAGCACTTGTGTTTCGACATTTGATTCTCGTGTACCAAACCCTTGTCTAAACCCAAATTGCGAGTCGCTTATGTCTCTTTCACATCAACAAACCTCTTTGTAATGAATTTCTTAGTATAACAACGAATATTGTCTAATTCCCTTTAACTTTGCTACATCGAGGTTGCACTGTATTAACAATATAAAATTTAAATAACTCGTGCATTTTAAAAGCATTCAAAAACATCCAATAACTTTTCTTTTTTAACAAATAAACCAATTAAACGTAGCATAAAAAACTACATTTTGTAATTAAAATAAATAAGATTAAATTTGATATTGTAGAACGATGTATTTCCAGATTTCTTATTTTCCGAATTAAATGAGTTCAAAAACAGACACGTTCTTACAGCCAACAAGAGAGTCTCTTGATTTAAGATAGACTTACGACAAATTGTAGAGGTAATAAAATACAAAATGCAAATTTATTCCTAAAACGCATTGAATCCTCCACCATTTTGCAGTGGTTGAGATGCATTTTCAAAATAACATGAATAATTTTTCTGATTTGTTGGGAATGCTTTTACAATATTAATCGTACCTCATTTATTTGTGTAATTATATGCTTTTACATTGTAAAAAAATAAATTATTTTAGAATTAAAATTTTTCAAAGATTTATGTACAAATTTTTAATAGATGAAATTTTTGTATGTGCTAATTTATAACTTAGGATTTATTGTGGCTATTAAAATTCCGTATTTTTCAACTGTAGAATGTTCTTAAATCCATTCCTTGATTTAAAAACCTCATTATTACAGCTGACAGACGCGTGCTATAGGCAACTAATTATTCACTTGGTTTCCTTAGATAGGCGCTTGCTATAGGCAACCAATTATACATAAAAGTCACAAGCAAAACCAATAGAAAATCTGATAATAGCGCTGCTATTACTAAACTATTTTTGACCACTTCCGTCCATCGTCTTCGTAGAGAGAACAAGCAAGCTTCGCTTAGAAAACCCATGTATCATGTATCATTATTTTTTTAGTTTTAACAAAAATGTTCATTTTTACTGCAGTAATAGAATGAAATGTAAATCCTATTAAGAAAAAAATACAGTTTAGGTCGACAGCCAGTGACAAAATTCTACATGATAAAAGAGACCTGAATTTGTAAATTGATCATGTTTTAAAATAGACTACAAAATGGCGTTTCTTGTATAGCATCGTAATATAATAAACAGGGTAATAATATAGTTTTAATTTCCTAGAAAAACAAACCAACGCGTAATGGACAGGATGACCATTCTATAACTCACAATTTCGCAACGTAAAGTAAAGCAGGACCAACGCAAGCTATCGAAGATTTAACATCGAATCGGGGCACGGCGAGATTCAACAGAGGCAGAAACATACAACATCCTACAAATTTAACAACCATCTCCTAGATTTTCTCCCTGTTGCTTGCCGGCGCGTCGAGAGTGGCAAAAGCAGCTTCACGAAGCAAAAAAAAAATTAGAAATATTAGAAATCCTGCAGCCAAATGATATTTGATGCTTCTTACTAAGAATTACAATCTCTTAAACCAACCACGATCGCTCCATACTTCAAAATGGAGAGGCGTCACTTTAAAAACTGACCGTAAGTGGAAAAAACGAAATAAATAACGTGAAGTAACAGGATGGATTGGATATCCAATTGGTCCAAAATCCAGTTCTGTCGCGTCATCCGACTGATCGTCATCTGATCGTGGATGGGAAAATTCAAGTGACACGATACCGAACGTGGCGCCACATGATCGACTAACTTATTTAACTTATTCTCATTTTATTTTTGTTTTCTCATTTTGCATTACAAGCAACAGCAGCATAGTAAATCTTCATTTAATTATGACAATTTCGTATTTTAAATCAAAATAATATGAACTAACCTAACCTAAAAAAAAGTAAATCTTTGAGCACTAAAAACAGCATGGCAAGACCGTGAATGATGTCATATCGTCCATTGGATTTTATCCATTCGGAGCGATCGTGAATGACCGACTTTGCATTCCTTATCCATGAACAATATTCCTGTCCGGTCTTTCTCTTTCTTCTTTTGATTATTTTAAGAATTTATTCGCCCACATTAAATATTCTTCTTCTTAAGAAGGTTGGCTACTATCATGACTATTTTAATTCTATCCACCGCTGACCTGAAAAGTTGGACTGACGAACAGTTGAACCACTCTCAAGTTGCGCAGCCACGACATTCGTCTTTGACCTTTGGGAATATTGTGTGATGAGTATTAGGGAAATGATACACAATTCGAATTACCGTTAACTACGTGTATTTATCGAAATGAAAAAAAAACTTGGCAAGAGCAGCAATGTGCGTCAGTGTTGAAGTTCATCGATAGACTGTTGGAGTTCGTTAAGAGACTGTCGAAGTTTGTTGAAAGACTGGTGGAAATTGACTGAGTCACTTTGTGTGCTTCTCTCCGTTCTTTTTATCTACTTTTCCCCACGTCGGTCAGTTTTATGACAGTCTGTCGATGATACATAACTTGTCGAAATGGTCTTTTTAGAATAATAACGATTTACTGTGATTGTACATGAGTAGCCGAAGAGGAAAGAAGATTCTGGTCACAAAAAGTAGGATCGTATACGTGCGTTATTGCAAAGGAGCAGAACCTAGGGTCGTAAAGATTAGGATCGTTTACGTGCTTTCTTGAAAAGGACACGACTTAAGATCAAAAAGGAGTTTAGTGAAATTAGTCGTTGGAATTTTAGGAAACTCATTTTTCGTCCTCTATGCATAAACTGTATGTATGGCCGCTACAGACCTATGCTGCATTTGCCAACAATTTTGCCCTGCATAATCATTTGTAACGGAGTATATCTTCTCTCATAACGTGGCCCAGGTACTGTACCTTGTCGTCTGAGTACTTCTTCGTTAGTGATTTGGTCTACATTGTGTATTCTTCTGTATGACCACATTTCGAAGGCTTCCAATTTTTTCAACAATGTTTTATTCAGTGTTGCTGCTTCTATGCCCCAGAGGAGAATATAAAATATGTAACATTTTATTAATCGTATTTTCAGTCTTTGATTCAACGATCGGTTACAAAAGAACTGCTTCATCCTTAGAAACGTGTTACGCGCTATTTAGATCCTCGATCTTAATTCTTTTGGAGAGTCATTGATGAAGTCTATTATAGTTCCAAAACGAAATAAAGATTAAAAAAGGAGTAAGACAGAGATGTGTTCTCTCTTCTTTACTCTTTAATCTCTACTCGGAGAAAATCATGCAAGAGGCTATATCTGAAGAAACATGATTTTTATTTTAAAATATCCCAGTGGCGTACAATTTTTTATTTAAAAAAAATAGGATCATTACCCGTATGCGCGCCAATGATGAACATAAAATTCTTAATTGTATGTGAAAAAATGCACAATAACTACCTCTTAAAACCCTCCAAATTTTATTTGCATATCTCGACCGGTTTCAGAACAATCGTCAGTTTTTAAAAAAAACTTTAACACCCCGTATTTCTGAAACGAAGTATTTGCGGACATACGTTTATATAGCAAACTGTCGCACTTATTTACTTACACCCTGTATATTTTGATTTCAAAAGAATCTGACTCGTGATGTTAAAACAATCAGTATAAAATTTACAAAATAAAAAAGACCGCACTGACCCTTTTCACTGGCATTGCATCAAAATATTTTAAATTTAGTTTATTTCAAAGTTTCAATGGCTAAATAAATATTTGACCGAGATCCCTATATACAATTAAAAAGGGGCTTCTGCAAAAGCATATCGTAGCCAGGCAAGCAAACAAGCAAGGAAAAGTAAGTGCCCTTGTTACTAAACATACGAGTACTGCGGTAAAGAGAAGAGGAGAAACCCTCAAATTATACTTGCGATTGTTACTTTTATAAGCTGTTCAAACACTAATTAATTAGTAAGAGATCACTTAATGAAAAAGCAAAAGAAAATGATGAAACAATAAAAAAAACCTCTACAGTAATCACTCAAAGCCAGAAAATCATATTCTTTCATCCATTTTTCACGTTAAGCTTTGTTAATACTATTCCTGGACTACTATGGTCAACAAGTAAAGAGCATATTTTTAAATAATCTCCCGGACAAAATTAAAGCAACCTAATAAATCGAACAAATTGCTTTAATGAATTAAGTTCAATAATTTTTTATGGAAATTAGTTAAAAAAAACATATTCGAATACTCGAAAAGTGAATAAGCTTCAATATTTTTTTGGAAGATTGGATTAAAAAATACTCTTAAAACTTAATAATAAAATTTTAATGTTGAAAAAGAAAAATCCTATGCTGCGATAACTGTATTTTCAAGTTACCTCAAGTTTCTAGGTGCAGGTATTTGTAGTTTAACATTTTTTTTGAGGTGATCTCATAAATGCTCGATCAGATTTAGATCCGGGCTTTTGGTGGCCACTGCATAGCTGGCATACCAACTTGATTAAAATAATAGAGTACCTAACAGAAAATTGGGTTTTAAAAAAGGACCGAAAGGCATCATATGTTCTACTACATTATTCTCAGGATAGAAATTAACATTCATGGATTCTTTTGGTTTTACGACTCAAGGTTACGCCGATGACCATTAGGGGCAAACATGACGAAGTAATCTCCAATCGCATACAAGTAGCCCTAAACACAATCAGAAGCTGGTGAGCAAAGAAATGACTCAATGTCAATCCTAGTAAAACAGTGCTGGTTTCATTCACCAGGAGGCAAAAGTACAAACGTAAAGCCCCAACTCTGAATGGAACCCAGTTAAATATTTGGGCGTAATAATCGACCAAAAACTGACATGGGACAGCCCACTCATCCACATTCTTTCCAGAGCTATAACGGCAAGCTGGACATGCCGCAGAGTCTTTGGCAAGACATGGGGTCTGAAACCAAATAATCTACTAGTCATACCAAACAATCATTAAACCCATGGTCAGTCACCTATACCTCATTGATATGGTGGCCAAAAATGCAACAAATTTCGGCACAAGTCAACCTGCAAAAAGTGCAGAGCTTGTCCGGGAATCACAGGGGAAAACTTTTACGTGCATAACTGCAGCCGTAGAGGTAATGCTAAATCTTCCAGCATTGCACTTAGGTGTAATGAAAAAAGCAGCAATCAGTCTTTTAAGACTAAGCCAATAAATCTTAAAGCAGAAAATCGGATTGGACATTTAAAGATTTTGGCAAATATTTTTCTAGAATCCATGTCTAAGCCGACAGATATTATGCCAGTTAGGTACGACTTCGAAATGCAGTTTGAAGTGGTCATAAACAACCACCAAGTTTGCACAGAGAACGGACCACAACTGGAAAGGGATGCTTTGGTGTGGTCCACTGATGGATGAAAGGGTTGGAGAGGGCATTACAGGGCCAAATTTTAAGCTCTTAAAACCCCTTATAACAACCCAACAATCTTTCAAGCAGAATTACATGCCATAGAGATATGTGCCCAGAAGTGCATCAAAAGGAACACTGATGTGGGTTTTAGATCACAAGGGTGTTAAAGGCAATAAGGAAGCAGGCTGTCTTGCCAAGGAAGGGGCAAATACACAATTTTCTGGCCCAGAACCCTTCTGTTGACTCTCTTTTCGAGTTGGACAATTAAGACTTAAAACTGGTGACAGGACTCCCCATTGGACACTGCCCTCTGAGGTATCACCCAAGAAAGATGTGCAAAACAGAGAGTGATAGCTGCCGCTACTGCAAGAACTTCGCTGAAACTGCAGAACATTTATTTTGTAAATTCCCAGCGCTTTTCTGCAAGAGGCTCAAGTTTCTGAAAGGAGCCTTCCCAAAGCCCTCCGATGTCAGGAACTTAGCCCCCAGGAAATTGTTAAGCTTTGTATGAAGTCTCGGAATCCTCGAATAGATTAAGGGTTATGCACAAAAGATCTGATAGGTCAAAGTGCTTGAAAGGCAGCGTAGCCTTCACGACCCCCCTACCATCTATAATCTACAGTTGTTGCATTAATTTTGTCCAGAAGGTTATTTAATATTTACTTTGTACATAGAAATTATATAGAAATGATAGCAATAAAAATAAAAATTAATTTAAATAAAGCGGAAACCGCTTTGAAAACACCAGGGTTTGTGGAGACGGGAAAGTAAATTATATTAAAAGTTCGGTAGCTTTAATTGATTTTGTTACGTCGATTTTGATGCATTTGTATGTCGTTCAATTTTGAAAAATTAGTTTTGTTGCCAAAACTGAATAATTTATTGTTGCGATATTTTCCATTCTATTTTAAGAGGTATTTGCATTCGGATGCTTAAAGTTTTTTAATAAAAGTATGAATTTTGTTTTGCAGTATTTTGATTACCATTCAATTTCGCTGAAAGTAACATCTGTTTGAAGAGTTTCGGAATAAATCTAGTTTTATACATCAATAAGTTCAAGTTTAAGTATATTTTTTGTTTTCGAAAATATCGTCTCAACCAGGAAATAAAATCATGAAAACTACAAAATTACAATTTTTAACTGTAGTAATACAAAATAAACAGTATTGCCGTAGCAAAACTAACTGTTCTAAATCGAGGGCTCTTTTCTATTTAATATAGTTCTAGTTGTCCAGTGTTATAGGTTAAATTAAATTTGTTTATAATTTATATGGAGATACCGACCAAATTTTAAATAATGATCTTGTTCTTCGGTCGGGCTAAACGTAATACCTGAAAGTTTTATCGCCCTAGCTCTCCTTTTGAAGTTATCGTGCAAAAAGTACAAAATGCGGTAAATTCAAGGATCACCTTGTACGGCAGCTACCTGAAGGAATATACCGTTATGGCCCATCTTCGAACTCGGTCTTGTCCTTTGGGCAAAACTTCTACCCTGCAAGTTTTAGTGACCTACCACCTTTTTGCCTCAAGATATCGTGCCCACAACATTTTCCAACACACACAAACACACACACACACACACACACACTACACACAGACAAAATTTAAAACAACCGTCACGCTGAAAATGGTGCCATTCGACGCGTGGGGCCACGAAACGTACAGCGCACATAGTTTTGGCGATTTTGATTTTTGGGGGTAAACCTTTTCTACTCTTCGGTTTGGAAGAGACCAGTACAAGCGTTGTGTGAAGATGGTTCCAAAAACCTTTCGTAGTATCAAGAAAACGTCTGCCAACAAGTGTGTATTTGCGGTGGTTGTTTTCTACTAATCTTTTAGTTCGCTCTCTAGAAGTACCGTTAGCAATACTATAAGTTGGCTCTGTGCCTATCAGCTCTAGTAATCCTTCAAATTATGCGAGCAAGAGCTGCGTCTTTGCAGAATTTTGTCACCTTGTGGTATTCTAATACTAGTTCGGAAGCAATGCCCGGTCCAGTCTTGTAAATGCTCATGTCTATTTCATTTTATAATATAGATCCGTCTGAATATCCGTATATCAGTTTTGAAGGGATAAAAATCGGTAGATGTCTGTCATCTTTAAAAAATGACGTCGATGTGCAGAAAATATGATAAATTGTTATAGTATTAGTTTGCTTGGATATTCTTGAAAAATTTAAAACGTGTGTATTTACTATAAAATGTATTGACTATGAAACTTAAATATTTCAGTATGATTCAGAAAGGCAACCCATGCGTAAGTCACCATCCGGAATTAAAAAAACTTACATACATACATATAGTCACGAGTTTTTCCCGTAGGGGTAGGCAGACACCAGTTTCTTCCACTTGCTATACGGTTCTTACACACATCTTTTGCTTTCTCTACTTTTATTAGTGCTCTCATACATGCTCTTCGGTTTTTGGTACTCTTGACCTGGCCTTTCTTCAAAACAATGTTGATCTGATCGAGATATGTTCGCCGAGGTCGACCTCTACCGACTTATCCATTCACACTCGCCTTAAAATTTGTTTTGTCAATCTTCCTTCATCTATCCTTTTTCCGTGTTCGAACAAAGCAAAGACGAGCAAATCAAATGCTATGATTATTTTTTTTGATGATGTACATAATTCACTTCAAATGGTTGCCTTAGTGGAAGAATGTCAAACACACTTTCTTTTTAAAAATTTTAAAAAGACTGCGAGAAAGTGACTTGTTTTCAAAAATAAAGAAATTCATGAGTTCCATTCATTCTTCTGAACATTTTCTCCATTGTTATAAACAATAGACGAAACGCTTGCAACGGTGTGTAGACAGGCAAAGAGAGTGTATTGAAATGAAGCATAGTCAGACTTTAAAAATCCTTATCACGCCAGTCCTAATACTTTAATTTTCGATTTTATATTTGTCTGTTTAAACTACCCGGAAGTCAAAATTAAAATTAAATCATCAAAAATACCAAAGATTTAATTTAATTTTAAAATTATTTCTTTGAAAAATTTAGTAAAAATGATAAATATTTGAAATTTTAAAAGTAGTCAAATCGGCATTGTCATTAAAAGTTTGTTTTTATATTATTTCATGATTACTGCAAAAATAATTATAATGCCTACGCCTTGGCACGCACTGGAAAATCTAATTTTATACGAATTACTTAGACAAACCCTTATAATGCGGTTATGTAATCATCTCAACCATAATGGGATATGAAAACTGGAATTAGGTCGAGGGCGATGCAAAGAAGCAGATCTTGTGTACCTCAATAATTGTCGTAAATATCAAAGACTAATCAAGCTCATTGTTATGGATATTTGTATTTTTATGAGAAGTCACGTTTGTGAAAAAGTTATCGCTTTGTTTTCCTTTTCTTAGGAAAAAACTTTTGGATAAATAGCTAGACATAACACCAACATATATGACTGATTGTTTAATTGATTTATAGACAGTAAATGTTTTTTAAAGCAAGGCCGGGTCGAGAGTATCTACCAACAACCAACAAGATGTGTGTAAGAACCATAGCAAGTAAAAGAAAGCGGTCTCTGCCTACCCCTACGGATAAAAAGCGTGACCATATAAATGTACGTACGTGTTTTTTTTGTTAACTTAAAGCTTTAATAAAGACAATTTTCACTTTATTTTTTTCAAGATCTAATACACAAAGCAGCATGATCAGATATACTAGGTTTTTGATTAAGAGCGTTTTTTAAATTATTCGCTGTTTATAAAAATACCACTACTTTAAAACAATTTTAGACTGTTTAAAACTGACTTTTATTCCATGTTTTTTTTTGACAAGGTAAACAAAATAATATAAATCGTACGCAAAAACGACTTCAAAGACTTATATGGTTTTCCCATGGATTCCATTGTCAGAACTAGACCAAATTAAAATGGGACCACGCCGGAAGCACCAGCTTTCAAATAAAAAAAGAATCATCAAAATCGGTTTACCCAGTCGAAAGTTCTGAGGTAAGAAACAAAAAAAAATACAGTTGAATTGAGAACCTCCTTTTTTGAAGTCGGTTAATAAAACTTTCTTTGCGATATTTTACTTATTTTTCTGCAATAAAAAAAATATTTAGCTTTTAAAATTTGTTAACCATGCATGGAAGACATTTAACTGGAGAAAAAAAATAAGCAGGGGAAGAACCGACCTCATTGTGTTGGGGAACTGATAGATCGTACTTGAATCAGATACAGCACCCATTGTTGTAACATATGCAAGAGCTTGTTGGATTCAACTTTATTTACATACATGACAATACCAGATCATACTCGTCAAGTATTGAATTAAAATTTATAAAGAACAACAATATTGATTGGTTACCAAAGTCTCCACACCTTAATTTTATTAAATACATGCGATATATACTTAAAAAAAGATGTTTTTTTTGTATAAAAAACCTTAGTAATAGAAAGCGTTTTAAAATGCTTGAAACTAAAACTATAAAGGGGTTTACAAAAGAACATTTAATTCTTTTATCTCTTTTGATATATGAACAGCCAGAAAGTGTCAAAAAAAGGACATCTGGCTGTGCATAGAGGTGTGTTGGTTCCTACACTTATGTATGGTAGTGAATGTTGGGTTTGGCAGAAGAAGCATAAAAATAGGATTAATGCTGCAAAGATGAGTGCTCTAAGAAGTATAGCCCGAGTGACTCGGTTGAATAAAGTAAAAAATAGTGAGATAATAGAACGCTGTGGTGTAAAAGAAGATATGGTTACAAAGATAGATAAAGGAATGGTTAGATGGTTTGGACACGTAAAAAGGATGGATAAAGTAAGATTAACGAAGCAAATTTATAAGGCGAGTGTGAATGGACAAGTCAGTAGAGGTCGACCTCAACGAACATATCTCGATCAGATCAACATTGTTTTGAAGAAAGGCCAGTTTAAGAGTACCAACAACCGACGAGCCCTGATAAAAGTCCTGATAAAAGTAGAGAAAGCAAAAGACGTGTGTAAGAACCGTAGCAAGTGGAAGGAAGTGGCCCCGGGACAGACCTCATCCCAAACGACCTTCTGAAATACGCCGGACGTGAACTAGGAAAACATCTAAAAATCCTTTACAACAAAATTTTAGCAACATCGGAAATACCTACGGAATGGCATAAAAGTATAACTATCCCTATATTCAAGAAAGGACAGAAAACACACCCAGATAACTACAGGGGCATAACGCTGCTGAACACAAGCATGAAACTCTTTACCGGCATCTTAAAGGAAAGACTTGAAACACTAATATCAAACAGGGAAGAACAACAAGGCTTCAGACGAAACAGATCCACGACCGACGCCGTATTCATTATTAAACAACTAAAAGAAAAATAAATCGAATTTAATACACCAGCATACGTCTGCTTCATCGATCTGACCAAGGCATTCGACAGAGTTCGCCTCTCCGACATCGTGAATATACTGATAGGAAAAGAAATGCCAGGCACCATCGTAACAGCAGTTCGCAGCCTCAATATGAACAACACGACTAAAGTAAAGGCAGGAGACACATATACGGAAGAGATACCGACACCAGGAGGCATCAGACAAGGCGACAGCCTTAGCCCATTTATGTTCAACCTCTTAATGGGCAGAATAAAAGAGGAAGTATCATCACTAAATATGGGATACAGAATGGGACAGAACAAAAGAATCAGCATGGTATGCTACGCAGATGATGCCGCCATTTTCGCGGAAACGGAGGACGATCTACAAAGAGAACTACACAAATTCATCGAGCAAGTCTCACAATTCAAATATCTGGGTATGGATCTGTCGAGCTATCACGACCCAGTGAAGGACCTAAGAAGCCAGATCAACAAAGCGACCGCCATATCAGGCTGCTTAAGGCAGATAATATGGGCGAACGAATACATGCGAAAAGATAGCAAAGTCAGGATCTATAAGACTTGTATCAGGCCAATCATGACATACAGAATAGAAACCAGAGAAGAAACCAACAAAACGAAAAGCATGCTTCGAGTAGCCGAAATGAAATCGCTTAGGACTATAATGGAAAAAACAAGGGGAGACCGAATTAGGAACACTGACATCAGGGAACAGTGCTGGTACGCTCACGTGAGAAGAATGGAACAGAGCAGACTACCACGCATCGCACTTAAAGGGAAACCAATAGGGAAAAGAGCACCCGGAAGACCACCTAAGAGGTGGAAGGACAGCTGGCAGTCCACCGCCCAGGAACTGATATAGAGGAACCTGCAAAACTAACAGATCGAAAGATCTTAGTTATGGATAAGAAGAAGAAGACAATGTCCACATTTATCAATTTTAGTAGAAGGTAGACAAAACTTAAACTAAATTATATTATCCAAATATTATTTCGTACACACAAGTGATATCAAACAAAACAAGAACTTAATGAATAAAATCACTTACAAAAGCTAAAAGTTATTTCGGTTCCCTGTAAACCTTAAGCTTGTGACCCAATTTTATTATCAAAATATTATTTCGTACATACAAGTGATATCAAACAGAACAAGAAATTAATGAATATAATCACTTACAAGAGTTAAAAGTTCTTTCGGTTTCCTGCTAAGCCTCAAGCTTGTGACAATATAATAGATTTGTCTATACTAATTTGGGAAACTTTAGGACCGCAATCTTCTCCCATTCGATACATTCCAACTATTTAAACACCGATTTGAACAGGGTGTTCAAATCGAAAACTCGACAAAATGAAAGTGTTCGTACGGAAATCTTTGGACGTAGTATTTCGCGTACGAAACACGCACCCATTTTGCAAATCTGCACGAAGACATTCGAAACTTAGTTTTGTTTGTTGTTGAAAACTAAGTTCTCTTGGGGTATTTACTAGTCTCTCTCGCCGTTTCTCTTTTGTCATAAAATGAATGTTACTTATTTTACGACCAGCGAAAGAGACAATTAAGTTAATTTTAACCCGAAAGTCTTGAATTTAAAATTCAATAAAAAATAAGGGAAAAAATATGATATAAGTTTATTTTAAGGTGATAATAAAACGTGGAACAGTAATATTACTTTCCCTTCGTATTAGAATGTTAAAACCGTAAGAATTACTAAGCGATAAAAATAAATGTAAGAAAAAGGAAAGTAATGGTGTTTAAAAAAAAGAAAGCATGACAAACTGTGAAGTTTCGATTAAGGGAAAAAGAGTGAAACAAGTAAATAAATTTGTGTACTTGGGTTCAAAGTTTACGAGAGATGGAAAGTATGACAGTGACATTGAGGGAAGGGCGTTGGCAGGAAAACAGATGAATGGGGCATAGCTTTATGAACAGCCAGAAAGTGTCAAATGAGGCACGTAATTAAAACAATATTTATTTGAATCAACTTATTTATTGAAAGACTTTGTTTTCGAATAATTAGCCTCCAAAATTGTAATTATTAAATGATTTTTGGCTGTTTATGTTTAAATATGAGATTTTTGTTATTTTAGATCAACTTTACCTAATTTAAAGAATCATTATTTAATATTATTCATCTCTTCCCAGTTTACCAAAATCTTCAATGGAGCTATTAACATTTGACCCTTATAATAGTGACATAAACAAATTACGCAAACTAATTTAGAAGTTTAACTTTTTGAAGAAAAGTGAATAATGTAAAAAGTCGTCCCGATATTTCAAACTACTTGATCTGTGGCTTGAAATAATTTTCTGTGATGGTAACTTTCGTATACGTCATTTATTTTCCGAGAATTAATGTTGTAACTGCGAATTAGCGAAAGCTATGGAGAGCTATTATGTAATTTATCATCTCCGATTGGGGCCCCTTTGGGTGTGTCAACTGTTAATTCTCTTCTCTTCTCCACTCAAATTCGTTGATGTTAATGTGATTTTATAATACTTTATGCCTCATTGTTTTTTTTTTTCAAAAAACTTTAAAAACCTTAGGGACCTCCCGAAAACAAATTCAATTTATATTTATGAAACCAATAATTAAAAAAAAAGTGTTTGTTTAGTAAAAATAAAACCATAGCAATAAATAATTTGGCCAAAATTAAACGCTTTTTTAATTTAAAAAAGATACAAAAATTATAAAGCAAAGATAAAAATTTAAATATTCCGTAACAAATTTATTAAAAGTGAAAAGTTAAAAAACTAATTTTTTTTAGTAAATGTTCTATAAAATGCTCCTTTTCTCAACAATGCAAAGGTACTACAGACAAAAATATTGCCTTTTTATTTTTTGGTATTTATTTTGGTTTTTTGGTGATTTTTTTTACTAAATCTTATTAACTGCAGTTTTTTAAGTATTATTTATTAAATAAATCCATACTTAACATTTATAACAGATTCTTGGAGGAATTATTAAAAACGCTTGTTTTTTTAATAAAATTTTCAATTTCAAAATTCCACAATAATTACTGTTAAACATAATAATAATACTATATAATAACAACGCAACATAAAAACACTTTAATACTTAGTTATTCCCCCTATATTTCTGATAAAAACCTGTATTCTCCTAGGCATACGGTGCAAAAGATTTTTAATTTAATCTTGCGAAATTCGATTCCGTTTCTCCTGGGCAGCAGTTTTTTATTCTGGAATTGAGTAAGGAGCTGGATTTCGTGCTCGTATATTTTATTTCAGCATGTCCCAAAAATGTTTTATGTGATTTGCGTGAGGGCTATTTGCTGGCCACTCAATCGCTTTAATTTCGGCATCCTCGAGGTACTGGATCAATGCTCTTGAGGCATGGGCTCGTGCATTATCGTATCCAATAAAGCCGACATGAGGTAAAACATGTACTTTGATTATTAACGAGCTCTGTTTGACTCTTCCAACTAATGTCTACCCATAACACAATGAAACCGCCATCGAAGCTAAAATGATTAAGATTGCAATCTGCAAAACGTTCCCCTCATCTTTTGCATACACGACTACGTCCATCAGGCTTCCGTAACTGTATTTTTCTTTCGTTTGCAGTCTACCTAAGAGAACAAAAACTCCAAAATCAATGGTCAAGATTACGTGGCCTTAAGTTGACTTACCCTGTACATTTTAATATAATTTAAAAAAATGTTAATAAATAGTCGATTTAAAAAAAAATTTATTTTACAGACCTTTTAAATTTTCGAGGACACTAAAAATGTACAATACTTTGTTGATATATTAAAAAATATGCATCAAAAAGATAGCGGACCAAAAATAATACAAAAAGAGCAAAACGCTCTAATTTCGCGTCACATATAAAACCTAATAGAGAAATTGTTGACTTTAAACTAAAAATAATATTAAAATTAAAAAGTAATTATAAATTTTATTAAATTCGTCCCACTTGGGATATTATAATGAAAACAAAACTTGATAGCGCATAAAATTTCTTTAGCAAAAATATTATTTATTAAGGGAAAATATTGTATTGCTAATTTTTGACGAATTAATGATTTGAGCTAGATTCGTATTCACTCTAAATGTTCGTCATTTTGTGTATTTTGAACTGAGTTCAGGTTTACAAGGTACGCACCTGAGATTAATGTTGAAATATTTTACATTTTCTTTGAATTCTGAGAGACAAATATCCGAGGACATATTTTACTTACAGCGGCAAAAACCTCAACTATCCATCAGGATAGCTTTACCCTAAAAGAGAAATGCCACGTTTCAAGGATTTGTGAGTCAGACGTAGCAAATGAAAATTAAAATTTCTTTCTGTGCACAATGACCCTTGACGCTTGGAATTTTCACAAAATCGTATTGTTCCGGATTGGAAAATTTGATTAGGGATTGTTTTACACCGTTGTTTTGAAGTATATTTTAATTTATTTGTTAAATAATACATTATTCTAAAAGTTTTTGTAAAACATCAATATTAAGATTGAGTTAAAGTTGTTATTAAATTATTAAAGTACATTTTGTAATTGCGGAAATTTTATTTAACAATCAAAAATCTAAATATTTTCCATAAAAATTTTCATTTGTACCCCCACTAGGTCTGAATAAACATCCAAAAATATTCGTTTGCTTCTAAACATTTCAGGATTTGCTTCCATCTCGGGTGATATTCAGTAAGAAAATTTTACGACAAAATAGGTTTTTGCATGTTAAAAAAATGCTATTTACAATATTTATTAAAACAACTTTGTAACAATTAAGCGTAATTAAATATATTGGGCTTTAAATTGGGTACCTTAAACTTCCAACTTTAAAAAAAATATGACAGTTGTTGTATTTAGAAAGAAAAAATATTTGCGGAACATAAAAATTTCAAAGCAAAAGTGCAACCTGGAAGGTAGTTAGTCGACCATACATATATATAGTCACGCCTTTTTTCCGTAGGGGTTCTATTATCTCACTATTTTTTACTTTATCCAACCGAGTCACTCCAACACCCTTCGCTCAATGTTACTGTCATACTTTCCATGGTCTTTTCATAACGAGGTATAGTCGAAAAATTCTTGGCTAGAAGTCAGAAAGTTTACTGAGCTTTTATAGACTTGGAAAAGGCATATGACAGAGTGGTGAGACTGAATTGTGGTAGAAACTGTCTGTGTCATATGGGGTAAGCGGTAGTTTAATATGAGCACTGAAATCACTTTACGAGAATTCCACTGCTTGTTTCAGGATAACGGAGCTTACAAGGAATGCTTTACCATCACAAAAGGTGTGAGACAGGGATGCCATGGCTGTTAAGCTTATACATAGACGATTGTTTAAAAGATTTGAAAGAGAGTGCTTATGGATTGAAAATGAATGATTAGATCGTCAAATGCCTTCTTTACGCCGATGATCAAGTCATATTAGTGTCATCTTAAGAGGAGTTGCAGGCGATGGTTAATGTTATGCGTAATGCCCTGAAACTCAAAGGGCTAAAAATAAATGTTAGCAAAACGAAAGTAATGGTTTTTAAAAGAGAAAAAAGCATGACAAACTGTAAAGTTCTGATTAAGGAAGAAAGAGTGGAACAAGTAAATACTTGTGATAAATACTTGGGATCAAAGTTTACGAGAGATGGAAAGTATGACAGTGACGAAGGGTATTGGCAGGAAAACAAATGAATGGGGCACTGCATAGCTTTATGAACAGCCAGAAAGGGTCATAAAAGGCACGTCTGGCTGTGCATAGAGGAGTGTTGGTTCCTACACTTATATATGGTAGTGAATGTTGGGTTTGGCAAAAAAAGCATGAAAATAGGATTAATGCTGCGGAGATGAGTTGTTTGAGAAGTATAGCCGGAATGACTAGGTTGGATAAAGTTAAGTATAGTGAGATAAGGGATCGCTGTGGTGTAAAAGAAGATTTGGAAACAAATATAGATAAAGGAATGCTTAGATGGATTGGACACGTAGAAAGGATGGATAAAGGAAGATTGACGAAAGAAATTTATTAGGCAAGTGTCAATGGACAAGTCGCTAGAAATTGACCTCGGCGATCAGATCAACATTGTTTTGAAGAAAGGCCAGGTCAAGAGTTCCAACAACCGACGAGCATGTACGCTGGGGGCCTGGCGAAAGAAAGTGTAAGATTTTTTTGTCACAAAACACGAAATAGCTAACGCATATGCCGTGTACCATTTATCTCCGCGCAGCCGGTGCGAACTTATTGGCTGCCTTAAACCAATAAGCGCGCACCTATGGTTGGGCACAGCCAATAGCATACGCGCTATAGTTAACCGTCTACACTCTTGTACTTGTGTACTTATACTTATGTTTATTTTCAACAAAACACGTGCTGCGTAACCTCTTTGTTTGTAAACACTTTTGTTGGTTGGTAATAACCCTCGTTATTGGTTAATATACATCAATAATGCAATTTGATAGTGGCTTAGAAGATAATAACAATGACGCTTGGTAACTGTCAAGAGTTAAAGTGCAGCAATATGTGAATAATTTATTTTTAACCTAAGAGTTTTATATTACGACTCTCTTATTTTTTTATAGCCAATTAGTTGACAAGCTAACTAAAAAAATCAAAAAATAAGCAACAATGCCGAAAAATGAAAAAACAAGCGTGAGAGAAAATATAATACGTTCATCAATAATAATAATATACTACGAACGGAACTTCGTTCCGACTGAGTGTTCCATGACACTCACGCATTAGTTTTATGTTATTAAGTTGACCTTTTGTGAAAATGATCCCAATGTTAGTGGTGCGGCAAGAAAATTTTACAAAAATAAATTGTTTTGTTTAACGGTTGTATTTGTTAATAATCTATTGTAATAACATACCATTTTAATTAGGTTAAAATCGATTATGGCCAGCGGTTAGTGATAGAACTGCCATTGATAATGGAGTGCTGATGTTTTGTGGCTGAATTTAAATTAATCGTAAACAATTTAGCTGCAATTCGTTGTCTAATTTGATTTTCAAATTAATATCAACCAAAAGTTTCTAATTATACCTAAGTGAGTTATTTATTATTTCATCACAAGTAGTTGCAAGTTGATGTTAGAGAGAAGTTTGTTTACAGAATTAAAGCAAAAATTGTTTTTTAAAGTGAAACTTCTTTAAAATCTTTATAATTTGGAACTCGATGAAATGAAAAGGAGTCACTAAAAATAGACAAACACATAAAACTATGGATTTAGCTTGCTTGTTTACTGAAATGTAGCAAAATCAATTGCTGCCCATAAATGACCAATTAAATCAATTGTTTTTTAAAGTGAAACTCCTTTAGAATCGTTATTATTTAGAGCTCGATGAAACTAAAAAGCGTCAACAAAAAGAAATAGACATGTAAAACCATAGAATTAACCTGTTTGTTTACAGAATTGTAGCAAAATCAATTGATGCCTATAATTGATGATTGATGTCTGACCAATTAAATCAATTGTTTTTTAAAGGAAACCTCTTTAGAATCGTTATGATTTGGAACTCGATGAAACGAAAAGGCGTTACTAAACACATAAAACCATAGAATTAAGTCTGTTTGTTTACAGAATTGTAGCAAAAACAGTTGCTGCCTATAAATGACCAATTAAATTAATTGTTTTTTGAAGTAAAACTTCTTTAGAATCGTTATGATTTGGAACTCGAATAAGCGACACTTAAAAGAGATAAACACATAAAACTATTGGATTAAGCCTGCGAGAGAATGAGATAGAAAATATTATACAGCGTTTCATACTACTCGGTCTCTGCTTCGTGGGCTGCTTCGCAGCCTTCTCATTTTTGTCTACCAAGCAGTGTAGATGTGTGTGTGTCTGTATATTGCCGAGCCAAACCGAGAGAGCAAGCGTCGTATAGTGAGTGAGTGTATATTCATTTTATTTTCTCGACGTTTGGTTTTATGAAGTTTTACTTCTACTGTGTGTGAACTGCACACACACATTTTTTTATGTCACATTTTCTTTATTTTTGTATTTTATATAAAATAAAAAATTACCAAAAGTCTCGTGTTATTCGATAAATAATTTCCAAATTAAAGATTTTGTAGCTTTTTGCCTAATGGCATTTTGACATTTTCTTTGATTTGGAAAAGAAAGCTCCTCACATTAATTACAAACAAAACTAATAATTATTATTTAGAATCAGACCTATGTTAAAACTTTTCCACATATTTATGTATATATATATATATATATATATATATATATATATATATATATATATATATATATGAATACTAGGTTTTCTGGATAAACCGCGTTCAGAAAATTTGTTTTCTCGACGTTTCGGCTCCCGCTTTGGAGCCATTATCAAGAGTTAGGTTAGGGTCCTTTAAACCTCGTATAATCAGAGAAGCAATAGAAATAGAGAAACGTCCCAATTGTATGAACAAAAGGGATGACGGCCAACGATTACCTCCGACATGGAAACCTTTACTAACCCGCCAATCTCCCAACTACTATTTACCGTCGAGAAAACAAATTTTCTGAACGCGGTTTATCCAGAAAACCTAGTATTCATTTTTCTGACCGCGGAAGCATTTCTGAACATTTCATATATATATATTTATATGGGGACTGAAAATCAATGTCAAAAAAACTAAATTTATGGTTGTTAGGAAAATGAATGTTGGCTCGGAAAGAATAACACTTGATGGCGAGAATATAGAAAGAGTTCAGCACTTTAAATATCTTGGAAGCTGGATCAATCAGTCGATGGATCCAGACGAAGAAATCAAGGCTAGAATAGAAATAGCTAAAAGAGCATTTCTGAATCTCAAGCCGCTACTCTGTGCCAAGCAACTTAACATTCATCTGCGGGAAAGGTTTACCAAGTGTTATGTATGGTCTATTCTGTTGTACTCTTGCGAAACATGGACGCTCCACCAATAAATTATTGACCGCATTGCTGCATTCGAGATGTGGCTGTACAGACGGATGCTTAAAATTCCGTAGACAAGCCGAACTAACAACGAGAATGTACTCATCAGAATAGGGCACGATAGAGAGCTCTTAACTACCATCAAGCGCCGCAAACTGGAATACTTGGGACATGTGATGCGTGGACCACGTTATAGTCTGCTTCGGCTTATTCTGAATGGCAAGATCGAGGAAAAAAAATGGATAGGCCGCAAAAAGCTATCCTGGCTTCGAAATCTCCGACAATGGACAGGTTTAACTGCTGAGGAACTTCTCCACGCTGCTCAAGATAGAGATAGATACAAAGAAGTAGTCAATATGGGAGTCGTTAACGCTTGAGAAAGCAAGACACTGTAAGAAGAAGAATGAGAAGAAGACATCTAACGCATAGATGAGTTACTGGTATTTCTTGTACAGCTTAAAAATGACAATAACCATTAATAATAATGAACTATACTTTTGATTAAAATAACTATTTTTTTGTTCTCTTTTTTAAACCTGACGCTAATGTTAGTTTTACGTAATTCACCAACCTTACAATAAAAATGTTACCCACATTGTGCATACTTTTTGACATTTACAGTATAACAAATTTAATGTGAAGTTTACCAGGCTTTTACAAAATAGCTGGTCTACTCATGTATTAAAAAACCATTGACTTCTGTAGTATATTTCTAGAACTCCAAAACATCCAAATTATCTAAAAAAAATCCTAATTCATGATACTTTGATTACCACATTTCGTGCAAAACATTCAGTTTTCTAAAAAATCTAGTGTGCATGTCTGCAACGGAAACAAAATTAGGGAATATTTTAAGGTATAATGATCTCGACTGCTTGTTTCGCTGAAACAGTTTCAGCGGAACGGAACTTAATCACAGCTCGAATTAACAGTGTCGTAGTTTCGAGCAAGGTATCCAACATTTCTAAATTAAATATAGCTCGAATTTTCAGCACAATACCAAGTAAAAGATGTCGCAATTTCGACTTCAAAATTTTAATAAGAAATCGTTGTCGTATGTCGTAGTATTACTATACAGGGTGTTTCATTACTAATTAGAAATATTTCAACTATAAAATCCTGAACTTAAAATATGAAGATTCAACCCAAATCACCTACATAAACCCTGGTTCAAACAAGAATGCAACCGTGCGGTGCGTGATAAAAATCAAGCATATCGAATTCCCGACAGTTGCTAACCGAGAAGCCTTTTTCCACGCGAGGAACACCTGCAATAGAACGATTGACCTTGCCAAAGAATCTTACGACACGAGAATATGCAATAAGCTGGTCAATGCCGCTCCTGGATCAAAGACCTTCTGGTCTTTAGCTAAGGCCATAAATAAGAATTTCACAACTTCTTCTTTACCACCACTCGAAAGGTCCGACGGCACGACAGCCGTATACTCTAAGAAAAAAGCGGATCTGCTAACCGGAATCTTCAGTTCTAACTCAACCCTCGATACAAATGGAAAATAACCCCCAACGATACCTAGAATAAACTCATCAATGCCTGAGGTCGCTATCCGCCATCGCACTATCAGACGGAATTCCGACGATTCTTCTGAAGACCTGTGCTCAAAAGCTCACTCCAGTTCTCTGTAGACTCTTCAAACTATCATACAGCAAAGGAGTATTTCCGTCGATGTGGAAAATCGCTAAAGTCCAACCCATTCCGAAAAAAGAAAAGAAAACTATTCCTGCGAATTATTGCCCTATTGCATTGCTATCAGTCATATTCAAAGTTATGGAAAAAGTAATTAACATAGAACTCATCAAATATCTGGAAATATTTAAAATAGTTCATGTCAAACAATATGAATTTCGATAACTTCAATCTAATGGAGATTTGCTGACTTATGTCAGTCAGCTCTGGACAAACACTATTGAGAAGTTTATTGAATCCCGTGCATTAGCCTTGGATATATCTCAAGCCTTTGACCGCCTTTGGCACCAGGCATTGTTAAGCAAATTATTTGCCTACGGTCTCCCAACCAAACTGCGCCAATGGCTCATGAGTTTCATGCAAGATCGCTCTTTACATGTGGCAGTTGACGGTATTTCTTCTGATGCGTTAAAAACCAATGCCAGGGTCGCCTAGGGTTCCATCCTCTCCCCGCCCTATTTCTTTTACACAACAACGAACTCTTGAAAACCATTTACAGTTTCGCAGACGAAAGCACACTTTAATTAAGTTTCGTTGCTTATATCATTGATAAACCCCATTTACAGTTTCGCAGCCGACAGCACACTTGTCTCAACTTTCAAATCCTATCGATCACTTTCGGTGAATGATACAAATATACTCAGGCAGAAACAGGTTGACTCCATCAATAGAGATCGGGAAGCAATCGTCGAGTGGGGAACCAACAATCTTGTTCAGCTAAACGTCCAGAAAACACAAAGCGCCACGTTTTCCAAAAAAGTGAATTTCTCAAATCATTCCATCACAATGTCTGGAAATATCCTTTAATCAAGTCCCTTCATCTCGATTTTGGTAGTTATGGTGTCTAGAAATATGTCTTGGCATGACCATGTTGCTAACAACGCAAAGTCAGCAAGCCAGAGGCTAGGTTTTCCGTGAAAAGCCAGAAAGTTTTTTACTCCTGATCTGGAGTATTGGTCGCACATTTGTGGTTCACCACCAAGGCATTCTCTTTGTCCATTCAGAAAAGGGCCATTCGCTTGATAAACAGCTTAACTCTCACAGATACCCTTTACTCACTAGAACATAGAAGAAGAGTTGCAGACCAGACATTACTCTACAGATATTTTCATGGCAGATGCTCCAAAGAAATAAAAACTCTTGTATCACCACTGGCCACATTCGGCCGAAGAACACGACACGCTGATCAGTCTCACCCATTTACTCTCCAGATTGACACTACAAGGACCAATCTTCATCAAGAATCCTTCTTTTACAGGGCTGCTACAGAATGGAGCAAGCTTCCAAAATCAGCTTTTCCAGAGAACTATGACCTGCAACTTTTTAAAAAGGGGGTGCACAATCATTTCCTTTCTATAATCCATCCCCATTCTAATAGTCGCAGTTCGGGCCGTCCCCGACCCACACGATAGGTCTACCCTTTTTGCGACTATTTTCAGTAAAAAAATATAAAATGTATTTTCTGTCTAAGTTTTATTTGAAAATTTAAAAATTATTTGTGCCCAGCACTTTAAAACTATTTAAAGTATTTTTGTTACATTTAGTGGGAAGTGTAAGTACTATACACCCTACTAAATTATGTTAAATAAACGTTTTGGCTACTACCAGAGGCGTACGACAGGAGCAATCCCTTCCAAATTTTACGCTACAGGCGGAATTGCAATTTTATCACAATTTTTCGATTTTCCAATACTTTCTACGTGAATATTGTACTCCTTCTCCATGGCAATAAAGTTATTATTTTCGAAATATTTCGGGTTAAACATAAAGCTGCACAATTATTTTAATTTCAATGTGTATTAATTATGTCGGTGTTTTGGGTCATTTGATTGCATTTATTACGCGAATGAAACTTCAATCTTTATTAACAAAAAACATAATTTTATTTAATCGAAATTTTTTCACTCCCCAGCAAATATGGCAAAAATACTTCAAATAGTTTTAAAGTACTGGTCACAAATAATTTTTACCCTGTAACTCAGACAGGAGACACATTTTATTTAGGTGATTTGGGTTGAATCTTCATATTTTGAGTTCAGGATTCTATCATTGAAATATTTCCAATAAGTAATGAAACACCCTGTATATTTTACTGTGTCTTTTCCTCTTTTTTTTTAAATGATCTTTAATTTGTAATAAAAATCTCTTGTCGACCGGTCAAGATGTTTTAAATAAGTTTAAAAAGGCACACATCAAAATGGAGCACTGGTATATTAATTTCTTTAAAATAAAGTAAAGTGAGTATAGATGTTTAAAATTTACTGGTAAAATGTCCCTATTGCAAAATTTCCATCAGTTTACAAAAAAAATATTTTTGTTTTTTGAAAAAGGACCAAAAGTATTAAACATTTTGCTGTTATAAATTTTTTTATCCTTAATTATAATCTACATTTATTGTAAATAGTAGTACTTTAGATGTGAGTTTGATGATTAACACAATAACGCGCATGGGATATTGTTAAATAATTTAAAAAATATATAAGTACTCGTAATCTGATTTAGATATAAATTTCCTTAACCATTGACGCTTCTCTACATGCGACGCCACTGTCAATTTAATAAGAAAATGTCTGGTACTTCAAGCTCTTGACTAACACCTTTTCTTTTTTTAAATCTTCATTTTCCATTGTGTTCTTTAATGATTTTAACCAAAAAACTACTTTAATTTGTTCCTTACATAAGTCCCGGCCATTGAGACTAAAAGTAATTTAAAAAATGAAAAAGAAGCATGTGTGTTTAAATAGTATGTGAAATATTACATTATTTGCAAATATTGCAAATTATTTCAATGATGTATTTTAAAACTGCAGCTAAGAAACTAATAAACATATATTTAAAATAAATTGTCGAAGTCAAAAATTTGCTTTAATAAATATTTTTATTAAAATTAACTTTAAAATTATGTTTCAAAAGTTTCGATAGATAAATAATTTAAAAACAAAAATATTAAAAAAGTTCTTGAAAGTTTTCTCATAATGCAAAATTGCATGCAATTCAAAATTGAGGATAATATTCAAAAATTTGGGTTATTAATAGTTGTTATTTCTAATGAAAAGTTTTAAATGATTTTAAACAAATATCAGATGAATGCAGCGAAAATAAGACATATACGTTTAAGTCAAACCGCAGCGGTTAGCTTGTCTGGGAATCACAGGGAAGTATACACGTGCCCTACTGCAGCCAAATAGTTAATGCCGAACCTTTCACCATTGCACTTATGTGTAATGAAAGAAGCAGCAATCAGTGCCTTCAGATTGAGCCAGACAATAAATCTTAAAACAGGAAATCGGATTCGACATTTGAAGATTTTGGAAAATATTTCCCTAGAATCCATGTCTAAGCCGACAGATATCATGCCAGTTAGGTACGACTTCGAAATGCAGTTTAAAGTGGTCATAAACCAACACCAAGTTTGCACATAGAACGGACCTTAAAGAGAAAGGGATGCTTTAGTGTGGTACACTGATGGATCCAAGATGAAAGAAAGGGTTGGAGTGGGCGTTACAGGGCCGAATTTTAGGCTCTCAAAACCACTTGGTAACACCCCAACCATCTTTTAAGCAGAATTATATGCCATAGAGATATGTGCCCAGGAGTGCATCAAAAAGAACACCCAAAGGGCAAATATTTATATTTTATCTGATAGCCAATCAGCACTTAAAGCTCCGAAGTCATACACTTGTAAGTCTAAGCTGACTTGGGAATGAAAACAATTCCTGAGACAACTGACAGCTAACAATCAGGTTACTCTTATGTGGGTTCCAGGTCACAAGAGAGTTAAAGACAACGAGAAAGCAGACTGCCTTGCTAAGGAAAGGGCAACTACACAATTTTCCGGCCCAGAACCCTTCTGTGGACTCTTTAAAACCCGCTTAAAAGAAGAGGTTTAACGCTGGGAAACAGATGAAATGAAATCTTACTGGCATAAAGTAAGCCTTTTGCCAAGGAAAGCTAAACAGCTTCTCGAGTTGGACAAGAAAGTCTTGAAACTGGCGACGGGACTCCTCACTGGACACTACCCTTCGTGGTATGACCTGAAAAAGATGGGCAAAACAGAGAGTGATAGTTGCCGCTACTGCGAGAACTTCGCTGAAACTGCAGAACATTTGCTTTGCGAATGAAAAGCGCTTTTTTGCAAAAGGCTCAAGTTTCTGAAAGGGGCCTTCCTAAAGCCATCCGATGTCAGGAACTTAGCTCACAGGAAACTGATAAACTTTGTACGAAGTCTCGGAATCCCGGGCCTCGAATAAATTAAGGGTTATGCACACAAAAGATCTGATAGGTCGAAGTGCTTAAAAGGCAGTATAGACAGAAAGAATCAACAAAGACGGACTCAAGAAATCGTAACAATATACATGTTTATTGCAGAAAGAAATAAGAGCAAGAATAATACAGGCAAGGAAGGCAATTGGATGCCTAAATGGAAAACTCTGCAGTAAACAAATAACCAGACATTAAGACAATTAAAATTAGCCTACTCTATGGTTCAGAAACATGGAGAATGACCAAAAGGAATAAAAGAATGCTAGAAGCTACAGAAATGGATGCAGTTATACGAGCAGCAAGAATTTCCCGTGCAGATAGAGTGAGAAACGAAGACATCCAACAAAGAATGGAACTAGAGGATACGATCATTAAGGATATTGAACAAAGACAACTCTCTTTATATGGAAATGTGCAGCGTATGGCGGACTATAGATTATCAAAACAAGCAATGGAATGGATCCCCCATCACAAAAAGAAAAGAGGAAGACCCAAAAGAACATGAAGCAAGAGGATAAAGAAAACCATGAGTTTAAAAAACCTACAGGAGGGTCAATAGAAAGATCGAAGAAAATGGCGTCTAGATATCGGACAACGTCGTCGTACGTTCTAAACCGATGGATATATATATATATATATATATATATATATATATATATATATATATATATATATACATATGAATGAATACATATGAATTATTGTTATTACCTAAAACCTTTACAACCTATTAACATCTTAAAAACTTCAAAATCTATACAAAAACTCAAACTCATTGCAATAAACAAATATATATATATAGGTTTGTAAAGGTTTTAGGTAATAACAATAATTCATATGTATTGCTTATTTACAATAATGATAATGTCTTTCTTCTTGATATGATATACAAGAAAAAAAACCATTTTGAATAAGTTAAAAATCTATCAAACTTTTAAATTTTTTCAAACAAGAAAAGTTATTTATGCGCCCATACGCTTTTCTCGATTTAAAATGTTAATTGTGGTATAAATAATACCAACCAAAAAAACCAAATAAAAAACTGAAATGTATGTTCCAACATACTAAAGCAGTTTATGTTAATGAATGATGTAGAATCCCATAATCCGAACAGCTTGTTTCCCTCGATTAAGCTACTTACGAAAAAATATTGATTAAGGGAAGTAAAAAACATCACTCGATTAAACAATGTCATGGAGACTACATTTTACACCCTAAAGTGAAAGTTGAAGTGGCGCAATTTCTTACATCGATGATTTTGTTGGATTATGCTGAAATTTTCCTTTTAAACTTGCAATTTATACCCACGACCTTTACAACGAAAAGTTTTGTAACTATAAAAAAATTAAGTTGACAACACGATGACATTTACAAAGAAAAATTATCTTATTTTTTACTTATCAACAATGACATGCATTAAAGAATTCCTAATTTTATTTAAAACGTAAATGTATTCAAAAGGATTTAGAGATTATTTATGTCATAAAGATATACTACTACATAAATTCCTTTCCTTTCTCCTTCTCCGGCAAAGTACAATGTTTCTTAATCCAAACAATCTCTTGAATTTCTCTTCGAGCTAACCGATGAGCTTACCTTAAAGGTGGTAAGCATTTAGTTGTGAAAACACAATGGTTACTGAACTTTATCACTTAATATGTACATAAGTTTGTAGTTAGGGGGATTGTGTGTTGTGTTGTGTTGGTGCAATTGCAGGTGCAACTGTTATGGTTAGAATAATGTTGATAACTTTGGATTTGCAAGTTTCGTTCGTCTAAGTCGTTTATAATCTGCATTAAAGCTTCCAAGGTAAATGCTTAATAGGTAATCACGAAAATTACCAACAAAGGAATTAGTGACTGATACGTTTGGATAATATTTATAATAAATAAATAAGATAATAAATAAAAAATCGCCACATTGTATAAAATATCATACATTCATATATACATATAGTCACGCCTTTTTTCTAAGGGGGTAGGCTGAGACCACTTCTTTTCACTTGCTACGATACTTACTTACGTCTTTTGCTTCTTTTACTTTCATACATGCTCGTCGGTTGCTGGCATTCTTGAACGGGCCTTGACAGCGTTCCCTTATCCCACTTTTCCTTACTTTATCCATCAGTCATTTTAGACTTCTCAGACAGCATTGATCCTACTTTTATGCTTCTTCTGCCAAATTCTACAATTACTACCATTCATAAGTGTAGAGACCAGCACTCCTGTATGTCCAGCCAGTCATGCCTTTTTTCTGGCTGCCATAGAGTTATACAGGGCGCCATTTATTTCCTGCCAACAATCTTGGTTCAATATTACATTTATACCTTTCATCTGTCCCAAAACTTTAAATTTAAATGTACAGACTCATTCACTTATTCCACTCTTTCTGCTTCCATCAGCACCTTGCAGTTTGTCATGCTATCTTCTTTTTCAAAAACCATTAATTTCATCTTGCTTACATTCACTTTCATCCCTTTAACTTTTACGCTTGTAACTTCTCCTCAGATGATGCTAATATGACCTGATCATCGGCGTAAAGGAGGTATTTGACGATCAAATCATTCATTCTTAATTCGTATGCCCTCTCTTTCAAACAATCGTATATAAAGTTAAACAGCCATGGCGGAGCCACACATCCCTGTCTAACACCTTTTTCGATGGTGACAATATTGATTGGAAAAAATGTATTGACGTATGTACCGACGGAGCTGCAGCAATGGTGGGAAAGATAAAAGGCACGGGATCAAAAATAAAACTTATTGCACCGGGATGTAAAAGCAGTCACTGCATTTTGCATCGTTATGCGCTAGTAGTAAAAAAATACCAACTGATTTAAAAAAAAGTCCTTAATGAAGCTGTTAAGATCGTCAATTACGTGAAAAGTCGTCCCCTCCAGTTAAGATTGTTCAAAAAGGTGTGTGAAGAAATGGGAAATCAAAACGAATCACTCCTCTTGCATACCGAAATCCGATGGCTTTTAAGAGGCAAAGTTCAAGCTAGATTATATGAACTTAATGACGAGCTAAGTGTTTTCGCAATGAGGCAAATGAAGTCTGAGGCCCCTAATATTTTTAGTGTTTTGTATGATGAGCAAAGGCTCATAAAATTAGCTTATCTTGCCGAAATTTTTGAAAACAACTACACTTTTGCAGGGAAAATCATTCACTATATTAATGGCATTTAAAAGAAAATTAAATTTCTGGATTGCCTGTGTTGAATGTTTTCCGCTTGTGTAACTTTCTACAAGAAAACGCGTTGGAATTACCAAATAAAAAATTTCAGTGTTGATTTGTAATCATTTGATATGGGGTTCCATAAATAAAAAGGTATTTGGTTGGTGTTCCTTTATCTTTTTAGTTTAGGAACCCCTGCTGTAGACCATTGAGAAGCGGATAAAGTAACAATCACTTATCATGACTTGTAGAAATACTTTTTAAATTATTTCACCGACAATTACAAATTCTTAGTAGTAAATAATGGCAACCAAATACCGGTTAATGTTATTGTTCGCATGTAATTCGTTATTTGAAAATAAAATATAGTTTGTCGTAATAAATATATTTAATGACTTACCTGAATTGGGTTCGTTGTCGCTGTTCGGCCTCGCTGAGGGTGCTCCATCTCTGGCTTCGATTTCCAATGCATAGGCTCCTTGCTTCTCTCTGTCAAATACAACTTTCGTGAAAACTTCTCCAGTTTCTTTGTTAATTTCGAAGAAATCTTTGCCTTCATTTCGCGGAGAGTCGACTATGAAGTAGTACACCTGAAAGAAAAAAGTAAAAAATAGTTAGTTAGTTAGTTAGTTAGTTATTTTCTTATAAAATATAAAAATTTGTTTTTATTTAATCTTAGAACCATAACGGAGACATGAGTGAAAGTTGCAATGAAAGTGAAATTAGTACGACGGAAATTGTGGAAGCGTTGAACAGTATGAAATTGGGTAAAGCTGCTGGGTATGACAGAATAATAGTTGAAATGCTAAAGGCTGAACAAAACGTGGTAGCTAGTCTGCTGTACCGTCTTTTTAACCTTTGTTGGAGGAGTGGTGGCGTACCAGATGACTGGTGCAAGGCTGTTATCGTGCCGCTTTACAAGGGAAAAGATTCGCAGCAGGACTGTAAGAACTAACGAGGTATAAGTGTACTCAGCATAGTCGGCAAACTGTATGAAAAATTATTGATTAAAAGAGTAACGAATGTAGCAGGATTTAGTGGAGGAAGGAGATGTATGGATCAGGTCTTTTCATTACGAGGTATAGTCGAAAAATTCTTGGCTATAAGTCAGAAGGTCTATTGCGCTTTTATAGATTTGGAAAAGGCCTATGACAGAGTGGTGAGGAGTGAATTGTGGTCGACATTGTCTATGTATGGGGTGAGCGGTAGTTTAATACGAGCACTGAAATCACTTTATAAGGATTCCACTGCTTCTGTCAGGATAAACGGAGCTTGCACGGACTGGTTTAACATCGAAAAAGGTATGAGACAGGGACAGGGACAGGGGCTTCGTCATGGCTGTTTAAAAGATTTAAAAAAAGAGTACATATAGATCGAAAATGAATGATTTGATCGTCAAATGCCTTCTTTACGCCGATATTCAAGTCATATTAGCGTGAAGAGGAGTTGCAGACGATGGTTAATGTTATGCATGATGCCCTGAAAATAAAAGGGATGAAAATAAATGTAAGCAAAACGAAAGTTATGGTTTTTAAAAGAGAAGAAAGCATGATAAACTGTGATGTTTTGATTGAGGGAGAAATAGTGGACCAAGTAAATGAATTTGTGTACTTGGGGTCAAAGTTTACGAAAGATGGAAAGTATGACAGTGACATTGAGCAAAGAGTGTTGGCAGAAAAACAAATGAATGGGGTACTGCATAGCTTTATGAACAGCCATAAAGTGTCAAAAAAGGCACGTCTGGCTGTGGATAAATATGTGTTGGTTCCTGTGAGATAAGAGAACGTTGTGGTGTAAAAGAAGATGTGATAACAAAAATAGGGAATGCTTGGATGGTTTGGACACGTAAAAAGGATGGATGAAGGAAGATTGACGAAACAAATTTATAAGACGAGTGTGAATGGACAAGTCGGTAGAGGTCGACCTCGGCGAACATATCTCGATCAGATCAACATTGTTTTGAAGAAAGGCCAGGTCAAGAGCACCAACAACCGACGAGCATGTATGAGAGCACTGATGAAAGCAGAGGAAGCAAAAGATGTATGTAAGAACCGTAGCAAGTGGAAAAAAGCGGTCTCTGCCTACCCCTACGGGAAAAAGGCGTGAATACATGTACGTATGTAATAATTATTTCGGATAATATTTTTATCCACACAATATCCTGATCATATAAACCTATCAATTTATAATATTTTTCCAATTCCAATACATTTTCTAAAAGAAAAATACTCGGCAAAAAATGGTAACCATTTGGGTTTAAATCGGCACTACAAGTGTCGCTGCTATTGAGATGAAGTGAGGGACTTTGCAAGTGTGCCTTTTATTAGAAATTTATCTCTACCCTTAGTGCAATTATTTTTCACAATTGCAAATATTGTGGTAAATAATTCTATACAAAATAGCAATAATCAAGCAATGAATGTATTAATACAATGAAAACAATAATAACTTACTTGATTGTTGGGAAATGTTCCGTCCTTATCAATAGCATTAACTTGTGTAACTTTAGTTCCTATCGGCTCTCCTTCCAATACTGTTTCTTGTTCTCTTTCGGTAAACAAAGGTATCTCGTCATTCACATCTTCCAATTGAATATAAACTGTTGCTTCGGAAGCTAACTGTTGGGCTCCATTATTCTAATTAAATATTTTACCATCTTACTAAATGTATTCACAGAATTGTTTGTAATTACAAAGTTTTTAGGGCAAATTTTAATTTTTTTTAACTTACTAATAATTCATAATGTTTTATTAACTGTCAATTATTTATACACTTTATTTAGAATAAAATTTGCACTAAATAAATTATGAAAATTAATTATGTAAAATACCTGTATGGAAAAATTATTCTTTTAATTTGGGAAATAAAAATTATATATTATATTTAAACGTATTTTTTTATTAAGATGTTAAATTTTGTAAACACTACCTATCTAATTAAATAAAATGTACTAAAATACGGGATATATCTAAACAAAAATCGTCAAATTAATGTGTATAGTTACCTCCACACGAATGGTTAAATTATACTCCTTAATTGTTTCGTAATCCAGTGGATGATTAACTTTTATGTCTGCCCATGTGAAACCGTTGTCGGGCCTTTGTTGCAGATAAAACGTGTGGAACTTGTTGGTTTGCGCCGTGGAACCCGGCATCAGCCGGTAAAACACCGTTGGATTGTTTTCGATGCCAGAACTAATTGGAAAAATATTATACAATATACGAACGAAAAACACACATACACGCTATCCCAAAAATATCTATATAACGTGTACGACGATCAAAAAGCAAAAACTGTAAGAGTATGGCTTACAAAAATATATATCAGCCACATGCAAAATTCGCGATAAGGTCGTGACAATTGAAAAAATTTGCTGCTCTGCCGTATCCCAACCAATTGACATTGTAATTGTTAAAAATAACCATTTTATTATTGTAAGGCAACGACAAATTATTAATTTCAAATAAAAAAATTTTTTAAAAGCTAACATATTTTTTTTGGCATATTTGTGTATCCATAATATTACTTGATCGACTATTGTAGACCAATTGGGAAAAATAAAAATCTGGAAAGAATACATAAACCAGTTGTTTGAAGACCCAAACGGATTAAAAAATCCTCCCATTAATCAAACACCAAATTTCTTACCAATTGCAGTTAATGAAGTTACTCGAACAATAATAACGCCAAGAAATCAAGTGCAAAGAACTGTGAAGACTTTCGTACGATTAGACTCGTGAGTCACTCTATTAAACTCTTTTTGAAATTAATCCATCAAAGAATATATAGGATCTGCGAAAAAAAGGTCAGCTCTACCCAGTTTTGGTTTAGGAATGCCCTAGGTACTAAGTAGGCGCTCTTTAGCATTCAAGTCTTATTTCAAAGAGCTCGAGATGGTAATCATTATATTTTTGCATGCTTCATTGATTATCAAAAAGCATTCGATAAGGTTCAGCATAATAAGATGATGGAAGTTCTTGAATCAACTGGACTGGAGAAACAAGATCTAAGAATTACAGCAAATCTTTATTGGAATCAGACCTCTTCGGTCAGAATAGAAAGTGAGGAACCCGATGAAGTTCTGATAAAGAGAGGAGTTCGACGGGAGTGTGTACTTTTGCCATTAATGTTCAACATATATTCAGAATACATATTTCGAGAAGCCCTGGAAAATACCTCCGACAGGGTGATTGTTAATGGCGAGAAGAAGAAGAAGAACTAGAGGGACTTCAAAGATTAATGAACAGAGTGGTGAAAGTAAGTGAAAGATATGGACTGCTGACGAATGCGAAAATGACCAAACTCATGATTATCTCTAAAAATAGACGCATGAAAGGCCAGCTACTGATACATAACAGACCCATCCAAAGAGCTTACAAGTATGTCTATTTGGGTACAAATATTAACGAAGAATGGGACCACTCGGTTGAGATAAGATGCCGAATTGAAAAGGCTCGAGCCATATTCCTTAAAATGGCAAAATTCTTCAAAAGTATGGACCTGTCTTTGAACACCAAAATTCGAAAACTGAGGTGCTATGTGTTCTCAACTCTTCTATACGGCGTTGAGCTATGGACGTTATCTAAAACATCTTGCAAGAAACTAGAAGCCTTTGAACTCTGGCTCTACCGTGGTGTTCTGAGAATATCATGGGTGGATCATATAACCAACAAAGAGGTGCTACGTAGAATGAAGAAAAAAAAAGAAATCTTACATCAGGTAAAGAAACGTAAACCTGAATACCTCGGCCACATCATGACAAATCCTGAAAGATACCAGCTTTTACAGCTTATACTCCAAGGCAAAATATAAGGTAGAAGGAGTGTAGGAAGAAGAAGGAAATCATGGCTGAAAAATCTCCAAGTGTGGTTTAATACATCAGCTGTGGACTTATTCTGTGCATCAGTGAATAAAATTCGTATAGGCATTATGCTCGCCAACATCCGGAACGGATAGGCATCAACAGAAGAAGAGGGATCGACTATTGTAAGCAAAATACTACATGTAGATAAAAATCTCATCTTTTTAAATTTTGCTTGAGAAAAAAATGTCAGATTATTTACATGTATCCAAATGAATATGCGTTTATTTATAATTATAAAGGTTTTCATAATTAAAAATAATTGTTACATCTTTGCAGTTAATGCAACAAAAATGATTGTCTAAAATTCGCGGGAATAACGAATAGTGCGGTCTCTGGTGTCTAATTTTCGAACCGCTCCGAAGGTGAACAACAAACCAAAATTGCACTGTAATCATGGAGTTTTTAAACTCATGGACAAAATTAACGCAAAAAAATGAAATTACTCAAAACATTTATTTATCTTTTTCTTATGTCCGTTTTTGAAGTCTATAGAGTATTTAAATAGTAGGCTATGCATATTTTGTCTCGTTGTTAATGACTGTAGAAATTGGGGGTTTATAATTTCCGTTGGAGAAATATTGAAGCTTATTGACTTTAAAGTATCCAAATACGTTTTTTCTAAATTTAATGTAACCAATTTCCATACAAAAAATTATCAAAATTACTTCATTATAGCAATTTAATTTAATGTGTTGTTGCATTAATTTTGTTCAGGAATTTAGTTCATTTATACTTCTAAGTAAATTTTAATACTTTTTTCCAGAGTTTTTTGACTTGGTTAAATGGTAATTTTTTTTTGACATGCGAGTTTACAAAGCTTTTGTATAAAAATCCAAGAGGCACTATTTAGTTTCTAGGTGCTCTCATCTTTCTGTTCAGGCGGTGTTTCTTTACACCAATTTCCTCTCACAATTATGGATACAAAATTATGTAAAACATGGAGAAACGTGCTGAAGATAGGAAAACCCATTATCAAATACGTGTATGTATCATGGTTTTGATACCAGGTCCATTAAAAGATAAACGTTAACCATCAAAGCTTCTTAAAAAGACCTTTAATAAATAATAATCCTATCAATAAAGATTTTTTATAAGTAAATATATTTTCAGGCTAACATAATAACATAATAATGTGGACAAAATACAAGCAAAATTCTTCTTTTTCTTCTTCTTCTTCCAGTGCCTGTCCGTTACCGGACGTTGGCGATCATTCTGGCAATAATTATTTTATCAACTGCGGCCCTAAACAGACCCGTGGTGGAGGTTGCAAACCAAGTTCTCAGGTTTTTAAGCCATGAGATCCTTCTTCTGCCTGTTCCCCTCTTTCCAATCACCTTGATAAGCTGCAACAGACCGTATCTTTCGCTGTTTCTTATAATGTGTCCTAAGTATTCCAATTTTCGACTTTTGACTGTATCCATGATCTTCATTTCCTTGTTTAAAATGTCGAGCACTCTTTTGTTTGTAACATGGGCTGTCCAAGGGATTCTTATCGATACAGCCACATCTCTCAAATGCGTCCAACCTTTTACTGGCTGCATCTGTTACAGTCCGTGACTCAACTCCATATATGAGCACAGAAAACACATAGCATCGGAGAAGTCGTATTTTAGTTGTTAAGTTCAGAAAGTGGCATTTAAACAATTTCGACATTTTAAGGAATGCAGCACGAGCCCTCTCTATTTGACAACGTATTTCGAGAGAATAATCCCAACTCTCGTTGATTGTAGTTCCCAAATATGTTGTAGTCTCTACCTTTTCAATAACTGTATTATTTATAATAAGCTGTCTGGGTGGTGGTGGATTTTTTACTTATCACTATGTATTTGGTTTTATTCATATTTATATCTATTTATATATATATATATATATATATATATATATATATATATATACCTACTTTAGAATATCTGAGATACTTATCTCAGTCTTGGTAGTTTTTCTTAATTGCTATAAGAGTGGAGAGTAATGATAAAAATATATATAAATTATTCCTTTTATCCAGTATAAGTGAAGTAAAAACCATTTGCTGGAGAAATTCATAAATCAAGAAAACTTATGTAAGTATTTTTTGCCTTTAAAGGACGTTGAATAATCGATATTACTAAATAATTCTTTGATTCTAGAAATTTTGATTTAAAAACGAAAAAGTTACATTTAAGGTAATATGCATTTATGGGAAGTGTTAGTTGTTCACCTTCAGTTTAAAATTTGACGTTTTATTAACGCCATCTATCGGTATGTGATTCTTAAGAACAATGCAGCTTTTTTAAGGTTGATTGTAAAAATGTGTAAAAAATCCCAAGTTCTCAAAAATATAAAACAATATGCAATGTTTTTAAAAATTATGTGAGGCAATCAAAATGAATCCCAATTCATGAGTCATTAGAACACTCTAAAAATTTTGTTTTAAAAAATAAGAAAAAAATTTTAAAAATCATTGTCACGACCCAAAAAATAATGGTACATGCAACCATCAAAAAAAAATCTATGCTAAGTGGACTCTAGACATCAGATAGATTTCTTATTTATGACTGGGAAAATTACTTTAAAAATATCTACAAATGGTCATGCAACAAAAAAATCATTGATGTCTAGAGTATTAAGGTTCTTTTTATTATATCTAAATTATGCGCGAGATTCGATTTAAACTTTGAAGTTTCAGTTAATAGTACACAAAAAATCATTTAGGTAATATTTTCTCGACATCTTGTTAATTTTTTTAGTTCAAAAAATTAATTTGAAACCTGAAAACAAAATATATTTTTGCACTGAATAAAAATTATTAAATTTACCTGCTGTTTTTAAATTAACTGTTATTGAATTTAAAATAGTATTAGATTTTTAAAATACTGCATTTTTGAGAAAGAGTGACATTGAACGAAGGGTGGTAGCAGGAAAACAAATGAATGGGGCACTGAATAGCTTTATGAACAGCCAGAAAGTGTCAAAAAAAGGCACGTCTGGATGTGCATAGAGATGTGTTGGTTCCTACAATACATGTATGGTACTGAATGTTGGGTTTAGCAGAAGAAGCATGAAAATAAAATTAATGCTACCGAGATGAGTAGTCTGAGAAGTATAGGCGGAGTGACTCGGTTGAATAAAGTAAAAAATAGTGAGATAAGAGAACGCTGTGGTGTAAAAAATGGTTACATATATAGATAAAGGAATGCTTAGATAGTTTGGACACGTAGAAAGGATGGATAAAGGAAGATTTACGAGTGTGAATGGACAAGTCGGTAGAGGTCGACCTCGGCGAACATATCTTGATCAGATCAACATTGTTTTGAAAAAAGGCCACGTCAAGAGCACTAACAACCGACGAGCATGTATGAGAGCACTGATGAAAATAGAGGAAGCAAAAGATGTGTGTAAGAACCGTAGCAAGTGGAAGGAAGTGGTCTCTGCCTACCCCTACGGGAAAGAGACGTGACTTTATGTATTTATGTTGATTTTTTTAAGCAATATAGCATTAAAGACTTTTTTTTAATATGTAGTAATTTTTGTTAAGAGGGCTACTACTTACTAATAATGTGTTATTTGCTGAAAGGTAATTGTATAGTATTTTTTGTTTAAATAAATATTCAGTCCACATGTTCCATAACCAAAACTTCAAAAGCCGAAAGCGAATGATAGTTATCATGTAGATATCCATACGAGTATATTATGCTAAATAGTTTTTCAACAAATGTTTTGTGCATTTACTTGCCAATTAATAAGTTGCCGTTTTGATACAACTATCGTCATCTGTACTGTAGCGCTAGAACCTCGTCGACTACAAAAGATCAATACCTTTCCTTTCAACGGTTGGCATCGATCCTTTTAGCCGAGTTTAAAACCACCGTTAGCAATGATATTGCTCTAGTTCTTCGATAGATGGTGTAAACTTTCATTTTAATTTATTTTCACTAGTTTCTAAAAAATGATTTGTGGTTCAAGGGTTAAAGAGATGAGATCGCTGGATGCTGTTAAAGGTGTTGCATTGACCCTTAGCCCCAAGCTTTGTGTAGTTAATGCGTGTGGTGCAGGCTTCAACAGCATCCAGCATTTCGGGATAGGTTCGGGTTTTATTGCTGAAATACCTGAAAAGTGAACTTACACATTTATGCACAGAGAATTACTAGTAATTCTTTTTGTAAATTGTTGGTAAACAATATAGTTTTATAATATAAAAAAGAAGTAAACTATGAAAGTGTTCACCTTTAAAGATTCAGTTGGAAAGGAGGACTACACACCCAGAAAGAGCTACGGGACATGTTGGTAATTTTATGATGATGACTGTCGTGTTTTTTGCAAATTCCTCCAATTAGAATAAATTGTTTTGGGAAAAGTAAAATTATTGTATTTAGCTCGACATTTAAATGTAGGTAAATTATGTAATAATACTAATTTATTATTGTGTTGTAAAAAAATTGCTAAATTTAAAGATTATAAAATGGTGTTTCTTAAAAACTTGATAACATTTATGTAAACGGGTTATTTATACAACATTCCAAGGGAGTATGGCTTAGCCGCGGTTGCTCAAATGTATTATTTTGTTGGAGGAATTTGTATTTTTTTTTTAATTTGTAAAAAAATGAACAAGGACACGTGCTGGCCCCAATTTGTTGGATAAAGCGTGCACAAACAGACGGGACGTGTGACGTGCAGCCTTCGTGCTGCCGCACAATCACCATGACACTGATTTTAATAATAATACTGATAGAATTAGTAAATAGACCGTCCAAAATAACTTATTTTCAACTTACATTGAAACCAAAACTTTTTTAAATCGTATTTCTTTTCACGTCCAATTAGTTACATCTTACCTACAACTAATAAATGAATGTAACTTTAAAAAAAAAGTAAGTACCTACCTGCTATTTATTTTGAATCCCCAAATTTTTTTTAATTGTTCATAAATGACCCGCTATCTTTTATTTTATAAAACCATGTTTAGAGAAACAAACCAGTAAAAGACAGATATTAAATAATAGAGATAAATGTTATGTTAGAGGCATTTATTTAAAAATGGTTCATTGACAAATTTCTATTTGCAACGATTTACTTGCAGCACGTTTAAAACAGAGAGATACTGCAGCCAAAGAGTGATGGATCTTTTAAAATTTTTATTCATAGATGTAACTTTTCACATAACATAAAGATTTTTATAGATGTTAGCAAAACAATTTTTGGTTAATTTATTTTTCAAAATGGGTATATTGTAAGTTTACTTAAACATCGTTATTAATGTTTATCCCACTATAATTGTAAATAATAATAAATACTAAAAGCGTAAAAGAATTTATTTTATGATTTTGTAAAAAATCGGCAACAGCTTTATATACTCGATATTGTGTTAATTGCATTGTTGTTGGTATGGATTCCATTTAAAATATTAAAAAGTTTGTGGTTTCGATGAAAAGTTCTTTAGTACTTAACAAGTTAGTTTAGCCGGCCTATGTTTAAGTACAACGAGGTACTTCAGAGGCACAGACCTGGCCTTCACTGACACGACCTTGGCCCCGACAGGGAAGTTTTCCCTTATGTAGATGGGGCCATATACAGTGTGGTCCCATACAGGGGGGTTGTTTGCGCGATCCACGACATCTATCTGGACTTCCACGGATCGGGACAAGGAAGGGTAGCCTTTGTCTTGGGCAGTCGCCTCTAGCTTGTAGGTCTCGCGCTAGATTAAGGCGCGAAAAAGAGTTACAGCAATATTATGATTTTGAATGGGATCAAAAAATTAAAAAAATAATTTTGCTTACGATCAACAACCTGTCAGAAATACACAAATCTTAAATAACAATTAAGTTTCATTGACAGTACTAATCTTTTATTTTTACTGTTATTATTCACAACAAATTAATAGATCCATTACCCAATTAAATATCCTCTAGTATTAAATGGGTAAACATTTACATTTTTATTCTTATGAAATTATTCAGTTGTAAATAAAAATAAACTTAGAAAAATTCCAAACTTTTTAAAAAACTGTATATAGTATGTATTGATTATTTTTTTTTTATTTTAGCAACTGCACATTCTACTAAGATTTTTAAAAAATATTTTATTTTGTTGAATCAGATTTTTTAAATAAAATATGATAGGCATTCGTTTATATTAAAATACAAAAAATCCGGTGTCAACAAAAATACAGAATACTTTTTAAATGTTGGTTCTTATAAACGACTGCTACTTTGAAAAAAATTATTAATTAACTACTTGCATATTTCTGCAATTCGCCGAACGTAAGTAAAATCAAGAAGAAACGAACGCACCCAAAAAATATTGAAATAACTATTAATTAGTTTAATACTTTCAAGTTGCGATCCGTTTAGAAAAAAAGTATGGAAAAAAAATGGATTATGGTCTGGTAGTATGGACTTCCTAATATCAGACCGCCGTCCCGGGCTGACACCCCTGCACGTATCAACCCGCCCACCCTCGAGCCGCGGGACCGCGGTCCGTTCCAACGTTGTCAGCTTCTTCTCGATACCAACCTGGCCTTGACAGAAGTCACTACTGTACCCACTGTGACATTTTCTCGGATGTGAATGGGGCCGTACGTAGGCTGATCCCATAGTGGTGGCTTATTGTTTCTGTCAACGACGTCTAATTCGATATCCACGTCCGCGTAGGATGGGGGGATGCCTCTATCGGAAGCGCGCACGCGCAGCCGGTACCTGTCTCGCTATATGTAAAACACGGGCACGGTGAGGAGCTTAAGAATTTAGGACGAATCACGTATAATCGAATTACAATCAGTCGATTAAAATGGTCAGTTACAAAAGATCCTATGCAACGAAAGTAGAAACATTATTCGATCCACGTTATCGTTCTGTATACGATTTACTCTAAGCTCTACAAAATATTCGTTAACAAAAAACAATTATTCATACTATCAAGTTTCTATCCAGTCCCATTTAAATACCGGTTTGTTTAATAATTATAAACAAAAAGTGACTGGACAATAAAACGAAGGGTAACCTCTATTTCATAAAAAACTCACTAAAAATAAAATCCAAAATGACAATCTAATTTTAATTATAATAATTTAATAAATTTAAGCACAGGGAGACAGTCTAAGTCCTTTTTTGTTTAATCTTCACATGGATAAAATTATAAATAAAGTAACAGATCTCAACCTCGGATACAGACTGAGCAACAAAAGAATTGGTATGGTGTGTTATGCCGATGATGCAGCAATAATTGCCAAATCAGAAAACGACCTACAGGAGACAACTCTTCCAATTCTTCCAAGTAAGCCGCCAACTCAATATGAACATTTCTATCAAAAAAACCAAATTTATGACAATCGTGAAAGATCCGCTCAGATGTAAGCTAGTCTGGTCTTCTCCAAGAGACCCACTGCTGAAACAATTTTGATTAACGGCAATCGGATTTCGTGTTTTAAATATCTGGGTACCAAAGTCAACGCATGGTGGAAAACATTCATAAACATGAGAAGATTTTTTACTAATCCTGAGTTTGGAGCTCAGGGTTCGCATGATTAGATGTTATGTCTTCAGTGTAAATGCTGGAAGATAGCAAAATTAGAATCTACAAGACTTGTATCAAACCGATCATGACTTACGCGAAGACACCAACAAGACGAAACACATGCTAAGTGTAGCCGAAATAAAAACACTGAGAACAATAGTGGGGAAAATAAGAAGAGACAGAGTAAGAAACGCAGATATCAGAGAACAATGCGAAATACAAGATATTGTAAGAAGGGGAAGACAACGTAAGAGGCAGTGGTACAACCATGTAAGACGGATGGACGAGAACAGTCCTAGAAAACAATCCGGCCGACTCAAGACCTTCCGGGGAGCCACATAAAAGATGAAGAGATAGTTGGCAATCTACCTCTCAGAAAAAAATGCAAAGGCAGCTTCAGAATTAACAGATCGACAGATCTTCAAGAAGTAGAAGAAGAAGAGACAATTAAGAAACGAAATAATTTTTATTACCTCTGAAGTTAAAAGTATATAATAAAAAAAAATAGAATCTTTCAACAAATCATGAAGATGTAAGTAAATGTAACTAAAGAAAACAATGACCAGGTTGAACTTTTGCTAAGCTTAAATTAGAATAAAGTTAAATTAGATCATAACGAAATAATAACCAAAGTTAGATGATGGTATGAATATATATTTATATGACGTGCATTGTTCATACTTAAACAATACTAAGATCAACTAATATTTATATAATGTGGATAAAACTTGTCAAATGTAGAAAAATAATTATGACAAAAAACTTAAACCCAAGTTGCTAAGTAAATTATCATTAAAGATTTAAAATGAATGGATAAATGTATTCCTAATTTTAATAACAAAATAAAGAAATTAAACTTGAAATTGTGTACAATGCTTTACAATTTTAAACCGTATTGATGTTTTTGTTGGTTGAAACTTGCTTCATATATTAATTAACCAAGCTTATAAATACTTTTTTATTGAAGCCACATTTTGTTTTTATTTAATTTTTAACTAAATTTTATTGGGAATGGATCACAAAAAATCACAGACATCATATTTTGTGTCATCAAAGTTATTACATAAATAATTACTGTTACCTTTGGACCTCTTGATAAAAGATCGGGCCAGGAACACTGGAGTGGGACTGCATGCAAGCCCTCACTAAGTTAGCGACGGTAAACAAAGTCACTCTTACATGGGTTTCTTGGCATACAGGGATAAATGGCAATGAGGTAGCCGATAAACTGGCAAGAAATGGAACCCTGGTGAAACCAAGAAGCCAGTTGGTCGGATTGCCAATTGCCGAAGCAAAACACTTATTGAAATTAATCTTTGAACAAGAACATATTGGTCAGTGGAATGCAAATACTAGCTGTAGAACATTAAAACAGCTAATAAAAAAAACTCTCCAGAAGAGGGATGACGCATTCTGTATGATGGACCGGAGTAGACTAAGCAGCACGGCCTGCTCACAGGAATCATCGCACTAAGGGCGCACCTCTTTAAACTTAAGCTGGCGGCCGAGAAAAACTGTCGACTATGCGGAGAAAAGAAGGAGAGCAATATACACATTCTGTGTCACTGCCCGTTGCTAGCGGTGTACAGGTATCAAACCTGGGGCCGTATGATAATGGATCCAAGCGATCTAAATGGAACAGGGCCAACAGAAATCCTGAGGTTCGCCAAAATCAGCAGACTAGAATTCTGATGCCCTGAAGACACAGCGGTAGTCACAGAGGATCAAAAGATCTAGGTGACATAGGTGCCGATACCAAAGGCCCAATAAATGAAACAAAAAAAGACGGGAAGTTAAAACAATAAATTAAATAATGATTTGTTTAATTGCCATTCTGATTTTTCTACATACATTGTGTTTCTACTTTTCGTTTTAATATTATTATAGAACGTGCTCAATCGAATTTTTGTAATTCAGCTTATTGTGATTCTGTCTTTTTTCCTAAACCCCACGGTCAGGTCAGGTACAAAGGGACAAAAACATAACATAATACACTCATTAACGAAATAGCGAACAAAATAAATGTATAATTAAAACTCAATCACACAACAGAACAACTCAAAGAGAAAAAATTATTATTTTTTTTTTTGGAATATGGACGACTGGTGTCTGGCATAATGATTTCCCTCAACATTCTTTCAGCATACAGGGCTGATCTAAAATGTTCCTTTGTTGGTTGCAGAAATAACATATAAGATAATTAAATGAATTGTATTTAACATACCGACCTTATTATTTTAAGTCGTTTCTGCATAAACCCGGAAGAAACTATTTTTAAAAATCAGTGTATTAAATTTTTACATTTTATTTTAATTTTCGGCAAGTAGTTTTTAAAAATTGGCAAAGGTATTGCTATAATTGTTCCCAATAAAATAATTTCTATTGATTAATGGTCCAATAAAATTTAATATCTGACTTAGTTTAAGATGGTAAAGTAAAGTAAATTTTACCAAAATATTACTAAATTTCAAAACGAATAAAAAAATGTGTTTTATCGACATGTTTACTATCGAATCAGGCATCCAACAAACATGTCTATTATTATTTAAAATCCAACTACTTTGGACATAGCATAAATAAACTTTAAATTTAATCATGTGGTCTGTTATTTCAGATCCAATTAATATTAAAAAACTTTTCTGCTACATCATTGAGATTATAAATACCTAATTGATTTTTGAATATTAATATAAATTAAAAAAAAACCTACTTCTGAATTAACCAATTAACATTAATACAACTATGTCTAAAAGCATAATTGCTAACGTTTAATTTTAAAATAATTTTTTTTGTTTAGATTACTTTTATTTAAAATTAAATGCAATACTAAAGTATTAAATTATAAGTCTTGCTGTAGCACTAGGAAGTCTTTTACAAATTCATTACGAAAAAATAAAATCCAATCTTGTCTTGAACACTTTTGTTTTGTAAAAGATTATCTTTTTTTTGTATTAATATTTTGGAGTTTTACTGTGTAAAGTTATGAGTAATATTACTAACATTTAAATTCGTGCAGTTCAATTCTTTTTTTGCGTAGTTGGTAACAATTTAAACGTTAAAAATATGGGGAAATCTTTGTTATACCCATAAAAAAGAACTATGTGTATCTGTAGCAAAAAAGGAAAAATACTGCTACTGCCACCCTGCTGTAATAAAAATATCTTTTTATGTTGTATATCTGCTCTACTTTAACTTATACATAGACAATCGGTTATAAGGATTCCACTGCTTGTGTCACGATACACGGAGCTTGCACGGACTGGTTTAACATCGAAAAAGGTGTGAGACAGGGATGTTTGGCTTCGCCATGGCTCTTTAACTTATACATAGACGATTGTTTAAAAGATTTGAAATAGAGTGCGTATGGATTGAAAATGAATGATTTGATCGTCAAATGCCTTCTTTACGCTTATGATCAAGTCATATTAGCGTCATCTGAAGAGGAGTTGTAGGCGATGGTTAATGTTATGCATGATGCCTTAAAAATCAAAGGGAAGAAAATTAATGCAAGCAAAACAAAAGTAATGGTTTTTGAAAGAGAAGAAAGCATGACAACTGTGAAGTTCTGATTCAGGGAGAAAGAGTGGAACAAGTAAATGAGTTTGTATACCTGGGTATAAAGTTTACGAGAGATGGAAAGGGTGACAGTGACATTGAGCAAAGGGTGTTGGCAGGAAAACAATTGAATGGGGCACTTTATAGCTTTATGAACACCCAAAAAGTGTCAAAAAAGGCACGGATGAGTAGTCTGAGAAGTATAACCGGAGTGACTGGGTTGCATAAAGTAAAGAATAGTGTGATAAGAGAACGATGTGGTGTAAAAGAAGATGTGGTTACAAAAAGATAGATAAAGGAATGCTTAGATGGTTTGGACACGCAGAAAGGATGGATGAAGGAAGATTGACGGAACAAAAGTTATAAGGCGAGTGTGAATGGACAAGTCGGTAGAGATCGACCTCGGCGAACATATCTTAATCAGATCAACATTGTTTTGAAGAAAGACCAGGTAAAGAGTACCAACAATCGACGAGCATGTATGAAAGCACTAATGAAAGTAGAGGAAGCAAAAGATGTGTGTAAGAACCGTAGCAAGTGGAAGGAAGTGGTGTCTGCCTACCAATACGGAAAAAAGGCGTGTCTATAGGTATGTATGTATCTACTCAAAAGAAAACATTTTTTTTAAATTCTACAATTACCTAAAAGTTTGCTATTAGCAAAATTTGTTTATTAATAACAAGATAAGTGTATTAAACAAACGTGCATAGTGATGATTTTTCAGAATAAAATTTTCGCAGTCATTTAGTATAATATTTACAATTCAAAAACAAAATGTTTACAGTTTTTTTTTAAACTAAAAAAAATTAATTATTTTTTGTTTAAAAAAAAATAAAATTTAATCCTATAGCAGGAAATATAGCACATTAAAGGAGAACATATTGCTACTTGCATGCAATAGGAATCGTAACACAGCTAATTTACAGAAGAATATAATTTCGAGAAAATTCTATCTATAAAGGGTCAAAACAAATAATCTTTACTCATACCAAAGAAATTATCAAGCAAATGCGACCATTTATATGAATTTTAACTTTATTAAAATGAAACGAGATTATCTCAAAAAGACAATACTTTACGAGGATTCCACTGCTTGTGTCAGGATAAACGGAGCTTGCACGGACTGGTTTAACATCGAAAAAGGTGTAAGACAGGGATGTGTGACTTCGACATGGCTGTTACACTTATACATACACGATTGTTTAAAAGATTTGAAAGAGAGTGCGTATGGATTGAAAATGAATGATTTGATCGTCAAATGCCTTCTTGACGCCGATAATCAAGTCATATTAGCATCATCTGAAGAGGAGTTGCAGGCTATGGTTAATATTATGCATGATGCCCTGAAAATCATAGGGATGAAAATAAATGTAAGCAAAACGAAAGTAATAGTTTTTGAAAGAGAAGAAAGCATAACAAACTGTGAAGTTCTGATTAAGGAAGAAATGAATTTGTGTACTTGGGTTCAAAGTTTACGAAAGATGGAAAGTATGACAGTGACATTGAGCAAAGTGTGTTGGCAGATAAACAAATGAATGGGAACCTGCATAGCTTTAACAAGTGTCAAAAAAGGTCAAGAGTGCCAACAACCGACGAGCATGTATAAGAGCACTGATGAAAGTAGAGAAAGAAAAAGATGTGTGTACGAGCCGTAGCAAGTGGAAAGAAGTGGTCTCTGCCTACCCCTATGGGAAAAAGGCGTGACTTTATGTATGTATGTAAGTAATTACATAAATTAAATTACTCTTTTTGAAGGATTTTTTTTGCGAAAATAAAAATATTTTGACCAATTTTTTTTGTTTTCCCAATAATATCACTACTACTTACAAACAATTTAAAAGGATGTATTATTATAAAAATTTAAAATACATAATTATTTACTACTTAAGCCTTAAGATTGTTTGCAGCAGTAGGTACAAAATAAAACAAAATATATCGTTTCTGTTAAATTATTTTGTAGTAGATCAAATTAAAATGTTTCAACGTTCAGTATTATTTAGTGTTTTGGCCGTATTTCCAAATTATTCAGTACCAAATAAATTTTAAAATGTTTTAAAAACATTTTCACTTTACGAATTTAAAAAAAAACTGTTTTAATTTAAAATTAAAAAAAAAAGATGATAATTGGTTAATTCTAGGTACTTGATGATTCTAAGTGCAGTTTAATAAATTAAAACATTTAATCTTCAGGTGTGCAGAAACAAATAGTTTTAATATTTTTGTTGTCCATTTTAATGTCAACCGCTGAATGCTTTCTTGTTGCTCAGAGATCATTATGTTAAATTGACGACACCAACTTTTAAGACTGTGTTTTGGTAAAAAAAAGTTCTATGCATGAAGTTCCATTCCTGAAAAAAACTATAGTTTTATTTAGATTAACACACTTAGAATAAAATTATTCGCAAGTTTTGTTATATTTTTACTTTATAAAGATTAAGTACACCAAATTAAAAGTATTGATTGAATAATATTTAAATATTCGGGAACACATTCTTTTTTTATTTAATAAAAATGTATATTAAGTAATTATTTTAAACTAATTACCAAACATGCCTAAAGGAATAATTTCATAAAAAAAACTGCTGTTATAGATACCCAATTTAAAACATAGTACGAATACTATTTTTTTTTTATTTCATCTAAAATAAATAAATTTGTACGAAAATAAATTCTTGTAATTTATAATTAAAATCTACCAATTATAAGCAAAACTGAAAGCAATGTAGTATGTACAAAAATTTAATCGAAAACAAAACTAAAGCTGTTTTATATTTCTACAGTATTTACAAAATGTTTGGAAAAAGTAGCAGAAAAAGTATTAAACATATATTATCTATTTTGCCAAAACACAGTCATGTCAGAATAGATAGAATTAGCATCTAGGTGAGGATAAAATATTCATATCGCTACACAACTGGCTGCTACTAAACAGCCAACGCCTACAGCTTAAATTTGAAAATACGAGATATAGGGGTAGTCACCAATCGCTACCTTTTTAAAATGGAAAAAATTAACACAAAGGATTTATTGTAAATAATTAATTTATGGGTTAAAAGGATATTCGTACCATTTGTACTGGTACCTATTTAGTAAAAATAAGCAGACTTAAATGGGCAAATAAAAAATTGGTATTGGATATTTTTTTGGATCACTTTATGGCATTATTGCATGAATGTGTATAACAGTTAGTTTATTGAATGATCTACAGTAAAAACATATTTTCAAAAACGTGGTGACCCTGACTAGTAGATGATTTGATTAGGCAAGAAAATATGAAGCGGGCACGTTTTATGTGTACCTAGGTTAAAATATAGTGAGGGTATTTTTACTACTCTTGTTGTTTTTTATTTAAAATACAAATTTAAAATTCTGCGAAAACGAAGAGCGCAATTGCTAATGTAATTAAATTTATAAAAAACGAGGCGACACATGGCTGGGAAATTTAAACAGAAAGTTTTCGTCGTCGGGCATTGGCTGCGACAGGAATATGAGAAAATATTTCGCTGAATCGCGATAAAGCTAAAGGAGTAGGCCTTGCATCTTCGAAAACATCTAACGGAAGACGTTGCTCTGGATGTTTTATTTCAGGACAGTACTCTTAGTACTCTTTAAATCGTTTTTTAGTGGCAAAAAAGCATCCGATATTAGATATCCTTACATACAAAAATGAAAAAATGTTTGTATGTATGTCCTTTAAAAACTACCAAACGACTGGATCGATTGGGATGAAATTTTTAGAAGTTGTTTTATACATACCAGGGGTGGTTTTGGTAAAAAAAACTTTTATGTAGGGAGTGGTAACGGTACCTCCCATACAACGCAATTGAAATATTCGTAGCCAAACACCTGTCATTTCAAATTTTTTATTCGAAAATATTGAAGCTGACAAACATTTAAGTATTTGAGTTATTTCAATTTGTGCAAAAACGGTACATAAAAATCAAATTATGTTTGTTTGTTTGTCCTTAATCCGTTTTTAAATCGCTGGACCGAATTTGATGAAATTTTCAGGCAATCTTCAGGTTATTAGTGTCGAATTTATAGTTTTTAGGGTCGCCGAGTTTGATAGTAACATTCCAATTTTGTTAGCACCCCTACGAAAGGATAAGTAAGGGGACAGAATATAAAGACTATTAAGAACGCCAATATTAGTGTCGAACTATAGTTTTCGGGGTCGCTGAGTTTGGTAGTGACATTCCCAAAGCAATCAAGCCAACGTTCGAGCAGGACAACGTCTGCCGGGTCTGCTTGTATGTTAATAAAATGAAAATTTATCAAATAAGATTAAAATTATTTTGTAGTATATTTGGTAACAATCATTTTTTTCTAATTTTGTCACTTTTTTTTAATTAGTTTTAGTTGCAATACATTTTCTGATAGATAAATATTTGGGATAACCGTTACAAAATACTTAGAATATGTCATTGGTAATCAATTAGCACTAGAAATACAGGTCTGATTGGGGTCACTGGAAGTGTGTCTTCCAGTAGAAATTTATTTCTTGAATTAAAGTAAACTTGAAATTTTGTTGACAAAACTTCGTTATATATAAAAAATAAAAAGATTTTTTGAACGAAATAGTAGGTAATTAAACAGCCAAATCGTTTTAAGAAATTACTTATTAATTTCGGAATTTTAAAATTTAAAATATCAGGAAGTAGGCAAAACTTTGTTTGTTATAAAGAACTAAAAAACAAAAACAATATTTCTTCAATTCACTCATTATTAAATTTTTTATTTTGTCCCACAGCTCACTTTCTATATCTAAACCAAAACATGTGCACAAATTAATCAACGATTTTAATATGTAAAATAAAGGAAATCCTGACTAGAGCATCACTTAAAAAAACTTGCTCGATTGTGTACCTATTGTTACTCGTCACTATGATTGTTTTTAAATCCTTTATGATAAGTTCCAAGGTAAAAATAATAGAATTAATGACAACCCCAATCAGCAAGGACGTGGCTGTAGGGAACTGGCGATATTTACTTACTGAATAACATCCCTGTTCCATGGTTGGAGATATTTTTGTCGACAACAGAAAAAGGTGCATTAAATAAAAATAAAGAATAAAACGAAAACACACTTGTCAGAAGGCCATTAATTACACCAGTCACAACTGAAAGACATTTTTGTAGACATTTCTACCTAATTTGGTCAATTAGTTATTTAAATATCTACATTAATATTTGTTAGCTATCTAGGATCTATAATTTTATTTGAAAAACAAAGAAAAAATTATCATGCAGAAGATAAAGACTTATTATTTTTAATTGGTATTTATATTGAAAAAATATAATGGTTTTTTAAAAAAAATTATATAAAAAACAAAATATGTAAATTATTTGTAAAATAACAAATGAGCAATTATGGGTAAAGAAATAAATTACACTTTATAGTAGGTTAAAGCATTTTAAAAAACAAGATAATGAATTTAATTAGTGGTGAATGGTTTTTCTGGTATTTTGGCCATCGTAGGTCTGAGTTTATACTCAACGTTTCGCCATCTCTAGTGGATGGCATCTTCTGGAGATATGTCAGCTTTTTTAAGGTTGACGGTTTGTGAAATTCGTATGTCATGATCGCAGTTTGTGTACGTTTTGGTAGGCGGGGCATATTTGAGGGCTGTTAAGAAATTGGTCTTCTTATTTTTGTAAGGAAGCAGCGTTGTATTTTTAAGTACAGGTACCCATGTTCTATTAATTTTAAGTGTTTCCTCAGATTTATTAAAGTTATGCTGGTGTTCATGTATTTCAATCGCTTCTCTATAAAGCCTTGGGTAATATGCATATGTGGTGCATAAAACTTGGGTGTCCTTGAATTTAATTCTATGATAATTATTATTAATTGTGTGCTCCGCGACAGCAGATTTTTCTGTATATCCAAGACGGCAGTTGGCTTTGTGTTCTTTGACCCTGGTGTAAATGGACCGTTTAGCTGTTCCAATATAGACACTACCACAAGTGCATGGAATACAAAAAAATACGACGCTGCTTCCTTACAAAAATAAGAAGAATGAATCTCCGGAACGTGACCAATTTTTGAACAGCCCTCAAATATGCCCCGTCCACCAAAACGTATACAACCTGCAATCATAACCTACGAATGTCACAAACCATCACCCTTACAAAAGCAGACATATCCCCAGAAGATGCCATTCACTAGAGATGGGAGACGTTGAGCATAAACTCAGATCTACGATGGCCAAAATACCCGATAAACCATTTACCAATAAACGATGGCTGCGAAAGTCTTTTACAATACGTAATTCAATTATATTTTTAAAATGAAGAAATTTAATGTTGTCACGTTTGAATTTTATTTATGGATAAAATTTAAATTTTTAAAGTAAAAAGGAATAAAAGTAAAAGATTATCATTAGGCCACCTGACAAGATAAACAGATAACCACTTTAAAAAAAAACCTTCTTAAGCAGGCATTTCATGCACAAAATAAATTCACAAAACAAAATTAAAAAGGGCGGGTGGGGAGCAGGAAAGTGCAAAAATTGATTTGCATGGTAAAACGACCTTCAAAAACCGATGGACGTTATAGTTGTTAGTTTATTATAAAGTTAGTACGCCGCCCCATACACAGGTAAAAATGTCACAATGTCTAGAAGTGCAGCAAGAGGTCTAATAAACCCCCCCAGGGATACAAAAAAAAGCTGTATCTCCTGCGGCACTTCCGACCAAAATCGTTAATATTATAAAGTGTTATCCACCTGCAAAAAAAATCACTCAAAAATCACATAACAGGCTCAAAAAATCATATCATCAAAAATGTCACAATACTCCGAGGTCTGTGAGCCAAAAATCCGGCTGGGAGGCGGCCAAAAAGATGTCGATGAAGTAGCACCTGGCTCAAAAACAAAAGCAGCGCTCCTTGCTACTTCAAAATATAGTAAAAGGGTAACTGAGTAAGTGCACAACACCAAACACAACTCAAGAACAATTAGTAGAAATTTAGACTTAAGGATTGCATGTTAATTAAAATTTTATTAAGTATATTAATTACAGACACATCTTGTTTTCTATTTAAGCAGGTTATAAATTAATACAAATATAACACAGTTTTCTTTTTAAAAAATACGATAGAAATAAGGTTTTAAAAATTTAAATAAAATTCAAATGTTTCTGCAATCGTAAATTTTAGAGAGCTGTGTAACTGTTTAGATATAAAATGTTTCGTTTGCAAATATAATATGCCTTTGGTTAACGCATTGATTGATTGACAACATTAAAAAGGAATTTTTATGAATATCCTATCAAATTTAATTTGGTTATTATTTATTCATAAAAAATTTCAAAATTAAACCATTATTATTATTTAACTCTTAAAATAAGTGCTTGTTAGACTATTGTAAGGTATATGGTTTTTTTAATTTTGAAAAACACTATATTCTCTGTAAGTATTATGAAATTTATTCCTAATAATAAACGAAGGCATATTTAAACTTTATAATACAAAAGTAATCCCAAATTTTATTATTAAAAATAAGGGGATGTTGCATTTACTAACAAAGGAAGTTTAAATTTAGATGTAACGGAGTATCTCTTTAAACCAATTAAATTTGAATTATTGGTGAATGGTTTTTCGGGTTTATGGGCTCTCGTAGGACTGAGTTAATACTTGACGTTTCGCCATCCCGAGTGGATGGTCTCTTCGGGAGATGTAATGTCGGCTGACGGTTTGTGACATTTGTATGTCACGATCGTAGGTTACATATGTTTTGGTGGGCGAGGCATATTTAAGGGCTTTTCAGGAAATGGTCACGTTCCGGAAAATTCATTCTTCTTATGTTTGTAAGGAATAAGTGTTGTTTTTTTAAGTATAGGTACCCATGTTTTATTGATTTTAAGTATTTTCTCAGATTTATTAAAGTTCTGCTGGTGTTTATGTATTTCAATCGCTTCTCTATAAAGCCTCGGGTAATATTTTTCTGTATGTCCAAGACGGCAGTTGGCTTTGTGTTCTTTTACCCTGATGTTAATGGACCGTTTAGTTGTTCCAATGTAGACACTTCCCCAAGTGCATGGAATACGATAAACACATGCAGAACTTATTGGGCTCTCTTATCCTTGGCAGATTTTACATAGTTTTCGATCTTCTTAGGTGGCTTGAAGATAGTTTTAATGTTATATTCTCCTAAAATCCGGCCGATCCTATCTGACACTCGAGAAATGTAGGGTAAAAATAAACCCGAAAAACCATTCACCAATAAACGATGGCCGCAAAAGCGTCTCACAATATGTAATTTTGAATTGATAATAAAATGTAGTGATAGTAACAACAACTCTCCAAAATGGTTAAAAATAATACCTTGAGTGGTGCTGGAGTCTAGGATACTATAAAAAAATAAGTTTAAACACAAAGTACAATGAAGTACTGGTACAGAATGTTTTATGCAAGGTGTGCCGTATAAACAAACTTATTGAATAAAAGTTACAGTAAGTATAGTGCAGTCGATCAGAAATTAGACCGACTAGAGCAACTTAAAGTAAGGTGCGCTGAAAAATGATGAAGAAAGAAGCAGCTAACGGGCGTATTTCAAATATGGAAAGGCGACTTTCAAATTATCATATAAGAATTAAGATCAACGATATACATGAAACACACAAGTTTTATTATAAATTAGTTAAAATTTCAGGAGTACCTGATATCCGTTTGAAAATTAAAAAAACCGTTTAAAAGAAATAAATAACTATGTAAGGAAAATTCTTAACATGCAATCAGTTTTATACTTTCCATAAAAATCTTTAATTATTGGTATAACATAGTAAGCTTAAAGCATTGTTTTATATGTAGTTATTAAGACAGCGTATTATTTACTAAAAAAAATACAGACTTATAAACACTACGAAAAAATTCCCCTATGTTTAATTGAAATGATCATTATTTTAAAAATAAATTTAGACGTTAAAGAAATGAAAAAAACATATTTTAAAATGTTATGTGTGCTCTAGTTATTAAAGTTTAATAGCTGCTTTTTATAATTTTTTAAATAAATTATATTAAATTATGAATAAAATATCGAAGTAACAAAAGTGTAGTCAACAACAATTTGTTTTGTTTACATTTTTTTACGTGTACTATTCTTGCTCCTTGACAACTTTGAAAGCCGCCTATCATTTTCGAATACGATCCTCTGTTTTTCCAGTCGTACCTAATCCGCCAAAATTCCCTGGATCCTTTCTCAGAAATTCCTGAAACGTCAATAATCATACCCGATCACTCGTCACTTTCACCCATTCACTCATTTAAGTGGTTTCCTAACGCGCTTCGCGATAATCTGCTGAATACTTACGTCCAACGGCTTCTTCAGTACTATCCAACCTGATTCAGGCTGTATTTCAAAATATTCTAGATCAGCAGCGTTCGAGCCTGCGTTAAGCGTATAAACTATGGCGCCATTGTTGTCGGCGTCTTCATCTGAGGCAGAGACACGGAGAATATTGGTACCAATGCTGGCGTCTTGTTTTACGTTTTCGACGTATTTCTTAAAGTAAAATTAATATTAAATTATCACATAAACAAATATAAATAAAGGGTTTTCTCACATTATATATATATATATTAGAGGATTTTTTTATAATTTATTTGGGTAGCAGTTAGGGGTGACCAATTCAATAAAAATTCTTCGTTTTTTTCAAGCTTTTGAAAATGTTTATTTTCTTTTTTAAGACTTCTATATAATATCTTTAATTAATATATGTAACATTAAATTAGAAAATATATACTTACTATCGTGAAATGATTAAAAAATTATCGCAAAGAGGAACATGAGATGTTTTTTTGAAAGAAATTTGATATAATAAATTAGTGTCACTTTTTGTCTTACTGAATGTCAAAAATATTTATACAAATGAGAAATGTAAATATAAGTGTATTATGGTAATCTGAAATGTAATTGTTTTTTTATTAAGAATATTTGTATAAATAGCACTCAGGTCATCAATATCTGTTCTTTTATTTTTAATAATTTCATGCTAGTAAGTATCTATTTTGTAATTTGATTTTTCTTATAATAATTAAAAATATTATAGAGAAGTCTTGAAAAAGAAAATAAACATTTTCGATAGCTTGACTAAAAAAACGAAGAATTTTTATTGAATTGTTCACTCCTAAATGCTACCCGAATAAATTAAAAAAAAACCTCTTACGTTGATTCACAGTTAATATATTTTCATACTTATATATAAATATATATGCTAAAATTATAGAAAACTATAATAATATTATAGACAACTATAAAAAAATTTCGACAAAGTGAATAGATGTGAAAAATGTATAACTGATTTTTTTAAAATCAGCTAATTTCGCTGTATGTCACCTATATTATAGGTTTATGTGGGTCGATTATGTATCAAAAAACAACTACTCCTCTGGCTATATCCCGCTACAGGCATTGAATTACATCTGATACATAATCGTGTATAATACCCCATTTCGGGTAACAATATGCTCATGCTTGTTAAGTAAGAGAAGGAACTATTAAATTTATCCATCCGAAGTGACCACCTATGGACCGGTTTCGGGGTGTGTTGCCCCTTATCAGCATAGGGCAGGTCTACCTAGACTGCACACATCAACAGCTCCGACTCACATACCAAGTACACATGAAGAGCTACGCGAAAAGCGCCAGTCACGACATCTATACTTTTTAACAAGCACTACCCGGTAAATAGCTTCTGCGAAGAAGTATTGTAATCTGCAAAAATTATAGAAAACTATAATATTATTATAGAAAACTATAAACATTTTTCGACAGCGTGAATGAATGTGAAAAATGAATAACTGATTATATATATATATATATATATATATATATATATATATATATATATATATATATATATATATATATATATATATATATATATATATTTAAATATATAGGGATTTATTTTTTTTTATAAACATACAAATGAATTTTGTGTACATAGAACTTGATATAATTAGCTTTTGATGCAAAGAAAATATTCCACAAATGAGAATTTCAAATACATTTAGTATACCTACTAAATGTTTCTTAGAGATGTGATGTTTTAAAAAAAAATGGACTGGGTCGTGGGACCCAGGATAAAAGTAAAACTTCACTCTCTTTACATTAAAACCAAAGTTATCTAAATTATAAATATTTGTAATTGATTGTAAATAACAATAAATTATAATAAGCGTTCGTGAAGAAAAGAATGAGAGAGAATGAAGTTTCCACTTATTATCATGTTTGTCTCTAAAGCTTATCAGTTTGTTAAAATAGAAATGGAGTATACGACCAATTAACGAATCTAACGAATTGGTCACTGATTTTAAAAATTATTAGGAAATTGGGCAATTTTAGATTTTCTATTTTAATAAAAAGTGCACTTTTGGTTAGTGACGAAATGTTATCTTTTTAATAAAACAAAAATTCTAAAAATGCAAAACATTATGAATAACTTGTAATATTGTTAAAAATAAACTATAATAATTATTGTACACTTCAAAAAACTGCTAATGGTGCACAAAGAATTATTTATTTTTTTAATTCTTTTCAAGCAACATGTTAAACGTTGATTAAAATTAATACTTAATTTGTGGTGTATGTAAAGAATAACTTTTAGTAATTAATATGTGAATATTGCAAATGAAGTTTATGTATTTATCTTCCTAGCTTGTCTTTGAAAATCAATTTAATATCAACGTCGAATCAGATTTAATTAAAATCTACATGTAGCAATAACAGTATTTACACAATTTAATACATGAATTTTCATCGCAACAAGAGTCAATCAAACGAAGTTATTCCTTAATCAAACAAGCATTCAACGCTTACCTGTCTGTCAAACAGAGGCGGGTTATCGTTAACATCTGTTATTTCAACCGTGAATGAACAAACACCCTCCAACGATGGTTCGCCTTGATCTGTCGCTTTCACCGTCACCGAAACAAACTTGCCATCGTCTCCTTCTCTGTCAAAAACTTTATTAGTCGAAACTTCGCCAGTCTCCTCGTCGACAGTAAACTTTGTGCCTTTCTGATTTGGCTGTTGGACTATGGAATATTTCACTTGACCGTTAACACCTTTATCTTCGTCGGTAGCGTGTACTTTAATCACGGGTGATCCATTAGGGGCACCTTCTTCGACTTTGGGGTAATAAGTTCCGCAGTCTTTGAATATTGGTTTATTATCGTTTACGTCAGTGATAAAAACAACCACGACAGCGGTGCTGGTGTGTATTGTAGTATCACCGTTAGGACAACAGGCTCCGTCGTCCATAGCTGTTACGTTCAATTCATATTTGTCTCTATCCAAAGAAATAGCTTTGTTGTGTAATCGTATTACACCAGTTATTTCTTCAATCACGAATTGCCCCGAACTGGTTCCACCTCCAACGAAACCGAATCTGACGTTATCTCCGTCTTTATCTGATGCTACCACCGTGGTAACGAGTGTATTCGGACCGGCATTTTCGTCCACGTTCGGTGTATATACTTGTTGCGAAAATTTCGGCTCCTCGTCGTTTTTATTTTTCGTGTACACTCGGACAGTAGCAGTTCCAGTTTTAGCTGGTTCGCCTTTATCTTTAGCTGTGACTACAAATTCGTAATAGGCATTATTGTTGTCGGCATCCAATTGTTTATTGTTCGATATTATACCCGTCGGGTCAACACTAAAGTGGTCATCAGAAACGAGGTATTCAATTTCTGCGTTAGTACCACTATCTGCATCCATTGCTTTTACTTTCAAAATGCTGGTTCCGGGAGGAAGATCTTCGTCGACGTTGTGTGCTTGATAGTCAGGAAGTTCAAACTTTGGGGTGTTATCGTTGACGTCAGTTACTCTTATGGTTAACTAAAATAAAAATAATCTCATTATAATACAAAAAACATGAACCTTTTCCAATATGCAAGGATAATTATTTATAGTAATATTAAGGTAGGTATACAAGATCTGGTCTAAGTCATAAAAAAACCTCTCGTAACTGAACTGAGCTTTATAATCTAATGTTCTAATAATTAGATTATCTAATAATCCAGAAAAACCAAACCGAAAACCAAATTCAGAATCTATAAGACCCTTATCCTACCAGTACTGACATACGGATCAGAAACGTGGACAATCTCCAAAGCAGATGGAAATCTCTTACTTATCTTCGAACGAAAGATCCTGGGGGAAGAATTCTCGGTGCAGTCTGCTAGAATGGTATATGGAGAAGAAGATTTTTTTACTGAAAATAGTCGCAAAAAGGGTAGACCTATTGTGTGGGCCGCAGACGGCCCGCAATGCGACTATTCGAAGGGGAACGGATTATAGAGAGGAAATGATTGTTGACCCGCTTTTTAAAAAGTTGCAGGTCATAGTTCTCTGGAAAAACTGATTTTGGAAGCTTGTTCCATTCTGTAGCAGCCTTGTAAAAGAAGAATTCTTAATGGAGATTGGTCCTTGTAGTGTCAATATTGAGAGTAAATGGGTGAGACTGAATATGGCCAGTGGTAGTACAAGAGTTTTTATTTCTCTGAAGCATCTGCCATAGATATATCTGTAGAATAGTGTCTGGTCTGCAACTCTTCTTCTATGTTCTAGTGGGTAAAGGGTATCTGTGAGAGTTGAGCTGTTTATCAACCGAATGGCCCTTTTCTGAATGGAATCTAGAAGACGAAGAGAATGGCTTGATGCTGATACCCAAATGTGCGAGCAATACTCCAGTAGAGGTCGGATTTGAGCCTTGTACGTCGTCAACAGTTGATCAGGAGTAAAAAAATTTCTAGCTTTCCACAGAAAACCTAGCCTCTGGCTTGCTAACTTTGCGATGTTAGCAACATTATTAGACACTGTGACTTCTTAAATCGAGATGGATAAACTTGATTCAAGGGTATTTCCGGACATTGTGATGGAATGATTTAAGTAATTCACTTTATTGGAAAACGTGGCGCTTTGTGTTTTCTGGGCGTTGAACTGAACAAGATTGTTGGTTCCCCACTCGACGACTGCTTTAAGATCTCTATTGATGTAGTCAACCATTTCCTGCCTGAGTATATTTGTATCATTCACCGAAAGTGATCGATAGGATGTGAAAGTTGAGACAAGTGTGCTGTCGTCTGCGAAACTGTAAATTGGATTCGTGATAGTTTTCAAGAGGTCGTTGATGTGTAAAAGAAATAGGTTGGGGGACAGAATGGAACCCTGGTGAACCCCGGCATTGGTTTTTAACGCATCAGAAGAAATACCGTCAACTGCTACATGTAAAGAGCGATCTCGCATGAAGCTCATTCATTTATGAAATCCCGGGCCACGAATAGATTAAGGGTTATGCATAAAAGATCTGATAGGTCGAAGTGCTTGAGAGGCAGCATAGCCTTCACGACCCCCCTACAATCTACAATGAAATTTATAACAACTATAAGCAAATAACCAATGGTAGAGATGTTATATCCGCCATAAATATAGGGAGATTGAGATGGGCAGGACATCTGGTGAGGACACGCAAAAACAACTCTCCAAGACGAGTCCTTATGACACAGCCTGCGGGAAGTAGATGCAGAGGTAGGCCAAAATTAAGGTGGAAGGATGGCGTAGATAAGGATGCCAGAGAGATTGGCGCGACAAACTGGCAGCGGTTGGAAATAGACAAAACCGACTGGCGAAGAAGACTAAAGAAGGTCTAGGCTCAGCTAGAGCTATAGTACCATTAATGATGATAAATAATCCAGATAAATGACAAAGTTATGGGTATTGTAGCTGGTAATAAACTTGCACTACAGGAGAGTGGCGGGAAAAGCGTACCCTTTACTTGGACAAAAGGGTAGCATACACTACATAATTTAAACTGATTCTGACAGTGGTTAGATCCTATCCATAGGTCTAAGAATATTTTAGTAAGTGAAAAAATAAAACAACAGAAAAGCACTGATGAGGTCAAAGTGCTGCAAACAAGCCAAAATATTCGTAAATGAAGAACAATTCACTGAAGGCTAGCCAACGTACTGCAGCTGAACCAGAAAGAATCAAATTTTTAGTGGGAATGGTAATTGGCCATATCGAAGTTAATGTCCACGAATATATAAAAAAGGGCAAATAGCCCATACTATTGGTATATATAGAATATGAATGAAACTGCATTTCAATGCGGACTCTTCTTAGAAAATAAGGGCGAGGTTTTGACGCCGTGGACATCCAAGGACTTCTTCAGTTCTGAAGAGAAAGAGGGATGCAAAGAGAGTACCCAGATAACAAAAACCGATAAGGCCCACCCTAGAAGCGTAATAACCCACCCTAGAAGCGTAATAACCCACCCTGGAAGCGTAATAACAAAAATAAAAAAAATAATTTTTTGTATGTTTTATATATTTGTATTTGATTTTTACCTCAACTGACGTCGAAAATCCTCCAGAATCTTCAGTAGCAGTAACGACCAGAGAATAAACATGTGGTTGACGTAAATCTTCAAAGTCCAGTTCTTTGGCTAATTTTACTATACCCGAAGTGGGGCCAATATTGAAAGTGCCAGCGCCTTGTCCTTGAGCTTTTAGAGTATAGCGAATCTCTCGATCAGCAAAAGATTTTGCCTTTACTGAAATTATGCTGAAAAATATAAGATCCAATAAATATGTTTCGAATTTATGAACGTCGATTTATAAAAATAGCTCCATAAAATTATTGTAACGATTTTGCATTACGCCACTGGAATATGCTACGTAAGCGACCCGGCCCGTACGGTGTCGTCACAGCCTATGGCGAGAATGAACGATCTCGAATAGGCGATCAAACATTCGAGTTTCTGCTGGACAATAGCGTCGTATATAAATATTCGACCGCCGATAGCGGAAGTTAATTTGTATCCGAAGTTTTGATTACTGTGATCACTAGTTTACATAAATTGTACAGTATAGTATATTTATAAATGCGTTTAATATAGATTTGAACCATGAGTGTTGTTTTAAGTAAAACTTTACATTATTTATACGAAAAATAGGTAATACCAGATATGCATTCTTAAAAATTAAATATTGTTTTAATTAAAACAATCTAATAATGATTCAATTTTCTTTCTGACATCCACAAATGACACCGTTCACGGTTCACGCTTCTTTATAAGGTAAGATACTGATGGTAATGTTTTCGTAATTCTAAAGGCGTGCTAGAAGTATTTGCATAGCAATTCCATCTAAAATTGAGTTTAATGTGCAAACAAAAACTTCAAACTACTTAATAAAATGACATAAAAACGATTGCGAACGCTTACCAAAAAGCAGCAAGTGCATTTAGCAGACTGTTCATGAGCCTGGCAACTAATTAGAAACTTTGTTACGTTAATCCGATTTGCTGGTGTAAACAAAACTAATAGTAGTTTTGGTGCAATATAATCTCACTTCGCACGGAAACCGGAAATATAAATGTCGAGAATGAAAAAGAGAATTTTTGTGGATATAAAATGTAATGTCTTACTGACGTTTCAAAAAATTAAAAAAATTTATCAAACAATGCCCAAAAAGACTTTATATTATACATTTTTTTCGATTTTACAAATAAAGATTACCTTTGTTTATGGGGATCGCGTTAAAAAAAGCATAAATAGCAAGTCCTGTCAGTAAGAGCCAAAACTTTTCATACATACATTCACGCATTTTCCCGTAGGGGAAGGCAAAGACCACTTCCATCCACTTGCTACGGTTTTAACACACATCTTTTGCTTCTTCTAGTATCATCAGTGCTCTCATACATGCTCGTCGGTTGTTGGTACTCTTGACCTGGCCTTTCTTCAAAACAATGTTGATCTGATCGAGATATGTTTGCCGAGGTCGACCTCTACCGACTTGTCCATTCACACTCGCCTTATAAATGTGTTTTGCCAATCTTCCATCATCCATCCTTTCTACGTGTCCAAACCATCTAAGCATTCCTTTATCTATTTTTGTAACCACATCTTCTTTTACACTACAGCGTTCTCTTATCTCACTATTCTTTACTTTATCCAACCGAGTCACTCCGGCTTTACTTCTCAGACTACTCATCTCCGCAGCATCGTATCCCATCTTTTGATAATACTTTTTAAATAAATAACTCAATAAGAATGTTACTTAAGACTAATTATTGCATAATTTTGTGATAACTTTCGGTAATAAGGGAAGTCTTTTATACTTATAGTATTAGTTGTCAGGATCGTAGGCTTTAGAGAGAATATCCGTTACAAATTATTGTTTGGAGCATTAATGAAAAAAAAATGATCGGGTCTTAGTGATAATGTAAGTTTGTCTAAATAATACAATTTCATTTTTCATGCTTTTTCTGCCAAACCCAACATTTACTACCATAAATAAGTGTAGGAACCAACATTCCTCTACGCACAGCCAGACGTGCCTTTTTTGACACTTTCTGGTTTTCTCCCCTAATCAGAACTTCACAGTTTGTCATGCTTTCTTCTCTTTAAAAAGCATTACTTTCGTGTTTTAAAACTTTTCAAAAGCTCAATAGTCTCTTGACTATTTCACCAAACGATATTTTGGAATTTTAATTATTAGTTTAGTTTGATTTACTTGCAATAAAGCCGGTATGCAAGAACATAAAAATATTAAAATAAATGTGATAGTTGCAGCGCATTCGACTCTCGTCATCTTTAGTGCTTCAAGTGAGGACCAAGAAGTGACATAATTATATAACGCATTTTGGTTTATAACGTAAAAATTAATAAGTGAATGAACACAAAAAACATGTATGTTAAAATTAGATTAAATTTTTAAACCCTTCTTACATAAGTGTATCAATTCTTGGTCCTGACTTAAAGCACTGAAGATAACGAGGATCGAAAGCGCTTTGCAATAAAATTATTAGCTCGTTAATAGTTTTGAAAATCAGTTAATGTCATTGTTAGTAATGATTTTAAAACAGTAATAATGCCTGATAATGACGATGATCTCGATTTTCTGATTTTAAGCCATTATAACTGGGGGATACTGCGAAACTGGTATGTGATGGGAGTACTGCTATTAGTAAAAACCGTATTAAATATGAACAGTAATGTTATTCCAAACGAAAGTGTAAATGGAATCTAACACGATCAATATTATTAACAACCTAATAGAAAAAACAACGGGATACGCTATCTCCAAACTCATTCACCTTGGCCCTAGAAGATGCTTTCAAGCAACTAAACTGGCAGGACAAAAGTATCTCAATAAATGGGGAGATTAAACCCTCTGGGGAATGCGGATAACATTGTTTTGATATCGGAAAACAAAAAAGAGCTGGGAAAAATGTTGATGGAACTAGAGGAGAAGACAAAAATCGGACTCTAGATAAACCTTTCAAAGACAAAGGTGCTATGTAAAGAAGACCCCCAAATCAAAATTCGAGACCAAAAACCGTATTAAATATGAACAGTAATGTTATTCCAAACGAAAGTGTAAATGGAATCTAACACGATCAATATTATTAACAACCTAATAGAAAAAACAACGGGATACGCTATCTCCAAACTCATTCACCTTGGCGCTAGAAGATGCTTTCAAGCAACTAAACTGGCAGGACAAAAGTATCTCAATAAATGGGGAGATTAAACCCTCTGGGGAATGCGGATAACATTGTTTTGATATCGGAAAACAAAAAAGAGCTGGGAAAAATGTTGATGGAACTAGAGGAGAAGACAAAAATCGGACTCTAGATAAACCTTTCAAAGACAAAGGTGCTATGTAAAGAAGACCCCCAAATCAAAATTCGAGACCAAAAAATAGAGAATGTATCAAACTATATATATCTAGGTCATGTACTATCACTGCGAAGAGAAAACCAAACCCAACATATAGAAAAAAGAAGAAGACTGGCTTGGACAGCCTTTGAAAATCTGAAGAACACTGAAAAATAGAAAAATCCCAATCCAATTAAGGAGTCGACTATATAAAAACTACCGAGGTATTAGTTTACTCAGCATATTCGGCAAACTGTATGCAAAGATATTGATTAAAAGAGTGACTAATAAAACTGAGAAGATAATATGGGATGTGCAAGCAGGATTTAGAAGAGGAAGGAGATGTATGGATTAAGTCTTTTCATTACGAGGTGTAGTCGAAAAATTCTTGGTCAAAAGGTCTATTGCGCTTTTATAGACCTAGAAAAGGCCTATGACAAAGTGGTGAGAAGTGAATTGTGGTCGACATTATCTAAGTATGAAGTGAGCGGTAGTTTAATACGAGCACTGGAATCACAATACGACGATTCCACTGCTTGTGTCAGGATAAACGGAGCTTACACGGACTGGTTTAACATTGAAAAAGGTGTGAAACAGGGATGTGTGGCTTCGCCGTGGCTGTTTAACGATTGTTTCAAATATTTGAAAGAGAGTGCGTATGGATTAAAAATGAATGATTTGATCTTCAAATGCCTTCTTTACGCTAATGATTAAGTCATATTAGCGTCATCTGAAGAGGAGTTGCAGGCGATGGAAGCATGATACCCTAAAAATCAAAGGGATAAAAATAAATGTAAGCAAAACAAAAATAATGGTTTTTGAAAGAGAAAAAAGTAGGACAAACTGTGAAGTTCTAATTAAGGAAGAAAGAGTTGAAAAAGTTAATGAGTTTGTATATTTGGGTTCAAAGTAAAAAAGGAACGTCTGGCTGTGCATAGAGAAATGTTGGTTCCTACACTTATGTATGATAGTGAATGTTGGGTTTGGCAGAAGAAGCATGAAAATAGGATAAATGATTGAGTAGTCCAAGAAGTATAGCTGGACTGACTCTGATAGATAAAGTGAAGAATAGTGAGATAAGGGAACGATCGATGTGGTGTAAAAGAAGATGTGGTTACAATGATAGATAAAGGAATGCTTACATGGTTTGGACACGTAGAAGAGATGGATGAAGGAAGATTGAGGTAACTAATTTATAAGGCATGTGTGAATGGACAAGTCGGTATGTATGTATGTATACATGTTCTACCAGTAATGACTACGGCGCCCAAACATGGACCATTACGAAAAAATAATAACACAGCGTGCGATGGAGAGACAAATGCTTGGACTGTCACTACTCGATAAAAGGCGAAATATACTCATCAGACGTGTAACCCAGGTTTAAGATGTTGGTGAGAAAATAGCTAAGCTTGAATGGAGTTTTGCAGGTCATGTAGCCAGAATATAGGAGGGACGATGGACAAAAAACTTATATATAGTGGAGACCCTATCAGGGCAAACGAACCAGGGGACGCCCGCCAATGCTTTGGATAGACGATATAAAACTCACAGCAGGTTAGGCATGAATAAGGGGAGGTACAGAACCGAAATAGAAGGAAACATATGAAGGAGGCCTACGTCCAAAAATGAAATACATAGGGCTCAGAAAAATAAATCAGAAAAGTGTTATTAATGACTGTGTAAGGGATCGATGCCTGTAATGATGAGAATCCGAATTTTCTGAAGTGCGCGCCATCAGTATTCCATCATTATTTAGTCAAATAAGGAAAGTAATGTCATTTTAAATGATCGGGTAGGGTTAAAAAGTAATGAAGCAATAATGATAAAAGACATTTAGAGGAACTAACATTAATACTGATCGTATAGAGCAGATTTAAAGATTAGGAAGAATTAAAAAATATTTGAAAAAAAAACCATTGTGTTAAAAGCTACGAGATAATCGATATACAGTGGTAACTCGATAAAGACCAAGAAAACGTTAAATATCTTGAGTTATTAATTTTTTAATTTACCAAGTGTTTTGAGTAAAGTAGTTTTTAATGGTTCATTTTTTTGACAAAGTAATGATCATTTATGTGCTTTGTTAAGGTGTTAGGGATTATACATATTTAGAAGCAATAGGTTAAACTTAAATCTAATGATCAAAATAAGTAACTGTAATTAGGCCTCAGATAGAGCTTTAAATAATTTAAACAAAATACATAATAAGTGTAGAATTCCTCTTAAAGCCATCTGGTAAACACGTGTAAGCAATAAAAACAAATTTCCACAAGAGACCTTCCGTTTGAACATTCATTTTAAATGAGTCACTAATAGTTTCTTCAAATTATTGCGGTAGTCGAAACATTACTTTGAGTTAGTGAGATGCGATGCCCAAAAAGTATATTCAATGGTACATTTGAGAGGTCAAGGGGAACATAGACCATCAGCAGGGTAGAAAAAATATATTTAAAACGTTTTTAAATAATAACACTAAAAAAAATTTATTGAAAATTATTTATTTATTCGTTTTTTAAATAAATAAAATATTGGAGCATCTGCCATGGAAATATCTGTAGAGTAATGTCTGGTCTGCAACTCTTCTTCTATGTTCTAGAGGGTGAAGGGTATCTGTGAGAGTTGAGCTGTTTATCAAGCGAATGGCTCTTTTCTAAATGGAATCTAGAAACCGAAGAGAATGCTTTAGTGCTGAGAGAATGGTGAACCCAAAATGTGCGAGCAATACTCCAGTAGAGGTCGAGTTTGAGCCTTGTACGTCGTCAACAGTTGATCATGAGTAAAAAACTTTCTAGCTTTCTACAGAAAACCCAGCCTCTGGCTTGCGATGTTAGCAACATGGTCATGCCAAGACATATTATTAAACACCGTGACTTCTTTAATCGAGATGGAGGGACTTGATTCAAGGGTATTTCCGGACATTGTGATGGAATGATTTGAGTAATTCACTTTATTGGAAAACGTGGCGCTTTGTGTTTTCTGGGCGTTGAACTGAACAAGATTGTTGGTTCCCCACTCGACGACTGTTTTAAGATCTCTATTGATGTAGTCAACCATTTCCTGCCTGAGTCTAATTGTATCATTCACCGAAAGTGATCGATAGGATGTGAAAGTTGAGACAAGTGTGCTGTCGTCTGCGAAACTGTAAATTGGGTTCGTGATGGTTTTTAAGAGGTCGTTGATGTGTAAAATAAATAGGGTGGGGGACAGGATGGAACCCTGGGGGACCCTGGCATTGGTTTTTACCGCATCAGAGGAAATACCTTCAACTGCCACATGTACGGAGCGATCTTGCATGAATCTCATGAGCCATTGGCGCAATTTGGTTGGAATACCGTATGCTATTGCACGGGATTCACCAAACTTCTCAATAGTGTTTGTCCAGAGCTGAGTGACATAAGCCAGCAAATCTCCAGTAGACCGAAGTTGTCGAAAAGTTGTCAAAAGGAGATTGATGAAACATATTTATGAGGCCAGTTTGAATGGACAAGTCGGTAGAGATCAGATTGAAATTGTTTTAAAAGAAAGGCCAGGTCAAGAGAGCCAGCAACCGAAAAGCATGTATGAAAGCGCTGATAAAAGTAACAGAAGCAAAAGAAGTGTGTAAGAACCGTAGCAAGTGTCTACCGCTACGGCAAAAATTTGACTGTATTTATGTAAAAATTAATTAATAGTATCGACACCATTTCGCAATAAAAATTTTTATTAAAATTTTAAAAAACGTAAAAATCAAAATCGTAAAAAAGGCTGTCGGCTTTGTTTTGTTAAATAAATCACATTTAACATCAGAATCCACTTGTTTTGTTATAAAATGTCTACACCTATACGCAACCGGCAATTCAGTGATTTTATGACAGGCAATTTTGGACTTGATTATTTGGAACAACAAATAAAATGGAAAAGTGATGTTTATTTTTATAGCAATATGTACATATTTACCAATTTAAAAAGCTACGTGTGTGTGATTCGAAAATTTTCAATTTGACGTTATGCCTCTCCAAAGGATAGTTTATTATCAGCGTCGAAATTAAAAACATGATGTCACCACGAATTTACCATATTACATTAAAAAATTGTATTACATCAGAAATGGTACCTGACCGAAATTAATAATAGTCTATTACGCAACAAGAGTTTTAAGTAACCCATTACGTACGAAGTGAAAAAGTTTTAGCACGAAGCTTTCAAAAATAGACTCCATAAATTATTTTTGACCTCAAAATCAGGTCATACTTGGCGAAAAAATAAAGAATGGTTACTAAGCTTACAACGTGTTAAAAAATAGGTAATTAAAAACGACAATTAGTTTTATAAGATAATAAAAATATTAACTTTAAAAACAAAAGTAAATGAAATGACAAGAAAAATTATTAAAAATAAAATTGTAAAAAAATAAGCGCAAATAATTAATGATTACAATGGTATGTAAAAAAATTTATGAAATATTTTTTTCTAAAATAAAGACAAATATTTGGAACTTACTCAGAATCCTTTTTCTGATTTTCAGGTATTTCAGCTTCGTAGCTGGGCATATAAAATTGTGGTGCCCTTTTTCCTCCGACTATCGATAATCTTTCTTCGGGAGTACTTTGAAATCTTCTTTCGTCCAAACGGCCGTTCTGGTCTTCTGCTTTGACGTACAGAACGTACTCCATGTCAAGTTGAAAGAGATCGGTTCCTCTAGTTCTTACAACACCGGAACGCTCATCCACCTACAAATCAGCAAAAGTCTTAGTGACAAAATTTTAATTATATATTATATATTTATTTTTGTTCATAATAAAATACTTATATTGCTTTTATGTGGTTAGAATTATATTGTGTTTATAAATGACACCAAAAAAATGACTAAAATGTAACTAGGTACTAAATAATTAAAAAAAAATTTGGTCGAAATTTGACCATAATTCATTAAATTTTGGAGGGTTTTTGTCATCAGTAGGGAAAAATCACGGAGTGGGCGACATCTATTATTAATGGTATGAACATCTCGAGGTGTGAACAACAAACTAACCTCCATTTGTTACTAAGGGTGAAAAGTAAACTTTATATATTATTTTGAGCAATTTAATAATTGAATGTGGTATATTTAAACGATATTTTGTGAAGAATTGGTGTTAATAAACCACAAAATCCGAAAATGCAAAGGATTAAAAAAAGTGATATGAAGATAAAATCGCGAAAAATATGCTCTGTTTCACATATGATTATATCTTTGCATAAATTTTCTTCAAATCCTAAGGCAGCTCAGAAAAAAAGTTGATATTAAAGATAGAAAAATCAATCTCAAAGTTTATGATTGTTCGCAGCAAGTACTTTGTGAAAGAAAATTTTTACCACTAAGGTAAGTTTGATCTTGTTGTCTAATGTTTTATTATTTTATTTGAGATTTTATATAGTGACATTAACAACACAGAGAAAGCGAGTACGAGAGAAAATATATTTATTTTCACACTAACGAGAATCAACTGATCAAGATTACGAGATTTTATACTTAATTTTTATGCAATGGCGTTTTTTATATGAAGACTACGAGTATGAACTTTATATCTAGTCTCCAGACAGCTTAATATTTACTTTCAAGTGTGAAATATTAATTAACGAGCAACATTAACAACTTCTTTCGAGAAAGTCCTATCAAAGTTTTCAAACAGGGGTTATTTTCGACTTCAAATGTTCACCTTCGGGAGAGAACATTACCGACTTACTTTAAACAGGTATTTTTAGCGACTGCTTTCAAAAGAAAACTATCTGTGACTGCCTGTTTTTCTTAATATAAACCATATGTCCGTGCTGTTTAGCAATATTACATGTACAGGTATTTTATTTTAAGATGTAGGAACAATGAGTCGTCCTTTCATCCCACTTGAAATGGGTTGCAACGAGCCTTACAACAACCAAAAAGCTTGCTTTTCAATAGTGCACATGTGTTTACGATAAACGAGGGTTAGAAGTTTATTATTTTCAAAGAAACACTATATATTATTATACTACTTATCATTTTTATGTGACGAGCCCACCGCTTTTTGGGGAGATCTGACAAGAAAATGGCCCAACAACTGATGGGACTAAATACGGGACAAATAGGGATGGTAGTGGGTCTGATTACAGGGCACTGCCGTCTTAGGCTCACCTGAAAACAGGTGTGATGAGGGAGCCACACAAACGTCAAAACATGTACTGTGTATTGCACGGAATTAGCCTGGCTGAGATATATATTTATTCGGAGTGCAATTTTGTAAACCGGAGGAGGTTATGAAGATCCCCATGAGCGCATTAGCTCTACATTCTTTTTTTTTATGAAAATAGTCGCAAAAAGGGTAGACCTATCGTGTGGGCCGCGGACGGCCCGCACTGCGACTATTCGAAGGGGAAGGGATTTTATAAAGGAAATGATTGTGGACGCGCTTTTTAAAAAGTTGCAGGTCAAAGTTCTCTGGAAAAACTGATTTTGGAAGCTTATTCCATTCCGTAGCAGCCCTGTAAAAGGATTCTTAATGAAGATTGGTCCTTGTAGTGTCAAGCTTGAGAGTAAATGTGTGAGGCTGATCAGCGTGCCGAGTTCTTCGGCCGAATGTGCCAATGGTGGTACAAGAGTTTTTATTTCTCTGGAGCATCTGCCATGGAAATATCTGTAGAGCAATGACTGGTCTGCAACTCTTCTTCTATGTTCTAGAGGGTGAAGGGTATCTGTGAAAGTTGAGCTGTTTATCAAGCGAATGGCTCTTTTCTGAATGGAATCTAGAAGACGAAGAGAATGACTTGGTGCTGAACACCAAATGTGCGAATAATACTCCAGTAGAGGTCGGATTTGAGCCTTGTACGTCGTCAACAGTTGATCAGGAGTAAAAAACTTTCTGGCTTTCCACAGAAAACCTAGCCTCTGGCTTGCCGACTTTGCGATGTTAGCAACATGGTCGTGCCAAGACATATTATTGGACACCGTGACTCCCAAAATCGAGATGGAGGGACTTGGTTCAAGGGTATTTCCGGACATTGTGATGGAATGATTTGAGTAATTCACTTTCTTGGAAAACGTGGCACTTTGCGTTTTTTGGGCGTTGAACTGAACAAGATTGTTGTGGTTCCCCACTCGACGATTGCTTTAAGATCTCTATTGATGGAATCAACCTGTTCCTGCCTGAGTCTATTTGTATCATTCACCGAAAGTGATCGATAGGATGTGAAAGTTGAGACAAGTGTGCTATCGTCTGCGAAACTGTAAATGGGGTTCGTGGTGGTTTTCAAGAGGTCGTTGATGTGTAAAAGAAATAAGGTGGGGGACAGGATGGAACCCCGGGGGACCCCGGCATTGGTTTTAAACGCATCAGAAGAAATACCGTCAACTGCCACATGTAAGGAGCGAGCATAGAAAGCACGAAGCTCTAAATGCCTATGCAGGGAAATTTTCCACGACCACACCCCCAATCATATAAAAATAAATAAAATGTGACGCGTGTTAGATTTTTCCATTCCTTTTTGTGACAACACATTTTTGTGTCATTGAATAATAACCTAATAAAAGGGGGATGTCAGCTCGAGGCGACCTTTTGACAGTCAAAAAAAAGAAGAAGTTATTACGTCACCTATCTTTTGCTGACGCTAACTTCACCAAGGTGACGCGAAACCATTAGTTTTTTTCCAACTAATAATTTCCCAACGCGCCTAAAGAAGTTTTTACTTTAAAAAACATTCAAGCAAGTATTTAGATATTAAAAATAAAAAAAAATCTCACTCCCGAAATCTTCTATTTTATGTGTGTTAAAGATTTTAAAAAGTCAGTAATTTAAATTTCAAAAAATAAATTACACCTACCTCAAATCTGCCGCCGGTCCTGTCCCTCACAATAAAGTAATGTATATTGTGGTCCGTATCAGGGTCGCGAGCCTGCAGGGTGAAAACGGGCGTATTCGGGGGTGCATTGAGTTGCACAACAGCTTGCATGGGCAAGGGCCTATTGATGAAGTAGGGAGGTTCGTCGTTGACGTCTCGCACGTGGATAATCACACGCTGGTTGTCCGTGTCTGAAAAAGAGACAGTGATACTTTTTGTTTAGGGGAGATTTTACTTTATGCTTCAAGAATTACGTGTTACGGTAGGTTTATTCGATACGAATATAAATGTGTATAAATTTAGTTGTATGGTGAGATCCTATTGTGCATTAGAGCCTTTCGTGCAAAATCAACACTATCGTTAAATATAATGAATAATATACTACACCTGGCTTGCAGTAAACTACTGTTTATTTTCTTTTTACATAGCGGCATCCTTTTTTTTAAGTTTTATAGAATATGCGACAATCGCTATTGCAGTTTTAGTAGTTAATTGTGGTCAATGAACATTCTATTTTTGTGTACTTACTCACTTTAAAAAACTTTACTTTTACTGCTTCTAAATTACAGAAATGGTAATAAAAATAAAGCACACGATATTGTAATTATTAAAAAATATCAGTGGTCTGGTTGCGACCCGAGAGGTCCACACGACTAACTTCCCAGTGGAAGGAATGAAAAAATACCATATGTTTTGTTGTTATAATTATTAATATTATTAAAATTATTATAAAAAACGATTTTAAATTGTTTATAACAAGTTATAATCGTCATTAACAATATTCTGTTTATGTCTACCGTATTCTTTCAAACTTTTTATCATTTCATAAGCAGAAGCTAATTTCAATTGTTTATAACAATTAAATTTTTTTTTTTTAAATTATGATCAATAATCATTTGTTAGTAACAATATTCAATTGTCATTAACAATACTCGATTATTACTAACAATAATTTTTCAAAGTTATAGCGTCTTTAATGTTATTCTCTCAATACTGACACAACTTTAAAATTCTCTTTTTATGAAATATTGTATCATATTTTTCAAACAAATATTCCTAACATGCAATAATCATATTATTTAAAGATCTTAAAATTCTGTATTAAAAATAATATTATTTATATATTGCAAAATTCAGTTCGTTTACCATTTTTTTCAGTTTTTTTATACTCCAAAAAAAACCAATTTTGCTAAAATCTAATCAGTTCTAAGTTGCGATTATGCGTCGAATGCAATTGGTCCCGTATTGTCATATGGTTGGTATGACTCTTGTGTGTCACCCTGATTCTTTTGAAACCAACAAACTGAATTTTAATCGTTTATACTCACAACCTTTAGCTCGTGTCAACAAATATGTTAATTAATATTCTAGTAATAATTTTGTGTATCATTAATGTTTTTAAATTTGATTTTTAACGATTGTCTGTTTTCGTTTTGACGTTGACTGGTTACTTTAAACCTCATGTGTTTAGTAAGTATTTCTTAACCTATCTTTTTACAATTGTTTACGTTTACATTTTAAGCTCGACCAAAAAACAAAGAGTATTATTTAAACCAGCCCGGTACTTTGACTGCATCCTCAAGTTTACAAATTCTTTTTTTTAACTAGCCAGTCAAGAATAACTTTTCACTTAATATATATATATATATATATATATATATATATATATATATATATATATATACAGTGTGGAACTGTCAAATGGAATAAATTTGATAACGAATAAATGAGAGCGTGTTATGAAAAACGCTTGGACACGTCGATTTGTATTTTTAGATGCGCATTTTTTTCAAAAAAAATAATTATATAGGGTGTCATGTGACAGTGGCCGATACCAACTTTCTTATTTTAAATACAATCCCCTGTATATTATTTATTTTTTGGATTCTTCAGAAAATTCTAGACATAATTCATGTACAATGTCCCATACCTATCTTCAACTGTTTCGGAAATATTAAGTGTTTTCAGATGTATTACAAAAATTAACATTAAAAAAAGAAAAAAACTTTATTTCACAAATAATGTAAAAAAAAACAAATGAACATTAATTTCAATGTAAGAGATGTTCAAAATGTTCGCCGCGAACGTCTTGGCAACATGCTAATCTGGTATCGAAATGTCTTCTAACGTTACTCAACATCTCAGGCGTGACTGATTTAATCGCAAGCGTGATTCGTCTTTTTAAGTCGTGTAAGTTGAGTAGTTTAGTTTTGTATACAATACTTTTGACATATTTCCACAAAAAGAAGTCTAATGGCGTCAGATCAGGAGATCGTGCTGGCCATTCTATTGATCCGCGCCTCCCTATCCACCGGTTTGGAAAATTTTGGTTCAGGTACTTGCTGAAACCAAAGTATATTGGCAGGAACTTGTGGGTTTCCTGGATCAGGATAAAAGTTTGTCAAAGTTGGCACGACATTATTTTGAAGCAGTTCCAAATATTTATCTCCATTCAAGTTGCCATCAATGAAAAAGGGTGTAAGGTGTGTAAGTTCATACGAATAAATAAATAAATAAACCTAATGGTGCTAAACGACCGTCCAATTAAAGACCCAGAATCAAAGAATACAACAGGTAAGTGGCAATTTTGTACAAAAAAACCTCTTCTCGCTACGTATAATTTTTAAAATCTTCAGTACTGTTTGTCTCTCGCCCAGTATCGAATGTTATGAATTGATGCGCTCAAAAAGTAATTGCAAATATTTATTTACTATTCTTATGGTAAAATGGTAATAAAAAACCACAAAAATTATATTTTTTTATTAAAGCGTATTTTAATTTGGAAAAAATATTAAAATGAATACTAAATAGCCAAATTTTGACGAAGACTTAGCAATTTTACGCGTAAAAACATTAACATCAATCTTAAAAACGTAATAAATTACTAAAAAGGTATAATGATAAAATTTCTTTAACGAATAAATTTCATTAAATCTACAGAAATCCAATATTCTTGAACAACGGAAATTCCCATAAAGCATCAAGTGGCTTCCATTCTACGTTAATAAATTTAGTAAAAACTGAAGCGAGTCTAACAAAGAGCATCTGTGATTCTTGTATGAGTGATGTAGAAATAAATTGGAAATTTTATTTGTCTCAGCCTAAACGTTTCCACCAAAAATATTCTATTTTTTGACAACGTAAAAAATATTTTAAGTGCCTAAAATTACATCTTTTTCTATTGATCGATTAATTTTGATATTGAACAAATACATCTGAACTAGTCACGATGAACGTGTTTAATAAATGGTGAGGGAGCCAGTATAACAGTAAAGTATATGGTAAATCTTTTACCCAGATTGTAGATTGTAGGGGGGTAGTGAAGGCTATGCAGCCTGTCAAGACCTCAACCTATCAGATCTTTTGTGCATAACCCTTAATCTATTCAAAGCCCTGGATTCCGAGACTTCGTACAAAGTAAAAAGCATTCGCAAAGCAAATGTTCTGCAGTTTCAGCGAAGTTCTTGCAGTAGCGGCAGCTATCACTCTCTGTTTTGCGCATCTTTCTTGGGTGATACCTCAGAGGGCAGTGTCCAGTGAGGAGTTCCGTCACCAGTTTCAAGTCTTTCTTGTCCAACTCGAGAAGCTGTTTAGCTTTCCTTGGCGAAGGGCTTACTAGCCTTTTCACTTGTCTTTGTCCAGGCACTTTAATTAAGTGAGATTTCATTTTATTTGTTTTACAGCGTTGAGCCTTGGTCCTTGGAGAATCCCCAGAAAGGTTTTAGGCCGGAAAATTAAGTAGTTGCACCTTCCTTGGCAAGGCAGTCTGCTTCCTTGTTGCACCTAACCCCCTTGTGACCTGGAATTCACATCAGAGTGACCTGGTTGTTTGCTGCCAGTTAACTCAGGGATTGTTTACAGTCCTGAGTCAGCTTAGACTCACAAGTGTATGACTTCAGAGCTTGGATATCTAATAAAATACAGATTTTTGCCCTTCGAGTGTCCTGAGCACATATCCCTATGGCATGTAATTCTGCTTGAAAGATGGTTGGGGTGTTACCAAGGGGTTTTAAAATTCTGAAATTTGGCACTGTAACGCCCACCTTAAACCCTTTCATTCATCTTGGATCCATCAGTGTACCACTCTAAAGCATTCCTTCCTAGTCGAGGTCCGTTTTTGTGTGCAAACTTGGTGGTTGTTTGTGACCACTTCAAACTGCATTTCGAAGTCGTACCCAACTGGCATAATATCTGTTGGCTTAGAAATGAATTCCATGGAAATATTTTCCAATATCTTTAAATGTCCAATCCGATTTTCTGCTTTTAGATTTATTGTCTGGCTCAGTCTGAATGCACTGATTACTGCTTCTTTTATTACACATAAGTGTAATGGTGGAAGGTTCAGCATTACCTCTATGGCTGCAGTGGGGCACGTGAATATTGCACTCGTGATTCCCAGAACAAGCTAGCCTCTGCACTTTCTGCAGCTTTTCCATGCAGGTAACCATGGATTTGATTATCGTTTTTGGTTTCAAACCCCATGTCTTGTCAAAGACTCTCTCACCCAATCTGACAAAATATTTGTAGCTGTAGGTCACACAAATGTAACAAGTGAAAAGTAGTTAATATAATAAATAAATTAATTTCACTGCTATTATTGAATATAAAATGAGCCTGATGAAAACCTCTGAATTTAATGAACGCTTGTTTAATATACACCAGTATAACATTTAATAAAGCTTTTATCATTAAATATTACCATTACTAAATATTAATTAAAATATAATAATCAAATAACAAGCAATATAAATAAAAATATATACATTTGGTAATGGAAAATATTTGTATTTATGATTAAATTACGATTTATTAAACCGATAAGTTAATCTCGTTATAAATACAAATGATATTAAACTTACCGAATAGTTTGTAATTAAAAACTAAAGAAAAAAAAATCCAATTGTTTATACAAATGGTGTCTGCTCTATATTGTTTTAAATTCCAATGGAAATATTATGTTTTTTATGTATACCGATATGGCTTACAAAAAGGATGTCGGTTTGTTGATACTGGTTTAAAAGTTAATTAAGAGGTAGAAGGTACGTAGATTAATCTGCCAAAAGAAAAACGACGCATGGGAAAGAAACTGTTTAAGATTAAATACCTACATAACAGGTACTAGAAGCTACGAGAGAAGGAGAATGCTGAAATTGCTAATGCAGAACAACAAAAGGGACATAATATCACCAATAACTTTAGTTGGGACGTTTACTTTAGTACGCTTCCTAAAGAATATAGGCCACACTTTCAAAATGAAGATCAAAATGGGGAAATAAAAAGGACAGCATCCCCAATCAGAATAAATCCGACGGAGACCAGAAATATGTTTATGTCTCTAAAAAATGGAAAATCCGCTGGACCCGGGAACATACCGCTGGAATTGTTTAAGTACGGGACGGACAGACTCTTTAAGCATCTCACCAAAATATTTCAAAACTGTGTCAACGGAATGGAAGTGCCTGAAGAATGGAATACATCGTATATGTCGACTATTCACAAGAAGGGAAGCAGAGACGACTCCAAGAAATACAGAGGCATAGCAGTACAGAGTTCGATGGCTCGTATATACAGAAAAATACTTGTCAAAATAATCGAAAATGAATAGAGCGATATGGAAGCGGAGGAGCAGGCGGGCTTCAGAGCGGGAAGGTCTACAGTGGATTATTTTTTCTCTCACCCAGACCACAGAAAAGAAAATATTATTTTAACAGGAAGTACACCTACTATATGTAGATCTAAAAAGGGCCTATGATAATATCCCCCACAGCAAACTATGAGAAGCGCTAGAAAGGACCAATATTAATGTCAACTTAATTAAAGCCATAAAAAATCTGTTTAGGACCAACCAAAATTAAATTAGAAAAAACGGTTTTAAAAGGGTCTTTCACCGACGCTATTTAAAATCTACCTGGAACAAGCCTTAAAACCGTGGAAACAAAAGTGCAAAGATATGGGTATCCCACTAAATAACACAACTTTATACACTTGTGTTTTGCCGACGACCAAGTGGTTTTAGCCCAGTACTACGAAGACCTAAAGTATATGACCCGAAATTTAATGGAAGAATATGCCAAATGGGGTCTTGAAGTTAATTTAAACAAAACCTAATATATGTGCATAGGCGGGACACAACAAGACCTAGTCTTTGAAGACACACAGCAAAGAATAAACCATACCAGCAAATATAAGTATCTGGGAATGTATATTACAGTAGACGGCAATACTGATGAAGCAATAAGGGACCGAATAACCCAGGGGCGCAGAGCCATCGTCCTGTTAAATAGTGTACTGTGGGACAAAAATATATCGAAGGCCAACAAAGATCGGATCTACAACAGTATTATTAAAAGCATAACCACATACGGCAGTGAGGTATGGCAACTGAAACAGCGCTCGAAAAATGCGTTAAGGGCAACCGAAATGGACTTCTGGAGACGCGCTGCGTGAAATTCAAGATTGGAAAGAATCAGAAATAAAAGGATTCAAGAAACTATGGAGGTCAAACATACAATATTAGAGGACATTCAAGTTGCACAACTCAAATGGAGACGTTCAGAGGATGAATGAGGACACATTACCTAATCAAATCTTAAACTGGACACCCCAAAGAAGAAGAAAAAGAAGGCGACCCAGAAAAAGCTGAAGAGAGGGTATCGATAATCAAGTCCGAGAGAAAGGCCTAGAACAGGATTTATGGATGGATAGGGATCAATGGAGACTGGAGATCGAAAGACGTCGAAGAACATTTTAACCCGAATTTATATATATAATTAAGAGGTAAATTAGGCAAGAGAACTTTTACATATGGTGTCTCAACATTGACGCAAGATTTGAATTTACCGCTATTTTTGCAGTAAAGTGTTAACAAACAAAAAAAAGTTTAACATCTAACAGTTCGGGGTTACTAAAAATGAAGCACAATAAGAAAGAACAATGCGTTTTTATTGCGGAATTAATATTAAATTATTTCCGCCAAATGTGAAGGAAGTAATTAAAAGATTCGGGAATACTGAAACAATTGGCAAAGCTAAAAATACTGGTCGTACAATAACAATTCGTTCAAATGATAATATCGAAGCAGTGCGTTAGAGCATTGGTGAATTTTCAAGAACATCAATTCGGCATCGTGGACAAGAATTGCAAATTTCAAGAAGCTCTCCATAGCATATATTTCTTAATTGTTTGGTTTTCACGCTCAAAAAGTTTAATTGACACAAGAACTAAAGCCTAATGGCCATGCACAGCGAAGAAGGTTCGTTGAATGGATCATTGAACATCAATAATTGGATGCTAATTGTTCGAGCAAAATCATCCTAAGCGATGAAGCTCATTTTTCGTTAATCATCATAATTGCCGTATTTGGGTTCCAGAGAATCCACATGACGTGATTGTAGAAAAACAAATGCGTGCACAACATATATCACTGTTTGGTGCGGATTTTGTGCTGAAGGCATCATTGGGCCATACTTATTCGAAAATAAGATTGGTCAAGCAGTGACTATTACTGGTGGTCGATATCTGCTTCTTCTTCTTCTTTAGGTCCCCTGTCCTCCTCGGACGTTGGCAATCATCAGCGCTATCTGAACCTTGTCTACAGCTCGGCGGAACAATGTGGTAGTTCACTCCATACCATTGTCTTAAGTTTTTTAGCCAGGATATCTTTCTTCTACCCAGGCCTCTTCGTCCTTCGATCTTCCCTTCTATAATAAGCTTTAAAAGTCGATACTTGTCATTTCTTGAGATGTAACCAAAATACTCCAGTTTGCGCTTTTTTAGTGTAAACAGAACTTCCAGCTGCTTGTCGAGGCGTTGAAGAACCTCGGTGTTACGCACTCTTTCTACCCAGGAGATTCTTAATAGTCTTCTGTACGTCCACATTTCAAAGGCCTCCAATTTTTTGCACATCGCATCTGTCAAAGTCCAAGCTTCCATTCCATAAAACAGTATGCTGAACACGTAACAGCGAAGCACTCGGACGCGCAGAGGCAAGCTTAAATTTCTGCTGCAAAGTACCTTACGCATCTTCAGAAACGAAGCACGAGCTTGTTCTATTCTGGCACGAATCTCCTGCATGCCGTCCCACTTCTCATTTAGTTGACACCCAAGATATTTAAAAGTTTCTACTCGCTCAATTCGTTGACCGTTAATTGCCAGGTGTCTGTCCACGTTGTTTGATTTACTGACTGCTAACCACTTTGTCTTTCTCACGTTCAGGCTAAGTCCGGCCTCTGAGCTTGCAGCCGTCAAGCGGCTTACCAGTTCCTGCAGTTCTTCCAGGGAGTCGGCAACAAGAACCGTGTCATCCGCATACCTCAGATTGTTGATATTAATCCCATTGACAGATATCCTCTCGTCACATTCATCCAACGCCTCTTGAAATATCCTGTCGGAATACAAATTGAATAACAGTGGTGATAAAATGCATCCTTGACGATCGCCTCTCAGGATTTTGATCTCGTCGGACGCGGTGTTATCGATTCTTATTTGAGCACTTTGGTTCCAGTAAAGGTTGGCTATTATTCTAAGGTCTCGTTGTTCTAGTCCTATTTCTTTAAGAAACGACATGATAACCCAGTTATTTTCGCCTAAATTGGATGATATAGACGTGAGCGATATGTGGCTTTAACAAGACGGTGCCACATGCCATACAGCCCATGAAACAATTCAATTACTGCATTAGACATTTTATGGTCGTGTACTTTTTTGTTTCTGTGATCAGAATTGGACCCCTAGATCATGTGATTTAACACCATTGGATTTTTTGTGGGGTTATTTGACGTCAAAGGTCTATGTTAACGAGCCCACAATCACCCGTAATTTGAATGAGGTGATTCAACGCTGCATTAACGAAATTCAGCCACATTTATGCAAAATGGTCCAGAAAAATTTCGGCGCATGTACCAGCAAAGCCGTGGAGGCCATTTGCCTGATGTGTTATTCCATATATAACCGTATCCTATGTACATTATGATTCATAAAAAAATACAATTTTAAATATATAACTGTGTTCTCTATTAAATTCAAACCTTGCGTACATTTTGGGACACCTTTTAAAAAGGTGATTTTATGAGTAAAACAAAAATTAGTACTGTGAATGTTAGTATTGGTTTATTAATACGGATCTTTAACAATTTAGGATTAGGAGAAACAAAGACTTAATGTAGAAGTAAACAGAAATTTTTTTTTATTATTGTGGAATATTTAGGCCAAGCTGAGTATTGCTTTAAAGTCAGTGAAAATAAAAAATTTGACACTGTGTGTAAAGTTTCAGGAAACGATTAGTCCGGGAGCCGGTAACACTAAAAGTCCACTTATATGGATTTTGAAATTTAGCATAGGAATTAATAGTATTTAATCAAAGTTACAACATGGAGTTTATCCTGGCAGAAATATTTTTTATAAATTTTTATTTTTCTAATAATCTAATAATTTTTTAGGGAAATTAATTTCTTGTATACCATTTTGTAGCAAATTTTATGTATTGTCAAAAAAATTTGGTGTAACAACGCTCATCGTGGCAGAAAAGTCTGTCACACCGACTTTGAAAGTGCCGATTTCTCTGCTTTGAACATTTTTCCGGTAACATAAAACAGTGCAGTTGAAAATGGTGAAAATGGATATGACAAGCAAGGTTCCACATCTATTTTTTTCTTTAAAGATATTCCTAGTAATGTTCCGTTGTATGTAGTGATTCACTAGCAAAATTGAATATTTTATTCCTTGTATTGCTTTGGTGAATCTCTTCTCATCGATAGCACATTCCTCTATAAATTTTAATTTCTTTTTAATTCCTTCTTCTTTGACGGTTAATAGGAAATGATAATCTTAAAATAATGATAAAAAATGCAACAACAACTTAAAACGTTCAAACAACAAATATTTTTCAAATAATAAATAAACAAGCATAATGATCTAAATGTTGTAACGTTCAACACGGCTTCAAAGCAACTAACTGGTGGGACAAAGATGAGCTAAACATTTTTAAGGTTTTTAGGGTAACTCAGGTATAATATATTATACATAGTAAGGGTAGATATAAAGCAAGTAGCACTAGAAGTATCAACAACACATTTAGGTCACTTAGAACATACAATCGCTAAGAAGAAATGGATGACCAATGATATTTTGAAGATGATGGATGAAAGACGAGCACTCAAACACAGAGATGAGTACAAATATAAAGAGAAACATAAAGAAATACGGAAAGAAATAAGACAGGCTAAAGAACAATGGTTCTCTCAGGAATGTATAGAAATAGAACAACTACAGGAAAAGCATGATACATTCGCTGTCCATAAGAAAGTAAAAACTCTAATAGGAAGTAATCATCGCTCAAATATCAACAACCTACTAGACGAAACGGGAAACCTTATCACCACCACTGAGGACAAATTGAAAACATGGAAAAAATACATAGAAACCCTATTTAATGACAACAGAACACTACACGATATTACCTCACAAACAATATTGACCACAGGTCCATCGATAACAAACACCGAAGTAGAAAAAGCAATGTCACGAACAAAAAATGGAAAAGCATGTGGCCCCGATGGGATTCCAGCTGAAATCTTGAAACTGTTTACCGGTCATAACTTAAACAACTTAGTTGACTTATTCAACGATATATATATCGATCTGGAATGATACCCGAGGAATGGCTTCAATCGACCTTTATAACGTTACCTAAAAAAAGCAATCCTAAGAAATGTGAAGACTACCGTATGATTAGTTTAATGTCTCATACACTCAAATTGTTTTTAAAGGTGCTACATGAACGAATATATCGGAAACTTGAAACACGTATAGGAAGTACACAGTTCGGATTCAGAAATGGACTCGGCACCAGAGACGCTCTTTTTGCCATACAGGTATTAATACAACGGGCCAGAGACGTTAACTGTGAGGTAAACGCTTGCTTCATAGATTTTGAAAAAGCCTTCGACCGGGTACAGCATGAAAAACTTATTAACATCCTAAGAAGAACTGGATTAGATGATGGAGACATACGAATAATAGAAAACCTCTACTGGAATCAAAAAGCCTCGATAAGAGTGGGAGATCAAGCTACCGAAGCTGTGGAAATAAGACGTGGGGTTAGACAGGGTTGTATATTGTCTCCGCTGTTATTCAATATATATTCGGAAGAATTATTTGCTGAAGCATTGGAAAACATTTCTGAAGGCATTTCTATAAATGGTTTTAAGATCAACAATATACGTTACGCGGATGACACTGTTATTTTAGCCGATACATTCGATGGCTTGCAGCATATCATGAATGAATTGATGGTTCATTTAAATGAGTATGGTTTACAGCTCAATACTGCAAAGACTAAATATATGACAATAAGTAAAGGTCGCCCCACAATGAATCAACTACTAGTGAATAATACTATTATAGGAAAAGTTGACCATATTTCCTATCTGGGCTGCCTGATAAACGAAGAATGGGACCACTCAAGAGAAATCCGCCAACGTATAGAAAAAGCGAGAGCCACCTTCCTAAGAATGAGAAGTGTGTTCTGTAATAACAACTTGAGCTTGAAACTCAGGAAAAGGCTTCTCAACTGTTATGTGTTCTCGGTTTTGCTGTATGGTGTAGAGGCGTGGACAGTGACAGAGGCCACAAGCAAACGAATCGAGGCATTTGAGATGTGGGCGTACCGTCGGATTTTGAAAATTAGCTGGGTAGATCATGTATGCAACGCAGAGGTTCTGAGAAGAATTAAGATACGGACCCCTGAAATACCGTTAAAATACGGAAGCTCTCTTACCTTGGACACATAATGCGGAACGAAAAATATAACATATTACAACTAATAATCCAAGGCAAGATAGAAGGAAAAAGAGGACCTGGCAGAAGGCGCACATCTTGGCTCAAGAATCTGAGACAATGGTTTGGCAAAACATCGACTGAACTTTTTCGGGCAGCAGTGAACAGAATAACTATAGTAATGATGATTGCCAACGTTCGCTGAGCGGACAAGGCACCAAGAAGAAGAAGAAGAAGGGTAGATCAATTCAAAAGTTAAAAGTAAAAAGAGAAAGAATCATAGATGACATAGACTGTATTTTGTGTCAAAAATTAAAAACAGGACAGAAAAGAATTTTAATATGCTCATTTTCATGATTTTTAAGGGTTAAAGCTATAATATAAAGTAGTGTGACAGATATTTTGGTCAAGTTTTGAGCAGTAACACCAAAATATTTCAAAAGAAGAACTGAAAAGTAAGAGTAAAAAAAAATAATTCCGCGATAAGGGAAACATTTTATGAACTTCAGATATTAAAAGTCGGTGTGACAGAATTTTCTGCAACGATGAGAGTTGTCACACCAAATTTTTTTGAAAATACATAAAATTTGCTACAAAATCAGATCAACATTGTTTTGAAGAAAGGCCAGGTCAAGAGAGTACCAACAACCGACGAGCATGTATGAGAGCACTGATGAAAGTAGAGGAAGCAAAAAATGTGTAGCAAGTGGAAGGAAGTGGTCTCTGCCTACCCTACAGGAAAGAGGCGTGACTATATGTATATATGTTGTGAAGGATACAGCGTTATAAAAAGTACATTTTGCAACATTGCTTATTGAAACAATAGGTTTGTGAATTATTAGTCCAAAATCTCAAAATCGTTAAGAAATAAATCACATCGTCGCAAACATCCATTAATGGAGAGTGCCTAAGAAGTAAACAGACTCTCCAATAAAAGTTATAGCAATTAATAAAAATTTTAAATACACTGCTCAACAATTAAAGTGGATAGTTATAATTTTTGCAAAAATGCATTTAAAAATGTTTTCAGAACGATAAAACTGTATGTTGTGTATGAAGATTTATCTATAGTGAAGATTTTTTTTTATAATCACAATCATTATTTTTATAATATAATTAATATATATATATATATATATATATATATATATATATATATATATATATATATATATATATGGTTGTCTTGTGAGAGTACCGAGCCGATAGCTATGGTAGAAGCATCGGTAGTAAGTACAAAGGTTTTTAAAAAATCTGGGTTTTGGAGAACTGGGGCGTTAGAGAGTAGTTGTATACATTTTTTATTAAAGCATTCCAAATAGTAAAGGTTAGTAGGATTGATAATTGCTCCTTTTCGAGTACATCGAGAAAATGGGGATGTTATTTTGGCAAAATTTGGGATTTAATTTCTTTTACAGTCGTTGGTAGAGAAACATTTTGAATATATTTTATTTTACTGTGGTTTGATTTTATACTATACTATACACTATATGACCCAAAAAGGCAACTTCTTTTGTAAGAAATTCTGATTTATTAATTTGAATTTTAAGATTGGTCTTTCGAAATGTTTCAAAGATAGTAGCAATGTGAATAAGATATTCCTGTAAGAATTTAGATAAGATAGTAACATTCTCCATATATCTAGACGAAACAAAATTTATAAAGAAAAGGCATAAGAATGTTATCCATTTATTTTTCAAATGTTGTAGGAGCATTTTAAAGCCCAAACGGCATTCTTACAAATTCAAAATTTCCGTAAGGTACTGTAAAAGCAGTTTTTTCAATGGAGTTAGGATGAACTTGTTTACAACGTGTAAATATAACAAAATTTATTTTCTCGTGCTCCGAAATAATTAAGTATCGTTATAATTTTTTTTTTCTAAATTAATGTTTGTAGCACTGCTAATGGTCAATGTTAAAGCGTAAATTACCCCTTAACCCTCTGCCACTAATAGTGCCATTGAACATCCTAAAACTGTTCGTCTTTATTCGGCACAGAGCATTAAAAAATGTGTCTGTTTTAGTACAAACCAAGAAACACGAACAGCAAGAACACGAGCAAAGAATACGAGACGTGTTTCAAATTATTAACATTTGTATGCTTTGAAACGTGCAACGATCATTTGAAGAAAGAATACAACTTTGTATAGATGTCAGTAGAGGTCATTTTAAACATTTGTGCTAAAAATTTTGCATTCGTTTTGTTTAATTATTTATATCATGTTTTAATGATTTTTCTTTTCTCTATTAGTACTAGTCTTATTAAATTAAATTATGTGTTGTTAATATTAAAAAACTTAAGCCACACATAACAGAAAATAGTACTTGTTTAATAATGATTCAAATAATGACTGAAATCACAACCAACTTTTTTTTATATAAAACTAATTAGACTTTTTATATTCTAACAATTTAAATTAATTATTTTAAAATAAAATAGCCAAGGATGAAAAAAATAATAATTTCTTGATTTGTACTCAAAATGTTCGGTTAAGACACTTATTAAGTGGATTCCTACAGAGCATTAAAAATATACAGTGTTCTATTTAAGCTGAGAAAACTGTGTTTTGACTCTCCCTGTAGAAACATTACAAAAAATAATTAAATCGGTAAACTTCGCTCGGTCATAAAAATAATTTTTATTTTAAAATGCAGAAAATTGATTACATTTATTTTAGAAATATACAGGGTCCTAGAGTCATAACGATTTTAACTTTGAAGTGATCATAACTTTTAAAATTCGGTATGTTCTCGATTTTTTGGTATCTACCATCAGCTTGGTTTTAGATGACGTTATCCAAATAACATCTTTTCAGGAGATTTTTTGCGATTTGGACGCCACGTTCAGCTAAACCATTGCCTCTAAGGTGATGTGGTGAGCTGGTTTGGTAATTGAATTTCCATTTTGTCCTAAAATCTTTAAATTCTCTGGATGAGTATTAAGTTCCGTTATCACTCTCTAATACTTCTGGAATTCTATGTGTGGAAAACCATGATTTTAAATCTCTTATCGTTTCGACCGAGTAAGGAATTTAAAATCGAGAAAACCTGAATAACTGTCTATTATACACAGGTAGTGATGCCACAGTTTGCTATAGCAATTCGGGTATAGGTTTATTAAACACCGTTTGAATTTTCGATTTAGGAATTACTGTTTTTTTACCTTTAAACACTAGACCATTATAATGGGCTAATTCTTCTTTAAAATTAAAAAAATGTTGTATTTCTGATGGTAGTTCATGTTTATTATTTGAAAATCCTTTCAAAATATAGGTATAAAGTTTTGCAATTAATTATTTTCTTGTGTGGCTTTTAGCAGTTTTTCTTTTGCATTTTGTGAAATGGATAAGATTAACTGTACCTGCAATTTTTCATCTATTTGCTCTTATCTCGGTTCGCAATATCTACTTAAAATATCTGCTATATGTATCTCTGTTTATTAACATTTTTTGGAGCATGTCGAAGAGTTTCTTTGAAGCCTGAGTGGAGCTGATTGAATTGGCTTCCTAAATATTGTTTTCAATGGTCGGTGATCTGTCTGTTTGTTCTTCGGCTTCGTGGTCGGCGTAGTCTCATTCTATTCTGCTCTTTAAAATTTTACCATAGACCCTGCTAATCGAGCTCATTACTCCAATACCCCTATAATTATCACAGTTTTCTTTACCACCCTTTTTATAGATTGGTGTCAGATACGACAGTTTCCATTTTTCTGGTATTTGGCCAGTATTAATGCAGTTTTGAAACAATGCAGTCGGGTGGTTAAATAGTTCATCTGAACCATACTTGATCAGTTCAGCGGGAATGTTTCCTGGTCCTGGTGCTTTTCTGTTTTTAAGATAGGTGCAAATGTCTTTAACCTCTTTTTTGTTGGCGATGTAGAGATTTCTATATTATTATTGTCGTTGTTCTCTCTGTGATTAGGACGGTCTTCAGTTAGGAGTTGATTAAAATATTCATCCCGCTTATGAAGTGGTATGGGCGATATTATATATTTTCCAGTATTTTGGTGCATTGATTTCAGTAACCTCCAACTTTCGGTGCTTTTTGTCCCTCCTAAGTAGCAGTTGAGCGTGTTACATCGCTTTTCCCACGTCTCGTTCTTCTTCTGTACTATTTTCCTTTTGACTTCCGTTTGTGTTCTTTTGAACGTCCTCTTATTATCTTCTGTTTTGTTGTTGAGATATATCTTATATTTAATTTTTTTTGTCCTCTATCTCTTTCTCAATATCCTCATTCCACCAGTGAGGTTTCGTGGATCTCTTTTCTTTAACGCATTCCAATGCCTCCTTCGTTGCCTCTTTTAAGCATCGTTTAATACAGTTATAATGGTCTGTGGTGTTTTAATTTTAGTTTAACAATAACACCGCAAAAAACCATAAATAACAATAAATAATTATCATTATTGATAAATTTGACAAATCAATTAAATAAGTTAGACTTACGTTCAGTAATAATGAATAAAAATTAACACTTGGAGGCTATAGAAAAAAAATTTAAAACGCGGGGTTAATAGCACGATCATTCACCGGGCTAATCTAAAGATTGGCTGAAAATTTCATCAAAATCGGTCCAGCCGTTGGCCATAGAAAAGAAATTTAAAATGCGGAGAAGTATTAGAAAAGACCCTCTCATCTTATAGAGAAATATTGAAGCTAATTCACGTTAATGTATCCCAATACGTTTTTTCTAACTTTTAATATAAACAATGTCCATGAAAAATTATTAAAATTAAGTCATCGCAGCGATTTGTTTGATTTAATAATGCTGTTGCGTTAATTTTGTCCAGAAGTTTATAATAAACCACAACAATAGAAGGCTAATTTACCTTCTGGTTTTCCCAATAAGCCAACTTCATATTTTTAACAGGAAATTGTATTCAATTGTTTATAATTTTTTTTAAAAAAGTTTTTTTTGTGCTCTGGTCAAGTGCTTTTATTATCAATATTCTGGGTCAATGAATTCCCCTGTTGGAAGAGAGCCAAAATGTTAATGTGAGACCGAGCTTGAACGAGTAAATTATTTCGACGCGGTGATGAAATTTCCAAAATGAAGTGCGTTAATCGGGAAGTTTTAAAATTGTATTGTCACGTTTGATGAAATTTTGTTGGCGCGCAATTATAGCTTTTATAAAATATTATTAAAAACATTGCCGTGGTGTAAAACGAAGTTTGTTTTTTATTTAATAAACCTACTAGTATAAAATTTTAATTCGCCAAGGCTCGAGCTGTACCTACTTTGTACGAGTGGAAAATTGTCATTTACTACTCGCTTTCAATCTTATTATCTTTTATGTATAAACATTCAGCTTCCGTATGTTGTGTCCGCAAAACTCGAAAAGTAACCAATGGATTGGCTTTAAATTTTTACACAAAAGGTATTGCATTTTAATCTCTCTCTATTGTCCTTTTACTCTCGAGAGAGTATGGTGACATCATGTCTCCATTGCTCGGATCGTAGTTCTCCATCCTTCTCTGTCTTGAGCTGCAAGAGAAGCTTCTTGCAGACCGTGACCAATGATTTTTTTGGTTTGGTCCACCCAGCGCGTCGGAGACCTTCCTCTTGATCGTTTACCATTGATTTTTCGCTCTACAATAAGTTTTTCCAGCCCATTTGTTCTTCTTGAAATGTGTCCAAAATACCGTAGGTATGATTGGTTTATCCTGGTTGATAGCCTCGTAGTAATTTTTAGTTTTGTAAGAATCCACACGTTAGTAAGGTGTTCTGTATATGATATTTGCAGCATTCTTTTGTATTTCATATTTCATATTTCAAAATCATCTATTATTCTTTGATTGGCCATTTTTAAAGTCCAGGTCTCAGAGGCATATGTGGCAATAGAAAAGATCAAGGAGTTTAATAAATTTAGTTTGTTGCGTTGAGATATTGCAAAGTCTTTCCATATTCGAGTTAGTTTTATTGTTGAGTTACGTGCTATGGCCAGTCTGCGTTTAATTTCTCCATCACAGCCGCCTTTGTTTGTGATAAGTGATCCTAAATAGTTAAATTTCTTAATCACTTCAAAACCATCGATCTGTCTAACATTGGCAGGGTTGCGGTCTATTATCATAATTGCAGAACTTTTCTCATTATATACTCTACGTATATATTGAAGAGTATCGGTGACACAATACAGCACTGTCTTACACCGCACTTTGGACTAAGAGACTTAGATATTACATTATTGTGTTTCCAAAGATAAAGTTGAATCTTGTTAATTAGATTATTAAATGCTGTATACGGCAAATTACCTTTCACCAATTTAATGGTAATAAAAAATGTCTATATACCAATCTTCAATTATTTACATGTATAAAACAATACCTTACCCTAGAGATGTTTAATATAAATTGCTTGCAAATACTGAAACTAAAAAAAAAACTCTTCGAATATGAAAAGACAGAATTGGTGAATAGTTATTTTGACAAAGTTGTCTGATTGCAATGTATTTTTTACAAATTGATAGATAATCAACTGAATATTCTTCGTTATCGTTTTGGAATCTGGAATTTGGACTATTAAAATAAAATCTTTATCTTCTATGTCACCGATCTCCATTTTCACCAATTCATCGCGTCTGCAGGCACCAGCAATACCCATAATTAGAATTAACAGTCAATAGCTATCCAAAATTTATAAGCTATCCAAATTGCTATCAATCCAATAATTCATATTTCTAACGAAATAGAAGGAAAAATAACTCGTAAGTTAAAAAAAAGTGGCCCCGGCCGAAATTAAACCCAAACAAACAGTTTGAAATGCCTGCGCTTAATATGACTGCTCAAGTAATCAAGAGTTTCATGGTATTATTCAACTAAAAAACTATTCTTACTGCTTATCAAACTACAGAGAGTGTAAGGTATAATTAAAATTTACCTTTTTCAGTGGATATTCTTTATCGGTAGCTTCTCGTAGAAATTTGTGAATATCTTCAGTGATAAATGTTTTGGATTTTCTCCCTTTGTATCCAACGTATTGTTTTTTGAGAAATGCGATGAGTTTATTGATTTCAATATTATTTTTAACATTCAAGCATGTTCGTATCATCGAATATATGGACCAAAGAGTTTATGACTTCGAAGTCTTTGATTTTTTCTAAAATAAGCCAGTAACACATTTTCTGAATACTTATTGACCTTCTTCGATTGACACCAGGTTATAAATCTATTGTATTGAAATTCATATTTTGCTTTCGATTTCTCTGGTAGGAGATTCAAAGTTACATTTTTTACACTTTCTGCTACATCAGGAGGTGTGTTCGATAATTCACTATCACTATTTTCCATGATAAAAAAATGAGTAAGAGATGCAAGCGTTTTGAAATGACGTTTGTCAGAAAACGTCAACTTTGCGTTAAAATTCGAAAGCGCCAAAGTGCTTTGCTAAGCAGTTGTAGAAAAAAGCATCTTATTCTACAAGCATTTTTAGATTATCAAATGACAGTAAACAACAAAAAAACCTACGACTGTATATCGATTCAATTAAATTTTATAATATTGTTAATGTTAAGACATCAACATATTCGATCTAAATTATAACGTAAATTTTCGGAAGCAACCTTTTGACATTTCATGTCTGCCTTTAATTTCGCGATGGACTAATAAATCGTACTGATCAATATTTTGCGAACGAAAGAATAGCATAAATATTCAAAGACCATTATGGCTGCCTTCAAGTGTCTGATCCACAGTTGAAATTTCGTTTATCACCTGGACAGGGGCTCCCGCGGGATCGCACTCCAGATAAAGGGGCATATCCAGTTCCCAGATGACCACATAAGCTTTTGGGGGTTTTCCAACTTTCCCTTATTCACCATTCGTTTTAAATTATACGTCTATAGGGAGCAATTGTGGATAATTGCAAGAAAAATGCTAGTAGAAACGTGTTAAATCCAAAAAGTGATGGCGTCCTAAACGTTTGTTGGCGGAATTTCATAAATCTTTTGAGTACCAATTTTTTTTTACTCTTTAAGTTTTCCTGATTCACAGTGGTCTTTGATTCTTCAAAACCTAAGTAAAGCTTTTAAAAATTTAGACAGTTATGGTCGACATTGTTTATGTATGGAGTGAGCGGTAGTATAATACGAGCACTGAAATCACTTTACGAGAATTCCACTGCTTGTGTCAGAATAAACGGACCTTGCACGGACTGGTTTAACATCGAAAAAGGTGTGAGATAGAGATGTGTGGCTTCGCCATGGCTGTTTAACTTATACATAGACACAGACATACATAAAGTCACGCCTTTTTCCCCTAGGGGTAGGCAGAGACCACTTCCTTCCACTTGCTACGGTTCTCACACACATCTTTTGCTTCCTCTACTTTCATCAGTGCTATTATACATGCTCATCGGTTTTTGGTACTCTTGAGCTGGCCTTTCTTCAAAACAATGTTGATCTGATCGAGATATGTTCGCCGAGGTCGACCTTTACCAACTTGTCCATTTACACTCCCCTTATAAGTTTGTTTCGTCAATCTTTCTTCATCCATCCTTTCTACGTGTCCAAACCATCTAAGCATTCCTTTATCTATCTTTGTAACGACCAAAAATGAAGAAAGATTGACGAAACAAATTTATAAGGGGAGTGTGAATGGACAAGTTGGTAGAGGTCAGCCTTGGCGAACATATCTCGATCAGATCAACATTGTTTTGAAGAAAGGCCAGGTCAAGAGTACCAACAACCGACGAGCATGTATGAGAGCACCGATAAAAGTAGAGGAAGCAAAAGATGTGTGTGAAAACCGTAGGAAGTGAAAGGAAGTGGGCTCTGCCTACCCCTACGGGAAAAAGGCGTAACTATATGTATGTATGTATGACAGTTATGGACATACTTGAACTGGATATTATTTGAAAATTTAAGTGGTTTGCCCACCTATCTACCGACACAAATAGGGTTTCACGCAAGAGCGAGATTTTTCTCGTCTCGTCTCGTTCTCGTCTCGCTTTTCCGAGACGAGAAGAGACGTTTTGGAAAGTATTATAGGCGATACCGAGACCACATACAGCGCAACCCGAGAGTCTCGTTTTTGGTTTCGTTAAATTTTTTTTATGAAGTTTTTACTCGAAAAATCAGAAATGGTCTACATAGAAAACAATTTATTTTACAAAATATAAAATCTGGTGACCATCTGTGAAATATTTGCTTGTAAATTTAAAAAGGAAATTTTTGAGTTAGACAATAAAGCTAATCGCACTATTGTTGATAAAACTTTACTAAATGCTTTTCAAGCATTTAGAGATAAGATGTTAAAACATTACAGGAAAACCAATTGGGTTTATTGTTCGAGTTTAATTTTGGATCCTCGAAATATTAGACAAAACCAATTGGGGTAAAGAAATGAAAAACGAAGCTATTCAATGTTTTGAAAAGTTTTATAAGGAATACGCTAAAAACACCCTCAATGATCAGCCAACTGAGAAAGTAATCATTGAAAGTGATACCAATTCTATCAAAAAGTGTATCGACATTAACAGCCTTTATAAAACATCAACAAAATCTTCAAAACATTGGTAAGCTGAGTTTAAAGAATATTTGCTGTTAGAAAGAGCAAATAGGGACCAAAATATTTTGGGGTGGTGGAAAGTGCATGAAAACGTTTTTCCTACACTTTCCAAGATGGCCAAGGATTTATTCAGTATAATGGCTACATCTGTACCTGTTGAAAGATTATTTTCTACAGCAGGTATGATCATAACAAAAACACGTACATCATTAAAAGATGATGTGATGCAAGCGTTATTATGTTTAAATTCTTGGTCATCGAGTAATTTAAAAGATAAAATTAAATCTATAAAATTTATGTCTATGTAAAAATATTTTTGTATAATAGCGTAATAAATATAGGATTTGAAAAATTATTTCAGTTTATATGATATTTATAATCATTATTTACAATTAAGCGAGACGAGACCGAGACTTGAACGAGACTCGATTTTTTGGGAATTGACGAGACCGAGACGAGATTTTTGTTACTCTCGCTTACTCGGCACGCTGATCAGTCTTCCCCATTTAATCTCAAGATTGACACTACAAGGACCAATCTTTATCAAGAATCCTTCTTTTACAGTGCTGCTACGGAATGGAATAAGCTTCCAAAATCAGTTTTTCCAGAGAACTATGACCTGCAACTTTTTAAAAAGCGTGTCCACAATCATTTCCTTTCTATAATCCCTTCCCCTTCTAATAGTCGCAGTGCGGGCCGTCCGCGGCCCACACGATAGGTCTACCCTTTTTGCGACTATTTTCATAAAAAAAAAAACATAACTTTTTAAGGTTAGATTTATTAATCAAAATTTCAAGTGAACTTAAACATCATTCAATTTTACACTAAAAAGGTACTCCTGGTAAAATTCGATACTCTGTATCGTTTTTGGAATATTTTTATTAGAGAATTATGAAGTAATAACCAAATTTTTATCTTCTACGCCCTTTATCTTAAATACGGATGGCGTTACGAAAATTTTTTTTAAGCACGCCCCAATTATTTTATAGTTTTCTACCTATACTACCTAGTAGATGATAAAATTCTGGACAGAGTACAACACTTTAGGTATTTGGGTAGCTGGATGGACTGTAGAGTTGAAAGCGATGAAGAAATCTCAACCAGAATAGAACTGGCACGTAAAAGATTCACTAGTTGGCGTTCTGTACCATGTAATAGAAGTCTTTCGATGAAAATCCGTCTAAGAGTATTAAAGTGCTACGTTTGGTCTGTTTTGCTTTATGGATGTGAAACCTGGACAATGACAGTAAAGCATCTAAATAAATTGGAAGCGTTTGAGTTATGGTGCTATCGCCGTATGCCTAAAGATTCCGGTGGACAGCACACGTAACTAACGAACATGTGTTAGAATCACTACATAAAGAGTGAGAATTGACAAACACCATCAAAATGAGACTACTCAAATACTTTGGACATATGATGAAGGGACATAAATATCACATGCTCCGATTAATTATCCAGGGTAAAATAGAAGGACAGCGATGGATTGGCAGAAAACAGCTTTCTTGGCTTCGTAATATTAGACATTGGACGGGTCGAAAAAAAAAAAAAACTCTAGTCTCGTGTGAAGCCCTAGTCACACAAAGCACATTATCCGCTAGCAGGCGATAAAAGATTTAAAAGGGAACCACTCCTAGCACCGCACTTCAAAAATTCCGTGAAAAGAATGTCCCCTTTGGTACCATTGATAGGGATAAGGATAGCAGAACAGAGTTGCAGTATGAAAAGCTCTGTGAGTGCAAATTTGTTAGCATTTTCGTCGACCAGACAGGCGCGTTACCTTTGACCAGAGATCTGAAATCACTCGTTTCTCCGACGCCCTCATCCTAATGCTGAACGTACCCAGTCCATATTTGGCGTGCCGAGTACGAATTCAGCATTGAAAAGGATATTGCTGGGCCTCGCTCCAGCTTGTATTGAGCCACAAGACTACTACTCAATATACAGTTATCGTGTACTTGAGCCTTTCGACCAAAACACTTAAAATCAGTGTACAATTATGCCGTGACGCCTTTGCACAGTGGTGTTGACAAAGGCACACCACCAGCTAATTTGTCAACCAGCATTTTAATGCAATTGTATCGAGCAATTTTTCAAGCAGTAATCTGTTGGAACGTAAGAGCAGAGGATGGTTGCAACAGCCGAGCCGTAATGCGCCATTGCCTTGAAATTGGTATTTTTAAAAGTTTCAGTTTAACGTCAGTTGAATTAAAAAAATAACTAGCAATAGAAAAATGTTAATGTGGTACTGACTTTAAAAGTTCCCCAGGTAGTTGGTTAATATGACCTAGGTTTGCTTAACATTACTTAACACTACCACCTCGTATACTGAACGTTAAAGGGAATAAGAATAAAGAATAATCGATGCTTTTGAAATGCGGGACTACAGAAGAATTCTGCGAATATCAAACACAGAGCACCGTACTAACGTGTCAATTCTTAAGAAACTAAAAATCACCACAAGGCTATCAACCAGGATAGACCAATCACACCTACAGTATTTTGGACGCATTTCAAGAAGAACGAATGGGCTGTAAAAACTTATTGTAGAGGAAAAAATTAATGGTAAACGACCAAGAGGAAGGTCTCCGACGCGCTGGATGGATCAAACCAAAGAAATCATTGGTCACGGTCTGCAAGAAGCTTCTTTTGCAGCTCAAGACAAAAAAGGTTGGAGAACTACGATCCGAGCAATTGAGACATGATGTCACCATACTTTCTCGAGAGTAAAAGGACAAGAGAGAGAGAGAGATATAGTATAAGACAAAAATAATTTAAAATATTTCATATGTTTTAAAAAAATAATATTAAAATGTAAATTTACTCAGTAATTTTATACTTTATTGAGATCTAAAAAGCAAATATCAGTGGTCTGAAAAAATGAAAAAATATCATATGTTTTGTTGTTATAATATTAATTATTATTATTAAAAATATTATCATCATAGTTTTCATACAAATATTCCTAACATGCAATAATCAGTTCCCGCAGTAAAAAAAAAATAATATTATTCAAAAGATCTTAAAATTCTGTATTAAAAATAGTATAATTTATAAATTTCAAGTCAGGTAGTTTACTATTTTTTTCAGTTTTTTGATACTCCGTAAAAAACAGCTTGACCGATTTTGCTGAAAATATAATCAGTTTTGAGTTGCGTATTTATGCGTCGAATTTAATTGGTCCCACGTCAATATCATTTTTTGTTCTCGAGATAATCGAGACGAAAAATAATTCCCAACGCACAAACGAACATACGTACATACACACACACAAACAGCCACGTAAAAAATATTGTATTCGACTCTCGGGACCTTGAAATGTGGAGATATGTCAAAATTAAAAGTTATCAAATATAATCAAAAGTTAAAATTGTGATTGAAGCGAAAAGAATGCAATTCAAGCTTATTAAAAGAAAAAGTTTTAATACTCAAAAGTTGCCATTCAGCATAATCTAGACTATTAGACGTAGAATTTATAAAAAAAAAAACAAAAATAAAGAAAGTACAATACCAATAATAATAATTAAATAAATAGCACTTTCTTATTTTAAAGATCACCGATAATTTTAACTTTGTTAAATGTTTTCATCTTTTAAAAAGCGTTCTTAGAAATTTAAAATAATCTAGTTTTATTAAAAAGAAATTTATTATAACAATTGTGAAAGTTAATTAATTATTTTGTACTATTTTGTACTTTTTGCAGGTACTTTTTTAAATTATAAATACAAAATTAAAATAATAAGGTAACTTTAAAAAATCCTTAAAAGTTGTGCTGAAAACAATACCTTGATGTATTTTTTAACGGATTGTATTTAAAATTGGTAAATGGTATTATTATTTAAAAAAAAAACATTATTATTATTATGTTTTCTTTTTATAAATTTTACGTGCACAAAAATTTCGTATCTACAAATTTAATTAAACATGCAAAAACTACGTACACAATTCATGCAATTTTTAAAATAACATAGAAATAACTTACATTTTAGTCCTGCGGAAGAACATGAAACAGAAAAAAAAAGAAAATTAATCTTTGCACATGAATTATTCAAAAGCGAAACTCATTATTTATTTATAAAGATACGCAACTTCCACCAGTATAGAGTCATTCGCTTTTGCTCAATCGACTAATAAGATATTTAGGCAACAATAAAAAACACCGTTTTTACTCCAAAAAGTTGAATTATTACTTCCAAGTTCCCATTCTTATTCAAAATATGCGAAAACTCTGATTTTTTTTTATTTTTGAGGTACTTATATAATTCTAGGAAATGGTGTTGGAATCGTGTCTATAAAATTTATGTATTGGCGGCGTCGAACGTGTTTATATTAGTTTTTAGCGCAAGTACATTAGAACCTTTGGCATTCATTACGGTTCCTTTTTGCACTATATAATCGTTATTCTTTAGAATACTTGAATTCTGTGTTCTTGGATATCAGATCAATGGCTCACCCACTATTCTGTTAAGCGACTGAAAGCTGCTCTATTATTACTTAAATTGTGCTAATTTTTTTAACTTTTGAACTACTTAAATTATTCTGAAAATAATATCATGTTATAATAATTGTTTAAACTCAGAATATTAATTTAACATCAATATTAACTGACAGAATATGTTCACACTAAAATATTGAGTTAGATGACCTATATACGAAAGTGTAAAAAGTGTTGTCTAACTGTCACAGGCAACGCTTCGTACCACTCATATCTACTAATCAGAGTGTAGTCGTTTACTTAAAATTGATGAATAGTGACTAATTGAATAGATTGGGTTATTTTTTGTCGGCCATTTTTTTGTATAAACGCTGTTAGCGTGTGGTGATTTCATGATTTGTTTTGTTTCCTTTTTTAATGTTGTTTCGAGCAGTTAGCTTTCAATTGTTTTTCGTTAATGCTAAAAGTTAATTAAAAACTTTCATTGTTCTCGCAAGATAGTGAAATTTTAAAAGAAGATATCTTTGCCAAAATTTGTATAAATTTGGGCAAGCATTAAATTTCAACTTAACGTCAACTAAATCAATTGAAAAGATTTATAGTAAGAAATTCTCCAAGTTGTATCTCAGAATCTACAAGGCTTCATCCTACGATAAGTCCATTTTCTCTACAAGTCGATTGTAGCATTTTTAAAACGTTTCTATTTAACCGACTTAAAAAAAGAAGAAAGTTTTTAATTCTACTGTATTTTTTTATGTTTGTTACCTCAGAACTAGTAAAAAGTTATTTTCGGGGTGATTTGCATCGAAGTTGGTATCAATACTCCTTAGTGCTTTTTATTTAAATTACATTTTATTTTGAATTTATGTTTGAAAACTCAATCCGATTTTATTTAAAAAAAGTTGAATTCACATAAAAGCTTGGTGCAATGTAATACTCTTTGAAATTTGAATGTCAAATATAAAAGAATATTTGTGGCCCTCAGTGACAAAATTGAGCCCTACCAAAAATATGAGAGTCCATCTTAGGGCAGTTGTTACTGCCGGACAGTTCTTGGATTTGTTGCTTAAAATAGGAAATGATGATTTACCGGAACTGGATAGTAATATATTTCTCTCTATAGAGTCAGGTACAGTTACTGTTTCCACTGTAGAAGACCTTGTAGCTAAAATTTACCCAAAAATTAATAATATTCACGATAAATCTGCATAATGGTTATGCGAGCGTGCCATCCTAACACCAAAAAACGAACAAGCCTCAGTCATAAATGAAATACTTTTAAGATCATTCGAAGGGGTAGAATATCAATATAAATCTGTCGAGTTCCTGAATACACTGAAGCCTCCCGGTCTTCTAACTCACTTATTAAAATTGAGAGTTGGCGCGCCAATTATGTTGCTGCGCAATATAAATCCACCAAAATTATGCAATGGCACCAGATTGCAAGTGAAAACATTGCATCGCAATGTAATCTAGGCAACTATACTAACAGGTTGTTCTCGAGGAGAGTCTGTATTTATTCCTAGGATTCCCCTAACACCATCAAATGACCACTTCGAATTTAAGAGAGTGCAGTTTCCCATCAAAGGCTGCTTCGCCAAAAACATAAACAAAGCTCAAGGTCAAACTCTTAAGGTAGCGGGAGTAGACCTAAGATAAAGCTGCTTCTCCCATGGCCAGTTGTGTATGGCATGCTTCAGAGTAAGCGCACAGAGTAGCCTGGTAATTTTAGCACTCGAAGGAAAAACAAAAAATTTTGTTTACAAAGAAATACTGAGGTAGGTGTAGTATTTTGATTTCGTTTTAAAAAGATAATACCCCCTTGTTACTTTCACCAGATCGTGTTCGTAAAATATAACAAAATTTAACCTTTAAATTTCTACACTATAATACAGATTGTTATATTTCAAACATTTTAACATATAATTGATATGTTATAACAACACGGACGAAGCCGCGGGCAAAAGCTAGTTTTTTACAAAATAAGACAAAATAATTTTATAATATAACAGAAAAGGGGGGTTGTGTGTACTGTGATATACAAGATATCAATAGTTAAAAAGAGGCTATAGTACACCAAAAATTTTTAATTATTACAGGCCAATTCTCGAACGTTTTCGGCGTCAAGCCATCATCAGGAGAAATTTTTGTCACAAATTTGTTTACTAAAGACTAAACATGAAGAGGACATGACTATAGCTCAACAATGAACATTTCAAGATGAACAAAAATTATAGAATCGTAACTAAACTACATCTTTTAAAAGACATGTATATTTTAAAAACTTTTTAAAAACATGGAAACAATAAAATTAATATCAAAAATAATTTTTCTTTTATTTGTCTACTCTATATAAACTCGGCATCCCGTTATTTTGGTTAACTTTTTGATAATTTACTGTTATTTGTTACTATTGTTATCTTCAAAAAATGACTAAGCAATTAATTAAAAATTCCAAGGCGAAGCGGTAGAACCCCTGCGTTTAATCCTTTAATTTAGAAAGAAACCCTTTAATCTTCCCAAACATCCATGCATCAAAACTTAAAAAAAAAACATACGAAAGGACTCATCAAATAAATATTATAATAGAATGAGTGTACCACCAAATTGAAATCAATAAGTGGCCAGATATTATAAAGATATGTTCAGTAATAAATTTATGAGCGGCTCCGTGCCGCCCACTTCAGACGATGTGAAAATTTTATAATGCAGTACTTAAAGATATTAGTTCGGGTAATGTTTACACATTTTTTTCCCATGTCTTTTGAATAAAACAACAATAAGTTTTAATCTCAATCATTTTCAAAAAAATTAATTTGCCTAATATTTATTTTCAAATTATAATATTACAAATGAATGTTCGCTTCTGGCCACTATTTCTGAATAAAATAATTTTTTGTCAAAAGGCCCACTATAAAAATCCCCAAATAAAAGTGTGTTTATTAAAAAACTATTGAATATTTGAATAAACCGGTTTTAAACAAATATTTTCATGATAGTTAATCTGCCTTTAAAATAATTTATTGCTATGAGGTGGCAGAACGAAAAATTAAAGAAACATTAAATATAGATGACTTCTTAAAGTTATAAAAAATATAAAAGGAAAATTGTGAATAAATTGTTGAGACAAAAATCATGAGAATATATGACGATCTAGTTTCGTTGATAAAATTGATAAAGTAAAAGAAACTCCTGGTCTATTAGACTACACAGACCTCAACATTTCAATCCAGTTAGTAATAGTAATACAAAAGCACGTTTAACAAGTGATTTATGCTTCATAGTAGCTCTTTATTAGAATTAATAACTCAATCAATTACGTTATTACTTGGTAATATACATTTTCATTAGGTGTGTAAAACTATATATCGTAAAATTACAAAACGAAGTGGACCAGACAGATTTTATTAATATGTTTGGATTACTTTTTCAAAAGCTCATAATTTTTGTTTTACGTTGAATATGATTTATAATAGGTAAAGCTTACAGTTACATTGTTTATTCTTTTATTAATTAATTTATTTTGTGACTAGTCATTTTACTTTTTAAAACAATATTTTCTTAATAAGGATAAAATGATCACCACGTTTAAATTTTAATCTCATCTGAAAGAACAATTTAACTATAAAACCTTAAACTCAAACTATGAAGATTCAACCCAGATCACCTAAATAAAATGTGTCTCTTGTCTGAGTTACAGGGTGTTTTATTTGGAAAATTATTTGTGCCCAGTACTTTAAAACTATTCGAAGTATTATTGTCATATTTAGTGGGGAGTGTAAGTACTATACACCCCAATAAATTATGTTAAATGAACATTTCTGGCTACTACCAGAGGCGTACGACAGGGGCAAGTGACTGGTTAATCCCTTCCAAATTCTAGGCCACTGGCGGAATTATAATTTTATCACAATTTTTCGATTTTCCAATATTTTCTACGTGAATATTGTACTCTTTCTCCATGGCGATAAAGTTATTATTTTTCGAGATATTTAGGGTTAAACATGAAGCTGCACAATTATTTTGATTTCAATGTGTATTAATTATGTCGGTGTTTTGGGTCGTTTGATTGCATTTATTACACGATTAAAACTTTAATTTTTAATAATAAAAAAACATAATTTTATCCTCCGTTTACCTCAATAAGTTTATTTATTCTTTCGCTAAACGGTTCTCTAGTTTTACAAAATATGTTTGGCTGATTGACAATAAAATTAGCGGAATTTACTATTTATCTAAATAAAATGAAGAAATGATTCAAATCGCATTTATTTATCTCATTTTGATATTGTAAATGCATCTATTCGTTGAAAAAATATCGATAAATAAAATTGTTTTTTAATAATAAAGATTTCATTCGCGTAATAAATGCAATCAAATGACCCAAAACACCGACATAATTAATACACATTTAAATCAACATAATTGTGCAGCTTCGTGTTTAAATCGAATTATCTCGAAAAATAATTTTATTGCCATATAGAAGAAGTACAATATTCACATAGAAAGTATTGCAAAATCGAAAAATTGTGAAAAAATTTCAATTCCGCCAGTGGCGTAGAATTTGGGAGGGTCAACCAGTCACTTGCCCCTGTCGTACGCCTCTGGTAGTAGCCAGAAATGTTCATTTAACACAATTTATTGGGGTGTATAGTACTTACACTCCCCACTAAATATGACAATAATACTCCGAATAGTTTTAAAGTACTGGGCACAAATAATTTTCCAAATAAAACACCCTGTAACTCAGACAGGAGACACATTTTATTTAGGTGATTTGGGTTGAATCTTCATATTTTGAGTTTAGGATTCTATAGTTGAAATATTTTCAATAAGTAATGAAACTAAAAAACACGCTTTTAGAGTTAATCGAACTAATAAGTAAAAAATAATTTTTAACATAGGAATAAAATTATTGACAAAAAAAATTAATGTCACTGTTCTAAAAGCGTGAGGTGCTTTTTATGACATATTTAAACTAACTCTTCGTTTCGGAATGAAAGCACCCCACGCTTTTAGGACAGTGACATTAATTTTCTCGTCAGTAATATTATTCCTATGTTAAAAATTATTTTTTACTTTTTAGTTTGATTAAATCTAAAATAGTGTTTTTTAGTTTTTTTAAATCATAATTTATTGTTCGCTCTTTAGATCGATTTGTTTTACTCACTAAAAAAATTATGTCGCTAATGGTAAAAGCACAAAAAGAATGCATTGGCCGGGAATCGAACCCGGGCTGCCCGCGTGACACGCAAGCATTCTACCACTGAACCACCGACACTATGAATCATCGCTATCAACTTCAAATAAAAAATATACTGATTTTTCTAATTGAAATTGACAAATACTTTTACAAAAATATTATTATAAAATTAATTGACAAATCAATATTTAATTATGATTTAATAAAATATATGGTCTTTTATTCAAATAATATGATGAACATTGAGTTCGAATTTATGTGTGTAGCTGTAAAAAAACGTGGCAACAGCGCAAATAGTCATGAGATTTTCAATGAAATTAGCGTGTATACTTATTTAGCAGTAGCTGACAGCTGATAACATAACCTTAAACGTTTCAAATGGATAAACGACTACGTCAAAATGAAATACCCAAATCGCAAAGAAAGTTTTAAATTAACAAGTTTAGCCAGTGATTTATTACTAATGACAGATGATGGTGCACACGATGCCTGTTACGATGTAGAAATGATACAAAATCAGTCATTAACTTATCTTAAAGTAGAAGTTATTATTAACTTTTCACTTTTACTAATTATTATTTCTTGGTTAGTGCACAACATAAAAATGTATAACCGACTTAATATGTTAGGAAAGTAGACAACTGTCGCGTATTCTTGTCTGGTTAAAGAAACTGCGCGCATGCGTAGTTCACGCACTAGTTCTATCTCTATCTGTCTCCGGTTTGATATGCCAAACAATTTCAAAATGTAGTACGCGAAAACCTTAATACAATTTAAATAAAACAAAAAACGCTGGGCTAGTCTATTTTGTGGAAAGGGGTGTTTAACTTGAAAAATGATTACCGACTTAATATTTAAAGAAAGTAGAAAACTGTCGCGTATATTTGTTTCGCTAAAGGAATTGCGCGCATGCGTAGTTCTTACTGACGAGAAAATTAATGTCACTGTTCTAAAAGCGTGGGGTGCGTTCATTCCGAAACGCAGAGTTAGTTTAAAAATATCGTACAAAGCACCCCACGCTTTTAGAACAGTGGCATTCATTTTCTCGTCAGTAATTTTATTCCTATGTTTAAAATTATTTTTTACTTTTTAGTTTGATTAACTCCAAAAGCTTGTTTTTTAGTTTTTTAAACTATAATTTATTCGCTTTTTACTTCGATTTGTTTTACTTACTAAAAAAATTATGTATTAAATGGTAAAAGCACAAAAAAATGCATCGGCCGGGAATCGAACCCGGGCTGAACCACTGAACCACCGATACGATGAACTATTTTAATATTTGTTCGGCGCGCATGCGTAGTTCACGCACTAGATCTAACTCTATTACTCTCATGCAAAGGATCACTGGGGAATTTTATAAATTCTGGCGAAAGTAATCAGAATAATCGGATATTTTGATGAAATTATTGCATTGTGGTCGGTCTTTGACAAGTGTGCAAAGTTTAAATTAAATCTGATCGTTAAAGTAGGGCAAAATAGAGGCCAAAAGTTAGTTACAAACATACATACATACAAGATACAGGTGAAACTAATATAAACGAATTAAAAATAAAAATGTTTGTATGTATGTATGTCAAACTCCCAAACGGCTGGACCGATTGGAATAAAAATTTAAGAAGTTGTTTAATACATACCAGGGGTGGTTTCAGTAAAAAAAACTTTCCTATGATAGGGGTAGGTAGGGGATGAAATATAAAACTAATAAAAACGGTTGATATTAGTGTCAAATTCATTGTTTTTGTGGTGGCGTAGGTAACATTCCCAATTTTGTTAGCACAACTACGAAAAGGGTGAGAGGGGGATGGAATTTAAAACCTATCAGGAACAGTTGATATTAGTGTCGAATTTATAGGTTTTGGGGTAGCTGAATTTGATAGTAACATTCCTAATTTTGTTAGCATCCCTACGAAAAGTGTGGGTAGGGGATGAAATATAATAGGTATAAAATACGTCAATTTTAGTGACGTATTTATAATTTTTGGGTTGCTGAGTTTGATAGTGACATTTCAATTATTTAGGCACCACTACAAAAGGGGTGAAAAGGGGATAAAAAATAAAAACTATTAAAAGTGCCGATATTAGTGTTGAATTAATAGTTTTCGAGGTCACTGAGTTTGATAGTGATATTTGAATTTTGTAAGCACCCCTACAAAAGGGGTGAAAGGGGAAAAAATATAAAAACTATTAATAACGCCAATATTAGTGTCGAATTCATAGTTTTCGGGGTCACTGAGTTTGATAGTAATATTCCCAAAGTAGGAAAGCCAACGTTCTTGCAGTTGCATAGACGATTATTTAAAAGATTTGAAAGAGAGTGCGTATGGATTAAAAATGAATGATTTCATTTTCAAATGCCTTCTTTGCGCCGATGATTAAGTCATATTAGCGTTATCTGAAGAGGAGTTGCAGGCGACGGTTAATGATATGCATGATGCCCTGAAAATCGAAGGGATGAAAATAAATGTAAGCAAAACGAAAGTAATGATTTTTAAAAGAGAAGAAAGCATGACAAACTGTAAAGTTTTGATTAAGGGAGAAAGAGTGGAACAAGTAAATAAATTTTTGTACTTGGGTTCAAAGTTTACGAGAGATGGAAAGTATGACAGTGACATTGAGCGAAGGGTGTTGGCAGGAAACACATGAATGGGACACTGCATAGCTTTATGAACAGCCAGAAAGCGTCATAGAGGTGTGTTGGGTCCTACACTTATGTATGGTAGTTTGACATAAGAAGCATAAAAATAGAATTAATGCTGCAGAGATGAGTAGTCTGAGAAGTATAGCCGGAGTGACTCGGTTAGATAAAGTAAAGAATAGTGAGATAAGAGAACGCTGTGATGTAAAAGAAGATGTGGTTACAAAGATAGATAGATAGATAGATAGATAGATAGATAGATAGATAAAGGAAAAACTAACCGCAAATAACATTTTCTTTACTTTTACTCAATATAATTATTTATTTATTTAAAAGCTTTATTTTCATTTTTCTTAGGAAAATTTGAAATTTTTTGTTGAGTTAATAAATGCCAACCAAAGTGTTGTTTTTTTAAGTGTGTTTTATTTCACTTTGGTTTTGCTTCCATTGCAATGGTTGCTGGATATTCTTTTTAACTGGACTTGTTTTATTCAAGTAAAAATATATCTATTTTCCAAATCGTCTCCTATCCTAAATAAACGGCAAAACATTGTCTTTATGGTTTTGGCTGAATTTCAAATCCGGATACGAGAAAAATGCATTTATTTATTTTGTTTTTGAACTTCTCACAGCGAACGGAATGGCTTGGCGTATTTTTTTTCGTTCATTTTAGTTTTTTTTCATTGCCCATGTTTTAGATATTTGCAGAACAAACAAAACATTTTTGATAAGTGTATCGGAAGAATTGTTTGTGCTTTTGCCAATCTTTCAAATCACGAAAAGTATGTCTCATGTACAAAAGATAGATTTATAAAAAATCTGGGGGATTTCCTACTTTGTTTCACTAAAGATATAAAGAATGAATCTGGATTGTAACCGATTAAGATAATACTACAACTTTAAAACAAGACTGCATGTTTCGGCCATCTTTAAATCTAGTTGTAGAAAAGAGTAAAGATCCCAACCTAATTTATTTTATTTTAAAATAAGGTAGGAAAACTTACACTGGAAAGTCCATTTTCAACTTTTTTGTAATGACAACTCAAAAATACAAATAGAAAGAAGGTATAAACCAAAAAAAATAACAAAATATATTAAATTATAATCTAGCAGGGGTGGGCATGTGAACAGTTTGATAAAGCATCGCATATTAACTGTGGACAAAATCTTTAAAGTGGAAATGGGGTACAAGGGATTTGAGGAAAAAGAATAATAATTTGACTATATTTTTAAAGCACATTATAGTATTGTATCAATTTTATTATTTATAAAGCCTTTTTAAATTTATTGTTGTTAATGATGTATTGGAGTTATTCACGATACCTATTGTATAATAGTATATTCTTCAACGAGCGTAAAATGATGGCTATTATTCTCGAGGATCATCATAACATAGTTAAATTTAACACTTCGTGTGGGTGTCTCCGTAAAAATAAATCCAAAGAGAAAATACCCGTTTTTTTAAATTTGTTATTGCATTATTTAACTGAATTTTAAATAAATGAAGCACTTTATTTTTCTGACCGCTGATTTGTGGGTAACAACAAATATGTCAATATTTATTATATAGCGAAAGAAGTTTTCCCGTCACCTCCTCTCGTTGATAATCACGCGGTAACTTTTAAAGTTTAAATTTAAAAACTTTTTCAACTTGTTTTTTATACAGGGTCATTCATTAAAAATGGGCAATCTTTGAACTGAAGATACTACACAACAAAATATGGCGATTGAGCTTAACATGTCTCATACAAATGTTGCAGGTTTACGAGATATAGGGTATTTAAAGTTGGAATTTTAATTTGAAATTTCTTAATAATTTTGTGATTTTAAGCAGCACCGTCTTGAATATTGTGCAACTTTATGTTTTTTGGCATGAAAATTACGAATTTTATGCTGAATTTAGCACTATTCATAAAGGGCGTTAGTTACACCCTGTTACTTGGGTAAATTACAACATATCTTTTTTGCCTAACGAGTTATGGCTAAAATGACTAGAAAATCTAAAAGGCAGTTCAATTTTGAATAAAAAAGATACTCCTGTTTATTTCGTGTAACTCTATCAGTTTTTTATTGATTTGCATTTTAAACATTTAATGAATTTTGTTTATTGTGAAATGAATTTATTTCTTTAAATTACTACTATGCGGGTTAACAACAGTAAAGACAACAAATAACAATCAGTAACAGCAATAAAAGAAAATTTAAAAGGAAATGCTCAAAATGCCCGCCTTCCACTTCAATTTACTTTGTAAGGCGTCTTCTTAAAGATCTTTGAATATTAAATAACATTTTTCGATTATTTTTAATAATATTAGCAGCTTCTTGAATTTTCCGTCGTAATTTTTCGATGGAATTAATTGTATCTTTGTAAATCATGTCCTTAATTTGTGACCATATTAAGAAGTCTAGAGGGTTTAAATCTGGACTTCTAGGTGGCCAAACAAATTCACTGCCACGCCCAATCCACCGGTGAGGAAAATGTTCATTCAGATATTGCCGTACTGGCAGAGAAAAATGTGGCGGCTACATAAACCACATGTTCCGCCTTATGGCTAGTGGTACATCTTCTAGTAGTGTGTTTAACTGTTGTTCACCCTGTATAATGAATCGAGAAAATTTGATTTCGCCAACATTATTATTACAGTGTAAATACGTTATTTTCAACTTAAAAACTTAAGCTATAAAATGTTTGTGTTTGTGGACGCGCTTTTGCGGTTAAAAGAGTAGAGAGGGTATAACAATTAATAGTGTTATTTACCATTAATTCTCAAAACGAACTCCGCTGTTTATCTTCCTACTTTATATCTTAAATATATTTGTTGTTTTTATACCTTTATCTGGTTTAAGTGTAAAAGATTCGCATGGGGCTTATTTCATAAAACATTACGCTGTTATTACGTGGGAGAAAATTAGGTTTTATATTTTTGCATTTTAACGGTTTGTTTAAAACTGTAGGTAACAGGTGGTGCAACTTTTTAATGAAAAATTTCAAATTAGTCCAGGAAAGTTTGTAATATTAATTATAATTTACATTACTCTGTTAAAATACAACACCAGGATATAATTACCTATTTAGAACATCAGTAAATTTTGTTCTCATGTGAACGAATTGTAATTGGTCAGTTTTTTTTATCCCATCAAAAATGGTAATTTATTTAACAACAAAAGAGTAATAGCGGTTTTGCCAATTTTATTTAACACTGGATATAAAAAATTGAAAAAAAAAATTGCGTATCGCTTAAAAATAATGTTTTTTTACAACCGTTTAACAAAGTAGACTTTGACGCTTTCAAACCCCAACACAAAGTTAGCGTTTATCGAAAAATGTCATTATTTGACAGCATTACCTATTCTTGAAAATTCAATTCTTTTATGATGAAAAACAGTGACAGTGAACTATCAAACACACCTCCTGATATAGCAGCAAGTGCAAAAGTTGTAACTTTAAATATCTTACAGGAAAAATCAAGAAAGAAATATGAATTACAAAAAGATACATTCATAAGTTGGTGCCACTCCAAGAAGGTGTAAGTATTAAAAACACATGTTACTGGCTTATTTTCGTGAAAAATCAAAGACTTTGAAGTCATCAACTCTTTGTTCTATATATTCAGTTAATTACCTATCTATCAATTTGTAAAAAATACATTGCATTTAGACTACAGAGTCAGAATAATGTTTCTCCCAAACGTTTATTTTTACGTTTCATAAAAGGTAAATGTGTAATTCAAGTTGTGGGTATGGATATAATCGGGAAAATTCCCAGTGACATTGCTCAATATTTAAAATTACCTGGGCATAATGTATATACAGTACACTTTTTTCGGCAAACATCTGCAACTTTATTGGTGAACGGTGGAGGTGACTTACTACAAATACAGAAACATGGTAGATAAAAAAGTAGCAATGTTACAAAAGAGTATATTAATAAATCAATCAAAAATCAGATTAAAACTAGCAAACAAATATTTTCAAGGCCCTCCACATCTCATTGTGTAGTTTTACAATCTTCAGGAGAGTTTATGAAATCACTTTACGAGGATTCCACTGCTTGTGTCAGGATAAACGGAGCTTACACGGACTAGTTTAACATAAAAAAAGGTGTGAGACAGGGATGTGTAGCTTCGACATAGCTGTTTAACTTATATATAGACGATTGTTTAAAGTGTTTGAAAGAAAGTGCGTATGGATTGAAAATGAATGATTTAATCGTCAAATACTTTCTTTACGCCGATGATCAAGTCATATTAGCGTCATCTGAATAGGAGTTGCAGGCGATGGTTAATGTAATGCATAATACCCTGAAAATCAAAGCGATGAAAATAAATTTAAGCAAAACGAAAGTAATGGTATTTGAAAGAGAAGAAAGCATGACAAACTGTAAAGTTCTAAATTAAGGGAGAAAGAGTGGAACAAGTAAATGAGTTTGTATGCTTGGGTTCAAAGTTTACGAGAGATGAAAAGTATGATAGTGACATTGAGCGAAGGATTTTGACGGGAAAACATATGAATGGGGTACTGCATAGCTTTATGAACAGCCAGAAAGTTTCAAAAAAGGCACGTCTGGCTGTACATAGAGGAGTGTTGGTTCCTACACTTATGTATGGTAGTGAATGTTGGGTTTGGCAGAAGAAGCATGAAAATAGGATCAATGCTGCGGAGATGAGTAGTCTGAGAATTATAGCCGGAGTGACTTGGTTGGATAAAGTAAAGAATATTAAGATAAGAGGACGCTGTGGTGCAAAAGAAGAAGTGATAACAAAGATAGATAAAGGAATGCTAAGCTGGTTTGGACACGTAGAAAGGATGGATGAAGGAAGATTGACGAAACAAATTTATAAGGCGAGTGTGAATGGACGGAAGTTGGTAGAGGTCGACCTCGGCGAACATATCTCGATCAGATCAACATTGTTTTGAAGAAAGGCCAGGTCAAGAGTACCAACAACCGACGAGCATGTATAATAGCACTGACGAAAGTAGAGGAAACAAAAGATGTGTGTAAGAACCGTAGCGGAAGTGGAAGGAAGTGGCCTCTGCCTACCCCTACGGGAAAAAGGCGTTACTAAATGTATGTACGTATGTTCTATTAATTGTATTCAGACTATAGTGTCAGAATAATGATTCTCCCCAACGTTTATTAACAGCGGTTTTGCTTATTTTATTTATCACTGGATAAAAAAATTGGCATATTTTATTTTATTTAAAAAAAAATTTATAAATTTAGTTATTTTATCGAGGAAAACCTTGTCAAATTTGTTCAATGCGTTTTTTTAAATAATAGTTTTTCCGAACTCATTATTACAGCCTTAAATTATTTGTTTCGCTTAGATACAATAAATTAGTCGAAACAAGTAAATGTGTTTTATTAAATATTTAATATTTTTATTTTAAGGCATCGCATATTTTAATTTTTATTACTTCAAACGATATATTGTGTAATGTTCAATATATATAATGTTCAGTTAATTAAATAGTATTTAAAATGCATGCTATGGATGGTAAAAACAATCTGATTGTGCAGAATTGTACATATCCAGTACGTGATTTTAATTTTTACTCAGCCGTAATTCATGCGATAAATGAAATGAAATATCTTTCACTGCAACATGGGATCCGTTTCCTGAAAACCTGCAATTTCGAGCCGCAGTTGTACGTATCCGTTTCACCTATACCTCACGACAGCCGCCGTTATTTATCGATATTTTTCACCGGCTTCGGTTTTTTGTTTTGTTTATTTATTCAATATCAACGACCCCAACTTGTATACCACAAGATAAATGTATAAGATTTTTTAAAGCTTCGCTAATATTTCTTTAATTTGGTCCCGAAAAGTCCTGTAAATAATTATTAAAAATTATAGTTACACATATGTAAATCTTTAAAAAATAACAAAGCCCCGGGTCCAGGAAATATTGTAGGAGAATTATTTAAATACGGAACAGATAAATTATATAAAATGCTGCAAGATCTATTTCAAAGGTGTATTAATCAGTCCGAAGTCCCAGAAGAATGGAAAATATCACATATGTCAACAATACACAAAAAGGGGGACAAAAGCAAATGCGACAATTATCGAGGAATTACCGTAACAAACACAATCAGTAGAATATATGGCAAGATCTTAAAAAACAGAATCGAAAGGGAATACACGGAAATGGAAGCAGAAGAGCAAGCCGGATTTAGAGCGGGAAGATCAACGATTGACCATCTATTCTCACTAACACAAATTATAGAAAAAAAACTAGCATTCAATCAAGAGATCCATATACTGTACGTTGACCTAAAGAAAGCATACGACAGCGTACCCTTAATTAAACTTTGGGAAACTCTGGAAACTTCCAACATTAATATTGAACTGATAAAAGGAGTAAAGTCATTATACAATAAAACCAAATCAAGAATTAAAGTTGGACAAAACCTAACAACAGGGTTTAATATCACAAAAGGGCTGAAACAAGGGTGTTGCTTGTCACCAACATTATTTAAAATATATTTGGAACGGGCACTAGCGAATTGGAAACGGAAATGCCAAAACATGGGCATACCTTTAGATGAGGACACAACATTATACACACTCTCATTCGCAGACGATCAAATTATAGTCGGCCAAGACATAGACGACACAGAGTATATGACACGAAAACTTATAGAAGAATATAAAATTTGGGGACTAGAGGTTAATGTAGAAAAAACGGAATATATGTGTATTGGGGGAGTGCAACAGGACTTACAATTATCAAATGGACAAAAAATCAAACACACGTCAGCTTACAATTACTTAGGAATGAGAATATCAAAGGATGGGACACTCGAAGAAGCAATATTGGACAGAAATATGAAAGGAAGAAGAGCAATATCAATGTTAAACGGAGTACTGTGGGATAGAACAATAAGTAACAACAACAAAAAAAGAATTTACGACACGATAGTGAAGAGCATAATAATGTACGGTTGCGAAGTATGGCCTTTGAAAGAAAAGATCGAAAGAAAAATTAGAGCCACAGAAATGGATTACTGGAGACGAGCAGCGGGGAAATCAAGACTAGAAAGAGTTACAAATGAGAGGATAAAACAAATAATGGGAGTACAGCACGACATCACAGACGAAATAAGAACTACAGTTGATATGGTACGGGCATGTTCAAAGAATGCCACCAGACAGAATCCCAAAGAAAATATTACAGTGGAACCCCAGAGGAAGAAGAAGAAGAGGAAGACCACGAAAGAGCTGGAGAGAAGGCATACAAAAAGAGATGGAAGAGAGAGATCTGAGAGAGGACATGTGGACGAATAGAGAGGAATGGAGATTAGGAATCGCAAGACGCCGACGCACGTTTTAACGCGATATATATATATATATATATATATATATATATATATATATATATATATATATATATATATATATATATATATATATATATATATATATATACATATATATACATATATATATACATATATAAATACATATATATATATACATATATATATATATACATATACATATATATATATATACATATATATATATATATATATATATACACATACTATTATTAGATAACTCACGCTGGGCGACGACGACGAGAAACGAGCAAGGGCGTTGAAGCGTAAAGTTGGAAAAATGCGCTGAGGTGTGGGCAACTTTACCGGAACCTCTATGGCTTCGACTCATTCTTGCTTTCGACGACGTTTTCCGCAACGTAGATGTTAGATTCCTTCGATAATTCAGTTGAGCTGGTTCGATGGGTTTTACCTTTGTAGGTCGAAGGGTTTACTGTCTTTTATCGTCGTGATTTTTGTTATCACAGTAAATAAAACAACACACTTGTCATCGAGGATATATTGTGTAATTTAATACATAGAGCTTACAGTTTCAAGCCTCCTGTATCTTCAAAATATTTTTACTGGTTGTTAGCTTTGCACTAAATTTATTTTATTTGATTATATTGATGTGAATTTTTTTGGAAAAAGATGCTCTAAGCGGCGAGAATTGTGTGCTTTGGCCGACGTTGTGCATTGCTTGACGGTCGAAATGCAAAAGAGGCCACGAGGCCGAAAGCCGGGTCAAACGTGGCTTGGTTTCTCGCGCTAAATTCAGCGTTTTTATTGGTCAAAAATCGTAACCGCCTTTTTCACGTGATCGTATAGCTGATTTCTAAAATTCACGTGACCGTATAGCTGATTTCTAAAATATATTCATGGAATCTCTAATCAAATTTCGACTTACTTTAATGATTTATCGTCCGATTGCAGTATTACTTATATTGGTAAAATTTCTAGGAAACTTTTAGTTAGAACACGTGACGTTTAAATAGACCACAAACTTCGAGTTTTGGGGAAGATATTAAAAACAGTAATCATAATTTTGACTTCAATACTGGCATGACTATCCTACACAACGTTAATGGTTACAATTTACAACTTGATCTTCTTGAAGATTTGGAAATTACAAATAAAATTTCAAATTATAATAATTGTCTAAATACTCAAATACATCTTAACCAAACTTGTTTTCTTCCTATCTTCAAACTTTTAAAAGAAAATCTATCCTCACAAATAAGTTAACTCCTATTTAAGTTTTGATCACAACAAGGTTCTTGTCTTGTTTGACATGTTCGATAAATTTTGTTTTTAAATTTCTCTATCAATAATTAACTACTTTAGCAATATTTACATTTACAACATTTACAGTTTGTCAATTCCCATTGTTCCATAATTCAAAAATTACAAAAACTTTTACTTCTGACATGAGCTCCCATACAAGCTTAGTTTAAGGTTCAGGTCATTGATATGTTTAAAAATATCCGTCAAGAAAGCAATAGCAGCTACATTTTTTTTTCGTTTAAAAAACTTAAGAAGGCGTTTGCTGTCTGATCACTGTTAAAAAGATATGTCTTTAAGTGTTCTAAAATTCTAAGGAATCTTTTTAAATTGCAGCCTCTGCTTAACCATCTCACATTATTATGCAACAGTAGATCGTCATATTGTGCATCAACTTCTTCAAGAAATGATTTTAATTCACGATGTTGCAGTGATGATTTCGCACAAAGAAAATTTACTATTTTTATCACTTCTTACATAATACTTTTAAAATTATGATTGATTTAAATTTTTACCACGTGGTGTTTTAAAGCTAACTTGCTTGTTTTCTCTGCGAAGACGAAGGACGAAGTCACCAAACGGAAGTGGTCAAAAATAGTTTAGTAATAGCAGCGCTGTTGTCAGCTTTTTAATTGGTTGACGCATAATCATGTGCATAATTGGTTGCCCAGATGGGAAACCATGTGAATAATTGGTTGCCTACAGCACGCGTCTATCGGCCGTAATAATAAGGTTTTTAAATCAAGGAATGGATTGAACATTCTACTGTTGCAAAATACTGAATTTTCAACAAAGGGCAAATCTAACATTTAAATTTTATTTAAGTCATCATTCGACGTATAATACAAAAATTAGAGAAACTTGCCAAAACTGAGTTGTTTCGGTACTACTAATTAAACATTGTTTGCGTCAGTTTAAAGTAAAATATATGAACTTGTGTATGTATGTATTATCACAGTGTTTTGTACATTTGTAGAAAGTTTGCATCGCATCGTGCACATTTTAATGGGCAAAATAAATAACCGCCCATTTTCACCAATTCCACGGTGGCAAACTATTAACCATTTTATGGATTACATTTCATGCACAGACAACTGATTACCAAAGTTTCAAACTAATATATTCTGATTAGAGTTGCAATGTAATTAGCTAACCAAACTGTCTGAAGTTAGAGTCAATTTAGCAGTCGAGTGTATTCTGGAGGGGCTGCGATTTCTGCCAAACGCGAGCCGTTAAACTCGATTCATTTATCAAAGAGAAAGGAACATGCGATTTTATAACAAAACCAAAATTCCTTTTGTTCTTCAAAATACAAGTAACGAGTATTCTTTTGTATTCTTTTACCTTTGACTAATATCTCATAAATTAACATATTTTACGTACCAAGTTTAAGGTACATTTTTGGAGCGAATTGTAATTTGCACTTTATTGAGACTTATTATCAACAATAAATATTTATTTATATAGTTTACGCATATAACAGCAAAATTTCTACACAACACTGTAACTAAAGTGCACAGCTGATGGCTGATGACAGTACCGACCTCTAGGAAAATTGGTTGACGGCTATCTGACGGCCAACTCTACCACCGCGCGTTCATTCGTCCTATTAAATAGCGCGTACTTCCGCGAAATCACTCCCACAAATTGCAATATTAAATAAAACTTTCTGATGTAATAGTCCTTTAGATTATTTGCCTTAAAACAATAATATAAAATAAAAATTAAAACATACAGATTTCATTTCAAGTTGACAAAGAACCGCACAATTTTTTTTTCTCAAGGTTGGTATAAATGTCAGGTGTTTCATGTACTGATTCCAACAAGACCTCTTCTGCCTATAGTGCCTATATCCATTAATGGATCAATTTCCCTGTATTTCGTATTCCGGTCCATTCTCTAACATTTCACAACCAAGACATTTTCTTTCATTCTATTCTCCTTTGTCCTTCTATTTTTGCCTTCTATAACTAGTAGTAGTGGTTGGTACTTTTGATTGCGCATTACATACCATAAATATGCTATCTTCTATCTTTTTATTTTGTGCAGTAGCTTCCATTCTTTTATTGCTCGCCGTAAACTTTCCTGTGTTAATAATAAAATTGTCACTGTCATAAAAGAATAAAGTGTGTTGAGTGTCATCAAAAGTTATTTAGCCATTTTTTGTAAAGTATGCGAGAATTTAATATAGTAAGTGGTCTGCGGTGCAGACACATTTTAAAAGCTTCAGTTTTGATCGTTGCTGCAGTTTTTAACGTCTATCTCTATATCCTATAGAGAAGTAAGTACTGACCATATATAACATTTGATGATTCGCATTTTTAGGTTTTGATCGAACTTGGTGTTGAAGAATATTTTTTTTGAAATTTATAAAAGCGCTACGTGCAGTTTCAATACTGCATTTGGTTTCTGTTCCGATGTCCAGTTATCACAGAGCCATTTACCAAGATATTTAAACTTGTTAACTCTTTAAATGGGTCGGTTATCAACTATTATTCTAGCATTTTGTCTTGTATGGGGATCCCCAATAACAATAATATATTTTGTTTTTTTAATATTAGTGTTCCCCTACCTTATTGATAAGTTGTTGTAGGTCTTCTATGTTTTCCGCAATTTGTATTGTTTTGTCTGCATATCTGATGTTGTTTATCCATACTCCACTTATCTACTCGCCTAGTTCTATAGCAGCAAATGCTAGCAGGTTAGAATAGCCTTGTTAATGTTTAAATGAGTCACTGACTATTATTTTCGTCTTGAAGTATAGTATCATTAATACATTGTGTTTTATCGATTAATTTATGTACTTAAGACACACTTTTAAAAATTTAAAAGGCAATTGATGATGACAAAATTAATGAGCACTTTATAATTATTAAATTATCAATATCTGCAAGGTCCCGTAATATTTATTGCTCCAATAAAGAATTGAATGATAATTTACAATACGATGTGAACACAGTCGATTGATTTCATTTTGTAGGATTTCCAATTAAATGAAAATACATGTGAAAAAATCTCTTGACATTTACTAAAATCCCAATGGACTGCTGCTCAAATAGTGCGTTACTTTCTACAGATCGATAGGGATAAATTGAAAAAAGTTAATACCAGAGGGAACCATATTTTATAAAAAAAGTATTTACCCTAGCAGTTTTTAATTTTTCACGTCTACCTAAAAAAACATGTCGAGATTCACAACTTTCAACGTTCTAAATTCCCTTTATAGTTGTTTATTTATTCTTAACCTCTCAGTAGGGGCGTCGGGTCTGTGAGACCCGGCCTATCGGAAAGTTTACTGCAAATCTCGGCAAAACTCCCTCTCCAAACTCCCTTTTAATATCCGGTTTACTATAACTATTACCACTCATATTTATTATTATTATTATTATTATTATTATTATTACTGCAATTCACACTTATAATTATATCGAAGATCAACGAAGAAATAGAAACAATGTTTATAACTAACTTCAAAACTATGAGTCTTGACGATAAGTACTGCACGTAAAAATATAGGTACAATAAAAACTAAACGTAAAAAGGCCTTTCCCTAGTGAAACAAAAAAATTCCGGTCTCTCCCTTATGAAACCTTTACAGCACGTCACTTTCTTAGCGATAAAATCCAAAACAAAAACTACCTGTTAAATGACGCTGCTCTGTTGCCAATAACGTAGCTTTCATTTGCGACGTGATTGTTAATCTCGTCTATTACATACTGTTAGGGATAATATAACTACAATCATACAGATACCTTCAAGTTGAATTATACACGCTGACAACGTTTCATTTTGCATCGAAACGTTAATTGCTTAAAAGAAATGTGAACAGTTTAAAAATAAACCAGTCAAATTAACGAAAATATTTTAACAAAATGATACCTGTTCGGAAAATGAATAATAAACAAATAAATTACTTACATTTTTAAAAAATATATAAAGATAGCGATTTTTTCAATTTTTATAAAACTACCTGAACGTACAGTCTTTGGAGGGTGAGTTAAAGAAGAAGATTTTTGTAAATTTGTAAAAGATGAAACAGTTTTTGTTAGAACCCACTTACTTTTTTATTAACAAATACTTTCTCTTTTTGTCGGTATTAAAAAACACAACAACTGTTAATATAAACTTTTTGGTACAGGGTAAACGTCTTATTTAATTGGCCCATTAAAATCGCTCTACAATATAAGTCACTCTTTACAATTGCGGGATTCAACTATAGAAAAGTCAAAACCCTGGATGTCTGCCTCTTTGTTTTCAGAAGGATTCCAAGGATTAGGCTCAGAGGCAGAAAAAAGCAAATCTTACAGTGTTATTATGGTAACAGCCACGATTCTTAATGTTTCTTATGGTACACTTTTCGCTATTAACCCTTTGCACTCGTATGTCGCCGTTGGAGCGGCAAGATGCGTTTTACACTTGCGTTCGTATGCCGCCGTATAGTTGTTACAATACGTTTGCCCTTTGCACTCGTATGTCGCCATATAGGCGGCACACCATGCGGGTTGCGGGTTGGCCGATCTGTCATCCCCTAAACCCATTTCTAATATTTCTAAATTGCTTTCAAAAAACTTCGTTGAGTATATTTTTATGTAAAAATAAAAGATAACATGATATTGCGTTTTGAATATTACTCATTTCTATAACTAACACGATTGGGTAAAGTTCTGTGTTTTTTTTCGTTATTTTTTGTAAAAAAATATTTGAAATGCTCAAGAGATTTTTACTAGATGAAATTGAAAATGAGTTGCAACGTAGTGACGATGAATTTTATATTGACTCGCCTGAAAATGATAGATTGGATAGTGGTAATATCAGTGAAGAAAGTGACTCTAGTAGTGGTAGTGATGTTATAATTACTAAAGGATAGAGAACCATACCTTTACTATAAATTCGACAATTACATCGTCGTTTTTAAAAGATTTTATATTTCATCCCCTTTCCACCCCTTTCTTAGAGGTGCTTACAAGATTGGAGTTATTACAATCAATGTCAGCGACCTTGAAAACTACGACTTTGACAGTAATATCGGAGTTTTGAATATTTTTTATATTTCATCCCCTACCCACCCCTTTGCCAACAAAATTAGGAATGTTATCATTAAATTCAGCCACCCAAAAACCTATGAATTCGATACTAAGGTCGGCGTTTTTATTAGTTTTTATATTTCATACCTCTTCCACCCCTTTTGTATGGATGCTTTACATAACTGGAAATGTCACTATAAAACTTTCAGTTCCAGAAGATTATGAATTCGACACTAATATCAGCCGTTTTTAATAGTTTTTACATTCCATCACCCCCATCGTAGCAGTGCTAATAAAACTAAAACCACCCCTGGTATGTATAAAACAACTTCTGAAAATTTTAAAACATTTTTCATTTATATATATATATATATGCTTTTTTTTCTATAACATTAAAAAAATTTCTATATTTTTATTTTGTTTTTCACTAAGTGTATCTAATACGCAATTTTAACGCATTTTTAAAAAATTCCCTTGCCAAAAAAAAATCCGGGTAGATAGATAAGTAAATAAAATAATAGCCCGAGTACAGTGTAATCACAATAGAACATATAAACGAGTGCAAAGGGTAAATAATGTTTGCCAGGTGGCAAATCAAATAGAAATTTTGCCCGCCAGCTCCCTAACATTTTAAAATTGACCGAATGAGATATAGTAGTCGTACTGAAAGATTTAGTTACTCGGTATACGTTTGTACAATTTATGTGGAAATTTGATACAAACAATGAGATAAACCGATAGAAGAATCTGTAAAAAGGGCGTTGAATGGTTCCGTTACTAATACAATCGCATGCCATATTTCACTGTCACCGACTGTCTAATACAAATCGTAGAAATAAGACTCCTGTAAATTTTTTTACAACGAAGTAGATTCGTTTTATTGAACGTTTTGTGACAAAGAAACACACAATGTAAAGAGTTTCGATTTGGAGTAAAGAGTTTTAATCTTATTTGTAATGTTTTTTCTACATTGAAAATGCGAGATGTTTTTTAAAAATTCATCAAACAAAAACTATTAACTGGTACATTGTTAATGAAGATAAAAATTACTTTATTATTATAACTTTTTGCTAATAATGGCCAGATCAGCAACGGCCAAGTTCACTAAAATCTGGAAAGATAATTAATTATCCAAAAGTAATTTTAATAGCGACATGTTTTGTAAAAACAATTACTGTCTAAAATTAAAAAAAAAATAATGAATAAATTGTCAAATCTAATAATAATGTGTTTGAAAAAAGTAAAATTCTTCTAATAGTCCAGTCAAAACAGAGTTTAACCTCAGAATAAATCCGAAAGTTTTGAAACTTTGCACACTAGCTTGTAGGGCCCTAGTAATGAATATACCAAAAGTCCTCATGAATTGGAGGTGAGTTCTAGCGGCAATTAACGAAAATAGGGCACTTTTTTGAGATTTTCGTCAATATCACGCGAACCGTTGGTCGGAGGTAAAAATTCACAATGTACAAAATTGAAGCTTATTAAATTTGCAACAAAAATTATTATTTACATTTTTCTTGTATTCCCAACGGTTAACGAGTTACAGGACGATAAATGTTAGCGTATATGGCATTTCTGGCAATACACATGGAAACATGCGTATAATGTGGCGAAGACAATAATTCAATAAAATTATGGTTCAATAATAAATAATTTTTAATTATATTTACAGAATTCCAATCTCACCTGACTTCTGGTTACTACACACTCTGCAGTCATGTCTTCTCGTACCGAATGTTCAGTGTTGGTTTTTTTAACGAATATGTAATTTCTTTAAATCGTATGAGTTCAGGATCATCAGGGTCATCAACGTCTTCTTCTATTGTAAAAGTAACACCATTCAGGCATTCGCCGTGGCAGTTCTGAAAAATGCTTGTACACACAATAACTGACTTTCGGCAGCCACATCTCTTTCCACATCCACTAGTACATTTGCAACAAATGAGATTCAGGACATCCTGAGGTGCTGCTGGGTCTTGTGTTGTCACAGGGATCAACCGATTGTTTTCTAACTTCCAACTCCAATGTACAGGGGAGAGTTCATTCCCAAGCCAAAATTGAATTTGGTGATACACACTACACAATAGTAGGGGCAAGGAATGATTGGCTGAGCTGAGTTGCCTGGAATGTTGTCAGAAAAAAGAGGGTTGCACCAGACAATAGAGATCGCGTGGTCACAATACAAAGAATCTTTCTGGTCCTTTCCGTTTACAAACAAACAAGCAAAAAATCTGCACACTACGATATACAATATCTTATTGAGCTATAATTATCTTCCTATTAATTAATACTAAAAACCAGCGATGTTTAAACAATTTCAATGACATACAATGGTAGGTACGATAATCGTGCGCTTCTCGACTTATCTTTTATCGTCCTGTAACTCGGTAACCGTTGAGAATACATGAAAAATGTATATAATCATTTTTGTTGCAAATTTGATAAGATTTAATTTTGTACATTATAAACTTTTACCTCCGACCAACTGTTCTCGAGATATTGACGAAAATCCTAAAAAAGTGCCATATTTTCGTTAATTGCCGCTAGAGCTCGCCTCCGATTCATGAGGACTGTTGGTATATTCATCACTAGGGCCCTACAAATTAGTGTGCAAAGTTTCAAAACTTTTAGATTTATTCTGAGGTTGGGTCATTTTTGGATCTGTTTTGACAGGAGTATAAGGGTAAAGTTAAGGGCAATCACAAAAAGTTTTTGTCACTACTATCAGATAAAGTTTGTTAAAATTGGTTATTCGATTAAAAAGGACAAATTATTACAGTGAACATTTCTTATAAACGAGAGGAATTCCAAAAATTTTATAAATTTTTATAATAATTAAAAAAAAGTAAATAAAAATGATTGGCATTTAAAATTTATCAAAACTAAAACCTTAAACTCTATTATTTAAAAACATTTAACATTGTTTTATCCTATTATCATATTTCTTTTGGGAATTTAATGGTTCGCATCATTTGTTTAATGTTTTATTTTTATCTTTGAAGAATTTTCTTCGTCATCAGAAATAATTAATAAATTAAACATCCTTGATCCAAGTTTACACTTTCAATAATTGCAGATTTGTGCTTTGTTTTCTGAGTAATATAACATAAAATTTAATTATTTATTTTTAACTAAATTTTTTCTAACGGAACGGTTTTATTGAGAATGACAGGGTCAAACAATTAAAGAAATAGTAATACCAAATTAACAAATTATTTTAATAGTATATTCAGCAACTAGCTGATTTCCCACGATGGCAGTGTTAGACTGCCATCACGGGCAATTAGCTAGGTACCGCCCGAGTTTGGCATTCTATTTTTCATTACAAGTGCGGCGGCGGGTTTGCCGAGGGGATGGAATGGGGAAGCCCCCCACGAATAATTTTTTATTTTTTTTTTACTAAATGTTTTTGTTTTGTTTCAATATAAATAATAACATTAGAACATTTGGAGAAATGCAAATGAATTATTCCTCCATCAACGACTGTATTTATGAGGTACAGGTTAGGTTAGGTTTTATGTGAGTGGGGTGTGGTCGCCCCTCCACCGCGACCCTTAGTAGGTCTATTGTGGCTCACCCCTAGAGGCTGCAGTTCACCGCACAATCCAGCCCTTTTTACGAAGTTCATGGTTGTATAGGGTGAGATTTTTTTAAAATCGGTAGGTTCTAGGTTAGTGTAACCAAATATGTTGAACCTTATTCTTCCCAGGCCGGGGCATGAACATAGTATATGTTCAGCAGTTTCGTCTTCCACGCAGCAGAACCGACAGTCCGTTTGTTGGTTCAGATCTATCTTTCTGAGGTGGTATCTCAGACGACAGTGTCCCGTAAGCAGTCCTGTTAGAATACGCAGGTCATTTCTGCTCCATTCTAGGATTTGCTTAGTTGTGTTTCTCGAATGTTGTAACGGTAAAAACGCCTTCGAGTGGGTTAGCCCTGGTATGTCGGACCAGTACGTGAGTATTTTCCTCTTCGCCCAGTCCGAAATAATTGTTTTAGCGGCACTTATGGTGACTCCAAAAACCGGTTCTGGTCCAGTGAACGCAGATTCGGCCCCCTGTTTTGCAAGGGTGTCGGCTTTTTCGTTTCCTTCCACCCCCTGGTGCCCAGGTACCAACAGTAGGGTCACCCTGTTGTTCGCACCAAGGTACTCTAAGGATTCGATGCAATTCCATACAAGTTTAGAATTTATCTTGTTGGAGCTCAGTGCTTTTAAAGCGGCCTGGCTGTCTGATATTATATTTATGTTTTTGTTTGCTAGAGGTCTGTTGGTCAACTCTCTTGCACACAATTCGATAGCGAATATTTCAGCCTGAAAGATTGTGGCGTACCTGCCAAGACTGGTAGATATTTCAATCTTTGGTTTCCTGCTGAAAACACCGGCCCCAACTCCATCTGGGGTTTTTGAGCCGTCTGTGTACATTACGTATTCAGTCTCTGGGCAGAGGATTTGTCCCCTCATCCATTCGGCTCTCTCCGGGAAGAGGACTTTGAACGACTTTCCTACGTGTATTTTTGTGGCTAGCAAGTCAGGAACCATCCCGAGAATTTGGTGGTTTTTTGTTTCACTCAGTATCCCGGAGTGATCCCCGAGTTGCTCTCCATGAGGTACAAGAAGCTACACAATCTACTTCAGATTCTGATCATGAGGATGAGTAACCTGAAATTGCTCCGATTTCTAATGTACCGAGCCTTTATGAAAAATGTGCAATTTTAAGAGACTTTTTGTTAACGTGAATGACTGCTTGCAAATGTGTCTAAGCTGTAAATAAAATGTTGGTCTGAATTTTTTAAAAATGACCTAAAAAATGTGAAAAAATAATTGATTTCTGATTATTTAAAAAAAATTACATACATTATAAATAACATATTTTAGTTACTTGAAAAGTATTAAACAGATGTTCAACATGTGATATTGTATAAAAAAAGGGGACAAAAGGATGAGTTTTTCCAACGAAGTACTTTGAGTTTACTACCATCTGCGTGCGTTTTTTTTGTCTCCCGTGCGTTATTCAAAATTCTCTGTGTTAAATTGCCTACAGATTTATTGTGTTACCGCACGGAAAACGCGTGTGGAAACCTAGTAGTTACCCCGCACGTGTGATGAAAAAGCAGTTTTACACGATGCACAAGTAAGGTTTTGAGGGTGGCTAGTCAACTTTAAAATGTGCAAGTGTGCCATTCAGTAGTAAAACTATTATATAAGTTTACGTGGCGCACGCAAATTATACTTAGCACACGCAAACTATCTTTGTCGCACGCAAATTCGAACCACCAACCTTTCGGTTAACAGCCTAACGCGCAACTGTCAAGTTGACATTACAAAAATTATATTTTTATTTCAGTTAATATTTTTGTTCTGGACCCCTGTTTTATGCTCGCGTTTATTCCGCATTTGCAATAAAAAATAGTATGTGCAACCCGTGCGCTGTTGTCGATTGCTCAATCGCTTCGCACGTGCGTTCAACTTCGCTCTCGTGAGCAATCGCCAACTTATTGCACTTGTTGCACAATATACTATTACGAATATCCAAAACTGAGAGACGCAATCCGAAAGGAACGGATAATTTAACGCATTGCCATCCAAACGTCAGAGATTAAAATGTTTATTTATTATTAGATATTATATTAAAATTATTTATTTTATACAAAAATAGTTGCTGAAGATAATAATTACATTTTTACTAAGCATGTATTTTTAATTAATTTTTGTTGAAAACAGCTATATTGTGTAATAACAAACAAGGACAAACACTATTGAAAAGTTTGGTGAATCCCGTGCAATAGCCTTGGATATATCTAAAGCCTTTGACCGCGTTTAGCACCAGGCATTGTTAAGTAAATTATCTGCCTACGATCTTCCAACCAAACTGCGCCAATGGCTCTTGAGCTTCATGCAAGATCGCTCCTTACATGTGGCAGTTGACGGTATTTGTTCTGATGCGTTTAAAACTAATGCCGGGGTTCCCCAGGGTTCCATCCTGTCCCCTAACTTATTTCTTTTACACATCAACGACCTTTTGAAAACCACCACGAACCCCATTTACAGTTTCGCAGACGATAGCAAACTTGTCTCAACTTTCACATCATATCGATCACTTTCGGTGAATGATACAAATAGACTCAGGCAGGAATAGGTTGATTCCATCAATAGAGATCTTAAAGCAATCGTCGAGTGGGGAACCAACAATCTTGTTCAGTTCAACGCCCAAAAAACACAAAGTGCCACGTTTTCCAAGAAAGTAAATTCCTCAAATCATCCCATCACAATGTCCGGAAATACCCTTGAACCAAGTTCCTCCATCTCGATTTTGGGAGTCACGGTGTCCAATAATATGTCTTGGCATGACCATGTTGCTAACATCGCAAAGTCGGCAAGCCAGAGGCTAGGTTTTCTGTGGAAAGCCAGAAAGTTTTTTACTCCTGATCAACTGTTGACGACGTACAAGGCTCAAATCCGACCTCTACTGGAGTATTGCTCGCACATTTGGGGTTCAGCACCAAGGCATTCTCTTCGTCTTCTAGATTCCATTCAGCAAAGAGCCATTCGCTTGATAAACAGCTCAACTCTCACAGATACCCTTCACCCTCTAGAACATAGAAGAAGAGTTGCAGACCAGTCATTGCTCTACAGATATTTCCATGGCAGATGCTCCAGAGAAATAAAAACTCTTGTACCACCATTGGCCACATTCATCCGAAGAACTGGGCACGCTGATCAGTCTCACCCATTTACTCTCAAGATTGACACTACAAGGACCAATCTTTATCAAGAATCCTTTTTTTACAGGGCTGCTACGGAATGGAATAAGCTTCCAAAATCAGTTTTTCCAGAGAACTATGACCTGCAACTTTTTAAAAAGCGTATCCACAATCATTTCCTTTCTATAATCCCTTCCCCTTCTAATAGTCGCAGTGCGGGCCGTCCGCGGCCCACACGATAGTTCTACCCTTTTTGCGACTATTTTCATAAAAAAAAAAAATAACAATAAAGAAATTTAAATAAGCATATTCTGGGTTATCGCAACAACAAAAAACAACAGATACTGTTGGAAACATATGGAAGTATATTATACAAATATTTCCGGAAAATGACAAAAATACATTTGCAGTTGCATTGACTTGCATAAAATGGTAACTTCGTTAATTAAATAATGCATCCCTCTTGACTTGGTGTATTTACCGCAGACACATGAAATAGAGTCTTGTCTGAGAAAGGAAGTCTGCGGTTTTGTTATTAATTATAACTTTCGGGCTTACTTTGCATTTCAGTGACACTCTAATTTTACTTAGTTCACGGTATCTGTTTATGTAGTTATCACGCCTTAACAGACGTATTTTGGACGATTGTCTTTAGAAAATAAATAAAAATGCAAATATGTAATGGAAAACGGTCTATCAAAGATTAAAATATAAAATATAGACTTAAAATATCAGTGGTCTGGGCGCGACCCGAGAGGTCCACTCGACTAACTTCTCAGTGGAAAGAATGAAAAAATACCATATGTTTTGTTGTTATAATTATTAAAATTATTATAAAAAACGATTTTGAATTGTTTATAACTAATTATAATTGTCATTAACAATATTCTGTTTATGTCAACCGTATTCTTTCAAACTTTTTCTTATCATTTCATGAGCGGGAACTATTTTCAATTGTTTATAATCTCGGAAAAGTATGCGGCAAATCTTGGGGAATGAACCCCAAACATATTTACTAGATTTATCAAACAATGATAATATTTATGGTCACGTATGGTTCAGTAGTCTGATGGACCAAAGGGTTACAACAGACAGCTAGAGCAAGGCTTGCTGGCCTTCAGCGGTTGGCATGCCTGGCCATAACTAAAGCTATGTCCAGCACATCAGCAGCAGCGATGAAACACCTCCTAAATATTTTTCCCCCAGATAAGGCCAGGATAGTCTCCAACAGATTGCTGTCTTTGGAAAGGAAAATTTAAGAAGAGCAACTCGGGAACCATTCCGGGATTCCAAATGAAACAAAAAACCATCAAATTCTCGGGATGGTTCCTAATATGCTAGCCACAAAAATACACGTAGAAAAGTTGTTCAAAGTCCTCTTTCCGAAGAGAAAAAAATGGGTGAGAGGAGAAATCCTTTTCCTAGTTACTGAATACGTAATGTACACAGATGGCTCAAAAACTCCGTGTAGTTGGGGCCGGTGTTTTCAGCAGGAAACCAAAGATTGAAATATCAACCAATATTGGCAGGTATGCTACAATCTTTCAGGCTGAAGTCTTCGCTATCGAATTGTGTGCAAGAGAGTTGACCAACAGACCTCTAGCAAACAAAAACATAAGTATAATATCAGACAGCCAGGCTGCTATAAAAGATCTGAGCTTTAACAAGATAAATTCTAAACTTGTATGGAATTGCATCGAATACCTAAAGTACCTTGGTGCGAACAACAGAATGACCCTGTTGTGGGTACCTGGGCACCAGGAGGTGGAGGTAAACGAAAAAGACGACACTCTTGCAAAACAGGGGGCCGAATATTTCGGGGTTGACTTACTCAAAGGCGTTTTTACCTAAACTCTCGAGAAACACAACTAAGCAGATCCTAGAATGGAGCAGGAATGACCTGCGAATGCTAACGGAAATGCTTACAGGATACTGTCGTCTAAGATACCACCTCGAAAAGATAGATCTGAATCAACAAACGGACTGTCGGTTTTGCTGCGTGGAAGACGAAACTGCTGGACATATACTATATTCATGCCCGGCCTGGGAAAAATAAAATTCAACATATTTGGTTATAACAACCTAGAACCTACCGATACAACCATAAACTTCGTGAGAAGGACTGGATTGTGCGGTGAACTGTAACCTCTAGGGGTGAGCCACAATAGACCTACTAAAGGTCGCAGTGAAGAGGCGATCTACGCCCCACTCACATGATACCTAACCCAAACTAACCTATAAACACTGTAGCTGGTAAAAAAAAAGTTAATTTTAAAACAAGAAGGAGTGTGGAGACAAGTGGAAAGTTTTAATCCTAATTGTTTTCTCTTGGTAAGTATGTGTCCACGTTAATCAGCGGTCCAAGTGAATTCGTAGGTACCTACTTTGCTTTTTTTTTTTGTTTGCAAAAGATGCACATTTAATTTTCATGAGTTAAGCTCATACAGGCTCGTACAGGGAAAAGTGGAAGGTAAAAGGTGGATAGGGCGAAAAGCTGTCCTGGCTATGCAATATCAGGCAATGGTGTGGTCTTTCGGCCGAAGAACTGTTTCGTGCGGCAGCCGATAGGAAAAGATTTCAGGAAATCTTAAGCATGATGATAGCCAACGTCTAAAGAGGGACAGGGCACCAGAAGAAGAAAAAGTTAAGCTACATTTCAATCAGTAATTGTTGGATATTTAATTAAAACAGTAAAGTACAAATATACCCTTAATATATATATATATTGGATAAAATTCGACCTTATCAATGATGAAAGCAATAAAACTCAATTATTTTTGTATAGAATGTGAAAAATATTAATTGCACTTAAAATGTCTGCTAGTGTCATTTGGTACCAATATAAAAACTTTTAAAGTTTAAACATTTTTGGAGCAACCATTATTCTGAAATTTTGCATATTAATAATAGACGGCATTATTCAATGATTGAAATAATTGATTTTACATATAAAATACGAGTAATGTAGGTAATGTATTAATTGAAAAATAATCTAAATTCTACACTTTACGGATGAATATATAATTCCTTAATGCAAAATTCATCAATCATATGTTTAAATACGCGCTCCATTTCCATTAGTTTGACGTGTTCTCAGTTTGCAATAAATATTAGGTAGTAACCTACTATTCCAGACTCCAGACAACGTACAACCGAGACGCCAATAAATACGGAGGTGAGTTGTAGTAGTTTCACTAAATTTAATATTGATTTTATTCCACAATTCGGTTTTATCTGCTACAATAATACAGTGCCCATTAGGCATTTACTAGGACCTGGTAAATAATTAGTACGTGTATCAACAAAAAGGAAGTTATTTTTAGCAAATTCTATTTAAAAAAACTCATAAAATCGATTCAGTTCTATCAAAAAATTTAAAGCGGCGTGCCAAGCAAAAGGTCTTACAAATAAATTTATTTGAAAATTTACAAAAAAAAAATATTTTGTTTTATTTTAACCTACGAGGGCAGTTTGATAAGTCAATGACTTTTTGAATTTCCCGCGCAGTTACTCCAAATGCAACAGTGCTGCCGTCAACTATAATCAATCAGTGGGCAACTTTCTAATTTTGAGCAAGCTACGTCGTGCCGTTGGTGTTTGATAGCCGTTCAAAGCAGACAACCTTGTGAATTTTTACGAAAATGGAAAAAAGTGAATTTCGTGTGCTGATTAAGCATTACTTTTTACGTAAAAAATCCATCACTGAAACTAAGGAAAGACTACGGGGACTTGGCACCATCAATTTCAATGGTTAAGAAGTGGTTTACAGAGTTCCGTTGTGGTCGTACCAGCACTAGTGACGCCGAACGTCCAGGTCGTCCAAAAGAAGTGATCACGCCGGAAATCGTCGATAAAATCCATGAAATGATATTGGATGATCGGAGAATGAAAGTGCGTGAGTTGGCTCATGCTGTAGGTGTATCTCAACTAAACGGGTACATCATATTTTACACGAATATTTGGACATGAAAAAACTCTGCGAGATGGGTGCCGCGATTGCTCACACTCGACCATAAGCGCAATCGTGTGACCACTTCAAAAGAGTGTTTAGCGATGTCCAGCCGTAATCCGGACGAATTTTTGCGCCGTTTTGTTACTGTGGATGAAACATGGATCCATCACAACACGCCAGAGACCAAGGAACAATCGAAACAGTGGGTTGCTCGGGGTGAACGTGGACCAAAGAAGGCGAAACAGAGTCGGTCAGCCAACAAGGTCATGGCCACAGTTTTTTGGGATGTACGCGGTGTCATTCACATCGATTACCTCAAGAAAGGTAAAACGATCACCGGCGAATATTATTATTATTAATATTATTCAAAGCTTTTGAACAGATTCGACGTTGATTTGAAGCAAAAACGGCCGCATTTGGCTAAGAAGAAAAAAGTGCTGTTCCATCAAGACAATGCACGTGTGCACACTTGTCTAGTCACGATGGCCAAAATCCACGAATTGGGATACGAACAGCTACCCCATCCAGCATATTCTCCAGATTTAGCCCCCTGCGACTATTTTCTGTTTTCAAACCTAAAGAAATGACTGTGCAGTAAGAGATTTGTGTCGAATGAAGAAGTCATTACCGAAACAAACGCGTATTTTGAGAGCTTTGAAAAAACCTATTATTTGGAGGGAATAAAAAAATTAGAAAAACGCTGGACTAAATGTATCGAGCTAAAAGGTGATTATGTAGAAAAATAAAATGTTTATTTGCGGAAAAAAATTTGTTTTATTCAGAAAGTCACTGACTTATCAAACCGCCCTCGTATTAATTTATAATTTTCATGAATTCCAGCAATTCTGCGAAACAGAAATAAAATGGGGTCGTGCATAACTTTATGAGTATCCAGAACTGTCAATTAACGATCCAGAATACATACATATAGTCACGCCTTTTTTATGTAGATATAGACAGAGATCACTTCTTTCCACTTGCTATGGTTCTTCTTCCTTTTCTTCTTTTTCTTCCAGTACCTGTCCGTTACCGGACGTTGGCGATCATTCTGGCAATAATTATTTATCAACTGCGTTTCTAAATAGACCCATGGTGGAGGTTGCAAACCAAGTTCTCAGGTTTTAAGCTATGAGATCCTTCTTCTGCCTGGTACCCTCTTTATAAGCACCTTTCCCTGTAGGATAAGCTGCAACAGACCGTATCTTCCGCTGTTTCTCATGATGTGTCCTAAGTATTCCAATTTCCGACTTTTGACTGTACTTATGATCTCCATTTCCTTTTTTAAAATGTCGAGTACTCTTTTGTTTGTGAGGGATTCTTAGTATACGTCAATACAGCCACATCTCAAATGCGTCCAACCTTTTGATGGCTGCATCTGTTACAGTCCATGACTCAACTCCATATAGGAGTACAGGAAACACATAGCATCGGAGAAGTCGTATTTTACTTTTTAAGTTCAGAAAGTGGCGTTTAAACAATTTCGACATTTTAAGGAATAAAGCACGAGCCCTCTCTATTCGACAACGTATTTCGAGAGAATGATCCCAACTCTCGTTGATTTTAGTTCCCAAATATGTTGTAGTTTTTACATTTTCTGTATTATTTCTAATAAGCTGCCAGGGTGGTGGTGGATTTTGCTTATCACTATGATTCTTACACACGTTTTTTGCTTCTTCTACCTTCATCAGCGCTTTCATACAAGCTCGACGGTTGCTGGTAATCTTGACCTGGCCTTTCTTCAATGCAACTATGATCTTATCGAGATACGTTTGCATAGGTCGACCTCTATCGTCTTGCTCTTACGCACCCCTTTTAAAAATCTGTTTCATCAATCTTCTTTTCTTCACCTGGCCTTTCTTCAAAACAACTTCGATCTGATCGAGATACGTTTGCATAGGTCGACCTCTACCGTCTTGCTCATTCACACTCCTCTTATAAATCTGTTTCGTGAATCTTTTTTCGTCCATTCTCTCTACGTATCTGAACTATGTCATTCAATCCATCATTGTCGTTCACACCACAGCGCGTTTCCTTTTCATACTATTTTTGACTTGGTCTTTTTTTAAAACAATTTTGATCTGATTTTTAGTTTACAGCAATTTATTATACTTGATCTTTACTTTTGGCAACTACCAATTTTAAAGAAATAAACTAACACATATATAGTACATTTTTATTTATTTTTTATTAAAAATGAACATAATTTTTCGCTCGAAATGGATTTTTTTGTCGCACAAATTGTTTAAAAAGAAAACAATAGAAAGAGCTCGTTAAAAACAATCATTTTAAGAGTGTTCTCTATGAACGCCGACAAGGTACGTTTTTGTAGTTAACGAGTCCGAAATCCTCGCTATAGGCGAGAGCAAAAGCGAAAATAGAATTTTTACATTTATTGTGGGCAAATACTTTAGTGATAAAGCGAGAATATTCGAGAGTATAGCAATTAAAACTAACAGAAAAAATACAGTTGATTTATTACTTCGAAGATGGAATTTATTGCATTCATAATTTAGTAAGTTGTACTTCAACAACGTTAATAACTTTTAGTGTAATTATAGCACCACCAGTTTAACTTTGTGTACAATAAAAATCCCCATTTTCATGCGACTTTTGTTTAGTAAAACTTAAGTAATGATTACATTATTAACGATGTACCTGTAATTGATTGAGTAACTACAATAACATCAAATTTATACACTACGATTAAGAAATATGTCCATCATTTCTTAGAAAACTGTAGTGCAATAATGCTCATTACACTACATAATTCTACCTGGCTTAGCTACTAGAAAAATCCCGAAAAAGGTACAAAACTTTGTACTGATGTAGTAATAATGATGTTTGTGTAGTAACAGCTGTATTTATGTAAGGTGGTAGATGGTTCACCCTCCATCGCCCGGTGAAACACCACCGCTCTGATTATAGGTGCTGTGAAATGACTACTCATGTTTCGGCACTTGGTCAGAGATTCCGTTCACTCAGGTGAAATGTGTTCTAGTTTATATTCGAATGGAAGTATCAAGGCATCAGTTAGGCCTCTCTGGGGCTGAGGGTACAGCATTGAAACAGTTCCGAAGGCTGGCCGCCAAGTAGTACAGTGGCCCCTCGACCCTTTGGCAACGCTCTGGGAGGCAGCCACATCAATTGGTGTATAATCCCGATACTCCTGTTCTGCCAGTTCGTGACTGGGGGGAAACCGAGCTCGTGTATTCGGGGGGGCATTGTCGAGGCCACAGTCCATCGAGGTCAACTGTTCGTCGCAGTGCGGGCCGTCCGCGACCCACACGATAGTTCTACCCTTTTTGCGACTATTTTCAGTAAAAAAAAACTTATTCACTGATTAAGTGATATAATATTACATCCTTTAGCAAGTAGTTAGGTCATTTACACGTTACTGCAAAGGAGAAGTGACGATACTGATTGCAGAGCTATCGACCACGTCATTCAGTCAGTCAAAACAAATTACAAGCAAGAGTAACCAAAAAGTCACAAGTTAGACAAATAAGTGGCACATCAATCTAAATTAGTCGATTTACGCCATTTTCAAGGATAAGTAATGTAATATGACTACGCACTAGAAATAGTCAGCTAGCAAACAATCTCACGCGCCAACGAAACATAAAAACTATACGTTGAACAACACGTATAAAGAATAAACATAAGAAAGTCAGCCTCATTTCTGGCTCCTAGGACGCCACTCTTAGTTGCTTATACACAACAAATTGCTACTTTTCAAGAAAAGTTCCTAACTCCGGGAATGCACCATAAAATCCAACACTAAAGTCATTTAGATGGTTGTCAGATGGTTCAAAGTAGACGTCCATCGCAACCTACATTACATTACAATCTTGTGGTTGGGCCATTGGTATGGGCACCTATGTCTCCTAGATCTTTTGATCCTCTGTGACTTCCGCTGTGTCTTTAGGGCATAAGAATTCCAGTCCGCTAGTTTTGGCAAACCGCAGGATTTCTGTTGGCCCTGTCTCATTTAGATCACTTGGATCCATTATCATGCGGCTCCAGGTTTGATACCTGTACACCGCTAGCATCGGGCAGCAACACAGAATATGTATGCTGCTCTCTTCCTCTTCGCCGCATAGTCAGCAGTTTTTCTCAGCCGCCAGCTTAAGTTTGAAGAGGTGTGCCCTTAGTGCGACGTGGCCAGTGATCAGGCCAAGCGTGCTGCTTAGCTTACTCCGGTTTATCGTCCAGAGTGCGTCTGCCTTCTTATGGAGAGGTTTTTTCATTAGCTGTTTTGATGTTCTGCAGCCAGTATTTGCATTCCACTGAGCGATATGTTCTTGCTCAAGGATAAGCTTCAATTCATGTTTCGCTTCGGCAATTGACAATCCAACCAACTGGCTTCTTGGTTTCACCAGGGTCCCATTTCTTGCCAGTTCATGGGCTACCTCATTGCCATTTATCCCTGTAATTGCAACCTAAAGATACCTACGATTGAAGATGAGAGCAAAAAGTTTGCACGCAAACTCCAGAAGAGGCTGGAAAGCCACAAAAAAGTAATCCTGCTACACAAGAAGGACTGGTTTATTCTGAGATTAAAAAGACTGACATCGCTCAAACTAGTGTCAGTAAAGTGATTATAATTTCTAAAAGCAAGGAAATTATAGATGAATGAAAATGTGAAACGCAGAATTGTTTACAAATTGTTTTAAGACTGTCCACAGGACATTCTGACAATGTCACAAAATAATAAAGAAACTTAACCTAATTTGTTTTTTCGAAGTTCTTTGATAAAAATTGGGACGTGTTTGAAATTCAAAACAACTATAATAATGGAGTTAGGCACTACAAAAATGTATTTTGCATAATCAACTCTTATGAAATTTCTTTTCGTAAACAAATAATGTGTTTTACAAAAATATGCACTATATATTCAATATATTACGATAATATTAGAATTCGAGAAATTAGATTTGGTCGAATAACATATTTCGTATAAATATTTCTCTAAAAACGACAGATGAATGCAAGTAAAAGCAAAATGTAGTAGCAGATGAATAATGGTTCTATTTTAAATGGAACGCCGAATACAAAAGAAAAAGCTTTGTTGCGATTTAATCAGTCGAATAGAGTGACACATGAACTTAGACGCAGATCAAATGGAAGAATGAATGATTTTGTGATGAAGTTTGTTCGTTTATATTCAAATGTCTAAATCCAAATAGATTCATTTAGTGAGCAATGTTTTTACGTTAACAAATAATAAATTTCTTTTATTGAAATTTTTTTGACAGGTCATTTTGTATCGAATGAAACAATTTCACCCAATCATGTCAACATTACACTGATAATTGCGTTCAGAGCAATTATCAATCACTATGACAACACGATTGACTTTGACAACTTCATTCCAAATAAATTTCAAAATGTCACGTTTTGGCAATGCGGATGTATAAGTATAAATGCACTAATCAAAGAAAAATTTTCCAGAAATACAACCTACAGTCACAAATATATTTGGGGAATATTTATGAAATTTTGCTGCGAACGAGAATATAAATTAAATGAACATGAAGCTTAGAAGAATTGGCATTGATAATAAAGGAACGGTGAAGACAATGTGAAATGTTTCGTGCAAACTTTTGCAAGAAAATTACTATAATGACTATAATATTATGATTGACCCGTTTAACAATATAGTATTTAAACCAGCCCGAGATGCCCGCGATGCAATCAGGAAGAAACTACAAGCAGATCCGTGTAAACGTAAAATAATGATGACTCTCCAACAAATCGCATTGAATACTGCCACGTCTTTTTTTGGTTCTCTAAAGAGTACTCTGCTAGTGGTCTCTCTACTGGCAAATTATGCCCGAGCTCAGCCGTAGAGGGTAGAAGAAAAAAAATCTAAAAGTGAGCCGCGCCACCGACTTAAAACGGTACAAGCCGGAAACCCCTAGGTCTTGTAGGCACCAGCAGAGCCACGCGAAGAACAACAAACAATTATGGTGAACTAGATAAATAAAACTATATACAATTACTGCAATATATTAATTAAGTAAAAATGATGTTCTGATTTTTTACAATAAATTCTGTATTTTCGTAAAGTGGTTTAAACGAATTTAATACACTTTCTTAAAATAATATTTAAATTAATTATAACAATCTTCCAGACAGTAATAAAAACCTAATGAGGTACAAAAGAGAATTAAAATAACAAAAAAAACAACAACAAGAAAATGTTCACAATATTTAAAATTTCGAAAATAATTGGTTTTATATAAAATTCCTGATAGCAAAAGATTAACACAACAAAAAAAAGGAAATACCAAATAAATGGACTTGCTACAAAAATAATATTTTAAAAACCCTTACAATATCCACATAAATTATATTCAGTGATATATAAATTCAGATTCAGCTTGGAGCCGGTACAAATTTAACGAAAAATAATTTGGTTACTTTTAAACTATTGAAAACTTTATTGGGACGTCACTGGGAGCAGGTACAAATTAAATGAGAATAACTTGTTACTTTTAAATTATTGAAAACACTTAGATCAAGCACATAATAACTGATAAGTTGATAAAATTAAATTCCATACCATGTAACCAATTGAAAACCTCACTGAGACGTCACGGTAACATCGATGATCCAAGAACCGAAAAACCAAATAGTATTATCAATAATTTCTGCTAAAATTACCAGGCAAGTCTTTATAACGCTGAAATTTATCGTCGATGTGGATGGAACGGCACGTGGTACTTCACGATGGCTTCACTTCATCAAATCCCACAAGTGGTGATCTTAACTCGACCCCAATATCCAAAAATATTCACCACATAGGCACGACAGAATGGTCAAGTTAAGAATTAAATGGTTTATCTTCCTAATCCAATAAAGATGGCCCCAAATTCAGCCAGATATGGAAGAAGAAACCGTAGAAGTTCCGCTCCCGTGTTAATATTCAACCGTTCCAAAAACTCTCAACCGACTTCCACCACTGCCACCAAACGAAAGATGAACCTTCCTCGCTCCCAGACCGGACATCAAGAAAATGACCCGGGACACGCGTCAGCCAACCTTTCCATGTATAAGTCCCTAGTTCATAAACGCGCTCGTTCGCATCAGTTGCCAGCCCATTCAAACCAACAATAATATATCTAACAACACACTACAATCGAGGCCAATAATCAAGGCGAAGTCCAATAAGAGAGACAAAAAAGTCACAGCTATTAATAATCGAATTCTATCACTACTATATAGGCAACACTACATACAACGAACCCAAATGCAGACTATTATAATAATGAAACGGCAGATAGGAGAAGAAAATAATAGGCACGTGACAATACAACCCGGTGTTCAGTAAAACGTACCAAGGTGGTTCTAAAAGCTGTACAATTAGTAAATGGTTGGTTTCCAATAGTAAAAGACAAAGCTGCCCTGTACGTCTTTTTCATTAACTGATATTAAATCGAGGCGACAATATTACCTCACCACGACTGTTCTTAAAATCAAATCGACACTGGAAAAAAGAAACTGACAAATGGTACGATAATGTAGTAAATACATAGTAAATGTAAGAAATACAATAAATGGATGGACTAAATCTGCTGCCGAGGCATTTGGCTTGAATGTAAAGGACAAAAAGATAACAAATCATTCGAATAGATTAACTGCTGTGAGCGAAATGGCAAAAAGTGGTGTAGAACAACAATTGCTGAAAATTACTGGTCATAGCAATCGAAATTCTATATAACCATACTTAAATCTCCATCAAGAATACCACAACAAAATCATAAATATTATGCGTGGTAATAGATCTTCTATAGTAGAGAACAGCAACGAATCTAATGTTAAGTTAAATTTTAATAATTGTACTTTCACTAACTGTACTTTTAATAAATAAATAAATGTTTCGTTGTGTTGAGTTATAAATTTGTTTGTTAAAAATTTTTCCGCCAAATATCCCTCGGACATTGACAAATGCCTCATAATTTTATGACAAATTTCTCAAGCTTGTTGCTTGGTAACCGCCCTCAGCCTTTGGCTTTAGGCTGTTACCAAGGAACGAGCTTGAGAAATGTGTCATAAAATTATCTCGTTTATTATCAATGTCCTAGGGATATTACTACTGACAACAGAAACTTAGCTTGAATAGCGCGAAAACGGTACGCAAAATTTCTTTTGCAATCGGCATAACACTATATTAGAAATAATTATTTAAACAAAAAGAATCATTCCTAAATAATTGTTGGTAATGGTAAGAGAATTGATGTCTTCAAAGGTGATATTTTTCGCTTATAAAATTACTTCGTAATCAACTTTTTTACGGGACAAATCTATCAAATGGTTAAAATACTAATTGTGAAAAATTTAATTCAAGTCATAAAACTCCCAGACAAAATTTAGTCACTATTATTAACTTCCCAGCGGGAAGTTATAGTAATGGGTCCGATTTTGCGAATCCCGAATTTTGACATATCTCCACATTTCAAAGTCGAATACAATAGTTTTTAAGTGGACGTCGTGTAGACCTCTCGGGTCGCACCTTTATGCTAACTGTAAGGGTAGAAGCGATGCTTAAGGCTTCACCATATCTTTTCCGAAATAATGATTTAATTGACACAACCAGCTGGAGAGTAGTAGGTTTTATCAACGTAACTCCAAATTATCAATAATAATTTATAATCCAGTATACTTATTTTAAATTGCTTATACCCTAACATTGTCATATACCTTCCAAAAACTTCTTAATTTTAAATGATGAAGGGTATCTTTTATTAAGTAATAACCCTAAATATATTGGTACTTCGTAGAATTTTGTGTCTTAATTTAACAAAGACGAATACAAAATGAACACGCTTTTAAAAGGTTTCATAACTATTAAAGCCAATATAAACTCATCTGTCTAATGTCTAATGGCTTTGTCAAGATGTCTACATTACTTATTAAAACACTTAGGGAGAGCATCCGTAGATGCTAGTAAACAGGGTTTAAGTACCCTGATGATCATTTTTACCATCACCTTTCCTGCTTTATAGTTATTTATCTGATTTTTCTGTTTAATTTTTATTCCTTAATTTGTGTTTTGAAATACCCACATGTCCGAAGGAATAATTAAACATATTTAAAGAGTACTAAATACTTAAATTTGAATAAAACGTATTAAAATTTTATGAATAAATTTAGCAGTAAAAAAAATAATAGTTGTAGTTGCCCCCTTTTTATTGACGTAATGAATAATAAAAACTAACTGCAAAATTAATTTGCCAACATAAATTGGACAAAAGTAACAAAACAAATTAAATTAAACAAATTGCTATAACGAATTCATTTTAATAATTTTTTATGGACATTGGTTACATTAAAAGTTAGAAATAACGTATTTGGATACTATAAAAGTGAATTGGCTTTAATATTTCTCTATAAGATTGTAATTATTCTTAAAACTTAATAAATAAATTTCTAATGTTGAAAAAAAAATTATAGTGTAAGTAGGATCCTATACTTCAAGACGAAAATAATAGCCAGTGACTCATTCAAAGCTTCGTGAATCAACAGTACAAGAGCGGCTATAGTATAACAAACCATTATTGAATGCTTTCCAAGTGCCGCTTATTTTAAATGCGGATACAACATATTTGCAAAAAATGCGAACCGTTGTCAAATGCCCAAGTTATGCAGATGTGTGCAGTGCCCCGTTATCAGCCTAAGCTTTTTTCTGTCCTGTTTCAAGGCCTGAGTAGCAAGTGCAAGGTTTGGTTGCCCAACCATTTTTTGCTGTGCCTCAGACTATTGGTTTTTAGCCAGCTTCCTTTTTGCTGCCAAGACTTGGCTTACAAAACTTTCTTTAGTAATATTTTAAGAAATAAATTATTTTTTCCGATTGATATCGATTTACCGTCCATTTAAACATGACTGAAAGGTGAAATGGATATCAAATGACCCCGGGCTATATTGAAAAAGTTCAGCTAATTATCATTCTCGGGTAAGAAACACTTTCGCACACTCGGTAATCCACTCATCCGTTTTATCTGTTACTTCGAAGGAGTTATTGAAAAAGTTTTTATTCGCGTTTGGATTGACGGGAAAAGACATAATTGGACACGAGTGGAAGTTTGATGAGCCACTGCAAACAACTATTTAAGTTTGATTACATTGAATGAAGGACGAAAACAAAAGTCAAAACTGTATGGAATTGATTAATAAATGTTATTGGAAAAGGATACACTAAGAGTTTGTTGTGTTTAGGAAACTAACAGATGTAAACTCAGTCTCATCAACAAAATAAAAAAAAATTTCCAATGTTTTATACAGCAGTTACTAAGAATCTATTTTTAAACTAAGAGAACTTCTTTAAGATATTTCTAGTTGTTATATGATGAGAAATTTATTATCTTTATGTGCTTCTATATTTGGCCCGAAAGACAAAATAGGAAAAAATCAAAGAAAAATTGTTGTTGGGAGTAAGTTGGTAATTCTCTATACACAACTTTCATCCTTGTAGACCATGGGTATTTTTTATGCATAGTTTCTTAAGTAGGGTATTTTCCACAGGGTGTATACACAGGGCTAATAAGTTAGCAAAAGCGGGATCAGAGACCAAGTTCGTGGGCCCAGAGGCAGTACTAGAGATTTCCTTCTGTCTAGGTAGAGGGGCAATTCGGGGTTGGCTCAGCGACCAGAACTTAATGTACCGGAAAACAGAAACCAAAGACAAGTGCAGACAGGCAGATATCACATGCACAACTTGGGGCTTACCGATAGTCCTAATTGTGAATTGTGTGGAGAAAAGGAAACTAGCCTTCACATCCTTGGCCAACGCCCGGCGTTCGCCGGACTAAGGCTGACTGTACTGTGCTCAGCTTCACTTGGGCCCGAGCAATTAAGGCAATTATCGATTAATGACCTGCTCCTTTTTTGGAGGAAGCCGGGTGTAGTGGATCGCTAATGGCTGTCACGGGAAGACACAATGGATATTTTCTGAGTGCCGTTGGCTGGTTTCGGAAGGAACCGCCCCCCAGCTTATTATTATCATTATTTTTAAAACTAATATTAAGTGTATGCAAATAATTTATTTAAAATAAGAGACATCAAAACACCATATTGCAACCTTTTTTTTGTAAATATCGTTAATATATCTATAGATACATTTTTGTAACAGTTTTATAATAATATTAGCCATTATTTTATTATTGTAATTAAAATGGCCAGTTAAAATAAAAGCAAATAAAATCTTTTAAACTAAGCCAATGAAAAAGTTGTCACTGATGTATTTAGGTCTAGGTGATATAATATGCTGTAAAAACATCTGCAACTATTAAAACCTCAATAGTTATGCTACAATATTTGAGGCTAAATTCTTTGCTTTCAAATTGTGTGCAAGAGAGCTGAGTCACAGACCTCTAGTAAACAAAAACATAAGTATTATTTTAGACGCCCTCTTAAAGCATTAAGCTTCAATAAGATAAACTCTAATTGTATTGTAATTCTTAAATACAACCAAGCAGATCCTGGAATAAAGTGAAAACCATCTACGAAATCTAACGGGACTTCTTACAGGGCATTGTCGTTTAAAATACCACCTCAAAAGGATAGGTTTAAATCAACAAACGGACTGTCGGTTTTGCTGCGTGGAAGACAAAACACATACTACGTTCATGCCCTTGCTAGGAAGAATAAGGTTCAACATGTTTGGCTGCGAGCTTTTTAAACGTTTTATCAACATATGGTACAAGCAATATTTTTTTTTTAAGTTTTTTTTTGTATTTTATCATTTATATTTATGAACTATAAATAACAACGTATAAAAATTTAACCTTAACCCTTACACTGCATAATAAAATTGTAATCATCAAGTCAATTAAAATAATTATTTTCTATCAAACAATTAAGGTTAATTATTTCATCCGTTTATTAGTAGTACCTAACAAAAACGGTTTAATAAAAAATAAAAACGTCATTTTATTTAACACAACATGCTAATTAGTAATAAGATAAAAATAGAGTGATTATATTTTCTGTTTTGGTGTATATAAAATATTATTAATTACTAAATTAAAAATAATTATTATGTAAGTTATATAATTACAGCATGCCGAGAATAATAAAATATTTTCAATAGACACAAAATACCAACTATTTAACAAACATAAAGAATTTGGCAATTGAAAAAGCTATATTTATAATAAATAAAATATTGTTACGCCTATAGGTTGTTTAATAATTGGTCTTCTTCTTCCTATGCCGTCCCCATTAACGGAGGTTGGCGACCACACCTTTAAAAGTTTTTTTGTCTTCAGCCGCGTGGAATAATTCCTCCACATTCATGTTTGTCCAGTCTCAAATATTTCGTAGCCGTGACTTTTTCTTTCTACCTTTCGTTCCGCAATATGTGTCCAAGGTATGCTGTCTTGCGTACTTTTATTGTTCTTAACAATGTTTTCTCTCGACCCGTCCTTCTCAGCACTTCCTCGTTAGCCATCCATGGAATTCTCAGCATTCTTCTGTACATCCAAAGTTCCAGGTCTTCGATCTTCTTTATTATTTGTGATTTTAACGTCAATGTTTCCACCCCGTAAAGTAGTTGGGACCAGACATAACATTCCACAAACCTCAATCTCTTAGATTTCTGTCACATAATAATAATATTCCGAATTTTAAGAATGCTATCCTTGCTATTTCTATTCTTACCCTAAGGGGACGTTCAAATATTACGTAACGCAATTTGGGGTTGGGGGGAAAGTCTTGTAAAACGTTACGATGCACTAAAGTGGTGTGAGGTGGGTTCAAACTCGCGTTAGGTAGGTAACATTGTTTTTTTATTTAATATTTCTTTGCGCAACATCATTGTGAATTTCAGGTAAAATGTTCACTTGATTACATAGGGGGAAGGAAGGGTCACAAATCTTCAAAAGTTGTGTTACGTAATACTTGAACGTCCTCTGATCTGATCTGGATCTAATTCGGGGTTGATGTGGGCTCCCAGATATTTTTATTTTTTCACTTTTTTTATTTGTTACCCATCCGGGGTTAGTTGTTATATGTTTGTAGGTCCCTTCGATATTATCATAAGCTTGGTCTTATCGATGTTAATGCCAAGTCTCATTTGGATGCATTCGCTATTAACTGCATCTAGTAGGGTCGATGAATTTTGGGTCGGCAGTTTTTAAGATATTTTTCTTTCTTATTAAAGTTAGGTAGTGATGACGTAAGCGTGAGGAGTACTTAAGTGAGTTTCAATTCGGGTTTCGCAGTGGTCTCGGTACAAGGAAAGCTTTGTTTGGCATAAATGTTCTTACTCAGAAAAGTCGTGATATGTCAATTAATCTATATGCCTGCTTTATAGATTTCTAAAGGGCTTTTGATCGTGTCCGACACAACATACTAATAGAGACACATTAGAGACATTGGACTGGATGGGGGAGATATTTTTTTTTTACTGAAAAAGTCGCAAAAAGGGTAGACCTATCGTGTGGGCCGCGGACGGCCCGCACTGCGACTATTAGAAGGGAGAGGCATTATAGAATGGAGATGATAGTGGACCCACTTCAGACACTAAAACATAGAAGAAGAGTTGCAGACCAGACATTACTCTACAGATATTTCCATGGCAGATGCTTTAGAGAAATAAAAACTCTTTCTGCTACTACCAAAATAGTGACACCCATCGGGACCTTCAAATTTTCCAGTAGTTATAGTGTTAGTTTTAGTGTTATTAAAAAATTAGGTCTACGAGTGAGTAATATCCTAGTTCCAAGCTTTCCAATTTTGATATTCCTTTGTGAAGATGAATATAAAGAAACTTTTTGCCATCTGATACCTTAGTTTAGATTTGAAAATTCGTATGCTTCAATGCTATATTTTGCCAGTTCTTTTATACGGAGTAGAAGCTTGAACCTTAAACAATCTGTGAATGAAAACTAGAAGTCTTCGAAATGTGGACATACCGCAGAATCTTGAGAATATCATGGACATACCGAGTGACCATCGCAGAAGTACTGAGAATGAAAAGAAGTGTAATATTATCTAGGAGAAAGATTAGTAGAAAGAAGAAAAATATCTTTTTAAAAGCCTACGAGAACGGTTTAATTTATCAACAGCTAAAATATTTCCAAAGTAATGATTACCATGATTAAAACCAATCTCTTCAATGGAGACGGTACTTGAAGAAGCACTTATTAATATCTACTTGATCAGATTGTGATGCTAAAAAAACATCCACCTGAAAATGAATTTAAAAATACTAGAGACCCTTAATATCAACCGTTGGTACGTTACTGAGCGATAATAATTTAAAAGTCTGGTTGAAAGTGGTCAGCAGTTAAAAAGATTATTTGTTGTGTGCCCTTATGCAGGTCATGCCCTCCCTAATTTAAATTAAACTGTTTTTGTATCAGCATTCACGCGAAAGCACGAAATAGTCTCGAGACACTTGTACGGATTTTCAGTTTTCGTAATCCACCTTTTTTACTGCCCAAATTAAATCCTGCAAACTTGATTGGATCCTATTAGTTCAAGTTTGCGAGATTATCTTAAAACCGCAAGTAAAATATATAATATAATTTAGTTTTTTCATTATCCTTTCAATATAATTTATAAAAAGCGTACATGCAGGATAATCCAATTACCCTGAGATGTAGCGCGTTAAGCTGGTTATCTGATAAACACTGCAGGTCAGGACGTACAGGGTGGACCAGATTTAATTTGCAGATACGGAGATTACGTAAACCGTAATAGATACAATATCGGTTAAATGGAAAACAGTTTCGCAGTATGATGTGTAATAAATACAAATATCCGAAAGAGTTCCAATTATGCAATACACATTTTTTATTGTCATTTAGCAACGACGAAAAAAGTTTGAAATAATAAAAGCCCATGCGAAAATGGAATCTTCGCAGAGATTTTGGAAAGTGCGAGGAGAAAAACTTCAAGCATTTGATATTACAAATGTGGAGAAAACACAAAATTCCTATCCAATGAAACACCGAAATAATATGCCTCATATACAGGGTAAATCACTACCAACGGAGAAAACATATAGGATATCCAATAAGAAAAAATATAACTTTGATACGCCACAATTTATTGAATGTATTTTAAAATGTAGTCTTTATCAATATACAAACTACTAAAGTGATAAACATTTTAAAACTTTTGCCGTTTCTTCATAATCCTCTGTCCCATTGATAGTGATTCTACCCGTATAATAAGGACAATGGAACACTTTGTCAAAGTTACAGGTGATATCATTGCTAAATGTAGCATATAAAATCTAAGCTTAAATAAAAGTACATGACAATAAAATAATCGGAGACTGCCAAGGAAGATTACGGGCTGGAAGATCTACAATTGACCATATTTTTAGACTAAAAGGTATTAAAAATAACATCTTTGAACAAAATTTAGATTAACATACACTTACTATTTACAGATTTTAAGCAGGCTTATGACACCATTATTCGAGAAAAACCATATAAAGCATTAATAGAACTAAGAATTCCAACGAAAATAATTAACCTAATAAAAATGACATTTTCGGAAACAAAAAATAAAATTTCTAAAAAGAGAGATCCAATAGCCACAGACTTATTTAACCTAAAAACTAAAACAATTAATCATAAGAAACAAAAAACACAGATCTGGAGTAATGTTGCAACATAAAGACCAATGCATTGCAACGCTGATGATATTTTGCTACGGACGAGATCAAGAAAGTAGTTGAGAATAATGTTTACAAGATTAGAAGAGGTGGCCAGAAAATTAGAGCTAATAATAAAAGCAACAAAAACATAATATATAACAAACACAAAATAAGACAATTTTGAAAATGTAGAAGAGTTTGAGTATTTAAAAGTGACAATTAAACCATGGAACATGAAACAAAGAAACGAAAGATGGAAGAGAAATTTTTTCGGAGGAATTAAAGCAGCAAAAGGGTAATAAAGAAGATGTACAAATAAAGAAATATTGAACCTATATACATAGAATACAGACAATAACAAGAAAAATCCGAGCGCAAAGAGGCAGATGTCTGGGCCAGAGCAGAGATGTAAGAGGAAAGTCTTATTTACAGCAGATAGCGACAAAAAAAAGAAGGACGACCAAAAAAAGTGGTTTCAAGAGGTACAACACTGTAAATTAAAAAGACTGAAAGAAACGTGACAAAAATAAAAATAAATGGAAACAATTAGTAGAGAAGACAGAAGCCAAGATCCTATACGGTCTGCAGAGCTGACATTTAATATAAAATTGCATCCAAAAGGTATTTCAACTCAAGATATGTTGCATAGCGGGATGAAAGTGCTTTTGGATCTAAATTTTTGTTTTCAAAAGTGAAATTTACAAAGAACTTTATTAATTGATGCAAATTTAGGACACCAGCTAAAATTTGCAACGAGGACCATTAATAAAGATTAACAAAAATTAAGTAAAAGTAAAGATAAACAAATAGCTCGCTAAATGAAATCCGAAAGTAGATTATATTAAATCCAAGTATAACAATAGTTTTATGAATTTCTTAAGGGTAAGGAAGCGTTCATTAATTACGTGAGTGATTGTGCTGATTTTTTAATCCCTCCTACCCACTTGGTGAGATTTCTTTACCTGAACACCAATTTGGTTTTCGAGCTAAAAACTCCACTATTCAGCAGTGTCATCGCATAGTACATACAATTAATGAGGCTATAGATGCAAAAAAATACTGTTCAGAAGTCTTCCTGGATTTAAGCCAAGCCTTCGACAAGGTCTGGCATGATTGACTGCTTTATAAAATCAAAAAGTGTTTACCTTATTCATATTTCAAACTAATAAAATCATATGTAATGGACAGATGTTTTCGAACAAGAGTGAACGGAGAACTTTCTGAATTTTACCCAATTAAATCTGGAGTCCCACAGGGTAGCGTCTTGGGACCTGTTCTGTGCCTAATTTATACTTCTGATCTCATAACAACTGACTACACAACAACAGCAACTTTTGCGGATAACACGGCTCATCTGGCAATCCATGAAAATCCTTTAGTAGCATCCTCAAATCTCCAGGAACATCTATTTCACATGGAAGAGTGGCTCACAAAATGGAAAATTAAAATTAATGAGAACAGTGTCCCCCTGTATACATCAATAATATAGAAATTCCAACAATCTCCTGTGTAAAGTATCTAGCGATTTATCTTGACAGCAAGCTGATTTGTAGAGAGCATTTAAGAAAAAAGCGAAAACAAATCGACATAAAAATAAGAGAACTAAAATTGGTTACTTGGTATAAGATCCAAAATGTCGCTAGAGAATAAAATTCTTATATACTAAGCCATAATCTTACCCATTTGGACATATGGCATTGAATTATGGGGATGTGCTAGCAGCTCCAACATTGACCCCATTCAACGCGCACAATCAAAAACTCTTCGCGCAACCAGATACTACATCAAGACCTACGGATTCAGACAGTTAAAGAAGTAATTAAAGAAAGAAGCAACAAACACCACCATAGACTAGAGTCACATGAAAAGACACTTCTTTGACAACTCCTACAAGAATACCCTCAAAGAAGACTAAAAAGGAAATGGCCAGCTGACCTGAAATAAGGTGCAAGAGGTTTTTCTTAATGGAGGAACCTCATCATGTTAAATTAAGGAGCTTTTTACATGTTGTCCTGTGCCAAAAAAATAGCTTAAAGAATTTGTATTTTTCTGATTGCTGTTCAATAAAGGAGAAAAAAAAAATTTCTTGTATTAATTTTAAAATCATTTTTATCTGAAGTGCAGCTGTAATGTTACAGGTCATTAAGATGGCCTACGTTTTTGATAACTTTTGCCTGATCAGTATAAATAATTTTTATCCAAACAACAATGTGTACTAAAATTTCATAAAAAAAAATTACGGTACAAAACTAGAATTTGTGTGAGTCTTAATTCGGATGGTTATGACTGTTTATAGTAAAATACTATTTAAATATGCTCACTATTTGTGCAGCTTGATAATTTCTTATTGCAAAAAAAGAACGCCACTGCGTCGTGACTCGCAACAATATCCGAATTGACGAAAATTAGTTGCGACATTCTCGGGGTAAACGACTGAGCAGTAGTTCAGACAGCAGCTGCATGAATCAACTCATAATCTGATTAGGGGCTGCCGAAGTCACCCTCTTGACCTACACACCCGTCCCTTCCGCGGTTTTGCCAACCATGGAGAACAATTATTTCTATTACCATATGCGAGTTACTCAACTAACTGGAGTGAATCAGATTTCAAGTCTAATACACAAGGAACTAGCGTTATTGGTTTAATAAAAGCGTTTACTAATTTTATGAACCAATATTATCCTTATCGTTGTCAATCAAAGTGTGACAATTTAGTGTTGTAAGTAATAAAAAATTAACTAATAATTTTTTTTAAAAATTAAAATATACTCATTTCAAAACAATATAGAAAAATTAGAAATTATTTCATTACTTTAATAGTTTATATTGTAGCAGAAAAAAAATGATAAAAAATAGTCCCAAGAAATCAATAAATATTCTACTAAAGACTTTACAAGAATGACTAAGCAACAGAAAACGCTGGTCAAAACAGAAGGAATAGAAATACAGACGATCGAAGTCGTTAAGTTCCAGTTTTGATTCGACATTAATTATAGCATATTTCACGAATATACGGTGGTAATGGATTATCGTTAGAAACTCGATAACCAGTATTCAACTGTACGTTTAAGAAGTACTAAAGTAAATTCCCCTAATATTTTTAAACAAATTTCGTAGGTAACGAATTTTATTTTATAAGAGACGTCTTGTTTGAAAATTAAGGGTCAACATTTTTATTTGTTAGCACGGTTAATTTTGCAACCAAATCTGTTCTTAATGACTTTGTTTATTGTAACTAAGCTATTAAGTTTTAATTTTAAAAAGTGTAAAAGATGGAAATACCGAACGAAAAGTTGAAAAATATAAACCCCACCGACATCCAAAGACTAATGACTTTTCCGAAGCTTACGAATTTGAAATTCGCGAAATTGTGTACAAAATGCGTGAAAAAAACATGTCTCTTTAGATTTAAAAATAGAAAAAGTAAAAGAAAAAGATATATTTGAAATTTCTAGAACGAGTCTTTGGAGAATTTTAAAACATATAGAGTTTAAGTTCAAAAATGAAGACAACCGAAAGGCTTTGTGTGAAAAAGCTAGAGTCGTGCACAAAAGATTAAATTTTTAAGAAATTATACTCACTGTAAACAAGATTGCTCTTCATTTGTTATCTGGGCGAAACTTGGATTTTTGCTAAAGGTGAAAAAAATAATTTAGCAGGACGATAACATAAAGTCTATAAAACACACCGACGGTGAAGGAAAAAGTCACAATATTGTGCATGCAGGTGGAAAGAACGGTTTTGTTGATGGGGTGGATCTTTTATTTTCGTCAAAATCAAAATCGGCCGATTATCATGACAATATGGATACAGAGATGTTCGTGAAATGGTTAAAAGAGAAACTATTACCATGGTTACATGAGCCATCTGTCATTGTAATAGATAATGCTCCGTACTATTCGGAAATTTAAAATAAGCAACCAACGAACTCCTAGACAGAACAGAAAATAAAAAAATGGTTTCCGAACGAAATTATTTCATTTTCACAATATTGCTTTAAGCCGGAATTATTATCGATAGCTAGAAGGTACGAGAAAAAAAAATGTACCAAGTGGAACAAATTATACTCAGTTATGGACATCGTGTGCTAAGACTTTCCACCTTATTATTGCCAATTTAATCCCATTGAGAATATTTGGGGAATATGCAAAACTTATTATGACAATCACATTGGATCTAATGGTTATCGAGTTTCTAACGATTATTCGAATCAACCGTATATTCGTGAAATATGCTGTATGTATTTACTCGTATGTTAGTTTATCTATTTCCTTTTGACGGTTTTAATAATTTCTTCTTAGGACAGATTCATTGGAGTTACATCCTGCCCATGATATTTTGAGGATTCTACGCATTACCTACTTTTTAAAGGCTTCCAGTCTACGTAACGAGGACTGAATTTGTTTTTAAAGAATGCACTTCTTGCATTTTTAAACCCCTTTTTGGCAAATAGCTATTATAGTGGTCTGTCACAAATCTTCCCTTTATTTTAAACCTTTTTTGAATGTTTTCTAGTAATGAGTAAAATATCTTTTTAGAGTACATGTTGAAGACAGTTAGAGAGAGAGACTTTTAAAGTACTTAATATCTTTTCCCAAATACAATATTCCGCAGTAATTGGCAAATTTTAAGCAAAAGCAGAAAAACTCAGAAGACATAATAAGTATCTAAGTGAAAACAGATAATCTTCTTAAACCCATTCAGATGTATTATATAAATAATGACTAATATTATTAAGTTTTGCTGAAATGTGTTATATTTAAGAAAGTTTTACGGACAAAGTGTGAACAATTACATCAATTGGATAATTATTTAATTCGTATTTGGAATGTGATATCACCACTCCGTTTTCTAGTACATGACTGTACTTTCTTGTTCTTATTTAACTTGATGTTTTAACTACCCAAGTAGTTTTAATTTACAATATATCTTTGAACGGAGGCATGTTACAGCTCAAGAATTTATGTAGGTGATACACGAAAAATCAAGCGTAAAAAATCGTTTCTAACCAGACTTAGAAATAAAGTATCGGTGTAGTTTTAACGTCTAAAATAAGCTCTTACATTTTTTGTCCCAATTTGTGATGAAACGTGGTCAAAACCTATTATATTTTTAAGAATAAAATGGTTTTTTTAAATTTTTTTTTAAAAACAAACCATTTTAATGTGGCAAAAACACTATTTGATTCCTTACGAAAAAACAGAAAAACAAACCCTGGTGGAGTCAAAACGTTACTTAGATCTTGAGAAAAAAGTTCCCAAAACGATATGTCAAATTTGAACTTATAAAAATTATTTAGGCTTCCACAATGCAACAAAGACCGCGCTGACAGGATATTTTTTTTTAAATGAAAGGTCTTGAATACATCTACCGAATAAAAAATATATTAGCTGATCTTTATTAAGTGATACGTAAATAATCCATTTTTATTTTGGTTAGCGTTTTTCTTTTTCATCAACAACGGTCTATTAAAACTTACCAAACTGGAGAAATTGAACAAGTACGAAACTTACCTGCAACAACAAAAAAATAATTAGAACAAAATTACTTAAAATTATTATATAATAAATGTTAACGGTAATTTAATGCTTTACCAATGTGATAAAAAAGCATTAGATAAAGCCTCTTTCATTAGAGGACTCATACATACATATAGTCTCACCTTTTTCCCGTAGGGGTTGGCAGAGACCACCTCCGTTCACTTGCTACGGTTCTTACACACATCGTTTGCTTCCTCTATTTTCATCAGTGCTCGTCGGTTGTTGGTAGTCTTGACCTGGCCTTTCTTCAAAACAATGTCGATCTGATAGGCCAAGGCCACACTCACCTCATAAATTAGTTTTGTCAATCTTCCTTTATCCATCCTCTCTTTATATATCTTTGTAACCATATCTTCTTTCACACCACAGCGTTTCCTTATCTCACTATTCTTCACTTTATCTAACCGAGTCACTTCGGCTAAAGGTACTTCTCTGACTACTTATCTCCGCATTAATCTTATTTTCATGCTGTTTTTGCCAAACATAACATTCACTACCATACATAAGTGTTGGGCCAGTACTCCTCTATGCACAGTCAGACGTGCCTTTTTTGACACGTTCTGGCTGCTCATAAAGTTATGCATTGCCCCATTCATTTGCTTTCCTGCCAAATGTCACAGTCACACTTTCCATTTCTTGTAAACTTTGAACGAAATATACAAACTCATTTACTTGTTCCACTCTTTCTCTTTTAATCAAAATAGATTTCCATCCAAATTTTGAAACTTAAGTATTGTATAATATTTTCAACTTTTTATTTATGTTTATCGATTCTTTTTAATACGGTTTAGAAAAATTTTTAACCGTGAAATACATAATAAGCAGCTCTTTTCTTGGAATTGCAAATAAAATTACGGAAACTGAATTTTTTGTTACGGGTACATCATCGACAACTTTTTTTGAGTGCAAACTCCAATGCATCCAAACAGGAAGGTTTTTATTTTGTCGCTCGTAAAGAAAAAAAAATGAAGTTATACGAAAGGAATTCGGACAGCGAAGCGTAATAAAACGCAAAAATAGAAAACCTGTCTGGTCGGCAACGTGAGAAGAACTTTTAAAAGACAGAAAATCGAATTGTTAAATCTTTTTGCGGACTTCCACGACATGCAGCATTTCAATAAGTTCCAATATCTGTAAAATGCTCTCAAAATATAGAAAGATTTGGGAATGAAAAAAAGTTTAGTTGAAGTTGGAAAGATTTCTTGGATAAAAATTTATTTATTTTACATGACAATAAATGAAACTTTACTGAAATTATGAAGACAAAACACAGGAGACAATTTGTGTTATTGAGACAAACGGTATTGTGTGACATTCGGTACAAGTCCGAAGTCATTTTATGGCCGGGATTTTTAAAATAAAAAAATATCAACAAAATCTTAAAAGGCGAAATAGTTGAGGATATTAATTGCGCCATTAATGCGCCAATTACTTGTACAGATGTTGAAAAAAGTTTTTCGATTAAAAAACATGTTTTCAGACAGGAGACAAACATTTTTTTAAAAAAGTTTGAACAGCATTTGATTGGAAAATTAGAAAATTTGATAAGAAAATAAATTAAACATTTTGTGCGAATAAAAATATTAGATGGCCTTAGTTATTTTTACCTTTTCTTAATCAATTTTTGTCAAAGTTTTGTATATTGTACTGTAGTCAACCGAAAACGAAAGCCATTTGCAAAAACCTCGTCCACAATTTAGAAAAAGGCTCAGACCCGACGATTTTTAATTAAAGACAGACACTATTATTCGGTATTTTTGACTCCACTACTTTTAACCCCAAGCGAGGGTAAGAATTACCCCAAATTTTTTAAATGGCATTAGGGGTTGAATAAGATGTCTTTCGAAAGCTCTGACAATTCTCTTTACAACAATCTTTAAATTTTACATTTCCTCCCAATACTTTAAAAACAATTACATGTTGAAATTCCAATTATTTTAGTTGCTTACTTACTACTTAATTGATTAAATGTTTAAACTGATGACCGCCCGCTTCCATACAATAATAAAGAATTTGTTCAAATCGTTCACGCACCTTCCAAAGAATTTCCGGAGTAATTCGAAGGCACTCGTCAACGATTCTTTGACGCAAATCTTCCAACGACGCTAGTTGTGTTTTATTGATTTTACTTTTCAGATGTCCCTACAAAAAGAAATCGAGGGGCGATAAATCTGGCGATAGTGGAGGCCATTCAATGCTGCCTCTTCGCCCAATCCAATGCAGTGGAAAAGGTTGGTCTAAATACTAACAAACAATCGCCGCATAATGCGGAGGAGCACCGTCCTGTAAAAATGATCTTTGTCATACTGTGGATTATTTTCAAAGATAAGTTTCACATTTAAATAAAATCTATATTTCTCAATAAGTAATGGGCGGAATTTTAAAATTTATAGACTATTGTATAGAGAATTGTAAGAACTTTTGAAAGACATCTTATTCGACCCCCAATGCCACTTAAAAATTTTGGGGTAATTCTTACCCTCGCTTGATATCATTTTCCTTTTTGCTGTCTACTAATATTTTGATTGATGTTATGAAATATAAAGAATTAAAAAATCAAGCGCATACAGAACAATAGAACATTCATTCAATGTTTTTTCTATTTTTAATAAACAATTCTTAATTAGCGAAAGCTTTTTAACGTCCTGGTTGTTTATTTTTTTATGCTAAAATCATATTTTCGAAAAAAATTTACAGACCAATGCAAATCATATTGTTCCCTTTTGTTTGTAAAGCACTTCAATATATCGCCATGCCGCCTAAAACTAGTGGTAAAGCTACTAAAAAAACAGGAAAAGCTCAAAAAAATATTTCCAAAGCCGATAAAAAGATAAAAAGGAGGAGGAAGGAAAGTTACGCCATTTACATCTACAAAGTGTTGAAACAAGTTCACCCAGATACTGGTATTTCTCGTAAAGCGATGAGTATCATGAACAGTTTCGTTAACGATATATTTGAACGTATTGCCGATGAAGCTTCTCGTTTAGCACACTAAACAAACGTTCAACAATTACCAGTAGAGAAATACAAACGGCCGTAAGATTACTGTTACCAGGAGAATTGGCAAAGCATGCAGTCAGCGAAGGAACGAAAGCAATTACTAAATATACAAGCTCTAAGTAAAATACATTATTTTAAATATGTCGCAATTCCGATAATAACAAACAATAAACGGTTCTTTTCAGAACCACAAATTGTTTTTAACTTATGTTTAAATAAATTTATAATATGTATCATAAAAACTTGAAAAAATAAATCAAAATATTGTTAAAGAAAAAAAAAATTTCATCAGTCAGTCAGTCAGATAATCAAAATGAGAAGCCAATAAACAATTAATAAAATAAATCAATTTCATTGATGTTTATATATTTTATAAATAAAAATCGCTTTGTTTCAATAACCATACAGAAAATGTTTGTAAAGCACTTCAACTCAACATATAAAAAAAACTGTTAACCTTTATACTGACTAATTTAAAAATAAAAATAAAATTATTAAAATCTAGATATTATATAAAAAATATACTTGATGGTGCATTTTTTTGTTATCCTTTAATTGTGTTTTAAATGTTTTGATTTATTTTTGGATTTGAAAAAGTATGCTTATTAAATCGACTAGAATATTTTAAAGAATAAATCATAGAGCAAATTATTTCAAGTTGAAATAAAAAAAAGAGATAATAAAGTTTTATTTATATTAACACAATCAATTATTAAAATGTAAAACTCTTCAATTTTATATTTCTCTTCCATAAAAATTTCAACCGCCATGCCAACCCGTATAAAAAAATCCATTATCGCATTATTCAAATATGAATTATTGAAATATTCTAAATTTATTGCGAACCTCACGACATCCCTTCGTGACAGATCTATCGAGAACGAATGCATTCAAAATTGCCTATTTATTGCTACCACATTCTAGCACAGTCGACGAAGTTATACTATACGAATTTTGAATAGATGAGGCCGATACTTGATGAAAATCCATAATTGAACACTAAACTAATGTATAACACTACACGATTTTCACTATCTGAGGGTTACAAACCACAACACGTGTTTCGCTATACTATAGCTTCATCAGGTTAGGTTAAGTTAGGTATCATGTGAGTGGGGCAAAACCTACAGTCCGTTTGTTGGTTCAGACCTATCTTTCTGAGGTGGTATCTTAGACGACAGTGTCCTGTAAGCAGTCCCGTTAGAATACGCAGGTCATTTCTGCTCCATTCTAGGATTTGCTTAGTTGTGTATCTCGAGGGTTTAGGTAGAAACACCTTCGAGTGGTATATCGGACCAGTACGTGAGTATTTTACTCTCCGCCCAGTCCGAAATAATTGTTTCGGCGGCACCCCCACATATTTTAAAACATAACAAACACCGAATATACAATAGTATTGTCAAAAGCATAGTTACATATGGCAGTGAGGTATGGCAACTAAAACGAAAGTCAGAAAAAGCTTTAGAAGCAACAGAGATGGACTTCTGGAGGCGTGCGGCAGGAATATATAGTCTGGAACGAATTAGAAATGACAGGATCAGAGAGATTATGGGAATTGGTCAAAGCATTGTAGAGGATATTAGAATAAAACAACTTAAATGATATGGACATTTGCAGAGAATGGACGAATACCGTTTGCCAAAGAATGTCATCAATTGGAACCCCCAATGAAGAAGAAAGAAAGGAAGACCTAGGAAGAGTTGGAGAGAGGGTATAGACAGAGAAACGAAAGAGAGAGGTTTGGGAGAGGATATCTGGGAAGACAGGAATCAATGGAGACTGGGAATCGGAAGACGTCGAAGAACGTTCTAAAACCGATGTATATATATATATATATATATATATATATATATATATATATATATTTATAAATAAAAACAGTTGTTTTATTTTAACTAAAGCATTATTTAAATAAAAAAAAAATTGTTTTAAGATTTATTTTACCAAATTGTTTCACTGACTAGGCTATTAAGGCATTTCAGAACTTAAATTCTATTTTCTGGCACAACATTCAAGACAGAATTTAATTATTTTCCGCTTTTTTCGTTAGTCGTTCTCGGTAGGGAGCCAAAGCGAAAATTATTATTTACTTTGTTTGCAATGCACAAGGGCTTCTCGCAAAGTCCAATAATGATTCTATTGAATAATAATACTAATAAATGTGACTAAAATTTATATGAAAAGTTGGTCTAATACACGATGACAACCTTGAAACTATTAAGACTCTAATAGAATAATAAATGGCGAAATCATAAACAACCTTCGCCTCCAGTCAGGAAGATTTACAACGGATACTGGATGCAGTCATCGAAAAATGCGCAATGGCCGGACTCGGATTAAATGCAAAAAAGTCCAAAGTATTAGCAACCTAATATCATAGCTAACATAACAGTTGGGGGTGAACTATTGAAGCAAGTAAACCAAATAAAATATCTAGGCAGCATAATAACTAACAGCGCGGATAGTCAAACTGAAGTGAAATCAAGGATTGAGCAGGCTCGAGCAGCATTTAAAAACATGAGTAGGGTCTTGTGCTGTAGAGATCTGAAGTTAACTCTAAGAATTCGACTTCCCAGATGTTATATCGTCTCCACCCTGCTGTACGGTATGGAAACCTGGACTATAAACAAGTACGAAGAAAGACGACTTGAAGTCTTTGAGATGTGGGCTTACAGAAAAATATTAAACGTTTCATGGACGGAAAAAGTACTCAGTACTCCAAGTACTCCAATAAATCCACCGAAGTTCTTACCACCATCAACAGAAGGAAACTGCAATATTTCGGGCATGTTATGAGAGGCGAAAAATAACGATTACTGCAGATCATCATGCAGGGATTATGGTAAAAGAAAGCCGGGCCGCAGAAAAGCATCATGGCTCAAAAATCTACGTGACTGGTATAAACATAACTTAAGCTCTCTGTGCAGACTTGCTGTCGACAGAGTAAGGATAGCCTTGTTGGTGACCAACGTTCTAGAAGGACATGGTACTTAACAAGAGTATAACAAGCCACTTGTCCTTGTATTCATAGATTTCGAAAAGACTTTCGACCTCGTAAATCAGCACAAAATATTGCTAGCGCTGGCGGACTGTCGTATTGATCATCGATATACTTCCCCATTGAAAAACGTATACAAGCGGGCAACTGCATGTTTAAGGTTACATGCAGACACAAATAAATTGCAAATCGAAAGACGAGTTCGCCAGGGCAACACAATATCTCCGAAACTGTTTGCCACCTTATTGGAATATGCCTTTAAAAAAATAAACTGGGAAAAAATAAGCATAAATATCGACGGAGAGCTGTTAAGCCACATGAGGTTCGCTGATGACATTGTCATAACTGCCGATAGTATTGACCAGGCACAGACTATGTTTGAGAGCCTTCATGAAGCGTGCAAAGAAGTCGGTTTAAAAATAATTTTTAGGAACACGCAATGTATGACCAACCTTGTCATGAGCGATAATATCTCAGTTGACGGTAGGAGTGTTGAGCAGGTTGCTTACTGTAAATATTTGGGACACGAGATCAGGATTGGCCGGGATAATCAAACCTGCGAGCTCAACAGGAGAATAGGCTTGGCGTGGGCAGCATTTAAAAAGCTTAGGGATGTTTTCAAATCAAACATTCCTATATGTCTCAAATGGAAAATATACAATCAATGAATAGTGCCAGTACTTACCTATGGGGCAGAAACGCTAACGGTTGCCAAAAAACTGCGCACAAGCTCGAGTTGCTCAGAAATCTATGGAGCGGTCAATGCTGGGACTGTATCTGAGAGACAGGATTCCCCCAATGTGACTATACTGGCTGGCCATTTGGCAAAGCGTATTCTGGAGTGAACACCAAGGCACGAAGCCCATAGGAACAGAGGCAGACCACCAACAATATGGTCGGACGATATTAAGAGAATCCGGGGAAACTGAATACAGGATGCACAAGACCGAAAGCGGTTTGCAGACACTAAGGGAGGCCTATGTCCAGCAGTGGACGCGAACGGCTGCTTGATGATGATTTCATAATGATTAGTAGGAGCTGCATACCAAATTTTCTTCTTGCATTAATATTAATTATTGTGGAGAGAGTTATAAAATATTTCGAAAAACAAATAAAATAAGTTAAGATAGAAATATTTCTTCTGAAAATCCTTAAATAAAAAGTGCCTTGCATAAGTTTTAAATTAAATTTAAATTAAGAGGATCTGCGTAAGTGAGAATTAAAAAATAAATAACAATTGCTGTTTCATAATACAAAAAAATGGATTTTTTTTAATATAATAGTTTAAGACAAAAATACATCCATATTAATATTTTTGTTTTCAAACAGTCGATCTTATATCTTGAATTACTAAAATCTTAATATGAAAAACGTTCCGTCTCACAAATCTGCGGCTTAAACACTGCCAAAATCTAAAATTAAAATTGGAACGAATATCTTTTGCCGAGAGACTGGAATTTCTTTTTAAATTAAATGCATCAATACAAAGTTTAAACGAAATTAATTTCTTGACTTCAAAATGTAATAATCTGTTTCCTAATTAACAGTAGGTATATTAAAAAAATTAAAATAGTTTATTGCGCACCTAGGGAAGAAAGTATGTTATTCCAACCCGCGTGTAAGATTGACAAACACGCGGATTGAGATGACATACTTTCTTCCCGTGGTGCGTATACTTCTTTTTACCACGTCTGTAATGAAAAGTTCGAATTAAATAATTATGTCAATAAATGTTAAATTGTTCAAATTTGTTTTGTCCTTTATACTTTTCGGTAACATTAATAACAGGAAGGCATAATATGTAGTAACATTTTTTTCGTATTAAACTTATTCGATTATTGCCGGTTTTCCTCATCTTGGGCATCTTTAAAATAATAAAAGAATGTTTGTGACATCTAATTCGTTCTAAATTGCTGAAGATTATTTTTATTAATATAATAACAACCACACCACAATAATAACAACGGGAAAAAGGCGTGACTATATGTATGTATGTAATAATAACCACACGCCTATAAATATTATACTTATGTATACACTAAAAAAAAACTATGAAACTATTAAAATTATTTGGCAAAAGTAAAATTTCCTTATTATTGAACATCTTATATAAAATCCGGGAGAAGATTTATTTTTGTTTTCCAAAACTACTTTCTAATTTTTGGTTCATTTTGAGGGTTAGGATCAGATCTAAAAGAATTTTGGTAGAGCAAAATTAACCCAAAAACTTATTTTTTTAATATTTGAACCACGCTTGTATCCTGGCATAGATAAGCCGGGGACCTATCGGGTTGTTAATTAATAAAAAACTACCCAAAAATCGTGTAAATCAAACTACACCATTTGTTACCGATAAATTTTGGATATTTTACATTACACCATACACATACAATGTAAACACATTACACTGTATTTTCAATACCATTAACAAAGTTAACAAACTCTAATTACATAATGTTTCTACTTCCAAACTATAATAATCTAATAAACATGAGCAGCAGAAACACATAACGTCTGCATCTCTGATGTTTCATGACCATTCTGACCCCAGACGAAATTTTAATTCCCACGACGCATGCATTTAATCATTTTATGATCTCAATTAGTAGTTGCTTCGGCAAAGAAAAGTTCATTCTCCTTTCCTCCCCCTTTATGCATTAACTTTAATGCAATCCTAATTGATGGCAAAAAGTGTGGGATGGCTGCAAGCTGTGAACTTTGGGTGAATTAATTCGCGTTTTTATATTTATATTTATTAATCCATTCATTAATACTGCACATTTGCAAAACTTACAATACGTACATACATACATATAGTCACACCTTTTTCCCATAGGGGTAGGCAGAGACTACTTCTTTCCACTTGCTACGATTCTTACACACATCTTTTGCTTCCTCTACTTTCATCAGGGCTCTTATACATGCTATACGGTTGTTGGTACTCTTGACCTAGCCTTTCTTCAAAACAATGTTGATCTGATCGAGATATGTTCTCCGAGGTCGATCTCTACCGACTTTTCCATTCACACTCGCCTTATAAATTAGTTTCTACAATCTTCCTTTATCCATCCTTTCTACGTGCCAAACCATCTAGGCATTCCTTTATCTATCTTTGTAACCACATCTTCTTTTACACCACATCGTTCTCTTATCTCACTTTTCTTTACTTTATCCGAGTCACTCCGGCTATACTTTTCAGACTACTCATCTCTGCAGCATTAATCCTATTGTCATACTCCTTGTGCCAAACTCATACAATACTAAATAACGATTATCGTATTGACCCTCTTTCAACCACAAGAAGTTAAGTTATATTAACCTAATACGACGACTCAGACTTTACGAAAAATGGCAGATCTTTTTCTTTTATGCAGATGCTTCCGTCGACATTTTTGTTTCAAACAATAAGAATTGCAAAAAGTCCCAAAGCTTCGTATTTATTATGCGAGCCGAGCTTTTATGTTTGGTTTGTTCAGAGCTCGTGCAAAATAAAACAACATTAATTTTTTACGAGCCTCCTTTTTGTGTCTATCACAAAATCGATTCCGTTTGCGTACGTCATGTTATTACTTTTAAATTGTATTATTTAGACAAACTTACATTATCACTAAGACCCGATCAATTTTTTCCATTAATGCTCTAAACAATAATTTGTTACGGATATTCTCTCTAAAGAATAAAAGTATAAAAGACTTCCCTCATTACCGAAAGTTATCACAAAATTATGCAATAATTAGTCTTAAGTAACATTCTAATTGAGTTATTTATTTAAAAAGTATTATCAAAAGATGGGATACCATGCTGCGGAGATGAGTAGTCTGAGAAGCATAGCCGGAGTGACTCGGTTGGATAAAGTTAAGAATAGTGAGATAAGAGAACGCTGTGGTGTAAAAGATGTGTTTACAAAGATAGATAAAGGAATGCTTAGATGGTTTGGACACGTAGAAAGGATGGATGAAGAAAGATTGATGAAACAAATTTATAAGGCGAGTGTGAATGGACAAGTCGGTAGAGGTCGACCTCGGAGAACATATCTCGATCAGATCAACATTGTTTTGAAGAAAGGCCAGTTCGGTCAAGAGTACCAACAACCGACGAGCATGTATGAGATCACTGATGAAAGTAGAGGAAGCAAAAAATGTGTGTAAGAACCGTAGCAAGTGGTCTCTGCCTACCCCTATGGGAACAAGGCGTGACTTTATGTATGTATGTATCAATCAATATCAATATATTCCTATCATTCCATGGCGGGACATAGGGCCTCAACAAAGTTTCTCCATCGGACTCTATTTCTGGCAAGCATTTTGACTTCTTGCCATGATTTATTCATTTTTCGTATTTCACTTAATATCGATCTTCTCCAGGTTGTCTTTGGGCGGCCCCTAGCGCGGCTACCTTGGGGATTCCACTCTGGGGCCATTCGGGCAATATTATTTTCAGATTTTCTAAGGGTGTGACCCAGCCATCCCCATTTGCGCTTCTGTATCTCTGTATCGGTCGGATTCTGGTTTGTTCTTCTCCAGAGCTCTTCATTTGAAATGCGGGCCGGCCAGAAAATACGTAATATCCTGCGTAGACATTTGTTCACAAAAACTTGCAGAGCCCTGGATGAGCTTTTAGTGGTTTTTCATGTTTCGCATCCGTACAGAAGAACAGATTTTACGTTTGAATAGAAGATACGTAGTTTTGTGTTGGTGGTGTATACTCTCGAACTCCAGACCCTGCTAAGCAATCCAAAAGCTCTGTATGTATGTATGGGATACCATAAAAAAATTTCACCAACATTCCATAGAATGAATTTTTATAAACCACAGATTTCATTTTTTTAATTAACTTTATTGTTTATACAATAAAATTTATTTCAAACAAATACTTGGCACACCAATGGGTGCATTTTTATCACCTATAGCCAATATATTATGATTATATATGATTTGTGAATAAAACAATAATTGTTTTATTTGATACATTTTTGTACCTTTTTGCAGAAGATCTATCCAAATACTTGGGTGTCTCGTTTGAATGTCTATTATTGCTTAAATTAAATATGCTAATAAAAATTGTTCAAATTTTCAAACAAACAATAAAAAATAACAATATGTTGTATTACAGTATTTTTTTTAACAATATTGTTTTATTTACCCACTCTTATTTTGCAATTTATTATATACCTATTTAAAATGTATGTAGAAAATGTTTATGTTTATTATTAAATAAACTAACTGTACCAAATAAACCACTGTTAAGCTGCCCCACCCCACTTCGCAAAAAAACAATGTAGCTTGTTATATTGGGCAGGAATTGAATACTTTTTGTGGGGGGTGATTCAAAGTTGACTCAGCCCCCACTTAAAAATTAAAATATTGAATAAATCGTTACGGCAGAATTGGGAACTAATAATGAGCTTTCAAACTAATATAATTTTGATTTTTGAGCTTACCCTCTTAATCCAAAAACAACCAATAAAAGATAATTGTCAATCATCATTCTCCAGCCATTTGCGTCCGCTGTCGGACATGGGCCTTCTCAAGTTTCTTTCAAGTTTCTCGGTCCTGTGCCAGTTGGTGTTGATCTTTTTTAAATCATCTGTCCATCTGATGGGTGGTTTTCTGGGGTTTCATTTGTCTGACCATGGCCTCCATTCCAGAAGTTTTTTCGTCCATCTCTGATCTGTTTGTCGTGCTACATGACCGGCCCACTTCCATTTCGACCTTGAGATCAATTCAATTATGTCTTCTACCTTTGTTCTTCTACGAATCTCCTCAATTCTTACTCTGTCTCTGAGTGATATCCCCAGCATAGATGTTTCCATATTTCTTTGTGTGATACTCAATTTCCTTGCTCAAGCCTTGGTGAGCGTTAGGGTGTCTGCCCCATATGTGAGAACCGGTAGGATACACGTGTTAAAAGTCTTCCTTTTAAGACTTTTTTTTTTTTTTTCTTAAGTTTTTGGCACTGGCAGAGCCAACAGGCCAGTTATATTTTGGGTTGTTTTGTCAATTTTACAGATAAAATTTTGTGTTAGATAGATATCGTTAGTATTTGAGTGATATAGTTTTTGTTTTTTTATTTTTTAGTTTTGAGACTTAGAAATACGACAAATAATTAAAAATCAAATGAAGAAAATCTCAAGCGGCAATCAAAATAAAAATAATGCAGAAAAAATATGTATTATAACAACCACTATGAAATGCTCCATGCATTGTTAGTTCGTGCATTTTGCGTCTAAATGACACGATTCTACGGGTGTCTGCACTTTGCCATAAGCGTGAAGTATTACTATAAGCACGTCGTACTAATCTGAACACCAACAATGCATAAAAATACACAATACAACCGGAACAGACACTGGATTGACGACTTAGAAATTCGATATACGTACGTATATTTCAAAACATTATTTTTTTATGTAAATGTTGTTTGCTACTTTGTTGGTTAAAAAGGAAAACAATTTTTATACAAAACGATAAGACGCACCATTCAATAAGTAAATCTTCTAAACAATTTGTAAAAATAAGCTCTCATTCTCGAACATCCCCTAACCTAAAACTAAAATAGCTATCTCCTACGTGTAATACAGCATTGAATATATATTAATATACATTTGTCTCAAAATTGTATTTTTAATAAAAGTTATTGTTTTTCGTAATAGTGTTTCCAAATTTTCAAAAATCCAAATAAGGGTAAACAAAAAATAGGAATTTTTATCAAGAGTAGGGTACTCTCGTTTTCGACTTATTTTATCGTCTGGAAATTAACAGTGTTAAGATTTAAAATCGTAGCAGCCCATGCAACGTTTTTCCTATTATTGCCGTTATAAGCTGTACAAAGATGTCTTCCTCTCATTGCAATAAAATTTTACATTAAAATTTCGTCCAATTTATTATATTTTACATGAACGTTAAAATTTTTATGATTTTTTTGGTGCAAAGTTTTTATTTAACACACATATACATACATATAGTCACAAATAGATACAAATTTACGATCATTATAATCTTACTGGTAACTAAAATGGTAGTACCTAATAAAATATTGAAAAAAAAGAGCAAGTTTTATGTTTTTTAATATTTTAAATAAGTTAATGTCTTTATTTTTTTAACAATTACAAAAAGAACTTTGTTCTTTTCTGTTTATGTTTTTAAAAAAATCAATGCGTATTAATGTAGCCCGGAATAAATTTATTAAAAATTATAACAAAACCGTTTGTATTGTAGAACCCAGATAATTATTTTAAATAAACGTCTTTATTTGTTTTATCTGTATAAAAATAATTATTTAATGTTAGGATTATTTATATACTTATAATGGATCATTACCTCTTGCTACAGATTCAGAAAATATATCTCTAAATCACGAAACTCCATTGTAGCAGTCGAAATCCAGTTAACTAATTGTTTTATGTCCACTTTAATTACAAATAGTGCTACATTTCTGAGTAGTTGGTCAAGCACCAATAATGGCTTCACAGACGTGCTCTATAGTGATTAGTAATTTCGTTAAGTAAAATTCCGAGTGAAACACAGAAATGCCATAATTAAATAATGAACCTTTCAGTGAAAAAAAAAACAAAGAACTGTTTATTATACATAGTGGACCAAAAGTCTGGAAACGGACAATTGTCTCGTAAATCGTTAGTCCGAATTGTACAATTGTACAGCCTATTTTGAGATACGGAGATTCCAGATTTGACATTTACAATGTTGTCAGATTTGCCGTTACTCTGATATTGTTAGTCGCTTTGGTTTTTTACTTCCACCTCCCTTTATATTCAGTCATTAATGGAATCTCCTGTTCAATATGAGTTCAGCCATATGTAACACTTATGATTCTTTGTAGTCTAAAAGGTCTTAAATAAATAAAACAGAAGTGTGTTTCTAAAACTTTGGACAAAGTCGGGAGGATGCTCAATGCTCGAATATGTTTATAATTTTTTGGATTAGATTTTTTTGGCAAAACCTTTACAACAGCCTTTTTTATAAATCAGGTACAAAATTGTTGCGTAAACAATAATTTACTATATGTGTAATATGCGTGTGTGCGGACAACATAATTTAATGAGTCTTAAAATCAGTCCATCAAAGCCCTGTGCATTAGATGTCAGAAATAGTCTCGTAGACAAAAAGGTCATTTACTTCATGGAATTCAAATGAATTAATATTATATTATTACTATAGAAATGTAAAAGATCAGGTGGTGACTGACTGGGAGGTATAGAGTTAATAAAATAATCATTAATTTATATCACTAGAGTTCCTCAAATGTTCTGGAAGATCGTGGGAATTATTCGATATTATTTTATTCGTTTTCCATAAGTTTTTTAAACTATTTGTGTTGAATTGGTGAGTATAATATGCTTTTTTTTCTTCATTTTTTATGGTCCTATTAGTACAGTTACGCATATCTTTGTAAAATTGAAAATGTACCTCTGATTTCGTTTGGTTGAATCTTCTTAATTCTTTTTATTAACATTTTTTTTTTAATTTTTATTGTTAGTCATTATTTTGTTTTATTTAATAATTTATTTTAATTATTGAGAACATAATTTATCCTAAACTTAAATTATCTTTTGGTCCGAACTGGTTTTTTTTCGGGAAATAATGATAATAAATATTCGTTATAACCAGTGTCTTTGCACAATCCAAGAAAATTAGATTCGTTTCTAAGTACTTCCTTAATGACATCGTTAAAACTAAAAAGATATCAGCCTTTCGTTCGTACTTTATGCTTCCACTATTCCGAGTTGATGTCTTTTCATATCTACGAGATTCCCACAGCACCATAAGAATGCAAAAAACAATTTTATCAGTGCATCTCTTTGTGAGCACACTACTCGTTTTACCGCCGATACTAGCGTTTTTCTATTCTTTTTCAATCTGTTCAGTTCAAAGAGGACTACTGCGCGATAAAAGGGAATCTCGGCGACAAAAAAAATTGATATAACAAAATACTTCAATTAGGAAATGTTCTATAATTAATTCTAAGTCTAATAAGCACGTTCCTTCATCAAATGCGAAGCTTCTTCGATGGATCTATTTAAGCACGGTAAATTGACATTTAATAAACGATGATACATAAGAAACTTAAGAGGGTAAAATGATACTCATTCTCGCTTAATTTTTTTATAAAATCGAAAAAATTCAGAAAAAATACCAAATGTTTTAAAAATGGATGTTCTTTAGCCCCGCCCCTGATGTTATCTTCGATAGAGGGCAATTTTTTTGTTATTTCATTTCTTTTTGTCTGTGTTGGCGATGAAGTGGAACAGCAAATCTAATTTAAGCGTACAAAGGTTTGTTGACAGTATAAATCTTGGTGAGCAGATTCCGTTAATTCGCGTGTCGAATGAAAATGCGTCAGAATTATTCCGATTTTCAAAACGGCGGGACTAAATGTTGTTGATTCAGCCCAATTTGCAAAAATTATTTAAATTAAAATTATATTTGTCATAAAGGTTGGTTCCGAGTTAAAAAAACGTACAAATAATATCCAGGTATACGAATTCCTATCATGTAATCATAAATCGCTTGTTGTTCATTCATATTAAGTAATTTCTTTTATCTATTATTCTTTATTCAACAGCTAACAACCAATCAACAAGATCCTGATACATTATTTAACAGCTGACAACCAATCAACAATTTCAATATTCAGGATCCAACAAGCTAAGACCAATGAGGAAGCTGCAATTGAACAGCTTTTTTACAAGTTGGCTCTTCTCCTCTAACTCGATATCGCCAATGTCATGTTTATTCTGATGAACTGTCATCTCGACTATTCGATTATGACAAGATGGAGAATTTAACGAGTGATAGTGATGGTCTGCGATGGTCGTAGAGCAAGTATAGTCTTCTACTCGCGTATAATGGCTATTATACGCTTATTGAAGAATATACTATTAAATATTGACCTGCAGAAAAAGTTGAGGGTATTTTTAACGTCTGTTCTTACCCACCGCAGTTAAAACAGTCCGTGATCGCCCGAATTGTGCGCAGTTAATTAAGAAACGGTCGAATAAAAGTTACTGACTCCTTGCAAAAACGGTCTGTTGTCTGTAAGGAGTCAAAATTAGTTCATAAAGTGTGTATTTAATAGTTATTTGTATGTTTAGGCCGCGAAATACCTTTTTAACGTACCGAAAGAACAGTTATCGCCGAGGCCGCTTGCGGCCGAGGCAAGATAATCATGAGGTCGTTAAAAAGTTTCGCGGCCATGGCATACACACTATTTTTCGTGCAATCGTTAAAATTATTAGACTAAATATTTGTAAATAAATATATAATTACTCTAAAATCAACAGCAGTTCAATTTATTTAACAATATCACCGTGTGCTAAGGAAATGATGTTTCAATTAAGGTACCCAAAAGAACTGGTGGAGCTACTCTTCAATTGTTTTCGTAACAAAAGGGTCGATCGTTGAGCACGAGAAGAACACTTTTCGAATCATTCCGAGATGGCGCCACTATCGAAGATCGGTATAATAGATTTGTTTTGATTTGATAAACCTGCCATTTTGTATAATAGATGTCATCGTTGCCAGTGCCACATCTGAATTTGACAATTTTCTGATCGAATTTTTTGCATAAAACCACAAGAATCATACTACTAATGCATTATAATCAAGAGACAAGTTCAAATATCATAAGATTTTTTCAAAATAGTGATGTTTTTTATAGTACCACTTATATATATATATTCTTTCTTCAAAATACAACCGGCAACCTTGCAATTTACATCATTTTCACAGCTACAATGGCGCCACTCGTGGCGGTATCAGAAAGTATTCTTCTCGATGAAAAAACTCAAGAATCAAGTGGTTTTGATCAACAGGTTTTGGGAACGGGCCGGGATAGGGAATCTCTTCGCCATCTTGTAGACATCTTAGTTTCAATATATACAGAATATTTTGACAGTTCTTGACAAAACGAAAAATGTCTGATACTGATAGCGATATTTCAGTACCTTCCACTCCTCCTGAACTCAAAAGCGTTGTAAATTCGGCGCTTTCCGTTTTAATACCCGAAAAATCTAAACGGCAGTACGAAAAATGTTACGGCGAGTTTAAAGATTGATGTGACAAACAGAATGTTAAGACGATGTCTGAAAACATTTTATTGGCTTATTTGATGCAAAAATCAAATGTTGTAAAAAGTTCAACTTTATGGAGCATTGATTCCATGCTGAAGTGTATGCTGAACATACGAGACAATATCGACATCAAGCAGTTTTCAAAATTAGTACCATTTCTGAAAAGCAGTAGGTTATCGAGCAAAAAAGTCTAAAGTTCTTACGCGTGAGCAAATTGATACATTCCTGAAAGAAGCTACTTATTGTTGAAGGTAAGTGTTAAGAGATATCATTTACAATTTTCTTATTTATTGTACTGATTTTTGTAGGTAGTTTTGATAATGGGAATATCTGGTGCCTTGCGACGAGATGAGTTAGTAAAAATGGCCATTGAAGATATTCAGGAAGAGAATGTTGTATTAATAGTAACCGTTCCTAATACCAAGACGGATAAGAAGCGTGTTTTCACTGTTACTAATATTGATTCCAAAAAAATTTATCGTAAATATACAGCTCTTCGACCAAAACATATTGTTAATAATCGTCGTATATTCTTGAGATACGTAAACGGAAAGTGCACCGCAAATCATACACGGGTCACTGTTTTCGGAGAAGTTTTGCCACGCTGCTTGCCAATACTGGGGCTAATATGTCAATTCTTAAACGTCACGGTGGATGAAAGACCACGACAGTAGCGGAAGGATATGTAAAAGACTATCGAAAATAAGAAGCAAATTTCCAACTCAATTTTTGGCGATATAGTATCTGGTTTGAATGTAGGCAATAACCATTATTCAGAAACACTAGATATAGTTACTTCAATTTCTGGAGTGAATAAAAGTAATAATACAAACTGTACAATTAATGTTAATATTCATCCTAAATAATATAAGTACTTAAGCATTTGTTGGTATTTAATAAAAAATAATCCTTGTCTTTGTAGTATTTTAGAAATGTCAAATTTGGAAGTGATATTCAAATTTGGAAATGACGTTTAGTTTCGCGGCCGTTGCTATGGGTAACGGCCTCGAAATTGAATTTCGCGGACTGTGCTGAGAACGCGAAATACTGATTTCGCGTGCGATTGCACGAAAAAGGTTATATGGTTAAGTTTTGCTTATTTTATTAAACCATTATCATTGTTTATTGAGTGGTGGTTTCTAACTTTGGAACATATTTTGTTTTTAAAAAACCTAATGTGGTTTTCAAAAATTAGAATCTGATTATTTTCGATCAATAAGCAATTTAAATTTTTATTTTACTAAATAATAAATTTATTTAGTGGGTAAAAAAAAAATTAATAAAACCGGAATGATTGAGACTTTTTTATATTTCTTATTTTTGCGCAATAATTTAAATAGCTAAGGTAATATTTACCAAGAACAAAACAGGTTGGTAATTTCTCACCAGGATACAACCCAAAAACACACAAATAAGAGGAAACAAAGTAACAGTTGACGCTGACAAGCTGTTTGATGTTTCTACATTTAGTTTAAAATTGGTCAAACACAGACATGCGAATTTACGTTGATTCATAAAATATCAGTAACTTCGGCGTCGGACGAATTAGAAATGTCACTATCAAACTTTAGGGACCCTAAAGATGATGAACTCGACACTAATATCGGCAGTATTTTTATATTTCATCCCCTTCCCACTCCTTTCGTAGGGGTGCTAGGGGTAGGTCACCTCTTTAGAAACGTTCGCGGGTGTACACAGAACAATTCACCAAAGTTTCATCACAATTGGTTAACGAACGCATAGAGGAATATACAAAGAAACATATATTTTTATTTATATCAAAGATTATACAGATATAACAAAATTAACATTTATTTGGTGGATTTTGTCAATTATGCAAAAGCTGGATAAAATTCAAATGCACTAGGTAGATTGTAGATTGTAGGGGGGTCGTGAAGGCTATGCTGCCTCTAAAGCACTTCGACCTATTAGATTTTTTGTGCATAACCTTAAATCTATTCTAGGCCCGGGATCTGAGACTTCGTACAAAGTTTATTAGTTTTCTGGGAGTCAAGTTCCTGACATAGAAGGGCTTTAGGAAGGCCCTTTCCAGAAACTTGAGCCTCTTGCAACAAAGCGCTGGGCATTCACAAAGCAAATGTTCTGCAGTTTCAGCAAAGTTCTCGCAGTAGCAGCAACTATCACTCTCTGTTTTGCCTACCCCAACCCTTTCATATATATTGGATCCATCAGTGTACCACACTAAAGCATTCCTTCCTAGTTAAGGTTCGTTCTCTGTGCAAACTTGGTGGTTGTTTATGACCACTTTAAACTGCATTTTGAAGTTGTATCTAACTGGCATAAGGAAATAGGAAAATATTTTCTAAAATCTTCAAATGTTCAATCCGATTTCCTGCTTTAAGATTTATTGTCTGTGTGCAATGTGCAATGGTGGAAGGTTCAGTATTACCTCTACGGTTGCAGAAAGGCACGTGAATGTTGCCCCTGTGATTCCCGGACAAGCCAGCCGCTGCACTTTCTGCAGCTTGACTTGTGACGAAATTTTTTGCATGAAATAAAAATGCACTAGGTATTCTCGACTGTAATAAAAAGTTTTTTAAAATGTGTATTTATTAATTTACTAGTAGAAACATTACTATATCGAAATCAATTGCTTCCTACGACTTACCACGCTAAATCCACTGCGACTATTAGAAGGGGAAGGGATTATAGAAAGGAAATGATTGTGGACACGCTTTTTAAAAAGTTGTCAATCTTGCGAGTAAATGGGTGAGACTGATCAGCGTGCCGAGTTCTTCGGCCGAATGTGGCCAATGGTGGCACAAGAGTTTTTATTTCTCTGGAGCATCTACCATGGAAATATCTGTAGAGCAATGACTGGTCTGCAACTCTTCTTCTATGTTCTAGAGGGTGAAGGGTATCTGTGAGAGTTAAGCTGTTTATCAAGCGAATGGCTCTTTTCTGAATGGAATCTAGAAGACGAAGAGAATGCCTTGGTGCTGAACCCCAAATGTGCGAGCAATACTCCAGTAGAGGTCGGATTTGAGCCTTGTACGTCGTCAACAGTTAATCAGGAGTAAAAAACTTTCTGGCTTTCCACAGAAAACCTAGCCTCTGGCTTGCCGACTTTGCGATGTTAGCAACGTGGTCATGCCAAGACATATTATTGGACACCGTGACTCCCAAAATCGAGATTGAGGGACTTGGTTCAAGGGTTTTTCCGGACATTGTGATGGGATGATTTGAGGAATTCACTTTCTTGGAAAACGTGGCACTTTGTGTTTTTTGGGCGTTAAACTGAACAAGATTGTTGGTTCCCCACTCGACGATTGCTTTAAGATCTCTATTGATGGTAATAGTTTGTAATAATGTACACGATATACCCGGTGTATGATCCGATTAGAGGATAAAATGGCGGCTTATGGCCGAATAATATTTAAAGGGTGACTGTAGCCTCTTGAGTACTTGAACTATACACTATTCATGAATTATGTCCTTGTTCTGGCCAGTTTATCTCTGCGTCGTCGTGAGAGACGATACTATTAACTGGTTTGTCAATAGGTACAATTGTTTGTCCCAATGGACAAATGCTGTCATTGTTATTATGTATAAGAAGGGCGACATTACAAATCTGAGAAATTATCGACCGATTTTTTTGCTGTCCCACGTATATAAGCTATTCATGGCAATAATCACGGAAAGGCTAACCAACAGACTCGACGGCTATCAACCCTGTGAGCAGGCTGGTTTTCGGTTAGGTGATAAAATCCCTAATAGAAAAATGTGTAGAATACAACAGACCACTAGTACTAATCTTTGTAGATTATGAAAAGGCGTTCGATACTGTGGACCAGCACAAGCTATTACTGGATCTAGCGGACTGTCGTATCGATCATCATAAAAAACATTAAATTATTTACTACATTGCTACTGTATATGTGCAAACGGATAGATTGGGATAATATGGGTATTAATGTCAATGACGAAAATTTCAGCTACCTCAGATTCGCCGTTGATAAGACTTTACTAAGCATTAGGTCAAATTGGGCTTAAAATCAACACATCAAGGACCCAATTTATGACTAATCTAGTAGTATCTAAAAACATACCTTTAGGTGACACCGAAATACAACAAATGATGTCCTATTAATACTTAGGCCATGAAATTCGCATAGGTCGAGATAACCAGACCTGTGAAATTTTCAGAAGATTAGGCTTGGCATGGGCAGCACTTGGTAATCTCAAAGATTCATTTAGATCTGATCTTTCTATATGTCTGAAGCGTAAGCTTTACAACCAATGTGTCCTGCCTGTCATGACGTACGGAGCCGAAACCCTAACACTAACCAAAAAGTCTATTTATAAAATAAGAACAACGCAGGGAGCAATGGAAAGATCAATGCTGGGAATTTCGCTTGGAGATAGGATACCTAATAGAGAAATACGGCGTAGGACAGGAGTTACAGATGCAGTAAAGAAAATAACTTCTTTAAAATGAAACTGGGCGGGGCACGTTGCGAGAATTAAAGATGAACGATGGACTAAAAAGATTATCGAGTGGAGGCCAAGACAAGAGGCATATCAAAGTAGAGGGCGACCTTTAACAAGATGGACGGATGACATAAAGAGAATCAGGACGGACTGGATGCAAGCTGCACAGAATAGGAAAGAGTGGCAAAATTTGCGAGAGGCCTATGTCCAGCAGTGGACGTTACAATAGGCTTATTGCTGATGATGACAATTGTTTATAGAATCAACAATATTACTTTGAATTAAATCCATTAAACTTACATGAGATTTTCCAAACAATTATTAAAAATAATGGCGATCAGACTAAATACGAAACACCGTAAAAAACGTTTCCAGTGATTGTCGCATTTTTTTTTGAATGATTTTTTTTTAAATGATTCTAAATACCCTGTATAGAAATTAGCATTTCTCTCGAATTAATTTTCAACGTAAGTAAAATTTAACGTAGCTATTTAGATTACATCACTGAATGTGTTATCCGCATCGAACGTTATTTTAACAATTAAATTTTTTTATCTAAACTGAAAATCGTAACGTTTCCCAAAATGACTACTTATTTATAAAACCAAGCCTTTAACGCGACAAAGAGATATCATCCTAATGGAAAGCTTTGAACTAATGAGTTTCGTAATTTTTTCAAACGACACCATAATTTTGTTTTGCTTCTATTTTATTAACAAATTTTGCAACTCATTAATTTGTTTCCTACCTGACGTGTAGATGGCGCTTGTTATTTGAACAGAATGACTTTGTTAGAAAGTTCCAACATTACAAAACTTTAATTTTCGATGCTACGTTGTTTAGTATTTGTTTGGAAGTCATTTATATTGAACTCTATCACTAAATCTGTAACCATGGAAATAATTGATCATTATTTTGATACAATACCTTTATTTGAAATGCCTCTATTCAATCACTATCAACACAGCCAGATTCTACCCTGTAGAAGTCTTCCTCTTCGTTACTCTTCATGTGCCATGTCCGGTCGCCCGGACATTAGCGATTACTGCAGAGAGTGCGTCTCTATCTTTTGCAACCTTGAACAAGCCAACAGCGTACCGGATGCCTGTCCACTCCCTGATGTTTCTCAGCCAAGTGATTTGCCCTCTTCCAACACCCCGTCTGCCTTTTATCTTGCGACATATCACTGTGACCATTATTTGTCTTTCCACCCTGGCTCGTCTCAACAATTCATCATTGGACAGCAGATCAGTCCACAATTCAAATGCTTCTATCCGATTTATTGAGCTAACCTTTAAGATCCAGCATTCCACCCCATACATAAGAACTGACCAAATAAAACACTTCACCATACGCTGGCGTAATTTAAAGTTTGGGTTATCGTCTCAAAAAAGTTTTCTCATTCTATAATCCAATTGGCTGTCCCGCAGTATACTTATCAGTTTAAAATGGCGCACACTGTCAAAGTCCTTTTCATAGTCTATGAAACAGGCAAATACATCCTTACGCTGGTCACGACACTTTTGGAGAAGGATATTTATCCCGAACAGGTCATCAAGGTCGAATTAGCATTTTTTACGTATACTCGCATGGATGATTCGGAGAAGAGTTTTTAGCAGGAGGCTCATCAAGCTAATCAGTCTGTAGTCACTGCATTTTTTTGGGCGGGGTGCTTTAGGAATTGTAATAAAAGTTAACTTGAGCAAGTCTTCTGGGATTATGCCGGTATTACATATCGCAATAAACAGGCTTGTGATTTTGTTTATATTCCTTTCCTCTATAAGTTGTTTTCCTGCAGAAGTGGTCTTTTATCGCTAAAAAGATTTTCTATGTATTGCACCCATGTATTTATAATTGTCTCCTCGTCTATGATGGGGTGGTTTGACGTGTCTAACAAGGCAACCGGGAATCGTTTTTTATAGATTCCCGCTATTTCTTTGATTTTTTTGTGCATTTGAAAAATATCGTGCTTATTCTTTTCGTTTACAATAGTAAAATATTAGGGTTACACAAGTTACCAAGACGAACATCCTAGTGGTCGACCAAATGAGGTGACCACGCCAGAAATAATGGTAAAGAAAATCCACAAAATAATATTGGATGGCCGTTGGCTAAAAGTGCGCAATCTAGCAGATATGGTACACATTTAAAAAAAAATGCTGTACATCGCATATTGACTGAAAATTTTATCATGCGAAGGCTATAAGAAAGATGGGTGCCGCGATTGTTTACAAAAAATAGCATCGTTCCAATTGAGCGTTCGGCGACGTGTCACAGCAATAAAGCCGAACTTTTGCAACGATATATAACCATGAATGAAACATGGGCTCATCAATTCACATCTTAGACAAAAAAAAAACAGTCAAAATAACGGACTGAAAGTGAAGAATCAGCCCCAAAGAAGGCAAAGACATTTTCATCTACAGGCAAGGTAAGCGTTTTTTGGGATGCACTTGGGGTAATATTTGTTTGGAAGTCATTTATATTAAACGCTATCACTAAATTTGTAACCATGGAAATAATTGATCATTATTTTGATACAATATTTTCATTTGAAATTCCTCTGTCCAACTACTATCAAAATAGAGCAAGATTCTACTCTGGGAAAGTCTTCCTCTTCGTTTACAACAGTAAAGTATACTATGCGAGCTAACCAGAAGAACATCGTAGTGGTCGACCAAATGAGGTGACTACGCCAGAAATAATGGTAAAGTAAATCCACAAAATGGTATTGGATGGCCGTTGGCTAAAAGTGCGCATTTTAGCAGACATGGTAGGCATTTTAAAAAAAATCGATATTGACTGAAAATTTTATCATGCGAACGCTATGCGGAAGATAAGTGTCGCGATTGTTTACAAAAAATAGCATTGTTCCAATTGAGTGTTCGGCGACGTGTCACAGCAATAAAGCCGAACTTTTGCGACGATATATAACCATGGATGAAACATGGGTCCATCATTTTACAGCTCAAAACAAGGCAAAGACATTTTTATCTACAGTCAAGGTCAAAGCGTATTTTGGGATGCACGTGGGGTAGTAAAAAAACAATTAACAGCAAAGATTATGATTACTTATTGCAGTGTTTAATCGCATTTAGCTCCCTCTGATTATTACCTGTTTTTAGAATTAAAAAAATGGCTCCGTGATAAAAGATCTTTCAACAATGAAAAAAAAGGTGGAGTCTGGCTAATTTGAGGAGATCGACAATTCTCATTATATAAACGGGTATTGAAGCTATTGAACATCGCTAAAAAAAGTGTATGGATCTATAAGACTATTAGAGAAATAAAAATATTTTTTTCCAAATTTTCTGTGTTTTTTATTAGATGGGGTACTTCTGGGATTATCGTCGTATACTGGTTAAAAGGATGTTTCGCAAAGACAATTTTTACATTGTGGACGTCTAAATAGATGTAAGTGTTTGTTGATTTTAAAGAAAAATAATAATTGGAAGTTTTACAATTTTGGTCGTGCCTCAAGTGTGTCCGAATGCAGAGAAAAATTAATTCCTGTTAACTTAACTAATAGAGGATCTATCAAAAGCAATTCTTTCTGTATACGAAAGTTTAAAAAAAATGTGTGCAGTTCACTCGCAGAAAAAGTAACTCTTTATAAAACAGAGCAAAGGCGGCAACATTTATTGTGAAAATAGTTAAATTTTATATATTAATCTGTTCCATGTAAATAAACATAAATGTACACAAAACATTTGTATCAAATATCTTTCATCGTACGCCTATGTAAACTTTTTAAACGAGAGTGGGAAGGCTACGTACGAAGCACCGCACAAGGAAGAGACTGATGACGCTGTAGGTATAATGTGTCTCATTCTCTCGTAGGCTTAATCCTATATGTGTTTATCTCTTTTTAGTGTATAGCTATTTTGCGTTTTATTAAGTATGAAACCACAACGATTCTAAAGAAGTTTCACATAAAAAATTGCCATTCGACAAAAACAATACCTGTATAGGAATTAAAATTGATATTAAATATTTTTGGTAAAATTTTTTTGCTTTTTTTTACAAACACAATTTTAAATTTAACAATCATAATTAATCCTATTGATTAAACTTATTGAAGCAAATAATTATAATATTACTGGCCTAGTGAATCCTATAACTGCATTATTGTACCCGATAATTACTTAAATGCGCTTGCACATATATTTTTCATTAAAAAGATAATAACTATAGTTACTGTCTAGGATCTATTTGCAGCGCCAGGAATTAACATAGGTACTTTAGATTGTTTGGTTTTGACAAAATTAATAAGTATAATTTTTATTCCTGTAGTATATACAAATATACATTTCTGGGCCTCTATACAATAATAGTATTATTTTTCCGGTTTTATATTGTAGTCCGGTCAATTTACACATAAAAATAGTGGTTAAATAACAAAAATTCTCGGAGAGCCAAATATTGGTAGAGAGCTGGGGTTTACCATGACAAATAAAGTTTTAAAAATCCCCATCGATCCTATGTGTGCTACAAAAGTTATTCGGGGTCAAATGTCAAAATTTGAGGTTTTTTGGATTTTTCTCGAAAACGGTAGGTTTTATCAAAAAAAAACTTAAAACTAAAGTTGTAGATCTTAAAACTTTCTACAAAAATGGCTTTTATAATTTTTTTCCTAAAAGTTACCATTCCTAAGATATCGCGATTCTAAGAGTCACATTATACATGATATGCACATAAAGCCACATATATACCAACATTAATAATAAATCTCGTTTCATTTCCATGTTAAGTGAAAAATTAACAGCTGCGAATATTGCAGTGAAACAAGCTTAAAATGATGCAAATGTCTTCATCATTAAAATATCAATAGAAAAATTTAATGCAACAAACACAACAATTTTATTGTAGACTCCTGAAAGGGCTCAACAGCGAACAGAAATATATTCTTCAAAAAGTTTAAGTGCTTATCCAAAATGCCAAAACTATATTTTAATTTTACATGCGATAACCGGCTGCGACACTTCGTCAGCAATGTACAGAAGAGGCAAAATGTCACTATTTCAATTATCCGGAAAAAAAAGTTTTGATGACTGCGCTAAAGTATTTACAGAAATTGATTTCACACCTCAAACAATAATTACGGAAGGAATTCGCGTTTTTATTGTTATTTTAGAGCAACTCTCACAGATACCCTTCACCCTCAAGAACATAGAAGAGCAGTTGCAGACCAGTCATTACTTTACAAATATTTCCATGCAGATGTTTCAGAGAAATAAAAAACGACCATTGGCCACATTCGGCCGAAGAACTTGGCACGCTGATCAGTCTCACCCATTTACTCTCAAGATTGACACTACAAGGACCAATCTCCATCAAGATTCCTTCTTTTTCAGGGCTGCTACGGAATGGAACAAGCTTCAAAAATCAGTTTTTCCAGAGAACTATGACCTGCAACTTTTCAAAAAGCGGGTCCACAATCATTTCCTTTCTAAAATCTTTCCCCTTCTAATAGTCGCAGTGCGGGCCGTCCGCGGCCCACACGATAGGTCTACCCTTTTTGCGACTTTTTTCAGTAAAAAAAAAGTTACTGTTACTAATACAATACATTTTCATTGTTGTTGTATTATAATGATCGAACCAATGTATTTAAATGAGTGTTAATCGAGAGGAAGGAAGTTTTTCCGTGCACGGAAAAAAGACCTACACTTACCTCGACTAAAAATGCATATTGTGCGGTAAATATAATATCTATACCACGTATGCACCCTACCTAGACGACAAACCTGCATCAACCTTGCGGCCTCTCAGAGTCGATCGATCGTAGTCTAACAATATTAAGGTAGATCACCAGCAGTTCAAGTTTGAACACCCCTGTTCAAGACAATTCTGGCCAATAGAAGAAGCTTTTTGATAGTTTCCAAAATGTTCTGTAACTCTATCCAGCAATAAATGTGAATTAAAAATAATCTCAAGCGGCCCTGGCCACAGACACAAAATTTTGGTGGAATAATAGCTATTTTATACTTATTTAAGGCACACAGGAATAGAAAAATACAATTTTTTCGTAGGAACCATAAATACATTAAAAATTTTTACGTATTTTCGTACCACCTCTACATTAACTTTAAAAGATATTTTTACATTTTAAGAACGAAAATTAGTGCCCAAAAATTCACAATAACGCTCCAAAATAACGTTTTAACCTAGCTTTGTCACATCCCTATCATAAAGTTTGTACGCGTTCTTGGCTCGTTTCTAAAATCAATACATGGGGTTTTCATAACAAAAGTTTTTTGTTATGGTGACAGTCCTCGAAACTTTTTATTTTCCAGACGATGAAAACAAAAGAACTTCGTCTGGAAATTAGTTTTGAAACAGACTAAAAGGAAGAAAGAAAGTTGCTGCCGAAAATTATATTCAAATTTTAAATTGAATCATTCGTTAGCAACTAAATATTCAATATGATTAATAAGAAATCTAACTTTTTCCGATTAAAATTTATGGATTGTTTTTTACGACACCAAATTGTTTCATTCAACAAAAGTTTTTGATTATTGTACTTTTTTTATACGATACAACGTAGGGGGTTGGATATCCCACGAGAAAAAAAATTCCACTAAAATACCTCCGTTGTCGTGGTGATCTGTCAAAATAACGTATTTTGATTGGTTCAAAATTGCAGGTGTGGAATTTTCAAAACAATTAATTTTTGTTTGAAAATAAAAGGTAATCTATGTCCGAAATAATTGTACCTCGTGATACCAAACACTGCACTGCAAGCTCTGTATGGAAAAAATAATCTTAAAAAATGTAACAAACCATGTGTACATTCAATTACTTTTTAAATGTCTCGGTAATGCAGTCTAGCATTTGACAAAAAAAATCCGGAAAAGTTTGGCGAAACATCATTGCATCTTACCATTGCTAAATCCATCTAAATAGTAGTTTGTTTGAAGTATACTCGAAACTTGAAAATATTCGTTTTGATAATTATTTCGAGGAGGTATACAGTTTCGTAAAACAAAAAATTTGTTCGAATGGAAGAATTTAATTTAAAAGTTTCCAAAGTTTGATTTGAATTGAGAGAGCAAGTCTCGCATTGAGTTATCAATTATTTGCTTTTCAGATTTTCTTTTAGTTACTTAACGATACGAAGTTAACTAGAGTCGTAAGAATGAATCGGTCGATTAAAAAATGAGATTATCGGAAACAACTTTCAAAAAAACGACGAAGTTAATGCTTCAGTAACATCTTTTAAAAATGATGCTGATGCTATATAACTAAGTTATTACAATTTCTGACTTTTACAATGGTGGTAACAATTTAGCATATTTATTACTTTACCAATTAACAGTATCAAATTAACAGTAAAGAACCCATAAAGAGCAAACTGGCAGTCGACAACATGATAATCCAGCAGGTGAGAAGATTCAACTACCTAGGAGTGGAGGTATCAACCGAAAGAAACATTTTTGAAGAAGTACGAACACAAGCCATATAAGCAACAAGAGTCAGCGGATACCTGAGAGATATCATATGGCGAAATAAAATGATGAGTACGAAAAGCAAGCTGAGGATTTATAAAACATGTATAAGACCTATTTTAACCTACGCCACAGAAAACTAGAGCTAAAACATCAACAACGAAAAGAATAATGAGAACGAACGAAATGAAAATACTAAGAACCATCAAGGGTGTTACCCTCAGGGATAGAATAAGAAGTCAGGATATCAGAGAAGAACTAGAAATACAGTATGTAGTAAGATATGAGAGTCAGATATAAAAACAAACATATTCGTATAAAATTCCATAACAATGTTTTTAGTAGTTTCAGCAAAATCGTAATAAAAGTGTATACATTTTTTTCTTTAATCAAAAATCAACGTGTCTGAGCATTTTTTTAAAATGTTAACCGAGGTTCCTGCAAATGGCTCTGTTTCGTTTTCGGTTGACCACTCTGGATTTGGATTCTAACTAACTATATTGACGAAACACAAAAAATAATGTTTTCTGAGTATATTATTATTTTATTTTATAACAAGAATAACATAACCTTATTTTATTACCAAAATTGCTGTTCCAGTAAATGTAAATATTGCAATTAGTTTTAGTCCAATAGTCACAATAAGCATCTTCTTATACCCTCTAAAATATGCAGATTATTTTGTTTTTTTTAGTACCTACTGCTAGGTTTAAACATTCACACGCAACAAAAACAACATATGTCTTTTATTTACGTGCCACCCAAATATTCCCATTAAAATAAACACTGAATCGTAAATAAAAATAGATATCAAACACAATGTCTTGTAAACAATACGCCTCAGCCACGATCTTTCCGATTCTGAATCCACTCTAAAAAAATTATATTTACCTAAAAGATTTTAACATAAAAAAAGGACGAGAGAAGTAAATAGAATGTATGTAATTGTACAAGCAATATGCTTCATAAAAAATATAACACTAGAATTTGTTGCCAATTGATTAGAAAAAAATCAATTTTGTTGCCTAAACTGAAAATTGTAATTAATTTATATTTTTGGTTTGTTAAAAACTTCAACTTGGTAAAAATAAATATAAATAAAAAACATATTTAGTTCAAAAACATCCCACTGTAAAAGTTCCTACTTACTACCAATTTGTAATACATAAAACCCTTATCTAATTTTCAAAAAATTTCTTTGTATCTACCGACAAGCTTTTGAAGCAAATTCCCAACGCTTACGCAAACCAATCAAGTTGATTAAAAAATGGACTACTTATTATATTTTTTAATAATAACTTAAATAAATTTTTACAATCGCGGCTTTTGCGAAAAATGGCTCCAAATTTTTTTAACACTAGTACGTAGTATCCCAAATAATATTAAGGACCCCTAAAAAATTAAAAACTACCCCTAAAGTAACTTTTTTGAAAATATCTCCAAAACGTAAAAAAATACGGAAAAAAATGTAGATATTAAAATTGCCTATAAAATTTGTCAATATCACTTTTGGCATATTTGCAATAGAAACCGAGATATTTGCAATGAACCAGGTAAATTTGTCGAATCACGGCTCCACCTCGAAAGTGCTCCAAATTTTTTTCTATCGTTCTTTACCACTAGTATGTAGTATCACAAGTAATATTAACGAGGCGCATGGCTTTGAACCTATAATGTTATCAATAATTTTAAATTTTTATTTAACACTACTCACTAATTTAATTATTACACATTTATCTAAATCATAGGTTGGGTTAAAACGGCAGTTCGGAGGGAACCTACTTAGGCCTTTTGGCCCGTTGTGATACCGTGATGGACGGCGGTGCCCCCCTCCTACCGTGAGCATAAATAATAAAAAGTGTGAGGTCTTTAAGGCTAACTGAACTGAGATAAGATAAGTCATCAAAGTTCGGTTGTCCTAGTATAGAAAGCCTAGGGCAGGACAGTGGCAGAGAAGATGTACCATTGTTTCCTCCTCTTCCCCATCGTGACAGCTTCTACAGAAGTCGTGTCGTAGCTCTGCGATTCCCATGCGCCGTGCATGGGATCCACCTGCCCAGTGTCCTGTTATGTCCGCGATCGCATTTCCAATGGACTGCCTGAATATGCCGATGATACTCTCATATAGGCGACAGATCAACTCGAGCTGAAAATGATCATGACAAGACTGGGAAATATAAGCAAAACTTAAAACTAAACATCAGCAAAACCAAAGTCATGATAGTAGACCGGAAAACGAACAACTCTCCGCATATCCGACAGGTTTCGAAGTAGTGGATAAATTTATTTATCTTGGCTCCGTCATCACCAACACAGAACGTAGCGAAGCCGAAATAAGGCGACGGTTTGTCACGTGCCTATTTTCTTCCCTTCTACAGTTACATTATTAATTGGATCTCTGATGGTTTTGTATTTCTCAGGTGCTCGTAAATAGTTTCGCTTACCGTATTTTGTTGTAATTTGAATTTATCACTCGTTGTAAATAGTGTTGCATACCTAGTAGTGTTAGGATTTAATTATGAATGGCTGTGACATTTTTGTTAATTGGAGTGGGAGTCTTTGTTATTAGATTTCGCCTTGATTTTTGGCCTCGATTGTCGTGTGTTGTCAGCTATATTATTGTTTGGTTTGCTTTTCTGTGTGGATGGGCTGGCTATCAACACGGACGAGCGCGATTATGAGTTGGAGAGAGTCGCTTGGTGTGAGTCGTCGAAGTTGGGTGGTGGTGAGAGTTTTGGAACGATTTGATATTAACACGTGAGCAGAACCTCTACGGTTTTTTCTTTCATATCTGGCTGTATTTGGGCCATCTTAATTGGATTTTGAAGAAAAACCATTTAATTTTTAACTTGACCTTTCTATCTTGCCTTTGTGGTTGATATTTTGGATTTTGGTGTCGAGTTAAAATAACCGCGTGCGGGATCTGATGGAGGGAAGCCATTGTTAAGTAGCAGGTGCTGTTCCATAATTCAAACCGGCCACAGGAGTAGGCCACAGGATTCGTGAATTCGTGTATCCAAAGGTTACAAGTGATTTATTTTAGTATATTTAAACGACGTGACTTATTTTTGACACCACGATTAAGTTTTGTTTTAATTTATTAATATGGTAAAACTATTTATTGCATTGGATAATATGCCAAGGCTGAACTCAATAAGTTCTTTGTGTCCAAGTAAGAACGTTTATTCATACTTATTTGTAAATATCCTACAATATTGCTATTTTGAAGGACAGCCATCGTAAAAGGAAATATTTTTAAATAAGCTTGATTGTTTTAACAGTGTAAATTTTATGTAAATAAAAAAGGAAAAAAAAAACGTGATTGAATTGGCAGCCGTACGTGAACGTTGATAAAGTATTGTTAAAAAGTTGACTTGTATACGTTTTTTTTTTTTGGTAACCTGATAAGGTTTGTCATTCTTACCTTGGTTTTAATTATTTTATGGAATCGTAAACTTTGGATTTTTGATTTATTGTTGTCTCATAAAGTTGTAAATTTTGAAGTTTCGATTTATTGTTGGCTGTTAATTTTGATTATATGTGTTATAATTTTGTTATTGAGCTGTGTATTTTAATTTATTGTGTGAGTAAAGTATCCAATATATTTTTGCTATAATTTTATTTATTTGGTTCACCATAATCTTAGTTGTTTATCGTGTGGCTCTGCTAGTGCCTATAAGACCTAGGGGTTTCCGGCTTGAACCGTCTAAGTCGGTGGCGCGGCTCACTTTTATATTTTTTTTTCCCTTACCCTCTACGGCTGAGCTTGGGCATAATTTGCCAGTAGAGAGACCACTGGCAGAGTACTCTTTAGAGAACGAAAAAGACGTGGCAGGCTAGCAATAGCAAGAACGGTTACAACTAAACTGACACGCATATGGAAGGACACGTCAATTAGTAAAGCTACGAAAATTAGGCTGGTCTCTACTTTAATTTTCCCGATTGCATCATACGCGACTGAAACCGCAGCCTACTCTCCCCTCTAGTTTAGAGCTATATATTTGTATATTTCTAATTTTTTTTATTAGATGACTCATGATTTTTCATTCTCCATCACGGGGGAGTTTCCAATGGCGAAAACTTCCTTTAGCGACCTTCTCCAGAAGCTAGTTCCGATAATCGAGACTCAGGTTTTTATTCAAAATCTTTATCTGGGGATGGAAAAAAGAAACCTTATGGAACAAATACATTAGAAGGACTTGGGAAGTGAGAAGTGGGTGGCACGAAAATAATAAACATGGACAATTTAAAAAAAAATCTGTCATTATTTCTTTAATAAATCAGATACTTTTTCTCGGTAGAAAATATATAGGTACTCTTTGAGTTACTTACAAGGAGGACTTGAGAAGTGAGAAGTGGGTCGCACGAAAATAATAAATATGGACAATTTAAAAAAAAAATCTGTTATTACCATTTTAATAAATTAGTTACTTTTTCTCGGTAGAAAAAATATAGGAGGTACTCTATGAGTTACTTACAATCATTAGACAATATTTGTAAATTAGCACGGTATTTGTTAAAAATTGCGAAAATGATTTCTAGAATTACAAAATTGCCGTCGTACAAAACTTTAATATTAAGTAGTGTACTTTTACCCATTCTTAGTTTTGGTATTCTTCACTAAAATATTTGTTTAAAAGCCTCACCAAGTTACATCGTGCATTGTTGTACTAAAAAATGTACGACGGGTGGAAACAAAAGATTAGACGTATGGAAGGTTTTCTTTTACGTTTTCTTTAAAAGAATGATGTACCTACTCTAACAAAAACCGTCTGTTTCGTTGTCTTCGCAGGAACAAACAAAAATATATTTCACGTAATTGCCTATATTTTTACATATTTTCGGCAGCTTTTGTCAGCAATAAGCTTGCATAAAAGTAGATCACAGCAAAACAACATAAACGGAAATTTTAATTTTAAACGGTGTTAGGGGGCGTCCATAAATTACGTAAGATATTTAGGGAGGGAGGGGGTCGAGCCGAATCTCACCTAATCTTACGTGGTGGTGAGGGGGGTCTCGGCAAGTATCACATAATTTTATTCCACAACAGTGTAAAAAAAAGTCTTGTTAGTATCATTTGCCAACAAGTATTTTTATGCACCGGTTACTATTTTTATTGAACTGTTGCATTTAATGTTAACCTTGTAAATAGAATATTTACCAATATAGTCACGTTAGTCAGCCAAGCATTAAAATAATCTAAGAATTGATTATATGTATGAGTGTAGTTACTGAGGTTTTCCATGGTTGCATATACTGTTTATAACTGTTAATTTAAATGATAAAAGTAATAAAAATACAAATAATAATAATACATTGTTTTGTTTTTTTTGTCGATCAGTTTCGTCCTGTGATATATAAACGAGTATTTTTAATGTTTAAATATTTTTTTATTCCTTGTGCTTTCGTATCATATATTACATTTAAAACTAAAATACAAAATTTTTGAGTTTACTGTTAGAATATATTTCTGTTTTTTAATTATGTTTATAATGATGTTATGTACTTCAATGAGAAAATACTTTTTATGGCAAAATACTTGTATGGCTTGTACTTGTAAAAAAGAATGAAAATAAATTTATAAAAATACTTTTTAAAACTATTTTTCAATATTGGATAATAATACCTAACTTAACCCGTATCTGTACTTACAACAATTCTCGAATGGGGATCCAATAACTTGGTAGAATTCAATGCAAACAAAACACAAGCATGTCTTTTCTCTAGAAAAGCCGATCTCACTGTGCCTAACATAACTTTGTCAGGAGTAACCATACCACTGAAGTCATCCATATCGATGCTTGGTATTACTATCAGCAATAACCTTTCCTGAGAAAATCACGTGAGGTCCATTGCCAAAAGTGCATCCCAAAAACTTGGTTTTTTGTTTCGTGCCAAGAGCTATTTCACCTTCAATCAGCTGCTTATAATCTATAAGGCACAGATCCGACCTGTACTGGAGTACTGTTCCCATATTTGGAATGCAGCACCTAAACATATCCTGAAGCTACTGGATTCTGTCCAAAAAAGGGCAATTCGTCTCGTCGGTGATGCCTCGCTTACAAACTCGCTCACTTGTCTGGAACACCGTAGAAAAGTTGGCGATTTGTCTCTATTTTATAGATATTTTCATGGGCGATGCTCTTCTGAAATATCAACAATCGTTCCTCCTTTGGCAGTCTCTTCGAGATTAACCCGTCAAGTTCAGTCTTCACACCCCTTCGTGGTCACTTTGGAGACCAACAGAACATCACTTTCCAAAGACTCATTCATCCAACGAATTGCGAGGCTTTGGAACTCATTGCCTAGGGAGGTGTTCCCCGAGGCATACAACCTCCAGAAATTTAAGAAGAACACCAACTCCTACCTTCTTTCCCTTGGTTCCCACGATGTTCTCTGAACATTACAGGATATCCCTTTTCGTGGGAACCAGAACATAAAAAAAAACATATGAACGTAATACAAATTTGGGGCCTTATTTGAATGTGCTCTCTCTCTCTGTAGCTTACAACCCGGGATGAGTCTTCGCTGACATTACAATTTGCCTCCACTTGCTGCGGTCCATCATAAGTTCTTCTGGTCGTTGGACATTTAGGGTCCGTAAGTCCGCTGCAATATTATCCTTCCACCGCATCCTTGGCCTTCCCAGCGACCGCTTTTCTACCGGGGTCCCTTCCCACACCAGTTTAACGACACGTTGGTCTTGTCTCTTCACATGTCCGGCACATCTCAATTTCTCTGCTTTATTATTTTTACTATATCTGGTTGGTTATAGTTCTTGCACTTTCCTGTTAGTTCTAATTATGTATTGTTGTGTAGCGTTCTCCTTGATTGGTCCATGTATCCTTCTAAGAACTCTTCGTTCTGCGATTTTTAGTCGGTTCTCATTTTGTTTTGTCATCGTCCATGTATTGCATGCCTATGTCATTATAGGTCTTATAATTGCATGATAAATTGTTACTTTCGTACGGCGGGTTACATTTTTCGATTTCATTCTTTTTTGTAGTGCAAAACAGCAGCGATTGGCTCCCTGAATTCTGTTGTTTATCTCTTGTGTTATATTGTTATCTGAGGTGATTGTAGCTTCCAAATATTTAATTTCAGTGACCCTTTCAAAATTATAGTGGTCCATTATCACATTTTGTCCTATCCTGTCTCTTCGTTCTGTTCTTGTTGTAGTCATGTATTTTGTTTTATCTTCGTTTATTTGTAGGCCAACCTTCTTTGCAGCATTTTCCAGTTTAATAAACTCTTCCTTAACGTTGATAATTGTATTTCCTACTATATCTAAATCGTCAGCGAAAGCTACTACAATGCGCGGACCCTGATTTCCAAATAGGAGCGTTTCTATGTTTGCCCTTCGTACGATGTCTTCCAAGGCGATGTGAAAGAGGAGTGGGGATAACGCATCTCGTTGTTTCAGACCACCGTTGATTGGAAAGAAGGTTGACAATTTTCCTTCAAGTCTTACTGTACTTGAAGATCCTCCTACACAAGCTTTTGTGAGACTGATCAACTTTTTCAGTACGCCCAGTTCTGCCATGGTATTCCACAATTTTACTCTTAGGATGCTATCAAATGCTTGCTTAAAATTTATAAAAAGCTGATGCAATATTTTGTTGTATTCCAAACACTTCTCCATCAACTGCTTTATGGTAAAATTCAGGTCTACTGTTGATCGATTCTTTCTAAATCCACACTGGTAATCTCCTATTTGGTACTCTACACACGCAGTCAGTCGCTCTAATAGAATTAGACCTGATTGTGTCCCATTCTGTATTTGTCTTCTTTCTTGAACAGGTCCCATAATCCTTCTTAAGATCTTTTGATACGTCAGGTTTAGTTTTCTGAGTTGTTCTTTTTTGGCTATGTTCAGGCATTCTAAGGCGTAAAATGCAGATGTCTCTAATGGCGTTTTAATGTCTTGTTTAAGTTTAAGTAAAAGTAGGTATACATTATGTTTATGGCCAGGTCTTCATTAATATTTGGCGTTTTTAATTTGCTGGGATACATACTTAAAGCAGTTAGTTATATAAGTATTACAGATTCTCCCATAGCAATCGCAATGTACACGTCTTTAATATTTGTAATAATTTTATCATAGTTTTAATGCAGTAAGAGCATATTAGGAAGATCAAGCAGATTTTTTAAGCGCTACACCCACAAACCTTAAATTGATAGGTTAGGTTAGGTTAGGTATCATGTGAGTGGGGCGTGGTCGACCCTCCACCGCGACCCCTAGCAGGTCAATTGTGGCTTACCCCTAGAGGTTACAGTTCACCGCGCAATCCAGCCCTTCTTACGAAGTTCATGATTGTATAGGGTGAAATTTTTTTAAAATCAGTAGGTTCTAGGTTGGTGTAACCAAATATGTTGAACGTTATTCTTTCCAGGCCGGGGCATGAACATAGTATATGTTCAGCAGTTTCGTCTTCCACGCAGCAAAACCGACAGTCCGTTTGTTGGTTCAGACCTATCTTTCTGAGGTGGTATCTTAGACGACAGTGTTCTGTAAGCAGTCCCGTTAGAATACGCAGGTCATTTCTGCTCCATTCTTAGATCTGATTAGTTGTGTTTCTCGAGGGTTTAGATAAAACGCCTTCGAGTGAGTTAACCCTGGTTTACCGGACCAGTACGTGAGTATTTTCCTCTCCACCCAGTGCGAAATAATTGTTTTGGCGGCACTTGTGGTGACTCCAAAAACCGATTCTGGTCCTTGTATGGATAACCGCACTTAATCTTAAAATATGACAGTATCTAGAAACGATATTATTATTATTTTAGTCTGTGATTAGAATGTTTGTGTCACAAACTATTTATGAAATTTTATATGTACTCTGTATATACTATTATTATCTATCTAAGTACCATGTGAAATGCCATACGCTAATTAAATAAATAAATAAATCCACATTGCGTGCTAGCAGCGTAATATCGTCTGCGATATAATATCATTCAGTATTTTTTCGGATGCACTTCTTCATAATTGACATCAAATCATATATATAAAAAAAAATCACAGGTTAATGTTTCACTAAGAGTTTCAATTAGACATAATGCAAACGTTGCTAGAATTTCATGAATGCTAATAGCACGTGTACACGTTGTAATACGAGTTTTATTTACAGCAGTTTTGTACTGGTAAGTGTTCGAGTAAAGTTACTAATATTTTATGAAATACGTGCTTGACATATTATCCGGGTTTCTGCGCCATAGAAAATGCCAATAAAATATAATGAATTCATTCAGTTGCAACGTACAATGTTATCTTAAACTGATAGATCGATATAGATTGTCTGTCATTTTTGAAGCACGACTAAATACAAATTTCTTCGTTGAGTAATATTATTTTTTATAGTCTAATACTTTTAATACATTCAGTTTTAAATAAGCTTCATTAAGTTTAATAATTAAAAAACGCGTAGTAACAGAAAACATAGTTGCCACCATAATTTTTCGAATAATATTAATGTATTTGGGAACCATAAAACTATAGTTGGCCATCCTCGACTATTGGCTACATTATACGTATATTTTAGTTTGATAGGCCAATACTTTTGAACGTTAAAAACTTTTCATAGCTGGTATGGATGTAAGTCTAGAAAATGTGTTAATATTGTTACGATATCTCAAGTCCGTCTCTGTTGACCCTTTCTGTCGCGACAGCCACGATTGGGAGACTGTCCGCGCGGAGAACACAAGGAAACCTCCTGCAAATTCTCAACGAGTTATCTAGTAAATTCTCGCAATATCGAAAAGGGGTCTGTCGCCTTCGCGAATAAGGTCGAAGTATGGGTTACACGTATAAAAAGGGACAGCGGCCGCAGACAGAGTTAATATTAGTTTTAAAAGTTTTTATGATTTAAGAAATGTAAATAGTTATAAAAAGTTGTATATCTAAGTGATTTATAAAATAAGAATTTATTGTATTGGAATAAACATTGTTTTGTTACTGTATCAAGAGTTTTAAATCGCCGAACCCAACGAAGAACTAAAATTAGTATCAATACGATTATTTTTTGACGTTTCTCGAAACCAAAAGAAAATTTCAATTTTAGTGATTCATATACGTTTTAGACAATCAAAACATTATTATACTGGGAATAATCTGCTTACAATATTCCAGAAAGAATTATTCGTGTACATTGTTTTTATTGAATGACAACCACAAGATAACGTATTTTCTTAACCTGGCGCGTCTGTAATAAATTTTCAAGATATTCGTAAAATGAATCCCAAACGTATTAATGAATTATCAGTAGACGAAATAACTAATATAATCATTAAAATATAAATAAAGTAATATAAAATCCTAAAAGTGATTTATACTGTAACGTCAAAAAATAATCTATCGAATACCACACGAGAGTTCGATAAATTAGATAATTCTTTAGGCCTTTTCTCAAACTTGTTGCCATTTGGCAATAGCAACAGCCTGACAACAAGTTTTCTAAAATCTGTCAAATTATTTTTAATTTATTCTTACTCTCTCTTGTGATATTATTACAGAAAACCCCTCTCATTTTCCAAAAATAAATCACTTTTCAAACATTTTTGCACGAATAAATCAATACTTAAAAAGTAGGACATTTTCGCAATGTAAATGGTATTTTAAAACAAAAAGCATATTTGTATTTCCACACTAAACAATATGTCAGCATCATCCGTATTTTGTAAATAAAAGATGTATAGATCAAAAGACTGCAACACTAAAGAAATTGTATCCATGAGACGAGGGTGAAAATATTTTAGGGATTTGTTAAAGACTTTACCAACGTGTGGATTCAATACTTTTATAACGGCATTTTGTTTTATTACAATTCTGAGAGAATGAATGAATGATCAAAAGAAATTGTTTATCTGTTTACTAACTGCAGACGTTTAATTACTTCCTGTGCTTAAAACCAGATTTTTTAAAATAATATACAAACTCAAGGTGAACATTGTTAAAACTAATATTTTTTCGCTGTTTTTTTTTATCCAAGAGAAATTCTTATCGCGAATTTAATTATATAAATTATACTTATTAACAAGCTTATATTATTTTCACCTGTATGTTTGTATGTTTGTTTGTAACTGACCCTTTGGCCTCGATTTTGCTCTACTTTAAGCGATCAGATTTAATTTAAACTTCGCACACTTGTCAAAGATAGACGACAATGCAATAATTTGATCAAAGTATCCGATTATCCTGATTAGTTTCGCCAGAATTCATAAATTTCTTCGGAGATCTTTTGCATGAGAGTAAGACAGTTCCAATGTCATAGTGTTGCAGAAATGCAGAGAATATGTTATTTAACGAAACAAAAATACAAAAATATCTTTTACACATCAACGACCTCTTGAAAACCACCACGAACCTCATTTACAGTTTCGCAGACGACAGCTCACTTGTCTCAATTTTCACATTCTATCGATCACTTTCGATGAATGATACAAAAAGACTTAGGCAGGAACATGTTGACTCCATCAATAGAGATCTTGAAGCAATCGTCGAGCGGGAAACCAACAATCTTGTTTAGTTTAACGCCCAGAAAACACAAAGCACCACGTTTTCCAAGAAAGTGAATTTTTTAAATCATTCCATTACAATGTCTGGAAATACCCTTGAATCAAGTCCCTTCATCTCGATTTTGGGAGTCACGGTATCTAATAATATGTCTTGGAATGACCATGTTGCTAACATTGCAAAGTCAGCAAGCCAGAGACTAGGTTTTCTGTGGAAAGTTAGAAAGTTTTTTACTCCTGATTAACTTTTGACGACGTACAAGGCTCAAATCCGACCTCTACTGGAGTATTGCTCGCACATTTGGGATTCAGCACCAAGGCATTCTCTTTGTCTTCTAGATTTCATTCAGAAAAGGGCCATTCGATTGATAAACAGCTCAACTCTCACAGATACCCTTCACATACTAGAACATAAAAAAAGAGTTGCTGACCAGACATAACTCTACAGATATTTCCATGGCAGATGCTCCAAAAAAATAAAAACTCTTATACCACCACTGGCCACATTCGGCACGCTCATCAGTTTCATCCATTTACCCTCAAGATTGACACTACAAGGACCAATCTCCATCAAGAATCATTCTATTGCAGGGCTGCTACGGAATGGAACAGGCTATCAAAATCAGTTTTTCCAGAACACTATGACCTGTAACTTTTCAAAAAGCGGGTCCAAAATCATCTCATTTTTATAATCTCTCCCATTTCTAATAGTCGCAGTGCGGGCCGTCTGTGGCCCACACGATAGGTCTACCCTTTTTGAGACTATTTTCAGTAAAAAAAAAATCTAGTAGATGGCGCCACTAGCAATTTGCAGTAATACAAATGGTAGTTTGTACTTTGTGTTGCATAAAAGTATAGTGTTAATTTTTTAAAAACACTAATGATAGAACCAAATTTTCTTTCAATAAACACGCTTATATTAGATTCACCTTTATGTTTGTATGTTTGTTTGTAACTGACTCTATGGCCTTGATTTTGCTCTACTTTAAGCGATCAGATTTAATTTAAATTTTGCACACTTGTCAAAGACCGACGACAATCGATCAACATATCCGATTATCCTGATTAGTTTCGCCAGAATTCATAAATTTTTTCAGGGATCCTTGGCATGAGAGTAAGAGAGATATAACTAGTGCGTAAATTACGCATGCGCGCAGTTACAATGCCATATTATAATTCACCCAATCCAATATACTGGTGAGAAACGTACCGAGGGATGAATGGCAAGAGGGTGAGTAAAACAAATCAAAACTAAAAAGCGAAAAATAAATGAAAGTATAAAAAAACTAAAAAATACACGCTTTTAGAGTTTATCAAACCAAAAAGTAAAAAATAATTCTTAACATAAGAATAAAATTACTGACGAGAAAATTAATGTCACTGTTCTAAAATGAAAAACAAAAACGTGATTTTATATTTTTAATTTTAACTGGGTTCGTTTGAATTCAATCCTGCTACTTTCATGTGACGATTTTATATTTTTGCTAAACACATAAAATTTCTGCATCATCAACTCAAACTAATGTTAAAGAATAGTTGCGAACAAGACGGTAGGCATGAAACCCCATTATTATACAAACGTGCACGTTTCAATTTCCAGCGGAGATAATGTGATGCACATCATCGCATTATTTCAGCAGAAACACATTGATTACAAACTACATGTATACGAACGACATCGTCGTCTTTGATGCCGCAGTACGCTCAAGAATATATTGTCCTCTCGGAGTTAGAGGTGGAGCTGGCGTAAAAGATACTGTAACGTTATTAAAAGCGATCAATTTGAAACACCGATTTAAACGAATAACATATAACCAACAATAATATAATTATAGACTGTAATTCGTATACAGGATGTCTTATCTTCTTCTTCTAGTGCCTTATCCTCAATGGACGTTGGCGATCATTCTGGCCCACATAACTTTGTTGACGGCAGCTTAAAATGGCTCTGCTAATGTTTTGTATGTAACCATGATACTCAGCGTCTTCCAAGACCTCTCTTGTCATACATTTTACCTTACATAACCAGCTGCAGTATTTCATATTTTTGGTTACGCATTATGTGTCCAAAGTATGCAACTTTTCTTTTTTTAATGTTCTTTATTAATTCTTTATCTTTTTGCATACGTTTTAAGACAGCATTATTAGTTACGTGATGAGTCCAAGATATTCTCAACATGCCTCGGAAGCACCACATCGTAATCGCCTCAAGTCTTTTGCAAGCTGCATCCTTCAATTTCCAACACCTTACATTAATATTGCAAATATGTAACATTTTAATAAACATGTCCTTAGATTAAAATTAAATTTCATATTACACAGGAGATTAATATACCTGAAACGATGTATGTGCGGTTAAAGAAATTCCTGCCCAAACCATTAGTGAACCTCCTTCGTAGGCTTCTCTAGAGTTAAAAGTACACTCTGCATATCGCTCCCCTAGTCTTCGCCACACTCTTTTACGACCATCGGGAAATCTCAGGCAAAACCTGGACTCGTCTCCATTCGTTCTCTCCCCAATTTAAGTGAATCCTGGCAAAATGAAGTCAAGATACACGATGACGTCTGAGAAATTCGGGACCTGTGGCAGGTCTGCGACTGGTAAGGTTTCTTTCCGTAAGTCCTCGCCGAACAATTGCTGTTTAGATATATTAATTTCTCAAACCAAACAAAAATTTTAAAGCCACTGTGACCTGCGAATGGTAATACGTTCGAAGTGTTACAACCGAATAACCTTGCAAAACAGGGGGCCGAATCTGCGTTCACTGGACCAGAACCGGTTTTTGGAGTCACCACAAGTGCCGCCAAAACAATTATTTCGGACTGGGCGGAGAGGAAAATACTCACGTACTGGTCCGACTTACCAGGGCTAACCCACTCGAAGGCGTTCTTACCGTTACAACCCTCGAGAAACACAACTAAGCAGATCCTAGAATGGAGCAGAAATGACCTGCGTATTTTAACAGGACTGCTTACGGGACACTGTCGTCTAAGATACCACCTCAGAAAGATAGATCTGAACCAATAAACGGACTGTCGGTTCTGCTGCGTGGAAGACGAAACTGCTGAACATATACTATGTTCATGCCCCGGCCTGGGAAGAATAAAGTTCAACATATTTGATTCCACTAACCTAGAACCTACCGATTTTAAAAAAATCTCACCCTATACAACCATGAACTTCGTAAGAAGGGCTGGAATGTGCGGTGAACTGTAGCCTCTAGGGGTAAGCCACAATAGACCTACTAAGGGTCGCGGTGGTGGGGCGACCACGCTCCACTCACATGAAACCTAACCTAACCTAACCTACAACCGAATAAACTCTTATCCAACGAAATAAAAAATGAAGCCGGAAAACTGACTGCAAAATACAGTAAAGATACCTATGTTAGTTGATCTGTATAAACAATTAATTGCTTTGAAAACATGCTTGAAATCTGAAATCCAGAAAATTTATTCAATTAAGTAAATCGCGGAGTTATTACAGATAAAATTCGTTGCATCCAGTTTTCCGGAGTTAATAACAGTATGCTTCCTATTTTTGATCCTTCCGGTTACAACTGCAACAGCTGAAGAAAGCTTTTCGAAATTAAAACTGACTGAAAATTATCTTAGGACTTCTATGGGACAAGAACGGCTATCAGACTTGTCAGAACTGTCTATAGAGGCAGAAAATCTCTAAAAAATCGTCTACAGCTATGGATGATTTAATAAACAAGTTTGTCAAAAAAGGCAAGAAAAGTATATATTTAAATTGTTGGGCTGATTTGGCTGCTAGGAGCATTAATTGTAAGTAATCAATATATGTTTATTTTATTAAGTGCTAGCGTTTGTGAAAAATCTTCAATTGGGCTTCGCCGCAGTCAGGCAGAAGCCCCCCACCCCGACAAATTTTAATACAGAACCCGTCTAGGGCAAGCTACGCCACTGACATAAACTACTCTTTCTTAAAAGAAAGAGTAGGTTACATACTATTAAATATCAGTGATCTGGGTGCGACCCGAGAGGTCCACACGACTAACTTCCCAGTGAAAAGAATGAAAAAATACCATATGTTTTCTTGTTATAATTATTATTAAAAAAATTGTCATCACAGTTTTCATACAATTCCAACAGTCAGAAAGAAAAAATTATAAATTGCAAAATTCAGGTAGTTTACCATTTTTTTCAGTTTTTAGATTCTCCATAAAAACCAGCTTGACTGATTTTGCTAAAAATCTAATCAGCTTTAAGTTAAGTAATTATGCGTCGAATGCAATTGGTTCCACGTCTATATCATTTTTTTTCTCGAGATAATCGAGACGAAAAATAATTCCGAAAGTTTACCATTGTTTTCAGTTTTTTGATTTTACATAAAAACCAGCTCGACAGATTTTGCTGAAAATCTAATCAGTTCCAAGTTGCGTAAGTATGCGTGAATACTATTGGTCCCACGTCGATATTCTTTTTTGTTCTCGAGATAATCGAGACGAAAAATAATTCCTCAAGCTAAATTACTTAACATGATTTAATTTAAAAAATTATGAATTTTTAAAAGTAACAAAATTAAATGCAAAGTTTAAGCAGCTTTATTAAAATCACGAAAATCGTTTAAAAGGAAAATTAGCACAGTTAGGTAGTCCAAATATTATTATTCAATTTAAATTAGGTTTTAAAAAAATTATAAGACTTTGGATTTATTTTCATACTAAACAAAAATATAGAAAGCTGTTAACATAAATTATCATTTCTAAATTATTAACCAGAAAATTATTATTACATGATCAATAATTATATATATATATATATATATATATATATATATATATATATATATTGCAAAATTTATAGAAAATTATAATATTATTATAGTAGACTATAAACATTTTTCGACAGCGTCAATAGATGAGAAAAATGTATAACTGATTTTTAAAAAATCAGCTTATTCTGCTGTATGACATCCATATTATAGGTTCATTTGGGTCGATTATGTATCAAAAAACAACTACTCCTCTGGCTATATGCCGCGACAGGTATTGAATTACATCTGGTACATAATCGTGTATAATACCCCATTTCGGGTAACAATATGCAGATGCTTGTTAAGTAAGAGATGAAACTATTAGATTTATCCATCCGAAGTAACCACCTATGGACCGGTTTCAGCATAGGGTAGGTCTACCTCGACTGAACCCATCAACAGCTTCGACTCTTACCAAGTATACATGAAGTGCTACGGGAAAAGCGCCAGTCACGACATCTATACTTTTTAACAAGTACCACCCGGTGAATAGCTTCTGCCAAGAAGTATTGTAAACTGCAAAATTTATAGAAAAATATAATATTATTATAGTAGACTATAAACATTTTTTGACAGCGTCAATAGATATATATGTAACAATATTTTGTAATTCGGGATAATCACGAAGGGTACGACATCTAGTGTCCAGTTTTCAAACAGGTCGTAAGGTGAAAAACAAACCAAAATAGCAGTGTCATCACAGGGTTTATAGCTCGTTTATAATTCTTCTAGCTAAATTTTTTAATTGGTTTTAAAATTATTTTGTACTTGTTATTATTGGTTTTTTTAAGCCATGCAGTGAGCTATTGAACTGATTAACTGTCGGCCAGCCCCAGATTGTGCATGTATTATCCAAGGGTACCATGACCGGTCAGTATGTGTACTGCTAGTCTGGCATCCTTTACACTCAGCGACGTATTGCTTCTGGCTAAGCCCTCTCGGGGAGATTCCCCTGCGAGGAAACCCTTACCTGTCTGCACCTGTCTTTGGTTTCTGTTTTCCAGTACATTAAGTTCTGGTCCAGCCCTAGATTGCCCCTATATCTAGACAGAAAGGAATCTCTATGGCTGGCTCTGGGCCCACGAACTTAGTCTCCGATCCTGCTTTTGGTAATTTATCAACCCTCTCATTGCCTTTGATTTCCGAGTGACCAGGAACCCAGTCAAGAGTGACCTTGTTGTCTTTCACCAATGCATCTATTCTAACTAGTCAAGATAATACATTTATTATTATATTTCTTTCATTATAAATTGCAGAACACAGTTAGGTGACGAGTAATCAATATTTAATATATACGTACGGCACTCGTGCCAAATTTAGAAACCAAAAATAATGTTTACTACCTGTAGAAATTACGGTACAAATCTATGAAAGCGTCTGTCCACTTGATTGACGTGCGTCAAAACTCACAAACTAGGTTATTCAACCAATGAAATCAGCGAATCATAAGGTTAAACGCACTGAAATTGCCAAGGGGTGTAACACAGTTGAAAAGCTATAAATAATCTTGGAAGATATGTAAGTAAATAGAAATATGGCGTTTTGGAGACCTTGGGCTAATAAAAATAATGAAATTGCTAAGTGTAGTGAGAACAAAGACATATGAATTTAACAATGAAGATTTAGACAGATATTTTTAAAAATATAAAATTCATAAAATGAGGTCTTCGCTATGACAGATCAAACAATGGGTAAGGGTTCGTACAAATGTAATAATTTGATATTATTGACATTTAAAATCATGTTTGTACTCAAAAAAAACTTTTTAATTGTAACTCACTTGTGTATTTAAGTTGTTTTAAATAATTTTTCAATATTTTAAAATTTAATTTAAAATATTTGAATGTTAGATTAGTATAATATCGTTTTCGGTTTAATTCAGCATCAGACCTTTATTTTCTCTATCGATCGTTATTGTAAAGTGTTCTTTTTTGCTACCATCTGTATTAGATTCCAGATTATAAACATACACAACGATGAATCGACAGACGAGTCAGTAACACGAGACGACATCCACAATCTGTAGATATTTACGTTACCACATCCAATGCGGCATCGACCTAGTGAATGGTAAACTGTAGTAAACTGTGCATACACCAACGAGTACACAATTTCCCGCCAAAAATTATCTAACCTGCCCAGAACAGGTTGACCAACCGCATGGTTATGGTTTAGTTACGGTCGACTACCTCTCGACATTTCTGCCGTGTAATTCGATTGGATTTTTATTGTTCTTTTTTGCATAAATTCCAGAATTGTGCTTTAATAAACAAACATAATCGTGAGGTGTTTTATATTTAGATTTTATGTACGTGTTATTTTTTATTTAAGATTAAATTTACAAACATGTATTATAGGTCATAACTTATTTTAACAAATTTATAATAATTAAGTATTTGTTCTTCTCGATAATTATTTAAAAAACACGGTTTGGGGCATTAAAGTTGAAAACCTAGCAAGATCAAAATGTTAATATCGTTTAGTCTTGGTGATTTGAATTTTGCTGCAAAGACCAATTTAAATTCGGTCTCAGTTTAATTGGGGTCAGAATCGTATTGATTTGTTGTTAACTCAGTCGAGGTCAAAATGTAAGTTGGAGAATAGGAATGTAGATGTAAGGAAGGAACATGGAAAAAATACAACTTCGCTTACCTATTCATAAACTAGGGGGATATAATAAAGAATGCACCTATCAGCATTGATTGTTGATGCAAAGGTGTCTGCAACAACATGCATTTATAAATAACCAGTGATAAAATGAAAAATCAAAATTACCATTCTTGAATTAATTAAGTGTCTGTCTGTTATTTCAAAATAAATTAATTTTTTTAACCTACTTTAAAAAAGCAGGAAGTTCTCAATTCGACTGTATTTTTTGTATGATTGTTACCTCAGAACTTTCGACTGGGTGATCCGATTTTGACGATTTGAAAGCTGGTGCTTCCCGTGTTGAAAAAAAACGAATATTCTGTGATTGGTTTTTTCTCCTTAAAATAAATATGCTCGTGTTATATACATATAAGCACTAAAAGCAGGGTTCGTTCAAAAAATGAATACAGCACGACGCCACAGTGGAAAATATGACCGATTTAGGTGGACAAAATTCTGAAACTTGTCCATATTTAACCTTTGGGATCCCCCAGATTACGGAAAAAATAATAAAAAAAATCTAATTAATTTTTTGACACGATTGGCGAGCGCACAGCGGTCAAAAATCAAATTTATTTGCTAAAATTTAAAACTTTCCTACATTTAACGTTTGAAGTCCCAGAATACGGGAAAAATAATACAAGTCTAATTATTGGCAGTGCCGTAAACCTGCTGATAGATGTATTTTAAGTCATTTAGGAAACTTTGTTGAGTTGCAGTCGAAAAAGAGATCCAAATCTTCTTCAGGGGAAAAACGTCGAATGTTGGTAGAGGTCGACTTTCTTGTAGAAGAAGATGGCTGTTGAGAGGTAGATGCCTTTTTCACAACTTTGGAAGCACCACACTTGCCAGAAACATAAAGCACGCGCTGTGCCACGAAAGTCAACTTTTCGCAGTCTACCTTCAATAACTCGCTGACTTTTCTTTTTTTGTTTTCTCATTAGAACATTCGAAAAAAAATTCAGGGCGTCCTGAGCGTTGACAAGTAGGTTGGATAACTGCCATACTAAAATATAAGTCATATGAATCAAGCCAACTAGAATATTTATTAAAACAATCTTCCAGTTTTCTGTGACATTTGTTCCACCTTGCCGAAATTTTGTCGGAAAGACGGGAAATTTTAATTTTCAAATGTCCAATCTCCACATCTTCTTCATTATTAATGTGAGCAGAAGTAAGAATAAATTTCAGCAAGTGGTCTTGGCGGTTTTTTTTTAGGAAACTTAACCCACTCTTCAAAAAATTTCCTCCTCGTGATTCGGAGTGTTGTGTCTAAAAAAAATTAAGTATCACCCAAAACTCAAAAAATCGCAAAAATTCTCTGCAACATTTAAAGACTAGGATTGATGAAACAAATCCTGCAAACAAATCCTTGGGGTAACTTGGGGGTTATATAGTTTTTCGTTATTGAATAGAGGCATATACTTACAAATTGCTTAATTAACTTTACAGGTAAATTGCAATGTATATTTAATAACGAGTGTGGAAATATAATGTCTAACCTGTCTCAGCAATGTAGATTACAAAATAAAAGCAAAAAGAATTTTCACTACACACACCTTGAACATAATAAATGACCATCGAATAAAGATAATCGCACTGCCGGTTATTAGGCACTTGTATTAACAGAAATCATTCACTCATTTACTATTTATTTGTAAACATGGTATGGTGGGAAATATTAGTATGAAGCGTCTTACCAACTAATAATATAAAGGTCAGGCACTTGGAAATTCCAAACTAATAATGATTTTAGATAAGAAGGAATTTTTAGCTTCAAGAAGCAAACTTTGTAATACGGGGTGGCCAACCGAAAACGAAACAGAGCCATTTGCAGGCACCTCGTCTCTTTTCTCTCTTTTCCTTTATTTTTGACTCCACTACTTTTAACCCCAAGCGAGGGTAATAATTACTCCAAAATTTTTAAATGACATTGGGGTCGATTAAGATGTCTTTTAAGAGCTCTTGTAAGTTTTAGTGACCTACCGCATCTCGGTCTCAAGATATCGTGCCCACAAGGTTTTTCATCACACACACAGACAAAATTTGAAACAACCGTCACGCTGAAAATGGCGACGCGTGAGACCATGAAACGTGCAGCGCACATGATTTTGGCGATTTTGATTTTTGGGGGTAAACCAATACTTTTCCTTTTTTTACCATTCGGTTTGGAACAGTAAAAAGTCGATTTTTTGATCGGCCTTAACTGGTTTCTCTCCTTAATAATTTATATACTGTACTTAGAAGCATTTAAATCCAACATTAAAAGTTTATTAGCGTATTTTGCCAATGACTTAAAATTACCAAACAATATTTTCAAAGTATAATTTATCCAGTAAAAAAAGTTAAGTGGTGGAGAGTAGCCGGGAAGTTTATATACAGCTTTTAGTGAATTAGCGCCCAAGTTGACTGGGATTTATTTGTCGTGTATAAAAGGGTGTTGGAAGCGACAAAAGTGGTGTTTTAATATTAAAGATTGGTTTTAACTTCGCCTTCAGCTACTACAATATAAAATATTACTACAAAGGGTAACATAATTAAAAAAAAATGCATGGTTTAATGATGTTCTTAACACAATAACTGCTTAAATAATTCCAAAAAATAAATCCATAAAAACCAATTTTATAAATGTTTGCAAGATTTTATGTTAATTTGTTTGTTCATTATAAAAAATGTGCAAAAACACTGCATGGTTAAATTATATTTTTATGAAAATAACTGCCAAATTGGTTTAGGTACCATATAATTCCTTAAAAACAATTTTATAAATTTTTATTGCATGGTTTAATAATTTTGCTATGACAATAGCTGTCAAATTGGCTCATGACATAAATCTATAAAGACCAATTGTATAAATTTTTGACAATTTTTATAGTTAACTTGTAAGGACAAATTAATTTTGTGTTCTTTGTTAAAAATTTATCAAGATAAAAATAATACATGACTTATTTACTTTCTTAACACAATCGTGAGTCTTAAGTACAATCGGAGGAAGAAGTTTACGAATGTGAAGTATATTCAGCCGAATATTTGTTATTTTAGAGGCTAGTCGCCCGCCAAGCTACTTCTGTTGCACTGTACTTAAATTTGTCTACTGTTTCTATGGGCTCTGCGTTAAATGTTATAATGGAATTTTTAAACATATTGTTACAAGCCGATCCTGTCGGGGACCGAGGATCGACCGCGGCTGGGGGGGAAAAAGGGACCCGGACTTTCGAGAAACAGGTATAATGGTCTGGAATTGTAATTTGGAAATATTAAAAAGGACAGCGATCATGAAAGGGGGACAGTTTTTGTTTTAAAAGTGTTTATGATTTATGAAATGTAAATAGTTGTAGAAGTTGTTGAATATCTAAGTGATTAATAAAAGTTAAATTTAATGTGTTTAAAGTATTGAAATATACATTGTTTTGTTACTGTATCGAGAGTTCAAAATCACCGAACCCAAGAAAGAACTAAAATTCGTAACAATATTTAGGTTTCTAGAGATAATCATAAACTTTGTTTTTTTGGTGTTGATATTTAAATCCATTGATTTGCTCTGTTCTCCTACTTTGTTGACAAGTTAAATTTAAGAGTGAATTTAAAAATCCTTATTTTAACCCCTTTCAGCATTGATCGTACTTCTATTTTTTTAAGTAGGCTGTTCATTATACATTTTTTCTATACTTTTGTATGACCGGAGCCCTTTCATTCAACATCTATTTACCTAAAGTGAGAACCGGTTGAAATTCCGAACTATACCTACGTGATTCGATCACAACGGAAATAAATCCTTTAGATCCTGCAATCCCATTCCGGATACACTCACAATAGACGGTGGACATCGTGTAATAATGGCTATCCTAAATCGTATCTCGAAAGAAAATGTATGTGCATACACACCGGCGTCCTTCATGAATTTTTATTAGTTATTGTGATAGAAAGTGGGGCGTTTAGAAAAAAAACCTTCGTAATGAGATTTTTTTGTTCGTGAGTGACGTGTCAAATTTAAGCGCCGTATTACATTTTCGAAATAATACAACTGGAAAATTGGGTTTCGATATTTTATACCGGAGAAAGTTATAATGATTTATTAGTTGGCATTAAACTTATATTTTTGGGTAAAATTTCCTTCCGGGATAGCCGATTCGCTCCGAGCGAAGTCAAGGTAGGGGAAGCCAGAGTAGACACCAGCGCACACAGTGGATAACGTAGGCAATAAAGGACGGTACTTTTATTGTCAGAGTTAGCAAAATACACGTCAGATTTTTAAGTAATGAAACTATTTAATTCTTGGGAGCAAATTAACGATACTCGGCCGAATCTTTTATAGGCTATCCAGATATTTGAGTCACCTACTGTAACATCGTTATGGTCAAGTAATTGCCGTAGTCGAATATGATGATCAATGGAAGTCGGTTGTTTTTTGTTAAAATTTTATTGTGATATTGTTTCACATTCTATCGGAAGATTGTGTACAGATTAATTGTCCTCACCGCAGAATCTGCAGGAATCATTCTCCACCTTGCCCATCTGGGTGGTGACCTGTAGTGATTAAAACTAGTAGTTTTAAGTCTTCCCTTTTTAGAAGTAAAAGGCTGTTGTCGCTACAGTATTGCCAATCCAGTAGGTATTTGGCCTGTTCTAGGTTATTTTAGTGTATTGATTTCAGTCCTTGCTTCCATCTTTTAGTTTCTGATTTAACGTTGTTTTGTATATCCGGTTCTGGACCTATTACTAATTCATTTGAACCTGTTTTTTGCCAATGTATTTTACTTCTCGAAATGTCTGAATGCACTGATGACCAAATAAGGCAGATTTTGCTGCCTCTTAATAGTTACTTCAGGCAACTGTGGCATTCCTCGACTAGCTTGGTTTTTGTTGTGACGTCTCCACAGTCAGTTGTTTTTATATTTGAATGATTAATTTATCTGAAATGTACCTAAATCATTTCCAATTTTTTTTATAATATTATTTAATAATTTACAACTGACTAAACTTTATTTTTTGGTTTATTAAAAATATTTTATTTATCCGTATTTTTATTAACTATATTGTGCCATTCTATTATATAGTATGATGAAAATATAATAAAATGTAATTAAAAAATGTTTTATTTGTACAAAAGGAATACAAAAAGCAAAGATTAAATGAACATTATAACAAAGCAGTTTGGTAAAAATATAAACATTTATTTTAAAAATTGTTAGTCTTGTTATATGTATAATAAAAAAATAACTTAGCTTATAAAATATAAAAAGTATATAAAAATAAACAAAAAAAAAAGAATGCAGAAATCTATAGAAACAAAAAGCGCCCAAATTAAACAATTTAGTTGAAAATATTAATTTAAATATATAGGTACTGAGTTTTAAAAAAATTCGAATTGATAAATTGAAAAAGAATTATACATAATGTGTATTAAATTTATAAAATGTTTACATTTTCAAACTAAAATAAGTGACAGTAACTGACTTTTGCGTAATCGATTTGCATATTAATAAAAAAAAACAATGATAAGATGCTCCTAGTGAGCATGATAAGAACGAAGGTTGTGCGTGCGTATTTTTTGATAGCATTAACTGACTTTAGCTTTACCCATTAGGTTAGGTTAGGTATCATGTGAGTGGGGCGTAGGTCGCTCCTTCAGTGCGACCCGTTAGTAGGTCTATTGTGGCTCACCACTAGAGGTTACAGTTCACCGCACAATCCAGCCCTTCTCACGAAGTTCATGGTTGTATGGGAAGAGATGTTCTTAAAATCGGTAGGTTCTAGTTTGGTATAACCCATAGATCTATTATCCAGAGGAGACGCAATATCCCATTCGTAAAACTGTTTGTTTTGTCACAATGATTACACGGGAGTGGCCAAGAGTATGACAAAGAATACCAATCGATTCTCTTTGTCCCGTTCTCGTGCTGGCAACGCTGTAACATTATTGTGGGCTTATGGCCACGCTTGTAATCAGTGACGTGCTATTTGTTCAAAATGATAATATATCTTTTGGGTAATTTTTAGTTTTTTATGTGAATATATTTATGAATAGGTGATACTCAGTTTTTTATTAAATTGAAGTGTTGTAGCCTACTTAAAGTATTTTTTTAAACCCCAAATTGTGTTACCCTAACTAAACTGTTTTTTTAAAGTAACAAAAGTGGGGTGCCGATTTTGTGCAACTTTAAAAAACTTACTAATTCCCCAAATGTTGGGCGACAATTTTGTGTTACGTTAAAGTTTCCTTTCTAAAGCCAATTGGGTGTAATGTTATAAGTTACTTTTATAAAACTAAATAATTCCAACTTAAGGGTTGCTAATTGTGTAGCGAACAGTTTTACTAATACCCGTTAAACTAAACTATTTCATCAAATTAAAGTACTGAAAAAGAATTTTAAATAATTTTACCCAACTGTCTGAAATGAAAAAAAAACTTAAATAATTATCATTAATATTAATTGTACAAATAAAATGTAACGTATTTTAAATTTTAATGTTCAAAATATTTATTAACAGCTAAGTAACGGAAAAGATTAAAATAGTATACTCAGAGTTCCTTGACTCCTAGATTTCTCGATTGGATTAAATGTGAGGTGATGTATAGATTTCTTATGAAATACTACTATAAAATGGATCAGAAAGGTATATAGTCCTTCAAATAACAACGAAAGAAGGATAATACCACTGAATAAGTGTTGCTGAATAAGAGAGAAATAATGACCTTTTTTGAGAATATCTCGAAAAGAATTGATTTCCGCATCGTTTGGTTTTCAGATTCGTGTTTTATGCCTTAAAATAATACCTGTTTATTTTGATATTGAAATAGTCATCGCTACACTGGACAAAAATATCGTAAACAAAGAGATATTCGAACTTACTTGTAAAAAGAAACACTGTTGCTTAAATAGTCCGGTTTTTTACACACGTGGCAATGACGAATCATTTCTTCCATTGAATTTTACCAATAATATGCTGAAAATCACCGATAATACTCCAAAATATCGTTGCAACACCTTCGGCAACAGCGCTACTAATGATAGCCGAAATTGTCAGATTTTGTAATACGCGCGGATCTCTGCGACACGTCTTTAACTCCAACCTACCCCTCAAACTAAAAACCAAGGCTTACATGGAATGCATTCTCCCGGTAACAACCTACGGATGCGAAACATGGGTTCTAACCAAGAAAATCCTAAATAAATTAAAGATACACCAAAGAGCAATAGAACGAAAAATGCTAGGAATAACGCTTAAAGATCATAAAACCAGTGAGTGGATAAGAAATAGAACCAGGGTTGAAGATATAGTGAGGCGAATAGGTGATCTTAAATGGAATTGGGCCGGACATGTTGCCCGAAATACAACCAATTGGAGTGGAAAAACAACAAGATGGAGACATTGGGGGGAGAAAAGAAGCACCGGCAGACCGCAGAAAAGATGGTATGATGACATCAGAAGAACAGCCGGATTTAACTGGTACCAAGTGGTACAGAACAGATAAAGCTGAAAAATATAAGGGAGGCCTATATCTAAAGGATAAAAAACGGCTAGAAGAGAAGAGAAGAGACATATTTCTGCACGTGGAACCATTCAGACAAGCCGTGCAGCGTTGTCGCTTATTGAGCAACGCATTTCTATGATCTAACGGAATGAAATAGTTCAATGGTACAACATTCCAAAAATGGGTTGTATTATTCAGGTTGTAACAATTCATGAAATATTAATAAGAGATAGCATTATGGTCACAATATTGTTGCAAATATAATCAACAAATACTATGAACGATTCAATAACAATCACAAATCTCTTGCCATAACTGGAGAGCAGGCAACATTACAGCACAACACATTTCAGTCAGCCGCGTATCAAGATAATAAATACAGTCGACCAGTGGGGATGTATAATCGTGTTTAAAAGTAAATAGTTCCGTCTTCTCTGATAATAGGTCTATGGTATAACCAAATATGTTGAACCTTATTCTTCACAGGCCGGGGCATGAACATAGTATATGTTTAGCAGTTTAGTCTTCCACGCAGCAAAACCGACACTCCGTTTGTTGATTCAGACCTATCTTTCCGAGGTGGTATCTTAGACGACAGTGTCCAGTAAGCAGTCTCGTTAGAATTCGCAGGTCATTCCTGCTCCATTCTAGGATCTGTTTCTCAAGGGTTTAGGTAAGAACGCTTTCAAATGAGTTAACCCTGGTATATCGGACTAGTATGTGAGTATTTTCCTCTCCACCCAGTCCGAAATAATTGTTTTGGTGGCACTTGTAGTGACTTCAAAAACCTGTTCTGGTCCGATCCCGTTATTTCAATAATTTACCAGTCATCATTATTGTGGATTGTTGCAGTAATTAAATATTTAGCATACAAATTTCATTTGTTGGTTTTAGTTCATGTCACTAATCTTGATTAAAAATAACTCAAATTTAAATAATTATTTATTGCTGCCAAAGCCAAGTAACAAAATTACCGTAATAATACTATTAATTAAAGTAAATTTTTTTTCGATAGTTAGTTTCATGCTTTTTATAAAATAATTAAAGATAGGTCGAGTATTCTTTTCGTAATTAGAATTAGATTAAATTTAGTGATATTAATGCGTAAAATATAATTAAACATTAGCATGCAATTTCGTAATAAACGATTTTTTTGGTTTTATAAAAGATAACCTAATTTGTTTCAAAATTGTACGGGGTATCAAAAAAATATCTTGTAAAATGACAACATTTAAACAAATCTGAATTTTTAAGTGTCTAACAATAACGCAAATTTTTTGGTACAAATCAATTTCACTAAAATGTCAAGTTTTAAAACAGGGAAATTTCCGTTTTACGCTGTGTTAGATAATAAATATATTTAGTTTTTATGGTTGCAAGAATTTTGAACCATAATTGATTATTTTATGCTGGGGATACACAGAGTGGCCAACCGAAACCGAAACAAAGCCATTTGCAGGAACCTCGTCAACATTCTATAAAAACGCTCAGACCCGTCGATTTTTGATTAAATGGAAACACTCTTTTTCGGCATTTTTGACTTCACTACTTTCAATCTCGAGCGAGGGTAATAATTACCCCAAAATTTTTAAATGGCATTGGGGGTCGAATAAGATGTCTTTCAAAAGTCTTTAAATTTTAAAATTCCACCCATTACATAAGAAGAAATTAAGTTTTAAATGTGAAACTTATCTGCAAACAATCACGAACGGTAAAGATGTCATTCATTCGAGCCAATGGTATAACTTTAGTACCTAGTACCTAGTTATTTCTTGCACATATATTTGGTAATTTTAAGTTATTTTCAAGTTTATATATATATATATATATATATATATATATATATATATATATATATATATATATATATATATATATATATATATTGTAACGTGCCTTTTTTTCCCTTCTACAGTTCCATTATAATTATATCTCTGATGATTTTATATTCCTCAAGTACTCGTAAATAGTGTCGCGTACCGTATTTTGTTGTAACTTAAATATATCATTCGTTGTAAATAGTGTTGTATAGCCTCGATTATTGTGTATTATCGATTATATTATTGTTTGGTTTGCATTTCTGTGTAGATGGGGCTGGCTGTCAACACGGACGAACGCGAATCTTGGTGTGGAACATAGATTTGCGAATATTCTTGTTTGACGTCAATTCCGTGTGATATTTCTTGATATCCGGCTTGGGAAGTAGGCTAGTCGTGTGAAGAGAGTCTTGGAAGTGGTGTGGTGAGATTTTCTGGGGCGGTGTGATATTAACAAGTGTGCAAAACCTCTACGGTTTTCCTTTCATATCTGGCTGTATTTGGGCCATCTTAATTGGATTTTGAAGGAAAACCATTTAATTTTTAACTTGACCATTCTATCTTACCTTCGTTGTTGATATTTTGGATTTTGGTGTCGAGTTAAAATAACCGCATGCGGGGTTTATTTGAGGAAAGCCATTGTTAATTAGCAGGTGCCGTTCCATAACCAAACCGGCCACAGAAGTAGTGCATTCGTATACCGGAAGGTTACAAGTGATTTATTTTAGAATATTTAACGACGTGACTTATTTTTGACACCACGATTAAGTTTTGTTTTAATTTATTAATATAATTTTATTATTGGACTGTTCTCTCTGTGTTGATTTTGACTATATTTGTTATAGTTTTATTATTGAACTGCGTACTTTGATTTATTGTTAGCTGTTGATTTTGACTAAATTTGTTAAAAGTTTATTATTGAACTGTGTACTTTGATTTATTGTTAGCTGTTAATTTTGACTATATTTGTTATAGTTTTATTATTGAACTGCGTACTTTGATTTATTGTTAGCTGTTGATTTGGACTATATTTGTTATAAGTTTATTATTGAACTGTGTACTTTGATTTATTGTAGGAGTAAAGTATCCAATATATTTTAGCTATAATTTCATTTATTTAGTTCACCATAATCTCAGTTATTTATCGTGTGGCTCTGCTAGTGCCTATAAGACCTAGGGGTTTCCGGCTTGAACCGTCTAAGTCGGTGGCGCGGCTCACTTTTTTTTTTTTTTCTTTCTTCTACCCTCTACGGCTGAGCTCGGGCATAATTTGCCAGTAGAGAGACCGCTGGCAGAGTACTCTATAGAGAACGAAAAAAAAACGTGGCAATATATATATATATATATATATATATATATATATATATATATATATATATATATATATATATATATATATGAGAAATATAAAAAAAAGGTTTGCAGTTTGAATAGAATTTGTAAATGTCAACTTGCTTTAATTTATTAACTACAAAACCTTGATTTCAGTTGAAAATTTCTGGTATAAAATAAAATATCATTAGATTTTTTCCATGCGATATTATACGAGTATGAATTTTATCTGTAACGCTTTTAAAATGAAAAAGCTACTAAATTTACCATAAAGGTACAACATTGATGGCTTTAAGTATAAACATCACATGTTAGATATAATAATAACAGCCACATGCATATTTTGTACATTGAATACAATTGTTATTTTTTCACCCAACTAGTAATTTATGTTTGATATCTCTATATTTAAAAAATGTAATAAAAGGTTTTGCATTTACCGTTTCAATAATTCGAACGAACTGTGGTTTAAAAATAGAATATTTAACGAAAAAAAAGACTAACCTTTTTTGTCGTGAGTAACTTATTTGCGTTATTTAATGAAAGAAATAAGTACATTTTTACTCTAAATATATTACACTATTATGTTTAAGGTTAATAGTACAGTCATTTAGTAGTTTTACCTGAAAAGTTTTCAGGGAGTTTTAAAAATGGGTAGTTTCATAGATTTCGATGTGCTCTTTCCGAATTTCAACTTTGCCACCTCGTATCTTTGCCGCTGGCGCCGCCATATTGTAAAAATGGCACCTAAAAGACGTTTTTTGACAATATCTCCTTTCCGACTTATTTCACGATAAAAGCATGTATATACAAAATGAAACTAAAAAAAAATTACGTCTTTTCTGCAAAAGACACGCGTCTGATGGCGAGACAGAAAAGCTACTTCAGATTTGTGTCAAAACTTGGAGCAGCAACGAGGAACCGAGGCTGTATGAATTATTTCATAGTAGATAACGCACTTGGACGTAAATAGGTAACGGATTATATATTCATGCATTTCAGAAATAAATCTTATAAGCTACAATATCAAGACACTTCAGAGTTAAAGAAAAAAGTTATAGAAAAATATTTAGGAAACATAGAAATAGAAACATAGAAAACATAGAATTTCAATGCAAATCGGAGAGCTGAGCAAAATCCAGTCGACTATCACACCATAGACATACAAAGGATAGACCGCAGGTCCCGGTGCGGAGAGTTGGCTCCCGATGAGAAAGAGATAGTTGCCCCGAATGTTGTTTCGCTCTCTCTCTCTCTAATGGGCAAGGCTTATGCCCGAGAGGCACGCGGCTAGCTAGGTGAAGGAGTCGGCCGGCGCGACTCCTCTATCCGAGAACGCGGGTTCGAGACTTGCCTGAACATTTTTTTCTCTTTTTCCCCGAACAGATATGAACGAAAATACGATTGAATATTTATGTTTGAAGCTTTTGAATTTTTTAAATTACAATTAGGTTCCGATAGTTTAAGTTTCTACATGCTGTGTAGTCTACTGGTAAGCGCTTGATAATTTGCTCGCTATCACTGCAATAACTATCATTAGGCAAATTTTCAAAATATTCCTCGAATAATCTTCATATAAAAAACATAATTTAGCTCAAGCAGAAACTGGAATAATCAAAACAATTAAAACTGCTATTTATGCAATACCTTTTTTTTTCGTAAAATCAATAGTTTTGGCGTACGAATGCCGCAAAGTGTAGTTCATCACGCGTTTTGGTCAAAAAACTATTTTCCACACCACCTTGAGGTATAGTAGAGTAGAGTTTTTTTATCGTGGTATCATCAGTAGGCCTTATCCACATGCAAATCACTATTTCAAAATTTAGCGCATTATTGCTTCGTTGTTCTTGATGGACCAGGTGCTGCGACTTCATTATCTTTAGTACCTATCGAAACGTCGCAGACTGAAATTTCTTTCACATCATCCGCCATGAGATTATTAGTTTCATCGCAATTCTCTTCGTTCTTGATTTCGTCATAAGTTTGCTCTAAAATACTCTCCGTTTCTTTCTCTTCATCGCAATCTTGTAATGGAACTTGCGAGTTATCACACAGGTACCACTACAATTCATGCATATAACGGAGCTCCTTTACCCAGCCTTTCTGTATCCACAGTCTTTCTTGTATTTTTTCCATCCCCTTTACTCTGCATTTTGTTTTCCATACCACTGCTGAAGTTCGAAAAGAATGTTGTAGAGCTGCTGCTTCTGTTGGGGCTAGCGACGCAATATTAAATAGATAGATAGATAGCTTCATTAAAAATAGGTACAACCTAATATACAAGTATAAATATCAAATATTAACATGAATAAGGTAAAAATATAAACAAAGCAAAACTATTAAGTATTTGTTTTTAGGTACTAAAATATTAAAATTACATACTACCTCGCAACTGGAAAAATCAGAAACCAAGATGGTAGTATGGTAAAAGGAGAGAAATGCATTTTAAAGAGATGGAAGGAATACTTCGAAAGTAAGTTTGCGAAAGAGGATACACAAGTACAGGCCCCATTTGGAGACATGAGTAAAAGTTGTAATGAAAGTAAAATCAGTACGACAGAAATTGTGGAAGTGTTGAGCAGTATGAAATTGGGTAAAGCTGCTGGGTACGACAGGATAACAGTTGAAATGCTGAAGGCTGGACAAAAGGTGGTAACTAGTCTTCTGTACCGCCTTTTTAACCTTTGTTGGAGGAATGGTAGCGTATCAGACGATTGGTGCAAGGCCGTTATCGAGCCGCTTTACAAGAGAAAAGATTCGCAGCAGGACTATAAGAACTACCGAGGTATTAGTTTACTCAGCATAGCCGGTAAACTGTATGCAAAGAGTTACGAATGAAACTGAGAAGATAATATGAGATGCGCAAGCAGGATTTAGAAGACTCTTTTTCTGATGACGCTAATATGACTTGATCATCGGCGTAAAGAAGGCATTTGACGATCAAATCATTCATTTTCAATCCATACGCACTCTTTCAAATCTTTTAAACAATCGTCTAGCCACACATCCCTGTCTCACACCATTTTCGATGTTAAACCAGTCCGTGCAAGCTCCGTTTATCCTGACACAAGCAGTGGAATCCTCGTAAAGTGATTTCAGTGCTCGTATTAAACTACCGCTCACCCCATACATAGACAAAGTCGACCACAATTTACTACTCACCACTTTGTCATAGGCCTTTTCCAAGTCTATAAAAGCGCAATAGGCCTTTTGACTGCTAGCCAAGAATTTTTCAACTTCAACTCGTAATGAAAAGACCTGATCCATACATCTTCTTCAATTCTAAATCCTGCTTGCACATCCCATATCATCTTCTTAGTTTCATTCGTTACTTTTTTAATAAATATCTTTGCATACAGTTTGCCGACTATGCTGAGTAAACTAATACCTCGGTAGTTCTTACAGTCCTGCTGCGAATCTTTTTCCTTGTAAAGCGGGACAATAACAGCCTTGCACCAGTCGTCTGGTACGCTACCACTCCTCCTGTTAGTATAATGTTTTGATTTAATTTTATTCTATAATTCATAAATATAATAAGTTAAAATAATTAAATGTCACAGTTTAGCGTAGATGTATAATGGTTTGCGGTGCTCGTACGCCAAAACTATTGATTTTACGAAAAAAAACAAAGGTTAGAACACAAATTGTAGGAAATTTTTTTTAGTTTCATTTTGTATATAAATGTTTTTATCGTGAAATAAGTCGGAAAGGAGATATTGTTAAAAAACAGCTTTTAGGCGCCATTTTTTCAATATGGCGGCGCGAGCGGCAAAGACGCGAGGTGGCAAATATGAAATTCGGAAAGAGCACATCGAAATCTATAAAATTAACCATTTTTAAAACTCCCGGAAAACTTTCCAGGTAACCTCTGTTTTTAGAACAAACTGACTGTACTAAAAGTAATTTATAGAATATTTTTATTTTGGCTAACGACAATGAGTTACACTTTAGAATATTTGAGTAAAAATGGAAAATAAGAAACTAAACGTAGCATTTAACTGAATAGTTTTATTTGGTTAAACAGAATGGGTTATCGATCACTTTCTTAAGTCTGGCGTTGGGTTTTTGACCTTTTCTGTTTTTACCGACATTCGTAGCTGGGAAGTTATGCTATAAATTTTCCTTAGCTGCCTCTTTACCACGATTTTTTAATGCGCACGCTGAATAGGGATCGAAAAGCGGAGAAATAAAGGTTTAACATGCGTTTTCTATTTTTATTTTATGGTAGTGATTCTGATGGCTACATTCCGCTTTTAACAACTTCGAGCCTATTATTGCTACACATCTTGGTACGAAGTAGTAAATTAAAGGAAGAAATTTTGTCATCTTTTCACAGATTACGGACAGATGCAAAATTTGAGGGAGAAAGTCTTACGGTGAGAAAAATAAACATTCAAACCAATTTAAATGCCCTTTAGTGGAGTTTTTTTTATTAACAACTATTACACATTATTTTTATTTAAAAGGCTTAAATAAATTAACAGAGATCAAAGCAAAAATGTAATTGCGTCCACTGTTATACAGGGTGTTTCAAAAAAAGGTGACCCTTTCATTTATTACGATTTTGCCGAAACTAATGGAAACACTGTAATGAAATTTTATACGAATATGTTTTAGAATCTCGATACTGAGTACCGTTTTCGGAATATTTTAATATGAAAATTTTGAAGTAATAACCGATGCTGGCATAGAGTAATGATGTTTCAAAAAAGGGTGACCCCGTCTCTAGGATAGGTAGAAAACTGAAAATAATTGGGGTTTGCTTTGTAAAATATCGTATCGCCATCCGTATTCAAGATAAAGGGCGTTGAAGAAAAAAAATGTATAAACATTTATTACGATTTTGCCGAAACTACTATAAACATTGTAATGAAATTTTATACGAATATGTTTTAAAAGCTGATACATCCCATTAATTTGTTTTTATATCTGACTCTTATAGAGGGCGCTAGTAACACGGTTTTGTACCAAGTAGTGAACATAACTTTTCAAGGTTAGATTTATTAATCAAAATTTCAAGTGAACTTAAACATCATTCAATTTTTTCACTAAAAAGGTAATCCTGGTAAAATTCGATACCCTGTATCGTTTTTGGAATATTTTGATTAGAGAATTATGAAGTAATAACCAAATTTTTATCTTCTACGCCCTTTATCTTAAATGCGGATAGCGTTACGAAAATTTTTTTCAAGCACGCCCCAATTATTTTTTAGTTTTCTACCTATACTACCTAGTAGATGGTAAAATTCTGGACAGAGTACAACACTTTAGGTATTTGGGTAGCTGGATGGACTGTAGAGTTGAAAGCGATGAAGAAATCTCAACCAGAATAGAACTGGCACGTAAAAGATTCACTAGTTGGCGTTCTGTACCATGTAATAGAAGTCTTTCGATGAACATCCGTCTAAGAGTACTAAAGTGCTACGTTTGCTCTGTTTTGCTTTATGGATGTGAAACCTGGACAATGACAGTAAAGCATCTAAATAAATTGGAAGCGTTTGAGTTATGGTGCTATCGCCGTATGCCTAAAGATTCCGGTGGACAGCACACGTAACTAACGAACATGTGTTTGAATCACTACATAAAGAGCGAGAATTGACAAACACCATCAAAATAAGAAAACTCAAATACTGTGGACATATGATAAGGGGACATAAATATCACATGCTCCGATTAATTATCCAGGGTAAAATAGAAGGACAGCGATGGATTGGCAGAAAACAGCTTTCTTGGCTTCGTAATATTAGACATTGTACGGGTCGAACAGTCGAAGAATCGTTTCATGTAGCTACCGATCGAGAAGCTTTCCAACAAATTGTCGACTCTATGATAGGCAACGCCTGAACGCTTGATGATAGCCAACGTTTGAAAACAAGCATGGCACACGAAAAAGAAGACCTATACTAGAGACAGGGTCACCTTTTTTTGAAACAACCTGTATATAACCCCCTTAAAGGCACTGTTAAGCTAATATCTCGAAAACTTTATGTGATTATTGCTATAACCCCTTTGAAGCATTTTTGTGTTGTTATTTAACGAACTATTTTAGATTAATGTTACAAATAACTTTTTTGTGTTAAACTACCTATTTTTCATATTAAAACATACCGTTATAAAATAAATATTTTAATATCCATTAAGAAGTTAAATTTTTATTACTTACCTGTTTAATTATTTATTATTATTAAGAGATATTTTATAGATATAACGCTATAAAAATAAATTACAGTACTTACTTATTTAATTCAGAATCGATTTGAAATTATTTATTCCTGGATTTTCACTTACCTGTAAAAAAATAAAATATATTTAATGTCACGCAAAAAAAAAGAAAATTTATGCAATTACAAAAAATACTTAACAATAAAAATTAAAATGAATAAATAAAATTATGAAGAATATTATTACGACTTCTTACACAATTTGAAACCTGGTATAAAAACAATGTCAATTTATAGTATATTACACACCTAGGGCAGTAAAGTAAGAAATGTCTCAGAGCACATGTACGAAAGCGGAAAGCGGCAACTTCGTTTTGCGTAGCGGGCCGAAAGCACAGTAGAATTAAAAATATTTTTACCTGTTCATTGAAAATTATTGACACCCAGTATGGGGTATAAAAAGATTAAAAGAGTGCCTCTACGGGTAAGAAATAGACAGTTAAATAACGATTCAATCTTTACTTGTTGATAGGTGATTGCATTGATGTGACAAACAATATTCAGGGTGGATAGTATATTTTTATAAAAATGGCACCCTTTTTATTTAAAAGTCACTATATTTATTACAGATTTTAAATCTCTGCTATTATAAATCTGCAACACAAGTATGTCTGTACAATAAAGATATTTACAAAAAAAAGGTTAAGATATGGTGTTTAGGTGTCTCCGACTCTAAATCACCGATTTTTTTATTTGTCTGCCTCTTTTTTTTATTTGTTTGTTCGATCATCACGCAGAAACTACTGGACCAATTTGGATACAACTTTTTTGTTTACATACATACATACAAACAAATAGTTACGCATTTTTCTCGTAGGGGTACGCAGAGACCCCTTCCTTCCACTTGCTACGGTTCTTACACACATCTTTTGCTTCCTCTACTTTCATCGGTGCTCTCATGCATGCTCGTCGGTTGTTGGTACTCTTGACCTGGCCTTTCTTCAAAACAATGTTGATCTGATCGAGATATATCGACGAGGTCGACCTCTACCGACTTGTCCATTTACACTCGCCTTATAAATTTGTTTCGTCAATCTTCCTTCATCCATCCTTTCTACGTGTCCAAACCATCTAAGCATTTCTTTATATATCTTTGTAACCACATATATATCCGGTCTCATATAGAAAATATCGACGATTGTTTTCACAGACTATAAAACTCACTTTTAATGACAAACTTATTAAACAAGTAACAATGTACTTGTGCTCTTTATCTTTTTCTAAAATAATCCATTTAAACATAAAACGTAGTAATCGGCAATGATATATTTATTGCTGAAAACAGAGGGCGACGTTGTGGGAAATAGCAGTAGTAGTATTTTGCTGTTAAATAAAAACGGTAATAAAAAGGTTCAAACGAACTTTTAATCGTAAAAGATTCTACCACTTAACGTGCTTACTACAACCTTAAAATGTTTTAACAATACAAGGCCTGTATTCAGTAAAGCATTACCCATCTTCAGGAACACGTGTGGTCTTAGTTATACAATAGCACAGGATAATTGTTTTTATTATTTCGTTCCTTCGGAAATTAAAGTGGGAATAATAACAGTTTAACACCATGAATGACATTATAGTCCGAGAGCCGGTGACACTAAAAGTGCACTTTATGGATTCTGCAATTTAGCACAGAAATTAATAGTATTTAATCATGGGTGCAACATAGGCCCTGTGTGCCAGAGTTTATCCTGGCAGAAATATTTTTAGAAATTTTTATTTTTTTAATATTCATAAGTAATTTGCACTTTTATGGAAATTAATTTCTTACAGACCATTTTGTAGCAAATTTGATGTATTTTCAAAAAAATTTGGTGTGACAACTCTCATCGTGGCAGACGGCAGTGATATTCGTATAATTGTTAACCTATATTGGAACCAATCTGCTGAAATACGCGTTAATAATCACACAACAGAAAACATAAATATAATCAGAGGCGTAAGGCAAGGATGTGTACTGTCACCACTACTCTTCAATTTATACTCAGAACAAATTATTAATGAGGCTATTGGAGACACTCTCACTGGTGTAATAGTGAATGGTACTCTCATCAACAACATCAGATACGCGGATGATACAGTACTAATATCCACAAACATCAACGACTTACAAGACATGCTAAACACAGTAGTCACCCACAGTTCATCAATGGGACTCACGCTCAACACAAAGAAAACTAAATGGCTATTTTCAGTAAGAACCCAAACAACACCCAACAAAATTTACGAATTGGCAATGACATTATAGAGAGATTGAAGCACTACAAATATCTAGGATGTTACCTAAACGAGTCAAATGATAATGGCCAAGAGATCCGCTGCAGAATAGAACAATCCAGATCAGCATTCATCAAAATGAGAAAAGTACTGACAAGTCAAGACCTCCCAATTACACTACGAATAAGAATACTCCGCTGCTATATATTCAGTATACTCTTATATGGAATGGAAGCATGGACACTTACCAACAGTATGTGCAAACGACTTGAAGCTTTCGAAATGTGGACATATAGAAGAATGTTGAAGATCTCATGGACTGAACTCAAAACCAATCGGGAAGTGCTACAACAACTAGGCAAAGAAACCGAAATAATAACAACAATAAAGAAACGGAAGCTAGAGTATTTCGGACATGTGCTACGAAACAAAAAATATTCACTTCTCCAAAACATTATACAAGGCAAAATTAAGGGCCGCCGCAGCCAAGGTGGCAGAAAAACATCATGGCTCAAAAACTTAAGACAATGGTATGGCCTCAGCACCAGAACACTTTTCCGTACGGCAGTAGATAAAATTAGGCTACAAATACTGGTTACCAACGTACTAGGAGTACATGGAACTTAAAGAAGAAGATCGTGACAGAAAAGTCTGTCACACCGACTTTTAATATCTAAAGTTCATAAAATGTTTCCCTTATCGCGGAATTACTTTTTTTTAATCTCTTTCTTTTTAGTTCTTTTTTCAAAATATCTCGTGACAGCTTAAAACTTGACCAAAATATCTGTCACACCACTTATTATTATAGCTTCAATCCTTCAAAATTATGAAAATGGAACATATTGAAATTCTTTTCTGTCCTATTTCTTATTTTCGACACAAAATAAAGTATATGTCATCTATGATTCTTTCTCTTTTTACTTTTAAGTTTTGAATTGAGCTACTATCAAATGCCTTCAAAACAACTAAGGGTCTCCTCCAAGGATGCTCAACATCACCCACACTATTCAAAATATTTCTACAACAGACACTAAGACCATGGAAGAGAAAATGTGCAGGAATGGGAATACCAATTAGAAATGATCATCTGTATACTCTAAGCTTTGCCGATGATCAAGTAATCATAGCTCAAGATGAGGAGGATTTAGGTTTTATGATGCGGAAACTAGAGGAGGAATATGGGAAAAATGGAGTGGAAATCAACCTCGAAAAGACCCAATATATGTCAACGGCACAAGACAGGATATATCACCTAGAAATAGATGATAACCGACAGATCTCAGGAACAGACAAATCTAAGTACCTAGGGTTTATAATACCAAAAAGTGGAACAACAGAGGAAGAAATAAAAAATAGACTAGGTCAAACTAGGGCATGTATTAATCAATTAAACCCAATATTATGGGACCGCCACATAACCAAGACTAATAAAACGAGAATATTCAATTCAATAGTTCGCAGCATAATGACTTATGGAGCTGAAATGTGGGTGATCAACAAAAAAAACAAAGGGAAGATTGTAGCCACAGAAATGGACTTTTGGAGAAGGAGTTGTGGAGTGAACAGATTAGATCGAATAAGAAATGAGGATATCAGGAGAAGAATGGAGGTAAAAAAAGACATACTAGAACACATAGAGGAAAAGAAACTAACGTGGTACGGACATGTTAGAAGAACTCCGGAGGATCGCTGGATACACCGGGTAACTGAGTGGAGTCCATTAGGCAGACGAAAGAGAGGTCGACCAAGGCGATCATGGAGAGATGAAGTGGATGAGGCGATGGAATTAAGAAACCTGCAGGACGGAGACTGGCAGGACAAGGACAACTGGAGACAAGGGCTGAAAGCAGGAAGGCAGCGACAGCTGTAGATATCCTGGAATATATATATATATATATATATATATATATATATATATATATATATATATATATATATATATATATATATATATATATATATATATATATATAATATATAACACCTGAGTTACCCTAAAATCCTTGAAAATGTTTAGCTCATCTTTGCACTTTGGTCAGTTGCTTTGAAGCCCTGTGGAACGTTACAACATTTCGATTAATGTGCTTGTTCATTTATTATTTTAAAAATTTCTGTCACACCAGTTGGATTTAGATGACATTAGAAACAATTTTTTTTTTTTTTTTGTTTAAAATTTATTTATTAAAAAGAAATTAATGATGTAATACCAGGAAGGAAAGTAAAGGTCATTTATTTGATACAAATGTATTGCTTGAAAACATTATTTATTTATAAAATTCAACATTCCATTTATTCATAATTTTGTCAATTTCTATACATTAGTTATTTAATAAATGCAACAACGATTTGAATCTTTAAAACGACAGATATTTTTGAAATAATAAATGAACAAGCACACTGATCGAAATGTAACGTTTAACAGGTCTTCGAAGCAACTGACTAAAATGACAAAGATGGCTTTTAGAGTAACTTAGGTATAATATAGTATACATAGTAAGTATAGCTCAATTCAAAATTTAAAAGTAAAAAGAGAAAGAATCATAGATGGCATAGACTGTATTTTGTGTCGAAAATTAAAAACAGGACAGAAAAGAATTTCAATATGCTCCATTTTCATGATTTAAAAGGGTTGAAGCTATAATATAAAGTGGTGTGACAGATATTTTGGTCAAGTTTTGAGCTGCCACACCGAGATATTTTAAAAGAAGAACTGAAAAGGAAGAAAATACATAAAATTTGGTACAAAATGGTTTATAACAAATTAATTTTCATAAAAGTGCAAATTACTTATGATTATTAGAAAATATTTCTGCCAGGATAAACTCTGGCCTATGGCCTATGTTGTACCTATGATTAAATACTTAATTCCTATGCTAAATTTCAGAATCCATATAAGTGCACTTTTAGTGTCACCTATTCCCTACCTAATAGTGAAAAAAATTTGAAATTCTATTTAGCATTTACAATACGCTTTATTCACTGGAAATAATAATGTCTAATTATATTATAAATTGGTAGTCAAATACTTAATTTAAAATTGCCTGTAAGGTACCATGTAACTCTTCGTTTTTGTTTGTTTTTACCAAGAGAAATAAAACATAAAATCTAATACAAATGTAAGGTGATTTAAAAAGTAATGTTACAATATGCACCGATTTCCGATATTTCTAGTATTCGTTCAAACCTGTCTTTTTTCCATTTAAATTAAATAATTTAAGTCATTAATAAAGAAAGAAAAACCAGCAGATTTTTTTAAATTAATAGTCTGTCCAATACATGTTTAATGATAATGAATATTTCACTTGAACATTCATTTAATTTGGCTTAATGTATCCTCAATACATCTTTGTGATAAAGCTTATTACGTTTGCCCATTAAGTATTCTTTATATAAACATTGGCGTACGGAAGGTAGATAGGTATTTGTTATGAACTTAAAACGCGATGTTTAAAAGTGTTTTCTTAACTTGTTGCAATTGATAATACCTTATTCTAAAAAAATTAAAGTTGTAAATGTCAACACAAGAGGGTCAAACGAAAAATTTTAACTTGATAAATTTTAAATGTAACCTGTTCGGACATATTTCTCCATTTATTGAAATAAACAAATTGACAAGGAGTAAGAAAAAACTTAAATCTTTTTAAACACGTCTTGAAAACATGCGTCTTATGCAGTTTTTGATTTTGACGTGCGCTGGGAGTAGATATTCACACGAGCTAGCGAGACAAAAATGTGTAACGATTCATAACGCGCATGCGCGTTATGTTGTAGAGGAGAGGAGACGCGTAGCATAGAAATACTTAGCATACGCGACGTCTATTTGTGTAGTCCACGTGTTTCTCAAAAAATATTAAAAAATAAACTAATAATAATATTCATATGCAAACAGTAGTGGAGATCGAAAAGAACAGATGAAAATACTACGGGGGGTCAGGCAGGGATGTGTCCTTTCGCCGCTAATATTCAACTTGTATTCCGAAAGAATTTTTAATGAAGCACTTAACGGTGTAGAAGAGGATATCCTTCTAAACGAAGTCAAACTGAATAATATTCGGTACGCCGACGATACCATGGTGATAGCAGATAGCTTGGAAGCATTGCAAAGATTAATGAACAATATCACGCAGTATAGTCAACAATATGGTCTTAATATCAACGTAAAGAAAACAAAACAAATGATCACTAGCAAAAGAGATATAAATGGAGCTCAGCTATATATCAACGGAACTCTAATTAAACGTGTTCAACAATATTGCTACCTTGGAACCATCATGAACGAACAATGGGACAGTGCACAAGAGGTAAAATGTCGTATAGGAAAAGCCAGGACGGTGTTTAAAAAAATGAGTGCCATCTTCAAAAGCACAACATATCCCTAGAAACGAAAATAAGATACTTAAGATGCTATGTTTTTTCTGTTCTATTGCATGGAGTAGAATCCTGGACACTCAAAGAAGCCACCTCTAAAAAAGTGGAAGCATTTGAGATATGGCTGTATAGGAGAATGCTCCGAATACCATGGACAGCTCACGTTACAAATATAGAAGTGCTAAAGAGAATGAAAAAAGATCTAGAAATCATGTACATCATTAAAAAAAGAAAACTGGAATACCTAGCGCACGTTATGAGGAATAAGGATCGATACTCTCTACTGCAAACCATAATACAGGGAAAGATCCTGGGTAGGAGAGGACCCGGAAGAAGAAGAATCTCATGGTTGAGGAATTTACGGACTTGGTTTGGGAAAACCTCAGCAGAACACCACGAACAAATATACTTAAAAACTCTCCTGTTCATACTATGTGTAGCAACTATAACCTTATAAGTGACCAGCTTGATATATTCTATTGTAATGTGAGGCAAATTAAGAGCTATTATTATCAGCAGTAATAATGTTGTGTTAGTCTTAAGCTTTCTACTAATGTTAGTCTGATTTTGTAAATTGTGTATTACTCTTAAGCTTTTTTATTGTTAGTACTATTGTGCAAATGTTTACTTTGTTCCTGTTCTGTAATTGGAAATCTTTTTTTCTGTAGAACAGTGTAAATAAATAAATAAATAAATAAGAACTGTTTCGAGCGTTTACAGACAAAGTTATAATTGCCAACATGATTGCCAACATCCGAAACGGATAGGTACCCGAAGAAGAAGAAACAGTAGTGTATGTCGTTCTATAAATACTTCATTCCAATCCTTATAATATTCCTTATATATTCAGTATAATTGAATTAAATCCTAGCCGTTTAAACGTTAGAAGTTTCACTTCTGATATGCGATAGTGCACCAATCTTTTTTTAAATAAGTTGATGGTTATTGTTTCAATGAATAAAACAAAATGCCAAACGCTGTCAAATCTACAGAAGAACAGAAGATAAAATTAGAGTTTTACTACAAATTTTTATTTATTTTTATTTCTAGGTACCTTAATTCTGATTTGGATAAATTTAAAACGAATAAAAAAATGCACGTCTGTGATTAGTTGATTGATTGCTACTATTTATTTGTTATTTTTTGATTAACTACATAATGATCGATACTCGCTGGTAAATATCCGCATTTTTAAATAATGACCACAAAAAACAATTATTTACAAATAAAAAAATACTTAAACAGAATAAATACTTTGAAAATAATTATTACCTATTAGTTTTTTTATTTAAAATGACTATGTCTACTACTAATACTACTACTCCGTAGCACTACAACCCTTGGTGGGTTTTGGCTGACCGGATTATTTGCCTCCATTCCTCTCGGTTCGTCATTAGTTGGGTCACCATTTCACACCCCATGGCTTCAAAGTCGCTATCGATGTTGTCGCGCCCTCTTAGCCGTGGTCTTCCGAGGGGCCTTCTTTTTTGCGGGTTGCTTTGCCACACTAGTTTTACTAAACGTTCATTCTACTGTCTTTGTACATGTCCAGCCCAACGTAACCTTCAGGATTTTATCTCACGTACAATAACCGGGTCTTGGTAGATTTGATTTAGTTCGCGATTAGTTCTTATGCGATATCTCTGCGTCTCCGGGTTGAATATTCAATAGGTCTAATTACCGTTCTGTACAGGAGAACCTTAAATTTTCGTAACAGATTCTTGTTTTGAAAGGCTTTTTTTAGGGCGTACATACAAATTTTATTTCTTTCTCATCAGACCTTTGGAGCATTAGTACCTACATTTTTTAAGTAAATTACATCGCAATAGGTATTAATTAACTACTCTTTGGAAATTCTTCGGATTTTGGTTTGATCAACTGCCATTATTTTTCCGCTAGATTTTTTTCTTTGGAAATACCATTTTTTCGTTAATATTGCCCTGAAACTTTTTTCCTGTGAGGCCGAAATGGACATTTTTCTGTGGGACCGAATCAGAACATCTATGTGAGAGACCAACTCGGAAAAACATTTTACTGTGAGTTATATTCCTATATAGGAAATCATTGTATTTAAATTTTTTGTACCCTTCCTTTCCGCCTCCTATGGTGCGCAAATTCATTTTTTACCTGAGATTATTATTATTATACGAATAGTAAAGCACAACAACCTATAAATCATCAATTCCGAGTTGATGGAGCATCACTACATAGAGTTCCAACATTTAACTACCTGGAAACAAAGCATAGCTTTATGAACAGCCAGAAAGTGTCAAAAAAGGCACGTCTGGTTGTGCATAGAAGAGTGTTGGTTTCTACACTTATGTATGGTAGTGAATGTTAGTTTGGCAGAAGAAGCATGAAAAAAGGATTAATGCTGCGGAGATGAGTAGTCTGAAAAGTATAGCCGGAGTGACTCGGTTGGATAAGGTAAAAAATAGTGAGATTTATAAGGCAAGTGTGAATGAAAAAGTCGGTAGAAGTCGACCTCGGCGGACATATCACAATCAGATCAAAATTCTTTTCAAAAAAGGCCAGGTCAAGAGTACCAACAACCGACGAGCATGCATGAGAGCACTGATGGAAGTAGAGGAAGCAAAAGATGTGTGTAAGAACCGTAGCAAGTGGAAAGAAGTGGTGTCTGCCTACCCCTATGGGAAAAAGGCGTGACTATATGTATGTATGGAACAAATTTGAATGATCAATGGGATCACTCTAACGAAATCCAGACATGGATTGAGAAGGCTAGGACCAATTTCAACCGTATGAGAAGTCTGCTATATGAAGTTGAAGCTTAGACCTTGACTGACGATGCTTCTAGACGCCTTGAAGCTTTTGAACTTTAATGCTATCGCCGAATGTTAAGAATCTCTTGGATTTATCATGTAACCAATGAAAAAGTGCTGCAACCGATACAAAAGGGAAAAGAAATCCTTGAAACAATCAAGGAAAGGAAAATGACATATTTCGGGCACATCTTGAGAAACAATAAATATAGATTGCTACAACTAATCACTGATGGTAAAATAGAAGGAAAACGAGGTCCCAGGAGACGCCGCATATTTTAATTGAAATGGATCGGAAAAACATCTGCTGAGTTATTTAGAGCAGCAGTAAATAGTCATTAGGACTACAATGATCGCCGACGTCCGCTGAGAATATGGCACGTTTAAGAAGAAGAAGATACGAATAGTATGTTGTATACCGAGTAAGAAGCATATTTCCACCTTAGTAAGATTTCTACTTCAATTCCATTTGTATGGACGATAATAATACAACCAGTTCCTTACCGCAACTGCGTATTGAAGGAGGTGCTATATCTCATTGAAAGTGCACCAAATTTTTATCTGAATTCTAACTGCACTGTTCTTCTTTTTAATTACGTTTATTAAAAATTATTAAAAAGATATTCTTCATTCAAAGATTTGACACGCCATATCTACGTTTAGTACGCATCTGCGATAATCACCTGTTAATGACGAACATTTTAACCTGAAGTGTTAGATTTACGTTCCCAAAAGAACAATTAAATTAATTTCTTCCAGCGTTAGGGTTTAGTTGTTGATTTAAAACAATTAAATTATGTTTAAGAGATAAAGAACATTCTGGTTTAAGATAAATTGGAGGTATTTGACTTCAACCCACCGTCTGTGTATTCTGGTTGTTCTTTTAACAAGTGAATAATGGTCGAGGGCGGTTATCCTGTAGATAAAGAGGACTGTAATATTTTCTGATTCTTTTTACGAGATGTTATTTGCTTTGGACTTTTTTATTATACAGAAAGAGCTTCTGCTACCGAAACCTAAAATATAAGAGTGGTGTTTTATCGTGAAGTCACCAATCCAAGTGTGGTCTTGGAAAAAAGCAAAAACGTGTAAAACAGTAGATAAAATTAGATTAAATAAAAACAATACAATAAAAAATGGAGTAAGAAGGTGCTTTTGATTTCACCGTAATGCCCTTTTCTTGTAAAGTTAAATGTCTAATACTTGATGTTTCGATTGCAGAAAATTTAAATTTATTCATGTAACGATGACAGTAAGTTTATAATTGATTAATATTTTTAACTAGGTTAATGTACGACCTGTGGTTTTACAAATATGAAAAAAACTGTTTTCCACAACTAGTAAACCACAATTTAAATACATATTGGTAAATATTGTTTTTATTATTCGCGTTTGTAACTGCCGTTAACCCTTCGGGACACGCGCGCGGTCTCTTAGTCCATTAGAAATAGAAATTCTCTGTAACTTATCTATAATTTGCTGTGGGGTATCGCGCGCTTAAGGATGCCAGGTCAAGAGTACCAACAACCGACTAGCATGCATGAGAACACTGATGAAAGTAGAGGAAGCAAAAGATGATTGTAAGAACCTTAGCAAGTGGAAGTAAGTTGACTTGAAGCCTTTGAGATGTGGGCTTACAGGAAAATATTAAAAGTTTCATGTATGGAAAAAGTAAACAACTTGGTAATACTTCAACGTCTGAATGAATCCACCGAAATTCTTACCACCATCAAAAGAAGGAAACTGCAATATTTCGGGCATGTTATGAGAGGCAAAAAATACCGATTACTGCAGAACATCATGCTGGAAAAAATTTATGGTAAAAGAAAGCCGGGCCGCAGAAAAGCATCATGGTTTAAGAATTTACGTGACTGGTATAAACTCAACTCAAGCTCTCTGTTTAGACTTAATGTCGACACAGTGAGGATAGCCTTGTTGGTGACCAACGTTTTATAGTGACATGGTACTTAAGAAGAACAACTCTTTTTATTTCAATCCTCACCTCGCAGTTTGTCATGCTTTCTTCTCTTAGAAAACCATTACTTTCGTCTTGCTTACATTCACTTTAAACCCTCTGATTTTAGGGTATATTTGTGGAATATGTAAATTAATTATCGCCTGCAACTCCTTCCCAGATGATGCTAATATGACCGGATCATCGGCGTAAACGAGGTATTTGACGATCAAATCATTCATTCTCAATTCGCTCATTTTACTGACAAATTCCATGCGATATCTGAGTGGATAGAGATGAATTTCTCCAAAGACGCTTTAGAGAAATGTAAGCACATTTCTGCTACCCTTTTAAAATTTACCTATTTGTATTTATTTTCAATTTAATAGTGGCACATTATCGATCACAAAATGCCATAAACAATTTATTTTTGAGGTTTCTTTTTATGCTTTTGTTTTAATTTTAGGGTAGAACGCCCAACTTTTATTTATTTTTATTTTGGTTAAGATTTTGCAAAGCAATGGATTGAAACAATAACTTTCATCTATTTTTCACACATGTTGCATGTTATTTGTAACAATATTGAACATGTAATATAAATTAAATTTTTATTAAAAACACATTAGTATTTACTTTTGTTGTAACAATACACAGACACAGCAATAATTATCTAACAGAAATTCACATTAAACAAAAATTGTGCGGTCGGGGGACCGGGGGACGGTTTTTCATCAACTCCGAATAAAATTCGAAATAAAATCTGTATACTTCAATTTTTATTTTATATTATTTTTTCAAGACAAATAATCTAAAGAAAGTTTCATTCAATATTTCAAGGAAAAATATTTATTCATAAAAAGTGATATACAAAATATTAAATTATATGACGATAAAAACTAAATGAAAAGAAATTTCTAACTCTTATGATGAATATAATAAGATTTTTTTTTATGAAATCGTGTGGGCCGCGGACGGCCCGCACTGCGACTATTATAAGGGGAAGGGATTATAGAAAGGAAATGATTGTGGACACGCTTTTTAAAAAGTTGCAGGTCATAGTTCTCTGAAAAAACTGATTTTGGAAGCTTATTCCATTCCGTAGCAGCCCTGTAAAAGAAGGATTGGTCCTTGTAGTGTCAAGCTTGAGAGTAAATGTGTGAGACTGATCAGCGTGCCGAGTTCTTCGGCCGAATGTGGCCAATGGTGGTACAAGAGTTTTTATTTCTCTGGAGCATCTGCCATGGAAATATCTGTAGAGCAATGACTGGTCTGCAACTCTTCTTCTATGTTCTAGAGGGTGAAGGGTATCTGTGAGAGTTGAGTTGTTTATCAAGCGAATGGCTCTTTTCTGAATGGAATCTAGAAGACGAAGAGAATGCCTTGATGCTAAACCCCAAATGTGCGAGCAATACTCCAGTAGAGGTCGGATTTGAGCCTTGTACGTCGTCAACAGTTGATCAGGAGTAAAAAACTTTCTGGCTTTCCACAGAAAACCTAGCCTCTGGCTTGCCGACTTTGCGATGTTAGCAACTTAGTCATGCCAAGACATATTATTGGACACCGTGACTCTCAAAATCGAGATGGAGGGACTTGGTTCAAGGGTATTTCCGGACATTGTGATAGGATGATTTGAGGAATTCACTTTCTTGGAAAACGTGGCACTTTGTGTTTTTTGGACGTTGAACTGAACAAGATTGTTGGTTTCCCATTTGACGATTGCTTTAAGATCTCTATTGATGGAATCAACCTGTTCCTGCCTGAGTCTATTTGTATCATTCACCGAAAGTGATCGATAGGATGTGAAAGTTGAGGCAAGTGTGCTATCGTCTGCGAAACTGTAAATGGGGTTCGTGGTGGTTTTCAAGAGGTCGTTGATGTGTAAAAGAAATAAGGTGGGGGGCAGGATGGAACACTGGGGGACCCCGGAATTGGTTTTAAACGCATCAGAAGAAATACCGTCAACTGCCACATGTAAGGAGCGATCTTGCATGAAGCTCAAGAGCCATTGGCGCAGTTTGGTTGGGAGACCGTAGGCAGATAATTTACTTAACAATGCCTGGTGCCAAACGCGGTTAAAGGCTTTAGATATATCCAAGGCTATTGCACGGGATTCACCAAACTTTTTAATAGTGTTTGTCCAGAGCTGAGTGACATAAGCCAGCAAATCTCCATTAGACCGAAGTTGTCGAAATCCATATTGTCTGTCATGAATTATCTCAAATTTCTCCAGATATTTGATGAGTTCTGTGTTAATCGCTTTTTCCATACCTTTGGATATGACTGAGAGCAATGCAATAGGGCGATAATTCGCAGGAATAGTCTTCTTTCCTTTTTTCGGAATCGGTTGGACTTTAGCGTTTTTCCTCATGGACGGAAATACTCAAATACTCCTTTGCTGTATGATAACTTGAAGAGACAACAGAGAACTGGGGTGAGCTCTTGAGCACAGGTCTTCAGGACAATTGTCGGAATTCCATCTGGTCCTACTGCCTTATTAGAGTCAAGATTTCGTAGGATTTTCCTGATAGTGCGATGGAGGATAGCGACCTCAGGCATTGATGCGTTTATTCTAGGTATCGTTGGGGGTTGTTTCCCATTGGTATCGAGGGTTGAGTTAGTGCTGAACATTTCGGCCAGCAGATCCGCTTTTTCTTTGGAAGATACGGCTGTCGTGCCGTCGGACCTCTAGAGTGGTGGTAAAGAAAAAGTTGTGGATTTCTTATTTATGGCTTTAGCCAAAGACCAGAAGGTCTTTGATCCAGAAGGGGCATTGACAAGCTTGTTGCATATTCTCGTGTCGTAGGATTCTTTGGCAAGATCGATCGTTCTTTTGCAGGCGTTCCTCGCGTGGACAAAGGCTTCTCGGTTGGCAATGGGCAATTGGCAAAGATACATTTAATAAAGATTTAGTTTTGTCCAAAAATCTCGAAAAACACTCAAATAAAAAGGATGATTTGACTATTGTCTCCCTATAATTTAAATGGTAAAATAAATGGTAAACACTCAAATCACATGTACAATAAACGAATGTAAAAAGTAAATACTTGTATCAAGTTTTACAATTTTATCAACTTACTTTTCTAAATCTATATTACACATTTACTGCAGTTTTCATTTTTCAAAACTTAATTGCAATAACAAAACTATATTCACGTATAATCTAACACAATAAATTATATTTTAAAAAAACCAAAAAAACACGCTTTTAGGGTTAATCAAACTAAAAGGTAAAAAATTATTCTTAACATAGGAATAAAATTACTGACGAGAAAATTTATGTCACTGTTCTAAAAGCGTGGGGTGCTTTCATTCCGAAACGCAGAGTTAGTTTAAAAATGTCATACAAAGCAGTGACAGTGATTGATATTAATTGTTTTTTTTTGACAGTGATATAAATTTTCTCGTCAGTAATTTTATTCCTATGCTTAGAAACTGATTAGATTTTCAGCAAAATCGGTCAAGCTGTTTTTTATTGAGATTTAAAAAATGGTAAACTAGCTGAATTTTGCAATTTATAAATTATACTATTTTTAATACAGAATTTTAAGATCTTTTGAATATTATGATTTTTTTTTCTTTTGTTTGAATGCGGGAACTGATAATATGATTATTGCATGTTAGGAATATTTGTATGAAAACTTAGAACTGATTAGATTTTCAGCAAAATCGGTCAAGCTGTTTTTTATGGAGAATCAAAAAACTATAAAAAAATGGTAAACTTTCGGAATTACTTTTGGTCTTGATTATCTCTAGAACAAAAAATGATATCGACGTGGGAACAATTGCATTCGATGCATAATTATGCAACTTGGAAATTATTAGATTTTCAGCAAAATCGGTCAAGCATTTTTTTATGAAGAAACAAAAAACTGAACAAAAAGGTAGACTACCTGAATTTTGCAATTTATAAATTATACTATTTTTAATAGAGAATTTTAAGATCTTTTTAATATGATTATAGCATGTTAGAAATATATGCATAAAATATGATGACAATATTTCATAAACAGAGATAGTTTTAGAAAACAAAAATAGGAATTGGAGTATTTTAAACTAGTGTCAGTATTGAGAGAATAGCATTAAAGACGGTATAACAGTGAAAAATTATTGTTAGTTATGCTAAGAATCTAAGATTGAAATATCTACCAGTCTTGGCAGGTATGCTACAATCTTTCAGGCTAAAGTCTTCGCTATCGAATTGTGTGCAAGAGAGTTGACCAACAAACCTCTAGCAAACAAAAACATAAGTATAATATCAGACAGCCAGGCTGCGTTAAAAGCACTGAGCTCCAACAAGATAAATTCTAAACTTGTATGGAATTGCATCGAATCCCTAGAGTACCTTGGTGCGAACAACAGGGTAACCCTACTGTGGGTACCTGGGCACCAGGGGGTGGAGGGAAACGAAAAAGCCGACACCCTTGCAAAACAGGGGGCCGAATCTGCGTTCACTGGACCAGAACCGGTTTTTGAAGTAACCACAAGTGCCGCCAAAACAATTATTTCGGACTGGGCGTTTCTACCTAAACCATCGAGAAAAACAACTAAGCAGATCCTAGAATGAAGCAGAAATGACCTGCGTATTCTAACGGGACTGCTTACAGGACACTGTCGTCTAAGATATTACCTCAGAACCAACAAACGGACTGTCGGTTTTGCTGCGTGGAAGACGAAACTGCTGAACATATACTATGTTCATGCCCCGGCCTGAAAAGAATAAGGTTCAACATTTTTGGTTGCACTAACCTAAAACCTACCGATTTTAAAAAATCTCACCCTATACAACCATGAACTTCGTAAGAATGGCTGGATTTAGCGGTGAACTGTAGCCTCTAGGGGTGAGCCACAATAGACCTACAAAGGGTCGCGGTAGAGGGGCGACCACGCCCCACTCACATGATACCCAACCTAATTTTTTAATTTTTAGTTCGTTTAACTCTAAAAGCGTGTTTTTTAGTTTTTTTAAACTATGGTAAGTAAAAGCACAAAAAGAATGCAACGGCCGGAAATCGAACCAGGGCCGCCTGCATCTCATGCGAGCATTCCACCACTGAACCACCGATGCATTTCGTTACGTGACGATTTCTACTAAATCGCACTACCCGTAAGCCACGTTAAGGAACTGCGTTCCAATAATAAATATTTAATATTGCTGTACAGAACTAAAAGAGAAATTGGAAAAATATCTGAAATAATAAATATGTGCCATGCTAGATAACCTACAAATTAGCTCTATAATTATCCGTCAGATGGCGTCCAGACTTTTGAAGTAGCAAATTAAATTCATTAATAAATAACTAACTTTCCAAGCGTGTCTTCATGTCGGTGACAATACCATAAACGACTACAAAGGCGCAATATTTGTCACCAGATCATATTCAATGCTGAAATATTATTCTATGACTGTCGTCGCTACGAACACCCTTCATATCGTGATATTGAAGGAACGTTATTTCGGTCGAGAGCAGTTTGTCGTTTATAATACAAAACTCTTTAATGATTGGCGTAGGGCATTTCTTTCACCCTAAAATTGGTGTTGCAGAGACGGTTCTCACTTCAAATAAGTTGTGTGAAAAAAATGGTTAATTTTCGGAATTATTTTTCGTCTCGATTATCTCAAAAAAAAAAAAATGATATCGACGTAGGACCAATTGCTTTTGACGCATAATTACGCAACTTAGAACCGAATAGATATTTAGCAAAATCGGTTAAGCTGTTTTTTATGGAGAATAAAAAAACTGAAAAAAATGGTAAACTTTCGGAATTACTTTTTGTCTTGATTATCTCGAGAACAAAAAATGATATCGACGTGAGACCAATTGAATTCGACGCATAATTACGCAACTTAAAAATGATTAGATTATTAGCAAATTCGGTCAAGTTGTTTTTTATGAATATCAAAAAATTTAAAAAAATGGTAAATTACCTGAATTTTGCAATTTATAAATTATACTATTTTTAAAACAGAATTTTAAGATCTTTTGAATATCATTATTGCATGTTAGGAATATTTGCATAAAATATTTATTTATTATTTCATAAAAAGATATAGTTTTAGAAAACAAAAATAGGAATTGGAGAATTTTAAAGTAGTGTCAGTATTAAGACAATAGCATTGAGGAAGCTATTGTTAAAATATGAAATAATATTGCTAATGACAATTGTTATTTAATATAAACAAATTAAAATCGTTTTTTATAATAATTGTAATAATAATAATAATTATAACAACAAAACATTTGTTATTTTTTTATTATTTCCACTGGGAAGTTAGTCGTGTGGACCTCTCGGGTCGCACCCAGACCACTGATATTTATTTATTATAGCTTGAATTAAGACCAGTTTTTATATGAAGTTATACGTAAAATGATTGTAAAGTACCATCTTTGGTCAAAGGATAGTGTTAATTATGAGTAGGTAGGTAAATATTTTAGGTCCTGAAGGACTGAAATTAATTCAGGAAGTCATAAAACAGTCTTTTTTATAAAATTTAACATATAAAAACATTTTTGAATATAAAATCAGACTTCCATAGCAAACATCTGTTTGAATTAAAAGAAATATAATCTGGGTCGTTAGATATCAATGGGGCCGGGATCCCAATTCTAGCATCCTCTGATGACTTCGAAAGAATAATCAACCGATTCAGCCAATAAAATACGGTCCTGCTTTGTTGGAAAAAGAAAGGAATGGGGCACGAGTATAGTGTGAACCCGCCAACACAAAAGGGAATAATGAAAACGGATCCAGACTCTCACTTCCAAAGCAATTACTTTGGTTGTTGAATCTTGGGAATATTGTTTCGCCAAGACTGTATTATTATTCGAATAATTCTTGACCTTTTTTTACTGTTTTATTTCGCCTGCCACGTAAATCTTTATCGTCCACGATTGTCGTGACCTTCGTGATAAAACAATATTGGTTTTTTGTACAAGTGCCTTTATATCTTTAAACATTGACTAACTTAATTACGAGAATAAAGTTTAATTATAATTAATACGTTCAAGCTTATTTTAAAATTTCCTTTGATCCAACTTTTTTTTTTTATTTGATCTGACTTAAAACTTTTTTTTTAGATGTCCCATTTCTGAAATGTTTTACCACTTCCACAAAAGGAAGTTCTAGCAAGTGCTTATACAGTGTGTAACACGACGAGTTTATTTGCAGACATGAATCACAGATTATGGACAATTTAAAAATATTTTGACTACTTCCGCTTATACCAGAAGTGGACAGCAACTTTGTATATTATTACATATTAGGATTCTACGCAAAATGTTCACTTTTGCAGTGAACTGCAACCTCTAAAGACAATAGACAATAGACCTACTAAGGGAAAACAAATAAATGGGGCACTGCACAGCTTTATGTGCAGCGTGAAAGTGTCAACAAAGGCACGTCTGGCTGTGCATAGGAGTGTTGGTTCTTACACTTTTGTATGGTAGTGAATATTGGGTTTGGCAGAAGAAGCATGAAAATAGGATTAATGCTGCGGAGATAAGTAGTCTGAAAAGTATATCGAGAGTTACTCGGTTGGATAAAGTAAAGAATAGTGAGATAAGAGTACATTGTGGTGTAAAAGAAAATGTGGATACACAGATAGATAAAGTAATGCTTAGATGGTCAAGTCAAGAGTACTGATGAAAGTAGAGGAAGCAAAATATGTGTGTAAGAACCGTAGCAAGTGGAAGGAAGTGGTATCTGCCCACCCCTACGGGAAAAGGGCGTGACTATATGTATGTATGTATGTAATAAACGAATGTAGACATTAGTATTAAAAATTCTATGTGAATATTCCCTGGACCATACAAAAAATATCTTGATGTAGTGGTTAGTAGAAAGGTCAAAGGTTATTAGTGATATGTTGAAAACTTCTCTTCAGCATACAGGGTTTGTAAAAAGGTAATGAAATGTTCAACATCAGAAACGTGAAATATCTTTATTTTTTAAAATGAAACTACCCATTTTTTGATGTTTTAAAGAAATCTATGGCAGAAAATAAGGGAAATCTATGTTCTCTCTCCTATTTCAAAACGTTTTTGGGATATCAACATTAATTAAAAAAATGTTATTCCCGCCATTTTTACTTATTATCTGATCTATACAATATTGTTGCACAAATGTTAATTTTCGCTTTGAAAACAAAGATCTGACAAAATTTAACGTTGTGCTTACACCCAGAAACACTCACCGACTGCAGACGAATCAAATTTAATTGTCTATTAGAGGAAATGAATGAATTCATACATTAATGATGTCGTATATTCTTTTGTGTTACTAAAAAATGATCGTCTGATTTCAGTCATTTTTAATGCTTGAACAAATCTTTCGATCGCCTCCTTTCAAGACAACGATTTCCTGTCAATTATTTCTTACTCATTATCTTTCGACAGAAGACAAAATGCTTCAGGATATTAGCACCAAAAAGGTAATTTTCTGCAAATTTTTCTTCGCCAACTACCCCTCCGAAAGTGAGAAAATAGACATGAATCATTTTACGCCATAAATCAATATCAAAGACGCCAGGGACGTAGATATTTTTTGATAGAGGTAATTTGGAAATCATTTTACCAACCCTCATTCCAGAGTAATATACTTAACTACCGACAAAAGTTTTAAGATATATAGGATGGGCCATTAATTAGTTGTCAAAAATACAAATTTACTATCAATGTTCAGTGAGCGTACAAAATATGCCTAAAGTGTAGGTTTTCAAACTCTAAATCGTGTTTTCAACATTACGAATCTTGACGGTAGAAATGTATTTTTTTAGATTACCCCACGTTGCAAAATCCATATCTGTGATATCTGGTGACCGCGTAGGTCATTCAATGGTACTCTTTCTTAAAATCTCTGCCGATACACATATATATATATATATATATATATATATATATATATGTATGTATGTTTGATAATGTTTGTGTATCTATCATCGTTTCTCGCATTGCTTAGAACATTCAATACTGCCTATATCTCTATTAAGTCGAAGGCTTTTTCATAGTCTATTATTGCTACCCAGAGTGTTATGTTGTACTTATTTACTTTTTTTATTATTATTTTCATTACCTGTAGGTGGTCCATAGTACTATAGCCTCGTCTGTTCTCTTGATAACAATCTTATGGGTCTATAATTTTCGATTTTGTACTGTAAGATCAATATGCTCTCAAATGCAGATTTTTCTGAGTCCTTCTTAGGCTTGTTCTTACTATTCCTAAGACGCTTTTCCTTAAAATTAAGTCGGTTATTGCACAAAACATTGTGCGACAACAATAAAAATCCCCTCTTTGGTCTACCAGCACGAGGAATCTACTCGTATGCTACCGACCGAGTGTCTTTAAATCTTAAAATTTAATTTGCGAATACTCTGTCAAGTTGGAGGTTTAATGTTTAAAAAACGTTCCGTTAACAAATTATAAACATCACTGTTATTATGATTATGTTTTCACCATGTTTGTAAAACACAAATACACGCTGTTCTGTAGTTAACTTTCTATTCATTGTTCTCATATAACAACAAACAACATAATCTTAGTACAGCTAGTGTCAACTGACTTATAGGTACCTACTTCACTAGTCCAGTTCACAACTGACTATCACTACGATGGCAAAACAAAGTATATTCTGATTTCTAGTGACAACTGACTTATGGCCTACCCTGTATTTATCAATAAAAAAAATGTCAAATTAGAGACACACTTTTTTTATGGTTTATTGGCGACTGTAAGCAGTAAAAATAAAATAGAATGCAGTGACAAATCCAGAAGGTTGTTATAAAATATATATATCGTCCTTTTATTGTCTTATCGTCGCCACTGACTTACGCCCTTCGCTAAAGCATTATCTCTTAAAGTTGTAGTATTGACATTGCGGAAAACTAATACATTTTTCGCAGTATCAGTTCCGTCTGCAATAGGTATATGATATTTCAGGGAAAACGTACATGAGTTTTCCCCTTCATTGTTCGGAAGGTAGATCTTCTCCCTCGGATGGGAAAAAATCAATAACACATTTGATGTAATCTTTGATAGGGGGAATAAAGCTATTCTGGGAAAGACGTAATCGATGAAATGTAATTCGATAAAAATCTCATATAACGTTAATGAACTTTTCCTGTATAAAATAACATTTTACTCAATCTTTACAAATTTGCAGATAACATATTGTAATTGTCTTAGTCATTGCAGACATTTTTACATAAATGAACAAAATTTTTAGTCATTTATGGAAATATTTAAGTAACATTTATTATTCCATTACTCCAACAAGTTCGTAAAATAAAAAAATATCAGTTATTTCCACTGTCAGAGTAAAATCGTTTTTTTGCAAATATAAGCCGTAATAAATAAGTAACAAGCACAGAACTTAATTTATTAATAAGATTGAAAAAAGTACGGTTAAGCCATTTTAAAAATTATGCAGAACAAACAGTTATTTTTAATTATATTGTCAGCTTAATGTATTTTTTGTTAACTAAGCAACTTGGTATATATTAGATATAAATATTTTTTACTTTTTTTGTACTCTCTCTCCATTGCGCTACAGTCCTACTGGACCCAGGCCTTTCCTATCTTCCTCCTTTAATCGTCTCTGCTCATGGCTACTCTCTCCCAGTTTCTCACTCGTAGAAGTTCGGCTGCATCTTTCGCGACGTTCTCCGCCCATCGACTTTGAGGTCTTCCCCTGGCCCTAGTTCCTTTGAAATGTGCCTTACATAACCTTTTTGACGTCCTTTCATTTGGCATTCTAATCTAATATCCAGCCCACTTTAGTCCTAATATTTTGATGAATGTTACCACGTCTGCGGATTTATAAAGTTCTCTTAGTTCGTGGTTGTATCTACTTCTCCATCCTTCTTCTTCTTGTATCGGACCGAAGATTTTTCGGAGTATTTTTCTCTCAAATCTTAGAAGCCTTTCTTCGTATCTCATTGTCAGTGATTGGTAGATGTCAGTGGTTGGTAGATCTTCGGTTTCGATTAATTATAGCTGACTTAATCGTATTTTAGAGTGAATAGTATGCTCTGTTGACGTCCATTATTCGTCGCTGAACTTTTTGTGTTATATCGTTGTTCTCGTTTATTTGGGATCCCAGTTAATTGGAACGCCGGACTACTTCAAAATTTCGTACCACAATGGTTGGGTTTTGCCTTATTCTTCTGGGTGGTTTTATGGCTAAGAATTTTGTTTTTTCTTTGGTTACTTCTAAGACAATTTCTTGTGCCTTGGTCTCCAGTTTGTTGTACGTGTAATTTAGGTCTAATACAGATCTTGCCATAAGATTCAGGTCGTCTGCGTATCCCAAAATTTGTTGGGAGTTACTTGCTAAGATACCATTCGTTTGTATTTTTGTTTCTTTTATAGCTTTTTCTAGCAATATGTTGAATAGTATGGGTGCTAGACTATCTCCTTGTCGAAGGCCTTTGTTCGTATTAAAGCTTTCTGTTAGTTTGCCTTGTATCCTCACTTGGGAATTTGCGTTGTTCAAACCGATCTACTAACTTTTTGTGGATTATGACAGTTTAGACAGAGAGACTATACGTCATAATGGAAGAATATGGAGTACAGCAAAAACACTCACAGCGTGAGTAGAATACATAATTAGATTTTTAATATGGTGGGCATGTCAATATCGTCTTAATACCAATTAATACATATGTTTGTTTCAATAAAGAATTAAAGTTCTTTAAAGTATTTTTTATTTAAATTCTCTGGTCGTGAAGAAAATATCGTCTGTTACACAGATAGAATCTACTATTCCTACATAGGTACACACCGTAAAATATTTAAATACGTTTTATAGTGACAATAAACGTGTAAAACTTTGTTTCAGTGGAGCTCATATCATTAAATAAAAAACTGGATATTAAAGAGAAAAACCACCCCGCAATACAAACCGTTTATAGATTAATAAATAATAGTTGTAATATTGGCCTGTCCGGGAGGTTATATTTATTGATATAATCGTTAAAATGTTGGGTAGAGCGCCACATATAAACTTACCTTCGAAAAAAAAATCTAATCCGTAGTTATCTTTATGCGCGTGTATTTCTATAAATAGGAAGCAATAAATTTCTTTAAATTTTAATTCGTTCCCTGAACTAATGATTTTTTGGTATCTATAGTTAAAAACCAGAGGTTAAACGACGTTTCTTGGAACCTATGTGTAGAAATGACATATTACTTAATGAACAATTAAAATAAAATTATACCCAATTAAAATGTTGCTTTAGCAGCCTGTTATATTAAAAATAGTAAGCTTGATTAGTATGGTTACTACTAGTACTCATACTTTATTATTCCACTGATACTAACGATATTGCGCCTTTATTGATTTGGAAAAGGCATATGACAGAGTGGTGAGGAGTGAATTGTGGTCGACATTATCTAAGTATGGGGCGAGCACTGGAATCACTATACGAGGACTCCACTACTTGTGTCAGGATAAACGGAGCTTACACGGACTGGTTTAACATTGAAAAAGGTGTGGGACAGGGATGTGTGGATTCGCCATGGCTCTTTAACTTATACATAGACGATTGTTAAAAAGATTTGACAGAGAGTGCGTATGGATTGAAAATGAATGATTTGATCGTTAAATGCCTTCTTTACGCCGATGATCAAGTCATATTAGCGTCATCTGAAGGGGAGTTGCAGGCGATAGTAAATGTTATGCATGATGCCCTGAAAATCAAAGGGAAGAAAATAAATGTAAGCAAAACAAAAAAAATGGTTTTTGAAAGAGACAAAAGGCATGACAAACTGTGAAGTTTTGATTAAGAGAGAAAAAGTGGAACAAGTAAATGAGCTTTTATACCTGGGTTCAAAGTTTACGAGTGATGGGAAGTATGACAGTGACATTGAGCGAACGGTGTTGGCAGGAAAACAAATTAATGGGGCACTGCATAGCTTTATAAACAGCCAGAAAGTGTCAAAAAAGGCACGTCTGGCTGTGCATAGAAGAGTGTTGGTTCCTACACTTATGTATGGTAGTGAATGTGGGGTTTGGCAGAAGAAGCATAAAAATAGGATTAATACTGTGGAGATAAGTAATCTGGGAAGTATAGCCTAAGTTACTCGGTCGAATAAAGTAAAGAATAGTGAGATAAGAAAACGATGTGGTGTAAAAAAAGATGTGGTTACAAAGATAGATAAAAGGAATGCTTAGATGGTTTGGACACATATAAAGAATGGATGAAGAAAGATTGACAAAACAACAAAAGTTTTGTAATTATCATAATTTCCATAGAGGGCTCAAACAAAAAGCTTTTGCTCTATGCTCTATGGATGAAAAATCAGGTACAAGGTACATCAAAATTAGTGTTTTTGGACTCCTTTTAGGAATTGATGAAAATAATTGTGACTCGGATTATGTGAAAAGTCAGCTGCTTAAAAAGAAACGGCTCAGATTCAGAGAGGAGGTTGAATTATCCCAAAGACAAGGGCTAGAGTACTTTAATAGTTATTTAAGGAACAAAACGAAATTAAAAAACCAAACACCAATATGCCAAGGAAAGTATGAAAATTGATAAAGAGAAACTGGCATTAGAAAATGAATGCCTTGCCCTAAAAAAGAAAACATTCTTATTGGAAGATTTTGAAAAGAAAAAGTTTATTGAAATTTATTGAAACAAACTTGAAAACGAAGAGAAAAAAAGAAGTGATTTATTAAAAATAATCAAGAGGCAGGAGTCGTTTATTATTCTTTTTCCTTTGGAAAATAATGGCATATTCTTAGAAATATACCAAAAATTAACTAAATACACACCAATCCCTAACCTCACAAAAGCTAGGTTAGGTTTCCTTTAACGGGATATAAGGTTATCATCGTTTACGTCCCAAAAACTCTTTTAAATCAATCAGTCGGTATGTTTATCTTTAACAACAATAACCACAAAAGTGGCCCAAAAATTCTATTAAAAAGCTAGCAAGGCAAAATATTAGCTTAGAGATTAATTTATATTCTGTTACAGCAAAAAAATGCACTTTTTAAATATTGACCATTGCTAATGGAAATATAAAAATAAAAAAGTGAACATGTGTGGAATTTTTTTTTAACAATTTCAGCTAGTTCTAAAATAATGACTCACGAATATTTTATTATTTAAAATTACACAGTGTCTTTGTCTTTTTATTATTTTTTTATAAAATCATTAAAAATAAATAAATAAACCTTTTTTTTTTAAACCAACATGGTATACCTACCAATATAAACAAAAAAAAAGTTTAAAAACGTGGATATTATTCTAGAAAAATATAAGTTTTAATTTTATATTTTTTAATTTTTTTGCATTTTGAATATATCTGTTATAAATTGTGCCCTTTTTAGAGCTCTAAAATTTAAATTATATAGGTAAAGCCAATTTTTTATCAAGGTAAAATACGTCTTTAATTTTATCTCTTAATTTACTTTATTTCCTTTGATACTTGTTAAACGGAAAAAACGTTTGTATTACTCTTCATTTACAGTCTCTGTCTCCTCTCAGAAATAAATTATCATTAAACAAAGTAACTTTACTGTAATCGGATGGTTTCACGTAAAATAAACTACATTAGTTACATACCAGTACACAGCTGTATAAATTGGTGCTTTTTACAACTGCTATTTTCACAGATATTTTTCACCCAAGTTAAATTGGATGGCGATTAATGCAGGTAAAAATAAGGAAACCAAGTTTGATACGCTTTAGATTCTAGTTATACGCCATAAATTAATTTTAAATATTTTAAAATACCAGGCACAGTTGTCACTTTTTATTTTTAATATTTTTAACGTTTCTCTGATTTGTAACCAGATGATAAGGGTCGACCTCTGCCGATTTGCCCATTCACACTCGCCTTATAAATTTGTTTCTCTACGACTATTGGATTCTACAACAATTACATACCTATGCGCTATCTATTGATGAATGGATATGATTCCTTAGATATGTTGGATCCTAAAACATTATTTAACAGCTGACAACCAATCAACAAGATCCTGATACATTATTTAACAGTTGACAACCAATCACCAATTTAAATATTCAGGATCCAACTGACTGAGACCAATGAGAAAGCTTCATCCATCCTCTCTACGTGTCCAAATCATCTGAGCATTCCTTTATCTATCTTTGTAACCACATCTTCTTTTACACCCCAGCGTTAACTTATCTCACTATTCTTACCCATTAAAGTCACTGTTTCTTTGCCAACACCCTTCACTCAATGTCACTGTCATACTTTCCATCTCTCGTAAACTTTGAACCCAACTATACAAACTAATTTACTTGTTTCACTCTTTCTCCCTTAATCAGCACCTCGCAGTTTGTCATGCTTTCTTCTCTTTCAATGATGCATTGAAAATGTTACAAAATTTTTACAGCGATGAATTTTTACTAAAATAACAATTTTTTTTAAGTGGCACAAATAATTTGGTGAGGGTCGTAAAACAGTCGAAGACGAGTTTTGTTTAGGAAGGTTATTAACGTCAACTACTGATAAAAACATTAACAAAATTAAGTAGCATGTACTTTCCTATCGTCGATTAATTCTAAGAGACCTTGTGGATGTTGTTAGAATAACAAAATGATCAATATAAACTTCAGTCACTTCTATCTTTCTTAATTATGAAATGTTGATACTTCAACACTGCAAGGTTCTGGCTAAGAAGAGATATATGTATATATATCTTTCAAACGCTTTATTTGTGTTGTTGAAGTCACTATAAATAATCACAAATAAAATGATAGATCATTGGACAACAATACCAAACTCACCACTGAAAAAATCATCATTACCTTTTTTAATCCGTTGCATTTTTGGATTTTGTGTTTTATTAACATTAATTCTTCACAAAATTTCGTTCAAATTTAACACTTTCAATGCTTAAATTGCTCGAAATAATATATAAAGTTCACTTTTCACCCATACAAACAAATAGTGGTTAGTTTGTTGTTCACACCTCGAAAAGTTCAAACGATTAATAATGGATGTCGCCCGCTCCGTGATTTTTCCCTAGACCGACAATTTAGTTTAATAACCTTTTGGAAGACTGGAAAAAACATTGGAATATATTCCAGTAGAAGGTGATTACTTTGAAGAAGACACAATGAATTTGGATAAATAAAATATTTTTTGTGTGTTTTCTTTAATCAGTTTTATTACTTTTTGTCCAATAAAGTAAATATGCTGGACATGAATTGAGGAGTTGATATATGGTTCACAATCATCTAATTTCTATAATCCCTCCCCCTTCTAATAGTCGCAGTCCGCGGTCCACACGATGTGTCTACCCTTTAGGCGACTATTTTCAGTAAAAAAAAATGGTAAAAGTGTAGCAACCTGGCGTATCTTTTTTAATTATTATTGCTTTGACTTATATGTATATTTAGCGTTTTTTTTGCAAAAAAAACCTAACCTTAATCCTATCGACTCGAAATTCCCATTTATTGCAAAAAAAATTTGAATAAAAGTTGGTAGGATTTATGTTAGATTTTATGTGCATAAAAACGCGAAAAATATCAACCAATTCAATAATAAGATATAGTCTTATGCACGTGTTTCTATAAATGTTCAGCATTAAAATATATATGTGAAGATATGATATCCGCACCCAACATACGAATGAACATATGTTTACAAAACTATCCTTATAAACAAGTCTTTTATTTATAAAAAAAATAAAAAGTAGCATAATTTTCTTTTCCTTAATTTTTACATAATATAAGAAAGTTGGCAGCAGTGACCAGAATTTTGATTATTGGTAGAAGCATTTGATAGATAAACTGCATCCAATTCGAACCTTACATTTTACATTTTTAGATTTATATATACCTCATGCAACTCGACCCCGCCAAATGTTTAAGTAGATTTATCTAACCAAAATCCAGGCGCATATAACATGGGGTAAAAATAACAAGGAATGTAAAAAGATAATGTAGTTTGACCAACAATATAAGCAGCTATTAACAATCATGTAATCATGTTCTAAATCCTAAAAGACACTCATCGTTTAGTGAACGAAGAATATTAGTTTTATTTAAAGAATATTGACTTTAAAGTTATATTTCTCGTTCTTATAATCGCTTTCTAGAAACTGATTAAGTGACAGTCCCAAAACTTCACAGAATTGCTTGTCATACAGTTTGAGTTCTTGTTCAGTCTACACGTTACTGGAGGAAGAACTTTTTAATCAGTTTCGGGATGAGCAAGTAAGAGTATTTGAATACATCAGCAATAAGATTCATGAATAGTTGAAAATGTTTTCGCATCTTCAAAGAATTTTGAAATCCTTTATTGATTCGAATGCAACCAGCTCCTCTTACGTAAGCAATTATTATAATAAATTTGTAAAGACTTATTATGCTTTAGAAACTCTATTGCACAAGTAATGGCATTATTTCGGATTAATTTTTTGTTGTTGCAGAGGTGGAGAAAATCCTTTACGGAGAAGTTATGAGTCTTCCAGCTCAAGGTCTACTGTGAGACTCCCTGACTGATGTCAGGTCTACTCACTAAAAACTCCACCCCTATTTAGGTCCTTCTGGCTATTGCCTCCGGTGACTGATTGAAACAGAGAGAGTTAAACAAGTGAAAGAGTTTGTATACTTGGGTTAACAATTTACTCTTTCTTTCTCTCTTAAGCTTTTACAAGCTTTTACAAGCTTTTCCTAAGTCTGCCGACAGGATATCCCTCCAGTGCAACTTGGGTCTTCCAAGTGGTCTTTTGCCGGTTGGATTCTGTTCCCATACTAGTTTCACCACTCGTTCGTCATTTTGTCTTTTAATGTGTCCGGCCCATCTTAGTCTTACAGCTTTAACCATTTTGACGATATCTGGTTGACGGTATATGTTTTCCAGTTCTCTGTTGTTTCAGATCCGGTACTGTTCTGAGTTTTGGTCCTTCACTGGCCCATATACGAGGGCGGTTTGATAAGTCACTGACTTTTTGAATAAAACAAATTTTTTTCTGCAAATAAACATTTTATTTTTCTACATAATCACCTTTTAGCTCGATACATTTAGTCCAGCGTTTTTCTAATTTTTTTAATTCCCTCCAAATAATAGGTTTTTTCAAAGCTCTCAAAATACGCGTTTGTTTCGGTAATGACTTCTTCATTCGACTCAAATCTCTTACCGCCCAGCCATTTCTTTAGGTTTAGAAACAGAAAATAGTCGCAGGGGGCTAAATCTGGAGAATATGCTGGATGGGGTAGCAGTTCGTATCCCAATTCGTGGATTTTGGCCATCGTGACTAGACAAGTGTGCACATGTGCATTTTCTTGATGGAACAGCACTTTCTTCTTCTTAGCCAAATGCGGCCGTTTTTGATTTAAATCAACGTCGAATCTATTCAAAAGCTTTGAATAATATTCGCCGGTGATCGTTTTACCTTTCTTGAGGTAATCGATGTGAATGACACCGCGTACATCCCAACAAACTGTGGCCATGACCTTGTTGGCTGACAGACTCTGTTTCGCCTTTTTTGGTCCACGTTCACACCGAGCATCCCACTGTTTCGATTGTTCCTTGGTCTCTGGCGTGTTGTGATGGATCCATGTTTCATCCACAGTAACAAAACGGCGCAAAAATTCGTCCAAATTACGGATGAACATCGCTAAACACTCTTTTGAAGTGGTCACACGATAGCGCTTATGGTCGAGTGTGAGCAATCGCGGCACCCATCTCGCAGAGAGTTTTTTCATGTCCAAATATTCGTGTAAAATATGATGTACCCGTTCAGTTCAGTGCTTGGTATTACTATCAGCAATAACCTTTCCTGAGAAAATCACGTGAGGTCCATTGCCAAAAGTGCATCCAAAAAACTTGGTTTTTTGTTTCGTGCCAAGAGCTATTTCACCTCCAGTCAGCTGCTTATGATCTTTAAGGTACAGATCTGACCTGTACTGGAATACTGTTCCCATATTTGGAGTGCGGCACCTAAACATATCCTGAAGCTATTGGATTCTGTCCAAAAAAGGGCAATTCGTCTCGTCGGTGATGCCTCGCTTACAAATTCGCTTACTTGTCTGGAACACCGTAGAAAAGTTGGCGATTTGTCTCTATTTTATAGATATTTTCATGGGCGATGCTCTTCTGAAATATCAATAATCGTTTCTCCTTTGGCAGTCTCTTCGAGATTAACCCGTCAAGTTCAGTTTTCACACCCCTTCGTGGTAACTTTGGAGACCTGCAGAACATCACTTTCCAAAGACTCATTCATCCAACGAATTGCGAGGCTTTGGAACTCATTGCCTAGGGAGGTGTTCCCCGAGGCATACAACCTCCAGAAATTTAAGAAGAACACCAACTCCTACCTTCTTTCTCTTGGTTCCCACGATGTTCTCTGAACATTACAGGATATCCCTTTTCGTGGGAACCAGAACATATAAAAAAAAAAAAGTTGAGATACCTACAGCATGAGCCAACTCACGCATTTTCATTCTTCGATCATCCAATATCATTTCATGGATTTTATCGACGATTTCCGGCGTGATCACTTCTTTTGGGCGACCTGGACGTTCAGCGTCACTACTGCTGGTACGACCACAACGAAACTCTGTAAACCACTTCTTAACCATTGAAATTGATATTGCCGAGTCCCCGTAGTATTTATCAAGTCTTTTCTTAGTTTCAGTGATGGATTTTTTACGTAAAAAGTAATGCTTAATCAGTACACGAAATTCACTTTTTTCCATTTTCGTAAAAATTCACGAGGTTGTCTGCTTTCAACGGCTATCAAACACCAACTGCACGACGTAGCTTGCTTAAAATTAGAAAGTTGCCCACTGATAGATTATAGTTGACGGCAGCACTGTTGCATTTGGAGTAACTGCGCGGGAAATTCAAAAAGTCACTGACTTATTAAACTGCCCTCGTATACTCCGAAGAATTTTTCTTTCTGCTATTCTTAGTCGGTTTTTATTTTCTTTTGTCATGGTCCACGCATATGTCATAATGGGTCTGTTAATAGTGTGGAAGATACTTATTTTTGTTCTTTGAGAGACCATTTTGAACTTATTTTCTGTATTGCAAAGTACCAGCAATTCTCATGTTAATTTTTGCAGTCATGTTATTATTTGCTGTTATTGTAGCTCCCAAATATTTAAAGTGCTCCACTCGTTCGACATTATATGTATCTATGGTTACAGTATGTCCAATTCGATCTCGCCGACCGGTTCTTACCGTTAGACCGTTAGACTCATTGATTTAAAAACCGACTTTATTTGCAGCACTTTCTAGTTTAAATAAATCTTCTTTTATGTATATGGTTGTCTTTCCTACTATGTCTTTGTCTATTTGTGATTCCTAAACAAAAGTATACCAGTGTTTGCTGTTCTTACGACTTTCTCTAGTACTATGTTAAACAGCAGAGGCGACAAGGCGTCGTCACCTTGTTAGAGACCATTGTTTATGAGAAAAGACGTTGAAGTTTCCCCCAATCCTGACACTAGCAAAGGACTTTTCGACACATATTTTAGTCATGCTTATTAACTTTCTAGGTATTCCTAGTTCTGCTATAGCGTTCCACTCTTGAAATGCTATCGTATGCTTGTTGGAAATTAATAAATAGCTGGGGTAAAGTTTTGCTGTATTCCTAGCATTTCTCCATCAGTTGTTGAATAGTGAAGCTTTGGTTCAAAGCTTACGAGTGACGGAAAGTATGACTGATATTATGTAAAGGGTGTTGGCAGGGAAACGAATTAATCAGGCACTGCATAACTTTATGAGCAGCCAAAACGTGTCAAAAAAGGCAATACTGCTGTACATAGAGGAGTGCTGGTCCTTACACTTATGTATGGTAGTGAATGTTGGGTTTGGCAAAAGAAGCATAAAAAAGATCAATGTTGCGTGGATGAGTCGTCTGAGAAGTAAAGCTGGAGTTAGGAATAGTGTGGTAAAGGAACGCTGTGGTACAATAAAGATAAAGAAATGCTTAGACTGACGTAACAGATTTATAAGGCAAATGTGAATGGGCAAGTCGGTAAAGGTCGACCTCGGCGAACATATCTCGATCAGATCGAAATTTTTTTGAAAAAAGGACAGGTCAAAAGTATCAACAACCGACGGGTATGTATGAGAGCGCTACGGGTAAAAGGCGTGACTATAATGTATGCATAGTAAGAAAGTTGTGGATGAAGAAAAATTATTGGTGATAATTTCGCCAACAAAAACACTGTAGCCAGAATGTATCGTACAGAAAACGTTGACATTTTCTCGAAAATCGGTCTTGAAAAAGCGACAAAGCCTTCACAGGTAGTCTTGAAATCTTCAAAACACTCGTCCCTTTTTAAGAATTAAACTTCGTTAATTTCCTTAATAACTTAAAGGGTGTCCTCTGTCTATTTACCTACCCCAAAATTTCTTTTGCTTGCGACGTTTTCCATCATCCTTTTTCTCTGTTCAGCGTCTTTCTTTGTCTCTCCTATGTAGCGGGAATTGTAAATTTGAAGAACTTTGCGAGTACTTCTGCATATAAAGTGGCCTTTTAAACGACTGGGATAAATTATACGGACTAATGATGTAAATGGAAGTTTGATTGGGAGTTTTATTGATAAGAAAACGACAAGGCGAAAAGCGAGTCTTATTTCCTATTCCAACAGTAATATTTTATCTTTAATCTTTTTACAACAAACTTTAAAATGAAAGTAAATGAAACTAAATTATAAAACAAGCAATACCAACATATTTTTAAGTTATTTTTTGGTAAAATACCCGAAGTAACGCAAATTGGATTAAAAAAAATCCCATCACAGTAAATCAGATGACCCGGAATTTTTTCCATTTAATCAATTTGTTCTTCTTCTTCTAATGCGTATCCACTAACGGATGTTTGCGATAACATTTTCCATTGCTTCTCTGCTCCTTGCGGTGTGTATTAGCGACTGTATATCTTGTAGCCCTGTCCACTGTCTGATATTTCGCAGCCAAGACATTTTTTTCCTTCCGATCCCTCTTCGGCCTTCGATTTTGCCTTCGATCAACAGATGCAAAAATTGATATTTCGTGTTTCGCATTATTTGTCCCAAGTATGCCGTTTTTCTTTTTTTAATCAATTTAAACAGTTCACGTTGTTCGTTGAACCGTCTTAGAACTTCTTCGTTTGTCAGTCGGGCCGTCCAAGGTATCTTGAGAATTCTGCGTTATAGCCACATTTCAAAAGCCTCTAATTTCTTAATTACACTCGCCTCCAACCCTCCATACCGTAAAGAAGCACCGACCAATCGTAGCACTTCATGAATCTGAGTCTTAGCTTAAGGTCAAAATCGAAACAGGTAAGCACTCTTCGAAACCTCAAGAATGCCTGCGAACTTGTTCAATGCGACATTTTATTTCCTTGTCCGATGTCCAGTCTTCGAAAAGCCAAATGCCCAAGTACTTAAATTTGTCTACTCTTTATATGGGCTTTGCGTTAAATGTTGTGGTGGAATTTTCAAACATATTTAGGTTTCCAGAGATATTTAAACCCATTGATTTGCTCTGTTGTTCTACTTTGACAAGTTGTTGTAAGTCGTGCATATTATCAGCGATTAGGACCGTATCGTCGGCATAACGGATATTGTTAATCCACACTCCATTAACTTTGACTCCCATTTCTACGTCTTCCAGAGCCTCTTGGAAAATTGCTTCCGAATATAAGTTGAATAGGAGTGGATACAGCACACATCCCTGTCGCACCCCTCTTTTGATTTGTATGGAGTTGGACATATTATTGCCTAATTTGATTTGCGCTGTTTGGTTACAATATAGGTTCTCAATGCATCTAATGTCTTTTTGGTCTATATCAAGCTTATTAAGGAGCTGCATTAATTTGTATTAGGATAATTGAAAATGTATATTGAAACCAAACTTTAGTAATTAGAATAGATGGTGATGATAAACCGGAAATAGGGATCAAACGTGGAGTAAAGCAAGATTGCATCTTATCGCCCTTGCTCTTTAATGTATACTCTGAAAACATATTTAGGGAAGCACTAACTGATAAACAGCCTTCGCTACACAAACGATACGGTACTGCTGGCCTTCAGTCAGGAAGATTTACAACGGATACTGGATGCAGTCATCGAAAAATGCGCAATGGCCGGACTCAGATTAAATGAAAAAAAAGACCAAAGTATTAGTAATTAGCAAGCAACCTAATATCATAGCTAACATAACAGTTGGAGGTGATTTATTAAAGCAAGTAAACCAAATAAAATATCTAGGCAGCTTAATAACTAACAGCGCGGATAGTCAAACTTAAGTGAAATCAAGAATTGAGCAGACTCGAGCAGCATTTAAAAACATGAGTAGGGTCTTGTGCTGTAAAAATCTGAAGTTAACTCCAAGAATCCGACTTCTCAGATGTTATGCCTTTTCCACCCTGCTGTACGGTATGGAAGCCTGGACTATAAACAAGTACGAAGAAAGACGACTTGAAGCCTTTGAGATGTGGGCTTACAGGAAAATATTAAAAGTTTCATGGACGGAAAAAGTAGCCAACTTGGTAATACTCCAACGTCTGAATAAATCCGCCGAAATTCTTACCACCATCAAAAGAAGGAAACTGCAATATTTCGGGCATGTTATGAGAGGCGAAAAATACCGATTACTGCAGAACATCATGCTGGGAAAAATTTATGGTAAAAGAAAGCCAGGCCGCAGAAAAGCATCATGGCTCAAGAATCTACGTGACTGGTATAAACTCAACTCAAGCTGTCTGTTCAGACTTGCCGTCGACAGAGTAAGGATAGCCTTGTTGGTGACCAACGTTCTAGAAGGACATGGTACTTAAGAAGATTAATTTGTTGTGGTGTTGTATGCGATCAAATGCCTTTTCGTTATCTATGAAACGTAGGCACACATCCTTTCTCTGATCATGGCAGTTCTGGACAAGCACTTGTGTTGCGACTATCGCTTCTCTTTGTTACAAATCAATTAATATCCTACTGTAAATGCATGATAAAGAAGTCATTTATCTTGTTACAAATGCAGTAAATCTAGACCTAGATTATTATGCTAATCCATTTGGTTTTGCTTATTATTATTACACGATTGTTATCAGTATGTCTATTGATCATCTTTGCGGGCTGCAGTGTAAGGTGTACCAAAATAGTGACGAAAAGTTCTCATTTTATTTTTTAAATTTTTTTTATAATCGGATATATATTTTCCTCGAAGCGTTTATTTAACAATAAATTTAACAGAACAATTGGTTAGTCGACGAATTTTCAATGTATCACGTATTTATGGAATCCACTCGTCACAATGTGTCTGTCTGCTGAGTCTAATTAGTTCGATTTTACAAAATCTAGAGAGCAATTCAAAATTAATTCAAAACGCCAAATAAATGTTTTAAATTAAACACAGAAATATTGAGAACTGTATAAATCAATCGTAATTAAAAAGGGTTCTATTGCTGCGAATCATACTTTTTTGAATAGTTAGTTATAGAGACATTTGTTTCAATTAATGAAAATAACAATATACGAAAAAATATCAGAATAACAAATAAACTGACATTTTAAAAAAAGTATGTACAGTAGTTAGTTCCTTAGTTCCAATAAACTGATTATTATAAATGCGAAATATTTTGATTTTAATTTGGTAACCAAAATATACAATGTTGCTAGTCTTTAAAGAAAATATTTAAGTGATTTCAAAATGTATTTTCACATCATCTCAGGCACAACTTATCAAATTTCACTTTTTTTGCTTTTATTCACAACAACTAGACAACCAAGACCCGATGATATACAGGGTGTTATTAAATACGTTCAACAAAATTCAGGGAGTGATTCTGCATGAAAAAATAATGACAGTTTGCTATATAAACGTACGTCCGCAAATACTTCGTTTCAGAGATACGGGGTGTTGAAAGTTTTTCTTAAAAACTGACGATTTATTTATTGCTCTGAAACCGGTGGAGATATGGAAATGAAATTTAGTGGGTTTTAAGAGGTAGTTATTGCGCATTTTTAGACATACAATTAAGAATTTAATGTTCATCATTGGCGAGCATAAGTGTAATGATCTCAATTTTTTTAAAGAAAAAGTGGTACGTCACTGAGATATCTTCAATAAAAAATCATGTTTAAAATCCTCGGTAAATTTGTGACAAAAAATCTTTCTTGGCTTTTTTTTGTATAGCGCGCCGTTTTTATGCAAAAAATAAAACATCTTAACGCGTATTTATCATTTCTTTAATACATTTTCAAGAACTTTTTAATACAATAACATTAAATCAGAACCCGTATCTCTGAAAACGAAGCATTTGCAGATATACGTTTATGTAGCAAACTGTCATTATTTTTTTATGCAGAATCACTCCCTGAAGTTTGTTGCACTAATTTACTAATAATCTGTAGATTGGACAGTTTCATTAAATGTTTTCAAAGAGATCGTTACACAGTATATCAGAAACTTCAATTAATCTCATGTATTAGACTGTAAGCTATACAATTAGTATGTAAATGCATGACACCCCAAATAATAAGGCCTTGTAGGCCTGTTTGAATATTAAATAAAGAAATCAAAGCATCCGAGTCCTACAGTAAATAAGGGAATCAGGTGTTAGAATTTACATAGTAAATGTGGTAAATTTTAAAAAAATTTGTCCATTAAAAGCAAGATTTTTTAGAAAAATAGGAGAACCAAACATTCGTCTTTGTTGTATTACAGTAGTGCATGGCGATTTCTTGATACATGGCCTTATGAACACCCAGAAAGTGTCAAAAAAGGCACGTCCGGCTGTGCATAGAGGACTGTTGGTTCCTACACTAATGTATGGTAGTGAATGTTGGGTTAGGCAGAAAAAGCATGAAAATAGGATTAATGCTGTGGAGATGAGTAGTCTGAGAAGTATAGCCGGAGTGACTCGGTTGAATAAAGTAAGAATAGTGAGATAAGAGAACGATATGTTGTAAAAGAAGATGTGGTTACAAAGATAGATAAAGGAATGCTTAGATGATTTGGACACGTAGAAAGGATGGATAAAGGAAGATTGACGAAACAAATTTATAAGGCGAGTGTGAATAGAAAAGTCGGTAGAGGTAGACCTCGGCGAGCATATCTCGATCAGATCAACATTGTTTTAAAGAAAGGCCAGGTCAAGAGTACCAACAACCGACGAGCATGTATGAGAGCACTGATGAAAGCAGAGGAAGCAAAAGAACCGTAGCGGAAGTGGAAGGAAGTGGTCTCTGCCTACCCCTACGGGAAAAAGGCGTGACTTTATGTATGTGTGTATGGTTATTTTTAAACTAGAAAAAGCCCGAAAATTTCAATGTTGCAAAATCTTTGATCAATGCTAAAGAGCGTGGCGTTGATGTTAAAGTCATTTTAGATAAATCGCAACTCTACTCAAAATATAGTGTTATAAATGAATTATTTTCAGGTGGAGTACCAGTTTGGATCGATGATAAGCCAAAAATTGCTCATAATAAGATAATGATTGTTGATAATCAAAAAGTTATCACAGGGTCGTTTAACCTGAGTAAGACAGCTAAAAAAGCGTTTCAATGTTTTTTGGAAGTAAACTACAGAAATCGACGCAAACTTAGATTCTTTTCTTTTAATTTAAAATAGATAAATTAAAACAAGTTCCAGCTTTACCTAGATTTTTCCAAGCACGGTTCTTCGATCTAATTATTAACTGAAATATAATGTGTCAACACTTTAAAAAAAAACTTGAAGAAATTTATAATTCCAAACAATCAACAAATTTATTGGAATTTTGTACCCAATTATATTATAGCGTATTAAAATATTATTTTTGTTACTGCATAATCAAACTTTATACATTATTTATAAAATTTTACTAAATCCACTGGTTTGAATAATGCGGTAAATCACTTTTAGACGCAATTTTAAGGTTAAATTTATTATTTGAAAATTAAAATTAAAATTTTAATTTAAATATAAACTACATTAAAACAACAAAAGCGAAAAGTTAAGATGATTAATTAATGTTTTTAGTCGAATATTAATACAGCAAAACTGAGTACCTATGCGCGAAGCAAACAAAATATACCTTTAGAAATATTTGGCACATTTACAAAATATGTACTTTTTGTTACTTATTTATTTTTAACAAAAGAAATAAAAAAATGCTACGTAAAATGATGGATTAACAAATAGTTTGCTATGGTTAATGTTATGCATCTTTCTTCTTAGTCGAACGTCGAGAACGACGTGTAGTGATCACAAGTTAATGTTAGGTGTTATTACTCAGAACTCTTCTCTCGCCATCTCCCACGGTCAGCAGCAGTTCTAATGGCTTCCACTAGTGGACGCTCGGTTACTTTTGATACAATGTCTGTCCATCTAGATGGGGAGCGTCCGCGTTTTGCCAAGGGGTTTGCCCTGGACAATCGGTGTCTCAATGTTGTCGTGACGAGTTATATGTCCGAAGAAATTCAGTATTCGCGCTGATGTCAAGCTACTGAGACGGTTTGATGGTCCAATCTCGTTCAGCACTGACACATTAGTGCGATGTACCGTCCACGGTATTCTTAGCATTCTTCGCCATACGCACGGCTGCCATCCTAACTCATGTCTCGAAAGCGTACTAGAAAATGGAGAACACTTGGGCATGGACCATTGAGTTTTTGGTATTGATGGATATATATATATATATATATATATATATATATATATATATATATATATATATATATATATATATCGATCTTTTCAAATTTTATGTAAATGGATCTCCATCTCGCAGCTGCCGGAGGAGTGGATATGGGCACCCAATGTGATGTGGCATACTTGATTTTTAGACCATACTCTTTTGATGTTCTCTCGAGTCGTTGTATCAATTCTGTAAGTTCTTTTGCTGAGTTAGCGATCAGAAGAGTGTTATGTTATGCATGATGCCCTAAACATCAAAGGGATGAAAATAAATGTAAGCAAAACGAAATTAATAGTTTTTGAAAAAAAGAAAGCATGGCAAACTGTGAAGTTTCGATTGAGGGAGAAAGAGTGAAACAAGTATGTGTTCATGGGTTCAAAGTTTACGAGAGATGGAAAGTATGACAGTGACATTGAGCGAAGGGGGTTGGCAGGAAAACAAATGAATGGGGCACTGTAAATCTTTATGAATAGCCAGAAAGTGTCAAAAAAGGCACGTCTTGCTGTGCATAGAGGAGTGTTGGTTCCTACACTTATGTATGTTAGTCAATGTTGGGTTTGGCAGAAAAAGCATAAAAAAAGGATTATTGCTGCGGAGATGGTCTGAGAAGTATAGCCGGCGTGACTCAGTTGGATAAAGTAAAAAATAGTGAGATAAGAGAACGCTGTGGTGTAAAAGAAGATGTGGTTACAAAAATAGATAAAGGAATTCGATCCGAAACGAGAGATCTGTTCCAGAATCGAACAAGCCAGGAACACTTTCATAAACATGAGAAGGTTTTTTACTAGTCCTGATCTGAGTTTGGAGCTCAGGGTCCGCATAATTAGATGTCATGTCTTGCTATACGGATGTGAATGCTGGACCCTGGACCCTGCAACTGAAAAGAAAATTGAGGCGTTTGAAATGTACTTATATCGCCGTATGCTCCGCATCCCATAGGTCCAACGAATTACGAACGAAGAAGTGCTTAGACGAACGAAGAAGCCGAAAGAACTAATGGCCCTCATTAAAGAAAGAAAAACTACATACAAAGGACACATTATGAGAGGCAATAAGTATGAACTGCTCAGACTGATAATTGAAGAAAAGATTCAAGGGAAAAGATCTGTTGGTAGATGCCAGAACTCCTGGTTGAAAGACCTCAGAAGATGGTTTGGGTGCACTTCCATTGAAATCTTTCGAGCTGCTGTGTCCAGAACAGTGTTAGCTATGTGGATCGCCAACCTTCGAGAGGAGAGGACGTCATAAGAAGAAAAAGATGGTTTGGACACGTAAAAAAATCGAAATGTAACGTTCAACAGGGCTTCAAAGCAACTGACTGACAAAGATGAGCTAAACATTTTCAAGGCTTTTAGGGTAACTCAGATAAAATATATTACACATAGTAAAGGTAGCACAATTTAAAAGTTAAAAGTAAAAAGAGAAAGAATCATAGATGACATAGACAGTATTTTGTGTCGAAAATTAAAAACAGGACAGAAAAGAATTTCAATATGCTCCATTTTAATGATTTTGAAGGGTTGAAGCTATAATATAAAGTGGTGTGTCAGATATTTTGGTCAAGTTTTGAGCTGTCACACCGAGACATTTTGAAAGAAGAACTGAAAAGGAAGAGATTAAAAAAAAAGTAATATCGCGATAAAGGAAACATTTAATGAACTTTAGATATTAAAAGTCGGTGTGACAGACTTTTCTGCCACGATGAGAGTTGTCACACCAAATTTTTTTAAAAAAACATAAAATTTTCTACAAAATGGTCTGTAAGAAATTAATTTTTATAAAAGTGGCAAATTACTTATGATTATTAGAAAAATAAAAATTAATAAAAAATATTTCTGCCAGGATAAACTCTGGCATACCGGGCCTATGTTATACCTGTGATTAAATACTTTTAATACCTATGTTAAATTTCAGAATCCATATAAGTGTACTTTAAGTGTCACCGGCTCCCGGTCTATTTATTAATTGCTGTTTTGTCTAAAACAAGAATCAAAGATCTAGATATCAAATTCCTTAGTAGGTTCGTTGAAAAACGAAGAATAGAATGGACAGTTATGGACAAATCGACTTTTTATTATTTAATAAAAATGTTTATAAATCGATCACAGTTAATTATTTATATTGTGAAGTATTGGATAATTACAATTATAAAACCGAAATAAATATAATCAAAATATTTAAATAATTCCAATCCGGACCAAAGTTGATGCAAATTAGATTTTAAAACTAAGCTGCATGAATTTTCGAGGTTGAATTAAAATGTATATCACGTTTGTGCTGTTTCGTTTTAATCCTAAAGTTATTAGACCTGCTATTCGACGGTTTAGCGGCTTGAATTCTGATTATTATTGATTGAAAATTCAACATAAAAGTCAAAATCCTAGTCATTTACATCAGCAAATATTTTAATAGTTATTTCCAACAAGTTTTTTTTATAATTATTGCACTTAATTGTAAGCAATTTTGGCAATAGAAAATCTAATGGACGAACAAGCCTCTTAATTAAAAATTACACAGACAAAACACATTTTTGATGGCACATTTTTTGTACTCGGTATCCGGGAACTCCACCGAGAGGACAGAGTTAGTTTGGGTAGGTAAACAGCTAAATGGAGAAGTTTCATGATGTTGTTAATATTATATTCAACGTAAATGTATTCAAATATAGATCAAAACTCACTGAAAAAAATTTAAAATCCATCAATAAATGACTTAGAAATAGATTATTGAAGTTTACGTATTTTAGATCGTCGCACCAGGATAGGTGAACAATATATTAACTGTTTCATTCGGTCACCTATTAAGAAAACAGTTTAATTGAATATTTAACTAACTGAGCTTTTACATACCCTGCGAGGGAAAAGTATGGAAACACCGGAAATTAAAAAAACCGCACGAGGTTAGTCATCAAACAAAGGTCATACCGTAGGTAACTTTCAACGAGGAATCTAACGGTTACGTCGTATTTGACCTCGAAATTAATTTTCAAGGTTATTTCAGGGTCAACGTCATTTTTTTTTAATGGGAACCCTTATTTTTTATACCGAAATCGAAAAGAGCGGTAAATTTTTGTCCGGATATGTGTGGAGGTATGAGGTTAAGGTAACCCTAGAAGGTCAAATGGAGGTCAAAGTATGAATTCTTAAAAATCTCGCTAGTTTAGGGGTAAAAAAAAACAAACAAAGGTCATACCCTCGGTAACTTTCAACGAGGAATCTAACGGTGACCTCTGATTTTACCTTGAACATCATTTTGAGGTTATTTCAGGATCAACTTCATTTTTTTTAAATGGAAATCCTTATTTTTTATACCGGAATCGAAAAGAACGGAATATTTTTAAACGCGTTTTCGTTTACGAGCTGCTTCCCCACTAACTAGTATTATATTAAATAAACTGTAACTAGTACAATGCAATAAATGATTTAATTAAATGGTGAAGTTCTTATTTTTAGTTAAAAAAAATGGCAGCCATTGGTACTGCCGACAGAAGTAAATACTTAAAACTATAAAATAACAGTGGTTTTTTTATGTTCAAATAAATTGTTCTATTAAAAATTAAAATTATTATATAATAAATAACCCAATAGGGAAAAATCACGTAACGCGAGATGGCGCTGTCAATAACAAAATATCGTATCGAGGTGTGAACAACAAATATTCTGTCATTTGATCACTTGTAAAAGCAAAGTTTTATTAAAGGAAATTTTAGTTATCTCATAGATTTGAGTTAATTTTTTGTGTTAAACTATTGGATTGAAGCTAGATTTAAGGTTTGTTTTTGAAGTTTTTCAGTTCTGTTGTCCCTGAAATTCTTGTTGCAATGCCTATGAAAGTCGAAATATCAATTTCGGAAATATTGTACTATGTGGGTGAACGTGTTTGACCAATTAAGGAAGGTGAAGGGGTTTTAAGAGGCTGGCCACATCATTTTATGTAAAACTGACAGTTTTAATGAAAAAATCATCTTTTAAACGCATTCTCTGTATTATTAAAGTCACTATGAATAAACACAAAAAAAATGATAGATCATTGGACAGCAATATTAAACTTACCACTGAAAAAATTATCTTTCACAAAGTGCTTGCTGCAAACAAACATAAACTTTTCCTATCTTCCATTTTTGAGCTGTTTTAAAATTTGAAGAACATTTATGCAAAGATATAATCAAATTGTTAGATGTAAATCATTGTGGAACACACCTTTTTTAATCCCATGTTACTTTCGGATTCTGTGGTTTATTAACACCAATTCTTTACAAAATATCGTTCAAATATAACACTCAATGCTTAAATTGTTTAAAATAATATATGAAGTTCACTTTTCACCCATATAAACAAATGGAAGTTAGTTTGTTGTTTATAGAAGTTCAAACGATCAATAAAAGATGTCCGTGATTTTTCCCAATAATAGTAGGCTGTCAGCTCGAGGCCACTTTTTGACAGATAGAAGAAGAGGAAGAAGAAGCATGACGTCACCGTTGCTTCGAAACCCTTTGATTACGTGTGTGTATACTGTCCATTTTTTAATTTGTGTTTTAGTTTGATTATTATTTTAATTGTTTAATTGTAGGATCATTGTACAGACACCCCCTGCTGACAAATGCTGTCACCAAGGTGACGCGAAACCAGAACCCGAAACAAGAAGTTTTCATTTTAAAAAAACTAAAAACTAAAAACACTACAAAAAAATTGTGTGTTAATAGTGAACGTTGAGACATAACTTATTGCACGAAATCTTAAATTTTATTCTATATAGAGTTTAAACAACCCAATCTAAAAGGTATAGGCTACTACCATTACGTTTTACGATATAACAGACGATCCATTGGTATTCGCGACAGAGTTAAAATCGCGTGCAAAATCCCAGTAAAGACTTAGAGCCACTTTTATGTAGACTTATTCGGTTCTGTTTGATATATCCACAGCATTAACTTAAATGTAAATTATGATCCGAGTCTGACGCAAAGAGACACTACGTTTACTGTATAAGGAACAACTTTGCCCAGACAGTTTATCTTCCGCCTATTTGACGGATATGCTGCATGTGAGAAGAATAATGCAGTTGGGAATGTTAAGACGAAGGAGCCGATGCATTTTAGTAAAAATGCGAAGTTTACTTTTGAAAAATACCGGAACGCAGTTATTACTGTAAAGTAAAAAAATTTATCTTCCCAGTAACAAATTTGAAACAATTTAAACGCAACTCTGTGATACCACACTATTTTATTAGTTTATTTTAAATTCTATGTTAATATCACCCCAATTACATTCAGCAACGGCTTTAGGAGTACGCGAGGTTGGGCGACCGACCACGGCGGCAGATCAGGAAGGGCGGCGGATAGCAATGAAAAACATATTTATTTTAAATTTAGCAACAATTAATTTTGTAACTCTAATAGCAGCAAACATATACAGGGTGTTAGTTAATAAATGCGACAAATTTCAGAGGGTAATTCTGCATGGATAAATAATGACGGTTTGCTACCTAAACATATGTCCGCAAATGCTTCGTTTTCAGAGATACGGGGTGCTAAAGTGTTAATTTTTTGACGTGCAATTAGAAATTTTATGTTTATCATTGGCGCGGATACAGGTAATGATCTCAATTTAAAAAAAAAATGGTACGCCACTGAAATATTTCATATTAAAAATCAGGTTTGAATTCTTTGATAAATTTGTGACAAAAAAATCTGTCTTGCCCTTTTTTCGTATAGGGCGCCGTTTTTATGCAAAAAAAAAACATCTTAACGCGTATTTTTCATTTATTTAATGCATTATCAAGAACTATCTAATACAAAATAACATTAAACCGGAACAATAACAGAAAATAGCACTAATAAAATTTTAAAGAGGCGCAAAGCTACAACAAATGTTCAAAATGACATCCCTCAGACGTGACACAAGATTTAACTTTGGGGTTCAGCACCAAGGCATTCTTTTCGTCTTCTAGATTCCATTCAGAAAAGAGCCATTCGTTTGATAAACAGCTCAACTCTCACAGATACCCTTCACCCTCTAGAACATAGAAGAAGAGTTGCAGACCAGTCATTGCTCTACAGATATTTCCATGGCATATGCTCCAGAGAAATAAAAACTCTTGTACCACCATTGGCCACATTTGGCCGAAGAACTCGGCACGCTGATCAGTCTTACCCATTTACTCTCAAGATTGACACTACAAGGACCAATCTTCATCAAGAATCATTCTTTTACAGGGCTGCTACGGAATGGAATAAGCTTCCAAATCAGTTTTTCCAGAGAACTATGACCTGCAACTTTTTAAAAAGCGTGTCCACAATCATTTTCTTTCTATAATTCCTTCCCCTTCTAATAGTCGCAGTGCGGGCCGTCCGCGGCCCACACGATAGGTCTACCCTTTTTGCGACTATTTTCATAAAAAAAAAAATAAAATAAATGGTAGCTGTAACGGTGCGTGTCAGACCCGCTCAATGTCTGTAAATATAAACGAAATGAGCGATTGCAATGGAAACAACAACTAGGCAGAAAATTCAATCATGTTCATTGTATCTCTACGTCCTTACGATCTCCAGTCTCCCCTACTATTTTAACGGAAAACTTTACGGAAAACCGTGTAGATATTTCTGCCACTGGAGTAAATTTCTTTGCCGCCTTTTCCTTATTCGTCGTCTGTACGCTTTATCGATTTTTCACCACGGAGACGGTTTCGACGCCACACCCGGTCGCTAGCTCTTCTCGAGTGAGAACGAGAGGGAAAATGTTTTAAAAGAGCAATCGTTACGCCTCTGTTAGATGAAGAAAAGACCATGAAATTTTTGAGGGGCGTATAATTTCCACCTCGGAATAATTTTTTCATGCGTCTAGGAAACAAAATTATTTCAAGAAGAACCAATTTGTGATGCAGACAGGAGAAGGTCTTTTTTTTAATTTTCGATGAATTTAAGATAAAAATATGTTTAATTACCAATCCCAAACATTTTGAATACGAGCAAATGTTGATTTTAAACAAATTGCCCGGGATTATTGTTTATTTATAGGAAATATACTGCCGCCAAGTCTGAGCTATTCTTGCAGTTTCCTGATATTCCTTCCGGTTAAAATACATGTTTACGTTATTCTAAAATTCACGATATTAGTTTGAAATTTATAGAACAACTTCTAGGATGTAATAAATTCGCAAGCGATAACGAATTTAAACACAGAAATAAAATAAACTTTAACGATCCCACCCTCAATCAGTATTTATTGTAACAGTTGATCCATTTTTTAATTTCATATCGTCTCCATCCAAGAATAAATATAAACTGGCACAATTACAGAAAAAACTATGCAAAATGAATAACTAGAGTTAGAAACCACATAATTTAATTTTTTATAAGCCCTTTTATAGTTTTGAACATATCAACTTTATAAAGAGGAAAACACAATCGAGGACCCCTGTGTGAAAACCATCAGTTAAGTCAAGATTCCAAATTTTTGGTGAAAACCAAATAAAATTAAATAAGACAACAGATGAGTTCATTAAGTTTTGAATAAATCAACAAACTAATTCAAATCAAACTTTTATATTATTTGGCATTACAAAAAAAACCATTGTATTTTTCCCTTTCGTACAGACCTAAAACTTGGAGGGTGTGTTTTTGTTTGCAGTGTTACAAATTTTACAAAGCTAAAACTGAAAAAATCGAATTGTCCCAGTTTTTACGCGATTATTGTTTTTTTTATTAAAATAAAACATAACATAAAACCAAAAGCAGTTGCATAGCAACATTTATGTATTTTAAAAATTATTTTATTTTCCGTAAAAACCTTTTTTAATAAATTTCAACTGCAAGGTTATTAATTTTAAAAACGAAATAAAGGCATGTTTTGTTGAATCATATTTTAAGTTAATACATCTATACATATAAAATGATTTTTTTTTTTTATGAAAGTAGTCGCAAAAAGGGTAGACCTATCGTGTGGGCCGCGGACGGCCCGCACTGCGACTATTAGAAGGGGAAGGGATTATAGAAAGGAAATGATTGTGGATACGCTTTTTAAAAAGTTGCAGGTCATAGTTCTCTGGAAAAACTGATTTTGGAAGCTTATTCCATTCCGTAGCAGCCCTGTAAAAGAAGGATTCTTGATAAAGATTGGTCCTTGTAGTGTCAATCTTGAGAGTAAATGGGTGAGACTGATCAGCGTGCCGAGTTCTTCGGCTGAATGTGGCCAATGGTGGTACAAGAGTTTTTAATTCTCTGGAGCATCTGCCATGGAAATATCTGTAGAGCAATGACTGGTCTGCAACTCTTCTTCTATGTTCTAGAGGGTGAAGGGTATCTGTGAGAGTTGAGCTGTTTATCGAACGAATGGCTCTTTTCTGAATGGAATCTAGAAGACGAAGAGAATGGCTTGGTGCTGAACTCCAAATGTGCGAGCAATACTCCAGTAGAGGTCGGATTTGAGCCTTGTACGTCGTCAACAGTTGATCAGGAGTAAAAAACTTTCTAGCTTTCCACAGAAAACCTAGCCTCTGGCTTGCCGACTTTGCGATGTTAGCAACATGGTCATGCCAAGACATATTATTGAACACCGTGACTCCCAAAATCGAGATGAAGGGACTTGGTTCAAGGGTATTTCCGGACATTGTGATGGGATGATTTGAGGAATTCACTTTCTTGGAAAACGTGACACTTTGTGTTTTTTGGACGTTGAACTGAACAAGATTTTTGGTTCCCCACTCGACTATTGCTTCAAGATCTCTATTGATGGAATCAACCTGTTCCTGCCTAAGTCTATTTGTATCATTCACCGAAAGTGATCGATAGGATGTGAAATTTGAGACAAGTGTGCTATCGTCTGCGAATTTGTAAATGGGGTTCGTGGTGGTTTTCAAGAGGTCGTTGATGTGTAAAAGAAATAAGGTGGGGGACAGGATGGAACCCTGGGGGACCCCGGCATTAGTTTTAAACGCATCAGAAGAAATACCGTCAACTGCCACATGTAAGGAGCGATCTTGCATGAAGCTCAAGAGCCATTGGCGCAGTTTGGTTGGGAGACCGTAAGCAGATAATTTACTTAACAATGCCTGGTGCCAAACGCGGTCAAAGGCTTTAGATATATCCAAGGCTATTGCACGAGATTCACCAAACTTTTCAATAGTATTTGTCCAGAGCTGAGTGACATAAGCCAGCAAATCTCCAGTAGACCCATGTTGTCGAAATCCATATTGTCTGTCATGGATTATCTCAAATTTCTCCAGATATTTGATAAGTTCTGTGTTAATCGCTTTTTCCATAACTTTGGATATGACTGAGAGCAATGCAATAGGGCGATAATTTGAAGGAATAGTCTTCTTTCCTTTTTTCGGAATCGGTTGGACCTTAGCGTTTTTCCACATGGACGCAAATACTCCTTTGCTGTATGATAACTTGAAGAGTCTACAGAGAACTGGGGTGAGCTCTTGAGCACAGGTCTTCAGGACAATTGTCGGAATTCCATTTGGTCCTACTGCCTTATTGGAGTCAAGATTTCGTAGGATTTTCCTGATAGTGCGATGGCGGATAGTGACCTCAGGCATTGATGCGTTTATTCTAGGTATCGTTGGGGGTTGTTTTCCATTGGTATCAAGGGTTGAGTTAGAGCTGAACATTTCGGCCAGCAGATCCGCTTTTTCTTTGGAAGATATGGCTGTCATACCGTCAGACCTCTCGAGTGGTGGTAAAGAAGAAGTTGTGAAATTGAAATGAAATGTGAAATGACTAACTGCGGGTCAACGCACAACCTAAACCGCGGATCGTAGTGTCCTGAAACTTGGAAAGTGTGTTTTTTGTATGACGTAGGCATCCGATAAAAAAGAATTTTCCGAAATTCTGCCCCTAAGGAGGTGAAAAACGGGGGCAAAGTTTGTATTGTTCAACGTGATTCCTTGGTTCAATCTTCTTCAAATTTTGCATGAACATTCTTTAACAGAATTGATAGAAGACGAGAGCAGAAGCTAGTATAACATAATAATAACCCTTTTTAAATATAACGAAGTTATTTTTTTATTTTAATTAAGGTACCCCTACTGTTTGCACTGTATACCACTAATTTTTTATTTCCTCGTAGTTTCGAATTTTATAAAAAATTTATTGTTATAAAAAAGCTTGTCAATACATAATATAAAACAAACATTAAAAAAGAATCGGTATAATAATCAAACAGCTTTAATGCCAAACAAAAATTGACGTTAATGAAAATGAAAGGTATAGCTCATTTTACCAAAATAGGTTTTATTTTTATTTTTTGCTTTATTGTGAACAGAAATCGTTGATGTAGCTCTCGATGAGTTTTTTGGTTAGAAATAGGCACATGTTTAATTATGTTAAAAGGATATGCAACAAAAATAATTTATCGGCACAAATTTAAAAAATCTTTAATCATGTAGTTCTTACGGTATTATCAAGCATCAGATTTATAGTCATCATAATCGGAATCACTGTCGTCGCTATCCTCATTTGGATTGTAAATGATAACAGGATTAATTGCTTCGATGCGGTTTTCACAAAACCAAGCTTTTCACCTCCATGCACAATAATGTGTCTTTTTTCTTAACCGTCGGTGTGTTTTATAGACTTAATGTTATCGTCCTACTAAATTCTTTTTGTTCCAGCTTTAGCAAAAATCCAAGTTTTGTCCAGATACACAAATAAAGAGCATTCCTGTTTACAGTTAGTATAATTTTTTAAAAATTTAATTCTTTTGTGCATGACTCTAGCTTTTTCACAGAAAGCCTTTCGGTTGTCATCAATTTTAAACTTAAACTTTATATCTTTCAAAATTCTCCAAAGACTCGTTCTAGAAATTTTAAATACATCTTTTTATTTTACTTTTTCTAATATTAAATCTAAAGAGACATGTTCTTTTTTTTCCACGCATTTTGTACACAATGTCGCAAATTTCAAATTTATAAGCTTCGAGAAAGTCATAGTCTCTGGATGTCGGCAGAGTTTATATTTTTCAACTACTTGTTCTCTATTTCCATCCCTCACAATTTTTAAAACTGAGGTTAATTTTGTTTCACCAATACCCATGGCATCACAAACACGCTTACGTATAGATAAAACTGGTAGCAACGGACCTCCATTGTTCTTTTCCGCAGTAAAATAAGCATGTACATTCAATATTAATGCATCTACATCTAAAACACGTCGCGGCATGTTCGCGGTCCATTGGGTATACATACACTACTTGAAATTACAATCGGTACTATACTATTTTAATGTCTATACCCAATACAATGATAACCCAGAATAACTGATTACTTTTTCAGTTATTTAACAAAAAATCTAAATAAAATGAATGTACAAGCCAAATTAAAGCTTAATAGCTTAGTTAATTAGTGAAATTTGTTTGGATAACTTACCTACCTCTCTTATTATGTACAATAAATAAAGTCATTAGGAACAGATTTGGTTGCAAAATTAACCGTGCTAACAAATAAAAATATTGACCCTTAATTTCCAAACAAGAAGTCCCTTATAATATAAAATTCGTTACCTACTAAATTTGTTTAAAAATATTAGTGGAATTTACTTTCGTACTCCCTAAATGTACAGTTGAATACTGGTTATCGAGTTTCTAACGATAATCCGTTACTACCGTATATTCGTGAAATATTCTTTAGTAATAAAACTGTGCACTGCTTCAATTAAATGTTTTTATCAACTGACATTTAAACTTATAGGTATAATAAACTCAAAGTAATATATTATTTAGTTGCTTTTATTCGGAAAGAATACAAAATCATAGGTGTGGTTTTCCAGTTTTGTAACATCGCGTGATTTGCGAAGTGGATACAAAATGCCTACAATCCAACCTATATTCAATAAATTTATGTTCCGAGTCACTAGGAATATATGACTTCCTTTACTGACCCTTTTTAGGGTTGGTTGATAATTGGTTTCTATACGAATGACATGGAATACAAACGTTTTATTTAAATAAAATAATAAATAATGTCTTAAACTATAATATGTAAATTGACCCCAACTAAATGTACGAGGGAAAATCATTAACTCCTTAGAAAAACATATACATAAAATTTTATTTTTCAACAAATGGGCAAAAAAGATTCTAATAATCAATAACTGTAAAATATTAGGAGACCAATGTATAACATTTTAAAGTAAACTTTTAAATTATATTTTGGATTTGAGGCATTTTAAAATTTCATTAAAATATTTTTGTATGACTATAAATTTGGAAGAAAATTTACGATGGCACTATAAATGTTGCTATAAAATCACCAACACCCGAAAAAAACTCGATGGTGTTCAAAGTTTTGATCATAATTCAAGTAAGACACGTCATAAATTAGATCTCGTTAGTTATATTGTAATCAATAATACGCGTATGCACTATTTATAAACTAAAAGTTTAATAGCCGATGCACATGTTTCGAATTAGAAACCCTATAAAATGCAAGAACTTTCACAATTCAAACACGACCTCGCCAACATTTGGTGTTCTTTACCGAACACCAACGGGTAAAAGCCTAGCTTATTTATGTTATGCATATGTTTGTGAATTATTTTCAGGTGCAAGCTATTATAGGAAATTTTACACGGCGCAGGCGCCGGCGTTAGGGTTTGAAAGCATTTGGTTAACGGTGGATATTTAAAAAGGAAGCAAACAATAAGTGCGGCATTTTAACAGACTCCATACAAATTCGATACAAGTAAAAAATTTATAAAAATTCCTTGTGAAGAACGTACTAAAAACGAATTACTATAAAAAGGGACCGCTTTCGACAGATAGTCCAGACAAAATAGTCGAAAAAAAGTGCTAAGTTTGCATTAATTCCCAACAAGCTGAATTTTGGACCGGGTCTTGAATAAGTTATTACCAATACTACGTCAAAAATCCGTATAGATCCCGCTTGTGCGTTGTTTTTTATCCTAGGTCAAAGGTCACAAATTTGTGTTTTTTGCGTATATCTCTGAAACAGTAAGTCCTCCAATCTTTTACACACAGTATTTATTGCATGCATTCCATTTACTTTTTACGCTCTCTTGCGTACTTCTTCCTCGAGCAACACCTCCATCAGTTTTCATTGACTTCATCATTCATCATCTCCACGTGTTTTGTGCATGGGTCATAGAAACCAAAATTTCAATATTTTTTTCTTCAAATGGATGACCCGATGATGCATACTTGCCATATACAGGGTGTTAGTAAATAAGTGCGACAAACTTCGAGGGGTGATTCTGCATGAAAAAATAATGACAGTTTGCTTTATAAACGTATGTCCGCAAATGCTTCGTTTTCAGAGATACGGGGTGTTAAAGTTTTTCTTAAAATTTGAAGATTTATTTATTACTCTAAAACCGGTCAAGAAATGCAAATGAAATTTGGTGGGTTTTAAGAGGTAGTTATTGCGCATTTTTTGACGTGCAATTAAGAATTTTATGTTTATCATTTGCGCGCATACGGGTGATGATCTCAATTTTTTTAATTTCTTAATTCTTTCATTTCTTTAATACATTATCTAGAACGATAACTGAACAATAGCTAAAAATAACACTAATAAAATTTTAAATAGGCGCAAAGCTACAACAAATGTTTAAAATGACCTTCCTCAGACGTGACACAAGATTCAACTCTTCGCCTCATTTATTGTTGTATTCGCGTAAATATTCCTGGTGTATTTCCTATGTCTCACAGCCGGCTATAATTTGATTCCCCAGGTCTTCAACATTTTCGACGGTAGTGGAATAAACTTATGACTTAAGAAAACTCCAAATGCAAAAATCTAAATGATTTAAATTTGGCGATCAAGCAGGCCAGTGTTCTGTACCTCCCCTACCTATCCAACGATTTTGATATACTGTATTCAAGTGATTACGTACAGTAATGCTAAAATGGATTGGTGCACCATCATGCATGAACTTTAAGTGTTGTCTCAACTGTAGACGAATTTCTTCAAGAAGAACAGGTAACTCCTCCTGTAGGAAATTAAGGTAAGAGTTGCCTGTTAGTCGTTGTGGGAAATATGGACCGATTAAATAAATGGTCATCAATTACCTCAAGCCATACATATTTTCTAAAAACTGATGCTGAAAATGCATACACCATAGCGGATAGAAATGGTTTCAGCAATATTGCTAACTCTTTTTCCATTCAGTTATTTCCTCCGATTTTGTAATAACACATTTATTTATTTTAGAGAAAAGTAAATGTAATGGTTTATTTTTATGCATTGTAACCAGTAATCACGCTAGGCTTAGTTCCATTAATTAAGAACAGATACTTCAACCGGCAATATTGTTAGACTGGACAAATATCGTTGCTGCTTGGTGCTTATCATCTATTGTTTTGAGTTTTATTTGCCAGTTTTTTTAAATGTTAAGCCCGGACCACAACGGGACCAAATTTTCCGGTTATTTTTGGCACTTTATTTCTTGGGATGGAATTTGCCCATTTCCAAATAAAATACCCTAATTATTATTCGTGAGTTTTAATTCCTGCAAGTTACGATTAGTCACGCCACTGGCAAATTCATTTGATCCGGCACAATACACAGATGGTTTACAAGTGCGCACGTTGTTGGGGAAATCATTTTTTTTTTTCAATGGCAAGTTCAAATTAATTGTTAAAGGAAAAATATATCGATGATATGTGAAACTGCACCCAGGGAAAAAAAATAACAAGCTTTTTGATAAAATAACATGCTTTGCGGGTATTACTGGGTTGATTGTGTTTTGTTTACGACCAATTCCAATTATGTTATTCAAATTGGTCTAGGTATGACCTTTTCGTAAAAAAAAAATAAAAATTTAATTTTACTTTGCAAAAAAACATTTAATTTAAATATTTATGGAAGAGAGTTAAGGCTGGTTAGTTGTTAACTTTTGGACTACAACCAATAAATAAGCTTCAAATCACCACAAAAATATTTCCTTATTGGCATATCAAAAATCATTTCTTATTTTACAGATTTTACCATGGAGTAATTATTATTATTATTTAACAGTAGGTTCGGGCCTAACAAAAATCCTTGGGCACCTCAACTTTTGTGTCATGAATGGGGCACTGCATAGCTTTATGAACACCCAGAAAGTGTCAAAAAAAGGCACGTCTGGCTTTGCATAGAGGTGTGTTGATTCCTACACTTATGTATGGTAGTGAATGTTGGATTTGGCCAAAGAAGCATAAAAATATGATAAATGCTGTGAAGATGAGTAGTCTGAGAAGTATAGCCGGAGTGACTCGGTGGGATAAAGGAGAACGATGTGGTGTAAAAGAATATGTGGTTACAAAAATAGATAAAGAAATGCTTAGATGGTTTGGACACGTAGAAAGGATGGATAAAGGAATATTGATAAAACAAATTTATAAAGCGAGTGTGAATGGACAAGTCGGTAGAGGTCGACCTCGGCGAACATCGATCAGATCAACATTGTTTTGAAGAAAGGCCAGGTCAAGACATACCAACAACCGACAAGAATATATGAAAGCACTGATGAAAGTAGAGGAAGCAAAAGATGTGTGTAAGAACCGTAGCAAGTGAAAGGAAGTGGTCTCTGCCTACCCCAACGGGAAAAAGGCGTTACTATATATATGTCATACCATGGGTTTTTATTGTCTTCTGGGTCCAATTTGAGCCCTTTGAAGTAAGAGATCAATGATCTTACAATTTTTATATTCGTAGGTAGGAGTTGCATTACCGAACGATCTTACTCTTTTTTGTGAAAGTGTTTCATATTCTATCAGAAGATGGTTTACAGATTTTTTTGTTCTTGTCGCAGAATCTGCAGGAAACACTCATTACGTTGCCCATCTTCTTTAGATGTTTATTGACTGGATGGTGACCTGTAGTGATTCCAATTAGCAGTTTTAGGTCTTTTCCATTTAGGAGTAAAAGGTTGTTGTTCCCACAGCAATGCCAGTCTATTAGGCGTTTAGTCTATTTGGTCAGTTCTAGATTATACCAGTGTGCAGATTTTAGTTCTTGCTCCCATCTTTTAGAAATGCTTCAATTCCCCAAATAAGGTAGATTTTGTTATCTCTTGACCTTTGCTTCAGGCAACCATGGCATTCCTCTACCAGCTTAGATTTTTTTGTGACGTTGGCCACAGCCTTGATAGCAGCCGTACTATCACTGGGTACATACATTTTTGCTTCCTTATAATTCTTGTCCAGAATAATTCGGGCGCACTCTATAATTGTCATTATTTCGGTTTAAAAAATTAAGCAGCCTCTTTCTAGTGATCTAGAGATCTTCGTAGAGGGTCCATGGACTTCAAGGCCAGATCCGCCATCTCTTACCGAGTCAAGTGTAAAAAGCTAAAACCCTTTTTTACATTTTAACCGTTAAGAGGTATTTCAGCTATTTGTCCATTTCTGGCACTCTTGTTTCGAGGTTTTTATTAAAGATGACTTTTACCCCCATATCGTCCAGAAGTACTTCTTTTAGGTGTGGTGTTTGTTTTAGAAAACTAAGGTGTCCTGACCTCCCTGAGTATTCTTTTGTTCCTGTTATGTGGGTTCTAAGGGATTCTTCTAGTGTAGCTCACCTATGCAGATGTAGTAGAGTCATGTTTAGGATCGCTGCAGTAGGCGTGCTCCCTTTGTGGCTGTCTTTTTTGAAAGTCAATCAAACTACAATAAATTCTACCTGCATGCAATATATAAAACTTCCTTCAAATTCAGAGTGTTTATTTATAACCCCTAAATAGTTCAACTCATATCTAAATCGAGTTTTTACCTTTCTTCACTTGTGGACCGTCGGATTTCAATAGAAGTTCAGCCATTTTATAAATCAATACTTCTTTATCGGTTCATAAAAAGGCATAAGGGAGAATATCGTCGCACGACACAAATTTTTTGTAATAAGGAAAATTCGATTTTCAGAAAAACGCGACCAGGTTCAACTCTAAATTTCCCTTTTTTTCGCTTACCTCACATGACATTTTCAGTACACAAAAAGGCATAACGGATAAAATCGTGGTTAAACTTCGTATTGAAATCCGACGGTCTATTGTATTTCTTTAAATTTTGTAACAAGCGAACATTCATATCCATTGAGACATACAGTAAGTAGCTTTATTCACAAATAGAAAAAAAATCAAGTTTATTTAATTTTTTTTTGCTGAAAATAAAAAACCAAATTATTACAATGTTATTAAAGCGATAAATCTATTATCAGTTATGTAGCCAGTAAAAATTAGGGAGGAGACCAAAATACATTATTACATACTTATAAATCTTTAGTTAGATCTAAAGTGGACTATGGCGCCGTAGTTTACGCTTTCGCTAAAACGTACACATTAAAAACCTTGGAGACCATTCAAAACACAGCTCTACGAATAGCTACAGGCGCGTTTTGTATAGCACCAGTTAAAGGTTTACAAGGTCTAACAGGAGTACCACCCCTAAGCTATTAACGTATACATCTAAGTCTTTCATATGCAGCCACAATCGCTAGCAATAAATATAAAAATATACAGACGTATATAACAACAAGATTAGACACATCATTTTACAAAAAAGTCGGAAGAAACCTTAATGACCTGCAAATTCAATTTCCCACCTTTTCCCAACAAATATCCAAACTCCTTCACCCTGGTTAATACCCATACCCATAATCATTACCAACCTCAGTATATTAAAAAAACAGGAAACTCTAACTAATCCGATAAAACAGTATTTTTTAAAAGAAACATAAAACTATCAAAAACACTATGAGATATACACTGACGCTACCAAATCATCAGACGGTGAAGGAGCAGTCATCCTCACCCCAAACACATCCATAAAATTTAATTTCAAACCGATCACTTCTTTATACACTGCCGAGTTGTATGCAATACTACAAGCACTTATTCATATTAAAGAATCTAAAAAGTCCCTATCTTTAATAATAACAGACTCACTCAGCTCACTCTAAACTATTCAACACTTGTATACCAAAAATCCAATCGCCTTATTGATCAAAACAGAAATAGCGTACTTGAAAGATAAAGATGCCAACGTGAAATTTATGTTTGTACCATCACATTCCGGTTAAAAGGGAAATGAATGGAGCGCAACACAAAATGATCTAAAAGAAGTCAAACAATCAGTAAATCCTTGGCCCCAACCAACATCGAATAGACCACACCAAGTAAGAATATCGCGTTTGCGGCTGGATCAAAGCAACTTAACCCATAAACATCTTATCACACGAACTGAGTTACCAATATGTGAAACCTGTCAAATAAGTGTTAGTGTGAAGCATATATTAATCGAGTGTAAACAATACGAAGCTACAAGAAAGAAGTACAACATTTTACCGAATAAAGCAGAGACTCTAGGTGAAAACATGAACGTTGAAGAAAGGCCAGGTCAAGAGTACCAACAACCGACGAGCATGTATGAGAGCACTGATGAAATTAGAGGAAGCAAAAGATGTGTGTAAGAACCGTAGCAAGTGGAAGGAAGTGGTCTCTGCCTACCCCAACGGGAAAAAGGCGTTACTATATATATGTCATACCATGGGTTTTTATTGTCTTCTGGGTCCAATTTGAGCCCTTCGAAGTAAGAGATCAATGATCTTGCGTTACAATTTTTATATTCGTAGGTAGGAGTTGTGTAGGAGTGTAGGAGTGTGAATGGACAAGTCGGTAGAGGTCGACCTCGAAGAACATATCTTGATCAGATCAACATTGTTTTGAGGAAAGGCCAGGTCAAGAGTACCAACAATCGACGAGCATGTATGAGAGCACTGATGAAATTAGAGGAAGCAAAAGATGTGTGTAAGAACCGTAGCAAGTGGAAGGAAGTGGTCTCTGCCTACCCCCATGGGAAAAAGGCGTGACTTTGTATGTATGCATGTATGAAAAAACAAAAGGTTATTTAAAGGACACCGCATTATATACATAACATATACATAATTTTTTTTTAATTTATACTCTGTATCTTATGTCGCTAATAACCCCAGCGACTGAAATAAATATTACCATTTATTTATGTAGTAAGTTCGCATCTAATATCAACAGATGAATTCGTTCATAAAGATTAAATATTTTAATTAGTCATTATATTATTTATTTAAATATTTAGGTAACCTTAGATAAATTTTGGCACCACAATCTAAAGGTTAGCTTTAAAATATAATCTAATACTCGTATAAGTCATCTTTTAAATTATGTACAATTCACAATTTTAATTTAGTTGTACCTACGAATGAGGTTATTATTTTTTAACATGCAGCTTTGTGTTGAATAATTAAAAAGGCAATATCACATTGAAACAATAAACGCCTAAAAGGAATTTAACAATTTGGTTTACATGGAAATTAAAATTATGTACATAACGTATTTGCATTTATATTTCAAATCTAGAAGGATCCTCGTCCAAACTAAAAGCATTTGTGTGGGATTTTCCATTGACTTCATACAGATTTATATTTTCAGTAAAAGAGAAGTTTAAATTAAACAAAATGAAGATTGCAAAGTTTTAGTGTAGGAATTCCATTTAAATGTAAAGCGTGGTATTGAGAAAAGTAATCGAATTATGTTTCGTGAAGAGAATGCATGCATTTTCTCGTTCCCGATTTTAAACGATAATTAAAATTTTTTTAAAGAAAATTTTGAGTGATGTATTCCGTATTAACTTGCGGAAAATTATTAAAAGACTTGCTTATCTGATGGTAAAATCAAATATTTACGACGTAAATATGTTACCTAACAATTAAACGTTACATTTCACAATAATAATTCATGACAGACAATATCGATTTCGACAACTTCAGTCTACTGGAGATTTGCTGGCTTATGTCACTCAGCTCTGGACAAACACTAATGAGAAGTTTGGTGAATCCCGTGCAATAGCCTTGGATATATCTAAAGCCTTTGACCGCGTTTGGCACCAGGCATTGTTAAGTAAATTATCTGCCTACGGTCTCCCAACCAAACTGCGCCAATGGCTCATGAGCTTCATGTGGCAGTTGACGGTATTTCTTCTGATGCGTTAAAAACCAATGCCGGGGTCCCACAGGGTTTCATCCTGTCCCCCACCCTATTTCTTTAACACATCAACGATCTCTTGAAAACCACCACGAACCCCATTTACAGTTTCGCAGACGATAGCACACTTGTCTCAACTTTCACATCCTACCGATCACTTTCGTTAAATAATACAAATAGACTCAGACAGGAACAGGTTGATTTCATCAATCTTGTTCAGTTCAACGCCCATAAAACACAAAGCGCCACGTTTTCCAAAAAAGTGAATTCCTTAAATCATTCCATCACAATGTTCGGAAATAACCTTGAATCAAGTCTCTCCATCTTGATTTTGGGAGTCACGGTGTCTAATTATATGTCTTGGCATGACTATACAGAAAAAACTTACCAAGTAAAAATACATTTAGAGCCATTGAACGACGTTGTCAAACTGGGTATGTGAGACAAAAAAAAATAAATTCTAGTAGGCCAAGAACAACAAGAACCATTAATAAAGAATATTTTATTTTAAATTTAGTTTATCAAGATCTAACAGGTAGCGTAAGGAATTTGGCAAGACAAACAAATACGTCTTCTTCAAGTACTTGGAGGATACTTAAAGAGCAGCAGCTATATCCTTATTATTACAGACAAGTCCAAGAGCTCTTGCCAAACGATCTACCGGTTAGAGTGGATTTTTGTCACACATTACAAGAAAGGACAGCCCTCAATCCAAATTTTTTTAAAATGTATTCGTTTTATCGATGAGGTCTCATTTACACGACAAAGAATTCTTATTCACATAATGCATACTAATTAATAATAATAATTAATAACTTTATCATTAATTTATACCAGCATCGGTTATTACTTCACAATTTTCAAATCAATAATTCCGAAAACGGTACACAGTATCGAGTTTTACCAAGAGTACCTTTTTGGTAGAGCATGCTGCGCGTAGCCGAGATGAGGGTGCTGAGAACAATAGCTGGCAAAACCAGAAGAGACCACTTAAGAAACACTGATATAAGAGAACAATGCGGCGTACAGGATATCGTAAGATGGGGAAGGCAGAGAAGAAGGCAATGGTATAACCACGTCAAGAGGATGGACGAAGATAGATTACCCCGCATAGCTCTCGAGGGAATACCAGTAGGAAGCCGACCGCCCGGTAGACCACCGAAGAGATGGAGAGACAGCTGGCAGTCCACATCTCAAGAATTAATACAACGGCAAGCCCGGAATTAACAGATCACATGATCTCAACCAAGTAGAAGAAGAAGAAGACCTTTTTGGTGTAAAATTGAATGATGTTCGAGTTCACTTAAAATTTTGATTAATAAATCTAACCCTAAAAAAAGTTATGTTCAATACTACTTGTTACGAAGCGTATAACTAGCGCCCTTTATGAGTGTCAGATATAAAAACAAATTCATGAGATGTATCGGCTTCTAAAAAATATTCGTATAAAATTTCATTACAATGTTTCCAGTAGTTTCGGCAAAATCGTAATAAATGTGTACACATTTTTCTTCTTCAACGCCCTTTATCTTGAATACGGATGGCATAACGAAAAATTTTTACTAAGCAAACCCTAATTATTTTTCAGTTTTCTACCTATCCTAGAAACGGGGTCACTTTTTTTTAAAACACCCTGTATAATTGTGCAGGGGACTCGCAAACAAACATTTACAATTGTTTACGTATCGCGGCTTTTTTTCAATTTTAATGGTATTAACAAATAGAAGATGTATTCACACAAAAATAAAAACTAAAATAAAGTCCTTTAAACACATTTTAATCGAGTGCCCCATATATTATCTGGAAATACTGAAATATAATTTTCCAAAAATTTAAGAGTTGTTTTATGCTGTAAATAGTGAAAATATAATAAAATTCTTACGAGACTGTAAACTACTCTATCGCATATAATATTATGTTTATATATGTTATCTGTTTGTTAACTTTATTTAATCCACCGCTAATAACCCATTGGGTTGATGCGGAAATTAAAAAAAATATATATATATATATATAAAGTTCTAAAAAACTTAACCACAATTGCAACAAAAAGCAAATGTAATGAGTTAAGAGTTCAAATATTCCAGCCTCTTTTACTATAAAGTAGTTGAATCTGTCATTCAGATTTTTCTTTATATTTATAAATTGCACAAAAGTGGATTCTGCAACACAGTTTGCGCTTCATTCGCTTTTCATCATTCCACTTCGTTCACATGTGTAGAGGTGAAATCGGCACTACAACAGTCGTTTATTTACATTGTTTTGATCAGTAAAATTATGTACCTAAAATAAATTTAAGTTAGTCGCGTAAGGACCAATACGAAATGACACAGAAACAAACGCCAACGAATTTTATAACCACTTACATAATGTTTTCTTTACCAAGTTCTATCCTTTTTTTGCTTGTTTTTTTTTGGTTGTTTTCCTCTGTTGAAGCGGCTGTTTTTTATTGACAAACTGTTTTAGTTGTTTTGATACTGAAGCTTGTTTGCAGTGTTTCAATTTTTACAAAACCAAAACTGAATTTCCATCTCATCAGTCGAATAATGGCCTAAAGATAAACATAAAACCAAAAGCAGTTGCATAGCAACATTTATGTATTGTTACAAATCCGGTCCTGTCGGCAACCGAGGGATCGACCGCGGCTAGGGTCCGCATCGACGACCCCTTTTGTCGGCCGCCGCACGATCTGGCAAGGTCGAGCAATTTCTGGAAACCGCGTCGGTCGAGAAGATAGAGAAACAGGTAGAATGGTCGGGAATTGTGATATAGAGGTATAAAAAGAGCAGCGGTTATAACAAGGGACAGTATTTGTTTTAAAAGTGTTTATGAATTAAAAAATGTAAATAGTTATAAAAAGTTGTATATCTAAGTTTTTTTTTTTTATGTTCTGGTTCCCACGAAAAGGGATATCCTGTAATGTTCAGAGAACATCGTGGGAACCAAGGGAAAGAAGGTAGGAGTTGGTGTTCTTCTTAAATTTCTGGAGGTTGTATGCCTCGGGGAACACCTCCCTAGGCAATGAGTTCCAAAGCCTCGCAATTCGTTGGATGAATGAGTCTTTGGAAAGTGATGTTCTGCAGGTCTCCAAAGTGACCACGAAGGGGTGTGAAGACTGAACTTGACGGGTTAATCTCGAAGAGACTGCCAATGGAGGAACGATTGTTGATATTTCAGAAGAGCATCGCCCATGAAAATATCTATAAAATAGAGACAAATCGCCAACTTTTCTACGGTGTTCCAGACAAGTGAGCGAGTTTGTAAGCGATGCATCACCGACGAGACGAATTGCCCTTTTTTGGTCAGAATCCAGTAGCTTTAGGATATGTTTAGGTGCTGCACTCCAAATATGGGAACAGTACTCCAGTACAGGTCGGATCTGCGCCTTATAGATCATAAGCAGCTGACTGGAGGTGAAATAGCTCTTGGCACGAAACAAAAAACCAAGTTTTTGGGATGCACTTTTGGCAATGGACCTCACGTGATTTTCTCAGGAAAGGTTATTGCTGATAGTAATACCAAGCATCGATATGGATGACTTCAGTGGTATGGTTACTCCTGACAAAGTTATGTTAGGCACAGTGAGATCGACTTTTCTAGAGAAAAGACATGCTTGTGTTTTGTTTGCATTGAATTCTACCAAGTTATTGGATCCCCATTCGAGAATTGTTGCTAAGTCCATATTTATATTGTTAACATTTCTTCCTCGTTTATTTCTGGTTTCACGGGCTGATATAGGGGCCCTGGAAGAGAAAGCGGTATGGAGGGTACTATCATCGGCAAAGCTGTGTACGGGACATGAAGTTGCTTTCAATAGGTAAGTGATTAATAAAAGTAGAATTTATTGTATTGGGATAAACATTGTTTTGTTACTGCATCGAGAGTTTTAATCGCCGAACCCACGGAAAAACTAAAAAACTCGCATCAGTATTTTAAAAATTATTTTATTTTCCGTAAAAATCTTTTTAATAAATTTCAAATGCAAGGTTGTTAATTTTAAAAACCGAATTGAGGCATGTTTTGTTGAATTATCTTTTAAGTTAATACATATAAAATGATTTGTCCTGAATGACTAACTGACGGATGATCCAATGATCGTATTGTCCTGAAACTTGGAAAGTGAGTTCTTTGTATGACGTAGGCATCCGATAAAAAAGAATTTTTCGAAATTCTGCCCTTTCCCCCCTTTCTCCCCTTTATTTAATTAAAAAATGGATATAAGTGACAGTGTATTATTTTATAACGAATGAAGATTTTATTCATTGGAAGATTTTATATATTGAAATAGAGTTTTCGGAAGTATGTCTTAACACCATCAAGGATCGGAGAGAACTAACTGCTTGCAACTTTATTACTACAGTTGTCCTTTTTCATCCTGTAACATTTAGTCTTTATCATTCAATACAATGCTCGAATTGTACCTGGTTTTTATGACTCTTAGTTCGAATATTTTAAACTTATACTATAAACATATTCAAGTGGATAAGCTGTAACATTTTTAACAGAATATATCTCATGGAACAGTCACATGTTAAACAAAAAAGATTAGGTTTTTTACGAGATTTAAAAAAAAAATGAAAGTGATTCTCATCGTCTCAAGACTGTATACCTTGATGAAACTTATATTCAGCAAAGGAGGATGTCGCAAAAGCTGACAGGATGGTATCGATAAGGCAGCTCTTCAACAGGTTTAATGCAAAGTTTATTCTTATGCTATGGTTTAAAGTTGTTATGTAATTTTAGATTACACCAGAAAAATGGAAGAGGTATGTAGACCATACAAGAAAAATTATTGATAAATGTTGGCAAACTGAAAAAAACATTGATGCAAGTAATATCTCTCCTGTAATCATTGATTTAAACGAATCGGATAACGAATCAGATTGGGACTTGTGGAAAGACACCTCCGCATAATAAACTTGTATTGTATTGTATTCAAAAATGGCTGTTGTTCTACAAGTTTAACGTTACCAGTTTTGTTAAATTTCAATGATTTCCAAGGTAATTAGTTTATCGAATAAAACTTATGTGATTTTTTAAACAGATCTAATTTCTTATTGTAGGTTTCATCCGGCAAGTGATCCTTGTTGTTGTATAATAACTAATTTTAGGAACGTATTCACTAATGTTTTATTATTTATGATGATAAATATCAATTAAAAATACATTTTGTAATGTTTTGATATCACAATTCTTATTAATTTCAAAGCCTTTTTCTATTTGGCTGAATACGATCCTGACAACTGTCAAAATTTTGTAGAGTCGCCATCAAATGTCATGTAGTAATCAAATACATGCCAAAAACATGATATGACGTCATATTTAGTGACGTGCAGGTGAAAGGCTATGCAATGAACTATAATTAATTTTTGTCATAATATATTTAAAAAAAAAATTATTGCGCCAAAGTCCCCAATATTAACGCCAATGTTCTCTGCTCTACAAATTTTACGATAAAGTAAGTTATAGCTCCAATTTTATGTAGCCTAATATCGAATTTAGTAGCTTCAAAGTTTTATGTCGAATTTTAAAACAACGTAAGCAAGAAATATTGCATGCGATAAAATAGTTTTGCTGGGTCTCGTAAAATGGTTCGCTCAAAATGTGCTCTATTTATTTTATATTAAATCGTATAATATGCAAATACTGCTCTAAAATAATAAAATTTCAATGTCTAAATGATATTGCAAACACTTAAACATTTATTCGATTTTAATTTAGTAATTTGTTGTGAATTTTAAATTGCGTCCTTATTTTTTCCATCGGAAAATTACTGGTTCCGGGGAAAACCCTACTTGCAGCATTTTTGCCTTGCACTCTTTGAAGGGATTTTAAAAATAATTCTTTAACATTCGAATTTAGCTTATTTACTTGGGATATTCTGCTCTAACAGTTTCTGCAACTACATTTATTACCAAGGTAAATAACATGTATGCTATACAAATCATTTATACTATCCGAGATTGATTATGAATGCTTTGGATATGGGTTAGCACGTGAATCAAGAAGCCAGCTGCCATCTTTCACAAAGGAGGACCCAACCTGCTCCTGGCTTTCGCAGACGATGTCGATGTGATTGGCAATAGCAGGATTGACCTCAAAGACACCTTCATAAAGTTTGAAAAGGAAGCAGAGAAGATAGGCCTCAAGATAAACGAAGACAAGACCAAGTATATGTACCTCAGCAGAAAAAATCGGAACCGAGATAGAGTAGGACAAAACTTTTCTATCGAAGACTACAACTTTGAGCGGACAAGACAATTTAAATATCTGGGTACAAGTATTAGCGAAAACAACGACATCACAGAAGAGATAAATAACAGGATACAGGCTGCAAACAGATGCCTTTTTGCTCTTCAAGACCTAATTAAATCTAGAATACTTACCAGGAAAACTAAGCTGAACATATACAAAACAATTATAAGGCCTGTCGTAATGTATGGATGTGAGACCTGGACTCTAACGGTTGCAAACGAAGAACGACTTAAGGTCTTTGAAAGGAAATTGCTAAGAAAAATATTCGGCCCAAATAGAGACGAAAATACAGGACAATATAGAATAAAAACCAACCAAGAACTCAAAGAACTATACACTGATACCAACATAATAAACGACATAAAGGCCAGGATACTACAGTGGGCAGGACACGTTAAAAGAATGCCGGATGATAGAATAGTAAAACTGGTGTGGGAGGAGGTCCCGGGGGGAAAACGCCCATTAGGTCGACCCCGCCTCAGGTGGAGAGATAATATTTCAAAGGACCTAAAAGCCATGAATATCGAAGATGGACCCGATCGGATGCTAGATAGAAAAAGATGGAGACGTGTGGTTGAGTCGGCAAAAACCCACCCAGGGTTGTGAAGCCATTGATGATGATGATGATGATGATGATGACGTGAATCAAGATTAAAAAAATTTGCATTAGGTGCATTTCGCCCGAGCATACCTATTACTTTGTTGTGAAGCTGGGATTTCCCCATTGAAATATAGAAGACTGCAACTACTTACTAGATGCAGCTCAAAATTCACTCACCCCTATTACCCTATACCTACAGAAGAAAGGTATGACTTTTATGAGCGACGGCTAACCATTACTCGTCCTGCTAGATTCAGACTTGTAGAATTCCTCTACCAGATGCAGCTCAAAATTCACTCACCCCTATTACCCTATACCTACAGAAGAAAGGTATGACTTTTATGAGCAACGGATAACCATTACTCGTCCTGCTGGATTCAGACTTGTAGAATTCCTCAATAAGATTGACTTTTCCTTTTCACAGAGCTATACCATACCATAAGTCCGTCCGAAGTGCCTCCATGGGACATAGTCACCCTCGATACATGTCTCGACCTCCAGAAATATAAGAAAGGTGAATTCAACAGAAGCAGCATTATCCTCATGGAATTCCACAAAATTATTGATAGCTACTCTGATTTAAGGATAAAGCAAAAAGTTCACTCGTGTACACCGCTACCATCCTCATGCAGAAAAGATAAAGTAGTTATTACCCAATCTATTTAAAAAAACATGCATGTAATAGATTACCTGATAACCTTGTGTACTAACAGACTTTGGCGTACCTAAACGAGAGAGCTCCTCTTCCGACCAAGTCTCTTAAAATATTAAATTTAATTGGCAATTACTTGTTTAAAAACTTTTTGCAAACAAATCACCAACATCACTATAATTATGGTTGTTTCCGCTATGTTTGCAAAACAAATACACGCTGTTCTGTAGTTTAATTTCTATCCATTGTTCTCACAAAACAACAAACAACATGACTTTAAACTGTTAGAGTCAACTGACTAGTTAAGTTAACAAGTGACTTCCACTTTACTAGGCAAAACAAAGTCCAAAGATTTCTAGTAACATCTGACTTAGGGCCCAGTTTGTTTATGCATTTTGCATATATTCTGTCCTCTAGTTAAGATGAATGTTTGTGGGGGGTTTGGAGAAAAATCAATCTATCTAAAGGAGGGTTTATACGAGACGTTAACCACAATCGTAAGTTTAAGAATCATGGCATACTACCATTAGTGATATCAACTGTTGAATTATGGTTCACAGATCTGACCACGCCCAACTGGACGCCCACCAAAAAGATGGTATGATAGCTGGTCTTCATCGTCCCAATTGTTTTTGGGCAACCTTTGAGGCAAACACAGGACGTAGTCCTAACGTAAGAAGAAGAAGAAGAAGAAGATCTGACGTGTTGCAATATCAAATACTGCTGGATATTTTAGTAGCAAAAGCTTTATTGCTAAGTAAACTAAAGAACAAAAATTAACTGTATTTTAAGTGTTGTTAATTACTTTATATTATACAAAATAGAAAAATTATTACGAAATATCAAATTAGAATCATATATAATAGATGGTAAAAGTGATATGCGAAATACTGATTAACATTTATGAATTTTTGGTTTTTGTAATCCATTTTTAAAGACGCATGTGGTGAATATTATTTATTATTAATTTAAATTGCGGGTGCTTGTTTTTCTGTGACATTAGTTAGTTTAATGTACTTTAATGTAATTAATAAAAAAATTAGATGCACGAAACAATGCAATCAAATAATGGATTCACGTTCCACTGGATTCGTACGGCACCGACTGTATAATTATTCATTTTCAATTCTTTCGTTTAATAGTGCAAGAAAAAAAACGGAAGTGCACGGAAAAACTTCCTTCCTCTCGATTAACACTCATTTAAATACATTGGTTCGATCATTATAATACAACAACAATGAAAATGTATTGTATTAGTAACAGTGACTTTTTTTTTACTGAAAAAAGTCGCAAAAAGGGAAGACCTATCGTGTGGGCTGCGGACTGCCCGCACTGCGACTATTAGAAGGGGGAGGGATTATAGAAAGGAAATGATTGTGGACGCGCTTTTGAAAAAGTTGCAAGTCATAGTTCTCTGGAAAAACTGATTCTGGAAGCTTGTTCCATTCTGTAGCAGCCCTGTAAAAGAAGGATTCTTGATTGAGATTGGTCCATGTAGTGTCAATCTTGAGAGAAAATGGGTGAGACTGATCTGCGTGCCGAGTTCTTCGGCCGATTGTGGCCAGTGGTGGTACAAGAGTTTTTATTTCTCTGAAGCATCTGCCATGAAAATATCTGTAGAGTAATGCCTGGTTTGCAACTCTTCTTCTGTGTTCTTGTGGGTAAAGGGTATCTGTGAGAGTTGAGCTGTTTATTAACCGAATGGCCCTTTTTTGAATGGAATCTAGAAGACGAAGAGAATGCCTGGGTCCTGAACCCCAAATGTGCGAGCAATACTCAAGTAAAGGTCGGATTTGAGCCTTGTACGTCGTCAACAGTTGATCAGGAGTAAAAAACTTTCTAGCTTTCCACAGAAAACCCAGCCTCTGGCTTGCGTACTTTGCGATGTTAGCAACATGGTCATACACGAATCAACAGAATATTTTTCTTGTTGTTTCTTGTACTTATAAGTTTTGGTAATTTTATACTATCGCGGTCCCCTTTTTTTGGCTCTAGAAAATCAAAAAATAAACATTTTTGAATGTTTTTTTTTTAATTTTCGTTTTTACGGCAGATTTACGACAAAAATTACGGGAATAAAAAAAAATAAAAATATATTAATTTCAGGGTTTTAAATGTTCATGTAATTGTTGATAACTTTTTTACAAGTAATCGGATTAAGTTTTTATATATTTTTTTAATCTACATAAGCGAACAAATTAAAAAAAAATGTATACAAAAATGTTGATTTTTCATATTTACAGTTTTAAATAACAAAAATTGACCTTTTCTCACATATTTTTGTTTGTACCTTTTTTCATCAGTTGTCCAAACTACTGAATTACCTTAAAGAGATAGACATTTATAATAAGATCTAACTTTCTTTTTCTCAATGTAATCTATAGTTATTTTATACATTGTATTACGTATCAATGACCTTTGTAGTTGAGACACTTTTCTAAATAAAAAAAAAACATTCCTAAAATTACTTATTAAGTAAGCAAGTATACAATACCTACACAGTAATAATTTATTATTATTAATTCGGATATAAAAGTAAAATCGAGGGAGAGTTATTAAGGGAAAATGGATTTTTGGAGATATCGAGAGGGAGTCAAATTTATTTTTTATGATACCAGTAATAGATCGGAGTTAAAAGACATTGTTGGAAGTGATCAAAAGAAGAATTAAGCCAAGGACTACGATAATATCAGATTGCTGGAGAGTTTATGATTGTTTGAATGATTTTTTTTAATACAAATATATTATGTTCTGTTGCCATTGAACATGAAATTTTTAAATTTTAAAATCATTAACACTATTTAAGGTTATTTAACATTGAAGAATAATTTTTTTTGTAAATATTCATTTTTTTGTGTAGATCAAGGAAATAACTACATTTGTAAAAAATTAATAAATAAACATTTTTATATGATTTTATTTTCAAAATGTTCTTTTTTTTTGTATATTAACAAAAAAAATATATGAACTTTATTTGATGCTTTGCAAAAAAGTTATGAACGATTATATTTAAAGAAGTGCGATTATTATAACATTTAAAACATATGAAATCCATAAGTGAGATAAAAAATTAAAAAAAAAAAAATTTATATAATTTTTTTTTCAAAATGTTTGTTTTTTTGTGTAGATTAATAAAAAAATATATATGAACTTTGTTTGATGCTTTAAAAAAAAGTTATGGACGATTATATTCAAAGTGCGTTTATGATCGCATTTAAAGTCATCAAACCATATGAAATCTTTAAGTGAGATATTTCCTATATTTTTTTTATAAATCCGCCGTAAAAACGTAAATTTTAATTAAAAATTTATTGAAATTAAATGGTTTTTCAATTTTCTAGAGCCAAAAAACGAGGGGACCGCGATAGTATAAAATTAATTAAATTTTTTTTATAAATTTATATATATTGTTAGTAGAGGTCCCATACATCATAAAACCACAAAAATGCGTCTTCAAGGGTGGTTGCTTCTTCCTTAAAAAATTATTTTAAAAATATCTAAAAATTATTTATTGCAAAAAAAAGAAAGCGTAATTGTTTTTTAAAAAGATGGTTACTTTTAATTTTTTCTATAAAAGCCATGATTTACGAGAAAATCAAAAGTCTCAAAAACTAGACAGGCTAGGATAAAAAATCAAATTAGGTTTTGAAAGTGATAAAAAATACTTGCATTTCTTGCCATTTTTAATGGTCAAATATGTAATAAAACAAAGTAAGTACCTATAATTAATTATCCACTGATTTTTAGCGTTTGAAAGTGTTTACAGCCAAAAAATAAAGGGCTTCAATATAATGTAAAAATGTATGCATAGAGAACGGACCTCAACTAGGAAGGGATGCATTAGTGTGGTACACTGATGGATCCAAGATGGATGAAAGGGTTGAATTGGGCGTTACAGGGCCGAATTTTAGGCTCTCCAAACCCCTTGGTAACACCCAACCATCTTTCAAGCAGAATTACATGCCATAGAGATATGTGCCCAGGAGTGCATCGAAAAAACACCCGAAGGGCAGAAATCTATATTCTATCAGATAGCCAAGCAGCACTAAAAGCTCCAAAGTCATACCTACACTTGTGAGTCTAAGCTGACTTGGGATTGTTAACAATACCTGAGACAACTAGCAGCAGACAACCAGGTCATTCTGATGTAGGTTCTAGGTAACAAGGGAGTTGGAGGCAACGAGGAAGCAAACTGCCTTGCCAAGAAAGGGGCAAATACACAATTTTCCGGCACAGAACCCTTCTGTGGACTCTCCAAAGCCCACTTGAAAGAAGAGTTTACTAGAATTATAACATCAAGGCTGAAAAATAAACTAGAGTTTATCAACCAAGAGAACAAGCGGGTTTTATATCCGGTTTTGGGACAAATGACCATCGGCAGAGTATTAAGACCCTTATTGAGAAAACCATCGAATACAATAAACCACTAGTTCTTTTGTTCATAGACTTCCACAAAGCTTTTGATACAATTGAGCTGAAAGCTATACTAAACGCCTTAAATTATTGCCGAGTGGACTTAAGATATTCAGAACTCTTCTTCTGCTTCTTTTTCTTAAGACATTTGTCTTGTTTTTCCTCATATATTAGCACTCATAGCAGCCGCAACTGGGATTCTGATGTCCAGCTCTCGTGCCACCTCTTGGGCGGTCGTCCTGGTGGTCTGTTACCTTCAGGCTTGTTGTGCTTAGCAGCTCTTACGAGGCGGTTTCCAGGCATTCTGTCCACATGATCCCTCCAAGCTCTCTTTCGGACTCTGGACCATCTTACTACATCTTGAATGCCGCAGGTAGCTCTGATGTCTTCGCTCCTCTGCCTGTCGAGTAAAGTATGTCCTGTTATGGTCCTTAGGGTTCTCATTTCGGCTGCTCTTAAAATTCTCTTTGTTGCTGCTGTTTCTGCACTCGTTTCAGTAGCGTAGGTCATTACCGGTCTTACGCAGGTCTTATAGATTCTTGTTTTGCTCGCTATAGACATGTGCTTGTTCCTCCATATCACATCTCGTAGGAATCCCGATAGTCTTGCTGCTTTGATTGTTTGCGACTTGACTTCCGACTTAAGATCACGGTTACTGGTTATTTGAGCACCCAAGTATTTAAATGACATAACCTGTGCCACGCTCTTGTTATATAATGCCAGTTTACATCTTTTGGGATCTCTTGATATTGTAAGAGATTGTGTTTTTTCTTGCGAGATGATCATGTTATACTGTTGTGCAGTTTGCTCAGAACTCATCTATAATACATACAAAAACGCCACTATGTAAGTTAGACTACATGAAGCCAGCAACCACATCGAAATCGGAAGAGGAGTGAGGCAAAGGGACGCTATATCTCCAAAAATATTCATCACCATTTTAGAACATGCCTTCAAAAAGCTTAACTAGGATACAAGGGGGATAAACGTAGATGGTCAGAAACTTAGCCACCTTCGCTTCGCGGACGATATTGTCCTTACAACTGATGACTTGGGAGAGGCAAAACAAATGCTCCACGATTTAGAAGATGTATGCTTTAAGGTTGGGCTAAAAATAAACTTTTCCAAAACGAAGATCATGAGGGTATAAGCATCAGTTACACCGAAATTGAATTGGTCAAAAAATATACATACTTTGGCCACGAAGTTAGAGTGTCTAGAGACAATCAGACATGTGAACTGCACAGAAGAATTAGCCTTGGATGCGCGGCCTATGAAAGGTTGAGATGCGTCTTTAAGAGCGAAATCCCCTTCTGTCAAAAAAGTAAAGTGTTCGACCAATGCGTTCTGCCTGTACTCACGTATGGCGCGGAAACACTCACCTTAACGATAACATCCGCGAGAAAACTCAAAGTTGCATCACGCAAAATGGAAAGGTCAATGCTTGGAGTGCGTTTAAGGGACCACGTTACTAAACAGGACCTGCGGCGAAGAACAGGCGCCAATTTTAAATAACTATGGTATTCTTGGTATTCTTTTAGACTCTAAATTACTTTTCGATCGGCATATTTGTAATATAACTAGAAAAGCTAATCAGCAGTTGGGCTTCATATACAGAACATGTTTCGAACTTCAAAATCCTCTTACCGTTAGATCATTATATATGGCATACGTAAATAGTATATTAACGTTTGGTTCTACTATTTGGAACCCGCGTTATTCGGTCTATATTTTAAAATTAGAAACAGTCCAGAACAAGTTTATTTCATATTGTAAAAGAAAATTTTATCCCGATGATATACTTTAATAAATTGTCCAGTATTGTTGAAATGGATATTTTTTACCACAGTGCAGATTTGATTAAAAAACTACTGAAAGACTATTTTTTGCAAATTTAATTTTGTTTTATTACCTACTCTTGTTCTCTCTTTTTTTTGTATACTTGTATTTACTTTTATTTAATGTAGTTATATGATTATATTTATATTTTCTTTTTTACCTAATTTGTAAAATTATGTGTAACTATTAGTGGATACTTTTATGGGTTTGTCCTGTTTGTATCCCGAATAAATTAAAAAAAAAAGGAAATTTCCCCTTATTTTTCAGATGGTAGAAATAATGCACAGACTATTTTAAAACTTCCACGCGTGTTCTGAACATTGATCGTAAAAATGGCTAAAATGACAACTACTCCCGATATGTCGAGTATCAAAAAGCTAACACTATCCGATAAACCATGCATTGAGAATTTGGTGTACGTAAAAATTGTAACACGGGGTTAACTTTTGGAATATTCGGTGTTGTATTTAACTTGTATTTTGTATAATTACCATCGACTTGTTTAAAATCCTTACATGATCGCTTCAAATGTACTTTTAATTTTTACTTTCTAGTAATCTACGCCAAGAAATAAACCGTTTCGACAGCGACGACAATATTTTAACGATTCGACCTGAACATGAAATTAGAAAACATGCAGCCACATTTTTAAATGTAATTCTCCGAATTCCCCCGACATAAAAAGAGTCTTGCGTGCGGTTTGTTTGATAAATATCTGCCGGCATAATGAGCTAAAATTACGTGACGCATAAATGTATTGAGTATGACTTGTCTAAAATCCGAGGTCAAAAAGCTTTTACTTAATATTTACTTGTTTACCCACGAACAACAAGAAACGTCCAAAATTTTGGTACGTACCTACTGTTATCCTAGCCTATTAAAAAAATTCCATTTTTAATTTCGTACAAACTTGTATTTATTTAATAAATAAAAACAGTAGTTAAAAATAAATTTAAATTTTTAAATACCGACAATGGTTTCAAAAATTTAGTTGCATTTCATCTGCAAACTTCACCGTTTTGTTTTAATCGAACTTTATCAAGCTAGCAGTGAAAAGTCAGTAAAAGAAAACAATGGGCAATGCGCTTGTGATCTTACAGCTGGACAACGGTAGAAAGAGTGACGTGCATGTGACGTCACAGCTCGAGATTTTACCTATCCGTTACAAAGTGGCCCCGGCTACACGTAACCTAACCCTACTTTTAAACACTTGTTCTCATGGAATTTTATTGTGTTTGCGCTATTTATTAAGTTATTAAGTTTATTAACACTACAATATTGTTTCTTAAACCTAAATAATTGTAAAACAGCTTACTCTACACTCAAAAAACACAAAAACGCACACAACCTTATGAAAGATATGTCATTTGTTATACTACGTGCACGTTACCCATCTCAAGCAGTGACGTCACGTGTACGTCACCCTTTCTACCGATGTCAAAAATTAGGCACGTGCTGCTCGTCACCAATACGAGAATTTATTGCTTATTAGTTACCAAAAGTCGATTTTGTTGCTCAAGAATCTTTTTCTGAAAATCGCAATCATTTTTATCTTTGTGTAAAGATAGAAGGAGTATTATAAAATATTATTATAATCGGGTTGATAATTATACAGGAACTTGTTGCTACTTTGTTGCTGCAAGACTGTTATATAAAAATATTGGAATAAAAATCAAATCATTTAATTAAATTGGATTTTCTTTTACGCTGGATTGAGACTAGATTATCATTGACATTAAACCGAGATTAATTTTGTTGCTGGATGAAATATTCTTTACAAGGAATTGGTTACAAGACAGCAACAAATTAGAAGCAAAAAATTTAATCAGTAACGATATTCATTTTTCTTGCTATCTTGAGAGGCAGGTTTTACTAATATGTGGCAATAAATGTGGTTGCTACTCAAAATATTGACTAGAAGTATTCGGAAAGCTAAAACACAGCAATTCTCTGAGCAACAACAAAATACTTTAATAGTCAAACGTTCCAGGTATCACATATTAGGGATCTTCAACTACACAGAAGGTAGCTAGATGTGATATGGGTATGGCCAATTCTCAATTGAGTGAGAATTGCAATTATAACTTGTACTTTCTTTACAAAATTTAAAGAATTGCAATAGACCATCGGATTTCAATACGAAGTTCAACCACGATTTTATCCCTTATGCCTTTTTGTGTACTGAAAATGTCATATTGTCTTTATTGATGCCTTCTCTCCAGCTTTTTCTGGGTCTTCCCCTTTTTCTTCATCCCCGTGGTGACCATTCTAGAATCTGTTTTGGTAATCTGTCCTCGGTCATGCGTTGTACGTGGCCATACCAAATTAGCTGTTTTATTCTAATATCATCCACTAAGGTGTGTTTTACATCCATTATTTGTCTAATTCTTTCATACTAGGTACTTATATTCTAAGCAAATGTCATATAAGATAAGCGAAAAAAAAGAAAATTTAGAGTTGAACCAGATTGCGTTTTTCTGAAAATCAAATTTTCCTTATTGCAATTATAACTTGTTCTTTCTTTACAAAATTTAAAGAATTGCAATAGACCATCGGATTTCAATACGAAGTTCAACCACGATTTTATCCCTTATGCCTTTTTGTGTACTGAAAATGTCATATTGTCTTTATTGATGCCTTCTCTCCAGCTTTTTCTGGGTCTTCCCCTTTTTCTTCATCCCCGTGGTGACCATTCTAGAATCTGTTTTGGTAATCTGTCCTCGGTCATGCGTTGTACGTGGCCATACCAAATTAGCTGTTTTATTCTAATATCATCCACTAAGGTGTGTTTTACATCCATTATTTGTCTAATTCTTTCATTTGTCACCTTCTCCAGTCTCGATCTTCCAGCTGACCTTCTCCAAAAATCGATCTCTGTAGCTGTAAGTATCTCTTCTGTTTTCTCTTTAAGCTGCCATACTTCACTACCATATGTTAATACGCTTTTGACGATAGAATTATAGATCCTTTTTTTGTTTTCTTTTGAGATGCGCTGGTCCCAAAGAATACCATTAAGCATAGAGATTGCTTCTGTGCCCTGCATATTTCGTTCTTTTATGGCTTCGTCCAGTGTTCCGTCCTTAGTTATCTTTAGGCATAGGTACTTATATTCTAAGCAAATGTCATATAAGATAAGCGAAAAAAAAGAAAATTTAGAGTTGAACCAGATTGCGTTTTTCTGAAAATCAAATTTTCCTTATTACAAAAAATTTGTGTCGCGCGACGATATTCTCCCTCGTGCCTTTTTATGAACCGATAGAGGAGTATTGATTGTATTTATAAAAATTCAGATACAAGGGTTACTGGTGCCCTAAGGGTGCTTATTATGACCTATTAACATTACGAGTTTAGGTCATAATTAACACCCTTAGGGCAACAGTAGCACTTATGCCTAAATTTTTATGCATAGAATTAATACTTCTCTATCGATTCATGAACTGGCATAATGGAGAAAATCGTCGTACCCCATGCGATTTAATTTACAAAAGAAAATTCAATTTTCACGCAGATGTCGCCAGAAGACCCCACAATTTTTACATATTTTACTCTCCTTGATAATATCTTCTGTTAGTACTCTCAAGGGCATAAAATTGTGGCTGAACTTCTATTGAAATCCGACGGTCTATGATGAAAAGGATATTACGAGGGCAGTTTGATAAGTCAGTGACTTTTTGAATTACCCGCGCAGTTACTCCAAATGCAACAGTGCTGCCGTCAACTATAATCTATCAGTGGGCAACTTTCCAATTTTGAGCAAGCTACGTCGTGCAGTTGGTGTTTGATAGCCGTTCAAAGCAGACAACCTCGTGAATTTTTACGAAAATGGAAAAAAGTGAATTTCGTGTGCTGATTAAGCATTATTTTTTACGTAAAAAATCCACCGCTGAAACTAAGGAAAGACTTGATAAATACTACGGGGACTCGGCACCATCAATTTCAATGGTTAAGAAGTGGTTTACAGAGTTTCGTTGTGGTCGTACCAGCACTAGTGACGCCGAACGTCCAGGTCGCCCAAAAGAAGTGATCACGCCGGAAATCGTCGATAAAATCCATGAAATGATATTGGATGATCGGAGAATGAAAGTGCTGTAGGTATCTCAACTGAATACACGAATATTAGGATATGAAAAAGCTCTCTGCGAGATAGGTGCAATCGTGTGACCACTTCAAAAGAGTGTTTAGCGATGTTCAGCCGTAATCCGGACGAATTTTTGCGCCGTTTTGTTACTGTGGATGAAACATGGATCCATCACAACACGCCAGAGACCAAGAAACAATCGAAACAGTGGGTTGCTCGGGGTGAACGTGGACCAAAGAAGGCGAAACAGAGTCGGTCAGCCAACAAGGTCATGGCCACAGTTTTTTTGGGATGTACGCGGTGTCATTCACATCGATTACCTCAAGAAAGGTAAAACGATCACCGGCGAATATTATTCAAAGCTTTTGAACAGATTCGACGTTGATTTGAAGCAAAAACGGCCGCATTTGGCTAAGAAGAAGAAAGTGCTGTTCCATCAAGACAATGCACGTGTGCACACTTGTCTAGTCACGATGGCCAAAATCCACGAATTGGGATACGAACTGCTACCCCATCCAGCATATTCTCCAGATTTAGCCCCCTGCGACTATTTTCTGTTTCCAAACCTAAAGAAATGGCTGGGCGGTAAAAGATTTCAGTCGAATGAAGAGGTCCTATTATTTGGAGGGAATAAAAAAATTAGAAAAACGCTGGACTAAATGTATCGAGCTAAAAGGTGATTATGTAGAAAAATAAAATGTTTATTTGCGGAAAAAAATTTGTTTTATTCAAAAAGTCACTGACTTATCAAACCGCCCTCGTATCTCATCGACTTTGTTTTTATACTTTTCAATTTATGGTTGCTATCATTCCATTCATGTTTACTATAGTTGAGATAATCTGGGTTAGAGGATCGGTATATATTGTATAATTTGGAGTGAGCTGCATAAATCAGAAGGAATCAAGTAGTTTCCTACATCCAATGTCTTAATAAATCTCAGTGTTTGGAGAATGACATATAATTCATTTGTGAATATAGAGTATATTGGGTTAATTGTCCACTGGTGAGTTTCTCCCATAAAAGAAAAGACTGATATAATGTCTTGGTCAGTTTTTAACCCGTCAATGTATATTATTGTACAATTCTTATATTTGTTTGTGATCTCATGAAATATTTCAAGATAGTCTTGCAGCAAAAAATTAGCAAAAAATTTCTGTATAATCATCAACCCGATTACATATAATTATTTCAAATTTTTTGCTACTTTTATTTGAAACTAGCAGAAATTAATTTTTTTTTAAAACCGGTTTAAGCAAAATCGATTTTTTGGCAACTAACTAGCAAAAAATTCTCACTACTATCTTGATAGAACTGAATAATTATTATTCTTCATTACCAAATAAACAAAATAACAGCATATTCGTTTTAATTTCCCTTGTCAATTGTAACATGTAAAATACACCATGACAATTAATTTATGCCTATCTTAACACTTAAAAAAACTGGAAGTACAAGATATCCTACTTTAATTTAAATGATTTTTTTTTATCAGAGATTGTATCGGTATACACAAAGAAGATAAATACATTGTGCTTATAATGTGTCTCTTCTGTAACAAATATCCTAAAATATCCTCTGAAAAGGATTGTGTGTCTGGTTGAAAGCTGTTATATATTTATTAGAATATTGTCGAGTGATACTTCTTGCGATTTGGCTATCAAATTTTATTCAAGTGGGGAGTTAAATGACAATTCAATGGTAAAATGAATGTTTAGTTCGTCGGAACAATAATTATAATTACATTAAAAAACCATTCACAAGGTTTTTTACTCGACAAAACAAAAATAATTAAGCCTTAAATGATATCTTTTAACTCTTACTTCATATATTTAAGAACGACTATGCTTAAATTTATTTTTTTTATAAAATTATCTAAAAACAAAATGTTCCTGACTCGTTGATGATCTGATAGTCCATTGAAATGTTACATTTTTTAGGCCTTACCTTGCGTTTTTTAGAGGACGCAATTTTATTTTTTTGATTTGTAGGGGGGGTCAGTGTAAAGCTAAAACCAAGTTTGTGGGGTCGCCACCCTTGTCCCACGGCCGCCATCTTGAAAATAGGGCTTGAAATGGTTTTTACGATATATCTCTTAAACTATTTATTTGATAAAAAACATTTAACATTTTTTGTTGCAAATTAAGTTCTCTACAACTTTGGTCCAGTAACTTCTTGTCGTAGAACTATAAATAAAAAAGTTATAAGCGAAAATCTTCAGAAATTCGAGAAAAAATATTATATTTTTAAGCGTGAAGTGTGTAATCAGTGTGTGCTTCCTGTCATGACTTACGGAGCAGAGACACTCACGCTAACAAGAGCGAGTGCAGAAAAACTTGTAATAGCTCAACGTAAAATGGAACGCTCTATGCTCGGAATAAAACTATCAGATCGTGTTAGGAACATAGATATCCGTAAAAGAACGAAAGTGGAAGACATAATAACAAAAGTTGCGAAACTGAAGTGGCAGTATACAGGACATGTAGCTAGACGCAATGATGATAGGTGGACGAAGAGATTATTGGAGTGGCGACCGAGAAACACCTCCCACAAGATGGAGAGATGATATAAAAAAAATCGAAAGTCAGTGGATGAGTGTGGCTCAAGATCGTTAACAATGGAAATGTAAAGGAGAGGCTTATGTCCAGCAGTGGACTACGATAGCTGGGTAAAGAAGAAGAAGTCACCTGCAACGTTTATACACTTGGTATATCGGTGTTGAAGTATTACAAACACTTATAAAAAAAATTCAGAACTTTGAGTCTTTAGCCATTCATCTACTTTCGACATCACTTCGTTATTATCAGCAAAACTAATTCCAAGATGCTTTTTTAATTTTGGTAATAGATGATAGTCGCTGGGTGCCAAATCTGGAGAATAAGGTTGTTTAAAAATTTAAAATCCCGCATTTTGAATGGCAGCCATTACAACACAACTTTTGTGGGCCGGAGCGTTGTCCTGGTGAAAGAACACACACCAACTCAATTTCCCTCCTCTCTTTTCTCTGTTCGCTTCGCGAACTTTTGGTATTAAATTCCCATAACCCATGTTTCGTCTCCAAATTTGTCACCGCTGCAACCTAACGAACACGCTTCTGGTTTGCCATCAGCATTTGTGGAACCCAACGTGCAGAAAGTTTTTTGAAACCCAATTCCTGATGTAGTTTTTTCAACACTTTCAACAAAAAACCTACATATCTCTGCTATAGCCTTGACTGTAATTTTGTTGTTATTAATACCATCATGGACTAAATTTACATTTTCTTTGGTCAGCACAGTTTGGAGGGCTCCTGCACCTGGTGCATCTTGACAGGATATCTAATTCAACCGCCAATTCTACTTAAAAAGTTTGGGGTAATTCTTACCCTCGCTTGGGGTTGAAAGTAGTGAAGTCAAAAATACCGGAAAAGGGTGTCCCTCTTTAATCAAAAATCGACACGTCTGGGCGTTTTTCTAAAATGTTGACGAGGTTCCTGCAAATGGCTCTGTTTCGTTTTCGTTTGGCAACCCTGTATGTGTATGTATTATAATTATATACTACAATACTTGATCAATATCTAATTAAAAAAATACACAAAAAATAAAAATAATATTGTCCAATTATGACTAAAGAAAAATGTAAACTCTTCTATCTTCTATGTTCTATTTTAACAAAACTGTGTTAGGCTGACTAACACTGTTTAAAGTAGTTCTGGTCTATGGTGTGCGTTGGCCCTAACTATGTAGTTAGGTAGCTTAAATACGCACTATTGTATGTTTTTTCGTGAAATTATAATAATAGCAGTAGTTTATATGTCACATATCACCATCTTGAATTTAAAACAGTAAAATTTTTGTAAATGCACTACAAGGCTACGAATTTTGTTAAATGTTAACCATTGGATTAGATTAAAGGACCTCTATTGCTTTTATTTCGACACCATAATAAAATAACGTTGTAAGATACTATCTATAAAACAAAAGTGTGTCTGTACAAATTTGGGTGCACATAAAATTTTTTTTTTTAATCCTACACAATTTATTATCTATTCTAATTCTTAAACTGGAAATTTGCTGGAAATTCCACTCTGGATTCTTCGGGAAAACAACCCTCGAACATTACACCTATTGACAGTCACATGCCCGAGATCACCTTTCGCCAACGTACTATCAGAAAGATTTTGCTGGGTCTCAACACCAACAAAGCCTGTGGATCTGACGGAATCCCGCCGATTGTTCTCAAGAAATGTGCTCCTAAACTAACACCTGTTCTTTGCAAGTTGTTTAACCACTCTTACAATTTGGGAGTATTTCCGTCCAATTGGAAAATTGCAAGAGTACAGCCAGTCCCTAAAAAAGGCAAAAAGACCCTACCTAGCAACTACAGACCTATCGCACTGCTATCTATTATTTCAAAGGTCATGGAAAAAGCCATCAACATCGAGCTCATGAAATATCTGGAAGATTCAGGAATTATCAATGATAGGCAATATGGCTTCCGCCATCAGAGATCAACTGGTGACCTGCTCGCATACGTCTCACATATATGGCAGCTATCTATTGAAAAGTATAGAGAAACTTTAGCTGTGGCATTAGATATCTCCAAGGCGTTCGATCGAGCTTGGCACCAGGGACTCCTTGCCAAGCTTCCATCTTATGGCTTGCCCCCTCAGCTGTGTTCTCTGCTTGCTAGTTTTCTCTCAAACAGGTCTCTCCATGTAGTGGTCGATGGAGTTTCATCTGACACTCTACTCATAAATGCTGGTGTTCCGCAAGGATCCATTCTAGCACCAACAATATTTTTACTTCACATCAACGACCTATTGAAAGCAACTTCATGTCCCGTACACAGCTTTGCCGATGATAGTACCCTCCATACCGCATTCTCTTCCAGGGCCCCTATATCAGCCCGTGAAACCAGAAATGAACGAGGAAGAAATGTTAACAATATAAATATGGACTTAGCAACAATTTTCGAATGGGGATCCAATAACTTGGTAGAATTCAATGCAAACAAAACACAAGCATGTCTTTTCTCTAGAAAAGCCGATCTCACTGTGCCTAACATAACTTTGTCAGGAGTAACCATACCACTAAAGTCATCCATATCGATGCTTGGTATTACTATCAGCAATAACCTTTCCTGAGAAAATCACGTGAGGTCCATTGCCAAAAACTTGGTTTTTTGTTTCGTGCCAAGAGCTATTTCACCTCCAGTCAGCTGCTTATGATCTATAAGGCACAGATCCGACCTGTACTGGAGTACTGTTCCCATATTTGGAGTGCAGCACCTAAACATATCCTGAAGCTACTGGATTCTGTCCAAAAAAGGGCAATTCGTCTCGTCGGTGATGCCTCGCTTACAAACTCGCTCACTTGTCTGGAACACCGTAGAAAAGTTGGCGATTTGTCTCTATTTTATAGATATTTTCATGGGCGATGCTCTTCTGAAATATCAACAATCGTTCCTCCATTGGCAGTCTCTTCGAGATTAACCCGTCAAGTTCAGTCTTCACACCCCTTCGTGGTCACTTTGGAGACCTGCAGAACATCACTTTCCAAAGACTCATTCATCCAACGAATTGCGAGGCTTTGGAACTCATTGCCTAGGGAGGTGTTCCCCGAGGCATACAACCTCCAGAAATTTAAGAAGAACACCAACTCCTACCTTCTTTCCCTTGGTTCCCACGATGTTCTCTGAACATTACAGGATATCCCTTTTCGTGGGAACCAGAACATAAAAAAAAAAAAAAAACTAAATTAAAAAAAACCCATGGTGCTCAGAGAAATTTTAATTAATATACAGTCAACTTACTCTAGACAAGCAATAGTTTTTATTTTATTTTTCCAATTTCATCTTAATGCCATGGGCCGTAAAGCATACTTTTTCACAATCAAAGACTGCTAGTACATTATATTTTTTACAGACCAAGTAGTCCTTTACTAGGATTATAAACGTAATTGAGACTCGTAGTCCATTACCATGATTATTTATTACAAGTGAAACATTATATTTACACCTACACACTAAACCAATAAAAGATCATCAAACACCCTCTTCAAATTATATATACCCATCAACCAATGCACTGTCTAAATTTACCCGCTTCTAAAGATCCATTAACTCGGACCTATAATTTGAATATCAAAGAATGTGGACCTTACTGGCAGTTACAAAACTGACTCATGGTAATTTTCAAGTTTTTAGTAATAAACATGTGAGCATATAATGGAAAAGAAGAAATTAAGTATTTGATCAGCGACTGCGAAGATGATTTTGATTGATTGTTTTTTATGTAAGAAAAAATTAGTCTGGTTATCAATTTTTCACTTTTAAACTATATTTAACTTCCCAGCGGGAAGTTATAGTAATGGGTCCGATTTTGCGAATCCCGAATTTTGACATATCTCCACATTTCAAGGTCCCTCGAGTCGAATACAATAGTTTAAAGTGTGTGTGCGTATGTGCGTTCGGAATTATTTTTCGTCTCGATTATTTTGAGAACAAAAAATGATATCGACGTGGGACTAATTGCATTCGACGCATAATTACGCAACTTACAACTGATACGTTTCTCAGCAAAATCGGTCGAGCTGTTTTTTACGGAGAATCAAAAAAATGAAAAAAATGGTTGCATTGCACCAAGCTTTTTATGCAAGTTTAACATTTTTTAAATAAAATCGGATTAAGTTTTCTAACATGTGTCAAAATAAAATGTAATTTTAAATTAAAAGCACTAAGGATTATTGATATCAACTTCGATGCAAATCACCCCCAAAATAACTTTTTACCCCTTTTTAACCCCGTTAGGCGATGATTTAAATATAAATATAAATAAATATAAATAAATATATATATATATATATATATATATATATATATATATATAATATATATATATATATATATATATATATATATATTACAAAATCAGCTGATTTCGCTGTATGTCACCTATATTATAGATTTATGTGGGTCGATTATGTATCAAAAAACAACTACTCCTCTGGCTATATGCCGCGACAAGCATTTAATTACGTCTGATACATAATCGTGTATAATACCCCATTGGTAGGAGTCGGAGCTGTTGATGTGTCCAGTCGAGGTAGACCTGCCCTATGCTGATAAGGGGCAACACCCCCCCTTAACCGGTCCATAGGTGGTCACTTTGGATGGATAAATCTAATAGTTCCCTCTCTTACTTAACAGGCATCTGCATATTGTTACCTGAAATGGGATTTCATACACGATTATGTATCAGATGTAATTCAATGCCTGTCGCGGCATATAGCCAGAGGAGTAGTTGTTTTTTGATACACATGAACCTATAATATAGGTGACATATAGCGAAATTGGCTGATTTTTTAAAAATCAGGTATACATTTTACACATCTATTCACGCTGTCGAAAAATGTTTATAGTTTTCTAGAATAATATTATAGCTTTTTATAATTTTTACAGATATTGATAAATATATATATATATATATATATATATATATATAAGAAATAATAATATAACAGAAATGAGAATATATAAGAAAATACTATAACTGACTTCGGCTACAAGTTATTCTCAACAAATATTTTTAATTACATTTTTTACAACAACGTATCTACATAAATCATAAAGTTCAAGACACCAAGAAAGTTTATTTTTTTTTAATGACTAATTGCCGACCACTTTATAGTGGTAAAGAACAATTACACTGTAGCATTTGAAATTGCTACTCGTTAATTTTGTTTTTTTATATATAGTAAATTTTTCATTTATTGGGCATTGTAGCATTTGAAATTGCCACCTGCTAATTTTGTTTTTTTATATATAATAGTTTTTTATTTATTGGGCATAGTACTTACAGAGAACATTCAGTTTTGATATCAAATTCCTGAATAAAACATTTATTTCACTATTTCAAAACAAACATATATATAGTTGAATACTAGTGAATTTCACAAGTTTCAACACTAGGTAATACTCTTGCTTCTGACATTCTAAGAGCTGTTGAAAGTAATATACTCAAGCTGCAGGAACCTTATGATTTCTGGCTGTATTCCTGGATTTCTGAAATTTAAGATAGTGAAGTCAATAAAAACATCCATTCACATGTGAGCAGGCGACATACCGTTGTGTTCTCTGGTATGATGAATTCTAGGCTATTGAAGGTTTGTCCCAGGATTTTGTTGATTCTGAATGAGATCTCTAGGTATTTACTGGGTTTTTTCTTTATTTTTCAAAATATAATCTTAAAGGTTATATTTATTTACTTTCTAGACGTCGAGTCATTGTGGGCGTGTCACTGTTCTTCTTTCATAGAACTTCTGTCATCGGTCTCAAGTCGGTTAGCCGTTAATGTTTCGTGCAATAGTAGAAAAGAAAGAAGAAGAATGGTCTTTTAGATTACATTCTATGAAATTCATTCTGTCAATCAATAGCATTTATGGTTCTGACCAATGAGAGGCTAGGAATTCAAAACTGGCGCTGATTTCATACAGGATGTGCAGTTTTTTCTGGCAACTGTTAGAAATAGGAGGATGGTTCTGTCCTCGTGGTCGTCGAGGAGTTCTTTTTCGGTGCGGCCATGATGAGGTGCGCTTGTCTCGTGTTTGGGATTCTTTTTCGGTATTGAACCGAAATTAACCCTTAGGGGGGAATTTACGAAGTGCCGTTTGGGCCGAGATCAAGTCGCACCCATCGTTAGTGGTTTTTTTTGGAGCCTTATATGGGGATTTGTGCCAAACACCGGTAAGCTGCCATGCGGTGGGAACACCGCCATTTTGTCCTGATGTCCTGTTAGTCCGTTTTAGTCCTGTTTGCTGTTATGGATATCTTCTAGTTTTACCTCCCTTCTCAGAAGGTAAGTTATGACTTTTGAACTAGCAATGATATCGATCAGGTTGAAAATATACCTACTTCATTTTGTTGGTTTTTTATTTTGCACATGTCCTTTCATGAGATTATTTTTTTGTTAGGGTGTTAGGGTACAGCTTAGCTCTCACCATCAGACTCCTGGAAATCGAACGACGACTCTTGTGGCAACTCTTGACTTTGGTCAAGATTCCCACGAGGACCAACACCGAGTCGCTTTTAAATCCTGGCCAGAGTCGACAGACATCCACCGGATGAGATCTAGTAGTAGCCGATAGAGGCTAGAGACCTGCTGAGTTGCATCATCGACCCCTGGCTGACCTGGAAGGTTGAGCCTTTCTTCTGCCTTCTCTTCGTTTTGCTGTCTGTTTCCTGTCTTCTTCCTGTCTTCGTTTTTGTGTCTTCAACTACATCAAGTGGACCTTGGATAGAGGCTACATATGTGGACCATTGGACTTTAATACCAGGTTTTTTTACACCTTCAGTGTTCTCTTACCTTTTTGAAATTTTTTATAACTATTTTATCATATTAGTGCTTATCATACCATCATTTTAAATAATTACTAATTATTGATATCGTATATTATACCACCGTGATAATTTTATAAACTATAATCTAAAGGACTTTTGTGAAGTTCTCACATAGTACTATGTGACAGCAGATTCAGTCACAGGTTTATTTCTTACCATTATACCCCATTCTGGTAACTTTGAGCGGTATAACACCAGGTATAAAAGTGTATGTATTTCGCTATAATACATTAGTTAATATTATTATATATGTTATTTAATTTATGTAATTATTATTTTATGGTTCCCTGGTCTACAACCTATTTTGCCTTGTCCACTTTGATATTCTAATTATATTCTTATATGTGATATGTTTTTTTATTCTCCTATTTGCCCAGCCTGAATGTCTAAGAAAATTTAATATTAAGTCATTTTAGGTATTTTGTTAAAGATAGATATTTGGTTTTCTCAATTATCCAAATATAGTAAAGCAATATCTAAATTGGGTGGCGCCCTTAATGAATTTGAATTTTCATTCTTAGAGCCGTAAATAATTCGAACTCACTTTATCTGTTCTCCGGCGAACAGCTGCCGTCAGCACATTGTGTTCTATTTTTTATGTAATGAACATAATAAAGTAGGTCACAACACTAATTAAAAGTAACAGTCAGAACAGCACAATGCTGGTAGTGTGAGAAACTGCTCCATTACGTTGTGATAATGATCTGTCATAAAGACCAATAGACGAGTAATATCTATAATCTGTCCATTAAATTGAAACTTGTTAGCTCAGACACCAATAAGACTGTATATTTAACACTATCACCCATTATATTATTATAGTATAATTTTGTTTACAGCTTACAGTCTTGTCAATTTGTTTGTTATGTGTGCTAATTGTGCATATATTTTTTAGTCTTTCCTTAGCATAGAATTTATATATAGATATCTTTTTAATTTTTCGTTTAGACCTTTCATTTTTCTTATTATTCCTATTTAATTTTTGTTAACTATCATACGTTTTGTTTTGTTCCGTTTACATGGATTAATTAATTAATTTACTATTGTATAGAATGATAGTAGAATTTTTTTCTTCTTCTTCTTCCTTCTTTAATCTAGACAGATCGCATGTTTCTTTTTATCGTCCCTCTGCCTATTGCACTGCTAAGTTGTCGCTCCATCGTTTTCGGGGGAGTCCTAAACTCCTGCGACCCATTGGTGATTTATCGCGTGCTGTTCTAACTATTCTTTCGTTGTTCATTCTACTGATATGCTCATTCCACTCCCTCTTTCTGCTGAGAACCCCCTTATTGGTGTTTTCTACCTTGCATGTCTTTCTTATTTATATTCTCGCTTCTTTCTCTGTCCAAGATCGTCTTTCCAGTTATTCTTAGAAGTACTCTCATTTCGGTTGTCTCCAGAAGTTGTTTAGTTTTCGTTGTGTCTGGTCGAGTTTCTGCCGTGTATGTCATAGTTGGTCTTACTATTGCCTTGTAAATTCTTGATTTGGTTTCTATTTTAATGTTTTTATTTCGCCATATTGTGTCATTTAGGCATCCTGCTATTCTTGTTGCCTTCGTTGTCTGTTCTCTCACCTCCGTCTCAACATCACCACAGCCTGAGATTTCTATGCCCAGATACTTATATTTCATTTCCTGTTGGATAACTTTGCCTTTAACTTCCAGTTTGCACGTTAATGGCGTTTTTGATGTCGTCGTGCATTTAGTTTTCTGGACCGATAGTACCATATTAAGTGATTTGGCGGTGCAGTTAAATCGATGTAATAGTCGCTGCAGATCGTCACATTTTCAGCAACTAGTACTGCGTAATCGGCATAGCATAAAACAGTAATTTCACGGTCATCCATTCTGTATCTTTTCAGTAAACGTACTTTTCTTATTACTTCGTCCATAATGATGTTAAAGAGCAGAGGGCTCAGGGAAACCCCTTGTAGAATACCTTGGCCCACAGCTATTAGTTCGATCGTGGTACCATTTATTTTTGCTTGAATCTGATTTGCTTTGTATATATTTTCCATGGTTCTGATGAGATTATTTGGTATTAGAATGTTTTTATCTAATAATATAGCTTTTTCACATATTTTTTTATCGAAATATTGAATATCGAATAGAGATGGCTATTCCAAATCTTTCCTTTTTGTTTAATTATTTATTGGTAAAATCTAATTTGTGTCTTGTTGTCGTTCTTGAGACAATTATTAACTAATTTTAAGATACACCTAAATTATAACCAGTATTTGTATTACCTATTTAGACAGGACAGATCTATTTTTATGTGCTCTCAGAAAAAGATCCTGGTTCGTGATAGTAAATTATTCAATTTAGACCCCAATAATGTCAGCGTAATTTATAACTTAATAAAAACAAAAGGGAACGGGCCCCCGAATAATGCATGTACTATTTATTATTGCTATATATTTTATTTTCACGTTGAGATCTTATCCACACCATATACTGTGTGTCTTATCGCTTTTGTTCGTGATTTATTTTTTCTTTGATACCATTTGTATTTGATTTATGCATACAAATATTTTGTTTTAATTTTAGACTTTTATTCAGTTAAGTACTTTTTCGTAAAGACTTATTTGTACGTGGGTAATTCTGAGTTAAGAGAAAAGGGGGCCATAACATAAATATTTTACATTTAATTTTAAAATAGGATTTTTAACCTCAATCGGGTACTTTGTGTAAATCTGTAAAATAGCCAGTCAGTTTTTAGTTTTTCATGTTTTAAAAGGTACCAGGGGAGGTACTCCATAGAGGAAAGGGACAAGAAGATCAGGGGCATGATATTATTGTTAGTTTATTAAAAAAATACGTTTCTTATAGATTAACCCTAATCACAATTATTTTAAACATTACCAAATCAATCTTAATTTTTTTTAATACCCTGAAAATAGTGCGTTCTTTGAAAGGAGGTGTAGAATGAATAATTATGAAGAAAAAATTCCTATAAACTTTTTTCTTTAAGTCATCCGTTTTCCCAAAAATTGAGAACCAAAATTTTGATTTAAATGTAGGTTTGGCAACCATGCGTTGTACTATAGTAAACAAAACGTATCACCGATAAATTTAATTAGTTATTAACGTGTTCGATACGAACAAAAAACTAGTCACAACATTTATTTTCATACAACGGTCGCAATTTTGGTTAAAATGCCTGCGTTTTCGATTCGCCAATATCACGACATGCAGCTGTTGGGCTGTATGCAGAACGTTATCATCAACGACAATGTCCTAATATCCCCGGGCTTGGCCCTCATACCTCCTTAAGATAAAGACTAGATTTTGGAAAAATTTTTAAATAATCTAAAGTATCGGTCACAAAATAACTGCAGATATTAAGATCACAGAAACAGCCTAAACTCTTATTTATCAAGCGATTGGGAAGAAATACGCTTTCTGTAAGTGTCTAAAGTGTATATGTTATTGAATGATATGAGATGAGCTTCTTTAGCTGAGATACGTGTGCTATTAAAGATTATAACTTTGATTTTTAGACAATTTTTGTAGAGGGTGAATTCGATTTTAATAAAGGAGCAAGAGAAAATTGAAAAAGTAAAACAGAGCAACGAAAGAGAATTTAATTTTAATTGATTCACTTTGTAATAAACATTGCTGAAAAATGCTTTAGAGAAGTAAAATAGAGCAACGTGTGTAACATCTTTCCTCTCGCTTTCTTGCAATTTGTGGGAGTGATTTCGTGAAATGGGACGAAAGTGTGTAACAGATGTGTTTCGTGAAATGGGACGGAAGTGTGTAACAGGAAGTCGCGGAAGCACAAATAAGCACGCGGTAATAAAGTTGGCCGTCAGATAGCCGTCAACCAATTTTCCGAGAGATCGGTACTGTCAGCCATCAGCTGAGCACTTTAGTTACAGTGTTGTGTATAATGTTTGCTGTTATATGCGTAAACTATATCAATAAATATTTACTGTTGATAATAAGTCTCAATAAAGTGCGGATCATTGATAAAAAATTTAAGTTAGTAATAATAAATAATTATTTGAATAAAATATTTAAGTATTTAGCTTTTTTAAATTTTGAGATTGATTTCTGTCACTGCTTGATGGAAAAGTTTTTGTATTTTTTTTTTATCATATTAAAAAATCGTACTAAACATTGTGTTTTTTTGAAATATTTTTATAAGTAACTTATCATTTTTCAAGGTACTAAAAAAATTCTTTTATCAATATTAATTTTTTTTTATGATCTTGCGATTTAAAAAAGAAAAAATTGATTCCAATGTTTAGGAATCTTCTCCAATGATATTTTTAATTTTGATTGAAAAAAAAACTAGTTATTTACACGGATCATTTCTTTGATATCAAAAAAATTATTTTAAAATTGCTTATTACTAAGGTGAGAGGTCAAATGTTACATTCATATGCGAGTACTTTAAGGCTCGCTTTAAGGCTAGTTATTTACACGGATCATTTCTTTGATATCAAAAAAATTATTTTAAAATTGCTTATTACTAAGGTGAGAGGTCAAATGTTACATTCATATGCGAGTACTTTAAGTTTTTTTTTTAAATCTTTGGTCAGTGGAAAAAAAATCATAAAACTTTAGTTTTACTTTAATTGCAAATTTTGTTCTTTTTTAGCTATAGTAGTAGATATTAACATGAAAATCCTAACGTACCTAAGTGGTTTGAAAGATACATCGTTCCAACAAAAAGGATCCGGAATTTGGCACTTTCTTCTTTACTTACAATAAAGTAGAGGAAAGTAGATGCAGTTTATCAAGAGCAAACCTTGCTGGCATGCCTGGCCATAACTGGAGCTATGTCCAGCACACCAACGGCAGCGGTGGAACACCTCCTAAATCTCCGGGATAATGAGTGAAACAAAAAACCACCAAATTTTCGGTATGGTTCCTGACATGCTAGTCACAAAAATACACGTAGAAAAGTCGTTTAAAGTCCTCTTTCCGAAGAGAGATGAATGGGTGCGGGAAGAAATCCTTTTCACAGAGACTGAATGTACACGGATGGCTCAAAAACCTCAGATGGAGTTAGGGTCGGTGCTTTCAGCAGGAAACATAAATTGAAATATCTACCAGTCTTGGCAGGTATGCTACAATCTTTCAGGCTAAAGTCTTCGCTATCAAATTGTGTGCAAGAGAGCTGACTAAAAGACCTCTAGCAAACAAAAACATAAGTATAATATTAGATAGCTATGCATCTTTAAAAGCACTGAGCTCCAACAAGATAAATTCTAAACTTGTATGGAATTGCATCGAATCCCTGAAGTACCTTGGTGCGAAAAACAGAGTGACCCTGCTGTGGGTACCTGGGCACCAGGGGGTGGGGGGAACGAAAAAGCCGACACCCTTGCAAAACAGGGGCCGAATTTGCGTTCACTGGACCAGAACCGGTTTTTGGAGTCACTACATGTGCCGCCAAAACGATTATTTCGGACTGGGAGAGGATAATACTCACGTACTGGTCCGATATACCAAGGTTAACTCATTTAAAGGCGTTCCTACCTAAACCCTCGAGAAAAACAACTAAGCAGATTCTAAAATTGAGCAGGAATGACCTGCGAATTTTAACAGGACACTATCTTCTAAGATATCACCTCTGAAGGATAGGTCTAAATCAACAAACGGACTGTCGGTTTTGCTGCGAAACTGCTAAACATATACTATGTTCATGCACTGGCCTAGGAAGAATAAGGTTCAATGTATTTGGGCTGGATTGTGTGGTGAACTGTAACCTCTAGGGGTGAGCCACAATAGACCTACTATTGGTCGCAGTGAAAGGGTGACCTACGCCCCACTCACATAATACCCAATTTAACCTAACCTATCAAGAGAAATTAACGTTACTGAACACCAGTTTTTAAAAAAGTATGGATTTGTATCGTGGTCTTCGAGAGTACCTTTTAACTGGGAATTACCTACGTACAAACAGGATTACACTGTATCCATGTTCTGCATCTATTTTTTATAACATTCTACAGATAAATAAAAAAAAATACTTTTTCAATATTACGTACCTCCTTTTTCAGCATTGGTGATGGTCACCCAAAAGTCGATGGTTTTCTCTGGTCCAAGTTCTTCATAATCCCACTTCTTTTTGACGCGAACGGAACCATTCGGATCGACGGTCACCCAAGGATTTTCGTCCCGAATTTTAAACGTCTCGCGGTCGGTCTCTTTCTCCAATTGGAACACCACCCGGCCATCGGTTTCACCATCGGTTTCGGTGAATTCGATTCTCTTTGTCGGCCGAACGGCGCGAGTAACGCGTCTCTTGCTGCGGCGCAGCTCGACCTCTTCCAAATGTTGAAAGTCCAAATCTACGTCTACTTTGCTAGATTCGGCAGGCTTGAAGTGGAAAATAACTTGCGCCGGTCTAGGAGATGTTCTACTCGGTGTTCGAAGATCGTGAGCTTCTACGACAAGCTCCAGTTCTATTTCCTCGACGGGTTCTTGAATGAGCAGCAAGTCACCGGTTTGAGGAACCATCACTAAAAAATTCGTAGGTGTCGCAAGTTTGTAGGCGACCTTATCGCCGTCCGCGTCCGTCGCTTCTACTTTACCGACCGAAGAGAAGCGTTTCCACGCCATCGTCACATTATCACCGTCGATCGAATCGTCGCCTACGACAAACCTGTACACCTTTTGCGTAAATACTGGACTATTGTCGTTTTCGTCTTCTACGTCTATAACGACATTGGTTACTGCTTTGTTTATTCCGCTGGGATCTACAGCTTGGATAGTCAGAACGTATCTACCGGTTTCCTCTCTATCCAGTATTTGCGAAGACACCACGTTGACTCCACCTACAGGATTGCTGATTGTTATATTCGGAAGGACATCGCCGGTGATGCTGTCTTGCAGCTCGAAGGATTGTCCGACATTTCCGGCTATAATAGTGTAAGTGACAGGCACTTTCAAATCGCTTGACGCTTGCAACAACGGCAAATCGGCGATTCTGGTACCTGCTGGTGAATTTTCTGCGATGTGACCGAGAACTTCTTCATCGTAATCAAAGCTGAGCATATTCCTTCTATCGAGAACGAATAGCTCGAGTTTATGTTTGGTGCTAATATTACCTTTGTCTTCAAGAACTATTAAATCAACGGGATGATTAACTAGAGAACTCACATCGGATGTAGTCATTATCGAGCCGTCTTGCAACATCGTGAAAAACTGCGAAAAATCCGAATCGAGAAGTTTTAAATTTTCCGAATGATTAAACTTTTTCACACTGTAACCGGGATGAGCGTCATGAGGAATAACCGACACTGTTTTTGATGTACTGATCCATAATAACGATGAAAGCACCGCTAACAAAAGCATATTTTTTGCGCTCATCTTGAATGACACTGAATATTTCACGACATTGGTGCCCAAAGACCTGAAAAAGAAAATTACGCCAAGTTAGAATAAACGACTACAAAAACTAATTGTTCAGACATATCACCAACAACATTTTTAGTAAAATTTAAAGGTTATTACCCATTTTATGTTACATAAAATGTAATAACTGAAACGGGAATTTTTCCTCCTATTTTAATAAGAATTTTTCAAAGCCGGTCCTGGTATTAAACCGTCCCATCGAATGTTTTATCTGCTAATGTAGATAATATTTAAATCAATTATTAGTCGAATTTTATGAGTTCAGTGAGACAACGGAAAAGGTCGACTGCATTTTTATTATGGTATCTATTTGGAGTTCTTAAGTGTATTATATAATCGGTAAGAATTATTTGAAATTATATATTTATATTGTATTTGATCTTGCTTTCAAATGTAATTTAGCATTAACGACTAGGTTGATTTATTTTATTTTTATGAAATATTTTATGCTGGGGACCTTCGTCGTTAATGTTAAATATTATTATTCCTTAGCCAAAAATCATTCTTAGTGACAATTTTATTTTAGTTATCGACCTTTTTTTCTGTCGGATGATTCTTTTGCCTGTTGGCTGCGTTTTCCTGTTGGCTGTTTCTTTTTTTTTCTCTTTCCTGCCGAGTGGTTTTTTCCTGCTGGCTGTTTTATAGTTACCGGTTATCAACAGAAATTTTGTTCGTCGACTGGCGGTTTTATCGGATTACGCTGTACAATACTTGGGATTATATTGTGGTATAATTCAGAATTCAGCATTAATTTCATTCCTTTAAAAGAAAAATTGGATAAGTTTGGTTGATTTCGCTTGGAAGCTAGGATGCAGACGTTTCCTTGGTAAAAAAAAAATTAAATTTTCTTCTACATAAAACATCCACCGAGGGAATCTTTTCATTTTTATATTACTGTGAAACTGTTAACTTTGAAATTTTAAATTTATATTATTTTTTTTTGTATTTCTCTTTTAGCAATCTTGTAAACATTTTCTCTTCTAATTTTAATAAACCTGTATGTATACCTGTAGGTTTTTTAATTGTTTCTGAGTGATAAGAACGAAGTTTGTACAGCCTTGAAAATATGTCGATTAATTAGCTCGTTTTATGGTACTAAATTAAAATGATACAATTGGATTTGTTTGGGGTTAATTCATTTTTATTAATTTTTTTATTAAATCACTTGGCGCCCTTAAGTGGTTAGTAATTTTAGTTTTTGAAGTGAAAACATCTCTAGCCGCGTTGGGCACTTTTTGGTAGGGGAAAATCTTATGGGTTCGCGTCACCTACATGCTCATGACTAGCGCACGCGCAGCGGCCGAGTGCTGTGCGCGTTAGACGCTTTTGGATGGGTGAAATCTCGTGCGTTCGCGTCACCGACATGCTTGTAGCAGTATACCTGTAGCTCTACAACTAACGTAATGTGTGTATCTTATAAGTGAAATTGAATGGATTTAGTGAAAAGTTCAATGTGTATATACTGTGCATTGTTGAAATGGTGTTTTTATTTAAATTGTTTAATTGTAGAATCATTGTGCAGTACAATAGTATGTACTCAATAAATATACAAATATTATAAGATAACAGAAAATTATTTTAAACCATCGTATTTATTTTGGCGTTTGAAAATTTTATATTATTTAAAATTATTTTAAATCTTCGTATTTATTTTGGCGTTTGAAAATTTTGTATTATTTATTTTTTAATATTTAATTTGTCCAATGATCGAAAACTCAATACTACAAATAATAAACGACAATCGATGCGGTTTTTTCGCGATACTTAAATAAATTTCAATCAAACATTTTTATTTCCTACTTTAGTTACCATAAGCCTATTCTATCTTTTTTAGAACACAATAAAATAATTAAAAGCACAAAAAGTCTAAGTATTGTTGAAATTGGTTAATGTTTTTTCGGGTATTTTGGCCGTCGTAGGTCTTAGTTTATACTCGACGTTTCGCCATCTCTATTGGATGACATCTTCTGGAGATATTATAATTGCCTGCTTTTTAATGCTGACAGTCTATGACATTTGTATGTCACGATCGCAGGTTATATACGTTGTGGTGGGCGGGGCATATTTGATATCTGTTTAGAAATTGGTCACGTTCCGAAGATCCTTTTTTTTTATTTTTGTAAGGAAGCAGCCCTGTATTTTTAAGTACAGGTACCCATGTTCTATTAATTTTGTGTCAGGATAAACGGAGCTTGCACGGGCTGGTTTAACATCGAAAAAGGTGTGAGACGGGGATGTGTGGCTTCACCATGACTGTTTAACTTATCTAAAGAGGAATTGCAGGCGATGGTTAATGTTGCGCATAATGCCCTGAAAATCAAAGGAATAAAAATAAATGTAAGCAAAACGAAAGTAATGGTTTTTGAAAGAGAAGAAAGCACGACAATTTGTGAAGTTTCGATAGAGGGAGAAAGAGTGGAACAAGTAAATGAATTTGTTTACTTGGGTTCAAAGTTTACGAGAGATGGAAAGTATGACAGTGACATTCAGCGATTGGTGTTGGCAGTAAAAAAATAAATGGCGTACTGCATAGCTTTATGAACAACCAGAAAGTGTCAAAAAAGGCACGTCTGGCTGTGCATAGAGGTGTGTTGGTTCCTACACTTATGTATGGTAGTGAATGCTGGGTTTGGCAGAAGAAGCATAAAAAAAGGATTAATGCTGCGGAGATGAGTAGTCTGAGAAGTATAGCCGGAGTGACTCGGTTGGATAAAGTATAGAATAGTGAGATAAGAGAACGCTGTGGTGTAAAAGAAGATGTGCTTACGAAGATAGACAAAGGAATGCTTAAATGGTTTGGACACGTACAAAGAATGGATGAAGAAATATTGACGAAACAAATTTATAAGGCGAGTGTGAATGGACGGAAGTCGGTAGAGGTCGACCTTGGCGAACATATCTCGATCAGATCGACATTGTTTTAAAGAAAGGCCAGGTCAAGAGTACCAACAACCGACGAGCATGTATACAAGCACTGATGAAAGTAGAGGAAGCAAAAGATGTGTGTAAGAACCGTAGCGGAAGTGGAAGGAAGTGGTCTCTGCGAAAAAGGCGTGAATATATGTATGTATTTAGACCTTTAGCTATTAAATCATCAATTTTTTTTCCATCACATTTTTGGTAACATTTGATTAGATAAAATAATTTAGTTTAAACGGGCATTAGTGGGTAACTATGCGTTACATTTCCATTTTAAGTGTAAGGATAATTATGTGTGTGTAATCCTACAACCTAATACGAGCTAATTCTGTTTGTTTGCGTGCAATATTAATCTTGGCTTCCGGAATTTTGCTGAAACTTTTAGGAAAGGGGTTGTCGGGGTCCAGAAGTAGATTTATGAGTCTCATTTCGGGAAGACTTATTTTCCCCCATTTTCTGGACAACGGTGAACGTTATTTTAATATTAGATTTGTTTCTGCAGCAGTTACAAACGTTTTGCAAACGTACGGAGCAAGTTTAGTCGAAAATAAGCGTTTCTGCAGAAACCAAACCAAACTCTGGATGCTCTGGAGCGTTGACAAACGATTTTTAAACAGTTTGATGACAGCTTGCGTTTTGTTTCCAAACTATTACTTTGACACATGCGCGTTACGACGTGTTTAACATTTTAATAACACTTGTCTCTGATAATAGATTTAAAATTACATTTTATTTGTATTAAGTTTACATAATGGAAAATGAAAGATTTATAAATGTTCCTGTAGCAGTCATTTTACAAAACATTTGCAAACAGTACACAACCACGCAGAAATTTGCTAACTCTCCTCGAAACAGTCTAAAACTGCTGCAGAAACGAACCCAATAAAACTTAGTAAAGAGTACCCCAATGATAAACAGCAATAGGTAACGTGACTAATGGTATGTATTTCTATAGTCAGGAAAATAATTTATACTTAAATAGTTAAAACAATGTCGATTATAAAAACATAAATCTCTGCTTGATATACAAATTATTTCATTTCAAGAAAAAACACGGTTGAAAGAAATAGACAACGCACTTAAAGAGTGTACATATTTTATCACAGTGGAAAGAATGAAAAAATACCATATGTTTTGTTGTTATAATTATTATTAAAATTATTATAAAAATCGATTTCAAACTGTTTATAACAAATTATAATTGTCATTAACAATATTCTGTTTATGTCAACCGTATTCTTTTAAACTTTTTCCTATCATTTTATAAGCTAGAGCTATTTTCAATTGTTTATAACAATTGACATTTTTTTTTCTTATTATGATTAATAATCATTTGCTAGTAACAATATTCAATTGTTATAAACAATGCTTGATTATTACTAACAAATTTTTTTTACTGTTATAGCGTCTTCAATGCTATTCTCTCAATACTGACACACGTTTAAAATTCTCCAACTCCTATTTTTGTTTTCTAAAACTATCTTTTTTTATGAAATATTGACATTATATTTTTCATACAAATATTTCTAAAATGCAATAATCATAATATTCAAAATATCTTAAAATTCTGTATTAAAAATAGTATAATTTATAAATTGCAAAATTCAGGTAATTTACCATTTTTTTCAATTTTAGATTCTCCATAAAAAACAGTTAGACCGATTTTGCTGAAAATCTAATCAGTTCTAAATTGCGTAATTATGCGTCGAATGCAATTGGTCCCACGTCGATATTATTTTTTGTTATCGAGATAATCGAGACGAACATAAGAACATACGTACATACACACACATACGTCCACTTAAAAACTATTGTATTCGACTCTGGAGATCTTGAAATGTGAAGATATTTTAAAATTCTTGATTCGGAATTCGCAAAATCGGACCCATTACCTTAACTTCCCGCTGGAAGTTAAAATACAGTATAATACAATATTTTGGTAACAGGTGATTTGCTTCCAAAAACACCAATTAGAAACGATAAAAAATTAGGTTAGATTAACCATAAATTTGTTGACCCGTGAATTTAACATCTGAATAAGTTGTCAATTTAGCTCCCTTCAATCTAGCTCTGTATTTGGTCTATCAACATAGAATTGCTGAAATATAGCTTTAGAAGCCAATGAAAAATGTGTAACTTTATCGGAAGATAGTTTGATCAAACATCTGGTAGCGAGAAATGGTGCAGAGTTAGTTTCTCTAGTATCTTCCCTCCACAGATTTTCTTAAAAGCAGTAATCTAGATTTACAATGATCATCCTGTACATTCTTTAATGTTAATAAATAATACTAATTTAAAAATACGAAACTTACATAGTACATCAAAGAGTTCAGGTTAAACAATATAAACCTTTCAACACTATGTAAAATGTCATTTAAAGATAGGCCTGATGATGTTTTACTCGATGCATAGAAAACTACGTGTAGTTTAGTAGATAATACGTTTTCCTCAATTACACAATGATGTGCTAGAAATGTCCAATAGCCAAATTTATTTTCACCTAAATCAACATATTTTTCATGACCTAAATTGACGTACTCATCAATGAATTCCCTGTATTTCGAGAATAGTTGTGGTTTTTTAGTGAACATTTTTCAAGAAATATTCTTTCACTAAGTTTGTCATCGGCTGACAAAATGTTTTTATTTGGTTGCCAGAGTTTTAAAAGTTTGTCAAGTGATGAAAATGATACACTTGTTTTTACGAATAAGTTACTGCATTTAGAATTACAATTCTTCGGAATATGCATGAACGTTTTGAACAAATTATTTATTATTGCATGGAAGCGGGCGGTCATCAGTTTGAACATTTAATCAATTAAGTAGTAAGTAAGCAACTAAAATAATTGGAATTTTAACATGTAATTTTTTCAAAGTATTGGGAGGAAATGTAAAATTTAAAGACTATTGTCAGAGCTTTTAAAAGACATCTTGTTTAACCCCCAATGCTATTTAAAAATTTTGGGGTAATTCTTACCCTCGCTTGGGGTCGAAAGTAGTGGAGTCAAAAATCCCGAAAAAAAGTTTCCCCCTTTAATCAAAAATCGACGGGTCTGAGCGTTTTTCTAAAATGTTGACGATGTTCCTGCAAATGGCTCCGTTTCGTTTTCGGTTGGCCACCCTGTATTTTACTTGTAAGTAACAGCTATTAATTTTTTCATTTCTATTTTAATTACCTTTTCCGGTGTTTTCGATACTTTACTTTAAAAGTAACAAGTCCGGAAAATATTTTTTTGAACAAGTACATAAAATTAAAGGCGCATGTTGGGAACAATATTTTTTCGGCAAACTTGTAAAATAAGAATTTTATTTATTTATTCTGAAAATAAAAGTTTTCCCCCATACATTGCGTTTGTATTACTATTTTCTATTAGTTAAAAAATTTAATTATATGTTAGTTTGCAAGCTAGCCAAATCTAACCACTGGGATTTTATTTTAAAAAGTTATGTAACGTTTCAACGTTACTCTCGGGGGGTCACATTCACTTTTTTTATTGAATATCAAATAACAGTTATTTAGTTCTGTGGAGTCGTTGTTTAAAAAAAAAACGTTGCTCAAGATTTTTCGACTGAAATAGATTATCCTTCACCTACTTAATACACTCTACAGAGTAAAATAATTAGTGACCCAAAAACTACCGCTTAACAACCCTTCAAAGGTTTGTTTTGGGGTAGTTTTTGGCTCACAAATTATTTTACCCTATAGAGTGTTTTGAGTAGGTATACAATGATCTATTTATATAAAGAACTACTAAAAATAACAAAAATAAAAAAATTAGTATATTGAGTAGGTGTAGAATGATCCATCTCAATCAAAAAATCTCGAGCATTGCGTTTTTTCAAATATTTTTCTACTTTGGAGGGTTGTTGAGGGGTAGTTGTTGGGTCACAAATTATTTCAACCTATAGAGGATATTGAATAGGAGTAGAATGACCCATTTTTATAAAAAAAAAAACCACCAAAAATAAAAAAATGAAAAAAAACCGTTGCTAGAAAAACCGTTGCTGCTTTAACACCTGTTATATTTAGACAAAAATTCCACAAAACTGAACTGTTTTTAATTGTGCACACCGTTGAAGGCACGAGTGAATTCTATTCTGTTAAAATTATTACAAGTGGATTAAATATAAAGAGACATGTTTATTTGACTATAATTTTTTTTTATTTGTATCATATATCATTGTATCGTTATAAGAGAGCAACTTCGAAGATATTCACAGTAAAAAATTATAATATTGCACCGTGTATGCTTGCATTATGTGGGAAGACAGCAATTTTTATAGGATCTGTTTAAAAATGTGTCCAGGGTGTTTCTAAAATCATATGGGGAATTATCTGTGACTTTAGTCACCACCTTTCATCATTCAAAATAACCTTGATAGAGGTATTCATATTAAAAAGGAAACATCAATTGAATAGTAGGAAGAAATATATTTCTGGAAGTTGAAACATGTTCGATGAATACGAAGCTATTTTTTATATTATCCAATAAAACAACTACTTCCCCCGCTAAAGTAGTTGTTTTCTATTAGATAATACAAAAAAATTAAATTTTTAGAATTTTTCATCTTTCAGAAAAAAAATCTTTCCGATATTCAATTGAGGATGTTTTTCTTTTCAAGATATTTGTGTGTTCAGATCTAAGGTCTCGAGAAATTACAAATCCAATTAATTAATAGTGTACAACAATGGCAACGACTCCACAGAACTGGATAACTGTTACTTGATATTCAATAAAAGCAGGGAATGTGACCCCCGAGATAAGTTATTTTTTTCCACCAAACCCTTATAAAATATATCCATTAAATGCAATAAATACCTCCCCTATAACCCATACGCTAAATTCAAATACTTCACTTGATACTCTATTAAAATGTTAATTCAACGTGGTGGAAAATCAATTAATGTGAATTAATTATTATATAGCGACCAATCATTTGATACTTTTAGTAATAAATTTTACAATTACGTCAATGTTCTGTAATCTATGTAAATAAATGCAAAATGGAAGGGATATTTTAATGAAATATCAAAAAATTTATTGCTTCCATGTGAGACTTTTTCTTTCTTTTGTTTTGTATCTGCAATATATTTTATAGTCCAGTTATTATATATATATTTGGAAACGCATGTGAACCGAGAAGGCTAAATTTTGGATATAACGTTTTTTTTTTTTATGAAAATAGTCGCAAAAAGGGTAGACCTATCGTGTAGGCCGCGGACGGCCCGCACTGCGACTATTAGAAGGGGAAGGGATTATAGAAAAGAGACGCTTTTTAAAAAGTTGCAGGTCATAGTTCTCTGGAAAAACTGATTTTGGAAGCTTATTCCATTCCGTAGCAGCCCTGTAAAAGAAGGATTCTTGATGAAGATTGGTCCTTGTAGTGTCAATCTTGAGAGTAAATGGGTGAGACTGATCAGCGTGCCGAGTTCTTCGGCCGAATGTGGCCAATGGTGGTACAAGAGTTTTTATTTCTCTGGAGCATCTGCCATGGAAATATCTGTAGAGCAATGACTGGTCTGCAACTCTTCTTCTATGTTCCAGAGGGTGAAGGGTATCTGTGAGAGTTGAGCTGTTTATCAAGCGAATGGCTCTTTTCTGAATGGAATCTAGAAGACGAAGAAAATGCCTTGGTGCTGAACCCCAAATGTGCGAGCAATACTCCAGAAGAGGTCGGATTTGAGCCTTGTACGTCGTCAACAGTTGATCAGGAGTAAAAAACTTTCTGGCTTTCCACAGAAAACCTAGCCTCTGGCTTGCCGACTTTGCGATGTTAGCAACATGGTCATGCCAAGACATGTTATTGGACACTGTGACTCCCAAAATCGAGATGGAGGGACTTGGTTTAAGGGTATTTCCAGACATTGTGATGGGATGATTTGAGTAATTCACTTTCTTGGAAAACGTGGCGCTTTATGTTTTCTGGGCGCTGAACTGAACAAGATTTTTGGTTCCCCACTCGACTATTGCTTCAAGATCTCTATTGATGGAATCAACCTGTTCCTGCCTGAGTCTATTTGTATCATTCACCGAAAGTGATCGATAGGATGTGAAATTTGAGACAAGTGTGCTATCGTCTGCGAATTTGTAAATGGGGTTCGTGGTGGTTTTCAAGAGGTCGTTGATGTGTAAAAGAAATAAGGTGGGGGACAGGATGGAACCCTGGGGGACCCCGGCATTAGTTTTAAACGCATCAGAAGAAATACCGTCAACTGCCACATGTAAGGAGCGATCTTGCATGAAGCTCAAGAGCCATTGGCGCAGTTTGGTTGGGAGACCGTAGGCAGATAATTTACGTGGGGGGAAGCCTGGAAAAGTTTAACATCAAATTGTCGACCAAAATTTCCTTGTGCATTTCCCGCCATCCTGAAAAAGGGTTAAATTCAGTTATTTCATAATAACTCGGTTCTCCGTTGAGTTACGAAATTTTTTACAGAATACTTATTTGTTGCTTTTTTACGATCTACAATTAAGGTCCTTTGCATTTTTTACGTATCATTTATCGTTATCGAGATATCGATCGAAAAAACCATAAATTTGGCAAGTGAAATTTGTTTTTTGCTCTTTTCTTTTTTCGAAAGAAGGGTTTTTTAGAGCTGACCCAAACCCAAACTCCAACGGTCGCCGTACAGGCGGGCTTTATGGCAAGACGCACATTGTAGCGTCGGGTGCGTTGCGGTCAACTTTGCGTCGCGCTAGACGTCGTAATTTTTGTCCAAAATAAAAAAATGAAATTGTAGGTCCCAAAACGTTTTACAAGTTTAATAATAGGCATTTTTTTATATCTTTTACGAGAAAAAAGAAAACACCAAAACAAATTTCACTCCCCAAATTTATGGATTTCGATAGATATATATATATATATATATATATATATATATATATATATATATATATATATCTCTGTAGCTTACAATGCTGCGGTCCATCATAAGTTCTTCTAATCGTTGGACATTTAGGGTCCGTAAGTCCGCTGCAATATTATCTTTTCACTGCATCCTTGGTCTTAACAGCGGCCGTTTTCCTACCGGGGTCTCTTCCCACACCAGTTTTACGACACGTTGGTCTAGTTTCTTCACATGTCCGGCCCATCTCAATCTCTCTGCCTTTATTATTTTTACTATATCTGGTTGGTTATATAGTTCTTGCACTTTCCTGTTAGTTCTAATTCTGTATTGTTGTTTGGCGTTGTCCTTGATTGGTTCATATCTCCTTCTAAGAATTCTTCGTTCTGCGATTTTTAGTCGGTTCTCATTTTGTTTTGTCATCGTCCATGTTTCACATGCATATGTCATTATAGGTCTTATAAGTGCATGATAAATTGTTACTTTCGTACGGCGGGTTACATTTTTCGATTTCATTATTTTTTGTAGTGCAAAACAGCAGCGATTGGTTCCCTGAATTCTGTTGTTAATCTTTTGTGTTATATTGTTATCTGAGGTGATTGTAGCTCCCAAATATTTAAACCCATGGACCCCTTCAAAATTATAGTGGTCCATTGTCACATTTTGTCCTATCCTGTCTCTTCGTTCTGTTCTTGTTGTAGTCATGTATTTTGTTTTATCTTCGTTTATTTGTAGGCCAACCTTTTTTGCAGCATTTTCCAGTTTAATGAACTCTTCCTTAACGTTGATAGGTATATTTTCTGCTATATATAAATCATCAGCGAATGCTACTACAATGCGCGGACCCTGATTTCCAAATAGGAGCATTTCTTTGTTTGCCCTTCGTACGATGCCTTCCAAGGCGATGTTAAAGAGGAGTGGGGATAACGCATTTCCTTGTCTGAGACCACCGTTGATTGGAAAAAAGGTTGACAATTTTCCTTCAAGTCTTACTGCACTTGTTAATCCCTCTACAAAAGCTTTTATGAGACTAATCTACTTTTTTGGTACGCCCAGTTCTGCCATGGTATTCCACAATTCCAATCTAAGATATATATCTCAATAACAATGAATGATAGGTGAAAAATGCAAAGAAACCTAATTGTAGATCGTGAAAAAGGCAAATAAGTATTGTTTAAAAATGTTTGGATCCCAACGGAGTACCGAGTTATTATGAAAAGACTGAATTTAACCCTTTTTTTAAGATGGCGGAAAATGCACAAGGAAATTTTGCTTTTCTAGGCCCCCCGCCCACGTTATATCCAAAATTTAGCTTTCTTGGTTCACATGCATTTCTAAACCGTATTTTCCGACGTAATGACTGGATTATTATGCGTCGATAATCAAGAGTCTCTATGAAAATAACAGAACGTACGTAAGAGTGGAAAACGAGCTGACAGACCCATTCCAGGTAGAGAAGGGTGTCACGCAAGGATGCATACTGGGTCCTCTCTTGTTCAACATCTATGACGAATGGGTCATAAGGAGAGCTCTGGAAGACTGGACATGAGGAATAACACTGGGCGGCAAAGAGATCAACAACCTTCGCTACGCTGATGACACTACAGCAATTGCGGCATCAGAGGAGGAACTATGCGACCTGAGCAAAGAGATTGGTTTGAGAATTAATAAAAAGAACACCTAAATTGTGACAGTTGACCGAGCTAACAACAATAGACCAGAAATAAAGAAAATAAATAACATCGACACAATTAACACTTTCATTTATTTAGGTTCACTTAATTCCAACGAGGGCGGAGCCAGTGAAGAGATCAAAAGGAGAAGCTTTTTAGCAAAGGAAGCTATGACTAAACTAACAAACATATGGAGAAGTCATGAAATCTCTTTGGCAACAAAAATGAGACTGGTAAGGAGCCTGGTCTTTCCAATTTTTCTCTATGGGTCAGAATGCTGGTCGCTCAAAGTAACGGACAAAAAGAAAATTGACACCCTGGAAATGTTCTGTTGGCGTAGAATGCTGAAAATCTCGCGGACACAAAGAAGAACCAATGAATCAATACTTCAACAAATAAAACCAAAAAAGAGACTAAGAACAATGGTAGCTAAACACATCGTTGAGAGCATAGTAGCCGGAAAAAGACCCCGAGGTAGGTCCCCCACTAGATATACGGACCTCATCACGAAACAAAATCTAGCCTGCACATTTAGGACGGCAGAGAATAAAGAGAAATGGAGACCTAATGTGGAGAGCAACTCTTGAAAGCACCATTCTCGAATACGAGATAGCGACTAAGAAGAAGAAGAAGAATTAACCATAGAATTATTATTGCAATACGTAGTTTCTACAAATTATGAACATTTTGAAATATTTGATTAATAAATCCCATTAAAACGGTATTTAAATTCATATTTATGGTCTCAGAGTTTTCAGAAATATTTTATGTAAGAATATTTATATTTTTTCTATGATAAATTATATTATAAATTTAAACACAAATAATAAATTATTTAGGTAATTACTTTTATAAATTCCAAGTCAAATTAAACATATTTAAATATTCGCTTTTGTATTTTATGAATGTTGTACATTGCATTAACAAATATTTCAGAATTAAAAAAACATTTACTCGCAGCATAATTATAAATTACACATTCAATTTAATGATAAAAAATGGAATTTTGTTTAACATTAAAATAATATTAAATTAAAAATACTCGAATTTAAATAAAGAATATGCACCTATTAATAATTAATATAAATAAATAGAGTTTCTCTTTCCTAAATTAATGGAAATCGATTTAATGGAAATTGCCTCAAGTTATGAATAAATAATGTACGCGCACGTGTCTAACATCACGCGAACGAATTATACCATACATTTGTTTTACTTGATGTGTGTACTTGATATCGGTGCATTCCGTGTTAACATTTATTTTGAAGTAGACATTAATTAACTTATTTTTTTAATTCGTTCACTTTGATAATATCACGATATTTACTCTTTGCTTTCGATGATTCTAAACACTCAGTACAATAACTAAATAATTTTATTCTAATATTTCTACTTTATAAATCACTTAGATATTCACAACTGTATACAACACTTTGTTATTACTTCAAAAACTTGACTTCAAACTAAAACTTAAAACTTCGATCTGTGAATCCGTTTATGTTCTCGACAAAGCGATGACTCTCTGGACACTTTTCCAAATTATTGGACTTTTCGGGAATCATCCAATGACTTCTATTATGCCTGCGGCTATCATTATGCATTCCCCTAATTGTGGTCGATTAAACTGGAATTAAACTGGAAAATGCTGCAAAGAAGGTTGGCCTACAAATAAACGACGATAAAACAAAATACATGACTACAACAAGAACAGAACGAAGAGACAGGATAGGACAAAATGTGACAATGGACCACTATAATTTTAAAAGGGTCCTTAGATAACAATATAACACCAGATATTAACAACAGAATTCAGGAAACCAATCGCTGCTGTTTTGCACTACAAAAAATAATGAAATCGAAAAATGTAACCCGCCGTACGAAAGTAACAATTTATTATGCACTTATAAGACCTATAATGACATATGCATGTGAAACATGGACGATGACCAAACAAAATGAGAACCGACTAAAAATCGCACAACGGAGAATTCTTAGAAGGATATATGGACCAATCAAAGACAACGCCACACAGCAATACAGAATTAGAACTAACAGGAAAGTAGATAACCGACCAGATATAGTAAAAATAATAAAGGCAGAGAGATTGAGATGGGCCGGACATGTGAAGAGACATGACCGTAAAACTGGTGTGGGAAGAGAACCCGGTAGGAAAGCGGCCGCTGGGAAGGCCAAGGATGCGGTGTAAAGATAATATTGCAGCGGACTTACGGACCCTGAATGTCCAACGACCAGAAGAACTTATGATGGACCGCAGCAAGTGGAGGCAAATTGTAATGTCAGCGAAAACCCACCCTGGGTTATAAGCTACAAAACGAGAGAGAATTGTGGTCGATGCGCTGTCGAATCAAGGCGACAGTAGACAGAGACGGACACGTAACAGTAATATAGCCGGATAAGTTGTCCGTAGATTTCTAGCCGGGCTTTGCATTTACTTTATAAATCAACATTTTGTCACATTTTTTACACAGTTTAATCGATGAGGAATATTTAATTTTTAAAAAAAATTCAAAAACCTACCCAAAATGAGTCGACCATTTTTAATTACAGTTTTATTACTCGACTCTAATAAGAAATGTTAACTTTAATTTTGTTTTGTCAAAAAAGTAACTTATTTAGTTTGAAGTTGTTTAATGCAAATAGCGATTTGTGCCTGGACGCCGTTTACGGAACAATTACAATCGTTAAGAGAATTTGAAAGGGGGCGTATTGTTGGTATGCTAGAAGCCGGTTTTTTAATCAGACACATTTTCGACCGCGTTGGACGTATTATGTCAATATTGTTACAGTGTTGGCCAGGTGGTCTAAGGAATCCATAACCAACGTCATGGATTCGAACGAACTCGAGCAACATTGAAATGAAAATGCGTGGTTGGGAGTTTTACAATTAAGAGTTTCTAAGACGATTACATGAAGAAATTTGCTATGGAACAGCAGTTTTTATTCACAGAAATTTAAATGCAAATGAATAGGTACAGAAGCAGCTTGGCGGGCGGCTAGCCTCTAAAATAACCAATAAGACAACGCATATCCTCATTTAGCAAGTGTAACTACAAGGTCCTCATATGTCAACCTCGTTCTATATTTTTTTAACTTTATGAAGTTCATTCGTGAAAAAGTTTGCTCTCATAAATAATAAGTGTTTGAAAAAATGCAAATAATAGATTTCGTAAAATATCTTAAATAAGGAAATTTATTTTTTAGTGGTCTAAGTATATAAAAATAAAATCATAGTTATACAATGACTCTAATTAAGTTGGAATCATATGGAAAACTTTTATAAAAAAAAATTAAATAATTGAAGTTTTTTATTATTAGTTATAGGAAAAAAGATCTGCATGGCCTAAAACTAATAATGAAATAATAAAAGATCAATTTTTTGCAATTGTTTACGAGGTAAGTCAAAAAATATAAATTTTGCTCAAGAGTAAAGTATTGTTTTTTGATAAAATCGAGAAGTGTTTTAAAAAAAATTTAACAGAATTGAAAAGTAGATGCAGATATACAATAATTTTTATACACACTGATTCCATTGGATAATTCGTTTTAAACGCAAATGAATACAACTGCAGATTTAAATGTACCTAGTTATCGATTATAATCAACTTTTTTTTTAAATAGGTACATTTTAATTTTATCTTTAAAAAAATGTACATTTTTTGACTTACCTTAATGTAACCCCTTTCCCAATAAGACAACGCATATCCTCATTCAGCAAGTGTAACTACAAGGTCCTCATATGTCAATCTCGTTCTATATTTTTTAAAATTTATGAAGTTCATTCGTGAAAAAGATTGCTCTCATAAATAATAAGTGTTTGAAAAAATGCAAATAATAGATTTCGTAAAATATCTTAAATAAGGAAATTTATTTTTTAGTTGACCCGAATATAAATAAATTAAATCATATTTATACAGTGTGTCTACTTAAGTTAGAATCATATGGAAAACTTTTTTATTATAAAATGATTTTATAAAAAAAAATTATACTTCATAAAAAGTTTTACATGGCCTAAAACGCGAAATGATATAATCAGATACCAATTTTTTGCAATCGTATACGAGGTTAGTCAAAAAATGTACATTTTGTTTAAGATAAAATTAAAATGTACCTATTTAAAAAAAAAGTTGAGTATAATTGATAACTACATTTAAATCTGCTGTTGCATTCATTTGCGTTAAATGGAATCAATGTGTAGAAAAATTATTGCATATCTGCATCTACTTTTCAATTCTGTTAAACTTTTTTTTTAAAACACTTCTCGATTTTATTAAAAAAAATACTTTACCCTTGAGCAAAATTTATATTTTTTGACTTACCTTGTATACAATTACAAAAACTAACACGAGATATCATCGCAAAAACTAGTATATAGTTTGTGCAATTAAATATCTAAACTATGCATTTAAATGAATTTAATACGAGTACAACTTACATTATCCACGAGTCTATCTATCTAACGCGACAGCTAAGCATTACTTAACGATAAGAATGGGTGGGAATTATCAACAGAACACACTGTTCACCGACCAATTAAATAACATTTTGAAAAGATAAGAGGTGGTAAAATTATGGGTGGGAATTGTTAGAATACTAATAAAAACAGTTTATCATCAATAAGCACACTGCCAATAGTTATTTACATAATTTCTACCTGCCTCTTAAACTCACTTCCATGTAGGTACACTGTAAAAACTTCGTATACAATTATTTCCTATTGCTTGATATATTTTTAAATAACATCAGGACTTCATAATTACCTAATATGGGATGCTTGATCTGTCATTTTTATTATTAACTCATTCATTGTTACATAGTTGGTAACTCATTTTAAGTATACATTAGTTAAGTAACGTAAACTTTGCGCCATCTTGTTTTTTTTATAAATTCTAGTTCACTCTAAACTTCTTAAGAAATATTAAACATTAAACTAATATTTTTGTTTATTGTGATAAAGAGCATTTAGGTACAGACAAACATTTTTACAGTTTGATTTAAGTTAAAATTAGACTCCAATAAACCTAGCAGAGCCATTTGTAAATTTCAAAACTACAGTGTGCAGTAATTTATTATCACGTTGACGAATTTACTACTCTTCATTAAAATGAAAAAACCAATGGCTCTTCTAGCTTTATGCAGGGTGGCAAACTGAACCAACCGAAAAATAAACAAAGCCATTTGCAGGAACCTCGTCAACATTTTAGAAAAACGCTCAGACCTGTCGATTTTTGTTTAAATGGAGACACTCTTTTGACTCCCCTACTTTCAACCCCAAGCGAGGTTAAGAATTACTCCAAAAATTTTTAAATGGCATTCTTCTTCTTCTTCTTTAGGTGCCCTGTCCTCCTCGGACGTTGGCAATCATCAGCGCTATCTGAACCTTGTCTAAAGCTCGGCGGAACAATGTGGTAGTGCTCACTCCATACCATTGTCTTAAGTTTTTTAGCCAGGATATCTTTCTTCTACCCGGGCCTCTTCGTCCTTCGATCTTCCCTTCTATAATAAGCTTTAAAAGTCGATACTTGTCATTTCTTAAGATGTGACCAAAATACTCCAGTTTGCGTTTTTTTAGTGTAAACAGAACTTCCAGCTGCTTGTCGAGGCGTTGAAGTACCTCGGTGTTACGCACTCTTTCTACCCAGGAGATTCTTAATAGCCTTCTGTACGTCCACATTTCAAAGGCCTCCAATTTTTTGCACATCGCATCTGTCAAAGTCCAAGCTTCCATTCCATAAAACAGTATGCTAAACACGTAACAGCGAAGCACTCGGACTCGCAGAGGCAAGCTTAAATTTCTGCTGCAAAGTACTTTACGCATTTTCAGGAACGAAGCACGAGCTTGTTCTATTCTGGCACGAATCTCCTGCATGCTGTCCCACTTCTCATTTAGTTGACACCCAAGATATTTAAAAGTTTCTATTCGTTGACCGTTAATTGTCAGGTGTCCGTCCACGTTGTTTGATTTGCTAACTGCTAGCCACTTTGTCTTTCTCACGTTCAGGCTAAGTCCGGCCTCTGAGCTTGCAGCCGTCACGCGGCTTACCAGCTCCTGCAGTCCTTCCAGTGAGTCGGCAACAAGAACCGTGTCATCCGCATACCTCAGATTGTTGATATTAATCCCATTGACAGATATCCATTGGGAGTCGAATAAAATGTCTTTCAAAAGCTCTTACAATTCTCTATATAATAGCCTTTAAATTTTAAAATTTCACCCATTGCTAGTGAGAAATTAGATTTTAAATCTGAAACTTATCTGCAAACAATCACGAACGGTAAAAATGTCATTCATTCGAGTTAAGTACGCCAATGGTATAAATTTAGTACCTAGTACATAGGCAATTTTACTGGCGAAATGTATTTGCAATTACTGAAAGATTTAAAGCCCCTCGATTTCTTTTTGTGGGGACATCTGAAAAGTAAAATCTACAAAACACAACCAGCGTCGTTGTAAGATTTGCGTTAGAGAATCGTTGACGAGTGCCGTCAAATTACTCCGGAAATTCTTCGGAATGTGCGTGAACGTTTTGAACAAAATCGTTATTATTGTATGGAAGCGGGCGATCATCAGTTTTAACATTTAATCAATTAAGTAGTAAGCAACTAAAATAATTGGAATTTTAACGTGAAATTTTTTTCAAAGTATTGGGAGGAAATGTAAAATTAAAAAACCATTGTAAAGAGAATTGTCAGAGCTTTCGTTTGGGGTTGAAAGTAGTGGAGTCAAAAATACCGGAAAAGAGTGTCTCCCTTTAATCAAAAATCGACAGGTCTGAGCGTTTTTCTAAAACGTTGACGAGGTTACGATTCATTCAACAATTCATAGTATCCATGTAAAAGTGCTTATTTGGTGCAAGGGCGCTTGAATTAGTCATGAAAAATGCTCCGTAATTGTGTCTGCAGGGGTTCAGCAAAAATCATTTTTGACCTAGTAATTCCTGATGGATCGCGATAAATTTTTTTTTCAATTCAAGACAACTGTATAATTCAGGCATCTCTCGGAGTACTTTTTCGAAATACGATATATTTTGTGAGATAAAAAATAGTTAATATGGCCAAAATTTCGTACTTTTTTTCAAAAAATTAAAAAAGTAGGTACTCCGACAGATGCCTAGATCCAACCTTTCTCAAGCAGAAAGTGAAAAAAAATCTCGATTTTTTCAGCGTGGTCCGAGTAATATGATTTTTTACATTCCTTGTTTTATAAGTTTTATTATCGATCCCAAATAAGGTAACACCCCTCTTTCTTAAGAAAATCCAGGAAAACGGTAAAATTATAATTCCGGATTTATAGCAGGTATATTTTCACGATTAACAACACAACAGTTTCATTGTTTTCGTTTTTTTCCATAATATTTAATAACAAATCTTTATTACAATCCATTCATTACATATGACACTTACGTTTCGAGTGAACCAGAATTTAAAAAAAAAACACGAGATGGCGCAAAGTTTACGTGCCAAGGACCATATTGACTAATGTTATAAAGAACTTTTTTAACTAAAGCAAATGCAAAAATTGATTGACAATATTTACAACTTACATCATTAGAATCCTTTTAAAGTTACGCAAAATGTTTTGCTACTTTAATCCGAGAATAACAAACACAGCATGACAAAAAATAGCGAAAAAAGATGGGCGTCAATGTGTATCGTGCTAATACCTTACTGAACTAGCGATACTTTAATAGTACAGGCACAGCACCTAAATGGGTTTTATGCTTTTTGTGGGGTCAAATTTATGATTATTATTAGGTATTATGATTTTTGTACCTATTATTTTGGCTTATAGTAACCAACTTTCTACATTTCTTGCGCAACCAATTTGCGTAATTGTTTACACTATCTTGCAATATTTGCTTCAAATTAATGTCTGCAAGTTTTGACTAGAGTAATATCTGCAATTGTTGCGAGAAATATGGGTCTGTCTACATTCAGAAACGAAATTGCGAAAATAAACTTTAATAGTACATTAGTAAAAAATATCGATCCAAAAATGTAGGATGGCTGCTGAAGGTAGGTACCTACTCTGGTATTGTTATTAAGGGGGGTTTAACCTTATTTGGGATTTATAGTAAAACTTTGTGAAACAAGGAATGGCAAAAATCATATTACTCGGACCTCGCTGAAAAAAATCGAGACTTTTTTTTCACTTTATGCTCGAGAAAGCTTGGATCTAGGCATCTCTCGAAATACTTTTTTAACTTTTTGAAAATAAACTAGAAAAAAAAATTCGAAATTTCGGACATATTCACTATTTTTATCTCACAAGATATATCGTATTTCGAAAAAGTACTCCGAGAGATGCCTGTATTATACAGTTGTCTTTATTTAAAAAAAAAAATTATCGCGATCCATCAGGATTTACTAGGTCAAAAATGATTTTTGCTGAACCCCTGCAAACACAATTACGGAGCATTTTTCATGACTCGAGCGCCCTCGCATCAAATAAGCACTTTTACATGGATACTATGAATTGTTGAATGAATCGTAATTTCATTCATAAAAACCAAAAATAGCACTGAAGCTATTCCAAAAATTTTAGCACGTGTGATGATGTCAATAGAAGTTGCGAAAGGGATTCATTTCATTCTCGAATAAGACTAATTAGGTGATGTTGGAGGAAAAATGGGAACCATAACTGGTATTACCAAGTTCAAGGCCAGTTGCATGTTACTGGCTTAGAGTTTTGTTATTTCGCGGTATGGACATATAAAGGTATAAAAATTGAAAACATTTATCGTAATGATACATTTTGGCAAAATAAGATGAAATCAAAATTAGTAGATTGTTTATGAAATATTTGCTGCCTGAAATAGTTGACAGTAGATGCGAGAGGAATATGGAAATAAGAGATTGATATACATTACTTCTGTACAATTAGATTGTTATGTGTATATTTTGTTTTCAAACATATCCAGTGAGTTTTCGAGTTTTTAAGTTCAGTGAGCATACTAAATATTACTAAATACCTTGAAAAATGTCATGTTCAATAGAGTTTTTCCATAAACAGCATTTTTGTAGCGTTTCTTTTTTCTGTGTGTATCTCTTTTTTTATTAACTACCTACCCATATCCATATTCATCAAACGCGAAATATTCATTATGATGACGTTGAAGATGATTCGCGGCCAGGTCGCCCTTCAACGTTAAGAACTGATGACAATGTCGCCAAAGTTTCTAATTTGATTCTGTCTGACTGTCGATTAAGTATTCGTGCAATTGCTAAAGCTGTAGGCATTGATAAATAATGTGTACGATCCGAAATGTGGAAAGACAATGCGCCAGCTCATTCCGCGTTATCGGTCAAGAAGTTCCTGACCAAGTACAGCATCCCAGTGTTAAAACATCCACCTTACTCACGAGACCTTGCACCATGTGACTTTTATATGTTCCCTATGATGAAATCTGCATTAAAAGGGACGAGATTTGAGTCCGTGGAAGCAGTAAAAGAGAAAGCGGCAAGAGTCCTGAAGGAGTTGGCAGAAGATGACTTCCAGCATTGTTTCCACCAGTGGATAATTCGCATGGAGCGTTGTGGGGATAGAGAAGGGGTGTTTATTGAAGGTGATTATCTGCTACTTAAGCAGATCCCAATACGGATTTATAAGAGGCACCGGCACAAGGGAAGCCATGTTGGGATTAACCCTTATGGCGGAAAGATTCTTGGAAGTAAAGAGAAAGCTATTCGTCTGCTTTGTGGACTACAAAAAGGCCTTCGGCCGCATTCAACACGAGAAGTATATACATAAGACCATGGTTTTTGATCGAAACTCACAAGAACAACATGTTAACATCGTAATCAACGGCGTCACTTCGAGAATGTTCACAGCTACATATACCTGGGCAGGGAAAAAACCATCAGCTGAACCACGCTAAAGAGATTAAAAGAAAAATAGAAATAGCCAGAGCAGGTTGAAAATGCGAAATATACTGTGTAATCCAGGTTTATCCCTCGAGGTGAAACTAAGAACAGTAAAGTGCTATGTGTGGTCCCTGCTCTTATACGGCTGTGAGACATGGACGGTGAAGCAGGAAGAACTCCGGAAATTGGACGCCTTTAAAATGTGGATGTACAGGCGAATGCTCCGTATAGCATGGACCACCAGGACAACAAATGCAGAAGTTTTAACTAGAGTGAATACCCGCCCTCAATTAACAAATATCATGAAGGTAAGAAAAACAGCCTATCTGGGACATCTGATGCGGCACACGGAGTATGAACAACCACAAGTAATACTGGAAAGAAAAATTGAAGGTAAACGAGGCATAGGAAAAAAGAAAAAGTCCTGGCTAAGAAACATAAGAGACTGGACAAACATAGATGGTAATACCCAGAAAATCTTACCTTGAACATTTTTTAATGTATGTACCTATTTAATTCAAATAACATAATTAATAAGTAAATTTTGTGCAATTTCAAATGAAAATGAAGCCGAACTATCGTTAAATTTAAATCCAGCCAATTATTTTATTTTTACAGTGTAAGAGCCGCTCGCTCTTAGCATACTTTAAATCATCCCAAAATATTTAACAATACAATGAAACACATTATTATAATAATATGTTAATATGAAAACTGACTTTAATATACACTCATCAGACATAAATTACGGTCTAAAAGGTTTCCAACGGTGCTGCCTTTTTTTTTAAATTACAAAGAATAATTTTGTGTTCAAAGAATGTTTTAACTGTAAAAAAGCGTTATAAAACTTTAATTTTGTTAAGAATTATTTTACCAGTCGTAGTTAAAGCAACTAATGCATTCATGTTTGAGTTTTAAATTGGTCAAGAAGTTATTAAGGTGATTAATAATTCAAATTGGGCGGGGTCGAGTTGGATGCGATTATAATCCTTGCGATCGAAAAAGGTAGAGGTCAAATTGGCTCCGAATTATTTATCAAATGTATAATTTTATTATAACACTGGACACTGCTGCCAACTTACTTATATTAGGTATATAAAAACAAAGGCGCTCATAGACCTCACGACAGCTTGTGATACCGTAAACCACAGAAAACTCCTGCATAAGGTCTACAATATCACAAAAGAATTTCACCCAACACAAGTAATCAGATCCCTACTCCAGAACAGGAGATTTTTTGTCACATTGCAGTGGAAAAAGAGCCGATGGAGGAACCAGTCCAATGGTCTCCCACAAGGAAGTGTTTTGGCGCCTATTCTTTTCAATGTATATACCAGGACATGAACAGGACTGGTCAACCTGGAGAACATTGAATAGAATCAGAACGGGACTGTGAAAATTAATAAAATCAAGTGGGGGCAGTTGGAACAGAGCGATGCCTTATGCGAATGTGGAAAAATACAGTCCATGGGCCATCTTTTAGTATGTCAACAATGCCCAGGAACGTGTACCCTTGACGACCTCTGAAAAGCAAATAAAAAAAGACTTGACGCAGCCCGATACTGGGCGGATGTTCGGAGTCGAAAAATTAAAGTAAAGTAAGTCCGGAAATACCCTTGAATCAAGTCCCTCCATCTCGATTTTGGGAGTCACGGTGTCTAATAATATCTCTTGGCATGACCATGTTGCTAACATCGCAAAGTCAGCAAGTCAGAGGCTAGGTTTTCTGTGGAAAAGTAGAAAGCTTTTTACTCCTGATCAACTGTTGACGACGTACAATGCTCAAATCCGACCTATACTGGAGTATTGCTCGCACATTTGGGGTTTAGCACCGATGCATTCTCTTTTAGATTCCATTCGGAAAAGGGCCATTCGGTTAATAAACAGCTCAACTCTCACAGATACCCTTCACCCGCTAGAACATAGAAGAAGAGTTGCAGACCAGACATTACTCTACAGATATTTCCATGGCAGATGCTCCAGAGAAATAAAAACTCTTATACTACCACTGTCCACATTTGGTCGAACAACTCAGCACGCTGATCAGTCTCACCCATTTACTCTCAAGATTGAAACTACAGGGACCAATCTCCATCAAGAATCCTTCTTTTACAGGGCTGCTACGAAATTGAACAAGCTTCCAAAATCAGTTTTTTCAGAGAACTATGACCTGCAACTTTTCAAAAAGCGGGTCCACAATCATCTTCTTTCCATAATCCCTCCTTTTTTTAATAGTCGCAGTGCGGGCCGTCCGCGGCCCACACGATAGGTCTACCCTTTTTGCGACTATTTTCAGTAAGAAAAAAATACGATTACCGAATAACCCTGCTTGACGATTACAAAGTACGCGTGGAAAATTTTAGCGAGCAATAATGTATAAATGCGATAGTCCCAAAAACGAGAAAAATTATGGAAAACATCTTGAACGAAATTGTAAAGCGATGAAAAATAATGGGATTAGAGAAAAAACAAAAATAATGAGGCTAGGTAATACAAGGAATGATTAAATAGGAATACATGAATATGAAGAAGTGGAAAAGTTTAAATATCTGTGAACCACCATAGATAGAAAGGGAGACAGGAAACTTGAAATAGCAGTGAAAATAGTTACTACTAATTAAGCCCTCCATGCAAACAAATAATTAGTTAAAAGCAAATTACTCACGAACAAAACAAAAATAAAGATCTACAACGCAATAATTAAAACCAATTTTCCTACAGGCAGCAGAAACAATTATCACGACAAAGAAAGAAAAGAAGTTCTAAGAATCATGAAAACAAAAATTATGCGAGCAATATTAGGTCCAATTAAAATCACAGAAGGCGAATATACATATAATTAGAACATCTCCACGTATGGAGAACATGGAATGGAACATTAATTCATAAAATGCTAAAATGGGATCCAGGAGTTAGAAGACGTGGAAGACCCGGATCAGAATGTTTCAAGAAAGTAAAAGAAGATCTTAGCAGGAGTGAATAGTAGACAAGAAAAAGTGTACGGTATTGGATTCTACTTCATGTAACTTTCTACCCCTGTCACAACCAACCCCAGTCTTTTTCACTGAGAATAAATAACAATAAATCATTTTAATTTTAATAAGAACACCAAGATTGTTGTTCCACAAGGCTTTTACCATTTAATTGAAATCTGACCATACTTGTCCAATTCTTAGTCTGAACTTTTCTGTGTACCTATTCGTTATTATTAATACTTATTCCCAAGTATTTGTATCTTTTTTTTTGAGTTGCCAATACGTCATAAACTGGATAAAAAATCAGATAGGATATGAAAAAAACTCGGAATATACATATATCGAAGACTGGAGAAAGAGATTAGGACTGAAGCGTCATCAAGCTTTATTTGCTAATTGGACGCTAATATCAAAAAAATTCTCGCGGGACATTTATAAATTAAGCCCATAAAAAAAGAACCACTTAAGCACCTACTCAAGCGTAAAAAGTATTAAATATTATTCTTAAACGCTTGCAAAAAAACTAGCAAAACCAACATTGGCACAAAGGTAAAAGGAATTCGCTTCAAAAGATTTTAAGTGCATGTGCTTAACTATTTGAGTCTCTAAAAAGAAATTATTTTGGATATTAATAAGGTGCTATGAGTTCGTTCCTTTAATCGAATTAAAGCAATGTTGTTTTTTTTCGGAAACGATTTATTATTTATAAAATGACAATTTATAAATTATTTATCACATGTATTATCTTTTCGAAAGCAATTATTTATTTACGTCATCATTAACTTCCCAGTGGAAGTTATAGTAATGGCTCCGATTTTGCGATTCCCGAATTCTGACATATCTCCACATTTCAAGGTCCCCAGAGTCGAATACAATAGTTTTTAAGTAGACGTCTGTGTGTGTATGTATGTACTTATGTTCGTATGTTCGTTCGGAATTATTTTTCGTCTCGATGATCTCGAGAACAAAAAATGATATCGAAGTGGGATCGATTGCAATTTCACTCTTAGGATGCTATCATATGCTTGCTTAAAATCTATAAAAAGTTGATGCTATGTTTTGTTGTATTCCCAACACTTCTCTATCAACTGCCTTATAGTGAAAATCTGGTCTACTGTTGATCGATTCTTTCTGAATCCACACTGGTAATCTCCTATTTGGTACTCTACACACGCAGTCAGTCGCTCTAATAGAATTAGAGAGAATACTTTATATCCTGTGTTCATAAGCGATATACCTCTATAGTTTGCGCAGCATATTTTATCGTTTTTTTTATGAATGGGTTGCCACGTCTTATTCGTTCTCTATAGAGTACTCTGCCAGCGGTCTCTCTACTGGCAAATTATGCCCGAGCTCAGCCGTAGAGGGTAGAAGAAAAAAAAAATATATATATATATATAAAAGTGAGCCGCGCCACCGACTTAGACGGTTCAAGTCGGGAACCCCTAGGTCTTATAGGCACTATCAGAGCCACACGATAAACAACTGAGATTATGGTGAACTAAATAAATGAAATTATAGCTAAAATATATTAGATACTTTACTCCTACAATAAATCAAAGTACACAGTTCAATAATAAAATTATAACAAATATAGTCAAATTAACAGCTATGGTAAAATTTTTTTCGCTAAAACAAACCAAAAATTTAAAATTTACAATTTTATAAAATAACCAAAACAAAAGTAAGAGTAACAGACTAAAAAAAAAGGTATATAAGTCAACTCTTTAATAATACTAAATCAAACGTTCACAAAAGGCTGCTAATTTACTCATGTTTTTTCCATTTACATAAAGATTTACACTGTTAAAACAATCGAGTTTATTTAAAAATATATTTACAATGGTTGTCTTTTAAAATATCAATATTGTAGGATATTTACAAATAAGTATGAAGAAAATATTTTTATTTGGACATAAAGAATTATTGAGAAGATTATTTTGTAGAAGGAAAAAAAAAAGGAAGTTACAGGGTATTATAATACTTTCTTTGCAGGTGGTTGGTATTTGTTCTTTTTTCCATATCTGGTAGATCAGCTGATAGAAAGCGAATTCCAAAATTTCTCCTTCATGTTTCAGACATTCTGCCGATACAGTGTCGTTTTCTGGGGCTTTGTTATTTTTTAGTTTGTGAATAGCTCGTGATACTTCTTCCATTGTAGGTTCTTCCACTAAGGGTTCGGCCGTAAGATATGTATGGTTAGGTTAGGTTAGGTTTGATGTGAGTGGGGCGTGGTCGCCCCTCCACCGCGACCCTTAGTAGGTCTATTGTGGCTCACCCCTAGAGGCTACAGTTCACCGCACAATCCAGCCCTTCTTACGAAGTTCATGGTTGTATAGGGTGAGGTTTTTTTAAAATCGGTAAGTTCTAGGTTAGTGTAACCAAATATGTTGAACCTTATTCTTCCCAGGCCGGGGCATGAACATAGTATATGTTCAGCAGTTTCGTCTTCCACGCAGCAGAACCGACAGTCCGTTTGTTCGTTCAGATCTATCTTTCTGAGGTGGTATCTTAGACGACAGTGTCCCGTAAGCAGTCCTGTTAGAATACGTAGGTAATTTCTGCTCCATTCTAGGATCTGCTTAGTTGTGTTTCTTGAGGGTTGTAACGGTAAAAACGCCTTCGAGTGGGTTAGCCCTGGTATGTCGGACCAGTACGTGAGTATTTTCCTCTCCGCCCAGTCCGAAATAATTGTTTTGGCGGCACTTGTGGTGACTCCAAAAACCGGTTCTGGTCCAGTGAACGCAGATTCGGCCCCCTGTTTTGCAAGGGTGTCGGCTTTTTCGTTTCCTTCCACCCCCTGGTGCCCAGGTACCCACAGTAGGGTCACCCTGTTGTTCGCACCAAGGTACTCTAAGGATTCGATGCAATTCCACACAAGTTTAGAATTTATCTTGTTGGAGCTCAGTGCTTTTAAAGCGGCCTGGCTATCTGATATTATATTTATGTTTTTGTTTGCTAGAGGTCTGTTGGTCAACTCTCTTGCACACAATTCGGTAGCGAATACTTCAGCCTGAAAGATTGTGGCATACCTGCCAAGACTGTTAGATATTTAAATCTTTGGTTTCCTGCTGAAAACACCGGCCCCAACTCCATCTGGAGTATTTGAGCCGTCTGTGTACATTACGTATTCAGTCTCTGGGAAGAGGATTTGTCCCCTTATCCATTCGTCTCTCTTCGGAAAGAGGACTTTGAACGACTTTTCTACGTGTATTTTTGTGGCTAGCAAGTCAGGAACCATCCCGAGAATTTGGTGGTTTTAAGAGGATATGTATACTCAAGTCTGCCTTTATCCGTCTGTATATTCAGAAATTCATCAAAATATCTTCTCCAGGTCTGTATGTACGTATGTTCTTATGTTCGTATGTGCGTGGGACCAATTGCAACTTGGAACTGATTAGATTTACAGCAAAATCGGTCTAGCTGTTTTTTATGAATAATCAAAAAACTAAAAAAAATGGTAAACTACCTGAATTTTGCAATTTATAAATTATACTATTTTTAATACAGAATTTTAAGATCTTTTGAATATTATGATTATTGCATTTTGGGAATATTTGTATGAAAAATATAATGACAATATTTCATAAAAAAGAAAACAAAAAAAGGAATTGGAGAATTTTAAACGTGCGTCAGTATTGAGAGAATAGCATTGAAGACGCTATAACAGTGAAAAATTATTGTTAGTAATAATCAAGCATTGTTTATAGCAATTAAATATTGTTACTAATAAATGATTATTAATCATAATAAGAAAGAAAAAATTCAATTGTTATAAAATAGCTCCCGCTATAAAATGCTTATAAAATGACAAGAAAAAGTTTGAAAGAATACGGTTGACATAAACAGTTAATGCCAATTATAATTTGAAATAGTTTTTTATAATAATTTTAATAATAATAATTATAACTACAAAACGTATGGTATTTTTTCATTATTTCCACTGGGAAGTTAGTCGTGTGGACCTCTCATGTCGCATCCAGACCACTGATATTTAAATATTACTTTCACCCTCTTAAGACTCAGATTAAGCCATCTTCGGTACATGATGAAAGCATATTAAACAGCCACACGATCCATTTAATCCTATTAGATGAACAGTGATTAGCGTAAACATTTATATATAGTCAGTTTCGGACGGCAACCCAACAATTTATAATTAAGTTAATATAAAAGAATCACCGCGACTTAAACGATCTACAATTATCATTAAATTAAATTCGGCGGCGTATCTTGCGTTGCTACCATTTGATTTATTTACGTGGACATAATACTTTTGACAGACGTGTCAGGCCCAACATAATGAAGCTTCGAAAAAGAGAAATAAATTATTAGATTACTAAGATTTTTTTAGTTTTATCTCTATTACATATTTTAACTGTGTGTATATATTGTCACTGTAGTGTTTAATTTTAAAACGTCAACAACAAATAAAGGATAAACATTAATGGTTTATTATTATGGAGATAATTTACTAATGAAAGACACACTGTTCATCAGAACACCAGTATCTACAATAAAGTGTATTGGAATTGACAAAAAATAAAAAAATTACAAGTGGATTCTTTCGAGATCATTAAAGGTTACAACTTTTTTTTTTTAAAAAACTATTGGCTTAGATATATTATCAGTGCGCGTCGGCGACGACGACGAGAAGATAGCAGTTGAGAATCGGCAAGCTGGAGAAATGCTCTGAGGTGTGGGCAGCTTCACCACCGGAACCTTTGATGTCTTGACTCATTTTTGCTATTCGACGACGCCTTCCGCAGCGTACTTGGTGGATTCCTTCGATAATTTAGTCAAGCTGGCTCTATTGGTTTTTTACCTACTACCGGATATCAAAAGGAAACTTGGCGCGATGTCATAAAGATAAATATATCAAATATTTAGTAGATGAAATGGTGCGAGAACGAGGCGTATGTAATTGTACTTCGATTGCCACCCTACCACTGTGAGTTAAATCCAATAGAACTTGTATGGGCTCAAACAAAACATGAAGTAGCAGGGAACTATGTTACTTTCAAATTAAATGACGTAAAACATCTGCTTAGTAGTGCCGTCAACAATGTAACCTCACAGATAATTGCATTGAAATTACCATCGAACCCGTAGTTGTGAATCTAGGCAAAGATATTACTGATAAATCTGAAGATTGCATAGACAACTCAGATTAGAATGAAGTTAACTTTTATCTGCTCATATTTTTTATAGATAATAGAAATAGGTATTCAATTATGTTTAACTATTTATTACTAGTACTATCATCTCAAGACTATTACAGTTTATAACAAAATATGTATTAATATTTGAATTTTTTTTTTACTGAAAATAGTCGCAAAAAGGGTAGACCTATTGTGTGGGTCGCGGACAGCCCGCAATGCTACTATTAGAAGGAGGAAGGATTATAGAAAGGAAATAATTGTGGACCCGCTTTTTAAAAAGTTGCAGGTCATAGTTCTCTGGAAAAACTTATTTTGGAAGCTTGTTCCATTCTGGAGCAGCCCTGTAAAAGAAGGATTCTTGATGAAGATTGGTCCTTGTAGTGTCAATCTTGAGAGTAAATGGGTGAAACTGATCAGCGTGCCGAGTTCTTCGGCTGAATGTGGCCAGTGGTGGTATAAGAGTTTTTAATTCTCCGAAGCATCTGCCATGGAAATATCTGTAGAGTAATGTCTGGTCTGTAACTCTTCTTCTATGTTCTAGTGGGTAAAGGGTATCTGTGAGAGTTGAGCTGTTTATCAACCGAATGGCCCTTTTCTGAATGGAATCTAGAAAAAGAAGAGAATGCCTTGGTGCTGAACCCCAATTGTGCGAGCAATACTCCAGTAGAGGTTGGATTTGAGCCTTGTACGTCGTCAACAGTTGATCAGGAGTAAAAAACTTTCTGGCTTTCCACAGAAAACCTAGCCTCTGGCTTGCTGACTTTGAGATGTTAGCAACATGGTCATGCCAAGACATATTATTAGACACCGTGACTTTTAAAATCGAGATTAAGGGACTTGATTCAAGGGTTTTTCCGTAACTTATAACTATAAACGTGTAATATCAATTTAGTAATGTAAATTATTTTTCTTCAAATTATGTCAAATTATGATAAGTGAGATAAATCTTATAAAATTGTTCAAATTTGTTATGTCCTTTATATTTTTTGGTAACATTAATAAAAGAAAGACATAATATGTAACATTTTTTTTCGTATTAAACTTATTTGATAATTATTATTGGCGGTTTTCCCCATCTTGGGCATCTTTAAAAGAAGAACAGAATTTTTGTGACATCTAATTCGTTCTAAAATGCTGAAGATAATTTTTAATAATATAATAATAACCACACGTCTATGACTCGTCTATTTCAATTCCTCTCGGACCCGCAAAAGTCTATGTTGAAATTATGAGTCACTCTCTACAATTGTGGGATTCTACTATACTTCCTTGTAATCGTCAAAGAGGGCTGTTTGGCAATTGTTGTGTTTTGTATCGGTTCCAATTCCACTCCGTCAATTTTAACCGCTTTCCATAGTAATTCATTTCTAACTTGTACTGTGGCAATCTTCTTCTTCCGGTACCCTGTCCGAGTATTATCGAACGTTGGCAATCATATTGGATATAAAAACTTTGTTTTGCAAGAGTGACTCGGTTGGATAAAGTAAAAAATAGTGAGATAAGAAAACGCTTTGGTGTAAAAGAAGATGTGGTTACAAAGATAGATAAAGAAATGCTTAGATGGTTTGGATACGTCGAAAGGATGGATAAAAGAAGATTGACGAAACAAATTTATAAGACGAGTGTGAATGGACAAGTCGGTAGAGATCGACCTCGGCGAACATATCTCGATCAGATCAACATTGTTTTGAAGAAAGGCCAGGTCAAGAGTACCAACAACCGAAGAGCATGTATGAGAGCCCTAATAAAAGTAGAAGAAGCAAAAGATGTGTATAAGAACCGTAGCGGAAGTGGAAGGAAGTGGTCTCTGTCTACCCCTACAAGAAAAAGGCGTGACTATATGTATGTATGTATTTATCGCAGCTAGAAATAGTTCAGCGGATGATTTGCGGTACAACTCTCGAAGATTTCGTATTGTATTGCCACTGTGGCAATAATAATTTAATATTTAATCGCAGTTTGTTATACCTATTTAAAGAGGAAATTCCAAAACGTTATTTTATTTCCAATTACATTTAAAAGATTTAATTTGTAAAAGTTCATCAGTCTTAAAGTGTTGATTTGTTTATACGGGTCTTTGTTAGGTCTTACTCACTGATTAATTGTCTCTTTTATGTTACAATAATATTAAAGCTATTGTTTTAATGTCTATAAAAAATCCACTATTATGTTTATTTAGCAGCGTACTTTTTATTAAATCACAGAAAAACCTTGTTTGCTAAAAATAGCAATCATAAACCACCAGAATTATTAATCGATTTATACTCGTAGGCGTAGTCGTATTTTGCAATCCGTTTTTGAATTTTTTACTGACGAATTTACATGACAGTAAAAAAGTTTTTATTTTTCCAAATAACTGCAAACAAAGCTCTCGGTCTTTTACTAAAAACAGTCAAATTTTTTGATAGCTAAAAAATATAATAGATCTTTTTTTAATAAAGCTTATCCACCATGTATTTACATGGAAATTTTTTTAATACTTCATAATATACATACATAGAAAACCTTCTAATATTTGTTTTCAAAATTACACCGAAGATGTTAAATAAAATTTTAAACAACCAAAGTTTTTTAATTATTTATTCTTTTTTTATTGATTTGCAAAATTTAAAATAAATTATTGTTCGAGGAACATTTTAATAAAAAATTCTAAACCTAATGTAACAGTTTAAGGTTATCGCTCATTTGTCCGTCGCAGCACGACCCGATGCTGTCCAGCGCGAGACGGCGCGGCGACAGCATACTTTTACAACCGGCCCTGTAATTTGTCCGCGACCGAGGATCGACCGCAACGAGGGTGCATATTAATGAGCCTTTGTCGGTTTCCGCCTCCGTCTAATAAACTCTCGCGTCCAGAGACTTCCCGATGGTTCCATTGCGTTCGAGAAATGGTCTAGAATTATCATTAAGAAATAAAAAAAGGACAGCGGTCGTAACAAAGGACAGTTTTAAAATTGTTTACGAGTTATGAAATGTAAATAGTTGTAAAAGTTGTAATTAGTCGAATATCTAAGTGAAAATGTATGTAATTTATAAGAGTAAACTTCTTTAGATTTTAAACTCGATGAAATGGAAAAAAAAAGATTCTAAAAAGAGACAAACACTTAACATCTATAGGATTAAGCCTACGATAAAATGAGATAAAAAAAACATTATACAGCGTTATCGGTCTCCTCTTTCTGCGGTGTTTCGTACGTAGCCATCCCACGCCTGTTTGAATAGTTTACATAGGCGTACGATGAAATATATTCGTTTTGTGTAAATTTCTGTTTAAAACATGAAACAGATTAATAAATAAAATTCAACTATTTTTTACAATAAATGTTGCCGTCTGTTTTATGAATTTTACTTCTACTGCATGTGAACTGCACAAACACATTTGTTTTTTAACTTCCGTGTTGGGTTGTAGGGTGGAAGCATAAACGACTTTTATTTTTAATAATTTCGAAACTGTTACCGGGAAAATTTATTTCAAATAGTCAACTGATTTCTATTAAACGGTTATCTCTTTATTCAATAAGAAATTTGACGAATAGCTTCCTTTAGTTTCTTTTGTTCTTCATTGCTATTCAAAATCATCATCCACATTTATGGACTTTATATTTACTAGCAACTGATTTTTACAAATCAAATTTGAGTAAAAAATTATTTAATAATAATTACGCAGAATTACTTTTTTAATTAAAAAATATATAAACATGTCATAATTTTATTCACCCGAATTTTCAGCTGCAGCAAGAATTACAAGCAAAAAGCTGCCGTAAAATCGAATTTTTATTGATTTGAGGGTTCCTGTGGCAGCGAACGATTCATGATGTTTGAAAGGGGAACATTAAAAGAGCCAGTATTTTTTGCAAAAGGCGTACTTGCTTTGAACACCATATTTTTGGTCAAGCCCATTCAGAAAACGTTCGGTCAAAACAATTTTGGTTTGTAATTTTCGCTTTGAACACTGTTTTTTGATAGAAAAGTTTATCTAATCATAGCTTGAAAAGTGTTATAAGAAATTTGCGCCATTAAACACAACCATTTGTCGTTGAAGTGCTGAATATAAACGGGATTGTATAGACAGCTATGAATCAAGACCTCCAAAAAAGGTGACTGCACAAGAAAACATCAATAGAATCATCAACATTATTTTGTATTAGAGCAAAATAAAGTGCAGTAGATAGCCACCATCCTTAATTTATCAAAAGACAGTGTATACAATATTTTGCACGAAATTTTGGGCCTGAGAAAATTTATTGATTAAAAGAGTAACAAATTAAACTGAGAAAATGATGGAATGGGAATGATGAGATGTGCAAGCAGGATTTAGAAGAGTAAGGAGATGTATGGATCAGGTCTTTTCATTACGAGGTAAGGTCGAAAAATTCTTGGCTAGAAGTCAGAAGGTCTATTGCGCATTTATAGACTTGGAAAAGGTCTAGGACAGAGTGGTGAGAAGTGAATTGTGGTAGACATTGTCTATATATGGGGTGAGCTGTAGTTTAATACGAGCACTGAAATCACTTTACGAGGATTCCACTGCTTGTGCCAGGATAAATGGAGCTTGCACGGACTGGTTTAACATCGAAACAGGTGTGAGACGGGGAAGTGTGGCTTCGCCATGGCTGTTTAACTTATACATAGACGATTATTTTAAAAATTTAAAAGAGAGTGCGTATGTATTGAAAATGAATGATTTGATCGTCAAATGCCTTCTTTACGCCGATGATCAAGTCATAATAGCGTCATCTGAAGAGGAGTTGCAGGCGATGGTTAATGTTATGCATGATGCAATGAAAATCAAAAGGATAAAAATAAATGTAAGCAAAACGAAAGTAATGGTTTTTGAAAGAGAAGAAAGCATGAAAAACTGTAAAGTTTCGATTGAGAGAGAAAGAGTGGAACAAGTACCTAAATGAATTTGTGTATATGGGTTTACGAGAATGGAAAGTATGTCAATGACATTAAGGGAAGGATGTTGGCAGGAAAACAAATGAATGGGGCACTGCATAGCTTTATGAACAGACAAAAAGTGTCAAAAAAGGCATGTCTGGCTGTGCATAGAGGTATGTTGGTTCTTACACTTATGAATGGTAGTGAATGTTGGCTTTGGCAAAAAAAGCATGAAAACAGGATTAATGCAGCGAGTGTAAATGGACAAGTCGGTAGAGGTCGACCTCGGCGAACATATCTCGATCAAATCAACATTGTTTTGAAGAGAGGCCAGGTCAAGAGTACCAATAACCGACAAGGATGAATGAGAGCACTGATGAAAGTAGAGGAAGCAAAAGATCTGTGTAAGAACCGTAGCAAGAGGAAGGAAGTGGTCTCTGCCTACTCCTACGGGAAAAAGACGTGACTATATGTATGTATGTATGAAAATTGTTTTCCAAATGGGGAGCGTTAGCTCCAAGTGGAACCGATAAAAACTTGTTATCGTGAAAACATTATTCATTCTTGAATAAGCCAATACTGATTATAATCCCCAATGTGATTTATTTTTTTAAACTTAAAAAATCAGAAAAATATTTCTTATACTCTTTGGGTAAAAATTTTACGTTTTAGGTTTGTAACAATATCATTACTTAATTCTACTTGAGTTGCCACATTTTTAATAAAAAATTATAACTTAGGCATGTTATTTTGTTAACAAAAGATTATTAATTTTTATATAGTCATGTTCTTTTTTGGGAACGAATATCTTCCCATTGTAAATTAAATTTATACCTACATCCTCAACGAAGATCAACTATTGAAATTCCTAACATAACACAAGATCCCTTACTCGGAATGGATACATCTGAAGGAAGAAATATATTAATAACATCTTCATTATGCGCTTCCTCATGTCGCATCAATGAAATGAAAAAATGTTTTGATTGTTGGTGGCATTTTTTTTTAAAGCAATTAATGTGGATTTGTAAATACGTAGGTAGCTCACTTATTTTAACAAACTTACTATGATTTTCATTAATTTCATTATTGACTATAAATGAAAAAGATTATTCACGTCTCAAATGTAGTAGCACTATGATAAAGCAAATAAAAATCGATTCCATTACTATACTTAAAATTAATCGTTCTGCGGGAACATGTTTCATTAATATATCAATCATAGGGGTAATAAAATATAATTAATCAAGGCGTTCACGTTTTTTAGGAGAAATTTATTATAAACATATTATATGTAATTATTTTGAAATTTAACTAAGAAATTCATCTTAAATTTTTAATAACCTCAAAAACGTGCCTAATTTTTTTTTATACAAACAGTTATTACCTTTTTATTGCTTACATGTTTAATTAGAAATTGCATTTAAAAAATTTAACACTAAAATGTTTTGTTAAACTTCACCTTCGTAATTTATTTTTCGGTATAATTGATATTATGATGACAATAAAATTTGAAGCGTTAACATTTTCTTCAATTATTTACACTTTTTCAGAATCTAGCTGAAAATCTTTAACACGAAAACTGCCAAATCGATAAAATTCTGTTTGACACGAGACGTATTTCATGCAGCTTGACAAAAATCAAAATTCAACTATTTATTTTGATTAAAATTAATAAAATAATACCAAACTATTTCTATGAATGTTCAAGTGCCGTAGAATATTTTACTATGTGTGTATTTTCTGAGTAAAAGTCTAAGGGGAAGGGCCACGCATAATATGTATAAAATCAATATAACTCCACAGCGCTACCTTGGTACGAACCCGCGATTTTTGACATTTGTCCACAAATCAGCACTATTTATAAAAAAAGCAAACCTTCAGACACATTTTTTTATTCATGACTTTAAAAAAAATAATCAATACTTACTAAAATTAGAGAAAGTAAGGGTTGTTAACTATTACGGCTATATCCGATCAGTGAAAAATAGTTGATCCAATTCAATAGGGCGATGAATACGCTACCATTTGCGTTAACAACGAAAATCACTATGTATTTTCACAATTTAACTCGATAACACTTTTCAATATTCAGTTAATAGAACATCTCTCACTAAAAACAAGCCCGCAATCTCACCGCATCGATACTGGCCTAGCCTGCTTCTAGACGCGGTTTGAGTTTGGGGCGCGCATATGGAGTTTACAGCAGACCACGGCGTCACGATCGTTGACGTTTCGAGCCGAACGCGTTCTAAAAATGGCCGATCTTCAATCCACCCTCACTTCGCTATTACTATTACATAATTATTATTGCTCCGCTTTACCGCTAGGCGGTAGCGCTTGCTAGAGGAAGACGCCGAACATATCCATTTCTTAAGAATTGCTATCCCGAATCTATACATAGATTTATTACCCCCTCTAAACCAAAATGCAAAAAAGTAAATTTAATAAGAGAGCTTTGCAATCGGCCTTTTATAATGAGGTCAACGACCAGATTTCTTTGATTTAGCACTTTAATACGACCAAAACATTATTTAAAACTAATCGAATGAAGCACTGGTACAAAAATTCTCGAGGTCGAGGTGCCCAAGTGCTTTGTTTAGGCCCGACCCTATTGTTAAATAATAAAGTGAGACAGAGATTACATAAATGCGAGGAATAACTAAAAACAGTGTCGGGTTTAGGCACATTTTATTGGCTAAGGATTGGCTTTTGTTTCATGTATCATCATCTTTTGTATTATCCTGACCGATAATGAAATAAACATTGTTTTAATAGAGGCGGCTCGCTTTGTAATTCATTAAAAACTGATGAACAATTCGCGTGTCCCGATTCATTATTATTATTCATACCATCAAACGAAGTATAATAATATATTTTACCTATTGGTGTTTTTTTACTATTCTGTTCTTTGTTGCTTTGGGATTAAAAATGTCGCACCTGAAAAACTGCCGCCTGAGGCGACCGCCTCGCCTGCCTCACCCCTAGCACGGGCCATGGTTTTAGGCATCAACCATATAGGTTTTTAGCGCGGTACGCTTGACATAAATTTACAAAAGCAGTATAAATTATAACCCAATATGTCATACTATTAGAACCCGGCAGACGTTGTCCTGCCCGAACGTTAGCTTGCCTGCTTTGGAAATCTCACTATCATACTCAGCGACCCCGTAAACTATGAATTCGAAACTAAATCGGCTTTTTTAATAGTTTTTATATTTCATCCCCTTCCCACCCCTTTTGTATGGGTGCTAAGATAATTGGGAATGTTACTATCAAAGTCAGCGACCTCAAAAACAATTAATTTGACATTAATATCAGTGTTTTTCATAGTTTTTATATTTCATCGCTTCCCACCCCTTTCGTATAGGCTCTAAAAAAATGGGAAATGTCACTATTATACTCAGCGACCCCAAGAATTATGAACTTGACACTAATATCGGCAATTTTTAATTGTTTTTATATTTCATCCCCTTCCCACCCCTTTTGTATGGGGGATAAGATATTGGGGAATGTTACTATCAAAGACAGCGACCTCAAAAACTATGAATTCGACATAAATATCAGCGTTTTTTATAGTTTTTATATTTCATCGCTTCCCACCCTACTCGTATAGGTGCTAACAAAATTGGGAATGACACTATTATACTCAGCGACCCCAAGAATTATGAACTTGACACTAATATCGGCAATTTTTAATACTTTTTATATTTCATCCCCTTCCCAGCCCTTTTGTATGGGTGATAAGATATTTGGGAATGTTACTATCAAAGCCAGCGACCTCAAAAACTATGAATTCGACATTAATATCAGTGTTTTTTATAGTTTTTATATTTCATCGCTTCCCACCCTATTCGTATAGGTGCTAACAAAATTGGGAATGACACTATTATACTCAGCGACCCCAAGAATTATGAACTTGACACTAATATCGGCAATTTTTAATACTTTTTATATTTCATCCCCTTCCCACCCCTTTTTTTATGGGTGATAAGATATTTGGGAATGTTACTATCAAAGCCAGCGACCTCAAAAACTATGAATTCGACATTAATATCAGTGTTTTTCATAGTTTTTATATTTCATCGCTTCCCACCCCTTTCGTATAGGTGCTAACAAAATTGGAAATGTCACTATTATACTCAGCGACCCCAAAAGTTATGAACTTGACACTAATATCGACGTTTTTAAAAGTTTTTATATTTCAACCCCCTCTTATCTCTTTCGTAGGCTTGCCTGCTTTGGGAATGTCACTATCAATCTCTGCGTCAAGAAGACTAAAAATTCGACACTTATATCGGTGGTTTTAATATATAAATATATATTAAGCGTTTTTCCGCATGAACGGAAATACTCCTTTGCTGTATGATAGCTTGAAGAGTCTACAGAGAACTGGGGTGAGCTCTTGAGCACAGGTCTTTAAGACAATTGTCGCAATTTCATCTAGTCCTACTGCTTTATTAGAGTCAAGATTTCGTAGGATTTTCCTGATAGTGCGATGGCGGATAGCGACCTCGGGCATTGATGAGTTTATTTTAGGTATCGTTCGGGGTTGTTTTCCATTGGTATCGAGGGTTGAGTTAAAACTGAACATTTCGGCCAGCAGATCCGCTTTTTCCTTGGAAGATACGGCTGTCGTGCCGTCGGATCTCCTGAGTGGTGGTAAAGAAGAAGTTGTGAAGTTCTTATTTATGGCCTTAGCCAAAGATCAGAAGGTCTTTGATCAAGGAGTGGCATTGACAAGCTAATTGCATATTCTTGTGTCGTAAGATTCTTTGGCAAGGTCAATCGTTTTATTGCATATGTTCCTCGCGTGGACAAAGGCTTCTCGGTTAGCAATTGTCGTGGATTCGCACCAGAGTCGATATGCTTGATTTTTGTCACGCACGGTTGCATTCTTGGTTGAACCAGGGTTTGGGGTTGGAGGTCCGTCTTGTACCATAAGAAATGTATAATTCCATACCTAGCCTTTAATTTCGGTGACAGATTCTGCACATGTTAATGGGTCTTGTGAGCGAAAGCAGACATCTTTCCATGGAATTATTTTGTTAAAATAATTAATCCTGCAAGCCCTAAAATTTAAAATATCAAACAAATAGGTCATAGTCATTTATTATTACATTAGTATTAATTATTTATTATGCTCAATAAACTATTGGAACTTTAATCAATTCACTTATCATTTATTTACTTGCTGCCCATTATCGTTACGTTACGTTCTTTATTTAATAACATTCATCTATACCTACACACACGTAACAATATATACAGGGTTGGTAAATAAGTGCGACAAACTTCAGGGGGTGATTCTGCATGAAAAAATAATTACATTTTACTATATAAACGTATGTCCGTTAAGTTTTTCTTAAAAACTGACGATTTATTTATTGTTCTGAAACCGGTCGAGATTTGCAAATGAAATTTGGTGGATGCGCGTTAAGATGTTATATTTTTTTGCATAAAAACGGCGCCCCATACGAAATAAAGGCAAGAAAGATTTTTTGTCACAAATTGAACGAGGAATTTAAACACTATTTTGTATTTGAAATATCTCAGTGGCGTACAATTTTTTTCTCTAAAAAAATTATGATAATCACTCGTATGCGCGCCAATGATAAATATAAAATTCTTAATTGCATGTCAAAAAAATGCGCAATATCTACCTCTTAAAACCCACCAAATTTCATTTGCAAATCTCGACCGATTTCAGAGCAATAAATAAATCGTCAGTTTTTAAGAAAAAATTTAACACCCCGTATCTCTGAAACGAATTATTTGCGGACATACGTTTATAAAGCAAGCTGTCATTATTTTTTTATGCAGAATCACCCACTGAAGTTTGTCGCATTTTTTACTAACACCCTGTATATAAGGGCGTCAAATGGTCTTAGGCCTATGGTGCCATCGAACCTAAATCTGCCACTGACCAAAGTGCCATACAGGACAAATAATTAGTTAAAGACATAAAGAAGAAAAATTGTTAAGAAGATAAGAATTATATTGCTATTTTTATTCATTCGCAATATTGCTTAAGCATAATTTAATCTATGAGATGAGAAACCTTGAGTTACCCGAATATTTATAAATATTATTAAGTACTTAAATCAAGATATAACAAATTGGCGTCGAGGTGAAAACATTTATTCCGGGGAATCATCGCAACCTTAGGAAACTTTCCCCTGGATGACTTGTTTTTCTAACCCATCTCTCCGAATGACATGGCCAAAGTATTTGAGGGTGTTTCTTTGGATGTCTGGTAACAACCGTTCATTTTCCGCAATTCTTAGCTCTTGAAGGATTCTGCGGGCCGTCCATGGAATTCTAAGCATTCGTCTATAGCATGTCATTTCGAAAGCTTCGATCCGGCGTCTACATGCCACATTGATAGTCCATGACTCGGAGCCGTAGGTAGCGATTGAGAATACAAGTGATTTCATGAGGCGTTGTTTAGTAGCTTTACTTATGTTGTGATCTTTCCATACTTTTATTAGTTTGGCTTACGGTGTCCTTGCCATCCCGATCCTTTTTTTTTATGAAAATAGTCGCAAAAAGGGTAGACCTATTGTGTGGGCCGCGGACGGCCCGCACTGCGACTATTAGTAGGGGAAGGGATTATGAAAAGGAAATGATCGTGGACACGCTTTTTAAAAAATTTCAGGTCATAGTTCTCTGGAAAAACTGATTTTGGAAGCTTATTCCATTCCGTAGCAGCCCTGTAAAAGAAGGATTCTTGATGGAGATTGGTCCTTGTAGTGTCAATCTTGAGAGTAAATGGGTGAGACTGATCAGCGTGCCGAGTTCTTCGGCCGAATGTGGCCAATGGTGGTACAAGAGTTCTTATTTCTCTGGAGCATCTGCCATGGAAATATCTGTGGAGCAATGACTGGTCTGCAACTCTTCTTCTATGTTCTAGAGGGTGAAGGGTATCTGTGAGAGTTGAGCTGTTTATCAAGCGAATGGCTCTTTTCTGAATGGAATCTAGAAGACGAAGAGAATGCCTTGGTGCTGAACCCCAAATGTGCGAGCAATACTCCGGTAGAGGTCGGATTTGAGCAATGTAAGTCGTCAACAGTTGATCAGGAGTAAAAAACTCCTTTTTAATTCCTTTTCACTGCCACCTTTGTTCGTGATGCAAGCACCGAGATATATAATTGACTCTGTACTTTATGTCAGGTATTGAAGAAGGGATTCGTGGTAAAACTCCGCTTTTATCCACGATCATGAGACAACACTTGCTCCTGTTGAGTTTTAACCCCGATTCTGCACTAAATTCTTCGACTCGTTTTTATAAGTTTCTCATTTTTTCTTCACTGCTTGCTAAGATTGTCGTGTCGTCCGCGCATCTGAGATTTGAGATTTTTCTTCCGCCAATGGATATTCCTCCTTCCCAGCGATCTGTTGCCTTCTTTAAGATCCACTCCCCGTAAATGTTAAAGAGAAGGGGGGAAAGAATGCACCCTTGTCGGACACCTTTTTCTACTTGGAATTCCTTTGACAACACAGACATAGGCTTTGTTGTGTACATATAGTTGGCGTATGAGATGTGTTAGGTGGTTCGGTACGCCCGTCTCTTCTAGAACCTTCCATTAAATGGTCCAGTTCACAGTGTCGAATGCTTTGGTGTAATCAAGAAAACAAAAAATGGTTGGGACATTGTATTCGTACAGGTAACGCTAGGATAAGAAAAATCGCCAACTGTGAAGTAATCAAAAAGTTTTCTTTCGATCCTGAAATTTATAAAAATTAGTTTACAATTTTTAACGTGTCAAATGGTAATCGGAGAGTTGTTAATAGAATAAGCGAGAAATTCAAACTGTCACCGATTAAAAATCAATAAAATCGAATTCTCAGGCAAAACAAAATAGATTCTCAAAAATTTTCTCAATTTATGCAATTTTAACAATTTCACTATACTCACACTGCAAAGCCAGTAAAAAAGTCGGATTTAATCGCACAACAACAGCACCACTTCTACCCCAACTTTAAAATGTTTGAAACAAAAAAGAAAAACTTCCGCAAGTACAAGCTAAGCTTTGAAAACTATTTGGAAATAAAAGTGATCCTTTACATCTTCAAATAGAACAACGAATATTTCGCGAAATTTTTGCTCAACCCGATCGGAGCCAATAACTTCAACAATGTTGATCTGAACGAGATATGTTCGCCGACGTCAACCTCGGCCGACTTCCGTCCATTCACACTCGCCTTATAAATTTGTTTCGTCAATCTTCCTTCATCCATTCTTTCTACGTGTCCAAACCATCTAAGCATTCCTTTGTCTATCTTTGTAACCACATATTTTTTTACACTACGGCGTTCTCTTATCTCACTATTTTTTACTTTATCCAACCGAGTCACTCCGGCTATACTTCTCAGACTACTTATCTCCGCAGCATTAATCCTATTTTCATGCTTCTTTTGCCAAACTCAACATTCACTACCATACATAAGTGTAGGAACCAACACACCCCTATGCACAGTCAGGCGTGCCTTTTTTGACACTTTCTGGATGTTCATAAAGTTATGCAGTGCGCCATTCATTTGTTTTCCTGCCAACACCCTTCACTCAATGTCACTGTCATACTTTCCATCTCTCGTAAACTTTGAACCCAAGTACACAAATTCATTCACTTGTTCCATTTTTTCTCTCTCAATCGAAACACAGTTTGTCATGCTTTCTTCTCTTTCAAAAACCATTACTTTCGTTTTGCTTACATTTATTTTTATTCCTTTTCAGGGCATCATGCATAACATTAATATAGCTTATTTCAATTATATAAAAAAAATTTAAAGGTAAAGACAACAAGAAAGTGATGGATAAATCAAATTTTTAGCCAACAGAATAGACTGAATATGTCCCTAGTAGGTAGACAATTTTACAAAAGATTTGACATAATGTCCATAATATAATAAATTTCCACTTACCGCAGAACATAAACAATCCTGGAATTTAGCTGTAAAATCGTGTTTCTCGGACTAAAATTTTTTCTTATTAGTTAAATTACATGAATCTTTCAATTCTACAATTTTCTTAAAATTTGGTTTACACCTTGGGGAATAGGATAATGCACATCCTTGGAAGATTTCGATCAAACTAAAAGCGCATAAAAATCCGACAGAAACTATCTTATCATCACACTTTTATGTTTAATATTTTCGATCTAACCTAAATATTCTCATCGACCCAAAGATTGATTTAATCGAAAACAATATTTATTAAAATAGGATCTTCTCAATTAATCAAGATACTAAATTTCAGGCGTTCAAAATATAAAAAACCAATTTCAAATTATCGTCTATATTTTCTCTCAAAACCTTTTATAAAGCAGAAATAATTTAATATAATAAACTTGTATTGTAAATTATTTCAATTAAAAAAGAAAACATAATAATTTCACAAAGAAATCAATCCATTACCTTTCTGCTTGCAAAAAAAAGGCACCTAGACTGCACGTTCGAAAGATAAAGAGTACTTGCCCCTTTTTTATTTCTTAATAAAATTTTCACATATAGCATGTTAACGGTTGTTGCCATATTTATTTAAATTCTTTAAATATTTACCACTTTGTGATTTGCATTCTATAAATTAATTTGATGAACATACGATTTATTCAGTGTAATTTACCTCTCAGACATCCTATCGTTATTCTGAAATACTTGATTTGTACAAAGAGGGCATAAAATGAATGAATTAGTTGAACGAAATTAAACCAAAATTACAATATGGAAAATCACGTAACGCGAGATGGCGCTGTCAATGACAAAATGTTGGATCAAGGTGTGAACAACAAATATTCTGTCATTTGATCACTAGTAAAACCAATGTTTTTATTGAAAGAAAGTTCAATTATCTCAGAGATTGGAGTTAATTTTTTGTGTTAAACTATTGGATTTAGGCTGGATTTAAACCTTGTTTTCGACGTTTCAGTTTTATTGTCGCTGGATTCTTGTTTGGCTAGCTACAAAAGCCAATCAAAGAACGCAAAAGGCAACGATTGAGGATGTAAACAAGGCAAAGAATGAGTATAAAAAGTTAAAAGGTGTGTCAAAAGAGGTTGTGGCAAAAAAGAAAGAGAGTGATAAAGATGAACTTGATAAAAGGTTATCTGAAGATTTCCAAAACAATATTAAACTTTTCTGGAAGTCCATAAGAACAGTCAGAGGTAAAAATACTACCTTGCAACTGGAAAAAATCAGAAACCAAGATGGTAGTATGGTAAAAGGAGAGCAATGCGTATTAAAGAGATGGAAGGAAGTACAAGCCCCATTCGGAGACATGGGTGAAAGTTGCAATGAAAGTAAAATTACTACAGCAGAAATTGTGGAAGCGTTGAACAGTATGAAATTGGATAAAGCTGCTGGGTATGACAGGATAACAGTTGAAATGCTGGACAATGCGTGGTAGCTATTCTGTTGTACCTTACCAGATGACTGGTACAAGGCCGTTATTGTGCCGCTTTACAAGGAAAAAGGTTCGCAGCAAGAGTGTAAGAACTACCGAGGTATTAGTTTACTCAGCAAAGTCGGCAAACTGTATGCAAAGATATTGATTAAAAGAGTAACGAATGAAACTACGAAGATGATAAGGGATGTGCAAGTAGGATTTAGAAGAGGAAGAAGATGTATGAATTATGTCTTCTCATTACGAGGTATAGTCGAAAAATTCTTGACTAGAAGCCAGAAGGTCTGTTGCGCTTTTATAGACTTTGAAAAGGCCTATGACAGAGTGGTGAGGAGTGAATTGTGATCGACATTGTCTATGTATGGGGTGAGCGGTAGTTTAATACGATCACTGAAATCACTTTGCAATGATTCCACTGCTTGTGTCAGGATAAACGGAGCCCACACGCACTGATTTAACATCGAAAAAGGCGTTAGACAGGGATGTGTGGCTTCGCCATGGCTGTTTAACTTATACATAGACGATTGTTTAAAAGATTTGAAAGAGAGTGCGTATGGATTGAAAATGAATGATTTGATCGTCAAATGCCTTCTTTACGCCGATGATCAAGTCATATTAGCGTCATCTGAAGAGGAGTTGCTGGCGATGGTTAATGTTATGCATGATGCCCGGAAAATTAAAGGTATAAAAATAAATGTAATAAATATAAACGAAAGTAATGCTTTTTGAAAGAGAAGAAGGCATGACAAACTGTGAAGTTTCGATTGAGGGAGAAAGAGTAGAACAGGTAAATGAATTTGTGTAGTTGGGTTTAAAGTTTACGAGAGATGGAAAGTATGACAGTGACATTGAGCGAAGGGTGTTAGCAGGAAAACAAATAAATGGGGCACTGTATAGCTATTTTGGTTTGTTTTCGAAAGAAAATAAAGATAAAGCGGTACATAATAGAACAGCACAAAAAGAGTGTCTCTGACACAAAACAATTTTGTCTAGTCATGCGCACATTCATTTTCAAATAAAATTAGAGTTGAAAGTTGGACAACTCTTATTTTATTTGTTATTTCTTATTTTATTTTAGTTTCTGTATAAACGCTTTTATATGGAAAAATTACGTAGCGTGAGATGGCGCTGTCAATGACAAAATATCGGATCGAGGTGTGAACAACAAATATTCTGTCATTTAATCACTTGTAAAACTAAAGTTTTTATTGAAAGAAATTTTAGTTATCTCAGAGATTTGAGTTGATTTATTGTGTTTAACCATTGGATTGAAGCTGGATTTAAGGTTTGTTTTGTACGTTTTAGTTTTATTGTCTCTGGATTTTTGTTGCAATGCCTATGAAAGTCGAAATATCAATTTCGGACATATTGTATTAGAAGGGGAACGTGTTGATCCAATTAGGGATTATATATTATTATCCAATTAATTTCTGTCACTTCTATCTTTCTTAATTATGGAATATTGTTACTTCAACACTGGAAGGTTCCGGCTAGGAACAGATTCATCTTTTAAAAGCTTTCTCTGTGCTGCTAAAGTGATTATGAATGATCACAAATAAAATGATAGATTATTGGACAACAATATAAAACTTACTACTGAAAAAAATCATCTTTCACAAGGTGCTTGCTGCAAACAAACATAAACTTTGAGAATGATTTTCCTATCTTTAAGATCATCTTCCATTTCTGAGCTGCCTTAGGATTTGAAGGAAATTTATGCAAAGATATAATCGAATTGCCATATAGAACACTAAATAAATTCATGAAGATACAATATACGAGGGAAATGAAAAGTATCACTGAAAAGGGAACGAAATTCACAAGCGTCAAATACTTTGTTACATTTTATATCTGAAACTTAAAATAAATATGAATATCTAACAATAAATGAACCATAATAAATAAATGAAGTAAATATATAATATTTTGAAAAATAATTCGTGTATTCAATAATATCAACACGCCACCGGAAAGCGGAAACTGTCAACGATGTTTCCGCTAAAAGGTAACGCTCTTGTGCTCTTCTTAACATATTTGGATTCTACTAGAAACTCAATGCACCTTCACCATATTTTAAAATTTAAGCAAACGTTTAAATAATTGGAATTTTGTAATTAATAAGTCATGCCGAAAAATTTAAATGTTGTTTTTAAAAACCCCAAATCTTTAAAACGTATTTTATAGTTAAATATAGTTAATACAGGCGAAAAACAAATGGGATAATGTAACATCAAATTCCACATTTGTTAAAACATTATTAACCTTGAAATTACACATTAAATTTAGTTATATTTATTTTATACCAAATTAAGCTAATATGAGGACCTGAATAATTTACTAAACATATTGTTACAGATTTTGATCAATGAATACGCCCTTGCAGGCTATTATTTGCTAAGGAAGCGACGTCGAGTTGATTATAAAAAGATGGGTTTTTTTATGGTAACATCAAACGCCTGACATTTTAGCGAATGATTTATAGCCGCGGGCGGTAATTGGAGGTCCGTGATGTACCTAGAAATGTCGTTAACGAATCGCGACAGTTTCCAGAAATATTACTTGGATATAGCTAAGATCACGGGGCCGCAGTTAGATAGTCGTGATATAGTTTTGAAAAAGATTGTTTAAGTTTAAGTTATAGTTTTGTACAGTGATTATCTTAGTGATTTATTAAATAAGAGTTTATTGTATTCTTCTTCTTCTTCTTTGCTTTCCTCTTGACAGAAGAGTCGTGATCAAGCTTTGTATTACTTCGTTACTCGCTTTACAATTTCTCGCCAATTTCCACGGTTGTAGGCGCTGAGTGCTGCTTGGTTGATTGTTAAGTCAGTGGACTGTTTATATTCTTCCTGCAATTTTCGTGACATATATTCTAAATCGTCCTTGTCGTTAGCGAGAATAACTTGATCGTCAGAAAATTGTAACGTGTAAACACAGCTTCCTCCCAACTTAATACCCATTTCCCTGCATTTTCTCTTTCATTGTTTCAGAACTTTTGCTACATATATTTTAAACAGTGTGAGTGACACACAGCAGCCTTGACGTAATCCCTTGTTGACAGAAAATGGCTGATAGTTTGTTATTAGTTTTAATTCTTGATGTAGAACTGTAATATAGATTTTTGAGAGCTTCTATTATTGTAAAACTAATGTTGAATTTTTGTTATACCTTTCAGAGGTTCTTAACAGGAACTGTATCGTAGGCTTTATGGAGAATAAGATGGGTCTCTTGTTGAAAAGTCCTAGAAAACAACCCGCCCTGCTCAAGACCTTCCGTGAGGCCACCTAAAATATGGAGAGATAGTTGGCAATCTACCTCTCAGGCATAGATGCAGAGGCAGCTTTAGAATTAACAGATCGACAGATCTCCAAGAAGTAAAAGAAGAAGAAGAAAATGGAATTCCTTGTGGGCCTGGCGCCCTACCATTTTTTAACCTGCTTACCGCTCTCTTCAGTGTGTTAATCTCGACGTTAATTTCTTCTCGTTCGATTCTTAATTTCGTTGGTGATATGGTCTTGTATTGATCCCGGTCTTCTGTCACGTGTTACTTATTTCTTCTCCAATTAGCTATTGGATTCCTGTTAATTAGAGTAAATAAATAAGTTAATAATAGAGAGCACATCATTTGTTAATTTATTTTATTTTGGAATAAAAATAATTTTAACTTCCAGTTTTTCAAAGTTTTTCTATAATTTTTGTTAAAAAATATTTTTTTTTTAAATAACAGGTTGTTTTGAAAAAACTTTGTCAACATTAACTTGTTTTAAAATATCATTTGCAAAGCCTCAATTTAGTTAAAAATTTTGAGCTCTTAATAGAATATTTTCATGTGTCTGTAAACTTCACTGCAAATATAACAGAAAACGATGTGTAAAATTGTATTCCAATTGTATTATAAGTATTTTTAAATGATTTCGTTTTACTGTTTTATTATTTTTTTTTAAACTACGCCTTTGTGCACGATTCGACTCCATTAGAATGCGCAGTAAACTTATTTTGTTCAATACAACCGTTTCCAAGGTAACGAAGTTGACGGTATTTGACTTCTACAGAAATCCATCAGGACGGAAAAATAAAGTAGCAATTTATTTGGGAAATTTACAATTTTATACCTATTTTAAAAATGGCTACAGGGGATCAAATCGTCGATGACACAAGAATTACCTTTAATATTACACCAGATGGTCCCGTCGATGAATCCGGTAATATTGAGCCACCCTTCGTCATTACTCCAAAGGATACCAATGATCCAAGTTACACCAATTTAGTCCTGCCGTAGTAAGTTAATATTTAGTTACCTGAATATATTATTGTTACTCTGTCTATTAAATATTTTGATTATATAAATCTGGGGATACGGCAGTGCCCCCGCCAAGTCAAGCAAAAAAACAGCACGACCGTACCATCCTTTTCTTGAAGCAGTTCACGCCATTTTCGACCCCCCTATAACTTCGTTGTGGATAAAACTAGAAGCCCGAATTTTTAGTAACCAAGCAGGCATGATATAAACACGGTATATTTCAAATTTCATTTAATTTGAACCAGTAGTTTAGGAATTATAACTAGTCAAATTTTCTGACTGATCGATCATCAAAACTCTAAGGCACTTCTAGCAGATTTAGAAGCTTCAAATTTAGAATACAATTAGTGTTTAGTGTATAGATCAAGGGAAAACTAAAATATTTTGAAATTTCGGTCAAGTGTTCTAGATACACCAACTGCATAAATAACTTTGTAATGCCATATAAATATATAGGACCTTCAACGTCTTTTAGACTTGGTGAACGTGATGGGACAAGAAATGGGTCTAAACATAAATGTCACTAAAACTAAGCCCCGAGTGGTTCGGAGCATGGTATACACGGCGTGCTCTGTACTGCACGGGGTTTGCCAACACCAAATGCGCGTTCGTCACTCGCAAAGCCCCGAGTGATTCAGAGCATGGAAAATACGGCGTGCTCTGTACTGTACGGGGGTTTGGCAATACGCGTCCAGGTTCCCGTGTAAGCCGTGGCGAGTTTAAGATGTAAATAGTAATTTTGGTGGCGATTTTGGGAAACACTGCTTGGACTTTTACCTTCTATTCTAAAACTAAATTTATCCTTTTTTTCAAATAGGCTAATGATCTTTATTATTTTTTTGATGAATTAACGAAATTTCATGTATTAGCCTTCAGTTGAGCAGAAGAAGCTTCCTTTAATGCATTTACTGCATCTCACGACCTATTTTCCAACGTACCTGCATAACTAATATGTTTACCTAACGCCACGTAACCCGTGGAACAAGTCTTACGATATGTAAAAACAATTAAATAAAGCTTCCCATCCGAAACACTTATTTGATCCTTTGTATTTAGTTTTAATGGAGTTAGATTTTTTTAACGGAAAAATTAAAAATTAAAAAAGCTTGATTCATTTAAAAGCGTTCGGATTTTCCAATTCTAATTAACCCGAGCTTGCCGCACGGCAAAAATGTTTTTGTTTTCCTCAGCAGATTTTAAACTCCTTTGATTCTTTCTAGCCGAGTTATATGCCGCCAAAGGTATCACAAGGCGGGTGTGAAACAAAGGGCTCAATTTATAAAAGAAATTAGAGATCACGAACTTTTGCAGATAAAAGCATTGGACGGCGTCAGAATCCACAGGGAATTTTGTGATCCCGTTTTAAGCAGGCCAGGAAAATTTGAAATTATAAGACTAACTGAGAAACAGAAAATGAGACTCGAACAAATTTTATCCACAAAATATTGATTTGAATTTTTACAGAATAAAAGCGATTTTAGTTGAAGATGCCTTTTATTTTTAAAATTAGAAATTCTTCGATAAATACCAACTAATAGTCCGCTTGCTTTGCATGTAAACAACGTTACCTGAACGACAAATAAAAGTTAAGATTAATTTAAATACTGTAATGTTGGAATTTATAATTGTACCGAGTAATGTAAATTACTTTTTCAACAAATAATTTAGTTAAGTAGTAAACTGTATCCTGGTCTGTAAATGAAACTGAGATGATATGGGATGTACAAACAGAATTTAGAAGAGGAAGGAGATGTATGAATCAGGTCTTTTCATTACGAGGTATAGTCGAAAAATTCTTGACTAGAAGCCAGAAGGTCTGTTGCGCTTTTATAGACTTTGAAAAGGCCTATTACCGAGTGGTGAGGAGTGAATTGTGATCGATATTGTCTATGTATGGGGTGAGCGGTAGTTTAATACGATCACTGAAATCACTTTGCAGTGATTCCACTGCTTGTGTCAGGATAAATGGAGCCTACACGCACTGATTTAACATCGAAAAAGGCGTTAGACAGGGATGTGTGGCTTCGCCATGGCTGTTTAACTTATACATAGACGATTGTTTAAAAGATTTGAAAGAGAGTGCGTATGGATTGAAAATGAATGATTTGATTGTCAAATGCCTTCTATACGCCGATGATCAAGTCATATTGGCGTCATCTGAAGAGGAGTTACAGGCGATGGTTAATGTTATGCATAATGCCCTGAAAATTAAAGTGATGAAAATAAATGTAAGCAAAACAAAAGTAATGGTTTTTGAAAGAAAAGAAAGCATGACAAACTGTGGGGTTTCGATTGAGGGAGAAAGAGTGGAACAAGTTAATGAATTTGTGTACTAGGGTCAAAATTTACTAGAGATGGAAAGTATGACAGTGACATTGAGCGAAGGGTGTTGGCAGGAAAACAAATGAATGGGGCACTGTATAGCTTTATAAACAGCCAGAAAGTGTCAAAAAAGGCACGTCTGGCACATTGGGTTTGGCAGAAAAGGCATGAAAATAGAATTAATTCTGCGGCGTTGAGTAGTCTGAGAAGTATAGCCGGAGTGACTCGGTTGGATAAAATAAAGAATAGTGAAATAAGAGAACGCTGGTGTGAAGGAAGATGTGGTTACAAAGATAGATAAAGGAATGCTTAGATGGTTTGGACACGTAGAAAGGATGGATAAAGGAAGATTAACGAAACAAATTTATAAGGCGAGTGTGAATGGACAAGTCGGTAGAGGTCGACCTCGGCGAACATATCTCGATCAGATCAACATTGTTTTGAAGAAAGGCCATGTCAAGAGTACCAACAACCGACAAGTATGTATGAGAGCACTGATGAAAGTAGAGGAAGCAAAAGATGTGTGTGAGAACTGTAGCAAGTGGAAGGAAGTTGTCTCTGCATACCCCTACGGGTAAAAGGCGTAACTATATGTAAGTAAGTATGTAGGGTCTGTAAACTTTTAGTAATAGTAAAGTAAACCTCTGACTTTTAAATTTTTGTGAGAAAAATGGCATGAACCTCAAGGTTTAATGCTAGAAATTTAAAAGAGCAGCTTCAACTAAGCAGGTAATGTTTAATATTATGCATGATGTCCTTAAAAGGAAATGCAAGCAAGAGGAAAGTAATGGTTTTTTAAAATAAATATTACATGACAACCTGCGAGGTGCTGATTGTCGGATAAAGGGTGGAACAACTGAATGAGTTTGTAAACTTGGGTGTAAAGTTTTTCGAGAGACAGAAAGTATGAATGTGATACAAATTGTGAAAAGCTTTCGCAACCATCTTTTAGTGGTGATTGGTTTTTCGCGTTTAACGGCCGTCGTTAGTTAGAGATAATTCCCAACGTTTCGCCATCGCAAGGGAATGGCATCTTCGGGAGATGTAGTTTTGTTGGCTTTTCTAAGGCTGACGGTTTGTGACGTTTTTTGTATGTCACGATCGCAGGTTATATACGTTTTTGTTGGCGGGGAGTATTTCAGGGCTGTTCAGGAATTGGACACGTTCCGGAGTTTTATTCTATAGGATTCATTTTTTCTCCGAGATTCATTCTTTCTCAGAGATTCATTCTTTATCCGAGATTCATTCTCCTTATGTTTGTTAATGCCTCCTCTACACATCGACGGACGCATCAGCAGATTGCATCTGTAGATGCGTCCGTCGATGTGAAAAGGGGAGTATTTGCTTGTCTGTGGTTGGTATTAAACGTCGGCCGATGCGTCTGCAACTTATCCGTCCTGTCGGTTTTTGCGACATGCCTCCTCTTCACATCGACGGATGCGTCAGCATGTGGATCAACGCGAATACGCGTACATATACGCGGATAAATTTTCGATCTGTTCACACATCCGTGAGCTATTTAGTCTATGTACAACCACGAAAGACGCAACTCGAGTTGCTAACAAGAAATGGAGAAAAATAATTTTCTCCTTACTATAGAGAAAGTGTCACCGTCACTTTCGGCCCGCTACGCAAAATGAAGTTGCCTCTTTCCACCTACAGTAGCGGGAGAAAAATAGTATACACACCACGGGCATTAAAGTAAGCAATGTCTCAGAACACAAACATGTGCTCTGAGACATTTCTTACTTTACTACCGTAGGTGTGTAATAGGTATACTATTTTATTTTTATGGTACTTATTTTTTGGGTTTCATAAACAGTTTTTAGATTGGTATAGCTCCATGAACTTAAATGTTTTGTCAGTAGTCATATTTACGTTAAACACCTACCACAGACATACAATTCACCCCTCTACCCAACGACGGCGGCGCAAAATTGTCTAACTTAAGGTTTGCCAATGATACGACCTTGATAGCCGTCTCCTAGAGAGAAATTCTGGAACTCCTGATGAGACTTGAAGATGTCAGTGCTCTTTACGGTCTAAACATAAATTATAATAAAACCAAAATTATGATCATTGATAGAGAACATAACAACTACCCTGAAACTCGGACAATTGGACACTGTGAAGTTGTCAACAGTTTCGTCTATCTTGTCAATCAATCTAGTGAGTACTTTGGTCTTTTCGGTCTTTCTATATGCTTCAGAATCTTGGATTGTCAAAGAAGTAGATCGTCGTCGGATTGATACATTTGAGATGTGGACGAATGTTGAGAGTGTCCTGGACCGCACATAGGACAAATGCTTTTGTTTTACAAGAAGTACGTCCGTCAAAACGTTTGTCCACTATCGAGTACTCTCGAATTCTTACATTTTTCGGACACATCAGTTGGAGTGAGCATATGGAAAGGCTTATTGTACAGGGAAAACCTGAAGGAAACAGAAGGCGTGGCCGATCACCAAAGCACCAAAGCACAAAGTGTAAACTCTACAATACACTGAAAAGACCGGTTTTAATGTACGGCACCGAAACATGGACGCTCACTAAGAGTGACAAGACCATCTTGAGGTGCTTTGAGAGGAAAGTACTATGATTTCTCATAAGAACCCATGTTAATTTTGTTTTAATTTTTCTAATAACTCGTATCAGTGAAAAATTATAATTTAATATAAAGAACTATAACAACCAAGTTTAAAGGCTTATATATATATATATTTTTTAAAAACTTGGCTTCATTTTTTCTTTGACCCCCGAACCTCCTTAAAACAATTTCGATCTGATCGAGATACGTTCGCCTATGTCGACCTCTATCGACTTGCCTGTCAATCTTCTTTCACCCATCCTCTCTACTCGTTCAAACCATCTAAGCAATAATTAATCTATTTTTGTTACCACAGCTTTTTTGCACCACAGCTTTCCATTATCTCACTATTCCTTACTTTATCCATTGGATAATTCAATTTTAAAACTAAGGTTTTTGAAGTTACCCTAAATAATTTTATTACCCCCCTCTGATAGTCTCTTGTCTAGTTCGATTTTACACCATCCAACAATTCGTTCATCTATGAGTTGACAATTGACATACGCCAGTCTGTGCTGTTGTTAGTAGAAGATCACCTGTTGAATAAAAATCACAGGTTTTTGTAAAATGTAATTTAACATGGCTTTCTGTCGAAGCCCTAAATAGTGCTTAATAATTTTCAACAATTTATTTCAAACAAACTGATAGCATAATGGATATTTAAATTATGTCGAGTTTGGTGTACTAGTTGTTCATGGATGTTTTTATACACATTGACAGTAGGTATTAAGTATTTTTTTCTCATAATTTATCAACGTTTTCTTGAAAAGAAATTAAATTCTGTTTCATTAACAACTTAAAGCCTTCAGCTTCTTAAAATGATTTTCTGTTTCTGAGATATGAAAGTACCTCCAAAAAATATTTCAACCTTTCAAAATTTATCTTTGTAAAAAATTTAACTCCTGTAATACATTATGTAATTTACTTAAGTTAACTAGCTTAATATTACTTGCAGACCAATGCACTGATGATGATCCTGTAGATAGGATTGAAAACGCGTTATGCTATTAACATCTCTAGATGTTTCTCAAATTATTGACTGTAGTATGGCAGAACTGGCTGATAAGTATGAGAAATTGTCCATCAACAGAGCACTTACAAAAATTGACATATGGTTCCTCAACAGATGTCTACATGAACAGGATGTACCAGCCTTTGCTAAAATTAAAGTTTCCAAGAATGTAGACCCTACCTCAAGATTCAATCTAGAAATTAACGTTATTAGAAATAGTATTTGTAAACATGCTAAACTGGACAATCTCAAGTGTCAATTGAAAATCATTTTTGATCAAATACAATCAACTAATTAAAATTTCCTATTAAATCAAAAATTCACTTACTTTATTCAATTAGCAGTAGATCATCGTAAATATATTCAATATAATTTAGTTAAAAACAAATTATGAAGATAAATCAAAGATAAAAAAAAACATTCCGAAACCAATAGATTTAATTCAAAACATTAATAAAAAAATTTCAGATCATAATTTTTTCGTTCGAGTTAAGAACCTCTCTGACGTTAATTTTAGTGAGGATGAGATGACTTTACTGAGATTGGGTCTTAAACATGACTTTCACAAACAAGTTTCTGAAAGAGACCTTCTGCACTTCTCCATTTAATTAGATTCAATAATAGAATATCTACCTCACATCTTTAACAAAAAAAATTTCCTTAAATCTGCTTTTCAAAGCTTATTTGCAATTAAAGAAATTTATAGAAAAGAAACAACCTAACAACAGTTATTACAAATATTAACTTAAAATTCTAAAAAATATTAAAGATAAAATCAATAAAAGTAAATTAAGCGTCTCGAAAGATGATAAAGGCAACTCTCTAATTATTCTTAATCAACAAACTTACATTAACAAAGTTGAAGAATTTTTAAATGAAAACAACTTTAAACTTTTAGGAGTTCAATCTGTTAAATAGATTTTTTTAAAAATTTAAAGATATCTTAAATTCTCACAAATCTTTTCTAGATGAGAACTTTGCAGAATGGCTAATCTCAAGCAATCCCATAATGCCTCATTTGTACGAACTTCCAAAGATCCATAAGCCAGGATATCCAATTAAGCCAGTTGTAAGTTATTAAATACTCCAGTCTCAAAATTAACAAGTTTCATGAATAAATTTTTCTGAGATATAACCAACTTTTTAGCACTACACTCAGTAAGTAATAGTCTTAATTTAGTAAATTTAATAAAAGATTTCAACATCCCACAAAACTCAATAATGGTATCCCTTGATGTAAGTAACTTTTACACATCAGTACCTATTTTTGAAACGTTACCAATGGTAACCAAAATTCTTAAAGACTCAAAATTAACTGGTAACACTGTCTCACAATTGGTAAATTTAATAAAGTTTTGCCTTTCTCAAAATGTTTTCTCTTTTAATAATAAATATTATGAACAATCAGATGGGTTAGCCACGGGAAATGGATAACCTCCTTTAATCGTAGACATTTTCATGAATCATTTAGAATCCAACTTCATCATTCCTTGTCACAAAGAAATAATAATTTATCATAGATATGTGGATGACATTTTCGCTTTGATTACAGATAAGAACATCACAGCTAATTCTATTCTATCCTCTTGTCCATCAATAACATTCATCCAAACATAAAATTTACACTTGAAATCGAAAACGACAATTATCTTAACTTTTTAGACTTAAAGTTTTTTAGAGATAATTGTAACTTCAAATCTGGCATTTTCAGAAAACCAACTCAAACTGATCATGTCATACACACATCTTCAAATCACCACTACCTACATAAGATGGCTGCGTTTAATTGTAACATTCATAGGCAGCTTAATATATCCCTTTAATTCAAAAAAGAAAATCAAAAAATCTTCATCAACTAGCAAATCTTAACATCACCAGTTTCAACCCCAAATATATATCTATACCTTACATTAATCAAGAAATAACAGGGATTTTTTCTAGACTCTTTCAAAAACTAGATCAAAACATCAAAATTGCTTTTAAAACAACATACATACATACATAAAGTCACGCTTTTTTCCCATAGGGGTAGGCAGATACCACTTCCTTCCACTTGCTACGGTTCTTACACACATCTTTTGCTTCCTCTACTTTCATCAGTGCTCTCATACATGCTCGTCGGTTGTTGGTACTCTTGACCTGGCCTTTCTTCAAAACAATGTTGATCTGATCGAGATATGTTCGTCGAGGTAGACCTCTACCGACTTGTCCATTCACACTCGCCTTATAAATTTGTTTCGTCAATCTTTCTTCATCCATCCTTTCTACGTGTCCAAACCATCTAAGCATTCCTTTATCTATCTTTGTAACCACATCTTCTTTTACACCACAGCATTCTCTTATCTTATTAAAACAACAAACAAATTAAATTCGTTTTTGCTAAACTCCAAAGATAAAATAAACCATCTACAAAAAAGTGGGGTTTATAGATTACATTGTTCAGACTGTACAGCAAGCTATATTGGGAGAACTTGCAGACTTTTGGGGGTGCGTATAAACGAGCATTTGAAAAAACCAGATAAATCATCTTTTGGACATCATTTAAAATTCAATAATCATAATTTCAGTCTCAACAAAAACTTTAAAATATTAATCAATATCAATTCAAAAAATTTCACTCAATGAGATTTCTATGAAGATTTAGACATTAACAATGAAATTGTTAATAATGAAAAATGTTTAAATTTACAAGTTAACCTCAACAGAAACTTCCTCTACACTGTCAACTATCATAATTCAAAGATGTAAACCTTTGAGTCAATACATTAGGTTCCTGCTTTAGGACCACGATCTTAAAAATCGTTAGCACACTTATTGTATCGACTCAATGATCTATTAATGAGCCTTTGAGTCATTACATTAGAATTTGCTTCAGGACCACAATCTTGTATCGTGAGCAAGTTTATTGTCTTGACTCAATGGTTCACTAAAAACGTTTTGCTTCATTTCAATTAAAAAATTTAAATTTTAAAAATAAGATTTTTGAAGTTACCCTAAATAATTTTATTACCCCCCTCTGATAGTCTCTTGTCTAGTTCGATTTTACACCGTCTAACAATATTCGGTTCGTGATCTATGAATTTGAGTTGACAATTGACATACGCCAGTCTGTGCTGTTGCTAGTAGAAGCTCACCTGTTGATTAAAAATCACAGGTTTTTGTAAAATGTAATTCAACATGGCTTTCTACCGAAGCCCTAAATAGTGCTTAATAATTTTCAACAATTTATTTCAAATAATCAGATAGCATAATGGATATATAAAATATGTCGAGTTTGATGTACTATGTTGTTCATGGATGTTTTTATACACTTTGACAGTATGTATTAAGCATTTTTATAGACATTTTTTTCTCATATTTTATCAACTTTTTCTTAAAAAGAAATTAAATTCTGTTTCATTAACACCTTAAAGCCTTCAGCTTCTTAAAATGATTTTCTGTTACTGAGATATAAATGTACCTCCAAAAAATATTTCAACCTTTTAAAATTTATCTTTATAAAAAATTTAACTCCTGTAATACATTATGTAATTTACTTAAGTTAACTAGCTTAATACTACTTGTAGATTAATGTACTGATGATGATCCTGTAGATAGGATTGAAAACGCGTTATGCATAAATAAATTAAATTTTACATGTTATACAATTGTTTTCATTTCTGTGATGGTCATATTTAGTGAAGCTGCAAGATTTACTGAGTGCACTCCATTGTCATTGCTATCTTCATGAAGGCTATGCATTCATGTCGCCTAGTATGATTTTGATGTCGTTGCCCGGACAACGTCTGTATATTTTTTCTAGTTCTTCATAAAATTGTTCTTTTTCGTCCTCAGGTTTATCCTCCTTTGGTGCATGTGCGTTAATAAGACTGTAATTGAAGAACTTTCCTTTGATTTGTATTCGGCAAATTCTATGACTGACTGCTTCAAATTCAATTACCAGCTCCTTGAATCGTTGATTTACAATGAACCCTACTCCGTTCATATGTTCTCTGTCATTACAGCTATAGTATAGTGTGTGTGACCTCTTCTCTAATATCCCCTGTCCAGTCCATCGGATTTCTTGTAGTGCTGTTCTTCTTCTTAGGGTGCCGATCCGTTACGAATGTTGGCGATCATCATAGCGATCCGGACTGTGTCTGCAGCAATCCGGAACAGTTGTGTAGATGTTTTATTGAACCAGGTCCTGAGGTTCTTGAGCAACGATGTTCTGCATCTTCCTGGTCCTCTTCATCCAAAGATTTTTTTCTTGTAAGATTCTCTGCAGCAGACCGTATCTTTCTTCGTTTCGCATAATATAACCTAGGTATTCTAATTTACTTTAATTATGTTCATCAGTTCCAGGTTTTTTTTAATTGTCCTTAAAACTTCGACGTTTGTCACTTTTGCCGTCCAATGATTTTCAGCATTCTCCTGTATAGCCACATCTCAAAAGCGTTGAGTTTTTGTCTGTGGTTTTATTAAGCGTCCAGGATTCTGCACCATAAAGCAAAACGGAGAAGACATAGCATCGCAGGAGTCTCACTTTAGTGTCCAGGGTGATGTTATGACTTTTAAAGAAGGCGCTCATGCGGTTAAAGGTTGCTCTGGCTTTTCCTATGCGTGCTCTTATTTCCTGTACATGGCTCCAGTCCTCATTTATAAAGGTTCCCAGATAGTTGTAATGATCAACTCCCTTGATAGTCGTTTGGTTTACGAATAGTTGACTTCCTGTGATGTTCTGTTTGCTGATTATCATAAGTTTGGTCTTATTTACATTGACTTCAAGGCCGTACTGACTACTGTGATGGGTAATTTTGTCCACCAGGGCTTGTAGGTCTTTGAGATTGTCAGCAAAGACGATGGTATCATCGGCGTACCTGATTTATTCAGTCTGAGTCCGTTTATCAGAATTCCCTTGTTCATGCCGTCTATTGCTTCATTGAAGATGCGCTCCAAATATAGGTTAAAGATAAGAGGCGAAAGTATGCAACCCTGTCGAACACGTCGCTATATTTTTACGTAATCTATGTGTTCTTCCTCTACTCAAAGGTTAGCGACCTGGTTCCAATAGAGGTTCCCAATTATTCGCAGGTCCTTGCCATCGATACCTGTTTCTTTTAGTATTTTTACCATCATTTCGTGCTTTACTCGGTCAAATGCCTTTTGGTAGTCGACCAGGCATGCGTATACGTCGAAATTCATGTCTCGGCATCTCTGAAATGAGACTTGCACTGCAAACAGTGCTTCTCTAGTGCCAACCCCCTTTATAAAACCAAATTGATTTGGAGATATTTGGCTCTCACATACGCTATATATTCTCCTGTGGACGACCCTGAGGAATAATTTTAAGAGGTGGCTCATACTCATACTTTTCACACTTCTTTGGTCTTGTTTTCTTTGGAATTGCAACAAATTCAGATTTCAGCCATTCAAATGGAATTTTTCCAGTGTCGTAAATGTTGTTGAACACTTGAGTAATGCTGTTACATCCACATTATATGTGTTAAGTGTCTTTAACAGAGATCTTAAAGCTCCGATTCTATACAGAGTGCGGGTGTTCCAAGTTTCAATTTTCATATCCTTGTTTCGTTTGCGTTGTCGTCGTTGTAAGTTTCGTCCGGCTTTTAATCTGAGTTTTCGTAACGGTGTATTTTTTACAGGAAGGGGTTGTTAGCCCCTAGCCCAACCCTCTTTTCGGAGGGCCATTTCTCCCGCTCCTATTAGCACTGGCCCTATTTCCCACTGGGGTTGGTTACCCAATCTTCCATGAGGTTGCTCAGGTTATCGGGGTTCTCCTCTTGGCGGATAGGAGTCGGAATTGGGTAGGAGAGGCTATGCGATGCTAGCTGGATACGGCATCGTGCGGTACGCATGCACTACCGCATTACACTTTTCTTCAAACTCATCATGAAGAGTAGATATAACTACCACGGTGAAGTAACTAACCCAGTAGTTGCTTCTTACATTTTCCGGCTGATACTTCACTTTCTCAAGTAATAACTGTGTAGTATTAGCTTCTGTTTATTCACATAAAATTTGATTGATGCTAATGCTACACCATAGATGTTACTTACATGATGATTTATACGCATTTAACACATTTTGAGCCACTCCCCTATACCAATTTTTTTAACATTAAATTATCTTTGTTATTAACTTTGTTTTTTTTCTTGGCTATCAAGTGACTGATGTTTTTCAAATCACGAGCATCATTAATGACATAAATGACACCTTGACATCTGGTGGTTAAAAATGTTTGCAAATTCGTATCAAAGTGGATTTATTTCAATATTTTATAGTGTGGGAAGTAACCCTCTGGCGCTTTGGGACACGCAGGTCAGTAGTAACAATTTGCTTAAAGTACCGATTTTTTTAAATCTCAGCCAAGTGTGGTTAAATTTTTCATAATTATACTTATTTTATTTGTTATATCAATCTAATATCAAAATACGAATGTTTTGTCGGTGTAATATTATTCATTCTTCTCGGATAATCCATCGAGATTGTATTTCAACTGAAAGATTGCAATTAGTTTTAAAAACTTTTATTCCAGATTTATTTATTTCTTAGAAAGGTTTAAGGTCAAAAATTAGTAGGTAACATTTATAATCATGATTTGTATAAAAAAAATAAGTATTAAAAATGTTCATCCACTTAAAATTGGATTTTAAAGAAACTGCTTGCTTTTGTTCACTAGTTGCTAAATTATCACAAGTTCGTGCGCACAGGTTTAAATATTTACGTTCTATTTCCTCCTCTTCGAAATAGAAATAGTTGTATATTTATTTCTTTACCGTTAACTAAATAATCAGTCCACATTGAAAACAAAAAGTTTCATTTCTCCCCAAAAATCACCAATGCGCGGAAGAACTTAAATGTGGATGTGAAGACTTTTTGTTTACACGATCCAAAGGTTTTATATGCGAACCAATTATGAAAAAAAAATCTCTTCGTTGATATGAAAGTCTCCTACAGCTGACCGTACACTATTTGTTTTCACATAAGAACAAATTATGGTCCTAATTGTTAGTAAACATTTTTTTTTAAATTATGGATTATAAAGCGTCGTCGTACAAACATTTTCATTATAACTAAAAGCTTCTTTTATAACACGGAGTTCGTAAAAAGTAAAATGCATGAGTAGATATTATAGAGATTTTAAGCCCTTTAAAAAATTTCAACATATCTCGTTTAGATCGACATTGTTTTGAAAAAAGGCCAGGTTAAGAGTAGAAGAAGCAAATGATGTGTGTAAGAACCGTAGCAAGTGGAAGGAAGTGGTCTCTGCCTTCCCCTAAGAGCAAAAGGCGTGACTATAAGCATGTATATATAAAAAACCTTATTTTGGAGTTGTTGTAGTGATTTTTCCTAACCATAACAATAACCACGACGATAAAGCTAAGACATTTTGAATCCACACTTTGAACTTAATAAATTGTCAGACGACCCTTGTTTTGATTTTCCTAATCCCAAAATTTCTGGTGTATTTTTCAATTAAAAAAAATAAATTTTTAATTTTGAAATGGAGGATGTCTTGGAAAATGTTATAAATAGAAGAGAGTCAACTCTGGAAATAAGTTTTGCATATGGTTTTCGCAAGCCAGAGACCAGCCCTAAATGCAGTTAGGTTATGATTCTAAACAATTATACATTATTTTTACACGTTGTCAGATACTTAATTTAAATTTTACAATCAGGAGATTGCAAAGAAAAATCACACTTTGTACTTGAACAATATTACGATATAAAAAAAATCATGAGAAATTCTACATCGACTTAGAAAAGTAGGTGTTTTTAAAATAATTTCTTCTTTGAGTGCTCATCTGTTAACGGATATTAGCGATCATCATGGCAATTTGAACCTTTAAAATAGCTGCCCTGAAAATTCTTTAACCAAGTGGTTCTCCTCCTGCCAGGTACCCTCCGTCCTAGGACTCTCCCCTGTAGAACCAGCTGTGGGAGTTCATATCGTTTCCCATCCCGCGTTATGTGACCTAAGTACTCAAGCTTCCCAGTCTTGATCTTCATATCTTTATTTATTCTCTCGAGCACTCTAGCATTTGTGACGTTGGCTGTCCAAGGTATTCGCATATCCATATCTCAAATGCCTCAAGCTTTTCTGTGGAGTATTGAGTGAATGTCCATAATTCTGCCCCATAAAGCAACACTGGGAACTCGTAACAACGAAGCATTCTTACTTACTTACTTGTTAGATTAAGGTCGTGGCTTTTAAAATGGTCTGATAGTAAGTACATTGGTTCCTTTCCGGATTATTATGAATTTGGTCTAATCTATATTTAGCGTTTAGACCAAATTTTTCACTGCTATCTTTGACTCTTGTCATGAGTTCTTGTAGGATTTCAATATTGTCAGCAAATACTACGGTATCGTCTGCGTACCTTATATTGTTCAATCGTTGGCCGTTTACCACTGAAAAAATCATCTTTCACAAAGTGCTTGCTACAAACATATAATCAAAGATGTAATCAGATTGCCATAATATGTAGAGCATTGTAGAACAGAGCATATTTTTCGCGAGTTTATCTCCAAATCACCTTTTTTAATCCTCTGCATAAGCGGATTTTGTGTTTTATTAACACCAATTATTCACTAAATATCGTTCAAATATAACACTTTCAATGCTTAAATTGCTCAAAATAATATATAAAGTTAACTTTTCACCCATATAAACAAATGGAGGTTAGTTTGTTGTTCACACCTCGAGAAGTTCATACGATCAATAATAGATGTCACCCACTCCGTGATTTTTCCCTATTCAAAGATAACTAGACTTCATTTTAATAAAATACTCTGTAGTCGAGATATAACATTACAACCGAGAACCAGAATGCCATGAGTTGACAAGGTTTCAAATGAGTTTCAAAGTACTACGCCGAATGAATAAAGCCAAAGAAATTAGTAACACCATAAAAAGGAGAAAATTAGAATATCTAGGACATCTTCTGAGAGGAGATAGATATAATATTATTAAGCTAATTATTCAAGGCAAAATAAAAGGTAAGAGAATGATTGGCAGAAGAAGAATCTCTTGGCTGCGCAACTTGAGGGAGTGGTTTGGTTGCACGTCCGTAGAACTTTCAGGCGGGCGATTAATAAGGTCCGAGTAGTGTGATGATTTCCTATCTCCGATAGGAGCGAAATTTCAAGAAGAAGAAGGTGTAATTCGTCTTCTATCATAATAACAGTTTTTTTAATGCTGTGGATATCTCCTTGGGTAATGATACTATCTGCACCTACGCTCTGTACACCTAAACGTATGGCTTTGGCAGGCTTTAAACTGCTGTCTTCGACAGCTTTTCTTTTTGCAGCTTCAGTAACTAGTTGCCGAACAATTTTCCGCTCTTCGCCCTTCGTATGATGGCTCTGATGTTGCTTGTTGTTGAGTAAACTATCGCTGTATAATACATCCTCTTATTGAACAGCGCCAACGAATTTCACCTAACTTTTCTAAATCTAAATTTTTCAAGAATAAGGGATTCACCTCCATTGTTTGTCGTACTAATTACACCTTCTATTAATATAAGTTATCGAACTTGAACTACACGGTAAACTCTCAAATACAAACACGTTACTTAGTTCAGAACTAGGAATATACTTCCCTTATTTTAAAGACAAGAGTGATGGAGATTTTAGGATATACCCTCTTCAAGTCAAAAATTTAACCCAAAATTTACAAGGGGTCAGTAGCCGTACGTACCTACATCTCCTATTTCAAAATTATTTTTCCGATAACGGATAAAAGGTGGATAAATAAAGGGCTTAAAATATTTCTATTAATAGCAATACAACATATTTTTGGTATTTGTCTTGTCTATATGTTTACCTGAATTAGTTTTAGTTGATATCACTTGGAAATATGAAGTGTGATATATGCGACTCTTGCTGATATCGATACTGTAGCTATAATGTGTTCTGCTCATCTCTTATGTACCAGGAAACCCACTTCCTCGGAGGTATTATCTTTGCTTGCGTAGTAAAGTATATTTCCAGATTTCAGGTGCACAAGGTCCTCGCCAGTTCATTTAATTTCCCATTTCGTATCTCGCAATTCTTCTTTAAGTTGTAGAATTAATTCTGTCTTCTGTTCTTAAAGTTCTTACTTTAAGTGTCGCTATATTTAGTAGTATTTTTCCTATCGAGTCTTCGCCTCCCCCAAAATCCTTGAGGCTGCCCTTATTGAAGCGGTGGAATTTTGGAAATCTTGGCTAACCCACCTGGGCTATATACAGATTTGTAATCGTTGACGAGTGCCGTCGAATTACTCTGGAAATTCTTCGGAATGTGCGTGAACGTTTTGAACAAAATCTTTATTATTGTATGGAATCGGGCGGTCAATAAGTAGTAAGTAATCAACTAAAATAATTAGAATTTTAACATGTATTGAGAGGAAATGTAAAATTTAAAAGCTATTGTAAAGAGAATTGTCAGAGCTTTCAAAAGACATCTTATTCGACCACCAATGCTATTTAAAAATTTTAGGGTAATTCTTACCCTTGCTTGGGGTTGAAAGTAGTGGAGTCAAAAATACCGGAAAAGAGTGTCCCCTTTTAATCAAAAATCGACGGGTCTGAGCGTTTTTTTAAATGTTGACGAGGTTCCTGCAAATAGTTGATGAATAGTGAATTGGAAATAAAGATAAATAGTTATTGGTGAAAAATAGATAGTTAGTTGAAATTAATTAGTGAATTGAAATGCAATTTGTGAAAACAGGATAAAGAAAAACGTAAACGAGAACAAGAAGAACTAGAAATTGGAAATAAAAAAAATGATTAGTGCAAAATAGATAGTTAGTTGGAATTTATTATTGCCATCAAAAACATAACTTGTAAAAAACCCAAGTCTTCTATCGTAAAAAGTTGTGAGATCCATGTAATACCAAGTCGGTTAATTTATTCAGTCCCTACTTAAGGGTCCTTCTGTCTTAAGTTATTACGTAATTAGCTAACCTAACAACAACTTATAGTGATCATATCAAAATTAAAAATCTTTTATGTTTTAAATAAATAGATTGACTTGGCCATCGCATGAAAACACAATGTATCTAACAAGTAATACATATATTAAATTAGATTGTTTAGTGCGATTGCCAAGTCAATCTATTAATATAAAACAAAAGATTTTTAATTTTGATAGGGTCACTATAAGATGTTGTTAGGTTAGCTAATTACGTAATTACTTAAGACAGGCATCTTATTTCTTTTTGTAGATGGTACTATTTTTCTCCTTTGTTATACATATACAGGTACACTGATTCATTCACTGCAATTGTAAATTTTTAATCCTATATATTTATATGGGATTACAAAGTTATTCATGCAGTTGGTGTATCTAGAAAACTGGATCGAAATTGCAAAATATTTTGCCGTGCGGCAAGCTCGGGTTAATTAGAATTGGAAAATCCGAAAGCTTTTAAATGAATCAAGCTTTTTTAATTTTTAATTTTTCCGTTAAAAAAATCTAACTCCATTAAAACTAAAGACAAAGGATCAAATAAGTGTTTCGGATGGGAAGCTTTATTTAATTGTTTTTAGATATCGTAAGACTTGTTTCACGGGTTACGTGGCATTAGGTAAACATATTAGTTATGCAGGTACGTTCGAAAAAAGGTCGTGAGATCCAAGTAAATGCATTAAAGGAAGCTTCTTCTGCGAGTGACAACGCTGCTTTTGGTTAGACAAAACGCACTGTAAAACAGCGCAATGTAGCCACATTTCAAATGCTTCAAGATGATTAATGGTTGCTACTTTAAATGTCCAAATCTCTGACCCATACAACAGTATAGACCATATGTAGCACTTGATCATTCTCTGGCGGAGTTTTAAATTTAGATTATTATTGCAGAAGAGCGATCTCATTTTTTGAAAGGTTGCGCGAGCTGACCCGATCCTGCACTTGACTTCTTTATCCGGGTCGAGATGCTCTGTAATGTAACAACCAAGATATTTGAAACATGGAACCCCTACAATGTTTTGACCATTCATTTGCAGTGCAGCATCATTATACGGCTGACGACTGAAAACCATAAACTTAGTTTTAGTGACATTTATGTTTAGACCCATTTCTTGTCCCATCACGTTCACCAAGTCTAAAAGACGTTGAAGGTCCTATATATTTATATGGGATTACAAAGTTATTTATGCAGTTGGTGTATCTAGAACACTGGACCGAAATTTCAAAATATTTTAGCTTTTCCTTGATTTATACACTAAAAACTAATTGTATTCTAAATTTGAAGCTTCTATGTCTGCTAGAAGTGCCTTAGAGTTCGGTCAGTCAGTGAGTTACAAAATTAAGAAACTTTGACTAGTTATATTTCTTAAACTACTGGTTCAAATTAAATGAAATTTGAAATATACCGTGTTTATACAATGCCTGCTTGGTTACTGAAAATTCAGGCTTCTAGTTTTATGTACAACGAATTTATAGTGTGGTCGAAAATGGCCTAAACTGCTTAGAGAAAAGGATGGTACGGTCGTGTCGTTTTTTTGTTCGATGAAGGGAATTGTAATTTGTGATTTATAAATAAAAACTGTTATTTTTAAGTGTGTACCACTTATTAAACAACCTATAAGCGTACCAATGTGTAATATTCAACGCTAGAAATAAAAGTGCATTTAAACTCAGAAAATTTTCATTTTTTCAAGTGGGTACACAAACTAGTCCCAAATTGTTTATCAAAAGGTAAAACGGAATCCAATAATTTGTTTTTTCTTGTAACAGGTAAAAAATGGACATATCAGAAGAATTATAGACGAAGAAGTAAAATCACTGGTTTTAGAAATATCCGGTACAAATGTGGCGACAACTTACATGACCTGTCCCATAAAACCTCGAGCATCTCTTGGCATAAGATTACCCTTCTTAGTTATGATAATTAAGAATATGAAGAAATATTTTACATTTGAAATTCAAATATTAGGTAGGTAACACATCATTTTCTACACTTTGAAATAGACAAAAGAAAATTTTTACTCCTACATATACTTCCCATTTATTAGAAATGGATTTATGAAAATATATATTTATATATATATATATATATATATATATATATATATATATATATATATATAAATGTGCAAAATGTATAGAAAACTATAATAATATTATAGTAAACTATAAACATTTTTCGACAGCGTGAATGGATGTGAAAAATGTTTAACTGATTTTTTTAAAACCAGCTAATTTCACTGTCTGTCACCTATATTATAGGTTCATGTGGGTCGATTATGTATCAAAAAACATTTACTCCTCTGGCTATATGCTGCGACAAGCATTGAATTACATCTGATACATAATCGTGTATAATACCCCATTTCGGGTAACAATATGCAGATGCTTGTTAAGTAAGAGAAGGAACTATTAGATTTATCCATCCAAAGTAACCACCTATGGACTGGTTTCGGGGTGTGTTGCCCCTCATCAGCATAGGGCAGGTTACCTCGACTGGACATATCAACAGCTTCGATTCCTACCAAGTATACATGAAGTGCTACGCGAAAAGCGCCAGTCACGACATCTATACATCTAAGTAGTTGTTTTTTTATACATAATCGATGTGACCTGGGGCCCACATCAGAGTAACCTGATTGTTCGCTGCCAGTTGTCTCAAGTCAGCTTAGACTCACAAGTGTATGACTTCAGGGCTTTTAGTGCTGCTTCGGGTGTTTCTTTCGATGCACTCCTGGGCACATATCTCTAAGGCATGTAATTCTGCTTGAAAGATGGTTCCAAGGGGTTTTGAGAGCCTAAAATTCTGCTCTGTAACACCCACTCCAACCCATCAGTGTACCACACTAAAGCATCCCTTCCTAGTGAGGTCCGTTCTTTGTGCAAACTTGGTGGATGTTTATAACCACTTCAAACTGCATTTCGAAGTCGTACCTAACTGGCATAATATCTGTCGGCTTAGACACTAGGACACTAGACGCATAGCTTTGGAAAGAATGTGGTTGAACTCGTATTGTATGTTTCTAACTTGTTTCAATTATCAAAATAGCACTTGCAAAGCGGATGATAGCTTGTCGGCGTCTGGTCCGTAATAAGCGGGTTTAAATCAAGGAATTTCTTGGAGAAATTCTACTGTTAAAATCATGAATTTTCAACAGGAGTTATTGTAAGAAACTTAAAAAATGAAAACTTTGATAAATGGATTAAAAAAAGTGGTATTATTTAATGGCCTTCACAATCCCCAAATATCAAACCCATAAATGTTGTAGTCTGGGGTATACTAAAAAAATGGGATTTATTTATTCTGTCAATATTCGTGATGTTGAGCAATTGAAGACATATCCAATCAGAATTTAAAAACCAACAGTCCCGGAAGATTTGCGACAAAATTTTTAAATCGATGTTTAAAAGATGCAATGAATTTTTAGAAATTACTTTTGATCCACCAAAAAAATGTTCATTAAATTAGAAAGATTTAAAATCAGAAGTTCAAGTGCAAGTGTACTGTGTTTATAACTATTATAAGTTTTTTCTTTTACACTTATTTCTTTAGATGATAAAGACATGCATCGAAGATTTAGAGTATCAAATTTTCAATCTTCTACTAAAGTGAGACCGTTTTGTACTACAATGCCAATAGGACTTAGTTCTGGATGGAATCAAGTACAATTTAATTTAGCAGATTTTACCAAGAGGGCTTATGGTAAGAAAAATTTAATATTGTTTATAGAAGAAGCTAAGATCATAATATCGTATTGTTTATTAATCAAAACGAAAGTAATGGTTTTTGAAAGAGAAGAAAGCATGACAAACTGTGGAGTTTCGATTGAGGGAGAAAGAGTGGAACAAGTAAATGAATAAGTTTATGAGAGATGGAAAGTATGACAGTGACATTGAGCGAAGGGTGTTGGCAGGAAAACAAATGAATGGGGCACTGCATAGCTTTATGAATAGCCAGAAAGTGTCAAAAAAGGCACGTCTGGCAGTGCATAGAGGTGTGTTGGTTCCTATGTATGGTAGTGAATGTTGGGTTTGGCAGAAGAAGCATAAAAATAGGAGTAATGCTGCGGAGATGAGTAGTCTGAGAAGTATAGCCGGAGTGACTCGGTTGGATAAAGTAAAGAATAGTGAGATAAGAGAACGCTGTGGTGTAAAAGAAGATGTGGTTACAAAGATAGATAAAGGAATGCTTAGATGGTTTGGACACGTAGAAAGGATGGATGAAGAAAGATTGACGAAACAAATTTATAAGGCGAGTGTGAATGGACAAGTCGGTAGAGGTCTACCTCGACGAACATATCTCGATCAGATCAACATTGTTTTGAAGAAAGGCCAGATCAAGAGTACCAACAACCGACGAGCATGTATGAGAGCACTGATGAAAGTAAAGAAAGCAAAAGATGTGTATAAGAACCGTAGCAAGTGGAAGGATGTGGTATCTGCCTACCCCTATGGGAAAAAGGCGTGACTATGTATGTATCTATGAATGTTATTAAAGACAGATAAATTTGAAAAATGTGTTCAGATATGAAATATATGATCTTGTATACTAAGTAGTTCAGTTCATAACAAGAAATTTATATTCTATTTATGTCATAGTTAGTAACCTATTTCAAAACATTGTAAAAGCGGATTTCTAAGGGTTTTTGTTTGTTAAAAAATTTAAAATAGAATAATAGTAGAATAATAATTTGTCAAAAGGGCAGAGGTGTTTTGAGAGTATAAAAAGTATATTAGATATAGTTTAGATATAAATTTAAAAATAATAATAATAAAACTAAAATTATTAAAAATAATTATATAAAACATTAATTAAAATAAAGTGTAAACTAAAAATTACTAGAAAATCGGCAGTTTCCTTAAAGAATCACCAAGAGGGGCCCCGTCTCTTTATTAATTTTTTAAAAACATTTATATATTTATATATTTTGGATAAAAATTATAACAATAATATTTGGCAATTATATTTTTATATACATATAATTTGAAATTTTGATTAATAAAATTTTTTTGTAAGGTTTATAAAGTTTTGTTTGAACTGAACCTTCTCTGAGTAAAAGAAAATTTTTACCGGGCATATAAAATTGAAAAGAAATTAATTAATTAATTAATAATATTTAAGATATAATTAACGCATCATATCAATATATATCGGTTTTAGAACGTTCTTCGACGTCTTCGGATTCCTAGTCTCCATTGATCCCTGTCCTCACAGAGATCCTCTCCCAAACCTCTTTCTCATTTCTCTGTCTATCCCCTCTCTCCAACTCTTTCTAGGTCTTCCTCTCTATCTTCTTCCTTGGGGGTTCCAGTTGATGACTTTGGCAAACGGTCTTCGTTCATTCTCTGCACATAACATACCATACCTTTAAGTTGTTTTATTCTAACATCCTCTACAATGCTATGACCATTTTCCATAATCTCTCGGATCCTGTCATTCCTAATTCATACCAGTCTAGATATTCCTGTCGCACGCCTCCTGAAGTCCACCTTTGTTGCTTCTAAAGCTTTTTCCGACCTCTGTTTCAGTTGCATGTAACTATGCTTTTGACAATACTATTGTATATTCGGTGTTTGTTATGTTTTGAAATATGTTTATCCCACAATACTCTGTTTAGTAAACCGATGGCTCTTCTTCCTTTGGAGTGCGCTTCGAAGTTAGTCTATTTTGTATTATCCTCATGAAGAGTTTGTAAGTTTGTGACAGCAAAGAGATATGTCTATAATTTTTCAAATCTGCTCTATCTTCTTTTTTATAAAGACATTGATTGAAAAGATGTTTCAATGCTTCTAGGATTATTTCTTTTTCTTCTTTCAACATTTCGGCAAGGATTCCATCTGGGCCTGGAGACTTTAATTGCGAAATTGCTTCTTTAATTTCATACGGTTCTATGTTAGGTTAGGTTAGAGTATTTCTGAATTCACATTAGTAATCTTTCTTCTAAGATTTTCTTTTGTGATGATATATGGGTATATGGTACAGTTCTTGGTAAAACGTATGTGTTGCTTTGAGAATCTTATTCTTTTCTTTTACTTTTGTTCCATCTTTATCCTTTATTGGTCTTCCTAAATTTTGACTTAAGCATTTCACGCCGCGGTTTTTTTCTATAATTTTTTCTACTTTGTTTTCGTTGCAATTTCTCAAAACTTCTTTTATTTCCTTCGTTATTCGTTTATTCATCTCGCTGAATTCATCGGTGTTTCGCATTTCACTGCTTATTAATCTGCGTCTGTTCTCCATCTGTTTCTTAGTTTCATCACTTATTCTGTCTTCCTTAATTTTACTTTTTTTGCAACTGTTATTCCTGATTATAGAAGCTTTTGTTTTATTTCTCCATTAATTATGTTGATATCGGTACATTCTTGTTGTAAGTGTTTTTCTCCAAATTCTTCTTTTAGGGCTTCTCTGTATTCTTTACCTTTTTGTCTAATTTTATCGTGGTCTACATATTTAGATTTGTGTATAATTTTATTTCTGTTGATCTTTGTTTTCCTTCAATTATTGTACCATATTATAGTACTATAAAAATAAATATTTTGTAACAGTTGATGATACTAAAACATTACAAGAGAGATAGTAAATCTCAATTCTTGTTTTTTAACAATTTTAAATTAGATTTTTCTATTTTAACCTAATAATTTACAGCAGCAATTTAAATATTTATTATAACGCTGAATTTTCTAAAAAATCAATAATTTTTGTAATTATTTTTTTGTTTAATTAAAGGTTCAACATATATGGAAACAATGAGAGTTCAAATACATGCCAACGTCCGCATTAGACGTTTGTACTTCACAGATACGTTGTATACTGACGAAGAACTTCCAAACGAATTCAAATTGTTTGGACCTATGCAAAAGAAAAAAGATGAAAAGAAGCCGTCTAAAGAACAAAGTAAGATCACAAAAAAGCTTTATTACAATCTTTATTTCTTGCATAATAAGAAATTTTTAATTTTGCCCTAATATCCATATCAAACACATTTATAGTTTCTTGTAAATTTGTCTATTTCTTATTACCTACCTACCAAAGTTTTTAACCATACAGTATACAACTTAATAAACCTCGATCATAAAAAAAATTATAAAAAACAGTCTAATTCAGACTTAGTTGCTCTTTATTTATTTTTCCAGTTAAAGAAGAAGAAGAAAAACAACCTGAAGAACCACCACCACCTTCACCAGTAGATGCCATGGGTGGTGAAGAAGGAACATTTGAAGAAGGTCTTTTAGAAACTCCAGCAGAGGATAAAGGTGCGGCTGAAGGTGCAGAACCTGCTGAAGATTTAGCTCCACATGAAGGTGAAGCTGGTGAACCACATCCAGAATCAGAAATAGCGGAAGGTATTTATTTACAAAAAAATTATAATGTTAAATCGTTATTATTAAAGCTCCTTAAATAAATTAGGAATTCATTTCATATAAAATGTAATAAACAAAATAATTTAGCTTTATATTAGTAGGTACAAATAAACTGTGCTGATCAAAATAATTCAATTCTAATTTCAGGTGAACCAAAACCAGAAGATGAAGCCGGAGAGGTGCCTCCAGAAGGAGCAGAGGTGCCTAGTGAGACACATGAGCCCGCTGCAGAAGGTGCTGCTGAAGGCGAAGCCGCAACTGAAGGTGAGGTAGCTGAAGGTGCTGCAGTACCGGAAGCAGAAGGTGTAGCAGCACCGGAAAGTGAAGCAGCGCCAGACAGTGAGGTAGCACCAGAAGGAGCAGAAGGAGAAGCTGCTGCACAACCACCTGAAGAACCCGCCGCAGCTCCAACAGAAGGTGGTGAAGTAGCTCCTACGGAACCAGAGGCAGCTACAACCGAAGGTAATTTTCAATAGAGCTTCATATCAACATAGTTAACCTCTATTTAAATTAGTGTAACTTTCCAAATTTCTCATTTGACGAAAACTTAATGACGCAGAAGTGTCCTTTGTTTCATGCCAGTGTGTTAAACGACTATTTTCCACTCAAATATTTTGTATATTAAAATAATCTAAATCTACTTAGTAACAACATAGCTTGAAATTCCGCTCCTATTGGAGATTAAAATCGTCACCACTACTCGGACCTTATCAATCGCCCACCTGAAGAGTTCTGCAAACGTGCAACCGAACCACTCCCTCAAGTTGCGCAGCCAAGAGATTCTTTTTCTGTCAATCGTTCTCTTGCCTTTTATTTTGCCTTGAATAATTAGCTTAAGGATATTATATCTATCACTTACATTTTATGCTACACTGTAACTATTAGGATGTTTCATGTACAAGCCCTGCCGCCAGGCGGCAGCAGCATGCGCCTCACCTGACATGTAGTCCGGTCAAATTAGACCAAAAAATAGGAGTGAGGGTACAAAAATTCGCACCCAGCTCAAAATTGTTCAAAATACTATCATAAATGAAATCTAAAATATCCTCATCGATCCGATATTGGAAGAGTGTTGTAATCGTCATAATATGCACACGTTTCCACGCCACCTTTAAGGTAGTGTACTTAGCGCGTTTTTTTAACGCGGTTTCCGCGTAGGCCTATTCCACGGATCTGTTGTGATTCTGTTTTATTTAAAAACTATTGAATAATAAAAGATATTGGTAAGGGTTGAAAATGATAAAAACGGTGTAAATTAAAAAAAATAGGGAAATTTATTCGTCTGATTCATAATTCTCTAATACTTCTGCTTCCTCTTCTTCTTGTTCGTCTTCTTCTTCATCCTGGGTGCAAGTAAATTGCCTCAATAGTGATACATCGCATGTCTCCTCTTTGGTATCAAACGAATCTTCAACTGTTGATGATTCAACATTGGAGCACGACCGGCCTTGATAATTTGTACATGCTAGAGAACAAAACAGTCCAACTTTTTTGCAACCACATTTGGCACTACATCCCTTTTTACAGTTGCAAAAAATTGTGCTTAGCAGTTTTTCCAGCGCAGAGTATAGTCTGAACCGATTCTAATGTATTGTCGACCAACTTCCAACCCCAGTCTTTTGAGTCTAGCTGATAACCAAGCCACACTTGAACTTGGTAATATACCCGTAAAAGATGTTGATGAGCAGCCGCTGAGGTTGGAGGAAGACAAGCTAATTGCACTTGTTTTTTATTTCGAGTATTTTTAACGAAACATGCATATCGAAACTTATTTAAGCACGTAGTTTTTTTAGGAGCTCCATACATAGAGAGAAGAAAGCGAATTTCGTTGGTGATAACTTCTTGTCTAGTTAAATTACTCTCTTTAAAAACTTCAGCACATTGAACTAAATCTTGTTTTTCAGACATTTTAAAAACTGTTGTTTTACCCCTATTGAGAAATGGGTCTTTAAGTCCATCAATAAATATCTGGACGGCCAGTTGCTGTCTGAAGTCTTCCAGTGCCTATGAGTACGCTAACTGGATCAGCCTCCTCACATTTTCCTCGAACTCCTGCAGAATTTCACCAGATTTCTGCACCCGTGTTTTCATCTGCGTCCGGTATAGCTGTTCTCTATGTTGATGCCATACCTTAACTTCAGTGCAGCAGGGATTGTCTGCAGCATTCTCAAATCTTTTCCTCTCAAGGCCACTATGAGAGCAGTAGCCTTCTCTTCATCGTTCCACCCATTAGACAGAAAGTTTGCTGAAAACCCCGATGTGGCAACCTTGTCACGACGCTCATGAGTTTCAATCGAGGCTATCTGGCTTTGTACGTCTTTTATAACAACGTCGATCTCATGCTTTTTTTTTCCTTTCTCCATTCACCGTCAATCTTCCTCACATCTTCCTTTAATTCGACATTTTGTTCTTCTATTTTCTGCAGTACTTCTTTAAAGAACTTTTCTTGCTGTTCTAGAAGTTTCTGGATATCTACTTGCCTTTACTCTTCCTGTTGTTGTAGGAGTTTCTTTTGTTCTAAAATTTTCTCGAGGTCTTCTTGTCGTCGTTTTTTTTCTTCCAATTTTTCTTCTTGTCGTCGTTTTTCTAACTCCTCAAATTAATTTTTCAGGAATTTTAAAACGTCCTCCATGACGTATGACGTATTTTTTGTATTCACCAAAAATCTTTTGTCGCAAAAATCCTAACTTCCGACACCAATGTTACGATATTTACTTTTTGGATTCGGTAATTCTAAACTGAATGGATTTTAATAAAACTTTACAATAATGTAACTCATACATCATAATAACACATAGGCTATCATTTATAAAGATATTGTGTGGACCTACTACTATTATAAACGCGAAAGTTTGTAAGTATGTGTGTCGTCGTTTTTCTTCTTTCAATTTTTCTTGTCGTCCTTTTCTTCTTACAATTTTTCTTCTTTTCGTCGTTTTTCTTTTTCCAATTTTTCTTTTTGTCGTCGTTTTTCTTCTTCCAAAATACGCTTTTGCAACTCCTCAAATTGATTTTTCATGAATTTTATAACGTCTTCCATGGCGTCGTATGACGTACTTCTTGTATTCACCATAAATCTTTTGTTGCAAAAATCTTAACTTCTGACACCACTGTTGCGATATTTACTGTTGGGTTCGGTGATTTTTAAACACTCAGTATAATAACTATCGAAATTATTCTATAAATTCTTACAATCACTTAGATAATTATAATCTCTAGGCAATCTCTTTATAACATTTTATAAAAAACTGACTTCAAAAACTTAACTTCAAACTTAAACTTTGGTAACCGCTGTGAATTTATATTCCTACAAATTACTTGAAAGAGCAAAAATTATCTTTTGTTATTACCGACATTGTCTCGAAATTACTGGACCTTTCAAGAATCGTCGGACGCTTTCAAACGCACCGCGGCCATAAATCATTCATTATTTTTTTATTGTGGTCGACGCGCTGTCGCCTCAATGCGTTGAATGATGATTGCATTATCTCTTCGAAATATAGTTGGTAATCATTAATATACCTTAAATCTACCACAAACTTAAGAAACATTGTAAAAATTAGGATCTTCAATGTTTTTTTTTTAATAAACATATTATTTTTAAAAAGTATTGTGATTTTCTGTAGATTAAATTATGTGTGTATTAACAGGCGAGACAGCAACAGAAGCAACTTCAGAAGTGACAGCAACTACTGACGAACCAGCAACAACGGATGAGGCCCCAACTGATACAGAAAATCCGCCAGAATAGTACATTTGTCTAACTATTAGTGGAATTAAGATAATGCCAAAAACTGCTAAAAACTGCCAAAATACTGTTAAATGCGCATATTAGACCGTTACATTTCAAAACATTCCATAAAAATCAAAGCCTAGTTTTTGCAATTTTCATATGCCCGCATGATTACTTAATTAACATTTTATTAATGCGTACAATGCTTGCCACACAATTTTAGGAACATTTTTGAATTCACGATTTTTCAAATTTATCAAACGTTATTTTAAGGGTGGTTTCCAAATTCTTATTATCTTCATTAAAAAAACGAGTCCTTCACATCTCTTAAAAAAATAATTGTCTATCAATTTAACATCCTCTAGAACTTTGCATGCTATTTTATAGTCGAGACAATTTTAGAATGTGTTAAAAGAATAAAATAGATACCAACAATATTACTTAATTGAAAACAAAAAAATTACAATTATATTTTATTTAAAATTATTGATATAAAGTACACTTGGTAGTAATGTTGACCTCAAATATAGGTCTAATATATTAAAATAAATTTCAGTTGTTTTGGTACTTATAACAATTATTATTATTTAATCAAATTATTATAAAATTGTTAATAATTTCTTGCAGTTTTTTGACATTGATTCGATTCCACTAATCTTTCCCGTAATTGTTTTTAAGCATATTCCAACATATAATTTTGTTCTACGTCTCTTGACTGTAATTGTCTAATAAACTATTTTCCAAAACAAACGAGTTTCTCTTTCAACATTGTCTAAAAAATTAAACCGGAAAATGCATTTTATTCTCGCTGTAAAAATGGAAGATCAAAGAAATAGCTATTTGTGTATTAAGAGCGCAAAGTGATATATTGCCACTCGACAAAGAGAGTTTTTGGAGAGCGGCTATAACACTTTGTGCAAACAATCAACTTTCTTATCTTATTTCTTATTTTATCTTATTCTATGTTTAAACGATTTTTTTTTCCGGCAAATGCAACTTAGGTATTTGTATCCCTCAACTATTTTTATCATTTAGAAACAAATTTTAATTTAAAACCTGCAATACAAGATGCGTTAGATTTATTTTACCTCATAACTATTTCATTTATTTGCAAAATATAATACTTAAATAGTATAATGACCTTGTCATTATTATAGGAGCAAAAAAAAATTTTTATAAAGGGTAAGCATCTTTATAATTTCTTTGGGTTGTGTTTTGAATTGTGGTAGGTTATAAACCAAGTGTTCTTGAATATAAATATCTACATTGGTTATGTCTACTAAAAGTGTAATATTGGTTGCATAAGCCACATATGCATTTTACTAAAAATTGACATTTTCTTGACGTGTTTCAGAATATTTCTATAAATTGTTACACTTTTACTATACTGAATAGCATATATCTTCGACAAGCAATATATTTAAATGTACTAGTTATTAAAAATAACAACTGCCCTATTACCAGAGATAAGTGGGTTACTTATCTCTGACAAGATATCATAATTATGTACCTATTATCATTGTATAAAGACGCAACGCCTATGTTTTGATATAATGTGTCAATTTTTGAAGTGATAACTTCTTATGGCACGCTGTGAACTTTTTTTGTAATGGGTAAAAAATGTTAAACTCGCGTCAGGACACGTGGCCTGATCGAAAATTCGTAAGACGGATGTATTTCACTGGAGCAATATAAAATGCGACTTTTCTTGACTGGTAACTTGGCAACCTTATTCAACAAACTGACAAATTCAAGTACATTTTTTATGTCATTTTGACAAATTAATTTAGTAGCTAAATTCAAAATTTAAGTGCTTTTCATTAGTTTATTGATTAAGTTCTGCTTTTGCTGCATTAAAATGGTCCAAGGAGAGGTGTCGTGTTTAGCAGATGTTATGGACACCATAGCGTGTCTTAATGACTCTAATGGTTCTCCCCCGACAAAATTTTAGATCAAATAATTTATCAGTGCAAGAAGCCGTTAAAAAATGCATCAATTTGTGTTAAAAAATCATTAAAAACTGGACTGAAAGCTGGTTTGATCAAAGAGAACGGGGGAAGGTTTAAATTAGGTTTTGGTTTGCCGATAACGGAGGCTCGAAGACGACGTAGCCAAAAGCGACAAAACCGAAAACGAAAAAGTCGAGGTAGGAAGAAAAGCGCCATATTGAAAGAAGATCAAGCAAAAAGCGGAAGAAAGAAATCGAAAACATTCAAATCTGGTACTGATGTTTAATATATGATTTATAATAAAGCGTTAATAAAAATAATGCATTATTCATAAACTATGGAAATCTGGAGACAATATTTTTCAGATTAAAAATAATATTTTCACGCGCGTTAATACTTAAGTTTTCACTTCTGCCGGCACTACCAGAGTGCAACCCGTAAAATTTTAATTTTTTTCTATCGCATCAAAAGTAAATTAAAACGAATTTTGTAAAAAATTAATAATTTGATAGTAAGACAGTTTGTATAACATTGATGTTAGTAAATCAATTTAGGTATTTTTTGAATGCTTTCAAAATGGTAGATATATTTAATTGCAGAACGAGTCGAGATTATTTCCATATTTTTTGAAAACGTAAAGTGTGCAAGAACAGCGAAATTATTTATTCAGCTTTATAAGGACAAGTGACTTAAAAAAATCGTTTTAATTTACTTTTGATGTGACAAAAAAATTGACACATTATCAAAACATGGGCGTTGCGTTTCAATTTTAAAATGTGATCCATACGTTTGACCGGTTTCGGATGTTTATTTTAGAAAAAAATTTGACCTAAAAGATAGATTTTTTAAAAAAGTTTAAAATCTAAAAAAGATACGTAAAAAATCAAAGAAGAAAAATTAAGATTTTCTAAGATGAAAATTAGTTACGATATCACTACAAGAATTTGTTGTTGAGCGCGAGGGCCACGTCCCTCGAGCCATTTAAATTTACAAATTAAAAAACCAAGGGGTCCAAATAAATTCAAATTTACTTGACTTATAGCATTGTATTGTTGTAATAATTACAATGCTTATAGCTCTTGAAATTTGATTTAAATTGGTTTTTAAATTGAATAGATATCTTTAAAATCAAGAGATGTCACAAAATAGGAAATATGATTTTAATCATTATCTTGTATATACCATTAAAACATTTGATTGATCGAAACAAATTTTTGTTTATATTTTGTCACAAGTGGTAGTTGTTAAGGGTTAAAATAATGAATAAGTTATAAATTATATTATACAAACCACCATCAAAACATTTCTTGATATTTATACTAATTTATTTTTCATATTTTGTCATAAGGGATGATTTTTAACTGTTAAAATATTGTAAAAGGTTATAAATTATATTATAAACCATGAAAAGATTTCAATTATCATATATATGCACCATCAAGACATTTTCGTCATTAAGGGTGGTTTCTTAAGGGGTTGTGAGGTTGTCATAAATCATAAATTATAATTCACATTATGAAACAATATTTACTTTACATTTTTCTATATAATTTTAATCAATAAAACGCCAATATTTGTAGTTATTACATTTTTAAGCATAAGTGGTAGTTTTCATCACTTAAAAATAGGAAGTGTCTATTAGGCATATATAACTTTTGATCCGGAGGGTAAGATAAGCTTAATTCCAAATTTTCATGAAAATCGGTTCGCTGGGAAAAAATTCGGACGCTATACCTTTTTTTTCTCCTCATTGACTAAACCATTGTATATTATACAATGACTGAACTATTAATCTTTAAAAATTATATTACTTAAAAATATATTAAATGTTTTTTTTTAATTTCTCATATTAATTTCAATTTAATTATTTTGTGCTAGATTTGTTCAGCTTATTAGTACAAAATCAAAAGCGAAAAGCCCATTTAAAAGTATGGAGGGTTTAGAGTCAAGGAGAACCTTCTCTGTGTATGAAAAAGTGTCCGTCGAAAAGCGTTAAATAACTATAGCGCTACAGTAGCAAGAGGGTAAATTTTAAAGAAAGCGCCAAAAGTTATTAGAGGGCGGTACAAGAGTAGACAAGGAAAGAAAAACTACAAATTTTTCCCATTATTGTTCGATTATTTTAAAAAGTTTTATGACAAAAAACAGTATAAAATAACAACAAAGTATTATTATAAGTTCACAACAAATCAATCACATGTTTATATCACTACAGTCATTTTAGGTTATATTTAGTAAATTATTTTGGACTACGTAAATAGTAAAGAGTAAATATGTACATAGTTAATAGTTTCAATAACTACTTAAGTCACCCAAAATATTAATTTTTTTAACTTCACACACTTCACTCCGTTTGTAACTGCTAAATTCATTTCATTCAATTCATTCACCTTTGCTACGTTAGCGCCATTCTGGTCGGTTTTTGAAATGTTATTTATAGTTCACAAGTGAACACTTTTTCAACTTGTCCCCCATATGAGATGGTTCTCTTGGTCTTTACTCTCCATATTTGAAAGGCAAAAATCCTATTTTTAATGAATACGTCGATTTAACTGCGAATGTGCGAATCGCTAACTTCACATTTCATATCGCCATAAATAAAGATTCACGTATTACACGCTATCTGTGATAATACTTTGGAACGAAAATTAATCACGTGGCTAATTTCCATAAGACGTGCACAATTGCACATCTTGTACGGTTACTTATCTATGTCTCTGGTATTACTAAAAAAGGATTAATTCTTAACAATTTAAGCAGTGCGAAATTTTACAATAAGTAATACAATTGCAATGCAAAAATTACATTTTATTAAGCGTTTTTTCCAAAAAACTTGATAAAATGTTGTCTTTTGTATACACGACTAAGCGTTGCAATAGTCATAGCTTAAATTTGATACTGGCTGTGTTCGTTTGACTAAAAAAGATTAACTGTTGGTCGTACTTCTCTTTTTAACATAACTAAAATAGCAGACTGTTTCTCTTTAAGTTATTATACAAACACAAGAAAAACTAATTTAATTTTTGAATAAATTGTACTTAAATTATTTTTAAGATTTTTAAGATATTTAACTTTTTTCCAAAAATATAAACAAAATTTTGTTCAATATTATATAGTTTAATCATCTGATGAGCTAAAATTAAAAAGATGGACATTTTTAAATAGGCATATTTTGCCGCCATAATCATATGTTTAGTAAAGTATATTTTCGTAACCAGCAGTGTGCGAAATCCCCGAGAGTTTTTATACAGTAGTTCAGAAATACAAAACGAAAAATATTTAAAAATAGTTAATAGTTTCAGTGTAATTTAAAAGAAAAATGTGTACAAATTTTGATCAAGCATTCTGATGTCGAATCTTGCTGTCAATGATATATAGTATCATAAAATTGATAATTTTTAGTTAGTAATATTAGTATATAACAAATAATGTTTTCTCTGATGAAAATGAAATCTAATTGAAACATAAATCTTTCAGTTTGTAATGATTTTGAATGCATTTAATGTGAGTATGTATAGGTTATGGTGAATATATTGGAATCCTAAAATGCAAAAAGGGGGCATGTCCATGAACTTATAACACAGACGACATAAAAATACATTTATATATTAACTAATGGATTACACAGCTGGTTAAAATAAGGTAAAAGAAAAAAGAACATTTCAATCCATCATTTAATTGATTATTGATATACTTTTAGATGTAAAACCTATTTTATAATAGTTTTTACTGTTTTATAATGAGAAATTTATTATGAAATATGTAGTGCAATATCTTCAAGTAACTGAAAATAAGCTTTCAGATTATTGTTATGATTATATTTTTGTATTTGCTTTAGTTACCTGAATCAAAATATTTTAAGAATATTTGTTTAAATTTGCAAGTAACCATTTAACTTAAACAAATAAAAAATAGATGTCATTGACAAACTCATTAATGAATACAAGCTTTTACTATTTACAGAACTTAAATTAAAAATAGATTATAATTTCCAATTGGTTTATAAAATATTGTATTGATCATAAGTGTTAATTTTTTTAATATGAGATAAGAAAATTACTTTTTATTTCTCACACTGTTTACTAACAATAATTAAACCACTGTAGATATTTTATTATAATTTGTCATACGAAAGCACAAGATATATTAAATATATCTAGTAAAACTGTGTATCTATTGTAATTTTTTCCTCATTTTATAATTATTTCAGTTTTTACTAAAATTGAATTAATCCTTACTTGTTTTAAATTACTTTTATGTGTATGTTGCAAATCAATTAACTTTGATTTTTGTATTTTTTACAAAAGCATTTAATAGTAAGTTATTCCAAATAATTTCTATGTCTGTCTTACTTAATGACTTTCCAATGTTTTTGTGAATTTGATAATTTTTTATGTCATGATCTTGTTCATGGCCTATTTTTTGCATTTACAGATTCATTTATACTACACTAAAGATATTAACATACCTGTTTATTTAATTAAATATATATTTTATAAATATACTGAGTAATGCCAATTTCAAGACTGGTCTAATGTTTACTTATCAATTAACAAGAAATTACTTGGTAAAATAATTATACATAACCTCTATTGTTTTAACTTCTGAACAACTACATCGAGCAAGTTTTGGGAAGGCTTTATTTATAACAGAAAATTTATGCTGTTACATTACTAAAAAGTATAAGTACTAATATGAATTTATGGAAACAAATGAATATTATAAACTTTACTACAATACAATATAAAATAAGTGTAATTGGTAGTTATTAGGATGTTGAACTATAACAAAAACCCATTAGAGAATAAATCCCAAAGTTTCTACTTTTTCCAATTGGAAAATATTTTATTGTTATAACTTGAATACGGTTTTGCATTTGAAAAAAATAATGCAATTTTTTTAAGTCAGTCAAACTGATTTATAAATTACAAAAATTTCGTACATTATTACCTTAGGAAACTTTTTTTTAATAACAATTAAGAATTGGTAAAGGATTATTTACTGTGTAAAAGGAATAATAAGCAATTTTTTGGTATTAAGTACTAATTAGGTTTTTTATGTTTTTCAGAAATTCCAACAGTAATATCAATGTAGTCTGGAAATGGTGTGTAAAGAGGAGGTTTTATTATGGTTTAAAGACTTGGATAGTCATAACAGGATAGATTTGGTATATGAATTACTAAATATGTGTTTGCCATTTGAATTACGCTTTTTTGGTTCGTGCATTGAAGAATTAGGAAAACACACATACCTAGAACTACGAGGACCCAGCATCACAGCAAATGATTTAGAAAAATTATCAAAAGATGTGACACTCAAGCAAGGAATTTTAGATGAAAGTGTTAGGCATAGGTTAATAATTTATCTATCAATACTTTCATCTAGGAACTACATTGTTGCCAGTTGGTTTTATAAGAATTTATTAAGGACAGACTCTATTGAGGAGTATTTAAGAGAAAAAGGAAAGGATGAAATGTTACATAGTGAATTTTTATTGTTATTTACAATGGCATTACATCATCCTGCATTTACATTTGAACAAAAACAGTTTTTTAGTAGGGTGCTAATCAATCTAATTGATATTAGGGAAAATAGGGTATCAGCCAAACATAGGGCACTTGGATATCCACCAGGATTTGGATATCCAACTCCAAAGGTAAGACTTTTTATATAATTTGATAGAAGAGCTTTTTATGTAATTCTTAGGTTACAGCAAATGTAAGAAATCTGTCCTAAAATATTAACACTTACAGTAAATACAAAATAAAATCCAATACACTCTCAGCAATGATGTAGATGTTTCAAAGCAGTGATTATTAAAATATGTTTAGCCAATGTCCATCGGTGTGCACAAATTTTTTTAAAATAAGTACTTACTTTAAACATATCTCATTGATATGGTAGCCAAAAATGAAACAAATTTCGGCACAAGTCAAGCTGCAGAAAGTGCAGCACTTGTCTGGGAATCACAGGGGCAACATTTACGTGTCCTACCGCAGCCATAGAGGCAACATTGCACTTATGTGTAATGAAAGAAGCAGCCTTCAGAATGAGCCAGACAATAAATCTTAAAGCAGAAAATCGGATTAGACATTTAAAGATTTTGAAAAATATTCCCTAGAATCCATGTCTAAGCCGACAGATATTATGCCATTTAGATACAACTTGGAAATGCAGTTTAAAGTAGTCAAAAACAACCACCAAGTTTGCACAGAGAACGGACCTCAACTAGGAAGGGATGCTTTAGTGTGGTACACTGATGGATCCAAGATGGATGAAAGGGTTGGAGTGGGCGTAACAGTGCCGAATTTTAGGCTCTCAAAACCCCTTGGTAACACCCCAACCATCTTTCAAGCAGAATTACGTGCCATAGAGATATGTGCCCAAAAATGCATCGAAAAGAACACCCAATGGGCAGAAATATATATTTTATTAGATTGCCAAGCAGCACTAAAAGCTCTGAAGTCATACACTTAGCTTAGCTGACTTGGGTCTGTAAACAGTCCCTGAAACAACTGGCAGCAAACAATCAGGTTACTCTGATGTAGGTTCCAAGTCCACTCCAAGAAAGTTAAAGGCAACAAAGAAGCAGAGTGCCATGCCAAGGAAGGGGCAAATACACAATTTTCCGGCCCAATACCATTCTGTGGACTCTCCAAAGCCTACTTAAAAGAAGAGGTTCGATGCTGGGAAACAGATGAAATAAAATCTCACTGGCATAAAGTGCCAGGACAAAGATAAGCAAAAAGGCTAGTTAGCCTTTCGCCAAGAAAAGCTGAATAGCTTCTTGAGTTGGACAAGAAAGACTTAAAACTGGTGACGGGACTCCTCGCTGGACGCTACCCTCTAAGGTATCACCTGAAAAATATGGGCAAAACAGAGAGTGATAGTTGCCGTTACTGCTAGAAATTCGCTGAAACTGCAGAACATTTGCTTTGCGAATGCCCAGCGCCTTTCTGCAAGAGGCTCAAGTTTCTGGAAGGGGCCTTCCTAAAGCCATTCGATGTCAGAAACTTAGCCCCCAGGAAACTGATAAACTTTGTACGAAGTCTCAGAATCCCGGGCCTCGGAATATATTAAGGGTTATGTACAAAAGATCTGATAGGTCGAGGTGCTTGAGAGGATGCACAGCCTTCATAACCCCCCCTACAATCTACAATCTACAAATCCCTACTTTAAACACATCGTTCTATAACTCTTTATACTACTATTTGCTATTTGTTTCACGTTCAACTTTAAATTTGTTTATTATTTTTAAAAAAGTTTCTTTTCAGAAAAAAATTAGTTTTACATTTAAAATGGCAAGATTTTAAAACTATAACTTTAAATTTTATGTAATTTCTAGATTCTCCTATAATTCTGACAATTTTGCAACGGTGTGTAGCTGTGATGCTATCAAATTGTGTGACGTACATTGGATTTTGTTTTGTATTAACTATAACATATTTATGCCAGTACATAGTTTATTAACATATAAATAGGTATAGCTCATTTCACCAATATACGACGGTATCGGATTAGTCACAAAGACATCGACTTAACAGGCGCACTGTGTTGAGAGGTACATTAGTAAGTAAATTCCCCTAAGATTTAAACCCGAAATTTTGTTGTTTATTATTATTATATATTTATTTTTTGCTTTATTGTGAACAGAAATCGTTGATGTAGCTCTCGATAAGTTTTTTGGTTAGAAATAGGCTCATATTTAATTAGGTTAAAAGGGAATGCAACAAAAATAAATTATCGGTACAAATTTAGTAAATTAGTTTAATCATGTATTACTTACGGTATTAACAAGCATCAGATTTATAGTCATCAGAATCACTGTCGTCGCTATCCTCATTCAGATTGTAAATGATAACAGGATTAACTGCTTCGATGCGGTTTACACAAACCCACCATTCCTCTATTAAATTTTCACACTTTGTGACACATTTTTTCCCAGGAGTGTTCAGGAGTTTCTCTTTTAACCATTTCACAATCCATATTGTCATAATGATCGGCCAATTTTGATTTTGACGAAAATAAAAGATCCACCCCAACAACAAAACCATGCTTTCCACCTGCATGCATAATAATGTGTCTTTTTCCTTCACCGTCGTTGTGTTTTATAGACTTTATGCTATTGCCCTGCCAAATTCTTTTTGTTCCACCTTTAGCAAAAATCCAAGTTTCATTCAGATAAACAAATGAAGAGTATTCTTGTCTACAGTGAGTACAATTTCTTAAATATTCAATTCTTTTGTGCACGACTCTAGCTTTTTCAAAATTCTTCAAAGACTCGTTCTAGAAATTTTAAATACATCTTTTTCTTTTAATTTTTACTAATATTAAATCGAAAGAGACATATTCTTTTTTTTCACGCATTTTGTACACAATGTCGAGAATTTTAAATTTGTAAGCTTCGGGAAAGTTTTTTGGATGTCGGCGGGTTTATATTTTTCAACTTTTTATTCACTATTTCCATCTTTCACACTTTTTAAAACTGAGGTTAATTTTGTTTTACCAATACCCATCGCATCACACACACTCTTACGTATAGATAAAACTGGTGGCAACGGACCTCCATTGTCCTTTTCCGCAGTAAAATAAGTGTATACATTCAATATTAATGCATCTACATCTAAAACACGTCGCGGCATTTTCGTGGTCTATTAGGTATACATACACTACTTAAAATTCCAATCAGTACTATACGATTTTAATGTCTGTACCTACCTCTCTAATTATGTACAATAAATTCGTTACTTACGAAATTTGTTTAAAAATATTAGGGGAATTTACTTTCGTACTACTTAAATGTACAGTTATCGAGTTTCTAACGATAATCCGATACCACAGTATATTCGTGAAATATGCTATAATTGGATTCTTGATATAAACATTATTTTTATAACTTTTAAAATAAAAAGTTTTTTTTAATAATATTGACACAAATGACAGTCAAAAAATTTAAATAATGACTAAAATTTGAAAAATGTTAATCTTAAATGACTTAAACTATCTATTTGTAAAATTTTGGTGCTTAAAAAAATTACAAATGATACTAAGAAAGTTCCAATGTCCATTCTTTGCGACAGCCAGGCTGCTATCAAATCACTGAACTCAGTCTACTTGACCTCTAGGGCAGCGGTGCAACGCCGAGTTGCCCTGAATGAGCTAGCAGCTAAGTTTAGATTTCACATTGTCTGGGTACCCGAACACAAGGACATACCAGGAAACTGTTAGGCGGACGAGCTAGCAAGAGAGGGCACCACCCTCCCAGCTGTATCTGTCTCATCTCAGCAAGGAGTGCCGATTGCAAACTGCTGGCTTCTGCACAGCAAAGTAGTTCAAAAAGCCAACTTGAGGTGGAAAAATAACCCACATGCACATCATCTAAACATATTTGGCCTAAACTAGATCCACGTCGAACTAATGATGTTTTAAGACAATCGAGAGAGTCCATTGGAAATGCGATCGCGGCCATAACAGGACACTGGGCAGGCGGATCGCATGCACGGCGCATGGGAATCACGGAGTTAACATTAAAGACCTCACACTTTTTATTAAAAGTTCCAACTGGTTCTCACGGTAGAGGGGAAAGGCACCGCCGTCCAACACGGTATCACAACGGGCTAAACGGTCTAAGTGGGTTTCCTTCGAACCGCCGTTTAAACCTAACTTTACTTAATAAAATTGTAGTGCTTAATTCATAAAAAAGTTGTTAAAATTAAGAATGCTTGCCAAGAAATAGATCAATTTTTGTTTTTATTCCATTTATTTTTTGTATTAATTAAAATTTTGATCTTGCAATATACTTTTTTGTATGTTAATAAACCATTTGTAAAATAGTGTAATTTATAATTTTGTTTATATTCTAATACGTTAGTTGAAAACAAAATTGTATTACAAATTATATGTGTGTGTAAATTTAGCAATCAGATATCCCGGTAGTATCTGCAAAGACCCCTCCAGCGAGTTGCAGCGATACATCTGTAATATTTCATCAGCCACCTGGCCTTCCTAATTTACCACCACCACCTCCACATTTAGATTTTAGCAGTATGTCTTTGTGGAGTAGACCAGGTTTTCCTTATGGTGCTCCGGAGGTGAGTAACCTGGTACGAAAAATCATTTTTTAATATATTTAAAAGAGCTATGATCTATTAGAACTAATGATGAATATCTACTGTATAGGGTGGCCAACCGAAAACGAAACAGAGCCATTTGCAGGAACCTCGTCAACATTTTAGAAAAATGCTCAGACCCATCAATTTTTGATTAAAGGGTGACACTATTTTCCGGTATTTTTGACTGCACTACTTGCAACCTCAAGCGAGGGTAGGAATTACCCCAAAATTTTTAAATGGCATCGGGGGTCGATGTCTTTTAAAAGCTCTGGCGATTATTTTTACAATAGTCTTTAAATTTTACATTTCCTTCCAATATTTTGAAAAAAATTACATGTTAAAATTCCAATTATTTTAGTTGCTTACTTACTACTTAATTGATTAAATGTTCAAACTGATGACCACCCGCTTCCATGCAATAATAAATAATTTGTTCAAAACGTTCACGCATATTCCGAAGAATTTCCGGGGTAATTCGACGATGCTTTGACGCAGATCTTCCAACGACGCTGGTTGTATTTTATAGATTTTACTTTTCAGATGTCTTCACACAAAAAAAACGAGAGGCGATAAATCTGGCGATCGTGGAGGCCATTCAATGCTGCCTCTTCTCCCAATCCAATGCCGTGGAAAACGTTGGTCTAAATACTGACGAACAATCCATAATGCGGAGGAGCAGCGTCCTGTTAAAAATAAAAATGATCTTCGTCATACTGTGGATTATATTCAAATATATCAGTCAAGGCAGGGTCAATAGCGTCCTCCAGTAATTGCAAATACATTTCGCCAGTTAAATTGACTGGTGGAAAAAGAGGACCCACCAGTCGATAGCCGCAAACTATCGAATTTTCTATTTCTCGTTTTTTATTAGTTAGATTTTCTGTCACTTGAAATTTTTTTACTTACTCTAGTACATACTTTCTACTGACATGTCGATCTTGAAGTTGTGCATTGAATAGCTGAGCTGTTCTATTCGCACATTAATTGCTCATAAAGTAAAGCGAAATAATATCCACCCTTTCCGCAATGGAATATACCATAGTATTCAATTTTAAAAATTACGTTGAATAAACTACCGACCAACGCTTCGAAATACGTTACTAGACAATCATTTGACATCCACTACTTTGACTTGTACTATATTCAGGCCCGGATTAGCAATTTCCTGATCGTATGCATTTGTGTTTTTTAGAAGTGATAACAAATCGCCACACAGCAATGCAAAGCAAAAAATAGGTCCTAAATTTAAACCATTGGCGTACTTAACTCGAATGAATGAGATTTTTACCGTTCGTGATTGTTTGCAGATAAGTTTCTTATTTAAAATCTAATTTTTCAATAAGTAATGGGCGGAATTTTAAAATTTAAAGACTATTGTATAAAGAATTGTAAGAGCTTTTAAAAGAAATCTTATTCGACCACCAATGCCATTTAAAAATGTTGGGGTAATTCTTACCCTCGCTTGGGGTTGAAAGTAGGGGAGTCAAAAATACCGGAAAATAGTGTTCCCTTTAATCAAAAATCGACGGGTCTGAGCGTTTTTCTAAAGTGTTGACGAGGTTTCTGCAAATGGCTCTGTTTCGTTTTCGGTTAGCCACACTGTATATTTTCTGTTCTTTTGTTAAATTTTAGCTTTTAGAAAATACATTCGTTCCATTTTCATCTAACTTCTTGGAGAAACTGATGCAGGTTATTTCAAACAAAACATCTCAAGCTGAATTTTGATAATGGCTGCATCATTTAGTGATTTAGTATTTTTGTTGTTCCGTTAAGCACCAGAATATTAGTGTGAGGTATTTACATTTTTAGTACTAGATAAATGGATCATAGCTCAATATTTTTTTTGTTATATTTATAAATGTTACATGTTAAAGCAATAATCCCCAAAAATGTTGATGACATGAAGTAGTAGGTACACAAAACTAATAAAATAAATTAAAAAAAAATGTTTTGTTTGATATGAAATAAAATATCTTATGTATAATATGTATAAATAGATTGTAAATTGTTTGGGAGATCGTGAAGGCTATGCAGCCTCTCAAGCACCTCGACCTATCAGACCTTATCAGATCTTTTCCGACACTACGTACAAAGTTTATCGATTTCCTTGAAGCCTAGTTTCTGACATCGGAGGGCATTCGCAAAGCAAATGTTCTGCAGCTTCAGCGAAGTTCTCGCAGTAGCTGCAACTATCACTCTCTGTTTTGCCCATCTTTTTCAGGTGATACCTCAGAGGGCTGTGTCCAGCGAGGAGTCCCGTCACCAGTTTCAAGTCTTTCTTGTCCAACTCGAGAAGCTGTTTAGCTTTTCTTGGCAAAAGGCTTGCTAACCTTTTCGCTTGTCTTTGTCCTGTCACTTTATTCCAGTGTCCAGCGTCGATAAGTATAAATAAGATATTAGGTATTTTGAAATTATAGGAAAATATATAAGTTCAAATAGTAAAAAAACCCGCGATAATTAAAACAATGGGTATCAGATTAATATAAGTATACATATATATATATATATATATATATATATATATATATATATATATATATATATATATATATATATATATATATATATATATATTATCAAAATAATAATGTAACATAAGTACGAATATAAAGAACTGATAAATATTAAGTATTTATTTAAAATTACTGTTTCTAATTATTTGGCCTGATAAAATTATATTTTTATTGTTATCTAAAAATTGCCATTTTTTCATAATTCCTTTGTATCTTTGTATTATTTAAGATAAATAAGACTAACATTTCCTTATTAAGAAAAATTATAATTTCCTATTATAAGGTATGTGAGATAATGCAATAATATAACCGAATAATTGGCAAGTGAAATTTTTTTATAAAAATCCCAATATATACATTTAACTAAATTTCTCTACTACAAATGGGTTATTCATTATAAATCATTAACTGTATTATCGTTATTATTGTACGAGGATAGTTCACGAATTGTTTTCCCTAACATAGTTGGCGTTGAATGTCAAATGCAAATAAAGTGTCAGGCAAAAGCTTATTGTATGAAGTTAGTTTGTGCCAATTAGCGTTAGTTCGTGTATTTTAAATATTAATTTATTTCCATTGAGGTTTGCGTGATTTTATAAAAATGAACAAAATTGAGATAAGAGATGTAAAAAGCGGTTTTCACCGCAACACTTTTATAAGAACGTGGTAGAAGTATTGGGTGACTCTGCCCTTTCGTACCAGGTAATTAAGAACTGGTCACAAGATTTCAAACTGGAAAGAGAGTCCTGTCAACATGCACCAGGTGCAGGAGCTCCTAAAACTGTGGTGACCAAAAAAAAATGTGAATTTAGTCCATGACATGGTATTAAATGACAGAAGAATTACAGTCAAGGCTATAGCAGAGACATGTAGGTTTTCTGTTGGATGCGTTGAAAAAATTTTACATCAGGAATTGGGTCTCAAAAAACTCTCTGCGCGTTGGATTCCACGAATGCTGACGGCAGACCAGAAGCGTGTTCGCCAGGTTGCTGCAAAGACAAATTTGGAGATCATTAACAGGAGTCCTGATTAATTTAAGTAAAAATTTCTTACGCTCGATGAAACATGGTTTATCACTTTGGTTCAGAATCCAAAAAACAAAACATGGAATGGCGGCATAAGGGTTCCTCTCCCCCTCAAAAATTTCGTGTTGTCCCATCAGCTGGAAAGATCATGGCTACAGTTTTTTGGGATTTTGCAGGTGTTATTTTCGTGGATTATTTACCGCGTGAATGCAACATAACAGGTGAATATTATGCGAATTTAATGCCAAAAGTACGCGTAGCGATCAGAAAAAATAGAAGAGGAAAATTGAGTCGAGGTGTGCTCTTTCACCTGTACAACGCTCCGGCCCACAAAAGTTGTGTTGCAGTGGCTGCTATTGACAATGCGGGATTTAAAATGTTTGAACAACCCCCTTATTCTCCAGATTTGGCCACAAGCGACTACCATCTATTCCCAAAGTTAAAAGAACATCTTCATGGAATCCGTTTTGCTGATGATAACGAAGTGATGTCGGCGGTAGATGAATGGCTGAAGACTCAAAGTTCTGAATTTTTTTCAAAAAGGTTTGAAACACCTTAACACTGATATACCAAGTGTATAAACGTTGCAGGTGACTATACGTTGAAAAATAAATTAGTTTTCTTCTTCTCATGTGTTTGCTTCTATGTTAGGGACAACAATTCGTGAACTATCCTCGTATATGTTACGCTCAAACATCGAAAACGCTCTGTAAGCGAAAAAAAACAGCTACAACGCGTTGTGGACGGTGCTGAGCGACCAAATACCGAAATCGGATAATTTTTCGCGTTTTGGTCATTCTTATTGACCACGACGCGTTTGGGATGATTAAGAAAGCTCATAAACCGATTGAGCCTTAAATATTTCACTACGTCAACAGAAATAATAACTGAAAATTTAAAAACTTCGCCAGAAAGGAAGAGAAAATGTTATCAATGCAGTACCTAGCGCGGTAGCATGTTCCATTTGCGAATATTTCGGAATCATCCAACCATGTAAAATATCAGTGTGAAGTGTGGTGTTGAAAATGAATGACAAGTCGTATGCAGCATTTGCTACCGACATGATATCATCCGAGAGCAACGCGAAATTGCTAAAGCCAGAATGGAAAAACAAGCTTAAAAAAATGCTGGTTTTGTCCCGTGAAAAACTACCTCTTGCTGAGAACGGTCAAAATGTCGTAGTCAAAGTTTCGGATATCGACAGTGGACGGCTTGCCTAGAAGTGTCCTAGCTGTGGTATTAAACATTAATGAATCCAGCTTGTATAACTTGGGAAACAAAGAGGCAGTGTTGGAAAGGCTTTATAGTCGTAATTAATCCACCTTAACTGATTCTAATTTTATAAACTCACCAGATGTTCCCAGTTGTTCATTAAATTTAATAAAAACTTCGGATTTTTTGTCTGGATCAAAACATGTGCCATTGCAAACGTTATTGTAATACAAATAAATGTTCGATTATTATTTCTGCTAACATAGTGAAATATTTATAGCACAATGGGTTTATGAGCTTTCTAAATCATCCAGAATGCGTCGTAGTTGTTGTGACTGTTGTTTTCGCACACTGAGCGTTTTCGATGATTGGGTGTAACATATATACAATAAATGTTTAAAATAAAAATTGTGTCAACCTCATCAAAACATTGGAATAAAGAGTTAAATATACAGATCTTAAAATTTTCTGTCTGGCATGTGTCATGATATTTCTTAAGAAATATTAACAACACAATAGTATTGGCAACAGCGCTACTCACTGGTGGGGATTATTTATCTGAAACGACAGCCGATCATAGAATCTATCATTTCTACTGAATGTATGGACTTTGGAATTGGAAATAGAATGCCGTCAGTATTATAATTATTTGATGGGCGGTGTGTTATGATGTCATTAGTTTTTATCTACCTAAATATTACGTAAAATAACGGAATAAATATTAATAAAATGATAATTGTGGGTGATACCCAGAATTAAACATTCTATTGCATAATTTCCTTGCAAGTACCACATAATTATTTGAATAAATATGCATTTATGCATGCAATTTATAGAAAAATGAAAGTAACCCTTTCTTTCATTGTTATTCTTGTAATGAAACGACATAAAACATAATAATTCAATTCCAACATCTTATCGCCACACTACGCCGCGTAGCTTAAAGCGAAACAAAGCGAAGGCATTGCGCCGTTGCCGATCATACATCGCTGTGCTTGCATTGTAACCATTCCAGTAAAAATACGCTATACCAAGATCTGTACATAGTCGAGATTATTTAAAAAGTCCAGAACTCCTTTAAAAATGGCAACAGAGAAAGCTGCAGCTATTAACCATCCTTCTCCGTCTTAAACTAATCATAAGCAGGAAAGTAACTACTTGCAGATACTAATTTGAATCTCTAATTGGTGATCTTTGGTATGTGTTACAGATACTTTATATTATCCGTAAATATTTGAATTTTGTATCTTTCATTTTTTATTAATTATTTAGGTACCGCCTTTTCCTGCTCCTACCATTTCACCACTAGTCAGTCGAGCAGCTTCACCCAGTCAAAGTCGAAGCTCCTCACCACATCGATCACCATTAATGAGACCTCCGTTACCAGCAACTGGAGGAATGCAGGTAAATGTTTATTGATCAACACTATTTTAAAACTATAACGGAAGTGGGGGTGGACTGTAGAGGTAATGAAAATTCTCATGAACCGTGCAATACTGCCAACGTTGCAAACAAAATTCACACATTTAGATTTCTTTATATTATTCTTATTTCTAGAAACATCGTGAAATCTGTTCCGAGATTTGATCAAGTTGTAAGTCTTCATTGATTTTTTTCCTAAGAAAAAGGGAAATTAATTAAAATTATGAAATTTTTATAAAGATTTTAAATGTTATCATATAATTTCATTTGTTTTATGAAGAATGTTGGTTCATTTTAAACATTTTTATTATTGTGCGAATTACCTGGATACTGGCTAGTTTCCACCTTCATTCCTCTTCCAAAGAAAACAAATGCCACCCGATGCTCAGACTACAGAATTATAAGCTTAATGAGCCATGCACTTAAAATCCTTCTCGGTATTATTCATTCTCGGTATTATTCATTCTCGAATATATAGAAAACTTGAGGAAAACATTAGAAATGTTCAGTTTGGCTTTGGAAGCGTACTTGGAACCCGAGAAGCATTATTTTCCATTCAAATTTTGATACAAAGAGCTCTGGACGTAAACTGCAACGTTTATGCATGCTTTATCGATTTCGAAAAAGCATTTGACAAAATATAACATCACAAACTGCTTCAAATATTGAGTGAATCTTGTATCGACGACAAAGATTCATGCCTAATTAGAAACCTTTACTTACAGCAAAGGGCGACTGTATGTTTTGGCAACGAAGCCTCAGAAGAGTTTATAATAAAACGGGGAGTCCGTCAGGAATGCATTTTATCGCCGACGTTATTCAATACGTACTCGGAAATGCTATCAGTGGAATAGAAGAGGGCATAAAAATCAATGGTAAAAGCATTAACAACTAAAGATATGCGGATGACACAGTTCTGATAGCCGATAATGCGGAGGATCTGCAGACACTGATAGACCGTGTGGTGGAAGTCTGTGAAAGATACGGTATGAAACTAAACTGTAGAAAGACAAAAATCCCTATAGTAAACAAAAACGACGAAATACACTACCAATTTAGAGCGAATAATGAAACATTGGATACAGTTGACAAAGTTACGTATCTAGGATGCAACCTAAACACAGAATGGGACCACTCACAGGAGATTCGATGCCGCATAGAGAAGGCGAGAGCTGTCTTCAACCGCCTCAGAAAGATCCTATGTATTATGCACCTGAACATTGATATACGAGTCTTGAGATGCTATGTATTTTCCACCCTTCTATATGGGCTGGAAGCCTGGACTTTGACGGAAGCAACATCTAAACGACTAGAAGCCTTCGAAATGTGGTGCTACCGCCGCATGCTCAGAATTTCATGCATCCATTATGTCACAAACAACACCGCGATACAACGTATGAAAAAAGACCTGGAAATTATGCATACTGTGAAAACCAGAAAGTCATACTTAGGGCACAATGAGAAATACCACCTAATCCAGCTGATTCTGCAAGGCAAGATAGAGGGTAAAAAAACTCAGGAGCGCCGACAAACATCTAGGCTGAAGAATATCAGACAGTGGACAGGAATTCAGAACAGCTGTCAACAAAGTCATATGGACCAATGTAATTGCTAACATAGGATAGGCACTAACAGAAAAGAACTTATTGTTGCTGGAAAAATGAAGTACATCACTGTATTTAACATTTCTTTAATAATTAAATCGTCAAATGCCTCCTTTACGTCGATGATTAGGTCATATTAGCATCATCTGAGAAGGAAATGCATGTGATGATTAATATTATCCATGATGCATTGAGTGTTGGAAGGGAAACAAATGAATGGGACTTTTCATAGCTTTATGAGCAGCCAAAACGTGTAAAAAAAAGTACGACTGACAGTGCATAGAGAGGAGTGCTGGTCCGTGCACTTATGTATGGTAGTAAACGTTGAGTTTGGCAAAAGAAGCATGAAAGTAAGATCATGACTGTGGAGATGAGTAGTCTAAAAAGTATAGCTGGAGTGACTAGAAAAGTGAGGAATAGTAAGATAATGGAACGGAAAGATGTGGTAACAAAGATAGGTAAGGGAATGATTAGGTGGTTGGGACACCTAGAGAGGAAAGATGAAATAAGATTAATGAAACAGATTTATAAGGCGAGTAGAGGTAGACCTAGACGAACGTATATCAATCAGATCAAAATTGTTTTAAAAAAAGGCCAGGTCAAGAGTACCATTAACCGACGAGCACGTATAAAATCGCCGATGAAAGTAGAAGAAGCGAAAGACCTGTGTAAGAAACGTAGCAAGTGCAAAGTGCCTACTTCTACGGGAAAAAGGCGTGACTATACAGTAAAACAAATTAATCTTTACCCTGACGTCATACCTACAAACCTCGCAAAATGAATTAATGAGTCAAAAATGGCTACTGTTACTTTGTCGTGTACCCAAATATTTTCACTGTTTGTTTATCATGTCAGTATTTTTTTGCATTATAAATAACTAAATATTGCTGATGGTTGAAGTCAATTCCATTTTACTGTTTTAAAATAGTCGAACATTTAGATAAGAGTCCTAGAATATTCACTAATAATTATTTTGTCTGCTACTAATACACAAAAAAACTATTTTATAACAATTAACGAGAGTAGAAGTTTCTTTGAATCTTTCATTTAAATAAATTTATTTAAATTTAAAACAGCACATAATTAAGTATTTTAGAAATCATCGTCAGACTCTAAAGAGTGTTTACATGCATGTATATTTCTTGCTTCTTGTTTGTTAACGTAATTCTTACTTTAGTTGACTTTATAAATCTACCATAAATAATGTTCCCGTTTCACGAAAGTTTGGCCACCGTCCAAGAAGTAAGGTTATGTTAAAAATATTTATTAAATGCAAAACAGGGAATTTTGTACCTTCACCGTAAAATCAAAATAACAAATTAAAGGTTTTGAAAAAAACCGATTTTATAGAATTTATCTGAATGCAAATGATTAAACGCTCTGCACTCCGGCTATACTTCTCAGACTACTCATCTCCGCAGCATTAATAATATTTTCATGCTTCTTCTGCCAAACCCAACATTCACTACCATACATAAGTGTAGGAACCAACACACCTCTATGCACCGCCAGACGTGCCTTTTTTGACAATTTCTGGCTATTCATAAAGCTATGCAGTGCCCCATTCATTTGTTTTCCAGCCAACACCCTTCGCTCAATGTCACTGTCATACTTTCTATCTCTAGTAAATTTTAAACCCAAGTACACAAATTCATTAACTTGTTCCACTCTTTCTCCCTCAATAGAAACCCCACAGTTTGTCATGCTTTCTTTTCTTTCAAAAACCATTACTTTCGTTTTGCTCACATTTATTTTCATCCCTTTGATTTTCAGGGAATCATGCATAACATTAACCATCGCCTGCAACTCCTCTTCAGATAACGCTAATATGACTTGATCATCGGCGTAAAGAAGGCATTTGACGATCAAATCATTCATTTTTAATTCATACGCACTCTCTTTTAGATCTTTTAAACAATTGTCTATGTATAAGTTAAACAGCCATGGCGAAGCCATACATCCCTTTCTCAAACCTTTTTCGATGTTAAACCAGTCCGTGCAAGCTCCGTTTATCCTGACACAAGCAGTGGAATCCTCGTGAAGTGATTTCATTGCTCGTATTAAACTACCACTCACCCCATACATAGACAATGTAGACCACAATTCACTCCTCACCACTCTGTCATAGGCCTTTTCCAAGTCTATAAAAGCGCAATAGACCTTCTGACTTCTAGCCAAGAATTTTTCGACTATCTCTTTTTAACATTTAGAGGTCATAATTAGAGATACAAAAGAACGTATGTCATTGCTTGAAAGGCAAGTCTACATATTATATGATGTGTTTCTACTGTCAGTAGAAAAGGATGAGGTATATAAAGTTTGTGTTTACTACTGTTCATTGTTAGTGACGTCAGAGTAAATGTCAATTTATTATACTGTATGTATGTATGTATGCATATAAATATACCTAACAAGTTTTTAATTGTAGTCATAATTTTCCGAGTATGAATTAATTTGCCTAGAGTATTAGCATTTATCCTACGGCATAGACGAATAGACCGATGTTTTCAGGGTCAAGTTTTGCAACATTGCCGGCTAATTAGATGCGTTCAGTGTTGTATGCTTAAAGTCCAGCAGATTTTTCAAGACCTCTACATTAAAAATATTTACTAATAAAGCTTACGATATGGTGTTTAGGTATCCCTGACTCCAAATCATCTATTTGGGTACACTTTATATATATTTTTTTCAAAATCCCATACAATTCATCATCTTAGTTGTTTATAGAGAATAAAAGATCAACCAACTCCAAGCAGCAATATTTTTCATTTAATTTCATTTCAATGCGATGATCTGCAAAGCATGCTTTGCTTCAAAGACTACCGTTACGAGCAAAAACTAGTTATCTAAAACTGCTTGAGTAATTCAGTTTTTAAAAATTTTAAAATCTTTACTAGGTACTAGATTTTTGCTATAAAATTTAATTTTATTTGATACTTAAATAAAACGTAAAAACAAGTTATTTTGATTTCTAGTTTCATATGCGTGTGTTCCGCTAACTAAGTTGATTACAGTGTTACATTTTTGATGATTTTTTGGATTTTGTAAGTATACTTGCATTGTCCTATTTGTTATATTTGTTCCAAGGGTATTTATCCTATTTCCTTATATATTGTTTCCATATGTGTTCTGTAGTTAAATCCAAATACATATTTCACTACCTTATTTTGAAGAGTCTGTATTTTCTTAAATTTTATGAACAGAAAGAAAACATCATGAATCATAAGTATATTTTGTGTATTCTGGTTACTGCGACATCTATACAAAGCACCAATCTCATACAGACTACTTTTTTGAGATATGATTTGCATGTTCATACAAAATCAACTTATCCATGACCAGCACTAGAATAATTAATAATTAAATAATTACCAAATTTCAGGAATTTATATTAACATTATTATAAATAGTTTGGGGAACAAAAAGAAAATCACAAAATCTGGACCTGATAGGTGGCACTGTAATAAAGTAATTAACAAATTCTATAGTTTCTAGATTTTTTACAAATATGCACAATAATTGAAATATTGAATTAACTCCATTTGGCTGTTCCACACTGTATGTTGGTTTAATGCCAAAAAAAAGAAAATACAAAAGTCTGGACCCGACAGGTAGTGCTGTAGTCAAGTTATTATAACAAATTTTATAGGGTAACATGGTTAACAGTGGATCATCCCTACCACAAAGTCATCTGCTGTTTGATATTCTATGATATGTCATACATTCGTACATAACCTTCACAACTTTCTTCCTATTTAGTAAGTTTGTGGTAGTCACGACAAATAGATGTGTTAGGAGAGAAAAGAGTTTGTGACAGTCGCCAAAAAAAAACGTGAGTAATACTTTCTCAAATATGATCTTTGTGTCTAAACTGAGTCATTTAACGTAGTTAATTATTTTCATAATAAAGATGAAAATTATCTTATAGCGATTTCTTGTTAGTTATGACTGGCTTTCAAAAATAACTAAATCGAAAGGTACACAGTGGATCGATAATATATTTTTTAAAAAATGAACTTTGTCTTTTTTCTATGATGTTAGAATCATTATAATTTGGGAACTAGATACATTAGTCGAACTCTGCTAGAATTCACAGCCATTTCGGCTGTAAATGTGGAAAGTAAGGACTCGTAAAAAAATACTAATCCACTGTTAACCATGTTACCCTATTTATGGATCAGAATGACTCATTGTCACAGTACCTATATGTTAGTTTTGTACCAAAAAAGAAAATCACAAAATGGACCCGATAGGTAGCGCTGTGATCAAGTTATACATCTTGATACATAATCGTATAATCGTTTCTGTCCCATTTCTGTCCTGACTTTCTTATTCGCAGACTTTAACCAAATTAATCTCATAGCGCCATCTACCGGTAAAGGTAGAACAACGTCTGTCAGGCCAGCTAGTGATAATATAAAATAACAATATTAATAAAACGCGTACACGTTTGCCACCAAACCATTCACGGTGATGATGATTTAAAAAAGTTTCAATTCAAGGTGGTGTAAAAAAAGAATCCAATCACTGTTAATTTATTCATTAATATAATCTGAGAATTTTTTGTTTTTATTTAGCCATCTTTACAACCACCCGTGCCACCAATAAATATACCTCCACCCACAAATGTTGAATCGTTAACGGGGTCTCCTCTAGTTTCGTCTCAAATGCCTCTGGAGTCAGTTTCAGCACCTAGTTTACCAGTATTTACTCATAGTGAGTTAAAAACAAACGAAGATGATTTATTCAAGGTAAATAAATTTTATTATTAAAAAAACAAATACTTTTATAGCTATTTCACCAATATACGACGGTATCGGATTAGTCACCGAGGCAATGATTTAACGGGCGCACTGTGTTGAGAGGTATATTAGTAAATTCCACTAGAATTTAAACCCGAAAATGTTTTGTTTATTATTATGCTTTTGTTGAGAGGTTTAATTTTTATTTTTTGCTTTATTGTGAACAGAAATTGTTGATGTAGCTCTCTATGAGTTTTTTGGTTAGAAATAGGCACATATTTAATTATGTTAAAAGGGAATGCAACAAAAATAAATTATCGGCACAAATTTAATAAATATGTTTAATCATGTAGTACTTACGGTATTATCAAGCATCAGATTTATAGTCATTATAATCGGAATCACTGTCGTCGCTATCCTCATTCGGATTGTAAATGATAACAGGATTAACTGCTTCCATGCGGTTTTCACGAACCCACCATTCCTCTATTAAATTTTCTCATTTTGTGACATATTTTTCCAAAAATTTCAGGAGTGGCAGTATTAAGTGCTCTTTGCCAGATTTCCAAAACAGCCTTATCACTGTATCCATTAGATCCAATGTGATTGTCATAATAAGTTTTGCATATTCACCAATTAAACTCAATGGGATTAAATTGGCAATGATAAGGCGGAAGTCTTAGCACACGATGTTCATAACTGAGTATAATTTGATCCACTTTGTAAAGTTTTTCTCTTTCGTGCCTTTTAGCTATCGATAATAATTCCGGCTTAAAGCAATACTGTGTAAATAAAATATTTTCGTTCGTTAACCATTCTTTCTTGGTTGCTTATTTAAAATTTCTGGATGGTACGGAGCATTATCTAATACAATGACAGATGGTTCATGTAACGATGGTAATAGTTTCTCTATTAACCATTTCACAAATATCCATCCATATTGTCCTGATAATCGGCCGATTTTGATTATGACGAAAATAAAAGATCCGCCCCATCAACAAAACCGTGCTTTCCACCTGCACGCACAATAATGTGTCTTTTTCCTTCACCGTCGGTGTGTTTTACAGACTTTATGTTATCGTCCTGCCAAATTCTTTTTGTTCCACCTTTAGCAAAAATTCAAGTTTCGTCCAGATAAACAAAGAGCATTCTTGTTTACACTGAGCATAATTTCTTAAAAATTCAATTCTTTTGTGTACGAATCTAGCTTTTTCACACAAAGTCTTTCGGTTGTCCTCATTTTTAAACTTAAACTGTTTCAAAATTCTCCAAAGACTCGTTCTATAAATTTCAAATACATCCTTTTCTTTTACTTTTTCTAACATTAAATCTAAAGAGACATGTTCTTTTTTTTTCACGCATTTTGTACATAATGTCGCGAATTTCAAATTTGTAAGCTTCGGGAAAGTCAACAATCTTTGGATGTCGGCGGGGTTTATATTTTTTAACTTTTTGTTCACTATTTCCATCTTTCACACTTTTTAAAACTGAGGTTAATTTTGTTTCACCAATACCCATCGCATCACACACTCACACGCTTACGTATAGATAAAACTGGTAGCAACGGACCTCCATTATTTTTTTACGATGTAAAATAAGCGTCTACATTCAATATTAATGCATCTACATCTAAAACACGTCGCGGCGTTTTCGCGATCCATTAGATATATATATATATATATATATATATATATATATATATATATATATATATATATATATATATATATATATATATATATATATATATATATATATATTACACTACTTGAACTTACAATCGGTATTATACGATTTTAATGTCGGTACCCACTACCCCACTATCCCAGGATTACTAATTACTTTTCTTGACATCTAACAAAAATAAATCAACAAGCCAAATTAAAGCTTAATAGCTTAATTAATGATTGAAATTTGTTTGGATTAATTACCTACCTCTCTTATTATGTAAAATAAATAAAGTCAATAACAGATTTGGTTGCAAAATTAAACGTTCCAACAAATAAAAATATTGACCCTTAATTTCCAAACAAGAAGTCCCTTATAATATAAAATTCGTTACCTACTAAATTTGTTTAAAAATATTAGTGGAATTTACTTTCGTACTTCTTAAATGTACAGTTGAATACTGGTTATCGAGTTTGTAATGATAATCCGAAGACACCGTATATTCGTGAAATATGCTATATTTAACTTTTAACAGCTTAAAATTAATAAATAAAATACTACTCTTTAAAAAAATACATTCACAAGCAAAAAATGTACATCCTTTTTATTATTTAAAGGACAGATACTTTTAGTTGATTTTTAACAACTTAAAATTAATTAAATTAAAATAGTACTCTTTAAAAAAGTACGCTCACAAACAAAAATTTTACATTCTTTACTTTAAATTTTTTTTATATACTTAAAAGATATTTTTCTCCGTTATGGTATTAAAAATTCTCTGATAATTCCCATTTGCTGGAAATATTAATTTACGCAGAAAGTTTATTCAAATGCATACGACCGCAATGTCTAGGGTTGTTTTAAAGATATGCCTGCAATTTTCTTATTTTTCTCTTTAAATATTAATAATGTTTATATACCAAAAGAAATATATATAAATTTATTTACTTGGAGTTTAGAGTAGTTAATAATCAGGGTCATCACAGAAGTAGTAAATTCTTATTAGATAAAATATTTATTACACAACTACTAAAAATGTATTGGGTCACAGGCAATATTTTCTGAAATTTTCAAGTTTTTATCGCCGAATTTCATTTAAAAAAAACAACAACAAATACTTAATATTTATTTTTAATTCGCGTTCACAGGCATTATATAAAAGTGTCTAAATTGCTATTCTCCGATAAGGTAGAGCACTTTCCCCACCAAGATAAATTGGTTTTTTTTTGGAATGTAGTTCAGGATAGACATGTTGGTATAATATAAAAAAGTTTCAAATAAAAATAAAATTTCTTCTTCAATACCTTTCTCTTCGAAGTTAATAAATTTTTTATCATCATTTTTAGGAAAGCGTCCAATTCTCATAAATTCTTTTTCTATTTTAATTACTTTTTTACTCTTCCTTTGTCAGTCCTCATTACTGAGGTAGGATACCTCTTCTTTAATTAGCTCGACAACATTTGCATCAAATTTTGAAAAAATATTTCTTTGTCGTATCCGTTTCAACTGTCCTCAATTTAATTATTAACTTCTACATTTCAGACACACAAAATTGTTTGTGTATGTTATATACATATGTTGAGAGAGTCAGAGCACCTTTGTTACGGATTGACTGGACACTGGTCATCAATGCTCTCAGGGTTAAATGACGCGCAACAATCATGTCCGGGAGTGACTCACAGCCACTCTCTAACCAAGACCATAGTGCGTGGTGAAGAGCCACATCAGACCATAGGTAACCCTGTTAACGCAGAACACTACGGATCTAGATTGGAAAGTCGATAAATATTGTTGACGCGAGGCAGCAGTAACGTCAGTATCGAACTAAAGCTGAAGATAAATGACATTGGAAAGGTTCAGAAGTCGGACAACTTTAGGCAGAGTTGGAGCAACGTTATGGTCGAAGTTCTGCGATACGGAAAGCAAAGGAAAACCACCGTATTACTTGTTCCGTGTAAAATCATTATTATATCATTATATATTATATATTATATCATTATTATGGCTGAAAATCAAAGAAACAAGGCCCCCCGTCCCCGGCAGACTTTAAATAGTCAGGGGGTGCTAAGAATCCTCGGGTCAGCCATCAAGATTGCGACGTGGAATGTGAGAAGCTTATTTCAAGCAAGGATACTGGCAAACTCTACTAGAGAAATGACAATATTGCAATTTGACATCTTGGGAGTCAGTGAAACACGATGACCAGGGTCAGGACAAACAACAACCGACACTCATACAATGTATTACAGCGGTAATAATGACCCCCACCATGGTCATGGAGTCGCTTTTATTATTTCTAATAAACTGAATAAATCAGTTATTGACTTAATACCAATTTCGAGTAGAATCGCTTTACTGCAGTTACAAGGCGATCCAACAAGAATTAACATTTTCCAAGTATATGTTCCAACAGCTGATAAAGATGAGGATGAGGTCGAAGAATTCTACCATGAGTTACAGAACGGGTTAAAATCTTGCAAGAAAACACGAAGTAAATATTACCATGGGAGATTTCAATGCCAAGATTGGTCGGGGAAGAGCAGAAGCAGTGTTTGGAGACTTCGGGCTGGGAGTGCGTAATGAGCGAGGTATTTGTCTTGTTGAATTCTGTCAGGATAATGAATTAGTAGTGATGAACACCTTTTTCAAATTACCATACAGACGACTTTATACCTGGAAATTGCCCCAGGATTCCTCTGAGAACATTGTTAGAAACCAAATTGATTTCATCTTAATCAACAACCGATTTAAAAATAGTTGTCTTCTTCTTCTTCTTCTTTTTCTTATAATAGGACCTGGTCCTGTTTAGTCCGTTGCGTTTAGCCTCCTTCGGAGCTCTTCCTGTGACGCTGAGCTCCAGCTTTCGTGCCGTCTCTTGGGTGGTCTGCCTACCGGTCTTCGCGAGTTTGGTTTTTGCGACATGGCCTACTTTGCCCATCTTTCATCTGGCATCCTTTCCACATGGTCTTTTCAGCACCTCTTGCGTGTTCTAGCCTATCTTACCACATCCTGTATTTCTAGTTCTTCTCTGATATCCTGGCTTCTTATTCTATCCCTGAAGGTAACACCCTTGATGGTTCTTAGTAATTTCATTTCGGTCCTTCTCATTATGCTTTTCGTTGTTGATGTTTCAGCTCTGGTTTCTGTGGCGTACGTTAAAATAGGTCTTACGCCTGTTTTGTAAATCCTCAGCTTGCTTTTTGTACTCATCATTTTATTTCGCCCTATGATATCTCTCAGGTATCCGTTGACTCTTGTTGCTTTTATGGCTTGTGTTCGGTGCTTCTTCAATGAGGTTTCTTGCGCTTGATACCTCCACTCCTAGGTAGTTGAATCTTCTCACCTGCTGGATTATCTTGTTGTCGACTGCCAGTTTGCACCTTATGGGTTCTTTAGAGATAACCATTGACTGTGTTTTTTCTGTTGCGATGTTCATATTAAATTTGTGTGCTGTTACTGTTGTCTTGTATAACAGGCGTTGTAGGTCGTCTTCATTCTCTGCTATGAAGATTGCATCGTCTGCATAACATAATACTTTAATGGTGCGATTGCCCATTCTATATCCATCGTTCACTTTTTTAATATTTTCAATGATTTGATCCATAATGATGTTGAACAGAGTAGGACTAAGGCTCTCACCTTGTTTTTATTCTACTTAAATAGTTGTTAATCAGCAAGAACATATATAGGAGCTAATATCTTCTCTGATCACAGTCTTCTGGTTGCTCAAATAAAGTTTAAGTTATTAACGTTAAAGAGAACAATTGTACCCAGGTATGATCTAACAAAACTTAGAGATCCAGTTATAAGAACAACTGTCTCAGAACAACTTAAACAAGAGCTAATGGAAACTAACACCTCGGGAGACACAAATAATACATGGCTGCATCTTAGACTGACTGTCGAACATATTACGAATCAACATCTTTCCAGTGCCCAATGCACACAAAAGAAACAGAAATGGATGACGGACGATATTCTAAACCTAATCGATCAACGTAGAGAATATAAATTTCATAATCGCCACCAATACAGAGCCATCCACCATGAAATTCAAAAGAAGTGCAGAACCGCAAAGGAAGAATGGTTAAATGATAGGTGTCAGAATATGGAAGAACTACAGAGGAAGCATGACTCGTTCAACCTACACAAAAAAATAAAAAAAAACACTGGGAATGAACAGGAAACGTCCAAATGGCAATTTAATCAGAGACAAAAACACAGTCATAACAGATATAAAGGAGAAATTTCAAACATGGAAACATTGCATCCAGCATCTATTTAAGGATGAGAGACCTGAACAACATGGTTTTGAAGAGGCAAGTACTGGTACAAATATCTTAAAAGTGGAAATCATACAGGCCATACGTCAGTCAAAAAACGGTAAAGCTGCAGGCCCTGACTATATCTATGTTGATATTCTTAAACTAGCAGAGGATAGTGTCACCAAGGTTCTCACTGATTTGTTCAACACCACATACATCTTAGGAAGAATACCACAAGACTGGTTGAAATTTTATCACGCCTCCAAAAAAAGCTAGCGCCAAACACTACTCAGAGTATCATACCATAAGCCTTATGAGCCATTTAATAAAACTTTCTGAAAGTCATTCACAACAGAATATATAAAAAGTGTGAAGAAACTGTCTTAAACACACAGTTTGGTTTCAGAAATGGTCTTGGAAAAAGAGATGCTCTCTTTCTAGTTCAGAGATGCTTGGATATGAATAGACCAGTATACATGTGTTTTATAGATTATGAAAAGGCTTTTGATAAGGTACAACATTCCAAAATGATACAAAACATCGGGCTGGATCAGCGTGACATAAGAATGATTGCTAATTTATATTGGAATCAACGAGCTTCTGTCCAGGTGGAGAACCATGTATCGGATGAGGTAGAAATTCAGAGAGGAATCAGGCAGGGCTGCATGCTTCCCCCATTTTTGTTTCTCTGAATCTGGTTTGTCCGAAGCTCTGTTTGAAAACGAAACAAGAATTTACGTAAATGGTGAGGATCTGCAATGGTTACTAACAAGAATTAACCAGGCTAGTAATGCCAGTGGTTTAACACTAAATTTAATGAAGACCAAATTTATGATAATCAGTAAGCAAAATATTGGAAATGTACAATTGTCAGTTAGCCAAGAAATAATAGAAAGAATTGATCACTATAAATACCTCGGATATTACCTAAACAGTGATTGGGACATTGGACAGGAAAAGCCAGAAGTGCATTTATCAAAATAAAACAGCTTCTCACATGTAGACAACTGAATCTAAGTTTAAGACTACGCCTGGCCAAATGCTACATATTTCCCATCTTGCTCTATGGACTAGAGGGATGGACACTGTTTGATCGGCATTGCAAAAATATTGAAGCCTTTGAAATGTGGTTTTATCGTCGCATACTTGGGATTTCCTGGACTGATTGAGTACGCAATTCTGATGTCTTGTTACGTCTAAATACAACGACCGAGATCTTAAACACAGTGAAGCGACGAAAACTGGAATACTTCGGACATGTTATGAGGGGCGAGGAATACCACTTCCTTCAACTAATAATACAGGGAAAAACTGAAGAGCGACGAGCACCAGGACGAAGACGGACATCGTGGCTTAAAAACTTGAGAGAGTGGTATGGAAAAAGTACCAGATGCTTATTTCGCGCAGCAGTCTCCAAAATACAGATCGCCAACCTTCAGTAGAAGACGGCACCAGAAGTAGAAGAATATACATATGTATGTGTTCATTAAATACTACTTATATTAATAATAAACTGTTATCAATTAGTTCATGGATTGACAAACGCTGCGTTTCAGATAAATATTAATGAGCAGTTTTTTTCAGTTTGGAAAAAGAATTGAAAGTTTTTGTCATGTGTTGATTACTTTTGGTCCTATAAATTCATGTGATTTCTGTTCTATTTATTTGGTCGCAAAGGGTATCACACATATAAATTTCTATTGCGTGTTGAGCAGATATGTTTTTGCTTTGAGAGCTTCTTATTTTCTTTGAATTGTTTTACTATCAGAGCCGTATAATGAAGTTGTCTTATATCAAATATTTTTGCTTCGTTATACAGTCTTTTAGTTAATTACTTAAAATTTTTTATTAAGATTAAGTTTTAGAAATCATTAAGTGGATTCGGATAAATTGTTTTCATCACACGTGCGGGGTAACTTCTAGGTTTCCACACGCGTTTCCGTGTGATAACTTTTCGATTACCCACGATAAACCTGTGGGCAATAAAACACGAAGAATTTTTGAATAACGCACGGGAGACTTTTTTTAATACATAAGATAAATTATTCTAGATTGAAAAAAAAAGAAAAGTATTACCATATTATTCATTTACAAGCATTTAAAGGATTGAAAAATGTTTTCAGAAAAGGCCCAAATTTTCCTATCAAAAGCATACCCTCCATTGAAAATATAAAAAGTGTACTTAGGCTAAAAATACTCTTCGATTGGAAACTTAACAAAAAAACAACATAAATACGATTTAATGGCGTGTATATCCCACTCGATTATTTAAAATCTCTCAGCATCGTCTGAACATGCTCAGAATTAAGTGATCGATGTCCTATCTTATTTAAAACGTTTCGAAGCGCAATAAGAGGGGCCTCTTGTTGTCTCTTGGCTTTTCCATACGAGGAACTCTGCCTGGAAATATCCCACATGTGCTCAATGGAATTAAGGTCTGGGGATTGTGGTGGCCATCGATATTTTTGTCCTCCAAAAATTCTATTTCAACACTTGACGTGTATAGTCTTGCATTGTTATGCATATAAACAAAGTTGAGACCAATAGCTGCTGCGCATGAAACAACAATATATTATCCACGTACGATCTACTAGTCAAAAAGTCTCCAGACCGTACTTGCTCCTCCTCGAAAAGATGCACTTCCTGAACGTTTTAAAGACGGTTTGTATTCATTGATAGGCTCCTCTCTACAAGCAAACCCTTCTGTACTCGAGATAAATTTTTCAAACTGGGATTCATCAGGGAAAATCACAGAATATTCCTGTGCCCTCAAAAGTCTTACTCCTCGATTACCCCATAATAACGGTTGAAACCTTAAAGGTCGACAGTATCGGCTGAAACTTCAACATTATGTACTTGCTGGAGTATGATTTGTAGTTCTGGTGCATCTACGAGTATTTAGTTGTAAAAACCAGTTGTGCACTGGAGTTGTAATACAAGCGTGTTCACTGTGCCTCTCTGCTACATCTCCCTCTTCTCGATAATATGCACATAAAATTTAAAAGCCGAGTATCGTTTTAGTTTCATGAAAATAAAAAAATATATCAACGAAATGTTTTGTTTATCTTATGAGAAAAACATTTTGCACATAAACAGTCTAAAATGATGATAATGTAATGTTACGTCCATAAACGGCGAATAGTTGACCCTTGAATGCATTAAAAACAAATTTAAGCCAAAAACAAAAATATCCTAGACATTGCAGATGTGTGCATTTTGTAATCCATAAGTACCATATGATTCATACATTTTAAAACCAGCGAAGAGCTACTGTAAAAAAAATTTAAAGTTTATATTTTTTGGTTTCTTTTAATACTGTTAACATTCCCATTTATTTTTAAAAAAGTTCAACAGAACATTAAAGTTACAAAGAATATATTAAAATAATATTATTTTTGCACGTTAGAGTCATACTATTAATTTGAACCTCTAATAACCTGAATTTTTATTTTTTAAAAAAAATTATTTTTACATTGAATAAAAGTCGTTTGTGATGGTGTACGAAACCAGAACAACTCATTTTTTTATTAAAGAAATACAAAGTTTTGAAAAAAATTGGTGTTACATGTATGTAAAAGAAGATATAGGTACAAAAATATTAGTTTAACAAAATAGTTATAAGATAAAATAAAATAATTATTTGCTGTGAAAAGCTACGTTACAATCAATGCAAAGACCAAGATCACATTTTGTTCACATTGTTCTTAAACTAGAGCTACATCCGTGCACAACGTCTTTTCTTATTTGGGATAAATGATCACTTCTATCATATCTAATATCATTGCCTACTCTGTTTGCCTAAGTACTAGATAATGCTAATGAAGGTCCGCCTGCACTTTTGGCTTTGATACCGTATCTTGAAAGATATGTTGTTACAATATCTCTGCGAAAATTTAGCTGTTGTACCAAATCATTTGCTTTATTGTAAAGGTATCATGCATTGTGAATGCTTATATCTAACATCCATAAAAAAAGACACCCCACCATTTTTTGGATCGTGTGGCAATTAGGTACCTAGCGACGTTTTGGTCCATCAAAACCGTGCCACCCATTGAACTGTTGTACTTTCCAATTAGGTTAGGGCGAGGAACTTTGATAATTTTGTTATCAATTTTGTTGTGTTTTACAAAGAAGATTGGTTCGACTACAAAACAAGTTGACTGTGACAATATTATTATCAATCCAACTAACGAATATTACTCCAGTCTAACTATCCAAAATTAAGTAATTAATTAATATTTAATAATAATTAAGTAATATATATATATATATATATATATATATATATATATATATATATATATATAGTCACGCCTTTCTCCCGTGGAGGTAGGCAGATACCACTTCCTTCCACTTGCTACGGTTCTTACACACATTTTTTGCTTCCTCTACTTTCATCAGTGCTCTCATACATGCTCTTCGGTTGTTGGTACTCTTGACCTGGCCTTTCTTCAAAACAATGTTGATCTGATCGAGATATGTTTGCTGAGGTCGACCTCTACCGACTTGTCCATTCATACTCGCCTTATAAATTTGTTTCATCAATCTTCCTTCATCTATCCTTTCTACGTGTCCAAACCATCTAAGAATTCCTTTATCTATCTTTGTAACCACAGCGTTCCCTTATCTCACTATTCTTCACTTTATCCAACCGAGTCACTTCTGCTATACTTCTCAAACTACTCATCTCCACAGCATTAATCCTATTTTCATGTTTTTTCTGCCAAACCTAACATTCACTACCATACATAAGTGTAGGAACCAACACTCCTCTATGCACAGTCAGCGTGCCTTTTTTGACACTTTCTGGCTATTCATAAAGCTATGCAGTGCCCCATTTATTTGTTTTTCTGCCAACACCCTTTGCTCAATGTCACTGTCATACTTTCCATTTCTCGTAAACTTTGAACTGTTATCTGCAAACTCATTTACTTGTTCCACTCTTTCTCCCTTATTTAGAACCTCACAGTTTGTCATGCTTTCTTTTCTTTCAAATACCATTACTTTTGTTTTGCTTACATTTATTTTCATCCCTAAGATTTTTAGGGCATCATGCATAACATTAACCATCGCCTGCAATTCCTCTTCAGATGACGCTAATATGACTTGATCATCGGCGTAAAAAGGCATTTGAGGATCAAATTATTCATTTTCAATCCATACGCACTTTCTCTCAAATCTTTTAAACAATCATCTACCACTCACCCCATACATAGACAATGTCGACCACAACTCACTCCTCATCACTCTGTCATAGGCCTTTTCCAAGTCTATAAAAGCGCAGTAGACATTCTGACTTTTAGCCAAGAATTTTTCGACTATACCTAGTAATGAAAAGACCTGATCCATACATCTCCTTCCTCTTCTAAATCCTGCTTGCACTTCCCAAATCATCTCCTCAATTTCATTCGTCACTCTTTTAATCAATATCTTTGCATACAGTTTACCGACTATGCTGAGTAAACTAATACCTCGGTAGTTCTTACAGTCTTGCTGCCAACCTTTTCCATTGTAAAGCGGCACGATAACGGCCTTGCAGCAGTCGTCTGGTACGCTACCACTCCTCGAACAAAGGTTGAAAAGGCGGTACAGCAGACTAGTTACCACGCTTTGTCCATCCTTCAGCATTTCAACCGTTATCCTGTTGTACCCAGCAGAAATTACAACTCTAATAAATATTCAAAAAATGACCCCAATTAATTCTAGTGCTACTTATATGTAACACTAAATTTGATGGTCACTAACAAAATAGAATTTAAATTTTATCATAAAAAAAGTTGAATAAAATAAAAAATATGCTCATTGGCAAAACATTCTTCTTCTTCTTCTAGGTGCCATGACCGTTTAACGATCGTTGGCGATCATTCTGGCTATCATGTTTGCAATCATTATTTTGTTGGTACCCGCTCGGAAAAGTTGTATAGTGATGAGACCTAACCACTGTCTGAGATTTTTGAGCCAGGAAGTTCTTCGTCTGCCGGGGCGTCTCTTACTATTAATCTTATATTGACCATTTCTGTATCTTTATGCATTCTTCTAAACATTACACATGCATTAGTAATTATTTTTAATGTTTTATATAAAAAAAATACTTATTCTAACCGTGGCTTCATATTTCACAATTATCAAAAACAACACCTCCTAAATCAACCAGCTACAAAAACAAAAACTCGCTGAACTCACCAAACGTGTCGAAATTATGATAAAGCAGACTACACTTTTATTGTAAGTAGTACTATCTGTTCTATTCGCTAAGAGCGACAGTTTTTAAGAAATAAAAAAATTTCATTGGTGAAATTTGTGTTACATATATATGTAACACTAGGTTATTAAGGGTTAAACGCAAGAAAATAATGTATCATCTACTTCTACAACCAATAGCTATCTATTAAAAGTTGCCACTTACAATGTATTATCTTCATTTGAACACGCCATACAAAATTGGGTCCGCCCCCTAAGTACAAATATTTGTATTTTTTACAAGCTTGCCATGACCTGTCAAATTGTGATTTTTGATGTTTGAAAAGTTGGTGCGTTGTTATAATAAGTGCCTCAAATTTTTGTTTAACATGGCAAAAGCAAAATGTCACAATTGTGAAGAAAAATGCGGAAAAGGCAGGGCCAATCCGGAAATTGTTCTAAAATTGGATCGGGGATACAAAGAACTCCTAAAGTCTGATTCTAAATCCTTATTAAAGAAATACCTCACGCAAGAAGTATTCAACAAATTAAAATCGAAGAAGACTTCATTCGGTAACACGCTTTTAGATTGCATTCAGTCCGGATTAGCAAATTTTGATTCTTCAATAGGAGTATATGCAGCTGACCCCGAATGTTACAGCATTTTTGCCGATTTGTTTGATCCGTTGATTGAGGAATATCATGGAGGTTTTAGAAAAACGGATGTGCATCCAATATCGGACTTTGGAGACGTAGATAGTGTTGGCAATTTAGATCCGAGTGGTGAGCTGGTTGTATCAACGAGAGTAAGATGCTGTAGATCCGTAGAAGGTTATCCTTTTAACCCGGGTCTGACCGAAGAACAATATAAAAGTCTCGAGAACGACGTTGTGTCTTCTCTTTCGGATTTACAAGGTGAACTAAAAGGGCAGTACGTAGCTCTTTGTGATATGACCCCACCTCAGCAGCAGCAACTTATAGACGATCATTTTCTTTTTAAAGAGGGTGATAGATTTTTGGAAGCAGCAAATGCTAATAGATATTGGCCAGCCGGAAGGGGAATATTCTATAACGAAAATAAAACCTTTCTAGTTTGGGTCAATGAAGAAGATCATATGCGTATTATCTCACTTCAACAAGGAGGAAATTTGGGGGAGGTTTATGCTAGATGGGTAAACGCGGTAAATACCCTAGAAAAAAAATTAACATACATCAGAAGCGATAGATTTGGTTATCTTACATTTTGTCCTACTAATTTGGGAACAACTATAAGAGCATCGGTTCATATTAAAGTTCCAAAACTAGCTAAGGATATGAATAAACTTAATGAGGTAGCTGGTAAATATAATTTACAAGTACGCGGAACACGCGGTGAACATAGTGAAGCCGAAGATGGAGTTTATGATATTTCAAATAAAAGAAGATTGGGTCTAACCGAAATCGAAGTTATCAAAGAAATGTACAATGGTATTCAAGAAATAATTAAACTCGAACAAAAAGCGTAATTTTCATAAAAAAACCAATTGTAGATGTTTTTTAAATTACGTGAAAAATTATCAAATTAAACTGTTTTAAATTGTTGTTTTATTTTTCATTTACACTAAAGGTATTATTGCTTGAAGCAGAAGTAATTTAAAAATAGACAATAGATATAAAATTATAGACCAGTGCTATCTAAAAATGAATGTGTTTACTAACAATTACATTCATAAAAAGTTAATACATTTTTTTGCTGTATTCTTGATATTTCTATTCAGTTTTAAAATGGTAGTGAAGAAGTGTTGGAAGTACAGAGGAAAAGAATTATTATTTTGGTAGAGCAGGGACTGTCACACAGAGACCGCAAGAATCGTAGGAGTTGGACAAGGGGTTGTTTAAAAAACGTACTTAATATTTTTAGAGTTAGGCACCCTAAAAAATGGACCAAGAAAAAGTTGGGACAAAGTTACCACACCGTTTCAAAACCGATTTGTCGCTAAGAAAAACCGCACTTTATCCCATCCAAAGCTTCAGAGGCAACTTTTGCAAGCTAAAGGTTTTAGCGTTCCCGTGAAACTAAAGAAAGAGACTTTGGGCTCAAAGAATATTCATAATAAGACAGTTAAAGAGTTCCGGAAATATCAAAACAGAATAATACTGACCGTTTGAATTAGTGTTTGGATCATCAAAAGGTCTACTGTTCTTTCGTAGACTTGAAAAAAGCCTATAACCGAGTGGTGAGAAATGAATTATGGCCGACATTGTCTATGTATGGGGTGAGCGGTAGTTTGATACGAGAGCTGAAATCACTTTACGAGGATGCCACTGCTTGTGTCAGAATTAACAGAGCTTACACAGACTGGTTTAACATCGAAAAATGTAGGAATGTAGCTTCGCCATAACTGTTTTACATTTGTTTAAAAGATTTGAAATAGAGTGCGTATAATTTAAAAATGAATGATTTGATCATCAAATGCCTCGTTTACGCCGATGATCAGGTCATATTAGCATTATCTGGATAGTTGTTGCACGCGACGGTTAGTGTTATGCATGATGCTCTGAAAATTAAAGGGATGAAAGTAAATGTAAGCAAGGCGAAAGTAATGGCATTTGAAAGAGAAGAAAGCATGACAAATAGCGAGGTGTTGATTGAAGGAGAAAGAGTGGAACAAGTTAATGAGTTTGTATACTTGTGTTCAAAGTTTACGAGAGACGGAAAGTAAGACCTTGATAATGAGCGAAGAGTGTTGGCAGGAAACGAATGAATGGGGCGATGCATAACTTTATCCAGAACGTGTCAAAAAAAACGTGACTTTGCATAGAAGAGTGTTGGTCCCTACACTTATGTATGGTAGTAAATGATGGGTTGGCAGAAGGATAAAAGTAAGGTCAGTGCTGTGGAAATGAATAGTCTGAGAAGTATAGCTGAAGTGACTCTGATGGATAAAGTGAGGAATAGTGTGGTAATGGTGTTGTGAAAGAAGATGTTGTAACAAACATAGATTAAGAGTACCAGCAACCGACGGGTATGTATGAAAGATCTGATGAAAGTAGAAGAAGCTAAAGATGTGTGTAAGAACCGTAGCAAGTGGTCTCTACCTACCACCCCTAAGGAAAAAAAACGGGATCATATGTATTTAAGTATGTATCATAAAAACTTGGCAGTGCAAGATTGGAAAAATGTCTTTTTTTAGATGAAAACCAGAGTTGGTCTTTGGTCAGACGACCATCGAATTCGAGTTCTAAAAGAACGTGGAGACAAACTAAACCCGAAGCTACTCGACCTGTCACCAAATATAAAGGTGGAACTGTAATATTCTGGGATTGTATTATAATAAGTGAAAAAAAACTTCTATATTTCCTTTAAAAATACATTGACAAGTCAACTCATGTTGACTTAGACTATAGCCCGTAGTTAGAACCTAAAGAGGCAATTTTAATACAAATTTTCCATCACGTTAAAGCATACTTTTCACTAATTTTTTAGAAACGGACCTTGTTGTTTACCTGATTTGAATCCATTAGAACACTTATTGAAATACTATAAAAAAAGATTCAAGACCGTCAGAATTAGCCGGGTAATGCAGATTAACTTGATCAAGCAGTTTTGAAGGAATATCAGAATTTACCAAAAGCAGAAATTAATAACTTAATAGAAAGAGCATTCCCCGTCGAACTCATGCTTGTATTGAGGCTATATATTGGTGGCAATACTGATTATTGAATTAAAAACAGTGATTTTTTTAACATTACAGTATTTGTTTGAGAAAAGTACAATAATGCTTTTTTATTTTCTTGCCTTAATGTTTCAATCGCAGTGGAGGGGCGACCTACGCCCCACTCACATAAATGTGTTCAAACACGAGATAATAGGTGATTTCATGCATAGTGATTTAGTGTGAGTTCCAATTAGACGTTTTAGAGAAACTTGACATAATTCAAATCTAAAAATTTGAGGTGTAAGGTTTTTGGATATGCTGAATTGATCTAAAATATTTAGAGCCCTTAACTACTATAAATTGCTTATTTTCAATAACACACCCTGTATATTATTACACGAAAGTGTCCGATTTGAAACCCTGTATCATTATAATTAATGTAAATTTAAACATTTTTTTTTGCATTTTGTTTTTCTAGTATTGTTATTTTTACTAAACTTGGTCATTTTGTTATTAAAATGATTATTATTGTACAGGGTGATTCAAAAATATTTGTCAACTTTCTTAAATGGATCACCCTGTATTTTATAACGTTGTTAGACAGAACTTTTACTGCTCTTTAAGTTTCGTTAACAACTTCCTATACCTAAATCAAACCGTTAATGAGGTATTCAACTTTTAACCTTTGGATTACGAGTTTGTATAATGTTTATTGTACAGCGCCATGGAAAACAAAAATATTGCTATAATTTTAGTTGCATCAACAGTGAGACGTTTTTGAGCATTTACTTAAAGTTTTAAATTATTAAATTTTAATTCAATATTTTTCATTGTCTTCTGTTTTAAATAACCTCAAACAAAATACTAACCTACAATTCATAATTTAAAAGCGGAATATCTAATAACGGTTTGATTTAGGTATAGGGAGTTGTTAACGAAACTTAAAGAGCAGTAAAAGTTCTGTCTATCAACGTTATAAAATACAGGGTGATCCATTTAAGAAAGTTGAGAAATCTTTAAATATGCGTTTTGAGTTACCCTGTACAATAATAATTATTTTAATAACAAAATGACCAAGTTTAGTAAAAATACACAATACTAGAAAAACATAATACAAAAAAAAATGTTTAAATTTGCATTAATTATAATGATGCAGGGTGTCGAATCGGACACTTTTTGGTGATAAAAATGGTCATATCTCGTAAAACACTCAGTGTAAGGTAGCAAAACCTTATAATAGGAGAATCCCAAAGAGTAGCTTTATCAAAATATGTAATAATATACAGGGTGTTCTATTTAAAAATTATATATAACTTCCGGTATAACTGGAAGTAGTTGGAAGCTCTAACTATTTTAGATCGATTCGGCACATCCGAAAACCTTTCACCTCAAATTTTCAGATTTTAATTATGTCAAGTTTCTCTAAAACGTCTTATTGGAACTCCGAAAGAATCACCCTGTATAAGTTTAGCTGTGTATATTTTGTTTTCCTCTTTCTAAAATGTTATAAAATTATTTATTATCATCTTTCTCATTTTACTATGTTTTCTATAAACAAATTTTTTATCTGATAAGGATTATGTTGTTGGACTCTTTTTGTTATACTTTCTTGTATTTTTAAGCACAAAAAATGTTAAGGCATCTTGTATAATTTTTGGCTGATTTTAATTTCATTTGTTTCTTTCATTTTTAGTTTTGTTAATCTTTAACAAAACACTCAAATTTGTCGTACCTACTGCTGTAAAATATTTTAAAATTTTAGATTCAAGAAAAACGTGATATTATGTGGCCTCCCGACGTGAAACGAAATGGCATTCGTTTTCCTCAATTAATGGGGAAAATCCCACCATATTTAGTAGAACAAATGCAGGCGATGAACCTAGAAGGTGAGAACGCTTTGCATCATTCAAATTCATCTAGCAATAGCAGCCCCAATGAAACGCCGCCCGGTACCCGTTCGCACACACCAGCAGCCACGTATCACGGACCCGGCAGGGGAGGAGTTGAAGTGAACATGAAGTCGCGAGCCAATGGCCTGCCTCCGTTCAGCGTGAATCCAGGCCAACACGTGCAAGACACGCAGTCACCGCCCCCATTCAGCAACAATACCGTGCCTTACAGTTTTCAACAACAGTTCACGACTGTGCCGCCTAACAGGTCAATGTTTCAATATAATCCTGCCTATAGGTCTACCTTCCCTGCTCAGTTTGCTAACCAAAATTTTCCGACTGACACTAATTATCCTACTTACACTGTTCCTTATTTTCCTGTTGTATATTCTAGCACTTACCCGTCAAGGACTCCTGCGGGGTGTTATAATTGTGGTGCTCCAAACCATGCTGGGAGTGAGTGCACCAGCCAAAACATAGACGATATTACACAGAAGAAGACTTTTACCTTGGATTATACCTCGCCTTTGCCAGACATGGAGAAATGATAGTGCGTTATTAGTGCGGTCGCAAATCTGTTAAAATAGAGGTGGGACTTGAATGCTACCAAGTCATTTGAAATCACCTACTCTAATTTAAGTGCGAATTATTTCAAATTAGACATAACTTGTTAAGAATAAAGTGCAACTAGAACACAACGCTTAGTTCCACGCTACTAAGTCACTTACATTTTTTTTTAAGTTTTAACTAGCATAATCATGACGCACTCGGTAATTTTTGGAGCTAAAACCATCTTAAAATTTTTAAATATTGTACAGGCTGATTAATAAGCATATATTAGTAGATATTAAAATTATAAAATAAATTAATTTGGCAGTTCTTGAGATGGTGTTCAATAGCTTGAAAATATTTTATTGATTACTCTAAAAGTAAATTAACATCTTCCTGACTAGTCTGTATGAACAGTTTGGAAGTTTATGATTAATTGTACACATCTTAAAATATTGCACTAATATCTTGTTTATTGTTAATTACATTGATAATTAAGTGATAATTTTTTTAATTTCTCTTTAAATATTTTCGGATAATTTTCATCAAACAAAATAATGGTATAGTTAGCAAAAAAATATTGACATTAACATTAAATTAAGTAACATGAAATATGTTATGACAACGTACATCTAAGAACAAAGCCTAGACTTATTTTTATAATCGTCACTTTTATTACAGTTTGTGTAATATTATTTTTGATACGATTTTGGCTTAAGTAGATCTGTTCGAATTGATACCATTCCAGTCCCATCGTTATTTTAAGTTGTGGTTTCGTCTTGGTTGATACATAAAACTTTACTTATGGAATGAAATCTCATCGAATAATAACATTAATTAATAACGATGTGTCATTTGTTGAACGCGACAATTAAATCTGTAAAAAAAAATATGCAACTTTCGTACCAGCCTAGAACATATTAATAATTTTTATAAGATTTTATTATGAATAGTTAACAGAAAATTTGAAGTTACAACTAAAAAACTATTAACAAAAATTTGTTAGCATTGACGAGCGCAATAAATAGAGCAATTATAAAATATTTTTAAAAAAAAAACAAATAAATTTTTAATTTTAGAATGGAACCGAAAATTTTAAGTTCACATGGTACGTTTTTTGTTAGCAGTCTGTATGTTTTATTTAGCTCAGTAATATCTGTAAGTAAGTAATACTTGACTGAAATGAGAGCAAATTACACAAGTCTACAAGGTTCTCTTGTTGGGCAGCTGGGAAACCGAATCCGAGGTGAAATTTGTAACTTTTAATGCGTCATTTTACTTAAAAATAATTTAAATTTCTTAACTTCAAAGACCTCGACCTCATAAACCGCTAAGTTTCAATAGAAATTAACCAATAGAAAGTTGTATGCCTTAAACGGTTGATGTAAATGCTGTTGGCGTTGTTGAAATATATGAGAAATGGTCGTAGCTTTATATGAAAAAGTCGTAGGTGACTGTTCAATAACTTATTTTGAAGTGTAGTATTAAATGATGTATGTAACTAGCAAAAAGACCAAAAAAAAACTAAGCCAACACGCTTTGTACGAAAACCGAACTAAAAATAATTTTACAATCAAAAGCATGTGGTGCATTTTATGATGTTAACGTTTTCTTCTTGGAGACTACTTTTACCAGTATCTGTTTATTATCAAATATATTAATTGATATAGCGCAACCCCACGCTTTTGATTGTAAAATTATTTTTTATTTTTTAGTTCAGTTTTCTTATAAAGTGTGTTATCTCAGTTTTTTGACTTGTTTCTATCTATCTATCTATCTATCTATCTATCTTTGTAACGGAATCTTTGGATACGATGTTCACCCACTTAAAAATATCGGATCGACTTAAAACTTTGTATACTCCAAAAGGACCGTTTTAAAAAAAGTATTTTAAATGGATTAAAAATGGCTGATATCCCCCATAAATTCAATTTAAATAGACATGAAAAGTAAAAATTTGATGGCGACGCTTGAACTACTCTCCAACAGATGTCGCTAACGCATTTTACCATTCCTAGTAATTTTAATACCTCCTCGCGTTTTTAATTTTTTTTTCAACAAATCCCGCTCTTTTAACATCCAATTGATAATTAATGTGAAAGTAATTCTCTAGAGTCTAGACAAATTAGTTTTTTTATACGCTTTATATTAGCTTGACTTGTATCTATCTATCTACCTATGTAACGGAATCTTTGGACACGGTTTTCATCCATTTAAAAGCATCGGATCGACTTGAAACTTTGTATACTTCTAAAGGACCGATAACAATACAATAATTTCAAAAATTTTTGCAAAGATCCTGTCCAAGATCATCAGGATATTAAAAAAAAACCCGAACTAAAAAATAAATAATAGTTTAAAAAAACTAAGACAACTCGCTTTATAGGAAAACCGAACTAAAAAATAAAAAATAATTTTACAATCAAAAGCGTGGGGTGCGCGCTATATCAATTAATATATTTGATGATAAACAGATATTGGTAAAAGTAAAGTCTCCAAGAAGAAAACGTAAACATCATAAAAAGCACCCCATGCTTTTGATTGTAAAATTCTTCTTCTTCTTCACTTCAAGTTTTAGGCACTTTGCCTGTTACGATACCCATCTTTTTCTCGGTCTTCCAATATCTCTTCTTTCACGGCATTGAAAAAATCTGACTTTATAGCAGGTATCCTCTTCTCGTGCATCCGTTCTACGTGTTCTTTCCACTTACTTTTATTTTCATTTATTATCTCGTTTATGTTAAAGATGTTTAATTCCGTCCTTATATCTCTGTTTTTTAGTCTGTCCACTTTTGTAAAATTATTTTTTATTTTTTAGTTCGGTTTTCTTATAAAGCGTGTTGTCTTAGTTTATTAAAACTATTATTTATTTTTATTTTTTTAGTTCGGGTTGTTTTTTAATATCCTGATGATTCTGGATAGAATCTTTCAAAAAATTATTGTATTGTCATCGGTTCTTTAGAAGTATACAAAGTTTCAAGTCGATCCGATGTTTTTAAGTGGATGAAAATCGTGTCCAAAGATTCCGTTACATATATAAATAGATACCAGTAAAGCTAATTCAAAGCGTGTAAAAATGCGCATCCTGTACGCAGCAAATTACTTCGGAAATGAGCCCCCAGCTACCCAACAACAAACATAACCCTTTTTTTTGTAGACCGATTTAAATAGAAATACCTAATCATTGCTATCAAACTAAACTCTAGTTTCAGTGCCGGATTATACCAACGCAGAGCCTGTAGCAAATATAAGAGGCCCTAGGTTTTGTATGATAATAAAATAAAACCCAACTTTTACAAATATTTAGAAATAAAATTAGAAAACCAATTTTTTCTAAATAAATTACATTTAATGTTTAATAAGGTGGGGTTATTTGGACGATCTTGTCCCTGAGTACTCACTTTTTACACGCTATCTATCTCTCTGTCTATGTAACGGAATCTTCGGACATAATTTTCACACACTTAAAAACCTCGGATCGACTTGAAACTTTGTATACTTCTAAAGGACCGGTGACAATACAATAATTTTATAAATGTTTTCAAAGATTCTGGCTAGGATCAGTTATATTTACAAGAAAGTGTTTTATATGGATTAAAAATGACTGATATCTCCCATGAATTCAATTTAGATGGAGTGACATAAGGAGTAAAAATTTGATGTCGACGCTTAAACTAATCTTCAACAGATGTCGCTGACGCATATAACCATTTTAAATCGTAGTAATTTTAATGCTTGCTCGTGTTTTTTATACGCAAATAAATTTTCTCGGAATTCCGTTTTACGACAAACTCATGTGACAATTAATACCGAAATGAAGATCGTCGTTAAGTAGCAATAATTTAAAAAAAACCCGAACTAAAAAATGAAAAATAAATAATAGTTTAAAAAACTAAGAAAACCGAACTAAAAAATAAAAAATAATTTTACAATTAAAAGCGTGGGGTGCTATATATCAATTAATATATTTGATAATAAACAGATATTGGTAAAAGTAAGGTCTCCAAGAAGAAAACGTAAACATCATAAAATGCACTCCACGCTTTTGATTGTAAAATTATTTTTTAGTTCGGTTTTCTTATAAAGCGTGTTGTCTTAGTTTGTTTAAACTATTATTTCTTTTCTTCGATGCAGTTGGCAGTCTTTAAAGACAAATAAACTCATGAGAATATTTCTTCATTTGGAAAACACAATTCTAATGAATTTAAGATTGCTGTTTAAGATATTTATAGCAGCATCCACATTTGTTTTAAGAAGTTCAGCGAACTGCACTTATTCGTTGGCTAGGGTTTCTTCCAAATCCTCTTGGTAAGCACTGACAAAATTTGCGGTTCTTTTCAAGATATCTTCTGCTGTAAGAGATTTAACTGTCAAAGTATTCTAAATACACCAGTCGCTCTATAGTTCGCTTTCATTCATTTAACCAATACAGACATTATCAATTGTAACAATAAACACCTGAATTTACAAATTTTTGTTTGGGAGTTTGTAAAAGAGTCGTCAAAATTATAGTTCTTAGTATTTCGATTACGTTGTCTTGAAGTTTGTTGCTGATATTCTTCACACTCAGGATTTCAGCTTATGCCTCAATACTTGAAAATCTACTACTACTATCAGTACCATTTGCTACATTTGCTAATCCGGCACTGTCTAGTTTTAACATGTTCGAGCAGAATAATTAAAGCATGCATTACAAATAAAGCGCGAGGTTATCATTCCATAAAATTATCCTAATTCAACCTGGACCGATTAGATTTAACACTTTGCTGAGTGTTTTTTAGTGATCTATTGAACAGTTATCGTACTGTTTTAAAAAATTTAATTAGGAACCTTTATAAGTAATTGTAAAAAGTCATATATCGATTTATAGTTTAACATTTTGTTTTTGTAACTTTTGCAGCCTAGACCAAAGAAATATTAAAAAAATTTGTGCAGCTCACTGTAGTAATCAAATAGGATATCTTAATCATTTCGAATAATTTTTTAAATCTAATAAGTACCTTACCATTCTGTTTAATGCTTTTACTTTTGCAAAACTTTTTTATTTAAAAAAAAAGCAACCAAAGCAAAAAAATCAAATACCATCGAGTAAAAAATCACAAATATTTGGACTAAGGATGTATTTTAAAGTGTTGCTTTTTTTAACGTATCACTTAAGTTGTCCAATGAAAATGGCGGGAATTATAAGATAATATTTTGTTTTTGTTTGCATCTTTGTTAAAGTTACGGCTTGTAAACATCAGTACAATTTATAAAATTCACACTAATTGCAAACATATTTTCTAATTTAATATATTTAGCATTTATGATGTTAAATTATTTTTAAAATAAATTATAGGAATAGTAGTTTTGCTTTTTTAATACATATTTTTTACCTATTTTATAAATTGAGTCTATAGGGTAACATATTTTATTGTTATTTACGAAATAATTATATTTTTTCCAAATATTTCTTATTGTGAAACAGTACAGTCATTTAGTAGTTTTACATGGAAAGTTTTCCGGGAGTTTTAAAAATGGGTAATTTTCTAGATTTTGATGTGCTCTTTCCGAATTTCAACTTTGCCGCTCGCGCCGCCATATTGGCAAAATGGCGCCTAAAAGCAGTTTTTTTGACAATATCTCCTTTCTGACTTATTATATGATAAAAACTTTTATATACAAAATGAAACTAAAAAAAAAATCCTAAAATTTATGTAATAACCTTTTTTTTTTCGTAAAATCAATAGTTTTGGCGTACGAATGCCGCAAAGTGTAGTTCAACACGCGTTTTGGCCAAAAAAAAATAACTTTCACACCACTTTGAGGTAGAGTAAGCGCCGTTTTTTTTATTGTGGTATCATCAATAGGCCTAATCCACATGCAAATCACTATTTCAAAATTTAGCGCATTCTCCTTCGCTTCGCTGTTATTGATGGATCAGGTGCTGCGACTTCATTGTCTTTAGTATCGATCGAAACGTCACAGACCGATATTTCTTTCACATCATCCTTACTTACTTACTCCCCAGGCTTACAACTCAGGGTGGGTTTTTGCCGACTTCACAATAGTCCTCCACTGTTGTCTGTCTCTCATGGCATCGAGTGGATTTTGGATGCCCATTGTCCTTAGGTCATTGGCAATATTGTCTCTCCATTGAAGTCGTGGGTGGCCTAGGGATCTTTTACCCTCTGGTGTTTTCTCCCATACAAGCCTGACAGTGCGATTATCCGGTAGTCTTCTCACATGTCCCGCCCACTGTAATCGTTTGGATTTTATTTCTCGGACAATGTAAGTCGCTCCGTATAGGTCTTCTAGCTCTCTGTTTGTACGAGTTCTGCATTCTCCCGTTGTTGCATCTACGGTTGGACCATATATTTTCCTGAGTACTCTCCGCTCAAAGACTTGGAGGCGTTCTTCATTTGCCACGGTCAGCGTCCACATTTCACATCCGTACATCACAACTGGTCTAATTATTGTTTTGTATCTGTTTATTTTTGTCCGTCTTGATGTTTGCTTTGATTTTAGTAGATTATGAGTTGTATAAAGGTATTTGTTTCCGGCTTGTATTCTATAGTTAACTTCTTCTGTCCCATCAGTGTCTTCTGATGGTGTCGTTCCAAGATATTTGAATTTTTTGAACACATTATCCGCCATGGGATTATCAGTTTCACAGCAATCCTCTTCGTTCTCGATTTCGTCATACGTTTGCTCGAAAATAATCTTAGTTTCTTTCTCTTTATATCTTGCAATGGAACTTGCGAGTTATCACAGGTACCACTACAATTCGTGCATATAACGGAGCACTTTAACCCAGACTTTCTATATCCACAAGCTTGCTTGTTTCTTGTCCATCTCCATTGCTCTGCATTTTGTTTTCCATACCACTGCTGAACCTGGTGATAGGTTTGAAACTAATGTTGTCGTACTGCTGTTGGGGCTAGCGACGCAATATTAAATTTACTTTTTATGCTGATGTTGTGAAGTATCCATATTTATAGTTGTTTAACGACATACTTTTCTTACTTTTTACATTACTGTAACTGTATAATTTAAGAAGAAAGCGTTGTTCAGCTGTAGCAATGATCTCTGGATCATTTTTCCTTAATGATTAATGCTTTATTTATGTTAATTTTATAATTTATAAATATAATCAGTTAAAATTAAATGTCACGGTTTGGCGTAAATGTATAATGGTTTGCGGTGCTCATACGACAAAACTATTGATTTTACGAAAAAAAGGTTATTACATTAATTGTAGGATTTTTTTTAGTTTCATTTTGTATATAAATGTTTTTATCGTAAAATAAGTCGAAAAGGAGATATTGTCAAAAAACTATTTTTAGGCGCCATTTTTACTTTTCCGAACCGAAGGGTAAAAAAGGAAAAGTGTTGGTTTACCCCCAAAAATCAAAATCACCAAAACCATGTGCGCTGCAAGTTTTATGGCCCCACGCGTCGAATGGCACCGTTTTCAGCGTGACGGTTGTTTCAAATTTTGTCTGTGTGTAGTGGTGTATGTTGGAAAATCTTGTGGGCACGATATCTTGAGACAAAGGCTAGGACAACTAGAACTATATTAAATAAAAAAGAGCCCTCGGTTTGGAAAAGTTAGTTTTGCTACGGCAATACTGTTTATTCCAATATGGCGGCGCGAGCGGCAAAGATACGAGGTGGCAAATGTGAAATTCGGAAAGAGCACATCGAAATCTATACCCATTTTTAAAACTCCCGAAAAACTATCCAGGTAACCTCTGTTTTTAGAACCAACTGACTGTACTAAAAACCTTTATGGACCAGTTTTGTTTAAAAAATGCTCTTTTTAGAGACCATTAAAAACTGTTTCTCGTCAAAAGAAGAACTTAGTTTTTTTGGCCTAGATTGCAAACAGATTTTATTTGAATTAAATTTTTTACCAAAGTTTTATACTAAACGTTTTATTTGCAGCAACTCAAAGTTGTCCAGAATCTTCGACTTTTATTTTTTGTAATTTTATGTAGGTCTTGTCACGCTCCAAAACCAGTACTTACGTTATTAAATTTGTTGCCATATTTTTTGTAACAATTCTTTTTTCTGTGAGTTAAATAAAAAAAATATTCGACAACTGCAAAAAGATGTATACTTACTTTGTTTGAGATAGTTTTTTAAACCGGCTTTATTAGAAATGTTTTATATAATTACTATTTGCATTACCGCCGTTACAGATGTCGAAAATGTAGGCGAAGAACATTTTACAAATGTTTGTATTTATTTTTAATACAAAAAGTTTAAACAGATCGGGTCGGTTTTTAGTAGAAAATGTTATCATAATGGAAATCATCACTATTTGACACTATAAATGATGAAAATTTAGTTTTTTGTAAATCATCTCGGAACTTTTACCCTTAAAACTAAACATTTTTAATCTAAAAATAAAATTTACGTATACAGTACTTTGTGCAATTACAGCTTGAATGATTCGTGAATTAAAAATTCATTTTGTTAAAATTTTATTTTAAGCATGTTCAATCAATGAATTGCACTTTTATTTATAATCATCTTGACTAAAATTAGTGCTTGAAAGATTTATACGGATTATCAAGAATGTCTGATTGGAATGTACAAGTCTGTGAGAATCGGATAATTTCAATTTTTTTTCAAGTCAGCTAGTGAACTTTTAAATAAGTAAAGGAATAAAAGTGTGTCCTCGACAGTTTTAAAAGGGATCATTAAAATCCTAAATCACATTAGTTTGTCAGTTTCCCAAATTAAATATATCAAAAGATAAAGAATATAATTGTCTTCCTACAATCCTGATGTGGTTTAGGATTTTAATAATCCCTTTTAGAACTACTGAGGACACACCGTGATTAGTTTAATAATTTAAATGTTCAGTCGCTGGCTTGAGACAAATGACGAGTTCTCACCGGTTTATATCACTCAATCAGTAATTAATTTAAATATTTTAAATACTATACCGATTGTCGCATAACTGGTGTAAAAGAAGATGTGGTTACAAAGATAGATAAAGGAATGCTTAGATGGTTTGGACACGTAGAAAGGATGGATGAAGAAAGATTGACGAAACAAATTTATAAGGCGAGTGTGAATGGACAAGTCGGTAGAGGTCGACCTCGGAGAAATATCTCGATCAGATTAACATTGTTTTGAAGAAAGGCCAGGTCAAGAGTACCAACAACCCAAGAGCATGTATGAGAGCACTGATGAAAGTAGAGGAAGCAAAAGATGTGTGTAAGAACCGTAGCAAGTGGAAGGAAGTGGTCTCTGCCTACCCCTATGGGAAAAAAGCGTGACTTTTTGTATGTATGTATGTATTAGTTTGCGGATTGATAATAGCTGTACACACAAATAAAACTGTTATTAGTTTGTTGCTGTAAGAAATAATTATTTAGGATGAAATTAAAAAAATTACTTTACGTTATATATACCTTACCGTTAAAGCATATAAATCAGCTATTTTATTAAATAAGTAACCATGTCAGTTAAAGTCCGTAGATTGTAGGGGGGGTCGTGACAACTATGCAGCCTCTCAAGCACCTCGTTACCATTAACTCCATTGTGAACTGGAACCCACATCAGAGTAACCTGATTGTTTGATGCCAGTTGTCTCAGGGATTGTTTACAGTCCCAAGTCAGCTTAGACTCACAAGTGTATGACTTCAGAACTTTTAGTGCTGCTTGGCTTCTGCCCTTTGGGTGTCCCTTTCGATGCACTCCTGGGCACATATCTCTATGGCATGTAATTCTGCTTGAAAGATGTTTGGGGTGTTACCAAGGGGTTTTGAGAGCCTGAAATTTGGCCCTGTAACGCCCACTCCAACCCTTTCATCCAACATGTATCCATCGGTGTACCACACTAAAGCATCCCTTCCTTGTTGAGGTCCGTTCTCTATGCAAACTTGGTGGTTGTTTATGACCACTTCAAACTGCCTTTCGAAGTCACACCCAACTGGCATATCTGTTGGCTTCGACATAGATTCTAGGGAAATATTTTCCAAAATCTTCAAATGTCCAATCCGATTTCCCGCTTTAATATTTATTGTCTAGCTCAGTATGATGGCACTGATTGCTGCTTCTTTAATTACACATCAGTGCAATGGTGAAAGGTTCATCACTACCTCTACGACTACAGTAGGGCACGTGATTCCCAGGCAAGCTAGCCGCTGCACTTTCTGCAGCTTGATTTGTGCCGAAATTTGTTGCATTTTTGTCCACCATATCAATAAGGCATATGTAACCATGGGTTTGATGATCGTTTTGTATGACCAGTAGATCATTTTTGGTTTCAGACCCCATGTCTTGCCAAAGACTCTGCAGCAAGTCCAGCTTGCCGCTATAGCTCTGAAAAGAATGGGGTTGAGTTAGCTGTTCCATGTCAGTTTTTGGTCGATTATTACGCCCAAATATTTAACTTCTTTGAAAAATGTGAGCTGGATTCCATCCAGAGTTGGGGCTTTAAGTTCGTACTTTCGCCTCCTGGTGAATGGAACCAACATTGTTTTACTAGGATTGACATTGAGTCCTTCCTTTGCGCACCAGCTTCTGATTGTGTTTAGGGCTACTTGCAGGGCCGGATTTAGGGGAAGGCCCCGGGACCTCCGCAATAGAGACTTCGGAAAAAAAATCCTTCAACTTTTCCTTTGATATTTTTTTTCGCTGGTTTACCTTTATCTACAGTACTTTGTACAAACATGATTATATTTTTCTTAAATATTAACAGAAATGATTCATCTATATTTGTTCACTCCAATCAGGCAATCAGTAAAATATCAAAAAATTAAATGATCTTGATAAGCACTTGCCATCTTGAGCGAATATTCCAATGGCTCAATGGCTGAGTGGGGCGGAACTTAATCGCAGCCTCGGATAATTCTTGTTTTCGTTTATATTTACACATGTTTGTTAAATACTAAAAGAATGTAGTTGGTTTCACAATAAATTATTTATTGAAAAACTCGACTGAAAAAAAATTGTTCATTTTATTTGGAAAATAATTTGGGGTCAGGGGGCCTCCCCACCCCTGTTGCCCCGAGGCCTCCAGACCTCTAAATCTGGCACTGGCTACTTGCATGCGATTGGAGATTACTTTGTCATGTCTGCCCCTATAAAGACGACTAGGTCATCGGCGTAACCTTGTAGCTTAACTATCAGGTTGTCTACAACCAGTGACCACAGCAAAGGCGATAAAACTTGGTGACAACCTTTTTCTACTGTCATCTTGACTGTCTCTCCCCCAAGAGTCGCCTTAATTATTCTACTCAGTTGAAGTGTGTAATGGACTAATAATTATACACTTTATCTAGGTCGACCTCTACGTATCCGAACTATTTAAGCATTCCTTTATATATCTTTGTTACTACATCTTCTTTCACACCACAGCGTTCCCTCATCACACTATTCCTCGGTAGTTCTCTTATCACACTATTCCTTGGTAGAGGTCGACCTAGGCGAACGAATCTCGATCAGATCGACATTGTTTTGAAGAAAGGCCAGGTCAAGTGTACCATCAACCGACGAGCATGTATAAGAGCACTGATGAAAGTAGAGGAAGCAGTGTGTAGAACCATAGCAAGTGGAAAGAAGTGGTCTCTGCCAATCCCTACGGGAAAAAGGCATGACTGTATGTATGTTTAACTAGTTATTTTATAAATTAACTAATAATTGGCCGTTAAAGTGGAAAATAAATAATTTGTCATTAAAACAAGTGACGGCATATTAGGTTATCCTTGAACTTTTTAACTTAAAATGTCAAACGTATTGCCAGCTCTACGTTTGGCATTGTATAGAATGTCTTGGAAGTATGAAGTATATACATTTTCACGCCGTTGATTTTATACATTGTTGGTAACTTGTGATGTAAAAATAGTAGGTACTAGTTTAAAAAAAAGTTGAATTGTAGGCAGTTTTACTTTTCACAATATGCTTATTATTTTCAGATTCTTTGTTCCTGATGTAGTTTCGATGTAGTGTTGTTAAAAAATACTGTAAACTTTACGTTACCATAAATAAGTAATCATTTTAAATGTTAAAAATTATTTAGTGCCTTGTAATTTAATAAAGATCGAAAGCAATACCAAGTTTTAAGGGTAAAAATATGTATTTCTAATAAATAAATCATTAGTGTACATAATTGTTTACACGTTACTGCGACCTGAAAATTAGTCTTATGAAAAAATTACCCTTCTTTTGGCAATAGATGTGATATTTGAATAATTTTTTTTTCAATTATATCACGTCCTAGCTTGAAGAGTACCTGAATTTAAACAAAAACTATGTTGCTTTTGCCAAAAAAGTAATATTAAAAGTACTTCACATCATCATGTAAGAAAACCCTTCTCTTCGACTTACTATCATCTTCAAAGACTTCAGTGTGTTCATTACCTTCTGAAATTTATACTTTTAATTTAAATGTATACTTTTTTGTATTGTTTTTGATATCCTCACTGCTGTTTAAAACTGATGTTGATAGTGACGATAGTTATCTTATTTAATTGCTATAATATAATTATAATAAAAGAGATAGAATTACTGCTTTACCTTCAATATCGGAAGAATTTTTCTGAAATTATTTCCTCTTTTGGAAATTCGACAAAAAAATACATATCCCTAAATTAGTAACAAAAGGCTGATATTCATCTATCCATCAGCTATCATGAACAACTTCACTTCCTTTTTCTTTCCCTGCATTTCGGTCGCTAGATAGGACTATGTGTTTATTTAAGTAAGTACAATTATAAAGCAGCTAATTAATTATTTATAATAAAATGGTATAGAACGTTTATTTGATTAGATTTATTTTTTTATACATTCCCAAATTGGTGGAAGCTAGTAAGCTAAAGGTAATACTAAAATGTCAGGTTGGAGTAATGTATAAATAATCATGAAACTAAATATGTTTCGTCTCAGTGAAAATATTCATTTTGATAAAATTTCTTTATATTGACTCCTTACAGACAATTTCTCATATTTTGATATAATTACGTAATTACGTGAATAATGAGATGCAGAAACTTTTTATAGGGTTATTCGATATAAATAACCCGCCCGTTATCATCGTTGCCTATAGAAAAAAAACTTTATAAGAGTTATGTAATTGTGACTGAATTTCGTTGCACAGTAGCGTGCATCTTTCAGAGAATGTAACATTTTTTTTAAATGAAATACCCTGTGCATTTTTAAAATTTTGGAACCTTTTTTTCCATATTTCAAAAATTACAGGTAACTGTATGTTACATGTTTTCCAGTTATTAAACATCGAATATCTTGGTAAAAATGGTTAGTGTAAGTATGCAAAATTATGCATAATTATTAAAGTAAGCAGACAACTATTGAATTAACTACAAAAATCTTAACTGAAGTGATTTAATCTATGATACAAAGTTTTTGGCAGGAGGAGATACGGTGTGCACCCGATGGTGTCTGTTACTATTTTACCTATTCGGGGTTTTCCATTATCTCCGGCTCGGTCGGTCCGTTACTAAGGGTACATGCCATATATTTTAAGGATAACTTATCCCTATCATAAACCAGCAGACAGGACTCAATCATAAATGCGAGTATGTCTGCTACATGTATTTTAGGGTTTTTATTGCACCTCCAATTGGGTCCGCCACAATACAAAATAGATAAAAATTCATCTAAGAAATTTAAATATAAATAAATAAACTCATAAAAGACGTTCAATGTTTCCAACATTATTTTTTTATGCATCATTGATGACATCATATTTATAATTGCATTAGAAATGTTTTCATTATCAACATTCAGATTGTTTATGTCAAGTCGAACACTATTTAAGTTAATGACAATGTCTAAAAATTCCCCAAAAAATGAACTCGTGAGGGTCAAATCCAGACTATTACGTGGCCATGTAATAGTTTAATAGTCATTTTCATAGTTTCCTTTAATAATGTGAACTATTACATATTTACAGTAGGGTAGGTTAGGTTAGGTATCATGTGAGTGGGGCATGAATCACCCCTTCACTGCGACCTTTAGTAGGTCTATTGTGGCTCATCCCTAGAGGTTAGAGTTTACCGCACAATTCAGCTCTCGCGAAGTTCATGGTTACATGAGGTGAGATTTTCTTAGAATCTATAGATTCTAAGTTGGTAAAACCAAATATGATGAACCTTATTCCTCCTAAACAGGCACATGAACATAGTATGTGTTCGGCAGTTTCGTCTTCCACGCAGCAAAACCGACAGTCCGTTTGTTGGTTCAGATCTATCCTTCCGAGGTGGTATCTTAGACAGCAATGTCTTGCAAGTAGTCCTTTCAGAATTCGCAGGTCATTCCTACTATATTCCAGGAACTGCTTGGTTGTGTTTCCCGAGGGTTTAGGTAAAAACGCCTACAAATGAGTCAACACTGGTAGATAAGACCAGTGCGTGAGTTTTTTCTTTTTTCCCACTTCAAAATAATGATTTTGGTAGCACTTGTGGTGACTCCAAAAACTCGTTCTAGTCCTGTGAACGCAGGTTCGGCTCCCTGTGTTGCGAGGATGTCAACTTTCTCGTTGCCCTCCACGCCCTGGTGCCCAGGTAGGTCTGGTGCACAGCAGTCACTCTGTTGTTCGCACCAAGGCAATCCAGTGATTCGATGCAATTCTATACAAGTAGAGAATGTATCTTTTGGAGCTCAGTGCTTTTAGAGCAGCCTGGCTGTCTAAGATTATACTAATGTGTTTGTTCACTAGAGGTCTGTTAGTCAGCTCTCTTGCACACAATGCGATAGCGAAGAGTTCAATCTGAAATATTGTAGCATACCTACCAAGACGAGTAGATATTTCAGGCTTTGGTTTCCTGCTGAAATTACCGCCCCCCTCCCCCCCCACTTCATCTGGGGTTTTTGAGCCATCTGTGTACATTACGTATTCAGTCTCTGAGAAGTGGATTGTTCATAGTGTAGCGTAGCCTCCCTCTCTGAAAAAATGTGTAGGGGAGGGAGATTCGGGAGGTATTCCATCGCTGCTGTTGTTGTGCTGAACATAGCTCCAGTTATGTCCAGGCATGCAAGCAAGCTTTGATATAGCTATCTGTTGCAACCCTTGGGTTCACCAGACTACTGAGCCATATACGTGACCATTGATATTATCATTGTTTGATAAATCCAGCAAATATGTTTGGAGTTTATTCTGAGGTTCCAGAGAGAAAATCTCGCTTTGTTAATTGTTTTTACCAGGTGTGCGTTCCAAGTTAATCTTTTATCCAGAACTGCACTCAGGTATTTCACTTCCGTCGCAAATGGAATGCTCTCTTCATATTTACAGTAACTATTTTAACTTAAAAATTCGACGTTTTATAACTCAAACACGGTGTAAAGGTAATGGTAACATATGGTATATTCTTAAAATTAGGAAAAAGATTTTTTCAAAAATTTAAAAATATACAAAATATGCCATAAAAAATATTATTTTTTTTGTATTTCCTAAAATCTGCACGTTACTGTACTTGATAGCATTTTAACAAAATTCAGCTTTTATCAAATTTTTTTTTACAGACAATATTAACGATGTTAAGTGGTGGTTACATTGTAGTAAATAACCCTCTATCTTTCTACTAAATTTTTATTATTTTGAGGTATTGGTGGTAAGTAGTCAATTTGATAGAAATGTCAAGCTTAGAAACAGTGTTGCTGTTTCAGAGAGAGTTGCCTTTGCTGAACAGACTATATCAGTCCAATTTTTATATTTAAAATAAAATTTCAAAATTTTGGCTGTATATCTCTAAACAAGTATTACCAATGTTGATAATAGAGACTGAATAGAATTTTCAACAATAAGAAGTAAAAATATCATTGTATCCTGATATAAAATTGTTTCTAAAATAATACAAACATATTTAAACAATTTATTCAAGTATATTGAATATGAATATAAAAAACAAGTAAAGTTACAAATTCAGAATCATGTTTAATGTCATATTTATATTCAGTTGTAGAAAATTTTTGTAAAAAAATTAAATGAAATAAATGACAAGTGTTGGTGAATTAAATACAAAATAAATAATTTAGAAATGTTTGTAATATAAATAAACATTTGAGAAACAATTTACAATTATGAGTTTACGCAGATCTCTGTCATTAGTCACTCTTAAGTATGCCCAGTATTTTAAATTGTATGGTTAGTTTGCTTCTGTCTTGCAGGTTTTCTGTAAGTAGTTGCCAAACGCAATCCATCTAAATTTGAGTGACCAATGATAGCAACTTGTCTGAAGTTTTTAAATTGTCAAAATATTGTGATTTTCTCATCAATAATGTAAACATTTGTTGATATTTTTTTTTTAAAGTTATTGATGAATTTCGTTTATTGAAATTATTACTGAACATAACTGATTTTTGCAAGAGGTTTCAAGTATAAAAAAAACTAGAATTATTCTTATCCAACTCTCTCTCAGAAGAGTTGTACCAGATAATTTAATTTTTTTTAAATACAACTAAGTTACAATTTCACAAAACTAATAAGAAAACCTAAATAAATTTAAAAATGTCATATTATCACTAGCACGGTACTGTTTTGTATCAATGCTTGCTTTAAGGAATGTCCACTTTATAAAAATGTTAACTAGAAATATGTCCAAAATTTATTGGTTTTTATTATTGTAACTATATTATTATTTTGTACTCTTATTATACAACCCTTTCCTAAGACACTAAATATTAAAGTGTCCGTTATTTACCAAGTTAATTTTTTTTTGCAGCGCCCCTTATATTTTTTGTTTATGGGCTAAAAAAATATCACCAAAAAAGTTCTTTATATTATTTAATCTTGCCCTAAAGACGAAACATTTTCCATTTAAATTACATGGGAGTTTACCACTTTTAACAATTCATTTTTTTTCTATTGAACAAGTGAATATACAGCAATGGGAAATGGAGATGATTTATTAAAGAAAGAGACCTGCCAAAGGCTCCCACTTTATTTCCAACGAAACTGATGTCAAGTGCCGATTTAAGCCGAATTGGTTACCACCCGACCACACCTTTACTTCATAACATGATTTCATATTCCCGCTTAAGAATATTTGCGTGAACTTCTTTGTTCAAGCAGGGTTATTCGGCAATCGTTCTTTTTTGACGTTTTATCCTACTCCGACTGTTTTAAGGATGTTCGGTGATGCCAGTGGGGGGTCAGAGGGGCAAGGGAAGGCCTACACTAAAGTATATGGAAAGTGTTAGAGCTGCCAATCTAAGATAAAAATTGTCTCCTATGATTTTTTGAAAAGTCACTCCTTCAAAAGTTATTAAAGGTTAAAATTTAACTCATTATAAATTTTCAGATTTTTTTTACTATTACCTTTTGAAATTATGATTATTACTTAGATGAAACTTTGTTCTTAATTTCTAAAAATATTTCATTCTGACGGTATTATGGCAAAAAATCAGGAAAAAGTTTTTAAGATCACATAAAATTCCTAACATCTGAGTATACCTACCTGATTTATTTTATTAAACAATTTTTAGTAATATTTTAATTGTTTTATACTCGCTTACAATCTGAATCACATATTGATTTTCATCTTCTTGTCTAGCCAAAATATTAATATATATTCTTCGATAAATTTTACAGCTCTCTATGCAGTATCAATATCGAAAAATTTGAGATATCTCTGCCTGATATTTCTTTTAGGCCATAAACTAAAAAATTAGGGGACTTTGCAAAAAATAAATCAACTTTGTAAATAACGGACACCCTACTAAATATAATTTCAAGGTGTCTAAATGAATACAAGTATTGTCGAATTGATATTTATACTTTCATACCATTAGTGTTGATCTTCCAGTATAAAAATATTTTATCTGCACGATTGTAGGCAATACAGAAGTTAAAGGTATTTTTATGAATATAGTAGATAATTGAAATATATTACATATTTAATTTATATATATATATAAATGTGATGAAATATCGATCCGGGATTGCATCCGTTCGTTGGTTAGAATCCGATTGGATTTTTGCTGTTTTTGCTGACGTTTTGCCAAGGTCTCACTTGGAATTTTCAATGCGTAGTCTTCGCTGGTCGGCTTATCCGAAGATTACGTATTAAAAATTCCAAGTGAGATCTTGGCGAAACGTCTGCAAAAATCCAATCGGATTCTAACCAACGAACGGATGATATCCCGGATCGATATTTAATATAATAACATGAAAAAATGTCTGGTCCTTCTCTACGAGTGAGTGTCAAGAAGCTTGTCACCATTCGAATTTTGCAGATTTAGTGCTCCTAGTTACATTCTAACACCACGATGTATTAATGATTGATTTTAAAATGTATCTTGTACAGCATTTCGTACAGCTTCATAAGTATTACATTTTTTCTAAACCATTTAAATTATATATGCATTTAACAAAAAATTATTTACATTGGTTTTATGAACTATTAAAAGCAATATACATACAATTTATATTGTCTTAATCAGTCAGTGAGATTTTTAAATATAAACAAATGATTATCAGGAACTTTATCCAATTTTTATTTCTTTGTAATAAAGATACTTAATTACAATTAATTTAAAATTTCTTGCAAACATGAAATATGTTCATTATTTGCAAAAAATGTAGACCGCTATGTTCCAAAATGCAAAGACTGGACTTCCGTTAAAAATCTTTGTTCAAATTTGCATAAGTTTAACGATTAAAAATTGTTAGTTCCTGAAATAAAATGTAGTTTATTTACCGTACAACGAACGCAAAACATTAACTTTTTGACATTTCTAATTTTAGTTACTTTAACTTCAGCAATACATAACATTTTTTAAAGAAATTGAAATGGAACTAAAAAAATTTATCTTCAAATTTCTTATAAAATTAAATGTATTTTCTCTCAAACCTTTTGTTGTACGAAGAAAGGTAAGCATTGTGCATAATGTAATGCTATAGTTTTAAAAACGGAACCTCCAAATTTATGGGATTTGTATGGGATTATTAAAATTTCAGGAAGCTTTCGAGTTTACGTTATATTTAAAAAAGATCGCTGACTGTTAAATTTATCAGTCCCAAGTACCTATACCAAATTTTTTTTTTTTAAGTTTTAAAATAATTTTGCCACTACGATTATTAATTTATTACTTTATTTAATTTTTTAGTTTTTTGTTGTTTGTTGTCTTTTTTGAAATTTCAGCATTGTCTTTGTTATTTAAAATTTTCACAATTTTACTGTATATAGTGACTTATCGTTGCATTATAATTAATTATGATATATTTATAACACAATCAGTCTGACTGAAAGTTAACTTAAATTGAGATTATAATAAAACAAAAGATTTTTTAAAAATGTGTTTTATTTCAATTTTTGGCTGTAAAAATAATTTGGATATGAAAATCTGTAAAAATATATTGTCAGATATGTACCGTAAAAACCTCAAGATATTGTCCTTTAATGCTAAGCTGACGGAATAAACTCGCATCAATATCACGTGATGCACAAGTGTGATTGCTTTGTGTTTATATACCCTGAAGCTCGCATTTGTGCGAAGATTATAGTTGTTTAATAGTGACTAATAATTTGTTATTAGTGAAAATGACCGGCAGAGGAAATTGTTGTGTACCTGGATGTAACTCGGTGTATAAAAAAAACCCAATTTGACTTTTCATTATTTCCCAAATGAGGGTCAAAGAGTTGAGCAAATTAGAGAATCGGGAATGGTGACTGTGGTTGATAGCAAGAAACTGTGGGAGATCAAATTGAAAAAAGAAAAAAAAAGTTACCAAAAACATGAGAGTTTATTCTAAATATTTTGTTGATGAAGATTTCATAACTCCTAGTGATTGTTAGTATTCTGTTTTCTATATTTTATGTGGTTAATGCAATTACACCTATCAATCTTTTAGGGGGCTATTAAAAACTTTACCTGAAAAAGACTGCTATACCAAGTGGTGGCTATTAAAGGTGTGGCTATTAAATACAGAGACTGCTTATAAAAAGGGTTTTATTTTAAAAATTATTTTACAATCGAATGCTCCCTTTCAATGTATTTCCTTCCCCTTGCCACACACTGTTCCATTCGTTTTTTCCATTGGTCAAAGCAATGCTGGAAGTCTTCTTTTGTAAGAGCATTTAGGAGCTCCGCCGATTTTCGCTTCACCTCTTCCATCTACTCGAACTGGGTTCCTTTTAAGGCAGACTTGATCTTCGGAAACAAAAAAAATCACAGGGTGCTAAATCAGGCGAGTAAGGCACGTGTTCGAGTACTAGAGTGCCTCTAGCGGCTAAATAACGTTTCAAGGACAGCGCGTTATGGGCAGGTGCGTTGTCCTGGTGCAAGATCCACGACTTGTTTTTTCACAACTCCGGCCGTTTTTTACGAACTCGATCTCACAGTGTTACCAAAACTTTCAAATAGTTTGGTTTACAGTTTCACCTTCTGAAACCTATTCAGTCATTACGATGCCGTTGCTGTCGACCTGGACACCCTTCGCTCATTGTCACTGTCATACTTTCTTTGTTTCTTTGTCACCTACTAATTTATATGTAAAAATCTTTTAATTTATGATGTAGGTTAGGTTAGGTAAATGTATACATTGAAAGAAGTAGTTTATTATTTTACCTTCCTCAACAGAGATACAGACTCTTATTTATGGTCAGATAAGAATGTAATGAAAATGTGGTTGATACAGGAAATTTAAGTTGTCAATTAACAATACAAATTTGAAAGTAGGTATATGGAAATTTCATTGTTACTAGCTATGTGGAAATTAAAATATTTAATTTTCATTTATGAACTATTTATTTTATTTTTACAATTACTGAACTAAAGTAAGTACCTATAGCTACTTTGTAGCTGACCAATATTTTTAATTTTCACTAAAATGAGAATATAATTCAAAGATAAACAAAATAGCAATAAAATTGCCATATTTTTAACAGTAGTGGAAATTAATGTAATATTTAGAAAGACAAAATTAATTAATTACCCAAGTCTTAAGCTAAAAGTAACACATTTAGAAGTATACCTAATAAGATTTAAAAGGAAGTTTGTTTAGAATATTCTTATTTTTCCTTGAGAGCATTCAACACACAAAGGTGTCATTTGTAATAAAAAAATGAGAAAAAGTATTACCTTGTCTGTGGTAAATAACTACTGTCCCTGTTACTGATGGTTATTTTTTTAAGGCAAACCTTTGATTACAGAATATTATTATTTTAGGTGAATTAAAATAATATTACTTTTTTAAATACACAATTTTCTAACATCAATAATTTATTCAAGGATATAAAAATTAATAGTAATTATACCAATTGCAACAGCATAGTCTATAATAATTAAAGTTTGTCAAAATAGTGACTTGCACCAGAAATAAGCTATATGATGGAATTCACATAAAAAATGTTAATTTAAACTATCTCAAGTTCCTTTTTTATTTATTATCCAAATCCTTAATATAGACAGTAAAAAAAACTAAGTTTTGTAAGAAAATTTTAACTGAAAAAAGTATTAAAACAAATCTAAGAAGAAATCTATTTTCTATATTAAATACCATACAAAAAAGAAAAAAGCAAATACTCTATAAAATAAAAAATATATTTAATATCTACATAAATAAAATTAAGGGAATCCATCATCATCTTCCTCAGCCATTTCTTTAGCCAGTTCCAAATCTTGTTGTTCTCTTTCTCTTCTTTCTTCTGCAGACTCAAGTTCTTTACCATAGGCTTTTGGTGGATATCTCATGGCTTTAACACTTTGATTATGCAAATCCAAACAAAATGATATTCTCTGATGAAAAGCAAGTTGAGGTTCTTTTGTGCAATAGATGTCAGTACTTTCTTTACTTCTCATAAAACCACCTTGTGGGTCCAAGGTGGCCTCAATTACTCCATCGCGAATTGCTTTTGCAACAATAAATTCTGCATCTTCTGCTGAATCTAATCCAAGTTTCTTTGCAATATCTTGGGGTGATATTCTAGAGTAAGACAATCCTATGGATCTTATGGCTGTTTTAATAACATTGTGACGAAGCCGCAAAATCAATGTAAATGTATGATCTAGTCGAAACTGAGGCCCAAAATTTTCAAGAACCTCTCCAAATCTTTGCAAATTCCCCATTCTCACAGCTTGAGTCAGTTGAAAGTAGGGTGCAAGTGAGTGACGCATGCTAGCTTGTCTAAATATTTGTCTCTCTGGAATATCTCCTAATAGCAATTCTACAACAACAGTGAGTTTTTGGACAGTTTGTCTAAAACCAATTGCAGCATTTTGAGGAGCTTTTCTCATAGCTTGTACAAGATGTTTCTGAGCTACACTGTATTCTAATCTAGCAGCTTTAATGCGACCAAGATAATACAAAAATCTTGCCCATTCATTATTACTAGCAGTCTCAGGAAAGACACACTTACTAACCAATTTATCAGCTTGATCATACAGAGAATAATGTAAGTAATTTCTTAATAAACAGTTAATAAGAACAGCCTGACCTTCAAAATCATTTCTCAGTGTTGCAGTGCGAAGACGTGAATGTAAGAAACCTCTGATTGAATCAAGTTTATTAGTAAGCTCAGCAACTCTAGAGTGGTAAAAGTAACATTTTGCAGCAATATGATCTATTGTACGTCTGTTCTGGCTAATTATTTTATTCATTAAAGCTTGAGAACATCGTTCTGCTTCAGTTAATTTATTTGTATCGATTAGACGTACTAGGATTAATAAATTTATGTATGCATCTACTTCTGGAACAGGAGATTTTACTGCAGATCTAGCTCTAGAAGTAGTATCCAGTTCCCCCGAAGCTTCCTCAGTAAAACTCAAAAGAACATCACGATCAGCAACAGGATAAATTTGCGTAATTAGGCTTCTTAAAACTAAACCATTAAGTTTTCTTCGGGTGTTGGGTAAGCAGCGTAAAACTCTTAATATAAAACGATTTTCTTTACTCGTTACAGATTTTTCAATTTGTCTAGCATGTTCACGAATTTCGACGACACTTTGTAGATCTGAATCTCTTTTACTATCTCCAGCTTCTAATCCTGGAGGACTGTCGGCGTTTTTCATTTCTACATCTTCAAGAATTACCATTTTAACAAAAACTTGGATTTTTAAAAATATTACAAAGAGCCACTAATACAGCCGAAAAATATTTCGCTGTGTAACGCTGACAAATGACAGATGTCAAAAGGTGTCACTCACAGATCAATAAATGGAGTGTTATTGTACCTTTCATCTGGAGATATGTTTCTTTTATTTACACTTTTACTATAAATCCAATAGTTTAACACAAAAAACCAACTCAAATATCTGAGATAAGTAAAATTCCCTTCAATAAAAACTTTGGTTTTACAAGTGATCAAATGACAGAATATTTGTTGTTCACACCTCGATCCGGCATTTTGACATTATTATCGCTATCTCGCGTTACGTGATTTATCCATATTGTCTCTCTGTTAAATGATCTGTGCTCCCTTCTCTGATTGAGTCAGCCGTCTCAGGTTGTATCTGACGTCATTTATTATTGACACAATAACCTAAAAATGATTTTACAAAACTTTAAATACTATACACATTAAACATGAAATTTGAAATAGATTTTAATGTAGAACCAAATGAAGAGAACGACCAAAGTTATGTGCAAACTATTGCAATAGAAAATGCAGTTGATTTAACGTATAAATCATTCTTCACTAATTATATGTTACCTAATATTCCTTGCTTAATTAAAGGTATTAGTGAAAACTGGGAATGTTCCAGACTATGGATAACTGAAGACAAACAATTAAATTTTAATTATTTAGAAGAAAATTATGGAATGGATGTAGTTCAAGTCTACCAATGTCAGGAACGTTTCTATAACACACAAAGGTGTTACACTGGTAGTTTTAAAGATTATTTACACCTTTTTGATGGAACATCTGAGGGAAAATCAATAATAACAGTAGATGAGTACATAAAGAATTGGCACCTTAAACATAATCATCCTGAAGACAATTTTTATGAAGTACCTATTTATTTTGCATCAGATTGGTTAAATGAATTTTATATAAATTGTTTAGATGATGATTATCGATTTGTCTATATGGGTTCAATTGGAACATGGTAAGAATAAATATTTGTTTTACTCTTAGTAGAACAAATAAAAAAATACCTTTTTACTAATTTTCTACTATCAGTAGATGAAAAAAACTAATCACGTATTACTGTATTGGTGTTAATACACATATTAAATTAGATTTACTAATGATTTTTCATTTTATATTTAATTTAGGACACCATTTCACTCTGATGTGTTCTCATCATATAGTTGGTCAGCAAATGTTTATGGAAAAAAAAGATGGTTAATGGTTCCTGCAGGTGAAGAACAACATTTAAAAGACCATCTTGGCAATTTACCATATGATTTATTACGAGGAAGTGTTTGTTCAAATAAAAATACCAGAAGTAGCATAATTCCAAATCAAATAGAAATAATCCAAAATACTGGAGAAGCTTTCTTTGTACCATCCAATTGGCACCATCAAGTTCATAATTTGGATTATTCCATATCAGTAAATCACAATTGGGTTAATGGTTGTAATATTAAATATATGTATGAAGCTCTCGTTAAATGTTTAGCTGATGTAAAAGAAGAAATTGAAGATTGTTCTGATATGGATAATTATGTGGAGCATTGTCAGTTGATGTTAAATAGTTTATTTGGCATGGATTATAAAACATTTTATCAATTTTTATTATACATTGCTACCAAAAGAATGGAAATGTTTAATAGCCTATGTTCAAAGGTTCTATTTCATGGTCATGAAATTGGTAATAATCACATTATATTTGACTTAAAAGCTATCAAAAATGTTTTGGAGAATTTTATAAAAATCGAAGAAATTCACTCATTAAGTTGGTTTGGTCAAGTTGAAAATGCTCCTCAGAAGATATTAGATGAAATTGTACATGTTTTGGAAATATATCATTCTACTAAATACCAAATGTAGTATCTTTTTTACACAACCAGTGTTGCAGGAATTTCACCGTTGCCTCCACTTTTTTATTTATCTGGTTGCTAGAACCAACCCTGGCGTTTTGGTAGTTTTTTGATAGACTAAAAGTCGATTTAGTTCTATATCAGAGATGTTCAGAATCAAGATGAAAGTAATGGTTTTTGAAAGACAAACCATTACAAGACATGACAAACTGCGAGGTGCTGATTAAAGGACAAAGAGTGGAACAAGTAAATGAGTTTGTATACTCAAGTTCAAAGATTATGAGAGACAGAAAGTATGACTGTGACATTAGGTGTTCAACCTAACTTCCTCTCACAATCCTCACCAACAACATCGAAACATCAAAACTCAACCTGAAAAAATCTGCTTCCATTTTCCCGGATATCAATAAAGCCTTCGATAGTGTCTGGATCAAAGGTCTTATTTACAAACTCCATCCGATGGGATGTCCAAGGCAGCTACTTTCTATAGTCAATTCCCTACTATCAGAAAGAAGGCTAAAAGTGAAAGTGTTAAACACCTGTTCATTCATATTCTCCCCACAGCAGAACTTACCCCAAGGATCGCCTCTTCTCCCCCCTCTTTAATAATCTTTACTGTGCAGACATTTATAATCATCACTTTTCCGACCCAGATCATTTCTTCCACCTGGGTTATATGCACCAGTTTGAGGATGACACAGTGTTGGTTTCCCACGATAAATCTATTGAAGGAGCTGAGGACAACCTACAAAGACTCACTGACTCTTCATGCCATTGGTTCAATAAATGGAGATTAAAGCCAAACCTTACCAAATCTCACTTGATAATATTCAATCATCATCTCACTCAAACATCTATGATTACCATGCAGCAACAACTACTCAGTTCAACAAGAACAACCAATTACTTGACAAACTGTGAGGTGCTGATTGAAGGAGAAAAAATGGAACAAGTAAATGAGTCTACTTAGGCATTGTATAAAGACAACATAGTAGGACAACCTTATGGAGCTTTCGTTTGAAGTAAAAGGAGGCTACATGTAGATGGAAGCACCATCGAAAGCAGACCATCGATTTCATTGGTTGTCATTTGGGTCGAAATTTGATTGTCTTGGCAACTCGACCTTGAGTAACATTATTGTTTGCAGGTCCGTAGTTCGCGTTTTTAAGTATTTATTTTCTTAATTTTAGTAATATTTTTTTTTTCTAGTCTAGTTCATCTTTGGTTTCTAGACACGATATTGTGTGTTCATGTGTTGGACTATGTTGATTGCGTGATAAATTCGGTGTTTGGAATCGATAACTAAATAATATACATTTCATTTACTTAAGAATAAAAAAATTAATTCCATGATGTAAGTTTTAAAGCTGATCGGAGACGCGCGGACCTTGATCAACTTGCCAGACAATGTTAATACCGACAAATAGCTAGGTAGGTTCCATCCTTTCTACGCGTCCACACCATCTAAGCATTCCTTTATCTATCTTTGTAACCACAGCGTTCTCTTATCTCACTATTCTTTACTTTATCCAACCGAGTCATTCCGGCTATACTTCTCAGACTACTCATCTCCGCAGCATCAATCCTATTTTCAAACTTCTTCTGCCAAACCCAACATTCAGTACCATACATAATTGTAGGAACCAACACACCTCTATGCACCGCCAGACGCGCCTTTTTTGACACTTTCTGGCTATTCATAAAGCTATGCATTGTAGAATACCTATTTTGTCTGTAAACATCGTGACAAGCTTTAGAAAATATAGCCAGTAGATTTTTACCGAAAAATATTTAGTTTTTATAGTCAGACTAAAATTATATATCTTGAGGAAATGGACAAAACGGATAAAACAACAGAGAAATTTCGATTGCGTTTAAATATTTTTGCTGAATACGGTTTGTCACCTAGATCCGTTTCTGTCTCATTTACATTTACAAAGTTTGAATGAAAACCATGTAGGGGTCACTACCGCACGGGTTGAAAAAATCATATTTTCCTTAGGTTTCTGGCAGATGGCGTTAGAAATCTTCTCAAATACTTTTTACACAGGCGTTGCCCTACTATGTTGTCTTTATACAATGACTTGGGTCCAAAGATTACAAGATGAAAAGTATGACTGACATTGAGCGAAAGAAATCAAATGAATGGGGCTTTGCATAACTTTATGAGCAGCCAGAACATGTCAAAAAAGGTGTATGGCTGTGCATAGAGGAGTGCTGGTTCCTACACTAATGTATGGTAGTGAATGTTGGGTTTGACAGAAGAAGCATAAAAATAAGATTAGTCTGAGTATATCCAGAGTGACTCAGTTAGATAAATAATAATGTGGTTACAAAGATAGACAAAGGAATGCTTAGATGGTTTGGACACGTAGAAAGGATGGATGAAGGAAGATTGACGAAACAAATTTATAAGGCGAGTGTGAATGGACAAGTTGGTAGAGGTTGACCTCGGCGAATATATCTCGATCAGAAAAACATTGTTTTGAAGAAAGACCAGGTCAAAAGTACCAACAACTGACGAGCATGTTTAAGAGCACTGATGAAATTGAAGAAGCAAAAGATATTTGTAAGAACCGTAGCAATTGGTCTCTGCTTACCCTTATGGGAAAAAGACATGACAATATGTATGTATGAATGTAAACATTAATAAAAAGTATAAAATTAGTCTCGAACCCACCTAGCTATTTGTCGGTATTAACATTGTCTGGAAGTTGATCAAGGTCCGCGCGTCTCCAGATCAGCTTTAAAACTTACATCATGGAAATAATTTTTTTTATTCTTAAGTAAATGAAATAACTTTTCTTTGTAGTTTCCAATTATACATGTCTTTACTAAAGATTCTAAAGAATATGGAAGGATAAATATGAGCTAAATAGCCTACAACACATTTTGCTAAATTTTCCAGATATGGTGATTCTAAATCCACATCTTTTTGTAGATCTATATATTCATTACTGTTGTCTATTTTATGTAAATCATCATTTACATTATCGACGATATTATTGTCTAAGTTTCTTATTTCCAAAGGACTAACTGAATCTTTAACAGATAATGACATACTGGCACAGTAACTACACTTTTGAAACTCTGATACTGATACCAAGATAAAGAAAATATTGTACTACCTACTTCTTATCCTACATTTTTCATGATGATTTGATGAAATAAAGTTTTAAAATTAGATAGTTGCTCGATTTTATACTTTAAGAGATGATCATTTATATTATGTCCAAAAGTCCTAAGATATTGTCATGACCTGTTGCAAATGCTTCTTGAAACTATTATGAGTTGTATTATCAGCATACCTACTTGGTGAATATTGAAAATGTTTGCGATATATTCCCAACTATAAATTTTCAAGTGACGAAAAACTATTAATATGATCACTTCAGCAAACTGCAATGTGCTAACTTATCCAAAAATCAAATGAAATCATCAGATACCAAAATAATATAAATAATAAAATAAATAAATAAAATAGACCAATAAACTGTATAAAACTGGACCCATGTGATAATTTTGATTTTAGAGGAGCTTTTTCTGATAGGTTAAAAATGTATTTACGCGACAGAGAACGCTCTAAAATCCAATTAGAAATCAAAGAAGCCAAACCAGGTTAACGGTAGATTACGTCGTCTTCCGAACCCAACTTTACTAAGTACGTCATTTTGTGCTATTTAAAATTTTTGACATGGACAGAATCACGTGACCGAAACAACTAATTTAATTGGATAATCCAGCTATTTTATCCTACTACCATCCTTCTCAAGGCCATTCGAACTGATTTTACATTTCATTCTAAATAGGGAAAGTGAGCTCTCTGATTCCTTCTTTTTACTCTGTGCCTATTAGAAAAATCAGGGAGTGGGCGACATCTATTATTATTCGTATGAACTTCTCGAGGTATGAACAATAAACTAACCACCATTTGTTTATATGGGTGAAAAGTAAACTTTATATATTATTTTGAGTAATTTAAGCATTGAAAATGTTATATTTCCTTAATTGGTGGAACATGTTCACCCACATAATACAATTTGTCCGAAATTGATATTTCGACTTTCATAGGTATAGGTGTTGCAACAAGAATTCCAGGGACAACAGAACTGAAAAACTTCTAAAACAAACCAAAATTGATACCTGGGCACACCTTGTCTTTACTGGCATTTAACAAATTAACAAGAATCCAGCGACGATAAAACTGAAACGTCAAAATCAAACCTTAAATCCAGCTTCAATCCAATAGTTTAATACAAAAAATTTACTCAAATCTCTGAGATAACTTGAAATTCCTTTCAATAAAAACTTTGATTTTACAAAGAATTAAATGACAGAATATTTGTTGTTCACACCTCAATCCGACATTTAATCATTGACAGCGCCAACTCGCGTTACGTGATTTTTCCCAATGGTCTCTCCAGCCTGACAGGATGATCTGTGCCTGACAGTGTCACTGATGACAGATGCACTTAATTTATTAAAGTTTGATTGTTAGTGGAGTTTATTACAAGTTTTAAATTAAATGTGCATAAACTATGGAAAAAGAAAGGTAGATGAATTCTTTTACAAAATAGAGCAATATTCATTTTTTTTTATTTGATTGCAGATTTTCGTTGTTACTGCTCGATCCTGGAGAAATATATTTTGAGGATTTCAGCGCGATATTTATACCACCAGATACAACTCCGAAAACCTACGATACTAAGAAACAGGATGGCAGGTTAAAAATGTGTTCAAAATCTCTAGTATTCGATCCAAAAGATATATCTAAACCCATAATAAAAATTCAATATAAAGATTGTGTGGTCATTGAACAGTGGAAAGGAACAGCAAAATTTTTAAACAGTAATAACAATGTACTTAGCGTAAACTGTAAGGAGTATGTTGAATTACTGGAAAAAAATATCATCGCACCTTATCAATTTCGAGGAGCTGCTAATTTCTTATTTTTACTTAATTATGCAAGTGTTACTAATTGTTTACCTCAAATATGTCAATTACACAGAGCTAGTAGTTTACCAGCAGCTGAACAAGCAGATATGGTTAGTTAATAAGGTTATTAATTAATTACCAGTTACAAATGTTATTCAATGTTTTAAGTTAAGATTATGGCAAAAATGTTTACTTTTGCATTTGATTAAACTGCCTTAAAAAAATATTTTAACTTCAATATTAAAGTAATTTAAACTAATCATATGAAAGATCTGAAGGTCTTACATAATATATTAAAAATAATTACTCAAAATCATCAATAAATATAGTCCATAAATGATAGTAAGTAACTTAGTTTTATAATAACAAAATTTGAACTAAAATTTTTACAGATTGCAGCAATTGTATACTCTAGACAGTCAAGGGATGTTTTTGATCCACGATGGATGGATTTGTATGAAAAAATTTTATTGGAATCTCAGGCAGATAGAGTTACTCCTTTAGTTGTAAATCCTGGTCGAATAGTACTATCAACTTCAAAATTGTATTTTCAACCATATAATAAAATGGAAGAGGTAAGTTACAATACAGAGTTTTTAAATCACAGTTAGTTATATATCAGTTTTATTTAAGATATTTTATCGAATGCAAGATTCAAATAAATATGTAAGGCAAAAATAATTTTTTATTCTATTGTAGAAACATTTCAAAAATAATTAAACACTACTGCTTTCAGAGTAAATTAACCAATAATAGTTCATAAATAATTTTTTAAGAATTACCTCCATTAAAGAAAGGTATATAAATATAGTTAATCAGATTCATGTAAAAATTTTTACTTCCATGTTTCTTTTAAATGAAGGCTGCTGCAGAGATCAAAATCATGATCATTTATATGGTAGTGGGTATTTGTAAATAGTACATCAGTTTCATAATAGAAATTTTACCTATTTCTTTTTAATAAATGCTGCTGTATAAATTATAAGTATAAATCTATATTGGTAAGATTCTATTGAAGTGTTAAAACCTGATTTTTTGCTTTCCTATTTAGTAATATAAAATTTCAAAATACTTTTTTACAGAAATTGTATTTTGGTGACAAAATGAATCACTATATTTATTTCTAAATGACACTATAAATATCGCTACTAAAATAATATTTCAATTTGCATCTATTAAGACTTTCATTTTTACTATTTAAGTACATCCAGATATAAACATTAAACAATTTTAATAATCTCGTATTTTTACCTGGATGAAAAGAAAAAATTGTGGGTTATTTTGATGTACCTACAACATAGACATAGGAGACTAGACTGAGAGTCTATATGCTAGAGTTGGCTCCTGATGAGAAAGAGACAGTCGCTCGATAGGTTTTTCTTCTTCAAGTAACACTACAACCCATCTTCCGCATATCCGATAGAACATTATCTCTCCATCTCATTTTAGGTCTTCCTGGTGGTCTTCTGCTATTTTCAGCATTCTGTAATCCAGTTCTCTGAGTACGTGTCCTGCCCATCTCAATTTTTGTGACTTTGCTTCTCTCACAATGTCTCCCTGGTACAATTGTTTTAACTCCGTGTTTGTTCTTATTCGATATTGCCCTGAACTAGGATCCTGGGTTGGTCCTTATATTTTTCTAAGTATTTTTCGCTCAAACCTTCGCAGGACGTCTTATTTTGCTTTGGTTAGGTTTCATGCTTCACATCTATACATGACTACCGGTCTTATAGTAGCATGGTACAATTTTAGTTTTGAGGTTCGCGATATTATTCTCGATTGGAACTGTTCTTTCAGTGCATAGTAGCATCTATTACCGCTCTGTATGCAGGCCTTCATTTCTTTATTCATGTTGTTGTCTGCTGTGATGACTGCACCGAGGTATTTGAATTCTGAGACCCGTTCAAAATTGTAGGTGCCAAAGGTTACATTTTGCCCAAGTTGATCTCTTCTCTGCATCCGGGAATTATACATGTATTTTGTTTTGTCTTCATTAATACATAGTCATACTGTGCAGCCTCCTTTTCTATTTTTCCAAACAACTCTTTGGTTTTAATGGTTGTTTTACAAACGAGATCTATATCATCTGCATATGCCAGTATCAGGTTTGGTTCACTGCTTGAAAAACTTTCTATGTCAATGTTAGCCCATTTGATTGCTGCGTCTAAAACGATATTGAACAATATTGGAGACAAACTATCACCCTGTTTTAGGCCGTTGTCCACCATAGAGTTTTCTGACATGTTGCTTATACATGGTCCCTTATCACACTATCATAGGCTTGTTGGAAGTCGTTAAATAGTTGGTGGAGGTCTTTATCAAATTCCTAGAGTTTTTTAAAGATTTTGGGTGAGTGAAGATTTGATCCATCGTTGACCTGCCCTGTCTAAAGCCACACTGATAATCACCTATCGATTTTTCCATGTATGGTGTTATGCGGATTAGAATTACATTTGAGGTGTTGATGAGAGATATCCCTCTGTAGTTTTTGCATACCTGATAGCTTCCTTTTTTATGTAGGGGTAATAACACTCTGTTTCCAGCTTTCCGGTATGTTTCGCTGTCCCATATTAGTAAGATTAACTCATGCATCTTTTGATAGAGTACTGGTCCTCCCATTTTCAGGCATTGATAGGGGATAGTATAATTTCCTGGCGCTTTGTTTTTTAGGCGTTGTATGGCCTTCCTCACTTCTTCTAGTATTGGTTTCTCGGTTGCAATTTCAGCAATTAAGTATACCGGTATATTTGTTGTGTCATCTTTTGTCACATTGAGGAGTTTCTGAAAATGTTCTTTCCATATTTTTAATACATCTGTAATGTCGGTGATGAGTTAACCATTATTTTTCCATATTATATTACTTGAATGCTGTTTAAAGCCCATTTTAATTCGAAATGTTTCTCTTAAGAATGTCCTGATGTTGTTATGTCCTCCAATATCTTCGATATCTTGTATTTGTTTCTTCTAATTTTCTCTCTTTTTTTCCCTAATGAGTTTTCTTGCTCTACGTCTTGCATTGTTAAAGTTATCTATGTTGTCCTGTGAAGGGTCTTGTAACATTTGAGCCCTAGCGCTGTGTCTTTGGTTCTGTATGTTTTCACAATCCGTATCATACCAGTTATTTTTCTTTGTGCTCAGCACGGAGACCCGCAGTCTACTCTCCTATGCCTATTACCTACAACTTTATTTGTCCCACAATACATATTAAAATTGAAATTTTTGATAAAAATTGTTTGCTTTCAGTTAAAATTTTATTTTATTTTTTAGTATCCAACAAAAATTAACCTCTCTAGTATCAAGCAGATAGTGAAACGAAGGTTTTTGTTACGCCAAATAGTAAGTTCTTTGTAAATTTTTTGTTAATTGTCATCTTTGCAACTGCACCAAAATTAACCATGCTCAAATTTTTTTTTTATAATTATAAGTCTTCTAGGCATTGGAATCCTAAAACAAATATTTAGTAACATGCATTTAACATTTTTATTTATATTTAATATTAATTTTGGTATAAAAAACAATTCCATTTTTTACTGCGATAGTCTTAATAAAATTTGAACCATTAAAAATAAAAAAAATCTTAAAAAAAGAAAAAAGTTGTTTTCCTGTAATTTAATTACACTATTTTAAAAATAGTTACTCAAAATATTAGGTTATTTTTGGGAAGATAAAAAAAATAATATTAATAGTTGTTGCTAAAATCACTTTACAAGGATTCCAGTGCCTGTCAGGATAAACGGTTTAACATTGAAAAAGGTGTTAGGAGTTAGACACAGTGCCTTCGACATGGCTGTTTAAAACTTATACATGGATTAAAAGATTTGAAAAAAAGTGCATATGGATTGATGATCAGGTCATATTAGCGTCATCTGAAGAGGAGGCGATGGTTAATATTATGCATCTTCTTCTTCTTTCGCCTTTTAATTCGTCCAACTTTGGACAGGCAGGCTTTCCCTAGTTTTTTTCCAATCGTTTCTATTTTGTGCTTTTTGTTTCCAATGTATTTCTCCTATTTTCTTTATGTCGTCTCCCCATCTCATCTGGGGTCGTCCTCTTGCTCTCTTTCCAGCCCATGGTCTTCATTGTTGTATCGTGGTATTCCACCTATTATCCTTTTATCTGGCGTTATGACCTGCATAGTCCTATTTTAGCCTGGCTATATGTTGACCTGTATCTTTGACTTTTGTTTTGTTTCTTATCCAGTTATGTTGTTTTTTATCTTGTTATTTAATTCCCAACATTAATCGCTCCATGGCTCTTTATTTTATCAATGTTTGCTTTAGTCAAGGTACATGTTTGGTAGGCTTATGTAAGAATTGGAAGGATGCACTGTTTAAGTACTCTGGTTTTTAGGTACTGCTGTATTTTCTTATTTTTTAGGACCCATCTTAATTTTCTAAATCCTGCCCTGGCTAATCTGACCCTTATTTTTACCTCCGCTGTTTGGTTTTACTTGTTTATTTTTATGGTTTGTCCCAAATATAGATAATCATTGACCGTTTCTTTAATGGTGCCGTTTAGTATTACGTTTCTAATTTCTGGTGTGTTTGTCATTATTTTTGTTTTGGCGTAATTCATTTTTAGACCTACTTTTTCGGATTCTCTTGTTTAGCATAGTTTCCAGTTCTTCAAAAGTAGATGATATTATTACTACGTCATCTGCATATCTCAGGTGGTTTAGTTTTTTTCCATTTATATTTATCCCCATGTTTGCCCAATCCATTGCTCTGAAGACGTCTTCCAATGCTAATGTGAACAATTTAGGAGAAATAACATCTCCCTGCTGCACTCCTCTCTTAATTGGTATCGGTTTTGTAATTTCTTGTAATTGTATTGTCATTGTTGCATTCTTGTAAATATTATGTATTACCATTCTGTATTGTGAGTCTATTCTACAGTTATTGATAGCTTTTTCTATTGCCCACATTTCAACTCTATCAAAGGCCTTTTCATAGTTGAGGAACGCTAAGTACAGATCTAGGTGATATTCATTAGCTTTCTCTATTAGTGTCCTGATTGTTAGGAGATGATTTGCGGTGCTGTATCCTTTCCGGAAATCTACCTGTTCCACTGGTTGATATGAGTCCATTTTATTTGTTAGCCGGTTGTTGATTATCCTTGTAAACAGTTTATAGGTTTGTGACAGCAATGATATGGGCCCGTAATTTTTTAAGTCCTGTTTGTCGCCTTTTTTAAATAACAGAATTGTAAGGCTTTTGTTCCATTCTTCAGGTATTTCTCCTTTGTGTAGGCATTGGTTAAAGAGATTTTTTAATATTTGCACAATTTCTGCTTTCCCTTCTTTTAACATTTCATCAAGAATTCCGTCAGGTCCGGGTGCTTCATATTTAATTGGGACAATGCACCCTCTATTTCATAATTTTCTATTTTTAGTAGTGTTTTCGAGTTTACATTTATGATTTTTTTCTAAATATATTCTTGTGTACTAGTGGTTGCGTCTCTCCTTGAGGTGTAGAGTTCTTTATAGAACCTTTCTACTTCTTCTGATATCTTATCTGTTTCTCTTAGTTCTCTTTCTATTTCGTCTCTTACTGAAATAAATGGTTGATGTATGCGTAATGCCTTGAAAATCAAAGAGATGAAAGTAAATGTAAGCAAGACGAAAGTAATGGTTTTTAAAAGAGAAGAAAGTATGACTAAACTGCGAGGTGCTGATTAAAGGAGAAAGAGTGGAACAAGTGAATGAGTTTGTATACTTGGGTTCAAAGTTTACAAGAGATGGAAATTATGACTGAGCAAAGGGTGTTGGCATGAAATGAATGAATGGGGCGCTGTAGAACTTTACGAGCAGCCAGAACGTGTTAAAAAAAGGCATGACTGGCTGTGCATAGAGAAGTACTGGTCCCTATCCTTAAGTGTGGTAGTGAATGTTGGGTTTGACAGAAGAAGCATGAAAGTAAGATTAATGCTGTGGCAAGGAATAGTCTGAGAAGTATCGCTGGAGTGACTGATGGATAAAGTGAGGAGAAAATGTAGTGACAAAGATAGATAAAGGCTTAAATGGTTTGAAAACGTAGAGAGAATGGATGAAAGAAGATTGACGAAGCAACAGATTTATAGGGTAAGTGTGAATGGGCAAGTAGGTAGAGGTCGTCCTAGGCAAACAATTAATGATGTGGCAAGGAATAGTCTGAGAAGTATCGCTGGAGTGACTGATGGATAAAGTGAGGAGAAAATGTAGTGACAAAGATAGATAAAGGCTTAAATGGTTTGAAAACGTAGAGAGAATGGATGAAAGAAGATTGACGAAGCAACAGATTTATAGGGTAAGTGTGAATGGGCAAGTAGGTAGAGGTCGTCCTAGGCAAACAATTAATGATGTGGCAAGGAATAGTCTGAGAAGTATCGCTGGAGTGACTGATGGATAAAGTGAGGAGAAAATGTAGTGACAAAGATAGATAAAGGCTTAAATGGTTTGAAAACGTAGAGAGAATGGATGAAAGAAGATTGACGAAGCAACAGATTTATAGGGTGAGTGTGAATGGGCAAGTAGGTAGAGGTCGTCCTAGGCAAACAAATCTCTATCAGATCGATATTGTTTTGAAGAAAGGCCAGGTCAAAAGTACCATCAACTGACAAGCATGAATGAAAACGCTGATGAAAGTAAAAGAGTAAAAGACGTGTGTAAGAACTATAGCAAGTGGAAAAAAGTGGTCTCTGTCTACTCGCTACAGTAAAAAGGAGTAACTATATGTATGTATGTTGCTAAATAGAAAAAATAATATAAGAAATTAAATGCTTTATTGCAATTAAATTGTATCACTTATTTAATAATTTTTAACGATTTTATTACTATTTCTTTTTTAGGGTCTAGAAATATATTGCACTGAAAATTCCTCAAATCCACACATTTATTTTTCATTTAGAAATCAAAATCTACGTGATGAATTGTATGATAATATGTTAAATCAAAAAGAATTAAAATTAAATGAAATCAAGCAAGATGTTATTACTCTTCAATGGCAAAATGGAATAATATCAAACTATGAATATCTACTTTATATCAACAGGTAAAGTTTTCCAATTAGTCAACAAATCAAAACTATAAATAGTTTCTTGGAATAAAATATTTTATATTTTTATGATCCATAATCGTTTGTTTATAAATACTTCCTTTTGTAATGACAATTAAAAATGACGTCTTTATTTGTTTTAAATCATTTTAGCTGTTCACTATTGTTTGCTTTTTTTTAATATAAACAATAATTCTTCCAGGTAAAAAGTATATCTGTGATAATAGAACATTACCACCTAATGTAGTTGAAATTCATGTGACGTATTTGTTCTGTAAACAGTTTTGCAAAGTTTTTAATAGTATTTAATAAAAAACAAAAGCAGGCTTAACATAAATACATTTACCATCTAATTTTGAAAATAATAGTTATTATAAAAGCTCAATATTTCTATGGTTTTCATTTGCAAAGCGATTTAAGACCATAGAGGTGTGTTGGTTCCTACACTTATGTATGGTAGTGAATGTTGGGTTTGGCAGAAGAAACATAAAAATAGGATTAATGCTGCAGAGATGAGTAGTCTAAGAAGTATAGCCGGAGTGACTCGGTTGGATAAAGTAAAGAATAGTGAGATAAGAGAACGCTGTGGTGTAAAAGAAGATGTGGTTACAAAGATAGATAAAAGAATGCTTAGATGGTTTGGACACGTAGAAAGGATAGATGAAGAAAGATTGATGAAACAAATTTATTAGTCAAATGTAAATGGACAAATCGGTATAGGTCGACCTCGGAGAACATATCTTGATCAGATCAACATTGTTTTAAGGAAAAGAGTACCAACAACCGACGAGCATATATGAGAGCACTGATGAAAGTAGAGGAAGCAAAAGATGTGTGTAAGAACCGAAGCAAGTAGAAGTAAGTGGTCTCTGCCTACCCCTATGGGAAAAAGGCGTGACTTTATGTATGTATGTGGTATCAATTTTAATGTTTCTATGAACGTTTCAAAGAGCAAGACCTGTTCGCAACCCTTGACCACAAATTGCACAAATTATCTTTTCAACAAGTAATGTTAAAAGAATGTTTAAAATGGTATTTGTTTGTAATGTTAAAAGAATGTTTAAAATGGTATTGAGAAACAGATTCATAACATTATTAAATTATAAAGCTTAGCAACTTCATATGTGGTGATCTACAACTCAGACATGGATTAGCAGCCAAAAAAAAGCAGTTTCCTTAGGCTCTTCCAAGTCTTATTATTACTATGCTGATTGCTAATTTAATATATATTTTATCAGAAAAGTCAAAAATATGTTTATTTTTTATGGGAATTAAGCAACTGCGTTTTGTTATAGAGAGGGTTTGAACCCCTCAACCATTCCCCCCTCCCCCTTACGGCTCTGTATTCACTTGTTTTCCTACATTATTAATACATAATTTACACTCAATGTTTTCCATTTTTATTATAAAAAAATACTTTTTTTTACGCTTTATATTAGCTTGACTTGTATCTACCTATGTAACGGAATCTTTGGTCACGATTTTCACCCACTTAAAAATATCGGATCGACTTTAAACTTTGCATACTTCTAAAGGACCGATGACAATACAATAATTTCATAAATTTTTTCAAAGATCCTGGCCAGGATCATCAGGATATTAACAAAATAAAGTTCGGTGTAATAGATTGTGGTCATATCAATTTTTTAGCGCCGGAGAGGGAACCTGAGAAACGGCTATCACTGTCAGTAAATAAAAAAAACCCGAACTAAAAAATGAAAAATAAATAATAGTTTAAAAAAACTGAGATAACACGCTTTATAAGAAAACCAAAATAAAAAATAATAGTTAATAAACAGATATTGGTAAAAGTAAAGTCTCCAAGAAGAAAACGTAAACATCATAAAAAGCTCCCCACGCTTTTGATTGTAAAATTATTTTTATAACTAGTTTTATTCTAGATGTGTTGCTAATGATTTTTTTGTTAACTGCCCTAATTTTATCTCAAGCACATTGGAGATTATTGTTTATTTTTTAGTTCGGTGCTTTTCTTATAAAGCGTGTTGTCTTAGTTTGTTTAAACTATTATTTATTTTTTAAAATTAATATTTTCACAAGTTAAAATAGCGTTTTGTTTATAAAATGGATGGTTTGGCAACAGCACATTACCTTTTTCGATTATGTATGGATCGCTCTTGTTTTTATTAAATTGATAATTTCTTATGGCACGCTGTAAACTTTTTGGGCGCGTGGTCGCGTCCCCAAAAGCGTAACGATATTTTAATATTTTTAAAAAAGTTGGATAGCTGTACCATTTAGCCACCACGCACTATAACTTCAAACGTCCAAGATTAGATATACAAATTATATTTGTGACCTCATGTTTGTTGAAAATAAAAGTATTTGTTACGTTAAATACGTTCAATATTTAATAGTTACTACACAAATCATTTGAAGTTATCACTTCTGTCGGGCGTCTTGAGACGCACACCATTTTTTATTTTAATGCCATACAATTATTAAAAAGATTGTGAAGTTATAATTATATTTTAACATTACCCAAAAAGTAACAAAACAATGAAATTTTAGAACCACTTAATGACGTTACATTGAAAACAACTCGAAAAAAACTCGTTTTAGCTTTTATCTCATATAAAGTACTGAGTTATCTGCATCAGCATAAAAAGTATTAAGTAAATAAAATTTTGGAATATTTTAAAAATTGTGATTATAATGTATGAGATCAATTCTAAACTAGTATGGAATTGCATCTAATCCCAAGAGTACCTTGGTGAGAACAACAGAGTGACCCTGCTGTGGGTACCTGGGCACCAAGGGGTGGAGGGAAACGAAAAAGCCGACACCCTCGCAAAACAGGGAGCCGTATCTGCGTTCACTGGACCAGAACCAGTCTTTGGAGTCACTACAAGTGCCGCCAAAACAATTATTTCCGACTGGGCGGAGAAATTGAATTGAATCAACAAACGGACTGTCGGTTTTGCTGCGTGGAAGACGAAACTGCTGAACATGTACTATGTTCATGCCCCGGCCTTGGAAGAATAAGGTTCAACATATTTGGTTTCACCAACCTAGAACCTACTGATTTTAAGAAAATCTCACCCCATACAACCATGAACTTCGTGAGAAGGGCTGGATTGTGTGGTGAACTGTAACCTCTAGGGGTGAGCCACAATAGACCTACTAAAGGTCGCAGTGAAGGGGCGACCTACGCCCTACTCACATGATACCTAACCTATGAGATCAATTATTTTTTGTTGATTATATGAATAAGGTTATTTAAAGTTTAGATCTTTTTTATAAAAATAAATGGTTAATAATTTCATTTGTGAAGAATAAAATATATGTATTGTTAATATTCGCATTATTCGAAATAAATTTAAATATATACACGTGCTTTGCGCATGTGTAAGAAAGAAATACCTCTATTTGCCGACTTTTATCCCTACCTTCGAGAGAACACAACCGGAGAAGAGCAAGCCCGGTTGTAATTTATATATTAATAATTTAGGTAGAACCCACTAAATCGAGATCTCTGTCTTTTAGTTTATTGTTTTCTCATCACTTGTACAAGGAAAAGTTCTATTTGCTAGAAAGTTGTATGTTTTACAACATTGTTATTTTTGAAATAATTATAATATTTCTTTATTTCTAAATTAACCTCATATATAAATATATACATAAAGCTAAAAAAGCAATGACTTCAAAAGTATAGCACGTTTCAGAAGATATGGTTCATATATTCATCTACATTGTATGGTTCTAGATCTAGGAGCAATTTTTTAATTTTTGTTTTGAATAGATTCTGGTTTTCTATTGATTTAATAGTATTCGGTAGCTTATTAAATATTCTTATACACATATAAGACGGATTTTTTTTAAGTCAAAGTCTATGTTTAGGGTAGTTTATGTTAATGGATCTGTTTTCATATCTGGTGTTTAATTCTTTGATTATTCCAAATTTGCTCTTGTTTCTTTGTAAGAACGTCAGGCACTCGTATAGATAAAGACCATATACAGTGAAAATTCTTTTCTCTCTGAAAAGTCCTCTACATGACTGTCTAAAATCCCTCTTATATATGATTCGGAGTACCTTTTTTTGAATAATAAAAATGTTCTCTACAGTTGAGCCTATTCCCCAAAATATTAATCCATATCGCATGACAGATTCAAAATTGGCATGGTATAGCGTTCTTAATGTTGGTTCATTTACGTATTTTGCAGTTATTCTAATTGCATAGCAAACCTTATTAAGCTTACTAGCAACATATTCTATATGTTGTTTCCAGTCCAGAAAGCAGTCTAGTAGGATGCCTAACAACTTATTTTGATGGTTTTCAAGTTTTATTCTTCCAATCTATCTATTCTTCCAATTCTGGTTTGTTTTTCCTACTGTGACTTGTACTAAAAATCACCATTTTTGTTTTATCCTCATTTAGAATAAGTTTATTTTGTTGAAACCAGTTTTTGCCTTTGTGTAGGTGTTTGTTGTTTCAATTGAAAGCTTTTGTTCATCTTTCGCTCCCACAGCCAAATTTGTATCATCCGCAAATATAGTTATGTTTTCTGTTGTTCTATTTCACTTTTTCTTCGACTGCTATCTGTCTGCATGTATTAAAAATGTATTATAAAATTTATTTTCTCAGCATTGAAACTGTCTGTAATTCAAAACTTTAGATGTGATGTACATAACTGAGATGAATAATTCTTTAAAATTTTAACAAATTATAATTTTTTAGAATTTTGACCCAACCACCTCAATGAGTTATAAAATGCTTCAATATTTTCTTGTAACATATAAAATATGTCATATTGTAGTTATGTACGAGGATAGTTCACGAATTGTTGTCCCTAACATAGAAGCAAACACACGAGAAGAATGAAACTAATTTATTTTTCAACATAGTCACCTGCAACGTTTATACACTTCTGGAGAATATGCGTACTTTTGGTATTAAATTCGCATAATATTCACCTGTTATGGTGCGCCCACGTGGTAAATAATCCACGAAAATAACACCTGCAAAATCCCAAAAAACTAGCCATGATCTTACCAGCTGATGGGACAACACGAAATATTCGAGGAGGAGGGGAACCCCTATGCCGCCATTCCATGCTTTGTTTTTTGGATTCTGGATCAAAGTGATGAACCCATATTTCGTCAACCGTAAGAAATTTTTGCTTAAATTCATCGGAATTCCTGTTATTTTTCTGTCATTTTAATAGTTTTCTGTCATACCATGTCATGAACTAAATTCACATTTTCTTTGGTCACCACAGTTTTGGGGGCTCCTGCACCTGGTGCATGTTGACAGGACTCTCTTTCCAGTTTGAAATCTTGTGACCAGTTCTTAATTACCTGGTACAAAAGGGCAGAGTCACCCAATACTTCTACCACGTCCTTATAAATTTGTTGCAGTGAAAACCCCTTTTTACAGAGGTACTTTATCGCACCTCTTATCTCAATTTTGTTCATATTTATAAAATCACGCAAACCTCAATGGAAATAAATTAATATTTAAAATACACGAACTGATGCTAATTGGCACACACTAATGTCATACAATAAGCTTTTGCCTGACACTTTATTTGCGTTTGACATTCAATGCCAACTATGTTAGGGACAACAATTCGTGAATTATCCTCGTAATATTTTATTGTTTGTATACCATAATAAAATATGAAATTTTTAATTTTAGCTTAGGCGATAGAACATTTAATGATCTAACTCAATATCCAGTTTTTCCATGGGTAGTTTCAAACTACACCGATGACAAACTCGATTTGGACGATATCAATAATTATCGTGATCTTTCGAAACCCGTGGGTGCCTTAAACGAAGTCCGTCTCAACAGATTGTTAGAAAGGTATCACGAAATGCCAACAGACAAATTTTTATATGGTTCTCACTACTCCACGCCAGGATTTGTGCTTTATTATTTGGCAAGGTTATATCCACATTATGTTTTATGTTTGCAAAGCGGTAGATTTGATCACCCGGATAGAATGTTTAATTCTGTGGCGGATGCTTACAAAAATTGCCTCAACAATATGTCGGATTTTAAAGAATTAATACCGCAGTTTTATGATTTATCCGAACAAGGAATGTTTTTAGGTAAATATTTTTATAAGTAACGGATGCAAAATCCACATTATTTGATTAAATTCAATAAGGTTTGATAGCGACATCTTGTTTATGACGTAACATTGTTGTGACGTTACGATAGGTGCTTGTATTTGTATATTAATTTTTTTCGCTTGCGTGCAATGTTATTTTTAATTCTATATACAGTAAATTTGAAACGATCATTTATATAATTATAATAGTGTAACGTTTTACTTAAAAACTCACTCGGGGTTTGAATTTATATGCACGTTTATTTGTAACTTTCCAATACAATTTATGTAAACTAGTGAACACAATTATTAACTTTAAAACTGACTAACCTTCGCGAACGGAGGCCAATTTATATTCTAACGTTTGAATGAGAAAAGACGAGAAGTTCCTAAACGTATCCAGACTATTCTTTGAAAATTCTAGATTGGTGGGAAAGTACTGGAACATCCTCGCCATTGACTGAGACGCCACCGCACTGCCCAGCTTGCTTATGTAACATTCCAGTGGCGTATCGCCAAATCGTTACAATACTTGGTCAGAATCAAATATCAAAGGTTACTATTGAGAGGGGAGTATTCTGACAAAATATTTAAAATGGCTCTTGTTAGAACATATATTAGAGGTGCAGATGACTCTGTGATATTAGCTGAGAGCATTCAAGAGCTTCAAGAGTTACTAAACTGTATCAGCGCGTCAGGTGATGGGATGGGCGTAAATTTCAATGTGGCAAAAAGACAATTCATTGTAAGCCATATAACGGTGCCACCCTTCAGCTAAATGGAGAATCAAAACGAAGGTCCATTCTCCTCTATGGACATTGAAAATAAACACTATGAACTGTAGAGAGACATTTGAAATGTGGCTTCATAGTAGAATGTTATGAATCCTATGGACCTATACGGTCAGCAACTTTGAAATATTGCGAACAGCTGGCGTGGGGAGATTGATGTTGGTTAAAATGATAAAGATAGCATACTTAGAACACATTCTCTGTAACATTAAATATGATCCTCTTTATGAAAAGAGAGATTGAAGGTAGTCGCAGATGTCCTGACTGAGAAACATCGGGACCTATTCCGACTAGGACATAGGCCTATGCCAGAATAATAGCTGACGCCGGGGAGACCTGACATAACATGAAAAGAAGATTTATGTAATAAAGTGACGTTTTTTAGCAAATAAACGATTAAAAATTACATCACAACATATAAAAATACAAAAACATTAAAGTTCTTTTTAAAATTGCTTAAGCAAGACAAAAGTAATTGTTTTTAAAAGAGAAGCAAGCATGACAAACTGTAAGGTGTGGATTGAAGGAGAAAGAGTGGAACAAGTGAATGAGTTTGTATACTTGGGTTCAAAGTTACGAGAGATGGAAAGTAGGACTGTAATATTGAGTGACTCTGATGGATAAAGTCTGATAAGGAAATGCTGCGGTATGTCAAAAAATGTAGTAACAAAAATAGATTGCTTAGATGGTTGGGACATGTAGAGAGGATGGATGAAAGAAGATTGACAAAACAGATTTATAAGGCGAGTAAAATGGGCGAGCCGGTAGAAATTGGTTTAGGCAAACGTATCTAATTGGATTGGAATTATTTTTAAGAAAGGCCAGGAGCGGCGAGCATGTATGAAAACGCTGACGCTAAAAGACGTGTGTGAGAACCGTAGCAAGTGGAAAGAAGTGATCACTACGGAAAAGGTCGTGACTACTTGCATTGTATTTTACAACTAGTATTACAACCTATATGGAAGAAAAGGGGAAACAGAAAGTTTTTATTAAATAAGTTCTATGGATATAACTAATAGGTTTGGGCCTTTCTTCTTCTTCTAGCCGTTTTCTATCCTTTGGATATAGGCCTCTCATAATTTTCCAGTTTTCCCTGTTCTGTGCCACTTGGTACCAGTTAAGTCCGGCTGTTCTTTTGATGTCATCATACCATCTTTGCTGTGGTCTGCCGGTGATCTTTTCTCCTCCCAAGGTCTCCATCTTGTTGTTTTTCCGCTCCAATTGGTTGTATTTCGGGCAACATGTCCGGCCCAATTCCATATAAGACCACCTATTGGACCTAGGTAACAATAATTTCCATCATATTGGTTTGAAATTTTGCTTAGCAACAATTTATCAACAATGGGTGACGTGCAGCACGTGGCCACTTTATGATAGCGGTAAAAAGGGTGACGTACACGTCACTGCTAGAGATGGGTAAAGTGCACGTTGTTCAAGAAATGACATATCTTTTATGAGGTTATGTCGTTTTGGTTGTGAGCTTTTTGGGTTTTTAAAATTAAAAGTGAACTATTCGATAGTTATTTTGGTTTAAGAAACAATATTGTGGTGTTATTGGTATTTTTTAAAGACTAAACATTAATATTCAAGTGTTTAAAAAGGGGGTTTATATTATCTGTAGCCGAGTCGACGTTTCGACAGATAGATAGAATCTCCAGCTGTGACATCACACGCACATCACTCTTTTTATCGAGCTGTAACGTTGGGGGCACTTTAACCATTGACAAAACATTTATTTTTTATCTTGATATAACTTTGGTTTATAAAAAAATAATTTAAATATTTTTATAAATAAATACATACATACATATAGTCACGCGTCTAAATCCTGTTTGCACATCCCATATCATCTCAGTTTCATTCGTCACTCTTTTAATAAATATCTTTGCATACAGTTTGCTGACTATGCTGAGTAAACTAATACCTCGGTAGTTCTTACAATCCTGTTGCGAACCTTTTCCCTTGTAAAGCGGCACGATAACGGCCTTGCACCAGTCGTCTGGTACGCTACCACTCTTCCAACAAAGGTTAAAAAGGTGGTACAGCAGACTAGTTACCACGCTTTGTCCAGCCTTCAGCATTTCAACTGTTATCCTGTCGTACCCAGCAGCTTTACCCAATTTCATACTGTTCAATTTATGTCGTAATAATTTCACTTTTATTTTAACTTTCACTCATATCTCCGAATGGGGCCTGAACTTGTGTACTCTTTAAAACGCATTTCTCTCCCTTTACCATACTACCATCTTGGTTTCTGATTTTTCCAGTTGCGAGGTAGTATTTTTACCTCTAGCTGTTCTTATGGACTTCCAGAAGAGTTTAATGTTGTTTTGGAAATCGTCAGATAACCTATCAAATTCATCTTATCACTCTCCTTCTTTTTTGCCACAACTTATTTTGCCACACCTTTTAACATTTTATACTCATTTTTTGCCTTGTTTACATCCTCAATCGTTGCATTTTGCGTTGTTTGATTGGCTTTTGTAGCCAGCCAATCTGGCCAGGTTTTCTTCTTCTCTGACACTTCTTTTTGAACCTCTACGTACATTTTTCTGTAACTTGCATTCTTTTCTTCTTTTACTTACACCACACACTTCAATATCCACGATGCCTTTCTTGAATGACTTCCACAATTCTTCAACCTCATGCTGCATCTAAACTGTCAAATTTCTCGATCAATTTACTAGCGGACTCCTCTTTTATACCTTCTTGCAAATTCTCTTGCCGTTGCATCTAAAACGTTTTCCTCAATTCTCTTGCCGTTGCATCTAAAACGTTTTCCTCAATTGTACTAGTTTGAATGAAACTGTTGAATCCTGGAACTTCCGAGGTGTTGAATCGTCTGCAATTAAAAAACACTCAGTCGGAGAATAGTTACCAGTTCAGTTATGTTTCGAAGACAAGCCTTATTGAAAATGTCCAACAATATTGGCATCATTATTTGCATGGTCCGCTAAATATAATCCTTCAGTTCCTATAATGTAACCGTCGCGTCGGCAGCAACAATCATCATGGGTTTTAGTAGATTGCGATATTTATGAGTAGAATAAGACCTTCGTTGAAACTTATGATTACTGGATTTTTCTATATAAATATAAGTCGCATCAGCAATTAGCATCATCTTGTCTTCTGGTTGTTAAACTGCTTTTTATTTACTCCAAATAGACCATTGTAATCATTATCAGTATATTCCTTAGAATCTGAAAAATCTAAAGGGGACTTGGGCTTGTTATTAAGCTTACAAGTTAGTTGACTAATCCAACATGCAATTTCATTTCATGTGTCATTGCAATAGTTTCTTTTGTTGAGACGATTAATTCCAAGAATTCATTGTTGAACACGGTTCCATCTAAATGTGATTTACAGCATCTATTAGAATTCTTAATTCCAATATCCTTCATAATCCATACTTGATGTATTGCATCACTTGGTACTCGACTTCGATCATCTTTTCTTTCGCAGATAAAGCATTTCGGCTGTGTGGAAATGGTGGATTGAATAGATAGATTGTATTTGTTTTTGGAACTGAAGCTTAAATTATTCAATTGAGTACCCTGAGTATTCTGACTAGATTGAGAACTTTGATTGGAAGTAAGTGAATCTACTTGGCTAAGAACTGAATTGTGACATAAAAGCAGTGCCGGTTTTAGCACTGCCAGCGCCCTGGGCGAGATATCTTCGACGCCCCCTAACTGCAATTCAAACCTATACTATACGAAAAGAGGCAAAAAATATAATGAAATAACCATTTATTAAAAGAAATTTTGGGAATTTACGAGTAAGTAAAGGTACTTTGTTGATTAATATCCTGACTATCCATAAGTTCATTTGATAAAGTTGCTTGGCTTAAATTGTTATATCCTTTATCAGTTTTTAGATGTTCTAAAAAAGACAGTTTTATTATAATTTTAGGAGTTTAAGTTTATAGTTTATGCAATTAAAGTAAATATTTTATACCATTAACTAAATGTTGTGGTTCTGCTGACCGACAAAAGTAATATGATTGACTTGATAGGTGATATGTACATGATTGAAATGACTCCTGAGAAAAATTAGCAAAAGCGTCCGTGCCTGGTCTGGCTCGAATGCCGATTTCTTGATCAGTTTTCAAAGGTTTCACTGGTTCTTGGATTAGTATGTTTGGCATGATTGTGTCCAAGTAAACTTCCAACGCATAGCTGAACCTTGCAGGTACAAGGAAAACACCTAAACTTTGTAGATTCTGGTACTGGAAGTGAATTCTTATCCAAATAAAGAGTTCTAAGTTTCCATAGTCCTTTATACATCCTTTTTTTCTTTGCATCACTATGCTTAGAGAATCAGCATATGTTACAAATCCAATTTCCACCCATGGTTAGCTTTAGAACTTAACTTAAAAACTATAGAATTTAGTTTACGTTAAAAACTCAATAAAAAATTAATCTGCACTCTATAAAAATTAAAAATATTGTTATTTTAAATTATTTTGGTTTGCAAAATGACAATAATTGCAATAATAATGACAACCACACAACAGTTGTCAAGGTAACACTAATATGCATATGTATAACATTCGAAAAATGATTTCCATTTTCAAAATTTCAAATGGATATAATAATGGATATATACATAAATGTATACGTCGAAAGCCTAGCACTAGAGGTGACATAAGCGTTGAACTAAGTAGTCGTGAAGTCACTTCTAAAGCGTTTTTACCCTACATTCCTCGAGTGAGGATTTTTTTTCATTATTTCCGCCTAACGCTTCAACCTCCTTATATAAGTAATATAATAAAATATTTTACTTTATAAAAACCTCGTTCACTGTAATGAAAATACTAATTAGTTGGCTAGTTATTTAAAATACTTTTTAAAGTGTAAACTAAATTTAGTGTCAGTTTTTTCGTTAAAATATTTTACCGATTGTTTATTTTTAGTTAATGACATGGGAATCAACTTTGGATACAGACATAACAATCTAAAAGTTGGTGACGTAGAATTGCCTCCTTGGGCTAGTGGTCCCAAAGATCTAATAAAAAAGTTAAGAGATGCTTTAGAAAGTGATATAGTATCTGAAAATCTTCATAAATGGATTGACCTTATATTTGGATTCAAGCAAAAAGGAGAACAAGCTATTAGAGCTAATAATTGTAAGTACACACAACGTCAAAAGTCTTGGACCCCCTATATATTAAATGATTCGATTAAACCCAGTTATTTTTCTTACTGTGGTAAACAATTACATGTATTTAGGAAACAAATAAGACAATAAAAAGATGTCAATAACGAGTCCTTGCTTTATTATCAATGTTTTTACAAAATATTGGCAGTGATAGCATATTCAGCCAAATGACTAGTGTATTCTTTCGTTTCATTTTTGTGATTATAATGAGAGGTCGTGAAATTTCTGCGTTTACACGATGCAGGGAACTCTAATCATCAGATATAAGAAATCTTGGGCATTCCTAGATCATCTGTTGTGCAAATAGTACATAGATATCAAGAATTTGATAGTGGAAAACAGACCACGTAGTGGACGTCCTCGAGTGTCTAGTGAAAGAGAGGATTGTTATTCGGTGCAATATGCCCGCAGTCACCGCACAGCTTTAGCTTCAGCTCCATTAGCCACTTTCAGGGTACGTTTCGCCATGTTATATCGACACCTACAGTTGGAAGACGACTCCATCATGCAAATTTATGTGCTAGAAGACTATTACGGGTCCCCACTCTACTTCCAAGACAGCGTGCAGCTCGTCTCCTCTATTAAATTTTCATATTTTGTGACACATGTTCCCCAAATTTCATGAGTGGCAGTATTAAGTACTCGTTGCCAGGTTTTCAAAACAGCCTTATTTATCATTGTAACCATTAGATCCAATGTGATTGTCATAATAAGTTTTGCATATTTATCCAAATATACTCAATGGGATTAAATTGGCAATGATAAGGCGGAAGTCTTAGCACACGATGTCCACTTTGTAAATTTTTTTCTTTTGTGCCTTTTAGCTATCAATAATAATTCCGGCTTAAAGCAATACTGTGAAAATGAAATAATTTGTTCGTTAACCATTCTTTTATTTTCTGTACCGTCCAGGAGTTTGTTGGTTGCTTATTTAAAATTTCCGAATGGTACAGAGCATAATGATGGTAATAGTTTATCTTTCAACCATATCACACACATCTGCATCCATATTGTCATGAAAATCGGCCGATTTTGATTTTGACCAAAATAAAAGATCTGCCCCATCAACAAAACCATGATTTCCACCTGCATGCACAATAATGTGTGTTTTTCCTGTTTATAGACTTTGTTATCGTCCTGCTAAATTATTTTTGTTCCATCTTTAGTAAAAATCCAAGTTTCGTCCAGGTAAACAAATGAAGAGCATTCTTGTTTACAGTGAGTATAATTTCTCAAAAATTCAATTCTTTTGTGCACGACTTTTTCACACAAAGGTACTATTTTAATGTCGGTACCCACTACAATGATAACCCAGGATTACTATTTACTTTTCTAGAAATCTAGCAAAAATGAATCAACAAGCCAAATTAAAGCTTAAAAGCTTAGTTAATTAGTGAAATTTGTTTGGATTACTTACCCTAAGTATCTTATTATGTACAATAAATAGTCATTAAGAACAGATTTGGTTGCAAAATTAACCGTGCCAACAAATAAAAATATTGATCCTTAATTTCCAAACAAGAGGACCCTTATAAAATAAAATTCGTTACCTACGAAATTCGTTTAAAGTCGCAGCAGCTGCAGAGAAATGGAACAATATTTTACAAGACACTATCAACTACTTGGTTATTTCAATGCACAGACGCAAACGTGTTAATATGTTAGTCTAACGTGGAGGAGGTCATACCGAATATAAGTCAGTGTACAACATGTTTAATTACTTTTTTGATCTAATAAATTTTGTCAACAAATTCACACATTTGTAAGTTTTTAATTTCCCAAGTATCCCAGTTTATGAAAAATACTCCTTTTACAAAAAAACAGATTCAGGAAACAATATACTTTTATAAATATATTTTGTTTTCCTAACAAAACATTTCTTTAACAAGGCTGAGTGGAGGTCCAAGACTTTTGATGTGTGTATTTTATCGTTAATTATTTAGCTGGTGAGCAATGAAATATCAATATATTTTTATTACAAATTAGGAGTGTAAAGTTGTGGTTCAAATATTATTAACGAACCCTGCAACAATTTGTAAATGTAAATTATAAGTGGTTTCGTCAAAAAAATAATTTATCTTAAGCTTAATAAAGTTTTTAAATCGATAATTTTTACTTAAATTGAAAGCATGTAACTAAAAGTTAACATTTCTGTTTTTTTTAGTATTTTATCATCTTTGTTATGAAGGAGCAATAAATCTCGATGCTATATCGGATCTAAATGAAAGACATGCGTTAGAGGTGCAAATAATGGAATTTGGGCAAATCCCAAAGCAAGTTTTTCATGTACCTCACCCTCAAAGAAAGACTGGCTTAAGTATAGCAACAGAGCCTTATAAAATTGAACAAACAGAAACTCATTCTGATGGTAAGTTATAATCACAATAACAAGTTATATCAGGTTTGTTCCTGAAGCAGTCAATGTTCACAGTCATGAGCAGTAGATAAAACTTTTTCTAACCGAGTAGGGACGGTCTTTATTGGACGATCCATTTTCTGTTCCAATCGATCTTGGGATCGTTTGTAAACCAGAAGGTAATTTGTGGCTTCCGCAAACACAATTCGTTTTATTTAAAACAAGTATTTTTTGGAACGAAGTTCCTTATCGCACGGTACGGCGGAGGGGGCTAGGCGAAAAAAAGTTTAAGATTTTTCCTTCACGAAACAGCAGACGCACAAATAGACGTCACGTTGCTAAGTATTTCTATGCTAAGCGTCTTCTTTCCTCAACAACATAACGCACATGCGCATTATGAATCGTTACTCATTTTCGTCTCGCTAGCTCGTGTGCCAATTAGTTGACAAATTGACTAAAAGAAACATCAATAAAAAGCAACAATGCCAAAAAATGCTAAAACAAGCGTGAGAGAAAATATAATGCGTTTATCAATAATAATAATAATATACTACAAAAGGAACTTCGTTCCAACCGAGTTTTCCATAACACTCACGCACATTTTTTAACTAAAATAAACGGTGATTCCGTCTTTAGTAGATCAAATACTATTTCTTGTGTGATAACCGAGAATAACAAACTAACGAAGCGAGAGAAGCCTCCTTCTTTAAAATTAACAACAGATACCAAAATCATAACTCCCTACTACTGATTATAAATTTGACCTCGGACTATTAAAGTATCGGTAGTTCAACAGCATAGAATCAGGCAGGCAACGAAAACCACCTGATTTTTTTCCCATGAGAATCCTATGATGAGCGACAATAGTGAGACCTCGGAAAAGCTTCATTCTCCGGTTGGTAGCCGGCGCTGTTCTTCGTCCGGTAAAAACAGTCGGAAATTGGTGACCGGGAGTAGGGAGATGGCCCACCAGGCTCCCTGCGCGAAATCTGATACTAGTGTGGATTTAAGAAACCGCCATAAAACACGTCTTGCAACAAGGAATCCGAGAGGTCTTCTGAAGCCGGGCAAGTTGAAAATAGTTGAGAGATCCTTGTGCGCTGTTATTCAGGTAACGTTGGTTTCTGAGTAGTTAAATAATTTTCGAACACTATACGGGGTTATAATACAATCAATGATCGAATAATAACACTTTAATTGAATGCTAGGCCTACAATAGTTCATTTAGTACAGGTCTATGCCCCAACATTTACCGCATCAGATGATGTTGTAGAAACATTCTATGGGAATCTGGAAAATGTTTTGCGAGCCATTCCGAATAGGGAGATCACTATTTTAATGGGCGAGTTCACTCCAAGGTTGGGAACACAGAACTGGATGATCATATGAGGCAAACAGTGGGCAGGAATCGGTAAACGTAATTCTAGAGGAGAGCGTTTAATTCAGCTGGAGATTCCGACGCTCATCTTTTTTTTTTCATGAGTGTATGTACTTACGGTATACAAAGGTCACCGAAAATTGACCCCACCAACATAAAATGTTTCGACAAAACTGTTGTTTCTCGTTTGTTTGTTATTCTCTGGTGATACTTTTTAAACATTCTATCACTTCAAAAGGTCATGGTTTTTAATTGGTAAATCGCTGTGGTTTGTTAAAAATTGTTAAAATAAATCAAAATGAAAACGAGAATATTATTAAGATACATTATAGAAGTTAGAATTTCCTGATATTAAACATTTGATATTTGTCACACTTTTGTTAATGTCAAGTAAATACAAACAGACCTACAAATGATGGGAACAGCTGAAATGAAGATCCTAAGAAGTATACAAGGCATAACTCTATACAATAGAGTACGAAATGAGGATATCAGAATACAGGACATAGGAAGATGGGTGAGACAGAGAAGACGATTCTGGAACAAACATATAAAAAGAATGGAGGACAACAGACTCGTCAAAAACGCAAAAATGAATAATCCAGTTGGAAAGAGACCACAGGGAAGACCACCAAAGCGCTGGAGAGAATGCTGGACCTCATCCTCCGGGAAGGACGCGTTGGCAATGAACAGGTAGTAGCCTACTAATATGTATCCATAAGAAGAAGAAGAAGAAAAAGTAAATATCGCGAATGAATACATTACATTTTTTCCGAATAGACAGGGTTTATGTGAATTTCAGGAAAAAAAGTATTTTAGAGTTTTCTATCACTCTAGGTTTTTTCTATATTTTTAGATATATGGAAACAAGCAAATGACCTCGAAGTTGTAACAAGCTTTAATTCACACAAAAATACAGTAAGCAAGTTATTTATAAGTGAAGACAGTGCTCGAATAACATCTGTAGGACACGACTCAAAGTTAAAAGTATTTTCGGTATCCCAAAACAAACAGATTAGAAGTGCTAATGTAGGCAATATGCCATTGAGTAGCTGCATTCAGTTACCCAAAACAAATATACTTGTTATATCTAGTTGGGACAACGAAATGTGAGCAATTTTATTTTGTTTTTTTTAAGTTACTTCAATTTATCCTAAACATATTTATTATCAAATTCTTAGAACTATTATTAGAGGAGACGGAACTGTTTACTTTTAAACACGATCATACATCCACACTTTCTGGTCGACTGTATCATCTTGATACGGCCGACTGGAATATGTTGTGCTGTGATGTTGCCTGCTCTCCAGTTATGGCAAGAGATTTGTGATTGTTATTGAATTGTCCATAGTATTTGTTGATTATATTTGCAACAATATTGTGACCATAATGCTATCTATTATTAATATTTCATGAATTATAATAACCTGAATAATACAACCCATTTTATGAAATGTTGAACCATTGAACTATTTCATTCCGTTAGATCATAGAAATGTGTTGCTTAATAAGCGACAACGCCGCACGGCTTGTCTGAATGGTGCCACGTGCAGAGATGTGTGTGTGTGAGTGTGTACTACGAAATCTGACAGTTTCGGCCATCATTAGTGGCGTTGTTGCAACGAGATTTTGGAGTATTATCGGTGATTTTCAGCATATTATTGGTAAAATTTAGTGACAGAAATTGCCAAGTGTGTAAAAAACCGGACTATTTAAGCCCCAGTGTTTCTTTTTGCAAGTAAGTTAGAATATCTCTTTGTTTACTATATTTTCATCCAGCGATGACGATTTCAATATCAAAATAAACGTATGGTAAATATTCCGTTAGTTGGCGATCTCAAATTTTTTCAAAATTTCTTGTTCTACCTACGTATTTTGAAGCGTAAAACACGAATCTGAAAACCAAACGCTGCGGAAATCAATACTTTTCGAGATATTCTCAAAAAAGGTTATTACCTATTTCTCTGTTATTCAGCAACACTTATTCAGTGGTATTATCTTTCTTTTGTAGTTATTTGAAGAACTATATACCTTCCTGATCCATTTTATAGTAATTTCATAAGAAATCTTTACATTCCCTCAAATTTAATCCAATCGAGAAATCAAGGATTCACGGAAGCCTGAGTATAATATTTTAATTTTTTTCTTTAACTTAGCTATTAAGGAATACTTTGAATATTAAAACTAAAATTTAAAATACATTAAATTTTATTTGTACAATTAATATTAATAATTATTTAAGTTTTTTTTTCATTTTAGACAGTTAGGTAAAATTATTAAAAATTCTTTTTCAGTACTTTGATAAAATAATTTAGTTTAACGGGTATTAGTAAAACTGTTCGCTACACAATTAGCAGCTCTTAAGTTGGAATAATTTAGTTTTGTAAAAGTAACTTATAACATTACACACAATTGACTTTAGAAAGGAAACACAAAATTGTCGCCCAACATTTGGGGAATTAGTAAGTTACAAAAGTGCCAAGAACTAGATTTAGTTAGGGTAACACAATTTGCGCCCAACTTTTGGGGTTTAGAAAAATACTTTTAGTAGGCTACATCACTTCAATTTAATAAAAAACTGAATATCACCTATTCATAAATATATTCCCAAAAAAAACTAAATATTACCCAAAAGACATATTCTCATTTTGAACAAACAGCACGCCACTAATTTCAAGCGTGGCCAGAAGTGCACAATAATGTTACAGCTTTGCCAGCACGAGAACGGGATAAAGAGAATCGATTTGTATTCGTTGTCATAATCATGGCCACTCTCGTGTAATAATTGCGATAAAACAGAGTTTTATGAATGGGATGTTGCGTCTCCTCTGGATAATAGGTCTATGATCAAATTAATGTTTTTTTAAGTAGAAAGAGTGACGTACAAGTGACGTAAAAGCTTAAGATTCTATCTAGCTGTCAAAAAGGGGCCTCGGCTACAGGTAACATAAACCCTAATTTTTAACACTTGAATATGTTTTGCCTTTAAAAATCTAAACCTAAATAATTGTCAAAAAGCTCACTCTAAACACAAAAAAAACCAAAACAGCTCACAAAACTAAATCGTTTACCAAACACACATAACCTTATGAAAGATATGTCATTTGTTGTACCACGTGTACGTCACCCTATCTACCGATGTCAAAAAGTGGCTACGAGCCATGTACCACATACTTACATACATATAGTCACGCCTTTTTCCCGTAGTGTTAGGCAGAGACCACTTCCTTATATTTGCTATGTTTCTTACACACATCTTTCGCTTCTTCTACTTTTATCAGTGCTCTCATACATGCTTGTCGGTTGTTGGTACTCTTGACCTGGCCTTTTTTAAAACAATGTCGATCAGATCTAGAGATCTAATGTACTAATGTATTGAATATTCATTAATTATATTATTTTAGATCGTTGTATGACTTGGATTACGGAAAAGTCATAGATAACGTTTTAGCCCATGAAGATGCAATCACTTGTCTAGGTTTTGGTTTAAAATCTAACATTTTGGTGTCTGGTAGCGGAGATTGTACAGTAAAAGTATGGGCAGGATTGAACAGTAGCAGTTTTCTAAAACCCATACAATGTCTACAAAAACAAATTGACCATAATTCGGCTGTGAATTGTTTAAGTTTTAACAGGTTAGCATAATTTGCATTTTTTTATTCTTAATGATGATTGTGGCATTAAAATTTTATTTTTAGAAACATTACAAAATTGCTATTTCTAAACTAGTTATTAGTTTTTTTTATATTTGGTATTAATTATTAAGATGAGGAAGTACTCTGGTTATTTTCTTAATTTAAATTTAAATTTTTCTGCAAAGTATAAAATAAATTAATTTAGAACTAAAGTTCTGCAAAAATTTAATATTTTCCTGAACAAACAAATAAAAATTCTAGTATTATTAAAATATAAACATTATGGAAAAATATAATATTATTTTTGTCAGCGAATAAGCATGAAAATGTATAAATCTTATTTTTAAAAACCAGCTAATTTCGCCGCATGTTACCTATACATATAGGCCTTCGTGGATCGACTATATATCTCTCTCTTTTAAATCTCCATTTTTTATATCAGGCATTCAATTGGTTCAGATGAGTTTGCATGTTCATTGAAAGGTAACTGGATCTTTATCTATAGAGAGAATGGCTACATCATCCGCAAAGGCGGCTATCGTTGTGTTGTCTGTTTCAGACAGGTTATTTGTGTACAGGAGGTAGAGAAATGGTCCTAACAGGCTTCCAGATTTTATGGGATAGTTGTCTGTTATGAAATCATTCTGTTTGGCTGAGAAGTATCTTTCAGTTAAGTAAGACTTTAGTAGGAGATAAAAGTTGTTGTTGAGAGTATTTTTTACCTTATAGAGCAGTCCGGCATGTCATACTTTACCATCAAAGGCCTGAGAGACGTCTTGGAATACTCCATTGCAATATTTTTTTCTTTTTAGAGTTTGGCCGATGGTGTTGGCTAATATGTGGGCTTGATGGGTGGTAGACATGTTCTTTAGAAATCCAAACTGGTAGTAAGATGTTTGCTAGGTCATATTCGTCTTGGATTCTTTCGAGCATGAGTCTTCTGAATATTTTGCTAAGGATGGGTAATAGACTGATCGGTCTGTATGACAGTGTTTCTTGCGGTGGTTTGCCGTTTTTATGTATCATTATTATGAGGGTGTATTTCCATATAGCAGGAAAGTAGCACAGGCTCAGCATGCGATTGTAGATTGTTGTAAGGAAGACAATGGCATTTCTAGGATTCTTTTTGAGAACTTGTGTGGTAATCAAGTCGTAGCATTTTCGCGGTCTATTAGGTATATTAGGTCTATGTATGGGGTGAGCGGTAGTTTAATACGAACACTGAAATCACTTTATGAGGATTCCACTGCTTGTGTAAGAATAAACGGAGCTTGCACGGAATGGTTTAACATCAAAAAGGGTGTGACTGTGTGGCTTCGCCATGGCTGTTTAACTTATACATAGACGATTGTTTAAAAGATATGAAAGAGAGTGCGTATGGATTGAAAATCTATATTAGGGGAATTTACTTCCGTACTTCTTAAATGTACAGTTGTATACTGGTTATCGAGTTTCTGAAGATAATCCGAAACCGCTGTATATTCGTGAAATATGCTTTAATGTAATTTTTTTATTTTTGTAAAAATGGTTCAATATAACTACACTGCGCGTCAGAGAAAACGGCACCCAAAATATTTCGAAATTATCCAATTTTTTAAATTTAGCTTATTTTTGTTGTAATAAATGTATTGCGTATTTATTCAATAATGCATTTAGCATGTCATATGATGTTCAAAATTTATTAATTTATTGAAAAATAAAACATTCAGTTGACACAACAACAATTAAACTCAAGAGACAAGAAATAACTGGATTCACTCTTCAATAAGGCGTATTACCACCTCAATTCTGGATGACACTTCTCATGCGAGTGGGTATAGAACACAGCACATTCTGAATGTTTGCTTGAGGAAAATTGTTCCATTCCTAAATAAGGGCCAACCGAAGCTATTAACGTGCTGCTGGAATAGGTATACGACGTCTTACACGCCTTTTAAACTGGTCCCAAATATGCTCAATAGGATTTAGATCTGGGCTTTGAGCGGGCCAGTCCATTTTTGCAATACCAATCTCTTCAAGGTACTCCGTTACCATTTTTGCCGTGTGTGGTCGCGCGTTATCTTGCATAAGCAGAAAACCATTACCAACAAACCCAGCATATGGTATAGCACATAGTCTTCTAGGATCTCTGCAATATATCGTCGTGCTGATAGCGCGCCTCTGTCAATCCATGTGCGCCTCAAAAGAAATATCTGTCCAAAACATTACTGAGCCCCCCCCCATAAGCAACTCTTGGTAACCAAGTACAAGCAGCATACTTGGCTCTTCTGTACACTTTATTTCTTCCATCTTTACTAAAAAGGCACATTCTAGACTCATCCGTGAACAATACCTTTTTCCAGTCATCAATTGTTCAACTCATGTGTTCACGAGCAAACTCAAGTCTGCGTCTTCTGTGAGCTGCAGTAAGCAAGGGTCCTTTAGCAGAACTGCAAGCAGTCAAACCACTTTCTTTTAACCGTCGTCGAATAGTAGACATGCTGACTGCCGTTCTATGAGCTTGCTGAAGGCCGCTTTGGAGCATTCTAGCGGTTTGCTTTCGGTCTCGCAGTGCAGTAATCTTTAGAAAGCGATCCTCCTGAGCTGTTGTTTTTCGTTTCGCACCTGTACCGGGCCGCCGTTGGTAAGAGTCGGTCTTCAAAAACCGCTGGTATGTTCTTTGTACTGTTAAACGACTAACATTCAAACGTCTCGCTATATCCCATTGACTTGTTCCAATTGCCAGCAATGTTTCAATCTCAACAGCTCTCCGATGTTAAGATTAAAACTTAGCTCTGTGAAGGCTACTTTATTACAAAGATACGTCTCAAACTTTAAACCACCATAAATGTTACAAAGAAAACTTTTTAAATCACACTATAAACGTATCATGCAGTTGTCGAAATTTTCTATCAGGCGATCGGTGCTTGACAAGTAATTGACTGTTGTATCATTTCCAAGGTTCCGAAAATTTGTTCATCCTCTATACAGGGTCAGTATGCCTTCTCAGTATACATACTAACCCATTTCACTTAATTAAAAAATAAGTAAAAATTGCTAATTTCACAAGTTTTTGGGGTGGTCCGTTTTCTCTGACGCGTTGTGTAGTTTGAAATAAATCCTTGATTTTATTTTTTTGTATCTGTCGTAGATAAAATAGTATATGCAACGATCATGTAATTGCTATTAATACATGATCGTTGCATAATATACTATTATTATATTCTATTGATTTTTAACCCAATGCTTCTTGTATACAATCAACATTAATTAGCTCATAATAAATTAAGTGAATAACAATTTTAAACAAAATGTCTGCATCAACCGGTTTTTGTTAACATTTCAATATATGTTAGGATATGTTTAATTTATTATAAAACTTTTAGTGATAACGACCATTTGGCAGTTGGAACAGAAGATGGGGACATTTACATATGGGAAATGAATAATTTTACTTTATTCAAAAAATACAATCCGCAATGTTCCAGTATTATCGTACTTAGTTATAGTCCTGATGGAATGAAACTAGCTGTAGGTAGTAAAGATAAAGTATTTCAGATAATTGACGTGAATACGGGCCTACCCGTTTTTAGCAAAATTTTAAACTCCGGCGTAACGTCGTTAAAATGGAGCGATTATCTGCTCGTTATTGGTTGTGACAACGGGACTTTGTCGGTGTGGAATATCTTCGAAGTTAAACTTCTTTTGGAAGTTGAAGCACACTCGGGTGAGTTTATTTGGTTTTTATTTAATTTAGAACTTTAGAAGGAGGAATAAATTCTTAAAAGGTATATACAGGTCTGGAAAGTGCTCGACGACACCATATCTATGATTTGCGATAATACAGTAGTAGGTCAATCCACAAATACCAATAATTCTTATGACTTGCGAAACATAAAAATGGTTAACCAGTTTGAAACGTTTTCGCACATTTCACAGTTCAATATAAAAAGCAAGGAGTTTGTAAGAAAATAGCTGGTAGAGAGGTGGAACAAGCTATAAAAAACCTGGCAAACAACAAATCACCAGACTAGTATGAGAAATTTGGAAACACAAAACCATGCCAAATGAGTGGAAAGACAGAGTAATCTGCACAATATATAAGAAAGGGGATATATTTGAGTGCTCTAATTACAGGGGAATAACATTGCTAAGCACTGCATATAAAGTTTTCTCCAAAATACTTTGTTTATGTATCCGCCCTTATGTAGATAAGCTGGTAGGACAGTACCAAGTGGGATTCATGAAAAAAAAATCAAAAATCAACCAAATATCATGCCTCAGAAAAATCATAGGAAAGACCATAGAATATGGCATAGAAACGCATCACATATTTATAGATTTTAGGGCCGCCTACGACTCTTATCAACAGGAAAGAATTATACAAAGCCATGCTGGAGTTTGAAATATCACACCACTTAATAGAACTAGTGCAGATGACAATGCAAAGAGTACAATGTAGAGTTCGCGTAGGTGAACACACATCAGAGAAGTTTGAGACGTATAATAGATTACGTCAGGGTGATGCAATATCATGTATTCTTTTTAATTTGGCATTGGAAAAAATTGTGAGACTTTCCAATATAACCACAAATGGTATAATTTTTAATAAATCGTACCAAATTCTTGCTTATGCAGACGACATTGACATAATAAGTGGATCTGAAACAGGAGTTAAAGAAGCCCTCACAGCACTAAAAAATGCAGCAAAAGGAATGGGACTATCGCTCAGCATGGAGAAGACGAAATATATGCTCGCAACAACAGAGCAAGACCGACGTGGACAAAACCCCCTGAGAATTGGCGACGATGTAATAGAATCCGTCGACCAATTTGTATATCTTGGATCCCTGGTAACCAGAGACAATAATACCTTTGAAGAGATACGTAGGAGAATTTTTAGTGCTAACAGATGTTATTTCGCACTAATGCCTCAGCTAAAATCCCAAAATATATCGAAAACAACAAAGTGTAAGCTTTATAAGACGCTAATCAAACCAGTGCTAATGTATGGCTCTGAAACCTAGACGCTTACTAAAAAGGACGAAGCTGCACTGGGATGCTTCGAACGAAAGGTCCTGTGAAGGATCTTTCGTGGCGTCAACGAGAATGGAGTGTGTAGATCCAGGTATAATTTCGAGCTGTACAGAATTTATCAAGGACCAGATATCGTAAGGTCCATAAAAATAGGGAGACTTAGATGGCTGGGACCTGTGATGCGAATGAATGCCAATGACCCCCTCAAGAAAAACCCTCCTAGACAAACCAATAGGAAAACGTAAACGAGGGCGACCAAGGACGCGATACATGGAAAATATTGAGGATTTCTTGAGAGTGATTGGAGTTAGAGGATGGCGAAGGAAGGCGTCTGACAGAAACGAATGGTCACAAATTCTACAGCAGGCTAAGGCTCACCCAGGGCTGTCATGCCATAATGATGATGATGCGAAACATAAAAATGGTTAACCAGTTCTGGAGTTGGTATCAGTACGGTAAAACGCGTCATTAAAGAGACAAATAGTAAATTATCTGGTAGTCATTTTAAGTCACCAAAGAAAATAATACAGAAACATTCAACTTCTAAAACAACAGTGGATAAATTAGAGGAACAAATCATTATAACAGTATTTAAAGCAGTTAAAAATGAAAAGAAAATTATTTTTACCAAAAACATAGTTAAAAAATGGGATTTAGGTGGAAAAAAAATGATTGGTGGAGAAAACTGAAGAGAAAATATAAAATTAAAGCCATTTTTACTATATTTATACGTATTTTTACCTATGGGGTAGTTGAGCACCTTCCATACCTGGATCTCTTTTAAATAAAGATATGTTTAAAAGATTGTACGTAATTTTAGGTCCTATTAAAACAATAGACATTTCATCACCCAAAGATTTAATAATCACAGGAAGTCAGGATAAATCTATAAAAGTTTGGACACCAAAGGCTATTTTATAGTATACATATTCTTTAAGATCAAAATAAGTATTCTATAAGTATTCCAAGTCGAGGTTTTATTGTGATATTTTCTATCTTAACTATTTTATATATTTTAAGAAATTTTAATAAACGAGTTTTAATTTTGCCCTTAATTTATTAAAAAATAAAATTATGATAGCTACTCTATGAAGTCTATTTGATTTACATAATTTGTAGTTCTGTATAAAAATGAGTATTATAAGTAAAGTAATTAAAAGTTTCTATTTGACGGGAAATATTTGTTTCTGGTCTGTAGTGGTTTAACATGTTGCCAGCATTACACATAGGGACCATCTATAACTCACCGGGCCGCAAACATCATAAAAATAGCCGAATGTAAGCCCATGCAACAAATAGTGCTACTTTTGAATTTCTGCATTTATTTTCGTAGATACACTTATTGATTTATTCTAATTTATTTTTTAGTGAGATATACAGAAGTGTGTTGTTTAATTAAACGGTTGGATTCTATTAGTAAATATGCCTAGTAAATGTTGTGTTTCTAATTATATATTATATCAGTAATTATAAAAACTCAGATCTCGCCCCAGTATTCCAAATTCCTAGAGATTAAACAAGTGGTTGTCGTGCATTCGTAGAGAATTGTTTGTAGTTACGGATTCATCAGTAGCATGTATTAAACACTAACGAGAAATTTATTTTGAGTTCAGGTACCACGAGATACTTTTTTTTAAAAAATTTAAACTTTATGACTAAAGACAATGTAAATATGGCAATTCGCTATTTTCATTATATGTACATTGTATAGAGCATTGTGTAGCATAGGTACTGGTTAATTATTATAATAAACGAAAAACGGATAAACTTAAAGCAAAAGCTAGCAAAGAACGAAAGTTAAGTAAATTTACATACATACATATAGTCACGCCTTTTTCCCGTAAAGGTAGGAAGGGTAGGAACTTCCTTCCACTTGCTACGGTTCTTATACACATCTTTTACTTCCTCTGCTTTCATCAGAGCTCTCATACATGCTCGTCGGTTGTTGGTACTCTTAACCTGGCCTTTCTTCAAAACAATGTTGATCTGATCGAGATATGTTCGCCAAGGTCGACCTCTACCGACTTGTCCATTCACACTCGCCTTATAAATTTGTTTCGTCAATCTTCCTTCTTCTTCCATCTTCTTTTACACCACATCGTTCTCTTATCTCACTATTCTTTACTTTATCCAACCGAGTCACTCCTGCTATACTTCTTAGACTACTCATCTCCACAGCATTAATCCTATTTTCATGCTTCTTCTGCCAAACCCAACATTCACTACCATACATAAGTGTAGGAACCAACACTCCTCTATGCACAGCCAGACGTGCCTTTTTTGATACTTTCTGGGTGTTCATAAAGCTATGCAGTAAATTTAATGAAGAGTAACTACGTTAGGGCATGTTATAATTTATTTAGAGGAAAGTACTACATTAAGAGTCCAAAATTATTTAAATATCCACCTTCAATAGATATACCTATTACAAAATACTATAGTTATAGATATTCAATACATTTTATTCATCACATATATTTTACAGTGTAAAATAATTGCCAACTTTGTTATACGACAAAATTTTTTATCTATGTTATTGTTTGTTAAATATCAAATTTTTTTAAAACTCCAAAATATTAGTTTACGTTTAAAAAAATTATTGCTGTTTAGTACTATAACCTATGTAGCAATTGTTAACTCGTACTGGTTCTGAGAGGGAATATAAAAGAAATAGAATAAGGGTCCATCCATCCATGCCTCTACAACCCGGGGTGAGTCTTGGCCGCCTCAACAGTTCTCCTTCATTCTCTCCGATCCTGAGTGGCTTCTCGGTTGAGCACCCCCAGGGTTTGGAAGTCCTTGCGGATATTATCCCGCCATCGAAGTTTTGGGTGCCCAAGTGGTCTTTTGTTGTTAGGGGTTTCTTCCCAGACCATTTTAATTAGCCTTGAGTCATTACTTCTTTGGACATGTCCCAGCCATCTTAATCTGTCTGACTTGATTTCTTTTACTATACTTGGGCTATTATATAGTTCATATACCGTTCTTCCTGCGCACCCTATACCGCAACGTTTGTTGATCTTTCTTTCAAAACGATAAAGTAGTAACGTGTCTTGTACGGTCATGGTCCATGTTTCCCTGGCATAAGTTACAACTGGTCTTATAATAGTTTTATATGTATTTATTTTTATTTGTCTGGTCAGGATTCTTGATCGTAATAATTGCTGTGTTGCTTAGTAGCATTTATTTCCTTGTAATATGTGCTGTTTTATTTCTACTTTAACGTTATTATCTGATGTTATTAATGCCCCTAGGTATCAAAAAGGCTGTAAGTGTTCAAAGTTGTACTCATACATGGTAAAATTTTGTCGTATTCGATCTCATCTTGTGTTTCGTGTCATATAATTAAAACAAGGAAAAATATGTTCACTTCCCTTAGTTAGCTCCTGTAATAAACTTGGGATAATTTTCACTATAGTGATTACTTAAACTAAACATGTAATGCATATAAATTATGACGCTAATGCAAATATACTCGTATATTTGGAAAGTTTGCCTTGTAAATTTTGTATGGTGGCCTGTAGACTTTTTTATTTATAAGGATTAAGAGGAGACTTAAAGTTAGGATGTTAAAACAGGGTTGTGTTATTTGGTTGTACTGATATCAAATAATTTTTTTCTATTACTACAATAAATACAGAAATTACCAATAAAACTAATATTGTTACTAAAATGTATTTAATCAAATATGTATTTTGTTTTTGCACGTACACGTAGCTAAACAGTCCCTTCTTCTTGCTCTACCTTCAACAGTTGAATAGGTGTTACATAACCAAGTTGGAAGTGTTTTGTAAAGTTGTCTGCAGTCAGTTAACTGATCAGCAGCGTGACATGCGTTGGTACAAAGTTTTCTATTGCAGTGTTTTTTGCACGAACCACAAGGTTGCCCTTTCCTATAAGGTCTTCCAAGTCGACCAGGGTAATTACCTCTAAAAACAAAAAATATTGATTACAATGATAGGATAAGGTACAAATATAAAGGCAGAGACCACTTCTTTCCACTTGCTACGGTTCTTACACACATATTTTGCTTCCTCTATTTTCATCAGTGCTCATACATGCTCGTCGGTTGTCCGTACTCTTGACCTGGCCTTTCTTCAAAACAATGTTGATCTGATCGAAATATGTTCGCCGAGGTCGACCTCTACCGACTTGTCCATTCACACTCGCCATATAAATTTGTTTCGTCAATCTACCTTCATCCATCCTTTCTACGATTCCAAACCAACTAAACATTTCTTTATCTATCTTTGTAACCACATCTTCTTTTACACCACAGCGTTCCCTTATCTTACTATTCTTCACCGAGTCACTCCGGCTATACTTCTCAGACTACTCATCTCCGCAGCATTAACCTTATTTTTATGCTTCTTCTGCCAAACCCAACATTCACTACCATACATAAGTGTAGGAACCAACACACCTCTATGCACAGCCAGACGTGCCTTTTTTGACACTTTTTGGCTGTTCATAAAGCTATACAGTGCCCCATTCATTTGTTTTCCTGCCAACACCCTTCGCTCAATGTCACTGTCATACTTACTTTGAACCCAAGTATACAAACTCATTTACTACTTGTTCCACTCTTTCTCCCTTAATCAGAAGTTTACAGTTTGTCATGCTTTCCTTTCTTTCAAAAACCAGTACTTTCGTCTTGCTGACATTTACTGTTTTCAGGGCATCATGCATAACATTAACCATCGCCTGCACCTCCTCTTCAGATGACGCTAATATCACTTGATCATCGGCGTAAAGAAGGCATTTGACGATCAAATCATTCATTTTTAATCCATACGCACTCTCTTTCAAATCTTACAATCATCTATGTATAAGTTAAACAGCCATGGTAATGCCACAAATCCCCGTCTCGCACCTTTTTCGATGTTAAACCAGTCCGTGTAAGCTCCGTTTAAAACATTTAATAAATTAAATTCAATTAAAGTAACATTCATTGACGGCGATATTTAGAATTTAATAACATACAGTTTCATGCAACCACATTTTTTTTATTTGTAGGCTGCTTCAAAGAAAATTAATATTTTCTCATTTTGGTCAGTAAAAAATTTAAATTTGTGCTTAACTAGCAGAACCTGGCAGACGTTATCCTGCAAGAGTATATATATTAAATCTGAAAATAGAAAATGGCCCTTTAGTAGCAAGTTATAGCAAAATTGATAGCGTAACTTATTCAAATATCTAAACTCCTGGACAAAATTAACGCACCATTCATATTTTCTCAATAATCTTTATTTATTAATAACTTACTATACGACATGTAGGCCATGGACCTTGTTTAACAATGACAGTTGTTATTTAAGTTAACTTAAGTATCACATAATCTTGTTTTGACAATAATTCATATTAAACTTCGTTTTCATAAAAAGTGCCGATTAAAGCAAAGTGTCTGTGAGAAACAAGCTTTTTATTGTGATTGTTTTTTTCACATGCATGTTTGGAAGTTCATTTGCGAGTAAGTCAAATAAGAAAAATAAACCGCCAAAGAAATTGGTCGATGGAGAAGGCAGTGCGAGCATCGACTCTCCTGGATTAGGGATATTCAATGCGATATGTTGCAGGTTTGTTAGGAAGACATCATTTCAGCATCAGTCGCATGGTGAGACGACATAATGAAATATGCTCGTACCATGGAAGACCAGGGCAAGGGCAATCAAATTGCTCGTTTTTTGAGAAAACGTGCTCTTAGAGACAGGATAGTCACCAGCAATTTGCTAAAAAATGAACTAGCTGATGTTCTAAATATCGTGATATAATAGTCTCGAACGGTTAGAAGACGTTTACATGAAGCAGAATTGAGTAAAAGGAAACCGGCCAAAAAACCCTTGCTTGCCAGAGAATACAAAGTTCATAGATTGAATTTTGCAAGATTTCATCAAAATTGGACCATCAATGAATGGAAACGGGTTCTGTTCTCCGATGAGACCAGAGTTAGCCTTAAAGCTCCAGATGGTCGTAAGCGTATCTGGCGAAGGCGAGGAGAAAGGTTTGCCAGATGCCAAATCCCTCTTAAAGTATTTTTTGGTGGTGGCTCTAAAATGTTTTGCGAGGGAATTTGCTTCGGAGTTGGTCTCTATACCTATGAGGTCTATGAATGTCCAATATTACTTAGACAACATTATTGTCGAACATGTAATGCCTTTTGCTCCGTTTGTTGGGCCTAATTTTTTATTCATCCAAGACAACGCTCGTCCCCATGTGGCTAGACAGGTTATTGGCTACCTAAATGATGTTAATATTCCTTTATTAGAGTGGCCACCTAGCAGTCCGGACATAAATCCTATAGAGCATCTATCTAAATAAAAAGATTTGAAGTCGCAGACCCCCTGTTGCTAATCGCAACCAAATCATAGAGGCCGTTATTGGAGAATGTTTGAATATTCCGCAAGCTTTTGAGCATTTGATATCAAGCATGCCTTGACGAATAAATGCAGTGATAAGAAGTAGAGGTGGGCCTTCACGGTATTAATGTTATCCTGTTTTACTGATTTTTCTTCTTTTTTCAATTTGGAGTTATGCTAGCTCATTTATGCATTTCCAGCAAAAATAAAATTTTAAAGAAACAAGGCAAATTAACTTATTTGGTGCGTTAATTTTTTCCAGGAATTTATGTATACCAATTTTCATGGCATTGGTTGAACAGTATAGAAATTGATACGCAGCAGCACCATCTAGCGGCGAGTTAAAGTGGTTAAAAATGGTTTGAATAAAAACTATAAAAAAACACTTAGATGTGTCAAGTTTCGCGGTGATTGATCAAACGGTGTTTAGCGATCTTATATATACAATATCCATTTTTATACAGGGTGATTCATTAAGAATGTTCAATGTCTGAATTGTAGATTCTAAACCTCAAATTATGATGATTCTGCTCAACATGCCCTATACAAATATTGCTAGTTTCCGAGTTACCGGGTGTTTAACGTTTAAATATGGATTTTGATTTTCGCAATAATCAAACAAGAGTAACTTTTTTTGTAGAAACTAGAAATATTTGTTTAAGGCATGTCATCATATTTTGAGGTCTAGAATCTACAATTCAGAGATTGGACATAAATAATGAATCACGCTGTATATAAAAAATAAAAACGATCTGATTTAACCTATAATTAAGAATTTTTATGTAATGCGATTAATTCCCCTCCTTTTTTTACGTCACTATTTATTAAAAAACCAAGTTACATTGGGCAATAGTTGCAAACATAATTGTAGAACGTTGTTGTTCTAAAAGAGGTGCTGTTGGTTGGAACTCTGCATTCCGCAATTCCACAACCCACTTCGTGAGAAGCTGCCCATACCATCTGAGTATAGTGTCCAATAATGTGAAGATTGTTACGTTTACCAAAAGAAAATAGATCTTTTTCAAGCCACCACGTTTTAACAGCAAAATACCTAAAAACAACAGATCGCTTTATTTCCAAATTGTTTGTCCACTTAATGCATTTGGTTTTCACGAAATTTATTTATACAGATCTGAAACTTTTGTATCTGGCGTGGACCATAATATTTTTCAAGATAAAACAACAACACGATAGTACCTACTGGCAACAACTCTATTCCCTGGTGTGGATTATTTATGTAAAACGATCGTCGATCATGCTTAATGTATAAACGTTGGAATTGAAAAGTTGTCACTCATTTCGAAATTGTTTCTGCAAACATGTTTATACAGTCTTCTGCAGATTTTTAATGAGAGTAACTAGCATTTAATTTTTTGAAATTTTTCCTGTGCGGTATGAATATGCATATTTATAATTTATTTCTTTTGTTGTTATACTGTGTCATGTTATAATGCGTGGCTTCGCCATGGCTGTTTAACTTATACATAATTGTTTAAACAAGAAATTGAATATGGATTGAGAATGAATGATAAATCGTCAAATACCTTCTTTACGCTGATGATCAGGTCATATTAGCATCATGAGGAGGATGGTTAATATTTTGCACAATGCCCTAAAAATCAAGGGATGAAAGTGAATACAAGCAAGACCAAAGTAATGGTTTTTGAAAAAGAAGATATCATGACAAACTGCGAGGTGCTGATTAAAGGAGAAAGAGTGAAACAAGTGAATGAGTTTGTATACTTGGGTTCAAAGTTTACGAGAGACGGAAAGTATGACTGTAATATTGAGCGAAGGATGTTGTAGATTGTAGGGGGGGTCGTGAAGGCTATGTAGTATCTCAAGCACCTCGGCCTATTAGATCTTTTGTGCATAACCCCTAATCTATTCGAGGCCCGGTATTCCGAGACTTTGTACAAAGTTTATCAATTTTCTGGAAGCTAAGTTCCTGACATCAAAGGGCTTTAAGAAGGTCCCTTCCAAAAACTTGATCCGCTTGCAGAAAAACGCTGGGCATTCGCAAAGCAAATGTTCTGCACTTTCAGCGAAGTGCTCGCAGTAGCGGCAACTGTCATTTTCTGTTTTGCCCTTTTTTTTTCAGGTGATACCTCAGAGGGCAGTGTTCTTGTCCAACTCGCGAAGCTGTTTAGATTTCCTTAGCCAAAGTCTTACTAGCCTTTGTCCTGGCACTTTATTCCAGTGAGATTTCATTTCATCTGTTTCTTAGCATCGAACTTCTTCTTTTAACCGCGTCTTGGAGAGTCCACAAAAGGGTTCTGAGCCGGAAAATTGTGTATTTGCCTATTCCTAGGCAAGGCAGAAGCGAAGGGTGTTAGCAGGGAAACAAATGAATGGCGCCCTGTATAACTGTATGAGCAGCTAGAACGTGCCAAAAAAGGCACGACTGGCTGTGCACAAAGGAGTGCGTGCCTATACTTATGTATGATCATAGTGAATGTTGGGCCAGGCGGAAGAAGCATGAAAGTAGAATCGACGCTGCGGAGATGAATAGTCTGAGAAGTATAGCCGTAGTAGTCCAAGAAAGATAGCTCAAAAACTGCCCAAACCTAGAAAAAAATTGCTCACCCTTTTTTTGACGGTTTTTGACTTATTAGACCTTCCTTTACAACATATCCAAATTCCCCAAAAATCCCCGCATTGGCATTTTTGTAGTACCCTGTAAAAGATTTACTTAATTTTATGTATTTAAGTAAACATTGAAAATCTGTTTCAAATTGTAAGTAATGCTAGTTTATATCAGTATTAGATTAAAAAATAACAAAGATCCCATAAAACGATTAAATTTTGGCCGATTTTAGACCGTTCTCTGGCGTTGTGTTTCGTGTTGTGGAATTGTGTCGTGGAAATGACTGATGTTAAAACATGGAAAAGTGTATTATTCCTAAGTGTCGTGGGAGTGTTAAAGGAGAACTTTAGGATTGTGTCTGTGGAATAGGAAGTCTAATCAAAATAAGTGACGATGTTTACAAGGATGGTTTGAGTAACTTAATTAGAAACAAGACCAAAGTGCCAGTGCATAATGCGCTACACTCGGCATCATGATCGCAAAAGTCTTACAACACCTACACAGGTAAGAAGCTATATTTAGTGGGTGAAATTCTGTATTATTTAGTGTAAAATAGGGTACTCGTAGAGGGGGGAGGGGGTTTAGTCATCGCGGACCTCAGGAGGCCACCGACGACGTCCATATGAGTGTCTCCGATTTCAATTAAATTTCATATCTAGGCGTGTTTTGGGTCGCTGAAGCCGTTTTTACTATAACCAGATTTCTCACCCGGCCGAGGGACCAGAACAAATTTTCAGTTTTTACTTAAATACACAAAATTAAGTAAATCTTTCACAGGGTACTACAAAAATGCCAATGCGGGGATTTTTGGGGAATTTGGATATGTTGTTATAGAAGGTCTAATGAGTCGAAAAATTTAAGCGATTTTTTTTCACCCCAAACCGTAACTTTCTTGGACTATAGTGAATCTGATGGATAAAGTGAGGAATAGTGAGATAAGGTAACGATGTGGTGTGAAAGAAGATGTGGTAACAAAGATAGATAAAGGAATGCTAACCTATATGGTTTAAACACGTAGAGAGGATGGATTGAAGAAGATTGACGAAACAGATTAATAAGGCGAATGTGAATGGACAAGTCGGTGGAAGTCGACCTAGGCAAACATATCTCGATCATATCGAAATATCCAGGTTAAGTAACCGACGAGCACGATAAAAACGCTGATGAAAGTAGCAAGTGGAAAGAAGTGGTCTGTGCCTACTCCTACGGAAAAAAGACGTGACTATACGTATGCATGTATGTGTTATGCTTATAATGAAACGACATGGAAACAAAATAACAATCTAATCCCACCACACTATTGCTTCACTAAGCTGCATTGAAGCGAATCAAAGCGAAGGCAGTGCGCTGTTGCCAATTTTCGATTGGGAGTTAATGTGCTTGTATTGTATCCACTCCAATAAACATAACGCTTTGCCAGACACGAAAGTTTAAGATCTGTACACATACGATGAAATTTAAAAAAGATCCGAAAAGAAAGTAAGAGTTGATCAATTTTATTAAAATTTATACAGAATGTGTGTTTAATAAATTTAAATAAGGATTAAATTTTTAAATTAAAATTTTAAAAAATAAGGAAAGTTATTCCGCTGAGTAGGTTCGGTGCGGTTTCTTGTGCATTCAACTCTTCGAGGCACGTTTTATATTAAATTATTGATGGTTTTCTTAGGAATGTTATTCCAGGCTTCTTGAATTTGTTGATTAAGGTTAACTAGGTTATTTGGTGATTCAGCGTTAAATATATAAATTGGCCTACGTTCGCGAAAATTAGTCAGTTAATGATTGTGTTCGCTTGTTGATATAAATTGTATTGTATTGTTACAAATAAATGTGCATATAAATTCGAACCCCGAGTGTAAATTTTAGTAAAACGTTACAATATTTTCTTGTAAGAACTTTTGCTGTATGAGGACGTACGTTGTTTTGTTGGAAAAGAGGTTGAATTAACCCACGTAGGTTTGGCCATGCAACAGACAGTAAAAAATTTGCATTTAAATTAAAGTTGCTCAGGTTCGTCCGGAGTCGAGACGATGGTTATTGATTGCTTCTTTGGATCCCCTGGACCTGAAAAACCAGCAATGCGCTCCCTTTCGAATTCACTTTAATGGTTGTAATCTTCAATATATACGGTGTTTAAAAAAGGTGGCCCCGTGAATAGGATAGGTAAAACACTGCAAAATAAGTTGGGTCCGATCAGTAAAAAATTTTCGTAACGGTAACGGTGTTCAAGATACAGGATGCCAAAAGAAAAATTGTTGAACACATTTTGCTCGATTATGTCGAAACTACTGTCAATATTATAATGATATTTTGTATGAATATGTTTTGGAAGCTGACACATCGCATAAGTGTTGTTTTTGTATCTGACTCTCATAGAGGGCGCTATTTATACGGTTCGTACCAAGTAGTATTGAATATAACTTTTTCAAGGTTAGATTTATTAATTAAAACTTCAAGTAAACTTAAACATCATTCAATTTTACACCAAAAAGGTACTGTAGGTAAAACTCAATACTGTGTACAGTTTTCGGAATATTTTGATTTGAAAATGATGAAGTAATAACTGATGCTAGTATAAAGTAAGTATTGTAAAACAACAATTACCTATTTATTGAAAACCAAAAACAATAAGGTACAGTAAGTGTTTGAAATGTCCTTCGTTTTCACGAATACACAATTCTATTCATTTTTCTAAAGAATGCATTAATCTTTAATCTAAACGGTTAAGGATCAGCTATGAGGAGGTCATTGAAGTAATGTTCAATTTTGTCTTGCAACTTTTGGCGTGAATTTACCTCTGTAGCATAGACTTTTTTCTAAAGATTCGACCAAACTGTGTAGTCCATCGATTCGGGCAATGGTTACCTACTCAACTAATTAAAACACCTATCAATCATACATGCATAAAAAAGGGAGATATTTGCTCGTTTAGCGTTAAATCTTCTAATATCTCGAGGTACATATTACCATTTAAATTTTCAGGTAGAATGTGAGTAAAGTTGCTGCTAAACATTAACGAGTGTTGGTAATGTGATACCTTTTTGGTGTAAAATTAAATGATGTTTCTTCTTCTTCTGCTGCATATCCACTAATGGATGTTTGCGATCACATTACGCCACATATCTCTGTCTCTTATGGTATGTATTAGATCTCCTGCATTATTCAGTCCTGTCCATTGTTTGATATTGCGAAGCCATGACATCTTCCGGCCGACACCACGCTTACCTTCTATCTTTCCCTCTATTATTAACTGAAGTAATTGGTATCTTTCATTTCGTATGACATGTCCCAAATACGCTGTTTTTCTGCGTTTGATTGTTATCAATAATTAGCTTCGACATAATTGTAAAAAATGTGTGTAACAATTTTTCTTTCAGCATCCTGTATGCCGCGCCGTTACAAACATTTTTCTTTGAACAAACAGTGTTCTACCTATCCTAGCAAAGGGACCACCTTTTTTTAAAACACCCTGTATATAAAAGTTGATGTGAGTATGTATGTGCATATGTTTCCCATGGACTCCAAAATGGCTGGACCGATTTTTATGACATTTGCAGGAAATCTTTAGATTAGCCCAACGGGTGATCGGATCAACGAAAGTGGTGGATAGAGGATGAAATATAAAAACTATCAAACTATCACTATTCACACATTTCCAATTTAGTCCGACGCTGGTATTTTATATTGTTTTACCAGGGTTCAGGGTTCCCGGTACTTCTATACGGAGCAGAAACATGGTCGATGAAGGCTGTCGATCGCAGGAAGATCGACGCGTTTGAACTATGGTGCTGTAGAAGAACCCCACGATTTCCCTGGACAGCAAGAAGAACTAATGCGTTCATCATCCAAGAAGTAAACGAAACCCAAAGATTATCCAAAATAGTGCAAGCTCGAATCCTTAGATACTTCTGGCACATTCAGAAAAGAGACGAGGACAACTTGGAGCGACTAATAGTTCAGGGTCGGGTAGAAGGTACTAGGTCCCGAGGTAGGTCTGCTACACGCTGGACTGATCAAATAACAATAATAACAATCAACCAAGCAGCACTCAGCGCCTACAACCGTGGAAAATGGCGAGAAATTGTAAAGCGAGTAACGAAGTAATACGAAGCTTGATCACGACTCTTCTGTCAAGAGGAAAGCGAAGAAGAAGAGACCAGGGTTCAAGTACCTTCCAGAAACACCGGGCAATGCCGGGTAAAACGGCTAGTTGATTCATAAACGGCGTCTAAGCATAATGACTTATTTAAAAATTTATTTTTTGATATAACAAGATTAAAGTAGTATACACCATTTAAACTTTGTTGTTCTTATTGTTATATCTTATTAGAGTCGAATATAGAAAATTGTATTGCAATTTTCAACACTTTTTGTGTTTTCGGATTTTTTGAAAATTAGTATACTATATATACAAGGTATACGTATAAGTCAGTTGTCAGTGAAAATCCTTAAAATTCGTTTTGCCTTGCATAGTCCACTTTATAAACATCTGTTGCCGGTTTAGATGCATTATACAGTTAGGGCCAGTTGTACAAAACGCAGTTAACCCATAGTTCAGTTGAACCGTAGATCACTGGTGAACGTGGTTCACATACCAATCGGTTGTACCAAGTCTAGTTTAGTTGACTGACGATCAATTTAGGTTGGTACTTAAATTCTTTAAAACTGCTACTTCAGTTTTTAAATATACGGTGTTCTGTGGTAATTTATGTGACTTTTGATTGTGATACTCAATTATATTTATTGGGTTTTGGAAAATATGAAGTTTATTATGGATTTATTAAATGAGCTGACGGAAGACGAGGAATTTTTGGAGCTAGTAAATATTTATCGCGAAAGGCTGCCGCCATAAACATATAGGGAACGCCCCAATCATTTTACAAAATGAAATGATAGAGATTTCAAATTTAGATTTCAAAAGAAATTGTATAGTTTTTACAAGTGTAAGAAGACGCTATTTTCTTTTGATGAAAAGTTAACTAACCTCCTGAACTTTTTGGAGGAATCCATTAACTTTGTAGTCAAATAAAGTATACTTATTGAATTTATCAAAAAATTACAACTCAATTCACAAAATCCACAATAGAACGAACCGTAAAAATAATCAGTAGAATGAATCCGCTTTCAAAATAATACTGATAACTACTCTGCGATAACTTACAATCACACGCCAATCTATATTTTTGACATTTTGTTGAGGTTATGATTCCAAGTTCAACGACATGAACCGTGTTTGAATCACCGATCAATTGACCTGGCTGCTGATCGCCAGTTCATCGTGGATCGGAATTGGTACAACTGAATTTTACTCATGATCTCGGTTCAGCGGTGATCTATCAATGAACTTGGATGGTACAACCGGCACTTATTATGAGAGACTTTCTAAATGAAAAATTTGATAAATAATTTGAGAGGAGAACCATTGAATGTATGGACACACATATAAACAATAAAAAATAAACTTAAATAACATATCATCCGCTAATATACTGATAGTGCGATGAAATAAATTAATTACCATCTGTCAAAAAAAATTAACTGACAGTTTTATTCATAAACATTAAGGTGCATTTTCATGTTGACGCTGACTTTCGGTGCGCACTAGCGCAGGTGTTCAATCATAGCAGTTTAGCCACACTCCACAAATGGCCTCCGCTATCCCCACATATCACATCCATGAATTTTGCAATCTTGGGTGTACTAAAAAATGAGGTTTATCACGTTAAGATTCGTGATGTTGGCTACTTGAAGATACGAATCCAATCAGAATTAAAAAACCTACAGTGTCTGTAGATTTGTGACAAGATTTGTCAATCAGTGTTTAAAAGATGCAATGTTTGCTTGGAACAGCATGGAAACACTTTGAGCATCTTCTGTATGTTCATTGAACTGTAATATTTGTGTGTTAATGATAAGATTGTTGACAGTAAATTTTGTATTTTTGACAACTGACTTATGGCCCATCATGTATATAGATGAAATAAATTAAAATCATTTAAACAATGTCATACAATAATTTGTAATATCCGGATTTGCATTGAAGGAGTAAAATTATTAATTTTATATACTTTGTTTATTCTAAAGAACTAAAGAAAACAATGTTACCTCACCATGGAACTTTGTGCGTAGCAACAAATATATTTTGTCCACATGCTCCATAATTACGAATATACCTTCCACCTACGCTATCGTGCGTTAAAAATTTACAAGCTTCTGCCCATCTTTGCGCCGCTATTGCTGCTCCATGGTGATATTTCTAAAAGTAGTAATTTATCACAGACAAATAACCAAAAAAAAACTTCATAAAAGAGTAAATAAACATTCTAAAAAACGGGATTTGTGATCTAACATGATATTGTACAGTTTCGTTTTTGTCATTTTGGGATTATAATTGATGTTTTTCTTCTTTAACGTTTTAACCATATCCTCCTTTCTACAGTTACTTCTGAAATGAAACTTTTCGAGCAACGCTTTCCGTTAGAAGTTTTCGGAAATGAAATACAAGGTTGCTTACTTGTCTCTACTATTTCAGCCTCATTGTGGACACTGTAAAACATCTTTTTTGATATTCCTGTCGCAACCAATACCCTGCGACGATAATAATCAATTGGAACTTGCAAGCCATGTTGTGCCTTGTTTTTCATACATTTAATAATATTAGTAATTACCATTTCCGTAAAGTAGTTCTTCTAATTTTTCGGTCTACCCATTTTAAATTTGTATTTTATATAGAAACAAAAATTACCCGTAAACCCACGTATTCATACAACTACTAAAACTAAACACCTATAACCTTCTTCTACATGATTACATATTCCTGCTTAAAAAGGTTGAAGCGTTATGCGTAAAATAACGAAAACATTTTAAAATAATTTTTGTTTATTAGGTACATTTTTAATAATAAAATTTTGTAGCAAATAAATATCTAAATTATCTTTTATAATTATAAGTCGATTATTATTTAATTTAATTATTTAAAATTAATGGATAAACTTATGGATGTTTTGTCCAAAATTAGGGTAAAAACAAAATAGAAATGTATAATAATTTTTTCAATAATTATTAAAGTACATACATACATATAGTCACGCCTTTTTCCCGTAGGGGTAGGCAGAGACCACTTCCTTACACTTGCTACGCTTCTTACACACATCTTTTGCTTCCACTACTTTCATCAGTGCTCTCATACATGCTCGTCGGTTGTTGGTACTCTTGACCTGACCTTTCTACAAAACAATGTTGATCTGATCGATATATGTTCTCCGAGGTCGACCATACCGACTTGTCCATTCACACTCGCCTTGTAAAAATTTTCGTCAATCTTCCTTCATCCATCCTTTCTACGTTTCCAAACCAATTAAACATTTATTTATCTATCTTTGTAACAATATCTTCTTTTACACCACAGCGTTATCTTATCTCACTATTCTTTACTTTATCCAACCGAGTCACTTCGGCTATACTTCTCAGACTACTCATTTTCGCAGCATTAATCCTATTTTCATGCTTCTTCTGCCAAACCCAACATTCTATACCATACATAAGTGTAGGAACCAACACACCTCTATGCACAGCCAGACGTGCTTTTTTTGACACTTTCTAGCTGCTTATAAAGCTATTCAGTGCCTTATTTATTTGTTTTTTTGCCAACACCCTTCGCTCAATGTCACTGTCATACTTTCCATCTCTCGTAAACTTTGAGCCCAAGTACACAAATTCATTTACTTGTTCCACTCTTTCTCCCTTAATCAGAACTGCACAGTTTGTCATGTTGTCTTCTCTTTCAAAAACCATTACTGCACTGATGAAAGTAGAGGAAGCAAAAGATGTGTGTAAGAACCGTAGCGGAAGTGGAAGGAAGTGGTCACTGCCTACCCCTATGGGAATAAGGCTTGACTTTATGTATGTGTGTATGGTTATTTTTAAACTAGAAAAAGCCCGAAAATTTCAATGTTTTTTGAAAGCGTTTCAATGTTTTTTGGAAGTAAACTACATAAATCGACGCAAACTTAGATTCTTTTCATTTAATTTAAAATAGATAAATTAAAACAAGTTCCAGCTTTACCTAGATTTTTACAAGCACGGTTCTTCGATCTAATTATTAACTGAAATATAATGTGTCAACACTTTAAAAAAAAACTTGAAGAAATTTATAATTGCAAACAATCAACAAATTTATTGGAATTTTGTACCCAATTATATTATAGCGTATTAAAATATTATTTTTGTTACTGCATAATCAAACTTTATATGTATGTATTTAAAAAATCTAATGAACAAAAGTTATTTTAAATTGTTTTCATGACCTATTTGCTCCTAACGCTTCAACCTTCTTAAAAATTGCGCGCATACTTCTTAACTTCAAGCAGGGTTATTCGGCAAACGTCGTGTGTTTTTTACGTTTCATCTTAACTTACCAGATTAAAAATATTCACTGATTTTATAAATTTACCTTATTTTTGTAGTATGTAGTTTTTTTCTTTTGGTAATAAATCGTTTCAGTTTTTTTTATTAAAAGATTTTTTTATAAAAATCAGTTTGGTCATTAACACTTTCGTAGTAATAATGTGACCCCCATAACTATTATAAAAGAAAATATTTTTCTATTTGCATATGTAGTTTACCAACAAAACTTTTTATTAACTTCCCAGTGGAAGTTATAGTAATGGGTTTGATTTTGCGAATCCTGAATTTTGACATATCTCCACATTTTAAGGTCCCCAGAGTCGAATACAATAGTTTTTAAGTGGACGTCTGTGTGTTTGTATGGACGTATGTTAGTATGTGCGTTCGGAATTATTTTTCGATTTGATTAACTCGAGAACAAAAAATAAATGATATTGACGTGGGACCAATTGCATTCGAAGCATAATTACGCAACTTAGAGCCGATTAGATTTCCAGTAAAATCGGTCAAGATGTTTTTTATGGAGAATCAGAAAACTGAAAAAAATTGTAAACTACCTGAATTTTGCAATTTATAAATTAATACAGAATTTTAATATCTTTTGAATAATATGATTATTGCTTATTAGGAATATTTTTATGAAATATATGATGACAATATTTCATAAAAAGAGATAGTTTTAGAAAACAAAAATAGGAATTAGAGAATTTTAAACTTGTGTCAGTATTGAGAGAATAGCATTGAAGACGCAATAAATTGGAAAAATTATTGTTAGTAATAATCAAGCATTTTTTATAACAATTAAATATTGTTACTTACAAATGATTATTGATCATAATAATTAAAAAAAAATTCAATTGTTATAAACAATTAAAAATAGCTCCCGCTTATAAAATGATAAGAAAAAGTTTGAAAGAATACGGTTGACATAAACAGAATATTATTAATAACAATTATAATTTGTTATAAATAATTTAAAAATTTTTATATTAATTTTAATAATAATAATTATAACAACAAAACATATGGTATTTTTTCATTCTTTTCACTGGGAAGTCAATCGTGTGGACCTCTCGGGTCGCACGCAGACCACTGATATTTTCTAATAAGTAATAATAATTAGAGGTTTATTTAAAAAATGATTAAGGGCAATAAAAAACACTGCTTTACTTATCACCACAAAATTACATCTTTTATTTGTTTTTGTTTAAAAACTTACCATTCTAAGCATGTTTGCAGCGGGAGGTTGCACATTGGATCTGAAGTAATTGTGGTATAAAACAATTTTCTTTTGTAAATTTACTCTGCGAGGATTCAGCATTTTTAGTGAAATAAGGTCTCCCATTATTTTTGGTCCTACAGAACAAATAAATAGTCGTGTTAGTTTATTACTTATAATAATTTTCATTGAATAAATTTTTTTATTTCTTTATACATATATGAATTATATTTTTTATACTGTTACAAATCCGGTCCTGTCAGCAACCGTCAGGTCGACGGCGTCGAGGGTCCGTGTTCGACCGCTCTCCTTTGTAAACCGCCGACAAAGCCTAGGAAAGTCGCGCAATGTCTCGAATCTGCGTCGAAAATTGAGAAACAAATAGAAAGATCTGGAATTATGATATCGGGAATATAAAAGAGGAAACGATTATAACGATTATTAACAACTACTAGACTCCTTCCTCAGAAACAGAAAAGCGAGAGTAAAGACAGCGAACCACATCACCAGATACGCCAGGATGGAAGCGGGAGTACCACAAGGAGCGGTTCTCTCCCCCTTTCTCTACACGATCTACACGAGCGACGTTCCAAAGACGAACAGGACCAAACTGTCACTCTACGCTGACGACACCGCAATAGCAGCAAGAAGTACTCAACCAAGGATAGTTGAGAGATACTTACAAGAAGAGGTAGACCAATTAGAAGATTGGTGCCTAAAATGGAAGATAAAAATCAACGCGGAAAAATCACAGGCAGTGCTCTTCGGAAAAAGAAGAAAACAGCCCACAAGGAACATCCAATTCAAAAACGAAGACATTCCTTGGACGGAATCAGCAAAATATCTTGGAGTTCAACTGGACAAGCGCCTAACCTTCAAGAAACAAATGGATGCAGCAATAGACAAAGCAAGATTCACAAGAGGACAGCTGCAATGCTTAATAGGAAAGAGAAGCAACCTTTTCCTAAAGAGAAAACTCCTATTAATAAATAGCATCATTCTCCCGATGATTACTTATGCCTCTCTAGCCTGGGGACAAGTGACAAGAAGAAAATCACACAGGACAAGGATCCAAGCGCAGCATAACATATGCATCAGACAAACAGCGGACGCACCGTGGTACGTCTCCAACGCCCAACTGCGAGAAGATTTAAAAATTACAACGGTCCTAGAACGGATGAAGACGCACGCAGAAAAAACATTCGACAAGCTAAGAGCGCACCCAAATAGAGAGCTACAAGAATTGACAGACTACGACCCGGGAGATGTCCATTGGAAATACTTGAGACCCAAGCACCAGCTGCTAAACAACTAAGAAGAGGATACTAACCTTTCTTTTCAGGATTAATTAAATTATTTTCAGATAAGAAAACCACAGCAAAAGCAAGAACCAAGTGAGGAAAGAAGAACAGGAAGCCGGATCCACAAACACACCGGACAAGAAAAAAGAAGACTAATAAAAAAATTTCTCTTTCAGCAAAAGGTGGATATTTGTCTTGACAAATTGAAGCTGGCGCGCGGACCTTCAGTCATAGTAAATTCACTTGAAACAGAATTCGAAATAGAATTCATGTAACTTCTAGTCTACGTAAGACTCTAACTTTATAGTGCCCTGCACTGCGTTAGGTACTTGTGCGCTGACTTCATCGGCCACCTTTGGACCTCAGGGTTTCGGTTCAAGAGTAAGCCTGGTACAATGAGTACTGGGGGTGGTGGCAGGTTCAACTCTTCAAGTTGCTTCTGGGGCTTGGCAGCTTGGCAGACGAACAAAGTGCTCGCTTGCCAAGTGATCCAAGCTTGGGGTCCCAGGTGCACTTTGCACAGGGACACACGATTATTAGTATTAGCTTATGTGTTTACGAATTGTTAAATGTAAATAGTTATATAGAGTTGTAAAAGTTGTATTGCTAAGTGAATATCTAAGTGGTTAATGAAAATTGAGGTTATTGTATTGAAATAAACATTGTTTTTGTTATTTGATCGAGTTTTAATCGCCGAACCCAAGAGAGAACTAAAAGTCTTAACAATACGATTAAATACAAGAAGATTGAATTTAATAAAGTAAATTTAGTGTTGCTTCAAACACATTAAATTTCAATATTTTTTTTACATTTTTACTTACTTCTACTTGGATTGTAGTTACCAAATTCTTCAGTTGTGTGGATAGTTACAATCATAATGATGATATAAATTCCGAGTTTTGCAGTCATTTTTGATCTGGCAACAATTATAAGTATATAAATAAAAAGTAACAACTAAAAGTAAGCATAAGTATACGTTGAAATTAGAAAAACAAGGAGAAAATACTAACAATCAAAGAGCGCAAACTAAGGTATATTGGACATAATATAATGAGGTACGGTGAATGTTGGGTTTGGCAGAAGAAGCATGAAAATAGGATTAATACAGGCGATGGTTAATGTTATGCATGATGCCCTGCAAATTAAAGGGATAAAAATAAATGTAAGCAAAACAAAAGTATCGGTTTTTGAAAGAGAAGAAAGCATGACAAACTGTGAAGTTCTGATTAAGGGAGAAATAGTGGAACAAGTAAATGAGTTTGTATACTTGGGTTCAAAGTTTACGAGAGATGGAAAGTATAACAGTGACATAATAAAAAAGAAGCATAAAAATAGGATTAATGCTTAGGAGATGAGTAGTCTGAGAAGTATAGCTGGAGTGACTCGGTTGGATAAAGTAAAGAATAGTGAGATAAGAGAACGCTGTGGTGTAAAAGAAGATGTGGTTACAAAGATAGATAAAGGAATGCTTAGATGGTTTGGACTCGTAGAAAGGATGGATGAAGAAAGATTGACGAAACAAATTTTTAAGACGAGTGTGAATGGACAAGTGGGTAGAGGTCGACCTCGGCGAACATATCTCGAAACTATAAGTATAAGTAATTATAGTAAGTAAGTATAAGTAATTATTAAACAAATTGTACTAATAATAATTAAAAAACGTTTTTAATCAATATGTTTTCCTTATAGCTAACTTATTGAGTTTAAAAAAAATGTTATATGAAGTACATTAATCTGATACAACTTATATTTAAAAATATTTCAAGATTATTTACCTTTTTTCTTGATATTAAGTAGCAAAAACGTTCTTATGCAACGGTTAAATTTTATAAATAAATTTTATACTGCAAAGCTGAGTATAAACCTTTTTGACCTCAACATTCTGAAAATAATTAAACTTTTATGCAAAGGTTATCTAAATTTTAAAAAAGAATCAAATTACTGTAGTGCATTAGTGCAGCGAAGCAAAAATAATTATTTAAAAATGAGACATATAGGGTGAGTCATGAGGAGTAGTACAATTCAATGATATGAATAAAAAAAACTATCTATCAAGAAACTTTTACAATGCACCAAATTAAATAGTGACACTTTATTTAAGAAACTATACAAAAATGGGATTACTTAAAATATTAGGGTTATTATTAAAAAAGGGATATGTAAGGATAAATATATTTCCTAGAAAAAATATTTTTTTTAATATTTTTACGAAAACCAAAAATTTTTCAAAAGAAAATATGGGACAACCGGTAGAAGTCTAGATGATCATTTGTACTACTTATTACAAATAAACCCGTTAGTTTTTAGGTTAAAGGTACCTAGTTGTCTGGAAATGTCTATAACAGACAATGATAAATAATTCATGAGCTATTATTTAAAATTATTGAATGCACCTTCAACATAAAACAGTCATCTCTAAATACATTACATTTATCCATGTGTAAATAACTTTTTTCTAAGACCTTCCTTTCACACAAATTATTAAATATTATATTCATTATATCATATTATTATATTATTAATATTGACAGAAAAAGATTTTAAACCACAAAAAATTGTATTCTTCTATATTGTAGGCCAAACTTCTATTCGATTTTTTCTCTAAAAACACCTTATCTGATTTGACAAACACAGGGTGACCAACCGAAAACGAAACAGAGCCATTTGCAGGAATCTCGTTAACATTTTAGAAAAACGCTCAGACCCGTCGATTTTTGATTAAAGGGGGGGACACTCTTTTCCGGTATTTTTGACTCCACTACTTTTAACCCCAAGCGAAGGTAAGAATTACCCCAACATTTTTACATGGCATTGGGGGTCATATAAGATGTCTTTAGAAAGCTCTGATAATTCTCTTCAAAATAGTCTTTAAATTTTCTATTTCCTCCCAATACTTTAAAAAAATTACATGTTAAAATTCCAATTATTTTAGTTGTTTACTTACTACTTAATTGATTAAATGTTCAAAAATTTCCGGAGTAATTCGACGGCACTCGTCAACGATTCTTTGACGCAAATCTTTCAACGACGCTAGTTGTGTTTTATAGATTTTACTTTTCAGAAGTCCCCACAATAGGAAATCGAGGAGCGATAAATCTGGCGATCAGTGAAGCCATTCAATGCTGCCTCTTCTCCCAATCCAATGCCGTGGAAAACGTTGGTCTAAATACTGACGAACTATCGCCGCATAATTCGGAGGAACACCGTTCTGTTAAAAATAAAAATTATCTTCGTCATGCTGTGGATTATTTTCAAATACATATCAGTCAAGGCAGGGTCGATAGCGTCTTCCAGTAATTGCAAATACATTTCGCCAGTCGAATTGCCTGGTAGAAAAAAAGGATCCACCAGTCGATCACCGCAAATGCCAGCCCATACATTTAATTTCTCTGGTTGCTGTGTACGCACCAAGTGAAAAACACTTGCGTTTGAATGGGACTAATACACTTGGGTTTGAATGGGACTAATAGCGGCAATTGTGGCGATTTACCGTCCCGTGAAAGAAAAAACTGCATTCATCGGAAAAACATACATACATAAAGTCACGCCTCTTTTCCTTGCTCCTCCACTTGCTACGGTTCTTACATACATCTTTTGATTCGTCTACTTTCATCAGTACTTTCATACATGCTCGTCGGTTGTTTGTACTCTTGACCTGGCCTTTCTTCAAAACAATGTTGATCTGATCGAGATATGTTTTCCCAGGTCGACCTCTACCGACTTGTCAATTCAAACTCGTAATATAAATTTGTTTCGTTAATCTTCCTATATCCATCATGTCTACGTGTCCAAACCATCTAAGCATTTCTCTATCTATCTTTGTAACCACATCTTCTTTTACACTACATCGTTCTCTTATCTCATTATTCTTTACTTTATCCAACCGAGTCACTCCGGCTATACTTCTCAGACTACTCATCTCCAAAGCATTAATCCTATTTTTATACTTCTTCTGATAAACCATACATAAGTGTAGGAACCAACACTTTCTGGCTGTTCATAAAGCTATGCAGTGCCCCATTCATTTGTTTTTCTGCCAACACCCTTCGCTCAATGTCACTGTTATACTTTCCATCTCTCGTAAACTTTGAACCCAAGTATACAAACTCATTTACTTGTTCCACTATTTCTCCTTTAATCAGAACTTCACAGTTTGTCATGCTTTCTTCTCTTTCAAAAACCATTACTTTTGTTTTGCTTACATTTATTTTTATCTCTTTAATTTGCAGGGCATCATTCATAACATTAACCATCGCCTGTAACTCCTCTTCAGATGACGCTAATATGACTTGATCGTCGGCGTAAAGAAGGCATTTGACGATCAAATCAATTATTTTCAATCCATACGCACTCTCTTTCTAATCTTTTAAACAATCGTCTATGTATAAGTTAAACAGCCATGGCGAAGCCACATATCCCTGTCTCACACCTTTTTCAATGTTAAACCACTCACCCCATACATAGATAATGTCGACCACAATTGACTCCTCACCACTATCATTTATATATTATTTAAAATATTTTTTAAACTCAAATTAAAGACAAATCAAAGAACTTTTAAGCGAGTACACGTTGTATTTTAATTGAAAATATTTTGATTTTTTAATCAATATCTTGTTAATTTATTACTAAGTTAATTCTCTAATTTATTTTTTAAATAAACAAAATTAGTCTTCTTTATTTAATTATAATATATCCCTAAAATCTATTTCGTTTATAGTAAGTGTACAAATGTAATTTGCGTTTTTAAAACAACATTAATTGATTAAAAAAAATTCGTATTTAACTTGAAAAAATTTTAATACAGAAAAATTAAATACGTCTTTAACGAATCAACTTACCTAATCACTTTAAATTGTAGCTGTTCTAATGTTGTAAGTGATAATAAATATACTGCAAAAATATAAATTAACAAACTAGGTCTTCACTTAACGCAAATAAAACGAATGACAATCATTTTAATCGAACGTCTGCGATGTAAGAGATGCTGATTAAATATACCACCCGGCATTAATAAATCTTGACGCCTTCATTTGCATTCTGAAAAGTGTACCGTAATATGTATATTTTTTATAAGCTGAACATACAAAACAATATTTCATAAAATTTTCATATTCTTAAAAAATAGAGCTGACTAGTAGTACTTAGAATTCTTTTTTATGCGTTATCGATATCAACATGTAGCATGTTTTTCAAAATGTTCTTAACATGTGTAGAAATGCTTTGTTTTTATTTAGATTACTATTTTACTACTAGTTTTAAAAAACCTTTTATACAGTATATTTTTCAAAAATATATAACCTTACCTCTTGCTGTTCGCACGTTCCAATTAATTTGTTTTTTGTATAAATTATATTTAGTAGTATAAGTAGTATGAGTATAATTGAAGTGACTCTGATGGTTAAAGTAAGGAATAGTGTAATAAGGGAACGCTGTGGTGTAAAAGATGATGTAGTAACAAAGATAGATAAAGGAATGCTTAGATGGTTTGGACACGTAGATAGGATGGATAAAAGAAGATTGAGAAGATTAGGTAAAGTTTCTGATAGCCCCTCGAAAGATTGATAGGTAATTGTATTAACCACATAAAATATAGAATACAAAATACTCACTAGAAGTTATAAAATATTTCTTGATCCTCTCGTAAAGAAGACATTCGACGATTAAATCATTCATTTTTAATTCATACGCACTCTCTTTCAAATCTTTTAAACAATGCTTCCACAATTTCTGTCGTACTAATTTCACTTCCACTCATGTCTCCGAATGGGGCCTGTTTTTGTGTATCCTCATGTATCCGTTTCAAGTTATTTTTAATTCGTAGTTATTGATAAAAATGAATATGAATTAAAATTAAAACTGCAACGGTCCTTAATTTTCATTTATTTAACATTTTATCTACAAAATCTCCATAAATATTATATTTGCATATTTCCTATTGTAGGAAAAATCATTAATACCGTGAAATCAAGGTGGTTACCTTGGAAACCTTCAAACGTTTTGTCAATTACTAATCAACCAAAATGTCTTTGGAATTCAATGAAATAAAAAAACTCACTGAATTATTTCAGCCAAAGCGAAACAATTCCGACTCGGAAGATGAAACTGAAGATTGTTCTGACAATAAAGTTTGTAAGTAAACTATAGGTATCTAAGATTTTTATACATACATACATATAGTCACGCCTTTTTCCCGTAGGGGTAGGCAGAGACCACTTCCTTCCACTTGCTTTGGTTCTTACACAGATCTTTTGCTTCCTTTACTTTCATCAGTGCTCTCGTACATGCTCGTCGGTTGTTGGTACTCTTGACCTGACCTTTCTTCAAAATAATGTTGATCTGATCGAGATGTGTTTTCCGAGGTCGACCTCTACCAATTTGTCCATCCACACTCGCCTTATAAATTTGTTTCGTCAATCTTCCTTCATCCATCTATTTATCTATCTTTGTAACCACATTTTTTTTTACACCACAGCGTTCTCTTATCTCACCATTCTTTATTTTATCCAACCGAGTCACTCCGGCTATACTTCTCAGACTACTCATCTCCGCAGCATTAATCCTATTTTTATGCTTCTTTTTTATTTTATTTTTATAGCCAATTTAAATTGCTGTAATAAGAGGTTTTTATTGATATATGATGTTATGTTTGATAAAAATGTCTTCTTGTACAATTAATTACAACCTCAAACCTCTTAATGTAAAATATGTTCGTTTCTGTAACTGGCAAATTTTCGAAAAAAACCATTCAACAAAAGAATAATATATAAAAATTTTAGGTACAGGTGACGATGGAGATGAGACAAATACAATAAAGAAAGTGAATCCTTACAGCAAGATTGAACGTAACAAAAATATGAAACAATTGTTAGAATCAGACGACGTTCAAGCAATTTTGGATGAAGACGACGCCGATATTAAATGTAATAAGGATTGGAAAAAGACTCCGGTTTGGGATATTACTTATAAACAATCAGTATCAACTTCTGATATTTTCTTACAGGTAAAGTATATTTTCTTCTTTATTTTAATTCTAAATAACTTAACAAAATGCAAATCTAATAAATTAAGGGTTCAAATATTCCACCCTCTTGTATTTAACAGCCAAATATGTCATGGGTAAATATTTCTTTTCAATTTATTAAATTAATAGGGTGTAAAGTTTGAACAAAACTGAATTATTTTTTACATTTATTTATGCAACATAGTTGGATAAAATTCAACCCCTTATAATTTGTAAAAGGAGTAAAAAAAGTCATTACTTAATTAGTGTTTTTATGTTTCTATTATTTTACCTCAGTTTAAAAAAAAAACTAAGTTTTAGTCACTCTGGAGTGCTAGATAATAATAAATGAAGAAAAGTTTCTATTGAAAAAAAGTTAATGTTTTAATTGATTTATATACATTCCAAAGCAATCTTCTGTGATAGATACACATTTTTTGAAAAAAATAATGGTTGCATCTACAGTAAATAACCACTACTTCCTTAAATTCCATTTGGTATATATCCACCGACTATAGTTCCTTCTTTAGCATGTTAGTGCTACCAAAAGTTTTATCCATTATTACAACTTTAAATCTCTAAAACTACTTCACAGTGGCGCACCCAAAATGATGTTATGTGTGTGTGTGGGGGGGGGGGAACATAGCTGCACGAGGAAAGAAATTAACACCGCAGGCGTTTTTTTAAAGTCAAGATCATGGGAACTTTAGAATTACGATAGAATGCTATAACAATAGCAAAATTGAAGTTTGTTGACGATAGAAAACGCATTTTAATGACAGGAAAGAATGATGGACCAGAGATGAGTAAAAATGAGTAAAATTAAACATTTATTTTAATTTTCAATATTCATAAGAGAAAATCAAGCCTTCTTGTCCTTGGTCCTTTAATTACCATCACATTCTTCGTGAATTTCCCTATAAATATTCAAATGTGCCAGTCTATTTAGCCTATGTTCACCGGTTGTATTTCTCAAATAGGACTTCAGCCGAGAATTTTTCCTGGTTTTCTTGAATCTGGCGTGCCCTTACGGCATCAACTTGATTATCGATTGATTGGCTTTTTCCCGCCATTACTGACAAGAAGTTGTTAGCTTGTATACTTGCAGCACGATGGTATTGGATTGTCTGGTGTTTCTGCAAAGCTTTTTTCCAATTTCGATAAGGATCAGTAACAAGATGACCAGTGATTTGAGCTGAAGTATGTCCAACTTCTTTTTGGGCAAAAACGAAATAAAATTAACAGTACTCCGTGCACCCTCCCCCGGGTGCGTCTTTGCTACTTCATATCATTAAATTTCATTTTTTCACTAACTCACATTAAAATAGACAATTGCAAACTCTGGTAAATAGAATGTTTAAAATGTAGGTAAGTAATAAAAAGAACGTTTTTAGGCAATGATATGGAAAGTACGTTCAAGTTTAACGGCATTCAAGATCAATATGCATTTAAACATACAAAAAACAAATTGAATCCCTTTAAGGTAGTTCCAGCATACTATAGTTTAATCCAAGCATTTTCTATTGTCAGAATTTAGAATTATCGACACACAGATACTTAGGTACACATAGGTACTATAAAATATATTCATTGTCGGTGAACTGGCAACGTTGCTCTGAATGCATTTTGATTTATTTATATTATCCTAGTTTATGTATTGTTTACTTATACATAAAAGACAATTAGATCAGACTAAAATTATGCTACCTCCTTTAAAGCCGTTGAAAGATGGAATTCTAAAAAAATGGCTTTTGAAGGAATTACCTATAACCTAATAAGAAAAACGTTGGATGAGAAGGGAGAAGTAGGCAACGTGCAATTGATGTTCATTACAATGGATAATGATTAGCCAAGAATTACCAAAACAAAACGAATAATTGACCAACTGATTACTTTTCTAAAACAAAACATTGATTAAATTATTTTATTTTATTGCACTTTATATTAACAATATTACATGATTCTATATAATTGTTAATTTATTATTTAAGTAAGTAGTTTATTTAATAAGAAAATCCTAATATTCACATTACATTTAAAATAAAATGCATACATTCATAACTATTTCATAGGTATTTTGAGAGTTTTTTCTTAAAGGTTATAAGCGTTTCACAGTCTTTAATTTTATTTGGTAAGGAGTTATATTCAATTAGACCTCGAATGAATAATGAGTTCCTACCATTTCTGGAATTGGATCTGTCTATATGAAAGTTGTTTGCACTTCTAGTATTGTATTCGTGATCTTCATGAACTTGATGAACTGATTGAAATAGGTTGGCATCATCCCTTTGACTATTTTGAAGATAAAGATCATTGCAGTAAAAGTCAATCTTTTGGTTACTGCTTGCCACTGTAAAGTCTTTTGCTTGTGGAGTATATGTGTATATCTATTACATTTCAGAATTAATCTCATACCACGATTTTGAAGTTTTTGCAGAGAAGCTTAACTGTTATTGTTTAGAAGAAAAGAGTATTGTAGAACAATAATCAAAATGTGGTTGAATGATACTATTGTATACTGTCAATCTTGCTTTCATTGAAATCTGCGCAGCTATTCTTGGGAAGAAAATAGCTTTTTTGATATTTTTTTATGAATTGTTATAAAGTGTTCCTTACAATTTACATTTTCTCATTCTCTATAATTAATGTTACATTATTTTTGTCTATATTTTCTAAAATGTTGACGAGGTTCCTGCAAATGGCCGTTTCGTTTTCGGTTGGCCATCCTGTATTAAGAAAATATTTTTTTATATTATCTTGTTTTTTATCAAATTATGTTGAGTAATTGTCTTGAAATGACAGCAAATAGTTTGGTGGGCTCGGAATTTTACATGCATTATACGGAAATTGACCTTAAAAAATGTGAACTTTGACATCAAATATTTTGCATTCTAGACGGCCAAAAATTCTAAAGTTTTGAAATTAGATAGCAAACATTAGAAGTAAGTTGTAAAAAAAAACATTATTAAAATTTGTTGAATAGTGGGTTCACGCTGGAACTACTACCTTAATACCCATTAGAAATTATTTTAATTTCAATATAAATATAATATAAACAAGAATTAGAATGTAAGCAATTTTGTTCTACAAATAAATATAAAGAAACGTGCTTCATTGATGTGCTATTCTATATGGTTGCCGAAAAAATAGTGTTCGCACCATGCCCGGAAACTGTTTTTTTTTGGAATCACATACTTCCAGGATTCTACTATGACTCGTCCTGGAATCTTCTCTATTCGTCCAAAAGATCGTTATTTCCGACTTGTTGCGTAAATTACTATTATCTATTAATTTTAGATGGGATTCAAAAATCCCACAACAGCGAGCTGCGAGGACATGATAGTATCAGTTAATCTACCTGGTGACAGTTACTATAACATTGATTTAAAAATTCAGACTCATGATTTGATTTTGGTATCGCCTACGTACTATCTAAATTTACGTTTACCACATCCTGTTGATCCTCAGAGGGGTAACGCCAAATGGGACAAAGAAACTGAAAAGTTAATAGTAACTTTGAGAATGGATAGAGAACTCGATTTGATTAATTTTTAAAAAAATACATACCCACATGCATAATATATGTAAAAATTTTAACAAAAATAAACATTGTAGTTCAGAAAATGAGTTGTTATTTATGTTTTAAATGAGGAAGTTGGTAATTACCCAAATAATATTTGAACAAACTCTTATCACCAGTCCAGTGATTGTTAAAAATTCAAGAAAAAAGATAGTTTTAATATACCCTGTATTATATTTTGTTATAATTTATTGCCAATACAGAAAAAGCATTAAAGAAATCAGTAACTTCTAAAGAATTTTCATTACCAACTAAAATATAATGATATTTAACTAAAAAAATTTGTAAAATCTACAATACATAAATACATATAGTTGTGCCTTTTTCCCGTAGGGGTAGGCAGAGACCACTTTCTTCCACTTGCTACGGTTCTTACACACGTCTTTTGCTTTCTCTACTTTCATCAGTGCTCTTATAAATGCTCGTTGGTTTTTGGTACTCTTGACCTGACCTTTCTTCAAAACAATGTTGATCTGATCGGGATATGTTCGGCGAGGTCGACCTTTACTGACTTGACCATTCACACTCGCCTTATAAATTTGTTTCGTCAATCTTCCTTCATCCATCCTTTCTACATGTCCAAACCATTTAAGCATTCATTTGTCTATCTTTGTAACCACATCTTCTTTTACACCACAGCGTTCTCTTATTTCACTATTCTTTACTTTATCCAAAGGAGTCACTCTGGCTATACTTCCGACACTTTCTAGCTGTTCATAAAGCTATGCAATAAAGATCACTAAAGGCTTATCTGCGTTTAATTGCTATTTAATTTTGATTTATAATGGTTAATTTATTTTTGTTAACTTACCTTTTGTTATAAAAATATAATCATTTAAGTTTTATCCCTAAATTTCCAAGATTTTAATTGGCGGACATGGTTTTTTTGAAACAGCCAACTTTGTTAATAATATTAGTATAAGTACAGTCATTCTGGAGGGCGAATTGTTTTTTGTCAATCTGTGAAGAAGTACATGAATTGTTTTCCTTGTTCCATTTTTAAAAAGTACTTCAAATTTAAAATAATTTGTTTGATGTGTAAATATTCTTTGTAAGGAAAGCTGTTCTGTAAATCTTTTTGGTCCAGTTTTGTTAATTTATCAGCAAATAAGTTTATAATCCTGGAAAATTATTGTTATATTAATTTTATCTACGTGAAGGGGCAGTAGCCATTTTAAATTTTTTAAAAAGTTTTTTCTTTAAAGTTAAGTATAACATAACTCAGTGCATTTAAAGAAAGTGAATAATAGTGAAAAAAAAGGACGTACCAGATCTACAACAATTTACAGAACGAAAAGGTTAATTTTCCCTTCAAATTGTAAAAAGGTAATTATTTTTCAATAAAATCAAGCGTGCCCTGTGAACCACAACTAACTATAAAGAATTAACTCTTGACGTTGATTTTGACACAGTTTGTTTTTTAACACGTTGCCAAGTTTTCGAATATAGACTTTTAAATTAACGTACAATTAATAATTGTTTTAAAATATATTTTTTTTGTTGTTAATGTATTTATAAATAAAATACATAATTTTGTTTGAATGAGAGAGTGAAATATTTACTTTAGTTATAAGATTATTTTAAAAAGTTTGTATTGTGGGTTGTCTATTTTTTTTCTTTGTTGTTCTTGTTCTAAAAAACTAATAATAATAAACGAGTTAATATTTTTTAAAAAACATATTTTCTTAAAAGTTTGAACCGACTACTGGGATTAAGAAAGACTATGCTCTTAACCTTATTTTATTTAACAATTAATATAATAAATTAAAAATTAACAATTAAAGATTGGACTAAATATTTTTTTTAATTTTTTTTTGTATTAAAAGAAAAACAATTTGCGTCCTAACAAACATATATTTAAATAAAAAGTTTTATATTTTTCTTTTAAAAAAACAATTTTAAATTTACAAGATCAAATTTATTTAATGATTTATTTTTTTTTTAAATTTGTAACTGAAATTTTAAATCGTTACATATATATATATATATATATATATATATATATATATATATATATATATATATATATATATATATATATATATATATATAAATTCTAGTTAGTGGGGAAGCAGCGTAAATGAAAACTCATTTAAAAATATTCCAAGCTTTTGGAAATTTTATTTCCATCTTCCGGGAACTACAATATATTAATAAAGAGGAGTAAAAAATTATTACATAATATTCTTTGTAAACATTAACAATAATTATTATCTACGGCAAGATGGTTGTTATTAATTAGAATAGTTAAACAGTGATGTATTGATGTTTATAATATTCTCTAATGATAATGACTACAACTACTTACATCTTTGCTGATTTTGATTACTATGTTGTTATAAAGTTTCATAATATATATATATATATATATATATATATATATATATATATATATTTATCTGCGAAAATTATGACTGCTGTATGTACCTACATATTTTTAATATATAGGTATAGGTGGGTCGATTATAAATAAAAAAACAAAATACTTCTCTGGTTTATAATATTCTTAAAAATAATTACTTTAGTTTATCATCCACTACATTGAAATTAAATGTGCAATAATGACAATCTTTGATATTTATTCCCGAACCTGATGGTGCATCAGGATATTTCTCCAACATAAACTCTTCCGAAGATTGAAAATCTATAGAACGAGATGTGGATACATGCGGTTTTAAAAATACAGAATATAGAGCAGAAAGGTACTCACGGAATAAATCCTCTGGTAAAGCATACCTAACCACTTATGCTCCAGATTGTATCGTGCAATCGAGAATTCCATCTATAATCATTGCTACGGCATTTTTACCGGATATTTCACACTGGCGAAGAAGTTGCCGCTTGCCAAAATAATATTCTATCCATGAATCTTCCGGCAACTTTTTGCGTGCAATCATTTTTTTTAAGTATAGTAGCAGAAACAAGCATTCGTTTCCATTCTATCCATGTAAATCTGTAATTATCAAGTACTTCGTACCCCTTTTTTGCTATACCCTGTAGGCGTGTTAGCATATGAAATTTTTTTTAAATTGTCGTCACAGTGATTTATTTGTCCAAGTTAATCTATTTTGTTGAGCCATTTGCTGCAGTTCTGTGTACGTACACCTGGATTGAATTCTGGTATGCACAGGGAGATTTTTGGACCTGTGTACCTAGTACCGGCGTTTTGTGGAAAGATTTGCTGATATTGCTGCATCCCTGCACGAGTTGACAAAAGACCGAGTCAATTTTATCTGGTCTGACCATTGTGAAAGAAACTGAAGGCTGCTTTATGTTCCAGTTCAATCTTAGGCTTTCCACAACAAAGAGACCTATTTGTATTACACACAGATGCAGGTAAGGAATTGAAGCCATACTATCATAAGTGCAGGATGGTCAAGAGAATACTACAGAATACTACAGCATAATACTCCTCATAAGGATGGACCATGCAGCCTTGAAGTGGCTACTGAAAATTAAGAACCCTAAAGGTCAGGTAACAAGGTGGATCAAGAAGTTGAACCAGTACTACTTCAAGACCAAACATCGGCCAGGATGATTACATAGCAATGCAGATGCCTTGTCCAGAAGACCTAGTGCGGATAACTGCAAGCACTGTATGCGCGCCGGACGTCACGAATAAATTGCCGATATTAAACAAATAAGACTGACAACTGACGATGAATGGACAGTAGCCCATCTGAGACAGGATAAAGAGAATGATCCTAGTATTGCGTACTTTCTACGCTGAAAGGAAAGTGGAGCAGATAGACCTACCTGGAAGGACATCTCCGATCGAGCACCAACGTTCAAAGCCATGTGGGCACTTATTGTAAAAAATGAATTACTTAAACGAGTTTGGGAGTCGGCCGATGGCAGTTGAGAGCTAAGAGTTGGTGTAGATGATGCCTAGTTTATTAAGCATGCAAAAGCTCTAAAACAAGATCTAGAGGTAAAATGAAACAGTACAATGTAGGAGTTATTTTTAAACGAATTGCCATCGACCTAGGAAATGTAAAGACTATTGTATAGAAAATTTTAAGAGCTTCTGAAAGTCGACCAACAATCTTGTTCAGTTCAACGCCCAGAAAACATAAAGCGCCACGTTTTCCAAAAAAGTAAATTCCTCAAATCACTCCATCGCAAAGCCAGCAAGCCAGAGGCTAGGTTTTCTAGAAAGTTTTTTACTCCTGATCAACTGTTGACGACGTACAAGGCTCAAATCCGACCTCCACCGGAGTATTGCTCGCACATTTGGGGTTCAGCACTAAGGCATTCTCTTCGTCTTCTAGATTCCATTCAGAAAAGGGCCATTCGGTTGATAAACAGCTCAATTCTCACAGATACCCTTCACCCACTAGAACATAGAAGAAAAGTTGCAGACCAAACATTACTCTACAGATATTTCCATGGCAGATGCTCCGGAGAAATAAAAACTCTTGTACCACCACTGGCCACATTTGGTCAAAGAACTCGGCACGCAGATCAGTCTCACCCATTTACTCTCAAGATTAATACTACAAGGACCAATCTTCATCAAGAATCCTTCTTTTACAGGGCTGCGACAGAATGGAACCAAAATCAGTTTTTCCAGAGAACTATGGTCTACCCTTTTTGCGACTATTTTCAGTAAAAAAAACCCAATGCCATTAAAAAATTTTGGGGTAATTCTTGCCTTCGTTTCAGGTTGAAAGTAGTGAAGTCAAAAGTACCGGAAAAGAGTGTCCCACTTTAATTAAAAATCAACGGGTCTGAGCGTTTTTCTAAAATTTTGACGAGGTTTCTGCAAATGGCTCTGTTTCGTTTTCGGTTGGCCACCCTGTATAAGAATGCGTACCGGCCGCAGGGAGTGGGGTTGATGACACTTAGTAGATTGATAAAGTGCTGCTAGTTGATGAATAGGGTATTGCAAATAAAGATAAAGTTATTAGTGCAAAATAGATGGTTAGTTGGAATTAATTAGTGAAGTGAATTGTAATTTAATAAAAACTGTTATTTTAAGTGTGTAGGTACCACTTATTAAACAACTTATAGGCCTAACATTGGTGACAGTGGTAGGATAGGTGATACCTAAGAGAACGGTTTGGACATAAATTAGAAGTAATTTATGGTTAATACCAGAGCAGCTACTACGATATGGAGAGTTTGATGGAAAAGATCAAGCAGCAGTTTGCCGAACAAGAAAGACTACGTAAACAGGATAAAGAAGAACGTAAACGAGAACAAAAAGAACTAGAAATTGGAAATAAAAAGAAATGATAAGTGCAAAATAGATAGTTGTTATTAATTAATGAAGTGAATTGTAATTTAAACGAAATTGCAAGACAATTTTTCAAACAACATGAAAAAAAATTCCATTGTTTAAAAGCCGCTGATGTAATTAATCAAAACCCATTAACCACGATTTAATGGAACATTACCTTTTGTCTAATTTGTCATAATAGTGTCGAAATACCTAAATGCATTTTAACTTGTGATTCGTTTTTTCTATTTTGTATTTGTGCGTATTTCCTTAGAATTGGATCAGAGGCGTTTGATGTTTAATTTTATTTACAAAATTTTTTTATTTAATTTTCCTAAAAAGTAAAATTTTTATAACTATTTACCAAAATAAACAGCCTATTGACATTCCAAAAAAACATTTATTCTCAATTTTTCAATAACTTGGAAATGCGAGCAAAAATCTTATGTTTGTTGTTTGGCTTAAAGTTATGAGAGCTTTTCAAAATATCGATGAATACACAAATATCTAACCAAAGAATGCCGTATTAGTAGTTAATACAGAAACCACTAAAAGTGCAGATATGGATGTCAACTGTTATTTCACTGCAATAGAAAGAATCATAGTTTTATTAATGGTACTAACAGCATAATCTTACTATTTCCAATAAAAGTTGTCCTATGAGTAAATAGGGGTTTTCAAATTTATTGCTTTTGTCTTTTAAATTTTTAGTTCAGTCATCTTGGGCCATATTTACGAAGTTCTATTCAAGAGGCGCACCCTCTGGCCAATTTTTTTATAGGTTGTTTGGACGTACAAGAATATAGTCCTGAGTTTTAGGCCATTGCCGGGGTATATTTTAGCAATAAAAAACATAGGCCCACAAAAAAAAACAAGTACCCTGGACTGGTTCTATAACTATGCTAGTTCGATGTATTTTTGATCGCTTTTTCCGAATTTGAAGTCAGAATGGGGGGTTTCCCAGTATTTTACAAGGTTATTTGAAGGTCAAATTGAGGGAATGTGGTGGAAAAATCTGGAAAAATGTATACGTAAGTTTTTGGGGTCTACGAATCTGAATCTGACATTTCTTTGACCTTAAAGGTCAATAAGTAGAATTTCTCGATCGTTCAGAATCCGGGTTAAAAAAAATCTATCCCGTGAATTGACTTTTAAATTCAATAAAATTATTTCCTTGTTCCCACAGTTATCGATTTATTTCGATGTATTGGAAATAATATCGTGCGCGTGCTATAAAAGTAGGGACGGGTCGTTACTCGCGGAACGTTATTTTGGAACGGTATTGATAACGCTATAAAGCGTTATTCCGTTTCAAAATAACGTTCCACGATTAACGACTTTTATAACACGCGCATGATATTATTTCCAATACATCAAAATAAATCAATAACTTTGATGGCATAATAGCTCGTAAAGGGAATAATTTTATTGAATCTCATGGCCGGAAGCGTAGGGATTGCTGAGGAACTCGAATTTTTCAAAAATCTTTATTACAGCAATAGAAAATTAAACAAACGTAAACACATTCATATCTCGGGCGGTAATCAAAATATTGCAATTTTTTTTTTAAATTGTTCGTTTTCCAAAAACGCGTTAGATGGTCCAAAAGTTTTTCAGATATCTTTGCAACTTTGGTCGGAATTGTTAATTGTTTATAAGCAAAAATTTTAAATCGCAGAAAAACAGTATCTATTTTTAACAATTTTTTGTTCCAAATCGCTTGTGCATGATGATACAATGCTATATTGCTTTTTCACATACAATGTTTGAACATGAGCTTTTAAAGATTGTGGATCAGTAAGTACATTATATTTTGTGTTTATATAATAGTTTCTTATTTCATAAAACAATCTCCTGCCTGTATTTATACATTGCACTGTAACTAAAGTAGTAGTTTTACTGATTTTGTTAACAAAATTGCAACTGGTATATTTTTTAGAAACAAACCACCAAAAAGATATTTGATAAATGACCTCTCTGAACAATACGGACAAAGTATTACGTCTTTCACCATGTCACTGCATTTTCAATCCAATTTAATTGATTTGGGGCATTGGAAAGGATGGATGAAGAAAGATTGAAGAAACAAATTTATAAGGCGAGTGTGAGTCGGTAGTTTTGAAGAAAAGCCAGGTCAAGAGCACCAACAACCGACGAGCATGTATGAGAGCACTGATGAAAGTAGAGGAAGCAAAAGATGTGTGTAAGAACCGTAGCGGAAGTGGCTACCCCTATGGGAAAAAGGCGTGACTTTATGTATGTATGTATGCAAAGCAATATTATAATAAACATATTGGCCGTGATAGAAATGCAGAAAAAGACTGTTTAAATATGTGGTCTGAAGCACTTCAAACCGTTAACTCAGAGATCTTGAAAAACTCGTTGATCATACAGAAAAAAAAATTGACAAATAGTATAATAGAGAACGAATATTAAAATGACAAGAAATTACTCCCATTTTTATTGATATTGATCTAACAGTGATGTCAGTAACTTTGAGTCAAAATCAGAATAGAGAAATAGATTATCCATTCTGTTTCAGACATTTTGTGGTTGTAGCTTAATTAAACTAATGTAATATAGCTTTGAAATACTTTTTTTTGGTAATTTATCAATAGTTTGCTTAAAATAAAAAAGCAACTATTAGGTATGTCAGCCCCTAAATAGCATTCTACCTTTATTGTATTTTTATTAATGAAATTATCATCAGTATTATTTTTTTGATACTGCCTCTAATTAACTCTATGTTGATTCGAATTAAATAAAGCATTAATAAACTAACTTGAATAGTTTTTATTGAAAGCCTTTTGTATTGGTAAAATTCCCAAAGTTTTATTGCAATGTCCTAGACTAATTAATGGTAAAGTATGTTTATTAAATGATCAACAACATAACCTTATTATTTCCTTAATGTCCGTACTTCTGTCAAAGTCTGACAACTTTGTTCAAATGTGACCTCATACTCGCTCTATGACGTGCATGCACATTTATATTTTATGAGCTTTATGTATGTTGTTCTCAGTACTATTCAAAATATTGATTTACGATTGTTAATTTAGGTTTATGAATTACCTACTATATTTACACCTAAAACTTCATTTGAATAATGTATGTCCTGAATATAAAACAAGTTTTGAAATGTGGACTTTTTAACATTTGGTTTTCTGTGCTAATGCAACAAGCAAAATCATATTCAATGGTCGCTATCCATTTTTAAATATTTTTACCAGTGCCAACTTGGCGATTGTTTAATAAAAAACATTTATTTAAAATTCCAAAAACAACAGAAACTATTTTTCCATAAATCAGACGCCCCTGTGTACGCGATCAAGTCAACTCTTCGAGAGAAGAATAAGAAGTAGCCGAGCGTGATGTCATGCTGTCTTGGGTCGCACTTTACAGAATCACAATTACTATAGTTAAGTTCAACAAAGTTTTAACTTTAGTCACAAACATGCATTTAAAACAACCACATACAACAATATTTTATAAATATAGAAAAAAATAATTTTTCGATTTTTTTTTTCACAAATGTGTTCGATGGTTTCGTGGACACTCAATAATTACTTTTTAATAAAAAATTATAATATAAATTTGAATTGAGTGTCGTCGGGTCGCTTTTAGAGTTTTGAGTGACGTTTTGAGTTCTAGTGTTAGTGGGAAATTCAAATAATGATGCTTGCAGCAACAACTATGAGAAAACGAAGACTTAGCGATAAAGTGGTGAAATTTCCAAAAATTTTGGAATGTGAAAGTATTGATGTAGATTCTTTGGAGGATGAGTCCATTTGCGATGAAATTAATAATGTAAGTAACTCACATTTATATATTAAAACTACTGTAAATGTACCTAAAACCCGTCAATTATTCATATTTTAAAAATATTCAAATCAAATCTCTCGATTCAAGTCAAACGAGAAGATTAAAAAATGAGAAATACAGATAATATGCGCTACCAATAATGTTTAAGATAAAAGGAAAATTTTACTCCTGGTATTTATTTTTAAATTATTATTTACATTTTTCACTTTTATTTTTCTACAGATTTTTTTATTTTAACCATTTAACTGATATTTTAAATATGAGGTTTAATCTCCCATGACTTTTTTCTGTTTTTTTATGATGTTTTTTATTATGTAATGTTTATATTTTTCACCCACTCATAATTTGATTCTTAAAGTATCATCATTTTGATGTGAAAAGTCTGTCAATATAACTTCATAATGCGGAAGTGCTTCATCTTGTGCTGTTAACTTTTCATTAACTGACTGCAAATGCTCACCAAGAAGACTATTCTTTAGAACAACCCTTTTTAAAGCATATCTCGGTACTTAGAGAATTGACAGGGCCGTTAAAAATAAGACCCGAATAATGAGTATAAAAGGTTAAAAGGTGTGGCAAAAGAGGTTGTGGCAAGAAAGAAGGAGAGTGATCAAGATGAATTTAATAGAAGGTTATCTGACGATTTCCAAAACAATATTAAACTCTTCTAAAAGTCCATGAGAACAGCCAGAGGTAAAAATACTACCTCGCAACTGGGAAAAATCAGAAACCAAGATGTAGTATGTTAAAATGAGAGGAATGCGTTTTAAAGAGATGGAAGGAATACTTCGAAATTTTATTAGAAAAAAAAAGATACACAAGTACAGGCTCCATTCAGTGACATGAGTGAAAGTTGCAATGAAAGTGAAATTAGTACGACAGAAATTGTGGAAGCGTTGAACAATATGAAATTGGGTAAAGCTGCTGGGTAAGACAGGATAACAGTTGAAATGCTGAAGGCTAGACAAAGCGTGGTAACTAGTCTGCTGTGCCGCCCTTTTAACCTTTGTTGGAGGATTGGTAGCGTACCAGACTACTCGTGCCGCTTTACAAGGGAAAAGGTTCCAAGCAGGACGTTAAGAACTAACGAGGTATTAGTTTACTCAGCATAGTCGGCAAACTGTATGCAAAAATATTGATTAAAAGAGTGACGGATGAAACTGAGAAAATGATATGAGATGTGCAGGCAGGATTTAGAAGAGGAAGGAGATGTATGGATCAAGTCTCTTCATTACGAGGTATAGTCGAAAAATTCTTGGCTAGAAGTCAGAAGGTCTATTGCGCTTTTATAGACTTGAAAAAGGCCTATAGCAGAGTGGTGAGGAGTGAATTGTGTTCGACATTGTCTATGTATGGGGTGAGCGGTAGTTTAATACGAGCACTGAAATTACTTTCAAAGATTCCACTACTTGTGCCAGGATAAACGGAGCTTACACGGACTGGTTAAACATCCAAAAAGATGTGAAACAGGGATGTGTGGCTTCGCCATGGTTGTTTAACTTATACATAGACGATTGTTTTAAAAATTTAAAAGAGAGTGAGTATGGTTTAAAAATGAATGATTTGATCGTCATATGCTTTCTTTACGCCGATGATCAAGTCATATTAGCGTCATGTTAAGAGGAGTTGCAGACGATGGTTCATGTTATGCGTGATGCCTTAAAAATTAAAGGGATGAAAATAATGTAAGCAATACGAAAGTAATCGTTTTTGAAAGAGAAGAAAGCATGACAAACTGTGAAGTTCTGATTAAGGGAGAAAAAGTGGAACAAGCAAATGAGTTTGTATACTTGGGTTTAAAGTTTACGAGAGATGGAAAGTATGACAGTGACATTGAGTAAAGGGTATTGGCAGGAAAACAAATAAGTGGTGCACTGCATAACTTTATAAACAGCTAGAAAGTTTTAAAAAAGGCACGTCTGGCTGTGCATAGAAGAGTGTTGGTTCCTACACTTATATATGCTGGTGAATTTTGGGTTTGGTAGAAGAAGCATGAAAATAGAATTAATGCTGCGGAGGTGAGTAGTCTGAGAAGTATAGCCGGAGTGACTCGGTTACAAAGATAGATTAAGGAATGCTTAGATGGTTTGGACACGTAGAAAGGATGGATGAAGGAAGATTGATAAATTAAATTTATAAGGCGAGTGTAAATGGACAAGTCGGTAGAGGTCAACCTTGGCGAACATATCTCGATCAGATTAACATTATTTTGAAGAAAGGGCAGTTCAAGGGTACCAACAACCGACGAGCAAGTATGAGAGCATTGATGAAAGTAGAGGAAGAAAAGATGTTTGTAAAAACCGTAACAAGTGGAAGATAGTGGTCTCTGCCTACCTCTACGGGAAAAAGGCGTGACTATATGTATGTATGCATGTATTAAAATCCCTGTCCATACACTCACGCCATGTTTATCTCCATCACCACATGGGTATTCGTAGAATCCCAATAAGCGCAGTTGTTTCTGTTTTCTCTGCCATTCACCTTAAAAGTAGTTTTGTCGCTCCAAAGAATTATTTTGTAGAAGTTGGGATCGGCTTCTTGTCGGATTATGTACAATTCACAGGATTTCATAGGCCTATCAGTTTTATCCTCATTTAGGCTTTGAAATAAAGTAGATGCAGACTTTTCCAAATCCTTTGAGGGCTTGTTCTTGCTATTTCATACTCTTTGGATAATTTTCCGCAACCGACTCAGTATCTTTAAATTTTAAATTTAATTTGCGAATACCAAGTCAAAATTTAACTTTAAGGGGACGGTGAACATCGATTTACGCATGCGCAGTTTAGTTTAGTATCATTTTTTTTACTTTTACTTCCTCAAATAAACAGATGTTTCAATTGGTTGAAAAAGGTACTGTTTGTGTTAGGTTAGGTTATGCTAATTTTTTATGTTCAAAAAATACTATATTTTATTTATACCATAATCGGACGATTAATTAATTTTTTCATCCGTTTCACGGACGACTAGCAACGTCATAAAATAAAAAAAAGCTTAACAAATTGCAATTTTACGTCACGATATTATATTATTATTATTATTATTATTATTATAACATGATAAAGGCAGAGGATAAAGTCCTGTTTTGCCCATAATAAGTTACAGAATATAAATAAAACAATAACTGATACTAAGCCTAAAAATCTAAAAATTAAAAATATAGGTGTCTATTTGATTTTTAAAACTATTAACATTTTCTGAATTAATTATTTGCTGAGGTAGACCATTCCAAATATCAAAAATTCTGCTACTTATAAAGTTTTGCCTGTAACAAGTTCTAAAAGGCTCTTTCTTCAGCTTTAAGGAGTGCCCACGTTGACAGTCGTCTAAATGGAGGAGGAAAGCTGCTTAAAGGTCGCCGAAGTTGAATTTCAAAATTCGGAAAGAAATTATAAGGTCACCTCGAAGACGTCTTTCTTCGAATGTTGTGAGGTTTGCCATGAATAATCTCTCTTCGTACGTAGGTCTAACACGACCAAAAGACAATCTGGTTGCGCGTCTTTGTACTTTTTCCAGCATTTCACGATCTCGAACTAAATCTGGATACCACGAAGGCCCGGCGTATTCAATTATGGGTCGGACATAGCACTTGTAAAGTTTGCAGTTTGTTTCGAAAAAAGCTTAAGAGAAAGTTTTTTGTATTAGGAACAATTTAGAGTTTGCGCGTTTACATATATGAGAAATATGATCACTCCATGTAATTTTCGAGTTTACTAATAAACCAAGGTCGTTATGTGATGAGACCGTGCTTAATCATTCTGCAAACTTAGATAACTGATGTTGGGATTTCCGTAGAGTTTCGTGTCCTCAGCGTAAGCCGAAATTGAGCTTGACAGACAGTATCGAAGATCACTGGAATATGCAATGAAAAGTAAGGGTCCAAGAACCGAACCTTGTGGAATACCGCTAGTAACAGGTCTTTTCTCGGAGAATTCTTGTCCAATTTTGACTTTGAATAACCGGTTTGTTCTTCTTCTTACAGTGTCTTGCTTTCTCAAGCGTTGACGACTCCCATATTGACTACTTTTTTGTATCTATCTCTATCTTGAGCTGCGTAGAGAAGTTCCTCAGCAGTTAAACCTGTCCATTGTCGGAGATTTTGAAGCCAAGATAGTTTTTTGCGGCCTATCCATTTTTCCCTCGATCTTGCCATTCAGAATAAGCCGCAGCAGACTATAACGTGGTCCACGCATTACATGTCCCAAGTATTCCAGTTTGCGACGCTTGATGGTAGTTAAGAGCTCTCTATCGTACCCTATTCTGATGAGTACATTCACGTTGGTAGTTCGGCTTGTTCACGGAATTTTGAGCATCCTTCTGTACAGCCACATCTCGAATGCACCAATGCGGTCAATAATTTTTTGGAGAAGCGTCCATGTTTCGTAAGAGTACAACAGAATAGACCATACATAACACTTGGTAAACCTTTCCCGCAGATGAATGTTAAGTTGCTTGTCACAGAGTAGCGGCTTGAGATTCAGAAATGCTCTTCTAGCTATTTCTATTCTAGCCTTGATTTCTTCGTCTGGATCCATCGACTGATTCAGCTAGGAGCACAGTATCATCTGCGTATCGAATGTTACTAATGGTTTCGCCTCCAATCTTGATTCCTTCACCAGATTGTGTTGCCCCTTTAAATATATTCTGCGTGTAGAGGTTAAAAAGTGTAGGAGACAAAATTCAACCCTGTCTCACATCTCTCTTTATAGGTGGTCTCCTCTCCATCTAGTGTTACCGTGAAAGATTGATTCCAGTAGAGAGAAAATAACAAACGTATATTATTATTATCGAGGGGTATATTCTGCAGCGTTTATAAGAGTTTGTTATGTTGTACGCGATCAAAAGCCTTTTCATTGTCGATAAAACATAGGTACACCGGCTTTCTTACCTCCCAACATCTTTGAAGTAGCGTGTTCATGCAAAATAGCGCTTCTCTGGTACCTAAGCCGCCTCGAAAGCCGAATTGTTCTTCACTCATGCTTTCTTCGCATTTGTTGTGTATACGGTTTTGGACAACACGGTTTGTTAGGAAGGCTGAAAAGCATTTGTTAAGAGTACCTTTTATGCCAAGATGATCGAGCTTTAGTACAAGTCTACGATTTGGCACCCTGTCAAGTGATGCTAGATAGAAATTCTTGAACGTCTTTTAAGAAATGAAAATTAACGAGAACCGAAAAATAACTTCTTACTTATTTTTTTATTGTCAAAAAAGTCATCTATATCTGCCTACTACATACCTAACATATATTAAAAAAAAATGACAATACCACCATTATGCATAGCAATATAACATTAAAAATATAACTATCTACATAAATTTTCGCTAGGGATCATAAAAATCCAAACAGCTAGAGAAAGTATGCTAATGGAACGTTAAATAGAATATTTTCGTTTATCGCCTACCGGAAAACCGTTAAATTACGCGTTACGTACGCCACTAACAAACTGAATAGACATAATTTTCTTAAATTTTCAGGAAACTCCAATCACAGAATGCGATTCTCCGCCTGATAACTCGAACAACGTGAAACATCAATCGTTAAAACACTTGAACCTCAACGGTTTATGCAACAAGAAAGAAGAGTGTTACGTTGAAGAAATAGTGCTTCCTGGTGAATCGATACAGAGTCTCTCAGAGCTTCAGATTCTCAGTTTACGTTCGAACGGGATTCAAAATTTTCCCAATAGTGTGCTTCAGTTAATCAGTTTAGTGGTGCTGGATTTGTCGGACAATAATTTATTAACGTTGCCTCCCGAAGTCAGCCAATTAAAACTGTGAGTAAAAATAAAACCGTTACAATTAAATTACAAGATTTCATTTTGTTTTATGGGACTTTGAAAGCAAGAACGCCATATCCTTTGTTGAAATAAATATAAAATTAAAATGTTAAATGTTTTATAGCGACCTAATGGCATTTAAAAAAAGCATTATAACAATATTCAGTCAATTCCAGTTTGACCGGAAAGAAACTTAACTTTTAAAATTTAAATGACTTTAAATTCTACGCACATTACCGTTTTCAAGAGGTATTAGACTTTGTATTGTGGTTTTTTACATTACATTACATTACAATCTTGCGGTTGGGCCATTGGTATAGACACCATATGTTACTTAGATCTTTTGATCCTCTGTGACTACTGCTGTGTCTTCAGGTTATCAGAATTCCAGCAACACAGAATATGTATGCTGCTCTCTTCCTCTTCGCCGCATGGTCGGCAGTTTTCTAAGCCGCCAGCTTAAGTTTAAAGAGGTGCGCTCTAAATGCGATGTGTCCAGTGAGCAGGCCAAGCGTGCTGCTTAGCCTACTCCGGTTCATCGTCCAGAGTGCGTCAGCCCTCTTTTGGAGAGGTTTTTTCATCAGCTGTCTTGATGTTCTGCAGCCAGTCTTTGCATTTCACTGAGCAACATGTTCTTGTTCAAGGATTAGTTTCAATTCATGTTTCGCTTCTGCAATTGGAAATCCGACCAACTGGCTTCTTGGTTTTAATTTAAAGCGTATAAAAAATCGCGAAAAGGTAGTCAAATTACTAGAATTTAAAATGGTGATATGCGTTAGCGACGTCTGTTGGAAAGCGTTGCTATCAAATTTTTACTTTTGTCAGCCTATTTAAATTGAATTCATGGGGGATATCAGTCATTTTTAATCCATATAAAAAACTTTTTTTTTAAATATAAGATTTTTGAAAAAAATTTATGAAATTATTGTATTGTCATTGGTCCTTTAGAAGTATACAAAGTCGATCCGATTTTTTTTAAGTGGGTGAAAATCGCGCCCAAAGATTCCGTTACATAGATACGAGTGAAGCTAGTATAAAGCGTGTAAATACTTTTGTTAACGGACACAACGACACAACGAAAACCTCTCTTGAACGGACAATTTTTTTGGGGTACCGAACATTTAATAGGTGTGTAAATAGGGTAACACCCCTAAACAACGAACCCTTCTTACAACGACTTCGGACAAAATTTACCCAAATTTTTTTTCATGTAATTCTTGTAATTTAAACTAGCTGTCGTCAACGGATAATAAAGGCGATTATAAATGGGGTTTGGGAAACCCAAATAATAAATTTTAGCCATAAAACTCATTATATAAGTAATTATAGTTATATAGTTATAGTTATTATTGATTGGACGGAAAATATGCTGAAAGGTAGAGTACTGACTGTCAGCAACAAATAATATCAACTAAATGGCCGCCCCACTGGTGGATGTCCTCAGGAGGGCATATTATCGCCTCTCTTGTGGTGCCTAGTGGTGAACGAACTACTAGTAAGATTAAAAGAAGCTGGACTCCTCGTATATGGATATGCTGATGACATAGCCATTATAGAAAGTGGAAAGCATCTGTCAACTCTCAGGAGCATCATGATGATGGCACTGAGAATCACGGAAAACTGGTGCACGGAAGTTGGGCTAACAGTAGACCCATCAAAGATCGCAGCCGTGATCTTTACCAGAAAATACAAACCTGAACCCATTAGCCCTCTGAGGCTATGGAATCAGGAATTGAAATACTCCGCGTCAGTAAAGTACCTAGAAGTACTCCTGGATGCAAAAATGAAGTCAAACGTACACCTCGAGGCAAAGAGGAAAAAATAATGCCTCAATGTGGGCATGCAAGAGAGCCATGGGAAAAACCTGGGGTCTAAAACCGAGGGTAAGCCTGTAGTTATATTAGGCGGTATTACTACCGTCACTAACGTATGCAGCAGTAGTCTGGTGGCCAATGGTGGAAGGGGCCGGACTGTAAACCTATTGAGAAGCCTGCAAGGAAAATAATTGCAGGCTGCATCGGGGGCAAGAAGCACTGCTCCTACAGAGGGACTACAAATATCCCTCAATACACCACCTTTGGACCTCCTGATAAAAGATCCGGCCAGGAACACTACATACAGAATAAAGTGTCAGGGTGGGTGTGGGAGAAACGGGATTGGCCACACCAAGATCGAGGCCTTCCACAAACACCCCTTTACAATAAAACCGGACAAAATTTCGAAAAAGACCTTAATGGGGAAAAACTATAAAACAAAATTACCAACCAGAGAAGACTGGATAAAAAAAACAACATTGACCAGCCCAGGAGTGAAACGATGGTACACTGATGGATTAGGGTACCAGGGACGCTACGCTTCGCATACCCCTGGGGAAATACGCCTCGGTCTATCAGGCTACGCACCTGACAGAAAACAAAGTGACCAATAGTGAGATTAATATTCTCGCTGACATTCGCGCGGCCATTGGGGCCCTCGTGAGTAACATCATCGGTGGTGTGGGACTGCATGCAAGCCTTCGCTGAGTTAGCGACGGTAAACAAAGTCACTCTTACATGGGTTTCTGGGCATACAGGGATAAATGGCAACAAGGTAGCCAATGAACTGGCAGGAAATGGGACCCTGGTGGAACCAAGAAGCCAGTTGGTCGGATTGCCAATTGCCGAAGCAAAACATATATTGAAATTAATCCTTAAACAAGAACATATTGCTCAGTGGAATGCAAATACTGGCTGCAGAACATCAAGACAGCTGATGAACATATTGTATGAAGCTTAAGTTGTCAGATTGTGAATGGTTGTCAAATATGTTATCTGAAGTTCAGTCAGAAAGTTATTCTTGCTTCTAAATAAATAACAGTAAGTGACAAGAAGCCAACCAAATTTTTTTACAGACATAAAAGAGAAAATATAATTATTATTAAGATCGGGAATTCAAGCCCATCAATAAATTTAAGCCCAAAAAGGTTTTCATTTCCTTGAAATTCGTAGGTTTGTAAGAGTTACCTTGCTGTTCTGCGTATAAATTTGTTTGAAACACAATTTCAATTATAATCTTATTACCAATAAAAAGGGCAAATTTAAAAATCGATCGTTCAATAGGTTAGAAGGAAAGATTTTATCTGTCGTCTCTGACAGCGTTTGGGATGATACTGCCGCTGTGGCGATTGCCACTGGCCGGAGCGAGGGGATTGGCGAAAGGGGTTCTCATAATTTCACTGAAGAGGTGTACATACGTTTATTTGAAACAAGGAATAAATTGCCTGAGTGCGCTCAGGGACGGCTCGAAAATGATTTAAAATGGAACAAAAAAAATTAATATAGCTTGTTGGAAACCGTAATTTCAACACATATTGTCTAATTTCCTAATTTGTGGGTTTTCCTCTATTATTGGACAAAATAAAAAAAACTGTCCACTCCGAAGAAAACGACTCAAAAATTGAAAACAGCATTACAATAGTATTCCTTAAATCTAAAAAACAAGTTAAAATTGCATACTTTAAACTTAAAAAAAAACCTAAAATGGCTCAGAAAACCAAAATCGTTAACCAAATACACACAACCTTATAAAAGATGTGTCATTTGTTGTACCACATGCTCGTTATTTATCTCAAACTACGACATCACGTGCACGTCACCCATAAAACCAATGTTAACAAGTGACTAAATGCTGCATACGACCCATTATGTGTAATGTTATCGAAATAACCAAAGTGCAATAATTATGCGAGAATATTATGTAAGTTTCTGTTTTGAAATAAAAGTTCTTTAGGGGTATTTTAGGTATTTGTAATTTTTTTTAGTAATACTTTAAGATTTTTTAAACAATCTGCAAAAAAATTTAATTAAACCTCTTTATTCATACTCGTGGCGTTGTGTCTTTTAAATAAAATGATATGCGTTGTTTATCGAATAATTTGTTGACCCCACCTCCGGAAACAAGTCAACTGAAGCAGCAACTAGTAAAAGTTCTTTACCTAAAATTATTGCCATTTGAATAGATACTGACTTTTGTATTTATTGGTCAAGAGGAATTATTTAAGTTTCAAAGTTTGTTTTGAAATTGTATTATTTAGAAAGTGTTTTCGTTATTTACTTCTATTATATTTATTTTAATGGTACTTAATGATTGAAAGCATTGTATTATATAATAAAAAATGACACTTTTTTAAGACATCTTCTTTTGTTGATATTAGTTTTTATTCGTCGGGTACTTAATTAAAATTCGTGTAAAAAATAATTTTATCTCAATGTTTATAGTCAATAATTTTTGGCATCTTATATTTACCAATGAAAGCACTAAATGGGTTAGGTTAGGTTTTATGTGAGTGGGGCGTGGTCGCCCCTCCACCGCGACCCTTAGTAGGTCTATTGTGGCTCACCCCTAGGGGCTACAGTTCACCGTACAATCCAGCCCTTCTTACGAAGTTCATGGTTGTATAGGGTGAGATTTTTTTAAAATCGGTAGGTTCTAGGTTAGTGTAACCAAATATGTTGAACCTTATTCTTCCCAGGCCGGGGCATGAACATAGTATATGTTCAGCAGTTTCGTCTTCCACGCAGCAGAACCGACAGTCCGTTTGTTGGTTCAGATCTATCTTTCTGAGGTGGTATCTCAGACGACAGTGTCCCGTAAGCAGTCCTGTTAGAATACGCAGGTCATTTCTGCTCCATTCTAGGATCTGCTTAGTTGTGTTTCTCGAGGGTTGTAACGGTAAAAACGCCTTCGAGTGAGTTAGCCCTGGTAAGTCGGACCAGTACGTGAGTATTTTCCTCTCCGCCCAGTCCGAAATAATTGTTTTGGCGGCACTTGTGGTGACTCCAAAAACCGGTTCTGGTCCAGTGAACGCAGATTCGGCCCCCTGTTTTGCAAGGGTGTTGGCTTTTTCGTTTCCTTCCACCCCCTGGTGCCCAGGTACCCACAGTAGGGTCACCCTGTTGTTCGCACCAAGGTACTCTAAGGATTCGATGCAATTCCATACAAGTTTAGAATTTATCTTGTTGGAGCTCAGTGCTTTTAAAGCGGCCTGGCTGTCTGATATTATATTTATGTTTTTGTTTGCTAGAGGTCTGTTGGTCAACTCTCTTGCACACAATTCGTTAGCGAATATTTTAGCCTGAAAGATTGTGGCATACCTGCCAAGACTGGTAGATATTTCAATCTTTGGTTTCCTGCTGAAAACACCGGCCCCAACTCCATCTGGGGTTTTTGAGCCGTCTGTGTACATTACGTATTCAGTCTCTGGGAAGAGGATTTGTCCCCACTAAATGGGACAATAATTTCTTTAACAATCATGTACGATAACTTCCTTATAGCATTCTTTGTTGCATTATTATATATAACTAAAATAAAATTAAATGTATTTTAAAATTTAAATTTAAATATTCAAAATATTTATTAACCAATGAAAAAGATAAAAATATTATACTCAGGGTTCCGTGACTCCTTGATTTCTCGATTGGATTATATTTGAGGGGATTTATAAATCAATTCACGGATCTATACAACTATATTTTTCTAAATTTATTAAACTAACTAAAAAAAACTATAATTACAAACCACTTAAGGGCGCGCCAAGTGATTTTATAAAAAAAATCACTAAAATGAATTTACCCAAATAAATCCAATCGTATTATTTTAATTTAGTACCACAAAACGAGCTAAATAATCAATGTATTTAGGCTTCAAGGCTGTGCAAACTTCGTTCTTATCACTCAGAAACAATTAAAAAAAACCTACAAGTATACATACAGGTTTATTAAAATTAGAAGAAAAAATGGTTACAAAATTGCTGAAAGAGAAACAAACAAAATTAAAAAAATAACAGGTTGGCAATCATTATAGCTATTCTGACCTTGAAGGCGGCAGCTTGCCACGTCTTGTTCGTTCTCTATAGAGTACTCTGCCAGCGGTCTCTCTACTGGCAAATTATGCCCGAGCTCAGCCGTAGAGGGTAGAAGAAAAAAAATATAAAAGTGAGCCGCGCCACCGACTTAGACGGTTCAAGCCGGAAACCCCTAGGTCTTATAGGCACTAGCAGAGCCACACGATAAACAACTGTGATTATGGTGAACTAAATAAATGAAATTATAGCTAAAATATATTGGATACTTTACTCCTACAATAAATCAAAGTACACAGTTCAATAATAAAATTATAACAAATATAGTCAAAATTAACAGCTAACAATAAATGAAAGTACTCAGTTCAATAATAACATTATAACAAATATAGTCAAAATTAACAGCTAACAATAAATCAAAGTACTCAGTTCAATAATAACATTATAACAAATATAGTCAAAATTAACAGCTAACAATAAATCAAAGTACTCAGTTTTGGCATATTATCTAATGCAATAAATAGTTTTTAATAATGTATTATATTAATAAATTAAAACAAAACTTAATCGTGGTGTCAAAAATAAGTCACGTCGTTAAATATTTAAAAATAAATCACTTGTAACCTTTGGGTATACGAATGCACTACTCCTGTGCCCGGTTTGGTTATGGAACGGCACCTGGTAATTAACAATGGCTTCCCTCAAATAAATCCCGCATGCGGTTATTTTAACTCGACACCAAAATCCAAAATATCAACAACGGAGGTAAGATAGAATGGTCAAGTTAAAAATTAAATGGTTTTTCTTCAAAATCCAATTAAGATGGCCCAAATACAGTCGGATATGAAAGAAAAACCGTAGAGGTTTTGCACACTTGTTAGTATCACACCGCCCCAAAAATTCTCACCACACCACACGACTCCCAAGACTCTTACCACATGACTAGACTTCTTCCCAAGCCGGATATCAAGAAATGACACGGAATTGACGTAAACCAAGAATATTCACAAGTCTATGTTCCACACTAAGAATCGCGTTCGTCCATATTGATAGCTAGCCTCATCTACACATAAATGTAAACCAAACAATAATATAATCGATAATACACAATAATCGAGGCTATGCAACACTATTTATAACGAATGATATATTTAAGTTACAACAAAATACGGTACGCGACACTATTTACGAGTACTTGAGGAATAAAAAATTATCAGAGATATAATTATAATGGAACTGTAGAAGGAAAAAAAAAGGCACGTTACAAGCTCTGAACAGTTCGTTTGATGTGCATCCATACCATTCCCTCAAATTGCGCAGCCATGATATTCTTCTCCTTCCTACGCTTCTCCTGCCCTGGATTTTTCCTTGTATAATTACTTTAAGCACGGTGTATCGTTCCCCACGTGTAATGTGTCCCAGGTATTTTAGTTTTCTAGTTTTAATAGTTTCTATAATTTCCATTTTTTTGTTTATTCTCCTCATGACTATGTTGTTTGTTACGTGTGTTTCCATGATATTTTCAGGATTCTCCTATACACCCACAATTCGAATTATTCCAGTATTTTTAATGGTTGCCGCGTTCAGCGTCCAAGCTTCCATGTTGTAGAGTAACGTCAAGAAAATATAACACCCTGCCAGTCTAATTTTTAGGTTCAAATTCAGATCCCTTGTGCAGAGTATCTTTCTCATCCTGTTGAAGTTTGTTCGTGATTTCTCTATTCGCACTATGACTTCTTTAGAGTAATCATTTGCGGAATTAAGTGTTGTGCCAAGATAACTGTAGTTCTACACTTGTTCAAGTATCTTGTCATTGAAAGTCGGACATTCATCGTTATTTTGGGTTTTTGATATCCTCATAAATTTAGTTTTCTTGAAGTTTATTGTTAGTCCGTATTCTTGACAAACTTTAACTATCTCGTTCATAAGTCTCTGAAGGTCTTCGAGGTTGTCTGCCAACACGACAGTCTCATCTGCGTATCTAATATTGGTAATCGGTGTTCCATTGACCTTTATTTCGGCTGTTTCTTCTTTGAGTGCTTTTTTCAGAATTTCTTCAAAGTACGCGTTAAAGAGGAGTGTCTCACCTCTTGTCTAATTTCAATCTCTTCTAATGTATGTTCATCAATACGTACTTTTGCTCGTTGTTTGTAATATAGATTCGCTATGATTTGAAGGTCATTGTAGTCTATCTGTTTTGTTTCAAGGACTTTCATTAGTTGTTCGCGGCGGACTTTTGAAAGCCTTATTATAAATCTACGAAGCATATGTATATGTTCTGGTTAACGTCTAAACATCGCTGAATAAGAACATTGAATGCAAAGAGGGCCTCACTTGTACTAAGACCTTTACGAAATCTAAACTGTGTGTCTACGATATACATGTCCAATTTTTGGTATATACGATTGTGGATGATCTTTAGATACATTTTTAGTGTATGAGACATTTAACTAATGGTGTGGTGATCGCTGCATTCTCTAGCGTTTATCTTTTTGGGGGGACAAATAAAAGTCGAAAGTAACCATTCCCTGGGTATGTCACCTGATTAAAAAATTCCATTAAAGAGCTTCACCAAACGTCGATGTATCTCTCTTCTATTATCTTGAGAATCTCGATAGGGAGTTTGTCACTAGTACGCCAAAAACATGATCTTCCTTATTACAGGTTAGGTATATCCCATAATCTCCGCCTTTATAAAATATTCTTCAAGAAATGTCGTTTAATTCGATAATTTTAATAACTTGGAGGCCGATGCAAGGTAGTAAGAATTCTGACATAACGTGTGTGACACATTTATTTTAATTCTAACAAAAAATATCATTCTTAAGATGAATCATGGACAATAGATATTAGGTTATTTACGAGATTTAAACAATAAATCTGCGATTTGATCCTAGAAACATAGAAATTGCAGTGAACGAACTTCCGTTGTTTCTTTCACGGTCCCTTGATCTTCCGAGACGTACATATCATTAAAACTTAAAAAAATTAACGGCGAGCTCGTGCCAACGCAACGGTGGCACACTTATATTTTCATAGGTACATCTTGCACTATAAAAATATCATTTAAAAATTGTATTAAATACTCTTAAGAAGATTAACAAAAATCAGGTTCTTCTTATTTATAGAGGTCTTCATTCGGTAAGAGTGAATAAAACACAGAGCCTTGCTTGATATACAAATATACAAAGTAGTACATCTCAAAATAATAGTATATTACACACCTAGGGAAGTAAAGTAAGAAATGTCTCAGAGCAAATGAAAATTAGTATTTTTCTTTAGAATCAAAAAGTATTTCTGCTAATTTACAAAGCTTAAATATACAAAGTAGTACATCTCAAAATAATAGTATATTACACACCTAGGGCAGTAAAGTAAGAAATGTCTCAGAGCAAATGTTTGTGTTCTGAAACATTTCTTACTTTAATGCCCGTGGTGTGTATGCTATTTTTCTCATTACTGTAGGCGGAAAGCGGTAACTTCGTTTTGCGTAGCGGGCCGAAAGTGACGCTTTCTGCATAGTAGGGAGAAAAAGAATTTTCGTCTATTGACTTGTCTATTACACCAAACTTATATTTATCTTATTAGTTTTCTTCAAAAAAAATACCCCATAAATTTTGATGCTCAAGGGGCATTTGTTGGATTGGTTGGTTCTACATGGTCTTTACCACATTCTTCTAATAATATTCTTCATTTATCTATATATTAATGTTCTTATTATTCATTTAATGCAAGCAAATGCTTGTTTTCCTTCGTACTCTCTGCCCTTCGGCGTCCCAAGTGGGACTTATCTCTAGTTATTCTCACCATTCTATCATCACTCATCCGATCTATATGTTCGTTCTATTTTCTTTTTCTTTCCAGTATCCATTCGTTTATGTTGTTTATTTCACATGTCTTTATAATGTCCTCACATCTCTCTGTCAAAAAGTGTTTTTTCCGCTATCCTGCGCACTATTTTCATTTCGGTGCTTTCTTAAATTCTCTTTATATTCAATGTATCTGGTCTAATTTCCGCTGTATACGTTTAAATGGGTCGAATGACAGTCTTGTAGATCCGGGATTTGGCGTTAATCCCGATATATTTATTTCGCAAGATTGTATCGTTCAAAGAAGCTGATGTTCGTGCTGCTTTTGCTGCTTAGTTTCTTACCTTTCTTACCGAGATTTTTATGCCTAGGTATTTAAATTTCATCTATTGGCAAAAGAGGTTGTAGCAAGAAAGAAGGAGAGTAATAAAGATAAATTTGATAGAAGGTTATCTGGCCATTTTCAAAACAATATTAAACTCTTCTGGAAGTCCATAAGAACAGCCAGAAGTAAAAATACTACCTCGCAACTTGAAAAAAATCAGAAACCAGGATAGTAGTATGGTAAAGAGATGAAAAAAATACTTCGAAAGTTTATTTGAGAAAGAGGAAACACAAGTACAGGCCCCATTCGGAGACATGAGTGAAAGTTGCAATGAAAGTGCAATTAGTACGACAGAAATTGTGGAAGCGTTGAACGGTGGTCATACATTTGGTATTTTTATTTTAAAGGATTTTGCAGTTGTGTTAAATTTAAATAAAAGTTTCTGCAGATCATTTTCGTTTTCTGCAATCAGTACAGCGTCATCGACGTAGCACAGGATTTTGATGTCTTTTTTCCCATTTTTTACTTTTTCAAGTTGTCAGTAATTTGTACTACTTCGTCAATAACAATGTTGAACAATAAGGGGCAAAGGAAATCTCCTTGTCCATACCATTACTAACAGGAATTTCTTCGGTAATTGTGCCGTTAATTTTGGCTTATATTTTGTTTTCCTGATAAATATTTTCAAACGATTTTATGATGTTATATGTTATGTGTCTAATGTCTATTGTATAGGAGATATGGCACGTACTCCAGTTGTATTGGATCAAACGCTTTTTTCAGATTAATAAAACACATGGTTTGTTATACTCGATGAATTTTTCAGTTATTTGTCTCAAGATAAATACCGCATGTGTACAGGATCTTCCTGATCTGAATCACTGTTGTTCATTAGCCAATGTGGTGAGTTCGTTTATTTTGTTTGTTATAAATTTTGTTACTAGCTTCAAGATTGTATTAAGAAGATTTATTCTCCGGTAATTTTCGGGTATCTTTTGCCTCCTTTCTTGAACAGTAGGCGCCATTCATCCGGGATTTTTTCAGATAAAAGGATCTTACGAATACAGGCTGATCTTTTGGCTTCTCCCACTGCGCCGTATTTAAAAAGTTTATTAGGAATACCGTCTGTTCTTGGGCTTTTCCTGTCCTTGAGTTAGATATTCTTTTTCTTTGACAAATTTTTAGCGCCCAACGTGGGGCCTAATTTTTTTTTTGTGGGTTAAGTAGATTTCATTTTCATTATTTATGGTGAACTAAGTAGAATTTTATGAACATCTATCAATTTAGTAGTGTATTTATGCATATATAAACATATTATTTTCGGATTGCATTTGATAAGAATTGATTCACTGATAGCTTATATATTGTTTTAGATTTGATATATTTTGATATTGCTTGATTTATTTATTGATTGATTTATTAATTGATTATTTATTGATTGATTTTGATATATTTTTATATTTGTCTATTACGTTGGGCGCCAAAAATTTGCCACGTCTTTTTCGTTCTCTAAAGAGTACTTTGCCAGTGGTCTCTCTACTGGCAAATTATGCCCGAGCTCAGCCGTAGAGGGTAGAAGAAAAAAAATATATATAAAAGTGAGCCGCGCCACCGACTTAGACGGTTCAAGCCGGAAACCCCTAGGTCTTGTAGGCACTAGCAGAGCCACACGATAAACAACTAAGATTATGGTGAACCAAATAAATAAAATTATAGCAAAAATATATTGGATACTTTACTCACACAATAAATTAAAATACACAGCTCAATAACAAAATTATAACACATATAATCAAAATTAACAGCCAACAATAAATCGAAACTTCAAAATTCACAACTTTATGAGACAACAATAAATCAAAAATCCAAAGTTTACGATTCCATAAAATAATTAAAACAAAGGTAAGAATGACAAACCTTATCAGGTTACCAAAAAAAAAACGTATACAAGTCAACTTTTTAACAATACTTTGTCAACGTTTACGTACGGCTGCCAATTCAATCACGTTTTTTTTCCTTTTTCATTTACATAAAGATTTACACTGTTAAAACAATCGAGCTTATTTAAAAATATTTCTTTTTACGATGGCTGTCCTTCAAAATAGCAATATTGTAGGATATTTACAAATAAGTATGAATAAACGTTCTTACTTGGACACAAAGAACTATTGAGAATATTATTTTAATCAAAGTTCAGCCTTGGCATATTATCCAATGCAATAAATGGTTTTCAACAGTGTACCATATTAATAAATTAAAACAAAACTTAATCGTGGTGTCAAAAATAAGTCACGTCGTTTAAATATACTAAAATAAATCACTTGTAACCTTTGGGTACACGAATTCACGAATCCTTTGGCCTACTCCTGTGGCCGGTTTGAATTATGGAACAGCACCTGCTACTTAACAATGGCTTCCCTCCATCAGATCCCGCACGCGGTTATTTTAACTCGACACCAAAATCCAAAATATCAACCACAAAGGTAAGATAGAATGGTCAAGTTAAAAATTAAATGGTTTTTCTTCAAAATACAATTAAGATGGCCCAAATACAGCCAGATATGAAAGAAAAAACCGTAGAAGTTCTGCTCACGTGTTAATATCAAATCGTTCCAAAAACTCTCACCCGACTTCGACGACTGACACCAAGCGACTCCCCCAACTACTCACTCCCAGGCCGGATATCAGAAAAATGACACGGGACACGCATCAGCCAACAACCTTCGCAAATCTATGTTCCAAACTCATAATCGCGCTCGTCCGTGTTGATAGCCAGCCCATCCACACAGAAAAGCAAAACAAACAATAATATAGCTGACAACACACGACAATCGCGGCCAAAAATCAAGGCAAAATCTAATAACAAGAACCCCCACTCCATCTCCACCGATTAACAAAAATGTCACAGCCATTAATAATTAAATCCTATCACTACTGGGTATGCAACACTATTTACAACGAATGATATACTTAAGCTACAACAAAATACGGTATGCAAAACTATTTACGAGCACCAGACTATCAGAGACCCAATTAATAATGGAACTGTAGAAGGGAAAAAATAGGCACGTGACAATGTGACTGTGAATTTTTTAAGATATTTTTTTTAAGAATGTTCTTTTTAAATAGTCTGTGGTGTGTACGTCTAGCCAAAAAAGCGTTTATTTTATATTTTGTATATTATATAGATGTCTAAAGTTTTTGCAGGAAACAATACATGCTAATGACGTATATAAATACACTCATAGATGAATGGAACGAAAATTAAAAAAATGGCAATAATTATAGATTAGAGGTTAAAGTTTATATTGTTTGACAAAATAACCTCAATAATATTTAAGTTTAAAAATTTAATGAATTCCGGACGAACTATGACCACTGGGCAACCAAATAACAAATGAACAGCAAACGTATAATTATTTGAAACGTCAATTTACCACATGACAATAAACACTGCACTTCTATTGGTCAAAATCTGAAGGCGAAAATTAATCATATTTATTTAGATGTTGCTCTTTTATGCATTTAGGTATCGCCTAGGCGAAAATTAATAATATTTATTTAGATGTTGCTCTTTTATGCATTTAGGTATCGCCTTTGTATACTATCCATTGTAAAAAAAAGTTTATACGTTTTTATAAGAACATTTAATAATTTTCGCCACTGGCACTGTAAACCAACAGCGGAATCAGTCGAGCATTATAGAAACAACAGTTTCACCTACTATTTAACACTTCAGTAATAATATAAAACCTCAAGTCCTGTTTTAAAATCATAAATAAACAAACAGCAATCAATAAGGTTAATTAGTGGTTTTAGTAATAAACAATTGTTTTTGTAAATTCTTTTTTTAGATGAAATTACAAAGTTTACATGCATATAAAACCAGGAAGAAAAACTTTGAAATGCTTTAATTTTATTTGATTTCCTAAATTATAAGATTTGTCCATTTATAAATAAAATAAGTATATTATATATACAATGTAAAAATTTTGTGGGGATGCAGCTATGTTTAAATGAAACACTTTTTACTTTTTGTAAAAGCTTTCGAAATTAATTTATTTCTTCTTGAGTTACTCTAAAAATATATGGTATAATAATGGACACATTTTTAAAAAAATAAGTATATGAGTAAAAGATAAAATAACATTTAGAAAATATAATACTTTTTGGCAGTGAAAATGACCAGCAAAGCAAATTGTTGTATACCTAGATGTAACTGAGTGTGTAAAAAAACCCCAATTTGACTTTTCATTATTTCCCAATTAAAGGTCAAAGAGTTGAGCATATTAGAAAATCAAGAATGGTGACTATGGTTGATAGCAAGAAACTGTGGGAGATCAAATTGAAAAAAGAAAAGAGAGTTACCAAAAACATGAGAGTTTGTTCTAAATATTTTTTTGAGAAAAAAATCATAACTGGTAGTGATTGTAAGTATTTTGTTTTCCATATTTTATGTGGTTAATAGAATTACCTATTAATCTGTCAGGGGGCTATTAAAAACTTTACCTGAAAAACACTGTTATACCAAGTAAAAACTTACCTGTGTCAAGCATTATAACAAAGCCCAAAAGTCTGAAGATAGAAGAGAAAAAGAAAAGATATAAAAAACTCATTAAAAGAAGACAGGCAAGTTCTCTTGTTGGTTATTTTTATTGAAGGCAAAAGTAAATAAATACTTATAATTATCATTGAAGTCATTTCATCCATTGATTTCATTAGGATCACTTTTAATAGCACTGGTCAGCAAACAATAAGATCTGATTATTCATTTATCATCCTTTTTTTCTTTTACATCACAAACAATAATGTGGTTTGCTGCAAGAACAGCTTCACCCTCCAGGATGCATCGACTACTTTGAGTAGCAGCCAGATAAACAAAAATTGAGGAAAATGATAGAAACATATCTGAGTTCCTTCCAATTCAATTCAACAATTCTTGAATGGGGATCCAATAACTTGGTAGAATTCAATGCAAACAAAACACAAGCATGTCTTTTCTCTAGAAAAGCCGATCTCACTGTGCCTAACATAACTTTGTCAGGAGTAACCATACCACTGAAGTCATCCATATCGATGCTTGGTATTACTATCAGCAATAACCTTTCCTGGAAAAATCACGTGAGGTCCATTGCCAAAAGTGCATCCCAAAAACTTGTTTTTTGTTTCGTGCCAAGAGCTATTTCACCTCCAGTCAGCTGCTTATGATCTATAAGGCACAGATCCGACCTGTACTGGAATACTGTTCCCATATTTGGAGTGCGGCACCTAAACATATCCTGAAGCTATTGAATTCTGTCCAAAAAAGGGCAATTCGTCTCGTCGGTGATGCCTCGCTTACAAACTCGCTCACTTGTCTGGAACACCGTAGAAAAGTTGGCGATTTGTCTCTATTTTATAGATATTTTCATGGGCGATGCTCTTCTGAAATATCAACAATCGTTCCTCCTTTGGCAGTATCTTCGAGATTAACCCGTCAAGTTCAGTCTTCACACCCCTTCGTGGTCACTTTGGAGACCTGCAGAACATCACTTTCCAAAGACTCATTCATCCAACGAATTGCGAGGCTTTGGAACTCATTGCCTAGGGAGGTGTTCCCCGAGGCATACAACCTCCAGAAATTTAAGAAGAACACCAACTCCTACCTTCTTTCCCTTGGTTCCCACGATGTTCTCTGAACATTACAGGATATCCCTTTTCGTGGGAACCAGAACATAAAAAAAAAAATATATATAAAATATTGAATTTAATAACGTTCAAATATCGAAATTTTCACTAAATTGTGTACTTCCCTTAGTAAACACATGGGTTATAGCAAGGGAAATCACACCTGGCGTCAGAATGACAGAGCGGGAAAATGAAGGTTAAAATGTCAATACCTTAACAAGAAATAGATAACTAATAAACTTACTGGCAAAATTAATATATTTTAATTTATCAACTGCAAAACCTCAATTAACTTAAAAAATTTGAGCACAAAGTAGAATATTTCCATGTGAGTTTCGGGTTATGTTTAATAGATGACGCCACTGTTTTAAACTGTTTAATCCACTGAACCATATCAACGGCGTTAAAGTTTGTTTGTTCGTTAATTCCCCAAAAAACCTCTGACCACGGTATTTGCAATTCGACAACGATTGAAGAAAACATTAATTGTTGCATATTTACCTAATAATTAATTAACACCGCGGAGGAAGTTGTGAATATTTTTTAACCTTGGTGTTGTCCTGCATACGCATCCGCCGGAGTGAGGTACTGTGATTAAACTTTCGTTCTTATTGTTTTTGCAGACTGCAAGAGTTAGTGTTGGATCAGAACTTGCTGAGTGTTTTGCCGGCTACCATATGGGATTTAAAGTTTTTAAAAATATTGAAAGTGGCCACCAACAGATTGGCTCTGCCGCCGGATAAAAGTTCGGAGATGAGAGCGCTAGTTCTTCAAGTAAGTATTTTCTTTGTTAGTAATATCGGAAGAATGCTAAGACGTTATTTTTATAAAATTATTTGCATACTTAACAAAGTTATTATTGTTTATATTAAACTACAAAAGTAAAATTTTTTTTTATGAATATAAAATTATGATTAATAAAAAACTATACGTATAAAAATCACGAGATTTAATCTACATTAAAACAATTATTTTACAATAAGTTTATTTTCAATATTATATTTATTTAAGGAAAATTAAATTAACCCTAATTAAACAATGTAAAAAATTTTTTTTCATTATTTTTACTGGAATGTTAATCTGAAAAAAGGTACCATTAAGTAACAATAATCAAGCAAATTAATCATTTACGCTTATCTCAAAAAGTAAGTTTCTTTTATGGTAGTTGTTGTGGTGTAGGCATATGTATATATATATATATATATATATATATATATATATATATATATATATATTCAATACGGGTAAAAATTTCAAATTTGAGCAATACATATTAGTACTTACAATTCTTTTTATTAAATATAAAGTAAACACAGCATAAAGTTTTACAGAAATATCTGAAATTTAAGCTTATAACTTATAAATATTATTAGCAAACAATAAAAATTTTACGTGAATTACAAATATTTTCTTCAATCACATTTATTTTCGTATTTTAAGAAGTGTAGGTCGATACGCTTAATTCTAGTGACTTCTTATAAACAAAAAAGAATAAACATGTAATAGAATTTTACGTAAAACTAAATATGCAGTCATTACAGATAGAATATATTGCATTTTTGATAACACAAAAATAATATTAATATAACCTTTATATTAAATATAAATTAAACACGACATATAATAAAACGGAAATTTTTATTTTAAATTCACATATCAATCTGTACTGTACATCGATTCTAGTGGGGCATAAGCGACGTTGCCGGGTTAGAATTTTTAAAAGTATGTGGAAGTATTAGAGTATGCATATATATGAAAACTGTGGTATAAAGTTACTTTAGCACACTTACCAAAAAAAAGACACCAATTTTAGTCGATGCGGCTTGTAAACCTAAGCCGAATGACACCACTCTCAGGTTGAGGAAATGCCCCGTTTAAAAGTTAGGCCCTTTTAATTTTCAAATTTCCGATTTTTGGAGGCACATTTTTTCGGCCAAAACTTTTGTGCATAGTTAAACGATGATTTTATTTCATGCAGCATGATCAACCGAGTCGATTGGCACCACTCCCAAGTTCAGCAAACGGCCCTTTCAAAAGTTACAACACTTTTTAATTTTTCAATTTAAGAGTTGTGTTTGTAATTATGCTGCGACTGACAATACTAATACTTGTGTCATTCGACGTAGTATGACCAACCGAATCGAATAAACTAGGAATGTTGAGTTAATTTCCATAAAATAATAAGGTATAATTCAAAAATATGGCTGCCAAATGAATTTTCATAAAACTTTCATAGGTAATTAAAACGCACTATATGAATATCCTGATAGAAATTTTTGCGCGGAAACGTTTTAAAAGTACTTTCTAAAAAAAATGTGTAAAAAATTCATCATGGTGGCAATTTCAAGGGTAATTTTTATAACAAGTTTTTACCTCGATCAAACATTTTTAAATCCTAGATAAAAAATAAACAAAAATGTCCCTAAGAATATTAGCATTATCGTTCTTGATTGTACATTTAAGTTCTTTTAGAGAGTTGGGTAAAAGATAATAACAAGTTTGGCATGGTAATTTCTAAAGAACAAAGTAACTTCCTGTTTAAAGGATGTGGGTTTGAATTCAAGTAAGAATTATTGTATAATTTTTTATTGTTAATTAAAAGTGGCTTTGAGAAGCAGTAACAAGTCTTGCACATATAAGTGCAAAAACAATTATTTAACAAAGTGTTTGATAATTAATTTCACTTTTGTGTGTTTTGATTAATTATAAGTTTAAACATTACGAGTAATTTTTTATAAAAAGAGGAATACAGTTAAATTAATGATTATTTTACAAAAAATATTTTAGTTATTTTAAAATTCACGTTATTATTGTTGTATTAACGAGGTTGTCGTGGTACAATATTGTCATAAAATTTTAGATTATACGCGCGGTAAAAGTATACAAAAGAAGTGAGTCATAAATTTTATGCAAGACTGTACCCGTAGAGACGTTATCCATACAGTTTTAGGCTTAAATGTACAAACTTCTAAACAGGTAATAGAAGGTACAGGTACAGAATAAAAAATCCCTAAAATGATAATTACGACAGTGTTATAGGGGGAAACGAGTGCCACTATCATTACCGCACGCCTCTGGTAATAGCGGAAAACTATCTTTTACTACTATTTAAAGTTCTATAAATACGTAAGCTGTTCGCAAAGTATAAACAAAAAATATTGGGAGGTATACGTTATTTACGTGTATTACATTAAATATTTTGGTTCTGCAACAGAATCGAGGAACAATGTATCAAAAAAAGGAAGGCTTATCTAAAATACATGACAAAAAAAACGCCGGAAGCCTGTGATGTTTATAAGAGGGTACGAAATGCCACCAATACGCCAAAAAGCAAAAAAAATAACAGTATTGGGAATCCTTCTTAAAAAATGAAAAATGACTTTTATGGCCTCCAAAAACAGATTTGGACATTCATCAGACGCCAGAGAAAAGAAGTGAATTTATTGGCATTAACCACAAAACGAAGGAAACTTGGGTCCAGTATCTTAAGGAACTATATAAAAAAAAGATACGGAAAGCATACCCGACACCCCAGAAATCGCAACTAATGATTAATTCAAATAGAAGAAAAGGATGTAGAAACGGCATTATTGAAATTTGAGAGAACAGAAAAAGTCCAGGCCCAGACGGTATTACAAACGAACTTTTTAAATACGGTGAGAGAAGCCTGAAACAGCAGCTAACAGCCATAATTCGCAAAATCCTTTTACATAAAAAAATTCCGGACGAATGGCGCCTGAATACCATAATCTTACTGTTTAAAAAAGGAGGCAACAAGATACCCGCAAACTACCGAAGCATAAACCTTCTAAATACAATCTTAAAACTAGTAACAAAGATTAATACAAATGAAATAAATGAACTCATCACATTGGGCGATGAACAACAAGGATTCAGATTAGGAAGATATTGTACAGATGCGGTATTTGTCCTGCGACAAATAACTGAAAAATCCATCGAGTACAACAAACCAGCCTTTATGTGTTTTATAGACCTAAAAAATGAGCTTGACCGAATACAACCGGAGGACGTGGTACCACTTCTATACAACAGACAAATCCCATATAACATAATAAAAACTATCGAAAATATTTACCAGAGAAACAAAATACAAGCCAAAATTAATGGCACAACTACCGAAGAAATGCCTATTAATAGTGGTATTCGATAAGAACATTCCCTTAGCTCCATGGATTCTAGGGAAATATTTTCCAAAATCTTCAAATGTCCAATCCGATTTCTTGCTCTAAGATTTGTTGTCTGGCTCAGTCTGAAGGCACTGATTGCTGCTTCTTTTATTACACATAAGTGCAATGGTGGAAGATTCAGCATTACCTCTACGGCTGCAGTAGGGCACGTGAATGTTGCCCCTGTGATTCCCAGACAAGCTAGCCGCTGCACTTTCTGCAGCTTGACTTGTGCCGAAATTTGTTGTATTTCTGGCCACCATATCAATAACGCTTAGGTGACCATTGGTTTAATGATCGTTTGGTATGACCAGTAGATCATATTTGGTTTCAGACCCCACGTCTTGCCAAAGACTCTGCGAATGAATGAAGATTTTATTCATTGGAAGACTTTTTTTTATTGAAATAGAGCTTTCGGAAGTGTGTCTTAACACCATCAAGGCTCAGAGAGAACTAACTGCTTACAACTGTATTACTACCGTTGTCCTTTTTACATCGTTTAACATTTAGTGTTTATGCAGTCTATACAATGCTCAAATTGTACCTAGTTTTTATGACTCCTACTACGAATACTTTAAACTATACTCCGAAATAATAAAATAAAATTTTTTTTCAAGGGTGAAATTGTGTTCACCAAATATTAGTCAACAACTTTTACTTTCAGAATAAAACAAACTTAAAATATTTAAAATATAATATCTTAAAAGAACCTTCAGATAGAAAGCGCAAAATTCAAGGGAGTAACACAATTCACGTATCTCGGGGAGTTAGTCAGAAACGAAGGAAAAACCAGCACCGCCATTAAAGAAAGACTCCAGAGAGGCAACCGAGCCTACTTTGCCAACTTGAAACTCTTAAAAAGCAAACTTATTACAAGAAAGACAAAGCTAAAAGTTTACAAGACATTAGCTCGACCAGTAATAACCTATGGGAGTGAAAATTGGACACTCACGGTACAAGATCAGGAGAAGATAAGAAGGTTCGAACGTAAAATAATCAGAAGAATATATGGAGCAGTCAGAATCAACGAAGCAGAATGGCGCATCCACAACAACCGGGAAATAAATTAAAATCTATGTTACCAGGAAAAGAGCAAGATCACGGCTCAGATGAATGGACCAAGTACTGGGTGACCTAAGGGCAATGCGGATATTCGACTGGGAAACGAAAGTCAAGGACCACATTGCTTGGAGGCGAATTGTGGAGGAGTCCAAGGCCCACATCGGGCTGTAGCGCCTATTGGTAAGGTAAGGTAATATCTTAAAAGAGAATGATTTTTGTAGACGAACTCAATATTTCAACAAACCGAACCCATATTTTACAGGGCATGTTGAAACCCTGAGGTGGATTAACCCGGATCTAGCAAGGAGTGCCAGGCCGGATTAACTTTGCTCTTCCAACTCGATATCCACTTGTTATGTCCGTTAAAGTTGTTGGACTGTTTTGACTGTTGGATTCCTAGAGATTAGTCGGTTGAATCTTATTATGTCTTGGTGGATCGGTAAGCCTAGGTTTTCGCTGACCTTTTTAAACTCTCGGACTAACATTTGCTGTCTACGGATTTTCGGTGCTTCGATATCACAAAGTACGGGCAGCCATTCGATGAGTGTGGATTTAATAGATCCTGTAATAATTCTCATTGTTCTGTTGAGGACGGTATCCACTTTGCTTTGAGCCAATTGATTCAAGAGAAATAAAAAATACAATATTGCAGCTCAAGTATAACAAGGCAACAGGGTGGGATGATTTAAAATCGGAAACAATATGACTATTATCAGTTTACATTGTAGAACCTCTAACTTATATTCTCAATCGGTGTGTCGAAGAAGGAATATACCCTACTGACTTAAAAAATCGATCATTATCCCACTTTTGAAAAAGGGGGATACATCTATTATTACAAATTATCGTCCAATATCCCTAGTTACCCATCTATCGAAAATATTTGAAATAATTATTAGAAAGAGGCTTGTTTCATTTCTCAATAAATATAAAATAATTTCAAACAGCCAATTTGGATTTAGAGAAGACATTTCGACTTAAGATGCTATTCTGTCGTTGACTTCAAAAATTACCGATGCTTTGAATGAAAGTAAACCATCTTTGTGCATATTCATAGACTTATCGAAAGCTTTTGACACTGTCAGTCTTTTATAAAGCCGATAACTGGAATTCTCTAAAAATTAAAGCTGAAACGGAATTTCCTCTCATAAAACAGTGGTTGGATAAAAAGTTGTTAACTGTTAATGTTGATAAAACATGTTACCTTCCATTTTGCTGTAATTCGGTTGGAATGCCTCCATTCGATCTCTTAACGATCTTTACTGAAACACCTTTCCATATACACCAAGAGCGTAAAGTGAAATATTTGGGGATAGTTATTGATATTCATTTAAAATGAGACCTTCATATTAAATATACTGTTAATAAACTGAGGACAATTTTATTCAAATTTAGGAAACTCAAAGAAATCCTGCCACTGAAGTACTTGAAAACTTTGTACTATTCTCTAGTGGAAAGTCACATTCGCTATGGAATAGCAGTGTGGGGTGGAGCTCTGAATACTCATATTCATGTTATTGAAATTATGCAAAGGCGATTTTTAAAACTGATAGAACAATAGATATTCTTCTAATAATATATACTCTGAAACACAAATGTTAGACATAAGACAATTGTATTTTTTATGCACCAGTATTAAATATCACGCAAGCAAACATACAGCATTGCTTCCCTCTCATCAGTATAATACTCGTCAGAGGAATCACTTTATTACACCTCTAATGGTTAGGGTCGTTGCTCAACGCTCATATACTGATTTCGCCCCTAAATTATACAATAACATACCAGAAATAATTAAATCTATAGTAAATCTTGACAGCTTCAAAAGAGCATTGAAAAAGCACATCCTTCAAAGCCAAAGAACTGAGATGCTACGACTATTCGATTAAGTGATAAAAAATGTATTTGTTTCATAATTTTTTAATTTTAATTTCCAACTAGAAATGTGTTGTTTTATTTACGAAGCCTCTACATGCATACCCTATTTTGTATCTATTAGACATGTTCTTGTAAACTTTTAACATTATTATTGTTAATTTTTCGTTGTATGGTATTATTGTATTGTTCGTCGATCCTTGTATTGTATTGTATTGTTATTATCTACATTTTACACTTTACATTTTATATTTTTATATTATACATAGGTATCTTACATTTTTTTTTCTACATTTTGTATTTTTATATTTCACATCTAACATTTTATATCTTTCACACTTTCTACACATGTGTATTTCTCCGCGAAACAACTGCTTGCACTTATCGCAAGAGTTCCTTATTCACTTCCACCATGTATACTTATCCAAATTTTTGTATTTATTTATTTATTGAGTGAATAAAGTTATTATTATATTACTAACGTAAGGACTGTTTAGCCAGAGTGATGCGCGATATTCGGCCGTATAAAAGACCAGGCTGAGTGCAGCTCCCCAGGTCGACCCCGCTAGTTTGTATAGAATATTGTTGCGAATACTCAATTTCGCTGACAGGTTTGATAGATGTTTGTTGAAGGATAGGGGACATATATGCCGAAGAGAGGCTCTTCTACGAGAATACAAGAAAATAATGGATAACCCAGACTTGCCTATCCATGACTATATACCCACTGCTTGCCTAAGCAGATTAAAATCCAGACATACGCCAATCAAGACCGCTCAGGCACTGCATGAAAGTGATTTCAGGGGTCTCCAGGAATTGGAAGCAGGCTGGAGGGAGGATGCCTCCCCAGATGCACTCGATGATGTAAACATCCAAAAAGATCCTGCGGGATTCGACTTACCTCGCAAAGTATGGAGGACGGCAAACAGAATTAGAAGGGGATACGGTGTTTGCGGAGATATGATGTATAAGTGGAATAAACAACTGTGAATGTGGAGCAACCTATCAAACAATAAAACATCTATATCAAGACTGCATACTTACGGCTTACCAAAGACCAATTACGGATATATATTCTCTCCCTCCGACAGCGATTCAATGAATAATGAACTTACCTGTTAGTTTGTGATAGATGTTTGTGGACTTGTAACTTACAAATGCTTTGCTTTTATCTTTTCCTCTATATGTTCTTACACTTATTGTTGTGTGTTGTTAATGTTTTTAGTTTTAATTTTGTGTTTTTATGATACCATGTATACTATTGTCATACGCTAAATAAATAATAAATGAAGGAGAGGGTGCGATCCAATGTATTTCCGAGGTATTTGGGATAGTGGTTGTGGCGTAAAATACTCTTGTTAAAGATGGTGTTTAGATTGTTCGACGCCATTCTATTGTTAAGGTGAAAACAGCATGACTCCGTTTTTGTAATGCTCGGTGTGAGTTGCCATCTCTGAAAGAAGCTAGATAGTATACTCAAATCAACGGTTAGGGTTGTTTCCAAGTCTCCCATATTGACATGTTGTTTTGCGAGAGCTAAGTCATCAACATACATGAATTTACGACTTAATGTAAGCGGTAAGTCAGCTGTGTACAAGTTGAAAAGTATTGGCGCCAGTATGGATCCCTGGGGAAGACCATTATATAGCAACTTTGGTTTGCTTAACGTAGATCCGATGGATATTTGAAGGATTCTATTGGAAAGCATATTATTCACCAGTGATGTTAACTGGTTGCACCTTGTAATGTGTAACGTGCCTTTTTTACCATTCTACAGTTCCATTATAATTGGGTCTCTGATAGTTTTGTATTCCTCAGGTACTCGTAAATAGTGTCGCGTACCGTATTTTGTTGTAACTTAAATATATCATTCGTTGTAAATAGTGTTGCATACCTTGTTGTGATAGGATTCGATTGTTAATGGCTGTGGCATTTTTGTTAATCGCTGGAGATTGAGTGGGGGTTTTCGTTATTAGATTTTGCTTCGGTTCCGTGTCATTTTTCTTGATATCCGGCTTGGGAAGTAGTGCTAGTCGTGTGGTGACAGTCTTGGGAGTGGTGTAGTGAGAGTTTTTGGGGCGTTGTGATATTAACAAGTGTGCGGAGCCTCTACGGTTTTCTTTTCATATCTGGCTGTATTTAGGCCATCTTGATTGGATTTTGAAGAAAAACCATTTAATTTTTAACTTGACCATTCTATCTTACCTTCGTTGTTGATATTTTGGATTTTGGTGTCGAGTTAAAATAACCGCATGCGGGATTTATTTGAGGGAAGCCATTGTTAATTAGCAGGTGCCGTTCCATAACCAAACCGGCCACAGGAGTAGTGCATTCGTATCATCCATATCGACGATAAATTGCAGTGCTATAAAGACTTGCTTGGTGTTTTTAGCAGGAACTCCGTATTAAGGTGTTCAAGATTAAAGTTATTCTATTTTTTTTATATTTGATCTACAATATACGTTTACCCAAAGGTTACAAGTGAGTTATTTTTGAATATTTAACGACCTTACTTATTTTTGACACCACGATTAAGTTTTGTTTTAATTTATTAATATAATACATTATTAAAAACTATTTATTGCATTAGATAATATGCCAAAACTGAGTACTTTGATTTATTGTTGGCTGTTGATTTTGACTATATTTGTTATAAGTTTATTATTGAACTGAGTACTTTGATTTATTGTTAGCTGTTAATTTTGACTATATTTGTTATAAGTTTATTATTGAACTGTGTACTTTGATTTATCGTTGGCTGTTGATTTTGACTATATTTGTTATAATTTTGTTATTGAGCTGTGTACTTTGATTTATTGTAGGAGTAAAGTATCCAATATATTTTAGCTATAATTTCATTTATTTGGTTCACCATAATCTTAGTTGTTTATTGTGTTGCTCTGCTAGTGCCTATAAGACCTAGGGGTTTCCGGCTTGAACCGTCCAAGTCGGTGGCGCGGCTCACTTTTATATTTTTTTCTTCTACCCTCTACGGCTGAGCTCGGGTATAATTTGCCAGTAGAGAGACCGCTGGCAGGGTACCTCACAATTAAAAAAAATTGATGAAAAATTAGTTTATCCCTTATCCTGAAAATTCTTATTTTTTGAGTCAGTATTCTTCTATGAGTGCGATAAATCATGTCTTATATTTTTGATGCTTGTTTACCGGAATAATTTGTCTATGTGTTCCGTTACTGATTTCTAACATTTCATGCGGAATTTAAAATTAACAGTAACATAACGTTTCATCAACCCATCTTTGACTCACCATGCATAACTACTTAATTTGTAAATTTAATAATACCTTCTATCGTCATTACAATTTTTTAAGCTATCGTGTCTATACACCTTACTTCTATTTGATTTTACTACTTTCCCTTACGTAACAAAAAAGTATTTAAACAGCAAAGTTGTTAATAGACTATAGTATTTCTAATCTTAGTTGGAACGGCAATAAAAATAAGACTACGAGGAGTGTTCATATGCACTGCCCGGCAAATGGGAAATTTATATACTACCAGTGTTTTTACTTCCAAAGCGTTCCTGGTACAATCATAAAAAAGTTCTGTCGTGTGGCCCTAGTCGTCCAGATAATTAGTAAAGGCGCTATCAAATATATTTGAGTAATAAATGCTCGGATAGCTAGACCGGACACCTGCTATCTAAAGCTAAATAATTTCGCCAGTTCACAATATTTTTTAATCACTCGATAGAAATCCGGAATTTGAAAATAAGGATTTGGATGTTCAAATTCAGCGAGTTATTTGAAATATTCATGAATGCTTGAAGAAGGAAAACTGTGTCACACTTTACAAAATAAAATTGTGAAAATAATGTGCGAGTTAACGAAACTAACTCGTATGTTAGGTATGATGTGAGAGGGGCGTAGTTGGGTCACCCTTCCACTGCAATCCTTAATAAGCTCACCACTAAGGTTACTGTTTACTGCACAATTTAGTTCTTCTCGCGAAGATTATGGTTGTATGGAGTGATATTATCTAGAAATCGGCAGATTTTAAGTTGGTAAAACAAAATATGCTGAACCTTATTTTTCGTAAGCAGGGGCATGAACATAGTATGTGATCAGCAGTTTCGTCTTTTACGCAGCAAAACCAACAGTCCGTTTGTTGGTTCAGACCTAAATACAAACTAATTCACTTGTTTCACTCTTTCTCCTTCAATCAGTACCTCGTAATTTTACAGTTTGTCATGTTTTCTTCTCTTTCAAAAACTTTTACTTTCGTCTTGCTTACATTTACTTTCATTAAAAAGACGGTACAGCAGACTAGCTACCACAAGCTACGACAAGCGTTCAACATTTCCACAATCTCTGTCGTACCAATTTCATTTCCATTGCAACTTTCACTCATGTCTCCGAGTGGGGCCTATGCTTGTGTACCCTCTTTCTTAAAAAAACTTTTGAAGTATTCCTCCCATCTTTTTACAACGAATTTCTCTCCTTTTACCATACTACCATCTTGGTTTTTGATTTTTTTCAGTTGCGAGGTAGTATTTTTACCTCTGGCTATTCTCATGGACTTCCAGGGAAATCGTCAGATAACATTTTATGGAATTAATCTTTATCACTTCTTTCGTGCCACAACCTCTTTTAACCTTTTGTTTCCATCCTTAATCGTTGGATTTTGTGGCCAACCAATCCAATATCTAATACTGCTTTTTAAACCTCTACGCACATTTTCTGTAACTTATTCTTTCCTTCTTTTACTTACACCACACACTTTAAAAGCAACATCCACGATTCCTTTCTTAAATGACCTCCACAATTCTTCAACCTCACATGCTTCATCTAATCTGTCAAATTTTTTAAACAATTTATCTACGAACTTCTCTTTTACAACTTTAAAAACATTGTTTTTGTTACCACAAGATTCCACTCCAACCATACTTCAAGCAGTTTTTCTTCGTTTTCATTCACTCTACCATCACAGTATATTCCCAGAACATATGATATTGATTATTTTTGTTTGGAAACTTTTTTATATACCGCAAATCGCGTGACGTCAGCACTAAGGTAGCACTTTAAACGCAAATAGGTAACGTTACTCGCAAAAGCGCTTCGTACTCTTAATCGAGAAAAATAGTTCTATATAGGAAGCTTGTAGTTTTTGTATAAATTTGTAAATGATGCAGTTTTTTATTTATATTGGTAAATATATTATTTATTATTTTATTACCAATAATTTTTATCTTTATGTTTTATTTACTATAAAAAAATGAGTTACTGCATTTTTGCTAAGTGACAACGCGACGGCAATCAACAGGAAGATAGTCTAGAAGATGGATGAAGAAGTTGTAGGATGATGTCGGTTCCTGCCTCTGTTGAATCTCGCTGTGCTTCATTAAGATGTTAATCTTCGATAGCTTGGGTTGGTCGCTATTCGTCCTGCTTTACTGTACATTGCGGAATTGTGAGTTATAGAATGGTTATTCTTTTCATTACACGTTGGTTTGTTTTTCAAGGAAATTAAAAAAACTCTATAATTACCCTGTTTAGTATATTACGATGCTATACAAGAGACGCCATTTTGTCGTATATTTAAAAGTTGATTAATTTACAAGTTCAGGTTTCTTTTATCCTGTAGAATTTTGTCACTGGCTGTCGACCTAAACTGTATTTTTTACTTAATAGGATTCACATTTTATTCTATTACTGCAGTAAAAATGAATATTTTTGTTAAAACTAAAAAAATAATGATACATGATACATGGGTTTTCTAAGCGAAGCTTGCTTGTTCTCTCTACGAAGACGATGGACGAAGTCACCAAACGGAAGTCGCCAAAATAGTTTAGTAATAGCAGCGCTGATGTCAGCTTTTGGTTTTGGTTTTGCTTCTGACTTTTATGTATGATTGGTTGCCTATAGCAAGCGCCTAATCTAAGGAAAGCAAGTAAATAATTAGTTGCCCATAGCACGCGTCTATCGGCTGTAATAATGAAGTTTTTAAATCAAGGAATGGATTAAAGAACATTCTACTGTTAAAAAATACGGAATTTTCAACACTAAGCATCGGAGTTTTTTTCAAACTAAATTTACTTAATGAAAACACAGTAAGGGACTAAATAAAACTCCATATATAAAGTAAGAAAAATGAAACTCTCCCAGAATGTTGTCCCATTTGTCCTTGGGAAATCCTTACTGTTTGGCCTAACAGCAGTTTGATTAGTGTTTTTGTCATTACGATTTTCGTTCAACGAATCGTCATTTATGTTTGAGTCTGTACCTTGATCATGATTTACACATTTTTTGTCTAGGCCTAATTGTAGGTCATTATTAAGGTCTGAATCATTACATTGTTCAAAATTTAGTTCTTGTATGTCTAAGCCTAGGCCTACCTCAGGGTCTCCTGTCAAATTATCAGTAATAACATTTTCTTCTTTTACCCAAATTGGTACTGCATCTTCTATATTAGTATTTTCACTTGAATTAACTTTAACTTTCACTGCTTCTTATACGTTAACAATTTCATTGGAATTAACTTCTATTCCTGCATTACAGTCACTTTTAGACATGCTAGGCCTATCTGTCACTACTATTGAACTTATAGTAGAAGCCTGGCATTGTTCTTAAGCATATAGTTTCACTCATTTTCCTTGTCTTTTAGTTTATTCATAATGCCACGAGTTCTTTTTTAAACATGTTGAAGTAATTTCACAAATCCAATATTAATTTAAAAACTACAACTAAACACATTCCTCACTTTCACCATTAACAAAAACAATCAACAAACACCAAACCTACAAAAATCAGCTGATGTAGAAACTGATAACAAACAAGTGGTTTTTATTGTAATGCTTAGCTGAAGTGCATTTTCTGACCTCTGCTTAGCAAAAGTGCAGCAACTACATGTAGTTACTACATTTCTGCTTAGCAATCATAAACTACTAAGAGTTTTTCCTAAGTTTGTCCAGGTTATTAGCTGTAGATACTACATTTTATTTGCAAAAAAATCCCGTTTAGATATTTTTTACTGCGTTTCTGCTAAGCTAAATAGATAGATCTCGTTAAGACGAATCCATTTATGTTTATAACTTAAAAAGTCACAATTTGTCACTTACCGCGTTTTTGCTCACTGTTTTCTGCTTTAAGAACAAAAAAATGTATCGCTTAATTATCAGCTTAAAATAGTTTAGTTAACTTATCTTTATAGTAAGCGCTATGATTTTTATACCACATGATGTGAATTCCGTATTTTGCAACAGTAAAATGTTCTTCAATCTATTTCTTGATTTAAAAACCTCAATAGTACAGCCGATAGACGCGTGCTATAGGCAACCAATTATTTACTTGGTTTCCTGAGATTAGGCGCTTTGCTATAGGCAACCAATCATACATAAAGTCACAAGCAAAACCAATTAGAAAAGCCGACATCAGCGCTGCTATTACTAAACTATTTTAACGACTTCCGTTTGGTGGCTTCGTCCTTCGTCTTCGTAGAGGGAACAACCAAGTTAGCTTTAAAACACCACGTATAAATAAATAAAATCAATTAATTTAAAAGGCCATAAACTAGTGAAAAATTCTAAAAAGACAGGAGGTTTTTAACTGTAAGCTGATTGTACAAATTTTACAATATATCATCAAACAAGAAACGTGTAATTGTTTAATATATTTTATCAAGAAATTCACGGCGGTGAAGCCAGAAAAGCCTACAGCAAATAAAATATACGAGCCAGCCAACTAGCTATCAAAGACTTAAAATCTTAACGAAGCACGGCGAGATTCAGCAAAGGCAGGAGCCGACATCATCGTACAACTTCTTCATCCAACTTCTAGAATCGTCCCTTTTGCTTGCCGTGTCGTCGTCACCACAATTACCTTGAAACTGCCTTTGCAGCATATAAAATCCTTAAAAACAATAAAAAAAAGGTTTGTGTATTGCTCTATAAAAAAGCCAAGATGAATTTTTTTCATAACGGTAGCAAATTAAAAAATGTTATTAATTACCAACATTTTAATTAGTTTTTGAGTATAACTTTTCAATCATCAAATTTATTAAAAATGAGATTATTGTATAATTTACAAAAAAAAAATTTATTTTAAACTCACAGAATAAAAAATTAAAATCACATCCTTCCAAAATATTTCAAATAAATGCTTATTAAATGGAGTAAAGGAGCATGTACCCTCATACTTTACTTCACTATTACAAAAGTTGGGTACACTATTTTTAATTTTACAAGAAAGCAATTAAACAGATTAAAAAACAGCTAGCGCCATTTTGTAGGTTTTTTTAATGCCTAAAAATTTTATTTACACACCTTTTTTTTAAGTTTTAAAAACAATCGCAAAAATCAGTTTTTCGTCACTCTACCGAACCGTCTATTTTGTTTCTAGACAAACTAAAAAGTTGAAAGACACTTTTACTTTGCCTATTTGCACTTGGTCTACCAGATTCGTAATATCGTATCTAGTTACACTCCTGGTCTCCTGCAAATGCTTTCTTTGATCAAAATACGATATGAAGTCACTGTTGTAAATTGCACAAGTAATATATTTAATATCTTTGTTTTAGGAGCCTGATCAAAAAAACGAAGATTCTAGAGGGATAATAACTTTAAATCTAAGATCAAATCGTTTAAAAGGACATATTATACTTGGAAATTATGGGGTACGTTATTTGTAGCTGTTTAATTTTATTATTTATACAAAGAGAATAAGTAAAGTTTTGCACGCAACCACGTGGCGCAGGAGTCGGAGTCTTGGTGCATGTGAAGACGTATTCATACTTACACATTTTCCGCAGCGCCAAACCGGTGGGCTCAGTTGTTTGTCAGTAATGGTTTTAGATGGCATCTTGGTCACGAAATAATATTTTGATGGTTTTGCGGTGTAACTTCGCTCGTGGTTTAAACATAGACCAGTGCTTAAAAGAAATGACTCTTGCACTAGGTGATGATTGTCCACATCGTACGACTATATTCAGGTGGTACAGAGAACTCTACAGGGGAATTTTCAGTCTGGAGGACGCTAAGAGGACGGGGAGGTCACCAAAGTCCGTTATGGAGGAAAACGTTACTGCTCTGAGGAAAATGCTTGACGAAGACAGGCGAGTGACTTACCACCAGATTGAGGAAACCTTAGGCCTAAATGCACCGGCAATTCGTTCGATTCTGAACCAAGTCTCAAAACAAAGTTTGGGTCTTTCATGACGAAGATACACCTGTCTTCTTCTTCTTTAGTACCATGCCCTTTTAGAACGTTGGTCACCAACAAGGCAATCCTTACTCTGTCGACGGCAAGTCTGAACAGAGAGCTTAAGTTGAGTTTATACCAGTCACGTAGATTCTTGAGCCATGATGCTATTCTGCGGCCCGGCTTTTTTTTACCATAAATTTTTTTCTGCATGATGTTCTGCTGTAATTGGTATTTTCCGCCTCTCATATCATGCCCGAAATATTGCAGTTTCCTTCTTTTGACAGTGGTTAGAATTTCGGTGGATTTATTCAGTCGTTGGAGTATTACCAAGTTGGATACTTTTACCGTCCATGAAATTTTTAATATTTTCCTGTAAGCCCACATCTCAAAAGCTTCAAGTCGTCTTTCTTCGTACTTATTTATAGTCCAGGATTCTATACCGTATAGCAGGGTAAAGAAGACATAATATCTGAGAAGTCAGATTCTTAGAGTTAACTTCAGATCTCTACAGCACAAGACCCTACTCATGTTTATAAATGCTGCTCGAGCCTGCTCAATCCTGGATTTTACTTCAGTTTAACTTTCCGCGCTGTTATTATGCTGCCTAGATATTTTATTTGGTTTACTTGATTTAATAGTTCACCCCCAACTGTTATGTTAGCTATGATATTAGGTTGCTTGCTAATTACTAATACTTTGGTCTTTTTTGCATTTAATCTGAGTCCGGCCATTGAACATTTTTTAAAGACTGCATCCAGTATCTGTTGTAAATCTTCCTGAATGGAGGCCAACAGTACCGTATCGTCTGCTTAGCGAAGGTTGTTTATGATTTCGCCCTTTATAATAATGCCGGCTTGTATATCAGTTAAAGCTTCCCTAAATATTCTTTTTGAGTATAGATTAAAGAGCAAGGGCGATAAGATGCAATCTTGCTTTACTCCACGTTTAATCTTTACTTCCGGTGTATCATCACCATCTATTCTAATCACCGAAGTTTGGTTCCATTATCCTAATATCCCTTTCGTCCAGACCTCTATGGTCTAAAGTCCCTACCAATACATCAGGTTTGACCCTGTCGAACGCCTTTTGGAAGTCAATGAAGCATGCATAGACATCAACTAACATTTCACGACTTCTTTGAGCCAGGACATTTATCCCAAATAGAGCCTTCCTTGTGCCAAAGCTATTGCGGAATCCAAATTGCGATTCGTTTAAGTATTCTCCACACTTGTAATAGATCCTGCCATGAATAATACACCTGAAGCAGTTAAAAATTCCCGATCAGTAAAGAAGAAAATAATAGCTTTATTTTTCAAAATAAGAGGAATTATGGAGCGTGTCGTTTTGGACACACAAAAGACAGTTACAGCTAAGTGGTACACTAAACAGTGCCTTTCTAAAGTAATCGACTCTCTAAAGGACTTCTGACCAAATTCTAGAATGGACAGCTGGTTCTTTCTTTGACAATATTCCAGCTCACCGCAAGAAAGCCTGCACCGAATATTTGACCACTACAGGACCGAAACTGCTTAAGTACCCTCCTTACAGTCCAGACCTTGCTCCCTGTGAATTTGCACTGTTCTCCCATGTGAAAATGAAGTCGAAACGGAGACGGGGTCATAAGTCAGTTGTCATCAGACATCCTTAGACTTTGTTTTGCCTAGTCTGAGGTTATGTTGTTTGTTATTATCTGAGATCAATAAATTAAAAGTTAATTTCAGAACAGCGTGTATTTATTTTACAAATATAGTGGACACTTGACCATAATTACAGTGATGTTTGTAAAACATTTTTAAAACATTCAACCTTCATTTTAAAAAAGTATTTGCAAAAGCTTAATTGCTTTTTCCAAACCCGATAAAAAACTTAATATTAAATTATTAGGGAGGACAATGATAACTAACTAACCCGACTAATTAAAGTTAATTTTCCTTATACAAATTTATTACTCATACAGGCGCGTCCATGTCGCGGGAGTGGGCTCGATTTAAGAATGGAATAAAAGGAAATAGGGCATACCCCGGGGCGGACATAGGTTCCGACCACAATTCTGTGAAAGGCAACTTGGATGTAAAATTAAAAGTACTAAAAAGAAGCCACAGGAAAATCCTGCTGGATATGACTAAACTTAAAGACGAAGCTACACATGTAAGAGCAAGGGAACGAGTAAATGAGGAATTTGCATTAATAAGGTCAACTAAATCAACTGACGCAAGTACAGATAATGCCTTTGATCAGATTAAACAGGCAATAGTAAGAGTGAAACAAGAGAAAATAGGATTTGCTAACCCAAAAACTAGTAAAGAATGGATGACAGAAGACATTTTGCTGATGACGGACGATCGGAGAATACATAAACATAAAAACATTGAAAGTAAGAAAGAAATAAACAGAGAAATAAAAAAGAAGATCCGAATAACAAAAGAGAAATGAATGAAAGCAAGATGCAGAGAGATTGAAGTACTGCAGAATAAACATGACAGCTACGGAGTTTATAAGAAAATAAAGGAGTTGACGCATTCCAACAAAAATCAATCCGCATTAGGTATAATAAATAAAAAAATCAGATGATAACGGAAGAACAGGAAATCCTAAAAATATGGCAAACATATGTTCAGACGATATTCGCTAGTGATACGCCACTAACATACGACAGAAATAATGTGATCAGGCCCTAACAATTCCAAAATCAAAAATAGTAAAGGCACTTAAACTCAGTAAAAACGGAAAAGCTACGAGTCCAGACGAAATCCATATAGAAACACTAAAACTGCTATGAGAAGAGAATCATATGAGAAAAAACCATATCCCAAAAAGTGTGATGGCTTTAGATTTATAAGCCTGATGAGTCAAGTGCTGAAGATCCCACTTAAAATAATACAGGCTAGAATTTACCACAAATATGAAATCGGTCAAAGCGACACTCAATTTGGATTTTGTGAAGGACTAGGAACAAGGGAAGCACTAGCCAGTTTGTCAATACTCTTCCAGATATGTCGCGACATAAGAAAAGATCATCCATGCCTGTTTTATAGATTATAAGAAGGCTTTCGATCGCGTCAATCATACCGTCCTTCTGTCATTACTTTATCCAACCGAGTCATTCCGGCTATACTTCTCAGACTACTCATCTCCTCAGCAATAATTCTATTTTCATGCTTCTTCAGCCAAACCCTACATTCACTACCATAAATAAGTGTAGGAATTAACACACCTCTATGCACAGCCATACGTGCCTTTTTTGACACTTTCTGGCTGTTTATAAAGCTATGTAGTGCCCCAATAGAGAAAGTTGAAAAATTTAAATACCTTGGCAGCTTCATAACAACAAACGTAGACCCCGACGTTGAAATAATATCAGGGGTATAGAGCGAGCCAGAGCCACATTTCTAAAGATGAAAACCTACTATGTAATCCAACATTAAACTTACAAATACGATACCGTTTCGTCAAGGCGTACCTACACTCAGTTCTCTTGTATGGAGCGGAAACATGGACACTAAAGGTGAATACCATGAACAGACTCGAGGCTTTTCAAATGTGGATCTTCCGCAGACTATTAAAAACACCATGGACTCAATATGTAGCTAATAACGAAATACTTAGACGTATGGGAAGGTAAAAAAAACTACTTACTACAATAAAGCAAAGAAAGACTGCTTATCTAGGTCACATTTACCGTAATAAGAAGTATAATATCCTGAAATTGATAATCGAAGGTAAAATTAAAGGAAAACGTAGACCTAGCCGCAGAAAACATTCGTAGCTAAAAAATATACGCGATTAGACTGGTATGAACACATTAGTTTTGATTCATGCAGCCAATAAGTATGCTGAAATTTTTGCCGACCTTCATTGAATGGAGATAGTACCTGAAGAAGAAGAAGTAGAAAAGGTTTTTAAAATCACCAAAAATACCAAATACCAAAAATATGGATCGTTACAAAACATATATAAATTTTTAAAAGAGTTATATATTTTAAAACTTTGTAACACTTATCTGTATCAGATGTCTGCAGAGGGGATCTTTTCCTCTACGACTTTATCACATTTATCTCCCACGTGGTTGTTGCTAACCAAAACTCCAACTGCCTTCTAGAAAAACTTCTTCCATAGAATAAAGAAAATGATAGTGTCGCACCTAACAAGTGGACTCGCACGAGCATACCCACAAAGAAACAATAGTCTACCATACTCGATGTTCATTGACACCGACTGATCTTATCAAAAAGGACAAAAAAATTACTTTAAATACAAGGACTTTACTTTCGAACCATCAAATATTAAAAATGGCTTCCAATCCCGCTAATCGCCCGACAAATGTGATTCTTCCCAAACTGCAACCATCAAGTTTTACTAATTTTTTACCAAGACAATGCCAGCTTTGACTCATCAGTTTAAACGATTGTCTATTAAACCATACAAAATATCAAATTAATGGGTCAACCACCGTACAGCCCTGATTTGATATCAATTGATTTTTTTTGTTTCCCTCATAAAGAAAAATGTGGATTGTGTGTCAACCTAAGTTAAAGATTTAAAATTTGATTAAACATGCTTAGTGAATAAAAATAAAGACTAAAATACAACTAGAAACGAATTTTTGGCTGTACTTTTTTAATGAAGCACTTTTGTTTTCATTAATAATTATTACAGTTATTTTTTGAACAAAAGTTATTACCTTATAATTTTGTTGGTGTGTTTTTTAGAGTTTAACCGAATTAGATGTAAGCGAAAACAATATAGAAAATTTGGATCTCAGTGCTGTAGGACAACTTCAAGTTTTACAATGTTCCAGGAATGCCCTTACAACTTTAACATTAAACGGAAAAAAGCTTACTTCAATTATCGCTGGAAATAATAGTAGGTATATACTTAATTAACTATTGTTAACTAAAGCTCATATAATATAAATGTGCATGCACGTCATAGAGCGAGTATGAGGTCACATTTGAACAAAGTTGCCAGACTTTGACAGTAGTACAGACATTGAAGAAATAATAGGGTTACGTTGTTGATCATTTAATAAACATACTTTACCATTAATTAGTCTAGGACATTGCAATAAAACTTTGAGAATTTTACCTAAACAAAAGTTTTATTAATAAAAACTATTCAAGTTAGTTTATTAAAGCTTTATTTAATTAGAATCAACATAGAGTTAATAAATGGCAGTAACAAAAAAATAATATTAATCATATTTTTATTAATAAAAATAATACAGATTAAAATACTTCACAATGAAGTTATAATGCTATTTAGGGGCTGACATACTCACCTAATAGCTGCTTTTTCATTTCAAGCAAAATATTAATAAATTACCTCTTGTACAGCCGTTATAGGTAGTAATGGTCCATTATTTTCACGTTCTCGCTCAAAATAGTCAATTAATAATGCAGCGAGTTCTTAAGAGCGACTATTTAGTTTTTTTGGCATATTTGCACACAGTTTTTTAGTAATAATAAAAGCAAAATTTAACAGAGTCAAAATTAAATTATAATCAAAACCAATTTGACAACGTCTTAAAAACGTATATAAAATTGCCAACTTATGAATTAACTGTCAACTGCCAGCTGGCGCTTATAGATCTTCAATCGGAAAAACCGTTTTTATTAATACATAATAAAACTTAAACTGTGTGTAATATTTAATGAAATATGTATGTATAATATCTGCAATTTTATATACCGTCTAAAATAATATAAAAATTGTAATATTTAACAAGACATTGACTTGATTAATAAAATAAAATATTACAAACAGACTGACCCGATAAGTTCAAGATTGTATAAAACGAACGGTGATTTTTATTATTGTTGGTATCAAGTTTTAAAACGAACAGATCATTGATGACGTGCACGCACATTTGTTTTGTATGAGCTTTAATTGTTTACTTGTTGTTGACACAGAAATGTGTGGCTTCGCCATGGCTGTTTAACTTATACATAGACGATTGTTCATTTGAGAGTGCGTATGGATTGAAAATGAATGACTTGATCGTCAAATGCCTTATTTACGTCGATGATCATGTTATATTAGCGTCATCTGAAGAGGAAATGCAGGCGATGTTTAATGTTATGCATAATGCCCTGAAAATCAAAGGGATTAAAATAAATTTAAGAAAAACGAAAGTAATGGTTTTTAAAATAAAAGAAAGCATGACAAACTGTAAAGTTCTGATCAAGGGAAAAAGAGTAAAACAAGTAAATGAGTTTGTATGCTTGGGTTCAAAGTTTACGAGAGGTGGAAAGTATGACAGTGACATTGAGCGAAGGGTGTTTGCAGGAAAACAAATGAATGGGGCACTGCATAGCATTATGAGCAGCCTGAAAGTGTCAAAAAAGGCACGTCTGGCTATGCATAGAGGAGTGTTGGTTCCTACACTTATGTATGGTAGTGAATGTTGGGTTTGGCAGAAGAAGCACGAAAATAGGATTAATGCTGCGGAGATAAGTAGTCTGAGAAGTATAGCCGGAGTGACTCGGTTGGATAAAGTAAAAAATAGTGAGATAAGAGAACGCTGTGGTGTAAAAGAAGATGAGGTCACAAAGATAGATAAAGGAATGCTTAGATGGTTTGGACACGTAAAAAGGATGGAGGAAAGAAGATTGACGAAACGAATTTATAAGGCGAGTGTAAATGAACAGGTTGGTAAGGTCGACCTTGGCGAACATATCTCGATCAGATCAACATTGTTTTAAAAAAAGGCCAGATCAAGAGTACCAACAACCGATCAGCATGTATAAGAGCACTGATGAAAGTAGAGGAAGCAAAAGATGTGTGTAAGAACCGTAGCGGAAGTGCCTACCCCTACGAAAAAAAGGCGTGACTATATGTATGTATGTATGTATTGTAACAATTTATCATTAAAATAAAAATCTAAAACGATACATATTGTTATAATTATTTTCTTTACAGAATTGAAAAATATATCAGTATCCTATCCTCCGAAAGGTCTTAAACATTTGGATATTTCGTATAATGAACTGGAAGTTCTTCCCGAATGGCTCTCAGAATGTAACGAGCTAAGATCTCTATTCGCAAGTAACAACATTCTGGTGTATCTACCACAACATTTATTTTCGAACGAGTTGCCCTTCCTACACACACTCCAGTTGGCTTACAACCAACTACAAAGTCTTCCGCAAATAACAAACAGATTACCTACTCAGGAGATGTTTATGCAAAATAATAGTTTATCATCATTACCAGACACATTTTTTAAATTTCTTCCCAATTTAAAGGTACTGAATTTATCGAATAACAGATTGTGTGATCTTCCAAAATCGAATGAAGTCTTGCAAATCGAGAAGTTGTTTTTAACAGCGAATTGTCTTATCGACAAATCTCTGGATAGGTTGGCACCTTTTTTGAGAAATATAAAAATTCTTCACGCTGCTTACAATAATTTCACTGCTTTGCCGGAAAATTGTGCAATATTTTGGTCAGAATTGGAAGAACTAGTTTTATCCGGTAATAAACTTTTAAAACTTCCCGACAACATCGACAAATTGAAGCATCTATCCGTTCTAAGGGTCCACTCCAATTTATTACAAACTATACCGAAGTTATCCACTCTATTGTTTTTAAGAGTGTTAGATCTAGCTCATAATCAGTTGGACCGTATTGATCTCACTTCGTTGATTCCTCCGAATTTAAAGTTTTTGGATTTGTCGTGTAACACGAAGCTTCACGTGGACTCGCACCAATTTAACACATACAGAACCCAACGACCCATGAGTCTCGTGGACGTTTCCGGAAAAAATCGAACAACTTTACCTCTAACACCTTCTCCATTTTGTGAAAATGATTTTACCGAACACTGCTGGTCTGTCGGATTTTCCGAAACAGCCGGCAGTAAACAGAGACTTTACATATCGCAAATTAGACTACCAGCATTTTGCAATACAGAGGCTTTATTCGGAATGTTTGATGGTGAGTCCAATAACGATATACCGACCGGTATCGATAAAGTAGTTCCTCGGATTCTTCTCGAGGAAAGAACGGTCAAAGAAACCGCTCATGATTATATGAAGTACACAATGTTGTCTCTACAAAAAATTTTAAGAGATAAGGGACAAAAACAGGGTCTCAGTGCAATATTAACGCACGTTTTAAAATCCAAGCAAACCGCCGAATATTCTTTCTGCGGTAGCATTAAGAAATACATCATGAAAATTGTGAGCATAGGAGATATACGGATTGTACTCGGTAGAGTGTCTGGACCGGTACGAGTTTTGCCTGAAAAGCAACGAAAACAAATACGAACGAACCCTCAGGTAAACCTAACAATACCGGATCCCGATGTCACTGAAATCTTCTTAGAAGAACGAGACGAATATATGATCATAGCCAATAGAAATCTGTGGGATGTTATAACTCCAGAAAACGGCATTAAAGAAGTAACGTTACAAAGAAATGTGATTTTAGCGGCAAAGAGGCTGCAAGATCTTGCGCAAAGTTACGGCGCCGAAGAAAATTTAAGCATAATCGTTGTCAAGTTCAATGTCTTAAGCTCCGACGTGGATTTATTAATGAGGGAGCTAAGGCAAACGATAAGAAAGAATAAATATCATAGTGAAATAAGTAATGCAAATGGGGAATGTCAACCTGGATGCTGCTGTGAAGCTCTAAACCAGGAATGTTTAAATTGCTTAGAACAAATTCCCATTCCTCCTCCAATGCTTCCGTGCGACGACAGATCTTCGCCCAGTGGTCAAAGCGAGAACAACTGCAGTGATTGTAATTATTCCGCTAAAATGTTTATTAACCAACTAAACAAGCAGAACGAAAGCAGATCTGTGAGGAGCCTCACGCCATCAATGTTCGAAACTGTAGACATAAAAACTAACCCGGAGAGAAGAAGTTATAGGGGTGTTGCAAAAGCGTTACGCCAAAGAAAAGAAGAAGAAAGAAACAGGGAAGATTCAGATTCTGCGTTATCCGAAGAACAGTTTAAATGTTGGGAATACATGCTAGAACAAAATACGCAACTTCTTTTCGATAAGGAATTAAATACGTTAAATAAAAATATGAAAAACAAACCTTCCTCTTTGAAGATGGTTCCGTTATCGAGAAGTTCTCCCCAATTAGCCGATGCTGCTACGAATAATACCGATCTATCTTCTTTTCTTTCAAAACAGTTTGGCAGTACCAGATCATTCAATCCTCTGTTATCTAGATCCGGTTCTAGATTTGCATTGGATAAGAAACAGCTGTTAGGAGGACCTCACGCTGCATATTTTGGTAGTTTACAGAGACTTATGCCGTATAATTTGGAATATGATTTTGCTCTGATGCACGAGCGTGGACTTGCGGATTCTCTGGATCTCGATCGAATGCAGCAATATTGGGGGGTTACAACCACTGAATTGTAGCAATATGGATTTTAAAATATTGCAACCGATGATTCACTTTTATAAAATATTAGTGTACAGACAAATTAATAAATGAAAATTGATGATGCTATAAATATATTTAAAAAATATGTGAATAATTTTCGTATAATTAAATGATAGAGTAGGTTATGTTTGTTTTTTATTTAAAAATATATTAGTTTTAATATCAGGTCCAAAATGAGGTTCACATTGCTTAAAACAGTACAATACCTATGCAATGAGCACAAAATAAGGCTCATTTTATGTACATATGAAATATGCATTTATACAAATAAAAACTATTGTTAAATTAATCTTCGCATTAGCTACAGTTAACCTCCCCCTTTATATTGTATTGGTTTTTAGGCAACAAATGCGGTATAAATCATATGCCAGCTTTGTAATCACGGAGAATAGTCTCAAAAATTATCCGGGAATGTGCCGGAAACCTACGAACCTTGGCTAACCATAACAAGGTCACTTTGTCTTAGATGCCAGTGCATAGAGGTATTGTTGGTAACGAAGCAGCGGGCAAACTAGCTAAGCGGGGCTCTGGAACACCATTTATCGGGCCAGAACCATTAATAGGGATACCCAAGGCCAGCGTTAAAACAGCGATCAATGGCTGGGTCCACTCTCAGCATCAGCTGAAGTGGGCACAGCCAAAGGGAGCTCGGCACAGCAAGCTAATGCTAAAATAACCCTCACCTAAGCAGACAGGAAGGAAAGCTGCTCTTGCTAAATAGGAAAAAACTTAAAACAGTTGTAGGGCTTTGTTCCGGACACTGGTTTTTGAAAAAACATCTGCACAATATAGGCGTGTTTGACACAAAACCTATATGCAGATTATGTAATGAGAATGAGGAAACAGTCACTCAAATTATCTTCTAATGTAATGTAATTATTGTTCTCGGTGTTATTTTTTGTCGTGAAGATTATTTGTGTTAAGGGTAGGTCTAAAACAAAAGGGTTTGCACGAGAAGAAAAGTCGGTAACAAACCCAATGTGCGGCGAAAATATTCCTACAGCAACTAATATAAATGGGCTGCAAATGAACTAAAAAATGTAAGTAAAAGTATTGTAAACTTTAATAATTATGATTTACCTTTTAAATTAAATTAAATTAAATTAAATTCAAGCAGAGCTATTGACAATAAAAATTCCAGTGATTCAACATTTGAATTCGAGTATTTTGTCTTTAAGTATTTTTGTAAAAATTTCAAAATAAGGCTGCCAAAGGAATTTTCATAAAACTTTCATAGGTCATTAAAACAAAAACACACTATAGAATGAATATCCTGATAGAAATTTTTGCGCGGAAACGTTTTAAAAGTACATTTTAAAAAAAAAATGTGTGCTAAATTTACCATGGTGGTCATTTCAAGGGTAATTATTATAACAAGTTTTACCTCGATTAAACACTTAAAATTCCTCGTACTTTTTTGCAACACAATTAACACATTATAATTCACCTATTCCGCACTTTATTTTGCAATTATTTAACAAAATAAGCGTCAATATTATTATTGCATTATTGATAGATACAAACAATTAACCCGTTTGACAAATGACAGGCATTTAAACTCGTATTTGGAATTGCGACGTTGCCAAAATGCGCGTAAATCTTTTTTTATAAATGATAGATTCGACTGTTAATCGATGATGAACATTAAAAATTAGCCCAACCTAACTCAACAGCCTAACCTAACACAAACAGTACCTTTTTTAACCAATTGAAACATCTGTTTAATTAAGGCGATAAAAGTAAATAAATTGATACTAATCTAAACGCGCTCGCTTCGCTCGTGTAAAAAGGTTAGGTGTCAGTCGTCAATTCAATTTCAAAAATTAATAAAATAATAGATATGACTGTTACATAGTACGTAAGTTTGCTGTACGGGCTGTTGCTGTCGCAGCAAAGGTTACAAAGATGGTACAGCAGCCCCGTCCAGCCTTCGGCATTTCAACCGCAATCATGTCATACCCTGCACTCTTCCCAATTTCATCGGTAGAATTTGTAAAATAAAACAAGCTTTTACTTCTTTTCTTATATTTATCGATAGACATAGAAACAATAAATAAAATTGAATACTTTGACGACTAGAATATTAAAACAGACACAGATCATTTATTATTTTCTCATTGACTAGACTGTAGGTACTATTACCTACTATATACGGTTGTAAGTTGAGAAAACAATATGTTTTTGGTATTTCTTTAGTTAGAATATCATAATAGTATCTATATGTAATGTGTTCAATTGTAAGCTTTATGGCTTATACAACTGTAATAAGAAATATTTACATATTTAAACATTTTATTTTGTTTACGTTTACGTTTGAATTAAAATTTATAACAATTTAACAACAAAAATTTTTCATTTATTTTAAATGGTACATATCAATAATTCCATATATGAATAAACATTAAATGATTGTGGTAATTATTTTGAGTTGAGTTAATGGCTTGAACCGTAATATAAAGAAAAAAATTAAAACAAAATTTTTTTTTTATTGCAATAACTTTTTTATGTTAATGGCCCAAATCTTCATTAAAATAAGAATGACATTTTAAAACACTAACCTTTTGTAAAGTCAAGTAAAAATTTAAAATGACATTTTATAGATTATTTTAAAGTAGATTTTTAAAATTATTTTACCATTTCTCTTTCAGTTATTTTTTAAAAAATACTGGATAGCACAGAAAAAATGCCTGGACCGATTCGTGTAAAAATAAATAAAAAATTTTCATTTTAAAAATAATGTTACTATTATGATATTCTGTAACAAAACTTCTTAACTATTTGGTCACAGCCAATTTCAACATTTCTTTATCTCAAAACTTTGTACAATAACTTTTTGAAATTGACCGATTGTTGTGCATTTCGGCACTTTCAGGACAACTCTGATCACGTTAACTAATCAAAAGTAACACCCATCTCTAGTCCCTAAAAAACCGCGATTATTAAAGATTGCCGCTACAGAGTCAACTGTTCCATTCTCTAGTTATTTTTTAATAACGTGATTTTTAACTTGAAAGCTTTCTTTATTAAAAACATTCTGATTGGTAATCAATAAATAATAAATAGGTAGGTACATTAAATAAATTTAATTCTTTGATTATGGAAGGGTCACGAAAAATTATTAAACTTAAATATTTAAACGTAAAAGATTATGTACAATTGGTCGCAAAAATAGACCCACACATTTATAAACTTTTATAACTGAAAATTTAATAAAAGTATACTTAATACATCATTTTTTAGTCCTTATTTATTCACACCGGAAAGACTGTGGATTAATTTAAAACCTTTGCAGAACTCAAACAACTATGATTGATGTAAATGCAACAATATCAGAACCAAAAATTAGGAAAAGTGTAAGACAATGATGCTCGCTATTTGTTTACTTGCTACATATTAATAGAAGCATCATAAGAAGAGAAAAACCTTGAGAATTAAAATAAATGGGCAAAGAATACACTGTATTAAATTAGATAAGATATTGTTCACCTTACAATAATTGCAAATAAAACAAAAGCAATGATAGTTAGAAGAGAGATCGACAACCTTACCTATAACATAAAGCTTAAAAATACAACAATGGAAAAATTTAATGAATTCTGCTATCTTGGAAGCATCATCAAGTATAATAACAAGGCAAGAAACGACGTAAACAGAATAATTACAATAGACGAAACAAGCCTTTACCAAAAAACAAAACCTTATTACAAGCAAGCACATCACCGTGGAATCTCGTGAAAAATCTTTGTATGAAGCATATAATTGTATCGATGTAAAGCTTAGACGTTACAAAATATAAAAGAAAGGATGAAGACGATGGAAACGTGGTAAAGGATAAAAATGATAAAATGGATAGAAAAAAATCCAATAATCTATTGCAAGAAATTGGTAAAAAAGGTCTAATAAGCATCTATTATATATCTATTATACTCGTATATATTACATACATTCGAAAGAAAATAAAACTATTAGGCCATCAGATTTAGACATAACAAATTTATTAGTAGGGGTACGTTAGACTGTGTTGGATTTAGGACAATTGTAATTATTAGAAAACTCACGCGCTTTAAAATAATATTGTCTGTAGGAAAAAATCACGGAGTGATTGGGCGACATCTACTATTGATCATATAAACTTCACGAGGTGTGAACAACAAACTAACCTCCATTTGTTTATATGGGTGAAAAGTGAACTTTGTATATTATTTCGAGCAATTTAAGCATTGAAGTGTTTTATTTGAACGATATTTTGCGAAGAATTGGTGTTAATAAACCACAAAATCCGCATATGGCAATTCGATTATTCTTTGCGTACATTTCCTTCAAATCCTAAGGCAGCTTAGAAATGAAGGATGATCTTAAAGATACCAAGAAACCAATCTCAAAGTTTATGTTTGTTTGTAGCAAGCACTTTGTGAAAGATGATTTTTTTAGTGGTAAGTTTGATATTGTTGTCCAATGATCTATCATTTTATTTGTGATTATTTATAGTGACTTTAACAACACAGACAAAGCGTTTGAAAGATGGATTTGTTCCTATCTAGAACCTTTTAGTATTTAAGTATCAACATTCTTTAACTAAGAAAGATAGAAGTGACCGAAGTTAATTGGATTATAATATATAATTTTATATAATTAATTTTAATTTGTTGAACAGGTTCACACAAATAATAAATTATGTCCAAAATTGATATTTCGACTTCCATAGGCATTGCAACAAGAACTCCGGGGACAACAGAACTGAAAAACTTCGAAAACAAACCAAAATTAATACCAGGACACACCTAGTCTTTACTGGCATTTAAAAAGAATCCAGCGACAATAAAACTGAAACGTCGAAAGCAAACCTTAAATTCAGCTTCAATCCAATAGGTAAACACAAAAATCAACTCAAATATTTGAGATAACTAAAATTCCCTTTAATAAAAACTTTGGTTTTACAAGTGATCAAATGACAGAATATTTGTTGTTCATTGACAGCGCCATCTCGCGTTTCGTGAATTTTTACTATGGCAGTCGAAGCATCCTTTGTCAAGTCTAATGTGAAGTTAATTGTGATTCGCCGGCGCTGTATGAGTGCAGATAAAAAAGGTTTATTGGACTTAACTTTTAATTACTTTCTAATTTCAGTTTATGTAGGTAATATATAGTATAGGTGTTTGAAGCTAACATCAATTATGAGTTTGTCTTTATAGCTTGTAAAAAAATGGTTAAAATTGTGTTACTTGGCCCCTCAACTATCTTCGAACCTTGGACACTATCATGTTTGTTGTACCTTGGACACCAAATTTGTTAGACCGTCCAATACATCGAAAAACCTCCTCACCTTCTGTACAGGCTGAACAATTCTAAGAATCTCCGGCCAATGTTGATCATCTGCTGCTTCAAGAATCTTCTGCACAGACTAATGTTTTGTTGACACAAGAATGTTATACGCATGCTAGAAAATTAACAGCGCAGCCTAATTGTCCGCAGCTCAAAGAAACTATTGTCCATATTGATCATCAGCCTCCAGAACCATCATCGCAGCCTGCTGCTGGAATGATCACTCCTAAAATGATTCGTCCACACCCATAAGATGCACCACGAAAGGCAACACAAAAAGGTAAATCTGGAAAACTAACTGGCACACTAGAGAAGAATAAGAATAAGCTTTTAAAATCAGCCTAAAAAGTTGCGCCTAAAAATTACCCCAAGCCAAAAAAAAAAGAAAGAGAAAAGTAGATAGAGTAAAGAAAAAAATTATTTGTTAAAAATAATTTTAGAAAAGCTATTTCATCCATGACACTGATGATTCCTGTGAAGATGATATTAAACAAAAGATTAACATACCAAAGAGAGTAAATTCAAAAAGATAAATCTATTGTGTGCCATTAATTGAAAATTATTGGTATTTTTGTTGAAATGTAATTAATATAAAATTCATACACGTGATGTCAAAATACTATTTTAAAGACTGGGAAAAAATATAAAGTTATTTGATTATTTTTAAGTTGTTTCTAATGGTAATAAAAGGTTGTTTAAATTAGTAAAAACTTATAAGATTTAAGGTTAAAGATGTGATCTGATGTGAAAAAAAATATAAGAGTCAAGATAGTGTTGTACAGGATAAGGCTTTTTAAAATATTGCTATTTACGTTAGTGTTCATTATTGATAAAAGGTGTTGATATGATCAGTAATGTATCGTGGTCATTAAAAATAAAAAATAAACTCTCTACAGTAACTGCATGCGTTCTGTATTTGACCCTAGTATGTCCAAAGTATAACTAGACACCTGGTACGGTCCAAGGTCCATCAGGTCTGTTTTTCTTTTTTTTTCTAGCGGCTTTTTTCCCAGATTTATAAAAATTCCACAGTTTTTATTAATGAATTATTTTCATAATTTATTTTTTCAAAAAGAAATTTATGAACTGGCGTAGGTACAACAGGTTCCCAGAATATTTTTAAAGGTAGACTCTTGAAAAGTAGGTCAAAGTGACTCCCAAAAACATCGTATTTTATGGATGTTAAGTGCTTGGCAATAAATGAAGAATGGCTGTTGGAAATAAGTACTTCCAACTATACAATTCCTCTCTGAGAAACGTTAGATTCAAAGCTAACAACCAGTGAAATTATTCTGAAGATACAGGAGGCTTAAAACTTTAAGTTCCATGTATTTAAATATACAATATATTTTCGATGACAAGTGTGTTGTTTTATTTACCATGATAACAAAATTCACGGCGGTAAAAGACAATAAACCCTTTAGACTGTAGTAGGTAAAAAACCCATCAAGCCAGCTTGAATGAATTATTGAATGAATCTAACATCTACTTTGCGGAAGACGTCGTCAATAGTAAGAGCGAGTCGAAGTATCAGAGGTTCCGGTGAAGCTGCCCACACCTCAGCTCATTTCCACAGCTTCACGCTTCAACGCCACTGCTAGCTTTTCGTCGTCGTCACCCAGCGCGCTAAAAAGGCCTTGCCTTTCGAATATGATAATGATACTAAAATTTTGTTTCTTAAGCTGTAATTTTTTAAATAATAAACTATAGATTTTATTTCATATCAAACTAAAAATCAAAGTATATCGTTGTTGTCATTACCAGTAGCGGCGTTAGGGTAGGGTGCGGTGGCGAGACCGCCCAGGGCACATGTCATAAAGTGGCGCTGCAGCACCCCTTTATATCCTTTCGCTCATTAAGCGAGGCCTACTTACTCGTAAATTTCCAAAATTTCTTTTAATAAATGATTATTTCATTAAATCCTTTGCGTTTTATTAACACGCTTATATTAGTTTCACCTGTATGTTTGTTTGTAACTGACTCTTTGGCCTCGATTTTGCCCTACTTTAAGCAATCAGATTTAATTTAAACTTCGCACACTTGTCAAAGACCGACGACAATGCAATAATTCGATCAAAATATCCGATTATCCTGATTAGTTTCGTCAGGATTCATAAATTTCTTTAGGGATTCTTTGCATGAAAGTAAAAGAGATAGAACTAGTGCGTGAAATACGCATGCGCTTAGTTCCAATGTCATATTATAACTCACCCAATCCAATATACTGGTAAGAAACGTACCGAGGGATGAATGGCAAGAGGGTTAGTAAAACAAATAGAACTAAAAAGCGAAATATAAATTATAGTTTAAAAAAACTAAAAAAAACACGCATTTGGTGTTAATCAAACTGTAAAAAATAATTCTTAACATAAGAATAAAATTACTGACGAGAATATTAATGTCACTGTTCTAAAAGCATGGGGTGCTTTTATTTCGAAACGCAGAGTTAGTTTAAAAATGTCATACAAAGCACCCGTCAGTAATTTTATTCTTATGTTAAAAATTATTTTTTACTTTTTAGTTTGATTAACTCTAAAAGTCTGATTTTTAGTTTTTTAAACTATATTTTTTTTCGTATAGTATAGGTTTGAATTCCAGTTAGGGGGCGCCGCAGAGCTAAAACCGGCATTGGCCATTTTAAACAAATTGAATCTATTTAATACCATCAATTGTTCGAATTTTAATATAAACAAGAATTAGAATGTTCCTAATTTTGTTATTGTTATTTCAGTCGTTTACCAAAGAAATAGTTTAGGTACGCAACACGCTCAGAAACTGCTTTTTTGGACTCGCAGACTTCCAGGATTCTCTGACTGCTCGTAATCTTGTTTACTCGTCTAAAAAAACAGTATTTTCCGAAATTATTTTGTAAATTACTATTTTGTACCTAAAATAGCTTGTCTTTAGTAACAGTTGTCTCAGTAACGTCCATCTTTAAGAAATTAATTTTAAAATAGAGTTGGGCATAATCAAGTTCTTTTGCATCAGAAGCGACGAACATGTGACACTTAGAAACAATTCTGCCATTTGTTTAAACATAATTTGTAGCACTTTAAAATGACGCTTTGATATCAAGGCGGTTCCGATGGGGGCGAAGGGGGGTCAGTAGTGTGCACTGGACGGTTCTCCCAGCCAGGAATCCGGACTTTGAGGGAAATCGGGATAACCCCGAGGACTGCTGTCGTTGCTGATGTCTGTGTCTGCGCCTGCTGGAAGATTGTGAGCTAGAGACATACCAGGGTGAGAACCTTGACCTAAAATAAAAAAATTGTTAGTGTTTAAATAACTTTTTCCAGAAATTGCTTCACAACGCGAAAAATATTTTAAATAAAATCTTTACTTAAGTTTCACCAATCTCTTACTCTAATTATATAAAAACTAAAAAGCTATCATATTTGTGACCTTTGAGTCAGTGAAAAAAGACAAGGATGCAAGTTACATTAAATGTGCGTAGAGGTTCAAAAACCATTGTCAGAGAAGAAGAAAGCCAGGCTTGATTGGCTGGCTACAAAAGCCAATCAAAATCGCAAAGGGCAACGATTGAGGATGTAAACAAGCAAAGAATAAGTAAAAAAGGTTAAAAGGTGTGGAAAGAAAGAAGGAGAATAATAAAGATGAATTTGATAGAAGGTTATCTGACGATTTCCAGAACAATATTAAACTCTTCTGGAAGTCCATAAGAACAGCCAGAGGTAAAAATACTACCTCGCAACTGGAAAAAATCAGAAACCAAATGGTAGTATGGTAAGAGGAAAGGAATGGGTTTTAGAGATGGAAGGAATACTTCAAAAGTTTATTTGAGAAAGAGGATATACCGGCACAGACCCCATTCGGAGACACGAGTGAAAGTTGCAAAGTAAAATTAGTACGACAAAAATTGTGGAAGCGTTGAACAGTATGAGATTGGGTAAAGCTGCTGGGTATGACAGGATAACGGTTGAAATGCTGAAGGCTGGACAAATCGTGGTAACTAGTATGCTGTACCGCCTTTTTGTTGGAGAAGTGGTAACGTACCAGACGACTGGTGCAAGGCCGTTATCGTACCGCTTTACAAATGAAAAAGTTCGCAGCAGAACTGTAAGAACTACGGTGGTATTAGTTTACTCAGCATAGTCGGGAAACTGTATGCAAAGATATTGATTAAAAGAGTGGCAAATGAAACAGAAGCTGATATGGTATGCAAGCAGGATTTAAAAGAGGAAGGAGATGTATGGATCAGGTCTTTTCATTACGAGGTATAGTTAAAAAATTCTTGGCTAGAAGTCAGAAGGTCTACTGCAATTTTATAAACTTGGAAAAGGCCTATAACAGAGTGATGAGGAGTGAATTGTGGTCGCCATTGTCTGTGTATGGGGTGGGCGGTAGTTTAATACTAGCACTGAAATTACTTTACGAGGATTCCACTGCTTGTGTTAGGATAAACGGATCTTACACGGGCTGGTTTAACATCGAAAAAGGTGTTAGACAGGAATGTGTGTCTTCGCCATGGCTATTTAACTTATATATGGACGATTATTTAAAAGATTTGAAACGATTGTTCATTTGAGAGTGCGTATGGATTGAAAATAAATGATTAGATCATCAAATGCTGTTTTTACGCCGATGATCAAGTCATATTAGCATCATCTGAAGTGGGATTGCAGGCGATGGTTAATGTTGTGAATGATGCACTAAAAATCAAAGGGATGAAAATAAATGTAAGCAAAACGAAAGTAATGGTTTTTAAAAAAACAGAATGCATAATAAACTGTGAAGTTCTGATTAAGGAAGAAAGAGTGGAACAAGTAAATGGGTTTGTATACTTAGGTTTAAAGTTTACGAGAGACGGTAAGTATGACAGTGACATTGAGCGAAGGGTGATGGCAGGAAAACAAATAAATGGGGCACTGCATAGCTTTATAAATAGCCAGAAAGTGTCAAAAAAGGCACGTCTGGCTGTGCATAGGGGAGTGTTGGTTCCTACACTTATGTATGGTAGTGAATGTTGGATTTGGCAGAAGAAGCATGAAAATAGGATTATTGCTGCGGAGATGAATAGTCTGAGAAGTATAACCGAAGTGACTAGGTTGGATAAAGTGAAGAATAGTTGAGATAAGAGAACGCTGTGGGCGTAAAGAAGATGTGGTTACAAATATAGATAAAGGAATGCCTAGATGGTTTGGACACGTAGAAAGGATGGATGAAAGAAGATTGACGAAACAAATTTATAAGGCAAGTGTGAATGGACAAGTCGGTGAAAGTCGATCTCGATCAGATCAACATTGTTATGAAGAAAGGCCAGGTCAAGAGTACCAACAACCGAGGAACATGAAAGTAGAGAAAGTAAAAGATGTGAACCGTAGTGGAAGGAAGTGGTCTTTGCCTACTCTTCACGAGAAAAAGGCGTGACTATTTGTATGTATGTATATGTTTATATTCACTTGCAATAAAAAATATTGATTATGTAAATTTAACAAGGGGATTATTGTATTTTAATCGAAATACAGTTGAAAAAAATAAACAGATTCATAATTAAGCAGTGGTAAATATTACCCAAAATCATTGCATGTTAAAGATCGGGTTTCTGAAATAATAAATTATAATAAATGAAATATTTCTCTGTATTATTAAACCAATTTTTTTTACATTCTTTACATTAATTAATATAAATTATTTACAAGAATATAATTATTACAATCGAGTTTCTAATTAGGTGTAACCGATGTTTTTATTGATAAGATTTAAACTAACACATGATCCAAAGTTACAATTAATCGCATAGCGGTATTTATAGATTTTGATCCATCATGATAGCTAACAAACTGAGTAGTCGAAGAGCCTGTGAAATTTAATTTTATTTTAAATGATCAATAAGTACTAACTAATTCACATGCAATGAACAATATGTTTGTTTCTTGTAATAAATTAAATTTACTTTACCTAAACTAGCGTAAACCGACAGTTGGTCTGGATATGATGAGAAATGGTCATGCCCATGAGGCGACGCATGTCCTGGAAGGTAGGATGGGGAAGTGGCTCCATGGAGAAAGGAGGGTCTTCCAATTCCGCTATGAGGTGATGATCCGTCCTGATCCATTCCCATATTTACTACAGTTCCGTAACTATCGTCACTGAGATCTGAGTAAAAATAATCTGTTAGTAAAAATATGTATTAACATTTTTATATTTAACACTGAAAATAATCTTTTATCATAATAATAAAAAAGTATAAACCAATGTATCCTTAATAAATTTAAATAAAATGAAAATATAACTCGTAGTGATAAAATCGTTCTGATAGGATTCAAAATAAGTAAATAATTATTTAGAAAAATAAATTTTTTTTAGACGTGTACAATGTATGCAGTTTAAATTATAAAGTAAAACACAAACAGTTTTTTTGTTATTCTTGTACTTTAAAGAAATTCTTTAAGCTACATGGTGTTATTAAAACATACACAGTGTTAAAATTTAATTTTTCCTATTAAAAATTAAAAACCTACAATTTGTCAGCGACAAAAATAATACTATAGTTTTCTATAATATTTATATTTTAATAACTTTAATACTTTCTTCAGAAGCTTATGGTGGTGCTTGTTAAAAGGTATAAATGTCGTTCTGCGTTTGGTTCTTCATATGTACCTAGTAAAGGTGAGAATTGTTGATTTGTCTCTCCGAATGGCAAAATTAAGTTTGTCAAGATCTACCCTATGATGATGAGGGGCAACACCCCGAAAGCGGTCCATAGGTGGTCACTTTGAGAGGATAAATTTAATAATGCTTTCTTTTACTTAACAAGCATCTGCATTTCACCCAAAATGAATTATGCACGATTATTTATCAGATACAATTAAATGTTCGTCGAAGACACATAGCCAGGAAAGTAGTTGTTTTCTGATATATAGCCGACCCACAAATGTCTATAGCATAGATAACATGCGGTGAAATTAGCCGGTTTTTTTTAAATCAGATTTATGCATTTTTGATCCTAAAACTAAACCGTACAACACATTGATAGATTTGATACAAAATCATCTAAGTCCTACTTCAAGTGCTATTGCCGACCAAAATCTATTCACAAAACGTTTCCAACAAGAAGGGAAAACTATTGCAAATTACGTCAATGAATTGAAAAGACTGTCTGCAAATTGTAAGTTCATTTGTGACACTTACAAGGCTTCAACATCCGATGCACATTTACGACTACAGTTTGATAGTGGTTTAAGAAACACAAACCTTATTGAAAGATTAATACAACTCAAAGATTTAGACAATAAATTTAAGCATTGTGTTGGTGCAGCACTAGCAAAGGAGTTAGTCCTTGTGTTCGGGTACCCAGACAATGTGAATTCTAAACTTAGCTGCTAGCTCATTCAGGGCGGCTCGGCATTGCACCGCTGCCATAGAGGTCAAGTAGATTTTTCTTTTGGATTATTGAAGTATATGTTTTATAGTATTACTTTCACCTACTAACTTCTCTCAGTTGATACGTACAAGAACTAATCGAAAAACCAGAGAACTCACCGTTTTGTTAACTGTTTAGTAAGTTCAGTTCGTTACCGTAGCAAAATAAAATATTTACAAGTTAAATTATAAGCTCGTAAACAACAAAAAATCGGTTCTGTAACATTATCGTGATGCTCGGACAAATAAACAGACAGACAAAAAATTCAAAAATCAGTGCTATGTAGTCAGGAACACCTTGGCATCATATCTTAAATTTTTTTGTAAATATCACTTTTGTTACAGTTTTAGAATAGTAGAGATAGTTATTGACTCACCATGATGGCTGAAGCTATCCAGATCGACTTTCATCTCGTCCTTATCTAATAGTTTATCGTGTCTAGGAGAGGACCCTCCTTTCATTGATCTAAAGTATTGACTCCACCTTGTCCTTCCAGCATCTTTCTTTAACCTCTTTTCTTTCGCTCTCCTGAAATTACGAGGATAAAATGAAGCCTTAGTAGCAGGTAAGGAAGGATGTTTTGTTATTATATTTCCATATGAGGTAATGTTGAAATATTAAGTATGTCTATACAAAAATCATTCCTTTTAAGATATAATATTTGAAATGTTTTATTCTGAATCTAAAAGTTTTCTTTTTTTAAGTAACATCTGGTGAACACAATTTTACCCTTGAAAAATGTTTTAATTTATTATTTCCGAGAGATATAGTTTAAAATATTCGAACTACGAGTCATAAAAACCAGATGTAATTCGAGCATTGTATTGATGAAAAACACAAAATGTTACAGGATGAAATAGGACAACTGTAGGTCGCAAGCAGTTAGTTCTCTCCGATACTTGATAGTGTTAAGACACACTTCCGAAAACTCTATTTCGATAAATAAATCTTCCAATAAATAAAATCTTCATTTCATTTTAATCGCTATTGTGATTTAGAAAAAGTATAGATAAATGTAGTGTCTATTTACAAATCCATCTTTGGAGTTTGGATCAATGATTCTAAGGTGGTAAACTAATGGCTTCCGTATCAATACCAGCAATGACAAAGGAAAGAGGTGAGCTTAGAACGGTGCTTAAAATTTGTTGATACAAGTTAGAAGAAAAAGTAGAATAAGTAGGCAAAATGGTTTGTTAAGAAAGAAAGTAATATAAAAACTGATTAAAATATCGCCTAGTTTTCAAAATAAAGTGAAGAAAAGGTAAATAAAAAATTGGGAAATAAGGTAGTATAAGTTTTTTTAGGATATTTTTGGTAGGATGCAAATTGGTTTTAAAAAAAGGTGGCCCTGTCTTTAGGATAGGTAGAAAACTGAAAAATAATTGGGGTTTGCTTGGTATAAAATGTTCGTAACGCCATCCGTATTCAAGATAAAGAGCGTTGAAGAAAAAAAATGTGTACACATTTATTACGATTTTGTCGAAACTACTGAAAACATTGTAATGAAATTTTATACGAATATGTTTTAGAAGCTGATACATCCCATGAATTTGTTTTTATATCTGACTCTCATAGAGGGCGCTAGTTACACGGTTCATACCAAGTAGTATTAAACATCACTTTTTTAAGGTTAGATTTATTAATCAAAAATTCAAGTAAACTTAAACATCATTCAATTTTACGGCAAAAAGATACTCTTGGTAAAACTTGATACTGTGTACCGTTTTCGAAATATTTTGATTTGAAAATTATGAAGTAATAACCGATGCTGGCATTAAGTGATGATAAAGTTATTAATTATTATTATTATTAATATTAATTAATAAATTTAAAATTTTTTTTCGCGTAAATGAGACCTCATCGATAAAAAGGATACATGTTAAAAAATTGGGATTGGGGGCTATCCTTTCTTGGAATGTCTAAATGTCTAAAAATATTTGTAATCAATACAAAATCTCATACCTATTTTGAAACCAAACTTGCACCACCCTCATGTCTAAACCCGTGTCTTGACTAAGTTGTTCTCTTACATGTCTGGCAGGTTTCGGACTGTTGTTGTACGCCGTTTTCAATGTTTCCAATTGTTTGGCAGTTATTGTCGTTCTCGGCCTTTTGTTCGGTTGATCTCCATCTAAACATTCTGCAGCTACAAAAACAAGAGCGACATATGTTAACAATTATGATAAGAAAAAAGTTTAACTGTTATTTTTTATTAGTGATAGCCATATAATGTAATAAATAAATCATTAATAATATCCAAAACTAAAAACGTAATGAATAATTTCTAACTGTAGCCGATTTATTAATTGTAAGTTTAATTCCAGTTAAGGTAATGGTTTGACTACAAAGAAAATACCATGAAAATGACAAATATAATATTTGTTTCCACTTGAATTTTCTTTTAATAGCCGTTGGAGAGAATCACGAAGAATGCGGCCTCTGGTGTCTAATTTTCTAACCGCTTCAAAGGTAAAGAACAAATAAAGTTGCCATTATAGGATTTATAGGTCGTTTATAATTTTTCCAATTGTAAGAGAATATCAATTATTTGTTATGTTTAAAAAAAAGTTTTTGGATTTATCCCCTGCCTGTTATATATCTAGTTATTGTTTTAAAAAATTATTTTGTAGAAATATTATACAAAATCTAAATACCGGCAACTACACAAAGATTCAAGCAAGAGACAGCAACACGAAAAACATAAGACTCCAGGAGGAATCAGACCTAAAATTATAGAAGAAGTGTTAGCGATGGGTCTCGGTTATCGAATGGGCCGAAACAAAATTAACATAATATGCTACGCCGATGACGCAGTTCTCATCGCAGAAACAGAGGATGACCTGCAACGAAAGCTCCATAAATTACATCTAGCAGCAGCACAACTAAACATAAACATATCAGTAGAAAATTCAAAGTGCATGATTCTAACCAGAAAAACCATAACATGTAAGCTCGTAGTCCAAGATCAACCTATCAAGCAAGTATCTAAGTTTAAGTATGTGGGAATGGATATATCGGACCACCACAATCCAATAAATGATCTACGGAGTCAGATCAACAAGGCAACCGCAATAGCAGGATGCTTACGACAGGTGGTATGGGCAAATAAATATATGCGTATTGACAGCAAGGTTAGGATTTACAAGATTTACAGGAACGCGGTAATAAGAGATGAATGTCAAGTGCAGGACGTGGTGAGATGGGGGCGGCAAAGGAAACAACAATGACACGCTCATGAAACCCGAATGGCAGAAGATCGACTAACGCGGATAGCATTCCAGAACAGACCAGCGGGAGATAGACCCCCAGGAAGACCACCTAAGAGATGGAAAGACAGCTGGCAATCGACATCCCAAGAGATCCTAAGGCGACCCAATTAACAGATCGACAGATCTAATTAAAGAAGAAGAAGATTTTTTAGAAGATTCACAAAACTATTGAAGCAAAATCCAAAAAATACTGTTAGGTTTTTTACTTTCTTCTTATTGTACAGGCGATGTTGCTTTACACCAATTTAAAAGCCCATTACCAAAATACATTCGTATGTTTGTAGTGAGTACTTTATTGCTACGACCCCATTTCGATTATTGTTCAACAAACTTTTTCTACTTGGTTAAAATAAAATAGCACAATTGCAAAAGCTTAAAAACCGAGGTATGAGGTTAATATTGGGATGTAGCCGTTATACAGCAATTATGTTTGAGTATCTAAACTGATTGTCATTTAAAAAACTATGGTCTTGATACTTAAGCTACATAAAAGTTTACTACCCAATTACTTTTTAAAGTTCTAATTGAGAATTAGTGACGTTTATGATTACAATACAAGAAGAAATAACAATTTTTACATTAAAAAAAGTAACACTAAATTTGGAATGAATAGTATGTTTCATAAAGGCTTAAACGAATTTAATAAACTACCACAATTTGTAAAAGAATCTAATTCAGTAATGTTTTTAATTCGTCATTAAAGAAGTATACAGAGTGACCAACCGAAGACGAAACAGAGCAGGAACCTCGTCAACATTTTATAAAAACGCTCAGACCCGTCGATTTTTGATTAAAAAGGGTATTCCGGTATTTTTGTTTCCACTACTTTTAACCCCTAGCGAGGGTAAGAATCACCTCAAAAAATTTTTAAACGGTATTGGGGGTCAAATAAAATGTCTTTAAAAGCTCTTACAATTCTATATACAATAGCCTTTAAATTTTAAAATTCCGCCCATTAATTATTGAGAAATTAGATTTTAATTGTGAAACTTATTTGCAAACAATCCCGAACGGTAAAAATGTCATTCATTCAAGTAAAGTACGCCAATGGTATAAATTTAGTAACTATTTTTTGCTTTGTATTGCTCTGTGGCGATTTATTATCACTTCTAAAAATCTTGATCTTACGCTGAGTACGAGGCAGCTGGCATCTGAGTCTGGGATCAATCGAACTAGCATCCATACCATTTGGAAGAAGAATAAATTCCATCCATATAAAATACCATGGAATAAATGAGGATGATTGTGACCGCCGTTTGCAGTTTTGCGAAATAATGAGTGCATTTGCGGGCTCATCCACTCATCGATTTTTTATTAAAGGGGGACACTCTTTTCCGGTATTTTTGACTCCACTACTTTCAACCACAAGCGAGGGTAAGAATTACCCCAAAAAAATTTTAAACGGCAGTGGGGGTCGAATAAGATATCTTTCAAAAGCTCTTACAATACTCTATACAATAGTCTTTAAATTTTAAAATTCCTCCCATTACTTATTCAGAAATTAGATTTTAAATGTGAAACTTATTTGCAAACAACCACGAACTGTAAAAATGTCATTCATTCGAGTTAAGTACGCCAATGGTATAAATTTGGTACCTAGTAGCTAGTTTTTTCTTGTACGGGACGGTAAATCGCCACAATTGCCGCTATTGGTCCGATTCAAACCCAAGAGTTTTTCACGAGGTGCATACACAGCAACCGAAGAAATTAAACGTATGGGCTGGCATTTGGGGTGACCGACGGGTGGGTCCTTTTTTTTACCAGGCAATTTGACTGGCGAAATGTATTTGCAATTACTGTTAGACGCTATATTGACGCTGTATTGACTGATATACTCGTATTTAAAAATAATTCACAGTATGACGAAGATTATGCGGCGATTGTTCGTCAGTATTTAGACCAACGTTTTCCACGGCATTGGATTGGGAAAAGAGGCAGTATTGAATGGCCTCTATGATCACCAGATTTATTGCCCCTCGATTGCTTTTTGTGGGGAAATCTGAAAAGTAAAATCTATAAAACACAACCAGCGTCGTTTGAAGATTTGCGTCAAAGAATCGTTGATGAGTGCCGTCGAATTACTCCGGAAATTCTTCGGAATGTGCGTGAACGTTTCGAACAAAATCTTTATCATTGTATGGAAGCGGGTGGTCATCAGTTTTAACATTTAATCAATGAGCCTTTTTCCTCAAGTACGCAAAAGCAATCCACATTTGCATGTATGTAAAAGTACCTATCAGAAAATTGTTTTTGACGGAAGACGACGTTCCGGCAAATGTCAAGGTCAATAACGTAGCAAAATTAAAACGTTGGCTTGCTTGTCGTGACAGGTTGGTAAACATAGTCTAGTTATTATGTTGCGGTACTTTAGAACTCTGATAACAGATGTTCAAAGTAATAATAAATTTAAAATTTATTTCAGACTGAAATATGAGTCGAAAATACTTGGTAATTAAGATAAATTTAATTAAATATCACAAATTGAAATGTTTTAGTAACAATCGGGGGTTATATATTTTTTTAATTTATGTTTATTTACTGAAAAATCAATCAACAGTTGTTAATTTTTAATAGTATCTACAATAACATGGGTAATTATTTAAGTAAAATAAATGTTTTACTTAAAAATTGACGATTAAGTACTTACTTAACCTTACTAATTGTTGCTGAAACTGGATCTGGATTTATTACACCCAACCTTATAAATGTGAGGTTTTACAAATGGTATAAAAAACACGTTTTAGAAATCGATTATCCAAAGTGCAATTTGCAAAACTACGTTTTGTCGGCATTGTAGTTATATAACAATAACAATAATAATAATAATAATTAACACTGTTTTAAATGAGTAAAGTTTAGTATTTGTCCCTAACACAAGTGCTGCCTCTCGTGATAGTTTGCCACACTATTCTCAGGAAAAAGGCTCATTTAGTAGTAAGTAAGCAACTAAAATAATTGGAATTTTTTTTAAAGTATTGGGAGGAAAGTAACATTTAAAGACTATTGTATAGAGAATTGTAGGTGCTTTTAAAAGACATCTTATTTGACCCCCCATGCCATTTAAAAATTTTGGGATAATTCTTACCCTCGCTTGGGTTTAAAAGTAGTGGAGTCCCCCTTTAATAAAAAATCGACGGGTCTAAGGGTTTTTATAAAATGGTGACAAGGTTCCTGCAAATGGCTCTGTTTCGTTTTCGGTTGGCCACCCTGTATGTTTAAAATATACCTCAAAAAAATTGATTTCAAATAATCAATAAGTACATGTATTTTCATTAATCGTTTTCTTAGTTGACCTCTTATAGGTAAGGTTAATTCAATAAAAAACCAAAAAAATGTTGTGTTGCACTAGCAATTTTCCTATTTTGGACATTACATGAAAAAGGAATGCGAAGTAAAACTAAATGCAAGTTTTATTATTATCATAAGGGTTTTAATCAATATAGATTTATTGTACATGCGGCTAGAACTTGTGTTAATTATTTATAAAATTTAGACCACGAGGTGTAAAAGAATTAATATGAATTTTTCGCGTTTTTCTTACCTTTACTTTTTGCTGCTTCGTAGTCAGGTTTACACACCAACTTCCTGTCCTCCATTAAGTAGAACTCGTCGCCGGTGTTGAGTTGTCTTGCGCACATAATACACGCGAAACACTGAAGATGATAGACGTGATCTTGTGCTCTCCTGACGACCTGCGTCGGTGGAATCCCCAGCTCGCAGCTCGCACACTTCGTGCCGAAACGTCTGCACCCACAGCACGCGACACATACACAAGCTGCATTGTTACATCTGAACTACTCTACTTTACTAATTTAAACTACTAGGCTTTTAATTGGCGAATAAACAAAACATCGTTTAAAGTTTTACAAAGCAGTTATTTTTTACAATAAAATTGATGCATTTTTTATGAGAAAGCAACAGTTTTTTCTTATTATTTACACCAAATATTCAAATATATTTGGTGCTACTTTTTAATGCGCTACAAAATGTAAAATTGTAAAATATTTAAATGAATATTATCGTTTAAATCTCCTAAAACAATCATCATCACAACTAAGCACTTTAATTTTAATACAACTTTGTACCATTTGTAGGTAAATCAATGACTTTAAAAAATGACTAAAAATTCATTTTAAAACCAGCTTATCTAAACATTCTCTTATTACTGATAATTTAATGTAACAGACACACCAAAACTTAAGAGAAATGCCATTAAATAGTACAGAGATAAATTAAGAACAACAAAAGGAACTGGAGTTTATAAACCTGGAACCGATTACTCTAAAAGCCTAGGCAATTTCACGAGAATTTTCAATGCTTGAAAATATGCCCAGTTTTGACTAAAAATATTTAAAATATCTATACTAATGTTAAATGGTTTTTTTTACATCTTTGATTTTTTATATTTTCTTCACTTGAGGAATTGTTTCTGTATAAATAAATGAATTTCAATTTGTTGCCAGCTGCTAGTAATCAGCGTGACGCTGTGAAAAACCTTGAAAAAGTTACATGTTAGCAAGTCTTTTTTGTCTAAAAAGCACAGATCATAAGGCTTATCATCAGAGGTCAGCTGCTGAGAAAAAGGTTACAAAATTACAGCTTTTGTTTTGTTTAAAGCACGGATCATTGAGCTTATTTCCAGCTACAGCTGATCAGCGGAAAACCTGGAAAAGGTAACAAAATCACATCTTTTATTGTGTCATTAGACTTGCTGCCTTCCACTGCTAATCAGCGTGATACTGTAAAATCGAGCAAGAATAATGCAGTTACTCCCTCATGGATTTCAAGACACACTGGAGTAAAGGATAAAGAAAAATCAGACGTACTCGCAAATAGAGGCTAAAACACCATTTCTGAGACCGGAAATCTGCAAAATAATTATAATACGTAATGAACATACACACTGGCATAAAGTGCCAGGACAAAGACAAGTGAAAAGGCTAGTAAGCTATTTGCCAAGGAAAGCTAAACAGCTTCTCGAATTGGACAAAAAAGACTTTAAACTGGTGAGGGGATTCCTCACTGGACACTGCCACCTGAAAAAGATGGGCAAAACAGAGAATGATAGTTGCCGCTACTGCGAGAACTTCACTGAAACTGCAGAACATTTGCTTTGCGAATGCCCAGCGCTTTCCTGCAAGAGACTCGAGTTTCTAGAAGGGGCCTTCCTAAAGCTCTCCGATGCCAGGAACTTAGCTCCCAGGAAACTGATAAACTTTGTACGAAGTCTCGGAATCCCAGGCCTCGAATAGATTAAAGGTTATGCACAAAAGATCTGATAGGTCGAAGTGCTTGAGAGGCAGCATATCCTTCACGACCCCCCCCTCCTTCAGTCTACAATCTAATGAACATCTCCCTTCTTCTTCTTCTTCTACTTGTTAGAGATCTAGATGATCTGTTGATTCCGGACTTGCCTCTGTAATATTTCCTGAGATATGGACTGCCAGCTGTCTCTCCATCTCTTTGGTGGTCTTCCGGGTGGACGGGTCCCTGCTGATTTTCCCTCTTGTACAATGCGTGGTAGTCTATCTTCGGTCATTCTCTTCACGTGGTTATACCATTCTCTTCTCCTCTGCCCTCCTCATCTCACCACATCCTGTACGTCGCATTGTGCTCTAATGAAGTGTTTCTTACGTGATCTCTTCTTGTTTTCCCGGCTATTGTTCTCAGTACTGACATTTCGGCAACTCGTAGCATCCTTTTGGTCTTGTTGGTATCCTCTTTCGCTTCTATACCATATGTCATTATTGGCCTGACGCATGTCTTATATATTTTGATTTTACTCTGCTTTCGCATGTAAGGATTAGCCCATACAGTTTCCCCTTAGACATCCTGATATTATGGCTGATTTGTTAATGAACATGCAAATACAAATTTTGTCAGGAAGTGGATGAAACTTCTATCCATATTTTCTCACAATGCATTGCTCTGCAGAATCCGAGGGTGAGACACTCGGGAGCATATCAGAAAGAAGAGAAAGATTTACCTAGCCTAAAGTCATCTTGTATTCTAAAATTCCTCTAAGCCATAGGGCACAAGTGATCTTTTAGATCGCACAGCAGTCAGAAATTTTAAGAAATATGTAGGGGTAGCGCCAAGTACTGGCAGTCGGGGGGTTATAAAAAAATTTAATGGTGATCAAAATTTACCTACTCTTTACCTTTTTTTTAACAAAGGGGAAAAGGTGCAAAATGATCAGTTTGTCTTTAACATTCATTACAACATTGCCAAAAAGTAACTAAGGCAACAAAATTGTTGATTATTTTTACTTTACAATTTTAAATTTATATTTTATTTAAGGGTATTTGGATTAGGGTCAGTGGGATTGAGGTTAGGTTTGTTTTTTAATGCTGCACATGTAAGTATGTATATATTTTAATAAAGTAGGCTATTCTTATATGATTAATTTAAAAATTTACCTTGGTGCCTTATTAATCTATAAGAGGCATTGTTTAAGTTTACCTTACTAAAACTAACTGACCATAACTTCCAAATTCATGTGTTATTTTTTATTCTTACCCATTTTAATGGTTCTCCAGTGCGATTTAAACATTAGTTGCCCATGCTGCAATCCATTTTAAATCGATGTTCGAATAAATAGAAAGGTTTCCAACTACCACAGTAACTATAAATATGATTCATTTATAACTGCAATTGATTGAGGTTTGAGAGGTTTCATCGTGGCTGCATCAATAACTACTCAAGTTACACGTAATTGACTAGTTACTGCTGTTTAAGGTTTCGGTTAAAACAATAAATCTCCTCAAGTATGAATTATATTTATCACATCAAGATATACAGAGTGTTAGAGAATAATTTATAGATAGGCCTCGTCATAATTTTGGTGGATTATTTATTGAAAGGCTATTTATTTAAAATTATTTCTACAAGTAAAGTCACTTTCTGTAGGAGTGTTTGTTTTAAAGGTAGTGAAAAATTTATTGTGAAAAGTTTTCAACCTGTGACTATTGTTAGCACTGTAGATAAAAAAAGTTTGAATCAGACTTTCGTAACTAAAATAGTAAAGGGTAAAATAATATTTTGTTAAGTAATATTCTTCAACACTTTGAGTTGTAAAATCAACGTGAAATGATGACGAAAAAAAGTAAATCTTGGAGATAGGTTTTCAAATGACACTTAAAAAAGTGGAGGCGCCGGGTATCGATCCCGGTACCTCTCGCATGCTAAGCGAGCGCTCTACCATCTGAGCTACGCCCCCTGTTAATATAAAATAATGCCTAAAATAAAAATGTTGTAATTCATGATCTACTTTCAGGTAAGGTGTGGTCCCAGAATACTTGGTAATGATAGTTCTGAATTCGAATTTAATAACACGTTATTGTGCTAAAGGTAAACAATACCAAATTGGATGATGATAATAAATAATTTAAGTTCAGTAAAACCTTGATGAACATCCGTCTAAGAGTATTAAAGTGCTACGTTTGGTCTGTTTTGCTTTATGGATGTGAAACCTGGACAATGAAAGTAAAGCATCTTAATAAATTGGAAGCGTTTGAGTTATGGTGCTATCGCCGTATGCTAAAGATTCCGTGGACAGCACACGTAACAAACGAACATGTGTTAGAATCCCTACATAAAGAGCGAGAATTGACAAACACCATCAAATAAAGAAAAGTCGAATACTTTGGACATATGATGAGTGGGCATAAATATTACATGCTCCGATTAATTATCCAGGGTAAAATAGAAGGAAACCGATGGATTGACAGAAAACAGCTTTCTTGGCTTCGTAAAATTAGACATTGGACGGGTCGAACATTCGAAGAATTGTTTCATGTAGCTACCGATCGAGAAGCTTTCCAACAAATTGTCAACTCTATGATAGCCAACGCCTGAACGCTTGAAAACAAGCATGGCACACAAAGAAGAAGAAGAAAACGGACTTTGGATATAAAGGACAAAAAATCCGTTCGTTCAAATTTAAAAAAATTAAAAACGTCATATAAATATACATGCTTAAATTCAAGTGTCGCTGCATTTAAACAATTTTTTAGCAGCCATGATAATCACGTCATACGTCCAGCACTAGAATTTGAGACGTAATGCCGTCCTGCTCGTAGACTGCACCTAGCCGAAACGTATATACGAGGGCAGTTTGATAAGTCAGTGACTTTTTGAATTTACCGCGCAGTTACTCCAAATGTAACAGTGCTGCCGTCAACTATAATCTATCAGTGGGCAACTTTCTAATTTTGAGCAAGCTACGTCGTGCAGTTGGTGTTTGATAGCCGTTCAAAGCAGACAACCTCGTGAATTTTTACGAAAATGGAATAAAGTGAATTTCGTGTGCCGATTAAGCATTACTTTTTACGTAAAAAATCCATCACTGAAACTAAGGAAAGACTTGATAAATACTACGGGGACTCGGCACCATCAATTTCAATGGACAAGAAGTGGTTTACAGAGTTCCGTTGTGGTCGTACCAGCACTAGTGACGCCAAACGTCCAGGTCGCCCAAAAGAAGTGATCACGCCGAAAATCGTCGATAAAATCGATGAAATGATATTGGATGATCGGAGAATGAAAGTGCGTGAGTTGGCTCATGCTGTAGGTGTATCTCAACTGAACGGGTACATCATATTTTACACGAATATTTGGACATGAAAAAACTCTCTGCCAGATGGGTGCCGCGATTGCTCACACTCGACCATAAGCGCAATCGTGTCACCACTTCAAAAGAGTGTTTAGCGATGTTCAGCCGTAATCCGGACGAATTTTTGCGCCGTTTTGTTACTGTGGATGAAACATGGATCCATCACAACACGCCAGAGACCAAGGAACAATCGAAAAAGTGGGTTGCTCGGGGTGAACGTGGACCAAAGAAGGCAAAACAGAGTCTGTCAGCCAACAAGGTCATGGCTACAGTTTTTTGGGATGTACGCGGTGTCATTCACATCGATTACCTCAAGAAAGGTAAAACGATCACCGGCGAATATTATTCAAAGTTTTGAACAGATTCGACGTTGATTTGAAGCAAAGACGGCCGCATTTGGCGAAGAAGGAAGTGCTGTTCTATCAAGACAATGCACGTGTGCACACTTGTCTAGTCACGATGGCCAAGTCCATGAATTGGGATACGAACTGCTACCCCATCCAGCATATTCTCCAGATTTAGCCCCCTGCGGCTATTTTCTGTTTCCAAACCTACAGAAATGGCTGGGCGGTAAGAGATTTGAGTCGAATAAAGAAGTCATTACCGAAACAAACGCGTATTTTTAGAGCTTTGAAAAAACCTATTATTTGGAGGGAATAAAAAAATTAGAAAAACGCTGGACTAAATGTATATCGAGCTAAAAGGTGATTATGTAGAAAAATAAAATGTTTATTTGCGGACAAAAATTTGTTTTATTCAAAAAGTCACTGACTTATCAAACCGCCCTCGTATGATCTGCCCGTTTTATATTATAGCTCTTATAAGGCATGGTTCAAGTCAAATATTGTCAAAAACTGTTTTTTTTTTAAAATTGTACCTACTTTGAAAAAATTTCAAGAGACTAAACTAAAATGTTTATTGATTTCAGACCGCTCGTCCCTCTAAAAATATTTTACGTTCAGAAGATGCAACTTTGGTTATGTATTTTGTCAAAAAATACAACATCGCTTATTCAACCCATGGATCGGAAAATAATTTTGGTAACCAAACGAATATATTGCAGAAAAGTAAGAATAACTGCCTAAACATGTGGCACATGATTACTCCTGATATTTGGAAAAATGCCATACAACATACTGAAAGAGAAATATTTAAATGGTACGAGAGGAAAAGAATATTTGATCGTCCAGAAATTAGTCCGATAGTAATAAATTTTAATAGTAAAGAGAGTGAAACTAATGTCGAATCAGATTTAGAAAATGAACTAAAATTTCAATCTGTCTAGTTCCTATTCTGTCAACATTTCACACGATGTTGATTTCTTTAATGTCAGTTTTTGTCTTTGAAAATACGTTCCTTATTAAAACATATTTTATTTTATTGCTTGTGTTTTTATTTTTATTATATTTATTATTTGGTAACTATAAAATGAAGACTTAAACCATCGTTAAACAAAACGGAAACATCTTGCTTCTATTTAAATAACAAAATGGCAAACGTTGAACTTAACATCGAATTCAATGAAACCCGTCTGAAGTACAACAAACACCCAAATTACTTCGGCGTAACCCTGGACCGCACACTCTCTTTTAAAAAACATTTGACGAACGTAGCTGCCAAACTGAGAACAAGAAACAACATTATCTCAAAGTTAAGCGAGACCAGCTGGGGTGCCTCAGCCGAAACCCTCCGCTGCTCCGTCCTAGGCCTTGTTTACTCTACCGCCGAATATTGTGCACCTGTATAGCTGAATAGCCCCCATTCAAAAGAGGCAGATGTCCAACTCAACAAATCTTTGAGAATAATCAGCGGCACCATTAAACCTACACCCATGCACTGGCTGCCTACTCTTTGCAATATACCACCAGCCCATCTCCGCCGTGCAAACGCTCTCTGTAGAGAATATAAGTAAATCGAAGACAACCTGCAGCCCCAAATTCACGAAGACGTCGCCCAAATAGGTAAGAGGTTACGTTCTAGGAAACCTTCAGTTCAAACTGCTGCAGCATTCACCGCAAAAAATTTCACTCTAAACACGAATGGGCACAAGAATGGCGGAATAAAGTATCTCCTGACACCTACAACAACATCCGTACAAACAAAACAGTTCCTGGCCCTACTCTACCAAAAACATGGTGCTGCCTAAACCGCATCCGCACAGAATGCGACGTATGTGCAGATTCTCTCCATAAATGGGGAAAACTCGAAAGTAACGCTTGCAACTGTGGAGAACGACAGACCATCCATCATCTAGCATATAGCTGTGTCAGAAGATAGAGCCACTGCACGACTACAGACTTCTTGAGGGCCACCCTATCGGCTGTTACGTGGATTGAAAATTTGGATTTAAGAATTTAATGTTTATTTTTTAGTCTTAAGTTTTTTATCATGTGTTGCCATACGCTAAATAAATTTGGTAACTCAGTAATAACCTCACCACTTTTATTGTGGAATTCCTTACTTCGTAAAATCTATTCATAAATGTAATTAACAAAAAACTGGTTGTCTGTAAAATCGGTTTACGGGCGATAATTTTACGTGATAACGTCATAAGAAAATATTGATGAAAAACTGCATACTTTTATGAATTGAATTATTATCGCTGAATTATCATTATTTTATATATCACAAAGAAGAAATTAATTGAAAATTACAACTTTTTCGATAAATTAACATTTATTTGCACTCGTTAATTCAAATATTTTTTTACTTAAATTAAACAGATTAATTACAAGTAATAATGTGATGTAAACAATTTATTTACAACTTATATACATGTGTACCGAACGCTTATGCCGATCGTGCCTCTCTATCGCTTGTTCCGCGCTCTCGCTTGCACGCTCGGCTCAGGCGGAACGTGACAATGAGCTTTTCCGTGCGTGCAGCCGGCGCGGCGTTCATCGATTTACGAGGCGTTATCACGTCAAATGAGTCGATAAAATCCGATATTTAGCCAGAGAATTCAAACCACGGACACAAATAATAAAGAATGAAACGAAAGAAATTATAACAGACAAAGATGGGATCGCGGAAGTCAGGAGACAGTAACTGCCAGAAACTGTTTTCCGATACCGTGCAAATTCCAAGGTGTACACCAACCTACTGTCTAGAAAAGGAGCCAAACATTCTAAGATCAGAAATGGTAAAGGCGATTAAAAAACTAAATAACCGGAAAGCTGCTAGCACGGATAATATGACATCAGAAATCATCAAGTCCATGGGAGAAAAAGGAGTAGACGTAATACACTCATACAGTCAATATTCATCCCACTATTAAAGAAAGGGAATCCTGCAGAATGCAACAACTATAGAACAGTTGCATTAATATCCCGCGACAGTAAAATTATGGTCACCATAATAAACGAGAAACTGAAACCTTTTCTTCTTCCCCAAATATCGGACAAGCAGAGTGGATTTGTCCCAGGAAAAGGCACTACCGAACAAATACTGAATATTCGCCATATCATCGTAAAAGCGCGTGAATATAACGTCATAATGTTTATGTGCTTTGTCGACTATTCCAAAGCATTCGACTCCGTCAAGTGGGATGACCTCTGGCAGATCTTAGAGGAAATGGGCACACCAGGCCACCTAATACAACTGATACGGAACCTTCATGAACACAGCACAGCAAGGGTCAGAATAAATCAAACTAACTCAAACAAATTTGACGTTAGAGCAGGGGTTAGACACGGGTGTATCTTGTCACCAATCCTATTTAACATATATATATATATATATATATATATATATATATATATATATATATATATATATATATATATATATATGAGTACGTCTTGCGCAAAGTACTCGATGAATGGTATAGGGGGATTGCAGTGGGAGGAAGGCGCATAAGTAATCTGAGATATGTCGATGATACTCCCATATTGGCGACAGATCAACTCGAGCTGGAAATGATCATGACTAGACTGGGAAATGTAAGCAAAGACTACGGCTTGAAGCTAAATATCAGTAAAACCAAAGTCATGATAGTAGACCGGAATTAGTAAAGCTACGAAAATCAGGCTGGTCTCTACTTTAATTTTCCCAATTGCATCATACGCGGCTGAAACCTAATCGGACAGTAAGAAAATAGATGCATTTGAAATGTGGGTTTACCGACGAATGCTCCGAATATCACGGACGCAGCACCGCACCAATGTATCGATCCTAGAAGAACTGAAAATCGAGGACAGGCTGTCCAAGAGAATTAACCGGAACAAAGTTTGCTATTTCGGGCACGTTTCCAGAAGACTGGATTTTTTTTTTATGAAAATAGTCGCAAAAAGGGTAGACCTATCGTGTGGGCCGCGGACGGCCCGCACTGCGACTATTAGAAGGGGAAGGGATTATAGAAAGGAGATGATTGTGGACACGCTTTTTAAAAAGTTGCAAGTCATAGTTCTCTGGAAAAACTGATTTTGGAAGCTTATTCCATTCCGTAGCAGCCCTGTAAAAGAAGGATTCTTGATGAAAATTGGTCCTTGTAGTGTCAATCTTGAGAATAAATGGGTGAGACTGATCAGCGTGCCGAGTTCTTCGGCCGAATGTGGACAATGGTGGTACAAGAGTTTTTATTTCTCTGGAGCCTTTGCCATGGAAATATCTGTAGAGCAATGACTGGTCTGCAACTCTTCTTCTATGTTCTAGAGGGTGAAGGGTATCTGTGAGAGTTGAGCTGTTTATCAAGCGAATGGCTCTTTTCTGAATGGAATCTAGAAGACGAAGAGAATGCCTTGGTGCTGAACCCCAAATGTGCGAGCAATACTCCAGTAGAGGTCGGATTTGAGCCTTGTACGTCGTCAACAGTTGATCAGGAGTAAAAAACTTTCTGGCTTTCCACAGAAAACCTAGCCTTTTGGCTTGCTGACTTTGCGATGTTAGCAACATGGTCATGCCAAGACATATTATTGGACACCGTGACTCCCAAAATCGAGATGGAGGGACTTGGTTCAAGGGTATTTCCGGACATTGTGATGGGATGATTTGAGGAATTCACTTTCTTGGAAAACGTGGCACTTTGTGTTTTTTGGGCGTTGAACTGAACAAGATTGTTGGTGCCCCACTCGACGATTGCTTTAAGATCTCTATTAATGAAATCAACCTGTTCCTGCCTGAGTCTATTAATATCATTCACCGAAAGTGATCGATAGGATGTGTAAGTTGAGACAAGTGTGCTATCGTCTGCGAAACTGTAAATGGAGTTTGTGGTGGTTTTCAAGAGGTCGTTGATGTGTAAAAGAAATAAGGTGGGGGACAGGATGGAACCCTGGGGGACCCCGGCATTAGTTTTAAACGCATCAGAAGAAATGCTTTAGAAAAGCTGGTGGTTCAAGGCAAAGTCGACGGACGAAGGTCACGAGGAAGATCTCCAACCCGATGGGTAGACGGAATCACAAGCTTGACTGGACTCTCTCTCTGCACGAGGCCACAGAACTAGCCCAGAACAGAGAGGAGTGGAAAATTGCTATAAAAATGGTAGAAGCATAGTGCCACCAAACCCTTGTGAGGGTAATAGGACCAAGGAGATAGAGATCACGTCAAAAACATAAATGGAAAAAAATTATCTATAATTTTGGAGTTTTCATTTAATATATTTTCTACATTTACGTTTTTTGTTTACTTCAGTTATTTTCTGTTAATTTCCATGTTTCACGAACAATCTGACAACGCTGCAAATGTTCACAATGATGACGTGAACGCAACTTTATTTGGCTTTTGCTATATCTGTTTAGCACGTCAGTGCATTCAAATTTAAATCCCTGAGTATCCAACTTTTATTAAAAATATTAAAATATAAGAGGAGATGGCTGTCGTTATCACTTTAAAATTATAACTACTGTTCACGTTATTAGTTCGTGACTTGTTTGTTTTTAGACAATGGAATGCCCAAGTCTCGTGTCACGCGATGTGTGGTTTTTAAAAAGGTATCCAAAGAAAAATAATTTGCACTGAAAATCCCATAAGAGATTTATAAAATCTTGATTGTGCGTTTATAAACAATAAATAAAACTTCTTGGTATAAATAATATTAAATAATTATCCCCCCACTTAAAGAGTTAGAGGTAGAGGTTGTGAAAAAATATTATCGCCATTTAAATAGGTTTTAGGTTAGGTATGTCATTATCGTTTACAATTTTTATTTATTTTTACTTTAAATTTGTTATTTTTGGGTGTATTGAGTTTACTAAGCTTTTTTTTATACATGTTAAGTTTAATCGTCATATTTTGGTGTGTAGTATCTCCAGTTCAGAGATTGCCAATTCTTAAAGTGTCACCCTGTATATTATTGATATTAATAATACCAAGAGGGTCCTTATTTATCTTTTATAGTCCAACCAAATTGTAAAAATTTCTTAGGGGACGTCGGGTGATGTCAGCACTTACGTAGTCCATTCTTTTATATTTGGTTCATTGAGTGCATGCTAAAGTATTGCGGTTGCGCGAAATACTTAAGTTTATTTTACATGTAAGTATACATTTAATAAATTACTTTTGAAATGCTTGAAATATAGCAATGGTCATTAAAAACTGTGTCGTGGGTCTTCTGTGACCCGCGGGTCGTAGGTTCACCATCACAGATCTAGTCGAAGAATATTATAAAAAAATACAACCGTTGCGTCGTCGTTACAATTGTTTTGCTAAATTTTAAACAGACGTTTTGTAATCGAACCAAAATTGGTATGCATAATTAATGGGTTGAAAAGTAATTATTTAAGTGGATAGATAAACATTCAACTAGTTTAAAAAAAGTAGATAAGATACTTACTTGAAAAAATCGTCTTTACAAAATAGTTGACCATTCCTAGCGAAACATTTATCGGTTAGTTGTACTCGACAATCGCTACATTGCAGACATTTGGCGTGCCACGTTCTATCCGCTACTTTTAAAATGAATCTATCCAGTATTAATTCGTGACATCCGCCGCATTTGGGTATTGTAGCTGAAACATACAAATATTTTAATGCAAATCGCAGCAAACACTCAGTAAAATACCTCTGTTTAATTTATTGCTTACAACTTATGTATCACGAAATTTTAGCGACCATATCAATGTATATAACAGAATATGCAGTGCCGATTCCACTTCTATATCTATAAACAGGAAGGGATGATAAAAAGCAAACAAAAAGGAAGATTTGCTATTTGTTACATTTTAAAAATTTTATTTTGATTTTTAAATACTGTTACGGATTGTGGTCAGCGAGTAAGCTCCTGGAACCATTATTTGACCCGAGCGACGGCGAATCGTTTACAAAAAGATGTCGTACAATTTTTTTTGGTAGCATCAAACGCCCGACACATTACTTTGAACAGTTTACTTTTGTGAAAATAGAGACTTGTAAAGCGAATATTTAAGTGATTTTTAAATAAGTGTTTATTTTATTACATATATAAAGATTGGAATACATTTTTTAGGTCCAGAGATTTGGAGGACTGTCCGACTGACGAACTTTAATATAAGTGGTGAAGCTTTAGCGAGATCTGCGGGACGGCCTTTAATATTTCGAGTCCAAAAGTTCAATCAGTTTCAATCGTAGAACCAGACCAACAAAGCGACGCAGCCACTGGGCTCTTCGCAAAATTTTTGGAGGAGATTAAGGCTTTGATAAATAGTATAGGTAACCAGCGAAAACATATTACCGGTGTGGAAAAACAGGATATTTCATTAAGGATTGCAGAGTGAGAGCACGACCACGATCAAACTCACGTTTTAGAACACAACCACGTTCTCACTCACCTACCAGGACCAAGTCATCTAGTGAGTCCTCAGAAAGATATCAGGAAAACTAGGATTACACAGCATATCAGCGCACATGCTTGCTAGCAATAACGAGGCCCCCTGGGTCATCCATGTCAACAGGATAAGAAGAAAAATGGATAGTACTATCATCAGAAGAAAAGTGAACCGAGAAGACATTGTATGCACCACAGACATAGATGTATCAGTTTTCCTGGTACGCAGTAAAATTCTTCGAACAGAATGTGTTCAACCTTGTTCTTCGAACAGTTACTGGAGAATTTGCATCAATGAGAGGAGAGGCTGAAGTAACACTCACTTTTGGACGACTTAACATTGTGAATACAGTATATGTCACAGATATATATATGATATGAATTCATTCTCGAAATGTATTTGATCAGCGAGTTTCTCATTTAATGGTGAACATAGAACCAAAAGATTTGGAGGAGAAGAATTTATCTTAACGACCCTATCTGAACGAATGGAACCTGTAAAGCTGCGGAAGGCGAGGTCTTTATTAGTAAGTGAAGATGATAAAGAGAAGACTGCTTTTTTAACTGGAAATGGACTCTACCAGTTCAATGTGGTGTCCTTTGGGTTATGTAATACTCCAGCAACAGCTAATGGAATTAATACTACGTGAAAAACTTTCCTGTATATCTCGACGACGTTTTGGTCATGGGCAGGATTTTCGATAAACATCTGGATAAACATGAAGTGAAGAGCTTCTTGGACCAGTGTACCTATTACCGGCGTTTTGTTAAAGGATTTGCTGATATTACTGCACCCCTGCAATAGTTAACAGAGGACCGATTTAACTTCATCTGGTCAAATGATTACAAAAGAGCATTTAAGAAACTGAAAGCTGCTCTATCTTTACGAAAGGTAGTTCCTCATAAAGACGGACAATGCAGCCTTGAAGTGGCTTCTGAAAATAAGGAACCCTGAAGCAAGGTGGATTAAAATTATTGTAGAAAACGGATTACTCAAACAAGTTTGCAAGTCAGCCGATGACAAGAAAACAACTTTTTAACTGATTATGCCCAAGAAAAGGATTAATAAAGTCTTGGAGGAGACCCGTGGAGAAAAATCAGTTGGTCATCTGGAAGATATTATGACTTTGGATAAAGTAAGACAATATCTAATGTTGCGAAGACGTGGAACGTTGGTGTAGGAGATGCCCAGTTTGTGAAGCGAGCAAAGGCCCTTAAACAAGATCTAGAGGCAAAATAAAACATAAACGAACAGGCAACTCTGCGTAATTCTTTTCTTTTTTTTATTTGTTTATAATTTCCAAAAATGTTACTTTTTTTCCGTTACTTATTATTCTTCCTATTGTTACATTTTTATTGTTACAATAAACGCTTTTTATTTATATTGTTTACTGCCGCCCCATTTAGCCTACTAAGCATCTACAAAATTAAAAGAAAATACAAAATGCTAGTGTCCGAATTTTTTGGCCAGGAGTATCTATTAACGATAGTAATTTGGCTATTTGGGAAGATTTGGACAAGCAAATATTAAAAAAATTACTCTCAATATATCACTTTCCGCTTTTAATACACAAATAGAGCTATTTCATCAAAATTTTGTAAATATTGCAATTCTTTAACAGGTTCCACGGCAGTTATGTCTCGTTCATTGCGAGTTTTTTCTTTCGTCTTAAAGAGTAAAAATAAAATAATAAACAAACAAAAAACACTGTAATAGCTAGCAATTTCTTATTGTTTTTTTTTTCTTTAAAAATTTTGTTTTGACAATGTTGTTTGTTGCTTTATCTTTTTTTTTACTTTTGAGTTTTAAGGCTTTTCGGCGCCGTCGTGCACCACACGACTTTGCCCTTATGAACGGCGCGGGCCTGTTCTCACTACGAAAAAAACAAAATGAGAAATATCTGATCAGAAGAGATAGGTATCCGAAATAGATAACGCTGAACTAACCAAAGCACTCGGTCAAATAAAAAATAAGAAAAGCCCTGGCGAAGATCGGATACCTATCCACTGAGATGTTAAAAATGGGGGAGAACAGCTAAGAGAAAGCTTAAAAATTCTGTTAAATTATTTTGTTATCTATTTTTAAATCTAGATATTCGGTTGATAAATAGCTCAACTCTCACAGATACCCTTCACCCACTAGAACATAGAAGAAGAGTTGCAGACCAGACATTACTCTACAGATATTTCCATGGCAGATTTTTCGGAGAAATAAAAACTCGTGTAACTATAAATCGAAAAGAGTTTATTGTCCGACTGAAATTATAAATTTTTTTAACAATTCACACAAGCGGGAAGTATAGCGAAGCCATTTTTAAAGAAACCTTGCAAGAAGAATCGGTAGAGATAGTAACTAACGGAGAAGTTATAAATAATATGCGATATGCTGATGACACCGTCTTGTTAACGAGCAATAAAAGAGACATACAACATCTTCTAGAGAAATTAAATTATCGATGTAACGAATACAGTCTACAAATAAATCTTAAGAAAACCAAGTTAATGGTGGTTACAAAGTTCCCCCAAAATCACAACCGTGTAAACGTGTCAGTAGCAGACATCTTTATAGAGAATGTGCAGTCATACAAATACCTGGGAGCCTGGATAGAACAATCGGATGACCAAACAAGAGAAATAATAGCCAATAGAGATAGCCAGGTCAAGATTTACGAAAATGAAAAAGTTGTAAACCAGTCGAGATATCAAGATTGGACTTAGGATGAGGATGCTGCGTTGTTACTAGTTTTCCGCGCTTTTGTATGGAGTGGAGGCTTGGACGCTTAAGAAGAATCACACAGACAAACTACAAGCCTTCGAGATGTGGTGCTACCGTAGAATGTGGCGTATCCCCTGGACAGAAAAGATCTCTAAAGTGGAAGCCCTAAATCGGATGAATAAGGAATGTGAAGTCATTAACACCATAAAAAGGAGAAAGCTTCAATATCTAGGTCATATACTGAGAGGACCCAAATACGCACTTCTCCAGCTGATAGTTCAGGGAAAGATTATTGAAAAGAGAAATATTGGAAGACGTCGTGTGTCTTGGCTTAAAAATCTAAGGGACTGGTTTAATTGTAGCAATGTTGAACTCTTTCGAGCTGCAGTCAATAAGGTTCGGATAGCTGTGATGATAGCAAACCTCCGATAGGAGATGCACTATAAGAAGAAGAAGAGTCGTATACAATAGTTTTTAAGTGGACATCTGTGTGTGTATGTACGTATGTGCGTTCGAATTATTTTTCGTCTCGATTATCTCGAGAACAAAAAATGATATCGACGTGGGACCAATTGCATTCGACGCATAATTACGTGCAACTTAGAACTGTTAAGATTTTTACCAAAATCGGTTGAGAATAAAAAAGATGCAATTTTGCAATTTATAAATAATACTATTTTTAATACAGAATTTTAAGATCTTTTGAATAAGATGATTATTGCATGTTAGGAATATTTGTATGAAAAATATGATGACAATATTTCATAAAAAGAGATAGTTTTAGAAAACAAAAATAGAATTTGGAGAATTTTAAACTTGTGTCAGTATTGAGAGAATAACATTGAAGACGCTATAACAGTGCAAAATTATTGTTAGTAATAATCAAGCATTGTTTATAACAATTGAATATTGTTACTAACAAATGATTATTGATCATAATAATAAAAAAAATGTTTTCAATTGTTATAAACAATTGAAAATATGAAATGATAAGAAAAAGTTTGAAAGAATACGGTTAACATAAAAAGAATATTGTTAATGACAATTATAATTTGTTATAAACAATTTGAAATCGTTTTTAATAATAATAATAATAACAAACATGGTATTTTTTCATTCTTTCCACTGCAAACTTAGTCGTGTGGACTTCATTGGTCGCACCCAGACCACTGCTATTGATAATTATGAATAATTTTGCTTTTATAGTCTCTCAAAGGCTTCTGTGACACATTTATTATGACTGCATAAAATTCAACAAAAAGTTAAATGGTTTTCTATTTAAACTGTTTTATGCTCAATGAGTTTTATTAAAGATTATAGTGTAGATTATAATGTAATAAAGGTTTAGTTGTTGCTACGAGAAAAATGTGTTAACAGTGTTTATCAGAAATAAATAAACTTACATAGCAACATGTCGGGAATGTCATCAAGAGATATCGGTGGCACTCTAAACATTTCTATATCCAAGCCGTTCTTTTCGTCCCTATTCCCACTAATCATCTTAACCGCACTGATCGCACAGGATAATCAGGACTTTATCCCTACGGTTGCACAGAATCAACTGAGGATCGTAGAGAAAATTGCGCCGTCGCAATACTAGAGTAACATTTATCGACCCTTTGTACTTCGTACGCCTACCGCGATGACACGTACTAGATTTGTATGAAAGGAACTTTATTAAAGAGACTATCCCTTGTCTTTCAGAGCGTGTCGGCGATTGGCGTACGGGAGGATATGCCCCTCCTTAATTTGTACGCCCTTAAATAAGGGACTCGATGATATGAGAGACGGGATTGCATTTTAGGATTCATTTGTTATTCGGCTCGAACAGGAAAAGGGGTGAAAGCACGAACGGTAGTGATTTTTATAGCATGGATGTTTTCGCAGAAAGCTGTTTAAAAAAAATTATTCGTGGTGATTACAAATCATTTAGATCTGTATCCAGTTCCATTTTTATTACCAAATATTAACTTAGTTTTCGTTATGAAAGACTTCTAACATAAACATTTATTTTGATATACGTTCGTAAGGGGCTTCATGTGAAGCGGACAGCGAAAAAAATAAGAGGTTCTAAAATTCGTTCATAGTAGACCTAAGTGTACTTTAAGCTAATGTGAACGTAAACACACATGTTTTTTTGTATGAGGCTTAGTTGCCAAGTTGGGCTTCTAAAAAATTGACTCTTTAATGAAAGGATTTTTTGGAAGAGGTTTTCCCAATTTAACAAATTTGCAATAAAATATCAAACGTGTTGATTTGTATAGAAAATTTACCATTCTTTTTAATTTTTAAATTAGATTTGAAATTTATTTATTTTTTGTACCCAACCTGCTATACTTCTCAGAATACTCATCTCCGCAGCATTAATCCTATTTTTATGCTTCGTCTGCCAAACCCAACATTCACTACCATACATAAGTGTAGGAACCCACACTCCCATATGCACAGCCTTTTTTGACACTTTCTGGGTGTTCATAAAGCTATGCAACCTTCGATCAATGTCACTGTCATACTTTCCATCTCTCGTAAACTTTGAACTCAGTATACAAATTCATTTATTGTTCCACTCTCTCTCACAGTTTGTCATGCTATCTTCTCTTTCAAAAACCATTACTTTTGTTTTGCTTACATTTATTTTAATCACTTTGATTTTCAGGGCATCATGCATAACATTAACCATCGCTTGCAACTCCTCTTTAAATGACGCTAATATGACTTGATCATCGGCGTAAAGAAGGCATTTGACGATCAAATCATTTATTTTCAATCCATACGCACTCTCTTTCAAATCTTTTAAACAATCGTCTATGTATAAGTTAAACAGCCATGGCAAATTAACACATCCCTGTCTTACACCTTTTTCAATGTTAAACCAGTCCATGTAAGCTTCGTTTATCCTGACACAAGCAGTGGAATCATCGTAAAGTGATTCCAGCACTCGTATTAAACTACCGCTCACCCAATATTTAGATAATGTCCACCACAATTCACTTCTCACCACTCTGTCATAGGCCTTTTCCAAGTCTATAAAAGCGCAATAGACCTTCTGGATTCTATCGAAGATTTTTTCGTCTACACCTAGTAATGAAAAGACCTAATCCATACATCTCCTTTCTCTTCTAAATCCTGCTTGCACATCACTTCTGTTGTAGAAAAGTCCATGAAAATGTTGGGTTTCGTTAAGAGAACTACTCGTGATTTTACTGGTGTTAGTTCAATTAAACTTTCCTTAGTAAGGTCACACTTTGATTACTGTTTTTACATTAGGAAACTTGAACACGTTCTAAATAACTTTATACGCTATATTGCATTCAAGCTACATGTCTATCAAGACTAAGCTGTGTGGCTGCAACAGCTGCGAATCTACTCTCTTGAGAAACGTAGGTAACAGAGAGATCTTTTATTACTTTTTAAAATCATAAATGGTAACTGTTCTCAACTCTTAAGTAAAATTAGTCACTTTGTTCCTACGAGGACTACAAGGCAGAGTCGAACATTTTACATACCAATTCATAGATTTAATTATGCATTCCACACATTTCTTCCTAGATCTATGAGACTCGCAAATTCACTGAAGAACCTTTCACTTTTTGATATCTCTATAAGTAAATTTAAAAACTATATTTGTGATTTAAATGTTCAGTATTTTATATTTTACCACTTTATGATCTCTGTATATCTGGTTTGGGTTTGGCAGAAGAAGCATGAAAATAGGATTAATGCTGCGGAGATGAGTATTCTGAGAAGTATAGCCGGAGTGATTTGGTTGGATAAAGTAAAAAATAGTGAGATAAGAGAACGCTCTGGTGTAAAAGAAGATGTGGTTACAAAAATAGTTAAAGGAATGCTTAGATGGTTTGGACACATAAAAAGGATGGACGAAGGAAGATTGACGAAACAAATTTATAAGACGAATGTGAATGGACAAGTGGGTAGAGGTCGACCTCGGCGAATATATCTCGATCAGATCAACATGTTTTTAAAAAAAGGCCAGGTCAAGAGTACCAAAAATCGACGAGCATGTATGAGAGCCCTGATGAAAGTAGAGAAAGCAAAATATGTGCGTAAGAACCGTAGCAAGTGGAAGGAAGTGGTCTCAGTCTACCTCTACGGAAAAAAAGCGTGACTATATGTATGTGTGTTAGTATAAATCACTTCGACAAATTTTAATAGATTCAAAAATAAAATTGATACGCCACTAATCGATTTTTTTTGTAGATTTTTTGGGTTTTAATAGATGTTTTTTATATATTTTAAAACTGAGATAGGAAATACTATAAACATGTGAAGACACCAATTAAATCGCAAACAAATGCTGAAAGTCAGTGGCATGCACGAATTAACATTTGGCACATCTTAAAGTGTAAGTTCCTGCTTTGATGCCAGTTATGCAAAGACTGGAAATGTATCTGAAAGACACGTTAGATCTACAAACTATAGTAAAGATCTTTTTTTGCAATTAGCTGCAGGAAAGAACCCTACGGACCCTAGGCACAAGTTTTTTTTAAGCATCATAAATCGTTTGCAAAAAGCTTACTTAGTATTAAGAAGACCGCTAAAAAGTCAATCTTTAACGAAAAGCAATAGCGCTGCTCGTTTAGCTTGGGCTAAGAAACACATGATATGACAAAATGTCCAATGTCCAATTATTACAAACGAGTCAAGATTTGGGATACATCCCCGACTCAAAACATGTAAATAAGATCGTGGAGAGTACCGGGCAATGAAGCACGATTGCAGAATCCACAGTAGGTTCATTCTTATAAAGGAGGTACAATAATGATGTGGGGCACTATTAGCATTGGAGGTTGAACCGATTTCGTCTTGCTGCAAAAAAATTTAAATGCCAATAGGTACATTATTGAAACACTTGGACTAATTGTACTTTAATCTGCCACAGCCATTGGAGAAATGTTCGTACATATGCATGATAATGTGCAACCACTGTGGAATACCAAGGCAGAATTTACAAGTACAGTAAGACTTGAAGGAAAATTGTCAACCTGCTTTCCAATCAACGGTGGTCTCAAACAAGAAAATGCGTTATCCCCACTCCTCTTTAACATCGCCTTGGAAGGCATCGTACGAATGGCAAACATAGAAATGCTCCTATTTGGAAATCAGGGTCTGCGCATTGTAGTAGCTTTCACTGACGATTTAGATATAGAAGGAAATACAACTATCAACGTTAAGAAAGAGTTCATTAAACTGGAAAATGCCGCAAAGAAGGTTGGCCTACAAATAAACGAAGATAAAACAAAATACATGACTACAACAAGAACAGAACGAAGAGACAGGATAGGACAAAATGTGATAATGGACCACTATAATTTTGAAAGGGTCCATGAGGTTAAATATTTGGAAGCTACAATCACCTCAGATAACAATATAACACAAGAGATTAACAACAGAATTCGGGGAGCCAATCGCTGCTGTTTTGCACTACAAAAAATAATGAAATCGAAAAATATAACCCGCCGTACGAAAGTAACAATTTATCATGCAATTATAAGACCTATAATGACATATGCATGTGAAACATGGACGATGACAAAACAAAATGAGAACCGACCAAAAATCGCAAAACAAAGAATACTTAGAAGGATATATGGATCAATTAAGGACAACGCCACACAACAATACAGAATTAGAACTAACAGGAAAGTGGAAGAACTATATAACCAACCAGATATAGTAAAAATAATAAACGCAGAGAGATTGAGATGGGCCGGACATGTGAAGAGACAAGACCAACGTGTCGTAACTGGTGTGGGAAGGGACCCCGGTAGAAAAGCGGTCGCTGGGAAGGCCAAGGATGCGGTGGAAGGATAATATTGCAGCGGACCTACGGACCCTAAATGTCCAACGACAAGAAGAACTTATGATGGACCGCAGCAAGTGGAGGCAAATTGTAATGTCAGCGAAGACCCACCCCGGGTTGTAAGCTACAGAGAGAGAGAGACATGTTGCGGAAAGGGGACTATTTTTTTTGATGATAATAGTATCGATTTATTGCTTGGACTGCGCTCTAACAAGACTTTGTATTTTTCACTGGTCACAAAGTAATGCAAAGTATTGGATCGTGGAAGACAATTACTCTTCAAACAACCCCTGAAGAATATAAAATCCAATCACGTATATAAATAAGAAATAAGAAAAATCAATAAGAGCAGAGTTTGTAAAAGTTTAAGTACGAAAAGTGTGCTTGAAAGTTACAATATATAATATTATACATGCCATCGAATACTACCAGCCAAGAGACAGTCAAATAAAAGAGGGTAAACAAACTCCATATATTCGCTGATCTTTCCAAAACTATCGTAAAGATTTTTAGCATTAATCTTTGTTTGTTTGCTTGGGGATTTATTGAAACGACACAACTGCATCAGTTCCATCCTATATTAAATATTATGACGAATATAAACGTAGCATGATACGTTGGCAGAAATTATTTTTATTTGAAACCATAAAACGTTTATGCTTAGATACAAATAGAAAAAGCAAATAAACCATACATTGCAGCTTACCTACATTGTTCTAATCAACTATAAAAGTGACGAAGATATAGAGCAGATTTACCAAACTTAAAATTTTTTTTAAATAAAACACACTTTTATAAAAAATATTTTTTAGTTCTATGTTCAACAGGGTTCCATAATCCGAAGGCATTGTTCACAAATGACCTTATCACTTAAAGAAGTCATAGGTGTCTGAAAGAGATCACAGCAGTAAATATAGTGAATATACAGTGTTTTCGGTTATCGTTAGAAACTCGATAACCAGTATTCAATTGTACATTTAAGAAGTGCGAAAGTAAATTCCCCTAATATTTTTAAACAAATTTCGTAGGTACAGTGCAACAGAAGTAGCTTGGCGGGCGACTAGCCTCTAAAATAACAAATATTCGGCTGAATATACTTATATATAATATATAATCCAGGATATCTACAGCTGTCTTGGTCTTGGTTATGTGGCGATCCCATAATATTGGGTTTAATTGATTAATACATGCCCTAGTTTGACCTAGTCTATTTTTTATTTCTTCCTCTGTTGTTCCACTTTTTGATATTATAAACCCTAGGTACTTAAATTTGTCTGTTCCTGAGATCTGTCGGTTATCATCTATTTCTAGATGATATATCCTGTCTTGTGCCGTTGACATATATTGGGTCTTTTCGAGGTTGATTTCCACTCCATTTTTCCCATATTCCTCCTCTAGTTTCCGCATCATATACTTCACATTCGTAAATTTCTTCCTCCGATTGTACTTGAGACTCATGATTACTGAAAATTTCGTCGTCGCCGATCGGAACGTTATTCGAATGTTTTCGTTGTGCGCAGATTTTGTGATCTTTCGCCCGCCAAGCTACTTCTGTTGCACTGTAACGAATTTTATTTTATAAGGGACTACTTGTTTGGAAATTAAGTTCAAGGGTATACGTTTAAAAATGAGGACAACCGAAAGGCTTTGTCTAAAAAAGCTAGATTGGTGCACAAAAAAAATTGAATTTTTGAGTAATTATACTCACTGTAAACAAGAGTGTTCTTCATTTTTTTATCTGGACGAAACTTGGATTTTTGCTAAATATGGAACAAAGAGAATTTTGTAGGACAATAACATAAAGTCTATAAAACACACCGACGGTGAAGAAAAAAGACACATTATTGTGCATGCAGGTAAAAAGCATGGTTTTGTTGATGGTGCGGATCTCTTATTTTCGTCAAAATCAAAATTGGCCGATTATCATGACAATATGGATACAGAAATGTTTGTGAAATGGTTAAAAGAGAAACTATTACCATCGTTACATGAACCATCTGTCATTGTATTAGATAATGCTCCGTGCCATTCGGAAAATTTAAATAAGCAACCAACAAACTCCTGGTCGGTACAGAAAATAAAAGATTGGTAAACGAACGAAAATATTTCATTCCCACAGTATTGCTTCAAGCCGGAATTATTATCGATTGCAAGAGGCACAAAAGAGAAAAAAATTACAAAGTGGATCAAATTATACTCAGTTATGGACATCGTGTACTAAAACTTTCACCTTATCATTGCCAATTTTATCCCATTGAGTATTTTTGGGTAATATGCAAAACTTATTACGACAATCACATTGGATCTAATGGTTACAGTGATAAAGCTGTTTAGGAAACCTGGCAACGAGCACTTAATACTGCCACTCGTGAAATTTGGGAAAAATGTGTCACAAATTGTGAAAATTTAATGTTGTGAAAACCGCTTCGAAGCAGTTAATCCTGTTATCATTTACAATCTGAATGAGGACAACGACGTCAGTGATCCCGATTGTGATGAATATAAGTCTGATGCTTGATAATACCGTAAGTATTCACTAAATTTGTACCCATAATTAATTTTTGTTGCATTCCCTTTTAACATAATTAAATATGTGCCTATTTCTAATTAAAAAACTCATCGAGAGCTACATCAACGATTTCTATTCACAATTAAGCAAAAAATAAAAATAAAACCTCTTAACAAAAGCATAATAATATACAAAAAAACTTCGGGTTTAAATCTTAGGGGAATTTACTAATGTACCTTTCAACATAGTGTGCCTGTTAAGTCGATGCCTCGGTGACTAATCCGATACCGTCGTATATTGGTGAAATGAGTTATGCAGATATTTATTTAAAGTCACAAGTGGGAAGCTACCAGCAGAGAATATACGAGTACATATGAACAAAATCAGACTACTGTTCAAAACCAAAAGAAACCAACTGGAAATCATTACACAGAAATCGCAAACATTAAAAGTTTCTGGATAGAGTCCAATAGCTTAAGAGATAATAAAAGTGCAACAAATGTGGGCAAAATATTCCAAGCAAAGTAATATTTATGCTTTGTACGTTGTAAATAGAATGCCAAATAATAAATACATTTTTAATATAAAAAAATCCAAATTACATCAACCCGTTTTGTGATTAGTTTTTAAGTTTTTTAAATGTGAATGTGATATAGTGAACTTTTAATTATAAACAATATAATTTTTTATATCATTTGCTATTTAAAAGGGTATATACACGTCCTTGCTTTTGATCGTATAGGGTTATTTACTATGAATGTTGGAGCCGGAAAAGGTAAACATGAATTTATCGATAATTAAACTTTCTATTAATTACTTTTAATATGTCATAGGCGCCGACGAAATATATGACTGATATATTCTGACTTCTTCGAAAGGTATAACTGGGAAGATTATTTACTACGCTTCCGTCTCTTTTTATTATTTTTAGTACTTCTTCTTCTTCTTCTTCTTTCTTTTTGTAAAGCATATCTGCCTTGTTCTCTAATTTCTCAGAGTTGTAGCTGTGATAATGATTTTCAGCTTTTATACCAACGTATGGGTGGACGTCCAGGTGGTCTGCTGGATCTGGGGAGAACATCCCTTGCAATCTTCAGCAATCTGTTGTCGTCCATCTGTTCAACATGATCTCTCCATTCGCGACGTCTGTCTCGGGACCATCCAACTATGTCTTGGACATCGCAAAGTTCTCGGATTTCTTCGTTTTTTTAGCGGTCCCAAGGTGTGTAGCCTGCTATGGATCTTAGAGACTTCATCTCTGCTGTACAGATAATCATTTTTTTTTGTGGAGTTTTCGGCTGTTGTTTCTACAGCGTAGGTCATAACAGGTTTCACACAGGTCTTATATATGCGGACTTTGCTTTCAATGGACATGTGCTTGTTTCGCCATATTATATATCTAAGGAATCCTGATATTAAAGCTGTTTTGGTTGTTTGAGTCTTTACTTCTTCTTGGAGGTCTCTGCTGCTCGTGATGTTGACGCCGAGATATTTGAAACTCATAACCTGTTCTACTGGTTTATTGTATATAGCCAATTTACATCTTCTGGACTCTTTTGAGATGGTTAGCACTTTTGATTTTGCTACCGATATCTCCATGTTGTTTTTGGCAGCTGTCTTTTCGAACTGATAAAGCATTCTCTGTAGGTTGTCTTAATCTTTTGAGACCAGCACGACTTCTTCCGCGTAATAAATAACTTTTAGTTTTTTGTCCCCTTGTGAGTATCCCTTTCCAACCATTTTTACTTCCGTTATAAGTTCGTCCATAATCAAGTTGAAAAGGATGAGGCTTAGGCTTGTCTTATTCCTTGTCTAATTCATTGATAATAATAAAAGCAGCACTTGCCCATCCTAGATTCTCCATTGCCTTTATCGCATTAATAGATGCGGCGCACAACTGGAGCGGCTCCGGTTCTGTGCGGGGAAACAATAATTCCTTATTTACTCGGATGTGGACGGGGCTTTACCGAAATATCGCAGTGCCCTGGTCAAATCACCTTTCATCAACTGAGATTAAAAATACTATACTTTTAATAGCATTTTAACAAAATTCATTCTTAGCTATATAACTTTTATGTGAAATTATTTTACAGGCAATCATAATGATAAGGGGTGGGTAATTTACAGCAAAATATCCCATAGAATTATAACTTATTTCGTTATCCATTTAATGAATTACTTATTGTATACAAAATAGTATTTTTATCTTTTTTATCACTGATTGTCACGAGGCGTTACAAAAAAAAACTATTACCGCAACCGCTAAATAGCCTTCGGAGAATAATATTTGCTGGTCATTTTTAATAATTGTCACAAAATTTGGAGTGAAAGTGTGCAATTTAAACGCTGCTACAATAAACAAAACTTCGTTATCCAAAGTAAGTATTTTGAATGTGACCATGAAATAACCAACAATTTATTATATTTACATAAACCCCAAAGAAAATCGTTTTAAATAAACTTAATTTGTAAAAAATTGTTACTCCTTACAAGGTTTATTAAGCTCATTCGCGTAGTTGTTTTTTATTTAAAGCTAAAATTATAAATGAATGAACCTGTACAAAATCGCAGAAGCTGGACGCTTGTTTATGATTATTGGAGCAGTATACAGGGTGTTTTATTACTACATACATACATACATAAAGTTACGCTTTTTTGCCGTAGGGGTAGACAAAGACCACTTCCTTCCACTTGCTACGGTTCTTACACACATCTTTTGCTTCCTCTACTTTCATCAGTGCTCTCATACATGCTCGTCGGTTGTTGGTACTCTTGACCTGGCCTTTCTTTAAAACAATGTTGATCTACTCAAGATATGTTCTTCGAGGTCGAACTTTACCGGCTTGTCCATTTACACTCGCGTTATAAATTTGTTTCGTCAATCTTCCTTCATCCATCCTTTCTACGTGTCCAACCATTAAAGCATTCCTTTATCTATCTTTGTAACCACATCTTCTTTTACACCACAGCGTTCTCTTATCTCACTATTCTTTACTTTATCCAACCGAGTCACTCCGGCTATACTTCTCAGAGTACTCATCTCCGCAGCATTAATCCTATTTTTATGCTTCTTCTGCCAAACCCAACATTCACTACCATACATAAGTGTGGCTATTCATAAAGCTACACAGTGCCTCATTCATTTGTTTTCCTGCCAACACCCTTCGCTCAATGTCACTGTCATACTTTCGTAAACTTTTAACCCAAGTACAAAAATTCATTTACTTGTTCCACTCTTTCTCCCTCAATCAAAACTCCACAGTTTGTCATGCTTTCTTCTCTTTTAAAAACCATTACTTTCGTTTTGCTTACATTTATTTTCATCCTTTGATTTTCACGGCATCATGCGTAACATTAACCATCGCCTGCATTTCATCTTTAGATGACGCTAATATGACTTGATCACCGGCGTAAAGAAGGTATTTGACGATCAAATTATTCATTTTCAATCGCACTCTCTTTCAAATCTTTTATACAATTGTCTATGTATAAGCTAAACAGCCATGGCGAAGCCACACATTCCTGTCTTACACCTTTTTTTATGTTAAACCAGTCCGTGCAAGCTCCGTTTATCCTGACACAAGCAGTGGAATTCTCGTAAGGTGATTTCAGTGCTTGTATTAAACTATTACTTACCCTATACATAGACAATGTTGACCACAATTCACCTCTCACCACACTGTCATAGGCCTTTTCCAAGTCTATAAAAGCGCAATAGACCTTCTGATTTCTAGTCAAGAATTTTTCGACTATACCTTGTAATGAAAAGACCTGAACCATACATCTCCTTCCTCTTCTAAATCCTGCTTGCACATCCCATATCATTTTCTCAGTTTCATTCGTTACTCTTTTAATCATCCTTTGCATACAGTTTGCCGACTATGCTGAGTAAACTAATACCTCAGTAGTTTTTACTGTCCTGCTGCGAACCTTTTCCCTCGTAAAGTGGCACGATAACGGCATCGCACCAGTCGGCTGGTACGCTACCACTTCTCCAACAAAGGTTAAAAAAACGGTACAGCAGACTAGCTACCACGTTTTGTCCAGCCTTCAGCATTTTAACTGTTATCCTGTCGTACCCAGCAGGGTATAAAATATAGAATCCTAAACTCAAAATATGAAGATTTAACCCACATAAAATTAAGAGTTGGCGCGCCAATTATGTTGCTGCGCAATATAAATCCACCATAATTATGCAATGGCACTAGATTGCAAGTGAAAACATTGCATCACAATGTAATCGAGGCAACTATACTGACAGGTTGTTCTCGGGGAGAGTCTGTATTTATTCCTAGGATTACCCTAACACCATCAAATTACCCCTTCGAATTCAAGAAAGTGCAGTTTCCCATCAAAGTCTGCTTCGCCAAAACCATAAACAAAGCTCTAGGTCAAACTTTCAAGGTAGCAGGAGTAGACTTGAGAGAAAGCTGCTTCTCCCGCGGCCAGTTGTATGTGGCATGCTCCAGAGTAAGCCTGGTGATTCTAGCACCCGAAGGAAAAACAACAAATATTGTGTACAAAGAAATACTGCGGTAGGTGTAGTATTTCGATTTCGTTGTAAAAAGATAATAGGGGGTATTATCACTATGTCACTTTCACCGGATCAAAGGTAGAGCTTCGTGTTTACAAAATTTTATTTTATTTTTATGTTCATTTAACCTTTAAATCCCTACACTATAATAAAAATCGTTATATTTTATAAGTATCTATTCAAACTTTTTAACATAATAATTTATGTTATAACAACATTAATAACTTAAAAATCCTATTAGAAACGAAATCGCGGTCAAAAGCTAGTTAAGTAATAGAAACATAGCTGTAAACGTGGACTTTTTGGAGCGAAATCCATGATGCATATAACTTCAGAATGTTTATTTAAATCTTCGCTGACCGATCCTAAATTCTCAGGGAAAAAGTCCACTTGTACCTAAGCGATGGAAATGTATTTTAGCACTCATGGAGCAACCTAACGCTTAAAATTTGTTTAGCATATTCATTGCAATTGCTTTATAGTCAGGATCCCTGAAATTACCCAGAAATTTACTGACGACATCTTTAAAGGCAATGTTGTCATGTCTCAAATTCAAATTCTTTATTCTTCACAACCAACATAGATTCCCTCTTTCAATTTGGCTTCGCATAAACCTGGAGAGAGAATACGACGGGGAGGTGTCACAAAGGGGTATTCTGTGGGTTTCACCAAGATGGTCAGGCAGGGAGGAAAGAAATTCAACGGCGAAAAAAATTTTTATGGTAAATATTTATAAAATCCAAGTAAAATTGACCTTTTCAAGATAAAAAATCTAAAAGGCAGTTAAATTTTAAATAAAAAAGGTACTTTTGTTTATTTCATGTAACTCTATCAGTTTTTAAGTTATTTGCATTTCAAACATTCAATGAATTTTGTATATTGTGAAATGAATTTATTCCTTTAAATTACCACTATGCGGGGTAACAACAGTAAAAACAACAAATAACAATCGGTAACAGTAATAAAAGAAAAATTCTAAGTAAATGCTCAAAATGCCCGCCTTCCACTTCAATACACTTTGTAAGGCGTCTCCTTAAAGATCTTCGTATATTAAATAACATTTGTCGATTATTTTTAATAATATTAGCAGCTTCTTAAATTTTTTGCCGTAATTCTTCGATGGAATTAATTGTGTCTTTGTAAACCCAGTCCTTCATTTGTGACCGTATTGAGAAGTCTAGATGGTTTAAATCTGAACTTCTAAGTGGCCAAACAAATTCCACTGCCACGCCCAATCCACCGGTGAGGAAAATGTTCATTCAGGTATGGCCGTACTGGCAGAGAAAAATGTGCCGGCGCCCCGTCTTGCATAAACCACATATTCCGCCTTATGGCTAGTGGTACATCTTCTAGTAGTGTGTTTAACTGTTGTTCAAGGAATTTTAAATAGAGGGGCCCGTTCAGTTTAGCACATTCATTGCAATTGTTTCATAGTCAGGATCCCTGAAATTATCCAGAAATTTACTGACGACATCTTTAAAGGCAACAAAAGCTTTTTTTTCTTTTGTTGTCGTGTCTCAAATTCAAATTCTTTATTCTTCACAACCAACATAATTTCTCTCCTTCAATTTGGCATTGCATAAACCTGGTGAGAGAATCCAACGGGAAGGGAGTATTCTGTAGGTTTCACCAAGATGGTCAGGTAGAGAGGGAAAAAATTCAACGGCGAAAAAAAAATTTATGGTAAATATTTATAAAATCCAAGTAAAATTGAGTTTTTCAAGATAACGTGACTTGATAGACATTTTTCATTATTTTTTTTGAATTTATAAAAGTTCTGCTACATTTTTTTCATAACAGGCCTGTGCATTAGCTACTTTTTAATAAATTAATAATATATAAGCAACGTAAAAAGAAAAATCGTGCGTTGGTGTTTTTTTGCGCACTTAACTTCCCAAGGACTTTTTACAGGAATGGAATTCTAGATGAAATGATTACCAATCGTAGCCAGCCTTGCAATATATTGTTAAAAGAATAAAAATCATGAATAAACAATTGAACAATTCGTTACATAATTTATTCACGATCAAGGACGCCGTTTTTACGAGTGAATGCTTTATTATTATCATTATTTTTATTTATTTTTTTCTTTTAAATGTCTCAGTAAATACTCTTATTTATCGTGAATTCCAGGTATTAACTCTCATTATGTTTCAACGTAGGTATGCAAATTTAAATTCATAGATATTATTTTTAATTTAAATCATTGTGATTGTATACATTTTTTTGTTCATAATTGCATTAATGACATTTAATGAGGCAATGCAGTAACTTTAATTGGAATAATTATTCATTTCTTTTAGATTTGTTTTGTAGGTTATTTCAATACAAAAGATAATTAAAAAAAAACTAATTGCGTATTTTAGAAATCATGCAAATTATGATCTCCAGTATTTTCTGAAATAAGGGACCTGTAACTTGCTTCATAAATAAATTATAATTTAAAAAAACTAAAAAACACGCTTTTAGAGTTAATCAAACTAACAAGTAAAAAATAATTCTTAGCACAAGAATAAAATTAATGACGAGATTTTTTTTTTTATTTGAAATTGCTTTAATCACTAGGGCTATTAGCATTGATCGATATAAATATAAAAGCTACAATTAAAAATATAAATAAAAATATTTTAAATCTGTTTTATAAGACCCGTTGAGCGTAAGAAGTTTATTATTGAGTCACTATCACTATTCTCACGCAAGCACTGTTTTAAAGAATTCGGTATATTGTGTTGTTGTCTTTCAAGTGTGTAAAGGGGGCACTCCATTAACATATGTTGGATGTTTATTATACCTAAGAATAAAATTACTGACGAGAAAATTAATGTCACTGTTTTAAAAGCGTGGGTTATTCTTCTCGATTTCAGTAATACGAGTACATGCACTGCTTCTGCAAGTAGAATGAATACCGCTTGGAGATGCAGAAAATTGCTTTCTTTTACATATGCAATATCAAGTCCAATAGTGGAAAATTTAAATATTAATTTTATTAAATTTTTCATTATTATTTTATTTTGAAAATAAAATTTAACTTTGCAAAGTTTTTAATTTTATAATAAATGATTATTTTAGAAAAAAATCATATTTTTTACACTTCTTTTTATAGTGTCAAAATAAATTATTAAAGTGTCTTAAATATGGCAACCCCTACTATCCAAAATTATGCCATCAGTTTCCTAATAGTGAAAATCTTAGGTTTTTGAAAAAAGTAGATATTGATATGATTATTTTTTTCGTACGATTCTCAACCAATCGGAACGTCCAAATGTGCTAAGCTAGCTCGTATCATTTCGAATATACTTAGATATACATCGAGTAGCTCCTCCACCAATCATGAATTCAGAAATATTCGACTTTCCATAATAACCAGTTCATAATTGTTACATACAAAAAATGCGCATTAAAAAAATTTGACGTTTATTTTATGATTGTCAGAAAATGAGTCAATTCGGTGATTTATCATTAAAAGTGATAGACGAGTGTGATTAAAACAATGAGCTTCATAATACATTGAAAACAAAAAAGTACTTTTCTTGCATTTTGTAGTGAGCGAAACTACATACTGAATGAATCAATTTCTACTGAAATAATATCAACTATTTTAAAAGATTGGGCTTTGATATGCGAAAATGTAATGGAGAAAATTTAAAGAACATGTACAAATCTTTGCCCCATACAACAGTATAGACCATATGTAGCACTTGATCATTCTCTGGCGGAGCTTTAAATTAAGAATATTATTGCGATCTCATTTTTTAAAAGGTTGCGCGAGCTGTCTCAATCCTGCACTTAACTTCTTTATCCAGGTCGAGATGCTCTGTAATGTAACAACCAATATATTTGAAACATGGAATCTTTTCAATATTTTGACCATTTATTTTCGGTGCAGCATCATTATACGGCTGACGGCTAAAAACCATAAACTTAGTTTTAGTGACATTTATGTTTAGACCCATTTCTTGTTTCATCACGTTGGTTAAGTCTAAAAGACGTTGAAGGTCTTGGAGATCATCACATAAGATTGCGGTGTCATCGGCATAGCGAATGGTATTGATCAGTTCCCCGTTAATCTTAACTCCGAAATCCTGGTCATGAAACGCATGTTTAAATATGTTATCTGAATATAGGTTGAAGAACAGTGGAGACAGTATACATCCCTGTCTTACTCCACACCAAATCTAGCATAGCAATCTAGCTTAGTTTTTCATTAACCCGAACCACTGCTTTTTGTCGCCAATACAGGTTTATAATAATGCGTATGTCTCTGTCATCAACTCCAGTACTCCTTAATATATCTAAATGTTTTATGTTGTACCCTGTTAAATGCTTCCTTATAGTCTATAAAGCATACGAAAATGTTTTTACGTTGATAGCGACACTTTTGAAGAAGTATATTTAAGGCACACATTGCTTCCCGGGTACCAAGAGCGTTTCGTCCAGATCACTTTCACATTTGTTGCGTATTCTTCTATGAATAATGCCGAGATTAGTTTATTTTAACTGTCAAACTGACACTCTTTGAAATTATGCAGAATTATCGATATATAACCCGAATATTTTAAAGCACTTATGGTATTACTACTGAAAATACTAACGTCAGTGGTTTTAAAAGATAGATAATTTCAACAAAAAGTATCCGAAATTCGGGTACTTTCCTCTACTTTCACATAAAATTTTTGCAATACTGTTTTTATAAATGCACTAGGTAAAAAAAATTTAAAAAATGTTGTAATGAATTCTGGTAACATAATTTTGAAAGTCGTTTGGGTTATTTTGACGTGGTTTAAGTTCCTCGGTTTTTAATTAAAAACTCATAAACACGTTTATGAATTTTTACTTTAAATATGCTTCTAATTATGGTAAGTACTGTCGCTGATCCCAATCACCTCGAAAATAAACGGGGTTAAAAGCGTCTGCCACCACATTCATGAATAAGTAACATATATACACTTGCACCCTCGTGCCGATGTTGAGCACAGGGACATTTACTAAATGGACCGGATTATAGCAAATGCCACCCCTTGAAGAGAGATACTATGTTGCAAAGCCAAACGAGGACCAGACTCTACGTATAAGCGCTATTGACTAATGGATCGGATTAGGAGTGGTGTGTGTTAAAAACAGTGGTGTCGAACGTGACCTAATGTTATGTAAAATTTCAGATAATATCTTCTGTTTATCCTATATTTACGCTTTATCTCGGATCAAATCACCTTAACTAATTTTTAAATAATAATCTGGTTTGTGAGAAACATTGGAATATCAGATGATTTTGGATCGTACATAATCGCAAAATATGCATCGAGAAAAATAATTCAGAACAGGCTGCCAGAACAAAAATATATTTTTGAAGTGATAACTTCTTATGGCACGCTGTGAAATTTTTTTGTAATGGGTAAAAAATGTTAAACTCGCGTCAGGACACGTGGCCTGATCGAAAATTCGTAAGACGGATGTATTTCACTGGAGCAATATAAAATGCGACTTTTCTTGACTGGTATCTTGGCAACCTTATTCAACAAACTGACAAATTCAAGTACATTTTTTATGTCATTTTGACAAATTAATTTAGTAGCTAAATTCAAAATTTAAGTGCTTTTCATTAGTTTATTGATTAAGTTCTGCTTTTGCTGCATTAAAATGGTCCAAGGAGAGGTGTCGTTTTTAGCAGATGTTATGGACACCATAGCGTGTCTTAATGACTCTAATGGTTCTCCCCCCAACAAAATTTTAGATCAAATAATTTATCAGTGCAAGAAGCCGTTAAAAAATGCATCAATTTGTGTTAAAAAATTATTAAAAACTGGACTGAAAGCTGGTTTGATCAAAGAGAACGGGGGAAGGTTTAAATTAGGTTTTGGTTTGCCGATAACGGAGGCTCGAAGACGAAGAAAAAATAGAAGCAGAAGCCGTAGACGACGTAGCCAAAGCGACAAAACCGAAAACGAGGTAGCCGAAAACGAAAAAGTCGAGGTAGGAAGAAAAGCGCCATATTGAAAGAAGATCAAACAAAAAGCGGAAGAAAGAAATCGACAACATTCAAATCTGGTACTGATGTTTAATATATGATTTATAATAAAGCGTTAATAAAAATAATGCATTATTCATAAACTATGGAAATCTGGAGACAATATTTTTCAGATTAAAAATAATATTTTTTGAAGTGAAAACTTCTTTAGCGGCGTTGTACACTTTTTTTGTAATGGGTAAAAAATGTTAAACTCGCGTCAGGACACGTGACCTGATCGAAAATTCGTAAGACGGATGGAGAGTAGACAGCTGGCCTGGCGTAGGAGAGGGAGTATCCCCCTCTCTTTCTACGGCGCGGCGAAAATGTATGCCTGCGCCGGCTGTTTCGTTTAGGCGGCGCAGGGCGCACAACGTTAATACTTAAGTTTTCACTTCTGCCGGCACTCCCAGGGTGCAACCCGTAAAATTTTTTTTTAAACTCGTTATTTGTGCTAGTTTTAATTCGTCAAAGTAATAAATCTATTATCTTCTGTATATAGTTTTTATGGACTAAGATTTAAAAAATTAACATTCATAATATTTATAATATATAACATACAATTGTAGGCCATTCTACATTATCAACAATATTTACGATACAACGTTTAATAAATTTTTTCTTCAAATGACTCTTAAAAAAATTGTGGAATTACAATCGAAAATATTAATCGGAGAATGTACGAATCGACGTTACTGTCTCGAATTTTGATTCCGATTACGAATATCCTCGAAAATAATAATCGGATTGTACCGAGGATTTTGATATTTGAAATATTTTTTATTCGAATTATCCCATCCCTAGTTACAGCTAAACAACCAAATTCTTTCAAGTTAGCGCTTAAATCCAGCGTCAGCATGAGAATGTACCCCAAGCCACTAAGACTTTTTAACACGCTTATATTAGTTTCACCTGTATTTTGTATGTATGTATCTATGTTTGTAACTGACTCTTTGGCCTCGATTTTGCCCTGCTTTAACCGATCAGATTTAATTTAAACTTTGCACACTTGTCAAAGACCGACGACAAAGCAATAATTCGATAAAAATATCCGATTATCCTAAATACTTTCGTCAGGATGCATAATGAGAGAGAGAGAGAGAGAAAGAATCAGGGATTCTTTGCATGAGAGTAAGAGAGATAGAACCAGTGCGTGAATTGCTTTGGGAATGAAAGCACCCAACGCTTTTAGAACAGTGACATTTTCTCGTCAGTAATTTTTTTCCTATGTTAACAATTATTTTTTACTTTTCAGTTTGATTAACTCTAAAAACGTGTTTTTTAGTTTTATTTAACTATAATTTATTTTTAAATTTAAGTGACAACAACAAAAACTGATCATTCATTAGCAATTGAGGAGAATTTAGAATTTAACATGCGAAAATGCTGTACGCCGCTGAAACCAAAATGACTAAATTAGAGATAGAGGATTTGGTAATTCTCACACCGATGATGATTCCGTAGTGGAACAAGTGCATTCAATTCAATTAGTTTGGCGGATTAACACCAATATGATCGAATCGAACGCTCCTGATGGATTTGTATCTGCTTCATTTGCGACGGCACAAATATTTGTCGACTATGATAGATTATAGTTTTTTCGTTTCATTTCTATTACCTAAACAAAATTGTGCTTTTAATAATCCATCAAGTTATGCCGGTAAAGTAAACTTGTGTAACAGGTTTGAAGGAGAAAAAATATGACTGTTTGACTGTTTGAGTTTACAATTTCATTAATTTACTTTCATTTATTAAATACGTTCAGTTGCTAGTTAACACTTTTTGTACCTAAAAAAAGGTTGATGTATTATTTTTTTGCAGAATTGTTACTGTAAAAAGAATATAAAAAAGTAATAGTAAATTGTGCAACTAGTGCGATAAGTTGGCGATTGCTTACGAGAGAGAAGTTCGCTCGAGTGAGCAATCGATAACATCGCACGGGTTGCACATACTATTTTTTATTACAAATGCGGCGATATATATGGACACAAAAAAATTTAATATCTTAATAAAAGTAAACTTTCGCACTCAAATGGGCAAACAGCTATTTTTCAATCGTAACAGCATGCTCTAAGTTACTACTTATCCCGCATGAGTAATAAAATATATAGAATTCGTATTTAAAATTAAATATCTTAAATTATTGTTTCAATAAAAAGAGTTAAGGGTTCTGGTATGTTTATATCTACACATAAATAAAATTGAATCGTCTGTCTGTGATTTTAAAATAAATCCATAACCAAAACATAAACACACATTTTTTAAATGTTTGTGTGACTATCTGTATTTATTTAGTGTTATAGTTTAGTGCCTAAAAAATCAAGAGGTGGTGCTGCTTAATTTTAGAAAGCGCTCTAGAAATTTACGTTACTAATACAAAATTTAAATATGGATTTTTATTTTCGCAGGAATTTTTTGTTTTCAAAATTTCTTTTTAAAATTTTACGTTTTTTGGCATAAGGATTGCCAATTTGGACACTTATAGAGGGCGCTAGTTACACTTGGTTGTGTTTAGTAAATCAAAGCAAATTTTTCTTCTGTTAAACTATGATTAAAATAATAATAAAAAGATTAAAAAGAGTTAAATTCTACAAAAAAAGTTACTCCTGTTTTATTCATGTAACTCGATCGGTTTTCGAGTTATTTGCTTCTTAAAAGCTCAATGAATTTTAATTTTATAAAAAATGTTATTTTCTAAATGTGTAACAATAACAAATTAAAAAACAAAAAAAGTGCGTGAGTGTCGTGGAACACTCGGTTGGAACGAAGTTCCTTTCGTAGTATATTATTATTGCTAAACGTATTATACTCGGATAGTACTGCTTTATATACGCCGATTTAGTATATTCAAAAATTTACTGGTAGGCGTTCGACATTTAGGAACGTGCCAAAAATTATTTTCCTTCTCTCACGCGGCTGTTTTTAAAGGTCATATATATTTATGGGGTGGGAGACGGCTGACACCGGGGACGTTGACAAATTATGTCTAATTTTTAGGTACAATTGAATATACTTTTTCGTTGTATTAGTTAGTATTAGGGAAAGTACTACGAGTATTTTTTTGTTTATGTTTACCCAACACCATTTTTGGAACGAAGTTCCTTAACGCAGCTTACGGGTAGTGCGATTTAGTTAAAATCGTCACGTAACGAAGTGCATTGGTGGTTCATCAAACTAAAAAGCGAAAAATAAATTATTGTTTAAAAAAAATTAAAAACACGTTTTTAGAGTTAATCAAACGTAGGAATAAAAATACTGACGATTATTTTTTGACGTTTCTTAAAACCAATGAAATGCTTCTTTATTTATCACAATGGTAAATTTCAACCAATTATGTCATTATTATAGTGGGAATAAATCTCTTGATTATTCTCGGGAATAATCACTGTGGCATTTATTTGCCTAGCAAGTGTCAGATAGTTGTCAAAATAATTACCTAATTGTGTCAACGCGATATATAAAATGGGTAAAAATTCTCGGTTTAGTACCTTTTCTGATGCAGAAATAACAAAAAAGATTTTAGAAACTACTTCGAAAAATGCTCTAATAAGTAATCAGTCTATATGGAGACAATTCACCAAAGAAAGAAATTATATTCTGGATCAATCTACCACAACAGCTACTCTGGAATTGATTTTGAAAGATTGGGCTTATAATATATTCACAATGTGTCAACGATATTTTCGTATATTGTAATAATTAATTAAATTAAATTTTTCAATAATTTTATTGATCTTTTTTATTGTAAAAATTTGTGAATCAAAAAATAATCTAGTCAAATATAACTCGCGAGTTCCATAAATTAGAAAATAATTCTCACTCTCTTGTTATATTATTACTGAAAAATTTATGTCACTGTCAAAAAAAAAAAATTTCAATTGATGTCGCTGCTTTGTATGACATTTTTAAACTAACTATGCGTTTAGGAATGAAAGCACCCCACGCTTTTAGAACAGTGACATTAATTTTCTCGTCAGTAATTTTATTTCTATGTTAGGAATTATTTTTACTTTTTAGTTTTGTATGGAAAGCGAAAAAATCAGAGTGCAAATAAAATACCGAAAACTAATGCTCAACGCCAACAACAATTCCGGCAGAATCAAAATAAGGCAAGCGAGCCTTACAGTCGTTTCATATAATGTGGAACATTTGACATCTCTAAGCAATTTTAAAATTATATTTTAAAATAAATGTTAACAAAACGAAAGTAATGGTTTTAAAAAGAGAAGAAAGCATAACAAACTGAGAAGTTTCGATTGAGGAAGAAAGAGTGGAACAAGTAAATGAATTTGTGTACTTAGGTTCAAAGTTTCAAAGTTTACGAGAGATGGAAAATATGACAGTGACATTGAGCAAAGGGTGATGGCAAGAAAACTGATTAATGGGGCACTGCATAGCTTTATGAGCAACCAGAAAGTGTCAAAAAAGGCACGTCTGGCCGTGCATAAAGGTAAAAGGTGTTACACATCTGTTACACACTTCCGTCCCATTTCACGAAATCACTCCCACAAATTGCAATATTGAATGAAACTTTCTGAAGTAATTCTTTCCTTTAGATTATTTGCCTTGATTAAATAATATAAATGAAAATACAGATTTCATTTCGAATTACATTTGGAGTTGAAGGAAAAACGTAAGAAACTTCGTTGTTGGGTAATTTCTATTTAATTTGTTTAATCCAGGCTGAGAAACACCAATTTAACCTTATTAGTACACTTATCTTATCATTTTCGGATCCAAGAGGTGGCTGTAAACAACGAGTCGGTTGTTGGTACTCTTGACCTGGCCTTTCTTCAAAACAATGTTGATCTGATCGAGATATGTTCTCCGAGGTCGACCTCTACCGATTTGCCCATTCACACTAGCCTTATAAATTTGTTTCGTCAATCTTCCTTCATCCATTCTTTCTACGTGTCCAAACCATCTAAGCATTCCTTTATCTATCTTTGTGACCACATCTTCTTTTACACCACAGCGTTTTCTTATCTCACTATTCTTAACTTTATCCAACCGAGTCACTCCGGCTATACTTCTCAGATTACTCATCTCCGCAGCATTAATCCTATTTTCATGCTTCTTTTGCCAAACCCAACATTCACTACCATACATAAGTGAAGGAACCAACACACCTCTATGCACCGCCAGACGTGCCTTTTTTGACACTTTCTGGCTATTCATAAAGCTATACAGTGCCCCATTCATTTGTTTTCCAGCCAACACCCTTCGCTCAATGTCACTGTCATACTTTCCATCTCTAGTAAATTTTGAACCCAAGTACACAAATTCATTCATTTGTTCCACTCTTTCTCCCTCAATCGAAATCCCACAGTTTGTCATGCTTTCTTCTCTTTCAAAAACCATTACTTTCGTTTTTCTCACATTTATTTTTATCCCTTTGATTTTCAGGGAATCATGCATAACATTAACCATCGCCTGCAACTCCTCTTCAGATAACGCTATTATTACTTGATCATCGGCGTAAAGAGGGCATTTGACGATCAAATCATTCATTTTTAATCCATACGCACTCTCTTTTAGATCTTTTAAACAATTGTCTATGTATAAGTTAAACAGACATGGCGAAGCCACACATCCCTGTCTCACACCTTTTTCCTTGTTAAACCAGTCCGTGCAAGCTCCTGACACAAGCAGTGGAATCCTCGTAAAGTGATTTCAGTGCTCGTATTAAACTACCACTCACCCCATACATAGACAATGTAGACCACAATTCACTCCGACACGTATGTACTTTAATTCGTTTATCTTCTGAACTTTTTTGGTAAAATTAATATATTTTTAGCCTTATTTTGTAATTAAAATGATTAAAAAAAAATGATCGAAATCATTAAAATTATTATTTGTTTGTTTGTGTTTACTTCCGGTATTGTGTGCAAGAAAAAAATAATAAATTTTAAATCTGAATTCAAAATTAAAAAGAACAGTAAATATCCTACATAAATCACTACGTTTAAGGTAGTTTCTTAGTAAAAGATCTGCATGGACTGATTTATATTTCTTTAAGTGAGGCTAATAGCAATTTTGCCGTTTAAGGGTGTGGTCGTAATGTAGTCCTTGTTATATCCAAAAAAAAAGTGGAGGCGCCGGGCATCGATCCCGGTACCTCTCGCATGCTAAGCGAGCGCTCTACCATCTGAGCTACGCCCCCTGTTAATATAAAATAATGCCTAAAATAAAAATGTTGTTATTCATGATCTACTTTCAGGTAAGGTGTGTCCCAGAACACTTGGCAATGGCTGTTCTGAATTCGAATTAAATAACATGTAATTGTACTTAAAATAAACAATACCTATAAATAATAGATGGTCGTCGAACTAAAAATGTTATCTAAAACTGCTAAGCTTACAGTGTTTTTTAATTTAGATATTGTTAAGATTCTTTGACTGTTAAGATTTTTAGTTCCTCCGTGGGTTTGGCGATTAAAACTCACGATACAGTAACAAAACAATGTTTCTTCCAATACAATAAATTCTACTTTTATTAATCACTTAGATATACAACTTTTACAACTCTTTATAACTATTTACATTTCTTAATTCTTAAACACTTTTAAAACCGATACTGTCCCTTGTTATGATCGCTTTCCCTTTTATACCTCCATATTACAATTCTAGATCATTCCACCTGTTTCTCCACCCTTCGACGTGGCTTCGATAGGTTGCTTGACCTTGCCAGACCCCGTCGGCGGCCAACAAAGCAAAGCGGTCTAATACGGACACTTGACGCGGTCGATTTCTCGGTTGCCGACAGGACAAATTGTAACAAAAATTACGATATAATATTTTTTTTATTAAATACCACGGTGCAGGTATTGACACAGACCACTTCTTAGTAATGAGCCGAATAAGAGGTCTCTTTAAGCGGTGGCGGCAGCGTGTGCAGAAATCAAGTAGTGTACTAGAGCGTAAAAAAGTTGAAAATTTGCAAGAAAAAGATACTTAGATACTTAGATAGTTAGTAAATTGACCGAGAAATTTGAAAATTTAGATGAAGCATTTGAGGTTGAAGAATTGTGGAAGCCATTCAAGAAAGTAATCGTGGATATTGCTATTGAAGTGTGTGATGTAAGTAAAAGCAGGAAAGGATGCAAGTTACAGAAAATGTTCGTAGAGGTTTAAAAAGCAGTGTCAGAGAAGAAGGAAGCCTGGCTGGATTGGCTAGCTACAAAAGCCAATCAAAGAACGTAAAAGGTAACGATTAAGGATGTAAACAAGGCAAAGAGTGAGTATAAAGGGTTAAAAAGTGTGACAAAAGAGGTTGTGATGAGAAAGAAGAAGAGTAATAAAAATGAATTTAATAGAGGGTTATCTGACGATTTTTCAAAACAATATTAAACTCTTCTGGAAGCCCATAAGAACAGCCAGAAGGTAAAAATACTACCTCGCAGCTGGAAAAAATCAGAAACCAAGATATTAGTTTGGTAAAAGGAGAGGAATGCGTATTGAAGAGATGGAAGGAATACTTCGAAAGTTTATTTGAGAAAGAGGATACATAAAGGATACACCATTCGGAGACATAAGTGAAGCGTTGAACAGTAAGACATTGGGTAAAGCTGCTGGGTACGACAGGATAACAGTTGAAATGCTGAAGGCTGGACAAAACGTGGTAGCTAGTCTGCTGTACCGCTTTTTTAACCTTTGTTGGGAGAGTGGTAGCGTACCAGACGACTGGTGCAAGGCCATTATCGTGCCGCTTTACAAGGGAAAAGGTTCGCAGCAGGACTGTAAGAACTACCGAGGTATTAGTTTACTCAGCATAGTATGGAAAGATATTGATTAAAAGAGTAACGAATGAAACTGAGATGATATGGGATATGCAAGAAGGATTTAAAAGAGGAAGGAGATGTATTATTTAGGTCTTTTCATTACGAGGTATAGTCAAAGAATTCTTGGCTAGAAGTCAGAAGGTCTATTTATACACTTGGAAAAGTCCTATGACAGAGTGGTAAGGAGTGAATTGTGGTCGACATTGTCCATGTATGGGGTGAGCGGTAGTTTAATACGAGCACTGAAATCACTTTACAAGAATTCCACTGCTTGTGTCCGGATGAACGAAGCTTGCACAAACTGGTTTAACATCGAAAAAGGTGTGAGATAGAGATGTGTGGCTTTATCATGGCTGTCTACCTTATACATAGACGATTGTTTAAAATATTGGAAAGAGAGTGCGTATGGATTGAAAATGAATGATTTGATCGTCAAATGCCTTCTTTATAAATAACCATTATTTCTGACGGGCTGAAAAAATTTGACGCACTTAAGGCTTTGTACAGCAAGGAAGTGACGTCCAAACTGGTATGGCACTACAATGAAGAACTGGGGACCGTAATCACATCAAACTAATACGGGTTCCAGGACACTAGGGAATTGCAGGTAATGAAAAAGCAGACGAACTTGCAAAAAGAGGTACGGAAACTCTCCCAAACTGAGGGCAGATGATAGAGGTACCGAAGTGTACAGTAAAGGTGTCTGTAAAAGACTGGATTGGGAAAAAATACAAAATTACTGTGAAAGTAGAACAAGAAACAAACACGGGAAAGAATACATCAAAAGACCGTGCCACAAAAGGACGGCAGAAATGTTAGCAATAAACAGAAATCAGCTAAGAATCACTATTGGGCTCTTGACCGGTCACGCACCAGTAAAGAAGAACCTTTACAAAATGGAATTGTATAAAGGAGACCTGACCTGCTGATTGTGTGGCAAGGATCTGAAAACACATACTGTTCTGCTGAGAAGCACTGAACCGCAAAAGACAGGCAGTTTTTGGGCAGCCATCCGGTGATCCGGAACTATATTGCTCCCACCCAGTACAGAACTTGTACCAACTTGTACAAGGTACGAAAGTACTTGATTGGGTACAATGATATAAAATCACATAGGCAAGATACAATGGGCCAACAGGCCTAAGTGTCACCGGAGGCAATAGCCAGATGGACCTAAGTAGGGGTGAAGTTTTCGGTGAGTAGACCTAACAGAGTCAGGGGAGCCTCACAGTGGACCTTGAGCTTTCAGACTCATAACCTCTTCGTAAAGGAAGACAATAAAATGTTATATATGGACAAAGTCCAAAAGCGGGTATTCTGCGATAAATAATGCCATAGAAACTCTTTGTTGTAAAATTCGCAACTAAGCATTTCAATCAACCTTCTTGTGAAAACTTCTTTCTTGGACCACCTGAACCAACACTGTATCACTTTTGACACATTGCGTCCTATGCGGTCGGAAATTTAATTGATTGAAAAACCGGTTTCCTGCTACCAAAAATGCGACCACTTTCGGATTCACGTAAATGATTGTAATTTGGCATAATCACTTAATGACTTTTTAAATTGAGCACAAATTGAAACGAAATATTGCTTCAAACGGAAGAAATGCAAATTTTAAGAGATACTTTTTTTGTTAAATAGAATTAAAAAAGTTTACTTACATCTGTTAACAGTTTTTATACATAGGTATTGTTTTCATTTTATTTTGGTCGTTCGGATATTTTTAAAATTTGGTATATATTGTTAAAAATGGACGCAGAATTTTGGTATTTCTCATATTTAAAAATTGCATAGACCAGCGATTCCTAAAGTGGGTTCCGTGGAAAAGCCAATAGGGTTCCGCGAAATTATTTGTTTTTGGCATTTATCACCAGAAGTCAACCTGCGATAATAACCGACGAAGCATTTATAGATTTTCAGAGTTCATTCGCATTAAAATACACATTTGAGTCTGTGTCTCTAAAAGATGTTTTCGGTTGGTGTTAAGAGTGAATACTATCAAGTAGCCAAAAAGGTTATCTCACCTTTGCTCCCTTTTGTCACAACGTATTATTGTACTACAGGCTTTTTGGCTTAAACTTTACAAAAAACAAATTCAGGTCAAGATTTGATGCTACCATTGCTTACCCCAGACGTGCGCATACAACTGTCGACCATAACCCCGAACTATAAAGCAATTATTAACGAAAGTGTATCACTTTTATAATATTTCTAATAAAAATTTTTGTTCTTATCTAAATTGCAGTGTATTTCATTTGTGGGGTAACATAACATAAAATGGGTTTAGTGAGTGTTCCGTTACCTTAAAAGTTTAGGAACCACTGGCATAGACAGTTGATTTGTGAGAGAGTTCGTGAGATTTCAGGTATTTTTACACAATATTAAATATTTGTTTTAGCTTTACTAGTTTTTCTATTACAATTATCCAATAATTTCATTATTGGTACATTTATATTATTAAAAAAATGTAAAAATAACAATATTTTCTTAAATAATTTTTTACTTATTTTTTAAGAAATAGTAGATTTATTGAAAAATTATTATTTACCTAAAAATATAGTGGGTATTCAATAGTAATATTTAAATTTAAATTAATTTAAAAACCCGTAATGACTTTTAAAGAGTGGGCATAGTATTATGAAAAATAAACAGGAAATTATTTAATCGAAATTTTGACAAAAAGGTGATAAAAAATGAATCCTTTCAGATGCACTACGCAAATAAGTGGCGCTATAAAAAGTGACCGTGTAGTAGAAAAGTACAAAGAACGGCTTTTACTAAATGAGTTAGCTTTACATGCAAAAAATATGGTGTGTATTTCATGCGAGGATCGTCAACAGATGGTGCATTTTTCTATTCCATTTGAGCATTAACGCCCTTTTTGGAGAAGTTTACTGCAGCCACTAATTCTATGCCATTTTAGGTTGTTCCAGTACCGGATTCACCTTTTTATTCGACACTTTATGTAAATAATATTTGAACAAAACACTGAAACGCGCATCAAATAAAAATATATTGTCTATTTAAAGTCAATACTGCTTGTGCCATTTGCATTGCATTATCTAAAAAATTTTCTTTGGCTGTATTTTTAAACTTTATATTATAAATAAGGCTGTTGGTAGACTCCATATAAAAGATGGCTTATTGCTTGATCAAAGCCTGATAAATAATCTTTTTTCAAAAGTGGTGACAGATCCTTTTTTTAACGAACACTGAACTGTTTTCCATGACCCCTTTTCTGTTTTACCAATCAATAGGCTCCACATAAAAGGATCTACCTGTGTGCTTCAGAAAAAAAGCACTTTCCAACTGAAATGTTTATTTGTGAATTTTTCCAAACATTAAACAAATTTACAGTTTTCATAACGAATATTCTTTATGATGCTCAGCATGGATTGTTTGGCTTTTTGATATTTTTAAAGAATACATTAGACTCATATAGACTCATTAGACTCGTATAAAAAATAGCTTAAACTCTGGAGAAATTGAATATTTTTGCTTGAATAATAAGCAGTCACATGGAGTAATCCTATTAAAGTTTCTAAGTTTGTTCCATCTTTATATTTTAGGTCATTTAAAAGTTCATTGTCATAACTGGTTCTTTGCATTAGTTATTTTCATATTTATTACCTTTTTCTTATCTTTTCTTTATTTCTTCAAATCGCTTAAAAAGTACCAAAATACTGGGTTAAGGAAACCGTGTGTATGTACCTATAGAAACATCGCCTTAGTAGAACAAATGAACAAATGTTTTCTTTTACTAAGGCTTTTGAATTTCCAACAAGGCTCAATCAAAACCTTTCCTTACCGATTTAATTCATTTTTAGTCGTGAAGTTCATGATCGGGACTTTAACAGGTATAAAGGGACGCTTTTTAGAAAATTCTGAGAAAATTGAGTTCAAAAGAATTCCAAGTGTAAGATTTCGTAATGGTTTTCTAGCAGCATTTTCATTCTTTATGTATTTTTTAAAAAAAGATTTACCTTTTTTAAAGTCCTCTTGATTATTTTGTGGTTGTTCTTTTAGTTATTGTGTTAATGCCTACTTCTCAAAAACGTTAGGTAGATCTCAGTAAAAGTGTTTTAAACAATTTTTAATTTTATTCACCTTCATTACACTATGTTTTAAAAGCCATTATTTTAAGTTTATTTATTTTATTCTCCAAATATTTATACACCATTTTTTAGTTGTTTAACCATAGTAGTAGAGTTAATGTTTTTAGAGGATAATTGATGATTAATATTTTTAAAAACAAGCTTATTCTTATTTGAAAATATTTGTCTCTTGCGATTTGCTAATAATAATTTAATTAATAATGCTATTAATTACCTTCCAAGATCAAACGCAGTTTTTAATTAACGCCAATTATAATGTTTCTAGCAATAAAAATATAATGTTGCAAAATAAAATACGTTTAAAATATAAAATGTCGAATGACATTTTTTTAATTTATTCAGTACGGACCTGTAGTATCACTTTCATTGTTACGGGGTTGAATACCATAATGCTTTTATCGTTTGGTTAGATTGTAGTAGTTAATAATCTTATTCTATATTCATAATGGGTGGTATTAAAACCCTGCCATATATATCAATAATGCATTTCAATGCATTTCAATTAATCTCAATTATATGCCAATAAGGGACAAATATTATATTTTTTTATATTTAAATTATAAGTATATGCACAAATAAATGTTTACAAAATTATATTCGTTACTAGTTAAGTGAACATAAAAAATCTATAAAATAAGTTGGCATTAATTAATTATTTATTATTATTTTTGGTATTCAATAATTTTCTTTTTATAGACTCTTACAATCGCGTCTGGAAATTATAATGTTTTGTATACTTGTATATTAAGGACATAATAATACAATAAACCTTAAAATTTAAAAGTTAATTGACCTTCTCTAACCCGAGAAAAACTTAATTCAAAATTGGATAATTAACATGGGGTATACGCTTTATCGATTATGAAAAAGCCTTCGATTCCATAAAACTTTGAGCAATAGAGAGAGCCATGAACAACTGCAGAATAGACTGTCGCTATAAAATTTAGTGCAGAATTGGGGTTAAAACTCAACAGGAGCAAGTGTTGTCTAATGATCGTGAATAAAAGTGAAGTTTTACCACGAATCCTTTCTTCAATACCTGACAAAGAGCGCAAAAATTAATTTATATACCTCGGTGCATGCATCACGAACAAAGGTGGCAGTGAAAAGGAAATAAAAAGGAGGATCGGGATGGCAAGGATAGCGTTAGCCAAACTATTAAAAGTATGGAAAGATCACCACATAAGTAAAGCTACAAAACAACGCCTTATGAAATCCCTTGTATTCTCAATCGCTACCTACGGCTCCGAGTCATGGACTATCAATGTGGCATGTAGACGCCGGATCGAAGCTTTCGAAATGAGCTAAAAATTGCGGAAAATGGACGGTTGTTACCAGACATCCAAAGAAACACCCTTAAATACTTTGTTAGTTATCCAGGGAAAAGTTGATGGAAGGCGTTGAAGAGGATGGTCACCGAACAGATATATCGATCAAATAAAATCCTGGAGAAACCTCTCCATACAAGAAGTGATGCGGACTGCCGAAACTGCCGAAGACAGAGAAACCTGGAGAAGCATGACTGTCCCGGGCATATATTCAAGGGGTCACGACGTCTGAAACCAGACATCGACTAAAGAGAGAGATATAATTCTCGTACACAATATATACTAAAAAGCAACAATGACAGTACAGATAGGTGGAAACACTAAACCTATACCAATTAACAGAGGAGTTCGCCAAGGGGAATAAATATTAATGGAAAAACACAGCCATCTGCGTTATGATGACGACATAATTATTATCGCTACAAGTTTCGAAGAATTGCAGACCATGATTACTCAACTATTGTAAGCTTCGGAAGAAGTAGGTCTCAAGATGAATCTGCAGAGAACAAAGATAATGACGAATACATAGGACTTCAAACAAATAACACTCAATGAGAAAAATTTGGAAACAGTAAGCGAATACCTAGGACAAATAATGAAAGTAAAAAAGGAAAATTAACCTGCGGAAATCACAAGACGAATAAGGCTGGCTTGGGCAGGTTTTTTGTAAAGCTGAGCTGGAAACTGAAAATAGAAAAATACAACAATATTTGAAAACAAGAGTTTCTAATCAATGTATCCTTTCTATACTCACTTATGGCTCACAAACCTGGACTCGTACCAAGGCTTATATAGATAAAATTACAAAGACACAAAGAGATCAATGTTGGGAGTGAAACTTAAGGATAGAAAAACAAACGAATGGATTAGAAGAATAGCGAAAGTGAAAGACGCAGGACTAAAATGGAGTTTCGCAGGACATAATTTCCGTCTAAAAGACAAAAGATGGAATAATTAAATACAGCAATGGAGACCATAGCTAGGTAGAAGACATAGAGAAAGGCCACAAATGAGATGGAGAGATGACATAAAAAAGAGAAAAAGAGAATAAAAAAACTAAAAAAATGGTAAACAAACTACCTGAATTTTGCAATTTATAAATTATACTATTTTTAATCTGTTTAATATTTTTATGGACGACATCATCAAGGAATGTAAAAGAAATATCAAAAAAATGTGCATTGGATACAAAAACATGCAAAGAGTGGAGATAGCTGAAGGAGCATTTGCAGATGACATAATACTGATTGCTGAAAATGAAGAACGATTACAATATAATACAGAAGTATGGAGTGAAGCACTAAAGAGAAAACAGATGAAAATAAATAAAGATAAAACCAAAGTAATGACTATTGGAGACCAAGAAATAAATATTATAATAGATAATATTAAAAAAAAACAAGTTAAAGAGTTTAAATATCTAGGAGTAACAATAGACGAAAAGGGAAGACAAGAATCGGAAATCAACGACAGAATCGAGAAAGCCATAAAACTGTATTATGCAATGAATAGAAAATTTATCAACAACAAAGAAATTTCGAAACTTACAAAACTAAAGAAATTTAAGACAATATATAGACCTGTATTAACATATGGATGTGAATCTTGGATATTAACCTAAAAAACCAAAATTAGAATACAAGCAACAGAAATGAAATATCTGAAAAGAATTAAAAATGTGACAAGGAGAGATAAAATAAGAAATACACGAATAAAGGGAAGAACTAGACATAGAAGATATTATTTTATTCATAGAACAAAAACAATTGGGATGGTGGGGACATATACAGAGAATGCCAAACAGTAGACCTGTTAAACAAATCTATGAAGCAAAAACACAAAACAAAAGAAAAAGAAGAAGACCTAGAAAAACCTGGAACGACATGATAGGAAAGATTTTACAAGGACAAAATAAAAAATGGAGGGAAGCATTTATATATATATGTATAAAGGAGGGAAGGTAGGAAAGGATTAGAACGACTGTCTGAGTTAAGAAAAGATCAGCTTAATTAGGGTATGCAGTCTTTGGCTAGAAAAAGTGTAATTCTTTTTTCTGTTCAAGCTTTCGAGTCTTTATTGGCTCTTAATCAGGAACTAAAGTTGAGATTTGAAAGAAGCATTGTTCATTATCACAATTATATAAAACACTTATTCGAGTGAAACATCTCTTACTTATTTATCATTATATAGAAACAACAAAAAAACAACAAAAAATCAACCTAGTCTTAGGTATGAAAAATAGAGTTCTGAAAACAAGCCACACCTCTGTTTGTACACAAAATCTTAATAAATTGAGTAAATTGTTCATTAATAGTGGTTACCCAAAAAAACTAATTTTTAAACTGTTGTTCAGCAGATCATCAATAACCAATGTATCTCCCACTCTTAACACTCCTCTTAGTCAAGATAATACTCGGAAATATTATTTTTCCCTTCCCCACATTTCTGAATTAAATCAAAAAATGAAAAAATTGTTATTCAAATATCCAACCATCAATGTTGCTTGCAAAAATCCGTTACAGTTGAATTCAATATTTTCAAAACTAAAAGATAAAGATCCCTTGCTAGAACGTTCCAATTTAATTTATTCCATTCCTTGTTCACAATGTAAAAAAAGTATATTGGCCAAACTAAAAGTAAACTTAAAGATAGAATTTCTTCCCACAAAAGCAATATCAGAAATTCCAAACATTCTAGTACATTAGCTATACATGCTATAACTGAAGTTCACATCCCAGATTATGCTAATGTGAGCATATTAGATAATGAATCTAATTTATCCAAAAGACTTTTTCTTGAAATGACCAACATTGTTAAAGAACCAAACTCTATGAATGCTAGAACTGACATTGATAATCTTAGCATTATTTATTCCTATTTACTTAGTCTTCCTTCCCACTTATCAAATCATAATACAAATAACAATTTTTGAAATTCTAATCGAAAATCCCGTTTTCAAGTTTGTCAACCTGTTGTTTCAATCTGATAAATTTCTGAATGACATAGTTTTCTATGATTCCATGTCATGAATTGTCAACTTGTCAATTAATCTTTCATTTTCTTTCCCGCCAAAAATTTTTCCCATGGTGGTTTTTAAGGTTATAATTTATTAATAATGAGAATAATTTTTCCGAAACCTACAACAACAAAATTTTTTTAATGTTTTTACAACTTCTGTCCTACAATTGTTTGTCTATATAATGATAAATAAGTAAGAGATGTTTCACTTAAATAAGTGTTTTATATAATTGTGATAATGAACAGTGCTTCTTTCAAATCTCAACTTTGTAAGTACTGTTTGCTTTTATGGATTTCCAATGAATTAAGCTGATCTTTTTTTATTTATATATATATATATATATATATATATATATATATATATATATATATATATATATATATATATATATTCATATACACTATTTTTAATACAGAATTTTACGATCTTTTGAATAATATTATTATTGCAAGTTAAGAGTATTTGTATGCAAAATATGATAACAATGTTTCATAAAAAGAGATAGTTTTAGAAAACAAAAATAAGAATTGGAGAATTTTAAACTTGTATCAGTATTGAGAGAATAGCATTGAAGACGCTATAACAGTGAAAAATTATTGTTAGTAATAATCAAGCAAAAAATTTGAAAGAATACGATTGACATAAACAGATTCTTGTTAATGACAATTATAATTTGTTGTAACCAATTTGAAATCGTTTTTTTATAATAATAATAATTATAACAACAAAACATATGGTATTTTTTCATTCTTTCTGCTGGATAGTTAGTCGAGTGGACCTCTCGGGTCGCACCCATACCACTGATATTTTTTTCTATTATTTTCGGATAAAATACGAAGTAGTTATAGTGAAAAACTAAAAATGTTAATTTTTTTTCAAGTCTTATTCACTTCTATCCTTAATTCTGCTATGCGTGATTTAAGGGCATTATTATATGTTTATTATTATGTACAATAATGTCTTTACCCAAACTATAAGTATTACATAAAATAACACTTCAATGTGAACACATATTTAAAAAGCTTTCAACGTTATTGCCGTAGTAGGCATGGCACCTAAAGCTTAGCAAACAAAAAATTAATTCAAAAATTGTATTCACCTCTTGTCACCAGCATTTGCCACCCTTCTTAATCCGTAACTTTAACAATCGGACTTATTGCCACGCGTTGCTTTAAATACTCTAGAATTGTCGTTCACACTTACGCCCATGGATCTTCGTGAAAACAAATTTGAACGTTGATTTTGCCGCGAATTGCCAAACTTAATCATAATTAATTGCAAACAGTTAAACGTCGAAAATTTCAATAAATGTAGTATTAGGATTACGAAAGTTTTATCTTATTTTAGTTTGATCACCTTTTTTTTAATAATAATCAAGATATTATCTGCAGAGTTTCAGTCTATCAGATTTACTTGTGCACAAGTTGAAGAAGATGCTGACTCATTAATCATTAATACAGCAATACAAATCGCACAAAATATTAAAACTGTTGTGGTCGTCGACAAAAAAAAAAATAATGACCGCATTGGTGCATTCGAGATGTGGCTGTACAGAAGGATGCTCAAAATTCCGTGGACAAGCCGAACTACCAACGAGAATGAACTTATCAGAATAGGGCACGATAGAGAGCTCTTAACTAGAGCGGGAGTAAAAGTGTCCGAATTAATTTAGTCCTTATTCTTAAATGGACAGTTATGGTTTTTGAGAATTTATTTTATTCATTGCTATCGTACAAGTAACGTGTTATACACCGTAAAATCCCAAAACCTCGTAAGCTAATGGGTGCTAGTTCATCTGTGTAAAGTATCTGTAAAAAACTATTATCTGGGGGAACGGCCGTACCATCCTTTTCTCCAAGAAGGTCAGGCCATTTTTGTCACCCTATAACTTCGTTTTGGATAAAACTGAAAACCCGAATTTTCAGTAATCAAGCAAACATTGTATAAACACGGTATATTTCAAATTTCATTCAATTTGAACCAGTAGTTTAAGATAGCTGAAAAAGCAATAGAATACAACAATGTGGCTTACATGTGTTTTATTGATCTAAAACAGGCTTTTGATAGAGTCAGACTGAAGGATGTGCTTGCACTGCTCGAGGAAAGAAACTTGGACTCTCATCTTATCGCATTAATTAAAGAATTGAATACCGGAAATTCTACGTTTACAAGAGTTGAACAGAAGCTAACAAAAAGGATAGACATATCAACAGGTATAAGACAAGGAGATAGCCTTAGCCCTATTTTGTTCAACATCGTCATGGATAAAATAATCGACGAAGTCAAAACGGCGGGAAAAGGATACAGGATGGAAGATCAGGAGTTTAAAATAATCTGTTATGCTGATGATGCGGTCATTATATCGCAAGACGAGGACAATTTACAGAGAATGCTATTTAAATTCGAGCAAACTGCAAACAGTATAACATGATCATCTCGCAAGAAAAAACACAATCTCTTACAATATCACGAGATCCCAAAAGATGTAAACTGGCATTATATAACAAGAGCGTGGCACAGGTTATGTCATTTAAATACTTGGGTGCTCAAATAACCAGTAACCGTGATCTTAAGTCGGAAGTCAAGTCGCAAACAATCAAAGCAGCAAGACTATCGGGATTCCTACGAGATGTGATATGGAGGAACAAGCACATGTCTATTGCGAGCAAAACAAGAATCTATAAGACCTGCGTAAGACCGGTAATGACCTACGCTACTGAAACGAGGGCAGAAACAGCAGCAACAAAGAGAATTTTAAGAGCAGCCGAAATGAGAACCCTAAGGACCATAACAGGACATACTTTACTCGACAGGCATAACTAGTCAAAGTTTCTTAATTTTGTCACACACTGACCGATCATCAAAACTCTAAGAAACTTAGCAGACATAGATGCTTTAAATTTAAAATAAAATTAGTGTTTAGTATATAAATAACAAAAAAAAAACTAAAATATTTTGAAATTTCGGTCCAGTTTTCTGGATACACCAACTGCATAAATATCTTTGTAATCACATACTACTAGCTTTTGCCCGCGCGACTTCGTCAGCATAGAAGTCGAAAATAGGATTTTTAATTGGTTTTTACGTTATTAATTTTGTTATAACATATAATTATATGTTATATATAACAATCTTTATTATGATGTAGGGATTAAAATTAAATAAAATTAAAATAAACATGAAAATAAATTAAAATGTTGTTATATTTTATTTGATCTGGTAAAAGTGACACGGGGGTATTATCTTTTAACAACGAAATCAAAATACTACACCTACTGCAGTATTTCTTTGTAAACAATATTTTTTGTTTTTGCTTCGGGTGCTAGAATCACCAGACTACTCTGTGCGCTTACTTTGGAGCATGCCACATACAACTGGCCGTGGTAGAAGCAGCTTTCTCTCAAGTGTACTTCCGCTACCTTAGAGTTTGACCTTAAGCTTTGTTGGTTTATGGTTGTAAGGGGAATCGTAGGAATTAATACAGACTCTCCTCGAGAACAACCTGTCAATAAAGTTGCCTTGATAACATTGTGATGCAGTATTTTCACTTGCAATCTGGTGCCATTGCATAATTTTGGTGGATTTATATTGCTCTCAATTTTAACATGTGAGTTGGGACACCGGGAGGCTTCAGTGTATTCAGGAACTCGACCGGATAATGAATGGCATCATCGGTTTTTATCCCCGAGTCGACGGATTTATATTGATATTCGACCCCTTCCAGTGATCTCAAAAGTATTTCATTTATGACTGAGGCTTGTTGGTTTTTTGGTATTAGGATGGTCACTCGCATAACTATTATGCAAGTTCATTATAAATATTATTATTGCTTGCGTAAATTTTAGCTATAAGCTCTTCTACATTGAAAACAATTGTACCTAACTCTGTAGGAAGAATTATATTATTATCCAGTTCCGGGAAATCACCATTTTCTATTTAAAGCAACAGGTCTGAGAACTGTCCGGCAGTAACATTTCCCCTAAGATGGACACTTATATTTTTGGTAAGGCAGTTTTGTCACTGAAGGCCACAAATGAGAACGCTTCACGCACGCTTTAACTTCGTCTGCTCGCGTTCCTCTGGGCACTACTGGTAAAGTCTGCCTGAAATCACCTTCTAACAATAAAGTAACTCCTCTTATTTGACAATTATTATTCCTATATCTTGTAAAGATCTATTTAGGGCTTAGAAATCCCCTTTATGAGCAATAGTACTCTTATCCCAAACAATTGATTTAGTTTTGCGGAACACTTTTGCCATATTACTTTGTTTGGGTATATTGCAAAGTGGGGTTTCGGTTTGTAACAAATCAAAAGGAAGTTTTAACGCGGAGTGTGCAGTCAAGGTATAAGGTAAGTTTTTCATTCTGATATCTAAGAACAAATAAAATTGAAAATTTGAATTCTAATCCGACTTAAATATTCTTTTATATTTGACATTCCAATTTTAAAGAGTATTGCATTGCAATAAGGTTTTATGTGATTTCAACGTTCTTTGAATAAAATCGAATTGAGTTTTCAAACATGTGTCAAAAAAAAAAATGTAATTTAAATTAAAAGCACTACAAAAAAATCTTTTATGTTTTAAATAAATAGACTGACTTGGCAATCTCACTAAACAATCTAATTTAATATAATATGTATTAATTGTGAGATACATTGTGTTTCCATGCGATGACCAATTCAATCTATTTAAAACATAAAAGATTTGTAATATTGAGAGGGTCACTATAAGATATTGTTAGGTTAGGTTACGTAATAACTTAAGACAGAAGCGAAAAAAATGATTTATCATTTAAATTTTTGTTTTAATTTATATACATACATATAGTCACGATTTTTCCTGGCGTGAAGAAGGCATTTGACGATCAAATCATTCATTTTCAATCCATATGCACCCTCCTTTTCAAATCTTTCAAACAATCGTGTATGTATAAGTTAAACAGACATGGCGAAGCCACACATCCCTGTCTCACGCTTTTTTTTATGTCAAACCAGTCCGTGCAAGCTCCATTTATCCTGACACAAGCAGTGGATCCTCGTAAAGTGATTTCAGTGCTTGTATTAAACTACCGCTCAACTCCTCCTGGGACAGTTGCTGGGTGGATTGATTAACTCATTAGCTGTCACTGCCTGTCTTAAGCCCGGATGAAGTTGGAGGGTTGGGCTATAGGCTAACAACCTACCCTCGTAAAACTCTACTGTTACGAAAGCTCAAGCAGAAACAACCGGAAGAGTGGCGAAATCTATTTGAGCAGGCCAAGGCTCACACCGGGCTGTAGCGCCAAGATGATGATGATTAAACTACCGCTCATCCCATACGTAAACAATTTCGACCTCAATTATTTTCTCACCACTCTGTTATAGGCCTTTTCTAAGTCTTTAAAAGTGCAATAGTCCTACTGATTTCTAGACAAGAATTTTTCGACTATACCTCGTAATGAAAAGACCTGATCAAAACATCTCCTTACTCTTCTAAATCCTGCTTGCACATCCCATATCATCTTTTCAGTTTCATTCGTTACCCTTTTATTCAATATATTTGCATACAGTTTGCTGACTATGCTGAGTAAACTAATACCTCGGTAGTTCTTACAGTCCTGCTACGAACCCTTTCCCTTGTAAAATGGCTCGATAACGGCCTTGCACCAATCGTCTGGTACGCTACCACTCCTCCAACAAAGGTTAATAAGGCGGACAGCAGACTAGAGCATTATTAGACAAGAATCTGAATGTTCTTTAAGTACAAATTAACGCTAAAACTGTTTTGTAGTAAGTAAGCATAATTGTTTGAAGAATAACTTGTACTATTTGTATTTCATTGGAATACGTTGTAATAATCTAAGAATATAAATTGAAGGGTTTTAGGTAAATATTTTTCAAAAATTTTTAATGTTTTTCCTTTTGTATTAAATTATAACATAACTAACTGTTGATTTCATCTTGATTATTTAATATTTTTTAATGCAAAGATGTTTTATGGTTGAAATTAGAAATTTGTTTACATTTAGTTTCTTCCTTGCGTTTCATTACTCGATTTATTTACTTATATGTCGATCAACTGTTATTAAAAACTACATCGTACTAAAGATCATAAAATAAAATATCTTTCGTAACAATTTCAACATTGTAAGTGGACCGTTTTATCTTTTAACATATGTTACGTTTAGGAAAGGTTATATTCACCAGACGTTTACCATTAAAAGTAACGTAGCATGCAACAATAAAAAGTTTAACCATCCCTTACAGTCCATTAGAGATATTGTGATATTATTGCATCAACAAGGAATTATGACATGAATAGTCGTGGGTTACCCTCATATATTTTGTTAAAGTGCAAAACGTAAAGGGACATTTAGGTACTGACTGGAAAGTAGTTTAAATGGTAAATAGTAATTTACGTAAAAAGTCCGGATAATACTGTTTTTTGGACGAGTAGACGAAATTCAAGTACGAGTTTTTGGCAAGTTCTGGAAGTCTGCAAGAGGAACTTACGATGTTTTTAAAATGAGCGTTAAAACATTTAAAGGCGTCTTCTTTATTTTCTTGTTTTTATCACTCAATTGATGTATACATACATATAATTACGCCTTTGTCCCGTAGGGGTAGGCAGAGACCACTTTCTTCTACTTGCTACGGTTCTTTTTTTTTTAAAGTTCTGGTTCCCACGAAAAGGGATATCCTGAGAACATCGTGAGAAACAAGGAAAAAAGGTAGGAATTGGCGTTCCTCTTAAATATCTGGAAATTGTATGCCTCGAGAAACACCTTCCTAGGCACTGTGTTCCAAAGCGTCGCTGTTCGTTGGATGAACAAGTCTTTGGAAAGAGATGTTCTGTAGGTCTCCAAAGTGACGACGAAGGGGTGTAAAGTCTGAAATTGACGGGTTAATTTTGAATGCTAAAGGAAGAACAATTGTTGATATTTCAGAAGAGCATCGCCCATAAAAATAATTAATAAATAGAGTCAAATCGCTTACTTTTCTACGGTGTTCCAGAGAAGTGAGCGAGTTTGTAAGCGGGGCATTACTGACCAGACGAATTGCCCTTTTTTGGACGGAATCCGAGGATATGTTTAGGTACCGCAGTCCAAATATGGCAACATTATTCCAGGAAAGGTCGAAATACGAAAATTTTGAAAAAAAATCATACAGAAATGTTTTTTACAAATAAAATTTTATTAATGTTTCTTAAAATCTACTTTTTTCTTTAATAAGCGTATATAACATTTACGCACGTAGTTAGATCAATCTTATTTCCTTGATCTACACAAAAAAATGACTATTTACAAAAAAAAATTATACACAACTGATAATTCATTAATGTATAATAACTTAAAATAATGTTAATGATTTCAAAATTTAATAATTTCATGTTTAATAGCAACAAAACATAATATATTTGTATTGGCAGAAGAAGCATGAAAATAGGATTAATGCTGCGGAGATGAGTAGTCTGAGAAGTATAGCCGGAGCAACTCGGTTGGATAAAGTTAAGAATAGTGAGATAAGAAAACGCTGTGGTGTAAAAGAAGATGTGGTCACAAAGATAGATAAAGGAATGCTTAGAAGGTTTGGACCCGTAGAAAGAATGTATGAAGGAAGATTGACGAAACAAATTTATAAGGCAAGTGTGAATGGACAAATCGGTAGAGGTCGACCTCGGAGAACATATCTCGATCAGATCAACATTGTTTTGAAGAAAGGCCTGGTCAAGAGTACCAACAATCGAAGAGCATGTATGAGAGCACTGATAAAAGTAGAGGAAGCAAAAGATGTGCGTACGAACCGTAGCAAGTGGAAGGAAGTGGTATCTGCCTACCCCTACGGAAAAAAGACGTGACTTTATGTATGTATGTATGTATGTAGTAGTGTTAAGATTGTATACCGTTGTTACTATGTTACTTATATATAATAATATATTTTCTTAGATACTACACTTATAATATGAATAAATAAGGTAAAATAATTAATAACAAAAGTGGGTAGTTAGACGTTATAATTAAATGATCTCGAAGAAGAACACCTCTTTGTAAAATAAGCCACAATGTTTAATTACATTTTAATTTATACAGTATAGATGAAAATTGGCGCGTTCCAAAAATAATTTTTATTTCTTTAAAATATTGAGAGTATTCATACACCTCAAAGGGGTAAAAAGTAATAAAAAATATTCGAAAAAACATTTTAAGTACTAATTTATATGTCGGAGTATATTAACAACCCCTGGGAGATCGTTTTTGCCCAAAAATTATTACTTACAAAACTTTTACGACAAATTAAAACCGTATTCTACTGCCTGCTACTATTTTTATTTTATAAATCTCTTCCTTCGACCTTCGTGAATTTTTTAACGTCTACAGCCTTTGGAGGAGAGAAAATTTACCAGGAGTTTCCTGAATTATTAATGGATACCCGGCTAATCTGAACCGAAGTTGTTGGAAGTTTCCACTCTTTCAAAAGAGAAATATTTGAGTTCTCTCAAGATTCTCTCTGCGATCTTTTCCTTTGGGTCTTTAATACAGCACTGGTTTTTTTTTCTTTTGAATTAAATACTTGCAGGAATAAAGACGGCGGCAATGGATAAAAGAATAATTAGGTTTTTTGGATGTTTCTTATACAGGCAATCTTGACCAGAAATTTTGTAGCGTACCTATACATTTACGAAAAATCCTTAAATCAATCCTTAAACTATTTGGACGAAAAACATAATAACCGCCTTAAACGATAAAACTTATGTAAAGACAAAACCAGTTTAATAATATATAAACGAGTTTTTAATTTAAAAATATTTTACACTTTTCACCATTTAAGTAATTATCTCTTTACCGCTGGTAGTGCCCATAAATAATATACATGATATTTTTCTACATCGAAATAATGATTTATATAGAATATTTCACGAATATACGGTAGTTTCGGATTATCGTTAGAAACTCGATAACCAGTATTTAACTGTATATTTAAGAAGTACGAAAGTATATTCCCTTAATAATTTTAAACAAATTTCGTAGGTAACGAATTTTATTTTATAAGGGACTTCCTATTTGGGAATTAAGGATCGATATTCTTATTTATTAGCACGGTTAATTTTGCAACCAAATCTGTTCTTAATGTATTTATTGTACATAATAAAAGAGGTAGGTAGGTAATCCAAACAAATTTCACCAATTAACTAAGTTATTAATTTTTAATTTGGCTTGTTGATTCATTTTTAATAGATTAGTAATCCTGGGTTATCATTGTAGTGTGTACCGACATTAAAATCGTATAGCATCGATTGTAATTTCAAGTGGTGCATGTATACCTAACAGACCGCGAACATGCCGCGACGTGTTTTAGATGCATTAATATTGAATGTACACGCTTATTTTACTGCGGAAAAGAACAATGGAGGTCCGTTGCTACCAGTTTTATATATACGTAAGCGTGTGTGTAATGCGATGGGTATTGGTGAAACAAAATTAAACTCAGTTTTAAAAAATGTGAAAGATAGAAAAAGTAAATAAAAAGTTGAAATTGTTGACTTTCCCGAATCTTACAAATTTGAAAAAAAGAACATATTTCTTTAGATTTAATATTAAAAATAATTAAAGAAAAAGATGTATTTAAAATTTTTAGAACGAGTCTTTAAAGAATTTTGAAACATATAGTGTTTAAGTTTAAAAATAAGGACAACCGAAAGGCTTTGTGTGAAAACACTAGAGTCGTGCACAAAAGACTTGAATTTTTAAGAAATTATACGCTTTGTAAACAAGAATGCTCTTCATTTGTTTATCTGGACAAAACTTGGATTTTTGCTAAAGGTAGAACAAAAAGAATTTGGCAGGACGATAACATAAAGTCCATAAAACACACCGACGGTGAAGAAACACACACAGGATGGAACCCTGGGGGACCCTGGCATTGGTTTTTAACGCATCAGAAGAAATACCGTTAACTATACTGAGATAAAATAAAACACTTTTCGTCAATTTCCACAACATGTATTTAAATTGACAATGACGTTATAGTCGAAACCGGTCGTATAATTTAAATACTTATTGTGGAGATTAACAAAAAGTGTTTTATTTTATCTCAGTATAGCTAAAATGAATTTCCATAAAATAAATAAATCATCAATATCTCTAAATACCGTTAACTGTCACATGTAAGGAGCGATCTTGCATAAAGCTCAAGAGCCATTGACGCAGTTTAAAAATAAGTATTTACTGTATAAGAAAATGTTAAATATAAAAAAATATAAAATATTGACAAAACCTGCATACATCTAAAATAGCAAAGAAAAAATCTTTATTCTCGTTCTATCCCAGTACAACTTTTACAGATCATTCGCGAACACTGCAAGCATACTGGTTTTTGGCACTTATTACATAAATATGAAGTCTTTCTTTTTAATTTGGATGGGCAAATACGAATACTTTTTTGTTTTAAGTGAACGTATTGATGGAAGTACAATTATATTATAAGCAGGTGTACGTACGTTTCTGGTTTGCTCTTGTTTACTCCACTTATACCTGTTTCTTCCATAGTAATATTTACTGGAACCGGCCTGCTGATCATCGTCTTCACTGGATACCGTTTGCGAATAATGTTCTGCTTCATTTTTACTTAGTTATTCTTTACTGTCCGTTGAATGATCAGTGTTTATATAGTCCTCCTCTTCCACTGCATCCACACTTATATCACTGGTCACCTCATTATAACATTTTGTGCATACTTCCTCGAAGCTGTCGTCTAATGTGCTTACAGTCTGGCGAGATCTCTTTTTCTTTCGGTACCCTGTCCGATTATCGAACGTTGGCAATCATATTGGCTATAATAACTTTTTTTTTTTTTATCGCAGCTCGGAATAGTTCAACGGATGATTTGCGATACCGCTCTCGAAGATTTCGGATCCAAGCTGTTCTTCTTCGTCCTGAACCTCTACTTCCGGCAATCTTACCCTGCATCACTAAATGAAGGGGATAATATTTCTCTGGATTTTCGGCTTTTTATTTTAATTATTTCTGTATTTTTCCTCATTCGTTGTAGAACCACCTCATATCTTATTCGGTCCATCCAGCTTATTCGTAGGATCCTTCTGTAAACCCACATTTTAAAGGCCTCAATCCTCTTCAATAATGAGTCGGTCGGCGTCCAACTCTCTACTCCATAGAGCAATGTGGAGAATATATAGCAGCGTGTTAGTCTGATTTTTAATAATAATAAATAATAATTACACCAATTATGGCCTTACGTCTAATAGACTCCGCGATATCAATAACTGGAAAATTAGACGAAGGTGGTAAACTCTCACTAAGCATACTGGAAACTAGGAAGGTACACGGAATGGCCGCTTACTATTTTTTTCTGGTGAGGATTGCCGAAACGAAAAAGATCGTGAGGAGTCGGTGAGACGCATGGTCGCCAGTTAAGGGTTAATGATTTTGAAATGATCATTAAAAAAATTGGAGGCGCCGGGCATCGATCCCGGTACCTCTCGCATGCTAAGCGAGCGCTCTACCATCTGAGCTACGCCCCCTGATATTGATTACAATTTTTCAATTAAATCTCGATAAAGACTGACCTACTTTCCCTTTTTAAAATTTAATTCGGTAAATAAGTGCAGTTTACAAAACACACCTACGCGTTGGAAATTCGCCAGGTATGCTATTCACATTCACCGGCTCGACCCGACGATGTTTGCCTACAGGACGATTACATACACTTGTCATGGCTTTAGTTAACGTTAACAAAGTATGCTTAGTTTAATTATTATATTTAAGATGCAAGACGATTGAAAAAAAAGGTGATATTGTGAAGCAAGATAAGTTTGATAGTATTTAAATAAACCTAAAATTTGTTTTTTCGTAAATTTTAAAGTTAACGAATATTCGTTTCGATTCCAAAATATAATTTTTTTGGCCGTACCTAAAGATAGTTTCAGCGACGCCCTTGTCCCTCACGTTTATCGTCTCCCACCAATGATTCTTTGTCCACCAAAAATCTCTTGTGCCATATAAAAATTGCTGAACGTGACATCTATCTTTGCGTACACCTGTATTAACATTTGTTGGCATTTGAGCAGCCTTTTATTAAGTAGTACCAAATAAATTTAAATTGACGTGCTGTTTGATCTTTTCACTCGGCATTTTTTAATTTTTAATTAATAAAGTGCAAACTTAAAAAATAAAATTCACTTTCACAGTTAACATATAATAATATGTAAGGTAAAATAAGGGATGTGTGGCTTCGCCATGGCTGTTTAGCTTATACATAGACGATTGTTTAAAATATTTGAAAGAGATGAATTAAAAATGAATTATTTAATTGTTAAATGCCTTTTTTACGCCGATGATTAAGTCATATTAGCGTCATCTAAAGAGGAGTTGTAGGCGATCGTTAATGTTATGCATGATGCCCTGAAAATCAAAGGGATGAAAATAAATGTGAGCAAAACGAGAGTAATGGTTTTTGAAAGAGAAGAAAGCATGACAATCTGTGAAGTTTCGATTGAGGGAGAAAGAGTGGAACAAGTGAATGAATTTGTGTACTTGGGTTCAAAGTTTACGAAAGATGGAAAGTATGACAGTGACATTGAGCGAAGGGTGTTGGCAGGAAAACAAATGAATGGGGCATTGCATAGCTTTATGAACAGCCAGAAAGTGTCAAAAAAGGCACGTCTAGCTGTGCATAGAGGTGTGTTGGTTCCTACACTTATGTATGGTAGTGAATGTTGGGTTTGGCAGAAGAAGCATGAAAATAGGATTAATGCTGCGGAGATGAGTAGTCTGAAAAGTTTAGCCGGAGTGACTGGGTTGGATAAAGTAAAAAATAGTGAGATAAGAGAACGCTGTGGTGTAAAAGAAGATGTGACTACAAAAATAGATAATGGAATGATTGGATGGTTTGGACACGTAGAAAGGATGGATAAAGGAAGATTGACGAAACAAATTTATTAGGCGAGTGTGAATGGACGGAAGTCCAGAGTACCAACAACCGACGAGCATGCATGAGAGTACTGATGAAAGTAGAGCAAGCAAAAGATGCGTGTAAGAACCGTAGCAAGTAGAAGGAAGTGGCCTCTGCCTACCCCTACGGGAAAAAGGCGTGACTATATGTATGTATGGTTGTATCTTTAAAAAAGAAGCTGGTCTACCGTTTCGGAAATTCCAAGAGTTTTACTTCACTGGTGAGTCATTAAAAAGTTTGACGAAGTATGCGCGTTGAATATCCGATCTATTACATTTTCAACGAAGGTATTCCTCGATGGATGTGTTAAATGTCTTCTTACTCACTGTTTGAGTTGAACATCAATCAAGTTAATAAAATTTACTTTTCCAAGTTATTGATTACCCGACGTTCTTGTTCGTGACAGAGAAAGTGTTAGACAGATTTTTCGTTTGATAGCTCAAGTCAAACTCGAATTGACAATACACACTTAGTGCCCCAAAAATCCCTGCGTATGTGTGTGTTAGTAATTTAGATCAAAGGGAATGATTGCGTTAATGGATTAACTATTTGTTTTTTCAATTTAACTTCAAGTATGTACTTGTTTTTGTAACGTACATTAAATAGATTGTTTATTTTTTGTATTGTTGATGTTGAGATAGCACACTTTGTGTACAAACTAATATAAAGGCAAAAGAATAATAAAGTTTATTAATAAAAATCCAATTGAAATTGAAATAATTATTATTAATGTAAAACACAAAAATTATTTTTCTTCACGACCATACTGAGAATACACTCATTATATAATTATTTTTAATAACATAATGACAACTATCACGTCGCGCGGTAATTTTTGGAGAGCGGTAATGACACTTTGTGCTCGAAATACACACAAGATTTTTTTTACAAATGCAGTTTTTAGAAAGAACAAAAACACTAAATACTTTATTCAAAATAAGTAAGTACATAATATTAATTGTATTTTAATTATAACAATTTATAATATTCTTGAAAATAATTACTTCAGTTTATCATTAACTATATTGAAATTGAATGTGCAATTATTCCCGAACCTGATGGTTCATCAGGATATTTCTCCAACATAAATTCTTCCGAAGATTGGAAATCTACGAGTTACGTGGATACATGCGGTTTTGAAAATATTTTTTTGGTGGTTTCAATCTTATTTTTGATTGATTCGTCTATATAACCTTCTGTGACATTACTACTTTTCCATCCACCATGTTTCTTTAGTTGTATTAGATCTCCTTCACCATTCACCAATAAAGTAGCAGATGTTCGTCGAAAGCAGTATCCTGTATATAAAGTATGCTCAAGTAATTCCAAATATTTAGCAATTTCACTGGGAATTTTCCCGATTTTATTCATACCCACAACTTGTTTCGTACATCTATCTTTTGATAACGTAAAAATAGGCGATGGGGAGTATTATTGTTATTTTACAAAGTTGTCTGATTGCAATGTATTTTTTACAAATTGAAAGATAATTAACTGAATATTCTTCATTATGACTAATTCTCGTTTTCAAATCTGGAATTTGGACTATTAAAATAAAATCTTTATCTTCTATGTCTATGTCCATTTTCACCAATTCATCGCGTCTGCAGGCACCAGCAATACCCATAATTAAAATTAACAGTCAATAGCTATCCAAAATGTATAAGCCATCCAAATTGCTATCGAGCCAATAATTCATATTTCTAACGAAATGGAAGAGATAATAACTCGTAAATTAAAAAAAAGTGGCCCCGGCCGGAATTGAACCCAAGCGATCAGTTTGAAATGCCTGCGCTTCAGATCCCTAGGCTAGTATGACTGCTCAGGTAATCAAGAGTTTCATGGTATTATTCAACTAAGAAACTATTCTAACTGCTTATTAAACTACAGAGAGTGTAAGTTATAATTAAAATTTACTTTTTTCGGTAGATATTCTTCATCGGTAGCATCTCGTAGAAATTTGTGAATATCTTCGGTGGTAAATGTTTTGGATTTTTTCGCTTCGTATCCAACGGATTGTTTTTTGAGAAATGCGATGAGTTTAGGATACTTATTAATCTCGATGTTATTTTTAACATTTATGCATGTTCGTATCATCGAATATATTGACCAAAGAGTTGATGACTTCGAAGTCTCTGATTTTTCTTCAATTGGCACCAGGTCATAAATCTATTGTATTGAAATTCATATTTTGCTCTCGATTTCTCTGGTAGGAGATTTAAAGTTACATTTTTTGCACTTTTTGCTACATCAGGAGGTGTGTTCGATGATTCATTATCACTATTTTTCATGATAAAAGAATGAGTAAGAGATGCAAGCGTTTTTGAAATATTTCCGCGCTAGAGCGGCAAAGCTGTCACAAAATGACGTTTATCGGAAAACGTCAACTTTGCGTTGAAATTTGAAAGCGTTAAATGCTACTTTGCTAAACGGTCGTATGAAAAGTTATTTTTTAAAAGTTTTGCATAAAAATGAGCAAGAATTTAAGTGAATCAGATTTAGAATTTGAAAATACTTTTCCTAAGATTACAAATTACGCTAATAACATAACAGAAAACCTACTTACTCAAAAATCAACCTCCAATTCTTTGTGTCACAAGAACGTTACATCTAATGAAGAGGGAAATTAATGAAGAGGGAAATTTTTGTATTAAGTGTATTGTATATTTAAATTTTCAAAGCGCTTTCGACTTGCGTCATCTTCAGTGCTTCCTGAAAGTAAATACTCTGATTGAAGATTCTAATTGGAATTTTTGAAGTTGTAAAATTTGGATATTTTTTCTAATGGAGAGTACTTGCAAGTCAGGTAACAGGAAGTTTACAATTTGAAGACATCTTAATTGTGAATGGCATAATAATTCTTGAAACAATTCAACGAAATAACAAGTTAAAAATGTTAAAAAGTTTTTAGGTAATCCAAATCATGTGGATATGTCAAGTAGATTGAAAAACAAATTATTCACTTCATCTGTCAACGTCAGATATAAAATTGAAGTACCAACTTGTGGTGATTAAAGGTAGACAACATAATAAATTAGTTGTTGAAAAATGTGAATTTGATTTTAATACATGATTCTTTGGTGAAGAGGAAGGAAATCTCCGTATAGGTTCACTTGAGTGTTTAAGCAGTAATCATTGTTGGAGAGTTCTTTTGCAATTTGCATTTCTTCGAACAAATCTAGTCTCAAGTAATTCTTATTGTCAATTTGATGTAAAATTTTTGAATTTCTATTAGGGCTAAAATAATGATTATTAAATTTTAAATGGTGTCCAAATGCTGACTTATCAGGCCTTTTCAGGTGTTCATTGATACGTGTTATGAGGGGTCTACAAGTTCTACCTATGTAAGAAGCGGGGCAATCAGAACAGTCAAGCTTATAAACTCCACTTTGTTACATCTGCCTCATCCAATCAATATGTTTTAGAAAACTTTACAGAACATATTTCAAATGTACCCGTATTTAATTTTAATAACTGTACCAACACAAATATTAATATTAATACCAATTAATACATATCCATGTTTCAATAAATAACTTAAGTTATTTAAAGTATTTTTTTTAAATTCTTTGGTCGTGGAGAAAATATCGTCTGTTACACGGTTAGGATGGAAGAATTCGATACTCGTGGTTCCTCGCGCTCGCTATCGTTTGCGCTCGGAATATTTCACTCTTATCGAATTTTTCATTCTAACCTAGTTACATAATCGGCTATTCTCCACAATTATATTTGGAATACACTCATTATGAAATTATTTTTAACAACATAATGATAACGTTCACACTCTAGAGTATGACTTTTCATTTTGTAACAGTTGTTTCTAATGGAGTTTGCATGTATTTTCATTCCATCACTTGTTACGGCAGCGTTTCTCAAATTGTGGGGCGCGCCCCCTAAGGGGGGCGCGTTTACATGATTGGGGGGGGGGGGCGCAGTACAGATTAAAAATAAAATGGTAATGATAAAATGCTACAGATAGATTTTTAAAAAATCTTTATTGAAATTTTACTTACTTAATGATGACAAAGAAACATTCTAAGGACTAATGGCTAACATGAGCTTGTTTTAAGGCGCACAACTTCTCTAAATTTGGTTCTATGTTAGAGATGGCCACTCTGAGTTCATTTTCTACTTGAAGTTTATTTCTGTATTTAGATTTCACGACAGCAAGTGCAGAAAATCCAGTTTCACAAAGGTAGGACGTTGGAAAAGGCAACATAATTCTAAGCGCTTTGGCTTTTATAACGGAGTAGTCGTTCGGAAGTTCAGTCCAGAAGTTTGTTAAAGATTTGTTAACAAAGTTTGATTTTTGTAAGGGATTTGTTGAAATATCTATCAGTTGTTCTTCTTCTTGCAGTGATAGTCCGACAGGTCTATTTTCGAATGGATTTAAAACCCAGCTCCAGTCTGACAACTTGATATCTTTCTCTGCAAAGAAGTATCGCTTGAAATTCTCAGTTAAGTTTTCTAAATGGCTTCCTATGGTTTTTAGCATCACAGCTTTATGAATATTTCCAATGGGGAATCTTGCACAAAATCGCAAAATGTGGGAAACATTTCCAAACTGTTTTCTTTCAATTTGTTATGCCATAACTGCAATTTCTTACAAAAAGCATCAATCTTTTGACTTAAATCAAATATATTTACGTCTTTTCCTTGCAGCTGAAGATTAAGTATATTAAGTTTTTCAAAAATATCTACTAAATAAGAAAGCTTCAGTAAAAATAATTTGTCGAAAAAATCTGTTGAATTCTTGTGACCTTCCTCGCTTAAAAATATCGCTATTTCCCTTCTTAATTCAAAGACACGCTTAACCGTCTTACCGCGTGACAACCATCTGGATGAGGAATAAAACAACAAAGATTGATGCTTAGCTCCCATATCTTCACACAGAACAGAGAACATCCTTGTTTTTAGTGGTCTGGTTTTTATAAACTTCAATAACTACTGTCAAAATCATGTTTAGTCCAGGGCTTAGCGATTTTGATGCTAACGCTTCCCGATGTATCATGCAGTGCGTCCAGATAATTTCTGAGGATTACTTTTTTACTAGCGCTTGTAAACTGTTGTATTTACCAGACATGGCTTGAGCTCCATCGGTGCAAATCGCAACACAATTTTTCCATTGCAAATTCATTTTAGTAATAGAATCATTTGTAATCTTGAACAACTCGGTGGCTGTAGTTCTTCCTTCAATCTGTTTACAAAACAATAAATCTTCACATATTTTAGAACATTGACAGAATCTAATGTAGCAAATCAAATGAGAATCATTACTAGAGTCAGTTGCTTCGTCAAGTTGTATAGCAAACAAGTTTCCAGTAAGCTCAGATTCAAGCTGCTGCTGCATATCAACTGATATATCGTTAATTCGTCGACAGATTGTATCATTTGACAGAGGAATATTGTTAAGTTGTGAAGTAAAATTTTCACCAAACATTATTTCTACAATGTCTTTGCAAGCGGGTAAAATAAGTTGCTCTGCAATAGTGTGCGGTTTTTTGCATTTAGCTACTTTGTATGCCACTTTATATGATGCCAAGAGAGCCTTCTCATTTACTGCCAGTACTCTATGGAAGCTGGATTTTTGTTTTTTAAACAATCTGAGTTTCTCCACAAAAAAATCTCGCGGTTTATTGACATATTCTCTGTGCAGCGTTTCTAGATGCCTCTGTAATTTATTTGGTTTCATGCTATCTGCAGCCAATACTTTTAAACAGATAACGCATTGTGGTTTTTCTTCGCCACCTACTTCAAGGCTAGTAAAGCCCAAATTTAGGTATGATGGGTCATATTTTCTTGTTTTAGATTTCGGACGAATTCCACCTGAACCTGTCGATGTACAAGCCCCGTCATCCTCAAGTTTTCGTTTTAAAAATTTATCCATACTACATCTACTTATACACTCACATTTCACAATAATGCTTGCTTAGTGTTAAAACACCTTCACTGAGAGACTGAGAATACCGTATGTGCGCTTCTGTATTTATAGTCGCGTTCAGACAGTACGAGAAAGATCAGGAAGCTTGAATACGTGGCACGAACGCCGCGAACTTTCCGACAGCATCTTTGGCGCTCTCGACGAGACAATGTTGCCTATTTTAGTCCAAATTCCTAGGTCTACGGATTGGGGGGCGCAACATTTTTTAAATTAAAACAGGGGGGCGTGAATAACAAAAGTTTGAGAACCGCTGTGTTACGGTTTGAATATTCTTTAATTGTTTTAAACAATGGCGAGTGCCATGAATGTCAAATAAACTCTGAAGTAAATGTCAGTTTCAAATTTAATTGGAGACGCGTCAATATAACTTGACAAGCGTAAGAAGTCACTTGGAAATGCGCGACCGAAAGAGAGACGCAAGCTTCCTGACAAATTATAGAAAAAGGATCGATGTTACGATTGTCTCTTGGCGCAACTGGGATTCAAGTGACTCGTTACGCTTGTCGAGTAATACTTAAAGTTTTGTATAAAAATGAGCAAGAATAATAATACTCCTCCTGAGATTACAAATTACACTTATCACATAACAGAAAACCTACTTCCTCAAAAATCAAAACAGGAATATGAAAAATATTATGAACTTAAGTTCTTTAAAGTATTTTTTATTTAAATTCCTTTATCGTCAGTTACTCGGTTAATATAAAAAAATTCGATACCCGGAATATTTCACTCGTATTTAATTTTTCATTTTAACCTAGTGACAGAATCTACTATTCCATTTCAGTATTTCCAATTCTGGAATATTGTTAAATCGAACTGTTTTCACCACGTACAAACAGCATTTGTAGTTTCTGTGGTTTTTTTTCAATATTTATTTGCTGAATGTACGTATACTCCTCAAGTTTATGTAACTTCTTTTCAAATAATTATAATTAGTAAATTTGAACAATGACACATAAATTGCTTTCAACGGCTGATCTTTTTGGTTTTAATTTAACATTTTGAAAGTTATTGTTACAATATTTATTCTTAAGTTTGATCATTTATAACACTCAGCACAAAAACTAAATAATTTATTTTTCTTTAGAGCTGCAGAGAAGAAGAATACAATTAAATCTTACTTGATAAATCACTTAGATATTTAACAAAACTTAAAATTTTCACAACAATTTTTTCATAACAATATCATTTTCTAATCAACTTCAAAATAAACTAAAAACTGTGGCCCGCGATCTTTTTAAATAGGTGCAAATCAATTATTCGAGAAAGGGGACGTCTATTCCGGAATTCTACAAATATTTTAATACCTCTGGTGGCGATAATAAATCATCCGATCATTTGATGACACTTAAAACAACCACACTATTGCCTCAGGCCAAATAATGGGACAGGGGCAGACCCGTTAACTACAATCCGTAACACCACCCCCCTCTAAAATTTGACCGTGAAAAAAGCTTATCAGATTTCATTTCTTTTTTTTATGGTTAAAAAAGTGAAAAATTGAATTGTTGATCAAATTTATGACTAATTGTAGTTTAATTGTTCTTTTAAGTGGTAACTAGTAAATTAATTGTGGAAATAAAAATATATGAGTATATGTACTGTCACGTGCCTATTTTTTCCCATCTACCGTTTCATTATTAATTGTGTCTCTGATAGTCTGGTGTTCGTAAATAGTTTTGCATACCGTATTTTGTTCGTTGTAAATAGTGTTGCATACCTAGTAGGGTTAGGATTTAATTATTATTGGCTGTGACATTTTGTTAATTGGAGTGGGAGTCTTTGTATTAGATTTCGCCTTGATTTTTGGTCTCGATTGTCGTGTGTTGTCAGCTATATTATTGTTTGGTTTGCTTCTCTGTGTGGAGGGGCTGGCTATCAACACGGACGAGCGCGATTATGAGTTAGGAACATAGATTTGCAAAGGTTGGCTGACGTGGGTTCCGTGTCATTTTTCTGATATCTGGCCTGGGAGTGAGGAGTGGACAAGAGTCGCTTGGTGTCAGTCGTGGAAGTCGGGTGAGAGTTTTTTGAACGATTTGATATTAACACGTGAGCAGAACTTCTACGGTTTTTTCTTTCATATCTGGCTGTATTTGGGCCATCTTAATTGTATTTTGAAGAAAAACCATTTAATTTTTAACTTGACCATTCAGTCGTGCCTTTGTGGTGGATATTTTGGATATTGGGGTCGAGTTAAAATGACCGCGTGCGGGATTTGATGGAGTGAAGCCATTGTTAAGTAGCAGGTGCGGTTTCATAATTCAAACCAGCCAGGAGTAGGCCACAGGATTCGTGAATTCGTGTATCCGAAGGTTACAAGTGATTTATTTTAGTATATTTAAACGACGTGACTTATTTTTGACACCACGATTAAGTTTTGTTTTAATTTATTAATATGGTACACTGTTGAAAACTATTTATTGCATTGGATAATATGCCGAGTCTGAACTTTGATTAAAGTAATATTCTCAATAGTTCTTTGTGTCCAAGTAAAAAACGTTTATTCATACTTATTTGTAAATATCCTACAATATTGCTATTTTGAAGGACAGCCATCGTAAAAAGAATTATTTTTAAAATAAGATCGATTGTTTTAACAGTGTAAATCTTTATGTAAATGAAAAGGAAAAAAATGTGATTAAATTATCAGCCGTTCGTGAACGTTGATGAAGTATTGGTAAAAAGTTGACTTGTATATGTTTTTTTTTGTAACCTGATAAGGTTTGTCATTCTTACCTTTGTTTTAATTATTTTAATGGAATCGTAAACTTTGGATTTTTGATTTATTGTTGTTTCATAAAGTTGTAAATTTTGAAGTTTCGATTTATTGTTGGCTGTTAATTTTGATTATATGTGTTATAATTTTGTTATTGAGCTGTGTATTTTAATTTATTGTGTGAGTAAAGTTTTCAATATATTTTTGCTATAATTTTATTTATCTAGTTCACCATAATTGTTTGTTGTTTATCGTGTGGCTCTGCTGGTGCCTACAAGACCTGGGGGTTTTCGACTTGTACCGTCTAAGTCGGTGGCGCGGCTCACTTTTATATTTTTTTCTTCTACCCTCTACGGCTGAGCCTTGGCATAATTTGCCAGTAGAGAGACCACTGGCAGAGTACTCTTCAGAGAACTAAAAAACGTGGCAGTACAGATAACTTAAAAGTTGTTCGGGTTTTGCAAATATTTTGTAAAAGTTTTTTTTTTTGACAGATCTGTTGGGTTTTCTTTTATTGTACATAATACTTTAATTATTAATTAAAACTATTGTTAAATAATTGCATGAGAATTGCAAATCGTTTTTTGTATTTTAACCGTAAAAGAAAATACATGGCGCTCAAATGTTTTTCTTGTTTTTGTAATTTGCAAGTTATTGATGAACAAATATAGAAGTTTTAAAAGAATATAATTCAACAATTTTCTTACTCACTATCCTCCCGAATTTTAAGTAGCCGATAGGCTCACAAAAAAAATAAGTCGCACGATAAATCTTTAAATTTAGCTGCAAATGTAACCATTCAACCAAAAGAGAAATAAAATGGTTGAATATGGTTACTGACTTTTCATTACCACTTCAATCTCAGATCTATATATATATATATATATATATATATATATATATATGTATAAATAATCCCAGAATAAAAAAAAAGAGCCAAGATCGAATTCTCGACATACGGCATATGAAATAATTACTTAACAATAAAAAGAGTTAAATTTCAGCATTCATTGTAATTTTTTTACACAACATTAAAAATGTAATGATAATCATAATTTTAGAACTTATAATCGTCTTATTTTACTCGCATTGCAATTATTTCTAAAAGAAAAAAACCCAGTGGGGAAAATCTAAAAATAACAAGGATAGGAAACCTTGTCACGAGTATGTATATTACAGATGAGGCTCCACGTGGCATTTGTTGGACTTCACGGCACGCGACCAACATGTGGCAAGCGAACGAGCGAATAAAATATCTGTAACCACCCCCCGAATTTTTAGCTGCTTACCCAGCAGATTATATTTCAGAACGGTCCTGGACATGTGTTAAGGTTTATTGTTCAGCTTTTGCAAATTGTTTCAGGGCATTTGCGGGTTGCCGACGAGAATTTTTAATCTATTATTGCGATTTAATTGTTTATAAATATTTTATTAAAACAAATTAATTAAAATTTTATGAATTTTTTGTTCACAGCTAATATATACCTATTTTAATAGGGAAAAAAATTAAAATAATTAAAAAACATTCTATTTTTTTATTTTTTATTCTTTAATTGATTTAGCTTATATATCCTCCGATATTCTTTAGGTAAAATATTCTTTAAGCGCGCTGAGCAAAATTTGGTACGGGGCAAACCAATAATTTCGCATCAACTGACGTCAGCGACAGATAGGTGACGTCATGGCTTCTTTTTCTTTTATCTGTGTGTCAAAAAGAAGCCTTGAGCTGACAGCCCACTTTTATTAGGTTATTTAAAAGTTGAAAACTTCTTTAGACGCGTGGTCCTGCAATGTTTCTACGTTTCTACGGGAGAACACCGTAATACAGGTAGGGTACAAAATATCTTGTGGTCTTTCTAGACAAGAAATTGTCATGGAATACCTACGTGCAACATATCTCAAACAAAATCAAAATGATGCTAATAGCCACAAAAAGAGTCATCGGAAAGTTTTGGGGACTGAAACCAAAAATAGCTTTATTGGCTATCTTCTTCTTCTTCTAGGTGCCATGACCGTTTAACGATCGTTGGCGATCATTCTGGCTATCATGTTTGCAATCAATATTTTGTTGGTAGCCGCTCGAAAAAGTTGTATAGTGGTGAGACCAAACCACTGTCCGAGATTTTTGAGCCAGGAAGTTCTTCGTCTGCCCGGGCGTCTCTTACTATTAATCTTACCCTGTATTATAAGATGTAGAATGTCATACTTTTCTGGGTGTCTCATGCATTCTTCTAAGCACCTCTTCGTTTGTAATCTTTTCCACCCAACTTACTCTTAGCATTCTCCTGTACAACCACAACTCGAAAGCTTGTAGACGTTTAAGCACGGCTTCTGTTAGTGTCCAGCTCTCGACTCCATACAAAAAAACTGGAAGGACATGGGCTCTAATCATCCTCATTCGCAGGGCAATCGATAGATCGTGACTGGTAAAAAGTTTTTTCATGCGAATAAATGTTGCCCGGGCACACTCAATACGTATTTTGATTTCAACTGATGGATCCCAGTCCTCGTTTATCCTGCAACCAAGGTAGCTCGCACTTGAGACTCTGTCTAATTGTGTTCCGTTGACGTAGACACTAGCAACTTGATTATGAATTTCTTTGCTTATTAGAATATTTTTGGTTTTTGCCGTGTTTATTTTACCCTCACTGCTGCTATGGAAGCAATGCTAAACCTTCCACCTTTAAATATTTATATCCGGGGCGAGGCAAGACAATGCGCTTATAGACTAGACCAACATAATTGCTGAAAAGGTACTAAAACACATGGTCTTACAACCATAAAAAATAAAATCAGACACCCATTTCTAGACATGGCAACTGATTATATGAGAGCAGAAATATCCTTTGAGAAAAACTAAAAAGTACACGCAAAACTTAGTGATGACAAAGAAAATAATGATCAACCTGGGGAACTCACCTGGAACACAGATGGATCAAAAATCAGCGAAGGAACTGGCTCAGGCGTCTTTTCTTTAAAACCCAAATATGAGCGATCAAACTCATTGGGGAGACATGCTTCGGTCTTCATAGCTGAAGTACATGTCACAAACGCTTATGCTGTCGAAAATATAAATAAACGAGAATATAAAAAAAAGACAACTTTTATTAGATCAAATAGCCAAGTGGCACTTAAAGCTTTGGCATTACGGAGAATAGACTCAAAAATTATCCGGGAACCTACGAACCTTGACTAACCACACCAAAGTCACTTTGTTGTGGGTGCCAGGGCATAAAGGTATTTCTGGTAACGAAGAAGCAAAAAAACTACCTAGATGGGGCTCTGGAACATCATTTATTGGGCCAGAACCAATAATTGAGATACCCAGGGCCTGCGTTAAAACAGCGGTTAATGGCTAAATCCACTCTCAGCTTTAGCTAAAATGGACACCGTCAGAGGGAGCTAGGCACAGCAAGTTAATGCTTAAAGAACCCATACCTAAGCAGGCAGGGAAGCTGCTCTCGCTAAGTAGGAAAAACTCAGAACAGTTGTAGGGCTTTGTACCGGACACTGTACAATATAGGCGTGTCTAACACAGAACACATGTGCATATTATATAATGGGGAGGAAGAAACAGCCATTCATATAGTCTTTAAATGTAAAGCCACCGTCCGGTGAAAGCACAACCTGGGGTATAAACAAGACCAAGGTAGTGACCCACCTGTGGCAAAAGCAGTACATGAGCTTCTACTCCTTAACAGGAGAATTGAAGTAATGGAACTAAACTAAAGAGCTTGTCACGTGCCTATTATTATTTTCTTCTCCTATCTGCCATTTCATTATTATAATAGTCTGCATTTGGGTTCGTTGTATGTAGTGTTGCCTATGTAGTAGTGATAGAATTCGATTATTGATAGCTGTGACATTTTTTTTTCTCTTATTGGACTTCGCCTTGATTATTGGCCTCGATTGTAGTGTGTTGTTAGATATATTATTGTTGGTTTGCTTGGGCTGGCAACTGATGCGAACGAGCGCGTTTATGAACTAGGGACTTATACATGGAAAGGTTGGCTGACGCGTGTCCCGGGTCATTTTCTCGATGTCCGGTCTGGGAGCGAGGAAGGTTTAGCTTTCGTTTGGTGCCAGTGGTGGAAGTCGGTTGAGAGTTTTTGGGAACGGTTGAATATTAACACGGGAGCGGAACTTCTACGGTTTCTTCTTCCATATCTGGCTGAATTTGGGGCCATCTTTATTGGATTAGGAAGATAAACCATTTAATTCTTAACTTGACCATTCTGTCGTGCCTATGTGGTGAATATTTTTGGATATTGGTGTCGAGTTAAGATCACCACTGGGATTTGATGAAGTGAAGCCATCGTGAAGTACCACGTGCCGTTCCATCCACATCGACGATAAATTTCAGCGTTATAAAGACTTGCCTGGTAATTTTAGCAGAAATTATTGATAATACTATTTGGTTTTTCGGTTCTTGGATCATCGATGTTACCGTGACGTCTCAGTGAGGTTTTCAATTGGTTACATGGTATGGAATTTAATTTTATCAACTTATCAGTTATGTGCTTGATCTAAGTGTTTTCAATAATTTAAAAGTAACAAGTTATTCTCATTTAATTTGTACCTGCTCCCAGTGACGTCCCAATAAAGTTTTCAATAGTTTAAAAGTAACCAAATTATTTTTCGTTAAATTTGTACCGGCTCCAAGCTGAATCTGAATTTATATATCACTGAATATAATTTATGCGGATATTGTAAGGGTTTTTAAATATTATTTTTGTAGCAAATCCATTTATTTGGTATTTCCTTTTTTTGTTGTGTTAATCTTTTGCTATCAGGAATTTTATATAAAACCAATTATTTTCGAAATTTTAAATATTGTGAACATTTTCTTGTTGTTGTTTTTTTTTTGTTATTTTAATTCTCTTTTGTACCTCATTAGGTTTTTATTACTGTCTGGAAGATTGTCATAATTAATTTAAATATTATTTTAAGAAAGTGTATTAAATTCGTTTAAACCACTTTACGAAAATACAGAATTTATTGTAAAAAAAAAAAAAAATCAGAACATCATTTTTACTTAATTAATATATTGCAGTAATTGTAAATATAGTTTTATTTATCTAGTTCACCATAATTGTTTGTTGTTTTTCGCGTGGCTCTGCTGGTGCCTACAAGACCTAGGGGTTTCCGGCTTGTACCGTTTTAAGTCGGTGGCGCGGCTCACTTTTAGATTTTTTTTTCTTCTACCCTCTACGGCTGAGCTCGGGCATAATTTGCCAGTAGAGAGACCACTAGCAGAGTACTCTTTAGAGAACCAAAAAAAGACGTGGCAAGCTGGAAAGGTACAAAAAGCAGAAAATGCTGCAGTGCCTGGGGAAAAATTAAACCTCTTCCACAATTCCTATTCATTCATCATCATCATCATCATCATCATCAGCGTCAGCGTTCATGACGACAACGTCAGCGACAGATGGGTGTTTTCGATGTAGAAGATGACAGCAACTGTCACCTGTGGTCAAAATAATATTAAAAACGGCAAGATCATAGCTTCTTATTTTTCTATCTGTCTGTCAAAAAGTGGCCTTAAGCTGACAGCTTCTTTTATTAGGTCATTTATAATTTAATGATTTACACTACAAGTTATGTCATTTTAATTTTTGATACTACAATTATTTTGAAGATTCAAAAAAATCACTGTTATTTCATAGTTTTAAGTTTTTACTTCTGTTGCCAATTGTTTTTTAAATTACTACCTTTTATAATTTAAAAATGCGACTGCTGAAATTTTGGAATTATCCCGTCTTTTAAATTTCAACGTTTTTATGTGATATGTGTTCATTAACATTGTAATTACCATATTTTTACGATTGTTTATTGTAGAACTACATCTTTTTCTGCTTCTAGGGCATCCCAGTTCGATTTGGGCAGCTTTCCAAGTCTCAACTTTAAAAATATGAAATATTGACATTTTTGGTAAAAAGTTATTTGTTTTTAAGTCTGTTCCTGCATTTTTTACCACACTATTAATATTTTATTAAAAAAAGATAAAAAAAAATGTAAACAGTTTTTATTTATTTTTTATTATGATTTTATTATTTCTACTTTTTAACACGCTTATATTAGTTTCACCTGTATTTTTGTTTCTAACTGGCTCTTTGGCTTCGATTTGCCCTACTTTAAGCGATCAGATTTAATTTAAACTTCGCACACTTGCCAAAGACCGACGACCATGCAATAATTCGATTAAAATATCCGATTATCCTAATTAGTTTCACCAGAATTCATAAATTTCCTAAAGGATCCTTTGCATAAGAGTAAGAGATATATTACTAGTGCGTGAACTACGCATGCGCGCAGTTCCAATGTCATATTATAATTCACCCATTCTAATATTCTGGTGAGAAACGTGCCAAGGAATAAATGGCGAGAGGGTAAATAAAAAATCGAACTAAAAAGCGAAAAATAAATTATAGTTTAAAAAAACCAAAAAACACGCTTTTAGAGTTAATCAAACTAAAAAGTAGAAAATAATTCTTAACATAGGAATTAAATTACTGACGGGAAAATTAATGTCACTGTTCTGAAAGCGTGGGGTGCTTTCATTCCGAAACGCAAAGTTAGTTTAAAAATGTCATACAAAGCACCCCACGCTTTTAGAACAGTGACATTAATTTTCTCGTCAGTAATTTTATTTCTGTGTTAACAATTATTTTTTACTTTTTAGTTTGATTAACTCTAAAAAGAGGTTTTTTGGTTTTTTTAAACTATAATTTATTTCTTATTTGGGCGTGTTTTATTGCGTTTATGTATTTTTTTATTTAAGCAACATTTTATAAAATCCTCTGTAAGTGAAAATGTATCGTTAGAGATTTATTTTATTTAAATACAGGTAAATTAAAAATAAAGTAGTATTTATTTTTGTTAAAAAATAGATGGCATATTTATTATAATCAGCAAGTATACAAAGTAACTCATGTAAGGAGAAATAAAAAATACATTTTAAACAAAATTGTTATTTAGTTTTATTTCGGTTATTCACATAAAAATTAGATATATGTTGATTTTGTTACTGTGGGTTTATACAGCAAATAAGGTAAAGTAAGAAATAAAATAAGATGTAAGAAATAAGGTAAGAGTTGACCAACTTTCAACTCTTACCTTATTTTAATAAATAAAGAAAGTGCGCATGACTAGACAAATTGTTTTGTGTCAGAAACACTCTGTGCTGTGCTATTCTATACTAACCTTCATTTTTCTTTTAAATTTCGTTCTAACCTAAAAGTTTTTGTATTTTCATTAGTTTTTTTTGATTAAATAATAGTTTCGAATTAAAATCTTAATACAGTGTAATTGTTTTATATATTTTCAAAGTACAGAAAAAAAATTAAAGAATGAAATCGGCAATAAAAACGACCGTCATTGTCAAAAAGGCGTGATTTCATTCGTCGATTCTTAATCCTTATTTAATTTAGTTTATCTGTATAAACAGGTCAATTTTCACCTTATTTCTTAACTTATTTTTTATTTTACCTTATTTGCTGTATAAACCCACAGTATGAAGTATGAAAGCGTATACAAGAAATAAGATAAAATAATAAATAAAAATAAGAATAAAAGATGGCCAACTTTTTTCTCTTTGTCTTACTTTATTTTATTTTTTCTAAAAACTGATAATGCGCGTGACCCAAATCTTTTTTCTAAATGTTCCGAGTTTAAAATCAACCTAACTTTACCTAATAATATTATTTGTGGATGTATTTTGATTTTTCTTCTATGGCCCGTATATTTAATTCTTTAAAGCTTCCATCTGTGTTCAGAAGCTTCAGGTACAGAAACAATGATTTAAAAAACGTTAAACTCTCTGATTTTTTGGCACTTGCGTGCTTTCTCCATTATGTTAGCAATTGTGAGCAAAGCATTTTCTTTCAGTCGGCTTTATCAAAATGCCATCATCCATTATAAATGGATGGTAGATATATAGTTGGATAATTTTAGATAATGGTAAAATTAAAAAATCCGTATTTGAAATAAAATAACAAATCAATTTGGAGATTATGTACCTACTGTTATGCACAAAACACAAAAGTCATTGTCAAAAAAGCTGCGATATGTTATTTCTTATTTTATTTTAGTCATCTGTATAAACCAATGTTTTTGCACTCATTCCTTATTTTATTTAATGTTATTTCTTATTTTATTTTATTTGCTGTATAAACTCGCCTTTAAACATACGTAAATCAATGGGAACGTTTATACACCTACTGAAATAAAATAAGAACTAAGACATAAGATAAGAGTTGACCAACTTTCAACTCTTATCTCATTTTATTTAAAAATGAATGTGCGCATGACTAGACAAAATTGTTGTGTGTCAGAAACACTCTGTGCTGTGCTATTCTATACTAACCTTCATTTTTCTTTTAAATTTCGTTCTAACCTAAAAGTTTTTGTATTTTCATTAGTTTTTTTTGATTAAATAATAGTTTCGAATTAAAATCTTAATACAGTGTAATTGTTTTATATATTTTCGAAGTATAAAAAACAAATTAAAAAATAAAAATGGCAATAAAAGCGAACGTTATTGTCAAAAAAGGCGTGATGTCATTGGTCGATTCTTAATCCTTATTTAATTTGGTTTATAAACAGCTCTAATTTTCGTCTTATTATTATTATTTTACCTTATTTGCTGTATAAACCCAGGTTAGTTAGTTCAGTAAAATAATGTGTGTGAATGTACCGTTTAGGTATAACATGATTAAAAATCACAAAATTCGTTCGTGTTTATTTAACTACAGAAGTGAATTTGTACGGACATCTGAGGATTCGGGTCATTCGTGCAATCTGGCGGGGGCCGGTAAGTTATACACATCCGGTCTTAATCTGCGACCCATTCACTGTATTCATGACGATGATTAGGGACAAAACGATCTCCGCTTTTCTAATCAAACAAAACTCGCTGACTTTTCACAACAATGCCCTCCCCGTCTGCTGATTGAAGCCTTGTAATGCCGGGATCACAACCCCCAGTTCGCGTATTTCATCAGGTTTTCGCTATGTTCTATTCACTTGTCTCTCCATCCCATATTCTATTCACCCCAACGATTTTCTTTCTTATGTCTCGCTCGCTTATACGAATGGTAGATGGATCAGTCATGTTAGCAGGGTGGGTATTAAAATTTGTTGAAAGGGTGTCTTTTTCTATTTACGCCCTTTCTTTTGTTTTAGAAATATTGACGATGTTATATTTGTTGGAATATTAACCATTTAATAAGTAAATATTATTTTTTTGTAGATCATTAAAAAATACCCTTTTAAAAAAATTCTTAATGCAAACGGATCAATGATATTTTATTAAAATTTTTTACATTACAATCTTGCGGTTGGGCCTTTGGTATCGGCACCTATGTCACCTAGATCTTTTGATTTCTGTTGGCCCTGTCTCATTTAGATCGCTTGGACTCATTATCATACGGCCCCAGGTATGATACCTGTACACCTCTAGCATCGGACAGTGCCACAGAATGTGTATACTACTCTCCTCCTCTTCTCCGCATGGTCGACAGTTTTTCTCGGCCGCAAGCTTAAGTTTGAAGAGGTGCGCCCTTAGTGCGATGTGTCCTGTGAGCAGGCCAAGCGTACTGCTTAGTCTACTCGGGTCCATCGTCTTGAGTGCGTCAGCCCTCTTCTGAAGAGGTTTTTTATCAGCTGTTTTGATGTTCTGCAGCCAGTATTTGCATTCCACTGAGCAATATGTTCTTGTTCAAGGATTAATTTCAATTCGGCAATTGGCAATCCGACCAACTGGCTTCTTGGTTCCACCAGGGTCCCATTTCTTGCCAGTTTATCGCCCACCTCGTTGCCATTTATCCCTGGGTACTAAGTAAATATAAACCAATAAATTTTTAAAAATTATTTTTTGTAAAATATTAAAAAATACCCTTTTAAAAAATTTTTTAATGCAAACGGATCAATGATATTTTATTAAAGTTACTAGACTGTTAAACCACCAAATTCTTGAGATGGTTCCTTACTTGCTAGCCACAAAAATACACGTAGAAAAGTCGTTTAAAGTCCTCTTTTCGAAGTGAGACGAATGGGTGAGGGAAAAAATCCTCTTCCCAGAGACTGAATACGTAATGTAAACAGATGGTTTAAAAACCCTAGATAGAGTTGGGGCCGGAGTTTTTAGCGGGAAACCAAAGATTAAAATATCTACCAGTCTTGGAAGGTATGCTAGAATCAGGTAGGCTAAAGTCTTCGCTATCAAATTGTGTGCAAGAGAGTTGACCAACAGACCTTTAGCAAACAAAAACATAGGTATAATATCAGACAGCCAGGCTGCTGTAAATGCACCGAGTTTCAACAAGATAAATTCTAAACTTGTATGGAATTTTAGCGAATCCTTAGAGTACCTTGGTACGAACAACAGGTGACCCTACTGTGGATACCTAGGCACCGGGGGGTGAAGGAAAACAAAAAAGCCGACACCCTTGCAAAACAGGGGGCCAAATCTGCGTTCACTGGACCAGAACCGGATTTTGGAGTCCCCACAAGTGCCGCCAAAACAATTAATTCGGAATGGGCAGAGAGGAAAATACTCACGTTCTGGTCCGATATACCAGGGTTAACTCACTCGATGGCGTTTCTACCTAAACCCTCGAGAAACAAAATGGAGCAGAAATGACCTGCGAGCTCTAACGGGATTGCTTACAGGACACTGTCGTCTAAGATACCACCTCGGAAGGATAGGTTTGAACCAACAAATGGACTATCGGTTTTGCTGCGTGAAAGACAAAACTGTTGAACATATACTATGTTCATGCTCCGGCCTGGGAAAAATAAGGTTCAGCATATTTGGTTACATCAACCTAGAACCTACCGATTTCAAAAAAATTTCACCCTATACAACCATGAACTTCGTGTGAAGCGCTGGATTGTGCGGTGAACTGTAACCTCTAGGAGTGAGCCAGAGTAGACCTACTAAGGGTCACGGTGAATGGGCGACCACGCTGCACTCACATGATACCTAACCTAACCTACCAGAGTGTTAAAATTGATTTCCTACTGTATAATTGTTTTATACAAAACCGGGCCTGCTATGATCGGACGAGAACCGGTATATTCAGTGTGGTGTGGCTGTTGCACATCGATCAAGTGATGTTTTAGGATTTTATAAAAAAAAATTTGCTATTTTGTTTATTATTTAAAATAAAAAAGAGAGCAACAGCATGCGGTGTTCCCAAGCGGTCACCCATCCAAGTACTATCCGCACCCGACACTGCTTGACTTCGGTGATCGGACGAGAACCGGTATATTCAGTGTGGTGTGGCCGTTGCACATCGATCGAGTGATGTTTTAGGATTTTATAAAAAAAAATTTGCTATTTTGTTTATTATTTAAAATAAAAAAGAGAGCAACAGCATGCGGTGTTCCCAAGCGGTCACCCATCCAAGTACTATCCGCACCCGACACTGCTTGACTTCGGTGATCGGACGAGAACCGGTATATTCAGTGTGGTGTGGCCGTTGCACATCGATCGAGTGATGTTTTAGGATTTTATAAAAAAAATTTGCTATTTTGTTTATTATTTAAAATAAAAAAGAGAGCAACAGCATGCGGTGTTCCCAAGCGGTCACCCATCCAAGTACTACCCGCACCCGACACTGCTTGACTTCGGTGATCGGACGAGAACCGGTATATTCAGTGTGGTGTGGCCGTTGCACATCGATCGAGTGATGTTTTAGGATTTTATAAAAAAAATTTGCTATTTTGTTTATTATTTAAAATAAAAAAGAGAGCAACAGCATGCGGTGTTCCCAAGCGGTCACCCATCCAAGTACTACCCGCACCCGACACTGCTTGACTTCGGTGATCGGACGAGAACCGGTATATTCAGTGTGGTGTGGCCGTTGCACATCGATGAAGTGATGTTTTAGGATTTTATAAAAAAAAATTTGCTATTTTGTTTATTATTTAAAATAAAAAAGAGAGCAACAGCATGCGGTGTTCCCAAGCGGTCACCCATCCAAGTACTATCCGCACCCGACACTGCTTGACTTCGGTGATCGGACGATAACCGGTATATTCAGTGTGGTATGGCCGTTGTACATCGATCGAGTGATGTTTTAGGATTTTATAAAAAAAATTTGCTATTTTGTTTATTATTTAAAAAAAAATTAATAAAAAATTGAAATAAATTGATAATTGATGAAATCATAAAATCATAAAATGTATATCTAAGAAATAAAACGTCAAAAGAATGTAAATAAAAGAAATAACCTCAAGAATGATATAAAATATTTAATGGAAACCTGATAGCATTTTGGCTAATCTTAGCGAGTGGATTTTAACCGTAAGAATTTGGGAGTCAGGATTTGATTTTTACTCTTTTAAAAGCCTTATTGTTTTTTTCTCAAAACTAAACAAAAAAATATCGGAGAGGACAATAAAGAAAAAACGTAACCCAGTGCCTACTAAACTTTATTTTTTAAAGGGATTTTAAAATCAAATGAATTAAATAAGCAAATAAACCAAACATCAAGTAAATTAAAAAATACAGATGCAATAAAATTTAATTTATGTTTCACTTATTAATAAACACTGGATTCTATACAAAAGGCATATTTTCATTTTTGGGTATATCTCTCCCATATTTTATGTATACATGTTTCACGTACTAACATTATATTTTTTATGTTTTTTTTAAGTGCCTATAATGCGTATTTGGTATTATCACCATAAATGCATATGTAAGTGCATATTTGACTTTTATTTTGCATATTTAAACATGCTAAAGCTTCGGGATTTTGGAAATTTTTCTAATATTCAAAAATTTAGACAATCCAATTTTTTAAACATTTCTGAAAACGTACTGCAAAGTAGAAAATACAAAAATTACAGTACCCAGTTTGTTAACTCTTCACAAAAAATATGTCGGTGATATTTATATACTGATGTTTTAGAGGATAAGAAAAAAATTAAAAACCAAAACCTTTGGATTTTCGTTGATGAAACTACCGGCGGGAGAGGTCGTCAGGTTGCTAACTTAATTGTTGAGGTTTTAAATGATGTTAACACTATTCTAAAAAACATTTAATTAGTGTAAGTAGTTTAGAGAGCATCAATCATGTTACACTATCACGGTTTTTTTTACTGAAAATAATCGCAAAAAGGGCAGACTTATCGTGTGGGCCGCGGACTGCAACTATTGAAAGAAAACGATTGTAGATCTGCTTTTTAAAAAGTTGCAGGTCATAGTTTTCTGAAAAAACTGATTTTGAAAGCTTGTTCCATTCGGTAGAAGCCCTGTAAAAGAAGGATTCTTGATGGAGATTGCTCCTTGTAGTGTCAATCTTAAGAGTAAATTGGTGAGAATGATCAGCGTGCCGAGTGGCCAGTGGTGGTACAAGAGTTTTTATTTCTCTAAAGCATCTGCCATGGAAATATCTGTAGAGTAATGTCTGATCTGCAACTCTTCTTTTATGTTCTAGTGGGTGAAGGGTATCTGTGAGAGTTGAGCTGATTATTAAGCGAATGGCCCTTTTCTGAATGGAATCTAGAAAACGAAGAGAATTCCTTGGTGCTGAACCTCAAATGTGTAAGCAATACTTCAGTAGAGGTCAGATTTAAGCCTTGTACGTCGTCAGCAGTTGATCAGAAGTAAAAAACTTTCTAGCAGAAAACTTAGCCTCTGGCTTGCTGACTTTGTGATTTTAGCAACACGGCATGCCAATTGCTAATAAAGTTCTAGCTAAATTGTTTTTACCTGAAAGAGTACCTTTTGAATTTTTTTAACACCATTGGCCACATTCGGCCGAAGAACTCGGCACGCTGATCAGTCTCACCCATTTACTCTCAAGATTGACACTACAAGGACCAATCTCCATCATGAATCCTTCTTTTACAGGGCTGCTACGGAATGAAACAAGCTTCCAAAATCAGTTTTTCTAGAGCACTATGACCTGCAACTTTTCAAAAAGCGGGTCCATAATCATTTCCTTTCTATAATCCCTTCTAATAGTCGCAGTGCGGGCCGTCCGCGGCCCACACGATAGGTCTACCCTTTTTACGACTATTTTCAGTAAAAAAAAATGCATTTTGCATATTTTATTGCATATGTATGCAATTTTTTAATGAGTATGGCATGCATATATTGGACAATTTTTAGTGCATATTTTCCATTCTCTACTTATAAAGGAGTAACTATTAAAGTAAAATTAATTTCTATAATTCTTTCTTAAGAGAATATAAAATTTTTAGAGTTTCTTTGTAAATAAGAAAAAATAGATTGACAAAATTTATGTTTACTAAAATATAAATTTTTAACGCTGGACTTTGAACGTACAAAATTCTGATATTCGGTTACTAAACAAACTGTATGCAAAGATATCGGTTAAACGAGTAACGAATGTAACTGAGAAGATGATATGGGATGTGCAAGCAGGAATTAAAAGAGGAAGAAGATGTATGGATCAGGTCTTTTTATTACGAGGTATAGTCAAAAAATTCTTGGCTAGAAGTCAGAAGGTCTATTGCGCTTTTATAGACTTGAAAAAGGCCTATGACAGAGTCGTGAGGAGTGAATTGTGGTCGACACTGTCTATGTAGAGGGTGAGGGGTAGTTTAATACTAGCACTAAAATCACTTTACGAGGATTCCACTGCTTGTGTTAGGATAAACGCAGTTTACACCGACTGGTTTAACATAGAAAAGGATGTGAGATAGGGATGTGTGGCTTCGCCATGGCTGTTTAACTTATACATAGACGATTGTTTAAAATATTTAAAAGAGAGTGCGTATGGATTAAAAATGAATAATTTGATCGTCAAATGCCTTTTTTACACCGAGTCATTTTAGCGTCATCTGAAGAGAAGTTGCATGTTATGCATGATGCCCTGAAAATTAAAGGGATAAAAATAAATGTAAGCAAAACGAAAGTAATGGATTTTAAAGGAAAAAAAAGCATGACAAACTGTGAAGTTTCGATTGAGGGAGAAAGAGTGGAACAAGTAAAAGAATTTGTGTACTTGGGTTCAAAGTTTACTAGAAATGGAAAGTATGACAGTGACATTGAGCGAAGGGTGTTGGCAGAAAAACTAATAAATGGGGCACTGCTTAGCTTTATAAACAGCCAAGTGTCAAAAAAGCACATCTAGCTGTGCATAGAGGTGTGTTGGTTCCTACACTTATTTATGGTAGTGAATGTTGGGTTTGACAGAAGAAGCATGAAAATAGGATTAATTCTGTGGAGATGAGTAGTCTGAGAAGTATAGCCGGAGTGACTCGGTTGAATAAAGTAGAAAATAGTGAGATAAGAGAACGCTGTGGTATAAAAGAAGATGTGGTTACAAAGATAGATAAAGGAATTACTTTCATCAGCGCTCTCATACATGTTCGTCGGTTGTTGGTTCTTCTGACTTGGATTTTCTTCAAAACAATGTCGATATGATCGAGATACGTTCACCCAACAACTTCCTTAGTATTTGAATTTGATTTCTTTTGTGGTATGCTTAATTAAATGTTTTCATACAAAATCAATATTAACCAGGTAGATATTGATTGATAAAAATCTAATAATTATTCATATTGGCTTATTACTACTACCTTCGTGAAATATATAGATTTTAGATAAAGGGGTTGAGGAACCGCACTCCCTTAGGAATCACGCTTGTCTATCTGTAAGGGCTGATTTCCCATTATTCGGGTCGCGTGCAGCCACACCTGTCGCGTAATACCGACTTACCGATGTTTTTTATTGTTTTTAGAAGGGCGTTTGGGCCATTTTATTCTGATCGACCCTTATACTCTACTGGACCATCTGTTACCTCTATATGGATAATCACAAGATTCCACAATTTATTATCGTAGTAACTATCGTAAGTATAAGAAGATTAACGAATTGAAAAAAATAAGCTCTGAAATATACACCCTGTCCGGAAAATACGTAGACAACAGGTAATGCAGACACCTGGGCGAAAAGTAGATCGATTTAGCCTAAGTTACTTATATATGAGTGGGTCAAGCTTTACTGCATGTCCAAGGTATATGTACTGATCTACTGATGTACTGCAGTAAAGCTTGGAAAGGAAAATCAAACGGCGGAGATTGGCAGAAGAGTAGCTTTGACATGGTCGGCTTTTGGAAAGCTCCAATATATATTTAAAGATGCCAATATGCCCATAAGCTTGAAACGGAAGGTATATGAAACTTGCATACTGCCAGTCTCAACTTACGTATTAAAAACCGCCACATTAACTGAAAAAAGCGTAAAAAAACTTCGAACGACGGAACGAGCAATAGAACGAAGAATGCTTGGGATAAGTCTGAGGGACAGAGTACGTAATGAGACCATTCGACAAAGAACCAAAGTCACCGATATCATAGAGCGTGTCGCACACCTTAAGTGGCAATGGACTGGACATGTGGCTAGACAAAACGACAGCAGATGGACAAAAAAGTTAATTCAGTGGAGACCCAGAGAAACAAAAAGAAGCATAGGTAGACCTCCAAAAAGATGGCTAGATGATGTGAAGAGAACAGCGGGCACCTATTGGCAGCAAACAGCTCAAGACAGAAACGCATGGAAGAGATTAGAAGAGGCCTGCAGTGGGCAATAATTGGCTGAAGAAGAAGAAGAGTGGGTCAAAATACAGCTTGTTACAACTGATAATACAGGTAAATATTCAAGGAAGAAGTGTCGGAAGAAGACGCCACTCGTGGTTGAAGAATATGTGTGACTTGTACGGATGCACAACAAATCAGTTGTTTAGATCTACTGTTTCAAGAATACGCATTGATGATTGCCAACCTTCGCAACGAAGACGGCACCTGAAGAAGAGGAAGACTTATATCCAAAAATGCTTCGTTTAGCCCTCAGATGGTTGAAAATAATGACAAAAATTATTTTTTTTAGTACTCGAAAACGTGCTAATAGATTGCCACCATTTTTGTGTGCGGTTTTGTAATACAAAATTATTTTTTTCAGTACTAATCGAGTTTAATTCAACAGCAAGAATTGTCATATAATGACGTCATATGAAAACAATTGTTTATAAATTCATCACCATCAGGGTAATCACAACCTAAAAAATTTAGTCGGGTAGTTGATCTGATTGGAAAACTTTTTTGTCTCCTGAAAAAGTTTCATATAATCAACGGGATTTTTAGAAAATAAAATAATTTAATAATATTAAAAAATTTAATTCATAAAATAAATGTTGGAAATAGAAATTTGACAATAAACTGTTAAAATAGTTATTTCATTAAGTGTTCAAAATGGTTTCCATGTTGCTGAATACACATAAACCGCACACAAAAAATGGTGGCTATCTATCAGCACGTTTTCGAGTAATAAACAAAAAAAAAATTTCGTCAATCTTCCAACCCTCTCACAGCTAAAAGAAGAATTTTCGGTCAAAACTAACTTAGGCTAAATCGATCTATTTTTCGCCCAGGTGTCAGCCATTACCTGTTGTCCACGTATTTTCCGGACAACCTGTATATATGCAATATTACTATTGCATTATTTCACTTTATTTTATGTTTATTATCCACTCTTTTTCTTTTTATCCCTTCTCATATAATGTGGTCATGCCTAATTTTTTTCAAATTCATCCAGAAATATACAAATCCCATCAAACACATAAATGTGAAATAAGAGCCAAGTTCAATATTATGATATACGCCTTGGTTGTTGTCTTCAACGAGAAAAGAAGTTAAATCTAAATGGGTGCCAAGTTCAATAGTCAGTCCTGAAATTTATTTATTTTAATAACTTGGGATAATATAGTTGCAATTTTTAGTTCTTTCTTGGGTTCGGCGATTAAAACTATCGATGCAGTAACACAGGGGTCTCCAAACTACGGCCCGAGGGCCACATCCGGCCCGCGGACAGATTTTGTCCGGCCCGCGGAGAGCTAGCATACTTGAAAACTCCTTTTAGAGAACATATTTTTTATAGCAAATTAAATTTAGTTTACTGAAGTATTCTAATTTTATGTTAAATAATTATTAATATGACATCTACATTGATATGGTCATGGGCTAACTACTCATAACATTGTTGTAGGCTTATTGTTTTTGTGATAACTTTGATAAAGAAACACAAAATTGTAATGAGTAAAGATATGTATAATATGCAGAAAATTTAACTTCAGTATATAATAACTAACAAATTATTGAAATGAATCCAACTAACATTTTATACATTTTAAATAAAAACATAACTTATAACAAGCATAATGACATATGAAATACTAATGAGATTTATGTAATTGAGATTTTCCACTGACAATAGTTTGTATTTGTGAACTAATTTTACTTGTACCAATTATTAAAAGAGATTTAAGATGCTCATCAGTTAATTAAGATCTGTAAACATTCTTTGTGTACTTCATTTTGGAGAAGGTCTTCTCACACAAATAAGTAGTACCAAAAATAGAAAACAGCCCACGAGCAATTTTATGCAAATTATCAAATTGTGTCAATGGAAGACTCTTATAAAATTCCAACAAAGATGAGTTTTGATATTTTTTCTTAATTATATCACTGCACTGTAGATCAATCATTTCCATTTGAAGTTCCGGGGCTAGGGTTTCGATGTCAGTATCAAAAGGATTCTGAAAAATCTTAATTTGATTCGCAATGGCATCAAAGTCCGAGAAACGAGTATCAAAATTTATTTTCAAAGCACTCAAAGTTTCGATTGCAAAATCGATAGGAAACTCAGTCTCAGTGGTGTGGCTGAATATTTCACATGTTTTAAAATGTGAAAAACATTTACTTCGTAGTTGTGATTGAAACAGTATCAATTAGAAATTACAGATAATGACAGGAAAATTAATAATATGCAGTGTTGCCGTTTTGCGGACTTTAGTCCGATTTGCATCAGTGGACTATTTCACTTTTTACCACCGGCAACAATGATAGTATGGTTTTGGCCCTCGGAACTTACTGGAGTAATCAGTATGGCCCTAAGGCTGGAAAGTTTGAAGACCCCTGCAGTAACAGAACAATGTTTATTCCAATATAATAAATTCTACTTTTACAAATTACTTAGATATACAACTTTTATAACTATTAACATTTCTTAAATTATGAAAAACTTTTAAAATTAATACTGCCTACCCCTACGGGAAAAAAGCGTGACTATATGTAGGAATGTGTGTATGTTTAGTTATTTAAGATTTACTTTGCTTAATGCGATTGATAGAAAATGCTAAATTATGTTTTTTTTTCTACCCAGGAAGTGTATTTTAACAACGAAAAAATTGTTTCCAACGTTTCTAAAAAATAAATAGCTACACAAGTAACAATTTTATTCATTACTGTTTTTTTTATTTAAATAAGTATTATTATGTAACTTCCTGTATTTATAGTTAACGCTCCTTAACATTAGTTTGCAACAATGGTCACACTACTAGCACACATTTAATAATAATAAGCTAAAGGGCGGTTCCTTCCGAATCCTGCCAACAGCACTCAGACATTGTCCATTGTGTCTCCGTCATTATTTAACTTTATCTAAATTTGTTGCCCCTTTATGTAACTGACCTTTAAATACTTTAATTTGTTATACAACCATTATGAAATTTATAAACAAAAGACCTAACTTGCCTAAGTTTGATGTATATTTATAAAACTAGATTTTAATGATCTTTCTAAATAAAGTCTGAAATTGTACCACACAACAATAAAACTATGTTGTGGATATTTAAATAAATGCAAGTTCCAATCTTGTAATAATACGATTTTTAAAGCAATAAGGATAAGAAAATGAAAAACTTAATTCTAAGAGCAAAACTGACCACAAATGAAGTACTTAACATTTATCTGAAACTGTAGATGACAAAAAATACACATTGGACCAAATATTTTGCAATGCATAGTAAAAAAAACCTTGAGGTTTTTTTTTTTTCAAGAAAATAGTCGCAAAAAGGGTAGACCTATCGTGTGGGCCGCGGACGGCCCGCACTGCGACTATTATAAGGGGAAGGGATTATAGAAAGGAAATGATTGTGGACACGCTTTTTAAAAAGTTGCAGGTCATGGTTCTCTGGAAAAACTGATTTTGGAAGCTTATTCCATTCCGTAGCAGCCCTGTAAAAGAAGGATTCTTGATGAAGATTGGTCCTTGTAGTGTCAAGCTTGAAAGTAAATGTGTGAGACTGATCAGCGTGCCGAGTTCTTCGGCCAAATGTGGCCAATGGTGGTACAAGAGTTTTTATTTCTCTGGAGCATCTGCCATGGAAATATCTGTAGAGAAATGACTGGTCTGCAACTCTTCTTCTATGTTTTAGAGGGTGAAGGGTATCTGTGAGAGTTGAGCTGTTTATCAAGCGAATGGCTGTTTTCTGAGTGGAATCTAGAAGACGAAGAGAATGCCTTGGTGCTGATCCCCAAATGTGCGAGCAATACTCCAGTAGAGGTCGGATTTGAGCCTTGTACGTCGTCAACAGTTGATCAGGAGTAAAAAACTTTCTGGCTTTCCACAGAAAACCTAGCCTCTGGCTTGCCGACTTTGCGATGTTAGCAACATGGTGATGCCAAGACATATTATTGGACACCGTGACTCCCAAAATCGAGATGGAGAGACTTGGTTCAAGGGTATTTCCGGACATTGTTATGGGATGATTTGAGGAATTCACTTTCTTGGAAAATGTGGCACTTTGTGTTTTTTGGGCGTTGAACTGAACAAGATTGTTGGTTCCCCACTCGACGATTGCTTTAAGATCTCTATTGATGGAATCAACCTGTTCCTGCCTTAGTCTATTTGTATCATTCACCGAAAGTGATCGATAGTATGTGAAAGTTGAGACAAGTGTGCTATCGTCTACGAAACTGTAAATGGGGTTCGTGGTGGTTTTCAAGAGGTCGTTGATGTGTAAAAGAAATAAGGTGGGTGACAGGATGGAACCCTGGGGGACCCCGTCATTGGTTTTAAACGCATCAGAAGAAATACCGTCAACTGCCACAGGTAAGGAGCGATCTTGCATGAAGCAAGCCATTGGCGCAGTTTGGTTGGGAGACCGTGGGCAGATAATTTACTTAACAATGCCTGGTACCAAACGCGGTGATGAAAGTAACAACCTAAGTTAGGTTAGGTTAAAACGGCGGTTCGAAGGGAACCCACGTGGGCCTTTTGGCCTGTTGTGATACCGTGATGGACGGCGGTGCCTTCCCGCTCTGCCGTGAGAACCAATTGGAACGTTTAATAAAAAGTGTGAGGTCTTTGATGCTATCTGAGTTGAGATCAGATGAGTCATTAAAATTTGGTTTATGCCTCGGTAGTTTGCGGGTATCTTTTTGTCTCCTTTTTTAAACAGTAAGATTGTGGTACTTGGGCGCCGTTCACCCGGAATTTTTTTATGTAAAAGGATTTTGTGAATTATGGCTGTTAGCTGCTGTTTCAGGCTTCTCCCGCCTTATTTAAGAAGTTCATTTGGAATTTTTTTTCTTAAGCTTCATTAATGCCGTTTGTTGTATAAAAAAACAAGTCGATTTTGTTTCGCACTCTCATACTCTGTATATAGGGTGAGTCTTAACGCGAATCTGTTGTTCTCTCACCTAACTTATATAAAACACCCTATAGCATGTATTTTTAATGTTTTATTGAATGCCACTTAGTAACTATATCATTTTTATTAACAGTTCCTTTTGTCTATTTCGACGCGACGGTTTATGTAATATTTACCCTTTATAATCAAATCAAAGTTTTTTTATATTATTTTAACAAGTTAGCTATTATAATTTAATCGAACTGTTTGACGATTTCTTTTAGTACAAATGAAAAAATTATTATTTTTTATCCTTGCCCATTTTATTTTAAAATATTTAATACAAACTGTTAATATAAATGAAATGGTTGTAAAGTAGCTTCCCGCAGTGCGTAAACAATGATGGGTGTTCTACTTAAGTAAAATGAGAAAACTGAAGATTAGCGTATTGACTTACTCTGTATACAGAGAATAAAAATTACGAAACATAACTGATTTGGTAAGCTTGGCTCGTAAAAAATAATCTGTATTATCAAATACAAAAATTTAATTACATATTAAAAGATACTGTCTGTCTCCCACGCTGTTTAAAATTTATTTGAAGCAGGCGTTAAAAATTTGGAAACGTAAATTTATTTATTTATTTATTTACACTGTTCTACAGAAAAAAATATTTCCAATTACAGAACAGGAACAAAGTAAACATTTGCACAGTAGTACTAACAATAAAAAAGCTTAAGAGTAATACAATAATAAAGTAATACAATTTACAAAATCAGACTAACATTAGTAGAAAGCTTAAGACTAACACAACAATATTACTGCTGATAATAATAGCTCTTAATTTGCCTCACATTACAATAGAATATATCAAGCTGGTCACTTATTAGGTTATAGTTGCTACACATAGTATGAACAGGAGAGTTTTTAAGTATATTTGTTTGTGGTGTGGTAGTGTAGAATGAGTCGGTGTATCGAGATGCCTGACGGGGAATTTTAAAGTTTATCTGATGTAGTAAGCATTGACATTTAATTTCATTGTTAATCATTTTGTGTAGCATAATGACACTAGAACATTCTCGTCTTCTATTCAGAGTGAAAAAGCTATGTCTTGACAGTAAACTCACGTGTGCCGTGCCAATTAGTGGATAAGTCCGATCTACTTTAAAACTTAGGTATTTGAGAAAGCATCTTTGGATTGCCTCCAGTTTATAAATATGCACTTGATAATATGGGTTCCAGATAACCGATGCATATTCTAGCTTTGATCTCACAAAAGCATAGTAGAGAGTTTTAAGTGTTAAATGGTTAAAGTCGCGGCCTACTCCAATTATAAATCCATACATGTCATAATATGGGAGTACCACTACAAAATACGACCATATACACCTTATGCTTCGCAGATGACCAAATAATATTAGCCAAAGATTACGATGATCTGGAATACATGACCAGAATACTAATTGAAGAATATAAAATGGGAACTAGAGGTCATTCTTACAAAAACGGAATATATGTGCATCGGTGGAACGCAACAAAATCTGGTCTTGGAGGACAACCAGAGTATAATTAAACAATGCGAAAAATACGAATGCCTCGGTAAAGTCATAAGGGAAAGAAATATACAAGGAAGAAGAACCATCGGTTTACTAAACAGAGTATTGTGGGATAAACATATTTCAAAATATAACAAACACCAAATATACAATAGTATTGTCAAAAGCAACTTAAACAAAGGTCGGAAAAAGCTTTAGAAGCAACAATGATGGACTTGTGGAGGCGTGCGGCAGAAAATCTAGACTGGAACGAATTAGGAATAACAGGATCCGAGAGATTATGGGAATTGGTCATTGAGGAGGATGTAAGAATAAAACAACTTAAATGGTATGGACATTTGCAAAAAATGGACGGAAACCGTTTGCCAAGGAAAGTCATCAACTGGAACCCCCAAGGAAGAAGAAAGAGAGAAAGACCTAGTAAGAGTTGGGGAGAGGGGATATACAGAGAAATGAGAGAAAAAGGTTTGGGACAGGATCTCTGGGAGGACAGGGATCAATGGAGACTGGGAATCGGAAGACGTCGAAGAACGTTTTAAAACCGATAAATCTATATATAAAAAGATACAGGGTCTTGAAGTTTAACCTAAAAGCGACCATACATTTTAATGTTCTTGGTATACTCCAAGCAAACATTATATCAGGAGACTCGTAAAAACGAGCTAAGCTCAAATTTAAAATAAAAGATAAAAGATACCATTTATGAATAATTTTGATTATGCATCTTAGGATGCATAAATAATTTTGCTTTTATAATTTTTTCGTATCTATTGTACAAACAAACAAAATGCAAGAACTTTACCGTACTATTAGGACACATTGTATGTTGCGAAACATTTTTTTGACCAATAAAAATGTTGAAAGTAATTGGATTTGCTTTAAATATCTTTTCAGCTGCAATTCTAAATATTAATAATAATTGGTCTATCTTCTCCAATTATCTTATAAATACCCTAAAATATAGACAGCTGAACATCACGGGGAGTCCGTAACTAAACAGAACACAATATCCTTTACACCAACATTAAGTTTCATTACAGTTCAAGTGGCAGCAGTTAACTCTAACTTTTGCTGTTTCATTTGGTGTTATTCTACTATGGAGCACTGGCTAATGAAATCTTATACAGCTTTTATATAGTCTGGGAAACATTAGGAATGTTTTTTTGCGGTTGTGATATTTTCATGCATTATCAGCTACAATTTTAACATCTCTTAAGCACATTTTTTATTTACATTTTTAGTGTCGCGACCCCCTAAATAGCCAGAAAATGATGTAATTACCTTGCGACCCCTTCTACAATATTTTTAACGTTATACAAATTTTACATTAGGTACCAACGTGATAAAAAATGTTTAAGTAGAAGTGGAGTTGTGTGCACGTGGCATAACCAATAAAATATCTTTGTATTTCGTGCAAATATATTATTTAATTTTAGCTGAGGGATTTCAACCTAAAGGGTCATTTTCATTGCTTTAATTTAATAAGTTATTAGCACGAAGTACAAAGATATTTTAAAAACTGTTTACTCTTGCAGTAATACCGATTTATCACAACCACAGGCTGATAAATAATAATGACTAGGAAAATTTAGGAATCAGATATTTTTGTCAATTTTATTTATATACTTTATTTCGTATATCGGGGAGTACCAAGTTTGTAATACATTATTTAAAAGAGACCTTTAATTTATATCTAAAATTGTTATTTTTTTCAAATCTATTGCAAAAATCATTTGATTGACGAAATATGCTGCAACACACTAAAAACTACTAAGTACTAATACCATTTCTTGATAATGAGACAGTTAGCAAAAACCATTTCAGTGTTCTTTTTGGTAGTATAAATTAAAACAAAAAAGATAAAGTTACCGTGGCAAATACGGATCCAAGCGATCTAAATAAGACAGGGCCAACAGAAATCTTGCGGTTCGCCAAAACCAGCGGACTGGAATTCTTATGCCCCAAAGACATAGCGGTAGTCACAGAGGATCAAAAGATCTAGGTGACATAGGTGTCTATACCAATGGCCCAATTGCAAGAGTGTGATGTAATGTAATATACCGTGGCAACGTTATTTTTGTTTATAACGCCTGAACTACTTATTGTGTGATTATAACAGTGCAGCAGTACTTTTTGATGTTATTTTCATGTATATTTCTTTAACTGCAATGTAGATCCTTGAAAAGGTTAATATTTGAGCATATACCTATAGCTGGAAACTATATAATTGGTCCCTTTGTCATGGATGGCAATTTGCATGAAGATAATTATTTAGCAATGTAAATATTCTAATCCAATAAACCTATAAGTTCCAGCAAATATGATCTGTTTCCAGCAAGATGGAAAGACCGGCAATACCTTAACCTAATATTTTCAAATAGGTGAATAGGGAGGCGAGGATTAAAAGAATGGCCAGCACGATCACCTGATTCCATGCTATAAGACTTATTTAAATAGTCAAAAAATACTTCATAAATAATGTATTACAAGCCCTTACTTCCCATTTGGAGGTTATTACTGTGGTTAAAAGGGGGTTTAATATATTGATGAAATTTGATCTTTGCAGGAGATCATTTCATAAACTAGAATTGATTTGTTTCCATTTGGCAAGTCAAATATGTCTGATTCTTTAATCTTATCTCCAAGAACGATTTTCGAATCAAAGTAAACTCTTCAGTCTCAGACTATTGTCCTATTAAATTAGGTGTTTCACAAGGCACCATCCTTGGTACCTTTCTATACATCCTTTTTACTGCCGATATACCTATCAGAAATGATATCCTAACGGCTATATTTGCTGATGCAGATTCTGATGCAGCTTCTAGAAAACCACATCATATACAGCTGTTATAAACTTAGTTTGAGTGTTGTAAAATCACAGTAAATGCTGACAAATCCACACAAGTTAACAAGTTAATTAAACAAAAGAAACTCTGCTCACGGTGGTCAAATCGTAAGAGAACTGTACCAACCACAATAAGTTGCAAGTCGACCTAACAGGATCTGGCCCATAGACCTAGGTAACTAGGTGGACACATGGAGAACCGTCAGTGGAAGGTACCCATTGCAAGCCACATTAACTTGTTTTTTAAAAATATTCACAATAATGTAAACAATAAATTTTTCTCATTTGGCTCTTTTACACATAAAGATTTTCTAAATACGGATTAGAAATGTGTATTACCTTTTTTTTATAATAGTGACCACAAAAACATTAGGATTTTCTTTACACCAAAACTTAAAAAATATTGTAATAAGAATATTAGCATTTTTTTTTGAAAATTAAAAGAAAATCTTTAAAAATCACTACAAATTTTTAACAAGATTTTTAAAGTCTTTTTTAAATTTTTTCTTTATAATGAGATAATGTCACTATATTGATATTTTTAAAGAACAATAGATAAATCACATGTATTCTGCATACCGTAAAACTATACTATTAAAAAAATACTATTTTAGTGTTTGCTTTTGCGAACATATCTTGATCATATCGACATTGTTTTAAAAAAAGCCAGGTCAAGAGTACCAATAATCGAAGAGCATGTATGAGAGCACTGTTAAAAGAAGAAAAAGCGAAAGATGTGCGTAAGAGCGATAGAAAGTGGAAGGAAGTGGTCTCTGCCTATCCTTACGGTAAAACGGCGTGACTTATGTATGTATTGCCTCTTTAACAAGGTTATTACTATTTGTAATGTCTTTGGCATGGTAATGAATGGCATAAGGAATAATTTGTTTCAACTTTATAGATCATACGTTTTTCTGATCTTATCATGGCTTCATGGTACTGAGTTTGTGTAACAAAAAAATCTTGTAGAGCTTAACAAAATAAAATAATGTAACTGTAGAACAGATTACATGCAAAAAAAATTTACTTTTTGTTTAAAATGTAAGCAGATTTTTTTTATCTTTGACTTGGTCGTATGTTGGTTTTAAATACCAATATTAATAATTTTAATAAAGTAATTGAATAAATATCCCTGGACTATAAGCTTGTTTATGGAGCACTGGTTAATGAATTATTATAGAACTCATATAGAGCTTCTTCAACCCCTCGGGCCGTTTCGTGATACCAAAAGTCGAACCATCTGCCGCTCTACATGATTCACCCACCGTCATGTAATGGTCATTTACCTATCTGACTTTTTGATCGTGCTTTTTCTATTTACGGTATCTCCTTATGGGATCGCTTCACTTATGTCATCGCGAATGAAAAATGTGAAAATTTTCAAGTGCTTCACTTTCATAATGACGACGTGCCATATGACTCGATGAATAAATAGCCTACTTTTTTATCCACTCGCCTGAAATAAAGAAAGTACACTATATTTCCTCTCGAATAAAATAGTAGAGGAATTTTAGCGATTAACCGACCAACAAAATAATCCTGTCATATTTAAAAAGTATTTAAATATTTATTGTATTATTCGTAAAAAGTACCCACCAATAAATGGTGTTTTCTATTTTCAACAATATCAGTAAATTTGTTTTTTTACAATATTGTTACAATCCGGTCCTGTATATTTATCGGCATCCGAGCATCGACCACAACGAGGGTGCATATTAATGAGCCCTTTGTCGGCTTCCGCCTCAGTCTAGCAACTTCTCGAAACCGCGTCGCGAAGGTAGATAAAAAGTTGGAATAGTCTGGAATTATGATTTAGAAATATAAAAAGGACAGCGGTCGGAAAAAGACAGTTTAGTTTTTAAAAAGTGTTTATAAGTTATGAAATTCAAATAGTTGTAAAAGTTGTAATTAGTTGAATATCTAAGTGATTAATAAAAGTAAAATTTATTGTGTAAAGGTATTGTAATAAAAATTGTTTTGTTACTGTATCACCGAACCTAAGAAAGAACTAAATTTCTTAACAATATCATTTTCCTCGGTATAACGATCTAGTGGTAGTCAAATTTTGAAATAAAAATCTATCGAGGTCTTAAATAAACATTTTTTGTATTCAATGGGATTTCTAGTTCTTGCTTTATAATAAGAATCTGCTACCATTATTTATTTAACAAGAAAGCAACTATAAATCCGCTTGAAGATACACATTTTAAAATCAAGTGCTACTTAACAAGGTAAATTTTTCATAATAGGTATGTTCTCATGATAAGCACAAGATTATTTACCATATTTTACATGTGTTTTAATTACTATTTCATGCAATCATTAATATTTTTTGTTTCACTTGTCCTTTAATACTAAGCAATACGCCATCTGACGGAATAAACTCGCATCAATATCACGTGATTAACAAGTGTGATTGCTTTGTGTTTATATCACCTGAAGCTCGCATTTGTGCGAAGATTATAGGTGTTTAATGGTGACTAATAATTTGTTAATAGCGAAAATGACCAGCAGAGGAAATTGTTGTGTACCTGGATGTAACTTAGTAAAAAAAAAACCCAATTTGGTTTTTCATTATTTCTCAAAGAAGGGCCAAAGAGTTAAGAATATTAGAGAATCGGGAATGGTGATTATGGATGATAGAAATAAACTCTGAGAGATCAAACTGAAAATAGGAAAAACATAAAAGTTTGTTCTAAACATTTTGAGAGATGAAAATTAAAATAAAAGTTGTAATTAGTTGAATATTTAAGTGATTTATAAAAATTAAATTAATTGTGTAAAAGTATTGGAATAAAAATTGTTTTGTTACTGTATCAAGAGAACATCACCAAACCCAAGAAAGAAGTAAATTTTGTAGCATTATTTTAAAATTTAGTTGATCAAGATCCAACAGTTAGCGTAAAGAATATGGCAAGACAATCAAATAAATATTTGCCTAAGGTTAATAACATTTCGGTGTATTCAACATTTAAGCCATTTGAGTCAGTTTTCCTTGGCAAAGTTAGAGAAAATTAAGATATACCGATTAGAATGGATTTTTGTAAAACATTACAAGAAAGGAAAGCCCTCAATACTAATTTTTTAACATGTATTCGTTTTATCGATGAGGTCTTATTAACGTGACAAATTCATGGGATGTATCAGCTTCTAAAACATATTCGTATAAAATTTCATTACAATGTTTCCAGTAGTTTCGGCAAAATCGTAATAAATGTGTATAATTTTTTTTTCTTCAACGCCCTTTATCTTGAATACGGATGGCGTTACGAAATTTTTTCACTGAGCAAACCTCAAGTTTTCTCCCCATCTTAGAGACGGGGTCACCTTTTTTTGAAACACTCTGTATACACCAGTTCGGGTACTTTTGGGATTATATTTTGTTAAATCTGTTTTATTTTTTATTAAAAACAATTTAAAAATTATTAATTATTTTTCGGACCCCTAAAAAACTTTCATCAGCATCTGTTTTAACCCCATCCCTAATTTTTTCCCAGGTACAGCTCTAAATCACTAAGTATAATTTTTAAGCTATTACAGTTGTAATTTCGTCTTAAATTTTCTATTGTTTCAAAGTAAACTTTTTATCGGGGTCATAGTTTATGGTGGGAGAGGTACGTAGTAACATTTTAATTTGGAAAAGTGAAGAAACATTTTCTCCATATACAGGTATATAGATAATCCCAATGGAGCGAAAATATATTCTTGATGCCCCATAAATCGACACGTAGCAATGTACTATAAAACCAATGGAGACGAAGAACTATATATCCATTGCCAGGCTGCAGCTGCGTTCTCGTTTATCTATGTATTTATACAGGAAGACCACTTTTCGGTGAATATTTTGTAATGCGTAAAATTCACGTCGTGAAGCAAATTACCAATATCGCTGCTTTTTAGAAACAACAAAATACAGAAAAATTACAATTTATCATTTTTCTTTTATTTTTAACAGTTTGAAAAATTGTGAAAAAAAGAAACTTTTTTAATCAAATAACGATAAAATTATGTATGTAGAACCAAATGTTTTTATTTCCAAGAACCTACACAATTTTTTCCAAAAAATATTTTTATAAATGTGCCTTTTTCCTAAGAATAGTGTGGCAAACTGTCACGAGAGGCAGCACTTGTGGTAGAGACAAATCCTAAACTTTACTCATTTAAGACAGTGTAAATTAATTGATATAAGTGAGTGATTTAAAATTATTATTCAAATAAATAAAAATTTTGTTATAACTACAATGCCGACAAAACATTGTAGTTTTGTAAATTGCACTTCGGATAATCGATATTTAGTGGAAAACGTGTTTTTTATACCATTTGTAAAACCTCACATTAATGAGGTTAGGTGTAATAAATTGGTACACGCATCGATGAGAGGGGATTTAACAAAAGTAAAAATTAATAAATATACATATTACGTGTGTTCAAAAGATTTTATTGGTGGTAAAGGTCCAACTGAGGAAAATCCGGATCCAATTTTTGCAACAATTAGTAAGGTTAAGTAAGTACTTAATTGTCAATTTTGGAGTAAAACATTTATTTTACTCAAGTAATTACCCATGTTATTGTAAGACAACGGACGACTGAATGTTATATATGGTCAATACTGTTGTATGGTACGGTGACGTGGACACTCAAGATCAGTACAATGAACCGACTAGAGGCATTTGAGATGTCGCTGCACAGGAGGATGCTGCGCATACCTTGGACGGACCATGTAACAAATGAGGAAGTCCTCAGAAGGGCTAAAACTGACAGGCAATTAATGACCACCATAAAATGATGCGAAATTGCATACCTTGGTCACATACCAAGAGGAGATAAATATCAACTACTCCAAATTATAATGAAGGGGAAAATAGAGGGGCGCCGTGGACCTGAAAGAAGGCAACAGTCATGGTTAAAGAACATTCGTGAATGGACAAATATATATATATATATATATATATATATATATATATATATATATATATATATTGCTCGCACATTTGGGGTTCAGCACCAAGGCATTCTCTTCGTCTTCTAGATTCCATTCAGAAAAGAGCCATTCGCTTGATAAACAGCTCAACTCTCACAGATACCCTTCACCCTCTAGAACATAGAAGAAGAGTTGCAGACCAGTCATTGCTCTGCAGATATTTCCATGGCAGATGCTCCAGAGAAATAAAAACTCTTGTGCCACCATTGGCCACATTCGGCCGAAGAACTCGGCACGCTGATCAGTCTCACCCATTTACTCTCAAGATTGACACTACAAGGACCAATCTTCATCAAGAATCCTTCTTTTACAGGGCTGCTACGGAATGGAATAAGCTTCCAAAATCAGTTTTTCCAGAGAACTATGACCTGCAACTTTTTAAAAAGCGTGTCCACAATCATCTCCTTTCTATAATCCCTTCCCCTTCTAATAGTCGCAGTGCGGGCCGTCCGCGGCCCACACGATAGGTCTACCCTTTTTGCGACTATTTTCATAAAAAAAAAAAAATACGTTCAGTAGGAGAACTCACACACTTAGCAGAAGATCGAAATGCTCTAGCCAGAGTGATAGCCAACGTTCGGGAGACCGGATAGGGCACAGGAAGATTGTAGATATTATTAACAAGTAAACAACTGTTGATTGATTTTTCAGTAAATAAACATGAATTAGTAAAAAATATAACCCCTGTTTGTTACTAAAACATTTCAATTTGTGATATTTAATTAAATTTATCTTAATGACCGGGTATTTTCGACTCATATTTCAGTCTGAAATAAACTTTAAATTGATTATTTATTACTTTGAACATCTGTTATCAGAGTTCCGCTCAATAATAACTAGACTCTGTTTACTAACCTGTCAATTAATTCATTTTTTCTGTCTGAAATTTTCAAATTACGACAAGCAAGCCAACGTTTTAATGTTGCCACATTATTGTCCTTGACATTTGCGAATTTTCCGTCAAAAACATTTTTCTGGTAGGTACTTTTATATGTATGTGAATGGGGATTAGTTACTGTTTGTTCCCATTGTACCACTAGCGCTGCTAGTGACGAATTTTTCGTATTTGATGAAAAAATCTCATTACACAAACCGGCTAAAAAACTATTTAGGTATCTAAAGTATTTTCTGTGTCTATAGAGGAAAAATAAAGTTTATTTTGATAAAATAAACCTTAATTTATTTAAATACCAGACGTTTATATTTAACGTACTCAAGTGTGCTTCTTGTACATTGTATATGCGGAACATCGGGAGCGGCGTTGGCGGCAAACCGAATGGAGGCTGTTTCGATACCTCCGCCTACGCCCCGATCTAATCAAGTAGAGTGGTAGGCAACCACTCACGCGGCACGCATCATCGACCGCCTCATTTGCCTGCCTCCGTTATCCCCCGCCTTGTGCTCTGCCTTTTCCATACTTGCAATATTATGTCTCTTTACACGTTTATAGACCAAGCAAGAAGACTCAAAAATACATTTCAACAAGTGCACTGTCTTTATTTTTGTTACCTTTTAAGTAATTTTATGGGCCACATGTTTGGTTTGGACGATGTTAGAATTTTAAACATTTAAATGTTCACATTTATATTTTTATTTAATAAAATATTAAAATTAAATAAAGTACCAAATTTGCTACATTTATCACTTCATATTAATTTATTTATATTAGTACTTGGCAATTGAGTAAATCTTTATTTAAGTAATATAAATGTAATATTAAACCCAAAAAAAATTATAAACTAAATACCATGAAATTTTTAAAAAATGAGGTTCATGTAAGCTTAAACAATGACCATATATTGAAGATTATGGTTCATTTATTTTAAGTAGATTGTTGTAAATTTTTATAAATCCTTATTGTCACCACGTCGTTATTTAAAAAAAACTTCTAACTCTAAAGCTAAATCAAAAACTAACTTAAGTTTAAGAAGTCAAGGCATCAAATAAAGTAATGGAGCTGACTTTATTGGCATGAGTAAGATATATATATATATATATATATATATATATATATATATATATATATATATATATATATATATATATATATGATATATGATATATATGTGTGAATTATGACTGCTGTATTTACCTACATATTTTTAATATAGGTTTAAGTGGGTCGATTATATATCAGCAAACAAAATACTCCTCTGGCTATGTGCCTGCGACAGGCATTGCATTACATCTGATATATAACCGTGTATACTACTTTATCACAGGAAGCAAAATATACAGGTGCTGTATTAAGAGAAAGGGCTATTAAATTTATGTACTCGAAGAGACCACCTATGGACCGGTTTTGGAGTGAATTGCTCCGGAGAATACTATAATGTGCAAAAATTATAGAAAACTGTAATATTATTGCAGTAAACACTAAAAGTAGACCTATATTAAATTTTTTTTGACTATTCCTCGTTGTAAAAAGATCTGATCACCTGATCTATATATCTTTTTTTCTTCTTACTCCAGCTTGCACGTCCCATATCTTCTTATCAGTTTTACAGTTTGCCAACAATGCTAAGTAAACTAATATCTTGGTAGTTTTTGCTGTTTTGTTGCGAACCTTTTCCTTTATGATTTGGAACAATAATTACCTTGTATCAGTCTCCAGGTACGCTGCCGCTCCATTATCAAAGGTTAAAATGGCGGTACAGCAGCTAGCTACCACGCTCTATCCAGCCTTTAACATACCATTTTAACCATACCTTGCAGATTTCTCCAATTTCATACTGTTCAACGCTTCTATAATTTCTTTTATACTAATTTCACTTTCATTTCAGCTTTCACTCATGTATCTAAATTGGGCTTGCGCTTGTGTATCCTCTTTCTCATTCCATGCCTGTGTAATGCCGGTTCTCACATATGAACTCGAGACAATGGAAATTACCCGCAAATTTTCCAATAAAATGCAAAGCGCACAACGATCAATGGAGAGGGCTATGATAGGAAACACTTTAAGTGATAAAGTCCGCAACGAAGAAATTCGTAGAAGAACTGAAGTGACGGATGTTTTAAGGCTTGTGGCACAACTAAACTGGAGATGGGCTGGTCATATAGCAAGGCAAGATGACCACAAGTGGGCACATAGGATATTAATTTGGCCCCCATGAGAGACTAAACGGAGCATTGGTAGACCCCAAAGACGATGGCGAGACGATATCCAGAAAGTTGCAGGAAGGAATTGGATCCGGACTGCTAGGGATAGAAGAGCGTGGAAAGATTTGGAAAAGGCCTACATCCAGGAGTGGATAAACACAGGCTGAGAAGAAAAAGAAGATTTCTTCCATCGTTTCCGGAACGCATTTCTCTCCTCTTACTGGTTACTAATTTTTTCCAGTTGTGAGGTCGTATATCAACTTGTAAAAGAAGTTAATTGTCGATGCAATTTTTTACTGCATTTTTATTTTTTTAGTTACTTTAATAGTCGCTTAAATTTATTTTGTTTCTGGTATAGATTTAAACCGTCGAAAGTTTTGTAAAATTCCTGGTCTATAATGTTGGTTACATGTTCAATTTTATTAGCGACTAAGAGCGGGTATTTTATTTTTTGTAGACGTGGGGTTTTCCAGTCATTTTTTATGTGTATTTTTTATGTTCGCAGCTGAATAAAGCTTTCTGTTTTTCAAAAAGGTAAAGAAAAGTAAATGGAAATACATAAAGGGGATACGAAGCGAAACAAATAATTTTTGAATGTGATAAAATGACATTCTTTAAACTTACAAAAATTTTAAACATTTTTGTCACTTTCTTTGGTTTTCATCTCCCATAAAATTGTTAAAAGTGTTTAGAATCGTGCTTCCAAAAGTTGTTTATATTGACCACTTTGATCCGCAAATGGTCCACGACAGCAAAAAAATTGGAATGCACAGAATTTGAAAATGGGTTTGAGGATGTGTAGACCAAGAAAATGCCGTAGTGGATTATTAATTTATGGGGTAATGTTAAAAAATGGATGTCATATTACAAGAATAAATTAGACTAAGCACCCACAAAGAACTCAAGGTAGAGTGCAGAATGATAAACAATTTTGGTTTAAAAAGACATACCTATTGCTTATCCTGCATTATGAACTATTGCGATAAATTTTTTGATAACTTTTCCATCTTTATACCTCGTCGAAAGGGGATTTAGCGCGGTTGCCAATCTTTTTACAAAATTTAGAAAGACCAGAAATTAATAACCAAGGAGATATAAGGATAAATTTAACATAATTAAAGACAAATATTAATGATTTGTTAATAAAGTATCAAGCTTATGCCTTTCATCATCATCATTCAGCTCCTTGTGTCCACTGCTAGACATAAGCCTTCACCATTTCTGCCCATTCGCTTCTGTCTTAAACTCTCTGTATCCAGTTGCCTGCAAATCTCTTTAGATCTTTCGTTACTTCTTTTTTCCACTCGAGCAGCGTTTTCGTCCATCTCCCGTCAGTCATTCGTGCCACATGACCAACCCACTTCCACTTGAGTTTGCGAATCCGGATAACCACATATGTGACGACGGTTCTTCTTCGTAAATCTTCATTTCCTATATGATACCGCAGTGAAACTCCGAACATGACCCTTTCGATCTTGCGCTGTGTTACTATAAGTTTCTTAGTACTTGCTGTGGTTAATGTTAAGGTTTCGGCTCCATAGGTCATGACCGGCAACACACACTGATTAAACACCTTCCTCTTTAAACATCGTGGTATGTCGCTTTTAAAGACTTCCGCAAGTCTCTCATAGGCTGCCCAAGATAGTGCAACTCTTCTTTTCATTTCGTACGTTTGGTTGTCTCTTGAGATTTGAACTTCATGACCAAGATTCTTCTTCTTTAAGTGCTTATCCGTTAATGGAAAAGGTCGGTCGTTGTGTTACCAAACCAAGTTCTCAAATTCTTTAACCAAGAGATTCTCCTCCTGCCAGGTCCCCTACGTCCTAGGACTCTCCCCTGGAGAACCAGATGTGGGAGCTCATAACGTTTCCCATTCCGCATTATGTGATCTAAGAACTTAAGCTTCCTATTCTTGATCTTATTTATGATCTTCATATCTTTATTTATTCTCTCGAGCACTTTAACATTTGTGGCGTGGGCTGTTTAAGGTATTTTAAGTATTCGCTGATACATCTCAAATGCCTCAAGCTTTTCTGTGGAGTATTGAGGGAGTGTTCATGATTCTGCTCCATAAAGCAACACTGGGAACACGTAACAGCGAAGCATTCTTACTTTTAATGTTAGATTAAGGTCGTGGCTTTTAAAAAGGTTTGACATTTTTGGAAACGCCGTTCGGGATTTTTTAATCAGGCATTTAATTTCACGAAAATGGTTCCAAACTTCGTTTATTGTTGTGCCTAGGTACGTGTATGAAGCAACTCTTTCGATTTGCTGGTTTTTGATAGTAAGTTGGCACGGTACATTGGTTCCTTCTTCGATTATATTGAATTTGGTCGCCAACTTTTCTACGGTGTTCCAGACAAGTGAGCGAGTTTGTAAGCGAGGCATCACCGACGAGACGAATTGCCCTTTTTTGGACAGAATCCAATAGCTTCAGGATATGTTTAGGTGCCGCACTCCAAATATGGGAACAGTATTCCAGTACAGGTCGGATCTGTGCCTTATAGATCATAAGCAGCTGACTGGAGGTGAAATAGCTCTTGGCACGAAACAAAAAACCAAGTTTTTGGGATGCACTTTTGGTAATGGACCTCACGTGATTTTCTCAGGAAAGGTTATTGCTGATAGTAATACCAAGCATCGATATGGATGACTTCAGTGGTATGGTTACTCCTGACAAAGTTTTGTTAGGCACAGTGAGATCGGCTTTTCTAAAGAAAAGACATGCTTGTGTTTTGTTTGCATTGAATTCTACCAAGTTATTGGATCCCCATTCGAGAATTGTTGCTAAGTCCATATTTATATTGTTAACATTTCTTCCTCGTTCATTTCTGGTTTCACGAGCTGATATAGGGGCCCTGGAAGAGAAAGCGGTATGGAGGGTACTATCATCGGCAAAGCTGTGTACGGGACATGAAGTTGCTTTTAACAGGTCGTTGATGTGAAGTAAAAATAGTGTTGGTGCTAGAATGGATCCTTGCGGAACACCAGCATTTATGAGTAGAGTGTCAGATGAAACTCCATCGACCATATGTATATATGTACAACACTTTAGGTATTTGGGTAGCTGGATGAACTGTAGAGTTGAAAGCGATGAAAAAATCTCAACCAAAATAGAACTGGCACGTAAAAGATTCACTAGTTGGCGTTCTGTAATATGTAATAGAAGTCTTTTGATGAACATCCGTCTAAGAGTATTAAAGTGCTACGTTTGGTCTGTTTTGCTTTATGGATGTGAAACCTGGACACTGAAAGTAAAGCATACAAATAAATTAGAAGCGTTTGAGTTATGGTGCTATCGCCGTATGCTGCTAAAGATTCCGTGGATAGCATACGTAACAAAGAACATGTGTTAGAATTCCTACATAAAGAGAATTGACAAACACCTGCGAAATAAGAAAAGTCGAATACTTTGGACACATGATGAGGGGCATAAATATCACATGACCGATTAATTATCCAGTGTAAAATAGAAGAAAAGCGATGGATTGGCAGAAAACAGCTTTCTTGGCTTCGTAATATTAAACATTGGACGGGTCGAACAGTCGAAGAATTGTTTCATGTAGCTACCGATCGAGAAGCTTTTCAACAAATTTTCAACGTTATTATAGCCAACGCCTGAACGCTGATGATAGTAGACGTTTGAAAACAAGCATGGCACACAAAGAAGAAGAAGATGTATATAATTAGACCGTATTTTTCACTGGTATCTTTAACTCTTGTCATGAGTTCTTGTAGGCTTTCAATATTGTCAGCAAATACTACGGTATCGTCTGCGTACCTTATATTGTTCAATCGTTGGCCGTTTACAGATATTCCCAATTCTATGTCATCTAGTGCTTCTTTAAATATCTCTTCTGAGTATAGGTTAAATAATAGGGGTAAAAGGATACATACTTGTCAAACTCCTCTTTGTATTTCGATTACATCGCTGTCTTTGGCTTCTATTCGTATATTTGCTGTTTGACCCCAATAAAGGTTTACAATAATTTTTAAGTCCCGGTCATCTAATCCGACTTTCCTAAGGATCTCTACTAGTTTTTCATGCTGGACTTTGTTGTAGTTATTCACCATTTCATAAGAAGAATTCATTTTGTGTGTAGGTAGTTATAATTTAAATTGATTTTAGTCGGTTAGATTTAAAAATGTTCAATTTTTTTATTTTACATATTAACTTATTAAAGTAAATAGCTATGTGTCAGCCGTTAAAAAATTATTTAAAGTTAATAGATTTGTAAAAATTTTATATCAGAATAGTAAGGGTCCACCTAAAATAGGAAATATTGGCACGTGGTCTGCGAGACAAAATGGGGGACCTCTGGTTTTAGATCGAATAGGAATTATTAAAATTCATGGTCACTAATGAAAAGCCAATTTTTATTATGACTGTAAAAATGTTCAAAACTTTAGCCCATCTTTATATATTACTACAATAATAGATAGATGTAAAATTTACTTAATAACTGTGGTTTTAAAAACTTTGTTTTTCAGAAATGAAAAATATTACACGCTAGTCTTTTTCCTTTGAGTTCCTGACGTAATTGACGATTATAATTTTTCTTTCCACATATTTAAATATACCCAATATTTTTCTTGATATACCTGGATGAGTCAGCGATTGTATGAAGTACCTTAGTTTTTGCCTAGTAGATAAAAATGTGATAAAATAAGGTATGATAAACTGTGCTTAATTTAAATATATTAAGTTATTAAGAACTATACAGGGAATACCAAAAAGCAGAACAGCATAAACTTGTATTTTTGTGTAAGGGTCACCTTGTACTTAAGTTGCTTTTTGCATTCTACATGTAAATGATGTAAAACGTTTTCATAATTGATCTTACATCCGAAGCTCTTGTCGTTTTTGGGATATCGAGGATCTTGTGTATAATAAAAATTCAGGCTGGTCATTACTGGCAGATAACACCTAACCTAACAAAACAAAAGTCCCTGAGACAACTGGCAGCAAACAATCAGGTTACTCTGATGTGGGTTCCAGGTCACAAAGGAGTTAAAAGCAACGAAGAAGCAGATTGCCTTGCCAAAGAAGGGGCAAATACAAAATTTTCCGGCCCAGAACCCTTCTGTGGACTTTCCAAAGCCCACTTGAAAAAAGAGGTTCGACGTTGGGAAACAGATTAAATGAAATATGCACAAAAGATCTGATAGGTCGAAGTGCTTTAGAGGCATCATGGCCTTCACGACCCACTCTACAATCTACAATCTACTGGCAGATAACACATAACCTAACAAAACAAAAAATAAAAAAGTAGTAGGCAATGGTGTTTCCATGTAAAAAAATATAACTTTATGCTGCTTTGCTATTTTGGGTCACCCTATATAGTTTTAAATATTTTTAAATTAAACACAGTTAAGACCATTATGATATGGCAAATAGTTTTTTGACAATTTTTATTTAACAGGAAGAATTAACATTAAGCAATCGTTGACTCACCCTGTACAATAGAAAGTTATTTTTTCATAACTTGCAAAACAAAAACTCGCGTAATATTCGCAGTGTTTATTGTTGTCTGCACAAATACAGTCCCCAGTGACTCGGAATCAATAACCTGCCTCTCCAACTAGCTCACTGACTGTCTCTTGAGAGATTCGGTAAATACTATCATCAATTCAACATACAAATTATACCGTGAAGCATGACTTTGATATGGACCAAATAGACACCCTCCATGCAAAACTCAGTTTTCCAGCGTTGGCTTAAGTTGTTTTGAGTTTATATAGAATTAGTTTGGTGTGATATAATAAATTATTTTACAAATCAAAAAAAAATAATGACGAATTGATACCTTTGGTATTAAATAATACCAAAAAAAAAAACAATGACTTGGTGTATTATTTTTGGTTAATAAAGTTGCTACATAATAAACTATTCTTAACGATTAATAAACAATGCACCAATGTATAATATAAGAAAATACTGTTTTATTATATAATTATATATCTCTTTTGCCACTAGAATCCTTCAGTTAAAGAATTAGACTTTAGTGAAACTCAGCAGTACACGTGCAGTTAGTATCAATAGCATATGCAGTTTTGTGAACTGCAGTTTGCTACCTTCTGTGACTGCTGTAATATTCAATACTTCAGCATTAAGTAATAAATTATTATTCAGATTTCAGGATGACTTTTTATTCTGTCTTCGTGACATTCGTCAAAAATCCCTTGTCAAATATTGCATGGTGATAACATGGTTCAAATAATATAACAACTGCATTCATGATTATGAGTTATTATATAATTTGCATCATTATTAATAAATTTAGTACTAAGCTGATCCTTGGAAGTAAAAAATAATAAAAAAGTATTTCCTCCACTTCTTCTGGTTCATAGTGAAGAGCTGTGCGTAAGTGCTCACTGCCCTGATGCAATTATCCGACCCAAAGCATGCGCGCTACGACAAAGACAATTTATTTAATTTTTTTAATAATAAATTAAATTGACCAAATTTTTATTTAAGCTGACCAATTATCAGCGAATGCTTCTCGACCGCGCATAGGTGCACTTTTTTATTTTTTTCGTTTAACCCTTAATAAAAAACATTCTAACGCTGACCAATTAAAAATCAACTGACTTATTATGACCAATTTCTGACATTTCAGATGGTATAATTGGTCAATTTTGTTGTTATTGGAACACTTTTAGTGGTTATTTACACACAAAAAAATTTACAAGACCATGAACCCGCTATTGGATATTTTTATGAAAATGCATGAGCAATAATATTGGTTTGAACATTTAACCCGTCCCTGTATTTTACCCCCTTTGTTTAAATTAGGAACCAACCCTGAACTCTTGCGGTTTATTTAGTAAACTGCCCTTGGAGTGTTTACTCTTCATCTATTTATTTTTCTAATCAAAGATATCTTTGGTGGAAATTGATTTTTCATCCCGTTTGCTTATTAAAATATTCTTTTTCAATGAGGTCCATTGTTTTTATATACCATGCAGTCCATATGTATAAAATAAACTCATTTTTAGCGTTATTATGTATTTGTTAAAAAAACTGAAACAGATCGATTTCTTTTGGTAATTTATTAATTTACATTATAAAAATATTACCCCCTTCTTGCACTACCTCTGAATTATGAGAACCCCCTTAAAAATTTTAAATGAGAAAAGGGCACCTTGTTCGAAAGAGATTCTTATTCTCTGTTTACCAATATTATGGGGTTTTTTAATACGAAAATATATTTCAATAGACTAGAATATATTGCAGATTTATGGACAAGAAAGACTTTAAATGGTGACGGGATTTCTCACTGGACACTGCCCTCTGAGGTATCACCTGAAAAAGATGGGCATAACAGATAGTGATAGTTGCCGCTACTGCGAGAACTTCGCTGAAACTGCAGAACATTTGCTATGCGAATGCCCAACGCTTTTCTGAAAGAGGCTCAAGTTTCTGAAAGGGGCCTTCCTAAAACCCTCCAATGTCAGGAACTTAGCTCCCAGGAAACTGATAAACTTTGTACAAAGCCTCGGAATCCCGGGCCTCCAATAGATTAAGGGTTATGCACAAAAGATCTGATATGATCTGAAAGTGCTTGAGAGGCAACATAACCTTTACGACCCCCCCTAAAATCTACAATCTACAATATTGCAGATTTAAAAGTTAGGGTAACGAAAGAAATTAACAACATAATCCCTGAGGTCCTACAAAATTTTCTACGAGTATTCCAAGATCGCCTTGCTTATTGTCAAGAAGTGAATGGTGGTCATTTTATTTTACATTATTTCCTTCATTAATGGAAAGGTTACATTTTGAAAATAAATTTTCCCAGTTACGATTGCACCAAATTTAAAAAACTGCTGAACAGAGAATAAAAATCTCTTTCGAACAAGGTGCCACGATTTAAAATTTTTGAGGGGGTGCTCATAATTTAGAGGGAGTGCAAGAAAGGGGTAATATTTGCATATTGTAAATTGTCAAATTGTGTATTGTTACGATATTTCTTTCTTGGGTTCGGTAATTCAAAAGTCTCAGTACAATAACTAACAACTTTTATTCCAGTATTTCTTCACAATAAATTTTACTTTTACAAATCACTTAGATATTCAAACTAATTAAATTTCAAAACTCATAAAAACTGCTTTCATCTCGCGGCCGCTATCTTTTTATATTTATACAAATTATTACGAAAAGGGACTAGTGTTTTCCACTTTGTTCCGGAATTATTAGCAGTCGTATTCTAGAATTTACCGGTCTTTTCTTTTGTTACATTTGACGCATTTAGGTTTTATGATGCGGAAACTAGAGGAGGAATATGGGAAAAATGGAGTGGAAATCAACCTCGAAAAGACCCAATATATGTCAACGGCACAAGACAGGATATATCACCTAGAAATAGATGATAACCGACAGATCTCAGGAACAGACAAATTTAAGTACCTTGGGTTTATAATATCAAAAAGTGGAACAACAGAGGAAGAAATAAAAAATAGACTAGGTCAATCGAGGGCATGTATTAATCAATGAAACCCAATATTATGGGACCGCCACATAACCAAGACTAATAAAACGAGAATATTCAATTCAATAGTTCGCAGCATAATGACTTATGGAGCTGAAATGTGGGTGATCAACAAAAAAAACAAAGGGAAGATTGTAGCCACAGAAATGGACTTTTGGAGAAGGAGTTGTGGAGTGAACAGATTAGATCGAATAAGAAATGAGGAGATCAAGAGAAGAATGGAGGTAAAAAAAGACATACTAAAACACATAGAGGAAAAGAAACTAACGTGGTACGGACATGTTAGAAGAACTCCGGAGGATCGCTGGATACACCGGGTAACTGAGTGGAGTCCATTAGGCAGACGAAAGAGAGGTCGACCAAGGCGATCATGGAGAGACGAAGTGGATGAGGCGATGGAATTAAGAAACCTGCAGGACGGTGACTGGCAGGACAAGGACAACTGGAGACAAGGGCTGAAAGCAGGAAGGCAGCGACAGCTGTAGATATCCTGGATTATATATATATATATATATATATATATATATATATATATATATATATATATATATATATATACATTTGACGCGCCGGCTGGCATAATTGCAGTCGACTCGCTGACGCCGATCGACACAGGGCCTTCTCGTAACAGTATGTTTGTGTTCGCAAAATTTGATAAGTAGTCAATGTATTGACTTGAAATATTAACACAACGTTGTATTTTATTAAAAAAGTGTTTTTATATACTTACTTTTTATTCCTATGTTTTAACGGAAACCCGAAATTCCAAGCGGTATATGTGGTTTAGATAAAAACAATTCGAAGTAACAAAAGAATTAAAAATGATTTCTCAAGCTAAACTCTTATAAAGGTTGTATTTATAAGGATTTAAAGAATATATATAGGATTAAAAATGAAATAATTTTAAATGCTTCTGTTTTATCAGGATCTGACTATGATTATTTAATTATTGATTTGATTTCATCTGAAAAGTGATTATATTATCTTTTTGCGAAAAAATAAAGGTGAGTTAATGTCACACTGTCATAAATTAATTTGTTTTATTTTGGAAATGATTTATTTGTCTGTTTTCGAAATCAAAATGGATCAGAACAAGAAGAAGGTTCTAGAACAACCATGTAAACAGAATGGAAGACGATAGATTGGTAAAAAACGCTAAAAATAACATACCAGACGGAAGAAGATCACAAGTAAGACCACCGAAAAGATGAAAAGAGTGTTGGACATCGTCATCAGGAGAGGCTCTATTAAAATAAACAGGCATTCGTCTACCGTTTGGAAAACAGGCAAACAAAAAATGCAGTGCATTCACTAGCTTTGCGATGAAAAACAAATTTTGGTGAAAAACATTTTTTATTATACCTACCTGAAAGCACTATATTTACATGCCTATTTAGCGCACCGAAAGTGGCTTTTTCCGTGCGTCCGCACGAAAAATATTACGGTGCACCAATGTCATCAGCTGCCTACCTGCATGTGAAAATAAAATAATATGTTATTGACAGTTCTCTAGAAATCGCAAATATTTCTGTTTATTTTCTTATCACCGGGGTAAATAACGCTTGCTTTTTGAAAAGGAAAGCTTTCAATCATTGTATAATGCCAGTTTTGTCAAATGACGTAGAGATCCTAACATCTTACCCTAATATCTTAACAATTTGTGGTTTTCAGGTACATGTAATGAAAAATATCGTTCATTACACGTCTATGAAAGCCTATTTTCTCGACTCCTAATAAAATATACTGTTACATTATACCTACCTAAAAATACTAAATGTGCATGCCTATTTAGCGCACCGAAAATGGGCTTTTTCCGTTTTTTTTTTGACAATGTTTTAATAGTTTTAGTGATAATATCTTAACAATATGTGATTTTCAGGTAGATATAATAAAAAATATCGTTTATTACACGTTCATAAATGCTTTTTCTGTGCTTGCACGACTTTCACTGGGAGGCGCAGCCGATCAAAGTATAAATTAATTGATGTGCTTTCTTGGTAAATCAATTTTTGCTAGAAAACTTTTATTTTTATTTTCGCAATAATTTTTTATATTTTTACAATTTATATTTGAAAATTGGCAATTCTACGTTTTTTTGCATGAGGATTGTTTTTTCGGCTGAACTACAGGTAAAATAATAAAAATATATAAAAAACGTTAAATTCTACAAAAAAAATTACTCTAGTTTACTTTTTGTAACTAGATCGTTTATCAAGTTATTTGCTTTTAGAAAGTTTTTTTTATTATGGCATAAATAAAACCACAATGCATACTTAATTGTTAATAATAAACGACTTGTGAAGCATACTTATAAAAAAGGACACATTTTTTGTCACAGATATACAGTTTTCTTGAGAAAAGTCATTTTATTTTTTGAAATTGTTTTAATTTTTAATTTAATAGTCTGTAAGATAGATTTAAAATGAAGAAAGGGTTTGACATTTACAAAATTACAGAGAACAGGGGGCGTAGCTCAGATGGTAGAGCGCTCGCTTAGCATGCGAGAGGTACCGGGATCGATGCCCGGCGCCTCCAGGACTTTTTTTTAACATTTCTTTTTAAAATAAAAGGTAACATTTTGCTAGTTTACCATTTAATTACTTTTCTCCACGGCCATACTTGAAATATATACTCATTTTGATATTATTTTTAATAACACTCTAGTGTGAGAATATTCATTCTGCAACAGTTGTTTCTTATGGGGTTTGCATGTATTTTCGTTCCATCACTTGTTACGGTATGAATATTCCGTAATTGTTTTAAACAATAGCGATTGCCATGGATGACAAATTTACCCTTCTAAGCAAATGTCTTCAAATTAAATTGGTGACGCGTCGTTCAAAAGTTATTTTTTAAAAGTTTTGGATAAATATGAGCGAGAATTTATTTTGGAGAAAATATTGTCTGTTACACGGTTAAACTCTATACTATTATTAATGTAAGAAGTTTGCTACTCCATATTTCAAGACTCGAATATTTTGGATTTTTCGTTGAAGGTGTATTCGCTTATTTGAGATGCACTTACATGACTTTTTTTTTCTGATTAAATAATTATGTAACCTAATTATCTTTATTTTAAATTGTAATACTTTGTCATAGGAACAAATTTCATTAAAATCTTTCAACTTCTTTGTACCAATAAACATTATTATCCACTAATAAATTTAAGACAAAAAAATAATGTGTCAAACGTGAATGTATTTTAAAAAAAAAAGTTGGAGGCGCCGGGCATCGATCCCGGTACCTCTCGCATGCTAAGCGAGCGCTCTACCATCTGAGCTACGCCCCCGATACATAATATGAAGTAATAGCAGTATTAGAATGAAACAAAATCTAATTTTAATTTTTTTTTATCTAATAATCATGTTCTTTTAAAATATCGTCAAAAAATGTAAATAAAAAGTGAAAATGTTAAAGTAAATTACTTTAATTGGCAATGTTTAGAGTTACTGGTTGCACGTTCATTCTAATAATAGAAAAAAAATATTTTAAGTATTTACATCGTCAAAGAATTAAAATAAAAATGTTAAAGTAAACTACTTGAATTGGCATTAAAGTTTTGATGATTTGGTATTATTCTTATTTTACAAAAAATGTACTAAAATTAAAGTCTTAAGTAATGCCCGAATATTATTGTATTTTGTTTTAAATATTTTGCGCGCCGGCGCCGACAACATGGAGTAGGATAGGCGTGGTAAGCAGTAGAAAGCTCTAAATTGTGAGCAGCTTTACCACCGGAACCTCTATTGCCTGCCGACTCACTTGCTCTTCGACGACGTCGTTCACTGCGTAGATGTTGGATCCTTCGATAACTCAGTAAACGCTGGCTCGATCTGTTTTGTTTTTACTACTATAGGCTAAAGGTTTTGTTATCACAGTAAATGAAACAACACACTGGTCATCGATAATATATTGTTAACTTTAATACATGGAGCTTACAGTTTAAAGCCTCCTGTATCTTCGGAATAATTTTACTGGTTGTTAGCTTTTAATTTGATGTATTTCATTTGATTATATTGATGTGCATTTTACCACGTGGTGTTTTAAAGCATTGCTCTGAACGCTAGAGGTGTTCATGCCTCGGCTGATGATATGCGACAGAGGGCGAGAAGCCGGAAACTGTCTCGAATGTGGCTTCTTCTCGTGTTAAATTCAGCGTTTTTGATCACTGACCGTACAGCCGGTCGCTAAAAATTGCGCGCAACGATTTCGGAATGTTCTGGCATAATAAATGTACGTCTTCTAAATTGCACGGGACCCTTTGTTTATATCCGAATTCTAATTTCCACGTAATGAATGCGTGACTTTTAGTTGATTTTTTGTCGGTGTCAGGGCCGTACTGAGTAATTTTAAAAATCAAGGAATTTCTCAAAGAGAAATTGTACAGTTGGAAGTACTGATTTCCAACATATTTCATTGTTTCATGTTATTTTGGTTATATGTATCTATGTATTACATACGAGGGCGGTTTGATAAGTCAGTGACTTTTTGAATAAAACAAATTTTTTTCCGCAAATAAACATTTTATTTTTCTACATAATCACCTATTAACTCGATACATTTAGTCCAGCGTTTTTCTAATTTTTTTATTCCCTCCAAATAATAGGTTTTTTCAAAGCTCTCAAAATACGCGTTTGTTTCGGTAATAACTTCTTTATTCGACTCAAATCTCTTACCGCCCAGCCATTTCTTTAGGTTTGTAAACAGAAAATAGCCGCAGGGGGCTAAATCTGGAGAATATGCTGGATGGGGTAGCAGTTCGTATCCCAATTCGTGGATTTTGGCCATCGTGACTAGACAAGTGTGCACACGTGCATTGTCTTGATGGAACAGCACTTTCTTCTTCGCCAAATGCGGCCATTTTTGCTTCAAATCAACGTCGAATCTGTTCAAAAGCTTTGAATAATATTCGCCGGTAATCGTTTTACCTTTCTTGAGGTAATCGATGTGAATGACACCGCGTACATCCAAAAAACTGTGGCCATGACCTTGTTGGCTGACAGACGACTCTGTTTCGCCTTCTTTGGTCCACGTTCACCCCGAGCAACCCACTGTTTCGATTGTTCCTTGGTCTCTGGCGTGTTGTGATGGATCCATGTTTCATCCACAGTAACAAAACGGCGCAAAAATTCGTCAGGATTACGGCTGAACATCGCTAAACACTCTTTTGAAGTGGTCACACGATTGCGCTTATGGTCGAGTGTGAGCAATCACGGCACCCATCTCGCAGAGAGTTTTTTCATGTCCAAATATTCGTGTAAAATATGATGTACCCGTTCAGTTGAGATACACCTACAGCATGAGCCAACTCACGCACTTTCATTCTCCGATCATCCAATATCATTTCATGGATTTTATCGACGATTTCCGGCGTGATCACTTCTTTTGGGCGACCTGGACGTTCGGCGTCACTAGTGCTGGTACGCGACCACAACGGAACTCTGTAAACCACTTCTTAACCATTGAAATTGATGGTGCCGAGTCTCCGTAGTATTTATCAAGTCTTTCCTTAGTTTCAGTGATGGATTTTTTACGTAAAAAGTAATGCTTAATCAGCACACGAAATTCACTTATTTCCATTTTCGTAAAAATTCATGAGGTTGTCTACTTTGAACGGCTATCAAACACCAACTGCACGACGTAGCTTGATCAAAATTAGAAAGTTGCCCACTGATAGATTATAGTTGACGGCAGCACTGTTGCATTTGGAATAACTGCGCGGGAAATTCAAAAAGTCACTGACTTATCAAACTGCCCTCGTACCTTTTTAATTTTTTTTTTCGTTTTAGGCTTACAATGACATGGTATTGGGTAGCACCGCTACTTACATACATATACTAGACGTTTTTACAAAGTGGTTTAAAATATTATAAATACTATTATCCACTAGTGTCAGTAGATGTTTGATATTTATGGGAAATTTAATATTTTGACATAAATTTGTGATACAACTTATCAGTTTTTAATTTATTCAAGCTGCAATCTAGAATAACGTGCTGTAGATCGCCAGTTTCATCACAAATGCTAGTTGTTAAACCTATTTTAAATTTGTAAGCAGGATATAGTGCATGATTTGTACGCATTCTACATATTAGTCGAATAAAGTAACCATTATTTTCGGTCTGAAACCATGGTTTCTTACGAACTTTTAATTGTATATCTTTATAAAATTTTCCACTAAGTCTTTGATCATATTTTTGTTGCCATGCAGTATACAACTGTTTTTAGAGTACCGGAATGTAATCAGTTGCTGGAAATTTGCACTTTATGTATATGCCACTTGTTCCGGCTTCTTTTGCTAGTATATCTACCTCTTAATTTTCTGGTACCTAAAATCGGTCTTAGTCTTGTTTTTGCATTTTTGCAAGACCAAGACCAAGACTGACCGTGCAAGATTTGAGCAAGAACAAGACTAAGCCTGCGAGACTCTTGCGTCTTGCAGTTAGGACTGAGTGTCGTTAGGTGGAGTCACGTGAATACAAAGTTTACAAAAACCAAATATATTAGAAAAAAGAATAAGTTTCAAGTCGATTCATTTATTGTTAATCATATAAATACAAAAAATATACAATACAATATACAAACAAACATACTTAAATACATTATTGTTAATAATAAACGACTTGTGGACGATTATTAATGAGAACAATGACAGCTCCAAGAAATACGAGTCAGAATAGAACAGGCGTGAAGTACCTTTACAAGAATGAAGAGGCTTTTCTGCTGCCGAGATTTAAACCTTGATTTAAAAATACGACTGATGAGATGCTATGTACTGTCTATACTATACTATGGGATGGAGGCCTGGACACTGAAGGTAACTGACATAAGGAGACTGGAGGCATTTGAGATGTGGATATACCGGAGAATATTGAGGATCTCATGGGTAGAGAGAATAACCAACGTGGAAGTGATGAGACGTATGCATAAGGAGAGAAAAGTGATTCCTAAGAAGACGAAATTCATGGCTGAAAAACCTTAGGGATTGGTTTAAATGCAGTAATAATAAACTATTTAGAGCTGCGGTCTCAAAAATAAGAATTTCCATCATGATTGCCAACCTTCGAAGCGGAGACGGCACCAAGAGAAGAGAAGTCTAAAAAGGAAAGCTTTCAATCAGTGTATAATACCAGTTTTGTTATATGGCGCAAAGACCCTAACACTTACTAATGCATCTATAAGAAAATTACAGGTAACTCAGAGAAAAATGAAGAGATCGATGCTTGTTCTGAGCCTAAGAGAACGTGTCAGAAATAAAGATATACGGAGAAGAACACAGAAACATGATGTCGTGAAGTAATACTAAGATCAAAATGGAAATGGGCCGGACACATAGCAAGAATGAACGGAGACCACCGGACAAAGAGGATACTGGAATGAATACCGAAAGCCGACAAAGGCAGCAAAAGTCGACCTCCCACCCGATGGAGCGACGATTTAAAGAGGATTATTACTACTCAGGATAGGGAAACGTGGAAAGACCTTGAGGAGGCCTATGCCCGACAGTGGACGCGAGGGGCTGTATGATGATGATGACTTTACGCGTATGTGCAATAGTTTATACTGCGCTTTAAATGAAGACGCGTGTCTTCAGTTTCTGAATGGTATTGATATTTTCGTGGTATGTAAATACTCTATTCATTAGGTATACGAAAATGAACTGAACTATACTTTCATAATGGGTAACAGTAATTGTGCAGTGTAAGCCATTATTTTAAATATAATTTAATAATATAATTTATAAATGTCTCTGATATTTTTTTATTAATTTTTTAAAGCCACCGAAGTTTTCATTCTTTTTCACTTTGGACTACAATGCTTCTAAAAATTGTTCCTCAGCATGACAGCTCATGTGGTCTTTTATTTATTTTTTAGTCAACTGCTATTCTATTAGTTTTAGCTAGTATTTTTTTTATTCGCATCAACAGTTACAAAAAAGAACACAGTTTTTACCTCTCCCCTAAATTTGTACGCTTATTAATCAGTGACTTTCCAGATTTTCATTATTCATTTTTGTCCCGTCATTTCCTCCCGGAACATTTTTTCCGACCAATAGTCACGAACACCCTTTAAAAAGAATCTATTCAAATTAATCGCATTCATTCTGATAGCGGAAACACAGATTTACCGTAATATCAAAGACATTGTTTTAACCGGAAATGCGTGGGGTTGGCGGTGTCAACAGTTGGGCTCTTGAAGGGGTTGTCGAACGGGATTCCCCGACTATTAACAGTCGGCGTTCTGTCCACGTGCCGGACATTGTTTATTTCCGGTTTGACTGACGTAAAGGATGTATCAGTTGAACAACAATAGCAAACACGTTATATATTTGCAACAGATTAAACCTTTACATGAACAGAAGATTTTTTCCATAGACTTTTTGTTCCTAAAATATCGGGTGACATTTTTTTTATCCTTTAACACAGTGAAAACTCGAGCTCCCAGAAGACAACATTGACATTGACAAAGAAGAAACCGAAGAAAGGGACCAATAGACTGAAGAAAAATTCTTAAACAATGCAAAAGGTATGTCTAATCACAGAATATATTTCGTAATCACTTATGCTTCCTTAATATATGATCAAAAGTTGTTGTTTTTTTACCAACTCTTTTATTTTCCAGACGAACAGGCACCGACGTTGAAAATAGAACAACCCGGACCTATGCCAGGGTTCGCCTTCTTTAAAGAACCTCGGCTAGAACACTCCAACCAATGGCTCATATAAATTATACTGTTATAATAATGTAGTATACAACCAAATGTATTGTAATCTAATATATATACATTACAGAGAAAATATATCCTAAACAAGAAAAGAAATTGTTGAGAACCAAAACTCTAAACTTTCCTGTCGCTGTTTTAAGATATTGCTTTGATACTAAAAAACTGTATTTTGCGAAAGTAAAAAAGAATTTTTTTTGTGCAACTAATTAAGTCAAAATGACAACTCTTGGACAGATACCCAGTGTTTTTGATAATATTAAAGTTGCCCCAATGAATTTTATTAAAATATTTCATTCTCTTATTTTTGAATACGAAGGTGATCGTAATAATAGAAAACGCTTACGTGAATTTCAGGGTTTCGATTTTCCAATAGATTCAAATGCATATAAAGCAAAAATTCAATTTATATACAGTACATTTACAATAAGTGATCTGACTTCAGTAGCAAACATCTTGAGCATAGATTATAATGTTACAAAAGAAGATTTAATCAATAATATCTGTTGCAGTGTAGTAGACATAAGTATTAAATTGTAGGAAATATCTATGAAGATGTTATGTTTTATATCTATGGTGATGTTTATTATGAAGTACTTGTCATTATATTTGTCATTATTATTATGTTATGTAAGTTCACCGTATTTTTATGAGTATTAAAGGTTTATTGCTCATCACTGGCTCTCAGTAATTGTTTTTAGCTATATTACCCCATATATATATATATATATATATATATATATATATATATATATATATATATATATAACTATTTAAAAGTGTAACGAAATACAGAGTGTTTTATTTAAAAAAACACAACTTTGATATGTTACACTTTTTTGAGCCACCCTGTAGACTCCAAAATAATTTCCTTTTGCAGTCTTAATCATTATATATATAATGAAATGGGGAAATTCTCGAAAAAAAAATTGGTTTGGTTTATAGGGACCGTGTCGTATGGGGTGCCCCACCATGTAGATAAGGAGTAGTATTTCCTATATTTTCCAAATAGTAGAAACGTACAAACTATTTCAAACCTCTTATGTGCTTACTGCTTAAATTCAAACGTAAAAGACCCAATCCGAAATATAAATATCACTAGTCGGACGAAATCTGTGTTTCTGATAATATTTAAATGGTAACACGTAAATAATTGATATTTTAACCTTCATTTGCCTGCGCTGTCATTCTGTCGAAAAACATGTTTTTGACGCCAAGTGTGATTGCATCTGCTGTATCCTATGTGTTTACTAAGGGAAATATATTTGAACGTTATTAAATTCAATATTTTATATTGAAAGGAATTCAGATATGTCTTTACCATTGTTCTCAATTTTTGTTTATCTGGCTGCTACTCCAAGTAGTCGTTGCATCGTGGAGGGTGAAGCTGTTCTTGCAGCAAACCACGTTATTGTTTGTGGTGTCACAGAAAAAAAGGATGATAAGTGATTAATTAGATCTTATTGTTTGCAGACCAGTGCTATTAAAAGTGATCCTCATGAAATCAATGGATGAAATGACTTCAATGATAATTATAAGTATTTATTTACTTTTGACTTCAATAGAAATAACCAACAAGAGAACTTGCCTGTCTTCTTTCAACAAGTTTTTCATATCTTTTCTTTTCCTCTTCTATCTTCAAACATTTGGACTTTGCTATAATGCTGGACACATGTAAGTTTTTACTTGTTATATAGCATTGTTTTTTAGGTAAAGTTTTTAATAGCCCCCTAACAAACTGATAGGTAATTCTATTAACCGCATAAAATATTGAAAACAAAATACTTTCAATCACTAGGAGTCTTTTTTAACAAAATGTTTAAAACAAACTCTCATGTTTTTGGTAACTAGTCACCATTCCTGATTCTCTAATATGCTCAAAACCCTTTGACTCCCATTTGGGAAGTAATGAAAAGTCAAATTGAGGTTTTTTTATACACTGAGTTACATCCAGGTACACAACAATTTTGGTCATTTTCACTACGAGGGCAGTTTGATAAGTCAGTGACTTTTTGAATTTCCCGCGCAGTTATTCCAAATGCAACAGTGCTGCCGTCAACTATAATCTATCAGTGGGCAACTTTCTAATTTTGATCAAGCTACGTCGTGCAGTTGGTGTTTGATAGCCGTTCAAAGTAGACAACCTCATGAATTTTTACGAAAATGGAAATAAGTGAATTTCGTGTGCTGATTAAGCATTACTTTTTACGTAAAAAATCCATCACTGAAACTAAGGAAAGACTTGATAAATACTACGGGGACTCGGCACCATCAATTTCAATGGTTAAGAAGTGGTTTACAGAGTTCCGTTGTGGTCGCGTACCAGCACTAGTGACGCCGAACGTCCAGGTCGCCCAAAAGAAGTGATCACGCCGGAAATCGTCGATAAAATCCATGAAATGATATTGGATGATCGGAGAATGAAAGTGCGTGAGTTGGCTCATGCTGTAGGTGTATCTCAACTGAACGGGTACATCATATTTTACACGAATATTTGGACATGAAAAAACTCTCTGCGAGATGGGTGCCGTGATTGCTCACACTCGACCATAAGCGCAATCGTGTGACCACTTCAAAAGAGTGTTTAGCGATGTTCAGCCGTAATCCTGACGAATTTTTGCGCCGTTTTGTTTCTGTGGATGAAACATGGATCCATCACAACACGCCATAGACCAAGGAACAATCGAAACAGTGGGTTGCTCGGGGTGAACGTGGACCAAAGATGGCGAAACAGAGTCTGTCAGCCAACAAGGTCATGGCCACAGTTTTTTGGGATGTACGCGGTGTCATTCACATCGATTACCTCATGAAAGGTAAAACGATCACCGGCGAATATTATTCAAAGCTTTTGAACAGATTCGACGTTGATATGAAGCAAAAACCGCCGCATTTGGCGAAGAAGAAAGTGCTGTTCCATCAAGACAATGCACGTGTGCACACTTGTCTAGTCACGATGGCCAAAATTCAAGAATTGGGATACGAACTGCTACCTCATCCAGCATATTATCCAGATTTAGCCTCCTGCGACTATTTTCTGTTTCCAAACCTAAAGAAATGGCTGGGCGGTAAGAGATTTGAGTCGAATGAAGAAGTCATTACCGAAACAAACGCGTATTTTGAGAGCTTTGAAAAAACCTATTATTTGGAGAGAATAAAAGAATTAGAAAAACGCTGGACTAAATGTATCGAGCTAAAAGGGGGAGAAAAATGTAGAAAAATAAAATGTTTAATTGCGGAAAAAAATTTGTTTTATTCAAAAAGTCACCGACTTATTAAACCGCCCTCGTATTAACAAACTATTACCCACTATTAAACAACTATAATCTTCGCACAAATGCGTATATATATATATATATATATATAGGTATATATAGGGTATATAAACACAAAGTAATCACACTTGTTCATTACGTGATATTGATGCGAGTTTATTCCGTCAGATGGCGCATTGCTTAGCATTAAATGACAATTGTAAAAAAATCAACACACAAAAAGGTTCCGAAAATTTTTTTTGTTATATTTATAGTCTGAGAGTAGGTAATGTCAGACCATTAGTATTTTAACAAACAAAAACACTGTGACAGTAAAAATGAATACATCAATAATATAATAATATGGTAGAAACCCCAGTTTGTATTTAACTAGTGACATAATATTCCTGCGAAACTTCTTAACCACCACTTTCCTTTACAAAAAAAACCCATCCAAACAAAACATTATCATATTAAAACTCCATTTAAAAGTCTCTCCGATCAGATGTGTATCCTATGTCAATGTCCATAATTACACAGTGGCGAAGAGGCCTAAAAGAATAACCACGTTTCGACGGCACGTGTGTAGTGGGCCAGCGCGAGTAGACACGTGACGCGGTACTAAGGTTACGGGGTAGATACAAGTCGAGACTGTTGCCACCAGTTCACATGGGAAATCTGCTACAATTCTATTTTCTCTCAAAGTTTAATCTGCCGACTGACTCTCTGCCGATGCTGGCCCTATGCTTGGGTTTCGGTAATTAGATTAGAATCGATGCTCTTTTGTTGGGAAATTAGTGACTGGAGTGGCAGTGAGAGTTTGGTATGAATTTGACTTGGATTAATGGTCGGTAGTCGCGCAGTAACATTTATTCAGTGGTATTGAGATTCCTACATAATTTGAAAAATTGCAAGATTTATGCTTTAAGGATTTATACCCTTTTTGACAATAAGAAACACGTCACGTATACAATTTTCTTTTTCACATTATACAGTAGGAGCACATACACGCAAAAAATAATTACTGTATTAATACATAATTTTTTAAATGCAATCAAACCTTGATGATAGCCAACTTTCGTAATAGAGATAGAACTTAAAAAAAAGCCTTAAACTTTATCATTATTTGTAATGCGCAATTTGTTGTTTTTAATGATGCTAATCTATTTTATATCTTCTTCCGTTCGATAATATTGGAGACAACTTTAGTTCTACTTTTAAACTGATGTATTCCATCTTTGACTATGTCTTTCTTCACTTTATCTTTTGTAAGACAGCTATTCATTGATATTTTCTATTGTCTTTTGGTGTTTCCTTTTCCTGCTACTTTATCGGCTCTAGTGATTAACTGTAGTCTCCGTACCTACTTAGCATTATTAATATAAATATTTAAATTACAGATTTAGTTTAACTATTTATCCTTTCACTTTTAAACTGCATGGCTTGTAATTAGTTCTTGAATAACTCCTTACTTTAATATTGGTAATATTATTTATTCTTCTCGTATAAGCATTTCAAATTAGGTTTTTATTAATTTTTTTTAAATTTAAGAACGTATTAAGAAAGTTAATTTAGCAATCCATCTTTACCTACAATTTTTTATTTTTTAATAATTTTAATGCTTCATTTACGACGACATGTTGTTTCTGATAAATATGTTGTGCTTTTACTTGTTTATTTATTTATATATATATATATATATATTTATTTATATTTATTTGTGTGTGTGTGTGTGTGTGTGTGTGTGTGTGTGTGTGTGTGTGCGCGTGTGCGTGTGTGTGTGTGGGTGTGTGCGTGTGTGCGTGTGTGCGTGTGTGCGTGTGTGCGTGTGTGCGTGTGTGCGTGTATGTGTGTGTGAACCATGATTGACGAGTCTTGGTCCATGCAAAACATTAAATTGATCTCTGATTAAAATTTTACGGTTTCTGTATAGGTCAACTACTTTGTATGCTATTTGGGGATTGATATATAATAAAATTAAATTCTCAGTAAGTACGTTTAAATCTACAGATTCGTATGCTCCTTTTAAATCAACAAACTGACGACCATTAATCAAAAATGTCTAGCAAGACTAGTTAAGGGTAAATTTTTGATCATATTGTATGTGATTTTTAAGTTTAGAACCTTATTTATGCGTAGTTTTTTATCGTACTTTTTTTATGCATGATGTGTTTTTTTCGGACAATTTGATTAAAAACATTTGTGATCCTTATAATATCCTTATTATTATTTAACTTATTGTCAACATAGGTTTAATTTTATTATAAATAATACGATAAATTATTAACCCCAGTAAAATAACTCCAAGATGGCGGAAAAGCTGGAAAAAATTAGGGACAAGATGAATTTTACATATGTTTGAAAAGGTATTAAAACAATCATTACCTATAAAGTCCCCAAAAATCCGAGCGGTGGAATCTGTTCAAAATGGCGCCTGAAGTAGCGGTGGGGGATAATTTTTAGAAACGCTATAACTTTGTTGTTCTTACTCATAAAGACGTGAAACTACTTTTGTTCAAAGCGTAAAGAAAATATCTTCAACTTTTATTTAAACAATTTTTACATACAAAAGCTTACTTGGTCACAAAACGAAAAAAAAAACAAAAATCTTCAAAACAAAATCTTTCATGTATTTTGAATGGGAAGTTATTAGTTTATCGCAAAATACCATTTGATATATATTGTAGCCATATTTATAAAGTTACTATTTAACTGGTTGTTTTTGAAAAAACTCCCAAATTTCGTGAACAAAACGGGATTCAAAGATTACGCCGGCAAATCCACGCAGTCCCAGCTAGATTGTAGATTGTAGGGTGGGTAGGCCATGCTGCCTCTGAAGCACTTCGACCTATCAGATCTATTGTGCATAACCCTTAATCTATTCGAGGCCCGGGATTCCGGGACTTTGAGTAAAGTTTATTAGTTTCCTAGGGGCTAAGTTTCTGACATCGAAGAGCTTTAGGAAGGCCCCTTCCAGAAACTTGAGCCTCTTGCAGAAAAGCGCTGGGCATTCGCAAAAATCTTTTGCAGTTTCAGCAAAGTTCTTGCAGTAGCGGATCTATCACTCTTTGTTTTGCCCATCCTTTTCAGGTGGTACCTTAGGGGGCAGTGTCCAACGAGGAGTCCCGTCACCAGTTTCAAGTCTTTCTTGTCCAACTCGAGAAGCTGTTTAGCTTGCCTTGGCGAAAGACTTACTAGCCTTTTTGCTTGCCTTTTTCCTGGCACTTTATGCCAGTGAGATTTAATTTCATCTGTTTCCCAACGTCGAACCTCTTTTTTCAAGTGGGCTTTAAAAAGGGTTCTGGGCCGGAAAATTTTGTATTTTCCCCTTCTTTGGCAAGGCAATTTGCTTCTTCGTTGCCTTTAACTCCCTTGTGACCAGATCAGAGTAACCTGATTGTTTGCTGCCAGTTGTCTCAGGGACTGTTTACAGTCCCAAGTCAGCTTAGACCCACAAGTGTATGACTTCAGAGCTTTTAGTGCTGCTTGGCAGTCCCAGCTAACGCACTTCTCTCAACACTGTACGACTGAACGATTCTTGTTTTGTTCAAACTATCGCTGATAACGCCGATTTTAATATTTAAACCATCAACGGGAAAAACACTTTTCACACTCTGGAAAGGATTATGTGTGTCACTACAAAATCCGGAGTGCACATAGAAGACGACAAACTTAAAATTCCTAGTTCTAACTCAAAAGACAAGGACCAACTGGGGCTCATATCTTCAAAGATTTTTATACGAGAAAATTATGGATTAAACCTAATTCGGATGAAATCGTTTTCTTCTTTGGAACTTGCAGAGCCGGAATCATTGCAAAAAATGAAAATTGGTGTAACACAACACCATCTTGGCAAGGTTTTATGGAAAAAATGACTACAAAAAGACGTAAAATTTCGTATTTCACCACTGAAATTATTCCAATTCCCTTTATGAACTTTGTACAGGTACATTTTATTTTGCAGAACAAATTTTTTATGAAAACGGTTAGGCGTGCAATGGCTGGGGGGCCAATCCAATCCAGAATCCAAATATAGAAGTAATATCAAAAACAACCAGTGCAATAAAACCTTCATTAACAGGGCTAAAATATTATTTGAGGTATTTTGCGAAAAACTCATATCTTTCCATTCAAAATCCCGATTTAAAATACACGAAAGATTTTTCTTGCCTGTTTTTTTTCGACTTTTGACCAAGTAAGCTTTTGTACGTAATAATTGTTAAAATAAAAGTTGAAGATATTTTAATGAGGCTTCGAAAAAAAGTAGTTTTTTACGTCTTTATGACCAAGAACAACAAAGTTATAGCGTTTTTATAAATTATCCCCCACCGCTACTTCAGGCGCCAGTTTGAACAGGTTCCGCCGCTCGGATTTTTAGGGACTTTTTAGGAGATAATTGTTTTGATACCTTCTAAAACATATGTGAAATTCAGCTTGCCCCTAATTTTTTCTACCCCAAGGTGGAATTTTACTGTGAGCAAAACGAAAGTTGAAAGAGAAGAAAGCATGACAAACTGTGGGGTTTCGATTGAGTGAGAAAGAGTGGAACAAGTTAATGAATTTGTGTACTTGGGTTCAAAATTTACTAGAGATGGAAAGTATGACAGTGACATTGAGCGAAGTGTGTTGGAAGGAAAACAAATGAATGGGGCACTGCATAGCGTTATGAATAGCCAGAAAGTCTCAAAAAAGGCATGTCTGGCGGTGCATAGAGGTGTGTTGGTTCCTACACTTATGTATGGTAGTGAATGTTGGGTTTGGCAGAAGAAGCATGAAAATAGGATTAATGCTGCGGAGATGAGTAGTTTGAGAAGTATAGCCGGAGTGACTCGGTTGGATAAAGTTAAGAATAGTGAGATAAGAAAACGCTGTGGTGTAAAAGAAGATGTGGTCACAAAGATAGATAAAGGAATGCTTAGATGGTTTGGACACGTAGGAAGATTGACGGAAGATTGACGAAACAAATTTATAAGGCGAGTGTGAATGGGCAAATCGGTAGAGGTCGACCTCGGAGAACATATCTCGATCAGATCAACATTGTTTTGAAGAAAGGCCAGGTAAAAAGTACCAATAACCGAAGAGCATGTATGAGAGCACTGATGAAAGTAGAGGAAGCAAAAGATGTGTGTACAAACCGTAGCAAGTGGAAGGAAGTGGTCTCTGCCTACCCCTATGGGAAAAAGGCGTGACTTTATGTATGTATGTATGTAATTTCTTTTAGTTATATTATCTTGTGTAACTTTTCGTAGTGTTGTAATAGTCTATAACTCTTTGTGATGTAATGGTAATTATTTGAATAAATAAATAAGAAAAAAAGCGACAAGTACGACCAAATAATGCCACACTTCCTTTATGTTCCCCTTCAATGCCATCGACAAGTGCACCAAGTGTTGAAAGCATTCTCCTATTATTATGCAAAATCACTGCGTCTTTATTAATTACGTAATAAGTTAGGGAGGGGAGTAAAATGTTACGAGGCAAATAATTAGAAAATTGCTACTTGATATTATAATCTCGGATGAGCTTTATCTCTCGGTATAATTTTAAAGATGCCTATAAACTTGGTGTCCTACAGTTTTAAAAATTTAACACCAAATAATTTTAATAATTTTGTTAAAGAAATATGGGTAATTATTGTATTAAAAATTTTCGACCGTTGTCGTAACTCTTCAACAAAAGAAGTTAGTAAATATTTAGAAGGCACATAATTAATTTTGATGGTTTTGTTTTGTGTTTTCAGAGGCTCATTGTTTTGTTTGTTTTTATTAATCAGAAAAAATGTGTTTATACCTATCTGTAAAGTAGGGTGGTCCTCAAATGAGGATCGAAATCAAAATTTTTGGATACGTTACGTCATTTTTAGTGCGGATCGTAGGAGCTTTAAAAATTGAATTTAGAATTATTTTTATAATTTCAGATCTTCCCCGTAGAATGATCCTGGAATGACTGGTTGAAAAGTAAAAAAAAATATCAAAGTTGTGCGACTTGTTTTTTTCTATCAATGTAGTTTTTTAATCTGATTATTTTTTTATTTTATACCTCTTTACGGATTTCTCAGTTATTTTTACTCCAAAATGTAAGTTAGTAAGTTCCAAAAGGCCATGATTGACAAGAAAATTTGTTGCAATTAACAAGCTGCATATTGCAGAGGTTCAGTCTAGGGTTGTCTATTTAGAATTCTTCAAGCTTTCTCTTATTTTCCGGGAAGATCCAATTAAGCCGGTCACTTTCTATGCTCTTGGAGCTGTGAGCTTTGCGCTTTGGATGGCAAAAGCATTATATTGATTAAAAATTTGGCTTTTCCAGGATCATTTTTAGCTTTTATTTTTTATGTTTTGGTTTCCACGAAAATGAATATCCTGTAATGCTCCGCGTAATGTATGATTCCGCGTATGTCTTTTCAAAGCTTTTAACTAGGCATTGTAGAGCATTTATCGTGGATTTACCTGCTTGATAACCTAACTCAGGGAGTTCGCTTCTGATGTAACAGTCTATTATTTTATTTATTGATTTTAGGTACGGTAAGATTTTGGTTCGTCCATTGGACTTCTCCCAGTTTTTGGTATAAACGCCACCACGGCTTTTTTCCAAGCTTGTAGTATTTAACCAAAGATACAGCTGGCCCTGAATAGCCTTTTCAAAAAAGGTTCTATTATTTCAAGGCCATGTTGCAATAAGGGGGAAAATATTTTGTCCTTTCCAAGCGACTTAATGGTTTAAAATTTTTAAATAAACATTTGATTCTTTGAATTGTGAAGATTTAACCAGCTATACTTCTGCTGGATCTATTGGGGTTTTAAACAACCCTTTCCAGGTGAGCAGTTTGCTGTTCGTTCTTCACAACCGGTTCAGAAGCAGAAAAGTGTTTCTGCAGGAGAACACTTAAGCTTACCTTACGGTTATCAGTATTTTTGTTTTTTAATCAGACCGATGCCGTTAGAGTGTTCTTTTAAAAGACGTTTTGATTATTTGTTGTTTGACTAGTAACAAAAAGTCGTTGTGCTGGGGCTAGTTCGGTAATCTCCTCGCACATTTGCCTCCATGTTATTCTTTTTGATTTTCCGAGTTCTTTGCTGTACCCAGAAAGAGCTGTAGTCTTTCCAGTGTCCCAGACTCTTAGCTCTATTGAAAAGCCTTTTAACTTTTTTTACGCAGAGTAATTTTTCTTTCTGTTCGGTATATCCCTTTTAAATTTGTATAATGAATAAAAAATACAAGAACAGTAAAAACATCCACACAACTACACTAAAATTTTTGAGTGTATTTTTTTGCAACCGTCAAGCATAGTTCTTTGACATTCGTCGTGTTTTGTAGACTTTCTAATCCCACTCTGTTGAATTTAGCTACGTAGGGTATCTTTTAGCAGTAATTAATTTCTAGAGTTTAAATAACGTTTAAATTTATAACTGGGATTTAAAATATACAATAAATATGCTAACGTGTTCAATGAGATTGAATAAAAAAGAAAAAAATCTTTTAAATTGTTGAAAAAATCCAAGAAATGGTACCTTAATAATTATAGACATTCATATCCAGTTATAAAAGTTTTTATCGAAGAGTTAGTATTATCAGGGCCGAATTTTAGGCTCTCAAAACCGTTTGGTAACAACCCAATCAGCTTTTTAGCAGAATTACATGCCATAGAGATATGTGCCGAGGAGTGCATAGAATGAAACACCCGAAGGGCAGATATTTATATTTTATCAGATAGCCAAGCAGCACTAAAAGCTCTGAAGTCATACACTTGTGAGTCTAAGCTGACTTGGGACTGTAAACAATCCCTGAGACAACTGGCAGCAAACAATCAGGTTACTCTGATGTGGGTTCCAGGTCACAAGGGAGTTAAAGGCAACGAGGAAGAAGATTGCCTTGCCAAAAAAGGGGCACATATACAATTTTTTTGCTCAGAACCCTTCAGTGGACTCTCCAAAGCCCACTTAAAAGAAGAAGTTCGACGCTTGGAAACAGATGAAATAAAATCTTACTGGCATAAAGTGCCAGGACAAAGACAAGTGAAAAGGCTAGTTAGCCTTTCACCAAGGAAAGTTAAACAGCTTCTTGAGTTGGACAAAAAAGTTTTGGAACTGGTGACGAGACTCCTCACTGGACACTGCCTTCTGAGGTATCACCTAAAAAAAAAAAGGCAAAACAGAGAGTGATAGTTGCCGCTACTGCGAGAACTTTGCTGAAACTGCAGAAGATTCTTTGCGAATGCCCAGCGCTTTTCTGCAAGAGGCTCAAGTTTTTAGAAGGGTCTTTTCTAAAGCCCTTTAATGTCAGGGACTTACCTCCCAGGAAACTGATAAACTTTGTACGAAGTTTTGGAATCTCGGGCCTCGAATAGACTAAGGGTTATGCACAAAATATCTGATATGTGATAAGTGCTTCAGAGACGGCATGATCTTTATGACTCCCCCTACAATCTACAATCTGGCATACAGCTCTAAAAAGCAAATCATCGAATATGAACACGATACAGAGTTTCAAAACTAAGTACTGAGAGTTATCGTTGATGCCCGCTGGTACATGGAAAATGTAGTTATTAGAAAAGATCTCAACACTACTTCTGTTAAAGAACAAATAGCCAAGCTTTCTGGAAAATCTCCAAAACATCAAAGACTAAATTGGACAGCTGAGATTACTTTAGAGGACTTAGCTTAATGACTTGCACCAGCGTGGAGTGTAGTTCGGCCACGAATGACTCGAGCCTTTTGGATGCTCATCGCTGAGATGACGAGCATACCGAATTTTTTTAACTCTCAAAAAAAAATCATTTCATCCTTCTAGTCTTAGAAAGATTAGACTAGAATCGATTATTGTATCAAAAACATGGATTGAACAAGATTTAAAGAAATTGTTTACATAGGGCAAAAACATGTTTGGGAAAGACACATTTAGTTGTTTAGTTGTCGCAGAAAACGAGAACGACCTACAAAGACAGCTATTCAAGTTCCACCAAGTGTGCCGACAGCTTAATATGACCATATCGGTCGAGAAAACAAAAAGCATGACAATCACCTTGGAACCACTCAGATGCAAGCTCGTAATTGAAGATAAGCCCATAGAACAGGTAATGCAATTTAAGTACCTCGGGATGAATATGTCTAGCGGCCACGACCCAACAAAAGATCCAAGGGACAAAGTCAATAAAGCATCAGCAACATCAGGCTGCCTAAGAGAGATTGTCTGAGCCAACGGGTACATGCGGAAGGACAGTAAGATTAAAATATACAAAACATGCGTAAGACCCATAATGACGTACGCGATAGAAACAAGAGAAGACACGAACAAAACAAAGAGCATGCTGCGCGTAGCCAAGATGAGGGTGCTGAGAACAATAGCTGGCAAAACCAGAAGAGACCACGTATAAGAGAACAATGCGGCGTACAGGATATCGTAAGATGGGGAAGGCAGAGAAGAAAGCAATGGTATAACCACGTCAAGAGGATGGACGAAGATAGATTACCCCGCATAGCTCTCGAGGGAATACCAGTAGGAAGCCGACCGCCCGGTAGACCACCGAAGAGATGGAGAGACAGCTGGCAGTCCACATCTCAAGAATTAATACAACGGCAAGCAGATCATATGATCTCAACCAAGTAGAAGAAGAAGAAGAAGACATTTAGTTGTGATTAAGATTTGTTTCCGATAAATTCCTTATTATTCTACCAATGCTTAAACAAAAAACTTAATTGTGTTAAATAGTTTAAGGAACTAATTACACTATGCAAAAATAAATTGTTTGAATTGTGAAAACATGAGCCGAATCTAATAAAAGTTGTTTCTTTAAGAAGCACTTACAAAAAAATGATTGCTTGATTTTTGGACATCAAAAAAAGCAACTAAAATAATTGCATCAAACTCTATTGTGACAATGTCATCAGTCCTTACAGAGCGCGTTAAACAATTGATTATTAAAAAAAACATTGATTTATTGTCTCATCGATTATATTAACCAGATTTAATGCCAAACAAACTCTTTATGTTTGCAAATGTCAAACAAAAAATGCGTAGACACTGATTTTCATCGCCTCGAGAAGCTTTCAGAGTAAAAAGAATATTTTGTTCAGATTAAGCTTAAGAATGTTGTCGAATGTTATAAAAAGGAATTAAAATTATTTTTGGTTTGTATTGTATTTGTAAAAAACTTTTAGGGTCTTTTCTAATACGTCCCCGACCAATTTTGATGAATTTTTAGCCAATCTTTAGATTATCCCGGCAAATGACCGTGTAAAGTTTTGTAGCAACTCCTCATTTTCAACCCATGAATTTAACTTATTTGATTGATTTAACAATAATAATTATTATTATTATGATTTATGGTTTTTTGTGATTTTTTTTATACTAAAATTGGAACGATACATAATAGATTAACATGGCCCCTGCGACAGAATGATTAGTTAACATAAACATATAACGGCTAGACCGATTTTGATGAAATTTTTAGCCAATTTTTAGATTAGCCCGGCGGGTGATCGTATGAAGTTTGGTAGAAACCTCACATTTTTAATTTTTTGGTTTTTTCTAATACGTACCCGACCAATTTTGATGAAATTTTTAGCCAATCTTTAGATTATCCCGGCAAATGATCGTGTAAAGTTTTGTAGCAACTCCGCATTTTCAACCCATGAATTTAACTTATTTGATTGATTTAACAATAATGATAATTATTATTATGATTTATGGTTTTTTGTGATTTTTTTTATACTAAAATTGAAACGATACATAATAGATTAACATGGCCCCTGCCACAGAATGATTAGTTAACATAAACATATAACGGCTAGACCGATTTTGATGAAATTTTTAGCCAATTTTTAGATTAGCCCGGCGGGTGATCGTTTAAAGTTTGGTAGAACCTTACATTTTTAATTTTTTGGTTTTTTCTAATACGTCCCCGACCAATTTTAATGAAATTTTTAGCCAATCTTTAGATTATCCCGGCAAATGATCGTGTAAAGTTTTGTAGCAACTCCGCATTTTTAACCCATGAATTTAACTTATTTGATTGATTTAACAATAATAATTATTATTATTATGATTTATGGTTTTTTGTGATTTTTTTTATACTAAAATTGGAACGATTCATAATAGATTAACATGGCCCCTGCCACAGAATGATTAGTTAACATAAACATATAACGGCTAGACCGATTTTGATGACATTTTTAGCCAATTTTTAGATTAGCCCGGCGGGTGATCGTGTGAAGTTTGGTAGAAACCTCACATTTTTAATTTTTGGTTTTTTCTAATACGTCCCCGACCAATTTTGATGAAATTTTTAGCCAATCTTTAGATTATCCCGGCAAATGATCGTGTAAAGTTTTGTAGCAACTCCGCATTTTCAACCCATGAATTTATCTTATTTGATTGATTTAACAATAATGATAATTATTATTATGATTTATGGTTTTTTGTGATTTTTTTTATACTAAAATTGGAACGATACATAATAGATTAACATGGCCCCTGCCACAGAATGATTAGTTAACATAAACATATAACGGCTAGACCGATTTTGATGAAATTTTTAGCCAATATTTAGATTAGCCCGGCGGGTGATCGTGTGAAGTTTGGTAGAAACCTCACATTTTTAATTTTTTGGTTTTTTTTAATACGTCCCCGACCAATTTTGATGAAATTTTTAGCCAATCTTTATATTATCCCGGCAAATGATCGTGTAAAGTTTTGTAGCAACTCCGCATTTTTAACCCATGAATTTAACTTATTTGATTGATTTAACAATAATAATTATTATTATTATGATTTATGGTTTTTTGTGATTTTTTTTATACTAAAATTGGAACGATTCATAATAGATTAACATGGCCCCTGCCACAGAATGATTAGTTAACATAAACATATAACGGCTAGACCGATTTTGATGACATTTTTAGCCAATTTTTAGATTAGCCCGGCGGGTGATCGTGTGAAGTTTGGTAGAAACCTCACATTTTTAATTTTTGGTTTTTTCTAATACGTCCCCGACCAATTTTGATGAAATTTTTAGCCAATCTTTAGATTATCCCGGCAAATGATCGTGTAAAGTTTTGTAGCAACTCCGCATTTTCAACCCATGAATTTATCTTATTTGATTGATTTAACAATAATGATAATTATTATTATGATTTATGGTTTTTTGTGATTTTTTTTATACTAAAATTGGAACGATACATAATAGATTAACATGGCCCCTGCCACAGAATGATTAGTTAACATAAACATATAACGGCTAAACCGATTTTGATGAAATTTTTAGCCAATATTTAGATTAGCCCGGCGGGTGATCGTGTGAAGTTTGGTAGAAACCTCACATTTTTAATTTTTTGGTTTTTTTTAATACGTCCCCGACCAATTTTGATGAAATTTTTAGCCAATTTTAGATTATCCCGGCAAATGATCGTGTAAAGTTTTGTAGCAACTCCGCATTTTCAACCCATGAATTTAACTTATTTGATTGATTTAACAATAATGATAATTATTATTATGATTTATGGTTTTTTGTGATTTTTTTTATACTAAAATTGGAACGATACATAATAGATTAACATGGCCCCTGCCACAGAATGATTAGTTAAAATAAACATATAACGGCTAGACCGATTTTGATGAAATTTTTAGCCAATTTTTAGATTAGATCGGCGGGTGATCGTGTGAAGTTTGGTAGAAACCTCACATTTTTAATTTTTGGGTTTTTTCTAATACGTCCCCGACCATTTTTGATGAAATTTTTAGCCAATCTTTAGATTATCCCGGCAAATGATCGTGTAAAGTTTTATAGCAACTCCGCATTTTCAACCCATGAATTTAACTTATTTTCACAGTACTGTTGGTGTTAGGTTAGGACGTTAGGCTAGGTTAGACTAGTTATAATCGGTATTAATTGAGGCAGTATAAGTAAAAAATATTAGTAAGTACAGTACCTGGTAAATTTTGAAAATGAGTTTAAAAAAAACCACAAAAAACTATAAATCATAATAATAATAATAAGTATCATTATTGTCAAATATTGTCAAATTTGACAAATCAATTTAATAAGTTAGATTCACGTTTCAAGGTTGAAAATGCGGGATTGCTACCAAACTTCACACGATCATTTGCCGGGCTAATCTTAAGATTGGCTGAAAATTTCATCAAAATCGGTCCAGCCGTTACCTATAGAGAAGAAATTAAAAAAGCGGGGACGTATTAGAAAAGACCCTAAAAGTTTTTTACGAATACAATACAAACCAAAAATTAATTTTAATTTTTTTAAAGCTTGAGCTTAATCTGAACAAAATATTTTTTTGACTCTGAAAGCTTCTCAAGGCGGTGAAAATCAGTGTGACATTTGCAAACGAGTTCGTTTGGCGTTAAATCTGGTAAATATGATCAATGAGACAATAAATCAATGTCTTTTAAATAATCAATTTTTTAACGTGGTCTATACGGACTGATGACATTTTTACAATAGAGTTTGATGCAATTATTTTAGTTGCTTTTCTGATGTCCAACAAAAATCAAGCATTAATTTTGACTTCGGGTTTTTATTAATAATATCTTAAAAGAATCGTAATACATAATTTTTATCAACGACGACGCCTAAACGCATTAATGCTGTGATCTAAAGTAGAGGAGGCAACACACGCTACAATATCCATCAAAAATTATAAAAATTATTTCGTATAATTTAATATGTTGTTTCGTTAAATTTGTCCAGGAGTTTTTATTCAATGCAAAAATAAAATTGTACATACATTTTAGTATATTTCGTCGTATGATCATGTTGACTTACCTTCGAGTGCCTTATTTCTAGCTAAAAGTGCCAAAAGGACGTTGGAATTTGGTGGTTCATCCATAGAATGGGGCGGCATCATAGACTGCGTAACGGGTGGTAACCCCTGGATGTGCGGTAAAATCCTGGATTGATCCAAAATGGACATATTAACCACTGCTCCTCCCGACTAATACGGGATTTCAGCCTGTGCTGCTGCTACCTGCGACAAATCAATGGCATTATGTTGAGTATTACCCAAAATATTATGAGGCACAACATGATAATAATAATAGAAATACCAGATTAATTAAATAATAAAAAAAATAGTGCTCTTTAAGCCATGCGTTGTAACAATTTTAATGTGACTTTATTCAAGTTAATAAATTGTAAAGCATCCTCAGAGCTGGTATTAAACTACCGCTTACCTCATACATAGACAATGTCGACCACAACTTACCCTGTCATAGGCCTTTTCTAAGTCTATAAAAGCGCAATAGATCTTCTGACTTCTAGCCAAGAATTTTTCGACTATATCTCGTAATAAAAAGACCTGATCCATACATTTCCTTTCTCTTCTAAATCCTGCTTGCACATCCCATATCATCTCAGTTTCATTCGTTATTCTTTCAATCAATATCTTTGCATTCAGTTTGTTGATGATGGTGAGTAAACTAATACCTCGGTAGTTCTTACAGTCCTGCTGCAAACCTGTTCCTTTGTAAACTTAATGTTTATTTATAATTACCTTAATAATTGGTATGGATAATTTTTATCAAAAAAATATCGTATATAAAATGACACTTTACAAAACAACTACGTCGTCAACCACTTTGAAAATATTTTTATTATACCATGAACCGCACTACACAGTTTTGAAGTTAAATATCTTTTTATTGCATACACCGAAGTTATCTCTTTCATTAAGCGTCCCGCTATCTCTATTAAAAATACGGGCGACAGCAGTTATAGATTTTTTATTATAATTAGTAAATAAAAATTAATCTTTGTTTACATTGAAGCAATGTTCTATTTAAAATAAGAAAATAAATTTGAATATGCGGTTGCAAAAATTGGTAAACACCAATAAAAGTGTGTGTGTGTGTGTGTGTGCCTTGGATTTGTTTGTGGATACCTATGTAAATCTTTTGTGTGTTCTTTGAACAAATACCGCAGGTAAAATAAATTGTATTGTTTGTTTCATGTTACCCGTACCTATTTATGTAGGATTCTGACAATTATTGATAAAAAAAAGTTTGTTTTTTATAAAAGCTATAAGCAATAAAACGAAAATTATAGCGTTAAGTTTAATTTTTTTTATTTTTGAATCAATGATTGAAAAAGAAAATCCTGTTGGAAAAAATGTATTAATTTTCTGGAAAATGAATATTACAACGAATTTTCGTTGATAAACAAAATGGTTTAATGAGCTCTTTACACAATTGGCCATGATGTAGAGGGCATAAACGCCTGTAATGTCCAATCATCGCCGATGATCGAGCTTGATGGCCGTTGTGTCGGTTTCTTAGACACTCATCAAAGGAAAGTTAGACAAGATTGTGCACGTGCCCACATTATCGCCGATCACTCATTTTATATTTGTTTATGAAACGGTGAGGATGCGTGCTATTTGTCAGAAACTTTGTATACCTTTGTTGTATACCAGCCAATGTATAATTTGTATGCGCAATTTTAAGTGCTTAGCTTGTTCTATTTTGATGTCTTGTTAACATCCATGTCGAACAAATGACAATATTAACAATTGGGGGATGCAAGATTGTATGGACAGCAGCTCAATGATGGTGACAATCACGGCCCATTATATAATCGCCCATCATGGCCGATTTTGTAGAGAAGGCATAAACAGAATATTTTCAGAATGGACTGACTACTTCAGATTGACGTCACGCAATAGGCAATTTTTAAAAAGGTTTCCAAACAAAATCAATTGCATAAAAATCTCATAAGGGATTTTTAAAATCTTGGTTGTGTTTATAAACTTTTTTGGTATAATTAATATAAATATTAATTTCCCACCAAACATTTGAGATAGAGGTATTTTGTAAAAAAATGTTATTACCATTTAAATAAGTTTAAGGTTATGTGATTATTGTTTACATTTTTATTATTTAATTTAAATTGTTATTTATAAGTATTTATAAGTTAAATTTGGTAAAAATTAGTGAGATAAGAGAACGCTGTGGTGTAAAAGAAGATGTGGTTACAAATTTAGATAAAGAAATACTTAGATGATTTGGACATGTAGAAAGGATGGATGAAGGAAGATTGACGAGCATGTATGAGAGCACTGATGAAAGTAGAGGAAGCAAAAGATGTGTGCAAGAACCGTAGCAAGTGGAATATAAAAGAAAATAAAAGAAATAACTTAAAAATCCATTTAAATCTTCGTTTTATTTACCATTAACAAAATTTAATATCGTGTTAATCATTGTGTATAAAATAATAACTTAAATTACTAGTGATGTGGTAATATAATGGGGGGCATTATAGATTGTTTTTAGCTTATTTAAACTATATTAAACGTAAATAGGGTTTTGTATATTATACAATTTAATATTATTTACAAAATGGCTTTAAAACAAATACTCGAGGGTGTTTTTTACGACAATACAATAATTACAAGGGAGGAAAATGCCTTGGAATCAAACCATGTCCTTCGGATTCGTATGTACGTATGTTCGCATGTGCGTTCGGAATTATTTTTCGTCTCGATTATCTCGAGAAAAAAAAATGTTATCGACGTGGGACCAATTGCATTCGACGCATAATTACGCAATTTAGAACTGATTAAATTTTCAGCAAAATCGTCTGAGCTGTTTTTTATGGAGAATAAAAAAAACTGAAAAAAATGGTAAACTTCTTTAATTTTTCAATTTATAAATTATACTATTTTTAATATAGAATTTTAAGATCTTTTAAATAATATGATTATTGCACGTTAGGAATATTTGTATGAAAAATATGTTGACAATATTTTATAAAAAAAAATAGTTTTCGAAAACAAAAATAGGAATTGGAGAATTTTAAACTTGTGTCAGTATTGAGAGAATAACATTGACTCTCTAACAGTGAAAAATTATTGTAAGTAATAATCAAGCATTGTTTATAACAATTAAATATTGTTACTAACAAATGATTATTAATCACAATAATTAAAATTTTGTTGTTATAAAAAATTGAAAATAGCTCCCGCTTATGAAAATGTTTGAAAGAATTCGGTTGACATAAACAGAATATTGTTAATGACAATTATAATTTGTTATAAACAATTTAAAATCATTTTTGTAATAATTTTAATAATAACAATAATTATAACATAATATATGGTATTTTTTCATTCTGGGAAGTTAGTCGTGTGGACCTCTGGGGTCGCACCCAGACCACTGATATTATTATTTAGGTAGTTAAAATAGGTAAGATAGATAAAGGAATGCTTACATGGTTTGGACACGTAAAGAGGATGGATGACAGAATATTTATGTAGTAGATTTGTAAGGCTAATATGAATGGGCAAGTCAGAAGTGGTCGACCTCGGCGAACATATTTCGATCAGATTGACATTGTTTTGAAGAAAGGCTAGGTCAAAAGTACCAACAACTGAAGAGCATGTATGAGAGCGGTGATGAAAGTGGAAGAAGCAAAAGATGTGTGTAAGAACCGTAACAAGTGGAAGGAAGCAGTATCTGCCTACCCCTACGTGAAAAAAGCGTAACCATATGTACGTATGTAATTAAAATCGTTACAAGGTACTAATAAAACAATTATTACGTTCATGTTTGTTTTACAAGTAATTATAAGTAATATCCATACTATAACCACGTAACCATTGTTGCAAATACTTCATATTTCTTTAAATAAACTGCAATAAGTTTTAGAATTCTTATATTTAATAATAACATTTTTAATAGAATAAAAATAAAAAAGTAAACAATAATCATATGACCTACATTTACATAGGTAAATAGTGATAATATTTTTAAACAAAATACTTACCTCTACCTCTCGGGGATAATTATTATTAATATTAATAATACCAGAAATACAAGAAAGTTCTTTGTTATTGTTAATAACCGCAAAACCAAAATTTTAAAAATCCATTACACGATTTTCAAGGCAATTTATTTTTATTTGCAAACCTTTTTAACAACCGAGCATTGCGTGACGTTAACACTTAGGGAATCCATTGGGATGGTAGGTAAAAAGATTTTGTAAGTTTTTAAATAATAAAAAGGTAAAGCAAAAAGTTAAATTTGCTTTATTAAACTGAATTTTTCGGTATCTTAGAGAAACGCAATAAATTTGTTTAAATTTGTTAAATACTATCTCTTAAATTTAGTATAGTCGTAAGATTAGTAAGTATTATTTTATAGATGGTATACTTTAACAATTTATGTACAAGGATTCTGTCTAATTTGCAAAAGTTCATGACAATAAGTTCTCATATTTTACACGACTTACTAAATCTGTTACTTGTTAATGATTTTTGGTGGTAAAAATACCAATTTAAATGACAACATTTTTAGCAGAAAACAAAAGATTAAATTTTTTACAATTCATAAATATTCTTACATCTAATAATAATTTGTCAACGTTGTGAATTGGATTTTGTGTTGTAGGTACCTATTAATTTTACCGAAAAAATACTTTTTACTTATAAATTAGTTATCTAATTAATTTTGCTGAGTGCATTTGCAATTTTTAAACTACATACATATAGTCAAGCCTTTTTGTTGTCGGCAGGAAAACAAATAAATGGGGCACTGCATAGCTTTATGAACAGCCAGAAAGTGTCAAAAAAAAACACGCCTGGCTGTGCATAGAGAAGTGTTGGTTCCTACGCTTATGTATGGTAGTGAATGTTGGGTTTGGCACAAGAAGCATGAAAATAGGATTAATGCTGCGGAGAAGTATAGCCGGAATGACTTGGTTGGATAAAGTAAAGAATAGTGAGATAAGAGAACGCTGTGGTGTAAAAAAAGATGTGGTTACAAAGATAGATAAAGGAATGCTTAGATATTTTGGACACGTAGAAAGGATGGATGAAGGAAGATTAACGAAACAAATCTATAAGGCGAGTGTGAATGGACAAGTCGGTAGAGGTCGACCTCGGGGAATACATCTCGATCAGATCAACATTGTTTTGAAGAAAGGCCAGCTGTCAAGAGTACCAATAACCGACGAGCATGTATGAGAGCACTGATGAAGTAGAGGAAGCAAAAGATGTGTGTAAGGACCGTAGCTAGAGGAACATTAAATAAAAAAAATGTTACCAAAAGTTCATGATGAGTTTAAAAAAAGCCAATAAGAAATTAAAATAATAAACACTGCTGTTAAATTTAAATTATTTTTGGCGGTAAAAATACCAAATAAAAAATTTATTAATTTTGTTGCTTTATAATGTTATATAATTGTCAATACCAGACTTCTGCTGAAAGAATAATTTTTTACTTATGAATTAAAAATATAATTAAATTCAAAAAGTGAATTTCTAAATTTTAGATTTTTTAATATTTCTGTTAATCAAAATAAATAAAGGCAATGAATGCAATATTAAAAAAAAAAAATGTTAATAAAAACACATTTTAATACAATATAAAACTATTGGATTTGGAAAGAGATAATTTAATTCCAAAACATGCATATTGTCAAAAATTACCTATTTTGTACTAAAGTGGGTGACATTAAATAAAAAAATATCACAGAAAGTTCATAATGAGTTCAAAAAAAGTCAATGGAAAATTAAAATAAAAATCACTACAAATGTACGATGACCGGATCCCACTTCGGAAAATCCGTAAATCTTTCCGAATACGTATGTTTCATGTAGGTGATATTTTTCAATTTGTGCTTTTAACTTAACTTGGCCTGTCCGATTAATTTCACTAAGTGTTCAAGGCGAACTAACCCGAGATTCACTGCTTCACCAAAGACAACTGTATAATCTACCCCTCCAGAGGACTCTCTAGATCGGCGCCATTATTAAAATCAGTCTTCATAATAGAGCGTGATGTCACGAGACGCCGGGCGTCGGCGCGCGTCCAGGACACTCCCCTACAAGAAAAAGGACATCGCTCCTTTTCTGGATAAGAGTTGCACCTTATACACGTAGCGAACACGGTTTTTTCTTTTGTTTAGATTTCGGTGGAATATTTGTATAGATTTTCGTTTTATTGAACAGTGATTTGAATTTTTCACTTACAGATGATTGGTAATGAAAGTTCCTTTATAAGAGAGGGACGACTTGATCTAAATCTTCCTTTAAAATCTATTACTTTTATTTGCAATAAGTATTATTTACGGTGGATTGTAACTCAGTTAATCAATTGGTAACCAATGGTTAACCTATAAACGAAGTTAGAGCCATTTTGTGTGGTAACATTCAAGATTGGGTAGTAGTACCGTAAACCGACATGTTTTGTTGGTAATATTAAATACAGGGTGTTTTAAAAAAAGGTGGCCCTTTTTCTAAGATAGGTAGAAAACTGAAAAAAATTGGGGTTTGCTTAGTAAAAAAATTTCGTAACGCCATCCGTATTTAAGTTAAAGGGCGTTAAAGAAAAAACATATGCACACATTTATTACGATTTTGCCGAAACTACTAGAAATATTGCAATGAAATTTTATACGAATATGTTTTAGAAGCTGATACATCCCATAAATTTTTTTTTATTTGACTCTTATAGACGGCGCTAGTTACACGGTTCGTACCAAGTAGTATTGAACATAACTTTTTTAAGGTTAGATTTATTAATCGAAATTTCAAATAAACTTAAAGATCATTAAATTTTACACTTAAAAGGTACTCTTGGTGAAACTCGATACTGTGTACCTTTTTCGAGATATTTTAATTTGAAAATTATGAAGTAATAGTCGATGCTGGTATAAAGTAATGATGTTTCAAAAAAAGGTGACCCAGTAACTAGGATAGGTAGAAAATTGAAAAATAACTGGGGTTTGCTTGGTAAAAAATTTTCGTTACGCCATCCGAAATCAAGATAAAGCGCGTTGAAAAAAAAATTTTATTATTACTTCATAATTTTCAAATCAAAATACCGAAAACGGTACATAATCTCAAACAAGTCTGTTCGTAATATTTTATTGCATTAATCAAGTCAATGTCCTGTTATATATTACAATTTCTATATTATTTTAGACGCTATATAAAATTGCAAATATTATACATAAATATTTTATTGAATATTGCACACAGTTCAAGTTTTATTATTTATTATGTATTATGAGCGCCAGCTGACAGTTGACAGTTAGATTCATAAGTTGGCAATTTTATATACGTTTTTAAGACGTTGTCAAATCTGATTATCATGGTAAAATGAACTAAGATAATTTTTTTAAATGGTTTAAAAATCAGTTACTAAACAGTATCACTGAACCATCAGTAATTATTATGGACAATGCCACTTACCACAGTATTTTATTAAAATACATTGCACAGCCTTTTAGTTGCACGTCATACGGCATCTATCTCGCTTTATCGTATTAAGTTGAAAGAAATGCAAAACACGGTACGTCCACTATAAATTTTCGTAAGGCAACAACATCATGAGAGATCTACACGTAGATATTAAATAACTACAATTGAAACAATATAGGCATTTCATTGGTTTCCGTTTGCTATACGTCATGGCTTCATAGTCAAATTGAAATATTGAACACGCTCTTTAGCTATTTTTGATAAACGTCAAAGTGTACGCCTGACAGTTTTTATGAGAACAGTAATTCCATTAGCTCCATTTGTAATTATTGTGGTTAATCACATTTTTTAGAAGTTGGAATATTATTTTTAATTTATTTATTTATTTTGATAATTATAAACATGCCGAGGTATAGCGAAAAAGAGCAAGCGTTAGTATTAAAACTGCAAAAATCCTTGTCACTAAAAATAAACAAATAAAACCGGTATCGCTTTAAAAATGAAAATTTTATTCAAAGCAAGAAAGTTTTTCTACTTTAGGAACTCATTACAGTTTGCAATGCGTTGCTATCATAATAAAAAAGTACATCCTTGATCTTTTGTAGCTTAGCTATTCTAGTGATAAGTTTAACAGAAATTGTCTACTTTTCCAATAGCACATTTTCCGTAACTAATTATCTATTAAGTTGTTTTTACAGCTAAGCCATAGCAGCGTACAATTTTCATAACTTTTTTTATTTTACATTTTATTTTCAATTCTATTTTTTATTGCTAATCACCGAAATTATTCTTGTAAAATAACTTTTGATTATTCTGTTTTGCTCTGCTGTTGATTTGTAGATTTAAATAGTTTTTTAAACTTTTTAATTTGTTTTCCTTTTGCTGAAGTGTAAGACTTTCGTCCAAGGAAGCTTTTCTTACATTCTTCAAAAATGTCTAATTTTAATTGGATTAACTGTTATAAAATCTGATTAGTCAGCAATAAATTCATCTTAAATTTAGGTGTTTATTTGGTTTTCTTTTGATGAAATAATATAAAAAAAATTAAAAGTGCTTTGATTTAATTACAATTTATAACTAATCCAGTCATTCAACCATTTAGAGTCCGAATTCTTACCCAATGAATCGATTTACGTCAAAAATTGGAAAGTAAGTAAAAAATACCTTATAAAACACAAGTAACATTGTGCCAACGTATGCTTGTTCATTGGGGGGTGGTTGCCACCCCTTCCCGGGTTTGGAAACAGTAAACTTATAGATAAGTACAAAAATAGATAGAGAATTGAATTTTAAGTAAAAAATATCGTATGCAATTTTTTTCTTGTCAATACGTTTTGCTCTATTCGTGATTGAAAATGTCGATTTTTTTATTAAGAAAACCACGTTTTTGAATGGTTATTCACGTATAACTTATGACCCCATAATTTTCCAAAAAAAATGTATAGACGCAAAATTGTAGCGTGAGACGGGGAGATACAATATCCTCCAAAATATTCACAGCGCTGGAGGATATCTTAAAGACAATAGAATGGAAGGCCAAGGGTATTAACACCAATAGAAAACAATTAAATAACCTTCGCTTTGCAGATGATATTGTACTTCTTGCCGAGAGTATGGATAATTTAGAGACCATGCTACAGGAGTTAAACAGTGCCGCAAATAACTACGGCCTACAAATGAACGCAGCAAAATGTTAAAGATGTTGACCTTGGCAACAACAGTAAAGTTAAAGTCGTAGACGAATACGTGTACCTCGTACAAAGAATATCCTTCAATAAGGACAGTCAGACAGCGGAGATCTCCAGAAGAATTCAGTTTGGATGGACAAAATATGGAAAACTTGAAAGATGTCTTTAATTCCAAATTTCCGCAACACCTTAGAGCACAAGTTTTTGACCAATGTGTCCTGCCGACCTTAACGTACGCCGCAGAAACATGGAGCCTTAATGAGGGGACCATGGAGTGTTTAAGGATTTCTCAAAAAAATTGAAAGGAAAATGCTAGGATACCGACTACCGAAAGGCAATCAAATGGATCAGACAAATGACAAAAGTGATGGACATCGCAGAACGCGTGGCAATGCTAAAATGAAGATGGGCTGGCCATTTGATAAGGACAGATGATAATAGATGGACTAGGAAGACACCTGAGTGGAGGCCCAGAACAACTAAAAGAAACCCAGTACGACCATGGATGAGTAAGACGACCAACAGAAGCAAATTGCGACGAATTGAAGAGGTTTATGTCCGAAGATGGACGGAGATAAGCTAAAGATGATAATGATGATGCTGGCTCATTAACAAATCAATCTCTTGCTATTGCTGGATATGTGGCCTTACATCATCCTGCATGTAAGGCAAATCAGTGCATTCAGCAGTGGCAAAGGTCAATGGGTTTTAATATACGGTCAATATATTGGTATTGGTCCAAAATGTCTTCCACAAAGACGGGAAGAGTTCGATAGTGAAAAATTATGCCAGCCCACATCATAACGTCTGGCGTGAAGGCCAGCATCATGTGGCCTTTTCCTCAAAGTTTGGCTACACATATTAATGTTGTGGGTATTTGCTAATGCCTAAAGAGTTCGCGTGCAGTTTTATTTCATTTCATTTTACACTCCATGCCGGTTGAAACTGTCTCCCTAACACTACAGCCTGGAGGTCTTTTGTGTTCCTGCACTAGAGGATGAACTGCCTACAGCGACGTCACCGAATTGTTGATTTTGATGTAAAAATCGTGAAATCCGTACTCAATCATATTCACACCACTTACCATTTAAATACGTGCCAAATGCCAACGTTCCATGACCGCCGTTGTACATAACAATCTTGAAGTACACTTTTAAAGCTTATAGGTGCAAATTTTTAAAATTTAAAACACTAAACCTAAGAAATTTAAGACGTTGCCACTTTCACCTTTCATAAAACTGTAAATGACAAATTTCTTTTTATGGCATATCCGGATTTGTAGGAAACAAAACGAATTGAATGGTATACATTTAAAAAAAAGTGCTTAAATTTTATTTTAAAAAAAGTTCTTGCTTATTTTTGATAATAATACGAGGGCAGTTTGATAAGTCAGTGACTTTTTGAATTTCCCGCGCAGTTACTCAAAATGCAACAGTGCTGCCGTCAACTATAATCTATCATTGGGCAACTTTCTAATTTTGAGCAAGCTACGTCGTGCAGTTGGTGTTTGATAGCCGTTCAAAGCAGACAACCTTGTGAATTTTTACGAAAATGGAAAAAAAGTGAATTTCGCGTGCTGATTAAGCATTACTTTTTACGTAAAAAATCCATCACTGAAACTAAGGAAAGACTTGATAAATACTACGGGGACTCGGCACCATCAATTTCAATGGTCAAGAAGTGGTTTACAGAGTTCCGTTGTGGTCGTACCAGCACTAGTGACGCCGAACGTCCAGGTCGCCCAAAAGAAGTGATCACACCGGAAATCGTCGATAAAATCCATGAAATGATATTGGATGATCGGAGAATGAAAGTGCGTGAGTTGGCTCATGCTGTAGGTATCTCAACTAAACAGGTACATCATATTTTACACGAATATTTGGACATGAAAAAACTCTCTGCGAGATGGGTGCCGCGATTGCTCACACTCGACCATAAGCGCAATCGTGTGACCACTTCAAGAGAGTGTTTAGCGATGTTCAGCCGTAATCCGGACGAATTTTTGCGCCGTTTTGTTTCTGTGGATGAAACATGGATCCATCACAACACGCCAGAGACCAAGGAACAATCGAAACAGTGGGTTGCTCGGGGTGAACGTGGACCAAAGAAGGCGAAACAGAGTCTGTCAGCCAACAAGGTCATGGCCACAGTTTTTTGGGATGTACGCGGTGTCATTCACATCGATTATCTCAAGAAAGGTAAAACGATTACCGGCGAATATTATTCAAAGCTTTTGAACAGATTCGACGTTGATTTGAAGCAAAAATGGCCGCATTTGGCTAAGAAGAAGAAAGTGCTGTTCCATCAAGACAATGCACGTGTGCACACTTGTCTAGTCACGATGGCCAAAATTCAAGATTTGGGATACGAACTGCTACCTCATCCAGCATATTATCCAGATTTAGCCCCAAACCTAAAGAAATGGCTGGGCGGTAAGAGATTTGAGTCGAATGAAGAAGTCATTACCGAAACAAACGCGTATTTTGAGAGCTTTGAAAAAACCTATTGTTTGGAGGGAATAAAAGAATTAGAAAAACGCTGGACTAAATGTATCGAGCTAAAAGGTTATTATGTAGAAAAATAAAATGTTTATTTGCGAAAAAAAATTTTGTTTTATTCAAAAAGTCACTGACTTATCAAACCGCCCTCGTATTTACACAATCTGCTTTCACCAATATCGTTGCGGACGTCCGTCTAAAAAAAATCCCTGTGTACTTTTTAGAAATTGGTAATTCCAGGATAAAAACTATATTCGACTTGGTATTTTCCAAAAGAATCTAATCCATTAACCCGTTGGTACACTTTGCTTTCTTATTGAATAAACGCATGACGCATTGCTGAGTAAAATATTTATCGAATTTATTGAGGTAAGAAATTACAGATCAACGGTCATATTTTAATTTTTTTGTTTATTTAAAAAAAAATAAAATGTACAATTTGTTTAATTAATCCAATTGTTATACATATTTTAAAATCTTTTTATACTTGTTATTCTAATAATAAGTTATTTTCAAAAGGAAAAAATAATTTAACTATAACATTATTTTAATTTGTAAAACATATTTTCAGTTCATGAGTGCCCGCTGAAAAACTCATTTCTCTCATATATCAGTTATAATTATTGATTGTGTTTTTCAACGTTATAGAGGATTTTTCATAGCATGTCGATGTGGCCTGTTACTATAGCAACGCCGCCCCAGTATTACCAACCACACCCAGCAGCATTAAATACAATCAAGTCATCCTTTTTACATCCCATTCCCTTCGGAAGTTAAACTATACACAAAATTTTATTTGTTTGGAGGCATGTGCTTTTTTTTTTAAATCTGTAACAACATTTGAAATTCAAAAATACTTTTTATAAGAATTTATTATAATAGTTTATCGCATAAACATAATAAATTCTTCGGGGGACTATTTTAAATTTATATTCTCATTGGTTGTCTCTTTTAAGCATTGCAATGGGTCTAGTTTAAAATAAAAATCTTACGTGGTTTATTAAGGAGAATTTTTTAAATTAATATGTGGATTTAATCGCGATAGTTAAAAAGGTTGCGGCATCAGGTGACTAATTTTCGAACAGCACATTAAGAGAACAACCAACAAAAACAGCATTTTTAGCTTAGTGTTTATAATTCTTCTTAAAATAGGTGAATTTAAATTTTGCGTTAAGTTTTTTAAATTATGTTGTGTGTAAGTTAGGAGTTATCCCCTGGGGATATGGAGAAAATAGAATAGATCCCAGGTATGGTCTGCCTGTCGTAAAAGGAGACTAAAAGACTCCCAATCCAAAGTGTTATGCGACCCGTGCTGATGGATGCATGGCGGTGGGGAAGCACCGTCGCTAACGAAGCCTACAGGAAACCGGGCAAAATCCTCTAGTAGACAGCCTTAGTCCTGTGCAGGAGGCACCTCAGGGCCGGACCACCCCTTTCCCCATACTCGTTGACTGCAAAAAAAGAACTGATAACGCTGGTAGACCGTAATCACGTCAAACTGATACGTGTTCCAGGACGCCAGGAAGTTGCAGGTAATGAGGAAGTAGACGAACTTGTAAGAAGAGGTTCGGAAAAACACAAAAACTACTGGAAAAGCATACCAGGAAACTAATACGGGAAATAAAACATAAAAGGACCGTGCCATAGAAGGACGGCAGAACTGTTACCGATGAACAGGAATCAGCTAAGAATCACAAAGGGACTGTATAATGGAGGCCTGGCCTGCGGGTAATGCAGCGGGGATCTGGGGGTGGTGGAGCGCGTGCTGTACTGCTGCGGGGCGCCGGGGAGGATGGGTGGAGTTTGGGCGGCTACATTGTTCCCACCCAGCAGAGAACTTGTACAAGGTACGAAGGTTCTGGATTGAGTGCAGCGTGGTTTTAGGTCCCAGGGATTGCCTGTATTTTTCGGTCCGGTGTCTCGCGGCGGCGCAGTGTGTGTTTTGCTGTTTTCGGGTCCTTGCCGGGCGGTCTGCGGGTTGGGTCTCCATTGTCCAATGATACAAAAACACACAGGTAAGATACAATGGGCTAACAGGCCTAAGTGTCACCTGAAGCAACAGCCAGACAGACCTAAATGGGGGACACAGTCAGTGAAGTCTCGCAGTAGACCTTGAGCTTTCAGACTCGTAACCTCTCCTTAAAGGATTTTTTCCACCTCTGCAACAAAAAAAAGTTAGAAGTTGTTTCTTTTTAAATAAGCAGCAAGCTTACAAGTAATTGGAGCAAAATCCAAGAAGGATTAGGTTCTTCAGTGCTCTTTCTGCTGCATAAGCGGTGTTTCTTTACATATATTTTTTCTCGAACATGGGAAAAGTAACTGGAAAATTTATTATGATTATTATTTAACAATTGGGTCGGGCCTGACAAAACCTCTTGGTTAAGATATTTTGTGCCATCCCTTGATTTATTTATTAAGTGACTTCTGGGTTTAATCTGAAAGATTAGTGATCTTGCATAACAATTTCTAAGATCTTCATAGGTAGAAAGTTGCCTTGCCGAACGATCTTATTCTTTTTTGTGATAGTCACTTTCTACGAGAAGATAGTATACAGATTCTTTGTCCTCGCCACATAATCTGCTGGAATTATTTTTCACTTTTATGCTGGAAAATTTAAATACCAACTCTTTACAGTGGAACACTTATAGCTGAAGATTTTGTAAATGTCAAAGGTGAATGTTAGGTTAGAATTTGTTTGTTTCTAAAAGCATAATTTTAATGGTTTTAATTTTTATACGAAGCTTCTTAAAAAGACTTACCTTTAGAAATGACTTAAGAGTCATTACATAAAATAGAAAAAAATGAAAGTAAAAAATTTGATGAGTAGCTTTTTATGCCTTGAACAGACGTTGATTAATAATTGATATCACTGTGACGATTAAAACGTTTATTTTGTTGTAAAAACTCAGGATTTTAAAGTGATCTATTTACATATTGGAAAATGTTTACTGTTCACATTCGTACCAAAATTTAAAAAAAAAAAACAGTAGTCGCATTTGACATCTCACCTTAGTATTAAGCAATTTTAAAATTATATAAAAAAAATGGGTCAGGTATTATTTGAAATGATTGAATAATTTTTTTTAATAAAAATTGTATTTTATTTAATTGACACTGACTGTGACAGAAATCAACCTCAAAATGGCCAAATGATAGCCGACTCTAACCGCGCGCTCATTCGTTAAATCAATTCTCGGAAAAATGGTTGACGTTTATAGTTAACGTCCATCTGACGGTCAACTCTAACCTCGCGCTCATTCGTCAAATCAAATGTTACTGTTACTGTAACACATTTCACGAAATGACCCCCTCAAATTGCGAGTAAGCGAGAGACGAAAGATGTTACACATGCAGGAAAATGAGTGCAAAGATGTTACACATCAATTAAATTTAATAACTGTATTAAATGAAAAATTCAGAAATGCAAGATTGTTATGTAATATTGACAAATTGACTTTTTTTTTTTAAATGATATACGTGGATCAATAAGAGTAATATTTAAAATAGAGCGTATTTTATCATTAAAATGAGTTAAAAATAAAAACCTTAGAAGAGCTTATACCAGATCAGATTGTCATATCAAAAGTTATTGATTTGAAACAATCAATACATGTATTTTTATTAACCGTTTTCCTCGTCAGCAGTACCTTCTGTAAAGTTAGTTAAATCAAAAATCAAAAAAATTTGTGTTGTACCTACTTACTAGAAATTTTTCTATTTTGGATACTGCATGAAAATGAATGAGTTGTAAAAACTAAATGCGAGTTTTATATAATTTTTAGAAGTTGTTGGTTAGAAATTGTCTAAAATAACCGATACAAATGAATTTTAATTAGTAAAGAAATACCGTGTATGCGGTTAAAACGATAGACGTTATTTGTTTTTAAATTTGTACCAAGAGATTAAAAAACAAATTTGGATCTGTTTGCGTTTTTCTTACCTTTACATTTTGTTTTTTCTTAATAAGGTTTACAAGTCATTACATAAAATAAAAAGAAAACACAAAAGTGCGCGTTCGCGGAAGACCCCATGAGGTGGACACAAAGTGTAGGACTCACCTCAAACATGTTAAGAATACCCATTAAAACTTACTCCTTTCTCTGTAGACATTGTTTGAGCGTGTGGAACAACCGTTTTTCTTTCTTTCTTCGCACGATCAGTCCTAGGTTTAAGCTCTTCTTCAGTCTGTCGCGCTTTTCTCGCGCTCTTCCTGTCGAAGCTTTTTTACTACCTTCACTGTAAAGTAATTTCTCCCTTTCATTTTTCTGCTGATTTAAGAATTTTCCCCTCTAAGCTCTCCGGTGACACTTGGCACTTAAGAATCTCTTTCAGCTGAACCATGGACAACTAAAGAATACATGTTCTGCATCCCTACCTGTATCACAATCTGGAGAATTGTCCGACTTAAACCTATGGAGATAGGCACCCATGTCCAAAAACCATCTGCGTCAAGTAGAAGTTAACTTCATCATGTTCACAGTTTATCCATTTGTCCAGATTTGGAATTAATTTGTGCGTATAACGTCCTTCTGCCGATATATTTACAGTAACTGCCATTGTTGTAGGCTGTTTTCTGCTTGTCCCTCCGGAGTTGTTCCGAAATAGAATCTATAAAAATATAACTTCTATATCTATATTAAAAAGCAACAAAATATTTTAAAATTTGTTGTTGCAGATATTTTTTAAATAAAATTTATAAATATAATAAGTTTTTTTTTTATGAAAATAGTCGCAAAACGTCGCAAAAGACCTATCGTGTGGGCCGCGGACGGCCCGCACTGCGACTATTAAAAGGGGAAGGGATTATAGAAAGGAAATGATTGTGGACACGCTTTTTAAAAAGTTGTAGGTCATAGTTCTCTGAAAAAACTGATTTTGGAAGCTTGTTCCATTCTGTAGCAGCCCTGTAAAAGAAGGATTCTTGATGGAGATTGGTCCTTGTAGTGTCAATCGTGAGAGTAAATGGGTGAGACTGATCAGCTAGCCGAGTTCTTTGGCCGAATTTGGCCAATGGTGGTACAAGAGTTTTTATTTCTCTGGAGCATCTGCCATGGAAATATCTGTAGAGCAATGACTGGTCTGCAACTTTTCTTCTATGTTCTAGAGGGTGAAGGGTATCTGTGAGAGTTGAGATGTTTATCAAGCGAATGGCTCTTTTCTGAATGAATCTAGAAGACGAAGATAATGCCTTGGTGCTGAACCCCAAATGTGCGAGCAATACTCCAGAAGAGGTCGGATTTAAGCCTTGTACGTCGTCAACAGTTGATCAGGAGTAAAAAACTTTCTAGCTTTCCACAGAAAACCTAGCCTCTGGCTTGCTGACTTTGCGATGTTAGCAACATGGTCATGCCAAGACATATTATTAGACACCGTGACTCCCAAAATCGAAATGGAGGGACTTGGTTTAAGGGTATTTCCGGACATTGTGATGGGATGATTTGAGGAATTCACTTTCTCGGAAAACGTGGCACTTTGTGTTTTTTGGGCGTTGAACTAAACAAGATTGTTGGTTTCCCACTTGACGATTGCTTTAAGATCTTTATTGATTGAATCAACCTGTTCCTGCCTGAGTCTATTTGTATCATTCACCGAAAGTGTTCGATAGGATGTGAAAGTTGAGACAAGTGTGCTATCGTCTGCGAAAGTAATATATATATAGCTAAATAAATCATCAGCGCTTTTATGTATGCTCGTCGGTTGCTTGTACTTTTGACATGCCTTTTTTTTAAAACAATTTTGATCTGATCGAGATACATTGGCTTAGGTCGACCTCTACCAAGTCGCCCAATCACACTCGCTTTATAAATCTGTTTTATCCATTCTCTTTACATGTCATCTAAGCATTCCATTATCTATCTTTGGTACTACAACTTCTCTTATACCACAGCGTCGCTTTATCACACTATTCCTCACTTTATCTATATGCATAACTTTATGAACAGCCAGAACGTGTTAAAAAGACTATGCATAGAGGAGTGCTGGTTCCTACACTTATGTATGGTATTGCATGTTGGGTTTGGTAGAAGAAGCATGAAAATAGGATTAATGCTGCGAAGATGAGTAGTCTGAAAAGTATAGCCGGAGTGACTCGGTTAGATAAAGTAAAGAATAGTAAGATAAGGGAACTCTGTGATGTAAAAGAAAAAGTGGTTACAAAAATAGATAAAACAATGCTCGGATAGTTTAGTCACGTTGAAAGGAAGGATGAAGGAATATTGACGAAACAAATTTTTAAGGCGAGTGTGAATGGACAAGTCGGTAGAGGTCGGCCTCGTATCTACACGTATGTATGTATCTATAAAAGTCACCCCAACCTTTACTTCTCAGACTACTCATCTCCCCAACATTGATTTTACTTTTATGCTTTTTCTACCAAACCCAACATTCATTACCATACGTAAGTGTAGGAGTAAGTTTAGGAACCAGCACTCATATATGCACAGCCGGTCGTGCCTCTTTTTGACACATTTTGGATGCTAATAAAGTTATACAGCGCCCCATTCATTTTTCACTACTAACACCCTTCGCTCAATATCGTGGTTATACTTTCCGTCTCTTATAAACTTTGAACTCAAGTATGCAAACGCATTTATTTGTTTCATTATTTCTTTTTCAATTAGCACATCACAGTTTGTCATGCTTTCTTCTATTTTTAAAAGAGCTTACTTTCACTTTCATCCCTTTGAATTTTAGAGTATCATCAAATTTATTTAAATTTTTAAGCGGCAGTACGGACCAGCCAAGTTTACGGCAATAAGCTCTGAGGGTTATTTTATTGCTTTGCCACAGACGGCCCAAATAAAGGTTGTTAAACTATTCACTTCTATATATAAGTCTATCTTCTTTGCTTCCGATGAGTTCGTACAAACTCTTACGAAAATGTACAAATGAAACTAGGAAAGGTTTGTAACACAGCACCATTTATTTAATTTTTTAAAATAATTTCCACCACAGGCAATACAACTCTCCATCCACAGAAACCAATCATTAAACCACATCTTGCTAGGGAGTATGGCGCACTCGTTCTTCTTAGCCCTTAAAAGTTCTTCATAACTGGCTCATGAGCTTCATGCAAGATCACTTCTTACATGTGGCAGTTGACGGTATTTCTTCTAATGCGTTAAAAACCAATGCTGTGGTCCCCCAGGATTCTATCCTGTCCCCCACCCTATTTCTTTTACACATCAACGACCTCTTGAAAACCACCACGAACCCCATTTACAGTTTCGCAGACGAGCGCACACTTGTCTTAACTTTCACATCCTACTGATTACTTTCAGTGAATGATACAAATAGACTTAGGCAGGAACAGGTTAACTCCATTAATAGAAATCTTGAAGCAATCGTCGAGTGGGAAATCAACAGTCTTGTTTAGTTCAACGTCCAAAAAACACAAAGCGCCACGTTTTCCAAGAAAGTTAATTCCTCAAATCACATCATCACAATGTCCGAAAATACCCTTGAATCAAGTCCCTCCATCTCAATTTTGGGAGTCTAATAATATGTCTTGGCATGACCATGTTGCTAACATCGCAAAGTCAGCAAGCCAGAGGCTAGGTTTTCTGTGGAAAGCTAGAAAGTTTTTTACTCCTGATCAACTGTTGACGACGTACAAGGCTAAAATCCGACCTTTACTGGAGTATTGCTCGTACATTTGGGGTTCAGCACCAAGACATTCTCTTCGTCTTCTAGATTCCATTCAGAAAAGGGCCATTCGGTTTATAAACACCTCAACTCTCACAGATACCCTTCACCCTCTAGAACATAGAAGAAGAGTTGCAGACCAGACATTACTCTACAGATTTTCAAGGCAAATGCTACAGAGAAATAAAAACTCTTGTACCACCATTGGCCACATTCGGCTGACGAACTCGGCACGCTGATCAGTCTCACCCATTTACTCTCAAGATTGACACTACAAGGACCAATCTCCATCAAGAATCCTTCTTTTACAGGACTGCGACAGAATGGAACAAGCTTCCAAAATCAGTTTTTTAAAGAACTATGACATGCAACTTTTCAAAAAGCGGGTTGACAATCATCTCCTTTCTATAATCCTTCACCCTTCTGATAGTTGCAGTGCGGGCTGTCCGCGGCCCACACGATAGGTCTACCCTTTTTGCGACTATTTTCAGTAAAAAAAACCGTCTTCCTTTGAGCTTCCCTTGTACATGGGTGTCTATAAGAAGGGTGCTTAAGCAGTTTCAGTGCTGAAACATTTGAGTACATTTTTATTAACAATATCTAATTTTACCAATAACAAGGTTTCAAAAATCTAATTATTGTTGACTTATCGTCATAACTATTAATAAATGCATTTTTGTGAAACGTTACAAGAAAGTACAGCCCTTAATCCCAATTTTTTAATATGTATCCGTTTTATCGATGAGGTCTCATTTACGCGACAAAAAATTTTTAATTCACATAATGCATACCAATTAATAATAATAATAATTAATAACTTTATCATTACTTTATACCAGCATCGGTTATTACTTTATAATTTTTAAATCAAAATATTCCTAAAACGGTACACAGTATCGAGTTTTACCAAGAGTATATTTTTCATGTAAAATTAAATAATGTTTAAGTTTACTTAAAATTTTGATTAATAAATCTAACCTTTTAAAAGTAATGTTCAATACTACTTGATACGAACCGTGTAACTAGCGCCCTCTATGAGAGTCAGATATAAAAACACTTTCATGGGATGTATCAGCTTCTTAAACATATTCGTATAAAATTTCATTAAAATGTTTCCTCTAGTTTCGGCAAAATCGTAATAAATGTGTATACATTTTTTTCTTCAACGCTCTTTATCTCGAATGGCGTTACGAACATTTTTTACAAAGCAAATCTCTTTTATTTTTCAGTTTTCTACCTATCTTAGAGACGGGGTCACCTTTTTTTTAAACACCCCGTATGTATGTTAATAAAAAGAAAATTATTTTACTCAAACAATGAAATAACTTTGAAATGTAACTTAAATTAATATTAACCGCTTTTAATATTGGAAATCATAATTTAATGCTGCTATAAAAGTGAGAAAAAATAACATCGCTTTTTTTAACGTATGATAAGTTGCAATAAATTTTAGTATAAACCAAATTATATTAAACACATATTCAATTACTTCACATCCTCGGAACAAATATTTGATAAACAACGAATAAATCAAGCAGCGGGATGCCACGAATCGCCTGTGGACGAATATGAAGACACCCCCGTCGAAAACTCCACGGCTCCCTGGTTGCATAACGACCCCCTGTCGGGTTCGAACTCGCACCCTCGCTAAATAACCGCCCGGCCGGTGCAATAAATATTAATTCACTTTTTTATGGTGGATCGTTTTAATGTGTTAATTTGGCATTTGTGTTTTGACATATTGAACGTCGTAAACAGTTGAATAGACAAAGGCTTGATGATAGCTGTAGTGAGAAGTTGCGGCATATGGTGGAAGTGATAAAATTAATAAAAAAATCTTATAAAGTAGCAACGCATTGTTCATTTAATCTTTTTATGCTAAAGCATATGGACAAAGACACTGATTGTTGCACTTGATTTTAAGAGCAATAGTTAGGTGCGCACGGTGATCAGTTTTTACTCAGGTAAACAAGCATGCAGTCTCTTTTATAGGTTATTTGCTCATCAAGTAAAATGTTTAAAGTCTTCTTCTTCTTCTACTTGTTAAAGATCTAGATGATATGTTGATTTCGGACTTGCCTCTGTAATATTTCCTGAGATGTGGACTGCCAGCTGTCTTTTCATCTCCTTGGTGATCTTCCGGGTGGACGGGTCCCTTCTGGTTTTCCCTCTAGTACAATGCGTGGTAGTCTATCGTCGGTCATTCTCTTCACGTGGTTATACCATTCTATTCTCCTCTGCCTTCCTTATCTCACCACATCCTGTACGTCGCATTGTGCTCTAATGTCAATGTTTCTTACGTGATCTTTTCTTGTTTTCCGGCTATTGTTCTCAGTACTGACATTTCGGCGACTCGTAGCATTCTTTTGGTCTTGTTGGTATTCTCTCTCGCTTCTATACCATATGTCATTATTGGCCTGACGCATGTCTTATATATTTTGATCTTACTCTCCTTTCGCATATAATGATTAGCACATACAGTTTTTCTTAGAAATCCTGATATTATGGCTGATTTGTTAATTTGTTAAATTGCATGACCTGCTCTATGGGTTTATTATCTATTACCAGCTTGCATCTCATTGGCTCTCTAGCGATGGTCATGGTTTTCGTTTTACCTATGGATATATCCATATTGAGTTGCTGACTGATCTGGTAGAACTTAAATAACTGTCTCTGTAGGTCATTCTCACTTTCTGCGAATATTGCATTGTCGAATATTGCTATATTGGCAGGGTCTTCTTTTTCCTTTAGGATTTTTATGACTTCTTCCAGGCGGACTTTTGGTGTCAAATGCCTTGGTAAGGTCGACAAAGAAAATATGTTTAAATGTTTAAAGTAATCCTAAGAAAAACATACTTTATTCAGGTAAATGAGAAAACAAACCAACACTCATGATAAAAAAATTATTCACGTCAAACGAAATGGAAGATTGAGGCTAAACCACTTTATTTTTTGAAAGTCTTAATTTTGGGATTGGTATAGTAAAATCCCACAAGCGGGTCGTCTTATTGAGGATATTTACCGTTGGAATCTTTTCCTCTCAACATTTCTTTGTATTGTTTAAATTTATTTAATTTTTCTAACTCGTTCCAGTAAACATTGTAATCATTGTTTTTAAATTTGTAATAAACCTGTATTTATACTTGTCGGTTTTGTTTTTGGATGATTAGAAAAAAGTGCGAAGAGCCTTGAAGCTGAAATACGTTGCTTGTTTAGCTCGTTTTGTTGGTACTAAATTAAAAAAATACGATTAAATTTGTTTGATGGTGCTTAATTTATTTTTAGTTATTTTTCTTTAAAATCACTTGGCGCCCTGACGTGGTTTAGTATTTTCGGTTTTTCAGTTAGTTGGTCTTCTTCTTCTTTTTTAATCAGATCTGTCGATCTGTTAATTGGGTTGCGTTAGGATCTTTTGGGATGTCGATTGCCAGCTGTTCTTTCATCTTTTAGGTGGTCTTCCTGGGGGTCTATCTCCCACTGGTCTGTTCTGGAATGCTATCCGCGGTAGTCGATCCTCTGCCATTCGGGTTACATGAGCGTGCCGCCCCACTCTCACCACGTCCTGCACTTGACATTTATCTCTTATAACCTCGTTCCTGACTCGGTATCTTCTTGTATTTCCAAATATGATTCTTTGGGTTTTCATTTCTGTTACACGCAGCATGCTTTTTGTTTTAGTTGTCTCTTCTCGAGTTTCAATACGGTAAGTCATGATTGGCCTAACGCAAGTCTTGTGAATTTTGACCTTGCTGTCAATACGCATATATTTATTTTCCCATACCACCTGTCGTAAGCATCTTGCTATTGCGGTCGCCTTGACTCCGTAGATCATTTATTGGATTGTGGTGGTCCGATATATTTATGCCCACGTACTTAAACTTGGATACTTGCTCGATAAGTTGATCTTGGACTACGAGCTTACATATTATGGGTTCTCTGGTTAGGGTCATGCACTTTGATTTTCCTACTAATATGTTCATGTTTAGTTGTGATGCTGTTAGATGTAATTCATGGAGCTTTAGTTGTAGATCTCTGTTTCTGCGATGAGAACTGCGTCATTGGCCTATCATATTATGTTAATTTTGTTTCGGCCCATTCGATAACCGAGATCCATCGCTGATACTTCTTCTATAATTTTGTCCATTGTTAGGTTGAATAGAAATGGGCTGAAACTGTCTTCCTGTCTGATTCCTCCTGGTGTTCTTATGTTTTTCGTGTAGCTGTCTCCTGCTTTAATCTTTGTGTAGTTGCTGGTTTTTAGATTTTTTATAACTTTGACGATGTTGTCGGCCCTTTCTCTCTCCTTTAGTAAGTCGATAACGTCAGTCAGACGTACTTTGTCAAATGCCTTGGTTAGGTTAGGTTAGGTTAGGATAGTGAGGTCGACAAAACATAGGTGATGTCGACAAAACATAGGTATGCTGGCACGATGTATTCGATTTCTTCTTCTTTTAATTTTTTGATTATCAATAAGGCATCTGTAGTGGATCTGTTTCGTCCAAAACCTGTTCTTCTTTCAAGAATTATTGCCCAAAATAACAGCTTTTCTGAACGAAAGAGGTGATGCCACTTAGAAAAACGGAAAATGGCTGACAGATTTGGTATTTTTAAAAGACATCACCATGCATTTAAACACCATTAACTTGAAGCTTCAACGTAAAGGAAAAACTATTGTTGTGATGATAAGCGCAATAAACGCTTTCAAAAGTAAGTTGCAACTCATGATAGATCAAATGAAAAGAAAGGATCTGAAACATTTTCCGTCTTTGAAAGCAATGATTCTTCAGTCGAATTATCATATTTATGAGGCAAAATTATCGAATATTTTGGGTCAATTTAAAACACGTTTTTATGATTTCAGTAAATTGGCAAATATCACGTCATTTATGAGTTATCCTTTTTCGTGTAAAAACATTGAGAAATTAGCTACTAAAATAGCAAGTCAATTCAACATGGACTTATGTTCTGTTATAAATGATTTATTGCAAATTTCAACAGATATACATCTCAAAGCCACAACATCTGATACAAAATTCTGGTCTTTTATATCTGAATATAAAGGTCAATTGTTACAAAAACGGAATAAATGTGCATCGGAGGTTGAGATTTTTAAAGTGCTATGTATGGTCGATACTTCTTTACGGAATGGAATGTTGGATCCATAAAGTCAACAACAAGTCAAATTGAAAGCGCTCGAGATGTGGCTTTACCGCAGAATGCTCAAGATACCGTGGACTGAAGAATAACAAACGTAGAAGTTCTGTCCAGCATTAACAAAGAACGTGAACTGTTAACTACCATTAAAAAGAGAAAGACTGCATATCTGGGGCACGTCATGAAGAACAAAAAAAAATTGTTCTGGTTACGGAACATAAGACAGTGGACAGGAATGAATGACATACAGACCCCAATTTATACCGCAAGGGATAGAGATGAGATGGAAAATGTAATCGCAAACATCCATTAGTGGATAGCATCCGAAGAAGAAGAAGAAGTGCATCGGAGGAACACAACGAAATCTGGTCTTGGAGGACAACTAGAGTATAATTAAACTATGCGAAAAATACGGATAAATACGGATAAGGGAAAGAAATATACAAGGAAGAAGAGACATCGGTTTATTAAACAAAGTATTGTGGAATAAACATATTTAAAAACATAACAAACACCGAATATACAATAGTATCGTCAAAAGCATAGTTACATACGGCAGTCAGGTATGGCAACTAAAACAAAGGTCAGAAAAAGCCTTTAGAAGCAACAGAGATGGACTTCTGGAGGCGTGCGGCAGGAATATCCAGACTGGAACGAATAAGAAATGGCAGGATCAAAGAGATTATGGGAATTGGTCATAGCATTGTAGAGGATATTAGAATAAAACAACTTAAATGGTATGGAGCAGAGAATGAGAGAAGAAATAGACAAAGAAAAAAGAGAGAGAGAGAGGTTTGGGAGAGGATATATGTGAGGACAGGGATCAATGGAGACTGAAAATCGGAAGACGTCGAATAACGTTCTAAAACCTATTGGAAGAAGAGATAAATATCCGAATCTAAGGCAAATCGCCCTTCAACTGTCGGCAATGTTTGAGTCAACTTACTTGTGCGAATCTGCATTTTCTGAAATGAAAATAATTAGTCAAAATATCGCAATCGATTAACTAACGAACATTTGTCATCATGCTTGCGATTAGCACTCGGTAATTACGTACTATCTTATGAAAAGTATGCTGAGAACATGCAGTGCCACGCTTCAACATCCAAAGTCACTCTTTAAAGTTTAATACCGGAACTCTTTTGTTTTGTAACACCCGATAAACTCGCAATTTCGAATAATAAAGAGTTTTTCATTGATATTTTAGAGCAGACCTACACTTACCTTGACTAAAAAATCCGTATTGTGCGGTAAACCAAATATCTATACCACGTATGCACCTTACCCAGACGACAATTCTGCATCACACTTACTTGCGGCCACTCTGAGTCGATCAATCCTAGTATCACAATATTGAGGTAGATCGCCAGCAGTTCAAGTTTGAGCACCCCTGTTCTAACCATTTGGTATGGGCATCTAAAATAATTACAAAATATTTTCCTAAAAATGAACCCATAAAAATAATTACAAAATATTTTCCTAAAAATGGACCCATAAAATCTAAATAACGCCACCAAGGTTCCATTGGCCAAGGTCAGTTATTCAAAACAGATTTAGGAGGTGATGCTTATTTACCAGACACGTTTCACATGTTTTACAGAGATCTTCTATTACTTCGTCTAAACCCGGCCACCAGAAATAAGATCTTGCCAAACTTTTCATCTTTACTACCCATATGAGAAATATGTAAATGCTGTAATATATTATTTCTAAAAATTTATGGTATAACTACTCTATTATTCCGTGACGAACAATCTGACTCTAAACTAAGTTCATTTTTTAATGTATTAAAAACTGAACAATCTTGATCAAAGTTAAATGTACGATAAATAATAAATTTACAGTTTCGCAGACGATAGCACATTTGTCTCAACTTTCACATCCTTTCGATCACTTTCGGAGAATGATACAAAAAGACTCGGACAGGAACAGGTTGATTCCATCAATAAAGATCTTGAAGCGATCGTCGAGTGGGGAACCAACAATCTTGTTTAGTTCAACGCCGAGAAAACACAAAGCACCACGTTTTCCAAGAAAGTGAATTCCTCAAATCATTTCATCACAATATCCGGAAATACCCTTGAATCAAGTCCCTTCATCTTGATTTTGGGAGTCACGATGTCTAATAATATGTCATGGCATGACCATGTTGCTCGCACATTTGGGGCTCAGCACCAAGGCATTCTCTTCGTCTTCTGGATTCCATTCAGAAAAGGGCCATTCGGTTGATAAACAGCTCAACACTCACAGATACCCTTCACCCTCTAGAACATAGAAGAAGAGTTGCAGACCAGTCATTACTCTACAGATATTTCCATGGCAAATGCTTCAGAGAAATAAAAACTCTTGTACCACCACTGGCCACATTCGGCCAAAGAATGGAATGGAATGGAATGGAACAAGCTCCCAAAATCAGTTTTTCCAGAGGACTATGACCTGCAACTTTTCAAAAAGCGGGTTTACAATCATTTCCTTTCTATAATCCCTTCCCCTTATAATAGTCGCATTGCGGGTCGTCCGTGGCCCACACGATAGGTCTACCCTATCGACTATTTTCAGTAAAAAAAATGGCTTGTTGTCGATAACTAATGTAAATTTTTGACCAAATAAATATGAATGAAATTTTGACAACCCAAATATTACAGCTAAACCTTACTTTTCTATTTGACAATATTTCACACTAGCAACAGATAAAGTTCGCGAGGCATAAGCTATCGGTTTTTCTTTTTCCCTAATTCTTTTTATTTTACCTTTTACCCACTCTATTCTACTTCTTTTATTGGCTTATTTTCTCAATTTTTAAAACTCATTTTATCTGCTATTTTATTTGTTCTCGGCCACTTAGTTCTTGCTTGTAGGTATCTCTTTATCGTTACGTAGTTTTGGTTTGCAAAAATGGCTTTTAAAATAGCGATAATAATTAATAAGCGTCGTAATACAAGAGTTTTAAACATTACCGACAAAGCAAACAATTACAAAAGTTCTCTTTCAGCTTGGGAAATAATAGAATAATAATTGCTTTTTATGACAGCGTAATACATAGCAAACGTTAAGCATTGCTCATACCACAGGGTTGTAATTCAATTAATACCCTATTCCCCTTGAAACGTCAAGAGATGTTTGGATAAAGGAATTAGAAAACAGAGCAGCAGGCCGCAAAACTCGTGCCCTTCTCATCTACCATTGAATACTCTTCTACTTAATTATTAAAAATTATGAAAGACCTAGCGGCACTTGTTCTTCATGTTTTTTAGTACGACTTTTCGGATATTTAAGTCATTATTTGCTTACTTTTCAGCATACCTTTAAATTTATAATTTGAAGTAGGTATGTTAAACCGACAAATCTAATTTTGTCGTAACGTTGAATTTGGTTACATTTTGTTAACATTTTTTATTTTATTTAGCCTTACTTTTGAGTCTAAATTATTAAAATATTTTTTTATCATTTCCTTTACCTAATTTTTATAAATATATAATTGTTTGATGTTTTATATCTTAGATGGTTTCCTGAATTGGCATCACTTAATAAAGCACTTGATGAATGAACTCTTTGGAAGTTTCAGCTTCAAATAAACTATAGTTTCAACAAACTAAAAAACACGTTTTTAAAATTAATCAAATTAAAAAATTTCATCCCGTATAACAGATATTCTATATAGGTATCTATTGTGAATCTACTACTTTCCAAAGTCAATTAAAAAAGTTTTTAAGAAGCACCATATTTTTTGCTTTGATTATAAGTGACTCACCTGTTTTTTTATCGATAATTTTTTTTGTTGAGATTACCAAGGAAATATCATAAACGCGAATTGCTATAAAAATGTATTGTTGAAAATCAGTACCTACTTCCAACAGTACAGTTCCTCTTTGAGAAATTCCTTGATTTCTTAAACGACTCAATACGGCCCTGGAGCTGATAAAAGTTCATCTAAAAACACGTGCAGTTTTTGCAATCCACTAAAATGCTTTGATCACGCCCTCATCACGTGAAAAATTAGTAATCGGTAATTTAAACCGTGCAAACCGTGCAATTTAAAAATCAGCCAAAAAATACGTGCATTTATTATCCCTCCAGAACATTACGAAATTGTCGCGCGCAATTGTAGCAACCAACTATACGGTCGCGTGACAAGATGGTTACGATTGTTGACCACTAAAAACGCTGAATTTAACGCGAACAAGAAGTCACGTTCGAACCGGCTTTCGGCCTCTCTTTCTCTTTCCCATTTTGACCGTCAAAGAATGCACAACGCCCGCCGCTAAGAGCACGGCTTTCAAACACCACGTGGTAAAACGCACATCAATAATTAGATAAAATAAATGAAATTCAAAGCTAACAACCAGTGAAATTATTCTGAAGATACAGGAGGCTTGAAACTGTAAGGTCCATGTATTAAATTACACAATATATTCTCGATGACAAGTGTGTTGTTTTATTTACTGTGATAACAAAATTCGCGGCGATAAAAGGCAGAAAACCCTTTAGCCATTAGTAGGTAAAAAACAAATCGAGCCAGCTTCACTGATTTATCGAAGGAATCCAACAACTACGTTTCGGAAGACATCGTCGAATAGCAAGAGTGAGTCGAAGCCACAGAGGTTCCGGTGGTGAAGCTGCCCACACCTCAGAGCATTTCTCCAGCTTGTCGATTCTCTACTTCTACCTTCTTGTCGTCGTCGCCGGCGCGCATGTATCAAAAACCGTCAACGATCAATAAAGGTGTACTTTTATTTTAATAGACAGATAAAATTAAAAACTTTAGAATTAAACACAGAACCAAATTTATTTGACGTTTGGTCAATTTAACTAAAAACCATCTTCAAAAATTGTACTTATCGGCATTTTGCTCTACAAAGCGGTGTTAAAAGTTCATTTTTAATTAGATTTAAAGGAAACATTTTATTTTCAACAGACAGTGTCATGTCATTACTCATAAAATAGTAAACAAATAGATTATTTTTGTATTGCGGTGCGGCGTTGCCGGCGTCAACTAGATTTCTGTAGACAATAATAATAAGATATAAATACTAATGCAAACCGTTGACATTAGAAAAAAATGTTATAAAACTTTTTTTCTCTGCATACTGTAATATGTTTTGTGTCTTAAGGAACGCACTAATTTCGGGTACACCCTGTACAAGTTAAGTCGCCATGTCGAAGCCACACATCCCTGTCCAACACCTTTTTCATAGTTAAAACAGTCCATGTTATTTCCGTTTATCCTGACACAAGCAATGGAATCCTCGTAAAGTGATTTTAGTGCTCGTATCAAACTACCGGTCACTCCATACATACCTAGACAATGTCGAACACAATTTATTCCTTACTTTTCTGTCATGGGCTTTTTTAAAGTCTACAAAAGTGCAGTAAGCCTTTTTACTTCTAGCCAAAATTTTTTTGAGTATGCCTCGTAATGAAAAGACCTGATCCATGCATCTTTTATCCTGCTTGCACATCTTTTTATCAGTTTAATTCGTCACACTTTTTATCAATACCTTTGCATACATTTTGCCGACGATGCTGAGTAAACTAATACCTCGGTAGTTTTTGCAGTCCTCATTATCATAAGCCTGTTTGCGTCCTCTGTTGAACATAGGCCTCTCCTTACTGGAATCATGTCCTCCTGGTGTTGGCTATTTGCATCAAATCTCTACCATCGGTACTCTTAATGTCATCCACCTATCTCATAGGTGGTCTTCCTTGTGGACGCTATTGTGGCCTCGGTCGCCATTGTAAGACTCTCTTCGTCCATCTATTATCTTTGAGTCGTGCTATATGGCCTGCCCATTTCCATTTTAATCTGGATATTCCTTTGATCACATCTAACACCTCTGTTTTTTGCCGTATCCATTCAGTTGCAGTCCTGCTGCGAACCTTTTTTCTTTATAAAGAGGAACGGTAACTGCCTTGCACCAGCCTCCTGGTACGCTGCTGCTCCTTCAGCAAAGGTTAAAAAAGCTGTAAAGCAGACTAGCTACCACGTTTTGTATAGCCTTCAGCATTTTAACATTTTATACTGTCGTACCCAGCAGCTTTACCCAATTTCATACTGTTCAACGCTTCCACAATTTCTGTCGTACTAATTTCACTTTCGTTGCAATTTTCACTTATGTCCCCAAATTGGTCTTGCGCTTGTGCGTATCCTCTCTATCAAATTCTGCGTGTATTTAATAGTCAAGTAGGGCTGTTCGGCAATTGTCGTGTGTTGTTTTAGTTCCCGTTCTAATCCGAAAAATTTTGACTCTCGATGTGCCTTTCATTCCAAATTCAATTCTAATAAAATTTGGTGCAAGTTTTTAGAAAATTCTTTTCTTCTTCTTCTTCTTCTTCTTTTTCTTAAGACATTTGTCTTGTTTTTCCTCATATATTAGCACTCATAGCAGCCGCAACTGGGATTCTGATGTCCAGCTCTCGTGCCACCTCTTGGGCGGTCGTCCTGGTGGTCTGTTACCTTCAGGCTTGTTGTGCTTAGTAGCTCTTACGAGGCGGTTTCCAGGCATTCTGTCTACATGATCCCTCCAAGCTCTCTTTCGGACTCTGGACCATCTTACTACATCTTGAATGCCGCAGGTAGCTCTGATGTCTTCGCTCCTCTGCCTGTCGAGTAAAGTATGTCCTGTTATGGTCCTTAGGGTTCTCATTTCGGCTGCTCTTAAAATTCTCTTTGTTGCTGCTGTTTCTGCTCTCGTTTCAGTAGCGTAGGTCATTACTGGTCTTACGCAGGTCTTATAGATTCTTGTTTTGCTCGCTATAGACATGTGCTTGTTCCTCCTTATCACATCTCGTAGGAATCTTGATAGTCTTGCTGCTTTGATTGTTTGTGACTTGACTTCCGACTTAAGATCACGGTTACTGGTTATTTGAGCACCCAAGTATTTAAATGACATAACCTGTGCCACGCTCTTGTTATATAATACCAGTTTACATCTTTTGGGATCTCGTGATATTGTAAGAGATTGTGTTTTTTCTTGCGAGATGATCATGTTATACTGTTGTGCAGTTTGCTCGAATTTAAATAGCATTCTCTGTAAATTGTCCTCGTCTTGCGATATAATGACCGCATCATCAGCATAACAGATTATTTTAAACTCCTGATCTTCCATCCTGTATCCTTTTCCCACCGTTTTGACTTCGTCGATTATTTTATCCATGACGATTTTGAACAAAATAGGGATAAGGCTATCTCCTTGTCTTATACCTGTTGATATGTCTATCCTTTTTGTTAGCTTCTGTTTAACTCTTATAAACGTAGAATTTCCGGTATTCAATTCTTTAATTAATGCGATAAGATGAGAGTCCAAATTTCTTTCCTCGAGCAGTGCAAGCACATCCTTCAGTCTGACTCTATCAAAAGCCTGTTTTAGATCAATAAAACACATGTAAGCAACATTGTTGTATTCTATTGCTTTTTCAGCTATCTGTCTAAGAATAAAAATCCCGTCGATGGTGGATCTATTTTGTCGAAACCCTTGTTGCTCCTCATTAATTCCAGTCTGTGCCACCTGTTGGGTTATGATCTTTGTCAGTAGCTTCGATGTTGTACTTAACAGACTTATTTCCCTATATTTTTTCATATCTGTTTTGACACCTCTCTTAAACAATGGTATTGTAATGCTTTCTTTCCATTGCACTGGAAATTTCTTGTTTTTATATATTTTGTTGAATAGCAATGTGATTTGTTCCATCAACGTAGGCCCACCATATTTTATAAGTTCATTGTTTATGTTATCTAATCCAGGTGACTTTCGATTTTTTAGTTTTGACACTGCTAGGTTGATGTCTCTTGTACATAGGGTCTGCTCTATGGGGTTATCGTCTGCATTGTTGATTTTTTCTTCCATTACTGGTTTTGTTTCTTGGCCAGAATCGCTGTACAGCATACGAAAATGGGACTCCCACTGTTCCGTTGATATTTTTGTAGTGTTAACGTACTCATTCACTGGCCTTTTACGATTTCTAAGCATATTCCAAATTTTCTTTTGTCCTCCATAGAGGTCGTGCTCCATGCTCACTGAGTATGAGTATGAGAAAATTCTCGTTGATCCTTAAACAAATTACCGCCGTTGCTATCTAATATATAAAATTCTCGTGTCACAGTTTTCGTTGCCATACTCCTCCGAAACGGCTTGACCGATTTTGATGAAATTTTTTGTGCTTATCCGGTATCTATGAGAATCGGCCAACATCTATTTTTCATCCCCCTAAATGTTAGAAGTAGTCCACCCCCAAATTTTTTTTTTATTTTTTAGACAAAATTTTTAATTTCTATTTTTTCATGATACAACATACAAAAATACATACAATCCTCAATTTTCACCCTTCTACGATCAACCCTTATTTTTTAATAGCCATTTTAGTAATTTAATCATTTTTCCTCTCCGGTCGAAAACTGATCAATCGTCATTTAATTAGTTATCCCCGCCAGATGTCTACAGGTGTCACTTCTGACCCAGTAAACAGCACGGAGTAGGGATGAGAACGAAGCCGGTCTCCTTTCTTTCTCACTCCCTACACAGTTGTCGGCCATCATTATTGTTTATGCATCAAGTGTAGTAGTAACGTTGACAATTATTATTTTGCTATCTCAGTGTAACTCTCATATTAACTTTTAATCATTCCTATGTAATAAAATTAATGTAATGTAATTAAATGTAATTGAACAATTAAGATTTTCATAGTTTCCAAAAAATCAATCATTATGAATCTTTATTTTGAAATGTCAATGGAAATATTGGTTGTATGAAAAAATTATAAGAGACAATGTTTTCATAAAATTTAATTTTTTACTTTTGTTTGAAAATTTTTTCCATAAAACTTATATTTTTGTTATAATTTCATAAATTAAAACTAATCATTTCAAAACTGCGGCAAAAATCCTGGCCCTAATTATACTTTTAACATTTTTCATCATTAAATAATTTCATTAATTCTATTTATGTATGTTTTGTACGGTGAGCAATGCCAAGAAAACGCAAAGGGGCTGATTTGAGCCGCAGTACAAGTAAAGCTCGAAACTTGCGAAATAGCAGATCCGAAAGAACAGAAGAACAAATCCAGCAACAAAATACTGATGCACGTGTCAGAATGGCGCAATTGCATCAAGAAGAGCCAGAAGATACACGAGCTGAACGCAATGAAGTCAGAAGATTAGAACAACGACAATCACATTCTTACATACATACAATATACACATTCTAACATACATACATACTTACAATAAGTAAGCTATTTTTTGTCTACACTAGAAATTACTAGGAAATTATTTATATGGCAAAATAACGTTTGCCGGGTCAGCTAGTTTAATCTAAAATAGTCAACCTTTATTTGTCGGAGATTTTTTAGTCAGACCAACTTATTTTTCTAACTTTGGATAAATTGCCACTACGAATGGTGGCACAGCAGTAAGAAATAACGTTCGCATTTCGTATTGTGCCAAAATTCCAAATGATACCTTTTATTTGCGTACGAAGAGTGCAAAACGAACGAAAACATTATCGTTCCAGTGTATTCACGGGCACCGAACAAATTTCCCCAAATCCCTAAGGAACGTTGGATGATAAAATAAGCTCGAGGAGGTGCACTAGGCGCGAGACGAGCTTCGGTGACTTAACAATCAATCACACTGTTCTGGGACTAAAAAGTCCCTGCGGTATATGTTGTACGAACTTATGGAAGCGGATGCGGCAATAAGGAAAGATTAATGAGACCGTAGAATACGTCGGTATATTCTTTGACGTTTGAATATATCTATAGAATTAGTACACCGATTTTATACTTTGATATTTGTCATTTTTAAGTACACTTTCTTAATTCTAATATTTATTTAATATAATTATAACACATTAATATTTTGACGCCTGTTTTTTGGCAGATTGTATCTTCTCCTTTACAAAAGTCCTGTGGCTATGTAGGTTAGGTTAGGTTAGGTATCATGTGAGTGGGGCGTGGTCGCCCCTCCATCGCGCCCCTTAGTAGGTCTATTGTGGCTCACCCCTAGAGGTCACAATCACCGCACAATCGAGCTCTTCTCACGAAGTTCATGGTTGTATAGGCTGAGATTTTTTAAAATCGGTAGGTTTTAGGTTGGTGTATCCAAATATATTGAACCTTATTCTTCCCAGGCCGGGTCATGAACATAGTATATGTTCAGCAGTTTCGTCTTCCACGCAGCAAAACCGACAGTCCGTTTGTTGGTTCAGATCTATCTTTCTGAGGTGGTATCTTAGACAACAGTGTCCCGTAAGCAGTCCTGTTAGAATACGCAGGTCATTTCTGCTCCATTCTAGGATCTGCTTAGTTGTGTTTCTCGAGTTTCTCGGTAAAAACGCCTTCAAATGGGTTAGCACTGGTATGTCGGACCAATACGTGAGTATTTTCCTCTCCGCCCAGTCCAAAATAATTGTTTTGGCGGCACTTGTGGTGACTCCAAAAACCAGTTCTGGTCCAGTGAACGCAGATTCGGCCCCCTGTTTTGTAAGGGTGTCTGCTTTTTCGTTTTCTTCAACCCCCTGATGCCCAGGTACCCACAGTAGAGTCACCCTGTTGTCGCACCAAGGTACTCCAAGGATTCGATGCAATTCCATACAAGTTTAGAATTTATCTTGTTGGAGCTCAGTGCTTTTAAAGCAGCCTGACTGTCTGATATTATATTTATGTTTTTGTTTGCTAGAGGTCTGTTGGTCAACTCTCTTGCACACAATTCGATAGCGAATGCTTAAGCCTAAAAGATTGTAGCATACCTGCCAAGACTAATAGATATTTCAATCCTTGGTTTCCTGCTGAAAACACAGGCCCCCAACTCCATCTGGGGTTTTCGAGCCATCTGTGTACATTACGTATTCAGTCTCTGGGAAGAGGATTTGTCCCCTCACCCAGTGGCTATTTAAATGCGAGTGAATGTATTCGTTATGCAGGTTTAGAACTTTTAAATGTTAGGATGAAAAAATCCCTAGAAGAAATTTAATTCACATTTATGCATTCGGTTAAAGTTGGTAGTTTTCCAATTACAGCACAAGAGCGCATTGTGCGGCATAATGCTCAATATAGGTTGTTCCAACTACAGCAACGCCTCGCTCAATCGGGCACTAAAAAGTACTGCTTTAGCGTAATGCGCAACGGATACCAACTCAGTAGTATAAAATATAAGATGTTTTTTTCCTTTAAGTTTGCGTTGATAAAATCTAGGAGACGAAGAGAATGACTTGGTGCTGAACTCCAAATGTGCGGGCAATACTCCAGTATAGGTCGGATTTGAGCCTTGTACGTCGTCAACAGTTGATCAGCAGTAAAAAACTTTCTAGCTTTCCACAGAAAACCTAGCCTCTGGCTTGCTGACTTTGCGATGTTAGCAACATGGTCATGCCAAAACATATTATTAGACAGCGTGGCTCCCAAAATCAAGATGGAGTGACTTAATTCAAGGGTATTTCCGGACATTGTGATGGAATGATTTGAGGAATTTACTTTCTTGGAAAACGTAGTGCTTTGTGTTTTGAGGGCGTTGAACTGAACAATATTGTTGGTTCCCCACTCGACGATTGCTTCAAGATCTCTATTGATGGAGTCGACCTGTTCCTGCCTGAGTCTATTTGTATCATTTACCGAAAGTGATCGATACGATGTGAAAGTTGAGACAAGTGTGCTGTCGTCTGCGAAACTGTTCTTTCTCGTTATTTCTGACATTCACGCAAATATTCTTGCCACCTGCGGCTATGATGATGCCCAAAAACCGCACTTGTAAATCACAATCCGTAACACAAACATTTTACTATGCATATCGTGAGAACATTCAAGCTATCATTTTGCAACTCAGCGTCCCATGGCAAGCTAGCAAAATCTGCAAATTCTAGGAATGTCATATATTCATATTTTTATTATTTTTTATTTTGTTGGTCTTAAATTAAATTTTAAACTGTTTGCATTATTTTATGTATAATTTTTATGAGTTTTTTTTTTGTTATATAACTCCAACACAAATTATAACATTCGCTTTAAAAATAATCTTTTCTCTTATAGTTTGAACAATACTTTACAGTAGGTAATGAAACTTATTAAAACAACGACCCGACCCACATAAAAGTAAGAAAAAAAATCCCTCTCTTAGTTAGTGTCATGATGATAAAATTGAAAAATTAAAGTACCTTTCTAAGTATCGAGTAAAAGCCATTTCTTACGTGGTAACTAACTTTACGGTCACAGTTTAATCCCGTCTTTTAGTTTCTCCGGGTAACTTCCACTTCCGTAAATGAAGTATTTGTAGTGTTTATAGCGCTTTTAATTCTGTTGAACGTTCCAGGGTATCTGATTTATACTACCATAAATTTAAACGCAAAAAAGTGGCGCGACCGTAAAAAAGCGCTTCAAATGAACTTTGTCACCAATTATATGTGAAATGATTATTTAAGCTCTAAACTTTATTAATGTAAACTGCAGTAATTTATTCTATAATACTAAAAATAATAACACTTGTTACAAAGGTCTTAGAAACACAAAAAATTACTATAAACATTTGTACATTAGTCATTCGTTTTCGCAAAAATTGAGAACAAAAATTTTGATTTAAATGTAGGTTTGGCAACCAAGCGTTTTACTCTAGTAAACAAAAAGTTTACACAAAAAGTACCACCGATATATTAAATTAGTTATTTACGTGTTACAAACAAAAAATTTGTCACATTTATTTTCATACAATGGTCGTAATTTTTGTTAAAATACCTGCGTTTTCGATTCGCAAATGTCATACATACATATAGTCACGTCTTTGTTCCGTAGTGGTAGGCAAAGACCACTTGCTTTCACTTGCTACGGTTCTTTTGCTTCCTTTACTTTCCTCAGTGCTCTCATACATGTTCGTCGGTTCTTGGTACCCTTGACCTGGCCTTTTTTTAAAACAATGTTGATATGATCGAGATATGTTCGCCGAGGTCGACCTCTACCGACTACCATTCACATACGCCTTATATTTTGTTTTGTCAATCTTCCTTTATCCATCCTTTCTACGTGTCCAAACCATCTAAACATTCCTTTATCTATCTTTGTAACCACATCTTATTTTACACCACAGCGTTCCTTTATCTCACTATTCTTCACTTTATCCAACCGAGTCACTTCGGCTATACTTCTCAGTCTACTCATCTTCGCTTCATTAATCCTATTTTTATGCTTCATCTGCGAAACCCAACATTCACTACCATACATAAGTGTAGGAACCAACACGCCTCTATGCACAGCCAGACGTGCCTTTTTTGACACTTTCTGGCTGCTCATAAAGCTATGCAGTGCCCCATTCATTTGTTTTCCTGCCAACCCCCTTTGCTCAATGTCACTGTCATACTTGCCATCTCTCGTAAACTTTGAACACAAGTATACAAACTTATTTACTTGTTCCACTTTTTCTCCCGTAATCAGAACTTCACAGTTTGTCACTAAAAAACTCCACTAGGTCTTCGAATCTTCCGTTTCCCAACTTTGAGTCATGTTTTTTCAGTTTATGTTTTTTAGTATATTGTAATATCTCTTTTACGTCTGAGCAGAATCTTTCAATTTCTGCATCTGCGTATACTTGTATGGTGTTGAGATTTATGTGTTTTGCATAAAGATTTATTAGAGCTAATGTATCAAAATGGGGAATGAAATTAGTAACATACTTTGTTAGGTGTTTGGAGATAGCAATTCCGACTTCCTTCTTGTGGTTTCTGTTCCTTGCCGAAATAGAAGAAGGTAAAACATTTTCCCGAGTCGGGCCACCATGTTTCTGCTTCTCCTAGATTATCTATTTTGAGTCTTTCCATTTTTTGGGTAAGGTTTGTTAGTTTTCCTACTTCATATAGGCTCTGTATGTTTTGGGTGCCAATTTTATTGCTGTTGCGCATATTTAATCTTACTTTGGCTTCATTCAAGACTGTTCCCTCAGTGATTCCGATTGGAGAAGTACTTACTTCAAAACATTTTGACTTTAATGCAGACAAGTCCCCAGCTTTTGCCACATAGTTTTCTGCATCTGTTTACACAGATGGCAGCCTTCTGGGCAGATTTATTAAGTTGTTGATTTCACTAGCCACACACCTATCTTTAATTTTATATTACCTGTATGGTAATTTCATTTTTAATTACAAACTCTAATATTAAGAAATATATTTTTCTCCTGCCTGTAAAAATTGAATACTAGTAGAAAATTGTCAGTTCAATTGTCTAAGTTTGAGAATAAATCCATATATGCCCTTGCAATTAATTTCATTTTCACAACAAAAATATGATTTACGAATTCCAATTTTGTGTAAGTGGGGCAGAAAGCATCCAAGTTTTATTTTCAGTCTTGTGATGACAGTAGAGTAATTTTTGGTAACATCGAATAGAAACGTATGGGGAATCTTTGTGAAGTTCCTTATGGATTAAAAAGTTAGGATTGATGGTCTTATGTGAAATAATTGGGTGATCATATACTGACGTGAAAAACTGCATATTAACACTTAACTTTAATATGTATTTATTTATATAGATGCAAAATAATTAAACGTGAATGACAAACTTGATACGGTATATTTAAAAAATCTTAGACCTCGCTTAAGCCGGAGGCTTTTTCCTTTTGGTTAATGAACTCACTGTATCTTCGGGATACAAAGATATATCGGTTTTTACTGGCAAAACTTCGGAAAAACTTTACTTTATTTTCTTGTTGTCCGTCTGACAGCGTTTCTTTAAGTGACTTCCTTGTGAATACATACATACATATAGTCACGATTTTTCCCGTGGGGGTAGGTAGAGACCACTTTTTTTTACTTGCTACGGTTTTATACACATCTTTCGCTGATTTTGCTTTCATCAGTGTTCTCATACATGCTCGTCAGTTGTTGGTACTATTGACCTGGCATTTCTTAACAATGACGTTCTGATCGGGATATATTTGCCGAGGTGAATACAAATTGTATGAAATGGATCTCTTTATAAAATTTGATTTCATTTTTATTGGAATTAAAATAATAATAAACTTGTTTCATTGAATAGGGTAACATAATTCTAGTTGACGTTAACTTAAACGTTTTACAGATGTTCTCTTTCGACGTTGACACATTGTAATTTCATTTGTCATTTACATATAGTTACGTTCTGTAATTTTTCAGATATCATTTCAGTTTTTTAAAATTCTTGTACCTAGACTTGCATTGGTTCGCGATCAATTAGAGATAAAATGTCATTTAAAAATCAACCACATACTGGGCGAAGAAAAATAAACTGAAACTAAACAAATTTATCTATGAAATTAATAAAATAAAAATTAATGGTACGGTGACGTGGTCACTCAAGATCAGTACAATGAACCGACTAAAGGCATTTGAGATGTCGCTGCACAGGAGGATGCTGCGCATACCATGGACGGACCATGTAACAAATGAGGAAGTCCTCAGAAGGGCTAAAACTGACAGGCAATTAATGACCACCATAAAATGCCGCAAAATTGCATACCTTGGTCACATACTAAGAGAAGATAAATATCAACTACTCCAAATTATATTGAAGGGAAAAATAGAGGGGCGCCGTGGACCTGGAAGAAGGCAACAGTCATGGTTGAAGAACATTCGTGAATGGACAAATAAACGTTCAGTAGGAGAACTTATACACTTGGCAGAAGATCAAAATGCTCTAGCCAGAGTGATAGCCAACGTTCGGGAGACCGGATAGGGCGCATGAAAGAAGAAGAATCAAAATAACACCTTATATGGGGGTTGGAGATATTTCTTACTCAAATGTAATATTTATAGCAAAAATAAATGGGTTAAAAACATTTCCGAGCCAGCATATTTTATAAAAATTACCGCATGGCTTGCCAACACTGATTTTAAGTACTTTTAGAAATCGTAAATTTAATAGATACATTAAAAAATTAACTTTTTTGCGAAATTTTTATTAGGCTTATAAAATCAAAGGAGTTTTAAAAATAAACTAAAATCCAGGTAATCAATAAAAATATTGGGTCAAGCGATTCAAGGTTACACCATAATAGCAATATATCGATCTTGTCATCGTATTATGTAATATTAACCTGCTGAAGATTTTATTGCAATAGAGAAAATAAAAAGTATCATTTGGTTCCTTATAATTTAGTTTGGCGATAAAAAAAAAGTAAATAGTTATAGGTGGAGATTAATACTGGTTTAACATCGAAAAAGGTGTGAGACAGGGATGTGTGGCTTCGCCATGGCTGTTTAACTTATACATAGACGATTGTTTAAAAGATTTGAAAGAGATTGCGTATGTATTGAAAATGAATTATTTGTTTGTTAAATGCCTTCTTTACGCCAATGATTAAGTCATGTTAGCGTCATCTGAAAAAGAGTTACAGGCAATAGTTCATGATGCCCTGAAAGCCCTGAAAATTAAAGGAATAAAAATAAATGCAAGCAAAACGAAAGTAATGGTTTTTGAGAGCATGACAAACTGTGAAGTTCTGATTAAGGGAGAAAGAGTGGAACAAGTAAATAAGTTTGTGTACTTGGGTTCAAAGTTTATGAGAGATGGAAAGTATGACAGTGACATTGAGCGAAGGGTGCTGGCAGGAAAACAAATGAATGGGGCACTGCATAGCTTGTTGAACAGCCAGAAAGTGTCAAAAAAAGACGTCTGGCTGTGCATAGAGGTGTGTTGGTTCCTACACTTGGGTTTGACAGAAGTAGCTATACTTCCCAGACTACTTATTTTCGCAGCATTTATCCTATTTTTATGCTGGTCCGGGAGAGATCGACCATCGGAAGAGACCGACCAGTACCGATAACTTACGAACAAAGCAATAGAGGGCTCGTCTGTGCCGCATATATGATAAAATTAATGAGCTTGTTCCATCCAACACGTTAATTCAGCCTGAGACAAAAGTGTAAATTTATGAAGTGGGTTTGAAGATATGTGCTAACTTCAAAGTTTTTTAAATGATTTACTCTGGTGGTGATATTTTTAAGACGGATAAGTTTATTTGAACTGCTTGAATACTGAATGATGAGATATGCATAAAACTACAATATAACCTCAAAAATGTAAGCGGTTCTCATTTTTTCTTCGGTTAACAAGGTGGTCGATCTCTCCAGTTACTTCGGTAGAGTACGACCACGTCAATCCGGGAGAAAGCGACAATATTTAAAAAAAAATAAGAAGAAGGAATTCTACTTTGTTTACCAAGTCACACGACTCATTACCTACAACTACTAGATAGGTCCTTTTTTAAATCACTGAAAAACCATTACTACGCGGCTCATAACAATTTCTTAAAAGCAAATCCAAGTAGAAAAATAACAAGGATAGTATTTGGAAACCTTTTGGGACAAGACTGGGGTATATCAGCAACTGTGGAAAATGGGATGACTGGTTTTGAAGCTCTAGGTTTTGCACCCTTTAATCCAGAAGTCATTCCAGATTATGCGTACATCAATATTCAAATGGTTCTCTACCGTTCATACAACTAACACTTGCATTTTGTCACCTCGGTCTAGTTGTTCGCATCAGCAACAGTTAAGATCAACCCCACACTTGACCCCACACCAGGAAAATTGTTGGATAACGTGATTTCGCCAATTCCAGAAACTAGTGCAAAAGCAGTGGTTAAAACACGAGTTAGGCAGCTGCAACCATTCTAAACAGTTTTCAACACATTAAGATACAGGACAAAAATAATACAAAAAAAACAGATGTCCAATCTAGGAAAAATCTGTGGTTAAACAGAAAAAACGATTAAAATCTTCATATTCGGAAAGCAAGAGTCCAGTATTGCAGAAAAGTGATATATTAGCAGAAGAGTGGGACGAAAATGAATGCGTGGAGTATGAGAAAAATTATTTTGAAACCACTTTGAAAGACGACTGGCTCAAATATGTGAACTGCAGTCGTTAATTCCATAATGGATGCTCAAAATTCGAGAATTTTTGCGATTTATGTGAAAAACTAAAAAACAAAAGTCGTTAAAATTAAATTTGTTCATATCTTTCTGTTATACTTTAATTATTACGATAATCTAATATGTTTTGTTATTTTATATTTTGTTATTTTTCATAGTCTGTCGCACCCGTAGTTGGTAGTCGGTCTAACCCAGATATGCGGGTGAGATCGACCACTTGTATTGTTTGACATTTTAATTCAAAATAAAAATATATGTTTGTATCATATCATAACTTATAATTGATGTACTATCCTAACCTTTTGGGCAATGCTTTAACAATCAAAATATTTATATATATCAAACACAGAAAAATTTGCACATATTTTTTCAAAATGTGGTCGGACTCTCCCAGACTTACTCTACTATAATAAAACTGTAACAGAAGTGTGCCTGTACATTGAAGATATTAAAAAAAAAGGTTAAAATATGACGTTTAGGTGTTTCTAAATCCAAATTACCAATTTTTGGATTTTTGATGATTTTTTTTATTAATAGTGGCACTGGTTTTCTTAACTATGCCGATACATACATACAAAAATTATACAAATCCTACGAAATCTTGACTCTTATAAGGCAGTAGGACCAGATGGAATTCCGACAATTGTCCTGAAGACCTGTGCTTAAGAGCTCACCCCAGTTCTCTGTAGACTCTTAAAGTTATCATACAGCAAAGGAGTATTTCCGTCCATGTGGAAAAACGCTAAAGTCCAACCGATTCCGAAAAAAGGAAAGAAGACTATTCCTGCAAATTATCGCCCTATTGCATTGCTCTCAGTCATATCCAAAGTTATGGAAAAAGCGATTAACACAGAACTTATCAAATATCTGGTGAAATTTGAGATAATCCATGACAGACAATATGGATTTCGACAACTTCGGTCTACTGGAGATTTGCTGGCTTATGTCACTCAGCTCTGGACAAACACTATTGAAAAGTTTGGTGAATCCCGTGCAATAGCCTTGGATATATCTAAAGCCTTTGACCACGTTTGGCACCAGGCATTGTTAAGTAAATTATCTGCCACGGTCTCCCAACCAAACTGCGCCAATGGCTCTTGAGCTTCATGCAAGATCGCTCCTTACATGTGGCAGTTCACGGTATTTCTTCTGATGCGATTAAAACTAATGCCGGGGTCCCCCAGGGTTCCATCCTGTCCCCCACCTTATTTCTTTTACACATCAACGACCTTTTGAAAACCACCACGAACCCCATTTACAGTTTCGCAGACGATAGCACACTTGTCTCAACTTTCACATCCTATCGATTAATTTCGGTAAATGATACAAATAGACTCAGGCAGGAACAGGTTGATTCCATCAATAGAGATCTTAAAGCAATCGTCGAGTGGGGAACCAACAATCTTGTTCAGTTCAACGCCCAAAAAACACAAAGTGCCACGTTTTTCAAGAAAGTGAATTCCTCAAATGATCCCATCACAATGTCCGGAAATACCCTTGAACCAAGTCCCTCTATCCCGATTTTGGGAGTCACGGTGTCCAATAATATGTCTTGGCATGACCATGTTGCAAACATCGCAAAGTCGGCAAGCCAGAGGCTAGGTTTTCTGTGGAAAGCCAGAAAGTTTTTTACTCCTGATCAACTGTTGACGACGTACAAGACTCAAATCCGACCTCTACTGGAGTATTGCTCGCACATTTGGGGTTCAGCACCAAGGCATTCTCTTCGTCTTCTAGATTCCATTCAGAAAAGAGCCATTCGCTTAATAAACAGCTCAACTCTCACAGATACCTATCACCCTCTAGAACATAGAAGAAAAGTTGCAGACCAGTCATTGCTCTACAGATATTTCCATGGCAGATGCTCCAGAGAAATAAAAACTCTTGTACCACCATTGGCCACATTCGGCCGAAGAACTCGGCACGCTGATCAGTCTCACACATTTACTCTCAAGACCAAGGACCAATCTTCATCAAGAATCCTTCTTTTACAGGGCTGCTACGGAATGGAACAGGCTTCCAAAATCAGTTTTTCCAGAGAACTATGACCTGCAACTTTTTAAAAAGCGTGTTCACAATCATTTCCTTTCTATAATCCCTTCCCCTTCTTATAGTCTTTTTCTTTTCACTTGCTACGGTTTTCACACACGTCTTTTGCTTTTTTTATTAGAGCTTTTATACATGAATACTGGCACTCTTGACCCAACCTTTCTTTAAAAAAAATTCATAAAAGAGGTTTGTTTTTTTGTCCTCGCCGGGTGGTGACCTGCAGTGATTTCAACTATTAGTTTGTGGTTTTAGGGTCTATTTGGAAGTAAAAGATTGTTGTCATCACAGTATTGCCAGTTTAGTAAGTAGTTTGGCCTCTTCTAGGTCATAATAATGTGCTGATTTTAGTTCTTGCTACCATCTTTTAGTTTCTGCTTTAGTGTGTTGTTTTGTATTTCCGTAGAATTGATCTGAAACTTTTGGTAGTTATTTTGAACCTTTTTTGCCAATTTATTGGCTTTTTCATCAGCCGGAATGCCTAATTGCCCCGGTGATCAAATAAGGCAGATTTAGTTGCCTGTTGTCAGTTGCTCCAGGAAACCGTGGCATTCCTTGACTTGCTTGAATTTTTTTTTGAGACGTTGGCCACAATCATGATTGCGGCTTTACTATTACTGGCTATATAAATTCTTGCTTCCTTAATATTTCTATTAAGAATATTCGAGCGCATTATATAATTGACATTATTATGGTTTAAAAGACCTAACAGCCTTTTCCTAGTAATGTAGAGATCTTCGTAGTTGGTCCATAGACTCTCAAGTTGGATTTACCGATATGCCGTTACGCCCCCGCTTGGGAAAAATAAGATTCAACATATTTCAATTTAAAACCTACCGATTTCAGGAAAATCTCACCCCATACAACCATGAACTTCGTGAGAAGAGCTGATCAACGGTAACCTCTAAGGGTAAGCCACAAAAGACCTATTAAGGGTCACAGTCTAACCTAAGCAAGTTACAAAAATAAAAGCTTGTTAAAAAAACTAAAATACAAGATATTTCTTTAAACAATACAACTTTATGCCATACATAATTTTAAAAAATTTTAAATTAAGCAGTTTGTGTCCGTATTATAGGGTAAATAAAGTTTTTTGACAATTTGTATCTACTAGGTGAGAACTAAGTATTGCTCGTATATGTTGGACTTTATCTAAAAGATATAGATATTTTACTGTCCAATAAACTAGTTTTGGCAACAAATATTTCTTCATTGACCTAACGAAGAGAAATTATTCAGTAATGTAATTCCGTAATATAATGTACCAAACAGCGTTTTCCAAAACCTGCGGAATAAATTTATATGTGCGAGACCCACTTCCTCACTGCAATAATTATTGACTACTTTCACTATTTTACCGAGACTGTATAGCAATTTTGAGACAAATTTCAGTTACGTGAGACCGGTGATGTGATGACAAAGATTTTAAAATGCGTAATGATGAAATAACTTATTATAAAATATGTATTTAAAAAGCAGCTTTCACTTTTCAGAAAAAAATAACGCTTTGAGAGTAATGGCAAAAAAACCTATTTAAAGACGTAGGTATTGAAATGTTTCATTAAAACTTAAAATTACAATTCTTCTTCCGCTGCTATCCATTAATGAATGTTTGCGATCACTTTTGACCATTTTTTTCTATCTCTGGTGGTGTGAATTAATTCTCATGTGGTTTCTATTCCTGTCCAATGTTCGATATTTCGGAGCCACGACATCCTCTTTCTGCCTACACCCCTTCTTTCCTCTATTTTTCCGTTCATTAATAGTTGGAGCAAATGGTATCTTTCGTTGCGTAACACATGTCATAGGTATGCTGTTTTTCTGCGTTTTATCGTGCTCAGAAATTCACGTTCTCTTCCTATCGTCCTCAAAATTTTCTCGTTGGTTTTTCTTACTGTCCATGAGACTTTCAAGATTCTTCGATAGATCCAAATTTCAAATGCTTACAGCCTATTTATTGTGCTATTGTGTGTACGTCTGAAGACCAGTCTTCACATAACCAAGTCACCAGATAGTTAACCTTTTTACTCGTTCTATGTCTTTACTATCGTATAAGAGTTTGGCATTCTGGAACTCATTCAATTTGCGGGTAATTACTAGGAATTTTATCTTTTTATGTTGATGTTAATTTGGATAAGTCGGCCGTGCAATCCAACTATGTCCAGGAGGACACTGCGACTATAAGAAGGAGAAGGGATTATAGAAAGGAAATGATTGTGAACACGCTTTTTAAAAAGTTGCAGGTCATAGTTGGGATGATTTGAGGAATTCACTTTCTTGGAAAACGTGGCACTTTGTGTTTTTTGGGCGTTGAACTGAACAAGATTGTTGGTTCCCCACTCGACGATTGCTTTAAGATCTTTATTGATGGAATCAACCTGTTCCTGCCTGAGTCTATTTGTATCATTCACCGAAAGTGATCAATAGGATGTGAAAGTTGAGACAAGTGTGCTATCGTCTGCGAAACTGTAAATGGGGTTCGTGGTGGTTTTCAAGAGGTCGTTGATTTGTAAAAGAAATAAGGTGGGGGACAGGATGGAACTCTGGGGGACCCCGGCATTGGTTTTAAACGCATCAGAAGAAATACCGTCAACTGCCACATGTAAGAAGCGATCTTGCATGAAGCTCAAGAGCCATTGGCGCAGTTTGGTTGGGAGACCGTAGGTCTTAAACCTCTAAGAATTTTCTATGCCTTTGTAACTTCGTTATCAAATCTAACTGCAGCTGATTGGTTCCAGTACAAGTTTTCAATACAGCTTATATCTTTTTGATCTATGTCAAGTCGCCTCAGCATTTGAACGAGTTTATGATGTTGCACTCTATCAAATGCTTTTTTGTTAACTAAGAAACTACATCTTTTCTCTGATCGTAATAGTTCTGAACCAACACTTTGGTTCGTACCGAGACCTTATCTAATTCCGAATTGAAAGGATCCAACAGCGCTTTTGCATTTGAATGTGAAGTATATTCAGCCGAATATTTGTTATTTTAGGGGCTAGTCGCCCGTCAAGCTACTTCTGTTGCACTGTAAGAGCTATTATTATCAGCAGTAATATTGTTGTATTAGTCTTAAACTTTTTACTAATGTTAGTCTAATTGTGTAAGTTGTGTATTACTCATTGTTAATACTATTGTGCAAATGTTTACTTTGTTCCTGTTCTGTAATTGGAAATCTTTTTTCTATAAAACAGTGTAAATAAACAAAAAAATAAAAGCATTCAATAATGTGATACGGACAAGAATGTGGGATATCTTTTTGGACATGGGTGTGCCATGCTCGTAATGCTCATTCAGAATTTATATGCAAAGTAAGACAGTCATAAAGATGGACAACTCTTTCTCTGGGGAAGCCTTCGTTAAAAAAGGAGTTAGACAGGGGTATGTATTAACTCCATTGCTATTTAATCTATATTCGGAACACTTAATGAGAATAGTGCTGGAAAACTGGGACGGCGGTTTTGTTGTGGGCGGTCATAAAATTTCAAATTTAAGATATTCAGATGACATTCTTTTGGTTGCCAATAATGAGGAAGAACTGACGATGTTCCTCGAAAGACTCGAATCTGTGAGCTTTATATATGGGTTGCAAATAAACTACAAAAAAACGAAGATCATGATTATCAACCGAGAACAAGAAGGTGCTCCACTACCACACAAGGTGGGAAATTGCGAAGTCGTTGGAAAGATCGTGTATCTAGGGTCTATTCTATCTATCTATTTAGCCTTCTTCGGTCCATCTTTGGACATAGGCTTTCCCCAGTCTTTTCCACTCTTCCCTGTTTGTCGCCATGTTCATCCATTTAGTTCCAGAGTGCTTCTTTAGGTCATCCGTCCCCCTCATTTGGGGTCTTTTTCTACTTATTTTATTTTTCCAGGGTCTCCAGTTTAGAATACATTTGTTCCATCGGTCGTTTTTTTTTGTCTGATATTGTGACCGGCAAATTTCCATTTTAGTGTTGCTACCTTTTTTTTAACATCTCTTACTTTCTTTTAATTTCTTATCCACTCGTTTCTCTTTCTATCTATCAGTTTTGCATGTAACATTTGTCTTTCCATTGATCCTTGTGCTTTTGTTATTTTATTCATGTTTTTTTGTGTAAGATCCATAGGTGATCCATAGGGTCAATAATAACATCAAATGGAGATTGTGAACCTGAAATTCTTCGCAGACGCATTTAATTGGGTAAAACAGCTATAAGCCAACTCACTAGAGTATGGAAAGATCACAACATCTCGATCCAAACAAAAAAAGCTCTAGTAAAATCACTGGTATTCTCAGCTTTATGGTACGCTTCGGAAACGTGGGTGATCAAGGTCGCCCGCCGATCGACGGAGAATCGATGCGTTCGAAATGTGGTGTTGGCGCAGAATGTTAAGAATCCCATGGACTGCTCGAAGAACAAACGCATTCAAATCGAAACAAGTTAGAATAGAGCACCGTTTGTCGAGCCAAACTTCAGCGCGGGCTCTAAGGTTCTTCGGCTACATAATTCGACACGATAATGTGGAACGCTTCATTGTATAAGGAACGCCATTTAGTAAATGACGACGAGGCCGATTACTAACGAGAGACAGCAACAAGAGAGGCTAATAGCAGGCAACGATGGTAAAAAATTATTAGTCACGTCCTTGACAGACTGGATAATGACAGAAATTCACCACACATCATGTATGACGTAATGGACTAAGAAGAAGGCAGAGACCACTTCTTTTCACTTGCTACGGTTCTTACACACGTCTTTTACTTCTTCTACTTTCATCAGCGCTTTTATACATGCCTTTCGATTACTGGTACTTTTGACCCGGCCTTTCTTTAAAACAATTTCGATCTGATCGAGACTTGTTCAACCTTTACCGACTTGCCCATTCTCAATCGCCTTATAAACATGTTTCGTTAATCTTCTTTCATTCATCCTTTCTACTTGTCCGAACCATCATAGAATTCCGTTATCTACATTTGCTAATACATCTTCTTTCACACCACAGCGTTTCCTTTTCGCACTATTCCTCACTCTTTTAATAGGTACGATTAATCAACAGCATCAGTTGACTTATTCTTTACTTTTACTTTTATTGACGAAAAATTAAAATTAAAATTATGGCCAGTAGTGAAATGATGATTGCTTGATGCCGTTTTTTCAGACTTATGTCTATTAATTTCTCGACAATCATATTGTTGTTGATTCATCCTTTTTTTAAGGTATTTTTTTGTTTGTCAAATATAACATTTGTCACAATTCACGCAAGGAACTCTATATATTATATTGGACAACAGATCTTTAGAAACAGGATCTTTAATTTTGGGAAAAATCGAACCAGCTACTTTAATATTATAAAACGCCAATTAACATTGTAGGGCCTTTTCGTTTATGATTTGTTGAATGTTTTCAATACCATTAACCTTGGACATTTATTTATAGTAAAAATACGTATTATGTCATTCTCAATCTCATGATAGAACTTTTTGCTACTCAGTTTAAAAGCTCTATAACACATGCTTTTAATAGTGCAATCTTATGAAAGAAGAAATGAGTCAACATAAAGTTAAGGACCCTTCTGGAAGTTGTAGGTTTCTGATACCAACAGGTCGAGATCGTACTATCACTATTATGTATCACTAATGTGTCTAGGAAATGTATTTTTTCCTCTTTTTCAATTTCCATAGTAAAAAAGGAAAAAGCTTTTCCAGAAAGGATAAAGCTAGATAAACTTCGGCCGCCTGTTCTATACGGAGAAAGCATTTCATTTGCGGCGGAAGTGAAATAACTGGGTGTAGTTCTGGTTAAAAGACTCACCTGAAACGTCCACTTGAAAAAAACAATAAACAAAGCCAGGATTTCTCTCTGGGATTTCAGAAGAGTATGTGGCAAATCTTATGGAATGAACCCCAAACAGATTTACTGGATTTATCAAACAATAATAATATCTATGGTCACGTATGGTTCAGTAGTCTGGTGGACCAGAGGGTTACAACAGACAGCTAGAGCAAAGCTTGCTGGCCTTCAGCGGCTGGAATGCCTGGCCATAAGTGAAGCTATGTCCAGCACACCAACCGCAGCGATGGAATACCTCCTACGTCTTTCTTCCCTAGATATTCTCTTAGAGAGAGAGGCCAGGATAGTCTCCTACAGATTCCTCTCTTTGGAAAGACAAATTAATTATTTTTTCATGTTAATTGTTAAACTATGTTAGAAGCTTCCTTATTTTATCAGATGGGCAGGCCAGTAGAATATTATTAACATACAGCCTTAAAAATGAAAGATCCAATGGAATCTTTTTCAAAACATTCATAATACGATTAGCTAATACTGGACTAGCTGGGTTTCCCATGGCTGATCCATCAAGTTGTTTATAGAATGTTCCGTTAAATTAAAAATGACTTAAGTTGAAAATGAATTCAATCAAATCGCAAAAAATATCCAAAGGGATAAATGTATATGTTACTATATAACGTCATTTCTTTTTGATGGTATTTATCACTACATTTTTTTGGATATTCGTTAAAAGAGATATCACGTCTAATGATACAATAATATATCCTTTCGGTAATTTTATCTCTCTAATGAACTCAACAAATTCAAATGAGTTCTTAATATTGTTATAAAATGTTGATGTAACCTGTTTCAAAATAATGTCAATAAATACAGCTAAATCATATGATGGTGAGTTGATACAACTAACAACAGATCTCATGCTAAGATTAAGTTTATGAGCCTTTCGCAAAACGTTAAGTTTAGGAGAAACCCTATTGTTAGAGAGGAGTTTATAATATTGATGTTTATCTATAACTTCTAGTGATAACAGTTTTTTCACAGTAGAGAAAGATCGAAACGTCGTCGATTTAAGAAGAGCGAGAAGTTTGTTTTTTTCATCCTAATCCCGCTATCCACCCCGAAAAAAAAATTGGTCTTACTTTTATGCTTCTTCTGCTCAACCCAACATTTACTTACATATATTAAATAAAATCAAAATATATTTTATTGTCTGAAGGAAAACTGTTATTGACAAAGCAATTGTATGTAGAAGGTAACATGTAAATATGTATAAGTACATAAAAACAGATAAAAAGTCAGTCATGAAAAAAATACAATAAAATTCATAAACAATGCACACATACAAACAAAAAAACCGTTTACTAAAAATTAAGAAAATGCAGTTGAATAAATTTTTATAGAATTTTTTTTTATTACACTAGGAAGGTGATTGTGCAGTTTTTTGCTTTTATAAATAAGTGATTTCTGAGTTGGAGTTGACGAAGGGGTAGGACTTGGAACTTGGTGTGATAAACGTGTGTTGGGTATTTATTTCATTTTTATATGTATAAGACACACTGTTTCTAAAATTAAGAGGCAAGCAAGTGTTAAGATCTTGCGTTAGCAGTATCTAAATTTATTTGATGTAATGCGTACCGCCTGGCAACCTAAGGCTATCTGCTTGCACAAGTTCCTGACATGACTTTTAAAATCTAGTTTTTTATCAATAGGTGACCTCAATATCTTAATTTCTGTGGTATTGGTTATTTTTTCTTCGTCGCTTTCCAACTGTATTTCCTCAATGTCGCATTTGAATAAGACAATGTTTGTTTGTTTTTAACTTTTAGTGATAGGATATTCTCTCTCTCTCTTCGTCAGCCTTTTTCTATCCACTCCTGGACGTAGGCCTCCCCTATTTTTTGCCATTCATCTCTATTCTGTGCCACTTGATACCATCTCTTTCCTGCTTTTTTCTTGATGTCATCAATCCGTCTTTGTTGCGGTCGCCCCACACTTCTTTTGTTTTCTCTAGGTCTTCATTGTAACAGTTGTTTTGTCCACCTTTCATTCTTTTGTCTGGCTACGTGACCCGCCTAGCTCCATTTTAGCTTACTTATGCTCGAGATCACGTCCTCTACTTTGGTCTTGTCTATATTGACTTCGTTTCTTATATGATCGCTAAGACTTATTTTTAGAATTTTTCTCTCTATGGTTCTCTGTGTTCTTCTTAATCTATTTGTTGAGTTTATCGTCATTGGTTTCGTTTCCATACCATAGGTCATGACTTGCAGGATGCACGTATTAAATAATTTCCTTTTGAGATTGATTGGTGTATCGTTGTTATTTATTATGGTATTTAAGTTTTCCTACTGCTGCCCAAGTTAATCGTATTCTTCTTGATATTGCTGCTGTTTGATTGCTTTTACCTATAGTCCGTACACAATTTGTTGATAGCTCACTGCAAGTTTGACCCTCATTAGAGAACTGAAATACAGAGAGGACAGGTAGTATGATATAATAACAAAAACCAACCTAAAACTGGCAGTTTAAGATGTTTTCGACTAACCCACCTTGTATCTTAATAAATACAATACAGCTATAAAACTTTTAATCCGATTATGTAGGTATTTTGAGTGGAAATGACTGACCAGTGTCGTAGAGTATATGATTAAAACATTACGTTACTTTAAATAAATAAATATATTAATATTCTTAAACTGTAGGTACTGTAAATTGTATTTTTATTTTAATAAAATTTCTTTATTTTATTTAAAAATAAAAAGTTACTTGCAATTTGTAAAAGATACATTTATTTAATTAATACCTATTTTTAAATGATATAAACTACGATTACTTACAAAACTATTCAAATTCAAAATAAACAGGATCATCTTCGGAATCCGAGTCGTCTTGCAGGTTAATAATTAGCGGTTGTGTCTCTACAGTCGCATCAATTATATTGTCAAGATCCCACATTTTTTGTTCTTCTTCTATTACATGTCTTACTGCATCTCGCCAATTTTGTTCTGTAATATGTTGTAAAGACTCATATAACAATTCACGTACAGCTTGTATTTTATATGACGTATTTTTTCTAGCCACATAGCTTTTCATTTGTGCCCAAATGAGTTCAATTGGATTTAATTCGCAGTGGTAGGGTGGAAGTCTAAGGACTGTGATGTTTCGTCTTTCCGCCATTTTGTCAACTACGTATTTCTTGAACTTAGATTTGTGTTGCCGGGCAATTTTTAAAAGTTCTGCTTTAACCATTCCATCTTTGTAAGGCAGGGACTTATTCCGCAGCCATTCAATGATATCCTGTTTCTTCCACGCAGTCGTTGGAAGTCTTTCTACTAGTCGTGAATGATAATGTGCATTATCTAATACTATAATTGAGTTTGGTGGTATATGTTCAATCATCTGCTCAAAATACTCTTCGAAAACATCAGCTGTCATCTCCTCGTGATAGTCTTTTGTGCTTTTGGATTGAAATTCCAACAAACCATGCTTAGCAAATCCTTTTTCACTGCCAATGTGAGAAACTATTAATCTACTGCCTTTACCAGAGGGTGGGGAAATACCAGTAGACCAACCTTCCATAAAGGCTTGCCTGGAGCTTGATATATTTTTATCTGACCAAATTTTTGTGAGAGTATGACCTGCGTTTACCCACGTTTCGTCCTGATAGTAAATTGGCTTTCCTTCAGCCCGAAATTTTCGTATAGATCTTAGATACTTTCTTCTCCAACATATTATCTCTTCCCGGTCAATCAAAAGTGATTTTCGGTCTGATTTCTCCCACCGGAAATTTAATTCTTTTAAAACTTGCCACAATTTGGTTCGTCCGACATGAGGCAAATCCGGGTCGTCTCTAACTTCTTGTAAAATTTTGTTTAAGTTGGGTATTTCTTTTTTGTAAAAAAATTCGTGAATTTTCCTTCGAATACCATTTTTGGCAAATTCATCAATTTCAATAGGTTTTCTCCCCCTCTTTAAGTATTCGTTTGTATTTGGGTTAGCTATACCTTGTTTTTTTCTTTCTGATAGGAACCTATATATTGTTGACTCCCCTACGCCCGTCATGTGGGCACAACTCTTGATTATGTTCTGAACAGTGTTTGTGGAATTCTGAGAAAGCAGAGCATCGTGAACGTTCAAAACAATAGTCTTCTCTCTTGGTGAATAGACAGACTTACTGACTGTACCGCAACAGTACCGGTGTAAAACTTGATGATGTTGATGATGATGACGAAGCCATCGCAAGCAATCAAACAAAACAAGCAGGAACGAAAGGTACGTATATGTTTGTAGGAATATGAAAAAAAGTTACTCACGCACTGCACAAAATTCGCAAAATAAATATTAGAGACGTTAATTACTGCCGTAGACGCCGAAACACCAACGAGCCGTAAATTAAATGCGATCAAAAACGTACTAAACCTAATGAGGGTCAAACTTGCAGTGAGCTATCAACAAATTGTGTACGGACATGAATAAACACCTCAAGAACCTCCGCCTATGATTTTACGACTATTACGGCCGTTTTATGACTTGGACGCACATTTTGTGCTATCGACAAATTATGAACGGACTATAGTTGTATTTCGTGTCCTAGATAAATGTATTCTTGTACTTTTGGAACAATTTGGTCTTCTATGTATATGTTTCCTTCTTCTGAGGTCATTATTTTTGTTTTTTTGATGTTCATTGTTAAACCTACCATCCTAGAATTCAACTTTAGATCCCTTAACATTTCTTGTAATTCTTCCAAGTTAGTGCTAATAATTACTATGTCATCGGCGTAACGAAGGTGGTTGAGGTATCTACCATCTAAGTTTATACCCTTACCCAATTAATTGTTTTAAATACATCTTTCAAGGCTAGTGTAAACAGTTTAGGTGATATTGTGTCTCCTTTCATTACGCCTCTTTTTAGGGAAGTTTTCCTGTGACTGTATCGTCCTTTATTTTAATGTGGAACGTGGCTTGGTCATAGATGTTTTTGAGGAGGATCCTGTATCTGGAGTCTATTCTTGCATTATTCATGGCCTTATATATTGTCCAAAGTTCAATAGAGTCAAATGCCTTGTTAAAGTCTACAAAGGCCAAGTGGAATATTGTATTCTGTACATTTCTCTATTACAAGTCATAAGGTTTAATAGGATATTAGTTTAACACAATGTTTTTTTTTTGGAGATTTGGAGAAAAATCTTTATGGAGAATTTAAAAGTCTGAAATTTCAAGGTCTACTGTGAGACTCCACTGTCAGGTCTACTTACTAAAAACTCCACCCCTATTTAGGTCCGTCTGGCTATTACCTCTGGTGACACTTAGGCCTATGTGTTTTTGTATCATTGTACAATGAGACCCGACCCGCAGACCGCCGGCAATCACCGGAAAGCCATTCGGTGACCTAGAATCACGCTGCATTCAATCCAGTACCTTCGTACCTTGTACAAGTTTGTACAAGTTTTGTACTAGGTGGGAACAATATAGCCGCCCAAGAACCGCCCATCCTCCCCAGCGCCCCGCAGCAGTACAGCACACGCTCCACCGCCCCCGGATCTCCGCCGCACAAACCGCAGGCCAGGCATCCATTATACAAATTTAGACTTCATCAAAAAAACCTGTTTTTGGTAGTATTTTTCTTTTATTTTTAAAAATTTCAACGAGTTTTATTGCACTTAGATTTTAAAAGTGATAGATAGCTCTTATTTGTACCAACTCCTCTATATTTACGAAAGACATGAGAACTTATAAAATTAATTTTTTTTTAAGTTTTACACTTTTATATTTCTATTTTATTTTACGTTGAATCATTTTTCTAAAAATGTTTGTCCTTTTAGTTCTTTTATTATAAAATAATTATTGCTAAGCGAAATATTGCTTCGTGTTAATAATATAAAAGTTATTTTCATTCCCCTGCTCAATTTTAGACAAAGTGAATTTTAAATGCGAACAACCAACTTACGATGCACCAGTATCAGTAGTAGCGTGAGAATAGTGTATAACTGTAGGTCAGAATGGCCCTAAAGGTCCTAAGGGAAGTAACTCTCGGTGCTTTAATATAATTAGGTACGTTATTCGACAGTCTGCACGCTGTCATACTATATTACATTCTGTCAATTTTCAGGGACGTACGTTATCTATCTAAGCTGTGAAAATAGACATACATTTTATTATTTTTAAAAAAATAATATAATTTATTAATTTTATATTACAGCTTCACTTGAGCCCGAGCAACTAACGCATTTATCGATCGGTGACTTGCTGCTATTTTAGAGAAAGATAGGTATAGCGGATTGCTGATTGCCATCACGGAGAGATGCAATGGACATTGTCCGAGTGCCGTTGGCGGGTTTCGGAAGGAACCGCCCCCCAGCTTATTACAATTATTATCACAAGATTGCGGTAAAAAAAAATAATTATGAGAACAATTTAAAATAAATATGTATTAAATTATAATGAGAATATAAAAAATGTGTACTTGTACTGTATCTGCACAAATTGTCTCATTGAAAAGGGCGACAAAGGACGACATTTGGCTTTAAAACAAAATTTTAAATTTCGTTACCATAGGATGATAAAATGTTATACAAATTTAGGAAACTTGAAATACCAACCAGAGAAGACTGGTTGAAGAAAACACCATTGACCAGCCCAGGAGTGAAACAATGGTACACTGATGGATCAGGGTACCAGGGACGCTACGTGGCAGGTGTGTTTAAAGCATCCTGCAACCACAGAGAAAGCATACCCCTGGGGAGATACGCCTCGGTCTTTCAGGCTGAGGTCTATGCTATACTCAGGTGCGCTACACATTCTGTGTCACTGCCCGATGCAAGCGGGGTACAGGTATCAAATCTGGGGCCGTATGATTATGGATATAAGCGATCCAAAAGAGACAGGGCCAATAGAAATCCAAAGGTTTGCCAAAATCAGCGGACTAGAATTCTGATGCCCTGAAGACACAGCGGTAGTCACAGAGGATCAAAAGATCCAGGTGACATAGGTGCCGACACCAAAGGCCCAACCGCAAGATTGTAATGTAATGTAGGGAACTTATTTCTAAATATTTTTGTAATTCCATTAACCTACGATTGAAATTGATGTGAGCCGATGGATGTCTGTTAATTACAGAATTACTATTCAATTATTAAAAAAAAAACAAGCAAGCCTGAAGGCTCTGTCTCTTTAAGACACCATGGCGACGTCGCCGGCTACGTATCCAAGCAGTTAATATTGAAATGTATGGTACCTAACTCACTTGGCGACGGTTTGGCAACGTCGCCAATTTGAAAGCGTGGCCAAGAGCTATAGATCCCTACGTGGCTTCTGGATACTCTGGTGGCCTGGCGACGTTGCCACTATAATGTACACGTGTAAACTGCACCTTCCTTACTCAGTCGTCAGTCAGTCGCCTGTCAGCCGATACTCTGGCGGCCTGGCGACGTTGCCACTATAATGTACACGTTTAAACTGCACCTTCCTCACTCAGTCGCCAGTCAGCCGCCATTTTGGACGCTCGCTCGAAATATAGTATAATTTATTTGTATTTGATGTGGTAAAAAATTAGTTTCGATACTGAAAAATTTACAATAGAAATTCAAAACCGTCCTTGTTTATGGGATAGTTTATCAAATGTTTATTCCGATCGTAACTTAAAAATTAATGGTTGGGATGACGTTGAAAAATTTTTCGGGATATTTTCGTAAATTTCCATGCAGTTTAAAAAAAATACCACTTCGGCTTCGATTTGATATAATTGGATGATTTCATAGTTTCTTGTTTTTCTTATCTTTTTTAATTTTTCTGCGACGTAGATAACAAAGAAGTGCAATTTCTTCTTCATCCATTCCTGACGACGTAAACGAACTGACTGTCGAGAGGCCATGGCCAGTTGACTTGGCGATCTTCGGATGCCAGAAGTAGCCAGGCCTGTGCCGCTGGCGACGTCGCCATGGCGTCTTAATGAGACAGAGCTGTTACAGTAGTCGCATATGATGTGTAACATTTGACATCTCACCTCAGTAATAAGCAATTTTAAAATTATATTCTGAAAAAAATGATCAGGTATTATTTGAAATGATTTTTCATAACATGTTTAATTCTTTATAATGAAAATTGTATTTTATTTAATTGACACTGACACTGACAGAAATCAACCTCAAAATTTAAAAAAGCTAAATACTGAAATATTTTATTCGAATAATTATTTGTTATTACTTACTTGAATTTTTTATTATTTATCTGAACTTTACTAAGACTTATTATCAACAGTAAATATTTATTTATAAAGTTTACGCCTAACAGCAAAATTTATACACAACACTATAACTTAAGTGCACAGCTGATGGCTGACATTACCGGTGAACTCTTACACTTGGCGCTCATTCCTCAAATCAAATTGCGCACCCTTCTGTGACTTTCTGTTAAACTGTTACACACTTCCGTCCCATTTCACGAAATCACTCCCACAAATTGCAAGAAAGCGAGAGCAAAGATGTTACACATCAATTATAATACTATCATAATACCTTTTTGATGTTACTTTTAATTTTTAAAAATACATCTTGGACTTTGGTATATTATTATTATCCAAAAATTAAAAAAAAATTTAAGCAATTGTAATTTAATTGCAGTATATAACTATATCTCTCTTCTTTTACAACAAAATTATTTTTGCCCCCAAAAAATTTTCAGGTACGCCGTTGCTAATTTTGTGTGAGACTCTCTAGAGTACTATAGAAACGTTGCCAATGACAAAAACGTTGCTATTATCCTGTACCATTATCCTGAAATCCCAACGGAAAGAGGTTCGAACCCACATACTTTGTATAAGAGAATATTTTATAGACCTCATTGGCATGGTTACGAACTATGTTAAAGCGTTTGTTGTTTATTTCAAAATATTAATCAAAAATAAGAAATCTGTCTTATATTTCTCTTTTTCTTCCAGTGCCTGTCCGTTACCGGACGTTCGCGATCATTCTGGCAATAATTATTTTATTAACTGAGGCCCTGAATAGACCCGTGGTGAAGGTTGCAAACCAAGTTCTCAGGTTTTTAAGCCTTGAGATCCTCCTCCTGCCTGGTCTCCTCTTACCAAGCACCTTTCCCTGTAGGATAAGCTGCAACAGCTGTGTTGTGAGAAAAAAAGGAAATTATCGCCCTATTGCATTGCTCTGAGTCATATCCAAAGTTAGGGAAAAAGCGATTAACACAGAACTTATCAACTATCTGGAGAAATTTGAGATAATCCATGACAGACAATATGGATTTCGACAACTTCGGTCTACTGGAGATTTGCTGGCTTATGTCATTCAGCTCTGGACAAACACTATTAAAAAGTTTGGTGAATCCCGTGTAATAGCCTTGGATATATCTAAAGCCTTTGACCGCGTTTGGCACCAGACATTGTTAAGTAATTTATCTGCCTACGGTCTCCCAACTCAGGCAGGAACAGGTTGATTCCATCAATAGAGATCTTAAAGCAATCGTCGAGTGGGGAACCAAAAATCTTGTTCAGTTCAACGCCCAAAAAACACAAAGTGCCACGTTTTCCAAGAAAGTAAATTCCTCAAATCTTCCCATCACAATCTCCGGAAATACCCTTGAACCAAGTCCCTTCATCTCGATTTTGGGAGTCACGGTGTCCAATAATATGTCTTGACATGACCATATTGCTAACATCGCAAAGTCGGCAAGCCAGAGGCTAGGTTTTCTGTGGAAAGCCAGAAAGTTTTTTACTCCTGATCAACTGTTGACGACGTACAAGACTCAAATCCGACCTATACTGGAGTATTGCTCGCACATTTGGGGTTCAGCACCAAGGCATTTTTTTCGTCTTCTAGATTCCACTCAGAAAACAGCCATTCGCTTGATAAACAGCTCAACTCTCACAGATACCCTTCACCCTCTAAAACATAGAAGAAGAGTTGCAGACCAGTCATTTCTCTACAGATATTTCCATGGCAGATGCTCCAGAGAAATAAAAACTCTTGTACCACCATTGGCCACATTTGGCCGAAGAACTCGGCACGCTGATCAGTCTCACACATTTACTCTCAAGCTTGACACTACAAGGACCAATCTTCATCAAGAATCCTTCTTTTACAGGGCTGCTACGGAATGGAATAAGCTTCCAAAATCAGTTTTTCCAGAGAACTATGACATGCAACTTTTTAAAAAGCGTGTTCACAATAATTTCCTTTCTATAATCCCTTCCCCTTCTAATAGTCGCAGTGCGGGCCGTCCGCGGCCCACACGATAGGTCTATCCTTTTTGCGACTATTTTCATAAAACAAAAAGATCCATGTAATACCAAGTCGGTTAATTTATTTAGTCCCTACTTAAGGGTCCTTTTGTCTTAAGTTATTACCTAATTAGCTAACATAACATCTTGTAGTCACTATATGAATATTAAAAATCTTTTGTTTTAAAAAAACAGATTGACTTGGCAATCGCACTAAACAATCTTATTTAATGTAATATCTATTACTTGTGGGATATATTGGGTTTTCATGCGATGGCCAAGTAATCTATTTTTTAAAACATAAAAGATTTTCAATAATAATATGGTCACACTATAAGAAGTTGTTAGGGTAGCTAATTACGTAATAATTTAAGACAAAAGGACCCTACAGTAGGGACTGAATAAATTAACCGACTTAGTATTACATGGATCTCACAACTTTTTACGGTAGAAAAACTGAAAGTTTTAAAGTATTTATTCTTATTTAAATGTAAGTCTCATTTTGAAATTGTAAAGGTATAGTATAATTGTTGACGTTTAAATTTTTTACTGTAAAATTAGGCATGTAATAATTTATTATAGCATGCATTTTGTTTTTTTTAAATATGTTAATTTTTTTAATTATTTATAACTATTATAGTACACCAACTCAACGGCCAGCGTAAAAATTCATACTACTACTAGAAAGTTTTTCATACAGAAAGGAGTAAGACAGGACGATACGTTATCCCCAAAGCTATTTAACACCGTTCTAGAATATGCTTTTAGGACCCTAGACTGGAATAACAAAGGTATCAGTATTAATGTAAAAAAATTAAACAATCTACGCTTTGCGGACGACATAGTGCTGATAACGGATGATTTGAGGGAGGCCAATTTAATGATAAAAGAGCTGGAGTGGGCAACAAAAAACGTTGGCCTGCGTATAAGTCATCAAAAAAAAATCATGACTAATTTGGTACTTGGTGGAATTATATCTCTAGAGGACAAAATCATTGAAGTGGTTGACAAATACAAATATCTATGTCACGAAATTAGAATAAGTCGAGACAATCAAACGCAGAAACTACAAAGAAGAATCTCTCTAGGGTGAGCTGCATACGGTAGACTAAGAGATGTCTTAAAAAGCAGCACACCAATAAGCCTAAAATCAAAAGTCTTCAATCAATGCGTATCACCAGTAATGACCTACGGTGCCGAAACGCTTACACTGACAAGGAACACCGTACATAGATTGGAGGTTGCTCAGAGAAAAATGGAGAGAGCTATGCTTGGAATTCCAACCCAAGATCGCGTAAGAAATACGTACATCCGGCAAAGAACAAAGGTCCAAGACAAAATCAGAGAATCACGACACTAAATTGGAAAGGGGCAGGACATGTTGCGAGATTCGAAGACGACAGATGGTCTCTAAGAATAATAAATTGGAGACTCCGTGCAGACAAAAGAAGCAGAGGAAGACCGCCAACACGTTGGAGCGACGATATAAAAAGAGTAGACGGACACTGTATTAGAACAACTCAAGATAGAGTCCAGTGAAGCAGTTTAATGGAGGCCTATGTTCAGCAGTGGACTCAACACCAGGCTGGAAGACGAAGTCTTATTTTGAAGTTGTAAAGTTATAGTATAATTGTTGACGTTTAAATTGTTTACTGTAAAATTAAACACGTAATCATTTATTATAGCATGCATTTTGTTTTTTTTTTAAATATGGTATTTTTTTTAAATATTTATAACTATATATTTTTAGTAAACCGTTGGTCATGTACCTACTTATACTTAATTGATATTGTAATGTTTTTAATTTTTAAATAACAATAATGTCAACTGTCACCCAAAAATCAAAGAAATCGACACCAAAAATTGCTTCCGAAAAAAGTTTTATACGCATTTACTGTATATAGTGTCAATTTCATCAAATGACATGACATTTATTAAATTTTAAAATAATTATAATTATAAAGGATTTTAAACGTTTACCTGAACACCCCCGAATAAATAATTTTTTTATCATAAAAGAAAGGAGAATTTTGTGAGTATATATATATGTTATTACAATAGTGGTCCACAAAACTAAAAATAATTCATCTTATTGCCTTAATAATAATAATATTTATTTTTCTATGGATCTATGAAAACGTTTTGTTAATTTATTTAAACTGCCACCCAGAGCTTATTGAAGAAAACAGAAAACATTAAAATAAATGTAAAATACCGTAATATTAAATTTATTTAAAATATAAACAACGGATATTAATTACTTTGACCGCCTTCGAATTTAGACTTGAATTTTCATGTATAGAAACACACAACATACATACATACATAAAGTCACGCCTTTTTCCTATAGGGGTAGGCAGAGAGCACTTCCTTCCACTTGCTACGGTTCGTACACACATCTTTTGCTTCCTCTACTTTCATTAGTGCTCTCATACATGCTCTTCGGTTGTTGGTACTCTTGACCTGGCCTTTCTTTAAAACAATGTTGATCTGATCGAGATATGTTCTCCGAGGTCGACCTCTACCGATTTGCCCATTCACACTCGCCTTATAAATTTGTTTCGTCAATCTTCCTTCATCCATCCTTTCTACGTGTCCAAACCATCTAAGCATTCCTTTATCTATCTTTGTGACCACATCTTCTTTTACACCACAGCGTTTTCTTATCTCACTATTCTTAACTTTATCCAACCGAGTCACTCCGGCTATACTTCTCAGACTACTCATCTCCGCAGCATGAATCCTATTTTCATGCTTCTTCTGCCATACCCAATATTCACTACCATACATAAGTGTAGGAACCAACACACCTCTATGCACCGCCAGACGTGCCTTTGCTGACACTTTCTGGCTATTCATAAAGCTATGCAGTAGCCCATTCATTTGTTTTCCTGCCAACACCCTTTGCTCAATGTCACTGTCATACTTTCCATCTCTAGTAAACTTTGAACCTAAGTACACAAATTCATTTATTTGTTCCACTCTTTTTCCCTCAATCGAAACTTAACAGTTTGTCATGCTTTCTTCTCTTTCAAAAACCATTACTTTAGTTTTGCTCACATTTATTTTCATTCCTTTGATTTTCAGGGCATCATGCATAACATTAACCATCGCCTGCAACTCCTCTTCAGATAACGCTAATATGACTTGATCATCGGCGTAAAGAAGGCATTTGACGATCAAATCATTCATTTTTAATCCATACGCACTCTCTTTCAGATCTTTTAAACAATTGTCTATGTATAAGTTAAACAGCCATGGCGAAGCCACACATCTCTGTCTCACACCTTTTACGATGTTAAACCAGTCCGTGCAAGCTCCGTTTATCCTGACACAAGCAGCGGAATCCTCGTAAAGTGATTCAGTGCTCGTATTAAACTACCACTCACCCCATACATAGACAATGTAGACCAAAATCCACTCCTTACCACTCTGTCATAGGCCTTTTCCAATACCTCGTAATGAAAAGACCTGATCCATACATCTCCTTCCTTTTCTAAATCCTGCTTGCACATCCCATATCATCTTCTCAGTTTCATTCGTTACTCTTTTAATCAATATCTTTGCTTACAGTTTGCCGACTATGCTAAGTAAACTAATACCTCGGAAGTTCTTACAGCCCTGCTGCGAACCTTTTCCCATTCAGGATTCTATAGTTGACATATTGCCAATTAGTAATGAAACACTCTGTATATATAAGCCAAGATGTATCGAATAGGAAGAAAAATAAAAACCCAACTGCTATTATGTATTGAAATTTTTGTATACATTTTTTAGAATAATTTGGCATTCATGACCGACGTAAAAGATTGGATTCTTTCACCAATTACGAACAAACGTACGAGTGCTTCAGCCAATGAAACGATAGTGGACAATGATATTATTTCTAAAGGATTCGTTGAAATGGATAACGTTAGAATATATCCTGGAAAATTAATATTCAGTGGCGCGTACGACGGCAAAAAATATCTGGAAAAATTTCGAATAATCAATTGTGGTAAAGTTCCAGCATTTGTTAGAGTAATGCAGCCAACATCAAGCGTACGTGATTTTAATATTTTTAAATACATTTATTACTTTAAATATGTACTTTTAGATTTGCTTAAGGCTGATTGATTATGTTAACAAGTTAATATACACGGCGATTTTTCGACCAAGGCTACTGTACGCTTCGGTTCTCTGATGGCCCAGCGTACAGAAGTCATCAGCCAAGACAATGTCAGAGCACACCAGAGCTCTGATACTAAGAGTCGCACTTGGTGCCATACGCACTACTCCAGTAATAGCGATGGGAGCGCTGCTTGGTATTGGCCCGTTTCACCTTGAGGTGATAGCTACGGTTGACAAGACAGCGCACCACCTTAAATGTGAACAAAAATGGGGAATTAATGTTTGCAAAATTCCCACAAGGTGTCCTGGACAGGATACCGGCTATACGTGTCTGGGACAGACCATTTAAGGTATGCTTCTTAAAACGAGAAGAATGAAACCGGAACCCAAAGATCGATGCTACTTAATGGGGACATATGGTTCACATATTGCTCCAAGATGAGCGCCGGCACTGTGGCTGGAATCTATAGTCGTCAAAATGGGATCGAGTAGTCGATCTCTCTGGGTGAATATGTTACAATTTTCAAGACGAAACTTTAGCAGTCATGCAATGTGCACAGACGGCGCTCCCCATAAGGGGGACCGGCAGGGTCATCAAATTATTCTCGGACAGCCAAGTGGCAATTAAAGCGACTATTAATTCACGATTGAGTCTGGTTTGTAGACAGACCCTAAAGGCATTGGTGAAAAGTAACAGGGTCCCAGGTCAGTCGGAAATCGAAGGTCAAAGGCAATGAGAGGGCTGATAAGGGCTGTATCCCTGGTCTACCTTGCACACTTGCCCTATTATTCTGTCCATTGTGATGTTGAATAGCAGTGGACTGAGACTGCCTCCTTGTATCACTGTTTTGCTCTATTTTTCTGTTGTTGTTAATTTGGTTCGTATTGTTGTGGTGTTGTTTGTGTTGAGCTCTCTAACCGTTTCTGTAAGGCTTGGGGGTATATCCCTCCGGTCCGGAACGCCCTTCAGCCTTATTCTGTCGAACGCTTTCGTCAAATCTATAAAGCACAGGTATGCTGGTATGTTATACTCTATTGCCTTCTCTACAACCTGCCTGACAACGAACACTGCGTCAATCGTCGAACGGTTTTTCCGAAAACCTTACTGCTTCTCGCTTACTGTGGTGTAACTTAGAATGCGTTGCTGCAGCATACGGGTGAATAATTTCATGTTAGTGTCTGGAAGCGATATTCCTCGGTAGTTCGCCGGATCTGGGGTTTTTACCATTTTAAATATTGGGATTGTGATGCTGTGTTTTAATCTTGCTGGTCTATTTTCGTCCTTTAATATTTTGTTGAATAGTTTGGCCGCCTGTCCAGCCATAGCTTCTCCTCCGCACTTTAGCAGTTCGTTGGGGACGTTGTCCGAGGCTGGATATTGACCGTTTTTCAGGTGCTTCATGTCGGATATCACTTCCTTCACCGTGTATTGTTCTACACCCTCGATGTCTATTGCTTCTCCACTTGCTAAGATTCTTATAAACATCTTTCTCTTCTACTTTCATAAGCAATTTTATACACGTTCTTCGGTTGCTAATACTCTTGAACTGGCCTTTCTTCAAAACAATTTTGGTCTGATCGAGATACATTCGCCTAGATCGACCGTTACCGACTTATAAATTTGTTTCGTCAATTTACAACCATTTTCATCTGAGCATTAATATCTTTACCTATCTTTGTTGCTACATTTTTTTTTACACCATAGCGTCACACCTTATCAAACTATTTCTCACTGTATTCATCAGAGTCACTTCGGCTATACTTCTCAGACTACTAGGGAATTAGTGTCTGCAAAATTCACACGAGTGTCTGGGACATACCATTTAAGGTATGCTTCTTGAAACGAAAAGAATGAAACCGAAACCCAAAGATCGGTGCTACTTAATGGGAATAATGATGACCGACTGAGAGGACACCGTTACAAATTAAGAATAGGAACATTCAAATGCAGTTCTAGAAAAACATTTTTAAGTAATAGAATATTCCACACATGGAACAGCCTATCACCAGATATAGTCAATGCTAAAAGTGTTTAAAAACAAATTAGATAAGTTTTTACAGGGATAATTTGTTATTAATTTGTAATACTTATTATGCATTTATTTTATGGTCTTGTCAGATTCTTAATTTTTAAGTATTTAAGATATTATTTTGTGTTTTTAAGATACTTTAATCTAATTCACGTTTTTGTATCTGGACTCATAGTTCTTACTAGACCTTAGTACTTATTGGATTTATAATATTAATAATAATAAAATTTAGGTGTTCCATTGCTTATTGTTTTTCAAAACTATGTTGTATTGTGAAACGTAATCTCATGCTTCTTATTATTAATACAAGTTTATTTTTTAAATTTTCACAGGCGTTCAAAATGAATCCACTGCCGAAAGGATGCATAATATCATCAGGTCTTAGCGTAACCAGACACATTAGATATACTTATTCTAGTGCTACAGCAATTCCACAAATTTTCATATCGCTCTACATAAACGAAAAGCCGCTTTTGTATGAATTACAAGTGTAAGTAATAAAATTGATGTTTTAATATACAGCAAAATAATTAATTATTTACATTAAAATATACCCAAACATTAGATAGCTGTTTCGTTTTAGTCTCATATGCATACAGTGTAGAACAGTCATATGAAATAAATTCGTTTTGAATATTGTGAATATTTAGATTAGAATTTTTAGATCATTAAATAACATCCTGCAACGAAATAATTTCATCTTTGCATTGAACCTTCTTCGAGTTAATCTATAAATAGAAAGTAGGGCTTGTGATTCATCATTTAAAAGGTCTCTTCATTGTCTAATTAAAATATTATTAAACTAAAAAAAATTATTTTACGAAATTCGTTACAAAATACCAAAAACTACTACCAATATTATTTTTTGTTAAATAGAAAATAAGTAAAAACCATCTCAGTCTTTTTGAACGGTATCAACTAAACAAAAAAAATAAAAGGTACCGTGGTAATGTAAGTTTTTTTTACAAAACCTTAGCAAATGTGTGATTATTACTGCATGACAGTTATTGTCGTTTAAATTTCAATTGCAATTAGTAAAACTAAAAAACAGATACCAGAAAAAACAAAAAGAAAGCTAAAATCCACATAAATGGACTTCTGAAGAAAAGCGGCAGGAAAATCCAGGAGAGATAAAGTCCTAAATAAAACCATTAGAGAAGAAATGGGAATACAACACGATATTATTGATGACATTATAACTAAACAGCTAACATGGTATAGGCACGTCCAAAGAATGTCAGATCACAGTATCCCAAAGAAAGTACTAAATTGGAACCCCCAAGGAAACTTGGAGAGACGGAGTGGATAAGGAAATTAGAGAGACGGATCTGGAAGATGAACCCGATGTATATATAATAATGATAACAAATTGGATGTAATGCTCGAGTTGAATGAAAATCACATCTATTGACAAGCAGCCGCAACATTGGATGGGACATTCATCGATTTTATTTAATCTTCTTCTTCTTCGGTTGGCACTACAACCCGGGGTGGGTTTTGGCATGCTTTACAATAGTCTGCAATCTCTTCCTATAGGTAGTTACAGCTCACCATTTTTTGCATCTAAGCTTCTTAAGATCTTCCACTACATCATCTTTTTACCTTTTCTTAGGTCTGCCTTTGTGTCTCGTTTCGCAGGGTTTCCATTAAGTTATCCTTCTCGTTAATCTTTTTAACTTCATTCTTTGTATATGGCCCAGCTATCTAATTCTTTCGGATTTTACAAACATAACTATATCTTCTACATGGGTTAACGGATTTAGTTAATGATTCATTCTGGACCTCCATAAGCCATCAGCTTTTTGCAAGGGTCAAAATATCTTGCGGAGTATCCTTTTTTCGAAGATTATTAGCCGATTTTAAACTGCTTTAGTGAGAGTATATGTTTCGCATACGTATGTAGCTACCAGTCGTATCAAGGTCTTATATAACTTAAGTTTGGTCGTTTTGATTATCAGCTGTAATGACAGTAATTTGTTGTATACGTATGTATTTTTGACTCCGGCTATGCATCTGGTCTTAATTAAATAAAATGCATCCCTATATTTATTTATTTTTTTTTGACCAGATCGGCAAGATTTTAAAAGTGTAAAAAAAATGTAAATGACAAACATACTTAAAAGAAATAAACTTACAAATATCACAAACACTAAAGTATATATAAATGCAGAGTAACCTATTTTTCATATATGGATATCAAGTTCCTTAAGCCATCCAGCCGCATCTGCGTCCGCTGCATATAGTTCTTGTATTGTGCCAGGGTATCTTCTACTGAGGCAGGTCATGGCGATATGATGCGTTGTCTGAGAGAGGTCCCCGAAGCTGCAACCAGAATCCTCAGCAAGTCCCCCTTTGCATTTCCAGTATTGAGTTCTTCCGAGGTTAGTTATTATACGGTTGAATGTTGTCCATTTCTTTCTGGGAAGGTTTAATCCTAGGGGACCCTCTGTTGGATCTGATATAAGGTGCAGGTTCTCTGGGTTTGTGGCTGCCCAATCTTTTCTCCATGCATCGGTCGGGTTGAGGTCATCACCGATGAGTTCTTCGCCGAGCTTCCAGGGGGTTTTTCGCGATTTTAGTCTGGCAAATCTATCTGAGCAATTCTGGTGGATAGGAAGTTGGTTGTTACCACGGCATTTTTTTATGAGCGCCGATTTATGTCGTATTAGGGGAGGTGCTTTATCAGCTAGTCCTGGCAATCATTGTAGTGGGGTGGATTTTATAGTGCCAGATACAATTCTCATTGTCTCATTGAGCTGCGTGTCGACGACATTAGTGTGTGCGCTGTTTGGCCACGCGGGATAGCAGTATTCCGCTACAGGATAGACCACGGCAAGTGACGAGGTTCTTAGGACACTAGCATCTGCTCCCCAGCTATTACCTGATATTTTATGGAGGATGTTGTTTCTCGTCTTGAGTTTACCTGCGGTTTTTTGGAGGTGACTTTCGAATGTAAGAGATCTGTCGATTGTCACCCCTAGGTATTTTGGGGTGGGGTTACATATTATAAGTTGCCTTATTAATCGTATTTTTGGCGCATAATGTGCTTGTCTGTTGCAGAGGTGAAAACAAGCTGATTTGGTTCTCTCTATAAAATGATTTTGATAAAATAACGTATAATGATAAAATGATCCAATTAGAACAGGTTTTGTTTTCTAATGAGTGCACTTTTACACTTTAAGGGCATGCTAATGCTAAAATTGCCGCTTCTGGTTTACAGATTATCTTCACTGGATGAGAGAATATACGCATTATGCAATATCCCGAAAAGCTTTGGGCTTTTTTATGGCAATTTGACAACTTTAATGATGTGGTTCTAGCAAGATGGAGCACCTCCACATTACAAAACTAATGTCCGACAGTACCATGATCTTATATTTCCAAATAAATAGATAGAAAGGCGAGGACCGATAGGATGGCCAGCACGATCATCTGATCTTACACTATTGGACTTCTTTTAATGGTGGTATGTGAAAAGTATGGTTAACAAAACTAAACCACTAGATTTAGATGACTTGAGAAGAATAACGCTTGAGATTAGGTCGATCACACCACATATGTTAAGAAACAGTTGCTAAATGGATAAATACTATACGAAGACCAGAAGACATTCAAAAAGTAGAAAATAAGCGTATGTGTGTGTGTGTGTGTGCGTGCACACCGCCAAAGTTGTAAAGAATAGATCAGAGTCTCTTTTTTTATCTTTTTGAGCGGAATGTACCACCGCCCTTTGCACCTTAGATAAGGTTGAGCCCCTATCCATAATACAAGTTTGTTACCGTTATTGACTGCTTCCTTATAGCCCTAAAGAGTGTCATCTCCTGTATGAGTTTCTTGTTCTGCAAGCACATAAATGTTATTTTTTGCCATCGGCTTTTCCAAACCATTATTTTTCGTCCTGTTTACTCCTTCCACGTTAGGTTGTAGGATAGGGAGTAAAAACCCGATGTCACGGGTTAGCTTGTTCTAAAAGTGCCTTTGTTTACTTTCTTCTAAGAGTTATTTTAGGAAAGTGCGGAAGCATCTTGATATCTTGAAATGGTTTAGACTTATACTTAAATACCTTACTTTTCAACGTTAAAATATTTGGGAACTACGCTAAGATACGCTGTAAGGCTCACGTCGAAAAACAATTGGAAATCGAACACAAAAAGATATTATGGTCAATAAATTACTATAGAAGCAAGTTTTAAAACCAGTATGGACCTATGATATTGTAATGTTTCACTTAAATTACACTCGCGGTTCGAATTTGTATGCAAATGTATTTTTAACTTTCCAATACAATTTAGGTAAACTAGTAAATACAATAATTTACTTCAGAAAACTGACTAACTTCCTCGAACGAAGAAAAATTTATATATTTACGTTAAAACGGGAAAAGATGAGAAGTTTCTTAACGTATCCAGACTATTCTATTAAAAATTCTTGATTGGTCGGGAACGTACTGAAACATCCTCGTCATTGTCTTTGGCGTTACCGTACCAACCAGCTTGCTTATATAATATTCCAGTAGCTTGTAGCAAAATCGTTACACTTTTCCCTTCTTTATTCTGATTTTTCCGATCAGACATTCCTCTTGCTACGATCTTTGCGGTATTTGTCTTCAGCACTGTAAATGCGTTTTAGGAATAAATAACAATGAATCGTTTTTGAAGGTTACACTCCTTTCGCGTTGAAGTAGCACACCGTAATTTGTGTACTCACTTATGTATGGTAGTGAATGTTGGGTTTGGCAGAAGAAGCATGAAAATAGGATTAATGCTGCGGAGATAAGTAGTCTGAGAAGTATAGCCGGAGTGACTCGATTGGATAAAGTAAAAAATAGTGAGATAAGAGAACGCTGTGGTGTAAAAGAAGATGTGGTTACAAAGATAGATAGGAATGCTTAGATGGTTTGGACACGTAGAAAGGATGGATGAAGGAAGATTGACGAAACAAATTTATAAGGCGAGTGTGAATGGGCAAATCGGTAGAGGTCGACCTCGGAGAACATATCTCGATCAGATCAACATTGTTTTGAAGAAAGGCCAGGTCAAGAGTACCAACAACCGACGAGCATGTATGAGAGCACTGATAAAAGTAAAGGAAGCAAAAGATGTGTGTAAGAACCGTAGCAAGTGGAAGGAAGTGGTCTCTGCCTACCCCTATGGGAAAAAGGCGTGACTTTATGTATGTATGTTATTCGATCACTTGCTATCTGGATATTTTGTCGGGCAAGGTCGTGTATTTCGTTCATTTTTAACTTTAATTTGTCATCTTCTTTGTTCACTTCTTTCATCCATCCATAGAGTTCCCCCTCCACAGTATCCTCTTAGACTGGTTATTATAAACTTCTTATTATGGCCGGGTATAGTAACGTCAAAAGTAGTTATTATACGGACGACACATGTATAACCCTAACAAGGACTATGTATCTTACTTTTACAAGAGTTTTTTGCAGTTATGAACTCTTACTTGTTCACTTCTTCAACCATCCATAGACTTCCCCCTCTACAGTATCCTCTAAGACTGGTTATTATAATCTTATTATGGCCGGGTATAGTTACGTCACAATTAGTTATTATACGGACGACATCTTCTTTGTCTTCATGAAAAGGAAGTTTATATATTAACGTTAAAACGAGAAAAGACAAGAAGTTTTTAAATGTATCCAGACTATTCTATCGAAAATTCTAAATTGGTCAGGAAGGTAATGGGACATTCTCGTCATTGGCTGTAATGTCACCGTAACATTCCAGTGACGTATCGCAAAATCGTTACAGTATTTAATTTCTGCCTTATCTTTTTGCCCTGTGTACTTTGTTTTTGTTTTTTTGTATCATACGCTAAATAAAAATAAAAATATTGTGTAGCGTATCAACAATAAATATAAAAATAGTATAAACACATAATTATTTAGTTTTTCCTTTTGGAATTGTAATGTAAAATGTTTTATTTATTTTAAGGGTTTGCGCAACATAAATATGACAATATATTTAATTTTTCCGACCCTGAATTGCTTAATTTGTGTTATCCGTTATACGGAGGTTAAAAAATAAATTATAATTTATGGGAAGTTGAATAAGGTGGTTAATCCAAATTACATTCTTTTGACGATATTCAAGTTCACCAAATTGCAGTTATTACACTATTTCTCATTGCTAAAAATAATACCTTTATTATTAATTAGCAACTAAGATAACAATCCGCTTAAGTTTACATTTGTAAATATACTACATACATACATAAAGTCACGCTTTTTTCTCATAGGGGTAGGCAGAGACCACTTCCTTCCACTTGCTACGGTTTTTACACACATCTTTTGCTTTTTCTACTTTCATCAATGCTTTCATACATACTCGTCGGTTGTTGGTACTCTTGACCTGGCCTTTTTTCATAACAATGTTGATCTGATCGAGATATGTTCTCCGAGGTCGACCTCTACCGACTTGTCCATTTACACTCGCCTTATAAATTTGTTTCGTTAATCTTCCTTCATCCATACTTTCTACGTGTCCAAACCATCTAGGCTTTCCTTTATCTATCTTTGTACCCACATCTTCTTTTACACCACAGCGTTCTCTTATCTCACTATTGTTTACTTTATCCAACCGAGTCACTCCGGCTATACTTCTCAGACTACTCATCTCCGCAGCATTAATCCTATTTTCATGCTTCTGCCAGACGTACCTTTTTTGATACTTTCTGGCTATTCATAAAGATATTTGGTCCATATATATAAAATAAATTTATTTTTATTGTTATTATGTAATTGTTGAAAAAAAACTAAAGCAGGTCGGTTTTTTTTGGCAATTTGACAATTTACAGTATGAAAATATTATCCCCTTTTTGCACCTCTTCTAAATTATGAGCACCTTTTCAAACATTTTAAATAAGAAGGGGGGTCGTGTGGCATCTTGTTCAAAAAGTATTTTCATTTTCTGTTTAGCAATAAGTTTTTAAATTTGGTGCAAGTACATTACATTACAATTTTGCGGTTGTGCCATTGGTATAGGCCTGTGATCGGCAAACTTATTCACCAAAGAGCCATATTTGTATATTTTTTGTATACATTTTTTTATGTTTATTAATAAAGTACACCTTTACGTATTATAATTTTAGACCTTTATTATTACGGGTACCTACAATGAATAAAACTCGATTTCATAATTAATAAAGATTGTATTTATTCATAAATCAAAATATGAAAGCAAAATTATTCGCATGAATATGTAAAACCGTAAATGAAAAAAACAGCAAAACCGAGTTTTTTTAGCTGATCATAAGTGAAACAGTGTTTCCCTTTCAAAACCTTGAGTAAAAAGGGATAAGTTACTTTCGAATGAAATGACGTCTTCTTACCTCGAAAAAACTGTGTTTCCTTTGCCTTGAAGTTTATGATTAAGTTGGTTTAGATGAGACGTAACGTCTACCATGAACTAAAATTTTTGTTTCCACTGATCGTCTGTTAACTGCTCGTGGACATTTGTACCGGAGCCGCACTTAAGCGGCCAAAGAGCCGCACTTTGCCGACCACTGGTATAGGCACCTATGTCACCTAGATCTTTTGATCCTCTGTGACTACCGCTGTGTCTTTAGAGCATCAGAGTTCCATTTCGCTGTTTTTGGTAAACCGCAGGATTTCTGTTGGCATTGTCTCATTTAGATCCATTTTTATGCGGCCCCAGGTTTGATACATGTACACCGCTTGCATCGGGTAGCAACACAGAATGTGTATGCTGCTCTCTTCCTATTCGCCGCATAGTCGGCAGTTTTTCTCAACCGCCAGCTTAAGTTTGAAGAGGTGCGCCCTTAGTGCGATTTGGCCAGTGACCAGGCCAAGCGTGCAGCTTATCCTACTCCGGTTCATCGTCCAGAGTGGGTCTGTCCTCTTTTGGAGAGGTTTTTTATCAACTGTCTCGATTTTCTACAGCCAGTATTTGCATTTCACTGAGCGATATGTTTTTGCTCAAGGATTAGTTTAAAATTCATGTTGCGCTTTGGCAATTGGCAATCCGACCAACTGGCTTCTTGGTTTCACCAGGGTCCCATTTCTTGCCAGTTCATCGGCTACCTCGTTGTCATTTCTTTCTATGTACCCAGGAACCCATGTAAGAGTGACCTTATTTGCAGTCGCTAACTTAGTGAATTAAAACATACGTCCTAAACAATATCTTACATTTTTTTCTTCATTCTACCTAAAGTATTAACATATTACATTTGACCCTTAGCCCAACTACTCTCCTGGCTAATCTGGATCGTTGTTAAGTTTTTTACTTAAATTTAAAAGGCCTAAATATTATGTTTTTAGCCCGTGCCGCATCATTTTGAGTCGTATCGTTTTCATACTGGCTGCGCCACTTAGTTATTTTATTTATCGTGTCTGAGCTACATTTATTCGTTACAATAATAAGGATAAATTTATGTGTACGACGTTCGCAGGCGACACCAGTCAGGATTGGTTTGTTTGAGAGTCATATTTCTTTCCAGTGTCTAGCACACTTCACTGCCGTGTCATTCGTCTTCCACAGGTCCTGAATTGTGCAGGGGGTCTGTAGGGATGGGCAGGTCAGGAGGTGTTTCATCGTTTGGATCTCTCCGCAGGCGCATGAGTCGTCCTCGGCTTATCCTCACCTTAAACATTTTTCCGTGGACCTTCCCATGTGACATCTGATCCTATTGAGGTTTTTCTAGGTTTTCCAGTCTAGTTGTGATCCTTCAGGAAGGCTTTTTGTCTGGTTCCAAGTTGAGGTATTGTTATCTGTTAGCCTCTGCTTCCACATTGTTTCTTTGGTTGCCGATTTGGAGTCTGTTAGTGCGTTTGTTGACTTTATAAAGTTGTTCCTGGATTTAAGTCTGGAGGCAGGTGTCTTTCATCCAGTGAATGCCTACTTCGTTCTGTCATACATAAGGCTTGCTGCTTGATTTGTGGGTGGGCTATTCCCGCTGACATGTACAGCAGATCCAGATTGACCCCTGTGGGACTCCTTGTGTCATTTTTTGGCTGTATCCCCTAATTTCCAGTCTGCGATCTGACGAGTATGCCTGAATGGTATTTAATAGGTATCGACTTATATTGAGGCTTTTAAGTCTCTCCACAATTCTTCCCCATCTCGCAGTGTTAAACGCATTTCGTATGTCTACCGCCACTATTGCTCCCCATCTTTTTTGGCTTGTTCTAATTTTTCCCAGTGCGTGTTTAACTGCTGAGACCGTTAATTTTTCTGGCCTGAAGCCGAACTGGTTTGGACTTATACCCCTAGTCTCGTCCAACTCTGCTTCCAATCTCTCTTTGATGAGGTATCGACATCAATAGTTCAGAAAAACTCTCTAATTCTATTCTACATGTCTTTATTAGTAGTCGCGGGTGTTTTGTATACTTGTTCTTTGACGTAACCCCATCAAAAAAAATCCATTTTTGTAAGTTCTGGTAAACAAGGTGGCCATGGTGCCCCGTCATGTAGGTACCACATTCGCCGCTTAACATGAGCAGGTAAATATTAAAATAGGTTGGGTAATAGGCCTATGACATAATTCCCAAATATTATACCCCAAAATAGGAGTATTTTAAACTTAACATTCGGACCAAACTTTTTAAGAACACGACTATTTTTAAATCATAAAATAAAACTGCAATTTTCTTCAAAACAATCAATTTAAGAGAGTACGATATACAGACATAATTTGAAGGGATAGAATAGTCTTACAAGATGGTAAAATAAAACTTTTTGGCAAAATGTTTATTATCACAAGGTTTTAAAATATATATTTATTATTTTTTCCAGGCACGTTAGTGAATCTGCTGTTAAAATGTTTCCCAAAATGCTCCATTTTGGAGAAATCGATGTCGGAACTGCCTCCGAACAATTATCTTTAAAATTAACAAACGAAGGATTAAAAAGTTCACATTTTTCCGTAGATTTGGGAAGAAATGATTTAGAGCTGATCGTTGATCCAATGAAGGGGTCTATACAGGTAAATTTAACCATAGCATAAATATTTGTAAATACGCAACAGGTTTTTTAGTTGTATTTTTTCATAACTTGCCTTAACTTAGTTGTTTTTATTAATTTTAAATTGGTGAATGCATAAGAAACCACGGCACACCCTCTCATTATTAAATACCTATGTAAATTTTTGGAATGACACCCACGGTACGGGCTTGGCGAATGCAGGCTACGCGAAAGAATGTGTAGTTTTTTTGTGCAAGATTTTTCCGTCACGAAACATGAAACAGCAGTTGCAAAAATACCGCGCATGCGCGTTCTGTTGTAGAGGAGAGGAGACGCGTAGCATAGAAATACTCAGCAACATGACGTCTATTTGTGTTGTCTACGTGTTTGTTAAAATAGTAATTGCAAAAATAACGCACATAGGCGTTCTGTTGTAGAGGCAACGTGTTTGTCAAAAGATATTTAAAGTATAATAACTTTATCAATAATAATATACTACGAAAAAAACTCCGTTCCAACTGAGTGTTCCACGACACTCACGCACTTTTTATATTTTTATTAAAAAACGTAATCAGTTTTTAAGTTAAAATAAAAACATATAAATTTTATTAAAAAAACTCTTATTGGGTTTTTTTAAAAGTCTCTTTATAAAGATAAATAAATGTGTAATAAAAATAAAAGTATTAATATTGTTGATCTTTTGTCTCGTATGTTGACAAATTGCTTTTTATTCTTTGCCATCTTTGCTAACGCTTTGAAGTAATGTAAAGGTTTATTGTGACATATCCAGTGCTTCTTTTGCATCATAACATTAATGGTTTACATTTAATTATTCTATAATTATACAGGGTGGCCAACCAAAAACGAAACAATGCTATTTGCAGGAACCTCCTTAATAATAAACAAAAACGCTCAGAACCATCGATTTTTGATTAAAGGAGGACACTCTTTTCCGGTATTTTTGACTCCATTTCTTTCAACCCCAATTGAGGGTAAGAATTACCCCAAAATTTTTAAGTGGCATTGGGGGTCAAATAAAATGTCTTTTGAAAGCTCTGATTATGTTCTTTACAATAGTCTTTAAATTTTACATTTCCTCCAAATACTTTGAAAAAATTATACAGACATACATGCATATAATCACGCTTTTTTCCCGTATGGGTAGGCAGAGACCACTTCCTTCCACTTGCTACGGTTCTTACACACATCTTTTGTTTCCTCTACTTTCATCAGGGCTCTCATGCATGCTCGTCGGTTGTTGGTACTCTTGACCTGTCCTTTCTTCAAAACATTGTTGATCTGATCGAGATATGTTTGCCGAGGACGACCTCTACCGACTTGTCCATTCACACTCGCCTTATAAATTTGTTTCGTCAATCTTCCTTTATCCATCCTTTCTACGTGTCCAAACCATCTAAGCATTCCTTTATCTATCTGTGTAACTACATCTTATTTTATACCGCAGCGTTCTCTTATCTCACTATTTTTTACTCTATCCAACTGAGTCACTCCTGCTATACTTCTTAAACTACTCATCTCCGCAGCATTAATCCTATTTTCATGCTTTTTCTGCCACACCCAAAATTCACTACCATACATAAGTGTAGGAACCAACACACCTCTATGCACAGCCAGACGTGCCTTTTTTGACACTTTCCGGCTGATCATAAAGCTATACAGTGCTCCATTCATTTGTTTTTCTGCCAACAACCTTCGCCTAATGTCACTGTTATACTTTCCATCTCTCGTAAACTTTGAACAAATTAATTTACTTGTTCAACTCTTTCTCCCTCAATCGAAACTTCACAGTTGGTCATGGTTTCTTCCCTTTCGAAAACCATTACTTTTGTTTTGCTTAAATTTTTTGAAAAAATTACATTTAAAAATTTCAATTATTTTAGTTGCTTACTTACTACTTAATTGTTAAATGTTTAAACTGATGATCACCCGTTTTCATACAATAATAAAGATATGGTCGCTGAGATCGACCTCTTGTAACCATAAAAGTAAATCTCAAGACCGAATGTTGAGCACCAATTCTGTGTAACGATACTAGTTCTCTTTAGGTTACTATTATAATCTTTTGGAAAAAAAATTTAAAAATCTACCAAATGTGTGTAAGGAAATAAAAAATAAATTAAATAATAAAACTATTTTTCTTGCAAATTCTCAACTTTTATACGCTCAAGTATACAACTTGATTCCTGCACACGATGCCGCCACCGCTTATTTTATCCTCAATTACGAAATCAATTATACTTCTCTGGTATCCTTTTTGTCTAGTGCACAAGTGGATCCTTTCATGGTTAAACATTGTGTTAGTTACCACAAGATTTAATTCCAAACATACTTCAAGTAGACTTTTTCCGTTTTCATTTATTTTGCCGTCACCGTACATTCCCAGAACACTGTCATATCATTACAACATTACAATTCTTTCATTCTGGTTACACTTATTTAGAATATCTGTCACACTATCCCAAAACTCCCGCCTCTCTTTTTGGGCTTATAAAGATTGGTTCCACTGCGCCTCTTGTGGGGTATAGACCCCTAGCAAAAAGATACGAGTAGGACCAACCTTCAGCCTCACCCAGAGGAGTCTTGAGCTTACACATTCAAAGTCAGTCACACATTCATTCATTTTAGCAGAGATTATCACACCAACGCCCTGAGAAGCTCTGCTGGTTTCATCATTTGTATTATTGTTATCATCATTGCACCACAAGTTTATAATTTAATGGTATTTTTAAAGTAATATTAAGGTCGTTTACTATATGTACTGATATTTTTTACGTGAAAGGCGACATTTTTCTAACAATCGCATATTTCTGTCTTTTTTTAAATAATTAATATATCTAAATTGGTGATTATTTTTTGCAATATTATAACTTATTAATGTAAAACAATTATCTGTTATTTTACCACAAGAAAAAATATGCATAATAAAAATGGATTATAATTATTTTATTGTAATTAACTTGTGAAAGGAGCATGAATTAATTTTATGAGCTTATGTAAAAACGATCGTTTCAAGTTCAATAAAAAATAAATGTAATCGGAAAGTGCATGGCGGAGGAAGTAGAATCTACATGTTAAGTTTAACACGTTCAAGACATCGTGTAAAACTATTAAAATAATTCCATTTTAATAGATTTTTTAAATGTATTTATCCTGTGAAATTATTCACTAAGTTTATGTTATTATTTTCAACATCTTTGCACGCTCCTACAAATAATTTAAGACGTTACCTGAATCTTTGAATTTTGTTTCTACTTCAATGTCATAATTGTGACTTTTTCAAAATTTGATTAAATAAACACATTAAATTTATTTAAAAAATAAATAGTGAAATTTAAGTAAAAACAAAGTCTTAATTATGATTAAATCTACATGGCTTATTTTCAGAACAACATAGATAAAATAAAATTAAAATAAAAGTCCAACAAATTCATTTATAAAAAAAATTATGTATCTTTATGTATAGACGACTGTGGTGTAATAATAAATAACTGTGTATAATCCTCCTTTTTTAAATTATCAATCAAAAAAATAAAATAATCAAATAATTAAAATACCGTAACAATAAAATTGTTTTATTTAGATTTATCGTATTTAGAGACAATGGATAATGACAAATTTAAATATAAAACAATACTACTTTTATAGTCAGTAGGGGTAGTCCAGTGGGGGTAGGCAGAGACTTTGTTCCACTTGCTACGGTTCTTACACACGCGTCTTTTGCTTCTTCTACTTTAATCAGCGCTTTCATACATACTCGTCGGTTGCTGGTACTCTTGACCTGGCCCTTCTTCAAAACAATGTTTATCCGATCGAGATATGTTCTCCGAGGTCGACCTCTACCGACTTGCCCATTTACACTCGCAAAAATTATCTTAGCATTCCTTTATTTATCTTTGTTACTAAATCCTCTTTTACACCACAGCGTCACTTTATCACAAAAATCCTTACTTTATTCATCAAAGTCACTCTATATATGCTTCTCAGACTACTCATCTCTATAACATTGATCTTAGTTTTATGTTTCTTTTGCTAAACCCAATATTAACTTTTATAAAAAAATGTGGGGACCTCTTATATGCATAGCCAGCCTTTGTTGATACGTTTTGCCTGCTCATAAAAGTATGAAGCGCCCCATTCAATTGTTTTTTTGCCAACAACCTTCGCTCAATGTCACAGTCATAATTTTATAATTGCGGTGTACGTTTTTCATCTGATAAACAGCTATTTAGGTGCTACAAGTTCACTTATACACTCAAATTTAGATAAAATAAAATTGCTAAAATGAAATAAAATAACAACGTTGAAATAAACACAAAAACAAAAAAAACGAGTGTGCTTTAGACTACACGACTGAAGTAAAACTTTAGCGCTCCATCTATATGTATATATATACATATATATATATAACTATAGGTTGAGAGGTTGAGAACTCCCTCTCAACCTCCGTTTGCCTCACCCGATCACACTTTTCCTAACGCTCTTGTCATGCATTTACCAGCTTACTCCCCAAGTCAAGCGTGCGTAAAGAAGTTTTACTTCAAAAAAACACAATCGAAATATTAAAACTGAATTAAGGTTGACGTATCAGACAGTTTAATTTAATAAATAAAATTATAATTTAAGTTTCAAAATGAATATGGAGTCGGAAATAATACCGGAAACTAAAGAAAGCTCGAGCCATTTCGTATAAATACACCATGAACCTAAACATTACGTTCACGAACTATTCAAACCTTACAGTTTTTTTAAATGACAAAAAAAAATTAATTTATTTATGTTGCTTTTGTCTTTGTTGTTTTTTTGTTTTTATCACATAAAATTATTCTTATTGTTACTTAATTATTACTTCTTGATTTTTCAGTTATTATTTTTGGTCTGGACCCCTGTTTTAAGCACGCGTTTATACCGCATTTGCAATAAAAAATAGTATGTGCAACCCGTGCGATGTAGTCGATTGCCCACTCGCTTCGCTCGTGCGTTCAATTTCGCTTTCGTGTGCAATCGACAACTTGTCGCACTGGTTGCACAATATACTATTAACAAGTAGTATTTAAAGTAAACGTCATAATATTATATTTAAATCAATTTCAGCCAACCGAAACAGTTGAAATCAAAGTCGAAATTCTTGGTTCGCGTTTGGGAAATTTTATAAAAGAGTTTTGGGTGAAAACAGAACCTCCCCAAAGAATATGGATAACGGGAACATTTATCACGCCAAAATTAAAAATAGAACATCCCCTCAGTAATTTTGATCTGATTGTATTGGATTTTCCAAAAACGTACTATAATGCCGACAGCATTAGAACCCTCATTATCAAAAATAATAGTTCGACGAATACCATGTTTTGTACTATGGCTAACTACAAAAATGAAGAGAAAGTAATTAATATAAATATTAAATGATAGAACAAAAAAAAATTAATTAAATTAAACTTACTTTTGTACTGAATGAGTAAGAATTTAAAAAGATAATAACAGTGTGAGAAAACATTATCAAAATGATATTTTAAATCATTTTAATTTTAGAAATTGGACGAAGCAAGGAAATTTGATAACAATCTTAAGTTTTTTATCTTTTCTCCAAAAGAAGGACGGCTATGTAAAAATCATAATGCTGCTATTATTGTTAAGTAAGTATATTTTAAATAAAAAAAACTAAATAAAGTTTTAGTTTAATTAAGTCTGTTAAAAAATAATAAAAATTGGTTATGAAATAAAAAAAGGTAATTATACAGATTAGCTTACACCTCTCCGATTTCCTTGAAATTTTAGTATGTGGTCAAGTTTGTCATCCTGAATAAAAATATATAAATATATAGGGCATGGAAAGCATCCATTTAAGTACTTTTCTTCGTTTGAAGAATCAAATTGTAATGATTTTTCAGTACTGTTGGTGTTAGGTTAGGTTGGGCTAATAATAATTGGTATTAATTAAGGAAGTAAAAGTAAAAAAATGAGCCTAACCTAACCTAACGTCCTAACCTAACACCAACAGTACCTGGCAAAGTTTAAGGGTTTCTACCAAACTTCACACGATCACCCGACAGACTAATCCAAAGATTGGCTAAAAATACGTCCCAGCATTTTCAAAGGTTACAATCACTGAAAAATTATTACAATTACTTAATTTTTTAAACGCAAAAAAGTACCTTAAGGGATGCTTTTTGCGCCCCATATATATATATATATATATATATATATACATATTCTTGTTTAGGATGACAAACTTGACAACATACTAAAATTTCAAGAAAATTGGAGAGGTGTAAGCTAATCTGTATAATTACTAAAAAAGCTTGAGAACCAATTTTATTTTGGAAAAACAAAACATTATTAAGCTTCTTAAGATCTTCCACTACATCATCTTTCCACCTTTTTGTAGGTCTGCCTCTGTGTCTCGTTTTGCAGGGTTTCCATTCAGCTATCCTTTTCGCTGATCTTTCTAGCTCCATTCTTTGTATATGACCCAGCCATCTAATTCTAAATGTTAACTACTTAAGAAAAAAATATTTTTCAATGTAGTGTTTGTTTAAAATATTATTTAATCGTAACGCATACTCATTTAAAAGTGCATTCAATAGTTTGGAAATAAAACGCAAACCGATTTAATTAAATGACATTAACATTAATACATAGGTACACATACATAATACAGTCACGCCTTTTTTTAGTACGGGTAGGCAGAAACCACTTCCCTCCACTTCCGCTACGGTTCCTACACACATCTTTCGCTTCTCATACTTTCATAAGCGCTCTCATACACGCTCGTTGGCACTCTTGCATTTCTTTAAAAATATGTCGATCTGATCGAGATCAATGTTCGCCGAGGTTGACCTCTACCGACTTAAACCCATTCTCACTCGCCTTATAAATCTATCCCAGAATCTGAAATCAACACTGCCGAACTTAGCAATTGCGGTGAATCCTTTGGATCGAGCAGGCCAAATAAAGGTGATTAGTAGATTGCTAAAAAAGTTATAATATACAACAGAATTGAATGGGCCATTGATACCTTTTAATCATTCAAATTGGCAGGAGCAGACGAGATATTTCATGCACTACTGCAGAGGGGAAAGGGTCTACTAATCCCGATCCTGTGTAAACTATAGAGAAGTACCCTAGCTATGGGATATGTCACAGAGGCGTGAAAAACTGTAAAAGTAGTCTTTATTCCTAAACCTGCTCGTGCTAACTACACAGATGCGAAGGCGTATAGACCTATTAGTTTAACCTTCTTTTTGCTAAATACAACGAAAAGATTAGTGGATAGGCACATAAAAGAGGGGCCACTAAGCGTTAAACCCCTATATTACAATTATCATGCCTACCAAAAAGGAAAATCTTGTGAGTCCGCATTGCACCAATTAGTTGGGAAAATAAAAGACTTACCAAACAATCAAGATATTGCGTTAGGTACTTTCTTGGACATAGAAGGGGCCTTTGACAACACCCTCTTTGAAAACATGGTGACAGCCTTGCGGCAGCTGAGGACCGATGAAACCAGCTGCAGATAGATATGAGCCATGTTACGAGATAGGAAGGCGTATGCGACCATGTTCTGTGATAGTTTGGTGACGAGGGTAGCCCGGGGATGTTTACAGGGAAAAGTACTCTCTCCCCTATTATGGAATGTAGTGGTTGATAATCTCATACACCAACTAATAGACAGTGGAATTTTTTCTCAGGGCTATGTAGATGACATTGTCATTCTAACTCGGGGCAAATTTTTAAATACATTGGAAGAACTAACTCAAGGAGCTCTAAACCAGATGGAACAATGGTGTCAGGATAGGGGGCTTAAGGTCAATCTCGAAAAGACTGCGCTAATAGCTTTCACCAAGAAACGAAACGTGGACCTGCAAGGTCCACACTTCTATGGGAGAATACTGCAATACAGTGAGGGTAAAAAATACCTCGGAGTCTTTTTAGACAAAAAATTGTCATGAAATACCCACATGCAGCATATCTCCAACAAAAGCAAAATGATGCTAATTGCCACAAAAAGAGTCATTGTAAAGTCTTGGGGACTAAAACCGAAAATAGCTCATTGGATATACAAGGATGTGATAAGAAGATAACATATGGCTCTATTTGCTGGTGTACCAATGTACGGCAATCCCAAACCGTAAATACACTCAGCAGTATACAATGTATTGCGTTGATCTTACTTTCATACTTTTTCTGCCAAACCCATCAAGGTAATATGATTGAATGGATATTTACCAGACCTTTTAAAAGAAATATGACTTGATACCCAACACCATTTGAAATATTTTAAGGGGTATCTCCAGTAGAGAGGGGGTGAACGTTTATGTCGTTAGCGCTAATGAGTTAAAAGTTGACATGTTTCGGCATTTTTTTCTAATATGATACATTTCTAAAATATTAAGGGGGTGGGTCCTTTTTAAATAAACAATTTTAAATAACGATTAAATAAGAATGGAGGGCTGGTATCAAGGATAAAACAATATTATTGAATAGAAATTTACCAGACCTTTTAAAAGAGGTATGACTTGATACCTAACGCCATTTAAAAAAATTTAAGGGGTATCTCCATTAGGGAGGGGGTGAATCTGACATAAGCATTTAAAAGTGTCCCACTCAAGTTAAGAGTGTTTCGGCATTTTATTACAATATGTTGCATTTCTGAAATATTAAGGATGAGTTCTTTTTAAATGAACACAGTGTATATATTTAATTTATTTATGCATTATTGTTACATTTGAATTTTTTGTAATACATTAATCACTTAATCGATAATTGGCAACATCGCACTGTCTTTGCTTTACGGATGGGTTACGAATTTTTATATACCCTGGTTGCCTATAGTCCGTTCATAATTTGTCGATAGCACAAAATGTGCGTCCAAGTCATAAAACGGCCGTAATAGTCGTAAAATCATAGGCGGAGGTTCCTGAGGTGTTTATTCATGTCCGTACACAATTTGTTGATAGCTCACTGCAAGTTTGACCCTCATTAGGTTTAGTACGTTTTTGATCGCATTTAATTTACGGCTCGTTGGTGTTTCGGCGTCTACGGCAGTAATTAACGTCTCTAATATTTATTTTGCGAATTTTGTGCAGTGCGTGAGTAACTTTTTTTCATATTCCTACAAACATATACGTACCTTTCGTTCCTGCTTGTTTTGTTTGATTGCTTGCGATGGCTTCGTCATCATCATCAACATCATCAAGAAGTTTTACACCGGTACTGTTGCGTACAGTCAGTAAGTCTGTCTATTCACCAAGAGAGAAGACTATTGTTTTGAACGTTCACGATGCTCTGCTTTCTCAGAATCCCACAAACACTGTTCAGAACATAATCAAGAGTTGTGCCCACATGACGGGCGTAGGGGAGTCAACAATATATAGGTTCCTATCAGAAAGAAAAAAACAAGGTATAGCTAACCCAAATACAAACGAATACTTAAAGAGGGGGAGAAAACCTATTGAAATTGATGAATTTGCCAAAAATGGTATTCGAAGGAAAATTCACGAATTTTTTTACAAAAAAGAAATACCCAACTTAAACAAAATTTTACAAGAAGTTAGAGACGACCCGGATTTGCCTCATGTCGGACGAACCAAATTGTGGCAAGTTTTAAAAGAATTAAATTTCCGGTGGGAGAAATCAGACCGAAAATCACTTTTGATTGACCGGGAAGAGATAATATGTTGGAGAAGAAAGTATCTAAGATCTATACGAAAATTTCGGGCTGAAGGAAAGCCAATTTACTATCAGGACGAAACGTGGGTAAACGCAGGTCATACTCTCACAAAAATTTGGTCAGATAAAAATATATCAAGCTCCAGGCAAGCCTTTATGGAAGGTTGGTCTACTGGTATTTCCCCACCCTCTGGTAAAGGCAGTAGATTAATAGTTTCTCACATTGGCAGTGAAAAAGTATTTGCTAAGCATGGTTTGTTGGAATTTCAATCCAAAAGCACAAAAGACTATCACGAGGAGATGACAGCTGATGTTTTCGAAGAGTATTTTGAGCAGATGATTGAACATATACCACCAAACTCAATTATAGTATTAGATAATGCACCTTATCATTCACGACTAGTAGAAAGACTTCCAACGACTGCGTGGAAGAAACAGGATATCATTGAATGGCTGCGGAATAAGTCCCTGCCTTACAAAGATGGAATGGTTAAAGCAGAACTTTTAAAAATTGCCCGGCAACACAAATCTATGTTCAAGAAATACGTAGTTGACAAAATGGCGGAAAGACGAAACATCACAGTCCTTAGACTTCCACCCTACCACTGCGAATTAAATCCAATTGAACTCATTTGGGCACAAATGAAAAGCTATGTGGCTAGAAAAAATACGTCATATAAAATACAAGCTGTACGTGAATTGTTATATGAGTCTTTACAACATATTACAGAACAAAATTGGCGAGATGCAGTAAGACATGTAATAGAAGAAGAACAAAAAATGTGGGATCTTGACAATATAATTGATGCGACTGTAGAGACACAACCGCTAATTATTAACCTGCAAGACGACTCGGATTCCGAAGATGATCCTGTTTATTTTGAATTTGAATAGTTTTGTAAGTAATCGTAGTTTATATCATTTAAAAATAGGTATTAATTAAATAAATGTATCTTTTACAAATTGCAAGTAACTTTTTATTTTTAAATAAAATAAAGAAATTTTATTAAAATAAAAATACAGTTTACAGTACCTACAGTTTAAGAATATTAATATATTTATTTATTTAAAGTAACGTAATGTTTTAATCATATACTCTACGACACTGGTCAGTCATTTCCAATCAAAATACCTACATAATCGGATTAAAAGTTCTATAGCTGTATTGTATTTATTCAGATACAAGGTGGGTTAGTCGAAAACATCTTAAACTGCCAGTTTTAGGTTGGTTTTTGTTATTATATCATACTACCTGTCCTCTCTGTATTTTAGTTCTCTAATGAGGGTCAAACTTGCAGTGAGCTATCAACAAATTGTGTACGGACTATAAATAAAAATATTTGGAAATTTTAAAATAAAATTCAAATTAATTATTTTATACATTTTTAGATTCGCTCCCCGTTGGTTAAGAGCTTTTACAAAAAAATATTGTATAGCCATGATTAAAATTTTAAAAGTAAACTACAGAGATGGAGTAGTAAAGGGTAAAAAATATTTTATTTCTTTTATAAGATATAAAATTTATGTTTTGATTACAGGAAAAGATATTGAAGTTAAAACGTTTTCGAGTAACGTAGATGTGGGTAAGTTTAAAAGTTTTTTAAGAATGGACCAACACCAATAAAAAAGAAAAAAATTCTTTAAACACTTTTTTTTTTAATTCTCAGTTTCCCATTAGGAAAGATAATCTATAGCCCTGTTTCTAGTTTTCTTTTTTTGTTGCTATTAATTTCATTTTATCTATTATTAATCCCCCCTCTAGTCATATTTTTTCATTGTTTTCTTTTTGTTTTTTTCCAATATTGGTTGCTGTTGGTGAATTTTCTAATGTCTTTATTTTTTATTCTTTCCCATTTTGTTTTCCCCGACATTTTTACCAATTTTTCCCAATTGTCCAGCATTCGCAAGCATTTTTGATGTGCTAAGATGGCAAGTTTAATCGTGAAACGTTTTACAAATATATAAAAGCTTTATTATAAAAAAATCTTACCGAACATTTTACTAAATAAATAAACATATACGTAACTCCCAAATTTAAAGACTTATTTTTACGATTTTTTACTGTAATAACTGATGGATTACCTTTAGTTGGTACTATAGACCTATTATCAGAGAAGACGAAACTATTTACTTTCAAACACGATCATACATCCCCACTTTCTGGTCGACTGTATTGTCTTTTTGCGGCTGACTGAAATTTGTTGTCTGTGATGTTGCCTGCTCTCTAGTTATGGCAAGAGATTTTTGATTGTTATTGAATCCTCCATAGTATTTGTTGATTATATATTTGCATCAATATTGTGACCATAATGCTATCTCTTATTAATATTTCATGAATTATAACAACCTGAATAATACAACCCATTTTATGGAATGCTGAACCATTGAACTATTTCATTCCGTGAGATAATAGAAATGTGTAAATAAGCGACAACGCCACACGGCTTGTCTGAATCGTTCCACGTGCAAAAATATGTGTTTCGGCTATTATTAGTAGCGCTGTTGCCAAAGGTATTGCAACGAGATTTTGGTGTATTATCGGTGATTTTCAGCATATTATTGGTAAAATTTAGTGGAAAAAATTATTCGTCATTGCCAAGTGTGTAAAAACCGGACTATTTAAGCCCTAGTGTTAATTTTTACAAGTAAGTTGGAACATCTCATTGTTTACTATATTTTCATCCAGTGGTGTAGCGATAACTATATCAATATCAAAATAAACAGGAATTATTTTAAGGCATAAAACACGTATCTGAAAACAAACGATGCAGAAATCAATACTTTTTGAGATATTCACAAAAGAGGTCATTACATCCCTGTTATTCAGCAACACTTATTCAGTGGTATCATCATTCTTTCGTTGTTATTTAAAGAACTGTATATCTTCCTGACCCATTTTTTAGTAGTATTTCATTAGAAATCTTTACAGTACCTAAAATTTAATCCAATGGAGATATCAGGGAGTCACGGAACCCTGAGTATAATATTTTAATAATTTCCTTTAGGTTACATAGCTGTTAATAAATAGTTTGAACATTAAAATTAAAATTTAAAATACATTACATTCTATTTATACAATTAATAATAATGATAATTATTAAAGTTTTTTTGTTCATTTCAGAGAGTTAGGTAAAATTATTTAAAAGTAACTTATAACATTACAAACAATTGGCTTTCGAAAGGAATCTTTAACGTAACACCACAAAATTGTCGCTCAATACTTAGGGAATTAGTAAGTTTTTTAAAGTTACATAAAATTGGCACCACAATTTTGTAACTTAAGAAAAACAGTTCAGTTAGTGTAACACAATTTGGCGCCTAATTTTTTGGGTTTAGAAAAATTTTTTTAAGCGGCTACAACACTTTAATTTGATAAAAAACTGAGTATCACCTATTTATAAATATATTCTGATAAAAAACTAAATATTACCCGATAGAAATATTCTCATTTTGAACAAACAGCACGCCACTGATTACAAGCGTGGCCGTAAGTCAACAATAATGTTACAGCGTTGCCAGCACAAGGACGGGACAAAGAGAATCGATTGGTATTCTTTGTCATACTCATGGTAATGTGTAATCATGTGTAATCATTGCGACAAAACAAACAAAGTTTTATGAATGGAATGTTGCGTCTCCTTTTGATAATAGGTCTATGGTTGGTACATTGTTTTGAAACACCAAACATTCATTTTGACTAAAAGAATCGGCTTTTGTGGTGCCTTTAAATTTTTTAATTATTTGATTGTACAGGTGTTAATATGATCAATACACCATAAAATAATTTTTTTTCGGACAGAAGAGAGAAAATATCACATACGATCACAGTTAAATATTAGATTCCCACCAACTAAGACTTTTCCCTCTAGTCTTGCTTTTCTTATTAGAGGCTTTGGTATTACTTTAATGAAAGTGCTGTTATGGTGTTATCTCAGTAATTAATATCATCCATACACCATAAAATAAATTTTTTTTTGGACAAAAGATAGAAAATCTTACATACGAACCCAGTTAAATATTAGATTCCCACCAACTAAGATTTTTCCCTCTCATCTTGCTTCTCTTCCACTAATGCTGGATGAGGATGTTCCTTCTGATCGCCAGGGAAATAAGCAGAGCAGATGACTACATATACGCTACTATCTCCTTTTGGAATTGAGAGCTGAGTTGTCAAAACATCAGGGGTTCCGAACTCTGTTAACATAAAATAATTAATGTTTTTTTTTAAAAGTATGCTTGACCTAGGCTTGCTTTTTAGGATGCACGCATTTAACCTACCAGAAAAGTTTCATAGGCCGCTTATTTTACCTGTATTGGAAGACCAGGGTTCCTGGATTAGTGTCACATCGAGTTTCTTACTGGTGAACCTTCTGCTGAGGACGTATGATGGCATATTGGATGTTCGCCACATTAATGTGACTTTTGTCTAATTCTCTTCTTCCCAAATCATTTACAATTACTTGCCAACTTGCACTATTAAAGTTGATGTTAGTGTTATAATTCTGTGTGCTTACGAGTATTTTTCTCCTACTTTTCTCGAAATCTTTATCACTTCTTCAATGTCTTCACTTTCTGCCTTCTTTCGACAAAACCTAACTATCGCGAAGAGAGTCCACATGTACCAGTTAGTTTCATTTTCAATCAAATAAGAATCAGTTGCTCGCAGTGTTTTCCTTATACGTATAGTAAACATATTGGTCTATAGGCTTAGGAGTAACAGTTTATTCCTTTTTCATTATTTAAGAAACTCTTTATGGCTAGTCTAATTTTCACTGAGAACTTATAGTAATGGGTCCGATTTTGCGAATCCTGAATTTTGACATATCTCCACATTTCAAGGTCCCCAGAGTCGAATGCAATAGTTTTTAAGTGAACGTCTGCATGTGTGTGTGTGTGTGTGTGTGTGTGTGTGTGTGTGTGTGTGTGTGTGTGTGTGTGTGTGTGTGTGTGTGTGTGTGTGTGTTCGTATGTGCGTATGTTCGTATGTGCGATCGGAATTATTTTTCGTCTCGATTATCTCGAGAACAAAATATGATATCGACGTAGGACCAATTGCATACGACGCATAATTACGCAACTTAGAACTGATTAGATTTTTAGCAAAATCGGTCAAGGTGTTTTTTATGGAGAATCGGAAAACTAAAAAAAATTAATTAAAGTAATTTTTGAGGTTAAATAGGAAGCAGGATGAGTAAACTTGGGATATTGAAATTAATTTAAATTTTTTCCTAAACAACAGTGTCTCTTAATAAAAAACTTTAAATATTTGATTTTTGGTCAAATTGCTTCCTTATGGGAACTTAGAGAGCATTGCAACATAACGTGTCAACCACTAAATAATTTATGACTCTAAACATGTAAAATTTTATATTAAATATATATGAATGCCAGTTTAAAAATGTGGATCTTAAATGGTTAAACAAAAATACTCTAATTATAAAGTTTTTAATAATTATCCCTTGATTCACGTAATATTTTCCTTTAAGATCAGTTTCAGATTGGTTCAGTAACTTCAGTAGACGAAGAATTTTATGCCTATGAATTCACAACCAGTTATTTAAGAATTTGTTTGTATGCAGAAATCGAAGAAGCTAGAGTTAAATTAACCCCCCATTCAATAGATAGGGATGATTTGTGCGTAGGACAAGTATATAATTTTACGTTTAATGTAAAAAATTGTTCCGAGTATCTACCGATAACGTTTAAATATAAAAAAATTGCATGTTTCGAAATGGAACCTGGGGAAATGAACTTAAAACCTAATGCTAGCGTGGATGTGTTATTAATGCTTAAGCCCTCTACCATCGGAGAAATTAAGTCAAAAATTCACTTACATTTAACATACAAGTCCAATGATATCGTCTATAAAGTTGGTAGCGCGTATTTTGGTGTTAGGTAAGTAATTTATGGTTATAATTGTATTTTTTGTTTGTTTTTTTTTTACTGAAAATAGTCGCAAAAAGGGTAGACCTATCGTTTAGTCCGCGGACTTAGGTTAGGTTAGGTTAGGTTAGCTTAGTCGCACTGCGACTATTAGAAGGGGGAGGGATTATAGAAAGGAAATGATTGTGGACCCGCTTTTTGAAAAGTTGCAGGTCATAGTTATCTGGAAAAACTGATTTTTAAAGCTTGTTCCATTCTATCGCAGCCCTGTAAAAGAAGGATTCTTGATGAAGATTGGTCCTTGTAGTGTCAATATTAAAAGTAAATAGGTGAAACTGATCAGCGTGCCGAGTTCTTCGGCCGAATGTGGCCAGTGGTGGTATAAGAGTTTTTATTCCTCTGGAGCAGCTGCCATGGAAATATCTTTAGAGGAATGTCTGGTCTGCAACTCTTCTTCTATGTTTTAGTGGGTGAAGGGTATCTGTGAGAATTGAGCTGTTTATCAACCGAATGGCCCTTTTCTGAATGAAATCTAGAATACTCCAGTATAGGTCGGATTTGATCCTTGTACGTCGTCAACAGTTGATCAGGAGTAAATTACTTTCTAGCTTTCCACAGAAAACCTAGCCTTTGGCTTGCTGACTTTGCGATGTTAGCAACATGGTCATGCCAAGACATATTAGACTCCCAAAATCGAGATGGAGGGATTTGATTCAAGGGTATTTCTGGATATTGTGATGGGGTGATTTGAGGAATTTACTTTCTTGGAAAACGTGGCACATTGTGTTTTCTGGGCGTTGAACTGAACAAGATTGTTGGTTTCCCACTCGACGATTGCTTCAAGATCTCTATTAATGAAGTTAACCTGTTCCTGCCTTAGTCTATTTATATCATTCACCGAAAGTGATCGATAGGATGTGAAAGTTGAGTTGAGTTGAGATGTGAGTCATGTTTTAAGCTCTACTCAAGCAGATAACTTAGAAGTATGTATAAAGTATTTATAAAGAATTTTAACTAGAGAAACCTTAGCATACAATATAAATATTTAACTTAATACAATTAAAAATAGTATATCATATTCGTCAGTGCATCTAAAAATCTTGCCGTATATTGTATACTATTTTTTTCTCTCCAAGCCGAAAATAAAGCTAAATAAGTAAATAAGTAATAGTAAAATTATTAAAATAGCGTATAATATCCCGCTTGCCTTACGCCACCACCTGGTCATATCGCCAAGTGTAGCGCTTCATTTTTAATCTATTAATATTTTTTTCTATTAATTATATCGTTTTATTTTTTACTTACAATATGACTGCAAGAGATTGTTGATTTTATTAGAATGTAAGATTACGTTTTAGCAGAATGAATACACGAGTTCTGTAGACTGTTATCGCACCCAACTATGCAAAGTAACGCACTCTGGTGAAAGCGCGCTGTACTTCAAACTGTCCGCCAATGTAAACAGGTCACAAAAGTCGTTCTTTCAGGACTGAAATGCGACCAAAAAGACTGTACCTTCGGCTTGGGGAGCAAAAAATAGCTATTTGTATTACTACGTAGGAAAGCGTCATTTTTTTCCTTGGGGTATAGTTTACTGGCACTTTACTTTTGGTAATACATATTATCTGTTCTCGTACCCACTTATTAAACTTTTTTTTTAAATTTAAGGCACAAATAATAAATTTATTTGTATATTTGATTTAATTAAGTACAAAGGTATTGTTTATTAAACGAATTTATCATTGAATGCTATATTCATACATATAGTCTCGCCTTTTACCCGTAGGGGAAGACAGAGACCACTTACTTCTACTTGCTACGGTTCTTATACAAATATTTCACTTCTACTTTTATCAGTGTTTTCGTACATGCTCGTAAGTTGTTGGTACTCTTGACCTGGTCTTTTTTTAAAACAATGTCGATTTGATTGAGATATAAATCTTTTTTGTCAAATTTTTTTTATGTATCATCTTTACGTGTCCAAACCATCTTAGCATTCCTTTATGTATCTTTCTAACATCTGTCTCACACGTTCCCTTATATCGCTATTTTTCACTTTATCTAACCAAGTCACTTCGGCTATACTTTTCAAACTAAGTACTCATCTCCGCAGCATTAATTTATTTTTATTCTTCTTCTGCCACACCCAACATTTAATACCATACATAAGTGTAGGGACCAGCACTTCTCTATGAACAGCCTTTTTTGATACTTTCTAGCTGCTTATTAAGTTATGCAGAGTCCCATTCTTTAGTTTCCCTGCCAACACCCTTCGCTTAATATCACAGTCATACTTTTCGTCTCTTGTAAACTTTGAACCTAAGATAACAAACTCATTCACTTATTCCACTCTTTCTCCTTCAATCAGCACCTGGCAATTTGTCACGCTTTCTTTTCTTCTAAAAACCATAACTTTCGTCTTGCTTACATTTACATTCGTCTTGCTTACATTTACTTTTATTTATGATGGCTACATCACATGCAAGTTTTAAATACAATAAAAAAATATAACCAAGTAGACACAATACATATTGCAAACAATTGAATGCGCCTGTGATTTTTCTTGCCAGGAGATCCGGAAATTGTCTGGCGCCTCTTGTGTTAGTTTATTTAGCGTTATCCAGGGTGCACCACTTGGAGGCGAACTAACTTCACACCCCATTCCTGAGTTAGAATCAATATACGAGTAGTCTTTATTTTTTTTTTAAAATCAAACATTTTAGTATCGACAGGTCTCATAGAAAGTAGTTCGTTACCAAAACTAAAAAATATTAGTTGTTGAAAACTCGGAGAACATATCTCGATCAGATCAACATTGTTTTGAAGAATGGCCAGGTCAAGGGTACCAACAACCGAGAGACAACGAGCATGTTGAGCATGTTTGAGAGCACTGATGAAAGTAGAGCAAGCAAAAGATGTGTGTAAGAACCGTAGCAAGTGGAAGTGGTCTCTGCCTACCCTTACGGGAAAAAGGCGTGACTATATGTATGTATAGGTATAAAAAGTCAATTATATTGTATTCGGTTATGCCATTGTAGTTACATGCCAGTTTTCTGTAATAAAATATCATATATTTCTAGATATGTATGCCACAAAAATGTATTAAAACCAAATCCATTTCTTCAACGTAAATTCAATACAGGTATTACACCGGCTATTACAAACGAAGTGGGATTTTTGGTAGATAATGCTCGATTCAATGATGTCTTGGATGCTCCGGTGCACGCATTTATTAATGAAACAAAGAAAAAGAGTAGTTATAATAAAGGAAATATGAATTTGGTTGCATTTCCAAACGATAGAGCGAGAACACTAAGACCTTGGACCAGCGATACGCCGTAAGATTGTTAACTAAAAACAAACAAACAAAGCTTTACAAATTCAAAGAGGTTATTTTTAATGGGACAAATTAAAAAATGTAACTATCTTGATTATTTGCAACTACTATTTTATTATTTTTAATTAACTTCCCAGTGGGAAGTTATAGTAATGGGTACGATTGTGCGAATCCCGAATTTTGACATATCTCCACATTTCAAGGTCTCTAGAGTCGAATACAATAGACGTCTGTATGTGTGTATGTACGATGTTCGTATGTTCGTATGTGCGTTCGAAATTATTTTTCGTCTCGATTATCTCGAGAACAAAGATTGACATCAATTGACCGATTGCATTCAAAGCATAATCAGGCAACTTTGAACTGATTAGATTTTCAGCAAAATTGGTTAAGCAGTTTTTTATGAAGAATCAAAAGACTGAAAAAAATAGTTAAATTTTGGAATTATTTTTCGTCTCGATTATCTCGAGAACGGTAAACCCGTCAAAGACTGCAGCCGTGATCTTTACAAGAAACCTAAACCCATTAGCACTCTGAGGCTATGGAATTAGGAATTGAAATACTCCGCGTGAAGTACCTAGGTGTACACCTGGATGCAAAACTGAAGTGGAACGTACACCTCGAGACAAAAAGAAATAAAATGTATGCCTCAATGTGGGCATGCAAGAGTGCCATGGGAAAAACCTGGGGTCTAAAACCGAGGGTAAGCCTATGGTTATATCAGGCGGTATTACTACCGTCACTAACGTATGCAGCAGTAGTCTGGTGGCCAAGGGTGGAAGTGGCCGGGGATTTGAACCTGTTGAGAAGCCAGCAAGGAAAATACTTGCGGGCTGCAACGGAGGCAATGAGTGCCGCTCCTACAAAGGGGCTAAAAATAGCCCCCAACATACCACCTTTAGACCTCCTGATAAAAGATCGGGCCAGGAACACTGCATACAGACTAAAGTGTCAGGGGGAATGGGGGAGCAACGGGATTGGCCACACAAGATCGAGGCACTCCACAAATACCCCTTCACAATAAAATCTGACAAAATTTCGAAAAAGACCATGATAGGGAAAAACTATAAAACAAAAATACCAACCAGAGAAGAATGGTTAAAGAAAACACCATTGACCAGCACAGGAGTGTAACGATTGTGCACTGATGGATCAGGGTACCAGGAACGCTACGGGACAGGTGTGTTTGAAGCATCCTGCATCCACAGGGAAAGCATACTCCAGGAAAAATACGCCTCGGTTTTCCAGGCTAAGGTCTATGCCATACTCAGGTGTGCTACGCACCTGACAGAAAACAGAGTGACCAACAGTGAGATTAATATTCTCACTAATAGTCGCGCGGCCTTTGGGGTCCTCGTGAGTAACACCACAACATCATCGGTGATGTGGGACTGCATGCAAACCCTCACTGAGTTAGCGACCGTAAACAAAGTCACTCTCACATGGGTTTCTGGGCACACAGGGATAAATGGTAATGAGGTAGCCAATGAACTGGCAAGAAATGGGACCCTGGTGAAACCAAGAAGCCAGTTGGTCGGATTGCCAATTGCCGAAGCAAAACATTTATTAAAATTAATCCTTGAACAAGAACATATTGCTCAGTGGAATGCAAATTCTGGCTGCAGAACATCAAAACAGCTAATGAAAAAACCTCTCCAGAAGAGGGCTGACGCACACTGGACGATGCACCGGTGTAGACTAAGCAGCACGCTTGGCCTGCTTACAGGACACATCGCACTAAGGGCGCACCTCTTTAAACTTAAGCTGGCGGCCGAGAAAAACTATCGACTATGCGGAGAAAAGGAAGAAAACAGTATACACATTATGTGTCACTGCCCGATCCTAGCGGCGTACAGGTATCAAACCTGGGGCCGCATAATAATGGATCCAAGCGATCTAAATGAGATAGGGCCAAAAGAAATCCTGAGGTTCGCCAAAATTAGCGGACTGGAGTTTTGATGCCCTGAAGACACAGCGGTAGTCACAGAGGATCAAGAGATCTAGGTGACATAGGTGCCGATACCAATGGCCCAACCGCAAGATTGTAATTTAATGTAATCTCGAGAACAAAAAATAATATCGACGTTGGACTAATTGCATTTGACGCATAATTACGTAACTTAGAACTAATTGGATTTTTAGCAAAATCGGTTAAGCTGTTTTTTATGGAAAATTAAAAAACTGAAAAAAATGGTAAACTTTCGGAGTTATTTTTGGTCTTAATTATCTCGAGAACAAAAAATGAAATCGACGTGGAACCAATTGCATTCGACGCATAATTACGCAACTTAAAACTGATAAGATTTTTTAGCAAAATCGGTTAAGCTGTTTTTTATGGAAAATCAAAAAACTGAAAAAAATGGTAAATTACCTGAATTTTTTCAATAATATGATTATTGCATGTTAGGAATATTTATATGAAAAATATTTCATTAAAATAAATGGTTTTAGAAAACAAAAGTAAGAATTGGAGAATTTTAAACTTGTGTCAGTTTAAGAGAATAACACTGAAGACGCTATAATAGTGAAAAATTATTGTTAGTAATAATCAAGCATTGTTTATAACAATTAAATATTGTTACTAACAAATGATTATTGATCATAATAACAAAAAATTTCAATTGCTTCAAACAATTAAAAATAGCTCCCGAAACATATGGTATTTTTTCATTCTTTCCACTGGGAAGTTAGTCGTGTGGACCTCTCAGGTCGCACCCAGACCACTGATTTTTTTTTTATGCGAAATATCTAATGGCGCGCTTGGGGGTAACATCGACTGTTGGTGCCGTGATGCGAAAGCTTCGGGCAGCCTCGTATTTACTCGACCCGCTTCGTCCGAGCAGCTGCTTGTATGTGCAGCGTGATGCGAACACTCCGAGCAGCTTCTTGTGTTTGTGTACCGTGATGCACAATAATAGATGCGGTATTCACAAGACACATTCACAACGTTACAAGTAACACTTTCGTTGCTTATTTTAGTTATTATCGGCCTATTGTAACTTTGATACTATCGGAAACATCATCGAATGTTAATATTACAAAAATAACTGATGACACTGAATTGTAAACTGTATTTGGATTATTATTGTTTTTTGTATATTTTTATGTAATGGTCTTGATAACAAAACTAAAAAAAAATTTTGTTTTTTAATTTTTTTTAATATTTATTGCATCCTTTTTTATAAAAGTTAATTAATTATTTTTTAATAACATTTAATTTCCATGTTTTACATCTGCCAGGCATCCCGTGACGGCTCACTTTGTTTTTGCATAAATTTTTAATTTGTGAAATACATTCAAAAGAATTAATACGTAATTTATTTATCAACAGGCGTGAGTTAAATTATTTTGATTTATGTTTATTTATTTAGGTGCCTTACAATTTTCGCAAAATTACCAAGAGTAAATGTCGATGAATATAAGTATTCATTAACTGAACTTAATATGTACATGAAAATAAAAAATAAAGCAAAATACGATAACTACATCAGGAGATATCAGGAGCACGTAGTTAATAACGCAACACTATCAAAAGAAATCACCCTTTATCCTACTTCACTTAAGAAAGTACTTATGACAAACGAACCGGTGAAATATTGTCCCCATACATTTGTAGAATCATCCCCAATACCAAAATTTATCCCGCTAACTCCAGAACAACTCATGGAAATTGAAATAACTCCACGGTACATTCAGTTGGGAAAAGTAAGTATTTTAATATAAAGGTAAAGTCAATACTGTAAATGTGTACAGTGTTATTTTAACTATTTTATCGTACCTTAGATAAAGACGATATACTACAACTGAAATATCTAGGGATATTTAAAAAATGAGCCTGTAATTTTTTTAAAATTTCGGTTTTATTTTTTTTTAAATATGGATACACAAATTTGAACTAGCGCATTTTGCATAATCTGAGACAGGATCTCCGGGAATTTCCCTAAGACTAGTAAAACAAGGTCATCAGCGTAGGCCACGATTTTGCAGCCGGAGTTCTCCATTCGTTGTAGAAACTTATTGAGTGTGAGATTCCATAGTAGGGACGAGAGTACCCCGCCCTGATGGGCCCCTTTGGTAACAAAACTCCTTGTAAAGGATCCAAAAATTTCAGCTTTGATTTCTCTAGTGCATAACATGTGGCTTATGAATTTCACAGTCGGATAGTCTAACTGCAGATTCACTAATGCCTGTGTTATTGCACTGGAAGTTAGGTTTTTAAATACACCCTCAATGTCAAGAAAGGCTGCTATTGAGTACTCCTTCATGGGGAAAGTACATGCATTGGTAAAGGAAAAAAAATCTTAATTTACAAAATTCACAAGTTTTAAATCTTTAAAATACCTTAGATTTAAGAGAAATAAATAGAACGAATCCTATCAATGTGCATGCTTGTAGAAGTCAACAAAATTGTTCCAAACACTTCCTTTTTTTTTAAATTTTAGCCACCGGCAGTCGGGCAGACAAATAGGCACGAAAAAGGCATAATGTACAGTGCAACAGAAGTAGCTTGGCGGGCGACCAGCCTCTAAAATAACAAATATTCGGCTGAATATACTTCACATTCGTAAACTTCTTCCTCCGATTTTACTTGAGACTCACGATTACTGAAAATTTCGTCGTCGCCGATCGGATCGTTATTCGAATGTTTTCATTGTGCGCAGATTTTGTGATCTCTCGCCCGCCAAGCTACTTCTGTTGCACTTGTAATAAGGGTTTTATTTTTTTCTTTTATTCTTGATAGAAAATTTTGTGAAAAAACATGATCGTAAACATTGATTCATTTTTAGATAGCTCCCTATATAAGTTGTTCCGATTTTTTCACTATCCAGAACAAAAATGAGTTTGCTATATTATTAGCAATAATTGCTTTAAATAACAGCGTGGTAGTAAAAGGAAAAAGACGAATAAAAATCGATCCGTTCTCGACAAGAAAACTTTATTTCGATTGTTTTTCTCACGGTCTTGGCAAGTATTACGTTCCCGTGTATATAATAATCAACGACTCGCATATTTTTGACGCAACCGTTTTCGCTGAGGTGGTACCGACCACAGTGAAATGTAAAACGAAAGAAATCGTAATTAATCCAAAAGACAACGTTGCATACGCAGAATTATACAATCCTGTCAACTGCGCCATTGACTTTTCTTGGAGTGTACACGATAAAAATTACACTATTATGCCATCTTCTGGCACTATAGAGTTTAGAAGGGCGCTTTACTGTAAAATCATATTCACGCCCACCATTGATGCCGTTTTCAAAACAGATATATTCCTTTTGTCTCAAAGTGGAGCCAAACAAGTTATAACATTAAACAACGAGAACTCTAAAGCATCTGTTATGTTCAGTACTCCGGTAGTGGAGTTCAAGAACATCCCGCTAAACATGAAAGTGTCGGAGAATTTGGTGTTCAGAAATAATTCCGGATTTGCCATAGTGGTGTACATAAATGAAAACAATTTAATGAAAGAAATTACCATTCATCCAAAACAAGCAGTTGTTCCGGGAAGAAGTGTTATATTCTTTCAAGTGTTTGCACATTTTAGGTAAGAATATCTTATTTACAAAGTAAGTCTTCTTATTTTGTCTTTTATAATAGGGAAGAATCACGGAGTGGGCGATATCTATTATTAATCGTATGAACTTCTCGAGGTGTGAACAACAAACCAACCTCCATTTGTTTATATGGGTAAGAAGTGAACTTTATGTATTATTTTGAGCAATTTAAGCATCGAAGTTGTTATATTTGAACGATATGTTGTGAAAAATTGGTGATAATACACCACAAAATTCGACAATGCGAAGAATTAAAAAAAGGTGATGTGGAGATAAAATCGCGTAAAACATGCTTTGTTCCACAATGCTCTACACATGGCATTTTCATTATATCTTTGCATAAATTTCCTCTAATTCTTAAGGCAGCTCAGAAATTGAAGATGATCTTAAAGATAGAAAAACAAATCTCAAAGTTTATGTTTGTTTGCAGCAAGCACTTTGTAAAAGATAATTTTTTCAGTGGTAAGTTTGATATTGTTGTCCAATGATCTATCATTTTATTTGTTATTATTCATAGTGACTTTAACAACACAGAGAAAGAGTTAAAAAGAAGAATCTGGTCCTAGCCAGAACCTTCCAGTGTTGAAGTATCAACATACCACAATTAAGAAAAATATAGAAGTGACCGAAGTTAATTGAATTATTATATATAATACTTAATTGGTCGAACACGTTCACCCACATAATACAATATGCCCGAAATTGATATTTCGACTTTCATAGGCATTGCAACAAGAATTCCAGGGACAACAGAACTAAAAATCTTTTAAAACAAACCAAAATTGATACCTAAACACACCTGGCATTTAACAAGAATCCAGCTACAATAAACCTAAAACGTCGAAAACAAACCTTAAATCCTGCTTTAATCCAATAGTTTAACACAAAAAATCAACTTAAATTTTCGAGATAACTAAAATTCCCTTCAATAAAAATTTTGGTTTTTACAAGTGATCAAATTACAGAATATTTGTTGTTCACACCTCGATCCGATATTTTGTCATTGACAGCGCCATCTCGCGTTACGTGATTTTTCCCTATAGCGAATTGCTTGTATTTCTTCTTTACCCATAAGTAGCTGCTTAACTTATTATTATTGAAAAGGTGCATCTCTAGCGAGGCCTTTATGTTGAAAACCAATTTCTCTCAAATATTAAAAAAAATAATATGGTTTGGATTATTTTCCATTTTAAAAAGAAAAGAATGATGTTAATAATTTATTTAATATGAAATGTACCATAAGGGGTACACTTCCATGTTTCACCATCAAAAATGGTTGATAATATGCAGATATGGAAAATTATTCGGGATAATTAACAACATAACTCTAATTTAAATTGTCCCCACTTCAACGACATGTGTTTGCGAGCATTCATTAAAGGTGACCAATCCAGTGGAAAACAAAATGCGCATGCTCCATGATTGGTTTGGCTCCCGGTTTTTTCAACATTTTCGTGGAATATATTTTTAATATGTCGATTTTTAATCGATAAACTGCTAAATTCTTATTTCCAAGCATGACAATCCAATTTATGGGTCTGTTCTAATACATACATGACTTGAAAATTTTAATTTAAAGTTTTCGTCACCGGTTATTGGCTAAGAAAGGTATATCGAACAAGGTATTTTAAAGTGTTTGCGATAAAGCTTGAGGAGTAGAGATAAGGTAAACAGACTTGTATTTTAACTCCAAAAAATTTCTACTGGAAGGCGTCGCTACAAAAGTTTCATTTCAGAAGGACATGGGGTATGCAGAGACCACTTCCTTCCACTTGCTACGGTTCTTAGACACATCTTTTGCTTCCTCCACTTTCATCAGTGCTCTACATGCTCGTCGGTTGTTGGTACTCTTGACCTGGCATTTCTTTAAAACAATGTTGATCTGATCGAGATATGTTTGCCGAGACCTCTACCGACTTGTCCATTCACACTCGCCTTATAAATTTGTTTCGTTAATCTTTCTTCATCCATCCTTTCTACGTATTCAAACCATTCAAGTATTTCTTAATCCATTTTTGTAACTGCTTTCGCTCACAAGAACCAATAACATGAGCAAAATCTGTCACCGAAATCATAAGGCTAGGTATGGACTCATACATTCCTCATGGTACAAGACGAATCTTCAACCCCAAACCCTGGTTCAACCAATAATGCAACCGTGCGGTGCGTGACACGAATCAAGCATATCGACTCTGGTGCGAATTCCCGACAATTGCTTACCGAGAAGCCTTTGTCCACGCGAGAAACACCTACAATAGAACGATTGACCTTGCCAAAGAATCTTACGACACGAGAATATGCAATAAGCTTTTCAATGCCCCTCCTGATTAACATAGAATTCATTAAATATCTGGAAAAATTTGAGATAATTTATGAGAGAAAATATGGATTTTGACAACTTCGGTTTACTGGAGATTTGCTGGCCTACGTTACTCAGCTCTGGACAAACACTATTGAGAAGTGTGGTGAATCCCGTGCAATAGCCTTGGATATATCTAAAGCCTTCGACCGCGTTTGGCACCAGGCATTGTTAAGCAAATTATCTGCTTACGACCTTTTGAAAACCACCACGAACCCCATTTACAGTTTTGCAGACGACAGCAAACTTGTCTCAACTTTCACATCCTATCGATCACATTTGGTGAATGATACAAATAGACTCAGGCAGGAACAGGTTGACTCTATCAATAGAGATCTTGAAGCAATCGTCAAGTGGGGAACCAATAATCTTGTTCAGTTCAACGTCCAGAAAACACAAAGCGCCACGTTTTCCAAGAAAGTGAATTTCTCAAATCATTCCATCACAATGTCCGGAAATACCCTTGAATCAAATCCCTCCATCTCGATTTTGGGAGTCACGGTGTCTAATAATAGGTAAAACATAAAAAAAGAGTTGCAGACCAGACATTACTCTACAGATATTTCCATGGCAGATGCTCTTACGCCACAACTAGCCACATTCGGCCGAAGAACTTGGCACGCTGACCAGTCTCACCCATTTACACATAAGATTGACACTACAAGGACCAATCTCCATCAAGAGTCCTTCTTTAAAAGGGCTGCTACGGAATGAAACAGGTTTCCAAAATCATTTTTTTTTAGAAAACTATGACTTGCAACTTTTCGAAGAGCTCCCCCTTTTAATAGTCGCAGTGCGGGCCGTCCGCAACCCACACGATAGGTCTAGCCTTTATGCGACTATTTTGAGTAAAAAAAAACGCATCTTCTTTTACATCACAGCGTTCTCATATCTCACTATTTTTACTTTATCCAACAGATCCACTCCGGGTATACTTCTCAGACTACTTATCTCCGAAGCGTTGATCCTATTTTTATGCTTCTTTTGCCAAACCCAACATTCACTACCATACATAAGTGTAGGAACCAACACACCTCTATGCACAGCCAGACGTGTCTTTTTTGACACTTCTTGGCTGTTTATAAAGCTATGCAGTGCCCCATTTATTTATTTTCCTGCCAACACCTTTTGCTTAATATCACTGTCATAGTTTCCATCTCTCGTAAACTTTGAACCTAAGTACACAAATTCATTTACTTGTTCCACTTTTTCTCCCTTATTTAGAACTGCACAGTTTGTCATGTATTCTTTTCTTTTAAAAACCATTAATTTACATTAATTTTCATCACTTTGATTTTTAGGGAATTATGCTAAACATTAACCATCGCCTGCAACTTCTCTTCAGATGACGCTAATATGACTTGATTATCGGCGTAAAGAAGGCATTTGATGATCAAATTATTAATTTTCAACCCATTCGCACTCTCTTTTAAATCTTTTCAACAATCGTCTATGTATAAGTTAAACAGCCATGGCGAAGCCACACATCCCTGTCTCATACTGACTAGTAACGGCGCAAACACATATCGCCGAAGTGGGGCGAGTGGTGTAGTTAATTACTTGATTTTTATTCGCGAAAATTTATTATATCCTGTGCTGGTCGACTCGCTACCGTTTAGATCGCTCAGTTGCTTTAAAACGCCTATTTTCCGCAAATATTTTTTCATATTTGTATATTCTTAAAGTTTTGTCGAATAAGACTAGAATCCTAGATTGCGAAAATAAATTTGAACCGTTTTTTATTTTTTTATTCCTGATAATGCTTTTATATTTACCCTAATATTTAAATTTACAGGTGAAAAGATTTTAGATTCTTTCATTTTATTTTATTTTATTTGTCGTGATTTGTGCTCAATTTATTGTAATCATGCCATTTACGAAAAAATTACAATCATTTAGGTAAATTTGAAAGAAGCCGCATTGTTGATATGTGGAAAGCCAATTTTTTAATTTGATACATTTCCGTATAAATAGAAAGCAGTGTTTCAATAGTGAGAAAGAATTATAACCGTAGTCATGGATCCAGTCGACCTCGAGCATCTTTAGAACGAAAAAAACGTCATTGCTGATTTACAAGATAGAGTTTCTATCACACAGTCAATTGGAAATGTTTAGTTGCAAGTTTTATCAATTTATCTTGGTTAACGTATTTTTGGGCTTCGTTCGTTTAAACCATTTTTATCTTACATTGAAATAATTAAATTTAAATAAACAGTTATCTCTGTATTTAATGAAAATTTGACAATATTAAATTTTCTTGACCTCTGTTATGCAGTATTTTAATTATGCATTAAAATAGCTGATACATGACAAAATAATTTTATTACAACTATCAACTTGAATTATGTACTACTATTAAATAATTACGTAATAAGTTCATAACAGTGTAACGTTTTACTTGAATCACACTCAGGGTTCGAATTTATACCCACGATTTTCAATACAATTTATGTAAACTAGTAAACGCAATTATTAACTTCAGAAAACTGACTGACTAACTTCCGCAAATGGCAGAAAATTTGTAATGAATGAATAAAATTTATTTTAATAATAGAAAATCCTTATACACAACAAATGGCTTAAGGTATTAATCACTTAAATTTATAACTTAAAAAATATACTAAATAGTATGACAAATAGGTACACAAACAAAAACAAATAAGTTTGTACAAATCAGTCTGAGTGACAAAGTATAAAGAATACAATATTTGACAGTTTAAGAAATGTGATTTATCATAACATGAAGCTATAAGGTATGTTTATAACATTTTTGAATAATTACAAAAATCTAACCAAGCAGACAATGCATAAATGTATTTTATTCCACTCTCAGTTCATCTTCCAATATGCTTAATCAGATTCCTCTTAAACTTTACAGCCGTTATAAAATCTTTAATACTTACAGGTAATTAATTAAATTCCTTTGAACCCTCATAGAGAAGGGACTCCATTGTATACATACATATACAAATAGTCACGCCTTTTTCCCGTAGGGGTAGGCAGAGACCACTTCCTTCAACTTGCTACGGTTCTTACACACATCTTTTGCTTCCTCTACTTTCATCAGGGCTCTCATGCATGCTCGTCGGTTGTTGGTACTCTTGACCTAGCCTTTCTTTAAAACAATGTTGATCTGATCGAGATATGTTCGCCGAGGTCGACTTTTACCGACTTGTCCATTCACACTTGCCTTATAAATTTTTTTCGTCAATCTTCCTTCATTCATCCTTTCAACGTGTCCAAACCATCTAAGCATTTCTTTATCTATCTTTGTAACCACATCTTTTTTCACACCACAGCTTATCTCACTATTTTTTACCTTATCCAACCGAGTCACTCCAAATATACTTCTTAAACTACTCATCTCCGCTGCATTAATCCTATTTTCATGCTTCTTCTGCTAAACCCAACATTCACTACCATACCCAAGTGTAGGAACCAACATCCTCGATGCACAGCCAGACGTGCCTTTTTTGACACTTTCTGGCTGTTCATAAACTTATGCAGTGCGCCATTCATCTTTTTCCCTCCAAAACCCTTCGCTCAATGTCACTGTCATACTTTTCATCTCTCGTAAACTTTGAACCCAACTTAACAGTTGGTCATGCTTTCTTCTCTTTCAAAAACCATTACTTTCGTTTTGCTTGCATTTATTTTTATCCCTTTGATATTTAGGGCATCATGCATAACATTAACCATCGCCTGCAACTTCTCTTCAGATGACGCTAACATGACTTGATCATCGGCGTAAAGAATGCATTTGACAATCAAATCATTCATTTTCAATCCATACGCACTTTCTTTCAAATATTTTAAACAATCATTTATGTATAAGTTAAACAGCCATGGCGAAGCCACACATCCCTGTCTCACACCTTTTTCTGTTAAACCAGTCCGTGCAAGCTCCGTTTATCCTGACACAAGCAGAATTTTTTTTTGTGTTGATTCCGCTATAGATTATTTTATATCAGCAATCATAATATTCGATGATCTTCGTTGACGTTTAAGCAATTCAGAAATATAATCCACACAATCAATAGTATGAATGTTACTATTCATTCTCTTTTGCAAGGACACGATTTCTATATCATGTTCATTTTTCCCTTTTTAAATTTTTCCAAATCTCTTTTGAATTTCTGAGCCGTATTTCAAGAAAAAATATGAAATTGGTAACTATAGTTAGAAAGTATATAGGGGCTCTAGACGCGCCGGCAAGGAACAGGTAGGTTTCTAGCTTAGGGTTGTAGAAGTTGTATGTTGTTGTATGTCTCTGCCTCTGTTGAATCTCGCCGTGCCTCCATTCGATGTTAAGTCTTCGATAGCTAGTTGGTTGACTGGTTCGTAATTCTGTTTGCTTATAGTTTTAATAGCCTTACTGCCGTGAACCTCTTAATGATGTAAATTAAACACTTTTCTTGTTTGATACTATATTGTAAAAATGTGTACAATGAGCTTACAGTTAAGAACCTCTTGTCTTTTTAGAAAATTTTCACTGGTTGACGGTTTATTAACTTATTTGATTTTATCTAATTATATTGCTTGCAAGTTTTTTACCACGTAGTGTTTTAAAACGAAGCTTGCTTGTTCTCTCTACGAAGACGATGGACGAAGTAACCAAACGGAAGTAGTCAAAATAGTTTAGTAATAGCAGCGCTGATGACAGCTTTTCTAATTGGTGTTGCTTTTAACTTTATGCATGATTGGTTGCCTATAGCAAAGCACCCAATCTCAGGAAATCAAATGAATAATTGGTTGCCTATAGCAACCGTGATTTGGCTGTGATAATAAGGTTTTAAATAAAGGAATGGATCGAAGAACATTCTACTGTTGCAAAATAACTTAATTTTCAACACGAACAGAATTCGAGTTGTAGTTGTTCGCAATAACACATTATTTTTTCATTATAATAGTATATTTTTTTTTGTATAAAAGTTGAAGTCTTTAAAAAAAAAAAGCTTCCCCAAAAAACTCTTTAACATAAAAAAAAGCTTTTTAGGGACTCATTTTTCGCAAAAATCTTTTTTTGCTCAAAAACTATTATATTTTTCAATAAAAATAAAACATCTGCTTGCTTGGCATAAAAAATACTACAATCCTATAGTCCGTTCATAATTTGTCGATAGCACAAAATGTGCGTCCAAGTCATAAAACGGCCGTAATAGTCGTAAAATCATAGGCGGAGGTTCCTGAGGTGTTTATTCATGTCCGTACACAATTTGTTGATAGCTCACTGCAAGTTTGACCCTCATTAGGTTTAGTACGTTTTTGATCGCATTTAATTTACGGCTCGTTGGTGTTTCGGCGTCTACGGCAGTAATTAACGTCTCTAATATTTATTTTGCGAATTTTGTGCAGTGCGTGAGTAACTTTTTTTCATATTCCTACAAACATATACGTACCTTTCGTTCCTGCTTGTTTTGTTTGATTGCTTGCGATGGCTTCGTCATCATCATCAACATCATCAAGTTTTACACCGGTACTGTTGCGTACAGTCAGTAAGTCTGTCTATTCACCAAGAGAGAAGACTATTGTTTTGAACGTTCACGATGCTCTGCTTTCTCAGAATTCCACAAACACTGTTCAGAACATAATCAAGAGTTGTGCCCACATGACGGGCGTAGGGGAGTCAACAATATATAGGTTCCTATCAGAAAGAAAAAAACAAGGTATAGCTAACCCAAATACAAACGAATACTTAAAGAGGGGGAGAAAACCTATTGAAATTGATGAATTTGCCAAAAATGGTATTCGAAGGAAAATTCACGAATTTTTTTACAAAAAAGAAATACCCAACTTAAACAAAATTTTACAAGAAGTTAGAGACGACCCGGATTTGCCTCATGTCGGACGAACCAAATTGTGGCAAGTTTTAAAAGAATTAAATTTCCGGTGGGAGAAATCAGACCGAAAATCACTTTTGATTGACCGGGAAGAGATAATATGTTGGAGAAGAAAGTATCTAAGATCTATACGAAAATTTCGGGCTGAAGGAAAGCCAATTTACTATCAGGACGAAACGTGGGTAAACGCAGGTCATACTCTCACAAAAATTTGGTCAGATAAAAATATATCAAGCTCCAGGCAAGCCTTTATGGAAGGTTGGTCTACTGGTATTTCCCCACCCTCTGGTAAAGGCAGTAGATTAATAGTTTCTCACATTGGCAGTGAAAAAGTATTTGCTAAGCATGGTTTGTTGGAATTTCAATCCAAAAGCACAAAAGACTATCACGAGGAGATGACAGCTGATGTTTTCGAAGAGTATTTTGAGCAGATGATTGAACATATACCACCAAACTCAATTATAGTATTAGATAATGCACCTTATCATTCACGACTAGTAGAAAGACTTCCAACGACTGCGTGGAAGAAACAGGATATCATTGAATGGCTGCGGAATAAGTCCCTGCCTTACAAAGATGGAATGGTTAAAGCAGAACTTTTAAAAATTGCCCTGCAACACAAATCTAAGTTCAAGAAATACGTAGTTGACAAAATGGCGGAAAGACGAAACATCACAGTCCTTAGACTTCCACCCTACCACTGCGAATTAAATCCAATTGAACTCATTTGGGCACAAATGAAAAGCTATGTGGCTAGAAAAAATACGTCATATAAAATACAAGCTGTACGTGAATTGTTATATGAGTCTTTACAACATATTACAGAACAAAATTGGCGAGATGCAGTAAGACATGTAATAGAAGAAGAACAAAAAATGTGGGATCTTGACAATATAATTGATGCGACTGTAGAGACACAACCGCTAATTATTAACCTGCAAGACGACTCGGATTCCGAAGATGATCCTGTTTATTTTGAATTTGAATAGTTTTGTAAGTAATCGTAGTTTATATCATTTAAAAATAGGTATTAATTAAATAAATGTATCTTTTACAAATTGCAAGTAACTTTTTATTTTTAAATAAAATAAAGAAATTTTATTAAAATAAAAATACAATTTACAGTACCTACAGTTTAAGAATATTAATATATTTATTTATTTAAAGTAACGTAATGTTTTAATCATATACTCTACGACACTGGTCAGTCATTTCCACTCAAAATACCTACATAATCGGATTAAAAGTTTTATAGCTGTATTGTATTTATTCAGATACAAGGTGGGTTAGTCGAAAACATCTTAAACTGCCAGTTTTAGGTTGGTTTTTGTTATTATATCATACTACCTGTCCTCTCTGTATTTCAGTTCTCTAATGAGGGTCAAACTTGCAGTGAGCTATCAACAAATTGTGTACGGACTATAGCAATTTTTGTTACCGGAAAATAATTTCCAAAAAAATTAATAAATTTGTTTTTAACAAAGTTGTAGAGTTTTTAATTATCTAAAACCTTTACATTTAACTTTTTTTGATAAAACACGTATTTACACCACTAATCGTAAAAAACCAATTTCACCTCCCACTGCTCCTAGACTGCATGCATTCAGATGTTGAATTTTTGTCCCTGTATTTTTTATGCCTTTTTTACACTTTCCAACCTAGTTTACCATGTAAGAAATTTTTCTATCAAAAAAGGTAATTTGCCCGGTCTAATTGATTTACTAACCACTTCCAAATTTACCAAGGTGTGAAGATAGATCACTTTTTGCACTTTTGCTGACAAGTTTGTGTTAAACTGCCTTTTTATACTTTGAATTAGTTTGTTGCTAGATAATAGTTTTCTTCAAATTAATCGTTTAGATTGATCAAATTACTTATGAATTGTTAAAAAAAATAAAAATTGTCAATTTTGTTATAGATAAAGAAATAACTGTTTATCGGAAATTAGTTTACAATTTTTTACAGTTTTTCTGGTAACAATTTTCTATATTGTAATAATAGATTTTGTCATTAGGTTAGAATAAAAAATTCAATACGAGTGGAATATTCCGAGCGCGAGGAACCATGATTATCGAATTTTTTCATTCTAACCGTGTAACAGACGATATTTTCTCCACGACCAAAGAATTTATTTAAAAAATACTTAATTTATTTATTGAAACATAGATATGTATTAATTGGTATTAATATTTTTTGTGTTGGTACAGTTATTAAAATGAAATACCGGTGCATTTGAAAAGTTTTTTAAAACTAATTGGATGAGGCAGATGTAACGTTTGTGTACCAGAAAGAATTGGAGGTTAATTTTTAAGGAAGTAGGTTTTCTGTTATGTTATTAGCGTAATTTGTCATCTCAGGGGGAGTATTTTCAAAATCCAAATCTAATTCTCTTAAATTCTCGCTCATTTTTATACAAAACTTTTAAAAAATAACTTTTAAGAACAAAAGATGGAATGAAAATACATGCAAACCCCATAAGAAAAAACTGTTACAGAATGAATATTCTCACTCTAGTGAGTGAATGTTGTCATTATGTTCTTCTTCTTCTCGTTTGGTTTGTGTGGACCGCGGACTATTAGAAGGGGGAGGGATTATAGAAAGGAGATGATTGTGAACCTGCTTTTTAAAAAGTTGCAGGTCATAGTTCTCTGAAAAAACTAATTTTGGAAGGTTGTTCCATTTTGTAGCGGCTCTGTAAAAGAAGGATTCTTGATGGAGATTGGTCCTTGTAGTGTCAATCTTGAAAGTAAATGGGTGAGACTGATCAGCGTGCCGAGTTCTTCGCTCGAATGTGGTTAGTGGTGGTACAAAAGTTTTTATTTCTCTGGAGCATCTGCCATGGAAATATCTGTAGAGTAATGTCTGGTCTGCAACTCTTCTTCTATGTTCTAGTGGGTTAAGGGTATCTGTGAGAGTTGAGCTGTTTATCAACCGAATGGCCTTATCTGAATGGAATCTAGAAGATGAAGAAAATGCTTTTGCGAGCAATATTCCAGTAGAGGTCGGATTTGAGCTTTGTACGTCGCCAACAGTTCATCAGGAGTAAACAACTTTTTAGCTTTTTACAGAAAACCAAGCTTTTGGCTTGCTGATTTTACGATGTTAGCAACATGGTCATGCCAAGACATATTATTAGACACTCGTCGTGAGTCTTGGCCACATTCACTATTGCCCTCCATCCTTGGCGGTCTTCTGCTTTCAATTCCCACTGTCTGATGCCCATCTTTCGAATGTCTGCCGTTACAGCGTCCTTCCATCGGTTTCTGTGGCGTCCTACTGGTTTTATGGCAACCGGTCTCTCCCAAAAAGCTGTGTTTATAAGGCGCTGATCGTCGCTTCTTATTACATGACCTGCCCATCTAAGCCTATCTTTCCCAAATAGTTGTTGGAGCTCATGATTATGTCGACGTTTCCATGCTTGCGTGTTAGCATCCTTACAGGGACCGTCAATGGCTCGCAGGATCTTACGTTCCTATACCAGCAGTTTGTTTATTACTATTTGGTTCAATGTCCACGTCTCGCTTCCATACGTCACCACAGGGTGGATTATGGTTTTGTAAATTCGAATCTTAGTATTCCTAGAGAGAAGCTTAGATTTTAATAAGTGTTGAAGGGAGTAAAAAGCACTGTTTGACGCGGCTATTCTGGCTGCCATGTCTTTCTTAATTCGGTTATCCCGGTTTATTATCGTTCCCGGGTACTTGAATTCCTTTACAACTTCAAAGTTGTGGTTATTGTGTTATTAAAAATAATTTCCTGCCATGAATATAAACAAGACGTTGTCATCTTCACCGACTCACGAAGTGCTGTGCAAGGTCTTCAACAACTTTACCCCCGTAATGCCCTTCTTCTCAGAATCAAATCAGAACTAGGAAAACTATCTGAAATAGGCAAAAGTGTTGAAATTGTTTGGATTCCCTCGCATGTAGGGATAGTTGGTAATGAAACCGCTGAAACACTAGCCAGAGAGACCAGCTCAAATCCTTCCAGTCAATTGATTCGCCGTGTGCCACACGAAGATTTCAATCACAGTATTCGGCAACTCATAGTAAATACATGGAGGGAAAGGTGGCAAGTTCTTGAGAATAACAAACTCAAAGCAATTAATCCTAACTTAAGTCACCAGAATTACGAATCAATCTCTCGTAAGCAACAGACAATCCTAACCCGTCTCAGGAAGAAGAATTGCAGACCAGTCATTGCTCTACAGATATTTCCATGGCAGATGCTCCAGAGAAATAAAAACTCTTGTACCACCATTGGCCACATTCGACCGAAGAACACGGCACGCTGATCAGTCTCACCCATTTACTCTCAAGATTGACACTACAAGGACCAATCTTCATCAAGAATCATTCTTTTACAGGGCTGCTACGGAATGGAATAAGCTTCCAAAATCAGTTTTTCCAGAGAACTATGACCTGCAACTTTTCAAAAAGCGTGTCCACAATCATTTCCTTTCTATAATCCCTTCCCCTTCTTATAGTCGCAGTGCGGGCCGTCCGCGGCACACACGATAGGTCTACCCTTTTTGCGACTATTTTCAATAAAAAAAAAAAAAAATTGGCCACACTAGGTACACACATCAGCATCTACTGAAGAAAGAAAATCCCAAAAGATGTGTCTCCTGCTATGAAGAACTGAGTGTGAAACATTTAATATCGGAGTGTCCCGACTATAGAGAGAAGAGGTTAACATCAGGACTGCCCGAAGAACTTGGTGATGCCTTGAACCCGATTAATATTTACTCGTTTCTAAAGTTCCTGGAATCCACCAACATTTTACAACATATATGAAATTTATTGTACCATACCCGCTAATAACTTTCGCGGTTGTGCGGTTTTTTTAAATAAAAAAAAAAAAAAATAATTTCATAATGAGTATATTCCAAGTATGGTCGTGGAGAAAAGTATTTTACGGTTGGTAAGGAAGCCTTGATATCTGATTGTTGAATTTTAGGTTTTATACCCTGCAGAACTTCCTATGAAAAATATTTTTTTTTCGTGAAATTAATAAAATTATAAAAAGGTTTTTCCATATGTTGCCAACTTAAGTAGCCTCACCGTATATCTGCTAAGTACATGTTTTCATTTCAGAACGGTAGAAACGTTCAAATGTAGCTGCCAGTTCATCGTACAGGATGAGTACCGCTACAAAATCGAAATTATCGGACAAGTAAACTATCCCAATTTTACTATCGAACCAAACTTCATTCAAATCCAAAAGATAATTACTGGAGCGTGTCAAAGGAAAGTTTTTCGCTTGAGAAATACCAACTCATCGAAACTGTCAATAAAATTCGACCTGGCCTTGTACGCCGATTACAAAATACTGGGCATGGATAAAAGAGAAGTAGAAGGCGTAGAACTGGATTCTTTAGAATACAAAGACCTGTATATAGAATTTGAACCTCTGGAACCGACAGCGTTCACTTTTTACGTACCGATTATTTTAAATGATCAAGTCGGTCCCGCCCTGTTAAATAATCCGAGGAGTTTTGAGTTTAAATCTTATTTCGATCGACCGCCTTCGAGCGAACCGGCCGATCAAACTTTGATACCGGGCTTACGAATTACTTGCGCGGCGGGTACCGCATGGTTTCGTTTTTCGTCGTTTTATTTGAAATTTTCGAATGAAACGCTCACCAACGAATTTCAGCTCACGAATATTTCGAACGTTAGTCGTAATCTGAAGCTGTTCATCACCAATCTAGATCCTTGTTTTTCGGTCGAAGCTTGCGCTTGTTCGGGAACAATTAAGAAGAGGGAAAATTATTTTAAAATAATCTTAGAACCGGAACATGAAGCGATATTCTTGTTTAAGTTTAGTCACGAATGTTACGGCGTTTACGCAGCCGAAATACCGTTGTTCGTTTCTGATTATTTCGATAATTGTCCGTTCAATTTTATCAGACTGTACGCCTGCGGCACGCAACCGACGATAGAGAGTAACACAAAAATATTGTGTTTACCGACGATACCCGTAAAACTGTATTGTGAAAAAACTGTTACTCTCAACATACACTCTCACAAACCGGATTGTAAATTTACTTTAGGATCCGAACACGAATTTCTTAAATGCGAATTTAAAAAAGTCAAAGCTGAATCGCAAGATCTGAACAAAAAGGATATCAAAGTTATGTTTATTCCTAAACAAGAATGTAATTTAACTTCCAAGGTTAGTATATATACGTAGAATAGAATTAGGAATAAAAGGCACATTTTAAACATCTTTACTTCTTTGCGATAGCAGCGCACACTTTCACTGCCGATTGAAACCGAATCAGGTACCAAAACAGTCGACCTCTACCGACTTCCGTCCATTTACACTCGCCTTATTAATTTGTTTCGTCAATCTTCCTTCATCGATCCTTTCTACGTGTTCAAACCATCTAAGCATTCCTTTGTAACCACATCTTTTTTACACCACAGCGTTCTCTTATCTCACTATTCTTTATTTTATCCAACCGAGTCACTCCGGCTATACTTCTCAGACTACTCATCTCCGCAGCATTAATCCTATTTTCATGCTTCTGCCAAACCCAACATTCACCACCATACATAAGTGTCCTCGAGATAATCTAGACGAAAAATAATTCCGAACGCACATACGAACATACGTACACATACCCACAGACGTCCAATTAAAAACTATTGTATGGGGACCTTGAAATGCGGAGATATGCCAAAATTCGGGATTTGCAAAATCGGACCCATTACTATAACTTTCCACTGGGAAGTTAATAAGTTCATATTGCTATTTAATTTTTAAAAATTCTTTTATATTTGATAGGTTAACAATAGCATTCCATTTGCGACGGAAGTGAAATACCTGGGTGTAGTTCTGGATAAAAGACTCACCTGGAACGCCCACTTGGAAAAAACAATAAACAAAGCCAGGTTTTCTCTCTGGAATCTCAGAAGAGTATGTGGCAAATCTTGGGGAATGAACTCCAAACAGATTTACTGGATATATCAAACAATGATAATATCTATGGTCATGTATGGCTCAGTAGTCTGGTGGACCAAAGGGTTACAACAGACAGCTAGAGCAAAGTTTGCTGGCCTTCAGCGGCTGGCATGCCTGGCCATAGCTAAGGCTTTGTCCAACACACCAACGGCAGCGATGGAACACCTCCTACATCTGCCTCCCCTAGATATTCTCTTAGAGAGGGAGGCCAGGATAGTCTCCTACAGATTCCTGTCTTTAAAAAAGCAAATTAATGGAGAGCAACTCGGCGATCACTCCGGGATACTGAGTGAAACAAAAAACCACCAAATTCTCGGGATGGTTCCTGACTTGCTAGCCACAAAAATACACGTAGAAAAGTCGTTCAAAGTCCTCTTTCCGAAGAGAGACGAATCGGTGAGGGGACAAATCCTCTTCCCAGAGACTGAATACGTAATGTACACAGATGTCTCAAAAACCCCAGATGGAGTTGGGGCCGGTGTTTTCAGCAGGAAACCAAAGATTGAAATATCTACCAGTCTTGGCAGGTATGCTACAATCTTTCAGGCTGAAGTCTTTGCTATCGAATTGTGTACAAGAGAGTTGACCAACAGACCTCTAGCAAACAAAAACATAAGTATAATATCAGACAGCCAGGCAGCTTTAAAAGCACTGAGCTCCAACAAGATAAATTCTAAACAACAAGAAAAATTTTAAACTTGTATGGAATTGCATCGAATCCTTAGAGTACTTTAGTGCGAACAATAAGGTGACCCTACTGTGGGCACCTGGGCACCAGGGGGTGAAAGGAAACGAAAAAGCTGACACCCTTGCAAAACAGGGGGCTGAATCTGCGTTCACTGGACCAGAACCGGTTTTTGGAGTCACCACAAGTGCCGCCAAAACAATTATTTCGGACTGGACGGAGAGGAAAATACTCACGTACTGGTCCGACGTACCAGGGTTAACCCACTCGAAGGCGTTTCTACCTAAACCCTCGAGAAACACAACTAACCAGATTCTAGAATGGAGCAGAAATGACCTGCGTATTCTAACAGGACTGCTTACAGGACACTGTCGTCTAAGATACCACCTCAGAAAGATAGGTCTGAACCAACAAACGGACTGTCGGTTCTGCTGCGTAAAAGACGAAACTGCTGAACACATACTATGTTCATGCCCTGGCCTGGGAAGAATAAGGTTCAACATATTTCGATACACCAACCTAGAACCTACCGATTTTAAAAAAATCTCATCCTATACAACCATGAACTTCGTGAGAAGGGCTGGATTGTGCGGTGAACTGTGACCTCTAGGGGTGAGCCACAATAGACCTACTAAGGGTCACGGTGGAGGGGCGACCACGCCCCACTCACATGATACCTAACCTAACCTAACCTAGGTTAACAATAACTGTGGCGTAAATAATTAATCATATACCTAAAAAAATTTGATTAATTAATTATAAAAACAGATAAAAAAAACAATTTTATTATTTATAGGTTACAGTTAGTTGTACTTGCGAAGCATCTTATGATTTGGCTGTAATAGCTTCTGCAGACAATTGCTCACTTCTATCTTACAGACATCGAATGAAATGGTATTCCGAATCAAAATCTTTACCCAAAGTAATTGTCGATGACTTTAACTTTGATATGAATAACGAAATTTTCACGGAAAAATTAAATAAGTTGCAAAATATATTAGAAAAATATATATACAGCCAAGGTTTTTTTTGTATGTCCTTTTACAAAATTCCAGAAACCATTACCAGGTGAGTTCTTGTAAATTTGTATAATTTATTTACTTTGGATTTTTTATTTAAAATTTAAGGGTGGATAATTATAAACAGAATTTTTGTTCCTGAACGACTACGGTGGTTAAGAATAAAAAAATGAGCCATTTTCCTGAGAATAGTGTGGCAAACTGTTACGAGAGGCAGCACTTGTGGTAGGGACAAATACTTAACTTAACTTCTTAAAGACAGTGTAAATTAAGTGATATAAGTGAGTGAGCACGATACAAATCCTCACTTTCTAAAAGCAAAATTTAACGGTCTGCTATCTAAATACCCAAATCACGAAAACATCTATACAGATGCATCCAGAACCACGGAAGGCGTAGGTGCTGCAGTAGTCACCTTCTTTGAAAAATAACTTTTTAAATCCCAATTGTCTATACGATTCTATCTGCCGAACTATGTCCAATATTTTAAGCTCTCAAATATATTAATACCACTGATTCATACAATACATGCATAATCCTTACTTCTTATATTTAATTCAATATTTATATCTCAAACATCCAATAGTACAAGACATCAAGAACGAACTATATCCATCAAACGAAAAGAGGAAAATAGTTATATTCATGTGGATCCCCAGACAAGTGTGTTTGCGATGCAATTAGTAACGATAGTGCTCACCTCAATAACAGTGTTGTAAGTATGGATATAAAAACCGCCAGTGTCAAGTCAAAATGTCACGCTTACGACTAGGCCACACGAGAATTACACACGGAATACCTAATAAAACAGGAACCGATTACTATGTGTGAAACCTGCAAACAGTTCTCTTCATTAAACATATATTGTTAAACTGTACTAAATACACGATACCAAGGAAAAGGTTTAATTTACTTGATACTCTGTCCAGTGCTTTAAGTATAAACAATGTCTGTAACGTGTTACTGTTTTTTAAATCCATAAACGTTTACAGTTTAATATAGGGTTACTGTTATACTTTTGTAATTATTTTAATGTGTTGCTAATAACCTTTTACGGGGAATGCATTTTTCTTTCTTAAAAAAAAAACGATCTCAAAGATGTAGAAAATATACTGGACTGCATTTAATCATTCTCCCTACAGCCCGGACCTATTTGCTGGGCCGCTTAAAGAAGCTCTAAGAGGGCATCGATTCAAAGATGGATCAGGGCATAGATCTATTATCCAGAGGAGACGCAACATTCCATTCATAAAACTCTGTTTGTTTTGTCGCAATGATTACACGAGAGAGGCCATGAGTATGACGAAGAATCCCAATCGATTCTCTTTGTCCCGTCCTCGTGCTGGCAACGCTGTAACATTATTGTCGACTCATGGTCACGCTTGTAATCATGGTTTGGACACGTAGAAAGGATGGATGAAGGAAGATTGACGAAACAAATTTATAAGGCGAGTGTGGATGGACAAATCGGGAGAGGTCGACATCGGAGAACATATCTCGATCAGATCAACATTGTTTTGAAGAAAGGCCAGGTTAAGAGTACCAACAACCGACGAGCATGCATAAGAGCCCTGATGAAAGTAGAGGAAGCAAAAGATGTGTGTGCGAACCGTAGCAAGTGGAAGGAAGTGGTCTCTGCCTACCCCTATGGGAAAAAGGCGTGACTTTATGCATGTATGTATGTTGTAATCAGTGGCATGCTGTTTGTTCAAAATAAAAATAGATCTATCGGGTAATATTTAGTTTTTTTAAAAGAATATATTTATGAATAGGTGATACTCACTTTTTTATCAAATTGAAGTGTTGTAGCATAGTAAAAATATTTTTCTCGACCCCAAAAGTTGGGCGCCAAATTGTGTTACCTTAACTAAACTGTTTTTCTAAAGTTACAAGAGTGTAACTTTAAAACTTACTAATTCCCCAAATGTTGGGCGACAATTTTGTGTTACGTAAAAGTTTCCTTTCTAAAGCCAATTGTGTGTAGTGTTATAAGTTACTTTTATAAAACTAAATTATTTTATCAATTTAAAGTAATGAAAAAAAATTTTTAATAATTTTATCCAACTGTGTGAAATGAAAAAAAAATTATCATTAATATTAATTGTACAAATAAAATGTAATGTATTTTAAATTTTATTTTTAATGTTCAAACTATTTATTAACAGCAGTGGCCTTGGTGTAGTTGCTAGCGCGCCAGCCTCTGCACCAAGAGACCCGGGTTCGATTCCCAGGTCAAACCAACGAATTATAAGCGAACGCTGCCGTTCGGAAGGCAATGGCAAACCACCGAATGTATTCTGCCTAGTAAGGCCTCTCTAAACTAGCCGTTCGGAACCGGCATTAAACTGTAGGTCCCTTCTATTCATGCAACACTGATTGAGCGTGCACATGAATAGTTGCAGAGAGGTCGCCGACGCCCCCCAGGGGGTATGGCACAACAAGAAGAAGAAGAATCTAAAGGAAAATATTAAAATGTTATTCTCAGAGTTCCGTGACTCCTTGTTTTCTCAAATGGACTAAATTAGTGGTGATGTTATAAATTTCTTATAAAATAATACTATAAAATGGATCAGTAAGGTATATATAGTTTTTCAAATAACAACGTAAGAAGGATGATACCACTGAATAAGTGTTGCTGTATAACACAGGGAAATAATGACCTTTCTTGAGAATATCTCGAAAATTATTGATTTAATATGCTAAAAATCACCGAAAATAAACCAAATTCTCGTTGCAACAGCGCTACTAATAATAGCCAATTTCGTAGTACCTACGGATCGCTACACGTGGTCTATTCAGACAAGCCGTGCGGCGATGTACCTTAATGAGCAACACATTTCTATAATCTAACGGAATGAAATAAATAGTTAATAAATAGTTCAATGGTTAAACATTCCATAAAATGGGTTATATTAATCAGGTTGTTATAATTCATGAAATATTAATAAGAGATAGCAATATTGTTGTAAATATAATCAACAAATACTAAGGTCGATTCAATAACAATCACAAATCTCTTGCCATAACTGGAGAGCAGGCAACATCAAAGCACAACACATTCCAGTCGGACGTATCAAGATAATACAGTTGACCAGAAAGTGGAGATGTATGATCGCGTTTAAAAGTAAATAGTTTCGTCTTCTCTGATAACAGGTCTATGGATCGGGGCGTGGAGGCTTCCATCGCAGTTGGCTCCTGACGCCACCATTATCATTTTACTACACTGGAATAAGAAAGCTTCCTTTTCGCAGAAAACAGTTTTTTAAACACTCTGTAGAATATGAAATATCTTTGCCCTTTGCTTTTCAATATTATTGTCTTTTAAAACAAATAACAGTTTATATTTAATCCACCCTTGTAATTGATAAAAAATATTTAAAAATATTCTTCATAAATTTGTGTAGGTACCCTTTTGAAGCATTCCGTCGCAAGGACAAACGAAAACCTGTAAAGGAGAAAAAAAAACATCTTCCCATCGTTTTGCTATTTAAAAATTTGTGCGACACAAATATTTTAAAGAATATAATTGACGGGTAAGCATAAAAAAAATGTTTTGAATTATTTAAATTTTGAGTTCTGTGTCGTACTTACCGGTATGGAAATCAAATTTATTTTATTTTTATTAATTATTTTTTTAACGTAATGAGAAATAATTCTATTGTAAACCTTTGCTTTTCCAAATTGCTATAAAAAATATATAATATATACATACATAATATAGTCACGCCTTTTTCCCGTAGCGGTAGGCAGAGACCACTTCCTTCCACATGCTACGGTTCTAACACACATCTTTTGCTTCCTCTACTTTCATCAGGGCTTTCATGCATGCTCTTCGATTGTTGGTACTCTTGACCTGGCCTTTCTTCAAAACAATGTTGATCTGATCGAGATATGTTCGCCGAGGTCGACCTCTGCCGACTTCTCCATTCACACTCGCCTCATAAATTTGTTTCGTCAATCAAATCAATTAAAACAAATTATTTCCGCAAATAAACATTTGTTTTTTATGGAGAATCAAAAAACTGAAAAAAATGGTAAACTTTCGGAATTATTTTTCGTCTCGATTATCTCGAGAACAAAAAATGATATCGACGTGTGACCAATTGTATTCGACGCATGATTACGCAATTTAGAACTGATTAGATTGTTAGCAAAATCGGTTAGCCTGTTTTTTTATGGAGAATCATAAAACTGAAAAAAATGGTAAACTACCTGAATTTTGCAATTCATAAATTATACTACTTTTAATACGGAATTTTAAGATCTTCTAAATATATTTTTTTTTGTCTGCGGGAACTGATAATATGATTATTGCAACAAAACATTTAGTATTTTTTCATTCTTTTCACTGGGAAGTTAGTCGTGTGTACCTCTCGGGTCGCACCCAGACCACTGATATTTTATTACTTTTTTTGTCTCAGGTTTTTGTGTGGTATTACCGCACATGCTCTATGGTATCGTATTTTTATAATGAGTTTTTATGACATTTAATGAAGTTGTTTTTAACTGGTAAAGATAATAGTCGTTTAGTCAAATAAATGATACCAAATTGTACTAAAATCAAAACTATAATAATAAAATTTGGACATTTACCACGTTATTTTTAATATTATACAAAAAAATATGAATATATTTTTTAATTTTAGAATTAATTATGCTGATCTTGATGATACTTGTGGCACAGTATACGACTACGGAATCTACAAAAATATAATATCGCTTTTGAATGAATACGATATGTTCAGCAAAAACGTCAAACCTGAATTTCTTTTGACCTACAGCAGATATCTCGTATTTAAGAAAGAACTTATCGATACGGAAAATGTAACCGATGACGAAGTATTGTCGGAGCAAGAATTTAATTTTATGAGTAAGCAGCATTGGTTGGATTTGTTGTTGAGAATTTATAAGCTATTTCATTACGATCGAGTTTTGCTTGATAAACCCATTCACTCGAAAAAACTAACCAGAAAAGATCCATTCGATGAGCAAATTTTGAGCTACTATAATTCCAACAAAGAATTGTTCCCCCCCGAAATAAAAGAAGGCGAGGTTAAACTTATGCTGTGGTTGGAGTATCACTTCCAAGCCAAAAAGGACAAATTGTGGCCAAATAAGGAAGTACCTTTTCGGTGAGTACTATGTGCACATTGTTCTAATTTCAAAGGATGTTAGGTACCATTGATGGATGTTTTCAACATTTTTTTTTGTATAATTTATTTTCTTGTCATAATTTTATTATATAGTAGTGAATGACAGCTTTGAAACATAATAGCTTACGGATCAGCAGAAGTAACACAAAGTCTCTCTTTCTCTAGTTCATTTCCCTAAGAAGGGATTAGTGACTATGATGCTCCCGTAGCAGCACTTATGGTATTGTGCCACTCCTCTCTATTCTGGGCCATATTTACAGTTTCATGTAGCCCTTGGCCGATTAGATCTTTAGTTTGGTCCACCCAACTCTTGGGTGACCTTCCGCGCGAGCGCTTCCCCTCTACCTTTCCTTCGCTATTAGTAGTTTCAATGAGTCTGTCCTTCTTGCAATGTGGCCGATGTATGTTAAAAAGCTTCGATTTATCTTTTTTGACAGATTTAGTTAAGTATTTAGTTCTTGAAGAACAGATTCATTTGTACGGTGGGCCGTCCAGGGTATCCGCAGTAGCCCACATTTCGAAGTCATCTATCCGCCTGGTATTGCTTTTCTTGAGTGTCCAGCCACACAAAATACATGTGTGCAAATACCAAATAGACGAAGTAAATGCAGTTGATGAACTCGGTATATCCAAAAAATATTTGTCCTAAAAGTTACAAAGTTTAAACATTTAGGCTCGTTACCAATCCAAGTGCAAATTTAGAAGTAGACGTTGTCCACAGAATGAATACCGGTTGGCACAAGTACTGTCTGGAGTATTGGGTAACCAGAGAATTTCCCTGAAAAACAAGTGCAAAATATATAAAACTGTAGTTCTAGGCCAGAAATATTGTATGGTGCAGAATGTTAGACAACAAAAAAGGCTTATAAACAAGTACAAATGACAAATAATAATGCAAATGAAAATGTTAAGATAGGCAGCAGGCGTAGTAAGGTTGAATAAAATTTAAAACAACCATGTAAGTTGCAGTTTTAAAGTAGCACCGATAGCTGAAAAAGTAAAAGAATCGCAGCTGAGATGGTATGGGCATATTATGAAAAGACCAGAAGGATAAGTTGTGACGGAAGTACTTTGAATTCCAACACGTCCAAACAGTAAAAGACGCTCACAAGCTAAGTAGTGGTCAAATATTTTTTTCGAGAATTGCAAAAAAATAAACTAGAATCCCCGACAACCCAGGACAGACACACCTGGCGATTGCGTTTAAGAAGAGCCGAACCCAGATAATTGGGATAAAACAAAAAAAGAGAAGGAGATAACTTTTTTATTTATTGACATCTTCATTTTTTTTTTTATGAAAATAGTCGCAAAAAGGGTAGACCTATCGTGTGGGCCGCGGACGGCCCGCACTGCGACTATTAGAAGGGGAAGGGATTATAGAAAGGAGATGATTGTGGACACGCTTTTTAAAAAGTTGCAGGTCATAGTTCTCTGGAAAAACTGATTTTTGAAGCTTATTCCATTCCGTAGCAGCCCTGTAAAAGAGGGATTCTTGATGAAGATTGGTCCTTGTAGTGTCAATTTTGACAGTAAATGGGTGAGACTGATCAGCGTACCGAGTTCTTCGGCCGAATGTGGCCAATGGTGGTACAAGAGTTTTTATTTCTCTGGAGCCTCTGCCATGGAAATATCTGTAGAGCAATGACTGGTCTGCAACTCTTCTTCTATGTTCTAGAGGGTGAAGGGTATATGTGAGAGTTGAGCTGTTTATCAAGCGAATGGTTTTTTTCTGAATGGAATCTAGAAAACGAAGAGAATGCCTTGGTGCTGAACCCCAAATGTGCGAGCAATACTCCAGTAGAGGTCGGATTTGAGCCTTGTACGTCGTCAACAGTTGATCAGGAGTAAAAAACTTTCTGGCTTTCCACAGAAAACCTAGCCTCTGGCTTGCCGACTTTGTGATGTTAGCAACGTGGTCATGCCAAGACATATTATTGGACACCGTGACTCCCAAAATCAAGATGGAGGGACTTGGTTCAAGAGTTTTTCCGGACATTGTGATGGGATGATTTGAGGAATTCACTTTCTTGGAAAACGTGGCACTTTGTGTTTTTTGGGCGTTGAACTGAACAAGATTGTTGGTTCCCCACTCGACGATTGCTTTAAGATCTCTATTGATGGAATCAACCTGTTTCTGCCTGAGTCTATTTGTATCATTCACCGAAAGTGATCGATAGGATGTGAAAGTTGAGACAAGTGTGCTATCGTCTGCGAAACTGTTAATGGGGTTTGTGGTGATTTTCAAGAGGTCGTTGATGTGTAAAAGAAATAAGGTGGGGGACAGGATGGAACCCTGGGGGACCCCGGCATTAGTTTTAAACGCATCAGAAGAAATACCGTCAACTGCCACATGTAAGGAGCGATCTTGCATAAAGCTGAAGAGCCATTGGCACAGTTTGGGTGGGAGACCGTAGGCAGATAATTTACTTAACAATGCCTGGTGCCAAACGCGATCAAAGGCTTTAGATATATCCAAGGCTATTGCACGGGATTCACCAAACTTTTCAATAGTGTTTGTCCAGAGCTGAGTGACATAAGCCAGCAAATCTCCAGTAGACCGAAGTTGTCGAAATCCATATTGTCTGTCATGGATTATCTCAAATTTCTCATTTTCTCAAATTTACTAGTCTTGTAAAGATCCATAGCATTTTATGACGATGCCGCATCACTTCACTTCACTTCCTCCACCACTCCAACTCCTAAACCTTAATCTCTTTACTATAGACTCCTCTATATAACCCGAGGCCACTAGAAAGGATTACGAAGATTCTTTCTTCTAGCCGTTTAGTGTCCAGAATTGGGCATAGGCCTCACTTAGTTCCTTTCATTTTGTTCTATTCTGGGCAATTCTCATCCACTTGCACTTAACTGTATTTAGCAGCAAACGTATTGCGTCGGCCCGGTTTAGCACCATTTCGTTGGTCTGCATAGCTGTCCAGAATATTCTCAGCATTCGCCGGTGTAACCACATCTCAAACGCTTCTAACCGATTAACTGTAACGGCCTTAATGGTCCAGATCTCTGCTCCGTACAGCAACACTGACCATATGTAGGATTTTACCATTCTCTGCCGTAATTTTAGGTTCAGATTATCATTACAGAATAGTGGTTTCATTTTTTGGAATGTTGTTCGGGCTGTCTCTATTCTACATCTTTTTTTTCTATCTGGATTTAGATGTTTGGTGATATAACATCCAAGTTACTTAAACTGGATTACTCTGTCTATATTCTTCGTATCAATCTGCAGTTAAGCATCAGAATGAGGTTGTAGACTAAAGACCATAAATTTGGTCTTGTTGATATTTATGTTGAGCCCCATTTCTTGTCCTTCTGCGTTTACACAGTTTAGTAGATGTTGCAGGTCTTCTAGTTTGTCACTCAGGATGACAGTGTCGTCAGCATATCGTATCGTATTTATATATTCTTCATTGATTTGTACTTCTATTTCTTGTTCTCGAGTAGCCCGTTTAAAGATTTTATCTGAATATATGTTAAAAAGCAGTGGTGACAGTATGCAGCCCTGTCTGACGCCTCGTAAAATTTGGCTTTCTTTTGTGAGCTTTCCGTTTAGTCGTACTGCTGCTTTCTGTCTCCAGTATAAATTTTTGATAATTCTGACGTCCCTGCTGTCCACCTCCATGTTCCTTAAGATGTATTTAAGCTTTGTGTGTTGTACTTTATCGAAGGCCTTCTCGTAATCAACGAAACACACAAAAACGTCTTTGCGCTGGTCACGGCATTTTTGTAGTAGTATGTTCAGAGCAAACAGTGCCTCTCTAGTTCCTAAAGCGTTTCTAAATCCAAATTGGGTTTCATCCAAATCTATCTCACATTTGGTTCTTATGCTTCATGTTTACTGGAATTAATTTTAAAAAAAATTCTTTAAATTTTTTATGGTGATTTTGATTGATAAGTATCATGTATATTGTTTCGTTTGAATATTTTATTATATTAGATTATAAAGTTGACAATTTTATGTAACAGCAGCTTTGTTAATGATATTTTAAGAAAAAATGTTCGTTTTTCAGAGAAATAAGAGATTTAAGCTATGACGTTAGAGACAGCTTACCCTTGATAACCGTTATGGCTTCCTACTGTCCCTATTTGGAAAATTCTTTTAAAGAAGTCAATGTTCAACCATTTACGGATGAAGGACAGCTGTATCACAACGCTTGCATACTATCGGAATCCTGGAATAAATTGGAACTATCTTTTACTATATCAACAGACGAAATAGTGGAACCCACCAATACGGAAATGATAATTTTATTATCTTATTTATACGGTGTTTTACCCTATTTCTATCCAACCAAAACTATAACTATCAAGTCCGATTTGGGAGACACATCTTCAATACACGCGGTTTTGAAAAATTCGGGATACGTAAACGTCAGTTACAGGGCGATACTGTTTTCGAACGAAAATGAAAGCTTTCATTTAAACACCAACACGGTTACCGTAGAAGCAAAACATACCACGAACGTTAAAGTATTTTATACCGCCAAACAAATTATTAAGGAGGAAGCAGTGCTGGTGCTGTCTGGAGAAACCGGCACTCAGAAATATTCGAATAGCTGCGCTCTAAAACTGTACGGCATACCGAATATTTTACATTGTATAGACGAATTTAATATCCCCGTAAGTCTGTATGAGCTCGGGTCGCAAGTGATAAACGTGAAATCTCCCTATCACCAAAGCTACCTGGCTAATACTTACTATTATCTGTACGATCCCGATAATCCACCGCTTACAATGAAAGATTTCGTTTCCGTTAGTTCGGTACCGAATTTGCCGAGGCAATTTCACATAGACGGCATTTGCGAATTCAAGGATGGCAGATATAAGATGACCATAAATTTGTGTTTCGTTACTTGCGGCGAATACGTGTACTACTTGTATTTCGTAAACAAAGAAATTGGCGTGTTTTGTATAAAGCTCACAATCCAATCTTCGATACCCGACGGGATATTGGAAGACGTACGCATAAGGATACCATCAAATTTTGATACGATAGTACCGTGTAAATGTAAAGCGGGAGTCACAAATTCTCTTTGCCCCAAAATAATTAAAGCCGACATACCTCTAAGGAATTTGTACTTGCTCAACGGTCTTAGAAAAATGATTAAAATACACGCGGAAGAAGACGAATTAGATTTTTGGAACACACATTTAGGTAATTATATTAAATTTAAGGATGTGTATAACATTTATGAATTTTTAAATGGCTGCCTGAATTTGAAATATTTTATGGAGTAAATAATTCTGCATCGATTATCTTTTTCCCCCCTGTGTGCCATGCTTGTTTTCAAACGTTGGCTATCATCAAGCGCGTTCAGGCGTTGGCTATCATAGAGTTGACAATTTGTTGGAAAGCTTCTCGATCGGTAGCTACATGAAACAATTTTTCTTCGATCCAATGTCTTATATTACGATGCCAAGAAAGCTGTTTTCTGCCAATCCATCGCTTTCCTTATATTTTACCCTAAATAATTAATCGGAGCATGTGATATTTATGCCCCCTCATCATATGTCCAAAGTATTCGACTTTTCCTATTTTGATGGTGTTTGTCAATTCTCGCTCTTTATGTAGGGATTCTAACACATGTTTGTTAGTTACGTGTGCTGTCCACGGAATCTTTAGCATACGTCGATAGCACCATAACTCAACCGCTTCCAATTTATTTAGAGCTTTACTTTCAGTGTCCAGGTTTCACAGCAAAACGTACCAAACGTAGCACTTTAATACTTTTATACGGATGTTCATCGAAAGACTTTTATTGCATAGTATAAAACGCCAACTAGTGAATCTTTTACGTGCCAGTTCTATTCTGGTTGAGATTTCTTCATCGCTTTCAACTCTACAGTCCATCCAGCTACCCAAATACCTAAAGTGTTGTACTTCGTCCAGAATTTTACCATCTAATTTTAATTTTGGATACTCGATATTAATTTTACCGACAACCATCCACTTCGTTTTTTGTGTTGACACTTAAACCCTTTTCCGTGCATGCATTGTTTACTGCATTTAGTAGTGTTTGGAGGTCTTCGAGGCTTTCTACCATTATCCCAGTATCATCAGCGTACCTAATGTTGTTAATGACTTCTCCACCAATTTTAACACCTTCACGGCGATATTTCAGCGCTTCTTCAAAGACTGCTTCCGAGTAGACATTAAAAAGCATTGGTGACATGACACATCCCTGCCTAACGCCACGTTTAATAAGAACCTTTTCTGAAACCTCTTGTTTCACTCTTACTCCAGCAGTCTTGTTGTAGTAAAGGTTTTTGAGCAGTCTTACATCATATGAGTAAAGACCAATTAGATCTAAGCATTGAAACAGTGGTGTATGCGGTACGGTGTCAAAGGCTTCCTCAAAATCGATGAAACATACGTAAATGTTTTTACGAAATTCAACACTCTTTTGCAAAAGTGTTCTCATGCAGAACAACGCATCACGGGTACCCATACCGCCTCGAAAACCAAACTGTTCATCTCTGATTCTGTCTTCACAAAGTCGATATATACGATGGTGCAGTATCTTCAAAAATATTTTAAGTGTGTGACTCACTGAAACTGATAAGTCGGTAGTCACCACATTCTTTTGGGTTATTCTTTTTCGGGATAGTAACAAATGAGGATTCTAACCAGTCATCTGATATTTCACCAGTGCTATATATCTTGTTAAATAAGGATGTAATGATCCCAACGCTCCCGTCGTCTAATAATTTTAGCAGTTCTGCAGGTACCTCGTCTGGTCCAGGGGTCTTTCTTCTCTTCGCTTGATCTATTGCTTTTTGTACTTCGGAAACTAGGATCGGTGCGCCTTTGTCCCTGTTTGATGTTTGCACGATTATAATTCAAGCGAAATAATTCATTTTAAAATCACCATTTACTCAATGTTATTTTTACCGCCAGTGGAATAATTTTTAAAAGAATCGAAAAATTTACGTTCTTCCATAAAACTTGTACGGTTAAAAAACTTATTGTTAGTAAGTTCAAACGATTTGCGATTTTTCTAGCCCAAAAACAAGCGGGGCTTCCGATAATTGCAGAAAGATATTTTGTTTTAAACTTCATGAAATTATTCGTTCTGAACTCACTACCGGTGTAGATGTTTGCAATATTAAAATCTTGCAACATCGCACGGCAACATGTCGATAATAACGTGCTCTTTATTTTCCTCTCTATTTGAAATTGATATGTAAAACTCGTATCATATGAAAATACATTTTTATTTCATAAACAATATATAACATAAAATATACAACATATTATTAACACATTAATATTACTTTATGAACAGCCAGAAAGTGTTAAGAAGGCATGTCTGGCTGTGCATAGAGGAGTGTTGGTTCCTGCACTTATGTTTGGTAGTAAATGTTGGGTTTGGCAGAAGAAGCATGAAAATAGGATTAATTCTGCGGAGATGAGTAGTCTGAGAAGTATAGCCAGAGTGACTCGGTTGAATAGAATAAAGAAAGTGAGATAAGAGAATGCTGTGGTGTAAAAGAAGATAAAGTAAGTGTGGTGCTGCAGACAATAATAATCCGGTTAAAAAAATACTTTCAAAATAAAAATTTCACTAGGGTTTCATGGATTTAAGATTTATTTAACACTAGGGCGCCATCTTAATTTACTTTTGCAAAGGAAGTGAATTGAGTCATCTTACGATAATATTTTGAAAGCAAAATTTAGCAGCATAGAATTGACAGCATTTTGAAAATATGGTCAAAATATGAATTAAAAAAAGTGCTAAGACTCTCTACACAGTAAACTAGCTAAGTAAAGAAATTATTTATTTTCCTGCATCTTATTAAATTTCCATTATTTCTTTAGTATACGTTAAAATAGTATATTACATAACAAGAGTTGTAAGAAGCATATTACGCAAAGTCGCAAAGCGGTGAGTGCGTAATTGTCGTACAACTCGAGTTGTGTACTATACTTTTTCTACGACCGCATTCTTTCCCATCAAAAATTAGGATTCCATTAAGTGAAAATATGTTTAATCAATCAATTAAATAACTACAAAGATATTTAAACTATTATACGTTACTTTATTACTTGGTATAGTTTACTTTTGATTGTAATAATTATTAATTGTAACTGTGTAGTTATTAAAAACAAGAGAGGGCGAGTTGGTTGTCTGATTTGTTGTATTTTTATAACATAATACTATTGTTTTCTCTTATTGTAGTAGTATTATTAATGGCACATGTAATTTTTGATGAGTTGGCAGTCATGTTCTTCACAGAATTATCTACATAGCTCTCGGCCACTGCTGATGATCGCCAACCACCGTGTCTCTTTAATACTAGCATATCGCCACCAGCATCTACAAGAATTGTGGCTGAAGAGCGCCTGTGTATTGTTTGGGATTCGCTAAGCCCAGATATTCTGCCACTTGTTTTGGCACACTGCCGATTTTGTTTATTCCAAAACATCGCTTGGTGTATTTTCCATTTACGAAATTCAAAAATAAAGGCAAAGTCTGAACATCTTGTCCTTCAGGGCGTAGATTGATGTAGTTTTTACTCGGAAACGACAAATAAACGTTGTGTTTTGGTTTTTGATTCGGCAATATGAATTATCAGACATTTTCCCGTATCCTCCACGTCTTCAGGCTTCAAGTTGCGTAACTCCTGCTTTTTACAAGCACCACTTTACCGAAAATTAAAACTACCTGGAATAAAAAAATATCTGCCTGTTAATTTATATAATTCGTGCATACCTTCGTGAGCAGATATTTGCTATCTGGAGCGTTTTGAAGAAAGACATTGATTCCTTTTGATGTCAACGTTTTCGATTTTTTACTCTTAAAACCATCTGATTTTGATTTTAGCAAAGCCAACAGTTTGGGATAAGTCGCAATGTTAATGTTATCATGGTGACCAAAGTGACGATGGCATATTTCTTTGGACAGCTCTTCAAAATATGCTAACATAACATTTTCTGAAAATGAATTGATTTTGTGTTTTAGCTTCCATTCCATGAATTTTTAATCAACTGTTTTGTATCTTTCACGAGATTTTGCTGGTAACAAATTATACGAAGCATTTTTCGCTTTTTCCACTTTATCGGGTGGTGTACAAATTTCATCTTCGCTACTACTGGACATTTTTCACAACAATTTATATTTGTTATTAGGGATTTATCTACAAATGAACTTGGCAAATCCAAAAACTGGTAACAAATCTTGACACAATTATGAAACGTCAAAATGTTATCGGCGACGCGGCCTGTTATTCGTTTCCATGGCAACTACAGAAGGCTCTATATTTTTGGTTGTATGTCGTGCGATTTACTTTACAGATGCTACCGTATTGGTTGTTGATCATGCTCTCTATTTACGGTAAAGTTAAATCGTACAGTTTTACGTCGCCCAGTGCTTAAATAGACAGTTACATAGTTGGCGAGTTGTACAAATTTCGTCATTTTCAGTAAGGGGAGTAGAAAAAAGAAATTTTTTTTTTTTAAATTTAAAACTCATTATGATTTTCAAACAAATTGTTGTTATACAAAATGATAAGAATGATAAGATAAGATTTTATTTTCAGTATTTCCCAAGGGATTTCATATTTTTCTAAAATATTTAGAAAATTCTTTCGAAGATGTTTTGGTTCCGTTTAAGAGAGTTTTGGATCCAGAAGTGATGTACAACGCAAAAACCGAAAGTTCTAATTATTCACCAGAAGGAATGATAAAATTCAAAAGTACGACAGACGAAGGAACCTTCCAAATGCTGCTCCACTGGGACGGTTCTTCCTTTCCCGAACAGGAGTTGTTGATTTTAAAGGCAGATCACGGAAAAGAAGTTAGAAAATATAGGTTAATATTTTGGACAAGAGAACCAAGATCATTGGTGTAACATAAATTAAAAATTAATGTTTCCGGATTTAAGTAACAAAATATATAAAGTCATTAAAATTAATAATTTTTAATATCATGATATGTTCGAGAATCTGGATACATGTTACACGAAACAAACTATAAAAAAAGTTTTGAATTGTGTAAGAATGCATATTTACTGACCTTATTTCTCTAAATATAAAAATCACTTTGTAGATTAATACTTTCGTAATTTAAAAACTACTCCAAATGTTTGTAATAAAATTAACCAAACATTCTTAGTGTTTTTTACTTAAATAAGATTTTATTTATTATTATTTTTTGCACCCATACATACATACATATAGTGACGCCTTTTTCTCGTAGGGGTAGACAACCACTTCCTTCCACTTTCTACTTATAAATTTGTTTCGTAAATCTTTCTTTATCCATCCTTTTTACGTGTCCAAACCATCTAAGCATTGATTTATTTATCTTTGTAACCACATCTTTTACACCACAGCGTTCTCTTATCTCACTACTCTTTACTTTATCCAACCGAGTCACTCCGGCTTTACTTCGGAGATTACTCATCTCCGCAGCATTAATCTTATTTTTATGCTTCTTTTGCCAAACCCAACATTCACTACCATACATAAACACACCTCTATGCACAGCCAGACGTGCTTTTTTAACATTATGTATAAAAAAAAAACAACTACTCCTCTGGCTATATGCCGCGACAAGCATTGAATTACATCTGATACATAATCGTGTTGATGTGTCCAGTCAAGGTAGACCTACCCTATGCTGATGAGGGGCAACACTCCCTAAAACCAGTCCATAGGTGAATACTTAGGATGGATAAATCTAATAGTTCCTTCCCCTACTTAACAATCATCTGCATATTGTTACCCGAAATGGGTAACATACACGATTTTGTATTATATGTAAATCAATGCCTGTCGCGGGATATAGACAGAGGAGTAGTTGTTTTTTGATAAATAACCGACCTACATGTACCTATAATATAGGTGACATACAGCGAAATTAGCTGGTTTTTAAAAATTGGTTATACATTTTTCACATCTATTTACGCTGTCGAAAAATGTTTATAGTATTGTGAGAAATACAATTATTAGTGCATATTTTTTTGATAAAAATTCGCTGCAAAGAACTAGTTGCATTATTAATTGACTATTTTGAGCGAGTACATGAAAATAATGAACCACTACTACCTCTAACGGCTGTACCAGGGGTAAGTTCAAATATGAAACATTTTCAATAACGTCCAGTCCAATCTTTTTTCTTTTAGCGAGTTGCTAAAGCTCTTCAATTGAGTATGAGGACCGTTAGTGGAATTTTACAAACTGTGAGGAACAAAAAACCGTACCAAAGATGTCCTGGCTCAAAGCGGATATTAAAGAATAGCTAGCAAATTAAAATATTGCTTTTTCACAAACTATGTTTAAACATGAGCTTCTAAAGATCAGTGGATCAGTAAGTACATTATATTTTTTGTTTACATAATAGTTTCTAATTTTATAAAACTATCTCCTACCTCTATTTTGACATTGCATTGTTATTAAATTTTGAAGTGGTTTTACTGATTTTGTTAACAAAAATGAAACTAGTATATTTTTTAGAAACAAAGCTAAATTTTGATTCAAATTAAATAAAGCATTAATAAACTAACTTAAATAGTTTTTATTAAAAACCTTTTCTTTAGCTAAAATTTTTATTAAAGTTTTATTGCAATGTCCTTGACTAATTAATGGTTAAATATGTTTATTAAATGATCAACAACATAACCTTATTATTTCCTCAATGTCTGTACTACTGTCAAAGTCTAGCAACGTTGTTTAAATGTGACCTCATACTCGCTTTATGACGTGCATCCACATTTATATTATATGAGCTTTGTTTTTTATTAAAAACTAATGATATAACGGTATGTTTTTGTTTAAAAATTTTGACATCTTACGAATGATTCTGGTAGAGAAATTTAATCATTTAAATATTTAAACAATGGAATTATGTTTACAAAAAAAAATAGGCAATCATAAATATAATAACTATGAAAAATTCTCAGGAAAAAAATGGGATTTTCTCATGATATTTAATTATTTACTTGGCCACAACAAAACAAGAATAAAGAGAAAGTTTTTGCGTATAAAGGCAATAGTGGGAAATGTATCCCCACTTTCACCCTTTAAAACCTTCTTTAAGAAGAGCTACCAAACTTACATTTACTCAAAACGTACGTATATTGTCAGAGTAGTAACTATTTCGAACGTTTTCCATTTTTCTAATAAATCTGCTACGATATTTTTTTGTTAACCATTAATCATGGTAACGTAATTTTTCCGTAAACGTGATCGAACTACAGGTGAAAGTTAAAAGTGAATTACTTATGACGAATAAAAAAAAAACATCGATTAGTCTTCTTTTTTGTCTCAAAAATTCAAGGGTACTTCAAAAACGTATTAAGCGTGACAGTATTTCGGTTTCGGTCAAATAATGACTTGTATATATAAATACTGATTATCTATGGAACGTCTATTCACCAAGAAGAAATCGCCGGTTCACAACAGTAATGAAAAGTGTTTAAAACATTGAAGGGCAATCGAGAGAAGTGTCGCGATAACGATTTTAAATAAAAAGAGAGCCGAGTTTTGTTCTCAGTTTTATTTAAATCCTCCTCCAGTACTACTAGCATTACGACGATATTATTGTGAATAACAATTTTAGTGTGTGTAAAAGTGGGCGAAGATTGTTACGGAGAGAGTAATTTTTCTGTAATACTTTTATTAATAACAAAATGGATGTGAACGAATTTAGGGAGTTTGGAAAAGCTGCGGTGGATTATATTGCGGATTATATTGAAACTATTAGGGACAGGTAAGTCATACATTATTTGGATAAAAAAATAACAACATGTATTTTTCTGCTTAAATAAATTTTTTTTAATTTAAAGGGCCATAAAAAAAAAAACAACTCAAATTTTATTGTAAATGAACCAATGAGTCCCTGAAAGAAGCTTATAAATGATTTTTATAAAAAAAATTATTTTTATTACTTGTTTTTTAAAAAAATATATTTTAATAATTTTATGATTAATAAATATACGTGAAAAAAATTGCATTAAAATAAACATGGGAATTAATATAAAATAAGGGGGATTATTTTTAAATTTTTTTAGGTATAAGTAGATCAAACATTATTAAGTTATTATTAAAAATAATAAAATATAATGTTTTACAACGAATTGTATATTTAAAGTTTTGACAGACAACAAAACAGTTTACATTTACCAAAAAGCCATTTCTTTAATAAATGAACTAGTTGACGAACCTTTAGTTATTTTTTATATTTACTGATAAATTGGAATATTATGATTGTTTTTTAAAAAGAAAAAACTGGTATTTGCCACAAATTATACCTATTTCGATCTTAATTAAATTTGTTAAAAATAAGCATAAATTTTCCTAAGACTTTTAAAATATAATTAATTTTAGGTTAATAGAAATACTATAAAAATCAAATTAAACATTGTTTTAAATATAGAATTTGATAAATATAAGACTAACAATTTTTTTATTGAATAAACAAGTCCATTCAATACAATTAAATCATAATTTAATGCATGCATTCGTTTGATTGAATAGTATCTTAAGGTACTCTTTGTTAATAAATACTTTGAAAGAAGTATTATAGCATATTTCACGAATATACGGCGGTTTTAGATTATAGTTAGAAACTCGATAACTAGTGTTTTACTGTAAATTTAAGAAGTACGAAAGTTTTATTTTATAAGGGACTTCTTGTTTCGAAATTAAGGGTCAATATTATTATTTGTTAGCACGGTTAATTTTGCAATTTAATCTGTTCTTAATGACTTTATTTATTGTACCTAATAAGAGAGGTAGGTAAGTAAAAAATCCAAACAAATTTTACCAATTAACCAAGCTTTTATTTGGCTTGTTGATTCATTTTTGTCAGATTTATTGTAAGTTTTTTTGTTAGATTTCTTGAAAAGTAATTAGTTATCCTGGGTACCGAAATAAAAATCGTATAGTACCGATTTTTAAGAAATTATACTCAATGTAAACAAGAATGCTCTTTGTTTGTTTATCTGGACGAAACTTGGATTTTTGCTAAAGGTGGAACAAAAAGAATTTGGCAGGACGATAACATAAAGTCTATAAAACACACTGACGGTGAAGGAAAAAGACACATTATTGTTCATGCGCTCCAAGCCGAAATTTTTATCGATAGCTAAAAGGCACGAAAGAGAAAATTTTTACGAAGTGGATCAAATTATACTCAGTTACGGACATTGTGTGCTAAGACTTTCGCCTTATCATTGCCAATTTAATCCCATTAAGTAAATTTGGGGAATATGCAAAGCTTATTACGACAATCACATTGGATATAATGGTTATGGAAACCTGGCAACGAGCACTTAATTCTGCCACTCCTGAAATTTGGGAAAATGTGTCACAAAATGTGAAAACTTAATAGAGGAATGGTGGGTTCGTAAAAACCGCATCGAAGCAGTTAATCCTGTTATCATTTACAATCCGAATGAGGATAGCGACGACAGTGATTCCGATTATAATGACTATAAATCTGATGGTTGATAATACTGTAAGTTCTACATGTTTAAACATATTTATTAAATTGGTACCGATAATTTATTTTTGTGGCATTCCCTTTTGACATAATTAAATGTGTCTATTTTTAACCAAAAAACTCATCGAGAGCTATATCAACGATTTCTGTTCACAATAAAGCAAAAAATAAAAATTAAACCTCTATACCTCAATAAAAGCATAATAAACAAAAAATTTTCGGGTTTAAATCTTAGAGGAATTTACTAATGTACCTCTCAACACAGTGCGCCCGTTAAGTCGATGAATCGGTGACTAATCCGATATCGTCGTATATTGGTGAAATAAGCTATATAAACGCTTTTTTAGGACTGCTTTAGCAATGTTTTATTGGAGACTAACCTGCATTTTTTATTTCGTCTACAAATTAGTTATACTGGGTGTTTAATTCAATCAATATTTCGTGTAATTAATTTTCTATTTAAGAAGCACAAAACAATACTCTTTCATTAATTTTTAACAAACATTCACTGGTTGCACATCAAAAATTTTTGCTGGACAATTTTGATTTGATAAATAAAGAGGATAGTAATAAATAAAAAATACATTTTTTATCCAAAAAAAATTTGTAACAAATATGCAAACATAAATATCTACAATTTTTTAAAAAAAAAACTAAAAATTAGTTGTAATACAGCATTCAAGCAAATTAACAAATTTTCGAATAATATCAACAACAAAAATGCGAAAAATTAAAAAATTAGTCGTATATTTTTTAATTTTATTTACTTAATTGTTATCAACATAAATAAAAAGAATGAGATAATATCAACTAAGTTTGGTCTAATTTTGTTATTAGTTTTGATGCTTATAATATTTTTTTTATTTTATTAAATTGATTACAGTAAAAAACCAACATTTAATGGCTTTATTCTTAAAAATAATATTTGTTTATACCTACATTACTATTTGAGGCATAAGTTAAGGGTTTAAAAACCTAAAACTACTAAACATTTTAAGTGTATCTGATAATAATTTAAACTAAGCTTGAATAAATTAAAAAATAAAGCCCCAACTACTTAAACAATCAAAAACAAATTGGATTTAAACTTAATTTCACTGTTGGCATATCTAAAACAATATTCGTTTTTATCATTTTGTTACAAATTTAGCAATTACTTATCTACAAATCTTGTTAGCATACAAATTAGTCCTCTATATTGGTCGAATTAAAAGAATCTTAAAAATAAGATTAAATAATACAAATAATTTAAAAATTTAACGTTAATATTACTATAATAATTTTTTTAAATTACTAATGTAATACCTTTAAATGACATTTTTATTTTATTTCTCAATTTAATTTGTTTTAAATTTTAAATTGAAACTAAATCTTTTTTAGTTGTTTATGTTTACTATCTTATAATTCACAAAGGTTTAGTTTAATTTTACTTATTTTATAATATAATTAATCATTTTTTTTATTATTACTGCAAAATTAAATCATACTAATCAAGGTACAGAAATACTTTATGTAGACATATTTGAGGTAACAGTAAAACCCTAACCAGAACTTTTTATTCTACAATTACATACATACGTACATACATATAGTCACGCCTTTTTCCCGTAGGGGTAGGCAGAGACCACTTCCTTCCACTTGCTATGGTTCTTATACACATCTTCTGCTTCCTCTACTTTTATCAGTACTCTCATGCATGCTCGTCGGTTGTTGGTACTCTTGACCTGGCCCTTCTTCAAAACAATGTTAATCAAAATATGTTCGCCGAGGTTGACCTCTACCGACTTGTCCTTCACACTCGCCTTATAAATTTGTTTCGTCAATCTTTCTTTATCCATCCTTGTTACGTGTCCAAAACATCTAAGCATTCCTTTATCTATCTTTGTAACCACATCTTCCTTTACACCACAGCGTTCTCTTATCTCACTATTTTTTACTTTATCCAACCGAGTCATTCCGGCTATTCTTTTCAGACTACTCATCTCCGCGGCATTAATCCTATTTTTATGCTTCTTTTGCTAAACTCAACGTAAGTGTAGGAATCAACACACCTCTATGCACAGCTAGACGTGCTTTTTTTAACACTTTCTGGCTGTTCATAAAACTATGCAGTTCCCCATTCATTTGTTTTCATCTCTCGTAAACTTTGAACCCAAGTACACAAATTCATTTATTTGTTCTACTATTTCTTTCTAAATCGAAGCTTCACAGTTTGTCATGCTTTCTTGTCTTTCAAAAACCATTTCTTTCGTTTTGCTTACATTTATTTTCATCCTTTTGATTTTTAGGGCATCATGCATAACATTAACCATCGCCTGCAACTACTCTTCGGATGAGTCTAATATGACTTGATCATCGGCGTAAAGAAGGCATTTGACGATCAAATCATTCATTTTTAATCCATACGCACTTTCTTTCAAATATTTTAAACAATCGTCTATGTATAAGTTAAACAGCCACACATCTCTGTCTCACACCTTTTTCGATGGTAAACCAGTCCGTGCAAGCTCTGTTTATCCTGACACAAGCAGTGGAATCCACGTAAAGTGATTTCAGTGCTCGTATTAAACTACCACTCACCCCATACATAGACAATGTCGACCACAATTCACTTCTCACCACTCTTTCTTAGGCCTTTTCCAAGTCTATAAAAGTGCAATAGACCTTCTGACTTCTAGCCAAGAATTTTTTTGACTATACCTCGTAATAATAATTCAGCAAAAGGGTCGAAAATAAAAAATAAAAACTCTAATCTATGATTTTTAGTTTATTGTGTGAATATTAGTTCACTTGGTTTTTGGTACAATCGGGATAAATACTAAAGTGAGCACGTTTTATTGTTATAACACATTAATATTTATTTAGTCTTTTAAGTATTTGAATGGACGTGCTTTTCTTATTGTATCCGTCATCGGCAAGTGTAATTGTATTTTAAAATTGCACCTAATGTGGGTACATAAATAAAAGAGGTGTCCAATACAGGATAGCAATAAATAGTTCTAAGAAATCTAACAAATTACATAAAAACGTGATAGAAGTTCTGTCGATTTATCTTTATTGACAGGTGAACGGTTTAATTTTTAAACTAGAATTTTAATCACTTGACATTATTCATCGTTAATAATGTATTGTAGACCAATTTAAATGATAAATTTAAAACCAGTGGAAAAAGAAAAAGTTTATTTTTTTAAATTTTAACTAGAAATATTCAAATGTTTTATACTTAAATCATTAGCGCATGATACTTTAGATCATTGTAAAAAAAGATGTTTTAATTATTTAAATAAATAACTATTTACCAAAATAAAAAAACCAAAGTGGTGTTTAATTTTTCTTCTACTTTAATGTTATTGTCAATTTTGGAATGAGCTATAGCTGTTCTAATTTTGAATCACTTTAAAAAATATGTGACGTAAATACCTATAGAGCAATATAAATTTTTTTTTTCACCTAAATATTTATTTTTTAATGAAAATATTGTGGTTATGCGTAGAACGGCCACAAACAATTTTTTTTAGAATCCCGACTTTAATCTCGGGGTCCGACGCGCCCGACTTTTATCTCTGGCGCCCGATTTAATCTCGGAGGACTGACTTTAATCTCGTTCGCCCGACTTTTATATTGGGGGACCGATTTTAATCTCGGGCGCCCGACTTTAATCTCGGGCGCTCGACTTTAATCTCAGGCGCCAGACTTTAATCTCGGGCGCCCGACTTTAATCTCGGTCGCCCCCTTAACAACCTTTCAAAGGTTTGTTGTGGGGTAGTTTTTGGGTCACAAATTATTTCACCCTAAAGAATGAATTGAGTAGGTATACAATGATCCATTTTTATAAAGAACCACCAAAAATGAAAAAAAAACCTATAAAGTATATTAAGTAGGTGTTGAATGATCCATTTCCTTCAAAAAATCTCGAGCAACGGTTTTTTTCAAAGATTTTTCTACTTTGGAGGGTTGTTAATGGGTAGTTATTGGGTCACGAATTATTTCACCCCATTGATTGTATTGAGTAGGTGTAGAATGATCCATTTTTATAAAAAACACCAAAAATAATAAAAATGAAAAAAAAAACCGTTGCTGCTTTCACACCCGTTATATTTAAACATAAATTCCACAAAACTGAACTGTTTTCAATTGTGCACACCGTTGAAGGCACGACTAAATTCTATTTTTATTTAAAATTATTACAAGTGGATTAAATAGACCGAAAGAGACATCGATGTTTATTTGATTATAATTTTTTTTCTATATGTGTTATATATGATTGTATCATTATAAGAGAGCAATTTCGAAGATATTCACAGTAAAAAATTATAATATTGCACCGTGTATGCTTGCATTATGTGGGAAGACAGCAGTTTTTATTGGATTTTTTTAAAAATGTGTCCAGGGTGTTCCTAAAATCAAATGGGGCATTATATGTGACTTTAGTCACCACCTTCCATCGTTCAAAATAACCTTGATAGTGGTATTTATGTTTAAAAGGAAACATCAATTAAATAGTTTTTTTTTTTTTTTTATATGTTCTGGTTCCCACGAAAAGGGATATCCTGTAATGTTCAGAGAACATCGTGGGAACCAAGGGAAAGAAGGTAGGAGTTGGTGTTCTTCTTAAATTTCTGGAGGTTGTATGCCTCGGGGAACACCTCCCTAGGCAATGAGTTCCAAAGCCTCGCAATTCGTTGGATGAATGAGTCTTTGGAAAGTGATGTTCTGCAGGTCTCCAAAGTTACCACGAAGGGGTGTGAAGACTGAACTTGACGGGTTAATCTCGAAGAGACTGCCAAAGGAGGAACGATTGTTGAAATTTCAGAAGAGCATCGCCCATGAAAATATCTATAAAATAGAGACAAATCGCCAACTTTTCTACGGTGTTCCAGACAAGTGAGCGAGTTTGTAAGCGAGGCATCACCGACGAGACGAATTGCCCTTTTTTGGACAGAATCCAGTAGCTTCAGGATATGTTTAGGTGCTGCACTCCAAATATGGGAACAGTACTCCAGTACAGGTCGGATCTGTGCCTTATAGATCATAAGCAGCTGACTGGAGGTGAAATAGCTCTTGGCACGAAACAAAAAACCAAGTTTTTGGGATGCACTTTTGGCAATGGACCTCACGTGATTTTCTCAGGAAAGGTTATTGCTGATAGTAATACCAAGCATCGATATGGATGACTTCAGTGGTATGGTTACTCCTGACAAAGTTATGTTAGGCACAGTGAGATCGGCTTTTCTAGAGAAAAGACATGCTTGTGTTTTGTTTGCATTGAATTCTACCAAGTTATTGGCTCCCCATTCGAGAATTGTTGCTAAGTCCATATTTATATTGTTAACATTTCTTCCTCGTCCATTTCTGGGCTGATATAGGGGTCCTGGAAGAAAAAGCTGTATGGAGGGTACTATCATCGGCAAAGCTGTGTACGGGACATGAAGTTGCTTTCAATAGGTCGTTGATGTGAAGTAAAAATAGTGTTGGTGCTAGAATGGATCCTTGCGGAACACCAGCATTTATGAGTAGAGTGGCAGATGAAACTCCATCGACCACTACATGGAGAGACCTGTTTGAAAGAAAACTAGCAAGCAGAGAACACAGCTGAGGGGGCAAGCCATAAGATGGAAGCTTGGCGAGGAGTCCCTGGTGCCAAACTCAATCGAACGCCTTGGAGATATCTAATGCCACAGCTAAAGTTTCTCCATACTTTTCAATAGATAGCTGCCATATATATGAGACGTATGCGAGCAGGTCACCAGTTGATCTCTGATGGCGGAAGCCATATTGCCTATCATTGATAATTCCTGAGTCTTCCAGATATTTCATGAGCTCGATGTTGATGGCTTTTTTCATGACCTTTGAAATAATAGATAGCAGTGCGATAGGTCTGTAGTTGCTAGGTAGGGTCTTTTTGCCTTTTTTAGGGACTGGCTGTACTCTTGCAATTTTCCAATTGGACGGAAATACTCCCAAATTGTAAGAGTGGTTGAACAACTTGCAAAGAACAGGTGTTAGTTCGGGGGCACATTTCTTGAGAACAATCGGCAGGATTCCGTCAGATCCACAGGCTTTGTTGGTGTTGAGACCCAGCAAAATCTTTCTGATAGTACGTTGGCGAAAGGTGATCTCGGGCATGTGACTGTCAATAGGTGTAATGTTCGAGAGTTGTTTTCCCGAAGAATCCAGAGTGGAATTTCCAGCAAATAGGTGCGCAAAGATATTGGCTTTTTCCTGGGCAGTCGTTGCTAGTGTTCCATCTTCATTGGTTAGGGGAGGAAAAGAGCTGGAAGTGAAGTTTCATCCCACAGCTTTGGCGAAAGACCAAAATGAACGGGATCCGTTAGGACATTCAACAAGTTTTGATCTTATTTTGGCATTATGAGCATCTTTTGAACATTCTATTGTCTCTTTGCATATGCCTCTAGCCTCAACATATGCTGCTCTGGTCTCAGGTCCCGGATTTTTTTGCCATCGATGGTATGCTGCCTGTTTGGAAGCCACAGCTCTAGAGCAGTTTCTGTTAAACCAGGTCTTATCGGATGATGCTCTTCTTTCGGTATTCGGTATGTAAGTTAGACGAAATAATAAACAACTACTTCCTCGGCTAAAGTAGTTGCTTTCTATTAGATAATACAAAAAAGTTAAATTTTTTTTTTCAGATTTAAGGTCTCGTGAAATTTAAAATCCAATTAATAGTGTACAACAGTTCCACAGAACTGAATAACTGTTACTTGATATTCAATAAAAACCTGAATGCGACCCCCAAGATAAAAGTCGAGCGTCCGATTTTTAAGTTGGGCGCTCCAGATTAAAGTCGGGCGCCCGAGATTAAAGTCGGGCGCCTAAGATTAAAGTCGGGCGCCCATGATTTAAGTCGGGCGCCCATGATTAAAGTCGGGATTCCAAAAAGGAATTGATTGTGGGTCTCCTACGCCTTCGTAATGAAGTATCCAAACATTTTTTGTAAATATTAGAATTTAGATTTTTCTTTAAACATTTTAAATTTTAATTGTAGTCATCAACTACATATTTTTGATGAAAAATTAATGGAAATTATATTAATTAAGTAGCAAAACTTATTTTAAGAAAGACGAAAATATGTAAGTGTTTAAGAGGTTAAAGAAAGCATATTAGTTTAAGTAAAGGCATAATTTCAAACATGGCACTATCATTGCATACAATCTATATTTACTTATAAAAAAGAAAATAAATTTTAAAATAATCTTTCACACACTTTACACTTTTTAACATTATAAAACAAACAATTAAAATCATCGGGCCGAAAAATAGTTTCAAAAATAAAATAAGTATAAAACCCGATTTATATAAATCGATTCCTCCAGCCTGATTGAATGTTACGTATATTGTATGTGTTTATTTAGTAAGTTCAAGAATCCAAACATAACCCGGTTATGACAGTATTTAATTATTATGCTTTACATTAACCTAAAAGTGAGATTTAAAATTCGTTCGTAACATATTACATCATGATACTTTTGATGTAAAAGTTTGATGAATACAGTTGGTGCGCGTTTATATAATAACTCGCAGTCAGATTGTTACGAAACAGCGTACCTGCATGTTATAAATGAATTCTAGATGTGTTGCTAATTAAAATAATAATAAATTGACATTGGTCGCAATTTTAATTTAGGTATTTTACAAATTTATTGGGAACAAACTAAAATTTAAATCTCAAAAATAGATTTAAAAAATTTTAGTTAACACGATAAACCCAACTAATTAAATTAATTTTTTCATAAACCTTTTACTGTAGTATTAAAAATCCACAAATGAAACACTAAAAAGGAAGCTTTTTATGTGCCCAACAATCAAAGCAAGATAAGAAGTGGTAAAGAAGAATGGCTGAAAGTATTTTGTTAAGAGATCGAGCAACTGCAAGCAAATCACGATAGCTTCAACTTGCATAGAAAACCGAAGGAGACATCAAGAATTCAAGAATAGCGCGAGTATTTTTCAACGAGGTTTATCGAACGGGTCATGTACCAGAGGAATGGAGACAATCAGAGTTTATAAAGAAGCAGAGCTACTCATTGCAAATATTTCAGATTAATCAGTTTGATGAGCCATACTCTTAAGCTTCTCCTCCGTATTATTCAAAACCGCATATATACTCGTTGCCAAGCAGAAGTAGGTAGAGAACAGTTCGGCTTTAGAGACGGTATGGGAACAAGAAATGCTCTTTTATGTATGCGAACCCTTATACAAAAATGCTGTCAATTTAGAAAGAACGTATACATCTGTTTTATAGACTTTGGGAGGGCTTTTGCCTGCGTGAACCATGATTTGCTTTTTGAACATCTTCAGTCCATCGGTTTAGAACTAACTGATTCGAGACTACTTAAAAATGTGTACTGTCACTAGACTGCGTTCATCAGCATACAAGGTAGGCCCACAGGCAAAATTCCAATCCAAAGTGGAGTCCGTCAAGTCTGTGTGTTATCACCAACTTTCTTTTATTTGTTTTCCGAGATCATTTTCCAAGATGCTGTAAGCCCAGCGCCCGCAGTTACACCCAACCAGGTCGCTGCTCATATCGTCAATACTTCTAGATCGCAAAGAAATAAGAAACATACTACGGAAATAAAACGAGAGCTCAAACCACAAAATGCTGCACGCCCACTGTGGTTTTCCTCAGACATTCTTACTTTTGGATATGTCCCATCACATCTAAAGAGAGCAAAAAATAATTGCCCTACTAAACCCAGGTAAACCAAGTGACTGTCCGGACAGCTACCGCCCTATTGCACTAATGCACGTGTTGTATAAGCTGCTAGAGAGACTGATCTTCAACCGAATAAGCAGCAAGATCGAGGAAGTAACCTCCATAGAACAGACTGGTTTAGACCCAAGCGTAGTTGTACGGATCAGGTGCTAGCACTTACTTCGTTTATCGAGGCCGGCTCTCAACGATGTCTCAAAACCTCAGTTGCGTCGTGGACCTTACCGCCGCATATGACACTGTCTGGAGACATGGCCTGCTTAGTAAACTTATTCGTTTTGTCCCCTGTAGGACCATAGTCACCCATATCAATAATATGCTTAATAACAGATCATTACAATTAATTATGGGAGACAACATAAGCAAAAAGAAGAGATTGAATGATGGCCTACCACAGGGATCAGTGCTAGCCCCCATCCTTATTTAAACTATACATCTCTGACATCCCGGATACCTCATCCCGCAAATTTGGATTCGCTGATGACCTAGCTATAGCAACGAATTTTTTGAAACCACTGAGACTACTCTCACACACGATCTAGCTATCATGGGACTATATTTTGATAAATGGAGACTCCGCCTCAGCATGAGTAAAACAGAAGTCACATGCTTCCACCTTAATAATAAGATAGCAAACAGAAATCTGAAAGTTTATTTCAATAACAACTTACTACGCCACAGCACCCACCCAAAGTTCTTAGGGGCCACATTGGATAGGACACTATCATTTAAAAAGCACCTGACAAATACAGCTGGGAAGATTAAATCAAGGAACAACATCATCCAAAAACTGTATGGATCGGCATGGAGTGCCGATGCATACCGTCGTGTTCTGAGAATTTCTTGGGTGGATCATATAACTAACGAAGAGGTGCTACGTAAAATGGAGAAAGAAAAAGAAATCTTATATCAGGAAAAGAAACGTAAACTTGAATACCTCGGCCACATCATGAGAAATCCTGAAAGATAACGGCTTTTACAGCTTATACTCCGAGGCAAATACAAGGTAAAAAGAGTGTAGGAAGAAGAAGAATATCATGGCTGAAAAATCTCCGAGTGTGGTTTAATACATCAACTGTGGGCTTATTCCGTGCATCAGTGAATAAAGTTCGTACAGCCATTATGATCGCCAACATCCGGAACGGATGTTTTGTAGCGCCTCCAGTGGGCTCAAGAACACATAGAGCTTCCTCTGCAATTTTGGAATTTTGTACTTTTTTCAGATGAGACTCGAATCTGTTTGAATGGTGATAGCCGGCGTATTCGTGTTTGGCGAGAGCCAACAAGAGCTGAACAATTAGCTCATGCCCGTCCCAGACTTCCTTTCTCTGGTGGCAGTGCTATGTTTTGGGCAGACATTATGGCAGGTGGTCGTACGAAATTAATGCTCATTGACGACACTATGACGGGACAAAGGTACATCATACAGGTTTTAGAACCTCATGTGAGACTGTGGCGAGGGTATGCGGGTGAGGATTTTGTGTTTATGGACGAAAACGCAGGCCCACATAGGACTCGAGCAGTGAATACCACAAAGAACTCGTCGTTTGGAGTGGCCTGCGATATCACCAGACATAAACCCAATTGAACATGCCTAGGATATGTTCTTCTGAGCTATTCTGGCTTGAAGAAATCCTACCAGAACCCACCAGGAACTAGCAGTTGCCGCAAGAGAAAAATGGGAGAACCTGCCACAGTAAGATATTGATCGCCTTATTACTAGTATCAAGGCTCATATACAGGCTTGCATTGACGCCCATGGTAGAAATACGCTGTATTAACACTGTAAAAATTATTTTTATAAAAAAATAAAATTTTAATTTTTTTATTTTTAAAAAAAACTACATCTGTTCTAAAACAAAAAGCATCTGCCAACGGAATTGTTTTTATTGTGGAATTAATCTATAAATGTAGTTTGGTACAATGTATAATAATAACGAAGATTTAAGGTGATGCATAATTTTTGAAACTATGTGTATATTTCAAGCGGTTAGCAGATGAGCGCAATTATACTTTATACGAACTCAATTGGACAACGCAAAAATCGGGGTACGGTCAATAATGCCACGTCGAGCTTTAAGCTAAACTGAACAGTTTGTAATTGATTACTCCCGGTATTGTCCACATGGACTGTCGGCGAACCTTTTGTGATTCTATGCATCTTATTGGATAGTAATTAACCTTAATTGGCCAAATTTTATCGGCAGTTTTCTTACCGCAAAAGTCGATGCCGGCAAAAAACATATCAGTGTTTACACAACAATTTACCAGTGCCGTGTTGTTATAAATATATATTTTTCCGTTTTATACATACCTATTATCTTGTTTTTTGTTTTATTGGAGTATTTGTTATATAGTTAGTAACATATAAATACCTTTTAAAAACTGCACACAATAAAAATTGTTGGAACTAGTGAAACAACAAAATTTTAAGAAAGAATACGTCATAGAGAAACTTATTGAATCTTAATGTCATACAGTTTTGCGTTTGCCTCCATATTATTGTGTATATTCAACCCTATTGAACTGATCTGGGCTGCTTTAAAAAACAAATTACGAAAAAGTGTAATCAATTAAGCGATTCTGTTCTAACAAATATAAAAAAAGTAATTGATGAAATCGCCGAAACTGACTTATGGACAAATTGTGTTTACCACGTCAAAGGAAAAAAAACAATATTGTGTTTTGCCACAAATCGAACCGATAGTGATAAATACCCAAGAAGACTCAAGTACTGATGAGTGTTTCGATAGTGACTAACGTATAATATTGTTTCGTTTAGGGTGGTCACCTTATCACGTAAGTCAAAACAATACTTACTTAAAGTTTTTGAAAAAATTTTAAAATGAGTTTAAAAATACGTGCCAATCTACGAACCCAATTAAAAAAGTTTTAAATTTAAATAGGTATATCCAAAACCACTTATATTCATAAAAATACATTTTAAAATATATACTTTATTGAGAACATTGTTAACCCAATAATTGTTTAATGCAGTAAAACTACTATTAAAATATCTGTTGTGGCAACAACAAAGTTCGGCAAGCCACCGGATGAAATATTGTTTTTATACTTGTCCAACTGACTTCGTAAGAACTATACTAATATCAAGTTACGTGTTTATACGTGTGATATGGAGGAAAAAGCACATGTCTATAGCGAGCAAAACAAGAATCTATAAGACCTGCGTAAGACCGGTAATGACCTACGCTACTGAAACGAGGGCAGAAACAGCAGCAACAAAAAAAATTTTAAGAGCAGCCGAAATGAGAACCCTAAGGACCATAACAGGACATACTTTACTCGACAGGCAGAGGAGCGAAGACATCAGAGCTACCTGCGGCATTCAAGATGTAGTAAGATGGTCCAGAGTCCGAAAGAGAGCTTGGAGGGATCATGTGGACAGAATGCCTGGAAACCGCCACGTAAGAGCTGCTAAGCACAACAAGCCTGAAGGTAACAGACCACCAGGACGACCGCCCAAGTGGTGGCACGAGAGCTGGACATCAGAATCCCAATTGCGGCTGCTATGAGTGCTAATATTTGAGGAAAAACAAGACAAATGTCTTAAGAAAAAGAAGAAGAAGAAGTGTTTATACACGGCAACCAGGTAATAGGTACCGGCAAAAGGTACGCAAGCTAGCTGTTGCATGTTGAAGATAAAATATGCTTTCCTTCTGAGTTTAGTTCGTTTGACAAGAACGTCAGTGAATTTTGAAAAAATAATTATAATACATAATTTTAATTAATTATAGCCATGAGCATTTTTTTCAAAGCAACCCCGCCGGGGTATGTTTAAAAAAATATTTTATTTGATATAAAATAATTTTTTTCCAGTAAGTAAATTATTGACCTTACTTTATAAAGAAACTTTGGCAAACCACCTCAATATTATATAACTTTATTTTTTTATTTTAGTTTAAATTTTTTATAATTTTATTTAAACACACGCTCTGTTTAAAATATATTTGTTTTAATGTATCTAATTAAAGTCGTATCGATTGTTTAGCCGTGAACTATTATTGTTGCAATGATATTATTGATATTGAACTTCAAAGTTTACGAACTGAAGGTTGACTGCTTACTGTTTTGAGTTCATTGATAAATTTCATTGATTTTATTTATAAAATCATTTCTTTTATTACAAGAATAAGTTAAGACCATAAAACGAACAATAACAATGCAGACATACATATAGTCACGCCTTTTTCCCGTAGAGGTAGACAGAGACCACTTCCTACCACTTGCTACGGTTCTTACACACATCTTTTGCTTCCTCTACTTTCATCAGTGCTCTCATACATGCTCGTCGGTTGTTGGTACTCTTAATCTTCTTCAAAACAATGTTGATCTGATCGAGATATGTTCGCGAGGTCGACCTCTACCTACATATCCATTCACACTCGCCTTATAAATGTTTCTTCAATATTCTTTTATCCATCCTTTCTACGTGTCCAAACCATCTAAGCATTCCTTTATCTATCTTTGTAACCACATCTTTTTTTAAACAAATTGTTCTCTTATCTCACTATTCTTTACTTTATCCAACCGAGTCACTGCGGCTATACTTCTCAGACTACTCATCTCCACATCATTAATCCCATTTTCGTGCTTCTTTTGCCAAACCCAACATTCACTACCATACTTAAGTGTAGGAATCAACACTCCTCTATGCAAAGCCAGACATGCTTTTTTTGACACTTTATGGGTTTTCGTAAAGCTATGCAGTGCCCCATTCATTTGTTTTCCTGCCAACACCCTTCGCTCAATATCACTGTCATACCTATCATCTCTCTTTGAACCCAGGTATACAAACTCATTTACTTGTTCCACTCTTTTTCCCTTAATCAAAACTTCACAGTTTGTCATGCTTTTTTTTCTTTCATAAACCATTACTTTTGTTTTGCTTACATTTATTTTTATCCCATTGATTTTCAGGACATCATGCATAACATTAACCATCGCCTGCAACTCCTCTTCAGATGACGCTAATATGACTTGATCATCGGCGTAAAGAAGGCATTTGACGATCAAATCATTCATTTTCAATCTAATTCTTTTAAACAATTGTCTATGTATAAGTTAAACAGCCATGACGAAGCCACACATCCCTGTCTCACACCTTTTTCAATGTTAAACCAGTCCGTGTAAGCTCCGTTTATCCTGACACAAGTAAAAACACAACCTTACATATTCTACAATTTCTAGAATCTCTCGTAATTCTGACAATTTGGTAACGGTGTAAGTATAGCCATACCCTTTTATTTCTTCTGATCGTATCCGGCATAAAAATCTGCATGCAATAATATAGTTTTACCAACTGAATATCATTTAATTGATGATTAATTACCACAAGGTTATATTTATTAAAATTATTTTTATTTAAATAAGCTTTTCATTAATGATAATTGTGTTTTTCAAACACCTAGTATTTGATTATAATTATACATAATACAAATAATAATTTTAAAATATATTCTTAGATAATAGAAAGCAATTATTTAAATAACTTACTTACTTGTATTAATAATATTTAAATAAGTTTGTGATATGTCTTCATTTTTGTAGTATTAAAAAATGGTAAAACTTAAATATTTTTATTACTTATTTTATCTTATCGAGCCAAGCAGGTCCAATGCCTATTGGACTGGCAATACTTTGGAAACAAGAAGGTTTTACACCCAAACAGAAATGACCTTAAACTGCTAGTTGGATCACTACTGGTCACCACCCAGTTATTGAACATCTAAAAAAAAGCAACGTAAAGAATGATTTCTTTAGATTCTGCGGCGAAAATAAAAACACTAAGAATAATCTTCTAATAGATCACTGATCTCGTGGTTTAATACTGTGGAAACAAGAACGTTTTACTGCCAAACAGGAATGACCTAAAACTGCTAGTTGGATCACTACAGGTCACCACCCAGTTATTAAACATCTAAAAAAGATGTGCAACGTAAAGAATGATTTCTTTAGATTCTGCGGTGAAAATAAAGAAACCAAACATAATCTTCTAATAAATCACTGATCTCGTGGTTTAAAGACCAGAAGAAGAAGTCCAAAAGACACACAATAAATTCTCCGCGGATGGCACAAAGTATCTTACGGTCTAAGAGATTTTGATGGGCCTGACATCTCCTTAAGTCTATCCATTTTATTTGGACAAAATATAAAATAATCTTTCACTTAAAGTAAATAATTAATTTGTATCTGATCAAATAAATAAAAAAAAACTTTGCTTCTAAATAATTGGATCTTTTTTTTTTAAATTTTGAAGGTATCTAAAGTTTATTTTAAAATTTTCAGACCGGTTCTACCTGCTGTACACCCCGGCTATTTAGGTGAACTTTTACCCAAAGAAGCTCCGCAAACCGGAGAATCGTGGCAAGATGTCCTTCAAGATGTAGACAGAATCATTATGCCAGGATTAACTCACTGGCATTCACCGAGATTTCACGCTTTTTATCCCACTGCTAATTCCTTTCCTGCTGTCGTTGGAGAGATGCTGAGTGCTGGATTTGGATGTGTCGGATTAAGTTGGGTTAGTTTAAATATACAATAATTAAAATTTCTTTATTTGAATTTAAATTAACATCTAATATTTGCAATACATTTTTAAGAAATAATCCGCCGTTTATTAAGGTAATTTTATTAATAAATTCTTTTAAACTTACTGTCTAATAATGATAATACAATTAATTATCTTATATGGTTATTGTTATTTCAGATTGCTAGTCCAGCTTATACTGAGTTAGAAGTGGTAATGATGAATTGGTTAGGAAAGTTACTGGATCTTCCTGAAGAATTCCTCAATTGTTCTGAAGGACCTGGAGGTGGAATTATACAGGTAAATATTTTAACTATTGATAATAATATAATATACATCTTCTTCTTAAGGTGCCTTATTCATTTACTGAATGTTGGTGACAATTCTGGCATACTCGCTTCGATCTTCGAGGTTTTTCCAGTCTCTTATGTTCTTTAGCCACGAGTATTTTTTTCTCCCGATGCTTTTTTTCCCTTGATCTTTTCCTCCATAATAAATTTTCAAAATTGGTACTTGGAATTCCTAAATATATGACCCAGGTAGGCTGCTTGTGCTTATGCCACATCAAGAAAGAATGCGAAACAAATTTTCATTTTGCCTAGTGTGTTTTCTGTTACATTGGTTATTATACAAACCCGATCTAGTTGAGTGACATTCCCTGAAGCCAAATTGATGGGGCGGAGTTTATTATTATGGGGTTTCATCGTTTCAACAAAAGTTCTTAAACAGTGTCGATTGTACAGGAAGAAGAGAGATAGGCCTGTAAGAGGAAACTTTATGTTGTTTACCAGGTTTAGGGATCATTATGACCTCTGATACCTTCCACATCAGCGGTACATAATTTAATCTGAAGAATGCATTGATTAGATATCTCAATTTTATTATCCCTTTTTAAAAAAGTTGCTTAAGGATTTCTCAATTAAAAAGATCAAACCGTTCAGCTTTTCTTGAGTTTACATACATACATATAGTCACGCCTTTTTCCCGTAGGGGTAGGCAGAGATCACTTCCTTCCACTTGCTCCGGTTTTTACACACATCTTTTGCTTCCTCTACTTTCATCAGTGCTCTCATAAATGCTCGTCGGTTGTTGGTACTCTTGACCTTTCTTGACCTTTCTTTAAAACAATGTTGATCTGATCAAGATATGTTCGCCGAGGTCGACTTCTACCGACTTGTCCATTCACACTCGCCTTATAAATTTTTTTCGTCAATTTTCCTTCATTTATCCTCTCTTCGTGTCCAAACCATCTAAGCATTCCTTTATCTCTCTTTGTAACCACATCTTCTTTTACACCACAGCGTTCTCTTATCTCACTATTCTTTACTTTATCCAACCGAGTCACTTCGGCTGTACTTCTCAGACTTCTCATCTCCGCAGCATTAATCCCATTTTCATGCTACTTCTGCCAAACCCAACATTCATTACCATACATAAGTGTAGGAACCAACACACCTCTATGAACAGCCAGACGTGCCTCTTTTGACACTTTCTGGCTGTTTATAAAGCTATGCAGTGCCCCATTCATTTGTTTTCCTGCCAACACCCTTCGATTAATGTCACTGTCATACTTTTCATCTCTTGTTAATTTTGAACCCAAGTACACAAACTCATTTACTTGTTCCACTCTTTCTCCCTTAATCAGAACTTCACAGTTTGTCATGCTTTTTTCTCTTTCAAAAACCACTACTTTCGTTTTGCTTACATTAATTTTCATGTCTTTGATTTTCAGGGCATCATGCATAATATTAACCATCGCCTGTAACTCCTCCTCAGATAACGCTAATATAACTTTATCATCGGCCTAAAGAAGGCATTTGACGATCAAATCATTTATTTTCAACTCGTACGCACTCTCTTTCAAATCCTTTAAACCATCGTTTATGTACCCCATACATAGACAATGTCAACCACAATTCACTCCTCACCACTCTGTCATAGGCATTTTTCAAGTCTATAAAAGCGCAATAAACCTTCTGACTTCTAGCCAAGAATATTTCGACCATCCTCCTAACGAAAAGACCTGATCTTCCTCTTCTAAATCCTGCTTGCACATCCCATATCATCTTCTTAGTTTCATTTGTTACTCTTTAAATTAATATCTTTGCATACAGTTTGCCGACTATGCTGAGTAAACTAATACCTCGGTAGTTCTTACAGTCCTGCTGTGAACCTTGTAAAACGGCACGATAACGGCCTTGAACCAGTCGTCTGGTACGCTACCACTCCTCCAACAAAGGTTAAAAAGAGGGTACAGCAGACTAGTTACCACGCTTTTATTTTAATTGTATTTAAACTACTGTAATAAAAAAATTAAAATTATTAAGTAGGTACCTATACTTAAATAATATTAAATCTTTAACGCGTCCTTCATTGACTACATTTTAAAATTCAATTGATCATTTACAACTAGGAATTATTAGCAAGAAAGAATATTTTAAGTTAATAATTTATTTTTTCTCCAGTCACTAAATGAAAAATTCTTAATGAAACCCCAAACCTATCGTTAAAATAATAAAATGAATATAAATTTAAAAATGAAAAAATTTAAATTCTTTTTCCTTTTGGTTTTGTTTCTTTGTTTCCAATTGTTCATAGATATAAAGTTGAAATCGATCCCGCAATAGATGTTATTTATCCATGGTTGGTGAAATTATGTCGTATTCTATTTTTGGTTGGTTAATTATTTTATGTTTTACATCTATTTTTCCAAATATCTTTAATATATTTTTTTGTTTTTGGTAAGAAGAGATCTGGTTAGAGAAGCCCACACTGTAGCTTTTAAGCTTATTGTGTATCACTGCTGCCATCTCTTATCTTAGTTGGTTAAACTTAATCAAGGTTAAACTTTACTTTAAATGTAAAAGGCATTTCGTCAAGTGTCTAGCCACCTTGTGAGTGCGTCACAGTCAATTATGACGTGTGATGCTGTTTCTTCCACATCCCCACATAGTCTGCATACTGGGTTTTCTGCAAGGATGCCCATGTTATGCATATGCTTCCTCAGACAACAGTGACCCGTTCCTAGTCTGAGCTTTTTCTTGTACAGCTCCAAAGCCTAAGAAGCAAGTTCAAGGGTAGGTCACCCCATTATTCCCTTGCTATGCTTCAGTATATTGGTTTCTAGCTAGCTTTTTGCTGCCAGGTTAGTCAAGACTTGACCTTCTTCCTTCTTTTAATATTAAGAGGATTTTTGTTTTTTTTACTGTTTCTCATTCTGTTAGTACTTTTTATATTTTTAACATTATTGGTGTTACAATATACCACCTATTTATTGTTATTCGTTTTGTCCATAACATTTCTGTATTATTTTATGAAGACAAACCAAATTTTTTTTTTTGTCTTTTGTTTAGGCTCTTTATTATATTGGTATGTGTGTATCCGTTAAAATTACTTTTAGACGTCTTTTTAATTTGTTTTTGTTTAAAATAAAGAAAGTTTATTACCATTAACAACAATTTGTTTAAAAATACAACGACCAAAAAATTATTCGTTATGTTTGAGTACATACAATTTATTATATCGTCGTATAAACCAGCTCTGGGTACAAAATTGTGTCAACTTATATAACACGATACTTTCTTTCCTATAACAGTTTTTACTTCGCAAATTTATACAATAGAGGTGAACAAATTTCTTCGGTGAGATCGCAATAAACACAACAAACATTTATAGTCCAGTCACCCTAGCGTAAGACCTATTCAATAGGCGCACCCTCTGGCCAATTTTTTTATAGGTTGTTTGGACATACAAGAATATAGTCCTGAGTTTTCGGCCATTGCCGGGGTATAATTTAGCAATTAAAATTTATTGAAAATTAAATAATGGATATTTTTGAGATAATTTTTTTGGAACGCGTCCTGTCGAAAAAGTTTCCAATAAAATGTGTTCGTCATAGCGTCCTCTGTAAAAAAATTCCTGAAAAAAAAAGTGCTAACATTGGTAATTATTCTCTTTACGGGCAATTATGTCATCACAGTTATCGATTTATTTCGATGTATTGAAAATAATATCGTGCGCGTGCGATAAAAGTAGGGATGGGTCGTTACTCGTGGAACGGTATAACGCGTTGTAGCTTTATCAAAAAATACCGTTCCAAAATAACGTTCCACAAGTAACGACCCATCCCTACTTTTATCGCACGCGCACGATATTATTACCAACAAATTGGACGGAATAGGATCCTTCCTACACGTCGATCGAAATTGTGATGGCATAATTGCTCGTAAAGGGAATAATTTTATTGAATCCCATGGCCGGAAGCGTAGGGATTGCTGAGGAACTCAAATTTTGCAAAAATCTTTATTACAACAATAGAAAATTGAACAAACGTAAACATATTGATATCTCGAGCGGTCATCAAAATATTGCAATTTATTTTTTAAATTGTTCGTTTTCCAAAAACGCGTTAGATGGTCCATGAATTTTTTAGATATCTTTGCAACTCTGTCGGAATTGTTAATTGTTTATAAGCAAAAATCTAAAATCGCCGAGAAAAACGGTATCTATTTCAACAATTTGTTTTCCAAATCGCTTGTGCATGATGAAGCTTCTTTGTTTTTTTTTCACCCTGTGGGCCTTCGTTGGAAATTCCATTGAAGGGCAAAGATTTTTCGATAATCATAGATTGTTGCTTAACTATATCTCGCAGATCGATAAATATTGCACGATTCTCTTGGGGTTTGGCTTCTGTATATAATGTACCAGTTTCAAACCGATATGATGATAACACCCGATTGCGGCTGCAAAAATAAAATGTAGAATTTTCATTTTCATTTGCCATTAACCGCTTAATTAACTATGTTAGTCTTTTTTTTTAGAACTTTTTTTATGATGAACATATTTTATTGGAAACTTTTTTGATAGGACGCGTTCCAAAAAAATTATCTTAAAAGTATTCATTTTTTAATTTTTAATAATTTTTCATTGCTAAAATATACCCCGGTACTGGCCAAAAACTCAGGACTATGTTCTTGAAGGTCCAACCAACCTATAAACAAATTAGTCAGAGGGTGCGCCTCTTAAATAGAACTTCGTAAAATATGGTCTAAGGTGACTGGACTATTAATACGAAACAAAGAACGCTGCATTGCAATTCATGTACCCAAGTATTTATTATATTTGTAGCATAATTAAATTTTATTACTAACAGTTTTAAAAAGAAATAAATTTAAAATAAACGTAAAAATATACTGTGTATTCTATTTATCATTTGTCACATCATTCGAATCTCAAAATAAAAATTAGATTTTTGTATTCGTTCATTTTAAACACCAGTTTAAAAAACTACTTGTATAACTTCTTCTTCTTCCAGTGCCTGTCCGTTACCGGACGTTGGCGATCATTCTGGCAATAATTATTTTATCAACTGCGGCCCTAAATAGACCCTTGGTGGAGGTTGCATACCAAGTACTCAGGTTTTTAAGCCATGAGATCCTTTTTCAGCCTGGTCCCTCTTTCCAAGCACCTTTCCCTGTAGGATAAGCTGCAACACACCGTATCTTTCGCTTTCTCAAGATGTGTCTTAAGTATTCCAATTTCCGACTTTTTACTGTACTTATGATCTCCATTTCCTTGTTTAAAATGTCGAGTTCTCTTTTGTTTGTAACATGAGCTGTCCAAGGGATTCTTAGTAAACGGCGGTACAGCCACATCTTAAATGCGTCCAACCTTTTACTGGCTGCATCTGTTACAGTCCATGACTCAACTCCATATAGGAGCACAGGAAACACATGGCATCGGAGAAGTCGTATTTTCGTTGTTAAGTTTAGAAAGTGGCATTCAAACAATTTTGACATTTTAAGAAAAGCAGCACGAGCCCTCTCTATACGACAACGTATTTCGAGAGAATGATCCCAACTTTCGTTGATTGTAGTTTCCAAATATGTTGTAGTCTTTACCTTTTCAATAACTGTATTATTTATAATAAGCTGCCTGGGTGGTGGTAGATTTTTTCCTATCACTATCACTATTACTTTATAACTTACTAAATAAAAAAAAGAGTTAACATTATTTTATTAACCATGTTTTTTTTAAATGTTTACAGGGATCGGCGAGCGAAGTGACTTTCATTGGTCTATTAGCGGCTAAAGAAAAAAAAGTTAAAGATTTAATGGAACAAAACCCAAAACTAAAGGAAGCAGACATTAAAGGCAAATTAATAGCTTATGCTTCAGATCAGTCAAATTCTTCTGTAGAAAAATCCGGATTGTTGGGTTCGATGCCAATGAGGCTACTCCCTGCCAACGAAAAAGGTCAATTAACCGGCAGCGTCCTTCTTGAGGCCATACGCAAGGACAAAGAACAAGGACTTATCCCTTGCTACGTGGTAGCTTGTTTGGGAACTACGCCAACGTGCGCTTTTGACGATTTAACAGAACTTGGATTAATTTGTAACAAAGAAAATATTTGGCTTCACATTGACGCTGCGTACGCAGGAACAGCTTTCGCTTGCCCAGAATACCGATATCTCATGAAAGGAGTCGAATTTGCAGATTCGTTCAATTTTAACCCGCATAAATGGATGCTAGTAAACTTTGATTGCTCGGCCATGTGGGTGAAGAATGCGAAGTATCTTGTGGAAGCGTTTAACGTTCAAAGAATCTATCTTAAAGATAACCACAAGGGCTTGGCACCGGAATACCGTCATTGGCAAATTTCGCTGGGAAGACGATTCAGAGCGCTTAAATTGTGGTTCGTTCTGAAGATTTATGGTGTGGAAGGAATCCAAAAGCACGTTAGATACCAGGTGTCTTTGGCTAAACGTTTCGAAGACTCGGTTAACGCGGATAAACGATTTGAAGTTTGCACATCCAGTATGGGCTTGGTGACGTTTAGACTAAAAGGAAATAACGTTCTGACGGAGACGTTGCTCGAAAAAATTGACCAAAGAAAAAATATATTCGTGATAGCAGGACATTTTCACGACAAATACGTTATAAGATTCGCAATTTGCAGCCGATTGACAAACGAAATGGACGTCGATTTTTCATGGGAAGAAATCAGATCTCAAGCTGATGAAATCTTACCTTCGGAAAAAGTTCTAATTGCAAGAGAAGTTAACGAAAAACGAAGTATCGCGACGTTTGAACTTTCCGATTCATCTATCGAGAAAATAAGAACGGAAAAATCTAAATAGATTAGTTTTTAGTATGTCATTTGATAGTAGTGTAGTAAATGAATTTATTTATTTTAAGAATTTTAATTTTGGCAATAAATGTGATAAAACTGGTATTACCAAAAAATATTGTTTTTACTTATTTTTAACTATAACTATTTAACTATAGGTTGAGCCATAAATCAGTAGTCACTAGAAATTCCAATACTTTGTTTTGGTAGTCAGTTTTGAACTTGACTGGTGTTTAGTATCCATTAGTCAGTTCATATTGACAGTCTAAGGTTATGTTATTTGTTGTTTTCTGTTTAAGACCATGTTTATCCAAAAAAAACCACTTGTGCACAAGTGCACAAGACAAAAAGAATACCATGGAAGTATAATTAAAATCGTGATTGTGGATGAAAGGTTTAGTGAGAAAGTAATGGACTTTCGGGCATACTACGGTGCGGCATTTGGTCCTTTATTAATATATGTATTTATGGCTTTATTGGTTTTGTTGGTCTAAATAGTCCATTAGTTTTTCACCTTTAAGATTTCTCGCTCCAAGTCCATAAACTCCTATTTTATTTTCTGATTCTTCCGTTTTTTTTGCGTTGAAGTATCCCATAATAACTGTTGGTTTTATATTTTTATCTTCTATTGCCGTCGTGATGTTCTCGTAGAATTGGTCGACTTTCTCTTCCTCATGTGGATGACAGACTATTTCTTGGTAATGCGCCGAATCGTGTGCAGGTACCAAGTAGTCTAGGTACTAAAGCGTATAAAAGTTGATAAATTGCAATAAGAATGCGTAAAATATGAGTTCGTCGTAGGTAAATTATTGATCGAGAAATTTGACAGTTTAAATGAAGCATAGAAGGTTGAAAAATTATGGAATCTATTCAACGAACGAATCGTAAATATTGCTATTAAAGTGTGGTGAATGAAAAAAAAGAAAAGGATTGTTTGAAAAGGTTCAAAAAGCATAGCAGTGTCAAAAACAAAAAATCCTGGTTAAATTAGTTGGCTACAAAATTCAATCAAAAAACGCAAAAGGCAGCGATTAAGGAATGAGTATAAAGGAATAAATATAAAGTTTTGCAGACGCACACTTGTCTCAACTTTCACATCCTATCGATCACTTTCGGTGAATGACACAAATAAACTCGGGCAGAAACAGGTTGACTCCATTAATAGAGATCTTGAAGCAATCGTCGAGTGGGGAACCAACAATCTCGTTCAGTTCAACGCCCAGAAAACACAAAGCACCACGTTTTCCAAGAAAGTGAATTCCTCAAATCATTTCATCACAATGTCCGGAAATACCCTTAAATCCCTCCATCTCGATTTTGGGAGTCACGGTGTCTAATAATATGTCTTGACATGATAATGTTGCTAACATTGCAAAGTTAGCAAGCCATAGGCTAGGTTTTCTGTGGAAAGCTAGAAAGTTTTTACACCTGATCAACTTTTGACGACGTACAAGACTCAAATCCGACCTTTACTGCAGTATTGCTCGCACATTTGGGGTTCAGCATCAAGGCATTCTATTCGTCTTCTAGTTTCCATTCGGTTGATTAACAGATCCAATCTCTCAGATACCCTTCACCCACTAGAACATAGAAGAAGAGTTGCACACCAGACATTTCTCTACAGATATTTTCATGGCAGATGCTCCAGAGAAATAAAAACTCTGGTACCACCACTGGCCACATTTGGCCGAAGAATTCGGCACGCTGATCAGTCTCACCCATTTACTCTCAAGATTGACACTACAAGGACCAATCACCATCAATAATCCTTCTTTTATAGTGATGCTACAGAATGGAACAAGCTTCCAAAAACAGTTTTTCCAGAGATATATGACCTGCAACTTTTCAAAAAGTGGGTACACAATCATCTCCTTTCTATAATCCCTCGTCCTTCTAATAGTCGCAGTGTGGGCCGTCCGCGGCCCACATGATAGGTCTACCCTTTTGCGACTATTTTCAGTAAAAAAAAATTATAAAAGGTTAAAAGGTTCTGGTCAGAAAGGAGGAAAATAATAAAGATGAATTTGATAGAGGGTTATTTGACAACTTCCGGAATTAAATTCTTCTGAAAGTCTATAAGAACAGCCAAAGGTAAAAATATGACCTCACGAAGGAAAAAAATTAGAAACCAGGATGGTAGTATGGTGAAAGGAAAAAAATGTGTTTTAAAAAAAAGGAAGTGTCACGATTCTGCGATATGCCTCTGGAATGTACTTAAGCAAGTTGGGTGGTATAGTGACGTCACAGCCAATGATAATGATGTTCCAGTACCTTTCCGACCAATCTGGGATATTCGATAGAACAGTTTGAATACGTCTTGAAGATTCTCGTCTTTTCCCTATGAACCTTCGACGATGAACCAACTGGAGGCATTCGAAATGTGGCTTCACAGAAGAATGCTTCGTATTCCGTGGACACAACATGTTACAAACAAGGATGTACTACGAAGAGCAAACATCAAAAGGCAACTCTAGACGACCGTAAAATGCCGAAAGACATCATAGCTTGGACATATTTTGAGAGGTGATAAATATCGTCTATTACAGCTCAAGTAATGGTTTTTGAAAGAGAAGAAAGCATAAAAAACTGTGGGGTTTCGATTAAGGGAGAAAGAGTGAAACAAGTTAATAAATTTGTGTACTTGGGTTCAAAATTTACTAGAGATGGAAAGTATGATAGTGACATTGAGCGAAGGGTGTTGGCAGGAAAACAAATGAATGGGGCACTGCATAACTTTATGAATAGTCAAAAAAGGCACGTCTGGCGGTGCATAGAGGTGTGTTGGTTCCTACACTTATGTATGGTAGTGAATGTTGGGTTTGGCAGAAGAAGCATGAAAATAGGATTAATGCTGCGGAGATGAGTAGTCTGAGAAGTATAGCCGAAGTGACTCGGTTGGATAAAGTTAAGAATAGTGAGATAAGAAAACGCTGTGGTGTAAAAAAAGATGTGGTCACAAAGATAGATAAAGGAATGCTTAGATGGTTTGGACACGTAGAAAGGATGGATGAAAGAAGATTGACGAAACAAATTTATAAGGCGAGTGTGAATGGAAAAATCGGTCGTGGCTCAGAAATATTCGGGATTGGACCGGCATAAGAAGGGCTGGTGAACTTTTCCGCTTGGCGGAGGACCGTACAGCTTTTGCCATGGTGATCGCCAACGTCAGGGAGACCGGACAAGTCACTTGAAAGAAGTTAATTTGTATTTTTGACAGCAGACTTTTGGCCCACTCTATAGTGTGATATTTACATTTACATTAAATACTTTTAAGTCAATATAATTTTGAAATACATGTTAAGGCTCTTTCTTAATTATTGGAGGGTAACTTGAATTCAAGTTACTTGAAGGACAGTTGTATGCCAAATGTGACGAGCCTTCACGTAAAATGTTGAAAATGTAAAAGTATTACTATTTTTTTTGACATAACTGGTTTAAAAAAAAATTTGATTAGATTTTTTTCTACCGTGTAACTTAAGTTACCTGAGATTTTATAATAAAAGTCTTATCAAATCGCAGAGCCTTTAGTTTAATAAAATTAATTTAAATTAAAATTAACCACATGAAATTGAGTTAGTTGAAGAAACTCAATGTTATGATTTTAGAGGTAGAATTTCAAGTTAACATTTTTTAAAAAACGTTACACTAGTTTAAAATAAAAATTATTTTTATTTTATTTAAACTGGATTCTTTTTAACCACAATATAAATTTTAGGAAATATTGTTCACTGTCAGGAGTACCTACGAGTATTAACGAGCTACCAACCCTTTTTTTAAGTCATTTGCGATATTTAGTCTTAACGTCTGAAGAAGTCTTCAAAGGAATTTTTGTTCTTTCAAAGATATATTTTTCCTTTATTTATAGAAAAGCACTCTGAAGATAGTTTTAATTGTTGATTATTGATTATTGATTGAAGTGGACTGTAAACCTTTTTTTAATTAATCAATTAAATTTTTGTATTTTTCCTTAGTTAGGTTATACCTTGATTACTGTTCTTCTGAATGGTGTCCTCATTACTAAGTTCACATTAGGAAACTCGAACACGTTCAAAATAACTTTATACGCTATATTGCATTTAAGCTACATGTCTATCAGGACTATGCTGTGTGGCTGCAACAGCTACAAATCTCCTTTCTCGAGAACCGTAGGAAACATAGAAAACTTCCATTACTTTTTAAAGTAATAAATAGTACATGTAACTGTCCTCAACTTTTAAGTAAAATTAGTCTATCCATATATATAATTATACATTCTACACATTTCTTCCTGGACCTAATTCACTGGAGGACCTTCTACTTTTTGATGTCACAATTAGTAAATTTAAAAGCTATATTCGTGATTTGAATGGTCAATAATTTATATTTTGCCATTCCATGATTTATCATATTTTAAAAAATATGTATATTCATTTTAGTGTTTATGTCTGAATTTGTGTACAATATATATTTTTTACTGTTGTCTTTAATAAAATTTAAAGGGCTTGCCTGTGAATAAATAAATAAAAACAGATAGTCCCCCAGAAATATCGTCGCTAACTAGTTATTTGTAGATTTTTCAGTAAATTAGAATGTTTGGCTTCATATTATTTTGTTATAAATTTTACAAAAAGATACAGGTTACATTGTCTTAAAAAGAGTATTGAATTTACTAGAAATATTTTTAATTATGGTTTGTGTCTTATACAAGGTGTTAGTAAATAAGTGCGACAAACTTCAGGGGTTAATTTTGCATAGAAAAAAAAAGTTTGCCTTATAAACGTATGTCCGCAAATACTTCGTTTCAGAGATACGGGGTGTTAAAGTTTTTCTTAAAAACTGCTGATTTATTTATAGTTCTGAAACCGGTCAAAATTTGCAAATAAAATTTAGTTGGTTTTAAGAGGTAGTTATTGCGCATTTTTTACATGCAATTAAAAATTTTATGGTCATCATTGACGTGCATGCGGGTAATGATCCCAATTTTTTTAAATAAAAATGGTACGCCACTAAGATATTTTACATATAAAATCAAGTTTTAATTCCTCGAGAAAATTTGTGACAAAAAATATCTCTTCAAACATCTTAATGCGTATTTTTCATTTCTTTAATACGTTATCATACATACATACACACATACATACAGTCACGCCTTTTTCCCGTAGGGGTGGGCAGAGACCACTTCCTTCCACTCTCTACGGTTCTTACACACATGTTTTGCTTTCTCTACTTTTATTAGTGCTCGTCGGTTGTTGGTACTTTTGACCTGGCCTTTCTTCAAAACAATGTTAATCTGATCGAGATATGTTCGCCGAGGTCGACCTCTACCGACTTGTCCATTCACACTCGCCTTATAAATTTGTTTCGTCAATCTTCCTTCATCCATCCTTTCTACGTGTCCGAACCATCTAAGCATTCCTTTATCTATCTTTGTAACCATATCTTCTTTTACACCACATCGTTCTCTTATCTCCCTATTTTTTACTTTATCCAACCGAGTCATTCCGGATATACTCCTTAGACTACTCATCTCCACAGCATTAATCCTATTTTCATGCTTCTTCTGCCAAACCCAACATTCACTACCATACATAAGTGTAGGAACCAACACTCCTCTATGCTCAGCCAGTCGTGCCTTTTTTGACAATTTCTGGGTGTTCATAAAGCTATCAAAATTATCAAGAACTATCTAATACAATAACATCTAATCATAACCCGTATCTCTAAAAATGAAGCATTTGCGGACATATGTTTATATAGCAAACTGTCATTTTATTTGCATATCTCGACCGGATCAGAACAATAAATAAATCAGCAGTTTTTAAGAAAAATTTTAACACCCCGTTTCTCTGAAACGAAGTTTTTGTGGACAAATGTTTATATAGCAAATTGTCATTATTTTTTCATGAAGAATCACCCTCTGAAGTTTGTCGCACTTATTTACTAACACTCTGTAAATCTTTTACCATTTTTGCGTTTTTATTTGAAGATTATTTTGACTATTCAGTTACAAAGTTACAAAGCAAGAAATCTCAAAGTACCAACAGTAAAAAAAATTAGACTACAGTATGTAAAATATTCTACGAGGCTAGAAGCTCATCCAAAACCTATCGTTACGGACCTAACACAATTAATGCAACATAGACGCCTTAAACGTTACTACCCAGGTGACTCTCTGTACAGGTTTTAGTGCAAATTTTGCAGACTTAGGTATACAAGTTTGCTCTCATTATACGAATACACTATTTACTTATTGTTATACCACAGATTAACTAACGCACAGATGCGAAAACCGGCGAAAGGTGAAAGGATTTTCTGATTTATGCATGAAAATGTATAAAACTTATTTTTAAAGAACCAGCTAATTTCGTTGCATGTTAACCTTTAGGTACTATATGTGGGTCGATTATAAATCGGAAAACAACTACACTCCTGGCTATATGCCTACAACGAGCATTGAATTACATCTGATAAATAATCGTTATCGGCACACTTTAAGGCTAACCAACCAGGTCTATCGTGGGAGCTATGAAAGTAAGGCTTTATGACGGCCTTTTCTCTCAACTCGATTATTTTGTCCAGAATTGCCTCTTTTACGGCTTCAATTTATGCCGTTGTCAGGAGCATCTCTGGATAGTTGTTCGGCAGAATGCCCACTTTTACACCTCCAGTCATTTGACTAAAAGTTGGTTTGGTGGGCACTGAGACACTGCTGCCTCTGTCCGCCGCTTACGGTCTTTTGGTCAGTTGACCGTCGGGAGTATTTTCCTCTGACCGGACTCTTTTCAGCCCTTTGTCATCGGTTTGCTTCCTCAACGGTTCAACCGCTTTCATCTTGGCCTCTTCTGCTGGGAGTCCTTGTTTGATGAGGTATTAAAACCTCTTTCTGGCAGCTCCGCTAAGTCTGATTCTTTCCTTCCCTTTCAAGAGGGTTTTTGGGGATTTTTAAGTCTCCTTGTCACTGCCTGATTTGAGCAGGTCAGCTCCGGATTCAGGACATTCAACGTGTGATGCTGCCCGTTTCCATGAAGATTTCGTCCTCTATGTTTTGTGGGGAGTTTTCCTCACCCTGGTTTTTTTCTGTTGTGTCCATATATGGTCCCACAAGAAGCTAGGAAAGACGGTCACCTACGACAAAGCCCCGCATGCCGCAAGAAGGCAAGTGAAACCGAGGGGCGCCAGGTACCCCGGAGTTCGCATAATTGCAACTAGTCCACCCACTAGCCATGCAGTCTTCGACTTATGCTGTTTCACCTTGTACTTGGGGAGATTTTTATTGTAGTTCTCTTCTACTTGGCCAGCTGGTTAAGGCAAGCCCCCACGCATCACCAGCTGTTGCTGGTTGTCAGCGCGGTCTATACCAGGCAGGTTTGTCACAGTCTTCCGGTGCATCAGGAATGTTCCGGACAGAACGTAAAACACTTTTATATTCTAGAACAAAGATTTTTGTTTCGTTGCTCTACGAAAGACAAATACAATGTGCAGTTTTCAATGAATTCGTGTAATTTAGTGTGATCGTAATTGTATTTATTAACATTTTTTCTGCCATTTCTAAGGAGATTTAATTATTATTGCTTGGGTCAGCTGAGTTAGAAATAATGAATTTACAATCAATAAACAAAGTAATGGGAAAGAAAAAAATTAATATGTAGAGATAATAAAAATTTACGTGCTAAAATTCAATTGAATTTAAGAAAGCAAGTAATAGTTCTTGACTTACATTAAGAGGTGAACTCGCATTTTGCTCTTTTAAAGTTATCTTGGGTTCTGGATGTTCTAGCTATTCTGGATGTTCTAGATATTCTGGATGCTCTGAGGACTAAGAACTAATATTTCCTCTTTAGTTTAAATATATTTGTAACTAATCTATTTCTATTGTTTTTTCGATAAACAGCAGTGTCAAGTTCTTAAAGCTTGTGTACCGACTAGCACAAATATTGAAACTGAAATATGGGTTCAATAAAGAAAAGGAAATGGCTGGGAAAGACTTCTACTACGATTTTATAAATCGTCACAAAGATTTATCTTTAAGGACGGCTGAGTCGACTAGCTTACAAATAGCTGCTGGCATTAATAAAGCGCAGGTGACCAGGTTTTTTGATCATCTTCCAACATTATTTGAGAAGCATAACTTTAGTCCATGCAATATATTTAATGCCGATGAGATAGGTGTCTCTGTTGTTCACAACAATAAACTCGAGGTAATCTTAGTTAAAGGGAAAAAACAGATATGAAAATTAACGTCTACTGAAAGAAGCAGAAATGTCACAATCCTTTTGTGTATTAATGCCATAGGTGTTAAATTTATTTCACCGCTTTTTGTTTATCCTCGTGTACGAATTGACGAAGAGCTGAAAAAAGATTTGCCAATGGGAAGCATATTTGATGGCCAGAAGAGTGGATGGATTACAGCCGAGAGGTTTCTTAAATGGATGAAATTTTTTTTGTTAATCGAGTCAACCTTAGCCAAAAGAATCCTGCCTGTGATGAAGCCGTTCTAAAACGCCTACAATCAGGCATGTGCATTATGGATGGGAAAATATCCTAACCTAAAGATCTCTCTGAAAGACATACCTGGCCTGGTTAACGTGGCATTTACAAGAATCTGCAGAATGGAGTTAGCACAATCAGGTTTCAAATGCACGGGAATTTATCTTTTTGATAAAAACGTTTTCACAGATTTGGACTTCTCTGCCGCACTTATTAACGATAAAGAAGAACAAAGTGGTAATGCAACTACAGCTCAACTATTTGTAGATGTGGCCAAAGAAACAGCTCCTGAGCAAAACGAAATTGCCAATGAAAATACGTTGCCAGAACTTCATACCGGAAGGAAAATAAACTTCAAATTAAATCTATATTTACCTGAAATTCGAGGTGCTCGGGATTTGACACCTTTTTTGATAGAACCATGACACCGTTTCAAATTATCAAATAAACTGGATGTATTATAACTTTTTCGAAATTTCAGACACGTAGCAAAAGTCCTTCCAATCTCGTCTTTAGCAAAATATTTCCATATCAAGGAATGCTTTGTTTTGCCCATTTTGTTTTGGGTTTTAGGTTAGGTGTTAAGACGATACTATCGAAAATTGAATTTTAAGCTATCGATAGTTTCAAAACTATCGATAGTATCGATAGTTGGCTACCTTTACAAAAGACGAAGATAATGCTTTGGTGCTGAACCCCAAATGTGCGAGCAATACTGGGTGGTGATGCAACTGCAGCACAACCATCTATTAATGTTGCCAAAAAAGACAGTTTCTTAGCAAAATGAAAGTACCCCTGAAAATATGTTACTAGAACTTTTACCACTGCCAATTAAAAATTTAAATTAAAAAGTAACAAATTATTTAATTTTATGTTAAAAGTGCGGTCATTTTTACAAGATTTGTCCTGCTATTGTGACATTATTGGAAATGGTGGTCGATTTCTCTTTTATACCAACTTTTATACGACGTCAATTTATTTATTTGTAATAAAAATTTGAGAAATTTATTAAAAGAGTCCTAAGACTAAAACAAATTACGTAAACGTCAAAGACATCCTTAAATTTACGTTAACCTACTTAGAACGAATTAAAGTAACACTAATGTTTATTTTGTTTTTAAGAAATCTATTACATAATCGATAAATTATTTGCCGTGACCTATCCAATTTGAAATTTTAAGGATGACTTAACAACTGCCAGAGAAAGTTTATTAAATCACTAAGAAAATATTTTACAATCAGCATTCAGTGTTGAGTGATACAAAATGGATGTTGAATCATTTAGAGAGCTCGGTAAAGCTAGTGTGGATTACATTGCGGACTATATAGAAAATATAAGAAAAAAGTAAGATTTTTTTAATCCTATTTTACAGTTTTTATTTTTTTAATAATTCGTTACATCATAAAACATTGCATACTCATAATATTTCTTAAAACCATATTATAAGTACGAAAAAGAATATACATTTTTAAATTTATTCCAGTATTTCTATAAAAAACCCAACATAATTATAAACAATTATTTTATTTATTTATTAAATTTATTTATTAAAATTGATATACTTATTTTTAACAATTTTGTGTTTTAAAATTTTATTTACAATTATAAAGTTAAAAAAGGTGAATGCAGAAAAAAATTTAAAAATTTTTAGGTATCATAAAAAAATTTGACTTACCAATAAAATAAAATGTGTACAGCATATTTCACAAAATACGGTGGTAAACGAATTATCGTTGGAAACTCGATAACCAGTATTCAACTGCACATTTAAGAAGTACGAAAGTAAATTCCCCTAATATTTGTAAAAAATTTCATGAGCAACGAATTTTTTTTTATAACGAACTTTTTGTTTGGAAATTAAGTGTCAATATTTTTATTTGTTAGCATGTTTAATTTTGCAACCAACTCTGTTCTTAATGACTTTATTTATTGTACATAATAAGAGAGGTAGATGAGTAATCCGAACAACATTTAATAATTAACTAGGCTTTTAATCTTTAATTTGGCTTGTTGATTCATTTTTGTTAGATTTTTGTTAGATTTCTAAAAAAGTAATTAGTAATCCTGGGTTATCATTTTAATGGGTACCTTCATTAAAATCGTATAGTACCGATTGTAATTTCAAGTAGTGTGTATTCCTAATGTTGAGTTGCTTTCTAACTACATAAAATAAAATACTTGGAAGGTGACTTTTTGTGATTACTTTTTATTGACAACTTCGTTCTGACAAAATCTCGCGTCATAATGACAATAACACCATACAAAAAATATAACATATACAGTATGAGACAATAAAGTACAGCATGTCCCAACATTCTCCGGCCCCAAGCTTATTCCTCACCCAACCTTGCTGGAACCTTCAAGATTCGACCAAACCTTGATCTTTCGACTGGGTTTTCATTCTTCTCTTCCTTTTTCTTATTCTTTTGTTTCTTTTCTGTAGTGATAACTTCTTTACTGTTTGATTCTGATGCTGTTCCTAATTCTAATGGATAGATCCTTTGGAATGGCCTAATTGTTATTCCGTTCTTTGTTTTTACTTTAGCGACCCGGCTAACTCCATCTTTTCCATAATAAATTTCTAATATTCTTCCCATTGGCCAAAGTACCCGTTTTAGATTATCTGCTCCAACCAAAACTACATCACCAACTTTGATCTGCTCCGTCTTCTTCCAGATGTTGAGTTGCTTTCTAACTACATAAAATAAAATACTTGGAAGGTGACTTTTTGTGATTACTTTTTATTGACAACTTCGTTCTGACAAAATCTCGCGTCATAATGACAATAACACCATACAAAAAATATAACATATACAGTATGAGACAATAAAGTACAGCATGTCCCAAAATTCTCCGGCCCCAAGCTTATTCCTCACCCAACCTTGCTGGAACCTTCAAGATTCGACCAAACCTTGATCTTTCGACTGGGTTTTCATTCTTCTCTTCCTTTTTCTTATTCTTTTGTTTCTTTTCTGTAGTGATAACTTCTTTACTGTTTGATTCTGATGCTGTTCCTAATTCTAATGGATAGATCCTTTGGAATGGCCTAATTGTTATTCCGTTCTTTGTTTTTACTTTAGCGACCCGGCTAACTCCATCTTTTCCATAATAAATTTCTAATATTCTTCCCATTGGCCAAAGTACCCGTTTTAGATTATCTGCTCCAACCAAAACTACATCACCAACTTTGATCTGCTCCGTCTTCTTCCAGATGTTGAGTTGCTTTCTAACTACATAAAATAAAATACTTGGAAGGTTACTTTTTGTGATTACTTTTTATTGACAACTTTGTTCTGACAAAATCTCGCGTCATAATGACAATAACACCATACAAAAAATATAACATATACAGTATGAGACAACACCTAATAAACCGCAAAAATGCCACGACGTGTTTTAGATGTAGATGCATTAATGTTGAATGTACATGCTTATTTTACTGCGAAAAGGGACAAGGAACGTAAGTTGCTACCGATGCCTCGGTAACTAATTCGATACCGTCGTATATTGGTGAAATGAGCTATACCAACTTTTGTTAGTAAATGATGTAACAATTTTAATTTTGCCAAGTTTTTATGTAATCATAGTAGGTAAACGTTGATGATTTATCTTTTATTCGTCTTATTTCAGAAATGTTTTACCATCAGTAGAACCAGGATACTTGAAAAATGAAATTCCCGAACTGGCTCCCCTTACCGGAGAACCGTGGCAAAATATTCTTCCAGATGTCGACAGGGTAATCCTTCCAGGATTAACTCATTGGCACTCGCCGCATTTTCACGCTTATTTTCCAACCGCAAACTCTTTTCCAGGAATAGTTGGCGAACTATTTCTATCCGGTTTGGGGTCAATATCTACTGATTGGGTAAGAATAAAAGTGAGAAAATTTATTACTAGGTATTATAAATATTATTACGTTTAAAAACTATTTAAAATATAAATTTTTTGCAAAATTAGTGCTTTAAACACTGCTAAAAATATCAAGAAGCAAAACTTTGTAAATAAAAAAATAAATAGCCAAGCTGTTCTGCCAATGCCTCTTCGCTTATCACCTCACGAAACGTAATTAATTGCAAGAATGCTCTGGAGTACATATCAGTGGTATGGATCGCAGGACATTCGAGGTTAAAAGAAAATGAGGAGGCAAATACACTGGTCAAAACGGGCTCAGAGACTGTCCTCATCGGATCTGAATCCCACTGTGGGGTTTCAAAAACGTCAGAAGAAGCACCATAAAAAAGTGGATGCACTCAGAAGCTTTGGCTTAATGAAATGGATCCACAGGTCAAAGACAAGCGAACATTTTCATAAAAGAGCCCTCTCCTGCGACCAAAGAAGGCCTGCTTAAACTTAGCGGTACCAGACTAAGAGTAACAGTGGGGCCTGCTGACAGGACATTGTCGACTCTGCAACATCTTTGTGCGTTTAGAAGGGGCTGAGAACAGTGAATTTCATTCCTCTCTTGAAAAATAAAAGACAAGGCAAGGTCCCGGCTTCTGTGCATAGGCAAAGAAAACCTGAGCCAGAGAGCTACATCAGGATCCACAGCCTCTGAAAGTTGGTAAAACAACTGGGGCTGGAGGAGGAACTCTAACGACAAAAAAGGCATAATAGACCTCAACATATTTACAAAAAGCCTCTATCGGAATCTTATCTATTCTAGTGCTTAGATGATATGTAGTGTAATTTTAAACTAAAAAAAAAATTAATTAATGAAATTTAATTTTTTTTTTAATTAATTTTTTAATTCCATGAAATATACAATCTGTCTTTTACAAAACAATAAGTACATAGGTCAACAAATGCAAAATGACATAGAGAAGAGGTATCAGTGATATCCCTCCTAGCGAGTAATACGTGTGTTGCATTAGTTTTGTTTACATATAACTGAGTACTGTCAACTGGAACTTAAGAACTATGATCTAAAACGATGATACACTGCACTATGGAGACAAGGAAGTGGTGCACTAAAACTTTTTAGCGACGTTGAGGTAGGTCTAGTGGGTCGTACCGTTTCAGTCTTTTTCGCGGTTGGTGAATAAGCAGATCCGTAGCCAACGTATTTGGGTGAACACCAAGTCTTTTTTAATATCGCAGGGCTGATTTAGAACATTCTTCGATAACTGTTGGGATATGTAGATCGTGGTGGAGCACGTAATTTGGTATTAACCAGGAAGCGTTTGATGCGGCTCTGAGTAGCTTAGATTGGAAACGTTAAATTTTCATAATGTTTGAATTGCTGGCTGCTCCCCAGAGTTGTTCTTCATATGACCATATGGGTTATATCATGGACTTATATTCCAGAACTTTGTAAGGTGCTGATAGTTGAGACAAACGACCTATTAGCCAGTACATTTTTTTGTACAACAACCCAAGTTGTAATCTTTTGTACCAAATATGTTTTGCCCAAGTGAGACGTCTGTCTGGATGAATTGCCAAGTATTTTACCTCATTCTTTTGGGGCAGGATGTTACCATTCAACAATACTGCTGGACACGTTTCTCTTCTAAGTGTAAATGTGATGAGCAGATTGTGTCGCATTGGCTTTAATATGCCAGTTCTTCATCCACAGCTTGATCTCACTGAGGTGTATTTGTAGGTTCCTGGAGGCGGTAATTGGGTTGTTATGTGAAGCTAATATGCAGGTGTAGTCTGCAAAGGTAGCTAGAACAGTGTGTCTATTTATCGATATATCAGCGGTATATAGTAAATATAGTACAGGTCCTAGCACCCCACCTTGCGGTACTCCAGCTTTTATATGACTTAAATGAGTATAGGATTCTCGGTATTTCACTTGAAAGTACCCCTCTGACAGATAGGAGTTAAGTACTACATAGAAGGTGTATGGTAGATTCTACTTGATTTTGTATAGAAGCCCAGCATACCAGACCTTGTCAAAGGCTTGGGTGATATCTATAAAAGCAGCAGAGCAGTGAAATTTGATTGATGTTTTTATCTTAAACAATGCTTTTGCTTGATTTGAAAATTAGACTGTAAAGCCTTTCCCTTTTGGTACAGTTTGGTAACAAAAATGACAATTTTTATTTTTATTGTTTAAGCAATCAAATCCTGCATGTGTTGAATTGGAAGTAAGAATGATGGACTGGCTGGCAAAAATGTTGGGACTTCCTGAACATTTTCTTAATGAATCTGAGGGTCCTGGTGGAGGAGTGATACAGGTACTTTACTATTTTTATTTTATTTAGGTTACTTAAAAAATAAATTATTATGAAATAAAAAAAAGAGCTATAAGATAAAAAACAATTTATGTGCATAATAAAAACACTCTCAGATTTAAAAATCTTTATTTTGAAACAACTGATTTCTCCAATGATTTCTTTAATATTTTACCAACCTGTTGTTTTTTCAAAGAAAGCTATTTACTACAGTAAAAACCCTGCTAGCTAACAGCCATAATTCGCAAAATCCTTTTACATAAAAAAATTCAGGACGAATGGCGCCTAGGTACCACAATCTTACTGTTTAAAAAGGAGACAAAAAGATACCCGCAAACTACCGAGGCATAAAACTTCTAAATACAACCTTAGAGCTAGTAACAAAGATTATAACAAATAAAATAAATAAACCCACCACATTGGGCAATGAACAACAAGAATTCAGATCAGGAAGATCTTGTACAGATGCGGTTTTTGTCCTGCGACAAGCAACTGAAAAATCCATCGAGTATAATAAATCAGCCTTCATGTGTTTTATAGACCTGGAAAAAGCGTTCGACCAAATACAACTGAAGGACGTGGACACCTTCTATACAACAGGCAAATCCCATACAACATCATAAAAACCATCGAAAATATTTACCAGAGAAAGAAAATACAAGCCAAAATTAATGGAACAACTGCCAAAGAAATTCCTGTAAATAGTGGTATTCGACAAGGAGATTCCCTTAGCCTCTTATTGTTCAAAATCGTTATGGACGAAATAATAAAAAGCACTTGTAACCTGAAAGGGTATAAAATGGGGAACAAAGACGTCAAAATCCTATGCTATACCGATGATGCTGTTCTGATTGCAGAAAACGAAGATTACCTACAGAGGTTACTATTTAAATTCAGCACAATGGCAAAAAGTCCAAAAATGAAGAAATCTGCAGCAAAGACGAAATGCATGACCACCTCAAAAACACCTATCAAATGCAAACTGTTTGTGGATGATAAAATTATACAACAGGAGATGAAATTTAAATACCTAGGCATAGAAATATCAGGGTACGGTGACATCGAGGCAGAGGTAAGAAACCAAGCGGCAAAAACAGCACGAACCTCAGCTTACCTGAACGATACAATCCTCCGAAACAAATATATCGGAATCGAGACCAAATCTCGAACCTAGGCGGTCATCCGACCTATATTAACATACACAGCGGAAACTAGACCAGATACATCAAACACAAAGAGAATATTAGAAGCTACCGAAATGAAAATAGTGCGCAGGATCATTGGAAAAACACTTTTTGACAGGGAGAGAAGCGAGGAACATGGGAACATGTAAAATAGACGATGTAAATGAATGGATACTGGGAAGAAAGAGAGAGTGGAACGAACCCATAGACCGGATGAATTACGACAGAATGGTCAATAAACTAGAGACAAGTCGCCCTTAGCGCCGAAGCGTTGGAAGGAAGAAGAAGAAGAAAAACTCTGCTAGTTATCACCTTTACAATTGACTACCTACTATAACGGCGGATTTCGAATTCCCCGAATTTTATTTGGATAATCCCATACTACCTGTCTATACCGGCCCCTTCTCTGAAACGACCGCTGAAATTTAGTAGGGAAATTTCTTAATACACACCACTTTACGTAGTGGTGGATGGCGAAAAGCAATAAGGTCAGTCTTGTCTGGATTCCAGGTTACTCGGGAAGAGTAGAAGAGACTAAGCTCGTGGGTCAAAAGCCATCCCTATGAATTCCCTTCTGTTTGGGCAGAGGGGCAATCCGTAGCTGGCTCAGTGACTAAAACTTTATGTACTGTAAAACGGAAACCAGAGGCAAGTGCAGACAGGCAAGAGCCAAATATTTTGCGCAATAATTTAGCTGAACTACGCACTTTTATCGCGCCCTCGCGCAATAGATGGGCGAAGCATTTATTTATTCGAGAAATACGACAGAAGTCTAAATTTTATAAAAATAAACTAAAAAATATGAAGCAATCAGCTACCTTAATTTTCCTAGTTATCTTTTAATCAACTACCCTTCTTTGGCGACCAATCCGTGATTTACGTGGGTAGTCATTATTGGGGTTTTTTACTGTATTATCTAATTAAAAATTTTTTATGAATTCAAAGACATAGGTTAAAATATTACTTTTTTCTGTACTATAAAACATTTTAAGATTTGAATTTATTTATTTTTTGTTTTTAACCATCTTATTTCTCTAATTATTTCTCAAGTATGTTTCAATACATTAGTTTTTTATCAACAAGTTTTGCTTTCACTGAAAGCTACTATCTATCATTTGCAAATATCCTTCTATACATTGAAAGACAAAAGTTAAATCACAATTTTTTTTCAAACCCATTAATATTTATTTAGAATGCTGCAAGTGAATCGACCCTAGTTGGTCTTTTATCTGGAAAACAACGAACAGTAAAAAATATTCTTGAAAAAAACCCACATCTGACTCCGGAAGAGGTTAAGGAAAAGTTGGTGGCATACACATCAAAGGAATCGAATTCGTCAGTTGAAAAAGCGAGTCTACTGGCCTCGGTGCCAATGAGACTTTTACCGACAGACTCGGATTGTCGCCTTCGAGGAGATGTCTTACTAAAAGCTATTGAAAACGATAAGGCACAAGGTTTAATTCCTTGTTGCGTAGTAGCTAGTTTGGGTACCACTGGAACCTGCGCCTTTGACAATTTGGAAGAAATTGGAAGAATTTGTGAAAAGGAGAAGATCTGGTTACATGTTGATGCTGCTTACGCTGGAGCTGCTTTGGCTTGTCCAGAATATAGATATATTTTAAAAGGTAAAATGAAATTATTATATTCATTAAATTTTCCTTTAAAAAAACCTGCAACGAACATAATAGGCAAAAATCGATCCATATGATAATAGTATATTTGAAATTATTTTTATAAACATTTTTATTGAGGTGAAACTTCTTTAAAATCGTTGTGATTTCAAATTCGATGTAACAAAAATGCGTCACGATAAAGAAACAAACACATAAATGTATAGGATTAAGTAAGCAAGAGAATAAGAAAGAATACATTACACATTATTTTATATTCTCGGTCTCCTCTTTGTGCGATGCTTAATAGCGATCTGCGTCCCCACTACTCTACCGTCGTATACGGCCCCGTACAGGGACAATCGGAGGATTATTAACAGAATTTATAACGAAGCGATCAGAAATATTATTTGTTTCTATTAATTGTTACGTCCTCATGTCACTGATGTAAGTTCTAACAGAATTTCAGTGAGATCCAACTTCTTGATACTCTCGGAGACATGGCTAGATAATGATGATCATATTGATTTTCCTTTATTTATTTTGTAAAAATGTATAATAAAAATATTTGTTTACATTGCATCAAAAAAAAATTTATCTTTACTAAAATGCTACTTTAAGCAATAAAAAACTGGTCTATCATCCGCACTCTCTTTCGCTCTCTGTTTACTACCTCCATAGTGTATTCATCTCATTTTTTAAAAATTACTTCTACCGCATGTGAACTTACACTCGTCTTTTTTTTGTTTTTAATTCATTTATTGTTTTGGAATAAATTTTAAAATTTTTATGCACAATTCATAGCTTTACAAAAGTGAAATAATTGTTAAAACTTTTATTGCACTAAATTGGTGAAAGAAGTACACATATTTATTGTTCAAGTACAAGCAAAATGCATCTAAAACTTCCAAAAATGAGCTGAGTAAAATTAATTTAAGATTGGACTTACTTAGCAAGTAAAAATATCTCTATGTTGCTGCGGTTGCTTATATTCTGGGTTTAATTTATATGGAAAGAATGAAGTCCTTCCTGGCTCTAAAATAATCCGTGCGCAATAACGTAAACAAAACCGACTTCAAAGCACCAGCTTTCAAATGAAAATAAAAGAATCATTAAAATCGGTTCACCCAACCGGTGAACAAAAAAAAATTAAAGTCGAATTGAGAACCTCCTCTTTTTTTGAAGTCAGTTAAAAATAGAGATCCTGTTGTGATTGGTATGTGAACAGGACGATTCTAAGATATATTTTATGTAAATTTATTATGCCATTGCTTAAAATTATGTCTCTATTTTTTACCTGTTGCAGGTATTGAGTACGTGGATTCGTTCAATTTCAATCCCCACAAATGGTTTCTTACAAACTCAGATTGTTCAGCAATGTGGTTTAAAAATACGAAAGATGCAGAAGCAGCTTTCAAGCTAAAAGCCTCGATTCCAGTTGAACCAATATTTGAACCAGAAATTGAAAATTGGCAAATTCCCACTGCGCGACGGTTCCGAGCGCTTAAACTTTGGTTCGTCATGAGAATATATGGGGTCCAAGGAATTCAAAAATATATTCGTCATCAAGTATCTCTGGCGAAATATTTAGAAAATCTGGTAAAAGCAGATAACAGATTTGAGTTACTGATTTCCAGCCTCGGCGTGGTAGGGTTCAGACTTAAAGGTGATGATGCATTAACACAAAAGCTGTTGGACAAAATAACTGAAAGAAAAAACCTGTACATAATGCCTTATTATTATCAGAACAAACTAATGGTTAGATTTGTTGTGTGCAGCAGATTAACCGAGAAAGTTGACATCGATTTTGCCTGGAACGAAATCAAATATATTGTAAGACAAATGTTGGCAGCTTTTTCCAATAAAGGTTTTAATAAAAAGAACGATCTTAATGCACAACTATTAACAAAGGTAGCAACTACAAGCTTCTCGTCCGAGTTGAATGACAAACTCGCAGTTGGACTATTTTTATAATGTTTTTAGTTTCACTTACTTTAATGTTATGTAAAACGTTAATGTTAAAATGTTTTAAAAAAGAATATATTTTTACCAAAATTTTTTTTGTAAAATAATTTTATGAAAGACTAATTAAATTAAAAAACAGAAAAATTTATTTATTGTTTTTTTAAGATAAATAAATATGGACCTGCTAACCTAAATGGGTATCTATAGGAAGAATCAGTCTTTGCAACAGTGTTTTAGATCAAAATCACAGCAATTTTATCTGTACTTAGATATTTGTTGAGAATTTGAGAAATCAATATTTAGTACAATACTGCCTACGTTACTTGAAAATTATCCGGTTCGTAAGGAATTACAGCGGGCGTTGAAAACTTTTATTGACAGATCAATTCTTAATATATAATTTATGCAACTACAACGACCGATTGCCGAATCGAGAATAAATTGGGTCCTGACCAAAACACAAGAGTATGGTGTTGCTTGATTCTTCTCCGTTCTAGACTTTTCTATATGTTCGTACTTTTTTCGATGTCACCAACATATATCTTCGTGACCTTTTTTCTTCTCATCCACATATATCTTTCTTTCAAAATTTATTAACTCCACCCTCATAATAATATACAATGTGTACATAAAGCAACTAAACTTGCTAATATTTCAATGCCATTTGGTTTGCAAAAAAAAATGTTGAATAAAAGTTTTTTTAATTAATTCAGTCGATTAGAAGTCTAAAGGGTGCACCGTTACTCCAAAATAATTTATTGACATAATTTTAAAATAGTACCCACATCTTTTGCTTGCTCTTCTTTTATCAGTGCTCTCATGCAAGCTCGTCGGTAGTTGGTACTCTTGACCTGGCCTTTCTTCAAAACAATGTTGATCTGATCGAGATATGTTCTCAGAAGTCGACCTGTACCGACTTGTCCATTCACACTCGCCTTATAAATTTGTTTCGTCAATCATCCTTCATCCATCCTTTCTACGTATCCAAACCATCTAAGCATTCCTTAATCTATCTTTGTAACCACATCTTTTTTCACACCAAAGCGTTCTCTTATCTCACTATTCTTTACTTTATCCAACCGAGTCACTCCGGCTATACTTCTCAGACTACTCATCTCCGCAGCATTAATCCTATTTTCATGCTTCTTCTGCCAAACCCAACATTTACTACCATACATAATTGTAGGAACCAACACACCTCTATGCACAGCCAGACGTGCCTTTTTTGACACTTTTTGGCTATTTATAAAGCTATGCAGTGCCCCATTCGTTTGTTTTTCTGCTAACACCCTTCGCTCAATGTCACTGTCATACTTTCCATCTCTCGTAAACTTTGAACCCAAGTACACAAACTCATTTATAGTTCCACTCTTTCTCCCTTAATCAGAACTTCACAGTTTGTCATGCTTTCAAAATCCATTACTTTCGTTTTGCTTACATTAATTTTCATCACTTGGATTTTCAGGGCATCATGCATAATATTAACCATCGCCTGCAACTCCTCCTCAGATAACGCTAATATAACTTTATCATCGGCATAAAGAAGGCATTTGACGATCAAATCATTTATTTTCAATTCGTACGCACTCTCTTTCAAATCCTTTAAACAATCGTTTATGTATAAGTCAAACAGCCATAGCGAATCCACAAATCCCTGTCGCACACCTTTTTCGATGTTAAACTAGTCCGTGCAAGCTTCGTTTATCCTGACACAAGCAGTGGAATCCTCGTAAAGTGATTTCAGCGCTCGTATTAAATTACCCTTACCCCATACATTGACAATGCCGACCATAATTTACTCCTCACCACTTTGCATAGGCCTTTTTTAAGTCCATAAAAGCGCAATAGACCTTCTGACTTCTGGCCGAGAATTTTTCGACTATACTTCGTAATAAAAAGACCTGATTTATACATCTCCTTTCTCTTCTAAATCTTGCTTGCACATCCCATATCATCTTCTCAGTTTCATTCGTTACTCTTTTAATCAATATCTTTGCATACAATTTGCCGACTATGCTGAGTAAACTAATAGTTCTCGGTAGTTCTTACAGTCCTGCTGCGAACCTTTTCCTTTGTAAAGTGGCACGATAACTGCCTTGCACCAGTCGTCTGGTACGCTACCACTTCTGCAGCAAAGGTTAAAAAGGCGGTACAACAGACTAGCTACCACGTTTTGTCCAGCCTTCAGCATTTCAACTGTTATACTGTACCCAGCAGCAGCTGTCGTACTAATTTCACTTCATTGCAATTTTCACTCATGTCTCCGAATGGGGCCTGTACTTGTGTACCTTCTTTCTCAAATAAACTTTCGAAGTATTTCTTTTATCTCTTTAATACGTATTCCTCTCCTTTTACCATATTACCATCTTGGTTTCTGATTTTTTTTCCAGTTGCGAGGTAGTATTTTTACCTCTGGAGGTTCTTATGGACTGTCAGAAGAGTTTAATATTGTTTTGGAAATCGTCAGATAACCTTCTATCAAATTCATCTTTATCACTTAACTTTTTGCCACAACCTCTTTTGCCAAATTATTTTAACCTTTTATACTCATTCTTTGCCTTGTTTACATCCTCAATTGTTGCCTTTTGCGTTCTTTGATTGTCTTTTGTAGCCAGTTAATCTAGCCAGGCTTTTTTCTTCTCTGACACTGTTTTTTGAACTTCTACGCACATTTTCTGTAGCTTGCATCCATTTTTTCTTTTACTTACACCACACACTTCAATAGTGTACTTTTTAAAAAATTATGTTTTTAACTTATTTTGTAGTAACAGTGCAACCTGTATACTTTTAATTGACTCATACAGATGGCCTGAATTATTTGAAAAAAGTTTTATTTTACATTGTTTTTTGTAAACTCAACAGAAATCGAAATATAACTAAGTTACGGTACTTTATGTACACACACAAAATACTCCTTGATTCGGCAACTCAAAATACATCCCTTGATTCTTGACTAACTGTCTCTTCGTGATAGAGATATATCAGCCTTTCACCGGCAACATCCTTGTGAATACGAATTGTATAAAATGAAGTGAAGTTTAATTTCACTTTATTAAGATTTTATTGGAGTTAAAATAATAATATACTTGCTTAATGGGGTAAAATAATTATTGCTGACATTCGCTTGAAAACTTTTTCCTGACATTTTATTTTTTAAAAAATTGCCATTGCAACGTCAAACAAATAATAGGCACCTAAATAAAAAAAAGTATACTTTTTTTACTTTCCTAGAACCAGAAATTACACGGGTAGTAAATGTTAGTAGATAATAAATATTAAGCAAGTTAAATGTGTTCATAAATAAACTATCTTTTAGTTACTATTCGTACAAATGGAAAATTGATTATAAATTACAATTCTTTATAAGATAGAAATGGAAGTATTTGTAGAAAAGTTTACTTATCAGTGCTTTACAATAGTATCATTCCGGATTAAGCTTAGCAATTGTAAAAATCAAAGAGGTATAGGTAAAATATTGATTTAAATAATTTTAAAATAATCATACTTCTCCGAGATAAGACTACTGCAAAATAAAACATAATATCAAATAAAAGATTTTACTCTTGAACAACGGGTTGGTGTATAAATAATGGTTAGAATTAGCAGACTGATGCGGCATCTGTTAATAAAATAGGAAACTTTAAAAGTAGGTATTGATCGTGTGTATGCGTTTTATAGGGAACTTTAAAGCAAGCACAATGACTCACAAACAGGACGATTTTTTCCTATTGATGTTTTGTATACAGTGTCATTGTATAAAGACAATGATATGATAATTTATAAAATGATAACGCTTCTGTAAAAACTGTTGGAGACAATTTTTAACGCCATCTGCCAGGAACCTTAGGAAAATATTATTTTTTTAACCCGTGAGGTAGTGACCCCTACATGGTTTTCATTTAAACTTGCTGTGGTAAATGTAAACGAGACAGAAACGGATTTAGGGGTTAAACATATTCACATTTACTTTTAGTTCCAAAATGCGGTAAACCGTATTCGGCAAAAATATTTAAACGCAATCTTTTCATTCGTTAGTTTAATTCCTTCTTTACGGCTTTGAATTAATTTTATTGCTTACAGCAGTTAACTAGTCGGGACAAGTGCATGGTGTTCTTTAAATGAAGATAGAAATAGTGTTTATATATTGGTTCATTAAAAACGTTTAAAAACAGCTGAATTTGGAAATATTTCCAGTCCGCTTATAGCAAAGTTGAGTAAGCATTTATCCTTTTTAAAAAAAGGGAAATTATAAACACCCGATTCCTATACACACCGTACCAAAGGATCCTAGAAAAAAATCTTTTGCCGCAACTAATGTAAGCTGATACCCCGTTATATTCTGGGGTATAGTCTAAAACTTTAAAAAAAAGAGGCTAAGTGAAATTGACATACTATTGGATTTATTAGCATTAGGATTTATTTTTTTTTTACTAAAAATAGTCGCAAAATGGGTAGACCAGGGTAGATTATTAGAAGTAGGAAGGATTGTAGAACCGCTTTTAAAAAGTTTCAGGTCATAGTTTTCTGGAAAAACTGATTTTGGAAGCCTGTTCCATTCCGTAGCAGCTCTGTAAAAGAAGGACTCTTGATAAAGATTGTTCCTTGTAGTGTCAATCTTGAGAGTAAATGAATAAGACTGATCAGCGTGCCGAGTTCTTTGGCCAAATGTGGCCAGTGGTGGTATAGGAGTTTTTATTTCTCGGGAGCATCTGCCATGGAAATATCTGTAGAGTAATGTCTGGTCTGCAACTCTTCTTCTACCTTCTAGTGAGTGAAGGGTATCTGTGAGAGTTAAGCTGTTTATTAAACGAATGGCCCTTTTCTAAATGGAATCCAGAAGACGAGGAGAATTCCCTGTTGCTGAACCACAAATGTTCGAGCAATACTCCATTAGAGGTCGGATTTGAGCCTTGTACGTCAACAGTTGATCACAAGTAAAAAACTTTCTAGCTTTCCACAGAAAACCTAGCCTCTGGCTTGCTGACTTTGCGATGTTAGCAACATGGTCATGCCAAGACATATTATTAGACACCGTGACTCCCAAAATCGATATGGTGGGACTTGATTTAAGGGTATTTCCGGACATTGTGATGGAATGATTCGAGAAATTCACTTAAATGAAAAACGTGGCGCTCTGTGTTTTCTGGACGTTGAACTAAACAAGATTGTTGTTTTCCCACTCAACGATTGCTTTAAGATCTTTATTAATGGAGTCAACCTGTTTCTGCCTGAGTCTATTTGTATCATTTACCGAAAGTGATCGATAGGATGTGAAAGTTGAGACAAGTGTGCTGTCGTCTGCGAAACTGTAAATTGGGTTCGTGGTTATTTTCAAGAGGTCGTTGTTGTGTAAAAGAAATAGGGTGGGGACAGGATGGAACCCTGGGGGACACCGGCATTGGTTTTTAACGCATCAGAAGAAATACCGTCAACTGCCACATGTAAGGAGCGATCTTGCATGGAGCTCAAGAGCCATTGGCGCAGTTTGGTTGGGAGACCGTAGGCAGATAACTTGCGTAACAATGCTTGGTGTCAAACGCGGTCAAAGGCTTTAAATATATTCAAGGCTATTGCACGGTATTCACCAAACTTCTCAATAGTGTTTGTCCATAGCTTAGTGACATAAGCCAGCAAATCTCCAGTAGACTGAAGTTGTCGAAATCCATATTGTCTGTCATGAATTATCTCAAATTTCTCCAGATATTTGATGAGTTGTATATTAATTTCTTTTTCCATAACTTTGGATATGACTAAGAGCAATGCAATGGGGCGATAATTCGCAGGAATAGTCTTCTTTTTTTTGGAATGGGTTGGACTTTAGCGTTTTTCCACATGGACGGAAATACTCCTTTGCTGTATGATAGCTTAAAGAGTCTACAGAGAACGGGGGTGAGCTCTTGAGCACAGGTGTTCAGGACAATTGTCGGAATTCCATCTGGTCCTACTGCCCTATTAGAGTCAAGATTTTGTAGGATTTTCCTGATAGTGCGATGGCGGATAGCGACCTCAGGCGTTGATGAGTTTATTCTAGGTATCGTTGGGGGTTTCCCATTGGTATCGAGGTTTGAGTTAGAATCGAACATTCCGGCCAGCAAATCCGCTTTTTTCTTGGAAGATACGGCTGTCGTGCCGTCGGACCTTTCGAGTGGTGGTAAAGAAAAAGTTGTGAAATTCTTATTTATGGCCTTAGCCAAAGACCAGAAGGTCTTTGATCCAGGAGGGGCATTGACAAGCTTGTTGCATATTTCTTATTTCGGCTGTACTTCTCAGACTACTCATCACTTTTATGCTTTTTTTGCCAAACCCAACATTTACTGCCATATATAAGTAAAGGAACCAACACTCCTCTATGCACAGCCAGTCGTGCCTATTTTAACACGTTCTTGCTGCTCATAAAGTTATACAGGGCTCCATTTATTTTTTCCCTGCTAACACCCTTTGCTTAATGTCACAGTCGTGCTTTTAGTCTCTCGTAAACTTTTTACTTAAGAATGCAAACTTATTTGGTTGTGCCATTTTTTCTCCTTCAATCAGCACTTCAATGTTTGTCGTGCCTCTGACCTGTGGATCCTAGTCAGCCAGTGCTTTTTGAGTGCGTCCATTTTTAACAAAATTAATAAATATGTACAAATAAATAAATATGTTTTTAGTGAATTTTAAATGTAGTTTTTAATTATTACCTTTATTAACCTATTTTGGACTAAAAAATCATTTTTAAATTTTCGTACCAAACAATAAATTTCGCGTCAAATTTTCTTTTACTAATTTCCAAATTTCAACACCGAAAAGGTCAGAAATTCCTGCCAACGTTTTTGGTATGTTTTAATAATTTGAAACAGTTGTTCTTTCATAATATCTTTGAGCTTCTTCACCTTTTTTATTTGATTGTAAACGCAAAGATTTTTTTATGGTATTTCTAATAACACAGTTTGGCAAAAGTTCTGAAAAATACCATTACAAAATTTGGTCATTCTTTTGAGTGCATTTTAATAGATGTTCTGAATCTGTAAAAAACTTTACAAACTAAAACTTTTACAACGATATGGGTCCCTTAACTCTGTGGTTTGGAAAAGCTTCAGGTCAGTTGCTGAAATAATCCATTGGGACTAATATATACGTTTTACCTACATTTTGTCCCTGGATATCAACCCAACTCAGTAAGCATTAAAGACCTTACACTTTTTATTAAATGTTCCAACTGGTTCTCACGGTAGAGGGGGAAGGCACCGTCTTTTACTACAGGCAGACCATACCTGGGATCTATTCTATTTTCTTCGTATCTCCAGTGGAAAACAATAATACATAAATCTATCTTAATAATTTTAAGCTGTGATCTTTTAAACTAAATTTAACTTTAATCGATACACCTGGTATTATTACTTATTGATATAACTCATTTACTATATTTCTCTTTTTGTTCATAGTGGGCATGTTAGATTTATTTAGTGACGTCTAATTGAGAAATTGTGGAATTATGACCGGTCAACATCTAGTAACCTAAAATACTAAGTAAGAACGGTTATTTTTAAAATGCCAATGCATTCAACAAAACGTCATTCTAGTCGTCAAACTTCATCATAAACTAAATTTTCGTCAATATTATGCACAGTTTTGCTATTTTACCATTACTAACTCGTTTTCTATTAAAGCATCACAGGTAAGTGCAAAACCTAAAATGAAAAATCCAAAGTTTTCACTAACATTTTCAGAAAAGTTACCAAAAGAAAGTACAGTAAGAAAGAACAATGCACAAAAAAGGCAACAGATGTACATGTTTGTACCATCTCCGAATGTATGGTAGATCCTTGTAAACCTGAACCGTCCGTGGTAATTATAGGTGCTGGTATAGCTGGTTTATCCGCGGCACAACGACTTGCACAATGTGGTATAAGTAATTTTACAATATTAGAAGCCACAGACAGGTAGGTACAAATCTCCTATATTGGTGACTTATCTAAAAAATGGGCCCAATACTTAAAATTAAAATTAAGAGTTTTTTCTTTTGTCGCAACTTAAGGAAACTAATTGTTTAGAAGTAATAAGTATTTTATTTATGTCTTTTACTTACCGTTACTCACTTACTGGTTTAACATCGAATAAGTTTTGTGACAGGGATGTGTGGCTTCGCCATGGCTGTTTATACATAGACGATTGTTTGAAAGATGTAAAAGAGAGTACGTATGGATTAAAAATGAATGATTTGATCGTCAAATGTCTTCTTTACGCCGATGATCAAGTCATATTGGCGTCATCTGAAAAAGAGTTGCAGGCGATGGTTAATGTTATGCATGATGCCCAGAAAATCAAAGGGATGAAATAATATAAATGAAAGCAAAACAAAAGTAATGGTTTTTGAAAGCGAAGAAAGCATGACAAACTGTGAAGTTTTAATTAAGGGAAAAAGAGAGAGACAAGTAAATAAATTTGTGTACTTAGGTTTAAAGTTTACGGGAGAAAGTATGACAGTGACATTGAGCGAAGGGTATTGGCAGGAAATTAAATGAATGGGGCACTGCGTAGCTTTATGAGCAGCCAGAAAGTGTCAAAAAAGGCACGTCTGGCTGTGTTGGGTTCCTATACTTATGTATGGTAGTGAATGTTGGGTTTGGCAGAAGAAGCATGAAAGTAGGATTAATACTACGAAGATGAGAAGTCTGAGAAGTATAGCGCAGTGACTCGGTTAAATAAAGTAAAGAATAATGAGATAAGACAATGCTGTGGTGTAAAAGAAAATGTGGTTACAAAGACAGATAAAGAAATGCTTAGACACGTAAAAAGGAAGGATAAAGGAAGATTGACGAAACAAATTTATATGGCGAGTGTGAATGGACGGAAGTCGGTAGAGGAAGACCTCGGAGAACATATCTCGATCAAATCAACATTGTTTTGAAGAAAGGCCAGGTCAAGAGTACGAACAACCGACGAGCATATATGAGAGCACTGATGAAAGAAGAGGAAGCAGAAGATGTGAGTGAGAATCGTAGCAAGTGAAAGGAAGTAGTCTCTGCTTACCTTTACGGGAAAAAGGCGTAACTATATGTATGTATGTACTTTTAAAAAATCCAAGGTCCAGGCTTAAATTTTTTTAATGTAGATCTTAAGCTTTTAAAGCATGCAACAACGAGGCAAAAAAGTCGATCCCTTTATCCATACAATATTAACTTTTTTTATCATTTAATGAGGAAATGGTTTACATAGACCTAATCTAACTAGACCTAACCTAACACAATCCTTTTTTATTATACAGTAACCTTTAAAATTTAATGTAACGTTATTAACTTTGAACTTGGACGTCAAATTTGTGTTACCATTTAAAAACTAAATATTCTTACTCAGGTTTTGTGAATTCTTAATTTTTCGATTGAATTAATTTTAAGGGAATGGAGAGATCAGGTTACGAAATCACTAAAAGTAAATTAAACTTAAAAAAAAATTCAATCTTACCATTTTAATTTAATACTGTTAAAACTGTTAAACCAGCAAAGTATTTCGGCTTTAAGGCTGTTGTCACCTCTTTTTCTTGAAACAATTATAAACGAGAAATATAAATACAGCTTTATTACAAAACAAACTGTTTACATTTCCTGAAAAAAAAAACGATTAAATTATTAAAATAAAAATGAATAAAATTAAAAATTCAATAAGAAACGTCTGGGCAGCAAAATAAAATTCAATGGCTGAACCGCAAACTCCAATGTGGAACAACCAAAAACCCAAAATTAAGGTTGGTACGGCTATATGACCAAAATAGTATATCCAAAAATCGGCGAAACGTCATAGCATCAGGAAAAACATAAACATAAAAAGCAGTGGGCAACCAAGTCCGCGACAGACAAAACTAAGTCAACCAATCAAAAAAAAGTAGCTAAAATAAATTAAAACTAATAACAATAATTTTGAATAATATTCTCGACATTAACAACACGGACTTTTTTATTAAAAATTAAAACAAAATTGAAATGAACAAAAAACTTGCCGTCCATGCCGAATTATACACACATAAAAACAATTTTAACAAATAAACCTCGTCAACATTTTAGTAAAACGCTCGGACCCGTCGATTTTTTATTCAAGGGGGACACTCTTTTCCGGTATTTTTGACTCCACTACTTCTAACAAGCGAGGGTAAGATATACATACATACATATAGTCACGCCTTTTTACCGTAGGGGTAGGCAGAGACCACTTCCTTCTACTTCCGCTACGGTTCTTACACACATCTTTTTCTTCCTCACTTTCGTTTCTGTCACGTAGCCTACGAAATGACTAAATTTTTTATTGTCTACATTCTCTAAAAACGTTTATCCGAGATACAATAATGTATCACTCTTTACTTTATTTTGAATTACTCTTACCAAATCGTATGTTGTCAAATAAATTTTAGTATTTGTTTATTTTAGACCTGGTGGAAGGATTCATTCGTGTTGGCTAGGAGACGTCATTGCCGAAATGGGATGCCAAAATATCGCTGGCGCCTCCATGGCCAATCCAGTTTTTAATCTAGCAGCACAAGAGGGTCTCCTAAAGTCACCGCTACAACCAGTTAATCCATGCAAAGGACTTTACTGCACGAGTGATGGTCGAGCAATCGACTATGCTACTGCCATGATAGCTTATCATGTATTTAAAGGAATTCAGCAGGAAGCTTTCAGTTTGTTTAATATGGGCTGTGGAAAAGAGCACGGATCTCTGAAGAATTTTTTGTGTAAAAACCATTTCCATAGTTTTGAAGATTAACATTAGTAGCCTATTGGTTATACGGGTTTTTTGGCAGTCGTAGGTCTGAGTTAATACTCGACGTTTCATCATCTCGAGGGGATGGCATCTTCTGTAGATGTAATGTCTGCTTTTTAAGGCTGACAGTTTGTGACATTTGCATGTCACGATCGCACACACAGATCGTTATCTACACAATACATCCAACCACCCTTGCCAACGAACAGGTGTTATAAGAACTTTAGTAGAAATGGCAATAAGAATATGTGAACCAGAATATATATATATATATATATATATATATATATATATATATATATATATATATATATATATATATATATATATATAACAAAGTTATCTTTGTCCGAAATTATAGAAAAATGTCAATGATTTTTGAACATTCTGTATATTATTGAGAAACGGGTTCTATCAAAGTCAATAGCCCAAAACTTTTTTTATGCTTGGTCAGAATTCAAAGGGATGATTTCTATACATTTTGATGTTATTTAGTTTCCAATTGTACCTAGAATTTTCATAAAAAAATCAATAACTCGAGAACGATTATAGTAAGCTACATGGTACTTTATATGAAATCACATTATTTTTTCCTGAACTATTCAAAAGTGTAATAAAATACAGGGTGTTCCATTTAAAAAAAACAACTTTAATATGTCACACTTTTTTGAACCACTCTGTAGACTCCAAAATAATTTTCTTTTGCATCAATATACATCTAATGAAATGAAGATAATGTATGGTTTAGTTTACAGGGACCGTGTCGTATGGGTTGCCTCACCCTGTATATATATATATATATATATATATATATATATATATATATATATATATATATATATATATATATATATATATATATATATATATATATATATATATATAAATAGGTGTATGGGCCGAAATTCTAGCACTAGAGGTGACATAAACGATGAACTAAGTAATCGTGAAGTCACTTCTAAAGCGTTTTTACACTATATTCCTTGAGTGACAGATATAATCGGCTGGATTCTAGGAGAATATAACATTAAAACTATCTTTAAGCCATCTAAGAAGATCGAAAACTATCTGAAATCTGCCAAGAATAAAAGAGCCTCACTAAGTTTTGTAGGTTTTTATCGTATTTCATGCACTTGTGAAAGTATCTACATTGGAACAACTAAACGGTCCATTAACACTAGGGTCAAAGAACACAAAGCCAGCTGCCTGTCTTGGACTTACAGAAAAATCTGTCGTTGCGGAGCACACAATTAATAATAATGATCACAGAATTAAATTCAAGGACACCCAAGTTTTATGCACCACATCCGCATATCGTGTGGGCCGCGGACGGCCCGCACTGCGACTATTAGAAGAAGGATGGATTATAGAAAGGAGATGATTATGGACCCGCTTTTTAAAAAGTTTCAGGTCATAGTTCTCTGGAAAAATTGATTTTGGAAGCTTGTTCCATTCTGTAGCAGCCCTGTTAAAAAAGGATTATTGATGGAGATTGGTCCTTGTAGTGTCAATCTTGAGAGTAAATGGGTGAGACTGATCAGCGTGCCGAGTTCTTCGGCCGAATGTGGCCAGTGGTGGTACAAGAGTTTGTATTTCTCTGGAGCATCTGCCATGGAAATATCTGTAGAGTAATGTCTGATCTGCAACTCTTCTTCTATGTACTAGTGGGTGAAGGGTATCTGTGAGAGTTGAGCTGTTTATCAAGCGAATGGCTCTTTTCTGAGTGGAATCTGGAAGACGAAGAGAATGCCTTAGTGCTGAATCCCGAATGTGCAAGCAATACTCCAGTAGAGGTCAGATTTGAGCCTCGTACGTCGTCAACAGTTGATCAGGAGTAAAAAACTTTCTATATTTCCACAGAAAACCTAGCCTCTGGCTTGCTGACTTTGCGATGTTAGCAACATGGTCATGCCAAGACATATTATTAGACACCGTGACTCCCAAAATCGAGATGGAGGGACTTAATTTAAGGGTATTTCCGGACATCGTAATGGAATGATTTAAGGAATTCACTTTCTTGGAAAACGTAGCGCTTTGTGTTTTCTTGGCGTTGAACTGAACAAGATTTTTGGTTCCTCACTCGATGATTGCTTTAAAATCTCTATTAATAGAATCAACCTGTTCCTGCCTGAGTCTATTTGTATCATTCCCCAAAAGTAATCGATAGGATGTGAAAGTTGAGACAAGTGTGCTGTCGTCTGCGAAACTAAATGGGGTTCGTGGTGGTTTTCAAGAGGTCGCTGATGTGTAAAAGAAATAGGGTGGGGGACAGGATGGAACCCTGGGGGACCCCGGCATTGGTTTTTACCGCATCAGAAGAAATACCGTCAACTGACGCATGTAAAGAGCGATCTTGCATGAAGCTCATGAGCCATTGGCGAAGTTTAGTTGGGAGTTCGTAAGCATATAATTTGCTTAATAATGCCTGGTGCCAAACGCGGTCAAAGGCTTTAGATATATTCAAGGCTATTGCACGGGATCTGATGAAACACTTAAAATCAATAGAACATAGGTACCTGTACTTAAAAATACAACTCTGCTTCCTTACAAACAATCTCCGGAATGTGACCGATTTCTGAACAGCCCTCAAATATGCCCCGCTCACCAAAACGTATATAACCTGCGATCATGACATAAAAATGTCAGAAACTGTCAGCCTTAAAAAGCAGGCATTACATCTTCAGAAATGCCATCCACTCGAGATGGAGAAACTCAGACCTACGACGGCCTATAAACCCGAAAAACCATTCACCAATAAACGATAACCGCGAAAGCCTTTCACAATATTAGTAGCTTATTTCATCGATTGTTACATAGTGGCATTCTTTGATAAATTATATCGTTTGTCAGCTGTATCTAATCGTAGTCAGTTAAGTGTTCAAAATCTTTCATCGGAGGTGTTTTTAAACTTAATTTATTCATTTTGCTTTGTCTTTATCATAATTTTATTGTGCGATGAATCCATTTTTTTTATATTCATGTTTCCAACGTGATGTACCAAATTCGATTTTGGTGTAGCGTAAGGTCTAATCATCTGTCAAAAATACATAGGCAATTAATTATTATTTTTTTCATTTAATTTTCTTTTAAATAACTAATAAAGAAATATTTTTTTATAAAATGCTAGTGTTGTGCAGTGCCTATGTGTGCAAATAAAACAGGAGGGTATGAGTTCCCCTTAAGAGATAAAACCCGATTTAAACAGTGGCTTGTAGCCATTCGCAGATCCAAATTTACTCCAACGAAGAATAGCTTCGTCTGAAAAAGCCACTTCACGGCGGATGCGGATGATTATACATTACCGAAGGATTCAGTATTAAAAAAACGTAAGAATATTTTCGTTTTTTATGTACAGTTGTATTCACTGAAAATGGGACTTATGACTAGATTTTGCCATATTTGCGTAATATCGACGCCGATAGACAAAACAAAAATATATAAAATGTGAAAAATGATTTTGATGTATTAGAAAATTTCTACAGCGCAAATTTTTAAACTTAACGTAACCAATAAAATTGATAAAAACAGAAAACTATAATTTATATTTAATATATGATTTATAATAAAATTATAAAAAATTAATATTTGGTCATATTACCATTTTCTTCCACTATTTAAACCAATCTGTCTGGAACTGAGTTAATTAAATTCACTATAACTTACTTACTTACTCCGTAGCGCTGCAGCCCCTGATTTGCCTTGGCCGAGGCAACAATTTGCCTCCATCTATCTCGGTTTTCCATAACTTCTAGACTATTTCCGATGCCCATTTTCCGGAGGTCCGATGTTATATTATCACGCCAGCTTAGTCTCGGTCTTCCAAGTGGTCGTCTTCCTTCGGGTGCTCTGTCCCATATTAAGCGGACCATTCTATCCTCTGCCCTGCCTATTTTAACCTTTGTGCCTTTATGAGGTTAATCAGTTCTGGCGGATTGTATATTTGTTCTAGTTCTGCATTTGTTTTAATTCGGTAGCTCCACGTGTCCTGGTTTTTGGTGGGTCCAAAAATTTTCCTCAGCACTTTTGTCTCGAATCTTCGAATGTGTTCCTCATTTCGCACCGTTAGAGTCCAGGTTTCGCAGCCGTACATTACCACGGGTCTTATCATAGTCTGGTACGTTTTGATTTTCGTTCTCCTAGTCACGTATTTGGACTCTAGTATATCCTTTAGGGCGTATAAGCACCTGGTGGCTGACTTTAGGCGTTCTCTGATTTCTTCACTCATATCGTTGTCGGATGTGATTGTGGACCCTAAGTATTTAAATCGTCTTACATTTTTAAAGTTGTATCTGTCCATGGTCACATTTTGTCCTACACTAGCTTTGCCTGGTCTTGAGACATGCATATATTTTGTTTTGGCCTCATTGACTTTAAGCCCCATAAATGTCTTTTTTTTTAATTTTGTAAAATAGTTCTTTTACTTTTATGACGCTTATGCTCACTGCGTCTATATCGTCGGCATTTGCTAGCAGCAAGTTTCATCCACTGACCCCAAATAGCTGAGTTTCGATGTTGGCTTCTCTTACTACTTTTTCCAATGCGATATTAAAAAGCGTGGGTGATAGTGCATTTTCCTGTTTAAGACCTGTGCTCACCTGAATCACATCTGAGTGGTCATCATCAATCTTTACCCCGCACCTAGAACCCTCAACACAAGCTTTGGTTACTCTGATCAGCTTAGGTGGGATGCCAAACTCAGCCATTCACTATAACATTTGGATTAAGCTCTTTCCAGACTTGTTAATAACTTTCCATAATTCATTAGAATTGTTTGGTCTAAAATGTCTTTTATTATATATTTCTTTTAAAATTAGGCTCCAAAAATTTTCTATTTGGTTAATATCGGGACTGTAAGCGGGCCATGGCAAGACTTCAATATTATTACGATAAAACCATTCCCTCACAGCATTTGCGGTATGGACCGGGCAGTTATCATGCTGAAAGACGAATGAGTTATTTGGATATATTTGTCCAACAGATAGGGGCATTATATCTTCCAGAATAGACATGTAATGTTCGGCGTTAAACCTTCAATCACCAGCAGACACCAAATCCATAAACACTTTTCCAGCCCCATACATTTACTGAAAATCGCCCAGGTCTGAAAGCAAGAAGTGTAGCGTTCTTCGAATCGTGTATTGTCTGGTCAGTGGACCAGACAGACATCAGTGAACATAACCGTGTTCCAAAACTTTTGGTCGCGGTGGTTATAATTTAGGGCGAAAAGTAAACGAGAATGTTTCCGTTCTTATGTGAGCATCATTTTTTTTGAAGGTACGCGGTTTTTTAAGTCAGATTCTTTGACTCTTCTGCTAGCGGTAGGTTGAGACCCAGGAAATCCTGTGTCAATGACAGCATTTCTTGCAGTTTCAAAAAGATTTGCCCTTAGATATTCCAGAAATGCATCATCTTGTTCAGGAACGGAAATGCGTGCCGGACCGGTACCAACTTTTCTTCTCAAAGACGCCTCTTGAATCCAACGTTTCTTATTTCTTGAAATTGTGTTTTTGCTTCATCTTCCTTCTCATCTTCGATCCTGGCTATTATTCGAGATTTTTCATTCTCAGTTAAATGATGAGGCATTATGACACTAACAGGCTTTTCAACCATACATTATTTTTAAGTCAAATTCATTAAAAACCGATTTACACTATAACAATTTTAGTGTCCCCATTTTCTATCAATACAACTGTACATCCTGATAAAGTTTGGACTTAATCGCAACGATTGTTTCAGTGCTCGACTAACCTTTAATAATCAAGTGCAAACAATTTTTAGTACTTGCATCATCATTAATTTTTTGTAAATGACTTCATATACTACTACGTAATTTACCTATACCTATTTATTATTTCAGTCAGACCTGTTTTAAACAAATATACAGTGCCAAACAAATTGTAAAAATAAATATGGACAGCATAAGTTACCTCTCAATAAGTTTTTCCTTGGTACCAGTAACTTTTGCATCTTTTAGCATCTTTTTGCATGTTTTAGCTCAATCTTCAGTTCAGCTACTTTTCTTTGTCCGTAATCCATATTTATACCACAAATTAACTACCTACGGAAAGATATGTAAGTAAAAGAAAAATTCTTATGACGAAAGAGACAAACATTCAAACCGAGTTAATGTCTTCGTGTGCGTTCCGGATATTTGGACGTAAGCCTCATCATACAGAAACGTTATTAAATAATTTGAGCAACGTTGTCGGAATATTTTTCAGATTTACAAGTGAAACTTTGTGTTTAAAAGTGGAAAACTGCAAGCCGATTCTATATAGTATTGATAACTGCCAATGATGTTAGCTTGGTAGACCAGGCTTTTATAATATTTAAAAAAGAAAAAAATCAAAATCAAGTTTGTTGAGGTTGTGTTGTCTTGTCTTACAAACGGGAAGTTTATCTTTTATTTTATGAAATACTACTTCTGATTTTATTAATTGTTGTCAAAAGTTACTGCTTACCGCAAAAATAAATAAAAATAAGGAAGATGGAATTTGTTGTAGCTACGTACATTGTAAGAATAGATTTATTTGTAAAAAAACCTAATTTTGGTCCAACACAAGGAACACCATGTATTGTTTAACCAATTTTAAAATGTAAAGCTTAATTAATCTTAAATTTAATATTTAAATAAGCATATGACATACGGCCTCAAAAGATAGGAAAGACTGATGCTGGATAATACATAATGATAAAGATCAATAGCAAATAAAAAGAAGAATCCTGCAACACTGCTTTTAATGTAAAACTTGTGATAAACTGAAGATAGTGGCAACAGTGCAATTAAACCCATTTAAATACCCATACATAAATTACAGATCCTTTGATCTTTTTCCGGGTTTCGTATCTGTCCGTTGGTAGTTTATCTGTGTTTATGTTGTGGAAAAGCGCAAATATGATGAATTTTTGGTAAAAAGTTTCACTGGCATGAAATTCAATACAATTTGACAGTTGTTTAGACCAGACGCCTACGTAGCGACATCTGGTGTCAAAAATATATCGAAATCTTATTTTCACCAGTTTTTAGTTTTTTAATCGTTCTGTTTTTCATCATTTTTCATGTTTTCGTGACGAATGTTACGTACATACATACAGTCACGTTCCCGTAGGAGTAGACAGAGACAACTTCCTTGCACTTGCTACGGTTCTTACACACATCTTTTGCTTCCTCTATTTTCATTAGTGCTCTCATACATGCTCAACGGTTGTTGGTACTCTTGACCTGGCCTTTCTTCAAAACAATGTTGATTTGATCGGGATATGTTCGCCGAGGTCGACCTCTACCGACTTCCGTCCATTCACACTCGCCTTATAAATTTGTTTCGTCAATCTTTCCTAATCCATTCTTTCTACGTGTCCAAACCATTTAGGCATTCCTTTGTCTATCTTTGTATCCACATCTTCTTTTACACCACAGCGTTCTCTTATCTCAATATTCTTTACTTTATCCAACCGAGTCACTCCTGCTATACTTCTTAGACTACTTATCTCCGCAGCATTAATCCTATTTTTATGTTTCTGCCAAACTCAACATTCACTACCATACATAATTGTAGGAACCAACACACCTCTATGCACAGCCAGACGTGCCTTTTTTGACACTTTCTGGCTGTTCATAAAGCTATGCGGTGCCCCATTCATTTGTTTTCCTGACAAAACAATTCGCTCAATTTCACTATCACAGTTTCCATCTCTCGTAAACTTTGAACCCAAGTATACAAATTCATGTACTTGTTCCACTCTTTTTCCCTCAATAGCGTATCTGCATAATATCCCGAATCTAATCATTATGAATATGCAGTCTCATGTTCGCCCAAAAATTCTTAACAATTTGAAAAGGTTGTACAATTTTGAATTCTGAACGTTTCTTTAAATTTTGACTTGTTTTTATCATTTAATCATATATAATAATTTAAGGGATTAAATTTTGACGTCTATTTGTCATTTAATCATATGGTAATTTTAGTGATGCTGTACTCAATTAAACATTGAACTGACCACCAGCACTTATTTACTTTTTTTTAAAAAAAGTGTCCTTTTTTCTTTACTATACCTACTCTTGAAAATAAGTTTACAAAATTTCATGATAATCAGTTAAGTAGTTTACGCGTAAAAGCGTAACAAATACACATTTGCATTTATAATATTAGTTAGGATATATACAGGGTGGCCAACCAAAAACGAAACAGAGCCATTTGCAGAAACCTCGTCAACATTTTAGAAAAACGCTCAGACCGGACGATTTTTGATTTAAGAAGGACACTTTTTTCCGGTATTTTTGACTCCACTACTTTTAACCCCAAGCGAGGGTAAGAATTACCCCAAAATTTTTAAATAACATTAGGAGTCGAAAAAAATGTCTTTTAAAAACTCTTACAATTCTCTATACAATAGTCTTTAAATTTACACGGACGGTAAACAAGTCATTCATTCAAGTTAAGTACGCCAATGGTATAAATTTAGTACCTGTTTCCACAGTTTCTCTTTAATATCTGTTTTTTCGATGAATGCAGTTTTTTCTTGCATGGGACGGTAAATCGCCTCAATTGCCGCTATTGATCCGATTCAAACGAGTTCAAAAGAGTTTTTTACGAGGTGCATACACAGCAACCGGAGAAATTAAATGTATGGGCTGGCATTTGCGGTGACAGACTGGTGAGTCCTTTTTTCCCACTAGGAAATTTGACTGGCGAAATGTATTTGCAATTACTGGAAGACGCCATTAACCCTGCAATAGCCAAGATTTAAGGCAATGTCGTTAACGATTGTAATTTTTTTACCAGACAATTAACTGCATTTTCACTCCACAATTACTTTATTACTTTACCTCACTCAGCCAACTCATATTTGCTGGCAGTACTTTTTGTAGAGTAGACAGACTGGAAGATCTACAGATATTTCCATGGCAGATGCTCCAGAGAAATAAAAACTCTTGTACCACCATTGGCCACGTTCGGCCGAAGAACTCGACACGCTGATCAGTCTCACCCATTTACTCTCAAGATTGACACTACAAGACCCAATCTCCATCAAGAATCCTTCTTTTACAGGGCTGCTACGGAATGAAATAAGCTTCCAAAATCAGTTTTTCCAGAGAACTATGACTTGCAACTTTTTAAAAAGCGTGTCCACAATCATTTTCTTTCTATAATCCCTTCCCCTTCTAATAGTCGCAGTGAGGGCCGTCCGCGGCCCACACGATAGGTCTACCCTTTTTGCGAATATTTTCTTAAAAAAAAAAAAAGAAAAAAAAAATGGGATTATTAAATAATTATGGTCGATAAAATATTATCGTCTGTAGATGCAGACTAGCCTATATGGGAAAAAAGATTTATATTTTGACGGATAACACAATGGTTAAAAAAAGTTCGATATTTTCCGACTAGTTTCGGAGATATGTGACAAAATCCAAAAGTGGCAATTTTTTTCTTTTACGTATAGCGGTTTCATTTTAAAATATATCAAAAAAAAAGTATCTAAACTTTTTTTTGTTAAATGGGGTTTTCTAAAATCTTCCATTGTCCATTGTAGTTCCAGGGCCAGCAACAGTTCGATTTTTTAAATACAGACCCGAATTTTTTAATGCAATTTTCGATAGGATTTTTATAAATTAATAGAATGGTATGCTACGTTTCGTATAGGAAAACCAAGCCCACCCTCCTTTAATTATTTTTAATACGAACCTGGATTTTCTAATGCCGCTATTGAACATCCAGCAAGACAGGACGGCACTAAAATAACTAATATAACATTAGTTCAAAAAGCAGGGTCAGAGAAGTAGAAAGCCTGGCTGGATTGGCTGGCTACAAAAGCCAATTAAAGAATGCAAAAAGCAACGATTACGGATGTAAAAAAGGCAAGGAATAAGTATTAAAGGGTAAAAGGTGTGTCAAAAGAGGTCAGTCAGTCGTCAGCCAGTCAGTTCAGTCAGTCAGTCAGTGAGAAAAACAGACAGAAGAAGTTGACAGTGAAAAGTGAACAGTGTAAGGGTTGTGGCAAGAAAGAAGGAAAGTGATACAGATGAATTTAATAGAAGGCTATCTGACGATTTCCAGAACAATGATAAACTCTGCTGAATTCCATAAAAACATCCAGAGAGAGGTAAAAATACTACCTCACAACTGGAAAAAATCAGAAACCAAGATGGTAGTATGATGAAAGGAAAGAAATGCGTTTTAAAGAAATGAAAGGAATAATTTTAAAATTTATTTATTAAAAAAATATATACAAGCACAGGCCACATTCGGAGTTGCAATGAAAGTACGACAGATTGGGTAAGTTTGCAGGGTACGACAGGATTAAGGTTAAAACGCTAAAAGCTGGACAGGGTGTGGTAGCTAGTCTGCTTTACCGCCTTTTCAACCTTTTTTGTTTGCAGCAGAACTGTAAGAATTACCAAGGCATTAGTTTACTCAGCATCGTCGGCAAACTGTATGCAGATATATTGAATAAAAAAATGACGAATGAAACTGAGGAGATAATATGGGATGTGAAAGCAGGATTTAGAAGAGGAGGGGGATATAGGGGATATAGATAAGGTCTTTTCGAACAATTCTTGGCTAAAATTTAAATGGTCTACTGCACCTTTAAAGACTAGGAAAGGGTCTATAACAGAGTGGTGTGGACAGAATTGTGAATGACATTGTCTATGTATGGGTTAAGCGGTAGTTTGACACAAACGTAAGCAATACAAAAGTAATGGTTTTTGAAAAAAAATATGACAAACTGCAAGGTGCTGTTTAAAGGAGAAAGAGTGAAACAAGGAAATAAGTGTGTTTACTTGTGTTTAAAGTTTACGAGAGATGGAAAGTATGACAGTGATATTGAGCAAGTTATACGAATAAATGGCGCTTTGCATAACTTTATAAGCAGCTAGAATATTTTAAAAAAAGGCACGAGTGGGTGTGCTGCCCCCTACACTTATGTAAGGTAGTGAATATTGGGTTTGGCAGAAGAAGCATAAAAATACGATTAATGCTGCGGAGATGAGAAGTTTGAGTAGTATAGCCGGGGTAACTCGGTAAGGAAATGCTTAGATGGTTTGGACACGTAAAAATAATGAATAAAGAAAGATTGACGAAACAGATTTATTAAGCGAGTGTAAATGGGCAAACCGGTAGAGGTCGACCTCAGTGAACATATCTCGATCAGATCGATATTGTTTTAAAAAAGGGCCAGGTTAAGAGTACCAACAACCGACGAGCATATATAAGATCACTGATATAAGTAGAAGAAGCGAAAGATATATGTAGGAAACGTAGCAAGTAAAAGGAAGTAGTCTCTGTCTGTCCCTACTGGAAAAAGGCGTGACTATATTTATGCATTTTTAATATACTGTAAATAATTTAATAAATTTAAAGACTTAAAACAAATTATTTTTACCACAGTGTATTTGTATATGGTTTTATTTAAAATATTACTCTGCATTTTCTTTTAAATATTTAGATCTGAGAATCCAACAAGAAATTCAAAAGTTTCCGGAAGAACAACGTTATGACATTTCAAGAATTTTGTACGGTTTAACTAATGATTTGAGATACAAAATTGGAGATGATTTAAACAACGTAAGTGCAGACAATGTCGGAAGTTTAGTTCACATTCCAGGAGGGGATGTATCTGTACCATTTGGTAAGTAATAAACATTATTTCGTTGAGTTTTCAAATATTTTTACTCACTAAATAAAACATACTTTGTTAATGATTCAACTAATTTATTTCACTATTTCTAATATAATTAATTTTTACAACTTTTAAACCAACATGGTATTAAGATGAAAAAAGATAAATGCGTTTTAAAGAGATAGAAAAAAAGAATACTTCAAAAGATTATTTGAGAAAGATGATACACAAGCGTAGGCTCAATTCGAAACCATGAGTGAAAGTTGCAATGAAAGTGAAATTGGAAGCGGAAGCGTTGAACAGGATTTAGAAAAGAAAAGAGATGTATGAATCAGGTCTTTTCATTACGAGACAGCCGAAAAATTCTTGGCTTAAAGTCAAAAGGTCTACTGCCTATCACAGAGTGGTGAGGAATGAAATGTGGTCAGCTTACACGCACTAGTTTGACATAAAAAAAAGTGAGACAGAAATAAGTGGCTTTGCCATGGCTTTTTAACTTATTTATAGACGATTGTTTAAAAGATTTGAAAGAGAGTGCATATAGATTGATCGTCAATTGTCTCCTTTACGCCAATGATCAGGTCATATTAGCATTAACTGAGAAGGAGTTGCAGGATGGTTATTATGCATAATGCCCTAAAAATTAATGAAAACAAAGAGAATGTTAGCAAGACAAAAGTAATGGTTTTTTAAAAAAAATTATCAGGACAAACTGCGAGGTGCTAATTAAAGGGGAAAGACTGAAACAAGGGAATGAGTTTGTATACTTTGGTTCAAGGCTTACGAGAGACGAAAAGTATGATTGTGATATCAAGCAAAGGGTGTTGGCAGGGAAATAAATGAATAACGTTCTGCATAACTTTATGAGTAACCAGCAAATAAAGAGTTGCTGGTCCTAACACTTATGTATGGTAGTAAATATTGAGTTTGGCAGAAGAAGCATGAAAACAAATGAATGGCGCTCTGCATAACTTTATAAGCAGCCAGAACGTGTCAAAAAGGCACGACTGGCTGTGTATAGAGGAGTGCTGGTCCCAAGACTTATGTATGGTTTAGTAGGATTAACGTTCCGAAGATGATCAGTCTGAACCGGACTGACTCTGATGGATAAAGTCAGATAAGGGAACGCTGTGGTGTAAAGTAAAATGTGGCAACAAAGTTAAATAAAGAAATGAGATAGGGAAATCGATATAAGAACCGTAGCAAGTAGAAGGAAGTGCTCTCTGCATGTTATTTTCAAACTAAAACTTTCACAGGACCCCGAGGTAATATTTTAGAATTACTAACACTTATATATCTGCTTCGTAAATATAGGTAGATGTCGCAAATATATTGTTACAATTCAGACCTGTTTATTTATCGGCATCCAAGCATCGACCACAACTAGGGTGCATATTAATGACCGCTTTGCCGACAGTCTAGCAAGGTCTCGAACACCGCGTCGCGAAGGTAGAAAGATTGTTTCGGACTCTCGAGAAAAAGGTGAAATAATCTGGAATTATGATTTAGAAATATAAAAAGGACTGCGATCATAAAAAAAAGACAGTTTTTAAAAGTGTCTATAAGTTATAAAATTTAAATAGTTGTAAAAGTTGTAATTAGTTGAATATCTAAGTGATTTATAAAAGTTAAATTTTTTGTGTAAAAGAATTGGAATAAAAATTGTTTTGTTGCTGTATCGAGAGTTTATAATCACCGAACCCAAAAAAGAAGTAAATTTCGTAAAAATATGTTAATAATGATGACGAAACACAACAACGCTAAAATAAGAAAGTACCTTCTTGATTTTTATTTCAGATTTATCCATTTAAACCTATAATTAGCGTAAAAAAATTTATTCCAACTTAAATAATAGGTAATTTTATACGTTTTTAGGATTCGTCGGTGTTTTAAGCCCCTTACTTCGAGATCTTCCTGAATGCAGTTTGAAGTTCAACAAACCTGTCGGACTTATTAGATGGGGAGCGGTTCAAGGCAGAAGTAAAGGACCCAGAGCTATTGTACAAAGCTGCGACAATGAAGAATTCTGTGCTGATTATGTAATTATAACTGTTTCATTGGGAGTATTAAAGGAACACGGAGATAAACTGTTTTGTCCAGCTTTACCTGCTTGTAAAATAGAAGCTATCCGGTCACTGGGTAAGTATAATTTTATTTAATGAACATTTTTAAATGTTTATTTTTCTACACTTGCTTAGCAAAGTAGCCTTTGACGCTTTCAAATTTTAACACAAAGTTGACGTTTTCCGATAAACGTCATTTTGAGACAGCTTTGCCGCTCTAGCGCGGAAATATTTCAAAAACGCTTGCATCTCTTACTCATTCTTTTATCATGGAAAATAGTGATAGTGAATTATCGAGAGCAAAATATGAATTTCAATACAATAGATTCATAACCTGGTGTCAATCGAAGAAGGTCAATAAGTATTCAGAAAATGTGTCACTGGCTTATTTTGAAGAAAAATCAAAGACTTCGACAAAACTTTTACCACTGAAGATATTCACAAATTTCTACGAGAAGCTACCGATGAAGAATATCTACCGAAAAAGGTAAATTTCAATTATACCTTACACTCTCTGGTTTGATAAGCAGTTAGAATAGTTTCTAAGTTGAATAATAACATGAAACTTTTGATTACTTGAGCAGTCATATTAGCCTAGGGATCTGAAGCGCAGGCATTTCAAACTGTTCGCTTTAGTTCAATTCCGGCCAGGGCCACTTTTTTTTAATTTAAGAGTTATTTTTCCTTCTTTTTCGTTAGAAATATGAATTATTGGATTGATAGTAATTTGGATAACTTTTACATTCTGTATATTTATTGACGGTTAATTTTTTTATAGGTAATTCTAATTATGGGTCGAATTTTATGGTTGTTAGCAAAATGAATGTTGACCCGGAAAGAATAATACTTGATGGCGAGAATATAGAAAGAGTTCAGCATTTTAAATATCTTGGAAGCTGGATCAATCAGTCGATGGATCCAGACGAAGAAATCAACGCTAGAATAGAAATAGCTAGAAAAGCATTTCTGAATCTCAAGCCGCTACTCTGTGCCAAGCAACTTAACATTCATCTGCGGGAAAGGTTTACCAAGTGTTATGTATGGTCTATTCTGTTGTACTCTTGCGAAACATGGACGCTCCACCAAAAAATTATTGACCGCATTGCTGCAGTCGAGATGTGGCTGTACAGACGGATGCTTAAAATTCCGTGGACAAGCCGAACTAACAACGAGAATGTACTCATCAGAATAGGGCACTACCGTCAAGCGCCGCAAACTGGAATACTGGAATCCAGATCAGCATTCATCAAAATGAGAAAAGTACTGACAAGTTGAGTCCTCTCAATTACACTACGAATAAGAATACTCCGCTGCTATATATTCAGTATACTCTTATATGGAATGGAAGCATGGACACTTACCAACAGTATGTGCAAACGACTTGAAACTTTCGAAATGTGGACATATAGAAGAATGTTGAAGATCTCATGGACTGAACTCAAAACCAATCGGGAAGTGCTACAACAACTAGGCAAAGAAACCGAAATAATAGCAACAATAAAGAAACGGAAGCTAGAGTATTTCGGACATGTGCTACGAAACGAAAAATATTCACTTCTCCAAAACATTATACAAGGCAAAATTGAGGGCCGCCGCAGCCAAGGTGGCAGAAAAACATCATGGCTCAAAAACTTAAGACAATGGTATGGCCTCAGCACCAGAACACTTTTCCGTACGGCAGTAGATAAAATTAGGCTACAAATACTGGTTACCAACGTACTAGGAGTACATGGAACTTAAAGAAGAAGATGCGTGGACCACGTTATAGTCTGTTTCGGCTTATTCCGAATGGCAAGTTCGAGGGGAAAAAATGGAAAGGTCGCAAAAAGCTATCCTGGCTTCGAAATCTCCGACAATGGACAGGGCTAACTGCTGAGGAACTTCTCCACGCAGCTCAAGATAGAGATAGATACAAAGAAGTAGTCAATATGGGAGTCGTCAACGCTTGAGAAAGCAAGACACTGTAAGAAGAGGAATTATGGGTATTGCTGGTGCCTGTAGACGCGATGAATTGGTGAAAATGGAGATCGGTGACATGAAAGATAAAGATTCTATTTTAATAGTCCGAATTCCAGATTCGAAAACTAGAATTAGCCGTGTTGTTACGATTGTTAGTCATAATGAAGAAAATTCAGTTGATTATCTATCAGTTTGTAAAAAATACATTGCAATCAGGCAACTTTGTCAAAATAACAATAATACTCCCCAACGCCTATTTTTACGTTATCAAAAAGGTAGATGTACGAAACAAGTTGTGGGTATGAATACAATCGGGAAAATTCCCAGTGAAATTGCTAAATATTTGGAATTACCTGAGCATGCTTTATATACAGGACACTGTTTTCGACGAACATCTGCTACTTTATTGGTGAATGGTGAAGGAGATCTAATACAACTAAAGAAACATTGTGGATGGAAAAGTATTAATGTCGCAGAAGGTTATATAGACGAATTAATCAAAAATAAGATTGAAACCACCAAAAAAATAATTTCAAAACTGCATGTATCTCGTTCTATAGATTTCCAATCTTCGCAAGAATTTATGTTGGAGAAATATCCTGATGGACCATCAGGATTGTCTTAATTGCACATTCAATTTCAATATAGTGAATGATTAACTGAAGTAATTATTTTCAAGAATATTATAAAATGTTATAATTAAAATACAAGTAATATTTTGTACTTAGTTATTTTGAATAAAGTATTTAGTGTTTTTTTTCTGTCTAAAAACTGCATTTGTAGTAAAAATCTTGTGTGTATTTCGAACACAAAGTGTCATTGCCGCTCTCCAAAAATTACTAACTAACTCTCTTTGTCGAGCGGCAGTATATCACTTTGCGCTCTTAATACACGAGTATATAGAAATTGCGAAAAATGTAATATTTTCACTTGAAAATAATGGTATTTTAAATATGAACCTACTAACATTTTGAAAAAAAAAACATAATACACAAAATAAAAAGTAGTTGCACTATAGTATAATTCATTAGGAGTCGAGAAAATAGGCTTTTTCCGTGCGTGCGCGACAAGTTTCCGTGGGAGCCGCTTTTTTACGAATACGTAAATTTTTAGTTGACCACCGACTAGACATTAAATTGAGACTCAAGATGACCAAATCTTATGTGTGGCCTGTTCTTCTATATGGCTTCGTCAATTAACAAGCTCGAAGCATTTGAAATGTGAACCCTTCGTCGAATGCTTAAAATATCATGGGTTGAGAGAGTCAGAAACGACGAAGTCATTAGAAGAGCAAAACTAGAAGACAGAAAACTGTTCGAGACATTTAAAAAAAAAAATCACATATTTTGGACACATAATGAGAGGAGACAGATATGAGTTTCCACGACTAATATTAGAAGGAAAAATTTAAGAAAAAAGGTATTGGTCATAAGAAGTTATCTTGGTTGCGCAACATCTGACATTGGACGGGAATTAAAGACTTTGGATTACTTCGAGACGCTGCAAATAACAGATATATATATATATATATATATATATATATATATATATATATATATATAGAATATGGAGGACGTCTACGTAGTAACGACTGCATGGCACTTTAAAAAGAAGAAGACATATGGCTGAACTCGTATTGAAGGGTAGATTCCAATAATGACTAAATATACAGGGTGATGTATTTAAATAACCAAAGTGACTACTAATATCAGAGAAACGGCAAGTCTAACAACAATGCAAATGTCAAATATGGAATCTCCATATCTCAAAATAGGCTTATCCCAATTTTTGTACAATTCGGACTAGCAATTTTACGAGATAATTGTCCGTTTCCAGACTTTTGGTCCACTTTGTATTTTCCGAAATTTTATCTGTCAAAGAGACAGTGTAAATATTGTTAGCGAACAAGTGTGTACATTTTTAAATGACGTCAAACTAACCTATCTTTCATTGAGAGAGTTTTTGAAGTGAAACTTCTATTCAAGGTCTAATTCAAGGTCGCGCACATGAGCTAGCGAGACGAAAATGTACAACGATATAACAGAACGCGCATGCGTGTAGTCCACGTGTTTGTCAAAATGACATACATACATATAGTCACGCCTTTTTCCCGTAGGGGTAGGCAGAGACCACTTCCTTCCACTTGCTACGGTTCTTACACACATCTTTTGCTTCCTCTACTTTCATCAGTGCTCTCATACATGCTCGTCGGTTGTTGGTACTATTGACCTGGCCTTTCTTCAAAACAAAGTTGTTTTTGATCTTTGTAACCACATCTTATTTACACCACAGCGTTCCCTAATCTTACTATTCTTCACTTTATCCAACCGAGTTACTCCGGCTATACTTCTCAGACTAATCATCTCCACTATATTAATCCTATTTTTATGCTTCTTTTGCCAAACCCAACATTTACTACCATACATAAGTGCAGGAATTAACACTTCTCTATGCACAGCCAGAGGTGCATTTTTTGACACTTTCTGGCTGTTCATAAAGCTATGCAGTGATGACAATTGCAAAAATAACGCGTACGCGCGTTTTGTTGTAGAGGAGAGGAGATGCGTAGCATAGAAATACTTAGCAAAGCGACGTCTATTATTGTAGTCCAGGTGTTCGTCAAAAAAAAATTTAAAAAAGCTAACCAAGATGTACAGGCTATTGAAGCACCCAGTAATGTACAGATTACAGAAATAAATTAAGAATAATATTCATACGCATTCAGCGATGTATGTCGTTCTATAAATACTTTATTGCAATCTTTATAATATTTCTTATATATTCAGTATAATTAAATTTAATCCTAGCTGTTTAAACGTTAAAAGTTTCACTTTTAATAAGCGCACAATTGTCATTTCATAATCTTAAATTGACGTGTTTTCAGATTTTTTATGAATATGCACAAAAATTAAAATAGTTATTTTATTCCATTTGGTTGTTCCACACTGTATAATTCTTACTCTTGCCAATATTGTCAACTTATTTTATGTGCGGCTAAATTGCGAAACAAGTTCTGTACACCTACGCCCCGATTTACACGGTACTTGTTTTACGCGTTTTCGCTTTTACACGGTTTTCCAAATAAGTTTTTTTTTTGTTTTTATCGCACTCTACTAAATGCTACTGTGTTTGAACACGTGCGCTGTGTACACATCTCACGGGGAATCCCGAGCTTATGTGCTGACTTGCTGCGCATGCACACTGTTGTCTGTGTATTTATTCGCATAAAATTAAAGTTTTATCTACCGAAAATTGTATTTGAGTGAAAGTTTCACAGTTTCAGAAAGATTTAATTTTCCATATTCGTAAATTACAAGTTAGTGCATAATTTAGATTATTGTAAATTAACATAAATTAAAAACAATTATAGGCTTATAATGTCGAAAGAAGTTAAAAGAAAAGTTATTTCTTTAGAAACTATTGTATGTATTGTAATTAAATAAAAAAACAGTGTTTCCGTAATATATTACATATTTTAACCTGTCAATGCATTTTATTTTTATTTCTGTGTACACCTAAAAATATTGAAAAAAATCACAACTGTTAAATAGCAAAATTATGCATTTTCTGCAAGCTTTTCGATTTACACGGTTTTGACTTGAAAATTTTTAATTTTCGATTTACACGTTTTTCTCAGGAACGTATCTACCGTGTAAATCGGGGGATAGGTGTATTTCGCAAGTAATGTACTTTTAGCGAAAATCCTGAAAGAGGTTTTAAATGCCTATTTTTGAACGTACCTAGTATTCCAAAGAGATTATGTCAGGTCTTTTCATCACGAGGTATAGTCGAAAAATTCTTATAAAAAAGTCAGAAGATCTATTACGCTTTTATAGACTTGGAAAAGGCCTATGAAAGAGTGGTGAGGAGTAAATTGTGGTCTACATTGTCTATGTATGGGTTAAGTGGTAGTTTAATACGAGCACTGAAATCACTTTACAAGGATTCCACTGCTTGTGTCAGGATAAACGGAGCTTGCACGGACTGATTTAACATCGAAAAAGGTGTGAGACAGGGATGTGTGGCTTCGCCATGGCTGTTTAACTTATACATGGACAATTGTTTAAAAGATCTGAAAGAGAGTGCGTACGGATTAAAAATGAATGATTTGATCGTCAAATGCCTTCTTTACGCCGATGATCAAGTCATATTAGCATTATCTGAAGAGGAGTTGCAGGCGATGGTTAATGTTATGCATGATGCCCTGAAAATCAAAGAGATGAAAATAAATGTGAGCAAAACGAAAGTAATGGTTTTTGAAAGAGAAGAAAGCATGACAAACTGTGGAGTTTCGATTGAGGGAGAAAGAGTCGAACATGTAAATAAATTTATGTGTACTTGGGTTCAAAGTTTACTAGAGATGGAAAGTATGACAGTGACATTGAGCGAAGGGTGTTGGCAGGAAAACAAATGAATGGGGCACTGCATAGCTTTATGAATAGCCAGAAAGTGTCAAAAAAGGCACGTCTCGCGGTGCATAGAGGTGTGTTGGTTCCTACACTTATGTATGGTAGTGAATGTTGGGTTTGGCAGGAGAAGCATGAAAATAGGATTATTGCTGCGAAGATGAGTAGTCTGATAAATATTGAGTGACTCGGTTGGATAAAGTAAATAATAGTGAGATAAGAGAACGCTGTGGTGTAAAAGAAGATGTGGTTACAAAGATAGATAAAGAATTGCTTAGATGGTTTGGACACGTAGAAAGGATGGATGAAGGAAGATTGACGAAACAAATTTATAAGACGAGTGTGAAGTCGGTAGAGGTCGACTTTGGAGAATATATCTCAATCAGATCAACATTGTTTTAAAAAAAGGCCAGGTCAAGAGTACCAACAACCGACGAGCATGTATGAGAGCACTGATGAAAGTAGAGGAAGCAAAAGATGTGTGTAAGAACCGTAGCGGAAGTGGAAGAAAGTGGTATCTGCCTACCCCTATGGAAAAAAGGCGTGACTTTATGTATGTATGTATATTATGTCACTAAATCCAATAAAATCGTTAATGTAATATTTTCAATTTTAAATTTTTCTTAAATATTTGCAATAAATAAATTATGTTAGGTAATATTACTTTGACGACCTCGCACCAGCATTTGTACACGCAAAAAATATTTTTAGATTTTGTAACATAAAGCAACACGAGGTCGTGCATAAAAATGAGGGCAAGAGATGAATATTTTTTAGTACGTAACAAAGAGACAAATAATAATAATAATTTTTATAGTATGCAATCATTTTTAGGTTACGGCAGCGTCGACAAAGTGTTTCTGGATTACGAACGTCCGTTCTGGGTATGGTCCAACGGTTCCATTAAATTTGCCTGGTCACAAAACGAGCTAGCCCATCGCACCGACTGGACGAAAGGTATAAGCGCGATAGAGGAAGTTGAAGGAAGCAAACACGTTTTGTGCGCCTACGTCAGTGGTCCGGAAGCTATCATAATGGAACACGCGACAGATGAAGAGGTCGCCGAAGGAGTTACCAAATTATTGAGACAATTTACGGGAGACGCTTCTTTACCGTATCCATCGACAATATTAAGATCCAAATGGGCTTCGGATCCATATTTTTGTGGAGCTTATAGTTACATTAATTTAAAATCCAATATTGGTCATCAATGCGATTTGAGCAGTCCCGTACCTGGATCTTGTGATCCCGTTCCACCCATATTACTTTTTGCAGGTATTTGCTAGTATTAATATTCTTTCTACGATTCGTTTAAGCAGAATATAAATACAATCTGACAATAATACCAAATCAATATTGAATCAAATAAATAATCACGATATTATTGGCTGTTCTTGAAAAGTTCTTTTGTTCTAATTTTAATTTTAAAATTACAGTTTACAAAAGCAAACAAAAGCCGCGGAAAATATGCCAACTATTTTCAATGTTATCGCATACGACCAATCGCGATGCAAGGTTTGAAAGTTTAAAGGTTGGCGCGTATAATCGAAATATTACGATCGAGTGATTTTATGAATGATACAATTCCATCAAAAACATAAATGTAAAATGAGAGCCAAGATCAATAATATGATATACGCCTTGGTTGTTGTCTTCAACGACAAAAAAAGTGAGATCTAAATTGGTGCCAAGTTCAATGGTCAGTCCTGAAATTTATTCATAACAACATAAAATATTTTATAACAACTTAAAATATCATTTTGTAATGCGTGTTGCCCAGATAGCTCAAGGTGACAGAGTTTTATTAAATTAAATGTTTATTCGTAAAATAAAAAATATATACAATAAATAAAAAAAAATAAAAAGATTTTTTCAGAATACTGGTAACTCGACGTACTTCACACGACGTGGGTGGCTTGACTTCGACGGGAACGGTATATGCGACCAATCGTTTGTGTAGTACGGGTCGAGTAAGGACTGAGTTATCGACAGATCAATACTCCATCGGTTTGACTCAGATGACAGGAATATCGTTTATGGCCGGTCAATACCCGGCCCAACGGTGATTCCGTGTCGTGAAACTGTAGGTGTATTTCAGAGCGTCAATACCGCGTCTGAAATTATCCTGACAGTCTTACCTGGTCGTTTAAAAACTTTCGTTGATACCGAAAGCCGACGGTGGTCCTGGTGGGTGTGTGCGAGATTACCCGGTAGTATTTGTGTAAAGCGTTCAAGACCAGAGTCAATATCTCTGGTCTACGCCTCGCACAACAAGGTGTTTCTACTGCTTTGTGCATGGTCTTTTATATCCGTCATGGTGGTTTCCTGCTACCATTAATCCATCCGGAGTGGGAGTTTAACAGGTTTGGTGGTAGATATCGTCATAGTGACAGTGGGGACAACTGGTTTTACGGGTGGAAATTAATAGTAACGTACTTGTGTCGTTACAATTTCTTCCAATAACTTAGGATAATATATTGAAGCCTAAGGTCTGACTTGGCTAGTTCGAATAAACGAATTATATTATAGCCGTCGCAAGTTCTAAAGCTGTATGTTCTTATTTTCTTCTTCTTCATGTACCGTCTCCATTACGGAGGTTGGCTATCATCATTGCTATTCTGACTTTGGAGGCTGCGGCCTTAAACAAGTCGGATGACGTGACATTAAACCATTTTCGCAGATTTCTAAGCCAGGATATTCTTCTCCTTCCAATAGATCTTCTTCCCACAATTTTCCCTTGTATTATGAGGTGCAGAATCTCATATTTTGAGCCTCTCATGACGTGGCCGAGATATTGCAGTTTTCTTCTTTTCACTTCATGTAGGATCTCTATGTCCTTCTTCATTCTTCTCAGAACCTCCAAATTGGTTATATGTTCCGTCCATGATATTCTCAACATCCTACAGTATGCCCACATCTCGAAGGCTTCAAGTTTTATTTAATAATATTACTAATTACTATACTATATTATTTTACTTAATAATAATTCGTATATTCGAACTAGCCAAGTCAGACCTTAGGCTTCAATATATTATACTAAGTTATCAGAAGAAATGATATTTTCAGTGGTTATAAAATATGTTATGTTGTTATAAATAAATTTCAGGACTCCGATCAGACAAATTGCCCTTTTTTGGACGGAATCCAATAATTTCAGGATATGTTTAGGTGCCGCACTCCTAATATGGGAACAGTATTCCAGAACAGGTCGGATCTGTGCCTTATATATCATAAGCAGATGACTGGAAGTAACTTTTTGGAATGCACATTTGGCAATGGACCTCACGTGATTTTCGCAAGAAAGTTTATTGCTGATAGTAATACCAAGCATCGAAATGGATGACTTCAATGGTATGGTTACTCCTGACCATATTTAGTCCATTGAAATGTTACATTTTTTAGGCCTTACCTTGCGTTTTTTTAGAGGACGCAATTTTATTTTTTTGATGTGTAGGGGGGGTCAGTGTAAAGCTAAAACCAAGTTTGTGGGGTCGCCACCCTTGTCCCACGGCCGCCATCTTGAAAATAGGGGTTGAAATGGTTTTTACGATATATCTCTTAAACTATTTATTTGATAAAAAAAATTTATTAACATTTTTTGTTGCAAACTAAATTCTCTACAACTTTTGTCCAGTAATTTTTTGTCGTAGAACTATAAATAAAAAAGTTATAAGCGAAAATCTTCAGAGATTCGAGAAAAAAATTTATATTTTTCGATATAACTTTTTTTTTTATCATTTTACGAAAAAATGATATCTGACCATTTTTGTAGATCGTTTTTGGAGGAACAACTTTTAATTGCATCATTTTTTCATTAATTCAATAGCTAAGGTTTTACAGCGCTCCGAAGTGAGTACTATTTTTCAATATTCTTAACTATACCTATATTATACGTGTGTATGTAATATGTCATCAGTTATTGTTTTTTTTTTATTTTGTTATTATAACTTTTTTAATTACAAATTTTGCAATATTATTAATAATTAATTATTGACTCTTTTCCCCACCAACCAAGAGGTAGAGTCTAGAGGCGCGTTTTTTTTTACGTGTTATCCCCAATAGGCATAATCCACGGTGATTTTCTAAATTAGAACTACTCCGTCCTCAGTCGTTTCGATGGACCAGGCTGCGGCTCAGCATCTGATCGGCTTTCTGAATTAAATACCAGTGGGAGAACTGGAGAAGGAAACGGTGTTAATGTCGGCGGTTCATCATCATGATTATAAAAAAAAAAGTTATATCGAAAAATATAAATTTTTTTCTCGAATTTCTGAAGATTTTCGCTTATAACTTTTTTATTTATAGTTCTACGACAAAAAATTACTGGACAAAAGTTGTAGAGAATTTAGTTTGCAACAAAAAATGTTAATAAATTTTTTTTATCAAATAAATAGTTTAAGAGATATATCGTAAAAACCATTTCAACCCCTATTTTCAAGATGGCGGCCGTGGGACAAGGGTGGCGACCCCACAAACTTGGTTTTAGCTTTACACTGACCCCCCCTACACATCAAAAAAATAAAATTGCGTCCTCTAAAAAACGCAACCCCAAATGTAACTTTTCAATGGACTAATTATGTCGTGCACAGTGAGATCGGCTTTTCTAGAGAAAAGACATTCTTGTGTTTTATTTGTTTTTAAATTCTATCACCAAGCTATTGGATTCCCATTCTAGAATTGTTGCCAAGTCCTTAATTAGGTTGTTGACATTTGTTTCTCGTTAATTTCTGGTCTCACGAGCAGATATAGGAGCCCTGGAAGAGAAAGCGATATGGAGGGTATTATCATCCGCGAAGCTGTGTACTGGACATAAAGCTGTTTTCAACACGTGGTTGATGTCAAGTATAATGTTGGAGCTAGAATTGATCCCTGCGGAACACCAGCATTTATAAGTAGAGAGTCAGATAAAACTATTAAAATAAAGAAAAATTAGGTATACGGAAACAGTCAAAAAGTCATAACTAAACAAAGTTGCTTTTTTTTAATGAAACACCCTGTATTTTATTTCATATTTAAATTTTTCTCAAAATTCTAAACAAAATTATTATAGCCCATAATTCTGATTATATTACTATGAAATTACATTTAATTTTAATTTTATTTTGGTATATTGACGATTTTTCGTTATGGTTTGTATAGTAGATTGGCATTAAGTACCACTTTTTTTTATAATTTTAGGGGAAGCCACGTGTGCCGGGCATCATTCAACTGTTCATGGAGCTAGGTTAAGCGGAATAAGGGAAGCAGAGAGAATAATTCAACTCACAAAACAATATGAAGGACCACCTCCGAGTGAATGCAACTAGGATTTTTTTTGGTTTTAAAATTTGCTTTATTTTGATGCTACATTGAACAATTTTTAAACGCTATTCACATCAATATCCTCACATCTAAAAACAAATAAATTAAGTCTAGCCCATATCTTAAATAGAGGATTAAGTATTAATTTTTTTTTAAATAAATGAATAAATTTTATTTAAATAATTGTAAAGCCATTTTCGACCATTTACAAAATGATTAAATTAATCCAAAACAGTGGGTACCTACTTCAAGCTGCAAAAAATAAAAAGTAAATTTAAAATAAATGGTAGTTAATATTTATTATTTAGCCAATTTCAACTAAATTTTTTAAATTGAAATTTATCATACCAGAAATTAACAAATACGTTAAGAATTTAAAAAAAAATAAAATTTCACAAATAATATTGAATGTTTAAGATGTGAATGCTCGAAAATGCTAGTTTTAAAGCATCTAAAAAGTAATTTAAAATACCTACATTTAACAGAAAAACAATGAGCGTTTTTAAAATTATTGTACTAAATAAAGTTATTTTTATATTGTGCATTGTATTAAATACAATAAAATGTGCATTTGACGATACGGTAAATTTTTTTAATTTTTAATTTGAAACATATTTCACAGTTTTTTTTTAATAGGGATCTTTTTTGATGAATTAAATTATAAAAACTTTTACTTTAATATTTTTTTTATATTTCATTTAATTAGACGTTAAATCAATTTAAAAAATATTAAAGTTTTTATAAAAAATAATCTGGTGTCATTGAAATTAACGAAGCAATTACATATAGTTAAAAGTTGTCATTGGTACTGACGAAAGAAGATCTTTTTAAAAAAAACACGAGCGAGCATTACAGTAGTCGCATATGATGTGTAACATTTGACATCTCACCTTAGTAATAAGCAATTTTTAAATTATATTCTAAAAAAAATGGGTCAGGTATTATTTGAAATGATTTTTCATACCAAACAATTATTCTTACATATTGTGAAAGGCTTTCGCGACCATCGTTTATTGGTGAATGGTTTTTGGGTTTTTTGGCCGTCGTAGGTCGACGTTTCGCCATCTCGAGTGGATGGCATCTTCTGGAGCACCTTCAACGAAGAATTATATGAACAGATCGATCGAGTTTCAATGGGCAGCCCGTTACCACCAGCGATCGCGAATTTCTTTATGGAAAAACTGGAAAAGATAGCTTTGGACAACTGAAACCGAAAGTATGGTTTCGATATGTAAATGACACCTTTGTTGTTTGGCTTTATGATAGAGACAGCTTCAACGAATCTAACGCCCAAGTTAACAACATACACCCTAGCATAAAATTCACAATGGAAATAGAGAACAACAAAGAATTGGCATTTCTCGATGTCCTAATTGTAAGGAAAGAGATACAACTAGGACATACCGTATACAGAAAATCCTCCCACACAGATCGTTATCTTTACAATACATCCAATCACCACCCTTGCCAACGAACAGGAGTTATAAGAACTTTGGTAGAAAGGGCAATAAGAAACTGTTAAACAGATCATTTAAATGAAGAACTGAATCACCTTAAGAACACCCTTATATCAAATGGATATAATGTAATAAATATAAATCAATACATCGAAAGCCTAGCATTAGAGGGACATAAGCGATGAACTAAGTTGTCGTGAAGTCACTTCTAAAGCGTTTTACTCTACATTCCTCGAGTGACAGATAGAATCGGCCAGATTGTAGGAGAATATAACATCAAAACTAGAATGATTCTCCGCAATGTGACCAATTCCTGAACAGCCCTCAAATATGCCCGCCCACCAAAACGTATATAACCTGCGATCGTGACATACAAATGTCACAAACCGTCGTCAGCCCTAAAAAAGCAGACATATCTTTAGAAGATGCTATCCACTCGAGATGGTGAAACGACGAGTATTAACTCAGACCTACGACAGCAAAAAAACCCAAAAAACCATTCACCAATAAACAATAATTGTTTTTAATAAAAATTGTATTTTATTTAATTAACACTGACAATGACAGAAATCGACCTCAAAATTTAAAAAAATCTAAATACTGAAATATTTTATTCGAATAATTATTTATTATTACTAACTTGAATTTTTTATCAATGATCTGCACTTTATTGAGACTTATTATCAACAGTAAATATTTATTTATATAGTTTACGCATGTAAGAGCAAACTTAAAACACAACACGGAAAATTGGTTGACGTCTATCTGATGGCCAACTCTAACCGCGCGCTCATTAATCAAATCAACTTTTGGAAAAGTGGTTAACATCTATCTGACGGCCAACTCTAACCGCGTGCTCATTCGTCAAATCAAATAGCGCGTGCTTCCGTGACTTCCTGTTACTGTTACTGCTACACATTTCCGAAATCACTCCCACAAATTGCTAGTAAGCGAGAGGAAAGATGTTACACATGCAAGAAAGCGAGAACAAAGATGTAACACATCAAAAAGTGAGCCGTCACTGGACACATGGCAGATGTAAAACAAGGAAATTATTTAATTAAGTTTTACAAAAAAAAAGGATGCAATGAAGGGCAAATACACAAAGTTAAAATTATAGAAAACAATTTTGATGTAAAAGATCTAATGACGCTGAGGGGTAACAACGACTGTTGGTGCCGCGATGCCGTGATGCGAAAGCTTCGTATAGCCCCGTAACTACTCGGCTCGCTCCGTCGATTAAGCTTCGCCTACGTTCAATATTGCATCCTTTTTGTAAAAAACTTAATTATTTTTCAATGACATTTAATTTCCATGTTTCACATCTGCCAGGCATCCCGTGACAGCTCACTTTTTAAGTTTTATGTCATCAAGAAATAAACGAAATTACGAAATAAACACTGTACGAGACGAGACGAGACTTCGCATAACGCTACACAAGGAGCTGCTCGGAAAGTTTGCACCACTCTGCACACACAAGCAGCTGCTCAAACGGAGCGAGCCGAGTAGTTACGAGGCTGCCCGAAGCTTTCGCATCACGGCACCAACAGTCGTTTCTACCCCCCAAGCGCGCCATTAGATGACCACTTTTTAATGTTTTTAAGTTAATCTTAATTTTTCTTCTCGCAGTTTATTCCCATTTTAAAAAACTGCATAATTTATTATATTTTTTACATGATTTTGATTTTTGAACCCAATACTAGATATCCAAATCGTATTTAATAATTTGTATTGTAATGACTTTATAGTTTCTATTTAATATTTTGTTATAGTAAACACAGTTCACAGTTTTTGCACTAGTTATTGATAATTCGTTAATGTAGCTACTTTGTAATTTGTTCCTATTTAAAGTTATGGTTAATTGTTTTGAAGCCATTTTTCCGATTTTTATTTTTGACGTTAGTGATACTTTAATTGTATATACGAGGGCGGTTTGATAAGTCAGTGACTTTTTGAATAAAACAAATTTTTTTCCGCAAATAAACATTTTTCTACATAATAACCGTTTAGCTCGATACATTTAGTCCAGCGTTTTTCTAATTTTTTTATTCCCTTCAAATAATAGGTTTTTTCAAAGCTCTCAAAATACGCGTTTGTTTCGGTAATGACTTCTTCATTCGACTGAAATCTTTTACCGCCCAGCCATTTCTTTAGGTTTGGAAACAGAAAATAGTCGCAGGGGGCTAAATCTGGAGAATATGCTGGATGGGGTAGCAGTTCGTATCCCAATTCGTGGATTTTGGCCATTGTGACTAGACAAGTGTGCACACGTGCATTGTCTTGATGGAACAGCTTTTTCTTTTTCGCAAAATGCGGCCGTTTTTGCTTCAAATCAACGTCGAATCTGTTTAAAAGCATTGAATAATTTTCGCCGGTGATCGTTTTACTTTTCTTGAGGTAATCGATGTGAATGACACCGCGTACATCCCAAAAAACTGTGGCCATGACCTTGTTAGCTGACAGACTCTGTTTCGCCTTCTTTGGTCCACGTTCACCCCGAGCAACCCACTGTTTCGATTGTTCCTTGGTCTCTGGCATGTTGTGATGGATCCATGTTTCATCCAAAGTAACAAAACCGCGCAAAAATTCGTCCGGATTACGGCTGGACATCGCTAAACACTCTTTTGAAGTAGTCCCACGATTGCGCTTATGGTCAAGTGTGAGCAATCGCGGCACCCATCTCGCAGAGAGTTTTTCATGTCCAAATATTCGTGTAAAATATGATGTACCTGTTCAGTTGAGATGCCTACAGCATGAGCCAACTCACGCACTTTCATTCTCCGATCATCCAATATCATTTCATGGATTTTATCGACGATTTCCGGCGTGATCACTTCTTTTGGGTGACCTGGACGTTCGGTGTCACTAGCGCTGGTACGACCACAACGGAACTCTGTAAACCACTTCTTAACCATTGAAATTGATGGTGCCGAGTCCCCGTAGTATTTATTAAGTCTTTCCTTAGTTTCAGTGATGGATTTTTTACGTAAAAAGTAATGCTTAATCAGCACACGAAATTCACTTTTTTCCATTTTTGTAAAAATTCACGAGGTTGTCTGCTTTGAACGGCTATCAAACACCAACTGCACGACGTAGCTTGCTGAAAATTAGAAAGTTGCCCACTGATAGATTATAGTTGACGGCAGCACTGTTGCATTTGAAGTAACTGCGCGGGAAATTCAAAAAGTCACTGACTTATCAAACTGCCCTCGTAGTTATTTTCACGTGCACTTGAGATAATCTATTACTCTCTCTCTCTCTCTGAGACACATGTGCGTAAATCATTTGTGCGAGTCACGTTTGTTATGCTAAAGTGTAATAGTCACATTATTGATCGAGTTAAGAAAATACTCATGTCCGGCAATTTCATAGCTTAAATTTTACCGGTTTTGGAGTGACAATTCTCGGTTATGTTTATGTGCGTTTGTTATAAATCTACTAATATGACAGCTAATAGTTTTTCCTGATGGTTTTCCTATTACTAGCATTGTCTGAACTTTCTCTTTTATTATAATACTGTAATACAAAAATGTCGCCCCTACGTACCTAAGCTACCGTTTAGTTTTATTTCATAATCATTATTTCGTTAGAAAATACTTATGTTGTACATTTTGCTTCGCCATTGGAGGGTAAGCTATTCGAGCTTAGACAAGGAAAGATGGTCGAATTAACTTATTATATGTAGTTGTTATGACGACACGCCAAGAACGGTATAAAGGACCATAGTTATATTTACAAATTAAGAGTGTGTCAACCTTACAGTTTTACTGGTTATGCCACTGATTTAGATATTCATCATTACGGATCCGACTATAACAATGCTGTGACGTAGAAATTCGATTTAAAATTGAAACATATTTTATTACAAACCTAAAGATTTATAAATATTTTGGCATGTATATAATATATAAATTAACAACAATACTGCAATATATAGTACGACCAGCAAGTATCTGCAATTTTTTGATTTTTTGTTAATGCATGCTAATTTTAAATCGATTAAGAAAACTATATGATTATACTAAAAATGTGAAGAGTATATGGTTAACACTCAATTTGGATTCCGAAAGGCAACAGGAACAAGAGAGGCATTCTTTTGCATACAAGTTATATTTGAAAGATGCAGAGATATGGACTGTGACATACATGCAAGCTTTGTGGACTATCGGAAAGCTTTTGATGGAGTAAAACATAACAAGTTAATAGAAGTGTTAAAGAAGATAGGTATTGACAACAATGACCTCCGGATAATAAAAAATCTCTACTGGAATCAAACAGCACAAGTTAAAAACAAAAGTCAGATGACTGATGAAATAAAAATTCAACGTGTCGTGCGACAAGGGTGTGTGTTGTCACCACTTTTATTTAACATATATTCAGAAAAATAATTTAATAATGCGCTGTGTGATTTAACAGTAAACATTCTTATAAATGGTAAATAAATCAACAACATCCGATTCGCAGATGATACAGTAATATTCGCCGACAAAATAGAGGACCTACAAAATTTGATGAGCCAGCTTTCAATGCACATCACGAATATGGAATAGATATAAATATGAATAAAACCAAATACATAGTGATAAGCAAAAATCCACCACTATCCAGGCTCTCTCTATCTCTCCTCGGTCCTACTACCTCCACAAGTGTTTGGTGACACTATGCTTCTACCATTTTTATAGCAATTTTCCAGTCCTCTCTGTTCTGGGCTAGTTCTGTGGCCTCATGCAGAGAGAATCCAGTCAAGCTTGTGATTCCGTCAAAGCATCGGGTTGGAGATTTTCCTCTAAATGGTGCGTGTATTAGCAAGTAAGTAATTTGTTTTGTAGAAAATATAAATTTTTTAAATAATAGTATTATTATTTGTTGATTTTTTTTCTGATTCCATATACTTTTTGGTCGCACTATATTAGTTACAATTTTTTTAAGACCCTCAAGAATAAAAAAAAACTATAAGGTTACTAAAAATACAGGAGCGTCATTTCATGTCAAATCGACCCCTTTTAATTTGGATTAATTTTTGTCAGAAGTTTTTTTTTATCATAAAACAAAGTGTGGCCAAGGTGAAGAAATTAATAAAAATTATTTTAAAATTATTCAAAATTTATTAAAAAAAAAATTGTTTGCAGCTCAATGCAATAATATCGGGCAAATAAGATTTGTTATTTTAAGCAATAAATTTCATCTAAAACATAAGAATGTAAAAATAGTAACATAACTAAAATTGATTTTATGAGGTATTATCAGAAATTAAAACAAGGTAAGTCTTTTAAACAATCGTCCGTGTATAAATTAAACAAACACGACGAAGTCACATTTCCCTGTCTAACACCTTTTTCAATGTTAAACCAGTCCGTGTAAGCTCCGGTTATCCTGACACAATTATTAACAATGCGAAAATGAGTAAAAAACGACCTATGTAAAGAGTTTGGATTTAAAATAATACCATCTATAGTCCGTTCATAATTTGTCGATAGCACAAAATGTGCGTCCAAGTCATAAAACGGCCGTAATAGTCGTAAAATCATAGGCGGAGGTTCCTGAGGTGTTTATTCATGTCCGTACACAATTTGTTGATAGCTCACTGCAAGTTTGACCCTCATTAGGTTTAGTACGTTTTTGATCGCATTTAATTTACGGCTCGTTGGTGTTTCGGCGTCTACGGCAGTAATTAACGTCTCTAATATTTATTTTGCGAATTTTGTGCAGTGCGTGAGTAACTTTTTTTCATATTCCTACAAACATATACGTACCTTTCGTTCCTGCTTGTTTTGTTTGATTGCTTGCGATGGCTTCGTCATCATCATCAACATCATCAAGTTTTACACCGGTACTGTTGCGTACAGTCAGTAAGTCTGTCTATTCACCAAGAGAGAAGACTATTGTTTTGAACGTTCACGATGCTCTGCTTTCTCAGAATCCCACAAACACTGTTCAAAACATAATCAAGAGTTGTGCCCACATGACGGGCGTAGGGAAGTCAACAATATATAGGTTCCTATCAGAAAGAAAAAAACAAGGTATAGCTAACCCAAATACAAACGAATACTTAAAGAGGGGGAGAAAACCTATTGAAATTGATGAATTTGCCAAAAATGGTATTCGAAGGAAAATTCACGAATTTTTTTACAAAAAAGAAATACCCAACTTAAACAAAATTTTACAAGAAGTTAGAGACGACCCGGATTTGCCTCATGTCGGACGAACCAAATTGTGGCAAGTTTTAAAAGAATTAAATTTCCGGTGGGAGAAATCAGACCGAAAATCACTTTTGATTGACCGGGAAGAGATAATATGTTGGAGAAGAAAGTATCCAAGATCTATACGAAAATTTCGGGCTGAAGGAAAGCCAATTTACTATCAGGACGAAACGTGGGTAAACGCAGGTCATACTCTCACTAAAATTTGGTCAGATAAAAATATATCAAGCTCCAGGCAAGCCTTTATGGAAGGTTGGTCTACTGGTATTTCCCCACCCTCTGGTAAAGGCAGTAGATTAATAGTTTCTCACATTGGCAGTGAAAAAGGATTTGCTAAGCATGGTTTGTTGGAATTTCAATCCAAAAGCACAAAAGACTATCACGAGGAGATGACAGCTGATGTTTTCGAAGAGTATTTTGAGCAGATGATTGAACATATACCACCAAACTCAATTATAGTATTAGATAATGCACCTTATCATTCACGACTAGTAGAAAGACTTTCAACGACTGCGTGGAAGAAACAGGATATCATTGAATGGCTGCGGAATAAGTCCCTGCCTTACAACGATGGAATGGTTAAAGCAGAACTTTTAAAAATTGCCCGGCAACACAAATCTAAGTTCAAGAAATACGTAGTTGACAAAATGGCGGAAAGACGAAACATCACAGTCCTTAGACTTCCACCCTACCACTGCGAATTAAATCCAATTGAACTCATTTGGGCACAAATGAAAAGCTATGTGGCTAGAAAAAATACGTCATATAAAATACAAGCTGTACGTGAATTGTTATATGAGTCTTTACAACATATTACAAAACAAAATTGGCGAGATGCAGTAAGACATGTAATAGAAGAAGAACAAAAAATGTGGGATCTTGACAATATAATTGATGCGACTGTAGAGACACAACCGCTAATTATTAACCTGCAAGACGACTCGGATTCCGAAGATGATCCTGTTTATTTTGAATTTGAATAGTTTTGTAAGTAATCGTAGTTTATATCATTTAAAAATAGGTATTAATTAAATAAATGTATCTTTTACAAATTGCAAGTAACTTTTTATTTTTAAATAAAATAAAGAAATTTTATTAAAATAAAAATACAATTTACAGTACCTACAGTTTAAGAATATTAATATATTTATTTATTTAAAGTAACGTAATGATTTAATCATATACTCTACGACACTGGTCAGTCACTTCCACTCAAAATACCTACATAATCGGATTAAAAGTTCTATAGCTGTATTGTATTTCTTCAGATACAAGGTGGGTTAGTCGAAAACATCTTAAACTGCCAGTTTTAGGTTGGTTTTTGTTATTATATCATACTACCTGTCCTCTCTGTATTTCAGTTCTCTAATGAGGGTCAAACTTGCAGTGAGCTATCAACAAATTGTGTACGGACTATAGATAAAAATGTATTGTAATTATGCTGTTATTTTTATATTTGAATTGCTTGAAATTACAAAACTAACTTTTTTTTATGCCTTTACTTTATTTGAAAGTGGCAAAATTTTTTTTTATTAAAATCCAAAAATTTATATCTATCTAGATTGTACCTATTTAGATTAGATTAACTAAAGGCATAATATGAAAATAATTAAGCCAAAAACTTATTGCTGAACTTTGATTTTTACAATTTGTAGTGAAATTTTCAATTCCGCAACTTTCGAAGCCTCTCATTTCCTTTCTAATCATAACATCTTTACAGATGTGTTGTGACTCATATTAACGAGGTTCAATGTTTTGGATGGCTTTCTTGATTGCATCTCGCCATTTATCTCGATTAGATGACATGTGAACCGCTTGTGGGAGAATAGCATTTAATAATTTTTTGGTAACATCCACCCATCGATTTGGCGATCGGCCACGCATTGTGTTTCCTTCAGGTTTTCCCTGTTCAATCAGCCTTTCCATATTCTCACTCCGACTAATGTCTCCGAAAAATGTAAGAATCGAGAGTACACGATACTAGACAAACGTTTTGACGGACATATTTCTTGTAAAACCGAAGCATTTGTTCTATGTGCGGTCCAGGACACTCTCGACATTCGTCGCCATGTCCACATCTTAAATGCATCAATCCGACGACGATCTTCTTCTTTGACAGTCCAAGATTCTGAAGCATATAGAAAGACCGAAAAGACAAAGGTACTCACTAGATTGATTTTAGTTTTTTTTGTGATATTTCGATCCCTCCATACTTTATTTAACTGCGTCACTGATGACCTAGCAAGCTGAATAGGCCTTCTTATATCGCCATCACATCCCCCGGTATTTTTTATTAGGGCTCCAAGATAGACGAAACTGTTGACAACTTCACAGTGTTCAATAGTCCGAGTTTCAGGGTAGTTGTTATGTTCTCTATTAATGATCATAGTTTTGGTTTTATTATAATTTCTCTGTGAGGCAGCTATTAAGCTCGTATCATCGCCAAACCTTAAGTTAGACGATTTTGCGCCGCCAATATTTACTCCACCATACCAGTCCTCTAGAACCTGTCTCATAATAAATTCGCTATAGATATTAAAAAGGAAGGGTCGAGAGAACACAGCCCTGTCTCACACCCTTGCATGTGGCACCTTCATCAAACAAGCATTTATCAACCCTAATCCGTGCAGAATTATTGTTATCATATAATTGTTGTATGAGATACACTAAATCGTCTGGGACACCCATTGACAACATAATAGACCAGAGCTTTTCCTATTTTACGTTATCAAAAGCTTTGCTATAATCGACAAAACATAAATACGTAGGAGTATAGAACTCTCTCGACTTCTCAATAATTTGTCTAATATTCAGAATTTGCTCCCTAGTGTCTCTTCCCCTTGTGAATCCAGCTTGTTCAGGAAGTATCTACCATAGAAGATAGTGTTTCAAACAGGATCAAAGAATCTACAGGAAAACTTTGCTAGTATGAGATATCAAGACAAGTAATCTGTAGTTGTCGCAGTTATTGGTGTCACCTTTTTTATGAAGTGGAACAAAGACTGATGTTCTCCAGTCATCTGGTGATAAACCAGTCTTCCATATTTCCTGACATAACTAATATATTATTCTTAAGCCTTCCTGTCCCATGGACCTTAGTGCGTCGGCTGTTATATCATTAATTCCAGTAGACTTATTAGATTTTAATTTGTTTATGTCAGCTTGAACCTCCGAGAGCAGAATATCCGGTTCAAATTGGGTGATGTTTGGGTGATGTTGTTCTCACGATTCTTAAGATAGTCATTGTCAGCATAAAGATCCATACAATACTGATGCCAGACCACAATCACCTGATCTAGATCAGCAGCCAAGTTTCCCTCTTTGTCTTTAACTGTCCAATTCTTTGGTTTAAATTTACAGGCAAGAAGTTTAATTTTCTGAAACAAGTCTCTGGAAGTATTACAGTTGAAATGAGATTGTATTTCTCTACATATTTCTTGTTTTTGTCACTTCGGCACAGCCTTTAAATTTGCCTTGTATACTCATTATATTTAGTTACTTTGTCTTTTGTATGTAGATTCGAAGCTTTCAATGATCTTCGTTGTTCTATCACATGAAGGGTTTGTGGGTCCAACCATGGTTGTCTTGGAATAGAGTTTCGTCTACTTTGAGATTGAGTGATAGCATCTGTAATACATCTTGTGAATGATTGCCACACAATATCTGAATTTATAGGAGCTGGATTTAGTAATACCACATCATCTGCTATATTTTGTTTAACCTAGGTCTGGTAGGATGCTGCATCAGTGATCTTGGGTAGTGTTTTATGTATAGTTCTCTGACATTTTTTAAAAGATTGTTGAAGTATGTACATAAGGAGTTGGTGGTCGGAGCTGCAATCTGAGCCTGGTAACGTCTTACACAACCTTATGGATGATCTCCAATTTGTAGTGAAATTTTCAAATTCGGAACTTTCGAAGCCATACATCCTAATAATATAGATACTACACAAAATTTTAAAAACATAAATTCGTTGACTTTAAAAATAAATAGTGTTAAAGATTCTGGGCCATATTTTGTATTTGTACAATCATCGAAAAGGACTCATCAGATACGTTGATACTTTTTTCTCTGAAAACTTTTTGCTTGAAAACATCGAATGCGATAAGACAAAAATTGATAACGTTGAACGAATGAAACGAAAGGTTATTGAACAGGATGGAACAGGATATCGCCCTGTCTGTCATCGCAGGTAATGCACCCATCGACCTATGGCGGCTGACAGGGCCGAGGACGTGGCGACGGAAGATAGCAGCGCGGAGACCCATCGCTACCAGACTCAGTGGTCCAGGAGAACTGAAGAGGAGTGGCAGAGAAGATGGGTTGTAGCAAAGAAGGGTCGGTGGACCCATCGCATTATCCCCAACGTCAGCGAGTGGACGGATAGAAAGCATGGCTTCGTCAGCTTCCACCTGACCCGGGTACGGCTGTTTCGCAGCTACCTTTACCACGTTCACGTCTAACAAAGCGTGGTGTGCCCGGCGTGTTCTGGTCATGGCGAGGACGCAGAGCATTGCCCCTGATTCGACGACGAACGGCTGAGGCTACAGGCAGCATGTGGTGGTCCCATGACCCTAGTAGGTCTAGGAAGATGCATGTTGATGTCGCAGCAGTGCTGGAACGCAGTGAAGATCTTTGCTGCGGCCGTCTTGGTGCGGCTCGGAGCCACAAGAAGAGAAGAGGAGAAAAAAATGCGACGACATCGCTTGCTCCAAAGTAAGTAGCAGGGCTTTTTAAGGCAAGGCTGTCCCGCCCTGCGAAGTAATGCCTAACGGCGGATCCTACAGGAGGAATCAATAGCCAAAAGTGAAGAGTGTTTTTAGTAGGTTAAAGAACTACACTTTTCCCTGCACCGGTTGGGGAAGTTGGACATGATGCCTTTTCCTCACACTTTGGATAAAAAAAACACCCAACCATTGGTCGATTTGACATATAATAAATGACCCAAGTATTTTCTAATAAAAAAGGTTATATATAATTTAAAAAAATTTTATAAGAAAACATTGACTTTATTACCTACATATTTTATTGTTATAAATAAATTAGATTATATATTTGAAATCAAACATTTATAATAAACCTTTTAAAGAGTTTTAAATTTTTTTTAATATCTATAACGACAGGTAAGAAATATTGTCAGATTTAATAATTAAACCAATTTTAAATTTAACAGTATTAAAAATGGATTGTCAATTTTTTTTTACTGATGGACACAAAAAATGTAACAATTGGTGCGTATTTTTTTAATATAAATAACTAAAATAAATATTTGCTAAAACTAACAACAACAATTATACAACAACTTCGATGAGACAAACATGTAATATTATGCAGTACAGCTTATAAGTTACGAGTCACGGGTTCAACCATAATTTTTATTTTGATGTTTCTTATTCCTTTTTTGACAAAACTTCGTCAGCAGCTTCCCTAATTTCTTTCCAAGAAATATCAATATCCGACTGTTCAGTATTCTTTGCACATATAGCTAATCTCAAAAAATATACTTCCTTAATTTTAGAAGGAACCAAATGTATAAGTCCTCTTCCGTTAATTCTCTTTAACAAGGTCTCATTTATTTCGTTAGATGCTTTAAGCTTAAAGCAAACTAATCCCATAACAACTTCTTGAGTTATCTCGAACCGATCATCGGATCTAACTAAAGATTCGAAATAATGAGCTAATCCTATGTGCTTCCTAATGTGAGCCTGTAAATTTTCAATGCCAAACAATCTTAAAACAAACCACAACTTTAAAGATCTGAATCTTCTTCCCAATGGAATCTGCCAGTGACGGTAATCCGGCGCTGAGCCTTGTTGGTCGTGTTTGAGATAGAGAGGATCCACGTTGAATGCGTCTATCAACCAAGTTGGGTCTTTTAACCACATAGCAGAACAGTCAAAGTTCACCAACATCCATTTGTGGGGATTAAAATTAAAAGAATCCGCTCTTTCTATGCCAATCATTAGGTATCTGCAAAAATTAAATTTATAATTAAATTACACAAATACATATGAAAAATGAATATAAACCAGTATCCAACTGTACATTTATAAAGTACGAAAGTAAATTCCCCTAATATTTTTAAACAAATTTCGCAGATAACAAATTTTATTTTATAAGGGACTTTTTGTTTGGAAATTAAGGGTCAATATTTTTATTTGTTGGCACGGTTAATTTTGCAACAAAATCTGTTCTTAATGACTTTATTGTATACAAGAAAGGTAGGTAAGTAATCCAAACAAATTTCACTAATTAACTAAGCTAATAAGCTTTAATTTGGCCTGTTGATTCATTTTTGTTAGATTTTTTGTTAGATTTCTAAAAAAGTTATTAATAATCCTGTGTTATCATTATAGTGGATAGCGACATTTAAATCGTATAGTACCAATTGTAATTTCAAGTAGTGTATCTATACCTAAAAGACCGCAAAAATGCCACGTCGTGTTTTAGATGCATTAATATTAAATGCAAAAGTAACAACAAACAGAGACGTTCACTTGCTCTTCGTGGATCTTACAAAGGCCTATGATAATGTTCCGGTATAAAAGCTATGGCAGGTACTAGAAAAGTCGTCCATAAACAACACGGTTATAGTAGCAATAAAAAAACTTTATGAGCAAGCTACATCACGGATAAAAATAGGGAATAACCTATCCGAGAGCTTTCTTGTTACGAAAGGACTACGACAATGCTGCTGTTTATCACCCACTCTTTTTAAAATATATTTAAATGAAGCTTTAAAAATATGGAGAAGCTGTAGTGAAATGTAAGTACAAATAAATGACGCAAATACTCTATATACGCTTCACTTCGCTGACGACCAAGTGATGATAGCACAGGACAAGGAAGATCTGGAATTTATGACAGTCAGGCTTCTCAAGGAGTATAAAGATTGGGGACTACAGGTAAACAAGGCAAAAACCAAATATTTAGGTATTGGAACAGCGTCAGAGGAATTGCACTTAAATGACAACGATGCCATAGGGTCATGCAATAAATATACACACCTTGGAACACAAATTGACAAAACAGGACGTACAGAGAGTGAAATCGAACAAACAATCGTAAAGGGGAAAAATATTATAGGCTGTCTAAACTCAATATTATGGTCAAAACAAATTTCTTATGAAAGGAAACATTTTCTTTATAATTCCGTCTTTAAAAGTATAGTAATGTACGTCTTTTAACTTTGGAGATGGATTTCTGGCAAAGAGCGGCCGGGAAATCAAAAATGGAAATCATATCGAATGCTCGAATAAGAAAAATTATTAATGTGGAACATACGATTGTTGACATTCAACAAAAGCAGTTAACATGGTATGGCCATGTAAAGAGAATGACAGATGAAAGGCTCCCAAAACTAATACAACAATGGTTATTTACCGAAAGACGACGCAGAGGTAGACCAAAAACTACATGGATAAGTGGAATACAAAGAACTATGTCGGAAAGAGATTTGCATTCGGGAGATTGGGAGGATAGAAGACGCTGGAGGCTGGGAACCGGAAGGCGTAGGACGCTATGAAACCTAATCTATATATATATATATATATATATATATATATATATATATATATATATATATATATATATATATATATATATGGGAAAAATGTATAACTAATTTTTTAAAAATCAGCTAATTCTGCTGTATGTCACCTGGTCAGACCAGCGGATTGGTGAGCGTTCTCTTGGTTCTTTCCCCTCTATCTTGCCTAGTGTAACCAGCTTTTATCTGTTGTCTGGTGGCCTTCGGGCGACATGACGAAAATGGCTAAGGACTCGTTGATAGGAGATCCTTGACAACCTGGTTCTGATTTTGAGATAGTCGAGAATGGATCTGTTGATTCGTTTTGATGTCCACCGTATGCGCAATATTCTCCTACAATGCCACATCTCAAAAGCCTCGATCTTTTTTCGGTCAGCTGCATGTGTAGAAGACGATTCCGAGCCGTACAAAAAGATTGAGATTACCAGAGATCGCAGGATTCTCATTTTTGTGGTATTACAGACACCTTAGTCCAGCCAAATCCTGGTCATCTTACTCAGGGCCATTTGCGTGCGTCTCCGAATCTCCCTGTTTTAGCCTCCCCGATCTCTGTTCAAAGAACCTAGGTAAACAAACTCGCTTACGAATTCAAGTCTGAGAGTTCTTCTCTATGTGAAAGTATTCTAGCTCGATCAGCTATCATACATTTTGTCTTCACCTTGTTGATAAAGAGACCAACCAGCTCGCTCGCGCGCTTTATCCTGTTACACAGTGCAGCAAGTTCCTGTTCTGAGGAAGCAAATAATGTTGTGTCATTCGGATATCGAAGGTTGCTGATCTTGTTGCCTCCAATTGAGATGCCTCCCTACCACTCTTCTAGAGCTGTCCTTGTATTCTCACCGTAGATGTTAAATAGAATAGACAAAAGAATACATCATTGCCGGACTTTCTTTTGGAGTTTAAAGGGTCCTGACACTACATCGTTAACTCGCACCAATTACCCGCCATCTGTGTATAAGTTCGCAAGGATGTCGAGGATAGGGACTTTACAAATGAGATATTTTAGGCGAGTGCATTGTTCTGATGAAGAATCTAACATTTCTCCTGCCAATTATTTGGTCGACTTCGTCTCAAACGTTTTTAAAGTCTTCCAAAACTTGGTGAGGAAAGTGATGTTAATGCGGGAATGAACCGTATCTTACGTTCAAAAAAGTATGGGTATCTTAATACCAATGATAAAAAATGCAAAACAATAACAAAGAAACGTCTTATCGATCTCTGCTGGGTTTGTCTACTTGGAAGACAGGTTGCAACGGACGACCGTCTCCGGTTGCCTCTCAGGATTAATTTAATGTGGGAATCATTTAACCAAACGCTATTATTAATATTGCCAACACGAATGATTTCTCCGGATGATGTTTATTTTGCCTGTTCGAAATTCAACTCTCGACTCGAACGATACAAAAGTCTCTATTCTATTTAAGCGGTTTTTTATCAAGATGTACTAAGAATTTTGAAATGACGTGATACTGGATTTTTTCTTTTCATATTTTTTGACGCAACGCTTATACAGTCCCTTTCTTTTATATTACTAAATTTAAATACTAAAACAAAAAAGCGAAACGAGTCTTCTTTAAAAGATAATGTGACATCCTTTAAGTGACATTTTAATTGTAAATGTGTTTATACTGTTTATAAGGCAACAAGTCCTAAATCTTTATTGTTAGGTTCCGTATTTTACAAATGACACGCGTTTTTTACCTGTATTCTGGACAAATAAAAGCAGATCCAGCGTATGCGGCATCAACGTGAAGCCAAACATTATTTTCATTACAAACTGGACCCATTTCGTCTAATTTATCGAAAGTGCACGATGAAGTTGTTCCCAAAGTTGCTACAGCCTAAAATAAATGTAACATAAAAAACTGTTAAATAAATATCAATTACGGAAAACAGTCATGGATTTTAATTTTTAAAAATACACGTACAGTGACAATTAATAAAATGGTTTGGACGGTAATTAAATGATATCTAGTTTAATATACAGGGTGATTCATTAAAAATGGACAATTTCTGAACTACACACATACTACACACCAAAATATGGCGATTGAGCTTAGCATGTCTTATACAAATGTTGCAGGTTTACGAGATACAGGGTATTTAAAGTTGAAATTTTAATTTGAAATATCGTAATAATTTTGTGATTTTAAGCAGCATCGTCTTGAAAATTGACAACTTTATGTTTTTTGGCATGAAAATTACGAATTTTATGCTGAATTTAGCACTATTCATACAGGGCGTTAGTTACACCTTGTTACTTAGGTAAATTACAACATATCTTTTTGCCTAATAAGTTATAACTAAAATGACTAGAAAATCTAAAAGGCAATTTAATTTTGAATAAAAAAAGGTACTCTTGTTTATTTCATGTAACTCTATCAGTTTTTGAGTTATTTGCATTTTAAACAATCAATGAATTTTGTTTATTGTGAAATGAATTTATTCCTTTAAATTACTACTATGCGGGGTAACAACAGTAAAGCCAACAATCAGTAGAGTAATAAAAGAAAAATTCAAAGTAAATGCTCAAAATGCCCTCCTTTCACTTCAATACACTTTGTAAGGCGTCTCATTAAAGATCTTTGAATATTAAATAACATTTGTCGATTATTTTTTAATAATATTAGCAGCTTCTTGAATTTTCTGTCGTAATTCTTTGATGGAATTAATAAATGACTAGAAAATCTAAAAGCCAGTTCAATTTTGAATAAAAAAGGTACTCTTGTTTATTTCATGTAACTCTCATCAGTTTTTGAGTTATTTGCATTTTAAACATTCAATGAATTTTGTTTATTGTGAAATGAATTTATTCCTATAAATTACTACTATGCGGGGTAACAACAGTAAAGCCAACAATCAGTAAGAGTAATAAAAGAAAAATTTAAAGTAAATGCTCAAAATGCCAGCCTTTTACTTCAATACACTTTGTAAGGCGTCTCCTTAAAGATCTTTGAATATTAAATAACATTTGTCGATTATTTTTAATAATATTAGCAGCTTCTTGAATTTTCCTTATAGCTAGTGGTACATCTTCTAGTAGTGTGTTTAACTGTTGTTCAAGGAAGTTTAAATAGAGGGGCCCGTTCAATTAGGAGGAAGTTCAAAAGGACCAATAAAAAAACCAGATATCACACCACACCAAATATTTACCTTAAATTCATGCTGAAAATGTCGTTTCTTTAAAGCATGTGGATTTTTGGAGTCCCACAAATGATTGTTTTTCCAATTAAAAATACCTCGTCAAGTAAACGTCGCCTAATCGGTGAAAAGAAGGTAATTAAGAAAATCCTGGTTTTCGTTTTGTTTATCTAGCATAAATTGAGCAAACTGTAGGCGAACTGGTAAATCTTAAGGTAGCAAATTTTGGACAGGAATATAGTAATATGGACAGAGATTCTCTTTCTTTAAAATTCTCCAGATAGACGATTGGCTTATTCCTGTTGCCGCACTTAACCGACGAGTACTGAGATCTGGATTTTCCGAAATACGAACTAAAACCTCTTCTTCATCATCGACGTTGATATATTTTGGAAAACACATTGTTTCACCTAGGCAGGTATAAATACGTCTGAACAGTTTGTGATTGGGTTGTCTTCGATTTGGGTATGATTCTAAATACTTTCTAGCTGCACCAAGTCCACTATAATTTGACTGAGCAAAAACACAAATTATATCACGCCTTTTACTGTTGAAAAATTCATTATATCGTGGTATTTTCTTATTTTACTACAAATAATACACTTTTACTTAGTGACAGTAAAGTTTTCAAATATTTCTTTGCAGAAAAAACTGATAAGTTCTGAATAACGGTGGCTTAGGAGTCTTTACGCTGAATGTTTAAAATGCAAATAATTCAAAAACTGATAGAGTTACATTAAATAACAAGAGTACCTTTTTTATTCAAAATTGAACTGCCTTTTAGATTTTCTAGTCATTTTAGCCATAACTCATTAGACAAAAAGATATGTTGTAATTTACCTAAGTAACACGGTGTAACTAACGCCCTGTATAAATAGAGCTAAATTCAGCATAAAATTCGTAATTTTCATGCCAAAAAACATGAAGTTGCCAATTTTCAAGACGATGCTGCTTAATATCACAAAATTATTAAGAAATTTCAAATTTAAATTCCAACTTTAAATACCCTGTATCTCGTAAACCTGCAACATTTGTATAAGACATGTTAAGCTCAATCGCCATATTTTGGTGTGTAGTATCTCCAGTTTAGAGATTGCCTATTCTTAATGAATCACCGGTATAAATAACAATACTTACATAAAATGGTATTAACCCTGCTTCTAAATCCTCGTGTATGGCCTTTTCCAAAGTAGCTCCAGTCAACCTATTTGTTTCATCTGGTTGAAGTCCACGCATCTTTACCCCTCCAAGAAGGCCAGCGCGTTCGACAGATGAATGGCTTTGAGCTACAAATTATGATTTTATCTTAAAAATATAATTATGTGATAGTATTAGCCAAAACGTTTTAAATACTCAGATTAATTTATAATTTGTTTCAAAACATCCAGCATGAAAATAAATATGCAGTTAAATGGCGTCAAAGCTTACAAAAAAAATAGTTCTTTAATATCCTTGGGGGAAAGTCTGCTTAAAATATGTTTGAAGTGGAATCTTGTGGTAACAAACACATTGTTTAACCACAAAAAGATCAACTTGTACATAAAACAAGAAGGATGCCAGAGAAGTATAATTGATTTCGTGATTGTGGATAAAAGATTGAAAAAGAAAGTGATTGATACACAGACTACTTTTTAGTAATGAGCCGAATAAGAGGTCTCTTTAAGCGGTGGGGGCATCATGTACAGGAATCAAGTAGTGTCCTAGAGCGTATAAAACTTGAGAATTTGCAAGAAGAAGTTGAAAAAAACAGTTCCTAAGTAAATTGATCAAAAAATTTGGCAGATTAAATGAAGCACGTGAGGTTAAAGAATTGTGGAGGCCATTCAAGAAAGAAAACGTAGATGTTGCTATTGAAGTGTGTGGTGTAAGTAAAAGCAGGAAAGAATTCAAGTTACAAAAAATGTGCGTAGAGGTTTAAAAAGCAGTATCAGAGCAGAAGAAAGCCTGGTTGGATTTGCAACGATTAATATTTGGGCTTTTGCTCATATTTGCAGTAACTATCATTGTTTTATGTAAAAGATTGTGGTTAAATTTAAAATCTTACATGTTTTTGTAAAGAGAGCATTTAAAAAGAAATAATTTATTAAAAATACTTTCTTATTTAAAATGTAATTAATATAAGATTTATTTCATGAAAAAGATATCGTCATTAAAGCTTTGTTAAAAATAATGAGCAACGAGTCATAAAAAAAACTTTTTTCTAAAAATAAATTTACCGGAAGTGTATGCTACTAATTTTCCAACGATTTCTGCATCCGTCCATTCTGGATGTTCTTTTCTAACTTTATCGAGAGTTCGTGCCTTCGCACCAAGAAGCGCTACTAAAGTGGCCTCACTAGCCGTTCCTTGAATCACGCCGCCTCCCTTCCCTCCAGAACAAGCAAGAAAATCGTTGGGAAGACCCAACATTTTTCCCAACCAGTCTAACATCACGACTTCGAGTTCGGTGCATGCTGGACTTGCAATCTAAAATGCAAAATTATAACTGAGAAAACGGATAATTTACGATTATAAATTTAACAAAGTATTTAAATAATATTCATAAGTTAACAGTTTATCCTAAAAAATAAAAGAATCAACAAATCTGGCAACAGATTTATTGGCAGGAGTGCATTGCATATTTCACGAATAAACGGTGGTAACAGATTATCGTTAGAAACTCGATAACCAGTATTCAACTGTACATTTAAGAAGTAAGAAAGTAAATTTCCCCAATATTTTTAAACAAATTTCGTAGTTAACGAATTTTATTTTATAAAGTATTTTTTGTTTGGAAATTAAGGGTCAATATTTTTATTTTTTAGCACGGGTAATTTTGCAACCAAATCGTACGTAAAATCGTATAATACCGATTGTAATTTCAAGTAGTGTAAATTGTAGATTGTAGGGTGGGTCGTGAAGGCCATGCTGCCTCTCAAGCACTTCGACCTATCAAATATTTTGTGCATAACCCTTAATTTATTCGAGGCCCGGGATTCCGAGACTTTGAGTAAGTTTCTTAGTTTCCTGGGGGCTAATTTTCTGACATCGAATGGCTTTAGGAAAGCCCCTTCCAGAAATTTGAGCCTCTTGCAGAAAAGCGCTGGGCATTCGCAAAGCAAATGTTCTGCAGTTTCAGCGAAGTTCTCGCAGTAGCTGCAACTATCACTCTCTGTTTTGCCCATCTTTTTTAGGTGGTACCTTAGAGGGCAGTGTCCAGTGAGGAGTCCCCTCACCAGTTTCAAGTCTTGCTTGTCCAACTCGAAAAGCTGATTAGCTTTTTTTGGCGAAAGCCTTTTCGCTTGTCCTTGTCCTGGCACTTTATGCTAGTGAGATTTCATTTCATCTGTTTCCCAACGTTGAACCTCTTCTTTCAAGTGGGCTTTAAAAAATCCACAAAAGGCTTCTGTGCCGGAAAATTTGTATTTGCCCCTTCTTTGGCAAGGCAATCTGCTTCTTCGTTGCCTTTAACTCTCTTGTGACCTGGAACCCACATCAGAGTAACCTGATTGTTTGCTGCCAGTTGTCTCAGGGACTGTTTACAGTCCCAAGTCAGCTTAGACTCGCAAGTGTATGACTTCAGAGCTTTTAGTGCTTTTGTGCCCTAGGTGTGTAATATACTATTTTACTCTAATGAAATAAATGTAAATTATATTATCGCTTTTAATGAATTACTATGTTACGTCCCAATTACTTTACATCAATGACAAATTCGTGCAATATGTACATTAGTGTTTTAACATTAGAAATTTAAGTTATTCAAAGAAGATCCAAATTAAAAATAAACTACAAAATTAAAATATCATTAACTTAACCATTTACATGATGTTTTGCTCTTCCAAGAAGTCTATCGAGTATAATACCAGAACCGTGTATTACAATAAAATATTGTTGTCAAAAGAGACCAACCATATTATCCCTCAAAGTGTACATGCTTCAGTTAATCGTTTTAACGAGACAAAAGAGGAAATGAGCCTTTCCAAAGCGGTGGAGAACTGAAATGCTATAAGGAATGAACAGGGTCGAGAAATCCTTGCAGCATCAGTCACGTTAAATTTAAATTTATGATTGGATTTATCATACATAATTACAGCAATTTACAACAATTAATAGATGTTGCCTTTTAAATTCTGACTTTGAAACCTTTATGAAGTTTTATTTAGTCTATCAACAAACTAACACACGCTTTAATTAGAACGTGAAGCCATCCCTGAAACATTGACTTTCTTGCTTTGGAATAAAAGTGGGATTGTTCTTGCCTTCTTTGTTCTTCTCCATGAATCATTCAGGAGATAAAGGGCAAAATTATACACTGCGTTACGGTATATGGGCAGTGTTTTTAGGAATGAATAAATGTAGGAGCCCAAAGATTAATCTATATTTCCCATCAGGAAATAGTGTGCAATCACAGTAAATAATGAAATAATTTTTAATTTTAAGCTGCTGGCTACTATTGGTATTAAAATAAGATAAATTAAAACCGACGAAATAATAATATTTACAATGTAATCATCAGATTTTTAAAAAAACTATATACAAGCAAACTACATGTACAAAAGGATGAATTTATTTGTATCATTGACTATGAAAAAGGTGTAAATTAAAACCGACGAAATAATAATATATACAACGTAATCATCAGATTTTTGGAAAAACCATAGAACAAACAAACTACATGTACAAAAGGATGGATTCATGTGTTTCATTGACTATGAAAAAGCATATGATAAGGTACAACAAGACAAATTAACGGATAATCTTGGTAAAATAGACATCTATGGATATATTGTATCAAAAATGTTAGAAACAATCTGTAGAATAGGAAATCGACAACGCGACAGCAGATAACCTTGCAATAACTAGAGGTGTCTGTCTAGGCTGCATTTTGTCTTTATTATTGTTTAATCTTTTTCGTGAAGCGATTACTTATGTGGATAAAGGAATTAAAGTGAATGGTTCTGTCATCAACAACATTCATATGCCGATGATACAATACTTTTAGCCGACAACTTAAATGATCTACAACATCTAGTTTATGAAATAGAAAGACATAGCAAGCAACTTGGTCTTAATATCAATAACTATACCAAAATGCTGTCATAAAAAAAGATTACAAACCCATTAAACGTGTGTTCGGATTTAAATATCTTGGTTGCTGGCTACACAAAAATTGGGACTCAATAATGAAAGAGTCAAATGCAGGAGTAAAATGGTAAAATCCCTTTTTTTCAAATATAAAATGGGGCTGTTCAACCGCGATCTTAACTTCAAAAACGATTCTTAAAATGCTACGTTTGGTCGGTGCTCCTATACGGTGTAGAGGTTTGGACGTTACAATTTTTAACCATAAATATGCTAGAAGCATTTGTAATGAGGTGTTATAGGCATTTGTTGAAAATTTCTTAAACAGACAGAGTAACAAGTGTTGAGAATACTATAGTAAGATAAAGAACTACTAACAGTCAAGCGCTGTAAAACGACTTATTTTGGCCACGTCCTTCAATCATTGATGGTAGACGAGACATTGGAAGTAAGAAAAAATCATAGTTAAAGATATAATAGATTGGATCTGATTGAGAACTATTGGTAAATTGATTCATACGGCAAGAAGACGAAATGTATACGCCAATATCGTAGCTAACATCCAGTAGTGTCCACAATGTGAAAGCCAACATCCAGTAGTGGATAGGCAGCAACAGAAGCAGAAAACTACATTAGAAGTCACTAATACTAAATTGATAAATGTACCAAAAAAGGTTTATTAATGTAAGTAAAAATTTTTTTTTGTCAAATATTCATTTTATTATATTACAATCTGGTCAAAATAGACCTATGAGTAATTCAATTCTAACCTAAATTAATTCTTTTAAGTCTTAAACTAAGGTATACTCGGTAGTGTTCCTTATGTTTCGGCAGATGGGATTACAGTTAACATGTAAAAATGCACTAAGCTCTGCTTTTAACACTTTCACTTCACTAACTCAAATGATTTGGTCCTTTTAAGTCTTCTTTCTATTCCTGTGTTGTCTAGCAGCTGGATTGCTTCGACGTTCACATGTTGATTAAGGCTTTCTTCGTGTCTTTTGGCTAAATTGATAATAGTTTGTTCAATAGTTTCCATCTTCAGGTCCCTCTAAATATCACTATTACGAATATACCAAGGGGCATCAGCAATGTTCCTTAATACTTTATTTTGGAATCGTTGTATTATATTAAGATTTGTCTGTTTAGTACACCCCCATAGTTGTATATCATAAGTCCATACTGGCTTTAATATTTGCTTGTATAGCAAAAGCTTATTATGTAATGACAAAGTGAAGTTTCTCCCTATTAGCCAATACACTTTCCTATATCTTATACCAAGTTCTTTTCTTTTTTTTTAACATGAGGTTTCCAGCGGAGCTTTGCATCGAGCGTTATACCTAGGTATTTTGCTATGTTTGAAAATGGTACTATGGTATTATTAATATTTACTGGTATATGTTGACATACTTTATTGGTGAAGTTGATATGAGTAGATTTCGCTTCATTTATTCTGATTTTCCATTTTTTAGTCCAGGTATTTATTCTGTTGACAGCCGTCTGTAGTTTTTCAGTTGCTTCTTCACTATTTTTACCTACTGCTAATATAGCTGTATTGTCAGCAAAAGTAGCAATAGTATTATTTTCTAGTTGTGGTATGTCGCACGTGTATAAGAGGTACTGAATAAGCTTCTTCTTGTTTTATTTTAAAATATCTCTCAGAGATGTATGATTGCAAAATTTCAAAGTACTGTTTCGGTAAGTATGATCTTAGTTTATAGTTCAACCCTTCATGCCATACCTTGTCAAATGCTTGTGCTACATCTAGGAACACTGTAGAGCATACCATTTTTCTATTATGTCTGTTATTCTGTGAACTTGGTCTATTGTAGAGTGTTTATTTCTGAATCCAAACTGATGCTTAGGGATCAAAAATATTTAAAAAAAAAAAATTTTAAATTTAAAAGTTAAGTTGATTGTTGTCACAATAATTTCGGGAAACAATTTGTTAATTTAAAAACGGTTTATAATAATATCTTTGACAATATTTTTAAAGGAATGGTTTGTTAGAATACCAGTTTTGCAATTAATACAAGTTCAGGTTCCATATTCAAGAATAGTAATATATCATACCATAAACGGAAATTATACATTTTTATATTGGTTTTTTTAATATTGGACTAAATTAATGTAATTGCTTTATATATTTTAAACCATATTTTCTTAGACTATATTAAAATTGGTTAGAAAATAATGCAGAAATACAATTAACATTTTCGATTTAAAGTTTTAATTTGATTAAACAAGTTTTTTATTGCTATCTATAACTATGTTTTAGGTATGTGCGTTGTTTTTTTGAATATGAATGAAAAAAAAAACAATGTAACTAACATTCACCTTCTGCAATCAAAAACATTTTTGACACTTGGCTTTCAACATAACATAAAGATCAACCTTGACAGCAATAAGATACATATCGTTAATAAGAAACTCGATCTCACCTCAGAGTATTACGAAATCAATATTTGATTTGGAGAATTCTTCGTCACAATAAAGTGCAGTGTCTTATTGCAATATTTATATTTTATTTAAAATTTAGTTGAAAAAAATTTATTTATTTTTATAGACTTAAAGTAAGTGTGGTTCAAGTATCAAATAATACATTATGTAAAAGTTTTGATTTGGAAATTTTGTAAGGAGGTTTAAAAACTTTTCCATCTATGTTATAAACATAAATAATTAAAATGTAAATTAAAAAACTAACCCCCTTACTTTACAAACACACGTTACAACTATATAAAGATAAATTTCAGAGTAGTTTTATGTTTTCTTCTAAGAATGCATAGTTTTTAGGGAACCCAAGGTCTCCCAACTTCTAAAATTTTAATTAAACCTATTGTTCTTTATAAAATATTTTTTTTATTTTATTAGAATTAATTTTTTTTTAAATGAGGGCTAGCCTCTCTTCATGACTGGGCATGAGGGTTGACGCCTTTTCACAAACTGAGCATTAAGGCTGGCCCCTCTCCACAAACTAAGCATAAGGACTGGCCCCTTTTTATAGTATAATAATAAAGGCTGACCCAATTTTTCGTTATAATTGTTTTATTTTATTTAAATTTGGAAGATTTTTGAATACCCATAGTCTTTCATGACTCCATCGATTCAGCATGATAACTCGCCACTCTTTATAGACTGACTTACTCTTCACGAACTGAGGAATGAGTGCTGGCCTCTCTCCATATGCTGGGTATGAGGGTTGGCCGGCCCCTCTTCATAAGCTGAGTATAAGGGCCAGCTCCTCTTTACAAACTGAGTATAAGAACTGGTTTTTTTTCATACACTGAGCATAAAGGCTGGCCACTCTTCGTAGCCTGAGTCACTCTCCACAGACGTGGGGATAGGGATTGCCTCTTTCCACACATTAGGTATGGTGGTTGGCCTCTCTCTCCACACATTCGGCATGGTGGTTGACCTTTCTTCATAGACTAGCTTCTTTTCATAGACTTTTTTATTGATAGTTTGGGAAAAGTTTCAATATTTGATCGATTTTTAACAACCAGAAATGTCGGAGAGTATCAGACTGAAAGGATGTACTCTTAGAGTCATAAAAAGGTAAATAGTGAAAATAGTGCACAAGGATTTAAAAAAAAAGACCATACAACAATGTAAGTTAAAGTAATAAAAAAGAATCTACTCCAGTAAATAACTTACTTACTGCAGAAAATAAGGTAAGAGAGATAAAGTAGAGGGAATTAATTTACCCATTTTGGTTAAGTTTATTATTATTTTAACTCCAGTAGATCCATGCCCAACGTATGGGCAACGTTGAAGCTAATGATATTTATGGTATCTGAAGTTGTCGGCAACCGAAACATCTCTGTTGTCCGAAGAAACAGTGAATTTATCAGTGAAGCCATTAAAGGAATAGGAAGATGCTCCAGCTCAAGAGGTGGGTCTAAGCTGTTTTATGAGTATCATTTTATAAATTTGCCATTAAAAATTGATTTTGAGTATCTATTATTAAAAATACAGTCCACTTTTATTTTTTCTCGCGTATATTTAAAATTATAGGTATTAATAGTTTTTTTTGTAATAACAACGTTTATAATAAAATGCTGATTAATCTTCGTTACTATTGCAAATAAGCAATGGGTAATAAAAAATGCAAATATCGAGGTTGATATACTTACCCAAGTGAAACCTATGCAGCCGATTGCAGCGCTCAGTATGTCAGCTACTATTGCAGGATAAGAATTAGCAGTCGGGTAATAAGCGTGAAATCTGGGTGAATGCCAATGAGTTACCTGCAATACAAAAATGTTTAAAAAACCACTTTTCATGTATTTGTACAGTACTTGTTAAAAACTGTGCAAAATCCTTTTTAGATATCTTTTAAAATTACATAACTAACATAATAGGTAGTTGGATTTTTTTATTTTTTATGTTGGATAAACTTTTACGTCTTTTGCATTTTTTTAATTATATACAGTATATTTTTAATTATGTTAGCAGCACATGGAAAAAAAATTATTATTATTTTAACGAAAACAACTCGTCATTAAAAGTGCTGCTTGGTGTAAAACCTATATTTTAACCATCGGGAGGCTTTTTGTCTTATACGAAGACTTGGAAAATATGAATTTTTTAGTAACATACTTTTATTTTTGACAATATTAAAAACTGTAACTAGGAAATATTATTTATAATTGTAAACTTATTTCTAATTATCGGGTATCTTTTTTTTTATAACAAATTTGACAATATTTTTTTAACTTCTTTACGCCAATCATCAGTTCATATTAGCATCATCTGAGAAGTTGCAGGTGATGGTTAATATTATGCTTAATAACCTTAAAATCAGAGGGATGAAAGTAAATGTAAACAAGACGAAAGTTATGGTTTTTAAAAAAAAAGAAAGCATGACAAACTGCGAAGTGCCGATTAATCGAAAAAGTGTAGAACTAGTGTATTAGTTTTTATACTTGGATTAAAGACGATATAAAAGACGAAAAGTATGACTTCGCAAAGGGTGTTGGCAGTAAAACAAATAAATGGGCCCTGCATGACTTTAAGAACAGCCAGAATGTGTTAAAAAGACAGGACTGGCTGTACATAGGAGTGCTGGTTCTTACGCTTACGAAACAGATTTATAAGGCCAGTGTGTGTGTGTGTGCGTGTGTGTGTGTGTGTGTGATGTGTGCGTGTGTGCGTGTGCGTGTGCGTATGCGTGTGCGTGTGCGTGTGCGTGTGCGTGTGAGTGTGTGTGAGTGTGTGTGAGTGTGTGTGAGTGTGTGTGTGTCTGTGTATATATATTGTTATGATATGAAAATTATGATAAGTTATGTTTTAATTTGTTGACATTGTAAAGAATAAATATGACAATATTTTACGTTGGTTATGTTTATTTAAGACAAATGTACATATTAACATAGTAAGCATAAAGAAAAATTGAAATATATCATAGGAAAGGTTTTATAGGAGATGTTTATTTGAAAAATAAAAATCGTAAGTATAAAAAAGATAATGAAAGAGAGCAGACGTGTTTTGAGTATAATAAGTTTTTAAAAAGGAGCAAACGTGTATTGTATGATAAATACAAAGTTATTAGTTTTAAGTTTAAAAAAGAAAATTAAATAATAATAAAATTTATTAATAAAAAGGAATTGAAAATTAGCAGTTTGGTTAGAAGAGACGGAGTATTGAATAGAAGTGGGCCTTTATCTATCCAGCGGCACAACAAGTCAGAAATATATATGTGTATATATATAATAATTAAATAAATACCTTAATTAGAATTACTTTTGTTAAAAAAAGGTTTAAATTACTGATATAACATTGCATAATTTATAAGGAAATATAATAAATTAAAAATTGCATGTTGATCGAAATGCAACTTAAAATTAGACGTATTTAAATTAAAAAAATATTGCTTGGTTTAGCACTAATTATTTATATTTGCATTAAGTCTATTATTTAGGAATACTAATTTTTTGTATTGTTTTAGTGTGTTAATATTAATCTACAGTGTGTGTCACGACTAGCTTAAACTAATTGTATATTGGAAACTACTTGCACGATTTATTTGACAAACATGCTACTTCTGTTATATTGTAGCGACATTCTCAAATTCTACCTATCCCAGATATGGGGTCATCTTTTTTTGAAACACCCTGTATACAGTGCGTCCATAAAGTATTAACTAAATAAATAGTAACATAAAAAATCCAGAAACAGGTCGATTATTGATTTGAATTTACTGTTTTGTAAAAGAATAATCTATCATATAGGGTGAATAACCTTTGAGTGATGATGTTAGCACCAATTTCTTTAAATGAAAAAAACCCAATTTTTTTTATTTGCGGATTTCCCTTGCAAAGCTAATTCTAAAAATGTATTGCAAGTTAATTTAAATTGGTATAGGGTGGACAAAAACGCAAGAGTTGTTTGTTACTTAAACATTATATCTATCCACTTTCGTAAGTAACCCTAGCTGCTTGACTAAACAGAAAAAGTTTAAAAGTATTTCCTGCCATTTGTTTTTTTAATTTGACGTTAAAAACTTCCATAAATATCCAAATACAATTCCGTATTGTTAATCTAATTTATCATATCTTATTTAACAAACTGTTTTGTTAAAATGCCTTCAAACTGAAAGTGAGAGAATTGAAATTTTAATAAATAGAGAATTTGAACACGTTAGGGATGTACCGAAGCAAAGTAGACCTACACATACTGCAAATATTCAACCTGATGTAATTTTGTGTGCATCAGACGATCCACACTGTGCAGTGCGGGGATTTGGATAAAAAAGTTTTTAGTATCAAATATTTTTAAAAATGGAAAATACCATCCTTATAAAGTACATCTCATCCATGAGTTGGATCAAGATGACTGTCACCGCAAAACTAAATAATGCGAGTACATAATGAATCAATTCGATAATAAATTAAATAACAATTTCATTGATTACGTTTTATTTTCGGATGGGGCAACGTTTCATTTGAACGGGCGTGTTAACCGGTAAAACACCCGATATTGGTCTGCAAAATACATTAGTTCTTAATTTGACCCAGCTTCTCCCTGATATTCAAATTGCCAACACTATAGATTGCAGAATATGGTTTGAACAGGATGGCGCAACGCCACATTTTCAGATCGAAAAAAGGGCCCGCTAGATCATCCAATTTTATCCCATTAGACTTCTTTGTTATGGGTTTATTTAAAATCCAAAGTCTACGCTAACGGGCCTGACACCACCCGAATCAAGCAGGAACTGCAGAAAGTAATACCCGCTATGCTACAAAATGTTAAAGACGAATTTGTTACCAGGTTTAGTCATAGTCTATTAATATCAATAAAGAACAATTTAAACATTTACTGTAAATTTTTCTTAGTTTGTTTTTCAGGGCATTGATGTGATACTCTCTGCTAGAATAAATGAATGTGTGTTTAACTTTGAATGAGTGAGCCAAAAATACCTCTGGGTGAGGCTGAAGGTTGGTCTTACTCGTATCGGGAGTTTTGGGATAGTGTGACAGATATTCTGAATAAGTGTAACTAGAATAAAAGAATTAAAATGTTAGGCGATTTTAATAGTTTGGTAGGAGAGAAGCGAGATGAATATGACAGTATTCTGGAAATGTACGGTGATGGCAGAGTAAATAAAAACGGAGGAAGTCTACTTGAAGAATGTTTGGAGTGGAATCTTGTGGTAACAAACACAATTTTAAACTATAAAAAGATCCACTTGTACACAAGACAAGAAGGATACCAGAGAAGTATAATTGATTTCGTAATTGTGGATAAAAGAATAAAAAAGTAAGTGATGCGATTTAGGTGTTAACACAGACCACTTCTTAGTAATGAGCCAAATAAGAGGTCTCTTTAAGCGGTGGCGGCATCGTGTGCAGGAATCCAGTAGTGAACAAGAGCGTAGAAAAGTTGAGAATTTGCAAAAAGAAGGTATAAAAGAGGAGTTCTTTAGTAAATTTATCAAGAAATTTGACAGTTTACGTGAATAATATGAGGTTGAAAAGTTGTAAAAGCTATTCAAGGAAGAAATCATGGATATTGCTATTGAAGTGTGTGGTGTAAGTTAAAGAAAAGTTAAAGTAAGTTACAGAAAATGCGCGTAAAGGTTCAAAAAGCAGTGTCAAAGAAGAAGAAAGCCTGGCTGGATTGGCTGGCTACAAAAGCCAATCAAAGAACGCAAAAGGCAACGATTGAGGATGTAAACAAGGCAAAGAATGAGTATAAAAAGTTAAAAGGTGTGGCAAAAGAGGATGTGGCAAGAAAGAAGGAGAGTGATGAAAATGAATTTGATAAAAGGTTATCTGACGATTTCCAGAACAATATTTAACTATTCTGAAAATCCATAAAAACAGCCAGAGGTAAAAATACTACCTCGCAACTGGAAAAAATCAGAAACCAAGATAGTGATATAGTAAAAGGAGAGGAATGTTTTTTAAAGAAATGGAAGAAATACTTCTAAAGTTTATTTGAGAAAGTGGATACACAAGCACAGGCCCCATTCGGAGACATGAGTAACAGTTGCAATGAAAGTGAAATTAGTACGGCAGAAATTGTGGAAGCGTTGAACAATATGAAATTGGGTAAATCTGCTGGGTACGACAGGATAACGGTTAAAATGCTGAAGGCTGTACAAAGCTTTGTTGAAGTAGTGATAGCGTACCAGACGACTGGTGCAAGGCCGTTGTCGTGCCGTTTTACGAGGGAAAAGGTTCGCAGCAGCACTCTAAGAACAACTGAAGTATTAGTTTACTTAGCATAGTCAGCAAACTGTATACAAATATGGATTAAAAGAGTGACAAATGAAACTAAGAAGATGATATGGGATGTGCAAGCACGATTTAGATGGGGAAGAAGATGTATGGATCAGGTATTTTATTACGAGCTATAGTCGAAAAATTATTAGCTAGAAGTCAGAAGGTCTACTTCGCTTTTATAGACTGCCTATAACAGAGTGGTGAGGAGTGCATTGTGGTCGACATTGTCTATGTATGGGATGAGCGGTAGTTTAATACGAGCACTGAAATTACTTTACAAGGATTCCACTGCTTGTGTCAGGATAAGGTGAGATCAACATTGTTTTGAATAAATGCGAGGTCAAGAGTACCAACAACCGACAAGCATGTATGAGGGCACTGATAAAAGTAGAGGAAGCAAAAGATGTATGTAAGAAGCGTAGCAAGTGAAAGGAAGTGGTCTCTGCCTACCCCTAAGCAAAAAAGGCGTGACTATAGGTATGTTTTTTTTGTTAGAGAGTTACACGTTTAGTCTTCATCAATTATTTTGTAAATAATAAATTGTCACAACTTTTGCATTTTTGTCCACCCTGTACCAATTTGAATCAACTTTTGATACATTCTTAGAATCAGCTCAGCAAGGGAAATCAGCAAATTGAGAGATTATTCTTTTAAAAAACATACGTTCGGCGATTTTTTATATTATTTTTTATATATTTAGCTAATAATGAATTTATGCGTTACAATATGGACGCACTGTATAGCACAAAATTGTAAAAGTTAAATAAAACGATTTTTTTCAACTTACTCCAGGCATTATGACTTTCTCTAAATCTTTCATTATATCTTCCCATTGATCGGGCTTATCTGGTGCGTTATCTGGTATTAACGGTCTTAAGTAACCTGGTTCGACGGTGGGAAGCACTCTCCTGAAATAATTATTAAAAGTTATGATAAATTAACAGTTACGTATAGAATTTTTTTTTAATGAAAATAAATAATCAGTATTTTTGATTTTGTAATTATATAATATTCTTAACCAGTACAAAATTCGTATTTTTATTTAAATTAATATTAGGTAATTTTATACTATCGCGGTCCCCTCGTTTTTTGGCTTTAGAAAATCGAAAAATCAACATTTTTGAGTGTTTCTTTTTAATTTTCGTTTTTACGGCGGATTTACGACAAAAATTACAGAAATAAAAAACAAAACTTATATTAGTTTTAGGGCTTTGAATGTTTATGTAAACGCACTCATTCACGTATAATTGTTGATAAATTTTTTCCAAGTAATCGGATGAAGTTTTTATATTTTTTTTAATCTACTCGAAAAAACGAACGAAATAAAAAAAAAATTATACAAAAATGTTGATTTTTCATGTTTTTATAGTTTAAAATAATAACAATGGTATCCAAGATTCGGATGCAAGGAGGAGAATACGTTAGAATATGTTGCAGAGTTTATGTTTAGATTACGTTATAGCAATCATTGTTAATGATTGCATAATTTTTTTGTTCTCTAACAAGATTTTTTCGATGATAATATCTATAAGTGATTGATTTATTTTTGAATATGATACATAGTTTATTTACTTTTTTTTCATCATCATAACATTATTCATCTGAAATCTTACCTATTTTTTTAATACAAATATATTATGTTTTGTTACCATTGAACATAAAATTATTAAATTTTGAAATCATTAGCATTATTTTAAGTTATTTAACATTGAAGAATCATCAGTTGTGTATAATTTTTTTTTGTAAATATTTATTTTTTTATTTATATCAAGGAAATAAGTAGGTATGATCTAACTACGTGTATAAATGTTATATACAATTATTAAAGAAAAAAGTTGATTTCAAGAAACATTAATAAAATTTCATTTGTAAAAAATTAATAAATAAACATTTTTATATGATCTTTTTTTAAAATGTTTGTTTTTTTGTGTAGATTACCAAAAAAACATTTTTATATGATTTTTTTTTAAAATGTTTTTTAAGTAGATAAAAAAAATGAACTTCGTTTAATGCTTTGCAAAAGAGTTATACATAAATATAGTCACGTTTTTTTTCCGTAGGGGTAGGCAGAGATTACTTCCTTCCACTTGCTACGGTTCTTACACACATCTTTTGCTTCCTTTACTTTCATCAGTGCTCCCATACATGCTCGTCGGTTGTTGGTACTGTTGACCTGGCTTTTTTTGAAAACAACGTTGATCTGATCGAGATATGTTCTCCGAGGTCGACCTCTACCGACTTGTCCATTCACACTCGCCTTATAAGTTTGTTTTGTCAATCTTCTTTTATTCATCCTTTCTACGTGTCCAAATCATGCAAACATTCCTTTATCCATCTTTGTATTCTCTACACCACAGTGTTCTCTTATCTCACTATTTTTTAATTTATCCAACCGAGTCACTCTGGCTATACTTTTCAAACTACGATTATATTCAAAGAAGTGCATTTATAATTGTATTCAAAGTAATCAAGCCATATGAAAACTTTAAGTGAGATATTTCCTGTATTTATTTTCATTAATCCGCCGTAAAAACGAAGATTTTAATAAAAATTCATCGAAATCGGATGGATTTTCAATTTTCTAAAGCCAAAAAACGAGGAGACCACGATAGTATAAAATTACCAAATATTTATTGTGTTTAAGTTTTTTGTATGTTATAAATAAAAAAAAAACAGAAGTTTTTTTTTATTTAAATAAAAATGGCTGACTTTTTTTATTATTTTGTTTAATATTTTGAAAAACATCCTAATATACGTAATTTCTTTACTAACAGTAGTAATTGTTAATACACCTAATTGTCACCTGTACTTTTTAATCAAATCACAAAAAAAAACGTAAAAATAACTAATTTTGAGTGAATTTTAAATAAATATAGCTAGTTAAAATGCTATTACCCGTATTTATTTTTACGTGTAGTTTTGATAATATATTTAAATGTATAATAATTAATAATTCATGTTTATTGCATGTAACAGTATAAATGGGCCTTGATTATCTTAAAAGTCTTTTAATATTTATTTTATTGTAATGGCCATGACACATTTTGGACCCTTGTTTCTAAAAAACAATTGATTTTATAAGTTGAGATGCTTATAAATAATAATCTTATTATGTTATTAATCAATAGAATTGTTAAGTATATTTGCAATTCTTTATATTGACACATATGAAGCAGAAAATAAAATTATAAATGATTTTTGGCTTAATTATAAAAAATGAATAGGAAAATAAACTGTACAAAAAGTGTCAATGATCATTTAAATTGTATTATTATATCAACGTCAACTAATAAGTGTAAAATGGTTTTAATCTTTATTAGCTGGCGAAACTCAGAAACAAAGTGACCATTACTTATTTATATATAAAAAAATGTAGGTACAGTTATTATAAAAACAAATCTAGCAAAAAATATGTAGTTAAAAATTGGAATGGTAAGTTATCTATTTAATTTAACCTTTGAACTTATCATTACATATAAAGATAATTTAATTGCATCAAAAATTACGCTTAAATAATAAATTATTTTTGTTACAAATATTATATGTTTGCTGAGGTAATAAAAAAATATTTATTAGTTGATTTAAAATTTACTAAAATAATTAATACAATATACTTTTCTTTTTTTCTCCCTACTAATAGTCACTTTCGGCTCGCTATAAAGTTGCCACTTTCCGCATACAGTAGTGAGAAAAATAGTATACACACCACGGGCATTAAAGTAAGAAATGTCTCAGAGCACATGTTTGTTTCGTACTGTTTGTTTCATACTTGCATACGTCTCACATATATGGCAGCTATCTATTGAAAAGTATGGAGAAACTTTAGCTGTGGCATTAGATATCTCCAAGGCGTTCGATCGAGTTTGGCACCAGGGACTCCTCGCCAAGCTTCCATCTTATGGCTTGCCCCCTCAGCTGTGTTCTCTGCTTGCTAGTTTTCTCTCCAACGGGTCTCTCCATATAGTGGTCGATGGAGTTTCATCTGACACTCTACTCATAAATGCTGGTGTTCCGCAAGGATCCATTCTAGCACCAACACTATTTTTACTTCACATCAACGACCTATTGAAAGCAACTTCATGTCCCGTACACAGCTTTGCCGATGATAGTACCCTCCATACCGCATTCTCTTCCAGGGCCCCTATATCATCCCGTGAAACCAGAAATGAACGAGGAAGAAATGTTAACAATATAAATATGGACTTAGCAACAATTCTCGAATGGGGATCCAATAACTTGGTAGAATTCAATGCAAACAAAACACAAGCATGTCTTTTCTCTAGAAAAGCCGATCTCACTGTGCCTAACATAACTTTGTCAGGAGTAACCATACCACTGAAGTCATCCATATCGATGCTTGGTATTACTATCAGCAATAAACTTTCCTGAGAAAATCACGTGAGGAGTGCAGCACCTAAACATATCCTGAAGCTACTGGATTCTGTCCAAAAAAGGGCAATTCGTCTCGTCGGTGATGCCTCGCTTACAAACTCGCTCACTTGTCTGGAACACCGTAGAAAAGTTGGCGATTTGTCTCTATTTTATAGATATTTTCATGGGCGATGCTCTTCTGAAATATCAACAATCGTTCCTCCTTTGGCAGTCTCTTCGAGATTAACCCGTCAAGTTCAGTCTTCACACCCCTTCGTGGTCACTTTGGAGACCTGCAGAACATCACTTTCCAAAGACTCATTCATCCAACGAATTGCGAGGCTTTGGAACTCATTGCCTAGGGAGGTGTTCCCCGAGGCATACAACCTCCAGAAATTTAAGAAGAACACCAACTCCTATCTTCTTTCCCTTGGTTCCTACGATGTTCTCTGAACATTACAGGATATCCCTTTTCGTGGGAACCAGAACATAAAAAAAAAAAAAAATACTGCATACTGCCCTAGGTGTGTAATATACTATATAATAAAGTCGATATTTAACCATGTTACTATTGGGACCAAGGTCACATCATAAATAATTTCACGTTTCGATTAAGATTTTTATAATTCATTATCAAAACATTAGGTAGGTAGTTTAAATAAAATTGATTTTTAATAAAATGGCCAAGGTTTTTTTATTGCTATAAAACAATAAGAAATTGAACATATCCTGTTTTTAATATATTTCCTAATCATTTATGTCTAATAAGATAAATAAATTAAAGTTCTTTAATCAAATATTATTAAAAACTTAAATGCGTAAAATTATGATAAAACGACAGAAGTTTTAGAAATTAGTGCATAATTAAGGATTTTTGTAATCCATCTACGAAAAAGTCTAATGAAGTCAAATCTGGAGACCTTGGTGGCCCATCCTAATGGAACCACAAATCATTTCTATTTGAAAATAACCAATTCAGTTGAGGCACCAGATAATCCTAAAGACATTGTAGATACCGAGCTCCAGTGACGCTAAAGAAATTAAGTGCGGAATTGAGACCGCTCGCACGACTTTTCTGAAAATGAAAGCATTCTTCTCTAACGACAACCTAAACCTAAAATTACGCCAAAGAATGATAAAATGTCATATTTGGTCAGTGTTGTTATATGGAGCTGAGACCTGGACTCTAAAGGCTGCTACAATCAATCGCCTGGAAGCGTTTAAGATGTGGTTACATAGAAGAATGCTCCGAATACCCTGGACAGCTAGGCAGACCAACTAAAAACACTCGCGATTGGACAGGACAGGAATACGCAGTGCCGAAAAACTTTTTAGATTATCCGAAAACCGCGAACAACTCGCCAATGTAATTGCCAACGTTAGGAGGACCTAATATGGCACCGAAAGAATAGAAGTGACGCTTTCCTTAAAACAGTATGCCCCCACTAACGAGTTGTTTAAAATTCCGGCCCAAACATTCACCTTTTGTGAATATTGTGTGCTATGCTTCTCCATCCAATGTGGATTTTCTCTTCTTTTTTTTCTTTTTTTATGTTCTGGTTCCCACGAAAAGGGATATCCTGTAATGTTCAGAGAACATCGTGGGAACCAAGGGAAAGAAGGTAGGAGTTGGTGTTCTTCTTAAATTTCTGGAGGTTGTATGCCTCGGGGAACACCTCCCTAGGCAATGAGTTCCAAAGCTTCGCAATTCGTTGGATGAATGAGTCTTTAGAAAGTGATGTTCTGCAGGTCTCCAAAGTGACCAAGAAGGGGTGTGAAGACTGAACTTGACGGGTTAATCTTGAAGAGACTGCCAAAGGAGGAACGATTGTTGATATTTCAGAAGAGCATCGCCCATGAAAATATCTATAAAATAGAGACAAAATCGCCAACTTTTCTACGGTGTTCCAGACAAGTGAGCGAGTTTGTAAGCGAGGCATCACCGACGAGACGAATTGCCCTTTTTTGGACAGAATCCAGTAGCTTCAGGATATGTTTAGGTGCTGCACTCCAAATATGGGAACAGTACTCCAGTACAGGTCGGATCTGTGCCTTATAGATCATAAGCAGCTGACTGGAGGTGAAATAGCTCTTGGCACGAAACAAAAAACCAAGTTTTTGGGATGAACTTTTGGCAATGGACCTCACGTGATTTTCTCAGGAAAGTTTATTGCTGATAGTAATACCAAGCATCGATATGGATGACTTCAGTGGTATGGTTACTCCTGACAAAGTTTTGTTAGGCACAGTGAGATCGGCTTTTCTAAAGAAAAGACATGCTTGTGTTTTGTTTGCATTGAATTCTACCAAGTTATTGGATCCCCATTCGAGAATTGTTGCTAAGTCCATATTTATATTGTTAACATTTCTTCCTCGTTCATTTCTGGTTTCACGGGCTGATATAGGGGCCCTGGAAGAGAAAGCGGTATGGAGGGTACTATCATCGGCAAAGCTGTGTACGGGACATGAAGTTGCTTTCAATAGGTCGTTGATGTGAAGTAAAAATAGTGTTGGTGCTAGAATGGATCCTTGCGGAACACCAGCATTTATGAGTAGAGTGTCAGATGAAACTCCATCGACCACTACATGGAGAGACCTGTTTGAAAGAAAACTAGCCCAGTATCGATATGTCTGACGGTTTACGTGATAGTTATCATAAGCATAAAAGTAGCTTCATCTAAGAAAAGAACCTGTCGTATGAAACTCCGATCTCTATTATAGCGGTCCATCATGATTTTGTAGAATTCGACTCTTCTATTAAAGTCATCTTCTAACAGCTCTTGGATCAGATGAACTTAATACGGATGCCACTTTACTTTTTTTAACAGTCGACTGGTGTAAATTATTATTCGGTGCGATTTACCCTGAGCTGGTATGGGGGTTTTCTCAGAACGCAAGTAACCCGTCAAGTATTTGGCTTTTGAAATTGATTTTCTATCACTTTTAAAGAGATCATTCACAGTTAATCATAATTAAAATTACAATTCGTTCTGTAAGTCTTATTGCTAGATTTTAAGCGATTTAAATATTTTTATAATTATTTTTTGACGTTTCTCGAAACCAATAGAAATTTTCAATTTCACTAATTTATATACGTTCTAGCCAATTAAAATATTATTATAATGGGATTAATCTACTTACAATATTTCAGCGAGAATTATATTCGTGTACATTGTTTATATTGAATGACCACCACATGACAACGTATTTTCTTGATCTGATGCGTCTGTCATAAATTTTCAAGAAATTCGTAAAATGAATCCCAAACGTTTTAGTGAAACATCAATCGATGAAATAACTAATATAATCATTAAAAATGCATGTAAAAATACCATAATAAGCAGCGCGTCGATTTGGAAACAAAATACATACATACATACATACATAAAGTCACGCCTTTTTCCCATAGGGGTAAGCAGAGACCACTTCCTTCCACTTCCGCTACGGTTCTTACACACGTCTTTTGCTTCCTCTACTTTTAACAGTGCTCTCATACATGCTCTGACATATCTGACCAAGATATGTTCTCCGAGGTCGACCTTTACCGACTTCCGTCCATTTACACTCGCATTATATATATTTGTTTCGTCAATCTTTCTTCATCCATCCTTTCTACGGAAACAAAATACATACAGCCGTTATTTTGAAAGACTTTGGGTTCAATATAAAGAAACATAATGGAGAAGACTATAAAGAATCAGTGATCATGACAATGTAGAATAGAACCGCAAAACTAATGCAAGATATGTACTACGACAAATTTAATAGATTCGACCCATTCAATGATATAGAATTCAAATCCGCCAGAGATACTAAAAACACCGAGCGTAAGTTATTATAAAAAGAACCCGAAAAAAGGAAACAAAGTTCTGCAAGTTTGAGCAAAAAAGAAATCTTGGACATGATAAAACTGTACGACGAAAACACACCGTCTATCTTGCAAAAGAAAGAAAGAAACATATTGCTTCATATGAACTGGCATGGCGTGGTGGAGAAGGTTCTCAATTTTTAATACATTATTTCAAAGACGAAACCAACAATGCGGGGTTTACTACCACAAGAATAGAGTATAACCCTATACAGTATAACCCTATGACAGGTTATTTTTAACACTTAATATTGCTTGGGATAAATCATATTCTTTAGGATGGTACAAAAATATGCCGATTAGGATGAACATGATGTCTAAGTGGATAAAATAATCTGCTTGAAAAATCTTCCACCCAAGTGCACAACATTTATAGTAATTGTATTTTTCATGTTCAAAACTTCGATGCATTCTAATTTACATAACTTATTTAGTTTATATTGAGTCGAGTAATATAAATTTGTTTAAATAAAAATATAAAATCTTAAAAATAATTTTTTTGTAACGTAAAAAATAATCAGTAATAATATAACAAGAGAGTGAGAATAAATTGAAAATAATTTGACAGATTTTTTGAAAACTTTTTAGGCAATAGTCACGAGAGCCCGCAGGGCTCGAGTGGCTATTTTCAAATGGCAACAAGTTTGAACAAAATCTGTCAAATTATTTTTTAATTTATGGAACTCGCGAGTTATATTTGACTAGATTATTTTTTGATTCACAAATTTTTACAATAAAAAAGATCAATAAAATTATTGAAAAATTTAATTTAATTAATTATTTATTATTATTATTTATTTAATTAATTATTACAATATACAAAAATATCGTTGACACATTGTGAATATATTAAAAGAATTAACAATTTAAATTAGTACAATGAAAAACGCAATTATTAAAAATATTTCAAGACTCATTATTTATTGAGGATTTGGAATTGCTTGTTATATTAAGTGTTTCCTCCTGCGTATTTTCTCTAAGATTATTTATTATATTTGAATGATGTTCTTGGTTCAATTATAAGTATGGTTTAATCGAACTTGCAGAATTATGACCAGTGACCTTGATTAGTTCTTGTTCTCCTACACCAGCTTTTGAAAGGTTACTTACTGCACTTGATCTGGCAGAATGGTTAGTTATCTGACACTTGCTAGGCAAATAAAAGCCACAGTGATTATTCCCGAGAATAATCACAAGAGATTTATTCCCACTATAATAATGACATAATTGGTTGAAACTTACCCTTGTGACAAATAAAGAAGCATTTCATTGGTTTTAAGAAACGTCAAAAAATAATCTATCGAATACGCTACGAGAGTTCACGTCACGAGAGTTCACGTCACGGGAGTTCACGTCACGAGAGATCGATAAATTACATAATAATTCTCCAGGCCTTTTCTCAAACTTGTTGCCATTTGGCACTTCGGGATCTCGTGTCTATCGCCTGGCAACAAGTTTTCTAAAATTATTTTTAATTTATTCTCACTCTCTTGTGATATTACTACAGAAAATAATATCAAAAAATTCAATGATACTACATGGACTTATTTCAAATTAGAGTGTAGAACTTTTTTTAATAAATGTATTTTTTATGAATCAATAAAAACGACACTAAGATGTTATATTTTCAGTGGCGGTCCTTAGCATAATTTTGTTCAACGAATGTGCATTTATTGTAATCTTTCAAATACATAATTTTAGTTGAGCCTGTAGATACATATTTGAATATTCATACTGTTGGATAGACGATAAATAGATCTTTTAAATGAGGTGTCACAAGACTCCTGTTTGTATTTCAAAAAATCGTCCGTTACGTCATTAAGCCAATACCGGTGACGTAACGTTTCATGTTTGTACATTATGAGATGAAGCTTAAAAAATTAAAACTTACGTGTTTTTGGATTTTTCCTAAAGTCGCCTATTTTGAAAGTAACGAATTTATTCCATACATTTGCATCGTACTGTATACTACTCTGGACAAAAGTAATGTATTTTTTTATGAATATGAATAATATCTAGGTGCGATGCGAGGGTCAGTGCGTCGTGATGACCAAGCGCATTTAAATTTATTATAACATTTGCTTCGCACACGGATGATATGGTACAAACTAAGTGCTGTGCGAGGTGCGGTGCGTCGTTATGGCCACCGACTTGGACTTAATTTAACTGGGATTTCAAATAGAAATACATTTTGGCTTTTTTTTAATACTACAAAAAAAAAATTTAAAAATAATTTAATTAAAATTAGATATAACTAAAGATTTGTTTTAAAATGTCTTAACGGATACAGTAGGTACTACTTAATCTTATAACAATGCAAACAGTGTTTATACATTCTTTATGATTTTGTGATTAATCATAGTTGATCGATAAAGGTGTACCTTAAGTAAAAGCATTATTTATTAGTAACAATATCAGTTTTTTTTATCATTATTTAATACAATTTAAAACAATCTTAAATATTTGTTACCGAAGGACGCCTACTTTGTCTTTTTATACTTTTTTATTACCGATATGATGCAATATCTATTCTACTTATTAACAACACTGTGATTCTTATATCCTGTGTTTAATATTTGGCATAGGATATAAAACAAATAATTTTAAGGATTTGTTTAAAAAAATATTATAAATACAACAAAAAAATACTAATCTAGTTAATAATTTGACCTTGGTATTAAATTTAAGATATTTTTTATTGTGTTTCAAGTGAATAGATTAAGTAATAGGGTAATTTTCTTGTCAAGTAAAACATTAAAAGTCATTACACTTCTGGAACCCTGATTTTTTTTTACTCGGTTTGCGTCATTTATAAAAAGACCTTGTCATAGAGAAACTTCCTAGTTTTTATTTTTGACAATACTTTTAATATTTGACATTATAATGTGTTTTAATTACTTCTTTATACAATTTTTATTATTTGCTGTCTAATGGTCAGCACTTGACATATTTACCAGATTCATAAGGCGAGTGTGAAAGGACAAGTCGGTAAAGGTCGACCTCGGCGAACATATTGTTACTACGAGGGCGGTTTGATAAGTCAGTGACTTTTTAAATAAAACAAATTTTTTTCCGCAAATAAACATTTTATTTTTCTACATAATCACCTTTTAGCTCGATACATTTAGTCCAGCGTTTTTCTAATTTTTTTATTCCCTCCAAATAATAGGTTTTTTCAAAGCTTCCAAAATACGCGTTTGTTTTGGTAATGACTTCTTCAGTTGACTCAAATCTCTTACCGCCCAGCCATTTCTTTAGGTTTGGAAACAGAAAATAGTCGCAGGGGTCTAAATCTGGAGAATATGCTGGATGGGATAGCAGTTCGTATCCCAATTCGTGGATTTTGGCCATCGTGACTAGACGAGTGTGCACACGTGTATTGTCTTGATGGAACAGCACTTTCTTCTTCTTAGCCAAATGCGGCCGTTTTTGCTTCAAATCAACGTCGAATCTGTTCAAAAGCTTTGAATAATATTCGCCGGTGATCGTTTTACCTTTCTTGAGGTAATCGATGTGAATGACACCGCGTACATCCCAAAAAACTGTGGCCATGACCTTGTTGGTTGACAGACTCTGTTTCGCCTTCTTTGGTCCACGTTCACCCCGAGCAACCCACTATTTCGATTGTTCCTTGGTCTCTGGCGTGTTGTGATGGATCCATGTTTCATCCACAGTAACAAAACGGCGCAAAAATTCGTCCAGATTACGGCTGAACATCGCTAAACACTCTTTTAAAGTGGTCACACGATTGCGCTTATGGTCGAGTGTGAGCAATCGCGGCACCCATCTCGCAGAGAGTTTTTTCATGTCCAAATATTCGTGTAAAATATGATGTACTCGTTCAGTTGAGATACCTACAGCATGAGCCAACTCACGCACTTTCATTCTCCGATCATCCAATATCATTTCATGGATTTTATCGACGATTTCCGGCGTGATCACTTCTTTTGGGCGACCTAGACGTTCGGCGTCACTAGTGCTGGTACGACCACAACGGAACTCTGTAAACCACTTTTTGACCATTAAAATTGATGGTGCCGAGTCCCCGTAGTATTTATCAAGTCTTTCCTTAGTTTCATTGATGGATTTTTTACGTAAAAAGTAATGCTTAATCAGCACACGAAATTCACTTTTTTCCATTTTCGTAAAAATTCACGAGGTTGTCTGGTTTGAACGGCTATCAAACACCAACTGCACGACGTAGCTTGCTGAAAATTAGAAAGTTGCCCACTGATAGATTATAGTTGACGGCAGCACTGTTGCATTTGAAGTAACTGCGCGGGAAATTCAAAAAGTCACTGACTTATCAAACTGCCCTCGTATATTTACTCTTGGGGTTTGATGATTCTAAAGATTTAGTACAATAACTTAACAATTTTATTCTAATATTTCCAAACAATACATTTTACTTGACAAATCACTTAAATATTTACAACTGTATACTATCTTTTTATAACACTTTATAATTACTTTAAAACTTAAGCTTCCGCGACCACTTTTTTTTTATATTCCTACAAAATATTACTGGAAAGAGCAAGAATTCTCTTTCAATATTCCCGACATTGTTTAGAGATTATCTCCTTTCTAGAATTCGTCGGACCTTGTCAATAGCGCCGCAGCCATAAATCATGCATTTTTTTATATGGCCGACGCGCTGTCGCCGCAAGGCGACAATCAACAGTGTCGGACTCCGCAACTCGTAACAACTCGTTGTTTTGAAGAAAGGCCAGGTCAAGAGTACGAGCAAGTATAAGAGCTCTGATGGAAGTAGAGGAAGCAAAAGATGTGTGTAAGAACCGTAGCAAGAAGAAGGGAAAAAGGCGTGACTACATGTATGTATGTATATTTACCATTGCATGTCTTATTTGTCATTGTTTGGCATACCTACATTTATAATACTGTTTTATGCGATTTTAAACATTATTTGCCATTTGTGACATTGGTTTATAATTTTTTTTGGTATTATTTTTTTTTAAAAATTGTTTGTTAAATATTATTTTTGATTTAGGTTCATTCATCGATATATAAAAAAAATATTCGATTTTGTTTTAGTTAGGAAAGTAGTGAAAATATATATCCTTTATGACTGCATTGTATCTTGTGTCGATTCTAGCATTATTCATTGCATTGAGGAAGGACCATGGTTCGATTGAGTCGAATGCTTTATGGAAGTCTATGAATGCCAGATGTATGGGTATGTTGTATTCAGTTGTTTTTTCTATTATGATGCGTAACGTTTGCAAATGGTCAATGGTACTGAATGCACTACGATATCCTGCTCGTTCGGTGGGTTGGTAAAGGTCTAGTTTTTTTGTAAGACGTTTTGTAATAATTTTTGTGTATAGCTTATACAGATGTAACAGAAAACTAATAAGACGATATTTTTCGATGTTACTAGTATCGCCCTTTTTAAACAGGACAACCTCGGCATTATATATCAGTCGGTTGGTATTTTTGCTTCCTGTAAACATCTATTTAATAGTTTTTGGAGTGATTCCTCTAAATACTTTCATCCGAACCTTATCATTTCTAATGTAATATGCTCTTCTCCAGGACATTAACCGTTCTTATTGTCCTGTTATTAATTTGGTCTTGGGTATTGTTGATTTATATAGGTTGGTATAGAAATCGTCAATTATTTGGGCAATTTGCTCTGGGGTCGATACGATAACTCCTTCTTTATTTATTAGTCTATTCAGCGTGGTTTTTCCCTCTGATAGTTTTGATTTAAGAACTCTCATATTTTTGTTTTGCTCGATCGATATTTTAATGATCTACATGCTCGTCGGTCGTTAGTACTCTTGACCTGGCCTTTCTTCAAAACAATGTTGATGTGATTGAGATTTGTTCGCCTTAATAAATATATATGTTCTACTAAATATAATTTTAAATATTGATTTCTTCATCAGTCCATTTGAATTTACCGCGCAAGTAATATCTTTACTCGCGTACAGCGTTGCTAAGTATGTATTCTTGGTCGCTAGTATGTAAACTTTTTTATGAGTTGAATTTTTATGAGTTAAACTTTACACGGTTATTTATTAACAACTAGCTGGTAAATAATTTTTTTTTATTTTTTTGTAAACTTGGAACAAAAACACTAAAAGGCTATTAGTTTTTTTAAAGTTTCTGACAGTTTTTTTTAGAACTAATCAACTGGTACAGAACTATAGCGAACTACTACTCTCCATGTTAATTATACAATTTTTAATTAAGTTTTTCTCGAGTTAGAGGAGGTCAATTGACTTCAAATTTTAAGGGTAATTGTATTATCATGTCTGTGCGCCGGCGCCGATGATGAGGAGGTAGCATGGGCGTTGTAAGCTGTAGAATGCTCTGAGGTGTGGGCAGCTTCACCGCCGGAACCTCTGTTGCCCAAACTCACCTGCTCTTCGACGACGTCGTTCACTGCGTAGTTGTTGGATCCTTCGATAACTCAATAAATCTGGCTTGATCTGTTTTTTACTACTATAGGCTGATGGGTTTACTGCCTTTTATCGTCGTGAATTTTATTAATAAAACAACACACTTGTCATTAAGAATATATTGAATAACTTTAATGCATGGAGCTGGTTCACTGGTTGTTAGCTTAAATTTGTTGTATTTTATTTGATTACATTGATGTGCATTTTACGACGTGGTATTTGCAAGCCGTGCTCTTAGCGACGGGCGTGTGTATTCTTAGACGGTCGGAATGGGAAAGAGGGCAAGAAGCCGGAAACTGTTTCGAATGTGGCTTCTTCTCGCGTTAAATTCGGCGTTTTTGATTGGTCACTGTATGGTCTCGTGACCGTACAGCCGGTTGCTAAAAATTGCGTGCGACGATTTTGGAATGTTCTCGAATAATAACTGCACGTGTTCTTAAGCTGATTACTAAATTGCACGGGACCCTTTGTTTACATCCGAATGCTAATTTCTACGTAATAAATGCGTGACTTTTAGTTGATTTTTGTCAGCGTCAGTGCCGTACTGAGTACTTTTAAAAATCAAGGAATTTCTCAAAGAGGAATTTTACAGTTGGAAGTACTGATTTCCAACAATGTCTTAATAAGTAACCACGAATTTAGAATTTTCTGACGCTATGCCTACACCACGACAACTACCTTAAAGGAAAATATTTGTTTATAAAACGTTACCAGCATTAAAATGTACGAACTACAAATCAAAGTTAATATTTGGGACATTCTTTATACATTCAGACTTACCGTTCTCTTATGTTCTCGATGTAGTCGGCGACGTAGTCAATCATCTCTTTTCCGAATTCCCTAAACTGATTAGCCTCCATGTCTGCAGAAGATAGAAATAGATTTAAATTGACTTAAGCTGATTTTGAATTTAATTTTCATGTACACTTTCGAGCTTCTAGTTTGCAAGACATAGAATCGCTAACATTATTGTCGTCTTTCTATGTCGTTATCTTTCATTTGATTTACAAGGCAAAATAATAAATTTAATAACAATCTAAAAATTATTTATTTTATATGACGAGTGAATAAACAGTAAATACTTAAATTTTCTTATTAAAAGTAATTATCATAAAGGCAAATAAGGTTGCATTATTTGAAGCTTTAAATTTATTTTTTTTCTGCGGAAAAATTCCTGGTGAGCTAAATTTTTGTATTTAACTTTATTACGGCATTACAATGAATATGTAAAAAGAGATCTCTTTTATAAAATTAAAACAATAACCCGAAGCTTCAAACCAAAGTCTTACGCTACAACAGATAAGAATGGCATACTGAAGACAGAATTAGATATGGAGAGAGTACTGTCAGAGCCTATATGATGACGACATTGCTTCTACGACTATCACGAGCAATACACTGAAACCAGCCATATTGCTGTGCGAGGTTAAAGAAGCTGTGCGTAACCCAAGTAACAACAAAGCAGTCGGTTTTGACGGCATTGCTGCTGAAATATGGAAACATCTGGATGAACACTGCCTACCAACGTTACAAAATCTCTGTCAGATGATATGGGAATGGGTTAATGGCCCTGTGACTGGTCCACTTCTGTGATTATACCTTTTCACAAAAAAAACAGCAAACATAATTGCGATAATTATCGACTCTAATCTCCCATGCCAGTAAAATCATGCTTCATATTACCCTTTCAAGATTGCAAAGTTTTACAACATTTCAAATTAGCCCAGAGCAGGCAAGTTTTGTGAAGGGTATGGGTACAAGAGAGCAGATTCTTAATGTACGTATTTTGATCGAGAAAGCTAGAGAACACTATAGCCCCCTTTACCTCTGCTTTGTAGACTTTACAAAAGCATTCGATAATGTGATATGGACAAGGATGTGGGATATTCTTTTGGACATGGGTGTACCATCTCATCTCGTAATGCTCATTCAGAATTTATATGCAAACAGTAAGGCAGTCATAAAGATGGACAACTCTCTCTCTCTCTCTCTGGGGAAGCCTTGGTTAAAAAAGGAGTTAGACAGGGCTGTGTATTATCTCCGGTGCTATTTAATCTATATTCGAAACACTTAATGAGAATAGTGCTGGAAAACTGGGACGGCAGTTTTGTTGTGGGCGGTCAAAAAATTTCAAATTTAAGATATGCAGATGACAACCTTCTGGTTGCCAGTAATGAAAAAGAACTGACGATGTTCCTCGAAAGACTCGAATCTGTGAGCTTTATATATGGGTTGCAAATAAACTACAAAAAAACGAAGATCATGATTATCAACCGAGAACAAGAAGGTGCTCCACAACCACACAAGGTGGCAAATTGCGATGTCGTCGGAAGGATCGTGTATCTAGGGTCAATAATAACATCAAATGGGGGATTGTGAACCTGAAGTTCGTAGACGCATTCAACTGGGTAAAACAGCTATGAGCCAACTCACCAGTGTACGAAAAGATCGCAACATCTCGATCCAAACAAAAAAAGCACTAGTAAAATCACTGGTATTCTCAGTTTTTTGGTACGCTTCGGAAACGTGGGTGATCAAGGCCGCTGATCGAAGAATCGATGCGTTTAAAATGTGGTGTTGGCGCAGAATTTTAAGAATCCCATGGACTGTTCGAAGAACAAACGCATCCATATTTAAACAAGTAAGAATAGAGCACCGTTTGTCGAGCCAAACTTCAGCGTGGGCTCTAAGGTTCTTCGGCCACATAATTCGACACGATAATGTGGAGCGCCTCATTGTACAGGGAATGCCATTTGGTAAAAGACGACGAGGCCGATCATCAACGAGATGAACAGACACCGTTCGCAATTTAGCTGGCCTAAATTTTGAGACAGCTACAAGAGAGGCTAACAGCAGGCAACGATATCAACAAATTATTAGTCACGTCCTGGACAGACTGGATAATGACAGAAATTCACAACAACCACCACACATCATGGATGATTTAATGGACTAAGAAGAAGTGAAAAATCGACATTGATATCGTGCCGGCTAAAAAAGTTATAAAGGTCAAAAGGTCGCAAAAATCTGCTTTCCGCGAATATCTCGCGACGGATTTCCATTTCCTCCGTTGGCTGGTTTTCTACCTTTGTATTCGCTTTTTGGCCCCAGTATAGGATGCTAATTGAATGGGTGGCGGGAAAAACGTTGTATGTCGATTTTTGACATTTTTTTTTTACGGAATCCCCAGTGATTTTAGTTCGTTCACATGCCAACAGAATGGGCTGTAAGGCATTTTCCCCAGTAAAATTGAGTGTTCATAATAATGGAAAAACGTTGTATGTCGTAATCTAATGGCTATGACAGCCTGTTGATGTAAGGTTACGCTATGTGAACCTTTTAGTTACCTGTTTCTTGTTGTTTAGGACCGTTGTTGTTTCTTTACGTTAGGGTGAATTTTATTCTGTTCAAAATGAATAAAAGTTGGAACTTAACAGAAAGTGACAAGATACGAGTAAATAATCGGAATCGTTCGCTTAATATTTCGGAGTGGAAAGACAAGAAGAGGAAGATTTTAAAGGACAGCGGACAGAAATACATTTCCAACCGAGGTAAAGGCAAGGAGATCCCGGAAAAAACTCTCCCAACTATTGCAAAGGGATGTGGTGAAACTTGTATGAGATCAGGTTGTATGATATTGTCTATTGAAAGAGTCCATTCGTTGCATGGCCAATTTTATAAATTGACGTATAATGAGCAAAATCTGATGTTGCTGAAATATATTACTTTACGTGAACCAACGCAAAGGCGTACCGGCAAAACTGATTCGACATCAAGAAAAATGGCATCTTTTATTTATAGTTTGGATGGAGAAGAATCAGTGTGTAAGAAAACGTTGTGCCACACATTTTCAGTGACCCCCCGTCGGATCCAAGTTCTTCAGAACAAAATGAAGATGGGTGAATTAGTACCGAAGGATGGAAGGGGATTGCATACAAATCGACTCCACGCAGTGAATAATTCCGTTAGAAAAAATATTGTGGATCACATAAACTCCTTCCCTCGTGAAGTAAGTCATTATAGCCAAAATGTTTCGTCTAAAGAATGTTTGTCTTCAGATCTGTCTGTCAAAAAGATGTACAGACGATGATAGTGATTACTTCTTTGTATTTTTTTCAAGATGAATAAAAAAAATTTAATAATTTTAATTATTATTTAAACCCATTAATGATAGTGAGTAAAGAAGGTGGTCAGATCGGAAGCGATTAGGTTTGAATGGAAAAACGTTGTATGTTGCTCTCAGCACCCGATCCAGGATATTGCAGTTACCAGATCAGTTTTTCTCCTCTACTGTAAAGTTGACATTTTTTACATACAACGTTTTTCCCGCCACCCATTCAATTATTCTCACATCGTCCAAGTCAATGTTTTTACTGACGAGTAGCTGATGTAACTTGTCATGTTTCACTTTGTCAAAAGCTTTCTCAAAATCGATGTAACATGCAAACACATCTTGGTTCATATCGAGACAGCGCTGGAAAAGAACGTTTATCCCAAAGAGCGCCTCTCTTATTTCAAGTCCTTCGCGGAATCCAAACTGCGTGTTGCTCATGTCCTCCTCAAGTTTTCTGTATATTCTTTTATGGATGATCTTTAAAAATAGCTTTAAGGTGTGACTCATGAGTGCAATGGTCCGGTAGTCTGAGCATTCTCTTGGGTAAAAAATTATGTACATTTAAATTAGTTTAAGCTTGTAATAAGCTTATTTTTTTTGTATTTTTGAGTTTTTAAATAAAAAACTCTTCACTTTTAAATAACAAAACCTTTTACCACATATCATGGATTATGCCTACTGGGAAAACTATGTAAAAAAAACGCGCCTTGCATTCTACCTCGAGAGTGGTGCAGAAACGAGTGCATAATCATATTGTAGTCGCTTTCTCACCGCTCTTAAAAAATTGTTGATCTTACAGAAAAATGCAACAGGCATTTTTTTGTAGATAATAGCACGATGAACAATTTTTGTCATGACCTCAATTGACTTCCGAGCAATAGGTCGCGAGATATTCGCGGAAAGCTGATTTTCGCGAACTTTTGACCTTTACTTTTTTTTTAGCCGGCACGATATCAATGTCAATTTTCACACATTTATTAAAATGCCGTAATAAAGGTGTATACAAAAATGCAGCTCACTAGGAATTTTTCCGCAGTTAAAACCTATAATGACTGGACTATATTACTTTTCAAAACTTAAAATTTGTTTATTTAGGGATGTTAACTTTCACAGGATCTATAATACCCTGATTTTAACTTTAAAAAAAATTTGACTGAGCTTTAACTTCCCTATATTTATATACTTTATTTATTTATAACTAACGGTACTTTGGTAGACGTACGCTTTGCCCTGTATAAAAAAAATAAAATCGAAAAAACAATTCTTTAGTTTTTAAATAGACAAAAAAACATTTATTACGAGTGATAGAAATTAATTTAAATTTTAAAAAAATTTACTTTTTTAAAATTATATGTACATCGCTGTTAAATTTAATTTTTTAACAGTACGAATTACTTTAGAGAAAATATAATATTAATTATTACTGAATATTTTGTTGATAATGTGAGAAATTCAAATGATTATTATTATATATTTCCATATGGCTTAGATGGTTTGGTCACGTAGAAAGGATGGATGAAGAAAGATTTACGAAACAATGTTATAAGGCAAGTGTGAATGGACAAATTGGTAGAGGTCGACTTTGGCGAACATATCTCGATCATATCAACATTGTTTTAAAGAAAGGCCAGGTCAAGAGTACCAACAACCGACGAGCATGCATGAAAGCACTGATGAAAGTAGAGGAAGCAAAAGATGTGTGTAAGAACCGTAGCAAGTGGAAGGAAGTAGTCTCTGCCTACCTGTACGGGAAAAAGGCGTGACTATATATGTATGTATTTCTATAATTAAAATTTAAAAACATTACACAAAACACTTACTTAATATAATGTTTAAAATATAATCCCAAATAGTTATAATTTGTGATGTGTTATATCAAATACAAACCTGGCTAGGAAGAGAAATTGATCCAGAACAGTGGGGTTGGGAGTTAAAAAATAACATACTGCAGCCAATAAATAACTACTTTATTAAAACCACCACCCGATGATCTACTTAACACAATCTTTTGTAATTGTACAAAAGGTTGTGGATGCAAAAAAATGTCATGCTTAAACGCGGAATCAACTATTGATGAAGATGTCGACTTAAGTATGAAAATAATCCCACTCGATGCTTTGTCAGCAAATTTTAATGATAGAGAAACTGAGGATATCGACAATGAGTGAATAAAGAAAAAATTATGTACATATAAATTAGTATAAGCTAGTAAGTAATAAGTTTTTTTTTTGTATTTTTTAGTTTTTAAATAAAAAAACTCTTCACTTTTAAATAAAAAACCTTTTACCACATATCATGGATTATGCCTACTGGGGAAACCATGCAAAAAAACGGTACTTTGATAGACGTACGCTTTGCCTTGTATAAAAATAATAAAATCGAAAAAACAATTCTATATTATTTTAAAAATAGACAAAAGAACAATAGACAAAAGAACATATAACGAGTGACATAAATGAATTTAAATTTTAAAAAAATTTCACTTTTTTGAAATTATATGTACATCGCTGTTAAATTTAATTCTTTTTACAGTACGAATTACTTTAGAGAAAATATAATATTAATTATTACTGAATATTTTGTCGATAATGTGAGAAATTCAAATGATTATTATTATTATCACATAATATTTCCATAAATAAATAATGATTAAAATTTAAAAACAATACACAAAACACTTACTTAATATATTGTTCAAAATATAATCCCAAATAATTATAATTTGTGATATCACTTTTGTCACTGCTATTATCGCGAAATTTCCCGCTACCTCTGCGATTGTCTCTTTTCGCACCACAACACAAGTTTTGCTGATGGCAGGAGCTTTTAATCTGACGGTGAAACATGAAGAGTGGGGCCAACATTCGACTCTGAGAAGTGTGCTCTTGATATCGATTACTAACCACCGTTTTCAATCCACACTGGTCCGGTGGGTTAAAAACCCATGATGTCCGAGGAACTAATAGAATTCGGAAATTTAGGTAGCATATTTAAGACCCATTTAAACATAAACCCAATTTATTCTACTAAACAATACCAATGAATTATTAAATAAGATTTAAAAATTGTACGTTTTTCAAGTTTGATTAGTTCTAATAGTTAATTTTTACTTGAAAGATATGAAGTTTATCGTTGTGTTAAACAATTATTAGGATCCACAAATCAAATACTATTTTTCTATTATTTTTTAGTTTGATTTTGTATTCGTAGTAAAAATTTAAATTTTTAATAAAAAATCATCTTGTTGAGATGACAACCACGATGACATTATTGTTATTATTATATTTTATTCTCTGTCAGAATAAACATTGCTTTCCTTCTGGTTCGGACTAGCTTATATCACATCTGTATATACAAAAATGGATTGTTGGCTTTAATATAAAGCGTGAAAAATATCACTATCAAACGTAAACACCAAAAATATTACTTTAATCAAAATATTTATTCAAAGCTTGAAAGCAACGACCGATTAATACAAGGCACGCAGTCATTCTGCGACACATATCTCATCTCCGAGAGTTTTTGTGGGGTTTTTAATGAATCACCGCCTGTACATGAATTCATCGATGTTTTTAAGCTCAATCGGGGCCCTCAGGGGCGTTGCATCGCGCTACGCTAACATGAATGTTTTTATGTATATGTATGTATATAGAGAGGACCAAAAGTCTAGAAACGGACAATTATCTGAGCACATTTTGAACACTTGATAAGTAATCATTATATTAAAAATGTTATCTTTTAATTGTTACGTTTAAATGTAGTTGAAAATAGTATTAAAATATTATTAAAAATAGTATTAAAAAATTATTGAGACAATTTGGTGTTGCCACACTTCTGTTTTATTTATTTAAGACCTTTTAGACTACATAGAATCATAAGTGTTACATATGACTGAACTCGTATTGCAGAGGAGATTCCAATAATGACTGAATAAACAGGGTGATGTGTTTAAAAAACCAAAGTGACTAATAATATCAGAGAAACGGCAAATCTGACAACATTGCAAATGTCAAATCTGGAATTCCCGTATCACAACATAGGCATATGCCAAATTTTGTACCATTTGAACTAGCAGTTAACGAGATAATTTTCCGTTTCCAGACTTTTGGCCCACTCTGTTATATATATATATATATATATATATATATATATATATATATATATATATATATATATATATATATAAATTATAAAAAACTGTAGTGTTCTTACAGTAAACCATAGGAACTATAGGAACGGGATGCGTAAATTTATTTAATTGAAGATCCTACCTGCCCTATGCTGACGAGGGACAAACATCCTGAAACCGGTACATAGGTGGCGCTGCAGCATATTAAATTCTGCATTTTGCGTTCAACCGATCACTATGAAAATTGGCATGTATATGTATTTTTTCGTGGAGAATTTGTTTTCATTATCCACTCTGTTGCAGCTCCCCACCAGGAGGTGCTGCAGCACACCATCTTTTATATCGGTTAACCGATCCCTATGAAAATTGTTATCCCGCTATATTTGAACACGAAAAATATTTTTGCTGTATTCATTGTTTAAAAATTGGTACGTATATGTATTTATTTGGGATTGCGGAGTTCCCAAAGCAGGCATGCCAACGTTCGGACAGCACAACGTCTGCCGGGTTCCGCTAGTATATTATATCTCACTCTACAGCCAAAACTACACAACGCAGACAAATGGTGTCTGTATGTAGTAGTAGCTCCAGGTCTCCTATCGTGCACTATGGTGGTTGCGCTTCAATAGCTTTAAGAGACTTCGAAAATATGTGACTTCAAGTTTTTTCTAAAAAGTTCCAGAATTTTGAAAACAGTTTTACAGTGCTCTGGATCTTCTTAGAATTCTTACTTACAAGAAAAATCGTCGATAGAAAGAAGTAGTGGACGCCCTAAAAAGGGATGAAGTGATAGCATAAGATGAATGAAACAAAGGTTTTCAATTTTTTTGATGATTGGTACCTTCAACGTCCATGCCATAACATCGTACAAGAGAACGGACCAGACATGGCATTATAATCCTTATACAGTTGGGGTTGAAATTCATGTTCTTGTCTGCAAAAAAGTCTTAGGAAGTTAGAAGAGATTAGAAATCTTAGGAAGGTTGTTTTTACCTGTTCGATATCTTATCTCCTGACCCGGATCCCATCCTATATTAATCATTCATCCCAAGCATTTAAATTGTGTGACCTGTTTGATGTCCCCGTCATCAATAAGTATTCACGAATGTATAATATCGTTTCTACTAACAATCATAAACTTGGTTTTGCTGATGTTAAGTTTTAAACCTAGTCCATGGCTTTCTTTGTAGACCCTATTTGGTAGACTTTAGAGATCATATGCACTATTTACTAATATCGTGGCCTAATGCTAAGGACGAGATTTGTCATAAATTTTGTTTTTCCGATGTTCAATTTAGACCTACTGTTGCACAGACCTCCTAAAGTTCCTGTAGCATTACTCTAAGTACTAGTAAGACAATGTCATCTGCAAATCGTAAGTTTGACAGACTTTGGCCGTCTTTTTGGTCCCAATCTAGCTTTTTAAACACATATTCTATGACGGTATTTATCACCGTCCTCTGTATAGAAACCGTTTAAATATTAGAAAATTTAATAGTACTTATGTAAGTTTTACGTAAAGCACCAACTTTTAAAATAAATAAAAAAAAATAACAAAAATGGTACACATATGGTGCACACTATTTGACACTTACAGTATACCAAAAAATATATATCCTTATTATATTTATTGACAAATGAAAAAATTATATAGTTGTTATAATGATATTATGTTTGTCTGTTTAGTAATCGTTTGGGTAAAAATTATTTAAATTTTGGGTTATTATTACAATCCCACGATTGTTTGAAACATTGTCGTAAAATAAAAACAAAACAAAACTAAATCCTCACGTTGGTAAAATCCCAAATACGTACATGTAATTCTCCGTTTTCTCTTTTCGCTTTAAATGATTATTTAAATTCAAGAATCGGGAAATCCCAAAACACTAGAAAGAAGTCAATAGAATTTGTTTGCTGGTGCATGACCGCAAGAAGTTATTAACATTTTTATTCGCTATTGATTGTGTTTATATTAATTTATAGACTACGGTTAAAAGTATCATAAATTTGAATAAAAAACAGTTGTTATTCTTATTCTTAGATAATTTGAATATATGGACGGCAAATAGTGTACCTAAATTTTTTTTACTTAATTTATTTTAGCAGAAAGTAGATGTTAGCATCTATTCTTTATGTATAGTTACATTTATTCATAATTATAGTGACGTCAAAACAACTAAATAGATTCATAAAAATTATTAAAAAATAAATGTTAAAGAAATTAATTTAGTTTAATGTTATTGAAAATTTTGAAATTCATGCTTGTAAGGTTACCAATTAATATTGTAAAAATATCGTAAGATTCATAAATTAAAAAAATATGATTTGTTTTGTCACAGATTCAGATAAAATCCGTATGGCACTGCCTTTTCTTGCAAAAAATGTACAATATCATGATGGAGTCACCACCTTATCCCGCTGGTAGATAACTGTATTGGTCGCCCCCGCAAAGAGCTTAATTATTATCTGACCCAATTTCAGGAAATACTTTTACAGACTCAAACATGAAGATTCCCCGGAGTGTTTAACCTGTGCAGGAGTCAACGAAAATGCAGAGCAAGTATTCTTTAGATGCCCGCGCTTCGTCGTACCTGGGAAGCAGCACTTCTACGAAGGGTCACGCCTGAAAATATGTTAGAAGCTTTGCTCTCATCAGAGCAATTGAATTGTACAAGAAAATTCATACGGATTTAACAGCCATTTATTATTTATGTATTTTACATTCTACTTGCTTGTACACAACTAATTAGGAAGGTTTTGGCGGTAGGTAGGACGATGTAGGGCATGAGGAGTTTGTCTATACTAAACAAATGGTAATGAAAAACCAAGCATTAAAACTTTTAATAATATTTAATAATAATAATAATAATATTCTTTATTTCATATAAACATTTCTATATACAACACAATATATACATATGTATGGTACATACAAACATTGAAAGAAAAGACGTCAAATAAAAAACAATAATTTTAGTGATTTGTTTCAAAATATTCTTTCAAATCATATGGTTCCAGATTCAACAGAAGTTGTTTCACTTTATTCTTGAAGATACTATGTGTCGTGATAGACTTAAGACTGTTCGGTAATTTATTAAATATTCTGATGCACATATATGAGGGATTTTTTTCTGTGAGTGTTAGTCTGTGTATAGGAAAGTTAATATTAAGTGTTCGTGTATTATAGTTGGGATTCATGTAATTTTCTGTGAAAACCTCCTTGTGATTATGTAAAAATGTTAGACATTCGAATAAATATAGTGCAGAGACTGTTAAAATTTGTTTTTCTTTGAATAAACCTCTACAGGATTGTCTGAAGGGCATTTTATAGATAGTTCTCAAAACTCTTTTTTGTGCAATGAATATTTTTTGTAGATTAGGTTCTGTTCCCCAGAACATAATTCCGTATCTCAACACTGACTCAAAATTTGCATGGTACAGAATTTTTACAGTTTTTTCATTCATGTATTTTGATGTCATTCTGATTGCATAAATGACCTTGTTCAGATTTTGATAAACGGAATCGGTCTGCCTATTCCATTTCAGGAAATTATCTATATATACTCCTAAAATTTTTGTGTATTCATTGATTTTTGTTTCATCGCCCTGCCAGCTTATACTCAACGGTTTCTCTTTTCTACACCTGTCGGTACTAAAAATCATCAAATTTGTTTTATTTGCATTCAACAGTAATTTATTTTTATCGAACCAATTCTTCGCTCTTGAGAAAAAAACATCTCCCTGGCTTATAAGGTCTTCGCTTTCTTCAGCACCAATTATTAAATTTGTGTCATCTGCGTAATTTACTACAGTTTCCTCTACGTTCTGTGCAATGGTGCATAAATCATTCAAGTAAATTATAAATAAAATCGGCCCTATTACACTCCCCTGTGCAATTCCTGTTGTGTTAATCAATAAATCTGATATTTTTGAAACCCCACCCTTTGTGATTGTTACCCTTTGGGCTCTTGAGGATAGGTACGATCGAAACCAGTTGTGTGCTTTTCCTCGGATTCCATAAGTTTCAAGTTTTTCCAACAGATACTCTTGATTCAACGAGTCATATGCCTTCGATAAATCTAGGAAAATGGCTAGTGCTAGGTTGTTATTCTCAATTAAATCTAAAATACTTTTGGTGAACTGGAAAATGGCGGTTTGGGTCGACCTACCCTTTAAATATGCATGCTGGGTGTTTGTAAAGAAATTTGTAACATTCAGAAAGTAAGTCAGTCTAGAGCACATCGCTAACTCAAATAATTTTGAGAAGCCTGGTAGCAGATTGATGGGCCTGTAGTTTTCTATTAGCTGAGGATCCCCTCTTTTGAGGAGAGGTTTAATAAGAGCTTGTTTTAATTTTTTGGGAAATACACCTTGTCTGAATGAGCTGTTGATGAGAAATGAGAGAATTTCACAAATTTCTGACACCGCCAGCTTAACAATACTCAATGGGATCTCGTCATCTCCACTGCTGTGTTTGTTCCTGAGAGATCTGGCGAGTTCAATGATCTCTTCAGGTGTTGTCGGTCTGAGAAGCATTGACCTGTCATTTCTCACCAGCAAACTCACATCAAATGGGACGTTTTCCAGGTTTTCAAGCATTTCTGGAACTATTTTATTAAAATATATATTAAATTCATTAGCTATAGTTTCAGGTTCTCCATCAATTTGACAGTCATTCCTTTTTGAATTTTTTCCGTTTATTTCATTACAGATGGCCCACATGGTTTTATTCTTATTATCAGATTTATTTACCCTTTCTGTATAGTGCTGGGACTTGAGTTGTCTGAGAAGTTCATCGTATTCTTTTTTGCAGTTTTTATATTGATATCGAAACATAGGATTCTGTTTACTGAGTGACAAAAATATATCCAAACGCTTTTTACAGTCTGTTACTTCTTGATTTTGTGGAAAGTGTTTATGTTTTTTATTTTGTACCAGCTTTAAAGGAAAGCATTCACAGAAAATGCCATGAAAAATTGACATGAATGTATCCCATTGTTTATCAACGTTATTTTGTACATTAAAAACCATTTTCCAATCTTTTTCGTTAAGCCTCAGCTTAAAGTTATCTTTAGCTGTCTTGCTAAAAAATCTACAATATTTAGGTATAATTTTACAATATGCTTCAATTTCAAAGGTAATTTTTTGAGCTTGATGGTCTGAGATATGCAGTTCTAATACTTCTGTGTTCCATGTTTCTAGATTTGTGAATATATTATCAATACATGTTTTCGAGTGTGCCGTTACTCTTGTGTATTCATGGATAGTTTGAATCAAATTAAATGAGTTCATCAACGATATAAATTTGGTTTTTAAGTTATTTTCATCCCTCATTTCTATGTTCATATCGCCGACTAAAATTATATTAGTATTCTCTTCGAAACTTCTTATTAAAAGTTGTTCCATTTTTTCAAAGAAAATTGGTATGTTTCCATTTGGAGGTCGATAAATACAAATAATGATATATGTTTTTGTTCCGAACACACACTCGGTCACAGCACATTCAAAACTTCCCTGTTCTGAACACTTCGATAATTTTTCCCTTGGTTTTCCTTTGACTGTATTGTGTAAATAGATCGCTGCTCCACCATATCCTTCAGGTCTGCAGTAACTAGAAGCAAGTATATTAAACAAATAAGAAAAAATATTTGCGGGATATACACATTTTAATGCAAAATACCGAGAAATCAGTCAACCAGCACAAATTATAATATAAATTCGCGAAAACCAATCAAGTAATTAACTACACGACTCCAATTTGAACTGTCCCCACCTCGTCGACATGTCTCTGCGACGCTAGAAATCACAAAATTAGTTAGTATAAAACTGTTAGCGACGTGTGTGACCTGTTATGAAAAAGACTACGACGCATGCAAGAGATCAAACAATTTCTTTACTAAAAATGTGTTCACTTACCAATACCACAACAGCCCCGAAAATAAAATAAATATTCTACGAATTAAAAAACAACAATAACTTCTGAAAAATGAACTAAAAATTTAAACTTTACAAAAAACATTACAAATCCAAGTCGTCACTTGATTGTTTGTCGCGAATATTTAATATATTTTATGCTGGTCGACTGGTTTTCGTGCATCTCAATATTTTGCATTGAAATTTGTATATTTCGCAAATCTTTCCCAATATCTGTACAAATATATTACAACGAAAATCATTTACTTGTTTTATTGATTCAATATTTATTATTGTTATTAAATGGACCCAATATATTGGTTATTTATTAAGCAAAAAGAATTATTAAAACATAAATTATTAAGTATTGATCGTGGCAACGAATCAGCGTAGTCAAATAAAATCGTTTGGCTCAGTTGGTTTCCAAATTCAACGAGCCAAACTCATACATACATACATATCTTCTTCTTCTTAATGTGCCATCTCCATCAGTGGAGGTTGGATATCACAGTCGCAAATTCTTCTTGGTCTTCGGCTGCTCTTATAAGTTCTTCAAGTCCAGGCCAGTCCATTGACGTATGTTTCTTAGCCATGACATTTTCTTTCTTTCGAGGCTACGTTTACCTTTTATTTTTCCTTTAACAATAAGTTGAGCGTAACGGTGTTTAGGGTTTCTCAGAATGTGGCCTAGATACGCTGTTTTCCTTATCTTTACGGGCTTAAACAGCTCACGCTCTATCCCCAGCCTGCGAAGAACCTCTTCATTGGTGGTGTGCGATGTCCATGCTATTTTGAGCATTCTACGGTACGTCCACATCTCAAAGGCTTCTAATTTATTGATGGTTTGTGCTTTAAGTGTCCATGTTTCTGCTCCATATAAGAGGGTAGACCAAACGTAGCACTTCGAGAGTCTCAAGCGCAGGCCCAGGTTGAGTCGTGAGTCGCAGAACAGCTTACTAAGTAGCATGAAGCAATTTCTGGCTTGTTCTATTCTACATCTTATTTCCGCGTCCGGATCCAACTTGCAGTCCATCCAACATCCCAAATATCGAAACCTATCCACCTGTTCCAGGACCTCGCCGTTTAACTGTATTGGCGGTGAGACATTCTTAGATCTTTTGATGGTCATAACCTTTAACCCTAGCTACTACCTAAAGCTACTGTTTTATTTATTACTATGGCTAATATTTATTAAGGTAGGCCACTCTAGACGCCGAAAAAATGAGCTTTTTGGGGATTTTTTTGCCGGAAAAACTACAAAATAAATCGAGATTACCAAAAAGGGTGTTTATTTTACATATCAGTGACAGTAATTTTTTAAACTAGTTAATTTTAAAATGGCGACTGAGCATCTTTTTTGCGATGACATCTTCGCTTATTCATGGTACACGGCCGACGGCCGAACAAACAGCTCCTGTAATTTTTTAATTATAATGAGCCAATGAATTTTTTAGATTATATAACAGCATAGAAGTTTTTTTGGTTTATTGATTTTTGGCCAAAATGGCGTACTTTTTAATCGTTTCAAAAAAGGAGAAGGTTCTTAATTCGACTGTGTTTTTTTTTATTTTTGTTACCTCAGAACTTTCGACTGGATAAACCGATTTTGATGATTCTTATTTCATTTGAAAGCTGGTGCTTCCTGTGTGGTCCCATTTTAATTTGAACCAATTCTGACAATGAAATCCATGAGAAAACCATATAAGTCTTAAATGTGCGCGACATATGGACGAATAACTCAATATCACGCCAACCGATTTCGATAATTTTTTTTTATTGGAAAGGATGTACTTTAAGGGTAGTTTAATGAGAGTTTGGTTAGGTTCTGATTATGGGATCCAATTGTGAACAGTCGATTAGTTGTTGATCGGTTTGTCCGAAAGCCGCACTGATAATCTTCTATTATTTCCTTTGTGTATGGGGACAGGATTATATTTGATAGCACTTTTTATGCTACGTTTATAAGCGATATTTCTCTATAATTTTTGCATACCATTCTGTCTCATTTTTTGTGTATGGGGATTATTATGCTTTCTTTTCAGTCTTCTGGGATCTTCTCGTTTTTCTATATAATTATTATGAGTTCGTGTAGTTGGGATGTTACTTATTTTTTCCTGCATTATTACTCATAGCAACTCATATTTCTCCCCTCTCATTATATGTCCCAAGTATTGAGGTTTTCTTGTTTTTATAGTTGACATCAGTTCAAAATCCTTTCCCATTTTCCTCATTACCTCGATGTTTGTTCTTTTTTTAGTCCATGATATTCTCAACATCCTTCTATAACACCAAATTTCGAAGGATTGTAATTTATTTATATGTTCTTGCTTGAGCGTCCAACTTTCCATTTCATATAGTAATATTGAGAATACATAGCATCTTTCTCATTCTGTTAAAAACATTCCTAGCCGTCTCAATTTTGGTTCTTGTCTCTTTTGTTTAATCACTTTCATTGTTTTCCACCAATTCTTGCCTTTTCTAAAACCTCTTGTTCCACATCTTTGGACACATCTGGACTTTGTCACATCTCGAAAGCGTTGAGTTTTTGGCTGTGGTTTCATTAAGCATCCAGAATTCTGCACCATAAAGGAGAACGGAGAAGACATAGCATCGCAGGAGTCTCACTTTAGTGTCCAGGGTGATGTTATGACTTTTAATGAAGGCGCTCATGCGGTTAAAGGTTACTCTAGCTTTTCCTATGCGTGCTCTTAGTCCTTATTTATAGTGGTTCCCAGATAATTGTAATGGTTAACTTTCTCGATAGTCGCTTGGTTTACGACATTTTAATTGTCAGTATGCCACAAAGGTAACGAACCGCAATTGTTAATAGTGTTTAAATAAATTTATAATTTTACATAAAAAAGCATATTTCCAGAGTCGATTCCGTTGTTCACTTACAGTTAATGTTAAGCTCTTAAACATTCACTTTTGGCAAAAGAATAACAACATTTTTAAAATATTGAAATTATTTGTGCATGTTTTATTCAAAGTTACTATTACGACATTTCTCCGATAAAACTATTAATTAAAAAACGAAATTAGTTTACAGTTATTTACCCTTGAACACAATAATAAAATGCGACGAAAGTGGGTCACTATTCTTTTAAAATTTTATCAAGATCAATTACAAACTGTGGCTGTAAGTTTTCGTTTCAAGTTTAACCTTCTAAATATGATATTCAGGATAAACTATTCGGATATTTTGTCAAAATGAGGTCAATTGTTTATATTAAACAAAAAAGGTGCTGTTGAATTTATCTACAAGACCAAATTTAAATAATTATAAACATTTTTAAAATAAATTAACCAAAAATTTAAATTTAAAATTTTTACCCAACAATTAGGTTTTCTATGACTTTTGAAAAATGGACCCTTTTTATGTAAAATTTTTGTTGAGTACTGGATGCATCACACAAAACAAGCCATGATCCGTGTGTAAAAGCCTTTTTCTACGCCCATGTCTGTAAACGTCAAAAATCGCACTGTCAACATTCCTTGTAAATGACATATAACAATAACATGCACGTAATGAGATCTCATAACATACACGTGCGTTTTGAGATGAAAACTTAAACTTCTTGGTTTAATTAAATTACAATCAAATTTTTATTTAAGACTTTATTTGGTCTATTTATACAAATTTAGTCAATTAAAAAACATAAAAACTTTTAGCATTAGCGAGATATATTTAGGATTGAAAGAGTGATGCCCCTAAACGTAGACAGCACGTTATACAATTTCTTTAAAAATAGGACACGTTTTCTTAAGTAGCATGCTATGAAAATAAATGTCATGTCATTCATATTGTCAATTTCTTGAACAAAATATAATTGTATCCGAACATTTTCTCAACTTTATTTACGAATATGTCTGATAGTAGTGAAAGTGATGAAATTATGAGCACTCCACCGAAGATTTTAGAAAAAGCTCAAGCTGCCACACATAATTTGTTACCGCTAAAATCCAAAGAAAGGTACGAAATAACCTATCAAAAATTTATGGATTGGCGATACAAGCATAACGTTAAATCCTTTTCGGAGGATGTTTTACTTGCTTATTTTGAAGAAATATCAAAAACTATGAAGCCATCTTCTCTATGGGCCATTTATTCGATGCTAAGAACTACACTAAACATTAACAATAACATTAACATTGCAAATTATCCAAAACTAATCGCCCTACTGAAGCGGAAATCGGATGGTTTTAGAAGTAAAAAATCGAAAATCCTTTCTACTGAACAAATTAATAAGTTTCTGAAAGATGCCCCAGACGATAAACATTTGTTGTTGAAAGTAAACAATTAAAATGTTGTATAATTATCCTCACATAAAAATGAGTTTTTGTTTTTTTTTCAGGTTATCCTCATTATAGGATTAAGCGGGGCTTGCCGTAAACAAGAACTTATAAATATAAAATGGAACACATTCAGGACACAGGAAAATCCTTGATAATTGATATTGCAGATTCTAAAACTAAAACGTTTTATATCACATGTCAAAAATACATGAATTTCCGTACTGCTGAAATGGAACTTCCTTTATTTCTTAATTACAGAAATGGAAAATACATAAAACAGGTTGTGGGGATAAGCACAATCGAAAGTACACCACGTAAATTTGCTGAATATCTTGAGCTGCCGAAACCAAAGCAATATACTGGCCATTGTTTCAGGAGATCATCAGCCACTATATTAGTTGATGCAGGAGGTAATATGCTATCATTAAAACGACTTGGTGGCTGGCAATCTTCTACAGTAGCGGAAGGCTATGTGAATCAATCTCTTAAAAATAAAAATGATAACGCATTACGAATATCGGAGGCAATTACCAATTATCAATCTTCGTCTTCTGATGTACCGAGCAGTACTACAATTATAAATAACCGGTCATCACCATTAAATAATAAGGCACAATCGATTTACAATAAGTAAGTAATAAGTAATAAGAGTATAGACAAAACTTCATGATAGTCTAAAAAACAAAAGATAATTGCTTTAATATTAACAGAGGCTAAATATATGGCATTTAATAAGGCTGCTAAAGAAGTTATGAATCTACAAAGTTTTCTGGTGGAGATGGGTTTTAAAAACCTAGCTTAGGAAGGATAAATGAGCAGTGGGATCACTCACAAGAAATTCGCTGCCGTATAGATAAAGCGAGAACAATATTTCTAAAAATGGCATCACTCTTCAAAAACAAAAATTTACAAATGAACACCAAAATAAGGTTTCTTCGATGCCACGTCTTCTCTGTGTTGCTGTATGGAGTAGAAACATGGACGTTGACGGAGGCTACCACAAAAAAACTACAATCCTTTGAAATGTGGCTGTACCGCAGAATTCTGAAGATTCCATTCCAGTGCTAACAAAAATGAACAAGAAGTTTCTACTACCACGACCGGGCTATTCCGTCCTGCAGCAAACAAGATAATGATATCCAGAATTATTGCCAACATTTGGACCGAATAGGCACTTTAAGAAGAAGCTTAGGAAAGATTACTGTGTGAAAACAATAAAGCTTTACAGTAATCCAAGAATTCTGTTTTTACAATCGAACAAAATACATAAATGTAAAACATCATGCAGTAGATATTGTTACAATCCGGCCCTGCTATTTATCGGCATCCGAGCACCGACCGCAGCGGGGGTGCATATTAATGAAGCGCTTTGTCGGCCTCCGTCTAATAAACTCTCGCCGCGCCTAGACTTCCAAATGGTTCGATCCCTTTCGCGAAATGGTCTGGAATTATGATTGAGAAATGTAAAAAGGACAGCGTAGTTGGCCCTTAGCTAACTAGTTTCCTGGCTAATCTTAATCAAGGTTAAGTGTTTTACTGAAATGTAAAAGGCGTCGTTTTATGTTTTAATCCCATGATGCATCAGTTTGAGTCGTATCGTGATTTGTACAATAAATAGAACATGTATTTATTTAATTAATATTCCATTTACCTTTCCCTATAACTGCCAATTATTTAAGACAATTTGAATTGATAAAATATTTTTCATTGGATGATGAAACTTGAACTATTTTATAGTGTATTGACATTCCCAATAAATCCTACTTCCAAAACAAATAAAATCTGATACTAAGAGATAAAATGTTAATCTTAACGGGTGATAACGCGAAGAAAAGAATTATATTCTTTTCTATTATTCCCGACCAAATTGTCTGGATCTCTAGAGAGCACTTGATTTAATTCGCTCCTGAACTACGTTACTTGTTGCTCCTGCAAAGCACTCTGTTGTCATGGCAACTATCCTTTCAGCAGTAAATTGATGTTAAAATACCGGGTGACAAATGGACTTTTTTTCCTTTAAAGAGTCAATCTTATTTCAAGCTTATATATTAAAAAGTTGGTTTTTTTTAATTGTCTGGGCATGGTATGTTACAAACACACCCATCATAGTGATATAGGCAAGCCTTTTTCCGTAGGAGTAGGCAGATACCACTTCTTTTCACTTGCTACATTTTTTACACACATCTTTCGCTTCTTCTACTTTTATTAAGGCTTTCATACATGCTTATCGGCTGTTGGTACTTTTGACCTGGCGTTTCTTCAAAACAATGTCGATCTGTTTGAGATACGTTCGCCGAGGTCGACCTCTACCGACTTTCCCATTAACTTTGTTTACAATATAAACTGCAGTTAAATAAAAAGATCTAGTTCTGTAAAGTTTTTCAGTGTATGAATGTATACAGGTTGGGGCACCCTATACGACGCGGTCACTGTAAACCAAACAAAAATCATTGTCACTTTTTTATAATTTCGGACAAAGATAACTTTGTCATTTCAAATGAAACACCCAGTATTTTTTTGTTCTGAACAATATTAAATTCAATTATCTTTCATTTCATATTGGGATTTCCTATACCTAACCTAAATAGTTTTTCAGATATTGGCTTTTTCAAATAGTAGTTCTTATTTCAATGCATTCTTTAAATCAAGATAGCTTTGAAACGACATTTATTTGATTTGTTTACAGAATTCTCATAACAGTTGTTATACTTTAATTCATCGAAAATATTTAATGTTCATATTCTGACAGTAGTTCATTAAAGAGACTATACAATTGTTTTTTATTATTTAACTGAAACAACAACAAAATATGAAACACAAATGTAATTATTTCAAAGTAGATGCTCAAAATGACGACCATCCTGCTGAATACAAAGAGCCACTCTCTCTTTGAAAGACTGCTTAACACTATTTGAGGCGTCATTCTTTTAAAAGCAGTCCTTATTGAGGGTTTTCTACGAAATTCATTTTCCTCATTTCCAATGATACGTTTTTGTCTATTTGCCTTTTCATAAGCTACACTTTAAGTCCTACGAAATCCATGTAGCAATCGTTTGAGAACGAACTTGTTTGGATGATTTCGGTCTGGATATTTTTGGGCATAAACCCTCGACGCCAAAAGGCAATTCTCTAAATATTCACCAATCGCTAAAATCATATCTATCCGCTCTTGAATGGGATAAGTTTTCATTTTCGACGGTAATAATTCAGTGAATATTTTGATTAACGTAAAATACAATAACTGGTAATAAGAATTCTTTCAACAGGTTGAATACATATCAAAGTCAAAGAATGCATTGAAATAAGAACTACTATTTGATAAAGCCAATGTCTGAAAAACTATTTAGGTTAGGTATGGGGAACCCTAATATGAAATGAAAGATAATAGAATTTTATATTGTTCAGAACAAAAAAATACAGGGTGTTTCATTTGAAATAAGTTATCTTTGTCCGAAATTATAAAAAAGTGACAATGATGTTAGAACATTCTGTATAATATTGAGATACGGGTTTTATCGAAATTAATAACCCAAAACCTCTTTTATGCTTGGTCAGAATTCGAAGGGATGATTTCTATACATTTCGATGTTATTTAGTTTTTAATTGTATTTTCATTTTCATTAAAAGATCAATAACTCGAGAACGGTTATAGTTAGCAACATAGAACTTTTTTTGAAATCGTATTATTTTTTCCTGAACTATTTAAAAGTGTAACGGAATACAGGGTGTTCCATTAAAAAAACACAACTTTGATATGTCATACTTTTTTGAGCCACCCTGTAGACTCCAAAATAATTTTCTTTTGCAGCCTTAATCAATATACATCTAATGAAATGAAGAAATTCCCGAAAAAATGTATGGTTTGGTTTACAGGGACCTTGTCGTATGGGGTGCCCCACCCTGTATAAGTAAAACTACTTTTAGCCAAAAATTATATTTTTTAACATACAACGAACTGAATCTTTCAAAAGCAGCTTCATTAAATGAGCAATTTTTAAAACAATTAATACCATTCAAAAGGTTAAGAAGAGGTGGACCACCTTTTCGTTTAGTTTTTAAATTCTATGAAAATGACATCTACAAATAATACCAACCAAAATTTACTTTTTATTTAACCACCCGGTTGGACAAAAGTCGTGTAGCTACCCTCTATCAATTTCTGAAACAAAATTAATTACCCTATGCTTTTAAAGCATACTTTTATTTTTATTATAAAAGGATAATATCGTTCTTATATCTCAATTTTATAGGGATCAGATAATTAGCTATTTACAATGTGTGTTTTTATTTCATTTTACCAATTTCATGAGTTCTAAATATCCGTCCTTTTAATTTTTTTAACCCATATATTTATAAATACAGTCTACTTAAGTTGGCAGCCTATAAAAAACAATATCATTAATTTTATAAAAAAAGTTATTTTTTATAAAAAAACTAGCGGAACCCGGAAGACGTTGTCCTGCCCAAACTTTGGCTTGCCTGCTTTGGAAATATCACTATTAAACTCAGCGATCCCAAAAACTATAAATTCGACACTAATATCGGTGTTTTTAACAGTTTTTATATGTCATCCCCTTCCCACCCCTTTCGAATGGGTGCTAACAAAATTGGGAATGTCACTTTTAAACTCAGCGACCTCAAAAACAGTTTTTATATTCCATGCTCCCCTTTCGTAGTGGTGCTAATAAAATTAGGGATATCACTATCAAACTCAGCGCATTAAACAAAGATACCTGCTAATAGCTCAATGAAACGTGTCCATAGAGTGTCTGAAAAATCAAACACCAACACCATCTGTCAAATTGTTTACGAACCAACCCAGTACATACAACGGTACTATAATATCATTGTAAAGGAACAACATAGTAGGATCACTTTATGGAGTTTTTATTGGAGGCGAAAGAAGGCTACATGTAGATGACAACACCGCAGAAAGAAGTCCAGCGATTTTATTGGTTGTGCTGTCTGTATGTGATTTTAAATTATTGAAGAAATAGAAATTATTCGTTTTTAATATTGTTTTATGTGATTTATTCATTTGCTTAATCTTAATTGTAAATACGTTTGCCCTGATTCTGTGATGGATACGACATCAGAAATTTTATATTACAGACTTAAGACTTTCATGAATTAAAAAGCTTTGAGAAAGATCTAAAATAAAGATCGAAACGTCGGCGTTTTAAGAAGAGCGAGAAGTTTGTTTTCTTTAGTCCACCCCGAAAAATAATTGAGAAGGACATGAACCAGAATAATATAATATATAATCTTTAATTGGTCGACATAGTACAATATGTCCGAAATTGATATTTTTACTTTCATAGGCATTGCATCAAGAATTCCAGGGACAACAAAACTAAAAAACTTCAAAAACAAACCAAAATTGATATCTGGAAACACCTGGTCTTTACATTTAACCCCTTTATATTTCAGTGCATTTAACAAGAATCCAGCGACAATAAAACTGAAACGTCAAAAACAAACCTTAAATCCAGCTTTAATTCAATAGTTTGACACAAAAAATTAACTTACTTCTCTGACATAACGAAAATTCCCTTCAATAAAAACTTTGGTTTTACAAGTAATCAAATGATAGAATATTTGTTGTTCACACCTCGATCTGACATTTTGTCATTGACAGCGCCATCTCGCGTTACGTGATTTTAACATTTGGGTCAATTTTATGAAGCAGAAATTAACCTCTTTAATAATATTCACATCGAGCTTTTACCTATTATTGTTTACTTGAAGCACTCATTCTTTTACAAAAAAATCAGTTCTACGCATTTTACGATCCTTATAACTTTTAAACTACATAATAAAATTAGGACTTTTGCACTTTAGGACAAATTTGTAGGAGGCTGCCTTTTAAATTTATCATCAATTGTTTATAAATTATTTAAGCTATAATTAACAGATTTTCATTTTAAGGCCCACTTACCGTCTTTAAGTATCAAATACATTGCCAATCATTGAAAATTTATTTATTGTTTAACATACATACATACATATAGTCACGCCTTTTTCCCGTAGGAGTAGGCAAAGACATCCTTCCACTTGCTACGGTTCTTACATACATCGTTTGCTTCTTCTACTTCATCAGTGCTCTCATACATGCTTGTCGGTTGTTGGTAACCTTGACCTGGCTTTTTTTCAAAACAATGTGGATCTGATCGAGATATGTTCGCCAATTTGTTTCGTCAATTTTTCTTCATCCATCCTTTCTACGTGTCCAAACCATCTAAGCATTCCTTTATCTATCTTTGTAACCACATCTTCCTTTACACCACAGCATTCTCTTATCTCACTACTCTTTACTTTATCCAACCGAGTTACTCCGGCTATACTTTTTAGACTACTCATCTCTGCAGCATTAATCCTATTTTTATGCTTCTTTTGCCAAACCCAACATTCACTACCATACATAAGTGTAGGAACCAACACACCTCTATGCACAGCCAGACGTGCCTTTTTTGACACTTTCTGGCTGTTTATAAAGTTATGCAGTGCCCAATTCATTTGTTTTCCTGCTAACACCCTTCGCTTAATGTCACTGTCATATTTTCCATCTCTCGTAAACTTTGAACCCAAGTACACAAATTCATATACTCTTTCTCCCTCAATCGAAACTTCACAGTTTGTCATGCTTTCTTCTTTTTCAAAAACCATTACTTTTGTTTTGCTTACATTTATTTTCATACGTTTGATTTTCAGCATATTGTTTAACAAAAATGTATAATTGATTCCGCGTGTACCTACTGTGGTGTGTGCAGCGTCAAGAAATTGCTCTTGAATATTTACAATTTTTAAGTGATTTACGAGACGAGTCAATTTTATAAATATTTAGTACTCATCGACTATGTAGACAACGAATAGTGAAAGTGTTTCACTGCACCCTGTACTATTTGAATTGCACTCTAAAAAGTGAATGTTTACACATCATTTTTCAAACTAAAAACTAATAAGACTGATTAGCAAACTTGATTAGGTCCTAAACTATCGCTTACTTTCGCTGCCTCCAAGGGTAGGCAACCAACATTACGGCATGTCAGCACTGCTGGTCACTGCCTTATCAATAAAACGATCTCCATACCTCTAATGCAGGAAACTGGAGCTATTTTTAACTACAAGGATAGCTCCTCAAATAATCAAAACAACATATAACGAAGCAACACCGTTAAACCCACAACAGCTTCAACCTTCTATATCTCAGCAACAAAAACAATACCCAAACATGTCTTCCTAAAGAAAGACCAAGCGATCGTATTACATGCAGACGAAAGCCTTAAATCGTTCGACTACGTAAAATCTGTAAGTGACATTATTGGAGCCAAACATATTACTTTTGCGTCTCGTATCTTCAATAACAGGATCTTCATATATCTAGCCACTAAAGACTTAGTTGAAAATATCATTAAATCGCACCCGACCATACAAATTGGAAATCTCATCTTAAATGTTCGTAAACTAATATCTCCTACTAAAAGAATTCTGATATCAAATATATTTCCTTCTATACCTCACGAGCTAGTAGAAAACGCTGTCAAAGAACTGGGCCTACAACTAGCCACTCCCATATCGTTTCTTAGTCATATTCTGAGCTTCCGACACCAAGTCTACGTATTTTTCACAACTGACGACTTAGAACTTCAAACGTCACTGACAATCCCGTTCGAAGAAGTTGACCATAGGATCTTTTTGTCAACAGACAATGCTTTTTATGTAAGCAAGCAGGTAAAAGTTATACAAGATCTAAATACCGGCAACTACACAAAGATTAAAGCAGGAGACAGCTACACGAAAAACATAAGAACACCAGGAGGAATCCGACAGGAGATAGTCTCAGCCCATTTCTATTCAACCTAAAAATGGACAAAATTATAGAAGAAGTGTCAGCGATAGGTCTCGGTTATCGAATGGGCCAAAACAAAATTAACATAATATGCTACGCCGATGACGCAGTTCTCATCGCAGAAACAGAGGATGACCTGCAACGACAGCTCCATAAATTACATCTACCAGCAGCATATCAGTAGGAGAATCAGAGAACCTATAAGATGTAAGTTTGTAGTCCAAGATCAACCTATCGAGCAAGTATCCAAGTTTTAAGTACGTGGGCATGGATATATCGAAACACCACAATCCAATAAATGATTTACGGAGTCAGATCAACAAGGCAACCGCAATAGTAGGATGATTACGACAGGTGGTATGGGCAAATAAATATATGCGTATTGACAGCAAGGTCAAGATTTACAAATCTTGCGTTAGGCCAATCATTACTTACGGTATTGAAGCTCAAGAAGAGACAACTAAAATAAAAAGCATGCTGAGTATAACAGAAATGAAAACCCTAAGAAACATACTCGGAAAGACAAGAAGAGACCGAGTCAGGAACGAGGTTATAAGAGATGAATGTCAAGTGCAGGACGTGGTGAGAAGGAGGCGGCAAAGGAAACGACAATGGCACGCTCATGCAACCCAAATGACAGAAGATCGACTACCGCGGATAGTATTCCAGAACAGACCAGCGGGAGATAGACCCCCAGGAAGACCACCTAAGAGATGGAAGGTCAGCTGTCAATCGACATCCCAAGAGATCCTAAGGCGACCCAATTAACAGATCGACAGATCTAATTAAAGAAGAAGCAGGTCACATTGCCAATAAATGTCCCAATGCTCCATCAGTTAACCTGTTAATATCATCTATCACAACATCGAATAATACAAAACCGAATGTAACAACACACCATCAACTTAACCAATCATTATTAACCGAGACACCCCGCTTCAAACGTACAAAGACTATGCGAAATAATATTTTGTACTGGGGCATCATTATTAGAGGTTGATGGGCTCAACTGATTCTTTAATGCTCGTCTTTCGGAACAATTTTGACTATTTCCATCATTTCTGCACTCGAAACTCTTATGACCGCATTGATTACACTTAAAACATTTCGATCCCGAACTTTTCTTTCTGCAAGCCTCTGATTTATGTCCAAGAGAACCGCAATTGAAACATCTAATCACGGGTCTTCTGGTTATTTTGGTTCTTAAAAAATTGTCTCTATTACCTGAATATTGTTGTGGATTCGGTCTTGAATGAAATCCCATCTTTTGTTTCATCTCACTACTTATATACTTTTAGCTTATTCTGAAAATCACTAATATTTGTCACTCCGTATTATGACTATAATCATCCTGTATACCATCGATAACGTATTGGATAAGAGCGTCTACTTCAATATTACCACAAATAGCAATTTCCTTCATTATCAAGAAATATTCTTGGATATCCTCAGTTTTCATAATCTTTATTTCTGTTAATAGTTTATGCAGCTAAGCACTATTCAATTTGGATTAAAATTCATTCAGTAGTGTTCTCTTCAAAGTGATCCATGAATTAATACCTCGTTCACCCTGTATAAATAATTTGGCTAAACCCGTTAATGATTTCTTTGCAAATATAAATGTATGTAAATTAACCCATCCAAAAAGAAGTGACATGTCTTCGATGTCTTTTATCCACTTTTCAATCGTATATACACTGGTACCATTAAATTGTGGAATTGAATCTTCTATATCTCGAAAGTTCATTGAAAAGCCTAGACCGAACCTTAAACAAGATTGGAATTCTTGTTCTGTTACATATCTTCGTTCTTCCGTTCTTTTATCTCCATTACTCATTTCCTTATTAATTCCATCTTCATATCGTCTTCCTTCATTTCTACTTATCTCAATTATTCTTTCTTCGGTCGTTCTTTCTTTATTCTGTATCGCTTGAATTCTTTCCATATGTATCTGATATTCACCTTGTATGTAAAAATTTTGATTTTCCTCTTCATTTAAACATTTATCTTTATTTTTATCTTTGAGAATACCTATATCTATTAAACTGGAACAAATATTATTGATTAAATCGTCTTTTATAACATTATAATCTATGCTCAAGATGTTTGCTACTAAAGTCAGATCACTAATTGAAAATGTACTGTTTATAAATTGAATTTTGTTTTATATGCTTCTGAATCTATTGTAAAATCAAAAGGCTGAAATTCACGTAAGCGTTTTCTATTATTTCGATCACCTTCGTATTCAAAAATGAGAGAATAAAATATTTTAATAATATTCACTGGGGCAACTTTGATATTATTAAAAACATTGGGAAAAATACAGTTTTTAATATCAAAGCAATATCTTAAAGCAGCGACAGGAAAGTTTAGAGTTTTGGTACTCACCAATTTCTTTTCTTGTTTAGGATATATTTTCTGTAATGCATAATACCGTCTTGTGTAAATAAGGAAAGTTTAGAGTTTTGGTACTCACCAATTTCTTTTCTTGTTTAGGATATATTTTCTGTAATGTATAATACCGTCTTGTGTAAATATTTATAATCTTAGTAATTCTTATATCTCTTGCCTCGTAACAAGCGTTTTTTTTCGCCCTTATGCTTCTTAACTTAACTTCTTATTTTTACCTGTGTACAAGTTCTAAAGCTGTAAGTTCTTATTTTATTCTTCCGAAAATTTGGCTTGCTGGTAGAAACTAGTCATCGAACATAGGGCTCTTTCTTGACTGATTTAGTAGGTACTTAATATTAATTCGTATATTCGAACTAGCCAATTCAGACATTAGGCTTCAATATATTATCCTAAGTTAATAGAAGAAATGATATTTTAAGTTATTATAAAATATTTTATTTTGTTGTAAATAAATTTCAGGACTGACCATTAAACTTGGCTCTTATTTCACATTTATGTTTTTGATGGGATATCATTGCTTTTTGTACAGAAATTATAAGTAAGTACTTATTCATAATAAAATTTATACTTAATTTGGCCAAATCAGGGCGATATAACGTGCGCAGGCGGTTGTATTCTACAATAGAGCTCTCTTGTGCATTGATTTGACTTGGATCTAAATTGATAAGATGTACTCCGTCTAAGGTTTTAACTCTGGAGAGTCCAACGTAAGCCTGTCCAATACTAAATCTCGCACCGCTCCCCACCCCACTGCTCCACGGCCGCCGCACCATGCACCGTGGTCCGAAATACCTATTTTATTTAATTATTTATGAGTGAAGATCTTACACTATTAATGTGCGCTAAATATTGAAATAATAATTCATACTAAATCCCAGTTAATACCGTAATAAATACAAAAGTTCGACTATACTCTTAGTTATAAGTAGTTATGAAGTACGAAAACTGATGTTTGGATTAAAAAAAAATTAAGGGTGGTATTCCACTCGTTATATATTCACGTAAAGACCTTAAAATTCACATAAAGACCGGCTGTCATTAATTTTGATTGCTGATTCTTACATTACAGAAACTACAAGTAAGTGTTCCTAATTGAGTCAATTAATTGAAAAATTATAATTAAATGATAAAAATGTACTAGTTTCTGTAAATGTACGATGTTGTGGCTTTAAACAGTTAATACGGACTTACGCTCCTATGCCATAATGATGAAAATGGTAATAGGGGTTAATAAAATTGTAGAATAATTAATTACTTAGTTATGATTTATTAATTTTATTTTAATACAGTAACAGTAATAATAGTACTACGGCCTACTAATAAAAGATTAACTTTTTAAAAATGGTCCTCTATTCCTTTGTATTTACCCAACTACCTATCCGGATGCCAAATTTGAACTTTCTAGATCAGTCAGTGATAAAAATGACGATTTTTGGACGTTAATTTCTAAATAACTGTTCGAGGTGTGTTTATGAAATTTGGAGCACTTATGTATCTCTCAAGCCTCAATTTATGAGCCAAATTTGACATGTTTATGTGAAATACTTTTTGAGTTATTAGGGGGTCAAAAGTGGCTCCAAATGGTTCGTGTAATATTACGCACGGTACCGCTTGAACTTGGCTTGACACGCGTGTCTAGATAATAATTACGTCACTATCAAAGTTGGTAACACACAGATTCGGATCTAGATTGACGGATTTTTTTTGATAATTTACTTAACTACCGATAAATAATAATTTATTGTCAAAATAAACGAATTAAACTTCAAGTATTTTTGACAAGAGATGCACTTAGTTAACATTTATGTTCAAATTATTTTGCGGACATATTCTGATGGTAAATAAAACGATTTAATCAATATTTAAATTATGGGGAAAATCATAGGAGTTGTTTTTGCATTCGGGGTTATAATGTTTAATAATGAAATATTTACATATTCATCAAGCTTTCCTCCAGGACCTTTATTTTCTTCGTATATATTCGTAGTAGCACTATTTCTACTACTTTGTGAACTATCAGTTTACCCAATGTCTTTAAGAAAAATGGGCAGAATTCCTCAAGTAATTATTGAGGTAAATATACATTAACTTTTTAACATTATATTACGCAAACGTCTCTGATCAGTATAAGTTGTTGTTAAAAAAATGTCCACGTTTATTTTGCAGATGCTTATTGCCATTTTTTTATCAGAAATCATAATAGTGGAATTTTGGTTTCCTTTGGAAGAAATAGCAATGGAAAATTTAAAAAGAACAGCGGACATCATCGAGGAATTCGCTCTTTCTGAAAATTGGCAGTGTGATACTATTTGTTATATACTAAGAAGTTTATTATGCAGATATGCTGTCAGTTATGCTCTTAGCATTTTTTTTTTAACTACAGTTCTTCATGCCACTAGATATATTGACTTAAGAGCATTAAAGTAAGTTCCTATAAATTTTTTTTTAACGTAACTTAATCCATTTAATTTTCAAAAAGGTCAACAATTTTACAGAGAATCAAATATAGTTCATTTCACCAATATACGACGGTATCGGATTAGTCACCAAGATATCGACATAACGGCGCAGTGTTGAGAGATACATTAGTAAATTCCCCTAAGATTTAAACCCGAAAAATTTTTGTTTATTATTATACTTTTGTTGAGAGGTTTTATTTTTATTTTTTGCTTTATTGTGAACAGAAATCGTTGATGTAGCTCTCGATGAGTTTTTTGTTTAGAAATAGGCACATATTTAATTATGTTAAAAGGAAATGCAACAAAAATAAATTATCGGTACAAATTTAATAAATATGTTATCCACAAAAGATCTGATAGGTCGAGGTGCTTGAGAGGTTGCATAGCCTTCACGATCTCCCCCCCCCCCCCTACAACCTACAATCAACGGTATTATCAAGCATCAAATTTATAGTCGTCATAATCGGAATCACTGTCGTCGCTTTCCTTATTCGGATTGTAAATGATAACAGGATTAACTGCTTCGATGCGGTTATTTATTTATTTATTTATTTACACTGTTCTACAGAAAAAAAGATTTTCAATTACAGAACAGGAACAAAGTAAACGTTTGCACAATAGTACTAACAATAAAAAAGCTTAAGAGTAATACACAATTTACAAAATCAGACTAACATTAGTAGAAAGCTGAAGACTAACACAACAATATTACTGCTGATAATAATAGCTCTTAATTTGCCTCACATTACAATAGAATATATCAAGCTGGTCACTTATTAGGTTATAGTTGCTACACATAGTATGAACAGGAGAGTTTTTAAGTATATTTGTTCGTGGTGTGGTAGTGTAGAATGAGTCGGTGTATCGAGATGCCTGACGGGGAATTTTAAAGTTTATTTGATGTAGTAAGCATTGACATTTAATTTCATTGTTAATTATTTTGTGTAGCATAATGACACTAGAACATTCTCGTCTTCTATCCAGAGTGAAAAAGCTATGTCTTGACAGTAAACTCTCGTGTGCCGTGCCAATTAGTGGATAAGTCCGATCTACTTTAAAACTTAGGTATTTGAGAAAGCGTCTTTGGATTGCCTCCAGTTTATAAATATGCACTTGATAATATGGGTTCCAGATAACCGATGCATATTGTAGCTTTGATCTCACAAAAGCATAGTAAAGAGTTTTAAGTGTTAAATGGTTAAAGTCGCGGCCTACTCTAATTATAAATCCATACATACGGTTTGCTGACGTAGTTATATTGTCTATGTGGTTTTGGAAAGATAGCTCTCGGTCGAAAGTAACTCCAAGATCCTTAAAATTACATGGTCTGTCTAGAGAATAATTGTCTATCTTATAGTCAAATATAATTGGATCAGATCTCAATGTATATGACATTACGCAACATTTGGTAGGATTTAACGCTAAATTATTACGACTGCACCATTGGCTTATTTGATTAAGATTTTTCGATAGTTTCTCACATTCAGTCATATTAATGATGGGAGAGAAAATTTTTAGATCATCAGCATACAGTAAAAAATTAAGCTTAATTATGTCACCAATGTTATTGATAAAGATATTAAACAGTAGTGGACCGAGGTTAGATCCTCGCGGTACACCTGATTTAGCGAGGTATTTGTTAGACCTAAATCACGAATATCACGAACCCACCATTCCTCCATTACATTTTTACATTTTGTGACACATTTTTCCCAAATTTAAGGTGTGGCAGTATTAAGTGCTCGTTACCAGGTTTCCAAAACAGCATTATCACTGTAACCATTACATCCAATGTGATTGTCATGATAGACCAAGAGCTAGTGAACCCTCCGAGTAACAGTATGTCTGTAAGGCTAGAAATTCTTACAGTGATGAGTCATAGCATGCTAAGTACGATAACCATCACCTGGCACGCCTCAGCCCTGCACGTCATCTACCCCTTTATTTTTGAAAGTGTAGATAAAATTTGAAAAAAAACTCGTTGCTGTGAGCTTGAACTTTTTATACGACACTTACGATGTCGTTCAATAAATAATTAAATAATATTTGAAAATATATCCAATTTAAAAATAAAATTGATACGCCTCTGGTCGGTTTCTTTTGAAAATTTTATGGCTTTTAATAAGATGTTTTTTTTATATATTTTTAAACTGACTTTGGAAGAACTACATATAAAAGGTTTACGCAAACCATTCATGACATCTTCTATGAAGATCTTTACGCTTAACACAATCCACCAGTGAAATTAAAGAAGTAAAGAGGTGCCAATTAAAATATTTTAACGGTAAAATACTTTACTATCAGGAACACTGTCGAATATTTAAGAGGAATTGTGCAAATGACATATATTCAAAGAAATGAAATTGTTTTAAATAATGTGTAATGAGGATGAACATTACTGTGACGAGGCTTGCCTTGTATATGCTACCGCTGATTAAGTACACATTAAGTTGGCTGTAAAATAAATATTTAGTTATATTATAAATAAAAAGTAAAAATAAATATCTATCCGCGCCCATATGACCTCGCGCTGAGTTGGCGGCGACCAGTTGGCCGTGCCGAGTTGGTCGTGCCCAGTTGGCGGTGCCCGATTAAAATAATATAGGTATTACTGACAAAAATTCGAGTGGTAAATTTTTTTTATAATTCCCTTTATCATTGTTAGTTACTCTAGATTCATAAACTATAACAGTCTGGTTTTTTTAGTGACGGCGTGGTTTGTTTCATTAAAGACATCATCACTAGAGCGAAGAGAAATTTTAAACAAACAAAAAGGTCACTTTCACCGAAAGTATTTAGAAATGTGCCGGTTAATTCAAAAGAAAAATTGGAAACAAAATCTAATAAAAATGAAAAAAAGTTGCAAAGAAAGTGTGCTCGAGAAAAAAGAAAATGCAATACAATTCGCTAACAAAACATGGTGAACTGTAATTGGCACCAATGACGACATTTTTAATACTTTTATGTCAAATAATAAACACAGCATACATTTATTTAATTTTTGCTAAATTCTAATGTAACGATTCATATAAAATTTAAGTAGATTAAATGTAAACTAAATTTTATAAAAATAAACATGTACCTATATATACTGCTCCAAAATTTTAATATGTCATGTATCTAAGATAAGTAAAATATTTTCTTATTTATTTATAATTTTTAATAATATTACAAGTAGACGCCCATTCTGTTGTGTGACGAATGATGATGACCGAAAAAAATATCGCAAAAAAAACTAGTCCATTAGAGGTTTATTCACAGATAAAGCATAAATAAATAAATTTTTCTACAACTGCTTAGCAAAGCAGCCTTTGACGCTTTTAGATTTCAACGCAAAGTTGACGTTTTCCGACAAATGTCATTTTGTGACAGCTTTGCCGCTCTAGCGTGGAAATATTTCAAAAACGGTTGCATCTCTTACTCATTCTTTTATCAAGGAAAATAGTGATAGTGAATTATCGAAAACACCTCCTGATGTAGCAGAAAGTGCAAAAAATGTAACTTTAAATCTCCTACCAGAGAAATCGAGAGCAAAATATGAATTTGAATACAATAGATTCATAACCTGGTGTCAATCGAAGAAGTTCGAAGTCATCAACATCGAAATCATCCTAAATTCATCGCATTTCTCAAAAAACAATCCATTGGATACAAAGCGAAAAAATGCAAAACATTTACCACTGAAGATATTCACAAATTTCTACGAGAAGCTACCGATGAATATCTACTGAAAAAGGTAAATTTCAATTATACCTTACACTCTCTGTAGTCTGATAAGCAGTTAGAATAGTTTCTTAGTTCTATAATACCATGAAACTCTTGATTACTTGAGAAGTCATATTAGCCTAGGGATCTGAAGCGCAGGCATTTCAAACTGTTCGCTTTAGTTCAATTCCGGCCAGGGCCACTTTTTTTTAATTTACGAGTTATTTCCCTTCTATTTCATTAGAAATATGAATTATTGGAATGATAGCAATTTGGATAGCTATTGAGTGTTAATTTTTTTATAGGTAATTTTAATTATGGGTATTGCTGGTGCCTGCAGACGCGATGAATTGGTGAAAATGGAAATCGGTGACATAGAAGATAAAGATTATATTTTAATAGTCCGAATTCCAGATTCGAAAACGAGAATTAGCCGTGTTTTTACGATTGTTAACCTAACCTAACCTAATAATGAAGAAAATGCAGTTGATTATCTATCAATTTGTAAAAAATACATTGCAATCAGACAACTTTGTCAAAATAACAATAATACTCCTCAACGCCTATTTTTACGTTATCAAAAATGTAGATGTACGAAACAAGTTGTGGGTATGAATACAATCGGGAAAATTATCAGTGAAATTGCTAAATATTTGGAATTACCTGAGCATACTTTATATATAGGACACTGTTTTCGACGAACATCTGCTACTTTATTGGTGAATGGTGGAGAAGATCTAATACAACTAAAGAAACATGGTGGATGGTTATATAGACGAATCAATCAAAAATAAAATTAAAACCACCAAAAAATATTTTCAAAACCGCATGTATCCACATCTCGTTCAATAGATTTCCAATCTTCGGAAGAATTTATGTTGGAGAAATATCCTGATGGGCCATCAGGTTCGGGAATAAATATCAAAGATTGTCATAATTGCACATTCAATTTCAATATATCTAGTGAGTGATAAACTAAAGTAATTATTTTCAAGAATATTTTAAAATGTTATAATTAAAATACAAGTAATATTATGTACTTACTTATTTTAAATAAAGTATTTAGTTTTTTTTCTGTCTAAAAACTGCATTTGCAGAAAAAATCTTGTGTGTATTTCGAGCACAAAATGACATTGCCGCTCTTCAGGGCGGCGAAGGGGTACTTTCACCCCTAGTGTGCTCACTTCTAGTCGACTTTCTGCTGAGCGAGCTTTCCATACGGGGAGTAGATTATCAATGCTATGCGGATGATTTGGTTACAATGGTTTGAGGAAAATTTGAAGCGATGATCTCAAACGTCCTTAATACAGTATACAGATGGTGCAAGAGGGAACAGATGTCTGTCAACCCCCGGAAAACTGTAATTACTCCTTTTACAAGAAGTAAACAGCTAGATAAGCTTCGGCAGCATGTCCAATGCGGAAAGAGCATTCCATTTGCGGCGGAAGTGAAATACCTGGGTGTAGTTCTGGATAAAAGACTTATCTGGAAAGGCAAATTAAAGGAGAACAACTCGGGGACCACTACAGGATACTGAGTGAAACAAAAAAACACCATTTTCTCGGAATGGTTCCTAACATGCTAGCCACAAAAATACACGTAGAAAAGTCCTTCAAAGTCCTCTTTCCGTACGTACGTGTACGTAATGTACACAAATGGCTCAAAAACTCCGAGTTGGGGCCGGTGTTTTCAGCAGGATACCAAAGATTGAACTATCTACCAGTCTTGGCAGATATACTACAATCTTTCAGACTGATGTCTTCGCTATCGAATTGTGTGCAATAGAGCTGACTAACAGACATCTAGCAAACAAAAACATAAGTATAATATCAGACAGCCAGGCTGGCTGCTTTAAAAGCACTGAGTTCCAACAAGATAAATTCTAAACTTGTATGGAATTGCATCGAATCCCTGGAGTACCTTGGTACGAACAACAGAGTGACCCTGCCGTAGGTACCTGGGCACCAGGGGTGAAGGGAAACGAAAAATCCGATACCCTTGCAACACAGGAAGCCGAATCTGCGTTCACTGGACCAGAACCGGTATTTGGATTCACTACAAGTGCCGCAAAAACAATTTTTTTGGACTGGGCGGAGAGCAAAATACTCACGCACTGGTCCGATATACCAGGATTGACTCAATTGAAGGCGCTCTTACCTAAACCCTCGAGAAACACAACTAAGCAGATCCTAGAATGGAGCAGGAACGACCTGCGAATTCTAACGGGACTGCTTACAGGACACTGTTTAATGCTAACGAAAAGCCACATCTTTTTGTTAAGTATTCGCCGTCGCCTCAGGTCAAATAATGGCTCCAGGGGCGTACTCACTAACCACAATCCGTAACAATATCCTAGAAACTATTTTTTCATGGATTTTTCTTACTTATGTTATAACATACAAAAAATGATCAGTTGGAAAGAATAAACAAATGAAAAGAGTAATGCATTTGTAATAAAAACACTTCAACAAAACTTTACTAATGGACAATTACTCTTAAAATACTTAGATAATTTAACAACTTTTAAATTTTATTCAAGAAACTTTCTTCAAGTGAAGTGTACATATTCAGATCCAAATCCAAGCTAAAAATAATGCAAATTAGTAGACATATTTACAAATATAATGGCTTTATAAATGCAATATTATTTTAAATGCAATGTTATTTTAAAAACATTTTTAGACAACTAAATAAAACACATATTTTCAAAGGAGCAATAAAAACAAAGGGTGTTCATGAAAAAAAATTATTACCTCAATTTTTTTTATAATATAAAAGGGATAATTAATTTATTCAAATAAAATAACTTATATATGTATATATGTTGCAACACCAATCATACGTTTTCAATATTTTTAAAACAGGTTTTTTATCAAAATATTAAAAGTCACAATAAAATTCGATTACTTACCGCTAAATTATAGGATTTACATAGATAGATTTTCATTAAATTATGTTAGAGAGCAACAAGCAATTTATCAAAAAAAATGAAATACTAACCTTTTGAAACCATCGGAGATTTCATTAGCCTTTGATGGATCTGTAACTACGGCAGTCTTAACCAGTTTTGGATCAAACAATGGTGCAACATACTTTTCACCTACTCTAATTAAGTCTTCAATTGTAACCTTATTAATAGAATCCAAGAGTGTTCTGAAAATTATTTAAAATTCTATTAACATGCATACATAGCCTTTTTTTCGTAGGGGTGGGCACTTAATACTTGGAAGGGATTTCCATTTGCTATGGTTCTTACACAGATCTATCGCTTTTTCTACTTTCATCAGCTCTCTCATAAATGCTGGTCGGTTGTTGACACTCTTGACTTGGTCTTTCTTCAAAATGTCAAAATGTCGATCTGATCAAGATACGTTCGCCGAGGTCGACCTCTACCGACTTTCCTAATCACACTTCTAAATCTGTTTCGTCAATCTTCTTTCATCTGTCCTCTCTACGTGTCCAAATCATCTAAGCATTCCATTATCTATCTTAGTTACCACATCTTCTTTTACACCACAGCGTTTCCGTTTTTCACTTCATTCATTACAGTCGTGCCATTTACATAAAACAATAATTTTCTTAATAGGAAACAAATTCAAGAATGCGCTAAATTTGTGTTTAACTGGAAAATGGTTGTAGAATCTACGTCTAACTTTAATTATTAACAGAATATATTACCAATATTACACATTTAACACTGATCTAAAAGTTTGATTTATGTAATTTTAACATGGAATTCATGATACAAGTCCTCCACAAATGTTAACATGTATTTTTTTAAATTTTAGACAAGTTAGAAAATTTGGAGTTACGATACATTGTTGAAAACGTTCAGCTACCCCTAGACGTTCAATATTATTATCAATCCATCTACATTGTATTACTGGGTCGACCCACATTATGCAATATTATTGCGCAATAAGTTTAGTTCATGGGTGATACTCCTGCAGTCACGAAATTTGACCCAAGGACAATGAATAATTAAAAAATTTCAATTTAATTTACAGACGGTTAATATATTGTTCAATATTAATTATTGTGCAATATATTGATGATATAATGTCTAGGGGCAGCTTAAAGCGTCCCACAAACATGTGTAAACTATTGCATAATGTCTCCAAACAGCCCAACAGACTTGCTTAATAACTAGTTACATTTTGAACTTCACAAACTTAACATTAATTTATTTAATACCGCACAATAAAAATGAAACTGTTTTTAATTGATGCAATATATTGTGCCACCTTTCAATACAAACAAAAAATGATCAATATGAAATATTGCGCAATAATATTGATTTTCTATGGGCTGCTTTAGAACTTAAAGAGAAAAAATAATATGAAATTTTGATAACAATAATCAGGCACACAATTTTTACAATCAAGGTCATGGGGTTAACTACCAAAACAGAAAACGCTTCAAAAAACGTTCTAGTAAATATTAATAAATAAATAGAGTAAAAAAATTAAGATATTCTGTTGTTCGATATAAATCCACAAAAGTAATGCCGTAAAAAAAACATAACGTGAATGTTTAAAAAAATGTAAGAAGAATTGTGGATCAGGAGAAAGAGGTATCCACTGTTGAATGTAACAAATTATTTTTCATGTTTTTTTACTGTTTAATAATTATAAAATATACTTAAAGGTACTATTCACTACTCAGGTAAATCTTAATTCTGATTGGTCTGTCACCTGTCAAGTATAAACATATAAATTGACATTAATAAATAATAATGACAAGTAGTATAAAGATGTGATTTCATTCTCCCAAAAATATTAAAGAATACATTAAATACAAAATAAACAATACAAATAAACGAACATCCACAGTACTTGTTCAGAAATGACCATCTCAGTATAGTAGGTGTGCTGAGTTGTATAACTGTAAAAAAGGGAAAGGTCCGCCACCAATCTACGATGGGTCAAGAAAGTTTCTACAGGGTTCCTACTTTTTATCACCTCCACTATTCTAGCAAGACCAAACCAGCAGTATTAAACCAAACAACCTATTGCATTAATCTAGTACCTATTTCGAACTAATATGTACCATGTGCATACCTTGTGCTATTAAGAAAAAAACCGTGGTGCTGCTATCTTTAATATTTAGCAAGCAGGACCATTAAAAAAAAGAAAATAAAAGGCAAAAATGCAAAGGACTGAATTTGTACTAATTTGTACCATCCATGAAAACTTGATATTTTGATCCATTTTACTCAAAATAACCCCTAATTACACTCAATAGTAAAGTAACCCCTTCCACGAGCAGAATCAATCGCTACTTGTACATTCGATTCGGGATAATTTATACCACGAAAATATAGAGTTCGAGATTTTGTAACCCCGCCGTTCGTTCGGAAACTACCCCCGATCCTTATTAAACCCAAGGGTAAAGTAGCCATTTCCACAAGTAGAATTAATCGCTACTTCTACGTTTGATTCGGAATAATTTGTACTAGTGATAGGCGATTATTATTCAAACTTGTCGAATTAGTCGATTGTTCAGTTTAGTCGATAAAAGTCGATAACAAACTACATACTTACGATTGCAGTTATTATGCGATTGGTGCTAATAGATTATTCAATTGTCTGTCTGGTAATCAATCCATCGATTGAGGGAACGTGCATTCGTAATTCGTAGTGGAAATTGATACTTTTATCTGTTAAATATTATTTGTGTAACATCTTGTACACATAGATACAGTAACGCCTTTTTCCCGTGGGGGTAGGCAAAGACCACTTTCTTCCACTTGCTACAGCTTTTACACACATCATTCGCTTCTTCTACCTTCATCAGTGCTCTTATACATGCGCGTCAATTATTGGTACTCTTGACCTAGCCTTTTTTCATAACAATGTCGATCTAATCGTGATATGTTCGCCAAGGCCGACCTCTACCGACTTGCCCATTCACACTCGCCTCATAAATCTGTTTCGTTAATCTTTCTTCATCCATCCTCTTTACGTCCAAACCATCTAAGCATTCCTTGATCTACCTTTGTATGCACATCTTCTCACCACAGCGTTCCTTTATCTCACTATTCTTTACTTTATCTAACCCAGTCACTTCGGCTATACTTCTTAGACTATTCATTTCCGCAGCATTAATCCTATTTTCATGTTTCTTCTGCCATAACCAACATTCACTACCATACATAAGTATAGGGACCAGCACTCCTCTAAGCACATCCAGACGTGCCTTTTTTGACACGTTCTGGCTGCTCATAGCACACTGGGTATTTTAGGTGTTCAAAATACCCGTAAAAATTTTATGGCCTGTACAGATTTCGTGGTATTATATGAAAAAGATGCTTTTACAATAATAAAGCCATGTATTCATTTTCATTATAAAATGTTAAACAGTCCATGAAATATTGGAAAAAATCGAATTTCATTTTGTACTTTCCAAGGGCTGTAACTTTTTTATGTGCACATTTACATTTAGGTAAGTTATGTTTAATCGAGTTATTTTTGACTCCAAAATATGTGGTTTAATTTATGACCTATCTGTTTGTTACACCCTATATATCTGCGCTTTGTCAATTTTAGTGTGAATAACCGATAGTGGTGGCGCAAGTAGTTGTTGCTTTTGTAATAATTAGTACATTTTTCATTTTTTCTTTCAATAAACAAAGTAATTTATTTCCCCCAAAGTCATCCAAAAAATAAAAGGTTATGGGCAGACAAAGTCTGCGAAATTGGATTAAGTAATTATAGTACAATGTCAATCCTAGCAAAACAGTGCTGGTTCCATTCACCAGGAGGCGAAAGTATAAACTTAAAGCCCCAACTCTGAATGGAATTCAGCTTACTTTTTCCAAAGAAGTTAAATATTTGAGCATAATAATCGACCAAAAACTGACATGGAACAGCAAACTCAACCACATTCTTTTCAGAGCTACAGAGAACATCGAAAGGAAAACCCGAGGGGCAGATATCTACATTTTATCAAATAGTCAAGCAGCACTAAAAGCACTGAATTCATACACTTGTGAGTCTAAGCTGACTTGGGAGTGTAAACAATCCCTGAGACAACTGGCAGCAAACAATCAGGTTACTCTGATGTGGGTTCCAGGTCACAAGGGAGTTAAAGGCAATGAGGAAGCAGACTGCCTTGCCAAGGAAGGGGCAAATACACAATTTTCCGGCCCAGAACCCTTCTGTGGACTCTCTAAAGCCCACTTGAAAGAAGAGATTCGACGCTGGGAAACAGATGAAATGAAATCTTGCATAAAGTGCCAGGACAAAGACAAGCGAAGTTTGAGTTTGAGTTGGACAAGAAAAGCTTGAAACTGGTGACGGGACTCTTCACTGGACACTGCCCTCTGAGGTATCAGCTGAAACTCCAGAACATTTGCTTTGCGAATGCCTAGCGCTTTAGCCTTCCTAAACCCCTTCGATGTCAGGAACTTAGCCCCCAGAAAACTGATATACGGGACTCCTGAGTTAGTATGATGAATTTCTGGACTGATCGATGACCACAACACTGTGCTTGACGCAATAAGCCGTTTTTGAAATTTTACATGACAGCAATTTTAAGATTCAAAATGTCATGAAAGATCACTAAGTCGTTCTTTAGTAATTGTGCTGCCAATATTTAAGAATTATAGTTAGCTATTGCTTGCAGTTACATTACATTACATTTTTGCAGTTGGGCCATTGGTATAGGCACCTATGTCACCTATGTCACCTAGATCTTTGATCCTTTGTGACTACCTCTGTGTCTTCAGGGCATAAGAAATCCAGTCCGCTGGTTTTGGCAAACCGCAGAATTTTTGTTGGCCCTATCTCATTTAGATCACTTGGATCAATTACTTGCAGTTACTGTCAATAAAAAATATTATGCAACATAGCACAAAACTGTAATGCTTCGTTTGATGCGGAAGCTTGAAATTTACTTTTATAAATTGGATGAAAGGTCAGTTGTTTTTTCGACAAAATGTAATATTTTGACGTTAATACAGTTTTCCAAAATTATTAAATATAGAACACATAGTAGACTTACCTATTAAACTGATAGTCCACTTGATTAAAATAAGAAGTAAAGGACAAATCAACTACATCACCAATCGTTTTCTCTTCATCTATAATTTCAAAAATTATCGAACTTTTAGCAGAATCCAGTAGTAATTCGTCCCATTCTTTGTTTGAAAGTTGCTTAGAAATAATATCTTTGGTTTCTTTATATGCACCTACAACGTTTGTTGCTCTGGAATATATTAGATAAAGCAAACCTTCATGTACTTTGATCCTCATAGCATATCCATAGGAATAACCTTTTCCTCGAATTTGCTTCCACAAAGGACCCTTAAAATAAATTAATAAACGTGTTTGTTACGAATACAAATAAAATTTAGATAAATAAAAAATGTTTCATACCTTAGTATTTTACATTGAAAAATCCAATGTAAGTAAATAATGTACATTTTCTTAACACAAACACCGAAAATGGTGACTTTTGTAGTGTCACGCCCACTATGAAACTGGTCAAATTCAGCTGTGAGCCATATAGCGAGTACGAAAATGCGGAAGTAGAGCCGTAAATGATCATTTTCGTATCGAGTTCGCGGAAGCAGAGCCGAAAATGATCATTTTCTTATCAAGTTGTCATGAAAACGGGACTTATTAACAATCGTGACAGTTTAAGTTTTCACAGTGCGCACGAGCTCAGTGAGACCAACTTCACATTCTTATTATTCTACAATCGACATTATTATCTAAAGCTCTTGAAAAACACGGTGGTACGCGTAAAATAGGTTTGCATTAATACATAATTATTCATTCATTCAAAATAAAAACCTATAAAATTATTTGTACGCTTATTTAATGTAATAAAATATGTATTTTGAACAAGAAAACTTTGATAATTTTAAATAAAAGTAATAATTTTTAATATTTTCAGTTGAAAATTAGTTTTCACAATTACATAAGAGGAATATAAATGATTTATATATTATCGTAAATTTAATTTAAATCTAAATTCAATCCCACTGTTTCTCAAATAAATAACTATAAAAAAATTTAATTGTAAAATTCTTCTAGTACAATAACGTTTACAATTTTTTACACTTTTAATCATTTGAATTTGACGTTTATGATAGTCGGGGGGGCTCAGCCCCCCCTCTCGTCCACGTCCGAATCATTGTTAGGTTGTCCGCTCGGCAACGATCGGCGGCGATCGCTCGCGGCTTCATAGCCAACTTTACGCTCATTCTGCATCCATCGATTTTCGTCTCTCACTGCGTAATGTAGCATTGAATATATTTAAACTAGGTATTTCAACTTTGGTATACCAAAAAAATTTGAAAATCTTAGTTACACTCCAAACAACAGTACCAAATAAAAAAAGTAAATATACTTTTTCTTAAAAATCTCACCTCGATTTGAGTCAAGTATTGTAAGTATAACATTAAGGCTGGCAAATCAGGATTACTGTACGAAGATATACTCTGCGTTGTCTGAATGAAAAATGATGATTCTAAGCAACCCATTCCGATGATACATCCATGTTGTGGATCAGTAACATCTATTTTCAATTTATAATCTGGTGTAACATTTAGCCTAAAAAAATAGTCATTTGTTACAGTTTAATTGTAAAACATTTTACAAAACTTAAATTGTAAAATATTTGGTATTGCTTTACAACTGTGTTTTTTTTTTCCTGTCTCGTTGCTCTTAATAGTAGACTTAAATTTTTAATAAAAGAAACTTGTCAACAGGCCCCACCATATTCTCAAAGTCAGCAGATGTGCAGTGCCGATTCATACTGAATTTGGTACCAGTGGCGTACCGTAAGTATTTTTTAACAGTTACCAAATATTTATGTAGCAGAAAATGTAATAAAATTCTATAAAAATAAAAAAATATATAAATTAATAGTTTCGAGATCATTAGGGGTTGCTGTTTAGTCTTATATTCGGAACCAACCATGTTCTTACCTACCTCATAAAATTATCTGAATTCATGTCATTGTGATAATCACCACTTTTTTGGCCAGATTTAAATATTAGAATACCATTGCCTATAAATTCCATTTCTCTACCGACGTGCACTATAATTAACCTTTTTCCTTTACTGTAAGGTTTTTTATTTTTTTTTCCATATTTACAGTGTCTACCCATGAATTTTTCGTTGAATGAGAAATATTAGTTAAGTTTCATCGTTATAAATGATATCTCTTCCTTCCTCACGATACTGTTTTTTTTTTCAAAAATTCTATACGCTTTAATCTTATATTATAACTTTCCATTAATACATCTCAATTATCGGGTATTTTGCCACCGAAAACCTAATTTAAAAAGTACTTTTTGTAATATTTTACTTGAAAATGCACTCAGGGTTCGAATTTATTTAAAACTTTTATTGCTAACTTTTCCACAATTTATAACTAGCGAACACAATTATAAACTTTAGAAACCTAACCAACTTCCGCGAACGGCGGCCAATTTATATACCAAGTGTAAAAGATAGAAGACTAGAATTTTCCAAACGTATCCAGACTGTTCTATCGAAAATTCGTGACTGGTCGGGAAGGTACTGGAACATCTGACTGTGACGTCAACGTATCGCCCAGCTCGTTTATGTAACATATTTCAATGGCGGATCGCAAAATCGTTACACTGCTCCCTCCTTAATTCTGATCGTCTCAATTAGAAATTCTCCCTGCTGCGATCCTCGGCCGTTAAAAACAAATGAATGTACTGGTCACAATCTCTCTGATGTTCTGATACTACCTTGGAAAGATGTTTGCCCATGGTTCGATCATCCTTTCGACCACTCCATTTTACTGAGGGTGCAAGAGTGTCGTTCTGGTCTTGTCAGCACCAATTAACTGGCAGACGTTTCGAAAAAGTTCCGATTCAAAATTTCGTCCTTGGTCTGAATGGATCTCTAGAGGAACACCGAAACGGCTGAAGAATTCTTTGACCAGTACGTCTGCTACAGTAGAAGCCTCTCGGTTAGGAATTGCATAGGCTTTAGTCCATTTCGTGAAATAATCCATGGCCACGAGGATATACGTATTTCCAGAATCTGTTTCTGGAAACGGGCCTGCAGTATTAATTGGCTGCCCTCTTTTTACCAACTGGACCATTGCCTGTTGCACACAACTCGCAAATCCGGCACCATCTTCGTACATCTTCTTTACAGTTCTCGCAATAAAACCGCTCTCGAACCTTTTGTAAAGTCTTTTTAATATCAAAGTGTCCTCCTGAAGAACCATCGTGTAAATGATGCAATACATCTGACATTTTACTACTAGATACAACCAGCTGTAGCCTGGATTCCATACCATCCTCACTTTCAAAGGTTCTATACAGAAGATTATCTTGCAGTATCAGACAATTCCATTGACTCCAATATAATTTAACTTCGGGGTTACAAGCGCTGATTTCTTGCCAGGACGGTCTTTCTCTTTGACGCTTCCAACCCAAAACACGTTTCAGACACGGATCGTTCTCTTGAGCATCTTGTAGCTGTTGAGGTTGCCACTGATCATTTTTCATCTCCTGCGTTAGCTTTGTTAAGGGTTTAGCATTGTGAGCGAATCCTTTAACAGTTCGTCGGTAATATGTATATAAACTGAGGAGACTTCTAATTTTATGTTTATATCTTAATATTGGCCATTCTCGAATTGCTTCGATTTTCTTAGGATCAGCTGTCACACCATTTCTAGATACGATATGGCCCAAGTATCTAGCTTGCGAGATATGTTCGCCGAGGTCGACCTCTACCGACTTATCCATTCACACTTGCCTTATAAATTTGTTTTGTCAATCTTCCTTCATCCATCCTTTCTACGTGTCCAAACCATCTAAGTATTCCTTTATCTATCTTTGTAACCACATCTTCTTTTACACCACGGCGTTCTCTTATCTCACTATTTTTTACTTTATCCAACCGAGTCACTCCAGCTTTACTTCTCAAACTACTCATCTCCGCAGCATTAATCCTATTTTCATGCTTCTTCTGCCAAACCCAACATTTACTACCATACATAAGTGTTGGAACCAACACACCTCTTTGCACAGCCAGTCCAAAAATCCACAATACCTTAAAACACAAGTCTTTGACCAATGTGTCCTGCCGACCTTAACGTACGCCGCAGATACATAGAGCCTTAATGAGGGGATCATGCAGTATTTAAGGATTGCTCTAAGAAAAATGGAGAGGAAAATGCTAGGAATACGACTACAAGACCGAAAGACAAACAAATGGATCAGATAAAAGATACTTTTATCTTTTATCTGATCCATTCGCAGAACATCGCAGAACGGGTGGCAAAGCTAAAATGGAAATGAGCTGGCCATTTGATGAGGACAGATGATAATAGATGGACCAGGAAGACAACTGAGTTGAGACACAGAACAACTAAAAGGAACCCAGGACGACCAAGAACGAGGTGAAAAGATGACATCCAGAAACTGACAGGTACTCAATAGATGAATCAGACGACCGACAGAAGCGAATGGCGAAGAATTGGAGAGGCTTATATCCTGAAGAAACTGGAAGCCTTCGAGATGTGGCTGTATCGCAGAATTCTTAAAATATCATGGACAGCGAGAACGACAAACGAGGAAGTTCTTAGGCGTGTGAACAGAGAACGTGAGCTGTTCAATGCAGTCAAAAAAAGAAAAACAGCCTTGGGACATATCATGCGTAGCGAAAAGTATAGGTTCCTACAGTTGATAATCGAGGGTAAAATTAAGGACAGAAGAGGAATAGGGAGGAATAAGATGTCTTGGCTTCGGTACATCAGACAATGGACAGAGCTACGTGATATACAATCACTGATTCACACCGCGCGAGACAGAGAAGCAATGAAACATGCGATCGCATACATCTTTTAGTGGATATGCATCAGAAGAAGAAAAATAATCACGACGCACGATTATTTAAATCAAACAACATAATGAGGAAGATTTGAACAATCATTAATGAAAACAAAAATAATAAGGTGAACCCTCTATAAGTGTGAAAAATGACAATGGTGAACTGATAACAGATCCACTAGAAAAGGTAACTATATCAATGATTATTTTATAGACTCCGGTCAAAACTGTCCTGAACCAAACATTGATGAACATTTCGATAAATTTCATTAAAGTTTTTTCTTAACTAAAGAAGTTCTTGAAATCATCTCAAAAACAACTTCTAAACCTGCGGCAGGGATGGATGGCATACATGGTAAGGTTCTGAAGGCTGCCGGTAAACTTATTGCCAAACCACTAGGTGAACTAATAAATGATTCATTCACGTCAGGAATATTCCCTGCCATTCAAAATCTAAATGCATTTCAGTTTATAAGAACAAAGGCCCTACAAACGAAATGAAAAACAATAGATCTATCTGTCTACAAAATTAAATTGCAAAGGTTTGTGAGACATCACATAGAGAGAACTTCCATTTAATGCCATCTGTTGAGCCGTTATGATGATTCTTTGTTTTATTATTAATGTTTATGTTTCAATTTGTCAATTTGATAGTTTTTGTAAAAATAAGAGTCACATTGTCAGTCAGATTCTAAAAAGTAATTGTATGTAGTCGTCGGCAAATATAAAAATAGTCGTTACGAAATACTTTTGACAAATGTTGAAATTATTTATGATTCTATCATTCAACTGTATTTATAGGTAGCTATATGATCTACGTGAGGAATTGTTAGAATGCAGTAATACATTCATAATGACTTGGTCTTTGCCCCCTCGATGACTGTCGGTTAGTAATTTTAGATCATAACTTTTAGTAGGGGGCTCCTCGCCCTCCGAACCCCCTCGGTCTGCCGACAGCCATCTTGGCCCCTGCTGTGTTTACACCTTGACGTGGTGCGGGGGCTTGATAACCAAGTAACGCACGAAGAACAACTTTGGTCCTGACAAACCTTAATATCTCTTGTCCCAGCACTAATTCTAACTTCTAACTGAACCCTACTCTACACCGAACCAAGTCAGTTCAACATGCCACCTCTTATACCCACTTTCGAAGAGGTGATGGTAAAAATTGCGCTGTGAATTGCGCGTCCACGTTGATGCAGCTCAGTTTGTGACTTAAATTACGCCGGGCAACATGCAACCGAACCACTAGGCGGTAACTGTGCAATGAGGACTTTCTGCAATAACCCGTTATTTTCTGTTCAGAGCAGTTGCTGTGCGGTTTAGTTAACTATTTAGTGCTAGCGCTGCATTCGTAAGTGGATTAGTTAAAAAAACGTTTAACAAAACTCATGAAGTCAACACCAAACACTACTTCTGACGTTTATTAATAACTTATTTCTGTTTACTGTAAATTATTAACCTATTCCATGTATTTTAAGTAATATTATGCCTGATATGACATAATGTACATGTATTATCTGATATTATTCTGCTTTTACTTCCTTAATCTGTTTATACTGGGATTTCTATTTAAATAATCAGAAAAGGGGATAGAATGTCAAAACACAAGTCAGTAGTCGACTTTAGCTGTAAAATTAGAGTAGAGATTTCTTAAAAAGCGTTGATTTCTACTGCGACCGAAGATGACAGGCAATATTTTGCCTTTTGTTTCTTTTGCAATAACTATTTCAAGCTTTTTGGTACATGTTAATTTAGGTATATTCCATTTCTAATTAATCGTAAATATGTACTATAAGGATAGATCTAAATTGGCAGTTTGAACAAATATATTAAAATTTGATTCTTTAAAATTGTGTTACTCAACATTAGAAATGTAATAACTTACTTTTGTTGTTTATTTATCACTTCAATTTCTGATGGTAAAAATTGATTAAGTGGCTTAGCAGGATTAACTAAAATATCCAAGTTTCCAGCCAAATATAAAATCAAATTAGAAGGATCAGTTATAATTTTTCTAACTTCTTCAAGATTCTGTACTATTTTATTATTTGAATCACCATTAGTACTATCTAATTTTTCAAGTACTTGATTTAAAAACCTATTTTGTTGCAATACGCCGTTCTTCACAAAATTGCTGTCTGAAATAAAAAAATAAATGGTTTTGGATTTTCACTCACAACTAAGTATAGCACAGTTTGTTATGGAATTAAGAATTGTACAGGTTTTAGTTCTTTATCAAACGACAAAAACTAATTTACAAATAAAATTCTTGAACTACAAACGAAATTAACAATTCAGGTAAATTCAATTTTAATCTTGCAACTTCCATGCCTAACTGAATATTTTTAAAAACTATTCACATTGGTTAAAAAAACTCTCATACATGCTCGTCGGTTGTTGGTACTCTTGACCTAGCCTTTTTTTAAAACAATGTTGATCTGATCGAGATATGTTCGATAAGGTCAAACTCTACCGACTTCCTTCATCCATCCTTTTTACGTGTCCAAAGCATCTAAGCATTTCTTTATCTATCTTTGTAACCACATCTTCTTTTACACCACAGCATTCTCTTATCTCACTTTCTTTATTCTATTCAACCGAGTCACTCTGGCTATACTTTTCAGACTACTCATCTCCGCAGTATTAATCCTATTTTCATGCTTCTTTTGCCAAACCAAACATTCACTACCATACATAAGTGTAGGAACCAACACTCCTCTATGCACAGCCAGACGTGCCTTTTCTGACACTTTCTGGCTGTTCATAAAGCTATGCAGTGCCCCATTCATTTGTTTTCTTGCCAACACCCTTCGCTCAATGTCACTGTCATACTTTCCATCTCTTGTAAACTTTGAACCCAAGTACACAAATTCATTTACTTGTTCCATTCTTTCTCTCTTGATCAAAACTTCACAGTTTGTCATGCTTTCTTCTCTTTCAAAAACCATTACTTTCATTTTGCTTACATTTATTTTCATCCCTTTGATTTTCAGGGCATCATAACATTGACCATCGCCTGCAACTCCTCTTCAGATGATGCTAACATGACCTGACCATCGGCGTAAAGGAGGCATTTGACGATCAAATCATTCATTTTCAATCCATATGCACTCTCTTTCAAATATTTTAAACAATCGTCTATGTATAAGTTAAACAGCCATGGCGAAGCCACTCATCCCTGTCTCACACCTTTTTCGATGTTAAACCAGTCCGTGCAAGCTCCGTTTCCACAAGCAGTGGAATCCTCGTAAAGTGATTTTAGTGCTTGTATTAAACTACCGCTCACCCCATACATAAACAATGTCGACCACAATTCTATCAAATTCATCTTTATCACTCTCCTTCTTTCTTGCCACAACCTCTTTTGCAACACCTTTTAACCTTATATACTCATTCCTTGCCTTGTTTACATCCTCAATCGTTGCATTTTGCGTTCTTTGACTGACTTTTGTAGCCAGCCAGGCTTTCTTCTTCTCAGCCACTGCTTTTTGAACCTCTACACACATTTTCTGTAACTTGTATCCTTTCCTTTTTTTAGTTACACCACACTCTTCAATAGCAATATCCACGATTCCTTCCTTAAATGGCTTCCACAATTCTTCAACCTCATATGCTTCATCTAAACTGTCAAAATTTTTGGTCAATTTACTAACGAACTCCTCTTTTATACCTTCTTCTTGCAAATCCTCAACTTTTATACGCTCTAGTACACTACTTGATTCCTGCACACGATGCCGCCACCGCTTAAAGAGACCTCTTATTCGGCTCATTACTAAGAAGTGATCTGTGTCAATACCTGCACCGCGGTATGCCCGAGTGTCAATAACTTTCTTTTTAAATCTCTTATCCACAATTATAAATGATACAAATTGATACAAATGAATAAAAAATTAAATTTGAAAAAATATTCATTTACAAATGAATTAAGACTTACCCGTTGAGAATCTCATTCCTTTCATGACATAAGAAACAACGCTTCTACCATTACGTTTATACTGCGCCACCGAGTTGTTAATTTTATTAACAATAACTTTCAATCGTTCCACTGTGAAAATCGTTTTGTATAAAATTTCTCGTAACCATTTTATGCCGACTTCATATTTGGTAGCTTCTACTTGAAGAACAATTGTAGCTGTACTGGAGTAGTTTCCACATACAAAAAGTCCGCTTCTTTGAAGACCTACGATTAGTTATAATATTATTCTCATTTCTTATAATATAAAAGAATCAATGTTTAAACAAATACAAAACAATATTATCATAAAACAAGTGTAATAAATAGATAGTGAAATAAATTAGAATTAACTTTTACATAGACAGTTGTTAAGATTTGAAAGACAGTGAATGAATGATTTGATCGTCAAATGCCTCCTTTACGCCAATAATCAGGTCATATTAGCATTAGAGGAATTGCAGGCGATGGTAAATATTGTGCATGATATCCTAAAAATTAAAGGGACGAAAGTAAATGTAAGCGGGACGAAAGCAATGGTTTTTGAAAGAGAAGAAAGCATGACAAAATGCGAGCTGCTGATTGAAGAAGAAAGAGTGAAACAAGTGAATACTTGGGTCCAAAGTTTACGAGAGGCGGAAAGTATGACTGTAACATTGAGCGTAGGGTGTTGGCAGGAAAACAAATCAATGGGGCACTGCATAGATTTATGAACACCCAGAAAGTGTCAAAAAAGGCACGACTGGATGAGCATAGAGAAGTGCTGGTCCCTATACTAATGTATGGTAGTGAATGTTGGGTTTGGCTGAAGAAACATGCATATAAGATCAATCTTGGAAAAGTATAGCCGGAGTGACTCTGATGGATAAAGTATATTGATCAACATTGTTTTGAAGAAAGGCCAGATCGAGAGTACCAACAACCGACGAGCATGTATAAAAACACTGATGAAAGTAGAGGAAGCAAAAGATGTGTGTAAGAACCGTAGCAAGTGGAGGGAAGTGCTCTCTGTCTACCCCTACGGGAAAGAGGCGTGACTATATGTATGTATGTAATATTGAGATAACGGAACGCAATTGTGTGAAAGATGTGGTAAAAAAAAAGATAAAGGAATGCTTACATGGTTAGGACACGTAAAGAGGATGGATGAAGGAAGATTGACGAAACAGATTTATAAGGCGAGTGTGAATGGGCAAGTCGGTAAAGGTCGACGTTGGCGAACGTATTTCGATCATTTCGACATTGTTTTGAAGAAAGGCCAGGTCAAGAGTATTAACAACCGACGAGCATGTAGGAGAGCTCTAGAAGAAGCGAAAGATGTGTGTAAGTACTGTAGCAAGTGGAAAAAGAAAAAAAGGCGTGAATTATGCATGTATATATGCAACTAAATATACAATATACAAACAATGTCGATCTGATCGTGATATGTTCGCCGAGGTAGACCTCTATCGACTTGCCCATTCACACTAGCCTTATAAATCTGTCTCGTCAATCTTTCTTCATCCATCCTCTCTACGCATCCAAGCATTCCTTTATCTATTTTTGTAACCACATCTTCTTTCACTACAGCGTTCCCTTATTTCACTATTCTTCACTATATCTAACCTAGTCACTCCAGCTATACTTCCCAGACTACTTATCCCCGCAACATTAATCTTATTTTCATGCTTTTTCTGCCAAAGCCAACATTTACTACCATACACAAGTGTAGGGGCCAGCACTCCTCTATGCACAGCCAGACGTGCAGGGCCCTATTAATTTGCTTCCCTGCCAACAGCCTTCATTCAAGTATGCATTCACTTGTTCCACTCTTTCTCCTTCAATTCGCAGTTTGTCATGCTTTCTTCTCTTTTAAAAACCATTACTTTCGACTTGCTTGCATTTACATTCATTCCTTTGTTTTTCATTGCCTACAACTCCTTTTCAGATGACGCTAATGTAACCTGATCCTCGACGTAAAGAGGCATCACTTTCTTTCGCCACCCACTAAAATCATATTTATCAGAGAGACTATTTAGAACAAAAATAAAGTCAAAACGTCGCAATTTAAACCCATTAAATCTGGAGTTCAGGCAGCGCCTTGGGGCCAATATTGTACCTAATCTACACTTTCAATCTCGCAACCTCTGATTACACTATAACAGGCACATTTGCAGATGACACCAGTATTATTCGAACTTATGAAAATCCTATAGTAGCATCCGCAAATCTACAGCAACATATATTCGAAGTGGAAGAATGGCTCAAAATATGGAAATTAAAAAAAAATAAAAGTAAGTCACAAAAAAAATGCACTGTAATTTACATTAAAAACATAGAAGTTCCACAATCATCATGCGTCAAATACTTAGGAATGCATCTAGATGACAAATTAAGTTAAAGAGATCACATACAAAAAAAAACGCAAACAAATAGATCTTAAAATGAAAGAGCTATAGTGGTTGTTAGGCATAAAATCAAAAATGACAATAGAAAACAAAGTTTTACTGTATAAGACTGTGTCACCAAATCCAATGTAGCTACTTTACGAAGAGCTCAGTCCAAGATTCTGCGAGCAATTGTCGACGCTCCCTGGTACGTCCAAACACATTACCAAAGGCTGGAATCGCACACAAATTTCCTTATCCAAGCATTGTTGTATAGGAGAAACGACAAAAGACTTAAGAGAAATTAGCCAATCGAGGAGGTGGAGGATATTTTTTCAATGGAGAAGTCTCATACGGACATTAGTGAGGTTTTTTCATAATAATCTTTAAGCCAGCAAAATAACCTATATAGTTGTTAATTCTGATGGTTATTAAATAAACATAAAAACATAAATGGAAAACACTCATTGTTTATTAACGCTAAAGAATAAAAGAAAATTGTCCGCTAGATGATTTTCAACAAAACTGGCACTTGAAATGACACTCCTGGTGTATCAAATTTAATTTCATTCATTCTATTTTATAAAAGTTAAATATGAAAAGTATTTAGGTACCTACCTAAAGAAGTAGATGTATTTACTGTATCATCGTTTAATTGGGCAACGACAGTTTCATATGGTATGATTTTTCCATCACGTTCCAAAGGTAGCTCCAATATAGATTCAAGAAGTAAAGGTAGGTAGATCTTTAAGTCTGAGGGAACTTTGGATGTGTCCAATGCAGCAAAAATCTAAAATGGATATTTGAAATAACAAAAATAAAGACGAGAAAAATAAGTTAATGATTTTTAACAAAAAAATTTTAAAGTTATTACTGGGGCTTCTATATCGATGCGTTAATTACAAAATACAGATCTTATTGGCCGTACATAACACATATGTAATTAAGTAGATAAGATATGCAACATCAGCAGCCAGCAACAACACATATAGTGGAAGGGAAATTGCATTGTTTTATTTTTAGATTAACTACAAACAAAAGAGCATCGCATATATATTTTTAAAAAATTCTCAAAATGCATACAAGAACATTTTTAAATAATAAAATGGTACAGGCAAGAATATTCTGCGGCAGATTGTATAAATCTGTTTGTAATGAAATTTCACGATATAAGTAACTATTTTTGACAGAAAAACGGTTTAGAGATAAATTATTATTGTTAGCGACCACTTCCGGTTAAATTAATCGGAGTAATACAAGCGTCCTAATGACCAATAAACTAGTTGTGTTCAAAGCACTTAAGAGAATTAAGAATATTTTCAAACTAACACAATAGTTCAACAAAATAAATTAAGATCCAGTTTATTTTTACTTACATAAACAAAATTGGTTTTTAAATGATCGAAATATGTAAAGACTGGTGTATTCCTCAAATCTATTTTGTCTTGTGATCCAGAATCGCTGCTAAACCGTTCAACATTATGAAATTTAATAGAACTCAAGCTCGGTATTGGTACGGACGTGAGCATATCAACTGGTGGTTGTCTTTCATTGTGTTTAAGTGCATTTTCCAAAATTTTTCCTTTTTCCTTTAACCCTTCTTCGTTGAGTGTTTTTATTTGTTGTTCTATTCTCTCTTTTTCTTCTTTCGCCATTTTTTGTTGTTCTTCTATACTAGGACGACATGTAAGTGCTATTGAATGGTTATTTACGAGGTATTTATCGAGAATATTTAACCAAAAGGACTGCGGTTCTTTCAGTAGATTTTCTATATCAACAAGTGGATTAATGCGTTGGTGCAACTAAAATGATAATTTTATAAATTTTTAAAGTATTCACAATATTTTCCAGGTGTTTTATGCAAAATAAAATTGCGGTACATACAGTGCTTTCATTACGAAAACAGCCAGTCCAAATAACTTTAGATTTTGCGTGAATGTAAGAAAAACAAAAAACACATCGAATTTTAAATCAAGGGGGAGGTTTTAAAAATGTCTGCTGTTTCCAACATCCCCCATCCCTTCTTTAAAATCTCAAATAGCAACCCCTACCTTGTAATAAATCAAATGAAAACCCAAAAAATATACAAATCAGCTATGTAAACAACAATTTATTCTATCGATTTTTTTTGCTAATAACAAGTTTTGTGAAATAACATGAGACCATAAAAAAACGACCTACGCCTCTGTTGTATAGGTAGATGTCTATTAGGGATCAATTAACTTAGTCCTGAATACATGTCACCTTTTTTGACATTTTTTGTCATTTTGTTTCTTTGTAACAAAAATATTTATAATATATTTAGTTAGTTATTCATGACGTTAAATTAGTCATTATTTGTAGCTGTAGCATCTTGAGTTATTTTAAAATGGGGTATTCTCTGTAACAAAATAAGTGCGCTCGAGTTTTTAATGAAAGGCATCCTGTTAGAAATATAAGCCACCAGACCATCATAGAGTTAATACAGAAATTTGGAGAAAGTGGATCCGTTTGTAATAAAAAAAATAATAATCCCAGAGTTCCCGACGAAGCTGCACAAATTGAAGTACTGAGTCAATTTGCTGTAGATCCTACCTATTCCATTCCAAAACAATAAATATATTTTTCCAGTAAATCTAACCTTGACGTGTGTGGTATGGCATTGTCATACATGTAAAGAAAGTTGGGACCAATAGCTGCTGCATATAAAAAACTGGTATCAGTACCTGATATCGCATCACGCGAGTTTCATTCGTCACTCTTTTAATCAGTATCTTTGCATACAGTTTTCAAACGATGCTGAGTAAACTAATACCTCGGTAGTTCTTACCGACCTGCTGCAAACCTTTTTCCTTGTAAAGCGGCACAATAAAAGTCTTGCACCAGTCGTCTGGTACGCTACCACTCCTCCAAAGGTTAAAAAGACGGTACAGCAGACTAGCTACCACGTTTTGACCAGCCTTCAGAATTTCAAGTTATTCTGTCGTACCCTGCAGCCTTACCCAATTTCATACTGTTCAACGCTTCCACAATCTCTGTCGTACTAATTTCACCTTCATTGCAACTTTCACTCATGTCTCCGAATAAGGCCTTTGCATTCTCTTTTTCAAATAAATTTTCGAAGTATTCCTTCCATCTTTTTAAAACGCATTTCTCTCCTTTCACCATACTAACATCTTGGTTTACAATTTTTTCCAGTTGCGAGGTAGTATTTTTACCTCTAACTATTCTTATGGACCTCCAGAAGAGTTTAATTTATAGAAATCGTCAGATAACCTTCTATCGAATTCATCTTTATCACTTTCCTTCTTTTTTGTCACAACCTCTTTTGCCACACCTTTCAATCTTTTAGTCATTCCTTGCCTTGTTTACATCCTCAATCGTTGCCTTCTGCGTTTTTTTATTGGCTTTTGTAGCTATCCAATTCTGCCTGGCTTTCTTCTTCTCTGACACTGCTTTTTGAACCTCTACACACATTTTCTGTAACTTACATCCTTTCCTTCTTTTACTTACACCATACTCCTTAATAGCAACATGACGATTTTTTCTTTGAAGGGCCTCCACAATTCTTTAACCTCACATGCTTTATCTAATCTGTTAAATTTCTTGATCAATTTACCTACGAACTCCTCTTTTATAATTTCTTTTTGCAAATTCTTAACTTTTATACGCTCTAGTACACTACTTGATTCCTGTACATGACGCCTCCACCGCATAAATAGACCCCTTATTCGCCTTATTACTAAGAAGTAATTACAAAATTAATTATACTTCTCTGGCATCCTTCATGTCTTGTGTACAAGTGGAACTTTTTATAGTTAAACATTGTGTTTGTTACCACAAGATTCCACTACAAACATACTTCAAGTAGACTTTCTCCGTTTTCATTTACATTTCCAGAACACTTTCATATCCATCTCGCTTCACTCCTACCCAACTATTAAAATCGCCTAGCATTACTATTCTTTCATTCTGGTTACACTTATTTAAAATAACTGTCACAGTATTCCAAAACTCCTACCTCTCTTTTTGTGCTTTTAAAGACTGGTTCCAATGCGCATCTTGTGGGACATAAACCCCTAACAAAAAAGTGCGAGTAAGACCAACCTTCAGCCTCACCCTCCTGCTCAGTAGGCTGTATCAGGTCCATTTGTTGTGGTTTCACATCCTTTTCGCTTGGTCTCATTCACACAAAGAACGGCAATCTGTCTTTCTTTTCAAAATACACATTTAAAATGAGCTGACAGAACGGTAAGAACCACTCTGCAGAAACGAAAGAGGTCATTCTAATTGCAAATGTCATGAATTTCATTACAAACGAGGCAAAACATGGCTTGCAAATTCCAATTGGAAGTTATCATAGCCGAGTATTGGCTGCGACAGAAATATCAAAAAAGGTATTTTGCAGGGTATACAATGAAGCACAAGCAGTATAGAAATCATTTCATACCCATTTATTTACAAAGTTATTATTATTTAGGTATTGAATATATTTTTACTTAGCTCTTGCTGTTTTACACAGTATCCTGATAATGTAAATCGATAGTTTTTGAATTGTTACATAAAACTAGAATTTGTGAAATCATTAGGTAGAATAGTTATTTAATACCAATATTTTTTTGTCATTAGTGAAAAGAGCAACCCCTAATAGTCTCAAAAGTATCAATTTATAATTTATTTTATTTACTTTCAATTCCAATACATTTTCTGAGAGATAAATATTCAGTAACCGTTACAAAATATTTAGAATACTCCATTGGTAACCAATTCGGTTTAATTCGGCAGTGATGTACGTTTCTGTTAAAGTGAAACTAGTCTAAATTCACTTAAAATTTGCCCACAGATATACCAAATGTGCCGACAAGGAGATTTGATTCAGTATACATTCTGGGGTATGTATAAATATCAAAAAAAACTTAACATTATCAAAATAAAAAATACTGTTTAATTAAAATGATAAAATGTTTCTTACATCTTCTGGTGTGTGCCCATATAGCATATGGGAAATAACCATAAATGCAATGGTACAATGAGGTGAATTCTCTAAACTGCTCAAACTTTCCAATTTATACTTATTAATAATGCTGCGCAATTGAACCATGTCAACATTTTTATCATCTGAAATTTTCTTCAATACTTCTTTAAGTTTTGGTCCTATTTTAGACAACTTTTCAACTGGAACATCTTCTAGGATGATAGACAAACATATTTCAGAATTCTCAATAACGTTGTAACACACCTAAAACAAAATAGAATTACTACTATTTATTTTATAGAGTACTAGCAGAACTTGGCAGACGTCCTGCTCTTTTTAGCACAAGGGATAGCGCAGAAATATTCTTTGTATTCAAATATCTATTTATACCAATTTTTGTGGCAATCGGTAAAAAATTGATGTACTGCAGCGCCATTTAGTGGCGAGTTAAAGTAAAATGGATACATAGGTACATACATATATACCAACATCCATTTTTTTACTGTTACAATACGGCCCTGTTATTTGTCGGCGTCCGAGTGTCGACCACAACTAGGGTGCATATTAATGAAGCGCTTTGTCGGCCTCTGTCTAGCAAATTCACGCCGTCTAGAGACTTCCAGATGGTTCTATCGCTTTCGCGAAAAAGGTCTAATTATGATTTAGAAGTATAAAAAGTACAGCGGCTGCGAAGAGGACAGTTTTAAAAGTGTTTATAAGTTATGAAATTTAAATAATTGTAATTAGATTAATATCTAAGTGATTTATAAAAGTAAAATTTATTGTGTAAAAGAATTGGAATCAAAATTGTTTTGTTACTGTATCGAAAGTTTAAAATCACCAAACCCAAGAAAGAAGTAAATTTCGTAACAATACAGCGCTTTCAATTTAAAACCAGCCAGTCCAAATACTTATTGATTTTGCGTAAATGTAAAAAAAAAACAAAAAACACATCGAATTTTCAATCAAGGGGGAGGTTTAAAAATGTTATTCTGCTGTTTCCAAGTGGCACCCCTTTAACATCCCCCATCCCTTCTTTAAAATGTCAAATAGCAACCACTACCTTGTGATACATCAAATGAAATCACAAGAAAAATTCAAATCAGCCATAAAAACAACAATTTATTCTATCGATTTTGCTGATGATAATAAATTTTATGAAATAACATGAGACCATAACAAAAACGACCTACGCCACTGTTGGATAGGTAGATGTAAAATAGGGGATCAATTAACTTACTTCTGAATATATGTCACCTTTTTTGACATTTTTTGTCATTTATTTTTTTTCATTGATTTAAAAATATTAATAATATATTTAGTTAGTTAATCGTGACATTAAATTAGCCATTACTTGTAGCTGTAGCATTTTAAGTTATTTTAAAATGGTGTATTCCCTGCAAGAACGAATAGAAATAATATTTATTTACGGTCATCCAAACAAGTGCGCTCAAAGAACAGCTCAAGTTTTTAATGATAGAAATATAGGCCACCAGACCAACAGAGTTAGTACAGAAATTTAGAGAAACTGGATCCGTTTGTAATAAAAAAATAATAATAATAAATAAGAAAAAGGCGTGACTATATGTATGAATGTATGTTTACTTCTTAAATTATAAGACTTCTTATTTTATTCTTGTATCTTCAATAGTTGATTCTCAGCTTTTTCTTTTAATAACGACCCCGCAACACGCTTATGGGAAAATTGGTTTCGGTCAATGTGACTGAATCTGTGTCCCAATGGCCACAACGCTCAAAACTCAACGCGTCCCAAGATAAGGCCCGCGGAAGTCGTTATAATGAGGTTTTGGTTTTACTAGTAATTATTGACTCAGCCATTTGCTTTACTTGAAGTGAAATAAAAAATAACAAATTAAAAATTTTCTTTAATAGTTCTAGTCTTTTAAAATCTTTTTATTATTCAACAAATCTCTATTGTTCAGCATCAACTTTAAGTTCTCCTATTTGTGCGCCATTGTCATCAATATTCCTATTGCCTATTGCGTCCTGAATATATTTAAGAAGCATTGTACTTGGATATTTTATGTACTGTTGATGCCGAGCGCACCAAAGGAACAACAGAATACTCCCGATATGTGCACAGCAACCCAAGGTTATGGCCCCAGCCTTGCAAGTACAATAATATCCCAAGATATCTGCTTCTTTGTCTCCATTTTCCACCTGATCGTTTTCATCTTGTACTCGAAAACAAATCCATACCCGATATCGAGTTGCATTTCTAAATCGAGAGTATATCCTGATTTTCAAGAGGCCTGGTATATCTCTGTTCACATCAAGTTCAAATATATCAGTACTCTCATGTTCGAATTTATCCTGAATATATGAAGGAGATAATTCAAGTTGGTATGGACCAATGGTCAAACGAAGTAAATATTCAAAATCTAATCGAAGTTATAAAAAACAAAATTTCTAATATTTATAAGCATTTGATTATCGTCGCAAACAAAAAAATTAAGGTCTTCTATTTAACTTTCAGGTGAGTTATTTTTTAAAATATATTTCAAAAAATGTTTTATTTAATCTAAAATAAAAAAAAGTTAAAATCCATTAGTAGGTACCTTGCTAGCATAAGGATCTTCAATCTCGATAAACTCTTTTGGTAAAGGTGACACAGAAAACTCTGTTAAATATTTTAACAAAAGCTGCGTAGCTTGAACTTCATACAGATTTTTGACACAAGAAGGTCCTCTCCATGCTATACAAAACAAACCGTTTGTTTCCTCGTCAGTCGGATATTTGATCTCAATATCTTTTGATTCAGTTAAAGGAGAAATGCAGCTTTGCCAAGGACGTTGAAATGGTTCTTGTGGTATCTAAAAATTAATTAACATTATTATCATATATAATATAAATTCGCAATCGTCACGATTGAAATAAGTAGCCTTTGGAAACAAATAGCAAAGTCGCATCTGTCAATAATTAAACATTATTAATTAGTATTATTTATTAATTTAACAATACAAATCACATAATATGTTACTACTAATACGACTGAAAGAAACAAAGTATGTTGAATCACTACAACAAATTTTCAATGCAACCACCTCCTACTTCTAGACACTTCTAATCTCCGCCTTACTTCTCTCACTGAAGCCTTAGGTAACATTTCTCTAGATAGTTCATTGCAAGCATTTCTGATTTTTTCTTTTAAATGTTCCAGGTTAACAGATGGTGTTCTTCTGTAAACTTTATTTTTTAAATTTCCCCACAAGAAGAAGTTTAGTTGGGTCAAGTCCGGTCATTTAGGCGCCCACTGTATCGGTCCATTTAAAATGGGTAGACCAAAAAATAAGAAAAACGGAAACAAAAGAGGTAACTGCTAATGTAATTAAATTTATGAAAAACGAGGCAAAACATGGCTTGCAAGTTCCAATTGATTATCTTTGCAGGGGGGAATATTGAAAAAGGTGTTTTACAGTGTCCACGCTGAGGCCGAAAGAGTAGAGACAGGTAAGCAACCTGTATTTCATCTCTGAAAACATCTAAAGAAAGACGTTGCTCCAGAAGTTTTTCAGAAGGACAGGGACAAATAATTAAAGAAATTGTTAATAATTTTCATATAATACAGAAGCAAAGGCCGACTTTAAAAGCAGGTTTACAAGAAGTATGTGATGCACAAATAGGTTTTGAACTTAAATAAAAGTACTTTTTTAAATTAGGTTGTCTATGAAAAAGACACCTGATAATAGAGAAGTTTTAATGGAAAATTATGATGTAAGATAAAAGCGCTTAGAATAAGAGAGTAATTTTTATTTTGTCACTGGCGAAATGAGCAACCCCTAATGATCTCGAAACTGTCAATTTGTATATTTTTTATTTACTTTCAATTTTAATATATATATATATATATATATATATATATATATATATATATATATATATATATGATGGAAACATCACCGCCGGAAAACCAGACTGTCGAAGAGGATGAATATTATGAGATAGTGATGAAAGGCAAAAACACCGCACCTGGGCATGACTACCTTTCTAAGACAATGCTAAGAAAACTGGATGAACAAATTCACAAATACGTCTTCAAAATTTATGAATTTTGCTAGACCAACTTCTTTCTCACAGAATGGAAAACAGGTACCATCATAACGATACCCAAGCAAGTGCTATACCACACAAAAACCAGTAGTTATAGACCCATCACTCTTCTCCCAGTTCTGGGCAAAAACCTAGAAACGATTATCAAAAATAGGTTAGAAGCAGTTCTAGGAAATAGGATACCTGATTACCATTCGATGGGATGTCCAAGACAGCTACTTTCTCTAGTCAATTCCCTACTATCAGAAAGAAGGCTGAAAGTGAAAGTGTTAAATGCCTGTTCGTTCGTATTCCTTCCACAGCAGGGCTTACCACAAGGATCGCCTCTTTCCCCCTCTTTTATAATCTTTACTGTGCAGACATTTATAATCATCACTTTCCCAAACCAAATCATTTCTCCCACCTGGGTTATACGCTCCAGTTTGCAGACGACACAGTGTTGGTTTCCCACGATAAATCTATTGAAGGAGCTATGGACAACCTACAAAGACTCACAAACTCTACATGCCATTGGTTCAATAAATGGAGATTGAAGCCAAACCCTACCAAATCTCACTTGATGATATTCAATCATCATCTCGCTCAAACATCTCCTACGATTAGCATGCAGCAACAACTACTCAGCCCAACGAGAACAACCAAATACTTGGGAATCAAGATGGATATCAAACTCAATTTCAACATGCATCTCCAAGAAAAGAAGAAGAGCATGATATCCAGAGCCAAGCACTTTAGAGGACTCACATACCAAAATAAGGGCATCAATGTGAAAACAGCCAGTAGCATTTACAAACTAATTTGTAGGCCACTGATAGAGTATGGACACATTGTCTTCCTCAACTGTAAAGCAACAGCCAAGAAGAAGATGCAACATCAGCACTTATGACGATCACAATAATTCGTCACCTTAATAATCCTCTACACAATCCTCCAAATAACCTCCTATATGAGCTAACAGATGTAATGCCTGTTGTAGATCGCCTGGATTATCTCTTCCATAGATTCTGTTTGAAGGCCAAAAATGTCAAACTTGTGGAGAAATTTACAATGAAAAGAGATCCTGAAGCACAACCCTTACATCAATACACTTGCACTACCACCCTTGGGACAATACAACAAGAACATTAATTTTTTTTTCACCTCTATCAAAGTATATCTGTATAACTGTCTATAATGTCAAATATATGAATGATTTCTAACAAAAGGCAGAAGGACTTTGGTCAATAGCCTGATGGATTAATTTATTTCAGTTCAATAAAGTTCCTTATTATTATTAATAAATTTTTTGCTACATAAATATTTGGTAACTGTTACAAAATATTTACGATACACCACAGGTACCTAATTCGGTATGAATCGGCACTGCACATCTGCTGACTTTGGGAATATGGTGGAGTCGGTGACATGTCTCTTTCTATAAAAGTTCAAGTCTACGCTGTTACTACGATAATATGTGTGTTGAAAGTAACGATTAATTCTGGTGGGTATGATCCAAAAGATGAGTTAAAAAAAGTACTGTAATCAAGACAAAAAAGTAAGTGTGAAAATAAGAATACCTTGGAAATAATTTTTGCTTCTAATTTCTCCAATGCTTTGAAAACATCGTCAGGTTTTACTTGTCCAGTAATTACAATTTTTAGATTTTCCGGTCGATAAAAATCTTCGTGAAATTGTTTTACCTGAAACAATAAATCTTAATTTAAATATAAATTAATTGAATACTTTTGTATTCAACTACAATACCAATGATATTTAGAATCAGTTTTAAATACTTTTATAAGTTTTTGTTCAATAAAGAAAAATGGATAGTGTACTTTAGTAGGAATATAAAATACAAAACAAAATCCAATGCATGTAGATGTTACAAAGCAGTGATAACACCTATAAAATATACAGTTTGGCATCAATCGGCGAGTCCAAGATTGAAAGAAGATTGTGGATGATTATGGCTCATTTTAATACATTGTTCTAAGCTGGGATTTGAACTCATTTAAGGATGAATTGAAGAAATTTAATTGACTGTGATTATTCGCAGTTCTTTGGATACGTGGTAAGCAGCTATTATATCTATAATTGGTTCTGTAAAGGGGTAAAGGATATTATGAAGGAATATCAAGTCTCTCTGGTTTCTCCTTGTAGATAGTGATGGTAGGTTTAGGGTTAGCTCAGTTTTAATGTGGTCACAGAATAGTTGTAGTTTGAAGTTTACATAATTAAAAAACTTATGCTAAACACATTCAATTCTATCTATGTGGATTTTGTAAAGGGGGTTCCATACCCCAGAGCAGTATTCAAGATGTGGTCGAACTAATGCACAAACAAAATTGATGATATGTCTGAGAAATCTGAAGTAGTTCTTTTGATAAAACCTAAAATTTTTAAAGCTTTGTTGATAGTTGTGGAAACGTGCAAATTGAAGCTAAGGGCTGTGTCAAGAGTAACTCCAAACTCTTTTATGCTAGAGACAGCATCCAACATAATATCATAAATGTGATCGTAGAAGATAAATGGTGTATCCTGTCTATAGAACCTCATTATGTGGCACTTACATACCATTCATTTCGCACCAGTTTTAGATGTTGTTAAGATCTGCTTGAAGGTTGATAGCATCGTTGAGAGAGGTGATTTTGGATATTTTTAGGTCATCTGCTAATAGGAGAGTTGTTCCATTGGATACCTGATTTTACTATATTGTTTTTCTCCACTAGAAGATCGTGATTGACCCTGTCAAAAGCACTGGAAAAATCTGTGTAGACGCAGTCAACTTGATATCCATTACCAGTTTGCTCACAAACTATTTCACATTCATATTTTAATTTGAGTATTATTCTTAAAAAGCTGTGAAAACATAACCTACCATTTCTACCATTTTTAGATTCTCCCATAATTCTGACAATTTGGCAATGGTGTGTAGTTGTAATGCTATTAAATTGTATGACGTGCCTCGAATTTTATTTTGTATTAACTATAGTTAGAGATTTTTAGTTTTATTTCAGAAACATGTGAGTTAGCATAAATAAATGTATAAAAATGATCATTTTACTTTTAAGTTGTTAGTGGATTCTCGTAAGTTCTTCATAATTCCTCCTGTTTCAGAAGAGTAGCCACATTTTCCTGGATAAATATTTCTTGCAACATTTATATACATTCGACTTTCAGCTGAATTTTCTCTACCTTGCATTTCACAATAAACTACTCCGGCATTTGTACCTTCAGGTGTAATATGATGAACTTCAGTAACAAAAGCTTCATCCTAGAATTTTAAACATTCAATGGACTATTATATTTTTCTATTAATTAGTTTATTTAGCTTTATTGTAAATGCTTAAAAAATGTACAATAATATTTCTCTGTAGATAAACTACAACTAACACTTTACTTTACGGCTACTAAATAAACTAAATTATAGTTTTACTCTGTTTTAAAATTAAATCTAATTTAAAAACAATACTGATAGTAAAAAAAAACATACGCCTAATGTAGGATAGAGGATGTGTTCCAAATATATAGGTAAAAGTGACAAAAAACCTTCACTGCCAGCAGTTTCCATAGTATAACAAGTATGATCAGTGTTAGTCCAAGCATTAGTTCCAGAAGCCAAACATCGATTGGCTAATAAATCCAGAACTCCTTTAAAAGGATACTCCTCACTTCCCAAAAATATGAGATGTTCAAGAGTATGTGGCAAACCATCATCATCAAAAGCTTCAGTTGCTGTAAATGTTTACATTGAAATATAAAACATAAAGTAAATAAATAACAATTTGTTATATATTTCCATATTCTACACAATATTGTCCAGGTCATTAGCAAAACTAATAACTATTACAGTAAAACATTGCATCTACAATAAATTATAAACAAATTTAATTTTTTTAATCAAACTAATACACTAATTAAAAGTAATTTGAAAGATTACAACCCATTGGTATATTGCCATTATCATTTAGGGAAAATGACAACACCAATATCATAAATGAAAAAAACAAAATGGTAAACCAAAAGAAGAATGGATTGGATTTATTTTAATTAGCAAAAGTTAATCCATTCTTACTGATCCAGGAAAAAAATCATATTTTGTAAGTGCCTTTTATGTTTTAGAAGTTTAAAAAAAAAATTTTAAAACCATTTTTTAATGTATTTTATTCACAATTTTTTATAAATGTCTCATGCATTAAAGTTAAAAAGAAATAGAAAGTTGTAATCATTAACAATAATTTTAAGATATATAATGTTAATAACTTCCTTTTTAGTATTTTTTTGTCATAAAATTCTTGACTAAAGTCAAAAGGTCTACTGCGCTTTTGTAGAGTTGGAAAAGGCCTATGATAAAGTGGTGAGGAATGAATTGTGTTCGCCATTGTACGACACTGTTATGTGTTAGACAGGGCTTCGGCATGGCAGTTTAATTTATACATAGACAATTGTTTAAAAGTTTTGAAAGAGTGGGTATGGATTAAGAATTATTTGATCGTCAGATGCCTCCTTTATGCCAATGATCAGGTCATATTAGAATCATCTAAAAGACGAAAGTAATGGTTTTTGAAAGGAGAAGAAAACATGATAAACTGCGAGGTGCTGATGGAAGGAGAAAGAGTGGAACAAGTAAATGAGTGGGAAATATGACTATGACATCGAGTGAAGGGTAGGAAAATAAATAAATGGAGCCCTGCATAACTTTATGAGCAGTTAGTATGTGTCAAAAAAGACAAGTCTGGCTGTTCACAGAGGAGTGCTGATTCCTACATTTATGTATAAGAGTGAATGTTGGTTTTGGCAGAAGAGAAATGAAAATAAGATTAATGCTGTGGAGATGAGTAGTCTGAGAATAGTCAGAGTGACTCATTTAGATAAAGTGAAAAATAGTGAGATAAGGAAACACTGTGGTGTGACAGATGTTGTTACAAAGATAGATAAAGGAGTGCTTAGATGGTTTGGACATGTAGAGAGCATGGATGAAGGAAGTTTGACAAAAGATTCATAAGGCAAGTGTGAATGAAAAAGTTAGTAGAGATCGACCTCAGCAATCATATCTCGATCAGATCTACATTGTTTTGAAAAAAGGCTAGGTCTAGAGTACCAACAACCAACGAGTATGTATGAGAGCACTGATGAAAGTAGAAGAAACAAAAGATGTGTGTAAGAACTGTAGAAAGTGGTCTATGCCAACCCCTATGAGAAAAAGGTGTTACTATATTTATATATGTATTTCTTTGACTCCGGATAATCAAAAATACATTACAAACTATTTTCTTTTATATTTTAATCTTTGAGTTTTTTGTACAGAAAAAATATTTTTAAATTCTAGTTTTAAGAAACAAAAAATTACATTTAAGTATTATAAGCCATTTGTTGTCCAACCTGATATGTGATTTACTTCTTATAAAACATACCAGTAATGTTAAGTAGAATATACAAAAGAAATATAGGACTATTGCAATCCAGCTTACAAACCTAAACAGAAATAACCATTTACAATAGGTCCTTCAACTTCTGCAATGATTACAGTAATTCCGGTTTTTCTAGAAATGTACTCAGATACCGGTATTCTATTATAAGCTTGTAATGAATAGAGAAGTTCAAAATTTCTCATGTTGATAGTTGGAGTGTTATCAACTGGTGCCATGTGATAAAATTTACTTCCTAGTGATGTCTGTAGTGAAACCTAAAGAATTTTATTAGAGAACCACTTATAAGTAGAAAATATCAAATAATTTAACCACAGTATACAGAGGCAGAGGATTTAACCTTTTGTTTAACAACAACGATAACCTCACTTTTAAACACGGAATAAATTTCACAATGACCAATCCAATGACTAGTTATGGGGTTCTCGAATACTAAGAATCGAAAAGTATTCGATTCTTCGAGGTTCTAGCAGTAAAGGACTTTTTATCAGAGAAATTTTTTTGTGCGCATGCGTTATATGTAAATATTTGAATGATTTTGATATTCGGTCCATACGGAATCGTATTAAAATAATATTCAGATTAATCATCCGATTACGTATTAGTACGTTTCCGCCATAGATATGTATTATATATACTTACTTCTATATATATAATATGATTTCTATGCCCTTGTCTGTCGAACCAAAAAGAGTGTAAGGGACAGTGGCAACAGAAATAGCATGATTTACGGCAACCTTTCTCTCTCATATTCGTGATGTCAAAGAATACAAAATTGAGTTGATGTGCTATTCTGGAACTCATACGCAAAGTTGAGTATACGATGCGTATACGTAATTTTTCGTATGGATAAAATCGTATACTATAATAGATCAGTATTCTTGAACGCAAGGGCGTCGCCAAGGAAGAGATCAAAGCCGTCGTGCGAGCAATTGACTTCCTTACCTATTAATAAATTCCGCATCCATCGCATGACAAAACATAAATAAATTTACAAGGTTTAATCAGTTTAATGGATATTGTAGAAAGTAATGAAAGTATTAAAATATTCAGAATAACATTAAGATTTTGACATCCGTTTTTTAAATCGCCGTCATTTTCATCACGACTATATCAGATTTGCAAAAACGCAAGGCCATTAAACAGTGTAAAAATATGTAGGTAGGTATGGTGTGTGTGTGTGTATTGCATTTTTTTCTACGACAGCCGTTCCTTGTAAAACCTAGTATTGCTACTCGACGCTAGATGGCGGCGCTTGTTCAATGAACTCTCTGGAATTTGGTAGCAGTTACTAGACCAGGTAGAATGTTACCGTACATCGTACATTCTAGTTAGTATAATGTTCGTTTGGGTATATAAAGAAGTGAGCCGCTGCGAGCGAGTCACTTTTTAATTGGAAGCGATCAACGAAACAAGCTAATTAGCTAAACAAGCGAATATAAGGCTACCGGCTTGCATGTGTTAATTAATATTGATTTAAATTTATTAAATAAGAAGATCTCAGTGTTGAGTTGTGACGTTTCTGAGTGTTTCTCCATTCATCATCTTATCAAAATGGACATCAGAAAGTTTTTTGGTAAGTTATGTACTGCTTTAATCTGGAGCTAGTATTTTTATTTTATTTCTCTTAGCTAATAGCTTTGGTAACGGATATACTAGCTACTAGCTAGAGACGTATAATAATCGTTAAGAGTATCATTTTTAATTTCATCTGGCTTCTGGCATATTTTTGATGTGGAAGAAAAGGATCGATCGATTATGTGGAAGGGAAATATCAAGAAAAACTATTATTTTATTAAAAACGAGTTTATTGATTCAATCTCTATGAATTTAACGTTAACTAAAAACTAAACAGTGACTTATTGAATTAAATACAAATTAAAACAGATCCTTGATATAAATAAAGCTAAAAAATACAACTGAGTATTTATTTTAATATTTATAAGTAATTGAACAATACAAAACTGCTCTCCTGTAAAAATTTAATTAATTACATAAAGTTTTAACAAAGCGTTTTGTTTTGCAGGAAGTTTGAAACGAAAAAAAACTGATGGATCAAGTAGCGACAGTGATGAACAGGACAAAGTAACGTCAGTAACGACAATATCGCATGTGTCTTCATCGGTCACCACAACCACAACAGGTTATATTCAGCCGCAGGAACTACCTAGACCAAGTTCCTCTAGATATCTGGCGCCGAATCCTGATTTATTGATGGATGCCTCAGATGACTGCAATGAAAATTATATCGGGCGATATGTTGGAATTGATTGAAAACTGTTGGTCCCCTTCCGCGACCTATAACTTTGCGGAAGATGCAAAACATTTAAAGAGAAAATTTAATTATTCTTGGTTGGAAACATACTATCCATGGTTGGTATATTCCAGGCGCCAAAAAGGAGCATTTTGTAAATATTGTACGTTGTTCCCACCAAATCCAAATTCATTTAGAGGCATATTGGGATCATTTACTATAAGGCACTTTTGTAAGTTCAAAGATATTCACGAACAGTGCAAAAAGCACATTGAAACCCACTTCCATAAGGAGGCATTGAAAGCTGCTAAATCTTTTCTCGAAGGTGTGCCTGTCGATTTGCAACTGAACAAATATTCCCAGGGAATTATTGAAGAAAATCGCAAAATTATAAAATCTATTATTTCCTGCATTACGTTTTGCGGGTCACACGACTTAGCACTTAGAGGTAAACATTATGGTGAAGATATTCTCGAGGATTTATACAGGCTGCGAATTGATGCGGGAGATTTGATTTTGAAGAAACACATTGAGCAAGGGAAAAAGAATGCAAGATACCGTTCAGTGGATATTCAAAATTAAATTATTGGTATTTGTGGAAGCGTTATTAAGGCTGATATTATAAAAAAAGAGTGAAAGAAGCAGCAGCATATAGTGTGCTAGCAGACGAAACAGCTGATATTTCTGGCACTGAACAACTATCGATTGGGATGCGATATTTTGATGAAGAATCACAGGAAGTCCAAGAAATGTTTGTCGAAATCATTGAGCTAAAAGATTTGGATGCGAAATCGATTGCACATAGCATAGATGAGTTTTTGACAAAAGAAAATCTGAATATAAATAAATGCGTTGGTTTTGGTTTTGATGTTTGTTAGTGGTCGATGGAGTTTCATCTGACACTCTACTCATAAATGCTGGTGTTCCACAAGGATCCATTCTAGCACCAACACTATTTTTACTTCACATCAACGACCTATTGAAAGCAACTTCATGTCCCGTACACAGCTTTGCCGATGATAGTACCCTCCATACCGCTTTCTCTTCCAGGGCCCCTATATCAGCCCGTGAAACCAGAAATGAACGAGGAAGAAATGTTAACAATATAAATATGGACTTAGCAACAATTCTCGAATGGGGATCCAATAACTTGGTAGAATTCAATGCAAACAAAACACAAGCATGTCTTTTCTCTAGAAAAGCCGATCTCACTGTGCCTAACATAACTTTGTCAGGAGTAACCATACCACTGAAGTCATCCATATCGATGCTTGGTATTACTATCAGCAATAAACTTTCCTGAGAAAATCACGTGAGGTCCATTGCCAAAAGTGCATCCCAAAAACTTGGTTTTTTGTTTCGTGCCAAGAGCTATTTCACCTCCAGTCAGCTGCTTATGATCTATAAGGCACAGATCCGACCTGTACTGGAGTACTGTTCCCATATTTGGAGCGCAGCACCTAAACATATCCTGAAGCTACTGGATTCTGTCCAAAAAAGGGCAATTCGTCTCGTCGGTGATGCCTCGCTTACAAACTCGCTCACTTGTCTGGAACACCGTAGAAAAGTTGGCGATTTGTCTCTATTTTATAGATATTTTCATTGGCGATGCTCTTCTGAAATATCAACAATCGTTCCTCCTTTGGCAGTCTCTTCGAGATTAACCCGTCAAGTTCAGTCTTCACACCCCTTCGTGGTAACTTTGGAGACCTGCAGAACATCACTTTCCAAAGACTCATTCATCCAACGAATTGCGAGGCTTTGGAACTCATTGCCTAGGGAGGTGTTCCCCGAGGCATACAACCTCCAGAAATTTAAGAAGAACACCAACTCCTACGATGTCAGGAAAAGACAGAGGGGTACAAGCGATCTTACGCAAAAAAGGACACCAAAGCCCTCTACTTTCATTGCTCGTCCCAAAAACTGAATATAGTTATCAATGATCTAAATTCACTTCCTGAAATTAGAAATGCCATGGGAACCACCAAAGATACTATAAATTTTTTTCGGGAATCAGTTTTGAGGAGGAAGTTGATCCCTAATATTTCCAGACTTTGCGAGACAAGATGGAGTGAGAAACACAAAACCATCAGAGTTTTCAAAGAAAATCTTCCAGTAATTCTGAAAGCCTTACAAACATTATCTCAGGAAGGAAATAGTGCAACTCGAAAAAGTGCCTTCCAACTGCATGCGGCTACTTCCAGAATTTCCTTCATTCTCGGGATTATGTTGGTAGCCAAATACTCGGCTTTGATGGAACCCGTTGTCAACGTACTCCAATCCGTAGCTTTGGACGTGGTCAAAGCCTCGGAACACGTTAAAATGATTTTACTTTTAATTAAAAACCACTGTAAAAATCCGGAAAAAGTGACGGACGGAATTATAAAGGAAGCTACTGTTGTTGTAGAGAAAGTCGGACTTGAGGAGGACATTACAACATCAATGCCGCGTATTACGGGGAAACAACGTCATAGAAGCAATCATCCAGCAGAAAGCCCTACAGAATACTGGAAGAGGTCTTTAGTAATACCATACTTGGATTCAATTATCACCTCCCTTGAAGTACGTTTTGCTGAAGAAAACACGCCATCATTCGCATTATCTAAGTTACAACCAGCGCAGATGTAAAAGATGACAACTGAAAATCTGAAACAAACTTGTGAAGCTATTGCCCAGTTTTATGATGTACCGAACATAAAGAATGAAATCGTACTTTGGCAGCAATTGTGGCACGATAGGTTTAATCTAACAAATCTAACAGTTGTTGATGTCCTAAAAGAAACAAATTCCTTCTTTCCCGAAACGGAAAAAGCATTAAAAATTTTGATCGCTTTACCATGAACGACCTGTACAGTAGAACTATCCTTTAGCAGCCTCAGAAGACTAAAAACATGGCTAAGAAGCACCATGGCAGAAGATCGCCTTAATGGTCTAGCCATGATGAGTGTACACAGAACTATAATAAATAAAAACCTAAATAATTTTAATGATAAAGTGGTTGAAAGTTTTGCAATGAATCCCCGCAGGTTATGTTTTAATTAAATATTATTTTTGTTAAAATAAATAATTATTACTGTGTTTAAAAGTTTGATTTAGTTATTGTGCTGTCGAGGGCTTGTGAAGTTTTATACATTGATATTAGAACCGTTCTTATTACAATCGTCATCGAGGTAAAGACTTCCAAAGTGTAACGCTTCATGCTCTCGACTGTACCAGGCGTTCATATTTTTTATCCTCCATAATATTGCCCCATTGCCCCCCCCCCTTATTCATAGGCTGGCGACGCCCTTGCTTGAACGCATTACAACTTTTATATTCGGATACGTAAATTTTGAGCGTATGAAAATATGACAACATGGTGTAAGTGGCAATTTACCCAACATGATAAAATGAAAATCTTATTTATTTTCCTAAATGTCAAGAAATATAACCTATAATTAGTTGAGAGAGGAGGTTTTGTTTTTATTTTTCAATAAAATCAATCTCCATAATCTTTATTCTGTTTGAAACAAATTGTAAAAAATCGTGAGGGGAAATATCACCTCAGATCAACGGAAAGAGTTGGTGGATTTTATAAAACTTCATCCTTAACTCCATCCTTAACTCATTCTTAACATTTCTTATTGCTCTGGATAGTTTCAATGGCTAATTGTATCAAGGCTTCGTTGATTCCAAAAGAAATTAGTTTTTATTTAAATAATTAAAAAATTAAATAATGGATCCTATCAAATCTCTCTGTCAGTCGTACTCTCAAAGCTGAGAGGTCGTGATTCCCTGATTTTCAATTTGTGTTGTTGATGATCTGATTCCAAAGTGTTCTATCTTCTGTGTTTCTAACGGTTGTTTGTAGGGGTCTTCCCATAATTTTCTTTATCTGGTCTACCCATCTGGTGGGAGAACGACCCCTTGTTCTCTGGCCTTCTATTTTTCCTTGTATCATCAATTTTTCCATGTACCCTCCTTGTCTTCTGTTTGTATGCCCATAGTATTGGAGAATTCGTCTTCGGCATATTGTTGACAGTCGATCTTTTATGCCTATTTCTTGAATAACTGATACATTTGTCCTCCTTGCTGTCCAAGGGATGCACAGTAGTCTTCTCCAGCACCAGAGCTCAAAAGAGTCAATTCTTTTCCTGTCTGCTTCTTTGATCGACCAGCTTTCTACACCATACATGAATATTGCGAATATTAGTTTTTGTACAAGTTTTATCTTTGTGTTTCGCGATATTTGTCTGTCTTCCCATATTATTTTTAGATTGGTCATCGCTGTTCGTCCCATTTGTATGAGTCGTCTAATTTCAGGTTCGCAGTTTCCCTGGTTATTTATCAAGGCTCCTAAATATGTTAGGCTGTCGGTTCATTCGATGTCTGCTAAGTTGTTTCCATCTTGTAACTGTTGTAGCTTGTTTCCTTTGTCTATTGTTATCTTGGTTTTGTATAGATTTATCTCTAATCCCAGCGTTCGGCTTTCTTCTGTTAAAAGTTGTAACAATTGTACCATTTCTTGTTCGTCACCTGCTATTAGCATGGTATCGTCAGCGTACTTGAGGTTGTTAATTCTCTTGCCTAACCTTTAACCTACCAAATAAAATAATGTAAATATGTTTGGCATATGTAAGTAACACATACATAAATATAGTCACCCATTTTTCTCTTTGTGGTAGGCAGACACCACTATTTGATTAAAGAACTTGAACCATATCTCGAATAAAATGAAGCTGATTAAAATATTTGGTATTTTATGTATTTACATTTTTAACGAATAAAATTCAAGAAAATTAATATAATTTCAGAATTAGCGTTTCACTTTAAGTTACCTGTTAGTTTAAAAATTAATCATTTTAATTTTAATAAATAGAATATAAAATATATTGTATGATTACAATAAAATATTATAAAGTAACTACAAAATAAGTACAAATTTACTCAAACTTAGAATAAGTATTGTTGGTGATTACTAAATTAATTTAATAAATTTTTTTAAGTAAGAATGCACTACCTGTACGTTTATACTAAACCTATAAAAAAACACGATTACTGTAAAATTACAACACATTATTGAAGAAAAAAAACAAAGTGATCTGACTAATTGGTTTTTGCCAAATCCATATAAAAAAAATTATTGTAGAATTACTAAATTTATACAACATAATTTGTTTAGAAAAATTAAAAAAATTTTAGGACTCTTCTTCAGATGATGCTTCTATGACGCAAAGAAGGATTTTGACGATTAAATTATTCATTCTCAATCCAAACGCACTCTGTCAAATCTTTTAAACAATCGTCTTTATATAAGTTAAACAGCCATGGCAAAGCCACACATCTCTGTTTAACACCTTTACGATGTTAAAACCAGTCCGTGTAAGCTTCGTTTATCCTGACACAAGAAGTGGAATACTCGTAAAGTGATTTTAGTGCTCTTATCAAACTACCCCACCCCATTCATAGACAATGTCGACCACAATTCATTCCTCACCACTGTGTCATAGGCCTTTTCCAAGTCTACGAAAGCGCATTAGACCTGATCCATACTTCTCCTTTCTCTTCTAATTTCTGCTTTCACATCCCATATCTTCTTATTAGTTTTATTTGTCACTATTATATTCAATATTTTTGCATAAAGTTTGCCGAAGACGTCGAACACAATTTACTTCTTACCACTCTGTCTACAAAAGCGCAGTAGACCTTTTGGCTTCCAGCCAAGAATTTTTGGACTATATCTCGTAATGAAAAGACTTGATTCATACATCTGTTTCCTCTTCTAAATCCTGCTTGCACATCCCATATCGTCTCAGTTTCATTCGTCACTCTTGTAATCAATATCTTTGCAAAAAGTTTGCCGACAATTCTGAGTAAACTAATGCCTCGGTAGTACAATCCTGTTGCGAACCTTTTTACTTGTAAAGCGGAACGATAACGGTATTTTTTCCATCTCTTTAAAACCATTCCTTTTCTTTCACCATACTACCATCTTAGTTTATGATTTTTTCCAGTTGCGAGGTAGTATTTTAACCTCTGGCTGGTCTTTTGGACATCCAAAACAATTTAATGTTGTTCTGGAAATCGTTAGATAACTTTTTATCAAATTCATCTTTAGCATTTTCCTTCTTACTTGTCACACATTTCAACCTTTTATACCCATTCCTTGCCTTGATTACACCCAGATCGTTGCCTTTTGTGATCTTTGATTGGTTTTTGTAGCCAGACAATCCTGCCAGGCTTTTTTCTTCTCTGACACTGCTTTTTTAAACCTCTATGCACATCTTCTTTTACTTACATCCTTTTTTTCTTTTACTTACACCACACACTTCAATAGCAGCATCCACGATTTATTCCTTGAATGGCACTTGTAATTCTTTAACCTCACATGCTTTATCTAAACTGTCAAATTTTCTTGATCAATTTACTTGCGAACTCATCTTTTACGCCTTCTTGCAAATTCTCAACTTTTATACATACATACATAAAGTCACGCCTTTTTCCCATAGGGGTAGGCAGAGACCACTTCCTTCTACTTGCTACGGTTCTTACACACATCTTTTGCTTCCTCTACTTTCATCAGCGCTCTCATACATGCTCGTCGGTTGTTGGTACTCTTGACCTGGCCTTTCTTCAAAACAATGTTGATCTGATCGAGATATGTTCGCCGAGGTAGACTTCTACCGACTTCCGTCCATTCACACTTGCCTTATAAATTTGTACTTTTCAGACTATTCTCCTATTTTCAAGCTTTTTCTGCCAAACCCAATATTTACTAACATACATAAGTGTGGGAACCAACACACCTCTATGCACCGCCAGACGTGCCTTTTTTGACACTTTCTGGCTATTCAAAAAGCTATGCAGTGCCCCATTTATTTGTTTTCCTGCCAACACCATTTTCTCAATGTCACTGTCATACTTTCCATCTCTAGTAAACTTTGAACCCAAGTACACAAATTCATTTACTTGTTCCACTCTTTCTCCCTCAATCGAAACTCCACAGTTTGTCATGCTTTTTTCTCTTTTAAAAACCATTACTTTCATTTTGCTCACATTTATCATCCCTTTGATTTTCAGGGCATCATGCATTAACCATCGCCTGCAACTCCTCTTCAGATGATGCTAATATGACTTGATCATCGGCGTAAAGAAGGCATTTGACGATCAAATCATTCATTTTGAATCCATACGCACTCTCTTTCAGATCTTTTAAACAATTGTCTATGTATAAGTTAAACAGCCATGGCGAAGCCACACATCCCTGTTTCACACCTTTTTCGATATTAAACCAGTCCGTTTAAGCTTCGTTTATCCTGTCACAAGCAGTGGAATCCTTGTAAAGTGATTTCAGTAATTTTATTAAACTACCACTCACCCCAAACGTAGACAATGCCGTCCAGAATTCACTTCTTACCACTTTTACCACTTTTAATCAATATCTTTGCATACAGTTTGCCGTCTACCTCGGTAGTTCTTACAGTCCTGCTGCGAACCTTTTCCCTTGTAAAGCGGCACGATAACGGCCTTGCACCAGTCGTCTGGTACGCTACCACTCCTCCAACAAAGGTTAAAAAGGCGGTACAACTCACTAGTTACCATGCTTTGTCCAGCCTTTAGCATTTTAACCGTTATCCTGTCGTACACAGCAGTTTTACCCAATTTCATACTGTTCAACGCTTCCACAATTTCTGTCGTACTAATGTCACTTTCATTGCAACTTTTCCTCATGTCTCCGAACGGGGCCTGTGCTTGTGTATCCTCTTTCTCAAATAAACTTTCGAAGTATTCCTTCCATCTCTTTAATACACATTCCTCCTTTTTACCATACTACCATCTTGGTTTCTGATTTTTTTCCAGTTACGAGGTAGTATTTTTACCTCTGGCTGTTCTTATGGACTTACAGAAGAGCTTAATATTGTTCTAGAAATCGTCAGATAAGTTTTTATTAAATTTATCTTTATTACTTTCTTTCTTTCTTGCCACAACCTCTTTTGCCCGCATTTTATACTCATTCTTTACCTTCTATACATCCTCAATCGTTGCCTTTTGCGTTCTTTGATTGGCTTTTGTAACGAGCCAATCCAGCCTGGCTTTTTTTTTGACACTGCTTTTTGAACCTCTACGCACATTTTCTGTAACTTGCATCCTTTCCTTCTTTAACCTACACCACACACTTTAATAGCAATATTCACGATTCCTTCCTTGAATGGCTACAATTCTTCAACCTCACATGCTTTATCTAAACTGTCAAATTTCTCGATCAATTTAATAACGATCTCCTCTTTTTTACCTTCTTTTTGCAAATTCTTAACTTTTATACACTCTAGTACACTACTTGATTCCTGCACACGATGCCACAACCACTTAAAGAGACCTCTTATTCGGCTCATTACTAAGAAGTGGTCTGTGTTAATACCTGCACCACGGTATGCCCGGCTAACCATCTCTTTCTTTTTTAATCTTTCATCCACAATTACGAAATCAATTATAATTCTCCGGTATCCTTCTTGCCTTGTGTACAAGTGGATCCTTATATGGTTAAACATTGTTTGTTACCACATGATTCCACTCCAAACATACTTAAACTTTCTCCGTTTTCATTTACTCTGTCGTCACCGTACATTCCCAGATTACTGTCATATCCATCACGCTTTACTCTCACCCAACTATTAAAATTTCTAACATTACAATTCTTTCATTCTGGTTACACTTATTCAGAATATTTGTCACACTATGCCAAAACTAACGCCTCTATTTTTGGGCTTTTAAATATTGGTTCCACTGCGCATCTTGTGGTGCACAAACCCCTAGCAAAAATATACGAGTAAGACCAACCTTCAGCCTTACTCAGAGGAGTCTTGGGCTTACACATTTAAAGTCAGTAACACATTCATTCATTCTAGCAGAGAGTATCACACCAACGCCCTGATAACATCTGCTGGTTTCCGGAACTCTTGACCAGTAGGCTGTATAAGTTCCTTTAAAAATGTAAACTTATACACATACACACATCGACTTTTATGTATATAGATTATTTTTTAGCTTTTCTTTATGATTTTCCCCATTATTATTTTTGTATACAACCACTGTATTAAAGCGAACAAAACAAAACATAATCATTCAAATCGGCCATTTTTGAGTTTTAGCGAGACTAAAGTACGGCGATTTATTTTTAAATTTATCTCCAATCAGAAATCTCTAATCATAAAACGCTGATAGTGAAACGTAGTTGTCACTTTAAGCTTTAGATGCATGAGCTACCATATTTAATACATGTATTGCTATGTATTTGTAAAGCTAAACTCTAGCAAACCATGTATTTTTAAAAGTCAAATTCATTGTGTCAATGATGAAATTATTGTATAAATTTATTTTTTATTGCAATTAGTGTAAAAATTATGGGGAAATTTCTTGCGGTTGTAACGCCATATCTGCTGATAGCTAATGGATTTCAAATTTTCAGAGATCTTGTGGAAATAGAAAAGGAATGCGCAGGTCCTTTTTTTATTTTTTTGACAGCTTTATTCCTGCTCCTATACGATCTTAGATTGTACCCCAAATCTCTTAGAAAACAGGACAACCTAAGTCAAACCGCTATTGAGGTAAGGAAATAAAGAAAATTATTAAATTAATTTTAATTATTACGGTATTTCGCGTTATTACGTTTCGATTGAGGGAGAAAGAGTGGAACAAGAAAACGAATTTGTGTAATTGGGTTCAAAGTTTACGATAGATGCAAAGTATGACAGTGACATTGAGCGAAGGGTGTTGGCAGGATAACAGATGAATGGGGCACTGTATAGCTTTATGCACAGCCAGAAAGTGTCTGGCTGTGCATAGAGGTATGTTGGTTCCTACACTTATGGATGGTAGTAAATATTGGGTTTGGCAAAAGAAGCATGAAAATAGGATTAATGCTGCGGAGATGAGTAGTCTGAGAAGTATAGCCGGAGTGATGCGGTTGGATAAAGTAAAAAATAGTGAGATAAAAGAACGCTGTGGTGTAAAAGAAGATGTGGTTACAAAGATAGATAAAGGAATGCTTAGATGGTTTGGACACGTAGAAAGGATGGATGAAGGAAGATTGACGAAACAAATTTATAAGGCGAGTGTGAATGGACAAGTCGGTAGAGGTCGACCTCGGCGAACATATCTCGATCAGATCCACATTATTTTGAAGAAAGGCCAGGTCAAGAGTAACAACAACCGACGAGCATGCATGAGAGCACTATTGAAAGTAGAGGAAGCAAAATATGTGTGTCAAATCCGTAGTAAGTGGAAGGAAGTGCCCCTACGGGAAAAAGGCGTGACTATATGTATGTATGTTATTCGTTATTTGGCTCTACTTCCAAATTCGGTCTTTGCCCAAATAGGTTAAAAATTGATATAAATAAGTTTTTTGGAGTCAATTACAAATTTAGTCAAATTAAACGGAAATAACCTTAAGAGGACATCAAATGTTTTTCATTTAAATGCATTTAAATCACATTAATAGCAAACATTATAACAGATTCCTGGACAAATTATTAAAACACACGCTTTTGGTTGAAATTTTTAATTTGAAAAAAACAAACATTAATTACTGTTAAACATAATAACAACGCAACATGGTAACCATTTAATACTTAGTATTTCCCATTCTAGCACTACTAATAGCCTTTATTCTCCTAGGCATACTCTGCACAAAAGTTCTTTAATTAAATCTTGCGGAATTTGAACCCATATCCCATTCTTCCTGTGCAGCGGTTCTTAATTCTGCAATTGAGTTATATGAGCTGGATTTCGTGCTCGTATATTCCTTTCCATCATGTTCTGTGGGATTTGCGTCGAGGCTATTTTCTGGCCACTCAATTGTTATAATCTCGACATCCTCGAGGTACTGGATCACTGCTCTTGCGGCATGGGTTCGTGCATTAGCACAAAATATCGTATCCAATAAATCCGACATGAGTTAAAACATGTTCTTCAAAGATGTTCTGTATATACCAGTCAGCGTTTATCCTTAAATTTACCTCCCGGCTAATGCCTGCCCATAACATGATGGAACCAAAGGTAATATTTTGTGCAAGATTACAATCTGCAAAATATACCCTTGATCTTCTTTATACACGACTACGTCCATCAGGCTTCCATAACTGAATTCTTGTTTCGTCCGTAGAGAGAATCTTTTCACACTGAACGTCGAATTTTGTGACGTGGAAGAAGCCGAGGTACTCTTGCATGACTTTTGGATTCAAGCTCCCTAAGTCTCCTTTTACTGTTTTGACAGATACATACACTGACTTGTCTTGTATTCAACAATTGATTTTTAAGTTGTGATGCTGTTATTGCGCGATTTCGATGAGATTAAAGTCTCAAATATTAGTCATTAGTCATCTCGTCATCTCTTGGAACTGTAAATCTTTTACTTCCTTGACGCCTTTTGTATGCTTCAGTCTTATTGAGTGTGAAATTTTTTCTGACGATTCTGTTGCTTTCCGCTTTTTATTCCTATTATATTTAGGCAGAAACCAGTCGGTTTCTCTTTCAAAAAGTCTTTCCTCTTCGTCCATATTGACTGGACTATAAGATATTTTTTCTGTTTTTTTGTGTTTGTATTAGTCTGTTATTTTGTCCTTGCAATTGAAATTGTAGATTTTTTTTTACTGAAAATAGTCGCAAAAAGGGTAAACCTAGTGTGTGGGCCGCGAAGGGCCCGCACTGCGACTATTAGAAGGGGGAGGGATTATAGAAATGAGATGATTGTGAACCCGATTTTTGAAAAGTTGCAGGTCATAGTTCTCTGGAAAAACTGATTCTGGAAGCTTGTTCCATTCCGTAGCAGCCCTTGATGGAGATTGGTCCTTGTAGTGACTATCTTGAGAGTGAATGAGTGAGTCTGATCAACGTGCCGAGTTCTTCGGCCAAATGTGGTATAAGAGTTTTTATTTCTCTGGAGCATCTGCCATGGAAATATCTGTAGAGTAATGTCTGGTCTGCAACTCTTCTTCTATGTTCTAGTGGGTGAAGGGTATCTGTGAGAGTTGAGCTGTTTATCAACCGAATGGCTCTTTTCTGAATGGAATCTAGAAGACGAAGAGAATGCCTTGGTGCTGAACCCCAAATGTGCGAGCAATACTCCAGTAGAGGTCGGATTTGAGCCTTGTACGTCGTCAACAGTTGATCAGGAGTAAAAAACTTTCAAGCTTTCGACAGAAAACCTAGTCTCTGGATTGCTGACTTTGCGATGTTAGCAACATGGTCATGCCAAGACATATTATTGGACACCGTGACTCCCAAAATCGAGATGGAGGAACTTGATTCAAGGGTATTTCCGGACATTGTGTTGGAATGATTTGATTAATTCACTTTCTTGGAAAACGTGGCGCTTTGTGTTTTCTGGGCGTTGAACTGAACAAGATTGTTGGTTCCCCACTCGACGATTGCTTCAAGATCTCTATTGATGGAATCAACCTGTTCCTGCCTGAGTCTATTTGTATCATTCACCGAAAGTGATCGATAGGATGTGAAAGTTGAGCAAGTGTGCTATCGTCTGCGAAACTGTAAATGGGGTTCGTGGTGGTTTTCAAGAGGTCGTTAATGTGTAAAAGAAGTAAGGTGGGGGACAGGATGGAACCCTGGGGGACCCCGGCATTGGTTTTAAACAAATCGGAAGAAATACCGTCAACTGCCACATTTAAGGAGCGATCTTGCATGAAACTCATGAGCCATTGGCGCAATTTGGTTGGGGGACCGTAGGCAGATAATTTGCTTAACAATGCCTGGTGCCAAACGCAGTCGAAGGCTTTAGATATATCCAAGGCTATTGCACGGGATTCACCAAACTTCTCAATAGTGTTTGTTCAGAGCTGAGTGACATAAGCCAGCAAATCTCCAGTAGACCGAAGTTGTCGAAATCCATATTATCCGTCATGAATTATCTCGAATTTCTCCAGATATTTGATGAGTTCTATGTTGATCGATTTTTCCATAACTTTGGATATGACTGAGAGCAATGCAATAGGGCAATCATTCGCAAGAATAGATTAGAGACAAACTCATTTTCTTGAGGTATTAAAAGAGAACTATTGTTCTGCTTAACATCCGGCGGTATTAGTTATTGCCCCGGAGTTTGTATACTCAAGTTTAAAGTTTACGAAAGACGGAAAGTATGACTGTGATGAATGAGAGGAGTGCTGGTTCCTACACTTATGTTTGGTAGTAAATGTTCGGTTTGGCAGAAGCATGAAAGTAAGATCAATGCTGCGGAGATGAAGAGTCTGAGAAAAATAGCCTAAGTGATGGATAAAGTGAAGAATAATGAGATAAAGGAACGCTTTGGTGTGAAAGCAGATGTGGTTACAAAGATAGATAAAGAAATGCTTAGATGTTTTTGACACGTAGAGAGGGTGGTTGAAGGAAAATTGATGAAACAGAAACAGATTTATAAGGTGAGTGTGAATAAGTCGGTAAAGGTCGACCTCTCGATCAGATCTATATTGTTCTGAAGAAAGGCCAGGTCAAAAGTACCAACAACCGACGAGCAAGTATGAGAGCGCTGATAAAAGTAGAAGCGAAATATGTGCGTAAGAACCGAAGTGAAAGAAAGTGGTCTCTGCCTACCTCTACTGGAAAAAGGCATGACTGCATGTAAGTTATAGTATGTATGTATGTTCTAATTTTCCACTTAATTTAATATTAAAAAAAAATAAGTACAAATGTACAAACTTTTAAAAAAAATAAAAAATTTTTTAGTTTATGGTTGCTGCATTTTTAATGGAACATATTTTATTGGATTTTTGGATCCCTTTGGAAAATGAAACTAGAACAGTCGTTTCCAGATTCGCAGAAAATGTTGAAGAATCAACAAGAGATGTGGTTGTAATTGAAAATATCGTAGATCTACTTATGGATGGTGTGCTTGTTAGTTATTTGCTAAGCATTTTTTTCTTGCTGTCTGTTCTCCATGCCATTAGAGCAATTGACTTTAGAGCATTTGAGTAAGTATTTTATTATTATTTTTTTTATATATAAACTCATTTTAACAAATTATACATCTAATGAATTACAAAGGACATAGTGATTTTTTACATTTTCTTTTCCCAATTCTTTTATTGCGGCAAAACAATTTAGAATAACTAAAAAAGTTTATCTTTTGCTTTTATTTGTATCTTTAATTCTGATTGTTTTAAGTAGATGTAATTTACTGTGGTCAAGTTTAATGAAATTTAAATTAGGAAAAAGTTATGGTAATGGAAAATAATTAATTTAAGTGCAATTTAAATTCTATGTGAAAAGCATACCCCTGGGTAAATACGCCTCGGTCTTCCAGGCTGAGGTCTATGCCATACTCAGGTACGCCTACGCACCTGACAGAAAACAGAGTGACCAACATTGAGATTGATATTTTTACTGACAGTCGCGCGGCCATTGGGGCCCTCGTGAGTTGCACCACAACATCACCAGTGGTGTGGGACTGCATACATGCCCTCACTGAGTTAGCGACTGCGAACAAGGTCACTCTTACATGAGTTCCTGGGCACACAGGGATAAATGGCAATGAGGTAGTCAATAAACTGGCAAAAAATGGGACCCTGGTTGAATCAAAAAGCCAGTTGGTTGGATTGCCAATTGCCGAAGTGAAACATGAATTGAAACTAATCGTTGAGCAAGAACATATCGCTCAGTGGAACGCAAATACTGGCTGCAGAATATCAAGACAGCTGATGAAAAAACCTCTTCAGAAGAGGGCAGACGCACTCTGGACGATGAACCGGAGTAGGCTAAGCAGTACGCTTGGCCTGCTCACTGGCCACGTCGCACTAAGGGCGCACCTCTTCAAACTTAAATTGGCGGCTGAAAAAAACTGTCGACTATGCGGCGAAGAGGAAGAGAGCAGCATACATATTCTGTGTTGCTGCCCAAAGCTAGCGGTGTACAGGTATCAAACCTGGGGCCGCATGATAATGGATCCAAGTGATTTAAATGAGACAAAGCCACTGCGGTTTGCCAAAACCAGCGGACTAGAATTCTGATGCCCTGAAGACACAGCGGTAGTCACAGAGGTTCAAAAGATCTAGGTGACATAGATACCTATACCATTGGCCCAACCGCAAGATTGTAATGTAACTTCTATGTCCAACAATATTGTCTCGTTAAAACGGTAATTTAGGCAAAAACACTCTGAAATAGGTTAAAAAGATTAGCCATATTTGTCACACACCTTAAAGTAACAATTCAGTAACCTAATCTTCATTACCTAGACATGTAACAATTTATTTAAATTTTTGTATTAATATTAATAAAATAACGAAAATTGATACTAATAAGAATCACCATTTGTGTTTACAATATATACGAGTATATTTTTAATTTTTAAAAACAAAACTACAAAATAAATTGTAAACTAAGACAAATGGTCTCTTCAATTTTTAATTTGACTTTAAATATTAATTAATGATAAATTATCGTAAAAATAAAAAAATAAAGTTTTAAGTCAATAAAAGCTCATGAATTCAGGTATTTATACGATTATTAATTTATAAATCTGTCAATTAGTACAGCTAATTTTTATGTTAACCTGTCAGCTGCTCTAGATTCGGTGGGTCGTGAGTCAGGAAAAATTGTTGAATTGCTTTATTTGAGAGAAAACACAAATATTCATCAAAATTTGAGCGCCATGTATTTTATTCAGGTTAAAATACAAAAACCTTGGATCTATGCAAAAATTTTAACAGTAAAACTACTTGTTACAATTTCCTAAGCATAATTTAATGAAATATTTACAGAGGAAATCTCAGAAGAACTTATTTAGAGTAATATATATTTACAACTACATGTTATGATTTACAGTGAATTTACAAAATAATTCTCAATAAACAATTTAATTATAATCAATGAACAAATGGGGTCAATGACCTATGACTTGTATTGAACTTTGAGTATCTCTTAATCACAAATAGAGATGACACTTACCGCAACTCCAATTGTCGAGAATTAAGGTACCTGGGTAACAGGTATTTCTAGCTACTCTAGTAGACTTTAATGTCCAGTATGGGAGTCCAACTACTCAGTTCATCAGACTGCATCCATATATAAAGTCTCTAGCCAGAAGTTTAGACCTTTGAACCCAGGTATACAAACTCATTTACTTGTTCCACTCTTTCTCCCTTAATTAGAACTTCACAGTTTGTCATGCTTTCTTCTCTTTCAAAAACCATTACTTTTGTTTTGCTTACATTTATTTTCATCCCTTTGATTTTCAGGGCATCATAACATTAACCATCGCCTGCAACTCCTCTTCAGATGACGCTAATATGACTTGATCATCAGCTTAAAGAAGCCATTTGACGATAAAATCATTCATTTTCAATCCATACGCACTATCTTTCAAATCTTTTAAACAATCGTCTATGTATAAGTTAAACAGCCATGGCGAAGCAACACATACTATAACCTAGTATTTTTATAATGAGGAGGTAAAGCGGATTTTAATTTAAAGGCAAAATATAGGGTGTTTCATTTAAAAAAACAACTTTGATCTGGCACCGCGTTATGGAACACCCTGTAACATTGTAACTAAATTTGAAATGTGAAGCTTAAAGTTGCCTACAATTTTTATACACATTTTTTTTGGTATCTCTTATGATAACAGAGCTACTGAGCTTTATCGCACTAATCAATCACCCTGTATACCTATATAAAAAAGGATATATGTGTGTGTTCCAGCATAACTGTGAAACGCCTGGAGTAATTTTAACTAAAATTTAAGCATACAACACAGCTTACTAACTAGCAACAAATACTGAAGAGTTGACCTGCCCCCAGCCCCACTACGAAAGGCGTGAGAAGGGGATGAAATGTAACTATAACTATTAAAAACGGCCGATATTAGTGTCGAATTTATACTCTTCAGGATCGAATTTTTTAAAGTGACATCCCGTTTATGTCCGATGTCGACGCCGGCATTCCAGAATGTTCCACCAGGTTTCAAGAACCTCCCAAAAATGTTGGTTACTTTATGTCATTTTACATAAAACAAGTTTAAATGTTACAAATTTAGCTAAAAATAAATGTATGGCTCAGCGTTATCATAATAAAATCATATTTTTTCTTACTTTTTAGAGAAGGGCCTTCCTGTTTCTTTGTCGATATATCATACAGATTAAAACGTTTCCTAAAGAAGAAGCTGAAAGCCTTAGGCTTTCGACGACAAAAACGAGTTAGAATCCAAGAATCGGTCGAGGTTACGAAGAAGCAAAAGAATAACCGAAAAAATGAGATTAAGTTACCTGACGATCTTTGTTTCGAAAAATTAAATGACTTCTACGCCGCCGAAGATTTTGATGACAAAGAAAGTATGGATGAACCCTCGTTACTGATTAATGACTTTGATATACCCGGTGAAAACGATTTAATGTGTGACCAAATGTAACTTTGTATTATGACGCAAATAACTTTCATGAAATAATTGTTGCGTCGTTGATATTATCTACAATAAATAATAAAAATGAAGAAACTGTTTTGTTTATGTTTCGGTTCGAAGGACTAATGTTTATTCACTCGAAGGACCAATGTTTGTTTTACTAATCCGTTTCGGCGGATTAGATTTTTGTGCTGTGTTTTTTTTGCGTATCTTTATGATTGGATTTCCCTAAACTCTCTATCTAAGATATTGATGGTCGTTAATCATATTTGGGAACATTAAACCTAGAGGACCAATACTTTCAGTAATCCCCGGTTTAAGCAGCGCAGTGAAATTGAATTTAAAACATTATTATATTAAAACAGTCGCGTATGTATAAATTACAGACTTTGCATAATATATGTACCTATATGACAGAATTTTTATTGATAAAGAATAAAAAAATATAATTTAATTGTGTCTTTTTAAATATAAATTAAAACTTATAAGTGGGTCAGTGTCGTGTCAAAAATATCATCAGAAATCGGGCTTTTTTAACATTTTAACATTGCAACTTGTACCGACGCGGTATGTGGAATGGAGCGCCAATGAACGAACAATCAGTGCACGTAAGGTGATGATCCTCTTCTCTACGTCGAGTCTCCCCACCAAATTTGCATAAAAAGTAGCTTCATAGTTTGCTGCCTACAAGCTATGTTACACTACCTCCCTACCATAAAACCTTGACCGCGTTTGGTACCAGACATTGTTAAGTAAATTATCTGCCTACGGTCTCCCAACCAAACTGCGACAATGGCTCTTGAGCTTCATGCAAGATCGCTCCTTACATGTGGCAGTTGACGGTATTTCTTCCGATTCGTTTAAAACCAATGCCGGGGTCCCCCAGGGTTCCATCCTGTCCCCCACCTTATTTCTTTTACACATCAACGACCTCATTTCCTACAGTCAGACCAGGCCATAGTTTTTTCCAACATGATTTCAATGTGTATGGTTTAAGTTCTTCCAATGATTCATTTATGATAACAATGCATCTTGCAATGTTAAAATTTTTCCAGCATTGCATCGCATTCATAATGTCCAGTATGATTTTAAAGGTTCGTCTGATGTAATAAAGCTTGAATGCCTGGATTATTCCTTGGTCCATGGGTTAGAGTAAAGCAGTTGTGTTGGGAGGTAAAAGTATTACCTTTATATTTGGTGTCAGGCCAATAATGACATATGGTACAGAAGCAAAAGAGGATACCAACAAGACCAAAAGGATGCTACGAGTCGCCGAAATTTCAGTACTGAGAACAATAGCCGGGAAAACAAGAAGATATCACGTAAAAAACACTGACATTAGAGCACAATGCGACGTACAGGATGTAGTGAGATAGGGAAAGCAGAGGAGAAGAGAATGGTATAACCACGTGAAGAGAATGACCGACGATAGACTACCACGCATTGTACTAGAGGGAAAACCAGCAGGGACCTGTCCACCTGGAAGACCACCAAAGAGATGGAGAAACAGCTGGCAGTACACATCTCAGGAAATATTACAGAGGCAAGTCCGGAATCAACAGATCATCTAGATCTCTATTAAGTAGAAGAGAAAGATATTTGGATGCATAGTTTCAAGCTCACGAGGAAGACCTGAAGCATTTTACAAAACTAGACCGGCCTTAATTCTTAATTATTTTTTTTAAAATAAATCTCAACACCAGGAACAAAACAATTCTGGAACCAGCCAGGAAAAATAGCACTTGTAACCCACGCTTTCTTATTTGCACGCCAAAACACTGACAGGTTGTCCGAATCCGAATCCTTTCAAAATACCGGACTGGATCTGCGAATAAAGAAATTTTTAGTAGCGGATTCACAGGAACTTGGTGTAGTGAATGATTGAGGAGTGTTGAGATGACAACCACGATGACATTATTGTTATTATTATATTTCATTCTCTGTCAGAATAAACATTGCTTTTCTTCTGGTTCAGACTAGCTTATATCACTAACTAAAAAAGTAAATGATGTAAAGTCTTTTATTTAACGTTTCCCTGCGTACGAAAGCCATTATGCACTACATAAATCCAGTAGAAAATATTTTGCATCTGAATTTAATTATGTATCAGCTATGCTGTGAGGATAAACAAAACCCGGTTAGTAAACATATATTTCAATAAAATTTTAACGAAGACTTTAATTTAGATTAGATAAGTCAGCTCTGTAAAATTTATATATGATGATCTTAATAACAATAAGGTAATGGAAGTATTTTTTTAAATTGTTACCATCTTTTTTCTGAACAAATTAAAAAACAATAGTTGCTTCCGTACACACAACCTTTTATTTATTTATAAAAAAAACAAAGATGTGTTAACCTAATTACATGATTTTATTTTATTAATACTGTAAACAAGAAAGCAAATAATTTTAATAAACAAATATTCTGTATAACATTTATATTTATTCTAATGTTATTGTTTGAAGTTGTCAAACACTATTGTTATGTATATGTCAAGTTCTTGTGCTTAATAAACCTTGATTTGGAATGAATTCATTACAATTTATTAAGCACAAATCATAGAAATCATGGATAAATTCCTAAAGCCAGAAAGATTTGACTCAGACCCAAATAGGCCTCATGCCGATCAAGAATGGGAACACTGGCTAACAACTTTTGAGAACTTTATTTCTTCTATAAAGAATGTAACAGCTAATGATAAACTGAAACTCCTCATTGCACACGTAAGCCATTCTACATATGAATATATTAATCATTGCGATACACACGAAAATGCAGTACAGACTTTAAAATCAGAATTTGTTAAACAGAAGAATGAAATCTTCGCTAGGCATTGTTTGTCTGTCCGTAAACAACAAAATACAGAATCTGTGAATCAATATATACAAGTTTTAAAACTACTAAGTAAAACTTGTAATTTCAAAGCAACTACAGCAGTCCAGAATAGAGACGAATATATACGTGATGCATTTATAAATGGTTTACAATCACAACAAATCCGGCAGCGGCTTTTAGAAAATAACACTCTGAAGCATATACTACGTCATCAAACTTTGTTTGTGGAATACAGGATGAAAAACGATCAAGCGGAACCGCGGATGACCAACCTATTACCTCATCAACTGGAAGTAGATGCTATTTTTGTGGTAATAAGCGACATTCTAGAAAAATATGTCCAGCACGAGAAGTAACCTGTCGCAATTGTAATAAAAAAGGTCACTTTTCGAAAGTCTGTCTAAGTAAGAATAATTCTGGAAATAGTTCTGCTTCTCTCACCCAACATACCAACCTAATTGTCTTGAAATAACAGCAAAAAGTTTGGTGAGATTGACCTTTACCCTAACGTCATACCTACAAACCTCGCGAAATGAATGAGTCAAAAATGGCTACTGTTACTTTGTCGTGTGCCTAAATATTTCCACTAATTGTTTATCTTGTCAGTATTTTTTTGCGTTATAAATAACTAAATATTGCTGCTGGTTGAAGTCAATTTAAATAATTCCATATTACTGTTTTAAAATAGTCGAAAATTTAGATTCCTATAATATTCACTTATTTTGTCTGCTACTAATACACAAAAAAACTATTCTGTAACCATTAACGAAAGTAGAAATTTCTATGATTCTTTCATTTGAATAAATTTATCTAAATTTAAAAAAGCACAAAATTTAGGGCTAACAAAAACAATTGGCTAGCATAATAAAAAATATCAAATCATTGGTAATGAAGGTATTTAATGTACCTACACTATTCATACATTTATTATCATTCCAAAATTTACAATACAGTATAGATTAAGTATTTTAGAAATAATCGTCAGACTCTAAAGAGTGTTTACATGCATGTATCTTTCTTACTTCTTGGTTGTTAACGTAATTCTTACTTTAGTTGACTTTATAAATCTACTATAAATAATGTTCCCGTTTCACGAAAGTTTAGCCACCGTCGAAGAAGTAAGGTTATGTTAAAAATATTTATTAAATGCAAAACAGGGAATTTTGTATGACAGTTGTCATAAGAGGTCAAAATAAATTCTTATGAATACAACCGATTAATCGTTTTTGGCGCTATATCTTTTTAACATTTAGAGGTCATAATTAAAGATACAAAAGAACGTATGTCATTGCTTGAAAGACAAGTGTACATATTGTATGATGTGTTTCTACTGTCAGTAGAAGAGGATGAGGTATATAAAGTTTGTGTTTATCACTGTTCATTGTTAGTGACGTCAGGGTAAAGGTCAATTTATTCAACTGTATTTAAACAGGTCTTGAAGAACAAAAGATGAAAGTCACGCTGAAAACAACAAAAAACAGTTCAAAACTTAATAAGTATTTATAGAAAATTAACTGAGCATACAGCGAAAAATACAGAAAAGCAGTGTTATTTATAGGGTGCGTTCCACTAAGCGTTCGCAACGCCTAAAATGCTCTTTTGGCCGTTTCACAAGGCGACTACGATCGTTGTGGTCGCAGTGAAAACGTCACTAATGACGTTATGACATACGCTCACGACAACTCATTTCAAGAGGTGGGTCGAAGTGATCGTTGAGAGAATTAGCGGGATTTTTAAAAACTCAAAGCAAAAAAGATGGCGACAATGAAAATTTCATTATTTGATGCGACAAGAGATACATATTTTAGTCAAAGTAAATGTTTCTGCGGCAGATGCTCCACGTGCTGCCATTGATTAGATACTCCACTTATATAAAAATTGAATTATACTTTTTTTTTCAATATAAATCAATTATTAGAATTTACTGTTAAGATTTACACATTGTAAAGCTTAAAGCTTTTGCTATATTTTTTCTAGCTCGCCATTTGCTATTCTTTACTTCAACGCTCTAAACGCTCCATAATCCATTCCACTTGGGTTTACGATTTCAACGCTCGGAACGGGAAAATCTGTGATTGTGTTCGTTGTGAACGCACCCTTAGAAGTGAGGTTGAGATTTATCTGCCTTGTTTGTTTAAATTTGAATAAAACTGACATGACGCCTTTACAAAAACGCACAGCAAAGACGATGCCATGTGTAAGCCATATATTTAATACTCCAAATATATGGTGTATGCACCCTAAAATCCTATAGGTTGACAGTGACATATTTTGTTAAATATTTGACAGTGACTAAAATTATATTTAAAAATGAACAGATTTACAAAAATTTTATACAAATCATTTCAAATAAATAAATTTTGCTCAGCGAATAAATTTGTAAATTTCAGTGAGTGCCGTAAATTCTGTACAGTGCATACAAAATTTTCTCAAATATCTAACCTACAAAGACGTACGAATTTTTTAAAATGTAACACTGTCTTAGCATTAAGCTTATTAACATGGTTAGGATTTGCCAAGGAAGATGAAAAAAAAGAGTCTGAATTAATAATGACTTTAAAAAGAGCAGTTTTATGTATTCAGAGAGAACAATTTGAAAAGGCAGAACAAATGCTTCATCTTGCACTAAGAATAGCTCAACAACAACAAAATCAACAAGGTATTATTTATTCCTATGATTTAATGGCAAATTTGGCGTTTGAACAACATGACTTGAATAAAGCGCATACATTATTTGTAACTGTTTTACAAATGCTTCTTGGTAATGGAACAGCAGAGGATGATTTGAAGGTTATATATGTTTTTAAATTATCATGACTCAAGTTTTCAAATAAATATAAAATTTATAATCTTCCTAGGTTCTTAAAAAGATGAGCAAACATTTGTTGCAAACCTTTACACAAAAAATATATCGTCTGCTGTAAACCTGCTAACAGCATATAAACTAAATTGTCAGGAGAGACAAAAAGCATTCTTAAAAAAAAATTTATTTTTATTCCTTACAATATAAAATAAAAGAAAGGTTATTAAATTCAGTGTTTATTTTTTATAACCACTTTTGTAACTTGATGACATCCAAAAATAAAGTATTTATTAAAGAATTGTTTGAATAATAATTTCAGGAGCAGGCCAGATAAAATTAAAATTATAAGCTACATTAGAACTCAAAAATTACGTCTCAACCCAAAAGTATAGTTCTTAATTTGTCAACTACGTTTTGAAACCTGAATAAATAAATTAAATACTTGTACCATACCAACAAACAGAAAGATAAAGAAGCGAGACATTAATTAACAATAATACATTATTAAATGTTACCAATTGTTTGGGTTGTAGGTTATCTTAAGGTTTAATCTATATATGTATATCAAAATGAAAAAATGTTTATATGTATGTCCTTCTAAAACTCCCAACTGGCTGGACTGATTGGGATAAAATTTTCAAAAGTTGTTTTATAAATACCAGGGGTGGTTTTAGCACACCTATGAAAGGGGATGGAATATAAAAACTATCAAAAACGGCTGATCTTAGTGTCGAATTCATAGTGTTCGGGGACGATGAATTTGATAGTGACATGCCCAATAATGTTAGCACCCATACAAAGGGGGAGAGAAGGGGATGGAATATAAAAACTATTAAAAACGCTAATATTAGTGTCGAATTCATAGTTTTTGTGGTTGCTTAGTTTGATAGTGATATTGCCAATGCAGCAAGCCAACGTTTGGACAAAACAACGTCTGCCGGGTCCTCTAGTAACAACATAACTTTATGAACAGCCAGAACATATAAAAAAAGGCACATCTGGCTGTGTAGAGGAGTGCTGGTCCGTACACTTATGTATGGTATTGAATGTTGGGTTTGGCAAAAGAATGAAAATAAGATTAATGCTGCAGAGATGAGTAGTCTGAGAAGTATAGCAGGAGCAACTAGTTTAGATAAAGTGAAGAATAGTGAGATAAGAGAACGCTGTGGTGTAAAATAAGATGTGGTTACAAAGATAGATAAAGGAAGATTGACGAAACAGATTTATAAGACGAGTGTGAGTGGGCAAGTCGGTAGAGGTCGACCTCGGTTAACATCAAAACGACATTGTTTTGTAGAAAGGCCAGGTCAAGAGTATCAACAACCGACGAGCAGGTATGAAAGCACTGATGAAAGTAGAAGAAGCGAAAGATGTGTAAGAACCGTAGCAAGTGGAAGGAAGTAGTATCTGCCTACCCCTACGGGACAATAAATTACTGTTTACATGGTGTTAGCTGCCAATTTTTGAAGTCATGGATTTGACAGTTTCTCATCACGCGTTTTTGACAATTTAAGAAGAAAACTGACAGTGGCTGCTTTTTCTTAATTATGTGTTTTTTTACTTTTTGGAATGGTATAAAAAACGTTATAACGATAAAAAAAGGATTTAGCAGGTTTACACGATATATGTCTTAATATTTATTTTTATTTTTTTATTTCATTTAAAAATAGAATATTTACATACATATTTGCCCTAATCGAGTGTTTCCCAATCCTTTTTGTGCCATGCCCCACCTTAGCCTTTCTAAAATTCTTATGCCCCTCCTATGTAACATACATAATTTTTAATATTAAAAAAATGAATTGTTCACTTAGAAACTTAGATTATAGGTTTTAGGAACAAATCACTAGGAAATTGTTAACGAAACACAGTAAGTAAATTTTCAAAACATTTTCAAACTGAAATTTAAATTCCAAATAATTTTAATAAAGATTTTTCTATATTAATTTATTATTTTAATTTAGTGAGATCCTTGCGCTTGATGCTTGCTGCACAAGATTTTATATTAGGTTGCAATTTGGTTAGCTTCAGTCTCAAGTCTCTACGTTGTGTTATATCCAGCCTTTTTTTTTACCAGTAAATCATTTACAGCACTAAATCCACATTCAGCTAAAAATGAAGATGGAAACGGTAGCAATAGTTTTCTTGCACATTTAGTTGAATTTGGGTAATTGATTTTTGTTTCCTCACAAAGCCATGCAATTGTTTTTTTTATATTAAATAAAGTTTTAACTGACTCATCATTTTGCAATTCTGCGAGGTCTTCTTGATACTGCACATTTGATATATCGGACAAACCCACTAACATTGGCTGCATCATCCATGTTGGAAATCAATTTGTTTTAAATCAGAAAAAAAAAATTTAAATCAGCCAATAGAATATTCAGATGATTGACAATAACTAGTAATGCGGTATCAGTTACTTCACATTTTTGGAGCCAATGAAACTGTTCAAAGTTTTTGTTGTGTCTGACAAAGTCAATATGGGTAATGTAGCCAAATATCTTCGCTTTTGCATCAACAAGAGTTTGATTTGTTCCTTGAAGTTGATTATTTAATATATTTAGTTTTTCAAAGATATCGACTAAATAACTCTCGTCAAGCGAAATTATACCTAATAATTATTTACCGCAATTATTTAAGAATTTGTTTTTTTTCGTTAAATTTGGCACCGAAATCTAACATTGCATTTAATTGGCCCGGAGCGAAAGGGTTAAACTCGCGTCGAGTTCATTTTTGAATTGCCCCCCTTAACCAATCAAATTGCCCCCCTGTGGGGCGTGGGCCCCACGTTGGGAAACACTGCTCTAATCCCTATTGATCATTGTAAATCTAGAATATCATATCATAGACCATTTCATTTTAACTACATTAATTTATATTCCTATAAACAATACTATCATCACATCATATATACGGGGATAGTTCATGAATTGTTGTCCCTAACATAGTTGGCGTTGAATGACAAATGCAAATAGTGTCAGACAAAAGCTTATCGTATGAAATTAGTGTGTGCCAATTAGCATCAGCGCATCAGTTCGTGTATGTTAAATATTAAATTTTTTCATTTAGGTGTGCGTTATTTTATAAAAATGGACAAAATTGAGATAAGAGGTGCGATAAAGTACCTCTGTAAAAAGGGGTTATTACTGCAAGAAATTTATAAGGACATTATAGAAGTATTGGGTGACTCTGTCTCTTCGTACCAGATAATCAAGAACTGGTCACGAGATTTCAAAATACCAAGAGAGTCATGTCCTTATGCTCCAGTTGCAGGAGCCCCCAAAACTGCGGTGTCCAAAGAAAATGTGAATTTAGTCCATGGCATGGTATTAAATGACAGAAGAATTACAGGCTATAGCAGAGACATGTAGGTTTTCTGTTGAAAGAGTTGAAAACAATTTTCCACCTGGAATTGGGTCTCAAAAAACTCTGCACGTTGGGTTCCACGAATGCTGACGGCAGAGCAGAAGCGTGTTCGCCAAGTTGCAGCGGTGACAAATTTGGAGATCATTAACAGGAATACCGATGAATTTAAGCGAAAATTTCTTACGGTCAACGAAACATGGATTCATCACTTTGATCCAGAATTTAAAAAACAAAGCATGGAATGACGGCATAGGGGTTCCTCTCCCCCTCGAAAATTTCGTGTTGTCCCATCAGCTGGTAAGATCATAGCTACAGTTTTTTGGGATTTTGCAGGTGTTATTTTCGTGGATTATTTACAGCGTAAGGTGCACCATAACAGGTGAATATTATGCGAATTTAAAACTAAAAGTACGCGAAGCGATCAGAGAAAAGAGAATAGGAAAATTAAGTCGAGGTGTGCTCTTCCACAAGGACAACGCTCCGGCCCACAATAGTTGTGTTGCAATGGCTGCCATTCACGATGCGGGATTTGAAATTTTTAAACAACCCCCTTATTCTCCAAATTTGGCCCCCAGCGACTATCATCTATTCCCAAAATTAAAAGAACATCTCCGTGGAATCGGCTTTGCTGATGATAACGAAGTGATGTCGGCGGTAGATGAATAGGCTGAAGACTCAAAGTTCTCAATTTTTTTTAAAAGGGTTTGAAACACTTCAACACCGATATACCAAGTGTATATATGCAGGTGACTATGTCGAAAAATAAATTAGTTTCATTCTTCTCATGTGTTTGCTTCTATGTTATGGACAACAATTCGTGAATTATCGTCGTACAGGATGGGGTAGCTATTTAGTATGCAAATAAATTAGTAGTTTAGTAGTATGGTTAAAACTTGCTGTATTTCAGGTAATTCACATTAGTTTAAAATTAGCTAGAATTTGTCAACTAATAGCCAATTTAAAACAGGCTGCCATTGGTTATAAATGGTGTCTTGATCAAATTGATAAAAAGAAAAATGAAAGTGTTGACAGCAAAGTCCTTTATGGTGTTATAAATGATTGGTATGCACAGTTTTTATTAGATACAGGAGAAACAAATAAAGCTGTAGTGCATTTAAAAGAAGCCCATAGAATATGCAAAGAAATAGTGGGAGAAAATTCTGAACAAGCGGTATTATTGCTTAATGATTTGGGAACAACAAGTTTTAGAGCTGATGACATGGTAAATGCTGAAAAATATTTAAAGGAAGCTATTAGTATGGGTGTTAAACTTGATGATAAATCACATTTGGGAGTTATACAAGCAAACCTTGGTTTAATTTTGTTGGAGAAAGGTATTTTTGATCTAGCTGAAAAATATTGTAATGAAGCCTGGCAAACAGGTATGTATAATGTGTTAACTAGTTGATATTTCAAATTCATTGATTTATTGGTTTAAAAATATATGAAATGTAATATATCTAAGAATATAAGTTCATCTTTGTTGTTTTTTGCCAATAGATAACATAATATTTGTCATAAGAATTTATAGTTTTTGAGTAAAACACTTTTAAACATTTAGTTAATACATAATGAACTAGCTTTTAGTAGATATGTATTTTTTGTTTTAGGAAAAAAATATGAAAATGATGAATCAATAAATCAAGCAAAATACTGTTTAGATCAAATCAAAATGAACTTAAAAGATAAGGCTAAATCGTAATTTTGGCTGTAAATTATTATAACTGTATATAACTCTGTAGTAAAATATACTTTAATAATAACAATAAAAAATATATACGAAAAGATTAGAAAGAATTGTGCATACTATTTGTATAATGATACCTAATTATTAAACCTAATTTATTGCACATTTTGTTTTTTTTTTCGCGCTACTTGAAGCGACACTTATTTATTTTTTACATTTTAAATAATTTTTTCTATGTACTCCGGCCAAAAAGGCCTGTTGTTCCCCCGTACCTTAGAAATATTTTATATTTTTTCTAAGCATTGTTAAGTTCCAATTCTTGTTCCTCGAAGTGCCTTTGTCGGTGAACCGAGAGTTCATCGCACTGCATAAACAAGACAGAGCCTCACAGAACCTACTAAGCGGGCTTTCTGTAAGCGCTGTAATGTGTAGGAGTTTATTCATGCAGCAGTGTCTTGTAAGGATTCTTGTTTTCTTTGTTTCACCCAAGCTTCAGGAATTTTTCTGCCGGTTTTATAGATGGCCCAGATAAAGGATTTCGAATGTCTCATATCAGGGTACTATGTCCAGTATTTGCGGTGGTTGTTTCGTAAGTAGCTGTACCTAGTAGTACTGGAAGCAATACTGCAGGTTGGCTCTGGGCCTATAAGCTTTTGTGATTCTCGGGCACTTCCTAGCCTGTTTGCTTCTTTGTACCCATGTTCTCCTTATCGATTGTCCTGCAAAGCTTGTTTTGTTCCACTAGTTTTATAGGGCCTTCCAATACTATCTTAGAATTGAATTGGCAAGATGACAGCGCTTTCAGCGCCTCCTGGCTGTCTAATATGATGTAGATTCTTTTGTTTTCCTAGGATCTCTGCAACAAGATTTGGACACAGGTAAGAATTGCTGTGAATCCAGTGTGAAACTGTTTCAAGACTCTTAAATTAATAGGTTTATTCCAACAAATCTATCGTTTGGATCGACTTTAAACGCATGCGTTAAGTATATACCTACTTCACGAGTTATGCTAAAAAGTCTGAATGTAGAACAGTTTTGTGATGTTTTATATAATCGACTAACAACCCAACTACTCATTGACAAATAAAAAAAGTGTCATCGACAGCTGATGAAACACCCAATACGCATGTCAGTCCAAACAGTTTCCACATTCGTTTTTGCATCGCAATTACCGTTCACAAACTAATTGACGAACAATGGGTAAGAACACTAATTTCTGGAAAAAAAATACCGACACCCGCATTACGACGAATCAAGCCGAAATTTTTTGTTTTTTTATTCCAGTGATTTAAAAAAAAATACTCTCTTTTAGACACAACGAAAGAAGAGCGGGAATTTACTTCACAAGTGCAGGCCAATCACTGAGAACGCTCGATGGCTGTCAAGGTCAAAATGGTTACAGCGTTGCCAAACATGAATTTCTCAACTTTATATGCAGATATTAGATCTCAGCCTTCTCAGAGTTATTTACAAATTTATGTTAATTGAAATGAATTGAATATATGGTGAACTTGCAAGTAATTTAAAAATGTATGTCGATTTTAAGTTTTGTTTTCGAAAACTCATATTTATTCGGTATTCCCATGAAATATTAAGAACGGCATCAATGAAATGCGCAATTAATAGCATTTGTGACGTCAGCATCGACCCGTCAAGCTGCATGTTAAAATGTTCCCTGAAATTTTATGGTTTTTTTAATGGTGTTTGTTGAAATATTATATTTTAATTATTTGCAAATTTAAACTGGATTTACTCATTTGTGATCTTACCTATTCCAAGTTTGGTTGAAATGGAAAAACGGAACATCTCATAAACCGTTCATACACGGTCAGAACTCGTTTCTTTTGCGCATGACCTTGGCCATTTACTGTATGGTTTTTTTTCGAGTAGTTGGAATAAACCTAATATTAGTTAACCCAGAATATATTTTAAACTATAATATTTTCTATTGACCAAGTCACCAAATTATTTTCTCTTTTTCTATGATTTAAAGCTAAACTCATTTGGTCTGCAGGATTTACGTATAAGCTATACTTTAAAACCCCCCACTTCTTTGGGGACCCTAAAAAAAAATTCCTATTGAGCAATTATTGACATACATACATATAGTCACGCCTTTTTCTCGTTAGGGGTAGGCAGAGACCACTTCCTTCCACTTGCTACGGTTCTTAAACACATCTTTCGCTTCTTTTACTTTTTTCAGTGCTCTCATACATACTCGTCGGATGTTGGTACTCTTGCCTTCTAACCGAGTCACTCCGGCTATACTTCTTAGACTATTCATCTCCGCAGCATTGATCTTATTTTCATGCTTCTTCTGCCAAACCCAACATTCCCTGCCATACATAATTGTAGGGACCATCATTACTCATCTATGCATAGCCAGATGTGCCTTTTTTGACACATTCTGGCTTATCATAAATTTATGCAGGGCCCCATTCATCCTTCTTGTCTTTTGTACAAATGGGTCTTTTTGTAGTCCTTTTCTTTTGAAAGAACATCAATACGTCTTTCTTTTATTATCATGTAAATTTTTTAATTAATTTTACCATTCAATCCTTCCCTTACATTCAAAAGAGGAAACACCTAAATAATTTCGCAGGTAAATTATGTTTGAAAAATGTTAAGATCATTCTAGGAGTAACTTTTTACGAGGAACTCAATGGTGACCTTGGATTTGACCTAGAAGGTTATTTTAAGATCATTTACATTTTTTAAATGGAAACCCCCTTTTTTGACAACGTCAATCTAAAAATGGGGAAATTTTACGCTCAGATATGTGCTCAGGTCTAAGGTTAACATGATCCCTACCAAACTGATAGGCAGAATTTAGTGAAATTGGAATCTTGCAGTTTAGCAAGCAAAAGAATTAAAAAATAAAGCTGTAAAAAAAAAGAATTAGAAACAGTATTTTAAAATCATCCTAAAGGAAACCAAAATTACTACGTCCACATCGTTGTTCCTGGGTAACGATAATCCCAACCCTGCCCACCTCGAGTTTGATTAAGTAAATTATTGCTAAACCCAAATTCACTAAATTCTACCTATCGCGAGTTTAATCAGTTTGGTAGGGCATCATATTATTATGTTAACCTTAGCCTGAATACATATCTGAACGTAAAATTTTACCCTTTTTCCATTGCTGGCGTCAAAAAAAGGGGGTTTCCATTTAAAAAATGGATGTGATCTTGAAATAACCTTTAAAATAATGTAGATTGTCAAGTTCCTGTCAGAGTCATTTTTAATTTTACCTTTTTCAAATAATATACAAGTACTACATGACACCATGTCAGCACTCTCATTGAAGTAATGCGGAAGCGGTTCCAATGAGAGGAGGGGGGAGGACACTTAATAGGGGTCTTATGCAAGATTTCCTTTCCTCCTGTCCGAAATAAAGGTTGTTGAGACTGATTCAATAGTCCTAGAAGGATAAAAAATGACATGACTTAAATGCAGGCGACATTTTAACAGAAAAACTGACTGGGAATAAATTATTATTTCAAAAATATACACATTAAATCGCATACCGCAGCTGAAACAATATTCAATAGTAATTGTGTAGAATATTTGCACTCACTAGGGAGCTAATTTGCTAAGCTTCAGCGGTGTGCTAATCGACTGAAATATGCACTTTATGTTTTGTGTGCAGTTTTAATTTATTTAAGATAGTTTCATTTAGCCACGTTATTACTTTGGATGTATATTTAAATAGTTTTTTATGTCTAATATTTTTTGTATCTGTAAAATATTTGAACTATAAACAGATGCAGACCTACTATTTACAAAATAAAATCAATTTGGAATATGAAACAATTAGTTTAGATCCATTTATTTACCTTCACATATAAAGAAGATACTAAATAGCATTTCTTTAAATGTGCTAGTTATAAGTACTATAAAAAATATAAAGTAATTATAAACAATAGCATGTGTTTTAAATAAGAAAAATTACTCATATTCTGCAATTATAACCATCATACCCACTCCTGCTAACATAGCAGCAACTTGCAGAAGGGTTTGAAAAACACTAGGTTTTTCCTCATCTAATAATTCTGGTATTACTGATACCAAGGCTATGTATATAAATCCTCCAGCAGTAAATGGTAATATCCACGAAGCTGCCATTATACCTGAACTATTTTGTGCAAGCAGTGATAGTGCGGTACCTAAAAATTTATTTAAATATTCATATTACGTTACTTTTACAGAATACTTACATTTATAAAGTGATATTCTAGAAACAAAACCATAAAAATTTTAAAACTGAATTTATTTCATTAAAGAAAATAATTTTAAATGAAAGTATTAATTATACATAAAAAATAAAACTTGCAATTATAACCCACTCTTTCTGATAAACATTTTATATTTATTAAAAGTAATTAAATGGCATTTTTTCGTCCAATAAATAAATAATAGAAAATCAAAATTGTGAAGTATCTGATGAATCATGTTAGCTTAGGGGGTTGTTATTGATAGAACTGTCAGATGATTTGTCAAACAAGTACCAATGTACAAAGTTGAGTAAAGGTTCATATCTGGAAAATAATCTTTTACATGGTGTCAGAAGTGGGATTTAAGAGATAAAGTTATCAATATGGAATCAATTTTTCGCCCACCGAAACATCTCACGTTTGAAGGGAATTTGGCTGAAAACTGGATCTTATGGAAGCTAATATAAAAGAAGACGTTAAAGTAGCAATTTTTCTCAGTGCCATTGGTGAAGAGGGTCTGAAAGTCTTCAATTCACTGAAGCTAAATAGCGAAACAATCAAATTGGTGGATTTGTTCAAGGAATTCGAGAACTATTGCAAACCAAGAGCAAATATTGTGTATGAAAGATTCGTGTTCAGAAATATGACACAGAAAGAAGGACAAACCTTCGATAGTTACCTTACCGAATTGAAAAATTCTGTTTCCAAGTGTGCATTTGGGGATCAGGAAGCAAGCATAATAAGAGATCAAATTATATTTGGAATCCGAGACTCGCATGTAAAAGAAGTTCTTCTACGAGATGGAAATATAACCCTGAAAAAAGTTTCGGAATATTGTCGAGCAGTAGAAGCCTGTAAGCAACAAATAGAAGAATTTCAACGTGATGCAAGTGTCAATGTAAATGTAGTAAAAACGAAATCAATCAAAAAAGACGTCATCGATGATTGTAAATTTTGCGGTTACTCTCATAAAATCAGGAATTGTCCAGCGTTTGGTAAAGAATGCGGGTTTTGTAAGAAGAAGGGACATTTTGTCAAGAAATGTTCAGAATATTCGAAAAACAAGTAAAATATTCACGAAATACAGGAAGATGAGTCCGAGCTGACGATCCAGATTGCAGGGAGGATCCCAATGAACATAATTCTCTCGAGTTATATGTGAATGAAGTAAGGAATACACAAACTGAGCGTCAACAAGTCTGGTATGAAAATATCATCATCAATGGTTTGAAAATCAAAATAAAATTAGATAGTGGTGCAGAAATAAATTGTTTACCGTTGAAAATTTTTTCGAAACTTCAAGGTGTAAATATGCAACCAACAAATATTATGATTTTAGGATTTGGAAATACTACGTCAAAAATCAAACCTTTAGGTATTGCTAAATTGAATTGTATCATAAAAAAATCCAGGGAAATTGTTGAATTTCTAGTAGTCGATGTTGATTCCGAACCGATTTTAGGATTAAGTGACTGTGTTAATTTTGGACTCATCAAAAGAGTAGATATTCTGAATCATTCATTTAGATCTGAAAATGATTTGTTTGATAATTATTCCAATTTATTTACTGGTACAGGGAATTTTCCTGGAACATATCATATTCATATAAAATCTGATATCATACCAGTAGTGAATCCCCCTCGACGAGTCCCTCACGCTCTATTAGAGAAACTAAAAGAGACGCTTCAGAGATTGGAAGAAAGAGGTATAATTTCTAGAGTCGACAAACCAACCAATTGGGTGCACAACCTAGTAATAAGAGAAAAAAATCAATGGTGAGTTGCGCTTATGTCTTGACCCCAAAGACTTGAATAGTGCTATAAAAAGGAAATTATATCTCATCCCTAAACCAGAAGATATAATTGCACAATTGACAGGTATGGCATTTTTTTCTGTTTTTGACATGAAAGAAGGATTCTGGCATATAAAGTTAGACGAGGAAAGTGCGGATTTATGTACTTTCAATACACCATTTGCTCGATATCGTTTTAACCGGCTTCCATTTGGAATTTCATCAGCTCCTGAAGTTTTTCAGCGGAAAAATATGGAAATTTTCGGGGATTTACCGGGTGATTTCATTTATTTCGATGATATAGTCATTTGTGGAAAGAACGAAATTGAACATGATAAAAACCTCATCAATTTCCTGGAAAGGGCAAAACAATTTGGAGTTAGACTAAATAAAAATAAAATTCAGTTTAAAGTTAGCCAAGTCAGGTATTGCGGACATGTTATTTCGAAAAATGAAGTCAAGTTAGACGACAAATATATCAAAGCTGTTACACTTCTTGAATATCCATCAGATAAAAAATCTTTGGAGAGATTTCTGGGGTTTTTGAAATATCTAACGAAATTTATCCCGAATTTATCACAGCTAACTGCCCCACTTCGAGATTTACTGAAAAAAGATGTTGTGTAACATATGTAACATATATGTAACATGTACATAAGAAAACTGTTGATAAAATCAAAATAATAGTAACAAAAGCACCTAATTTGAAAATTTTCAATAGTAGGGAGCCGATGGTTATACAAACGGATGCATCACAAAATGGTCTGGGTTCTTGTCTTCTACAGAATGGACAACCTGTTGCATTTGCTTCGAGAAGTCTGACAGACTATGAAAAACGTTACGCTCAGATCGAAAAAGAAATGTTAAGTATACATTTGCATGTGAAAAAATTTCATTTTTATATATATGGACATGAAGTTCTAGTTCATACAGACCATAAACCTCTCGAATCAATTTTTAAATTATTTTAATTGATAAGTTTTATTTATTCCGTTTTACTATCAATTATATTTTTCTGAATCATAATATAATTTATACAAAAAAAAGAAGGAAACCAAAAATCATTATAAATTGTACATTCGCGGGAAGTTCTCTATTACAGCAAATAGAAGCATTCAATAGATTGGTTTTATCCCTAAGACCAATAATTTAACATACTTCAAGTAGACTTTCTCCGTTTTCATTTACTCTGCCGTCACCGTACATTCCCAGAACACTGTCATATCCATCATGCTTTACTCCTGCCCAACTATTAAAATCACCCAACATTACAATTCTTTCATTCTGGTTACACTTATTTAGAATATCTGTCACACTATCCCAAAACTACCGCCTCTCTTTTTGGGCTTTTAAAGATTGGTTCCACTGCGCATCTTGTGGGGCATAAACCCCTAGCAAAAAGATACGAGTAAGACCAACCTTCAGCCTCACCCAGAGGAGTCTTGGGCTTACACATTGAAAGTCCGTCACACATTCATTCATTCTAGCAGAGAAGTATCACACCAACGCCCTGAGAACCTCTGCTGGTTTCCGGAACTCCTGACCAGTAGGCTGTATAAGGTCCATGTGTTGTGGTTTCACATCCTTTTCGCTTGGTTTTATTTACACAAAGAACATCAATCCGTCTTTCTTTTATCATTTACGTACCAAGGGACACTAATCATCATTCTTATTGGGCCAAATATTTACCGATGGTGGCGCTGCATTCGATGCATCAGCTGATCCCGAAACGCTTAACCTAACCAATATCAACACACCATGGACAAAACAAAACAAAGAAACGATACGCCTTTCGGGAAGTTCACGTTATGGCCGCTAGGGTCGTATAAAGTTGTGTTTTGACCAATTGTCTTCGACTGGAAGGTTTGAAGAAGTTTTGTATTAGATGGCTTACTGCATCCCCATAGTTCGATTCCGTATGTCAAAATTGGCTTTAGGATTGCCTCGTATATAATTATTTTGTTTTCAATTGAGTTTTGATTTTTTGTTCTGTAGCCAGTGCATGCTTTTTAATCTAAGATCTAGGTGGCGCCATTTGGCTTTTATATGATTTTTCCAGATTAATTTGTGGTCTAGGTGCATTTTACTTCGCTTGTCAGTGGTATTGCCTATGCTCACTTGTGGACATGCTTGCGTCGATTTGGCGGGGTTTACTTTTATCTTCCATGTTTCTAGCCAGTTTTGAAGTAGGTTGAGATGGTGTTGGAGATTGTTTGATGCAATAGCTGGATCTACACCTAAAGGCAAGGTCGCAGTGTTGTCATTAGTGATTGCGAATGTTGCCATTAGTGTATCGTTGGTTAGTGGTATTACACTTGGTATAGAAATGGCCCCAGTACACTACCTTTCTGCACGCCAGCCTCTACAAGGTGATAGTCGAATACCTCATCATTTTTACTTGAAAGTGTCGCTCATTTAGATATGACCTCAGAACAAGGTAAAGTTGTTTGATGGTTTTTGTTTCAGTTTGTATAGTACCCCGTTATTCCAGACCTTGTCAAAGGCTTGTTGAACATCTAGAAAGACTGAAGCAAACATTTCTTTATTTTCCAGGCTGTTTGATTCTATTTACAATTCTGCTAAATAGTAGAGTGGTTGTCTCGAAAGCCAAATTGATGTGATGGGATTAAGTTATCTAAGGGTATGAATTCTTCAATTCTGTTAAACAGTAACCTTTCAAACACCTTTGCCATTATAGGGAGAAGAGTCACTTCAATGGAAGATTTTCCAGGCCTAGGAATCATAATGATTTGTGCAAACTTCCACTGTATAGGAAAGTAGCAGATTCGCAAAATACTATTATAGATGGTCGTTAGTAGCACAATGGCTTTTTTTGATAGTTTTTTCAGTATTAAACTGGTAATTAGGTCATACCCTGGGGTAGGGATGGCGACTGTTGGTCGCCTTTCATAAAGAATGGTCATCTGTTGTTAAGTTAGTAATATATTGCTTGAATATAGATCTGGCCATGAGCGTTATAATATTGCCTGGGTTTGGTACCAACCCAGGTAGTTTTTCTCTCCGCCGTCGTTCGCCCGCAATGAAAAAATGTGACGGACATCATCTATTTCTTCCGCCCATTCACAAATGCTTTGCATGGTTAATATTTAACATTGTATATTCAATTATTCATTAATCAGTGGAGTTTTTCTGAAGAAATGGAAAGACAGCTACATATCACCAATATTCAAAAACGGAGACAAGGCAAATATCACTAACTATCGACCAATAACAAAACTGTCTGTAATTCCAAAATTATTTGAACTTTTTATCTCTAGATTTTGAGCATGGCATTGCAAGTTCATAATTGCCAATGAACAGCATGGGTTCACAACAGGAAAATCAACTGTGACTAATTTGCTACTGAATCAGAATGATATTTTAAATGCTCTGGAAGTTGGAAATCAGATTGATTCCGTTTATGCAGACTTCTCAAAAGCGTTTCATACCGTTAATCACGAGTTTTTAATTGGTAAGTTGGAAATACTTGATTTTCCACCATGGTTATTATCTTTGCTAAATAGTTACCTGACTAGAAGAATTCAGTATGTCAAAGTTAAGAACCATCTCTCTAATTCAGTACAAGTTACGTCAGGAGTTCCACAGAGGCCTCATCTGGGACCATTACCAATTAATTTTTATGTAAATGATCTATCATCTTAATTTGATTACTGTAATTGTTTAATATTTGCTGATTATGTAAAAATATATATTCCTATAAAGACTTCGAACGACTGCTTAAAACTCCAACATGATATAAATAAATTACATGAATGGTCTTTCACAAATGGTCTAGCCCTCAATTTTGATAAATGCTTCATTATATCGTTCACAAAATCAAAAGCTTCCTTGAATTTCCAATATGAAATACATGGATCAACCATGAAAAGAGTTGACCATATAAAGGACTTCAGAGTTCAGTTTGATTCTCAATTAACATACATTCCACACATAGATACAACTATAAGTAAAGCAAACCAAATTCTGGGCTTCATTTTACGTAACTCAAGAGACTTATCAATTAATGCCTTGAAGATTCTTTATAACTCATTAGTGTGTTCTATACTTCAGTATGAATCTACAGTATGGTCTCCCCACTATCAAGTACATATTAATTCCATTGAAAGTCTTCATAATAGATTTCTGAGACATGTGGCCTACAGACAAAATCTACAATTTGGAAACTATAATTATGAGACTATTTTAACATATTTGAGCATTCCAACTCTTTACAATCGAAGAATAGGAAGTGCTCTACTTACATTATTTAATCTAATTAATAATGAAATTTCATGCCCTAAATTATTGCCGGGAAGTAGGATATGTCATAACTAACACCTGGTTTGAGTTACCGAATAGAAGAGTTTACACTTGGAAATCACTGCAGGATGGGTATAATGACAATATTGTTCGAAACCAGATAGATTTCGTTCTTATTAACAAAAGATTCCGCAACAGCTTGGTATCTGCGAAGACGTACCCTGGGGCAGATCTTTACACCGACCACGTGTGGTTAGGTCTCTCGATAAAGCTTAAAATTAAGAAGAACCCAATAAAACAGGGTCGACCAAGGTTAGACATAAGGGCACTCAGAACACCGGAAATAGCTCTAAAACTATCAGAAGATATTAACAATGCACTACACCAAGTTAAGATGAGAGTCTATCCAGAACACTCCCATAGATAATATGTGGAATACCATTAAATCTGCAATTCTAACCAAAACAAGGCACACACTTAAAACCAAGAGACAAAATCCCAAGAAAGATTGGATGACGGCAGAAATTTTAGATCTGATGGAACAAAGAAGAAAACTTAAAAATAAAAGAAAAAATGTGAGCATCCTTAAAGACGAAGATGGGAAAAATATCAACGACATCGATCACCGCTGTGCAGATTGGGAAAACTACATTTTCCGAATGTTTGTTAATCTGAATCGAAATGCGCCTGATAGAGCTGTAAACCTCAACAAAGAAGAATTCAAGAACAGCGCGAGTATACTGAGATCAGAAGTTGAAGTAGTCATTGAGCAAGCTAAAGCTGATAAATCTCCTGGACCTGACGAAATACCGGCCGAATTTTTAAAATTACTGGATGATCGCAGTATAACAATCCTAACAGAATTTTTCAATGAGTTTTATCGAACGGGTCATATACCGGAGGAATGGAGACAATTAAGAGTTTATAACTTTGCCAAAGAAGAGCAGAGCTACTCATTGCAAAGATTTCAGATCAATCAGTTTGATGAGCCATACTCTTAAGCTTCTCCTCCGTATTATTCAAAATCGCATATATACTCGTTGCGAAACAGAAATAGGTAGAGAACAGTTCGGCTTTAGAGACGGTATTGGAACAAGAGATGCTCCTTTCTGTATGCGAACTCTTATACAAAAATGCTGTGAATTCAGAAAGAACGTATATATTTGTTTTATAGACTTTGAGAGGGCTTTTGACTGCGTGATCCATGATCTGCTTTTTGAACATATTCTGTCCATAGGTGTAGAGCCAACTGATTTGAGACTACTTAAAAATTTGTACTATCACCAGACTGCGTTCGTCAGCATACAAAGTAGGCCCACGAGCAAAATTCCGATCAAAAGTAGAGTCCGTCAAGGCTGTGTGTTATCACCAACTCTCTTTAATCTGTTTTCCGAGACCATTTTCCAAGAGGCTATTAGCGACCGCATAGAAGGAATAAAAATAGGAGGAGAGAATATCAATAACATTCGATATGCGGATGATACCGCACTTATAGCAGAAAGTATTGAAGATCTGCAAGTCCTTCTGAATTTAGTCCAGGAAGTCAGTGAAGGTAAGGGGCTGAGGATGAACAAGGCTAAAACTAAATTTCTTATTGCAAAATTAATATCAGTCCAGTAAACTTAACACTCGAAGGACATAACATTTTAGATACCTTGGAAGTTGGCTAAACTCCGCGATTAATTCAGATGAAGAAATCATGGCCCGAATTGAAATCTCCAGGAATGCCTTTAGGACATGGAATCAGATTTTATGCAGCAGAGAGCTAAAGATCCAAATACATTGTAAGAGTGCTCCGTTGCTACGTTTGGTCCACTTTAATGTATGGTTGTGAGACATGGACTTTAACAATCGATATGATGAATCGAGTTGAAGCATTTGAAATGTGGTGTAGATAATGCATAAAGATAGAGAACTCTTAAACGAAGAAGAGGAAACTACAATACTTTGGCCACATCATGAGAGGCCCAAGTATCAAATGCTTCGCCTAATAATTTAGGGTAAAATAGAGGGTACAAGATGGATAGGATGAAAGAAACTATCATGGCTTCGTAATATATGCCACTGGACAGATCTACACGTGGAACAGCTTTTTAGAACTGCCGCTGATCGTGAAGAATACCAAAATGTAATTGACATGGTGATCACCAACGCTTGAATACAAGTATGGCACCCGAAGAAGAAGAAGAAATTATTGGAATTATTGAACTTCAGAATACCATCTAGAACCCCTCATAATACTGATCTGTTCAAAGTACCTTTTTATAACACAAACTGTGGCCTCAACAATTCATTAACACGATTAATGAAACTAGGTAATGAACATTGTAATCTTGGATTAAATATCTTCAATGTTTCCAAACACAAATTCTTAGTTCCTCTCAAACGATCTCACTAAAGAGAACAATATGAACTGCTAATTTATATATTTCATACCAAGTGTACTTACTTATCTTACTATATTCTGCTATTTTATATGTATCATTTTAATATTTTCTATTTTAATGTTTATTGTTTTAATGTTTTATTCTATATAATTATATTAATCTGTGAAATTATTGTAAAAATTGGGTAATCCATAAACAAATAAATAAATAGTTGGAAGCTCTATATGTAACCGTGTTAGCACCTGGCTTGCCATCGCCATTTCGGTTATCTATATCTATTGATTCCGCCCCCGTGTCAGTTCCCAATAGATAAACCAAAAAGAATACAATGTATCGCTAAATCATTATAAATCACTAATATTTAATATTAGAAGAGAGCACACATTAAATTTACCTGCTACGGCTCCAAGAGCAGTGGTTAGTTGCAGTAACATCGCATTTTTTCTTGAAACACCAGATTGAAGTAAAATTGCAAAATCACCTATCTCATGAGGAACTTCATGAAGTAGAATGGTAATTGTAGTTACAATACCTAAAGTAATACATAATCAATAGGTTTAACTATAAACAAATATAAATAACACATACTAAATATAAATAAAATTGAAGTTTTTGTCTGGGATTTTAAAATAAATCCATTTTTCCAAGCTCAAATGATTATTCACACGTTACCAAAACATACACACGCATTTTTTATTTTTTTGTCTGTCCGTTTATTTGTTTGAACGGATTTTAATACGATTTTTACAATGGGTAAATACAGCTTAGCTGTGAGCAGAATATAGGCTTTATTTAATTTAACTCGGATGTTGGAAAAGTTATTCTTATTTTAAGATCTTTCTAGCCTTAATAAATATTGCTATCGAAGTCTGATGGACGTCACAACACGAACGAACAACAACGTTCAAAAGAAAAAAACACAAAACAAATCGGTTAGATTTTATCTAGTGTTATAATTTAGTTCCTAAAAAAATCAATAAGTGGTGCAGTTTATTTTTAAAACGCTTTATAGAAATTTTTACAACAATCCACCTGACCGGCATCATTTTAAAATTTAGTTCCTTAAAAATTTACTAGATGTTACGGTTTATTTAAAACGCATATGGTGGTCTATAAAGAAATTCTTTGATGTTAAATCGGATTTCGAGAAAAAATTAATCCCTCATTTAAAGATAGTAAGATAAAACTAAATTCCACGCGAACAACAGCTAGTAAAACATAAATTTATTTTTGAATAATTCAAATGTTTTCATCACATTCTGTAAAGAATTATGTATAAAGATTAAATGAACTTCCAATGAATGTTGTAATCCTGCGCAAACATTAGCATAAAATAAAAAATATTTACTGTTTTCTTAGTACTTAGATATTTGCTAATCTTATACTGCAAAATATTTGTATCAAATAAAATCAGGTTGGTATTACCCTATGTTTAATTTAAATTTCCAGTTTCATTATTCTATTTACTTTTATGTATTCAATTTAGTCATTAACTGATGATTATATAGGGTGTCAATTTGAAAACTTCCTACGCCTTATTTCTTTCTTCCAGTAAATAATATGAGAAATCGAAAAACAGGTCAATTTTATTTTCAATCAATATTTTTAGCTCTCGTGGTTTTACCGCCTACGAGAGGTAGATGTTACCCTTATAATTTTAAATGGGAAGGGTGGTCAAGTGGCACATCATTTTGATGGGAAATTAATCTTTTTTTCAATGGTACCCTGACTTATTATTGTTTGATGAGCAGTTTCCGAAAAATAGCGTTATAAACTTACAGAAGTCATTAGAACTTGCGTGCAAGTCACCGGTATGTACTTGATTTGGTGAAAAAGTTTTACCAAACTAGTTCGATGAAAAAAATAAAAACATAAATAACCCCAGAGTACTCATCCACATAAAATGCAGATTCTTTAAGAGATCCATGAGGATAATTATGAAAGAAGAATAGAGTTTTGTGAAACCATGTCTCATCGAATCAATGCCATCCCTAATATATTGTTAAACATTAGTTTTAACGATAAATGTTCATTTTTTCTGAATGGCCATGTTAATAGACAAATTTGTTGCTATTGGAGTGACGAAAAGCCACATATTTTCTCGAGGGCATACACAGCATCCACAAAAAGGTAATGTTTATGCTGGTATTCTTTGAATTGCCATTATTGATCCTTTATTTCTTGAAGAAAACTTGACTGGCAATCTGTACCTTGATATACTTGAAGAAACTATCGACCCTCTTATAAGTTACGAGCTAGAAACTCAAATTGATGCTAAGGTAATTTACTTTTGCAAGATGACGGTGCTCCACCTCATTATTTTCTTCCCGTCCGACATTGGTTAAACGAGAGATTTCTGGATAGATGAATTGGCAGAAAGGGGAGCAGTTGAATGGCCTCCGAGATCATCAGATTTAACTCGCTTAGATTTCTTTTTCTTGGGGACATCTTAAATCCGTCATTTATAAAACACACCCTGCTGATATTGATGAACTTAAAAGACGATACAGCAGCATGCCGGTCAATGCCTGGTGAAGTTTGCCGAAATGTTAGAGAGGAGTTCGAACATTTTAAACAGTTTATAAGATAAGATTTTTTTTGTAAAAGTAAAATAACCAACAAATAAAAAAATCACACGTGTTATTCAAGGGTTGGAACGGTGCCACCTAATCTTCTAATTATTTCTATAAAAAGGAGAGTTACTACAATAATGCATCTCGGTGCAGGCAAGTTCTAGGTACTTCTGTAAGGTCAAGACACTATTTTTCGGAAACTGCTCATCAAAAATAATAAGTCAGGGTACCATTGGAAAGAAAATTAAACGCCCATCAAAATGATGTACTTGACCCCCCTTCTCATTTAAGATTCCAAGGATAACATCTACCCTTTTAGGGGGTTGAACTATACTAAAAATATTCACTGAAAGTGTCTCACTTAAAAATAAAATGGACCTGTTTTTTTTTATTTCCCATATTATTTACTGGAAGGAAGTTATTAAGGGTGGGAAGTTTTTAAATTGAAACCCTGTATATAATTTTTAAACATTAGCTGAAATTACCATTAAAAACATAAGACACAACATACAATTGAGTAGTTTTCATAACAGATCAAATTAATTACCAACAGTATTTCCAGCTAAGTAAGAAGATCCAATAGCTAGACCGTCAGTAAAATTATGACTAAAATCAGCAGCTAAATTAAGATATCCAGCTACTTTTATTTCTTTTGTAGGTTCTTCCGTTTGGTTCGTTGAGTTATCTTCTTTTTTCTTAAAAGATTTATCTCCTTTAGCATCTAACTTCTCATTAACTTCAGTCTTTTTAGCAGGTACTGGAGCACTATGAGAGTGACTATGATTTGCCCCTTTTAAAATTCTTACTGATTTTTCAACTACCAAAAATACTACTATCCCAGCAAGAACCCACAGTCCTGAAACACAAATGAAATGTCATTATTCATATAGTTGCAATTTTTATCTGTTTTTATCCAATGATTCTTTTCCTTAAGTTTCATTATTTAGTAAAAAAAACTTGTATGTATTATGTATATAAATGTAGGTTATATATCTAAACCATCTTTTTATAAGTATGAACTATTTAAATAATTTTTCTTGCTCCCCAAGCCATAAGTACGACCTTTCTGGCTGCATTTTACTCCAGAAAGAACGTCTTTTGTGGCCTGCTTATCTTTTGTGGACTGTTTGAAGTATAGCGCGCTCTCACCAGAGTGGGCTACTGTGCATAGTTGGGTACGACGACAGTACAGCGCTTGTGTATTCATTCAGCTAAACGTAATCTTACATCCTAATAAAATCAACAATGTCTCACAGCTACATTATTGTTAGTGAAAATTAATTGTATAAGAAATAGAAAAAAAAAAGGTTAATTTAAAAATATATAAAATAATTTATGAAATTTTAACAATTTTCATATTTTTTTTATTTTAATCTTGGTAATTGATACTAACAGAAAAGCCAGTGTACTTAACCTCTCAAACAGTTGTCAGATCGACAATAAAAATGGAAGACTTCTCATCTGAAGGCTCCATAGACGAAGAGGAAGTACTTAGAAATTTTGACAAAGAAGCAAAATTTATCATTTGAAGTGAAACAGTCGTAAAAAAATCTGGTGATCTATATGTGTTAGTTTACACTACATACAAAAAGTGGCGAGAGGAGAATAAAAGTTCGTTATCTAACAGAAGAAAATAATTTAATTATTTACTTTAAAGGTCTTAAATCAAAACTTAAGAACATTTAACCTGGTCGTTCAGATGCCCAAAGAGACCAACAGCACCGATTACAGGAATCCCAAGTCAAATCTCTCAATAAGAAATATCATCAAGTTGCTGTTGAAAAGAAGGATTCACGGATACACAATCCCATTACCATACACGACTTTTTTATATGTTAACGATCTGAATGAACCCCAGCATACTAACAGAACTGAACTCCTACAGAAGCTCAGGAGAAGATTTATTGAAAATTTCAATGTAGAGATTCAACAGCAGTGTTTTCAGGTAGCCGGGTATATATCCTTATCTTTGACAGGGAAGTGGAAGATGTAATTTCTCCAACTGAAACAATCGACGGCACAAATAATATTCAGTATGTCCAGTAGAGCCATTTGTAAATTTATATACTGTAGCATAAACAGCTATTCACATAAAAAATACACCATTAACAACTATATAGAAAACAATGAGATCGATTGCACCTTATTCATTGAATCTAAAGACTGACTCTGACACCTCATATAGAGACTGGTCCATCATACAACATAATGGTAACCTTATCCACAACAAAGCTGGAGGAGGAGCATTGATACAAGCCAATCCCAAATTGAAAATTGGCAAAGCAAATACACCCGCTCTGAACTGTCCACTTAATGAATGTGTCCACTTCACAACTCCCTTTTTGAATGAGTTTTCCTAGTTTATATCCACCTAACTTTTAGAATTGAAAACATGTTCACGAAAGCCAGCCTTTGCAAATATTCTCTTATAGTAGGTGACTTCAACATAAATAATAGGGTAAAAAAGAGACAACTGCACAATTTCTTACAAAATACAAATTTCATCAATAAAGACACAGCACCAACCTTACTCATGCCAAAATATATAGATAGTACCCCAGATATTATTTTTCACACATCTAATATTGCGTCAAACCTGCTCAATATAGAAAAAACTCCAGACTTGGGTTCAGACCACTTGGGACTTCAGATAACATTCGATTTTCAACAACCAATACTAGATGCTGAAGTTGAATGTTATAATTTCCATAAAACAAATATAGATGAAGTCAACAAAAATTTACTAGAGCACCTTACACTTGTTAACAGTCAAGAGATCTCCCCTGACCTCATTTCCAGCTTCAATGAGAATATAACTAGGTCAATTTTGAAACATACACCTAAATGTACATATAATTTCTTCACCCACTAGTTACCGCCCTTCATCTTGTGCCTCATCAGAAGAAAATAGAAGGATGTGCAGGGAGTATCTCATAACTAGAGACCATCATGTGAAAGCAGAACTGAACCAGTTCAACAAACACATTCAAACCCTCATCCAACAGTATCGAACACAAATGGCTCATAACATGTGAGATATCTACAACAAAAGGGGAAAAACATACTGGCATGACATAAAAAAACTTTCAAAATTTAACAATAAGAACAAAAAGAGTCAAACAAAAAATGGGACCACATATGAATCACCTAAAGAAAAGGCAGGCATCTTTGCAAGACATTACCAAGAGATTTATGAGGAATCCGCTGATGATAACTTTGATGAAGAAAACTATAATCTTGTATCAGAATGGTATAATACAAACATGAAGGAAACACCACCGCCAGAAAACCAGACCATTGAAGAGGATGAATATTATAAGATTTGTTTGGTTGAAGTGTTGTAGTAGGCAGTGTTAAAAAGGTGTTCCTGAATTTTATAGTTTTTTTGAGTTGAAAAGTGGTACAAAATTTTAAATTTTGAACTGCATATGAACGAGCTGTTGGTCTATACGAAGATAGAACTGATGCCCTATAAAGAATTAGAGTTTCATTTAACTTAATTAGAAAAATCAATACATAAATAAAGCTGTGATACTAGCTGCTTGTATTGTTTTTTTTTCCTTTTTTGTGGCTATCTACAAAAAACAATTAGAAAAAACTCCAGAAGAAATCAATAAAAAAATTAAATCTGAAGAAATAAGAAAATTAGGCAGTGTAAATTTAAACAGCACTGTATTAGATGAACTAGAAAATATTAAAACATGTCAAAATGACATAAAAGCATCTTATGTTAATCAAACTATAAAAAAACTTATTCAGGTTATATGAAGAAATGTGCTTTATTGGTTTGCTATTTCACAGTTGCCGAAAATATAATGTATTCAACACACCTGAAAACAATTTTTTTGGACTGTTTACTCATCCAAACAAAACACTATTTTCCGAGCTTGTTATGTAAATTACTATTCTGTATTTTGTACTGAATTACATGAGCTTAATGATCAGGTAAATTTTTGGAAACAATATTTAATCTACATGTTAGTAATACAAAAAATATATTTGTATTAAATAAAAAATTGATGTTTTAATTTTCTTAATTAAAAATAAGCAGTATGAACATTTATTCAATTTACTTAAAATTATAACAATTGGTTTAAAGTATTATTGAGTTAAGATTACAAGCAATTAAAACAAAATATGTAAATAATTAGTCCAAAAATACCTCTAGGCAGACTTTTCAAAACAGGTACTTAAGATATCAAAAGAGAATTAAGGGAAATAAGTAAAGTGATAGTAATAATAATTACAAATACTCAATGATAATAGTGATTTGCTACAATTTCAATAGGTTTTGCTTTCACTATTTGCAAGTTTTTGCAAAAAAATATTTTTGTAAATACCAAGATTTTTATTTTAAAAATTCCCAAGATTATCAAATCAGTAATTACAAATCTATATATACCCATGTGATAATCAATATTTTAATTGTAAGTAATGAAAAAGAATTTAAAAAATCTACTTGCATGGGTTTTCAGTATTTGCAGGCGTTAAATAAAATATGTGTAGAAATACAGTATGTTGTTAGCTAAAATTATGTTTAAAATAAATATTCACTGAATTTGATTATTTTACATTGATTTAAATTTTATAAGTTTCTTTAAACTAAAATGCTTGAGACTAATGTTAAAGCACCAAATAACAGATAAAAATTTGTAAGTACTTACCTACAGACATATCATGGACATGTTGTTCTGAATCATTATTATGAGCATGGCTATGGGTGTGAGCATGACTATGAGGATTGCTTTCTTCAACTGCCATTGTAGCATGTGGGATTAAATGAAGAAATGCATCACCTAATAATCCCCCAGAAGCAAATGCTAATAGAATTTTAAGTAGAGGTTGACTGCTCTTTGTGTTATCCAAGGGGACAAAAAACAAAATAAAAAATGGTGCAGCACTTATAAGTAATGTTGAGCCCATTGCATGAATCCATAATTCCTGTGTATTTAGTTGATTTTTTGCAAGAGGTACTCTATGATGTTCATGATGATGTGTTTCTTCTTCATGGTGATGTGTCTCTTGAAATTTTTCATTTGCAGTTTTTGAATATTTAAACGAAGGAGGTTCATCGTGCGAGTGTCCGTGTGAATGTTCTTGAGAATGAACATAACAAATACATATTTCTAGAACTAAAACAAAAGTGACTAAAATTTTGACCGAGATCATTTTAAATACACAAAAATAAATAAAATACAATTTTTTTAATAATTTTCACACAAATTAATTACACTATGTTTAATCAAAAATCATTTAAACTGTTAAATTTTGAAAATGTGTATGTAAAGAAATGACAACTTTAGTGAGGTTATAAATTTTACTTCAAGTAAGCGATCAACGAAGATTAGAAGTGCACTCAACATAGGAACTGTGACGACAAATAAAAAGCGACATCAGATGGCACGTCGATGCAAATTTTACAATGTACAGATATGGATTTAGATTTAATTCCGGGCCTAGTACGGCAAAATTTTAGGAACAAATAAAATTTAAAAGGTTTTCAAAATGTAAGATAGTTAAAATTCAATATTAATTTTTTGTATCAACTATGGCAACGAACTTTATTATTTTCTCTCCCAATGATACCACAAATAAATTAATTTTTCTAGACTATTATACCATGTTAAAAAATGAATAATTTAATACTTAAAAATTATTTTTAAACACAATGTGTTTTTTTAAATATTATCAGTTTCTTCATCAACATTTTTATCTGGTCTTTTTTTAATAACTAATAAAATAGGTGTGTATTTAATTTATTGGGCCATTTACACAGTGGGCCTAATGGGCAATTAGAGGCGATCACGATTGTGTAGAGGGCATAATCGCCTATAAATGGCCCATCATCGCCGATGATCGAGCGTTATACACATCTCGCACAAAAGTTACATTCATCAGTCTGTCGAGCTCTATCTGGTTTTTATGCCTTAACGGGTTGTAATAATACAGTGGCTTTTGTTCGTAAGTTCGTAAGGGAAAAATTAAAGCCTACAACCTCCTGTTAAAAAATGCAGAATATCAAAATATGTTTAAGCATTTGACGGGATCCAGAAGACATCAATAATAATCAAAAAACAGTTTTAATACAAAGATTTGTAAATATAACGGATTATGAATACTGTGCGGTAGTCCAGTATAGATTTGAATTTAAATGAATTGCGTGAATTGTGTTGTCTTATTTTTATTTTTCTATTTAATGTTGTGTTAATAATATAAATATTTTTTATTATATCGTTGTTTTAAAACTTAGAAATAGTCTGGATTTATTCTTAATAACTTACCCCCTAATGCGTCATTATATTAAAACATCTAATAGTAAATTAACCAACTTTTCTGCACTATTAAGAAGTTTGTGGGCTATTTCCAACAGAAATAATACAATTCGCAAACTTTAAAATACTTTTATATATGTATATATATATATCTGCCAAAATTATAGAAAACTGTAATACTATTGCAGTAAACTATAAAAGTATATTAAAGTTCCGACAGCGAAAATAGATGTGAGTTTTGTAACTGTTGTATGTACCTATTTTTAAAATAGGTATATGTGGGTCGATTATATATCAGAAAACAAAATACTCCTCTGGCTATATGCCTGCGACAGGCATTGAATTACATCTGATATATAATCGTGTGTACTACCCCATCACAGGAAGCAAAATATACAGGTGTTTGTTAAGTAAGAGAAAGGGCCATAAAATTTATCTGCTCGAAGATACCACCTATGGACCGGTTTCGGGGTGAATTGCCCCTCGTAAGCATAGGGTAGGTTTCCTCTAACAGACACAAAGCAAAAAGCACTAGTCACGACATCTGTAATTAGTATTTTTTTTGTTTTCTGATATATAATCGACCCACATATACCTATTTTAAAAATAGGTTCATACAGCAGTTACAAATCTCACTTATATATATATATATATATATATATATATATATATATATATATATATATATATATATATATATATTCTTTGTCTTTTAATTTTGTATATATTTTATTTATAGGAAGGAAATTTCTTTGTGATATTTTAATATTAAGTTCACTTTTAAATAAATTGATAATTTTCGGAGATAAATTTTTAATGTATGGTATTGATCCGAAAGTAATTTTGTTACTGGAATTTGGTACATTAGTATCTGTATTAACAGTTTCATTGGAAATTGTGTTAAATAATAATTTATTGAGTAAGCTATAGGGATAAGAAGTGTTTAACAATATTTCACATAGTTTTTTTTTAAATTTTGACCCAAAAGAGACGGGTGCACTATTTTATGAATTCTATTCTTCATTCCCAAAATAAAATTTATTTTTGTTTTATATGGATGGTGAGAAAAATAATTAATATACTTTTCTGAACTGGTAGATTTGATATGTCAATCCAAAATAATTATATTGTTTTCGGTTCTTTTCAATATTCGGATCAATAACCATACATTAAAATTTTTTCTCCGAAAATAATTAATGTATTTAAAAGTGAACTTAATATTAAAATATCACAAAGAAATATCCTCCCTATAAATCTGACCCCAAAAATACCCTCATACCAATTTTAAATAAAATTTTACATGGAATTGGGCTATTATTTATTATAAACCTCCTCACCATCTTAAACCGGCAACTTGATATGTGACGAGCATAAATTAGTTACATACAAATTAAATAGAATGAATCTTTTATTCGAATGCACTTGGACGAAAAGAAATGTTTATTTTAAAGTTGATGTAGGTTAGATTATTCTGTGAGACATATATTTTAGAATACCTATTTGTTTGTAAACATCGTGAGTTTTATATGAGTTTTATAGTCCGACAAAAATTATATCTCTTGAGGAAATAAATATCCCACAAAACAACAGAGACTTTTCGATTGCTAAAATATTTTTGCCGAATCCGGTTTATCGAATTTTGGAATTAAAACTGAAAGTGAATGTTTAACCCCCAAATCCGTTTCTGTCTCATTTACATCTACAAAGTTTGAATGAAAACCATGTAGGGGTCACTACCGCACGGGTTGAAAAATTCATATTTTCCTTAGGTTCCTGGCAGATGGCGCTAGAAATCGTCTCAAATACTTTTTACACAGGCGTTGTCCTATTTGTTATATATAGTTTTTTGAATATAAAGTTAATATTTTGTGACTCACTACTTGTGTTCCTTATACGCCGAAACTTCTCCGCACAGATGATCTTCAAGGGGCCCTCTTTTTTCTGGATACTGCTTTCAGGACTGCTTATTATATTTGATTATAACTTTCACTATTATTATTGTGATAGAATTTACAATTATTTTTAATCTTTTATCCTGGATATAAAATGTACGTCCGAATCTTTTTATGATATTTTTCATACTCAACAAATTTCTTTTTTCTTCAACAAATCCAACAAATCCCTTGGAAACACGATTTTAAAATTTTTTTTTAAGATACATACTTAGATAAAATTAATTCATAAACTTTTTAACTGAATCGTCTCATTTACAAGACCACAATTTATGACCAATAATTTTACTAATGTCAAAATAAACCCCTTTCCATCTTATTATTTTAAATTTAATTCCTTACTCATAAATGAAGGAAAAACTATTATTTTTAATGAAATGTTTATATCATAACAATATATATATATTTTAAAAATCAGTTATACATTTTTCACATCTATTTACTCTGTCGAAAAATGTTTATAGTTTTCTATAATTTTTGCACATTACAATACTTCTCAGAAGCTATTTACCGGGTGGTGCTTGTTAAAAGGTATAGATGTCGTGACTGGCGCTTTTCACGTAGTACTTCACGTGTACTTGCTTAAGACAAAGATTAGTGGTTAGTCAACAAAATTCAAAATCTAAACTACGGCACACCTAAAAAGATAGCACTTGGCATCCAACTTAACCCAATAGATGCCAATACACACACAAAAACGTTAACAAACATCAAGGTAGAGTACCATACCTACCTTCTACAAGAAGAAAAAGGCCTCAACGTAATAATCAGAGGCCTACCTAAGGAAATTGACTTGGAGGAAGTCAGAAATGACCTTCTTCTAAGCAACATAAATGTACAAGAAATCTACCGAATGCAAATCGGTAGAAACAAAGTTCAAACATCTATGATAAAAGTCAGAGTCCCGAAAGAGGACTCTCACATCTACGAACTGAAGACTTTATGTCATTTGGCAATTAAAGTCGAAGCACAAAAAGCCTCCCCCCAGTATTACACCCCACAGTGTAAAAAGTGCCAAAAATTCGGCCACTCCCAAATAAATTGCCATGCCAAAGTTCAGTGCAATCGTTGTAGTGGAAACCACTACTACAAAGATTGCGACAAACTCAATGAACCCTCCTTTTGCATAAACTGCAAAGGTAACCATGCTACAAATTATGGTAAATGTCCCAAAAACCCCAAAAATTTTAAACAAACCCCCAAAACACCCCAACCCACCCCAAAAACATTCAAAAGCAATTACGCCAGACCAAGCGTAAATTACGCCCAAGCCGCAAAAGCCCCATCCACATCTCAAACCCAAAAACCCCCTCAAAACCCCCCCCAACCCCAACAACAACCCCAATCCGCCCCCTCGCCCCTAAACCATCAGCTATTAAGCTTGCTGACTCTTCCAGCAAGCGAAATAGAACACAGGATGGCCGCCCTCCACCACACAATAAACAAATACGCGAACATTAAGAATTTACTCTCTTAATGCCCCACACCCGAAAGCCTGCCTCCCTCAAACTAGTAACTTGGAATGCAAATTCCATCTTGCATAAAAAAGCCGAGTTTCTAGACTTCTTACTAATTCACGATATTGACATCGCTATCGTTCAAGAAACACGTCTAAAACCATCTAGACTTTTCACTTTACAAAATTTTACCACGTACAGGAACGATAGAGAAAATAGAGAAGGAGGTGGCACGGCTATCTTCATCAAAAATGACATCTCGCATCACGAGATCCCCACCGCCCCCCAAAACCTCGCCGAAAACACCGCCATACAAGTGCACATGAGTGACGGTCCTATTAACATAATTTCGTGTTACAACCACCCTCAAAAAACCCTCCAAATACCTTTTTTCAAACATTTCTTTATTCAAAACACCCCCACATTAATAGCAGGAGATCTCAACTCCAAACACAAAGACTGGGGTTGTAAACGAACAACTGCGAACGGTAAACGTCTGCAGGAGTTCGTAAACGACAACCTCATCGCTTTATACGCCCCCGATGAACCTGCCCATCATCACATAAGATGTCCCGAAATTCTAGACATCGTTCTGTCTAAAAATATTTCAAAAGAGATAAACCTCGAAGTTCTTAACGAACTTCCCTCAGACCACAACCGGTAATAATACATCTTGGTCACAAATTCGAAAAAATACCCAAAACAACCCTAAAAACGGACTGGAAAAAGTTTAAATCTATCCTAAACGAAAATCCATTAAATTTAAATCGAACAAATAACGCGGAAGAAATCGAAAATAACACGATTTCAGTAAAAACTCATATTTTAGAAGCTTTTAATCAAGCTTCCAAAATAATACCTCTAAAAACAAACCCTATACAACTTCCGAGACATATTCGGGATCTTATAAAAGAAAGAAATAGACTAAGAAAAAGAGCATTCGCAACTCTGGATCGTAGGATAAGAATCGAAGCAAACAGATTAACGAACCAGATAAACTTGCATATAAAAAATCATAGAAACAAAACTTGGGAAGAAAAACTCTCCAAGTTAAATTCGGCAGAACCAAATAATAAAACAAATATTTGGAAGCTAACCAAAGCGTTATGCAAAGATAAAAAGATAAAAATACCACCTATTTTATCCGAAAACGGTCCAGTCTACACAGATAGGGAAAAAGCGGAAGCTTTCGCCGACACTTTCGAACTACAATTCAAACCAAACGTCGATATACTTTACGATCTGAACCTCGCAAATTATATCGACAGACAAGCAAATGCGATAATAAATTATCAAAATCAAGTAGATGAAACAGAAACGACGAATTTCATCGAAATAAAAGCGCTTATAAAAAACTTGAAAGTTAAAAAAGCTGCTGGAGAGGACAGAATTACAAATAAAGCGTTGAAAAATCTCCCCGATAACTTAATCGAGTTATTGGCGAGAGTTTTTAACGATTGCCTGCTCTCATGCTATTTCCCGAACATCTGGAAAAGAGCACAAATAATAATCTTACCGAAGCCTAACAAAAATCTACAAAACCCACAAAATTGGCGGCCCATCTCCCTACTACCTTGTTTAGGCAAATTATTCGAAAAAATAATTCTAAAAAGATTACAAGATCATATAGAAAAATATAAAGTGATCTCGGATGAACAATTCGGCTTCAGAAGAGATCACAGTACAGAATCGCAACTCGCAAGAATTGTAGAACACATGACTACAGGGTTCAATAAGAAGAAAAGTACCTTAATGATACTTTTCGACATACAAAAAGCCTTCGATAAAGTATGGCACGAAGCTCTTCTATATAAACTAAATAGGATGAATTTTCCTATAAATCAAATAAAAATAATAAACTCGTTTCTAAAAAACAGAAAATTTAACGTAAAAATTAACGAAAAACAGTCTACGGATAGAAGTATAGAAGCCGGCGTACCGCAAGGTTCAACGTTGTCGCCAACCCTATACAATCTTTACATAGCAGATACACCGAAAACATCAAAAACCGAACTAGCTATGTACGCAGACGACACTGCGGCCTTTAGCACACATAAAAATCTAAGATATCTTCACATAAATATGCAAAGGCAAATAGACGAAATAGAAAAATGGACTAAAACTTGGAAAATCAAGTTTTTTTTTTGTGAGTTTGTGTAATTATATTTTTATTTTAATTTTATTTTGATTTATTTTTACATTTATATTTTTTTTTGTGTGTGTGCATGTGTATGTGTGTGGGTGTGTGTGTGTTTTTTTTTAATTTTATATCTAAATTTTAAAAAAATTTTTTTGTTTGTATTCCAGGCATGTTTCTGGTAGGATTCTTTGAATCCGGACTGTCTTCAGTTCGTCTCACTGAGGTTTAAAACTTGGGCACTTAATGAAAACGTGCTCTGCATCTTTAGAAGCTCCTGGGCAGGACGGGCACTCCGAACGCTTCGCGTCGCTCGTATAACTGCACTTTCGTGCAGAAAATTGACACATTGCGCACTTGTTGGAAAAAAACCATTTATCGAATTAATAAGAAGTGGGTTTTAGACAAAAACAATAGAGCAAATTTCACAAAGGTATGTTACTTAGGTAACGGGGCTAAGAGAGTTGGTTAGTTTTTGAAAATCATATCTTTCAAATAAATAGTGTGTAAAATTCGTAATAAGAAAGTAAATAAGTTGATCGAATTACAGTGTTTTATTGGCAGAGTAGATATAAATAAAATTTTAGCAATAATAATTTACGTGTTATAAAAATAATTTTGAAACTAACTATACATTTATAAAGTTTGATTATATTTCTAATTATAAAAACAGCAAATAAAAACCAACTTTTTTACAATACATTTTGTTCATTTCAGATTAACTTATTTTTTTTTAATAATTATCGTCTGAAACAGATAAGTTACATAGTAATACACAAATGACAAAATTAATCGCTGATTACAACATAGCAATATCTAATACTTAACTAAACCCTTACACAAAAGTAACAATATATCAAAAGGATTACAATAAAAAATTACTTAATCTACGGATTAAATATAGGATATTTAAACGCAGCATTATCTATTTTTATTATAAAGTTGCAGAATTCTGTAAGTATTTTAATCAACAATAGTTACTTTTTATGTTTATGTTGACGAATTTTTTAAACAATTTGCTTTACGTCGTATAAAGAAATTTTTTTGGCTTACAGATAAATTGTTTATACATTAATATTTATGTTGATTAAATAACGTTTTGCTTGTTTTAATTAATTTGATCCTCATAAAAATAACCAATAAATAATATTAAACTACTAATATATCTTTGATTTTACTATGTAGGCATCAGATATTGAATTTATTTAGCAACAACCAAGACTTTTTTATAATTATTAGTTTTTGATCCAAAAAACACGTCCTCGCATTTTCAATTATTTTTCTATAGCCACCAAGTGTTAATTTTTATTCATTATTACTGAACGTGAGTCTAACTTATTTAAGTAACTTGTCAAATTTAACCATAATAATAATAATTATTATTATTTAAGGTTTTTTGTGGTGTTTTTTTTATACTAAAATTGAAACGCAAGAATGACGTTAACATTAAAATATAACGGCTGGACCGATTTTGATGAAATTTTCAGCCAATCTTTAGATTAGCCCGGCGGGTGATCGTGTACATTTTGGTAGCAACCCCGCATTTTTAATTTTTTCGTTCTTTACCAGGTACTCCTAGTTTTATGTTATGACGTTAGGTTAGGTTAGGCTAATTTTGTTACTTTCACTGCCTTAATTAATACCTATTATTATTAGCCTAACCTAACCTAACAACAACAGTACCTGGTAAAGAACTTTGAAAATGCGGGGGTAATAGAGATCTTAAAACAATCGTCGAGTGGGGAACCAACAATCTTGTTTAGTTCAACGCCCAAAAAACACAAAGTGCCACGTTTTCCAAGAAAGTGAATTCCTCAAATCATCCCATCACAATGTCCGGAAAACCCCTTGAACCAAGTCCCTCCATCTCGATTTTGGGAGTCACGGTGTCCAATAATATATCCTGGCATGACAATATTACTAACATCGCAAAGTCGGCAAGCCAGAGGCTAGGTTTTCTGTGGAAAGCTAGAAAGTTTTTTACTCCTGATCAACTGTTGACGACGTACAAGGCTCAAATCCGACCTCTACTGGAGTATTGCTCGCACATTTGGGGTTCAGCACCAAGGCATTCTCTTCGTCTTCTAGATTCCATTCAGAAAAGAGCCATTCGCTTGATAAACAGCTCAACTCTCACAGATACCCTTCACCCTCTAGAACATAGAAGAAGAGTTGCAGACCAGTCATTGCTCTACAGATATTTCCATGGCAGATGCTCCAGAGAAATAAAAACTCTTGTACCACCATTGGCCACATTCGGCCGAAGAACTTGGCACGCTGATGAGTCTCACCCATTTACTCTCAAGATTGACACAACAAGGACCAATCTTCATCAAGAATCCTTCTTTTACAGGGCTGCTACGGAATGGAATAAGCTTCCAAAATCAGTTTTTCCAGAGAACTATGACCTGCAACTTTTCAAAAAGCGGGTCCAGAATCATTTCCTTTCTATAATCCCTTCCCCTTCTAATAGTCACAGTGCGGGCCGTCCGCGGCCCACACGAAAGGTCTTTGCTTTTTGCGACTATTTTTAGTAAAAAGAAAATATATATATATATATATATATATATATATATATATATATATTAAATTCAAATGTGAGTCGGTCTCTTTGCACCTGTCAATGTTTGTTTGTTTTTAATTTGAACGATATAGCTAATTTTTGCTTTAGAAAAATGAAGATAGTGTTGGCCCTTGTGGCCACGTTGCTATGTGCGGTGGAAGGAGCTGTAAGGTTCGATAATTACACATTATACAGATTGACACCGAAAAACGCGGATGAATTATCCGTACTACAAGATTTGGAAAGTAAAAACTTAAACCAGTATGATTTTTGGAGCGAGCCTAGAAGTGTAGGATTACCTGTGGATATTCTGGTTTCGCCTCAAAGAAAAATTGACATCAACAATTTGATTACATCCCACGCCATACAATTCGAAGTACTAATGGAGAACATACAAGAAAAAATTGATGAAGAATCAACAACCAACTCATTGTTACGAAAGGAAGCGCTTGGTTTTGACTGGAAGAGTTACCATGGAGTCAATGAGGTAATTTTTTATAAAACGGACATTCCAAGAAGATTTTTAAATTAAGTTATTTTTAATTAGAAAATAAGGTACGAAAGATTTCACCACAAACTTAACACTCTTGAAAAAAATAAGTAAAATGATGTTTTACGGTTGATAAATTAAAACAAAATTTATTCAAACCCCATCTATTTTTTTAAAGTGTGTTTAGCAAAAATATGGACAAACATAAAATTACCTAAAATGGACCAATATAATATATTATATACGTTGGGCCCAGGGACAACTCGAGACTGATTTAATTAGAGCTAAAGAAAACATTAATGAGGTGTTGTACAGTGCAACAAAAGTAGCTTGGCGAGCCTCTAAAATAACAAATATTCGGCTGAATATACGAGGGCAGTTTGATAAGTCAGTGACTTTTTGAATTTCCCGCGCAGTTACTCCAAATGCAACAGTGCTGCCGTCAACTATAATCTATCAGTGGGCAACTTTATAATTTTGAGCAAGCTACGTCGTGCAGTTGGTGTTTGATAGCCGTTCAAAGCAGACAACCTCGTGAATTTTTACGAAAATGGAAAAAAGTGAATTTCGTGTGCTGATTAAGCATTACTTTTTACGTAAAAAATCCATCACTGAAACTAAGGAAAGACTTGATAAATACTACGGGGACTCGGCACCATCAATTTCAATGGTTAAGAAGCGGTTTACAGCGTTCCGTTGTGGTCGTACCAGCACTAGTGACGCCGAACGTCCAGGTCGCCCAAAAGAAGTGATCACGCCGGAAATCGTCGATAAAATCCATGAAATGATATTGGATGATCGGAGAATGAAAGTGCGTGAGTTGGCTCATGCTGTAGGTATCTCAACTGAACGGGTACATCATATTTTACACGAATATTTGGACATGAAAAAACTCTCTGCGAGATGGGTGCCGCGATTGCTCACATTCGACCATAAGCGCAATCGTGTGACCACTTCAAAAGAGTGTTTAGCGATGTTCAGCCGTAATCCGGACGAATTTTTGCGCCGTTTTGTTACTGTGGATGAAACATGGATCCATCACAACACGCCAGAGACCAAGGAACAATCGAAACAGCGGGTTGCTCGGGGTGAACGTGGACCAAAGAAGACGAAACAGAGTCTGTCAGCCAACAAGGTCATGGCCACAGTTTTTTGGGATGTACGCGGTGTCATTCACATCGATTACCTCAAGAAAGGTAAAACGATCACCGGCGAATATTATTCAAAGCTTTTGAACAGATTCGACGTTGATTTGAAGCAAAAACGGCCGCATTTGGCTAAGAAGAAAAAATTGCTGTTCCATCAAGACAATGCACGTGTGCACACTTGTCTAGTCACGATGGCCAAAATCCACGAATTGGTATACGAACTGCTACCCCATCCAGCATATTCTCCAGATTTAGCCCCCTGCGACTATTTTCTGTTTCCAAACCTAAAGAAATGACTGGGCGGTAAGAGATTTGAGTCGAATGAAGAAGTCATTACCGAAACAAACGCGTATTTTGAGAGCTTTGAAAAAACCTATTATTTGGAGGGAATAAAAAAATTAGAAAAACGCTGGACTAAATGTATCGAGCTAAAAGGTGATTATGTAAAAAAATAAAATGTTTATTTGCGGAAAAAAATTTGTTTTATTCAAAAAGTCACTGACTTATCAAACCGCCCTCGTACTTCACATTCATAAACTTCTTCCTCCGATTGTACTTGCGACTCACGATTACTTAAAATTTCGTCGTCGCCGATCGGATCGTTATTCGAATGTTTTCGTTGTGCACAGATTTTGTGTTTCTTCGCCCGCCAAGCTACTTCTGTTGCACTGTAATTAGTGATTGCAACAAAGCGTATTGTCTAATTAAACGTTCATCTTAGTCGTTAGTGTATCGTTTTTGCCCTTTTCTTCATACAGTACGATTGTTGCCTAACAAATTTGCAACATTACTTTGACAATATCCCTTATCCAAAAATTAAACTAGCAAAAAAAATGAATTGAGTACTTTTAAAAAAGGAACAATTTATAAGCTTACTTTTAAGAAAAATCTATCTCAGGTACTGCACAAAATTGTTTATCTTTTAACAAATTCTTTAAAACTGTAAATTTAAACGAATTGTTTTAATGCTCAATAAAACCACATAAAAAAATCATTTTGTCCAGGAGTTTATTGATGATGGTCTTGGATGCTCAAATGTTTTAAATAGTAACTCAGGTACCTTTCTCAGTTCTTTCTTGCAGCTAATTATTACAACTGTTCTTTAAATTTAAAAGAATGTTAAAGTTAATATTTCAACAAATGTTTTAGGTATTATTTACTTTAGAGTTTTGTCTAAAACGTTGTTAACTATATTTTTATTATATTCTTTAATAATTATATTTGTTTAAAATGTACAGGTTTGAGTTAAGGTATAAGATTTATTTTTTAATTTTTTTTTAAATATTTAAAAAAAATTTCGAAAAAGTTTGTTTCAATAGCTTTGTTTTGGTTAATTTAAATAATTTGAATTAATTAGATTAAATAAAAAGGATGATAGGTTAATTTTTCCACTCTATGTGTTTAGGTTGGTGTGGCAAAAAGACAAGTTACATTTTTGTTTCACAGTATTTTAACCAATTACCATAACATTTTAAAAATGTAATTTGTTTTAAATATTTAAAAGATTTCTCAGCTAATTTGATTGGAAATTTGCAGATAAATAACTGGCTTATTTCGTTATCAAAAGAGCATCCTGGCAAAGTTACTTTACTTGAGGGTGGAAGTTCTTACGAAGGTCGCAAAATTTTGGGAGTGAAAGTATCTTTTCGCCATGGAAATGAAAAAAGGGGAATTTGGTTGGATTCTTTAATTCACGCAAGAGAATGGTGAGATTTATTTATGTTAGAAGTTCATTGGCATAACCGGCGTTTTATTTCTATCACGAATTTGCAAAATTGTTTAAACTATTTTGATTATAAAATGAAGTATTTTGTATATTTTTGATAATTCAATTTCATTATTGTTGGTCATTTAATCACGTCTTTTATGGGGGTAGGCAGAGACCTCTTCTTTTCACTTGCTACGGTCCTTACACATGTATTTTCGCTTTTCCTACTATCATCAGCGCTTTCATACATGCTCGTCGGTTAAACTGGCCTTTTTTCCAAACAATTTTGACCTGATCGAGATACGTTTGCCGAGGGCGGCCTCTACTGACTTGTCCATTCACACTTACCTTATAAATCTTATAAACCTTTTTTTTCATCCACCCTTTTTACGTGTCCAAACCATCTAGGCATTCCTTAATCTATCTTTGTAACCACATCTTCTTTCACACCACAGCGTTCCCTTACTTTATCCATCAGAGTCACTTTAACTATATTTGCAGACTATTCACCTCCGCAGCATTAATCTTACTTTTATGCTTCTTCTGCCAAATCTAACATTCACTACTATACAAAAGTAACGTTATGATAAGCAGTTAAAGTGACGAACTAACTCTTTTAAATAAAATACGAGCGCATAAGACCACTGCCCCCATCATTTTACCTTCAATTAAATAACTTTGCTGCACGGTTAAGTTAACTATAGTTAATTCAAAACAAAATCCAATGTACCTACGTCACATAATTTTACAGTGATACAACAACACCGTTGCCAAATTTTTTTAATTTCGTGTAAACTTAAAAATTGTGAGAAATTTAAGATTATGTTTTGGCTTTAAAAAGTTGTCATTCCAAGTATTAAACCATTTTGGTTTAAAAATGAAGAGCTTTTTAAGAATAATACACGAAAAATAAAAGTTTTTCGCAAAACAAATCTTGTTGATGTAACCAAACGTACAATGATCGCACAAAATTTGTGGTGCTGATGAAAATTAAGTTTTAAGGATAATCTAAGTGCTAATAAAAAAAGATGTGTGCACTATATGCGTATATTAAAAGTAAAACTTCTATCGTTTAAACGGCTAGAATTAAATTTAATTATACTGAATCTATAAGAATATTATAAGGATTGGAATGAAGTATTTATAGAACGGCATACACTACTGTGTGCATATGAATATTATTCTTAATTTATTTCTGTAATCTGAGTGCTTCAATAGCCTGTACATCTTGTGTAGTTAATGCAATATCTACAGTCGATAAAATGGGTTTATGGTAGCTAAAATACGATACATACATTCTTGATTCGATCTCTAGTGTCACAGCCTATTAATCGTTACACATTTTCGTCTCGCTAGCTCGTGTGACGCGGCCTTGAATTTTTACTTCCAACGCGAGTATAGAAGTTTCACTTCAAAAGTTTGAATATGTTTATTTTATCTATTTTAATGACGTGCACCGGATTTTGTTTTGTACTTGCTATGCGCTGTGTTGAAAGAGAGTGCGTATGGATTAAAAATGAATGATTTGATCGTCAAATGCTTCTTTACGCCGATGATCAAGTCATATTAGCGTCATCTAAAGAGAAGTTGCAGGCGATGGTTAATGCCCCGAAAATCAAACTTCCTGGCTAGAGTTAAAACAACATTAGTTCGACGTAGATCTAGTTTAAGCCAAATCTGTTTCGATGATGTACATGAGGGGTTTATTTTGCCACCTCAAGTTGGCTTTTTGAACTACTTTGCAATTTGCAATCGGTACTCCTTGCTGAGATGAGACAGATACGGCTGGGAGGGTGGTGCTCTCTCTTGCTAGCTCGTCCGCCTAACAGTTGCCTGGTATGTCACTGTGTCCAGGTATCCAGACAATGTGAACTCCAAACTTAGCTGCTAGCTCATTCAGGGCGGCTCGGCATTGCACCGTTGCCCTAGAGGTCAAGTAGACTGAGTTCAGTGATTTGATAGCAGACTGGATGTCGCAAAGAATGGATATCTCGCTGAACTTTTGTTCGTTGCGGAGTGTCCAAACAGCTGCCTCGGTAATGGCTGTTATTTCGGCTTAATACACACTACAGTAATCAGGTAACGAAACGACAGGCTAAGTGGTGGGTCTTCTGAGAAGACACTTCAACCTATTCTTACCTTTAGTTTAGAGCCGTCCGTATAAAATACTGCTCGCTGAGGTTTAACTAGATTATTAAATAATGTAACTAGAAAAAGACAATGCCAAAAAAAACATTTTTTGAGTATATAACCACAAATACCATAAAATCATGACGTAATGGCCCAATTCTGACCTTAAATTTGGATTCCACGCAGCAAATTACTTCGGAAATTATCACCAGTTGCGCAACAACAGAAAATTTGTTTTATTCTAATACCATACTGGAGGTATTTTTTGTAAATGTAAATATTACGTTTCGACTATTTTAACATCTATAAAAAAAAATCTTGCTTGCCAAGCCGAAAGTACGGTCTTTTCGACCGCATTTTAGTTCTGAAAGAACGTCTTTCGTGACCTGCTTACTATTGCGGACAGTTTGAAGTACAGCGTGCTCTCACCAGAGTGAACTTACATAGTTGGGTAGAAAGGCAGACTATAGAGCTTGTGTAATCCTCGGCTTCTCCTTTTCCTTTCTGGCCTACGGTCGTAATATACTATTTCCACTTTATTACAAGACAATGTTTCATTCAGCGCCTTTTTTTAAATGTACCAAGGTTTTATGTAGACGAAACTAATATTTTTATTTTTAGGATTTCAGGTGCTACCAGTACTTACATTTTAAATGAAATATTGACCAGCAAAGATCAAGTTGTAAGGGATGTTGCAGAACGTTACGACTGGTACATCTTTCCAGTCCTTAATCCAGATGGATACGAATTTACACGTTCATCGGTAGGTTTTACAAAGAAAAAAATAAAATAAATATTAAAAATAAAATTCACAACAATTTTAGCTTTGCCAATGATCAGTATTTTATTGTCTATCAAATAATTAAAATTAAGGTATTTTTTAAGTTGCTGCTGATTAGCAAGAATTTTTTAAAAGTATAGACCTATTATTCGGAGGAGTCGCACAATTCCATTCATAAAACTCTGTTTGTTTTATCGTAATATTTAGTTTTTTATGAGAATATATTTATAAATAGGTGATACTCAGTTTTTTATCAAATTGTATTTTTCTAAACCCCAAAAATTGGGTGCCAAATTGTGTTACCCTAGCTAAACTGTTTTTTTTTAAGTTACAAAAGTGGGGTGCCAATTTTGTGAAACTTTAAAACTAAACTTACTAATTCCCCAAATGTTGGGCGACAATTTTGTGTCACGTTAAAGTTTCCTTTCTAGAGCCAATTGTGTGTAATGTTATAAGTTACTTTTATAAAACTAAATTATTTATTTATTTATTTATTTACACTGTTCTACAGAAAAAAAGATTTCCAATTACAGAACAGGAACAAAGTAAACATTTGCACAATAGTACTAACAATAAAAAAGCTTAAGAGTAATACACAATTTACAAAATCAGACTAACATTAGCAGAAAGCTTAAGACTAAAACAACATTATTACTGCTGATAATAATAGCTCTTAATTTGCCTCACATTACAATAGAATATATCAAGCTGGTCACTTATAAGGTTATAGTTGCTACACATAGTATGAACAGGAGAGTTTTTAAGTATATTTGTTCGTGGTGTGGTAGTGTAGAATGAGTCAGTGTATCGAGATGCCTGACGGGGAATTTTAAAGTTTATCTGATGTAGTAAGCATTGACATTTAATTTCATTGTTAATTATTTTGTGTAGCATAATGACACTAGAACATTCTCGTCTTCTATCCAGAGTGAAAAAGCTATGTCTTGACAGTAAACTCTCGTGTGCCGTGCCAATTAGTGGATAAGTCCGATCTACTTTAAAACTTAGGTATTTGAGAAAGCGTCTTTGGATTGCCTCCAGTTTATAAATATGCACTTGATAATATGGGTTCCAGATAACCGATGCATATTCTAGCTTTGATCTCACAAAAGCATAGTAGAGAGTTTTAAGTGTTAAATGGTTAAAGTCGCGGCCTACTCTAATTATAAATCCATACATACGGTTTGCTGACGTAGTTATATTGTCTATGTGGTTTTGGAAAGATAGCTCTCGGTCGAAAGTAACTCCAAGATCCTTAAAATTACATGGTCTGTCTAGAGAATAATTGTCTATCTTATAGTCAAATATAATTGGATCAGATCTCAATGTATATGACATTACGCAACATTTGGTAGGATTTAACGCTAAATTAATACGACTGCACCATTGGCTTATTTGATTAAGATTTTTCGATAGTTTCTCACATTCAGTCATATTAATGATAGGAGAGAAAATTTTTAGATCATCAGCATACAGTAAAAAGTTAAGCTTAATTATGTCACCAATGTCATTGATAAAGATATTAAACAGTAGTGTGTTAGATCCTTGCGGTAAACCTGATTTGGCGAGGTATTTGTTAGACTTAAATCCATTTAACTGCACATACTGTGTGCGGTCGGACAGATATGATTTGAATAACGCAAGTAGGTTACTCGATAAGCCGAAATTCGAGAGTTTTTGCAGCATTAGATTATGGTTAAGTCTGTCAAATGCTTTGGTCATATCCATGTAAATAACATCTGTCTGAATTCTGTTATCTATATTTTCCGCTATGTGTTGTGCAATAACGGTAAGATTTGTTGTTGTTGATCGGCCTTTTACGAAACCGTGCTGCTGGTCTAGAATATTATGCCAACTTAAGGGCTGCTAATTGTGTAGCGAACAGTTTTACTACTAATACCCATTAAACTAAATTATTTTATCAAATTAAAGTACTGAAAAAGAATTTTAAATAATTTTACCTAAAAAAAACTTAAATAATTATCATTAATACTAATTTTACAAGGGTTTTGTGACTTCTTGATTGGATTAAATTTGAGGGGATGTATAGATTTCCTATGAAATACTACTATAAAATGGATCGGGAAGGCATATAGCTCTTCAAATAACAATAAAAGAAGGATAATACTACTGAATAAGTGTTGCTGAATAACAGGGAAATAATGACCTTTTTTGAAAATATTTCGAAAAGTAATTATTTCCGCATCGTTTGGTTTTTAGATTCTTGTTTTACTCCTTAAAATAATACCTGTTTATTTTGAGATTGAAATCGTTATCGCTACACCACTGGATAAAAATATAGAAACCAAAGAGATATTACAACTTATTTGTAAACAGAAACACTAGGGCTTAAATAGTCCGGTTTTTCACACACTTGGCGATGACGAACAATTTCTTTCACTAAATTTTACTGAATTTTACCAATAATATGCTGAAAATCACCGATGATACTCCAATATCTCATTGCAACAACTTCGGCAACAACGCTACAAATTATAGCCGAAACTGTCAGATTTCATAGTAAACACAAATCTCTGCACGTGGTACCATTCAGACAAGCCGTACGGCGTTGTCGCTTATTGAGCAACACATTTCTATGATCTAACGGAATGAAATAGCTCAATGGTTCAACATTCCATAAAATGGGTTGTATTATTCAGGTGGTTATAATTCATAAAATATTAATAAGAGATAGCATTATGGTCACAATATTGTTGCAAATATAATTAACAAATACTATGGACGATTCAATAACAATCACAAATCTCTTGCCATAGCTGGAAAGCAGGCAACATCACAGCATTCCAGTCAGCCGTATCAAGACGATACAGTCGACCAGAAAGTGGGGATGTATGATCGTGTTTAAAAGTAAATAGTTCCGTCTCCTCTGATAATATGTCTATGTTAAAAAGTAATAAGAAAAAACGTTCCCTACAGAAATTTAAAAAAAAAATTCAAAACGAATTTTTACGATAACTTTTATTCGATTTTATCATTTTTTTATTGCATGCATATGTATTTTGTTTTTGTAGCTTTTAAAAATATTTTATATGCTTCAGTTAAATTTTAGACGAAATTTGTGGGTTCCAATTAAATTCGTTGTATTTAGTCTCGCTTTTTTTAATACTAGCAACAACACTTTATAATTAACCCTAGACTCAAATGGTTACTGAATTTTATCTGCGTGACTCCACTTGTATTTGAGTTTTAAGTCGTTCGTTAATCATCAAAGAAAAGTTCAAAAAAGACGAACAATTAGAACTTGCATAGGTTAGCTTTCAAGCATTCTACCATAGTCGTTTCACTGGGTATTTCGTCACAATACTGTTTCGGTATTTCTTTTTATTGATCATTTAACATTGTTTAACATTCAGTAGTGCCTTTTTCATTTTCTTCTTCTTCTATTGTCTATTGATGTTGGCCCAGCGTACTTTGTTCACTGTCGCTCTGAACAGATCTGTAGATGTTAACCCTGTCCACTTTTTAAGGTTTTCCAGTTTTCCAGTTTTCCGTCTGCGTCCGGGTCTTCTCTTGGTGTTAGTTTTGCCTTGTAAAATAAGCTGCAACAACCGGTACTTCGCGTTGCGCATAATATGCTCCGCTTTTCTATATTTAATCGTATTGAGGATTTCCCTGTTTTTCCTAAGTGATATACATATGACACTCGCTGCATTCGCTGGTAGCACCACATTTCGAATGCATCCAGTCGCCTACAGACGTCTTCAGTGAGGCTCCAACTTTCTGCGCCATATAGCAGCACAGAGATCACATAGCATCGAAGGACTCTGATTATTACATCGATGCTTAACAAAAGATTACAAAGAGCTTTTCGCAGTCGGCTAAAGGAATTTCTTGCTTTCTCAATACGAGTTCTTATTTCGTATGAGGGGTCCCATGTATCAAGTTGCATCCCAGATAACAAAATCTGTTTACTCTTATGGCTTGTTGTTTACCATAAAATTGGCTCTCTCGTACAACATTTTGTAGGACCTCAGAGGTAATGTTGTTAATTTAAAATTTTTTGAGGGGGTGCTCATAATTCACAGGGGGTGCAAGAAGGGGGTAATATTTTCATACTGTAAATTGTCATATTGACAATAAAAATTGACCTGATTCAGGATTTTTTGATAAAATACATAATAACGCTAAAAATGAATTTATTCCATACCCATGGACCGCACTGTATACACCGACGTGCGTGACATTTTTTTTATGAATTTATGTTTTGCATTGTGACAATGTACAAAGACTAATGTTTTGTGTCTTAAAAAGTAAATAGAAATATGTGAGCATTTGTTTTTGATTATTTTATACTCGTAGAATCGTTTGTGGCGAAAAACAAGAAAACCCTATGGACTTTTTTGCTTTGGAGCTGATCCAAACCGAAACTGGGGTTATAAATGGAACACTGGCGGATCCAGCAACCAACCATGTTCCGATACGTACGCTGGACCCAATGAATTTTCCGAAATAGAAACGAAAACTTTATCTACATACATTGAGAGCATATCTGAAAATTTGAAAATTTACATCAGTTTTCATTCGTATTCACAACTTCTACTTTTGCCTTACGGACATACTAGCGAGCATTTGGACAATTACGACCAAATTGTAAGTAACCGCTTGTGTTTGTAAATATTTAACATTTAAGGTAGTTCCTCCGTGGTATAGTATAGTCAGAGCATTTACCGTTGTTAGAAATGCGAAGCCTCTGCGCAAGACATTCGCGCAGAATAACAAATAATTTTAGTTATGATGATTTGACTACTTTGCTCTGAGCACATGTATATTACTGCTTGCATACTTATGCAATCGCGTTGTTATTAAACATTGTTAATGTTAATCTAAAAAATGCAAAAAGCAATTACGCCATAAGGGACAATTCATGAAAGAAAAAAATGTTTTTTAAAAAATAAATTTTTGTTGAATATCACTATCATACTCAGCGACCCCGAAAACTATGAATTCTACTCGAAATCGACTTTTTTATTAGTTTTTATATTTCATCCCCTTTCCACCCTTTTTGTATGGGTGCTAACATAATTGGGAATGTTACTATCAAAGTCAGAAACCTCAAAAAAACTAATACCTCGGTAGTTCTTACAGTGCCGCTGCGAACCTTTTCCCTTTTAAAGCGGCACGATAACGGCCATGAACCAGTAGTCTGGTATGCTACTACTCCTCCAACAAAGATTAAAAAGGCGGCACAGCAGACTAGTTACTACGCTTTGTCCAGCCTTTAGCATTTCAACTGTTATCCATCCTGTCGTACCCAGCAGCTTTACCCAATTTTATACTGTTCAACGCTTTCACAATGTCTGTCGTACTAATTTCACTTTCATTGCACTTTCACTCATGTGTATCTTCTTTCTCAAATAGACTTTCGAAGTAATTCTTCTACCAGTTGTGAGGTAGTATTTTTACCTCTGGCCGTTATTATTGACTTCCAGAAACCTCAAAGCATTGCAATATTGACAAATGGTACTCATTGTTCCAAAATTGACCGATTGATCGTTGGTGTAATCGACTGTTGTATCATATCTAAACGCCAAACGTTCATAGGTAATTGTTACGTTTGAAACAGAAGTTGATGGTATGGGTTCTTCCGGAGTCGTGGTAGATCTCGCTCGAGAAATTCTCATTCTGTTTGCCTTCAAAAGCTGCCTCTCATTGTCTCAAATATTGTAAACTCGACTTGCGTTACAATAAACGTCCAAACACACATCAAACCACACGAAACACCGTTTTGCTGTTGCGAAAGAAGCGGTAATTGTATATGAATTAATGTCACCATACTGTCAATCTTGACATTATAACGTATGGTCTGTTTGAAGATAACAACTGATGGCTGAACTACTGAACGTCAATCTGTCAATGTTTTGTCAATATGTTGAAGATCTCTCACAGTCCCCTGTCTTCACTTTTCATATTATGAGATTTCAAAAAATATTCTATTCGGTTTTTTTAAATTTTCTTTTATACAAATCTTGTCCTGACAATACAAACACAAAAAAAAGAATTATCCAATTTGGTGCAGTCGTTCGGACGTTATGCGTGTACATAAATTTCGACGATTCATTTTTATTTATATATAGCTTTAAAAAAGTGGAAAAACTAAAAAGAATCTTCGTTGTTAAAAAAAATACACATTTAAAGTGTTACAATTGGATTCTCGCGTAGCAGTTTTAGAAGAAAGAGTTTTTAATATGTAATGGTTTTTGAAAGAGAAGAAACCGTAACAAACTGCGAGATGCTGATTGAAGAAGGAAAGGTGGAACAAGTGAATAGGTTTATATACTTCGGTTTAAACTTTACAAGAAAAGAAAAGTATGAATGTTTTATTGAGCGAATGGTGTTACCAAGTTCGAATTAAAAAAAACAATTCTACTTATTAGAAACATTGCAAAAGAATGTTTCGTTAAAAGAAAAATTTTCACCAGTTTATTTGAATAAAAAAAAAATTTTAAAAATAATAAAAAACTAAACATCCCTTGGATTGTTAATCACCTACCAAATATTTGTTTTATTTGTAGAAAAAAATTGGAGATAAAGCAGCAACTTCGTTGGCTAAACGATATGGAACGGAATATCGAGTGGGAAACATTCCAGAAATACTTTGTAAGTAAATTTTAACTTTTAAACAAAAATCTAATGACCAATGTATTTTACCTACTAAATTACAGCCTAACGTCCTTGGCGAAGCGGGCCACCACGCCTCCAGGTCGGAGTCGTCCAGTTTCTTGCTTTAGGTTGGTCGCTTCCAGGTGTTCCAATCGCACCCTCCAGAGATATCAGCTGTTGTCGAAACTTTCTGGAGGGCCCCCTAATGCATGTCCTGGTATAACGCATTCCCAGGACGCCCCTCCACTTATACAAGAATTTGTCAGTATTACTTGTTCTTCTCCTTTAACCGTTGCTCAAGGCACAGGCAGGATCGGCTCAGTGCTATATAGGTACACAATGGAACTTTCTCCTGCTTGTCGATTTTTTCGTTTCCCTTAATACCTGAGTGGCCTTGTACTTATTCCAGATGACCAATAGCAAGGATGACAGCCTGACTGCCCGATCGTATTACAATGCTTCTGTTCCTTACGCTGTGTTCTATGCACATTTGCATCGCTTCACTGATCGTCGGCATTTCAGTTTGAAACAACGAGCTACAACGTCCCAATGGTCTGCTGATTGTCACCACTAGCTCTGGGCAATATGCGCCCAGACCAGCCTTGTTTTTTTGCTTGGATCCGTCGGTATACCACAAGAGGCTCTCATAGATGTCCCGCTTAGGTTTGCAAATTTCGTTCACGCATTCAAACAACACTTGTTTTGTAATACGATCGCATGGAATTCTTAAGATCTCACTCTGACTTCTGATGATTTATGTAGCGTGGCCGCCTATTGGTAATCGCCTGCTGATTGACGTGTGTAAGAACCCCTACGGGAAAGGCTGTATTACATTTATTGTGAAATTATATTTCGCCTTAAAGTGTGTTATGGATTATTTTTTGCTTTGTTTTTCCTTTTTTATTAATCCTCAATGTTTTAAACGTTCTAGATGCCGCAACTGGTTCCAGTATGGATTGGGCTAAAGGAATTTTGAAATTACCTGTTGCATTAACCTATGAGCTACGGGATACAGGCAATTATGGTTTTCTTTTGCCATCAGAACAAATTATCCCAAGTGGTGAGGAGACACTGGATTCACTTATTACTATTTTACAAGAATCGGATAAGATAATTTAGCTCTTGATATTAAATTAAAAACTTTTTTATTATTATACATTAGTTTTCCAAATAAAACTGTACTATTTAAAGCAAAAATATTTCTTATTAATAAATAATATATTGTTTAACCATTTAAACGTGAAAATCCAAAAATAATTTTTCACAACCAGTACAAATTTTTGATCCCATTTGTATAAAAGAACAGTGGTAAATACAATTAATTCTAATTTTTTAATTAAACAAACAATTGAGATTTAGGAACCGTACGTCTTGATTTTAACGCCAGCTGGTAAAAAAAATATGGATTTATTAAAGTTTTATACTACATACATACTTATATAAAGTCACGCCTTTTTTCCTTGGGGGTAGGCAGAGACCACTTCCTTCCACTTGCTACGGTTCTTACACACATCTTTTTCTTCCTCTACTTTCATCGGTGCTTTCTACATGCTCGTCGGTTGTTGGTAATCTTTACCTGGCCTTTCTTTAAAACAATGTTGATCAGATCGAGATATGTTCGCCGAGGTCGACCTCTACCGACTTGTTCATTCACACTCGCCTCATAAATTTGTTTCGACAATCTTCCTTTATCCATCCTTTCTACGTGTCCAAACCATCTAAGCATTCCTCTATCTATCTTTGTAACCACATCTTCTTTTACACGACAGCGTTCTCTTATCTCACTATTCTTTACTTTATCCAACCGAGTCACTCCGGCTATACTTCTCAGACCACTGCCAAACCCAACATTCATTACCATACATAAGTGTAGGAACCAACACTTCTCCAAGCACTGCCAGACGTGCCTTTTTTGACACTTTCTGGCTGTTCATAAAGCTATGCAGTGCCCCAATCATTTGTTTTATAATAGATATATCATTTTTTGTTTGGTAATTATTATTTAAATAAATTTAAATGATTTTCGTAAGATAATTTTATGTAAAAAAAACTTGTTACATTAATAGATCTACAAAATGTGGATTTTATAAGTTAGGGAAATTTTAAATTAAATGTCTAGAAATCACTTTATAAACGTAGTGGACAAATGCAGTAAAAAAATATGAATGTGTAAATGCTATTATATTATTATTATAATTAAGGGAATTTAAAATTAAAATTAGGGTAAATTTAATTAACTTCCCAGTGGAAGTAGTAATTGGTCTGATTTTGCGAATCCCGAATTTTGACATATCTCCCCTTTCAAGGTCTCCAAAGTCAAATACAATAGTTTTTAAGTGGACATCAGTGTGTGTATGTACGTATGTGCGTGTGTTCGTATGTGCGTTCGGAATTATTTTTCGTCTCGATTATCTCGAGAATAAAAAATGATATCGACGTGGGACCAATTGCATTCGACGCATAATTACGCAACTTAAATCTGATTAGATTTTCAGCAAAATCGCTGCAGCTGTTTTTTATGGAGAATCAAAAATTTGAAAAAAATGGTAAACTTTCGGAATTATTTTTCGTCTTGATTATTTCGAGAACAAAAAATGATATCGACGTGGGACCAATTGCATTCGACGCATAATTACGCAGCTTAAAACTTATTAGATCTTAAGCAAAATTTCATAAAAAAAGATAGTTTTAGAAAACAAAAATAGGAATTGGAGAATTTTAAACTTGTGTCAGTATTGAGATAATAGCATTGAAGACGCTATAACCTTAAAAAATTATTGTTTGGAATAATCAAGAATTGTTTATAACAGTTGAATAACAATTGAGATACGTTTACCGAGGTCGACCTCTGCCGACTTGCCCATTCACACTCGCCTTATTTACATAAATTAATTAAAAGTAATATTATGTAATAAATTCGGTTAATTTGCTAATATTTATAACTATTAAATAGTTAACTGGTTCTGGTGTACAACCAAAGTAAAAGTTTTTTATTAACTTTTAATATATCAGTTAGTTACCACGGCTCACCTCATCTCACTTATCTATTTTTATTTAATGTTTACTTACACATTTGATGAAAAGCGTTAGGAGCTTCGTTCCTTTTGGGTGTCTAGAGACACCAAACGGCTTGTTTTAATTAGTTTCACGCTTGTATGTTATATGAAGAACATTAATTTTCTGTCTTAGGTCCTCATCAAAGACATAATTTTAATAAACTGGCTATATTTTTTACATGATTACTCCTTTTATTCTTATCTACATAATCCTCTAAATTAATCTTTTATAAATGAGGTAAGTCTCTATATAAAGAGATGAGGTTTAAAAAAAACACTTTTTCGTTTATATCAGATGGTAGTAATGGTACGCTTGCCATGATGTTAAACGTTAAACTGATGTTTTGTTGGACAAACAATCGCGTACACGTTTAAACATGTTTATCAAACGCGCTTCAAACACGCCTTCAATTAAAATTTCCGACTAACACGTTAAACACGTAGTATTTTTGACAGGCACGTCAAACAAAGCCGCAGACTATCAAATAAATTTGACCAACACGTAAAATTTGACAAATAATTTGTTGGTCTTTAGAGCACTTTACCGATCAAATATGTCTCACGTCACTAACGTAAATATCGATCAAGATTTGGTCCGTGGCGGGACAAATCATTTCAAATTCCATTCCGTGTATGGGGGCCTAAATTTGCTAGTAAAATTTAAGATTTGAAAGGGGTTGATAACGTTTTATACAATCCTCTAAGATCATACCCACGGATTTTGCAGTATACCTAAGGTATTCTAAAAAATGAGGTATATTTTGACAAGATTCTTGATGTTGAGCATTTGAAAACACGAATCCAATCAGAATTTAAAAACCTACAGCAAGTTTGAATAAAAATTATGTAGGGGTCACTACCTCACAGGTTAAAAAATTCATATTATTCTTAGGTTTCTGGCAGATGGCGTTAGGAATCGTCTCCAACACTTGATACATAGGCATGATTTAAAAAATACCACTATGAATTCTTTATACAATGCTACCACGTGCCATCTATCAATTTACAAGAGACGTAGTGCTTAAGAGTTGCATAATTATTAGAGAAAAAAATGTTCGCAACCAATTATACATTCCAAAAAGCCAGCCGGCTGCATCCTTCGCAGAATTACTTGTTTATAGCCAAATAATTATTTTTATGAGAAATTAAACCTTCCTATTTCAGGTAATGTATTTAATGAGTTATATAGGTACCTACTCAGGAATCTTAGCTGTTTATTTCATTACTAAAACAATTTGGTGTGGTAATAGCAACTAGGTAATTGGATTATATGTAAAAGTAATAAATTATAAAATTTAATATTTATTGACTCAAAAAATATGCGATTGGACACACTTTAAAACAACACCCGCTAAGAAACTGCTCTCAATAGTAAAAGCGATCAATCTTTATGATTTTCGGAACTGACGTTGTTCATGATGACTACAAAAGTGCTGTTTTGTATTAAGTTTTTTAAAAAATTTGTATTTTAAGATCATTACTGGATTTTGCATATCTGTGTTTTTGGTAGTCTCGCAATAGTATGTCATTAAAAGAAACGAATATTGTTAAGAGTGAAAAATATTTGTGCTATATTTTTTCTTATTCATTCATATGATTTAAATTAAATCATTTAATAAATATGACTACTAAACATTTTAATTGATAGGTTTCTCAATTCCTTTACCTTAACAATTAAAAGCATCGATACCTATTTCGATTTGACAATGGGAATCGAATACGGAGTACCATAGAATCGATAAGTTTTGTGATTCCAAGTTTTTAGGTGTTTTTTTTCAAAATATTTATTTTTAAAAACGTACAATGTCTTCTCCTGTACCGAAATCACCAGAACAAACTGATAAAAGTAAAAAATATGACAGACAATTAAGGTACATTACATTAGGAAGAAAACATTGAATGTGAAATAATTGTTTTGTTTATAATTTTTAGGTTATGGGGTGATCATGGACAAAAATTGTTAGAACATTCAAAGGTATGTTTAATTAATGCCACTGCCCTGGGTACTGAGATTTTAAAAAGCCTTATATTGCCTGGTATTGGATCATTTACAATTGTTGATGGAGAAAAAATTACAGAAGAGGATATTGGATCAAAGTAAGTTAAATAAGTATTTTGTAAAAAGTAAAACACTGTTAACAAATGTAACAGCATATGTTTGAGTACAATAATTGAAAAAACTAATTATTTTAAGTAAACAACATCAAGCTACAATTTAGTACCAGAACAAATTCAAATAGCTTGCTTAATAAAATATTCCAAATAGGTGTTGTTAAAATTGAGGTTAAAATTATCTACTTTATTTGTGTTTCGACATGGTTAATATCACATATTAAACATAAAGTTAAAACTCCAAAAAATTTTTACTACAAACTAAAAATGATTGGTTAATGTTTTACTGCACACCCAAGATGCCCTACAATGGTGGTGAAATGACAATTAAAATTAGTAATTTAGTAGTTTGTTACATACTGCACCCTCTTGCAAAATTGTCCTAGGACTGACAACTTGTATTTAAGTTTTAAAATTAATGACTAATAACAATAAAGTTTAAAATTAAAGACAAAAATACTATTCATAGTATCCAGGGTGTCTTTTTCTTTTAATTCTTGGCTCATTATAAATACTTTTTTATTTGCATACATGTTCTCATCTTCTTAATGATTCTCCAAAAATTATCAATATAATGCAGAATAATTACTTATTAAACTCTTAAATACATTTTTTATAGAAAATTTAACCTTTTACTGTTGTGTTTTAGGTACATTTTTTATTAGTTTCATAAAAAGTATCAACTATATGATAAAATATCAAGCTTTTTATTTTAAATATGCACAAACTATTTTGCTTTGCTGATAGTATGAAAATGAAGCATTTAAATGTTACACCTATTATATCTTGAAAACAGTTGATTACACATCAAAAATACTTTTAACTCTGCAGCAGTCGCGCCTAGTCTGACAGACCCTTCGTCTATACTTTTTCTATAATTTAAACATCGGCAGAATTACATCGTCGCTGTTCATAGTACCTTCCTAAAACAATATTATCTACAGCCCTAATCAGCAGCAATGAGATTCAACCACTGACCTTCAAGATATAGGGGGTAGAGGCCTGGATGACTATGAGCGGTGTAAGTATACAAGTTCAGTCTTGAACTAGTATTTAGACGGCAAGGTGCTTGTTTTTAAGTTGTTTGATGTTAAAATTATTTTATAGTGAGTAAAAATGAAGATGAGGAGTCGGAGAATAAAGAAGATGCAATCGAAGTATGAAGACGACTCTGGTTCGGAACAAGTAGGTGATTCTAGTACCGATGAAATAGAAATACCAGAAAAAAAATTAAAAGTTCTTATTATAACGTACATGATAAAGTTACAACGTTGAATAAACATTGCCCAAGTAAACGGATTCGTACTCTGAAATCGAATATTACCATGAAATTGCCTAGCATAGCTAATTTCGCAAAAAAATCAACTTCTGTTTTAGAGACCTGGGAACTCTTTTTTCCAGAGCAAATGCTGAACATTATTATAGAAAATACGAATAAGTAAATTAGACAAGTAGCAAATAATTATTCAAGAGAAAGAGATGCTAGACTCATAGATGCAGTGGAAATAAGGAGTCATTTGGGTTTGTTGTATATCAGCGGATTTCTAAAAAGCAGTCGTCCAAGTGTGGGTGATTTATGAGACAAATCAAGTTGTGGCGTTGAAAGATTTTCTACCTGTCGAAGTACTCCAAAGAAGAGGAGAGATAGCAGGTACTTCTGCTGATCTACCTAGAGGAGATCCCGATAGACCTAACCAGAGAAAAAGATGTTACCTTTGTAAAAAACAAAGCAAAACAAGATTTTATTGTGAAACTTGCAAAAAATTCATTTGTCTCAAACACTTGTTCTACATTTGCAATATTGTATATAATCAAATTTTAATACCAAGGAACATAATAAATATTATTATATTTATATTTTATGTTATATTATATTTTAAGATTTAGTGTGTTGTATTTCTTTTATTCTTTTCAGTTTTAATAAAATAGTTTTAAAATGTAATAAAACATTTATTCTATTTTATGTAATAAAATACTCAATTATTTTTTTTTCATTAAAAATTATGAAATCATAATTTTTACAAATTTGATTGATCAAAAATAAAATTTCAAAATCTTCTCAAAAAAGACACTAAATAAATAATGGGCCTGAGAGACTAGGTGCGACCACTCGTGTTATTTTACGGGCGCGACCGCTGCAGGGTTAAGAAAACATAAGTTAAATATTTATAATACCTACCCTATTTATAATACCTAATTAATTAAACATTGGTTTTTAAAAAATGAATTCTTTGAATTTTTATAATCCTCTACATGTTATTTGGTATATCTTATTGCTTTTATTTTGCATATTTTTCAGGCAAAGTAAACAATCTAAAAAGAATGCATTCACAAACTCTTAAATAAAAGCTTGCATGAAAATGATAATTTAATACTTTTAAACTTAGTTATTTGGTTGTATAAATGAAATTATGTATAAGATGTGTTATTTATATTTTTTCTTTGTATCTTTCTGTTGTAGTTTTTTCTTAGAAAGTGACAGTATTGGCTTGTCTAGAGCACACATAGCAACACAGTGTTTATTAGAACTAAATCCAGATGTTAGAGGTGATTTTATTGATGAATCACCAGAACATGTTATGTCTCATACTCAAGATTTTTTTAACAAGTTTACAGTTGTTATTGCTACAGCTTTACCTGAAAAGTAAGTTATGTGTAATTTGTATTCTCTGGTTAATGACAATTTCTAATTGAATTAGTTATTTTTAAGTAGTTTATACTTTTTATTAACCTTAGTTGTTTTATTCACAATATTACAAGCCAAAATTTTGCTATTTTATTATTTATTTTAAAATCTTGCTTATATTTTAGAGTTCTTATTCCTCTATCAAGGCATTTGTGGGAATCTGATGTTCCGTTGATAGTTTGTAGGAGTATAGGTTTCTTAGGTTACATAAGGTTACAAGTAAAAGAGCATACAGTCATTGAGACACATCCTGACAGTGAAAATCACGATCTAAGATTGCTATCACCTTGGAGGTCTTTGAAGGAGCATCTTGATAGTATTGATGTCGCCATGCTAGATTCTAAAACACGTAGTCACACTCCAGCATTAGTGATATTGTATTATTATTTAAACAAATACAAAGAACTAAATGGGGGTAAGTATCAAAAAAAAAAAAAGAAATTAATGGAATGTTTTTACTTTAAATTCTCAAATGATTACAATGTAATTGATTGGGAATATAAAAAAAAGTTACTAAATTAAGTTTGGTACATACACCAATTTTAAAAACTAGCTCTTCATTTTCTAATAGCTTTAAGTTTTAGTTATAAAATTTAAATCATGAGTTAAAACACAATCTTTTAGACCATATTGGTAGAATTTCTATAATATATCATTTGACTGTGTTGGCTTAAGGGCTTGATTAATAGATTAATTAATTTGAATAAGTTGTAAGTTTACTCATCATCAATTAATCCTCTGTATCGGACTGTATGTGGGAATTGACTAGAGACTTTGCAGTCAAAAGAGAAACGATTCAAAAATATTAGAACCAATGTGTAAATAGAAAATCGACTTACCCAATGATAGACTCTTGTAGATTCTGAGGTTTGGATTTATATCTCAAAATATATCTCACTCTAGATCTCTTTAATCGCGATTGAGTTGACGAGATTAAAATTCAATACTTGCTCAAATTAATATGGCTAAAATATCTTCTTTTGAAAGTTAAGTATTTTGCGAAAACAATGAAAGTGTGTAATTCACTTTTAACATTAATGAAAAACAATTTGAAGCTAACTGCTTCAAACAAAACATACAAACGAAATACAAAATATCTTAAACATGTGAATTAACATGTGGTAATCACTGCAAAAACAAAATGGAAGATATTGTTTTGAACGGAGATTGGAATGCTAATGAATGCGGGGGAATAAATGGGTACCTCTGCAAATATGCGGGTGATGCCAGCGCCATACATAATTCCACAGATCCAAGCTCGGTAGTGGAAGTAGGTACTATCCACCAGATAGCAGTAACTGTTCTATTCTCTCAAATTAAACTAGGTACATTAATTAAACTTATGGCGCAAACAGACTGTCTCATAAATTTAGTACAATATATTGTATTCCTCCAAATCCTCCAAAACAAATTATTTTGTTTTGATTATAAATGTATAATTTTTTTCTTTACAGGAGCAGTGCCTAAAACTAGACACGAAAAGGAAATTCTCAAAAAAATGATAAGAGAAAGTCCAGTGGCCGATGAAGGTTGTGTTAGAATTTTGGAAGAAAACTTTGAAGAAGCCATTCGATATGCAAATACTTGTCTAAACTCGCCAACCATTCCCTACAACGTTCAGGTACGCACTAGATCGCTTTTAAAAATATATAATAATATATTAAGGGTAAAAACACACGACGCGTTTTGTGCCGAGTCGGCGGTCGATTCGGCAGCTGACTCGGCGTCTGGTTGTAGTATTTTAAATTGTATGAAACAGACGGTGCATCACCTATTCGGCAACCGCGCGTACTCTGCCGAGCATCGTGCACCGCGAGCGGTTGTACGACTGGAGTCGACACATCATAACCTGTTCGTATATGGGACGAAACAGACGTGAGCGTTTGCGAGGCGGTTTGAGTGTAGTCGGTGTTTCCAGAATATGAAAAATTTGGACGTTGAAAAATTAATTAATATGGGATATGCGTTCTGGAGATTACTCCGACAAAATAAAAAGGAATCGTTATTGGGAAAAAGTAACCGAGGCATTTCTCGATGAGGCTACACTGGAGCAGAAAAAAGAATTGATAGTAGTTCCTTAAATGTGTCTTTCGACATTCTGGTGAAATTGAAAAATTTTCCTGGATCTTCATTCAGTTCATTATATAGCGAATAAAACTATTCCCTATTTTTCCTCTCACTTATCATTGGATGTATCCAATATTTGTGTTTATTTTTTTTTTAATTCTATTAAACAGCACGCCAATGGTCGTTAGAAAAAATAAATCATCACTATCATCAGAAGAAGCCATCGCTACTCTACGCAAAATTTGACAACAGCACAAGAAATGACTGAAAACTTTTGATGGTCGCTAGTTGCGGTGACGCAGTGTGTGTTTTGAGCCGCTTCTTCGCCGATTCGGCGAAAACCGCTCCGTCTGTTTCTACCCTAAGGGTCTAACTTTGTTGATCGGGTTAATCGAGATTCAGGTTATCAAGTTATGGTACATTAAAATCTGTCATTTATCATGTTTTTCATTGTTTTGGAGTGACGGAACTTCGGTTCTTCCTCTCGTCTATGCGGCGATCGTGTTGAACTGTTGGTCTGGACGGATAGAGCTTCGGTTCTTCCTCTCGTCCATGCTGTGGTCGCTCTGAACTGGCGGGGATTTGATTCTTTTCTGGTGGCTTCTCGCTAGGCAAGAACTGTAGCTGGTCGGCTTCGTAGGCTTGACTGACTAAACCAATGCTCGCGTCATGGTGGTCAAAGTGGGCAAACGATATACACAAAAGGCAACGCGTATCGGAGACGGTGGTAAACTATATTCGATGCGAATCAAATATTGGCAAAATGTATCTCGAAAATAGTTACTTCGTTACAAAATAAATGGTATTTGTTGGCATTTTATGATACCAATTCTCTCCAATTTTTCTTTGGCCATTTTGTGTTGATTTTTTACTTCTAGTGAATAATGGTCTGTTAATTGCATGTGGGTAACGTGCACGTGACGTTTTATTTTGACAACGGTGGTCATAGCGACGTCACTGCTTGAAATGACACTGATGTCAAAAAGTAGCCACGTGCTACACGTCTACCATTTAAAATAAATAATTTCCCAAACGTAACAATTTTCTTGAGATTATTTAAATCATCGATCTAACATTTGACGTAAAATATTTTTAAAATCACTTTGCAGATTAAGATTTTAATTTTTTTTTAAATATTTTTTCTTGTAGGAAATATTAGATGACGATTGTTGTAAAATATTAACACACAATAGTTCGTCGTTCTGGATAATGTGTGCCGCTCTCAGAGAATTCGTAGGATGTGAAGGTGCCTTACCTGTTCGGGGAAGTTTGCCAGATATGGCGGCGGATACGACGAGCTACATTTCTTTGCAACAGCTGTATCACAGACGAGCAGAATCACAGGCGGAGATCATTTACAGGCGAGCATCAGACACAGCGAGAGATTTAGGTCTTCCTTTGGAGGCCATCAATCAGGCCGAGGTATTTATTACATAATACGAATAACATAGTGTATTTTATGAAAATGTACCTTCTTTAGGTAAAACTTTTTTGTAAACATGCAAGTGAACTTCACGTGATACGAGGTAGTTGTATAGCCAATGAATATGAACGCACTCAATTAGATCTTTCTTCCTATCTGGAGGATCCCGACAGCTTGATGTTCTATTACGTAATTCTGAGAGGTTTGGAAAGGTTTATCAGTGAATTTAATACATATCCTGGACAGTTTGACGATCAGGTAAATTAGTATTTTACAAAATGCATCTAAAAGTGTTTAAAAAACAAAATCTTGGTCAATTTTTTTATTAATTTTGCCACCGCATATTCTGAAACTGAAGTTCTTGGACCTGTAGCCACATAGATTCACTTAATTAAAAATGTCAACTTTTAAACAATAATTGTTTCGTTTTGATGTGTTTTAATGTTTGGTGTAGTAATAAAAAATAGAGACTATGTATAAGTGTTGCGTCGTATGTAATCTCAGCTCTTATGATTATTCGGACGTTACCAAAACATAAACAGGCATTTTTTGTCTGGGTGTTTGTCCAGGCACATCTCCGAAATAACTAAACGGATTTTAATGCGATTTTCATGGGTAGATAGTGCTTGGCTAGGAGCAAAATATAGGCTTTATTTTATTTAAATCGGATGTTAGAGAAAAAATGTATTCTTATTTAAAGGCCTTTCTAGCCTGAAAAGTTACAAGGCAAAAAATAATTGCTATCGTCGAAGTCCTATAGATGTCACAGCAGAAACGAACAACAAAGTTCAAAAGAAAAAAAAATAAATTCGATTAGATTTTATTTAGTGTTATGGTTTCGTTCCTAAAAAATCAATAGTCGGCGCTGTTTATTTTTAGAACGCGCTATAGAAATGTTTACAACAATCCACCTGACCGGCATCATTTTAAAATTTAGTTCCTCAAAAATTCACTAGACGTCACGGTTTATTTTCAAAACGGTATCGGATTAGTCACCGAGGCATCGACTTACCAGGCGCACTGTGTTAAGAGGTAAATTAGTAAATTCCCCTAAAATTTAAACTCGAAATTTTTTTGTTTATTAGTCTTAGCACGATGTCCATAACTAAGTATAATTTGATCCACTTTGTAAATTTTTTCTCTTTCGTGTCTTTTAGCTATCGATAATAATTCCGGCTTGAAGCAATACTGTGGAAATTAAATATTTTTGTTTGTTAACCATTCATATTTTCTGTAACGTCCAGGAGTTTGTTGGTTGCTTATTTAAAATTTCCGAATAGTACGGAGCATTATCTAATAAAATGACAGATGGTTCATGTAACGATGGTAATAGTTTCTCTTTTAAATATATCACAAACATCTCTATATCCATATTGTCATGATAATCGGTCGATTTTGATTTTACGAAAATAAAAAATCCGCCCCATCAACAAAACCATGCTTTCCACCTGCATGCACAATAATGTGTCTTTTTCCTTCACCGTCGGTGCGTTTTATAGACTTTATGTTATCGTCCTGCCAAATTTTTTTTTGTTCCACCTTAAGCAAAAATCCAAGTTTCGTCCAGATAACCAAATGAAGAGCATTCTTGTTTACAGTGAGTATAATTTTTAAAAATTCAATTCTTTTGTGCACGACTAGTTTTTCACACAAAGCCTTTCGGTTGCCTTCATTTTTAAACTTAAACGCTATATATATTCAAAGACTCATTCTAGATATTTCAAATAAATCTTTTTCTTTTTTTAATATTAAATCTAAAGAGGCATGTTCTTTTTTTTCGCGCATTTTATGCACTATTTCGCAAATTTCAAATTTGTAAGCTTCGGGAAAGTCAACAGTCTTTGGATGTCGGCGGGTTTTATATTTTTCAATATTTTGTTCACCATTTCCATCTTTTACACTTTTTAAAATTGAGGTTAATTTTGTTTCACCAATACCTAATACCCAACTGGTAGCAACGGACCTCCATTGTCCTTTTCCGCAGTAAAATAAGCGTGTACATTCAATATTAATGCATCTACATCTAAAACACGTCGCGGCATTTTCGCGTTCTACACTACGCGTACATACACTACTTGAAATCACAATCGGTACTATACGATTTTAATGTAGGTACCCACTACATTGATAACCCAGGATTACTAATTACTTTTTTAGAAATCTAACGAAAATGAATCAACAATCCAAATTAAAGCTTAATAGCTTAGTTAATTAGTGAAATTTGTTTGGATTACTTACCTGCCTCTCCTGTTATGTACAATAAATAAAGTCATTAAGAACAGATTTGGTTGCAAAATTAACCGTGCTAACAAATAAAAATATTGACCCTTAATTTCCAAACAAAAAAACCCTTATAAAATAAAATTCGTTACCTACGAAATTTGTTTCAAAATATTAGGAGAATTTACTTTCATACTTTTTAAATGTACAGTTGAATACTGGTTATCGAGGTTCTAACGATAATCCGTTACCATCGTATATTCGTGAAATATGCTATACATATAAGTGTTTGCAAATACATAAAAAAAAAACTTGACTGATATTTTTGGGCTGTGAAAATATAATTAATTAATCGTTTCAGGTGGAACCAGATGTTTTGAAACTGAAAGGAATAATAGGTAAACTACTTTCCGAATGGAACTGTTCTCAAGTTCTAAGAGACGAACGAGTCCACGAAGTGTGTCGATACGGAGGAGCCGAAATCCACTCGGTTTCTGCGGTATTGGGCGGATGTGCGGCTCACGAAGTGATCAAATTTATAACGCATCAGTACAAACTTTTAAACAATGCCTTTATCTATGACGCCATTACGTCTAATTCAGCTACGTTTTGTCTTTAAAAAAAATATTGTCCGTGTTTGGATTTTTTGATTAGCTAAATTAAGCTTAACCAATTTTAGAATATAGAAAATTATTTATTAACGTTTCGTTTATTACACATTACATTAACGTTAGAATGAAAATTGTCTTTAAAAATAATATTTAAAATATCAGTGTTATCTGGTGGTCTTGGTGCGACCTAAGAGGTCCACACGACTAACTTCCCAGTGGAAAGAATGAAAAAATGCCATATGTTTTGTTGTTATAATTATCGTTATTATTAAAATAATTTTAAAAAACGATTTCAAATTGTTTATTACAAATTATAATTGTCATTAACAATATTCTGTTTATGTCAACCGTATTCTTTTTAACTTTTTCTTGTATTATAAGCGGGAGCTATTTTTAATTGTTTATAACAATTGAGATTTTTTTTTAATTATTATGTTCAATAATCATTTGTTAGTAACAATATTGAATTGTTATAAACAATGCTTGATTATTACTAACAATAATTTTTCACTCTTCAATGCTATTCTCTCAATACTGACACAAGTTTAAAATTCTCCAATTCCCATTTTTGTCATCTAAAACTATCTCTTTTTATGAAATATTGTCATCATATTTTTCATACAAATAATCCTAACATGCAATAATCATATTATTTAAAAGATCTTAAAACTTTGTATTAAAAATAGAATAATTTTTAAATTGCAAAATTCAGGTAGTTTCCCATTTTTTTCAGTTTTTTGATTCTCCATAAAAAGCAGCTCGACCGATTTTGCTGAAAATCTAATTAGTTCTAAGTTGCGTAATTATGCGTCGAATGCAATTGGTCCCACGTCGAGATAATCGAGACGAAAAATAATTCCGAACGCACATTCGTACATACACACTCACACAGACGTCCACTTAAAAACTATTGTATTCGACTCTGTGGACCTTGAATGTCAAAATTCGGAATTCGCAAAATCGAACCCATTACTATAACTTCCCACTGGGAAGTTAAAAAAATTCTCGAATACTATCTTTTCTTTTTTGTTAAATATTATTTGCACTAAAGATCTAAATTAGGTTTGTTTATTTTATCCCAAAAAAAGAAAAATGATTCGGTTTAATAATTATCTAAGATATTCTTATAATTTTCTAAAATTATTTTTCAAATTTAGTTATTTTATTTTAAGGCATCTGTAGTAGACAAAAAAAGTGATTCTGTAAGTTCACTGTTCGTAATTGTCTTTAAAATGTTAATTTATTTTTATAATAATGTAAATATTATTTAATAACTTTTTAAATGACATAATTTGTTTCTGAATAAATCGACAAAGTAAAACTTTCATAAAAAATAAATATTTAGTTCACAAGTTAAAGTAAAAAATAAATTAAACTTAAAAGTTACGCTTTACAAATCATTTTCTTTATTATTCATTTTATTTCCCCTTTTCTTTTAGCATTTATATTATGTGTGGATACCGCGTACCTAAGGAACCTTTATGCCGTAAGGAGAGATTAGTTAAAGCAGTTGCTCACAGTCTAAAGGCTTTAAATAGTTTAGGTGTCTGAAACTACAGGATGGGCCATAAGTCAGTTGGCAAAAATACAAATTTACTATTGTTACGAATCGCGACCAACATCTTAGAGGCCGGACCTGTTCGGTGTATCATCCGTTCAATGAATGATTCGATGTTATAGGGAAGGCGCGAGAATTGTTTAGAAGCTTTGCGTACGTGTTTTCTGGAAATTTGGGGAACGCTCCATTGCAATATACAATGTGTTAATTTGAAAAGAACCCACCCTTAATATTTCAGAAATGCGACATCTTATTAGCCCATCTTCGTCCACTCCTGCTGAACGTAGGCCTCTTCCAATTGTCTTCAGTGTAGTCGATCTTGGGCGGTTTGGATCCAGTTTTTCCCGACGTGTCTCTGGATGTCGTCTCTCCACCTCGTCTGGGGTCGCCCAACACTTCTTGTTGTTTCTCTAGGTCGCCATTGGTCCACTTGACATCCTCTCTCTCCACATGTCCAGCCCATCTCCACTTATTCCTTGCCGCCGTTTTCATGACGTCTGAGACTTCCGTCCTTTTGTCATCGTTCCTTATTCTATCCCTAAGGCTAATACCCAGCATTGAACGTTTGATGGCTCTCTGACACACCCTCAGGCGATTGACACTTTTTTGTGTGAAGTTCATAGTCTCAAGGCCATACGTCATGACCGGTAGAATGCAGCTCTCGAACACCTTCCACTTTAGATTAATTGGAGTTTTAGGGTTTCTTAGGATGTGAGAGAGGTTACCATACTTTGCCCAGGTAAGGCGCACCCTTCTTGCAATCTCCATCGTTTGGTTTTCAACTTTATTTTATGGCCTAGGTATACGTATTCATCTACTGTTTCAATATTAATGTTGTCTAGGATGACCTGGGTGTTAAAAGGACTCATGATCTAGGTCTTACCTAAGTCTATCTGAAGCCCCACTGCTTGTGATGCTTCTTTTAGCTCCTTTAACATGTTGGTGAGCTTCTCATGATTACTGCTAAACAGGACAATGTCGTCTGCAAAACGTAGATGGCTCAAGTATCTCCCGTCAATGTTAATGCCTTTTAACTTCCAATCTAAGATCTTGAAGACTACTTCCGGAGCCAAGGTGAAAAGTTTTGGGGATACTGAGTCTCCTTCTCTAACTTATCTGTTTATGGAGATTTTTTCTGTGTTGAGGTCTTCTGTTATCTTCACGTGAAAAGTGGCATTCTCGTAACAGTTCTTGATAAGATTGGAGTATCGTGAGTCGACCCTAGCCTTAACCAATTCATTTAGTACTGCCCATTCTTCTACCGAGTAAAATACCTTTTGATAGTCGACGAACCCAAATGCGACATATTAGAATGAAATGCCTAAACACGTCAACTTTTAACTTCAGGGGTACCCTCTCCCTACTGGAGATACCCCTTAAATTTTTTCAAACGGCGTTAGGTATCAATTTATACCTCATTTAAAGGGTCTGTAAATCTCTATTCAATCATACTGTTTTGTCTTTGATACCAGCCTTCCATTGTTATTTAATCGTTGTTGCACTTCTCCCTCTGGGGATACGGGGAAAATAGAATAGATTCCAGGTATGGAATGCCTGCCTGTCGTAAAATGCGACTAAAAGACTCCCAACCCAAAGTGTCATGCATCCCGTGCTGATGGATGCATGGCAATGGGGGAGCACCGTAGCTAACGGAGCCTACAGGAAACCGGGCGAAATCCTGTAGTAGACAGCCTTAGTCCTGTGCAGGGGGCACCACAGGGCCGGACCATCCCTTCCCCTATACTCGTGGACTGCAAAGAAGAACCGAGAAACGCTGGCAGACCGTAATCACGTCAAACTGATATGGGTTTCAGTAGTTAACTTTCTTTCTATTCACTGTTCTCAGATAACAACCTTTAAATATAAAACGTCAGGAAGTCTCAAATAAGTATTGACCGGAATGGAGGTTGCATATAGCCGAGTACTGCTAAGCAGAGGCTTAAGGCTTTAAAGTGGAATAAAAAGAACACAAATAATAATAATTTATTCGTGTAGTAAGGTGACAGTAACAAATAGATCTTATTAGCAAAACTTTCATTTTCCAATGAAGTTAAATTATGGTCATATTTTAAAAAATATTTTTGCAAATAAAATGGTTTAAACCTCTTCTTTATTATTTTTTTTAACTTTGGTCATGTTTTAAACATATTTTCGTTTTTCTACAAATTTCTAGTACATCACTTGTGTAATTCAAGTAGGCCGGAAACCTACGAACCTTGGCTAACCATAACAAGGTTACTTTGTCGTGGGTGCTAGGGCATAAAGGTATTTCTGGTAACGAAGAAGCGGACAAACTAGCTAGGCGGGGCTCTGGTTGTAGGGCTTTGTACCAGACACTGGTTTCTAAGGAAACATCTGCTCAATATAAGCGTGTCTGACACAGAACCTATATGCGGTTTATGTAATGAGGAGGAGGAAACAGCCACTCATATTATCTTCGAATGTAAAGCCACTGCCCAGTGGAGGCACTACCTGGGGTGTATACAAGACCAAGGGAGTGATCCACCTGTGGCAATAGCAGTACAAGAGCTTCTACTCCTTAACAGGAGAATTAAAGAACTGGGAATAAACTAAGGAGCTGGAAAGGTACAAAAAGCAGACAATGCTGAAGTGCCTAGGGAAAAATTAGACCTCTTCCACAACTCCTATTTATTCATTCATTCATTTAACTCAAGTAGTCTCACTTTTAACTTAGAGGATCCATTAAAACATTCCACAGCAAAAAAATGGGAATATAAAACACTTGTTAAGAATAAATACAGGATATTTACGAAATTAGTCCATTGTGTTCTTCTGTTTAGGAAAGCTGCATCTTAACATTATGAAAACGAAATGATAGTATTATTTACACGTTTTGTATAACAATGATTAATTAAGTATTTATTAGGTACATTTTTCCCCTGAAAATTTTATTTTCACGTTCATAATAATGCTGGGTGTGTCTTCCTAGAATAATAACCACCTGATTCCGACCCCAATTTAAAATTCTAAATGTTTAAATTGTGTTTAAACGTGTTTTAAAATGATGTAATATAAAATTACCACAAACCTAGTTTTATCCTAAGCTACGCCACTGCATAACTTGTGATTTTTTTATTTAATCTTTGTCATTGAAATACAATTCCTGTTTATTTGTAAATATTTAACAAATTTAGCATTCAACACACTTACCTGTGAAATGTTATAGCAGTACTTTTTTGTTTTGGTGTCGGGCAACATCCACAAGATGAACTATCCACATTTGTTGTTATTGTCTCAGTAATATAGCAATGTTTTACCACCAATTTATTTAGAGGTCAATAATGGTTAACTAATAAGTATTATAAGTAACGAGTGTGTTGAGAATCGTGGCAAGAATGAAATGGCAATGGGCCGGCCATATAGCGAGACAAGACCAACATAGGTGTACACACAGGACCTTGGTTTGGCGCCAGAGAGAAACCAAGCGAAGCGGTGGCGGGACGATATCCGGAATATCGCAGGAAAAACTGGCTTCAGGTTGCTAGAGACAGAAGGGCATGGAAAGATTTGGAAGAGGCCTACATCCAGGAGTGGATTAACACAGGCTGAAGAAGAAAAAGAATAAGTATTTACACTAAAGCACACAACAAAGCCTTGCCACACTAATTTTAACCGTTATTAAAACTTTAAAATGCTTAAGTTTATAAAAAGTCCGCTCTAATAACACATTCACTGGAAACATTTAAATAATAGAGTCATACGTGATGGGTCATGAAGGTCGTTTCCGTCGCACTTTTAGCACCCATGCAGAGTAGCAATGCTCGTTTCTGTTCGTTTTATATTCAAGGATAACAACCACATAGAAGACTAGACTGCGGCTCTATATGCGAGAGTTGGTTCCCGATGAGAAAGAGACAGTCGATCGAGAGGTTGTCTCGTGCTTTCTCTAATGGGCGAGGTTTACGCCTGATTCTCGGACCCGATCCCTTCACTCAGATAGCCGCGTGCCTCTCGGGCGTAAGCTCTACCCATTAGAGAAAGCACGAGACAACCTCTCGATTTACTGTCTCTTTCCCATTGGGAGCCAACTCTCAGCACGGGGACCCGCAGTCTACTCTCCTATGTCTATGATAAAAACAAACAACATAACCTCAAACTGTTAGTTTTAACTAACTTATAGGTATTGTATATTAGTTCACGACTGATTACCACTACACTAAGCAAAACAAATTTTAAGTATTTCTATTAAGGGCCACCCTTACATGCTGTAAGGATGTCACTTATTGACTCAATTAAAGAAGATACTAAAGTAGACAATAGTCCATGGAAGTATCTCAAAAAAGAATCTGCGACCACTACAAATGAAACAAAAGAATTTTAAAAATTTACATGCAAACATTTTTTTAAAAATTATTTATTGTTTAATTTTTAATACTCTCCACCATTTGTCGTCCTAAATAACAAAGTAACATTTAATAAAATCAACCTTACAAGTTATATCACTGTAAAAAAGTTAAAACAATAGATTAAATATGACTTTTCAATCTTTCACAAACCATTATCTTCGTTATTATTTAATTTTTCCTCTTCTCTTTTTTTCAATCTCAAACATTTAACACACTCAGTTTTTCTTTTATAGCAATGTTTATGGAAAACAGAAGAACAATTACTGCAAATAAAACAATTTGTATCAAAAGGAAATAAAACCTCATCATTTGAACATATTTGACAAATATGTCCCCTCCCTTTACAAATTTCACAATTGAGTCTAATATGTGTAGAAAAAATATCCACTATAGTTTGTAATTTAAATGGCAACTCTCCAGATTGTACGTCTACTAAATCTTGCAAACTGTATATTTCAGAATTGTCTAATAAATATGGACTATCTACGTACTTCCATAACAACCGTTCCTCATTTGCTATTCTACAAACCGACAAATATTTCTTCATCCCTAATAAGTCCAGCCGCAACCTCCGAACTAAATCCAATTTGTGTACGCGCGAAAATAATTTTGGATTCATTTTGTTTACGTTTATTAAAGGCCTTTTCGATGTTATTTTTAAAAGTTGTAGCGCTGCTTGGGACACTGGCTGTGGGTCCAAATCCCAATTATGAATTACTCTAGCAGGAATGATCGCTGAACCTCCCCAATGGCATGCAGCACAAAAATATTTGCCGCTATAGTCGCATCTTCGAGCTTCCGACCAATTCTTATCTAAAAAACAAAAATTAACATATCAATAAAAGTGTAATTTGGAATTAACAGCCCAGCATCCAATATTTAGTCTATACTTTATAAGCTGAATATTAAATAAAGCTGTAAGAATAATAAATTAGTAAAATTTTAAATATTTATTAAAATTACCAATACACAATCATTTTTATGGAAGTTATGGATCATTAAAAAAACTATGTCTATCCTGTGGTATAAACATTAAAACTGTTAATTAACAACCATGCACAAACAACTTATGTGTAATCAATTACCTGGAAACAATAATCTACCAAGGCAACTTAGTCCTGTAGGTGCAGCTAGCAATACATAAAGTAACATGTTTATAAATATTATAGTACAGAAAATACAATATAATCAATAAAAAATACCATTCTCAATTTTAAATTTATGGAGTATCATTCTATACCAGTGACACATTTCTTATTAAAAATGATTTGTACCAGAAATGTACCTTTAATACTTTCAAAATTTGACAGAGTGGGATTAAAACATCTACAAAACTCACCGATTGCCAAATAACCCTGCTTGACAAGTACAAGGAAGTAAGTTAGAGAGCTCTAACAGATTATTATCTATGTGTCATTAAGTGGGTGTTATTTGCTGCTCTAGTATTTTTTCAAAATACAAATGTTCAATGGGCAGATCTCTGCGGAAAAGAAAGAGGTAATTGTATATGTAATTAATTTTATAAAAAACGGGGCAAAACGTGGCTTGGAAATTTTAATTAAGAGTTTCCGTCGCCGAGTATTAACTGCGACAGGAATACCAAAAAGTTATATTGCAGTATTTGCAATAAGGCTCAAGGACACAGGTAAACAACCTTGTATTTCATCTCCAAAAACATCTAACGAAAGGCGTCGCTCTAATGGTTTCATTTCAGAAGGACAGGGACAAAGCAAGAAATTGTAAATAATTTTCCTACATTACAATTTAAGCAGTATTACAAAAAGTAGGTGATAAACAAGTAGGTTTTGAGGGTAGTAGTCAACGTTTAGGAAAGATAGCCTTTGAATTAGGTTTTCAGTGGCAAAAAACATCCGCTAATGTGGATATGTATGGAAAGTTATGATGTAAGGTTAAAGCGTATAGAATTTTTAAGGTAGTTCCCGCGTGCTACAGTATAATCCGAGCATTTTCTATTGTCAGAAATTAGAATTATCGACATATACTTACATCAGATATACATTTTTGGTGATCTGGCAACGTTGCTCTGAATGCACTATGATTTATTTATATTATCCTAGTTTATATATTGTTTACGTCACGTTTTATATTTCACTAATAATTCATAATGCCTAAACAATTGTAGTGTACTCCTATGTATTGCAAAAAAACTTTTCGTTATCTTCTTTATTTTTATTGGTTATATTTTGTTAGATATAGGTCTTGTTAAAAGTCGTGTTATTAAGTAGAATAAAGCCATAATTCAGGACTTTTATTCTTAATTTAGTTACAAAAATTAAGACACAAAACCATAGAAAGCAATTTTAAAAGATGGAATTATAAAAAAATTGAATAATTAACTAACTGATTACGTTTCTCAAACAAACATTCATTAAATTATTTCATTTTATTACACTTAATATTAAAAATATTACATGATTCTATATAATTGTTTATTATTTAAAAAAATAAAACAAAAGTTGATTCTAATATAAATATATTAATACTTTTATATTTTTTTTATCTTGGATATAAAAATAAATTTCTCCTTTATTTACTATTAATTTCATTCAAGTGAAAACAAAAATTTTTCTATGTATAAATATATTCATATCACTACAGATTTGATTCGCACAATGTTGCCAGATCACTTCTTACTAATAAATCAGCTGCTCGAAGTTAGTAAATAAATAATACTTTAAATTATTATATCCTTAAAACTAAACGGTGAAGTGTAAAGTTCTATTGTTTAATATATTAAGAAAATATTTTTTTATATTATTTTTATTTATATTTTTTTTAAATTATGTCGAGTAATTGTTTTGAAACAACAGCAAATAGTTTGGTGGGCTCAAAATGATACATGCATTTTACACATAGACATAGGAGACTAGACTGCGGGTCTATATGCGAGAGTTGGCTCCTGATGAGAAAGAGACAGTCGATTGAAAGTTTGTCTTGTGCTTTCTCTAATGGGCGGTGCTTATGTTTGATTCGCGAACCCGATCACTCCACTCAGTTATCCGCGTGCCTCTCGGGCGTAAGCCCTGCTCTCGACAGTCTCTTTTCCATCGGGAGCCATCTCTTGGCACAGGGACCCGCAGTCTACTCTCCTATGTCTATGATTACACCATATGGGAATTAACCTTAAAAAATGTGAACTTTGACATCAAATATCTCGCTTTCTAGATGATCAAAAATTCTAGTTTTGATATTGGATAGCAAACATAAGCTGTAAAAAAAAAATTAAAATCCGTCAAAAAGCGGGTTCACGCTGGAACTACCTCAAATATAAATTATCGTGAGGAAGAAAGAAATATCATTTATACCGATGAAACACATTTGCACAGTTTTTATTCTACGATGTATTGATGGATAAACTCATTAAGAACCAATATTTTTTTTAGTTTGTTATTGGCGTAACCAGCAAACCTTAATGATCTCAAAAGTATTCATTTTTATTAAGTTTTAATTTCAATAATTTTTTTGATGGATAAATATTTGGAAACCATTACAAAATATTTACGATGAGCCATTTGGTGGAGAGGGGTCAACAGCAGTGTGCCTTTCATTAGTAACTTATTTATTTAATGAATGATCGTTGTTTTATTAGGTAGGTAGAGATTCATAAAATTATTAATTAAATGTTAAATACGTTAACAATAATTTTTATAGATGAATATGTACTTACCAATTGGTAATGGACATTTACATTCAGCACAACGATACCTTTGTGCAGAAAGCCCTACTTCTGGACAAATTTCAGATTCAAAACATGCTTTTTCACTAGCAATCACATGAGCACATTCGCGGATAATTGAAGCTAAGCACTTGTGGTGACAAGCGTATTCACAATCTTCACACTGGTACCAAGCCTGAACCACACTCCTACAAATAAAATTTCTTTGTATTTTTTATTAAACTTCTTTTAAACTATGTGCAAACAAAACTATTACACATTTCTTAGCCAAGATCCAATAAAAAAGGATGAGTCAGCAAAGAGCTAGCCTATAGTAAAAAGTTTCCTAGACCCCTCTGTAATGCTTATGATACTATTACGACTTGCTAAGTCGGTTCCTGTTACCTTGAGGCGAAAGCGCGTCGACCACAATGGATATTTTAGGAAAGAATCTTCTCGTTGGTTCCTCGTTCTTCCAAAATGAACGTCCCATTCTCGAATGGTTTGTTTGCCAATATAAAAAGAAATATTGTCAATAGAGTTTTAGTTTAGTTTAAACTGAAGTTTTAATTTTGAAGTAATTATAAAGTGTTATAAAGAGATTTAGATGGTTTGGATACGTAGAAAGGATGAATGAAGAAAGATTGACAAAACAAATTTTTAAGGCAAGTGTGAATGGACAAGTTGGTAGAGGTCAACCTCGGCGAACATATCTTGATCAGATCAACATTGTTTTAAAGAAAGGCCCCGTCAAGAATACCAACAACCGACGAGCATGTATGAGAGCACTGATGAAATTAGAGGAAGCAAAAGATGTGTGTAAGAACCGTAGCAAGTGGAAGGAAGTGGTCTCTGCCTACCCCAATGGGAAATAGGTGTGACTATATGTATGTATGTATGTATGTAAAGAAATTGTAATTATCTAAGTGATTTATAAAGTAAGAAATTATTGTACAGGAAGATTAGAATAAATTGTTTAGTTTTTAAAATCATCGAACCCAAGAGTAAATACTGTAAAAATACCATATAAACTTTTTTTAAAAAATTAAATATTAAGATAATATAAATGAATTACCATATTGTTCCAGTACAATGATCACAATATTTAGATGAAGTACTTCTAAGAAGGGGCTGTAAGTTTAAATGATGTCCTTTTATTACCCTTTTAGATACACCACTTGAATGATTTCTTGGATGCCTAAAAATAATTTAAACTGTAATATCTCCAATATTAACCAATATAGGTTTAAATAGATTTGTTGCAACTAAAAGTATTTATAAGTGTATATTATTATAAAATATAATTTATGGGAACAAACCTTTACAAACGTTTTTTATTTCTTATTTAACATTTAAAGTCATTAATAATAATAATTAGTGATTTCTGACATATTTGTTTTATTTTATTGCTTTCAAGAGATACAATATTAAAGAAGTACACTATCAACATATTTTTATAAAATTACATCTAAAATATAAAGCAAATACATACAAAGGGTCACCCATGGCATCTCTACATTCTTGTAAACGGAGACGTAATTCTATTAAATGCCTAACAATCCATTTGCGTTCTTCTGAACACTGATCACTTTCTAAAACCAAACTTTTACAACGACTTATGGCTTTCAGTAAATCTTCTTCTGTTGCTTCCTAAAAAAAGAAAATTCATTAAAAACACAGAGTAAATATTAATAAAGAATTTAAATAAACACATTACAGTACAAAAATCCAAACAAAAAATTGTCAACACTTACTTATAGAATGTCATTACATAATTCATAGTTTTTATTCAGCTAATTAAATATACTACACTACACTACATTAATTCATTAATATTTAGTTAAATACTTCAAGCAAAAGTAGTATTTGCAAGAAAATAATATTTTAATGTACCTAACCTAGCATAGAGAAGAGGAACGGGATAACCTAGCTTATTATTTTATTTCTAAAATGAATTATTTAAACATGCAAGTTAAATTATGCTAATCATTGTTTTGTTAAATGTCAAGTATTGTATTTTAATCACATTTTTATCATAATATTTACCTTATTTAGTGCCAATTTTAACTCCTCAGAAGCTAAATTTGGAGGAAGAAATTCATCACTTCCAGAAATTGTTGACGATGGACTAGAATCGATAACTCCTGTATTATGTATTGTTATAGTTTCGGACTCGGACATATCTTGTTTATTAAAATATTTTGTATAATTAATTACCATTAAAACAACTGTCCAACAGTATACAAATGAATGTATTTTCGATTGCACAAAAATCGAAAGATCGAATTTCGATTTTCTGCAATAGGAAAAAATCACGTAACGCAAGATGGCGCTGTCAATGACAAAATATCGGATCGAGGAGTGAACAACAAATATTCTGTAATTTGATCACTTGTAAAACCAAAGTTTTTATTAAAGGAAATTTTAGTTATCTCAGAGATTTGAGTTGTATTTTTGTGTTAAACTATTGGGTTGAAGCTGGATTTAAGGTTTGTTTTCGACGTTTCAGTTTTATTGTCGCTGGATTCTTGTTAGATGCCAGTAAAGACCAGGTGTGTCCAGGTATCAATTTTGGTTTGTTCTCAAAGTTTTCCGTCCTGTTGTCCCTGGAATTCTTGTTGCAATGCCTATTAAAGTCAAAATATCAATTTCGGACATATTGTATTATGTGGGTGAACGTGTTTTTGACCAATTAAGGATTATATAATAAAATTCAATTAATTATGGAATGTTGATTTTTCAACACCGGACGGTTCTGGCTAGGAACAGATTCATCTTTCAAACGCGTTTGTGTTGTTGATGTCACTATGAATAATCACAAATAAAATGATAGATCATTATTGGACAACAATATCAAACTTACCACTGAAAAAAATCATCTTTCACAAAGTGCTTGCTGCAAACAAACATAAACTTTGAGATTGGTTTTTCTATCTTTAAGATAATCTTCCATTTCTGAGCTGCCTAAGGATTTGAAGGAAATTTATGCAAAGATATAATCGAATTGCCATAATATGTAGAGCATTGTGGAACACAGCATATTTTTCGCGATTTTATCTCCATATCACCTTTTTTAATCCTTTGCATTAGCGAATTTTGTGGTTTATTAACACCAATTCTTCACTCAAATTCCGTTCAAATATAACACTTTCAATGCTTAAATTGCTCAATATAAAGTTCACTATTCACCCATATAAACTAATGGAGGTTAGTTTGTTGATCACACCTCAAGAAGTTCATACGATCAATAATAGATGTGACCCACTCCATGATATTTCCATATAGTTGCCCAGCAGATGTGAAGTAGCCAAATCATAGACTTATTTATTAAGATAGACTTCGCGTAAAACACTTCAAGATCTGTGTTTTCTTAAAAAAAAGCGTGACAGTGAAAAAACACCGTACTTTATATTTTTTAAATTAGCTCAAATATTTCAAAGACAAGCATTTAACATGAATTATATCTTAATATTTATGTCTATGAGCCAAGTAATCCAAACAAATCTTATTTTTCCAAGTTTTTATCTGTAACCCATGTGACTAAACAGTTCCAATAACTGTGCAGTATAATATTCATAGCCACATTCTCATGATTTTTATGTTTAATGGTTGTTTAATAGTGTGTGAAAATGAAAAAAATTAAAAATAAGGGTAATTTTATTGTGACGGGTGGGATATTCTTACTTGTTTTTACTTAAACTTTAGGTAACTTATTTCTTTCTAACTGCTATACTATATTTGTCTTAAATATTCTATTATAAAGGTAAAGCCTTCACTAGCCTTCACCATTGGAAGAAGTAATAAAATGCCATTTTTATGACTATAATCAATTATATTAGAAGTGTGACATCAAATGGCCCCACCTATAAAAGTTGACAGGTACATTTCTCAAATTAATACAAACTATGCGACTTTTGTCAATTAATTTTTTTATAAATTGATTTAGAAATTATACGAATTATTTATTTATTTATTAAGCAAGAAAGTATTGGTTTTTGAAAGAGAAGAAAGCATGACAGACTGCGAGGTGCTGATTGAAGGAGAAAGAGTGGAACAAGTGAATAAGTTTGGATACTTCGGTTCAAAGTTTACGAGAGACAGAAAGTATGACTGTGACATTGAGCGAAGGGTGTTGGCAGGGAAACAAATGAATAGGGCCCCTACATATCTTTATAAGCAGCCAGAACGTGTCAAAAAGGCACGTCTGGCTGTGCATAGAGGAGTGCTGGTCCCTTCACTTATGTATGGTAGTGAATGTTGGTGGCAGAAGAAGCATGAAAATAAGATTAATGCTGCGGAGATGAGAAGTATAGCCGGAGTGACTTGGTTAGATAAAGTAAAGAATAGTGAGAAGATGTGGAAGGAAGATTGACGAAACAGATTAATAAGGCGAGTGTAAATGGGCAAGTCGGTAGAGGTCGACCTCGGCGAATGTATGCCGATCAGACCGACATTATTTTGAAAAAAGGCCAGGTTAAAAGTACCAACAACCAACGAGTAAGTATAAGAGCACTGATGAAAGTAGAACAAGTAAAATATGTGTGTAAGAACCGTAGCAAGTGGAATAAAGTGGTCTTTGCCTACCCCTACGGAAAAAATGCGTGACTATATGTATGTATGTATTTATTTACACAGGGAACTAGGAAAGTGGGCTCTGTTATTTGTCAGCAGTGATGGTTAAAAGTGCGTGCTATGGCATCTTGGTAACGAAATGATACTCGGGTGGTTTTGTGGTATAACTTTACTCTTGGTTTAGGACTCTTGTACTGGGTGATGATTATCCACATTTTTTGACTATATTCAGCTGATATAGAAAATTTAAAAAAAAAATTAAGACTGGAGGACGCTAAGAGTGGGGCCACTAACGTCCGTTACGGTGGAAGACGTTACTGCTGCGAGGAAAATGCTTGACGCAGATAGGCGAGTGACTTACCACCAGAATAAGGGAACCTAAGGCTTAAATGCACCAGCAATTCTTTTGATTCTAAATGATTATTAGCACGTGACGAAAGTTTGTTTTTTTGGGTGGCGTATAGTCTGACTAAAGATCAGATGACACGACTTGCGAAATGGTATCGAAAAATTGTGACAGGTGAAGAGACTTAGCTGTACTATAATGATGTGCCGATCAAGTCTAACAACAAAGTTTGAGTATTTTGTGATGGGGATACACCTGTAGCAGTCAGGAAATCCAGATCAGTAAAGAAGAAAATTATAGCTGTATTTTTCAAATCGAGTGGTACACTAAACAGTGCCTTCCTGAAGTCATCGACTCTCTCAAGAACTTCCTACCAAATTCAAGAATGGACAACTGGCTCTTTCATCGTGACAACGCTCCAGCTCACCGTGCGAAAGCCTGCACCGAATATTTGACCTCTACAGAACTAAAACTGCTTAAACATCGTACTTCACCTTCAGACTTTGCACCTTTCATCATGAGAAAACGATACTGAAGGGTTTTCTTGTGATGATGACCTTTTGAGGCTTGGGAGAACGAGTTCGCCGTACTCGCTAGCAAGACATGGCAGATGTGGTTTAAGGATTGGTTTCGAAGGATGATGAGATGCATTGCCTGTGATAAAAATTATTTAAAAAAAATTAAATAAATAGAGCTGTACTGCAAAACTTACTTTGTATAAAATGAAATAGGTCCAAATAACATTTTTTTAATTAAACTAGAGCATTTTTTGACCATTAGTTAGTATTAGTTGGTATATTCCGTAATTTATTATAATATTATTATTATTATTTGCGAGTAGACCCCTTAGGATCACGCAAAGCAAAATGATTCGTTTGGGAGGTAGTTTTTCTAATCCTCCAGATTTCTCTCATCTTTTCTCCCATGTCTTCTTTCCTTTCTTGGGACCATTTTGTTCCGGTCTTCCTGGGCACTTTATTCTCTGGTACAACCTTCCATTGGTAAATCTTACGTCTGTATGTGCTTCTGTCCTGTATCTCTTCTTGGTCTATTTGTGCTTTCCGTAAATCAGCCTGTACCTGAGCTATCCATGGTGTCGTCGACTTGACCCCCTTGATGTAAGTTAAGATCTTGTTTGCGAGGCGAGTTGGAGGGAGTCTACTAATATGTCCGTAGAATCTCAATCGCCTCTTTCTTACATCGGCCGCTAGGTTGGACAGATTTTCGGTGGTTTTTCTGGAGTGTAATCTGTAGCCCTTATCTGTGTGTTTGGGTCCCAGCACTTTCCTTATGGTTTTCTGTTCTTCTATTAGGATATACTCCATGTCTCTTTTGGTGGATAAAGACAGGGTCTCACTTGCGTACAGTATTTGGGGTTTAACAACTGTGTTGTAGTGTCTAATTTTGGTGTGTAATGACAAGCATTTCTTGTTGTAAATTTTGCAGGTTCTTCCGAAAGCCATTTTCAATTTCTGAAGTCGTATTTGCTGGGCCATCTTTTCTCCTCCGTTTGGTTCGAGGATCTCTCCTAGATATTTAAAGTGTGTAACTCTATGGATCCTGCCGTACTTGGTGTCAAGGCTCTGAATGTCTATCTTTGAGCAAAAGAACTCGGTTTTCTGGAAGGAGATTTGTAGTCCTACTTTTTCACCACACTCCTTAAGAACTTCTATTTGTTTGGTAGCAGTTGTCCCATTGTCTGCTAGTATTGCTATGTCATCTGCAAAGGCAAGACAAGAGATTTTTAGGTTATCCTTGATCCGTCCGAGTCGCATAGGTTTCCAATGTCCTTGGTTTCTCAGCTCCTTCTCCCATTCTCTGATGACTTTATCCAAAACTAGGTTAAAAAGAATTGGGGATAACCCGTCTCCTTGTCGTACGCCTGTTTTTATTTGGAAGGGTTCTGAGTTTTCTCCCATGAACTTGACTTTCGACGTCGTGTTTGTAAGTGTTAATTTGATAAGTCGTAAGGTCTTGGGGTCGAGTCATAATATTATTCCTAATATTATTTATATTTTAAAAAGATTTTTTTGTATTATTTGTCAGAGATCCCCAAACTTTTTTATCTCGTAGACCACGTGTCAATGTTTCTTATTTTCTATTAAATTATTGCTACACAAAATAATAATTGCTTCTCATGGAAGGCACAAGCACAACGTTTTAATATCGAATTTTCAATATTTAGTTTTAATTTAGTTTGGTTTTACCTAAAATCGTCTTTCTTTATTTTGTAAAAAGCGCTAAAACCATCTTTCACAAGGTAGATATACCTAGTTAAAGTCAGAGATAATTTTTATCTTTTCTTAATTACTTATAGATATGTCATTATTATTAATATATCTATATCTATATCTATATATATATATATATATATATATATATATATATATATATATATATAGATTCATGTGGGTCGATTATGTATCAAAAAACACCTACTCCTCTGGCTATATAACGCATATACTGCATATTGTTGTTACCCAAAATGAGGTATTATACACGATTATGTATCAGATGTAATTCAATGCCTGTCGCGGCATATAGCCAGAGGAGCAGTTGTTTTTTGATACATAATCGACCCACATGAACCTATAATATAGGTGACAGAGAGTGAAATTAGCTGGTTTTTTAAAAAATCAGTTAAACATTTTTCACATCCATTCGCTGTCAAAAAATGTTTATAGTTTACTATAATAATATTATAGTTTTCTATAAATTTTGCATATATATATATATATAATTGGGTCATGATCGAGTAGATGATATTATACAGCAAATCACTACGAGACAGATATTTCACTCGATGGACAGATAACCTGAAGAGGATAGTGACAAATTGGATTGAAACAGCCAGGGACAGAGAGAACTGGAGATGTTTGGAGGAGGCCTATGTCCAACAATGGACGTGAAAGGAGCTGCTTGATGATGAGGATAATCAACCTTCAGATTATTATAAAAAAATTCACATGTTTGACAATGCGAAAAGTCTGGGCTTGATTTTAAATGACTCTTTGAGATGTGAGCACGTCACGATTAATATCCAGATAGCTATTAAGCTCTAAGATACTCATATTATACTCATAAAAATCAAAAAAGTATTTTGTAAAACGTTAATCACAATCATGTATGGAATTAACGAATATAAACATACTTTTCACAAACTGAATAAGTTTAGGTGGCTTCCAATGAACAAAATTCTGTTATACAAATATCCTCCTAACCTTTACGATAAATTAAATTGCTTCGATATACACAACAACAGGAATAGAAATGTAAGGACATGTTCTTCCGACAGAACCTCTATATTTGAGAAAAGTTTGTAATTTAATATTTACAAATTGTTTAATGCGACACCCGATGAATTCAAACAATATAAGATGTATAAATTTTAAAAAAGAACTGAAATCATTTCCACTCATTAATTGCAATTTTCTATAACTGCTTGTACAAGTACCTTCATTATCTTTTGTCGCATCTTCTTCAGAAGAAAATTTACGACCTTTCAGAATTTTTTCCATTTGAGTCACGTAATTCGAATCCTGTATTCAGTGTTGTTTTATGACGACTCGTCGTTCGGCGTGAAAAGCCGATAAAATATCTCGCGATACATTTTCCAGTCTATTTTAAATTATTGTCGTTGATATAACTGTCAGCAACGCCAAACAATTTTCATAAGTAACTGTTTTCACGATAATAATCAATTTTACCAACAATTACTGTAAGGCAGAAAGACAAGAATTTATCTAGCACGTTTCTAAAATAAGTTACATCTTTTTAATAATTTAAATTCCAGAGTATACGTTCACGCCATGACGCTAAAATATTGAGATTCGTATGTGATAGTGTAAAAAGTGTTGCATAACTTTAACAGTCAACGCCCCCTATCACTTTTATCTACCAATTAGAGTGTGGTCGCTAACTTAACATTGAAGAATGATAATAGATTAAACACGGTAGGTGCATTTTGTGTCGGCCATTTTCATTCGTAATCTAGCTTCTTTGAGTTTTTCTGGAAGTCCAACGGAGGTGATCCATTACATACAGTGGAGGAGTAATTATTAGATAGGTGAGAAATCATATAATCGAACTCCACCAAAAAAATTTGACGGCACTACTAAGCAGATTTTTTACGTTATTTAATTTAAAAGTAACATTTTTCCTTGCTATTTATGTTTTATTTGAGCCCATACATGTTGTACGCCTCGTTCTTGCGCCATTTCATCTACTACTTATTTATCTTTATGATATCGTGCTAAAATAGGTAATTCGATTTTTAAAATTGGTTCATTAAATTTAATATTTTTCTTAGCAAGCCAATCTGCTTCGGAAACTTTTTTCAAATTACTACAAAATGTAACTTGCTACTTACTACTTACTAACATTCATATTTTGTTCTCTGGCTCCAAGTCCTTTAAACACATTTCTGATCATGGCTTTTTCTTCGGGTGTTAAATTGCGACGTTTCCTTTTGATATCCGGTTTACCATTACTATTCTCACTCATATTTATGGTGACAAATAACCAAATTTAATTGAAGCTAAATTACTGCAATTCACACCTCTAATTATATCGAAGATCAACGAAGAAATAGAAACAATGTTTATTACCAACTTCAAAACTATGAGTCTTGACGATAAGTACTGCACCAAGGAACCAAGGGAAAGAAGGTAGGAGTTGGTGTTCTTCTTAAATTTCTGGAGGTTGTATGCCTCGGGGAACACCTCCCTAGGCAATGAGTTCCAAAGCCTCGCAATTCGTTGGATGAATGAGTCTTTGGAAAGTGATGTTCTGCAGGTCTCCAAAGTGACCACGAAGGGGTGTGAAGACTGAACTTGACGGGTTAATCTCGAAGATACTGCCAAAGGAGGAACTATTGTTGATATTTCAGAAGAGCATCGCCCATGAAAATATCTATAAAATAGAGACAAATCGCCAACTTTCCTACGGTGTTCCAGACAAGTGAGCGAGTTTGTAAGCGAGGCATCACCGACGAGACGAATTGCCTATTTTTGGACAGAATCCAATAACTTCAGGATATGTTTAGGTGTCGCACTCCAAATATGGGAACAGTATTCCAGTACAGGTCGGATCTGTGCTTTATAGATCATAAGCAGCTGACTGGAGGTGAAATAGCTCTTGGCACGAAACAAAAAACCAAGTTTTTGGAATGCACGTTTGGCAATGGACCTCACGTGATTTTCTCAGGAAAGGTTATTGCTGATAGTAATATCAAGCATCGATATGGATGACTTCAGTGGTATGGTTACTCCTGACAAAGTTATGTTAGGCACAGTGAGATCGGCTTTTCTAGAGAAAAGACATGCTTGTGTTTTGTTTGCATTGAATTCTACCAAGTTATTCGATCCCCATTCGAGAATTGTTGCTAAGTCCATATTTATATTGTTAACATTTCTTCCTCGTTCATTTCTGGTTTCACGGGCTGATATAGGGGCCTTGGAAGAGAAAGCGGTATGGAGGGTACTATCATCGGCAAAGCTGTGTACGGGACATGAAGTTGCTTTCAATAGGTCGTTGATGTGAAGTAAAAATAGTGTTGGTGCTAGAATGGGTCCTTGCGGAACACCAGCATTTATGAGTAGAGTGTCAGATGAAACTCCATTGACCACTACATGGAGAGACCTGTTTGAGAGAAAACTAGCAAGCAGAGAACACAGCTGAGGGGGCAAGCCATAAGATGGAAGCTTGGCGAGGAGTCCCTGGTGCCAAACTCGATCGAACGCCTTGGAGATATCTAATGCCACAGCTAAAGTTTCTCCATACTTTTCAATAGATAGCTGCCATATATGTGAGACGTATGCAAGCAGGTCACCAGTTGATCTCTGATGGCGAAAGCCATATTGCCTATCATTGATAATTCCTGAGTCCTCCAGATATTTCATGAGCTCGATGTTGATGGCTTTTTCCATGACCTTTGAAATAATAGCAGTGCGATAGGTCTGTAGTTGCTAGGTAGGGTCTTTTTGCCTTTTTTAGGGACTGGCTGTACTCTTGCAATTTTCCAATTGGACGGAAATACTCCCAAATTGTAAGAGTGGTTGAACAACTTGCAAAGAACATGTGTTAGTTCGGGGGCACATTTCTTGAGAACACTCGGCGGGATTCCGTCAGATCCACAGGCTTTGTTGGTGTTGAGACCTAGCAAAATCTTTCTGATAGTACGTTGGCGAAAGGTGATCTCGGGCATTTGACTGTCAATAGGTGTAATGTTCGAGGGTTGTTTTCCCGAAGAATCCAGAGTGGAATTTCCAGCAAATAGGTGCGCAAAGATATTGGCTTTTTCCTGGGCAGTCGTTGCTAGTGTTCCATCTTCATTGGTTAGGGGAGGAAAAGAGCTGGAAGTGAAGTTTCTTCCCACAGCTTTGGCGAAAGACCAAAATGAACGGGATCCGTTGGGACATTCAACAAGTTTTGATCTTATTTTGGCATTATGAGCATCTTTTGAACATTCTATTGTCTCTTTGCATATGCCTCTAGCCTCAACATATGCTGCTCTGGTCTCAGGTCCCGGATTTTTTTGCCATCGATGGTATGCTGCCTGTTTGGAAGCCACAGCTCTAGAGCAGTTTCTGTTAAACCAGGTCTTATCGGATGATGTTCTTCTTTCGGTATTCGGTATGTAAGTTTGCATCCCCAACATGATGATTTCAGACATTGTCTCAGCACATCGTGTTGGATCTACTGAGGAGAAACAAACTCTCTTCCATGGAAACGCTGAGAAAAACATATGAAGACCTTCCCAGTCGGCCGAATTGTAATGCCACATGAGACGGGGTGGTATTGTGCTGCTCGATGGTAAATGAAAAGAGCATGTTGTGGAGATAAGGGTGTGATTAGAGTTTCCAAGTGGGGCACAAACTTCTATTCTATACGGGTCAGGATTGTTGGTGAGGAAAAGATCTAGTGTATTGGCAGACTGGTTGTTGACATCAGGGATGCGGGTTGGTAGCTCGACCAGTTGTTCTAGACCATAAGTGATGGCGAAGGCCTCAGCTTGACGACCTGCATCATCTGTTTTGTTAGAGAATTTAAGCCAGGCAGCGTTATGTACATTAAAGTCTCCCATGATTATGGTTTCAGCTGTTGGATGGTTCTCCTGAATGTAGTCCAGTTTGAGTGATATAAACTCAAAGAGGTTGTTATATGAAGGTTCATTAGGTAATAGGTAAAGGCAGCAGAGGAACTTAGTCACTTTGGTATCAGATAGCTTAAACCACATCACATCAAAGTCTTTCGGTTCCAAACTCTCTTCACGCTGGCATGAAAGGTTAGCCTTAGCGTAAAGGCAGACTCCACCTTTGAACCTGAGTCGAGAATGGAGTTCGTAACCAGGACAAAGCATATGGACCTTGTTGGTGGACGAGTTTACTTGTGTTTCTGTTAGAGCCAGAATATCCGGTTTTTTCGTCTGTAGGTGATGGTGGACGTCATTGATGTTCTTGTTGAGTCCACGGATGTTGCAAAAATTAATCTTTAATGTTGAGTCCCCTCGAGTACCTCTCGCCCGGAAATCCGAATGGAGAGGTATTTTGCTTCCGGAGTGTTTTACGTAAAAATGTACAATAAAAACTAAACGTAAAAACGCCTTTCCCTAATAATATAACAAAATTCCGGTCTCTGCTTAACGAAACCCTTGCAGCACATTTATGAAACTTCCTTAGCGATAAAATTCAAGACAAAAACAACCTGTTAAATGGCGCTGTTGCCATTGTTGATCTCATCTATTATCTACTGTTAGAGAAAGATATAACTACAACCATACAGATACCTTCAAGTTGAATCATACACGCTGACAACGTTTCATTTTGCATCGAACCATTAATAGCTTAGAAGAAATGTAAACAATTAAAAAATACACCAGTCAAAATAACGGAAATATTTCAACAAAATGAGACCTGTTCGGAAAGTAAATAATAAACAAATAAATTAGTTATTCAAAAAATATATTAAGATAGCGATTTTCTCAATTTTTATGAAACTACCTAAACGTATAGTCTTTGGAGAGTGAGTAAAAGAAAAAGGTTTTTGTAAATTTGTAAAAGATTAAACAGTTTTTGTTAGAACTCACTTTTTTATTAACTAATACTGAATCTTTCTCTTCTTGTCGATATCCAAAAACTCAACAACTATAAACAACAACTTTTTGGTACAGGGTAAACGTCTAATTTGATTGGCCTATAAAATCGCTCTACAATATGAGTCACTCCTTACAATTATGGGATTCAAGTATACCTAATATGCATAAATTACCGCATATGTTCATTTCTTCTATCATTCTTTCTCTCTTACTCGCTTAATTACATTATCTCAAAAAAGAAGGCAAATGTTTTTAGTTTTTTATGATTTTTTGTGGTGCTTTTTTTATACTAAAATTGGAAAAATACAAAATACATTAACATGGCCCCTGTCAAAAATGACACATGTTAACTTTAAAATATATTAAACTCTATTATAAGGTATTATTATATGAAAAAATTTGTTGAATATATTATAGTTTTGCGTAACATTCATCTCTGTATCGGTACAATTTACAAGAAATATCGTTACAAAAAAAGATCCAAAATTGTAACGATACAAAGAAGATTAGCAAGGCCCCTGCGCAAGGAGGTTACGCAAAACATTCAAAAACAATTTTCTTATAAAAAAACCTAATAAAAGAATATACACAATATATTTAAATGTTAACATGTGTCATTCTTGCGCCGCGGCCAAGTTAACCTATTGTCTCGTTCCAATTTTAGTACACAAAAATCACCACAAAAAAACCATAAATCATAATAATAATAATTATTATTATTGTTAAATTTGACAAATCCATTAAATAAGTTAGACTCACGTTCAGTAATAATAGATTAAAATTAACACTTGGTGGCTATAGAAAATATTAAAAATGCGGGGTTGCTACCAAACTACCACACGATTATTCGCCGGGCCAATCTAAAGATTGGCTGAAAATTCCATAAAAATCGGTCCAGCCGTTGGCTATAGAGAAGATATTGAAGCTGCGAGGACGTAATAGAAGAGACCCAAAATGATCAGAAGATTACAAATATTTAAATTTTATGGTCCTATTACTGTGCATTTATTATACCTAAAAAAATTATGTGTCTGAGATACAGCGGGTTATCTCTCTTAATCAGACACCCGGTACATGGCTTTATAATTTTTTTAGCTTTTGTATTAATATTTTTCTCTTACAACGGTGGATCGCGGCAATTTCTGCCTTAAATATCATTACGTAATTATCCAAACCAAAGTTCCAACCAAAGTTTACACGATTATGCGCCGGGCTAATCTGTAGATTGGCTGAAAATTCCATAAAAATCGGTCCAGCCGTTGGCTATAGAAAAAATATTGAAGATGCGAGGACGTTTTATAAAAGACCCAAAATGTTTAGAAGATTACAAATATTTAAATTTTATGGTCCTATTACTGTGCATTTATTATACCTAAAAAAATTATGTGTCTGAGATACAGCGGGTTATCTCTCTTAATCAGACACCCGGTACATGGCTTTATAAGTTTTTTAGCTTTTGTATTAATATTTTTCTCTTACAACGGTGGATCGCGGCAATTTCTGCCTTAAATATCATTACGTAATTATCCAAACCCAAATTTTCTCTTCTAATTTGGCTGCGTATCGAGCACGTCTGTTTTTACGCTAGCTGGATTTACAAAAGTACCAAAAACGGTTGTGTGCGCTCAAACAGTAAATTAGCACACTCGTCAGCTCCTTGCGAGTCCTGTCCTGACCCACTCCTGCTGCTCAAATATCCTTGTAGGTTGCGCGGTCGCCTAGAACAGCTCGAGCTTCGAAAACCAGCCGTACAGTCCGTTTAGTGGGGGACTCGTCCTGATCAGGACCGTTTGTGTGAATCGCGTCCTGTCGCAGAAAGCGCTCGCTATTCGCATCGGAAATCGCTTCGAAATTTACTCGAATAGATAGCAAACGATTTATTGTGAATCGATAGATATTACTATGGCGTGTCTTGTTGTAAATAGTTGTCGGTTGTCTAGGACCGAAGAAATGAGTTTGTTCTTCTCGTAGAATTTGAGTGAGACTTGGCGACTTAGTGGTGGACATGGACGCATCGTACGCCGATTTTACTTTCGGAAAGTTTGCTAACGCGCTTGGGTTGCTTGTATACCGGATAGCGTGAGGATAAATTATGAAATAATGGTAAGTTTTCTCTCATTTATTAATATTTTGTTTTACTTTAATACCGATATTTAAAAAAGGGTCAAAAAATAGTATATTTACAAGAAATGAAAATACTGTTTATTCGTGAGGTCAGAGTTTGTCCACGAGCGTAGCGAGGCAATCTCACGAACGAAAAAAAACGAATTTCTTCTCGAGTAGGAAATGCAATTTTTTCTACGAAAGATGTTGTTTTTAAAATACTGGATAACAATTTTTAGAATTTTATTTATTTATAACACAGACTTAATAATACTACCGGGTACTATATATATATATATATATATATATATATATATATATATATATATATATATATATACCCTGCGGTCCATATGTATGGAATAAATTTATTTTTAGCGTTATTATGTATTTGTTTAATAAAAACTGAAACAGGTCGATTTTTATTGTCAATTTGACAATTTACAGTATGAAAATAGTACCCCCTTCTTTCACCCCCTCTGAATTATGAGCACCCCCTCAAACATTTTAAATGATAGGGGGGTCGTGCGGCATCTAGTTCGAAAGGGATTTTCATTTTCTGTTCAGCTAATCCAAGTTTTTTAAATTTGGTGCAATCATAACCGAAAATCTCTCTAGAAACAAGGTACCACACAACCCTCCTTCAAGTTTAAAATTTTTGAGGGAATGCTCATAATTCAGAGGGGGTACAAGAAAGGAGTAATATTTTCATACTGTAAATTGTCAAATTGAGAATAGAAATCGACCTGTTTCAGGTTTTTTCAACGGATACATAATTTACAGTGTCAATATTTTTAAATTTTAATAACAAATTTTCTCAGTTATGGTTGCACCAAATATAAAAAACTTAGTATTGCTGAATAGATAATAAAAATTCCTTTCGAACAAGATGCCACACGACCCCCCTTCTTATTTAAATTTTTTAAAGGAGTGCTCATAATTCAGAGGGGGTAATATTTTAATGCAGGATTTTTTAATAAAATACATAATAACGCTAAAAATGAATTTATTTCATTCATGTGGACCGCAGTATATATATATATATATATATATATATATATATATATATATATATATATATATATATATATATATATATTTATATATATCTTTATTAGCACACCTAGGAAAAGGGTGGAAAGGGGATGAAATATAAAAATTATCAAAAAACAACTGATATTAGTGTCGAATACATAGTCTTCGGGGACGATGATTTTCATGGTGACATTTCCAACTTTCTGTACACAAATTCATACCTTTCTCGGGATTTATCTGGCAAAAAATTGTTGAAAACTGAGTTTGCCGCTTCAACTATACTAGGTGTACATGATTTACCAATTTCGCTATCAGAGTCCATATTAATTTCAGTTATAGAGAGAAGTTCAAATATAATCGTGAAAATGTTATAACTGTCAAACGAAATAACGTTAGTTTGCTGATTCAGGTGCCAAGTAGTGAGATTAACTGTCATGAGTGTCAAAAATCCATCAATTTGCTTTTAGTATATTCCCATCGGGTCGCATGATAATATTCATTTGTTTCATTTTCATCTCTTAAGAAAAAAACTATCACCTTCATGTAGGGTAGCCGGTTGAAATATAATATAATATAAAAAAAGTAAATATATCTCGATTTGCCGTAAAGGAACATGATAAACTTCAAAGAAATATTTTAAAACATTTTATAAATATTTTCAATAACTTAATGACCCATAATAATAAACATAAGTTATAAATGAAGCAAGCACAAACTATGCACATAAAATATTCTATTTTGAACTGAAAATTATTAACTAAATTGGAGTTTTGCAGTTTATAATATAAAATAATAAAGGCGAAAGATTTACTCGCCACAAAAAAGGAGACAACAAAAATTGCAATAAGTATAGAGGGATCACGCTACTGAATTTATAACAAAAATAATGGAATGAATAATCAACAAAAAACTAAGAAACAAAATAGAACCGCAACTTTCAGAATCACAAAGTGAATTCGGACCCGGAAGAAGTACACAAGACCACATCTTCACGATAAAACAAATAATAGAAAAGAGAAGATCAGAAGAACAAAATATATATTTAGCATTCATAGACCTAGAGGAAGCTTTTGACAGAGTACCTAGAACAGAAGTATGGAAGAGTTTAGAAAATAGAAAATTTGATGACAAAACTATAAATATAATAAAAAACATATATGGAAGTAATAGAAATTATGTTATCAAGAATAACATGAAATCGGAAGGTTTCAAAACAAAAAAGGGTCTGAGACAAGGCGGATTATTAAGCCCAATGCTGTTTAATATTTTTATGGAAGACATCATTAAGGAATTTGAAAGAAATATCAAAAAAATGTGCATTGGATACAAAAACATGCAAAGCGTGGAGATAGCTGAAGGAGCATTTGCCGATCACATAATACTAATTGCTGAAAATGAAAAATGATTACAATATAATATAAAAGTATGGAATGAAACACTAAAGAAAAAATAAATAAAAATAAAACCGAAGTGATGACTATAGGAGACTAAGAAATAAATATTATGATAAATAATATAAAAATAAAAAAAGTTAAAGAGTTTAAATATCTAGGAGTAACATAGACGAAAAGGAAAGACAAGAAGCGGAAATCAACGACAGAATTGAGAAAACCATAACACAGCGTTTCTCAAACTGTGGGGCGCGCCCCCTAAGCGGGGCGCGTTTACATGATTGGGGGGGGGGGGCGCAGTACAGATTAAAAATAAAATGGTAATGATAAAATGCTACAGATAGATTTTTAAAAAATCTTTATTGAAATTTTACTTACTTAATGATGACAAAGAAACATTCTAAGGACTAATGGCTAACATGAGCTTGTTTTAAGGCTCACAACTTCTCTAAATTTGGTTCTATGTTAGAGATGACCACTCTGAGTTCATTTTCTACTTGAAGTTTATTTCTGTATTTAGATTTCACGACAGCAAGTGCAGAAAATCCAGTTTCAAAAAGGTAGGACGTTGGAAAAGGCAACAGAATTCTAAGCGCTTTGGCTTTTATAACGGAATAGTCGTTCGGAAGTTCAGTCCAGGAGTTTGTTAAAGATTTGTTAACAAAGTTTGATTTTTGTAAGGGATTTGTTGAAATATCTATCAGTTGTTCTTCTTCTTGCAGTGATAGTCCGACAGGTCTATTTTCGAATGGATTTAAAACCCAGCTCCAGTCTGACAACTTGATATCTTTCTCTGCAAAGAAGTATCGCTTGAAATTCTCAGTTAAGTTTTCTAAATGGCTTCCTATGGTTTTTAGCATCACAGCTTTATGAATATCTTCCAATGGGGAATCTTGCACAAAATCGCAAAATGTGGGAAACATTTCCAAACTGTTTTCTTTCAATTTGTTATGCCATAACTGCAATTTCTCACAAAAAGCATCAATCATTTGACTTAAATCAAATATATTTACGTTTTTTCCTTGCAGCTGAAGATTAAGTATATTAAGTTTTTCAAAAATATCTACTAAATAAGAAAGCTTCAGTAAAAATAATTTGTCGAACAAATCTGTTGAATGCTTGTGACCTTCCTCGCTTAAAAATATCGCTATTTCCCTTCTTAATTCAAAGACACGCTTAACCGTTTTACCGCGTGACAACCATCTGGATGAGGAATAAAACAACAAAGATTGATGCTCAGCTCCCATATCTTCACACAGAACAGAGAACATCCTTGTTTTTAGTGGTCTGGTTTTTATAAAGTTAACAACTTCAATAACTACTGTCAAAATCATGTTTAGTCCAGGGCTTAGCTTAGATTTTGATGCTAACGCTTCCCGATGTATCATGCAGTGCGTCCAGATAATTTCTGAGGATTCCTTTTTTACTAGCGCTTGTAAACTGTTGTATTTACCAGACATGGCTTGAGCTCCATCGGTGCAAATCGCAACACAATTTTTCCATTGCAAATTCATTTTAGTAATAGAATCATTTGTAATCTTGAACAACTCGGTGGCTGTAGTTCTTCCTTCAATCTGTTTACAAAACAATAAATCTTCACATATTTTAGAACATTAATAGAATCTAATGTAGCAAATCAAATGGGAATCATTACTAGAGTCAGTTGCTTCGTCAAGTTGTATAGCAAACAAGTTTCCAGTAAGCTCAGATTCAAGCTGCTGCTGCATATCAACTGATATATCGTTAATTCGTCGACAGATTGTATCATTTGACAGAGGAATATTGTTAAGTTGTGAAGTAAAATTTTCACCAAACATTATTTCTACAATGTCTTTGCAAGCGGGTAAAATAAGTTGCTCTGCAATAGTGTGCGGTTTTTTGCATTTAGCTACTTTGTATGCCACTTTATATGATGCCAAGAGAGCCTTCTCATTTACTGCCAGTACTCTATGGAAGCTGGATTTTTGTTTTTTAAACAATCTGAGTTACTCCACAAAAAAATCTCGCGGTTTATTGACATAATCTCTGTGCAGCGTTTCTAGATGCCTCTGTAATTTATTTGGTTTTATGCTATCTGCAGCCAATACTTTTAAACAGATAACGCATTGTGGTTTTTCTTCGCCACCTACTTCAAGGCTAGTAAAGCCCAAATTTAGGTATAATGGGTCATATTTTCTTGTTTTAGATTTCGGACGATTTCCACCTGAACCTGTCGATGTACAAGCCCCGTCATCCTCAAGTTTTCGTTTTAAAAATTTATCCATACTACATCTACTTATACACTCACACTTCACAATAATGCTTGCTTAGTGTTAAAACACCTTCACTGAGAGACTGAGAATACCGTATGTGCGCTTCTGTATTTATAGTCGCGTTCAGACAGTTCGAGAAAGATCAGGAAGCTTAAATACGTGGCACGAACGCCGCGAACTTTCCGACAGCATCTTTGGCGCTCTCGACGAGACAATGTTGCCTATTTTAGTCCAAATTCCTAGGTCTACGGATTGGGGGGCGCAACATTTTTTAAATTAAAACAGGGGGGCGTGAATAACAAAAGTTTGAGAACCGCTGCCATAACATAACAATATATGGAACGGTATTACCATATGGATGTGAATTTTGGTTATTAACAAAAAAATCAAAATTGCAATTCAAGCAAAAGAAATAAAATATCTGAGAAGAATTAAAAAAGTGACAAGGAAGATAAGATAAGAAATACATGAATAAGAATTGAACTAGACATGGAAGATATTATTTCATTTATAGAACAAAAACAATTGGGATGGTGGGGACACATACAGAGAATGCCGAACAGTAGACCTGTTAAACAAATTTATAAAGCAAAAACACAAAACAAGAGAAAAAGAGGAAGACCTAAAAAAACCTGGAACGACATGATAGGAAAGATTTTACAAGGAAGAAATAAACAATGGAGCGAAGCAAAGACACTGACAAGAGACTAAAAAGAATGGAAGAAGTTTATAAAACAAGTATAAAACGATAACCCGACACCCTAAGGGTAAAAGGGTTCAAGATTATACATATAATATAAAATAATTTAAAAAATTGAAAAATTTTATTCAAACAACAACCGAAAAAAAAAACTTGAACATAACAAACAATGATCAAATATTAATTGTATTTAAATTTTATGTTAAACTTGTATTTTACCCCCTGTAAACTCGGAAAGCAACTTTAAATGTAATTGTAAATGTAAGAATACTATGAAACAATACAGTTTTTAAACGTGGACTTTTTAACACCTAGTTTTGTTTAATATATCCCGACCGAAGAGCTATTAATTTAACAATCAAAATAATTTTTAAAATAGCAACAATATAACGATGTTTATTTAAAGGCAACTAATTTTATAAGAATGTATAAAAAGCTGCGCCGTTTTCGGCGTTCCCAAACTTTATCTTAGATAAAGCAATTCGCTAGATTGATGTGCCAAACTTTCCTAAAAATACCTTTTTCTACAGAATCCTTAATGCATTTCCCTAGGATATTTTTCCTGGTCAATATTTAAGTTTATCAGTAAAGGCCATCGAAAGTTTTGTCTGTATCCACTTAGGAAGCATGCAATTTTAAATATATCCGGAATTTTTAATTTATTTCTAACTCGTGGTCCACACAATGTTGGCTTATATTTATGTAATACATACATACATATAGTCACGCTATATGACCAGAGACCACTTCTTTCTACTTGCTACGGTTCTTACACGATTATTTTGCTTTATCTCCTTTTATCAGCGCTTTCATACAGTCATCGGTTGCTAGTACTCTTGAACTCTTAAACAAGTTCGATCTGATCAAAATACTTTCGCTTAGGTCGACATTTGTTACTACGTTTTCTTTCATAGCGTTTCCTTATCACACTATTCTTCACTTTATCCAAAAGATTCATTAAGCTACTTTTCTCAGACTACTCATATCCGCAGTATTGATCTTACTTTTGAAGTTTCTTCTACCAAACCCAACATCTCTCTCTCTCTCTCTCTCTCTCTGGTCCATATCCCTGAGAAGGGATTAGTGACTATGATGCTCCTGTAGTAGCACTTATAGTATTGTGCCACTCCTCTCTATTCTGGGCCATATTTATAGTTTCATGTAGGCCTTGACCGATTAGATCTTTAGTTTGGTCCACCCATCTCTTGGGTGACCTTCCGCGCGGGCGCTTCCCCTCTACCTTTCCTTCGACTATTAGTAGTTGCAATGAGTCTGTCCTTCTTGCAATGTCGCCGATATATGTTAAAGAGCTTTGGTTTATCTTTTTTGACAGATTTAGTTGAATATTTAGTTCTTGAAGAACAGATTCATTTGTACGGTGGCCCAGGGTATCCGCAGTAGCCATCTGTATGCCCACATTTCGAAGGCATTTATCCGTCTGGTATCGCTTTTCTTGAGTGTCCAGGTTTCTGCTTCATAAGTGGCAATAGGAAACACAAGTGAATTCAACAATCTTAATTTGGTGTTTTTGGTGATGGCTGTATCTCTCCAGATCTTGCTTAACTTAGTTACGGCTGTTCGAGCCAGTGCAACTCTTCTTTTTATTTCATTTTCGCATGTACCGCTGTTGTCAATTAGAGACCCTAAATACAAGTATTTATTAACCACCGCAAATCCAGCTATGTTTTTTATGTGGGGTTGGTTGTTATTTTATCGGTCTACAACCCAACATCTACTACCATACATAAGTGTAAAGACCAGCACTCCTCTATGCATAGCCAGCCGTGCCTGTTTTTTTTAACAAATTCTGGATGCTAATAAGGTTATGTAGGGCCCCAATTATTTGGTTTTTGCCAACTTCTTCTTCTTCACGTGCCTTCTCCACGGCGGAGGTTGGCAATCATTATAGCTATTCTGACCTCGGAGGCGGCAGCTCTGAACAGTTCGTTTAATGTGCATCCATACCATTCCCTCAAATTGCGCAGCCATGATATTCTTCTTCATGCTACACTTCTCTTGCCCTGAATTTTTCCCTGTACAATTAGGTAGAGACCAACTTCCTTCCACTTGCTACGGTTCTTATACACATCTTTTGCTTTCTCTACTTTCATCAGTGCTCTCATACATGCTCGTCGGTTGTTGGTACTCTTAACCTAGCCTTTCTTCATAACAATATTGATCTGATCGAGATATGTTCGCTGTGATCACCTCTACCGAGTTCTCCAATCACACTCGCCATTTTTTAAAAATTATAATAAAATTAATAATCAGACGTGTATTTTGCTAACTCTAACATTAAAAATGCCGTCTTTTATTGCCTATGTTATCCGCTGCGTGCGCTGGTGTCCACTCCGGCTTCCCCTACCTTGACTTCGCTCGAAACGAATACAAACTCCTTCACTCGTTCCACTCATTCTTCTTTAATCAGCACCTCGCAGTTTGTCATGCTTTCTTCTCTTTCAAAAACCATTACTTTTGTCTTTCTTGAATTTATTATCATCCCTTTTATTTTTATAAAAATGTATAATAATATACGAATATTTAATAGTTATTTAAGTTTAAAAAACTAATAATCTAACCTTATGATCTAATAAGTAAAAAGTTATAAAATTAATTAAAAATTAAAAATTAATTTTTTTTCGTAATTAAACGTTTCTCAACCACTGTGAAATTTTTGAAAATAATTGTGGAATATCCATGCCTAACTTACCTAATTTTTTTGCAGCTAACATTATTTGTTTATGTGTTATAAAACATAATGTGTCAATTGTATATTGAGTAGACATGTTTTCACTAGTCTAAAATTTCCGGGTGTTAATTTGACTTCGCGTGGTATTCAGTAAGAAAATTTCACACCGAATTGTGGTGAAAAATCAAGTATTTTTAAAATTTATTTTTTAATTCTCAACAATGCAAATTATTTTCTTCATCAAATCACCAGCAAAACATAAAATGTGTGGCCAACTTGATTGTTGAGTTGCCATGGTAACCAAGTGAGACCCTAACCTCGAAATTATTATTTTACTTTTAAAGCTGTCAAGTGCCACGACATAAGAAAATGTCTTCGGTCAAGAAAGCAGAGAAAATATTCGCCAGGAGATTGAGCAGTTAACACCCGCGAATACCAGGAAATCGAAGTCAAGCGTATGGAGGCAGTTTACAAACTTTTGCGCAGAAAAGTCGTATAATTTCAATAGAGCGGATATACCTGTGGAAGAATTGGCGCTTATTCTCGAAGATTATGGGTTCAACATGCAAAAAAGAACTCGAAAGACTACAAGGAGAGCGTTATCAAAGTTTTATGGAATTCCACAGCCAAGCAGTTGCAGGATTATTTTTTTTAAAAGTATAATCGCAAATTTAATCCATTCTTTGACATATAATTTTTGAATGCAAGAGCTGCAAGAAATGCTAAGCTCCGGAAGCAACAAATGGAACCAACCAAGGGAAAGGAAAGTTCATCTGCACTATCAGCAGACGAGCTGAGAAAAATTATTGAGTTTTGGGACGAAAACACTCCGGAAGGACTGCAGAAAAAGTTTTTCCACATTGTTGGTCATGAATTAACCTGGAGAGGAAATGAAGGAGCTGCAGCTCGACTTGAATTTTTTGTAAAGGAAATTGACAATAGAGGGGAACCAACAAAAATGGTCTGTTATTGTAAACGTCAAAAAATTTCCAGTATAATTCGCTGTTGGGTATCCCACGAGAAAAAAATTTCCACTAAAATACCTCCGTTGCCGTGGTGATCTGTCAAAATAACGTATTTTGATTGGTTCAAAATTGCAGGTGAGGAATTTTCCATAAGATTACATGTGACAGTATTATTAGATTTTTAAATTAATAGTAAACCTCCTAGAATATATGTTCGAACAGGCCAACTTTGGTGAATTGGTCATAAACATAGGTGGCGAAAAACTAAACCATCTGAGATTCGCCGACGATATCTTAATTATCACAGATAGTATAGACGAAGCAAAGCAAATGCTACAGAGGCTCAGGGAAGCATCGAACTCGGTTGGACTCTAAATCAACATCAACAAAACTCAATACATGACAAATCTTGTTATGAGTGAGGTAATCAAGATAAGCGAAGTAACTATAGAACAAGTCAGCTCTTACAAATACCTTGGTCACGAAATCTCTATTGGTAGAGACAACCAAACTCGTGAAATATCAAGAAGAATGAGCCTGACAAGGGCGGCCTTTGGAAAGCTGCGCAATATCTTTAAGTCAGAAATTCCAATATGCATAAAAAGAAAAGTATTCGACCAGTGCGTGTTGCCTGTACTTACATAGGGGCTGAAACACTCACCCTTACAAAGAACCCTACAAATAGAATAAGTATCGCGCAGAGGAAAATGGAGAGGTCGATGTAAAGTGTATTGCTAAGAGACAGGATCCCAAATATAACATTAAGGGAGAGGTCCGGAGTGACGGACGCGGTTACACGTGTAATAACCTTGAAATGGAACTGGGCCAGTCATGTGGCGCGACTTTCGCACAATCGCTGGACAAAGAGGATACTTGAGTAGAGACCGCGCCAAGACGCATACAGAAGTAGAGGCCGTCCACCAACCAGATGGACCGACGACATCAAAAGGAAAAAGACCAACTGGATAGAGGCAGCACAGAATCGGCAAGGATGGAAAAAGCTACGGGAGACCTATGTCCAGCAGTGGACGCGATTGGTTGATTGATGATGATGATGAAATTAATAAGCTGCCTCTTCTTCTTCTTCTTCAGCCAATTATTGCCCACTGCAGGACATAGGCCTCTTCTAATCTCTTCCATGCGTTTCTATCTTGAGCTGTTTGCTGCCAATAGGTGCCCGCTGTTCTGTTCACATCATCTAGCCATCTTTTTGGAGGTCTACCTATGCTTCTTTTTGTTTCTCTGGGTCTCCACTTAATTAACCCTTTTGTCCATCTGCTGTCGTTTTGTCTAGCCACATGCCAGCCCATTGCCACTTAAGGTGTGCGACACGCTCTATGATATCGGTGACTTTGGTTCTTTGTCGAATGGTCTCATTACGTACTCTGTCCCTCAGACTTATCCCAAGCATTCTTCGTTCTATTGCTCGTTGCGTCGTTTTAAGTATTTTTACGTTTTTTTCAGTTAATGTGGCGGTTTCTAGACTGTAAGTTGAGACTGGCAGTATGAAAGTTTCATATACCTTCCGTTTCAAGCTTATGGGCATATTAGCATCTTTAAATATATATTGGAGCTTTCCAAAAGCCGACCATGTCTGCCTATCTCCGCCGTTTGATTTTCCTTTCCAAGCTTTACTGCATGCCCAAGGTATATGTACTGATCTACGTTTTCTATTATTTGGCCTTGAATTTCCAAATGTTCTCCTGTTGGACTCATAAGCTGCCTAATTACCCTAAATTTGTTACAGACAATTTGGTTATTATAAATCTAATAAAAAAAATAATTTTAATTTTTTTTCAATATTTTCGCTTAACGCTAATGAGATCTAAAGTAATTTATATGCATAAAGATTTGGTTGATAGCCACCCTCATACTAAAAAATAAAGTTATTTGATTGGTATACCGAGAAATGGGTGGCTGATGTATCGACGTTTGCTTCAATCAATATTTTATTCAAAATACGACAAGTTATGGACAAGCCACTTTGCATACATTCGACGTACAATGTCGGTGCCAACGTTACATCCAACTTTCTAGTACAAGTAGCTGCTTGATGCAAGTCATTAGGTATCGTTTTCTTGTTCCAATCGTCCCTATCCATTTTCTCTCAATTAGGTAAAGATTTTTTGTGCAATACATGGAGTTAAATCTTTGTACAATTTTCATGCTACCTCAATTTTCCGATGTTAAATCCTGCGTAAAATATAAACGGTGTGGAAATAGTTCTCCAACGATCAAAATGTTTAGCGTTCCCTTTTTCCCATTACCATCTCGAATCGGCTAATTGAATTTCACAATATAAAGATTTGCTTCGAGAAGAAAGAAACAAAGAATCTACGTGATCTACATGCAAAGAAAAAAAACTAATTCGGGAGATCTTTTTGAGCAAATCAATTCCGAGAAATGCGAAACTTACATATATAATAGTGAAAACTATAAAAACAACACCAAAAAAATTGTTATTTTGACTACCTAACGAGATTTTAAATATTCGTTTAATTCGTTTCGTTTTTTCGAAAAAACAGCAAACTTTAAATGATTTAGCTAGGTTAGGTACATACATACATACATAAAGTCAAGCCTTTTTCCCATAGGGGTAGGCAGAGACCACTTTCTTCCACTTGCTACGGTTCTTAGACACATCTTTTGCTTCCTCTACTTTTATCAGTGCTCTCATACATGTTCGTCGGTTGTTGGTACTCTTGACGTGGCCTTTCTTCAAAACAATGTTGTGTCTGATCGAGATATGTTCGCCGAGGTCGACCTCTACCGACTTGCCTATTCACACTCGCCTTATAAATTTGTTTCGTAAATCTTCCTTTATCCATCCTTTCTACGTGTCCAAACCATCTAAGCATTGCTTTATCTATCTTTGTAACCACATCTTCTTTTGCACCACAGCGTTCTCTTATCTCACTTTTTTTTACTTTATCCAACCGAGTCACTCCGGCTATACTTCTCAGACTACTCATCTCCGCAGCATTAATCCTATTTTCATGCTTCTTCTGCCAAACTCAACATTCACTACCATACATAAGTGAAGGAACCAACACACCTCTATGCACCGCCAGACGTGCCCTTTTTGACACTTTCTGGCTATTCATAAAGCTATGCAGTGCCCCATTAATTTGTTTTCCTGCCAACACCTTACGCTCAATGTCACTGTCATACTATTCATCTCTCGTATACTTTGAACCCAAATTCATTTACTTGTTTCACTCTTTTTACGTCTTTTCCTCAGAATTTCACAGTTTGTCATGTTTTCTTTTCTTTCAAAAACCATTACTTTCGTTTTGCTTACATTTATTTTTATCCCTTTGATTTTCAGGGCATCATGCATAACATTAACCATCGCCTGCAACTCCTTTTCAGATGACGCTAATATAACTTGATCATCGGCATAAAGAAGGCATTGATGATTAAATCATTCATTTTCAATCTATACGCACTCTCTTTCAAATCTTTTAAATAATCATCAATAATCATCTTTCGATGTTAAACCGTTTCGTGCAAGCTCCGTTTATCCTGACACAAACAGTGAAATTCTCGTAAAGTGATTTCAGTGCTCGTATTAAACTACCGTTCACCCAATACATAGACAATGTCGACCACAATTCACTCCTTACCACTTTGTCAGTATCTTGGCACGTGGATCAACGATAGGCATGATCAGACTCAAGAAATCAAAGTCAGAATCGAAAAGGCTAGAAATGTTTTCTTTAATACAAAACAACTATGCACTAACCCTCACTTAAACCTTCAACTACGTCTGAGAATGGTTAAATGTTACGTAATCCCAGTGAGAGCTTTTATATGGACTAGAATCATGGACGATCAACAAAGCCACAATGAAAAAGCTTCAGGCATTTGAAATGTAGATCTTCCGGCGTGAGCTAAGAATATCGTTAGTAAAAAAGATTACCAATGAGGAGGTTCTACGCCGAGTGAAAAAAAAGAGAATTAGAGAACTTGATTAAAGCCAGAAAACTGGAATATTTCGGTCACATTATGCGTCATACCTTGGTCATGAGATAAAAATCTCGAGAGACAATCAAACATGTGAATTAAAAAGAAGAATTACGCTCTCTTGGGCTGCATTTGGCAAAATGAGGGAAGTGTTTAAGAGCAATCTCCCAATGTGTCTGAAGCGAAAGGCCTATAATCAGTGCGTTCTACCGGTTATGACCTACGGAGCCGAAACTTTGACTCTGACAGCCACATCCGCTAAGAAGCTTAGAGTAGCCCAGCGTAGGATGGAAAGATCGATGCTTGGTGTGTCACTCCGTGACCATATAAGAAATGAAGACCTAAGGGCGAGAACAGGAGTCACGGATGTTATCTATCAGGTGGCAAAACTCAAATGGAACTGGGCTGGACATGTGGCCCACATGACAGATGGACGATGGACAAAAAGGCTGCTCGAGTGGAGACCAAGGGCTGACAAGAGAAACAGGGGAAGACCTCCCACGCGATGGACGGACGATATCAGAAGAATGACTACAAACTGGATGCAGAGCGCTCAAGACAGAAGACAGTGGGCAGAAATGAGGGAGGCCTATATCCTGCAGTGGATGCGACAGACTGATTGATGATGATGATTGATGATGCGTGGAGAGAGATACAGTATACTACGACTGATAATGGAGGACCGGCTCTTATAATGAATCCTCATGGTGTCGAGTGGTCCAAAAAAATATCTTATTCTTTATTACGCGTCAGTTAATAATAAATTATATTATTAGTGAGCGATAAAAAGCAAAGAAATTCTTACGGTGAATTTTACTTGTACCCGTGATTATTTTATGAAAAATATTGTAAGTAATCAATAAATAATAGTAGTTGTAAAGAGTAGGTTAATAATAATGATAAATTATGTATAGCTAATGGTGAAACCAGCTATATTTTTTACGATTTACAAAATATAAAATTGAACTGCTTACTTCGGTAATCAATTGCAAAAAAAAATGATAATGTCGAGAATCAAACTTAATGGTGTTTAGAAATCTTAAAAGTACGTTTAAAACCATACTGTCTGTAATTATAGTTTATGGGTCATTTTGAACGTTTGTAGATACAAGGCAAATGAAACACGAAATCAATACCGCATTATTTATTATTTATCTGCTTTAAAGAAACATTTTTCGGTTAATAGCTTTTTTGGACGATAAAAATGGTGGTACTAATTTAATATTTACAAACTACTTGCTTAAGTTTTTGGTATTTCAAAGCACTTAACAAAAATTTGATAAAGATCAAGAACCTAAACTGTACAAAGTTCAAACTTGCCAGTAATCAATATACTCACATTATAAAAGTAAGTGTACAATGTGCATGCCGCTCATTCGAGAGTATTCGAGATCATTCCACAACATTCCAGAACCTCCCGGAACATTCTGGAATGTTTAGCAATAGTCTGGAGACTGGGGATCGGGGAGACAGAATGATCAGTTTCTGTGGATACTTGTGGCAGAATAGTAAGAAATCAAATTAATTTTATTTGTATATCAAAACGATATAGAAATGCTATCTTGTCTTCCAAAACATATCCGGGAGCGGATGTGCCTTTCAGCCAAAGTATTACTTAAATTTAAAACGATTAAAAAACCGAAAAGTCGACCTAGGATAAGCAAAGAAAAATTAAAAAATACAGAAGTAAAAGAAGAAGTAATCAATGAATTAGAAGACCAATTTCAGAAATTTAAAAATACAAATTCACCGGATAATTTATGGGAGTCATGCAAAGATACCTTAAAAACAGTCCAGAGCCATCTTACTGTAAATCAAAGTAGATGTAAGAAATCGTGGATACGGAAGAGATATTGAATTTAATGGATATAAAAAGGAAATATAAAAATGTGAATTTAACAGAATAAGGTAAACAATGAAATTCGTAGGAAAATAAGATCAGCTAAATCAAAATGGTATAGACAACAATGTGAAGAAATTGAGAGCTATGATTGCAATTACGACTCATTCAACATGCACAAAAACTAAAAGAAGTGGCGGGCCTCAACAAAAATTCTACACCTCCACTTATTGATGATAAAAATGGAAAAATTATAATCGATATCGAATGTCAACTAGTACGATGGACTGAATATATAAAGGAATTATTTGACGACGAAAGAAAGGAATTAGAAAATCTAAATGACACAAGTGGACCTCCAATAACTAAAGAGAAAGTGCAATACGCTATAAAAACGCAAAAAATGGCAAGGCGATCGGACCAGATGAAATTCGTATAGAAATATTAAAGCTCCTAGGTTTCAAAGGCATTAATATAATTACTAAATTATTTAACTTAATCTACGAAAGCAGCAAAATCCCTAAAGACTGGCTTAAATCCACATTTGTTGTGCTTCCTAAAAAACATAGAGCTACAAAATGTGGTGAATATCGTACCATCAGTTTAATGAGTCATGAACTAAAAATTTTTCTCACAATAATTCATCAAGGAATTTATACAACAATCGATGAAAGAATCTCAGAGACCCAATTCGGTTTTCGTTGCGGCCTTGGCACTCACGAAGCACTATTAACAACTGAAGTCTTAGTCAAAAGGTGTAGAGATATAAACTAAGACGTTTTCATGTGCGCCATCGATTTTGAAAAGGCTTTCGATAGAGTTCGTTGTTTTGGTATTTAAATCAAACAATGGGTAAATAAAATCTTCGGAATAAACTTAAATGACAAGTATATCATTAACAAACAAACAAACAATATTAAACTCTTCTGGAAGTCCATAAGAACAGCCAGAGGTAAAAAAACTACCTCGCAATTGGAAAGAATCAGAAACGGACAGGATAACAGTTGAAATGCTGAAGGCTGGACAAAACGTGGTAGCTAGTCTACTGGACCGCCTTTTTAACCTTTGTTGGAGAAGTGGTAGTGTACCAGACGACTGGTGCAAGGCCGTTATCGTGCCGCTTTACAAGGGCAAAGGTTCGCAGCAGGACTGTAAGAACTACCGAGGTATTAGTTTACTCAGCATAGTCGGCTAACTGTATGCAAAAATATTGATCAAAAGAGTAACGAATGAAACTGAAAAGATGATATGGGATCTGCAAGCAGGATTTAGAAGAGAAAGGAGATGTATGGATCAGATCTTTTCCTTACGAGGTATAGTCGAAAAATTCTTGGCTAGAAGTCAGAAGGTCTATTGCGCTTTTATAGACTTGGAAAAGGCCTATGACAGAGTGGTGAGGAGTGAATTGTGGTCTTCATTGTCTATGTATGGGGTGAGTGGTAGTTTAATACGAGCACTGAAATCACTTTACGAGGATTCCACTGCTTGTGTCAGGATAAACGGAGCTTGCACGGACTGGTTTAACATCGAAAAAGGTGTGAGACAGAAATGTGTGGCTTCGCCATGGCTGTTTAACTTATACATAGACAATTGTTTAAAAGATCTGAAAGAGAGTGCATATGGATTAAAAATGAATGATTTGATCGTCAAATGCCATCTTTACGCCGATGATCAAGTCATATTAGCGTTATCTGAAGAGGAGTTACAGGCGATGGTTAATGTTATGCATGATTCCCTGAAAATCAAAGGGATGAAAATAAATGTGAGCAAAACGAAAGTAATGGTTTTTGAAAGAGAAGAAAGCATGACAAACTGTGGGGTTTCGATTGAGGGAGAAAGAGTGGAACAAGTTAATGAATTTGTGTACTTGGGTTCAAAATTTACTAAAGATGGAAAGTATGACAGTGAAATTGAGCGAAGGGTGTTGGCAGGAAAACAAATTAATGGGGCACTGCATAGCTTTATGAATAGCCAGAAAGTGACAAAAAAGGCACGTCTGGCGGTGCATAGAGGTGTGTTGGTTCCTACACTTATGTATGGTAGTGAATGTTGGGTTTGGCAGAAGAAGCATGAAAATAGGATTAATGCTGCGGAGATGAGTAGTCTGAGAAGTATAGCCGGAGTGACTCGGTTGGATAAAGTTAAGAATAGTGAGATAAGAAAACGCTGTGGTGTAAAAGAAGATGTGGTCACAAAGATAGATAAAGGAATGCTTGGATGGTTTGGACACGTAGAAAGGATGGATGAAGGAAGATTGACGAAACAAATTTATAAGGCGAGTGTGAATGGGCAAATCGGTAGAGGTCAACCACGGAGAACATATCTCGATCAGATCAACATTGTTTTAAAAAAAGGCCAGGTCAAGAGTACCAACAACCGACCAGCATGTATGAGAGCACTGATGAAAGTAGAGGAAGCAAAAGATGAGTGTAAGAACCGTAGCAAGTGGAAGGAAGTGGTCTCTGCCTACCCCTATGGGAAAAAGGCTTGACTTTATGTATGTATGTATATCATTATTTACAGTCTGTAAATGATTTTTAATACCCCTACAACCAAAAATGTATTCATTTTCCTTTTGAACTATCAACTGCAGAATCTAATTTATGAAGTATTTGGAAAGATCTTAAAAAAATGCTTTGTGACAATTGGTATACTAGAAGAAATGGATTCGTAAATATTCTCAAATGACTGTCATTTGGCGGATAAAAGCCGGCAGCCTCGATAAATTGTAGTTCTTTTCAATTCACAGAAATTGACGTAAAAAAGCGACAATCCATTTTTTTGGGATTTCAGCACCAAGATTTATTGATTGTAGTCATGGCTTCTACGATTTAGATAGCAAACCTCCAAGAGGGAGTGTGGGACTACTTTATGCAAAATTATTTGATATTTTCTGCTGGTTTTATTGTATGTAAATAAAAAAAAGTAAACGGTCCGTTTTACCGTTCTTGGCTTATCGTCATAACAACCACATGAATTAAGTTGATTCGACTGTCTTTCCTTACCCAAGCTCAAATCGCTTACCCCACAAGCGAAGCAAAATGTACAACGTTAGTATTGTCTAATAAATAATAATTATAAAGTAAAACTAAACTAAAATAAACATCATTTAGAGCCATTTGGGCTATGGCGAGCATTAGAATTTGAGACGAAGAGAAGAAAAAAGCGAGTCCTATTTTATTGGGTAATTATCGTTTTATTAACTCCCCAGTGGGAAGTTACAGTAATGAGGTCCTATTTTGCGAATCCCGAATTTTGACATATCTCCACATTTCAAGGTCCCCAGAGTCGAATACAATAGTTTTTAAATGGACGTCTGTGTATGTAGGTATGTGCGTTCGGAATTATTTTTTGTCTCGATTATCTCGAGAAAAAAAAATGATATCGACGTGGGACCAATTGCATTCGACGCATAATTACGCAACTTAATACTGATTAGATTTTCAGCAAAATTGGACAAGCTGTTTTTTATGGAGAATCAGAAAACTGAAAAAAATGGTAAACTACCTGAATTTGTAAATTATACTAATTTTAATAAAGAATTTTAATATCTTTTGATTATGTCATGTTAGGAATATTTGTATGAAAAATATGATGACAATGTTTTATAAAAAGAGATAGTTCTAAAAAACAGAAATAGGAATTGGAGAATTTTAAACTTGTGTCAGTATTGAGAGAATTGCATTGAAGACGCTATAACAGTGAAAAATTATTGTTGGTAATAATTAAGCATTGTTTATAACAATTGAATATTGTTACTTACAAATGATTATTAATTATAATGGGTAAAAAAAAATTTCAATTGTTTTAAACAATTGAAAATAGTTCCTGCTTATGAAATGATAAGAAAAAGTTTAAAAAAATACGGTTGACATAAACAGAATATTGTTAAAGACAATTATAATTTGTTAAAAACAATTTAAAATCGTTTTTTATAATAATTTTATTAATAATTATAACAACAAAACATATGGTCCTCTCGGGTCGCACCCAGACCACTGATATTTCCAATTTTTTATTTATTGTACAAATCAAAGCTAGAAAAATTTAATTCATTAGTATTTTATTAACATGAGGAGAAAACGAAGGAAATTTATTTATTAGAAAATGTACAATTATTGAAAACGCAGTTTTTGTAAATGGATAGGGCAGCAGAAACACTTGATGTCTCTTCCAAGTCCTTGAAGCTGATTTTGTATTCAGAATAATATTTCTCTTGTATCTGTTTGGCAGTTACATTCCAAATAGTTTTCAGCGAATATTCTTTGTAGTCTTCGCCATTATATTTCTTCATATTCGCTCCCCAGTCTTCAAGAATTTCTGCAATTTCTTGAATACTCTTATCACTTTCAAGTTTGTAGTTTCTAAAATTGTAAAACTGTTCAAACTGATTCCATATGGATTGTTTTGTATTTACAGTGTTTAGTGGAGTGAAATTCTCCATTAACTTTTCAATATTTTCTTGGCCAAATCGGTTCGCACTCATTTTCAAATAAACTTTTGAATGAGTAAAAATATATTTTAACCTTGTACAAGCCAGTTCAATAGAATCGACGCGGTAAACCTTATAGTTTTGACAGTTCAAGGACCAGGCAGTTTTATCAGTATAAAACCGAATGATTTGCTAGAATAACCCGCTATTATTAGTTAGAATGCCAAAAACGTCACATTTTGACAAGTGAAAAATATAATCAAAGATAATACCACGATTCCTTCAAATTTTATCGATAAATTTTTATTTTCCACGAAAACTTTTTTATTTGGTAAAACAAACCTATTGATAAAATCACGAGTTCGTAGGACGAGTGATTCTATCTAATTCGGTTTGTTTGAATGTTTTTGCCCTAAAATAAAAAAACTTTATCAAGATAAATTACTTTGTCAATCAATTAAATCAATATAACTATTTCGTTTTAATCGAACCCGGTCAAAAACAACGTTAGTAAAAAACAATAGTTTTTACTTCAATATATCGATTTAAACCCAACTTACCTCGTAAGTAAGTTAATATTAATATTAAAGCAATTAAAAGTATTCGAAAAAAACTTGTGATCATCGCAGTTTCACCATTTAAAAAATGAGTATACAAAAATTTTGGCAAAAAGCAATAAAAAATTTACCTATAAGAAAACCGCATAAAACTTTTCCAGTTATCGAATTAAACTTTTCATAAATTATTGTACTTATAAACTACTTTTAAACTCCTGACGATTCCCTAGTTCTTTCCCGTAAATAAAATCCATAAAGTTACGCTTTCCTTGAACATAAATCACAAATGTGTTACTAACGACATTTTTCAAAGTATTACGTACACGGTTTACTTTTTTCGCGATTTTTCTTTTTTATTATTCCATCCTCATCACATTTCCAACTGTTTGTGCAAAACACAAAAATTGACATTTGGGTCATTCCACGTAAAATCGACTAACGAGTATTCAGGAGATTTAAGTCCATGTCACTTATTATATCTTCAACTACACACATAATACTATGCGCATTAAAATCTCCAACTAATATAAATGGTGTAGAAAGTTTATTTATTAAGTTAGAAAGTTCAGTTTTTGTTAAATTATGGTTTGAAGTGATGTATATATTGCTTATTGAGTTTTTATTTGGAAGCCAGGTTGTTACTGCTACTGATTCTAAACTGGTATTTAGGGCAAACTGTTCTGAGTAAATATCGCTGGATACAAGGATTGATGCTCCTCCAATGGCTCTCAAGAAAGTAGTGCGAATGTAGTGATAGTCAATATAGTTTTTAATGTGAGGGTTATGCGAATCTTTAAAGTTAGTTTCTTGAAGACACACTATGTCAGAAGAAAATTTAGCTATAATTTGTTGAATTCTCTCTTTGCGAGGGTAAAAACTATCGCAGTTCTACAAAATAAGTTTGTATGTGAATATGAAAAAATTTTGTGGATATTTGTGATATATCTAAGAAGTATTCTTCATCACTAAATTGTTCTATAGAAGATTGTGATGCTAACCTTTCTGTTTTTATAGTTTCAGGTTGTAGGTGTTTTTTGATTTTCTTCGAAAGTCTCATTTTTAATTGATCTTTCTTGGAGGTTCGGATAAATATCGTATATGTCGGATAAAAGAGATGGGACATTGATCGTATGCTTCTGATATATTATATTTTGTCTTTTCGGTTAGACTTACGGCGTCGGTAGCTTCTGTTTCGCGCTTTTTTTTTATTGTCTATTTCCCAGCAGGAGTTTCATTATCTTTCATGGGTGACTTTGGGGAAGGCATTATGATAGAAGCTGATTATGTGATCTGGTTGTTGTCATCATTTTTGCTAGGTTGGTCATTGGTTGATCGGTCGCTGGTGGTTAAAGCTTCAGAGTAAGTACGATTGAAGCAGAGTGTCTCGGTTATTAATGGTTGGTTGAGTTGATGGTGTGTTGTTACATTCGGTTCTGTATTATTCGATGATATTAACGAGTTAACTGATGGAGCATTGGGAAATTTATTGGCAATGTGACCTGCTTGCTTACATAAAAAGTAATTCATCTTGTCTGTTGACAAAAAGATCCTAAGGTCAACTCCTTCGAACGGGATTGTCAGTGACGTTTAAAGTTCTAAGTCGTCAGTTGTGGAAAATACGTAGACTTGGCGTCGGAGGCTCATAATATGACTATACTCGTCGCCAGGGATTCCTGCTCTAAGAAACAATATGGGAGAGGCTAATTGTCGGCCCAGTTCCTAGACAGCGTTTTCTACTAGCTCGTGAGGTATAGAAGAAGGGATATTTGATATCAGAATTATTTTAGTAGGAGATATTAATTTACGAACATTTAAAATGAGATTTCTACTGAGTCTTTAGTGGCTAGATATATGCAGATCCTGTTATTGGAGATACGAGACGCAAAGTAATATGTTTGGCTCCAATGATGTCACTTACAGATTTACGGTGTTGTTTTTTGATATTTTGTTCTGATTATTGGAGGAGGTATCCTTGTAGTTAAAAATAGCTGCAGTTTCCCCCATTTGGTGTACGGAGATCATTTTATTAATAAAGCAGTGACCAGCAGTGCTGGCATGCCGTAATGTTGGTTGCCTACCCTTGACGGCAGCGATAGTTTAGGACCTATCAAGTTTGCTTATCAGTCTTATTAGTTTTTAGTTTGAAAAGGATATGAAAACATTCACTTTTTAGAGTGCAATTCAAATAGTACAGGGTGCAGTGAAACACTTTTAAGTAAACACTTTTACTATTCGTTGTCTACATAGTTGGTGAGTACTAAATATTTATAAAATCACTTAAAAATTGTAAATATTCAACAGCAATTTCTCGATTATGCACACACCGCAGTAGGTAGACGCGGAGCCCTTTAATGATTTAACTTATTCCAAAAATACAGTAAACACCTTTACTTGTATTGGAAAATGCATTCTTTTTTAAATTCCTTTTCATATATTTTAGAAGTTATCAGCATTGTGACAGTAGATTTATGTAACAATTTTAGACAGATTGTCAAGTAGTTTAAAACAGTAAAGTTGAATAAAAGAAATAATCCGCCTTTTAAATATTGCATCGTTAAAACTATTTTCAAATCCTTGAATAATTAATAATTTTAAATTTTCAAAATTTCAGTCTAAATGAATTTAATTAATATCGTATAAACAACAAATTAAACAATATTTAATAATAGATATCGAATAATAAATGTTAAATAATAATAATAAAAAATTTAATCACTGTCGAATAATGAATAATAATAATAACGACCAAATAAAAATAATTGCCACTTATGGATACTATAAAAAAGAGATTAGAGCTCATTAGAATAACTTAAACAATGCGGATCAATTAATTCAAGAAGTTTTGGAGAAAGGGCAGAATTTTCTCCAAGCAGAAATTAATAACTTAATAGAAAGTATGCTTCGTTAAATTTGTGCTTGTTTTAAAACTAGAGGTGGCAATACTAATTATTAAATTAACAAAAAGTAATTTTTTTTTTAAATAGAAACTTACTTACAGTGCAGTATTTAAAAGAATTTACTCAAGTCTACAAGGTTTTATTTCTGGGCAGTTAGGGATTATATCCAAACTATTTTGATGCGTAGCATTTAAATTTTATCTCAGAATTGGGCTAGCACCTTATTATATTAAATAATTTAAAGTTATGTATTTAAAAAGAGAGTTTTTTTGACTACTTTTGAGGTTATGTACAGAATGCACTTAATTTTTTTACTTTTTTTAGTTGCATCGTTTAATATTACGCTCTACCATTTGCAATCGGCTATCGATTTTTTTTTGCAAATTTTGCAATCATTAACCGACTTCAAAAAAGGAGTAGGTTCTCAATTCGACTGTAATTTTTGTTTGTTTGTTTTGTTTTCGAATGGGGCCTGTACTTGTGTATTTCTCCCTCTCTCTCTCTTGTCCTTTTACTTTCGAGAGAGTATGGTGACATCATGTCTCAATTGCTCGGATCGTAGTTCTTCATCCTTATCTGTCTTGAGCTGCAAGAGAAGCTTCTTGCAGACCGTGACCAATGATTTCTTTCGTTTGGTCCACCCAGCGCGTTGAAGACCTTCCTCTTAGTCGTTTACCATTGATTTTTCCCTATACAATAAGTTTTTCCAACCCATTCGTTCTTCTTGAAATGTGTCCAAAATACCGTAGGTATGATTGGTTTATCCTGGTTAATAGCCTCGTGGTGATTTTTAGTTTTTTAAGAATTGACACTTTAGTACGGTGATCTGTGTATGTTATTCGTAGCATTCTTCTGTAGGCCCACATTTCAAAAGCATCTATTATTCTATTTCAAATTCTTCGATTGGCCATTTTTAAAGTTCAGGTCTCGGAGGCATATGTGGCAATAGAAAAGATCAAGGAGTTTATTAATTTCAGTTTCTTGCATTGAGATATTGCAGAGTCTTTCCATATTCGAGTTAGTTTTATTGTTGAGTTACGTGCTGAGGCCAGTCTGCGTTTAATTTCTCCATCACAGCCGCCTTTTGTTTGTGATAAGTGATCCTAAATAGTTAAATTTCTCAATCACTTTAAAACCATCGATCTGTCTAACATTGGCAGGGTCGCGGTTTGTTATCATAATTTTCGTCTTCTTTTTGTTCAACGTAAGACCATGTTCACTGCTGATCCTATCCGACTTTCTCATAAATTCGGTGAGTTCTTCTTCCGAACGAGCTAGTATTAAGGTGTCATCTGCATATCTAAGGTTAGTATTTCTTTTTCCTTCTATGGTTAATCCCCGTCGTCAGCCTTGCAAAACTTTTCTCATTATATACTCTCCGTATATAATAAAGAGTATCGGTGACACAATACAGCCCTGTCCTACACCGCACTTTGGACTAAAAGACTTAGATTTGACTTTCATTTTCAAGCAAAATATTCATATGTTTTGGTACTTGTATATACTCTTTTTAAATAAACTTTTGAAGTATTCCTTCCATCTCTTTAGAACTCATTCCTCTCCTCTTACTATACTACCATCTTGGTTTCTAATTCTTTCCAGTTGCGAGGTAGTATTTTTACCTCTGGTTGTTCTTATGGACTTCCAGAAAAGTTTAATATTGTTTCGGAAATCGTCAGAAAACCTTCTATCAAATTCGTCTTTATCACTCTCCTTCATTCTTGCCACATCCTCTTTTTCCACACCTTTTAACCTTTTATACTCATTCTTTGCCTTTTTTACAGCCTCAATCGTTGCCTTTTGAGTTCTTTAATTGGCTTGTTTAAATACTTACAAAATATAACAAGTTTTATTATAGTGTAGGGATTTAAGGGTTAAATAAACATGAAAATAAAATATAATTTTGTTATATTTTATGAACACGAAGCTCTGCCTTTGATCTGGTGAATGTGACACGGGGTTATTATCTTTATACAACGAAATCGAAATACTACACCTACCACAGTATATCTTTGTAAACATTATTTTTTGTCTTTCCTTCGGGTACTAGAATCACCAGGCTACTCTGTGCGCTTACTCTGGAGCATGCCACATAAAACTGGCCGTGGGAGAAGCAGCTTTGTTTCAAGCCTACTTCCTCTACCTTAAGCTTTGTTCAGGTTATGGCGAAGCAGACTTTGATAGGAAACTGCACTCTCTTAAATTCGAAGGGGTAAGTTGATGGTGTAAGGGGAATCCTAGGAATAAATACAGACTCTTCTCGAGAACAACTTGTTAGTATAGTTGCCTCGATTACATTGCAATTCAATTTTTTACTTGCAATATGGTGCCATTGCATAATTTTGGTGGATTTATATTGCGCAGCAACATAATTGGCGCGCCAATTCTCAATTTAAATATGTGAGTTGGGGGAGACTTTAGTGTATTTAAGAACATGACTGGATAATGAATGGCATCATCGGTTCTTATCACTGAGCCGACGGATTTATATTGATGTTCGACTCCTTCGAATGATCTCAAAAGTATTTCATTTATGACTAAGGTTTGTTCGTTTTTTGGCACACTTGCATAAGCATTCTGCAGGTTTATCGTGAATATTATTATTGTTTGGGTAAATTTAAGCTGTAAGAACTTCTACAGTGGAAACAATTGTACCTAACTCTGTAGGGAGAATTATATTATTACCCAGTTCGGGGAAATCACCATTTCCTATTGTAAGCAACAGTCCGGCAGTAACATCTCCGCTAAGATGGACTCTCATATTTTTGGTAAGGCTCAGTTTTGTCACTAAAGGCCACAAATAAGACCACTTCACGCACGCTTTAACTTCGTCCGCTCACACTACTGATAAGGTCTGCCGGAAATCGCCTGCTAACAATACAGTAACTCCTCCTATTTACAATTATTATTCCTAATATCTTGTAAAGATCTATTTAGGGCTTCGAAACCCCCTTTATAAGCCATAGTACTCTGATCTAAACAATTAATTTCGTTTTGCGGAGTACTTATGCCATATTACTTTGTTTGGGTATATTGCAGACTGGGGTTTCGGTTTGTATCAAATCGAGAGGAAGTTTAAACGCGGAGTGTGCAGTCAAGGTATAAGGTAAGTTTTTCATTCAAATATCCAAGAAATAAAATTAAAATTTCGAATTCTTATCCGATTTAAATATTTTTTTAAATTTGACATTCCAATTTTAAAAAATATTTCATTGCACCGAGCTTTTATGTGGATTCAACGTTTTTTGAATAAAATCGGATTGAGTTTTCAAACGTGTGTCAAAATAAAATGTAATTTAAATCAAAAGCACTTAGGAGTATTGATATCAACTTCGATGCAAATCACCCCCAAAATAACTTTCCACCCTTTTTTAACCCTGTCTTCCATCTATTCTGTTAAAGAATGTTTATGCAAAATTTGAAGTAGATTGGACCAAGGAATCACGTTGTCTTATACAAACTCTGCCTCCGTTTTTCGCCCCCCTAGTGGCAGAATTTAGGAAAATCATTTTTTATCGGATGCCTACGTCATATAAAGAACACACCCTCCAAGTTTCAGGTCTCTACGATCAGCAGTTTAGGCTGTGCGTTGATCCGTCAGTCAGTCATTCAGGACAAAGCATTTTATATGTATAGACTAGATGACCCGGCAAACGTTGTTTTGCCATATAAATAATTTTCTAGTAAATTAGCACTTTTGAATGAGCATAATATTCAATATCGGGCTCATACTGGAATGCTAGACGCAGGAATGAATCAGATATAAATGCTCGATGTACCTGTTGTCGTTGTTGGTCATTTGTTCTTCGTCTATTGACTGTGAAACGGCGTGATTGTCGTTGTTCTAATCTTCTGACTTCATTGCGTTCAGCTCGTGTATCTTCTGGCTCTTCTTGATGCAATTGCGCCATTCTGACACGTGCATCAGTATTTTGTTGCTGGATTTGTTCTTCTGTTCTTTCGGATCTGCTATTTCGCAAGTTTCGAGCTTTACTTGTACTGCGGCTCAAATCAGCCCCTTTGCGTTTTCTTGGCATTGCTCACCGTACAAAACATACATAAATAGAATTAATGAAATTATTTAATGATGAAAAATGTTAAAAGTATAATTAGGGCCAGGATTTTTGCCGGAGTTTTGAAATGATTTGTTTTAATTTATGAAATTATAACAAAAATATAAGTTTTATGGAAAAAAATTTCAAACAAAAGTAAAAAATTAAATTTTATGAAAACATTGTCTCTTATAATTTTTTCATGCAACCAATATTTCCATTGACATTTCAAAATAAAGATTCATAATGATTGATTTTTTGGAAACTATGAAAATCTTAATTGTTCAATTACATTTTTTTTATAAAATTAAATTAAAATTACATTTTTATAAGATCAACAACATTTTCGATATAAATAAAAAAAAGTATACTTACAACACAAAATCCGTTGTTATTGGAAGCTCGTGTCACGTGTTGAGTACTTTTGAGGTTATAAAATCACTTGATTAACTAATCGTGCAAAATACACTCAAAATTGATAATTTAATTATTATTGATAAAATAGGAATGATTAAAAGTTAATATGAGAGTTACACTGAGATAGCAAAATAATAATTGTCAACGTTACTACTACACTTGATGCATAAACAATAATGATGGCCGACAACTGTGTAGGGAGTGAGAAAGAAAGGAGACCGGCTTCGTTCTCATCCCTACTCCGTGCTGTTTACTGGGTCAGAAGTGACACCTGTAGACATCTGGCGGGGATAACTAATTAAATGACGATTGATCAGTTTTCGACCGAAGAGGAAAAATGATTAAATTACTAAAATGGCTATTAAAAAATAAGGGTTGATCGTAGAAGGGTGAAAATTGAGGATTGTATGTATTTTTGTATGTTGTATCATAAAAAAATAGAAATTAAAAATTTTGTCTAAGAAATAAAAAAAAAAAAATTAGGGGTGGACTACCCCTAACATTTAGGGGGATGAAAAATAGATGTTGGCCGATTCTCATAGATACCGGATAAGCACAAAAAATTTCATCAAAATCTGTCAAGCCGTTTCGGAGGAGTATGGTAACTAACATTGTGACACGAGAATTTTATATATTAGATTATTGGCTGGCCATTTACCATGACTACGGGCTTAATTGCCCAAATTGGTTATTTTGGAATATTTATTAATGCATTTAGTATTATACCGATTGACACAGTTTACAAAATTAATACCAAAATAAAGAATCGTCTAGCTTTGTGTGTTACATTAATCTGATCAAATTCAAATAAAACCAAGTATTATTTTTGTTGTCTTATGATTTGATGTTAAATAATTTTTAAAATCAAACTTAAGTGGCAAATATGACATTTATATAAATAGTAAAATCAAGAAAGTGAATAATGGTTATTGTAATTGTAATGGTAATCACTCAGAAAAACACTTCGTAGTAATATTTTTTTAAAAATAAAACAATATTTACAATTTTGCAGTTGGCAAGAGTTGAAAATATATTTCTCCCTTTTTTTTAAATTTTTTTATAAAATGAAGACATTTAATGCAGCAGAAGTTTATTAGTAAAAGAATTGGGGACGCCCACTTCAATAATAAATCACCCGAAATGGAGTGGCATTAAGATTCCAACTCTTGCATAATGTAACTGAAAATTCGCGAGTTCAAACTCATTAATGAAAAAATTTTGTCGGCCACATAAATTAATTACTTGTCCCCAAGGCGAGCTTATTTCAAGAAAAATAACCGGTATCATTTTTTCTAATTATATAATTTGTTCAGAACCTTCAGCAATTAAGGCTTAAAAGTAGCACACAAAAATAATTTGTTTCGTGAAATTTAAATTTATTTTATAATTTAATAAACGTTTACAAAAAATTTATACCGAATTTTTTATTTACATATTTTTTTTAGTTCAAATTACAATACTTTTAATTTGACTTAAATTTCTTTGGACTGGATTTTCATATTTGTTTTACATACTTTCTAAGATACACTGAACACTCAACTTATGTTACTAATCATTTATACTATCAGACAAGCTAAAAATATTTAATTCTCATAGCCGTCGCACTAAGTGCTGATTTAACTATCCTTGGAGTTTCCGATAAAGAAATTAATTTCAAACGTACAAAGCAATATTGAAAATTTTTCTTATATACTAGAGCTCTGAAAAATTTAAAGGAAATTGTTATTACTTTCTTTGGTATCTACTCTCTCTTAGCTGAAGGTCAAATGTTCATACCGGTTTTTTCTCTAAATATGCCGTACACCGCAACATTGTGCAGTACCAGAAACCAAGGTTTTAATTTTTAAACACTGTTTTTAAATATTTTAATTATTTTTATGCATGATTTTTCCTTCTACATGCATAAAGCTTATATAATATTAATGTGCATGCACGTCATAGAGCAAGTATGAGGTCGCATTTGTACAACGTTGCCAGACTTTGACAGTAGCTCGGACATTGAGGAAATAATAAGGTTATGCTGTTGATCATTTAATAAACATACTTGATCATTAATTAGTCTAGGACATTGCAATAAAACTTTGATAATTTTACCTAAACAAAAGGTTTTCTAAAAACTATTCAAGCTGGTTTATTAATGCTTTATTTAATTCGAATCAACATAGAGTTAATTGGAGGCAGTAACAAAAAAATAATACTGATCCTAATTTTATTAATAAAATAATGCAGGTTAAAATGCTTCACAATAAAGGTAAAATGCTATTTAGGGGCTGACATACTTACCTAATAGCTGCTTTTTCATTTTAAGCAAAATATTGATAAATTACAAAAAAGTATTTCTAAGCTATATAACATTAGTTTAATTAAGCTACAACGACAAAATGTCTAAAACAAAATGGATAAGTTATTTATCTATTCTGATTCTGACTCAAAGTCACTGACATCACTGTTAGCGTCAATATTAATAAGAATGGGAGTAATTTCTTGTCTTTCTAAAATTTGTTCTCTATTATACCAGTTATCAATTTCTTTTCCTGGATAATCTATAGAGTTTTTCCAGATCTCTGAGTTAACGGTTTGAAGTATTTCAGAACACATATTTAAACAGTCTTTTTTTGCATTTCCATCACGGCCAATATGTTTATTAAAATATTGCTTTGCAATGCCCCAAATCAATTTAATTGGATTAAAAATGCAGTAATATGGCGGGAGACGTAACACTTTATGTCCATATTGTTCAGCTAGGTCATCTATCAAATACCTTTTTGGTGGTTTGTTCCTAAAAAATATACCAGTTTTAATTTTGTTAACAAAATCAGTAAAACTACTTTAAAATTTAATTACAATGCAATGTAAAAATACAGGTAGGAGATTGTTGTATAATATTAGAAACTATTATATAAACACAAAATATAATGTACTTACTGATCCACAATCTTTAGAAGCTCATATTTAAACATAATATGAAAAAAACATAATATGAAAATACTTCGATTTGCTACAATGCTGCTTCTTTCTCTTCCTTATATTTTCTTAAAAATTTAATTATTTTCAAACAAAGAAGCTTGTGACTACATTAATGTATGTAACATCACTTACTTGTTTGATACATGTTGTAAATAGTATTTCTAATAGCACTAATATCTAATGTTGTGGTATTCGTAACTTTTTTTACACAAGAATGCTTCTTTGGACGGTTCTATAACGGTTCATTGTTCTTTACAGTTTGTAAAATTCCACTAACGGTCCTCATACTCAATTAAAGAGCTTCAGCTATTCTCTAAAAGAAAGAAGATTGGATTGGACGTTATTGAAAATGTTTCATATTTGAACTTACCTATCGTACAGCTGTGAAAGGTGGTAATGGTCCATTATTTTTATGTTTTTGTTCAAAGTAGTCAATTAATAATGCGACGAGTTCTTTGCAGCGACTATTTAGTTTTTTTTGGCGTATTTGCACACAGTTTTTAAGTAATAATAAAAGCAAAATTTAACAGAGTCGAAATTATTTTGTTAACAAAACTAATTCGACAACTTCTTAAAAACGTATATAAAATTGCCAACTCATGAATCTAACTGTCAACTGCTAGCTGGCGCTCATAGATCTTCAATCGGGAAAACCGTTTTTATTAATATATAATAAAATTTGAACTGTGTTTAATATTTATGTATAATATCTGCAATTTTATAAACCGTCTAAAATAATATAGAAATTGTAATATTTAACAAGACATTGACTTGATTAATGCAATAAAATATTACGAACAGACTGACCCGATGTGTTCGAGATTAAATAAAACGAACGGTGATTTTTATTATTGTTGGTATTAAGTTTTAAAACGAACAGATCATTGATGACCTGCATGCACATTTATATTGTATGAGCTTTAGAGATACAGTTGACTTGCTTTCATTAACATTATCATTATCTAAGCCTGCAAAAGTTACAATGGGCACGGCAGTGTATTTAGGTTCAAATACTCGAGCAACTTTTATTTTTAACAAACATGACGTCAAAAATATAATTTGTTTATCTAATCTTGGACATTTGAAGTAAGAGTGCGTGGTGGTTGAATGGTACAGATATCTGTTTGACACGTCAGTGTATTCAGGTACAAATCCCCGAGTACTTTTTTTAAAAATATTAAAATATCGTCATGCTTTTGGAAAAGCGACCAAGCGACCAAGTTCACATCGTGCCATAAGAAGTTATTACTTTTAAAAAATAAACAAATTATAACCTTACTTTTAACGAAAATATATCGCAAGTACCGTACAAAATTGTTTATCTTCTAACAAATTCTTTAAAACTGTAAATCTAAACGAACTATTTTGAGAGCTGTCATTAACGAGACAAAATATGCATAGGCTACTATTAAAATATTCGATAAATTTCGAAAACGTACAAAAGATAAATTATTTTTTTAAATAACTTCATACTGTTGAGTTAATTTTTTCCAGGAGTTTATGAATTTTAAACGTTTTAATAATAAAGATTTGCTTGCGAATACCTTACTCGAGTAGTAAATAACTTGCTAAAAAAAAGTCGTAAACTCCTCATCATCGTTTCGCAAACAGTTTTGGCCCACGTAATGTTTTATTTTTATTGATTATCTTTCGTATACTGCGTCTACACATAAACCTATGTTTTTTTTTACAGCCCTTGTGCACAAAGGGAGGCATTGGGTTTCCTTGTAAACCGGTTTTCTGAATATTCTAAAACATTTCTTTTATTTTCTTGTCAAAGTCCTTACTTTTTATGTTTTTTATGGTAGGGAAACTTTAAAAATCAATTTATTTGTATTTTGCATTGGACGTTTTTAATACTTTACCTTTAATACAAAAATCACACAATATAATCGAAAGGCATCTAGATGTACAAAAATAAAAATAAAATTTGTCACAATGGGCGAATAAAATAAAAATATACAAATCATAAAACATACTGTATGTAACAATCTTCTTCCTCTCGTAGCGTCACAACCCTTCGTGGGTCTTAGCTGCATCTACGACTCGTCTCCACCTATCCCTGTCCAACACAACCTCCTTCCAGTCCCGTACTCGCAAGACTTTTACATCATCTCCGATATTGTATCTCCATCTGAGCCTTGGTCTTTATAAAGATCTTTTTTCTACTGGGGTTTCCTCCCATATCCTCTTGATAAGACGTTCATTCGACGATCTATGTACGTGTCCTGCCCATCTGAGCCTTCGTTCTTTTATTTAGTTTACTAAACTCGGTCTTTTGTACATATTCTCGAGCTCCTCATTCGTTCTTATTCGATATTGACCCGTTCTCTCATCTACTGTAGGCCCAAAGATTTTCCGCAACATCTTTCGTTTAAAGCGTCTTAGCACTAGTTCGTTCTGCTTCGTCATTGTCTATGTTTCCGAACCGTACATAATAATTGGCTCAATTACTGCCAGATATATCAGTATTTTAGAGTTCCTAGATATTAGTCGGGACCTAAACAGGTCTTGTAGGTTAGGTTAGGTTAGGTTTTAAGTGAGTGGGGCGCGACCCTTAGTAGGTCTATTGTGGCTCACCCCTAGAGGCTACAGTTCACCGTACAATCCAGCCCTTCTTACGAAGTTCATGGTTGTATAGGGTGAGATTTTTTTAAAATCGGTAGGTTCTAGGTTAGTGTAACCAAATATGTTAAACCTTATTCTTCCCAGGCCGGGGCATGAACATAGTATATGTTCAGCAGTTTCGTCTTCCACGCAGCAGAACCGACAGTCCGTTTGTTGGTTCAGATCTATCTTTCTGAGGTGGTATCTCAGACGACAGTGTCCCGTAAGCAGTCCTGTTAGAATACGCAGGTCATTTCTGCTCCATTCTAGGATCTGCTTAGTTGTGTTTCTCGAGGGTTGTAACGGTAAAAACGCCTTCGAGTGGGTTAGCCCTGGTAAGTCGGACCAGTACGTGAGTATTTTCCTCTCCGCCCAGTCCGAAATAATTGTTTTGGCGGCACTTGTGGTGACTCCAAAAACCGGTTCTGGTCCAGTGAACGCAGATTCGGCCCCCCGTTTTGCAAGGGTGTCGGCTTTTTCGTTTCCTTCCACCCCCTGGTGCCCAGGTACCCACAGTAGGGTCACCCTGTTGTTCGCACCGAGGTACTCTAAGGATTCGATGCAATTCCATACAAGTTTAGAATTTATCTTGTTGGAGCTCAGTGCTTGTAAGGCGAAAAAACATTTATTGCCCTTTCGTGTTCTTGCTTTTATTATGCTACTGATATCGTTATCCGAGGTTATAACTGCTCCTAGGTACTGAAACTGGTTTACGCATTTAAGATTGTAGGTGTCCATGGTTGTGTTTTGCCCTATTCTGTCCCTTTCTGATCTTCGTCTGACATGCATATATTTGGTCTTGTCTTCGATGATCGTGTGGCCTACCTTCTTGGTCGCCTTCTCTATATGTTCTTTAACAATAGTGATTGTAAATATGGTGATTCGGCCACACTACAAATATTATTATTTTTGGCGAGATTAAATAATTAATTATTAATAGAGGGGGTACGACATAATAGTTTTTTTAGATGTTATTTGATACGAGTTCTGTGAATTAGTTTAACTGAAATAGACTGTTTACTTAATTAAAATCAATTGTAGTACATATAAAAACTAGTTAAAAATTTATGCATTTCGATTGACTTAATGAATGTTAAGTTCTGTCTTATTACTTGGGCAAGTCTTTCTCGATTCTGCGCCAATCGAAATAGTTCCTCTGCGCTGCGTATATCGGTCCATTCACGGATGTTTCTCTGCCAGGAAGATTGCTTTCTTCCTACTCCTCTACGTCCTTCCACTTTTCCCATCATGATTAGTTGTAGGATTCTGTATCGCTCTCCTCTGAAGACATGTCCAAGATATGATATTTTCCTGCACTTAACTGTATTTAGTAGCATACCCTGTTTAGTACCATTTCGTTGGTCTGCATAGCTGTCCAGGGTATTCTCAGCATTCGCCGGTGTAACCACATCTCGAACGCTTTTAATCGATTAACTGTAGTGGCTTTAATTGTCCAGATCTCTGCCCCGTACAGCAACACTGACCATATGTAGGATTTTACCATTCTGTACCGTAATTTTATTTCTCTATCTGGTCTTTTTATTAACCAAATAATTTAAAGAGTTTGTAACGTGCCTTTTTTTTTCCTTCTACAGTTCCATTATAATTATATCTCTGATAATTTTATATTCCTCAAGTACTCGTAAATAGTGTCGCGTACCGTATTTTGTTGTAACTTAAATATATCATTCGTTGTAAATAGTGTTGCATACCTTATTGTGATAAGATTCAATTGTTAATGGCTATGGCATTTTTGTTGATCACTGGAGATTGAGTAAGGTATTTTCATTATTAGATTTTGCTTTAGTTTTTAGCCTCGATTATTGTGTATTATCGATTATATTATTGTTTGGTTTACATTTCGGTTTACAACACGGACGAACGCGATTCTTAGTGTGGAACATAGACTTGCGAATATTCTTGGTTGACGTCAATTCCGTGTCATTTCTTGATATCCGGCTTGGGAAGTAGTCGGAGTCGTGTGGTGAGAGTCTTGGGAGTCGTGTGGTGAGAATTTTTGGGGCGGTGTGGGTTGAGGGTTAAAAAAATACAATTCCTTGAGTTAGAATATCAGTATCAACAAGTATTTGTTCAGCAATTCATGTGGTATAAGCCTCTTGTGGTCCTTATTAGTGGAGCCATAAAATGAACTAATAAAGAGTTCTTCAAAAGGAAGTATAAAGCGGCCCCTAGATGCGTAATATTTTTAGTCATAAACTACACAATAACATTATATAATGTTGTGTCGATCCAAATGATGAAATATTACTGCCCATTAGGTTAAGTTCATTTTGGAACAGGTGAAATAAAACAACAAGTGTCATAAAAAAACGTAATTATTTTGTATATAACATTATTGGTTAAAGCAAAGTAGGAAAAAAAGAAAAAGGTGGATGTGGTCATAGCTGGGCTGAATCTGGAATATTTTAGAAAAAAACAATATTAACTGCATCGCACGTAAAAAATTAAAAAAAATTTAAATTTACTCAATTTATTGCACAATATTATTTATTGTGCAACATCATTTATTGTAAAATATTATTTATCGTGCAATGTTATTTATTGTGCAATATATTTAAGATATTTATTATCTGGGGGCATTTTGTATCAAAAAATCTATATTTAGCTTTCGTTAATTAAAGTTACTAGATTAATCCTCTGTACTTTTTTTTAATAATTTATTAATTGCAAAAAGACAAAATAAAGTGTAGTAATTTTATTTGTAAATAAGGAAAATATTTTAAATAATTTGTAACTTTGCATTTGTGCAAGCGGGTGTGTGGTACTTATACCTAAAAATTATTTATTGTTTTATTAAGCTGCAGACAGAAAATTAGGTTATTGGATGTCTGTCTTTTGCAATAATTGTACTTACGTTTAATTCAAAACATAATTGCTGTTCTTGTGTGCAATTATTAAAATTGACTCAAGCCATTATACAAACAAAAAATACCGCCTAATTTAATTTGATTAGAGAAGCCGTTGAAGGAATTTTGCCAACATAGTTGAGCTGACAGAGGCGCATTCGCCATTTTTTAAAGAAACATCATGTGGTGGCAAACATAATTTAACAAACCAGTTTACAATATTTGTACAGGGTGATTAAAAAAAATGGCCCCGTTGCTAGGAAATAAAGAACTGCGAAATTCGACTAAACATAAAATATTCATTAATTTAGGGTAAGTGTTTAAAATGTCCTTCGTTTTGATGAACACACAATTCTATTCTTTTTTCTAAAAAATCCTTCTAAACGGTTAAAAATAGCTATACGATCATTAAGGTTATTTTTAGTTATGTCTTGCAACTCTTGGCGTAAATTTACCTTTGTAGCATAGACTCTTTTCGCAAGAAACGACCAAACTGTGTAGTACAAAGGATTAAAATCTCATGAACGTGGAGGCCAATGAATCGGAGCTTGTGCACGTCTACCAGTCGATTGATTTGGATAATGGTTACTTAACCAATTACGACACCTTACAAAGTACGAGGAAGGTCCATCATGCATAAAAAAGAGCGATCTTCACTCTTTTAGCGTTAAATCATCTAATCTCTCAAAAAAATGATTTTCTAAAAACTCGAGGTACATATTACCATTTAAAATTCCAAGTAAAATGTAATAACCAATTAATTTGTTACCTTCACTAACTCAGATGGTGTGGACACGTAGAACGGATGGATGAAGGAAGATTGACGAAACAAATTTATGAGGCGAGTGTGAATGGATAATTCGGTAGAGGTCGACCTCGGTGAACATATCGTCAGTGAGACTGCAAAACCGCGTAACAGCACTCTGCAATACCGCGTATCTACAAAATTCGCAAAATTGAGATTTGGCGCCAGTGGGTTCAGAGTGTTTATTGGCTCCTAGTAGAACTCACGCGATTGAAATTAGCCAAAAGGGAACGTCTATTAAGCCATTAAAACAATTCCGCGTATTGGTAGTTGGCACTACGGTTGGCGAGTGTTTGGCAGCAAAGCCGCGTTATTACCGAATGCTAGATAAAGTCTTGACACGAGTGACACGTGTTTCTGATTTATTGTTATTTATTTGTGAATATTTCTCAAAATCTAATAAAGATATTGGTAAATTTAAGTCACATTCGTATAAAATAATAGTCATAAAAATCACGAATACGTTTAGTTAAAACAATGTTTAATAATAGCCAAGGTAATCATTTTTTTCTTCCTTCTGAAAATATGCGAAAATGTAGACACGCGGTATTGCAGACTGCTGCTACGCGGTTTTGTAATCTCACCGACGATATCTCGATTAGATCAACATTGTTTTGAAGAAAGGCCAGGTCAAGAGTACCAACAACCGACGAGCATGTATAAGAGCACTGATAAAAGTAGAAGAAGCAAAGGATGTGTGTAAGAACCGCAGCAAGTGGAAGAAAGTGGTCTCTGCCTACCCCTACGGGAAAAAGGCGTGACTATATGTATGTATGTATGTACTGACTTAAACAAAACCATTTGCGACGAACTTTTTTGACTAAAGAAATTTTGAACGCTAACTAACTAACTATTTTACGATATTAGACAAATTTATTTTAATTTTTTTTGGTGATTGTGATTTTTTGTTTGCTTAATAACTTTAGCATTAGAATAATGTTTCTGTTTTCAGATTTTAATAAAAATGTAATTGTTTTTTATAAAACTTTATGTCAGTTATTACGAAAACCGTACTCAGTATCGAGTTTTACCAAGAGTACCTTTTTGGTGTAAAATTAAATGATGATCAAGTTTACATAAAATTTGGACTGAAAAATTATCTTTAAAACTACTGGGTACGAACCTTGTAACTAGTGCCCTCTATAAGTCAGTTATAAAATCAAACTCATGTGACAGCTTTTGCCAGTAGTTTCGATATAGATAGTCGTAAAAAATGTGTGTACATTTTTTTCTTTTAATTCCCTGTATCTTAAATACGGTACGAAATTTTTTTACCAAACAAACCCAACTTTGTTTGCAGTGTTACACCCATTCCAGCAACGGGGCTACCTTTTGAAACACCCTGTATAGAAGGTTATTTTATGCATACATATAGTCATGCTCTTTTTTTTTCGTAGGGTTACGCAGAGACCACTTCTTTTTACTCGTTACGATTCTTACACAAGTCTTTTGCTGCTTCTACTTTTATCAACGCTGTCACACATGCTCGTCGGTTGCTAAAACTCTTGACCCAGTCTTTTCTCAAATTAAAACATTACAAAAACCTAAAGATATACTATTTCAAATGGGATCCTAATTATTTTTAAAGTTGTTGCGGTGAAAAAAAATTTATTCAGCACTGGAATTGTACCCGCGACATTTTCAAGATGCTCCAATTAACTTACAAACGGCTTTTTTAGGTAAAAACTTCTTTGTGTGCGTCTCAGCAAAATTCGGTAGAGCGAAAACTTATGGTGTCGCGTCACCTGACATCAGCGTCGAGAACAGATGAGTGACGTCGTAGCTCCTTCTTCTTCTAACTATTTGCCAAAAAGTAGCCTCGAGCTGACAGCCCATTTATATTAGGTTATGCAACAAAAATTTAAAGCCAAAAGAGTAACGTTTGCGATAGTACAATGAGTACATAAATAATAAGGAAACTTTTTAAAATTCCAACAACCCAATCAAAGTGGGTGGCCACCTAAATAGTGGTTAAATAATGTCTCAGAGCACTTGGCGAGAGATAATGTGCAACAACAACAACTCCAGAAGAACCTGGCGCTTCCATATGCGGTCCATATGTATGGAATAAATTCATTTTTAGCGTTATTATGGATTTTATCAAAAAATCCTAAAACAGGTCAATTTTTATTGTCAATTTGACAATTTACAGTATGAACATATTACCCCCTTCTTGCACCCCCTCTGACTTATAAGCACCCGCTCAAAAAATTTAAATGAGAAGGGGGATCGTGTGGCATCTTGTTCGAAAGGGATTTTCATTATCTGTTCAGCAATACTAAGTTTTTTATATTTGGTGCAACCATAGCTGAGAAAATTTGTTATTAAAATTTAAAAATATTTTCACTGTAAATTATGTATCCGTTAAAAAAAACCTGAAACAGGTCGATTTCTATACTCAATTTGACAATTTACAGTATAAAAATATTACCCCTTTCTAGCATCCCCTCTGAATTATGAGCATCCTCTCAAAAATTTTAAATGAGAAGGGGGGTTGTGTGGCACCTTGTTCGAGAGAATTCGCCTTGCTTATTATCAAGGAGTGAATGGTGATCATTTCGAACATTTTATTTAATTGTAAAATAAATTGAAAAACACTTGCTAAAAAATATTTCCTTTATTCTACGTAAGTATAAAAATTTCACATTTTTAAAACAAATTTTCTCAGCTATAATTTTAAAAACTTAGTATTGCTGAACAGAGAATTGAAATCTCTTTTGAAAAAGGTGCAATGCGACCTCCTTTCACCCTTTTGAGGGTGTGCTCATAATTCAGAAGGGGTGCAAGAAGGAAGTGATATTTTCATACTATAAATTGTCAAACTGAGAATAGAAATCGATATGTTTCAGGTTTTTGAAACAAATTCATAGCTTAAAGTATAAACATTTTACATTTTTAAAAAATTTTTTTTAGTTATGATTGCATCAAATTTAAAAAACTTGGTTTAGCTGAACAGAGAATAAAAACCCCTTCGAAACTAGGTGCCACACAACCCCCCTTCTTAATTAAAATTTTTGAAGGGGTGCTCATAATTGTCAAATTGACAATAAAAATCGACCTGTTTCAGTTTTTATTAAACAAATACATAATAACGCTAAAAATGAATTTATTCCATACATATGGACCGCAGTGTATAAGGAAAGCTGACTCCACAATGTAAAAGGCAACCAATAAGCAGAAGAAAAAGACGGTGACATATGTACCAACATTAAATTTACTTAATCACTTAAATGTTAAAACGCTGAAAATTGACCGCAACTTAAATTAAATTGTTATAAAAATTTTAAAATAAATTATTTAAAATAACAAATTATATCTAAACTTCGTTCTGTAAAGTTTTTACGTAAAGGTTAATTTTTAAAATGAAATCTTAACAAAATTGGAGTTAAAAAGTGTAATTAAAATTATTTATTTCAACAAATTTTACACATAATTCACAATCATTTTGCAGCGAAACATTAAAAAAAGTTTTATACTGCCGTTGTAAATGATACAATTTAAAACAAACATATTTTTGCTGGCCTTTATAGGAAACGGTAGTTTTATTTATTATTGTAAGCATTCGACTACATCAATGATATAATTCAGAGTCAAAATTAATATTTCGACCAGTTGTAATTATTGTTTATGAATAATTGACGCAATACCAACACCAAATTATAATTTACAGGTAACGAGAAGCCACGATTCCGGAATTATGGTGTAAAATATAATTTTTAAGTAAATTTTAATTTAAACCAAATAAAAAAATATCTTTTTTCTACGCCCGTGTCTGTCAACGTCAAAAATCGCACTGTCAACATTCCTTGTAAATGACATATAACAATAACATGCACGTAATGAGATCTCATAACATACACGTGCGTTTTGAGAAGAAAACTTAAACTTCTTGTTTTAATTAAATTACAATCAAATTTTTATTTACGTAAGACTTTATTTGGTCTATTTACACAAATTTAGTCAATAAAAAAACATAAAAACTTTTAGCATTAGCGAGATATATTTAGGATAGAAAGAGTGATGCCCCTAAATGTAGACAGCACGTTATGCAATTTCTTTAAAAATAGGACACGTTTTCTTAAGTAGCATGCTATGAAAATAAATGTCATGTCATTCATATTGTCAATTTCTTGAACAAAATATAATTGTATCCGAACATTTTCTCAACTTTATCTACGAATATGTCTGATAGTAGTGAAAGTGAAGTAGTGAAGAAAAGAAATGGGCGTAGAAAAAGTATATATAGTACGTTACACGAGTTGTAAGCCCATTACGCACTCATGAAATTTTTTTCATTTTGTGCGTAATGGGTTACTTACAACTCTTGTTACGTAATATACTATTACGTAATCGGTAGTTTTTAAAAAAAATATTCAAGAAAAATAAAATTTGGTTAGTTTGTTAAAAGATTAATCAACTGTTTACAATTAGACAGCTACTAGAAAAAAGCTGGGAATTTAAAAGGCAGCTATACCAATTGCTTATAGATTTTCAACAGGCCTACGATAGTGTGAAAAGAGTTAAGATCTGGGAGACAATGGCAGAATTCGGAATACCTCATAAATTTATAAGACTAACCAGAGTTTGTAGAGGGATCCAGATGCAGAGTAAAAGTTGGGAGCGATATGTCGGACGTATTCAGGATAAGTACGGGAGTGCAGCAGGGTGACGCGCTGTCCCCTACTCTTTTTAATACCTGGATAAGGTAGTAATGGACTCCAAACTAGAAACAAAGTTCTTCCAAACGAATGGTTCACAACTAATACTCGCTTATGCGGACGATATTGACGGGGTGGAAAAAAGCGTAATAAATAGTAAAGAAACGTTTGTTAAACTGGAATACGAGGCATTTAAAACGGGTCTAAAAATCAACTAAGGGAAGACGAAATACATACACATCTCTAGGACAGGTAGAGGGAGATAGGGACAAAATGTAACAATGAATGAGTACTACTTTGAAAATGTCACGCAGCTCAAGTACCTGGGTTTGATCATTATAGCCGACAATGACATCAGCGAGGAAATAAAGTACCGACTAAAAACCGACCTTGAGAACGTATTTGGATCCAAAAAAGTTACTGGAAGATCCAAAATCAAAATATACAAAACTGTCATCTGACCTGTCATCGTGTACGGCTGCTAATGGTGGACGCTATCGGTAGGAAATGAGGAAGTCATCCCAAGATTTGAAAGACGAATACTTCGGAAAATATACGGCCCGATAAAGGATTCACAGTCGCAGCAGCATAAACGTAAAACGAATGCAGAACTGAGAGAGCTATACGACGAACCAGAACTGTGTAACTTAATAAAAGCTCAACGGCTTAAATGAGGAGGACACGTACGCAGGCAACCCGAAGATAGGCTTATACAAATGGTATGGCAGAAAGCCCCAGAGGGCAAAAATGCCACTTGAAAGACCCAGATTGAGATGGCGAGACAACATTGCTGCGGATTTGAAAAAATTGGGCGTCGAAAATGGCACGGAGCTTATGACCGATCGAGTTAAATGAAGGCAAGTCGTCGCGTCAGCCAAAGGTCATCAGGGGCTGTAGCGCTACGAAGTAAGTGAGTTTTCCAAAAGATAATTGTTAGCGCCCCACTCTTTAATCTCACAAATAAAAGGGCGCGACGCTCATGGTTTTTATTTTTTAGTACAAATTAACATTGGCTTCTTACTAGTCCCTATCAAGACCACTTTAGTTCACATTTTGCATTTATTCTTTTTCGACATATAGAAATTACACCCAGTTGATTTCATTTCACTATTGGAATAAATTAAAGTTTAAAAAACTAAAAAAAAACAGCTTTTATTGTTAACCAAACTAAAAAGTAAAAAATAATTCTTAGCATAGAAATAAAATTACTGGCAAGAAAATTAGTGTCACTGTTCTAAAAGCGTGGGGTGCTTTTATTTCGAACTGCAGAGTTAGTTTAAAAATGTCATACAAAGCACCCCACGCTTTTAGAACAGTGACATTAATTTTCTCGTCAGTAATTTTATTCCCATGTTAAAAAATATTTTTTACTTTGATTAACTGTAAAAGCGTATTTTTTAGTTTTTTTAAACTATAATTTATTTTTCGCTTTATAGTTCGATTTGTTTAACTCACTAAAAAAATTATGTATTAAATTGTAAAAGCACAAAAAGAATGCATCGGCCGGGAATCGAACCTGGACTGCCCGCGTGACAGGCAAGCATTCTACCACTGAACCACCGATGCGATGAACTGTTTTAACATTTGTTCTGCGAGCAAGCGTAGTTCACGCAATAGTTCTATCTGTCTACTTTCATGCAAATGATCCCATTTCTTTACGTGACAATTTCTACTAAATCGCACTACCCGTAAGCCGCATTAAGGAACTTTGTTCCAAAAATGTTCAAATACCGTACCTTGCAATAGAGGAAAAAAAATTCTAATTTTATATTGCGGCGGAGAAAATGGATGGATCGTCGATGCATTATTGATATCTGCTAAAAAATTATACCAAAGATCAGTTACTACAGGTTGTTCATATTAAAGAGTATCAAAAGGAATATGTTGTTGATAACTGTGCTTTCAATAATGATAAGACCACCTCCTTATTTTTGTATAATAAAACCGATAGAGTTAATATGAGCGCAGTTAAAAGAAAATGTAAGAAGAAACAACGTGGCCTCGAAATTTTCTTTGCCCGTTCTCCACTTAATTAAAGAAGAAGCGAAAATAATTAAGGTTACAATTTGGAAAAATGCAATTGAACACGTAATTGGGGTTAAAAATAAATACGTGAAATGTTTACCAATATTAAGTCAATAAAATTACGGATGATGACCGTGATACAATGTCTTGACGTTGACTCTAAATAGATGAGTGTGAAAGAGTGACAAAGTAAAGAATGATCCCGTTATTGCGTTTTTTAACTAATTGGCTCTTTTTAGAGCTACAAAATACTTTATTATGTTGGTTAATGTTGGGTTTTATACAATGGAATTTTATGTTAGGTTGTACGTTACTATTAATTTTCACCCGTGAAACCAGTTGTCCCCACTGCCACGATGATATCCACCACCAGACTTGTTGAACTCCCACTCCGGATGAATTGATGGTAGGAGACTACCACGACGGATATAAAAGACCATGCCCCGAGCAGTAGCAGCACGTCTGGGGACAAGTGACAAGAAGAAAATAACACAGGACAAGGATCCAAGCGCAGCAGAACATATGCATCAGACAAGCAGCGGACGCACCGTGGTACGTCTCCAACGCCCAACTGCGAGAAGATCTAAAAATTACAACGGATGAAGACGCACGCAGAAAAAACATTTGACAAGCTAAGAGAGAGCTACAAGAATTGACAGACTACGACCCGGGAGATGTCCATTGGAAATATTTGAGACCAAAGCACCAGCTGCTAAACAACTAAGAAGAGGATACTAACCTTTCTTTTTAGATTTAATAAATTACTTTTCAGATAGAAAACTACAGCAAAAGCAAGAACCAAGTGAGGAAAGAAGAACAGGAAGCCGGATCCATAAACACACCGGACAAGGAAAAAAGAAGATTAATAAAAAACTTTTCTTTCAGCAAAAGGTGGATATTTGTCTTGACAAATTGAAACTGACGCGCGGACCTTCAGTCATAGTAAATTCACTTGAAACAGAATTCGAAATAGATTACATGTAACTTCTAGTCTACTTAAGACTCTAACTTTATAGTGCCCTGCACTGCGTTAGGTACTTGTGCGCTGACTTCATCGGCCACCTTTGGACCTCAGGGTTTCGGTTCGAGAGTAAGCCTGGTACAATGAGTACTGGGGGTGGTGGCTGATTCAACTCTTTAAGTTGTTCCTGGGGCTTTGGCAGCTTGGCAGACGAACAAAGTGCTCGCTTGCCAAGTGATCCAAGCTTGGGGTCTCAGGTGCACTTTGCACAGGGGACAGTAGCAGCACCTCGTTGTGCGAGACGTAGACTCTGGTCTAGAACGCTTTACACCGTTATCTACCGGGTGTTGGACGAAGTCGGAGTCTTGATCCCATCCTGCACACACTCACCGGGACTGCCGTTAATTTTCGGTATCTACGGAAATTTGAAACGATCGGTCTAAGATGCCAGGACAATTTCAGATGCGGTATTGACGCTCCGAAATACACCTACAGCTCCAGGACACGGAGTCACCGTTAGGCCAGGTATTGACCGATCATAAACGATATTCCTGTCATCTGAGTCAAACCGATAGAGTATTGATCTGTCGATAACTCAGTCCCTACTCGACCCGTACTACACAAACAATTAGTCGCATTTACCGTCCACGTTGAAGTTAAGCCGCCCACGTCGTGAGAAGTACGTCGAGCTACCAGTATTTATTCGACATCACCGATAGAATCTTATTTTTACTTCTCTTATTTATTGTATATATTTTTCATTTTGCAAATAAACATTTAATTTGATAGAAGTCTGTCTCCTTGGGCTATCTGGGTAACACGCATTACAAACTCACTTTTTGAAGAGCGTTAATGACATACCTACCTAATGATACATAAAAATATTGTTCAAAAAACACTGTTTACAAATCTTATCTTTCTATTTGCTAATTAGTTTTACGGTCTACAGTTATTTTTTTAAAATTATTTGAGCAATTATTCGGTTTTAATTTAAAGATTTGAAATTTATTTTAAAATTAACGTCCATAATTTATTTACCTAAAACTATACTAAAATATGTATACACTTATAAATAGCCCGCTCCTGTTCTTGTTTCTTGTTCGGGTTGAGGATTGGCAATTTTACGATGTTGCCATTTTACATAATTATGCTTAGCCCTGATGTTTTTAAGTAAATTTTCAGACCGAATTCTGTGTCGACCATAATGTTACAATAGTACAGATAGTACTAGTATAGATAGGTACTACATTGTTCAAATAATAAAACATCAAACACTGCCAATACCTATTTTGTTTTTTGTCATTATCCTTTCTTCAATATAACTAAGTCGAGCAAAAAAGCGGCACGGCCGTACCATCCTTTTCTCGGAGCAGTTCAGGCCATTTTCGACTCCCCTATAACTTCGTTGTGGATAAAACTAGAAGCTTGAATTTTTAGTAACCAAGCAGGCATTGTATAAACACAGTATATTTTAAATTTTATTTAATTTAAACCAGTAGTTTAAGAATAGTCATAGTTTCTTAATTTTGTCACTCACTCACTGACTGACCGATCATCAAAACTCCAAGACACTTCTAGCAGACATAGAAGCTTAAAATTTGGAATATAATTAGTGTATAAATCAAGGAAAAACTAAAATATTTTGCAATATCGGTCCAGTTTTCTAGATAAACAGCATAAATAACTTTGTGATCCCATATAAATATAATATCTACAAAAATTAAAAAAGCTCATAAGACAGAGAGTGAGGCTTTAAGAAAATTCGTTGTTGGTATTCAAGAAATAAAAAGTACCGGAAAGGAAAAAAGTAGGACTATCTACAAAAAAAAATAAGATGCCATCAAAAACATAACCATATCAATATTAAAAATAATATACTTGACTTGGCAATTGCACTAAACAATATAATTTAATATAATATGGTTACTTGTGAGATACATTGTGTTTTCATGCGATGGCCAAGTCAATCTATTTATTTAAAACATAATAGATTTTTAATATTGATATGGTCACTATAAGATGTTGTTAGGTTAGCAACTCACGTAATAATTTAAGACAAAAGGACCATAAGTAGAGACTGAATAAATTAACCGAGTTAGTATTACATGAATCTCACAACTTTTTACGGAAGAAGAACTGAGTTGCGAGACTTGGTGTTTTTTACAAGTTATGTTTTTGATAGCATAAAACCTTTAAAAAACAATAATTTGTTTCTGATAAAACACCTACTTCTATATGGTGTTACGTAGACAAATTTTTTAAAAAAGTTAAATTAAATTGAGTAAAAGAATTAATTTGTGTAAAAAGAGTTCTTGAAATGGTTTTAAAAATGATATTTTAAAAAAATGTTACATTTTTGCCTTATACCTCATATTTTGAACTATTTAATTCCTTTATTTACATTTAGCTCATCCTATATCGCTCTTTTCTTGTTCCTTTTATCGAACGGTACATATATTTCTTTTTATTTTTTGCTTTGATTAGACCCATATGGTGTCCCAGCATACTTATTTATCAATAGTTGACGAGCTCTGATTGGTCATCACCATGAACTTATTACCTAAAGGGGACGTGACATCTCATTCATAAATCTCTCTTTGTTTTGTCGCAATGATCCATAAAAATGACCAATCGGACCTCTTTGTCACCGAGTAAAACTTTCTTGACACTGGCAACGCTGCGTAGTTTTTTTTCGACTCCAACCAAGGGGGTGCTATCCTCGAGGTTTCAAAATATGGATTAGGGAATATATGTTTTCTTAATTTAAAATTGGATTGTACTTTTAATGATGTGTTTGTAATAAAAACAATTACGATTACGACACGGTACAAAATTATTCAGCAGAAAACATGCTAATTTTATCGATAAAATACCTAATAATATTTTTACGTTTCAAAAAATATTCTTAAATCCTTCCAATATTGATATAGATATCTAAATATACTGTTACAAAAGATTTATCATCATGTGAGAGTCTTCTTAAAAAATAATTGAAAGTAGATTTGCTTCTTGAAAAAATATGATATCAAAACTCAACTGTGAGGTACACATTTTTCACTTTATTTCAAAAGGATACAAAAAAAATGGAGATATGTTCACCCATAAATTATAATCAATTATTGGAATAAAACATGTATCAAAGGAAGAAAACAATTCTGAGTATAGGTCCCGAAAATTGCAATATGACCCTTCAGAGAAATAGTAAAATAAAATAAAATAGGATTCGTTATTTTATGGAAATAGAATATTTTTGGGATTGTGATTGATATTTTTATTTAGAAAAAATTAATAAATAATAAAAATAAAAGTACTATCCATATACATTTAGCTTAATATATTCTTTACAAATAATACATACCTACATTAATTCATACAACCAAAAAACAAAAATACACTTATTTATGTTAATCTATTGTTACAACCGGCCCTTAATTTGTTGGAAACCGAGGATCGACCACGGCTGGGGTGCATATTAATGACCGCTTTGTCGGCCGCCGCCGCTGTAGTCTAGCAAAGTCTAGAACACCGCATCGCGAAGGTAGAAGGATTGTCCCGGACTCTCGAGAAACAGGTGGAATAGTCTGGAATTATGATTTAGAAATATAAAAAGGACAGCGGTCGTAAAAAAAGACAGTTTAGTTCTAAAAGTGTTTATGATTTATAAAATTTAAATGGTTGTAAACGTTGTAATTAGTTGAATATCTAGGTGATTTATAAAAGTAAAATTTATTGTGTAAAAGTATTGCAATAAACATTGTTTTGTTACTGTATCGAGAGTTTAAAATCATCGAACCCAAAGAAAGAAATAAATTTCGTAACACTAAATACTACGTGATAACAACATATTATTATTCAGCTTAAAGTTACTAAGTTCTAAGTTCTTGCAGACTACTTTTCTTTGTATTTATAATAAAATCTCTATACCACTGGATATAGTAATGATTTGGTGAAATAAAATATTAGGATTCACAGTTAATTTTTTTGCACACTTGGCACTGACGAATCATATTGTTCAAAATTCGATTTGAGGCCACAACAGTCAAAACTGATGAAATCGCACTTATTAATACTCGTAAGGTATTTTCCAGCAGCATGCACCACTGTAACTAAATGGCCACAAGATAACAAGAAATACTTTGATCTGTCAAACTTAAGTGATCTCATTCATACAAGGCGTGTTTTTTAAGTAAGTACCGTTTTGAAATAAAAATGGAACCATTAGAATTTCTTAGCAATTTTATTTTTAAATGAAAGCCTGTACTTTAATCTACTTTTCTACATACCTTCCAAAAATATTAAGGCAGGAATATGTGATAGTCACTGGGTGCTAGATCGGGGCTGTATGGAGGGTGATCGGATTGTTCTCAGCCAAATGATCCGATCAGTTCTTGAGTTCGATTAGCCACATGTGGACGGGCATTGTCATAAAGCAAAACTATCCCCTTACTCAGTAATTTATGGTGTCACCACGAGGAAAAAAATCCACAAGCAACATTTCCTTCCTATTCCAAAAAACAGTACACATGATTTTCTGGGCTTAAATTGTTTGCTTGAACTTTACCTTTTTGGGTGTGATGAATGCCGCCATTCCATGGATTGTTGCTTTGATTCAGGTGTAACGTAACCCATGTTTCGTCGCCGATGACAATTTGGCTAAAAAACTCGTCACCTTCCTCACTGTACCGCTTTAAGAAAGTCAAAGAACTGCTTTTGTGCACCTCACTCAGCATTTTTAATACTCAGCGTGAACATACTCGTAACTTTTGATAATTTAAACGTTCTGTAACAATTGCATAAAGCACACTTCGTGACAATTGAGGAAACTTATCACACGACGTTGAAATCGTAGAGCGTCTGTTCTCTCTCACTTTTTCATCAACTTTTTGCATCAAATCGTCAGTAATGACTAAAGGTTACCCCCTTCGTTCCTCATCGTTCACATTTGTACGGCCATCTGTAAAAGCTCTCCTTACCCATTTCCGTATTATCCCATCGCTCATAATGTTTTCTCCATACACTTATCTGATCTGACGATGAATTTCAGCAGATTTCACGCTTTCAGCACTTAATAAACGAATCACAGCGCGTATTTCACAGTCAGCGGGATTCCCAATCGAAGGAGGCATTTCAAATACTCACAAAAGATTAGTAAAGACGCCGAATGGCATTGTAATAACAACTGTCGCTTGTCAACAGAGTGCGGTACGTAGTGTGTATGTGCCAAATACCGACCGCGGTTCTTACTTTAAAAACACGCCTCGTATAACGAGGTGCGGCGTTGTCACTGTCGAAGCAAGAAATTTCCACGGGACAATAGAATCATAGATCCTTGATCCAATTGGTAATTGATTCCCTAATAGTTCGATTGCTTTATTCACATGATACCTAACCTAACCTAAACTTCAGGTTTTTATAATATGTAAAATACTATCCAGCAAGTGCAATATTTGCCTAGTATTGCTACTAATATAATCATCGAATTCCATGGACATGATAATAATAACTATGCGAATCTGCTTCCGTAACAGGAAACTAGGCAACTAATACGTTCCAGTCGGTCATATTAAGACTATACACTGTATAGTATACAGTGAACCAAAAGTTTGCAATGTCTTATCGCGTTTAAATAGATAGATCGGTATCCTTAGGGTAATAAGTCTGCGGTCAGCACTTACCAGACAACCGATCCATTTAGGAACCGAGTACCAGTGTCATCTGTATATTTCCCATTTTGGTGGACACTTTTTTAATAAAAGTCCCATTTAAAATTGTTTTTATTATCTCTACCTCCACAGGTAAAAAAAATATTAAAAAATCGGTGACGTCATAGCCTCTACACTTTTATTAGCCTATTTTTTTTTTGCACTTAATCACTGGGCACTTTTCGTTTTAACCTCCGCAGTGCACATAACATCTGCATTAACTTCCTGGCAAGATGATTTGGGTGCACTCTCAGTCTATTCTTGTATTTTTTTATACGTGTCTTTATTTCTTCTTTGATGGAAATTATTTCACAGTCTTGATGTACCACGGTACATTGAGAATCATCCTTAGCACTTTTGACTGAAACCTTTGTATGATTTCTATAATGGAATTGGCAGCTGTTCCCCATAGCTCTATCCCGTATGTCCATATAGGGACACTAATTATAAAATTTTAATTTTGAATACTATGAACAATTATTTTGAAAACCATATTTCACAGTATTAAGTTTTCACTTCTGTCGACAGTTCGAAAGACTGCTAACTTTTATTGTCTTTTTCACGCTTGTTTTCTTTTAAGAAAGAAAAAAATGGCGTTTGGTTACATCATTAAAATATAAAAAAAGTTTAAACAGGTTAAATATTGAAATCTTATTACTTTTTGAAAACTTTGAGATCAATCACTGGATTGCAGTTTTGTTTTTAAAAGCGAGAATAAAAATCATCCCAATCAAGGACGGTTCTTTGCGTCGAGTAGTGAAATGGAAAATTTACAAGTAATGGAATAAATTGAGTAAATCGAAAGTCGGATTTTCCCACTAAAATTGGACGAAGTATGATAAAATCTTTTGCAATCTAGCGGAGGAGCTTAAGAGATTAGTCCCGAATTTATTGAATCGAAAGGTCAACGAATTGTTGGTAAATTAATACCTAAGCTTGTATTTGATTATTGCATATCAGCTGGTTTCTAATTGCAGTATTTGATTATTCTATTAATTTTTTTAATACCAAAAAATTTAGCACCATTTTTGTAATCATTGCATTAAAAATAATAATAAAATTAAGGGTATGAAAACATACACATTTTGATCTAAAATCATTTAACAATTGAAGACACGAGTGGACGGAGGTGTTTTGTTACAAATTTTAAGTTTAATAAAAAGTAATATAATTTTAGTCACATCAGCTCAATTTAAAAAACAACTTAAAAAGCAAACATGATTTTGAAAAAAAATGTACATAACACCTTTATCCAGAAATGGATGTTGCAAAACTGATACAAAATGGTTGTTGAAAAAAGTTTTATTTTTAAATTTGCGTACAAAATGTGAAACAAAACGATTTAATCTAATAATAGGTACTTCATTAACGTAAATAAAAACAAAAAATGTTAATCTTCCAAGATAGGTTCATAGAAATATCGATCTTCTTCTTTAACAAACTTAATTAAGTCCCGAAGGTCTTTCTTTTTTTCATCGGAGATTGTTTCGTATTTCTCACGAATTCTTTCAATTTTAATGTCATTTGGTTAAGCAGTATTTTTTTTATTTTAAAAATATTTACTTTCTGGAAGGGCACCGTGTCGTCGTATGAAGTAGGAACCGTACTTTTCAACTCTTATCCATTTAATGCCATCTCCAAATCTTACTGTTTCCTGTAGGTCATCTTTTTTTCTATTGGTTGAGATTTTCAGGTTCATCAAACACACGCTTTTCGTCTATCTGTTTAGAAACTTTTTGTTGTTCTACAAGCTTTACCATTAATTGACCTCTGGAACACATTTTGTCACACTGTGGTAAAATGTAACACAAGAAATCACCATACAAAACGACATGATGTTTACTCCGCGTCTGATTCAATCTGACTGAATCTGACAGTACATGACATGGAAGAAGGCGTTATGTTCATCACATGACGCCTTCTTTCATTTAACAAAGTTCTTAAATTATAAGTTTACTGTGACTAAATGTGTTAACATCCCATAACACCTACTTCCATAAGGTTTTTAATAAAAACTGTAGCATAACTCTTTCATTCATTTATAAATCAAGGCTTTTATCAATATATTGGTTTTCCAATGGTGCCATATGAAAGATAGGTACATAACACCTTTATTCGTACAAAAAACAACAATTTTGAAAAAATGTAACACCAACACTTTCATCCTCTCGTGTCTTCAACTCATTGTACAATTGATTTAAAATCTTTGTATTCTGGATAACATTAAAAAAAGAGCTTTGTTACTATAAAAAATAAATAGAAAATAAAGTTTAAATTCAAAAAGTTACATAACAAAAAATTATTCTATTGTAACTTAACTAAAGCATAAACAGTTTTTGGAAAAATGTCCCAAATGATCGTTTTCTTTATAGCTATTCTTATTCGCTTAATGCTCCTCAATAATAATGAAATCTGGCGTCCAAGGTTCTTCACAAAAAAACTTTTAGTTGCCTAATGTGAATATTGCGGGTGAGTAGTTGTGCGAAAGTTTAAGAGTACCTACTTTTAGAAGGTCCAAATTCTATTACTGAAAGAAACACAACCACCAAAGATTAGAAAGTTCTTAAAATGGAAATACTGTAAAGGGAAAAATTTGCTCAACATTTTGATTGGAAAAAAGTTTCTTGATTAAAGATCAAACAAATTCGTATCCTTTCAGAGATATTTTGCTTTAAAACTTAATTACAAAATTATCCTTGATATTAAGATATACAGATACAATTCTGATTTGCTTGAGCTTTTAGCGATTTTGCTTTTTTTTTATTTGAAAAAAATACTTGGCACATAACTACTTAGTTAAGTTTCATCAGTTCGAAATCGACGATAGATTGATCCGAGATCTGATTTTTTCTATTTCCTCGAGTTAGATCAAACCGAGAGTTTAAGATCTCGTTTCAGAGAAAAAGTTAACTTTTTATTGGTATTATAATGTAATATTGTAAAAAAATTAATTTTTGGTTATACAGTTAGACGTATTAATTTTTGTGAGATGCGTGAAAAAAATTAAAACAATCAAAATCCTTTATATTCCCCATGTTTTCTAAAAAATGCACATTTTTCCTTAATGGTTACGTCAACCAACATAATTTAAAATATTGGAATGATTCGAATCCTTTACTAATGACAGAGCAGCATTTACAATATCCAGAAGAGTTGAATGTACGGGCTGGGATTTCGGAAAAAATTATTGTTGGTCCATTTTTTACTTCCTGATATTTTAACAGAAAAATCCCAACCAAATTTGTTCAAAGATTTCATTAACTCTCGAATTAAATGGCCCCCCAGAGTACTAGATTCAACACTATTAATCAGGGCGCAGTATTTTATACGGATGGCTCTAAACTAGAGGGCGAGTAGGTTGCGGTATTTTCTCCGAAGACCCCTCACTTAGCCATTTGTTTCGTTTGCCCGATCACTGTAGTGTGTATCAAGCTGAAATGACAGCTGTTACCGAGGCAGCTGTCTGGATACTCCGCAACGAACAAAAGTTCAGCGAGATATCCATTCTTTGCGACAGCCAGGCTGCTATCAAATCACTGAACTTAGTCTACTTGACCTCTAGGGCAGCGGTGCAATGCCGTGGCGCCCTGAATGAGCTAGGAACTAAGTTTAAAGTTTACATTGTCTGGGTGCCTGGACACAGGGACATACCAGGCAACTGTAAGGCGGACGAGCTAGCAAGAGAGGGCACCACCCTCCCAGCCGTATCTGTCTCATCTCAGCAAGGAGTACCGATTGCAAATTGCCGGCTCCTTCTGCACAGAAAAGTAGTTTAAAAAGCCAACTTGAGGTGGCAAAATGAACCCATATGCACATCATCGAAACAGATCTGGCCTAAACTAGATCTACGTCGAACTAAGGATGTTTTAACCCTATCCATTGGAAATGCGATCGCGACCGATCTCAGCTCAGTTAGCATCAAGGACCTTACACTTTTTATTAAAAGTTCCAACTGGTCGCAATTCAAACACTGGAATGACTAAAAAAAAATTTTTTTTTCATTAGTTTTTTCAAAAGTATTCTAACGTTAATTTTGAAGCAAAATGAATAATGTGTATTACGTTTGTTAAAATAATAAAACACCAAACTATGTGCCCCTTGACCCCTCCGGTCATTTGGGATTCTTAAAGGGGTTGCCATCCCGTTCAGAGGATGACTCTATATCCGTGAATTCAGGATTAAAAATCTTCTCACAAGCAAAATCGGGCAAAATATTTTTTATGAAAAATATTCACGTGGGACATTTTTAAATGGGCCACCCAGTATTTCAGCTATTCTACCTCAACAATAGATGGTATCCACGTTTGGTTGCCACCCCGTACAGGGGAATGACTATATCCATGAATCGAATTAAAAAATTGCCTTCCAGTACAACAGCTATTCTACCTTAAAAATGGATGGTATCCCCGTATATTTAAACAAAAAGCAACTTTTATGTACTCTAATGAAATTTTACTTGTTGCGCAGTGTTTTGTTTTCATTAAAGCGGCCGGCAAAAAATGGGAAACACTAGCAAACAATGCTGTATTTGTGTAAACTGGTTATAGAGAGTTGCTGTTTGTACAGTTTAAAGGGAATATTAAACTCTCTTAATCAGTCGATATTTTTTTAAACTTGTGAACTCAATGGGGATACTCTGTTTCATGTAATTACAAAACACAGTTGGTTTATCTTGTTTAAAAATGTATTGGAAAAATTTAATTAAAAAAATTAACCTTAATTGATTTTCTGTGGATAATTAATAAATAATAGATCACGCTAGTAATGGATATATCGTGTAAGTGGGTGCAATAAAGAAAGTTGCAAAATGGAAACGCAGTCCTTGTCTTGAGCATGTACAGTGCACTAACTTTTTATCGAAGTAATCACTACATTTAAATGAAATTTAATTGTTTATAGTTTTGATTTGTAGCTATAATGATTCATTTGTGAAAAATCTGTTTTTCTTTTAAAAGTGCTCATCCATTAACGGATATCAGTGATCAGCATGGCAATATGAACCTTTTGAAATAGCTGCCCTGAAAAGACCGGTCGTTGTGGTACCAAACCAAATTCTCATATTCTTTAACCAAGAGATTCTCCTCCTGCCAGGTCTTCCCCGTTCTAGGACTCTCCCCTGAAGAACCAGCTGTGAGAGCTTATAACGTTTCCCATTCCGTATTATGTGACCTTAGTACTTCAAGCTTTCTAGTCTTAATATTTTTTATGATCTTCATATCTTTATTTATTCTGTCAAGTACTCTAACATTAATAATGTAGGCTGTCCAAGGTATTTTAAGTATTCGCCGATATAGCCATTTTTCAAATACCTCAAGCTTCTCTGTGAAGTATTAAGTGGGTGTCCATGATTCTGCTCCATAAAGCAACACTGGGAACACGTTATAGCAAAGCATTCTTACTTTTGTTGTTAGATTAAGGTCATGGCTTGTATAAAGCAACTCTTTCGATTTGCTGGTTTCTTATAGTAAATTGGCACGGTACATTGGTTTCTTTCCGGATTATCATGAATTTGGTCTTATCTATGTTCAGCGTTAGACCGTATTTTTCAATGGTATCTTTGACTCATGAGTTCTTGCAGGCTTTTAATATTGTCAGCAAATACTACGGTATCGTCTGCGTACCTTATATTGTTCAATCGTAGGCAGTTTACAGATATTTTCAGTTCTATGTCATCTAGGCCTTCTTAAAATACCTCTTCTGAATATAGGTTAAATAATAAGGGTGAGAGGATACATCCTTGTCTGTTTAAAAAGTGCACATAAAAAGTTTGTTTGAAAATAAAAAAGTTTACTTATATCTTTGGAAGAAAGTCATATTTATAGGTAAATACAACATAAACACATACATACCTATAGTCACGCCATTTTTCCGTAAGGGCATGAGACCACTTATTTTCAATTGCTACGCTTTTTACACACGTTTTTCGCTTCTTCTACTTTTATCAAAGCTTTCATACATGCTTGAGTGTTGCTGGTTCCCTTGACAACGCATTTTTTTAAAACAATTTTGATCTGGTTTTGACTAGGTCAACCTTTACCGCCTTGCCCATTCTCTCTTTCGTCAATATTTTCTCATCAATCCTCTCTACATGTCTAAACCATATAACTATTCCTTTATGGATCTTTAATACTCCATTTTTTTTTCACACTACAGCGTTCCATTTTTACACTTTTTCTCACTTAATCCATCACAACTTTGATTTCGCTTAATATCCTCATTGACCCATTGTAAAGTGATGTTAGACCTTTTTATTTTTTAACAAATAAGTCATGGATGTAACTGTATTCTATAGTCTTAATCAGATGTGCCTTAAGAATCAAATCATTTTCTAGTTTCTATTGAATTTTATTTGTTTCCGATTTAAAACACTGTTGAGCCGTCCGTTAGTACCAACGTATGTAAATTAGCAACCAACTATAAAATTACAAACAGCTATAAATTTTCACCATCATTCGCGATGTCTCTGACTGATACACAGACAGCTGGCTTCAAGTCAAAGCAATAGGCTATGCGCAAGGGGGCGGAGTTAGATATAATATCGATGCGAGCGTTCGTAGTAAGCACCACTGAAACATTTGAACTCTAATTTTTTGAATAGAGTAGTGAGTAGTGTTAATTAAAAGTGAAAATATTTACAATTTTATAAAAGTTACAATTACAAAGGAGATATAGGCAAATTGTGTGGTTTTTCGGTGACCAAAGTTTGCCGGATACATTTTGCAATGAATCGATTGATGATCGTGTCATAAACATATTCTTAAATATGTTTTATATAATGTAAAGCTAATTTTATTCCTTTTTCTAACGTGCCTTTAGTGAAAGGTATGAAGTATTTCATACTTTCAAACTCGGTCTGCAATATTACTGATGTCATGGTTTTGGGTTATGCTACCAATGTAAAACATTAATTTTTATGTGTGACACATTTCTATTAAAAAAAATTTATATTGAAAATAAATATTTTTCACTTACTTTTAATTGTAAACCTTTTATACTTCTCGCACACAGCTAAATGATTTAATAAATGATTATTTTATAAATTCGTGATAAGATGCACTAATAGAAAAGGCGTCCAATAGTATTTTGTTGCCCGTCAGCGGCGCTAGTAGTCATCGTGCACATAGCCTATAGAGAGTATCCCCAAAGCGTCCCTGTTTGACGGTCGCCAAGTTTCTCTCCGCCCACCGAAAGCGACGTTTAAATTAATCTATTCACAGCGGTCAAGGATCGCATTTTTCCTTTCATTCAAAGTTTAATTCCTATTTTTTCCTCGAATTATGAATTAATTTAACACTTGTAGCAATCCATTATAGAAACAGGTGCACAATGTACACAATGTATTTGAAGAGAGAAATATTTTTGTGTTAAATAAAAACTAAAAAAAAACAGCGATTTGTAATTTTCAAGCAGTCCACTGATTATTGAAGTGGAGTATAAAGCCTTCTGTGTACGATAAAGGGAATTACGAAAACCCCGATTTCAACAGCGATGTTTTATTCTTACTTAAACCTTACACTTTTGCATAAATATAAAATAATACGGATGTAACAAATAAAAATAATAATAATTAAGTAATATTAAAAATAACGTTTAAAAATATATACATGTTTAATATTGGAAAGGTAAATGGAATTTTAGGAAATTAACAAGATAGATGAAATATACTTTAATTCTATTGGCGTATAATTAAGAAAACTAAATTATTGTTATCTATTACCCCATTTCCTTTTACAAATTCAATAATAATATTGATTTTCTAACCGTGAATTATTCATGATGAGTCTGGGAAGGTAAAACTTTATTTTTGTCAAAGGTTTCAATTTTCCAAAATCGAAATGACAGTTTATTTATAAATTATACCTATCCTTAACATTTAACCTTTTGAAAATGACAACGTTTTTTTATACAGGGAGCCAACCAAAAACGAAACAGAGCCATTTGCAGGAACCTCATCAATATTTTAGAAAAACGCTTAGACAGACCCTTTGATTTTTAATTAAAGGGTATTATTGGATTACCTCGATATTTTTAAATGGCATTGGGGGTCAAATAAGATGACTTTCAAAAGCTCTTACAATTTCCTATACAATAGTCTTTAAATTTTGCCAATTATATATTAAGAAATTAGATTTTAAATGTGAAACTTGTCTGCAAACAATTACGAATGGTAAAAATGTTATTTATTCGAGTAATGGCTTTATTCTACCAGGCAATTTGACTGGCGAAATGTATTTGCAATAACTAGAAGACGCTATTGATTATGCGGCGATTGTTCGTCAGTATTTAGACCAACGTTTTCCACGGCATTGGATTGGAAGAAGAGGCAGCATCTAATGGCCTTCATGATTACCAGATTAATCGCCCTTCGGTTTATTTTTGAGACATCTGAGAAGTAAAATCTAAAAAACACAACCAGCGTCGTTGCGTCAAAGAATCGTTGAAGAGTGCCGTCGAATTACTCCGGAAATTCTTCGAAATGTGCTTGAACGTTTTGAACCAAATTTTTTATTATTGTATGAAAGCGGGCGGTCATCAGGTCGAACATTTAATCAATTAAGTAGTAAGTAAGCAATTAAAATAATTGGGATTTTAACACGTAATTTTTTTCAAAATATTGGGAGGAAATGTAAAATTTAGAAACTATTGTAAAGAGAATTGTCAGAGCTTTTAAAAGACATACTATTCGACCCCCATTTTGGGGTAATTCTTACCCTCGCTTGGGGTTGAAAGTAGTGGAGTCAAAAAAACCGGAAAGGAGTGTTCCCCCTTAATAAAAAATCGACGGAACTGAGCGTTTTTTTAAAATGTTGACGAGGTTTTTGCAAATGGCTCTGTTTTGTTTTCGGTTGGCCACCCTGTATGTAATAGGTCCAACTTATTATTAGGGGTTTACGTTAAATAGGATTTAAAATTTGGACAAATAAACAATACAACATTAACAAAAATGTGTATTAAAACTAAATATTTTCTTACTATTTTAATGAAGTCGTTTTCAACATTAAAGAAGAGCTAAATATTTTCTGATGACTGTATTGGTGAATAAAAGGTTACCAACAAACTATATTTAAAATTTTTTTTATCATAACCTTTTTAGTTACGATCTTCTATCCGTCAATAAATTTGACATTGATTTTAAATTTTCCAAATTAATCAAAGCATTAACAACTTTGCAGGTAATATTTCAAGATAAAATGAATTAATACAATAATCACCACTGGTACAAAATAATAATTAACGTTGATTAATGAGTTATTCCAATCAAATTTGTCAGAAAATACAAAACGTTTGCTAAATTAATGATTTACAAAAGACGATCGAAGAAGTTTTATAACAAATTTTTACCAGTTCAATATCTTTGCAACGAAGAGTTGCAGCCATAACATTTGATTTTATGCAAAATCTACCACTGCCACACATACCAATATAAATCTTTTCTTAATTACAGCATGTGTATCTAGGTTCGTTGTTTTGATATAAATAGTTTGAAAACGATGGTTCACGAAAGCACTGCTATCAAAAAAACTAATGAGATTGGCATATTTTGAAATGACAAAGTCGTTTGCTGCAATACAAATGACGGTACATAAACACGATAATATCTGTTAGCTGCATAAATCAAAAGAGAATTAATTACGTGTTATCACATCGGGTTGGCACAGTAATTATTAGATAGTGGAATATTCTTTTACCCTACTTATTGTAATTATTTTGAATACTTATTCAAAGAGCTAAAATAAATAAAGGAATTAATTAATTTCGGAGATTGTGATTTAAAAAATTGGGATTTTTGGTCACCAAGTGTTTATATGTTAGGTTAGGTTAGGTAAGGTTTTATGTGAGTGGGGCGTGGTCGCCCCTCCACCGCGACCCTTAGTAGGTCTATTGTGGCTCACCCCTAGAGGCTACAGTTCACCGTACAATCCAGCCCTTCTTACGAAGTTCATGGTTGTATAGGGTGAAATTTTTTTAAAATCGGTAGGTTCTAGGTTAGTGTAACCAAATATGTTAAACCTTATTCTTCCCAGGCCGGGGCATGAACATAGTATATGTTCAGCAGTTTCGTCTTCCACGCAGCAGAACCGACAGTCCGTTTGTTGGTTCAGATCTATCTTTCTGAGGTGGTATCTCAGACGACAGTGTCCCGTAAGCAGTCCTGTTAGAATACGCAGGTCATTTCTGCTCCATTCTAGGATCTGCTTAGTTGTGTTTCTCGAGGGTTGTAACGGTAAAAACGCCTTCGAGTGGGTTAGCCCTGGTAAGTCGGACCAGTACGTGAGTATTTTCCTCTCCGCCCAGTCCGAAATAATTGTTTTGGCGGCACTTGTGGTGACTCCAAAAACCGGTTCTGGTCCAGTGAACGCAGATTCGGCCCCCCGTTTTGCAAGGGTGTCGGCTTTTTCGTTTCCTTCCACCCCCTGGTGCCCAGGTACCCACAGTAGGGTCACCCTGTTGTTCGCACCGAGGTACTCTAAGGATTCGATGCAATTCCATACAAGTTTAGAATTTATCTTGTTGGAGCTCAGTGCTTTTAAAGCGGCCTGGCTGTCTGATATTATATTTATATTTTTGTTTGCTAGAGGTCTGTTGGTCAACTCTCTTGCACACAATTCGATAGCGAATATTTCAGCCTGAAAGATTGTGGCATACCTGCCAAGACTGGTAGATATTTCAATCTTTGGTTTCCTGCTGAAAACACCGGCCCCAACTCCATCTGGGGTTTTTGAGCCGTCTGTGTACATTACGTATTCAGTCTCTGGGAAGAGGATTTGTCCCCTCATCCATTCGTCTCTCTTCGGAAAGAGGACTTTGAACGACTTTTCTACGTGTATTTTTGTGGCTAGCAAGTCAGGAACCATCCCGAGAATTTGGTGGTTTTTTGTTTCACTCAGTATCCCGGAGTGATCTCCGAGTTGCTCTCCATTTATTTGCTTTTCCAAAGACAGGAATCTATAGGAAGCTATCCTGGCCTCCCTCTCTAAGAGAATATCTAGGGGAGGGAGATTTAGGAGGTGTTCCATCGCTGCCGTTGGTGTGCTGGACATAGCTCCAGTTATGGCCAGGCATGCCAGCCGGCATGCATGCCAGCAAGCTTTGCTCTAGCTGTCTGTTGTAACCCTTTGGTCCACCAGACTACAGACTACTTTATATGTTATAAATTAAATGATATTTCTATATGTAAGCGTTTGTTTGCCTTTTTTTGCTATATGTTTGCAGTTTTAAACAACAAAAACAACAATTTAAGGTTGTGTACCATTTTACATACGTACATACCTATAGTCACGCCTTTATCCCGTAGGGGTAGGCAGGGACCACTTCCTTTCATTTGCTTCGGTTCTTACACACATCTTTTGCTTTCTCTACTTTCATCAGTGCTCTCATACATGCTCGTCGGTTGTTGGTAATCTTGACCTGGCCTTTCTTTACAACAATGTTGATCTGATCGAGATATGTTCGCTGAGGTCGACCTCTACTGACTTGTCCATTCACACTCGCCTTTGTTTCGTCAATCTTCTTTTATCCATCCTTTTTACATATCCAAACCATCTAAGCATTTCTTTGTAACCACATCTTCTTTTACACCCCAGCGTTCTCTTATCTCACTATTCTTTACTTTATCCAACCGAGTCACTTCGGCTATACTTCTCAGACTACTCATATCCACAGCATTAACTTTATTTTTATGCTTCCTTTGTCAAACCCAACATTCACTACCATACATAAGTGTAGGAACCAACACTTCTCTATGCACAGCCAGACGTGCCTTTTTTGACACTTTCTGGCTGTTAATAAAGCTATGCAGTGCACCATTCATTTGTTTTCCTGCTAACAACCCTTCGCTCAATGTTACTGTCAACGTTCCATCTCTCGTAAACTTTAAACCCAAGTATACAAACTAATTTACTTGTTCCACTCTTTCTCCCTTAATCAGAACTTTACAGTTTGTCATGCTTTATTATCTTTTATAAACCATTACTTTCGTTTTGCTTACATTTATTTTCATCTCTTTGATTTTTAGAGCATCATGTATAACATTAACCATCGCCTGCAACAATTCTTTAGATGACGCTAATATGACTTGATCATCGGCGTAAAGAAGGCATTTGATGATTAAATCCTTTATTTTAAATCCATACGCACTCTCTTTCAAATCTTTTAAATAATCGTCTATGTATAAGTTAAACAGCCATGGCGAAGCCACACATTCCTGTCTTACAACCTTTTCGATGTTAACCGTTTCGTGCAAGCTCCGTTTATCCTGACACAAGCAATGGAATCCTCGTAAAGTACTTTCAATGCTTATATTAAACTACCGTTTACCCCATATATAGACAATGTCGAGCACAATTCAGTCCTTACCACTCAGTCGTAGGCCTTTTCCAAGTCTATAAAAACGCAAATAGACCTTCTGACTTCTAGCCAAGAATTTTTTGACTATACCTCGTAATGAAAAGACCTGATCCATACATCTTCTTCCTCTTTTAAATCCTGCTTGCACATCTTATATCATCTTTTTAGTTTCATTCGTCACTCTTTTAATCAATATCTTTGCATACAGTTTTCCGACTATGCTGAGTAAACTAATACCTCCGTAGTTCTTACAGTCCCGCTGCGAACTTTTCCCTTGTAAAGAGGCACGATAACGGCCTTGCACCAGTTCTTCCTCCAACAGAGGTTAAAAAGGCTCTTTCTTAAGTAGAAACTGAATAAATTAACCGACTTGGTATTACATGGATCTTACAATTTTTTACTATAGAAGAACTGAGTTGCAAGACTTGGTGTTTTTTACAAGTTATGTTTTTTATGGCATGTAATTTTAAAGTTTTAGAATACGTTTCTTTTAACTTTTAAAGTAACCTATATACATAAAAAGTTATTAAAATTAATTAATTGTAGAAATTTGTATTATTTAATGTTGTGTTAATTTTGTTTATTTTTTACTTTAATTCTTAAATATATAACCGACGGTAATTTAAAGTAGTAAAACAAGTAAAGCAGAAAATTACTTTGACAAAAAAACCATTTGGATGATAAGACCGTTTTTATTTCTACCATAATCTCCTCTCAGAATAATAATTCTCGAAAGTTTCCCAGGAGATTTTCAAGTTGGATTTAAGATTCTGGTGCGTTTCTTACTATAAAGGAACGATGTTTGGAAGGTGGTGGCATGTTATACCGATTGCCTGAAGCATTCCAGTCACGCATTCCGGTAACTCCTCAAAGGACCAAAACAACTAAATAACAGAACTGATTATCAATATCACGTTTTATAGCATAACACACGCTACAACAAACACCCTAATGGCCTTTAAAGAGTAAAGAGGAAAAATTGACACACCCGTCATTTGTTAGTTAAATTAAACAAAGAAATCAAGAAGTGAAATATCACGTTAATAGTATCCATAAGAATTAAATCGTTCAAATAAAACTAAACTTTTTTTAAATATTTGGAATAATAGATATTTATTTTGTATTGAACCATTCACTTTTTTGTATTATTTATTTCTCTTGTTTTTTGTGCAAGTAGGTTTCAACCAATGTTTTAATAACAGCAGACTGTATGGATTTATTGTTAACATAGTCACACAATTTTTTTTTTATCTGGAAATAAGATACTTCAGCCTTGTTACAAGCCCGTCCCTGTTGACCCTTTTTTGTCGCGACAATGCGTCGGCTACAAGGAAAGTTCCCGCAAGTTCTCGACCGTGCGAAAAGGGGAATATCGCCTTCGAGAATAAGGTCGAAGTATAATTTTTAGGTATAAAAAAAGGGGACAGCCAGCAGAGAATCAGTATCGGTTTTAAAAGTGTATATGAATTAATAAATGTAAATAGTTATATAGAATTGTAAAAGTTGTATAGCTAAGTGAATATCTAAGTGGTTAATAAAAGTAGAATTTATTGTATTGAAATAAACATTGTTTTGTTACTGGATCGAGAGTTTTAATCGTCGAACCCAAGATAAAACTAAAATTCGTAACAGTATTTTGACCTGCTAAATCCAAATCCGAGGTCAGTTTAACTCTAGACAGAGACCACTTTATCGCTTTATTGCTACGGTTCTTACACACGTATTTCGCTTTTTAACTTTCATCAGCGCTTTCATACAGGCTCGTCGGTTTCTGGTACTCTTGACCTGGCCTTTTTCTAAAACAATGTCGATCTTAAAAAATTCGTTCGCCTATCTCGACCTCTACCGACTTGTCTATTTACACTAGCTGTCAATAGTCTTTAGTCTATCCTCTTTACGTGCCCAAACCCACTTACCCCTCCTTTTTTTTAATCTTTGTTTCTACATTCTCTTCCACACCACAGCATTCTCTTATCACACTATTTCTCACTTTATCCATCAAAGTCACTTCTGGTGTACTTCTCAGATTACTTATCTCCGCAGTATTAATCTTACTTTCATGCTTTCTTCTGCCTAACCCAACAATCACTACCATACATAAGTGTAGGAACCAGCACTTCTCTATGCACAGCCAGTCGTGCCTTTTTTGACACGTTCTGGCTGCTCATAAAATTATACAGGGCCCTATTTATGTGTCTTTTTACCAACATCCTTTTTTTGATATTAGTCATACTTTCCGTCTTTCGTAAATTATGAACTCAAATAGACAAACTCATTCACTTGTTTGACTCTTTCTCCTTCACTTAGCAACTCGCAATTTGTCCATTCACACTCGCCTTCTAAATCTAATTTGTCAATCGTCTTTAATCCATCCTCTTAATGTGTTTAAACTATTCAAGCATTTTTTTTTATCTTTGTTGCTACATATTTTTTCATATCTACAAACATATTATAGTCACGCATTTTTCCCGTAGGGCAGCGGTTCTCAAACTTTTGTTATTCACGCCCCCCTGTTTTAATTTAAAAAATGTTGCGCCCCCCAATCCATAGACCTAGGAATTTGGACTAAAATAGGCAACATTGTCTCGTCGAGAGCGCCAAAGATGCTGTCGGAAAGTTCGCGGCGTTCGTGCCACGTATTCAAACATTCCGATCTTTCTCGAACTGTCTGAACGCGACTATAAATACAGAAGCGCACATACGGTATTCTCAGTCTCTCAGTGAAGGTGTTTTAACACTAAGCAAGCATTATTGTGAAGTGTGAGTGTATAAGTAGATGTAGTATGGATAAATTTTTAAAACGAAAACTTGAGGATGACGGGGCTTGTACATCGACAGGTTCAGGTGGAAATCATCCGAAATCTAAAACAAGAAAATATGACCCATTATACCTAAATTTGGGCTTTACTAGCCTTGAAGTAGGTGGCGAAGAAAAACCACAATGCGTTATCTGTTTAAAAGTATTGGCTGCAGATAGCATAAAACCAAATAAATTACAGAGGCATCTAGAAACGCTGCACAGAGATTATGTCAATAAACCGCGAGATTTTTTTGTGGAGTAACTCAGATTGTTTAAAAAACAAAAATCCAGCTTCCATAGAGTACTGGCAGTAAATGAGAAGGCTCTCTTGGCATCATATAAAGTGGCATACAAAGTAGCTAAATGCAAAAAACCGCACACTATTGCAGAGCAACTTATTTTACCCGCTTGCAAAGACATTGTAGAAATAATGTTTGGTGAAAATTTTACTTCACAACTTAACAATATTCCTCTGTCAAATGATACAATCTGTCGACGAATTAACGATATATCAGTTGATATGCAGCAGCAGCTTGAATCTGAGCTTACTGGAAACTTGTTTGCTATACAACTTGACGAAGCAACTGACTCTAGTAATGATTCCCATTTGATTTGCTACATTAGATTCTGTCAATGTTCTAAAATATGTGAAGATTTATTGTTTTGTAAACAGATTGAAGGAAGAACTACAGCCACTGAGTTGTTCAAGATTACAAATGATTCTATTACTAAAATGAATTTGCAATGGAAAAATTGTGTTGCGATTTGCACCGATGGAGCTCAAGCCATGTCTGGTAAATACAACAGTATACAAGCGCTAGTAAAAAAGGAATCCTCAGAAATTATCTGGACGCACTGCATGATACATCGGGAAGCGTTAGCATCAAAATCGCTAAGCCCTGGACTAAACATGATTTTGACAGTAGTTATTGAAGTTGTTAACTTTTTAAAAACCAGACCACTAAAAACAAGGATGTTCTCTGTTCTGTGTGAAGATATGGGAGCTGAGCATCAATCTTTGTTGTTTTATTCCTCATCCAGATGGTTGTCACGCGGTAAGACGGTTAAGCGTGTCTTTGAATTAAGAAGGGAAATAGCGATATTTTTAAGCGAGGAAGGTCACAAGCATTCAACAGATTTTTTCGACAAATTATTTTTACTGAAGCTTTCTTATTTAGTAGATATTTTTGAAAAACTTAATATACTTAATCTTCAGCTGCAAGGAAAAGACGTAAATATATTTGATTTAAGTCAAAAGATTGATGCTTTTTGTAAGAAATTGCAGTTATGGCATAACAAATTGAAAGAAAACAGTTTGGAAATGTTTCCCACATTTTGCGATTTTGTGCTAGATTCCCCATTGGAAGATATTCATAAAGCTGTGATGCTAAAAACCATAGGAAGCCATTTAGAAAACTTAACTGAGAATTTCAAGCGATACTTCTTTGCAGAGAAAGATATCAAGTTGTCAGACTGGAGCTGGGTTTTAAATCCATTCGAAAATAGACCTGTCGGACAACTGATAGATATTTCAACAAATCCCTTACAAAAATCAAACTTTGTTAACAAATCTTTAACAAACTTCTGGACTGAACTTCCGAACGACTACTCCGTTATAAAAGCCAAAGCGCTTAGAATTCTGTTGCCTTTTCCAACGTCCTACCTTTGTGAAACTGGATTTTCTGCACTTGCTGTCGTGAAATCTAAATACAGAAATAAACTTCAAGTAGAAAATGAACTCAGAGTGGCCATCTCTAACATAGAACCAAATTTAGAGAAGTTGTGCGCCTTAAAACAAGCTCATGTTAGCCATTAGTCCTTAGAATGTGTCTTTGTCATCATTAAGTAAGTAAAATTTCAATAAAGATTTTTTAAAAATCTATCTGTAGCATTTTATCATTACCATTTTATTTTTAATCTGTACTGCGCCCCCCCCCCCAATCATGTAAACGCGCCCCCCTTAGGGGGCGCGTCCCACAGTTTGAGAAACGCTGCTGTAGGGGTAGGCAAAGACCAATTATTTCCACTTACCACGGTTCATACAAACGTACTTTTCTTCTTCTTCTTTTACCAGCGTTTTTATACATGCTCGTTGGTTGACGGTACTCTTGACCTGACCTTTTTATAAAACAATTTTGATCTGATCCAAAAACGTTCGCCTAAGTTAACCCCTATCGACTTGTCCATTCACACTTGCTTTATAAATTAGTTTCGTTAATCTTCTTTTATCCAGATTCCCTACATGTCCAAACCATCTAAGAATTTCTTTATCTATATTTGTAACCACATCTTATTTGAAACCGCAGAGTTCCTTTATCTTACTATTTCTAACTTTATCCATCAAAGTCACTCTAGCTAAACAATTCTCAGACTACTTATCTCCGCAGGATTACTTACTTTTATGATTTTTCTGTCAAACCCAACATTAACTACCATATTTTATATAGGTGTAGGAACCAGCCTTCATTTGACTTAAACTTATGTTACAATAAATATTAGGTAAAAACAAATGCCCGAGCTCAGCCGTAGAGGGTAGAAGAGAAAAAAAAATAACTTTAATCTTAAACACCTTAATACGGAGTTCCTGCTAAAAACACCAAGCAAGTCTTTATAACACTGCAATTTATCGTCGATATGGATGATACGAATGCACTACTCTTGTGGCCGGTTTGGTTATGGAACGGCACCTGCTAATTAACAATGGCTTCCCTCAAATAAATCCCGCATGCGGTCATTTTAACTCGACACCAAAATCCAAAATATCAACAACGGAGGTAAGATAGAATGGTCAAGTTAAAAATTAAATGGTTTTTCTTCAAAATCCAATTAAGATGGCCCAAATACAGCCAGATATGAAAGAAAAACCGTAGAGGTTTTAAACACTTGTTAATATCACACCGCCCCAAAAATTCTCACCACATGACTCCCAAGACTCTCACCACACGACTCAGACTACTTTCCAAGCCGGATATCAAGAAACTGACACGGAATTGACGTCAACCAAGAATATTCGCAAGTCTATGTTCCACACTAAGAATCGCGTTCGTCCGTGTTGATAGCTAGCCTCATCTACACAGAAATGTAAACCAAACAATAATATAATCGATAATACACAATAATCGAGGCTAAAAACTAAAGCAAAATCTAATAATGAAAATACCTTACTCAATCTTCAGTGATCAACAAAAATTCCACAGCCATTAACAATCGAATCCTATCACAATAAGGTATGCAACACTATTTACAACGAATGATATATTTAAGTTACAACAAAATACGGTACGCGACACTATTTACGAGTACTTGAGGAATATAAAATTATCAGAGTTATAATTATAATGGAACTGTAGAAGGGAAAAAAAAGGCACGTTACAAACTCTTCTTTTCACAGAAAACATGATAACATTAAGTACATAAAAATTAATAATACAGTGTGAATCGAAAATACAATACATAAATTAAAGAAAAATATAACAGACATTGCTAGATTTTTTTCGTAATAATTACTTATTGCCGTTATTGCGGCTTTATTGCACCGCTAGCATCGGGCAGTGACACAGAATGTGTATACTGCTCTCTTCCACTTCACCGCATAGTCGACAGCTTAAGTTTGAAGAGGTGCGCCCTTAGTGCGATGTGTCCTGTGAGCAGGCCAAGCGTGCTGCTTAGCCTACTCCGGTCCATCGTCCAGAGTGCGTCAGCCCTCTTCTGAAGAGGTTTTTTCATCAGCTGCCTTGATGTTCTGCAGCCAGTATTTGAATTTCATTAAGCAATATGTTCTTGTTCAAGGATTAGTTTCAATAAATGTTCCGCTTCGGCAATTGGCAATACGACCAACTGACTTCTTGGTTCCACCAGGGTCCCATTTCTTGCCAGTTTATCGGCTACCTCGTTGCCATTTATCCCCGTGTGTCCAGAAACCCATATAAGAGTGACTTTGTTTACCGTCGCTAACTCGGTGAAGGCTTTCATGCAGTCCCACAACACCGATGATGTTGTAGTGTTACTCACGAGGGCCCCAATTGCCGCGCGACTGTCAGTGCCTTTAGTTTTATATAAAAGTTAACTATTTTAAAAAGTTGCAAAATAAATGTGTTTCTAAAATGTTACAAGGGTTTTTAAAATTTACTTTCGCTTGGATAAAAAGCTATAATTTACAAAGAGTTTTACTTATTTTCAAAATTTGCGTAACGCATTTAGGAACTTATCAAATAAAATTGTATTTCTGCTGGTCAATGACTCTTTAGCTTTAAACTTCATGTAAATATTGCTTTAAACTACGAGTATTACTAATTTAATAGAGTGGTTTATTTAATCAATAAAAATATGGTTGGCCATTCATTCTATAAAATATTGCATACGCTACATATTTGATTAAATGAAAGAAAAAGAACATCAGCGTGTGTAGATAATTGTAACATATATTTTTAATGCTGGTTTTACATTCTACCGGTAAAATATCGATCGGTACTCGTAGCAATTTAAATAATATTTTATCAAGAGTTAAACCTCGTTATCCTATTACGTACATACATATAGTCACGCCTTTTTTCCGTAGGGGTAGACAGAGACCACTTCCTTCCACTTCCGCTACGGTTCTTACACACCTTTTGCTTCCTCTACTTTCATCAGTGCTCTGATACATGCTCGTCGGCTGTTGGTACTCTTGACCTGGTCTTTCTTCAATGCAATGCAATGTTGATCTGATCGAGATATGTTCGCCGAGGTCGACCTCTACCGACTTATCCTATTAATTGTAAAATAAGCGCCAAATAAAATTTAGCAATATATTTAAACAAAAATAATTAAAATCATGTTTTGCAAGCTGACAGTTTAAAGTTATAAATAAAGTTTAAAAACCACCAAATATGTTTTTTATATACACATATAACTTTTTTCCAACAATAATCAACGAAAAAATAGTTGTAGAAAAATAAACGGTAGTGGGTAAGACATAATTTTACCGGCCATAGCCGTGATATTAGTGATGATTTCATCTTTATACACCCATAAACGAAAAGAAACGATGAAAGTTTAATATGTTGCATAAATTAAAAGAAAAACAATCCACTTTACTGCAAACATTACGCACGATCAGTTTAGAGTTATGAGAGGAAATCTGTACAGATTTGGCTACTGTTTAAAGCAAAAAAGTGCAATATTTAAACATTTTTTTTATTTACAAAAAAGTTACATCAACCATAAAAGGTTATTAGTAACGGTGCAGTAAGTAATTAAACAGAATAAAAAACATAAATCAATTTTAAATATGTGATGACAATTTTCATTCTGAAATATGGATTCGAATTTATCAGGTAGTTGACAATTTTGCTGTTGAGCTTGATGTTTAGGACATTCTATGAGGATATATTTCACTAATATATTTACATTACATAAGTCACATAATGGATTCTCTTTACGTTTCATTAAGTAACTATGAGTTAATTTAGTATGACATAATCGCAGACGAAAAATAACCACTTTTTGTTGTCTGCTTTTTAAAAAGGGATTCCACTTTTGATACCGAGGCATAACTTCGCGGAGTTTTGACTTAATTTCAGTCCACTGAGATTGCCACAATGATAACGTTTTTTGGTTTAACACACTTTTTTTTATCCGCACAATTACTTCTGAAATCAAGACTGCACTATCATCTGTAGTTAGCCTTACGAACACACTTGTCTGCTTCTTCATTCCCACTAATACCAATATAGGATGGAAAAAGTTGTCACGTGCCTATTTTTTCCCATCTACCGTTTCATTATTAATTGTGTCTCTGATAGTCTGGTGTTCGTAAATAGTTTTGCATACCGTATTTTGGTTCGTCGTAAATAGTGTTGCATATCTAGTAGGGATAGGATTTAATTATTAATGGCTGTGACATTTTGTTAATTGGAGTGGGAGTCTTTGTATTAGTTTTCGCCTTGATTTTTTTGGCCTCGATTGTCGTGTGTTGTCAGCTATATTATTGTTTGGTTTGCTTCTCTGTGTGGATGGGCTGGCTATCAACACGCACGAACGCGATTATGAGTTAGGAACATAGATTTGCAAAGGTTGGCTGACGTGGGTTCCGTGTCATTTTTCTGATATCCGGCCTGGGAGTGAGGAGTGGACAAGAGTCGCTTGGTGTCAGTTGTGGAGGTCGGGTGAGAGTTTTTGGAACGATTTGATATTAACACGTGAGCAGAACTTCTACGGTTTTTTCTTTTATATCTGGCTGTATTTGGGCCATCTTAATTGGATTTTGAAGAAAAACCATTTAATTTTTAACTTGACCATTCTGTCGTGCCTTTGTGGTGGATATTTTGGTTATTGGGGTCGAGTTAAAATAACCGCGTGCGGGATTTGATGGAGTGAAGCCATTGTTAAGTACCAGGTGCAGTTCCATAATCAATCCGGCCAGGAGTAGGCCACAGGATTCGTGAATTCGTGTATCCAAAGGTTATAAGTGATTTATTTTAGTATATTTAAACGACGTGACTTATTTTTGACACCACGATTAAGTTTTGTTTTAATTTATTAATATGGTACACTGTTAAAAACTATTTATTGCATTGGATATTATGCCGAGTCTGAACTTTGATTAAAGTAATATTCTCAAGAGTTCTTTTTGTCCAAGTAAAAACGTTTATTCATACTTATTTGTAAATATCCTACAATATTGCTATTTTGAAGGACAGCCATCGTAAAAAGAATTATTTTTAAAATAAGATCGATTGTTTTAACAGTGTAAATCTTTATGTAAATGAAAAAGAAAAAAATGTGATTAAATTATCAGCCGTTCGTGAACGTTGATGAAGTATCGGTAAAAAGTTGACTTGTATATGTTTTTTTTTGTAACCTGATAAGGTTTGTCATTCTTACCTTTGTTTTAATTATTTTAATGGAATCGTAAACTTTGGATTTTTGATTTATTGTTGTTTAATAAAGTTGTAAATTTTGAAGTTTCGATTTATTGTTGGCTGTTAATTTTGATTATATGTGTTATAATTTTGTTATTGAGCTGTGTATTTTAATTTATTGTGTGAGTAAAGTTTTCAATATATTTTTGCTATAATTTTATTTATCCAGTTCACCATAATTGTTTGTTGTTTATCGTGTGGCTCTGCTGGTGCCTACAAGACCAAGGGGTTTCCGACTTGTACCGTCTAAGTAGGTGGCGCGGCTCACTTTTATATTTTTTTCCTTCTACCCTCTACGGCTGAGCTCGGGCATAATTTGCCAGTAGAGAGACCACTGGCCTAGTACTCTTGAGAGAACGAAAAAGACGTGGCAAAGTTCTTTTTTAATATGTTGAACCAAACTGTGTTTGGAGTATAGCTGTTGGATGGAGTAAAGGGAGCCGGGGGAGTCTGTAAGGATAAGGAAATTGTTTTGGAGGCTGTTTGCGTCAACATGTATTGGGTCTTGATATACAGCGAACAGTTCTGCTGAGAGGATGCTTGTGCAGGATGGAAGTTTATACAGGAAAATTTAAACATTTAATAAGTAAGTAATAAGTTCAAAGATTTTCTAACATTTTATTTTTGTATTTACTTTTGTGTGAAAACATCTCATATATTATATAACTAGCTTTTGCCCGCGACTTCGTCCGTGTAGAAGTCGAAAATGGTTCTAATAGAATATTTAATTGGTTTTTTATGCTATTAATTTTGTTATAACAAATAAATTATTTTTTTTAAATGTTTGAATACTTATAAAATATCACAATATTTATTATAGTGTAGGGATTTAAGGGTTAAATAAACATGAAAATAGGTGTGTTCCGGAATTATTTTGCCCCCTGAACCTGTATTGACGAGAGGGGGAACATGGCTTAATTGTGCTATATTTCTTGCGGATCACTATGAAGATATTAAGAATGTTGTTACACAATTTGATTCTACAACTTGCCGTTGAAAAATGTCACCAAATTTTTTTTGACCCCACTTTTTAAAAAATAAATAATTAAACAGGGTATTAAACAATTAGAAGATCCAAAATTATCATTAAATGATAGTATTGTCATTATAATCAGTAAAATAGGAACCGTTGGGGGCCCAGCTGGGAACAAAATTACAGATAAATTGGCTATTTTAAATAAAAATAACGGATTTGCTCTGTTAAAATCGGTTAATCTTGTGTTGAATGGTAATGTTAATGTAACTATTGGTATGAGTCCTTCTGTAGCAAATAGTTTTCTGTAAGCACCAATAACATCTTGCGATGTAAAAATATCATTCTCGTCTTATAAACATATTTCAAGTGATCGTAGATATAATTTAACAATAAAAAATATTGAAAAATATTTAATTGTATATTGTTACAATAAATAACCTATTAATAGTTGTGAATAAGTTTTATTTCCTTTAAAAATTTAATGCATATTATCTGCATTTTGCATATTTGGGCAATTTTTAATGCATATTGCCAATCAGAGGATTCAATACATAATTATAATTGAAAGACAATATTTATTCTAACGTTAAAATTGCTACTATAATTATGTTGACTATGCCTGTAAGTACAGCTTTTGCAGAAAAAAGTTTTTCTTAGTTAAAAATTAATAAAAAGTATTTAAACAGTATGAAGCAGGACCGACTGTCTGCTTTAGCAATACTTTTAATTGAAGCAAATCTAGCTGCAATGAATTACCAATCTTTACTAGAGTAAAGCAAAAAGCCAAGAAACATTATTTTTATATAAATATTAAATCACGTAAGTTACAAAATAAAACGTTTTTTCAAATATTGTTCAACGAGCATTTAAATTTTTTTACAATCATGAAGGTACTACGCCTCTGTCCTTCTCCTGATATTATAACTACAATGTTAATTTTTTCCACGAAATAGGAATTTTTTCCTGATTATTTCAATAATCCTCATTATAATAAATCTTGTGCTTGTTGTGATAAGATCTAGATAACCGAATATAAAAACTGAAACACGAACATAGACCATACGAATATGTGTAATGACTTCTCTGTAAAAATGCCCAATACAAACTCGCCGTTGGCAGTTATTTCATTCAGCATTCTATAACTCGTGTGATAAAAAAAAGGTTAAAACGCAAAATGTGCTCACATTCAAAAACATTATCATTTTAATTAGTGTAGGAGTATGCATCACCGGCGAATTCCGTGTCGGCTTTTATCCAGTTTGGATGATTTAACTTTTTCGTTTCAAAGAGTAATAACGCGCATCGCACAGTTTTTGATCACCCTGATCGATTAATGGACAGTGATTTGGACACATTCAGACCGCTTTGGTGTTCACCTCGTTCGATGAATATACGGATCGAATTAATAAAAAACACTGTTTTTTTTTTAAACTTTTGATCAACATTTTTTCCCGTTGACATGCAAATCCTACGATGTATCTTTGGTAAATTAGAGTAAGTGAAAATAAATTTTTTTTTTAATATACACATATTTTAATGAACACAAGTACAGGCTCCACTCGAAGACATGAGTAAAAGTTGCAATGAAAGTAAAATTAGTAAAACAGAAACAGAAATTAGTACGACAGGATAACAATTGAAATGCTGAAGGCTGAACAAAGCGTGGTAACTAGACTGCTGTACCGCCTTTTTAACCTTTGTTCCAGGAGTGATAGCGTACCAGACGACTGGTGCAAGTCCGTTATCGTGTGCCGCTTTACAAGGGAAAAGGTTCGTAGCAGGACTGTAAGAACTACCGAGGTATTAGTTTACTTAGCATAATCGGCAAACTCTATGCAAAGATATTGATTAAAAGAGTGACGAAGTACATTGCGAAGATGATATGGGATGTGCAAGCAAGATTTAGAAGAAGAAGGAGTTGTATGGATCAGGTCTTTTCATTACGAGGTATAGTCGAAACATTCTGGCTAGAAGTCAAAAGGTCTTTTGCGCTTTTATAGACTTGGAAAAGGCCTATGACAGAGTGGTAAGGAGTGAATTATGGTCGAAATTGTCTATGTATAGGGTGAACGGTAGTTTAATACGGGCAGTGAAATCACTTTACGAGGATTCCACTGCCAATGATCAATTCATATTAGCGTCATCTAAAGAGGAGTTGCAGGCGATGGCTAATGTTATGCATGATGCCCTGAAAATCAAAGGGATAAAAATAAATGTAGGCAAAACGAAAGTTATGGTTTTTGAAAGAAAAGAAAACATAACAAACTGTAAAGTTCTGATTAAGGAGAAAGAGTCAGTCAGTCTGAGAAGAACCCGACCAGGAGGCCGCGGAGCGCTCTTCTTTTACGGACCCTCCGAAGCTGCTTTGGCACTACACCACCTCTAGACACATTTGTCTAGGCTTCTCATTGTGCAACCTCGAGGTTCAGATGTGGCTAACGAAGTCAGCGCACAAGAACCCAACGCAGTCGGCATCATAAAGGAGAAAGAGTGGAACAAGTAAATGAATTTGTGTGCTTGTGTTCAAAGTTTACGAGAGATGAAAAGTATAACAATGACATTGAGTGAAGGGTGTTGGCAGGAAAAAAAATAAATGTGGCACTGCATAGCTTTATTAACAGCCAGAAAGTGTCAAAAAAGGCCATGTCTGGCTGTACATAGAGGTGTGTTGGTTCCTACACTTATGTATGGTAGTGAATGTTGGGTTTGGCAGAAGAAGCATGAAAATAGGATTCAAGCTGCGGATTTGAGTAGTCTGAGAAGTAAAACCGGAGTGACTAGGTTGGATAAAGTAAAGAATAGTGAGATAAGAGAAAGCTGTGGTGTAAAAGAACAAATTTATAAGGCGAGTATGAATGGACGGTAGAGGTCGACTTCGGCGAACATATCTTGATTAAATCAACATTGTTTTAAAGAAAGGCCAGGTCAAGAGTACCAACAACCGACGAGCATGTATAAGTGCACTGATGAAAGTAGAGGAAGAAAAAGATGTGTGTAAGAACCGTAGCAAGTAGAAGGAAGTAGTCACTGCCTACCCCTACGGGAAAAAGGCGTTGCTATATGTATGTAGTTTAAAGAATATTTATTTGGTACCTACAATTTAAAAATAATATAACAATTGAGATTAGGTTTTTTCCTTGCTTGTTTAAGAATGAATGTTTTGATCGTTAAATGATTCCTTTACAGTGATGATGAGGTCATATAAGCATCATCTGAGGAGGAGTTGCAGGTGATGGTTAATGTTATGCATGATTTCCTTAAACTTAAGGGGATGAGCGTGAATGTAAGCAAAATAAACGTAATGGTTTTTAAAAGAGAAGAAAGCTTGACTGTTCGCGCCACCCTTTTATTTTCCAATAATAAATTGGCGCATTGCTCATGGATTTATTTTTAACATCAGTTTCCTTTCTAATCCTTATCACTTTAATAAGAGACTAGTTTCACACTGACAATACCGCTTTTGTTTAAAGAACAACTCGTTTCCTCTACTTTTATTAATTTTAACATTTACGCCAATAACACTTTGTTAAACCAATTTTAAAAAAATATTAGTTAAACCCGCGCCAATGCGATAATTTTTTTTTAAGTGTGTTTGCAAATATTACAAATATATTGTATTGATTTTATCGCCTCACAAAAATGACGGAGTTCCACAAATTAAAGCGAAAGCGATCGATCGTGATGCTAGCAAATTTGTCGAGAACATAATCTTTTGGTAAGTCCTTCAAAATTAAAGTCGTTGTATTTCTTGACGAATTACTAAAGTAATTATATTTACACGAAAAATTCCAATTAATATATTTAATATATCCACACTTTAATTCAAAATTTAAATAAGGCACGCTAATTAGCTATAACTTAGTTAAAGTTAATAATGATTTTATTCACAGATAAAGTAAAGTAACATTGTGTCGCAAATAAATAAATAAATATATTGGGCGGGTACCTACAAATATTTGATATTTTTTTACTGGCAAAAAAAAGAAACTCCTAATTATCTAAGATCCAAAGTAAAATCTTCCTTTACCCATCTATTTAATTGATAAAAATGATTAAGTATGTTGGAAATTATAAAAAAATGGGTAGCCTGAAAAAATCCTGGCCATGCTGTAATAAAATAAAAATTCAAAAATCACTTTTTTTTAATTTCTATTGATGAGTTTAACGAAAATTTTTTACACCAACCGTAAGTTCAAAGCCTATAGAATATGCAAACGTAGGGTTGCCTATATTTTTCCCGGTCTAACTAATTGGGTTGCCAGATATAAACCTGTAGATATTTTGGTCTCAGTTATTTTTACCTACTTGTTTAATCTGTAAATTAAACATAAAAATAATCGATGTTTTATTGCGAACCACATGATATAGGGTTGCCGCAAAAAGGTCTGTCCTAAATGATGGTTGCCGAATTTTAAAAAATAAAATTTTAATGCGACTGTGAACGTGCAACAAAGAGGACCGAGACAAATATCTCGTGCGATAGACGAAAACACAGAGTTGTAGCTGCGTGCGACGCGACTGCAGGATTTAAGAGAGTGCGTATGTTAGTAGTTCATGTAATAGAGAATGATAGTGATAGACTAGTAAGCAACAATATTTTGGAGCAACTGGTAGTATACGTACGAAAGTAATATAAAATAGGTAATAATTTGAAAGTTGATACATGTTAGATTAATATAATAATTTGAAAATATTCCTCTTCTATCTGACGATCTGTTAATTGGGTCGCCTTAGGATCTCTTGGGATGTCGATTGACAGCTGACCTTCCATCTCTTAGGTGGTCTTCCTGGGGGTCAATCTCCCGCTGGTCTGTTCTGGAATGCCATCCGCGGTGGTCGATCTTCTGTCATTCGGGTTACATGAGCGTGCCATTGTCGTTTCCTTTGCCGCCCCCATCTCACCACGTCCTGCACTTGACATTCATCTCTTATGACCTCGTTCCTGACTTGGTCTCTTCTTGTCTTTCTGAGTTTGCTTCTTAGGGTTTTCATTTTTGTTACACGCAGCATGCTTTTGGTTTTAGTTGTCTGTTCTCGAGCAGTTGAAAATATTATAAATATTGTATATTTAATTATAAATGCTGCATTTGAGTGTACAAATGTTGTCATGAATAAAAATCATAAAGCGATATATACTTGCTGATCCAAATAAATAAAAATGAATTATCCCATGTATGTAAGCGCATCACCCCAGAACAATTGCGCCTAAATTGCTAATGGAAAAGAGCACTTAATTTTGGAGACAGCATAATCGTAACCTTCATGCTTAAAAACTATTATGTAAGGTAATTTTATATTTTTTATTTGTTCTGTAGTACGAATAACATAGTTTCCATTTTAAATATAAACGTTTATGCGCCATTTTTATAAGATGCTCTGATTGGTGTAATGCAGTATGACGTGCTAATCCCTACACTAAACTACGTTTAAAAAACCGGTCTTATTTGTGAGTATTTTTTAGTCCATTTATATCAAAGTTAAGTAAACATTTCTACAGTGTAGAAAAGGGGATAATATAAAGTCCCGAATTCTACAATTTTAAATTTTTTTTTAGATATTATAAATATTAATAATAGACCTGGATTAAAACCTTAAGAAACTTCGCTTAATGTGAAATAGAAAATTAATAAAAAAATGTATTGAACACACTGTTAGCGTCGACTACGTTGAGTATTCAAAAGTTAAAAATAAGTTTAGAGAAATTATTCGTGACTACAAACTTCGTGAGGGTCGTCCAAGATCATTTGTAGGACAAAAAATATAAATAGTGTGCGGGAAAGATAATGCGAGATCGTCATGTGACATACCGTGGAATTAGGACATTTCTATGTATTAGATCCAGCAGCATAAGTGGAATATTGCATGAAAATTGAGCCGTAAAGAAGCTGTTTGGGTTGGATCCCGCATAATTTACCAATTGTATTTGAAAATGTTTTTGTCAATTGCCATGTCTTCTAGGAAACCATCAAAATTTGCTCTCGTACGAAGCTATTCGAAACTAATGTTCACCTGTTTTTCTTTTAAAAACTTGACAAGTTGCAATGGTGCTTTTGGAGTTTCGCTTAACAAGCAATTCTAAATAAAGATAAAAGTCTGCGAAAAAATGAGAAAAACAATTTATCATGACAATGCAAGCTGAAAATAATAAAATAATAGCCAAATAATCGGCTATTTGAGCACACATAACATCGAATTGATGGTTTATTCGCCGCAAAGCTCTTATTTGGCATCGAATAATTTCTTGTGTACATACGTAAAAAACGAATTGCTGGTCAACGGTTTTTGAAAACGAAGGTACTATGGAATCGTTAAAAATGTAAAGTCCTGGACAAAATTTTCGCAACATACATACATACACGTCTTTTTCCCGTAGAGGTAGGCAGAGACAACTTCCTTCCACTTCCGCTATGGTTCTTACACACATCTTTTGCTTTCTCTACTTTCATCAGTGCTCTTATACATGCAAGTAGGTTGTTGGTACTCTTGACCTGGCCTTTCTTCAAAACAATGTTGATTTGATCGAGATATGTCCGCCGAGGTCGACCTCTACCGACTTCCGTCCATTTACACTCGCCTTATACATTTGTTTCATTAATCTTTCTTTATCCATCCTTTCTACGTGTCCAAACCATCTAAGCATTTTTTTATCTAACTTTGTAACCACTTCTTTTACACCACAGCGTTCTCTTATCTTATTATTACGAGGCGTGGTTTTTAAGTACCGTTTTAAAAAAAAAAATAGAACCACAAGAAATTTTTTAGCAATTTTATTTTTAAATGAAAGCCTGTACTTGAATCTACTTTTCTACATAATTTCCACCAATATTACGGCATTTATTGTATCGTACAACCATCCTCGTAAAAATTTGCCGCCCGAGTAGACAACCATTGCAACACGGTCGCTTTTGACGTCTTCATCGTGGCGCTTTATCGTCGTCGTGGCGCTGACCACCTAGATGGTTCTTCAAATGCAGGAATATGTGATAGTCACCGGGCGATAGACGGGTCTGTATGGAGGGTGATCGAATTGTTCACAGTAAAATGATCCGATCAGCTCTTGAGTATGATTAGTCACGTGTGGACAGGCATTGTCATGAAGTAAAACGATCCCCCTACTCAGCATGCCACGCCTTTTGTATTGGATTGCACGGCGAAATTCACCTTCCTCATTGTACCGCTCGAAGAAAGTAAAAAAACTGGCTAAATGTTTGTTTTTGTGCACCTCACTCAGCATTTTTGGTACCCAGCGTAACTTTTGATAATTTAAACGTACTGTAACAAATAAATAATAAAGCACACTTGTTGACATTTTGGGAAACATTATACAACGTTAAAATCGTAAAGCGTCTGTTCTTTCTCACTTTTTCATCAATTTTTTGCATCAAATCGTCAGAAATGACCGAAGGTCGCACATTTCGTTCCTCATCATGCACATTTGTACGGCCAGCTATTACCCATTTCCGTACCATCCCATCGCTCATAATGTTTTCTCTATACACTTATTGGATTCTCAATCAAAGGAGGCATTTCAAATACTCACTAAAGATTGGTAAAGACGCTGAATGACAATGTGCCAAATGCCGACCGCGACGCTACAGCAGCGGAATTTCAAAAAGGTACTTACTTTAAAAACACGCCTAGTAATAACTTTATCCAACTGAGTCACTCCGGATATACTTCTCAGACTACTTATCTCCGCAGCATTAATCCTATTTTCATACCTTTACTGCCAAACCCAACATTCACTACCATACATAAGTGTAGGAACCAACACTTTCCTATGCACAGCCAGACGTGCCTTTTTTGACACTTCTGGCAGTGCCCCATTCACTTGTTTTTCTGCCAACACCCTTCGCTTAATGTCACTGTCATACTTTCCATCTCTCCTAAACTTTGACCCCAAGTTTACCATCCCATTTACTTGTTCCACTAGGGCAACCAAACTTTGATGATTAAACTGATCTTAGCTTAATTAGCATCAAGGACCTTATACTTTTTATTAAAAGTTCCAACAGGTACTCACGGTAGAGGGGGAAGGTACCGCCGTCCATCACGGTATTACAACGGGCCAAAAGGCCTAAGTGGGTTCCCTCCGAACCGCCGTTTTAACATAACCTAAATTACAAAGAATCCAAGGCCTCAAATTGGGCAGAATATAACTCTTAATGAGTTTAACTTCGAGCTGCTTAAGGAATTTTAGTACCTGGGGAGCAGTAATCACGGATGACAATGTTGTCTTAGCACGAATAATCCGGAAAATAAGGCGTTTTACTCTCTCACCACTATATTGAAATCTAAGCTGTTAAAGAGACAATCCAAACTTACTTTGTACAAGTCAATAATTCGCCCGGTAGTTACTTACGGCATCAAAACCTGGACCCTTAATCAACGAAAAATAAATAATCTTCTTGTGTTTGAAAGAAAAGTCTTTAGAATAATAATTAGACACAATAGAGATAAAACAACAGGAGTGTGAAAAAGACGCCACAATGCTGCATTGGCGACAATTTATGGCAGTGAAAACATAGTCAGGCATATAAAAGCTAACCGAATAAGATGGCAGGTCATGTAGTAAGATCAGAATACAACAGGTTAATAAAAACAGTATTCCTTGAGAGACTAGATGGCAGAATATCAATAGGTAGACCCAGAAAAAGATAGAAAGATGCTGTCGCAGCAGATCTATCTAGGATGGGAGTCCAGCGATGGCAAGTGGAAGCATAAGATCGTAGGAGATGGAGAGCAATAGTGGATGCGGCTAAAACATACCCAGAGTCGTAATGCCAGGAAAGAAGAAAAAGAACATGATTACATATTCCCGCTTAAAAATTTCGCGCGTAGGTACTTCTTCGTTGACCTTCATGCAGGGTTATTCGGCAACTGTTCTGTGTTTTTGACGTTTCGTCCCACTCCGACTAATTTAACTGAAAGTGACCTTAACAGTTATAATTCAAGTCTCAATAAATAATTTAAAAATAACATAAAACATTAACAAAATGTATTTGGATTAATGTCATTAAAATAAAAAATCCAAATCTTACCCACCTATAGGGATTGTTGGAACAACTGAAAGAGGTAGGGATAAAAAAGGGAGTGTTTAGGAAAAAAAATAAAAAAAATTATATATCCATTATATTAACACAGAAAACGATTTTCTCTGAATTGTTCAGTTTTTCCTTCAGGGATTTACCTTCTGGGATTACTTCCGGGTCTCATCTCGTATTATTTTTACATCACCCCTAGAAATTCAATTATTGTAAGGTTTCATCCGCAAATTCACTACCTACTTCGGGGTTTCTATTTATTTTTATTTTCTTCGGTATAAATGAGCTTGCTGTCGAACAATAACAAAATTGTTTATTGGGTCTGTCTTTTCTTCTTTCCTTTCTTGTATCCAATAATTTTGACGATGTAATATAAAATTAATAAGCAATAAATTATGTATTGGAAATGCGATACTGATATAAATCAATTTAAAAAGGAGAGTTTTTAATCATTTCAGCAGCAAAAAAGATATACTTGTACGTTTGAAAAAAATACCTTAAAAAAGTAATTGGCTGGGGTCTATTGTATCACTCTTTCGTCAGGGGTTCCCCACACGAATTCTTGTGTGCCATTTATTAGGTTCAGTTTCCGGGCTGATCTCTTCAAAGGTTCTGTAACACCTGACGCCTGCTTCATAGGGCGTCGCATTCAAAAATAATGTGAGAGGCTGTTTCTTTCTCTTTGCCACATAGTCTGCAATTCACGGGTTCTCTGAGTATGCCCATGGTGTTCAGGTGTTTCTTTAGGTCGCAGTATTTAGTCAACAGACCTACTATAATGCGTGCCTTTCTTTGTTCTCTTTAGATTCAAAAGGTCAGCCGTCAAGTTTGGCTTGGGTGCCCTACTATGACTTTACTGTGTATTTGCCCGTCGATTTGTTCCTAGTGTTGTTGGTGTCTTTGTTTTATTCACTCGTCAAAAAAGGCCCTACATCGTTTTTTGCTGATTCCGAGCACAGCTTTTGGCACTCTGAATGGTGTTTCAGATGCTTGTCTTGTTAGCTGGCCTGCTTTGTCATTGCCCGCTATTTCTCTATGACCTGGTACCCACATCAGTGTGACTTATTTGTATGTTGCCAGCTCCAGAAGTCCCTGATAGCATTCCAAAAACAGTTTGAACTTTATCTGTGTTGAGTTAAGGGCTTTTATTGCGCTTTTGCTGCTAAAGAGAATATATGTGTTTTCTTTGGTATCCACTATCTAGATTCTTCTGTATGCATACCCGTATGGCATTTGTTTCAGCTTAAAATATCGTGGAGTGTTTGCCAAGTGGTATTATGTAGTCCCTTCTTGGCCTTACAACTGTTTCTTCATTTGTCTTTAAAGACAGATGAAGATCAGAATCATCTGGACTATTTCTGCAGATGATTGTGATTTTTTATTTAAGCCCCACCCATTCCAGTCAAGCCGTGTTTCGAATGAGTAAAGGGGTTGCATGATTTCTGATGCCTGTTCCAACTCTGGAGCAGGCAACATTTAATTGATCGTGCGAAAAACAGGAGCTTTGTTCGTAGTCAAAGTCCAATCCAAAATCAAAACCAGCCAATCCAAATTGTTATCCAAATGATAGTCAATCAAAATAGCGGTAGTTCTTGCATCTCAAAGATTTTTATTTTCTCATAGATTTTCGATCACAAATTTTTTTGCTAAAATTTAAATAACTCAAATACATAAATGTTTGACAGCTTCAATATTTTCGAATAAAAAATTTGAAATGACAGGTGTTTGGCTACGAATATTTCATTTGCGTTGTATGGGAGGTACCATGTCCACTTTCTACAAAAAGTTTTTTTCACTTAAACCCCCCTGGTATGTATAAAACAACATCTGAAAATTTCATCCCAATCGGTCCAGCTGTTTGGGAGTTTTTGAAGGACATACATACAAACATTTTTTCATTGTTATATAGATAGATAGATTATTGAGAATCTAACTCCGATACATCTAAAGTAATTCACTTTATTATTTATAAAAAATGTGCAAGTATTACTAAATACTGTTGATGAATATTTATAAATTTAAAGTTTAAAATAGTTAAAAATTAGGGTTTGTTCATAATTATAATTCTTTTAGTGAATAATAGGCTGTATAAACCGTAGCCTTGGTACTATTCATTGGGTTTAACGGTTGACCTTGTATTATGTTTTATACGGTCGAGATCTCCGCCCTCTTCGCGATGTATCTCAAAAGAAATAATTTTATCTGGAACGAAATATATTTCGCAAAATTTGTAAAGAATTTTGTGCTCTACAACTTTAATAATAAATGTATACATTATTTATAAATAGGAAGCAAAATATACCCGTTAAATCGCGGACATGAGATGAGATAAAAGAAAATGTTCAATACTTGCACAATGACTGGCAAAATTTGATCCCATTATAAAAAACAGGTAAAATGGTAATATTTCAGATCATTACTGTGAAAAAAAACATTTTGTTTGTTAAAGAAAGCCTAGCAGGAAAATTAAAATTACAATCTGATCGGTAACGATTAACTAGCAATTTTAATCTATCTTATTTTACTAATTTTAATTTTAAAACCAAAGGTCTGACTCAATAGAAGTTCCTTAGATTTTAATACAAATAGCACTGCACTGTAGTCTGCTTTACACTGACACTTATCTACTGAACCAACTCAAAGGTCTTTGTTCTCTTAAGTTTTCTAGTCTGATTGGTGTTGTCGAGGAGCTGGATGGACTTAACATTTACATGTTCTAGGAGTCGCTGTTCATGACTTTTGGTAAACTTAGTGATCGTCTGGTCAACGGTGTCAATCTCCAGGTCCCGATGGAGATCACTGTTTCTGGAGTACCAAGGAGCATTGGTGATAATCCTCAGTACCTTGTTCTGAAATCGCTGCATGATCTGGGCTTTACTTTTTGGTGCAGCCCCAAAGCTGAATACCACGAGTCCAAACAGGTTTCAGAAGTTGCTTGCATAGTAGTAATTTATTGTGTATAGACAGAGTGAAATTTCGCCCCAGTATCCAATACATTTTTCTTAATTTGAGTCCTAATTCTTTTTTATTTTTGGCATGGGGTTTCCAGTGTAGCATCTGCTTGACTCTCCATGTTTGAATCTGGTTAATGATTGTTTGTAATTTAGCTGTAGCTTCATAAAAAAAACATTAAAAATAACTAACAAGGATCCTGGCACTACAAGTTTACTTACAGTAAACTTAAAATAAAAAATGTATGGAAATCTTTTTGACGAACAACCAAATTTTTAAGCTTTTCCTCTGGAGGTAGTAACTCCTGTCACATTAAAGTTGTATCTCAATTATAAAGGCAGCGTTACGGGTAGTATTCATTATATACCAGTGAGTGTGGCAAAATAAAATGAACCATCGCGGGAAATCTGGCAGATGTTAAACATTGAAACTATTTTTTATTGAAAATATACATAGTTTACTAAAAATACCAAATACTACCTACTGCTAATTAAAATGATTTAATAAAGAAAATAACTTAATATTTTAAACGAAGAAATTAACCTACAAAAATTAAAAAAAACACATTGTTTTTTACATCTGTCATTTGTCATTAGTAATTTTTATTATTTTTATCGTTAAGATCTTATATTTTTTGGTTACTACAGCCATGGTATATCGAATTATTTTGGGTCAGATGGATAACTAACGGTCGCCACGCCAACAGCCGGTTTAACCCTCACCCACCGCAATGAATTTATGTTACACATTAACAAGGTTAACAATGTCGCATTTAAGATTGACCAGTTAAGCGACTTCTTCAATTGAATGTACCATTGTTAAAGCTTTTGTTTTTTAAAATTTAACAAAGCAGTTTGCCGATAAAGGGGAAAGAAATATTAAAATTTTATTTTATTAAAAACTAAAGACAAGAATGCCAAACTTACTAAGGCCCTAATTAAAAGTTACAGAAAGTTAAAAAAGGTCGAGAATGGGGACTTGTTTTTTGGAAAAAAACTATTTGTCTTGATAAAGAATTCGAGTTTTCCCTGTCACAAATTGGGTCGACGTCATCTCACATATTCTCGAAATCTTTCCAAAACCTCTAAAAAGTAAGTTTGATTGACATTCTACCTTTTAGGCACCGTGAAATAAGCCCATCAAGAAAAAAAAGATGAGCCCTACATTAATTTTCAATTTGCGCATAACAAAAAAAGGTCCAAACAAAGTCCACCCATTGCAAAAAATAGCGACTCTTTTGATGTTTTACTTTGAAACAAACAATAAAAACCAAAATTTTATTATAAATTTAACCTTGTACTATAAAAGTGTCAGTAGCTAAGCAAGTAAATTAATTAGCACCTTTCATTCCGATGATCATCTTTCTTACCATGCAGTGTTATGTTTTTACGGTGTTTTAAGCTCACCGAAAATCAACCTCACAAACATCGAACGTTCCGACAAAGCTGTCGCTTTTTGTTGGTGTGTCATACATACGTAAATAAGTCCCGCCTTTTTCCCATAGGGGTAGGCAGAGACCACTTCCTTCCACTTGCTACGGTTCTTACACACATCTTTGGCTTCCTCTACTTTCATCAGTGTTCTCATACATGCTCGTCGGTTGTTGGTACTATTGACCTGGCCTTTCTTCAAAACAATGTTGAACTGATCGAGATATGTTCTCCGAGGTCGACCTCTACCGACTTGTCCATTCACACTCGCCTTATAAATCTGTTTCGTCAATCTTCCTTCATCCATCCTTTCTACATGTCCAAATCATCTAAGCATTTCTTTATCTATATTTGTAACCACACCTTATTTTACACCACAGCGTTCTCTTATCTCACTATTCTTAACTTTATCCAACCGAGTCACTCCGGCTATACTTCTCAGACTACTCATCTCCGCAGCATTAATCCTATTTTCATGCTTCTTTTGCCAAACCCAACATTCAATATCGTACATAAGTGTAGGAACCAACACAACTCTATGCACCACCAGACGTGCCTTTTTCGACACTTTCTGGCTATTCATAAAGCTAGGCAGTGTGTTATTCGTGGCTGGAATATCCAAAAATTTTAAGTGATCAAATTTTTCAGTATGTCTCAACAAACTTTTTGGCGGGCGTGTTGTTGATCTTGAGAAAGGTTTTTAACACGCTTATATTAGTTTCACCTGTATAAAATTACTGACGAGAAAATTAATGTGACTGTTCTAAAAGCGTCGGGTGCTTTGTATGACATTTTTAAACTAATTTTGCGTTTCGAAATGAAAGCACCCCACGGTTTTAGAACAGTCACATTAATTTTCTCGTCAGTAATTTTATTCGTATGTTAAGAATTATTTTTTACTTTTTGGTTTGATTAACTTTAAAAACGTGTTTTTTAGTTTTTTAAACTTATTTTGAAGAATCTTTACACTACCCTTTTTTCGCTTTTAAATCGCCTGGTCTATTTCTTTTTGTTTTACTCTAAAACGCTAAAACTTAGCAAACGAGGCAAGTCTCGCTTAAAAGCTGACATTTATAATAATACATTTTAATTATTAGTGTGGTTAACGAGTCTTAAAACTTAGACCTTGTATCTAAAACCTGTTATACGAAACGTCTTAGAATTGAAAGCCAGTGAAGTTGAAGTTTCGAAGACGAGTTCAAGTTGGTGGGGACAAGTTTTTGTTTTTATCTCAAGTTTGTTTATTCATTATATTGTCGGATAATTAAGAGATAATGGTAGCCGGGTAGTTCATTGTATGTACTTTATTATTTGGAGAAATATTCCAAGCAAGTTTACTTAACAGCAAGGTGAGTTATTTGTGGTGAAGTTATGTAGTTCTTAAACTGTTTGTTAAAATTATTTTTTGGATAAATTTTAAAAAATTCTTCTGAAATACTACTTGGGTGGCTAGGGTTCTAATAAATATTAACACCCATAAATTTTTAACTTTCGAAAATGAAAAGTTTTTAAAGAGTTAAATTATTTATCAATAAATATTTTTTTACGCTTTAAACATATGCAAAATGTTAAACAGGCATATAAACTTTCTATCTACTACTTTTGGAGTTCCGACATGAAATTTTCAGGGTAGCTATGCACTTAAAAAATATATCACTTCCAAAATTTTTAAGTGTTGCAAATAAGTACTTTATCAATAGCTTTTTTGATTCTTTTGACACATAGAAAGCATTGAGAGAAAACATTTTATGTTACCTGTTAATTTAATCTTGTTTTATTCCGAGTTTAAATATTTTTTAAATAGAAGCATAGTTATTAGGATTTTTAGGATATTTGTTTACTTTTAAGGTACAGTCGACAAAAATTGAAACTTTTTTGTGCAAAAATTGTAAAGAGAAAATAATACTAGCCAACAAGAAAAATTTTTTTAAGTCTATTATTTAATGAATATTTTTTGACTGTCTACATTAAAAAGTAAATAAAAACTTAATTTTTAATTAATAAAGTTTGCTTTTATGGTTAGGTATCATGTGAGTGTAGCGTACGTCGCCCCTTCACTGCGACCTTTAGTGGATCTATTGTGGCTCACCCTTAGAGGTTACAGTTTACCACACAATCCAGCCCTTCTCACAAAGTTCATGGTTGTATGTGGTAAAATTTTCTTGAAATCGGTAGGTTCTAGGTTGGTGTAACCAAATATGTTGAACCTTATTCTTCCCAGGCCGGAGCATGAACATAGTATATGTTCAGCAGTTTCGTCTTCCACGCAACAAAACCGACAGTCCGTTTGTTGATTCAGATCTGTTTTTCGGGGGGTTTAGGTAAAAACGCCTTCGAGTAAGTCAACCCTGGTATATCGGACCGGTACGTGAGTATTTTCCTATACACCCAGTCCGAAATAATGATTTTGGTGGCACTTGTAGTGACTCCAAAAACCGGTTCTGGTCCAGTGAACGCAGATTCGGCCCCCTGTTTTGCAACGGTGTCGGTTTTTTCATTTCCCTTCACCCCTGGTGCCCAGGTACCCACAGCAGAGTCACTCTGTTGTTCGCCCCAAGGTACTCTAGGGATTCGATGCAATTCCATACAAGTTAAGAATTTATTTTGAAACTCAGTGCTTTCAAAGCAGCCTGGCTGTCTGATATTATACTTATGTTTTCGTTTGCTAGAGGTTTTTGAGCCATCCGTGTACATTACGTATTTAGTATCTGGGAAGAGGATCCTCATCCATTCATCTCTCTTCGGAAAGAGGACTTTGAACGACTTTTCTACGTGTATTTTTGTGGCTAGCATGTCAGGAACCATCCCGAGAATTTGGTGGTTTTTTGTTTTACTCAGTATCCCGGAGTGGTCTTCAAGTTGCTCTGATTTTATACTTTGTACATTGACAGCTCTTTTTTTCCCCTAACCAATGAAGATGGAACACTAGCAACGACTGCCCAGAAAAAAGCCAATATCTTTGCGCACCTATTTGCTGGAAATTCCACTCTGGATTCTTCAGGAAAACAACCCTCGAACATTACACCTATTGACAGTCACATGCTGGGTCTCAACACCAACAAAGCCTGTGGATCAGACGGAATCCCGCCGATTGTTCTCAAGAAATGTGCCCCCGAACTAACACCTGTTCTTTGCAAGTTGTTCAACCACTCTTACAATTTGGGAGTATTTCCGTCCAATTGGAAAATTGCAAGAGTACAGCCAGTCCCTAAAAAAGGCAAAAAGACCCTACCTAGCAACAACCTAGCTATCTATTGAAAAGTATGGAGAAACTTTAGCTGTGGCATTAGATATCTCCAAGGCGTTCGATCGAGTTTGGCACCAGGGACTCCTCGCCAAGCTTCCATCTTATGGCTTGCCCCCTCAGCTGTGTTCTCTGCTTGCTAGTTTTCTTTCAAACAGGTCTCTCCATGTAGTGGTCGATGGAGTTTCATCTGACACTCTACTCATAAATGCTGGTGTTCCGCAAGGATCCATTCTAGCACCAACACTATTTTTACTTCACATCAACGACCTATTGAAAGCAACTTCATGTCCCGTACACAGCTTTGCCGATGATAGTACCCTCCATACCGCTTTCTCTTCCAGGGCCCCTATATCAGCCCGTGAAACCAGAAATGGACGAGGAAGAAATGTTAACAATATAAATATGGACTTAGCAACAATTCTCGAATGGGGATCCAATAACTTGGTAGAATTCAATGCAAACAAAACACAAGCATGTCTTTTCTCTAGAAAAGCCGATCTCACTGTGCCTAACATAACTTTGTCAGGAGTAACCATACCACTAAAGTCATCCATATCGATGCTTGGTATTACTATCAGCAATAACCTTTCCTGAGAAAATCACGTGAGGTCCATTGCCAAAAGTGCATCCCAAAAACTTGGTTTTTTGTTTCGTGCCAAGAGCTATTTCACCTCCAGTCAGCTGCTTATGATCTATAAGGCGCAGATCCGACCTGTACTGGAGTACTGTTCCCATATTTGGAGTGCAGCACCTAAACATATCCTAAAGCTACTGGATTCTGTCCAAAAAAGGGCAATTCGTCTCGTCGGTGATGCCTCGCTTACAAACTCGCTCACTTGTCTGGAACACCGTAGAAAAGTTGGCGATTTGTCTCTATTTTATAGATATTTTCATGGGCGATGCTCTTTTGAAATATCAACAATCGTTCCTCCTTTGACAGTCTCTTCGAGATTAACCCGTCAAGTTCAGTCTTCACACCCCTTCGTGGTCACTTTGGAGACCTGCAGAACATCACTTTCAAAAGACTCATTCATCCAACGAATTGCGAGGCTTTGGAACTCATTGCCTAGGGAGGTGTTCCCCGAGGCATACAACCTCCAGAAATTTAAGAAGAACACCAACTTTTACCTTCTTTTCCTTGGTTCCCACGATGTTCTCTGAACATTACAGGATATCCCTTTTCGTGGGAACCAGAACATAAAAAAAAAAAAAACATATAAATATTCATGGTTTTGGCGGACTGTTTAAGGCATGTATGGGCAACGCACGGCCCCCTTTCAGCTTTAATCCGGCCCTCGAGAGATTCAGGAAAAAAAGTCAGTTTATTTAAAATTACTGTCAACCAACCTAAAACTGTATTCTTCAACTCATAAATAAAGACTTTAATCGATAAATAGAATGGCTGCTTATTTGGGGTAATACATAAACCGCTGAGCACGCATGTTACCTCATTACTTCTTAACAACTGATAAAATTTGCTTCGCATAAACGCTTATGATTGCGAGTACGACGCAGTAAATATTCAAGCAAATTCTATCAACATGTCTAGTTTAAAAAAGCGAAAAGTGGACACAGAATGTCTTTAATTCCAAGACAAGTGGACTGATGAATACTTTTTTTTATCTTGCACAGTGGTAAACCTATGTGTTTGTTGTGCAATGAAACAATTTCCGTTTTAAAAGAATACAATATAAAGCAGCATTACTCCAGCAAGAATTTTGTTTAATATAATTTACTCAGTTAAGAAAGGATAAAATTAAAAAACTCATTACAGATTCAGGGAAACAGCAACAAATGTGGTGAGACGCGTTTTAATCCCCGACAAAATATCCTTGGATAAAATATTCCCGCGACAAAATATTCCCGAACCATTTTTGCTTTCAGTATCTGTATGTATGATAGCATGACACTTTGAATCAATATTGCACAGCCAGGAAATATCATTTTTATTGTTACGCTTTTTACAATACGTCATCCCTTCAAATATTAATAGATTATGATCTTTTTGTGATCTTATAAATTGCATTTTTACTAATTTAGTTAAAACCAATAACCCAAATAACATAAATAACCTTAAAAACACATAATCTAGTATTTATCGTTGTAAGCAATATTATATTGTTTTTTACATCACACAATCGTTGAATAGACTTAATTTGCTTCCCTTTATGAAAATCCTGAGTAAAATATTTACTATTATCAAAATGAACATAACTCTATAGATTATGATCTTTTTGTTATCTTATAAATTGCATTTTCACTAATTTAGTTAAAACCAATAACCTAAATAACATAATTAACCTTAAAAACACAGACTTGTGCCAGAGAAACAAGTGAAATTACAAAAATCATACTACTACGCATGTACAAATACATAGATTATTGATGTCAATAATCGAAAAATCCTGACTAACAGTTTAAAAAGTTACCAAAAATTGCTCAACGATCAAATTTTGTTGCATTATTCGAATGGTGGCATTCAGGATTAAATAATTTAGTTTAGGTTAGGTTAGGTTTTTATCAATAATCTAGTATTTATCGTTGTAAGCAATATTATATTGTTTTTTACATCACACAATCGTTGAATAGACTTAATTTGCTTCCCTTTATGAAAATCCTGAGTAAAATATTTACTATTATCAAAATTAACATAACTCTATTTGCTCCCCTTCATGGAAATCCCCGGTAAAATATTTACTATTACCAAAATTAATAGACTATATTTGCTCCGCTAAATGAAAATTATTAGTAAATGATGTATAAGTTGTTTTGGTCATTAAAATATAATTTTTTTATGATTTTCGTAATGTGTAATTTATTTCGTCAAATAATTGTTTATTATGATAACGACGGTGAGGTTATTTTATGATATTATTACATTCCGGCCCTGCATTTGTCGGCGTCCGAGTGTCGACCACAACTAGGGTGCATATTAATTAAGTGCTATGTCGGCCTCCGTATAGTAAATTTTCGCTGCGTCTAGAGACTTCCAGATGGTTCTGTCGCTTTCGCGAAAAAGGCCAAATTATGATTTAGAGGTATAAATTTATTTACAAAAATGTATAATGTGATAACTATTTTTTTAGTTTTAATATTTGACACATATTATAATCTTAACACACATTGTTATACACTAATTTAAATTAGGTACTTCTGTACACTACAATCACCTCTCAATCCTATTTAAAAGTCTAATTTAACAATGTTTTTGGCCGTTTACGTTTTTATAACCCATAAACGTCACTGTCAACTTGTAGATGTCAAAGGATCAAGAATACCAAAACAATAAAATTAGATTGTACAAACCAATTACGTAATCCCTACCAATGATTCAAATTCAAATGACGCTTTATAATTGGTTCAGTCGAATTATACTTTTTCTCTCCCTCTCTCTGCAGGCAGTGAGTGTGGAGGAAGAGAGATAGCGACTATCGCATTCTTGTAACACATTCTTGTTATGCATAGTTCTTGATAGCTAGCCCCGGTTTTCGCAACGTGTGATAAGGAACTTTGTTCCAAAAATGTGAGTGATAATCACATAACCTAAAACTTATTTAAATGGTAATTTGAATGGAACATTTTTTCACAAAACACTTACCTTACCTATACTGTCAAAGTAGGGGGATAATTATTATTAATATTGGTTACTGTACTTTACAGATTTTCCTTACACGTATTTAAAATCTTTTTTTTGACATTTTTATGTAAAATCGTACCTTAACTAAATTCTAGCAACTCTGACTTAAATTTTGTTTAATTAACTGGGAATTTTTATTCGGTAGACATTAGGTTGGTTTTTTGTTGAAAAAAGAAAACAAAAATTAAATTATCCTCATATTTGTACAGCATACTGATTTCGCCATTGTTGTCATAAAAAATTCGCAAAATCTCGGAAGTAAACAAAAGCTTGTATTTCTACAGTCAATATTCTAACAACGGAAGGAGTTTATGGGTTATCCAATAGCAATTATTTCAACAAATCTTTGCGGACACTTTCAAACGTCGACTGCTATTCAATTGAGTTGTAACGTAAAGGCCTTAAATATATTTTGGTGGTTGGTGCTGATATACCGAGCTGCGAACAAATGGGAAACACCTTTTGAAGTTCAATGCTCAATCGAATTAGAGTTGTGTTCACGCAGCTTTAACGATTTCCTCAGAACCGACATTAATGAAGGTAATTCAAAACGACACTGAAATGTTATTATCTAAAAGCCCTATAATGTTTATTTTTCTTTAAACCGCAATTGTTTTTATTACAAACAAATAATAACATTCTACCCTCCTTGTTGGGTATTATTGGTATACTAATTTGTATTGCTCACTATCATAATAACTTTTTTAGTTTTTGTGTTTGTTATGGTAGGGCAGCCATGGTATAAAAATATGGCTAAAAATCAAAGTAAATATAAGCAAGACAAAAGTAGGTAATGGTTTTTAAGAAAGAAAATAGAATGGCTAATTTCGAGGTGCTTATTGTATGAGAAAAAGTAAAACAAGTGAATGAATTTGTATTGTAGATTGTAGGGTGGGTCGTGAAGTCTATGCTGCCTCTCAAGCACTTCGACCAATCAGATCTTTTGTGCATAACCCTTAATCTATTCGAAACCCGGGATTCCGAGACTTCGAGCAAAGTTTATCAGTTTCCTGGGGGCTAAGTTCCTGACATCGGAGAGCTTTAGGAAGGCCCCTTCCAGAAACTTGAGCCTCTTGCAGAAAAGCGATGGGCATTCGCAAAGCAAATGTTCTGCAGTTTCAGCGAAGTTCTCGCAGTAGCGGCAACTATCACTCTCTGTTTTTCCCATCTTTTTTAGATGATACCTTAGAAGGCAGTGTCCAGTGAGGAGTCCCGTCACCAGTTTCAAGTCTTTCTTAACCAACTGAAGAAGCTCTTTAGCTTTCCTTGGCGAAAGGCTTACTAGCCTTTGTCCTGGCACTTTATGCCAGTGAGATTTCATTTCATCTGTTTCCCAGCGTCGAACCTCTTCTTTCAAGTGAGCTTTGGAAAGTCCACAGAAGGGTTCTGGGCCGGAAAATTGTGTATTTGCCCCTTCTTTGGCAAGGCAATCTGCTTCTTCGTTGCCTTGAATGAATTTGTATACTTGGGTTTAAAGTTTACGAGAAAAGGGGTAAAAAGTTCTCTCTTTATATATTAGTGCATGAATTTTTATTAATGCATTTTTGTATTAAAATTGACATCGCAAAAATTGATGATTAATGTTAATAAATTTCCGGTTGTAATTTATCATCTTTTTAACATTATTTTTTTCATTGTGTTTTCTATTCATCTATCATTTCAAACGTACACGAGTTTATCCGTACGACACACAAGCTTTTTATTAAAAATTAACGTTACATATACGTACCGGTGTTAAAAATAGTTTTTTGATGCACGTCACCCATAGAAACAGGCACAAGTTAAAAACACTTTCCCCGGTATAAAATTAAGTGTAACACTGATTATTGGAATTTCACTTTTAACACTCTAGTAATTTTTCCTTCGTTCCAATTAAACTAGTCTCGACCCGTCCCTGAGTGCCAACATATGTAAAACCGTTATATTGCTTAAGGCGAATTCTAAGAACTCTCCTCTTTCCCCTCGCGTAAAACAGCCGGTCGGCTGCAGAAGCGATCGCCGGCAGTATCTTTCCAAACGCCGTCAGAGACGGCCGATAAATTTTTTTCTGCTAACCAAATAAACGATCACTTTTCCGATTATTTACAGTTTATTTCAAAACGCCGACCAGAGACGGTCGAAAATTATTTCATTCAATCGATTGAACGAATAATACTATCTACGGCATTATTTCGGTGTTTGTTATTTCTTCCAAGTCATCCAGTTGAGAAAGGTGAATTTACGTATAGGGCGAATCTTTAGTATATAGTGTATTTTAAAGAAAAAAATATTCAGTATCAACAGCGAACCATGATTTATCTAGTCCACTGTTATCGAAGGAGTTATCATCGGTAAACTTAGCATAATAATTTGCTCATCAATTTCTATCGTAAAAAAAGTACAGCTTAAAATTCTAAAAATAAAGAAACACCAGTTTGTTTGCACAATGAGTTGCGTTAAAGGTATTTTAGTAGATGAAACGTATTAATTATATAAATGTTTATTCAAAACCAAGATAACATCTTTTCCACGGATAATTTTATTATAAAAACACAAAGAGTTATTATAACGACTAGGGTTAACTTTTTTTTAAAACAAAAAGTACTGTAATTTAGTTAAAATTAAATAAAGAAACGTTGAAGACAAATAATCCAGACTTTAATTATGTTTCTCTTTTAAGAATTTTTATTTTTTAATTTTTCTCATCCCAAGCTTTTCTCTTAAACTTGAGTTATTTAATATTCGGTTTTAAAAAATATAGAGTAGACATTAATATTAAATTATTTAGAAGCTAATAATTACGAAGTGTAAAAAATAATAAATCTACTTTATCATCACCTTTGGTTGAATTTAAAAAAAAATCAGCAGTTAATGTGTTATCAGACCTAAGCTCTTTATAAACCATATTTTTTATGTTGATTAAATAAATTTAATTTACTTTAAAACTTAGTGGAATCGCATTAAACGTAAATAATTAAATCGCACAACTACATTACATTACATTTTTGCGGTTGGGCTATTGGTATCCTCTGTGACCACCGCAGAATTCCACTTCGTTGGTTTTGGTAAACCGCACGATTTCTGTTGGCCCTGTCTCATTTAGATCACTTGGATCCATTATCATATGACTCCGGGTTTGCTACCTGTAAACTGCTAGCATCTGGCAGCAACACAGAATGCGTATGCTGCTCTCTTCCACTTCGCTGCATATTCGGCTATTTTTCTCAGCCGAAAGCTTAAGTTTGAAGAGGTGCGCCCTCGATGCGACGTGGCCAGTGAATAGGCCAAGCGTGCTGCTTAGCCTACTCCGGTTCATCGTCCACAGTGCGTCTGCCCTCTTCTGGAGAGGTTTTTTCATCAACTGTCCTGATATTCTGCACCCAGTACTTGCATTCCACTAAGCAATATGTTCTTGCTCAAGGATTAGTTGCAACTTCTGTTTTGCTTCGACAATTGGCAATCCGACAAAGAAGCTTCTTGATTCCACCAGGGTCCCACTTCTTGCTAGTTCATCGGCTACCTCGTTGCCATTTATCTCTCTGTGTCCAGGAACCCATGTAGGAGTGACCCTATTTGCAGTCGCTTACTTAGTAGGGCCTGCATGCAGTCTCACACCACCAATGATGTTGTGGTGTAACTCACGAGGGCCCCAATGGCCACGCGACTGTCAGTGAGAATATCAATCTCACTATTGGTCACTCTATTTTCTGCTAGGTACACATGAGTATGGCATTGACCTCGGCCTGGAAGACCAAGGTGTTTTTTCCCAGCGGTATGCTTTCCCTGTGGTTGCAGGATGCTTAAAAAACACCTGCCCCGTAGCGTTTCTGGTACCCTGATCCGTATCGTTTTCTTCAACCAGTCTCTTTTGGTTGGTATTTTTGTTGCTTAGGTCTTTTCCATCAAGGTCTCTTTCGAAATCTTTTTTATTTTTATTTTATTGTGAAGGGGTGTTTGCGGAATGCCTTGATCTTGCTGTGACCAATCCCGTTGCTCCTCCACCCACCCTGACTTAGTCTATATGCAGTGTTTCCGGCCCGATCTTTGATCAGTAGATCCAAAGGTGGTACGTTGAAGGCTATTTGTAGTCCCTCTGTGGGGGCAATAATGCCCCTCCACTTTTGGCCACCAGACTACTGCTGCGTACGTTAGTGACGGTAGTAATACCGCCTGATATAACCACAGGTATACCCTCGGTTTAAGCCCCCAGGTTTTTCCAATGGCTCTCTTGCATGCCCACAGTGAGTCATACATTTTATTCCTCTTTGCATCCAGATGTACGCCTAGGTACTTCACTGAAGCGGAGTATTTTAATTCCTGATTCCATAGCCTCAGAGGGCTAATGGGTTCGGGTTTGTATTTTTTGGTAAAGATCACGGCTGTCTTTGGCGGGTTTACCGTTAACCCAACCTACGTTCACCAGTTTTCCGTGATTCTCAGTGCCACCATCATGATGCTCCTAAGAGTTGACAAATGCTTTCCTTTTGCTATAATGGCTATTTCGTCAGCACAACCAGATACGAGAAGTCCAGCTTTTTTTAATTTAACTAGTAGTAAAATGTTTGGTTTGGTATTTCATGATTTAAAATTATCGAAACCCAAATAATCAGTTTTGGAGTGAGAAATTATATTCCAGTATCCTGAAATTATTAAAAAATGTATTTTGAGTTTCTTTTTCTTAAGTACTATGTCCTTCTAGAATGTTGGTCACCAAAAAGGCTATCCTTACTCTGTCAACGGCAAGTCTGAACAGAGAGCTTAAGTTGAGTTTATACCAGTCACGTAGATTCTTGAGCCATGATGCTTTTCTGCGGCCCGGCTTTCTTTTACCATAAATTTTTCCCTGCATGATGTTCTGCAGTAATCGGTATTTTTCGCCTCTCATAACATGCCCGAAATACTGCAGTTTCCTTCTTTTGATGGTGATTAGAATTTTGGTGGATTTAATCAGACGTTGGAGTATTACCAAGTTGGATACTTTCTCCGTCCATGAAACTTTTAATATTTTCCTGTAAGCCCACATCTCAAAGGCTTCAAGTCGTCTTTCTTCGTTCTTGTTTATAGTCCAGGCTTCCATACCGTACAGCAGGGTGGAGAAGATATAACTTCTGAGAAGTCGGAACCTTAGAGTTAACTTTAGATCTCACAAGACCCTGCTCATGTTTTAAAATTCTGCTCGTGCCTGCTCAATCCTTGATTTAGTTTAACTATCCGCGTTGTTAGTTATTATGCTGCCTAGATATTTTATTTGGTTTACTTGCTTCAATAGTTTACCCCCAACTGTAATGTTAGCTATGATATTAGGTTGCTTGCTAAATACTAATACTTTGGACTTTTTTGCATTTAATCCCAGTCCAGCCATTGCAAATTTTTTGATGAATGCATCCAGTATCCGTTGTAAATCTTCCTGAGTTTACGAAAACTTATACAGTGCTTTCATTTTAAAACCAGCCAGTATAAATAACTCTTGATTTTGCGTTAATACAAGAAAAACAAAAAACACGTCAAATTTTAAGTCAAGGGCGAGGTTTAAAAATGTTATCCTGGACAACACATTTCTGTCCAACGCCTTTTTTTATGTTAAGTATCTAATTTGTCGTAATGCGTTTCCTTAAAAAACCATTATGAAAATTGGCACTCTGAAAAATAAAAATGCAATGTTTTGGATGTTAGCGTGACAACGACATACCAACCTGCACTTAATATTTAATTGGAATACTCTTAAACATAAAATTCTTAGGGGCATACGAAACACATTTGTTTCAAGTAGAAAGTTTACTTCTACTAAAGATTTCATGTAATTAATGTAATCTGTAATGTTATTTAAATTTCATGTTCTTTCAAGTAATTGATTAAAAAATATGGCATCGCATTTAAAGATTTCCAAAAAAAGTTAAAAACAAAACAATAGTTCAATCAATGCCACCTAGCAATCGTCAAACCACCGGAATAAAAAGATAATTTAATATTTTATCAAGCATTGAATTCCCTTTTAAATGATGCTTATTTTGTTAAAATCTATAAAGCAGAACAAAAGTTATAACTGTTTTATTAACTTCTCAGCGGGAAGTTATAGTAATGGGTCCGATTTTGCGAATCCCGAATTTTGACATATCTCCACATTTCAAGGTACCCAGAGTCAAATACAATAGTTATCAAGTGGACGTCTATGTGTGTGTATGTACGTATGTTCATATGTGCGTTCTGAATTATTTTTCGTTTTGATTATCTCGAGAACAAAAAATGATATTGGCGTGGGACCAATTGCATTCGACGCATATTTACGGAAAATCGGTAAAGCTGTTTTTTTATGGAAAATTACCAGTTCTAAACATAGGAATAAAATTACTGACAAGAAAAGCGTGAGGTGCTTTGTATGACATTTTTAAAACCAACTCTGCGTTTTGGAATAAAAGCACCCACGCTTTTAGAACAATGACATTTATTTTCTCGTCAGTAATGTTATTCTTATGTTAAGAATTATTTTTTACATTTTAATTTGATAACTCTAAAAGTGTAATTTTTAGTTTTTTTAAGCCATAATTTATTTTTCGCTTTTTTAACTCACCCTCTTGCCATTCATCCCTCGACACGTTTCTCACCAATATATTGGATTGGGTGAATTATAATATGACATTGGAACTGCGCGCATGCGTAGTTTACGCACTAGTTCTATTTCTCTTACTCATGCAAAGGATCCCTGAAAAAATTTATAAATCCTGGCCAAACTAATTACGATTATCAAATATTTTAATCGAATTATTGGATTGTCGTTGGTCTTTGACAAGCGTGCAAAGTTTAAATTAAATCTGATCGCTTAAAGTAGGGCAAAATCAAGGCCAAAGAGTCAGTTACAAACAAACATACATACATCCGGTATAAATTAAAGTCCGAATAGACTTGATTGACGTGCGTGAAAAATCACAAACTAGGTAATTTAACCGACGGAAACAGCGAATCATAGGGTTAAACACACTGATTTGGTCAAGGCATGTAACGCGGTTGAAAAGCTATAAATAATCTTGTTTATGTTTAAAAACTTTTAAGGAAGATAGTCTGTGATATTAGGGGGTGTATTGAATTTCGAAATGCGTTTCTGCGTTTCGAGATGAAAGCACCACACGGTTTTATAACAGTTACATTAATTTTCTCGTCAGTAATTTTATTCTTATGTTAAGAATTATTTTATACCTTTTAATTTGATTAACTCTAAAAGCGTGTTTTTAGTTTTTTTCTGCCTCTCTCCAAAAGGCGTCAGCAAATCGTAGAGTCGTGAATTTTCGCTCCAGTCTCTTTCAAGTCTTGCTGAAGATCATTGCTCGTCTTTCTGGGGTTCAACTTGATGTTTCTCAGAAGAAACGAGTCATCTTGGCAAATTGTTTTTCCATTTTTCCACAATTTCTTCCTTCTCCTTTTTTTGTTTAATTATTTTATTTACAGCTCCCAAGCTTACGAAACACTCTCTAGAAATGTCCCTTTGCGGTATGGATGTGTACTCACTAAGGGTCATTATCTTTCCTCTATTTCTCACAAAAGATTCACATTAGCAATAACTCGATACAGATTAATAAGTTATGGGATACGTCAAGAAACAATTGTTAAAATTGTCACAGCAGTGTTGCCAAGTTCAAATAATACAGAAATTCCCCATGTTCACATTAATTTGCACAATACTGTAGATAAAGAAATGGTTAAATGGTTTGTACACGTAGAGAGATTGGATAAAAGAAGATTGACGAACAGATTTATAAGGCGATTGTGAATGGGCCAGTCTGTAGAGGTTGATTTATGCTAACATATCTTGATCAGATCAAAATTGTTTTGAATAAAGGCCAGGTCAAGAGTACCAGCAACCGAAAATCATGCATAAAATTGCTGATAAAAGTAGAGCGAAAGACGTGTGTAAAGATCGTAGCAAGTAAAAAGAAGTAGCTCTGCCTACCCATATAGGATAAAGGCGTTACTATAGATGTATGATGATCGCAGTGAAGGGGCCATCTACGCACCACTCACATGATACCTAACCAAATGTATACGTATGTATCTATGCTTACAAAAAATGTTTTAATACGTGTAAGCTTAACAAAAAACTTTTATGTACCTTTTTTTTGTCCGAAATGTCAATTAAAAGTAAGCGCAGTATGTAAAATAAAATAAGTGTAGATTTATAATAAATAAATAAAATTTATTATTTTAAATAAACATTTTCTTTTACTGTAATTCAATAACAAAGATTATTATACCATTTTTTAAGCCAAATTTATATTATTCTTTTGTTGTACACCAAAAATGTTCTGGATTATTTTCAGTACTGTAAATAAAATAATTTTTAAAAAATAAAAAAACAATATTTAAAGTTACTGTTAAGCATTTTTAAACATTTATTTTGTCTAATATTTTATTGAAATAACAAGCTTTCCACCTAATTATTTTTTGATGAAGTTTTACATACTTATCGATTTTTAAATCGATAACTTTACAAAAGAGAGCCAATGGCCTTGAATATATATTTAATGAGAGCAATGTAGTACACGCTTTTTATCATTGAATCGAAATTGTGCTAAAACCTTTATTCACGGAGACAATGGAAGCTTAACACTTTGTTTATCGATAGATAAATTACATTGTTTCTCGTACTTCTACATAATTTACTTTTCTTATTATCTTCATTAATATAATATACATTTATGTCGAAAAAGGAGGTGGTTTGGGTAGATTTTAACTATTGTTGCGGTTACCATTAAGTTTTTTATTAACGATCACAAATACAAACAATTACACAAGAATAGAAACAATCATGTTTAGGATGCTGTAACAGTAACTACCAAGTAATGGTCAATATTAAAAATAAATCAACAAAGCAATCGACAACCATAAGCGTGTAGCATATTTCACGTATATACGGTGGTTTCGGATTATCGTTAGAAACTCTCTAACCACTATATACAACTGTACATTTAGGCAGTACGAAAGTAAATTCATCTGATATTTTTAAACAAATTTCGTGGGTAACGAATTTTATTTTATAAAAGGCTTCTTGTATGGAAATTAAGGGTCAATAGGGTTTAAGTTTAAAAATAAGCACAACCGAAGGGCTTTGTGTGAAAAAGCTAGAGTCGTGCACAAAAGAATTGAATTTTGAGAAATTATACTCACTGTAAACAATAATGCTCTTTATTTGTTTATCTGGACGAAACTTGGATTTTTGCTAAAGGTGAAACATAAAGAATTTGGCAAGACGATAACATTAAGTCTATAAAAGACACCGACCGTGAAGGAAAAAGACACATTATTGTGCATGTAGGTAAAAAGCATGGTTTTGTGGATGGGGCGGATCTTTTATTTTCGTTAAAATTAAAATCGGCCGATTATCATGACAATATTGTTACGACATTCACTTCTATCTTGTGTTCGGTAATTTTAAACTCTCATTGATTAAATCGTCAAATGTCTCCTTTACGCCGATGATCGGGTCATAATATTATACATAAAACTTTCAAAATTAAAGTGATAAAAGTAAATGTTATCAGGATGCAAATAATGGTTTTTAAAAGAAAAGAAAGAATGTCAAACTGCAAGTAGCTATAGAAGAATAGTGGAGTTTTGGTTTGGGTTCAAAGTTTACGAGAGACCGAAGTATGACTGTTATATTGAGCGAAGGATAACAAATTATTGGCCTTCTGCATAACTTTATAAACTGCCATAACGTGTCAAAAAAGGCACGACTGGCAGCACATAGAAAAGTGCTGGTCCATATACTAATGTTTTCTAGTAAATGTTATGTTTGGCAAAAGAAGCATGAAAGTAAAATAAACTTCTTGGAGACAAGTAGTCTAAGAAGTAAAACTGGAGTGACTTTGATGAATAAAGCGAGAAGTAGTGATTTAAGTGATTGCTGTGGAATAAAAAGAGATGTGGTAACAAAGATAGATATAAAGGAGTGCTTGGATGGTTAGACACGTAGAAAGGAAAGTTAAAAAAATTGTTAAAACAGATTCAAAAGGCGAGTGTAAATGGGCAAGTCGGTAGAGGTCGACGTAGGCAAACGTATCTAGATCAGATCGATATTGTTTTAAAGAAATGCCAGGACAATAGTGCCAGCAATCGACGAGCATGTACGAAAGCGCTGATGAAATTAGAAACAGCGAGAGAGACGTATGTAATAGCTGTACCAAGTGGAAAGAAGTGGTCTCTGCCTACCACTACGAGAAAGAAGCATGACTATTCTTATGTATTCTTATGGTTTTTATAGCAGAAATATCCAGCTGTACTTTATTTATATACATATATAAACAGTATCAAATAATTACAAAATAAGATTGAAACCATTTTGGTTGCATACAGATTCTGTTACTAGCTTTGTTAAGTTTTTAAAAACCTTTATTTTTTTGTTCAAACCATCTAAAATTAGTGATTTATTTTAAAAATTATTACTAAAAAAAGTGCAGTACTTATCAACCAACCTTGCTAATGAAAAATGTAACCTAGGTCACAATTTAAAAAAAATGTTTACACCTTAATATAAAATACTAAGGAATTTAACAATGATACAAACACATAATTAAAAAACGTCTGTTGTTACAATTAAAGATCCAATCAAATTTAAACTATTAGAAGATAAAATCTTTAATAAGAGCGGGAATATGAGAACTTTTTTTTAAACTTAATAGTGTTGATATTACCAACCCAAAATGACACACACATGAGTGAAAAATGTCTGTTGATAAAATAACTAGAAGGAACTCAACACGACAAAGATAAATGTATAATAAAAAAAGAACAAAAATAAATAAAAACAAAATCGTTAATAAGAACGAAAATATGAGAATTTTTTTTTTTTAATTTAGTAGTGTTGATATTACCAACCAAAAATTACGTGGAAAATTTGCTTTTCGGTGAATATATATTATAGTTAGTAAGTCCAAATTATCTTTTTCAACTTTTATGTATTTTTCTTACTGTATTATACGAATGTTTATGGTTTAATCAAAAATATTGTAAGACAGGCATGAGTTTCCTGCATACACGTCAATAAAAATACCACTGCATGTGGTAAAGACAATGTTTCATATATCTCAAAAAAAATTGAAATTATAACCATACAAGGGTCAAAGAAAAAATACTATATACCAGCAAAACCCGGCTGACGTCCTTCCAGTGTGTATTTATTATATCTACGTATACCAATTTTTATGGCTATCAGTTTAACGGTATAAAATGCAGTGCCATCCAGTGGCAAATTAAAGTTAAGAGAATTGCGTAAAACCTTCTTAATAAAAAATTAAAAACACTTGATTGTTTTTGTTTTTTTTTATGTTCTGGTTCCCACGAAAAGGGATATCCTGTAATGTTCAGAGAACATCGTGGGAACCAAGGGAAAGAAGGTAGGAGTTGGTGTTCTTCTTAAATTTCTGGAGGTTGTATGCCTCGGGGAACACCTCCCTAGGCAATGAGTTCCAAAGCCTCGCAATTCGTTGGATGAATGAGTCTTTGGAAAGTGATGTTCTGCAGGTCTCCAAAGTGACCACGAAGGGGTGTGAAAACTGAACTTGACGGGTTAATCTCGAAGAGACTGCCAAAGGAGGAACGATTGTTGATATTTCAGAAGAGCATCGCCCATGAAAATATCTATAAAATAGAGACAAATCGCCAACTTTTCTACGGTGTTCCAGACAAGTGAGCAAGTTTGTAAGCGAGGCATCACCGACGAGACGAATTGCCCTTTTTTGGACAGAATCCAGTAGCTTCAGGATATGTTTAGGTGCTGCACTCCAAATATGGGAACAGTACTCCAGTACAGGTCGGATCTGTGCCTTATAGATCATAAGCAGCTGACTGGAGGTGAAATAGCTCTTGGCACTAAAGAAACATGGTGGATGGAAAGGTAGTAATGTCGCAGAAGGACGAATCAATCAAAAATAAGGTAGAAATCACCAAAAAAATATTTTCAAAACCGCATGTATCCACATCTAGCTCTATAGATTTTCAGTCAACGAAAGAATTTATGTCGGAGAAATATCCTTATGGACCGTCAGGTTCGGGAATAAATATCAAAGATTGTCATAATAGCACATTCAATTTTAATATAGTGAATGATAAACTGAAGTAATTATTCTCAAGAATATTATAAAATGTTATAATTAAAATACAAGTAATATTATGTACTTACTTATTTTGAATAAAGTATTTAGTTTTTTTTTTCTGTCTAAAAACTGCAATTGTAGAAAAAATCTTGTGTGTATTTCGAGCACAAAGTGTTAAAGAGCGGCAATATGCGCTCTTAATACACAAATAGCTATTGCATAGATATGGGTTCCAATAATAGTAAGGCACTTCTTTAAATGATTAATTAAGTCTAGGATAAGTAAAGGTGTTTCAAGCACATTTTTTAAAGTTTACAGATTTGTTTTAAAAATAAAGTAGTCGCAAATGGATATTATTTTGTAACAGCTTTGAAAAGCTTTAAAAATTATTGGCTAAAAGAAATTTGTTAAATACTTTTTTTATTAAAATATTGCACTACAAACTTATAAAATATTTATAACGTTAAGAAATATTTTAGTACTTTGACATAAATGATCAAGGCATCCACTTAAAAAATTTATTTTTTTTTTCAGGTAAGGGATTTTAAAAGCATTGTTATGGGATCTAAATTAAAGATGATGAATATAAATTATTGCTGATAGGTACAGGATTCCAGTAAGTATTTTATTGACACAACAAAGATGGAACCGAAAAAGCTTTTAAAACTTTTTAAAGAAAAATTGTACACATTTCTTTTTATGGACGTCAAGCTTGATATTTTAATGTTATTGAAAATATTGCGCCGAAAAATTGATTGTTCGTAATGGAACTTCCAATAAACTTTCTCTGATTCTCTCTTGCATTACTTACTTAGAGAATATATTTCTTTAGCTGCATTATAAAAATAGTTGTTTTCCGTTTTAACGGCTAATGTCTTTAAAATGAAAAATTAATTTTTCCACACACCGCTCTAAATTCAAATTTAAATTTATATATCACGAGTGGTTAATTTATACCTACACAAACTATTTCTTAAGTCGGGAAAATATAAAAATAAACGATTTAAAAACAATCGTTTTATATCAGCCTGGACATTTACATATTTGTAGTCACAAAACCAAGTCTCACACTACGAAAAGGAATTGTACCAACTGTAAGTATGAACAACTCTGAGTTACCAGTACATGATAACGTCAAATACTTGGGAATTCACCTCGACAATCGACTAACATGGAGAAAACATATATAGACAAAAAGACTATAACTTAACATAATATACAGAAAGATGTACTGGTTTATGAACCGCAACTCACATCTCAGCATAAAAAACAAATTGCTAATCTATAAGTGTGTATTAAAGCTCACGAAAGCTCACGAAGTGATGTAGGCGGTAGCTGAATGGCTGAAGCCTCAAATTCTAAAAATTTTTTCAAAGGATTTGACACACTTTAACTCCGATATACCAAGTGTATAAACGTTGCACTTAAATATGTTTATAATAAATTAGTTTTATTCTTCTCATGTGTTTGCTTCTATGTTAGAAACAACAATTCGTAAACTATCCTCGTATAGTAGCTACATAAAAATAAAAGTGCTAAAAACTGTATCTTCATTATTTTCGATTGTCACCGCCAGTGGCACTATAGCTAAAAATTGATAAAAGCCTGTTTTTAACTTAAAACAATGAAACAATGTCTTTGTAGGGTATTGTGAATATCCGGTACATCGAAATGCCAAAAAGCTCAATCAAAATGTCCATTATTCAGTATATTAGTAACCAAATTCAATTACGGTAACATTGGTCAAACAGTAACTGAAGCATTTATCAACCATTTTTGTTATTATTGTATACATTAATTAATGTTTATTACTGCTTACAAAATTTAGCATCTGTATAAGCATTTTTTTCTTAATTATTAGAATTAAAAAAAATATATATACATGTATATATATTTACAAAATTAAGACGACTAACAAAAATTATCCAAAAAAATTATTTTTCTGCACCTGTCTCCAAAATAAAATTTTTGGTACATGATTTATTTAATCTAAAATACCAATTTACACAAATAAATCACAGTAAAAAGTAGATTTCAATTACCTTTGAAAAAGCAATTTTAAAAGTAAGTTCATTTTGGCATAAATTTTTAGTATCTATTGTTAAAAAATGTGGAATTCTTTTCAGGGGGCAGAAAAAAAATTAAAAACTACCTCCAGTCACTTTTTCAAAAATATCTCAAAAATGTAAAAAGACCCAAAAAAAATTTGTTTCATAAAAATGTAGACATTAAAATTGGTTAAAATCACTTTTGGCATATTTGCAATAGAAACCGAGATATTTACAATAAACCATTCTAATTTATAGCTCAGACGCATGAAATATTAGAAAATTTATATCAAATCAAAAAATGTAAATTTTTTTAACTTTTTTTTTTAAATTTCATCCACAAACTGTAACAAGTTATTTTGAATATATATATTTCCTTTTTATTAGTTTTTATAAAACTTTTACATTTTTTTCTTCCAAAATTCGAAAAAAAAAATTTAATACAGAATTTTAAGATCTTGTGAATAATATGATTATTTTATGTTGGGAATATTTTTATAAAAAATATGATGACAATATTTCATGAAAAGAAATAGGTTTTAGAAAACAAATATAGGAATAGGAGAATCTTAAACTTGTGTCAGCATTGAAGACGCTATAACAGTGAAAAATTATTGTTAGTAATAATCAAGCATTGTTTATAACAATTGCATATTGTTACTAACAAATAATTATTAATTATGATAATTAAAAAAAAAATTTCAATGGTTATAAACAATTGAAAATAGCTTCCGCTTATGAAATGATAAGAAAAAGTTTGAAAGAATACGGTTGACATAAACAGAATATTGTTAATGACAATTATAGATTGTTGTAAACAATTTAAAATCGTTTTTTATAATAATTTTAATAATAATAATTGTAACAACAAAACATGTGGTATTTTTTCATTCTTTCCAATGGGAAGTGAATAGTGTGGACCTCTCGGGTCGCACCCAGACTACTGATTTTATTATTATTAAAATTGATTTATATAATCTAAAAATAATTTATATTTAGCCATTTATTTGCAGTTCTAAGCTCAACGAAATAATTATTGTACCTATAATATTGGGGTGTATCCTACCAACTACGATTTCACTCATTCAATCAAAAATATATTTTCAAAACTTTTTCGACACACTCCAACTTATTAACTAAAAACACCGAGTCAATTACACGGTTGCCTAATATCTAACTTTTATGCACCTGATACAGTCTGGCTCTTAGAGACATGACATAAAACTAACCCTTTATGTAACCATCCATCACGCGGATATTGTCAGATACAAGTGCGAGCTATTCTTGTTTTATTTTCTACATCTTACAACTAAGCTCAAAGAAATATTCGAAAACTTTCCTATTACTACATGGAAAGTTTTATTTTTATCTGTAACATGCCGTTTTTATTGTTGACAAAAAGCAAAAATTTAGACGCTAGCACAGGGAATTTCTTTTGGGCAACTTTTGAAATTATGTTGCAAAGTTTACGCGGAGCGGATATTTATTAATTAAAAAGAGATGGTTGTTGTGATACATTTTAAATGTATGATTTAATAAATTGGTGTAACAAACTTACCAGGTTACAAAAACAAAAAAAAAACATATTCAAGTCAACTTTTTACCAATACTTCATCAACGTTCACGAACGGCTGATAATTTAATCACATTTTTTTTCTTTTCCATTTACATAAAGATTTGCACTGTTAAAACAATCGATCTTATTTTAAAAATAATTCTTTTTACGATGGCTGTCCTTCAAACTAGCAATATTGTAGGATATTTACAAATAAGTATGAATAAACGTTTTTACTTGGACACAAAGAACTATTGAGAATATTACTTTAATCAAAGTTCAGACTCGGCATAATATCCAATGCAATAAATAGTTTTCAACAGTGTACCATATTAATAAATTAAAACGAAACTTAATCGTGGTGTCAAAAATAAGTCACATCGTTTAAATATACTAAAATAAATCACTTGTAACCTTTGGATACGCGAATTCACGAATCCTGTGGCCTACTCCTGGACCGGTTTGAATTATAGAACAGCACCTGATACTTCACAATGGCTTCACTCCATCAAATCCCGCACGCGGTTATTTTAACTCGACCCCAATAACCAAAATCTCCACCACAAAGGCACGACAGAATGGTCAAGTTAAAAATTAAATGGTTCTTCTTCAAAATCCAATTAAGATGGCCCAAATACAGCCAGATATGAAAGAAAGAACCTTAGAAGTTCTGCTCACGTGTTAATATCAAATCGTTCCAAAAACTCTCACCTGACTTCCACCACTGACACCAAGCGAATCATCACTCCTCACTCCCAGGCCGGATATCAGAAAATGACACGGGACCCACGTCAGCCAACCTTTGCAAATCTATGTCCCTACTCATAATCGCACTCGTCCGTGTTGATAGCCAGCCCATACACACAGAAAAGCAAACCAAACAATAATATAGCTGACAACCCACGACAATCGAGGACAAAAAAATCAAGGCGAAATCTAATACTAAGACTCCCACTCCAATTAACAAACACGTCCCAGCCATTAATAATTAAATCCTATCCGTACTAAGTATGCAACACTATATACAACAAACAAAAATACGGTATGCAAAACTATTTACAAACATCGGACTATCAGAGATGTAACTAATAATAAAACGGTAGATGGGAAAAAATAGGCACGTGACAAACTTTCTTTAACAGTTTTAAAAAGTAATTATTAGTTTTAACCATAAAAAAATCTACTTGTGCACAAGACAAGAAAGATACCAGAGAAGTATAATTGATTTCGTGATTGTGGATGAAAGATTGAGAAGGAAAATGATGGGACACTCGGGCATACCGTGGTGCAGGTATTGACACAGACCACTTCTTAGTAATGAGCCGAAGAGGTCTCTTTAAGCGGTGGCGACATCGTGTGCAGAAATCAATGAGTGTCCTAGAGCATATAAAAGTTACGAATTTGCAAGAAGAAGGTATAAAAGAGGAGTTCGTAAGTAAATTAATCTAAAAATTTGACAGTTTAGATGAAGTATGTGAGGTTAATAAATTATGGAAGTCATTTTAGAAAGGAATTGTAAATATTGCTATTAAAGTGTGTGGTGTATGTAAAAGAAGGAAAGGATGTAAGTTAAAAAAATGTGTTCAGTGTTTCAAAAAGCAGTGTCAGAAAAAAGGAAAGCCTGGTTGGATACAAAAGCCAATTAAAGAACGCAAAAAGGAACAATTAAGAATGTAAACAAGGCCAAGAATGAGTGTAAAAGGTTTAGAAGGTGCGGCAAAAAAGGTTGTAGCGAGAAAGAAGAAGAATTATAAAAATGAATTTAATAAAAGAGTATCTGAGGATTTCCGTAGCAACAATTAAATCTCTGGAAGTTCGTAAGAACAGCCTGAGGTAAAAATACCGACCACGCAACTGAAAAAAATTATAAACCAAGATGATAGATTTGTGATGAGAAAGAAATGCGTTCTAAAGAAATGAAATGAATACTTTAAAACTTTGTTTGAGAAAGAGAATACACAAGCACAAGCCCAATTCGGAGACATGAGTAAAAGTTGCAATAAAAGTAAAATTAGTAAGAAAAAGATTATGAAAGCGTTGAACGGTATAAAATTGGGGAAATCTGCAGGGTATGACAGGATAACAATTAAAATTCTGAAGGCTGGACAGCGCGTGGTAGCTAATCTGGTGTACCGCCTGTTTAAACTTCCCTGGAGGAGCGGCAGCGTAGCAGGAGACTTGTGCAAGGCAGTTATTATTTCATTTTACAAGGGCGGTTTGAAAAGTCAGTGAATAGACAGTGGTAAATCTCTAACCGCACAAACATTTCTTTAGGTTTGGAAAAAGAAAATAGTCGCAGGGGGCTAAATCTGGAGAATATGCTGGATGGGGTAGCAGTTCGTATCCCAATTCGTGGATTTTGGCCATCGTGACTAGGCAAGTGTGCACACGTGCATTGTCTTGATGGAACCGCACTTTCTTCTTCGCCAAATGCGGCCGTTTTTGCGTCAAATCAACGTCGAATCTGTTCAAAAGTTTTGAATAATAATCGCCGGTGATCGTTTTACCGATAAAGAAATAAAAATCATATGCTACGCTGATGATGCTGTAATCGTATCGGAAGACGAGGACAACCTACAGAGACTCTTACACAAGTTCCAAAAAACAGCTGAAGAATTCAATATGCAAATATCCGTCAAGAAATCCAAATCGCTAACAATATCCAAAGAACCGAGAAGATGTAAACTCGCAATCTATGAGCAGAGTGTAGAACAAGTGATGTCCTTTAAATATTTAGGAGCTAATATAACTAGCACTAGAAATATTAAGGAGGAAGTAAAAGCTCAAACAACAAAGGCATCTCTAATCTCAGGATTCTTGAGAGACATAATCTGGAGAAATAAACACATGAGTACCAGAAGTAAGGTCAGAATATATAAGACATGTGTAAGACCGATTATGACATACGCGATAGAGACCAGAGCGGAGAACACGACTACAAAGCGACTTCTTAGATCAACGGAAATGCGAATTCTTAGATCGATAACTGGCTATACCTTACTTGACCATAAAAGAAGCGAAGAGATAAGGGAAATATGTGAAGTCCAAGACATAGTAAGATGGGCAAGAAACCGAAGAAGAGAATGGAGAGACCATGTTAGCAGAATGCCAAACGACCGGCTGGCAAAAATTGTGAGAGAGAAGCGGCCCAACACACCACGCCCAACTGGACGCCCACCAAAAAGATGGTATGATAGCTGGTCTTCATCGTCCCAATTGTTTTTGGGCAACCTTTGAGGCAAACACAGGACGTAGTCCTAACGTAAGAAGAAGAAGAAGATCGTTTTACCTTTCTTGAGATAATCGATGTGAATGACACCGCGTACATCCCAAAAAACTGTGGCCATGACCTTGTTGGCTGACAGACTCTGTTTCGCCTTCTTTGGTCCACGTTCACCCCAAGCAACCCACTGTTTCGATTGTTCCTTGGTCTCTGGCGTGTTGTGATTGATCCATGTTTCATCCACAGTAACAAAACGGCGCAAAAATTCGTCCGGATTACGACTGAACATCGCTAAACACTCTTTTGAAGTGGTCACACGATTGCGCTTATGGTCGAGTGTGAGCAATCGCGACACCCATCTCGCAGAGAGTTTTTTCATGTCCAAATATACGTGTAAAATATGATGTATCCGTTCAGTTGAGATACCTACAGCATGAGCCAACTCACGCACTTTCATTCTCCCATCATCCAATATCATTTCATGGATTTTATTGACGATTTCCGGCGTGATCACTTCTTTTGGGCGACCTGGACGTTCCGCGTCACTAGTGCTGGTACGACCACAATGAAACTCTGTAAACCACTTCTTAACCATTGAAATTGATGGTGCCGAGTCCCCGTAGTATTTATCAAGTCTTTCCTTAGTTCACACGAAATTCACTTTTTTCCATTTTCGTAAAAATTCACGAGGTTGTCTGCTTTGAAAGGCTATCAAACACCAACTGCACGACGTAGCTTGCTTAAAATTAGAAAGTTGCCCACTCATAGATAATAGTTGACGGCAGCAAAAAGTCACTGACTTATCAAACTGCCCTCGTATAAAGGAATAGGATCGCAGTAGGACTAGAAAAACTACGAAGGTATTAGTTTTCTCAGCATCGTTGGCAAACGTATGCAAAGATATCGATTAAAAGAATGACGAATGAAACTAATAAGAAGATATGGGATGTGCAAGCAGAAATTAAAAGAGAAAGAAGATAAATGGATTAGGTTTTTTCATTACGAGACATAGACAATGGCTAGCAGTCAAAGGGTCTACTGCGCATTTGTAGAATTGGAAAAGGCCTATGATAGAGTGTGAAGAACGAATTGTGGTCTACATTGTCTATGTACGGAGTAAGCAGTAGTTTAAATCGAGTAATATAATTACTTTACGAGGATTTTACTGCTCTTGTCAAAATAAAATAAATCTCAACCAACTGCATGGTGCTGATTGAGGGAGAAAGAGTAGAGCAAGTGAATAAGTCTGTATAATTAGGTTCATAGTTTACGAGTGACGGAAAGTATGACTGTAATATTGTGTGAAAGGTGTTTGCAGTGAAACAAATACATGGGCCCCTAAATAACTTTATGATCAGCCAGAACGTGTCAAGAAAGGCACGACTTGCTGTGCAGTGTGCATAAAGGAATGCTGGTCCTACACACTGGTAGTAAATGTTGGGTTTGGCAGAGAAAGCATGAAAAAAAACGTGGTAACAAAGATAAATAAAAGAATGCTAAGATGGTTTGAACACGTATAAAGAATGAATAAAAGAAGATTGACGAAACATATTAATAAGGTGAGTGTGAATGGACAATTCCATAGAGGTTGACCTAGGTAAACGTATCTTGATCAGATTAGAATTGTTTTAAAGAAAAGCCAGGTCAAAAATGCCAGCAGCCAATGAGAGTAGAAGAAGCAAAAGACGTGTGTAAGAACAGTAGCAAATAAAAATTAGTGGTCTCTACTTCTTCTTCTTCTTTTTCTTAAGACATTTGTCTTGTTTTTCCTCATATATTAGCACTCATAGCAGCCGCAACTGGGATTCTGATGTCCAGCTCTCGTGCCACCTCTTGGGCGGTCGTCCTGGTGGTATGTTACCTTCAGGCTTGTTGTGCTTAGCAGCTCTTACGAGGCGGTTTCCAGGCATTCTGTTCACATGATCCCTCCAAGCTCTCTTTCGGACTCTGGACTATCTTACTACATCTTGAATGCCGCAGGTAGCTCTGATGTCTTCGCTTCTCTGTCTGTCGAGTAAAGTATGTCCTGTTATGGTCCTTAGGGTTCTCATTTCGGCTGCTCTTAAAATTCTCTTTGTTGCTGCTATTTCTGCCCTCGTTTCAGTAGCGTAGGTCATTACCGGTCTTACGCAGGTCTTATAGATTCTTGTTTTGCTCGCTATAGACATGTGCTTGTTCCTCCATATCACATCTCGTAGGAATCCCGATAGTCTTGCTGCTTTGATTGTTTGCGACTTGACTTCCGACTTAAGATCACGGTTACTGGTTATTTGAGCACCCAAGTATTTAAATGACATAACCTGTGCCACGCTCTTGTTATATAATGCCAGTTTACATCTTTTGGGATCTCGTGATATTGTAAGAGATTGTGTTTTTTCTTGCGAGATGATCATGTTATACTGTTGTGCAGTTTGCTCGAATAGCATTCTCCTTGCTCCCCTTGCTACGGTTCCTACACGCATCTTTCGCTTCATCCACTTTCATTATTGCTCTCATACATGCTCGTCGGTTGTTGGTACTCTTGACCTAGCCTTTCTTTAAAACAATGTTGATCTGATCGAGACATGTTCGCCGAGGTCGACCCCTACCGATTTGTCCATTCACACTCGCATTATAAATTTGTTTCGTCCGGTTAATAAATTAGAAAAAATATTATTACCATATAAAAGCATATTTTTATGTTTTAATATTAAGTCAGTAAAAAGAGGATAATTTTAGCCCAGTGCGAAGCTTGGTGGGTAGAAATCAAGTTTGGGGTTATTTTACCGTTGTCACAATAAATTAAGTTGCTTTTCTCGTTTTGTTGTCTTCGAAAACAAACAAAAAATTATTGTGTAAAGTTGGGAAACAGAACGACCTACATCATGTTTAAGGAAGTATTACCCGAGAATAATAAACCAACGAAAAGCTACAGCTTTGTCGAAACGTTTCAAGTTTGTAAGGTCGTTTTTCGGTGATCTTAAAAAACCTGAAATACATAATTCTTGATGACAAAAAAATGAGCATTATAGTGCTAGGGCCAAAATTAGATTTAATGAATATTGCTGAATGGCTTAAATTTTAAAAAATGTAGCCAAGACTGTGTCCTCAACGATAAGGCCAATGGGCCCGACTACCCCGGGGTGGTTTAGCGCGTAGAGAGCGCTAAAGATATAGCTTCCCTAAAATATTAGTGATAATTCCACAACGGTTCAAACTCATTTAATTTGATAAATAATCAAAAAAAATTATTGATTGTAAAGATTAAACTCATAAAAACCATTTTGTACGTAATTAAAAAGTGAATGTTCACGAGCTAAAAAAAATTGAAAATCCATCAAATTTGCGAAAAAATCAGATTTTGGCTGTTTTTCCCAAAAAACTCCGGTCGTAGAAATAAGGTCTATAAAGGCAAAATTTTCTTGTAAAAAGAAATTTAGGACCTGACAAACCTTATTTAGACTAATAGGACCGGAGATATGGCTTGTTGGTAAGGTATGCCTAATGTTAAAGCTGTCTGGACATAATTTGGTAAAACTTTAAAAGTTCCTTACTATATGATATTCTGCCAATTCTACTTTTTAAGTTCCTTAACAAAGATTAGAAAACAAATATGTATAGAAAATTCTACAACTAATATTTACTTAATGTCAATTTTTTATAGGATCTTCTTTTGTAAACAATATTCATTTCTGTTGGTAAAGCAAAAACAGTCATCTTATTTATGTAAGTGCTGTTTGAGAAATGTACGTTATTATTTCTGTGTTACAACTGTCATATTTTTATTTAAATTGGGTATTTTAAATAAAACATGTTTTAAATTTTTAAAGGAACTCATAATGCATACATGTTTTTTTAAATTTTCCAAGTGTTTTTCTTTGAGTAACATTCCATTTAGTAAAGTTAAGTATAAAAAGCACTTGATTACTCCACTGGCAATAAGCAAAGCAAAAAGCAAACACATCAACTAAAATAAAATTCGTCAAACTTTCCAATGACTCGCCAGCTATTTTTTAAGGATTTTTTACATATTATATTAAACAGTAAAAGAGATGAGTAGTCTGAGAAGTATACCTGGAGTTACTCTGATGGATAAAGTAAGGAATAGTGGAGGATAGAGAGGATGGATGAAAGAATATTAAAGAAACATATTTATAAGGTAAAAGAAAAAGTCGGTAAAGGTCGATCCAGACGAACGTATCTCAGATCAAATCAAAAATTTTTAAAGATCAAGAGTGCCAGCAACCGACAAGCATGTATGAAAGCGCTGATGAAAGTAGAAAAAGGAAAGACGTGTGTAAGAACCATAGCAAGTGAAAAGAAGTAGTCTCTGTCTACAACTACGAAAAAAAGGTGTGACTACTTGTTTGTATGTATGTCTGTAAAAAAAATACATTAATTTTCTAGTTAAAAAATATAAAAGACTGGACCGGACTAGATTCACATTCCTTATTCCGAGCTACCTAAGACCATTTTCACTTCGCCGAGATTGTTGCCAACCTTCACTAAAATGAAGATGAAACCGAAAGAAGAAGAATCATACTAATTATTTTTGTGTATTGTAGGTGCACCTTATTATTATATGGGTTGTGCAAAGCAGGTTTAAAAAAAAGTACGAATCAGGTCTTTTCATTACGAGGTATAGACGAAAAATTCTTGGCTAAAAGTCAAAAGGTCCATCGCGCTTTTGTATACTTGGAAAAGGCCTATGACAGAGTGGTAAGAAATGAATTTTGGTCGACATTGTCTATGTAGGGGGTGAGCGGTAGTTTGATACGAGCAATGAGATCACTTTACGAGAATTCCACTGCTTGTGTCAGGATAAACGAAGCTTATACGGACTAGTTTAACATCAAAAAAGGTATAAGACAGAGATGTGTGGCTTCGCTATGGCTGTTTAACTTATACATATACATTTGTTTAAAAAATTTAAAAGGCAGTGCGTATGGATTAAGAATGAATGATTTGATTGTCAGATGCCTCCTTTAAGCCAATGATCAGGTCATATAAGCGTCATCTGAAGAGGAGTTGCAGGCAATGGTTAATATTATGCATGACTGTGACATTGAGCAAAGGGTGTTGGAAGGGAAACAAAATGAATGGGGCCCTAAATAACTTTATGAACAGCCAGAACATGTTCATGCGTGAATATTGTGTTATTATTGTAATTAAGTTTTGAAAAATGGAAACTGCAACAAATGTGTGTAATACAGATTTAGAAAAGTAAGTTGATAAAATTGTATACCTTGATACAAGTACTTACTGTTTACGTTCATTTGTTGTACATGTGATTTGAGTGTTTACTATTTATTTTACTGTTTAAATTATAGGGAGACAATAGTGAAATCATGTGTTCAGAGTCCAAAAGGGTTATGGAAAGCGCAAACGTCAGAGTGCAAAAAAAATACCGAAAACCAATGCTCAACGCCAACAACGATTTCGGCAGAATCAAAAAAAGATACAAAAAAGTAAAACGTTGAATTCGAATCTTGTCAGTTATTGTATTTTTTTTTGTATGAGAATCAGTAACAATTATATTTGCTTTTCTTTTTTTTTTACAAAATACCTTGATCAAAATTTATCAAAATTTATAAATAGCGTAAGAAGCTTCTTTCCTATCGGGTGTCCAATGACACGACACGGCTTTTTTTATATATTTTTCATGGGTCAAAAGTACCCAAATTTGAGATTTTTCGAACCATTAAAAATTGATAACTCCAAAAAGATTAACTTTTATAATAAGTCATGAGACCTTTTTTATTTTTATTACAATCAAGAATATAAAAAAAATTTGTCCGGTTGCAAAATAACAATTCCTTGCAATTATTTAAACAATATGGCACGGGGTGACCCGTTGCAGCATGCATTTATATCAACAGTAGGGTAATTTAAAGAGGATGGTGTAAAAAAATTGAGGTGGAATAGTTTTCTGTACTCATGCGCCAATTCACCTGGACTATATCAATCAAAGATGTATTTATTAACATGTCGTTTTTGTTTAAAATTTATCTCAATATTTTTTTGTTCCTAAACGTGTTGTTAAATAATGATCCATTTTAAAAAAAAAGGAAATGTAAAATTAACATTGTTTCTAAAGTTAATTTAGTATAAAGTACCGCTACGATTGTTAAAAGACTGTAATTTGCCAAACACTTTCTACGAGTATACAAATAGAGAAATACAAACTACAGACATTCACGCAACTCAAATCAAATATTTAGAAGCACACAAGTGCTATAAATGTTCCGTCAAGGGGTCCGTCCCGGAGGTTTTCAAGTCCATGCCTTTTCTGACAAGGCCACTATAATTCAGGTCGGTATGCAAATTCATTCGGCGACCAGGAAAGTGAGTTAATCGAACATTATTCGCCACTTCCTATTACACTGGAGCCAACGTTGGAAAATGCCTATTTATTATGTAAAAGGAAGTTGGCAACCGAAAAGAAAGTTGCGGATTTGCATGAAATTTTAATCAGTTGTTATTGAGGTCGTTGGATATGTTTTTTTCCAGCAATATCAAGCACTTTTATTTTTATAATTTATTGGCACGGCATTTAACACAGTTTCTTTTATTGCAATGTAATCCATTTTGCTATTTTTTGTGTGCTTATACTGTATACTGAAGGACTTACAAATCTACCAGAGTAAACAATTTAGTTTTCGGAGAACATATTTTTTAATTATAATTGTCGCCCTATGCACCAACGTTTTGATATAGTTTTTCCATTATCAATTGCAGAATATAAAAACAAGGTTTCGAACCCTTACCGACAATTTTGTTTGATCTGCCATAGCCGAAAATACATTATATTATGAATTTATTATTTTTAAAAATCTTCTTCTTCTTATGGTGCCGTCTTCCGTCGAAGGTTGGCGATCATCATGATTATTTGCATTTTGTTGACTGCTGATCTGAAAAGATGATTTGATGAACAATTGAACCATTCTCTCAGGTTGCGGAGCCACGACATTCGTCTTCTTCCCACGCTGCGCTTCCCTGCAATCTTTCCCTGCATCACCACTTGTAGCATTCGGTATCTCTCTCCTCTCATAGTGTGGCCCAGATATTGTAATTTTCTGATTTTTATTTCGTTTTAAATTTCTGTTTCTTTTGAGAGTCTTTTTAGTACTTCTTCGTTTGTAATTCTGTCCATATAAGATATTCTCAGTATTCTCCTGTATAGCCACATCTCGAATGCTTCTATTTTTCTCATCATGACTTTTGTCAATGTGGCCGCTTCTATGCCGTATAGTAAGATGGTGAATATGTAGCATCTCAGCATACGTATTTTGAGATCGTTATTTAAATTTCTGTTACAGAAAAACTGTTTCATATTTATGAAGGCTCTGCGTGCGATTTCAATTCTTGCTTTCAGTTCGCTAGCATAATCATTGTTGCTGTTAATCCATGTTCCCAAATATTTATATTTATATACCCGTTCTATTATCTGGTTGTTTACTATCAGCTGTGTGTTGTTGTTTCGGGTCTTTGTGAATACAAGGAATTTTGTTTTGCTGAGATTCATGTTTAGCCCGTATCGAATACTGACATTATGTACCTTTTGTACCATTCTTTGTAGGTCGATGGCATTTTCGGCTAGCAACATAGTGTCGTCCGCATACCTTATATTTGAAATAGGTATCCCATTAACTCGCACTCCAGCTTCTTCTTCAGCTAATGCTTCTTTCATGATCGCTTCTGAGTAGATGTTGAACAGCAAAGGGGAAAGCACGCATCCCTGTCTCACTCCGCGCCTGATCTCTATATCTTCCGTCTGTGTAATGTCTATTCTGATGTTTGCTGTTTGATTGTAGTACAAGTTTTCTATAATTCTTATGTCTTGAGTATCTATTTGTTTTTCACTTAGAATTTTTATGAGTTGGTCATGTCGTACTCTGTCAAACGCCTTTTCATAGTCTACTAGACATGCGTATACTTCTTTATTCACATCTAAGCATCGCTGTGTCAGTACGTTTACAACAAACAATGCCTCCCTTGTGCCCGTTCCATTCCGGAACCCAAACTGGAAATCACTTATCTCATTGTCCAGTTTCTTGTGTATCCGGTTGTGTATAACTTTTATAAATACTTTCAATGTGTGGCTCATTAAGCTAATAGTCCTGTGTTCGCTACATTTTTTCGCATTGTTTTTCTTTGGTATTGCTATAAATGTGGATGTTAGCCAATCTCTGGGTATAACTCCAGTTTTGTAAATCGTATTGAACAGTTCCGTAAGTATTGGTGTGTGTTCTTCTTCGAGTAGTTTTAGCAATTCCACCGGTAATTCATCCGCGCCAGGTGCTTTCCCATTTTTTGTGTTTTTAAGTGCATATATTACTTCTTCGTTTGTTATGTCTGGATTGTCTGTTTTTACCTTTCGTGTTAGTTGGGGCCTGTTTCGTTCGTCTTCAAACAGTTTTTCGATATATTTCTTCCATGTTTTAAGTTTGTCTTCTAAATCTAGCATTATGTTTCCACCTTCATCCATTAGTATGTTGTTCTGATTCCTTCTGAAGCCGCTGGTCATTTATTTGACCTTTTTATGTAGGTTAAAAGTGTCATGTATCTTTTGCATTCTCTAGATTTCGTTGCATTTTTCATTCATCCATTTCTCCTTCGCTTCCCTCACTTTCTTTTGTATTTGTCGGTGTAGCTCTTTGTATCTCTGTTTGTTCATACTCTTAGCCTCTCTTCTCTTTTCCATCAGTTCCAAAATCTCCTCTGTCATCCAATCCTTTTTGTTCTCTTTACTCTCCTGTTTTAGTTCTTGTTTACATGTGTTTACTATTGTGTTATTGATGTTGCTCCATTTTACATTCACGTTCTCTTCATCCTGATTTTTCCCTTGCATTAAGTGTATTTTGTCATTTACTTCTTCTTTGACTTTGTTTCTAATTTCTACGTTTTTTAGTTTTGAGATGTTAATCTTATTATTTTTATGGGTTTTTTTAATGCGTTTTAGGGTTAGCCTGAATGTTGCCACTACAGGATTGTGATCAGAGGCTACGTCTGCACCCGGGTATGTTTTGGTGGATTTTATGCTATTCCTGTGTCTTTTCCCAATCATGATATGATCAATTTGGTTTCTTACTATTCTGTTTTCCGTATCTTGGGGCGATTTCCACGTGTAGATTCTTCTCGGCGGCAATTTATATAATGTGTTTGTTACTACCATTTCTTTTTCTTGTATAAATTCTACTAGGCTTTCTCCCCTTTCGTTTCGCTCTCCCAATCCATGTTCTCCAATCAGGTCTTCGCATTTTCCTTTACCAATTTTGGCGTTCAAATCTCCCATTATGATTAGGATTTCATGTTTCTTGATGTTTCTCAACAGTTGTTCCATTTCTTCGTAGAATTCTTCGATTTCGTTGTCTTCGCTCTCTGATGTTGGCGCGTAAACTTGCACAATGTTCATTTTTACTTTTGGTGTTTGCATCTGCAACATCATTACTCTATCCGAGAGGGGCACAAAATTTGTGACTGATTTGTCGGTGTTGTTGTCCACCAATATTCCGACTCCGTTTGGGTGTTTCTGTTGATCGTCGCTACCTGAGAAATATAATGTTCCTTTGTCAGTTGTGAGTTTGCCATTTCCTGGCCATCTGACTTCGCTAATTCCTAGTATATTGATCTTTAGTCTGTCCATCTCTACTGTTAAATTCCGTAGTTTGCCAGCTTGGTATAGACTTCTGACATTCCACGTTCCAATTTTTAAAGTCCTCCCGGGGATTCTTCGCACCCTCTGACCATTTAAGGTCTGCCGGGGACTGAGGGCCTTTACTTTTGGTGTATTCATCATGACAATTGTACATCATGACAATTTTTAAAAATATCTGTCTCTAAATCTTTATTGTTTAATGAATATCTGTCTTTATTCCCACTACACTGTGCAATTTCATTATATTCATTAGCCCATGGTCTTTAAAACGCCATATTTCTATTTATTTAATGAAAATTCTAATTTCAATACACCCCCTGATATCACAGAATATCTTCCTTAAAAGTTTTTAAACATAAACAAGATTATTTATAGCTTTTCAACCGCGTTACACGCCTTGACCAAATTAGTGCGTTTAACCCTATGATTTGCTGTTTCCATTGGTTAAATTACCTAGTTTGTGATTTTTGACGCACGTCAATTAAGTCTACCCGGACTTTAATTTATACCGGATGTTTGTATGTTGTATGTTTGTTTGTAACTGACTCTTTGGCCTTGATTTTGCCCTACTTTAAGCGATCAGATTTAATTTAAACTTTGCACGCTTGTCAAAGACCAACGACAATGCAATAATTCGATCAAAATATTCGATAATCCTTATTAGTTTGGCCAGGATTTATACATTTTTTCGGGGATCCTTTGCATGAGAGTAAGAGAAATAGAACTAGTGCGTAAACTACGCATGCGTGCAGTTCCAATGTCATATTATTATTCACCCAATCCAATATACTGGTGAGAAACGTGTCGAGGGATTAATGGCAAAAGGGTGAGTAAAAAAAGCGAAAAATAGATTATGATTTAAAAAAACTAAAAAACACGCTTTTAGAGTTATCAAATTAAAAGGTAAAAAATAATTCTTAACATAAGAATAACGTTATTGGCGAGAAAATAAATGTCACTGATCTAAAAGCGTGGGGAGCTTTCATTCCGAAACGCAGAATTAGTTTAAAAATATCATTTAATGCACCCCCTGCTCTTAGAACAGTGACATTAATTTTCTCGTCAGTAATTTTATTCTTATGTTAGGCATTATTTTTTACTTTTTGTTAAGTTAACTCTAAAAGCGTGTTTTTTAGTTTTTTTAAACTATAATTTTTTTGTTTCTAAATTTGGCACGAGTACCGTGCGTATATATTAAATATTGTCTTCTCCCGACATGATGGATAATAAAAGAACAGTACACAAAAAACATTAGTGCCCTCTTAAGGCAGTTCCAGCGTTAACCCAATTTTTGACAGATTTTGGCCATTTTTTTAACAGCCTATGAATAATGTTTGCTATATAATTCTAAAGTTTTAGAGTTTTTAATCGTTTAAAACACAAAATTATTGATGTCAAAGTTCACAATTTGCAGGATCAATTAACGTATAATGCATGTAAAATTCCTTGTCCACCAAAATATTAGTTATTTTTAATTACTCGGCAGAATTTATAAAAAAAATTTAAAAGAAATCTAGTTTTAATGTATTGAACATAAAAACGTAACACTTCACTGTTTAGTTTTAAACAATATAATTTAAAATTTTGTTTAAAACCAATTTCATACATACATACCTACATATAATATAGTCTTCCTTTTTTTTCCGTACGAATAGGCAGAAACCACTTCCTTCCACTTGCTATACACATCTTTTGCTTCTTCTACTTTTATCAGTGCTCTCATACATTTTCGTCGGTTGTTGGTACTCTTGACCTGGCCTTTTGTCAAAACAATATCGATCTGGTCATGATAATTCCGCCGAGGTTGACCTCTTCCGACTTGCTCATTTACACTCGCCTTATAACTTTGTTTCGTCAATATTCCTTCATTCATTCCCTTTACGTATCCAAACCATATTTTCTTATGTGTCTGACTGAACTGAATTATGCTAACTACAAGCTTTTAACGTTATGTTGACATTTCAAATATGGGTTAGCGCTGAACGTTGCATCAATAAAATTCAAATTTAAATTCGCATTTTTTATGAAGCTCCATGAACGGGTCTGGTATTTTATTTGTTGAAAATAATCTAGATTAAAACTGTTCCTTTCCCAAACAATTCGGATCAATAGTTTAATTTTTACAATTACAAAATATATCCCGATATTAGTAACATAAACACCAAGACACTAAATTGGTTTTAAGCAAGTGCTTAACTACCTTCCACTAAAGAGCAAGGTAATAAAATAAATGATTTGATTTATTGAAAATTGGAAGCATCATCACAAATCTACCACTCAGTTGACACTATCGTGGATAGAGAGGAGGCAATACACTACCCAATTGAATTTTTGAATTCTTTGACGCCTCCCGTTATTTCGCCGCACAAATTAATATTAAAAGTAGGTTAACCCATTGTATTACTAAAAAAATTTAAACCCTCCCCTCCCCCAAACTTTGAAATGGTACTGGACTCAAAATAATTAATTTACAATGTTTTTGATCCAATTTACAATGTAAACTGGTGAAACGGTTTTGATACCAAGAATACCGATGATACTCTTAAAATTTTCTTTTTTAGTTCAAATTTTCTAATAATTTCTAATTAAATTAGCCACTCGAAGCTTTTCACACAGCCAATAATTGTATGTTGCTGTCACGTGTAACATCTAAACATAATGATTGTTTTTATACGTAATCCGGCAGAAGTTATCAATGTTGTGTAAAAAAAAATATTTTTGTTTGTTTGTGATTCTATTCCTAACTTTTTCAAATATTTCCAGAATTTTTTGAGATAAAATACATCTCTTTTCTATATTTATTTATCTTTTAAGTATCTCTATTTATTCCGTTTGTTTGTATTTTTATTTTATTTTAATCACTTTATATAACCATATGTGGTTGCAATGCTGAACTCCGCCCTTTCGATTGTATTGGTGAATAACAGAACAACAAATTTAATTTAAGGTTATAATAGTATATTCTTCAACGAACGTATAATGATGGCTATTATTCTCGAGGATAAAAAGACAGTTAAATGATATATTCAAATACGTAAACCCAAGACGTGACATGACTTTTGTATGATATGAAATATTATTTTCTGGGGAAATCCCTTAGATGACAGATTTAATAAGCCGTTACATTGAATGTTTAACAATTGGAATGAAAAGTTTTTTTAAAATAAATTTTATCATATTAAATCATATATTGTCGTAATCGAATAGTCATCAGATGTACATGACATTCGCGATAACGAGTTAGAGAAGCAGAGCCTACTTATGAAAAAGCTGTTCTATTCCAGCTTCCTTATTGGTCTCAGCCTGTTGGATCCTTGATATTCAAATTGGTGATTGGTTGTCAGCTGTTAAATAATGTATCAGGATCCAAAATATCTAAGGAATCATATCCATTCATCAATAGGTAACGCATATGTCATTTTTCTAGAATCCAATGGTTGTAGAGAAAGTATATTATCATCATTTATTATTATTATTGAATATATAAAACAACTTATGTAAAACTTATAATAAACTTACAATAAAAAAACAACTTAAATATAGGGTGTTTTATCTAAAAAATACAACTTTATGCTGCTTTACTTTATAGGGAAATTCCACGTAGATAAACATATTTAAAGCCCAGATTATACAGGGCGATTCTATGGGAGTTTCAATCAAACGTTTTAGAGAAACTTGACATAATTAAAATCTGAAAATCTAAGCTGTGAGGTTTGATTTAAAAATATAAAGAGGCTCCAACTACTTCCGGTTATACCGGAAGTTGACCATAACTTGCTTATTTTAAAGAAAACACCCTGTATATTATTACGTATTTCGATAAAGCTACTCTTAGGGATTCTCCCAATATAGGGTTTTGCTACCTTACACTAGAGTTATAAGAGATATGACTAATTTTATCACGAAAAAGTGTCCGAATTGACACCCTGTATCATAAAAAATTAATGTAAATTTAAACATTTTTTTTGCATTATTTTTTTTTAGTATTGTGTATTTTAACAACTTTTAACCTATGGATTATGGCTTTGTCTTATGTTTCATTGTAGAGTGCCATGGAAAACAAAAATATTGCCATAATTTTAGTTACATCAACAGGAAGACGTTTTTGAGCATTTACTTTAAAATTTTAAATTATTAAATTTTAATTAAATATTTTTTATTGTGTTTTTTTTTATAACCGGAAATAAAATACTCACAATTCATAATTTAAAAGCTGAATATCTAAATAACGGTTTGATTAAGGTATAAAAAGTTGTTAACGAAACTTAAGAGCAGTAAAAGTTTTGTCTAACAACGTTATAAAATACAGGGTGATCCATTAAGGAAAGTGGAAAAACATTTTAATATGCATTTTAAATCACTCTGTATGATAATAATCATTTAATTATAATTACATTAATTTTAATGATAATGGGTGTCAAATCGGACACTTTTTCGTGATAAAAATGGTCATATCTCGTAAAACACTCAGTGTAAGGTAGCAAAACCCGATATTGGGAATATCCCCAAGAGTAGCTTAATCTAAATACGTAATAATATACAGGGTGTTCTATTTAAAATAAGCACGTTATAGTCAACTTCCGGTATAAGCGTAAGGAGTTGGAGGCTATTAATATTTTAGATCGATTCGGTATATCCAAAAACCTTAAAATTCAAATTTTTAGATTTTAATTACGTAAAGTTTCTCTAAAAGGTCTAACTGGAATTCCCAAAGAAATCACCCTGTATAAAAAGAGATAATTTCAATAATAACTAAATATACAGGGTAATATATTTAAAAAACCAAAAAGACTAATAATATCAGAGAAACGGCAAATCTGACAACATTGCAAATTTGGAATCTTCGATTGTCAAAATAGGTTCATCCCAAATTTTGTGCAATTCGGACTAGCAATTTACCAGATAACTCTCCGTTTTTAGACTTTTGGTTCACTCTGTATAAACTACATACCATGCCAATATAAATATTTGCTTAATTCTAGTAGTAGCTTTGTTATTACTTTGTTTTAATTCTTTGTAACGGGTTTCTTATCTTGTATGTAAAGCTTTGTGTTTTATGTACATTTTAATGTAAATAAATAAATATTTTTTTCTACGACAATGGATTCTACATTTAATACATATGCGTTATCTATTGATAAATGAATATGATTCCTTAGATATGTTAGATGCTGATACATTATTCAACGGCTGACAACCAATCACCAAGATCCTTATACATTATTTAACAGCTGACAACCAATCACCGATTTCAATATTCAGGATCCAACAGGCTGAGACCAATGAGGAAGCTGCAATTGAACAGCTTTTTCATATGTAGGCTCTGCTCCCCTAACTCTATATCGCGAATGTCATGTTCATTTTGATGAACTGTCATCTCGACTATTCGATTACGACAATAAGGTGGAGAATTTAACAAGTGATAGTGATGGTCTGTGATGGTCGTAGAGAAAGTATAGTCTTTTACTCGCGTATAATGGCTATTATTTTCTCGGATGATTCCAAAACTCGCCTGCGGCTCGTTTCGAAATTTTCATCCTCGAGAATAATAGCCATCATCATACGCTCGTTGTAGAATATGCAATATTCTATTCCAATTTAATATGATAGAATTTATTTTAAAAATTTTTTTATTTCAATTCTTAAATATCTAATGCAACGGCTTATTAAGTCTGTCATCTAAGGGATTTCCCCAGAAAATAATATTTCATATACAAAAGTCATGTCACGTCTTGGGTTTACGTATTTGAATATATCATTTAACTCTCTTATTTTTTGATATCCTGAAAATAACGAGAGTCGACTTCTCTTCGTATTTTAACAGAACCATATTAAAAAATTAGCAGATGTATCAGCCAGCAAAACACATACCACTTTAATTTCGTTTTTTTTATTATTCCAGATGGTTCTAAATGGCAAAAACTATGAGTAATAAACGTCATTCAGAATAAAAATATAAATACATATATCTCAATTGGGTATTCACTAAAAGATAAAAATTGATACGAATTTTTAGTTCTACCTTGGGTTCGGCGATTAAAACTCTCGGTTCAATAACAAAACAATGTTTATTTCAATACAATAAATTCTACTGTTATTAACCACTTGGATATTTACTTAGCTACACAACTTTATAAAACTATTTACATTTATTAATTCATAAAGACATAAGCCGATAGTGATTCTAGTTATGATCGTTTCTCCTTTTATATTTCCGATATCACAGTTACAGATCATTATACCTGTTTCTCCATTCTTCGACGCGGATTCGAGAGGTTGCGCGACTTTTCTAGGCCCGTCGGCGACTACAAAGGAAAGCGGTCGAATACGGACCCTCGACGCTGTCGATTTCTCGGTTGCTGACAGGACCGGATTTGTAACAATATATAATGAATTATTTATTTCATTTATGATGTTACAAAACATCGGCATTTTAATGTCTGTTTAAAACAACAAACAGTAAAAATATAAATATGATGGTAAAATGACTTAATCATGTTTTATTTCAGCTGCTGTTGATGTTGCTGAAGCTTCTGCTGGTACTGCTGCATCCTGAGCTACTATTTGTTGAGTCATTAAAGTACAAATTAATAATACTCTTGTGCCTCTTTTAATAACTTGACTTAAAAACAAATTGCGTAACTGGTGGAAATATAGTAGAACCATGATAAAATAAAGACCAAGTTAAACAGTTTAAGTTATTGAGTTTTTCACTTTCTAAGGGTTTAAATTAAAGACTTTTTACATACTTACATACATATAGCAACGTATTTTTTCCGTTGGGGTAGGCAGAGACCACTCCTTTTCACTTGCTACGGTTCTACATACATCTTTTGCTTCTACTTTTATGAGTGCTTTCTTGCATGTTTATCTGTTGCTGGTACTTTTGACCTGGCTTTACTCTAAAGCAATTTTGATTTGTTCAAGATATGTTCCATAGGGTCGACCTTTACTGACTTGTTCACTTAAACTTGCTTAATTTATTTCTTTGATTTTCTTTTATTTATTTTGTCTACTTGTCCAAACCATCTAAGCTTTACTTTATCAATATTTGTTGCTACATCATCTTTCACACCACAGAGTTTCCCTATCACAATATTCCTTACCTTATCCGTCAGAGTCACTCCAGATATACTGTTTAAACTTTTTAATGGTTAATTTTTTAGGTGAAAATTTCTTTAAGCACGTTGAACAAAATTTGGTAGGGCAAATACATGATTTCGTGTCACTTGACGGCAGCGTCCTTATTTAATTTTATTTAAAATACACCAAAAAGCCGGTAGTTTTATTTATGTTTTAAGCAATTTAAGTTTTTTAAATTAATTTTGTTTTTAATAATAAATATGGAAAAGATCTATGCTACTGCATTGTACTATAAAAGATCGTAATGTGTTTACAGCTTTTTTTATTTCGCTGATTAACATATGCTTTTAGGTGGATGTTGTGGCTTGTCGTTTAAATTTTCGTGTAAATCATCACTTTCAAACACTAAGTTACTAAACTTAGGTATCAGGTAAAGCTTAAAACAATTTAAATAGATTACACAATAATGGCCAAATTCCTCACTTCCAGTTATCTTTGAGATAACTCTATCTGAAGGATAAAGTAATGGTTGAGCTTTCTTTACTTTTAGTTTAGCATTATCTAATAGATAATATTTAGTAGTTGAAGTTATCCATCACCTGGATTAATAGTTATTCTGTAGATGGTGTATAAATTAAAGAAAAAACAACCTAACCTGCAATAACTTTTTTTTTATGTATTTAGTTAAATAAATATAAAAAATTCACAGTTCACAATAATAAATTCCCTGTTAGATGTAATGGGAAACAAACTTTTTTAAATTTGGGACGATTTTGATTTCTTGTTTCGTTTTCGTTTGCAGAAACAAATTGTTATAATTTTATTAACAATGATTAAAAATAAACTGTTATAAACATGTTGTCTACTTTACCATGTTATAACTATTGAGAACAAAAATAAAGCAAATAAAAAAATTAATATTTATAAAATGTTTATTTATTATTATAGGTAAATAATTCAAATAAACATTTTTCCCTGATTTTAAGTAGTCATGTTAGTTCAATCTGCAATAGTAAACAATTATTTTTCATCATAAAAAACAAACATAAAACTAGGAAAACTATCTGAAATGGGCAAAAGTATTGAAATTGTTTGGGTTCCCTCACATGGAGGGAAAGGTGGCAAGTTCTTGAGAATAACAAACTCAGAACAATCAATCCTAACTCAAGCCACCAGAATTACGAATCAATCTCTCGTAAGCAACAGACAATCCTAAGCCGTCTCAGGATTGGCCACACTAGCTACACACATTAGAATCTACTGAAGAAAGAAAATCCCAAAAGATGTGTCTCCTGCTATAAAGAATGAGTGTGAAACATTTAATATCGGAGTGTCCCGACTATAAAGAGAAGAGGTTAACATCAGGACTGCCCGAAGAACTTAGAGATTCCTTGAACCCGATTAATATTTATTTTATTATTATATTTATTTTATTATTTATTAATTTTACAACATATAGTTTCTTTCGCTGTAGGTATTTTTTCAAATAATCACAATAATATTATATTTTAAAAGCTATTTAACAAACGTTTCCAGTGAAGTTAGTTACCTGTCAATTGGTTTTTTATTTAATAAATACGTAACCCATACTTAAGAGTAAAGTAACCCAATTCACCCCTAATTCAAAAGTGAAGAAAGTGTACAGTTTCACTAATAGTTTTTTGCTAAACAAGTGCTGGCAATAATAATAACCAATTTCTACAATGGACCTTTTGTTTGCACATTCATTTAAAATGAATCACTGATGGTTGCTTCAAGTTATCGAGTTCGTCGCAACATTACTTTGAGTTAGTGAGGTCCAATCCCCAAATTATTCGTTTAAAGTTATCGAGGGTTTATATTGTAAGTAAAAAAAGTTTTAAGCTCCGAGGAAAAGGGAACACAAAACTTTATTACGTTATAGAGGTTATTACGTTATTGATGTTCTACAGTGAAACCTGGTTAACTGGAATCTCCAGGGACCTGGATTTTTTATCACTTATAGAGGCTTTTCATTTAACCAGTTTCCCAAATAGGCAGGTTAACATGACAGTTGTCTTATTTATAGAGGGTCCCACTTTAAGAGGTCGAAATGTACCATTTATCATGTAAAGAGGTGGAAATGTTGATTAAAGAAATGCATATTTTAAGTTGCACAATTTTCCTTTAAAAAAAAATTAAATTTATGTGTCAGAACTTGTTTTAGCCTGATAAATTGTCTTCGTTATACGGGTTATTAAGCTACGAAGTCCCAATTATAGAGGTAAATACGAAAAAAAATCTATGAAATCTAATTTCAGTTAACAAGGTTTTAAAATTCCCGGTAAAAAAAGTATTTCAATGCAAAAGTGTCGGGACCTCATTGTAATAATCAATAACAGAGGTTTCTCACATATCGAGGACCCACTTGACAAGGTTTCACTGTAGTAGTAAAAATTATGTACATACAGGTTTGGTTTTTTTATAACTAAAATTGCTAATTTAATACTTATAATTATAAAAAAAGTAATAATTAATGTAAAACATCCAATACGACGAGTAAGGTTAAACCGGCTGTTGGCGTGGCGATCATCACTATCATCAATCTTCTGTCCGAACCACAAATAAGGAAAATAAGTTTGTAATGACAACTAGGGGTTGACAAAAAAATGAGGTTTTTAAAAAAATTTTAGTTATTGTTTGGTGTTTAAAATTGTTAGTAAAAAATTCACATTTAAAAGATCAAAGAAAAGTATGAAAAAGATGATGGAAGATTGTTGTGTACATTTTACCTAATAAATAAATAAACAATATTATTTTATTTTGACGCAAGAGATTAATTCCATACCGTCGCAGAGGTTTAATGATTTTTAAAGACAATATACATGATTTTAGCTGGGGACTTCAATCTTAATTTCGCGAAAGATGAACCAATTCTTTATAATTCCGTCTTTAAAAGTATAGTAATTTATGGCTGTGAAATATGGCAAATAACAAGAACCCTAGAGAGACGTCTTTTAGCTTTGGAGATTGGCGAAGAGCGGCCGGGAAATCAAGAATGGAAAGAATATCGAATTCTTGATTAAGGACAATTATGAAAATGGAACATACGATTGTTAACGACCGACATTCAACAAAGGCAGTTAACATGGTATGGCCATGTAGAGAGAATGACATATGAACGGCTTCCAAAACTAATACAACTATGGTTACCTACCGAACGACGACTCAGAGGTAGACCAAAAACTACATGGATAAGTGGAATAGAAAGAGCTATGCCCAAAAGAGATTTGCATCCAGGATATTGGAAGGATAAAAGACGCTGGAGGCTGGGAACCGAAAGGCGTAGGGCGCGATGAAACCTGATCTATTTATATATATATATATATATATTTGATTATATCATACCTATATATTTTCCTTTCGTGCATATTTTCTATACAAAATAGTTTCAATGTTTTGCAACTTCCAGGCGTCCCGCGATAGCTTATGTTTTATCTGTAAATCTTTAATATTTTTATTATACTTGTCTACAAAGATTAATTTTTATTTCTTACCTTTAAATTGCTAATAAAATTTGGGGAGAAAAATGGATATTATTAAAATAATATTTTACTACTTCCAAATTTCTGGCCCTACTATCTATTTGATTGTATAGTAATAATGAAGAAGGGTAGTTTAACTACCCTCCAAAAGCCTAACATACTACTCGAGTTGATACTTGGATTGACCTATGCAAAATATTCGTTGGCTCACTCGCACTATCTACACTTGTTGTCTATCCTCAGATCCTTTATATATTCTTGTAGCTCAGTTTTTGGTTTCCTGTAACGATTAGCACCAGAAGAAAAAAAAAGGATCATTACTTGCGTAAATTTTTTTGTACAATCCTTATTTGTAGCCTTGCTCAGGAGCACCCTAAATTGACGATAACCGTCAGTCTTTTGTCACCATTTTCTGTGTTCTGACTTGACCACTCTCGAATAATTGTACTCTGGGTGTAGCATCTTGCTAGTTCTACGAAAAGTTTCGGCTCCTTCAGCACGGATCTGGCTCCTATGTAGGCAAGTTCACTTGCTATTTCGTTCCCTAGTATGTCCGTGTGCATCGGTACCCACAGAAGATGAATTGTGCTCTGGGTTGCCAGTCTGATTCTGATGAGAGCCAAGTTGCATGTCACCAGTCCTCAAGCGTTTTAGAAATTTAAGTAAAGAATCGCTTTATAAAACCAGTCAACAGCGCTCGGACTTTTAAATTAAATTTAAATTAAATTTTTATTTATTTATTTGCTGATTTTACTGCAGTATACCTGCTTTTCAGTTATTAATTATTTTTAGCAGTTACATAAAAGTAGATTGCATAAAAGAAGTCTACATACCAAAAGACGTTAATAACCATGAGAAAATGAAGCAGATAGCGAGTTATTTATAAATGAATTTCGCTAAGGAATTATTAACACTCGAGCAAATTAGCAAGGTGAACGGAATCTGACTTAATGAACCTCTTGAGATTTACCAGGATGTCTAAAAGAAAAACAATTACATAAAAAAGGTTGTTATTTTAACCATTTTTTTATGTCGTACTAGCTTTTGCCCGCGGCTTTGTTCGCGTTGATTTCCTAAAATAACTGTCAAATATAGGAGTAGGAGGTCGACCTCTGGTGCATTCGTCAGCTCTCGGTCTCCATTCCAGTATCCTCTTTGTCCAGCGGTCTCCGTTCATTCTTGCTATGTGTCCGGCCCATTTTCATTTTGATCTTAGTATATAATCCACGACATCATTTACCTGTCTTCTCCTTATATCTTTATTTCTGACACGTTCTCTTAGGCTCAAACCAAGCATCGATCTCTCCATTTTTCTCTGAGTTACCTGTAATTTTCTTATGGATGTATTAGTACATGTTAGGTCTCTGCGCCATGTGACAAAACTGGTATTATACACTGATTGAATGCTTCCCTTTTCAGATTTATAGGAATATTTTCTTTGAACACATCTTTCATCCTCCCGTAAGCCGCCCAGCCCAAGGTTATTCTTCTGGACAGCTCACATGTCTGGTTATCCCTGTCAATTCTTATCTCGTGGCCCAGATACATATATTTGTCCACTATTTCGACGCATACATTTCCAATATTTATAGGTTCGCTACGCACCATGTTTGTCATCATTTTGGTCTTTGAAAAGTTTATACAAAAAATAAATAGTTTAAATTACTACGTTTTAAAAAGTTAGGAGTATTAACGTTTAATAAATTATTTTCTCTTTAAAGAGCTTAAAACACAATATTATCCCGGGATGCTACTGTAAACTGTATTATATGTTCTTCCATCCGGTGCAAAATATGTGAAGATTTCGGGCATTGGACACAGGCTTCATATAGTTGTCCATTGAAAAAGCATGACTTTTCCAAATGCACCCCTGCTACCTGCAATGTTTGCCTTCACGCATTGTTAATGGTAACAGCAAAACTAAGCTTGATTGGAAATTGTACTCGTTTGAATTGAAACGACGGGTCAGTGGGGATAATTGAAATTCGAGGTATGATAACAATTTTACCTTTCCCGACACCTGTTAAAATAGTGGCGCCAAGTACGAGGGCAGTTTGATAAGTCAGTGACTTTTTGAATTTCCCGCGCAGTTACTCCAAATGCAACAGTGCTGCAGTCAACTATAATCTATCAGTATAACTTTCTAATTTTGAGCAAGCTACGTCGTGCAGTTGGTGTTTGTTCAAAGCAGACAACCTCGTGAATTTTTACGAAAATGGAAAAAAGTGAATTTCGTGTGAACTAAGGACTAAGACTAAGACTAAGACTTGATAAATACTACGGGGACTCGGCACCATAAATTTCAATGGTTAAAAAGTGGTTTACAGAGTTCCGTTGTGGTCGCGTACCAGCACTAGTGACGCCGAACGTCCAGGTCGCCCAAAAGAAGTGATCACGCCGGAAATCGTCGATAAAACCCATGAAATGATATTGGATGATCGGAAAATGAAAGTGCGTGAGTTGGCTCATGCTGTAGGTGTATCTCGACTGAACGGGTACATCATATTTTACACGAATATTTGGACATGAAAAAAATCTCTGCGAGATGGGTGCCGCGATTGCTCACACTCGACCATAAGCGCAATCGTGTGACCACTTCAAAAGAGTGTTTAGCGATGTTCAGCCGTAATCCGGACGAATTTTTGCGCCGTTTTGTTACTGTGAATGAAACATGGATCCATCACAACACGCCAGAGACCAAGGAACAATCGAAACAGTGGGTTGCTCGGGGTAAACGTGGACCAAAGAAGGCGAAACAGAGTCTGTCAGCCAACAAGGTCATGGCCACAGTTTTTTGGGATGTACGCGGTGTCATTCACATCGATTACCTCAAGAAAGGTAAAACGATCACCGGCGAATATTATTCAAAGCTTTTGAACAGATTCGACGTTGATTTGAAGCAAAAACGGCCGCATTTGGCTAAGAAGAAGAAAGTGCTGTTCCATCAAGACAATGCACGTGTGCACACTTGTCTAGTCACGATGGCCAAAATCCACGAATTGGGATACGAACTGCTACCCCATCCAGCATATTCTCCAGATTTAGCCCCCTGCGACTATTTTCTGTTTCCAAACCTAAAGAAATGGCTGGGCGGTAAGAGATTTGAGTCGAATGAAGAAATCATTACCGAAACAAACGCGTATTTTGAGAGCTTTGAAAAAACCTATTATTTGGAGGGAATAAAAAAATTAGAAAAATGCTGGACTAAATGTATCGAGCTAAAAGGTGATTATGTAAAAAAATAAAATGTTTATTTGCGGAAAAAAATTTGTTTTATTCAAAAAGTCACTGACTTATCAAACCGCCCTCGTATATTCTGCCCCAATTCCATTACATAGTCGAGGAGCGTCGAAATTTCACATAAGTATAACTGGTACATTTAGTTTCAATTAAAGCTTAAGCGAATTTAAGAACTCCGCAGGAGTCTAAATTTTGAATTTACCTTTAAATTTTAACGTCGATTTATTATTTAATCATATGTTTAAATTTTGACGTTTACTTGTCATTTAATCATATTTAGGTTTTAGTGATGCTATACTTAATTAAATATTTAACTGACCGCCGGTATTTACTTTTTTTTTTATAAAAATTGTCCTATGTCCTTTACTATACTCTTAAAAATTTATGTATACCTTATTTCACCAATATACGACGGTATCGAATAAGTCACCGACGCATCGACTTAACAGACGCACTGTGTTGAGAGGTACATTAGTAAATTCCCCTAAGATTTAAACCCGAATTTTTTTGGTTTATTATTATGCTTCTGTTAGGATGTTTTATTTTTTGCTTTATTGTGAACAGAAATCGTTGATATAGCTCTCGATGAGTTTTTTGGTTAGAAAAAGGCACATATTTAATTATGTTTAAATGGAATACAACAAAAATAAATAAGCGACACAAATTTAATAAAAATCTTTAATCATGTAGGACGGTATTATCAAGCATCAGATTTATATGGTTACTTATTTAAAATTTTCGAATGGTACGGTGCATTATCCAGTACAATGACAGATGGTTCATGTAACGATGGTAATAGTTTCTCTTTTAACTATTTCACAAACATCTTTGTATCCATATTGTTAGGTAATCGGTCGATTTTGATTTTGACTAATATACGAGATTCGCACCATCAACAAAACCATGCTTTCCACCTGCATGCACAATAATATGTCTTTTTGCTTCGCCGTCGGTGTGTTTTATAGACTTTATGTTACTGTTCTGCCAAATTCTTTTTGTTCCACCTTTATCAAAAATCCAAGTTTCGTCTAGATAAACAAATGAAGAGCATTCTTGTTTACAGTGAGTATAATTTATTAAAAATTTAATTTTTTTATGCACGACTCTAGGTTTTCCACACAAAGCCTTTCGGTTGTACTCATTTTTAAAATTAAACCCTTTATTTCCAAACAAGAAATCCCTTATGAAGTAAAATTCGTAACCTACGAAATTTGTTTAAAAATAGTAGGGGAATTTACTTTCGTACTTCTTAAATGTACAGTTGAATACTGGTTATCGAGTTTCTAACGATAACCACCGTATATTCGTGAAATATGCTACACACAATTTTATGATGATCGGTTGAGTAGATTACGCGTAAAAGTGTAACAAACAAGCAAACTTACGTTCGCATTTATATTAGAATGTAATAAATGACTCCCAGCTTTACACTCTTAGAATAAGTCCAATTCTCCGAGAAATTTTAAGACCCTAATTCAATTAAGCATTCAATTAAGAGACATGTTTCCATGCTAATTATTCATTTTAAAACCTAGGTTGTTTTTTAGGATAATCTAAAAATATAAACATATTAATGAAGACCTTCAAAATAAAAATAATAAAAATGTTATCCTTAAAGATAATAGAGAAATATTGCAATAACGCCGAGCAGTATTTAAGGCGACTTTATTTTAATAGTGACCGGCACTTTGCTGTGATTAAAACAAAAATATTGCAAGAATCGTCTGTTCGTCCCTTCATGACACCGGAGTTTATTTTCATAACAATCATAACATAACCTAAATTAATTAGACATCATTCTGGGTGGTTGAATGTTAACGTTTGAATTTTAAATCATTTAATATTGTTTTGTTGTTATTGTATTGTCTTTGTTTGAATCGTTAGATATTGCTTCCCTATTTGATGAAAGAAGTAGTTGAGGCTGTAATTCTGGGTGGAGGATATGATGAAGAAATTGAATGGGTAATTCTCAATAACATATTAATCGATCGTGATAAAGCTGATGGTGCTGCAGCTGGCAACTTTGATATTAACAATTATTCAGATGAAGATATACAAAGTTGCACTTTAGATTCTCAAGAATTGACATTTTGAGACTTCTTCATTGTTTGAATTTTTTATAACAGTATCTGAAACATCAACGATTTTTGAAAAAAAGAAATATTTTTTAATTAATTTGAACTTATTTTTTAGGTAGGCAAATTTCAGAATACAGTACAACTTACAACTTGTATTCAACTTATTCAAAACAACTGATCGGGGCAAATTTATTCATTGCCCTTCTACACTTGTCCAGATTTTTTTCTATCACTATTTTTGTATTTTGTGTTGAAATATAGCGTTGTTTAAAAGTGTTCTGTATTTATTTAAACACTTTCCTTCAGCTATAATCAAAGTTGTACAAAAAGGGAGGAAAATGAACAAAAAGCGTGTAATTATAAAAAACATAACAGGACAGCTTGTACAAACTAAAAAAAAATGTAAATATTTGAAATAACTTGAAATAAAATATTCTACTTATAACATCACAGAAAAATTTACACAGCAACTTATATAAACAAAACAATACTAATCCTAGAATCACAAAAGTAAAATACGCCCTATAACTCTTATATTTAAAATATAAAAACCTGAGATCAAGTCGTCACTTATGACGAAAAAATAATAAATAATTAAATTAACAAGTCTTGTTAATTTGAATTGTTTGTTTCTAACTGTTTCATTGATTCAATGAGTTGTTGTGTTTGTAGTAATAGTTTGGTAATTGTCTTATCTGATATCATAATTTCCAGTTTTGTTTTTCAATTTCCAGTTTTTCCTTCCTTTCAGTAATTTCCCATTCAACCTTCTTTTCTTCCAATAGTAATTTTCTTTCTTCCAACAATAATTCTCTCTCCTGTCGACCCAATTCAGCAATTTGTTTTTCTTTGGATACCGTTTTCTTTTTTCTTCTTAATAAATTTCCATTTTCTTAGCATATGCTGCTTACTTCTTGTAGTAAGTTATCTTTTTCACTGTAGGTATCTTTACAACCAGATCTAAAAAGAAAATTAATCCTTATTTGAAATAAAGCTTCTACATTATACTTTTCTCTTACCGAATTTTGGTGATGTTATCCTTGTTAGCCCACAATTCTAATAAAAGTTGCAAATGTTGTTTCAAAGTTTTTATTAGAAATTTTTTCGCAAGGGATGTTTCCATATCCCCTTGAATTATCTCCCATCCTGCGGGGTTTCTTAGTGGGTTGTGGGCAATTATCTCCCTGAGTAAAAAATATCATCATCATAACTGAATCTCAGTCTCTTGGATTTTTCTCTCTCCATACTTTTTTTCGATTTGCCAAAAAACTTTTACAACTTCAACTCTTCAACAGACCACTTTCGAAAATTTCAAATTTGTAATATTCACCGATTGAAGTTGTCCTTATTCCAGATTCACACTGCGCCTGCGTACATGTCAAAATAACGTCGACTTTATTAGTGCCTGACCTTATTGGGTGCTGCAATATCTCTCTAATGAGATAAGCGTATTTTTTGTAAATACATTATTTTTGTCAGTAAGAGTGAGATTATTTCTTTAAAATGTTTATTTTTTATTGGAACTCATTTTTATCGTATGTGTTAAATTTGATTTTATTCCTTTTAAAATTTTAACGTAGAGTAAAATGTTTATGCGGTAGTGAAAAATAATGTTACACTTTTAAAATGAAGTATACCGTATTTTTGTTTAAGTTGACGGCTATAACTCTTTGTTAACTATTTGACCGAATAAAATATGCACACCTGTAAAATATATTGATTTATTTAGCCCGGATGCATTACCTTCATGTAAATACATTTTTAAAAGATTTATTGACATTTAGTTTTTTAAATAAATTGACCTTTTTATTAAAAAAAATTAAAATAGGTAAAAATTTTCGTTAAATAGTAAAACCGTTTTATAATAAATTTTTCCAAGTGTTTATTGCCCCCATTGTTATTACAACTTTTAAACCTTGCGATTTTATTTTTTTTGCTGCTATTTGTTTTTATCCGATTTATTTATTAATTTTTTATAAGTAATTAAATAAATGTTCAAAGACATCAAGCTCTTGAGCTTCATGCAAGATCGCTCCTTACATGTGGCAGTTGACGGTATTTCTTCCGATGCGTTTAAAACCAATGCCGGGGTCCCCCAGGGTTCCATCCTGTCCCCCACCTTATTTCTTTTACACATCAACGACCTCTTGAAAACCACCACAAACCCCAATTACAGTTTCGCAGACGATAGCACACTTGTCTCAACTTTCACATCCTATCGATCACTTTCGGTGAATGATACAAATAGACTCAGACAGGAACAGGTTGATTCCATCAATAGAGATCTTAAAGCAATCGTCGAGTGGGGAACCAACAATCTTGTTCAGTTCAACGCCCAGAAAACACAAAGCGCCACGTTTTCCAAGAAAGTGAATTACTCAAATCATTCCATCACAATGCCTGGAAATACCCTTAAATCAAGTCCCTCTATCTTGATTTTGGGAGTCACGGTGTCCAATAATATGTCTTGGCATGACCATGTTGCTAACATCGCAAAGTCGGCAAGCCAGAGGCTAGGTTTTCTGTGAAAAACCAGAAAGTTTTTTACTCCCGATCAACTGTTGACGACGTACAAGGCTCAAATCGGACCTCTACTGGAGTATTGCTCGCACATTTGGGGTTCAGCACCAAGGCATTCTCTTCGTCTTCTAGATTCCATTCAGAAAAGAGCCATTTGCATGATAAACAGCTCAACTCTTACAGATACCCTTCACCCTCTAGAACATAGAAGAAGAGTTGCAGACCAGTCATTGCTCTACAGATATTTCCATGGCAGATGCTCCAGAGAAATAAAAACTCTTGTACCACCACTGACCACATTCGGCCGAAGAACTCGGTACGCTGATCAGTCTCACCCATTTACTCTCAAGATTGACACTACAAGGACCAATCTTCATCAAGAATCCTTCTTTTACAGGGCTGCTACGGAATGGAATAAACTTCCAAAATCAGTGTTGCATTGAAATTTATATGTTTTACAAATATTTACTTTTTCGTGTCCGGAATGTTTTATAGCTTTTTGGTCCAATGCCATAGATCGTCCAAGGAACAGGTTGCAGGGCAGTCAGTGCATGCGAGGAGACGGTCCATCGTTTGTACCGCACCACATTCGCACTTATCGTCAGTAAAAAATTATGGGAAAAAGAAGTTTTGGTCGCCGTACTACTTCCTGGCTCAAGAATTTCCTCCAATGGTTCGGAAAAACCTCAGCAGACTTGTTTCGCGCAGCTGTAAATAAGACCATGACCGTGTGTTAGTTAACATGACAGCCAACGATCGATAATCGGTCTCGGCACCTTAAGAAGAAGAGATACGAAACCAGCTCTTCAGCTCACAATTATAAGTATCTTAAATCTTTTGGTAAATCATTCTGCAGTCTATCACTCGCCAGTCTGCTACTCGTTTTCCGTCAGTCTATTATTCGTTCTCGGATGTCTGTAATTTGTAGAAAACAATTATATTTTTAACGTAACTACCAATTACCAAAGTTGGCCTGATAATTTTGACCAAGAAAAAAATTCCAGTTACAGCATATTTCACGAATATACGGTGGTTTCGGATTATCGTCAGAAGCTCGATAACCAGTATTCAACTTTGCATTTAAGAAGTAACAAAGTAAATTCACCTTATATTTTTAAACAAAGGTAACGAATTTTATATATAAGGGACTTTTTGTTTGAAGAAGGGTCAATATTTTTATTTGTTAGCACACTTAATTTTGCAACCAAATCTGTTCTTATGATTTTATTTATTGTACATAATATAAGAGATGGGCAAGTGATCCAAACAAATTTCACTAATTAACTAAGCTATTAAGCTTTAATTTAACTTGTTGATTCATTTTTGTTAGATTTCTAAAAAGTTATTAGTAATCCTGGGTTATTATTGTTGTGGGTACCAACACATTAAAATCGTATAGCACCGATTGTAATTTCCAGTAGTGTACGTAAATCTAATAGACCGCAAAAATGCCGCGACGTGTTTTAGATGTAGATGCATTAATATTAAATGTACACGCTTATTTTACTGCGAAAAAAAACTATGGAGGTCCGTTGCTACCATTTTTATCTATACGTAAGCATGTGTATAATGCGATGGGTTTTGGTGAAACAAAATTAACCCCAGTTTTAAAGTGGAAAGATGGAAATAGTGAACAAAAAGTTAAAAATTAAAAACCCCACCGACATCTAATGACTGTTGACTTTCCCGAAGCTTACAAATTTGAAATTCGCGACATTATGCCCAAAATGCGTAAAAAAAGAACATGTCTCTTTAGATTAATATTAGAAAAAGTAAAAGGTGTATTTGAAATTTCTATAGCAAGTCTTTGGACAATTTTGAAACATATAGGGTTTAAGTCTAAAAATAAGGACAACCGAAAGGCTTTGTGTGAAAAAGCTAGAGTCGTGCACAAAAAAAAATGAATTTTTGAGAAATTATATTTACTGTGAACAATAATACCTACTTTTTATTTGTCTAGACGAAACTTGGATTTTTGCTAAAGGTGGAACAAAAAAAATTTGGCAGTGAAAGTAGTGCTTAAAGCCGGAATTATTATTGATAGTTAAAAAAGGCACGAAAGAGAAAAAAATTAAAAAGTGGATCAAATTATACTCACTTATGGACATCGTGTGCTAAGACTTCCGTCATTATTGCCAATTTAATACCATTTAATACCAAGAGCTAAATGTTTAAAAAATTATACTCACTGTAAACAAGAATGCTCTTCATTTGTTTATCTGGACGAAACTTGGATTTTTGATAAAGGTGGAACAAAAAGAATTTGGCAGAACAGTAACATAAAGTCTATAAAACACACCGACGGTGAAGTAAAAATACATATTATTGTGCATGCAGGTGGAAAGCATGGTTTTGTTGATGGTGCGGATCTCGTATATTCATCAAAATCAAAATCGACCGATTACCTTACAATATGGATACAGAGATGTTTGTGAAATAGTTAAAAGAGAAACTATTACCATCGTTACATGAACCATCGGTCATTGTACTGGATAATGCACCGTACCATTCGAAAATTTTAAATAAGCAACCAACAAACTCCTGGACGGTACAGAAATAAAAGAATGGTTAACGAACAAAAATATTTTATTTCCACAGTATTGCTTTAATCCGGAATTATTATCAATAGCTAAAAAGGCACAAAAGAGATAAAATTTACAGAGTGGATTAAATTGTAGTCAGTTATGGACATCGTGTGCTAAGACTTCCATCTTTATTGCCAAATTAATACCATTGAGTATATTTGGGGAATAAGCAAAACTTATTATGACAATCCCTATGGATGTAATGGTTCCAGTGATAATGCTGTTTTGGAAACCTACCAACGAGCACTTAATACTTTCACTCCTGAAATTTGCGAAAAATGTGTCACAAATGTGAAAATTTAATATAGGAATGGTGGGTTTGTGAAAACCGCATCGAAGCAGTTAATCTTGTTATCATTTACAATCTGAAGGAAGATAACGACGACAGTGATTCCGATTATTATGACTATAAATCTGATGCTTGATAATACCGTCCTACATGATTAAAGATTTTTATTAAATTTGTGTCGCTTATTTATTTTTGTTGTATTCCATTTAAACATAATTAAATATGTGCCTTTTTCTAACCAAAAAACTCATCGAGAGCTATATCAACGATTTCTGTTCACAATAAAGCAAAAAATTAAAATAAAACATCTTAACAGAAGCATAATAATAAACAAAAAATGTTCGGGTTTAAATCTTAGAGGAATTTACTAATGTACCTCTCAACACAGTGCGCCCGTTAAGTCGATGCCTCGGTGACTAATCCGATACCGTCGTATATTGGTGAAATGAGCTATACACCATTGCCCTCAAATGTGTCTGCGTATTAAAAGATGCGCTAAAGCTTAAGTAATCGTCTGGAACAAATTTGGTTAAGTTACCTTAAATATGTAGTTCTAAATTTTTTTGCGAGTTTTTGTACGACGATTTTATTTTCACACATAAATTGACAACAATAAAAAAAATGCAAATAAGTCTAGGAAACCCGGTGCATTATATCCAGAATTTAGTGCCGAATCCACAAATGTAACAAAAGTTTTAATGTAATATTGTTTGTATCTTATTTTCTTCTTCTTCTTTAGGTGCCCTGTCCTCCTCTGACGTTGGCAATCATCAGCGCTATCTGAACCTTATCTACAGCTCGGCGGAACAATATGGTAGTGCTCACTCCATACCATTGTCTTAAGTTTTTTAGCCAGGATATCTTTCTTCTACCCAGGCCTCTTCGTCCTTTGATCTTCCCTTCTATAATAAGCTTTAAAAGTCGATACTTGTCATTTCTTAAGATGTGACCAAAATACTCCAGTTTGCGCTTTTTTAGTGTAAACAGAACTTCCAGCTGCTTGTCGAGGCGTTGAAGTACCTCGGTGTTACGCACTCTTTCTACCCAGGAGATTCTTAATAGCCTTCTGTACGTCCACATTTCAAAGGCCTCCAATTTTTTGCACATCGCAAGTCAAAGCTTCCATTCCATAAAACAGTATGCTGAACACGTAACAGCGAAGCACTCGAACGCGCAGAGGCAAGCTTAAATTTCTGCTGCAAAGTACTTTACGCATTTTCAGGAACGAAGCACGAGCTGGTTCTATTCTGGCACGAATCTCCTGCATGCTGTCCCACTTCTCAATTAGTTGACACCCAAGATATTTAAAAGTTTCTACTCGCTCAATTCGTTGACCGTTAATTGTCAGGTGTCCTTTCACGTTGTTTGATTTGCTAACTGCTAGCCACTTTGTCTTTCTCACGTTCAGGCTAAATCCGGCCTCTTAGCTTGCAGCCGTCACGCGGCTTACCAGCTCCTGCAGTCCTTCCAGTGAGTCGGAAGGACTGTCGCGTGTCATCCGCATACCTCAGATTGTTGATATTAATCCCATTGACAGATATCCCCTCGTCACATTCATCCAACGCCTCTTGAAATATCCTGTCGGAATACAAATTAAATAACAGTGGTGATAAAATGCATCCTTGACGAACGCCTCTCAGGATTTTGATCTCGTCGGACGCGGTGTTATCGATCTTATTTTAGCACTTCGGTACCAGTAAAGGTTGGCTATTATTCTAAGGTCTCGTTGTTCCAGTCCTATTTCTCTAAGAATGTTGATCAGTTTTTCGTGCTTTACTTTATCAAAGGCTTTTTCGTAATCGATGAAACATGCGAAACGGTCACCGACATGTCCCGGCACCTTTGGATAAGAACCTGTATGCTAAATAGTGCCTTCCTTGTTCCAAAGCCATTGCGAAAACCAAACTGAGAGTCCCCCATCATTGTCTCGCACTTCGCATATATTCTTTTGTGTATTATTTTCAAGAAGAGTTTAAGCACATGGCTCATCAGGCTAATAAGACGATAATCACCGCAGTTCTTGGCCTTCGCGTTTTTGAGGAGCGGGACAAAAGTAGATTTTAACCAATCAGAAGGTATACTGCCGTTTCGGTAAATAAGAATGAATAACTTTACCAGCGTGTTAAGTGATTCTTCGTTTTGCAGTATTTTTAGAACTTCTATATAGACGTCATCAGGACCACTAACTTTTCCATTTTTTGAAATTGACAGCGCATATTGAACTTCTCCCTTCGTTATGTCCAAGCCTTGGCCTTGATTAAAGAATTCTTCCTGAAGTTCTGGCCGGGTATCGTGAAATAGGTGCTCGATGTAGTCGCACCATTCCGTCAGTTTTTCTGAAGTATACTGTATCAGCCTGCCCTGTGCGTTCTGTAAAGTCGTCGCGTTTCTATTTCTGCAGATACCTGCTGCCTCTTTTATCTTCTTGTGCATGTTTAAGGTATCGTGTTTTGCTTCCATTGCTTCTTATTTTGGGACATCTTGATAAAAAATATTTTTAGAATTTTTTTTTAATTGTCAGATCCATCGTTTAAAAAAAATATCAAGTTGATAGAAAGTTATGGAGCTTGCACTTCTACTGGGTTACGCTGTATATTTATTTTTTTATTATTTTCTTTTAAAAACTTGTTTTTTACATGTTTTTTAAATATCAAAACGTTAATTATAGCTGTATTAAATAGATATCTACTCATATGCGGACATAACACAAATTAACTACCCTTGAAATTTGTTCGAAACCACCACTGTTCGTACCTGTTCGTCTGTGGTTTTGAATGATTTGTTGGTCCGGAAGGGAGAAAGTGTAGGCTTAGTTTAACCTTTTGTCGGATCTCATTCGAACATTACCTGCTTTTACTGGCTTACCTGCAAATGGAAAGCACAGAGAAGGGGTTTGCAAATTAGAATTCCTTTTGTATTACATCAATCAAAAAAGTTTCTTTTGGTACAAATAGTAGAGAGAAAGATCTTAAGACGCTGTTTTAGGTGAAATGTTGTAAAACGTTTTATTTTAAAAAGAGTTTAATAATTACTTTAAATATAGACCAGTTTTAAAATAACTCTAGTGTTCTTGTGAAAACTGCAATTTGTTTAAACATCGAAAAAAAGTCTAGTAATGTCATCAGTAATAATTGTATTAGGCCTAGATGTCTGCAATTTTGCTTAAAAATCTCTACCACAACAGCTGCGGAAAGGTGAAAGTTAACAACACGCTATCTAAGTCTTTTAGTCCAAAGTGCGGTGTAAGACAGGGCTGCATTGTGTCACCGATTATCTTCAATATATACGATGAGTATATAATGAAAAAAGTTCTGCAAGTTTGGCGAGGCGAATTAACCATAGAAGGAAAAAGAATTACTAACCTTAGATATGCAAATGACACCTTAATATTAGCTCGTTCGGAAGAAGAACTCACCGAATTTATGAGAAAGTCGGACAGGATCAGCAGTGAACATGATCTTACGTTGAACAAAAAGAAGACGAAAATTATGATAATAGACCGCAACCCTGCCAATGTTAGACAGATCAATGGTTTTAAAGTGATTGAGAAATTTAACTATTTAGGATCACTTATCACAGACAAAGGCGGCTGTGATGGATAAATTAAACGCAGACTGGCCATAGCACGTAACTCAACAATAAAACTAACTCGAATATGGAAAAAATCTGCAATATCTCAACGCAACAAACCGAAATTATTAAACTCCTTAATCTTTTCTATTGCCACATATGCCTCTGAGACCTGGACTTTAAAAATGGCCAATCGAAGAATAATAGATGCTTTTGAAATGTGGGCCTTTTTTTTATGTTCTGGTTCCCACGAAAAGGGATATCCTGTAATGTTCAGAGAACATCGTGGGAACCAAGGGAAAGAAGGTAGGAGTTGGTGTTCTTCTTAAATTTCTGGAGGTTGTATGCCTCGGGGAACACCTCCCTAGGCAATGAGTTCCAAAGCCTCGCAATTCGTTGGATGAATGAGTCTTTGGAAAGTGATGTTCTGCAGGTCTCCAAAGTGACCACGAAGGGGTGTGAAGACTGAACTTGACGGGTTAATCTCGAAGAGACTGCCAAAGGAGGAACGATTGTTGATATTTCAGAAGAGCATCGCCCATGAAAATATCTATAAAATAGAGACAAATCGCCAACTTTTCTACGGTGTTCCAGACAAGTGAGCGAGTTTGTAAGCGAGGCATCACCGACGAGACGAATTGCCTATTTTTGGACAGAATCCAGTAACTTCAGGATATGTTTAGGTGCTGCACTCCGAATATGGGAACAGTACTCCAGTACAGGTCGGATCTGTGCCTTATAGATCATAAGCAGCTGACTGGAGGTGAAATAGCTCTTGGCACGAAACAAAAAACCAAGTTTTTGGGATGCACTTTTGGCAATGGACCTCACGTGATTTTCGCAAGAAAGGTTATTGCTGATAGTAATACCAAGCATCGATATGGATGACTTCAGTGGTATGGTTACTCCTGACAAAGTTATGTTAGGCACAGTGAGATCGGCTTTTTTAGAGAAAAGACATGCTTGTGTTTTGTTTGCATTGAATTCTACCAAGTTATTGGATCCCCATTCGAGAATTGTTGCTAAGTCCATATTTATATTGTTAACATTTCTTCCTCGTTCATTTCTGGTTTCACGGGCTGATATAGGGGCCCTGGAAGAGAATGCGGTATGGAGGGTACTATCATCGGCAAAGCTGTGTACGAGACATGAAGTTGCCTTCAATAGGTCGTTGATGTGAAGTAAAAATAGTGTTGGTGCTAGAATGGATCCTTGCGGAACACCAGCATTTATGAGTAGAGTGTCAGATGAAACTCCATCGACCACTACATGGAGAGACCTGTTTGAGAGAAAACTAGCAAGCAGAGAACACAGCTGAGGGGGCAAGCCATAAGATGGAAGCTTGGCGAGGAGTCCCTGGTGCCAAACTCGATCGAACGCCTTGGAGATATCTAATGCCACAGCTAAAGTTTCTCCATACTTTTCAATAGATAGCTGCCATATATGTGAGACGTATGCGAGCAGGTCACCAGTTGATCTCTGATGGCGGAAGCCATATTGCCTATCATTGATAATTCCTGAGTCTTCCAGATATTTCATGAGCTCGATGTTGATGGCTTTTTTCATGACCTTTGAAATAATAGATAGCAGTGCGATAGGTCTGTAGTTGCTAGGTAGGGTCTTTTTGCCTTTTTTAGGGACTGGCTGTACTCTTGCAATTTTCCAATTGGACGGAAATACTCCCAAATTGTAAGAGTGGTTAAACAACTTGCAAAGAACAGGTGTTAGTTCGGGGGCACATTTCTTGAGAAAAATCGGCGGGATTCCGTCAGATCCACAGGCTTTGTTGGTGTTGAGACCCAGCAAAATCTTTCTGATAGTACGTTGGCGAAAGGTGATCTCGGGCATGTGACTGTCAATAGGTGTAATGTTCGAGGGTTGTTTTCCCGAAGAATCCAGAGTGGAATTTCCAGCAAATAGGTGCGCAAAGATATTGCCTACGGAAGAATGCTGCGAATATCATACACAGAACACCGTACTAACGTGTCAATTCTTAAAAACTAAAAATCACCACGCGGCTATCAACCAGGATAAACCAATCATACCTACAGTATTTTGGACACATTGCCACGTCTTTTTCGTTCTCTAACGAGTACTCTGCTAGCGGTTTCTCTACTGGCAAATTATGCCCGAGCTCAGCCGTAGAGGGTAGAAAAAAAAATATAAAAGTGAGCTGCGCCACCGGCTTGACGGTATAAGCCGGAAACCCCTAGATCTTATAGGCACTAGCAGGGCTACAAGATAAACAACTATGATTATGGTGAACCAAATAAATAAAATTATAGCAAAAATATGTTGGATACTTTACTCACACAATAGATAATTAAGGTACACAGTTCAATAGCAACATCATAAATTTCCTTGCTAAAACAAATCAAAAATGTAAAATTTACAACTTTGTAAAATGACCAGAACAGCAGTAAGAGTAACAGACTTTACCAAGTTACAACAAAAGGTAAGACATATATAAATTAACTCATTAATAACACTAATTCAAACATTTACATAAAGGCAAGGAACAAAAGGTAAAACATATATATCAGTTAATTCATTAATAACACTAATTCAAACCTTTACATAAAGACAAAGAAGATTCACTAGTTAACCGTTTACAAAAAGATTTTCACTGCCAAAACAATCGAGTTTATTTAAAAATACCTTTACAATGGTTGTCCTTTAAAATATCAAGATTGTAGGATATTTACAAATAAGTAGGAAGAAAATATGTTTTTACTTGAACATAAAGAATTATTGAGAAGGTTATTTTAATCCAAGTTTAGTTTTGGCATATTATCTAATGCAATAAATAGTTTCCAACAATGTACTATACTAATAAACTAAACAGGACATAATAGTGGTGTCAGCATGAGTCACTGCTTTATATATTTAAAAATAAATCACTTATAACCTTTGGGTATACGAATACACAAAGTACTATACTTATAAACTGAAACAAAACTTACTGGTGGTGTCGAACGAGACAAGGCGTTATATATTTAAAAACAAATCACTAATAACCTTTGGGTAAACGAATTCACATGTACTCCTGTGGCCTACTCCGGGGGCTGTTTAGATTATGGGGGTGGCACTGGTTAACAATGGCTTCCCTCAAATAGATCCCGATAACGGTTATTTTAACTTGACACCAACTCCAACAATAACCACAACAATGGCAAGACAAAATGGTCAAGTTAAAAATCAAATGGTTTTTCTTCAAAATCCAATTAAGATGGCCCAAATACAGCCAGATATGAAAGAAATCCCATAGAGGTTCTGCACACGTGCTAATAACACTGTCCCCAACAACGTTCACCGACACCTGGCCTCTAAGACTCTCAAAACACGACTCCCGCTCCTATTCCTATATCAAGAAAAATGGCGCGGAATAAACGTCAACCCACAATCTTCTCAAATCCGTGCCTCGTCCTCGTCCGTGTGGATATTCAGTCCCATCCACACAGAAATTGCAAACCAACTATCGAAAGTTATGCAACACTACTTACGAGTAAGGCACAATTATTATGAACCGTAGATGGGAAAAAATAGGCACGTGACAACATTTCAAGAAGAACGAATGGGCTGGAAAAACTTATTGTAGAGAAAAAAATAAATGATAAACGACCAATAGGAAGGTCTCCGACGCGCCGGGTGGACTAAACCAAAGAAATCATTGGTCACGGTCTGCAAGAAGCTTCTCTTGCAGCTCAAAACAGAGAAGGATGAAGAACTACGATCCGAGCAATTGAGACATGATATCACCATACCATTTCGAGAGTAAAAGGACAAAAGAGAGAGAGTCGGCAATCACCATAAAGTCATGAAATGTAAATGTGTCATTCCTTTTTCCGTAAAACATTATAAAGAACTTATAGAACCAAAGAAAGGAAGTTTTAAAAATATAAATTAAAATAAAATGTTTCTTGATTACAACCTATTAACTTCCCGACGGGAAGTTACAGTAATAGGTCCGATTTTGCCAATCCCAAATTTTGACATATCTCCACGTCTTAAGGTCCCCAGAGTTGAATACAATATTTTTTAAGTGGACGTCTGTATGTGCGTATGTACGAATGTGTGTATGTCCGAATGTGTGTATGTACGAATGTGCGTATGTTCTTATGTGCGTTCGGAATTTTTTTTCGTCTCGATTATCTCGAAAACAAAAAATGATATCGACGTAAATATTTTTGCATCCTTAACATTTTATCTTATTTGATAATGTAATAATGGTTAGTGGAGTTGAACAAGGGATTTTCAACTAAACCGTATTTGTTTAGTTACCCTCATGAATTTAATTGGTGTTTATTATCCTACATAATCCGATCTTTTAGGTGGCTTTTCAATAATGCATAGTTGACCGTCGCCTGTATCAATTAGAGAGGACATAAGACTTTACAAATTATCTAGTAATTGTTTTTAGTATAAAAAATTATAAAGATAAATATTTATTGACATAGATATCCCCAAAAAAACAATTAAATATCGTTTGCACTTCGGATAAAACATTAATCTAAAGACATAGGAAAAATATAATTCAAAATAATAGTAAACCTAATTTAGTTTTGTTATATGTCAAAATGTTTACATGACTAACCCGATTTAATATTCTGGGATAGATTATTATTAAACTCTACCATACTTTTAATTAAGAAAGACAATTTTACTCTTGGTACATGGATGTTGTTTATATTAAATAATAAGTTTAATATAAATAATAGTGAATATCACATTGAAAATCAGTATATTAAAATATAAGGTGGTGCTAAGTTTTTTTGAAACTTTTCAGATGTCCCCACAAAAAAAAATCAAGGAGCGATAAATCTGGCGATCGTGGAGGCCATTAAATGCTGCCTCTTCTCCCAATCCAATTTTTTTTCCAACTCTTGAACGTACTTTCTACTGACATGTCGATCTTGACGTTGTGCATTAAATAGCTATGCTGTTCTATTCGCACATTTATGGAATTTACCCTAGTATTCAATTTTCAATACTACGTTAAATAAACAACAAACCAACACTTTGAAAAATGTAACCAGACAATCATTTGACATCCACTACTTTGACGTGTACTGTATTTAGGCCCATATTAGCAATTTCCTGATCGTATCCATTTGTTTTTTTTAGAAGTGATAACAAATCGCCAGAAAGCAATGCAAAGCAAAAAATAGGTACTAAATGTTTACCATTGGCGTATTTAACTCGAATTAATGACATTTTTACCCTTTTGGGATTGTTTGCAGATAAGTTTCACATTTAAAATCTAATTTCTCAATAATTAATGGGCAAATTTTAAAATTTAAAGAAAGACATTTTATTCGACCCCCGATGCCATTTAGCAGGAATGACCTGCGAATTCTAACGGGACTGCTTACAGGACACTGTCGTCTAAGACACCACCTCGGAAAAATAGGTCTGAATCAACAAAAGATTGTCGATTTTGCTGCGTGGAAGACGAAACCTTCGTGAAAAGGGCTGGATTGTGCGGTTAACTCTAACCTCCAGGGGTGAGCCACAATAGACTTACTAAAGGTCGCAGTGGAGGGGCGACCTATGCCTCACTCACATAATACTTTACCTAGTCCGATTAAGTAATAGTTAATTTGATGCTTCATCTTCAGAATCAAATAATAACTCGGTTAATTAAAGTGTAAAGTTTTGCAGCAGCTATTTTATAGTTAATTCATGCAACCATAATTGCAGTTGTCACTTTGTCATTGTTAATCAGTAAAATGTAATTTGTTTATAGCAAAAGGTGTACTGTACCGATAAATAAAGTAAATTTAAAACAATCCTTACGAACCAAAGACCCTATATAATGGGATAAATAACAAATCGTTTAATAACACATTTAAAATCACGCCTTAAGAAACTGAAACGAGAAAAATCAAAATGCGTAGTAGGGTCATGGCTGAATTGCTTTCATAACTACCGCTTGCCAATAACTTCCCGGAGAGCTCGTTGAGAGAAAACTGGTAAACTTAAAGGGCTATTTGGTAAGAGCAGAATAGATTTAGAAACAATTTATTCAGCGAGTAAATGACGTGAACCTTCTTTAAGTATATAACGTATTGCTTGCGATCATAAAGATGTAATTTGTAACTCAGCTATAATAACAAGTGAGGAAGAATCCATTGGCTTTTCAAACTGGATTCAACAAACTTTTATAACCCAGTATATAGAAGATTAAAAATGGTTCAGCACAAATTAATTGCGACAAGAGATTTTTTTCTGCAATCTTTTGGTATGTTGTGGGTACGCCAAATCGAAATTTGCGACCTTGAAAGTGTGGGGACAACTTTTGGTGGCCGAAAAACCTTAAAATTTTCGGAAATTTTCAGTTTTTTGCTTATAACTCGAAAACGGTTTACGTTTTGTAAATTACCGTATCATAGTAAATTAAAAAATCAATTTTTCGCGGCGTTTTAAAAAAATGCAAAATTGGTCCAATAGTTCGATTTTTATGGGGATCCAAAAAACAGCAAATTTTTCCAACTTTGCCAGATTTTTCGGACACCAAAAGTTATCGTTCTCACTTTCGGGGTCGCAAACTTAGATTTGGCGTACCCACACCATACCAAAAAACCTTAGAAAAAACAATCTTCTGTCGCAATTAATGTAAGCTAAAGCCCCCCTATATACTGGGCGATTTACCCAATACACGACGATATAAAAGTATCGGTTTTTACCCTTATGTGAGCAACCGGGTACCCGGGTACCCATTTGAAAAAAAGTGACATATTAACTTTGAAATGAGTTTTGTTAATTATAAATGTGATAATTATGTAATACAGGTCAATTCATAATTAAATAAAAATTGTTATCAAGTCAAAAATAATTGATTTATTAGTAATTCACATGTTAAAAATGAATAATTTAATATTTTACGCAACTCTTTCTAGTCTTTCTACGTCTTTTTATAGTTAATCTGTAGCACGGATGACAAGAGCCTGTAACTTTCAATCTGCCTGTAGTATCTCGAGGCTTATCATCTCTTTCAGCGCAGGCACAGGACCCAGTGAGTATGTCCTCGATTGCGTTCTTTGTTGATTTGATTGTTTGAAGAGCGGTCTTAAATCAAAGGAGTACATAGTTCTTCACTTAATTGGCGTAAAAAAATACGACGCTGATCATATTTTTGATGTGCCAATCCGTTTTGAATGTTGGCTATCATCATGTCAATTTGAACTTTGTTGCACTGCGAAACAACTCTGCTGAGCTCTTTCCAAACCGTGTTTTTAAATTTTGAACCAGAATATTTTTCTTTTACAGGATCCTTGTTTTCCATATATTTTCCACCGTAAAATAGATTGGGGTAAGAAATACCTGGATTAGTTTTACTGGGTATTGCAGCATTTGACGATATAAATGAGTTTCGTATCTTTTCTCATCTTTTTAAGAACTTCTTCGTTTTTCATTTTAGCAATTCATGGTATTTTCAACATTCTTCCTAAAAAACCACATCTTAAATGCTCGTTTTTTTTTTGTGAATTTTAATAATCTCTGTTTAGAAACGGTCTTCAAAAAAAAAATTTGCCAACGCAGAACGCTTTCTTTTGTAGAGAAATTATTTATGGACACCCGGGCTACGGCGTAACTCGGGTAGTGTGGGACTCCTTTTCAGTTTACTTACTAAAACTCCACTGGGTCTCTCCGAGTGTTGGGATCATTCGTTTTAACATACTTCGGCACCAGAAATTTCCTTTTTTATTCTTTTACCTCTTTGGCTTGGTAGCATTTAAACCAGGATGTTGTCAGCAGTTATTCTCTGGCCTACATTCGACATTCTTTTCCCTAGGCCCGCCGGTGCATTGCAACACTGTGTGCTCTGGGGTGTCATTCTCGTCCTCGCAGCATATACATGTTAACGTTGCTGTGTTTTTTTGTGTAGCTACCAAAGCTTTTATGACGCGATAGGAATTGTGTCAGATAGTAATCAGTGTTTCTATGCTGACACTCCACCCATTTTTTGAGGTTTTTGTAAGTCTTTTTTAATTACAGACCCGGAAGCGAAGTCCAATTCTGGCTGGCTCGCGTGCTCTCAAATGAATTCCTTTGACTGTGGTCTCTGAAGGACGCAGTAATTAAGTTAGGGATGTAAAATAGCGGAAATGTTAGAAGGGTAATGCTAAAAAAAGGTAATGTTGGGTGTTATTTATTTACAAAGAACGTAGTAAAATTTAACATCTTCCTAAACCCCCAACTTTAAACATAAATATTTTCTAAAAATATCATTGAACTAGCACACGTTTCCTCAAAGCTGACTTATAATTAAACATATTTTTTTAATAAAGTACATGATAAATGATGTTTAGAAGTATTTTTAATTTAATACCAATAATGGTTTTTTACAGTTTCCTCTTTCATGCAAAATAAAAATGCTGGTTTAAACGGTGAAAAAAATGGGAAAATTGCGAGGAAGATAGTTAAAACAACAATTTCATTTTCCCATATAAACTGTTCTACCTACTTTCCTGTCAAACATTTGACGTTCATTTCAGTTATCTGTCGAACGTCAGATGAAAGGTTATAAAGTTATCTGTCATTTTGTCACCATTATACCACAAAATACACCAGCCTAAGTATGTATACTGTGATTATACCGTTGTTAAAATCTTCTATCATCATTTTGTCTGGAAGGTTGTAAAATTGATCTGTCATTTGTCACCATTGACAAATATTTATAGATGTGTTCAGAAATTTATTCGAAAAAGTAACTTAGAAAGAATTATTAAGCAACATAAAAGTCTTTATTGTGCTACCCAGTTTACAATTATTATTAAAGCATATAAATTAATTAGGAAAAAATATAACACCGAGTTGTTAAGGCAAAAAAAAACAGGCATATGATGAATACACGGTCAACTCTTCAAATTTATCACGAGCGTGTTGGAACGTAATAAATTCCAAAAGAAGGAAAGCTCATCACAAAAAAAAACATAAAAGAATTTTTCAAAAATAACTTCAATATGTTTTTCTGAAAAAACTTCTCTTTCGATACTGGACTCTAGCACAAATAATTTCAGAAGTTTCCCTTCCCCTGTTAATTTCTTTTTTTTTGGAACCTGTGTGTGTTTCCAAAAAGTATTTCCAGCTATCAATGGACTGAGCTTCTCCAGCTCTCGTGACATCCTTTGCACGACGGGGCACTACCACATTATTAATAGATCTTTGCGAAAGCGCAACATGTAGTGTATTGAAGTTAATGATGGGCATTTTAAACATTTATTTTTGTTTTTGTTTTGTTATTGTTACTCATTAAGAAAATACATGTTTTTATAAAATTAAAATTCATTGTACTTTTTTTAAAGCAAATAACTCGATAACCAATCGAGTTAAATGAATCAAAAAAGAGGAACTTTTTTCGTAGATATTGGTATCTTTTAATATTTTTTTATTTTCCTCATGGTTCGTCCAAAAAAAATTGTTTTGATTTACCAAAAACAACCGAGTGTAACTAGCGCCCTCTATTAGCAATGCTAAATTGGAGTCCAAATTGGCAATTCTCATGCCAAAAAACGTAAAATTTTTCATTTTCAAATGGAAATTGTAAAAACATAAAAAATTATTGCGAAAATCAAAATCCATATTTAAAATTTAAACACCCGGTATCTCGGAAACTAGCAATATTTGTATAAAGCATGTAGGTCAGAATAATCATATTTTAAGGTCTATAATCTACGATTCAGAGATTGGACATTCTTAATAAATTACCCAGTATACGTAGGATGTATACATGGATTTATATAAACTTGTTCTTACAAGTTTCATACCAATTTAATGTTTGATTTCTACTGCTTATTAATTTTTTATACTAAAATTTGCATTGCTCTGGTACTTTATTTTACATAGCTGCATGACTTTTAACTTTCTCCATATGACCTCAGGATGGGATAATCCAATTGAATATAACTTTTAAAACATTATTTTGTAGTATTTGCATTTTTTTTAATTCCACAGCCCCACAAATACTCCAGACTGGTATAAAATATCTCAAATATATACATACATATATTAACTGCAAAAAATTAATTTGGTTGAAAAGTTTTATTTTAAAATATAATATTCTTGGATTATTTTCATGTGCATAAAAAATAAGGTTTTTTAAATAATTTTGCAAGTATAAGTATAAAAAATGACTTTTGGTTGCAAACAAACCATAGAGGCATTGGTAAATGGCAACAATGTCACTTTTGTCAAGGTTCTTGGTCATTCAGGAATCAAGAGCAATGAAAGGGCAAATAAGTTGGCGAAAGCTGGATGTAAGACTAGGCTCGTGAGCTCAGAGTCGGCCTTAGGAATTCCATTTTGTGTAGGCAAAAAGGCAATCCTGAGCTTGTTTAAGGACCGGATTAATGTACTGGAAAACAGCATTTATGTCCTTGGCCAATGCCCGGCGTATGCCAGACTAATTTTGCTTAGTTCTTTTAAGCCCGAACAGCTAAGGCAGTTACCGACCTGCTCCTATTCTGGAGAAAGACAGGTACAGCAGATTGCTTACTACTATTACACACATACATACATAAAGTCACGTCTTTTTCCCGTAGAAGGTAGAGACTATATCTTTCCACTTGCTACGGTTCTTACTCACGTCCTTCGCTTCTACTACTTTCATCAGCGCTTATATACATGCTTGTCGATTGCTGGCACTATTGACCTAGCTTTTCTTTAAATCAATTTTGATCTGATCGAGATACGTTCGCCTAAGTTGAACTCTACCGTCTTTACACTCGCCTTATAAATCTGTTTCGTTAATCATCTTTTATCCATTCGCTCTACGTACCTTACTACATCTTTTTCCACACCACAGCGTTACCTTCTTTATGCATGGCTTCGACCATTGGAATAATTTAAGATAATGGTTAAGCTTTCGGAAATAAATGTCACTTTTATTTTAAACAATATTTACTGCTCCGATAAAAATGCTGTTATTTGGAAACCGATAGCTATTGACATGTTAAATCGTGCATTAAAGAATGTAATTTTTTTGTTAATTGCACTCGTAAACGCCTATCCGTCCGACCTTTAGATCCGAAAGGGATTATTTCAAAACTAACTCCAAAATCCCGATCTTGATTAATGATGTGCTTTCATATTGGTAACGGTGGCTAGTCGTTTGGAAAAGCTCGAGAAAATTCCTTGAGCGAAACCACTAAAATAAATTCGGAAAAGCTTAAGCTTTTAAATAAAAAAAAAAGATTGCAGTTATTTTATTAAAATAAAAGATTGGAAGGTAAAACGATACTGGCTATTTACTTTAGATAATTAGTTATTACGTAAATACAAGTGGTTGCTCAGTGGTTAAAATTTGACCGTAATTTACTAAATTTTTAAGTACAAATGTTAATGACGTTCTTTGGTTAAGAGTATCTACCTAATCTCGTTAAACTAATTGTATTCAATTATTACTTATAATTGTTTTTTTTAACCTTCTAATTTGTTTCAGAACTTTCAGTTAGTAAATGAGAAGAACAATAGTAAAAAAATTATTAAATATATAAATACCGTGCGTCAACAGTAAAGGAAGCATTCATTACCTATGCTGAAACTCAAGATTAATCATTGTGATGGTTGTAGAGTAATAAATAAATAAAACATTAAAAAAATAATTAAATTTGGATTTTGTCTCGCAGTAAATGATTAAAACCGACGTTAAAATGATACAAAAGGGCAAAAACTCCTCTGTAAAAATAATAGTAAGTATACATAAAAGAATAATTTATAATTACATTAAAAAAAATTTCAAGCTTGTAAATTTTAACTTTACATAAATAGATATGTCAATCATACTACGTGTACATGCAAATCTGGGCTTTTAGGTAAATGTATGTGCTGTTGTATTTTATTATAATCCAAGAAAGTGAATTCCTCAAATAATCTCATCACAATGTCCGGAAATACCCTTGAACCAAGTCCCTCCATCTCGATTTTGGGAGTCACGGTGTCCAATAATATATCTTGGCATGACCATGTTGCTAACATCGCAAAGTCGGCAAGCCAGATGCTAGGTTTTCTGTGGAAAGCCAGAAAGTTTTTTACTCCTGATCAACTGTTGACGACGTACAAGGCTCAAATCCGACCTCTACTGGAGTATTGCTCGCACATTTGGGGTTCAGCACCAAGGCATTCTCTTCGTCTTCTAAATTCCATTCAGAAAAGAGCCATTCGCTTGATAAACAGCTCAACTCTCACAGATACCCTTCACCCTCTAGAACATAGAAGAAGAGTTGCAGACCAGTCATTGCTCTACAGATATTTTCATGGCAGATGCTCCAGAGAAATAAAAACTCTTATACCACCATTGGCCACATTCGGCCGAAGAACACGGCACGCTGATCAGTCTCACCCATTTACTCTCAAGATTGACACTACTAGGACCAATCTTCATCAAGAATCCTTCTTTTACAGGGCTGCTACGGAATGGAATAAGCTTCCAAAATCAGTTTTTCCAGAGAACTATGACCTACAAAAAGCTTGTCCACAATCATTTCCTTTCTATAATCCCTTCCCCTTCTAATAGTCGCAGTGCGGGCCGTCCGCGGCCCACACGATAGGTCTACCCTTTTTGCGACTATTTTTATAAAAAAATAATACATACATACATACATACATAATCTAATACATCATTGGCGTGTGTTGTTTACTTTAATCCTTTGCAAAACATTTAGATATCTTATACAATATATAAAATAAACGTTATTTTGCATTGACGTACACTCCACAGACTATTGAAAATTCACAGTTTGAAACTCATTCAGTCAATATACTTACTTACTTACTCACTTCGTAGCGCTGCAGCCCCTGATGGGGGCCTTGGCTAAGGGAACAATTTGCCTCCATCTATCTCGGACTTCCATAATTTCTAGACTATTTCCGATGCCCATTTTTCGGAGGTCTGATGTTATATTATCACGCCACCATAATCTCGGTCTTCCAAGTGGTCGTCTTCCTTCTGGTGCTTTGTCCCATATTAAGCGGACCATTCTATCCTCTGGCTGTCTTCGTACGTGCCCTGTCCATCTCAACCTTTGTGCCTTTATGAGGTTAATCAGTTCTGGCTGATTGTAAATTTGTTCTAGTTCTGCATTTGTTTTGATTCGGTAGCTCCACGTATCCTGGTTTTTGGTAAGTCCGACAATTTTCCTTAGCACTTTTCTCTTAAATCTTCGAATGAGTTCCTCATTTCGCACCGTAAGAGTTTCGCAGCCGTACATTACCACAGGTCAATTAGTCATTAGTCAATATGTCAGTAATAACGGTATATTTTTTAACGAGCGTATAATGATAGCTATTATTCTCGAGGCAAGTTTTGGAATCGTCCACTTTTTCTATTTATTATTCCCGTAGGCGGAGACCACTTCTTTTCACTTGCTACGGTTCTTACACACGCTTCTTTTATTTTCATCAGTGTTGTCATACAAGCTCGTCGGTTTCTGGTTCTCTTAATCTGACCTTTCTTCAAAACAATTTTAATCTGATCGAGATACATTTACCTAGCTCGACCTCCACCGACTTCCCCATTTACACTCGCCCAATAAATCTGTTTCGTCAATATTTTTTCATTTATCTTTATTACGAGTCCAAACCATCTAAGCATTCTTTTATCTATCTTTGTTGGCACTTCTTCTTTAACACCACAGCGTTTCCTAATATCACTATTTCTCACTTCATTCATCAGAGTCTTTCCAGCTATATTACTTAATTATTTAATCTACTACTTGTAATAACACCTACAAAGTAGTGTAGATTTTTTATGTATAACATCTTTGCTCTCGCTGTCTTGCAATTTGTGGGAGTGATTTCGTGGAATGTGTAACAGTAACAGGAAGTAGCGGAAGCGCGCACTATATCTTTGCTCTCGCTTTCTTGCAATTTGTGAGAGTGATTTCGTGAAATGTGTAACAGTTACAGTAACAGGAAGTCGCGGAAACACGCGCTATTTAATTTTTCAAATGAGCGCGCGGTGAGTTGGCCGTCAGATAGACGTCAACTAATTTTTCAAAAGGTCGGTACTGTCAGCCATCAGCTGTGCACTTAAGTTACAGTGTTGTGTATAAAGGTTGCTGTTTTATGCGTAAACTGTATAAATAAATATTTACTGTTGATAATAAGTCTTAATAAAGTGCATATCATTGATAAAAAATTCAAGTAAGTAATAATAAATAATTATTTGAACAAAATATTTCAGTATTTAGCTTTTTTAAATTTTAGGGTTGATTTATGTCACTCCTCTTCTTTCTAATCATGTGTTGCAAACCATATTAACGAGGTTCAATGTTTCGGATGGCTCTCTTGACTGCATCTCGCCATTAATCTCGATTAGATGACATGTAAACCGCTTGTGGGAGAGTAGCATCTAATAATGTTTTGTTAACATCCACCCATTGATTTGGTAATCGGCCACGCATTCTGTTTTTTTCAGGTTTTCCCTGTACAATAAGCCTTTCCATATGCTCACTCCGACTGATGTGTCCGAAAAATTTAAGAATTCGAGAGTACTCGATAGTGGACAAAAGTTTTGACGGACGTATTTCTTGTAAAACTGAAGCATTTGTTCTATGTGCGGTCCAGGATACTCTCAACATTCGGCGCCACACCACATCTCAAATGCATCAATCCGACGACAATCTAATTCTTTGACAGTCCAAGATTCTGAAGCATATAGAAAGACCGAAAAGTCTAAGGTACTCATTAGATTGATTTTAGTTTGTTTTGTGATATTCCAATCCCTTCATAAAATATTTAACTGTGTCATTGCTGACTTAGCAAGCTGAATACGCCGTCTTATTTTGCCATCACATCCTCCGAAATTTTCTATTAGGGCTCTAAGATAGACAAAACTGTTGACAACTTCACAGTGTCCAATAGTCCGAGGTTTAGGGTAGTTGATATGTTCTCTATCAATGATCATAATTTTGGTTTTATTGTAATTTATGTTTAGGCCGTAAAAAGCACTGACACCTTTAAGTCTCATCAGGAGTTCCAGAATTTCTTTCTGGTAGGCAGCTATCAAGGTCGGCAAACCTTAAGTTAGACAATTTTGCACCGCCAATATTTACTCCACCATGCCAGTCCACTAGAACCTGTCTCAATAAATTTACTAGAGATAATAAAAAGAAGCAACGAGAGAACACAGCCCTGTCTCACACCCTTGCATGTGGCACCTTTATCAGACAAGCATTTATTAACCTCAACCCAAACAGAATTGTTCACTCCTAATGTCAATTAAATAAAATACAATTTTCATTAAAAAGAATTATTGTTTGTTATGAAAAATCATTTCAAATAATACCTGACTCATTTTTTTTAGAATATAATTTTAAAATTGCTTATTACTAAGGTGAGATGTAGAATGTTACGCATCATATGCGATTACTGTAAGGCTCGCTCGTTTTTCTTTTTTTTTTTTGTATTATAAAAAAGAATCACAAACTCAAATAACATTTTCGTAACCTAAAAAATACCGTATTAAATTCGAAAGGCAAATATGTACTTTTAAAATAAAAAAGCAGTGCCTTAGATAATATTTGCCTACCCCACTGTCACCTTCCTGCAGCAAGAATGGAAATGGCAGAATTTTCAGCATGGGAATAGGAGAATGTCCCGTGTGTGATTTTAAGGTCAAATTGAGAGTAAAAGTTTACGGTTAGAATTTTATTATTCTAAATTTTTCCTGTTACAAAAGTTTATTACTGGATATGTAAATATTTCTTAACTCCATATACTTGCTTTAAAAAATGGATTTATTATACAATACTCTTCAAAATTAACCGTAAGCATCTTTTGAAGGACTGATTTTATGGAAAATAAAAAAACACGTAAATTAATATTTAAAAGCGAAAATAATACGCCATATTTAGGATGTAAATGGCTTTTTCTTGCTTTTAATCTTTTTCGTTGAATTTATTTTAAAAATGTATTATATCAGTGGTCTGGGTGCGACCCGAGAGGTCCACACGACTTACTTACCAGTGGAAAGAATGAAAAAATATATGTTTTGTTGTTATATTTATTAAAATTATTATAAAAAACGATTTTAAATTGTTTATAAAAAATTATAATTGTCATTAACAATATTTTGTGTATGTCAACCGTATTCTTTCAAACTTTTTCTTATCATTTCAAAAGCGGGAGCTATTTTCAATTGTTTTTAAAAATTGATTTTTTTTTTAATTTTTATAATGAATAATCATTTGTAAGTAACAATATTCGATTGTTATAAACAATGCTTGATTATTACTAACAACAATATTTCACTGTTATAGCGTCTTCGATGCTATTTTCTCAATACTGATACAAGTTTCAAATTCTTCAATTTCTATTTTTGTTTTCTAAAACTATTTTTTTTTATGAAATATTGTCATCATATTTTTTATACAAATATTCCCAACATGCAATAATCATATTCTTAAAAAGATCTTAAAATTCTGCATTAAAAATAGTATAATTTATAAATTGCAAAATTCAGGTAGTTTACTTTTTTTTCATTTTTTTTTATTTTACATAAAACACAGCTTGACCAATTTTGCTGAAAATCCAATCAGTTTTTAACATGCGTAATTATGCGTCGAATGCAATTGGTACCAAGTCGATACAATTGTTTGTTATCGAGATAATCGAGACGAAAAATAATTCCGAACGCACATACGAACATACGTACATACACACACACAGACGTCCACTTAAAAACTATTGTATTCGACTCTGGTGATCTTAAAATGGGAAGATATGTTAAAATTGGAGATTCGAAAAATCGGACCCATTACTGTAACTTCTCACTGGGAAGTTAAAAATATATGGTTTGAATTAATAAATTTATGTGCTACAGAATTTTAAATAAATTTTAATCACGTGAAACTTTTAGGTTCCTACCCATTCATAAAACTCTACTTTATCGCAATGATTAAGAGTGTGGCCATGAGTATGACAAAAAAAACCAATCGATTCTCTTTGTCCCGTTCTCGTGCTGGCAACGCTGTAACATTATTGTAGACTTATTGCCACGCTTGTAATCAGTGGCGTGCTGTTTGTTCAGAATTTTTCGACTTTACCTCGTAATGAAAAGACCTGATCCATACATCTTCTTCCTCTTCTAAATCCTGCTTGCACATCTCATATCATCTCAGTTTCATTCGTTATTTTTTTAATCAATATCTTTGCATACAGTTTGCCGACTATGCTGAGTAAACTAATACCTCGGTAGTTCTTACAGTCCTGCTGCGAACGTTTTTCCTTGTAAAGCGGCACGATAACGGCCTTGCACCAGTCGTCTGGTACGCTACCATTTAAATCCAGTCTACTATTATCGCAGTTGAGTATAATTACCCCGTGCGCGGAAAAAGAATTTACAACCCCTGTTCCGTACACTACTTACTAAATTAAAAATAAGTAATGCCAGTTCACAATTAAAATTTCAATAAAAAAATTAATACTTCGCGAATTTTTAACGCAAGCAAAATATGTCGACAAGTAAATTTATTAATATTTTAACCTGCTAATTAATCGTAAAAAAAGATTCCAAAATTCCATTTTAAAAATTGTTTTCAAGGCTAATTATACGTTAACGCCACGCGGACATGGTTCAAAGGATAATATTATCATACTGGAAATTAAACGCAAACTCCACACTTTATACAAAGCATCTCCGAGTAATATTTTGACGCAGATAATGATCTGAAACGGCACGCAAATGACACCGTAGTAGAACTCATAATCAACCCGGAATAGTTCACCCTTATCATACCAACTAAACGTACTCCTCGTCACGTTCCTGAAATTCTGCGAAAATTCATCACCACAAACGTTTCTAGAATGGAATAAATACATTTATTAAAGAATTGTCGCCTTGGTTCGTGTATTATTTAAATCGGTCAAATGTTTGCGCCCTAATAGCTATGCTAGAAGGTCAAATTACGTAGTATATACGACTCAGTTAGACAAAGCAAAAATCGGAGTACGGTCAATAATGCCACGTCGAGCTTTGAGCTAAACTGAACCGTTTGTAATTGATTAATCCCGGTATTGTCCACATGGACTGTCGGCGAACCTTTTGTGATTCTATGCATCTTATTGGATAGTACTTAACCCTAATTGGCCAAATTTTATTGGCAGTTTTCTCACCGCAAAAGTCGATGTGGACAAAAAACAAATCAGTGTTTACACAACTATTTACCAGTGCCGTGTTGTTATAAATACATATTTTTCCGTTTTATACATACCTATTATCTTGTTTTCTGTTTTATTGGAGTATTTGTTATATAGTTAGTAACATAGAAATACCTTTTACAAACTGCACACAAAAAAAATTGTTGGAACTAGTGAAACAACAAAATTTTAAGAAAGAATACGTCATAGACAAACTTTTTGAATCTTACGGTCATACAGTTTTGCGATTGCCTCCATATTATTGTGTATTTAACCCTATTGAACTGATCTAGGCTGCTTTAAAAAACAAATTACGAAAGTGTAATCAAGCTCCTCAATTAAGCGATTCTGTTCTAACAAATAAAAGAAAAGTAATTGATGAACTCGCCGAAACTGACTTATGGACAAATTGTGTTTACCACGTCAAAGAATAAGAAAAACGATTGAGACGAAAATAATTCCGAACGCACATACGTATATACGCACGTACAGATGTCCACTTAAAAACTATTGTAGTCGTCTCTGGGGACCTTGAAATGTGGAGATATGTCAATATTCGGGATTCGCAAAATCGGACCCATTACTATACTTCCAACCGGGAAGTTAAAAAAAAAAGACGAATTGAGAACCTTCTTCTTTTTTGAAGTCGGTAAAAAACAAGGTTTTTAATGAAATTATTTGCAAACTTAATCAAAAATAATCTAAAATGCATTTTTTTTTCAAAAAAAGTTACAATATTTTAGCAAATATTTTTAAAAAACAATAAATTAAAAAAAACTCTCCAGCTATATTTCCCATTAAACTACACAGGTATTAAGTCAAAATTATTTTCATTATCAACGAAAGATTCTACATTTCGACCACAAACTCAAATTTTTTTACTATTTTACAAAATTGCTAGTCACATATTCAATTATCGGACTTGTAACAACTAAACAAATAATGCTTTTGGCTAAAAAAATACCAGAGTAGACCTGATGGTTTTGAAAAGAGAAAAACTTCCGCTACAAATGCTCGATTACATTTGTTTCCTTTTTTAAAAGCGTTTTATCCTTTATAATTAATTTATACTTATAAATTTTACTTTTTATTTTAATGGAATTAATTTAGTTGATCTTTACAAAACGAATTGTTTTATTTGATTAAACAAAAAGAATCAATTGCAGATTTAACAAACCGTAACCTAATTCGAATTAATGTTTGATTCACAGAGTTCCATCCTCGGTCTTCTTTGTAATAATTCTTTTTTACACGTTAAATGTGAAACTTCTGTACAGACTTTTAATAAATTACCATTTAAATAGTAGGTTCTATTCAGAACATATACAATAGACTCTGCGATAGGCAGTTTTCAAACTACCTACTAGAAATACGAATACATCGCATTTAAACAAAGAACACGCTTCTCTTTGTTTACGGTTTTAAAAGCCTTTGCAATACTTTGTTTGTTGCTTAATTGGGGGAACTTTACTTGTAAAAAAATCGAGTGTTGGGTGATTTCACGGTGAGTGATTTTGAAAAAGAATTTTCATTGTACATACTGCTAATTTTACAATAACACAATATTTCACTTAAATCATCATAAAAAGATTGAAAATATTGAAACAAAACTCAGAACTCTAAAAAAAATTTCGAATTTTTAATAGTGGGGGTGGAACTTCACAGGGATTGAAGTGACTTCTTGATTTCGATTGAATTAATTATAAGGGAATGGAGAGATCAGTTCACAGAACTATTCACCCAATTTTTCTATGTAACCAAGCTAACTGAAAACTAAAAGCTAAACCACGTTAGGGTTACAAGAAAATCACTAAAAGTAAATTATACTTTAAAAGAAATTTAATCGTACTATTTAATTTAATACTTATTTAACGAGCAAAATAAGCAACGTATTTCGGTTTCAAGGCTGTTAGCACTTACTTTTTTTCATCCAAAAACAAAACAAATGTCATCCTTCTGCAAATCAGGAAATAGTGGTAAATGCAAAAGTGTAAAGAACATACTTTTGTATGTTCTAAAACCGGCTCCCAAATTCCCAATCTTCAAGTTTTTAATCCACACTTCTGTCCATCAACTCTTTGTTATCTAACTTGGTTTCGAATATGACTCTGGATTTGCCTGTTTTTGGGAAGGTTAGGTGATAACTGATTTCCGGATTTTTCTTCGCCCAAGAAGAGCAGTGGGGTACACAAAAATAATGATTTATATTCGACTTCAAGCAACAACTAAACACTAACAAATTGAACAGCAAGCATATGGCAGACAATGTAAACAAACGATTCTATGGCTGGTAGAGCGCGATATGTTCTCCGAGGTCTACCTCTACCGACTTGTCCATTTAAACTCGCCATATAAATTTGTTTCATCAATCTTCCTTCATCCATCCTTTCTACGTGTCCAAACCATTTAAGCATTCCTTTATCTATCTTTATAACCACATCTTCTTTTACACCACAACGTTCTCTTATCTCACTATTCTTTACTTTATCCAACCGAGTCACTCCGGCTATACTTCTTAGACTACTCATCTCAACAGCATTAATCCTATTTTCATGCTTCTTCTGCCAAACACAACATTCATATTCGTGCCTTTTTTATTATAATAAACGTGCCTTTTTTGACACTTTCTGGCTGTTCATAAAGTTATGCAGTGCCCCATTCATCTTAATCATAATCATATATTATGTAATTGATATTCCAGATTGGTTTAGATTTTAGTTTCTGTGATAAGTAAATTTTACTTTTAGTGTAAAGTTTTATTTCCCCTACGCTGTCGATGTATTTTAAGCCGATAATTTCTAGCATGATTCTGGCATAGACTATGGACTTTGCAATACAGGTTGTCGCAGAGTGGGATATTTGTACGAGATTAGTTCCAAATAATCAATACAATAAATATTATTAACAAAAGCATAATTAGTATACGAGGTATACGAGAGATAAAAGGTATGACTGTAACATAAAGCGAAGGGTGTTGGCAGGGAAACAAATGAATGAGACCCTGCATACCTTTATGAACAGCTAGAACGTGTCAAAACAAGGCACGACTGGCTATTTATAGAGGAGTGCTTGTAACCAAGATAGATAAAGGAATGGTTAGTTGGTTTGTTTGTATAACGAAGCGGGGATGAATAAAGGAAAATTAACGAAACAGATTTATTAGGCGAGTGTTAATGGGATGAATGTAAGTCGGTAGAGATAGACCTCGGCGAACATATTTTGATCAGATCGACATTATTTTAAAGAAAGTCCAGGTCAACAACTGACGAGCATGTATGACAGCACTGATGAAAGTAAAAGAAGCATAAGATGTGTGTAAGAACCTTAGCAAGAGGATGTAAATAGTCTCTACCTACTCCTGCGGGAAGAAAGCCTGACTATATGTTTGTATGTATGTATTATTAAATTCGTTTAATATTGTACTAAGTGTTAAACATTTTTTTTAAAGTTAGTATATATGTTTAAAAATTAAATATTAGTTTAGACGGTGGTTCACAGTGGATGTTTATTCTTTTAATGTCAGTTTGTGTTTTGTTTATTCTGATGACGGTCACCACATTAAATGCTGCTACAAACACGAAAGAACTTCTACTTCAAAAAGATTATATAACTCCATTATGTTTACTACGCAAAAAAAGATGAAAGGTTTTTTGACGGGTCAAAAGCGTTTTAATTTTTTTTCTATATTTTACCCAGCAGCAGGATTTACGTTGATTTGCTTTCAAATTTCACGGGAATTTCGTAAAAGAGTCGTTATTTCTTTTGTTTGACAAAACAAAAAGGTTAAAACTTGTAAATATAAACTGCATAGAATTAAATTTTAAATAAGTAAACAGAATTTACTGTGATAAAAATAATCCGGAAAAATAAAAAATTACTTTTTCGAGGGTAAAACTAGATGTACCTTTGGCTATGAAATTGCTATGTAAATCTGCAGTGTAAACAAATATAATTTTTATTATTAAAAAATTCAGTAAAACAGCTCTAAAAAACAACAATTTTTTATCCAAAATTTAGTACAAAAGTATTGTTGGTATTAAAACGATGAAATTGGCTCGAAATAAATTAGATTATAATCTGAATGTTCAATTAATTATTCATTTTCAAATTTTTTGTTGTTGTTTACAACAACTTTAAACTTTAAATTCTAAATTAAAACAAACTGTATGCAGTAATACTGATTAAAATTTGGAAAATATCTATCAAAAAAAACTAAAAAAATATTTAATGGATTCTCTGGTTAATAACATATTTTCTTATAAATTACATAAATTTTACTCTTTTCCAGTGCCGCTGGCTATCTCTGTTTATTTCTTTCCAGCGTCTGGCACACTGCATCGCCGTGTCATTCGCCTTCCACAGGTCTCGAATTGTGCAGAGGTCTGTAGTGATTGGCAGGTCAGGAGGTGTTCCATCGTTTGGATCTCTCCGCAGGCGCATGAGTCGTTCTCGGCGTATCCCGATCTTAACAAATTTTCCCCGGACCTTCCCATTTAACATCTGATCCTATTAAGGTTTTTCAGTCTAGTTGTGGGCTCCCCAATGGAAATTGACAAGCTTGCGGATGACGCCATTCCTTGTATTAACTTTTGCTCTAGTCTGCTCCACATGTTTCTTGTAGGATAAAGTTCTATCTAAAGTGACCACTATGTACACTGGATTTGGGCAGAGCTGTAACCTGGTAGAGATCCAATTCAGTTGTTATTCCTTGTTCGCTTGCCAGTTGTCGAGGTGAAATAAGCATGTCTGAGTTTTCCTGGGTTTGGCCGAAGCTGCCTTATAGTACTTAGACAGTCTGGATAGGGACTTTGTAAGCTTTATTTTAATTTCAATCTTCTCGATGTATTGAAATTGGCACGTAATGGCTACATCATCGGTGTAGATAAAACTATTTGTAGAGTGGCCGACAGGTTGATCGATTGAAGAGGAGAGGTGCCAGCACGCTGCCCTGAGGAAGCCCGTTTTTTGGGTCCTCCAGCGGCTCCTCCGTCCCTGAAATTCCACGAAGGACCTCCTGTTGCTTAGCATTGATCTTAGGATCCTCTCATCTTAAAGACTTTTTCGAAGAGTAGTTTGTGATTTATGGTATCGTATGCTATCTCCGTTGATTTTATTTGACATTTTTTTTCGATAACAAAACATTTTAAAAAGTGTTTCCAAATGATATGAAGCTAAATTCCTGCTTTTTAAAACAGAAAGTCGTTAAAACTTATTAATTTTTCCGTTAATACGCAAATATTATATTTTTAACAATTTAACAGAAATATAACACAATCCCATTACAAAGAAGTTATTAAAAACAAAAAAGTTTTTTTTTAAGTACAATAAGAAACATCAAGTTCCACATCAATAACAAACTTGGATAAAAAACAAAAATATTTCGATTCTTATGACTTTGATTTTAACAAGATCAGAATAATAACCCCACTCAAAAAAGGAAATGCTAATAAATAAATGTAGGATTAATTTAAACATACGACTGCTCTCTGATACATTCAAAATAATTCTAGGATCAAAATAAAACATAAAATAGAAGACTCGAAAGACAAATATCAATTTGGTTGCGGGATAAGTAAATGTACAAGGTAAACAATTTTAGCAGTAAGACAAGAATTAAAAAAAAGAACAGATATAAATTAAATAAATAAAACTAAATTCATAAAGCTATGCAGTGCCCCATTCATTTGTTTTTCTGCCAACACCCTTCGCTCAATGTCACTGTCATACTTTCCATCTCTCGTAAACTTTGAACCCAAGTACACAAATTCATTTACTTGTTCCACTCTTTCTCTCTCAATCGAAACTCTACAGTTTGTCATGCTTTGTTTTCTTTTAAAAACCATTACTTTCGTTTTGCTTACATTTATTTTCATCCCTTTGATTTTCAGTACATCATGCATAACATTAACCATCGCCTGCAACTCCTTTTCAGATAACGCTAAAAAGGTCTAAAAGAGCTACATTATTCGCGTCAAGATATAATTGGTAGTTTAAAACTATTTAATTAAGAGGACTGCAGCATGCTAAAACATTTAAGAACAGTTACAAATTCTTTCAAAACTCATTGAAACATTGTGAATAATTCTGGCAGATTAAAAACCGATTTTATACTCGCATAAATACAAATTAATTAAATACTAACTTTGCGAAATTTGTAACGCAATTAAACATTAAAAAAACAGACAATTACGTGTTTGTGTTGTATTTTTCCTATTATCGTCTCCATAAAAAAACCTGCTTTTCGTACAAGAAAAATATAAAAATCATACTCATTAAAAAGGAAGATACTTGTTTGACTTGCTCTACTGTTAGCGACAGGGAGCGCTCATGACAAAAACCGTGTTTGCTATTTCAAAGAAAAACTGAGAAAAATAAACATAAAAAAGCTTGCAATAAAAACGAGATATTCAATAGAAGAAATTTCTTTGGAACAATTGTTCTGTGTTAGAGAGTATTCGCTTGCTGCCGGCTGAGAGTCTATTTATAAAATTACAGAAAGGATTTAAATGGAATAATTTTTGCCAATAAATTTAAAGGACGTTTAATTGTTAGTACAAGCGATTTCGATTTTTTGCTTTCAAATAATAAAACCGTGTAAACTACTTATAATTGTAACCATAAAATGCTTAAAATTACTTATAATTTGTATAGCTTTTTTATTAACCACATTTTTGTTAACACTAACTACTCGTAATTACAAGGTTTGTTTTAAAAAATATCATAAAATCATTTCGTTAAAAAATAAGTTAAATAAATACTTTTTAAATAAAATGGAGTAGTTAAAATAAGCAAAAAATCTTTAATGATAGTATTATATAAAATAAGTAGGTACCCTTAAATATAAAATATTAGAAAAAAGCATAGTCTCAAATAAGTGGTAAACGCAATTGAGGTTGCATATGACCGGCAGAGGCGTGGTGTTTTCTTTTTCTTCTTCTTCTTAGGGTGTCTTCTTCTTTAGAAGGTTGACTATCATCATGACTGTTTTAACTCTATCCACCATTGATCTAAAAAGTTGGACTGACGAACAGTTGAACCACTCTTTCAAGTTGCGCAGCCACGACATTCTTTTTTGACCTATGCTGCGTTTGCCAATAATTTTGCCCTGCATAATCACTTGTAACGACACGACTTCTGTAGAAGCTGTCACGATGAGGGAGATTAGGAAACAATGGTACATCTTATTTGCCACTGCCCTGCCCTAGGCAGAAAACAGCTTTACATGCATCAAGGACCTTACACTTACAACTGGTTCTCACGGTAGAGGGAGAAGGCACCGCCGTCCATCACGGTATCACAACGGGCCAAAAGGCCTAAGTGGGTTCCCTTCGAACCGCCGTTTTGACCTAACCTATCACTTGTAACAGAGTGTATCTTTCTCCTCTTATAACGTGGCCCAGGTTCTGTAGTTTTCGGATTTTTGTCTCATTTACAAGCTTTTCTTAGTCGTCTGAGTACTTCGGTCCACATACGATATTCTGAGTATTCTTCTGTATAGCCACATTTCGAAGGCTTCCAATTTTTTCAACGATGTTTTATTCAGTGTTTAGTCATTGCTGGAGTCTGTTATAGTTTGGAGATATTTATACGTAAAAACTTTTTCTATAACTTGGTTATTTATCAATGTTTTCTTTAGGCAAGACTGTGTCGTCCGCATATCTTATGTTGTTGGTAGGCTTCCTATATACGACCACACCGGCTGTTTCTTGGTCTAGCGCTTCACTCATAATAGCTTCCGAATACAGGTTGAAAAGTAGCAATAAGATACAACTTTGTCGCACTCCACGTTTAATTTCAATATCTTCAGTTTTTGTATTTTAAATTTCAATGTTTGCTTTCTGGTTGTAATATAGGTTTTCAATAATGGCGATGTCTCGAGTGTCCATTTGTTTCTGTCATAAAATCTCCATGAGCAAATCAAGGCGAACCCTGCTAAAGGTTTTTTCATAGTCTACGAAGCATGTATACACATCTTTATTAACGTCGAGGCAGCGTTGCGTCACTACATTCAGGCTAAACAATGCCTTGCTGGTACCAAGCCTATTGCGAAATCCGAATTGTTTTTTGCTAATTTCAGTTCGATTAAACAGAAAAAGATGAGAAAGAAATAATAGCAAGAATAATATAGGCAAGGAGGGCAATTGGATGTCTAAATGGGATTCTCTGGAGTAAACAAATAACCAGACAGAGAAAATACAACATATACAACACAATAATTAAAAGTAGCCTACTCTATGGTTCAGAGACACGAAGAATTACCGAAAGGAATAAAAGAATGCGAGTAGCTACAGAAATGGATGCACTTAGACGAGCAGCAAAAATTTCCCGTGCAGATAGAGTGAGAAACGAAGACATTCGACAAAGAATGGGACTAGAGGATGGACACGTACAGTGTATGGCGTGCTATAGATTAGCAAAACAAGCAATGGAATGGATTCCCCATCACAAAAATAAAAGAGAAAGACCCAAAATAACATGGCGTGAGGGGATAAAGAAAGCCAGCCATGAGTTTAAGAAACCTACAGGAGGGTTAATGGGACCGGTTGTGTATTATCTTAAAGAAGAGCTCAAGTGTATAACTCATCAAACTTATGGTTCTCTGATTACTACAATTTTTGGCATTCTGTTTCTTAGGAATCGCGATGAAGGTTGATGCCAACCAGTATTTAGGTATAGTTCCTGATAGGTACACTAAATTAAAGAGATCTGTAAGTATTTGGATGTTATCCTCGTTGATTAGTTTTATTAATTCTATGGGTAGTGCGTCTGGCCAATGAGCTTTTTCGTTTATCATATTCTTTAAGCAGTTCATCACTTCTTTGTTGGTTATTTTTGGTCCGATTTCTGTTTCTAAGTCGTTTATTTTTGTTTCACGTCTCTCATCATAAAACAATTTCTCGATGTAGTCTCGCCATTTTTTTAATTTGTCTATTGGAGCTAATATTATAATATTTCCTTTTTCATCGGCTAGTATGTTATACTGCTTCTTTTCAACGTTGACCGGAATAGAGGTTGTATATAACCGGCAGAGGCGTGGTGCTTTAAAGAAAAATAATAATAACAAGGTTAATAAATACTTTTTAAATAAAATGTGCCACGTCTTTTTCGTTCTCTAAAGAGTACTCTGCTAGCGGTTTCTCTACTGGCAAATTATGCCCGAGCTCAGCCGTAGAGGGTAGAAGAAAAAAAATATAAAAGTGAGCCGCGCCACCGACTTAGACGGTATAAGCCGGAAACCCCTAGATCTTATAGGCACTAGCAGAGCTACAAGATAAACAACTAAGATTATGGTGAATCAAATAAATAAAATTATAGCAAAAATATGTTGGATACTTTACTCACACAATAAATAATTAAGGTACACAGCTCAATAGCAACATCATAACAAATATAGTCAAAATTAACAGCTATGGTAAAATTTTCTTGCTAAAACAAACCAAAAATTTAAAATTTACAACTTTATAAAATAACTAGAACAGAAGTAAGAGTAACAGTTTTTACCAAGTTACAGAAAAAAAGTAAGACATATAAATTAACTCATTAATAACACTAATTCTAACATTTACATAAAGGCAAAGAAAAAAAAAGGTAAAACATATATATAAGTTAACTCATTAATAACACTAATTCAAACATTTACATAAAGGCTGATAATTCACTAGTTAACCGTTTACATAAAGATTTTCCCTGCCAAAACAATCGAGTTTATTTAAAAATATTTTTACAATGGTTGTCCTTTAAAATATCAAGATTGTAGGATATTTACAAATAAGTAGGAAGAAAATATATTTTTACTTGGACATAAAGAATTATTGAGAAGGTTATTTTAATCCAAGTTTAGTTTTGGCATATTATCTAATGCAATAAATAGTTTCCAACAATGTACTATATTAATAAACTAAAACGGAACGTAATCGTGGTGTCAGAATGAGTCACTGCGTTATATATTTAAAATAAATCACTTATAACCTTTGGGTATACGAATTCACAAAGTACTATATTTATAAACTAAAACAGAACTTACTCGTGGTGTCGAAATGAGACACGGCGTTATATATTTAAAAATAAATCACTGATAACCTTTGGGTATACGAATTCACATGTACTCCTGTGGCCTACTCCTGGGCCTACTCCTGGGGCTGATTAGATTATGGGGCGGCACCGGCTAATTAACAATGGCTTCCCTCAAATAAATCCCGATAACGGATATTTAACTTGACACAAGAAATCCAAAATATCAACAACGTAGGTAAGATAGAATGGTCAAGTTAAAAATCAAATGGTTTTTCTTCAAAATCCAATTAAGATGGCCCAAATACAGCCAGATATGAAAGAAATCCCATAAAGGTTCTGCGCACGTGCTAATAACACACCGTCCCCAACAACTTTCACCAACATCCGACTTCGAAGAAGCTCCCCAAACGACTGACTCTCCTAGCCCGGAAATCAAGAAATGACACGGAATAAACGTCAACCCACAATCTTCTCAAGTCCGTGCTCCACAATCGCCTCGTCCGTGTGGATATCCAGTCCCATCCACACAGAAATTGCAAACCAAACTATCGAATCCTACCCCTACAAGGTATGCAACATTATCTACAACGAATGATATATTTGAGTTACAACAGAGTACTGTATGCAACACTACTTACGAGTAAGACACAATTATAATGAACCGTAGAAGGGAAAAAAATAGGCACGTGACAAATGGAGTAGTTAAAATTAGCAAAAATACTTTATTCATAGTATTATACAAATAAGTAGGTACCTTCAAATATAAAACATTAGAAAAGAGCATAGTCTCAGATAAGTGTTAACCGGAATAGAGGTTGCATATGGCCGACAGAGGCGTGGTGCTTCAAAGAAGAATAAAAAGAACAAAAATAATACTAACAAGCCGCGTGGTGTCATTGGACACCCGGTATGAACGAAGTTCCTTAAACTATTTAACAAATATGTAAGTAAATGTTAAATTACAATAGATAGGTGAGGTGGTGTGAGCCGTGGTACCTAACTAATATGTTAAAACCTAACCTAACCTAACCCAACTTATACGTTAAAATTTAATATTCAATTTTAACTTTTGTTATACAGCAGAACCAGTTAACTATTCAATAGTTACAAATATTATTAAATCAGCCGAGTTTATTTTCTTATATTACTTTGTAATTTATGTAAATACCAAAATACGTAATATTTTTTTTAAATGCCTTACAATAAATAACAGTAGGTGACATTAATAAGATATGACTTAATACTAAACTACAAACTAAAGCTCTATTAAAATTTTATTTGGTAAAACTACAAATTAAACAGATAACAATTTTGCATGTCAACGAATTTGTCATTATTGCCTTAGTAATATAACAATGTTGCATCACCAATATATTTTAATTATGGTCAACTAATAAGTATTTACACTAATACATCCAACAAAGACTTGTCATACTTATTTAACCATTACTTCAACTGCTAAAATCTATAAAAAATCCACTTTATTAACACACAGGAAAACAAATAGGTTTATGGGGGCCATTTTTATCGCACATTTAGCATCCGTTAAGGGAAGCAATGCTTGTTTCTGTTCGTTTTATATTCAAAGAAAAACATGCATTTTAATTGCTTTTAATCCTGAATTTGGCAGATAATCCTTCTATGCTATGTAGTCAGTGGTTGATTTATTTAAAACGTAACATCGTGTTTGAAATAAAATATTAATTTTTCCTGTCACTGTGTTTTTAAAAATTTTATAGCAATTTTTTCGTTGGACACTTTTTTTTTACTTAAAATAGTCGTAAAAAGGGTAGACCTATCGTGTGGACCGCGGACGGCTCGAACTGCGACTAATAGAAGAGGGAGGGATTATAGAAAGATGATTGTGTACCCGCTTTTTAAAAAGTTGTAGTTCATAGTTCTCTAAAAAAACTGATTTTGGAAGCTTGTTCCACTCCGTAGCAGCCCTGTAAAAAAGTATTATTGATGGGGATTGTTCCTTGTAGTGGCAATATTGTTAGTAAATGGATAAGACTGATCAGCGTGTGTGGCAAGTGGTGGTATAAGAGTTTTTATTTCTCTGGGGCATCTGCCATGGAAATATCTGTAGAGTAATGTCTAATATGCAACTCCTCTTCTATGAAGAAGGGTATCTGTGAGAGTTGAGCTGTTTATCAACCGAATGGCCCTTTTCTGAATGGAATCTAAAAGACGATGAGAATGCCTTGGTGCTGAACCACAAGTGTGCGAGCAATACTCCAGTAGAGGTCGGATTTGAACCTTGTACGTCGTCAACAGTTGATCAGGAGTAAAAAACTTTCTAACTTTTCCAGCCTCTGGCTTGTTGACTTTGCGATGTTAACAACATGGTCATGCCAACACATATTACTAGACACCGTGACTCCCAAAATCGAGATGTAGGGACTTGTTTCAAGGGTATTTCCGAAAATTGTGATGGAATAATTTGAGGAATTTACTTTTTTGGAAAACGTGGCGCTTTGTGTTTTCTGAACGTTGAACTGAACAAGATTGTTAGTTCCCCACTCGACGACTGCTTCAAGATCTCTATTGATGGAGTCAACCTGTTCCTGCCTGAGTCTATTTGTATCATTCACCGAAAGTGATCGATAGGATGTGAAAGTTGAGACAAGTGTGCTGTCGTCTGCGAAACTGTTAATGGGGTTCGTGGTAGTTTTTAAGAGGTCGTTGATGTGTAAAAGAAATAGGGTGGGGGACAGTTTTTTTTTTAATATTTTTTGCAAACCTATTTAAACACTACTTTTAAAGCTTTTGCGTTTGTGATAAAAAATATATATATCCCCGTCATTTCCTACGTTCGATATTTTGGTGTGTCGCAAAACAGCAATAAGATAATAAAAAAACCGTGATAAAAGCAAGGGGTGAATAAAATAAAGCTTTTTCTCAGCTGTCAGGTATTGAAAAAAATATGCAAAAAACCTCGCACATATATTTATTTCCAATGTGCTTTGCTTTCATTCATTCTATAAAGATTGAAAAACTCTCTATCGAAGAATGTGACAAAAATAAAAATACACAGTGCGAAACCTAAAAGTAATCAAAAATCGTCACGACGACATTGACAAATACTTACATCCATCCAAACATGGCGCTCGATAAAAGCTGACTATTGATGTATATGATAAGAAACAAATTGCTTATTAAAGGGACCACTTCTGGCTTAATTGATCGAAGTAGGGTAAAACGTTAACGAAACACGTCGGTGGTCGATTAACCCTGCTTGATGATATAGAAAGATGTTCGCGCGAACATTTTTAAGTGGAAATATATAATCACGTAGAAGTATAAGTATGTTTGGGTGGTAACCAATTCCGTTTAATTCGACACTCAACATCCGCTTTTTGGGGAATAAAGTGGGAACATTTGACAGGTCTCTTTCTCATCTCCAAGAAAGTAATTTCTCCCGGACAAATTAAATGGGTCATAAAAATTGAAGTAAACGATAATTACTCAAAAAATAGGACACACTTTTGTCGTATGCCTCACACTCGAATGGATAAGACAGACAAGGGAAATTTTAATAACTAAAGGAATATTGAAAGGAATGCCTCTTTCCTTGACGTTATTCCTAAAATTGCAAAGAGCTGGGACTAAACGATTAAGTTAAAACTTGTACCAAATACATTACTCTGACTAAGCTTAACTACTGCTCCCCGATTAGGTTAAATATATTAATTTATCTGACAAAGCTATAAACTTACCACAGCTCATCCCCATATAGCAGTGAAACTCCCATGTTACCGTTTGGGGACAAGGTTGAGTACCACACAGTGTTCGGCCGCAAAACTAAACTATTGGCGGTTATTTTAAAATATTGTTTAACAATTTCTGCTTTAAATATTGTTTTAAAACTGGTTTTTGAAGACCGCGTACATTTGTACATTTTTCACAAGGATCCGGTCGTTATTTAAAAATATGTTTGGGTAAAAGAAATTAGTGATCTTTGTTAAAATCAAAAGCTTATGTTAAATTTGTGATTACAAGTTAACTCATAAATAAGTTGATAATACTAGATAAATAAAATGTATATGTTACATGACACAATATAATAATAAAAGAATATGTTTTACTGATTTGTATATCATTTTTAATATTAATGGAAATCATTTTAAATTTGTAAAATATTATTTAAATATAAACCCCTTTCGTATCACGCACACGCTTACGTATAGATAAAACTGGTAGCAACGGACCTCCATTGTCCTTTTCCGCAGTAAAATAAGCGTGTACATTTTATATTAATGCATCTACATCAAAAACACGTCGCGGCATTTTCGTTATCTATTAGGTATACATACACTACTTGAATTCACAATCGGTACATATGATTTTAATATAGGTATCCATGACAATGATAACCCAAGATTACTTATTACTTTTCTAGAAATCTAATTGTTATGGTATTAGTTTGGGCTAGTAAACATAAAAACACAAGAATAAATCAACAAGCCAAAGCTTAATAACTTAGTTCATTAGTAAAATTTGTTTGGATTACTTACCTACCTCTCTTATTATGTACAATAAATAGTCATTAAAAACAGATTTGGTTGCAAAATTAACCGTGCCAACAAATAAAAATATTGCCCCTTAATTTCCAAACAAAAGGCCCCTTATAAAATAAAATTCGTTACCTACGAAATTTGTTTAAAACTATTAGGGGTATTTACTTTCGTACTTCTTAAATGTACAGTTAAATACTAGTTATTGAGTTTTTAACGATAATCCGAAACCACCGTATATTCGTGAAATATGCTATTCGTAACCACCGAGATTAATCGTGGACTGTATATTTGAGAATAAGGTGTGACTAGTGTAGATCGACTCAATGCAGGTAACAGAAATTCCTACTGCAAGGTTTCACGATCGACCGTTTCTGCTCCAAGTATGAACTCCTGCATTTTGACTTCAACACAAAGTCGATTGCATTGTCTTTGGTCTCAATATCCTTGCGAACACAAGATTAAAGTAAGCACAAATATAATTTAACAATTATACTGCGATTGAACAACTTAATTACGAAGATGGGGCTGACACCCACTAAGCACCACACTATCTACAGCGGTTAAACAAATTAAATAAAAAAATGGGACAGATACCTCCTTTATGAGAAAAAACAAAAGATCGAAAATATAAAATTGAATGTTTAACGCGACATAAGCAATTGAATTCATAATTACCATTTAAAAATAAAGGCAGCAGGGTAGCACTTGCCGTTAAAATGCTTAATTTATTTTTACCATTTAAAGTGGCGCGAACATCTATAATTGAGCTACTAGTAACTTGTAATGCGTTTCCAACGCCAACTCTTGTTTGGTTCTTATGTGGGTATATGTTGTGATTCAATACTGCCACATTTCCATTAAAAGGGACCCGTTTTCCTTCTCCCAGCACATTACACGTGTAGGTACTTTAAGAAAGAGAGCAACCGTCAACCAAACTCTTATTTTCAAAATCCAAGGGACAATTATCTAAAACGGCGCGAAGACATGGTACTTACTTTGAACGTGAGATTCGATTTCGTGGATTGTTCGTCACAAAAATTCTTTGAAATGGGTTTTTATTTATTGTATAATTGTAAAGTTATGATGGAAAGTTTGAAGCGCTTACCCGCAAAAGCTCGATATCGAATCTCGTGCAACAACCACCTGTTTTTCCAGAACTTGTAACCAACTTCTATTTTTAGAGAAAGCATAAGTATTCCATTAACATGTTAATGAACTAACCTTGCTCACGTATTTACTTGTTGCCAAATAGATCGCCCCTTTTAATTTAAGGAAAGACACACATATTTCACAAATTCCGTCGTCACTGGTCTTTTAACCAAGACAAATTGATGCAAAGTCACGCAAGATAAACCTTAATTGGCTTTTAGATGTATTAAGATCGTTTAAAATTTGACACCTTGGTAGATAAATGATAAACACATGTAAATGCTCTTTTTATATCAAGCATTATTAGTTTAACAAAAAGATGGTATTATTACAATCTAAGAGTATTCTAAATAGTAACAGAAAAAATTTGCATTACAGTGTTTTTTTATGCGCTTTTTTTCCTTTTTAACTCAGTAATAGATATCCGTTCTTCACATTTCAGCTTGTGTGTTACATATAACATAAGTTCTTTTTCATATAACTCAAATTATGTGCTTTAGTCATTTTTTACTGGGAAGTAATAAACAATATTGAAAGAACGAGTGTTTCATAATAGCAAAAGACATAAATTTTTCCCTGCTTGATGTTCTGCAGTAATCGGTATTTTTCGCCTCGCATAACATGCCCGAAACATTGCAGTTTCCTGATTTTGATGGTGGTAAGCATTTCGGTGGATTAATTTAGACGTTGGAGTATTACCAAGTTGGATACCATGAAACTTTTAATATTTTCCTGTAAGCTCACATCTCAAAGGCTTCAAGTCGTCTTTCGTCGTACTTGTTTATAGTCCAGGCTTCCATACCGTATAGCAGGGTGGAGAAGACATAACATCTGAGAAGTCGGATTCTTGGAATTAACTTTAGATCTCTGAAGCACAAGACCCTGCTCATGTTTTTAAATGCTGCTCGAGCCTGCTCAATCCTTGATTTAATTTGACTATCCGCGCTGTTAGTTATTATGCTGCCTAGATATTTTATTTGGTTTACTTGCTTCAATAGTTCACCCCCAACTGTTATGTTAGCTATAATATTAGAATTAGTATAATTAAACATACTGCAATAATAAAAAGATATACAAATTTTTGACTTATGTGGTTATCGTCCGTAAACCGACTTAACAGAAAACAAACTTTTTTAATAACAATATTAACAAATATTTGCGCCAACTTTTTTTTTTATTTTTTCGCCAAAAAATGTCACAATTTAGGTTTTTTGACAGGTAAAGCAGGACGTGCCTGTGAATTAATATTTTGTTAATAATTATTTAACGATTTTAAACTTTTTTAATTTTAGAAATTATGCAATTTCTTTTGGGCTAAGTGTATTGCTTGCTGTAACGCCACTGAAGGGAGGAAGGGCCCAATAGCTGGGTGGCAACCAGGTCAAATGTCCCATTAAACGCGCCACAATTTTCGCGGATTTACCACAATAAATCTTGTCGAGGATCGCCGACGTCGGGAAGAGGTATTTTCCGTTAATTCAAGAATACGCTTTTCCGATAACATTTTTTGTTTCCCGTCATGGTCCATTCACGATGGAAGGGTGGATTATAACATGGCTTTTAACTTGGAAATAAAGTACTTTCTGTCGGATGTTACCACAAAAAAATTGCAAAACGTAAAAAATTTTCGTCGTCTTCATCTTCATTTTTGTCTGGATCCTTTGTTCTCTCCGAATTATTAAAATAAAATGGGCGCTAGTTACACTTAGTTGTGTTTAGTAAATCAAGGCAAATTCTTTTTTTTTGGCCGAACTATGAGTTAAATAATGGAAAAATATTAAAAAAAAACTCCTGTTTGATTCATGTAACCTCGAGTGTAACTTGATTGGTAATCGAGTTATTTGCTTCTAAAAAGTTCAATGAATTTTAATTTTATAAATAATTGGTAATTATACATGTTGGAAATCAGTACTTCCAACTATACAATTCCTCTTTGAGAAATTCCTTGATTTTTAAAACTACTCAGTACGGCCCTGATGCCGACAAAAATCAATTAAAAGTCACGCATTCATTACGTGGAAATTAGCTTTCGTATAAACAACCGTGCACTTCAAACATGCATTTGTATCCCTCCGAAATCGTCGCGCGCATACGATCACGTGATAGAAGACGGTTAAAAGCCACGTCTTACCGGGCTTCTTTTTCTCGCGCTCTTTCGCTTTCCGAACTTCAAGCAATGCAGAGCACAGCGCTTGGCTCCCGCTTTCGCATATCATCAGCCGAGGAATAACCTCTAGCGTTCAGAGCAATACTTTAAAAAACCACATGGTAAAATGCACATAACTATAATCAAGTAAAATACATCAAACAAAAGCTAGCAACCAGTGAAATTATTCTAAAGATACAGGAGGCTTTAAACTGTAACCTGTAAACATGTATTAGAGTTAACAATATATTATCGATGACACGTGTTTGTTTCATTTACTGTGAAAATACCAATTCATGGCGATAAAAGGCAGTAAACCCGTTAGTCTACAGTAGTTAAACGTCAGATCGAGCCAGCGATTACTGAGTTATCGAAGGATTCAACATCTACGCAGTAAAACGACGCCGTCAAAGAGCAAGGAAGTCAGCAGGCAATAGAGGTTCCGGCGGTGAAGCTGTCCATACCTCAGAGCACATTCTACACCTGACCACGCCCTCTACTCCTCATGGTCGACGCCGGTGCGCAATACAATTGAACTTACACCTTGCCACGTCTTTTTCGTTCTCTAAAGAGTACTCTGCCAGTGGTCTCTCTACTGGCAAATTATGCCCGAGCTCAGCCGTAGAGGGTAGAAGAAAAAAAATATAAAAGTGAGCCGCGCCACCGACTTAGACGGTACAAGTCGGAAACCACTAGGTCTTGTAGGCACCAGCAGGGCCACACGATAAACAACAAACAATTATGGTGAACTGGATAAATAAAATTATAGCAAAAATATATTGAAAACTTTACTCACACAATAAATTAAAATACACAGCTCAATAACAAAATTATAACACATATAATCAAAATTAACAGCCAACAATAAATCGAAACTTCAAAATTTACAACTTTATGAAACAACAATAAATCAAAAATCCAAAGTTTACGTTTCCATTAAAATAATTAAAACAAAGGTTAGAATGACAAACCTTATCAGGTTACAAAAAAAACATATACAGTCAACTTTTTACCAATACTTCATCAACGTTTACGAACGGCTGATAATTTAATCACATTTTTTTTTCTTTTTCATTTACATAAAGATTTACACTGTTAAAACAATCGATCTTATTTTAAAAATATTTCTTTTTACTATGGCTGTCCTTCAAAATAGCAATATTGTAGGATATTTACAAATAAGTATGAATAAACGTTCTTACTTGGACACAAAGAACTATTGAGAATATTACTTTAATCAAAGTTCAGACTCGGCATAATATCCAATGCAATAAATAGTTTTCAACAGTGTACCATATTAATAAATTAAAACAAAACTTAATCGTGGTGTCAAAAATAAGTCACGTCGTTTAAATATACTAAAATAAATCACTTGTAACCTTTGGATACACGAATTCACGAATCCTGTGGCCTACTCCTGGCCGGATTGATTATGGAACTGCTTTACTCCATCAAATCCCGCACGCGGTTATTTTAACTCGACCCCAATAACCAAAATATCCACCACAAAGGCACGACAGAATGGTCAAGTTAAAGATTAAATGGTTTTTCTTCAAAATCCAATTAAGATGGCCCAAATACAGCCAGATATGAAAGAAAAAACCGTAGAAGTTCTGCTCACGTGTTAATATCAAATCGTTCCCAAAAACTCTCACCCGACCTCCACAACTGACACCAAGCGACTCTTCTCCACTCCTCACTCCCAGGCCGGATATCAGAAAAATGACACGGAACCCACGTCAGCCAACCTTTGCAAACAGCCAACCTTTGCAAATCTATGTTCCTAACTCATAATCGCGTTCGTGCGTGTTGATAGCCAGCCCATCCACACAGAGAAGCAAACCAAACAATAATATAGCTGACAACACACGACAATCGAGGCCAAAAAATCAAGGCGAAATCTAATACAAAGACTCCCACTCCAATTAACAAAATGTCACAGCCATTAATAATTAAATCCTATTCCTACTAGATATGCAACACTATTTACGACGAACCAAAATACGGTATGCAAAACTATTTACGAACACCAGACTATCAGAGACACAATTAATAATGAAACGGTAGATGGGAAAAATAGGCACGTGACAACCTCTCCGATTTTCTTAAAATTTTAGTATGTTGTCAAGTTTGTCATCCTGAACAATAATATGTATAAATAGGGCGCGGAAAGCATCCTTTAAGGCACTTTTTTGCGTTTAAAAAATTAAATAATTGTAATGATTTTTTAGTGATTGTTTCATTTAAATTAATCGTTGAAAGAAAGGGACAGGATATGACAATGCAAAAATTTAAAAAGTTGGTCCAAAGAATATTGATGAGAGAAAAACTGTATCCATATCAATACACTCCTGTTTAGAATTTATTACCCCAAGATTTTCCCGCTCGTCTACAATTTGCCCAATTTTTGTAAGATAAATAAATTGTTAACCCAGATCTTCTGGAAACAATTCTTTTTACTGTTAAGCAACATTTACCAGAAGAGGAATATTAAATTAGAAAAGTTATTATTTGTGGTATTCTGAAAATTCACATGCTAAGAGAGAAAATAAATTTTCAGCACGAGTTTAAAGTAAACATTTGGTGTGGTGTAATATGTAATTATTTAATAGGTCTTTTTAAACTGCCAACCAATTTAAATAAACCTCTTTATTTATATTTCATTTAGGTACATTTAGACGAATTACTAAAAGATATACCTCTCGCCCTAAAACAAAACATGTGGTTTTTGCAAGACGGGGCACCACCAAATTATTCTCTACAAGTTCGTAGTGTAAGTGAGTTTTTTTGGCCACCGAGAGGTCCTGATTTCAATCCTTTGGATTTTTTAATTTGGTCGCAAATGAAGGCATTAGTTTACAAAGAAAAAATTAATATTCTTCTAGAATTACGACGGAAAATAGAAGAAGCCGTGAATGTGATTAAAAATAATGGACAAGGGTTATTTGATATTAATATATCTTTGCAAAAGCGGATCATAAAATGTATTGAAGTAAATGGTGGGCATTTACTTTAAAGTTTTCGTTTTTTAATTTTGTTATTGTTACACTCATTTAGAGAATGAATTTTTTTAAAAAATTAAAATTCATTAAACTTTTTAGAAGCAAATAACTCGATAACCGTTCGTCTTAGATGAATCAAACAGGAGTAACTTTTTATGTAGAATTTATTGATTTTTAATATGTTTTTATAATTTTACTTATATTTCAGCCAAAAAAAAATTGCATTGATTTACTAATCACAACCAAGTGTAACTAGCGCCCTCTATTAGCAATGCTAAATAAGAGTCAAAGTTGGCAACCCTCATGCCACTGTTTAAATATAAATAATTGTGATAACATGAAAATTTATCGCGAAAATCAAAATCCATATTTAAACTTTAATCACCGGGTAGTTAGGAATCATCCCGCACAAAAGTTTTTTTTGTTATTGTGATAAATTATTGTGTGTATTTTAGGATTATTTACTATTTAATAAAGATTCATTTACTTATTTATTTATTTATTCATTCATTCATTTATTTATTCATTCGTATTATTGAATCTAATCTTATCAAGATTCGTCGGTTAACTAGACATGTTCGTAACTTTTTTAAATATTTTTGTTGGTCGTTTTAAAGATACGGTAAAAATTAAAAAAAATTATTATCAAAACTTTTTGCAGTTTTAAATTGGTCACTATTAAAAATTTAAATTGCATCCACTTTTTCTGCTTTTTCTGCTCGTTTTATTATTACCCTTAAAAATACATTTTATTTGCGCCCGCACGGAAAATTTTACGGTGCACTAGTGTCATCAGCTGCCTATCTGCATGTCAAAATAAAATAATGTTATCGACAGTTCTCTAGAAATAGCAAATTTTTTGTTTATTTTTTAAGCAACGTTTGTTTTTTGACAATTTTTTGATATTTTTAGTAATAATATCTTAACAATTTGTGGTTTTTAGGTAGATATAATAAGCCTATTTTCTCGACTCCTAATGAAATATACTATAACCGTACAGGTTTTATAGAAGAACATAAATGTTTCGATTCTTTTAAAAATTATTCCACTTCCGGTAAAAATAACATGAACAACAAAATGAATTATTTTGCTTAAATTATCGGAAAGGTACCTATTTCTTTCTCTTAATCGATGCAGAATCATTTACTTTATAAAATATTTCAAATTCAGGAAGCTATCTAAAAATTCATAAATGTTGTACACATCCTTAAACAACAGTCTTTAATATGTACACATTTGTAATTAGTTGAATCTCGACAACAACCAACTTTAAAATAAATTTGACAAGAAATAAGCGAGTCAACTTTAAGAAAAGTAGGTACTCTTTGCATTAGGTTTTTAGTGGCAAATAACACCCGATAATCGAGATAATGTTAATAAAAAATTATTATGTAAGATTAAAGCGTATTGAATTTTTTTTAAATGTAATATCGTGAGGAAGGAAGCGATATCATTTATCCTGATGAAACATACCTACCTGCATAAATCTCATTTCATAACGAATATTGAATATTTGTATATTTTTATACGCAACTAACATATGCTGATGATACTGATAATTTATAGCAATATCTACCACCAGAGCATGCTTATATTTTTGGTTTACTCTTACCACTTTCATAGATTTTTTATATTTCTACAGGGCACTTTTCCACATTAATAACACCGCACTTTATTATTACATAGTTCAACCACAATTTTTTAAAACACTTTTTATTGTGAATAATTATTAAAACACATCATTTACTCTAATATGCAAAATTTACTTCGAAACATCAAACTAATTTTAAGTCATTAGAACAATGAATAAAACAAAACACGTTGGGCTAGTCCATTTTGTGAAAAAGGGGTGTAAAACTAGATTTTACTTTTTTCACATAATTTACTAGACTTTTAATTTTAATTTAGACTCATTATTTTTGCATACTAAACCACAGGTACGATTCAACTAATTGATTAATTATTTAAAGGTGTGGAAATCTACTTAAATTAAACGGCGTGCTCCCACACACACCCACCAGGGAAGTCATAAACTACTACCTACTTGATAATTAATAGGATATTGGAACTGCGCGCATGCGTAGTTCGCACTATACAATACTTTTATGCAACACAAAATACAAAATAAAACTACTGTAAATTGCTAGTGGCGCCATCTACTAGATAACAAGCAAACTAGTTTTAAATAAAATTTATTCCATTAAAATAGGACAAAATCGAGGCCAAAGAGTCATTTACAAACAAACATGCAAAAATATACAAACAAACAAACATACAGGTGAGACTAATATGGGCGTGTTAAAAATATATGTTTTAATTTTGAAATGAAGTATGTTTTGGAAAATGTTATAAATAGAAGAGATCCAACTCTGGAAATAAGCTTTGCCTATGGTTTTCGCAGTGGCCAGCCTTAAACGTTAACTTGCAGTTAGGTTATGTTTCTAAACAATTATTTTTACATGTTGTTCAGATACTTAATTTAAATTTTACAATTTGGCGATTGCAAAGAAAAATCCCACTTTGTACTTGTACGATATAAAAAAAATCATAATATTGGTAGCTGTACACACTCGCCAAGATACCCCGAGACAGGGTGATAGCGAGTATGTACATAACTCTCTCGTCTTATCTCGTTCTCCTTCGCATCACCTCGGTCGGTCTCGGTTAATTGTCGGTTTTTGCGCCCAGTTGGCCGCTGACTGTGTTTAGGTAAAGATACGCCGAATTGTGGTCGCAGAAGCTAATTTTACGTCCACTATAGCGGGAGACTTCAGTACAACTAACAGAACGAGTGTGTACAGATACGCACTCGGTGACAGCCTTCTCGGCGAGTGTACAGCCGCCATAAGTTTTTAAAATAGTATAATATCGAATATTTTAATCTCTCATTTTAAAATTATCTAATACCTGAAAAACTGGAACTTGTAGTAACGATGCTCCGTTCCGCATATCGATAGACATAACCACAGTACTTCCTTATTTTTCCGTAAGTAAAGGAATGGGTTATCGTTAATAAAGTTCGGTAAAGTTCCTTTGCGAATGATCACAATAACGATAACAGAAAAAAGATCGATAAATAAAGGGCCTTAAATCTCTGTAATATATTTTTATTTTTAATGGTTATATTTTAAATATTTATTTATATTTAATAAACAAATATAAAATCTTTTAAGAACATAATGTGTAGCTGAAAGATGTTTTTTAAACACTTCACTTGAGTTAAACCAGAAGTATAATCAAATTTTTCTAGAACATTTCCATTTAAATTTTTTAACAAAGTAATAAAAAAGGCTATACCTACTGCCAATTCGGTTTTTAAAATTTTTTTTCGTGATAAATGGAAAGATTATACATAAGTTTTATAACAAAACTAACCCGACGACAGCTTCCGAACAAACCCGAGCACGTGTGACGTCCTACTGTTAGTGTTTACCCATTGTAGCATACAGTTCATTGCATAGCCTTTCAGTTGCACGTCACCAAATATGACGTCATATCATGTTTTAGGCATGTCTTTGATTGCTACAATACATTTGATGTCGACTCTACAAAATTTTGACAGTTGTCAGAATCGTAAGCAGCGAAATAGGAAAAGGCTTTGAAATTAATAAGAATTGTGATATCAAACATTAAAAAATAAAACAAAATGTATTTTTAATTGATATTTATTATCATAAATAATATCCTAAAATTAGTTATTATAAGAAAACAAGGAGCACTTGCCGGATGAAACATACAATAAGGAATAAGATCTGTTTAAAAAATCACATTACTCCCGGGGTCCCGGGGTTGACTTTCCCAGTGCTTCTTGAGTAATTTTTACTTTTACTGCTAGATGGTGCCACCGTAACTATTTTTAAAATCTTTCATTATCTCTTTGTTTGGAATTTCATTCTTTACATCTTTTTTCAAACAATGTCTCAACCACCGAGAATAAACGTCAGCAGGATAAGTTTAGAATTGGTGAGGGATAGCGAATCGTGTATTAAGTGGTTAATAAAGCAAATTATGCTGCGGGAAATTAAAATGTGTCACCAGTGCAGGAAATTAATGAAACTCGAAATCATTCCGAATGGCTGGGGTCGTCAATAGTGTCAATAGTGTCAAGAGAGTAGGAAGAATGTGCAAATCAGTTCGGGAACTTTCTTCAAGTCCCCCCAGTATAAGCTGGCACTTAAGATATGCACGAACAAAAAGAAACAGACACTGCCCAAATAAAGCTAGATATATTAAGTGGACTCTGGTACGGCTATCGCGCTTTGCGATAGTCATCATAGTCGTAGGTACATGCCGGCTGCTTGGGTCTCAAAAACACTTTTTAATTTTATTACTAAAGAGTGTTAATACTGTTACTGCAATAATGTTGTACACCTGCATAATAAAATTGAAGAATTGGAGTTGGTTCGCATATATACCGAGTGTGTTCATTTAAAAAGGACCCACCATTAATATTTAAAAAATGCGACAGATTAGAAAAAAATGCCGAAACACGTCATCTCTTAACTTTTAGCGCTAATGTCATTAACGGCAGATTCACCCCCTTCCCACTGGAGATACCCTTCAAAATTTTCAAAATGCGTTATAGAGCAAGAGCCCACGACAGCTAGACCTTCGTTATTTTAAAAAAGCTAAAAGTTTTTCTTTGCATATCCCCTATACAGATAAAAAAGGCCAGCGACTATAGAGTTTGGGTTGTGCTTACTTGGGCAGGTCACAGGTAGTAAAGGTGTATAAAATAGTACCTTAAATTCGTTAAAGTATAAAGCCCAATTTTTTTATATTTTCTTCGGAATAATTTTAGAAATCTCGTCATTCATTGGCGGACAGCAGAAAATAGGATTAATGCTGCGGAGATGAGTAGTATAGACTCGGTTGGATAAAGTAAAGAATAGTGAGATAAGAGAACGCTGTGGTGTACAAGAAGATGTGGTTACAAAGATAGACAAAGGAATGCTTAGATGGTTTTGACACGTAGAAGGGATTGACGAAACAAATTTATAAAGCGAGTGTGAATGGACAAGTCGGTAGAGGTCGACCTCGGCGAACATATCTCGATCAGATCAACATTGGTTTAAAGAAAGGCCAGGTCAAGAGTACCAACAACCGACGAGCATGTATGAGAGAACTGATGAAAGTAGAGAACGCAGATGTGTGCGAGAACCGTAGCAAGTCTGCATACCCCTACGGGAAAAAGGCGTGACTATATGTATGTATGCATGAAATTTAAAAATTATGAAGCGCTTTATTAGAACAATTATTTATCTGATATTGTACACAGTGTGTACAGGAGTCGAATAAAATTCTCATTTGATACAATACACCAATATCAAAACAGAGTACTAATTTGTGTCTAGCCGAAGGTCAGAAAGTTTCAAAACAGTGCATGTGTGATATGTGTGCAATGGCGTTAAACGCCGCACGTGAAACTATATGGGCGGGGATGCTTTGCTAAGGCTGTTCGTAACATTAATGTAACTATTTGCAGAGCGTTAAAACGTTTGTTCGTCCCAATCCAGCTAAATAGCACAATTTTCTCTTTCTATTTTCTTTATCGACAATCACTAGTTGCATAATATAACTCAGACATAAAACAAGTTTCCCACATTAAAAAGCTAAAATGTTAATTGGGCAAACATTGGAATTTAATATTTTTGTTGCTGTCTAAAAAAGGATAGTTAAGAGAAAAATATTGCATAAATATTATTAATATTATTTTAAGAAGTAACCCGAAAATGTTTTCTCAACAAGCATGAAAGTTTTAAAGTCTTAAAAAATATGCATTAAAAAAAACCAGCGAGCCTTACAGCAGTCGCATATGATGTGTAACAATTAACATCTCAAATTAGTAATAAGCAATGTAAAAATTATATTCTGTAAAAAATGGTTTAGTTATTATTTCAAATGATTTTTCATAACAAACAATAATTCTTTTAAATAAAAAATTGTATTTTATTTAATTGGCACTAGACGTGAGCGCTGTGTTCAATCGCCGCTTCTTTTTATTATTTATAGTGAATTTATTATGAGACAGGTTCTAGAGGACTGGCATGGTGGAGTAAATATTGGCGGTGCAAAATTGTCTAAGTTTAGGTTTGCCGAAGATACGACCTTGATAGCTGCCACCCAAAGAGAAATTCTGGAACTCCTGATGAGACTTGAAGATGTCAGTGCTTTTTACGGCCTAAACATAAATTATAATAAAACCAAAATTATGATCATTGATAGAAAACATATCAAGTACTCTGAAACTCGTACTATTGGGCACTGTGAAGTTGTCAACAGTTTCGTCTATCTTGGAGCCCTAATGGAAAAAACCGGAGAATCTGATAGCGAAATAAGAGCTTGCTAGGTCAGCAATGACACAGTTAAATATATTATGGAGGGATCGAAATATCACAAAACAAACTAAAATCAATCTAGTGAGTACCTTAGACTTTTCGGTCTTTCTATATGCTTCAGAATCTTGGACTGTCAAAGAAGTAGATCGTCGTCGGATTGATGCCTTTGAGATGTGGTCGTAGCGACGAATGTTGAGAGTGTCCCGGACCGCACATAGAACAAATGCTTCGGTTTAACAAGAAATACGTCCGCCCAAACGTTTGTCCACTATCGAGTACTCTCGATACTCTTATTTTTCGGACACATCAGTCGGAGTGAGCATATGGAAAGGCTTATTGTACAGTGAAAACCTGAAGGAAACAGAAGGCGTGGCCAATCACTAAATCGATGGGTGGATGTTACCAAAAAATTATTAGATGCTACTCTCTCACAAGCGGTGCACATGTCATCTAATCGAGATAAACGGCGAGATGCAGTCAAGAGGGCCATCCAAAACATTGAACCTCGTTAATATGGGTTACAACACATCTGAAAAGATGTTATGATTAGAAAGAAGAAGAGTTACATAAATTAACCTCAAAATTTAAAAAAGCTTAATACTGAAATATTTTGTTCAAATAATTATTTATTATTACTTACTTGAATTTTTTATCAATGATCTGCACTTTATTGAGACTTATTATCAACAGTAAATATTTATTTATACAGTTTATGCATATAACAGCAAACTTTATACACAACACTGTAACTTAAGTGCACAGCTTATGCCTGACAGTACTGACCTCTCGGAAAATTGGTTGACGGCTTTCTAAATTTAAGTTTAGGCGCTGCTTTTTTGTAGGGTTGTGATATCTCCCACACAGAGATACTGTCATTCAATAGAAAACAAAACTTTCAACATTTCACTAAAAAATTGACACGATTCAGTATTGAAATAACAGTTTTTTTTGTATGGATTTTTATTAAACGGGTATCGCACCATTTTTTATATTTTATAAAACAAAAAATTAAAAATAAAGTGGTGGTTAAAAAATATTTTAAGGTCTTAGTTTTATTTATTATTAAACCAATTAATCTTAGACTAAATACAGGTGTAGTTTATATCTTGACCAATAAAAAAAAAATTATTTTTTTATGTCACAGTTTAATTTTACCCTTTACTCTTAAGGAAGTTCGTTGGTCAGAGCGGGGTGATGAAGCGGGACGTGAGGGGGTCCTATGCTGAACATGTTAAATAATCAGCGCTGCCAACTTCAAATAAAAAATATACTGATTTTTCTAATTGAAATTGAAAGACACTTTTACAAAAAAATCTTTATAAAATTAATTGACAAATCATGATTTAATCATGACTTAAAAATATATATGGTTTTTATTCAAATAATATGATGAAAATTAAGTCCAAATTTATGTGTGTAGTTGTAAAAATCGTGGCAACAGCGCAAATAGTCATAAGATTGGCAATAAAATTATTGTGTGTTTACTTTTATTAGCAGCATCTTTTTTTTACTGAAAAAGGGTAGACCTATCGTGTGGGCCGTGGACGGCTCGCACTGTGACTATTAGAAGGGGAAGGTATAATAGAAAGGAGAAGATTGTGAACCCGCTTTTTAAAAAGTTACAGGTCATAGTTCTATGGAAAAACTGATTTGGGAAGCTTGTTCCATTCTGTCGCACTCATGTAAAAGAAGGATTCTTGATGGAGATTGGTCCTTGTAGTGTCAATCTTGAGAGTAAATGGGTGAGACTGATCAGCGTGCCGAGTTCTTCGGCCGAATGTGGACAGTGGTGGTACAAGAGTTTTTATTTCCCTGGAGCATCTGCCATGGAAATATCTGTAGAGTAATGTCTGGTCTGCAACTCTTCTTCTATGTTCTAGTGGGTGAAGGGTATCTGCAAGAGTTAAGCTGTTTATCAACCGAAAGACCCTTTTCTGAATGGAATCTAGAAGACGATGAGAATGCCTTGGTGCTGAACCCCAAATGTGCGAGCAATGCTTCAGTAAAGGTCGGATTTGAGCTTTGTACGTCCTCAACATTTAATTAGGAGTAAAAACTTTCTAGCTTTTCACAGAAAGCCTAGCCTCTGGCTTGCCGACTTTGCGATGTTAGCAACATGGTCATGCCAAGACATAATATTAGAAACCGTGATTCCCAAAATCGAGATACAGGGACTTAATTCAAGGGTATTTCCGGACAGCTGACAGCTGATAACAAAACCTCAAACGTTTAAATGGATAAACAACTACGTCAAATTGAAATACCCAAATCGCAAAGAAAGTTTTAAATTAACCAGTTTAGCCAGTGATTTATCCTCTATGATAGATGACAGATAAATTAACCGACTTGGTATTACATGGATCTCACAACATTTTACGGTAGAAGAACTAAGTTGTAAAACTTGGTGTTTTTGACAAGTTATGTTTTTGATGGCATATTGTATTAATGTAAAGTTGCTAGTATTTATTCATCGGTACATTTTGTGGTATAAACGATATTTATTAAATAAAAGTTTAAAAACCAAAAAAAAGCCATATAACATAATAACAAGGATGGTCACGAGCTAAATTCAGTTAACGTTACCCAGATGTATATGTGTCTGTGTTTACAACCGCAGGGTGTAATACGCTGGAGATTTCAGCGAACCGTCGAGGTCCAGTTTTCACTGCATTTGTAAAAAGTTTTGATCTCTGGCTGTCATTTTTTTTAACTGAGACAAACATCATGTTAATCTGGTAGCTTACTGCAATATTTTTAATGTATCTGAGCAATTCGTTTTTTAAATAAAAACATAAATTAAACATCATATTATGTATTTTATTTTAATTTTTATTTATTTAAGAAGAACAAAGTTTAAAAAAATGACAACTGTTGTGTTTGATTAGGGACATTTCGTTAATAAAATAATTAAATTGGTTTGCAGTGAGATATAAAAAGTATTAATTATATATCATTATTTAAAAAAACTCTTTCTCTCTCTCTTTCTCTCTAAAATAAAATCTAGATGAGTTTGTTTTCATGCTGCAATAATTGCTAATTTTTAAGTTTCCTCGGGTTTCTAGGTGCAAGTATTTGACGTTGGAAATTTTTGTTAATCGGATTCAGATCCAGGCTTTTAGGTGGCTACTACATAACTGGTATACCACCTTGTTTAAAATAATCGAGTACTTCCCCAGCTATGTAAGGTCATGCGTTGTTTTGCATAAACAGGTAGATGGGTTTTAAAAAAGGACCGACAGACATAACATCTAAGAAGATTGAAAACCATCTAAAATCTGCCAAGGATAAGAGAGCCCCACTAAGTTCTGCAGGTGTTTATCGTATCCCATGCACTTGTCGAAGTGACTACATAGAAACAACTATCTGGATGTTGCTGATCACAGAACTAGTGGCAGTCCTGTTGTATAAAGCGTATTGTCTACTAAAACGTTCATCTCGTTCGTTAATGAATCGTTTTGCCCTTGCCCTTGCCTTTCAGAATAACTGCCTACCTCATTAAAGCGTCTTACCAAACGATTTATGGTGAAACGATCTTTGCATAACAAATAGGCAACATAATTTTGACAACATCCCTCGTTCAATAAAACTGAGGCCCGCACTACCTCTTGTGCAGTTTAATTTCTTGCTCAATTTATTTTTCTTATTTTTCGGAGTAAAAAATTATACAGTCTACCACAAAAATTTATTACTGTCCAAAAATAAACAATTTATGAGCTAAATGCCATCGCAAGTAACTACCGCACAAAAATGTTTATCTACTAACAAATTCTTAAAAACTGTAAATCTAAACGATTGCTGTTATTACCAAAAAGACAAAATATGCACAACTTCCTTTTTAAATACTCGATTAATTTTAAAAACTGGCATAAGAAAAAATAGATAGATTGTTAAGTTAATTTAAGATAAATAAATATTTAAAAAATTTAATATGAATAATTTATTTTTCGTTAAAGATGTCCTCTTTGTCCACCATTATTATTAATGTATAAATTATAACGTCATATATATATATATATATATATAATTACATAGAGGTCAAATAAAGTGACCATTTAATAAATTCATTATCAATATTGGGAATAAACTATTTAAATGATTTTGGACGGGTAGAAGATGCTATTTTACTGAAGAAATGTAACTTATTCAATACAATAGTTGTCATTTCCTTGGCATACTGCAATTCATTATTATTGCATATTTACAGTGGCTCTTTAACTAAAAAAATTCGACGTTTAATAACTCCAAAATGGTGCGATTTAGGGGTAACATATATTTTAAAAATCCAGCAAGAAAGTTTATTTCAAAAATTTAAAAATGATCGTGACATCTTATTTAAAAAATATTATTTTTTAAATTCTCTAAAATCTGCACGTTACTTTACTTTCGACAGCATTTGAACAAAATTTAGTCTCATCCACTTAACTTTCATGTAAAACTAGGCAATAATAACGACAGTAAGGGGTAAAAAAATTAATTTATAATAAATAACCTTGTATCCAACATTAAATTATTTTCTGGGTTTAAATAATTCATTATTTAAAATTTTATGTCTCAAGGAATTAACATCATCATAAAATTTGGAATTTATTGAATTTAGCACAAAAGGAGTAGTTTTGTTTTATGCCTTGGTGAAAAATTTAATTTTATTATCTTAAATAGTTATTTGGATATATGTATAATTTTTACCCGGTGCATGTCAAAAATTACAATTTTCTAAATATACTGCATAGGGTCAAAGCACAGTTTAAAGAATATTTAAGTTAAGTTTTTGGCTATGAAGGGCTTCGCCGAGATAAAAATAAATTCCTAATAATATTGAATAATAAATCATAGAGCGTCACTTATGGGGGTACATATCATTGAAATGCTCCGTAAGATACAAGGTGTTCTTTAAATGATTGGGGATCCATATATCTAAACGCCTTTATTTTGAAAGCATCTGCATAAGAACTTTATTTATATTTAGGTCTTCTTCTTCTAGGTGCAATGACCGTTTAACGACCGTTGGCGATCATTCTGGCTATCATGTTTGCAATCATTATTTTGTTGGTAGCCGCTCGGAAAAGTTATTTAGTGGTGAGACCAAACCACTGTCTGAGATTTTTAAGCCAGAAGGTTCTTCGTCTGCCGGGGCGTCTTTTACTATTAATCTTACCCTGTATTATAAGTTGTAGAATGTCATACTGTTATGGGTGTCTCATGATATGTCCGAAATATTCGTGTTTTCGTTGTTTTACAATATTAACCACTTCTGTAACTTTATGCATTCAACAAAGTTATTAATGCAGTATGTGTATCTAGAAAACTAGACCAAAATTGCAAAATATTTCAGTTTTTCCTTGATTTATAATCTAAACACTAATTGTATTCTAAATTTGAAGCTTCTATGTCTGCTAGAAGTGCCTTAGAGTTTTGATGATTGGTCAGTCAGTGAGTGAGTGACAAGATTAAGAAACTTTGACTGGTTATAATTTTTTAAACTACTGGTTTAAATTAAATGAAATTTAAAATATATCGTGTTTATACAATGCCTGCTTGGTTACTAAAAATTCAGGCACTTAATTTTAATTTATAGGGGGGTCGAAAATGGCCTGAAATGCTTTGAGAAAAGGATGGTACGGCCGTGCCGCTTCTTTGCCCGACTTGGCGGGGGCACTGCGGTGCCCCCAGATAAATAGCTCAAAATTTTACGTATTGATTTTAAAAAATATTTCGAAATCGAGTTTTTTTGTTTTTTCTGAGAAAATTTGCCATAGTAATGTATATTTTTTATGCTTTCAGAAAGTAGAGATTTCAACAAACAAAAAGCACACCGATTTTTTTCGAAAAGCAGATATTTTGACGTAAAATATTTAACAAAGTTCAGATAGCTACGATGATAGCTAACGTTCGGGAAGGACACGGCACATGAAAAAGAAAAAATCAAAATTATTTTTTACAAATTCCTTTTAAGTACCATTTGTTAAGTCACTGATATTTACTAATCTCAGTTAACGCTCAAAATAAAGAAAACAAAAACCCAATATATTGTTTTAAAATTTCAATAACCTTGTTTTCATTATAAAACGCCCGGACTATATGTCGTTTCAGCAGCTTCAAGGATAAAACCATATGTTAACTGGACGTGTCAGCATTTTTTAGTACGGTTTTATTAAATTGAGACCGTGGGGATGTCGTCGCTTTGGGATATGAGGAATGGTATATGAAATTTAAAGTAAATAAAAAAAAAGGTTGCACGCTGCAGAATTCTGATCTTTGTTGGCTAGCGATGTCAATATTGAGAACAGAAATAAACAATGTAGATTAAAAACACACTAGTTTAAATCTTGACTACTGGATACCTATTTACAGATTGCAAAAAACCAAAACATGCCAACAAAGCAATAACAAAAATTTAAATAAAATATTAGTTTAGTTAAGCACAGGTTAAATAGGGTTAATGCAATAAAACTTTAGTTAATTAATGAGGTCAAAAAAAAATAGTGGACATTAACAGCGGAGGTAAAAAGAAGGGTCATTTTAGCCTGAGCAGGATTAAAATGGGTCCTAAAAAATAAGAAAATACAGCAGTACCTAAAAACCAAAGTATTTGACCAGTACATCCTTCCAATTCTTACATACGCCTGCCAAACATGGACCTTGACTAAAGCAAATAATAATAAAATAAAGAAAACCCAAAGAGCCATGGAGCGATCAATATTGGAAATGAAATTACTAGATAAAAAAAACTGGATAAGAAACAAAACAAAAGTCAAAGATGCAGGTCAACATATAGCCAGGCTAAAATGGGACTTCGCAGGTCATAACGCCAGACAAAAGAATAATAGATGGAATACCACGTTACAACAATGGAGACCATGGACTGGAGAGAGAGCAAGAGGACGACTCCAGATGAGATGGGGAGACGGCATAAAGAAAATAGGAGAAATACATTGGAAACAAAAAGCACAAAATAGAAATGATTGGAAAAAACTAGGGGAAGCCTATGTTAAAGTTGAACGAATTGAAAGGCAAAAGCAAAAAAAAAAGATATTAATCCTCACATTCTATGTTCTGGTGAAAATTGCTGCCTTTGTGTTTCCTTTTAACACCGAGTGTCCTGGGATCCATACCAGTCTGATATTATTTATGTCAGATATGTCCTCTATGGCATTCTTGTAATTCATCATGTTTCGTGAGGTAATAACATGAGAGGCCAATACCTCTTTTTATTTTTTAATTAACAAAGTTAAGCCCTATGATTTCCCTGCACAGTGTTTACCAGTAGGTATTCAAACACTGGAATCCAGTTTTTCTTGTGTAACGAGATATTCAACATTTAACGATTTAATACTTTAGATCAATAGTCGCCTGTCATGAAATAACATAATTATCGTTGCTACATATCATGTATACGTAGAGAACGAGAAATGTATCGAGTATGCCTAAAATCAGACATTAAACATTAGGGTAGCATCAAATTAATTAATAACGCAATCTGCACTTTAATTAAATGCTGGTCATAGAACTCAGTTAGTGTTCAAGTATATACACCTCGACAATTTACAAAAGAATAAATTGTTAATAATTATATGTTAATAGTCCAGTCAAAAAGATTGTCAAATCGGGTTTTTGGCAGATATGACTAAAACCATAGATAATGAACCCTTCGATAACTCAGTAATTGTTGGCTCGATCTGTCTTTTTACTTCTGTGGGGTAATAGGTTTACTGCCTTTTATCGCCGTGAATTGGTATTTTCACAGCTAATGAAACAAACTCGTGTCATCGATTACAGTTTTTAAGCCTCCTGTATCTTTAGAATGATATTACTGGTTACTAGCTTTTGTTTGATGTATTTTGCTTTATTATAGTTATGAGCATTTTACCACGTGGTGTTTTTTAAAGTATTGTTCTGAACGCTAGAGGTTATACCTCGGCTAAAGATATGCGAAGCGCTGTGCTCTGCATTGCTTGAAGTTCGGAAAGCAAAAGAGGCTCGAGAAGCCGGAACCGTTTCGAATGTGGCTTGTCGTTTTAAATTAAGCGTTTTTAATTGGTCACTGTAACCGTCTAACTCTTGCTAAGAATTGCGCGCGACGATTGGAATATTCTCGAAATAATTGCACGTTTTCTTAACATTATCCATAAATAGCACGGGACCCTTTGTTTATACGAAAGCTAATTTCCACGTAATGAATGCGTGACATTTAGTTGATTTTTGTCGACGTCAGGGCCGTACTGAGTAGTTTTAAAAATTAAAAAATTTCTCAAAGAAGAATTGACCAGTTGGAAGTACTGATTTCCAACACAACCCGCTTTAAGAAGTTTGCACTTTTGAATCCCTGTTATTTGAAATAGGACCTTTACCTAGGCATCGTTAAAGAAAAAATAAAAAACTGCTATATAATTAAAAACGGTTCAAAAATCGTATACTAAAACTGTTTATACAAGAAGTAGTTCATTTGATGCACCCTCAATTAACCCTGACTCGACGTGCTCTAGTTTGTTAGCCGGTAAACACGACTTGTATTTCCAGCATAAACTTGACACAGTTTATAGTCTGTTTCGTTCCGTTACGTGTCTGTTTTTAAAATATTATACATGGTGGTCCGATATTCGACCAACTATACTTTACAGGATGAAGAATTAAACAAATGATAAAAAATGGGGTAAAAACATAAAAATATTTTGCAATTCGTTTTAATTTTAATTTTCAATGATAGCACTTAGTTTTCTTATTGCAATCTCAACAGCTTGATAAAAACTACTTTTTGAATACTCGTATCATAAAGGGTGGCGTTATATTTGACTTTACTATTTTTTATGACACCAATTAAATCACATTTTTTTTTAATATTTTTGAATTTATTTTAATTTATGTTACAAAAAGTCGTAAACTTTTATTATACTAAAATAAAGCGTTTTTAAAATATTTGGCATAAAACAGAGGTCAACAAATTATTTTTACCATGAAGATTTTTATTCTTTGGATTTATTTCGGCAAACTGTATGCAAATGATTATTAATGATTATAATTGATTATAATCCGTACGCAAAAAAGTAAAAAAACGACTTACAGTCGAATTGGGAACCTCCTTTTTTAAAGTCGGTTTAAAAGAGTGACGAATGAAACTGAGAAGATGATATGGGATGTGCAAGCAGGATTTAGAAGAGCAAGGAAAAGTATGGATCAGGTCTTTTCATTACGACGTATAGTCGAAAAATCCTTGGCTAGTTAGAAAGTCTACTCAACTTTTAAAGACTTGGAAAAGGCCTAATACAGAGTGGTGAGGAGTAAATTGTGGTCGACATTGTCAATGTATGGGGTGAGCGGTAGTTTAATACGAGCACTGAAATCACTTTACGAGGATTCCACTGCTTGTGTCAGGATAAACGAAGCTTACATGGACTGATTTAACATCGAAAAAGGTGTGAGACAGGGATGTGTGGCTTTGCCATGGCTGTTTGACTTGTATAGACGATTGTTTAAAAGATTTGAAGGATAGTGCGTATGGATTAAAAATAAATGATATGATCGTCAAATGCCTTCTTTACGCCGATAAACAAGTCATATTAGCGTCATCTGAAGAGGAGTTACAGGCGATGGTTAATGTTATACAAGATGTCCTGAAAATCGAAGGAATGAAAATAAGTGCAAGCAAAACGAAAGTAATGGTTTTTAAAAGGAAAGAAAGAATGACAAACTAAGGTTATGATTAAGGGAGAACGAGTGGAACAAGTAAATGAGTTTGTATACTTGGGTTTAAAGTTTACGAATTATGGAAAGTAGGACAGTGAGATTGAGCAAAAGGTGTTGGCAGAAAAAAATGAATAGGGCACTGCATAGCTTTATGAACAGCCAGTAAGTGTCAAAAAAGGCACGTCTGGCTGTAAATAGAGGAGTGTTGGTTCCTACACTTATGTATGGTAGTAACGATGTGGTTACAAAGATAGATAAAGGAATGCTTAAATGATTTGGACCCGTAGAAAGGATGGATAAAGGAAGATTGACGATACAAATTTATAAGGCGAGTGTAAATGGACAAGTCGGTCGTGGTTGACCTCGGCGAACGTATCTTGATCAGATCAACATTGTTTTGAGGAACGGCCAGGTCAAGAGTACCAACAACCGACGAGCATGTATAAGAGTAGTGATGAAAGTAGAGAAAGCAAAAGATGTGTGTGAGAACCATATCAAGTAGAAGGAAGTGGTTTTTGCCTACCCCTACGGGAAAAAGGCGTGACTATATGTATAGATTTATTTGGTTTAATTTACTACACTTCTGGACATGATTATCCCGTTATGAATATCTCATAAATCTATAAATATAAATAAAATTAAAGTGTCTGTCTGCAATTTAAAAATAAGTCCATTATTTTAAGCTCATATAATTCGCACGTTGCCAAAATATAAACACGCATATTTTTTAATTTTTTGTCTGCCTATATGTTTGCTTGTCCGGACACATCTCTAAAATTACTTAACGGATTTAAATTCGGTTTTTACGGGTAGATAGAGCTTGGCTGGTAGCAGGATATAAGTTTTATTTTATTCAGTTTATTTTAAAAAAAAAACAGTAAATTTTATTTATTGATCTTGGTTACCTGAGAAATTACAAGGAAAATGATAATTGCTATCGTCAAACTTCTATGGACGTCACAACACTAACGAATAAAAAAAACAAAATAAATTTGGTCAGACTTTATTTAGTGTTATAATTCGGTTTCTAAAACAATCAATAGATGGTGCTGTTTGTAGTGCCCTTAGCCAAGAAAATATGTAAAAAGGTTTAATAAGAGCCCAATGAACTCGGCTGACCATACACGGGAATCATAAACATCAACCCGTTGAACTCAATTGAATTCAATCTTTACAAACAAGCACGTAGCTGTTTCGTGATGTTATTTTTTTTATAATCTTTCGTATTTAACCAGGTGTGTTTCGATAGGAAAACAGAAGTGTCATGTTTACGGTCGTCGACTGATGTCGCTGTACCTGTCGAGTCAGCGTTCAGTCGTCGGTCAAGTTCAACGCATTTTGTAAATAAACAACGAGTAGTAAAGTTCAATTAAATTAATCTAGTACTAGGAAAACTTTCCACTTTTATTTTAACAAGAGTTTCCTGTAACCTTAAGGTACGTAAGTACTACCTGGCACCCAGATACATTACATGTTTATTTTTGGAAGGCGCTTTAAAATTGTCCATACCCACGGCATAATTATAAAATTAAGTTTTTTAAAAATTCACCAGATGTCGCGGTTTATTTTTAATACGCTTATAATGGTCCATAAAGAAATTCTTAGATGTTAAATCGGATGTCAAGAAAAAAAAGTATTCTTATTTAAAGATACGGAGTCGCGGGCAACAGTAGCCATAGTCATAAATTAATTAAACGGTAAATATTAGTATTCACTGATCTTAAATATACAGGTCAGTTTTTAAGTGATTAAAATTTGTATTTTTTATTTTATTGACATCGTTGTAATGAATGGATATTTTTAAAAATTATCAAATTTTGGAAATAAACCCATGTAGCTTGTGCATACTTAAACCATGTAGAAATACCTGTCGATTACTTTCATCACTTTTCAAGCTTTATCACCGGTAAAGCGTCATCGTTCGAATATCGGGACACTATGTATATCGTTTATAGATAGGACTTAATGCGACTCGCGGTATCCCATACCGTACCACCTAGTCGGTGCAAGGGTTAGAATAACCCCGATATAGTAATTCAAGGCCGAACTAACCAAGAAAATTATCTATGCCGATATTTTTGAATGTAAAAACCAGTTTACAGTGACCTTATTGTTAAAAGTAGGGATTTAATTATACAAAAATCACTTTATTATGTAAAAATATAACTTTTACAAAAATTGTAATGAAAATTCAACTTATGCATAAAATATCGCATATGACACAGTGCAATTGTCAGTAGTAATAACCCAAGGACATTGATAATTGTCGAAACAATTTTATAACAGATTTCGAAAGCTTGAGATGGATGTTATAAAAATTTTGAGCATTCATCAATGTTCGAGGGTTATTCGGATAAAAATTTTTTTGCTGATTATGGAAATAAAATATTTTCTTACATCACAAAAGTCCATGAACGCTTTCCACACAAAATTTTTATTGTGAACAGTATTCTTCGGTATATTCGATGCAATAATTTCATCAATATTATCTTGAGTATCACAACCAAATCGTGACGTATTGAAATATTTGAATTGTCAAAATCGAATTGAAAGGAAATGTAGGTATGTTTCCATAGCAACATGACATGATTTAGTGAAAAGAACCCATGGGCTCTTTTCAGTAGTAATAACCCAAGAACATTGATAATTGTCGAAACAATTTTATAACAGATTTCGAAAGCTTGTTGCTTATAGGCAACAAGCTTGAGATAGATGTTATAAAATTTTTGAGCATTCATCAATGTTCGAGGGTTATTCGGATAGAAATTTTTTTGCTGATTATGGAAATAAATACAGAGCAGAAACAATTTATTTAAATGTACAATTATCAAAAGTACAATTAGAAAAATTGAATGATGCACCAGATGTATTAGTTTCTATAATAGATGAAGATGTATTTCCACTTTTTATTGTGAACAGTATTCTTCGGTATATTCGATGCTATAATTTCATCAATATTATCTTGAGTATCACAACCAAATCGTGACATATTGAAATATTTGAATTGTCAAAATCGAATTGAAAAGAAATGTAGGTATGTATCCATAGCAACATGACATGATTTAGTGAAAAGAACCCATGGGCTCTTTTCAGTATAATTTTGTTTTGATTGGTTGAGTTCGATCAGATGACCACAAATTGACTGATTTTATTGGATATCAACTTGAGCAAAACATTTTCGGTAGTAATAACCCAAGGACATTGATAATTGTCGAAACAATTTTATAACAGATTTCGAAAGCTTGTTGCTTGGAAACAGATCGACGCCGTAGGCGGAGGTCTGTTGCCTATAAGCAACAAGCTTGAGATAGATGTTATAAAATTTTTGAGCATTCATCAATGTTCGAGGGTTATTCGGATAAAAATTTTTTTGCTGATTATGGAAATAAAATATTTTCTTACATCACAAAAGTCCATGAACGCTTTCCACACAAAATTTTTATTGTGAACAGTATTCTTCGGTATATTCGATGCAATAATTTCATCAATATTATCTTGAGTATCACAACCAAATCGTGACGTATTGAAATATTTGAATTGTCAAAATCGAATTGAAAGGAAATGTAGGTATGTATCCATAGCAACATGACATGATTTAGTGAAAAGAACCCATGGGCTCTTTTCAGTATAATTTTGTTTTGATTGGTTGTGTTCGATCAGATGACCACAAATTGACTGATTTTATTGGATATCAACTTGAGCAAAAATTTTTCACTTTAACAGTTAGTTGAAGCTTTTACAGTGATTTTTTTTTCATTTGTCAAAATGTGACGTTTTTGGCAATTCAACTAATAATAGCGGGTTATTCTAGCCAATCATTCGGTTTTATACTGATGAAACTGCCTGGTCCTTGATAAAACATTGTTTACCTTTGAACTGTCAAAACTATAAGGTTCACCGCTTCGATTCTATTAAACTGGCTTATACAAGGTTAAAAAGTATTTTTACCCATTTATTTTAAAATGATTGGGAACCGATTTGGCCAAGTAAATATTGAAAAATTAAAGGAGAATTTCACTCCACTAAACACTGCGAAAACAAAAAAAATCCATATGGAATCAGTTTGAACAGTTTTGCAATTTCAGAAACTACAAACTTGAAAGTTTTACGACTATTCAGGAAATTGCAGAAATTCTTGAAGACTGGGGAGCGAATATCAAGAAATCTAATGGCGAAGACTACAAAGAATATTCGCTGAAAACTATTTGAAATGTAACAGCCAAACAGATACAAGAGAAATATTATTCTGAATACAAAATCAGCTTCAATCCGTTTCAGGATATTAAATTTAAAAAAGGAAGAAATGCAAAAAGAAATGAGTTGCAAAGGTATCGTCCTACGGACTCGTGATGTTATCAATAGGTTTGTTTTCATACTTTTAATACTTTTAATTTTATGGATCCATCTAAGCTTTTTATGGTTTTTTCTCTTAATTTCTTCTTCTTCCAGAACTACACGCAGCGCCACAAATTTGTTGTCTAAACTGTCCATTGCGGAAGACTAATACACACTAATAATAAAACTTGATCGGAAAACCATCACAGATTGCCACGTCTTTTTTTCGTTCTCTAACGAGTACTCTGCTAGCGGTTTCTCTACTGGCAAATTATGCCCGAGCTCAGCCGTAGAGGGTAGAAGGACAAAATGTAAAAGTGAGCTGCGCCACCGACTTGACGGTATAAGCCGGAAACCCCTAGATCTTATAGGCACTAACAGAGACACAAGATAAACAACTGTGATTATGGTGAACCAAATAAATAAAATTATAGCAAAAATATGTTGGATACTTTACTCACACAATAGATAATTAAGGTACACAGTTCAATAGCAACATCATAACAAATATAGTCAAAGTTAACAGGTATGGTAAAATTTTCTTGCTAAAACAAACCAAAAATGTAAAATTTACAGCTTTATAAAATAACCAGAACAGAAGTAAGAGTAACAGACTACCAAATTACAAAAAAAAGGAAAAACAATGTACTATACTAATAAACTAAACAGAACATAATAGTGGTGTCAGCATGAGTCACTGCGTTATATATTTAAAAATAAATCACTTATAACCTTTGGGTATACGAATTCACAAAGCACTATATTTATAAACTGAAGCAAGACTTACTTGTGGTGCCGAATGAGACACGGCGTTATATATTTAAAAATAAATCAATGATAACCTTTGGATATGCGAATTCACATATACTCCTGTGGCCTACTCCTGAACTACTCCGGGGGCTGGTTAGATTATGGGGGTGGCACCAGTTAGTGAACAATGGCTTCCCTCAAACAAATCCCGATAACGGTTATTTTAACTTGACGCCAGAAATCCAAAAGAAATCTCCACAACAAAGGCAAGACAAAATGGTCGAGTTAAAAATCAAATGGTTTTTCTTCAAAATCCAATTAAGATGGCCAAAATACAGCCAGATATGAAAGAAATCCCATAGAGGTTCTAATGTGCTAATAACACACCGTCCCCAACAACGTTCACCGACATGTGTCCTCCAAGACTCTCAAAACACGACTGCCGCTCCTATCCCGGAAATCAAGAAAAATGGCGCGGAATAAACGTCAACCCACAATCTTCTCAAATCTGTGCCTCGTCCGTGTGAATATCCAGTAATTGCGAACCAACTATCGAATCTTATCCCTAGAGTACTGTATGCAACCATGAATACGAAACTATAGAAAAAATAGGCACGTGACAAGATATAAAAGGAGAACTACAAACATGGCAAAATTACATAAAAGAACTTTTTGAAGATGAACGGCCGGAAGTGAAAATATCTAAAGACAACACAGGACCTTCCATAGCAACAGAAGAAGTTCATAAATCCATCTCTCTAAATAAAGACGAGAAAACTGGTCCTGATGAAATTCAAGGAGAACTTCTGAAACTTCTAGACGATAAGAGTATTGATCAATTAATTAAAATATTCAATAAAATATATATTACCGGAAAGATTTCTAGAGAACGGCTTAAATCTACCTTCATTGCTATACCAAAGAAATCTTCAGTGCAATGACTATCGTACCATAGGCCTTATGAGTCATCCTCATAAAACCTTCTTAAAAATTCTACATATGAGATTATACTCTAAATGTAAAGATGTAAGATGTAACACTCAATTTGGATTCCGAAAGGCAGCAGGAACAAGAGAGGCATTGTTTTGCATACAAGTTCTATTTCAGAGATGCAGAGATATGGACTGTGACATACATGCATGCTTTGTGGACTATCAGAAAGCTTTTGATAGAGTAAAACATAACAAGTTAATAGAAGTGTTGAAGAAGATAGATGTTGACAACAACGACCTCCGGATAATAAAAGATCTCTACTGGAATCAAACAGCACAAGTTAAAAACAAAGGTCAAAGGATGTGTGTTGTCACCACTTTTATTTACCATATACTCGGAAGAAATGTGCGGCCTGCTTTAATATTATTACTCGTGACCACATTTCCAACATCTTCAAATACCAACCCACAACTGCTACTGTTATTCCTGTTCTCAATTTTTTATTTGCTTGCAAATCGAGGCACATGATGGAAAAATGATTTTTACTGCATATGAGGCATTTGATGAATTGTCTACACATTTTTATATTATAATTGGGTTTCTAACATTCAAACATTTTTTCATTCTTTCCACTGATTTTTTAAAATCGTTTATTATTCGTATTATTTCCATGCCTTCGAAAAACTTAATGAACAAATTGTTTGCTATACCCATTAAGTTGAATCCGGCTTATTCAATTATTTGTTGCCTTCCTAGAAATCTAAAATATCAAATATCGCGAGACATCCGACGAAGGGTTCCTTTTAACCAAAAATAATCCATAGTAGCGTCTTATCCTTTGTTCTTTGTATCACCCTTCATCGTGCCCCCTTCTCTTGATAGCATTTCGCCGCCATAATACTAATGAAAATCCTTAACATCTTTCAAAAATTACCCTTTCCCTTACCTAAATAATTTGTTTTTATAGTTGAGAGAGGAGTAGAAAACATTTGTAAAAGACATGTTAAGCTCAATCGCCATATTTTGGTGTGTAGTATCTCCAGTTTAGAGATTGCCCATTCTTATTAAATCAACCTGTATCAACAATACCATTTTAATTAACTTAGTACAATCCCGGTTTTTCTGTCGTACTTTATGCTATAAAAAATGAGTTGCTGTTTAAAATTCCCAACCTAGAAATCTTTTTTAAAATTCCCACTGCCATTCATGTAAACTAATATTTTAAAAATGTTGACAAAAAACATTTTTCAGTTGGCGTAATTTACTCACAAATAGAAAATTTCCAATCGAGTTTCATATCTTACGATGGTGACAGACGTTAAGTTTCTTGGAGCCCTGACAGGAGATCGTGAAAAGTGATAAGGGCTATGCTAGGGAGCTCGAGTTCTTTCAATTGATAAAGAGGGTAAAAGTGTGCGATTTTGACATTTCTAAACCCTTATCATGAACTAGATGTGAATATTTGGTTTACTCCCTTTAGTATTGAGATACGTGATAATTTAGGAATTGGATGAACTCTGACAACTTTAATATGTGGAAAAGACACAATCTTTTTCTGTTTATTAACAAGTTACTGTTATAAATGGTTACATTTTTTAAAAATTCCATTTTTAAAATACATTAGTTACCCATAATTAATTTTATTAAGTGATTAGTATATACACGGCTAGACATCTCAAGAAGTACCTATCATGAGAGGAGTCCGACAAGGCTGTGTGCTCTACCCCTTTCAGGGAAGCCGTCGAAGACAGAACAGAAGGTATAATTGCTAATGGAATAGTCATCAACAATCTAAGATATGCGGACAGCACGGTCTAACTAGCAACAGATACAGATGATTTACAGGCACTCTTAGCAGCGGCTACAAACAATAGCCAACTTAACAGATATCAGCATAAATGTAGAAAAAGTGAAGATAGTACAAAAATACAAATATATAGGCTGCTGGCTGAATAAAAAATGGGACTTAACTCAGGAAATCAAAAGCAGAATAAAACAGGCACGAACATCTTTCAAGAACATGCAAAAAGAGCTTACCAACAGAGCTCTAAGAATTTCCTTAAGAATACGCCTGTTAACTAACCAAGAATCTTCGCCAATAGTATAGAGTAAACACCACGCACTCTTTAGGTCGGCTGTGGACAAAGTGAAAATCATGCGAATGATCGCCAATGTTTTAGAAGGACACGGCACTTAAAGACTCGGACAATGTCCATTGTATCTTCCAGTGATAAGAAAACGCTGTGGTGTCAGCAATAATCCACAAACACAGATACTTTTCTTTCCATCAAATCATACAAATGGTTAAACGCTGTTAAAATGAGCAGCTCTGACGAGGAGCTACCAGTTTCCAACCTAGAGGTTGCAAACTTTTTAAGTTTAAATTTATTGCTTGCTAAATCCGAACAAATATATCAGAAAAAATTTAAACATTTTGAATACTGGTGCCGCAAAAAAAGAACAAATATAAGGGAGGTGTTTCTAGCCTATTTTGCAGATTTATGAAAAACTTAATATTGTAAGAAAATTGCTTAAAAACAGCCGTCAGTTTGGTCAACTTAAAACAAAAATTAATAAAAAACTAGTAGACAGTGACAAAAAATAAACGACAAAGGAAGATAAGATGCAGAGATTCTTACTTGCTTTTAATTTTCTACCACCCATTTAGATGGTGCTAATTTTGAACACTTATTATAAAACTTTATTTGTTTACATTTGGTTATTTTTGTTTGTAAGTTATCCAATTAAATTAATACAAAATACCTAGTCAATGTTTTTTATGATCTCCACAATTAATAATCCTTTCATGGTTACTTTTCAGAATTAATAACTTATGAAAAAATAATACAATATCATCTTTAATAATTAAAAACATGGCATACCCTTTACTGTTTTTTTACTTTTTAACCATTATTATAGGTTAGGTTAGGTTAGGTTTTATGTGAGTGGGGCGTGGTCGCCCCTCCACCGCGACCCTTAGTAGGTCTATTGTGGCTCACCCCTAGAGGCTACAGTTCACCGTACAATCCAGCCCTTCTTACGAAGTTCATGGTTGTATAGGGTGATTTTTTTAAAATCGGTAGGTTCTAGGTTAGTGTAACCAAATATGTTGAACCTTATTCTTCCCAGGCCGGGGCATGAACATAGTATATGTTCAGCAGTTTCGTCTTCCACGCAGCAGAACCGACAGTCCGTTTGTTGGTTCAGATCTATCTTTCTGAGGTGGTATCTCAGACGACAGTGTCCCGTAAGCAGTCTTGTTAGAATACGCAGGTCATTTCTGCTCCATTCTAGGATCTGCTTAGTTGTGTTTCTCGAGGGTTGTAACGGTAAAAACGCCTTCGAGTGGGTTAGCCCTGGTAAGTCGGACCAGTACGTGAGTATTTTCCTCTCCGCCCAGTCTGAAATAATTGTTTTGGCGGCACTTGTGGTGACTCCAAAAACCGGTTCTGGTCCAGTGAACGCAGATTCGGCCCCCTGTTTTGCAAGGGTGTCGGCTTTTTCGTTTCCTTCCACCCCCTGGTGCCCAGGTACCCACAGTAGGGTCACCCTGTTGTTCGCACCAAGGTACTCTAAGGATTCGATGCAATTCCATACAAGTTTAGAATTTATCTTGTTGGAGCTCAGTGCTTTTAAAGCGGCCTGGCTGTCTGATATTATATTTATGTTTTTGTTTGCTAGAGGTCTGTTGGTCAACTCTCTTGCTCACAATTCGATAGCGAATATTTCAGCCTGAAAGATTGTGGCATACCTGCCAAGACTGGTAGATATTTCAATCTTTGGTTTCCTGCTGAAAACCATTATTATATATTTTATCTTTTTTATTGTATTGCCTTTTTGTATCTTTTTAAAACGCTGCTTATTTCTTAGAAACTATTCATTTCTTACAACTAGTATTTTACGTATATCGTATCCTATTTTTTTAATATTGTGAAAATTAAATTATTAAATAGTTAGGCCCCTCGTCCACGGAGCAACTGGTTTCTGATGAAACTGTTTTGATACCGTAGTAACAAACCAATTGGGTAGGTACTCATTTCTCATATCAGTATCCGATAATTTATTATAAAAGGCAAAGGTGCTTTTACTTTTTGACTGTGTTTGTGATAAACTGTAAAGTTTCGATTAAGGTAGAAAGAGTGGAACAAGTAAATGAATTTGTGTACTTGGGATCAAAGTTTACGAGAGATGAAAAGTATAACAGTGACATTGAGCGAAGGGTGTTGGCAGGAAAGCAAATAAATGGGGCACTGCATAGCTTTATAAGCAGCCAGAAAGTGTCAAAAAAGGCACGTCTGGCGGTGCATAGGGGTGTGTTGGTTTCTACACTTATGTATGGTAGTGAATGTTGGGTTTGTCAAAAGAAGCATGAAAATAGGATTAATGGTGTGGAGATGAGTAGTCTAAGAAGTATAGCTGGAGTGACTCGGTTGGGTAAAGTAAAGAATAGTGAGATAAGAGAACGTTGTGGTGTAAAAGAAGATTTGGTTATAAAGATAGATAAAAAAATGCTTAAATGGTTTGGACACGTAGAAAGGATGGATGAAGGAAGATTGATGAAACAAATTTATATGGCGAGTTTAAATGGACAAGTCGGTAGAGGTAGACCTCGGAGAACATATCTCGATCAAATCAACATTGGTTTGAAGAGAGACCAGGTCAAGAGTACCAACAACCGAGAGTACGAGAGTATATTAAAGGGAAAAAAAGTTAGATTATGCTATTTTAAAAATAAAGTAGCTTTATTGTACCAGTCCTATAACAGACCACGTAATTATAATTGTTCTTACAACATATAATACATTTTGTGTGTTTAAAGTACGCTGTACCAAAATGTTTTAACCTTAATAATCAGTAAGGGGGTATTTAAATTGTGAATCTTTTTTTGTTGCTTTTTTCTTTTTAAAAACTTACAGTAGTCTTAGAGTTACAATTAAATTTTTAAAAGGAATTGTAACTTATTATTTTGCATGTAACATGATGCATTGAATTCTGCTGGCAGTTTAATCTAATTAATCCGTCAATTTTAGTCGGCAATTGGTAAAATCTTTGCAAAACCTTTTCAATTAAGATTAAGACGACTCAAAGATTAAAGTTTTCCCATTTAAAACGCCACTGGAAAGATAAAAGGTAAGTTTTACTGCTACAAATAAATATTTTTAATATTACATTTAATAGAATAATTCCTAGTTCTGGATAATAAAGTGACAATTTATTCATAATATACATAAATGGTGTTGACCAGCCCAGGAGTAAAATGATGGTACACTGACGGATCAGGGTACCAGGGACGCTACGGGAAAGGTGTGTTTAGAGTATCCTGCAACCACAGGAAAAGCATACTTCTGGAAAAAAACGCCTCGGTCTTCCAGCCCAAGGTCGATGCCATACTCAGTTGTGCCACGCACTTCACAGAGTGACCAACAGTAAAATTGATATTCTCACTGACAGTCGCGCGGCCATTGGGGCCCTGGTAAATTGCACCACAACATCATCGGTGGTGTGGGACTGCATGCAGGCACTCTCTGAGTTAGCGACTGCAAATAAGGTCATTCTTACATGGGTTCCTGGGCACATAGAATAAATGGCAGCAAGGTAGCCTAAGAACCGGCAAGAAACGGGACCCTGGTGGAACCAAGAAGCCAGTTGGTCGGATTGCCAATTGCCGAAGCGAAACATGAATCCTTGAGCAAGAACTCTCAGTGAAACGTAAATTTCTTTTAGATCATGCAATAAGCTTAGCAGTGTTTTGGTTTACTTTAAAGATAAGAGATGGGTAATCTGAGAAGTATAGCTGGAGTGACTCGGTTGGATAAAGTAAAAAATAGTAAGATAAGAGAACGCTGTGGTGTAAAAGAAGATGTGGTTACAAAAATAGATGAAAGAATGCTTGGATGGTTTAGACACGTAAAAAGGATGATTGAAGGAAGATTGACGAAATAAATTTATAAGGCGAGTATGAATGGACAAGCTGGTATAGGTCGACCTCGGCGAACTTATCTTGATCAGACCAACATTTGTAAAAAATCCTGACAAATCTGCTTTTGGACACCATATAAAATTTAACAAACATAACTTTAGCCCCAACAGAAATTTAAAAATACTACACACCATAGACAATAATTACCTGAGTTTGAAAATTTCAAAAGAACTTGTCATTAACAAACACTGCTTGAACACTCAAGTAAATTTGTATGGAATTTTTTTACAGAAGTTATACTTTTGTTCGATTACCCTTCTTAGTCTGTTCATAAACAAATTTCATTCAAATTTTAATTTCTTACTTTTTTAAGTTGCATACATCACTTTCCTTATTGGCTGGTGATTAACACCAGACATATTCACATGACCTTTAAACTCTAAAATGCCTTTTCTTTAGTTTATTACATTTTATACTCAATATGTCTTTACTCACTTGTTTACTTTCTGTTCCTTGACTTGTATGTACTTAAATAAGTTTTTCCAAAATTTAAAAAATAATAATAACCAAAATTTAAATTTATTACTCTTTTAACTGTAATAAGTATTAACTTTCAAGAAGCACTGAATATGACTGATAAATCAGTTGAAACTTCTTTGCATTATTAATAAACAATACACTTTATTCAACAATCACTTCCCTTTTTATTTTACAAGTATATTTAATTAATATATATATATATATATATATATATATATATATATATATATATATATATAATTTAATTAATATATTATGTTTAAAAAACTTTTTCAATTTATTAAAAACAACTATTTATTAATTTACTTTTGTACGTTTAATTATTTATTTACAAAAAAAATCCCTTGCGATAAATATAATTTAAAGTACCGCCGGTTATTTCATTGCATATCGTTCACTTGCTCATCAAATGCAGACTGGTGTTAAATACTCTTGCCTCCGCCTCTGGAACTTCCTAGAAGCTCTTCGAAGTACCGCGATGTTTCTAGATCTTTTCGATAGGATCGCAAAAATCGTTTTGTTGATTCGAAAAACGCTAACAAACAGGCAGAGCCGGCTTGGCCAATTCACTTAAAATATTATTTTAAGGCTATTACTTAATATCTGCAAGAACGTAAATGTAAAAAAATACTTTAAAAAAAAACTACTGTTATTATTTATATTAGTTTTTCAATGTGACAATAGGTGTAGTAACCAAAATTTTAGATCGAGTATTCTAGATCAACTGTTTTGCGAATATATACTTACGAGGAGTCGTAAGTCGAAAGTCAATGAGTGAACGTTTATAATTAATCAAGCTGTGTCATCTGCAGCTCTAAAAGGGATTATTTAAATCCCAAACCACGTTAGTGGAATTACTATTGTTGGGCAACAATCAAATTGTCGATCTTTTAATAGATTTTAAGAAAAAGTCAACAATCAATTTTTTTCGGGATTTATAACCTTTTCATTAAACTGAACAGCTTCGTCGGAATATATTATTTTTTTCTGCTTTAATTTTTGAGCAGCCTTGTTAGCTTCCCACGTAAAAATGTAAGAACAATAGAAAAAATCGGGTGAGTTTAGAAAAGTTAAAAATTATTTGTATAATAGGTTACACCTAAAAACATTTGTTTATGACAGAAATAATTCAAATAAATAAAAACCTACGATGTTCCAGATTTGCTAAAATGATTCGAAAAACAAATTTTTCTTAAGAATTTTTCCACACCCAAACGCCACAGAGTAACGTCAGCTGAAACTTATTTTAGTTGTTTTTTGAGTAAAACTATCATATATAATAGAAATAAGTTATGCTGAAATGACCCGTGTAAATATATTGCAACCTCCCGGACTATCCATTTTCACTATTTTCTAACTTATATTTGGTTGATTTTAACTCTTTCAGTCATACTGTCACTCAGGAGTGACATAAACTTTAAAAAAAATTATTTTTACTGAAGTTGATCATTACTTACAAAATCTGGTGCTTTGTCTTTCCAAATACAAACGACTGACGTTCATGATATGCGCGCGCATTTTGTAGTTCGTTTAAAACAATAGTTTGACAGTTGCATGCTGGACGGTATTACGAACAAGCTACTATTATAATTGCTGAAATAGGTATAAGTTTACTCAGCATAGTCGGCAAAATGTATGCAAAGATATTGATTAAAAGAGTAACGAATGAAACTGAGAAGATGATATGGGATGTGCAAGCAAAATTTAAAATAAAAAGGAAAAGCATGGATCAAGTCTTTTCATTACGAGGCATAGTCGAAAACTTCTTGTGTCAGGTCTGTTGCGCTTTTATAGACTTGAAAAAGGCCTACGACAGAGTGGTGAGGAGTGAATTTTGGTCGACATTGTCTATGTATGGGGTAAGTGGTAGTTTATTACAAGCATTGAAATCACTTTACAAGGATTCCACTGCTTGTGTCAGGATAAACGGAGCTTGCACAAACTGGTTTAATTTCGAAAAAGGTGTGAGACAGAGATGTCTGGCTTTGCCATGACTGTTTAACTTATACATAGACGATTGTTCAAAAGATTTGAAAGAGAGTGCGTATGGATTGAAAATGAATTATTTGATCGTTAAATGCCTTCTTTACGCCGATGATCAAATCATTTTAGCGTCATCTGAAAAGGATTGCAGGCGATGGCTAGTGTTATGCATGATGCTCTAATAATCAAAGGGATAAAAATAAATGTAAGTAAAACAAAAGTAATGGTTTTTGAAAGAGAAGAAAGCATGACAAACTGTGGAGTTTCGATTGAGGGAGAAAGAGTGGAACAAGTAAATGAATTTGTGTACTTGGGATCAAAGTTTACGAGAGATGAAAAGTATAACAGTGACATTGAGCGAAGGGTGTTGGCAGGAAGACAAATGAATGGGGCACTGCATAGCTTTATGAATAGCCAGAAAGTGTCAAAAAAGGCACGTCTGGCTGTGCATAGAGGTGTGTTGGTTCCTACACTTATGTATGGTAGTGAATGATGGGTTTGGCAGAAGAAGCATAAAAATGGGATTAATGCTGCGGAGATGAGTAGGCTGAGAAGTATAGCCGGATTGACTCGGTTGGATAAAGTAAAGAATAGTGAGATAAGAGAACGCTGTGATGTAAAAGAAGATGTGGTTACAAAGATAGATAAAGGAATGCTTGGATGGTTTGGTCAAGAGTACCAACAACCGACGAGCATGTATTAGAGCACTGATGAAAGTAAAGGAAGCAAAAGATGTGTATGAGAACCGTAGCAAGTTTTAATTTGATGTCACTCACAAGGGAGTGCACAGAAATTACGAAATTTCGAGTTTCAATCTGCACTTAAAGTTGAGAAAAAAAATTAAAAACTCATTTTACACGCCACCTATAGGTGGGGGTGGATTAAGACAATTTTGTTATAGGAATGATCGTTTATAATTTCATGCGAGCAAACACTTCCTGGATTTTTTTGCATAAATTTGGAAAGTTTAGTCATATTTGAAAACCTCTTTCTAAGTGCGTGACTAAAAGGGTTAAGGGAAAAAAAGTTCAAATGCGTACGTGGGGAAAATTAAATCATAGTATCAAAAAATTTAACCTTCTTTTTATACACTTAGCATAGAATAGCATACCAGAAAATATTAATTTACGTGCATGGTCTGCTTTATTTGTTAAAAAACCTAAATCCTGACAAAAACGAAACAAAATTGCGATAAATGTTTGTTGTTGGCGCGAATACTTGTTGATAGTATATTTGAATTAAACTCAGTAATTTCACGCTACAACAAGCAGCAAAAATTGTAGCCTTAAGAAAGATAAACGATTTTTTTCTTAAAATCCACACTGAAATTTTTTCAGGGTGGTAAAAAGAGAAGCCTGTGATAACCGGAGCTCTTAATAGAGCTCTTAATATGAATATTTCCATTTTTCATTTAAATAACACGGAATTTTTTTTTGGAAGAATTTTGTTGCAAACGGATTATTGTAAGCAATATATGATTTTGTAGGAAATTAAACTACATTAATACATTTTTGTAACAAGAAAAGATTTGTTTATTTTATATTCGGCAGTTGTGTCAAAATTAATTTTTAATCATAAAATCGATAATGTTGTTGGCTGTATATGTATCCAATAAACGTGCATAATAATCATTGCTCTCGTTTTTGGCATCGGTTGTATTTTCACCCTCTCGATAATATCATGAGATATTGACAACAAAAGGGTACAATTTAATTTCCTTTACTGAAATAAAAAAATACGCAGCGCGATCGCTGGATACTGTTTTTCAAAAGCTTTTAGTTATATTGATTTCGGTCGTTAAAATTACTCACCCACACATTCGGTTTAACAAGGGAAAATTATTCACTTTTTAATTAGTAAATTTATAATCTGAATACAAAAATATCGGTGGTCTGGGTGCGACCCGAGAGGTCCACACGACTAACTTTCCAGTGGAAAAAATACCATATGTTTTGTTGTTATAATTATTTTTTTTTTTTTTAATTTAAACTACTGCATCAACCACGCAGGGTAATTAGCAATAAAAAATATATTAATGAATAATTTATATATCCTTGAGAATATGGTTATCTTTTAAAAAGTTTTGTGATCACATTTATCTTGTAGTAAAGACTTTAAATTATCTTTCAATAAACGATTTTGTCTTTCTAAAGTAAATAAAGGAAATTCAATTAAAATATGTTCCACAGTTAAACTAGTTTGACACCTAAAACAAAAAGGTTCGAAGTCACCTGCTAATAAATATTTATGTGTAGCTAACGTATGACCTATTCTCAATCTGGATAATATCACCTGATCTCGTCGATCTGGAATCACAGTTTTCCACGGTAGCACTGAACTTTTTACTCTAGAAAATTTGGAGGTCGAACGGTTCCATTCAGACTGCCACGCACTTTGCATAACACTCATTAAGTATGGATTAAAGTCCAGATGAATTGATTCCTGGATATCAACTGCATTGGCACTGGATACTTCTGATTTAGCTAAATTATTAGCTCTCTCGTTTCCTTCTATTCCTGTGTGAGATGGTACCCATACAAATCGAACAGAAATACTTTTTTGGTATATTTTCCCTAATTCCTGTTTATTGAGTAAAAGAACTGGATGCTTTGGATACACTTGTTTTAGTCCTATTGTGGCGCTTAGAGAATCAGTTATTATTATGTACTTACTAAATTGTTATTCATTAATATATTTAATAGCGTAAAGTATCGCTGTAAGTTTCGCCGTACATACTGTTGATAAACACAAAACTAAGAATGTTACGCTGCTATGTGTTTTTCGTGTTACTATACGAAGTGGAGTGGACACTGACAGAAACAATGACAAAAAAGATCAAAGCATTCGAGATGTGGCTCTATAGAAGGATGCTAAGGGTATCATGAACAGAGCATGGAACTAACATTGAAGTCATTACAAGAATTTAAAGGGAAAAAAGAAATGAAAACAATTAAAAAAAAAACTACAATATTTAGGCCACATCAAGCGAAATAAAAACAGATATAATTTTTTGCAGTGAATATTACAAGTGAAAGTAAAAGAAAAAAAAAGGGCCGAAAAGGAAAGGATCTTATGGCTAAAAAATTTAAAAACTTGGTTCTCCATGACAACCACCGAACTATTCCGACATCTGTAAAGAAAGTAAGATTAGCCAATATGATAGCCAACGTCTGGAACAGATAGGCACCTGATAAAGAAGATTTTTCGTGGTTGTATCATCATTGTGAAACATTTCACCGTTTTCTACTCCTACATACATACATACATAAAGTCACGCCTTTTTCCCATAGGGGTAGGCAGAGACCACTTCCTTCCACTTGCTACGGTTCGTACACACATCTTTTGCTTCCTCTACTTTCATCAGTGCTCTCATACATGCTCTTCGGTTGTTGGTACCCTTGACCTGGCCTTTCTTCAAAACAATGTTGATCTGATCGAGATATGTTCTCCGAGGTCGACCTCTACCGATTTGCCCATTCACACTCGCCTTATAAATTTGTTTCGTCAATCTTCCTTCATCCATCCTTTCTACGTGTCCAAACCATCTAAGCATTCCTTTATCTATCTTTGTGACCACATCTTCTTTTACACCACAGCGTTTTCTTATCTCACTATTCTTAACTTTCTCCAACCGAGTCACTCCAGCTATACTTCTCAGACTACTCATCTCCGCAGCATTAATCCTATTTTCATGCTTCTTCTGCCAAACCCAACATTTACTACCATACATAAGTGTAGGAACCAACACACCTCTATGCACCGCCAGACGTGCCTTTTTTTGACACTTTCTGGCTATTCATAAAGTTATGCAGTGCCCCATTCATTTGTTTTCCTACCAACACCCTTCGCTCAATGTCACTGTCATACTTTTCATCTCTAGTAAATTTTGAACCCAAGTACACAAATTCATTAACTTGTTCCACCCATATTTTCAGAAAAGCGGTCTAAGTGGCTGTTAAAGATATGCACTTTTATACTGCAACTAAGGTTTTTAAAGTTAGTAAGCTTAATGTTCAATAGCTCTTAATAGTTCTTAGCTTTAAAGTTACCCAAGAAGTCTTTAACAACTAAGACAAAGAACTCCAGGCACTGCATTTAAATTATATAATCGAGTTGACAAAATTGGGCTCATTTATGAGGTGTCTTAAAAAGCTACCTTATCATCAGCCCAAAATAAACATATAATTGGGGCAAAATGATTTTTCTCGGGAAAAAAGGCGTATAACTGATGCTTTTTTTGCCAACAGCCATGTTTTTGCTCAAAGGCTAGTCTTTTTTTATCCAGTGGTCATGTTTAGCTCTGATATCCCAACGACACCAGAAACATGGGTATTTTGTGCAACTATCTTGTTGGCCAAAACCATTTTGAGACCAACACAAACTGTCCACTTAAGCTCGGTAAACTTGATTTTGTTATGACAAATGCAATGGTCTTATACACAATTGTAATTACTTACAGAAAAAGTTAGCAAAAGAATTGAGATAAAAAGCACAGAGAAGAGGTAAAAAAACTTGAGCACACCACACTAAAAAGCAAAAATTGTAAGATTGTAACTTTTTATTAGGCAAGCGATAATGCCTGATAAAAAGCCTCTTCTTTTTTACAATTATTTACAATTTTTTAACTGGAGTGGAAATGTCACTGAAAATATGGACTTGGTCAAAAACGATAGATCATTAGTTGGAAAAATCATAGCTTAAAAATGGTAGATAATAAAAAGAAAATGTTTGCAAATTTCGAATCAGCTCAGCAAAACCCCAGAACAGGTGTTAGAGATTAGTTGCAAGCTGTCATCAAAATAAGACAACCCTAAAAGCATGTAACGAAAAGGAAAGTTAACTCGTTACATTGAATACCTACTGTAAGGAACAATAAAATTGTTAAAAAATAAACGATATTTTAAAAATCAAAATAAAAACCACTGCAAAATTTAGTTGCTTACCAATACATTAAAAAATCTCAATTGCAATTGTCGTAAATAGCCTTGAAAAAAGCTTTCACACAATTTTGCAACGTCGGCAGTTTTTAAAAAGTCTCGAGTCTCTTTGTTGCTCTATTTCGCGCTACTTCATCGACATCATCAGCAGAGATATAGGCACGAACGGCACGTTACTCACGATTTTGAAATATTTTACCACGCGATTTTTTTGAGGTAAATTATGATAACATCCTGACATACGTTTTCTTATCAGCAGTTTCCACTATGTATTGCATGTTTAAAAAGAGATTAAGGAAATTTTCAGCTCTAAATAAAAACAATTTAATATTTATTTAAACAAACTATTATTACAAGTTAACGGGCTATAATGTATAGATTAAAATTTAGTGTCATGGAAACTATGTCTTTAACTGATTTTTTATTTAAAATAAAAGGATTAAATGGTGGGAAGAACTACCCTGCGAAAACTTAAAAGGTAATTGCTCATGTAATTAAAATAATAAAAAGCTATGACAAACATGGTTTGCAAATTCCATGAAAAGTAATTGTTTCCGAATATTGGCTGCCACAGGAATATCAAAAAGGTATTTCGCAGTGGTCGCGATCAGGTTTAAGGAGTAAAAACAAGTAGGCCACCTTGTATTTTATCGCTCTATAGGCTTTATTTCAGACGAAAGCAAAAACAAAGAAATACATATACGAGTAATCTTCCTGTACAGAGCAGAAATGTGGTGCTGGCGTTGTATATTGCGGATTTCATGGACAAAAAAAAGCACCAATGCATCTGTATTAAAGGAACTGAAGGTCAAAGACAGATTGTCCACAATATGTCGCCGACGAATTCTAAAATACTTTGGACACACTGCAAGACAAGAGGGAGACAACCTAGAAAAATTGATAGTACAGGGAAAGGTGGAAGGTAAACGGCCGAGAGGCAGGTCACCTGTTGGATGGATAACTTGTAGTTAGGTTACAGCCAGGCTGCTTTAAAAGCACTGAGCTTCAACAGGATAAATTCTTAACTTGTATGGAATTGCATCGAATCCCTGGAGTACCTTGATGCGAACAACAGAGTAACCCTGCTGTGAATACCTTGGCACCAGGGGATGAAGGGGAACGAAAAAGCCGACACCCTTGCACAACAGGGGGCTGAATCTGCGTTCTCTGGACCAGAATCGGTTTTGGGAGTCACTACAAGTGCAGCATTTGAGATGTGGGCCTATAGGCGAATACTAAAAGTAGCGTGGACAGAAAAAGTTCGCAATTTCGAGATACTTGCGAGAGTACAGAAGAACACCGAAATTATTGTCACCGCTAAGAAACGGAAATTAGAATATTTTGGGCACGTGATAAGAGGCAAAAAATATTGTTTGCTCCAGAATATATTGCAAGGCAAGATAGCGGGTAGACGAGCTCCAGGTAGAAGAAAGACATCCTGGATAAAGAATCTTCAAAACTGGTTTGACGTGAGTCCCAGCACGTTGTTTAGACTGGAATTTGACAAGATAAAAATAGCCATGATGTTCACCAACGTTCTGAATGGATCTGGTACTTGAGAAGAAGAACTGGTCCGATATACCAGGGTTAACTCACTCGAAGGCGTTCATACATAAACCCTCAAAAATAACAACTAAGCAGATCCTAGAATGGAGCAGGAATGACCTGCGAATTCTAATGGTACTGCTTACAGGACACTGTCGTCTAAGATACCACCTCGGAAGGATAGGTCTGAATCAACAAACGGATTGTCGGTTTTGCTGCGTGGAAGACGAAACTGCTGAACATATACTATGATCATGCCCATGCTTGGGAAGAATAAGGATTAAAATATTTGGTTTTACCAACCTAGAACCTACTGATTTTAAGAAAATCTCACCCGATACAACCATGAACTTCGTGAGAAGGGCTGGATTGTGCGGTGAACTGTAACCTCTAGGGGTGAGCCACAATAGACCTACTAAAGGTCGCAGTGGAGGGGCGACCTACGCCTCACTCACATGATACCTAACCTAACCTAGTAAGGTTGGATTGGGTATTTACTTTAGTTTTTATTAAAAAATAGTTTGTACATTTTTTTATTAGATATATGGTTTTAATGTTATAAAAAGACACCAAAATTAGCGTGAAGCGTTGTGTAATTTTTTGCATTATTTGTTTCAGGTGAGTGTGGATCATTTGTGATAGGATATTCCGATGGATCAGGTAAAACTTTTTCATTGTTTCAGAAATACAAATGGATATTTCCTGGTAAAAAAATAACTTTTCACAATTTTTTTTCTGCAATGAATTTAAATTTTAAGTCAATAAAGAGACAAAACTCTTAATTAACATTTAAATTAAAATTTTTTTTATTAAAAACACATTTTTATATAGTTATGGAAAGTAAAAAAATATAGACAACCCATAACAAATCTCTAAATCCCTAAATGGCTATAGATATGGCAGATGTTTGGCCTGAGGCTCTTTTAGACACGTTTCTTCTAACAAAGAAACAAAAAAATTTGTTAGTTTGTCACTTTCCGTAGCTATAAAATATAATTTTTCTTTGCTTCGAAGGGTTAGTGATTATGTGAGGATTCAATTTTAAATACGTCATTTATTGCCGATTGATGTTTACAGATTTTTTCCCAGTTGCCAACAGGTCATAAACATATGCCGATACTCGTATCCACAAAATAATTTAAAAAAGGATCAGAAGCACTTATAACTGAATATTTATTATGGCATCTAATATCCTTTGTTTATAATAATTACTAAAGGTACTTGTCATAAAATCTACCAGCTAAATAAGGCTATATGCCTTAGTTCTTTCAAGAGGTATGTCTTTGAACAGCCAAAACATTACTTCAACATAATTGTACATAATTGTATTAGTGCCACGAGTCCTGAGATTTTTCCGATATATATATATATATTTTTTAAATTTTGGATAATTTTGGCAAGATTTCTTTAGGGCTTTGATATTTTCTTGTACATCTTTTTCTTTTGATGACAATGAAACTGCCTTGAACATATTAAATAGGCTTTGGCGCTGGTCTTTTTTAACGCCATTATGCGTACTTAATAGCCATTTCCAAAGTGCTTTAAGCACGTAAATCCATAATAAAAAATACCTCTGGAAAATCACAGACAATTTACTATGTCGTTTTTCCGCGTAGGTACGTCCTTCAAGCGGAAAGTAGCACTCGATAGCGCCAGACGGACTCCCAGCCCGCGTGTTACATTCAAAAATTCGAACAGGCATCCGAATGGCGATGCCATGTGTTACTTACCTCCATGCCTCCCGGCACCACTTCACCACGTCGTGTCATCTGGTCTTTAGTCAGACTATGCATCACCCAGAGAGAACAAACTTTCGTCACGTGCAAATGATTGTTTAGATTCTAACAAATTGCTTGTGCTTGTATCACCCTTCATCGTGCCCCCTTCTCTTGATAGCATTTCGCCGCCATAATACTAATGAAAATCCTTAACATCTTTCAAAAATTACCCTTTCCCTTACCTAAATAATTTGTTTTTATAGTTGAGAGAGGAGTAGAAAACATTTGTAAAAGACATGTTAAGCTCAATCGCCATATTTTGGTGTGTAGTATCTCCAGTTTAGAGATTGCCCATTCTTATTAAATCAACCTGTATCAACAATACCATTTTAATTAACTTAGTACAATCCCGGTTTTTCTGTCGTACTTTATGCTATAAAAAATGAGTTGCTGTTTAAAATTCCCAACCTAGAAATCTTTTTTAAAATTCCCACTGCCATTCATGTAAACTAATATTTTAAAAATGTTGACAAAAAACATTTTTCAGTTGGCGTAATTTACTCACAAATAGAAAATTTCCAATCGAGTTTCATATCTTACGATGGTGACAGACGTTAAGTTTCTTGGAGCCCTGACAGGAGATCGTGAAAAGTGATAAGGGCTATGCTAGGGAGCTCGAGTTCTTTCAATTGATAAAGAGGGTAAAAGTGTGCGATTTTGACATTTCTAAACCCTTATCATGAACTAGATGTGAATATTTGGTTTACTCCCTTTAGTATTGAGATACGTGATAATTTAGGAATTGGATGAACTCTGACAACTTTAATATGTGGAAAAGACACAATCTTTTTCTGTTTATTAACAAGTTACTGTTATAAATGGTTACATTTTTTAAAAATTCCATTTTTAAAATACATTAGTTACCCATAATTAATTTTATTAAGTGATTAGTATATACACGGCTAGACATCTCAAGAAGCACCTATCATGAGAGGAGTCCGACAAGGCTGTGTGCTCTACCCCTTTCAGGGAAGCCGTCGAAGACAGAACAGAAGGTATAATTGCTAATGGAATAGTCATCAACAATCTAAGATATGCGGACAGCACGGTCTAACTAGCAACAGATACAGATGATTTACAGGCACTCTTAGCAGCGGCTACAAACAATAGCCAACTTAACAGATATCAGCATAAATGTAGAAAAAGTGAAGATAGTACAAAAATACAAATATATAGGCTGCTGGCTGAATAAAAAATGGGACTTAACTCAGGAAATCAAAAGCAGAATAAAACAGGCACGAACATCTTTCAAGAACATGCAAAAAGAGCTTACCAACAGAGCTCTAAGAATTTCCTTAAGAATACGCCTGTTAACTAACCAAGAATCTTCGCCAATAGTATAGAGTAAACACCACGCACTCTTTAGGTCGGCTGTGGACAAAGTGAAAATCATGCGAATGATCGCCAATGTTTTAGAAGGACACGGCACTTAAAGACTCGGACAATGTCCATTGTATCTTCCAGTGATAAGAAAACGCTGTGGTGTCAGCAATAATCCACAAACACAGATACTTTTCTTTCCATCAAATCATACAAATGGTTAAACGCTGTTAAAATGAGCAGCTCTGACGAGGAGCTACCAGTTTCCAACCTAGAGGTTGCAAACTTTTTAAGTTTAAATTTATTGCTTGCTAAATCCGAACAAATATATCAGAAAAAATTTAAACATTTTGAATACTGGTGCCGCAAAAAAAGAACAAATATAAGGGAGGTGTTTCTAGCCTATTTTGCAGATTTATGAAAAACTTAATATTGTAAGAAAATTGCTTAAAAACAGCCGTCAGTTTGGTCAACTTAAAACAAAAATTAATAAAAAACTAGTAGACAGTGACAAAAAATAAACGACAAAGGAAGATAAGATGCAGAGATTCTTACTTGCTTTTAATTTTCTACCACCCATTTAGATGGTGCTAATTTTGAACACTTATTATAAAACTTTATTTGTTTACATTTGGTTATTTTTGTTTGTAAGTTATCCAATTAAATTAATACAAAATACCTAGTCAATGTTTTTTATGATCTCCACAATTAATAATCCTTTCATGGTTACTTTTCAGAATTAATAACTTATGAAAAAATAATACAATATCATCTTTAATAATTAAAAACATGGCATACCCTTTACTGTTTTTTTACTTTTTAACCATTATTATAGGTTAGGTTAGGTTAGGTTTTATGTGAGTGGGGCGTGGTCGCCCCTCCACCGCGACCCTTAGTAGGTCTATTGTGGCTCACCCCTAGAGGCTACAGTTCACCGTACAATCCAGCCCTTCTTACGAAGTTCATGGTTGTATAGGGTGATTTTTTTAAAATCGGTAGGTTCTAGGTTAGTGTAACCAAATATGTTGAACCTTATTCTTCCCAGGCCGGGGCATGAACATAGTATATGTTCAGCAGTTTCGTCTTCCACGCAGCAGAACCGACAGTCCGTTTGTTGGTTCAGATCTATCTTTCTGAGGTGGTATCTCAGACGACAGTGTCCCGTAAGCAGTCTTGTTAGAATACGCAGGTCATTTCTGCTCCATTCTAGGATCTGCTTAGTTGTGTTTCTCGAGGGTTGTAACGGTAAAAACGCCTTCGAGTGGGTTAGCCCTGGTAAGTCGGACCAGTACGTGAGTATTTTCCTCTCCGCCCAGTCCGAAATAATTGTTTTGGCGGCACTTGTGGTGACTCCAAAAACCGGTTCTGGTCCAGTGAACGCAGATTCGGCCCCCTGTTTTGCAAGGGTGTCGGCTTTTTCGTTTCCTTCCACCCCCTGGTGCCCAGGTACCCACAGTAGGGTCACCCTGTTGTTCGCACCAAGGTACTCTAAGGATTCGATGCAATTCCATACAAGTTTAGAATTTATCTTGTTGGAGCTCAGTGCTTTTAAAGCGGCCTGGCTGTCTGATATTATATTTATGTTTTTGTTTGCTAGAGGTCTGTTGGTCAACTCTCTTGCACACAATTCGATAGCGAATATTTCAGCCTGAAAGATTGTGGCATACCTGCCAAGACTGGTAGATATTTCAATCTTTGGTTTCCTGCTGAAAACCATTATTATATATTTTATCTTTTTTATTGTATTGCCTTTTTGTATCTTTTTAAAACGCTGCTTATTTCTTAGAAACTATTCATTTCTTACAACTAGTATTTTACGTATATCGTATCCTATTTTTTTAATATTGTGAAAATTAAATTATTAAATAGTTAGGCCCCTCGTCCACGGAGCAACTGGTTTCTGATGAAACTGTTTTGATACCGTAGTAACAAACCAATTGGGTAGGTACTCATTTCTCATATCAGTATCCGATAATTTATTATAAAAGGCAAAGGTGCTTTTACTTTTTGACTGTGTTTGTGATAAACTGTAAAGTTTCGATTAAGGTAGAAAGAGTGGAACAAGTAAATGAATTTGTGTACTTGGGATCAAAGTTTACGAGAGATGAAAAGTATAACAGTGACATTGAGCGAAGGGTGTTGGCAGGAAAGCAAATAAATGGGGCACTGCATAGCTTTATAAGCAGCCAGAAAGTGTCAAAAAAGGCACGTCTGGCGGTGCATAGGGGTGTGTTGGTTTCTACACTTATGTATGGTAGTGAATGTTGGGTTTGTCAAAAGAAGCATGAAAATAGGATTAATGGTGTGGAGATGAGTAGTCTAAGAAGTATAGCTGGAGTGACTCGGTTGGGTAAAGTAAAGAATAGTGAGATAAGAGAACGTTGTGGTGTAAAAGAAGATTTGGTTATAAAGATAGATAAAGAAATGCTTAAATGGTTTGGACACGTAGAAAGGATGGATGAAGGAAGATTGATGAAACAAATTTATATGGCGAGTTTAAATGGACAAGTCGGTAGAGGTAGACCTCGGAGAACATATCTCGATCAAATCAACATTGGTTTGAAGAGAGACCAGGTCAAGAGTACCAACAACCGAGAGTACGAGAGTATATTAAAGGGAAAAAAAGTTAGATTATGCTATTTTAAAAATAAAGTAGCTTTATTGTACCAGTCCTATAACAGACCACGTAATTATAATTGTTCTTACAACATATAATACATTTTGTGTGTTTAAAGTACGCTGTACCAAAATGTTTTAACCCTAATAATCAGTAAGGAGGTATTTAAATTGTGAATCTTTTTTTGTTGCTTTTTTCTTTTTAAAAACTTACAGTAGTCTTAGAGTTACAATTAAATTTTTAAAAGGAATTGTAACTTATTATTTTGCATGTAACATGATGCATTGAATTCTGCTGGCAGTTTAATCTAATTAATCCGTCAATTTTAGTCGGCAATTGGTAAAATCTTTGCAAAACCTTTTCAATTAAGATTAAGACGACTCAAAGATTAAAGTTTTCCCATTTAAAACGCCACTGGAAAGATAAAAGGTAAGTTTTACTGCTACAAATAAATATTTTTAATATTACATTTAATAGAATAATTCCTAGTTCTGGATAATAAAGTGACAATTTATTCATAATATACATAAATGGTGTTGACCAGCCCAGGAGTAAAATGATGGTACACTGACGGATCAGGGTACCAGGGACGCTACGGGAAAGGTGTGTTTAGAGTATCCTGCAACCACAGGAAAAGCATACTTCTGGAAAAAAACGCCTCGGTCTTCCAGCCCAAGGTCGATGCCATACTCAGTTGTGCCACGCACTTCACAGAGTGACCAACAGTAAAATTGATATTCTCACTGACAGTCGCGCGGCCATTGGGGCCCTGGTAAATTGCACCACAACATCATCGGTGGTGTGGGACTGCATGCAGGCACTCTCTGAGTTAGCGACTGCAAATAAGGTCATTCTTACATGGGTTCCTGGGCACATAGAATAAATGGCAGCAAGGTAGCCTAAGAACCGGCAAGAAACGGGACCCTGGTGGAACCAAGAAGCCAGTTGGTCGGATTGCCAATTGCCGAAGCGAAACATGAATCCTTGAGCAAGAACTCTCAGTGAAACGTAAATTTCTTTTAGATCATGCAATAAGCTTAGCAGTGTTTTGGTTTACTTTAAAGATAAGAGATGGGTAATCTGAGAAGTATAGCTGGAGTGACTCGGTTGGATAAAGTAAAAAATAGTAAGATAAGAGAACGCTGTGGTGTAAAAGAAGATGTGGTTACAAAAATAGATGAAAGAATGCTTGGATGGTTTAGACACGTAAAAAGGATGATTGAAGGAAGATTGACGAAATAAATTTATAAGGCGAGTATGAATGGACAAGCTGGTATAGGTCGACCTCGGCGAACTTATCTTGATCAGACCAACATTTGTAAAAAATCCAGACAAATCTGCTTTTGGACACCATATAAAATTTAACAAACATAACTTTAGCCCCAACAGAAATTTAAAAATACTACACACCATAGACAATAATTACCTGAGTTTGAAAATTTCAAAAGAACTTGTCATTAACAAACACTGCTTGAACACTCAAGTAAATTTGTATGGAATTTTTTTACAGAAGTTATACTTTTGTTCGATTACCCTTCTTAGTCTGTTCATAAACAAATTTCATTCAAATTTTAATTTCTTACTTTTTTAAGTTGCATACATCACTTTCCTTATTGGCTGGTGATTAACACCAGACATATTCACATGACCTTTAAACTCTAAAATGCCTTTTCTTTAGTTTATTACATTTTATACTCAATATGTCTTTACTCACTTGTTTACTTTCTGTTCCTTGACTTGTATGTACTTAAATAAGTTTTTCCAAAATTTAAAAAATAATAATAACCAAAATTTAAATTTATTACTCTTTTAACTGTAATAAGTATTAACTTTCAAGAAGCACTGAATATGACTGATAAATCAGTTGAAACTTCTTTGCATTATTAATAAACAATACACTTTATTCAACAATCACTTCCCTTTTTATTTTACAAGTATATTTAATTAATATATATATATATATATATATATATATATATATATATATATATATATAATTTAATTAATATATTATGTTTAAAAAACTTTTTCAATTTATTAAAAACAACTATTTATTAATTTACTTTTGTACGTTTAATTATTTATTTACAAAAAAAATCCCTTGCGATAAATATAATTTAAAGTACCGCCGGTTATTTCATTGCATATCGTTCACTTGCTCATCAAATGCAGACTGGTGTTAAATACTCTTGCCTCCGCCTCTGGAACTTCCTAGAAGCTCTTCGAAGTACCGCGATGTTTCTAGATCTTTTCGATAGGATCGCAAAAATCGTTTTGTTGATTCGAAAAACGCTAACAAACAGGCAGAGCCGGCTTGGCCAATTCACTTAAAATATTATTTTAAGGCTATTACTTAATATCTGCAAGAACGTAAATGTAAAAAAATACTTTAAAAAAAAACTACTGTTATTATTTATATTAGTTTTTCAATGTGACAATAGGTGTAGTAACCAAAATTTTAGATCGAGTATTCTAGATCAACTGTTTTGCGAATATATACTTACGAGGAGTCGTAAGTCGAAAGTCAATGAGTGAACGTTTATAATTAATCAAGCTGTGTCATCTGCAGCTCTAAAAGGGATTATTTAAATCCCAAACCACGTTAGTGGAATTACTATTGTTGGGCAACAATCAAATTGTCGATCTTTTAATAGATTTTAAGAAAAAGTCAACAATCAATTTTTTTCGGGATTTATAACCTTTTCATTAAACTGAACAGCTTCGTCGGAATATATTATTTTTTTCTGCTTTAATTTTTGAGCAGCCTTGTTAGCTTCCCACGTAAAAATGTAAGAACAATAGAAAAAATCGGGTGAGTTTAGAAAAGTTAAAAATTATTTGTATAATAGGTTACACCTAAAAACATTTGTTTATGACAGAAATAATTCAAATAAATAAAAACCTACGATGTTCCAGATTTGCTAAAATGATTCGAAAAACAAATTTTTCTTAAGAATTTTTCCACACCCAAACGCCACAGAGTAACGTCAGCTGAAACTTATTTTAGTTGTTTTTTGAGTAAAACTATCATATATAATAGAAATAAGTTATGCTGAAATGACCCGTGTAAATATATTGCAACCTCCCGGACTATCCATTTTCACTATTTTCTAACTTATATTTGGTTGATTTTAACTCTTTCAGTCATACTGTCACTCAGGAGTGACATAAACTTTAAAAAAAATTATTTTTACTGAAGTTGATCATTACTTACAAAATCTGGTGCTTTGTCTTTCCAAATACAAACGACTGACGTTCATGATATGCGCGCGCATTTTGTAGTTCGTTTAAAACAATAGTTTGACAGTTGCATGCTGGACGGTATTACGAACAAGCTACTATTATAATTGCTGAAATAGGTATAAGTTTACTCAGCATAGTCGGCAAAATGTATGCAAAGATATTGATTAAAAGAGTAACGAATGAAACTGAGAAGATGATATGGGATGTGCAAGCAAAATTTAAAATAAAAAGGAAAAGCATGGATCAAGTCTTTTCATTACGAGGCATAGTCGAAAACTTCTTGTGTCAGGTCTGTTGCGCTTTTATAGACTTGAAAAAGGCCTACGACAGAGTGGTGAGGAGTGAATTTTGGTCGACATTGTCTATGTATGGGGTAAGTGGTAGTTTATTACAAGCATTGAAATCACTTTACAAGGATTCCACTGCTTGTGTCAGGATAAACGGAGCTTGCACAAACTGGTTTAATTTCGAAAAAGGTGTGAGACAGAGATGTCTGGCTTTGCCATGACTGTTTAACTTATACATAGACGATTGTTCAAAAGATTTGAAAGAGAGTGCGTATGGATTGAAAATGAATTATTTGATCGTTAAATGCCTTCTTTACGCCGATGATCAAATCATTTTAGCGTCATCTGAAAAGGATTGCAGGCGATGGCTAGTGTTATGCATGATGCTCTAATAATCAAAGGGATAAAAATAAATGTAAGTAAAACAAAAGTAATGGTTTTTGAAAGAGAAGAAAGCATGACAAACTGTGGAGTTTCGATTGAGGGAGAAAGAGTGGAACAAGTAAATGAATTTGTGTACTTGGGATCAAAGTTTACGAGAGATGAAAAGTATAACAGTGACATTGAGCGAAGGGTGTTGGCAGGAAGACAAATGAATGGGGCACTGCATAGCTTTATGAATAGCCAGAAAGTGTCAAAAAAGGCACGTCTGGCTGTGCATAGAGGTGTGTTGGTTCCTACACTTATGTATGGTAGTGAATGATGGGTTTGGCAGAAGAAGCATAAAAATGGGATTAATGCTGCGGAGATGAGTAGGCTGAGAAGTATAGCCGGATTGACTCGGTTGGATAAAGTAAAGAATAGTGAGATAAGAGAACGCTGTGATGTAAAAGAAGATGTGGTTACAAAGATAGATAAAGGAATGCTTGGATGGTTTGGTCAAGAGTACCAACAACCGACGAGCATGTATTAGAGCACTGATGAAAGTAAAGGAAGCAAAAGATGTGTATGAGAACCGTAGCAAGTTTTAATTTGATGTCACTCACAAGGGAGTGCACAGAAATTACGAAATTTCGAGTTTCAATCTGCACTTAAAGTTGAGAAAAAAAATTAAAAACTCATTTTACACGCCACCTATAGGTGGGGGTGGATTAAGACAATTTTGTTATAGGAATGATCGTTTATAATTTCATGCGAGCAAACACTTCCTGGATTTTTTTGCATAAATTTGGAAAGTTTAGTCATATTTGAAAACCTCTTTCTAAGTGCGTGACTAAAAGGGTTAAGGGAAAAAAAGTTCAAATGCGTACGTGGGGAAAATTAAATCATAGTATCAAAAAATTTAACCTTCTTTTTATACACTTAGCATAGAATAGCATACCAGAAAATATTAATTTACGTGCATGGTCTGCTTTATTTGTTAAAAAACCTAAATCCTGACAAAAACGAAACAAAATTGCGATAAATGTTTGTTGTTGGCGCGAATACTTGTTGATAGTATATTTGAATTAAACTCAGTAATTTCACGCTACAACAAGCAGCAAAAATTGTAGCCTTAAGAAAGATAAACGATTTTTTTCTTAAAATCCACACTGAAATTTTTTCAGGGTGGTAAAAAGAGAAGCCTGTGATAACCGGAGCTCTTAATAGAGCTCTTAATATGAATATTTCCATTTTTCATTTAAATAACACGGAATTTTTTTTTGGAAGAATTTTGTTGCAAACGGATTATTGTAAGCAATATATGATTTTGTAGGAAATTAAACTACATTAATACATTTTTGTAACAAGAAAAGATTTGTTTATTTTATATTCGGCAGTTGTGTCAAAATTAATTTTTAATCATAAAATCGATAATGTTGTTGGCTGTATATGTATCCAATAAACGTGCATAATAATCATTGCTCTCGTTTTTGGCATCGGTTGTATTTTCACCCTCTCGATAATATCATGAGATATTGACAACAAAAGGGTACAATTTAATTTCCTTTACTGAAATAAAAAAATACGCAGCGCGATCGCTGGATACTGTTTTTCAAAAGCTTTTAGTTATATTGATTTCGGTCGTTAAAATTACTCACCCACACATTCGGTTTAACAAGGGAAAATTATTCACTTTTTAATTAGTAAATTTATAATCTGAATACAAAAATATCGGTGGTCTGGGTGCGACCCGAGAGGTCCACACGACTAACTTTCCAGTGGAAAAAATACCATATGTTTTGTTGTTATAATTATTTTTTTTTTTTTTAATTTAAACTACTGCATCAACCACGCAGGGTAATTAGCAATAAAAAATATATTAATGAATAATTTATATATCCTTGAGAATATGGTTATCTTTTAAAAAGTTTTGTGATCACATTTATCTTGTAGTAAAGACTTTAAATTATCTTTCAATAAACGATTTTGTCTTTCTAAAGTAAATAAAGGAAATTCAATTAAAATATGTTCCACAGTTAAACTAGTTTGACACCTAAAACAAAAAGGTTCGAAGTCACCTGCTAATAAATATTTATGTGTAGCTAACGTATGACCTATTCTCAATCTGGATAATATCACCTGATCTCGTCGATCTGGAATCACAGTTTTCCACGGTAGCACTGAACTTTTTACTCTAGAAAATTTGGAGGTCGAACGGTTCCATTCAGACTGCCACGCACTTTGCATAACACTCATTAAGTATGGATTAAAGTCCAGATGAATTGATTCCTGGATATCAACTGCATTGGCACTGGATACTTCTGATTTAGCTAAATTATTAGCTCTCTCGTTTCCTTCTATTCCTGTGTGAGATGGTACCCATACAAATCGAACAGAAATACTTTTTTGGTATATTTTCCCTAATTCCTGTTTATTGAGTAAAAGAACTGGATGCTTTGGATACACTTGTTTTAGTCCTATTGTGGCGCTTAGAGAATCAGTTATTATTATGTACTTACTAAATTGTTATTCATTAATATATTTAATAGCGTAAAGTATCGCTGTAAGTTTCGCCGTACATACTGTTGATAAACACAAAACTAAGAATGTTACGCTGCTATGTGTTTTTCGTGTTACTATACGAAGTGGAGTGGACACTGACAGAAACAATGACAAAAAAGATCAAAGCATTCGAGATGTGGCTCTATAGAAGGATGCTAAGGGTATCATGAACAGAGCATGGAACTAACATTGAAGTCATTACAAGAATTTAAAGGGAAAAAAGAAATGAAAACAATTAAAAAAAAAACTACAATATTTAGGCCACATCAAGCGAAATAAAAACAGATATAATTTTTTGCAGTGAATATTACAAGTGAAAGTAAAAGAAAAAAAAAGGGCCGAAAAGGAAAGGATCTTATGGCTAAAAAATTTAAAAACTTGGTTCTCCATGACAACCACCGAACTATTCCGACATCTGTAAAGAAAGTAAGATTAGCCAATATGATAGCCAACGTCTGGAACAGATAGGCACCTGATAAAGAAGATTTTTCGTGGTTGTATCATCATTGTGAAACATTTCACCGTTTTCTACTCCTACATACATACATACATAAAGTCACGCCTTTTTCCCATAGGGGTAGGCAGAGACCACTTCCTTCCACTTGCTACGGTTCGTACACACATCTTTTGCTTCCTCTACTTTCATCAGTGCTCTCATACATGCTCTTCGGTTGTTGGTACCCTTGACCTGGCCTTTCTTCAAAACAATGTTGATCTGATCGAGATATGTTCTCCGAGGTCGACCTCTACCGATTTGCCCATTCACACTCGCCTTATAAATTTGTTTCGTCAATCTTCCTTCATCCATCCTTTCTACGTGTCCAAACCATCTAAGCATTCCTTTATCTATCTTTGTGACCACATCTTCTTTTACACCACAGCGTTTTCTTATCTCACTATTCTTAACTTTCTCCAACCGAGTCACTCCAGCTATACTTCTCAGACTACTCATCTCCGCAGCATTAATCCTATTTTCATGCTTCTTCTGCCAAACCCAACATTTACTACCATACATAAGTGTAGGAACCAACACACCTCTATGCACCGCCAGACGTGCCTTTTTTTGACACTTTCTGGCTATTCATAAAGTTATGCAGTGCCCCATTCATTTGTTTTCCTACCAACACCCTTCGCTCAATGTCACTGTCATACTTTTCATCTCTAGTAAATTTTGAACCCAAGTACACAAATTCATTAACTTGTTCCACCCATATTTTCAGAAAAGCGGTCTAAGTGGCTGTTAAAGATATGCACTTTTATACTGCAACTAAGGTTTTTAAAGTTAGTAAGCTTAATGTTCAATAGCTCTTAATAGTTCTTAGCTTTAAAGTTACCCAAGAAGTCTTTAACAACTAAGACAAAGAACTCCAGGCACTGCATTTAAATTATATAATCGAGTTGACAAAATTGGGCTCATTTATGAGGTGTCTTAAAAAGCTACCTTATCATCAGCCCAAAATAAACATATAATTGGGGCAAAATGATTTTTCTCGGGAAAAAAGGCGTATAACTGATGCTTTTTTTGCCAACAGCCATGTTTTTGCTCAAAGGCTAGTCTTTTTTTATCCAGTGGTCATGTTTAGCTCTGATATCCCAACGACACCAGAAACATGGGTATTTTGTGCAACTATCTTGTTGGCCAAAACCATTTTGAGACCAACACAAACTGTCCACTTAAGCTCGGTAAACTTGATTTTGTTATGACAAATGCAATGGTCTTATACACAATTGTAATTACTTACAGAAAAAGTTAGCAAAAGAATTGAGATAAAAAGCACAGAGAAGAGGTAAAAAAACTTGAGCACACCACACTAAAAAGCAAAAATTGTAAGATTGTAACTTTTTATTAGGCAAGCGATAATGCCTGATAAAAAGCCTCTTCTTTTTTACAATTATTTACAATTTTTTAACTGGAGTGGAAATGTCACTGAAAATATGGACTTGGTCAAAAACGATAGATCATTAGTTGGAAAAATCATAGCTTAAAAATGGTAGATAATAAAAAGAAAATGTTTGCAAATTTCGAATCAGCTCAGCAAAACCCCAGAACAGGTGTTAGAGATTAGTTGCAAGCTGTCATCAAAATAAGACAACCCTAAAAGCATGTAACGAAAAGGAAAGTTAACTCGTTACATTGAATACCTACTGTAAGGAACAATAAAATTGTTAAAAAATAAACGATATTTTAAAAATCAAAATAAAAACCACTGCAAAATTTAGTTGCTTACCAATACATTAAAAAATCTCAATTGCAATTGTCGTAAATAGCCTTGAAAAAAGCTTTCACACAATTTTGCAACGTCGGCAGTTTTTAAAAAGTCTCGAGTCTCTTTGTTGCTCTATTTCGCGCTACTTCATCGACATCATCAGCAGAGATATAGGCACGAACGGCACGTTACTCACGATTTTGAAATATTTTACCACGCGATTTTTTTGAGGTAAATTATGATAACATCCTGACATACGTTTTCTTATCAGCAGTTTCCACTATGTATTGCATGTTTAAAAAGAGATTAAGGAAATTTTCAGCTCTAAATAAAAACAATTTAATATTTATTTAAACAAACTATTATTACAAGTTAACGGGCTATAATGTATAGATTAAAATTTAGTGTCATGGAAACTATGTCTTTAACTGATTTTTTATTTAAAATAAAAGGATTAAATGGTGGGAAGAACTACCCTGCGAAAACTTAAAAGGTAATTGCTCATGTAATTAAAATAATAAAAAGCTATGACAAACATGGTTTGCAAATTCCATGAAAAGTAATTGTTTCCGAATATTGGCTGCCACAGGAATATCAAAAAGGTATTTCGCAGTGGTCGCGATCAGGTTTAAGGAGTAAAAACAAGTAGGCCACCTTGTATTTTATCGCTCTATAGGCTTTATTTCAGACGAAAGCAAAAACAAAGAAATACATATACGAGTAATCTTCCTGTACAGAGCAGAAATGTGGTGCTGGCGTTGTATATTGCGGATTTCATGGACAAAAAAAAGCACCAATGCATCTGTATTAAAGGAACTGAAGGTCAAAGACAGATTGTCCACAATATGTCGCCGACGAATTCTAAAATACTTTGGACACACTGCAAGACAAGAGGGAGACAACCTAGAAAAATTGATAGTACAGGGAAAGGTGGAAGGTAAACGGCCGAGAGGCAGGTCACCTGTTGGATGGATAACTTGTAGTTAGGTTACAGCCAGGCTGCTTTAAAAGCACTGAGCTTCAACAGGATAAATTCTTAACTTGTATGGAATTGCATCGAATCCCTGGAGTACCTTGATGCGAACAACAGAGTAACCCTGCTGTGAATACCTTGGCACCAGGGGATGAAGGGGAACGAAAAAGCCGACACCCTTGCACAACAAGGGGCTGAATCTGCGTTCTCTGGACCAGAATCGGTTTTGGGAGTCACTACAAGTGCAGCATTTGAGATGTGGGCCTATAGGCGAATACTAAAAGTAGCGTGGACAGAAAAAGTTCGCAATTTCGAGATACTTGCGAGAGTACAGAAGAACACCGAAATTATTGTCACCGCTAAGAAACGGAAATTAGAATATTTTGGGCACGTGATAAGAGGCAAAAAATATTGTTTGCTCCAGAATATATTGCAAGGCAAGATAGCGGGTAGACGAGCTCCAGGTAGAAGAAAGACATCCTGGATAAAGAATCTTCAAAACTGGTTTGACGTGAGTCCCAGCTCGTTGTTTAGACTGGAATTTGACAAGATAAAAATAGCCATGATGTTCACCAACGTTCTGAATGGATCTGGTACTTGAGAAGAAGAACTGGTCCGATATACCAGGGTTAACTCACTCGAAGGCGTTCATACATAAACCCTCAAAAATAACAACTAAGCAGATCCTAGAATGGAGCAGGAATGACCTGCGAATTCTAATGGTACTGCTTACAGGACACTGTCGTCTAAGATACCACCTCGGAAGGATAGGTCTGAATCAACAAACGGATTGTCGGTTTTGCTGCGTGGAAGACGAAACTGCTGAACATATACTATGATCATGCCCATGCTTGGGAAGAATAAGGATTAAAATATTTGGTTTTACCAACCTAGAACCTACTGATTTTAAGAAAATCTCACCCGATACAACCATGAACTTCGTGAGAAGGGCTGGATTGTGCGGTGAACTGTAACCTCTAGGGGTGAGCCACAATAGACCTACTAAAGGTCGCAGTGGAGGGGCGACCTACGCCTCACTCACATGATACCTAACCTAACCTAGTAAGGTTGGATTGGGTATTTACTTTAGTTTTTATTAAAAAATAGTTTGTACATTTTTTTATTAGATATATGGTTTTAATGTTATAAAAAGACACCAAAATTAGCGTGAAGCGTTGTGTAATTTTTTGCATTATTTGTTTCAGGTGAGTGTGGATCATTTGTGATAGGATATTCCGATGGATCAGGTAAAACTTTTTCATTGTTTCAGAAATACAAATGGATATTTCCTGGTAAAAAAATAACTTTTCACAATTTTTTTTCTGCAATGAATTTAAATTTTAAGTCAATAAAGAGACAAAACTCTTAATTAACATTTAAATTAAAATTTTTTTTATTAAAAACACATTTTTATATAGTTATGGAAAGTAAAAAAATATAGACAACCCATAACAAATCTCTAAATCCCTAAATGGCTATAGATATGGCAGATGTTTGGCCTGAGGCTCTTTTAGACACGTTTCTTCTAACAAAGAAACAAAAAAATTTGTTAGTTTGTCACTTTCCGTAGCTATAAAATATAATTTTTCTTTGCTTCGAAGGGTTAGTGATTATGTGAGGATTCAATTTTAAATACGTCATTTATTGCCGATTGATGTTTACAGATTTTTTCCCAGTTGCCAACAGGTCATAAACATATGCCGATACTCGTATCCACAAAATAATTTAAAAAAGGATCAGAAGCACTTATAACTGAATATTTATTATGGCATCTAATATCCTTTGTTTATAATAATTACTAAAGGTACTTGTCATAAAATCTACCAGCTAAATAAGGCTATATGCCTTAGTTCTTTCAAGAGGTATGTCTTTGAACAGCCAAAACATTACTTCAACATAATTGTACATAATTGTATTAGTGCCACGAGTCCTGAGATTTTTCCGATATATATATATATATTTTTTAAATTTTGGATAATTTTGGCAAGATTTCTTTAGGGCTTTGATATTTTCTTGTACATCTTTTTCTTTTGATGACAATGAAACTGCCTTGAACATATTAAATAGGCTTTGGCGCTGGTCTTTTTTAACGCCATTATGCGTACTTAATAGCCATTTCCAAAGTGCTTTAAGCACGTAAATCCATAATAAAAAATACCTCTGGAAAATCACAGACAATTTACTATGTCGTTTTTCCGCGTAGGTACGTCCTTCAAGCGGAAAGTAGCACTCGATAGCGCCAGACGGACTCCCAGCCCGCGTGTTACATTCAAAAATTCGAACAGGCATCCGAATGGCGATGCCATGTGTTACTTACCTCCATGCCTCCCGGCACCACTTCACCACGTCGTGTCATCTGGTCTTTAGTCAGACTATGCATCACCCAGAGAGAACAAACTTTCGTCACGTGCAAATGATTGTTTAGATTCTAACAAATTGCTTGTGCTTTAACAAAAAAGGTTTCCTTAATCTGGTAATAAGTGATTTGCATTTTTTCATCAAACATTTTCCTTACAGCAGTAACGTTTTCCCCCATAACGGACGTTGGTGACTTCCTCATCTTTTCAGCGTCCTTAAAGTTGAAATCTTTTCCTTGGAATTTTCTGCACCACCCGAATATAGTCGTGGTTAATCATCACCCAGTGCAAGAGTCATTTCTTCTAAGCACTGGTGTATGTTTAAACCACGAGCGAAGTTACACCGCAAAACCACCCGAATAACATTTTGTGACCAAGATGCCACAGCACGCACTTTAAACTATCACTGCTGACAAACAATCTAGCCCACCGGATTGGCGCAGCGGATAGCGTGCAAGTATGAACACGTCTCAACAGAAAACAAACACTTGTGGTCCTGCGATACGTGGTTGCATCATTTTGCAAAACTTTTCTATTTTCCCGTGTAACACATTATTATCAGCGATATAATAAATGTTTAACAGAGATTTAGGTTAGGTTAGGTTAGGTTAGGTTAAAGTTATTGCCAGATTGCAAAGATGTGAATAAAGAAAACATTACTGAAGTACCTGGCGAATATTCAGTTATAAGTGCTTCTGATCCTTTTTTGTTATTTTGTGGATATGAGTATAGGCATATGTTCATGACCTGTTGGCAACTGGGGAAAAATCTGTAAACATCAATCGGCTATAAATGACGTATTTAAAATTGAATCCTCACATAATCACTAACCCTTCGAAGCAAAGAAAAATTATATTATATAGCTACGGAAAGTGACGCACTAACAAAAGCCAAAGTAGGTAAGTAGGTGATGTGGCAAAATATGAATAACAAAACCAAAGTTAATAACTTTGTTAATAACATAAAATGTGTTCCCATCTCCGACGTAAACGCGGCTTTATATCCCATTCGGTTGATGTTATTTAAAGTTTCAAACCTTAAATAAAAATGCTCCAAACGATGATAATAAAACGCTGTTATGATGATTAGGCAAACAACAATGATTAATTTTTGCTTTTTACAAAACGAAATAAAAAACGCTGTAATAGGTCTGTTGGTTGCTGTTTATTTCGTTGCAAGTTATGTACCTACCCAATTTACTGTAAACGAATTTTTTGATGATTGTTTATTAAATAACTGGATTGTAAAATGACACATTAAATTATTAAAATCGTTTTAAATACCTTTTAAAGCATTGCTTTCATACAAATGTTAATAAAAATACGAGGATAGTTCACGAATTGTTGTCCCTAACATAAAAGCAATCACATGAAACAAATGTAACTAATTTATTTTTCAACATAGTCACCTGTAACGTTAATAAACTTGGTATATCGGTGTAATAGTGTTTCAAACCCTTTTAAAAAAAATTTAGAACTTTGTTCATCTACCGCCGACATCACTTCGTTATCATCAGCAAAGCGGATTCCACGAAGATGTTCTTTTAATTTTGGGAATAGATGGTAGCAGCTGGGGGCCAAACCTAGAGAATAAGGGAGTTGTTAAAACATTTCAAATTCCGCATTGTGAAAGGCAGCCATTGCAACACCAATTTTGTGGAACGGAGTGTTGTCCTGGTGGAACACCTCAACTCAATTTTTTTTTTATCACTTGGAGTACTTTTGGTATTAAATTCGCATAGTATCCATTTGTTATAGTGTGCCTACGCGGTAATAAATCCACGACCTGCAAAAGCCCAGAAAATAGTGGCCATAATTCGTTGGCCGTTTCGTTGACCGTAAAAAATTTTCGCTTAAATTTCGTCGAGATTCCTGTAAATGATCTCCAAATTTGTCTCCGCTGCAACCTAGTGAACACGCTTCTGGTTTGCCGTCAGCATTCGTTAAAGCCAACAGACAAAGAGTTTTTTTGAGACTAATTTTTTTTAACGCTTCCAACAGAAAACCTACATGATGTCTCTGCTGACTGTAATTATTGGTCTGTCATATAAAACCATGTCATTGACTAAATTCACATTTTCTTTGGTCACCACAGTTTTGGTGTCTCCTGTACCTAGTGCATGTTGACAACACTCTCTACCCAGTTTTAAACCTCGTGACAAGTTTTTGATTACCTGGTACGGAGGGGCAGAGTCACCCAAAACTTCAACCATGTTCTCATAAATTTCTTGCGGTGATAACTCCTCTTTACAGAGGTACTTTATCGCATCTCTTATCTCAATTTTGTCCATTTTTATAGAAACACGCACACCTCAATGAAAAAAAATTAATATTAAACATACACGAAACCAACGTTTAACGAAGTATGTTTATATTTTTCTAAATATGATTTATTTATTGTTTTTGATCCACAATACCAAGTGCCCCACCTCATTGAAAGAAAATTATTATACGTAAAATTAATATCTTAAATAAAATATACAGTGTGTCATTTAATTTTCAAAAGTTGGGTTTGTTTCTGGTAAAACCAAAAGAGAATGAATAATGAATATTTTTATTATTCTTTTTATAAAGGACGTTAGGTATTCATAAAAGGTTTAAAATTTAAAATTTGTTGTTTGGAATGGAGTTTATTATCGCACGTTTCAAAAAACCGGGGCTAGCCAGTAGAAAAGTGCGTAACAAGAATGCGATAGTCGCTATCTCTCTTCCTCTACACTCACTGCCTGCAAAGAGGGAGAGAGAGAAAGTTTAATTCGATTAAACCAATCATAAAACGTCATTTAAATTTGAATAATTGGCAGGGATAATTTATATCACGTAATTGGTTTGTATAATCTATTTAAAAAAAATTAAATTATATTGTTTTGGTATTCTTGATCCTTTGACATCTAAAAGTTGACAGTGACCTTTATTAGTTATAAAAACGTGGTAATTGGGGTTTACCGAAGTAATTTGAGTTAGTGTATAACAATGTGGTAATAAGTTTAAAGTATTAAATATTAGTAAATCAAATATTAAAACTTAAAATTAATAATAGTAATTATCTTACTTATACATTTTTGTAAATATATTTTGCCATTTTTTTTAAAAAAAATATGTTAACATGGCAAGGACCTTTATTTGTTTAACTTGCAGTTTTACTAAATGAAATTTTATTTAAGCTTTAGTTTGTTAAATAGCAGTATTGATTCATATCCTATTAATGTTACCTTTTTTTATTTGATGTTAGACATTTAAAAACAAAAGGTTACGTATTTTAAATAAAAAAGTAATATTAAATAATAAACTCTGTTGATTTGCTAATATGTTTATAACTATTGAATAATTAAGTTGTTCTGGTTTATAACAAATATAAAAGTTGATTATTAACTTTTAACATATCAGTTAGGTACCACGGCGCACCTCACCTCACCGCACGTTATTTTAGTTATTAGTTATTTTAGTTATTTTACATTTACTTCATATTTGTTAAATAGCACAAGGAACTTTGTTTCTTTCGGGCGTCTAATGACACCACACGGCTTTTTTTAAAACCTACCCGCGCGTAAATAAAATGCTCGAATTATTGTCAGCACATTTTGCGCTTTAAAAAGTTTAATCAACAATCTGTAAAGCTACAAATGTTTTGTTAAAATCTAGTCTGTAAATTAATTCGTGCTTTTACTGTTTTCATTCATTAATTAAAATGTTCAGTTATCCAATAATATTTCCAAAATGAACAAATATGAGAATAATTAAAACTGTGCCAATTAGTAACAAAACCATATTAATAGTCAAACATATTTTGGCAATATTAATTCTAATTAGTAGTGTTGGTTATGTTTATTCAATAAATTTGAAGATTTTAAATTATTTTTAATAGCGGGCACGACCTAATAAAGCCTTCAGGGGACAAATTAATAAGGCAGTAGTAACATTAGGATGTCTAAGAGAAATTGTATAGGCCAAATAATACAAGCGAATGAACATAGTAAAATTAAAATCTACAAAGCGTGCACAAGACTTGTCATGACGTATGCAATAGACAATAACAAAACCAAAAGCATGTTACGTGTGACCGAAATGAAGGTGCTGAGAACAATAGCTGACAAAACTAGGAAGATGATTCCTTCAATAGAGATCTTAAAGCAATCGTCGAGTGGGGAACCAACAATCTTGTTCAGTTCAACGCCCAAAAAACACAAAGTGCCACGTTTTCCAAGAAAGTGAATTCCTTAAATCATCCCATCACAATGTCCGGAAATACCCTTGAAGTCCCTCCATCTTGATTTTGGGAGTCACGGTGTCCATTAATATGTCTTGGCATGACCATGTTGCTAACATCGCAAAGTCGGCAAGCCAGAGGCTAGGTTTTCTGTGGAAAGCCAGAAAGTTTTTTACTCCTGATCAACTGTTGACGACGTACAAGGCTCAAATCCGACCTCTACTAGAGTATTGCTCGCACATTTGGTGTTCAGCACCAAGGCATTCTATTCGTCTTCTAGATTCCATTCAGAAAAGAGCCATTCGCTTGATAAACAGCTCAACTCTCACAGATACCCTTCACCCTTTAGAACATAGAAGAAGAGTTGCAGACCAGTCATTGCTCTACAGATATTTCCATGGCAGATGCTCCAGAGAAATAAAAACTCTTGTACCACCATTGGCCACATTGGGTCGAATAACTCGGCACGCTGATCAGTCTCACCCATTTACTCTCAAGATTGACACTACAAGGACCAATCTTCATCAAGAATCCTTCTTTTACAGGGCTGCTACGGAATGGAATAAGCTTCAAAATCAGTTTTTCCAGAAAACTATGACCTGCAAATTTTTAAAAAGCGTGTCCACAATCATTTTCTTTCTATAATCCCTTCCCCTTCTAATAGTCGCAGTGCGGGCCGTCCGCGGCCCACACGATAGGTCTAAAAATTTAAAACATAATAACCTTAAAACCGGTTTTTCCACATGGACGGAAATACTCCTTTGCTGTATAATAACTTGAAGAGTCTACAGAGAACTGGGGTGAGCTCTTGAGCACAGGTCTTCAGGACAATTGTCGGAATTCCATCTGGTCCTATTGCCCTATTAGAGTCAAGATTTCATAGGATTTTCCCGATAGTGCGATGGCGGATAGTGACCTCAGGCATTGATGCGTTTATTCTAGGTATCGTTGGGTATCGCCAGATTTACATGTCTTCGGCTATTATTTCTGAGATCACTTGTGTATGATAATGGTCCTGAGGTTGAAACGGAGAATAAACTACGAAATCGAATTTTCTCAACAGCCGATACAATTCGCCATCATTTACACAATTATGATATCCATGACAATTGGTTTTGCCGCGTCAATGCGTGTGTGCGTGCAAATGAAAATCAGTTTAAACAATTTTTATACACAATAACGCAGTTGCTATACCTAATTTCAATATGCCAGAGTCTGTAATTAAATTTTTCACCTAAATCAAAACATTTTTAAGGTTATTATTTTTTAAATAAAAATAGTATTTCTTAATTAAATTACTGGAAAATAAGTTTACTTTAAACAAATTCTCACACTTTTCGTATTTATTTTATTGCAAAAATAAAAAAAGTTGTTTAACTGTATCTACTATAATCACCGAAAAAAACTACACTTTTTGCAGACTTTACGTCTGATATTCATGATTCACTGTTCGGGTACATGTAATTTGGTTCCGAAAGTGAGAAGGGTTAGAAAAAATTTGCGATATTTCGTTTCCCGATATTTTAGATTTGCCTGATTTCTGTGTGTAATTTGGTGTCCAAGTGTGATTTGGTTCCCGAAAAAAAAATTATTTTAACCAATTAAAACATTTGTTTATTGGATGCAGTAAAAGTAAAAAAAAAATAGCCTAACCTAACCTAACGGCCTAACCTACAGTACCTTTTTCAACCAATTAAAATGTTTGTTTATTTGAGGCAGTAAAAGTAAAAAATTAGCCTAACTTAACCTAACGACCAAACCCAACACCAACAGTACCTTTATTAAATGTGACTTGGTAGAATTCAATGCAAACAAAACACAAGCATGTCTTTTCTCTAGAAAAGCCGATCTCACTGTGCCTAACATAACTTTGTCAGGAGTAACCATACCACTGAAGTCATCCATATCGATGCTTGGTATTACTATCAGCAATAACCTTTCCTGAGAAAATCACGTGAGGTCCATTGCCAAAAGTGCATCCCAAAAACTTGGTTTTTTGTTTCGTGCCAAGAGCTATTTTACCTCCAGTCAGCTGCTTATGATCTATAAGGCACAGATCCGACCTGTACTGGAGTACTGTTCCCATATTTGGAGTGCAGCACCTAAACATATCCTGAAGCTACTGAATTCTGTCCAAAAAAGGGCAATTCGTCTCGTCGGTGATGCCTCGCTTACAAACTCGCTCACTTGTCTGGAACACCGTAGAAAAGTTGGCGATTTGTCTCTATTTTATAGATATTTTCATGGGCGATGCTCTTCTGAAATATCAACAATCGTTCCTCCTTTGGCAGTCTCTTCGAGATTAACCCGTCAAGTTCAGTCTTCACACCCCTTCGTGGTAACTTTGGAGACCTGCAGAACATCACTTTCCAAAGACTCATTCATCCAACGAATTGCGAGGCTTTGGAACTCATTGCCTAGGGAGGTGTTCCCCGAGGCATACAACCTCCAGAAATTTAAGAAGAACACCAACTCCTACCTTCTTACCCTTGGTTCCCACGATGTTCTCTGAACATTACAGGATATCCCTTTTCGTGGGGACCAGAACATAAAAAAAAAAAAAGAATGAGCAAGCACGATTCCAAAACACAACTTATTGTCACAGAAGCAATACAATGCACAAAAATTTTTAAACTGAAAATGTCGGTAACCAAATTACACATTTTTTCTTTGGATTGAAAATGAATGATTTGATCGTCAAATGCGTTCTTTACGCCGATCAAGTCATATTAGCATCATCTGAAGAGAAATTACAGGCGATGGCTAATGTTATGCATGATGCCCTAAAAATCAAAGTAATAAAAATTAATGTAAGCAAAACAAAAGTAATGGTTTTTGAAAGAGAAGAAAACATGACAAACTGTAAAGTTTTGATTAAGGAAGAAAGAGTAGAACAAGTAAATGAATTTGTGTACTTGGGTTCAAAGTTTACGAGAGATAAAAAGTATGACATTGACATTGAGTGAAGGGTGCTGGAAGGAAAACAAATAAATGGTGCACTGAACAGCCAAAAAGTGTCAAAAAAGGCACGTCTGACTGTGCATAGAGGTGTGTTGGTTTCTTCACTTATGTATGGTAGTGACTGTTGAGTTTGCCAGAAAAAGCATAAAAATAGGATGCTGCGGAGATGAGTAGTCTGAGAAATATAGCCGGAGTGACTCGGTTGGATAAAGTAAAAAATAGTAAGAGTAAGAGAACGCTGTGGTGTAAAAGAAGATGTGGTTACAAAAAAAGATGAAGGAATGCTTAGATGGTTTGCACAATTAGAAAAGATGGATGAAGGAAGAATAACGAAACAACTTTATAAGGCGAGTGTAAATGGACAAGTCGGTAGAGGTCGACCTCTGCGAATATATCTCGATCAGATCAACATTGTTTTGAAGAAAGGCCAGGCCAAGAGTACCAACAACCGACGAGCATGTATGAGAGCACACGGATGAAAGTAGAGGAAGCAAAAGATGAGTGCAGGAACCGTAGCAAGTGGAAGGAAGTAGTCGCTGCCCACCTCTACGGAAAAAAAGGCGTAACTATATGTATGTATGTATAACTTTATTTTTAATACCAGAAAGGACTACTTAAGATATATAAACATTAAAGAATAATACGCCATATAGGACATACGGAAATGGGGGAGACAAAGAAGGAAAGGTATAACCATATTAAAAATATGACCGAAGAAAGACTACCCTGCATAGCACTAGAAGGAAAACCAGCAGAAAATCGTCCATCAGGAAGACTGCCAAAAAGATGGAGAGACAGCTGGCAGTACACATCACAGGAAATGCTACGACGGAAAGCCTAAAATTAAAAGATCAAATAATGATTTTAAACCGATAGATGAAGAGGAAAAATATATTTTAACATACTAAATTTTTTTATTATTCAACCAAACAAATAGTTATTATTTTTAGTTGGATTAAATTTTTAAAAGATATTTTCAACAAGTATGCACGCAATGAATGGTATTGCTATTTTTCCTAATTAAAATAGTAATTTATTCAACACCAAGCAAAAAATATGCAAATTTTATTTGATATAACAGCAGATTTTATTTAAATTTATTTTTATTACACAAAGGCAGTAATACAATCTCAATGAGTCACGTATATGTATATTGTTGTTTATTTTTATTAAAATTTATAAATAATCAAATAAAAAGATTCTTAAAATAGTAATTTTGCAGTTGTTTTAAAATTACTTCACAATATGTAATAAATTACAACTAAAATTAATTTGAGTGAATTTTAATTAATAACATCTCCTTTTTAAATTGGATCAGGTAGAAAAAGTTAAAAAAGAAATATGTTACTCATGAGTACCTATAGCTAAAGTCAGAGAACAACAATCAGGTATTTTTTTTGTAAATGTCACCCTTTACTTAAACAGTTATTAAACATATGTACCACCAATAATTAAAAAAAAAATTAATTAAATAAGGGTGTAGTCAAAGGATTCAAGTTTTGACAAAAATTTAAAAACCATTCAATAAAAAGGTAATTAATTACAAGCGAGGAATGTCTTCCAAAAAATAAGCGAAATCGGAGATTTTTGGCCAGTGTAGATCACTGTATAATGAAGAATATTAGAAAAAAGTGAATAATTTTTATTCTAATAACATTGATCCGTCTTTTTATATAATTATAAATAAAATCAATTTGAAACCAGGTTTTTCATAAAAACCAAATATACTATTGGATAAGTGCTACATTCTTTGCGCTTAAAATATTATATCTTAAAAAGAAGACAAACTACTTTTTAAAAATAACCATTTTAGGTAATAAGTAGAATAGAATCCATGCATGCAAATAACCACTTGCTACGGCTCTCACACACATCTTTTGCTTTTTCTACTTTTTTCAGTGCTTTTTAATTGCTCGTTGGTTGTTGGTACCCTTGACCTGGCCTTTTTTTCAAAACAATGTTAATCTGATCGAGATATGTACGTTCGCCTAGGTCGACCTCTACCAACGTGCCATCTACAAACATACATAAAGTCACGCCTTTTTCCCATAGGGGTAGGCAAAGACCACTTCCTTCCACTTGCTACGGTTCTTACACACATCTTTTGCTTCTTCTACTTTTATCAGTGCTTTTTAATTGCTCGTTGGTTGTTGGTACCCTTGACCTGGCCTTTTTTTCAAAACAATGTTAATCTGAACGAGATATGTACGTTCGCCTAGGTCGACCTCTACCAACGTGCCATTTACAAACATACATAAAGTCACGCCTTTTTCCCATAGGGGTAGGCAGAGACCACTTCCTTCCACTTCCTACGGTTCTTACACACATCTTTTGCTTCCTCTACTTTCATCAGTGCTCTCATACATGCTCGTCGGTTGTTGGTACTCTTGACCTGGCCTTTCTTCAAACCAATGTTGATTTGATCGAGATATGTTCTCCGAGGTCTACCTCTACCGACTTGTCCATTTAAACTCGCCATATAAATTTGTTTCATCAATCTTCCTTCATCCATCCTTTCTACGTGTCCAAACAATTTAAGCATTCCTTTATCTATCTTTATAACCACATCTTCTTTTACACCACAACGTTCTTTTATCTCACTATTCTTTACTTTATCCACCCGAGTCACTCCGGCTATACTTCTTAGACTACTCATCTCCACACCTTTAATCCTATTTTCATGCTTCTTTTGCCAAACCCAACATTCACTACCATACATAAGTGTAGGAACCAACACACCTCTAAAATAATAGTATTCTCCGCTTTTATTTTTATATTTCATGTTTTTGTCCAAATTTCTATTTCATTAATTTGCCTTTGCCAATTGGTCAATAATGTGCATAGAAAATGATAGCTTTTAAAATTTATAAAAAACTATAATACTATTACAGAAAAAATTCTTGACAGCGAAAGTAAATATAAAAATGTATAAAACTGATTTTTAAAGAACCAGTTAATTTTGCTGCATTTTAACCTATACTATAGGTATATGTGGGTTGATTATACATAAGAAAACAACTCTACTTCTGGCCATATGCCTACGACGAGCATTGAAATACATCTGATAATATAATCGTCCATAATCCCATTGCGGGTAATATGCAGATGCTTGTAAAGTAAAAGAAAGAATTATTAAATCTATCCATTCGAAGTGACCACCTATGGACCGGTTTCGGGGTGTTGCCCCTCATCAGCATAGGGTAAGTCTCGACAAACTTATATTTGCCCTTCGAAGAGACAAATCAACAATTCCCACTCCTACTAAGTATACATAAAGGGTCTACACGAAAAGCGCTAGCCATGACATCTACACTTTTTAACAAGCAAACACCCAGTAAATAGCTTCTGAATGAAAGTATAAATTTATAGAAAACTATAATACTGTTATAGCAAACTCTAAAAATTCTTGACAGCGAAAGTAAATTTAAAAATTTATAAAATTGATTTTTAAAGAACCAGTTAATTTCTCTAACTGTAAACCTATACTATAGGTATATGTGGGTTATTATACATCAGAAAACAACTACACTTCTGGCTATATGCCTACGACGATCATTGAATTACATCTGATAATATAATCGTCCATAATCCCATTTCGGGTAATAAGCAGATGCTTGTAAAGTAAAAGAAAGAATTATTAAATGTATCCATTCGAAGTGACCACCTATGGACCGGTTTTGAGGTGTTGCCCCCCGTCAGCATAGGGTAGGTTTTGACAATTTAGTCTTTGAGGACATAATAGAAAATTTGCTCATCAAAAATCACGGAAGAAAAAAATCATCTGTCATTAAAATTCTCAAATTTTTGTAGAGCTTACCATAATTACCAATAAAGTCATTAGATGAAAGTACTTACTGATGTTATTATTAATATTTTTTTATTATTAATTAAAAAAACTCCAAACTCTATGTGCTCAAGGGCACCTGAAAGGCCTAAGATGGCCCTGACAGTTATGGTTAAAATTGATAAGTAAATAAAGGAAAGTCGAACCAAAAAGCAAATTTAAATATATTGCTTTTTGTGATAAATGAAACGACTGCCAAGGGAGAAATATTTTTGAAATTCATACATGTTGTTGTACATACAGCAAAATGGAAAAAAGTAGCTGTCTACATTTTAACGTATAGGTACAGATTGAAATTTGGTATTATTTTGTGCACACAATAAACTTTTCAAATCAATATTAAACGAAGGATTTTATGGTAATTACAAACAAACTCTGCGCAATAAATTGATTTGTTTTTAACTCGAAGCTACTTTTAAATATTTTGCATGTAGTTTAATTATATTTCTGTCTTTGTACAAACCGCCACTAATAAATATATTGATTCTCAACAAATCCGAACACAAATCCCAATGAAATTTTCGTTTACGAAACGCTTAGATTTAGAAATATTAAAATGTATTCGAAAAAAACGCATTGTTGGTGTGGGGATGTCTAGTTGCCAACAGTGCTATTGTGCTTATCCATGTGTTTTAAAGAAGGAATCCATAGCCGTCGTCATAGATTTGGACGACCTTGAGCCACTTCAGCGCGGAAAGATCGTTATTTGTGGATTACGTCTTTAAAAGAAGATTTTATATAACATAGCCAATTGTAAATGCTTACAGATTAAGCGTTTTAAGGCTTTGCTTGTACCATTTTTGTCTTCCACTGACACTTCGACAACATATTCTTGGATTTAGTGGTGTAATGTCAGCTTAAATTTGGATAGTAAATATTAATAATAATAATAATTTATTCATTAAAATACAATATATAAGTACAATTGGTTAATATTCTAAAATAGATAAAATGAATAAATTTGCTCTCGATAAGTGACTCACTTGTTTCGAGTTAGAAATTACAGTATTTGATTAATGGATTGTGTTTAGTAATATATTAAAATAACAATAACAACAACAACAAAAATCTATAATAATAATAATAATCTATTCCTAAAAAGTAAATGTTGCATATCCAAAGACAAAATAAAATAAAGAAAGTATAAATATAAAACAAAACAACAGAAAAAAATAGCAGAAAAAAAAATAGTTTAAAATAGTTTAATCCGAAACGTGACACATCTAGGAGACTTTTTCATCAATATATTGGTGAACTATATGTCTGGGTCTTTGTGTAATAAGTTGTTTTAATTTAATTTTAAATATCGGAAGATATGTTATTATTCTAAAGGATTCCGGTATTGTATTATAAAATTTTGGAGCAAGATAATCATATGTGTGTTGAGTGATGGATTTTATCATATGAGGGATTAGATGTTCTGTTTTGTGGCGTGTATTGTACGAGTGAGTGTGCCTTATTGTTAAGTGTTTGGTGGTATGGTATTTAATAAGTACACAGTAATAGTACAATTGTCAATACAAATGTCCATAATTTTTGTTTCCAGGTACAGTTGATCTGAAGGATATCGATAACTCTTATCAAAAATAAGTTTTAGAAAACGTTTTTGTGTAATTTCTAATAATTGTATATGGGTTTTCATTGCAGCTCCCCATCCAACTATTCCATACCGCAAATGACTCTGAACCAAAGCGTAATATAAAGACTTCAGGTGGTGAGTGGATAGGACCTTTTTTAAGTATCTAAATTTATATAATATTACTTGAAGTTTCTTTATTACAAATTTTATATGCAAATCCCACCTGAGATGTTTGTCTATAATAACACCTAGATATTTAATGTGGAATGGAATGGAATCGTGTTGTCCGATTCTGTCTCTGAATCCACGATGGTCGTATCAAAATAAGACAATTAAGCGCTGAAATTTAGAATTTGCTGTGGAAATGCTACAGCTCTCGTAAAGAAGGTGGTAGTATGGTATGCAATAACATATGTTGGGCCTTTAGTTTTTATTGACAGAAATTTAAATGCAAATTATTACATACGACACATACTCATTGCAGCCAGTTGCACTGCCCGATATGAGGGTTAATTTTACCCCTTTTTTAACAATAGAACGCACGCCCTTACACCGTAAGGGTTTCTACAAAATATTTTAAAATATGCATTTTTAAAGCGAAATTTTACAGAATTCAGAAAAAAAGCTAAAGTTTTAACGTCACAACAAATTTACACAGTTATTAAAGATGCTTCTGACAAAAAATTCCTGTTAACAAAGGTAAATTTTACGATATTTCATGTTGCTCATATAGTAGGTATGGTATTATTTAAAGGTAGAACTGATTTTTGGTATCGCTGAAGCTTGTCGTTCACATGAGTTACGAAATTTAGAAGTAAATAATATTGACGATCTGAAAAAAGCGTTACTTGTAACCATACCTAATACAAACACTTACACGCCACGTTCTTTTACAATTACAGGCAATTACTATAACATTTGTCAGAAGGATATAAAACTTCGCTCATCAAGCGTGAATAACACATATTCCCGATTCTTTCTGAATCACCAAGATGGCAAAGCAAGTAATTGGAATCAATGAGTTTAAAAATGTTCCAAGGCAAGTAGCGGTATTTCTTAATTTGTCGGATGACCAATTGTATACAGTCCATTCATTAAGAAGGTCTTCAACAACTATTCTTTCGGATACTGGAGCAAATCTTACAGAAATAAAGCAACACGGTGGATAGAAGTCTAGCGCTTTTGCAAAGCAATACATTGAAGATTCTGTAAATAATAAAATAAAACGAGGACATAAAATATTCCAATCAATAAATACATCAAAAACTTCAAATTTACACGAAACTAAAGTTAACTTTGATAAAGTCTGTGTTATAAATAAATAAAATTCTAAAATCTGTAATTCAGTATTTTATAAACAACATCTATCGTAGAAAAAATTGCATATCCTACTCGAGATGAAATATGTTTTTTTCGTTCGTGAGATTGCCACACTTGCTCCGTTACGCTACGCTCGTGGACAAACTCTCACCTCACAAAAAAAGGTTATTTTCATCTCTTGTTTTAAAATATACTATAACAATGTCCTTATCCCATTTATATGATAAATAACTAATAATAATAACTTTTTTTCAAAATAACATAATACACACTTGACACTGACAAAGAAACTTAAAACTGACAGGTGTCAATTTAATTTAGTTTATTGCCAATTTGAAATTGACTGATGCCAGTTAAAAATTTATGTAGCTAATTTGATTTTAACTAATGTCATTTTGTTTCTGATTGCTGCTAACATCGATATATACATACATACTTACAAACTTTCGCGTTTATAATAGTAGTAGGTTTAGCCGAAATGTTCAGCTCTAACTCAACCCTTCATAACAATGGGAAACAACCCCCAACGATACCTAGAATAAACGCATCAATGCCTGAGGTCACTATCCGCCATCGCACAATCAGGAAAATCCTACGAAATCTTGACTCTAATAAGGCAGTAAGGAATTCCGACAATTGTCCTGAAGACCTGTGCTCAAGAGCTCACCCCAGTCCTCTGTAGACTATTCAAGTTATCATACAGCAAAAGGAGTATTTTCGTCCATGTGGAAAAACGCTAAAGTCCAACCGATTCCGAAAAAAGGAAAGAAGACTATTCCTGAGAATTATCGCCCTATTGCATTGCTCTCAGTCATATCCAAAGTTATGGAAAAAGCGATTAACACAGAACTCATAAAATATCTGGAGAAATTTGAGATAATTCATGACAGACAATATGGATTTCGACAACTTCGGTCTACTGGAGATTTGCTGGCTTATGTCACTCAGCTCTGGACAAACACTATTGAAAAGTTTGGTGAATCCCGTGCAATAGCCTTGGATATATCTAAAGCCTTTGACCGCGTTTGGCACCAGGCATTGTTAAGTAAATTATCTGCCTACGGTCTCCCAACCAAACTTCGCCAATGGCTCTTGAGCTTCATGCAAGATCGCTCCTTACATGTGGCAGTTGACGGTATTTCTTCTGATGCGTTTAAAACCAATGCCGGGGTCCCCCAGGGTTCCATCCTGTCCCCCACCTTATTTCTTTTACACATCAACGACCTCTTGAAAACCACCACGAACCCCATTTACAGTTTCGCAGACGATAGCACACTTGTCTCAACTTTTACATCTTATCGATCACTTTCGGTGAATGATACAAATAGACTTAGGCAGGAACAGGTTGATTCCATCAATAGAGATCTTAAAGCAATCGTCGAGTGGGGAACCAACAATCTTGTTCAGTTCAACGCCCAAAAAACACAAAGTGCCACGTTTTCCAAGAAAGTGAATTCCTCAAATCATCCCATCACAATGTCCGGAAATACCCTTGAACCAAGTCCCTCCATCTCGATTTTGGGAGTCACTGTGTCCAATAATATGTCTTGGCATGACCATGTTGGTAACATCGCAAAGTCGGCAAGCCAGAGGCTAGGTTTTCTGTGGAAAGCCAGAAAGTTTTTTACTCCTGATCAACTGTTGACGACGTACAAGGCTCAAATCCGACCTCTACTGGAGTATTGCTCGCACATTTGGGGTTCAGCATCAAGGCATTCTCTTCGTCTTCTAGATTCCATTCAGAAAAGAGCCATTCGCTTAATAAACAGCTCAACTCTCACAGATACCCGTCACCCTCTATAACATAGAAGAAGAGTTGCAGACCAGTCATTGCTCTACAGATATTTCCATGGCAGATGCTCCAGAGAAATAAGAACTCTTGTACCACCATTGGCCACATTCGGCCGAAGAACTCGGCACGCTGATCAGTCTCACCCATTTACTCTCAAGCTTGACACTACAAGGACCAATCTTCATCAAGAAACCTTTTTTTTCAGGGCTGTTAGGGAATGAAATAAGCTTCTAAAATCAATTTTTCCAGAGAACTATGACCTGCAACTTTTTAAAAAGCGTGTCCACAACCATTTCCTTTCTATAATCCCTTCCCCTTCAAATAGTCGCAGTGCGGGCCGCCCGCGGCCCACACGATAGGTCTACCCTTTTGCGACTATTTTCATAAAAAAAAAGGATCACACAATATTTTTATAAATTATGGCCTGTGTTATTCCAATGTATAAGCTACATTATTGTAAAGTTTTATTAAAATCCATTCGGTAGTTTTTGCATGAAAGAGTAACAAACATTCATACATACACACATACATACATACATACTCACAAACTTTCGCGTTTATAATAGTAGTAGGATTATGCAAGGAAAAAAGTATGAACTTCTGTGACTATTAATTATAGAAGGCAAAGTCCAAGGCAAGAGATCTGTCGGCAGGTGCCAAAATTCTTGGCTGAAGGACACCGGAAGATGGTTTGGTTACTCATCGCTTGACATATTTTGCATGGCTGTATCTAGAACCACGTAACCCATTTGGATCACCAACCTCCGAAAGGGATCGGCGTTATAAAAGAAAAAAATATGTTATTATTTTTTTAAACCCAACTAAAAAAATTATTGTTAAAATACAGAACCATTTTTAATAAAAATAGGTTAAACATCAAAATGCATCATAAAGACTTCGCCTTTTATAATGCTTGATGATATTCTTATTGCAATAATTGTAGGTAATGGAAGTACAATTAGAGAAAATTAAATTGTTGGTACAAAGACGCACTTAATTCAAATAATATCATTTCGCAATATTGCATTTGAGCCATTACCAAACTGAGTTGGTACAGGACTGGCTAGTAATTAGCTAATGAAGCTCACTTAACGAAATTATAAATAGTTAGTTTTATTGGATGACAAGAGAACAGCAAATTTATTACGGTTAATTATAAAAACCATAAAATGATGTAATAAAAGAAAGGACTGGCTCGCAATAGGAAAAAATCACGTAACGCGAGATAGCGCTGTCAGAGACAAAATGTCGGATCGAGGTGTGAACAAAAAATATTCTGTTATTTGATCACTTGTAAAAACGAGGTTTTTTAAAGGGAATTTTAGTTATCTCAGAGAATTGAGTTGATTTTTTGTGTTAATCTATTGGATTGAAGCTGGATTGTAGGTTTGTTTGCGACGTTTCAGTTTTATTGTCGTTGAATGCGAGTAAAGACCAAGTGTGACCAATCATCAATTTTAAACCTTAAATAAAAATGCTCCAAACGATGATAATAAAACGCTGTTATGATGATTAGGCAAACAAAAATGATTAATTTTTGCTTTTTACAAAACGAAATAAAAAACGCTGTAATAGGTCTGTTGGTTTGCTGTTTATTTCGTTGCAAGTTATGTAACCAGCTAATTTTTGTAAACGAATTTTTTGATGATTGTTTATTAAATAACTGGATTGTAAATTGACGCATTAAATTATTAAAATCGTTTTAAATACCTTTTAAAGCATTGCTTTCATACAAATGTTAATAAAAATACGAGGATAGTTTACGAATTGTTGTCCCTAACATAAAAGCAATCACATGAAAAGAATGAAACCAACTTATTTTTAACATAGTCACCTCTAACGTTTATACACTTGGTATATCGGTGTGATAGTGTTTCAAACCCTTTTAAAACAAATTTAGAAATTTGTACCGCCGACATCACTTCGTTATCATCAGCAAAGCGGATTCCACGAAGATGTTCTTTTAATTTTGGGAATAGATGGTAGCAGCTGGGGGTCAAACCTAGAGAATAAGGGGTTGTTAAAAAATTTCAAATTTCGCATTGTGAAAGGCAGCTATTGCAACACAAATTTTGTGAAAAGGAACGTTGTTCTGGTGAAAGAGCACACCCCAACTCAATTTTTTTTTCTTTGATCACTTAGAGTACTTTTGGTATTAAATTAGCATAGTATTCATTTCTTATAGTGTGCCTATGCGGTAAATAATCCACGACCTGCAAAAGCCCAAAAAATAGTGGCCGTAATCTTATCAGCTCATGTGACAACACGAAATGTTTAAGGAAGATTTTGGATCAAAGTGATGAACCTATGTTTCGTTGACCGTAAAAAATTTTCGCTTAAATTTCGTCGGGATTCCTATTAATGATCTCCAAATTTGTCTCTGCTGCAACCTAGCGAACACGCTTCTGGTCTGCCGTCAGCATTCGTTAACCAAGCATCAATTTTGGTTTGTTTTCGAAGTTTTTCAGTTCTGCTGTCTCTGGAATTCTTGTTGCAATGCCCGTGAAAGTCGAAATATTAATTTCGGACATATTGTATTAGGTGGGTGAACGTGTTCGACCAATTAAGGAGGGTGAAGAGGTTATTAAGGCTGGCCACATCATTTTATGTGGAACTGACAGTCTTAATGAAAAAATCAATAAAAGTTTATGCATGAGATCCATTTTTAAGCTTCCTTAGGATTTAAAAAAAAATTATGTAAAGATTTATTCGAATTTCCATATGTAGAGCATTGTGGAACAGAGCACATATTTCGCAATTTTATCTTCATATCACTTTCAGTAAGACTATGAGGAGGCAAAAGTAGGATTACACATGAACTACAAAAAGACCCAGTTTATTACAAATACATCAGATGCAGACGAAACAATACCACCGGCTCAGTTCTCTTTATATTTTTAACATTTTAATTAATAAAAAAATGGTAAATATTATGATAAACCCACTTAATTTTGCCAGAACCAATTGGTAAAAATGTTTAACATGAACCAACATTCGACATAAAACATACATTAAGTGTTATAATTTTTAAACCAAATATTATTCTATATAATTATTTTACATTTTAAAATTTCATAATTTTAATGACTAATTATTGCTACTCAGTACGGACCATACAGGGTGTTTTAACTAAAACTTGACCCTCCTAGAAACTCAGAAACCAAGAGTTTCTTCAAAATATAAAAAAACATGATAATTTTTATTGTGGGAAGGACAAATATTTATAAAAAATTCATTCCCAAAAATGCAACCCTCTGCAGCCTCGCATCAACCCTCATCTTTTTTAAATAGCAAATTTAGTCGAGTGACACATCATTTAAAAAGCAATTTAATTTTCTTTACAATATTGTAATTTTTTTTTTAATTTATGATATAACTAAAGTTTTTCGATTTAATTCATTTAATTAATGAATATCAGTAACCAAACTGCGCCAATGGCTCTTGAGCTTTATGCAAGATTGCTTCTTACATGTGGCAGTTGACGGTATTTCTTCTGATGCGTTTAAAACCAATACCGGGGCCCCCAGGGTTCCATCCTGTCCCCTACCTTATTTCTTTTACAGATCAATGACATCTTGAAAACCACCACGAACCCCATTTACAGTTTCGCAGACGATAGCACACTTGTCTCAACTTTCACATCCTATCGATCACTTTTGGTGAATGATACAAATAGACTCAGGCAGGAACAGGTTGATTCCATCAATAGAGATCTTAAAGCAATCGTCGAGTGGGGAACCAACAATCTTGTTCAGTTCAACGCCCAAATAACACAAAGTGCCACGTTTTCCAAGAAAGTGAATTTCTCAAATCATCCCATCACAATGTCCGGAAATACCCTTGAACCAAGTCCCTCCATCTCGATTTTGGGAGTCACGGTGTCCAATAATATGTCTTGGCATGACCATGTTGCTAACATCGCAAAGTTGGCAAGCCAGAGGCTGGGTTTTCTGTGGAAAACCAGAAAGTTTTTTACTCCTGATCAACTGTTGACGACGTACAAGGCTCAAATCCGACCTCTACTGGAGTATTGCTCGCACATTTGGGGTTCAGCACCAAGGCATTCTCTTTGTCTTCTAGATTCCATTCAGAAAAGGGCCATTCGCTTGATAAATAAAACATAGAAGAAGAGTTGCAGACCAGTCATTACTCTACAGATATTTCCATGGCAGATGCTCCAGAGAAATAAAAACTCTTGTACCACTATTGGCCACATTCGGCCGAAGAACTCGGCACGCTGATTAGTCTCACCCATTTACTCTCAATATTGACTCTACAAGGACCACTCTCCATTAAGAATCCTTCTTTTACAGGGCTGCTACGAAATGTAACAAGCTTTCAAAATCACTTTTTTCAGAGAACTATGACCTGCATATTTTCAAAAAGCGGGTCTACAATTATTTCCTTTCTATGATACCTTCTCCTTCTAAGGAAGGATTAATTATTATCTACTTATTTTTTTCATTTTACTTTTTAATGCATTGTCGACAAAGGAATAAATATAATCATATTCAATTTGAGAGTGTGGTTTAATTATTTTTCCCCAAAAAGGTGATATCCCAAGTGATACAAGACCGTATAATAATTTTGCCCGCTGTGTAACTTTTAAACCGAAACTGTCTAGATATATCGTTTGACACCGTCTACCTCGTTCTAATTAAAACCAGCAACGCGAACGCAACTACTTAATCCGGCGGTAAAATCCTTCTTCCCTTTCTCTTAAAATACTTACAGAGCCGGTGTTGAATAAATATAAGTGGAAATTTTATTTGAAAACGATGCCACAGCTGCTAACACTTTTTAAATAAAAAACCGTTTTGTGTCATTAAGAAAAACCCTGTTGGAAAAACTATGAAATGTAGGCTTCAGAAGCCAAGACAGTGTAAGGCACCAAATAAAAAAATTAAGATTTTAGTGTCTCATTAAAGAAACGTTCGAATGGCCAAATTACCCACACTGAAAAGCGGGAACTGCAAAAAGTGAAATCATTGGGGAGTAAAATATTCCTTCTTTTTTAAGTATTATTTATAAATTGCTGTAATGATTTGTTTAATAATTTTTTATGCTTTTTGGTCACATTAAAAATAAGAAAAAAAGTTAAAATACATTTTTGATAATATCAGTAGTCTGGGTGCGACCCGAGAGGTCCACACTACTAACTTCCCAGTGGAAAGAATGAGAAAATACCGTATGTTTTGTTGTTGGAATTATTATTATTACTATTATAAAAAACGATTTTAAATTGTTTATAACAATATTGCTTGCCATTAAATAGGTATTATAAATTTGTAAAAAAAATGTGTTATTTTTTTAAATATAAAAAATATTCATTAAAAATAGATGAAATGGGGGTGGGAAATGAGGGCGGTAAGTGAGGTTGGGAAGTAGAAGTGTGTAATATGACACTTTCCAACCTTTAATGACGTTAATAATGACAGCATTACACATATGGTTGTAAATAAAAATATTTTTTGTCGTCGGTTTAGACTCATAAGTCAAAAAAATGAAAAATTGTAAAGTATTAGACGAAAAATAGTTGCGGGCGTTAATGGGTTGAACCCCTGTTTTCGGTCGTTTTTGTTTTTGCCATCGATAAAGCTACTCTCTAATCGTGTAACGCAAGGGAGAATTCGCCCGGTTCAAATTTATTGTAGCTGCATTATTTTTTTTTCAATGGTTGATTATAATAAAGATAAGATGTTATCGGTTGTGCGCGAATGTTTTATGAGCAATACATTAAAATTCCTTTTTTCCATTTGTATTTTTTTGAATAATTCATAATAAAAAATAATTAAAATGCATGGAAAATAATATTGATTTGAAAGTGACGGTGAGGCTTTTCGGAAACTTCAAATATTATACCAATGACAAAAAAATACTTCTCACGGCTTCATTATAATCTGTCGATTCATAATTTACATAAGAAAGGTTTGGGATCCTTTTAGTAGAATCGTCAAGTTTAAATGAAAAATACTCCCTGCAAATAAAAATTTAATTTACGATGCAAAGAGGGTGTTTTATTGATATTTTTTAAATTAAATTATAACGATTAAAATAAGTGTATTGCCTATCCAAATCTTTCTATAAAATAACTAAGAAAATTCTAGAACATCTCCAGCCTTCAAAAATATTGTATACGCTTAATTGTAGAACTTTCTGGAATTTTTGTACACCTGCATTGGCGTCTGTGTAAATTTTTACAGGCGTTTAATATACACTTTTGCTTTGGATTGAAAAAAGTAAGCTGAATTCCAGCTTACTTTTTTCAAAGAAGTTAAATATTTGGGCGTAATATTCGACTAAAAACTGACATGGAACATCCAACTCAACAACATTCTTTCCAGAGCTATAGCGGCAAGCTGAACGCAAAGTCTTTGGCAAAACATGGGGTCTGAAACCAAAAATGATCTACTGGTCATACCAAACGATCATTAAACCAATGGTCACCTATGCGTCATTGATATGGTGGCCAAAAATGCAACAAATTTCGGCACAAGTTAAGCTGCAGAAAGTGCAGCGGCTAGCTTGTCTGGGAATCACAGGTGCAACATTCACGTTCCCTACTGCAGCCGTAGAGGTAATGCTGAACCTTCCACCATTGCACTTATGTGTAATGAAAGAAGCAGCAATCAGTGCCTTCAGACTGAGCCAGACAATAAATCTTAGAGCAAGAAATCGGAATGGACATTTGAAGATTTTGGAAAATATTTCCCTAGAATCCATGTCTAAGCCGACAGATATTATGCCAGTTAGGTACGACTTCGAAATGCAGTTTGAAGTGGTTATAAATAACCGCCAAGTTTGCACAGAGAACGGACCTCAACTAGGAAGGGTTGCTTTAGTGTGGTACACTAATGGATCCAAATTGGATGAAGGGGTTGGAGTGGGCGTTATAGGACCGAATTTTAGGCTCTCAAAACCACTTGGTAACACTCCAACCATCCTTCAAGCAGAATTACATGCCATAGAGACATGTGCCCAGGAGTTCATCGAAAGAAACACCCGTAGGGCAGAAGCCTATATTTTATCAGATAGCCAAGCAGCACTAAAAGGTCATACACTTGTAAGTCTAAGCTGACTTGGGACTGTAAACAGTCCCTGAGACAACTGGCAGCAAACAATCAGGTTACTCTGACGTTAGTTCCAGGTCACAAGGAAGTTAAAGGCAACGAAGAAGCAGATTGCCTTGCCAAAGAAGGGGCATATACAAAATTTTCTGGCCCAGAACCCTTCTGTGGACTTTCCAAAGCCCACTTAAAAGAAGAAAGAAGAGGTTCGACGTTGGGAAACAGATGAACTGAAATCTTACTGGCATAAAGTGCCAGGACAAAGACTAGCGAAAAAGCTAGTAAGTCTTTCGCCAAGGAAAGCTAAAGCTTCTCGAGTTGGACAAGAAAGACTTGAAACTGGTGACGGGACTCCTCACTGGACACTGCCCTCTAAAGTACCACCTGAAAAAGATGGGCAAAACAGAGAATGATAGTTGCCCCTACTGCGAGAACTTCGCTGAAACTGCAGAACATTTTCTTCGCGAATGCCCAGCGGTTTCTGGAAGGAGCCTTCCTAAAGCCATTCGATGTCAGGAACTTAGCCCCCAGGAAACTAATAAACTTTACCCGAAGTCTCGGAATCCCGGTCCTCGAATAGATTAAGGGTTATGCACAAAAGATCTGATTGGTCGAAGTGCTTGAGAGGCAGCATGGCCTTCACGACCCACTCTACAATCTACAATCTAGGAAAATTGCCTGTTAATTCTTCGCAGGATGTCTGCGACTTTAATCAATGGTAAGATTGTTGCTCCACATTTTCCTTGGTCTTCCTGTTCTTTTTCTTCCCAGAAGTGATTTGTCCCGAGCTATTCTTACTATTTTTCCTTCATTCAATCTACCTATGTGCTCATCCCATTCGCGCTTTCTGCTCAAAACTTAGAGTCATTATTGTTCTCTACCTTGCATGTTCGCCTTATATTGTCGTTTAGTTTTTTGTCCAGCAGCGTTTTTCCAGTAATTTTTCTTAGAACCTTCATCTCGCTTGTTTCGAAGAGCCTTTTTGTTTTTGTTATGTCCGATCGGGTCTCTGCTGTGTAGGTCATTATGGGTCTAATAACGGTTTTGTATATTCTTGACTTTACCTCGATGCCTATGTGGTTGTTTTTTCATGCAGTGTCGTTTAAACATCTAGCCTCTCTTAGTGCCTTTGTTGTTTATTGTTTCACCTTTGTGTCGATATCGCCATATCCCGATAGTTCTATACCGAGATATTTGAATTTTATTTCTTGTTGTATTATTTTGTCTTCGACGACAAGCTTGCATCTTATAGGTGTTTTTGATGTTGTCAGGCTTTTTTTTTAAGGCAGATATTACCATATTTTGTATCCATTAAGTCCACGCACTTGCTTTATTATTTTGTACATAATTATGTTTTCTACAGCGATTGTCTAAGCGAGTTCTCCATCGATCTTGGCTTGGTTACTGTTGGCACTGTATCAATTCTCTATGGTTTTTATTAAGATATGGGGTACCTGTCTGTTGTAAAGTAAATGTACATTATATACTGACTGAACTTGATCAAATGCCTTCTGTAGGTCTATGAAAAACATGTAGGCTGGTTTGTTGTATTCGATCGACTTCTCTGCGATCTGTCTTATAACAAAAACTGCATCGGCACATAATCTTCCCGTTCTGAATCCTTGTTGTTCATCTGGTAAGGAAAAAACTTGCCACGTCTTTTTCGTTCTCTATAGAGTACTCTGCCAGCGGTCTCTCTACTGGCAAATTATGCCCGAGCTCAGCCGTAGAGGGTAGAAGAAAAAATATATATATAAAAGTGAGCCGCGCCACCGACTTAGACGGTTCAAGCCGGAAACCCCTAGGTCTTATAGGCACTAGCAGAGCCACACGGTAAACAACTGATATTATGGTAAACCAAATAAATGAAATTATAGCTAAAATATATTGGATACTTTACTCCTACAATAAATCAAAGTACACAGTTCAATAATAAAATTATAACAGATATAGTCAAAATTAACAGCTAACAATAAATCAAAGTACACAGTTCAATAATAAACTCATAACAAATATAGTCCAAAATTAACAGCTAACAATAAATCAAAGTATTCAGTTTTGGCATACTATCTAATGCAATAAATAGTTTTTAATAATGTATTATATTAATAAATTAAAACAAAACTTAATCGTGGTGTCAAAAATAAGTCACGTCGTTAAATATTCAAAAATAACTCACTTGTAACCTTCGGGTAAACGTATATTGTAGATCAAATATAAAAAAAAAGAATAACTTTAATCTTGAACACCTTAATACGGAGTTCCTGCTAAAAACACCAAGCAAGTCTTTATAACACTGCAATTTATCGTCGATATGGATGATACGAATGCACTACTCCTGTGGCCGGTTTGGGTTATGGAGCGGCACCTGCTAATTAACAATGGCTTTCCTCAAATAAATCCCGCATGCGACACCAAAATCCAAAATATCAACAACGAAGGTAAGATAGAATGGTCAAGTTAAAAATTAAATGGTTTTACTTCAAAATCCAATTAAGATGGCCCAAATACAGCCAGATATGAAAGTAAAACCGTAGAGGTTCTGCACACTTGCCAATATCACACCGTCCCAAAAATTCTCACCACACCACTCCCAGGACTGCCACCAAACGACCGACTACTTCCCAAGCCGGATATCAAGAAAAATGACACGGAACCGACGTCAACCAACAATATTCGCAAGTCCATGCTCCACATCAAAAATCGCGTTCGTCCGTGTTGATAGCCAGCCCCATCCACACAGAAATGCAAACCAAACAATAATATAACCGACAACACACAACAATCGAGGCCAAAAACCAAAGCAAAATCTAATAACGAAAACCCCCACTCAATCTCCAGCGATCAACAAAAATGCCACAGCCATTAACAATCGAATCCTATCACAACAAGGTATGCAACACTATTTACAACGAATGATATATTTAAGTTACAACAAAATACGGTACGCGACACTATTTACGAGTACCTGAGGAATACAAAACTATCAAAGACACAATTATAATGGAACTGTAGAAGGGAAAAAATAGGCACGTTACAAACTCATGGTTTTGCGTCACCTGACGTCAGCGTCAGCGAGAGATGGGAGATGTCATGGCTTCTTTTTTTTTATCTGTTTGTCAAAAAGTGTCTTTGAGCTGACAGGCCACTTTGATAAGGCTATTTATTATTCAATGATTTTAATATAAAAGGTGAAGATAAAAAGAACAATCTTCTATTGGACTTTTATTAAAAAAGTCTCCACCAAAATGTGGTACATATAAGGGTGGCGATGGTAAACGTAAGGTTAGACCTGAACTTGGCTGTTTATGATAAAATAAAGTATGTTAAATAAAAATAGATACGTAATAATTTTTAATTAAAACAACTATGCGGTAAAAAGTTGCTCATTTAAACGTTAAAGTAAAAAGAAAATAAAAAGTGAAGGTGCTTTGTCCTTTTTTTACACCTTTGGGCGCTCTTTTTAAAAACAGTTTTCTTTAACAGTAACGTCATTTTAATTCAAGAAAGAGATTGTTTTTCTTATCTGTACCCTCGATAAGTCAAAATAATTTAAAAAAACGGTAACGTCATAGCTTCCTCTTCTGTCTTTCTATTAAAACATGGCTTTAAGCTAACAGCCCACTTTTATTAGGTTATTTGATATTTAAAGATTTTAATTTACAAATTATGAAACCACTGTTATTTTATAGTTTTAAGTTTTTACAAATTTATTTTAGAGAGTAATAAAAAAAAAGAAGAACATGCTAAGAATTTTATTTTTCCATAGAAAATTTTTTAATTTATAAAAGTGTACGAAGGGAAGAAAATACTATTCGATTGAAAACCGATTACAACCTCTCGTTATTATTTAAGCATGTTTAGAATAAAGTATTCGATGTCCTGATCACATCTTGTATACTCAGAACGTATTTTCCAAGAGGCGTTGGAAGGTACAAACAGCGGGAACAAGATTAATAAAGAGTATAACAACATACGCTATGCAGATGATACGGTAGTGTTTGTAAACAGCCTTGAGAGTCTTTAGGAGATGATGGCTCGGGTGGTTAAGGTCAGTCAAAGATATGGACTCTCTCTGAACTTTAAAAAAAACAAAATATATGGTAGTGTCAAAAACAAACAACCACGCTGGCCAACTCACGATAAATACAGACATATACTTAGCTCGGAACAATGACAAGTGAAACATGGGATCATTCTCTCAAAATCAAATGCAGAATAGAGAAGGCCAGATCCGAATTTCTGAAAATGTTAAAGTTGTTTAAGTGCCACGACTTATTCCTGCCAACCAAGATCAGACTGTTGTAGTGTTATGTTTTTTTTTTTTTTTTGAAAATAGTCGCCAAAAGGGTAGACCTATCGTGTGGGCCGCGGACGGTCCGCACTGCGACTATTAGAAGGGGAAGGGATTATAGAAAGGAAATGATTGTGGACACGCTTTTTAAAAAGTTGCAGGTCATAGTTCTCTGGAAAAACTGATTTTGGAAGCTTATTCCATTCCGTAGCAGCCCTGTAAAAGAAGGATTCTTGATAAAGATTGGTCCTTGTATTGTCAATCTTGAGAGTAAATGGGTGAGACTGATCAGCGTGCCGAGTTCTTCGGCCGAATGTGGCTAATGGTGGTACAAGAGTTTTTATTTCTCTGGAGCATCTGCCATGGTAATATCTGTAGAGCAATGACTGGTCTGCAACTCTTCTAGAGGGTGAAGGATATCTGTGAAAGTTGAGCTATTTATCAAACGAATGGCTCTTTTCTGAATGGAATCTAGAAGACGAAGAGAATGCCATAGTGATGAACCCCAAATGTGGGAGCAATACTCCAGTAGAGGTCGGATTTGAGCCTTGTACGTCGTCAACAGTTAATCAGGAGTAAAAAACTTTCTAGCCTTTCACAGAAAACCTAGCCTCTGGCTTGCCGACTTTGCGATGTTAGCAACATGTTCATGCCAAGACATATTATTGGACACTGTGACTCCCAAAATCGAGATGGAGGGACTTGGTTCAAGGGTATTTCCGGACATTGTGATGGGATGATTTGAGGAATTTATTTTCTTGGAAAACGTGGCACTTTGTGTTTTTTGGGCGTTGAACTGAACAAGATTGTTGGTTCCCCACTCGGCGATTGCTTCAAAATCTCTATTGATGGAATCAACCTGTTCCTGCCTAAGTCTAATTGTATCATTCACCAAAAGTGATCGATAGGATGTGAAAGTTGAGACAAGTGTGCTATCGTCTGCGAAACTGTAAATGGGGTTCGTGGTGGTTTTCAAGAGGTCGTTGATGTGTAAAAGAAATAAGGTGGGGGACCGATGGAACCCTGGGGGATCCCGGCATTAGTTTTAAACGCATCAGAAGAAATACCGTCAACTACAACATGTAAGGAGCGATCTTGCATGAAGCTCAAGAGCCATTGGCGCAGTTTGGTTGGGAGACCGTAAGCAGATAATTTACTTAACAATGCCTGGTACAAACGCGGTTAAAGGCTTTAGATATATCCAAGGCTATTGCACGAGATTCACCAAACTTTTCAATAGTGTTCGTCCAGAGCTGAGTGACATAAGCCAGCAAATCTCCAGTAGACCGAAGTTGTCAAAATCCATAATGTCTGTCATGGATTATCTCAAATTTCTCCAGATATTTGATAAGTTCTGTGTTAATCGTTTTTTCCATAACTTATGTCTTTCCAATGCTACTCTACGGTGTCGAGTCTTGAAATTTGACTAAGGCTTTCTGTAAAAAACTCGAGTCGTTTAAATGTGGTTGTAACGAAGAATGTTGAAAATCCCATGGACGGACCATATCACCAGTCTTAGTGTCCTAGAACGAATGGGTAAAGAAAAGAAATTGCTTGTTTTAATAAAAACGCGCAAGCTGGAATATTTGGGACATATAATGAGAAACAGCCATCGGTATGCACTACTACAACTGATATTGCAGGTAAAAGTATAGGACAGAGGGGGACCTGGAAGAAGAAGAATATCATGGTTGACAATATTGCCTACATGGTTTAATACAACAACAGTAGTCCTTTTTCGTGCGGCCGTCGCATCGCCATGATGATCGCCAACATCCGGAACGGATAGGCACCACAAGAAGAAGATACACAGCAACTGTTTCTAAAAAATAATCAGTTGACTTACAATCGTCAGATGCTTTTTTTTCCTTTTGAGATTAATTTTATTCATATCTGAACCACTTAATACTAAATTACTTATTTGAACACATTCATTGCCCATCGCTTATTACATTGTACATAATTAAAAATATTCTAATTTGTTTCTTTAGGTTAAAAGGGTCCATTAATAAATTTCGTTACACATTTAAATTGAAAAAGAGGATCAAAAAACTGTGACATCATGTGACAAAAAGGGGACGAGTCGTAAGCTTCATAAAGTCACATAAATAAATCTAAAGAATTAAAATGTCCATAACGCCACACCACACATTACACCGCACATAGCATGTACCATAGAATAGACCCTGCCTCGTACAAAGATTTGTTGTCAAGCAATAAATTTAGAAAGACACTGGTTATTAATGTTTCTTTATTCATCACGCACAAAAATACTAAGCTCGATTTTGGAGTACGATGCTACGATACCAGGCTAGGTGCGAGGCGAGGGTCAGTGCGGCGTTATGGCCAAGCGCATTTAACTTTATAATAATGTTATGTCTATGGTTTGTTTAATAAGTGGGACACGCTTAAAAATAACAGTCTTTATTTATTAGTCACAAATTACAATTCACTTCACTTATTAATTCCAACTAAATATCTCTGTATGACTATTTCTCTTTATTTGTAATGTACCATATTTAACTTATTACTTACTGTCATCAACTAACTAAGCTTCGTGGAGCGTTACGCTTCTTCTTCTTTGCGGAAGCCTTAAGGCTTGTTTTACTCATTTATTTGCCCCTCCTGGGATGCCGACAGGCTGTCCTTCCACCTTTTGGGAGGCCGTCCAGGTGGTCTGCCGGATGCTGGTTTTCCATTTCTGGCGATTTTTGCCAGTCTTGGTTCTATATCCTGGATATGTGTTCGTTCCAGAAGCGGAGACAAAAAGGATGGCACGAACCAATGAAATGAGACATAAGATGACCACAGGAAACACACTTTGGGAACAAAGAAGGAGTAACGAAATTAGGGAATAATGCAAGACAGAGGACGGATACTGATACTGGATACTTCAGAAAAACTGACGGAATGGTGCGACTACATCGAGCACCTATTTCACGATACCCGGCCAGAACTTCAGAAAGAATTCTTTAATCAAGGCCAAGGCTTGGACATAACGATGGCAGAAGTTCAATATGCGCTGTCAATTTCAAAAAATGGGAAAGCTAGTGGTCCTGATGACGTCTATATAGAAGTTCTAAAAATACTGCAAAACGAAGAATCACTGAACACGCTGGTAAAGCTATTCAATCTTATTTACCGAAACGGCAGTATACCTTCTGATTGGTTAAAATCTACTTTTGTCCCGCTCCCCAAAAACGCGAAGGCCAAGAACTGCGGTGATTATCGTCTTATTAGCCTAAAGAGCCATGTGCTTAAACTCTTCTTGAAAATAATACACAAAAGAATATATGCGAAGTGCGAGACAATGATGGGGGACTCTCAGTTTGGTTTTCGCAATGGCTTTGGAACAAGGAAGGCACTATTTAGCATACAGGTTCTCATCCAAAGGTGCCGGGACATGTCGGTGACCGTTTACGCATGTTTCATCGATTACGAAAAAGCCTTTGATAAAGTAAAGCACAAAAAACTGATCAACATTCTTAGAGAAATAGGACTGGAACAACGAGACCTTAGAATAATAGCTAACCTTTACTGGAACCAAAGTGCTCAAATAAGAATCGATAACACCGCGTCCGACGAGATCAAAATCCTGAGAGGCGTTCGTCAAGGATGCATTTTATCACCACTGTTATTTAATTTAAATTCCGACAGGATATTTCAAGAGGCGTTGGATGAATGTGACGAGGGGATATCTGTCAATGGGATTAATATCAACAATCTGAGGTATGCGGATGACACGGTTCTTGTTGCCGACTCACTGGAAGGACTGCAGGAGCTGGTAAGCCGCGTGACGGTTGTAAGCTCAGAGGCCGGACTTAGCCTGAACGTGAGAAAGACAAAGTGGCTAGCAGTTAGCAAATCAAACAACGTGGACGGACACCTGACAATTAACGGTCAACGAATTGAGCGAGTAGAAACTTTTAAATATCTTGGGTGTCAACTAAATGAGAAGTGGGACAGCATGCAGGAGATTCGTGCCAGAATAGAACAATCTCGTGCTTTGTTCCTGCAAATGCGTAAAGTACTTTGCAGCAGAAATTTAAGCTTGCCTCTGCGCGTCCGAGTGCTTCGCTGTTACGTGTTCAGCATACTGTTTTATGGAATGGAAGCTTGGACTTTGACAGATGCGATGTGCAAAAAATTGGAGGCCTTTGAAATGTGGACGTACAGAAGGCTATTAAGAATCTCCTGGGTAGAAAGAGTGCGTAACACCGAGGTACTTCAACGCCTCGACAAGCAGCTGGAAGTTCTGTTTACACTAAAAAAACGCAAACTGGAGTATTTTGGTCACATCTTAAGAAATGACAAGTATCGACTTTTAAAGCTTATTATAGAAGGGAAGATCGAAGGACGAAAAGGCCCGGGTAGAAGAAAGATATCCTGGCTAAAAAACTTAAGACAATGGTATGGAGTGAGCACTACCACATTGTTCCGCCGAGCTGTAGACAAGGTTCAGATAGCGCTGATGATTGCCAACGTCCGAGGAGGATAGGGCACCTAAAGAAGAAAAAGAGGACGTGGTTAGACGTGGGCCGATACGCGTTGTTGGTCGTAAGTCATAACAATACCATTTACTTGGCATATTGATGCTATGGTACAATACTAAGTGCGGCGCGTCGTTATGGCCTCTGACTAAGCTTTAACTCTAATAAAAAATATAATCTTTGTTAGAGTTTTTGTTGATTTTATAAAAACAGATTTTAAATAGAAATATTTTAAAAGTGCTGTTTTAATTTAATAATTTTTAAAATTAAAATCGCAAATAATGTAACGTCATATTACACACAAATGTAATCACATGTAGAAAAAACGGAAAGGGGGCTCCAAAAATAATGTACTTTATGGATGGTCCCAAAAATAAGGTATCCAATGGAAAAATACCTTTTAAATTTATTGAGCAGAATTTTTTTAAAATTGGTTTGGTTTTTTGATGGTCAGTGCTTAGAAGAAGTGAAATAAAAAAAAAATAAAATTACTTTTTAAAATGTCAATGCAAACGTTGCTAGACCGCTCCTGAATATTTTCCACAGAACCTCGTGCAAAAGACATGAGCATTTTGTTATTTATTTTCACTCGAAAACGGTGTTCAACACTAATTGCAAAACCGCGACCGGCAATAATAACAACTTCATAATTTAATTTCGGAAACATTTCAGGGGGATTGAATCAGTTAAAAAAGTTCTTATTGAATTTGCGATTCCAAAAAGCGTCGCAGCATGCTGATTTTCCATTTGAAAAACGTTAGTTGCCTCGAATGTGGTGAAATGACTTTCTGTATTCAAACTAAGCGAAAAATGTTGTAACGATAATACGGATTATCGTCTTAAAACGCACGCCCACGTTAATACCCAAATATTTTTTTTAACGTTTTTATAGAACTTAAATTAGTATAAAAGACCGACCAATTTCTCGTAAATGGAATTGATCCCTACGCGTTGAGTTTGAATTAGTTCGCACTCCCCCCCTACCTGAACTTTCGTGTTGAGATTGTTCATCCTTACACACTTGTGTGGTCGTAATGAGGCTATTTAATACTGCTACCGAAACGTTTATGTTGAGATCGTTTTAACTACTCTCCTTGCCCCACATTACGCGTTGAGTTCTGTGCAGGATTTCTACCGCTGAGTTTTCGCGTTGAGATTTCTTAGATCCTTTCCTTATTTTAATTATTTTACGTCCCAAGTTTAAGAAATAAACACATGTCTCAATTTTCCGAAATACCGTTAACGTAAATATTTTTATTTACAATTAACTTAAAATAATATACCCGTTCTTAATAGGTAATAAATTGGAATCATAATTAATAATTAACTGTTGTTTGTTTAGATTTTACGACGAAAAAAAAATTTCAATAAAACGACTTTCATGTCGTTTTCCCGTCGAAGCTAAAATCGTTAGGCCGGGTATTAGTTTTTGTAACATTTTGTAACATTTGTGACATTTACTTTGTAAAAATTAAATTTTGTTTTGGAATAAATGCAGCTGCCACGTCTTTTAGTTCTCAAAGAGTACTCTGCCAGTGGTCTCTCTACTGGCAAATTATGCCCGAGCTCAGCCGTAGAGGGTAGAAGAAAAAAATATAAAAGTGAGCCGCGCCACTGACTTAGACGGTACAAGTTGGAAACCCCTAGGTCTTGTAGGCACCAGCAGAGCCACACGATAAACAACAAACAATTATGGTGAACTAAATAAATAAAATTATAGCAAAAATATATTGAAAACTTAACTCACACAATAAATTAAAATACACAGTTCAATAACAAAATTATAACACATATAATCAAAATTAACAGCCAACAATAAATCGAAACAAAATTTACAACTTTATGAAACAACAATAAATCAAAAATCCAAAGTTTACGATTCCATTAAAATAATTAAAACAAAGATAAGAATGACAAACCTTATCAGGTTACAAAAAAAAAAAATACAAGTCAACTTTTTACCAATACTTTATCAACGCTCACGAACGGCTGATAATTTAATCACATTTTTTTCTTTTTCATTTACATAAAGATTTACACTGTTAAAACAATCGATCTTATTTTAAAAATATTTCTTTTTACGATGGCTGTCCTTCAAAATAGCAATATTGTAGGATATTTACAAATAAGTATGAATAAACGTTCTTACTTGGACACAAAGAACTATTGAGAATATTACTTTAATCAAAGTTCAGACTCGGCATAATATCCAATGCAATAAATAGTTTTCAACAGTGTACCATATTAATAAATTAAAACAAAACTTAATCGTGGTGTCAAAAATAAGTCACGTCGTTTAAATATACTAAAATAAATCACTTGTAACCTTTGGTTACACGAATTCACGAATCATGTGGCCTACTCCTGGCCGGTTTGAATTATGGAACTGCACCTGGTACTTAACAATGGCTTCCCTCCATCAAATCCCGCACGCGGTTATTTTAACTCGACCCCAATAACCAAAATATCCACCACAAAGGCACGACAGAATGGTCAAGTTAAAAATTAAATGGTTTTTCTTCAAAATCCAATTAAGATGGCCCAAATACAGCCAGATATGAAAGAAAAAACCGTAGAAGTTCTGCTCACGTGTTGATATCAAATCGTTCCCAAAAACTCTCACCTGACTTCCACCACTGACACCAAACGAATCATCTCCACCACTCACTCCCAGGCCGGATATCAGAAAAATGACACGGAACCCACGTCAGCCAACCTTTGCAAATCTATGTCCCTCACTCATAATCTCGCTCGTCCGTGTTGATAGCCAGCCCATCCACACAGAGAAGCAAACCAAACAATAATATAGCTGACAACACACGACGATCGAGGCCAAAAATCAAGGCGAAATCTAATACAAAGACTCCCACTCCAATTAAAAAACACGTCACAGCCATTAATAATTAAATCCTAAGTATGCAACACTATATACAACAAACAAAATACGGTATGCAAAACTATTTACGAACACCAGACTATCAGAGACACAATTAATAATGAAACGGTAGATGGGAAAAAATAGGCACGTGACACAGTTTCGAAACTAAAACACTGTCTTCATTTATTACCGACTACCCCGGACTTTACAATGTGCAAGGTATTGTTTCAAGAGACACGTCTACCTTTCTTAACAATCGATAGGGTTTACTTATATTTTTTAACCCATTTTTTTTGGTTGTACCCTTAATATTACAAAACGGTTGTTACAAAAATGATCTACAAAAAAATAAAATAACAAATGAAAACAAATAGATCTAACACAACAGAAAAACTAGTGGATGCACAAGAAAACAATATTATTGGAAAGAAAGAGAAAATGAGATTACGGCAAGATTATATACAAGAATTGTTTAAAGACGACAGACCCGCCAGAAATGGCAGAAAATCTCTCGGGACCCAGCATTAGCATAGATGAAGTTGAAAACGCCATAAAACATATGAAAGAAGGAAAGACTGCCGACCTGATGAAAAGCAGGCAGAAATTTTTAAACTTCTGGACAGAGACGGACTTCAATGGATAACCAATTTATTTAACCATATATAATACCGGTAAAATACCACAAGACTGGTTAATATCAGAATTTATTACGTTACCTTAGAAAGCAGGAGCTAGAAAAATCAAAGAATACCGTACAATCAGTCTCGTGAGCCACTTCATGAAAATATTCCCCAAAGTCATCCACAGAAGACTATAAAGAGCAGATATTTGAAACCCAATTCGGGTTCCGTGATGCCCTGTGAACCATGCCCTATTTGCCATACAAGTTTTAATCCAACGGTGCAGAGATGTATATGTATACATATGCTTTATTGACTATCAGAAAGCATTTGATAAAGTCCAACATCACAAATTGATAGAAATATTAGAACAACTAGGCCTAGATGAGAAGGACCAGAGAATAATTACCAACATGTATTGGCAACAAACGGCATTTGATAGGGTATAAGGAGAACGTACAGATACCATATTAATACAACGGGGTGTTAGACAAGGGTGTATTCTTTCCCCCTACTGTTCAATATATACTCCGAACAAATCTCCAAAGGAGCACTGGAAGAGATCGAAGCAGGAATACTCGTTAATGGGGAGAGAGTGAATAACATTAGATGTGCCGACGACACTGTAGTTCTCGCGGATAATCTTCAAGACCTTCAATATCTCATGACGCGAATAACTGAAACTAGCCACCAATATGGGCTTGATCTTAACATCAATAAAACTTAATATATGGTCATTAGCAAATCCCCTATCAATAATGTACAACTGACAGTTAATAATAAAAACATCAAAAGAACGCAACAATATGAATACCTAAGGACCAGCAGTGGGATCACTTACAAGAAATTCGCTGCCGTATAGAAAAAGCGAGAACAATATTTCTAAAAATGGCATCAATCTTCTGAAGATCAACCTTTCTAACAATTGAACGGCAGAGGATACGAAGAAAAACAAGCAAATTGCTTACATTAAAGAAGGAAGAAGAAGGTACAATTGTTAAAGTTTTTAAACGGATAACAAATTTGAGGTATGCAGATGATACTGTGATTCTAACTTGAGAGGAAGCCGAAATGGAAGTTATAATGGCCAGACTCACAGAAGAGAGTAGCTCATATGGACTGGAAATTAATAGAGCCAAAACAAAGATTATGATATAGACAGACCAACGTAGAATAGAAGCGTTCGAAATGTAGTGCTATAGAAAAATGCTGCAAATACCATGGACAGCCCACCGCACAAACGACTCTATTATTCAACAACTCGGCATAAAGACTAGGCTATACCAGACAATAAACCAGCGCTATCTGGGATACCTAGGTCATGTGGCAAAAAGGTACGACAATATATAACGACTCATAGTAGACGGCAAAGTCCAAGGCCGCCGCCCAAGAGGAAGATCGCCGATACGATGGATAGACCGGACAAAAACCTTGACGGGACAAGGGATGCATATAGCAAAGAGATCTGCGCTGGCGCGAAGTCATTGCAAGCGTAACAAATTGATGTCACCACAGCCTGCAGAAGGGTTATGGACTGAAGAGAGAGAGAGTAATTCTATGGCGACCTTAACCTTGGACATAGGCTTTGTTTTAAAGATTTCGATTTTAAGTACGACTAACTACACTTTGCGATACATTTAAACGTTCAGCTACTTCACGCAGCGATAACTCTTTATGTAACCACTGCACAATTTGATCTTGTTGTAAGGTATGTAAATATCTACGAGGTATAATTAATTCTCAAAAATATCGCGGACCTTGTTTAAAGTTTTATCCAAACTAATGCGATCATATACCGTTGCCACGTATATCATTCGTTTTGTGTTTTTTTTTTAAATCTTAATCAAATAACACCTCTTAAATGTTAAGTTTAGTAAATAAAATATTTAATAAAGCAAAAACACTAAATAATGTATTTATCGCGTCAATAAAAAAAAAATCTTCAAGCGTGTTCACTTTATGTTTTTTAAATAAATAATTGCAGAAATAATAAAAGTTTTACAACATAGTTGCAAATGGTTGCTTTTTGAAACCAAAAGTTTTATACAAAAAATAAAGTTAAACTGAAAGACGAAAAGCAGAATATCTTGTGAGACAACAAAAAAAGTCTTTATCAAACCGCAGATTTATTTAATCCGTTTATATTTTTACAATTCGGAATCACTTTGGTATATTACTAAAATAACATGTTCCCAGTTATTGATGTTTTTTGCCGATTGAACTTTTCAGATAATAAAATTGATGAACGACTGTTTACTAACAAGTTTTCTGTCTGATAAAATAAAACCTGAGAATATTATGAGCCTTTCCGGTAAATTTATTATATATTCTCGTTTACAGAATCGTATCTTATCAAAACAAAAGAGCCAAACTCAAGGAAAATATTATTTTACGAAAAAAGTATTATTAGTTTGTTAACCTTGCAGTTTAACGGATAATTAATTTGTTATCGCAAAGAGAAATGTCGTTAAAACTTTAGTAATTGGACACAAAAAATAATATAACATTTTTGGAAAGCTGTAACGTTAACTTTGCCGTTTTAATTTTCAACGCAGGCCCGGGTCGCCCTTTCGTTTAACTTTTGAGTAGTGGGGATTAATTTATTATTAAAACTGCGTTTGTCGATTCAATAAGGTAGTTTCAATACTAACTAAGTTAAGTAAAAATTTAAAAAAGGCTGATCAGATTTTATTTCTTTTCTTTTATGGTTAAAAAAGCAAAAATATTAAATGGTAAAGTTTTTTTCCAGCGAATGTAAAAACAATTCTGTTTAAATTTAACTTTAATAAACCTGTTGTACACCTTAAGTTTTTTTATTTTATCGTTTCTGAAAAAATAAGAGTGAACCATTTGGTGCCACTTTTGACTCCCTCATAACTTAGAAACAATTTTACATAACCATGTCAAATTTGGCTCATATATTAAGACTTGAAAGATACATATGTGCTTTAAATTCCAAAAACTCACCTCACGTAAGAATCAGCAATCAAGATTGATGACAGCCGGTCTTAATGTGGATTTTAAGGTCTTTACGTTAATATATAATGAGTGGAATACCACTCTTAATTTTTTTTAATCCAAACATATCAGTTTTAGTACTTATAACTAAGAGTATAGTCGAACTTTCGTATTTATTACATTATTAACTTGGATTTATTATTAATTATTATCTCAATATTTAGCGCACATCAATGGTGTAAAACTATTACTAATAAATAATTAAATAAAATAGGTATTTCTGACCACGGTGCAATTCAATAGATAACAGGTAATTCGTTACGTAATTGTCTTAGATAATTATTCCCTACTTGCTAAGCATATGGTATTATTTTCTACAAATCACAAGGCTTTAGCATAGACAGCGGTCTTCTCGACATAGGCTCCTCTATATTTAGTAAATGGCAGGCTAACGTTGGACTCTTCAGAGTTAAAACCTTAGATGTAGTACATCATATCAATTTAGATCCAAGTCAAATCAAGCCAAAAGAGAGCTCTTTTGTAAAGTACAACCGCCTGCGCACTTTATACCGCCCCGACTTGGCCAAATTAAGTATAAACAAAAAATTTTTGAATATTAAATGGGCAATTCAGTTGAACATTTCAAAGGTACAAGAAAATATAGAAAATAACATAAAAAAGACAAATTTACCCCTTAAACGTAGGAAAATACAGTAGGGTAACAATAGTTATTTATGTACCAAGGGTATAAATAGATGTTTATGCCCTGAGGGCGACGTTTTACAAACCCGAGGGCCTCTAGCCTGAGGGTTTGTAAGTCGCCTGAGGGTATACACATCTGTTTATGCCCGCGGTACATACATAACTTTATCTCATACTAGTTCGTTATTGCAATCCAATCTCAATATAAATCAGTATTTTAAAAAATCCGGTTTGAATTAATAACATTGCCATTTTATCATAGTAGACACCATCGTTGCTAGGTGAATGTTGACAAACGTAAATGTCATAAAATCACAATAATTTTTATATGTGTCAAAGTTAGAAGTCAACATGTACGAAGATTTTGGAATTCCTGACGAAATTATTGAAAAAGCAAAGAAAGCAACTGAAAATCTGTTGCCAAAAAAGTCTAAAGAAGCTTACAACATGGAATACGAAAAATTATTAAATTGGATGCAAGAAAACTACGTAAAAGATGTTAATGAAACAGTGTTGCTTGGATACTTCGGCGATCTCGCCAAAACATTTTCTCAGAGTTCCTTGTGGTCCAAATATTCCATGATAAAGAAGACTTTACTAGTAAATAAAAATATTAACATTGCTAATTACTATAAGTTAATAGAATATTTGAAGCAAACTACAAAAGGCTACAAACCAAAGAAGTCTAAAATTCTGTCTAGAGAAGATGTTTTAAAATTTATTCATAAGGCACCGAACGAGACGTTTTTAATAAACAAAGTTGCATTAATATTTGGTGGATGTCGACGGCAAGAACTTGTGAACATGTTAGTTCCTCATGTAGAAGATGGAAAATCGGTTTTTGTGGTAAATGTACCAGAGACAAAGACCGATAAAAACGCATTTTTACCAATATAGATGAGGGTGAAATGAACAGTTTAAATCTAATAAGAGATTATATGTCACTACGGCCACGTGGTTGCTCAGAAAAAAGGCTTTTTCTGACCTATAGACAAGGTCGATGTACTGTACAGCCAGTAGGAAAAAACACGTTTGGAAAATCCCGTCCATTATAGCGGAATATCTGGGTTTGAGTGATCCTGAGAAATATACAGGTCATTGTATGCGTCGAACGTCAGCAACTCTTCTTGTAGAGGCTGGAGCCGGTATGACCACGTTGAAGCGCCATGGTGGATGGAAGAGTATGTCGGTTGCTGAAGGATATTTAGAGGATAGTTTATCTTCAAAAAATGAAGTTTCAAGAATGCTGGCAGGTGTATCTTCCGGGTCTGGCGTTTCGGTGCAGAAATTTGAAACTCAAACTATGAAACATGAATCGTTTGCTGCAGGCAACTTAACTATCACCGGATCATTTTAAAACTGCCAATTTTATGTTATTTCGTCAAAACAATGTTCATCGAATATTTACATATATTACTATATTCTGTTTGTAATTTCATTAATAAAGGTTATTAAATAAGTTAACCAAAAAAGTATTTTTTTTTGGCCCGCACGGTCCATAAAATGAACTTTATGCCCGCACGGGCATAAAGTACGACATTAGATAGTTGGTAACTAAGTAATAAAAACACAATAATGAACTAGTATGACATAAAAACTATTTGGTATTAATTTAATTATGAATAAGTACCTACCGATAATTTCTGTACAAAAAGTAATAATATCCCATCAAAACCTTAAATGTGAAATGAGAACCAAGTTCAATATTGTGATATATGCCTTGGGTGTTGACTTCAACGACAAAAGAAGTAAGATCTAAATGGGTGCCAAGTTCAATGGTCAGTCCTGAAATTTATTAACACAACAAAATATTTTATAACAACTTAAAATATAATTTCTTCTAATAACCTGGGATAATATATTAAAGCCTAAGGTCCGACTTGGCTAATTTCAAATATACAAATTATATTATAGCCTTTCGTAAATTTGGCTTACTGGTAAAAACTAGCTATCGAACATAGGGCTCTTCCATGACTGTTTTAGTACGTACTTAATAATATTTCGTATACTCAAACTAGCCAAGTCAGTTATTAAAAGTAATAATATTTTTAATTGTTTTAAAATATTTTATGTTGTTATAAATAAATTTAAGGACCATTAAACTTGGCACCCATTTAGATCCCACTTCTTTTGTCGTTGAAGTCAACAACGAAGGCATATATCATAATATTGAACTGGGCTCTCATTTCACATTTATGTTTTTGATGGGATTTAAGTACACACTTTCTTCAGGTATATTGTTTCCATGTTTGCAAAGCTCCAAATATTCTAATTACCTAAAAAATTTCACTTTATTTAAAACTGAACTATAATCTAATGTAAGAAACACATTAAGGAAAATCTAAACCCTTTAAAAATTTAATGTTTACGTATAACCGAAAAAGACAATATTTGAATGACTTTTATTGATGATTTTTCGACATAAAACAAATAAAAACAATTGATGGATGTAGCCGTGTCCAAACAATAAATGGAGCGATCCATAACAAAAATGTTATAAGCTTTATTGAATTTCAGAAATACGTGAAAGAAAAAAAAAACTTTAAGTACAAGAAACGTAGAAGCAAATCAATTGATTTTAAGGAAAACGTAAAATCTTGTCAAATAAATTGCACAATAATTACGTATTGACAACTTTGTGCCATCAAAAAGCAAATATTTTATTTTGCTGAGAGATGGCGTAAAGTTCTGTTTTTCACTGAGCCGTTTTTCTACTTTGCCGGCATCAACAGTATAACATTTTTGTTGATACAAAGTAAACGTATATTGTGTTGCCAAAGAAGTGTTTGTGTGAGTAAGTTTAGGAAGTTTTTTATAGGATAACTACGATAAAAAGTGTCGCAACTTGTGTTACGACAGTTTTTTAAAAGAAAAAATGTAAGATGCTAAATATTTTACAACAAATTTACTTACCCTGCTTTTTAAGATGTTTGGGATTTAAATTGTTATATTAAAAATTAAAATTTTTTAAAAGTTACTTAAAAAACTTATACCATAATCCCAAAAATTATAATTCATGTAAAATATGCATAAACCAGCCATTTAAAAATAAAATTTCAATGATGTAGCTCTTATTGTTTTTATACGATAAACATGTATATTTTCGTTAATATTTTATTTTATATTTATATTTTATTTTGTTTGAAGTTGAGGTATTTATGGCTAAGTAATATCTCGCCGATATTGTTGCCTTTTTTCAGTTCGTTAAACAGATGGAAGAAATGGCAAAATATCACTAAGCTAGACGTCAGATCACGGCACGCTGCACGAAGTTTAGGAGAATAAGAACATCCAGTTTCAGGTTTTTTTTTTTATGAAAATAGTCGCAAAAAGGGTAGATCTATTGTGTGGGCCGCGGACGGCACGCACTGCGACTATTAGATGAGGAAGGGATTATAGAAAAGAAATGATCGTGGACACGCTTTTTAAAAAGTTGCAGGTCTAGTTCTCTGGAAAAACTGATTTTGGAAGCTTATTTCGTTCCGTAGCAGCCCTGTAAAAGAAGGATTCTTGATGAAAATTGGTCCTTGTAGTGTCAATCTTGAGAGTAAATGGGTGAGACTGATCAGCGTGCCGTGTTCTTCAGCCGAATGTGGCCAATGGTGGTACAAGAGTTCTTATTTTTCTGAAGCATCTGCCATGGAAATATCTGTAGAGCAATGACTGGTCTGCAACTCTTCTTCTATGTTCTAGAGGGTGAAGGGTATCTGTGAGAGTTGAGCTGTTTATCAAGCGAATGGCTCTTTTCTGAATGGAATCTAGAAGACGAAGAGAATGCCTTGGTGCTGAACCCCAAATGTGCGAGCAATACTCCAGTAGAGGTCGGATTTGAGCTTTGTACGTCGTCAACAGTTGATCGGGAGTAAAAAACTATCTGGCTTTCTGGTTCGAGGATAGGTGTGTTTGGTGTGACTGGTTTGTAACATTCTGTGATTAACTCTGTTCTAGTTGAAGTTGAAGATATCGTTGTGGCTTCAGGTTCTGTTGCAAGAGTTTTAGTACGAGAAGTTATCGTGGCCGTTGAAGATACAGTTGTGAATGTTGTTGTTGAAGACAGACATGGTACTGCTCCAGATTGAAGATCTTCAGTTTTTGATACCCTTTGTTGTTCTACATTCAACGAGTCAGTAAACTGCGTCTGTAATCAGAAGCAATTTTTTTGCATCCCATCTCTTTGCTTAAAACTTTATCTATGCTGTTTTCATAGCATCTGTCGATCACTCTTCTCTTTTGGGTTTTTTCTTGTAAGTACGTACCATGATTTTACCTAAAAAATAATAAATCAATGTTATTTATTTAAAAATTTAAATAAACCCAAACGTACAACCCCTTTTTACTCTAATGCTCAATCATACCCTACACCCAATACTCTATCTTGCCCCAAAAGGTAAATTTGGACAAAAAAATTTGTTCGCTAATACAAACAAGATACCATTTTAAAATAAACAACACTTGTAAACAAAGATCAAAAATACATAAATGGGGTGATCATAATTACCTTAAAATAATGAAGTTAACCTTACAACCCTCCTACCCCTACAGACAAAGCTAACTCTTAAAAATTACAAATTTTTTTAATTGATACCTAGATATTTTGTCTAAAATGTACTTTTGAAAACATTTTCCTTTCATTGGATAATCAGTCTTTTCTGCAAGTTTAACAGCTGTAATCCTAAACTACGTAGTCCAGATTAAAATTAAAAAAACAATCTGGTAAGAAACAAAAATCCAGAAAAAAGATGTATAAAAAGAAATAATATCACCGGTTTACTTTGCTGTCTAAAATGATATTTAAAAATGTACTCTATAATAATATATACACAACCAAACTTAAAGGAAATCTCCCAGTATTTATGACAAAGAATTGTTTTAAAAACGTACTCAAGATTTTTAAAATAAAAGACCCAGAAGAAACCGCAAGAAAGTTACCACAGCAAGAAGAAACCGTACTGCATTCCAATAGAGCGCAACTTTTACAAGCTACAGATGAAATTATCAGAAAGAGATTTCGCGCCTTTTCCCATTCCATTTATCAAATTTTCATTGGGAAAGCCTCTTACAATAATTTAAAAATGCGAGGATGCTTTATCTGATGCTGCATCAACATTTTCCTTAACTGGATGTAGATGTTTATAAAGTGGTCTATTTTCCAGTTCTAAAAATATTTCTTTAAATATGTTTTTCGGTACTTTACAAAATTGACAGTACCACTAAGGGCCTTGCTTCTTTACTCTAAAGAATAGTTTTGTAAAAGTTGGAATCGGCTTTTTGTCAAATTGTGTTTAACATATTTTCGTATCATTCACTTTGGCCTTTAAGTTATCTACTTAAAGGCCTATATGGTCCCAATTATAAACTTTTTCCGAATCCTTCGTAGTCTTGTTCTTGCTATTTCATACTAGTTGGACGCTTTTATTTTAGATATAGTCGCTAATTGCACAAAATATTGCACGACTATCTTCTGTAGCTACAGACCTGAAAAAAAAAACTCCGTTACCGACCCAGTATTTTAAATCTTAAATTTTATTTGCAAAAACCTTTTTCAGAGAGTGGTTGGATGTTTGAAAAACGTTCCTCAGACAAATCACAATTATCACTACAATAACTATGGTCATGTTTTTATTATATTTTGCAAAACAAATACAGGCTAATCTGCAGTTTCCTTTTTATCAATTGTTTTTTCAAAACCACAAACAATAACCTTAGACTACTGGTATCAACTGAATTATGGCCTACCCTGTATAAATGATTAACCTTTTATATAATTATGCAATTGTATTGTAAGTGAAATTGCATCAATTATAAAAGAATTATCCATTTTTTTTTCACAATTGATTAAAAATTACTATAAAAGACATAACCGTTACTAAATAGCGATAAAATTCTAATATGTAGGTACTTGAAAAATATTCGTGTTCAATAACCATTCTACGTGTAAAAGTTTTCCAATAATAATTATTTAAAGTTAGAGTCATAATCACCAAACTCAGTGCTATTTCCGTACGAAAGCCGTAAAAGCGAATTTATGCACCATAAGCAGAACAAAAATGCATTCTGCGATGCCTTCGAGAGAACTTTTCTAAATAATAGCCCCATAAATCTTTCGGACATGGCTGTTTTAAAAATAAATTTGCATTCTCCCATTGTCTCTAACTTTGTTTAGAATAAAAAGCTGACTCGTCGAGAGCCAATAACAGCTGTTATTGTTTCAGAACAATTGCGAAATAATCATTCGAGAAGTTTCGTTACGGACCTCAATGAAGGAATAAAAAACTTTTCTGTTAATCTCTTAAAAATGTTTGCAAAAAATATAATTAATTTAATTTTACTATTTTTTTTTATTTTATAGTCTATAATTTTACATTGAAAGTAGTGGAGTCAAAAATACCGGAAAAGAGTGTCAGTACAAAGCAGGATTTTTCAAACAACTACATTCACTCCCAGACTCCCAGACACCTGGTAAATAACTTCCAAAAACGTAGAATACTATAACGTGCAAAAATTATAAAGAACTGTTATATTATTGCAGTAAACTATAAAAGTATTTTGAAGTCCGACAGCGAAAATTAGGTGTGAGAATTATAACTGCTGTATTTACCTACATATTTTAAAAATAAAGGTATAATTTATGTAACATTATTGTCGAAAGGCAATAATATATTTTTTATTAAATTTACCAAATGAAAAAAAACTAGGGAGAATAATTTTCGAATTCTTTTTTCAGTACTTACCGTTACCACGATGGTTCGAGAATGCGCCTGTAAAATTTCTTCTCATTCTTCTGTTCGTCTCGTTTGGAGGTGGAAAACGTTCGTCGTTCCAATCTTCGAGAAACGGCGGCAACGTAGGTGATGGCGGCAACGTTTTACACATCGGCGGCATTTTTCCCATCGCCGGCGAGGGCGGTTGGCAGGGCGGACAGGCGTGCATGCCAGCCGCCCATCTCGCTCTCGAGGATGTCAATGCTAGAAAAGACCTACTGCCCGGATACGTGCTCAATTTGCACAGCAACGATAGCGAGGTGAGTTCATTCGCTTTTACTGTCTCCAGTGAATCTCGTAAATATTAAACGATGATGATTTCAATCCCACAGAGTTTGATTCAGGGCAAATCGCGTATTTTGTTTTAAAAATTAATCAAAAAATTAAAATTATATGCATTAAGAAGTGTAAGTTAAAAGTGCTTATAAATCCCAATTTAATTTAATTTAATCATAATTTTAAACATTTTAAACAAATTATTGAAACTAATTTTAAATCAACAGGATCTAATTCAGGAAATATCGCATGTTTTATTAAAAATTTCATTAAAGAAATTTTCAAATATCCAATTACAAAATTATTAAATTAAAATGCACCTACAAAACTTTCATTTTTAAAACCAGCCAGTCCAAATAACTTGATTTTGCGTAAATGTAAAAAAAATAAAAAACATGTCGAATTTTAAATCAGGCGAAATGTTGACAAATTTTATTTTGCTGTTTCCATATGGCCCCCCTTTAACATCCTCCACCGCTTCCTTATAATGTCAAATAGCAACCCCTAACTTGTGATACATCAAATAAAAACCCAAGAAAAATGCAAATTAACCAAATAAACAATAATTTATTTCATCGATTTATGTAGCTGATAATAACAAATTTTATAAAAAAACATTAGACTATAAAAAAAACGACCTACGACACTGTCAGTTTGGTTAATGTCTAATTAGGGATAAAATACTTTACTTCTGAATACAGGTCACCTTTTTTGACATTTATGTTATTTTGCATAGCTTTATGAACAGCCAGAAAGTGTCAAAAAAGTCAAGTCTGGCTTTGCATAGAGGTGTGCTGGTTCCTACACTTATGTATGGTAGTAAATGTTGGGTTTGGCAGAAGAAGCATGAAAATAGGATTAATGCTGCGCAGATGAGTAGTTTGAGAAGTATAGCCGGAGTGACTCGGTTGGATAAAGTGAAGAATAGTGAGATAAGAGAGCGCTGTGGTGTATAAGAACATGTGGTTACAAAGATAGATAAAGAAATGCTTAGATGGTTTGGACACGTAGAGAAGAAGAAGAAGAAGAAGAAATATTTATTAAGTAGGTTTCCCTAATATACAAAAAAAAAACTCTAATATATGTATACATAAATAACAATATAATCATCCTATATGAATGATCTGTTAAATAGGTTATTAATCTGTAGTAATAAGAATAACATTATTACAATTAAATATAAAAATTATTACAATGAAATATAAAAACAGTTATAATTCATACAGTGTAAAAAAGAAAAGTATATAACAATTTAATTATTAATCCTTTAAGATTTAACAGTAAACTGGATAATAAGAGTAACATTGCAGATAAAAAATAGTTCTAATTTAGTTCCCTTATATGTATCAACAATTTGTGTCTGAAGTTTTCACAAGATCCACTAGATTTAACATTATGTGGTAAGTTATTGTACTCTACCATACCTTTATAAAACAATGAATTTCTCGTATTTGATAATTTTACTCTCGTCACATTAATGTTGTTCAAATTACGGGTGAAATGATTGTGAATCTCGTATTTGAAATCAACATAATCACGAAAGTAAGAAGGTGCTTCATTATGTATTATTTTATAAATAAATATCATTGTTAGGAAGTAAAGACGTTTAGAGACTGGTAGCCAATGTAATGTATTCAACATTATTAAAATGGGGGTATAGCGATTGCAGCTCAAAATAATCCTCATGCTTCTATTCTGTAGTTGTTGAAGCTGTGTCATTTTATTTAGATTGAATTGATATAGTAAAGTTGCACAGTAGTCAAAATGAGGTAGGAAAATTGACCGGTACACAGTGATTCTTGTATCCATAGATACTTGCTTCGCAATTCTTGAAAAAAAGTATAGTTTTTCGTAGAAAGGATGGATGAAGGAAGATTGACGAAACAAATTTATAAGGCGAGTGTGAATGGACGGAAGTCGGTAGAGGTCGACCTCGGTGAACATATCTCAATCAGATCAACATTGTTTTGAAGATAGGCCAGGTCAAGAGTACCAACAACCGACGAGCATGCATGAGAGCCCTGATGAAAGTAGAGGAAGCAAAAGATGAGTGTATAACCGTAGCAAGTGAAAGGGAGTGGTCTCTGCCTACCCCTACGGGAAAAAGGCGTGACTATATGTACGTATGTATGTATAAATATCATAATGATTTTAAGAGATTTTTATGAGATTAAGAGTAAAAACCAATATTCTAACAAACTTGTGACATTTTATATTAATGATTATAAGTAGTTTGTTTAATAGACTAAAAGTATAGCCAGATATTAATTCTAAAATCCAAATTGTTCGGCCAAATTTACTTTCTTATTTCAGTAAGCCTTTAACATGAGCTGGAATAACAGCGACACTGAATGAAAAACGTCGATGCACGTGTCACCTATTTATTTATAACTAAGAAAATAAGCAAACACAACTATTTTTATTCGAATAAAACGAAAAATTTAAAGTAAATAAAAAATTAAAAAAAAAAAGTAATTCTCAAATATTTTATAAAATTAATTTTTAATGTTAAAAGAATATTTGCTAAATCAATGATGACCCCGGCTTCGCCTCGGTTAACAAACACGTGCTCTGAGAAATTTCTTACTTTACTGCACTAGGTGTGTAATACACTATTAAGCTAAGTTATTATTATTATTATGCTTAATGATATTTTTTCGCCTCTGTATAATAATATATTCGTAATGTCTTGTACTTTTTTTTACTATTTTTTTTTCAACAATATTAATAAAACTAAAGATATAATACACAATTTTACAATTTCAGCACAAAAAGTAACCTGCTGTTTATTAAAAGCAATACATTTTGTAATATCTTTCTATAACTTATTTTTTAAAATTAATCCTAAATTATTTATTTTAACGAAGTAGTTTTATAGATTCAGATCTAGCTAAAATCTAATCCTGTTACTGGCGTCGTCCTGATGTTATTAATATGTATCTCTTTTGGCCTCTTTAATCATATTAAATTGTAGCTCAGCAATACCATAGGTATTATTAACAAAGAGGTGATTAGTATTATGTTCTGTGTATCCGTGTGGCTGATTACATTGTTGTTTTGGAATTAGTATTGGTAATACGTCTTTGATCATTTTAATCATTTTATAATAAGAGAAACGTTGAATTTAAACCGCTAACCTTTGACTTCGGTTAAAGCATTCATACGAATTAACTATATTATATTACGAAAACTTAACAAACATAATTTTGATAGGCATTGTAAAGTTTTTGTATTTTTCAAATAAGTGGCATAATTAACACATAGTAGTCCACATTATTTCGTTACTGATCTAAAACATTAGGTAAAGCTCATGAAATACAAATGTGCGTGCACGTCATTAATGATCTGTTCGTTTCAAAACTTAATACCAACAATAATAAAAATCACCGTTCGTTTTATATAATCTCGAACACATCGTGTCAGTCTGTTCGTAATATTTTATTGCATTAATCAAGTCAATATCTTGTCAAATATTAGAATTTCTATTTTATTTTAGACGGTATATAAAGTTGCAGATACTATACATAAACATTTCATTAAATATTACACACAGTTCAAGTTTTATTATGTATTAATAAAAACGATTTTTTCGATTAAAGGTCTTTGAGCGCCAGCTGGCAGTTGACAGATTCATAAGTGGGCAATTTTATATACCTTTTTAAGACGTTGTCAAATCTGATTATCATGGTGAAATGAACCAAGATAGTTTTTTAAAATGGTTTAAAAATCAGTTGCTAAACAGTATCACTGAACCATCAGTAATTGTAATGGACAATGCCACTTATCACAGTATGTTATTACACAAAATACCAAACATGTCCTGGCTTAAAGCGGATATTGAAGAATGGATAGCAAATCAAAATATTGCTTTTTCACATACTATGTTTAAACATAAGCTTTTAAAGATTGTGGATCAGTCATCATCATTATTCAGCCCTTTGTGTTCACTGTTAAACATAGGCCTCACTAATTATTTTCCATTCCAATCGATTTTGTGCTGTTTGTATCCAGTTGCTGCGGGTACTTTTAATATCGTCTGACTAACGCGTAGGGGGTCTTCCTCTACTTTGCTTGTCCGTTCTAGGTCTCCACTCAAGAAGCCTCTTCTCCCATCGATCATCCCGCATCCGTGCAATGTGTCCAGCCCAGTTCCACTTAAGCTTCGCAATAGCTTCAACGACATCGCTGACACCGGTTCTTCCGCGCAAATCCTCGTTTCTTATGTGGTCCTTCAGGGTCACACCAAGCATGGATCTCTCCATCTTCCTCTGTGTAACTCTAAGTTTCTTATGTGTTAGGGTTTCTGAGCCATATGTCATCACTGGCAGCACGCACTGATCAAAAACCCTTTAAAACGTCTTTAAGTCTTCCGAAAGCTGCCCATGAGAGAGTGAGCCTTCTCTTTAGTTCGCATGTCTGGGTATCCCTTGAGATGCTGCCCTCATGGCCAAGGTACACATATCTATCTACCATTTGAATTTCAGCTCTGCCAATCTTTAAGCCACAGCTGGGAACAAGGTTTGTCATTAATTTTGTTTTTGCCATATTTATATTAAGACCGACTTTTCGACACCCCTCTTGCAGGTCCTGCAGCATCAGTCGAATTTCTTCTAGATTGTCCGAGAATAGCACTATATCATCTGCAAAACGTAAGTTGTTTAGGTTCTTGCCATCTATGTTTATACCTCTCTGACTCCAGTCCAACTGTTTGAATGCACTCTCCATGATTGTAATAAACAGCTTTGGTGACATTGTGTCGCCTTGCCGAACACCACGTTTAATAGTTATGAGGTTGGTATTTTTATGTAGTTTTATCGTCATTGTTGCATTTTTGTAGATATTGTGGATAAGTTTGGTATATAGGTAGTCGACTTTACATTCCTGAAGTGCATTCCACAATGCATTTAGCTCTATTGTTTCGAAGGCTTTGTGGAAGTCCACGAATGTCATTACTAAAGCTCTGTTGTATTCGATTGTCTTTTCTATAATTTTTTTGACGCTTGGGAGGTGGTCATTCGTTTCAAATTCACGACGAAAGCTTGCCTGTTTCACAGGTTAATAAATACACAATTTATTTTCCAGTCGGGTGGTGATAATTCGAGTAAATAGTTTGTAAAGGTGGCTTAAGAGGATGGTTGGTCGGTAATTCTCTACTTCTGCTATATCTCCCTTTTTGTGAAGCAGGATTACAATGTAATTATGTCAATTTTTGGGAACTTTATTGAATAGACAGAATTAAAACTGGTATATTTTTTAGCAACAAACCACCAAAAAGATATTTGATAGATGAGCTATCTGAACAATACGGACATAAAGTGTTACGTCTCCCGCCATATCACTGCATTTTCAATCCAATTGAATTAATTTGGGGCATTGCAAAGCAATATTATAATAAACATATTGGCCGTGAGGGAAATGCAGAAAAAGACTGTTTAAATATGTGGCCTGAAGCACTTTAAACCGTTAACTCAGAGATCTGGAAAAACTTATCCATTTTGTTTTAGACATTTTGTCGTTGTAGCTTAATTAAACTAAGGTAATATAGCTCAGAAATACTTTTTTTGTAATTTATCGATGTTTGCTTGAAATGAAAATGCAGCTATTAGGTAAGTATGTCAGCCCCCGAATAGCATTATTCCTTCATTGTGAAGCATTTTAACCTATATTATTTCTATTAATAAAATTATGATCATTATTTTTTTGTTGTTGCTGCCTTTAATTAACTCTATGTTGATTCGAATTAAATAAAGCATTTATAAACTAACTTAAATGGTTTCTATTGAAAACCTTTTGTTTAGTTAAAATTCTCAAAGATTTATTGCAATGTCCTAGACTAATTAACGGTAAAGTATGTTTATTAAATGATCAGCAATATTACCTTATTATTTCATTAATGTCCGTACTACTGTCAAAGACTGGCAACGTTGTTCAAATGTGACCTTATACTCGCTCTATGACGTGCATGCACATTTATATTATATGAGCTATAGGTGGTAACTGGATAACAGAAACCAGAGCCAAGTGCAGACAGGCCACGGCCCTCGTGGGGAAGTCTCCCCGAAAGTGCCTAACCGGAAGTCACTGAGTAGGAAGGATGCCAGACTAGTAGTACTTATACTGACCGATCATGGTATCCTAAGGAAGGAGATATTGGATGGATGTATTGATGGATATTATCTGAGTGCCGCAGGCGGGTTTTGGAAAGAACCGCCCCCCAGCTTAATATTATACGAAATCGAACATTTCACCAGTTTTTAAATTTTGCAACTATTACAGCTAGAATGAATGAACGTGTGACTGACTGTCAATGTGTAAGCCCAAGAATCCTCTGGGTGAGGCTGAAGGTTGGTCTTACTCGTATCTTTTTGCTAGGGGTTTATGCCCCACAAGATGCGCAGTGGAACCAATCTTTAAAAGTCCAAAAAGAGAGGCTAGAGTTTTGGGATAGTGTGACAGATATTTTAAATAAGTGTAACCAGAATGAAAGAATTGTAATGTTGGGTGATTTTAATAGTTGGGTAGGAGTAAAGCGAGATGGATATCACAGTGTTCTGGGAATGTAAGGTGACGGCAGAGTAAATAAAAAAGGAGAAAGTCTACTGAAAGTATGTTTGGAGCGGAATCTTGTGGTAGCAAACACAATGTTTAACCATAAAAGGATCCACTTATACACAATACAAGAAGGACATCAAAAAAGTATAATTGATTTTGTAATTGTGGATGAAAAATTGAAGAAGAAAGTAATGGACACTCGGGCATACCGTGGTGCAGATATTGACACAGACCACTTCTTAGTAATAAGTCGAATAAGAGGTCTCTTTAAGCGGTGGTGCCATCAGGAATCAAGTAGTGTACTAGAGCGTATAAAAACTGAGAATTTGCTGGAAGAAGGTATAAAAGAGGAGTTCGTTAGTAAATTGACCGATAAATTTGACAGTTTAGATGAAGCATGTGAGGTTGAAGAATTATGGAAGCCATTCAAGAAAGAAATCTTGGATATTGCTATTGAAGTATGCGGTTTAAGTAAAAGCAGGAGAGGATGCAGGTTACAGAAAATGTGGGTAGAGGTTCAAAAAGCAGTGCAAAAAAAGAAGAAAGCCTGGCTGGATTGGCTAGCTACAAAAGCCAATCAAAAAACGCAAAAGGCAACGATTGAGGATGTAAACAAGGTAAAGAATGAGTATAAAAAGTTAAAAGGTGTGGCAAAAGAGTTTATGGCAAAAAAAGGGAGTGATAGAAGGTTATTTGACGATTTCCAAAACAATATTAACCTCTTCTGGAAGTCCATAAGAACAGCCAGAGGTAAAAATACTACCTCTCAATCGGAAAGAATCAGAAACCATTATGGTAGTATGGTCAAAGGAGAGGAAAATAAAGAGATGAAAGGAATACTTCGAAAGTTTATTTAAAAAAAAAGGATACACAAGTACAGGCCCCATTTGAAGACATGAGTGAAAGTTGCAATAAAAGTAAAATTAGTACGACAAAAATTGTGGAAGCGTTGAAAATTATGAAATTGGGTAAAGCTGCTAGGTACGACAGGATAACAGTTAAAATGCTAAAGGCTGGACAGAACGTGGTAGCTAGTCTGCTGTACCGCCTTTTTAACCTTTTTTGAAGGAGTGGTAGCATACCAGACGACTGGTGCAAGGCCGTTATGATGCCCCTTTAATAGGGAAAAAGTTCGCAACAGGACTGTAAGAACTACCGAGGTATTAGTTAACTCAGCATAGTCAGCCAACTGTATGCAAAGATATTGATTAAAAGAGTAACGAATGAAACTGAGATGATATGGGATGTGCAAGCAGGATTTACAAGAGGAAGGAGATGTATGGTTCAGGTCTTTTTATTACTTGGTATAGCCGAAAAGTCTTGGCTAGAAGTCAGAAGGTCTATTGCGCTTTTATAGACTTGGAAAAGGCCTATGACAGACTGGTAAGGAGTGAATTGTGGTCTACATTGTCTATATATGGGGTGAGTAGTTTAATACGAGTAGTTTAAAATGAGCACTGAAATTACTTTACGAGGATTTTACTGCTTGTGTCAGAATAAATTGAATAACAGAATAAATGTTATGCATAATGCTCTAAAAATCAAAGAAATGAAAATAAATGTAAGCAAAACGAAAGTAATGGATTTTGAAAGAGAACAAAGTATGACAAAATGTAAGTTTTGATTGAGGGAGAAAGAGTGGAATTTGTGTACTTGGGTTCAAAGTTTACGAGAGATGGAAAGTATGACAGTGACATTGAGCGAAGAAAACAAATGAATGGGGCACTGGATAGCTTTATGAACAGCCAGAAAGTGTCAAAAAAGGCACGTCTGACTGTGCATAGAGGTGTGTTGGTTCCTACACTTATGTATGGTAGTAAATGTTGGGCAGAAGAAGCATAAAAATAGGATTAATGCTGTGGAGATGAGTAGTCTGAGAAGTATAGCCGGAGTGACTCGAATGGATAAAGTAAGGAATAGTGAGATGAGGAAACGCTGTGGTCTACAAGAAGATGTGGTTACAAAGATAGATAAAGGAATGCTAAGATGGTTTGGACACGTAAAAAGGATGGATGCAGGAAGATTAACGAAACAAATTTATGAGGCGAGTGTGAATGGACAAGTAGGTAGAGGTTGACCTCGGCGAACATATCTCGATCAGATCATCATTGTTTTGATTAAAGGCCAGCTGTCAAGAGTACCAACAACCGACGAGCATGTATGAGAGCACCGATGAAAGTAGAGGAAGCAAAAGATGTGTGTAAGAACCTTAGCAAGTCGAAGAAAGTGGTCTCTCCCCACCCATACGGGAAAAAGGCGTGATTATATCTTTTTAAATTTTTTTTTTTTTTATAAATTATACTACAAATGTTTTGATCGCAGTATGTTAAATATGTGTGTTTTACAACAATGAAATAACGATCTTCGATTGCCATCGTTGATTTCCCATCGGTAAGCAAATTGTATCCGGCTCTATCGAATAAAGCAATAGAGCGTCAGAGTAGCGCTCATCATTGCGTGCTGTTAGTTATTCGAAACGCCAATTAGGGCTAATTTTATAGCCCTCCCGGTCTATAGGGCGATGGGTCAAATGATCCGTTAGCCAAGTCGAACGTGAATTTCGATTCCAGAATGAAATCGATTTATTAATACCAATCAAGATTTTTGTGTGTATTGTAACACGCGATATGTCTATTTTGTTAACTTGCTAACGCTAAATGCGTCTTAAAAACACACTAAGTAATCGGTAACGTATCATTAAATATTTTGTTATAATTTAGTTAGCCACGTTATAGTCCGTTTGTTTGCACGCTACCTGAACGATAGCAATAAAGATAAGATGAACTCACAGGAACCATAACCGTCCTGTTTATTAATGAAGAATAAAATATTTCATAGAATATTAGAATTTACACTGTTATCAAGTACCCATTTTTAATTACTTTTTCATAAAGGAATTTAATTTAGTAAGCTGTAAATTGTGTCTGGATCTGTAAACTTGTAGAAGCAGAGGAGCAAGAAATAGTAAGAGGTAAACCTCAGAGTTTTAAATTTTTGTGAGAAATATCCTTGTGTTTACAAAAATATATTGAAAATATAAAGGTCTTGTCTTCTTCTTCTTCTATCTGTCTAGGTCTGTCAAAAAGTGGTCTCGAGCTGACAGCCCACTTTAATTAGGTTATTTATGAATCAATGAACAATATTCACACAATTATGAAATTTTATTGTTTAATACTTCTTCTGCTTGAAATTCCGCTCCTATCGGAGATCGGAAGTCATCACCACTACTCGGACCTTATCAATCGCCCGCCTGAAGAGTTCTGCGGACGTGCAACCAAACCACTTCCTCAAGTTGTGCAGACAAGAGATTCTTTTTCTGCCAATCGTTCTCTTGCCTTTTATTTTACCTTGAATAATTAGCTTAAGGATATTAAATCTATCTTATCTCAGAACATGTCCTAGATATTCTAATTTTCTCCCTTTTATGGTGTTACTAATTTCTTTGACTTTATTCATTCGGCGTAGTACTTTCTCATTTGAAACCTTGTCAACCCATGGTATTCTCAGCATCCTCCTATAACACCACATTTCAAATACTTTTATGTTCTTGATGTTTTCTGATTTAAGTGTCCAAGCCTCAATTCTATACAATAGAATGGAGAATAAATAGCATTTTAGCATTCTGGTTCTCAGTTCTAATGTTATATATATCTCGACTGCAGAGTATTTTATTAATTTTTATAAAAGCGCTGCGAGCTACTTCAATTCGACACTTGATTTCTTTTGTCTTCTGCTGTTTCAGTTATCCATGTGCCAAGATATTTGTAAGAGGATCCTCATTCTAAGTTGTCGTTATTAATATTTATAGATGGTCTTTTGTGATTTGTGCTTTGGTTTTTTGAAGTTGGCATGACTTTGGTTTTCTTTAGGTTTATACCTAGGCCATATTTCTTGCAGAAAATGCTTGTTAACTCAACCAGATCTTCAAGACTGTCGGCGAAGATAACGGTATCGTCTGCGTATCGCAAGTTGTTAATTCTTTCCCCGTTTATGACAATACCACCGGTTTCCTTTGACAGCGCTTCTTTAAAGATGACTTTACTATATACATGGAACAAGAGAGGCGACAATACACATCCCTGTCTAACACCTCGACATATCTTAATCTCCTCACTCAGATCTTCTCCGACTTTGACTCGTGCTGTTTGGTGCCAATAGAGATTGGATATTATTCTTATGTTTTTGCTATCGATGTTTTTTCCCTTTAGTATCTCTTGGAGTTTTGGGTGTTGGACTCTATAAAATGCCTTTTGAAATTCGATAAAGCAGATGGATGTTTTTAATACTAGGTACAACTATTTTAAAAACTAAAAAAAAACCTACGAAATGGAAGTAATATTTTTTGTGTATTTAATAAATAAAAAATAAATGTTATGTCCGGTATTACGAACGATAAACAAGTTATGGGATAACTATTTATGGAGTAAATTTACTCTCCTAGTAAACTACTGGACAAGTTAAATTGCGTATTATAAAGCAAATCAACGAGTTAAATAGCTATTTTAGTACTAAATTATTTGAGTAGCACTTTACTGATCGAATTATATATTTTCACGACGGCGGTTGATATATATATATATATATATATATATATATATATATATATATATATATATATATATATATATATATATATATATATATGTGTGTGTGTGTGTGTGTGCGTGTGTGTGTGCGTGTGTGTGTGTGTGTGTGTGTGTGTGTGTGTGTGTGTGTGTGTGTGTGTGTGTGTGTGTGTGTGTGTGTGTGTGTGTGTGTGTGTGTGTGTGTGTGTGTGTGTGTGTGTGTGTGTGTGTGTGTGTGTGTGTGTGTGTGTGTGTGTGTGTGTGTGTGTGTGTGTGTGTGTGTGTGTGTGTGTGTGTGTGTGTGTGTGTGTGTGTGTGTGTGTGTGTGTGTGTGTGTGTGTGTGTGTGTGTGTGTGTGTGTGTGTGTGTGTGTGTGTGTGTGTGTGTGTGTGTGTGTGTGTGTGTGTGTGTGTGTGTGTGTGTGTGTGTGTGTGTGTGTGTGTGTGTGTGTGTGTATTCCGGCCGTTTACCGCTTTTCGTTTTTACTGTACTTATTTTAACACGTTTTTGTTGTTGCTAAATTTACAGTAATTCATTGAAATACCAATTTAGGCAGCACCGAAACTTACACCAGCTGAAGAGTTAAATTACAATTTGGTTAAGTGTCTTGACATTTTATGTTGTTCAAAGCTTGTCCCTCTATGTTTACCCAATTTGTAAATGTATACACAGGCTCACTGTTAACCACCCTTGTTCGTGTGATGTTGCGAATTGTGTGACCCCCTTTCTAAAATATTTTACTTTTACCTTTGATAATGGATATTGAAATTTTAATTAAAAAGGTTTAAAAAAAATTAATTTTTTACGTGGGCTTAAATACAATAAAAAGTAATAGAAATATGTTTTGGTTAGCAAGATGAACATAGAATTTACAACTTATATGTTGTAAAAAATTAGAAAGAATTAAAAAATAGTATTTATGTCTCAGTAGAAATCACCACTGAGCAATTTTAAAATCGCAATTAGGAGTGGTTTTAGCTGAATAAAACACGTTTAACATAATTAAGTAACAATGGTTGTCAGAAATTAAACCCATAGTTTGATAACAGCGCGCTGACTAGATTTAACCTCGTAAGATTTTTGTTTATTTATGGGGAAGTAAGTATCATTTTAAACGAATCATGAAATATACATTTGTTTGGAATAGTCCATCAGTAAAACAAACATTTAAATACATTTTTTGGTGGTGAGACATTAATGAAATTACTTTATGTTTCAATATAATTTATTGACCTTTTTAGCACACTTTGTGAATAATTAATTGTTTATAACTGGTTATATCTTCGTTTCAGCAATTCAACTTAAACGTCGTTAAATTTTTTCACTCAATTAGTTTTGCAAATAAAATAATTTATACAACTCGATGAACATAACGAATCATTTTACACAGAGCTTAATGGTGCTTGTTTATTTTAAATAAGCGTCATTTTACAGTTATTTCACAATAGAATTATAAATTTTAACTCTTGTTATAAAATACAAAGTTTCCTTATCTTTCCAACAGAGTTTGCATTTAACCAATCATTATTTAAATATTGTGCTTTTATTTTAAAACCAGCCAGTCCAAATAACTTTTGATTTTGCGTAAATGTAAGAAAAACACATAGAATTTTAAATCAAGGCAAAGGTTTAAAAATGTTATTCCGCTGTTTCCAAGTTCCATCCCTTTAACATCCCCACTCCTTCTTTGAAATGTCAACAAGCAACCCCTACCTTTTCATACGTTAAATAAAAATCCAAGAAAAATGCAAATCAGCCATGTAAACAACCATTAATTCTATCGATTTATTTAGCAGATAACAATAAATATAGCGAAATTACAACATAAACTAAAATAAAGTTATTAACAAACAGCTCCCTTAATGTATTTACAGTAAGTAACTGTTCAAAGTGTGCTCCGTTATTTTGTAGGCAATAATATAACCTATTTTCACATTCTTCTTGAACTCTTTGCAAAGTTTCGCTAGTAATTCGTCCACATTCTTCAGTTTTTCTAATCTTTAGTTTTTCTATGTCTTTGGAAGAATAGTTTTGTAAACTAATGTTTTTAAATGGCACCATAGAAAAAAGTCAGGCGATGTTAGATCTAGAGATCTTGCCGGCCATTCTATAAAACCCATTTTGCCAATCCAATGTCTTGGAAATCGTTCGTCTAGCCATTATCTTACAGCTAGTGCGTAATGTGGTGTAGCTTCGTCCTGTTAAAGTTATATATTTTGTTCATCCAGCACCATATTTTCCTGTTCATTAACTTATTCTAGTAACTGAGTAGTAAATGGATCAAATTTGTTGTCTTATTATTGTAGGTACAACTCTTCCTTTGGGTTTTGGCAAAAACAAAATGGTCCAATTATCTTATTTCCTAGAATACCAGCCCATACATTGATCTTTGCTGAAAACTAAGTATTATTCTGACACGTGAGGAGTTTCGTCATCCAAGTACCTACAATAATACAAAGCCATTTAAATAAAACATTAATTCATTACTAAAACAAATATTTTTAACCAAATTTGCGTCTTCTTGTATTTTTTTTTGGGACATTGTTTTACAAAATTCAAATCATTTTACTAAGCTGATGATGAATTTGTATTTTATAAGAAAAAAACTTATGCAATTTTAATGTGTATGAAACCAACAAAAATATTCGTAAGTTTTAATACTTTTGGAATGAAATAGGTAGCAAAATAACCAAGTACTTCAGTTTTTGCAGCTTCGTCGAGAACTCTTGGATTATTAGTTTTTTATTGCAGACAAATCCAGTTTCTTCAATTTTCCAGTACTTCAGTTTTTGCAGCTTTGTCGAGAACTCTTGGATTATTAGTTTTTTATTACAGACGGATCCAGTTTCTTCAATTTTCCGTACTAACTTCATAATGTTCTGCTGGCCCTTATTTCTGTCAGGATGCTATTTATTAAAAACTCGAGTTGTTTCTTAAGCACACTTGTTTTAATGACAGTAATTAAATATTATTTTCATTCATTCTTGCAAAAAATACACCATTTTAAAATAATTTAAGATGCTACAGCTACAAATAATGGCTTATTGACGTCACGAATAACTAACTAAACGGCTGGACCGATTAAGATGAAATTTTCAGGAGTTGTTTTATACATACCAGGGGTGGTTTTAGTAAAAAAAATTTCAACCCTCGCTTGGGGTTAAAAGTAGTAAAGTCAAAAATACCGGAAAAAAGTGACCTTTAATCAAAAATCGACGGGTCTGAGCGTTTTTATTAAATGTTGACGAGGTTCCTGCAATGGCTCTGTTTCGTTTTCGGTCGGCCACCCTGTATAAATAATAAACAATAAATAGACAGCACCAAAACTTGATTTTTATTTCATTCTTAAAAAATATTGTTTGGGATTCAGTGGTAAACCGGAATTCGATCCTTCTGTCTTTAGTAAGATTTTTATGCTAGTAATCAACCTTGAAACATACACAAACTCTCGTAATTGCAGTGACCCGAAGGGTTTTCTGAACCACGATTAACTTACATTTGCAGAAGATGATAAGGGCGTCGCATTTAGACATAGTGGCTTACGACACATAAACGTCGTGAGCGGTTCTGTGATAAACAAGGCTTTATCCTGGAAAATGGTGCATCAAATTTTTTAACTAATTTTGGATTTAGCTTAACACAAGATTAATGACAAAAGTGTTGTTGCTAAGTATAATCTAACATAAATTTTGTTTGACATTTTTGACAGTTATTGTATATTCTATAACGAGCGTATAATCATGGCTATTATTCTCGAGGTTAAAAATTTCGAAACGAGCCGCAGGCGAGTTTTGGAATCATTCGAGAAAATAATAGCCATTATACGCAAGTAGAAGACTATACTTTCTCTACGACCATCGCAGATCATCTCTATCACTCGTTAAATTCTCCATCTTATTGTCGTAATCGAATAGTCAAGATGACAGTTCATCAAAATGAACATGACAATCGGGATACAAGATAGACGAGCAGAGCCCACTTATGAAAAAGCTGTTCTATTGCAGCTTCCCCATTGGTCCCAATGATCCTGCATATTAAAATTGGTGATTGGTTGTCAGCTGTTAAATAATGTATTAGAATCTTGGTAATTGGTTTTCAGCTGTTGAATAATGTATGAGGATCCAACATATCCAACGAATCATATCCATTCATCAATAGATAACGCATATGTAATTGTTGTAGGTTTTCAGTCGTTAGCCGTGTAATGATGCTGCACTGCAAATGAATGGTCAAAACACTGAAAGGGTTTTATGTTTCCAATGTCTTGGTTGTTATATTACAGAGCATCTCGACCCGGATAAAGAAGTCAAGCGCAGGATCGAGTCAGCTCGCGCAACCTTCCAAAAAATGAGATCGCTCTTTTGCAATAATGATAACCTAAATTTAAAGCTCCACCAGAGAATGATCAAGTGCTACATATAGACTATACTGTTGTATGGGGCAGAGATTTGAAACATTTGAAATGTGGCTACATAGATGTATGCTCCAAATCCCATGGGTAGCCAAGCAGACAAATGAAGCGGTTTTAAAAAGAGCAAACGCCGTCCGCGAACTACTAATAACAGTTAAATGCCGAAAGCTGTTCTATCTAGGTCACATACACAGGGGTGATCGTTACTGTATCCTTCAACTTATAATGAAGGGCAAGATAGAAGGCCGTAAAGGAGTCGGTAAAAGACAAGCCTCGTGGTTAAGGAATCTTAGAGAGTGGACCGGAATTCGAAGCTCAGAACAACCCTTTAGAATCGCCGAAGACAAAGCACAGTTTGCCATTGTGATAACCATCATCAGGACGACCTGATATGGCACCAAAAGAAAAAGACAAAGAATTGTTGTAGAATCCATTGGTCGTAGAGAAAAGATTTTACCTACTTTATGCATGTCTTGAAATAAAAGTAGTCTGTCACTGTCATAATAAGGGTTTTGTTATCAAAATTTAGGTCCCTAATCAAAATGAAATATGTTGTTAATAAAGAAATAATAATATTAAAAACGTTATGTTATTTGAAGTTAAAAATGCTATTAAAATAATGAGAACTTTGTTTAATTGGTATGCACTTTTAAAGGTTGGACACGCTCTTAGCTTGAAAGAAAATCTTCAAAAAACTTTTAAAAATTTAATTTAATAGGTTATAGTAATTTGCCCCATATAACCATACTCATAACTATACAAGTATGGCTTGCAGATATCACCAACAATTTTATTAAATCCTTTACTCTTAGAATAAGAAACATTTTTTTACACTTTGGTAATTTTTTTTTAAAGGAAAGTTACTGAAAAACATTTATTGGTTTGGATTTAATATTGCTTCTGTACATAACTCAAAAGTTCTTTTTAATTTTTTTCGAATGAAAAATGATTGCTGATACGTTTATTTATATATTACGTTTTGAAATCCAAATAGAGATAACCAAAATAAAATGCCATTAAAGACTATTGTAAAGAGAATTGTCAAAACTTTTTAAAGACATCTTATTCGCCCCCCAATGCCATTTAAATTTTTTTTTGGGTAATTCTTACTCTCGCTTGGGGTTAAAAGTAGTGAAGTCAAAAATACCGAAATAGAGTGTCCCCCTTTAATCAAAAATCGACGGATCTGAGCGTTTTTTTAAAATGTTGACGAGGTTCGTGCAAATAGCTGTTTCGTTTTTGGTTGGCGACCCTGTTTATTCGCTATTTTATGCAATAGTCATAGAGTTAGTCACACGAAATATTTATTTTGTGATTATTTAACAATATAATGTTTTACTAATGTTTGTTATCATCAAATACTAAACTTTTTTAATAAACCAAAAATGTTCTACAATTTTATCACCAAAAAATATAAAGGATTATAGAAGAGAAATACTGTACTATAAATAAAAAAATATTACGTTTTATTACTTTGAAATTTCGATTAATTGCTCATCAAATAATTGAAAAGTGGTTTAATGTTGAATCAATATTCGATTAAACAAACGAAAAGAGTGCACATGTAGGATTAAAGCCTGTTTTTTTTTGTAAAGGTATTCCAATTGCCGAACTTTCTATTTAAACTCGAAAGTCGAATACTTTGATCTTTACGAGCAGAAGTTTCGGCAAATAACAACTAACGGTTTTTGTTAAATTCACATTTACAGGGTGTCCCAATTGTTCTTGTTTTCCGTTTTTAAATGGCGTAACATAAGTTTTATTTTATGTTGAGATTTTTTTGTACATCAATTAGGTTAATTATTCTAAAAGGTTTATTAAATAAGAGGTGTGTTATCTTTAATTAATTATAATAGCTGCTACAGCATAATAAGCTACAACATTAATTATTTCTCAATGGTAAAAAAGTAATTAAATTCCCATTCGTCATGAAAATAATAATTTCTCGATTTTTTTGGTCTTCCCCTTCTTTTAATGAATACTTAAATGCAAAAGAAGTATACAATTAGGTAATATTAGAAAATATAAAATAAAGTGTGGTTTTACAGCTAAAAAAAAGGTTAATGAACTCTCAAACAAAAAAAGTGGGACATAAATTTTTTTAAATTATTTTTTATTGATCTATTTTCTGTTGGGGGCTTGGACAATAAGTAATCCATGTATGTATGGGATTTCAAGCACCGGTGGTAATAAAAGTAGGGTAAAGATTTATTTTTGTGAAAGATTTGCCGGTTTTATGTACTTTTCTAGTGCGTGGAATTTTATTTTTATTTTTAGATAGCAAAACTCAACGCGAGATAAAAACTTTTATGCGACATTATTAATTCAAATTTTTTTCCTGGTTTTTTCGAGTTTTATAAACATCCTTATTTTGGAATATTATATTAAATTTAAAGTATTTGTAATATTTAAACATTATTAAACTTTACTGTGAAATTACAATTCACACGCCCTTTTAACTGTTTTTTGCTAGTAATATCATTATCTACCTATTTCTTTTAATGTAAATTTCATTTTTACAACAAAATTAAATTTCTTTTTAATACGGTAAATATTTTTTGGGACTCACAAAGAATTCTTACATACAATAATTTTGTCCAGGAGTCTATAACGAATTTCGAACAATATAGATTGCCTCATTGCTTTTGTTTTACTTTATTTTTTTAATACAACTAAAAAAGATATTATTGTTGCTTTTACAGTCTTTTTCGCGAAACCTTTCATGCATATTTATAAAAACTAGGTCTTCTCCTTGATGTCAAATAAATGTAAAGGGATGGTTAAAATAGGCAATAAATGCAAATTTGATTGTTTGGAGTGCACTCTCTGCATTTTGACAACTCGATTTGCTTAGATGGTTTATTTAACTAGTTAAATCTTGATTAGCAAACCTTTTTTTAATAGTTTTTAATTCTGGGAAGTACTTTTATTACTTTTTTTAGTACTTATGCGAGATAAACAGTAGGTATCTTAGCTCACATTTATGCGGTTGTAAGTACAGTAACAATTTATTTTATTTTACAGTTATAATATTATATGGGATGTGCAAGCAGGATTTCGAAGAGAAAGGAGATGTGTGGGTCAGGTCTTTTCATTACGAGGTATAGTTAAAAAATTCTTGTCTAGAAGTCAGAAGGTCTATTGCGCTTTTATAGACTTGGAAAAGGCCTATGACAGAGTGGTAAGGAGTGAACTGTGGTCAACATTGTCTATGTATGGGGTAAGCGGTAGTTTAATACGAGCACTGAAATCACTTTATGAGGATTCCACTGCTTGTTTTAGGATAAACAAAGCTTGCATGGACTGGTTTAACATCGAAAAAGGTGTAAGACAAGGATGTGTGGCTTTGCCATGGCTGTTTAACTAATAAATAGACGATTATTTAAAAGATTCCAAAGAGATTGCGTGTGGATTAAAAATGATTGATTTGATAGTTAAATGCCTTCTTTACGCCGATGATCAAGTCATATTAGCGTCATCTGAAGAGGAGTTGCATGTGATGGTTAATGTTATACATGATGCCCTGAAAATGAAAGCGATAAAAATAAATGTAAGCAAAACGAAGTAATGGTTTTTAAAGAGAGGAAAACATGCGAAACTGTGAAGTTTCGATTAAGGGAGAAAGAATGGAACAAGTAAATGAATTTGTGTACTTGGGTTCAAAGTTTACGAGAGATGGAAAGTAATACAGTTATATTGAGCGAAGGGTGTTGGCCGGAAAACAAATGAATGGGGCAACCAAAAAGTGTCAAAAAAGGCACGTCTGGCTGTGCATAGAGGTGTGTTGGTTTCTATAATGCGAGTGTGAATGGGCAACTCAGTAGAGGTCGACCTCGGCGAACATATCTCGATCAGATCAACATTGTTTTGAAGAAAGACAGGTAAAGAGTACCAACAACCGACGAGCATGCCTGATAGCACTGATAAAAGTAGAGGAGGAAAAAGATGTGTGTAATAAGCGTAGCAAGCGGAAGGAAGTGGTCTCTGCCCACCCCTACGGGAAAAAGGCGTGACTATGTGTATGTATGTACAATTATAATGTGAGTTTTGCGTAAATTAAACTTTAAGGAAATTTTTTACCATACAAATTTTTTTAAAATTTTTCGGGTGCTTGATTTTCTCTTTTAGCTCACCTACATTTTTATGTATTTCGTCAAATGTTTTAAAAACTTCTTTTATTTCTCATTAATCCTTTTAGAATTTTTTTTAAATCTTTCATTAGTTTTTCTATAAAATTCTTCGAATTTTCCATAGGCCTTTTTGAACTTTCATCGATCATTTTCAAGACTTTTCTAGAAACTTCTTTTAGTTTCTCGTCCATAATATTTCTCATCATGACTTCCTCTGCCGACTGGCATTCGAACGTTTCTGGATCATCTCTATTGCAAATTAGAAATTCCTTCAATCGTTCCTGAACGATTTTCTTAGATCCACTATTATCAGCATCATGTTTCTCCAATTGTTTACGCAATTGTTTAACTAAAAGGTCTTTCAATTTTAGATTGGTTTATATACAACACAAACGAACACACAGACGAATTTTATAAATTGTTTTTAAAAGGATTCATAAAGCAACCAGTGCCAAAAACCAAAAACTACCGCACCGAGCAACGTTTAGAAAAGTTCTAGGGCTTTCATAGATCAATGTCTATTTAAAAATTCTGCACGTTTGTTCAGTCCACACTAAATTATTTTTTTTTACCTCACACCTAACACAAATGTAACGTTTTACTTAAATTTACCCTTAGGGTTCAAATTTAAATGCAATACAATGCAATAAAATTTATGTAAACTAGAAAACACAATTGTCAATTTTAGAAAATTAAGTAACTTTTACAAACGAAGGCCAATTTATATAGGTACTATCAGTAAAACCAGAAAAGTCGAGCAGTTTCTATTTTATTAAAAATTCGAGATTGGTCGGGAAGGTACTGGAACATCCTTGTCATTGGATGTGACGTCACTATACCGCCCATATTGCCTACGTATATTCCAGTGGCGTATCGCAAAATCGTTATAGTATGTATGTATGTCTTACTTCATGATCTGCCTACATCAGTTTGTGTATTTAGATTTTTACGAATTTTGCTTTTTTAAAAAATCCACGGTGAGATAAAAAATTATTATTGTTTTTTGCGAATGTGTATAAAGAATATTTAGTACAAAAATTAATTTTCTTACAGTGCGAACCAGGATTGGGTGCCAGCGTTATGTACAATCTACTTTATAACCAACCCACCAAGTTGATGCTTTTGGCTGGATGCAGTACCGTCTGCACCACGGTTGCAGAGGCAGCTAAAATGTGGAATCTTGTTGTGGTAAGTACCCCCAACAACATTGGTTAACTGATGATATTTTTTTAATAGGGTAAATTGTAAATTTAATGTCCTCATTCTGACAAATTTAAATTTACAATTTAATTCTTATTTAACAATTTTTAGAAACTATATTTTTAAAAAATAAGAATTAGAGCTTACAGCTATTAACTGATAATATTTCCTTCATATCTGGCCGATTTTGTGACCCAACTATTGGATTATTTAAGGTATATCAAAATGTTACCCTAAGCGTGTTACAATATAAGTGATGTGCAGCACGTGGCCACTTTTTGACGTTAGGTGACGTGCAGGATAAGACTTAAAACACTACCCTGTGGAACTCCTGGTTTTATTTTTTTTGGGCTATCTTTCATCCTACGTCGGCTATTTAAACAATGCCAAAAGCCGCCGGCAACAGCAAACTTGGCAGCAATAAGTCTTAAGTCTGCAAAGGATGCGAGGAAAATTTGTACTTCCGCACACGGCAAAATTATACTTTACTTCTATAACAGTGAACTGCTTTAAATTGAAGGTACTAAATATTTCTTTCTTCAAAATACACTATGCACTTGTACCATTAACGAATTGCTTTTAACGTAAATTTACCATTACTAACTGAATGACTGGAAAGAACAACAAACGTCGAAATAATTTAAACGCCGTGGAAAATATCAGAAAAATCAATCGGTCGATCGATTGAATGAAAGAATTATTTACCGTCTTTAACGGCCTTTTGGAAGATACTGTAAATAAAAGGAAATCCGATCATTTGAAAAGAATTCATTGACTGTCTTTAACGGCCAACTCGAGAGAGCGCAGTAAGGAAAAAGGAGTGCCTAGAACTCGCCTTGACTTGGCGATTAAAACAAAGAAATAAATTGCCTAAGGGTGCTCAGGGGCAGCTTAAGACTAAAAAAACTAAATTGGTTTTTGAAAGTGAAATTTCAACAACTATTTTATTTATGCACTAGAGATAAAAATATAATTTTTTCTCTCTCATGAGACTCCGCCTACATCAATAGAGATTTCTTTCTTCCGCTTTACCCCCCGAATTTAATTTGTCCCTTTTCAATGGGTAAACCGCTTTTTTCAATCAGAATAGGAGCCTTGGTTTGATTCTAACTTATTTTTTTTAAGATCTCAAAATATCTGCATATTGTTTAAGAAAAACACAATTTAATTTATAAAATTATCCTTTTTTTCAGCCCTTTTAAAACACCATGGTTAGGTCTAAAAATATAGCTCTCTTCTAATACATTTTCTATATTGTTTGTAACTCTATAAAGTTGATATGTACTAGAATTTTTACGTTTGTAACTCTACAAAGTTAATCTGTAGTAAAATAATACCGGGGATTTGGAATTATATTTTTTTTTCTATAATGGGTTGCATTCTTTTAAAGAGTCATTTTTCAAATAACTTTGAAATAGTAGGTAGCAATAAAATTGGTCTACAAGACATTGAAATGCCGCCGTTTTTTAAGAACGTACATAAAACTCATTTCACCAATATACGACGGTATCGGATTAGTCACTAGGGCATTGTCTTAACAGGCGCACTGTGTTGAGAGGTACAATAATAAATTCCCCTATGATTTAAACCCGAAAATTTTTTGTTTAATATTATGCTTTTGTTGGGAGGTTTTATTTTTATTTTTTTGCTGTATTGTGAACAGAAATCGTTGAAGTAGCTCTTGATGATTTTTTTGGTTATAAATAGGCACATATTTAATTATGTTAAAAGGTAATGCAACAAAAATAAATTATTGACACAAATTTAATAAATATGATTAATCATGTAGTACTTACGGTATTATCAATTATCGCCCACCTTTATTCCTTTATTAAATTTTCACATTTTGTGACACATTTTTCCCAAATTTCAGGAATGGCAGTATTCAGTGCTCGTTGCCAGTTTTCCAAAACAGATCACTGTAACCACTAGATCCAATGTGATAGTCATAATAAGTTTTGCATATTTCCCAACTCAATGGGATTAAATTGGTAATGATAAGGCGGAAGTCTAAGCACACGATGTTCATAACTAAGTTTATTTTGATCCACTTTGTAATTTTTTTCTCTTTCGTGCCTTTAAGCTATCGATAATAATTCCGGCTTGAAGCAATACTGTAAAAATGAAATATTATCGTTCGTTAACTTTTTTTTATTTTTTGTACTGTCCAGGAGTTTGTTGTTGCTTTAAAATTTGAATGGTACGGAGCATTATCCAATACAATGACAGATGGTTCATATAACGATGGTAATATTTTCTCTTTAAACCATATCACAAACATCACTGTATTCATGTTGTCTTGATAATCGGCCGATTTTGATTTTGACGAAAATAAAAGATACGCTTTATCATCAAAGCCATGCTTTTCACTTGCATGCACAATAATATGTCTTTTTCCTTCACCGTCGGTGTGTTTTATAGACTTTTTGTTATCGTCCTGCCAAATTCTTTTTGTTCCACCTTTAACAAAAATCCAAGTTTCATCCAGATAAACAAATAAAGAGCATTCTTATTTACAGTAAGTATAATTTATTAAAAAATTCATTCTTTTGTGCACCACTCTAGCTTTTTCACACAAAGCCTTTCGGTTGTCTTTATTTTTAAACTTAAACTCTTTTTATTTCAAAATTCTCCAAAGACTTGTTCTAGTAAGTTCAAATGCATCTTTTTTTTTATTTTTTTATTTCAAATTTGTAAGTGGAAAGTCAACAGTCTTTAGATGTTGGCGGGGTTTATATTTTTCAACTTTTTGTTTACTATTTCCATCTTTAACACTTTTTAAACTTAGTTTAATTTTGTTTCACCAATACCTATCGCATCACACACACACATGCTTACGTATAGATAAAACTGGTAGCATCAGACCTTCATTGTCCTTTTCTGCAGTAAAATAAGCGTGTTCATTCAATATTATTGTATCTATATCTAAAACACGTTGCGGCATTTTCGCAGTATATTAGGTATACATACACTGCTTCAAATTACAATCCGTACTATATTATTTTAAAGTAGGTACCCATTACAATGATAACCCAGGATTACGTATAACTTTTCCAAAAATCTAACAAAAATGAATTAACAAGCCTAATTAAAGCTTGATAGCTTAGTTACTTAGTGAAATTTGTTTGGATTACTTACGTACCTCTTTTATTATGTACAATAAATAAAGTCATTAATGACGAATTTGGTTGCAAAATTAACCATGCTAACAAATAAAAATATTGACCCTTAATTTCCAAATAAAAAATCCCTATAAAATAAAATTCGTTACCTACAGTTGAATACTGGTTATCTAGTTTTTAAGGATAATTCGTTACCACCGTATATTCATGATATATGTTATAAATTAAGTTGGCTTAAAAATAAATACTCAAAGTAAAATTTATTATCGCCCAGCTGTCCTAACTTGTCCTTTCCTTGATTTGGTTGTGCGTAGCTGGCGGTCCACTTTCGATAATTTGATACTCTAAAATACTGAAGCAACATCTTTAAAATTAGCACCCGATTATGGTGATTTATCACTCATTACGAAATCAATTTAAGTTTAACCGAAAGGTATTTGAAATTTCACCGATAACTCAGTTTCAGATTTTAAATGACGCAGATAAACCATTGAATTTCTGCTTTGGGCTGTTGAGTAAATGGCATACAGGGTAGGGCACCCCATACGACACGGTCCCTGTAAAGCAAACCAAAAATTTTTTCGGGAATTTTCCCATTTTATATGTATAATGATTAAGGCTGCAAAAGGAAATTATTTTGGAGTCTACAGGGTGGCTTAAAATAGTGTGACATATCAAAGTTTTGTTTTTTTAAACGGAACACCCTATATTTCGTTACACTTTTAAATAATACGATTTCATAAAAGGTACTTTGTAGCTAACTATAACCGTTCTCGAGTTATTGATTTTTGTATGAAAATGTTAGGTACAATTGGAAACTAAATAAAATGGAAATGTATTGAAATCATCCCTTGAAATTCTGACCAAGTATAAAAGAGATTTTGGGCTATTGATTTTAATAGAACCCGTTTATTAATATTATACAGAATGTTCAGAAATCATTGTCACTTTTTTATAATTTCTGACAAAGATAAGTTTGTTATTTCAAATAAAACACCCTATATTTTTTTGGTCTAAACAATATAAAATTTAATTATGCCCCACCCTGTATACGCGATTTCTCTTTCTGAATGTTTTCTAAAGTCATAAATTATTACATCATTCGTACCCAGCAAAATATACTCGTATCTACATATTTAGCGCCGTTGCCGAAAGAAAATTTTACCAACGCCCTAAATTTTATAAATTTTTATTTCAGAAGGGTTGGAACCACGCCAAAAACTATAAGTGTTTTCAGATGTATTACAAAAATTAACATTAAAAAAAGAAAATTATTTTATTTCACAAATTTTCAAATTTGCCGCCTATATCCCATAAACAGTTTCGCGAGCTTGGTCATGTAAGACAGACAAAAAAAGTAGTTGCCAATGAACTAAGTTATGATGCGAAATTGGATGTTATGCTTGAGTTTTAAGAAAACCCACATAATTCTGGTCGAAAAGCAGCCTCACTGTTCAACATTAGCCACACATCAATTTTTCGAATATAAGTATTCGAAAAAGGAAAGTAAAATGCATCCCTATAAAATGATGCCAACTCAGGAGCTTATGGAAGACGATTTCCACAGGAGAACGTATTTTCGTGAACAAATGATGGAAATGTTAGTTAGCACATTTATACTTCACGGTCATGTTAATCGTCAAAATTGCCGCTATTGGTCTAATGAGAATCCTCACTGGATGAGAGAGGAATATTCGCAATATCCTGAAAAAGTTAATGTTTGGACAGGAATTGTTGGAAATCATATCGTAGGTCCCTTTTTCATTGATGGCAACTTGAAAAGAGATAAATATTTAGAACTGCTCCAAAATAATGTCGTGCCAACTTTGACAAACTTATATCCTGATCCAGCAAACCCACAAGTTCCTGCCAATATACTATGGTTTCAGCAAGATGGAGCACCGCCCCATTACCAAATCAATGTCCGGCAGTACCTGAACCAAAATTTTTTAAATCGGTGGATAGGGAGGCGCGGATCGATAGAATGGCTAGCACGATCTCCTGATCTGACGCCATTAGACTTTTTTTTGTGGGAATATGTCAAAATGATTGTATACAAACTAAACCACTCAACTTACATGACTTAAAAAGACAAATCACGCTTGCGATTAGATCAGTCACGCCTGAGATGTTGAGTAACGTTAGAAGACATTTCTATACCAGATTAGCATGTTGCCAAGACGTTCGCGGCGAATATTTTGAACATCTATTGCATTTAAATTAATGTTTTTTTACATTATTTGTGAAATAAAATAATTTTCTTTTTTAAATGTTAATTTTTGTAATACATCTGAAAACACTTGATATTTCCGAAACAGTTAAAGATAGGTATAGAACATTGTACATGAATTATATTAAGAATTTTCTGAAGAATCCAAAAAATAAATTATATACAGGGGGTTGTATTTAAAATAAGAAAGTTGGTATCGGCCACTGTCACATGACACACCCTACATAATTTTTTTTTTTTTAAAAAATTCGCATCTAAAAATACAAATCGACGTGTCCAAGCGTTTTTTCCAACATGCTCTCATTTATTCGTTATCGAATTTATTCTATTTGGCTGTTTCACACTGTATAAAATGCTTTGTCCTGAATGACTGACTGACGGATCAACGCACAGCCTAAACCGCTGATCGTAGAGACCTGAAACTTGGAGGGTGTTTTCTTTGTATGACGTAGGCATTCGATAAGAAAGGATTTTCCGAAATTTTGCCCATAAGGGGGTGAAAAACGGGAGCAAAGTTTGTATAGGACAACGTGATTCCTTGGTCCACTCTACTTCAAATTTTGCATAAACATTCTTTAACATAATTGATGGAAGACGTGTTTCATACTTTATTAAAACTCATCGCCTAACGGGGTTAAAAAGGGTTGGAAAATAATTTTAAAGGTGATTTGCATCGAAGTTAATATCAATAATCCTTACTGCTTTTGATCTAAATTACATTTTATTTGGACACATGTTTGAAAACTTAATTTTATTTGGTGCAATGCAGTAATTTTTAAAATTGAAATGTCAAATATAAAGGAATTTTTGTGACAAAACTGAGCCTTAACAAAAATATTATTGTAGATGTTACTGCCGGACAGTTCTCAGACCTGTTGCATAAAATAGGATATGGTAATTTCCCGGAACTTTATAATAATATAATTCTTCCTACAGAGTAAGGTACAATTGTTTCCACTAAAGAAGAGTTTATAGCTAAAATTTACCCAAACAATAATAATGTTGTACGATAAAACTTTAGAATGGTTATGCGTTATACGCCAAAACATGCGAAGACCACCGACTCATCAGCCTTATGAGCCATGCACTAAAGGCATTCCTGAAAATTATCCTCGAAAGAATATACCAAAAGTGCGAAGAAAAATCTGGCGAAACCCAGTTTGGCTTTAAAAATGGACTAAGCACACGAGAAGCCCTATACTGCATGCAATTGCTAGTACAGAAAAGACGTATTTGTATGTTTCATCGACTACCAAAAAGCATTTGACAACGTACGACATGATATGCTCCTACCTATCTTACGAGAGACAGAAATTGATGAAAAAGATATACAAATAATACACAAACTATATTGGAACCAAACAGCAAAGCTGCGACTTCATGACTCACAGCACACAAAGAACATAACTATTGCTAAAGGGGTCCGACAGGGTTGCATACTATCTCCAATGCTGTTCAATGTCTACGTGGAAAGGATTTTTCAACTGGCACTGGAAGGAAACCCAAGAGGCATCAAGGTGAACGGCATTCCCATTAACAATTTGCGTTATGCCGATGACACAGCTATATTAGCAGATAACACAGAGGATTTACAAGCAACCATAAATGTTATAAACACCATAGGAAAAGATTTTGGTCTCGATGTCAATATAAGTAAAACCAAACTAATGATAGTGAGTCGGCAGCCTCATGAGAACGCTCACCTCTACATCGATAATATGCAGATCGAGAGAGTGAACAAGTTTAAGTATCTTGGCACAACGCTGAACGATAAGTGGGATAATGATGATGAGGTCAAAATACGTGTGGCTATCGCTCGAAGCACATTTGTCAGGTTCAATACCTACCTCCTACGACAAGAAATACCCTTGAATCTCCGGCTGCGAGTTGTCAAGTGCTATATATGGCCAATACTACTATACGGAGCAGAAACCTGGTCACTAAAGGCCAAGTCCCTTAACAGAATCGAGGCCTTTGAAATGTGGATCCTGAGAAGGTTACTCAAGATTCCCCGGGTAGATCATATATCAAATGAGCAAGTCTTACAAAGAGCAAGAGCACATCGGCAACTATTGAACATTGTAAAAGAAAGAAAAACATCCTATTTGGGACATATTTTAAGAGGTCCTAGGTATATTATGCTCAAAACTTATGGGAAAAATCGAGGGAAAAAGGGGACCGGGCCGAAAACAACATTCATGGCTTCGCAATATTCGAAACTGGTGTAACATCGCGGATGCCGCCACGATATTTAGAAGAGCCGAAGAGGGCACGCTTCACATTACTCAATGAACACGTGATCGCCAACGCGCTACAATAAAAAGCGTACGGCACCAGAAGAAGAAGATGCGAGCGTGCTATCCTACCACCAAAAAACGAACAAGCCTAAGTCATAAATAAAATTCTTTTAAGATCATTCGAAGGGGTCCAATATCAATATAAATCCGTCGACTTAGTGATAAACACCGATGGTGCCATTCATTATCCGGTCGAGTTCCTAAATACTTTGAAGCCTCCCGATTTCCCAACTCACATATTAAAATTGAGAGTTGGCGCGCCAATTATGTTGCTGGGCAATGTAAATCCACCAAAATTATGCAATAGCACCAGATTGGAAATAAAATCATTGCATCACAATGTAATTAATGCAACTATACTGACAGGTTGTTTTTGAGGAGGTCTGTATTTATATCTAGGATTGCCCTAACACCATTAAATTACCTTTTCGAATGCAAAAGAGTGATAAGAAAAATAATACACAAGTACAGGCCCCATTCGGAGACATGAGTGAAGGTTGCAATAAAAGTGAAATTAGTACAACAGAAATTGTGAAAGCGTTGAACAGTATGAAATTGGGTAAAGCTTCTGGATACGACAGGATAACAGTTAAAATGCTGAAGGCTGGACAAAGCGTGTTAACTAGTCTACTATACCGCCTTTTTAACTTTTGTTGGAGGAGTGGTAGCGTACCAGACGACTGGTGCAAGGCCGTTATCGTGCCGCTTTACAAGGAAAAAGTTTGCAGCAGGACTGTAAGAACTACCGAAGTATCACTTTACTTAGCATGGTCGGCAAACTGTAAGCAAAGATATTGATTAAAAGAGTAACAAATAAAACTAAGGTGATATGGGATGTGCAAGAAAGATTTAAAAGAGCAAGGAGTTGTATGAATCAGGTCTTTTCATTACGAGGTATAGTCAAAAAAATGTTGGCTAGTAGTTAGGTCTATTGCGCTTTTATAGACTTCGAAAAGGCCTATTACGGAGTGGTAAGAAGTGAATTGTTTATGTATGAGGTGATTGGTACTTTAATACGATGACTGAAATCACTTTACAAGGATTCCACTGCTTGTGTCAGAATAAACGGAGCTTGCACGGACTGGTTCAATATCGAAAAAGGTGTGAGTCAGGCATGTGTGGCTTCACAATGGCTGTTTAACTTATACATAGACGATTGTTTAAAAGATTTGAAAGAGAGTGCGTATGGATTGAAAGTGAATGATTTGATCGTCCAATGCCTTCTTTACGCCTATGATCAAGTCCGTAGAAATCAAAGGCATAAAAATAAATGCAAGCAAAATAAAAGTAATGGTTTTTGATAGAGAGACTTTTACGAGAGACGGAAAGTATGACAGTGATATTGAGCGAAGGGTGTTGGCAGAAAAACAAATGAATGGGGCACGGAATAGCTTTATGAGCAGCCAGAAAGTATAAAAAATGGCACGTCTGGCTGTGCATAGAAGTGTGTTGGTTCCAGGGTTGCCATATTTTTTTTTAGCCTGTAAGGTACAAATGCTTGAATGGGAAAAAAATACAAGATTTTAATTTTTAATCCGGGACAAAAAAGTTGTCTTTTATTCTTTGCTCGATATTCTCGCGAATCCCGTGCATTTTAGTATGCATCTCAACAATAGACAGAGTATCTGATTCAATCTTCTTTATTGTAACTTCTACCGAGAACATTACTTTATAAAGAAATGACAAATATGACAAAGTCTTTTTCTCTTCCTTCTCAGAGTTAATTATATTTTCTAATAAACCGACCCAAGTGGATGAATGCAGTACAGAGCTTCATGATCAGATGATACATGCGAAATCAAGTTAAATTACGGGACAGAGGCGGTCTCGGCAGGTCATTTGAATTTATGCCTGAAATACAGGACGTCCTGTGAAATACGGAGTGACTCGGTTAGATAAAGTAAAGAATAGTAAGAAAAGAGAACGTTGTAGTATAAAAGAAGATGTGGTTACAAAGATAGATAAAGGAAGATTGACGAAACAAATTTATAAGGTGAATGTGAATGAACAAGTCGGCAGAGGTCGACCTCGGCGAACATATCTCGTTTAGATCAACATTGTTTTGAAGAAAGGTCAGGTCAAGAGTACCAGCAACCAACGAGCATGTATGAGAGCACTGATGAAAGTACAGGAAGCAAAAGATGTGTGTTAGAAACGTAGTGGAACTGGTCTTTGCCTACCCCTACGGGAAAAAGGCGTGACTATATGTATGTATGTATGTAATCGTTACCATCGTTTTTCTTTTAAGTAATATTTCGTATAAATTTTTTTTTGAATGCTAAATAATTTTATCCAGTAGTTTAGTTTTTAATTATTTTTGCTTAGTTTGCAGTTCGTTATTATGCAGCATTTTCTTTATCCAAAAACCGGTCAGTGCTAATTTAATATTAATAAACCCTCGTAGTTAGCGGTAGATAGTTTCTGAGCGATAATTTACAATGTGAATTGTCTCGTTAGTGCAAAATCTTGTTAACGCACATATGCTCTGCATATAATTTCCGGTTATTCTATGTGTAATAGAGCCAGTGCTATAATACCAACAATGCTATGGTATCCATTAGCCATATATTTGCCTGGTGATAATTTCAATATTTGCTCCTAATTATAGTATCTACCGGCCCCTTATGTATAGTGTTTAATCAAACTATCATCTACTTTATTTAACCATTTACAATTAACAGATTTGTTGGTTTAAATCGATTGGTTATAATAAATTTGTTGATTTAAGTTTATTTTGCACACTTAATAAAGGAGTAAATCTATAAAAAAGTATAAATATCTTTGTAAAGGTATTATTTGTACCATGGCGCTGCAGTTACGGGCGGAGCGAATAAAGATATATTTTTATGTCAAGAAAAAAATTATTCCTGTTTAAAAATGTTGATATAAAACGAAATTCTACGCGGACAAAGTCACGGGCAACAGCTAGTAATAAATACTTTTTTCTATAAAATGTAAAAGAGTCTTTTCTGAATTAACAAATATAACATTTTTTGTTTTCGGTCGTTAACATATATTTCGTAATTACACGATTTATAACTGTATCAAATTAATTTACATTACATGGATACCGCTAAATTGTTCTTAAACAACTTAAAAACCTCATTACTATAAACCTTATAAAAATGAAATTCCGTCGTAAATATTTGCAAAAAACTACAGTTTTTTATTTGAACGTTGCATTTGCTGCTGCTAAATAATTAAAGCGGGAAAAGTATCAAAGAAAAAACAACTGTTTTATCAAACATTCTCTAAAATTATATTCCTTTTAGCAAAAATATATTTTCCTAGTTATTTACTTTTTGATTTGTTAAGTTTTTTTTTAAAGAGAGGTAGGTACTAGAAAGTGAGATACTAAGGAATTGTTTGAATGAATAAATACGATTTTAATTGCAGTTGCTTATGGCTATTATTTAAAGTAGCAAAATTAATTTAAAATAAACACATGCAGGTAATGCAAATTTAGCGGTTTTAAAATTTAAATTAGATGTGAAAGCAGTTTATTATTACAGATAAAATTCTGTATACGGGGTTGTAAGCGCCGTCACTTAAAGGATTATTAGATTATTATTAAGGGTTGTAAATCCAAGAATTAAGTAACCCCCTTGATTAAGATTGGACTGTATATTTGAGAAAAGGAATGTAACTAGCGTAAGTCAAGTAAATAGATGAAACTGGCTTTTATAAAAAAGGGACATACCTTAAGATGAATGCTCGTTGGTTTTAATGAAATAATAGAAATCGCTACCATGAGTTTCCACGATCGACCATTGCCGCTTCAAGTATAAACTCCTGCCCTTTTAGATGTGACATAGAAGTCGATTAAAATGTCTTTCTTTAATATTTTTGCAAAAACAAGAATATTGTTTAAAAGTAAATTCAATTATGTAATTGAATAAATGAACTCTTAATTCGTTCTATGCTGTTTTTAGAGTAATTAAATTTTTTTTTTAAAACTAATTAATAGAAATAGAAAAGGTATTTGTACTGAAATAAAAGAGTTGAGCGTCGCGCTGATTTCTTCAGTTCCTTTGTGTAAAATTCTTGTTATAACACGCTGTATATTTAAAGTTCTTAAAAAATAAAGCTTATGATTTATCCATCCCTTTTATTTTAAATTTTAAGTGGTTTAAAAGGTTGACGCAACCTTTTTTTTAAACCTTTTTAAATTAATAAAAGAATTTTTTAAACACAGAACGCTTTTAAAAACGCATTAAATTTTTACTTATTTTTATCCAAATCTAAATTTTTGTTATTAATATTATTTATTAATCGTCATCTGAAAAGGAGTTGAAGGCGATGGTTAACTATGAAGTTCTGATTAAGAAAAAAAGAGTGAAAGAAGTAAATGAATTTGTGTAATTGGTTTCAAAGTTTACGAGAGATGAAAAGTATGACAGTGACATTGAGCGAAGGGTGTTGGCAGAGAAGCAAATTAATGGGGCACTGAATAGCTTTATGAACATCCAGAAAGTGTCAAAAAAAGCACATCTTGCGGTGCATAGAGGTGTGTTGGTTCCTACACTTATGTATGGTAGTGAATGCTGGGTTTGGCAAAAGAAGCATGAAAATAGGATTAATGCTGCGGAGATGAGTAGTCTGAGAAATATAGCCGGAGTGACTCGGTTGGATAAAGTAAAGAATAGTGAGATAAGAGAACGATGTAGTTTAAAAGAAGTTAAGGTTACAAAAATAGATAAAGGAATGCTTAGATAGTTTGTACACGTAGATAGGATGGATAAAGAAAGATTGATTGACAAAAAATTTTTATAAGGCGAGTGTGAATGGACAAGTCGGTGAAGGTCGACCTCAGCGAACATATCTCAATCAGATCAACATTGAAAAGAAAAGAAAGGACAAGCATGCGTGAGAGCACTGATAAAAGTAGAGAAAGCAAAAGATGTGTGTAAGAACCATAGAAAGTCTAAGGAATTGGTCTCTGCTTACCCCTACATGTATGAATGTATGTATCTACTGTGGTTGTAACCTATTTTGTTAAATAAAGTAAAAGCTACAGTTTTTATACTGTTTTTTAATTATTAATTATGCTTTCATTTTATGGGTTATTTTTGCATAACAAATTCAAAGAATTAAAGATTAATTGTCACAAATCCCCATTCATTTATATATATGTTAGGTTTGGCAGAAGAAGCATGAACATAGGATGCTGCGGAGATGAGTAGTCTGAGAAGTTTAGCCGGAGTGACTGGGTTGGATAAAGTAAAGAATATTAAGATAAGGGAACGCTGTGGTGTAAAATACGATTATGTTGTTACAAAGATAAATAAACGAATACTTAGATGGTTTGGACACGTAGAAAGAATGGATGAAGAAAGATTGACGAAACAAATTTATAAAGCGAGTGTAATGGACAAGTCGGTAGTAGAAGAAAATGGTCTCTGCCCACCCCTACGGGAAAAATTCGTGACTGTATGTATGTATGAATAATAAGCTGTTGTGTATTAAAAAAATAAAATATTGTAAATTTTAAAAGGTATCGAGATAAATAAATAAAATAACAATGTTCTTGCAAAATTCGACTTCGTTTAACAAAGTCTCCTTCGAGAATGATATATTTATTTTACCGCTTTTCCAACATTTAAATGCCTTTTTAAGAAAACGAATCGTCTAGTCCTTCACAAAACACTTTAGTTTCTCACATGACTTTCCAGTCGATTACCGCATCTTTGGCCGATGCTTTCCGTTCAACTGACTGTCCCTTTTTTTTCCTAAGTCTGGTGCTTGATCCATTTTTATTCATTGCCGATATTTATTGCGGCAATATTTAGAATTGTCATTAGGCATTTATAAAATGATTTGTAATAATATTGTTACAAATTACATTCTGTCCTCGTTCAATTGGTCGCCTGCGTTTTGATCCTAAAACATAAAATCTCCAACAGAAAATCCCTCGACTAAAAATACGCGACAAAAATAATAAAAATTTAATAATAAAATAATATGTATATTATTAAATAGCCATAGTTAGTCTCGACAATAAAAATTCAAATATTTTCAAAGTACCTAGGGGAGTGAGTCAAGGATGTATCCTATCGCCGAGACGGTAAATTTATAATGAGACGAGCCATAGAGAATTTTGAAAGAGGTGTATCAATCAATGGTAAAAATATACATAATCTCAGGTACGCGGACAACACTACCCTAATAACAAGAGATGAAGATGAGATTATTACACTTCTTGATCAGGTTGCAAATAAAAGCCGAGCCCTAGGTCTCGAAATAAATTTAGACAAGACCAAGCTAAAGATCATTGATAGGAGTAATACCATACAGTTAAGAAATCTGCAAAATAGAATTGAAGTAGTAGAGGAATTCATCTATTTAGGATCGATAATAAACAGACTAACATTAAAGCTTGACCAATTCCAACCAGTAGAGCAAGCTGGGTTTAGAAAAGGCTACAGTACTTTGGATCACCTCCAAACACTAAAATTACTTATTGAAAAAGCAAATGAATATAACATCCAACTTCACCTAGCCTTTGTAGACTATAGAAAGGCCTTCGACTCTTTAGAAATATGGGCCTTCCTTTCATCAATGGATGATGCTAGAATAGATTCCAGATACTCGCAGCTTATAAAAAACATAAACGAAAATGACACCTTCTCCGTCCAAATGGATCAGGATACTAAGACGAATACAATCCCGGTAGGTCGAGGTGTACGCCAAGGAGACATAATTTCCCCAAAATTGTTTAGGCTGGCACTAGAGAACATGTTTAAGAAGATACAGTGGGAAAAGAAAGGAATTAAAATCGACGCCTCTTATCTAAATCACCTACGCTTTGCTGATGACATTGTACTTATTAGTTGCGACATAAACGAACTTAAAACAATGCTAGAAGATCTAAAGCACATATCGTCGACAGTGGGACTCGAGATGAATGTTAGCAAACTAAAATAATGAGTCCAACAGGAGAACATTTGGAAATTCAAGGCCAAATAATAGAAAACGTAGATCAGTACATATACCTTGGACATGCACTAAAGCTTGGAAAGGAAAATCAAACGGCGGAGATTGGCAGAAGAGTAGCTTTGACATGGTCGGCTTTTGAAAAGCTCCAATATATATTTAAAGATGCCAATATGCTCATAAGCTTGAAACGGAAGGTATATGAAACTTGCATACTGCCAGTCTCAACTTACGGTTTAGAAACCGCCACATTAACTGAAAAAAGCGTAAAAAGACTTAAAACGACGCAACGAGCAATAGAACGAAGAATGCTTGGGATAAGTCTGAGGGACAGAGTACGTAATGAGACCATTCGACAAAGAACCAAAGTCACCGATAGCATAGAGCGTGTCGCACACCTTAAGTGGCAATGGGCTGGACATGTGGCTAGACAAAACGACAGCAGATGGACAAAAAAGTTAATTCAGTGGAGACCCAGAGAAACAAAAAGAAGCATAGGTAGACCTCCAAAAAGATGGCTAGATGATGTGAAGAGAACAGCGGGCACCTATTGGCAGCAAACAGCTCAAGACAGAAACATATGGAAGAGATTAGAAGAGGCCTATGTCCTGCAGTGGGCAATAATTGGCTGAAGAAGAAGAATAAACAGCAAGGGAGGATGCGAAATAAAAATAAGAAGACGGATAGTATTAGCGAGGACAGCAATGTCAAACTTATCCAAGTTATGGAAAGATGGTTGCATAACCAGAAACACTAAAAGAGCCCTGGTTAACACCTTAGTGTTTTCGATATTTTCATATGGTTCCCAATCCTGGACAATAAAGTCGAGCGACAGGCAACAAATAGATGCATTTGAAATGTGGTGCTGGCGGAGGATGCTTCGCATACCCTGGACTGCACGCCGGACCAATGTGTCAGTATTAAGCGAATTAGGAATCAACGATCAATTATCCACCAGTTGCCGACGTCGCATTTTGGGTTACTTTGGAAACATCGCCAGACGATATCAAGACAATCTAGAAAGACTTATCGTGCAGGGCAAAGTGGAAGGTAAAAGGTCAAGAGAAAGATCTCCATCACGATGGACACCAAATTAAAGAGATTACAGGGAAAATCTTGCAGACAAATTTAAGAGTAGCGGAAGACCGACAGCAGTGGAGACAATCGACCCATCAATGCTTATAGACATGATGGCACAACTCTTCAGCAATAGATATGACTAAGAAGAAGAAGAAATAACCTCACTGTCTTTAACATAATAAACAATTATTTAACGAAATAAATTACATAACAATATTAATAAAAAAAAGACACATTATATTTTTATTACCAATAAAACTTTTAATCACTCAATAATGATTTCCATGAAGGGGAGCAAATAGAGTTTCTTAATTTTGGTAATAGTAAATATTTTACTGTAGATTTCCATGCTCGGGAGCAAATTGTGTAATGTAAAAAACATAATTATAATTTTGCTTAAAACGATAAATACTAGATTATGGATAATAAAAATAACAAAGTGTTAGATAGTAAATCCAACGACACCCAGCAGCACTTTAAAACGACCAATTTGCCGCCAAAATTTAAATGTTTTTTTATAATATTCACATCTATTTTTGGAAAATTGTAGGATTACCTATATCATATAAGGTTATGAAATTTTGTAAATTTTCTGATGCATTGTAATAAAACTTCCGAAGGTAAACTTCTGGAAATAAAATACCACTAAAAGAAAAGGGTAAAAAAGGAAGAAAACATAACCAACCCAATATAAGAAGCTTGTTTTTTAGGAAAATCGTGGGTAATTTAAATAGTATAGTAATGATTACAAGCTTCTTACCGTATCTTTTTTACATTCTCCCTTATACTGAGGCATATTTTGTCTAGGATATTATGTCGAGGAATATTTTACTGTTGGGATATTTTGTCAAGGGTTGTTTTGATATTTTGTCCGGGGATTAAAATGCGTGTCACCGTTCAATTATTTCGCTGGAGGTAACGGCTCGTTTTTTTTTTTGAGTGTCATCAAATGAGCGCGAATGATTTAATATCGCCAATATTGTGTCAAAAAAGGCACGACTGGCTGTGCATAGAGAAGTATTGAATCCTCACACTTATGTATAGTTATAAATGTTGGGTTTGGCAAAAGAATCATGAAAATATGACTAATGCTGCGGAGATGAGTAGTCTGAGAAGAATAGCCGGAGTGACTCGGTTAGATAAAGTGAAGAAAAGTGAGATAAGGGAACGCCGATAGATAAATTAATCCCTAGATGGTTTGGACACGTGAAAGGATGAATAAAAAAAGATTGATAAAACAGATTTATAAGGCGAGTGTGAATGGGCAAGTCGGCAGAGGTTGACCTCGGCGAACATTTCTCGATCAGAACGACATTGTTTTGAAAAGAGGCCAAGTTAAGAGTACCAACAACCGACGATCATGTATGAGAGCACTGATAAAAGTGGAGGAAGCGAAAGATGTCTGTAAGAACCGTAACAAGTGAAAGTGCCTACCCCTATGGGTAAAAGTCGTGACTAAATGTATGTATGTATGATTTTTTTCCTTTAAATTTTTTATGTATTATTTGTAAACTTTTTGTACTTTTAAAGTTTCCGTTATTTAAATTATTTTAAATATATTTTCACACAACTAGTTGTTAAATTCTTGCAACTTTTTTATTTTTATTTTAAAAAAGGTGATAACAACATTGGTTCTAGTTTAACACGTTACTTTGTACAAATACGGTATTTGTTTAAGGTTTTTAAAATTTCTTTTAGTAATTTTTTTTTTAACAATACTTACTTGTCGCTCAACAGTTTGCTGATTCGTAAGCTATTTTGTTCCAAATGTCCAAATTTCGTTGCAGCTTATTTGCCGATCCCGTAACGAATAGAATATCATCTGCATATAACAGGCGTTTTCCATAATAGATTTACTTACATTTTCTAACTTCCATTTAATCTACTTTTTATCTTTATTCTATTTATCTTGTTAGTATTTGCGTTTATAGACGACTTTTGTTTTCGCAAGTTATTCCGAAAATGAGCACATAAATTCTCTGGAGAACTAACTTTTATAGAAAATCCCGTCGATGTTAACAAAACTTTCGACTATTATTGCTTGTGTATCTTTAAAATATTCTTATTTGTCTTTATAATGTCACTGATGTTACATAAAAAGCTTCTGTGTACTTTAAGCAGTGTTAAATGTACATGTATAGTATATCAAAGTTTTAGGATGAAATATTCTAAGAGAATTATCTTTTGTGATAAATATTTGTCAAACATGTTGACAGAGACAATAGAGATAAATGAACTGCTAGGAGAGATAATTTAATAAAGAAAAAAAACTGTCAAAGAATCCTACTTTATTTCCAACGAAGCGGATGTCGAGTCCCGATCTAAATCGAATCGGTTACCACCCAACTGCCCCTTTAGTTCTTTTAAACATGATTTCATATTATCGCTTTTTTTTATGAAAATAGTCGCAAAAAGGGTAGACCTATCGTGTGGGCCGCGGACAGCCCGCACTGCGACTATTAGAAGGGGAAGGGATTATAGAAAGGAAATGATTGTGGACACGCTTTTTGAAAAGTTGCAGGTCATAGTTCTCTGAAAAACCTGATTTTGGAAGATTGGTCCTTGTAGTGTCAAGCTTGAGAGTAAATGTGTGAGACTGATCAACGTGCCGAGTTCTTCGGCCGAATGTGGCCAATGGTGGTACAAGAGTTTTTATTTCTCTGGAGCATCTGCCATGGAAATATCTGTAGAGCAATGACTGGTCTGCAACTCTTCTTTTATGTTCTGGAGGGTGAAGGGTATCTGTGAGAGTTGAGCTGTTTATCAAGCGAATGGCTCTTTTCTGAATGGAATCTAGAAGACGAAGAGAATGCCTTGGTGTTTAACCCCAAATGTGCGAGCAATACTCCAGAAGAGATCGGATTTGAGCCTTGTACGTCGTCAACAGTTGATCAGGAGTAAAAAACTTTCTGGCTTTCCACAGAAAACCTAGCCTCTGGCTTGCCGACTTTGCGATGTTAGCAACATGGTCATGCCAAGACATATTATTGGACACCGTGACTCCCAAAACCGAGATGGAGGGACTCGGTTCAATGGTATTTCCGGACATTGTGATGGGATGATTTGAGGAATTCACTTTCTTGGAAAACGTGGCACTTTGTGTTTTTTGGGCGTTGAACGCGCAGATCCGAAAATGGTTGCGTCATTATTTATTTTAACATAATACATGCATACATATAATCACGCCTTTTTCCCGTAGGAGTTGGTAGCATTTGGCATCTTTTGCTTCCTTTACTTTCATCAGTGCTCTTATACATGCTCGTCGGTTGTTGGTTCTCTTGACGTAGCCTTTCTTTAAAATAATGTTGATCTGATCGAGATATGTTCGCCGGGGTCGACCTCTACCGACTTCTCCATTCATACTCGCCTTATAAATTTTAACATAATATGGAAACAATTGAAAATTACCGTTTTTTCATAGGGTTTTCGCCAATTACACTAATATTGGTCTAAGGACAAATTGAAAAAAAAATTGTTCAGAATTGTATTTTCTACAGGGAGACGGTATTTTAAAAATTAATTTTCCCGAAGATTTAGGTGTTTTCGACCGCAAACAAAAACAATGAAAAATACCGTCTCTTGATAAAATGGGGTTCACATTAACCCACTTTTATTAGCCCAATCTTCTTGTAATTTTGTATTTAGAAGCATAATTCAAGTATAAGATCGCCTGCAAAGTTTGGTCCATATATGTTTTTTTCAAAATTCAAAATCCTGTAGTAGACAGCCGTAGTAATATGCAGGGGGGTACCTTAGGGCCGGACCACCCTTTCCCCCATACTCGTTGACTGCAAAGAAAAACTGAGAACGCTGGTGGACAGTAATCACGTTAAACTGATACGGGTTCCAGTACGCCAGGAAGTTGCAGGTAATGAGCAAGTAGACGAACTTGCAAAAAGAGGTTCGGAAAAACAAAAAAACTACTGGAAAATCGTACCAGAAAATAAACACGGAAAATAATATATAATGGAGGCCTGGCCTGCGGGATGTGCGGCGGGGATTCGGAGGTGTTGGAGCGCGTGCTGTACTACTGTGGGGCACTGGGAAGGATGGGTGGCTCTTGGGCGGCTACATTGTTCCCACTGGATTCCCACTGGATTGAGTGCAGAGTGGTTCCTGTCTTTTTCGGCCCGGTGACTCACGGCGGCGCAGTGTGTGTGTTTTGCTGTTTACAGGTCCTTCTCGGGCGGTCTGCGAGTCAAATTCCATTGTACAAAAACACATGGGCAAGATACAATGGGCCAACAGGTCTTAGTGTCACCGGAGGCAATAGCCGGACGGACCTAAATAGGGGTGGGGTTTTAAGTAAGTAGACCTGACACACATAGTGAAGTCTCATAGTAGACCTTGAGCTCATAACCTTTTTGTAAAGAATTTTCCTTACCTCTGCAAAAAATGCACTAAATACGAAATTACAAGAAGACCGGGCTATTTGAAGTAGGTTAGTCTGAACCTCATATTATCTTGAGATGGTATTTTTCATGGTTTTTGTTTGCGGCCAAAAACACCTAAATTTTTAAAAAAATCAATTTTCAAAATAACATATCTTTGTAGAAAATACAATTTTTTTACAAAAAAAAAATGGTAATTTTTAATTATTTTTTCATATTTTGTTAAAATAAATAATGATGCGACCATTTTTGGATCCGCGCATCGTATTCTATGCATTTTTTTTACTAAAATGACGTACAATGTCACTTAAAAAGCAGTATACAGTGCACACTCAATTGACTGGACATATTAACCAGAACTTAATTCTATGCTACGCGTCTTCTCTTCTCCACAACAAAACGCGCATGCGCGTTATAAATCGTTTTGTTTTTACTCTCAGTAAATATAGTAGTTTTACTTCACAAATAATTAATTAATACTAAAAATAATGTATTGCAAAATTTAGTTACTATTATAACAACTAAATATGGCTTAAAATTGTTTATCTGAATAACACACTGTATTGTATGAAAATTACGTAAAAACATAAATGTTCTTTTGTTAGGTTTTATTGTTCATAAAAATGTTCTATGCATTTATAATTTAAACAATAAACTTAACGTTAATTAAAATTTAAGAAAAAAATATAAAAGAAGTTTAACTTTGCATTTTATGTTTAGTTTTATGAGCCCAAAACACTGTAAACTGTTTAGTTGTATGATAGTGTATTTATCATGATGACGAACATATTATTGCTGTACGTCATAACTATAAAAGGCAAATTAAACTGCATATCCTGCTTTACAAATTGTTCCCTTTTAACAAAATAAAAAAAATTAAAAAGGTAAAACAAATGTAAAGGTTAAAGATTATTTTTAATAATATTTAGCAGCTAAACGGTTTTTATTATTTTATTGGATTAAACATTTTTCCTAACAATACCAAAGACCAGTTGTTAATTCGTTAAACCACATTAACTTGAATCCCGATATGTTTTGATATCCAGACTTAAGCTACTTATTATTCAGTGCTTACACTCTCTAGAGATTATATGCAGTTTCCATTCAGTTTTCAGTTTGAATATAATCAGGTTAGGATTCAGTGCTTTTGAGATAGATTGGTTACCTGATACTACTTTAAAAATCATTTATTACCATTTTTAGTTTTCCAAAAAACTTATAGAAGATATACTGAGTTGGGGTTGATTAAACATGTACTTTTATACCAAGCTTTGAGTCAAAATGTTTAAAAATATGTGAAAACGTAATCAAACTAGATCAGTAATTAAATTCTAAGTTAATTTACTACTTACACCCTTAACCATGGTATTTTACTTTAAAAATTATCAGGTGTTAATTATTAATTACACTCTGTCCTTATCCAAGTAACGAACCAAAACTGCCCCAACAATTTCACAAAATACATTTTCTAATCCCAACCACTCCGAGTAATCATGAAAACTACCGCCAAACAAACTCCGGGCACTGGAGGTATTCATGGGAAAATTTTACGGTTTTTTGCAAAAATAATAAGCAGACCCCTATCACACATAAAGCTTCATATCCGCTAGGTATCCTTACCTTACCAATGGGCGCTACAGCCCGATGTGGGCCTTGGCCTCCTCCACAATTCGCCTCCAATCAATGCGGTCCTTGACTTTGGTTTCCCAGCCGAAAATCCGCATTGCCCTCAGGTCACCCAGTACTTGGTCCATCCATCTGAGCCGTGGTCTTCCTCTTTTCCTGGTAGCATAGATTTTAATGTTTAAAATTTTCTTTGGTATCCTGGCGTCTTCCATTCTGATTATTTTACGTTCTAACCTTTCTTATCTTCTCATTCGAAGGTATTAAAAATCTTAAAATCTATACCGATATACAAAAACAAAGGTTGTAGAGATCTGGTTGTCAATTATAGAAATATCTTCACATTTAAAGTTAAATTGCAAAAGTAATTGATGGAACATACAAATCAAGACTCGAAAAATTTATCGAAAATCTCAAATTACTAAACAAGTGCTAGTATGAGTTTCGCCGTAGAAGATCCACATAAACTGCAGTTTCTGCACTATGTAAACATATTGTATATAAGACACTTAATAAAAAACAGTCACAAATTGCCTTGTTTTCGGAGAGTAGCAAATTAATTAATCGCATCATATTTGAATGATAAAAAACAAATGATAGTATTTAATGAACAAAAATCGGTACCTCAAGTACCTCAAGGATTTATCCTTGCACCGATACTTTTTATAACGTTCATCAATGATATGAGACCGCATCTGGCAGACGAAAATATATTGTATGCAGATGATACATATTTTTTCTTAGCGGAGACTTATTAAAAACACACTTTCTGATGTTTTAATGAAAAAATGTTAAATACAACTTCAGACCCAAATAAACGGAAAAAGTATTGAACAAGGGTCATCCACCAAGTTTCTTGGCATCTTTTTTGACCATAAGATGACCTGGGAGTACCATTTAATGAAGCATCATCATCATCATTAAGCTTCTTGTGTCCACTGCTGGACATAAGCCTCCCCCATTTCTGTCCATTTCCTCCTGTCTTGAGCTCTCTGTATCCAGTTGCCTGCACATCTCGTTAGATCGTCCGTCCAACGTGTAGGAGGTCTACCCTTACTTCTTTTATCCGAGCGCGGTCTCCACTCGAGAAGCCTTTTCGTCTTTCTCCCGTCCGTTATTTGTGCCACATGACCAGCCCACTTCCACTTGGGTTTGTGAATCCGGATAACTACATCTGTGACGCCGGTTTTTCTTCGTAAATATTCATTTCTTAAATTATCCCGCAGTGACATTTCGAGCATGGCCCTTTCCATTTTGCGATATGTTACTATAAGTTTCTTAGCACTTGCTTTAGTTAATGTTAATGTTTCGGCTCCATAGATCACGACCGGCAACACACACTGATCAAACACCTTTCTCTTCAAACATTGTGGTATGTCGCTTTTAAAGACTTCCGCAAGTCTTCCATAGGCTGCCCAAGATAGTGTAAGTCTTCTTTTTATTTCGCACGTTTAGTTGTCTCTTGAGTTGGACTTCATGACCAAAATAGTTTTACTTATTCATCGGAGCCACTTCCTTATTATCAATGAAAATTTGCTCACTGGGAATATTCTGATATATTCTGTTTTTCAGATATATTATATATTTTAATGGGGCATTCCATATTAAAATAAAAATTTTTGAAATTCATTCATATTAGACCTTAATATATTTATAGATAGTACATGGGCTTTTAAAAAATTTGACGTTTTTATTGATCAGTTGCAGGTTCACTTAGTTTAAAAATGTCATACAAAGCACCCCATGCTTTTAGAACAGTGCCATGAATTTTCTCGTCAGTAATTTTATTCTTGTTTTAAGAATTATTTTTTACTTTTTAGTTTGATTAACTCTAAAAGCGTGTTTTTTATTTTTTTAAACTATAATTTATTTTTGTTTCTTGGACTTGGGCAAACTCTTTGGGAGGTTGTTTGCATTATAATTTTAATATAACAAAGTTTGTAAGATAAATAAAAATTAATAAATCGTCTTTATTCATCTACAAAACAAAAATAAAGGAAAAGACATGAACAAACTGGCGAAGTTTCACCTAAAGGTGCCTTTAAACTTAACCAAACATTCGTTAATTTTTTCTAATTGTAAGAATTGACCTAAGAAATTTTTAAATTATCCATAGTTTTAGTTGCGTGTTGTATTTTATTATTTATTTATTTGTTTTTAAAGCTTACATTTACTTTAATAATTTTAAAACACATTTTTTGTACATTATAGTAAAATATTTAAATTATTTAAAAATTTAACTTATATTTTTGTCGTTTACAACAAAACTAACAATTAAGGAATTATTTATTTTTTGTCGTATATCATTTTTCAAACATCAAAATAGACCTATTAATAATAGGTAACTTTACTGCTCTATTTAAGTAACCAAGAAACCTCATTTTTCAATTCTCTTACGATCTAATTCTTCCATGATTCATTCATTTTGCCGGGATTGTAGCTTTTCATCATACCTTGTTCGATTTGATATATTACAAACAGCGAACGAACAATAACTTAGCGTCAAAAATAATCACAACGTAACAACGTTTCGTGCGAGCCAAAAAAGAATTAGCTTAATTTAAAGAAAATTAATGATAAAGCTAAAGATCAGTAACATCGGAACACTTTAATAAAAGTTTATTTTATACGATTAGCAATTTATTATTTGTTAAATATTGTTCCGATATTTAATCTTGGGTTCGATGATTTTAAACACTCATACAAAAACTAAACAATTTATTATAATCTTTTTAAACAATAAATTCTTACTTTACAAATTATTTAGATATTCATAAACTCTTTATGCAATCAATTTACTTTAAACTAAACTTAAAAACTTCCGCAATCGCTGTCTTTTTATACAAATTATTACGCTAAAAAGCAAGAATTCATTTTCGTATTTCGACATTGTCCCGAAATTGCAGGACGTTTCAAGAATCATAGGATGCCTTTGGTATTTATCACTAATACTTATTTAATTAAGTTTAATTATTCCACCCCTTTCCCATCCCCAAAAAAAAGGGAGACATAACTTAATAACGAGAAGTTGGATTTGCAACTATTTAGAAAATTAATTATTAAATAAGTATTTTATCATTATTTTTTTTCTGAAGTAAAATCACAAGAGAGTGAGAATAAATTAAAAATAATTTGACCAATTTTAGAAAACTTGTTGAGAGGGTTAGGGTTAGGGTTGCTATTGCCAAATGACAACAAGTTTGAGAAAAGGCCTGAAGATTTATTATCTAATTTATCGAACTCTCGTGTGGTATTCAATAGATTATTTTTTAACGTTAAAATAAAAATCAAATTTTATATTTTTATTTCAACAAATTAATATCATTCGACTCATTATTAACTAAATGAGTTATTTAAATTAGGATGCATTGAGTTTTGTACATAAGAAATACAATTATTATAAATGTTGTGCCTTTGGGTGGAGGATTTTTCAACATTGCTTTGTTCTAATGTGTTGAGAGTTAATGATACTTTCCCACTTTCTCTCAGGTTATTAATTAAATTTGAATGATGTTCATTATCCAATTGCAGGTGAGGTTTTATTTTTTATTTTATTTTTATTTATTTATTTACGGGCAAGCCTTTTTCAATTACATATAATAAAAAAAAAATTACATATAATAAAAACAACAGGAAGAAAAACATACAATATACACAAATTCCGACAAAAACACTAAAATGTATATACATAGTTTATAAAGCAGATATAGAGATATCATGAAGTGGTAAAATATAAATTAATGAATATTCAAATCACAAATGTATTTTTTAAATTTGCTAATAGAGATATCAAAAAGTGAAAGGTTCTCCAGTGAATTTGCGGGTCTCGTAGATCTAGGAAGAAATGTGTTGGATGCATAATTAAATCTATGGATTGAAACGTAAAATGTTCGACTCTGCCTTGTAGTCCTCGTTGGAAAAAAGAGAGTTGAGGACAGTTACATGTACGAGGGCGGTTTGATAAGTCAGTGACTTTTTGAATAAAACAAATTTTTTTCGGAAAATAAACATTTTATTTTTCTACATAATCACCTTTTAGCTCGATACATTTAGTCCAGCGTGTTTATAATTTTTTTATTTTCTCCAAATAATAGGTTTTTTCAAAGCTCTCAAAATACGCGTTTGTTTCGGTAATGACTTCTTCATTCGACTCAAATCTCTTACCGCCCAGTCATTTCTTTAGGTTTGGAAACAGAAAATAGTCGCAGGGGGCTAAATCTGGAGAATATGCTGGATGGGGTAGCAGTTCGTATCCCAATTCGTGGATTTTGGCCGTCGTGACTAGACAAGTCGTTTTTGCTTCAAATCAACGTCGAATCTGTTCAAAAGCTTTGAATAATATTCGCCGGTGATCGTTTTACCTTTCTTGAGGTAATCGATGTGAATGACACCGCGTACATTCCAAAAAACTGTGGCCATGACCTTGTTGGCTGACAGACTCTGTTTCGCCTTCTTTGGTCCACGTTCACCCCGAGCAACCCACTGTTTCGATTGTTCCTTGGTCTCTGGCGTGTTGTGATGGATCCATGTTTCATCCACAGTAACAAAACGGCCCAAAAATTCGTCCGGATTACGGCTGAACATCGCTAAACACTCTTTTGAAGTGGTCACACGATTGCGCTTATGGTCGAGTGTGAGCAATCGCGGCACCACAACGGAACTCTGTAAACTTTTTCTTAACCATTGAAATTGATGGTGCCGAGTCCCCTTAGTATTTATCAAGTCTTTCCTTAGTTTCAGTGATCGATTTTTTACGTAAAAAGTAATGCTTAATCAGCACACGAAATTAACTTTTTTCCATTTTCGTAAAAATTCGCGAGGTTGTCTGCTTTGAACGGCTATCAAACACCAACTGCACGACGTAGCTTGCTCAAATTTAGAAAGTTACCCACTGATAGATTATAGTTGACGGCAGCACTGTTGCATTTGGAGTAACTGCGCGGGAAATTCAAAAAGTCACTGACTTATCAAACTGCCCTCGTACCTCGATATCACAATTCCAGATCATTCCACCTGCTTCGATGTGGCTTCGAGAGGTTACTCGACCTTGCTAGACCCCGTCGGCGGCCGACAAAGCTGAGAAGTCACCAAGGTATAGAAAGTGGTATAGAAAGAGTAAACAATATTCGTTATGCAAATGATACGCTCGTTTTTGCCGACAGCATAGTGGGGTTACAAAATCTCATAAATAAAATAACAGAGTACAGACAACTGTATGGCATGGACGTTAATATTAAAAAGACAAAACTAATGATTATAAAAAAGACAACACTAATAACGGTCAGCTTATAATCAACCAAAACCCGATAGAATGAGTGAGCAGTATTACTTATCTCAGAACTCTGGTGAACGAGCAATGGGATCATTCGCAGGAAATACAAAGCAGAATTGAAAAGGCCAGGACTACATTCAGCAAGGTGAGACATCTGTTCACAAGCCATCACATAACATTGCACACCAAGATAAGACTCCTACGCTGTTACGTGTTCTCTGTCCTGTTTTAAGGGGTAGAAGCATGGACACTTACTGAAGCCACAACGAAGAAATTGGAAGCAATCGAGTTATGGTTGTATCGAAGATTAGGGAAAATACCATGGACAGACCACAAAACAAATATCAAGGTTCTTAGCAGAATGGGCAAGGAAAAGGAAATGGGTAATACTGTGAAGAAACGAAAGCTTCAATATCTGGAAAACGTAATAAATAATTATTGCAGACTATCTTGCAAGGAAAAGTACTAGGAAAACGAAGTGTGGGCAGAAGACGAATCTCATGGTTAAAAAACCTTAGAACCCGGTTTGGTATGAGTACAACTGAGTTGTTGTGGGCTATATTGAACAAAGTTAAGATAGCATGTATGATAGCCAACATCCGGAAGGATATAAATTATAAGAAGAAGATTAAAGAGATCTAAAGTAGGAAAACCCCCAAGTTGTACGTCCAAATCTTAAAATCTACAAGACATTATCCTACGGTATAGGTATTAATTTTTTGTTTGCAAGTTCGTTGTTATATATTTTCAGTAAATTGCAAATCTCACGTCATATCCCAGATACAGTTCGCTTTTTTATTGATCTCGGATAAATTTACAACTCGATAAAATTAATTAATGTATTACTTCGGCCCCTGAGCCAACAAAGACTTTTTAGGAAGTTTCAAAGGCAGAGCCAGGAGTCTTCATCACTGGTTGGGATGCGGAAGGAAATAATTTTTATTTGACGAATATTTGGACGATATAGAGGGAAGTAATTAGTGGTATTGTCAAAGTATTTTTTGTGAGAATAATTGTGTTGAAATATAGACAGTAGTAAATTGTGAAATTTTTGTTTTGTTTTAATAAACAGAAGTTAGTATAGTTAAAATATTATTAACATTAGTTGCGAAGTACGGGTAATTAGCTGGTTAACAATAAAATAAAGCAGATAAATTCCTAAGCAAGCTGAACGTTTCATCAAAAATTAAATTTTTAAAAAAAAATAAAAAAAAATTATTTCCTCTTGTAAATTATGTTCGCAGTCACACTGTAAAATATCGAAAATAACAAAATTTATTATAAAAATTCCCCTTCGCGTAGATTATAGTTCAACCGTAAATCGAACAGAAACTGTTCAACTTCCACAATTCATTTTTCAGGATTGAATACAATCATTCACGGATGTCTGAAACACTTAAAGTTATTAATATAAAATTGAAAGGAAAGTTACGATGAGTTTCAGTAGGTACGAACTTTTGTAATTTGAATGAACACTTAAAAGCTGATGAAAAAATGACTTTAAAACCGAGTTTTCGTTCAGGTTTGTAACGCCTTATTTATTGCTGACCTCGGCAACAATTTTAGGAATGTTATTCAATATTTTAAACAATTTTAATTAATTTGACGTAATTTCAATATAAATATGATCTTTTAGAGAAATAAAAACTATTATACTGGCCACATTTGGCCGAAGAACTTGGCACGTTGATCAGTCTCACCCCTTTATTGGTATAAAACAGGCTTCCAAAATCAGTTTTGCTGATTCCGGAGTAGATCTTTACACTGTTAAACGTCATGGTGGGAGAAAAAGTGACACAGTTGCTGAAGGATATATATATATATATATATATATATATATATATATATATATATATATATATATATATATATATATATACTTCACAGAAGCAAACAAAATCCGTGGAAAATATGCCAACTATTTTCAATGTTATCGCAAACGACCAATCGCAATGCAAGGTTTGAAAGTTTAAAGGTTGGCGCGTATAATCGAAATATTACAATCGAATGATTTTATGAATAATACAATAATGAGTGCTGACAGCTGTTATTTAAAACATTTAATGTTAGCTTGCCAATGTTTTAATTTATTTCAATTTATTTAACTTTCCTAATATTACATCAATACAATTCACCTAGATCTAATTTTCCTTTTTTACAAAATTATTAGAACAAAACTAACCTAACTAATTTGGTTAACAGTTAACACTTAATGTTATCGATAGTCGGTTTTCGATATAAGATGAAATATATCGATACCAAAAATACAACAACAGCGACATGAACACGCCCACCAGGGCCTTTGTTTGCTTCTGCTAACTGTATATATATATATATATATATATATATATATATATATATATATATATATCGCGTTAAAACGTGCGTCGGCGTCTTGCGATTCCTAATCTCCATTCCTCTCTATTCGTCCACATGTCCTCTCTCAGATCTCTCGCTTCCATCTCTTTTTGTATGCCTTCTCTCCAGCTCTTTCGTGGTCTTCCTCTGGGGTTCCACTGTAATATTTTCTTTGGGATTCTGTCTGGTGGCATTCTTTGAACATGCCCGTACCATATCAACTGTTTAGTTCTTATTTCGTCTGTGATGTCGTGCTGTACTCCCATTATTTGTTTTATCCTCTCATTTGTAACTCTTTCTAGTCTTGATTTCCCCGCTGCTCGTCTCCAGTAATCCATTTCTGTGGCTCTAATTTTTCTTTCGATCTTTTTTTTCAAAGGCCATACTTCGCAACCGTACATTATTATGCTCTTCACTATCGTGTCGTAAATTCTTTTTTTGTTGTTGTTGCTTATTGTTCTATCCCACAGTACTCCGTTTAACATTGATATTGCTCTTCTTCCTTTCATATTTCTGTCCAATATTGTTTCTTCGAGTGTCCCATCCTTTGATATTCTCATTCCTAAGTAATTGTAAGCTGACGTGTGTTTGATTTTTTGTCCATTTAATAATTGTAAGTCCTGTTGCACTCCTCCAATACATATATATTCCGTTTTTTCTACATTAACCTCTAGTCCCCAAATTTTATATTCTTCTATAAGTTTTCGTGTCATATACTCTGTGTCGTCTATGTCTTGGCCGACTATAATTTGATCGTCTGCGAATGAGAGTGTGTATAATGTTGTGTCCTCATCTAAAGGTATGCCCATGTTTTGGCATTTCCGTTTCCAATTCGCTAGTGCCCGTTCCAAATATATTTTAAATAATGTTGGTGACAAGCAACACCCTTGTTTCAGCCCTTTTGTGATATTAAACCCTGTTGTTAGGTTTTGTCCCACTTTAATTCTTGATTTGGTTTTATTGTATAATGACTTTACTCCTTTTATCAGTTCAATATTAATGTTGGAAGTTTCCAGAGTTTCCCAAAGTTTAATTAAGGGTACGCTGTCGTATGCTTTCTTTAGGTCAACGTACAGTATATGGATCTCTTGATTGAATGCTAGTTTTTTTTCTATAATTTGTGTTAGTGAGAACAGATGGTCAATCGTTGATCTTCCCGCTCTAAATCCGGCTTGCTCTTCTGCTTCCATTTCCGTGTATTCCCTTTCGATTCTGTTTTTTAAGATCTTGCCATATATATATATATATATATATATATATATATATATATATATATATATATATATATATATAATGTACGTGAAAATAAAAAAACAATTCGGTATCCATTCTTGGAAAAAAATCATTATCAGATGTTTCACCGATTTCACCGATTGTCTTTTCTGTACAAGAAACTAAAAAGTTACAAATAAACAACCACAAAAATGGAATTTCGACGCCCATGTCCAACATTAATTTAAAAAATTGCAATAATGTAGTTATTAATCTTAATCGTTAAATTTTGTTGTTTTGTTTGATTTTTTTATATTTTTGCCCAGTATACCTAAATATTTTTTTCACTATAATTCTCAGTACTCTAATAAAAATCCATAATATCATTATGACAAGTAGAAATATAAATAATTTTAAATTATGCATTTTGAGATACCTAATTAACAATTTTGCTTTAAAAATAATAATTGTAATAACATAAAAAAATTGCAAGTATGTTAAAGTAATACAATTTAGTCCTGCAAAATTATGAAAAATTTAAAAAAACCTCTTTTAATAATTAATAGACTCATTTTAACTTCCTAATATGTGCACTATAAGAATTAATGACCTATTAAAGCAAATGGTAATAAAGTTCCCTATGTATTTTGATCAAGGAGATCCCAATAAATTTATCATCGGATTATATACTAACCCCTACGTTGTACCATCTACAGTAACATTGGAACATGTGTTAATTAAGTGTCGTATGTATTCATTTTGACACATTTGTTAATTGCTTTAATGAACTTATTTTGCTAGTTTCTCTAGCTGAACTTTGGTAAATTTTTAATTAAAGCTTTTTCATAATAATTAATAATTTTCCTACTAGTACATACATTCTATTAACAAAGTATATAAGTTAAAATAACAGTTTTATATACTTTAAAAAAATTGTTACGGTATAAGCACTTTTGTTTACAAAAATGATGTCATATAATTGGCATGAGTCTTTCTTACTTTTCTTTTTACTTATTTTGTATATTATGTATATTCACCCTTACTATTAATTTTTAAATTGTCACATTGTCATATATATATATATATATATATATATATATGTAAGTTTTTCTAAATTAAAACCTAAAAGTTGTAGGTTTTTTTATATTACACTAGACCAAAGTAATGGTTTTTAAAAAAGAACACACACACGCACACCAAATATAGGCACAACTTTTTTATTTTTTTAGTTTAGTTTTAATGACAGTCAATTAATTAGGTTTTATTAATATTAATTTGTAATCCTGTTCTGTAAAAAAAACCACAAGAAAATTAAGTTACACCTTCTAAGAATCCATTGTATGTTGTTGGTACAGCTATTTATTGTATTTTATTAACAAGCAATAAGATTAATAATTAAAATAGGGCCAAATACCTTTGAAGAAAACTAAATTTGCTTACCCGTATTAGCTGCCCAAGTCAGCCCTATCGTAGAAGTTCGGGGGTTTGATTTTCTCTTCCGATGCAAATATCGTGGCCCAGATATTTATATGTCCTTACCTGGTCTATGGCTCTTGTTCCTACTTACATATTTCCACTAGTAGGCCATTATTTATAGTAAAAAAGGTTGAAAGCTTCTCTCCGATCCGTACTGCTCTTGCAGAGCCTTCCATGCTGATCTTTGTTAAACTATCAAGTTTATTCGGGATTTCTAGATCTATCTTATCATTCCACATAGTTGATGTCTTCTCCAGTCTTCTCCATTAACTGACAGATTGTAAAGATCTGATCTACGGTTAATCGGTTTTTCTGAACTGAGACACTTGGTATATAATAATACACGCAGTTCTAAATAACAAAAACATTATTCGTTTTGATAAAAACGTTTCAATTTTTCAATTTTTTAGATAAAAAAATTGCTTTTTCTCCTGAGCGGATTTTTGTTTACATATACAGTAATAAAACTGGTCTGTTTACTCTCATTGAATTTCAACATCCAATATTGACAAAAAGCTATCAAAAATCAACCACATTTGCTTTCTCCTTTTCGCCTTTCGGCTGCCTATTTTCCCCTCTCGAAAGTTCGTGTATCGAAGATGAGGTGTTGACAAATTCGAATGCGCCTGGAATCTTGTAACAAAATTATGTAAATTCTGTTTTATTACATTTACTCACAAACTGTTTTTGTTAAAAATAAATAATAAGTTTCGAATAAAAAATATTTAAATTAAATAGAATTTTTCGAAATTCAAAATGGTTTTTTATTCGTATCGGAAGCATTACAAAAGATATGGTATATATAAAATGTTACACTAAATAATTTTTGTCTAATAACGGACTGACATTGGGTCCTCCAAGGACCACTTTGAAGAGCACAATCTACATTCGTACAGATGGATGGTTGTCTGCTCTTTTACGCAATCGGAGAGTGTTGTGGTTGTTGAAAAGCCCCATTTGCTAAGATTGTCTTTCGATCTTCCTACGCCTGACCGCAGTCTGTTGATTGATTTCAACACTGCCCACTTTTCATTGTATCCAGCAGCTAAGTTCTCGGAGGGTTTTATCCAGTGTCTAATCGATTTGGCTTTCCACCTATCTATTCGGGATTCCATTGGCTGAGCGTCCTGGTTTGGCATTGGCCTCTTAAGAAAACGTTTTCTTGATTTTAGCCTATGTTGGGGAGGTTGTTGGTTAAACAGGGAGTGCGTTTGTAATGTTAGGGCTTTGATTTTCTTCTTGTTCGCAGCAACTTCTCGGCATATATCATGGGGGGCGATGCCAGATAGGTGGTGAAGTTTGTTTAGAGGTGTCGGTTTCAAACAGCCGGTGACAAGCCTGCAGGTTTTATTCAAAGCGACATCAATTTGTTTGGTGTGAGCTGATCTATACCATACTGGGCTTGCATACCGCAAAATAGCAGAGAACTTTAACGTACAAAAAAAAACAAAAGGTGTGTAATAAAAACAATTTGCTGCATAGGATAAAAAGCACCAGTTGGGGCGCATAACCACAGATTTAAAATAGTAACACCAGCAGATTACATCAACAGTTAATATTGTTTATTAGTATGGTTTAATTGTTAAGTACTACTTTAATTGTTAAGTACTACTTTAATTGTTAAGTACTACTTTACTACTTTACTACTACTTTACTACTTTTACTACTTTTACTACTTTTACTACTTTTACTTTACTACTACTTTACTACTTTACTACTTTAATTGTTAAGTACTACTTTAATTGTTAAGTACTACTTTCTAAATTATTTAAGTCAACTACAAATTTATGGTAAAATTAGTTATGTAAACAAATTTTGGAAATTATAAACAACAATATTTCGTCCCAAAAAGCGCCTTACAGTAAAATAAATTTTGTATACATGTTTCGAATGTTTATAAAGGAGAAATCCCCGACGCTGAAATGAAAGTGTGACATTACTTCTTTATAAAAAAGGAGATAGCAGATTTGAAAAATTATGGACCTATCTCTTTGCTGTCAGAAACTTATAAACTCTTTATGAGGATAATAACCAATAGACTAACTTTCAAACTCGATACTTACCAGCCGGTAGAGCAAGCAGGATTCCGAAAGGGCTACAGTACAGCTGATCATCTTTTAACCGTAAGAACGCTGATAGAAAAAGCAAATTAATATCACCTAGATATATGGGCTCTATCGATTATAAAAAATATTTCATAGAACTTTGGGCAATAGAGAGAGCTATAAACAACTGCAGAATAGAATCTTGCTATAGAATTCTCATACACAATAAATACAAAAAAGCAATAATGACAGTACAGATAATTGGAAACACTAAACCTATACCAATTAATAGAGGAATTCGCCAATGGGACGTTATCTCACCCAAATTGTTTACACTCGCACTTGAAGGCGTGTTCAAGAACATCGACTGGACTGACAAAGAAATAAATATTACTGGAAGAACTCTGATGTATGCTGACGACATAGTTATTATCGCTAAAAGTTTCAAAGAATTGCAGACCATGATTACTCAACTATTGAGAGCTTCGGCAGAACTAGGTCTAAAGATGAATCTGGAGAAGACAAAGATAATGACAAATACACAGAACTTCAGACAGATAACACTCAATGAGAAAAATTTGGAAACAGTAAGCGAATACATATACCTAGGACAAATAATAAAAGTAAACAAGAAAAATTAAACTGTGGAAATAACAAGACGAATAAGGCTGGCTTGGGCAGGTTTTGGAAAGCTGAAGTGGATTCTAAAAAGTAGTAAAATACAACAATATCTGAACACAAGAATTTATTATCAATATATCCTTCCTATACTTACTTATGGCTTACAAACTTGGACTCTAACCAAGGATGGAAAGATCAATGTTGGAAGTAAAACTTAGTGATAAAAAAAACAAACGAATGGATTAGAAGTAAAACGAAAGTGAAAGACGCAGGAGAACATGCCGCCCGACTAAATGGAGTTTCGCAGGACATATTGCTCGTCTGAAAGACAAAATATGGAATAATGAAATACAGCAATGAAGACCATGGCTAGGTAAAAGACATAGATAAGGCCACAAATGAGATGGGGAGATGACATGAACAAGATTGGCGAACTTCACTGAAAGGCAAATGGCGCAAAATAGACAATGGTGGATTGAAATGGGGGAGGCCTACGTCGAAAGTTGTGGCTTAAAAACAAGAAGAAAAAGAAGAAGAAGAATTTTCGAAAGTGCTTAAATCACTGACAAAAAAACGTGTAAAGACAGTAATTAGCGAATGCATTGAAACTTTATCTGCAACAGTAAAGCTATCACATAAACGATCACTTAATCTATGATACATTAGAATTTCCAGTGACTTGCCAGTGTAAGTAAAGCAAAAATTGTAAATTCTCGAAATTATAACTCAGCTATTCTTTTTAAGATTACTTTTATGTTAAATTATGTAAATTGTAAAAGAAACATACTTTTATTATCTAGATTCGCATTATTATAAATTCAGTTGCAAATAAATTGTATTTAAATTAGTTTATATTGAATTAATTTACTAGTTTCTGTTATTCTAGGTATTGTCGAATAAAATGGCTCCAATTATATTTAAAACGAAATTTAATCTCTTTTGTTATAGGTACAATAGATTATTTAATTGCTGCAAATTTGTTTAATATAGCTCCTTATTGCGGTATTTTGGCTCGAATGACCAAAATGTGGCGTGTAATAATATTTTGTATGAATTTTAAAGAAAAAAAAAGGGACTAAGTTGAACATGCACTTACCAAATGCAATTATTGGTGTAGTGCGACACTTGTAGCGTGTGTTGCCTCCTCTACCCCAGAGTATTTCCCCGTCTCGGCAGGTTTCTAATTAAATTTTAAATAAATCTTAAGAAATTTATTCCCATGCTGTGATAACTGCATTTTTAAGTTTCCTTAGTTTTCTGGGTGCAGGTATTTAACATTATTTTTGAGGTCATTACATAATTGCTTGATCGGATTCAGATCCGGGCTTTATGGTGGCGACTGCATAAATGGTAACTTAATTAAGATAATCGAGTACCTTCGCAATTATGTAAAGTCGAGCGTTGTCTTGTATAAACAGGAAATTGGGTTGCATAAAAGGACCAAAAGGCATCACATGTTCTATAACAGTATTTGTTAGGTAGTAATTAGCATTCATGGACATCGTCCGGACAGAAACCAATTCTATGCGTGCGTCAAAACATTCACCACCACAAAACATAACAGACCCAGCGCCGAATGAAATACTTGCGAGAAGCAAATCTCTCTCCTGGTATTTTCCAGATTTTTTTTTTTTATGAAAATAGTCGCAAAAAGGGTAGACCTATCGTGTGGGTAGCGGACGGCCCGCACTGCGACTATTAGAAGGGGAAGGGATTATAGAAAGGAGATGATTGTGGACACGCTTTTTAAAAAGTTGCAGGTCATAGTTCTCTGGAAAAACTGATTTTAAAAGCTTATTCCATTCCGTAGCAGCCCTGTAAAAGAAGGATTCTTGATGAAGATTGGTCCTTGTAGTGTCAATCTTGAGAGTAAATGGGTGAGACTGATCAGCGTGCCGAGTTCTTCGGCCGAATGTGGCCAATGGTGGTACAAGAGTTTTTATTTCTCTGGAGCATCTGCCATGGAAATATCTGTAGAGCAATGACTGGTCTGCAACTCTTCTTCCATGTTCTAGAGGGTAAAGAGTATCTGTGAGAGTTAAGCTGTTTATTAAGCGAATGGCTATTTTCTGAATGGAATCTATAAGACGAAAAGAATGCCATAGTGATGAACCCCAAATGTGGGAGCAATACTCCAGTAGAGGTCGGATTTGAGCCTTGTACGTCGTCAACAGTTAATCAGGAGTAAAAAACTTTCTGGCTTTCCACAGAAAACCTAGCCTCTGGCTTGCCGACTTTGCGATGTTAGCAACATGGTCATGCCAAGACATATTATTAGACACCGTGACTCCCAAAATCGAGATGAAGGGACTTGGTTTAAGGGTATTTCCGGATATTGTGATGGGATGATTTGAGGAATTCACTTTCTTGGAAAACGTGGCACTTTGTGTTTTTGGGCGTTGAACTGAACAAGATTGTTGGTTCCCCACTCGACGATTGCTTTAAGATCTCTGTTGATGGAATCAACCTGTTCCTGCCTGAGTCTATTTGTATCATTCACCGAAAGTGATCGATAGGATGTGAATGTTAAGACAAGTGTGCTATCGTCTGCGAAACTGTAAATGGGGTTCGTGGTGGTTTTCAAGAGGTCGTTGATGTGTAAAATAAATAAGATAGGGGACAGGATGGAACCCTGGGGGACCCCGGCATTAGTTTTAAACGCATCAGAAGAAATACCGTCAACTGCTACATGTAAGGAGCGATCTTGCATGAAACTCAAGATCCATTGGGGCAGTTTGGTTGGGAGACCGTAGGCAGATAATTTACTTAACAATGCCCGGTGCCAAATGCGGTCAAAGGCTTTAGATATATCCAAGGCTATTGCACGGGATTTACCAAACTTTTTAATAGTGTTTATGACCATCTGGAGATGTTGTAGGCTAACCCTTGGTTTAGATGTGAATAAAACTTTTTTTCAATTTTTCAGACCAATTTTAATAAATTTGAGCAACATGTTACTTGGCAGATTTCTTCTCTTTAATAAGTAAGGGTGCAGTGACTGCAGTGTGTATCAAGCCGAAATGATAGACATTACCGAGGCAGCTATCTGGACACTCCGCAATGAATAAAAGTTCAGCGAGATATCTATTCCTTGCGACAGCCAAGCTGCTATCAAATCACTGAACTTAGTTTACTGGACCTCTAGGTCCGCCCTGAATGAGCTAGCAACTAAGTTTGGAGTTCACATTGTCTAGGTACCCGAAAACAGAGACAAGCTAGCAACAAAAGGCACCACCCTCCCAGAGGTATCTGTCTCATCTAAGCAAGGAGTACCAATTGCAAACTGCCGGCTCCTTCTGCACAGCAAAGTAGTTTAACAAGCCAATTTGAGGTGGCAAAATGAACCCACACGAACTTTATCATAACAGGTTTGGCCTAAACTAGATCTACGTTGAAGAGAAATAAAAACTCTTGTACCACCATTGGCCACATTCGGCCGAAGAACTCGGCACGCTGATTAGTCTCACCCATTTACTCTTAAGATTGACACTACAAGGACCAATCTTCATCAAGAATCCTTCTTTTACAGGGCTGCTACGGAATGGAATAAGCTTCCAAAATCAGTTTTTCCAGAGAACTATAACAGTTCTGCCGTCCTTTAATGACACGGTCCTTTGATGAATTAATTCCTGTTTGTTTGCTGGTATGTTTTTCCAGTAGTTTTTGTGTTTTTCCGAACCTGTTCTTGCAAGTTGGTCTACTTCCTCATTACCTGCAACTTCCTGGCATCCTGGAATCCGTATCAGTTTGACTTGATTATGGTGTATCAGCGTTCTCAGTTCTTCTTAACAGTCAACGAGTATGGGGGAAGGGGTGGTCGCATAACACTTTGAAATGGGAGTTTTTCAGCCGCCTTTTACGACAGGCACACCATACCTAGGATCTATTCTATTTTCCCCGTATCCCCAGAGGAGTCTGCTTTAATTTGGTAGTGCTTTAGTTTGAAGTAAAGCAAACACAAAAAAATGTCAAGATCTATTACTTAAATACAATTGTATACTAAAATATGCTTACCAAGGTTTACTAGATCAAAATCTACATAAGCTGCTGTGGCCAGTGGCCACATAAAAGCTTATACACTTGATAAAATGGCGGCTGGCCTTAATATCTCCTACAAGAGATCAAAGGAACAACCACCAAAAATTCAAGGATCGGTGAGATTTTGCCAAGGAACTGCACATTATTTATTAACACAAACGAAAAAAAAAAGATACTTTTCTGGTTTAAAATAAAATATTTTAATATTATTTTGTACTCGATTTCGATAAACATTAAATTACCTTATAACAGCTTTCAGCTGCTGCTACACTCCCATTAAGTTTTATATTTACCAGCTATAATCGAATGCTACTGTAACCATGTCTTAAGGGCAATATTTTTAAATAAACAGCTTATGCGTTAAACGAAAACAACTCTATTTAAATTTTAAAATTTTATCGATTGTTGAAAATAATCATCTTGACGGCGTTCTTTTTAAAATACTGGAAATTAAAGAATACATTTCTAAAATATTTTTTTGGTCAATAATACAAAAACATGAACCGATTTTGATACAACTGACCCATTTTACTTTGTGTCTATTTTGCAGCATTCTAGTCATCTTAAAATTTTTAAAAATAATTATGTAATAATAACAATGTAAAGATGTCCTAACTAAAAAAGGAACATCAAGGCTAAACAAATCCAAGTGGCATAAGTAAAGACTAAAGATATTAAAAAAGACATCTATGGAGTCGCAATTATAAACAATCCCCATCATAAGAACATCAAGACCATTCAGCTCCTAGTCAATTTGAACCAGAAGAAAAGACTGAAGAGGACCAAACCATACAAATTGGTGTAGTATATCTTCTTCTTCTTCTCGTTGTGCCATATACCCCCTGGGGGCGTCGGCGACCTTTCTGCAACTATTCATGTGCACGCTCAATCAGTGTTGCATGAATAGAAGGGACCTACAGTTTAATGCCGGTTCCGAACGGCTAGTTTAGAGAGGCTATACTAGGCAGAATACATTCGGTGGTTTGCCATTGCCTTCCGAACGGCAGCGGTCGCTTATAATTCGTTGGTTTGACCTGGGAATCGAACCCGGGTCTCTTGGTGCAGAGGCTGGCGCGCTAGCAACTACACCACGGCCGCCTGGTGTGTAGTATATAACAAAGTGATATAACGGAGCATTGTTTTACTAGTGCACAAACAAAAAGTGCACTAGTAATAAATAAAATAACTAAAAAGGTGTCTCTAAATAAACTAGTTATTGCTCACTGACCAGACTGTAGCAATTATAAAAACAAATAACAATAAACATTGATACAGTACGAAAGCTTAACAGTAATCAAACAATAGAAAAAAAAATTTAACTGATAAATTTTTAAAATAAAAAATGGAAAAGTTTTATTTTAACTCATAAATTTGGTTTTATAGTAAAAAGTTATGAGATGGAGAATTAGAAATTTCTTTATTTGTCCAAAATAAGCTTTAAATACCCTCTCTTTCATCATCTCTTTACACCGTAAAAAATAATGAGAAGCACTCTTGTGCTAAAAAACCGGGCAATTATTAATTGGACTTTATTTTACCTAAAAGTCAAAAGGTCTATTGTGCTTTTATAGACTTAGAAAAGGCCTATGACAGAGTGGGAGGAGTAAATTGTGGTAGACATTATCTAAGTATGGGGTGAGCGGTAGTTTAATACGAGCACTGGAATCACTTTACGAGGATTCCACTGCTTGTGTCAGGATAAACGGAGCTTACACGGACTGGTTTAACATTAAAAAAGGTGTAAGACAGGGATATGTGGCTTTTCCATGGCTGTTTAACTTGTACATAGACGATTGTTTAAAAGATTTGAAAGAAAGTGCGTATGGATTAAAAATGATTGATTTGATCGTCAAAAGCATTCTTTACGCCGATGATTAAGTCATGTATGTGTCATCTGAAGAAGAGTTGCAAGCAATGGTTAATGTTATGCATGATGCCCTAAAAATCAAAGAGATGAAAATAAATGCAAGCAAAACAAAAGTAATGAAAGGGAAAAAAACATAAACTCTAAAGTTCTGATTAAGGAAGAAAGAATGGAAAACGTAAATAAGTTTGTATACCTGTGTTCAAAGTTAACGAGAGATGGAAAGTATGACAGTGACATTGAGCGAAGGGTGTTGGCAGGAAAACAAGTAAAAGGGGCACTGCATAGGTTTATGTCAAAAAAGGCACGTCTGGCTGTGCATATAGGAGTGTTGGTTCCTACACTTATGTATGGTAGGGAATGTTGGGTTTGCCAAAAAAAGCATGAAAATAAGATTAATGCTGTGGAGATGAGTACTCTAAGAAGTATAGCTGGAGTGACTCGGTTGGATAAAGTAAAGAATAGTGAGATAAGAGAACGATGTGGTGTAAAAGAAGTTGTGGTTACAAAGATAGATAAAGAAATGCTTAGATGGTGTAGAAAGGATGGATGAAGGAAGATTTATTGACGAAACAATTTTATAATGCGAGTGTAAATGGACAAGTCGGTAGAGGTCGACCTCGGTGAACATATCTCGATCAGATCAACATTTTTTTAAAGAAAGGCCAGGTCAAGAGTACCGACGAGCATGTATGAGAGCACTGATGAAAGTGGAGGAAGCAAAAGATGTATGTAAGAACCGTAGCAAGTGCAAGGAAGTGGTCTCTGCCTACGACTACGGGAAAAAGGCGTGACTTTATGTATGCTTGTTGTTTTACTTACCCTCTTGGCAAGTTTTTAACTAGTATATTGGATTGGGTGAATTATAATATGGCATTGGAACTAAGCGCATGCTTAGTTCACGCACTTGTTATATCTTTCTTACTCTCATGCAAATGATTCCGGAAGAAATTTGGCGAAACTAATCAGGATATGAAAGTATAAAACTAATGTAAGCGTTTTAAAAGTAAAAAATTACAACGTTAAAGATTAGTAAATTAAAAAAAACAAATAAAAATTATAAATATTGTTCAAAGTTTGATCTGGACATTTTAACTCGCTGCTGAATATTCTAACTTCGTTTTAAAGTTAATTTTGTAGGATGGTGACGCGGGAAATGGGTCAGATATGGATAATAGACGGCAGTTTATGTACTTTGGTACAAAGTTACAGGAAAGTTAGAGAGTATCCGCGCTGTCAGATCTCTGAGAAGACATAATCTATTGATAGTTAAAACCTTCAAGATTAATTCTCGGAAGTTGACGAAGTTTTTAGCTAATGGGAATTCTAGTGTCATTAAGAAATGAAATTGGTTACGTGATTGTATTTTTTCGACGGTTTTTGGGCAAAATGGAGAAATTTTTTTTGTTTTTTTACCAGATTATGTATTATCAACATAACAAAGATTAGGTTTATTTATAGTCTTATTTGGGTCCATTGGTTGCTATATTAAAGGATACAAATACAGTAGTGGTGTTAAAAAAAACAGTTTTAAATATATTTATGACACCTAAATGTTTAAAAAAAAATTTAATAGCATATTGTGCAACTAGTGCGATAAGTTGGCGATTGCTCACGAGAGAGGTTATCATTCGTTTGAGTGAGCAATCAAAAACATCGCACGGGTTGCACATACTATTTTTTATTGCGAATGCGGAATAAACGCGAGCATAAAACATGGGTCCAGACCAAAAATATTACCTGAAATAAAAATATAAACTTTTTAATGTCAACTTGACAGTTGCGCGTTTGGCTGTTAACCGAAAGGTTGGTGGTTCAATATGCGTGCGACAAGGATAGTTTGCGTAGGCTAAGTATAATTTGCGTGCGCCAAGTAACACTCAAATGACGTAAGCGTGCACCAAGTAAAATTTTCGCTCTCGGCATTAACGGCATTAAGCAATCATTATTTCATTACTGGCCATAATTTTAATTTTTCGTCAATAAAAGTTTTGTGTCATCATGGCAAAAAAGTCTGTAACACCGATTTTTAATATCTAAAGTTTATAAAATGTTTCCCTTATCGCGGAATTACTTTTTTTTAATCTCTTCCTTTTCAGTTCTTCTTTTAAAATATCTCGGTGTGACAGCTTAAAACTTGACCAAAATATCTATCACACCACTTTATATTATAGCTTCAATCCTTCAAAATTATGAAAATGATGAGGAAGATACAGAATCTTTAAGTAAAAGATGTTATGAATGTGATAATATAGATAATTTTGAGTGAATTTTTGTCTAATTATAATAAGATATAATGTTTGTATATAGCTTAATCATTTTTATTTTCCTTGTTCCTGCATTTATTAAATAACTAATCTATATAAATTGACAAAATAATAAATAAATGAAATGCTGAATTTTATAAATAAATAATGTTTTCCAGCAATACATTTGTATCAATTAAATGACCTTTACTTTCCTTTCTGGTATTGGTTTATAAATTTTTTTAATAAATAAATTTTAAATATAAAAAAAAATTATATTATGTTTCTGAAGTTATCTAAATTTAACTGGTGTGACAGATATTTTTAAAATAATAAATGAACAAGCACACTGATAGAAATGTAACGTTCAACAGGGCTTCAAAGTAACTGACTGAAGGGATAGAGATGAGCTAAAAATTTTCAAGGATTTTAGGGTAACTTAGGTATAATATATTATACAAAGTAGGGTAGCTCAATTCGAAAGAAAAAAGAGAAAAAATCATAAATTTTGTGTCACAAATTAAAAACAGGATAGAAAAAAATTTCAATATGCTCCATTTTCATGATTTTGAAGAGTTGAAGCTTTTATATAAAGTGGTGTGACAAATATTTTGGTCAAGTTTTAAACAGTTACACCAAAATATTTTAACAGAAGAACTAAAAAGGAAGAGATTGAAAAAAAATAATTCCGCGATTTTATGAACTTTAGATATTAAGAGTCGGTGTGACAGACTTCTCTGACACGATAAGAGTTGTCACATCAAATTATTTTGAAAAAATACATCAAATTTGCTACAAAATGGTCTATAAGAAATTTATTTTCATAAAAGTGCAAATTACTTACAATTTTATTAGACAAAACGTGGTAGCTAGTCTACTGGACCGCCTTTTTAACCTTTGTTGGAGAAGTGGTAGTGTACCAGACGATTGGTGCAAGGCCGTTATCGTGCCGCTTTACAAGGGAAAAGGTTCGCAGCAGGACTGTAAGAACTACCGAGGTATTAGTTTACTCAGCATAGCCGGCAAACTGTATGCAAAGATATTGATCAAAAGAGTAACGAATGAAACTGAGAAGATGATATGGGATGTGCAAGCAGGATTTAGAAGAGGAAGAAGATGTATGGATCAGGTCTTTTCCTTACGAGGTATAGTCGAAAAATTCTTGGCTAGAAGTCAGAAGGTCTATTGCGCTTTTATAGACTTGGAAAAGGCCTATGACAGAGTGGTGAGGAGTGAATTGTGGTCTACATTGTCTATGTATGGGGTGAGTGGTAGTTTAATACGAGCACTGAAATCACTTTACGAGGATTCCACTGCTTGTGTCAGGATAAACGGAGCTTGCACGGACTGGTTTAACATTTGTTTAAAAGATTTGAAAGAGAGTGCGTATGGATTAAAAATAAATGATTTGATTGTCAAATGCCTTCTTTACGCCGATGATCAAGTCATATTAGCGTTATCTGAAGAGAAGTTGCAGGCGATGGTTAATGTGGGGTTTCGATTGAGGGAGAACAAGTTAATGAATTTGTGTACTTGGGTTCAAAATTTACTAGAGATGGAAAGTATGACAGTGACATTGAGCGAAGGGTGTTGGCTGGAAAACAAATGAATGGGGCACTGCATAGCTTTATGAATAGCCAGAAAGTGTCAAAAAAGGCACGTCTGGCGGTGCATAGAGGTGTGTTGGTTCCTACACTTAAGTATGGTAGTGAATGTTGGGTTTGGCAGAAGAAGCATGAAAATAGGATTAATGCTGCGGAGATGAGTAGTCTGAGAGTAGTCTTGGATAAAGTTAAGAATAGTGAGATAAGATAACGCTGTGGTGTAAAAGAAGATGTGGTCACAAAGATAGATAAAGGAATGCTTAGATGGTTTGGACACGTAGAAAGGATGGATGAAGGAAGATTGACGAAACAAATTTATAAGACGAGTGTGAATGGGCAAATCGGTAGAGGTCGACCTCGGAGAACATATCTCGATCAGATCAACATTGTTTTGAAGAAAGGCCAGGTCAAGAGTACCAACAACCGAAGAGCATGTATGAGAGCACTGATGAAAGATGTGTGTACGAACCGTAGCAAGTGGAAGGAAGTGGTCTCTGCCTACCCTTATGGAAAAAAGGCGTGACTTTATGTATGTATGTATGTTTATTAGAAAAATAAAAATTTATAAAAAATATTTGTGCCAGGATAAACTCTTGCACACCGGGCTTATGTTATACCCATGATTAAATACTATTAATTCCTGTGCTAAATTTCAGAATCCAAATAGGTGAACTTTTAGTATCACCGGCTTCTCTCCTATCAGCAGTTTTAATGATTGCCAATTTTTTTATTTAAAAATATTTTACTTTAAATGTTTGTTTAATTTGTCAAAAAAAATTGTAATCGTTTTCAAATAACGGAAAACATAAGAAATAGCAAGATATGTAACATTTTGGACATATGGATATTTAAATAAAAAAGTTTTATCTTTCTTTTTTTATCACTCAACTACTAGATTATTTAACATTTTAATTTACCGCAAAAAACTTTCGTAAACATAATTTTAAACCATATTTTAATTAGCTCTTAGCATTTTTTTAAAAAAAATTTCCCAAAAAATTTCATTTTTGTTTATTGCCCTATTGATTTTAATCAAAATAAAAAATTTAATGCAAATATTTTATGTGTTTTACTTTTTATTCAGTTTTATTGATGAAAGAACCCTGGTACAAATTAGTACTCCTTCGAAGTGTGAATGAAAGAAACTATCGATACGAGATTTGAGAAGATTTAGATTTAAGATAAAAAAGAAGTTGTTTGGAAAGTTACGAGCGACCCTTTGTTGCCATTTGATTAAAACACAATGTATTTAAGTTCTTAAAAGTATCCTCAAAAAAAAGTGACAAACCACCAACCGCACAGGTATGAACAAAAGGAAGTCAGTTTTCTGTAAAGTTCAAAGCTTTAATAAGATACGTTGCTTTTTTTTAAATATAATTTAAAATCGTGTAAGTGTTTTTTTGAGATCGGGACTAACTTGGAGTTTAAAGAGGTTGAGAAGTAAAGCAAACAAAAAAAATCTTATTTTTAAGTTTGGAAAAACATTTTGTGATGCGTATTGCCCAGGTAAGCCCAAGGAGACAGAGTTATATTAAATTAAATGTTTGATCTACAAAAATAATAACTTTGTACAATAAAATAAACTAAAATAATATTCTGGTTGTGAATCGCGTTCTGTTGATACGTACGCCTTCGCTGCTCGAGGAGTACTGACGACTTGGACTGTTTCTCACTGCGTGTGTGAGACTCCAACTTCGGTATTGTGTGTATCGGTAAACGTGATTCTTAGTGTTCTACGGGTCATACAGTTAAACTTGGATCTCAGCTACCAACAGATCAATACTCCATCGGTTTTAGTCTCAGGACACGGAAATATCGTTTATAGCTGGTCAATACCCGGCTTAACGATGTTTCCTCGTGGTAGTACTACAGATATTTCGGTGTGTCAATCTCTCTGGTCCATTTCCCTGAGAAGGGATAGGTGACTATAATGCTCCCGTAGCAGCACTTATAGTAATGCCAAGTAGAAGGTGATCTAAATCATATTTTCTTTGAATGTTTAAAATATGCACCTGACTCATAATCTGCTAATGAATTTAATAAAAAACGATATTTTTTCACCTTTTAATATATGTTATCTGTTATCTCTTAATCAAAAAAATATTAACGAGTGCTTGATAAAATTTATGTGTGAAAGTAAAGTATGCCTGTGAACTTAGTTAGAATTGTAACATTTGTTTCTATCCCATTTGTTTTATACCTATCAAACCGTGGTCTATTTTTGTGTGTAAAGTAAAAATGTCTCGATGGGCCCCTAGACGAGAAGCGAGTTTAGCAATGTTTTTATCCTCTTCTTGATTTCTTCTCTTATTTTACTTTGCTTCGTATAGGCTAAGAAGGTAGGCATGGTATGTGTGAAAGCTTTTACTATTTACATAGATTAAATAAATAAAATTTTGTAAGTGACTGGCTGAATGGCAAACGCCCAAGCCAAAAAAAAAAATTATCAACATAGTGGATTGACTCGAATTAATATTATGTTGGGTTTGCGACCCGTGCTTATGGTATTACATTGGTTCTTTAGTTTTTAGTGTATTTCTTTAAAAAATTGATTTATTTTATTATTTTTATAAAAAAAGTTAATAAATAAATACATATTAGTTATCTTAATTTTCCTAGTTGTCCTTACCGACCACAATACGTTATGTTTTAAAAGAAGGTCGTTATTGAGACGTTTTACTTTATTGTCCATTTAATAAACATAAGTTTTTATGAATTATTTTAAAACAAAAACGTATTTTACAAAGGATTTAGCTAACAATGTTCTTGGTTTTTTAAGGAAATAATACTTATTTTTGTCTTGCAAGCTTTTAAAATGTAAAAACTGATTTTTTTGTGGAGTAACTCAGATTGTTTAAAAAACAAAAATCCAGCTTCCATAGAGTACTGGCAGTAAATGAGAAGGCTCTCTTGGCATCATATAAAGTGGCATACAAAGTAGCTAAATGCAAAAAACCGCACACTATTGCAGAGCAACTTATTTTACCCGCTTGCAAAGACATTGTAGAAATAATGTTTGGTGAAAATTTTACTTCACAACTTAACAATATTCCTCTGTCAAATGATACAATCTGTCGACGAATTAACGATATATCAGTTGATATGCAGCAGCAGCTTGAATCTGAGCTTACTGGAAACTTGTTTGCTATACAACTTGACGAAGCAACTGACTCTAGTAATGATTCCCATTTGATTTGCTACATTAGATTCTGTCAATGTTCTAAAATATGTGAAGATTTATTGTTTTGTAAACAGATTGAAGGAAGAACTACAGCCACCGAGTTGTTCAAGATTACAAATAATTCTATTACTAAAATGAATTTGCAATGGAAAAATTGTGTTGCGATTTGCACCGATGAAGCTCAAGCCATGTCTGGTAAATACAACAGTTTACAAGCGCTAGTAAAAAAGGAATCCTCAGAAATTATCTGGACGCACTGCATGATACATCGGGAAGCGTTAGCATCAAAATCTAAGCCAAGCCCTGGACATGATTTTGACAGTAGTTATTAAAGTTGTTAACTTTATAAAAACCAGACCACTAAAAACAAGGATGTTCTCTGTTCTGTGTGAAGATATGGGAGCTGAGCATCAATCTTTGTTGTTTTATTCCTCATCCAGATGGTTATCACGCGGTAAGACGGTTAAGCGTGTCTTTGAATTAAGAAGGGAAATAGCGATATTTTTAAGTGAGGAAGGTCACAAGCATTCAACAGATTTTTTCGACAAATTATTTTTACTGAAGCTTTCTTATTTAGTAGATATTTTTGAAAAACTTAATATGCTTAATCTTCAGCTGCAAGGAAAAGACGTAAAAATATTTGATTTAAGTCAAAAGATTGATGCTTTTTGTAAGAAATTGCAGTTATGGCATAACAAATTGAAAAAAAACAGTTTGGAAATGTTTCCCACATTTTGCGATTTTGTGCAAGATTCCCCATTGGAAGATATTCATAAAGCTGTGATGCTAAAAACCATAGGAAGCCATTTAGAAAACTTAACTGAGAATTTCAAGCGATACTTTTTTGCAGAGAAAGATATCAAGTTGTCAGACTGGAGCTGGGTTTTAAATCCATTCGAAAATAGACCTGTCGGACTATCACTGCAAGAAGAAGAACAACTGATAGATAAAATCTTTAACAAACTTCTGGACTGAACTTCCGAACGACTACTCCGTTATAAAAGCCAAAGCGCTTAGAATTCTGTTGCCTTTTCCAACGTCCTACCTTTGTGAAACTGGATTTTCTGCACTTGCTGTCGTGAAATCTAAATACAGAAATAAACTTCAAGTAGAAAATGAACTCAGAGTGGCCATCTCTAACATAGAACCAAATTTAGAGAAGTTGTGCGCCTTAAAACAAGCTCATCAATAATTACCGTATGTAAATGTTAAATCATATAAAGTTTGTAGATATTTTTAATTTCATTTTTAAAATTAATTTTAACCTTAAAATAGTTAAAATGAGACTAAAAATTGATCAAACGACATCAATAGTTAGCCTTACTTTCACATAACTTTATATGAGGTCATCGACTATAAAAAGCGTAAAATTTCAGAATATTATAGTGCGCAAAAATGAGAACATGCTCGAATCACATTAAATATAAATTTTCATCGTACAAGGTCTCGAAATTGATTTTCTCGGGGCCAAGTACAAATATACATAAACCCGGTTGTGAATCGTGATAGTTATCTACGTGTAATTAGACCTTATCCGACGGTTAAACCTCTGCAGAGGATTCATTTTCGATTCGACGTTAACAGTAAATTTCTTCAATCAGAAATAGTTTGGCCCTAATTGTTTTGAGCCAATAAATAGTTAATCCAACTCTGGACGTATTCGGGTTTAATCTGATGATGTTATGCTATTATCCGATATTTGGTTCGTTATTAGTTTAGCAATAAGTAATTAGTTACGTTTAACATTAAATGTAGTTAAGAACTATTCACATATTATTAAACCTGTAGTTTAAACAAACACGTTTGGATGGTAGTGCAAATATCGGCCGCTTTTTAAAGTTTTTATTTTTTATCCCTTTCCCACCCCTTTTGTAGGGGTGCTAATATAATTAGGTATGTCATTATCGAACTTAGCGTCCCCGACGGAAGACTATGGATTCAACACTAAATAATAGCCATTTTTAATAGTTTTTATTCCCATTTAATTAATTGCCCACTATTTCGTAGGGGTTTTTTTTTCTTTTTTTTTAGTGGTGAAGAATTTTCCATTATAAAAAGGTTATGAGTCCGAAAGCTCAAATTCTACTGTAAGACTTCACTGACTGTGTCAGGACTACTCACTAAAAACTCCACCTCTATTTAGGTCCGTCTGGCTATTGCCTCCGGTGACACTTGGGCCTGTTGGCTCATTGTATCTTGCCTATGTGTTTTTGTATCATTGTACAATGGAGACTTGACCAAGGACCCAAAAACAGCAAAACACACACTGTGCCGCCGCGAGGCACTGGTCCGAAAAAGACAGGCAGTTCCTGGGACCTAGAACCACGCTGCACTCAATCTAGTACCTTCGTACCTTGTACTAGTTTGTACAAGTTCTGTACCGGGTGGGAACAATGTAGTCACCCAAAAACCGCCATTTCCCACAGCGCACCGCAGCAGCACAGCAAGCGCACCACCGCCCCCGGATCACCGGCGCACAACCCGCAGGCCAGGCCTCCATTATACAGTCTTAGCTGATTCCTGTTCATGGGTAACAGTTCTGCCGTCTTTTATGGCACGGTCCTTTGATGTATTATTTCTCGTGTTTTTTTTCCTGCTATACGTTTCCAGTAGTTTTTGTGTTTTTCCGAACCACTTCTTGCAAGTTCGTCTACTTCCTCATTACCTGCAACTTCCTGGCGTCCTGGAACCCGTATCAGTTTGACGTGAATACGGTCTACCAGCGTTATCAGTTCTTTTTTGCAGTCAACGAGTATGGGAAAAGGGGTGGTCCGGCCCTAAAGTGCCTCCTGCACAGGACTAAGGCTGTCTACTAGAGGATTTTGCCCGATATCCTGTAGGCTTCGTTAGCGACGGTGCTTCCCCACCGCCATGCATCCATCAGCACGGGTCGCATAACATATTGGATTGGGGGTCTATTAGTCACCTTTTACGACAGGCAGACCATACCTGGGATCTTTTCTATTTTCCCCGTATCCCCAGGGGATTTTTTTTCTCGTAATTAAAAATGTCACTATCTAGCTCAGTGTCTTCGACGACTATACGTTTATTACTAATATCAACTTTTTCTATAGTTTTTATATTATAACCCTTTTTATCCCTTTCGTAAAGGTGGTTTAATTTAATACAAACCCTGTCCCGATAACAAGGAATACAATAACAAAAAATCAGCCACATTGGTAAACCTTTCCCGCAGATGAATGTTAAGTTGCTTGGTACAGAGTAGCGGCTTGCGTTTCAGAAATGCTTTTCTAGCTATTTCTATTCTAGCCTTGGTTTCTTCATCTGGATCCATCGACTGATTGATTCAGTTTTCAAGATATTTAAAGTACTGCACTCTTTCTATATTCACTATATTCACTTCATTCATTTTGCTAACAACCATAAATTTAGTTTTTTTGGCATTGATTTTCAGTCCCTATCTATTACTTTTTTCGTTTATCTTGTCTAATATACATTGTACTTTTTTCAATATTTCAGCTAGGAGCACAGTATCGTCTGCGTATCAAATGTTACTAATGGTTTCGCCTCCAATCTTTATTCCTTTACCAGATCGTGTTGCCCATTTAAATATATTCTCCGTGTAAGGGTTGAAAAGTGTAGGAGATAAAATACAACCCTGTCTTACACCTCCCTTTATAGGTATCTGAGTGATCTCCACTCCATCTAGTGTTACCGTGGCAGATTAATTCCAGTAGAGAGAAAATAACAAACGTATATCATTATTCTCGAGGGGTATATTCTGCAGAGTTTGTAAGAGTTTGTTATGCTGTACGCGATCAATAGCCTTTTCGTAGTCGATAAAACATGGGTACACCGGCTTTCATACCTTCCAACATCTTTAATGCTATTATGATCTGATCATCAAAGTAAGAAAGTCATTTGACGATTTAATTATTTATTCTTAATCCATATGCGCTCTCTTTTAAATATTTTAAACAATTATCCATGTATAAGCCGTGGTTAAGCTACAAATCCCTGTCTTACACCTTTTTTGATATTAAATAACAAAATTTCTGTCCAAAAGTTGCAAGTCTGTCAAAATATTTTGTTTAAATTTACCGTTATTTGTGATCTATATTTACAAATTTTTATAAATATCGTATAATCATTTTCCAATACATAAATAGTTTAATCTCGTCGTCACACAAACTATATCTTATTAATTATTCTACGGTCGTAATTGTACAACTATATTTAGACTTTTTTCTTCTTCAAGTGCCATATTAGGTCGCCCTGACGTTGGCATTTACTTGGGCAAGTCTTTCTCGATTCTGCGCCAATCGGAATAGTTCCTCTGCGCTGCGTATACCGATCCATTCAAGGATGTTCCTCAGCCAGGAAGCCTGCTTTCTTTGCTGAACTATCCTGGTTTCGTTAAAAATGAAAAAAATGTCGTAGGTAAAAGTTATACTTCTAATTTATTTCATTTGAATACTGTTTGTAGTTAAGTTGGTAATATAATTGTTACCAACAAATAACGCGCCAACGAATAACTAAATAATGGTTTAACGAATTAGTAACTCATGAATAAGAACTGTAGATGTAAGAAGAAATTATCTAAGGAATTACATAGCTAACAACGAGATAATACGAGTAGTCTGCTGTTGATACAAGGTTAATTTATAAGCCACGTTGTTATTGGTTTCATATGGATAGTTCAAATCTTGGATTGCCATTGTCTGGATACACAGTCTAAGTTTTTTTTATTTATGCGGCGTTTGTAACTTTCTTTACAAAATGTTACCTATAGTCCGTACTATTGTATGGTATGGAAGGCTGGATATTAAAGGTTAGCACAATGAATAGGCTGGAAGCATTTGAACTGTGGATCTATCGAAGAATCTTGAAAGTCCCACGTACAGCAAGAAAAACCAACGAGAAAATTTTAGTCCAAAGTGCGGTGTAAGACAGGGCTGTATTGTGTCACCGATAATCTTTAATATATACGGAGAGTATATAATGAGAAAAGTTCTGCCAGGCTGGCGAGTTTCCATGGGAGGAAAAAGAATTACTTACCTTAGATATGCAGATGACACCTTAATACTAGCTCGTTCCGAAGAAGAACCTACGGAAATCATGAGAAAGTTGGACAGGATCAGCAGAGAACATTGTCTTACGTTGAACAAAAAGAAGACGAAAATTATGATAATAGACAGCAACCCTGCCAATGTTAGACAGATTGATGGTTTTAAAATGATGGGGAAATTTAACTATTTAGGATCACTTATCACAAACAAAAGGCGGCTGTGATGGAGAAATTAAACGCAGACTGGCCTCAGCACGTAACTCAACAATAAAACTAACTCGAATATGGAAAGACTCTGCAATATCTCAATGCAAGAAACTGAAATTATTAAACTCCTTGATCTTTTCTATTGCCACATACGCCTCTGAGACCTGAACTTTAAAATTGGCCAATCGAAGAATAATAGATGCTTTTAAAATGTGGGCCTACAGAAGAATGCTGCGAATATCATACACAGAACACCGTACTAACGTGTCAATGCTTAAAAAACTAAAAATCACCACAAGGCTATCAACCAGGATAAACCAATCATACCTACGGTATTTTGAACACATTTCAAAAAGAACGAATGGGCTAGAAAAACTTATTGTAGAGGGAAAAATCAATGAGAAACAACCAAGAGAAAGGTCTCCGACGCGCTGGGTGGATCAAACCAAAGAAATCATTGGTCACGGTCTGCAATGAGCTTCTCTTGCAGCTCAAGACACAAAGTCACTTTTTTATGGATAAATGATCTGTGTTACTTGCTTAATCGAATCCAACCTTAAAGTAGTTAGTTTTCAAACCGCTAGATAGCCTATAATGCGCTAGAAAGGTACGAATCATGCTTGTGTTTGGCTAGTGATATATAAATCGTGAATTATCGTAAACGCGCTGTTCAGTTCGCGGAATGGAGTGACAAGAAGCGTAAAATTTTAAAAGAAAGTGGAAAATCTTACAAAGCCAATCGCGGAAAGGGTAAAGTCGTTCCTGAAAAGGTTCCACCTTTAAATCCTCGAGTTGTTCAGCAGCTTGTGAAAAAAAAGAATGCGTTTCCTTCAGGCTTAGGTACGTACATAGTTTATATCGTCAGATTTACGGTTTGACGAACAATGAACAGTCTTTTTTACTCCTTAAATTCATCACCCTACGGGAACCGCATTAAAGGCGTACCGGTAAATCAGATTCCACCTCAACACGACAAGCTTCTTTTGATTATTCCTTGAATGGGAAACCTGGGTGTCATAAAAAAAACGCTGTGTAACACGTTTGCCATTACACCAAGACGAATTCAAATTTTACATCAAAAAATAAAAGATGATCAGCTTTATCACGTGCCTATCTTTTTCTCCTATCTGCCGTTTCATTATAATGATAATCTGGCGTTCGTAATTAGCTTTGCATACTGCGTTTGGGTTCGTTGTATATAGTGTTGCCTATATAGTAGTGATAGAAATCGATTATTAATAGCTGTGACATTTTTGTCTCTCTTATTGGACTTCGCCTTGATTATTGGCCTCGATTGTCGTGTGTTGTCAGATAATTATTGTTGGTTTGCTTGGGCTGGCAAATAATGCGGACGAACGCGATTATGAACTAGGGACTTATACATAGAAAGGTTGGCTGACGAGTGTCCCGGGACATTTTCTGATATCCGGTCTGGGAGCGAGGAGTGATCATCATTCGTTTGGTGGCAGTGGTGGAGGTCGGTTGAGAGTTTTTTAGAACGGTTTGATATTAACACATGAGCGGAACTTCTACGGTTTTTTCTTTCATATCTGGCTGTATTTGGGGCCATCTTTATTGGATTAGGAAGATAAACCATTTAATTCTTAACTTGACCATTCTGTCGTGCCTATGTGGTGAATATTTTTGGATATTGGGGTCGAGTTAAGATCACCACTTGTGGGATTTGATGAAGTAAAGCCATCGTGAAGTACCACGTGCCGTTCCATCCACATCGACGATAAATTTCAGCGTTATAAAGACTTGCCTGGTAATTTTAGCAGAAATTATTTTGATAATACTACTTGGTGTTTCGGTTCTTGGATCACCGATGTTACCGTGACGTCTCAGTGAGGTTTTCAATTGGTTACATGGTATGGAATTTAATTTTATCAACTTATCAGTTATTATGTGCTTGATCTAAGTGTTTTCAATAATTTAAAAGTAACAAGTTATTTTCATTAAATTTGTACCTGCTCCCAGTGACGTCCCAATGAAGTTTTCAATAGTTTAAAAGTAACCAAATTATTTTTCGTTAAATTTGTACCGGCTCCAAGTTGAATCTGCATTTATATATTACCGAATATAATTTATGTGGTTATTGTGAGGGTTTTAAAATATTATTTTTGTTGCAAGTCCCTTTATTCTGTATCCTTTTTTTTGTGTTAATCTTTTGCTATCAGGAATTTTATACAAAACCAATTATTTTCGAAATGTTAAATATTGTGAACATTTTCTTTTTGTTGTTATTTTGTTTTTTTTTTATTTTAATGCTCTTTTGTACCTCATTAGGTTTTTATTACTGTCTGGAAGATTGTTATAATTAATTTAAATATTATTTTAAGAAAGTGTATTAAATTCGTTTAAACCACTTTACGAAAATACAGAATTTATTGTAAAAAATCAGAATATCATTTTTACTTAATTAATATATTGCAGTAATTGTAAATATAGTTTTATTTATCTAGTTCACCATAATTGTTTGTTGTTTTTCGCGTGGCTCTGCTGGTGCCTACAAGACCTAGGGGTTTCCGGCTTGTACCGTCTTAGGTCGGTGGCGCGGCTCACTTTTAGATTTTTTTCTTCTACCCTCTACGGCTGAGCTCGGGCATAATTTGCCAGTAGAGAGACCACTAGCAGAGTACACTTTAGAGAACCAAAAAAAAGACGTGGCAGCTTGCACCAAAAGATAAGAGGGGGACTTACTTGAACCGTCGTCATGCGATCGATGCTACAGTGAGAGAAAACATTAGAGAACACATTGAATCATTCCCTATAGAAATTAATCATTTTAGTAGGAATGTCTCATCCTGATCTGTGTCTCCAAAATGTAACATTTATTCAAGCAGAAATACCCTGATAATTTAGCAAACTCTGCTTTATACAGTAAGATTTTAAAAAAGAGTTTAATTTGAGGTTTGAGACACCTCGCTTTGATACATGCAAGGATTTTCCCAACCTCTACTCAGCACTGCTGCATATATCAAAAGAGAAAAAGAAAGACCTTATGGATATGGCTCGGTATTTCACAGACCCTGACTTTTTATGAAACTCATGCATCAGTTTAGTGGTATTTTTAAGCAAGCTGAGTGTAGCACTCGATCATAATGTTTTATTCAGTAATACTTACTTGTGTTCATTTTAAATGTTTGTGTAAGTGTTCATGTAAGTGTTTGTTCGTTTTCTGTCAATAAAATTGGTTTAACATCTTTAATCTTATTCTCATCCCCCCCCCCCAAAATCCCATGTCTTTCATTTTTATGTTGTGAATGAACATACCATTGAATAGGTTAATTTTGTAAACCCAATAGTATGTTTTTGCAACTGAGTTTTATTTAGTGGAAAAACGCTCTTTAGTTTGCCAGCTGCCGTTTTACTTACTTTTTGAACATAATTCACTCTCCTGTAAAATTGAACTTTCGCTACATGAAACGTTTTTCCAGCCAGGTATTCAATTATTATAAACTTCCACTCATATTAAGCGGTGATTTCGAGATTTTCGAGATTTTTAAACAAAATTTAATCTCTATTATATGCATCTTATTCTAGTTATTACAAGCCAATAATTTCTATGCTAGAACATAATGGTTAGATTTAAAAATTTCTTTTCATTTAGTATTTATCTTTATATAATGTCAAAAACTATTTTGAATATAATTTTTTATGAATAAATATTTTTCTTGGAATATTGAATAAAACTTTCTGATGTAATTCGTTCATTTAGATTATTAGCCTTAAAAAAATAATATAAAATAATAATTAAAATATACAAATTTCATTTCGAATTACATACGGAGTTTAAGAAAAAAAGCAGTATTTACTCGATTATTTGGTGTAAAATATTTTTCATCCTTAAATATTTCACGTAATCGAAGCATTGAATCGATAAGTTGGCATTACTTATTTCCAAAAACCACTTGGAACTACATTTAAGTTGACCTCTTGAAAATAAAATGGCGGATTACATTAGAACCACTTCGGTATTTTAAAGTCTCACTCAGATTTATTGAAATTATATGGAGTGAACGAAAAGCTGGAGAATCAGATAGAGATCCAATAAAACTGAGTGCTTGCAGATGAAAAGAATTGGATTTGAAGCAAGAAAAGTAAATTATACTATTTGTTTACTAAGAGGGAGAAAGCGTAAAAGTCACAGACAATCTTGTTTTTGTCAATAAACGTAAAAGATCCGAGCTCAATATTAAATTAGTTTTATTTCAAATTTATTACCATTTTGTTTATTATCTTTAATGAAAAAACTAACCATTAAAAGCATAATAATTTTAAGTGATAATATCAATACTTTTAAAATATTTAACATACATCGTTAATAAGCATTTTTATTTTAAAGAAAGAAAAATCAGTTTTTTTATACACCTAATCAAATCAATTCATTCAAAATTTTTTTTTCCCTATTAGAGTACATTTAATTGTTATAATAATAATTGTAGTTATAGAATTATAAGACACCCAACCGAGCATTTAACCCAGGCATAAGTCTTTCGCCAAGAAAAGCTAAACAGCTTCTCGAGTTGGACAAAAAAGACTTGAAACTGGTGACGGGACTCCTCACTGGACACTGTCCTCTAAGGTACAACCTGAAAAAGATGGGCAAAACAGAGAGTGATAGTTGCCGCTACTGCAGAACATTTGCTTTGCGAATGCCCAGCGCTTTTCTGCAAGAGGCTCATGTTTCTGGAAGGGGCCTTCCTAAAACCCTTTGATATCAGAAACTTAGCCCCCAGGAAACTGATAAACTTTACTCGAAGTCTCGGAATCCCGGGCCTTAAATAGATTAAGGGTTATGCACAAAAGATCTGATAGGTCGAAGTGCTTGAGAGGCAGCATGGCCTTCACGACCCACCCTACAATCTACATCTACATCTAGGCATTTCTGCCTGTTTTGTTACTACTCAATTAGATATTATTTACTCCGTACATTTAATTTTTAATAGATAATATTGAATACAAAAGTATAAAAAAAATATGAATTAACTAAGTCACAGTGAAAACAAGGTTAAGAGACGAATAAGCTTATACAATTATAAAACTAAACAACCATGCATTACGCAAGGAATAGCAGTCAGAAACGACAATGAACCAGAAGCTTCAGGTTATTATGCCATTATATCAAAAATTCTATTTTGGTTAATTGTTAAATATTTTCTAATCTCAATTTGGAATTTTTTAAATTTTTTTATTTGTCTGAGGTGTAACGGAATTGTATTAAAAAATTTTGGACCAAAGAAAGATAATGATCTTTACTGACCGATTTTTTAAAAAATTGTAGAGATATCTCCATATTAATATGTTAAACTTTAACAAAGGAAACAAAATTAATATTTTTATTAACATTATTACAAAAATACCTTTATTGGTAGGTAACCAGTTTTTTATCCAGGGTGATTCATTAAGAATGTCATTTTCCTGAATTGTAGATTATAATCCTTAAAATATGATGATTCTGCCCAACATGTCTCAAACAAATATTGCTAGTTTCCGAGATACCGGGTGTTTAAAGTTTAAATATGGATTTTGACTTTCGCAATAATTTTTCATGTTTTCACAATGTTTATTTAAAAATTGGCAATTTTACGTTTTTTGGTATGGGGATTGCCAATTTGGACTCTAATTTAGCATTGCTAATAGAGGGCGCTAGCTGCACTTGGTTGTGTTTAGCAAATAAAAACAAATTTTTTTTCGGCTGAACCACGAGTAAAATAGTAAAAAATATTAAAAAGCGTACACGATTTTTTTTATATTAAACCAGTCCGTGTAATTTCCTTTTATCCTTACACAAACAGTAGAATTCTCATAGAGTGATTTAAGTGCTTGTTTTAAATTACCGCTATCTCGAATTATTTTTTATGATTCTCCTTCTTTCTTGCCACAACCTCTTTTGTCACAACTTCAAGCCTTTTATGCTCATTTTTTGCTTTCTTAACATCTCCAATTTTTGCCTTTTTCATTCTTTTATTGGCTTTTGGAGCCAACCAACCCAATTTATTGTAAGTGTTAAATTTACTTATTTTATTTTATTACACTTATGTTTTACTTTTTAAGCCATTTCTAGATAGAATTTAAGTTTCTTTGCAGATATCTTAATGCTTTTTGTGCATCAAAATTAGACGCTAATACTACCGAGTCATACGCAAGATTAGCTACAGTTGTTCTGGTCACTGGTAGGTCTGCTGTGAAAAGCAAATACAATATGGAACGCTTTCCTTTGGGAATCCTGATTTAACTTTATGTAAAATCCAAATATTCCCATCTGGCTAATAATATCATTATAGGTGAGGATCGTTCAAATTTTTAGGACACCATATAGAAATTATTTCTAATACTACAATCATGTCGTTAAAGTTACTATAAAAGTTTATGGCAAAGTAAGTAATCGTTAACCGAAAAAATAAGCGAGTTACATCAAACATAAATAACTTTTTGTATCCAATTAATTACGCTAAAACACCAAATGAATTGTAAAAAAATCCACGAAAACCATTTTTTTCCATACTACAACCCATCATTTATTTGCAGCTGTACCTTTTCTAAAATAAGACATTTTTTTAAAGCGTCCCCTTTTACTAGAATTGTTAGTTATCCTGTGGTTTCAGATATTTTGGTCAAAAAATAATGTAACAATCGCTATATCAGAAAAAATGGAACAAAATATTCCTAAATCATTGTCTTTTGGTCGATAAATGCAGGCAGCGAATTGTGGTTTTCATTGATTTAATAGCAGAACAGTGCACAAATGTTAGAATTAATAAATTTTAGATGTGTTTTTCAAAGTTTCTTAAAAAATTAATTAAACTGTTAAACTAACGATGGTGGAAAATAGTAAAATTAGTAATCCATAGTCCATCGGAGATTCATGTCATTTTATTTACGTTCCACACACTTATCATTATTTCTACACACAATTCCGATTGGTAGTTTTGGCTTGCTAAAAATTAATACCTTACTTTTTGAAACAGTTACGTACATAAATACATATAATCACGCCTTTTTTACGTGGGGTAAGGCAAAGATGAGTTCTTTTCAATTGCTACGGTTTTTACACACGTCTTTTGTTCCTTTTACTTTCATTCTTCTTCTTCTTCTTTAGGTGCCCTGTCCTCCTCGGACGTTGGCAATCATCAGCGCTATCTGAACCTTGTCTACAGCTCGGCGGAAAAATGTGGTAGTGCTCACTCAACACCATTGTCTTAAGTTTTTTAGCCAGGATATCTTTCTTCTACCCGGGCCTCTTCGTCGTTCGATCTTCACTTCTATAATAAGCTTTAAAAGTCGATACTTGTCATTTCTTAAGATGTGACCAAAATACACCAGTTTACGTTTTTTTAGTGTAAACAGAACTTCCAGCTGCTTGTCGAGGCGTTGAAGTACCTCGTTGTTACGTACTCTTTCTACCCAGAAGATTCTTAATAGCCTTCTGTACGTCCACATTTCAAGGGCCTCCAATTTTTTGCACTTCGCATCTGTCAAAGTCCAAGCTTCCATTCCATAAAACAGTATGCTGAACACGTAACAGCGAAGGACTGCAAAGTACTTTACGCATTTTCAGGAACGAAGCACGAGCTTGTTCTATTCTGGCACGAATCTCCTGCATGCTGTCCCACTTCTCATTTAGTTGACACCCAAGATATTTAAAAGTTTCTACTCGCTCAATTCGTTGACCGTTAATTGTCAGGTGTCCGTCCACGTTGTTTGATTTGCTAACTGCTAGCCACTTTGTCTTTCTCACGTTCAGGCTAAATCCGGCCTCTGAGCTTGCAGCCGTCACGCGGCTTACCAGCTCCTGCAGTCCTTCCAGTGAGTCGGCAACAAGAACCGTGTCATCCGCATACCTCAGATTGTTGATATTAATCCCATTGATAGATATCCCCTCGTCACATTCATCCAACGCCTCTTGAAATATCCTGTCGGAATACAAATTAAATAACAGTGGTGAAAAAATGCATCCTTAACGAACGCCTCTCAGGATTTTGATCTCGTCGGACGCGGTGTTATCGATACTTATTTGAGCACTTTGGTACCAGTAAAGGTTGGCTATTATTCTAAGGTCTCGTTGTTCCAGTCTTATTTCTCTAAGAATGTTGATCAGTTTTTCGTGCTTTACTTTATCAAAGGCTTTCGTAATCGATGAAACATGCGTAAACGGTCACCGACATGTCCCGGCACCTTTGGATGAGAACCTGTATGCTAAATAGTGCCTCCCTTGTTCCAAAGCCATTGCGAAAACCAAACTGAGAGTCCCCCATCATTGTCTCGCACTTCGCATATATTCTTTTGTGTATTATTTTCAAGAAGAGTTTAAGCACATGGCTCATCAGGCTAATAAGACGATAATCACCGAAGTTCTTGGCCTTCGCGTTTTTGGGGAGCGGGACAAAAGTAGATTTTAACCAATTAGAAGGTATACTGCCGTTTCGGTAAATAAGATTGAATACTTTCATTACCGCTTTCATATATGCTCATCGATGGCTGACACTCTTGACCTGGCCTTTTTTTAAAACAATTTTGATCTGATCGAGATACGTTCGCTTAGGTCGACCTCTACCGACCTAACTACCTATTCACACAATCTGTTTCGTCAATTTTCTTTCATTAATATTTTTTACGTGTCCAAAACATCTAAGCATTCCTTTATTATTGTTACCACATGTTTTTTATGCCACAGCGTTTACTTATTACACTATTACTCACTTTATCCATCAGAATTACTTCATATTACATCTCAGACTACTCATCTCCGCAGCATTTATCTTACTTGACACCAGTGCTTATAAAGTTATGTAGCGTCTTATTAATTTATTTTCCTGACAACACCCTTCGCTTACTATCACAATTATACTTTCCGTATCTCGTAAATATTGAACACAATCCCAAGTGTGAAAACTTGTTTCACTCTTTCTCCTTTAATCAACACCTCGCAGATTGTCATGCTTTTTAACCATTATTTTCGATTTTTTTTGCATTTACTTTTTACCCTTTGATTTTTAGTGCATTATGCATAATATTAACTATCGCCTGCAATTCCTTTTCAGTTGATGCTAATATGACCTGATAATCAGCGAAAAGGAGGCATTTTATGATAAAATCATTCAAAGATAAATTTTTCCAATACATTATAAAACATATAAAAAGCCGTGTGGTTTAGACACCCAATAGAAATGAGTTTCCTTACGCTATTCGACGAATATGTAAATAAATGGTTAATAACAATAGATTGGTGAGGTGAAGTAAGCCGTGGTACCTACTGATATGTTAAAAGTTAATAATCAACTTATACACCAAAACCATTTAGTTTAGGACAGCGTTTCTTAAACTGTGGGGCGCGCGCGCGTTTACATGATTGGGGGGGGGGGCGCAGTACAGATTAAAAATAAAATGGTACTGATAAAATGCTACAGATAGATTTTTAAAAAATCTTTATTGAAATTTTACTTACTTAATGATGACAAAGAAACATTCTAAGGACTAATGGCTAACATGAGCTTGTTTTAAGGCGCACAACTTCTCTAAATTTGGTTCTATGTTAGAGATGGCCACTCTGAGTTCATTTTCTACTTGAAGTTTATTTCTGTATTTAGATTTTACGACAGCAAGTGCAGAAAATCCAGTTTCACAAAGGTAGGACGTTGGAAAAGGCAACAGAATTCTAAGCGCTTTGGCTTTTATAACGGAGTGGTTGTTCGGAAGTTCAGTCCAGAAGTTTGTTAAAGATTTGTTAACAAAGTTTGATTTTTGTAAGGGATTTGTTGAAATATCTATCAGTTGTTCTTCTTCTTGCAGTGATAGTCCGACAGGTCTATTTTCGAATGGATTTAAAACCCAGCTCCAGTCTGACAACTTGATATCTTTCTCTGCAAAGAAGTATCGCTTGAAATTCTCAGTAAAGTTTTCTAAATGGCTTCCTATGGTTTTTAGCATCACAGCTTTATGAATATCTTCCAATGGGGAATCTTGCACAAAATCGCAAAATGTGGGAAACATTTCCAAACTGTTTTCTTTCAATTTGTTATGCCATAACTGCAATTTCTTACAAAAAGCATCAATCTTTTGACTTAAATCAAATATATTTACGTCTTTTCCTTGCAGCTGAAGATTAAGTATATTAAGTTTTTCAAAAATATCTACAAAATAAGAAAGCTTCAGTAAAAATAATTTGTCGAAAAAATCTTTTGAATGCTTGTGACCTTCCTCGCTTAAAAATATCGCTATTTCCCTTCTTAATTCAAAGACACGCTTAACCGTCTTACCGCGTGACAACCATCTGGATGAGGAATAAAACAACAAAGATTGATGCTTAGCTCCCATATCTTCACACAGAACAGAGAACATCCTTGTTTTTAGTGGTCTGGTTTTTATAGCGCTTGTAAACTGTTGTATTTACCAGACATGGCTTGAGCTCCATCGGTGCAAATCGCAACACAATTTTTCCATTGCAAATTCATTTTAGTAATAGAATTATTTGTAATCTTGAACAACTCGGTGGCTGTAGTTCTTTCTTCAATCTGTTTACAAAACAATAAATCTTCACATATTTTAGAACATTGACAGAATCTAATGTAGCAAATCAAATGGGAATCATTACTAGAGTCAGTTGCTTCGTCAAGTTGTATAGCAAACAAGTTTCCAGTAAGCTCAGATTCAAGCTGCTGCTGCATATCAACTGATATATCGTTAATTCGTCGACAGATTGTATCATTTGACAGAGGAATATTGTTAAGTTGTGAAGTAAAATTTTCACCAAACATTATTTCTACAATGTTTTTGCAAGCGGGTAAAATAAGTTGCTCTGCAATAGTGTGCGGTTTTTTGCATTTAGCTACTTTGTATGCCACTTTATATGATGCCAAGAGAGCCTTCTCATTTACTGCCAGTACTCTATGGAAGCTGGATTTTTGTTTTTTAAACAATCTGAGTTTCTCCACAAAAAAATCTCGCAGTTTATTGACATATTCTCTGTGCAGCGTTTCTAGATGCCTCTGTAATTTATTTGGTTTCATGCTATCTGCAGCCAATACTTTTAAACAGATACCGCATTGTGGTTTTTCTTCGCCACCTACTTCAAGGCTAGTAAAGCCCAAATTTAGGTATGATGGGTCATATTTTCTTGTTTTAGATTTCGGACGATTTCCACCTGAACCTGTCGATGTACAAGCCCCGTCATCCTCAAGTTTTCGTTTTAAAAATTTATCCATACTACATCTACTTATACACTCACACTTCACAATAATGCTTGCTTAGTGTTAAAACACCTTCACTGAGAGACTGAGAATACCGTATGTGCGCTTCTGTATTTATAGTCGCGTTCAGACAGTTCGAGAAAGATCAGGAAGCTTGAATACGTGGCACGAACGCCGCGAACTTTCCGACAGCATCTTTGGCGCTCTCGACGAGACAATGTTGCCTATTTTAGTCCAAATTCCTAGGTCTACGGATTGGGGGGCGCAACATTTATTTTAAATTAAAACAGGGGGGCGTGAATAACAAAAGTTTGAGAACCGCTGGTTTAGGACGCCTCCGAAAACGATGGAGCGACAACTTAGCAGTGCAATAGGCAGAGGGACGATAAAAAGAAACAATCGATACGCATAGATTAAAGAAGGAAAAAGAAGAAGAAGAAGAAAGCTAAATTTTTTTAGATATGAACCTTATTTATAGAAATATCGCACCAAGTAACCTAAAAAAGAATAATACAATTTTTATTTTATGCATTGTTGATAAGTAATTAAATTTGGTCAATAAAAATTTGATATTTTTAAGTTTAACTATAATTTTCTTTGACTCATTGTTGACTTTTATGGTTAACAAGATAATTTTACAGAATGTCTAAAATATTTTCAAAATTAAATTAGCTGGTTACGGTAACGATGCAATAATTCAAATTTTAATCCTTTTTAAAAATGAAAAATGGCCCGTTTTGTTTTTTTGTATAAAAGAAATAACGAACTAACCAAAATATATTAGGGTCAAAGTAAAATGAGGAAATAATGATTTCAGGGAAATACGAAATTTTTTGTTACACGTTAATCGGCTTAAGGAAAAACATACTAAAACGAAAATAATTAATTATCTTTTGAAAACAGTCTGATTAAAGATTATTGTAAAAAAAATGTTAAAACTTAAGTACCACTTTTTGACGCATGGAATTCTTTAATTAACGTGATGTTGCTTATTTTATACTGATTCACTTTATTTGTTTTTAAAAAGACGACTTTGTACGAAAGATATCTGCCGATTTTAAAGTACCTTTTATTAAAAAACTTTTATTATAATTTTTCCAATACAACATTATAAAAAAATATAAAAATCCGTGTGGTTTGGACACCCGATAGAAATGATTTCCTTACGCTATTCGACGAATATGTAAATAAATGGTTAATACCAATAGATTGGTGAGGTGAAGTAAGCCGTGGTACCTACTGATATGTTAAAAGTTAATAATCAACTTTTACTTTTGTTGTACACCAAAACCATAGTTAAAAGTTATAATTATTAGTAAATCACCCAAGTTTATTATATAATATTACTTTTTTATTTATATAAATGCCTTAAAATACGTAACACTTTTTTTAAATAAAAGAGGCTAACATAAAAACGAAATGAACCAATACTACTATTTAACAAAGCGGTGCTACGTATTTCCAATTCCGTACCCGTAAGGGTAAGCAGAGACCACTTGCTACGGTTCCTAAACACATATTTTGCTTCCTCTACGTTCATCAGTGCTCTCATACATACTCGCCGGTTGTTGGTACTCTTTACCTGACCTTTCTTTAAAACAATGTTGATATGATCGAGATATGTTCGCCGAGGTCGACCTTTACCAATTTGTCCATTCACACTCGCAGTATACATTTGTTTCGTCAATCTTCCTTCATCCATCCTTTCTACGTGTCCAAACCATCTAAGCATTCCAACTCACCTCTATGCACAGCCAGATGTGCTTTTTTGACACTTTTTGGCTGTTCTTTAACCTATGCAGTAGATTGTAGATTGTAGGGTGGGTCGTGAAGACCATTCTGCTTCTCAAGCACCTATCATATCTTTTGTGCATAACCCTATGCAGTACCCCATTTATTTTATTTCCTGCTCTTAATGTCACTGTCATACTTTTCATCTCTCGTAGAAAGAGAGAGAGAGAGAGAGAGAGAGAGAGAGAGAGAGAGAGAGAGAGAGAGAGAGAGTGAGAGTGATAGAGAGGTGAGAGAGAGGGGGGAAGGTAATTATTATTTATAGTAAATATTTATTATATTTTGTGTTGGTCGACTGGAGATTGTCCAGCTCTTTGTTTTGCATTGAAATTTATATGTTCCACCAATATTTTGTCATATCCGTATGTACTTAAATACTGTAAAACATTAAAACTACTCTTGACATTTATGTACAGTTATAAACCTCTTTGAGCTGTGTTATTTATTGTATTATTATAATAAAAGGGGAGCAGTTGTTTGGGGTATTTGGGGATTTGGGAATTGCGTACGAAGATAGAGGAGTAATATGGAGACTGTAAGAGATGAAAGCGTGATGGGAGTTGTTGTACTTGTAGAACGTAAGGGGGATGCCAAAATCAAAAATATAAGACAAGACTGCTCGTTTTCCCGCATTATTTAACGGGTACATTAAGCCACGTTGGTAAAGGACTAGGGAGTAAACATTGGAGAAAGTGACAAGAAGAAGTAATTGAACTGTTTAAATATGCAAATACGTAGTAACTTTTGTTAAACTTATGAAAATATTGAATTTAAAATAAAGCAAATAATATTTCATGTAATAATATTTTACTTTATACATTAATATTTGATGAGATGGAGACTGGGAAATATAAATATTTATATGCATACTGATACTTTATGGTGGAATAATTAAAAAGTTTAATTTTAAAATGAAATTACCAGGCACGTATCTAACAGTAATTTATTAATTTTAAAATAATTTGGGACTAACCATCAACTACTTTTTTTTAATATTTTTTGTAGATTACGTAGTTTTTGTAGAGGTAATGAAAATTTATATGAACTGTGCAGCACCGCCAACGTCACAAAAAAAACACACATTTAGAGTTAAGTTCTAAGTCTCATTTTTAAAATTATCGTGATATCATTTCCAAAATATGGTCGTAGACAGTCAAGTTGTCAAGTTTTTCTTTGCATTCAGTTTATCGTAATTTTGTAAATTATTGGTATTGTATTAGTTATTTGAATATTGTTATTTGTGGAAATAGTTTAAGTGTTAAGTGAGTATTTAAATTTTTTATAAACATCTTTAGTAGGTATCTGTTATAAAAAGTATTTATTTTATTTAGGTTTTACGCGGAGAAATATAATAAATACTAAAATGCCATGCGTACTAACGTGTCAATTCTCAAAAAACTAAATATTACCACGAGGCTATCAACCAGGATAAACCAATCATACCTACGGTATTTTGGACACATTTCAAGAAGAACGAATGGGCTGGAAAAACTTATTGTAGAGGTAAATATAAATGAATGGTAAACGACCAAGAAGAAGGTCTCCGACGCGCTGGTTGGACCAAACCAGAGAAATCATTGGTCACGGTCTGCAAGAAGCTTCTCTTGCAGCTCAAGACAGAGAAGGATGGAGAACTACGATCCGAGCAATTGAGACATGATTTCACCATACTTTCTCGAGAGTAAAAGGACAAGAGAGAGAGAGAGAGAGAGAGAGAATGCCAATAGATACATTCGATATTGAGTTGAAATGACCCCACATAGCAAACCAATCACCTACCACTTGTATTTGCGAAAAATATCTTTTCTTGTCACATCATCGTGGCCACATTCTTTTTTTTTGGTATTTTTCAAAAGAAGTTAGGGATAGAATATGTGCTATTAGGGCAAGTAATTAGAATAAAATGGAGGCAATCTGGCAACACCGCCGCAGAAGCGTACGTGATTATAAGGAAGCAAATTAAAAAACAGTGTCGTCTTCTTCTTTGGGTGCCATCTCCTATCGGAGGTTGGATATCATTATTGCTATTCTTACTCTATTTGCCGCCACTCTAAAAAGTTCTATTGAGTTAAACTACTACAAACTACAGTTAAACTAATTCCTTAAATTTCTCAACCATAAAATTATCCTTTTACCAATGCTACTTCTTCTCTATATCTTTCTTTGCATGATTAGTCTCAGCATCTCATATCGCTGTCCTCTTATTATTTGTCCTAGATATTGTAACTTTCTTGCTTTTATGGTAATAATTACTTCATATTCTTTACCCATTTCTCGAATTATTTCCATATTTGTTTTTCTTTCTGTCCATGATATCCTGAGCATTCTCCTATAACACCACATTTCAAACGGCAGTTTGTTTATGTGTTCTTTTTTAAGTGTCCAGCTTTCCAGACCATATTAAAGTATTGAAAACACCTTAATGTTCTTACTCTTAGTACTATTGTGAGGTCTTTGAAATAGAGGATTGTTTTCACTTTTACAAACGCATTTTTTGCTGTTTTTATTCTAGTTCTTATTTCTGTTGTTTAATATTTTTTCCTGTAATCCAGGTGCCCAGGAATTTGTATTTGCAGTGTCGTATTCGGGTTTAATGAGTTGTTGATATCTGTTTTTCTATTTGCTCTCGAAAAATAACTTGCATTAGTGCTCCGTTTTTTGTGTTTTCCCGTTGTTTTTATAAACATTGTGCATTTCTGTAGTTTAGTTTCGTAGTTTTTACTTTATTTAATTTTAGGAGCTTTCAAGTGCTTGAACAAATTCTAGACACAATAAAATGCATGGTTCCCAAGTCCTGTCCTGGTGATATGTTTGAATATCCCACTAAATATACTATTTATTGCGCAAACTCAGAGATAGCTAAATCGCCCTATGGGATGCCAAATCATACATCACTGATAGGCGTTCTAGTATGTATTATATTTCTGTGGTTTTACGTCAAATGTTGGTTCATATTACCAATTCTTGCTCACGAAATTAGGTACCTTAGGAATTTGTTTCGTCAATCTTCCTTCAACCATTCTTTCTACATGTCCAAACCATGTAAGCATTTCTTTGTAATCACATCTTTTTTTACACCACAGCGTTCTCTTATCTCACTATTCTTTACTTTATCTAACCGAGTCACTCCGCCTATACTTCTCAGACTACTCATCTCCGCAGCATTAAACCTATTTTCATGCTTCCTTTGCCAAACCCAACATTCACTACCATAAATAAGTGTAGGAACCAACACACCTTTATGCACAGCCGGACGTGCCTTTTTTGATACTTTCTGGCTGTTCATAAAGCTATGCAGTGCCCCATTCATTTGTTTTCCTACCAACACCATTTACTTAATGTCAATATCATACTTTTTATTTCTCGTAAACTTTGAACCCAAGTACACAAATTCATTTACTTGTTTGTCATGCTTTCTTGTCTTTTAAAAACCATCACTTTGCATTTACATTTATTTTCATCCTTTTAATTTTTAGGGCATTATGCATAAAATTAACCAACGTCTGCAACTTCTCTTTAGAAGACGCTAATATATGACTTGATCATCGGCGTGAAGAAGACATTTGACGGTCAAATCATTCATTTTAAATCCATACGCACTCTTTTTCAAATCTTTTAAACAATCGTCTATGTATAAGTTAAAGAGTTAAAGTATAGACAATGTCCACCACAATTCACACCTCAAAAACTTCCAAAAGAGTTTAATATAGTTTATTGTACTTTTAATGTGAAATGTGTCCCACTTGGAACAAAAATCGACGTGTTTCAGCATTTCCATAAATCGTTAAGACCTTCTCTATATATTGTATAGTACCATTATTATTTTGTCAATTGCAGGTCGTTTTAATGGCCAATATTTGGATATAATTTAAACTTATTTAACAGCTTACCCAACGTCTTAAACTTTACAAAGAGAGATTGTTTATTAATAAAATATACAAGAATGTAAAATATGTTAAATATTTTCTGATTATTAATTATCTAAACCAACATTTAGGAACGTTAATATAATTAATTTTAAATTGAAACAAACGTAAATAAGTAAAAGAGAGACTTTGAAACTTGTTAACTTTATAAAGAACCATTTTTCTTCATTAAGCGGCAGATAAAACAAAGTTCGTTAATTTAGCATTTACATCTGAAAATGAACAGTTTGGGGATGTTCTAAATTTTATCAACTCAACACAGCATTATTATTTCTGAACGAAACAATTTATTAATTAAATTTGTATTATTAAAAATGCAAACAAACATTATTTATATTTTTAAAAAAAAAATCACCACTTTCACTTTTCTTCTACCTCTGTTTACCATGTGGCCATTGTGTGCCATTGTGCTTTTGATCCTTGTCCCCATGTATGTCCCAGCCACTTGATTCTTTGTGTTTTAATTTTCTTTATTAGGTCTTCATCATTTAGTTCTTCTAATATTTCTTGATTCGTTCTTTTTCCATATTTTTTTTCCAAACTTTACTAGACCTAGAATTATTTTTATTATCTTCCGTTTGTTTATCTTCAGCTTATCCTTTTCTGTTTTCGTCATAGTTATCGTTTCTGTTGCATACATTGTTATGGGTCTTATTATTATTTTGTATATTTTCATCTTTGTTTGTTTGGTCAATAGTTTGCTTTTTAACAGTTTTTTATTTGTTGGTAAACTCGGTTTGGTGCCATTATTTTTTTCTTTCTCCTTTATTGTTTATCATTACGCTCAGGTATTTAAATTTTTGTACTTTCTTGAATTTTTTATTTCCCATTCTTATTCCTGATTTTCAAATCTCATTTTAGTTTTCTTCACATTACCCTTCATCTTTAATCTCCTTTAAAAAATGTTCCATGATATTTCTATATTTTTTGGCATTATGTCATCTGCATTGTTATGCATGATGCACTGTAAATCAAAGGGATAAAAATAAATGTAGATAAAACGAAAGTAATGGTTTTTGAAAGAGAAAAAAGCATGACAAACTGTGAAGTTTCGATTGAGGGAGAAAGAGTGAAACAAGTAAATAAATTTGTGTACTTGGGTTCAAAGTTTGAGAGAGATGGAAAGTATGACAGTGACATTGAGCGAAGGGTGTTGGCAGGAAGACAGATGAATGGGGCACTGTATAGCTTTATTAAAAGCCAGAAAGTGTCAAAAAAGGCACGTCTGGCTGTGCATAGAAGCATGAAAATAGGATTAATGCTCTGGAGATGAGTAGTTTGAGAAGTATAGCCGGAGTGATTAGGTTGAATTAAGTAAAAAATAGTGAGATAAGAGAACGCTGTGGTGTAAAAGAAAATGTGGTTACAAATATAGATAAAGGAGTGTTTGGACACGTAGAAAGGATGGATTAAGAAAGATTGGCGAAACAAAGGCGAGTGTGAATGGACAAGTCGGTAGAGGTCAAGTTTGGCGAACAAATCTTGATCATATCAACATTGTTTTGAAGAAAGGCCAGGTCAAGAGTACCAACAACCGACGAGCATGTATGAGAACACTGATGAAAATAGAGGAAGCAAAAGATGTGTGTAAGAACCGTAGGAAGTGGAAGGAAGTAGTCTCTGCCTACCCCTACGGGAAAAAGGCGTGACTATATGTATGTATGTATGTAATTTTTCTACGAAAGCAAATCCCAAATACATATAAATTAAAGTTTTTTTTTTATTTCTCCAAATAAAAAAAAATCGAAAAGTATATAAAATCTCCTGCTCGTATTGTTGGACTGAGTGTCGATTATAAAGGAATGAAAATGACATCTACTCCCAGCGTATCAAACATCGATAAACTAATCCAATAGACTATATTTTAAGATACAGTTCGATCTCTGTGTGTTCTGGTATTTAAATCTGCGGAACACTGCATAAATATTTGTAAATATCTTTATTAAAATTTTTATTGTCTTCAAATAATTAAATAGTTTTTATCAAATGATAACTCTTAAATTATGCGAATTTTGCTTCAAAAAGTTTTATTGTTCTCCAAGATTGGTGCATTTTAGTTTGCAGACAAGATTGCAACTTAAAATTGCATAATGCGAGTTCATTGTCAAAGACAGCGTTTTACTTATAAAGGAAATATAAAACGAAGAAAGTTTATTAAAATTTAATAAGTGCTTAAGGAGTCGCACCTGGTAGCTGGTATTTTCATTCATTACTACGGTTATTTTTAAGTTATTATTTTCTGCTCATTAAGTATTAGGTACATTGAAAAGAAACAAAGGGGATCTTGTATAAAAAAGGAAAAGAAAATTTAGACTCGTTGAAATAAAATGTTTTAAACAAAAAATTAAAAAACCAATTCATTAATGCAATGAAAATTATAAGTTCTTAAATTTTTTTTTGGTTTTTTTTTTATTATTTTTTTAAATAATGCCTCAACCGCTAAGGATTATTGAAATTGTAAATCTAAGATTATAATTATATCTCATACAAAAGGTCGATATCTTTTAGAAATTTCAGTAAATTTGTAAAGTCAGTTTTTGCGGATTAAATGTTTTTTAGTGATCCTGTTATATTATTTTTGTGTCTGTCTAAAGTAAATAGCGGACAATCTACCAAAATATGTTTTACACTGATGGGTAAATCACACTCGTGGAAATAGGGGCTTCGTCTCTTGTGAGAAGGTGTTGATGCGTAACTCGAGTGTGACCAATTCTAAGTCTTGTTATGATGGTTTGGTGACTTCTTTTCTGAGTGGCTAGTTTCCAGGGTAGCACTGATTGCTTCACTTCGCGTGATTTAGAATTTGATTCGTTCCACTGGCATTGCCACGCAATTAAAATTAAACTTTTTAGAAACGGTTTGAGGTCAAGATGGGTAATTTGTGTGGACACTAATGCTTTTGGATTGGATATGGCTTCTTTAGCTGGGATATCATTTTCTTCATTGCCACGGATTCCAACGTGGGAAGATAACCACAGGAAAGTGGTCAGCAGGTTTTTGATTTGGATCCTGTTTAGTGAGGATTTTATTAAAAGAAGAATTGGGTGTTGAGGGTAATGTTGATTTAACGATGAGACTGCACTTAAGGAATCTGTGATGATAACACATTTATTGATGTTATTGTTAAATATATGATTTAGTGGCGGTGAGCTCTGCTGTATAAGTAGAGGTATATTTTGGAAGTTTATATAGAAAATACCTTAATACCCTTAATGACAACGGTCAAAGACTAATAGATATATGCGAACAGAATCATTTAACCATCTTGAATGGATTCTTTAAACATCGTGACATACACAAATACACATGGACGCAGCCAACGAAAAACCAGAAAAGCATTATAGATCTTATGATAAGCAGACAAAACTCACATATAAAGTTCCAAGATGTTAGAGTACATAGGGGACCATCATGCGGTAGCGATCATTATTTTCTGAAAACTAAAATAACGGCACCAATAAATAGAAAACAGAAAACAGAAATCGCTAAAGAGCAAGACGTAAAAGAAGAACTAACGGAAATTAGATACAACATAGAAAATCTAGACCAGGAAAGCATTAGAAAATTATATCAGAACAGATTGGACATGAAAATAGAGACAACAAAATTTAGCAGTATAGAAGAACAATATAAACATATTAAAAAATGTATGCATTCGGCAGCAGAAGAAGCACTAGGTCAAAAGGCAAATATAAAAGACAAAAGAAAACCGTATTGGTGGGACCAAGAAATAGAAATGGAAATAAACGAAAAAAGAAAGAAATACCAAAAATACCTAAGCTCAAAAACTATAGAAGACAAAATAAAATTTAAAGAAGCACAAGCGAGAGTTAGAAAATTAGTTTGCAGAAAAAAGAATAAGAAATGGGAAAGAACATGTTCTAGAATAAATACGTATCTGGGAGGTAGAAGAAGTACAGAAAGCTGGAGAATACTAAAAAACATGAGGAAAGATAATACCAAGGACATAATCTCACCAATAACAGCACAAAATTGGCAACAATACTTCGAAAAAATGTTAACTGAAGACAGAGAAGAATTTAAGAAAACAGAATATATGAATGATAGAATTAATGCGCAAGGATCCCCTATTAGAATTAATACAAAAGAAGTGAAGGAAGTATGTAAATCCTTAAAAAATAACAAAGCCCCGGGTCCAGGAAATATTGTAGGAGAATTATTTAAATACGGAACAGAAATTATATAAAATGCTGCAAGATCTATTTCAAAGGTGTATTAATCAGTCCGAAGTCCCAGAAGAATGGAAAATATCACATATGTCAACAATACACAAAAAGGGGGACAAAAGCAAATGCGACAATTATCGAGGAATTGCCATAACAAACACAATCAGTAGAATATATGGCAAGATCTTAAAAAACAGAATCGAAAGGGAATACACGGAAATGGAAGCAGAAGAGCAAGCCGGATTTAGAGCGTGAAGATCAACGATTGACCATCTGTTCTCACTAACACAAATTATAGAAAAAAAACTAGCATTCAATCGAGAGATCCATATACTGTACGTTGACCTAAAGAAAGCATACGACAGCGTACCCTTAATTAAACTTTGGGAAACTCTGGAAACTTCCAACATTAATATTGAACTGATAAAAGGAGTAAAGTCATTATACAATAAAACCAAATCAAGAATTAAAGTTGGACAAAACCTAACAACAGGGTTTAATATCACAAAAGGGCTGAAACAAGGGTGTTGCTTGTCACCAACATTATTTAAAATATATTTGGAACTGGCACTAGCGAATTGGAAACGGAAATGCCAAAACATGGGCATACCTTTAGATGAGGACACAACATTATACACACTCTCATTCGCAGACGATCAAATTATAGTCGGCCAAGACATAGACGACACAGAGTATATGACACGAAAACTTATAGAAGAATATAAAATTTGGGGACTAGAGGTTAATGTAGAAAAAACGGAATATATGTGTATTGGGGGAGTGCAACAGGACTTACAATTATCAAATGGACAAAAAATCAAACACACGTCAGCTTACAATTACTTAGGAATGAGAATATCAAAGGATGGGACACTCGAAGAAGCAATATTGGACAGAAATATGAAAGGAAGAAGAGCAATATCAATGTTAAACGGAGTACTGTGGGATAGAATAATAAGCAACAACAACAAAAAAAGAATTTACGACACGATAGTGAAGAGCATAATAATGTACGGTTGCGAAGTATGGCCTTTGAAAGAAAAGATTGAAAGAAAAATTAGAGCCACAGAAATGGATTACTGGAGACGAGCAGCGGGGAAATCAAGACTAGAAAGAGTTACAAATGAGAGGATAAAACAAATAATGGGAGTACAGCACGACATCACAGACGAAATAAGAACTAAACAGTTGATATGGTACGGGCATGTTCAAAGAATGCCACCAGACAGAATCCCAAAGAAAATATTATAGTGGAACCCCAGAGGAAGAAGAAGAAGAGGAAGACCATGAAAGAGCTGGAGAGAAGGTATACAAAAAGAGATGGAAGAGAGAGATCTGAGAGAGGACATGTGGACGAATAGAGAGGAATGGAGATTAGGAATCGCAAGACGCCGACGCACGTTTTAACGCGATATATATATATATATATATATATATATATATATATATATATATATATATATATATATATATATATATATATATATATATAGAAAATGGTTATTATTTACAGTAAAGGCTGCTCCTGTCTGATTTTTTATAGTAACTGAGGCTATTATTAATAGTTGGTGAGGATATCTTCCAAGGAGGAGGGTTTTTATTACGTGACAACGAATATGTTTCTGGGAAGGTAAATTTGAGGTCTTTCAAATATTTGTTGACCCTTTCGTAAACCGGACGGTCTACTTTAGAATTTCTTTATAAGATTTGATGAAATCGATTAGAAAAAAACATAACTTGAGACAGGATCAATGACTTAAAATTGTGTTAATGTATAAAAATGCAAGTATCGAATCAAATAAACTGATGCAAAATATAATTTGATTTTTTTTATTGTAATAGCCTTTGCAACGTCATTAAATAATTATTAAAAAAAAATTTGGTTTTTAGTCTCCATTTTGACGCCAAGTAAATGTATGAATTTTTAATAAACAGAGCTATTTTATTTTATAAGTTGATTGTAAATATAGTATATTTTTAAAACAAAACAAAAAGATCGCATGATTTTATGTGGATAACTTAAAATAAGGGATGTAGTGGAGCGCGGGAGGGGACAGTTAGCAACACTTGTCGCTTGTCGTTAGTGCGTTATTGTTTTTTGCTGACGTTGGACGTGAGCTCTTTTTGGTGACATTTGTAAGATAAAAAAAAACTTACTTCCTACTTAAAAAGTACTATAAATGGACGAGACATCAATTAAAGTTGCAATTGGTAACTGCAAAAGTCTGATATTGAGGTTATTGAAAGACAAAAAGTACGAAGAAAAGGAACTTAAACTAGACAAAAGTTATAGGCGGAGCGCCGGTGACACTAAAAGTGCACTTATATGGATTCTGAAATTTAGCATAGGAATTAATAGTATTTAATCATGGATACAACATAGGCCCGGTGTGCCAGAGTTTATCCTGACATAAATATTTTTTAAAATTTTTTATTTTTCTAATAATCGTAGGTAATTTGCACTTTTATGGAAATTAATTTCTTTTAGACCATTTTATATCAAGTTTTATGTATTTTCAAAAAAATTCTCTTCCTTTTCAGTTCTTCTTTTAAAATATTTCGGTGTGACGGCTTAAAACTTGACAATAATATCTGTCACATCACTTTATATTATTGCTTTAATCCTTCCAAATCATGGAAATGGAGAAAATTGAAATTTTGAACTTTATGTGAGTTCAACGTTTATTGAATAAAATCGGATTGAGTTTTCAAACATGTGTCAAAATAAAATGTAATTTAAATCAAAAGCACTAAGAAGTATTTATATCAACTTCGATGCAAATCACCCCCAAAATAACTTTTTACCCCTTTATAACCCCGTTAAGCGATGAGTTTTAATAAAACACAAAACTCGTCTTCCATCAATTTTGTTAAAAAATGTTTATGCAAAATGGAGCAAGGAATCACGTTGTCCCATACAAACTTTGCCACCGTTTTTCACCCTCTTAGGGGCAGAATTTTGGAAAATCCTTTCTTATCGGATGCCTACCTCATACAAAGTTTCCAATTTTCAGGTCTCTACGATTAGCGGTTTAGGCTGTGCGTTGATCCGTCAGTCCTTCAGGGCAAAGCATTTTATATGTATAGACTATAAAATAATTATTCCGATCATTTTAATGTTTAATGTCTTAATCCTTAATTTAAAAAGCGCCGTATTTACAAACTGACACTAACATTGATCTGGGCATCCACGGTATTTTCATGTTTAAAAGCTGCGTCTTTTTGATTGTTTTACCAGGAAAAAAACAATTAAAACGATATTAAATTTGTTAACGTTTAATTAATGATCATCCTTTCTTCTTCATAATCCTATTGGGTAATAGTTTCTGACTCACAAATGCAAATTTTTTTAATTTTTAATGAATAATTACATTGTATCTGAAAATAATTTCTATTCCGACACTTCTCTTTTCTGGAAAATTTATGGCGTTCTGCAAATCGCAAAATTTCGTAGTAAGCTGCCATTGTTATTACTGAGATAGTTTACTGGTTAAGGAACCGGAAACTTGGGTAGTTTATCATGTTTATAATGGAGATGTAAATAATATTGTCAAGGTTTAATAGATTTAATTCTGAATTAATTCTTAGTTTGAACATTCATCTAGAGTTTAGTACCTATTGTTTATGCAATACGCAGATATCAATAAATAAAATAAAATTTTAAAACAACTTAATTATTAAAAAACTAATACATATTATCTTCAGAGATATGTTACAAAAAATTTGCTTTTTTGTTTTCCTTTTTGTTTACTTTATTCAGTAGTATCCTGACATTTTTCTGACCAATATAAACCAAAACACGGGAGTAGTTTGTATTTAGGAAAAAAGAAAATTATTTGGGCACCATAATATAATTTTACCCCCTTACAAAAGCCGCTTCGAACTTTCGCCCTCTTCCAGGGCTCCTATATCTGCCTGTGAAACAAGAAATGAACGAGGAAGAAATGTCAACAAAATAAATATGGTCTTAAATGGGGATCCAATAACTTGGTAGAATTCAATGCAAATAAAACACAAGCACGTCTTTTCTTTAGAGAAGCCTATCTGACTGTACCCAACATAATTTTCTCAGGAGTAATCATACCACTGAAGTCATCCATCTCGATGCTTGGTATTACTATCAGCAATAACCTTTCTTTGAAAAATCACGTAAATTGCTTCGTATGAGTGGCTAAGTAGCATCTAGCATAAGCAGGAATAAAACTTTATTATTACATACATACATACATACAAACATACACGCCTTTTTCCCGTAGGGGTAGGCAGAGACCACTTCCTTCCAATTGCTACGGTTCTTACACACATCCTTTGCTTCCTCTACTTTCATCAGGGCTCTCATGCATACTCGTCGGTTGTTGGTACTCTTGACCTGGCCTTTCTTCAAAACAATGTTGATCTGATCAAAATATGTTCGCTGAGGTCGACCTCTACCGACTTGTCCATTCACACTCACCTTATAAATTTGTTTCGTCAATCTTTCTTCATTCATCCTTTCTACGTGTCCAAACCATCTAAGCATTCCTTTATCTATATTTGTAACCACATCTTCCTTTACACCACAGCGTTCTGTTATCTCACTATTTTTTACTTTATCCAACCGATTCACTCCGGTTATACTTCTCAAACTACTCACCTCTGCAACAAAAATCCTATTTTTATGCTTCTTCTGCCAAACCCAACATTCACTACCATACATAAGTGTAGGAATCAACACACCTCTATGCACAGCCAGACGTGCTTTTTTTAACACTTTCTGGCTGTTCATAAAGCTATGCAGTGCCCCATTCATCTGTTTTCCTGCCAACACCCTTCGCTTAATGTCACTGTCGTAATTTTCATTTCTCGTAAACTTTGAACCCAAGTACACAAATTCATTTACTTGTTTTACTGTTTCTCCCTCAATCGAAGCTTCACAGTTTGTCATGTTTTCTTTTCTTTCAAAAACCATTACTTTCGTTTTGCTTACATTTATTTTTATCCCTTTGATTTTTAGGGCATTATGCATAACATTAACCATCGCCTGCAACTCCTTCTCAGATGACGCTAATATGACTTGATCATCGGCGTAAAGAAGGCATTTGACAATCAAATTATTCATTTTCATTCCATACGCACTCTCTTTTAAATCTTTTAAACAATCGTCTATTTATAAGTTAAACAGCCATGGCGATGCCACACATCCCTGTCTCACACCTTTTTCGACGTTAACCGAAATTAACAAGCCTTTCTCGTGGAACATTTTATCAACATACCGTAGGAGACTTCAATGATTTAATACGAGTAGTTTTAAATCGAAATTATTTTGAGCCCCAAATGATTTACAACTGCGAAGAATCAGGGGCAAAAACATTATTCGATTCCTGTAGATAACGCCATTAAACTACCTTCTCCAATTTTTGTAGGTGAAACTGCTAGAGCTTTTCCAGTTAATTTTTAGAAATATAAAAATGTTTATTAATAAAACTAAGCTATGACTATTTGTTTCTGTTTTTATAAAAATGAATTTTGGTGATTAACTCAATTGTTTTCATTTGTATAAAAGCTCCTACACATTACACCTTTAGTATAAGAGGATTGATACAAGGTACACATTTTTAAATAAAAAATTAATTTCTTCATCTTCATGCTGATCTAAGTAACTTCACGTCCGATAGTGACCAATCGTGGACGATGACGGCCAATTCCGAAGACCTATTAGCATAGTTTGAACGAAAAATACAGAGAAGAATATTTTGACCGACCCAGGAAAAAGATTGGTGCAGGATAAAGTATAACCACGAACTGGCAGAACTGTATTAAGAAATAGACCTGGTCACATACATTAAAATATAACGACTACAATGGGCAGGGCATGTAGAGCGCATGAAAGAAAGAAGGATACCACAGATGATCTCCAAAGGAAACATGAAAGGCAAAATAAGACAGGGCAGACTACGACTAAGATGGCATGAAAACATACAAAAAGACGCAAGAGAACTCATAGGCGTAAGGAACTGAAAATGAGCGGCTGCGGATAAAGAAGGATGGAAAAAAATGCTAAACGAGGCTAAGAAAAGAGAAGGCTAAGGCCACGGATGGATGGAAGTAACTTCACGTATTAATATTTAATCTTATGAATATGCGTCTCCAAACATCTACAAATAGTATTTATTAATCATGTAGTTTATCAGATTTTTATCAAACGTTAAGTGTATCGAACCTCCCTAGTTTTCTCCAAATGTAAATCAATTTTGGGTGTAAATAAAATTTTATTTAAATAATACAGATAATGTAAAAAAAATAAAATAATGCAAATTATGTTAGTAATAAAAAAATTGTAATACGTAGTAAAACTATTATTCTAAGATATTTAAATGACATTGATTGGATAAGTGAGAATCTGGAAAACCTACGTGTTACTTTTAGAAACTTAGCTGATAAAATTGATCTTAAAATCACCAAAAAAAAACAGGATAGATGGAAATATTAAAGAACACTTCTTAACAGAATTCAGATTTTAATTTTTTTTTTAGGGTGGATAGTGAGTTTAGAACAAAAGAAAACAAGCTCGCTTGCTTTTTTTAAATCACCGACGTGTTAATATTTATTTTAGATCTTTCTCAAGGCTTTTTAATTTGTGGAAGTTTGTTTTCTTTCGTCCTAAACCCGCTATCCACCCCGAGAAATAATTGAGAAGGACATGACCATAATAATATGCCAGATTTTAATATTTGTGAACAGAAAAGTAATTTTTTTATAAAGTGCATAGTTTATTAATATTGCAGAACGCTTTCGACTAATTCATCTTCATGCTTCCTTTTTTTTTATATGTTCTGGTTCCCACGAAAACGGATATCCTGTAATGTTCAGAGAACATCGTGGGAACCAAGGGAAAGAAGGTAGGAGTTGGTGTTCTTCTTAAATTTCTGGAGGTTGTATGCCTCGGGGAACACCTCCCTAGGCAATGAGTTCCAAAGCCTCGCAATTCGTTGGATGAATGAGTATTTGGAAAGTGATGTTCTGCAGGTCTCCAAGGTGACCACGAAGGGGTGTGAAGACTGAACTTGACGGGTTAATCTCGAAGAGACTGCCAAAGGAGGAACGATTGTTGATATTTCAGAAGAGCATCGCCCATGAAAATATCTATAAAATAGAGACAAATCGCCAACTTTTCTACGGTGTTCCAGACAAGTGAGCGAGTTTGTAAGCGAGGCATCACCGACGAGACGAATTGCCCTTTTTTGGACAGAATCCAATAGCTTCAGGATATGTTTAGGTGCCGCACTCCAAATATGGGAACAGTATTCCAGTACAGGTCGGATCTGTGCCTTATAGATCATAAGCAGCTGACTGGAGGTGAAATAGCTCTTGGCACGAAACAAAAAACCAAGTTTTTGGGATGCACTTTTGGCAATGGACCTCACGTGATTTTCTCAGGAAAGGTTATTGCTGATAGTAATACCAAGCATTGATATGGATGACTTCAGTGGTATGGTTACTCCTGACAAAGTTATGTTAGGCACAGTGAGATCGGCTTTTCTAGAGAAAAGACATGCTTGTGTTTTGTTTGCATTGAATTCTACCAAGTTATTGGATCCCCATTCGAGAATTGTTGCTAAGTCCATATTTATATTGTTAACATTTCTTCCTCGTTCATTTCTGGTTTCACGGGCTGATATAGGGGCCCTGGAAGAGAAAGCGGTATGGAGGGTACTATCATCGGCAAAGTTGTGTACGGGACATGAAGTTGCTTTCAACAGGTCGTTGATGTGAAGTAAAAATAGTGTTGGTGCTAGAATGGATCTTTGCTGAACACCAGCATTTATGAGTAGAGTGTCAGATGAAACTCCATCGACCACTACATGGAGAGACCTGTTTGAGAGAAAGCTAGCAAGCAGAGAACACAGCTGAGGGGGCAATCCATAAGATGGAAGCTTGGCGAGGAGTCCCTGGTGCCAAACTCGATCGAACGCCTAGGAGATATCTAATGCCACAGCTCCATACTTTTCAATAGATAGCTGCCATATATGTGAGACGTATGCGAGCAGGTCACCAGTTGATCTCTGATGGCGGAAGCCATATTGCCCATCATTGATAATTCCTGAGTCTTCCAGATATTTCATGAGCTCGATGTTCATGGCTGAAAGTAAATACCCATTAAAGTCAAAAGAGTAATGAATTTAAAGTTTGGTAACAAAATGTTTTTTGGAAAAACTTATTTAAGAACTGACAAGTTTGGTAACAGGAAGTATACAAGTTAGTTAAGACATTTAAGTTTAAAATGTAATGTGTCAACTGTCAATAGTGAAAGTGATATAGCTAATTTATAAAATTAAAAAATTAAAATTAAAGTAAGATTTGTTTATAAGAGACCAAGATGGGTAATTAAACAAAAGTATAATTTTAGTAAAAAATCCTTTGATGAAAGGAAGGGAAATTTCTATACAAATTTACTTGGGAGTTTAAGCAGTGTTTGTTACAAAATAACTTTCCATTAACAAACACTGCTTGAACAAATTTTAATCAAATTTTAATTTCTTACTTTCTCAAGTTAGCTACATCACTTTCCTCATTAACAGTTGACACATCAGGTAATTAACACCAGACATATCCACATGGCCTTTAAACTCTAAAATGCCCATCTTTTAGTTTATTACATTTCATACTTAATATATATTTACTAACTTGTATACTTCCTGTTACCTGACTTGCAAGTACTTAAATAAGTTTTTCCAGAAAAATTGTATATCCAAAATTTTAATTTATTACGCTTTTGACTTTAATGAGTATTTACTTCCAAGAAGCACTGAAGATTACTGACGAATCAGTGGAAAGCGCATTGCATTATTAATAAACTATACACTTTATACAAAAATCACTACTCTTTTCATTTTACAAGCATATTCTAAATGTAAAGCAAATTTATCTTTACTACAGGATAAAAATTTGCTACAACGTTTTGACAACAAAATAGTAAGAAATATGTATAGACTTATTCTGGACAACACAACTTTTCAGTGGCGGCGAAGATACAATTCTGATTGTAAATCTAATGAAGGCAACAAGACTTAGATGGCTGGGACATGTATAGAGGATGAAGATGACCAAATCTATAAGAGATGCATTTAGATTCGATCCAGCTGAAACAGAACCAAAATAAAGTCCCCGACTGTGCTTGTTGGACAACATACAAAATAAGGAGATGAAACTTGGAATGACAAAATGAGATGGAAAGAGACGGTGCTTGCATTAAAAGTTTATTAGGCCAAAAAAAAAAATTTTAAACAGTTCAATAATAATTTATATAATTATTATGACTGTTAAACTAACATAATACATAGACGATTGTTAAAAACATTTGAAAAAATGCATTTGGATTAAGTATGAAGGATTTGATCGTCAAATACCTTTTTTACACCGATGATCAGGACAGATTAGCTTTATCTGAGGTGGAAGTGCAGGTGATGGTTAACATTATGCATGATGCTCTAAAAATTAAAGGGATAAAAGTGAATGTAAGCAAGACGAAACTATTGGTTTTTGAAAGAAGAGGTTCGACGTTGGGAAACAGATGAAATGAAATCTCGCTGGCATAAAGTGCCAGCACAAAGGCAAGCGAAAAGGCTAGTAAGTCTTTTACCAAGAAAAGCTAAACAGCTTCTCGAGTTGGACAAGAAAGAAAATGGGTGACGGGACTTCTCACTGGACACTGCCCCCTAAAGGTACCACCTGAAAAAGATGGGCAAAACAGAAAGTGATAGTTGCTGCTACTGCGAGAACTTCGCTGAAACTGCAAAACATTTGTTTTGCGAATGCCCAGTGCTTTTCTGCAAGAAGCTCAAGTTTCTGGAAGGGGCCTTCCTAAAGCCCTTCGATATCAGAAATTTAGCCCCCAGAAAACTGATAAACTTTACTTGAAGTCTCGTAATCCCGGGCCTCCAATAGATTAAGGGTTATGCACAAAAGATCTGATAGGTTAAAGTACTTGAGAGGCAGCATGGCCTTCACGACCCACCCTACAATCTACAATCTACAATGGTTTTTTAAAAAGAATATAGCTTGACAAACTGCAAGGTGCTGATTGAAGAAGAAAAAGTAGAACAACTGAATGAGTTTGTATACTTGGGTTAAAAGTTTACTAAAGACGAAAGGTATAACTGTAATACTAAGCAGGTTAAGAAACAAATGAATGGTACCCTGCATAACTTACCCCTACACTTATGTATGGTAGTAAATATTGGGTCTGACAGAAGAAGCACAAAAGTAGCATCAATAGTGCGGAGATTGGTAGTCAGAGAAGTACAGCCGGCGTTGGATGAAAAAAAAAACAGATTTATGAGGAAAGTGCGAATGGGCAAGTCGGTAGAGGTCGACCTAGGCGAACGTTTCTCGTTCAGATCGACATTTTAATAAAAAAGGCCAGATCAGGAGTCGCAGCAATCGACGAGCATGTCAAGCGTATCAAGTGGAAAGAAGTGGTCTCTGAAGATGACATAAAATTCGAAAGCGCAATGCTATTTTAATAAAAAGTTTTTTACGCGCAAAATACAAGTCTTGTTTCATTTCTCAATTTCATTTAAATATTTTATTGATGGCGCTTCACTACTGCTTTAACAGAAAATACAATATTCTCTTTCCTGAAAGACAGGCATAGAAAAACCAGATTTCAGTGTTTGCTCACTCAATCTGGTACACACACAGCTCCAAAATGTCTTGTGCCACTGGAGTGGGTGTGTACGAAAAATCAAATAAAAATTTCGATCAGTCTGGGACAACACACTACCGTATTTTAAGCCGAGACAGTCACCACCGAATACTGTATAAACAAAATCAGAAGGCTAAACTTTGTAATAATAGAATAGCAATCTACTTTGATAGCCAAGCCGTTTTAATGGCGTTGGCTTCTCCGGTCATCACGTCACGAAACGTAATAGATTGCAAGAATGCCCTGGAGGACATATCAGACATTGGTATGAATCCCAAGACATTCGGCGTTAAAAAGAAACGAGTCGTTAGACACACTCGCCAAAACTCGCCAAAATTATAAGGCAAATTCGTAGGAAGTATAAATACTGGCGCTTGTATAAAGATAACAACGACACTCAATCACTTGAAAAATTTAGACAACTTAGACAGGCAATAAAAACTGCCGTTAACATTGCATATACAAATTATGTCAGACAATGTGAATCTGAGATAAATATAAATTCTAACAAATTTTGGGCCTACCTTAACAATAAAAACAAATCTGGTAAAGTACCTACTAGCATGACATACGAAAGTCAGATACTAGCTAATCCATCGGATATACTAAATGGGTTTGCAGACTTTTTTAGTAGTTTTTTCGCGGACCCTTTAAACTTAGCCTCAAATACCATAGAGGATAATGATTCATCGAACCACTTAAATTTAAATATAAGCAGCTTTCAGGAGAAAGAAGTTTTAGCTACATTGACGTCTATTAAAGCAAAACCCACCACAGGAACGGATCATATCCCTGCATTTATTGTTAGAGACTGTGCTTCAGTATTAGCTCACCCATTAACAACCCTTATTAATGTTTGCATTCGTTTACATACGATACCTTCTATGTGGAAGTGCTCTTTAAAAAAGGAACGCGAACTGATATAAAAAATTACAGGCCGATTTCAATTATATGCAATTTTTGCAAGGTATTTGAAATATTGGTGCAAGGAGTTCTGTATCAACACGTCAACAATTATATTCTAGACCAGCAGCACGGTTTCGTAAAAGGCCGATCAACAACAACAAATCTTACTGTTATTGCACAAAACATAGCGGAAAATATAGATAACAGAATTCAGACAGATGTTATTTACATGGATATGACCAAAGCATTTGACAGACTTAACCATAATCTAATGCTGCAAAAACTCTCGAATTTCGGCTTATCGAGTAACCTACTTGCGTTATTCAAATCATATCTGTCCGACCGCACACAGTATGTGCAGTTAAATGGATTTAAGTCTAACAAATACCTTGCCAAATCAGGTGTACCGCAAGGATCTAACCTCGGTCCACTACTGTTTAATATCTTTATCAATGGCATTGGTGATATAATTAAGCTTATTTTTTTACTGTATGCTGATGATCTAAAAATTTTCTATCCTATCATTAATATGACTGAATGTGAGAAACTATCGAAAAATCTTGATCAAATAAGCCAATGGTGCAGTCGTAATAATTTAGCGTTAAATCCTACCAAATGTTGCGTAATGTCATATATATTGAGATCTGATCCAATTATATTTGACTATAAGATAGACAATTATTCTCTAGACAGACCTTGTAATTTTAACGAGCTTGGAGTTACTTTCGACCGAGAGCTATCTTTCCAAAACCACATAGACAATATAACTACGTCAGCAAACCGTATGCATGGATTTATAATTAGAGTAGGCCGCGACTTTAACCATTTAACACTTAAAACTCTCTACTATGCTTTTGTGAGATTAAAGCTAGAATATGCATCGGTTATCTGGAACCCATATTATCAAGTGCATATTTATAAACTGGAGGCAATCCAAAGACGCTTTCCCAAATACCTAAGTTTTAAAGTAGATCGGACTTATCCACTAATTGGCACGGCACACGAGAGTTTACTGTCAAGACATAGCTTTTTCACTCTGGATAGAAGACGAGAATGTTCTAGTGTCATTATGCTACACAAAATAATTAACAATGAAATTAAATGTCAATGCTTACTACATCAGATAAACTTTAAAATTCCCCGTCAGGCATCTCGATACACCGACTCATTCTACAGTACCACACCACGAACAAATATACTTAAAAAGTCTCCTGTTCATACTATGTGTAGCAACTATAACCTTATAAGTGACCAGCTTGATATATTCTATTGTAATGTGAGGCAAATTAAGAGCTATTATTATCAGCAGTAATAATGTTGTGTTAGTCTTAAGCTTTCTACTAATGTTAGTCTGATTTTGTAAATTGTGTATTACTCTTAAGCTTTTTTATTGTTAGTACTATTGTGCAAATGTTTACTTTGTTCCTGTTCTGTAATTGGAAATCTTTTTTTCTGTAGAACAGTGTAAAAAATAAATAAATAAATAAATAAATAAATAAATAAAACGAACTCAGAGCTTTGACCTGAACTTTACTGTAGAATTTAAAAAAAAAACTCAAAACCATAAAAAAGTGGATGCATTCTAAAGCCATGGCTAAATGGAATGGATTCATAAGCCAGAGTCACGCGAAAAGGTTCATAAAAGAAATCTTCCATACGACCATGGCAGACCAGCTCAACCTTATACTGAGAGTTACATTGGGCCTGCTGACAGGACATGGTCGACTCCTCAAACACCTTTATAGGTTGGAAGGGCTAAGAATAGTTTATGCTGTTTCACTTCAAAAGAAGCGTCTTTTTTTTCGTTCTCTAACGAGTACTCTGCTAGCGGTTTCTCTACTGGCAAATTATGCCCGAGCTCGGCCGTAGAGGGTAGAAGAAAAAAATATAAAAGTGAGCTGCGCCACCGACTTAAACGGTATAAGCCGGAAACCCCTAGATCTTATAGGCACTAGCAGAGCTACAAGATAAACAACTATGATTATGGTGAACCAAATAAATAAAATTATAGCAAAAATATGTTGGATACTTTACTCACACAATAGATAATTAAGGTACACAGTTCAATAGCAACATCATAACAAATATAGTCAAAGTTAACAGCTATGGTAAAATTTCCTTGCTAAAACAAACCAAAAATGTAAAATTTACAACTTTATAAAATAACCAGAACAGAAGTAAAAGTAACAGACTTTACCAAGTTACAAAAAAAAAGCAAAACATATATAAATCAACTCACTAATAACACTAATTCAAACGCTTACATAAAGGCAAAGAACAAAAGGTAAAACATTATATATATATATATATATATATATTTATATATATAGCTGTGGGCCAAGGTATTCGACAGGTGGATTTCCTGAGCCCTCTGCCCTTCAACATCATTATGGACGAAGTAATAAGCAAAGTACGTTTACTGAAAGGATACAGAATTGATGACCGTGAAATTACTGTTATATGCTATGCCGATGACGCAGTACTAGTTGCTGAAAATGAAGACGATCTACAGCGACTATTACATTAATTTAACTGCACTGCCAAATCACCTAATATGGTAATATCGGCCCAGAAAACTAAATGCATGACGACATCAAAAACGCCAGTAAGGTGCTAACTGGAAGTTGAAGGCAAAGTTATCCAACAGGAAATAAAATATAAGTATCTGGGCATAGAAATCTCAGGCTATGGTGATGTTGTGACGAAGGTGAAAGGACAGACAACGAAGGCAACAAGAATAGCAAGATGCCTAAATGAAACAATATGGCGAAATAAAAACATTAAAATAAAACCAATATCAAGAATTTACAGGGCAATAGTAAGACCAGATACAGCGAGAACTAAACAACTTCTAGAGACAACCGAAATGAGAGTACTTCGTAGAATAACTGGAAAGACGATCTTGGACAGAGAAAGAAGCGAGAATATAAGAAGGACATGCAAGGTAGAAAACATTAATGAGCGGGTTCTCGGCAGAAAGGGGGAGTGAAATGAGCACATCAGTAGAATGGACAACGAAAGAATAGTCAGAACAGCACGCGACAAATCGCCAATAAGTCGCAGGAGTTAAGGACGCCCCCGAAAACGATGGAGCAACAATGCAATAGGCAGAGGGACGATGAAAAGAAACAGGCGATCCACCTAGATTTAAGAAGGAAGAAGAAGAAGGAAATTTGTTAAAAAACTGGGGCTGAAAAAGCAGTTCTAACCATAAGAAAAGGTACGAAAGATCCCATTAAGTCGAATTGAATCCAATCCAATCTAATATCAATGCCTTATTAACAATAAGGTTACTTTTTAATCCTGTTAAAGTTAAAAACAATTCCAATGTAGTTGCATAATTATGTTAATAAAAAAAAAAAATTTAACAAAAGAAGGGAACTTTTATTAAAAAAGTTTAGATGGCAGATAACGTTTTATATAAAGGCACAATTATTTAATTTGTCATTTAAACAGATACATCATTTACCTGAGTTTCAGTTTTTATTAATACATTTGTAATTAAATAAAAAATATCTTGCTAATTATTGCATTTTATTACAGCTATGCTACGGAGCAAGTTCGCCTGCTTTATCAGATAGGAATCGTTTTCCGACATTGTTTCGCACTCACCCATCAGCAACTGTACACAATCCCACAAGGATAAAGTTAATGAAGAAGTTTAACTGGTCTAGAATATCTATCTTGCAACAAGCCGAAGAAGTATTTATATCTACCGTTGAGGACCTTGAGAGGAGATGCATGGAAGCTGGTAAGATAAAAAAACATTATAAATAATTATTTTTACTTAGTTTGATTCTTATTACTTGGACACGTCACTTTCTGATAAACAAATAAAAGAAGAAGCTATGACGTCAACAATCTGTCGCTGACGTCAGGCGGCGCAAAACCATAAGTTTGCTTCCTACCAAATTTTCGTTACCACGCCTAAAGAAGTTCTCACTTTAAAAAGTAACCTTAACATTTAATTTTAAACCAATAGGTATTTAAATTATATTATAAAATTATAAAACAGATGCTCCAAAAACTATAAAAGAAAATCATCATCATCTAAATTTGAAATTTTGCTGGAAAATAATATTTATTTAAACTTCAACTCATGTATGTCAACAGTAAATTCTTTAAAATGAAATTCATTTAAACGAATGGTTGGAAACATTCGCAAACAAGAATATTCGAACATCGAAAGTCAACCATTGTTGGACGTAGCCATTTCCATTTTTGATTAAAAGAGGTTGTGTGCCCGATAGAATTTTCAATTTCGTCAACATTTTTAACAAAAAACGAGTATAACTTTCCTATTTTTCTTGAAGTAAATGTATTCACTTAAATATACACCTTAACAAAATGGGAATATTTTGAACGAGAAACTTTTCAATGGTAGTTTAGATGAAATTTGAGCGTTGCTCATAAATTTATGCAAGGCGAAACTAAATGAAAACTTTTATGCACTACCACTGTTTAATAAGTTGGCAAAGGAATCACATTTACCATGAAAAATCAAAACTAATTGATAATTATCCAATTCACAGACAAAATGTGAAAAATTAAAAACTATGCAAATCAAAAAGCGGTATAAGCCTAAAGCAGGAATCACCAACTATTTTCAATATGTTAGGCGACTTTGGTTATATTCGAGTAGAGGGTGAGCTACCTAAACTTAAATGATGAACATACATATAGTCACGCCTTTTTCCCGTAGGGGTAGGCAGAGACTACTTTCTTTCACTTGCTACGGTTCTTACACTCATCTTTTGCTTCCTCTACTTTTATCAGGGCTCTCATACATGCTCGTCGGTTGTTGGTTCTCTTGACCTGGCCTTTTTTTAAAACAATGTTAATCTGATCGAGATATGTTTGCCGAGGTCGACCTTTATCGACTTGTCCATTTACACTTGCCTTATAAATTTGTTTCGTCAATATTTCTTTATCCATTCTTTCTACGTGTCCAAACCATCTAAACATTCCTTTATCTATCTTTGTCACCACATATTTTTTTACACCACATTGTTCTCTTATCTCACTATTTTTTACTTTATCCAACAGAGTCACTTCAGCAATACTTCTCAAACTACTCATCTCCGCATCTTTAATCCTATTTTCATGCTTTTTCTGCCAAACCCAACATTCACTACCATACATAAGTGTAGGAACCAACACATCTTTATGCACAGCCAGGCGTGCCTTTTTGACACTTTCTGGCTATTCATAAAGCTATGCAGTGCCCCATTCATCTATTTTCCTGCCAACACCCTTCGTTCAATGTCACTGTCATACTTTCCATCTCTCGTAAACTTTGAACCCAAGTACACAAATTCATTTACTTGTTTCAAATGATAAAATAAAACACAAATATGTTTGACGTACAAGTTTTTATTTTATTATAAATATACTGTACACATAAAGTTCTTCCAAAGTCAGTTTAAAAATATATAAAAAACATATCATTAAAAGTCATAAAATCTTTAAAAGAAACCGACCAGTAGCGTATAAATTTTATTTTTAAATCAGATATATTTTATCGTTTCATCCAAATAAATTATATTTCTATTACTTTCTCTATAACTTAAGATCTGTCTTATAATGTAATATATATAATATAATTTTGACGAAGTACCCAAATACTAAGCGATTCCATAATACACATCATTCGACTTCTTATACTTAAAACTACATTCTATTAAAAATTTGTCAAAATATTTTTAATGATTTACATTTAAAATCGTTAAAATCGTATTTTTCATTTCTTTAATACATTATCGAGAACTATCTAATATAATAACATTAAACCAGAACCCGTATCTGTGAAAGCGAAGCATTTGCGAACATACGTTTATATAGCAAACTTTCACTTATTTTCAAACACCCTGTATGTACATATACAAAGAGTCAAGCTTTTTTCTTGTAGTGGCATAAAGAGACTACTTTTTCACGTTTGCTACGTTTCTTACACGTCTTTTGCTTATTCTACTTTCATCAGCGCTTTTATAATGTTCGTTAGTTGCTGGTACATGAAACACAATATACATGTATTAGCACTTAATAACGTTCATGTTAGAAAAAAAAGGTTTACATAAACAGTTCACTATCGGTTGTCAAACCTGTCCATTTCAATATTAGAATTTTCTAAGGTGGATTAAAATTTTTCAAGTAAGAAAACAGGTTCTGTTCAATAGTATGTCCTTTTAGTTAAACGTTTTATTCGCTTTGACTACTTGAAACTTAGTCTTAAGTCTGTACAAGGTTCAAACTGAACGAAGCGATCATTGCACGGGGCTATATCTATATCCCTATAAAAAAGCAACTAAGATCGTTCTCGAACGGTCGCTTTAACTTTTTTGGTGGTTCCGCTAATTCTTAAGTCTAGCATGTGACAAAAAACTATTAAAATAGAGACCAAGAACTGACAAGCGTAGCCGAGAAAGACTTCCCACTTGATGGACGGATGACCCGAAGAGGATAGTGACCAATTGGATTACTGCCAGGGACAGAGAGAACTGAAGACTTTTGAAGGAGGCCTATGTCCGACAATGGACGTGAAAGGGGCTGCATGATGATGATGACCATGTGACATTAACATGTCTGTCAAAATATTTTAATTTAATTCGTCATAATTTGTGACTATATCTACAAATTTTCTGAAATATCGTGTCGTGAGTTTCCAATATACAAATAATTTAAGCTCGTTTTGATACACACTGTTTTTAAACAGCAGTAGTCGTCAAAATTATGTCGTACTTTGTGTATATAGAAAAAAATGTAATATTATTCTTTTTTCTTTTAAAATTTTATTTTTTATTTAATCGAAGAAAAAGTAAGATTGAAATCAATATCATTCATCCCTTAGGACATGACGACACACGAGAGCAGTCATTTTAAAATAAGATTTTGTGAATGGCTCCTATCTCAAATTTTCTTTGCTTAAAAAACACAATGAAGGTTTCTCTCCCTCATTTTTATTTCAACAACACGAAGACTTCATAAAGTTACAGTAAATAATTTTATCTTAAGTTATTTTTTTTACACACGAAGTAGGCACAGAAGTAAATCCAACATTTATTGTTTGCTTTCTGTAAACAATACAAGACAAAATAAAATATTTCTTTGTTTTTATTATTTTTTTAATTTATTTTTAAACACAGTGTAGATTTTGTGATATATTTTTGCTACTCAATGTCATGATCTGCGCAAATTGTTTATGATTAAACTTATGATCGTTTAATAGATGTACAGGGTGTTTTAAAAAAAGGTGATTCCGTCCCTAGGATGGGTAAAAAAATGAAAAATTATTGGGGTTTGCTTGGTAAAAAATGTTTGTAGCGCCATCCGTATTCAAGATAAAGGGCGTTAAAGAAAAAAAATGTATACACATTTAGTACAATTTTGCCGAAACTACTAGAAATATTGCAATGAAATTTTATACGAATATGTTTTCGTTTTCGGTTTATTTTGATTTGAAAATTATGGAGTAATAACCGATGCTGTTATAAAGTAATGATTAAGTTATTAATTAAACAAAAAATCACAAGAAAAAAATTAAAATAAAGACTAAGAACATAGAATAAAATTCAAATTCGTTTTCACGAATACACAAGTCTATCCTTTTGTCTAATGAATCCATTAATTTTCTAAACGGTTGTAAATCAGCTATGAGGTCAGTAAAGTGACGTTGAATTCTGTCTTCCAATTCTTGACGTGAATTAACCTCTCTAGCATGGACTTTTTTCTTTAGATACGACCAAACTGTGTAGTCCAAAGGATTAAAATCACATGACCGAGGAGGCCAATAAATGGCTAGTCTATCGATTCGGAAAATGGTTACTCAACCAATTACGACACCTTCTATCATCGTGCATAAAAAATAGAGATCTTTGCTCGTTTAGCGTTAAATCTTCTAATATCTTAAATAAGTGATTGTTTAAAAAATCCAGATACATATTACCATTTAAATTTTCAGTTAGAATGTGATAAACTATTAATTTGTTCCCTAAAGTTGCTGCCCAAACATTAGGTTTAAATAAGTGTTGGCAATGTGATACCCTTTTGACTTGTGGATTCTCATCACATCAGTAGTGTGTCAGTTTTCCATGGCAAACTTATAGAAAATAAAGATATACCGATAGGAATGGATTTTTGTAAAACGTTACAAAAAAGAGAAGCCCTTAATCCCAATTTTTTATAGTTTATACGTTATATCGGTGAGGTCTCATTAATAATAAATAATAACTTCATCATTACTTTATACCAGCATCGGTTATTACTACATAGATTTATTAATTAAAATTTTGGGTGAACTTAAGCATCATTTAATTATACACCAAAAAGGTACTCTTGGTAAAACTCGAATACTGTGTACCGTTTTCGAAATATTTTGATTTGAAAACTATGCAGTAATAACGAATTTTTTTTTCAACGCCCTTTATCTCAAATACGGATAGAGTTACGTAAATTTTTGACTAAGCAAACCCCAATTATTTTTTAGTTTTCTACCTATCCTACAAACGGAGTCACCTTTTTTTTGAAATATCTTAACTTTATTATCGGTTATTACTTCATAATTTTCAAATCAAAATATTTCGAAAACGGTACACAGTATCGAGTTTTACCAGAAATACCTTTTTGGTGTAAAATTAAATGATGTTTAAGTTTACTTAAAATTTTAATTAATAAATCTAACCTTAAAGAAGTTATGTTCAATACTACTTGGTACGAACCGTGTAACTAGCGCCCTCTAAGAGAGTTAAATATTAAAACAAATTCATGAGATGTATCAGCTTCTCAAACATATTCTTATAAAATTTTATTACTATGTTTTCAGTAGTTTTGGCAAAATCGTTATCAATGTGTATACATTTTTTTTCTTTAACTTCCTTTATCTCGAATACGGATGGCGTTACGACATTTTTTTACCATCAAACCCTAATTGTTTTTCGGATTTTTACCTATTTTTTTAAAACACCTTGTATAACAATAAATCCGCCACCATTATCAGGTAATTATTAAAACGTCAAATTAACTCAATTTTCAAACTCGTGTTTATTAAAAAAACATTGATTGTACATTACAAATGTTTTTTTTCGTTTAGCTACTTTTAATGTTTCTCACTAACACGCAATGCCACTCATCAAAATATTGAGGGCTATCAGGTCTCTTTCTAATGAACCTTAACAATTATTTTCTTTTGAATTATTAAATGGCGTACTCTTAACGAATTCGTCGCACAGTTGTTATTTTTGATTCATTCGCTTTCCTGGCGGCGTATTGATTGTTTTGGATTTGTTTATTTATTACTTCTCTTATGTTTACATTAATAATTGAAAATTAATAGAAAACAGCTGATAAATAAGTAAACTCCGATGATTTTGGTAATAATAACGGTATTCGAAGGGTTAATCATAAAAAAACTTGCAATGATCCAAAATAAAAAAGTTATTCAGTTCTCTAGTAATGCTGTTGAAATATTGAGTTCGTCTATACAAAAATCATTCTTTTTAAGATATAATATTTGAAATGTTTAATTCTGAAAGTAAAAGATTTTCTTTTTTAAGTAACATTTCGTGAACACAATTTTACCCTTGAAAAAAGTTTTATTTTATTATGTCCGAGAGGTACAGTTTAAAATATTCGAACTACGAGTCATAAAAACCAAGTACAATTCGAGCATTGTATTGACTGATAAACACTAAATGTTACAGGATGAAATAGGACCACTGTGGTAATAAGATCGCAAGCATTTAGTTCTCTCCGATATTTGATAGTGTTAAGACACTCTTCCGAAAACTCTATTTCGATAAATAAAATCTTCCAATGAATAAAATCTGATGTTATTATATTAAAACACACAGTATTTCACGAAGTTTTAATAAACAAAAGATAGAACAGTTTTATAAACAAGAAACACGTGCTTGTAATTTTTATATGTATCAACTAACTTAACCACACTTTTTAATAGAAACTACAACATGCCTTTTACAGACACGTTCAGAAAAACATATTTATAGTTTTAGACAGTGTGGCGCCATCTATGATCATAAAGTGTATTTATAATAATTGCTTAATAATTTTATTGAAATCTGTCTATGAACTTTAAAAATTATTCATTCTAAAAAAATACACCGTCACTTTTATCCAGAATCCCAACAAATGCAATCCACTTATTAATCTGCTGCACCATATTACAAAAACAAGATGTGCAAAGACAATGGAAATTTAATTTTGATATAACCACTGCTATTTAAGTCCATAGAGGTATCCGAAGGCTCAATATTTATGGCTTTTTTCTAAATACCGATTTAGTCTGATAGCTCAATACCTAAACAATTTGCTAAGTTTAATTAGTTTTCCCTGTAAGATCAGCAATATGTAGCAAGGCATCATAAATAAAATAGGAAAAATCATAATCAGATGTAAATTTTTTGTGGATAGAAAAAAATCCAATAAAAAGAGTAAACATGTATTTTATTTTTCTCTAATGATGCATGAGCAGTAATCTGTCTCATTTTTATTATTATTAATTAGAAATGCATTATTAAGATGTATTATATCAATAATTTGGATAATATCATTACTTTGAATTACATTATTATCGGGAAGTTCATTATTAATGTGAATGACCGCGTTTGGCACCAGGCATTGTTAAGTAAATTATCTGCCTACGGTCTCCCAACGAAACTGCGCCAATGGCTCTTGAGCTTTATGCAAGATCGCTCCTTACATGTGGCAGTTGACGGTATTTCTTCTGATGCGTTTAAAACTAATGCCGGGGTCCCCCAGGGTTCCATCCTGTCCCCCACCTTATTTCTTTTACACATCAACGACCTCTTGGAAACCACCACAAACCCCATTTACAGTTTCGCAGACGATAGCACACTTGTCTCAACTTTCACATCATATCGATCACTTTCGGTGAATGATACAAATAGACTCAGGCAGGAACAGGTTGATTCCATTAATAGAGATCTTAAAGCAATCGTCCAGTGGGGAACCAACAATCTTGTTCAGTTCAACGCCCAAAAAACACAAAGTGCCACGTTTTCCAAGAAAGTGAATTCCTCAAATCATCCCATCACAATGTCCGAAAATACCCTTGAACTAAGTCCCTCCATCTCGATTTTGGGAGTCACGGTGTCCAATGATATGTCTTGGCATAACCATGTTGCTAACATCGCAGAGTCGGCAAGCCAGAGGCTAGGTTTTCTGTGGAAAGCCAGAAAGTTTTTTACTCCTGATCAACTGTTGACGACGTACAAGGCTCAAATCCGACCTCTACTGGAGTATTGCTCGCACATTTGGGGTTCAGCACCAAGGCATTCTCTTCGTCTTCTAGATTCCATTCAGAAAAGAGCCATTCGCTTGATAAACAACTCAACTCTCACAGATACCCTTCACCCTCTAGAACATAGAAGAAGAGTTGCAGAACAGTCATTGATCTACAGATATTTCCATGGCAGATGCTCCAGAGAAATAAAAACTCTTGTACCACCATTAGCCACATTCGGCCGAAGAACTCGGCACGCTGATCAGTCTCACCCATTTACTTTCAAGATTGACACTACAAGGACCAATCTTCATCAAGAATCCTTTTTTCACAGGGCTGCTACGGAATGGAATAAGCTTCCAAAATCAGTTTTTCCAGAGAACTATGACCTGCAACTTTTTAAAAAGCGTATCCACAATCATCTTTCTATAATCCCTTCCCCTTCTAATAGTCACAGTGCGGGCCGTCCGCGGCCCACACGATAGGTCTACCCTTTTTGCGACTATTTTCATAAAAAAAAAAAAAGAATATCGTCAATATTAAGCAATTTGTTAGATTTATTATTTACCTTAAACGGTCTACAAAAAGCCATTTTACAAATATCACAAAAAAAATAAAACGCAAACAATAAAAAATATTAAGAACCAGCGCGCGCTAATGTTTTAAAACATTTAAACCTTAACCCTAACCCCTTTTCAATTAAACACCTGCAAGCTAGATAGTCGACCAATAATTTGATAAATACTTATTAGCGACGTTGATATTTAAAAATAAACTGTGTTACCCGTAGCATATAAAAAGAGGTAGCCCATATGTTTTGCTAAATTTATTGGTATTACTTAGTATAGAATAAAGCGCAGTGTCCCGGTAAAATCATCTTTTTTAAACTGTGATTGGAAAGACTATACGTACATACAAAGGTTATGCTAGGTTAGGTTTTATGTGAGTGGGGCATAGGATCGATTCTCCTCTACGGCCTCCCTTAATGGGTCTATTGCGGTTCACCCCTAGAGGTTTCAGTTCACCTCACAATCCAGCTAAATATCAAAGCAAAGCAAAAAAGCAAGACGAAAATTATGATTTTTGAAAGAGAATAAAGCATGACAAACTGTGAGTTGCTAATTGGAGAATAAAAATTGGAACAAGTAAAAAAGTTTATATACTTTGGTATAAGGTTTACAAGAGAAGAAAAGTATGACTGTAATATTGAGCGAAGGATGTTGACTGGGAAACAAATGATTAGGGCGCTGTATAACTTTATCACCAGCCAGAAAGTGTCAAAAAATGCACGACTGGCTCTGGTCGTTAAACTTATTTGTTACAAAAAAAGCATAAAAGTAAGATCAGTTCTGTAAAAATAAGTAGTCTAAGAAGTATAGCCGAAGTGACTATGGATAAAGTGGGGAGTAGCGAGATAAGGTGGTGTAAAAAAGATGTGGTTACAAAGGTATATAAAGGAATGCTTAGATAGTTAAGACTCGGAAGGAGGATGGGTAAAAGAAGATAGTCGAAACAGATTTATAAGACGGGTTTAAACTGGCAAGTCGGTATAGATTGAGCTGGGCAAACGTATCTTGATTAGATCATAATTGTTTTAAAGAAAGTCCATGTCAAGTAGTCCCTGCAAGTGACGAGCATGTATAAAAGCGCTGATAAAAGTAGAAGAAGCAAAAAACGTGTTTTAGAACCGTTGTAAGTGGAAAAAAGTGGTCTTTGTCTACCTCTACGGAAAAAAGGCTTAAATGTATGTATGTATGTAGTATGTTTTTGCTGTGGTAAAGTTATAGCTTTACAGCTAAAAAACAGGTTTCTATAGTTTAAACACAGGATTGTGAGTAGTCTCAAAAGTATAGCTGAAGTTACTCTGATTAATAAGGTAAGAAATAGTGTAATAAGGGAAAGATGTGGTGATAAAGAAGATGCATTGTGAATAATCGTGGGACACATATTCGACTTCAAGCTTTTTAACCGCAACAACTTCTATATACGCTATTGGAGCTGGAATTACCGCGGCTGCTGGCACCAGACTTGCCCTCCATTTGATCCTCGTTAAAGGGTTTAGAATGTACTCATCTTGATTACGGGGCCTCGAATAAGTCCCGTATCGTTATTTGTCGTCACTACTTTTCCGCGCCTGCTGCCTTTTTTGAATTTGGTAGCCCTGATTCCCCGTTACCTGTTAGAACCATGGTAGGCGCAGAACCTATCATCGACAGTTGATAAGGCAGACATTTAAAAGATGCGTCGTTGGTGCAAGACCGTGCGATTAGCTTAAAGTTATTCAGAGTCACCAAATTGTACGATGACGAGCGTGAGCCCGCCACCGATTGGTTTTGATCTAATAAAAGCGCTCTTTCCGATCGTAGCTCTGTGTGCATGTATTAGCTCTAGAATTACCACAGTTACTTAAACTTGTATGGAATTGCATCGAATCCTTAGAGTACCTTGGTGCAAACAACAGGGTGATCCTACTGTGGGTACCTGGGCACCAGGGGGTGGAAGGAAACGAAAAAGCCGACACCTTTGCAAAACAGGGGGCCGAATCTGCGTTCACTGGACCAGAACCGGTTTTTGGAGTCACCACAAGTGCCGCCAAAACAATTATTTCGGACTGGGCGGAGAGGAAAATACTCACGTACTGGTCCGACATACCAGGGCTAACCCACTCGAAGGCGTTTTTACCGTTACAACCCTCGAGAAACACAACTAAGCAGATCCTAGAATGGAGCAGAAATGACCTGCGTATTCTAACAGGACTGCTTACGGGACACTGTCGTCTAAGATACCACCTCAGAAAGATAGATCTGAACCAACAAACGGACTGTCGGTTCTGCTGTGTGGAAGACGAAACTGCTGAACATGTACTATGTTCATGCCCCGGCCTGGGAAGAATAAGGTTCAACATATTTGGTTACACTAACCTAGAACCTACCGATTTTAAAAAAATCTCACCCTATACAACCATGAACTTCGTAAGAAGGGCTGGATTGTGCGGTGAACTGTAGCCTCTAGGGGTGAGCCACAATAGACCTACTAAGGGTCGCGGTGGAGGGGCGACCACGCCCCACTCAAATGAATCCTAACCTAACCTAACCTACCACAGTTATCCAAGTAATTGTGGGTACAATCTAAGGAACCATAACTGATTTAATGAGCCTTTCGCGGTTTCACCTTAATTTGGCTTGTACTGAGACATGCATGGCTTAATCTTTAAGACAAGCATATGACTACTGGCAGGATCAATCAGGGAGATTAAAGACAGAATTGTAAGTAGTCTTAGAAGTATAGCTGAAGTGACTCTTATTAATAAAGTAGGTTATAGTTAATTAAGGGACCGGTATTGGTTGGAATAAGCAAACAAATCTCGATCAGATCTAAAAACTTTTAAGAAATTAATTCGAAATTGTTTTTAAGAGTACCAGCAATCTACGAGCATGTATAAAAGCGCTGATAAATTTAGCAAAAGAGAAAGGTGGGAAAGGAAGTTGTTTCTGCCTACCCCTACGGGAAACAGGCATGACTATATGTGTTTGTATGTATGTATGAAAGTACAGCGATCTTATGTTACATAATATATACCTTTTATAAAGTAGTCTGGTTGGGCATCGTCTACCTTTTTTGTAAATAATTTTTAGTATGTTATTTTAGAATTTTAGGCAAGGTTTTTCATGAGTTTACATATAGTGCTCTCCAAACCAGTATTCCATGTCTAAAAAGTGAAACCACTAGCGATTTATTTACCACTATCAACTTATTTCTTTGGTTTATTTTACATTTTGCAGTCGTAAGTTTATAAAATTTACATTTATTTTTGCGCTCTATTTTTTACTACACAGCAACTACGGTAGCTGTTTTTATCAATTTTTAAAAATTTAAACAAAATTAATAATCTGACGTGTATTCTGCTAACTCTAACATTAAAAATACCGTCCTTTATTGCCTAAGTTATCCGCTGCGTGCGCTGGTGTCCACTTAGGCTTCCCCTGCCTTGACTTCGCTCGAAGCGAATAAGATAAAAATTAAAATTATTTCTAAGACCTAAAACAAAATTGTAATGTTGAACAAAATAAATTATGATGTAAATAGCAGAGAAATTTATGGTATGCGACACTTGTGCGGTATGTTGCCTTCTGTACTTTGAATCACAGCATTTATGCATCTAGGCATGCTTCTAATTAAATTTTAAATGAAATCTTAATAAACTTGATTAAGATAATCGATTACTTTCCCAGCCATATTTTAACCATATCTTTTTTATTCAAAAATAATAATAATAAAACATGTGCCAATAATTTTATTTAAAAATTCTGTTATTCCCATTTTTTCTTGATAAAAGCAGCGCTACTGTCATTTAGATGCATCCCTATATGTTGAAAAAAAAAATCTATAACCTACTTTATTTCCTTATATATCCCCATCCATTGCAACCCTACATTCAAAATCAAACTTAATATATCTTTCGCCAATCTGTTATTTCTACAGACCTTTACAAACTCCTGATTTTGAAATGCAAATTGAAATTACAGAGTTCTTTACGAAGCAAAAAAAGAAAAATGGGATAAAACACAATCGGCTAAAATCTAGGTACTGGATAGAGAAGGTCAGTAGCTGTTGAATAACCACAAATTACTTTGTACTTAAAAAAGAATATTATCAACCACTATAATTAAAGCATTCAAAAACGTTTTACAAAGGATAAAGAGACAGGAAAAGAAATCATTTATTAGAAATAATTTTGCTATTGCTATTTATTTTTATTACAATTACGATCACAAAAACAATTTATTTACAATGACAAAATGACAAAACATAATCTAGTTCCATCACTTATATATTACCATTACAGTAAAAGCTCCATATTCGCGGGGTATACGTTCTGTTTATATGTTGCGAAAATAGAAACCGTAAATATGGAGTGCTAATTTGTATGAGATTATAAGAGATACGTTCCAAGGTTTCAAAATAAAAAAAATAAAATTAATTTAATCAAAGTTTTTTACAATATATTTTAAAGCTCATTTTCCAGAGCTCTTTGAAGCCTTTTCTTCAATGGAATGCGAATACAACCTTCGCCTTGCGATTCAAGCAACTCTTGAATGCCGCTAAATTCTATTTGCTTGATGCCCTCTTGTTCTATTCCATTGGCAACTTGAGCAATGTTTGCGGTTAAAGTTTGAATTTGCGCAGAATCTTTATCATTTCCGACAGTCACACCAGACCATAGCTTTTTCCCACGTGTTTTAATGTGTATGGTTTAAGTTCTTTCAATGAATCATTTAGGATAACAATTCAACTTGCAATGTTAAAATTTTTCCGGCATTGCATCACATTCATGATGTCCAGTATGATTTTAAAGGTTCGTCTGATGTAAAAGAGCTTGAATGCCTGAATTATACCTTGGTTTATGAGTTGAGACAAAGCAGTTGTGTAAGAAGGTAAAAATATCACCTTTATATTTGGACGCATAGTTTTAAGCTCACGAGGTTGACCTGAAGCATTGTCCAAAACTAGAACGGCCTTAAGTCTTAATTATTTTTTTTCAATTAAGTCTCAACAGCAGGAACAAAACAATTCTGGAACCAGTCAGAAAAAATAGCACTTGCAACCCACGCTTTCTTATTTGCACGCCAAAACACTGACAGGTTGTCCGAATCCGAATCCTTTCAAGACTGAATCCGCGAATAAAAAAGTTTTTAGTAGCGGATACAGGAACTTGGTCACAATTTTTTAACCCACGAATAGTTAAAACGCGAATAAGAGAACCGTACATAAAGAGATTTTACTGTATTTAACTGTATATACAGCGTGTCCCAAGAAATGTACCCACCCTAAATAACTGCAAAGGTAATAATTTTCTAAAAAAAATGGTGAAATACGTCGAACTTGATTTCAAAAATACACATTTCACACCTCTGTCCTACACAATCAACCCCTTAAAAAATTTAAATTGCAAGAAGGATCAAGTGATTTTTGAATTCTCTTTACAGTCGTCTAATTAATTTAAAATTTATCAATGGGTTTGTGGAAATAACTGTTTTAGTAATTTTGGATTTTAAAAATAAAAACACGAAATTAAAATGATCGCTTATAACCTCAACAAATGATTGTTAAAATTACCCAAATATACGACACAGGATAGCAACTAATTGTTATCATGTTTAAGTACTTAGTAAGAGTTTTTTTAACAAAAAACTTATCTTTTTCGTTTGACTGTCGATCAATAAATTATTAATATTCTTAAGTATTTCAAATCCGTTCCATGCTCGTGCAACAAAATTTGAGGTTCATCAGAGAATAGAAATTGTAAGAATTTATTTTAAAAATGATTAACGTGCTAGAGCCACAGTCAAATTCAATAATAATCATTCAAATAAAAACAAATGAATGGGGCACTGCATAGCTTTATAAACACCCAGAAAGTGTCAAAAAAGGCACGTCTGGCTGTGCATAGAGGTGTGTTGGTTCCCACACTTATGTATGGTAGTAAATGTTGGGTTTGGCAGAAGAAGCATAAAAATAGGATTAATGCGGAGATGAGTAGTCTGAGAATTGTATAGCCGGAGTGACTCGGTTGGATAAAGTAAAAAATAGTGAGATAAGAGAACGCTGTTGTGTAAAAGAAGATGTGGTTACAAAGATAGATAAAGGAATGCTTAGATGGTTTGGACACGTAGAAAGGATGGATGAAAGAAGGTCGACAAAACAAATTTATAAGGCGAGTGTGAATGGACAAGTCGATAGAGGTCGATCTCGGAGAACATATCTCGATCAGATCAACATTGTTTTGAAGAAAGGCCAGGTCAAGAGTACCAACAACCGACGAGCATGTATGAGAGCACTGATAAAAGTAAAAGAAGCAAAAGATGTGTGTAAGAACCGTAGCAAGTGGAAGGAAGTGGTCTCTGCCTACCCCTATGGGAAAAAGGCGTGACTTTATGTATGTATGTATGTAAAAACATTGGTCATCGGTGGTATGTTTTAAAAATGATGAATAAATTTATGAAAACGTGTTCTGTGGAAAACAGACTACACGAACCTATGTGACCGATCAGGAATGAAGCAGTCGAGGTGGCAGTTTGAAGTCACTTGCAGATGGAAAGTAGCTCGGGCTTCTGGTGTACCGCAAAGTAGTGTTTATCGAATTTTAATGTCCCACAATTTTTATCCATTATAAAATACGATTGGTACAAGAATTAAACGAAGATGATCACGACCGTAGACTTGAACTCTGTGAGATTTTTGTAGATCTAATAAAGGGTAATGCCAATCTGCTATACAATACATGTTTTTCAGATAAATGTACGTTTTATTTAAATGGTAAAAAAAAATAGACAAAATTGCAGGTATTGGAGTAGGTATCTACATTTATTAGTTAAAAGTCATACCCAAAGGCATTAGAAATTAATTTTATTTAAAAGAAAACAAATCGGTACATATTTTTTGTAATATTATTATCATTGACCTGTTTTGGAAGAAATCCAAGAGCTTGAGTTATGACAACGTTACAAATATAAAAAGACAATAACACACGACCACGTTTAAGTTAAAATACCAGTTTTATGGGTTGATTTACAACAATTTGATGACATTTGGTTGGAAAATAACTCATGTACCCGTACTCCGACAGGAATAACTAAAGCCGCAGGCTGCGCGAAGTTGAGAGAGAAAGAACATGCGATAACATTGTTTGCCATGTCGCCTTGTGTAGCGGGAATTCTGCCGTTCCATCTAAATTTTGATTTGTTCAGATATCGGTTAGCATTGCTGTAGCCAACTCTTTGTCGTTTTGGTATGTGAATAAACAATTGTTTTTTTGGATAACTTTGTCATTATTTATTTGGTTTCATCTCTTTTTGGCTTGCATTCTTTAAAATTAAAAAAAAATTGTGGGGTCATGGGACCCCCGTAAGAAACGAAGTTCCTTACGTTTTTCAAATTCAACTTCAAATGTAATTCGAAATACATACATACATATAGTCACACCTTTTTCCCGTAGGGGTAGGCAGAGACCACTTGCTACGGTTCTTACACACATCTTTTGCTTCCTCTACTTTCATCAGTGCTCTCATACATGCTCGTCAGTTGTTGGTACTCTTGACCTGGCGTTTCTTCAAAACAATGTTGATCTGATCAAGACATGTTCGCCGAAGTCGACATCTACTGACCTGTCCATTTACACTCACCTTATAAATTTATTTCATCAATCTTTCTTTATCTATTCTTTCTACGAGTCCAAACCATCTAAGCATTCCTTTATCTATCTTTGTAACCACATCTTCTTTTACACAACAGCGTTCTCTTATCTCACTATTCTTTACTTTATCCAACCGAGTCACTCCGGCTATACTTCTCAGACTACTCATCTCCACAGCATTAATCCTAATTTTATGCTTCTTCTGCCAAACGCAACATTTACTACCATACTTAAGTGTAGGAACCAACACACCTTTTTTGATACTTTTTGGCTGTTCACAAAGCTATACAGTGCCTTATTCATATTTGTTTTCTCTTCGCTTAATGTCACTGTCATATTTTCCATCTCTCGTAAACTTTGAACCCAGGTATACAAACTCATTTACTTTTTCCATTCTTTCTTCCTTTATCAGAACTTTACAGTTTGTCATGCTTTCTTCTCTTTTAAAAACCATTACTTTTGTTTTGCTTACATTTATTTTCATCCCTTTGATTTTCAGGCCATTATGCATAACATTTACCATCGGCTGCAGTTTCTTTTCAGATGACGCTAATATAATTTGATCATCGGCGTAAAGAAGGCATATGATGATCAAATTATTCATTTTTAATCCATATGCACTCTCTTTAAAATATTTTAAACAATTGTCCGTGTATAAGTTAAACAGTTATGGCGAAGCCACACATCCCTGTCCAACACATTTTTCGATGTTAAACCAGTCCGTGTGAGCTTTGTTTATCCTGACACAAGTAGTGGAACCCTCGTAAAGTGATTTTAGTGCTCGTATTAAACTACTGCTCATCCCATACATAGACAATGTCGACCACAATGCACTTCTCACCACTTTTTCATAGGTCTTTAAAAGCACAATAGACCTTTTGACTTCTGGCCAAGAATTTATTGACTATACCACGTTATGAAAAGACCTGATCCATACATCTTCTTCTAAATCCTGCTTGCACATCCCATATCATGTTCTAAGTTTCATTCGTTACTCTTTTTACTAATTTACTAATATTAATCGTTATTAAAACTTGAAATGTCCAAAATATTTTAAAAATCCACTTTATTGACACACAACAGGGACATTTTTAAATAGTGAGTCATACACAAAGGTTAATAAAGGCCTTATCCGTCGTAGGTACTTTTAATATACCTACAAAGTAGCAATACTCGTACCTGTTTGTTTTATATTGAAAGGGTTTCTACTCAAGTAAAATCTGCATAAAAGAAACTATTTATTATGATGGGTAGCGATAATATACGACAGAAATTTTATTGGAACATAATATAACCCTTTTAACAATAGGACAACTCACGTCCTCATACATAAAGGGTTACTACAAGGTTCTTACAAAAAAATAACAGGACTCTGTTTTCATGGCATTTTCGTCTCACAGACTTATGGGATATGATCGGCAATCAACTGGATTATTAACTTCAACTACCAAATAACCCAGTTTACCTTTATAATCGAATTTAAAAAGCCATAATTATTTAATTTTAAGCATTTCGTAAAAAGTTATCTAACTATAAGAAACCGCAGCGGACCCGTTCATTATTAAATAACTTATTTGTACATTTTAGTTCAAAACTGTAGTCACATTTTCCTGACTATTCCAAGTATTCTCATCACGTGAGTGTTACACACTCGTACACACAGCTTCTTTATTTTTATTGTATAGACAAGCAGAGAGGTATTAACCTTTTAAAAAAGAATTTTTTTAAACTGGTGAGGAATGTCAAAACTTATCCAATAAAAATGTAAATGCAGCGGTTGCATTTTCGAAACTGGAATACTAGAAAATTTATTTAACTTGTGAACGTAGTTGTTCTGCCAAGAATAAAACCGGATCCAAAGGACAAGAGACATAGAAAATTTGTGAGTCGGAATAAAGTGAGTCAGCAATTTTAAACGGTTTGAGATGCAATTCAAGCAAATAGTTTGCATAAGAAAATACAAATTTCCGATAAAAGGTATGGTTTTGAAGCTTACCAAGCAGGAACATTTGTAAAATAATAGGATACACTAAATCGTAAGAGATTACTTTGATGTCAAATGTGAAAGCGTATTTTAACTATTTTTATCTTGATTAAAACCTAAAACTTGAATAAAATTTTTAAAAGTTTTTATTTTTAAATAAAAATAATATAAAAATATTGAAAATACCAGAGTTTTAAGTTTATAATACAAACAAATTGAGTATGTACGTACTTTCTGAAATCCTTTTATACTTTTTAATGATTGAAAAACTATTAATTATTAAAACTTTTTCCTTGTTCTATGATAAGTTATCAGCTACTATAATTAATTTAAGAAGAGAAACCTGCGCCCATGCTGCGTCTAAAAATCTTTTTTATTATTAAAACTTCTTTTCTGCCAACCCCTTACTGTCCGTGCCAGCCACCATCTTCTTCTTCGTTGTGCCGTATCCGCTTAGTGAACGTTGGCTATTATCATAGCAATCGAGACCTTGTTAACAGCCGCTCGGAAGAGTTCACTAGACGTTTTGCCGTACCACTGTCGTAGGTTTTTTAACCATGATACTCTTCGCCTCCCTGGTCCCCTCCTACTGTTCACCTTACCCTGGATAATGAGTTGGAGTAATGCATATTTCTCATTTCGCATGATGTGTCCCAGATATGTAAGTTTTCTTACTTTAATTGTCTTCATGAGTTCTCTGTCTACTCCCGACTTTAAGCATCGGGATTATGGCATAAAACTATCAGTATAACGAGGTAAACTCTTTACATATTACAGCACACATATTACGTAAACATCAAGGCTAGAATATTCGGGGTATTTGATCACAAGCCAGAGGTCATCTTTATTTGACTCGCCCCAATCAACCTAGATGAAAGATGTTTTAATGGACGAATGGAATTTAGGTAACAGATATTTCCATGGCAGATGCTCGAGAGAAATAAAAACTCTTGTACCACCATTGGCCACATTCGGCCGAAGAACTCGGCACGCTGATCAGTCTCACCCATTTACTCTCAAGATTGACACTACAAGGACCAATCTTCATCAAGAATCTTTCTTTTACAGGGCTGCTACAGAATGGAATAAGCTTCCAAAATCAGTTTTTCCAGAGAACTATGACCTGCAACTTTTTAAAAAGCATGTCCACAATCATTTACTTTCTATAATCCCTTCCCCTTCTAATAGTCACAGTGCGGGCCGTCCGCAAAAAAAAAAAAGGTTTTTTGGGAATTTAATAGGATGCCTTTTAAAACGAATGAAATCTATCATTAGATCCAGAGATGGCAATACCAGTTTGCATATTATTCATTTAACCTTTGTAAAAATAAACTGTTTTTAATGACTTGGCTCGAGGCTTGCACATTGAAGAAAAAAGGTTCAAAAAAATATCACAACCAGTTTGGAAACCAAAAGCGACTTACCCAAATCTGGTAGATTTTGTAGTTTGATGCTTGGATGTAGCTTACTGACTAAGTTTGCGTCGAGCTTCAATATTCCACGCTTCTTCAAGTTGGTAAAAATCTGGCTTTAATATCCTTTGTTCGAAAGTTTATTGTTTTGCGATAAAAATAAAATTTGTAGTTTACTTGGGCTCATAAAATTATAAAATCATCACACGCTAACAGCGTCTATACAAAGAAATGGCGAAAAGCAACCTACCCCGACCAATTCATTTTTGTGATGTGTGTATACCTACACATTTATTTTATTAATATTTGACAATTTTATCATTACAACAATTAATATTTTTTTCAAATTTAAAACAGGGCTTGGTAATAATCATTTATAATAATAATCATTTAATTTTCGTAATAATAACAATCTTGAACGGGTCTCACAATTTAAATACCTCGGCGCAGTTATCACAGCAGACAACAACATGAATAAAAAAATTAAGGCACGTTTACAGAGTGGTAATACATGCTAGAGAACTGTTCCAATCAAAAATAATGTCGCGTTCCTCAAAACTAAAATTGTACCATGCTACTATAAGACCAGTAGTCATGTACGGATGTGAAGCGTGGACCCTAACCAAAGCAAACAAAGACGTCCTGCGAACGTTCGAGCGAAATATACTTAGAAAAATATATGGACCAACCTAGGATCGTAGTTCAGGACAATATCGAATAAAAACAAACGCGGAGTTAGAACAATTGTACCAGGGAGATATTGTGAGAGAAGCAAAGTCACAAAGATTGAGATGGACAGGACACGTACACAGTGCATTGGATGACAAAATGCTGAAAATAGCATAGCGGGAAGCACCGACGAGCAGAAGACCACCGGAAAGACCTAAAATGAGATAAACAAACAATGATATGCGGAAGATGGGCATTGAAAATGAACAGGACACAATGCTAGATAGAAGTTAATGGAGGCAAATCGTGCTAGTAGCCAAGACCCACATAAGGTTGTAGTGCTACTTGAAGTAGAATAAGAAGTTTGGTTATAATTATAATTATTGTGCCTTTAAATCTGTAAACAATTATATACTAATAAAAATTAGTTTGTTTCCTTTTGTACTAATTCTTTAAAATTAAATTTTTAAAAAAAATTTATCTTTCTGTAAAATTAATTTTTTTGCCCTCTTTTCATCATTTACAAAGTTTGTATAAACCAAGAACATTTATTGTTACATTTTTCTACTGGAATAACATTAAAATATTGTACAACTTTTTTTTATACATTTATATTCCATTTTTTTTAAGTTTGCTTTATTTTGGTACATACAAAAGTAACGCCTTTCATTTTTACAGGCATTGAAATAATCACCAGACAGTCATTCCTTTCTGATCCAACAGATGCCGTTAGAAACCTCCGGAGACAAGACTCCAGAGTTATTGTGGGGCTCTTTTATGTAGTAGCTGCAAGAAGAGTTCTTTGTGAATTGTACAAACAAAACCTTTATGGAAAACAATACACCTGGTTTTTCATAGGTAAGTATTTAAAGATAGAAAACGTAAAGGTAACTGCTTTAATAAATGAATTGTTTTATTATTTGAAACGTTTGGTAATAATTGTTTTTATTGTTAATGTTATTTGAAAGTGTTAACGAAATGTTTTTTACGTCGAGTACATTGCTGAGTTTACTCGGGTAAGCATTTTACTCTTTTTAATACGCTTGAATTAGTTTCACCTGTATGTTTGTTTTTAACCGACTCTTTGGCCTCGATCTTGCCCTACTTTAAGCGATCAGATTTAATTTAAACTTTGCACACTTGTCAAAGACAACAACAAAATAGCAACCAAACCAGACATTTCGTAGTTGTGAACAGATGAATCGTTGCTTTATGTCGTTCTATAAAGTTAACAGGAGCCTAATTCAGGCCTACGATCACTTTAATGCGAAATACTTTTTAGAGACATATTATTGGCATTATTATAATTTATGTACATGTAACCAAACATATATGGAATCATCTATTATCTTGTGTTCGAACAGATTAATAAAAAAATAAGTAATTGGAAAATCAAGAAAAAGCTTACCAATCCAAATAAATTAAAAAATCACTTTGTGTAAATTAAATAATCAGTATTGCAACCTCTAGCCTTAATACAAACAGGAATTTGACAGGGCATGTTTTCTATAAAGTTATAATATCTACATATAGTTACGCCTTTTATTGCTCGTCGGCTACGGGCACTCTTGACCTTGACTTTCATTACAACAATCTTGATTTGATCGAAATATATTCACCTAAGCCGACCTCTACTGACTTGCCCATTCACTTTCATCTTATAAATATATGTCGTCAATCTTCTTTTCTCTATCTTTTTTACGTTTTTAAATTAATTAACATTTTGTTAATGATTTTTGTAGCTACATTTTTTTACACCACAGCGTTTCGTTATCACACTATTCCTAAATTTCTGGAACTGATTTCTTTCAGAGAGTCCTTTGGGCAGAACTCTTAGTAAAACTCAGTTAAACCTTTTGCGGGCAGCATCCATACCACCGGAAACTGGCACCAAATCGGTTTAATAAAAAACCGACCTATCAGATCTTTTGTGCATAACCCTTAATCTATTCGAGGCCCGGGATTCCCAAAATTCGAGCAAAGTTTATCTGTTTTCTGGGGGCCAGGTTTCTGACATCAAAGAGCTTTAGGAAGGCCCCTTCATAAACTTTAGCCTCTTGCAGAAAAGCGCTGGGCATTCGCAAAGCAAATGTTCTGCAGTTTCAGCGAAGTTCTCGCAGTAGCGGCAACTATCACTCTCTTTTTTGTCCATCTTTTTTAGGTGATACCTTAAAGGGCAGTGTCCAGTGAGGTTTTCTGTTACCAGTTTCAAGTCTTTCTTGTCCAACTCGTGAAACTGTTTAGCTTTTATGGGCAAAAGGCTTTTTAGTCTTTTTGCTTTTCTTTGTCCTGGCACGTTATGCCAGTGAGATTTTATTTCATCTGTTTCTTAGCGTCGAACCTAACCCACTGAGGTATTATCTATATGAATTGGTACATTTAACCTCTTAAGGTCCCTACATTGGTTCCTTATTAATTACTTATTTAAATATTGGTTTAGATATCCATTTATTTATCCAGTTATTTACTCACTTATTTAGTCACTTATTTAATCATGAATTTAAATAACTAAATTCTCTTATGGCGATTCAAATCTCTTAACTTATACTCAATCTCATTATTAGTTTGCAAAAACCAAAATACATCAGCCAGTGACAGCTTTAAAATTAAAATAATTTAACCAAACTGCCAGGACCGGCTCTTTCAACCCGATATTATATATAAATAAAAAATGTCCATTACAACGAATCAAATTTTATTTTGCTCTTAAGAAATGTCTCTGAGGCGACACCTCTTGTAAGAAAGACGCACTGGCACTTTTACTTGCTAGAAAGCGGTACGTTATTTATCAGAATTCTTAATTTCTATTAAAAAATGGAGTTATGTGCTTGCACCAATGCCCTCTAAAAGAAACGTTGCTGGACCTCCTAAATGACCAACCATTGAAAGGCTATTATCCAGAAGCACGCAATGTTTATTATTTACTGACGAGTTTGCAGTGAATACAAAATGCAAATAAACACTCACTACATGAAACCAACAATAAATTGTAATAAGCTATTAAAAGCGTTGTAATCGACCTCGTTTCATAAATAAGATAATTCCCAATTGTAGCTTTTAGCAAAATAGTTAAAACAGACAAAAAAACATGAAAAAATAATCTTTTAAATGTTTTAAAAAAATTTGTGAAGATAATTTAGAAAACAAATAAGGGAAAGAGAAAAAAATAAAAAAAACCCACTCATTACAACTATATTCAAGATTTATTTGAAAACGATTATTTGTGTTTATTTATATAAACAGCACTTTTATGCAAATCTTTGATATACCTTGTGTTGTAAGGGAGGAAATTCTTATTTCGTTACTTGAATTATGGGCTACCCTATTTGATGATAACCCGACAGCTTTCCGGCCAATCTCAGTCAATCTACGAGCCTGGTTAGAGTTTAAAAACAAATAAAAGTTAAAACTTAATTTGGGCGTCAGGATTTAATTTTATCCTTTTACAAAAGCCCCCTTAGCACATTTCTTTTCCTAAAATTAATCAAGGATGCTCCAAGCAGTAATAAAATAATTTTTTGGTTTCTTAAAGAAATTCCTTTGAGTTAATTGAAAAGTATAAAAATATTGCTAATAAAAATTTTTTTTTGGAAGTATAATAAATCAGATTTTAAATTAAATTTTATTACATATAATAAAAATCAACAAAAACAATATTTTAGATAATAATATAATTTTAAGTTAAGTTTTTTTTATCAGTACACCAGTGCTAAATATATTTAAATTATTTTTTATTTTAAAGAAAATTTAATAAATACCGTTTTTTAATTCAGCTATTAATAAATTAATAAACGTTCGGAAAAATGTAAAATTGTTTTATTTTGCTTGGAGGAAATAAAATATCATAAGACGTTTCTAAATATTATTTATTTAAAAAAATATTGTGACGAAAAAGCAGTGTATAACTTTTAAAAAAACAAGCATGGTAATTTCTTGTAAAGCGATAAAAAGTTTTTTACAATTAGGAAGGCATTTGCAAGTATAAAATTTTAATTTAATTTTTCATTGACATAGAAAGGTACTTTATTTAAAAATTTTAAATTCTGATTTTGTGTTTCGTAAACACAAAAAAAAAATAATAATTAAATAAAAAATAATTAAATTTAATTGTGCATTAAAAATATACGAAAGAGAAGTTTCGTTAATTATTTGGCAGTGGTATAGGTACCACATTTTTAAAAAAACAACATTAAAAAAGTAAGATTTTAAAATATTTCTATTAAATTAATCTATTTTAGGGTATATTTATCATTTACAAAAAAAATATTAAGGAGAGATAACTGGTTCAATTGTTGTTTTTTAGTTTAAAAGTACAAAATACCATTATTGACATGTTTTTCAAATTTATTTTTAAAAGTAATGATGTATTTTTTTTAAAGCTAAATAAATAACATGCAATCAAAAAAAAATTATTATTTGAATCATTTTTATTAATTTTCAAAAAGATAAAAAAAAATGTTGAATTAAAATTAAATATTAATTAAAATAAATATCTAATAATAATAATTATTTTTTAAGGTTTTTGGGGGTGTTTTTTAGGGTTGTTTAAAAAAAAAAGTGGATCAATAATTTTTAAAATGAAATTTATAAATATAATATTAATGTTACGAATCGCGACAAACATCTTAAAGACCATTTAAAAAAGTTCAAGCGCATTCGCCAAAATCGAGCATTCTAGATTCGCGTGTCTTTTTTTTTTTATATGTTCTGGTTCCCACGAAAAGGGATATCCTGTAATGTTCAGAGAACATCGTGGAAACTAAGGGAAAGAAGGTAGGAGTTGGTGTTCTTCTTAAATTTCTGGAGGTTGTATGCCTCGGGGAACACCTCCCTAGGCAATGAGTTCCAAAGCCTCGCAATTCGTTGGATGAATGAGTCTTTGGAAAGTGATGTTCTGCAGGTCTCCAAAGTTACCACGAAGGGGTGTGAAGACTGCACTTGACGGGTTAATTTTGAAGAGACTGCCAAAGGAGGAACGATTGTTGATATTTCAGAAGAGCATCGCCCATGAAAATATCTATAAAATAGAGACAAATCGCCAACTTTTCTACGGTGTTCCAGACAAGTGAGCGAGTTTGTAAGCGAGGCATCACCGACGAGACGAATTGCCCTTTTTTGGACAGAATCCATTAGCTTCAGAATATGTTTAGGTACCCCACTCCAAATATGGGAACAGTATTCCAGTACAGGTCGGATCTGTGCCTTATAGATCATAAGCAGCTGACTGGAGGTGAAATAGCTCTTGGCACGAAACAAAAAACAAAGTTTTTGGGATGCACTTTTGGCAATGGACCTCACGTGATTTTTCCAGGAAAGGTTATTGCTGATAGTAATACCAAGCATCGATATAGATGACTTCAGTGGTATGGTTACTCCTGACAAAGTTATGTTAGGCACAGTGAGATCAGCTTTTCTAGAGAAAAGACATGCTTGTGTTTTGTTTGCATTGAATTCTACCAAGTTATTGGATCCCCATTCGAGAAATCTTGCTAAGTCCATATTTATATTGTTAACATTTCTTCCTCGTTCATTTCTGGTTTCACGGGCTGATATAGGGGCCCTGGAAGAGAAAAAGGTATGGAGGGTACTATCATCGGCAAAGCTGTGTACGGGACATGAAGTTGCTTTTAACAGGTCGTTGATGTGAAGTAAAAATAGTGTTGGTGCTAGAATGGATCCTTGCGGAACACCAGCATTTATGAGTAGAGTGTCAGATGAAATTCCATCGACCACTACATGAAGAGACCTGTTTGAGAGAAAACTAGCAAGCAGAGAACACAGCTGAGGAGGCAAGCCATAAGAGGAGTCCTTGGCGAGGAGTCCCTGGTGCCAAACTCGATCGAACGCCTTGGAGATATCTAATGCCACAGCTAAAGTTTCTCCATACTTTTCAATAGATAGCTGCCATATATGTGAGACGTATGTGAGCAGGTCACCAGTTGATAATCTGATGGCGAAAGCCATATCATTGATCATTGATAATTCCTGAGTCTTCCAGATATTTCATGAGCTCGATGTTGATGGATTTTTCCATGACCTTTAAATTAATAGATAGCAGTGCGATAGGTCTGTAGTTGCTAGGTAGGATCTTTTTGCCTTTTTTAGGGACTGGCTGTACTCTTGCAATTTTTCAATTGGACGGAAATACTCCCAAATTGTAAGAGTGGAAATTTGAGGAATGTTTCATGACGTTACATAAAAACAAGTATCGGCCGCGGGAGTTAGTTGATGACAGTAGGTTAATTAATAAAAAACTGGTTGATGATTAATGAATATTCGCCACTAACTCTCCCAGCTGCTCAGTAGGGCGTGGGTACGGTTTACATAAAGTCAAATTTTATATTGGATTGTTATCAATACAATCAGAACAATTTTATGGTGCGCCACTGATTATCTGGCCAGTAAAAGTCAGAACCCACCCTGATAAAAGGGACGGACCGCTGCACTAAATGGATAAAACTCCAATGTACTTCCTCTGTAAATAACCATTTGTTACCTAATAGTACCTGAGGTTAAATAGTTAAGAAATGATAGCCAATAAAATTATAATTTAATTTATTCACAAAATAATACCCTGTGTTTACAACGGCAAAATATCCCTAGATTTGGTTTGGAGTAGTAGTATACTTTTATACTAATCCAGTACCTTCGTACCTTGTACAAGTTTAAACAAGTTCTGTACCAGGTGGCAACAATGTAGCCGCCCAAGAACCGCCCATCCTCCCCAGCGCCCCGCAGCAGTACAACACGCGCTATATATATATATATATATATATATATATATATATATATATATATATATATATATATATATATATATATATATATATAAATACAAATACAAATACAAATACAAATACAAATACAAAAATTTATCAAAGTCGTTATAATACCTACTATATTTTTGATTTGCTTGTTTTCTAGAGTAGTTTAAAAAAAACAATTGTTTTTTTGTACCTTTATAAAAAAAATAATTTATTTAGGCAACTTTTTTGTAAATAATAAATTCGGCTTGACATGGACTAATCTATAAAAACAAGCTTTTAAAAACATTATATTTTTGATGTTATGTGGCTGAAAATATTGTGGAGCCCACTTTCAAATAATTACCGTTCTTTTATTTTAAATTTAATTTTTTAAATTGCATAATTTTTTAAAAAAATAAATAGTATAGTATTTTCGGATATTTTATGGAAGATTAATTTTTTTATTAAGATATTTCTGACTGTCTTCGGCGAACATACACGCCCTTAACGTCGAAACTAGTTTTCTTTTTATTAACAAAAAACCTACACCGAAACATATTGCATTTTTTTTGTCGATGCCATTTAAAAGTGAAGAAGAGCTTGGAATACGCGAGGGCTGCGGTCCCAATCGTATTAAATTTTCCCCGACATAACCCCAGAATAGCCCCTTGTTTATTTAATGTATATGACACGATATTCCATTCTTCGAAAAACAATTTTTTTTTCTCTCGGATCGGTCTCACTGAGCCAATAAAATTGTGCGAAGCATGAAGCTCAACCTCGATAGATCGAAAGCATCATACATTGTGTTTGGTAAACCATTGAATTATTAAAGAAAAAATATCTTGGAACAACGCACTTATTGTTTTGTATGTCAACAATTGTGCTTTTATGTAACCGCATTAAACATTCAGATCCCAGTCCAATAACAACAAATTTTATATACGAAAATGTGTATTTATGGCTATGGCAACTGAATATAAAAAAAAAGGTGGTTATAGTCTTGTCTTTGTGTTTCTTTGAACTAACGTAGCTTGAACTTATGAAAGTAGCCAAACAAATAAAACTCAAAAATAGTTGTGGTTTCAACAGATCAATTGTTAACAACAATTAAATTTTTTTTGATTACAATGATCAATAATCATTTGTTATTAACAATATTTAATTATTATAACCAATGCTCGATTATTACTACCAATAATTTTTCACTGTTATAACCTCTTCAATGCTATTCTTTTAATACTGACACAAGTTTAAAATTCTCCAATTCCTATTTTTGTTTTCCAAACTATGAAATATAAAATATTTTCATATTTTTTATACAAATAATCCTTACATACAATACTGTTCATACTGTTCAGCATGAAAGTAGCACTTCTTCCCTGTATGTTTCTGTCCGATATTGCTTCGTCTAGTGTTCCTTATTTAAAAAAATTTATTTTTAGGTATTTGTATACGTTGCTTTGTTTGATAATGTCCTGTTGCTAGATGTAGGTCTTCTTGCTGTCCTTCTGTGCACATATACTCAGTTTTTGTAATGTTGACATCCAGAACCCATTTTCGATGAGCTTTTGGCTCATATATTTTATGTCATCTATATCTTGTGAAATAGATAATTGGTCATCCGCGAAAAAGAGGGTATACACTGTCGGGACATACCAGGCAACTGTAAGGCGAACAAGCAAGCAAGAGAGGGCACCAGGGTGGGAGGGTCCCAGCTGCAACTGTCTCATCCCAACAAGGAGAACCAACTGCAAACTGCCGACTCCTTTTGCACAGCAAAGTGGTTCAAAAAGCCAACTTAAGGTGGCAAAATGAACCCACATGCACATCATCGAAACCTATCTGGCCTAAACTAGATCTACGTCGAACCAAGGATGTCTTAACTTTAACCAGGGAGTCCATTGGAAATTTGATCACGGCCATAACAGGACACTCGGCAGGCGGATCCCATGCACGGCGCATGGGAATCGCAGACCTACGACACGACTTCTGTAGAAGCTGTCACGATGAGGAAGAGGAGGAAACAATGGTACATCTTCTCTGCCACTGCCCTGCTCTAGGCAGAAAACGGCTTAATATACTAGGGCAACCGGACTTTTATGATTTAACTGATCTCAGGTCAGTTAGCATCAAGAACCTTACACTTTTAAAAGTTCCAACTGGTTCTTATGGTAGAAAGGGAAGGCACTGCCGTCCATCACGGTATCACAACGGGCCAAAAGGCCTAAGTGGGTTCCATCCGAACCGCCGTTTTACCCTAACCTAACCTACTGTCGTGTAGTCATTCACTGGCACTCCCATGCTATTGCAATTTCGTTTCCATGTCTTCAGCGCGTGTTCCAAGTACATTTTGAATAGTGCCGAAGATATACAGCAAGGGTTTAAGACCCTTGGTTACTGTGAATCCAGATGTTATTCCTTCGTTGGTTTTGACTTTGGATGTGGAGCCCGCATATAAAGACTTCACAGCTTTTATTATTTACGTGTTGCCATGTTGAAGAGCCTCCCCAAGTTTTACTAATGGTATACTGTCGTAGGCCTTTTTCAGATATCCGTACAGGAGATGTACTTTAATCTCAATTTTAATTTTATGAGGTTAATATGTTTGTAAATATTTATTAGAACTTATCTCTGAGGTACAAATTTGACAAGAAAAGATTGTGTGCTTAGGCCAAATGGGTCGCTGGCAAATTGTGCATACTTTTTTGACTTTTTTATTTTTACGACGAGGACAGAAGCTACAAAAAATTTCACGGACATTTTTAGGTTGTCTTACTTCTTCTGATGGTTATTTTGCTATTTTTCTTATAAAAGTTCGTAGGATGGTAAGTTTGTAATTTGAGACCAGATTAAATGATGAGGACCAACAAGAGCATAAGTGCAAGGTCTACGAACCTTTTTTCACGACTCATTGCACTACCCTTATCAAAAACAACAACTGAGAGTCCATAAAAACAGTTTTAAAATTAACGACATAAGTCGATAAAGGTGTCATGTCACAATTTTAAACTTTTTAGATATTTATTCTTCTTCTTTAGGTGCCCTGTCCTCCTCGGACGTTGGCAATCATCAGCGCTATCTGAACCTTGTCTACAGCTCGGCGGAACAATGTGGTAGTGCTCACTCCATACCATTGTCTTAAGTTTTTTAGCCAGGATATCTTTCTTCTGCCCGGGCCTCTTCGTCCTTCGATCTTCCCTTCTATAATAAGCTTTAAAAGTCGATACTTGTCATTTCTTAAGATGTGTCCAAAATACTCCAGTTTGCGCTTTTTTAGTGTAAACCGAACTTCCAGCTGCTTGTCGAGGCGTTGAAGTACCTCGGTGTTACGCACTCTTTCTACCCAGGAGATTCTTAATAGCCTTCTGTACGTCCACACTTCAAAGGCCTCCAATTTTTTGCACATCGCATCTGTCAAAGTCCAAGCTTCCATTCCATAAAACAGTATGCTAAACACGTAACAGCGAAGCACTCGGACGCGCAGAGGCAAGCTTAAATTTCTGCTGCAAAGTACTTTACGCATTTTCAGGAACGAAGCACGAGCTTGTTCTATTCTGATATTTATGTAAACGCATTTTGGACTCGAACTTTTTAAATTAGGTACTATTTAATGTTGTTTAGTAATGTCGCATAAATTAGTTAAAAGTAAATTAATTTTTTGGATGAATACAAAATTGTAAAATATCTTGAAAAATTTGGATTTTTTGAATATAAAACCTTTATCTACCAACTTTTAATAAAATATCTTACAGGGTTTATCCTGAATAAAGAAGTCATGTTACAAAATGCGACAACAAAATAAGGTATAAAATCCAAATCTAAATAAAAAACATTGAAAGCATAACGTTAGACAAAAAAACGAATAGTTTTCTTTTCTTTTCTTTTTTGTATTTTCAACATTTTTATTTAGAATTTTTTCATAAAACCATAGATCTTTGTTAATAAACTTCAGCTGCTCTCTTAAGTTATTTTGGTAACTTTCCTTACTCTATTTCATTAGAGAGAACATCTTTAGTTCTTTTTTTGTGCCAGATAACTTGCAAAAATGGGGTAAAGGGATCTAAAGAAATCGCAGAGCTACGTCAAGACTTCTGTCGCAGCTGTCACGATAAGAAAAAAAAGAAAACAATGGATGGTACATTTACTCTGCCATTGCCCTGTCCTAGGCAGAAAACGGCTTTTCTTACTAGCGCAACCGAACTTTGATGACTTATCTGATCTCAGCTCAGTAAGCATTAAATACTATACACTTTTTATTAAAAGTGGTTCTCACGGTAGAAGGGGAAGGCACCGCCGTCCATCACGGTATCACAATGGGCCAAAAGGCATAAGTGGGTTTCCTCCGAACCGCCGTTTTACCCTAACCTAACCTAACCTAAGTTTGCTTTGTGTTAATAAAGTCCAAAATAGTATACCCAGATTTATTTGACACTATCTCGTTAATTCACTTTTTCATTAGAGTAACGTTTAAATTATTTAAACAAACGAAGCCTAGCCGGAAGCTCTTTCAAGTTATAAAATAGTATATTATTTTACGAGTGACGAAAGTAACATTTTTTAAAGCGAGAGAAAAATTTACCAGCTTCGGCTCACAATCTTCAAAAAATGTTTTCGTCGAGTAAAACACTATACTTTTTCTACAACCCTTTTTATATCATAATAATATACTACAAAAAAAACAACGAAAGAAAATTTTATTTAAAATTAAAATTTAAAAAATTTCTTCAAACGTTAAAAGAACGTAATTTGGGTTATTTACTGATATCGATATTATTTGTAAACGATAAAATGGTTCTTAACATCGAATACAAAGGCCATAGAGTCGATGACTTAAGGTTTTTTGACAACTATCACAAATATATGGCCTGGACATTAATATTAAAAAGACAAAACTAATGATTATAAGCAAAGACAACATTAATAACTGTCAGCTTATAATCAACCAAAAACCGATAGAACGAGTGAGCAGTATTACATATCTCGGAACTCTGGTGAACGAGCAATGGGATCATTCGCATGAAATACGAAGCAGAATTAAAAAGGCCAGGAGTGCATTCAGCAAGATGAGACATCTGTTCACAAGCCATCACATATCATTGCATACGTGTTATCCGTCCTGTTTTACGGGGTGGAAGCATGGACACTTACTGAAGCCACAACGAAGAAATTGGAAGTATTTAAGTTATGGTTATATCGTCTTCTTTTTGAAATTCCTCTCCTATTGGAGATTAAAGATCATCACCACTACTCGGACCTTATCAATCGCTCGCCTGAAGAGTTCTGCGGATGTAATATATTGAAAATACTATGGACAGACCACATAACCAATAGCGAGGTCCTCAGCAGAATGGGCAAGGAAAAGGAAGTCAGATATTGCAGACTATCTTGCAAAAAAAAGTACTAGGAGCTGTTCCGGGCTGCAGTGAACAAAGTTAATATAGCATGTATGATAGCCAACATCAGAAACGGATAGGAATTATAAGAAGAAGAAGAAGAAGATCCAAAATACGCAAGGAGCACAATTTCCGAAAATAAATTTACGTGATTTTTAAGTATGAATTTTGCATATATTAATTCTTTTTTTTTAGGATTTACTGGTAATAAATTTAAAAATATTTCCTCAGCTTGATTTGCTATTTCTGGTGGTGTATTTGAAAAATCTAAATGACGTTTTAAATAAAAAATCATAATAACTTAAAAAACTAACAATGCTTTCAGTGCAAACTAAAAAATCTAAACAATTTACGAGGAACGTCAAACTAATGAGACCAGTCAAATAGATAAAGATTATTTTTAAATATCACGATATTTTTACGATTCCATTATTTTTTCAGTAAGACAATGAGCGTGCGTCATTAATACGTGATTGTATAAAACACATCCAATTTTTCCAGAATCTTTTTTTATCAACTTCAAAGAGTGCATATAATTAGTAAAAGCCTGTCTTTTAATCAAAGATGTTTGTTGTTTTATGGTTGATTAGACCCGCAATATTCCGAAAAAAGATGGCATACAAATGATACTACTTTTCTGATTCAGTTCGCTTGACAGTGCTACTTCATTGTTTTCAACCTAACCTATGATCGTTATTGTGATTTTGTGCTATTAAGTGGTATTTTTCGTGTTTTGCTGTCGTTTGTATTCTTATATCAGTTTTATTAAAAACTAGAATTTTGTTGTATTTTAAATTTTACAGTAAGTACATATTTTAATATTAAAATAATTCTAACCTTACATTAACATTTTATCAAATAATCTACAAAAGCGTATGTCTAAGAATACACATAACGGGATTGTTTGACTTGGCAAATTTTAGTATTTAAAACTGCTAGTTATCAAGATTTACAATTTAATAAAATGCTGAAAAATAATTTCAAATACGTGTTACTTCTTTTTATATTGTGTACAAAATGCGTGGAGAAACCTTAAAATCATAAGCACAACAATTGGTTATAACTTTGTGTGATTTTTTTGAAATGGAGAAACGAAATGAGAAACCTTTGGAACCATTATCATCTGTACAAGAGGTAGTTTAATTTTAAAGTAAAATTAACAAAACAATGTTTATTCCAATACAATAAATTCTACTTTATTGCACAAAGAAGGTTAACAGCGACCATTATCCGAAAAACTAAGAGAGATTACAACAGGACCTTGATACAACAGGCAGAAGAAGACTTTAACAAAAACAACTCAAGGGACCTCTACAGGAGGCTCAAGAAGCAGACGACCCGATATACGGCCCCGACTCTACACCTCCGGGGACCCGATGGGAAGCTTTAACTAAACAACAAAGATTGTGCAAATACATTTGCCAAATACTTCCAAACTCTGCTTAATACAGAAGAACCTAAAGAGAGAATCTCCTTCCACGAGCCTCCCACCAGGAATCCAGACTCCTTACCGCCCAACAGGGAAGAAATAGAGGAGGCAATCAGAGGGCTTAAAAACAACAAAGCTTCAGGTGAGGATGGTATAGTGGCTGAGATGTGGAAGAATGTAGATGAGCAGTCCCTACAGAGCATCCATCAAATTATACAGGACCTTTGGAGAACAGAGACCCTGCCAGAGGGATGGACCTCAGCTGTGATACACCCACTCCACAAGAAGGGTAGTAAGACCGACCTTAACAACTACAGGGATATCTCGTTGTTATCCGTAACATATAAGATCCTTTCTAGAGTACTCCTTACTAGAGTTACTAAACAGCTAGACTACCAATTGGGTGAATACCAGGCCGGCTTCCGAACAGGCAGATCCTGCACAGAGCAGATACAGAATCTTAAGACCATTCTCACCTATAAAAATCGGAGTAATCACCCATGGGTAGCGATTCTCGTCGACTTCCAAAAGGCATATAATTCGGTAGATAGACAGTCCCTCTTCTACACCCTACGGGAACTAGGCCTAGATGAGAAGACCACCAGACTAGTCCAATCCTCCTTGACAAACACTACTTCCAGAGTCAAGTTCAGAGGTGAGCTATCCGAAAGCTTCCCCATCAAGACAGGTGTAAGACAAGTAGACGGCCTCTCCTGTATCCTCTTTAACTGCATACTAGAGAAGATCATCAGAGAATGGACAGCCAATTTACCAGCGGAAGCGGGACTGCGACTTAGGTACAAGAAAGACAAGCTAAACATATGCTGCCGACATCACACTATTAGCCAATAACATGGAGGAGGCCACACAGCAATTACAGAATCTCTATAAGATAGCAGCAAAGACCGGATTAAAAATCAACATGCAAAAGACCGAGTATATTACCAACATCAAAGGAGCACCTTCTACAATCCCATTAGAGACCGCCACCATACGCAAAGTTCAGGCAGTCAAATATCTAGGGGAATGGGTCGCCACCGACGAGAGCGAAACGCTAGCTATGGACACACGATGCACAAAGCTAGAGAAAGCATACTATGCCTGCAAGAGTATCTACACTTCCAAGTGCCTCTCTAAAAACCTGAAACTCAAACACTACACCTCTGTGGTGAGACCATCTGTGTAATATGCCTCAGAGTGTCTTGTTATGACCGGGAAAGGTCAGCTCAGGAAACTAGAGCTTAAAGATCGCAAGATACTGAGAAGAATCCTAGGCCCAATAAAGAAAGAGGATGGTACCTACCGAATCAGACATAATAACGAACTGTATAACCAACTAGAGGACATAGTGACGTCTATGAGGAGAAGACGCCTAGCTTTCTATGGACACGTAACTCGTATGGCACCGCAGCGACTCACAAATAGGGTTCTCCTTGTAACAGGTAGAGGAAAAGCTTCCAAAGGCAAATGGATCAATACAGTACGCGCAGATCTGGAACAACTAGGGATCTCGCCTGAGGCTGTGCAGAATAGGCCTAACTATAAACAGGCAATCCAGAAAGCAATATTCAGCCAATCACTTACAAGTAAAAAGAGCACAGGTAACAACGGCATTAAGTGGACAGAAGAGAGAAAGCAGGAACACAGCCAGAAAATGAAGGAATACTGGGTGAAAAAGAAGCAAAAGACACTTGTGAAGAGTTCAAACGAGCACCGTGGTCCTAAGTAGGCCCAAACGACAAGAAAAAAAAAATTCTACTTTTATTAATCACTTAGATATACAACTTTTACAACTCCTTATAACTATTTACATTTATTAATTCATAAACGCTTTTAAAATTATTACTGTCCTTCCATCACAACCATCGTCTTTTTTATACCTGTAAATCATACTTCGACCTTATTCTAGAAGGCGATAGCCTCCTTTTCGAACGGTCGAGAACTTGTGTGAACTTTCCTTTGGTCTCTGCGCCAACAGTCTCAGTTGTGGCCGACGCATTGTTGCGACAGAAAAGGATCAACAGGGACGGGCTCGCAACAAAATAAACAAGTACTTTGTGTTGTGAATATTAGTTTTTTTAAATGGAACAAAATAAAATACTTATATTTTAAGGTATTTAACTATTTGCTCGGTGATTGGACCACTAGCAACATCATCGTCTTTGTGGAACAGTGACGTCATCGCTTTCGACTTATTTTAGATGCTTTTATTTATGACGCACGTTCATTCTTTAACAAAAGTTAACGTTACGAGAATTTCTCTCACTTACGACGAAAATCACGCTTTCGCTGAAGGTTGTTCTATTACAAAATGACGTCTTTTTGTTAAGGGTTGTAAAAACAATTTTTATATTAAAGCATAAACTGTTCTTTGTACTCGCAGATTTAATAATTTCTTGTAACTGGTCCGTAATTAAAATTGTCCGATGTTTTCTCAATAGTTTTTTAATCCTTCCAAAATCATGATTGGAATCCAAAAAACTGAGACAGACTACGGAAAATTTATAATCTACTAGCTGACCCGGCAAACGTTATTTTGCCATATAAATAATTTCCTAGTAATTTCTAGTGTAGACAAAAAATAGCTTACTTATTGTAAGTATGTATGTATGTTAGAATGTGTATAATGTATGTATGTAAGAATGTGGTATATGCGTGAAATAAGCATGGAGCGCTGTGAACGATGAGGGAATATAAAAAATATAAAAATAACAAAAGGCAAACACTATTTTTAAGTTATTATAATTTATTCCTTAAAATTATATATCATTAATTAAACAATTACGACAGTAACACTATTAAACAATATCAATCTCTTAATGCTATAGCGTGAACAATATTTTTTGTTAGTCCATCTTTAGCTAACAGAAACAAACTGGATGGTTTACCCACTCGAGAGAATGCCACGTATAATTGTCCGTGTGAAAAACATGGTGTTCTCAAATCTATCAATCTTTTTTTTAACTAATCGTGCAAAATACACTCAAAATTGATAATTTAATTATTATTGATAAAATAGGAATGATTAAAAGTTAATATGAGAGTTACACTGAGATAGCAAAATAATAATTGTCAACGTTACTACTACACTTGATGCATAAACAATAATGATGGCCGACAACTGTGTAGGGAGTGAGAAAGAAAGGAGACCGGCTTCGTTCTCATCCCTACTCCGTGCTGTTTACTGGGTCAGAAGTGACACCTGTAGACATCTGGCGGGGATAACTAATTAAATGACGATTGATCAGTTTTCGACCGAAGAGGAAAAATGATTAAATTACTAAAATGGCTATTAAAAAATAAGGGTTGATCGTAGAAGGGTGAAAATTGAGGATTGTATGTATTTTTGTATGTTGTATCATAAAAAAATAGAAATTAAAAATGTTGTCTAAAAAATAAAAAATAAAATTTAGGGGTGGACTACCCCTAACATTTAGGGGGATGAAAAATAAATTTTGGCCGATTCTCATAGATACCGGATAAGCACAAAAAATTTCATTAAAATCGGTCAAGCCGTTTCGGAGGAGTATGGTAACTAACATTGTGACACGAGAATTTTATATATTAGATTAAAAATTGTTGAGAATTAGGTACTGGTAAAAGCACAACATAAAAAAAAATTTGTTTTGAACAACGCATTAATCAAACCAAAATAGTAAGTGCTTAATTTCAGAATTTTCCTCGTAAAACATCTTACAAAATCGCAGCAAACAACTACTAATTTTATTACTTTCCCTATTTGCAGAGTCTTCAGTCCGAGTATTTTTGTTCCGCGCGATAAATCATAACCTCACATGCGAGACATGACACTTAACCGTCAAAAAGACTTTTTAAGGACTTAGTTGATAAATGCGTCATTTAACAAAATTGTAACATGATACCTTTATCTGCTACGACATGCTACATGTTCGTGATGTTCGTGTGAATTAACACCTTTTTCATAAAATAAATCTTTAAGTATACAAAAAACGAGCGAGCCTTACAATAGTCTCATACGACGTTTAACATTTGACATCTCACCTTAGTAATAAGCAATTTTTAAATTATATTCTGAAAAATTAAGTATTAAGTAACACGCTTATAAGGAAAAAAGAATTGTCGACGAGGACAAAACTGATCGTCTACAAAACCATATTAAAACCGATCCTAATCTATGGTTGTGAAAGCTGGGTACTCACGGAACAACAGAAGAGCAAAATACAAGCCATAAAAATGAAATTTCTATAAGGCATAAAGGGCATCACAAAAAAAGACAGAGTGAGAAGTGAGGTTATTAGAAGGGAATTGGAGGTCAAGCTGATCATAAACAGTATAGAACGTCAGCAACTGAAGTGGTTTGGACATATGGTAAGAATGGACAACTCGAGACAAGTCAAGTTAATATGGCAAACCAAACCAAAAAATAAAAGATCTAGAGGCAGGCCTAAAAGGAAATGCGATGATGTAATAGCTGGTATCCTAGAAAAAAATAACAAGAGCTGGAAGGAAGAAAAAGAAATTGCTCAAAATAAAAGAAGCTGGGTGAAATTTGTAAATAAAAACAACTAAAATACTTAAGGGCAAACCTTGTTTGAACAAAACACCTTAACACCTTCGGGTACATTAAGGTTTATGATTATATATATATATATATATATATATATATATATATATATATATATATATATATATATATATATATATATATATAGTGTATATATATATATATACATATAGCATATATTCTGAAAAAAATGGGTCAGGTATTATTTGAAATGACTTTTCATAACAAACAATAATTTCTTTTAATAAAAATTGTGTTTTATTTAATTGACACTAGGAGTAACAAAAGTCAACCTTAACATTTAAAAAAGCCAAATACTGTAATATTTTATTCGAATAATTATTTATTATTACTAATTTTTTATCAGTGATCTGCACTTTATTGTGACTTATTATCAGCAGTTAATATTTATTTATATAGTTTACGCATATTCCAGCAAATTTTATGCACAACACTTAAACTTATGTGCACAGCTGATGGCTGACAGTACTGACCTCTCAGAAAATTAATTGACGTCTGTCTGACGGCCAACTCTAACCACGCGCTCATTCGTTAAATCAAATAGCGCGTGCTTCCGCGACTTACTGTTAGTGTAGCTCCCACAAATCGCCCCCCATCCTACAGAAAAACATTAATACACCACCACCATGGCTGATCAAACCCCCAAGCATTGACACAAGCTTAATCATCTTTAATAAAGCAGAAACACCAGCCGCCAAAATACATCATAATTTTCTTTTAAAACTCTCCAAGTACTCCACCTTTTATAAAATAAACACTGATGCATCCAAAACCCCAAATGGAGTTGGAGCTTCTATTATTACCATTTACAAGCCTCCATTAAAATTTAAATTACCCATCGAATCTTTTGTATACATAGAAGAAATATATGCCATCTTACAAGCTTTAATCGAAATACAAACAGCAAATCTCCAAAAAGCTGCAATAATCACAGACTCTCTAAATTCCCTAATCACCTTAAAACATATTTACACAGATAACCTTTTTACCAAGGAATAAACGGTAACGAAGAAGCTGACAAATACGCAAAGGAAGCCGCAGTCGGAAATAGTGCTCATAGAGTTAACAGTACTGTTATAAGTGACGTAAAAGCCTTCATCAAAACAAAAATCGTTTAACAGTGGCAATCGGAGTGGCAAGAATTAGTTAGACATATAAGGCAGAAAAAAAAAAGTGTGAAACAGTGGCCGAGACCATGCAGTAATCGTTTCAAACTGGTTGTAATAACTAGACTAGGACACACTAAAATTACCCATGAATACCTACCAAGCCTCTTTGCTTATTAGTTATCAAAACCACTGCAAATAACCAATATGGTTGATGCGGTAAATCATAAAAAATAATAAAAAAAAACCAGTAAGCGAGAGAAAAGTTGTAACACATGCAAGAAAGCGAGAGCAAAGATATTACACATCAAAAATTGTATTCAGGGTTTAATGAAAGATGAATCTATACCAGATAAGTTCAAAAAGTTGAATAGTCGATTTTAGAAAAAAAAGAGAAAGCTTCAATATCTAGGTCATATACTAAGAGGACCCAAATCCGCACTTCTCCAGCTGATAGTTCAGGGAAAGATTGGTGGAAGGAGGAATATTGGAAGACGCCGTGTGTCTTGGCTTAAAAACCTAAAGGACTGGTTTAATTGTAGCAATGTTGAACTCTTCCGAGCTGCAGTCGATACGGTCCGGATAGCTGTGACGAAATCAAACCTCCGATAGGAGATGCACTATAAGAAGAAGAAGAATATTGTATCTATGGTAGATCTATTTTGTCGAAACCCCCGTTGTTCTTCACTGATGCCCAGTCTGTATAATTTCTTCTGCTATGATTTTTGAATACCTTTGAAGGTGGGTGATCTTATGCCTGAATACTCCATATAAATGAATTTTTTATGATGTGTTACACTTGGTAAATTACCTATTTTAAATTAAGGGGGTAGGAAAGTTAAAAGGAGGGGGTTGACAAATGACAGATATCTGTATCGGAAAAATGTGTTACACTTGGAACAAAAATTGACATGTTTCTTAAAAATACTGCCAAATATTGGAGTGGACTGTTTTCTGTGGCCCACTCTGTATAATAAACTTGAGGTATTTGATGATGTTTGCAGTTTGTTAAGCAATTAATTCAATCATCGATATAACTCGTTGATGTCGAAACGGTTATACTATACAGAGACAAGTAAACAAAAAAATTAATTTATTAGATGCTACAAATAAAAACATTTAGTTACAAAGAATTATTAGCGCGTATGAGTGTCAGCATCGAAACGTCGGACGTACACAAAAAGAGAAATGACCATTTCTATTTTCAATAATCTCCGAGAATCCAATTTCGAAACATCACACAAAATCAATTTCCAATGGAACACATTTTCTAGCCGAGCAAACAGCGACCAACAAGAGACTCCGTTTGTTTCTCAACTTCATAATTACATGTTTGGCTCTTTGTGAAAAACCAAACGAACTAAGCGATATTGCTTGTTTGACATTTTATTTTCAAATATTGATGCTTTTTTGTTGCCTGGATGAATATCAATTTGAGTTATGTTGCAGCTACATGGAACTAACAGCCCCATTTGATTTGATTTGTGCTCTACATTTCTCGATTATTTAGAATACATTTGCGATTAAAAATATATTGATTTTACAGTCCTTCATTTCTTCATTATTTTTAACATCATTGTAACAAAAGCTTACTTATTAGTGCAACGTTAGTCAGTTATAAGTTTTCCAAGATTATCTTTAAACATAACAGGATTTTTTTTCGTGGAAACCAGATAATAAAAAAAGTACTCATTTTTTTTAACAAATACCCCAATAAGCTTTGTTTTATTTTTATTTTTTATGGTATCAAGTAATTTTAAACTACACAAAACTTTAAATCTACTAAATAGTTATTATCTAAGTTTTGATACTAACATACTTTGATCTCTTTTAACTATGCTGACTCTTTAAAAATCTTTGGTAAAATTACTCACATTTAGGGTCATAATGATAATAATGTTTGCGCCACAAGCAAACATCGTATGGAGTGAAACTTTTTTTTAGCCAATTGGCAAAAACATAAACAAATTTTATTGGGTAAATTATTTTTTGTAATACAGTGAGGTTGGACACTAACAATAGTAATGCTTAAACGCTTCGAATCATTCGACATGTGGGTGTACCGACGATTAATGAAGATCAGTTGGGTGAACAATGCCAGCAACAATAGAGTTCTCAATCGTATAAAAAAGGATCTGGAAATAGTCAAAACTATTAGACGGCGAAAATAGAATATTTTTGTGTCATATTATTTTACATTACATTACATTACAATCTTGCGGTTGAGCCTTTGGTATCGGCACCTATGTCACCTAGATCTTTTGATCCTCTGTGACTACCGCTATGTCTTCAGGGCATCAGATTTCCAGTCCACTGATTTTGGCAAACCTTAGGATTTCTGTTGGCCCTGTCTCTTTTAGATCGCTTGGATCCATAATCATACGGCCCCAGGTTTGATACCTGTATTCCGCTAGCATCGGGCAGTGACACAGAATGTGTATACTGCTCTCCTCCTTCTCTCCGCATAGTCGGCAGTTTTTCTCGGCCGCCAGCTTAAGTTTAAAAAGGTGCGCCCTTAGTGCGATGTGTCCTGTGATCTATCAGTGTACCATCGTTTCACTCCTGGGCTGGTCAATGGTGTTTTCTTTAACCAGTCTTCTTTGGTTGGTATTTGGTCATATTATAAAGCACCCGGAAAAATATGAAATGCTAACACCTTATTACAGAGGGGAAAATACCAGGCAAGCGGGGCCCAAAAAGAAGAAGAACATAGTGGCTAAAGAATTTTAGGCAATGGTATGGGAAGTCTACAGTTTAGCTTTTCCGAGCCGCTGTCAACAGAACAATTATCGTCACCATTGTAGCCAACATGATAACTGCAAGGCTAACTGCAAGGCGCTGATTGAAGAAGAAAATGTAAAACAAGTGAATGAGTTTGTATAATTGGGTTTAAAGTTTACGAAAGATGGAAAGTATGACTGTTATATTAAGGAGTGATGGTAGAGAAACAAATGAATAACGCATTGCAAAACTTTATAAGTAGCCAGAACGTGTCAAAAAGGCACGACTGGCTGTGCATAAAAGAGTGCTCGTTCCTTTACTAAATTATAATGGTAAAATGGCAAAAAAAAGAAAGTAAGTGCTGCGGAGGTGATTAGTTTGAGAAGTACATCTGGAGTGACCCTGATGGATAAAGTGAGAAGTAGTTTGATAAGAAAACGCTTTGGCGTGAAAAAAATGTGTAAAGAAAACATAAATAAACGAATGTTTAAATGGTTTGGACACGTAGAGTGGATGGATAAAAGAAAATTGACAAAATAGATTTATAAGGCGAGTGAAAATGGACAAGTCAGTAGAGGTTGATCTCGGCGAACGTATCTTAATCAAATCGAAATTGTTTTTAAGAAGGGCCAGGTGAAGAGTACCAGCAACCGTCAAGCATGTTTAAAAGCACTAATGCAAGCAGAAAAAGCAAAAGACGCGTGTAAAAACCGTAGAAAGTGGAAAATAGTGGTCTCTGCCTTGGTGTGACTATATGTATGTATTGTAAATATACTAAAATGAGAAAAACTCAAGTATTTTATAGTTTCTGGAAATGTCACTGTTCCTTAAACGAAAAATAACGCTATAACCTAGAAAATAAAATGCATTCGGCAGCAAAGAGTGAAATAAATTTCTTTAAAAAACCCTAACTGCCAAGTTTTTACTGAGGAAAAATACTATAACGGTAATGAAGGATGCCGAAATGTCCGTTCGAAAAAGTTAACATAGTTTCGGTATATTTTCAGCATTTTAAATTGATACCCATAATTTTTTGTAATTGCCGAGATAAAAAAAATTTATTTTTTGCAGAGAAGGTTCAATTTCTTTTAAATTTTAAACTAAACCAAATTTTTAAATTCAGGAGGTGATTGTCCGTATGAAATTATGATGGATCTCACCTATAACAAAATATCCTCAGCCCACCCCTGAGATATCACCCCTAAAAGGTGATGAGTAAATTTCAGTCTTAATATTTTGGGCTTTTTGGGCTAAAGCACATGCTGGTATTACGGGAAATGAATTAGTGGACACTATAGCAAAGAAAGCCTGTAACTCAGGGGTGAGAATATCAATGCTAAACTGGAAAGATATTTTTAACGTTTTTCGGACAGAGATCAGAACAAAATGGTGAAAACAATATGATGAGTATACAAAAAATATAAACAGCCAATATTTCAATATACACTCAACGTTACCCAATAATATCCCACATATTGATTGTTAGGATTACAACAAACACAAGTCTGCCATTATCTCACGTCTAAAGATTAATCATGGTCGTTTTTCATCACATTTATTTAAAATCGGTGTTATAAACTTACCAAATTGTGTAACTTGCAACACCATAGGAGAAACAAATCACAAAAAACATTGATCATATCTCCTTCTTATACAGCGAAATAATAAATAAAACATATTTACAACTACCTAAAAATATACCTCCATTGTTATACCGACCCGACAGATTTATTTTTGATAGCCCGATAAATTTCACATTTAATGCTAAAATAGATTGATAAAAATAAGAATACACAAACAAATTTAATTCTTCTTCTTCTTCTACTTGTTAAAGATCTAGATGACCTGTTGATTCCGGACTTGCCTCTGTAATATTTCCTGAGATGTGTGGACTGCCAGCTGTCTTTTCATCTCCTTGGTGATCTTCCGGGTGAACGGGTCCCTTCTGGTTTTCCCTCTAGTACAATGCGTGGTAGTCTATCGTCGGTCATTCTCTTCACGTGGTTATACCATTCTCTTCTCCTCTGCCTTCCCCATCTCACCACATCCTGTATATCGCATTGTGCTCTAATGTCAGTGTTTCTCACGTAATCTCTTCTTGTTTTCCCGGCTATAATTCTCAGTACTGACATTTCGGTGACTTGTAGCATCCTTTTGGTCTTGATGTATCCTCTCTCGCTTCTATACCATATGTCATTATTGGCCTGACGCATGTCATATATATTTTGATTTTACTCTCCTATTAGCCAATACAGTTTCCCTTAGACATCCTGATATTAAGGCTGATTTGTTAATTTGGTTTCTCAGGTCCTTTACCGGGTCGTGAGCGCTGGACATATCTTTGCCCAGGTATCTAAATTGCATGACCTGCTCTATGGGTTTATTATTTATTACCAGCTTGCATCTCCTTGGCTTCCTAGCGATGGTCATGGTTTTTGTTTTACCTTTGGATATATCCATATTGAGTTGCTGACTGATCCGGTAGAACTTAAATAACTGTCTCTGTAGGTCATTCTCACTTTCTGCGAAAATTGCAGCGTTGTCGGAGTAGCAGACCATGCTGATAGCCTTATTGTTCATTCTGTATCCCAAATTCATGGATATTACTTCTTTTATGATTTTGTCCATCAAGAGGTTGAATAAAAATGGACTAAGGCTATCACCCTGTCTAATTCCTCCTGGAGCTAGATGTAATATTAGATGTAATAATAGATGTTATACCGTTGTTACTATGTTGGCAGTGGCTTCTTTTCTCTTTAGGATTTTTATGACGTCTTCCAGGCGGACTCTGTCAAATGCCTTGGTGAGGTCGACGAAGCAAATAAATGGTAGAGTTAAATACTCTATTAATTTTAATAAAAAAAAAAAAGAGAAAAAAATTGTAACTTAATTTTACTCACCACCTTATAGGAGTGATTTTTCGGATGGGTGAGGTCTGAGGAAATTTTATTACGGAAAAAATTCATCATAATTTCGTACGGGTTAATACCTCCTGAATTTTTTCGCATGAATTTAGAAACACCTGTATATTAAAATTCCAGAAGAGGTTTAGGTTATCACACAACTATTTGAGACTTTAACAGCCAGAGTGGTTTTTTTTACTTTTTTCATTAAATACAAACACAAAAATATTATTATTTTATAAAACAATTTTACAATTCCTACAAAAAAATTACAACAAATTTAAAATGTAAAGGTGATAGCTAAAATAAATTTCTGGACAAAATTAGCGCAGTGTAAATGTCACTACTTCATTAAAACAACATGGTCAATGATCGTTTATGGGGTCAAAACTTGAATGCCTTATACAGAAAAGAATACGAATTTTGTAAATCGAGTCACCATTATTAGCTACTGTTGAGAATAATGTTATTGGTATGACCGTACAATGCATGCAAGGAAAAGGTTTTAAGTGTCAACACAAAGAAAACAAAGTGGATCGTTGTCGGTAAAATTAATATCGAGTATCCAAAATTAAAATTAGATGGTAAAATTCTGGACAAAGTACAACACTTTAGGTATTTGGGTAGCTGGATGGACTGTAGAATTGAGAGCGATGAAGAAATCTCAACCAGAATAGAACTGGCACGTAAAAGATTCACTCGTTGGCGTTCTGTACTATGTAATAGAAGTCTTTCGATGAACATCCGTCTAGGAGTATTAAAGTGCTACGTTTGGTATGTTTTGCTTTATGGATGTGAATCCTGGACACTAAAAGTAAAGCATCTAAATAAATTGGAAGCGTTTGAGTTATGGTGCTATCGCCGTATGCTAAAGATTCCATGGATAGCACACGTAACCAACGAACATGTGAAAGAATCCCTACATAAGGAGCGAGAATTGACAAACACCATCAAAATAAGAAAAGTCAAATACTTTGAAGATATGATGAGGGGGCATAAATATCACATTCTCCGATTAATTATCGAGGGTAAAATAGAAGGAAAGCGATGGATTGGCAGAAAACAGCTTTCTTGGCTTCGTAATATTAGACATTGGACGGGTCGAACAGTCGAAGAATCGTTTCATGTAGCTACCGATCGAGAAGCTTTTCAACAAATTGTCAACTCTATGATAGCCAACGCCTGAACGCTCGATGATAGCCAACGTTTGAAAACAAGCATGGCACACAAAGAAGAAGAAGATGACCGTATAGGGTGCGCCATGATTATTCAGGTAATGGCCAAATATAAAAAGTAAGGGTAAGGTTATTCCAAATAATTAACTAAAGTTAAAGAGAAATTAATGAGTAACGATAAACGAACGTAATGACAATAATTATTACTGATCCTGTAGGGTCCGCTATATAGTCTAACCCTATGCAAAAGCTATATTTTTGCAGAAAATTCATCTCTGTTGACCCGACTGCAGTGCTAATTTTTGAAGTATTTTCAACGGCTAACGAAGGTATTTAAATTAAATAAATAATAAGTGTATAACTCGTATCCTAAAAATATTTTTAAAAAAATATTGCTTCTGTAGGTTGGTAATAATATTGGTAACACAATTATTTGTTTGTAGGTTGGTATGAAGATAACTGGTTCGAAATAATGATAGAAAAAGAAGGCATCGAATGCACCGTCGATCAAATGCGAATGGCGGCTGAAGGTCATATCACTACTGAAGCTTTGATGTGGAATCAAAACCGCAACGAGCGCACTATATCCGGTATGACATCTGAAGATTTTCGCCTACGACTAAATGAGGTGCTGCGTAGAGAGGGATACGATACACAAAATCAAAGATATCCCGAGGGATATCAGGAGGCGCCTTTGGCTTACGACGCCGTATGGAGTGTTGCTCTAGGTAAGATCGATTTTTAGTAGCTATATCCCTGGTTGGTTATATAGTTCTTGCACTTCCCTGTTAGTTCTAATTCTTCATTGTTGTGTGGCGTTGTCCTTGATTGGTGCATATATCCTTCTAAGAATTCTTCGTTCTGCGATTTTTAGTCGGTTCTCATTTTGTTTTGTCATCGTCCATGTTTCACATGCATATGTCATTATAGGTCTTATAATTGCATAATAAATGGTTACTTTCGTATGGCGGATTACATTTTTCGATTTCAATATTTTTTGTAGTGCAAAACAGCAGCGATTGGCTCCCTGAATTATGTTGTTAATCTCTTGTGTTACATTGTCATCTGAGGTGATTGTAGCTCCCAAATAATTATCCTATTTACACCATCATAAAATCCTAAATAACTTTGTCAAAATATTGGAATTCAAATAATTTAAAACTGCGATAAAAGAATTTCTTTTTTCTATCTCTATTAATGTTTTTCATTCCGATTCTCTGTATCTTTCCTTTGCAGAAATCCGGGTCGCTGATTTTGATTTTTAGCTAAATTTAATCTGTAAATTTGTAGTGCCAAAATATTTTATTAATAATAACTTTTTAACGGTTAATTCTGACTCCAAAGTAATAATGTCTAATGTCTATCGACTTTTTTGTTTATTCTTAACTAGGGTTAATGATTTCTCGAGCTTTTCAATTTCTCGGGTCTCGAGAATTCTCGAGACTAATTTCTCGAGGCTTCTCGGGTTGTCGAGAAATTTACATTTATGTACTTTTTCTCATATTATTTGGTTCCAATAACGTCAACAAATTCAGTGGTTTTCCTCTCAAATAAAAGTGTCGAATTAATTATAAAACTTTTATTGATTATATTTAAAAACATTAATCTTATGAATAAGCTTATTAACTTTTTAAAAAAAAATACAGAAATAATATTATTCAGACTCATAATTATAATGACAGCACCATTTTTGGCTGGTTATTTAAAAAAAAATTAACTTAATACTTGTTACCAAAAATAGCTTGTATAAAACAAAACAAAATATTATGAGAAAAAACGTTAATATATTAAATTCAGGGAGATAATAAATGTAAATTATAATTAAATTACAATCATAGCACCATGTTACCAGCATGTTAATTAGAATAAAAACAAATAAAAATATTGCGCAAATGCCATACAACATTATAAGAACCATCGAAAATATTTACCAAAAAAACAAAATACAAGCCAAAATTAATGGCACAACTACCGAAGAAATTCCTGTAAATAGTGCTATTGGACAAGAAGATTTAGTTAGATTTAGTCGAGACCAAATCCCGAATCTACAATTCGGTCATCCGACCTATATTAACATACACAGCGGAAACTAGACCAGATACATCGAACACAAAGAGAATATTAGAAACCACCGAAATAAAAATAGTGCGTAGAATCGCTGGAAAAATACTTTTTGACAGGGAGAGAAGCGAGGACATTAAAAGAACATGTAAAATAGACAATGTAAATGAATGGATACTGGGAAGAAAGAGAGAGTGAAACGAACACATAGACCAGATGATTGATGACAGAATGGTCAAAATAACTAGAGACAAGTCGCCTTTAGGGCGCCGAAGCGTCTCACAAGAGATGGAGCGACAACCTTTCTAATAATTGAACGGCAGAGGATACGAAAAAAACAAGCAAATTGCTTACATTAAAAAAAGAATAAAAAGAAGAAAATATTGCAAAATCAATGAAACATCTGACGCTGAGGAGCTGAATATACAGACAGACAGATACATAACAATTAGATCAGCTTACTCTGTCTGATGAAATATACCTTTAGAAAAATTAAAACATTGATAGCTTTATTAGACAGCCGGTTTCTTATTTTATTGACTATATTTTCTAAAATTGAAAACACAACAATCGGCGATTTAATTTCTATACAGTGCCACGACTTTTCGTTCTCTAAAGAGTACTCTGCTAGCGGTTTCTCTACTGGCAAATTATGCCCGAGCTCAGCCGTAGAGGGTAGAAGAAAAAAAATATAAAAGTGAGCCGTGCCACCGACTTGGACGGTATAAGCCGGAAACCCCTAGATCTTATAGGCACTAGCAGAGCCACAAGATAAACAACTATGATTATGGTGAACCAAATAAATAAAATTATAGCAAAAATATGTTGGATACTTTACTCACACAATAAATAATTAAGGTACACAGCTCAATAGCAACATCATAACAAATATAGTCAAAATTAACAGCTATGGTAAAATTTTCTTGCTAAAACAAACCAAAAATTTAAAATTTACAACTTTATAAAATAACCAGAACAGAAGTAAGAGTAACAGACTTTACCAAGTTACAGAAAAAAAAGTAAGACATATATAAATTAACTCATTAATAACACTAATTCAAACATTTACATAAAATCAAAGAAAAAAAGGTAAAACATATATAAATTAACTCATTAATAACACTAATTAAACGTTTACATAAAGGCTGATAATTCACTAGTTAACCGTTTACATAAAGATTTTCGCTGCCAAAACAATCGAGTTTATTTAAAAATATTTTTACAATGGTTGTCCTTTAAAATATCAAGATTGTAGGATATTTACAAAAAAGTAGGAAGAAAATATATTTTTACTTGGACATAAAGAATTATTGACAAGGTTATTTTAATCCAAGTTTAGTTTTGGCATATTATCTAATGCAATAAATAGTTTCCAACAATGTACTATATTAATAAACTAAAACAGAACGTAATCGTGGTGTCAGAATGAGTCACTGCGTTATATATTTAAAAATAAATCACTTATAACCTTTGGGTATACGAATTTACAAAGTACTATATTTATAAACTAAAACAGAACTTACTCGTGGTGTCGAAATGAGACACGGCGTTATATATTTAAAAATTAATCACTGATAACCTTTGGGTATGCGAATTCACATGTACTCCTGTGGCCTACTCCTGGCCTACTTCTGTGGCCTACTCCTGGGGCTGGTTAGATTATGGGGGGGGCACCGGCTAATAAACAATGGCTTCCCTCAAATAAATCCCGATAACGGCTATTTAACTCGACACCAAAACTCCAAAAATATCCACAACAAAGGCAAGACAAAATGGTCAAGTTAAAAATCAAATGGTTTTTCTTCAAAATCCAATTAAGATGGCCCAAATACAGCCAGATATGAAAGAAATCCCATAGAGGTTCTGCATACGTGCTAATAACACACCGTCCCAACAACTTTTACCAACATCCGACTTCGAAGAAGCTCCCCAAACGACTGACTCTCTCCTACGCCGGAAATCAAGAAATTGCGCGGAATAAACGTCAACCCACAATCTTTTTAAGTCCGTGCTCCACAATCGCCTCGTCCGTGTGTATATCCAGTCCCATCCACACAGAAATTGCAAACCAAACGATAATCCTACCCCTACAAGGTATGCAACATTAACTACAACGAATGATATATTTGAGTTACAACACAGTACGGTATGCAACAAGGAATACGAAACTCATCAGAGACAATTAATAATGGAACTTGTAGAAGGAAAAAATAGGCACGTGACAACAGGTACATGATTTCTCGAGTTCTCGACTTTTCTCGAGCTTGATTTCCCGGGAACAAAGCTCAACGATTTCCCGGGAATTCTTGAGCCGAGAATTCCCGAGAATAAATGCTATTCTCAACAAACATTGTAATTTCGAAAGAATAGCTAACATCCTCGACGCCTTGTGCTGCTCCGGCATTTTCTGAAAGTAACCAAGCACAAGTTGTTCATTTATATCAGTTACTTTTTGCTCTTTCTTTCATTTGGTGAACTTGTCGTAAACTTTTTTATACGGTCCATTAGATTTTTGCAGTATTAACCGCGATTCTGCTTTACCATTTATAAAAATCAACATTAAAATTCAATTTAAGCACTTCGGTGACAACAATTAATCTTTGATGACCAATAGCAAATTAATTTTTGTTTTTCTCATTTCCATGACAACGAAAGATATACTGATATCACATCACGAAATTAATCGGTTTACATTATTAGTTCCCATTTCCATTTTTTGTAGTAAATAATAATACCAGTGTTTATGATTTTAAAGTGCACCAATAAAAATAAAAAGCGTTAAGTATTCATGGATAACTGGTCTTTAAAGTACTCTAAAATACGTGCCAGTTTTAAAGACCTTTTTATTCACTTATACTTTAATAAACTATTTCCTAGAACTTCATACATTTATTTTTTTATTGATTTTTTAACCTAAAATTTATAAAGGTCGATCAAATCCTAATTCAACAGATACCTTACTAACCTGAGATATTAGAGAATCCTTGAATAACAATCCTATGAGGATACGGGAAAAATAGAATAGATCACAGGTATGGTCTGCGTGTCGTAAAGGGCGACTAAAAGTCTCCCAATCCAAAGTGTTATGCGACCCGTGCTGATGGATGCATGGCGGTGGGAAAGCACCGTTGCTAACGGAGCCTACAGGAAACCGGGCAAAATCCTGAAGTAGACAGCCTTACTCCAGTGCAGAGGGCACCTCAGGGCCGGACCACCCTTTTCCCCATACTCGTTAACTGCAAAGAAGAACTGAGAACGCTGATAGACCGTAATAACGTAAAACTGATATGAGTTCCAGGACGCCAGGAAGTTGCAGGTAATGAGGAAGTAGACTAACTTGCAAGAAGAGGTTCGGAAAAAAACAAAAACTACTGGAAAAGCATACTAGAAAACTAACACGGAAAATAATACATCAAAAGACCGTGCCACAAATGGACGGCAGAACTGTTAGCGATGAACAGGAATCAGCTAAGAATCACTAAGAGACTGTTTAATAGAGGCCTGGCCTGCTGGTTTTGTGGCGGCGATCCGAGGGCGGTGGAGCGCGTGCTGTAATGCTGCAGGGCGCTGGGGAAGACGGGCGGTTTTTAGGCGGCTGTATTGTTTTCACCCAGTACATAACTTGCACAAACTTGTACAAGGTACGAAGGTACTGGATTGGGTGCAGCGTGGTTCTAGGTTCCTGTCTTTTTCAGTCCGGTGCCTCGTGGCGGAGCAGTTTGTGTTTTGCTGTTTGCGGGTCCTTGCTGCGCGATCTGCGGGTCAGGTCTCCATTGTACAATGATACAAAAACACATGGATAAGATATAATGGGCCAACGGACCAGAGGCAATAGCCAGAAGGACCTAAATGGTGATGAAGTTATTAGTGAGTAGACCCGATACAGTCAGTGAAATCTCACAGTAGATCTTTAACTTTCAGGCTCATAACCCCTTCATAAAGGATTTTCTTTTTCACATTATGTAGAATAAAAAAAAATTTCATCGGTAAGAATGATCGAAAAAAGTCTGCATTATAAGTTTTTAAAATTGATCACCCTGTGTATTACTTGCAACGTAACTTTTTGTGACATATTTAACTTAAATGGTAAAAATAATCTGCTAAAAACCGTTAATAAATTTAACTTCCGTCTATGGCAACGGCAACCACTATAGCCAGTGTGTTCGCCGGTGCATTTATAATTCGAAATAAACAATTTCAGATCGTTACATGAAATTCACGTTGCATCTGATGTATCAAAGGTGCTTTGCAACGATCTAATTAAATTCTCTAATTTCACCGCACAGCTTCTGCCATCACGTCCCAGACGAACTGGTTGTAAAGCCGGAATGCAGTATTTCGCCTTTCGCCTTTAATTTAGAAACTTTGGTGTAATTTGTTGTAAAAGTTTTTAAAACATTATTAAACGGTGTTTCATTTTAACAAATTCATAATTTATTTTTTCGTTTGTCAGATTTTGATTTGTTAACTTTAAGCAGTAAGTACATAAGTTAATTTGAAGATGACACTCGTCTTAACTGTCGAAAGAAGTAAAAACTTGATTTGAAATAACTATCGTTTTTATGGATTTTCAAATTAATTTCGCGCAAGTGCAAACACAGCCAACATAACATAATTTTTCTTGAACTAAGTTTTTCAGATCACAGTTCAAAGAAACAAACAAACAAAAATATACCAACTTTAAATCGGGTTTATTCCCAAAGTTTGTTTAGTTAGTCAAACCCGACACCGTCATAAATACAGGTATACTACTGAAATTTTGTTGGAAATACCTCAAAAAAATTCACTGAAAGTTTGAGCTCTTATTATTAATATTAAGTAGTAGCTCACAGCGTATAAAGATTTTCCATTTAAAATACTTACATACATATAGTCACGCCTTTTTCCCGTAGCGGTAGGCATAAACCACTTCTTTCTTCTTGCTACGGTTCTTACACACATCTTATTCTTTCTCTACATTCATCAGTGCTTTCATGCATGCTCGTCGGTTGTTGGTACTCTTGACCTGGCCTTTCTTCAAAACAATGTTGATCTGATCGAGATATGTTCGCCGAGGTCGACCTCTACCGACTTGCCCATTCACATCGATGTTCTTGGGTCGCCCTTTCGGTCTTGTGTTTTGAGGTTTCCATTCGATGATTTTTTTTTCACAATTCTCTCTTCCCCCATCCTGTATACATGTCCTAACCATCTTATCCTTTGACTTTTTATGTATCTTGCTATATCCTCTCCTTCTATAGGTGCATTAATTTCTAGATTCATTCTTATTCTTCACACACCGTTTTCATGTATTGGGCTGTATATTTTACTAAGGATCTTTCTTTTAAATATTCTCAATTGATTTTTATCGTTGTTTATTAGTGTCCATGTTTCACATCCGTAGGTTACTACTGATCGTATAAGTGTTTTATAGATTGTGATCTTAGATTTTCTTCTTAGTTTACTGCTCCTTATTAGTTTTAGATAGGCATAGTAGCATTTATTTCTTTTTAGGATACTTGCTTTTTTTTCCTCTTGGACGTTACCATTATTGGTAATTTTCGTGCCAAGGAAATTAAAAGTCTTGACGCTTTCGATCAGACCGATGTGCATACTGGCGCTAAAAGTTTTATACTGAGTGATTTTACTAATTTCTAGCGGCGTAGACAATGTCGACAACGTGGGTACAATTCAAATTGAAATCGTGTAATTAATTATTTGATTATTTGTCGCTAATATTTATTATATTTTGTTTTGGTTGACTTGTTTTCGTGCAATTTAGGATTTTGCATTAAAATTTGTATATTCCGTAAAACTTTTTTAATATTTGTATAATTTTTTTGTCCACAATTATTATTTAGTTTGCTAATAAAGGCATTAATAATTTAAAGGTTAAAAATTTTTAAGTTAAAATAAAATCTGTCATTTATCAACAACAATATCCAGTAAAAATAAAAATGTATATTACTTATTTTTAAAGAACCAACTAATTTCACTGCATGTTATCTATACTATAAGGGTCAATTATACAGGGTGTTAGTAAATAAATACGACAAAATTTAGGAGGTGATTCTGCATAAAAAAATAATGACAGTTTTCTATATAAACGTATGTCTGCAAAACCTTCGTTTTCAGAGATACGGTTCTGGTTTAATGTTATTGTATTAGATAGTTCTTGATAGTGTACTTCTTAAAGAAATGAAAAATACGCCTTGAGATGTTTTATTTTTTTGCATAAAAACGACCCCTATACGAAGGAAAAAAAATTTTTGTCACAAATTTAACGAGAAATTTAAACAAGTTTTTTAATTTAAAATATCTCAACTACCATTTTTTTCTTTAAAAAAATTGGAATCGTTACCTGTATGCGCGCTAATGATGAACATAAAATTCTTAATTGCATGTTAAAAAATTCGCAATTACTATCTCTTAAAACCCACCAAATTTTATTTGCATATCTCGACTGGTTTTAGAGCAAAAAAATAAATCGTCATTTTTTAAGAAAAACTTAAACACACCGTATCTCCAAAACGAAGTATTTGCGGACATGCGTTTGTATAGCAAACTGTCATTATTTTTTTATGCAAAAGCACTCCCTGAAATTTGTGTCACTTATTTAATAACACCCTTTATATCAGAACACAACTACACTCCTGGCTATATGCCTACGACGAGCATTGAATTACATCTGATATATAATCGTGCATAATCCATTTCGGGTGAAATACAGATGCTTGTTAAGTAAAAGAAAGAATTATTAAATTTATCCATTCGAAGTAACCACCTATGGACCGGTTTTGGGGTGTTGCCCCTCATCAGCCATTTGCCAAGACCTACCCTATAACTATAAAGTATGCCCTTTAAAGAGACAACTCAAATATCCAGTATTTATAAATTACAACTGAAAGGCAACGAAGTGGGATTAGAAGTAGGACAAAACATGATGATTTCCAAATAACTAATTAATGATTACAGAGAAAAACGCAACCAAATTTTACCGAGTAGGTGTATTCATGTTTAGCTTAAAATTTAGTGAGGCGGTATGGGTGTGTTTTGCTGCTACTGTATTTTTTATTTAAAATACTCTCATAAAATGTGCGGATTATACAGCAGAAACAGTCTGTAAAAACAAAAGAGGTTATTAAATTTATAAAAAACGAAGCGAAACATGGTTTGCAAATTCCAGCTGAAAGATTTTGTCGTGAAATACCTATTAACTGCAACAGAAATATTAAAAAAAGGTGTTTTTGCGATGAGTCTTAAAGAGCAGAGACAGATAGGTATTTTATCTGCGAAAACATCTAACGAAAGACATCGCTAAAAGCTTTCATTTCGAAAGGAAAGGGACAAAGAATTTAAGAAATCGTTAATAATTTTTCTATAATACAAAAACAACGGGCAATTTTTAAAAGCAGTTTTCTACTGGCAAAAAAATAATGAACTATCCATTCATAATTTTTTTATTTACTTTAATTTCCAATACATTTTATTATGAATACATAACCGTTATTAAATGTTTTGGATAACTCGTTGGTAACTTACTAATTCGGGTTAAATCTATACTTAAAATGCACTGAAATTTGGTTCCCGATGAGAAAGAGACAGTCGCTCGAGAGGTTATTTCGCGCTCTTTCTAATAGGCGGGGTTTACGATCCAGGGGCACGCAGCGAGCTGAGTGGAGTGGTCGGGTTTGAGTCTCGGGCGTAAGCCATCGCATCGCTAAAATTGCAGAACCATTACTTTTTGAATGCCCAGAGCTTTTCTGCAAGAGTTTTAAGTTTTTGAAAGGGGTCTTTCCAAAGCCCTTTCATGTCAAAAACTTAGCCCCCAGGAAACTGATAAACTTTGTACGAAGTCTCGGAATCCCGTGGCTCGAATAGATTAAGAGTTATGCACAAAAGATCTGATAGGTCGAAATTCTTCAGAGGCAGTATAGCCTTCACGACCCTCCCTACAATTTACAATCTAGTCTTCTATGTCTATGGTTAAAGGTAAAGCAAATACGCTGCAAGGGTGTCTTTTAGTAGTAATTTATTCCAGGATCAATTTATTAAAACGAGATATTGTTGCTGACAAATTAAAATTTTTATTTAAACTTTAATTTCTTTAACCCTCAAATTTTTAAGGCATCTTTTAACAAACTAACAATTAATTTACGGTATTATTGTGTACGTAGCACAAATTGTCACAAATCAATAAAATAATTGTATAAGTACAGAAGAAATACGTATCCAAACAAATAAAAACCGAACAGCTTTATAAAACAATTAATGGTAAAATAAAGACAAAAGAAGTAAAAGGAGTTGGCCTCGGCAAAAATGTAAAAATTAAAGGGACTTTATCTTGACAGTTTGAATCGTGGCAGGTAGTAATTTCAACGGTAGTTAAACACTTTTGACAGACATTTTAAAGAATAGTCTGACCGTATAAAATCTGCTTTTAATAAGTTTTTTGTCAATTTAAGCGTTTTCACGTCTACAGCTTATAACAGGCGATTAAGCTTTGTAACTGAATTTCTGAAAGCTTTAATCAAAGCTTGACTACAACTAATTAAATTAATTTATTATCTGGTATAGACATTAATTAAATAAACAATTATTATAACTAATAAATACATTTAAGTAACGTTTGCTTAAACAATGGAATTTTTTGTATTAATTTTACTTCAATTAAATTACTCGGAGCCGGTGTTTCTTTTTATTGTGTGGACGCTGGCGCTGGAGAGTCGCATTAAAATTAAAAAAATAAAGCATCCCAATGAAAAGTTGTAATCTCTACTTTCTATGTTTAAATTCCTCGTAACTCTAACGCAATTTTAAAACAAACGAAATTTTTAAAAGCTTTTTTGTGCTGACTTTGTGATCCTTCACAGACGTTAACTTTTTACAAAATAACTTTTCTTTAAACTACGATTCAACTATCTAAATGGGTTTTAAATATATATATATATATATATATATATATATATATATATATATATGCAAAATTTATAGAAAACTATATTATTATAGTAGACTATAAACATTTTTCGACAGCGTCAATAGAAAAAATGTATAACTGATTTTTTATTAAATCAGCTAATTCTGCTGTATGTCACCTTTATTATAGGTTCATTTGGATCGATTATGTATCAAATAAAAAATACTCCTCTGGCTATATGCCGCGACAGGTATTGATTTACATCTGATACATAATCGTGTTTAATACCCCATTTCGGATAACAATATGCAGATGCTTGTTAAGTAAGAGAAGGAACTATTAGATTTATCTCAAATGAACCTATAATATAGTATAGATGTATAAAGTATAGATGTCGTGACTGGCGCTATTCGCGTAGCACTTCATGTATACTTGGTAAGAGTCGAAGCTGTTAATGTGTTTAGTCGAGGTTGACCTACCCTATGCTGATAAGGGGAAACAACCCCGAAACCGGTCCATAGGTGGTTACTTCGGATGGATAAATCTAATGGTTCCTTTTGTTACTTAACAAGCATCTGCATATTGTTACCCGAAATGTGGTATTATACACGATTATGTATCAGATGTAATTCAATACCTGTCGCGGCATATAGCCAGAGGAGTAGTTGTTTTTTGATACATAATCGACCCAAATGAACCTATAATATAAGTGACATACAGCGGAATTAGCTGATTTTTTAAAAATCAGTTATACATTTTCCCATAAATATATATATATATATATATATATATATATATATATATATATATATATATATATATATATTGTATATGTATTGTATAACAAAATTGCTTGGCGCCTATAGTGGGGTTTTTTTTTTAGCTTCAGTTTCTTTTAGCCAAATTTTAGTAAAAAAAACTTGTATGAATCCACGAATCGATTCATATAAGTTCCCAAATTGAAACCAATCGGTAAATCAAGATGCCACGGATCCTGAGATAATTATTATGTCATTTTATTTCAGTTCAGTAAAATTTGAGTAAAAGTTTCATTCTGGTTTAATTGTAGCAATGTTGAACTCTTTCGAGCTGCAGTCAATAAGGACCAGATAACTGTGATGATAGCAAGCCTCCGATAGGAAATGCACTATACGCACGTACCCGGTTTGCTCGTCGAAATATGGACCATCTTCAAGAAGCTGGCGTTAATGTTTTGCTGTAGCCACCACTTTCATCGAATTTAAATCCCATCGAACATGTGTGGGATATGATGCAAAGAAGACTGTGTACTTTGCACCAATCTCTACAAACTCTAGTATAGTTAATCCACGAAGTTCAAATTGATTAAAACGAGATACCACAAATAGACATCGACTATCTCATTTTGTCAATGCCTTAACGTGTACAGAGGTGTAATTAGCTACGGGGTCACCACACATCATTAATTTTTTTCGGATTTCATGGTAATAAAATGTTTTGCAAATATTATCGTATCATTCTTAATGTGAGGCTACCACATTACATTGCCACAAAATCAAGCTCAAGAAATTATTTCTTTTGGATGTAACCTTTCAGTTCAGTAAAATTTGAGTAAGTAAAAGTTTCATTCTGGTTTAATTGTAGCAATGTTGAACTCTTTCAAGCTGCAGTCAATAAGGTCCAGATAACTGTGATGATAGCAAACCTCCGATAGGAAATGCACTATAAGAAGAAGGAGAAAAAAAGGAAGAAAAAATGTTGATCTGACTGGTGTTTTAATTTGCAAAGTTTATCGTTGTAACCATTTTAGTACCGAACAATAATTTTTAAATTCAACTCACGACAGGCTTGCCGAATCGAGTTCATTGAATGGTCTTTAAAATACTGCAAAACAGTGGCAACAATTGACCCTTTTAACAATGTTTCTTTTCTTTTTAGAAAAACAATGCCTCGGTATTTGCAAGTAAATTGCGTTCCAATCTTGCAAATATTTTTAAGCTTGTAATAACGCTCTCTCCATTTATTTTTTTACTTACAACGGGACATATTTAGGTTAATTAACAGGTAGTCAATAGTCATATTTATCAGAGGAACAAATTTGCTTTAATAAAGCTGGTGATGATTTTAAGTAAGAAAAAAACTCTTAGCACGTTTTTAATATTTACCCTAATAATCAACATCGCCAAAAGAACTGAAATTTATAACTGGGTTTTCTCAGATGTCCACAATTTGTTTATCATAGAAAACACTCTTTTTACTGGAGCATTTGTAGCAGGCAAACGTAAAATATATTTAATTAAAATAGAAAAGATTTTATGTTGAAGATTGTTGTCTTAAAAGTGTTTAAATACTTCCACTCAACGAGTTTCCGTGGAAACATTTAGATTATTCCATTCGGTTACTTTCTGCGATGTAATGTCGTTACAAATTAATGAAAATTTGTCAAAAACTTACATATGTTTATTACAGTTAATATATTTTTTTTCAATTAGTACATCCAGTGATTTTTGAACGTCTTCCCATGCTGGGACTTTTTTAAATCTGCCCGATAAAATATCTCCATTTTTTTGCTAAGAAAGCAAGTCCACTGCTCCAGATATTCACGGCTCGTTTTTTAAAATTATACAGCCGTCCTTTTCACAAACTCTTCATTTATGTCAGTAACATTATCTTTCGATTTCACCATTAAATGACGGACAGTCATTGCCGATACAGTCTAACCTTCAAGTTTTAATACAGCTTGATGAAAACTTGCTGACTGAGTGTGTAAAAAATAAAGCCAAATTTGGATGTGGAACCTTCAAAAAAGTTTTTTGGTAACAGGGAACATTTTTCAATACTCAAAAAGTAGTTTTTTAATGGATGAACACTTTCCAAGGCAGGAAAAACTTGAACTCGAATCGTGTAATTATAAAAAAATGAATATATCTTCACAATAATGCTTTCGTAATCTGAGGGTAGTCTGTCTGCAGCAGATTTTATTGCATTGTGAATTACGTGGGCTCCACATCCAATACAAGGCATTGTCCTCACTAAACTCTACGACTTTTGCTGTCAAATTATTATCTGTCAACACTTGGTTTAAAAAATTGACAATGATGTCAGAAGTCTCACCTGGTTGGTCTTGGAGATCTAAATTTTTTACTTGCACACCTACGAAAGGTTGAAAAAAGCGCACTACAATAGGGTATATTCTTTTGTTACCGTGATTTGAAGCGTCGTTTAGTATTGAAATACAATTGTACTTATTAAGATCATCTTTGAATTCTTTTATCGCTGTAGGCGTCAAAACATTTACTACAATAGCTTTTGATTTCCTGGATTCAGAAAACGGGAAAATTTAAGTTTTTACTTTTGTCGGCAGTCCCAATGACAGCCGATCTTTTTTTCTTAAAGTCATTATTATGTGTCGAATTTTCATATTTTAACAATTCTCGAAAATTCTGGGTGATGTAAAAACATTTAACAAACCATCCATTAAGCAAATATTCGTTTGTATTTACATTCCATCAGAGAAACGTTTAATTAGTGTTCAACACAAAAACTTTTATGTGGGTAGTGCGATGATGCAAAAACAACAGTAACGTTTTGAATTTTCATGTTTTATCCATCCTCATTTATTACGAAATTAGTTAAGTTATAATAACTGGAGTTTCGGTTAACTTTGTTCGGTAAAATTTGGCTTAGAAATTATGCCGGAAATGTTGTTAAAAAATGACATTGTCTGCGAAACTGCGAGGCTGCTAAAGTATGTGTCGAATGAGGGTATAACTTTTTCATTTATGCCTTACTTAGACAGATTACTTGTATACCGGCGATGACAATGAAAAACCGATGATAGCTACACAAAGTAACCGCACTTTCGTATATTGTCAAATGTACTTTTATTTACAGTGTGACCCATTAGGATTGAAAATACCCCCGTAAAATTTTACTTACTTACCCATTTTCACCAATTTTTTAATCATAGGGCACGTTGCGGAGACCAGGCCTAACCAGCAAAAACTGTGCATCACAAGAATGCGTTAGTCGCTATCTCTCTTCTTATACATTTACTGCCTACAGAGAAAGAAAGGGAGAAAGTTATTCGGCTATTTATTGCACATTTATTATTAAATAATTTAAAACCATTCGAACCTTTGTTCGAGGAGTGATAGCGTACCAGACGACTGGTGCAAGGCCGTTATCGTGCCGCTTTACAGGGAAAAAGGGTCGCAGCAGGACTGTAAGAACTACCGAGGTATTTGTTTACTTAGTCGAAAAACTGTATGCAAAGATATTGATTTAAAGAGTAACGTATAAAACTGAAAAAATGATATGGAATGTGTAAACAGGATTTAGAAGAGGAAGGAGATATATGGATCAGGTCTTTTCATTGCGAGGTATAGTCAAAAAAGTCTTGGCTACAAGTCAAAAGGTCTATTGCGCTTTTATAGACTTGAAAAAGGCCTGTGGTAAAAAGTGAATTGTGGTCGACATTATCTATGTATGGGGTAAGCAATAGTTTAATACGAGCACTGAAATCACTTTACGAGGATTTCACTGCTTGTGTCAGGATAAAAAGAGCTTGCAAGAACTGGTTAAACATCGAAAAAAGTGTAAGACAGAGATGTGTGGCTTCGCCATGGCTGTTTAACTAATACATAGACGATTGTTTGAAAGATTTTAAAAAGAGTGCGTATGGATTAAAAATCAATGATTTGATCGTCAAATGCCTTCTTTACGCCAATGAGCAAATCATATTAGCATCATCTGAAGAGGCGATGGTTAATGTTATGCATGATGCCCTGAAAATCAAAGAGATGAAAATAAATGCAAGCAAAACGAAAGTAATGGTTTTGAAAGAGAAGAAAGCATGACAAACTGTTTTTTAATAAGGGAGAAAGAGTGGAACAAGTAAATAAATTTGTGTACTTGGGTTCAAAGTTTACGAGAGATGAGAAGTAAAACCGGAGTGACTCGGTTGGATAAAGTAAAAAGTAAGATAAGAGAACGCTGTGGTAAAAAAAGATATAATTACAAAGATATATAAAGGAATGCTTGAATGGTGAATGGACAAGTCGGTAGAGGTCAACCTCGGCGAACATATCTTGATCAAATTAACACTGTTTTTAAGAAAGGCCAGGTTAATGGTACCAACAACCGACTAGCATTTTTAAGAGCACTGATGAAAGTAGAGGAAGCAAAAGATGTGTGTAAGAACCGTAGCAAGTGGAAGGAAGTGGTATCTGCCTACCCCTACGGGAAAAAGGCGTGACTATATGTATGTATGTATAAATTTTCTTTTTCCGTAATAATTATACCGTGCGCGGCTAAACTATGGAACAAATTCGATATTTCGCAAGCAATGTACATTTGACAGAAATCATGAAAGAAGTCGATTTTTGTTATTAAATGCCGATTTTAGTTATGTACCTGTATCTCTCTTTTAAAATATTTTGTAAATAAAACTCGTTATGGTGCAAAAGGCTTTCCGCATAAAACATCAACTCGGTTAGGAAAACCCAAAAAAAGTTACAAGAATCCAGGACATAAAAGTGTCTTGATATTCTCGGATTTTAAACGTCGGAGATCGTGGAATAATTTAAAATAAGAAATATCCAGATATTCTAATGACAACGTAGGAAGGATCAAAAGCACAATTCAATACGGGAATAATCAATATGTTGCGGAAAGATATAACAGTCCATACATTTTTTTGCGTTATCATTTATATACAGATTTTTCAATATTTTCTTATAAATTAAAAAAAAAACTAAAATATATGAATAAGAGTAAATATTCAAATTTCTTTAAATAATCTATGAGAGGATGTTATAAAAATTGATTGTAAGTTAAAAATCATTTTGTTTGCATTTTCTTTTTATATTTTTGTCTTACAGACATTTAATATAAATTTTAATTTTTATAGTTTAAATAAGGACAGTAAATATTTTTTTTTGTTCATTTTATAATGTTTTGTTTATTTAAATATATTTCCGAAATTTGCAAGTGTTGTCATAGTTCTTTCATTATTATTAATTGCAGAATATAAAAACTCTTTCCGAAACCTTACCGACAAAATTGTTTAATCTGCCAAAGACAAAGATACCTCATTTTATAAATTTATTATTTTTTAAAATACCTGTGTCTAAATCTTTATTGTTTAATGAATATCTGTCTTTATTCCCACTACACTGTGCAATTTCATTATTTTTATTAGCCCATGGCCTCCAAAACGCCATATTTCTATTTATTTACTAAAATGTTCTAAATTTAACACACCACACAATGATATCCTCTGATAGGTTTTCAAACAAGATAATTTATAACTTTTTAACCGCGTTACACCCCTTGAAGAATTCAGTGCGTTTTACCTCATGATAACTTTTTTCACATAACCTCAAAATGTATGTGAAAAATTCAAATAACCAAGTTTTCGGTTTTTTATTTTTATCTTTTACGAAAATTTTTTTTTTTACGAAATTTGGTCCCAAACGCACTGTCATTATTTTTTATTTAAAATATTTATTTTTTCACCATATTTTGATTTAGAATCGAAAAAGCACCTTAGTTTATAATCGAAAATTCTTACGTGAAAATATCTGCTTTTCTAAAAAAGTCGGTGGGTGGGCTTTTTGTTTGTTGAAATCTCTACTTTCTGGTGGTATAAAAAAATATACATTACTACGGTAATTTTTCTCAGAAAATGCAAAAAAATGAAAAAACTCGAATCCGAATTTCTTTTTAATATTATGTACAATTTTGAGCTATTTATTAAAATTTACACTTAACTCGACAAACATCTTCATGTTACATTGATAAACAAAAAAATGACAAATCCATAAAACATAAAGATGGCAAAAAACATGCGAAAATAGTTGTTATAAATATTAAAGATAGGATTTAAAGTGGATTTCATCAAAAAAATGTGGCCATCACCGTCTTCGTCTCCAATATTATTTCCAGTCTGCATTGGTTTTTTATCCACAATTTTATCTGAATCATTAACTTTCTCGTAGGTTTTTCCTCCACATTGGAGCATTTTTCAGAACCATGACAATTTAAGCATAAATTTGTGCATTTTAAACCATTTTTTCGGCAGCCACATTTCAAACTGTTAATTCGTTTTCTGTAAATTTAGGCATAATGTCACGTTTATATTGCTTCTAGCCCCAATCAGTCGCTGTCAGTCCGTTACCCAGCCAAGTTTAAAGCTGATAATATGCCCTATAACAATGTTGTTCTGCTGCATCTTCTGTGGGTGGGATATTTGCCAATGATTTAGTTGTTGCCAAATGATTTTTTCGAAATTTTAATTAATTTATTGTTATATTATCATTTTTACATTTATAAATAGATTTAAATGAAAAGTGGGACGGCATACAGGAGATTCGTGCCAAAATAGAACAAGCTCGAGCTTCGTTCCTGAAGATGCGTAAGGTACTTTGCAGCAGAAATTTAAGCTTGCCTCTGCGCGTTCAAATGCTTAGCTGTTACGTTTTCAGCCTACTGTTTTATGGAATGAAAGCTTGGACTTTGACAGATGCGATGTGCAAAAAATTGAACGCACTTGAAATGTGAACGTACAGAAGGCTATTGAGAATCTCCTGGGTAAAAAGAGTGCGTAACATCGAGGTACTTCAACTCCTTGACAAGCAGCTGGAAGTTCTGCTTACACTAAAAAAGCGCAAACTGGAGTATTTTGGTCACATCTTAAGGAATGACTAGTATCGACTTTTAAAACTTATTATAAAAGATCGAAGGACGAAGCGGCCTGGGTAGAAGAAAGATATCGTGGCTAAAAAACTTAAGACAATGGTATGGAGTGAGCACTACCACATTGTTCCGCCGAGCTGTAGACAAGGTTCAGATAGCGCTGATGATTGCCAACGTCCGAGGAGGAGAGGGCACCTAAACAAAAAGATAAATAGATTTGATTAATTGTAATCCATTTTTTTCGATATCTTCCTTGTTTGCATCTTTTTTTTTTTTTTTTTGGCCAAATATGACTAACTTTTATCGTCCAATAATGAATTTTTCTTTTCCGGCAAATCTAGATGTTGTATCGCAACCAGAAAAACAATGCATAAATGCAACGATATTTTTGAAGGATTCATATTTGAAACTTTTAGACGTGAAAAATAGATCTTTTTTCGAGTTTTTTGCTTTTTCCAAAAAAATTTACCATAGTTATGTTTATTTTTTTTCCCCACCAGAAAGTAAAATTTTAACGAACAAAAAGCCTACCGACTTTTTTAAAAAAGCAGTTATTTTGACGTGAGAATTTTCGATTGAATATTAGGGTGCTTTTTCGATATTAAGTCAAAATATGGTGAAAAAATAAATATTTTAAATTAAAAACTTGTCGAAATCCCGTCCACTTGTGTTAATGCGGAAGATCTACGTACCATCACTCAGCTATACTGAAACCAAACTACAGAAGTCTTCTTCTTCTTCTTCTACTTGGTTGAGATCATATGATCTGTTAATTCCGGGCTTGCCGTTGTATTAATTCTTGATATGTGGACTGCCAGCTGTCTCTCCATCTTTTCGGTGGTCTACCGGGCGGTCGGCTTCCTACTGGTATTCCCTCGAGAGCTATGCGGGGTAATCTATCTTTGTCCATCCTCTTGACGTGGTTATACCATTGCCTTCTTCTCTGCCTTCCCCATCTTACGATATCCTGTACGCCGCATTGTTCTCTTATATCAGTGTTTCTTACGTGGTCTCTTCTGGTTTTGCCAGCTATTGTTCTCAGCACCCTCATCTCGGCTACGCGCAGCATGCTCTTTGTTTTGTTCGTGTCTTCTCTTGTTTCTATCGTGTACGTCATTATGGGTCTTACGCATGTTTTGTATATTTTAATCTTACTGTCCTTCCGCATGTACCCGTTGGCCCAGACAATTTCTCTTAGGCAGCCTGATGTTGCTGATGCTTTATTGACTTTGTCCCTTAGATCTTTTGTTGGGTCGTGGCCGCTAGACATATTCATCCCGAGGTACTTAAATTGCATTACCTGTTCTATGGGCTTATCTTCAATTACGAGCTTGCATCTGAGTGGTTCCCTGGTGATTGTCATGCTTTTTGTTTTCTCGACCGATATGGTCATATTAAGCTGTCGGCACACTTGGTGGAACTTAAATAGCTGTCTTTGTAGGTCGTTCTCGTTTTCTGCGAACTACAGAAGTCAGAGTAGAAAACACCACATCGGAGGAGTTAGAAATACGGAAAGGTGTCAGTCAGGGATGTGTCCTATCACCTCTCCTCTTTAATATATATTCTGAGGCAGTTTTCCAAAAATCACTGGAAAATACGAAAGAGGGTTTTAAGATCAATCGCACCTTCATAAATAATGTACGATTCGTTGACGATGCGGTGGTGCTCGCCGACAATCTACCAGGTCTCCAAAACATAATGAATCTGATCGTTGAACACAGCGAACAAAACGATCTTTAAATAAACGTCGCAAAGACTAAAATTATTGTATTCTTAAGAACACGGAGACGCGTAGTCCTTAAAATTAAGAACAAATATCTGGGAGCTCTTGTCAACGAGTCCAACGATCCTAAAAAATAAATCATGTCTAGGATCAAACAGGCCAGGTTCTGAGACCTTGACTTTTAACCATTCAATGGAGAACCGTGTCACGTGCCTATTTTTTCCCTTCTAAAGTTCCATTATTAATTGTGTCTCTGATAGTTTCGTATTCCTCAGGTACCGTATTTTGTTGTAACTTAAATATATCATTCGTTGTAAATAGTGTTGCATACCTTGTAGTGATAGGATTCGATTGTTAATGGCTGTGGCATTTTTATTGATCGATGGAGATTAAGTGGGGGTTCTTCGTCATTAGATTTTGCTTTTGTTTTTGGCCTCGATTGTTGTGGGTTGTCGGTTATATTATTGTTTGGTTTGCATTTCTGTGTGGATGGGGCTGGCTATCAACACGGACGAGGGCGATTCTTTGTGTGGAGCATGGAATTGCAAATATTGTTGTTTGACGTGGGTTCCGTGTCATTTTTCTTGATATCCGGCCTGGGAAGTGGTCAGTCGTTTGGTGGCAGACTTGGGAGTGTGGTGGTGAGAATTTTTGGGACGGTGTGATATTAACACGTGGGCAGAACCTCTACGGATTTTCTTTTATATCTGGCTGTATTTGGGCCATCTTAATTGGATTTTGAAGAAAAACCACTTAATTTTTAACTTGACCATTCTATCTTACCTTCGTTGTTGATATTTTGGATTTTGGTGTCGAGTTAAAATAGCCGCATGCGGGATTTATTTGAGGAAAGCATTGTTAATTAGCAGGTGCCGTCCCATAATCAAACCGGCCAGGAGTAGTGAATTCGTATACCCAAAGGTTATAAGTGATTAATTTTTAAATATATAACGCCGTGACTTATTTTGACACCACGATTAAGTTTTGTTTTAGTTTATTAATATAGTACATTGTTGGAAACTATTTATTGAATTAGAAATATGCCAAAACTAAACTTGGATTAAAATAATCTTCTCGATAATTCTTTATGTCTAAGTAAAAATATATTTTCTTCATACTTATTTGTAAATATCCTACAATTTTGATATTTTAAAGGACAACCATTGTAAAAATAATTTTAAATTAACTCGATTGTTTTGGCAGTGAAAATCTTTATGTAAATGGTAAAAAAACATGAGTAAATTAGCAGCCTTATGTAAACGTTTGATTTAGTATTATTAAGGAGTTGACTTGAATACGTTTTTTTTGGTAACTTGGTAAAGTCTGTTACTCTTACTTCTGTTTTGGTTATTTTATAAATTTGTAAATTTTGAATTTTTGATTTATTGTTAGCTGATGATTTGACTATATTTGTTATAATGTTGCTATTGAGCTGTGTACTTTGATTTATTGTGTGAGTAAAGTTTCCAATATATCTTTGCTATAATTTTATTTATTTGGTTCACCATAATCTTAGTTGTTTATCGTGTGGCTCTGCTAGTGCCTATAAGACCTAGGGATTTCCGGCTTGAACCGTCTAAGTCGGTGGCGCGGCTCACTTTTATTTTCTTTTTTTTTCTTCTACCCTCTACGGCTGAGCTCGGGCATAATTTGCCAGTAGAGAGACCACTGGCAAAGTACTCTTTAGAGAACGAAAAAGACGTGGCAACTGAATCAACGCCCTTGAGATGTACCTGTACCTTCGTGTTATGCGCTTTTCATGGGTAGATAGGGTCACTCAGACGAATAGATAAAGGCAGAGAGCTTGTGTCGGCCATCAAAGAGCGTAAACTACAATACATAGGACCCATAATGAGAGGAGAGCGTTATGGGATTCTTTGACTCATCATTGAGTAAAAAATAAAGTGAATAAGATCGGTGGGAAGGCGACAAAACTCATAGCTCAGAGACTTACGTCAATGGTTCGGAAGAACATCAATAGAAATATTTAGAGATGCAATCTCGTATACCAATATTGCCAGTTGGATCGCCAACCTCCGGAGAGAGACGGCGTCCTAAAAAAAAAAAGAAGTCCTACACTTTACTGCCTTATATAGATAGCGGTCCACACGTCCTATTTCAGTAAGACAACGCACGTACCCGGTTTGCTCGTCGAAATATGGACCATCTTCAAGAAGCTGGCGTTAATGTTTTGCTGTAGCCACCACTTTCATCGAATTTAAATCCCATCGAACATGTGTGGGATATGATGCAAAGAAGACTGTGTACTTTGCACCAATCTCTACAAACTCTAGTATAGTTAATCCACGAAGTTCAAATTGATTAAAACGAGATACCACAAATAGACATCGACTATCTCATTTTGTCAATGCCTTAACGTGTACAGAGGTGTAATTAGCTACGGGGTCACCACACATCATTAATTTTTTTCGGATTTCATGGTAATAAAATGTTTTGCAAATATTATCGTATCATTCTTAATGTGAGGCTACCCAACACATACATTAAAAATTAAGTATGAAACTGATATTGAATATTTAATAAACTTTCAGCAGCAATAAAAAGAAAATGCACAAAGGTGTGTTAAAGTTTAATTAAGTTTTGTATCCTTCTACTTTCTTTAACTATATCGTAAGAAAAGACAAACACTTTCATAGTTTTTTTTTGATTTCAGCTTTTAATAAAACAATGGATCGTCTGCACAAGTACGGCAAGAGTTTAAAGGATTTTAATTACAACAACAAAGAGATCGCAGACGATATTTATTCAGCAATCAATTCTACTCAGTTTTTGGGAATATCGGTGAGTGTTTTGTTTTAACTGTATTTTTAAATGACACCATTAATTGAAGAATTTATATTTTGAATTATTTTTAGTTTGTTAAATATTCTTTTTGTAAAAATATTGTCGGTACTACATTTTTTAGACCTACGTTTTTATTTTATACGACTTTATAGTTGAAATTTTAAAAACTTAATTTCATCCTTCACTATTATAACTAACTTTTAATTTTTTACCATGATAAAAAAGATTTGTGTACTTGGGTTCAAAGTTTACTAGAGATGGAAAGTATGACAGTGACATTGAGTGAAGGGTGTTGGCATGAAAACAAATGAATGAGGCACTGCATAGCTTTATGAATAGCCAGAAAATGTCAAAAAAGGCTCGTCTGGTGGTGCATAGGTGTGTTGGTTCCTACACTTATGTATGGTAGTGAATGTTGGGTTTGGCAGAAGTAGCATGAAAATAGGATTAATGAGAGATGAGTAATCTGAGAAGTATAGCCGGAGTGACTCGGTTGGATAAAGTAAAGAATAGTGAGATAAGAGAACGCTGTGGTGTAAAAGAAGATGTGGTTACAAAGATAGATAAAGGAATGCTTAGATAGTTTGGACACGTAGAAAGGATGGATAAAGGAAAATTGACGAAACAAATTTATAAGGCGAGTGTGAATGGACAAGTTGGTAGAGGTCGACTTTGGAGAACATATCTCGATCAGATCAACTTTGTTTTGAAGAAAGGCCAGGTCAAGAGTACCAACAACCGACGAGCATGTATAAGAGCACTGATGAAAGTAAAGGGAGCAAAAGATGTGTGTAAGAACCGTAGCGGAAGTGGTCGTTTTTTTTTGACACGTTCTTGCTGCTCATAAAGCTATTCAGCTCCCCATTTATTCCTTTCCCTGCCAACACCTTTTGTCTCTCGTAAACTTTAAACCCAAGAAAAAGGAGAATTTAACAGATATGTCGACTGTTACAAACTGGTATCAATATGAAAGTACCGAGAGATATTCCTATAAAAATAAAAAAATTGGTCGCAACAACGTCAAATATATTACATTAAACCTTCTAAAGAACAGGAAAAGCAGCACGCGCCGTATTAAAATGTATTTCCTTTATTCTTACGTAATTTACTTGAACTCGATAAATTTTGTCTTTCATCTTTTCCTCTTTCTCTATTAACTCATTTTCCTTCGTAATATTACATTTCCCTTACACTTTATTAAGTCCTGGAATATTATTTAAAAAGTACAACTTTCTGGAACATTTCGGAACGAGGAGTTTTGTTTTATAATTATGTTTAAATGGTGGGATGTTATATTATTTATCTAAAATTTTATTATTTTTTATTTAAACGTCTACGAAACATTTGTAGAATATTTTAAACAACTTTTAATTTTGTAAATATCGTAACAAATTGACTAAAAAGTAAAAATAATTAGTAAAGTAAAAAATGCATCACGTCGTACAACTAAAAGCATGTGTGTTAACTTCTCGTTAAAGAAAGTTTACAGTATAAAACTCTTGATATAAAAAACCGGTTAAATTAAAATGCATCAAATTTATTGTACTTTATATGCCAACTAAATAAAAAGAAAATGTAAGTATAAGGTAGAGACTACAACATATTTGGGAACTACAATCAACGAGAGTTGGGATCATTCGAAATACGTTGTAGAATAGAGAGGGCTCGTGCTGCATTCCTTAAAATGTCGAAATTGTTTAAATGCCACTTTCTAAACTTAACAACTAAAATACGACTTTTCCGATGCTATGTGTTTCCTGTGCTCCTATATGGAGTTGAGTCATGGAATTAACAGATGCAGCCAGTAAAAGGTTGGACGCATTTGAGATGTGGCTGCATGGACGTATACCAAGAATCCCTTGGACAGCCCATGTTACAAACAAAAGAGTACTCGATATTTTAAACAAGGAAATGGAGATCATGAGTACAGTCAAAAGTCGGAAATTGGACTACTTAGGACACGTAATGAGAAACAGCGAAAGATACGGTCTGTTGCAGCATATCCTACAGGGAAGGGTGCTTGGAAAGAGGGGACCAGGCAGAAGAAGGATCTCATGGCTTAAAAACCTGAGAACCTGGTTTGCTAGAATGATCGCTAACGTCCGGTAAAGGACAGGCACTAAAAGAAAAAGAAGAAAGTATAAGTCGTCCATATGCATTAGTTTCTACGGCATATAATATTTACGCTCATGCATTTGAAGATGCTTAACAACTTGCTGGTAATTGTGAACGTCCAAAAATGAATACAAACGATGAGAAGATTTTAGAATTAATCGAAGAAAACCCTGGAAGCAGTACAAGGGTAATAGCTGCTCAATTAAATGTTGTTCACATAATGGTTTAGAGAAGATTAAAAGAACAGCAGCTTCATCTCTTTCACTTAGCAACCATTCAAGAATTACAAGAGGAAGATTATTCTAAAAGAATGAAAATTTGCGACTGGTTCTTAACGGAAAACAATCGAACTATCAATTTTATTAATATTATTTTGTTTACCGATGAAGCTACCTCCAATAGAAATGGTATTACGTACACCATAACGCACGCGTATGGACCGAAGAAAATTCTCACGCAAAAAATCCACTCTTCATCAAAGGACTTTTAAAGACAATGTTTGGACAGGCATTATTAATAATAATTTAATAGGACCAATATTTCTTCCACATAATTTAAATAGTGCAAATTACTTGCAGTTTTTACAAAACGACTTACCAGAGTACTTGGTAAAGGTAAATTTAGAAATAAGGCAAAATATGTGGTATTTACAAGTTGGAGCTCCAGCGCATTTCCATAAAAAAGTTATAGGGAATACCCTGAGCGTTGGATTGGAAGGGGACCTAATGCTTTTATTTCTTGGCCAGCCAGAAGTCCAGATCTTAACTTTTGCTTTTGGGGTTTTATTAAAGAGGACGTTTATTAAGTTCAAATAATCGACGAAAAACAACTGAGGCGTCAAATCATTAAAAGTGCAAATCGATTTCGTCAGAGGCCAATGATCCTTTCTTTTTTAAAACGATGCCGAATGTGTATTCAGAAAAAGGGGGCCATGTTGAACATTTATTTTAGCATATACCAATCACCAATTTTATTTCTTTGTTAAGAATTATTTTTTACTTTTTAATTTAATTAACTCTTAAAGCGTGTTTTTTAGTTTTTTTAAAATATAATTTATTTTTCGCTTTTTAGTTCGATTTATTTTACCCACTAAAAAAATTATGTATTAAATGGTAAAAGCACAAAAAGAATTCATCGGCCGGGATTTAAACCCGGGCTACCCGCGTTTCAGGCGAGCATTTTACCACTGAACCACCGATGCGATGAACTGTGTTAATATTTGTTATGCACTAAGTTCTATATCTCTAACTCTCCCTCTCCTAATGATCCCTGAAAAAATTTATAAATCCTGGTAAAAGTAATTAGGATACTCGAATTATTTCATTGTCGACGGTCTTTGACAATATTGCAAAATTTAAATTAAATCTGATCACTTAAAGTAGGGCAAAATCGAGGCCAAAGAGTCAGTTAAAAACATACATACAAGCAAAAGGGCAAACAAGATACAGGTAAAACTAATATAAGCGTGTTAAAAATACTAAAAAATTACAGGCATATTCTCTTAATTACCTCATTAATTTACTTGCTTGCCCATCTGAAACATTCTTAAAGTGCATTTCCCAGACAAGATAGCGCTTTGAAATTTATAATTTTCAATTTATATAAATTGACATTCCTGTGTATTTTTATTTTGAAATATTTGATTAAAATTTTTTTTCCAAAATGGATTATGCATGTTTACAATAATTTTCAGGTATTAAAACGAGCTGCAACAAATTTTTTTTATTTGACCTGGAAAGATGTAAAGCCTGTCGAAAGGCAATAACGATGACTTTTGATTGTGATATCTTTGACAATAGACCTATTTTGTAAAAAAAACAACCATTAAGGACAACTAATGATCTAGAATGGAATGTTATCGAAAAATTGTTTACATTTCGAACTGTTCACACGTCTAATCACGCAAACCATCATTGGAAGATTTAACACGTTTCTTTGATTCGTAATGATACTTTTATGAGTGAGTCTTAAACTCAGTATCATAAGTTTATACGAAACAATATTAAAATATTATCACGAAAATCGGGATCTTGTTACGGATCACAGGGTGATCGCTAATTTCTTTACAACCACTTACTTTTCTTTCCTATACGACGTTATAGCAAACATATATACATACATACATATAGTCAAGCCTTTTTCCCATAGAGGTAAGCAGAGACCACTTTCTTTCACTTCCGCTACAGCTCTTACACACATCTTTTGCTTCCTCTACTTTCATAAGGGCTCTCATGTATACTCGTCGGTTGTTGGTACTCTTGACCTGGCCTTTCTTCGAAACAATGTTGATCTGATCGAGATATGTTCGCCGAGGTCGACCTCTACCGACTTATTCACTCACACTTGCCTTATAAATTTGTTTCTTCAATCTTCCTTCATCCATCCTTTCTACGTGTCCAAACCATCTAAACATTTCTTTATCTATCTTTGTAACCACATCTTCTTTTACACCACATTGTTTTCTTATCTCACTATTCTTTACTTCATCCAACCAAGTCACTTCGGCTATACTTCTCAGACTACTCATCTCCACAGCATTAATCCTATTTTCATGCTTCTTCTGCCAAACCCAACATTCACTACCATACATAAGTGTAGGAACCAACACACCTCTATGCACAGCCAGACGTGCCTTTTTTGACACTTAATGGGTGTTTATAAAGCTATGCAGTGCTCCATTCATTTGTTTATATTATTAATTTGTTTAAATTTCACATAAAATAAACATACATTTTTACGTTTCCGAACCGAAGGGTAAAAAAGGAAAAGTATTGGTTTACCCCCAAAAATCAAAATAACCAAACCATGTGATTCTTAGCTAATTCCTGTTTATTGCTAACAGTTCTGTTGGTAGCAATGAATAGAAATCGTTTATTATGGTCTATAATTTTTATATTTTAGTACTTCCATTCAGTTGCTATTTACTGGGTGTTTCTTTTTAAAAAGTATAGATGTCGTGACTAGCGCTTTTCGTATGGTCCTTCAAGTATACTTGGTAAGAGTTGGAATTGTTAATTTATCTCTTCGAAGCGCAAACAAGAGTTTGTCAAGACCTACCCAGCGAAATTAGCGAAATTAGCTGGTTCTTTAAAAATCAGTTTTATACATTTTTAGATTTATTTATTTTCGCTGTCAAGAATTTTTAGAGCTTTTTGTAATAGTATTTTAGTTTTTTATAATTTTTATAACTTAAATTATTAGTTTACAACACACCGATACTTGATATCGACGATTTGAAGAATCGTATTCAAATAGCGTGTAATAATATATGAAATAAGCCTGAAATATTGGTACTTACGTGTTCGACGATCGATGAAACGTAGAATACCTTCATGTATTTTGGCTGGGGGCGGTCATTTAATATGAATCATATTTTATTCTTGCATTTTCCATCATTACCGTTTTCCACCCACAATACGTAGTATATTATTCAATAAAGAATAAAAATTATAATATTATATTTTTTTTCCGAATTTATTGGTTCTGAAAAAAAAAATTAAAAATAAAAAATATTTTTAAATAAATAGTGATTTTAAGTAGGTAATATTTATATTTTACAAAACTTAATTTTGAAAAGAAGATTTGATATTAAATAAGGTCAGGGATGCTAATTTCACCACTTTATAATGTAACAGAAATGTTGAAAAAATACCGGCGGTTAGTCCTTTGCGAGTGCACGGAAATTACCAAATTTCAAGTTTCTATCTTTACTTAACTTTGAGAAAAATAATTAAAACTTAATTCGACTCACCACCTCTTTAATATTTAAAAAATGTTTATTTTTGCCTCCGCACATTTTTTATTATATTTGACAGTATGAATGACGTGAGATTGTTTCGTCATATTAATGCCTAAGGGTGATTAAAACGTTTCTGTATTCATTGACTGCAACATAGGTGCTGACTATGCCTGAGCGTTTATTGTATCACGTTAATATCACACATGTGTGATAAGCATAGTAATAGACATGTGAAAATCAAACGGTATGTTCGTTGGACCTTGCATGAATATTCCGCTCAGTTGGTCGGGCTAGCGGCACTTACAATCAACGCTTTTAATTTGCGTAGAACGTGATATAATTTTGACGTAATTGTACAGGATTTTGTAAACAAATATCAAAAAATAAATTTCTTTGCTTGCTTCGTAAAAATAAATCGTTTTTCTTTATTAAATGACGGAATACTAGTACAGACGATAGCAAACTTGTCTCAACTTTCACATCCTATCGATCACTTTCGGTGAATGATACAAATAGACTCAGGCAGGAACAGGTTGATTCCATCAATAGAGATCTTAAAGCAATCGTCGAGTGGGGAACCAACAATCTTGTTCAGTTTATTGCCCAAAAAACACAAAGTGCCACGTTTTCCAAGAAAGTGAATTTCTCAAATCATCCCATCACAATGTCCGGAAAAACCCTTGAACCAAGTCCCTCCATCTCGATTTTGGGAGTCACGGTGTCCAATAATAGGTCTTGGCATGACCATGTTGCTAACATCGCAAAGTCAGCAAGCCAGAGGCTAGGTTTTCTGTGGAAAGCCAGAAAGTTTTTTACTCCTGATCAATTGTTGACGACGTACAAGGCTCAAATCCGACCTCTACTGGAGTATTGCTCGCACATTTGGGGTTCAGCACCAAGGCATTCTCTTCGTCTTCTAGATTTCTTTCAGAAAAGAGCCATTCGCTTGATAAACAGCTCAACTCTCACAGATACCCTTCACCCTCTAGAACATAGAAGAAGAGTTGCAGACCAGTCATTGCTCTACAGATATTTCCATGGCAGATGCTCCAGAGAAATAAAAACTCTTGTACCACCATTGGCCACATTCAGCCGAAGAACTCGGCACGCTGATCAGTCTCACCTATTTACTCTCAAGATTGACACTACAAGGACCAATCTTCATCAAGAATCCTTCTTTTACAGGGCTGTTACGGAATGGAACAAGCTTACAAAATCAGTTTTTCCAGAGAACTATGACCTGCAACTTTTTAAAAAGCGTGTCCACAATCATTTCCTTTCTATAATCTCTTCCTCTTCTAATAGTCGCAGTGCGGGACGTCCGCGGCCCACACGATAGGTCTACATTTTTGCGACTATTTTCATAAAAAAAAAACATACATACGTACATACATAAAGTCACGCCTTTTTCCCATAGGGGTAGGCAGATACCACTTCCTTCCACTTGCTACGGTTCTTACACACATCTTTTACTTCCTCTAGTTTTATCAGTGCTCTCATACATGCGAATTGAGACCCTAAAGGCCTACTTTACTTTAAGGCTCACATAAAAATGGTACAGATAAGCGCATGGCATTCTATGAGTTGTACACACAATCCGATAAAAAGCTGATCCCATCTTTTATTAAACCATTTTTTAAAGTAACGGGGGTATTTTTGGGTAAATGATAAAGTAAACAGGCACAACTGCGTTTACTGTGATTCTACGAATTTCGTGAAACTATGGAGAGATTGTTGAACTCTCCTGGCAGTGTATGGGCAGGATATTAAGATAATCAGGCATTATTTTTTTGATGTAACCGTCGATTCTGTAAAGTATCAAGATATACGCCAAAACTTGTTGTTCGAAATGGAAAATAGTCCACTCTATGATCATCTGCAACCCGTTAAAAAAAAGTTAATATGGCAACAAGATGAAGCACTTCCACCTTATATTGTGACAAACTTTCTAAATGGAAACAGTAATGATTGGATAAAGAAAAGGGGTACGTACCATTTAATAACTTCCATGATCTTTAAATATCATACTTAATGTGTATATTTAACAATTGACTTATAACCCACACTGTATAAACTATTATAATAAACATTAACATTATATGTACAGGTTAAAAAAATATTGTAAACGAATACGATAAAAAAAATCAGAAAATTGTACAGAAAACTTTTTTTATTTGAATAATACCAATAAAGTGTTATTCCAAATCTTTTGAGACTTTTTAAAATACTGTTTTCTTAACAGGATTTTCTAAAAGTTGAGAAATTTATTCAAAGCTTATTTGCACATTTGAAACGAAAAATCATGTTACCAACTTTTAAGAAATCGTGATGATTTCCATTGGTAAGTGGCTTCTCTTTGTTACATTTGTTTGCCAATTTAATACTATCAAAACTAATAAATGTTAGTTAATATTTTTGCTTATAAAAAAATAAAAAAGTTAAATTAATAGTACTTAAATAAAAAAACCGTTAAAGATATACTTTAATCCACTAAGGAGCCAAAAAAACGCTAAACGCGTTATCTCTAATCGTTTCCAGAACTTCAAGAAAAACCATGCTTTGCGAACCAAGGGTAATGCTCAACAGACTAGATAATGTCTCAAAAACAGTTATCTTAAAGATTAACTTTAACAAAACTCAATTTATGACCAACTTGGTGATAAGTAAACGAATATTACTGGGTAAAAATCATGTAGAACAAGTAAGCTCATACAAGTATCTGGTGCACGAAATTCTCAAAGGCAGAGATAATCAAACCCGGGAACTGGAAAGAAGAATCGGCCTTGGTTGGCCAGCTTTTGGAAGACTAAGCAACATCCTAAAATTAAACATCTCAATCTGTTTAAGGAGAAAGGTCTTCAACCAGTATGTTCTTCCTTTGCTAACTTACGAAGCAGAAACATTAACACTAACATTTTTTTAATAAAAATATTTTTTTAAAAAAGCTTTTAAAAACTTAAAATCTAATTAAAAATCTAATACTGTACCAAATTTAAAGTCCAAGCTTATTTTCATATTTGAGAAAGGTACGAGTAAATCAAACCCCACGCTTTTAAAACAGTGACATTTATTTTATTCCTACGCTAAGAATTATCTTTTACTCTTTAGTTTGATTAACTCTAAAAGCGTGTTTTATAGTTTTTTTAATCTATAATATATTATTTCTCTGGCTCCCTTAGTAAGACTTACAAAATTCAAATACCTATAATTTTTAATTATAATGGCCATTCGTAAATAGAGTTTTAACGTAGCAGAAATTTAAAAAACAATTTTAAAAAGTAGACCAATTGAATTGTGTAGTTTGAAGTGAATAATCAGAGTAACGACTAATTGTAACAAATCTCGTGTCTTTAAAACAAAAGAGAAAAACGGTAACACAAATGAGTTTTTTACGATTTATTTTTCAATAACGTGGTTTAAGTAGTAAACCGAAGAGTTTGCAAATTCACTGTTTTATATTGAGCACTTATTTCCAAAATTCTGAAGAAATGACTTTAATAAAAGCATGCCTTTTACTTTACTTTACTGTAGTATCAAATAGAGTAGAAATTTGAAATTTAAAACCTCTCCTGGGTATTAAAAATGTTACATAAACTACATAAATGCTAAAAAGTCTTAGATAACTGGCTTGCGTAATATTGCTGAGACAATACCACAAAAAAATAATATTTTTTTTGTTTTTACAAAAGAATAAAAAAAAATTGCATAAAAGTTTTATTGCATAATTTTTATACACATAATCTTGAACCCTTTTACACTTAGGGTGTCGGGTTATATAATTTTTAACATAAAATAAAAAAGTTCACTATCATTTACTTTATTACATAGGTACATACATATAGTCACGCCTTTTTCCCGTAGGGATAGGCAGAGACCACTTGCTACGGTTCTTACACACATCTTTTGCTTCCTTTACTTTTATCAGTGCTCTCATACATGCTCGTCGGTTGTTGGTACTCTTGACCTGGCCCTTCTTCAAAACAATACGTATGAAACAGGTCTTATCAATCAATAAATTTTTGGAAAAACTTACATAACTAAACAAAACTCACCAATTATAATTTCACCCTTATAAAAAATGCCGATATTAGTGTCGAATTCATAGTTTTCAGGGATGTTTAAATTAAAGAAATTTTAAAAAACGGTTTAAATTATTTTGCGAAAATATTCTTAACATACGCACAAAATAAAAAAAACAATCAGTCGAATTAAGAACCATATTTGTTTAAAGTCGGTTGAAAAAAATAATTAAATTATTAATGTTTTTAATAAATATAGGTCTTTAAAAATATAGAAAATTTGGTCTTAAAAAAGCCGGCCTTTTCATCATGTAACCCAGCTCTTTTAAAACGTTTTTTTCCAATAAACATTATCTCGAATATTTGTACGAAATTTAAGCATTGTCTGCAAAATATATACGTTATTAAAAAGCCTTATATACCCAAAAAATTATAGTATAATAATATCAGTGGTCTGGGTGCGACCCGAGAGGTCCACACGACTAACTTCCCAGTGGAAAGAATGAAAAAATACTATATGTTTTGTTGTTATAATTATTATTATTTTTAAAATTATTTTAAAAACCAATTTAAAATTATTTATAACAAATTATAATTGTCATTAACAATATTCTGTTTATGTCAACCGTATTTTTTCAAAAATTTTCTTATCATTTTATAAACGGGAGCTATTTTTAATTGTTTATAACCATTGACATTATTTTTTTAAATATTATAATCAAAAACCATTTGTAAGTAACAATATTCAATTGTTTTAAACAATGTTTGATTATTACTAACAATAATTTTTCACTGTTATAGCGTCTTCAAAGCTATTCTCTCAATAATGACACAAGTTTAAAATTCTCCAATTTCTATTTTTGTTTTCTAAAACTATTTCTTTTTATAAAATATTGTCATTAATTTTTTATACAAATTTTCCTAACATGCAATAATAATATTATTCAAAAGATCTTAAAATTCTGTATTAAAAATAGTAAAATTTATAAATTGCAAAATTCAGGTAGTTTGCCACTTTTTTCAATTTTTTGATTCTCCATATACAGCTTGACCAATTTTATTGATAATCTAATAAGTTCTAAGTTGCGTAATTATGCGTCGAATGCAATTGGTCACATATCGACATCATTTTTTGTTCTTGAGATAATCGAGGCAAAAAATAATTCCGAACGCACATACGAACAAATAAACATAGGAACATACGCACATACGTACATATACACACACAAACATACATACATACATACATATAGTCACGCCTTTTTTCCGTAGGGGTAGGCAGAGACCACTTCCTTCCACTTGCTACGGTTCTTACACACATCTTTTGCTTCCTCTACTTTCATCAGTGCTCTCATACATGCTCTTGGGTTGTTGGTACTCTTGACCTGGCCTTTCTTCAAAACAATGTTGATCTGATCGAGATATGTTCTCCGAGGTCGACCTCTACCGACTTGTCCATTCACACTCGCCTTATAAATTTTTTTCGTCAATCTTCCTTCATCCATCCTTTCTACGTGTCCAAACCATGTAAGCATTCCTTTATCTATCTTTGTAACCACATCTTCTGTTACACCACAGCGTTCTCTTATCTCACTATTCTTTATTTTATCCAACCGAGTCACTCCGGCTATACTTCTCAGACTACTTATCTCCGCAGCATTAATCCTATTTTCATGCTTCTGCCAAACTCAACATTCACTACCATACATAAGTGTAGGAACCAACACACCTCTATGCACTGCCAGACGTGCCTTTTTTGACACTTTTTGGCTATTCATAAAGCTATGCAAACGTCCACTTAAAAAATATTGCATTCGACTCTGGAGACCTTGAAATGTGGAGTTGTGGCAAAATTCGGGATTCGCAAAATCGGAGCCATTACTATAACTTTCACTGCGAAGTTAATAATGTTAGTTTTGTTAGTGTAGGTGTCAGAAAACAAATTAAATAAACTTTAAAATTTACTTTTTATCGACAAAATCTTCAATGCATTACACCGGCGATGTTAGCTTTTGGTAAAGTGACAAATGTTTGTGGGTGACAGCTGGCCAGTGATGTCAACTTAAAATCATAGTGGCTCTTTCAAAACTTGGCTTTTTTATGCCACTCTTCTACTTCTATATGGAATGAACGTTTTTTTTTGTATAAGGCTTGGTTGCCAAATTATGGGAACTTAAAAAATTGATCTTTTTAATGAAAGAATTGTATGAAAGCTGTTTTCCGAATTAAACAAATTTGCAATAAAACATTAAACGTGGTTATTTTTATAAAAAATTTACTTTTTTTTTTAATTATTAAATCAAATTTAAAATTTAATTTTTTTTTCATGCGCAACACCAGGAGAGTAATCATTTCAAATCATAATTTTAAATTTTTAACCATTTTGGCTAAATTATTTTAAATACAAAATAAAGCTAAAAATTTAATAATTTGACCCAGTTTTAAAATGGGATCTATATAAGTTAAGGAGATACAAATACATTAATTAACGTAGATACGTATCGCAATGGAAGTGGTACTTGGCGCTTGCTTGGTTCGGATAGTTGACAGGAAAACGCACTAAAACAATAATTTATTACATTGATATTGATATTAGTCCATTCAATAAATTAAGAAAAGGAAAGGAATATAGGCAAAATCACAAGCCTGTTTAATTCGATATATAATACCGGCACAATCCCAGAGGACTGGCTTGAGTAAACTTTTATTACAATTCCTAAAGCAACACGCTCAAAAACTGCAGTGACAACTGATTAGCTCGATGAGCCACCTGCTAAAATCTTTCCTTCGAATCGTCCATGCCAGAATACGTAAAAAAAGTGAATTCGACGTAAATATAGATTTGCCTGTTTCGTAGACTATGAAAAAGCCTTCGACAGTGTGCGCCATTCTAAACTTTTTTTTTTTTATATGTTCTGGTTCCCACGAAAAGGGATATCCTGTAATGTTCAGAGAACATCGTGGGAATCAAGGGAAAGAAGGTAGGAGTTGGTGTTCTTCTTAAATTTCTGGAGGTTGTATGCCTCGGGGAACACCTCCCTAGGCAATGAGTTCCAAAGCCTCGCAATTCGTTGGATGAATGAGTCTTTGGAAAGTGATGTTCTGCAGGTCTCCAAAGTTACCACGAAGGGGTGTGAAGACTGAACTTGACGGGTTAATCTCGAAGAGACTGCCAAAGCATCGCCCATGAAAATATCTATAAAATAGAGACAAATCGCCAACTTTTCTACGGTGTTCCAGACAAGTGAGCGAGTTTGTAAGCGAGACATCACCGACGTGACGAATTGCCCTTTTTTGGACAGAATCCAATAGCTTCAGGATATGTTTAGGTGCCGCACTCCAAATATGGGAACAGTATTCCAGTACAAGTTTTTGGGATGCACTTTTGGCAATGGACCTCACGTGATTTTCTTAGGAAAGGTTATTGCTGATAGTAATACCAAGCATCGATATGGATGACTTCAGTGGTATGGTTACTCCTGACAAAGTTATGTTAGGCACAGTGAGATCAGCTTTTCTAGAGAAAAGACATGCTTGTGTTTTGTTTGAATTGAATTCTACCAAGTTATTGGATCCCCATTCGAGAACTGATAAGTATGCTGCGGGACAGCTAATTGGATGATAAGGACATCCGTATAATTAAAAATCTATATTGTTGGCAAACAGCTAAAGCCCGAGTCGGTATGCTGACTACACCTATAATGAAAATCCAAAGAGGTATACGATACCCCTCTTGTTTAATCTTTACTCCGACAAAATCTTTAAAGAAGCCTTGGACCATTAGATATGCGGATGACACTGTTATCTTGACCGATACCATGGATGGCTTACAGCAATTAATTAAACAAAATTAATGTAGTTGGTCAAGAGTTCGGAATTACCATAAATGTTAAAAAAACAAGTTTATGATATTTAACCGAAATAGCTACGAGAACGAGCAGCTAAATCTTAAGGGGAAGGTAATAGAGCATGTCAGCCAGTTTAAATATCTGGAAAATATATTAACGGACACCTTGGACCCCGAAATTAAGATAAGATGTCGAATCAATATGGCAAGAACAACTTTCCAACGAATTAGAACACTTTTTTGTGACGATAACCTAAACCTTAAATTACGCCAGCGTATTGTGAAATGTTTTATCTGGTCAGTTCTTATGTATAGGGTGAAATGCTGGACCTTAAAGGCTCAATAAATCGGATAAAAGAATTTGAAATGTGGATTCATCGTCGAATGCTGTGGGTTCCGTGAACTAATCTGCTGTCCAATGATGAAGTGTTGAGACGAGCCAGGGTGGAGAGACAAATAATGGTCACAGTGAAATGTCGCAAGATTGCTTACTTTGGCCACATCTTACGCGGAGAAAAGTATCATCTCCTCCAGTGGATTATGAAAGGAAAAATAGAACGCAAACGGGGTGTTGGAAGAAGGTAAATCTCTTGGCTAAGAAAAATCAGAGAGTGGACGGGCATCCGGAACGCTGTTGACCTGTTCAGGGTTGCAGAAGATAGAGACGCACTCTCTGCAGTAATCGCTAACGTCCGGGTGACGGAACATGACACATGAAGGAGAAGAATGAATGCATTGTAGAGTGCATAAAATATGGGAGAATTTTTGACTTCAGGACTTTTGATTTTTCACTTATCTCGTAAACAATGAACTGTAAAAAAATATTTCAAATAAAAATAAAAACTTTTTAAATTTTTTATAAAATTGTAATCCTACATATTTGTAAAATTCCCAAGGGTTTTTAAAATAAACGTTATTAAAGTTTGATAATTTTCAAACAAAAATCATTTTTACCTCACTCTTTTGTTAGATACTTGCTTTTAGTGCCTCTCACGATTATTTCTCAAAAAATTGTTGAGAACAAAGCTGTAAAATATTAAATTTTCTTCAAAGTTTAATGTAAAATTTGCAACTTGATCTCAAACCAATCGAAAGTTACGGAATGTCTAAAATGTACGCTCAATTTCGATGTTTCCCTAGAAATAAGAGCTTGTTGCGTTTTAACAGACTTGCTAACATAATGAATAACGAACACTTTAACAATATTATTTACATTTAAAATAAAGTTTTTTAAAAATTATAACTTTTATTGTATTATACGAATTTAAAAATTAAAAAAAAAGCATATAAGGCAACATCATAGTCTTCTTCTCATTCATCTTCGTCAGCAATGGAGACGTCGTTCAAAGAGATTGGTATAATATCGATGTTTTCTTCCTGAATTAATATTGCGACCCGTTGTTCCAATTACAGTTCGGACGTGACAGAGCAGTTTAACGATGCTTTTCTACAGCCACACCTGCCACTGCCACATTGGGAATTCTACTAATATGTAGGGATGCAATTTTATGGTGAATTGAATTAGCTTTAATTTTGTATTTAAAATATTTTTTCCTACCTTGCATTGTTTCCAAGATATAAGTAAAAAATTAAAAAAATGGGACCTTCACAAACCCCCACCCGCCCTGAACTAATCTCCCAGTGGCAGGACCTTAGTATGTTCACCTACTAACTACTCCTAACAAAGTACTGAAGTCGCATTATTTCGAGTATCAAGAATCTATTGTGACGAACACCGGCGAATGTAAGCACGAAATCCGAAGACGCATAGCGATGGCGATAAACTCTACATCGAAACTGACCCGCATTTGCAGGGATACCGCAATAACTGCAAGAACCAAGGTTAGGCTGGTCATCATTCAGATATCGCCCACTTCGTGATTTTTTTCTATTGTATAATTTAAAACAGCTACCGTTTTATTGATTAGTACGAAGGCGTAGAGAGCCACAAGCAATTTTTTTTTGGAATCCCGACTTTAATCTCGGGGGTCTGACTTTAATCTCGGGCGATCCACTTTAATCTCGCGCGCCTGACTTTAATCTCGGGCGCTCCACTTTAATCTCGGGCGCCTGACTTTAATCTCGGGCGCCTGACTTTAATCTCGGGCGCTCCACTTTAATCTCGGGCGCTCGACTTTAATCTCAGGCGCCCAACTTTAATCTCGAGCGCTCGACTTTAAAGTCGGACGCTTGACTTTTATCTCGAAGGTCGCATTCACCTTTTTTATTGAATATCAAGTAACAGTTATTTAGTTCTGTGGAGTCGTCGGCACTGTTGTACACTATTAATTGAATTTTTAGTTTCACGAAACCTTAGATCTGAACACACAAATATCTTAAAAAGGAAAACAACGACTTTAGCCGGGGAAGTAGTAGTTTTTTTGGATATTATAAAAAATAGCTTCGTATTCATCGAATACGTTTCAACTTCCAAAAAGATATTTCTTCCTACTATTCAATTGATGTTCCCTTTTTACATGAATACCTCTACCAAGGTTATTTTGAATGATGGAAGGTGGTGACTAAAGTCACAGATAATTCCCAATATGATTTTAGAGACACCCTGGACACATTTTTAAACAGATCCAATAAAAATTGCTCTCTTCCCACTTAATGCAAGCATACACGATGCAATTTTATAATTTTCCACTGTGAATATTTTCGAAATTGCTTTCCTATAATGATACAATGATATATGATACAAATAGAAAAAAAATTATAGTCAACTAAACATCTTTATCTCTTTCTATTTAATCCACTTGTAATAACGGTGTGCACAACTGAAAACAGTTCAGTTTTGTGAAATTTATGTCTAAATACGAGGGCGGTTTGATAAGTCAGTGATTTTTTGAATAAAACAAATTTTTTTCCGCAAATAAACATTTTATTTTTCTACATAATCACCTTTTAGCTCGATACATTTAGTCCAGCGTTTTTCTAATTTTTTTAATCCTTTCAAATAATAGGTTTTTTCAAAACTCTCAAAATAAGCGTTTGTTTCGGTAATGACTGTTTCGATTGTTCCTTGGTCTCTGGCGTGTTGTGATGGATCCATGTTTTATCCACAGTAACAAAACGGCGCAAAAATTCGTCCGGATTACGACTGAACATCGCTAAACACTCTTTTGAAGTGGTCACACGATTGCGCTTATGGTCGAGTGTGAGCAATCGCGGCACCCATCTCGCAGAGAGTTTTTTCATGTCCAAATATTCGTGTAAAATATGATGTACCCGTTCAGTTGAGATACCTACAGCATGCGCCAACTCACGCATTTTCATTCTCCGATCATCCAATATCATTTCATGGATTTTATCGACGATTTCCGGCGTGATCACTTCTTTTGGGCGACCTGGACGTTCGGCGTCACTAGTGCTGGTACGCGACCACAACGGAACTCTGTAAACCACTTCTTAACCATTGAAATTGATGGTGCCGAGTCCCCGTAGTATTTCCTTTCCTTAGTTTCAGTGATGGATTTTTTATGTAAAAAGTAATGCTTAATCAGCACACGAAATTCACTTTTTTCCATTTTCGTAAAAATTCACGAGGTTGTCTGCTTTGAACGGCTATCAAACACCAACTGCACGACGTAGCTTGCTCAAAATTAAAAAGTTGCCCACTGATAGATTATAGTTGACGGCAGCACTGTTGCATTTGGAGTAACTGCGCGGGAAATTCAAAAAGTCACTGACTTATCAAACTGCCCTCGTATACAGGTGTGAAAGCAGCAACGGTTTATTTTTATTTTTTGGTGTTTTTTTTATAAAAATGGATCATTGCGAGATTAAAGTCGGACCCCCGAGATTAAAGTCGGGCGTCCGAGATTAAAGTCGTACCCCCGAGATTAAAGTCGGGCGCCTGAGATTAAAGTCGGGATAACAAAAAAAAATTGCTTGCCCTTCTACGCCTTCGTAGATTAGCAACGTGTTATTGTAAATCAGATTGATTTATGACAAATTTGCGATTGATTTAATCTCTCAAGTTGGCAAAATGATGCAGGCGTTTGTGTTTTTTTTCAAAAGTTGATGTCCAAAATAAAGCAGTTGTTTTAAGTACAACAAAAAAGGAAATTTCTCATGCGGAAACTTCGCCACTGATAACATAAACAAGATGACGAAAAGCGTCTTTGACAAAAATGTAAGTCGTGAAAGGATTTCGCTATGAAAAGATAAAAATTTCTAAACCCATCCTTTGAACCACAGACACACATACACACTCAGTTCTTTTCCTGTGGATATTATATAACAGGAAAGATGCTGGTTATTCGTGGAAAACGTATTTAAGTATACTTCAGTTGATATTAAATGAAATTTCAAATTTCCTGTTGCGGAAGCGAATGTGTAAACGAAATATAAAAAGCTCTCTTACGAAAACGAATGGATATGATGAATGAAATAAGCGCAGTTTTTATTATTTCGTAATTTATCTTAATTGCATGTAGTAATATTTGGTATTTTCGCAAATTTAATGTGCATAACTTTATTTTTTTGTAACAAAAAACTGAGTTTATTTAATAAAAAATTATGATAGTACTGTTTTCGAAATATTCCCCTTAGTTAATGTTCATATTTTGTATAATAAAATACCTCTTTTGTCGGGGATATCTGAAATTATCTGACAGTGAATCGTTAATTTGCTTTCATCGAGTTTCTTATGCAATCAATTAATCAATATATTCCCATCATTCCATGGCGGAACATAGGGCCTCAACAAAGTTTCTCTATCGGACTCTATTCCTGGCAAGCATTTTGACTTTTTGCCGTGATTTATTCATTTTTAGTATTTCACTTAATATCGATCTTCTCCAGGTTGACTTTGCACGGCCCCTAGCGCGGCTGCCTTGAAGATTCCACTCCAGAGCCATTCGGGCTATATTATTTTCAGGTTTTCTAAGGGTGTGACCCAGCCATCCCCATTTGCGCTTCCGTATCTCTGTGTCGGTCGGATTCTGGTTTGTTCTTCTCCAGAGCTCTTCATTTAAAAAGCGGGCCGGCCAGAAAATACGTAATATCCTGCGTAGACATTTGTTCACAAAAACTTGCAGAGCGCTGGCTGAGCTTTTAGTGGTTTTCCATGTTTCGCATCCGTACAGAAGAACAAATTTTACGTTTGTATTGAAGATACGTAGTTTTGTGTTGGTAGTGTATGCTTTCGAACTCCAGACCCTGCTAAGCATTCCAAAAGCTTTCCTTGCTTTTTGTATTCTGGTTTTAATGTCTGTATCTGTGCCACCCTCCTTGTCAATTACACTTCCAAGATAAACAAAGTGTTCGACTAGTTCGATTGGTTGGTTCTCAATATGTAATTGATTAACGTTGTCAGTGTTAATTCTTAACTGTTTAGTTTTATTGATATTAATCTTAAGACCAACTTTCTTGGCTTCTTCACTGAGTCTGACGAGCTTCTGCATCATATCTTCAAAGGAGTGAGCCAGAAAACAGATATCGTCGGCGTAGTCTAGGTCTTCTAGCCAGCCATTGAAACCCCATCTTATTCCTCTGTCCTGGTCATTAGCTTTGCGGAGAACGAAATCCAGCACGATATTAAAGAGCATTGAAGAGAGGACACAACCCTGCTTCACTCCGCTGGAGATTGTTATAGGTTCGCTTGGTATTCTTTTGTGAAGTACTTGACATGCAGAGTTTGAATAGATCTGTTTTATAATTTGAATCATTTTGATTGGAATGCCAGTTTCCCTGAGAAGATCCCACTTATGCAATAGGCTTTAATATTTGTTTTGTTTTAAAGTAAATATCTGCCGTTTTTAACTTCCCAGTGAAAGTTATAGTAATGGGTCCGATTTTGCGAATCCCGAATATTGACATATCTTTACATTTTAAGGTCCCTAAAGTCGAATAAAATAGTTTTTAAGTGCACGTCTGTGTGTGTGTGTACGTATGTATATACGTATGTGCGTATGTTCATGTGTGCGTTTGGAATTACTTTTCGTCTCAATTATCTCGAGAACAAAAAATGATATCGACGTGGGACCAATTGCATTAGACGTATAATTACGCAACTTAGAACTGACCAGATTTTCAGCAAAATCGGTTAAGCTGTCTTTATGGAGAATCAAAAAACTAAAACAAATGGTAAACTTCCGCAACTATTTTTCGTCTCGATTATCTCAAGAACGAAAAATGATATCGACGATCGCAAAACTAAAAATATTTTTGTCAAAATTGGTCAAGCTATTTTTTTAGGAGAATCAAAAAACTGAAAAAAAATGGTAAACTTTCGGAATTATTCTTCGTTTCGATTATCTCAAGAAAAAGAAATGATATTGACGTGAGACCAATTACATTCGACGCATAATTATGCAATTTAGAACTGACCAGATTTTTAGCAAAATCGGTTTAGCTGTTTTTTAAGGAGAATAAAAAAACTGAAACAAATGGTAAACTTTTGCAACTATTTTTCGTCTCGATTTTTTCGAGAACAAAAAATGATATCGACGTGCATTCGACGCATAATTACGCAACTTAGAACTGACTAGATTTTCAGCAAAATCGGTCAAGCTTTTTTTATGAAGAATCAAAAAACTGAAAAAAATGGTAAACTTTCGCAACTATTTTTCGTCTCGATTATCTCAAAAACAAAAAATGATATCAATGAGTGACCAAATGCATTCGTCGCTTAATTACGCCACCTTAAACTAAAAAGATTTTTTTCAAAATTGATTAAGCTATTTATTATGGAGAATCAAAAAAATGAAAAAAAAAAGTAAACTTTCAGAATTATTTTTCGTATCGATAATCTCGAGAACAAAAAATCATATTGATGTGGAAACAATTGCATTCGACACATAATTACGCAACCTAAAACTTAAAAGATTTCTGTCAAAATTGATTAAGCTATTTTTTATGAAAAAAAAAAACTGAAAAAAAATGGTAAACTTTCGGAATTATTTTTTGTCTTGATTATCTCGAGAACAAAAAATGATATCGACTTGGGACCAATTGCATTCGACGCATAATTATGCAACTTAAAACTGACTGGATTTTCAGCAAAATTAGTTAAGCTTTTTGTTATGGCGATTTAAAAAACTGAAAAAATGGTAAACTTTCACAACTATTTTTTGTCTCGATTATCTTAAGAAAAAAAATGATATCAACGTGAGAGCAATTGCATTCGACGCATAATTACGCAACTTAGAACTAAATAGATTTTTAGCAAAATCGATTAAACTGTTTTTTATGGAAAATAAAAAAACTGAAAAAAATGGTAAATTTCGAAATTATTTTTCGTCTCGATTATCTCGAAAAACAAGAAATGATATCGACATGTGACCAATTGCATTCGACGCATAATTACGCAACTTAGAACTAAATAGATTTTTAGCAAAATCGATTAAAATTTTTTTTATTGAGAATCAAAATACTGAAAAAATGGTTAACTACCTGAATTTTGCAATTTACAAATTATACTATTTTTAATACAGAATTTTTAGTTTTTTTGTATAATATAATTATTTCATATAGTTGTAAGAAAAATATGATGACAATATTTTATAAAAAGAGATAGTTTTAGAAAACAAAAATAGAAATTGGAGAATTTTAAACTTGTGTCATTATTGAGAGAATAGCATTGAAGACGCTATAACAGTGAAAAATTATTGTTAGTAATAATCAAAAATTGTTTAAAACAATTGAATATTGTTACTTACAAATGATTTTTGATTATAGTTATTAAAAAAATAATGTCAATTGTTATAAACAATTAAAAATAGCTCCCGTTTATGAAATGATAAGAAAAATTATGTAACAATACGGTTGACATAATTATAATTTGTTATTAACAATTTGAAATCGTTTTTAATAATGGAGAAGCACCGTAGTAACCGGAGCCTACAGAAAACCGGGTGAAATCCTGTAGTAGACAGAATTAGTCCTGTGCATGAGGCACCTCAGGGCTGGAACTGATAACGCTGGTAGACCGTAGTTACGTCAAACTAATAAGGGTTCCAGGACGTCAGGCAGTTGCAGGTAATGAGGAAATAGACGAACTTGCAAGCAGAGCTTCGGAAAAACACAAAAACCACTGGAAAAGTATACCAGAAACCAACAAGGCAAATAATACATCAAAGGACCGTGCCATAAAAAGACAGCAGAACTGTTACCGATAAACAGGAATCAGCTAAGACTGAATAATGGAAGCCTGGGCTACGGGTTGTGTGGCGGGGATCCGGGGGCGGTGGAGCGCTTGCTGTGCTGCTGCGGAGCGCTTGGGGGAATGGGTCGTTCTTGGGCGACTACAATGTTGCCAACCGGTACAGAGCTTGTACCAATTTATACAAGGTACGAAGGTAGTGGATTGGGTGCAGCGGGTCCTTGCCGTGCGGTCTGCGGGTCTCCATTGTACAATGATTTTCTTTTGGTGCCATATCAGGTCCTCCTGATGTTGGCAATCACAATGGCGAGCTGTGCTTTGTCTTCAGCGATTCTAAAGAGTTGTTCTGCTCTTCGATTTCGGTCCACTCTCTAAGATTCTTTAACCACAAGGCTTGTCTTCTACCGACTCCTCTACGGCCTTCTATCTTGTCCTTCATTATAAATTGAAGGATACGGTAACGATCACCCCTGAGTATGTGACCTAGATAGGACAGCTTTCAGCATTTAATTGTTATTAGCAGTTTGCGGAGGGCGTTTGCTCTATTTAAAACCGCTTCATTTGTCTGCTTGGCTACCCATGGGATTCGGAGCATACGTCTATGTAGCCACATTTTAAATGCTTCAAGAAGATTAATAGTTACTGCTTTTAAGGTCCAAATCTCTGCCCCATACAACAGTTTAGACCATATGTAGCACTTGATCATTCTCTGGCGGAGCTTTAAATTTAGATTATTATTGCAGAAGAGCAATCTCATATTTTAAAAGATTGCGCGAGCTGACTCGATGCTGCACTTGACTTCTTTGTCCGGGTCAAGATGCTCTGTAATGTAACAACCAAAACATTTGAAATATGGAACCCTTTCAATGTTTTGACCATTCATTTGCAATGCAGCATTATTATACGGCTGACGGCTAAAAACTTAGTTTTAGTGACATTTATGTTTAGATCCATTTCTTGTCCCATCACGTTAACCAAGTCTAAAAAACATTGAAGGTCCTGGAGATCATCACAAAAGATTGCGGTGTCATCGGCATAACGAATGGTATTAATCAGTTCGCCGTTAATCTTAACTCCGCAATCCTGGTCATGCAACGCCTGTTTAAACAATGATACAAAAACAAATAAGCAAGATACAACAGGCCAACAGGCCTAAGTGTCACCGGAGGCAATACCCAGATCGACCTAATTAGGGGTGGAGTTTTCAGTGAGTAGACCTGACACAGTCAGTGGAGTCTCACAGTAGGCCTTGAGCTTAAAGACTCATAACCTCTCCATAAAGGATTTTTTTCACTTCTTTAACAACAACAAAAAAAAAATACCCTATCAATATATTTAATTATTCAACAATTATTTTTTGTCAACCTTAATATCAAGAGTAGTGTAGTGGGAGTTTTTAGACATTAAATCTGGAGTAAAAAATCCTCAATTGCCCCATTTTTTCCCCGATTAACGCAGCGTGGGTTTGTGTATTGCTTTTTTAATGAGGTTACATTTAAAACTTTGAAAAATGTGATACAAAACTTTATTTACCTAAATCGGTCCTTTTTTATTAACAATTTAACGTGGAGTTCGAGAAATTGAGCTCGAATTTACGGATTATTTAAGTACTTAACAGAAGCTTTTAAAATTGAATTTGTATGCTGATTGTAACATTAATGCAATCTTATTGGCTTGGGCTCTCTTTTGAAATTTGATGAATGGTTGAATAGTTGAATGGTTGCAAATTGGTTTGATTCGAAGTGGAAGAATTATTGAACAGTTAAGAATGGTATTTTTTATTGAGAATATGGAGGAGATTTCACAGCAATAATTGACAATTATGAAAAAAAAATTTATTTTTGTTAAGAAATAGTTACTTTTTTATATTATAATTTTATATACAAACACAATTTTGGACTGGAGAAGATCATCATGATCTCTCGGTTTGACCCAACTCAAGGAAGTAGATTAAATCAGATCGTGGATCAATCTAGCCCAAATTTGCAACTAATTTAACTTAGGTAACTTGGCTAGTTTAAAAAAAAACATAAAGAACTGAATCTAGAGGTTTTTCATTGCTTTATAAAAAAGGTATAACAAGAAAAAAATTATGTTTAAAATATTTAAAATTTAAAATCTCTTAGATTTTACAATAATCGACTAATTTTTTTAATTTCCACTGTAACACGAATCTAACTGAAAATAAAAATAACCTATTGAATCTAAGATACAAAAATAAAGTATGTACATACTAAACAAAATGGACCCTAATAAAAACAAGAAGTAATAAATAAACTATCAGTTGCATTTAAATAATTAATAAACATTTACTAAATGCATTTAAAATTAATCAAAATTACTATTTCCAAAACCCAAAACTTTAAAAATAAACAAATCAATTTTAAATATTTTTGCTACCATTTACAACTGCGAACAAGCGGGCTTGCTGGGGTCTTAAATTGGAAAGACAGATATGTTCAAAAATGTATATTCCCCATGACACAAACCGGAAAAAATTCTTACTAATAAATAAAATACAATATCTTATTGATGACTTTATTCTACGCAAAAATTAATAAATAATAAAACAAGCTTCCCAACTATTTTCACTATTTTCATTTTTAATCCTCTTACTCGTATTTAGCTAAATCGCTCAACAATTAAAATTTTAGATAGTGGTTTTAGATCTTCGCATAGTTATCCATTAATAAATAGGGAAACTGTAGAGTGTCCCGTGGGGATACTGTGTTGATCGGTGGGCAATAAATTTAAAATGGGTTAGTAAACGACTAAATGGACAGCTCAGCTTTTAGTTGGTAATTTTAATTAACAGGGGAATAGGGCAAAGTTTAATACAATTTTTTTGATTGTTTACGTTATTTATTTATAAGTTTATGGAAATGTGCAAAATAGAAGATATAATTTGGTGTTTATTTTCGGACATCTGTTGTTGCATAAATTAACAAAGAAATAAAGCATTAAGTTTTAGTTTGACAACATTTTTTAAGAAATAAAATTATTTTTGTTTGCATTTCGCGATAAAAGAAAACTTAACAAAATATTTGTGAACTAACTAGTGTTATTCATACAAACATACATATTGTATGGTCACGCCTTTTTCCCGTAGGGGTAGGCAGATAACACTTCTTTCCACTTGCCAAAGTTTTATACACGTCTTTCGCTTCTTCTACTTATAACGGAAACTACTGCATACATTAACAAGAAGAATGACAGCATACTTAGGTCATCTGATGCGTAATAAAAAGTACCAACTTGTACAACTAATTTTTATATTACATGGTTTCTGCATACCGCAGAATTTCTGTTTGCCCTGTCTCATTTAGATCACTTGGTACCTGTACACCGCTAGCATCGGGTAGCAATACAAAATGTGTATGCTGCCCTCTTCCTCTTCGTAGCATGGTCGGTAGTTTTTCTCTACTGCCAGCTTAGGTTTGAAGAGGTGCGCCCTAAGTGCGATGTGTCCTGTGAGCAGACCAAGCGTGCTGCTTAGCCTACTCCGGTCCATCGTCAAGAGTGCGTCTGCCCTCTTCTGGAGAGGTTTTTTCACCAGCTGTTTTGATGTTCTGCAGCCAGTATTTACATTTCACTGAGCGATACACATGTAAAAGTGACCTTATTTACAGTCGCTAACTCGGTAAGGGTCTGCATGCAGTCCCACACCACCGATGATGGTGTAGTGCAACTCAAGAGGGCCTCAATGGCCGCGCGACTGTCAGTAAGAATATCAATCTACTGTTGGTCACTCTGTTTTCTATCAAATGCGTGGCACACCTAAGTATGGCATAGACCTGGGCCTGGAAGACCAAGCCGTAATTTCCCAGTGGTATGATTTTCCTGTGGTTGCAAGATGCTCCAAACACAACTACCCCGTAGTGTCCCTGGTATCCTGATCCATCATAAAACCATCGTTTCACTCCTGGGCTGGTCAATGGTGTTTTTTTCAACCAGTCTTCTCTGGTTGGTATTCTTGTTTTATACAACTAATAAAAGAAGACAAAATTAAAGGAAAAAAGGAAAAAACGATGAAAGATGTCTTGGTTGCGAAATTTTACAAAATGGTTCGGGAAACAAAATGTAGGGAAATTGATCCACACAGCAAGGAACCGAATAGAAATGGTTGATGATTATTTTGATAGTGACTAATGTATAATAGTGTTTCGTTTAGGGTGGTCCACCTTATCACGAAAGTCAAAACAATACTTACATAACGTTTTTAAAAAAAATTTAAAATGAGTTTAATAATAATAATCTACGAACCCGATTAAATAAATTTTGAATTTAAATAGGTATATCCAAATATCCAAATATCATAAAAATACATTTTAAAATATATACTTTATTGGGAACATTGTTAACCCAATAATTATTTAATGCAGTAAAGCTACTATTAAAATATCTGTAGTGACGCCTATGCAACAACAAAGTTCAGCAAGCCACCCGATGAAATATTGTTTTTATACTTGTCCAACTGACTTCGTAAGAACTATACCACAGAACTAAATCAAACCTTCCATTTTGTACCGCGGCAATTCAGTCCTCGTTTAAAATACTTTAAAATACTTAAAAATGCCGGCCACTATAATGGCCGCGGTCCATTTTATAGAGGCCAATCGTTTTCAACGTGTTAAGCGACTGGGTCAAACTACATTTATTATAAGATATTACAATGAAATTTGGTTCCTTCTTAAAAAACTTCAGATGTTTTTTTTAACACACTGCAGCTCATGATATTCATGTAGGCATTTTGGTAGGTTTTTAATGTGGCTAGAGTTACAGGATCTCTTTGTCACAAATAAGTATTTCTTTAATATTATAAACTAATTCTAAAAAGCAGCAACTGTTTTTAAAATTGTTAAAATAAATAACTTCACTATAAATATGCAGTTTGTATATTAAGTAACAGCTCACAATGCAAACCATTATAGCAATCTCCAAAATGTTCAGTTAACTAAACAATATAGAACAGTTTATATTTTACCGGTGAGGTAATTTGGATTGGAAAATAGATTACAATTCCACTCGCACCCTTCTCCGAATGAAACTTTGAAGCCTAACTTTGATCTTTGTTTTTGAGGTTAAAAGGCTATTATGATAGACTTTACAGTTTAAGCTCAATTTTATACAATTAAGAAATAACAGTGGTCTGGGTGTGACTCGAGAGGTCTACACGACTAACTTCCCAGTGGAAAGAATAAAAAAATACTACATGTTTTGTTGTTAAAGTTATTATTATTAAAATATATTCTGCTTATGTCAACCGTATTCTTTTAAACTTTCTCTTATCATTTTATAAGCGGAAGCTATTTTCAATTGTTTGTAACAATTCAAATTTTTTTTTAATTATTATGATCAATAATCATTTGTTAGTAACAATATTAAATTGTTATGAACAATGCTTGATTATTGGTAACAATAATTTTTCAAAGTTATAACGTCTTTAATGCTATTCTCTAAATACTAACACAAGTTTAAAATTCTCCAATTCCTATTTTAGTTTTCTGCAACTATCTCTTTGTATAAAATATTGTTATCATATTTTTTATACAAATATTACTAACATGCAATAATTATATTATTTAAAAGATCCAAAAATTCTTTATTAAAAATAGTATACCTAATTTATAAATGGCAAAATTTAGGTAGTTTTCAATTTTTTAGTTTTTTAATTCTCCATAAAAAACAGCTTGACCGATTTTGCTGAGAATCTAATCAGTTCTGATTTGCGTAATTATGCGTCGAATGTAATTGTTCTTACATCGATATCATTTTTTTTTTCTCGAAAAAATGTGCAAGAAAATAATAAGGTTATGTTGTTGAGCATTTTTAATAACATACTTTACCATTAATTAGTCTAGGACATTGCAATAAAACTTTGAGAATTTAACCTAAACAAAAGGTTTTTAATAAAAACTATTTAAGTTAGTTTATTAATGATTTATTTTAATCGAATCAACCTAAAGTTAATTAGAAACAGTAACAAAAAAATAATACTAATCATAATTTTATTAATAAAAATAATACAGGTTAAAACGCTTCACAATGAAGTTGGAATGCTATTTAGGGGCTGACATACTCACCTAATGGCTGCTTTTTCATTTTAAGCAAAATATTAATAAATTACCTCTTGTACAACCGTTAGAGGTAGTATTTGCACGTTCGGCTCAAAATAGTCAAATGCAACGAGTTCTTTGCAGCGACTATTTAGTTTATTTGGCATATTTGCACACAGTTTTTTAGTAATAATAAAAGCAAAATTTAACAGAGTCAAAATTAAATTATAATCAAAACCAATTTGACAACGTCTTAAAAACGTATATAAAATTGCCAACTTATCAATTAACTGTCAACTGCCAGCTGGCGCTCATAGATTTTCAATCGGAAAAACCGTTTTTATTAATACGTAATAAAACTTAAACTGTGTGTAATATTTATGTATAATAATTTCAATTTTATATACCGTCTAAAATAATATAAAAATTGTAATATTTATGAAGACATTGACTTGATTAATGCAAATGTTACGAACAGACCCAATGTGTTCGAGATTATTTAAAACGAACGGTGATTTTTATTATTGTTGGTATTAAGTTTTGAAATGAACAGGTTTACATATTGCGCAATTTTCATGCAATCATAATCAACCATATTTCTTCGTATTTTCTAGGATTACGAGTACTCTAATGTGGTTCTCAAATAGTAGTTAACAACTACTTGGGAATATTAAAGTGTGACAATTTATTCGTAAAACTGCATATTTGCAAAATAACTGAATTATAAAACAAAGTTTAGTTTGCAAGAAACCATTCTACGCTCAACGAGACTTTTAATTAAAATATTGCACTCACTTTTTAATTCAAATTTTACCTGCCACAGTTGCCCGTACTTTCAGATTTATAGTGCGAAAATGCAGAAAGGCAGTTCTTTAATTAAATGTTGGTATTTTTTCATTCGCGTTATGCTGCCTTTATTCATTGGGGCGTCTATAGCTAACAACAATGTTTTATTATAATTTGTAATTATATTCTTATTTGAAAAAAATAATTATTCATTTATACAGAGTGTCTTAAAAAAGTGACTTCGTCTCTAGGATAGGTAGAAAACTAAAAAATAATTGGGGTTTGCTTAGTAAAAAATGTTCGTAACGCCATTCGTATTCAAGATAAAGGGCATAGAAAAAAAATGTATACACATTTATTACGATTTTGCCGAAACTACTGGAAACATTGCAATAAAATTTTATACGAATATGTTTTAGAAGTTGATACATCCCATAAATCTCATGTTTTTAAACCTTACTCTCATAGAGGGCGCTAGTTACATGGTTTGTACCAAGTAGTATTGAACATAACTTTTTTAAGGTTGGATTTAATATTCAAAATTTCAAGTGAACTTAAACATTATTCAATTTTACACCAAAAATGTACTATTGGTAAAACTCGATACTGTGTACCGTTTTCGAAATATTTTGATTTGAAAATTATGAAGTAATAACTGATGCTGGTATAAAATACCTAATGGTGTTTCAAAAAAAGCTAAACTTGTCTTTCAGATAGGTAGAAAACTGACAAATAATTGAGGTTTGCTCAGTAAAAAATTTTCCTAACGCCATTCGTATTCAAGATTAAGGGCGTTGAAGAAAAAAGATTTATACAGAATTATTACGCTATTTCCGAAACTACAGGAAACATTGTAATGAAATTTGATACGAATATGTTTTAAAAGCTGATACATCCTATGAATTTGTTTTTATTTTTGACTCTCATAGAGGGCGCTAATTACACGGTTCGTACCAAGTAGTATTGAACATAACTTTTTTAAGGTTAGATTTATTAATCAAAATTTTAAGTTAACTTAAACATCATTTAATATTACACCAAAAAAGTACTTCTGGTAAAACTCGATACTGTTTATCATTTTCGGAATATTTTGTTTTGAAAATTATAAATTAATAACCAAATTTTTTTTCTTCAACGCCCTTTATTTTAAATACGGACGGCGTTACGAAATTTTTTTACAAAGCAAACCCCAATTATTTTTTAGTTAAAGACGGTTTCACCTTTTTTAAAACATCATTACTTTATACCAGCATCGGTTATTACTTTATAATTTTTAAATCAAAATTTATTTATTTTTACAGTGTTTTACAACGAAAACTTAAACCTCTTCAGAAACTAAGAAACATGAGTTTCTTGAAAATTTAAAAAAACATGTCACATTTTATTGGGAGGGGGACTAACTTTCATACAAAATGCATACTAATTTATTCGGCATTCTGTCACAATTCTCTCTCCCAACTCTGCAAGATCTGCAGTAGGAGTAACGTATATTTTTGTTTTTGGGTGTCCCTACAAAAAAAATCCAATGGCGAAAGATCCGGTGATCTGGTCGGCCACTCTATTGTACCCCTTTTGCCAATCCAACGCCCTATTACGCGTCTATTATAATGTGGGGGTCCAATGTGTCAGTAATCATTGAGTCAATAACGTCTTCTAACAAATTTAAATAAGTTGTTTCAATAAAATTTCCGTTTATAAATAATGGTCCAATAATGTTATTCCCTAAAATGCCAACCCATGAATTTAATTTCTCAGGTGTTTGTGTATGTGTGTCCACGAATAAATACGACAGTAAAGTCTATTAACTTTATCATTAACCATAGGGTAGGTACAATCACCGGAAAAACACGTATTACACAATCGATGCGGGTTGTTATTTATTAATTTACTAAATTCTTCATAAAGAAAATTAGCCGACGATCAGAACTTAAGAACAACACTGTAGCACTACAACCCTGGGTGGGTCTTGGCTGCTTGAACCACTTCTTTTCATCGAGTGAGGTCTAGGATAACATTTTCCCCAGTTATCAATTCCCATTATTTGCAAGTCTTTGCGGTTGTTGTCTCCAAATCTCAGCTTAGGTCTTCCCAGGGGTCTCTTTCCTGTTGGGGATTACTCCCATATGTTTTTTATAAGCCTTTTGTTGTTACAAAGCTGGACTTGGCCGATATATCTTAGTCGGCTGGATTTTTTTCCTTGTACTATATCTAAAAAGTCATATAGTTAAGAGAGTTATTGGTCCGTATTCCATATTCGCTAGTTTGCTGTTCAATAACCGGTCCAAAAATTCGCCTTAATATTTTAAACCTTAAGCAACTGTGTATCGAAAATTGTCATTGTCCATGTCTCGCTTCCATGCATGATGACAGGTCTTATTACCGTCTGCGTCTTGTATATGTTGATTTTTGTTGACCTTGTAATATATTTGGACTTCAGCATCTCCTGAACAGAGAAAAAACATTTTTTTTCTGGATTATTCGGTGTTTTACCTCCTCCTTCATATTATCGTCCGCTGTTATCAGAGAACTTAGATATTTTAAATACCGGACATTCTCTAAATTGTGGTCGTTCATAGTTACGTTTTGTTCCTTTCGGTCTCTATTATTCTTTCGTGTTAAATGCATATATTTCGTTTTCGTCTCGTTTACTGTCAGACCCATCCTTTTAGCTTTTATCTTCATTTGTACAAACATTTCCTTGACGTTAACTTTGACAACATCGATGTCATCAGCATATGCAAGGAGCAGCCTAGGTCCATTGGCTCCAAATATTTGTTTGGGCTACTCTCACTACTTTCTCAAGGGCCAAGAGCCAAGTTGAATAGAACTGTTTAAGTCCATTTTCTACAGGGAACATTTCGCTATTTTGCCCCTCCTCTCTTATGCTATTTTCTGACCTTTCCATGCACGTCTTCACCATGCAAACTAACTTCTTTGGAATTCCGAATTCCTCCATGGCTTACCACAGGCGTATTCGGATTACAATGTCATACGGTTGTTTAAAATCCACAAATAGATTGTGGAGATCCTTGTTAAATTCCCAGCACTTTTTAAGTAGCTGTCTTATCGAGAACAGTTGGTCCGTTGTTGATCTTTAGCTACGAAATTCACATTGGTATTCACCAAAAATTTCATTAAGATATGGTGTTATTCCGCTCAGTAATGTTTGACAGACGCAATTGACGAGATTGATGCCACGGTAGTTTGTACATATCATCTTATCGCCTTTTTTATGTCAGGATCATCTACATTTAATTCATGCAGTTATCGTATTTTATGAGGGTAAAATTTATGGGATTTTACAATTCGATAAACACTAGATGCTCGAGATAGTTGTCTAATAGACTGTTGATTATTCATTTGCAAATTACCCAATACCTCCACTTCAACTGCTTTATTTCGCATTGGACGTTCTATTTCCTGTTTTTTGGTTTTAACCTTACCTATGGCTTTAAACTTATCGATTAGTTGATTTATGTACGGTGACTTACTTTTTTTTGAGTGGTTGATGTAAAACCTTCTAGTTTTAGCACACTGATAATTTCCGTAGTATAGCTTAACGATTTCTATTTTTGCCATAACAATCACATTTTACTTCAACTTCGTCAATTATTATTAGCCTAACCTAAAACCAACAGTACTGAAAAATCATTACAATTATTTGATTCTTTAAACGCAAAAAAGTACCTTAAGGGATGCTTTCCGCGCCCTATATATACATATTCTTGTTTAGGATGACAAACTTAACAACATACTAAAATTTCAAAAAAATTGGTAAGCTAATCTGTACAATTACCCAACCTTCTAAAGAAGACAACACCCTAAGAAGAAGGAGCTACATTTAAAAATTATTTGTGAATACTTATACAGGATGTTTCAATAAAGTGTGGCGCATAAAATTTATATTTTTTCTTGCAAGGACCCTGAATTTGACTGCGTTTTATGATTGTCCGTAAAAAATAAGGTATACTTTCATTAGAGTTCTCCATTCCTAAGTGTTCCGAGTTATGTCGACTTTCTTCAAAATGTGATTTTTAAAAAAATTCATTCTTTATTAATCCAACAAATTATAACTAATTTACTTTTACGTCTAAATAGTTGGGTATTAGTTGAATGTATTTCATGATTAAATATTGAGTATTACATATTAAATGATACATTAATAAAACTGTAAATTCTGAACAATCTGTAAATAGAAGTTTGATACTCAATCATGGAATACATTCCAATGATACTCAACTATTTAGACTTAAAAGTAAATTTTTTATAAATTTTTGGATTAGTAGATAAGACTTTTTTTAAAACATTACATTTTAAGAAATGTCGACATATCTTAGAACACTCTGTACTTAGGTATAGTATAAGTATATCTTATTTTTATACGCAATCAAAAAATGCAGTGAAATACAGGGTGCCCCATAAAAAATATAACTTTGATACGTCACACTTCATTTTTACACACTATATTTTTAAATAATTTTATAAAGTAGTCTTTATTAATAAACAAACTACTAATATGACAAAAAATTTAAAAAATTTACCGTTTTACTATAATCCTCCGTCCTGTTCGTAGTGATTGACCCTGTATATTCAACGTCAATTTTTTAACCAACCCATAAATTCCAACCCTGTGAATGAAAAAAATTATGAGTATAAAGACCATTTATTAGAATTAAGCTCGTAACGTGTGCGGGTACAAATGCTGGAAAAACCCGAAAGGCTAAACGAAGTTTTTGTTGCAGGGTTTCGTCGCATTTAGCTCGCAGGGTGACAGAATAGCGTTAACTCAGATAGAGCAAGTGATAAACGGCAGCTATGTCGTCCTGGGATACTATGATACTCAGGCTGACAATCTCACATGGTTCGGAAGGGAAGTCTGGCGAGGTAAGTCTCTACCTGTTTCTCTTTATTCCATTTTCGTCGTCAGTGTCGTCACTCCGTAGAGATTTCAAACAATATTTTACCAACATTTTAAATCATTTATTTTTATTCACATTGTCAGTGATTAAGCAAGCACACAAAAAAAAATTATATTTTTTTAATGATTATTCTGTTTATAAACAACATGAACAATCATATTACAAGAATATAAATAACTTTTTAACAACGGGATAATTAATTAAAAAACCTATTGATATTATTTAAGAAAAGTGTAAAAATAGCAATCAAACATATTTTAAAAATAAAGTAATAAGATTAAATTGTTATAATACATTAAATGTATTAATTTGTATATCATGTTGGTGTTGCAGTGTTATAATTATTGCACTTAGCACAATAATTATCTGGAGAACGTTATTTTTAACTTTAAACAAATAATTAAATCTTGAAGAATTTTCAAATTTTTTTATTGATAGAAAGATCACTCTGAACCACCAAATTAAAGCACCGAACGAGATTAAAGGGGTAGTATCATTTTTTGCGACATTACTTCCTCATGTAGCTTGAAATTTCACACCCACAGATAAAATTACACAAAGAGATAACAACATACCGTTGCATGTAAGAGAAATCCGAACAGAAAAACGAAGAGCACGAGCTAAGTGGCATAGAACAAGAGACTCCGTGGATAAAACCTTATTAAATAGATTACCTATTAATTTCGCACAATATTACTTCGAGTACATAATGAAAGCTTTAATTTCGACATCATAAATCTAACACCAGAATATCATCTTTTGAGGCAAGTGACTAAGAAATTAAGTCCAGTACCACCAATCAGAAAACATAACGGAAATTGGGCGCAATCCGATAACGAGAAATCATTTAAAAAATAATATTACACCAGATACTAATGATAACCTAAATTATGATAAAATCCATAATTTCCATAAAGCAACATGTCAACTGTCACTCGCTATTAGATCATTTTCTTCGAAATCACTAAATTAAAGCCTTCAGGTTATGATTTAGTTGTAGGAGGAATTCTGAAAAATTTGCCAAGTGAAGCTGTTGTTCCACTAATATTTATTTACAATAGTAGGTATCTACTAATCTACAAATAATCGACCAAAAACTGACATGGAACCGCCAACTCAACAACATTCTTTCCAGAGCTATAGCCGCAAGCAAGACATGCCGCAGAGTCTTTGGTAAGACATGGGGTCTGAAACCAAAAATAATCTACTGGTCATACCAAACGATCATTAAACCAATGGTCACCTATACTTCATTGATATCGTGGCCAAAAATGCAACAAATTTCGGCACAAGTCAAGCTGCAGAAAGTGCAGCGGCTCGCTTGTCTGGGAATCACAGTGGCAACATTCACGTGCCCTATTGCAGCCGTAGAGGTAATGCTGAACCTTCCACAATTGCACTTATGTGTAATGAAAGAAGCAGCCATCAGTGCCTTTAGACTGAGTCAGACAATAAATCTTAGAGCAAGAAATCGGAATGGACATTTAAAGATTTTGAAAAATATTTCCCTAGAATCCATGTCCATGACTACAAATATTATGCCAGTTAGGTACGACTTCGAAATGCAGTTTGAAGTGATTATAAACAACCACCAAGTTTGCACAGAGAACAGACCTCAACTAGGAAGGGATGCTTTAGTGTGGTACACTGATGGATCCAAGATGGATGAAGAGGTTAGAGTGGGCATTATAGGGCAGAATTTTATACTCTTAAAACCCATTGGTAACACTAACCATCTTTCAAGCAGAATTACATGCCATAGAGACATGTGCCCAGGAGTGCATCGAAAGAAACACCCGAAGGGCAGAAATCTATATTTTATCAGATAGCCAAGCAGCACTAAAAGCTCTAAAGTCATACACTTTTGAGTCTAAGCTGACTTGGGACTGTAAACAGTCCCTGAGACAACTGGCAGCAAACAATCAGGTTACTCTGATGTGGGTTCCAGGTCACAAGGAAGTTAAAGGCAACGAAGAAGCAGATTGCCTTGCCAAAGAAGGGGCAAATACAAAATGTTCCGGCCCAGAACCCTTTTGTGGACTTTCGAAAGCCACTTAAAAGAAGAGGTTCGACGTTGGGAAACAGATGAAATGAAATCTCACTGGCATAAAGTGTCAGGACAAAGGCAAGCAAAAAGGCTAGCAAGTCTTTCGCCAAGGAAAGCTAAACATCTTCTCGGGTTGGACAAGAAAGACTTAAAACTGTTGACGGGACTCCTTACTGGACACTGCCCTCTAAGGTACCATCTGAAAAAGATGGGCAAAACAGAGAGTTATAGTTGCCGTTACTGCGAGAACTTCGCTGAAACTGCAGAACATTTGCTTTGCGAATACCCAGCGCTTTTCTGCAAGAGGCTTAAGTTTCTGGAAGGGGCCTTCCTAAAGCCCTTCGATGCCAGAAACTTAGGCCCCAGTAAACTGATAAACTTTACTCGAAATCTCGGAAACCCGGGCCTCGAATAGATTAAGGGTTATGCACAAAAGATATGATAGGTCAAAGTGCTTGAGAGGCAGCATGGCCTTCACAACTCACCCTACAATCTACAATCTACAGGTATCTTACGACCTTGTTACTACCAGATAAATACAGTGGAAGTAAAAATATTATTGCGGAACCTAACGGGAGAATTAAACCTACAATAATTGGAAAATGTAGTTGATCCACTTATTACTCAGTAGATTATAGAAGGGTCGTAAAAGCTATACTGCCTCTCAAGCACTTGAACTTGTCAGATCTTTTGTGCATAACCCTTAATCTATTTGAGGCCCGGGATTCCGAGACTTCGTGCAAAGTTATCAGTTTTCTGGGAGCAAAGTTTCTGGCATCTGAGGGCTTTAGGAAGGACCGTTTCAGAAACTTGAGCCTCTTGCAGAAAAGCGCTGGGCATTGCAAAGCAAATGTTTTGCAGTTTCAGCGAAGCTCTCGCAGTAGCGGCAACTATCACTCTCTGTGTTGCCCATCTTTTTCAGGTGATACTATTACTTAGTAATTAAAAGGAAATGTTGATGAACAGGGAAATATGGTGCTAAATAAACAGAATATATATCTTCAACAGGACGTAGCTACATCACATGAGCACTAGCTGTAAGATAATGTCTAGACGAACGATTTCCAAGACATTGGATTGACAAAAAGAGTTTTATAGAATGGTCGGCAAGATCTCTAGATCTAATACCACTTAACTTTTTTCTGTGGAGCTATTTAAAAACATTAGTTTACAAAACTCCTTCCAAAGACATTAAAGAACTAAAGTTTAGAATAATTGAAGAATGTAGACGAATTACTAGCGAAACTTTGTAAATGATTCGAGAAGAATTTGAAAATGTCTTACATAATTGCCTACAAGATAAGAAGCACACTTTGAACGGTTACTTTAAATACATTTAAGGAGCTGTTTTTGTTTCTGTTGTAATTTCGCTATGTTTAATGGTATCTGCAAAATAAATCAATGGAATAAATTGTTGTTTATGTGGCTGATTTGCAAATTTCTTGTTTTTATTTTATGTTTTACAAGCTAGTGGTTGCTATTTGACATTTTAAGGAAGGGGTGTCACTTGGAAACAGCAAAATAACATTTTTAAACCTTCCTCTTGATTTAAAGTTCGTCGTGTATTTTTATTTTTCTTAGATTTACGCAAAGTTTATTATTTTTTTTTTTGGCTTTGACTAACGTCATTCAGCCAGACGCATCAGGGAAAAAAAATAATAATATATACAAAAAGAAAAAAATAAATCTCACTCACACCTAAATACTAGAAGAAAGATACGCAAAATTTGGAATGGCTGGTTTTGAAATGAAAGCGCCGTATAAAGCTGACGGGATGCAAAGAAATTTGTACATCTGAAGTTTTGCCCGAAGGACAAGGTTACGATGACGATACATTCCTTCAGGTAGCTGCCGTACAAAGTGATCATTAAATTTATTGCATTTTCTACTTTTCGCATGATAACTTTAGAAGGAGAGCTAGGGCGATGAAACTTTCAGGTATTGCGTTTGGCCCGACCGACGGACAAGATCATTATTCAAAATTTGGTCAGTATCTTTATATTAATTATAAATACAAATTTAATTTAATGAACCGATAACACTTGGACAATTAAACCTATATTAAATAGAAAAGTGCCTTCGGTTTGGAAAAATTAGTTTTGCCACGGCAATACTGTTTATTTCATTTGTAATAACTAACACAAAAAGTTTTAGTAAATTTTAAAAGACGTAATTTATTCTTATATTTTTAGTTATTTAAATAATTAAAACAGATACAAATTAAATCTATATTTGGTCCACTCTAAGTAAATTTACAAAATGTTTTGGTTAATTTTTATAAAAATTTAGACAAAATTTTCCCAAAAAAACTATTTGTTGTGCGCCACTTCCTATTTCTGTTGTCTCCTTTTTTCTTGTTGTTTTGTTTGGACTGTGTAACGATGTTAACTTGATCGTTGGTAATTCCAGATGAATAGATATGTCAGAGCTAGATGTGTCAAAGAATATCTGAAAATACCATCGGAAAATAGAATATTAAAGACTGCAAGACACTTGTTGTAGTTGACTGGTAATCAATAAAGGAGTAAATGATTTTATTCTTGCGTTGGACTCTGCTTAATTATCACAAAACTGATTATTGTTATAAATATAAAAATATGTGTATTTGCAGGTATTTATTTATATTTATATTTCCATAGCGTTTGCTGGTTCACTGTGTAAACAATTTTTGCATTTTTCTTATTCTGGATCGCAGTCCCAATAAAAACAACTTATTTTATCACTTTTTTTTATTTTAAAAAAAAAACAAAACAACGGAAAACAAAAAAGAGTCGTTAGTCAATAAATATTATTTTAAGTCCAAAAAGAGCACTTTTGGGTATGCGAGAGAGCTATTTTAACACGTATTAATACTAACGAGAATTTACTGATCGAGATTACGAGATTTTTTTACTTAATTTTTATGCAATACTGTTTTTTGTATTGAGGCTACTTTATTTCTTAAGTTTCAAAATACCTTAACATTTACCTTCGAGTGTGAAATATTAACGCTTATTACGAGCGAGTAGCATCAACAATTTCTTTCGAGCAAGTACCATAAAGTGACGGTCTTCAAAGGAGAATTATTGATCACTTTTATTGTTCACCTTCGAGAGTGAATTATTAACGACTGGATTTAAACGAGATTTAAACGATATTACATGTACGAGTATGTCATTTTAAGATGTAGGGATAATGAGTCGCCCTTTTATTTCTCTTGAACATGGGTTGCAATGAGCCTTACAACAACCAAAAAGTTTGCTTTTCAATAGCGTACATATGTTTACGATAAATGAGGGTTGCAAGTATCTTAATATTAAACACACACTATAGTCCTTATCATTTTAATATGGCGCTGTCTAGATATTTCTATACCTTTTTTCGACACAACATTTTTAGGTTAGCGACTCTTGAGATGGATTAGAAACGAGTTTCACAACAATAAAAGCGATTTATTTATGGAGCACATGCTCGATGGGATTAAAATCTGGAGACTGTGCTCTCACTTAACTTTACGTTTATAGACTAAGATACTTCTATTGGATCTGAAAAGTGAAAATCTAGACTTATATGTGAGAAACTTATTAGCTTAGTCGTTCTCTTTCCAAGTAGCAAATTCTCTTGTTAATCTTAAACGAGTCGTTTTTTTTTTCGAAGAATTATTATCTAAATGCACTTTTTTTATTACTGTATATATAAATATTCGCGCCAACTAATTTTTAAACAGAAATAACTGAACAAACATTTATTTCATTATGTATTTTTGTTCGACGTAATTTGGAAAATAAATTGATATTTTGTCTTTTTGTACTACTTCAAAAAATTTTGTTTTTTAAAATTATACAGTAAGTTTTTGTTGTTTTTAATATTAAATATTGTAACAATGCAGAAATTAATTTTCCCAATTACTAAATATACTAAGTAATTTGGTTACGTTATGTCCCCGCTGTATTTATTTGCATGTTATTGTCTTGTAAAATATTTAATCAATAAATAGATTAAGTAATGGATTTTGTTATTTATTAAACTCTTATCGCATCTATCGACTGCTGTCGAGGAAGCCTAATGACATTTTTCACTTGGAACGTTGACATTTAACCCGAAATCACTTAATAAAAAACACTTGTGTCCTGTGTATTAAGAAAGTTTAAAAAAATTCTATTTTTGGGCAATTCCCTTTTGTATAGCAAGTTTTGCTAACATTATGTAATAAACTAATTCTTATATTTTCCCAATAAAATATTCCGGTTGATTGTTTACTAAACGAATCGAGTAGTTACATTACATTAACCTATATGTTTTTTTACCTTTTGTTTGCTTGACCTGCTAGATTTAACTATAACAACTTAAAAATAAAACTAAAAAAAATAAAAAAATTATCAACTTATAACTGCTGTAATGAAGCTGCGTCAATTGCATGGGGATAGTGGGGGACTATAGACCTATTATCAGAGGAGATGAAACTATTTACTTTTAAACACGATCATACATCCCCACTTTCTGGTCGACTGTATTGTCTTTTTGCGGCCGATTGGAATGTGTTGTGCTGTGATGTTGCCTGCTCCCTAGTTATGACAAGAGATTTGTGATTGTTATTGAATCGTCCATAGTATTTGTTGATTATATTTGCAACAATATTGTGACCATAACACTATCCCTTAATAATATTTCATGAATTATAACAACCTGATTAATACAACCCATTTTATGAAATGTTGAACCATTGAACTATTTCATTCCGTTAGATCATAGAATTGTGTTGCTCAATAAGCGACAACGCCGCACGGCTTGTCTGAATCGTATTAGTAGCGCTGTTGCCGAAGATGTTGCATTATCGGTGATTTTCAACATATTATTGGTAAAATTCAGTGAAATTTAGTGGAATAATGATTCGTCACTGCCAAGTATGTAAAAAACCGGACTTTTTAAGCCCCAGTGTTTATTTTCACAAGTAAGTTGGAACATCTCATTGTTTACTATATTTTCATCCAGTGGTGTAGCGATGACGATTTCAATATCAAAATAAACAGGTATTATTTTGAGGCCTAAAACACGTATCTGAAAACCAAACGATGCGAAAATCAATACTTTACTTTACTTTGTTGTCATATATATGCTTTGTGTCTTAATATGCCATCCGCTAAATAAATAAATAAACCCCTGACTGTAGTTACATATGTGGGTAATTGTCCATTAGTGGGAGATAATCTTACCTCTTGTGTGGTAATTTAAAAAAACCAATATTACTTTAAATTCTTGTTTCATATTTCTAGCAAATATTAAAAGTTTCCTAATGATCTGGTAAAAAAAAATTAATATACAGGATTTTTTATTTAAAAATTAGAGATTTTGTCATTTTGGGTTAATTATGTTTTGTTGGATCAAAGGCCGAAGTAATAAATTAATTTATTTGAACAGGTCGTAAACTTGCTCGGCATCGAGACTTGCAATCAGAAGTGAAACGATTTAAAATTATCACAACCAATTTGTAAGTGAAAAATTGACTTACTCAAGGATGAAGCCTTGTAGATCTTTTCGATCGCGATTAAAATGACCTCGAGATTGAAATTCAATGCTTACCCAAATTGATACGATTTTTTTTCTTTTTGAAAGTTCACCATTTTGCGAGAACAATGAAAGTTTGTTATTTACCTTTAGAATCAACGAAACGCGATTGCAAGCTAACTGCTTGAAACGAAACATATAAAGACAGAAAAATGTCTTAATCATGTGAAATAACACGTGGTTATCACTGCGTTAACAAAAAGGAAGACGAAGTGTCTTGAATGAAATTTGGATGGCGATGCTAGCCACACTCAGAATTTTAAAAATCCAAAAATATCCGGTTTAATCAAATTAAATAAAATGGTAAAGCGTGAACAGGGTTAGACGCAGATATTGTACACCCTTGTATAATATGTCCAATTTCATAAATAACATACTTTTGTTTTGGCTTCTTCTTTTAGAAAACCAAATGTGACTGTTGGTTTTGCTAAATAGGGAGTGTTAGCTGCCGATACGGCACAAGATTCTCGATAACTTAAAACAACAAGAACCAAGCATATCAGACCAATAATGAAATTGTTTTATATTTACATGTAGAATCCAATCTTCTTCTCGGTGTGCCTTATCTTTTTAGAGCGTTGGCGATCACGTTAGCCCATTTAACTGTGTATCCACTGCAGCTCGAAATAATTCAATTAAAGTCATATTCGTCCATTGTCGCAAGTTTTTTAGCTATCAGTTTCTTCTTCTGTCTGGTCGCCTTTTTCCGTCTATTTTTTCTTCAATTATGAGTTGTAGCGTTCTGTATTTGTCGCTTCTTATTATGTGTCCAAAGTAACTTGCTTTTCTTTGTTTGACAGTATTTAGTATTTCTGTTTGTTTTTCCATACGGTTTAGGACCTCGATGTTGGTAGTATGGCTTGTCCAAGGAATTCTCAGCATCCTGCGGTAGTACCACATTTCACTCTTCTTTGTGTTGTTCTTGTTAGCGTCCACGTTTCCACACCATAAAACAATGTGTTTAAAGCATTTTAGAACACGGAGCCTGGTTTTTATGTTGAGCCTGAGATTACACAGCACATTAAGCATGTTATTATATATTGCTCTCGCCTTTTCTATTGTAGCCTTTATCTCAACCGAATGATCACAACTAACATTGAGTACGCAGTCTAGATATGTTATTTTGTTCACTCTTTCTAGGGTGTTCCCGTTGACGGTTATTTTGGCGCTAGCATTTGGGTTTTTACTGATTACCATTGTTTTATTTATATTAAGTTTCATGCCATATTCTTGATAATTCCCTAAAAATCAAAGGGATGAAAATAAATGTGAGCAAAACGAAAGTGATGGTTTTTGAAAGAGAAGAAAGCATGAAAAACTGTGGAGTTTCGTTTGAGGAAGAAAGAGTGGAACAAGTTAATGAATTTGTGTACTTGGGTTCAAAATTTACTAGAGATGGAAAGTATGACAGTGACATTGAGCGAAGGGTGTTGGCAGGAAAACAAATAAATGGGGCACTGCATAGCTTTAAGAATAGCCAGAAAGTGTCAAAAAAGGCACGTCTGGCGGTGCATAGAGGTGTGTTGGTTCCTACACTTATGTATGGTAGTGAATGTTGGGTTTGGCATGAGAAGCAAGAAAATAGGAAAAATGATGTAAAGATGAGTAGTCTGAGAAGTATGGCCGGAGTGACTCGGTTGGATAAAGTTAAGAATGGTGAGATAAGAAAACGCTGTGGTGTAAAAGAAGATGTGGTCACAAAGATAGATAAAGGAATGCTTAGATGGTTTGGACACGTAGAAAGGATGGATGAAGGAAGATTGACGAAACAAATTTATAAGGCGAGTGTGAATGGACAAATCGGTATAGGTCGACCTCGGAGAACATATCTCGATCAGATCAACATTGTTTTGAAGAAAGGCCAGGTCAAGAGGACCAACAACCCACGAGCATGTATGAGAGCACTAATGAAAGTAGATGAAGCAAAAGATGTGTGTACGAACCGTAGCGGAAGTGGAAGGAAGTGGTCTCTGCCTACCCCTATGGGAAAAAGGCGTGACTTTATGTATGTATGTATTCTTTGTAAACAGTAACTACTCGATTCATAAGCCGCAGCAATTCTTCTTCGCTATTACTAATGATCACGGTATCATCCGCGTATTGCAGATTATTCAGACATTCACCATTGACAATAACACCATCTGTTGTATTGTTTTTAATTCTTACTTTGGCAATTTGACTCCAATATTAGTTTGAGAAGATCAGCAGCCTCTATACCACCAGACGTTGACACCTCAATAAGTTTATCATGGTTCACGAGGTCAAATGCTCTGCTAAGAATCCAATATAAATTTTAAATATTTTTAAATTAAGCACAGTTGTAACCATAAAACATAAATTGTTTTGACTATTTTTATCGACTAGGATAGAACTTGCTTTGTGCAATCGTTGACTTACCCTGTACATTTTTGTAGTTATCCATCGGGTTATTTTAAAATAATAAGTTGCTTATTATGTAGGCTCGGGGTCAAGAAAAAAATGCAACCAAGCTTTTAAAAAACATATATGAATCTTTAAACTTGGTTATTATGGTTCTTTATATTAAAATATAATTTTTCACTGATAAAAGTTATCAAACATTTTTTTATTTAAAAATCATGAGTTCTTGATTTTAAAATTAACAAAAACATTGTAAAAAATGCAAAATTTGATGAAAAAAAAATACGTGTGTGTAGTAAATTTACTAGCGAAGAGTTTGGGTGCTTAAAAAGTATTATCGACTGTCTAGTTTTTAAAATATTTTATTTTTAACGATGAAAAAAATTTATTTACGGCGTAAAAACGTGAGCTTTAAAGAAGCGACGGCAACGGCGCATTCGTGCAGACGACTCAAGTCTCAAGTTAGTTACTGATGCCAGATTCGCATAATTTTTTTTGCATACCCAAGCTTTAAGCATTTTTTATCGGTGAATAAGAACTTAGTAAGTATTTCACATTCTTAATACTTTTAATTCCTAATGAAACATCCTGGATAGTTTTTTTATGGTTAATAATATCTTTTTCTTTAAGATAAGTTAATGACAGGTTTTGTAGCATTTTTACATCGTAGCAGGCATCGTGTGCACCATCATCTGTCAATATTATGAAATCACTGGCTAAACTTGTTAATTTAAAACTTTCTTTGCGATTTGGGTATTTCAATTTGACGTATTTGTTTATCCATTTTAAACGTTTGAGGTTATGTTATCAGCTGTGAGCTGCTGCTAATAAAAGTAAACACCAGCTAATTTCATTGCCAATCTCATGACTATTTGCGCTGCATAAATTCGGACTGGGTTTTTATCATATTATTTAAAAAAAACCATAAATTTTATTAAATCATGATTAAATAATGATTTGTCAACTAATTTTATAATGATTTTTTTGTAAAAGTGTCTGTCAATTTCAATTAGAAAAATCAGTTTATTTTTTATTTAAAGTTGGCAGCGCTGATTATTTAACTTGTTTAGCATAGGACCCCCTCGCGTACCGCTCCATCACCCCGCCCTGGCCTAGAACCTCCTTAAGGAGTTTTTGACATGTTATCGAGCAGGACTTTAGTTTGAGTTGGAGTGTAGAGAGCACTGTCATTAGCAAAACTGTTGATCAGATTGTTTGTTAAGAAAACATTTTATGTAAAAAAATACACATATCTTATTTGTATTTTTGTATTGTTAAAATAAGGTAAAGAAAAGATAAAATATTATTTTTAAATTACATATGTCGTCCTTAAAAATTATAAAGTGAATATTTTATGTGACTAATATTGGAAAGATCCTTGTTAAAAATAACAAAATAAAATATGAGGAGAGACGTCTTTGTAGAATTCTTAATGAAATTTTAAGAGATATGATGTTATTTCGGAGTAAAATGCGAAGGAATACGAACATTTTAGGTTGATTACTATCTTAAAGGTTTTGTCCTCATAAATCATTAATATCGTTTGTTATTGCTGGAGAAAGATATATAAAATAACATTTAATGATATCTTAAACTTTTACGAAAAATTTATCTGATTTAAGAAAAGATATAAAATTTATTCCACCATGAATGAAATCGGCGGTCGAGAAAAGATTTAATCTAGATAAAATGTTAGCAATTTCAATTATTTAACAAATATAATTCATTTTATTTTTACAATATCCTACTTCCACATAAATATAAAATTTAATTTAAGTAATAAATTTAAATCTTTTAATTATCGCATTATGCTTCAAAATATAATATGAAATTATTAAGTTTAAGAGTAATGTTAAAGCTACTTTAAACAGAAGGTTATAGTAGCAAAATTAATAAAAAAAAATAAATTCTGGTTACTTTGCTGATAAAAATACTAATAAGGCACAAAAACCAACAATTTTTTAAAACGTAATAATTTTTTTAATCCTTAAATGCGCAAAGATGCATATATGTATGTTTGCTTGAATTACAACCACCTATTACCAACATTTTTTTGTAAAAGAGAACTTTTTATAGCCTTCTGCAATCCAAAAGTAATAGATGAGCAATATTATATAGTAAACAATCCAGATAGCAGTGCATATTTCATAGCTGACATTTTGGTGAGTAGAATGAGGTGATTAGGTTATACGTAAATATTGTTAGTTTTGATAAGCTGTTTCATGGTGTAAAATCGAGTAAATATGTCTCAGGATATAACTGATGCTGGAATACGGTATTTGAATATTATTTAGTAACAATTTTATCAAATTAAGATATTTGTGACTGTTGCATATCTGCTTTAATGCACTTTGGAGGATCAGGTTACTTTGGTGGCGGTTACAAAGAGTGTTGCATATCTGATGCAATACACATTCGAGCGTCAAATAAAATTTGATCGTTGTAAAGTGCATTATTACTTATTTAGTTATTTTTTCTTATTGGAAAAACAAAAAAAAAACAGATAATTTATGAAAGACAATATGGATTTCGACAACTTCGGTCTACTGGAGATTTGCTGGCTTACGTCACTTAGCTCTGGACAGACACTATTGAGAAGTTTGGTGAATCCGTGCAATAGCCTTGGATATATCTAAAGCTTTTGACCGCGTTTGGCACCAGGCATTGTTAAGTAAATTATCTGTCTACGGTCTCCCAACTAAATTGCGCCGATAGCTCATGAGCTTCAAGCAAATTCGCTCCTTTTATGTGGCGATTGACGGTATTTCTTCTGATGCGTCAAAAATCAATGCCGGGGTCCCCTAGGGGTCCATTCTGTCCCCCACCCTATTTCTTTAACACATAAACGACCTCTTAAAAACCACCACGAACCCCATTTACAGTTTCGCAGACGACAGCACTCTTGTCTCAACTTTCCATCCTATCGATCACTTTCAGTGAATGATACAAGTAGACTCAGGCAAGAATAGGTTGACTTTATCTTGAACCAATCGTCGACTGGGAAACCAACAATCTTGTTCGGTTTAACGCCCAGAAAGCACAAAGCGCCACGTTTTCCAAGAAAGTAAGTTCCTCAAATCAATCCATTACAATATCCGGAAATACCCTTGAATCAAGTCCCTTAATCTTGATTTTGGAAGTCATGGAGTCTAATAATATGTCATGGCATAACCATGTTGCTAACATCGCAAAGTCAGCAAGCCAGAGGCTAGGTTTTCTGTGGAAAGCTAGAAAGTTTTTTACTTCAGATCAATTGTTGACGACGTACAAGGCTCAAATCCAAACTCTACTAAAGTATTGCTCGCACATATGGGGATCAGCGCCAAGACATTCCCTTCGTCTTCTAGATTCCATTTAGAAAAGGGCCATTTGGTCGATAAACAGCTCAACTCTCACAGATACCCTTTACCCACTAGAACATAGAAGAAGAGTTGCAGACCAGACATTACTTTACAGATATTTTCATGGCAGATGCTTCAAAGAAATAAAAACTCTTATACCACCACTGGCTACATTCAGCCAAATAACTCGGCACGCTGATCAGTCTTACTAATTTACTCTCAAAATTGACACTACAAGGACCAATCTCCATCAAGAATCTTTCTTTTACAGGGCTGCTCCGTAATGGAACAAGCTTTCAAAATCAGTTTTTCCAGAGAACTATGGTGAGCTCCAATATTTTGCCGATCAGATGTCAGAAATTAGTAAAGATGGGTTTGAATTCTCCGATGGGGAGGATGATTTATTACCACTAGACGTTAGTGGTACTCGTTCAAAAGAAAGAGATAGAATTTCGAATGTTTTACCATTTGCTGGATTTAACGTTATTTATTTCCTTGTTACTGTATCGTAGAGTAAACGAAGGGAAAGGTGTAAAAGAAGGTCTTGCACTTGCTGAATTTTGAACTGATGGTGAAACGTTCCAGTGGGTCAAGAGGCCAAAAATCAGACTTTGAATGGCAGCTTAACGAAAAAAGAAGATCTAAGCAGTGCTTAATCTCTAGTAAAGTAGTTAGAGCTGATGAAAGCTTCCACTGACGGGTGTGGATGGACAAACGTCATGTCCAGAAATACAACTTATAATCTAATCCTAAATGTATGTTGCTTTAAGTAAACCCCCTTTTATTTGCACACATAATTGTAATGTTTTCGAGAGAGAATTTCAGGTCAGCTGATTTTTTGTTATATCGTCCTTCTAGTTCTTTCGGTTAGAGTCTGAGCCACCTGGCTGGCGGTAGCAGTTTCGTTCATTAGTGCGCACCTTACAGCTGTAAAGGTAAGAGTCCTAAATTTTGAAAAAATTTTAAGAAGCGTAATTTTTAATTTTTTGGTTTTTGATATATTTACCGGGCATATATTTTTTATTGCCAAACAAAACTTTAACTATCGCCTGTAACTCCTCTTAATATGACGCTAATATGACTTGATTATCGGCGTAAAGAAGGCATTTGACGATCAAATCATTCATTTTCAATCCATACGCACTATCTTTCAAATATTTTAAACAATCGTCCATGTATAAGTTAAACAACCATGGCGAAGCCACACATCCCTGTCTCACACCTCGACCACAATTCTATTCTCATCACTCTGTCTTAGGCCTTTTTCAAGTCTATAAAAGCGCAATGGACCTGTTTCTAGCCAAGAATTTTTCTGCTATAATCTACTCTGAGTACAAAAAATGTTATTACTATAATTAAAAAAAAATAATATTGCAATAACAAAAAAAACCTACAGTGACATTACTAGCAAGAAGTTGTCTTGTAAAATACATACCTACGTAGTTTTGAATGTGTTCGTTAAACATCAAAAAGTCTTTTTTATATCTCCGGTGGAGAAGTTTATAAAGTAAATATTTTTGTTAACTTTGCTGTTAGCTACAAGCGATAATCGAAAACGTATAAACACAGACTAAATTTTGATATTTCGGTCTGTAGAGCTGAGTCGGAGTGATGTATTTCACAAATAAAGCCGACAACAGTTGCGACAAGAATTATTACACTTTGATGGTGTGCGTTAAAAGTTACACTTTTTTAATACCCATTTTATCGTCATGCAGACTTTATTTACTATTTGATGTCTTTGTTTTAACTTCCAGAAGAACCACGATCAAAGAATTATTGCAAGACCAGGATAAATGAAAAAAAACCTTTTATTTTTAAGGTTAAAGGGATAAGTCATTGGACTTAATCCTACTTACGTGCGATGAACTGTTTTAATATTTGTTCTGCGCGCATGCGTAGTTCACGCACTAGTTCTATCTCTCTTACTCTTATGCAAAGGATCCCTGAGGAAATTTATGAATCCTGGCGAAAATAATCGGGATAATTGGATGTTTGGATCGAATTATTGCATTGTCGTCGGTCTTTGACAAGTGTGCGAAGTTTAAATTAAATCTGATCGCTTAAAGTAGGGCAAAATCGAGGCCAGAGTTAGTTACAAACATACATACCAAGATTTGTTTTTGTTACTTAACATTTTTCTTTTTTTGTTAATAAAAGTTCCGTTTGCAATTTTGTTCTTAATCTTTCTTATTCAAAAACCAAACCTTTTTTAAACTTTACAAAGATTTACCAGATATTTAAAAAAAAATAAAAATAAATATAAGAATTACAGAAATATTATTTCTTCTAAAATCTGAAATTCTAAAATCTGTCTAGCAAAGCATTATACAGGAAAATTATCATCTGTCATAAATGTAAAATGTCATTGTTATCTAATCCGAATTATAAAGCCATAAAGGAAACAGCATCAACGTTTGCCTTAATGCAAACAGCCCTTTCATTATTGAATCCCTTAGTTTGGTTGTCGGTTTAACACATTCGCTGACTTTGTAATGATCTTACCAGAACACAAATCTTAAATATAATTGGGCGCTTAAAAAGTAACGTTTCTCCGCTATTTTTCTTAGATAAACTGTACACAGTTTTAGAAAAGCTGAGGTTTTATTATCTTAAATTGTTATAAAAGCATTATTTATTAAACCACAGGAAAAATTTATTATTTTATCTAGAGGCTTCTATCACATTGTATTTGGTAATGTTTACATCAAAACTTTTCTTCCTCTTCGAGTACCCTATTAGCTCTCTGTTGTTGGCAACCACCTGAGAAAACTCATCTCTGTCTGTTCTCCTGCAGCTCGGACACCAGTCCGGTCTCGGATGTTACGCAGCTACGACATCTGCTTTCTGCCCACTCCTCGTCGGCCATCTATCTTGTCTTTCATTTTAATTCTAAGAAGGTAGTATTTTTCGCCACGCATCAGGTGCTCCAGATATGCCTCCTTCTTACGTTTTACTACTATGATGAGCTTACGATCTGTCCGCGTTCTTCTTAAAACCTCGTTGTTGATCATTCTTGCAGTCCAGGAAATTTTTAGAATCCGTCGCAATATCCACAACCGAAGCGCTTCCAGGCGATTCAACGTATTTGTCTTTAATGTCCAGGATTCAACACCGTACAGAAGAATAGGCCAAACATAGCATTTAATCATTCATTGTCAAAGAGTCATACTTAAGCCACCATTACAAAATAATAGAGCGTGCTATCTCAATCCGACTTTACATTTCTGCTTTAGGATCTAGATTATTTGTTATAAGAGAGCATGTTGCGTACGATTGTTTACTATAAATTTGGTTTTCTTTGCATTTATGTTTAGTCCCATTTCCCCGCTGGCGTCCGTCACGCTGTTTAGAAGTTGTTGGAGCGAAAAACAAACTACCTTGGACACATCATGCAAAATACAAAGTATAAGCTATTACAACTTATAATGAAAGGAAAGATAGAGCGCAGACGTGGAGTAGGAAGGAAGCAATTGTCCTGGTTAAGGAATATTAGAGAGTGGACAAAAATCTGAGAATATGCAGCACTGTCGTACACCTCGACATATCTCATTGTTGCTTAACATTCCGTCTACTCGGATATTTGCCGTCTTATTCCAGTACAGTTTTTTTTACGATTTGGAGATCTCTTTGATAAATTCCCGCTCTCTACAGTATTTCAATGAGTTTAACATGTTGAACACGATCGAACGCCTTTTCGTAGTCAACAAAACAGGCAAATACGTCTTTGTGTTGATCTCTGTATTTCTGTAGTAGTACAATGAAAGAGAACAAGGCCTTTCTGATCCCAAAAGTATGCCTGAAACCAAACTGCGTTTTATCCAAATCAAGTTTACATCTCGTTCTTTATCTCGCATGTATCACTCTGAGGAAGGTCTTGTACCGGTGACTCATGATGCTAATTAATCTGTATTCCCCACTTCTTTTTGGGTGTTGCTTTTTAGGTAGTGGAATAAAGGTGGACTTTAGCCAATCATCGGGGAGAGTTCCACTTGTGCATATTTTGTTAAATATGTTATCATTGTTGATAAGTTTTATTAATTCGATTAATTCGATGGCGTATGTAACTTCTGTTTTCAATATAAGTGGGCCTATGGCGTGTGGTTCATACGTTGTAGGTTCGTTGGATCTTTCGTCCTCAAATAGCTTTGTCACATAATTTTCCCAGACAGCCTGCTTTTGTTCTTCCCAAATTATTGGTCTATTGTTCGCATCTACTAAGGCTGTAGGTGGTTTCTTCTTCTTCTTCGTTGTGCCGCATCCGCTCAGCGAACGTTGGCCATCATCGTAGCAATCGAGACCTTGTTAACAGCCGCTCGGAAGAGTTCACTAGACGTTTTGCCGTACCACTGTCGTAGGTTTTTTAACCATGATTCTCTTCATCTCCCTGGTCCTCTCCTACTGTTTACCTTACTCTGGATAATGAGTTGGAGTTATGCATATGTCCTAGATATGTAAGTTTTCTTGCTTTAGATAGTTTCCTTTTAATATTCCTGCTAATTCCTTTAGTTTGCGATGCATGTTAAAAAAGTCATGTTGTAGGTTCGGGTCCTTTATTTCCTTACACATACCTGTCAATCCCCCTTTTGTTAAGTAAATTATCTGCCTACGGTCTCCCAACCAAACTGCGCCAATGGCTCTTGAGCTTCATGCAAGATCGCTCCTTACATATGGCAGTTGACGGTATTTCTTCTGATGCGTTTAAAACTAATGCCGGGGTCCCCCAGGGTTCCATCCTGTCCCTTACCTTATTTCTTTTACACATCAACGACCTATTGAAAACCACCACCAACCCCATTTACAGTTTCGCAGACGATAGCACACTTCTCGATTTTGGAAGTCACGGTGTCCACGGTTGCTAACATCGCAAAATCAGCAAGCCAGAGGCTAGGTTTTCTGTGGAAAGCCAGAAAGTTTTTTACTCCTGATCAACTGTTGACGACATACAAGGCTCAAATCCAACCTCTACTGGAGTATTGCTCGCACATTTGGGGTTCAACACCAAGGCATTCTCTTCGTCTTCTAGATTCCATTCAAAAAAAAAACATTCGCTTGATAAACAGCTCAACTCTCACAGATACCCTTTACCCTCTAGAACAAACATAGAAGAAGAGTTGCAGACCAGTCATTGCTCTACAGATATTTCCATGGCAGATGCTCCAGAGAAATAAAAACTCTTGTACCACCATTGGCCACATTCGGCCGAAGAACTCGGCACGCTGATCAGTCTCACCCATTTACTCTCAAGATTGACACTACAAGGACCAATCTTTATCAAGAATCCTTCTTTTACAGTGCTGCTACGGAATGGAAAAAGCTTCCAAAATAAGTTTTTCCAGAGAACCATGACCTGCTACTTTTCAAAAAGCGTGTCCACAATCATTTTCTTTCTATAATCCCTTCCCCTTCTAATAGTCGCAGTGCGGGCCGTCCGCGGCCCACACGATAGGTCTACCCTTTTTGCGACTATTTTCTTATTAAAAAAAAAATAAATAACATGGATGGATAGTGATATAACTCCAAACGCTAAAAATCAAATAATAAAAACATTGGTATTTCCAGTACTACTATATGGTTCCGAATTAAGGATAATTAAAAAACAGGATAGACGAAAAATTGATGCATGCGAGATGTGGTACTGGAGGCAAATACTACGTGTCCCATGGACATCTCACAGAACTAACGTATATATTAATAAAGAAATAAATGAACCCCAGCGCTTGTCACAGATTGTTTTTACTAGAATCCTAAAAATTTTTGGCCACATCAATAGAAGATATTATAACAACCTAGAAAAACTGGCGATACAGGGAAAAATGAAAGGAAAAAGACCAAGAAAAATATCGCTGATGGGGTGGACCGACAGTTTTAAGGCAACAACCAACAGCACGATAACACAAGTAACAAGGGAATCTAGGAACAGAGAAAGATAGCGGGATATTGTACAAAGAGCGACAGCAAATGAGTAAACCATAATCACGACTTATCTGAAAAGAGAGAAAACGAAGAAAAAGAAGAAGTAAGGCGGTATACCAGGTCTTATAATTTTTAACTGTTCTTCTTTTATCCATCAAGGCAAGAATTTCGTCAAAACTTTTAGATTGTATAAAACCCATTTTCAGATGAATATTACATTTCACCATTAATTTTTAAAAACCCAATACAACCCAATTTTTATGGTGTGTATTGGAGTAAATTATATGTAAATAATAAAGTTTGGCTAATAAAGTTTAATGATCAAAAGTTTAAAAGAGATGTTGGCTTGGGAGTAAAGAGCAATATATTAATTAATTGAGTTGAAAATCGACTTACAATAGGATAACAAAAGTGCATTTAATTAACTAGCCTAAAATAGAAATCTAGAAAAATAGTTCATCAGAATCTAGGTTATGCAAACACAAAAACGTTCGATTTTTATTTTACCATTGTGGGTTATTAGTTTTTTTACAAATTTGGTCAATAATTAAAAAATACTGATGTCAAAACATGTAAATAAATGTCATTATAATAAAATATATAAGAATTTAAATTCAGCCATCGGTGAAAATTTCTTTAAGTACTAACATTTAAGAAATTTGCAATTAAGTAGGTTCGGGTGTCAAAGAAAAAATGCAGCCAAGTTTTTAAAAAACATATACAAGCCTTTAAACTTGGTTGTTAAGCTCTTTACATTAAATTATAATTTTTCACTGATAAAAGTTGGAAAAATTAAAAAAAATTTTCGCTCTTTTAACATGGGTTCTTATCAAAAATCATGAGTTTTTGATATTAAAATAAACAAAAACATTGTAAAAAAGGCAAAATTCGATGAAAAAAAATACGTGTATGTAGGAAATTTCATAAGAAAATGTTTGGGGCTTAAAAAGTATTATCGACTGTCTAATTTTTAAAATATTTTATTTTTAACGAGGAAAAAATTTGATTTACGGCGTAGGAACGTGAGTTTTAAACAAGCGACAGCAACGGAGCATTCGTGTAGACGACTCAAGTCTCAAGTCACCCATGTAAATACACATAACCTGTGTGTTGTGCAATAACCAGGAAATAATGATTAGTGAAAGTGAAAAGTTAACATATATAGTGTATCATAAGTAATAATAATATAATGTATACATAAAGTTAATATTAGCGTAAAGTTTTCTGTACTTTAAATAAATATGACATACATATTTACAATTTGATCATAACTAATGCCAGATTCGCAAAATCTTTTTTGCATACCCAAGCTTAAAACTTTTTTTATCGGTAACTAAGAACTTAGTAAGTATTTCACATATATTTTCTACTTTAAGATAAGTTAATGACAGTTTTTTTAGCATTTTTACATCGTAGCAGGCATCGTGTGCACCATCATCTGTCATTGATATGAAATCACTGGCTAAACTTGTTAATTTAAAACTTCCTTTGCGATTTGGGTAATTCAATTTGACGTATTTGTTTATCCATTTTAAACGTTTGAGGTTATGTTATCAGCTGTCAGCTGCTGCTAATAAAAATAAACACCCGCTAATTTTATTGCCAATCTCATAACTATTTGCGCGGTTGCCACCTTTTTTTACGACTACACACATAAATTCGGACTTGATTTTCATCATATTATTTGAATAAAAACCATAAATTTTATTTAATCATAATTAAATAATAATTTGTCAACTAATTTTAAAATGATTTTTTTGGAAAGGTTTCAATTAGAAAAATCGGTACATTTTTTATTTGAATTTGGCAGCGCTGATGCTCAGCATAGGACCCGCTTCATTACCCCACTTCGACCAACGAACCTCCTTAAACAAAGAAATCTCATTATTGCCTGGATATTATTTTAAAAAATTGCCTGATAAAAAAAAGTAAATAAATAAAAATTTAATATTGTGATTTTTATTCCTGAAATGTGCGTTACAGTCCATTTATTTACAACCTTGAACAATTTACTGGAGATATCAATCTCGAAACTTTCCAAAATTCCAACAACGTCTAAAAATCGTTATCGTTACATAAAAATGTCAATATTTTCATGAATATTAATACCCTGGCTTGATAACAAGCGAAGCTTTCAGTTTCTCAAGTGATCTAAAAATTATTGAAGTATAAATTATGTCTTTTCCTATACTTTTATAAAAAATGTTTTTTTTAAATTTTCATTATTCCAAAAGAATGAGTATTTTAGAAATAAAATTTAATAGGTTTGTTTGGTATTTTAGAGCTATTAAATGTTTTCGTTGCTACATAATTAAAAAAATAAACCTACAAATAGGATTATTAATTTTATGAATATAGAATTGTGCGCAACCTTAGGCATTCTACAAGTTATTTTGACAAAGTTTTAAATAAGTTTTTAAAATACATTTCACAATATTCCTATATGCCTATTTAAAAAAATTTGAAAAATTTAAGTGTGGACACAATAGATTAAAAATCAGTCTGTCAAAAAAAACTTCTTTAGGCGTGTTAAGCGATTTTCGGTAGGAAATAAACTTATGATTTTACGTTTTCACTTCTATCTGCAGTCGCAATGACTTCCATTTTTTTTTTTATGTAACGCTACTACTCTGGGGTTATATATACTCGCAACGCGAATATCGACGTCAGCTTCGTGGTGATTTTTCAATAACACAATGAATATATATGGAAAAACTATTTTAACCATTTATTAGTTTATATATATATATATATATATATATATATATATATATATATATATATATATATATATATTTATAAATATATATATATATATATATATATATATATATATATATATATATTAAGCTACTTGTATACAATTTTTTGTGTAAAAAAATTCAAAATGGCGGAGTTACAGATGTTCCCCTGGAACGCCTTTTTTGACGTTTGATTGCGGTGCCCATGATAACTCGTGCTCAGTTCAACTAAAATCAAAAATTCAAAAAGATATCGTTAGTATATTCCATTCGCCAGGAGGTGAACAAAGGATTTGTAAAAAAATTTATTTTTAACAAAATGGCGGCACACACACACAGACAGACGTCCACTTAAAAACTATTCGATTCTGGGGACCTTGAAATGTGGAGATATTTCAAATTTGGGATTCTCAAAATCGGACCCATTACTATAACTTCCCGCTGCGAAGTTAATAACATTTAATAAAACAAAAGAAATTAAACGAAGTGTGATCGCAACATTAATAAAACTTACAATAATTTAACAAAACTCACCGATTATATTATCAACTTAACTACAAACAAAGGGTGCTTATATATGTTTAATTAAAACCATAATTATTATTTTGTATAATATGTAGTCAGTCAATGGTGGAAAATATGTTATGTCACAACTGATTCGAACTCTTTTCTTACAAAACTCAATATTTATAAAGACGAGGATAAAATTTGATATTTATATTGTAGTTGAATAATAGAGAAACATGGAAAACTACGGAAAAAACGAATTTCTATTTTATTGCAAATAATGTACTGAAAGACAACTTAAAAAGCTTTTTCTATAAATCGCAAAGAAATTGGTCTCTTTTGTTGATTTCGTCGATAAAGATTTGAATAATTTTTTCAAATAGCTATTATGTTATTTTGAACAAAAAAAGACTAAATAATTTGCAGGACAAGTTTTCCATGGTCGTTTTTAGAATGCCAAAGAAAGTATTGCTAATTTTGTAAAGAATTTAAGAGAATTTGACATTATTGCAATTCTGTAGCATATTTTACGAATACATGGTTATTTCGTATTATCGTTGGAAACTCAATAACCAGTATTCAACTGTACATTTAAGAAATACGAAAGTAAATTCCCCCAATATGTTTAAAAAAATTTCGTGGGTAACGAATTTTATTTTATGAGGGAATTCTTGTTTAGAAATTAAAGGTCAATAGGGTTTAAGTTCAAAAATAAGGACAGCCTAAAGGCTTTTTGTGAAAAAGCTAGTCATACACAAAAAATTTAATTTTAGAGAAATTATACTCACTGTAAACAAGAAAACTTTTCATTTGTTTATCTGGACGAAACTTTGATTTTTGCTAAAGGTAGAAAAAAATAATCTGGCAGGACGATAACATAAAGTCTATAAAACACACAAGAGATAAAGGAAAAAGACACATTATTGTGCATGCAGATGAAAAGCATGGTTTTTTTGATGGGGCGGATCTTTTTTTTTCGTTAAAATAAAAATCGGCCGATTATCATGACAATAATATGGATACAGAGATGTTTGTGAAATGATTTAAAGAGAAACTATTACCATCGTTACATGAACCATCTGTAATTGTATTAGATAATGTTTCGTACCATTTGGAAATTTTAAATAAGCAACCAACAAACTCCTGGACGGTACAAAAAATAAAAGAATGGTTAACGAACGATAATATTTCATTTCCATAATATTGCTTCAAGCCAGAATTATTAGCTAAAAGGCACGAAAGGCAAAAAATTTACCAAGTGGATCAAATTATACTTAATTATGGACATCATGTGCTAATACTTACGCCTTATTATTGTCAATTTAATGCCATTAAGTATATTTGGGGAATATGCAAAACTTTTACGACAATCACATTGAATCTCATGGTTACAGTGATAAGGCTGTTTTGGAATCCTGGAACGAAAACTTAATACTGCTACTCCTGAAATTTGGGAAAAATGTGAAAATTTAATATAGGAATGGTGGGTTCGTGAAAACCGCATCGAAGCAGTTAATCCTGTTATCATTTACAATCCGAATGGGTATAGCAACAACAGTGATTACGATTATGATGACTATAAATCTGATGCTTGATAATACCGTAAGTACTACATGATTAAACGTATTTATTAAATTTGTGCCGATAATTTATTTTTGTTGCATTCCCTTTTAACATAATTAAAAATGTACCTATTTCTCACCAAAAACTTATCAAGAACTACATTAACGATTTCTGTTCACAATAAAGCAAAAAATAAAAATAAAACGTTTCAGCAAAAGCATAACAATAAACAAAAAATGTTCGGATTAAATCTTAGGTGAAATTTACTATTGTATTTCTTAACACAGTGCGCCCGTTAATTCGATGCCTCGGTGACTAATCCGATACCGTCGTATATTGGTGAAATGAGCTATACTGATGATAATTGTTTATTTTAATGATAAAGTAAAGAATAGTGAGATACAAGTACAATGTGGTTACAAAGATAGATAAAGAAATGCTTAGATGGTTTAGGCAGGTAGGAAGGATGGATGAAGGAAGATTGACAAAACAAATTTATAAGGCGAGTGTGAATGAACAAGTCGGTAGAGGTCGACCTCGGAGAACATATCTCGATCAGATCAACATTGTTTTGAAGAAAGGCCAGGTCAAGAGTACCAACAACCGACGAGCATGTATGAGAGCACTAATGAAAGTAAAAAAAGCAAAAGATATGTGTAAGAACCGTAGCAAGTGGAAGGATGTGGTCTCTGCCTTCCCCCATGGGAAAAGGCGTGACTTTATTTATGTATGTAATTATTTTTTTTTTTTTTTTTTCAATTATTGATATTAAAATTCACAAGTGTTTTATTCTTTTTTACTTTGACTTTCGTTTGCTTATTTATGTCCTGGGCGTGTTTAACAATGAACTACAATTAAGTTAAGTGGAGTAAAAAAAAATAAAAAAATTAGTAGAAACCTATTAAAAAAGAATTTTTTAAAAACAAAACGTCCTCTCACCTTGGTCTTCTAATTATGATAACTTCTGTTTTTTTCAGTAAGCTGTTTAGAAATTTATTAGTAACAAATACGCAATGCGTTATTATACTCTTGTGATATTGAGTAGCCCAAAAAATCCTCTATTTTATTATTTTGCTTTAAATACTATTAGCAATTATTTAATGTATGGAGCTATAATTTAATAAAAAAAATTATCAGGATGATCTTTTTATTATGTTTTTTATACACCTTACAATTTTTAATAGTTCACATTATCTTTCATTTGAATATTTTGTTCCTCGTAATTTTTTTTATATACACTCTTTGATGTTTAACGTTCTACAATTTCCTTTAAATTGACAAACCAAGATGCAGAATTTTACGCTAACCAAACCCGCAGGAACAAATACGAGCAAAGCTAACCCTCTAAATGTTTAAATTAAACTGTCATCTACATCTTTTTCTGTCATCTTTTTTGGTCTTTAATACTTGAAACTGTTTTTAACAAATGTATAAATAAAATTATTATTTAAGTCTCAAAGGATCGTGCATAAATTGTAATTGTTTGTATAATTGTAATATTTATACAGGGTGATTCTAACTATACATAGAAGAAGAAAAAAATATATCGAGACATAAACTACGGAGGCTTTTCTTTTTCCATAATTAACATATAATTTAACAAAAAATAAACGAGATAAAACACCTTCCAAAAAATTAAAAAAATACAGTTAGGTTTTGCTTTCTCTACTTTCAACAGTGCTCTTATACATGTCCGTCGGTTGTTAATACTCTTGACCTAGCCTTTCTTCAAAACAATGTTGATCTCATCGAGATATATTCGCCGAGGTCGACCTATATCGACTTGTCCATTTACACTCGCTCTATAAATTTGTTTCGTCAATTTTCCTTTATACATCCTACGTTTTCAAACCATCTAAGCATTCCTTTATCTATCTTTGTAACCACATATTCTTTTACACCACATCGTTCTCTTATCTTACTATTATTTACTTTATCCAACCGAATCACTCCGGCAATACATTCCAGACTACTCATCTCCACGGCATTAATCCTATTTTCATGCTTCTTCTGCCAAACCCAACATTCACTACTATACATAAGTGTAGGAACCAACAGTCCTCTATGCACAGAAACATACAATAATTTTACAAATACATCTTTGAATGTAGGAATCGGGGGTTTAAAATTTCCATTTTTTCTACACGGGAGAAATTTGGGGTTTTTAGATATGCCCAGTTGATCTTAAATATTTGAGCCTCCCTCCATTTTTGTTTATACCGGAAGTTGACTTAAACTTTGTTTTTTAAAATCCACATCCACATCCAGCCTAATCCATTCATCGTCGAGTGAAGGCCTCCCTTAACATCTGCCAGTCTCCTCTGTTATTGGTTTTCTTATCCAGTCATGTCCAGCCAATCTCTTAATATTATTCGATCATCTCGTTTGCGGTCTACCTCTACTTCTTTTGTTTTCCCATGGTCTCCATTTTATCATCCTTTATGTCTATCTGTTGTCTGTCATTTTCCCAATATGTCCTGCCCAGTTCCACTTTAGTGCACATATTTTTTATATTTTTTTAAGTAAAACACCCTATATATTATTACGTTTTTTAATAAAACTACTCTTAAAGATTCTCTCAATACAAGGTTTTGCTACCTTTTTCAGAGTGTTTTACGAGATATGAACAATTTTATTACAGTGTCCGATTTGACTCACTATATCTTTATTAATATAGGATAATAGTTCACGAATTGTTGTCCCTAACATAGTTGGCGTTGAATAACAAATGCACATAAAGTGTCAGGCAATAGTTTATTGCATGATATTAGTGTGTGCTAATTAGCATTAGCACATCAGTTCGTGTATGTTAAATATTAATTTTTTTCCATTGCGGTGTGCGTGATTTTATAAAAATAGACAATTTAGTTCGTATTAAATAACAGAAGAATTACAGTCAAGGCAATAGCAGAGACATGTAGAAATTGGGTCAGAAAAAATTTAGGAGCAACAAATCGGGGGATCGTGGGGACCAATTGATATCACCTATTTTAGCCCGAGAAAAATTTCTTGATAATTTGTGTTACTTACCACATATTCTGTGGGCCTAATTTTTTTTTTTTTTATGAAAATAGTCGCAAAAAGGGCGTGTGGGCCGCGGACGGCCCGCACTGCGACTATAAGGAAATGATTGTGGACACGCTTTTTAAAAAGTTGCAGGTCATAGTTCTCTGGAAAAACTGATTTTGGAAGCTTATTCCATTCCGTAGCAGCCCTGTAAAAGAAGGATTCTTGATGAAGATTGGTCCTTGTAGTGTCAACCTTGAGAGTAAATGTGTGAGACTGATCAGCGTGCCGAGTTCTTCGGCCGAATGTGGCCAATGATGGTACAAGAGTTTTTATTTCTCTGGAGCATCTGCCATGGAAATATCTATAAAGCAATGACTGGTCTGCAACTCTTCTTCTATGTTCTAGAGGGTGAAGGGTATCTGTGAGAGTTGAGCTGTTTATCAAGCGAATGGCTCTTTTTTGAATGGAATCTAGAAGACGAAGAGAATGCCTAATTGATTTAATTCCAACACAAGCAAGTTTTCCAACATATTCTGCTAGCGATTACCAGTAACTATTACAGCACTACCTCTAGCATCCTCAAAGAAATAAGGTCCAGTGATATCACTGGCTCAAATGGCGCACCATGTAGATGCTATGCGAGTATGTTGTGGTCTTAGTTGTATTAATTAAGGGTTTTGTGTGCTCTTATAACGGCCAAGTCAAAATAAATTTCGTCTCTTACATGTGTTCTGAAACATTTTTTACTTTATTGCCCGTGGTGTGCATACTATTTTTCTCCCTACTGTAGGCGGAAAGCGGCAACTTTGTTTTGCGTAGCGGGCCGAAAGTGACGCTTTCTGCACAGTAGGGAGAAATAGTATATTTTTCCTACGACCACGCAATAATTTTACCAAATATATCTTAACATCTTAGATATTAGTTCACAAAATATAACAATTAAACATAGTTTATTTTAAAAAGTAACAATAACTATTATTAGGAACAAAAATTTTTTTCTAAAAAGTTATAGCAAACAAAATTAATAACCTAACACTCTTAGCAGATGAACAGCAAGGATTCAGATCGGGCAGATCATGCACAGATGCGGTTTTTGTCATAAGACAGATAACGGAAAAATTAATTGAATACAACAGACCAGCATACATGTGCTTTATTGATTTGGAAGAAGCGTTCGATCATGTGCGGTTAAGAGACGTTTTACACCTTTTTTACAACAAGAAAATCCCACATAATCTCATCAAAACCATAGAAAACATAAATAAAGCAAATCAGATTTAAGCAAAAATAAATGGTACCACGACAGAACCAATAGCTGTGGGCCAAGGTATTCGACAAGGGGATTCCCTGAGGCCTCTGCTCTATAACATCATTATGGACAAAGTAATAAGCAAAGTACGCTTACTGAAAGGATACAGAATGGATGACCGTGAAATTACTGTTCTATGCTATGCCGATGACGCAGTACTAGTTGCTAAAAATGAAGACGATCTGCAGCGACTATTACATTGATTTAACTGCACCGCCAAATCACTTAATATGATACTATCGGTCCAGAAAACTAAATGCATGACGACATCAAAAACGCCATTAAGGTGCAAACTGGAAGTTGAAGGCTAAGTTATCCAACAGGAAATGAAATATAAGTATCTGGGCATAAAAATCTCAGGCTATGGTGATGTTGAGACGGAGGTGAGAGAACAGACAACGAAGGCAACAAGAATAGCAGGATGCCTAAATGACACAATATGGCGAAATAAAAACATAAAAATATAAACCAAATCAAGAATTTACAAGGCAATAGTAAGAGCAATTATGACATAAACGGCAGAAACTCGACCAGACACAGCGAGAACTAAACAACTTCTAGAGACAACCGAAATGAGAGTACTTCGTAGAATAACTGGTAAGACGATCTTGGACACAGAAAGAAGCGATAATAAAAGAAGGACATGCAAGGTAAAAAACATCAATGAGTGGGTGCTCGGCAGAAAGTGGGAGTGGAATAACACATCAGTAGAATGAACAACAAGAATAGTCAGAACAGCACGCGACAAATCACCATTGAGTCGCAGGAGTTTAGGACGCCCCCGAAAACGGTGGAGCGACAACTTAGCAGTACAATAGGCAGAGGGACGATGAAAAGAAACAGGCGATCCGCCTAGATTAAAGCAGGAAGAAGAAGAAGAAGAATTTTAACTAGAACATCAATAATAGGTTAAATAAAATTGTAATATAAGTTTTGCGTAGACGTTCTACTTCTGAAATTGTTAACTCCTACAAAAAAAGTAGTTTTAAAAATTATTAATAAATTTTTATTTGAATTATACCGTTCTTTATCGACCTGTAATATTCAAGGGGTTAAAGCCAATTTGTCTTCTAACTTGTACGTTAAAAAGTTAAAGATGCTATTTTCTGGTTGTATTCATGAAGAATAGAAAATGTCTGTCACTCTTTTTCTTGTTTGGTCATTTGTCAAACCGAATAAGTGGTTTGTACCAGGAAAACCCTTCGAAATAACGACTAGCGGAAACAAGGTTATAAAATATCTCGAGTTCTTCGTTAAATTGTTTAAATTTTAACTGGATTTCGGGTTTTTATAAATGACAGGAACAAAGCTAAAACGGCAAAATAAATTATACCAATTTGTAGCGTATCTGTCTCAGGTATATTACAATTACTGCAGATTTTAAAAATAAGTAAAAATCACGATGCAATACGAGGGCAGTTTGATAAGTCAGTGACTTTTTGAATTTCCCGCGCAGTTACTCCAAATGCAACAGTGCTGCCGTCAACTATAATCTATCAGTGCAGTTGGTGTTTGATATCCATTCAAAGCAGACAACCTCGTGAATTTTTACGAAAATGGAAAAAAGTGAATTTCGTGTGCTGATTAAGCATTACTTTTTACGTAAAAAATCCATCACTGAAACTAAGGAAAGACTTGATAAATACTACGGGGACTCGGCACCATCAATTTCAATGGTTAAGAAGTGGTTTACAGAGTTCCGTTGTGGTCGTACCAGCACTAGTGACGCCGAACGTCCAGGTCGCCCAAAAGAAGTGATCACGCCGGAAATCGTCGATAAAATCCATGAAATTATATTGGATGATCGGAGAATGAAAGTGCGTGAGTTGGCTCATGCTGTAGGTGTATCTCAACTGAACGGGTACATCATATTTTACACGAATATTTGGACATGAAAAAACTCTCTGCGAGACGGGTGTCGCGATTGCTCACACTCGACCATAAGCGCAATCGTGTGACCACTTCAAAAGAGTGTTTAGCGATGTTCAGCCATAATCCGGACGAATTTTCGCGCCGTTTTGTTACTGTGGATGAAACATGGATCCATCACAACACGCCAGAGACCAAGGAACAATCGAAACAGTGGGTTGCTCGGGGTGAACGTGGACCAAAGAAGGCGAAACAGAGTCTGTCAGCCAACAAGGTCATGGCCACAGTTTTTTGGGATGTACGCGGTGTCATTCACATCGATTACCTCAAAAAAGGTAAAACGATCACAGGCGAATATTATTCAAAGCTTTTGAACAGATTCGACGTTGATTTGAAGCAAAAACGGCCGCATTTGGCTAAGAAGAAGAAAGTGCTGTCTCATCAAGACAATGCACGTGTGCACACTTGTCTAGTCACGAAAACCAAAATCCATGAATTGGGATACGAACTGCTACCCCATCCAGTATATTCCCAGATTTAGCCCCCTGCGACCAAACCTAAAGAAATGGCTGCGCGGTAAGAGATTTGAGTCGAATGAAGAAGTCATTACCGAAACAAACGCGTATTTTGAGAGCTTTAAAAAAATCTATTATTTGGAGGGAATAAAAAAATCAGAAAAACGCTGGACTAAATGTATCGAGCTAAAAGGTGATTATGTAGAAAAATAAAATGTTTATTTGCGGAAAAAAATTTGTTTTATTCAAAAAGTCACTGACTTATCAAACCGCCCTCGTATTAACCTTTTTTAATTTTTGCCGAGTTCTGTTATTTTTAGCATGGGTAGGCTAATAGCTACGAAGACGTCTTTAGAAAGCATCAGAAATTCCTATATATCTCAACAATTTAATTACAAGGGTTGTGTGAATGGAATTTGTAGTTGGTAATGTCATTTATTTTGAAGGGTATTTCGTATCCATAACGTTCGTGAAGGCACTATATTCGGTTATCCGACTATCTATTAATATTCTGTTCTGGTAATTCAATTAAGAAAATTACCGATACTACAAAGGTACGAAAAGAAAAATGAAATATGTATTGTAAAACCGTATTCCCAACTTAAATTATATTAACGCTCAATGTTGCGGATTCGTTATTAAAGTTTAATAGAAGTTTAAAAAGCACACACAGAAATAATTTAAAACTTGTTGTCTCTTAAACATTTAATAAAGTATTGCAATTTACAGTATCTTTTAAATTAAAAAAGAATTTAGAACTGTTAATGTTAGAAACTGAGGAGATCACATGGGATGTGCAAGCATGTTTTAGTAGAGGAAGAAAATGTATGGATCAGGTCTTTTCATTGCGAGGTACAGTCGAAATATTACTGGCTAAAAGTTTTGTAGACTTGGAAAACGCCTATGACAGAGTGGTAAGGTATGAATTGTGGTCGACATTGTCTATGTAAGGAGTGAGTGGTAGTTTAATACGAGCACTGAAATCACTTTACAAGGATTCCACTGCTTGTGTCAGGGTAAACGAAGCATGTACGAACTAGTATAACATCGCAAAAGGTGTTAGACAGGGATGTGTAGCTTCGCCATGGCTGTTTAACTTATACATATACAATTGTTTAAACAATTTAAAAGAGAGTGCGTACGGATTAAGTATGAATTATTTGATTGTTAGAAGCCTCCTTTACGCCGATGATCAGGTCATATAAGCGTCATCTAAAGAGTGTTATAAGTATGTCACATCACTAGTTGGTGTAATCTTTAATGGATATAATAAAACCACGTTTAATTAAAGTCCAGTATTATTATTTATGTAAACGTTTGCTTACCAAGTCAAAGAAGCCAGGAACAGATCCATATCTTGCTTTGCTTCAATTTAGGAATACACCAAGAGGAAATTTACCATTACCGGCACAGTTATTAATGTCAAGTTCACTTAGAACACAATTACCAAAAGTCACAAACAACTTAAAATCAAGAAAAAATAAGTAAGAAAATAAAAATAAAATGAATGATTACTATGGCAAAAATAGTAAATCATTACCAGAACTACAAGAAGGAGATAAGGTCTATTTTAAGAAAATGTCAGATACTCTATGGATTACAGGCACAGTAAGGTCCAAATGTGATCAGCCTGACCCAACTCTCGTTGATTGTAGATTTTTGCTTATCACTATGTATTTGATTACCACCTGATATACCTTAAGTTTTGACATCATTTTTGATTTCAAAAGAGTCCGCATCGCAAAGAAGCACCTATTGTCACTATGTATTCTTCCAAAAGTATTGATAGTTGATAGATCAAATAAGACAGCAAACAGACCATATATATATATATATATATATATATATATATATATATATATATATATATATATATATACATATCCATCAATACCAAAAAATGACTGGTCCATGCCCTAGTGTTCTCCATTTTCTGGTACGCTTCCGAGACATGGGTTATGAAGGCAGCCGACAGACGTCGGGTCGACGCCTTTGAAATGTGGGTATGGCGAAGAATGCTAAGAATACCGTGGACGGCACATCGCACCAATGTGTCAGTGCTGAACGAGATTGGACCATCAAACCGTCTCAGTAGCTTGACATCAGCGCAAATACTGAACTTCTTTGGACATATAACTCGTCACGACAACATTGAGTGACTGATTGTCCAGGGCAAACTCCTTGGCAAAAGGAAATGCAGACGCTTCCCATCTAGATGGACAGACTGCTGCTGACTGTGGGAGATGGCGAGAGACTTTAAGAAGAGTTCTTAGTAATAACACCTGATAGTAACTTGTGATCACTACACGTCGTTCTCGACGTTAGACTAAGAAAAAATTTTTCCTTTAATTTCTTCATTGCTGTTATTTGTCCGAGCATAATGTGGTTTCCAGATATTTAAACTGTCTGACACATTCAAAGTTATAGGTGTCCATCGTTATGTTTTGACCGATTCCGTCACTGGTTGGGCGGCGAGTAATATGCATGTATTTGGTGTCTTCATTGATGTTCGTTTATTGGTTTAGACTTATCCTTTTGAGATGTTATCTTAGACGACAACGTCCTGCAAGCAGTCCCGCCAGCATTCGCAGGTCGTCGTTCCTACTTCATCCCAGAATCTGCTTGGTTGTGTTTATCGAGGATTTAGGTAAAAACGCCTTTAAATGTGTCAACCCTGGTATATCAGACAAGATTCGGCTTTCACTCTGTTGTTCGCACCAAAGCACATACAATGCAAGTCCATACAGGTTTAGAATTTTTTTTAAAGCAGCCTGGCTGTCTGATACCATAATGTTTAACAGAGGTCTGTTAGTCAGCTCTTTGCAATATTAAAATTGAAAAAAAAATTAAAAAATAAAATAACTAGTATTATTAAATTATACTATTGTTTTATTTTTGAAAGTAAAATTTCTTGAATTGAAAAATACCTTTTAATAAAATTTAAAATAAAAAATAGTTTAACTCGATCGTGATAAAAATGTTGTGTGCAGCATGTGCAAAAGCATATTTCTGAAACTTCATACTTCGTTCTACAAATATACATTTTTTGCACTAGTAACACAAATAACTATTGTTAAAACTATTTAAAAAAACACTTTAAAATACATAATTTATTAAGATTGGCCAGCTTTGTGAAAAAACAAACTTAGTAATTATTATTAAAAGTTTATTCAAACGTGTTACAGTAAAATAAATAATTTAAAAAGGTCGTGTATAAATCAACATTGAAACCAAATTCCCAAATAAAAAAATATGAAGGTAAAAAAGGGTTTTATTGTTTGGGAATAGTGAGTTTTGTAGCTAAGAGGATTAAAAAAACACGCTTGGATAAAAAGGAGAATAAACACAAATATTCTAAAAAGTTTGCGTTGTAAGGAACCTCATCTAAAGCTTTATCGAGGACATTCGACCCAGAAATCTGAGAAAGCCATCCAAGGGAAGATTATCCTTGCAATAAAAACCAAGTAATCAAAGTTCTGGATTATTCCAGTACGTCTACTCCACGCCAAACCCAATTAACATATTTGCTAAGTAAAGTCGTTGTGATCTTGTAATTAAAACAAAAAAACGAAATTTGTGCGAGGCAATGATAACGCCATCGCGTCCTTAACAGTCACCGCCATCTATATTTCCTAACTCTAGTGTCACGTCGGGAGCTGATGGGACATTAAAAGTTAATAACTTTGCACTTCGCATTTGCGGCTAAGACGTCATTAGCACGAAGTCATCATCATCATCATCATTCCACACCGGTTGCATACTGCATGTGCTGAACGAATAAATGGAGATTAGAGTCATTTTTATTAATAAATTAACAGACTCAGACCACAGCATAAACAACATATAGCATATTTCACGAGTATACGGTGGTTTCGGATTATCGTTAGAAACTCTATAACCAGTATTTAACTGTACATTTAAGAAGTACGAAAGTAAATTCCTCTACTAATTTTAAACAAATTTCGTAGGTAACGAATTTTATTTTATAAGAGATATCTTTTTTGGAAATTAAGGGTCAATAGGGTTTAAGTTTAAAAATGGGCTTAAATGTACTTTATGGGACTCACCAAAAAAAAAAAAAGCAATTTTAGTCGATGCGTCTTGTAAAGCTAAGGCGCACGACACCACTCTCAGGTTGCAGAGATGCTCCGTTTAAAAGTTAGGCCCCTTTTAATTTTCAACTTTACAATTTTTTGAGGAACAAATTCTCGTCCGAAACGTTTGGGCGCAGTTCATATGATGGTGTTATTTCAAGCAGCATGATCAACCGAGTCGATTGGCACTACTCCCAAGTTCAGAAAACGGCCCTTTCAACTTTAAAAAATTATAATTTTTAGAGACGTGTTAAAACATTAATGGCGACTGATTAATACAACTAAAGAGTGTCATTCGATGACAGTATGACCAACCGAATAGAATAAACTCTACAAATGTCGAGTTAAGGGCCGGCTCAGCCACTAGTGTCATTCGACGCAACCAATCTTTCAATTTTTAGAAAAACATTTTTCACTCCTCTTAACCATTGATTTTTATATAATTATAGACAACAATCTTAATCAAATGACAGGGGTGGGCCCCTCCTTCCTTGGGGCGGGCCCTCTTAAATATCAATTTTTATGTAATCATAGACAACAATCGTTAAATTTGATTAAGATTATTAAGATGAGTAAAAGGGCGGGCTCACCCTTTTCATTTAATTAAGATTGTTGTCTATAATTATATAAAAATCGATGGTTAAGAGGAGTGAAAAATGTTTTGCTAAAAATTGAAAGATTGGTTGCGTCGAATGACACTAGTGGCTGAGCCGGCCCTTAACTCAACATTTGTAGAGTTTATTCTATTCGGTTGGTCATACTGTGTTAATCAGTCACCATTAATGTTTTAACACGCCTCTTAAAATTATAATTTTTCAAAGTTGAAATGGCCGTTTTCTGAACTTGGGAGTGGTGCCAATCGACTCGGTTGATCATGCTGCTTGAAATAACACCATCATATAAATTGCGCCCAAACGTTTCGGACGAGAATTTGTGCCTCAAAAAATTGGAAAGTTGAAAATTAAAAGGGGCCTAACTTTTAAACGGGGCTTTTCTGCAACCTGAGAGGGGTGTCGTGCGCCTTAGTTTTACAAGGCGCATCGACTGAAATTTTTTTTTTTTTTGGGTAAGTCCCATAAAGTAAATTTATACCATGCTCTTTATTTGTTGTGAAAATTAAATAGAGGAATGGTGGGTTCGTGAAAACCGCATCGAAGCAGTTAATCCTGTTATCATTTACATTCCGAATGAGGATAGCGATGATAGTGATTCCGATTATGATGACTATAAATATGATGCTTGATAATACCGTAAGTACTACATGATTAAAAGTATTTATTAAATTTGTGCTAATAATTTATTTTTGTTGCATTTCCTTTAAACATAATTAAATATAAGCCTATTTCTAACCAAAAAACTCATCGAGAGCTACATCAGCGATTTCTGTTCGCAATAAAGCGAAAAATAAAAATAAAACCTCTTAACAAAAGCATAATACTTAACAAAAAATTTTCGGGTATATATCTTAGGGGAATTTACTAATGTACCTCTTAACACAGAGCGCTCGTTAAGTCGATGCCTCGGTGACTAATCCGATACCGTCGCGACGGTCGACGCGTCGTATATTGGTAAAATGAGCTATAGTTCAGGACATATCGAATGTATTCCATACTTTATGGACACACTGTATATTCGATGCCCAGACCTTACAGGCAATCAGAAAAGAAGGTAATTCATCACGTTATGACAAATAGTCAATGAAAGTAAATGTCAATAGAAGTGAAAACAAGTGAAATATGCATTTTTTTGTTATCAAACGATATAGCATTCGAGAGAAAATTTCATTACTGAGCTTAATTTAGATAATATAGACAATATTGAACAAACTTTTAATTAAATTTGGATTCATGCAATTTAAACAAAACGTTACATTTAATGAAATAGTATTTATAATTGGTAGTTTATGTACACAAAACAACATCAGTAACATTGTGATCAATGCAATACATTCAGTTTCAAAGGAAATGTGTTCGTTTTACTAAATATTTATTTAATTTCATTAATTAATTTCATTTCGTTTCATCGTGCTGAGTTCTTCGGCCGAATGTGGCCAATGGTGGTACAAGAGTTTTTATTTCTCTGGAGCATCTGCCATGGAAGTATCTGTAGAGTAATGTCTGGTCCGCAACTCTTCTTCTATGTTCTAGTGGGTGAAGGGTAGTAGTTGAGCTGTTTATCAACCAAATGGACCTTTTCTGAATGGAATCTAGAAGACGAAGATAATGCCTTGGTGCTGAACCTTAAATTTGCGAGCAATACTCCAGTAGAGGTCGGATATGAGCCTTGTACTTCGTTAACAGGAGTAGCGTTATTCTTTACTTTTATAAAAATTTTAATAGAAATAATCGTGGTTAATCAACTGGCAACGCTGCATGGCTTTTGCGTGTACCAAATCGGAATCATAACTTATACTTCTCCGATAACATGCATATTTTATCATTGCAAGCTCCTTGTCGATGTTGTTGAATGTTAATAGTTGTAGCATATTATTATTGTCAGATTGTAAAACGGAAACATAAAAAAATGGACCATCTTTAGTATTTTCAGCCCTTTTGGATGTAACATAAAGTCGATTGCAATGTCTTTCGTTTTAATATCTTTGCGAACACAGAAAAGTCGTAAATAAACACAAATGTAACTGCACAATCGTGCAGCGGTTTAAACTTAATTACGATAATGGGATTGATATCTAAAAGAAAGAAGATAATTAAAAGATACTATAAATGTAGAATTAAATTATGAATTCATACTCTGCTTGATTCGAACTCCAACAGTGCTATTTTTCGAGTGAGTGGTATACTAAAACTAGTCTTATTATTAAAAAGATAAGAACTGGTTGAAAATTTAACGTTATTTTTGTGTTAAAATTAAAACATGAGCTTCGCCCGATATATTAGTATTATTGTGCGAGCAACTAGTATAAAGAGATCGATACACCGACTTGTGAATCTTGATGGTTAAATTCTAGTACAATCAATAATTAATACATCTTGGGCCACTAACAATACAGTTATTTTAGCTGGAACACTCGAAGACCTACAGACGCTAATTAACAGAATGGTCACAGTAAGCGAAGAATATGGACTATCACTAAACATAAGCAAAACAAAATATATGCTGATAACAAAACCAACTTAAGACAATCGTAAGATATATGTGAGGAACCAGCCTATTGAAAGAGTAAGACAATACAAATACCTAGGCACGATTATTAATGAGAACAATGACAGCTCCCAATGAAGAGGCTTTTCTGCTGCAGAGATTTAAACCTTGATTTAAAAATACGACTGATGAGATGCTATGGGCTGTCTATACTATACTATGGGATGGAAGCCTGGACACTGAAGGTAACCGACATGAGGAGACTGAAGGCATTTGAGATGTGGATGTATCGGAGAATATTGAGGATCTCATGGGTAGAGAGAATAACCAACGTATGCATAAGGAGAGAGAAGTGATTTCGACAATTAAGAGAAGAAAACTGCTGTACATGGGACATGTCATGAGGAAAGAAAAATATCAAATGCTACAAATAATTATGCAGGGAAAAATCCAAGGCAAGATATCTACAAGAAGAAGACGAAATTCATGGCTGAAGAACCTTAGGGGTTGGTTTGGATGCAATAATAATGAACTATTTAGAGCTGCGGTCTCAAAAATAAGAATTACTATGATGATTGCCAACCTTCGAAGCGAAGATGGCACCTAGAGAAGAAAAATACTGTACCATAGGTAAAACTCTCTGGCTTCCAGGGAGTATTTAGTTTGGCAATAACATTTTTTTTGATAACTTCAATGTTTTTTGCAATATGTTAGGTTTATAAGCATTAAACATTAAGCAAAAATTTTGGCTTTTGTTAGAGGGCAGGAAGGGGTTTAGTCCAGTAACTAGACCCTATGTTAATTTGGACCAGCTAAATGATTGGATAGTAAGATGACTTAGCGTAGTTTCACTAATTAGGTAATTGATTGACTAACTAATAACTTTAAATTAAAAAAAGGTTAAATAACTTAAGCTTGAATTTAAAATTGATAACTTATCTAAAACGATTTGTTAAGTCCAAAGTTTTATAACATTTTAATCTCTTTGTTTCTTCACTATTATCCAACAAACCGACTGCTAGAAGGTTTGGGTGGCTTCCAAGCAGTAATAATAAACTATTTAGAGCTGCGGTCTCAAAAATAAGAATTGCTATGATGATTGCTACCTTCGAAGCGGAGACGGCACCTAGAGAAGAAGGGCCACTAACTAGTAAGTTGGTAGCCTGTGGTTACCGGTATACACACTCTCTTTTTGGTACTGTCCTGTATATATTTAGGTTGATGTAGGTCGCTACGTGATATCAGCGATCTACATAAACACATGTTCGGAAGTACGCCAGCTATTTGCTGATTTAATGAGGTCAAAATGACAAATAGCCAATTAACAATAATGCAAGATTGTTTATATCAATAGTAAGTTTGGAGTAAGTGGGTAGAGTTTAAGCCAAGTCTCCTAATGGCACTTCATATATTTTCCAGCAATTGTAATGAATGACAGCACAAAAGTTTGTTGTCTTAATTTTATTTTTAATTGACTTTTTGTAATGAAACTTAAATTAATGCTAATTAAAAATAATAATAAGCTCAGACAATGTTTATTGTATCTCCTGGCGATGGCAATCAGCGACCATAGCATAGTAGGTAGTAAAAATTAAAACAAAAAAACTGTTTTAGAGAAACATCAAACTTTTTTAACTCTGCAATTATTTCTTTTAAAAAATATAAATATATAATTTAGCAGAAAACTTACGACTTGAGTTTTAAAATAAACATAAAAAAAATACTCTGAAACTATACAAAAAGGAACATTAAAGAAGCAAAATTGTATGCTAAGGTAAATATAAATTGGATCCTTTGACGTAAAAATATCACACAACAAAATAAAACGCTATCGTAAAAAGTATAATACGAGGGCGGTTTGATAAGTCAGTGACTTTTTGAATAAAACAAATTTTTGTCTGCAAATAAACATTTTATTTTTCTACATAATCACCTTTTAGCTCGATACATTTAGTCCAGCGTTTTTTTAATTTTTTTATTCCCTCCAAATAATAGGTTTTTTCAAAGCTCTCAAAATACGCGTTTGTTTCGGTAATGACTTCTTCATTCGACTCAAATCTCTCACCGCCCAGCCATTTCTTTAGGTTTGGAAACAGAAAATAGTCGCAGGGGGCTAAATCTGGGAAAATGCTGGATAGGGTAGCAGTTCGTATCCCAATTCATGGATTTTGGCCTTCGTGACTAGACAAGTGTGCACACGTGCATTGTCTTAATGGAACAGCACTTTCTTCTCCTTAGCCAAATGCGGCCGTTTTTGCTTCAAATCAACGTTGAATCGGTTCAAAAGCTTTGAATAATATTCGCCTGTGATCGCTTTACCTTTTTTGAGGTAATCGATGTGAATGACACTGCGTACATCCCAAATAACCTTGGCCATGACCTTGTTGGCTGACAGACTCTGTTTCGCCTTCTTTGGTCCACGTTCACCCCGGGCAACCCTCTGTTTCGATTGTTCCTTGGTCTCTAGCGTGTTGTGATGGATCCATGTTTCATCCACAGTAACAAAACGGCGCAAAAATTCGTCTGGATTACGGCTGAACATCGCTAAACACTCTTTTGAAGTGGTCACACGATTGCGCTTATGGTCGAGTGTGAGCAATCGCGGCACCCATCTTGCAGAGAGTTTTTTCATGTCCAAATATTCGTGTAAAATATGATGTACCTGTTCAGTTGATATACACCTACAGCATGAGCCAACTCACGCAATTTCATTCTCCGATCATCCAATATCATTTCATGGATTTTATCGACGATTTCCGGCGTGATCACTTCTTTTGGGCGACCTGGACGTTCGGCGTCACTACTGCTGTTACGACCACAACGGAACTCTGTAAACCACTTCTTAACCATTGAAATTGATGGTGCCGAGTCCCCGTAGTATTTATCAAGTCTTTCCTTAGTTTCAGTGATGGATTTTTTACGTAAAAAGTAATGCTTAATCAGCACACGAAATTCACTTTTTTCCATTTTCGTAAAAATTCACGAGGTTGTCTGCTTTGAACGGCTATCAAACACCAACTGCACGACATAGCTTGCTCAAAATTAGAAAGTTGACCACTGATAGATTATAGTTGACTGCATCACTGTTGCATTTGGAGTAACTGCGCGGGAAATTCAAAAATTCACTGACTTATCAAACTGCCCTCGTAACGTATGATTTCAAAGTTTGGTCACCAAAAGAAATAACAGAAAACAAATTAAGGGCAAAAGAAATGGATTTGTGGCGACTAGCTGCCTAACATCCAAAAATACTGGCCATCAAACTAATGTTAGAAGTCGCATATAAACATTGGTGATTCGAAAATAGTTTAAAAAACAATTTTTTCACATTTTTTTTTAATTAATAATTTTAATTATTATTTATTTATTAACGTTTACATTATAAATAAGCGACCAGTTAGTACTAAACTCCTGGACAAAATTAACATACATACATACATATAGTCACGCCTTTTTCCCGTATGGGTAGGCAGAGACCACTTCCTTTCACTTGCATACATCTTTTGCTTCTTCTACTTTCATTAGTGCTCTCATACATGCTGTAACGTTAAATTTTCCTATCCAAAATTTCAAAGGCCGGATCTGGGCACATTCTATACATATTCAAGTGGTGGGAGTCGTTTGATCTAGGTTGGTTCGAAAGGTGAAGTTGAGTCTTGAGTTAGTCGGCTTCTTGGCATTAGTTCGGAGGGTTGATCAGATCTTTCCATCCACTGACTTACCGTTTCGAGGGGAAGGCGTAATTAATGGTGAGATTTTTGATTTTGTTTTTATTTTATTGGTTTCTTGTTAGTTAGTTTAAATGATACACTGTTTTAGTGGTTGACCTTCTTCCTTCTTTTATTTTTCTCTTTCTTCTTCTCTTCTTGCTGTTTCGAGGGATACCTGGCGTAGGGGTTAACCGTGATTAACAAGGCAGTTCCCCCAGGATAAGGCCCTTTCATTGAAATTGAATGTGCTGAACTCCTCGATTATCCTTAAGGTGGATAACAATGGTGCATAATTTTTGGTTGAGTTGAGACTGCATACACGCTGTCCCTGTACTAGGATGTTTTTCGTCGTCTGTTATCCGGATCTTTTAGACAGGTTTTGGTTTTAGAAAATTATAAATTAATATTTTTTTTTTGCACTGGATTTATTTCCAGATTTTTCTGCTCCTGATTTAATTTATGATTTTTGTGTAAGGCGTTATCTTTTATTGATTTGTATTTTTACCTGTTAAATACGAGCCCTAACCACTATATGTTCGGACGGTATTAAAATCAAACAAATATATAAAATATTGATGATTTTTTTTCAATTTTTGTATGTTTAGTACATTTTAAACATTTAATCATTTTATACGAACGAGTAACTAAATACAAAAAAAAATTTCACAATATTTCTATGTTAAAACAAGGTAAAATACTGTGGAAATTGAATAAAAACATTTTGGTTGTTTTTTAAAAAAAATTCAGCTTTTTTAATATGACGTAACATCCCCTTTGAGCTTTGATTACGGCTTTTATACGCAAGGGCATTGTTGCCGCAAGCTGTTGGCATTCTTCAGCAGGAAATAAGACCCAAATTTTTTAAAGTTTTATACGTAGATCCGGAATAGTGTGTTGGGGATTATTTCTAAGGCATTGTTTTATTTTATGCCATAGTGTCTCAATTATGTTGAGGTCGGGACTGCTCGAAGGCCAGTCTAAGGTATTAATCTCATTATCTGCAAACTATGTTTTTGTGGATTTAGCAGTCTGTAAAGATGCAACATCTTGTTAAAAAATTATATTATCTTTAAAAGGATATAACTCTTGAATGCTGCTAAAATATTTTGATATTTCTGCGCATTTACTGTACCATCTAAAGAATGCAATTTTTTCAGACCCTTTGCTGACATGCATCTCCAAACCATAATTCCTTAATGAAACTTAACTGTGTGCTTTAAACAATCTTTAAAAAATGCCTCAGCTTTGCTTTTAATTACACGCTTTCTACAATCACCCAAACTAATATCAAACAAATATCAAAAGAAGACGTTTCTGTTTTGCTTTTGAGTTAACAAAAGTGTTTTTTCGCATGCAAACAATTACGAGAATAAAAGATTTTCTTTCTTTCTTTCATTTTTAATAATCATTGTCTTTAGTAATGTCTTCTTTATGTTTCGTCTTTTGTAAACAAATTTGAGACAAAAATTTCTCCTAATAATGGCTTGACGCCGAAAACGTTCAGGAATTTGCTTGTAATTATTAATTTTTTTTTGGTGTACTTTAGATTTTTTTACTATTGATTGGCTAGCTACAAAAGCCAATCAAAGAACGCAAAGGGCAACGACTGAGGATGTAAATAAGACAAAGAAGGAGTATAAAAGGTTAAAAGGTGTGGCAAAAGAGGTTGTGGCAAAAAAGAAGAAAAGTGATAAAGATGAATTTGATAGAAGGTTATCTGACGATTTCCAAAACAATATTTAACTCTTCTGGAAGTCTATAAAAAGACTCAGAGGTAAAAATACTACCTCGCAATTGAAAAAAATCCGAAACCAAGATGGTAGTATGGTAAAAGGAGAGGAATGCGTATTAAAGAGATGAAAGAAATACTTCAAAAGTTTATTTAAGAAAGAGGATACACAAGTACAGGTTCCATTCGGAGACATGAGTGAAAGTTGCATTGAAAGTAAAATTACTACGACAGAAATTGTGGAAGCGTTAAACAGTATGAAATTGGGTAAAGCTGCTGGGTATGACAGGATAACAGTTAAAATGCTGAAGGCTGGACAAAACGTGGTAGCTAGTCTACTGGACCGCCTTTTAACCTTTGTTGGAGGGGTGGTAGCTTACCAGACAACTGGTGCAAGGCCGTTATCGTGCCGCTTTACAAGGAAAAATGTTCGCAGCAGGACTGTAAGAACTACCGAGGTATTAGTTTACTCAGCATAGTCGGCAAACTGTATGCAAAGATATTGATTAAAAGAGTAAGAAATGAAACTGAAAAGATAATATGGTATGTGCAAGCAGGATTTAGAAGAGGAAGGAGATCAGGTCTTTTTATTACGAGGTATAGTCGAAAAATTCTTAGCTAGAAGACAAAAAGTCTATTGCGCTCTTATAGATTTGGAAAAGGCCTATGACAAAGTGGTGAGGAGTGAATTGTGGTCCATATTGTCTATGTATGGGCACTGAAATCACTTTACAAGGATTCCACTGCTTGTGTCAGGATAAACGGAGCTTGCACGGACTGGTTTAACATCGAAAAAGGTGTGAGACAGGGATGTGTGGCTTTGCAATGGCTGTTTAACTTCTTTTTCTTCTTTTGCAGCCAATTATTGCCCACTGCAGGACATAGGCCTCTTTTAATCTCTTCCATGCGTTTCTGTCTTGAGCTGTTTGCTGCCAATAGGTGCCCGCTGTTCTCTTCACATCATCTAGCCATCTTTTTAGAGGTCTACCTATGCTTCTTTTTGTTTCTCTGGGTCTCCACTGAATTAACTTTTTTGTCCATCTGCTGTCGTTTTGTCTAGCCACATGTCCAGCCCAGTGCCACTTAAGGTGTGCGACACGCTCTATGATATCGGTGACTTTGGTTCTTTGTCGAATGGTGTCATTACGTACTCTGTCCCTCAGACTTATCCCAAGCATTCTTCGTTCTATTGCTCGTTGCGTCGTTCTAAGTCTTTTTACGCTTTTGTCTGTTAATGTGGCGGTTTCTAGACTGTAAGTTGAGACTGGCAGTATGCAAGTTTCATATACCTTCCGTTTCAAGCTTATAGGCATATTGGCATCTTTAAATATATATTGGAGCTTTCCAAAAGCCGACCATGTCAAAGCTACTCTTCTGCCTATCTCCGCCGTTTGATTTTCCTTTCCAAGCTTTACTGCATGTCCAAGGTATATGTACTGATCTACGTTTTCTATTATTTGGCCTTGAATTTCCAAATGTTTTCCTGTTGGACTCATTATTTTAGTTTTGCTGACATTCATCTCGAGTCCCACTGTCGACGATATGTTCTTTAGATCTTCTAGCATTGTTTTAAGTTCGTTTATGTCGCATATAATAAGTACAATGTCATCAGCAAAGCGTAGGTTATTTAGATAATTCCTTGCTTTTCCCACTGTATCTTCTTAAAAATGTTTTCTAGGGCAAGCGTAAAAAAATTTTGGGGAAGTTATGTCTCCTTGGAGTACACCTCGACCTACCGGGATTGTATTCATCTTAGTATCCTGATCTATTTGGACGGAGAAGGTGGCATTTTCCTATATGTTTTTTATAAGCTGCGAGTATCTGGAAACTATTCTAGCATAATCCATTGATGAGAGGAAGGCCCAATTTTCTAAAGAGTCGAAAGGTCTACAAAGTCTACATACTAGGTGAAGTTGGATGTTATATTCATTTGCTTTGTCAATGAGTAATTTAAGTGTTTGGAGGTGATCCAAAGTACTGTAGCCTTTTCTAAACCCAGCTTGCTCTACTGGTTGGAATTGGTCAAGCTTTAATGTTAGTCTGTTTGTTACGATTCTCATTAATAATTTATATAAGTGAGAGAGTAGACTTATCGGGCGATAATTCTCGATGTCGGTGTTATCCCCCTTTTTAAATATTAGTATGACCTCCGCGTTATGCCAGTCTTTTGATATTTTACCTTTATCCAGGCATTTGTTGAATAATAATTTCAGGGCGTGTATTATTGTTGTTCCTCCGTTTTTTAGCATTTCGCAAGTTATATTATCTTCGCCAGGTGCCTTACGATTTTTCATCTGCTTAAGTGCTGCATATATTTCGGAAGTTGTAATATCTGATATTTCTTCCGAGCCTACGTTCATAATTTTTGGTTTTTGTCGGATAGAGTCTGCCATCGCTGTTGTAGAAGTGTATAGCTCACGGTAGAAGTTTTCCACAATTGTAGTAATCCCTGTTTTATCCGTTATTAAAATTCCCTGCTGGTTTTTCATCTTATTTATTTTTTGTTTGCCTGTGCTTAGCTTCCTACGTAGCACCTTCATCCTACATGTTTAACTTATACATAGACAATTGTTTAGGAGATCTGAAAGAGAGTGTGTATGGATTAAAAATGAATGATTTGATCGTCAAATGCCTTCTTTACGCCTATGATCAAGTCATATTAGTGTTATCTGAAGAGAAGTTGCAGGCGATGGTTAATGTTATGCATAATACCCTGAAAATCAAAGGGATGAAAATAAATGTGAACAAAACGAAAGTAATGGTTTTTAAAAGAGAAGAAAGCATAACAAACTGTGGAGTTTCGATTAAGGGTGAAAGAGTGGAACAAGTAAATGAATTTGTGTACTTGGGTTCAAAGTTAACTAGAGATAGAAAGTATGACATTGACATTAAGCGAAGGGTATTGGCAGGAAAACAAATGAATAGGGCACTTCATAGCTTTATGAATATCCAGAAAGTGTCAAAAAAGGCACGTCTGGCGGTGCATAGAGTTGTGTTGGTTCCTACACTTATGTATGGTAGTGAATGTTGGGTTTAGCAAAAGAAGCATGAAAATAGAATTAATGCTGCGGAGATAAGTAGTCTGAGAAATATGGCCGGAGGAAATCGGTTAAATAAAGTAAAGAATATTAAGATAAGAGAACGCTGTGGTGTAAAAGATAGATAAAGAAATGCTTAGATTATTAGTTATTAGTTTTATTTTATTTTAGTTATCGTGTTTTACTGATTTTTTATCGAAGTTTCGACTTTTCACCTTTTGGGACTTTTCGGACCTTTTTTGACATACTTTTTGGACCATTTTCGCCGTACGACATTTTGATTTTTGCAGTTCAAACCTTTTTGGATATAAGCCGCTCAGACATTTGGATTTTCTACGTTTCGGATCCTTTCTGGTGTTTTTGTATATTCGACAGATTCGATTTTTCTTTTGTTTTTTTATTTGAACTTGTTTATTTTATTTTATTAATTTTTTTTTGTAATAAACCAGTATTTATATTTCTATTTTTTAATAGTTTCTGAAATAACAACATCATCATCATCATCATCAATCGACCAATTGCGTCCACTGCTGGACATAGGTCTCCCGTAGCTTTTTCCATCCTTGCCGATCTTGTGCTGCCCCTATCCAGTTGGTCCCTATTCTTTTGATGTCGTCGGTCCATCTGGTTGGTGGGCGGCCTCTACTTCTGTATGCGTCTTGGCGCGGTCTCCCCTCAAGTCCAGCGATTGTCCGAAAGTCGCGCCACATGATCGGCCCAGTTCCATTTTAAGGTTGTTATACGAGTAACCACGTCTGTCACTCCGGTAATCTCCTTAATGTTGTATTTGGGATCCTGTCTCTTAGCGATATACCTAACATCGACCTCTTCATTTTCCTCTGCGCGATACTTATTCTATTTGTAGTGTTCTTTGTGAGGGTAAGTGTTTTAGCCCCGTATGTAAGCACAGGCAACACGCACTGGTCAAATACTTTTTTTTTTAAACATATTGGAATGCCTATCTTAAAGATATTGCGCAGCTTTCCAAAGGCCGCCCATGTTAGGCCTATTCTTCTAGATATTTCACGAGTTTGGTTGTCTCTACCAATAGAGATTTCGTGACCAAGGTATTTATAAGAGCTTACTTGCTCTATGCTTACTCTGCCTATCTTAATTGCCTCACTCGTAACAAGATTTGTCGTGTATTGAGTTTTGTTGGTGTTGATTTTGAGTCCAACAGAGTTCGATGCTTCACTGAGCCTCCGTAGCATTTGTTTTGCTTCGTCCATGCTATCAACGATAATTAAGATGTCGTCTGCGAATCTTAGATGGTTTAGTTTTTCGCCATCTATGTTTATGCATATGTCATCAAAGTTGGCCTGTTTAAAGATATATTCTGGGAGGGTTGTGAATAACTTTGGCGATATGACGTCTTCTTGGCGTACAGCCGAAAGACGTTGCTCCTTTTAAATGTATTAAATTAAATAGCAAGGTTTTTTAAAGTTTAATTTACTTTTATTCCACATAGTGATTTTTAGAAAAATCATTTGGAGCCCTAACATGGTTTCGTTTAATAATTGTTTATTGAGTTAGTTTTTTTGGAAAAAAAAGGGTAGGTTCGTGAACTGATTGTCTAAAAATTAATTTAATCAAGAAATCAAGAATTTACAACCATGAGAAGCAGTTGTTATTTTTCAGTATTAACGACTTTATTTTAAATAAAATAAAACGACTTCTTCCTTAGGAATAAGAGCGTTACATTTAACGAAATTAAAAGGGGTCTGGAGCTATGATAAAGACAATGTGAGCTATTTGCAAATTAGGAAAAAACAGCTTCTCGGAGCTTTCTGAGCTTTGCACAGTGTTAATAGATTGGCAAACAAAAAGAACATTCTGGTTTTAAATGTACTTTTTATGATTTATCGCTGGCCATGTAATTGAAAACGTGATCCCTTTTAGAGCACATAAACGCAACTTGTGCAATAATTTTAAATATAATGTAATCTCCAATGATCTGGTTGCTGCAAACTTAGTCTATAAATTTCATTACCATAATTTTCATAAAACATTGTTAGCGAAGGGATTTTCTTGTAATATTTAATATGTTTGTATAAATATTGGTAGAACTAAGCTGCTTACTATTGCGAGTTTATATGTATAAGCTAACTGAATAATTCGAAATAAAACATGGGTATAGTTAAAGTCAAAAATATTTTTTTTCTTTTCCTAATTATATAATATTACGTATTATAAATACATCTATATGTAGGTGCCGTGGCTTAAAATGGGTTGTTTTATAATTCTTATAAACAGCCAGAAAGTGTTAAAAAAGACAAGTCTGAATGTGCATAGAGGTGTGTTGATTCCTACACTTATGTATGGTAGTGAATGTTGGGTTTGCAGAAAAAGCATAAAAATGGGATTAATGCTGCGGAGATGGGTAGTCTGAGAAATATAGCCAGAGTGATTCGGATAAAGTAAAAAATAGTGAGATAAGAGAACGCTGTGGTGTAAAAGAAGTTGTCGTTACAAGTATAGATAAGGGAATGTTTAGATGGGTACGCAATAAGGGTGGATGAAGAAAGATTGACGCCCAACTGGAAAAAGACGTGACTATATGTACGTATGTATAATTTTTACGGGTTGTAAATGCAAGAATTACATAATTACCAAGAATTAATTGTGGACTGTAGATTTTTGGAATAAATTTTGATTAACTCATCGACTGGAAAAATGTAACCGGCAATTAAAACGGGACTTACTATAAAATGACGATCTTTGGTTATCCTTTAAAGTAATAGGAATCCCTACTGTAAGTTTTCACGACCGACCGTTTTTGCTCCAAGTATGAACTTCTGCCCTTTTAGATGTAACATAAAGTTAATTACAATGTCTGTTGTTTTAATATCTTTGCCAACACAGGAAAGTCTTAGTAGAGTTTACAGAAATGTAATTGCATAATCGTACAGTGGTTTAAACTTAATTAGGAAGGTGGGAACTGATACCCAAAACGTGGTTAGATCAATGGTGCTTTCTTTTTGGTTTCTTGTAGAGCGCACACATCAATTTTGTTATCTGTTAGTTCTTTTAGTGTTTCTTGATCTTTGTTGTTAAATCATTTTACATTCCAAGTGGCAAAGTGCATCTGGTGTCTTTTTTTTCCAAATATTTATTCTTTTTCTCGCTTGGGTCGTCATAGGTAGATCAGTTCGGTTCCGAAGCAAGTTTTTGGTTCTGTGAGCTTATAAAACTTTTTACCTTAGGTAGGGAGCTAGCCTGACCTGCGAACCTTCTTCCTTTATTCGGGCTTAGGACCGGCAACATAACCGTTAAGCTGCTCAATCCACCCAACAGTCATGCAGACGGAGTTCGATAAACTTCAAAAACAAATATGGTCAATAATTTAGTTAAAATTACTCACATAAACAAATAGGACTGGGTCAACTTTTTAACCAACCTATATAGAGCAGAAAACATAGATGAGAAACTGGCACACCAAAAATAGTTATCAATGAAAATGCCCAATTTGATACACCCGACGTGTAACTGGCACTGAAATAGTAAAAAACAGAAAAAGCGCTGTACAAGACGGAAAAACAAATGAACTGCTCAAATACGGCGGACAGAAACTCACACAAGAATTAACAACTCTAATCAGAAAAAATTTTCATCACCACAAAATCCCAGATGAATGGCGAATCTGCCATATGTTCGAAAAGGGGATAAGAAAATATATTTCAACTACAAAGAAATAAACCTCTTAAGCACCACATTGAAATTGACAACAAAATTAACATCCTCATCTCGCTGGCAGATAAAAAACAGGAATTTAGGTCGGGAAGGTCTTGCACGGACGCCGTTTTTGTCACAAGACAAGAAACAGAAAAGTCGATCGAATACAATAAACCAGTCCAACTGAAAGATGTTTTACATCTTCTTTTTTTTCTTCGAGTGCCATACTTGTATTTAAGCGTTGGCGATCGCCATGTCAAATACATTTCGGCATTCTTCACGATCAGCGGCAGTTCTAAAAAGCTGTTCCACGTCTAGATCAGACCAGTGGTGTATATTACGAAGCCATGATAGTTTTTTTTATCTATCTTGTACCCTCTATTTTACCCTGAATTATAAGGCGAAGCATTTAATAATTAGGGACCAAAGTGTTGTAGTTTTCTCTTCTTAATTTCTTTTTCACAACAGATTTATCCCACATAACTTAATAAAAACTATAGAGAACATATATGCAGCAAACCAAATACAGGCAAAGTTAGACGGAGAACTCACAAAACCAATACCAGTTAATAGCGGTATTCGCCAAGGGGAAAGATTTTTGATGATCGCAGATTGTTGCTAAACTACATCCCGTAGATCGATAAATCTCGTACGATTCTCTTGGGATTTGGCTCCTGTACATAATTTACGAGTTTTAAACCGATATGTTGATAAACACCAGATTGCGGTTGCAAAAACGAATTGTAGAATTTTCATTTTCCATTAACCGCTTAATTAACAATGTTAGCACTTTTTTTTCAGAACCTTTTTTACAGAGGATATTATGATGAACACATTTTCTAGGAAACTTTTTTCGATAACGCGTTCCAAAAAAAATTTCTTAAAAATAATTTTTTATTGCTAAAATATACCCCGGCAATGGCCTAAAACTCAGGACTATATTCTTGTACGTCCAAACAACCTATAAAAAATTGGCCAGTGGGTGCGTCTCTTAAATAGGTTTTAAATAATTTTCCAATGCTTTCCCTACTACAATAGCTATTTGCGCAAAGCGATATATTGCCACTCGATAAAGAGAGTGGCAATGGCACTTTGTGCTCGAAATACACGTAAGATTTTTTCTACAAATGCAGTTTTTAGACAGAAAAAAAAAAACACTTAATACTTTATTCAAGATAAGTAAGTACAAAATATTACTTTTATTTTAATCATAACATTTTATAATATTCTTAAAAATAATGACTTCAGTTTATCATTTACTACATTGAAATTAAATGTGCAATTATGACAATCTTTGATATTTATTCCCTAACCTGATGGTCCATTAGGATATTTCTCCAACATAAATTCTTCCGTTGATTGAAAATCTATAGAGCTAGATGTGGATACATGCGGTTTTGAAAATATTTTTTTGGTGGTTTCTACCTTATTTTTGATTGATTCGTCTATACAACCTTCTGCGACATTACTACTTTTCCATTCACCATGTTTATTTAGTTGTATTAGATCTTCTTTACCATTTACCAATAAAGTAGCAGATGTTCGTCGAATACAGTGTCCTGTATATAAAGAATGCTCAGGTAATTCCAAATATTTAGCAATTTCACTGTGAATTTTTCCGATTGTATTCATACCCACAACTTGTTTCGTACATCTACCTTTTTAATAACGTAAAAATAGGCGTTGGGAAGTATTATTGTTAATTTGACGAAGTTGTCTGATTGCAATGTATTTTTTACAATTGATAGATAATCAACTGAATTTTCTTCATTTGACTAACAATCGTAAAAACACGGCTAATTCTCGTTTTTAAATCTGGAATTCGGACTATTCTATTTCACCGATCTTTATTTTCACCAATTTATCGCGTCTGCAGGCACTAGCAATACCCATAATTCATATTTCTAACAAAATAGAAGGGAAAATAACTCGTAAAAAAAAAGTGGCCCCGGTCGGCGAACAGTTTGAAATGGTTGCGCTTCAGAACCATAGTCTAATATGACTGCTCATTTAATCAAGAGTTTCATGATATTATTCAACTAAGAAACTTTTCTAACAGCTTATCAAACTACAGAGAGTGTAAGGTATAATTGAAATTTAACTTTTTCAGCAGATATTCTTCATCGGTAGCTTCTCGTAGAAATTTGTGAATATCTTCAGTGGTAAATGTTTTGGATTTTTTTGCTTTATAACCAACGGATTGTTTTTTGATAAATGCGATGAGTTTAGGATACTTATTGATTTCGATGTTATTTTTAACATTCAAGCATGTTCGTATCATCGATTATATGGATCAAAGAGTCAAAGTCTTTGATTTTTCTTTAAAATAAGCCAGTAACACACTTTCTGAATACTTGTTGACCTTCATATTTTGCTCTCGATTTCTCTGGTAGAAGATTCAAAGTTACATTTTTTGCACTTTCTGCTACATCACGAGGTGTGTTTGATAATTCAGCGCGAGCCGAATGCAAGCGGGAGGAACCACGAATTTTCATTCTAACCGAGTAGCAGACTATACTTTCTCCACGATCAATAATTTTAAAATATTTTTAAATGGAAACGAACAAAAGATAATTTTTATCATAGAATTCAATTACAATTACATTAGGTAAACATTCATTAATTTAAGAAACATTCTATTTTGTATTAATTGTTATATTTGTACAGTTCTCGAAATTAAAAACTGGTGCATTATTGGAGGAATTTTCGACCATTGCGTGGTTCGTAGAAGATGAACTAACAGTCACATAATTTGAAGTGGAAAGCATGATTAGCGGAGTATTAGATCCAGTATTTGACGAAACTAACTTATTTGCTATATTTATTCGATTTTGAACCGAATTTTCTTTGATTTTTTTGGTAGTAAACTTTCCAGTATATTATTTGTACTCTTTGTAATTTCAGATGGTGTATTTTTACTCTCTGATTCTGAATCACTGGATAAATTCATAATAGTTTTTATATTTTCGAATGAAAACGTGACAGAAATAATTTTGACACTACTGAAAATTGCCACTATACAATCAACTGCGTCAAGGCTAATGTTATTATTGCTAACCAGTGTGAAAATATTATTCTATTACAAGAGAGAGAATGTAAATATATTTGAATTGCATGGGGGCTGAGGTGTTGCAGAATATTTCTTCAATCTCATTCTGTGATGATCGTGGAGAAAAATTATATTTGTACGTATACTTATGGGTTATAAAGCAATATTCAAATTTGTATAACTGGTGCGTAAACGAATTTGTTGCAAATTTTTCCGAAAAAAAATAAATGTAGTTAGATAAAAAAATTCGAATTTAAACAGGAGTCAATGCCGGCGTAACGCATGGAGAATGTCGGGGCGTACGTCTCCCAAAGAAGCTACTGTTGTTGTACTGATTACACCAAAATAAGGGCGGGCTGCTCGCCGCGTCGACGATCGCGCAGAATGTTCGAAAAGTGCCCAGCGGATTAGCATTTCCCACAATAGCTTCGATAAGAGCAGTTCGTTTAAAACCCCTGTTCCAGACTTATTCAATTGCACTCTCAATAAAAAGAACGGCCGATGCTAGTTTCGTGAAGATACAATGCGCTATTTTCTTTTTTTTTTCTTGTTTACAGCTTGTTTATTTCTTAATAACAAGAAAAAAATTTAGTTTTTTATTTGGGACAACAATGTTGCAATAATATCAGTGAAAGAATTTGTTGAACGGCATATCCAGAACCGGACTTAGTCTTTGCTTATAATAGCAAACAATTTGGCACAACACTGTTTTCATTACCGGCATGTAATAGTTTAATACGTTTTGCTCTATTTAGGAAACCATTTACGAAACATTTAGATGACTTCAGCTTTTTTTAGCAATATTATAAATAACGTACCACGTTTAATCAATATAAACTTTGAATCTACCTTGCCGATGAACTTCATTTATTCTGCTAAGATATTCATTGCGTAAAATATTTATATTTTAAGATTTAATAATAGTCTGTCTTCTAAGTACGATATATCAAACCCAAAGAATGGAGTACTTTTTTAATAGTACTATTGGAAAACACGGTACCAGCTCAATTTTATTTTAATCATATAAAAGGATGTAACAATGTTAGCTGTGGTGTAAAGGAAAATATAGTTACAAAGATAGAATTTTTTTTTACTGAAAATAGCCGCAAAAAGGGTAGACCTATCGTGTGGGCCGCGGACGGCCCGCACTGCGACTATTAGAAGGGAAAGGGATTATAGAAAGGAAATGATTGTGGACCCGCTTTTTGAAAAGTTGCAGTTCTCTGGAAAAACTGATTTTGAAAGCTTGTTCCATTCCGTAGCAGCCCTGTAAAAGAAGGATTCTTGATAGAGATTGGTCCTTGTAGTGTCAAATTATTTTTAAACACATTTCTGGATGGAGCTGATACTATCTCGCAAGCTAATGATACCAAAAATAAATATTTGCGAGTATTCAGTTGTCACCTTCCATAAATGGATATAATTTATCTTTATAGTTTCGAAAAAAATTTTTCACTAAATATTATTTGCATTTTTATCGTCTGAATGTACAAACGCTGTGATTTGAAGGCTCGTCGGTCAGAGCGGGGTGATGAAGCGGGACGCGAGGGGGTCCTATGCTGAACATGTTAAATAATCAGCGCTGCAACTTTAAATAAAAAATATACTGATTTTTTTAATTGAAATTGACAGACACTTTTACAAAAAAATCATTATAAAATTAATTGACAAATCATTATTTAATCATGTTTTAATAAAATATATGGTTTTTATGCAAATAATATAATACAAATGATGAAAAATGTAAGTGTGTAGTTGTAAAAAAACGTTGCAACAGCGCAAATAGTAACTTTTATTAGCAGCAGCTGACAGCTGATAAAATAACCTCAAACGTTTAAAAAACTATTTTATTATTAAAAAATGATGTGGATAGTAAGGCAACATTAATTAAGAAAAATGCTAATATAGAAAAAGTTTTACAACAGTTATCATCTTTGTATGATAGCAAAAGTGTTGAAGAATTATAATTAAAAATTGAAACAAAAATATTATAGCTTATTTTATTACAGAAAACTGTACACTAATATTAACTCTATATATAACATTACATATTATTATTTACAATACACTATATTTAATAACTTTTCACATTCACTAATCATTATTTCTTGTTATGTATTTGTTAGAATGTTGGATTGGTCGCAGTGGCAAAAACTCATTAATATCAAGTCACAGATATTAAAATACAACAGCTGGAACACAACTAATCAAATAGAGAAATCTCTTTTTACTAACAAAAATAATGATTCTAAAATTTGCAACTTTTATACTTTTCATATCATATCTGACATTACATGAATGGATACTGGGAAGAAAGAGAGAATGGAACGAACACAAAGACCGGATGAATGACGACAGAATGGTCAAAATAACTAGAGACAAGTCGCCGAAGTGTTGGAAGACCCCGCAAGAGATGGAGCGACAACCTTTTTAACAATGGAACGGCAGAGGATACGAAGAAAAACAAGCCAATTGCTTGCATTAAAGAAGAAAGAAGAAGATCTGACATTACATTATTTTAAGAAGTATGACAGCAGTATTTATTTTTTTTTATATTGTAATAATAACAGTATTTACATTGGGTGACTTAAGACTTGAGTCAACTGCACGAATGCACAGTTGCATTCTTCTTTGACGCTTACGTTCACTTACGCTGTAAATCAAACTTTTTCATCGTTAAAAACAAAATATTTCAAAAACTAGACAGTCAATACTATGGAATTGAATAAAAGGAATGGAAAAAATCCAAGGCAAGAGATCTATAGAAAGAAGACGAAATTCATGGCTGAACAACCTTAGGGATTGGTTTGGATGCAGTAATAATGAACTATTTAGAGCTGCGGTCTTAAAAATAAGAATTGCTATAATGATTGCCAACCTTCGAAGCGGAGACGGCACCTAGAAAAGAAAAATTAATTTTTCAAATAACTTTTATCAGTGAAAAATTATAATTTAATATAAATAATTTAGAACCTAGAACCAAAAGACGGCATAGAGGTCATGTGGTTCAAGTTAACCTTACAAAAATCAACAAAATTTCTCTGCTGCCTGTATCTTTCTCCTACGAACCCTCCTTACGTCAACCTCTTTCATCATCTTTCCGACACGCTGGAACTATTGCAAACTAACGACCCCAACACAGAAATTATATTTTTGGGTGATTTCAATGTTCACAACGCGAACTGGCTGAGATCCAACCGCACCGACAACGCCGGTCTAGAAGCTGAGAACTTGGCTCGGTAAATCTGATCATAAACTCATCTCAGCCACGTCCAAACAAACAACCCCACCCAAAATCACGCCTGGTACCTCTATTGTCTGGCATTATAGATCAGCCAAATGAAATGAACTGAGGGACTTTTACCTATCATTTCCATGGAAAGATGTCTGCTTTCGCTCACAAGACCCATCAACATGTGCAGAATCTGTAACCGAAATCATAAGGCTAGGTATGGACTCATACATTCCTCATGGTACAAGACGGATCTTCAACCCCAAACCCTGGTTCAACCAAGAATGCAACCGTGCGGTGCGTGATATAAATCAAGCACATCGACTCTGGTGCGAAGTCCCGACAATTGCCAACCGAGAAGCCTTTGTTCACGCGAGGAACGCCTGCAAAAGAATGATCGATCTTGCCAAAGAATCCTACGACACGAGAATATGCAATAAGCCTGTCAATGGAATTCCGACAATTGTCCTGAAGACTTGTGCTCAAAAGCTCACCCCAGTTCTCTGTAGACTCTTCAAGTTATCATACAGCAAAGGAGTATTTTCGTCCATGTGGAAAAACGCTAAAGTCCAACCGATTCCGAAAAAAGAAAAGAAGACTATTCCTGCAAATTATCGCCCTATTGCATTGCTCTCAGTCATATCCAAAGTTATGGAAAAAGCGATTAACACAGAACTTATCAAATATCTAAAGAAATTTGAGATAATCCATGACAGACAATATGGATTTCGACAACTTCGGTCTACTGGAGATTTGCTGGCTTATGTCACTCAGCTCTGGACAAACACTATTGAAAAGTTTGGTGAATCCCGTGCAATAGCCTTGGATATATCTAAAGCCTTTGACCGCGTTTGGCACCAGGCATTGTTAAGTAAATTATCTGCCTACGGTCTCCCAACCAAACTGCGCCAATGGCTCTTGAGCTTCATGCAAGATCGCTCCTTACATGTGGCAGTTGACGGTATTTCTTCTGATGCGTTTAAAACCAATGCCGGGGTCCCCCAGGGTTCCATCCTGTCCCCCACCTTATTTCTTTTACACATCAACGACCTCTTGAAAACCACCACGAACCCCATTTACAGTTTCGCAGACGATAGCACACTTGTCTCAACTTTCACATCCTATCGATCACTTTCGGTGAATGATACAAATAAACTCAGGCAGGAACAGTTGGGGAACAAACAATATTGTTCAGTTCAACGCCCAAAAAACACAAAGTGCCACGTTTTCCAAGAAAGTGAATTCCTCAAATCATCCCATCACAATGTCCGGAAATACCCTTGAACCAAGTCCCTCCACCTCGATTTTGGGAGTCACGGTGTCCAATAATATGTCTTGACATGACCATGTTGCTAACATCGCAAAGTCGGCAAGCCAGAGGCTAGGTTTTCTGTGGAAAGCCAAAAAGTTTTTTACTCCTGATCAACTGTTGACGACGTACAAGGGTCAAATCCGACCTCTACTAGAGTATTGCTCGCACATTTGGGGTTCAGCACCAAGGCATTCTCTTCGTCTTCTAGATTCCATTGCTCTACATTGCTCTACAGATATTTCCATGGCAGATGCTCCAGAGAAATAAAAACTCTTGTACCACCATTGGCCACATTCGACTGAAGAACTCGGCACGCTGATCAGTTTCACCCATTTACTCTCAAGGTTGACACTACAAGGACCAATCTTCATCAATAATCCTTTTTTTACAGGGCTGCTACGGAATGGAATAAGCTTCCAAAATTAATTTTTCCAGAGAACTATGACTTGCAACTTTTTAAACAACATCATTTCCTTTCTATAATCCCTTCCCCTTCTAATAGTCGCAGTGCGGGCTGTCCGCGGCCCACACGATAGGTCTACCCTTTTTGCGACTATTTTAAGTAAAAAAAAAAGGTAAAAGGTCTTTTGGGAATTTAATAAGATGCCTTTTAAAACGAATGAAATCTATCATTAGATCCAGAGATGACTAAGTTTGCGTCGAGCTTCAATATTCCACGCTTCTCCAAGTTGGTAAAAATCTGGCTTTAATATCCTTTGTTCGAAAGTTTATTGTTTTGCGATAAAAATAAAATTTGTAGTTTACTTGGGCTCATAAAATTATAAAATCATCACACGTTAACAGCCTACCCCGACCAATTCATTTTTGTGATGTGTGTATACCTACACATTTATTTTATTAATATTTGACAATTTTATCAATACAACAATTAATATTTTTTTCAAATTTAAAACAGGGCTTGGTAATAATCATTTATAATAATAATCATTTAATTTTCGTAATAATAACAATCTTGAACGGGTCTCACAATTTAAATACCTCGGCGCAGTTATCACAGCAGACAACAACATGAATAAAAAAATTAAGGCACGTTTACAGAGTGGTAATACATGCTAGAGAACTGTTCCAATCAAGAATAATGTCGCGTCCGCGGCCCACACGATAGGTCTACCCTTTTTGCGACTATTTTCTATTAAAAAAAAAAAAGAACTATAACATCCAATTTTAAAGGCTTGTTTGTATATGTTTTTTAAAAACTTGGCTGCATTTTTTCTTTGACTCCCGAACCAATTTAACCCCGGTCAGAAGCAGAATAAAGCACCGTTACATATTTTTTTATTATTATTTTAAAATAACTCGTAATTAAACTTAAAAATATTAACCAGATAAACGACATATTGGATATAAATTATTTTTCTTTTATTAAAACACATTCGACCATTTTTATTTTATCACACAGAAATTACCTTTGCTTGAATCGATTCTACGTTGGAGTTAATGTATCTCATGATTATCTTTGGTGCGTCTGCACATTTACATTAATAGAGATGTAGGAAGTTTGCTGCTAAACTTAATTACTAAGATTTGCGATATAGGTACGCCAGGAGAAGTCAAAATTTAAAAGTGGTTTTCAAAATGCTCTGATACATTTTTGTAATAATAAAAAAATTCGTTTTTTAATTAACAGGTGTTTAAAAAAAACATAAGAAAATTTATTTTTTCAAAGAGTTGCTTCAAATTCTTACCACAAAAAATCTACCAGGTTAACTTCTAAGGTAATATGTTACAGATAATTAATGTAAAATTTACAAAACTGGTGGTATTGATTGTTTTTTCTAGTGGTCATTTGCCTTGAGCAGTTAAATATAAAAAGTAATGGTAATAAAAAAAATTTTACAAGGTAGAAAACTAATAATAAAAAACTAATGCGTGAGTGTCGTGAAACACTCGGTTTCGTAGTATATTATTATTGATAAACGGATTATAAGTTTTACAGTGCTTGTGTCAAGATAAACGGAGCTTGCACGGACTGGTTTAACATCGACAAAGGTGTTAAGACAGGAATGTGTAGCTTTGCCATGGCTGTTTAACTTATACATAGCCGATTGTTTAAAAAATTTGAAAGAGAGTGCGTATGGATTAAACATAAATGCTTTGTTCGTCCAATGCCTACTTTACGCCGATGATCAAGTCATATTAGGCGTCATCTGAAGAGGAGTTGCAGGCGATGGTTAATGTTATGCATAATGCCCTAAAAATCAATGGGTTAAAAATAAATGTAAACAAAACGAAAGTAATGGTTTTGAAAGAATAGAAAGCATGAGAAACTGTGAAGGTAGAAAGAATGAAACAAGTAAATGAATTTGTGTACTTGGGTTCAAAGTTTACGAGAGATGGAAAGTATGACAGTGACATTGAGCGGAGGGTGTTGGCAGGAAAACAAATAAATGGGGCACTGCATAGCTCTATGCTTCCTACACTTATGTATGGTAGTGAATGTTGGGTTTGGCAGAAGATGCATGAAAATAGGATTAATGCTGTGGAGATGAGTAGTCTGAGAAATATAGCCGGAGTGACTCAGTTACATAAAGTAAATAATAGTGAGATAAGAGAACGCTGTGGTGTAAAAGAGGAAGTGGTTACAAAGATAAATAAAGGAATGCTTGGATGGTTTGGACACGTAAAATGTATGGATAAAGGAAGATTGACGAAACTTATTTATAACGCGAGTGTGAAGGGACAACACGGTAAAGGTCGACCTCGGCGAACATATCTCGATCAGATCAACATTATTTTGAAGAAAGGTCAGATCAAGAGTACCAACAACCGACGAGCATTTATGAGAGCACTGATGAAAGTAGAGAAAACAAATGTTGTTTGTAAAAACCGTAGCAAGTGGAAAGAAGTGGTCTTTGCCTACCACTACAGGAAAAAGGCGTGACTATATGTATGTATGTATTTTTTCTCAAGCTTGTTTTTGCATTTTTCGGCATTGTTGCTTTTTTTAATGTTTTTTTTAGTTAATTTGTTAACTAATTGGCTATAAAAAAAAAGAGAACCGTAATTAAACAATTTTAGATTAAAAATAAATTATTCACATGTTGTTGTTCTTTAAATCTGACACTTACCTTGCGTCATTGTTATTATTTTCCAAGCCACTATCAAAATGTATTATTAATGTATATTAACTAAAAACAAGAATTAACCAACAAAAGTGTTAACAAACAATTCACAAAGAGGTGAAGCAGCACGTTTTTTTTAAATAAACATAAGGTAAAATACAAAAGTACAAGTAGTGTAGACGGTTTTCCATATCGAGTAAGCTGTAACCATTCATAGGTGCACGCTTTTTGGTTTAAGGCTGCCAATAAAATCGCACCGGATGCGCAGGTATAGTTGGTACACAGCATACGCGTCAGCTGTTTCGTGTTTCGTGACGGAAAAATCTTACACTTTCTTTCGCCTAGCCCCCATCCGACAAGCCCGTACCGTGCAATAAGAAACTTTGTTTCAAAAACTTTTAAACGTAATGATCTTACAGATAATGACATAATTATTAATCGAGTTTGCATTTAAATAAGTTTAAATATTTTATTTTTTATTCCAACGAATTTTCCAAAAGTATTAATTTTCTTACTTCGTTGTTTATTATGTCGCACTAAACAGTAAATAATTTTCTGTTTTATTTTTAGGTGGTAAAGTTCCTCAGGACAGAACCATCATAAGAAGAGTTTTAAGAACCGTTTCACTACCACTTTTCATTTGCATGTGCATAATCTCGAGCGTAGGAATAGTAGTGGCCGCCGGTTTAATCGGTTTCAATATTTGGAACAAGCACAGAAGGTAAATTGCTTTATATATAACTAATTGTAATTTTATTTATTTCTTATGATAAAAATTCATCAAATTATTTTTAAAAGGTAAATAGGTTTGCATTTATTACGCAAGTGAAACTTAAAAGTTGAATTTTTAGGTTTAATTAGAAGATTCATTGCTACAGTAAATAATATGAACAAAATTTAAAAATACTTAACTTAATAAAAAACTTATTTTACTTTTTTTTATCTACAATATTACAATCAGATAAATGCCACTTGAATCATTTCTGCGTATCATTTAGATAATGCGTTCTTTTGAAGTGCGTATGACATATTCAAAATAAGTGTGTAGTTGCCTCTGATCTGAATTAATCGTTTCGGCCTAGTAAGCGGCTGTCATTGCTGTTAGTAGAATATTTGGATCCATGTGTTTCGTGGCCAGGAGATCTTTCAGAACGATAGGTCTGGCTGCCAGTTATCGCTCTAGCTCATTTAGCATTACCTAGGGTGCACGTTTAAAATGTGTCTATGGACGGCGACTAGAATTACACTCCCATCCATGCTGATATCCCAAACTTAGCAATGAACCACCTCCGTTCCAGAAACCCACCGCTCCGACTAGCCCAACAACTATCAGCTGATAATTTTAACGTTATCACCGAATAGTATGATTCCTGGAACGAAAAAGTGCCATCCGAGATACGCGCTCTTATCGACACAGTTTAAAATCCCAACGGCTTTAAACTCTCATGACACATCTGGAAGAGCCTCAACTGGATACGAACAGGACATGGAGTATTTGCACACAGTCTACATAAATGGTGGAAACACATCCAAGCTGCGACAGTGGCGCCCAAGACCAGTCCATTCACCATATAGTCGAGGAATGCGAATTAAGGGCATATCAGGGAGATCCATCAGATTTTTTTAGCGCTAAACTGTGGGTGTAGCCTTGAATGGATAACCGCACTTAGTCCTAAAATATGACAGTATCTACATACAATATTATTATTAATATTTTAGTCTGTGATTAGAATGTTTGTGTTTTAAACTGTTTGTAAAATTTAAGGCTCTATTTAAAATAACAAACTTGACGTCTACTTCCGGTATGACCGGAAGTGCCACATTCAGGACATTATATTTGAACTCAGCGTCATCCAAAACCTACATCGTAATTTTTAACATTACTGCATCCGCCATTACTTTTAATCAAAACTTTTCGCGCCACACCCTTTATATACTCTGCATATACTATTATTATCTATCTAAGTACCATGTGAAATGCCATTCGCTAAATAAATTGCTGTTAGTAGCTGATTTTTACTGTCACTAAAGATTTTAATTGTTATAAAATTTAAAAAGCTCAAGTAAAATTGCCCTGCCATAAAAATTTTACTTATAGTAAATTGTGAGATATGATTTGGGTTTATGTGCAAAAAAATTATTCCTGTCTTGCTGCTGCTCAAAAATATCGGGAAATGTATTCAAACAGAGTTTAACCTGATCGCAAAACCTTCGGTTATATTTTTAATAGATTAGGAGATGCTGGACAATTTAAGCCCAAAAGTGATGTGGGATGACCTAAAAATGTAACTGTTGATTAGGATGATGACATTTTAGTGCGAAATGCTGATAATAGTAAACTAAGCACTCGGCGTTTAGCAACAATGACTGGAGTGAGCCATTCTTCAGTTTTTTGCTTACTGAAAAAAACAAATCTACGACCTTACCACTTTACATCTGTACATAACTTATAACCTACAGATTATCCTTTAAGATTAAATTTTTCTCAGAGGGTGTTAAATATGAAAAATAAAATCGTGATTTTATTAAAAACATACTTTTTACGTAGCCACATTTACACGTAGAGGAGTTTTTAACTGGAGAAATAGCCATGGTGCGGTATATTTGGAGATAGTTTGTTAAGTCTTTATGAATTACCAGCAAAAAAATTAGACCTCATCTACAACTTCTATTTATTCATTTATTTATTTATTCATAGTGGGTTGTTATGACTGCTGTGAACAGCTGACATATTGGTGGCTAGTTTTAATTATTTGCGTCATGAGATATGAAAGGTCTTCTAGATTATCCGCGAGAACTACAGTGTCGTCTGCATATCTAATGTTATTCACTCTCTCTCCATTTACGAGTATTGCTGCTTCGATCTCCTCCAGTGCTTCTTTGAAGATTTGTTCGAAGTATATTTTGAACAGTGGGGGAAAAGAATACACCCTTGTTTAACACCCCGTTGTATTGATATGGTATCTGTACGTTCTCTTTCCACCATAGCAAATGCAGTTTGTTGCCAATACAAGTTGGTAATTATTCTCTGGTCCTTCTCATCTAGGCCCAGTTGTTCTAATACTCCTAACAATTTGTGATGTTGTGATGTCAAATGCATTCTGATAGTCAATAAAGCATATTTATACATTACAGTTAACATCTCTGCAACGTTGGATTAAAACTTGTATTCTACCTTCCTACAATTATACCTGATTTTCATTATTAGCCTTACCACATTTTCTGTGTTCTTCCTTTTACTTAGTTCTTACCACATTTTTTTGTATCGACCTACCATCAATCATAAGTCAATACTGCATGCTCTGCTGTGCCTTGGCCACAACAGTACACACATTCATTTTCGCGTTATGGTTTCCCAGTAGTATTGTTGTTTACTTTATTTTTTGTAATTTATTTTTAACTAAGAATCTTTTGCTAAACACTTCTTTTTAATTTTAATATTGTGCTGGTACCTATTTCGTGGAAAAGTTCAGGTCTCAAAAACGGGATTTTAGTCCCTTTTTGTGAGTAAGTATGGTCTTTGTTTATCTTTCGCTCTAGAGTGTTTCGAAACCCATGGGATGGTAATATACGTTATATATTTTATAAAAAATGGTGTTCTTCCTATTATTAATAAAAAGCTACTTTAAGAAAAAATTACGAAAGAAAAAACCTTTCAGGGTTTAATAAATCAGACGTAACTTAGCGCCTATTACCAAACGAGCATATTTTCCGAACAAAAATCCGAACGATGTAACATTTCCTTTATATCTTAAACGTTATTATCACTTTAACAGCCATTCACCGTCAAGGACTTTCCGGACTTTGATAATAGACAACTGATTTATACACGTTTCCTTACTTACACCAAAGATTGTGATAAGCTTCATAGAAAATATTTTTTTAAAATTATATTGTATATTATTTAGTTTTATTTTGTTTGCAGCATAAAAGTTATCGAGTCATTAAAATAATACAGGGTAATTTATTAGGAATGTCAAATCTTTAAATCGTGAATTCTAGACCTTAAAATATGATGATTTTGCCCAATATGCCTCATATAAATATTGATAGTTTCCGCATGAAAATCAAAGGGATGAAAATAAATGTAAGCAAAACGAAAGTGATGGTTTTTGAAAGAGAAGGAAGCATGACAAACTGTGGAGTTTCGATTGAGAGAGAAGGAATGGAACAAGTAAATGAATTTTGTGTACTTGGGTTCAAAGTTTACGAGAGATGGAAAGTATGACAGTGACATTGAGCGAAGGGTGTTGGCAGAAAGACAAATTAATGGGGCACTGGATAGCTTTATGAATAACCAGAAAGTGTCAAAAAAGGCACGTCTGGCTGTGCATAGAGGTGTGTTGGTTCCTACACTTATGTATGGTAGTGAATGTTGGGTTTGGTAGAAGAAGCATGAAAATAGGATTAATGCTGTGGGGATGAGTAGTCTAGGAAGTATAGCCGGAGTGACTCGGTTGGATAAAGTGAAGAATAGTGAGATAAGAGAACGCTGTGGTGTAAAAGAAGATGTGGTTACAAAGATAGATAAAGGAATGCCTAGATGGATTGGACACGTTGAAAGGATGGATGAAGGAAGATTGACGAAACAAATTTATAAAGCGAGTGTGAATGGACTAGTCGGTAGAGGTCGACCTTGGAGAACATATCTTAATCAGATCAACATTGTTTTGAGGAACGGCCAGGTCAAGAGTACCAACAACCGACGAGCATGTATGAGAGCACTGATGAAAGTAGAGGAAGCAAAAGATGTGTGTAAGAACCGTAGCAAGTGGAAGGAAGTGGTCTCTGCCTACCCCCTGGGAAAAAGGCGTGATTTAATGTATGTATGTAGCTTCCGAGTTACCGGGTTTAAATATGGATTTTAATTTACGCAATAATTTTTCATGTTTTACAATTTCTATTTGAAATTTGGCGTTTTTTGGAATAAGGATTGCCAATTTGTACTCTAATTTAGCATTGCTAATAGAGGACGCTAGTTACACTTGGTTATGTTTAGCGTCATCTGAAGGGAAGTTGCTAGCGATGGTCAATGTTATGGTTAATATGATGCACTGAAAATCAAAGGGATAAAAATAAATGTAAGCAAAATGAAAGTAATGTTTTTTGAAAGAGAAGAAAGCATGACAAACTGTGAAGTTTCAAATGAGGAAAAAAGAGTGGAACAAGTAAATGAATTTGTGTGCTTGAGTTCAAAGTTTACGGGAGATAAAAAGTATGACCGTGACATTGAGCGAAGGGTGTTGGCAGGAAAACAAATGAATGGAGCACTGCATGCTTTATAAAACAGACAGAAAGTGTCAAAAAAGGCACGTCTGTGTGTATAAAGGAGTGTTGGTTTATACGGGGGTGCTTTTAATACATCATTTAAAAGGTCTCTATTGTGTGTACAAAATTCTATTGTTTTTAAATTTATTCCAAAAATAACATCATTTGATTTAACATCCATAAGAAGTCTAATAGCAAAAGATTAGGTGATAGTGATGGCCATTATATGGATCCTTGTCTTTCTATCCACAGATTTGTAAAAATAAGGTCAAAGTACTACTAGATTTAGCTAACTTAAGAAGAAAAATACCTCTTGCAATTGGGTTGGTCACACCAAATAAGTTAAATAACGTTAAAAGACAGTTCTATTAAAGACTAGCTGTTGTAAGCGTGAAATTTAGTTTTATCTTAATATCTTTAAATGAGGATAAATTGTAGATTGTAGAAGGGGTCGTGAAGGCTATGCTGACTCTCAAGCACTTCTACCTATCAGATCTTTTGTGCATAACCCTTAATCGATATGAGGCTCGGGATTCTGAGACTTCGTACAAAGTTTATCAATTTCCTGGGAGCTAATTTCCTGACATAGGAGGGCTTTAAAAAATCCATTTCTCGAAACTTGCGCTGGGCATTCGCAAAGCAAAGGTTCTGCAGTTTCAGCGAAGTGCTTGCAGTAGCGGTAACTATCACTCTCTGTTTTGCCCATCTTTTTCAGGTAATACCTCAGAGGACAGTGTCCAGTGAGGAGTCCCGTCACTATTTTCAAGCCTTTTTAATCCAACTCGAGACTCTTACTAGCCTTTTCGCTTGTCTTTGTCCTGGTACTTGAAGCCAGTGAGATTTTATTTCATCTGTTTTCCAGCGTCGAACATCTTCTTTCAAGTGGGTCTTGAAGAGTCCACAGAAGGGTTTTGGGCCGGAAAATTGTGTATTTGGCCCTTCCTTTGCAAGGCAGTCTGCTTCCTCGTTGCCTCCAACTCACTTGTGACCTGGAACCCACATCAAAATGACCTGGTTGTTTGCTGCCAGTTGTCTCAGGGACTTTTTACAGTCCCAAGTCAGCTTAGACTCGCAAGTGTATGACTTCACAGCTTTAAGTGCTGCTTGGCTATCTAATAAAATATAGCCCTTCGGGAGAGGATAACTCGTGCCCCGACCATTACTCGTCAAATAGGGTCGTGCAAGACTAAAAAGTAATACAGAAGTAATGTTGAAAGATTTTTAAATGTACTGTCGTTACAGATAATTTAATTACTAATCATGTAGGTCCAGTAAATTCGTAGCACTCAAATGGATTATCCTTTTTAAAATAAATTTTTTTTCGTCTGGTAAGACGCTTCTTAATAATATTTTTGAGGCTTTCATGCGACTGTGCCTCGTAGATTATCTTTAATGAAATTAAAATCGATTCCTTTAAAAACAGGGGAGGAATTTTTCATGAAAATAATTTTAAAAATGTTTATTAATGATGTTTCAAATTAAAGCCTTCATGCATAATTATAACAAGAGCTTGGATTATTACGGCGTTTATCCTTAGCCAAGCTTAGTGATGTTTGCCCGACCAAATCCCTATATTATTTTCAGTAAATCTCCCTGGTTTATGAGGTTTCAGAACTTGCTGGCGAATAGTATAATTAATAACACTTTACCTCCAAAAGTCATTAAACCCAGTATGGAATAGAATTAATTTCGGTATGAAAACGGTTTTCATTAGAAATAAATTAAGAGTCCTAATGTAATAATTCCATAAAACGATTTTACTTAAAAGTTAAGAAAATTATCAGATCCCAACAGCGTGAAATTAAATTAAATTATTGTAATAGAACAAATATTCTATCAAAATAACTAAATTGTAGCAGATTTTTTTTGGTTGGTTGTGTTTTACATACATAAGTCACGCCTTTTTCCCGTAGGGGTAGGCAGAGACCACTTCCTTTCACTTGCTACGGTTCTTACACACATCTTTTGCTTCCTCTACTTTTATCAGTGCTTTCATACATGCTCGTCGGTTGTTGGTACTCTTGACCTGGTAAATTACAAGGTTTTAATTTCTATTTGGATTACACATTTATTCATTTTTTAGGTGGCTTTATTACTTGGTATTTCTGAGGCCAGTAGAATGAATGAGTTAGTCCGAATGACTTTAGACGATGTAGAAGACCTAAAATCTAAGCTTTTAATTAGCATACCTGATTTGAAGACCAACAAACCACGATCACTTGTAGTTAATCAGATGTACTTGAATCTTTATCGAAAGTATGTTTCGTTAAAACCAGAAAATATCAACAATGACCGATTATTCTTTAAATATCAAAGCGGAAAGGGTTGTAGACAAGCAATAGGAATACATCAATTTAGAAAAATGCCTAAAATAGTTGCTTTTCATTTGAACTTGGAAAATCCGACAGAATATACTGGTCACTGCTTTCGTCGGTATCATGCAACAATATTGGTTGACTCTGGTGCCGACATAACTAGTTTAAAGAGGCATGGCAGATGGAAATCATTAAACGTTGCTACAGGATATATTGAAGAATCTCTTAACACTAAGGTTGAGGTGGCAAATTAAATTTTCACAGTTTAAAATATTCTTCAAAATAACCCTACTACCTCGCATGTTGTCCAAAATGTTTCTTATAGTTCTAATAATGTTCCTCCAATTTTCAATAATTGTACTAACTGTCAAATAACTGTAAATATAACAAAATTTAAAATGTATTCTGCAATGCATTAAGCTTTTTAAAATATAAATTAATTCCTTATCAACAACGTGTTTTTAATCTTTTATGAAGAATTAATGGAGCAGTGATTTTGTATTTAAAGTGTACATTGACATCTTGACTGACCACATGGCCATGTAATTTTAATTTTGAATTTTAACGTTTGTTCAGCCTTTTACTTTTAAATGTGATGTTTTCAATTGTAACAACTCCTGTTACCTGGCAAGGAAGCACTGAAGATGACGAAAGTCGAAAGCGCTTTGCAATAAAAATTTTTTAAAATGTACACTTTAAATACAAAATCACTGCTTCATTAATTTTACTAAGTGTATTCAGCTTCACACATTCAATTTATGTAGAACACTAACAACTGTAAGAAAATATCATTTCCTTACAGTTAGGAAATCTTGACTTTTTCTTTAAGAAATTTTGTCTGCAATATTAAAAATTCCTAGCGATTTGTGGATTAGCATATTCCCCGTTGCTCAATATTACCCACTCTCAGCAAGTACTGAAGATGACTTAAGTGCCAAAAGCGCTATAGCTATATTAGAATAGCATATATGCTATTCTAATATAAAGTTGTTTATGCACAAAATAAAAGTTTTGTTTATATTTATCAATATATAATAAGCACAAAATAATAACAGATATAACTTGGACAAATACTATAAAATAAAAAAGTTAAATTCGCTATTAACAGTTACTAATTTGTTGGTAATTCAATTAAAAATGGATGGTTTAAAGCTTCTAAGGCAGTTATTCTCTTGTTTGGATTGAATGCAAGCAATTTCTGAAACAACAGATACATGTTACTACATTATTAAACTACAATTATATTTATTAAAAACAAAAAAATTAATGTACTCATTTTCTATTTTATTTGAAAGGTATAATGTCAATTCAAAGACATTAATTTAAGTTTTTTAAATCTTAAAATCGGGGAATAATGAATAGTTTTAAAAAACCTTAATAAACTAAAAATTAAATTAAATTTTATGAAAATTTGAAATTTTCGTTTAAATTAATATTTATTTAGATGTAAATTCTCACCTTAACTAAATCCAGTGCTAGTACAGTCATGCCTTGACATAGATAATTTATTATCACTTGGTTTTTGGTTTTAAAAGAACTCAATTTTATAAAAACATCTTTAGGCCAATCTTCTTCGGTAGGTTTACCAATTATTCTACAAAACGTAACATTTTAAAATACAATCAGTCATTAATTAATGTTCTAGAACAGCGTTTCACAAAGTGTGGGTCACAGAAAAATTCTGCTGGGTCGCGGCAAAAATTATAAAACACAAAAAAAATTTATTTTACACATTATTTCTTTTATATTGGTTAATCACTAGAAACAACGACTTTCAAAAGATAATTTTCAATCTTTTGAAACATAACATAAATTTACTGAAATCCATTCAAACCACGATAAAGAAGATTTACATCTTGAAACACTATCAGTTTCACTTCAAGAACATCTTTTTGGTTGCGCTGTCAAAAGGAATATCCAAGCGTAAGCGAAAAGGCGATAAAATAATGCCTTTTGTCACCACTTATACGTGTGCGTTCTCAACCTCGGAGATTTTAAAAATAAGTATCGAAACAGATTGGATGTCGAACCTAATTAAAGAATAAAATTAACATTATTACTTCCTAATTTAAAATTGTGATGTAATGACAAACAACATCATCCTTCGCCACAAGGACAAAATATGTAAAACACAGTTTACTTCATTTACTTAAGTTTTAAATAAAGATAATTTTTTTTTAATTACTTGATGACTGGTGCAAGGCCGTTATCGGGCCGCTTTACAAGGGAAAAGGTTCGCAGCAGGACTGTAAGAACTACCGAGGTATTAGTTTACTCAGCATAGTCGACAAACTATGTGCAAAGATATTGATTAAAAGAATAACGAATGAAACTGAGAAGATGATATGGGATGTGCCAGCAGGTTTTAGAAGGGAAAGGAGATGTACGGATCAGGTCTTTTCATTACGAGGTATAGTTGAAAAATTCTTGGCTAGAAGTCAGAAGGTCTATTGCGCTTTTATAGACTTGGAAAAGGCGAATGACGGAGGGGTGAGGAGTGAATTGTGGTCGACATTATCTATGTATGGGGTGAGCGGTAGTTTAATACGAGCACTGAAATCACTATATAAGGATTCCTCTGTATATGTCAGGATAAACGGAGCTTGTACGGACTGGTTTAACATCGAAAGAGAGTGCGTATGGATTGAAAATAATTAATTTGATCGTCAAATGCCTTCTTCACGCCAATGATCAAGTCATATTAGCGTCATCTGAAGAGGAGTTGCAGGCGATGGTTATAGTTATGCATAATGCCCTGAAAATCAAAGGGATGAAAATAAATGTAAGCAAAACGAAAGTAATGGTTTTGGAAAGAGAAGAAAGCATGACAAACTGTGAAGTTTCGATTGAGGAAGAAAAAGTAAATAAATTTGTGTACTTGGGTTCAAAGTTTATGAGCGATGGAAAGTATGACAGTGACATTGAGCGAAGGGTGTTGGCAGGAAAATAGATAAATGGGGCACTGCACAGCTTTATAAACAGCCATAAAGTGGCTTCCTTCACTTATGTATGGTAGTGAATGTTGAGTTTGGTAAAAGAAGCATGAAAATAGGATTATTGCTGTGGAGATGAGTAGTTTAAGAAGTATAGCCAGAGTGACTTGGTTGGATAAATTAAAAAATAGTGAGATAAGGGAACGCTGTGGTGTAAAAAAAAGATGTAGTTACAAAGATAGATAAAGAAATGCTTAGATGGTTTGGACACGTAGAAAGGATGGATAAAGAAAGATTGACGAGTGTAAATGGACAAGTTGGTAGAGGTCGACCTCGGTGAACATATCTCGATCAGATCAACATTGTTTTGAAGAAAGGCCAGGTCAAGAGTACCAAAAACCGACGAGCATGCATGAGAGCCTTGATGAAAGTAGAGGAATCAAAAGATGTGTGTAAGAACCGTAGCAAGTGGAAGGAAGTGGTCTCTGCCTACCACTACCGGAAAAAGGCGTGACTATATGTATGTATGTATAATAACTTATGTAATAATTATTTTACAATTTTTGCGTATGAAATAAACACACAAACAACTTATTTTTTAATAAAAAATAAAATTTGTTTTTAATGTTTTTTTTTCATAAGGTGGGTCGCGAAACATTTTAAAACCTCGTACCGGGTCGTGGTCAAAAAAGTTTGGGAAACACTGTTCTAGAAATACAGTGCTTTCATTTTTAAACCTGCCTGTCAAAATAACTTTTGATTTTGCTCAAACACAAAAAACGTCAAATTTTTAATTAAGGTGGAGGTTAAAAATGTTATGCTGCTGTTTCCAAGTGGCACCCTTTAACATTCGCCACCTATTCTAGATGTCCAATAAGGAATCAATTTACTTACTTCCGAAGACATGTTACCTTTTTTGACATTTTTTGTCTTTTTTTTGAGAATAGGTTATATTATTGCCTAGAAAATAGCGAAGCACACTTGGAACAGTTTCTATAAACACATTTGAAGAGCTGTTTTTAATTAACCATATTTTAGTTTCTGTTCTAATATTGCTATGTTTATTGTTATTAGCAAAATAAGTGTGGGTTTATACAGCAAATAAGATAAAATGAAAAAATAAGTTAAAAAATAGACCTCTTTATACAGATAAAGTTTGGGTAAAATAAAAAAATTGGTTGTCTGTAAAGTCGGTTTACGGACGATAATTTTACTTGAAAACATTGATGAAAAATTGCATACTTTTATGAATTGAATTGAATTGTTATCACTGAATTATCATTATTTTGTATAACACAAAGAAGGAGTTAATTGAAAATTACAAATTTTTTGCAGCAATTGTTGTAATAAACAATGGAAACCACATTAACTTTTCACTTCTCTTTATAAACAGTTTACGTGTAGGTTATGTGCTGTCGCATAGACCGATAAAGTGAAAGAGAGATAGATGCGTCACAAGTCGAACGCTTGGGCCGATCGTGCACTCTCTCTTGCACGCTCGGCTCAGGCGGAACGTGACAATAAGTCATGCTTTTTCATTTATTTAAAAGACGTTATCACGTCAAAAATAAGTTAAGAAATAAGACGAAAAAATACCCTGTTTATACAGATAAATTAAATTATATAAGAATTAAGAATCGGCCAATAAAATCACGCCTTTTTTGACAATGACGTTTGTTTTCATTGCCATCATTCTTTAATTTGTTTTCTGTAATTCGAAAATATATAACTGTATTAAGATTTTAACTCGAAACTATTATTTAATACAAAAAAACTAATGAAAATACAAAAACTTTTAGGTTAGAACGAAATTTAAAAGAAAGATGAAGGTTAGTATAAAATAGAACAGCACAAAAGGAGTGTTTATGATACAAAACAATTTTGTCCAGTCATGCGCACATTCATTTTTAAATAAAATAAGATGAGAGTTGAAAGTTAATCTTATCTTATTTCTTATTTGTTATTTTATTTCAGTAGGTGTATAGACGTTCCCATTGATTTACGTATGTTTTCATTTTATGTTAAAATGTTAAAGAAGAGGTGGGGGATGTTAAAGAGGTGCCACTTGAAAACAGCAGAATAACATTTTTAAACCTCCTCTTGATGTTTAATTCGGTGTGTTTTTTGTTTTTCTTATATTTACGCAAACCCGAAAGTTATTTAAACTGGCTGGTTTTGAAATAAAAGCACTTAAATAAAAGTATTTACCTGAAAATTTTGTTCAGCTGATCGAGTTGAGATCTACATGTAAAAAGAGGTGTTAATGTGTAAAGTTCTACGATAATGCAACCCACCGACCAAATATCGATCGGGGTGGAATATGGAACCCCTAATAGAATTTCTGGTGCTCTATACCAGAAAGATGCCACCTAAAAAAATATGTTGTTAAAAATAAATCCAAAGAAAAGAAATAAAAAAAAACTTACGCGAGGAGATAATTTCATTTCAGCGTCATAGTTCCTCGCTAATCCAAAATCTGCCAACTTAATGTGTCCATTATGTGTAACGAGTAAATTTTGAGGTTTCAAATCTCTGTGCATCACTCTATTCCTGTGTAAAAAATCGACTCCATTGAGTATCTCTGTAGACAAATTTCTGATGTGTAACGTGCTAAAGCCCATCGGATTTCTTTCTATGTATTTCGCTAAATCTTGTGTTATATATTCAAGGACCTACAATAATCAATATATGCAGGGTGTTTTTAAATTTAGGTGATTGCCCGTATGAAGTTTTGATAGATCTTTCCCATAACAAAATTTCCTCGGCGCACTCCCTACTGAGATACCTTACTTTACCAATAGTCGCTACAGCCCGATGTGGGCCTTGGCCTCCTCCTCAATTCGCCTACAAGCAATGCGGTCCTAAACTTTGGTTCCCCAGCCGCATATCCGCATTGCCCTAAGGTCACCCAGTACTTGGTCCAACCATTTGAGCCGTGGTCTTCTTTTTTTCCTGGTAGCATAGATTTTAATGTTTAGAATTTTCTTTGGCATCCTGGCGTCTTTCATTATTTGGACTTCTTCTGATTAATTTACGTTTGAACCCTCTTATCTTCTCCTGATCTTGTACCGTGAGTATCCAATTTTCACTCCCATAGGTTATTACTGGTCGAACTAATGTCTTGTAAATTTTTAGCTTTGTCTTTCTTGTAATCAGTTTGCTTTTTGGAAGTTTTAAGTTGGCAAAGTAGGCCCGGTTGCCTCTCTGGAGTATTTCATTAATGGCGGTGCTGGTTTTTCCCTCGTTGCTGACTATCTCCCAGAGATACGTGAATTGTGTTACTCCCTTGAATTTTACGCTTTTTATTTGAAGGTCTTGAACTGTTCCCCCGTTCTTCTGAGGCTGACACTTTTATGTAGACTGTTTTCTGTATATTGACGCAAAGTCCCAGTTCTATTCCGTTTTTTTCTATTTCCCTGTAAACTTCAATTAGGCGGTCCTTTGTTCTGGCGATGATTGCCACGTCACTCATTTGAGTGGATTTGTTGAAAATGGTTCCTCTCTGGTCAATAGGCCGTATTGCTTTATGCAGAGCTATGATGAATAGTGTTGTAGAGAGTCCATCGCCTTGCTTAACTCCTGATGATATGTCAAATGGATCGCTCAGATTGTTATCAATTTTTACCTTTGCTCTTGTGTTGGTCATGGTCATCATAGCTAGGTTGATAAGTTTAGGTGTTATGCCAAGATCTTTGAGTGCGTCCCTTCCGAGATATCACGCCCAAAAGGTGGTGAGTAAAATTATGTTTTAATTTTTTTCTCGAATTTAAGTAAATATAGAAACATGAAATTTTGTAATTATAGTACACTAGCAAAGGACTAACCACCGGGATTTATTCAACGTTCCTGTTACATTATAAGGTGGTGAATTTAGCATTCCATATCTTATCTAATCTTATCTTATCTTCATATCTAATATTACTTAAAATTCCTGTAAATTTAAAACATTTCCCAATCTTTAGTTTTTTCTTAGAATCAATAGATTCAGTAAAAAAAAGTAAAACACAATTATGGGGGGCAAATTAATTTGGCCATATATTCTGCCTCGATATTTTTCTTCTTCTTCCGCTGCTATCCATTAATGGATGTTTTTTCGTCTATTTTTCCTTCTATTAATAGTTAAAGCAAATGGTATCTTTCGTTGCGTAATACATGTCACAGGTACGCTGTTTTTCTGCGTTTTATCGAGCCCAGCAATTCGCGTTCTCTTCCTATCGTCCTTAAAATTTTCTCGTTGAATTTTCTTACTTTCCATGGGACTTTCAAGAATGCTTTCAGCCTATTTATTGTGCTAACCTTTAATGTCCAGCCTTCCATACCATACAACACTACGGACCATACGTAACATTTTTTGAATCTTATTCTAAGATTGAGGTCAAAGTCAGAGTTCGTGAAGACGTTTTTGAATCTCAGGAATGAGCTCCTCGCTTTTTCTATCCGGCATTTGATTTCTATGCCTGAAGACCAGTCTTCACATAACCAAATCTCCAGATAGTTAAACTTTTTTACTCGTTCTATGTCTTTACTATCGTATGAGAGTTTCGCATTCTGTAACTCATCCTATTTGTGGGTGATTACTAGGAATTTTGTCTTTTTTATGTAAATGTTCATTTTAATAAATCGCATTCCAACTATGTCCAGGAGCCTTTGGAGGTCATTAATATTATCTACCTCAATCATTAAATAAAATTGCTTACACCAGTTTTCTCGCAAATGGTTCTCCCTGAACTACTTGAGGACATCCCACTAAATATTAGACAGAACATGTGGTTCATGCACGATGGTGCTCCAGTAAACTTAAGTCAGACTTCTAGGCAATACTTAGATGCAACTTATCTTAACCGTTGAATTGGTCTAGAAGGGCCGCAACACTAGCCTACTCTTCTTCTTTATTTTTGACTTTAGGCAAATAGCCTGTTTATTCTTCGTCAACTTGCCTATTGCTTTGAATTCAGGTTGTTGCTCTATCTCTTTCGAGGACGCCCTACACTCCTGCGCCTCCGTGGTGATTAATCACGAAAAAAATTTACTATTCTTCTGTCGTCCATCCTATTTATGTGTTTTACCAGTAATTCTGCGGAGTACTTTTATTTCAGTTGTTTCTAATTAGTGGTTTAGTTTTCGATGTTTCTGTTCTAGTTTCTGCTGTATATGTTATGATAGGTCTTACTGTTGTTTTGTAGATTCTGGTCTTCGCCTCAATTCCTATGTGTTTATTGTCCCATATTGTACTATTCAAATACCCTGTTTTTCTTGTTGATTTTGTTGTTTATTTCTTTACTTTTGCCTTAACATCGCCAAAGTCCGAGAGTTCCATGCCAAGACACTTAAATTTCATTTCCTGCTTAATAACTTCTCCATCTATCTCCAGTTTACAACTCAATGGATGTTGTTATACACTTTGTTGTGTGAGATATTATCATGTTAAGAGATTTAGCTGTACAGTTAGATAAGTGTAGGAGTCTTTGTAAGTCTTTCCATTTAATATTCTCCCAATAAGCGACTAGCCTCCTCGATCTCCATAATTAAATCCATGTGATTTCTGGTTCTGGGGTTAACTTAAATAGTTTACAACACACAATACTTGATATCAACTAATTCAAGAATGGTATTCAAATAGTGTGTGATACTTTAAAAAATACGCCTGAAATATTTGAACGTGTTTGACGATCGATGAGAAGTAGAACAAGTTCATGTATTTTGGCTGGGGCTGGTAATTTCCAAAATTTATTATGAATCGTATTTTATTTTCTCATTTTCCATCTTTGCTGTTTTCCACTCTCAATACGTAATTTATTATTTTAAAGAATAAAAATCATGTTATTGTATTTTATTTGTTTTCACCGAATCTATTAATTCCAAGAAAAACTTTAAGATTAGGAAATGTTTTTAAATAAACAGGGATTTTAAGAAATATTTTTATTTTACAAAACTAAATCTTGAAAAAAAAATTTGTTAATAAATAACGTAAGGGATGTTGTTTTTAACCCATTATAATCTATTAGAAATATTGAAAAAATACCTGTGGTTAGTCCTTTACAAGTGCACGGAAATTACAAATTTTCAGGTTCCTATCTTTTCTGAAATTTGAGTAAAAAAATTAAAACTTAATTTTACTTACCATCTTTAAGGAGTGATATCTCGGATAAGGAGGGCTGAAGAAATATTGTTATGGGATATATCAATCAAAAATTTTTACGGGCAGTCACCTGAATTTTTTCGCATGAATTTAGAAACACCCTGTTTATTTAGAAAAGAGTAAAAATTAAGTGAAAAAATCATTAATATTATTAATATGACATGAAATTTATTTTAAAAATCAATTGAAGTTTTCAGACGGTTTCAATAAAAATTGCTTATTAGATTTATGTTTAAGTGAAATTTTATTTGTGATCACTTGTCATCTATTTAAGGACTGATGAAAAATATTATTAAAATACTTAAAGTAGATTATAATTTACCAAATACGTAGTCAGTTCTCCGTCAATTTCCGGTTTATGGCATACATCCAAAAGACGTACAATATTGGGATGTTCAAATGTATTTAGGTAACGAAGTATTGAAATTTCTCTGAAAATATTCGTTGAAACACAAACATTCATTCTTTTTAAAGCTACAATATTTCCTGTTTCCTCGTCCTTCGCTTTGTACACAGATCCATAAGTTCCTAAATTTATAATAGAATTAATAATATTCCTGTTTACACACAACCAACAATCCTACAGACTTTCAAACTTTTATGTAAAACAAATATGTTGTACATTAAAGGCTACGCCATACACTTAGTTTTAGAAAATACAATATAACTTCTAACACAAAAATCATAGACGAATAAAATATTTAAATGGTTAATACAAATTTAAGGTCACTCTTACATGGGTTCCTGCGCACATGGGGATAAATGGCAACGAGGTAGCCGATGAACTGGTAAGAAATGGGACCCTGGTGGAACCAAGAAGCCAGTTGGTCGGAATGCCAATTGCCGAAGCGAAACAGGAGTTAAAACTAATCGTTGAGCAAGAACATATTACGCAAATACTAGCTGCAGAACATCACGAGACCTCTCCAGAAGGGGGCAGACGCACTCTGGATACTAAATTGGAGTAGGTTAAGCAGCACGCTTGGCCTGATCACTGGCTACGTCGCACTAATGGCGCGCCTCTTTAAACTCAAGCTGGTGGCTGAGAAAAACTGCCGGCTATGCATCGAAAAGAAAGAGAGCAGCATGCACATTCTGTGTGCTGCCCAATACTAGCAGTGTACAGGTACCAATCTTGGGGCCGCATGATAATGGATCAAAGTGATCTAAATGAGACAGGGTCAATAGAAATCCTGCGGTTTGCCAAAACTAGCGGATTGGAATTCTGATGCCCTCAAGACACAGCGATTGTCACAGAGGATCAAAGATCTAGGTGACATAGGTGCCCATATCAATGGCCCAACCACAAAAATGCAATGTAATGTAACACATTTAATGTTTGTTATGGTGTTTTTTTTAATGCTTACCATATGCACGTAATTGTAAAGTTAAAATTTTAAATTTAACATTTTTTGGTTTAAAATTTATTTTGGTTGCAGATTAAATTTTAAGTATTCTGTTTATATGTTTTTGTTATCATAAAAATAAAATAAACTTCGCTGCGAAATAAACGCATATTTTGTAATGCATAAATAATTCTTCTATTAACTTTTGCAAAATATCTATTCAGGTTAGGTGCCACATTATGTGAGTAATGCTTTAATGCTAACTGAGCTCAGATAAGTCATCAAAATTCGGTTGCCCTAGTATGGAAATCCGTTTTTTGCCTAGTGCAGGGCAGTGGCAGAAAAGATGTACCATTGTTTCCTTCTTTTCCTCTTCGTGACAGCTTCTAGAGAAGTCGTGTCGTAGCTCTGCGATTCCCATGCGCCGTGTATAGGATCCACCTGCCCAGTGTCCTGTTATGGCCACTATCGCATTTCCAATGGACTCTCTGGATAGAGTTAAAACCTGGTATGTCCCTGTGTCCGGGTACCCAGACAATGTGAACTCTAACTTAGCTGCTAGCTTATTCAGAGCTGCTCGGCATTGCACCGATGCACTAGAGATCAAGTAGAGTGGCTTCATTGATTTGATAGCAGCCTGGCTGTCGCAAAGAATTGATATCTCGCTGAACTTTTGTTCATTGCAGAACCATCGCTAAAATGTCTACAGATTTTTATCAGAATATCTTTTTCTAATATTTTACAAAAACTGCAGAAAAAAATGGAAAAAAAGAAGTCATGAAAAGAAATCCTTTAAAACTTAATAAGATAACATGAACATTTATTAACCATAGGTGTACTTTCAAATACTTGCTGAAATACATTTTTGTTTTTAAAACTATATGCGTTATTTTTGCGGCAAAGTTATAACATGCAATAAAAAAATTATCGTGAATAATACTAAATTTAGCACTATAAGACAGTCCTAAAAAAATTATAATGTAATATCTTTCATTTGAAAGAAGGTAGTATGAGGGTGGAGGAAGAAAAATAAGTAACCTGAGGTATGCGGACGAGTAAAGAATATGGTTTAAAAATCAACAAAACAAAAACCAAAGTAATGATCATCGATTGATCTAATGACTCAATTAATATCAAATATCGAGATATGCTGTGATGGACAAGTTTGTATACCTGGGATTGTTGATAACCAGAGATGGAGGCTGTTTAGGTGAAATAAAAAGAAGAATTGCCAGATCAGCAATAGCCAAACTAATAAAAATATGGAGGGATCAAACCATTACAAAAACAGTGAAAGTAATGCTGGCCAATTCCTTGATCTTCCCAATTGCTGTTTACTCCACTGAAACATGGACACTAAAGAAAACAGATCGAAAAGAAATTGAAGCCTTACTTTGGCCACATAGCTAAAAGGACAGGTGAGATGAAAAACCTCGTGACCGAGGGACAGATTGAGGAAAAAATACCTGGAGGACGGTGGACCGAGAAATTAAAAGATATGACCGGACCCTTAATGCACGAGGCAATACATCTAGCACAAGATAGAAACAACAAATTCAAACACATACCTAAAATAGTATCACTACGCCCTTCCGAGGGTAAAAATACTGAGAAAAAAAAGTATAAGTGTGTTTTCAAAATTTTGTAAATCAGAGGAAATAACAAAGATCTTTTTTAGTAAAAATTTGTTGGTACGTAGTTATAATTTGTTTTTTGATTATTTATTAATGTGTTTAAGTAAATTGATAGGCATTTAAATAATTACGTTAGCATTTTTTAAGTCTGTAGCATTGTATTAAAAAAGTTTTATTCTTTACCAACAAATATATATATATATATATATATATATATATATATATATATATATATATATATATATATATATATATATGCGTATATATGCGTAGTCTTCGCATTGAAAATCCCAAGTGAGATCTTGGCAAAACGTTTGCCAAAAACCAAACGGTTTTTAACTAACAAAAGGATGCAATTCCGGATCGATATTACATCACATTTCACCATTCGTTAATCACTACGCTTAAACATATTATTATATTACCAAAAATTTGAAACTTGAATGATATAATGTGATCAGTTGCCTATAAATACGTTTATGTTTATGTGTGTTATCTTTACAAAGTATATTTAATTTGTATAAATGCTATTGCGTCATTTTAATTTAACAGACTTACCTCTTCCTATTTTGGCGAGTAGGGTATAGGTACGTCTGCTTTCAGATTCCATTTTAATTTCTTAATCAAGCTGAAATTTAAAATAATGTAATAATGACCAAAGCATTGTCTTAGCTCGATAATTCATTAATGTAATATATGTTTCTATATACTTAAAAAGATTAATTGTGCAATTCGACTGGTTAACAGCGGTAGCAGGTATTTGCCCTTTTATACTTTTACAGAAATAGTAAAATCAAAGAGTACCCCACCCGAAATAAAAAGCAAAATAACTGGCTCCTGCCAAATTCCCTTTTTGTGTACGCATGTCTAAACAACGCCATTTTTATAATAAGATATTTGTCACTTGTCATCGATCATCATAAACGTCGACGCGTACAAGTACAAGCTGCTGAATTTTTTCAAGGAAGTGTTTTGAATTTTAATTCTAATTTTATAAGTCTTGTTGCAATTTTAAATGGGCAATAAAAGTTTGAATACATATTTAATGACTGTCACTTAATTAAAGCTTTTAGAAACAATTTAATTGGTAATGTTTTTTTTTATTATGATGAAAAAACATCTTGGATATTTAAAAAGTTTTTACGAGCATGACAAAAACAATTTTTCAGATGTGCTCCTAAACTTACAAACTCACATAAATTCAACGAGTTTTGAAAAAATGCGTGTTAAACTTACAACTCAATTATTGAGTAATATCCACTGTTTCAAGCGCAATGAATACGTTTGTTCGTTTAGGAATACTTTCACAAAGTGCCATAGGAACCATAGAAATTATTGAAAAGTTTGATATGCTGAATTCAGTGGACATGAAAAATTCAAATCCATATAAAACTGTTTTAAAAGGAACTGTTTTTTAATTAAATTTTTTTGACAAAATGGTAGAATTTAATTCAAAACTAAAATTCTTCGATAAAAATGATAAAGATGTTACTTCCAGATCAAGGTGCAAAAAGTGTTAAGTCCTACAGTAAATTTGAATCTTTGGAGTTGACTCTCCCTAAATAATTTTAAATATTTACGTTGTAGTACAATTAATTAATTAATTGTCTTCAAAACTTTTTTGTTCTATTAGACAACAAAGTGGTAATTCAAATAACCCAACTGCTATAAAATTTCAAAGAGCATTCAAAAAATTATATTTCCATACTTTTTTATAGTCTAACAATAGGAATTGAAGAAATGGTTGAATTATTATTAAATTTAACATCTTTGCAGTGTAAAGAAAAACCAATTCAACCTTAGCCACCAAAAGCCAGTATATCAATAAAAGCCATATCACTTCCAGCTACCGATTATCGTCAAGAACGAGCCATTTTTTGAAATTCTTTTAACTATGTGGATATTTTATTAAAAAATGTTTAAATGTTTATAAGGCATATACTACTATAACCAATACTTTCAGAGTTTAGGAATTTCAAAGAAAAAGTTTGCGAAGTATGTATAAAAATTATAAATTTTATTTACTACTTCATTTAAAAATATTTTATCAGAAAAGCATATTTCAAATTTATTGATAAGAAAGATGCAAAAAATAGAATTTAATCATGTGTGATTTATTTCCTTTGCAATGTCATTAAATTATTTATAAGATTAAAAATATTTTACTGCCTTAAATATTGTACGAGGATAGTTCGCGAATTGTTGTCTCTAACATAAAAGCAAACACGTGAGAAGAATTAAACTAATTTGTTTTTTCAACATAGTCACTTGGTATATCGGTGTTAAAGTGTTTTAAACCCTTTTGAAAAAAATTCAGAACTTTGAGTCTTCAGCCATTTACCTACCGTCGAAATCACTTTAAAACGGATTCAACGAAGATATTTTTTTAGTTTTGGGAATAGATGGTAGTCGCTGAGGGCTAAATATAATAAGAGGGTTGTTTAACAAATCCCGCATTGTAAATGGCAGTACTTTTGGTATTACATTCACATAATATTCACCTGTTATGATGCACCCCCGCAGTAAATAATTTACGAAAATAACACCTGCAAAATCCCAAAAAACTGTGGCCATGATCTTACCAGCTGATGGGGCAACACGAAATTTTCGAGTGGGAGGGGAACCCCTATGCTGCCGTTCCATGCTTGTTTTTTGGATTCTGGATCAAAGTGATGAACCCATGTTTCGCTTAAATTTATTGGAATTCCTGCTAATGACCTTCAAATTTGTCTCCGCTGCAACCTGGCGAACACGCTTCTGGTCTGCCGTCAGCATTCGTGCAAAGAGTTTTTTGAGACCCAATGCCTGATGTAAAATTTTTTCAACGCCTTTAACAAAAAACCTGCATGTCTGTGCTATAGCTTTAACTGTTATTCTTCTGTCGTTTAACACCAGGTCATGGACTAAATTCAATTTTTTTTCTGTCATCACAGTTTTGGGGTTTTGAGTTTTATGTTGACAGGACTCCCTTACCAGTTTGAAATCTCAAGTTCTTGATCACCTGGTACGAAGGGGCAGAGTCACCCATTACTTCTACCATGTCCTTATAAATTTCTTGCGGTGTTAAACCCTTTTTACAGAGGTACTTTATCGCACCTCTTATCTCAATTTTGTCCATTTTTTTTAAATCACGCATACCTCAATGGAAAAAACTAAATATATACAATACAATAAGCTTTTGCCTGACACTTTATTTGAATTTTTTATTCAACGCCAACTATGTTAGGGACAACAATGTTTCTTGGATTTAGATAGATAGAGAAACTATGATTTTTATTTTAATATCTACCATATCCTCCGTCCTGCTTTTTAATACATTAATTAAAAGTTATACTTATTATTTTTTTTATATTATTATTACAGTGTTCCAGTTTTTGTGTCGCAACATACTTAAAAAATGAAACACTTGATGTTTTTATTTTATAAAAGTGTAAATAACATCTGCTTACATTTTAATAACTGGTGTGAAATTATTGATCTTATACCTCATACTTCCAAAACAGAATGTATTTAAATTAAAATGTTTTTTGTTAATGAAAAATGAAACGCCTAATCTGCATGTAAATATGAAAGTTGTTATAATATTTGAATATTTTTTTTAGTGTATTTACTAAGCTATCTGTCAACGTCAGTCAGTCAAGAACATAAATTTTTGTACGTAACATCGAAAGAATTTTTTCAGCTTTTACTTCTTATTTTGGGTAGGGTATTCTTTGGTAAAATTGAGCTATAGAAATTATTATTTGAGAAGTATAGCTGAAGTGACTCGGTTGAATAAAGTAAAGAATAGTGAGATAAGAGAACGCTGTGGCGTAAAAGAATATGTGGTTACAAAGATAAATAAAGGAATGCTCAGATGGTTTGGACACTTAAAAAGGATGGATAAAGGAAGATTGACGAAACAAATTTTATAAGACGAGTGTGAATGGACAAGTCGGTAGAGGTCGACCTCGGCGATCATATCTCGATCAGATCAACATTGTTTTTAAGAAAGGCCAGGTAAAGAGTACCAACAACCGACGAGCATGTATGAGAGCACTGATGTAAGCAGAAAAAACAATAGATGTGTGTAAGAACCGTAGCAAGTGGAAGGAAGTGATCTCTGCCCACCCCTACGGGAAAATGGCGTGACTATATGTTTGTTTGTATGTAATTATTATTTTCAAAATTAGATGGTTCAGTTACTTAAATTTTATTAATTATGTTTAGTCTTATACTGTGTAATGAGAAACCACTAGTTACTGACTGATAGTGCATTATAAAAACGAGAACAAAGTAATAAAGAGATTCTAAACAGTGGTATATAACTGTAAATGTTTTACACTACATTTCAAAATGAGATAAAATTCAAAACATGATAGCAGTTATTTAACAGTTCATATTAAAAGCAAAATATTAGTTTAAAATGCAAATTTAATACAACTAATGTAGTTAAAAATTCAGTACCCACGAACAAACACAATAATATGATACAAAATTAGTCTTAACTACATAGATTAAAAATTAAAAAACTGCTAACGTATATTTCAAAGGTGGAATATAATTCTAAAGTAAACTTACCTGTTAGGTACCTAAATAATTCAACTCAATCGTGCTTACAAAACTCTTAAAAGTGTTTAAAATGTATTAAAACCGAAATAACAAACTTTCTTAAACTTCGTAGGAACACAGAGAAAATGCTGATACCATTGTAAGAAACATTTAAAATGATTACAGTTTATGTTGTCAGGGGTTTTTATATTAACCCATCGAGTCTCGCAAAAGACAAGATCATTTGATTGTAATTAGTAGACTGATCACCCGATTGTAAAGTTATTTTTCAAAAATGTACATTTAATTGTTAAAATTATTTGATTACGTATCACTACCTCTTTTCATTAGATATTTATTTAACTAATAGTCGTAAAGTACTTACCCATTTAATGATCTGTATATGTTTACCAATGCAAATGAATCATCAGTTAAGTTTTACTTGTTCTTATCGCTATAGCTTTCCATAAATATACAGGGTGTTTCAAAAAAAGGTGACCCTGTCTCTAGGATAAGTAGAAAACTGATAATAATTGGTGTTTGCCTTTAAAAAAATTTCGTAACGCCATCCGCATTCAAGATAAAGGACGTTGAAGAAAAAAATGTATATATGTATATACGAACATTTTTTACTAAGCAAAACCCAAATATTATTTTTTTGGTTTTCTATCTATCTAGACAGGATCACCTTTTTTTAAAACATCTTTTATAGAATTTATAAAAGGCAATATCAAAATTGCAATCGAAGTACTACAAACATTTTTGTTCAAATAAAAAACTGAATTTTGGCATTAAAATTTTTAGTTCCCTCCGAAATTTCGAACATAACTAATTTCGAGAATATACAAATATTTATACAGTAATATGTTTGCTTAAAGTATTATACTTTAGAAGCAATGCTGGAAAAAATTAAATCATACAAATGTATGTCCATCTTTAGTATTTTCGGTATTTTATTTGGTATTGATAAAGAGTAATAAAATACTGTCACGAGGCTGCTCCATGGGCGTACCTACCTGCCTGTATATCTTAGCCAAAATCGTACCATTTATATATTTTAGAATTAGTGAAATGGTATTTTTAAGTAATAAATTACTAATAAAGTTACTTATTTTATTGTATAAGTATACAGCAGGTGCACTATTTTGACGAAACTTGGCCAAACGAAGGTTATACAGTGGAAAAGAAAACATCTTCTCACCAAACCTTTTTAAATGGTCTGTCTACAGGGATAAATTAGACCTACTTATCTACTCTGTAACCTCTACAACTCTGGGTGGGTGTTTACCTTGAGGGCATCAAATCTGGGGCTTATTTATATAAACTCGTTACTTTAAAAAACCTTACAGAAATAAGTATGGGATGGTAAATACAGCCAAAACATGATATCCAACGGCCTGGAAACGCCGGCGCCGGCTTTAAGATGCACATTGTGTCACGTGCCATTTTTTTTGTTTTATGTCAAATGTCTTTTTATATATATATATATATATATATATATATATATATATATATATATATATATATATATATATATATATATAGAAGCCTTTATTAACAATTAATTATAAAACTTTTATTATCGTTTGCACATTTACTCAACAATACATTAAAAATATTAATTTTAAATATGTCAATATTTTTTGCAGGGTAATCCAATTTTCGCACCCCATATGTAACACCATAATGTTGTTTGGCATAATAGTATGTCTTACAGCAGTGTTTCTTCTCGGTTTGGACGGGAGATTTGTTGCATCCGAAGCCTATCCCATGATTTGCCAAACAAGATCCTGGCTGCTTTCCCTTGGATTCACTTTATCTTTCGGTGCCATGTTTAGTAAAGTTTGGCGTGTCCACCGATTCACCACCAAAGCAAAAAGTGACCCCAAAGTCAGAATGGTAAGCGAATGTGATTCTTTTTAAATACAATTGGAGCTTATTTTAACACGTTGAGTAACAGGAACTAGTGCCCCCTAGTGATGTTTTATTGCTATCCGGTAATGGGTGAGCATGCCATTGACCAATAAACTTTAGAAATTACCAAAATGAGTAATTACTGTATTTTTTTTTAATATTATAATTTGACCGAAATTACAGGATTCTTGAAAGTATGCGAGTCATTTTAGGACTAATTACGTAAACTACTATTTTTTACTGTAACATTAACATTAACATTTCGTAACATAAGTAACTCTTTTAGTTAAACCAAAACAGAAATATTTTTGAAGACTATGTGTTTGTATCCTATGACGATTCCACTAATACGAGTACAGACACTGCTGCTGCCAGCACGAAAGTAGAACGAATCCCGCTTGGAAAAATTTGGATAAAAATTTGCTTTCTATTACAGATGCAGAATCAAGTCCAATGGTGAAAAATTTTGATATTAATTTTATTAAATTATTTATTTAATTTTGAAATAAAATTAATTGTTTAATGGTCTTTAATATCATAAAAAATAAATATTTTAGTAAGAAATCATGTTTTTACACTACTTTTTATGGCGTCAAAATAAATAAGTAAAGTGTCTTATATATGGCAACTCTACTGTTCGACATTATGCCACCAGTTTCCCAATTTTAGAAGTCTCAGGTCTATGGCAAATAAATAAAAAAACTTTAGTTTTACTTTAATTACAAATTATTCTTACAGAATAGTGTTCCTTTTTAGCCATAGTAAAAGTAAATATTAATCTAAAAATCCTAACTTTCTTTCTTTCTCCGTAGCACTACAACCCAGGGTGGGTTTTGACTGCCTTCACCACTGCCTTTTTTTGCAGTGGGATGATGATCCTCTTCTTCCAATCCTCTGGGATCATTAACTTTTCCCATATACAAACTATCAGACGATGCATGTATTGTGTCAATTGATTTCTCCCTCTTTTGAAACACCCTGGTGTGCGCTGTACAAAAGGACGTTTGATTTTTTCGTTGGTATCAAAGGCCCGACATTTATAGCAGCGGGCCGCAAGAATATTTGTGTTAATGTCACAGAGAACAAAAAGAATTCTCGTTTTTCTAAGTAATAATTTTTTGGGTACATGAACGGATCACGGCCACGGAAGAGTTTTTAGTTTAAAGCTAAATTTAAAAAGTAATATTGTTATGAAAAGATTGTTTTAAAAAGGTTTGCGAAATATCCAAGTGATTTATAAAATAAGAATTTATTGTAAAGAAATATTAGAAATAATTGTTTAGTTTTTGTAACAATAATTTTAAGTGTTTTGTTTTGTTATTTACACAAATATATTTATATTTATTATTTACTTTTCCATATTTTTTCGAGCAAGAGGTGGTTTTATATTAATTTGGTTGTATGCATATAAATAATTATAATATTGCCGATAATATATTTTCAAAAAGTATTTCGCATTAAAGTGGTGGTAATTAAGCCTTAATCAGGCACCTGTTAACTTTGGAGGACGATTTCAAGCAATGAAACATCTGTTGAGCTGTCCACTACTACGGAATGCCTGTCATGCGAGATGAGAGGAATTCCAACAGCGTTATGTTAACACCGCGTAATCGAAATCCAAGACTTGATTTTATTGTTTTATTTGTTCTGATCTCGCTCGTATTCCATATTCGTTTGTTTAAAGGATTAAAGGGATTTTGGGATTTCGTTTGACGGGATAATCCAAAAAATGGTGCTGAGAAAATACATAAAATTTAATCAATAATATAAATTATAACTTAAACTCATACATATAGTCACGTCTTTTTCCGTAAACCACTTCTTTTCACTTGCTACGGTTCTAACTAACGTATTTTGCTTCTTCTCATTCCATTAGCGCTTTCAAACATACTCGTCGGTTGCGGATACTCTTGACCAAGCCTTTTTTAAAAACATTCTACGTGTTTGAACTATCTAAGCATTTCGTTATTTATCGTTATAACTACATCTTTTTTTATACCACAGCGTTCGCTTATCACACTATTCTTCAGTTTATCCATCAAACTCACACCAGCTATACTTTTCAGTATAAACTTCTTTTTCTATTAATAGTTGGAGCAAATAGTATCTTTCGTTGCGTAACACAGGTACGCTGTTTTCCTGCGTTTAATCGTACCCAGCAATTCGCGTTCTCTTCCTATTGTCCTCAAAATTTCCTCGTTGGTTTTTCTTGCTGTCCATGGGACTGTTGGAAATCAGTACTTCCAACTGTACAATTTCTCTTTGAGAAATTCCTTGATTTTTAAAACTAATTAGTACGGCCCTGACGCCGACAAAAATCAACTAAAAGTCACGCATTCATTACGTGGAAATTAGCTTTCGTATAAACAAAGGGTCCCGTGCTATTTATAGATCATCTTAAGAACAGCGGCTGTATGGTCACAGGGACCAATCAAAACCGCTAACAACCAGTAAAATTATTCCGAAGATACAGGAGGCTTTAAACTGTAAGCTCCGTGTATTAAAATTAACAATATATTATCGATGACAAGTGTGTTGTTTCATTTACACCAATTCACGGCGATAAAAGGCAGTAAACCCGTTAGCCTATAGTAGTAAAAAAACAGATCGAGCCAGCGTTTACTGAGTTATCGAATGATTCAACTGCTACGCAGTAAAACGACGCCGTCCAAGAGCAAGGAAGTCAGCAGGCAAGAGAGGTTCCGGCGGTGAAGCTGCCCACACCTTAACACGCCCTTGATTCCTCGTGGGTTGGCGCCGGCGCGCAGGGACCATAAAGATTCTTCGATAGATTCCCATTTCAAATGCACACTAAAAAATAAATAATAGTTGAAATTATAAACCTAAAAAAAAAAGAATTAGATTTATTTAATAATTCGGTAATATTTACCTAGATCATTTTCCAAATATGATGCACAAAAAGTAATGCTTTAAGCGGTTAAAAAATATAGTGCAATTAAATAAAAGTTCAGGTATGACAAGTTTGATAAGATTTTTTAATTGTATAATGTTAAAGATTAAATTCTAAAATTATAATTTAAAATTTCACTTTTTAACAAATATTTGCCGATAATGAAAATAATGTTATTTAAGTTTAACTCAAAAATACCATAAAGTTTGTAAAAACGTATAGAAATCTAATAATTGATTGTATTAATATTTTAAAAAATTAACTAATCATGACTTCAAATAAAACTTAATTTAACTACGCCTCTGGAAAATCACGATGTTAACTGTATGCAATGCTAACACAGAATGATTGTTTACGCAATGCCGCGATTGTCTCTGGGGTTCAAGTGACTCCTTACGCTTGTCCAGATATAAGTCTATTTATTTATTTCAGAAAAAAGTTCAACCCTGGAAATTGTACTCGATGGTATCGGGGCTTCTGTTCATTGATGTTATAATAATGGGTTTGTGGCAAATCTACGATCCTTTGCAACGACGCATCGAAATTTTTCCATTGGAGGCTCCAGTATCTAGTTTGGACGATGCTCAAATCCGACCAGAATTGGAACATTGCGAAAGCCAACAAAATAACGTCTGGCTCTCCATTATTTATGCTTACAAGGGATTAGTTTTGGTAAGTTAAAACATTTTAAACAATTTTATTTTTTTTTACAGGAAAACAAAATGAACACTAAATTTACGTTGCTTCTTCTTCTTATAATAGGACCTGGTCCTGTTTAGTCCGTTGCGTTTGGCCTCATTCGAAGCTCCTCCTGTAACGCTGAGCTCCAGCTTTCGTACCATCTCTTCGGTGATCTGCCCACCGATCTTCGCGAGTTTGGTTTTTGCGACATGGCTCACTTTGCCCACCTTTCATCTGGTATCCTTTTCACATGATCTTTCCAGCACCTCTTGCGTGCTCTTGCCCATCTTACTACATTCTGTAATATTGTTTTTTATTTAACTATTATAAAAGGTTTTATTGGAGGGGTTTTCAATTTTTTTTAAATATTTTATGGAAAGGATTTTTACCTTTCCAGTGGGAAGTTATAGCAATGGGTCCGATTTTTCGAATCCCGAATTTTGACATATCTCCTCATTTTAAGGTCCCCAGAGTCGAATACAACAGTTTTTAAGTGGACGTCTGTGTGTGTATGTACGTATGTGCGTATGTTCGTATGTTCGTTTGGAATTATTTTTCGTCTTGATTATTATCTCGAGAACAAAAATTGATATCGACGTGGGACCAATTGCATTCGACGCATATTTACGCAACTTAGAAATGATTAGATTTTTAGCAAAATCAATTAAGCTTTATGGAGAATAAAAAAACTGAAAAAAATAGTAAACTACCTGAATTTTGCAATTTATAAATTATACGATTTTTAATACAGAATTTTAAGATCTTTTAAATAATATGATTATTGCATGTTAGGAATATTTGTAGGAAAAATATTTTGACAATATTTCATACAAAAAAATAGTTTTAGAGAACAAAAAAGGAATTAAAGAATTTTAAACTTGTGTCAGTATTGAGAGAATAGCATTGAAGACGCTATAACAGTGAAAAATTATTGTTAGTAATAATCAAGCATTGTTTATAACAATTGAATATTGTTACTAACAAATAATTTATTTTGGTTTTTTAATTGTCGTGTTCATCAAAGAAAATTTATTATGGTTTTTGCAAATAATTTGTATATTTTTCATATTTTTGATTTTGTTAAGATGGCGTAAATATTAAAAAATCTTAATAAAAGACTGCAACTGTTTTGCCCCTGTACCGTAGCTTTTTCAAAATTATTTATTTTAAAAATATTAATTATAGTTTAAGTATTAAAAATAAAAATTATAACATTTACACAAATGTCTTCGAAAATAGAATTTACCAAAATAGACAGTCGACCTAAGTAAGAAAATATAACGTAAATTTAAAATAACTATCTTATAACAAAAACCTCACTTATTTTAAGGGCAAAATTCACAGTATTTTCCTTATATTACTTTTTGTGGTTACAAAGTATTTTCATTCATTCTTTGTTTTGTAAATCCATTAGTACTTGCTTAAAAGCTTTTTGTTGGCTACGTTGTTACTAACTAATGATTATTGATAATAATTATTAAAAAGAGGCAAAATTATGAAAGCTTAAATAATTATCTTTATTCTGTAAAATTCTTTCTTACTTCTTGGTTGTTAACGTAATTCTTACTTTAGTTGACTCTATAAATCTACCATAAATAATGTTCCTGTTTCACGATAGTTTAGTCATCGCCTAAGAGGTAAGATTATGTTAAAAATATTTATTAAATGCAAAACAGAGAATTTTGTACTCACCGTAAAATCAAAATAACAAACTGGAGGTTTTGAAAAAACCGATTTTATAGAATTTATCTGAATGCAAATTATAAAAAGCTTTGAACAAAACTTGATGTATCAAAATAATGACAGTTGTCATAAGAGGTCAAAATAATTTCTTATGAATACAACGTTATTGGCGCTATCTCTTTTCAACATTTAGAGGTCATAATAAGAGTTACAAAAGAACGTATGTCATTGCTTGAAAGACAAGTGTACATATTGTATGATGTGTTTCTGCTGTCAGTAGAAAAGGATGAGGTATATAAAGTTTGTGTTTACTATTGTTTATTATGAGTGACGTCAGGGTAAAGGTCAATTTATTCTACTGTAGAATATTTGATAGAATAGTCTTTATACAATTAGAAACTTCTCGTCTCTTCTCATTTTAACGTTTAATATATAAACTGACATCCAAACGCAGAAGTTAGTCAGTTTTCTTAAGTTAATAATTGTGTTTACTAGTTTACATAAGTTGTATTAAAAAGTAATAAATAAATGGGGACGCTAAGTGCATTTTTCAGTAAAAATGTTTAGTCAGCAGTAAATTTTTCATAATTTAAGTATAATTTGATTTTCTTTTGATGAGATAATTAAACGAAAAATAGCAAAATGTTCGGTCTTTTAAACAATTTTCAATTTATTGCAAATAGACGTGATTTTTTACGTAAAAAAACCTTATTTTGTGGTCAAACCTCGTAAATACAACAATATTAAAATGATATAAATAAATAAAAGAATAAGTATTGGTTCATACACAAATTTTTATTTTAATAAAGCGTGATAGCATTGTATGCATTAAAATTAGCAATGTGAAATTTAAACAGAGAACCGAGAAGAGTATCGGGTTGATTGGACGCAATCTTAGCCCAAGAAATTCTAATGTTGCGGAAAATTGAACAATAGCATTTGGTTGTGCGTAATTTAAGCTTGCAAGGGTATTAGCTTCGATGAGGTTGTCAAAAGGAAATTGGCTAAAACTGAAGGCATACTCCGGGAAAATGAAGCCACGTCAACTTAAATCTGGTTAATATTTTAAGACGTGTATTACAACTTCATATACGATATGTTTAACAGAACTATAATGCTTTAACGTTAAGAAATATTGCAAAATTATTTTAATCTTGACGTTAAAACGTTTACAAAATTTGATGATAGTGATGACTTCAGTGGGAAATGTTATCATGCAAATACCTTTTAATTAAAGTAACATACAAATTTATTCACTATACAGGGTGTGGCGCGAAAAGTTTTGATAATAAGATTTAAAAAATCATCATTAGTAAATCCTACATTTACCATTATTTAATATAAAATTCAAAGAAAACTGTCAAAACAATTAATGTTCCAACTATCAAATCTTTGACAGCCAAGGCCTACCCTTTACTAATGTTGAAAGAATTAAGTAGTGTTATGTTTTAACTAAGATAATGAAATATTTTAAAAGTGGTTGGATTTAGGTATAGGGAATACCAATACCAAACGAATTGACTTAAAAAAATACAGCGGAAAATGTAATCAAATACAGGGTGTTCTGTTTAAAGTAAGCAACTTATAAATTTTGCATGTTGGCGGCTAAGTTTAAATCATTCTGTATAATATATCAATGAGTTGGACATATGGAGTTAACGGGCAAGCGCTTGTTGTTAATTGGTTACAATTTCACGATACTAGCTTTGTCATTAATGAAGATATCGTTCTAGGATGGACTAGGATTTTTTAAAATTTTGAAAAAAATCGAAATATCTCGAAAATACTTTATTTTTGGTATAGGTCATTGTGCACCAATTTTATTTAAAATTTATATTTAAAATAACAAAGTTGACGTCACATTCAGGACAACATTATATTTAAACTCAGCGTCATTCAAAATCTACAGCTTTGTAATTTCAGATTTTCTACATAACCATTTCCGCCATTACATTTAATCAGAACTTTTCACGCCATAAATTTGGGGAATGCTCTATTGCAATATATAGATAGGGAAAATATATGCGGCGCATGAAAATTTCAAAAAATTTTATAATAATGTCTTTGAAAATAAAATAAAAATTCTACGAATTAAAAAAAATAACATTTTTCTTTATTGTTTGGCACAACAAGGTTGTTTATTTGAAACTTAATTACATTGAATCTGTAATGTTTTTCTAAAATTTACATATTTAGTTTATTTTTTGGAAGTTTTTTAAATTGAAAAATATTTATTTTATTTTTAAAGCCATCATGGTAAAAATGAACACAGCAATTATTTTTAAAAGAGAAATTATTTGATCTCTTGCATACGTCGTAGTCTTTTTCCAGATAAATCAGATGTACATACCGTCGCTAACAGTTTCATATTGATTAGTAACGTTGCAAACACATGTCGGCGAAGTAAGGACAATTCAGCACTATGTTTTGCCTTAAAATTACTATGTTTCACAAATTTTTTTCATATCTGTACGTATAAACAAGGTTATATATATATATGTAATTTTTTATAACAACAACAAGTTCTTCAAATATGGCATGGAAGATGAAATTGAAAATTTAAATTTATTAAATTTATTTTAACATGAAAGATCTAGACAGAAGGAACGTAAAAACCATAGCTAGAGATTAATCTTCCTTGTAGGACAATTGTACCGTAAATCAATATGTCACGAATGGAGTTTTACCTTTAGCTTGGCTCTCACGTTAAGTTACTGTACTCTTTTTGTTTTTTTCTTTGAAGATGCTTTTTATTGATTGATTTTTATAAAACGTGGTCCTATTCTGGAAGATGTAGTCAAGCCAAAGGGGGATTACAGATGTCATCAACAATTAATTGGGTTTTGTTTATTTTCTCTACCCTTTTTTTAAGATAATTGAACTTTATTAAATGCTGTAGGGTCATTTCTATCTATTTGTAATTGTTTACCACTGCTCCTTTGAAATTTTTTTATACAAAAAGGAACGGTTTTAAAAAAACATATGTCCTAAAATGCATCCTTTCCGAGCTACAGCCAATCTGATGAAATTGTGATTGTAATAAAGGATTTAATCTTTTTAAAATTGGCATGTCGCGAGATTTAAGTACTTTTATTAATTTAGTCTGACAATTCGAAAAATTAAATTTAATCAGTTATAGTTATTCAATTTACTTGATTATCTACAAAGGGTACGTCTCGAGACAAGCTTTTATCACATGATAAATTGTATAATGACGTTTTAAGTTAATAATAATATATATATATATATATATATATATATATATATATATATATATATATATATATATATATATATATTATTTCTTTTCTTCTTCGCCCCTTGATTGGGAGCTTTATCCCAATCAATTTATTAAAAAATTACTAAATAACAACTTCATTAATAAAACTGAAGCTTAAAAGTTACAAATTAATAACGCTTTGCCTGCAAAAATATACGGACTACCAAAACATCACAAACCGGGTGTACCCTTACGACCAATAGTATCATATATTTAGTCCCCCTTTTATAAACTATCAAAATACCTACCTAGCTGTCTTTCAAATATAACTGGAAAAAACATTTATTACATAAAAGATTTATTCCCCTTTAAACAATTTATAGATACAATAAATATTCCAAATAATTACAAAATCATATCACTGGATGTTATCTTAATGTATACAAACACACCAAATGAATTAATAACAGATATTTTAAAATCAAAATGGGACTTACTAAAAAAACATACAATCGTGCAATGAATTTACAGAAGCAGTATTACCAATACAAAATAATAATTATTTTCAATACCAAAATAAGTTTTTTCAACAAATAGATGAATGTACAATGGGTTCTCACATCTCCTCAACCTTAGCATAACTAATAATGGAAAATCTTGAAGAAAACGTACTAAAAAATTTAGATTTCAATGTATTATTTTTTAAACGTTTTGTTGACGATTGGATAACTGCCATTTCGTCAAATAAAATCAATATGTTGGATGTATTTAAAAATTTTCATCCAAAACTCCAATTTACCATTGAAAAGGAAAAAAACAAAAAAATAAATTTTTTAGATATAACGTTAATAAGAAGCAACAACAAAATACAAACCAAACTGTATAAAAAAGGGACATGGTCTGGCAGATACCTTCATTACAACTCCATTCATCCAAATTCACAAAAAAATGTAATTATTGAATTAACAGACAGAGCCATCAAACTTACCTCTCCAGAATACCGTCCAGAAATTTTAAAACATGTCAAGGATACTCTAAAAAACAATCACTACCCAGTACACAATAGAGAACGAATTTTTAAACAACGCATCTACATTGTTCTACAACAACACCCAAAAAAAACCTCATAAAAACTGGAGTAGACCCAAATAAATACATAGCCATGCCATACACCCACCAATTTTCAGAAAAACTAAAATACATATTTTCCAAACACAACATAAAAGTATGCCATAAAGCTCAAAATACCTTATCCCCAATATTTACCCAAATAAAAAGCCAAACAAAAACCATTAAAAAATCGAACGTTGTTTACTCTGTACCATGATTAAATTGCCCAAAAAAATATGTAGGTATGACAACCCATTATCTAGAAAGTCGTCTAAACGATTACAAATATACAAAAAATGCATACATAAATATGAAATAACATTAATTCGACTTTAAAAATACAAAAATACTAGCACAAGACACAAATTATCACAAATTAACATTTAAAAAAATGATACACATAAAAAAAGAAAAGATATAGTAAATGATAAACAAGACATAAAAAATCTTAGCCAAATTTACCATAGTTTAATTAAATAAATTCATTAAAGAAAAACAAAAATAGAAGAAAACTTTTTCGACTTAACTCGTAAATCAGAAATTTATTCTAAGGTATATACCTGTTATCAAATTTAATATGTTTTCTATACGTTTAAATATTAGTTTTTAAATGAAACCAACTAAATGTGTATATATATATATATATATATATATATATATATATATATATATATATATATATCTGTTTGCAGAGTCTCTAAGTCTTAAAATATGCGATTTTCTTCTTTTTGATTGTGTTGAGCAGTTCTCTGTCTTCTAGTTTTGCTCTTCCAATGACTTTTTCCTTTCCGACACTCTCAACCCATGATAATTTAAGCATTCGACGAAGGGTGCACATTTCAAATGCTTTAAGCTTGTTAATCGACGACGCCTTAAGAGTACACGCTTCCATGCCATATAGAAGAACAGGCCACACATAACATTTCTTCATCTTGAGTCTTAATTTAATGTCTAGTCGGTGGTAAACTAAAAACTTACGTAGACGTAAGAATGCGGCTTTTGCTTGTTCTATACGGCACCTAATCTCTACCTCCGGGTGCCACTTATCATTCAAGTAGCAGCCTAGGTATTTAAATTTCCGTACTTGTTCTATGTGATTAATACCATTGATGGTTAAATCTGAAATTTGACCTGACGTTTTTTGAAAATGTCACAAAGCATTGTTGATAAAATGCATCCTTGTCTTACTCCTTTTTTAATTTGGTATTCTTCTGTTTCACTTTCACACGTGAGACGTATTTTGACGATTTGGTTCCAGTAGAGGTTGCGAATTATTCTAACGTCTGTCGTCCAGTCCTTCAAATATCGCAATAATAAATCGTGCCTGACATAATCTTTTTAACCATGAACAAATCTAAAAAATCGATTTTCTTCATTCGTTTGATAAAACTAACCGTTCGCCATAAAATCGTAATCAACGCAAAGGTGGTATTTAGAGTTTCTCATTTTAAACATTAAAATGTGGACCCCCTTTTAATTCCCCCAAAACTGGATTAACCCAATTTTTTAAGCAAAAAATAAATATATGCATAAAAAAGGAAAGCATGCTTATTTTTATAAGATTAGATTCGTTATTATAATCACAATTTCAAATAAGTAATCGTTTTTTTTACAGTGGCTGCAGCTCGGAGGTGATACATGTTTTTTTAAAAAAAATTCTTATGTTGATGTTAAAATATCTGCATCAAATTTTAAATTACTCTGTATAATAGCAACATTGTTAGTTGCGATCATTTTAACCATACCTATTTTCACTTGCTGAAATTTTTTACTTTGTGCATGCATGATTGTATTAAGCATAAAAAATGCCATCAAAAATCAAAGAGACCATTTTACAAAATTTCAACGTTTAATTGAACAATAATTGTTTTTATTACTGCATCAAAAGAGGCAAAAAAATCAAATTCGACAGTATATTTGTCAATCGTAATTAACGTTCACATAAAATTGTAATTTGAATGAATAAATATCACGCGAATGGTTTACATTATTAAGTACCCCCAATTAAATTTAATTTTGTACTTAATGAGATTTGTCAAATCTCAGAAATTCCACGATTATGGAACATATAAACTAATATGGTAATGAATCATTATTACTTTAACAACTATCTGTGAATTAGTTGTAATTAGAAATAATAGTAGATACTTAACCGTCAGGATATTGGGGATGACAATTAATTTTAACTGTTGGGTATTAGTTGTTACATACATTAAGAAACATTCATTATTATTTACGTTATACACATAAATCAATAAGTTAAAATATTTAACTATGTTTAAAAGAATTATATCAGATATGGAAAAAATTTTGCGGAACATAGAAATTTTAATGCAAAACGTTGAGGTGCACGGAAACCAGTCGACCAAAATATAATAAATCTTTGCGACAAACAATCAACAATTAATTACACGTCTCCAATTTAAACTGTCCCCTACTCATTATCATATGTCTGCGATGCTAGAGCAACCAGTAAGTAATTAATTCTTCTTCTTAGTCTTTTTACCCTCGGGAGGGTGTAGTGATACTATTTTAGGTATGTGTTTGGATTTGTTGTTTCCATGCGTTTCTATCTTGTGCTAGATGTATTGCCTTGTGCATTGAGTGTTCGGTCATTTTTTTTAATCTGTCTGTCCACCTCATTGGAAACCGTCCTCTAGGTCTCTTACCCTCAACTTTTCCCTCGACCGCGAGGTTTTTCATCTCACCTGTTCTTCTAGCTTTGTGGCCAAAGTAACTGAGATATGCTTTATTGATTTGATTTAGTAGACGATTCTTGATTTTCAGCTCTTGTAGAACAGAGGCGTCCATGTTTCAGCGGAATAAACAGCAATTTGGAAGATCAAGAAATTGGCCAGCATTACTTTCACTGTTTTCGTAATGGTTTCATCTCTCCATATTTTTATGATTTTAGTTGTTACTGATCTGGCCATTGCCAATCTTTTCTTTATTTTCTCTGAACAGCCTTCATCTTTGGTTATTATTGATCCCAGGTATACAAACTTCTCCACCACATCATATCTTGCTATGTTTTTGATATTGGATGTGTCATTGAATCGATCGATGATCATTACTTTGGTTTTTGTTTAGTTGATTTTTAGACCATTTGACACGTACCTGTGACGCTAGAGCAACCAGTATTTCAATATGAAACTGGTTGCGATAGTGTGCACCTATCAGTAAAGAGACATGCAAGAAATAAAACTATTTTTTTTAACAGATCCATTTTTTTCTAATTTCAGTTAGTGGTATATATTTTTAAAAACGGTTTAAGTCGAGGGTGACATTTACATAAAAATACCTAATTTTTGTAACACATCCTCCTTCGTCTCCAATTCTTCTTTACTTTCGGAAGAAATTTTAAGTCGGTTAGAATTTGCATAGAAGTACTCGCATACAGATACGAAAAATATTTGTGGAACATAGAAAGAAATTTTAATGCAAAACGCTTAGTTGCACGGAAACCAGTCACACAAAAGCACAAAAAATAAAAAATAATAAAGTAACTAATTTACCTTTTGGAGACAGTCTGCTGACATTCGAATCAGAAAAGATCTCCTGGCACAGGAATTTAACATCGCTAAAAGGTGCATTCTATCTCACATGCTGTTTAATATCTACGTTGAGAAGATCTTCCAACTGGCTCTGGACAGTGTAGCTACTGGAAAAAAGTAAACGGCAAACCCAACAACAACATTAGATACGCAATTCTAGCTAATAATCTAGAAGATTTGCAAGAATGATCGAAGTAGGCGTACAGTTTGAATTGCGCATTAATATTGCCAAAACTAAAATGATGATAATCAGAAGGCGGGAATTTGGTAACATCATCCTTACAATAAATGGCAAAGCAATCGAAAGAGTATCCAATATCAAATACCTGGTAAGAACTCTTAACGAGCAATGGGATTGTAATGAAGAGGTAAAAATGCGTATCAAAATTGCAAAAGCAACGTGTTTAAAGATGAAAAACATACTCCTCCAGAGAACCCTACCGGTTGATCTTCGACTACGAGTAATCAAGTGCTATGTACAGCCCATCTTTTTGTACGGTGTAGAAACGTGGTTACTTATGGTCAGAATTCTGAATCGAATAGAATATTTTAAAATGTGGATTCTACGAAGAATGCTTCGGATCTCCTGGACCGAGCATATGTCAAACAACGATGTTTTGTTAAGAGCTGGAGTTGAGAGAGAACTCCTAGATATCGTAAAACAAAAAAAACGTCCTATTTAGGCCACATACTTAGGGGTGACAGATATTCTATCCCAAAACTCATTATCCAGGGCTAAATTGAAGGGAAACGCGGACAGGGACGTAAGCAGCATTCTTGGCTTCGGAATATTAGAGATTTGTGTGGAATACCAGATGCAGAGATGTCGCCACGCTAATAACAACACACTTGTCATTTTATAGTGGATAAGGGTCCTCTACGTGCAAGTATGCTCATGGGACGAGAAGAAAAAGAAGTAATTTAAATTAAACAAAAACATTACAAATCCAAGGTTAAACAAAACATTTAAAACGATGACTCAACTATAAATAATGTTTTTTAAGAAAACATCATTTTTATTTTGCTTTTCCCTTGTGGTTTTACAAAATTCCATGTTTTACAGATTTGTCTATTGTTAAGCACATCAAGGTGGTTTGTTTAAACCTTTATTGCGTTGCATTTTTTTCTTATATTGTGTGCAAATTAAAAATTAAATTTTTATTTTTAAATAAAAACTGTTTTTTTAAATATGTAACACTTATAAAACAACCGATATGCGTGACAATATTGTCTTTCACCCATGGATTTGTTTACCGTATATCACAAAAACGTTGAAAAAAAAATTATTACGTTTTTTTTTTATAGCAATAAAAATGTTTAACAAGTTAAACAAAATAATCCGGACTGTATTTCTATTACATAAAAATTATAAACTCCCTGCAAAGCTCCACTAAACCAACAAGAAATGTCTTTAACATTTATTAAACTTTTTATGAGGCATTACAGCGTTACCAGGCATTTACGAACGCTATACAATTCTTTTTAAATACAAAAATAAATAGAAAAACGACTTGGAAATTGTGGAAAAATAAAAAAAATTAAAAATACTCACCGCGCTTTAGTGAGTTGCTACCAAGAAAAACTTAATGTTTCGTTCGAAGTATGTACTAACACGGAATAAAATTTTAGATTAACCGACTTTTTCAGTAAAAGATATGCAGTTAAACGTAACATTGTTCTATAGGATTTTCATCATTTAAAGCTACTTATTTTTTATACATGTAATTCGGAAAGCAATTCTAAGAACCAAGTCCAAACTAGAATGGAATAAAAATTTATTTTTAAATTAATAACACAAATATTTATTGAATAAAACGGTATTATTTCTGGTAAAAGCTACACACGTAAAGATTAAGAGATACCTTTTCCTATTCCTATTATAATTGAAGACACGAGTGAATGAAGGTGTTATGTAACATTTTTTCAAAATTGTTGTTTGTTGTATGAATAAAGGTGTTATGAACCCATCTTTCATATGGCACCATTGGAAAACCAATATATTGATAAAAGCCTTGATTTATAAATGAATGAAAGAGTTATGCTACAGTTTTTGTTAAAAACCTTATGGAAGTAGGTGTTATGAGATGTTAACACATTTATTCACAATAAACTTACAATTTAAAAACTTTATTGAAGGAAAGAAGGCGTCATGTGATGAACATAACGCCTTCTTCCATGTCATGTACTGTCAGATTCAGTCAGATTGAATCAGACGCGGAGTAAACATCGTGTCGTTTTGTATCATGATTTCTTGTGTTACATTTTACCACAGTGTGACAAAATGTGTTCCAGAGGTCAATTAATGGTAAAGCTTGTAGCACAACAAAATGTTTCTAAACAGATAGACGAAAAGCGTGTGTTTGATGAACCTGAAAATCCCAACCAATAGAAAAAAAATGAACTACAGGAAACAGTAGGATTTAGAGATAGGATTAAATGGATAAGGGGGGAAGAATATGGTTCATACTTCATACAACGACATGGTGCACTTCCAGAAAGTAAATATTCTTAAAAATAAAAAAATACTGCTCCACCAAATGACATTGAAATTGAGAGAATTCGTGAAAAATAGGAAAAAAACGATGAAAAAAAGAAAAACCTTCGGGACTTGAATAAGTTTGTTAAAGAAGAATATCGATATTTCTATAAACCTATCTTGGAAGAACATTTTTTCTTTTTATTTACGTTAATAAAGTACCTATTTCATATTTTGTATGCAAATTTAAAAATAATACTTTTTTCAACAACCATTTTGTATCAGTTTTGCAACATCCATTACTGGATAAAGGTGTTATGTAATTTTTTTTTAAAATTATATTTGCTTTTTAAGTTTTTTTTTAAATTAAGCTGATGTGACTAAAATTTTATTAGTTTTTATTAATACATTAACATCATAACTTATTATTAAGCTTAACACAAAAAAAATTACACTACAAAAACTTTAACTCTAATTTTCTTAAAACTTTAGATAACATCTTCATCCACTCGGGTCTTCAATTGTTTAAAGCAAAAAAAAAACAATTAACGAATTACTGCAATGAGTTCAATTTAAAGCCGTAAAATAAATGGAAATTAAATTTTGGAACAAAGGAATGCAAGTGATCTTTTATCGCTGTGAAAGGAACTGATGACAGTCTTCCTCGTCTGCGAAATTGTAAATGGGGTTCGTGGTGGTGTTTAAGAGGTCGGTAATGTGTAAAAGAAATAGGGTGGGTGACAGGGTGGAACCCTGTGGGTCCCAGGCATTGGTTTTTAAACTCATCAGAAAAAATACCGTCAACTGCCACATGTAAGGAGCGATCTTACATGAAGCTCATGAGCCATTGGCGCAATTTGGTTGGGATTCCGTAGGCAGATAATATGCTTAATAATGCCTGGTGCCAAACGCGGTCGAAAGCTTAAGATATATCCAAAGCTAATAAACGGGATTCACAAAACTTCTCAATAGTGTTTGTCCAGAGCTGAGTGACATTAGCCAGCAAATTTTCAGTAGACCGAAGTTGTGTATTTTTTATTTTCTTTTTTTTTACTAACACTTGTGTCATGAATTAAGTGGTGCATTTTTGGTTGCCAAATCAAGGAGTTTTAAGTTGCTATGTGATGTTTATATATTATGATTGATGAGTTCATTTTAAAATTACAAAAGTACAATACATAACCAGTCAGAAACTAAAAAGAATTTTTCTATTATAATTTTACTGTTTTTTGGTCAGTGATATACTCACGAATCGGTATTTACAAATCAGTCGCTGTAATTGTATAAATATTGCAGTCAATTGATCCGTCAGTAAATTCTTTAATTATCCCCTGTAGTTCCTTAATCAAATTTATTCTTTCACAAGACGTGCAATTTCTAACAACTTGATCAACTTTTTACTGCATAATTGTTTTATTTAAAATTTATTAAGTATATATTTCCCTTTAACACACTTCACTTCTAAAATAGTTAAGTCCCATGCAAGATGGTTTTTTTATTTTTAATTCTTTATATTAAAATCCCTAAATAATTAATAAATATCAGTGGTCTGGGTGCGACCCGAGAGGTCCACACGACTAACTTCCCAGTGGAAAGAATGAAAAAATACCGTATTTTTTGTTGTTATAATAATAATTATTAAAATTATTATAAGAAACGATTTCAAATTGTTTATAACAAATTATAATTGTCATTAATAATATTCCGTTTATGTCAACCGTATTCTTTTAAACTTTTTCTAATCATTTCATAAGCGGGAGCTATTTTCAATTGTTTATAACAATTGAAATATTTTTTTTTATTATTATGATCAATAATAGTAACAATATTTAATTTTTATAAATAATGCTTGATTATTATAACAATAATTTTTCACTGTTATAGCGTCTTCAATGCTATTCTCTCAATATTGACACAAGTTTAAAATTCTCCAATTCCTATTTTTGTTGTCTTAAACTATCTCTTTTTATTAAATATTGTTATCGTATTTCATACAAATATTCCTACCATGCAATAATTAAATTATTCAAAAGATCTTAAAATTCTGTATTAAAATAAGTATAATTTATAAATTGCAAAATTCAGGTAGTTTACCTTTTTTTTTAGTTTTTTGATTATCCATAAAAAACAGTTTGACCGATTTTGCTGAAAATCTAATCAGTTCTAAGTTGCGTAATTATCGAGAGGAAAAATAATTCCGCACGCACAAACGTATATACGTATTTTTTTTTGTACATTCACACACACACACACACGCTCAGACGTCCACTTAAAAATTATTGTATTCGACTCTGGGGACCTTAAAATGTGAAGCTATGTTAAAATTCTGGATTCGCAAAATCAGACCCACTGGAAAGTTAATAAAAGTGGGCTGTCAGCTTGAGGCCACTTTTTGGTAGACAGATAGAAGAAGAAGAAGCCATGATGTCACGTGACGCGAAACCATCTTTGCCTCCTACCAAATTTTGTTCAACGCGCCTGAAAAGGCTTTTAACAAATTTCTTTTTTTAAAAGTTGTTTAAATTACAAAAAAGGACATTCATATTTAAATTCTTGTTTTACTAGACGTATATTTCTGCACATTTACTACATTTACTGTCCAACTGTATTCCTGCTGTGAGAGCTTACTTTAAAGTCAGGGGACTAGATTACCAAATCCCTACGGTTGGTTAAATTATGTCCCATGTTTTAAAAGACCATTCTTGGAGTATTGTTCCCGCATTTAAAATGTCTTAATGTTCTCTTTGTTGGCTGCATTTTATCCAAAAGAGACCTATTAGGTTTTATCACTAAAGTTTTAGTTATTCGGTTGATAAAATTGTAATTTTATGGAGATAAGTCAATTAAATTTTATGAAATAAAACTAACGATTTATAAGTAAACGAATGCTGTTTTAAACCTTTAAAGTTATTAATACAATTTTTTTTTCTTACGCCAATTTGTAAAAAAATATATATTTTAAAGTTTTAAAAATGAATCAGTAACGACAGGCAGCACAAGTGGCCACATTCGACAGAATGGGATCGAAACTAATACAAAACACGACAATTGTCAAGCAACACTATTCGACGATAACAAAGAAGTACGCACAAAATTTTTAGTGGGTAATAATAATAATATAATTAAAATTAAGTTTAGTTGTATGGGTGTTTTTTCTGTTTAAAATTAGACTGAGTTAGCTAAAAAAAAAAAACCTTTATTATACGTACACACAGATGCGGGAAAAATTTGCGGAACATAGGTTTTTTCAATGCATAACAGCGAAATGTTCGTTAGCCAGTAGACCAGCACAAAATATAATAAATATTTGCGACGATTAATTATGTATTTAACTTTGGTTAATGTAGATTAATGTAATTCCTAATGACTTGCCTCGAGCATATTTACGTTTTAATCCTATTAGTCGCCAGTTGCGAAGGTAGCCATAACAATTGAAAATAAATAATTTTTTGCGACTTTTAGAATGTACACAGGAAAAAAATAAATACAAATTGTAAAGTGGTACTTTGGGGCTCACTCAATTCGCAGTGAGACTGTAAGAACTACCGAGGTATTAGTTTACTTAGCATCGTCGGTAAACTGTATGCAAATATATTATTTAAAATAGTGACGAATGAAACCAAGAAAATGATGTAAGATGTGCAAGCAGGTATTAGAAGAGGAAGAAGATGTATGAATCAGGTCTTTTTATTACAAGGTATAGTCAAAAAATTATTTGCTAGAAGTCAAAAGGTCTACTGCTCTTTCGTAGACTTGGAAAAGGCCTATGACAGAGTGGTAAGGAATGAATTGTGGTTGACATTGTCTGTGTATGGGGTGAGCGGTAGTTTAATACGAGCACTAAAATCACTTTACGAGGACTCCACTGCTTTTGTCAAGATTAACGGAGCTGGTTCAACATCTAATAAGGTGTGAAAAAGAAACGTATAGCTTCGCCATGACTTTTTAACTTATACATAAACAATTGTTTAAAAGATTTAAAAGAAAGTTCTTATGTATTAAAAATGAATGATTTGAGCGTCAAATGCTTTCTTTACGCCGATGATCAAGTCATATTAGCGTCATCTGAAAAAGAGTTGCAAGCGATGGTTAATAATATGCATAATGCCATGTAAACCAAAAGGATTAAAAAAATGTAAGCAAAACGAAAGTAATGGTTTGGGAAAAAGAAACAAACATGACAAACTGTGAAGTTCTGATTAATGAAGAAAGAGTGGAAAAAGTAAATGAATTTGTGTACTCGGATTTAAAGTTTACGAGAGATGAAAAGTATGACAGTGACATTGAGCGAAGAGTGTTGGCAGGAAAACAAATGAATGGGGCACTGCATAGCCTTATGAGCAGCGCATAGAGGTGACTTATGCATGGTAGTGAATGTTGGGTTTGGCAAAAGAAGCATGAAAATAGGATTAATGCTGCGGAGATGAGTAGTCTGAGAAGTATAGACGGAGTGACTCGGTTGGATAAAGTTAAGAATAGTGAGATAAGAAAACGCTGTAGTGTAAAAGAAGATGTGGTTACAAAGATAGATAAAGGAATGCTTAGATGGTTTGGACACGTAGAAAGGATGGATGAAGGAAGATTGACGAAATAAATTTATAAGGCGAGTGTGAATGGACAAGTCGGTAGAGGTCGACGGAGAACATATCTCGATCAGATCAACATTGTTTTGAAGAAAGGCCGGGTCAAGAGAACCAACAACCGACGAGCATGTATGAGAGCACTGATGAAAGTAGAGGAAGCAAAAGATGTGTGTAGGAACCATGGACATTCATCTCCATGAAGAACCTCTTTACCAGTAGGGACCTAAACCTACAGCTCCGCATACGTATCTTGCGGTTTTATATCTTCCCAGTGCTACTCTATGGCTTCGAGAGCTGGACATTCTGCCAATCAATGGAGATCCATATTGACGCCTTCGAGATGTACTTTTATCGCCGTATGCTGCGTATATCATGGGTAAATAGGATAACCAACGAGGAAGTGCTAATGAGAATGGGTAAAGGTAAAGAACTGCTAAGAACCTCAAAAAACGAAAGCTCCAATAGATCGGATACTTTATGAGAGGGGAGCGATACGAGTTCCTCATGGCTAAAAGATCTGCGTCGATGGTTTGGACGGACATCTATATACATCTATAAAGATTTTCAGAGGTGAGGTTTCACGCACCATTATAGCCAGTTGGATCGCCAACCTTCGTAGGGAGACGGCGTCTTAAGAAGAAAAAGAAGAAGTGGAAGGATGTGGTCTCAGCCTCTGCGTTACTATATTTATGTATGTATGTACAAACATTAATAGTTCCTTCTATAATAGGGGAATACTTGCTTCTTTAAAAATTAATATTTTGTGTGTAGAACATTCCTGTAAATGTAAGAAAAAAAATATATGCATAACATCAATATCGTTGCAGATAATATAAATGTCCACACAATTAAATTTAAACTAATGGACCGTTATAGATTTCCTTGAAAGGGGCCATTTAAAAGATTTCGTTTTTACTGAGCAATCTGCAGGATGTTGAATATTTAAGGAATAAAATCAGACAAGACTTTAATAAGATTACTTGAGCGGTATACACGCGTGAAATATTCAAGCGTTTCGATGCTTGTTTTAAATCAAAAGAAAATCGTTTAAAACGTATTACGTTTGATGACATTACAATTTTAGTTTTATTACCACTGAAAATAATTTTAAATAATAACTAGCAGTTGCCCGTATGCGTTGAATTTAATTTCATCTTAATATCTTGAAATAGGGATAACTTTTTTTCTTGACATCCGATTTATCATAAAAGAATTTCTTTATAGACCACTTTATGCGTTTTAATGTTTATTCTAAAATGTAGAATGCACCTAATCTTAAGATTAATAAGCGTTTTAAATTTAAATTTAAATTACTAGTTACTTGTCTGGATTATCCCAATGGTCCATCTCAGTTTCTAATACTACTCTTGCCCATATCACTGGTGTGGCTACATTACACCAATACTCTGCTTCAAACTAATAATTGCACAATAACACAAGCTCAAAAGGTTTAGTCCTTTTGAGACGTCGCACTAAGTCTTGATTGTATAAAAGCTAAAGACTTCATCATGATTAAATATATAAAAATATATTTAAATTTTTTTTTTTATGTTCTGGTTCCCACGAAAAGGGATATCCTGTAATGTTCAGAGAACATCGTGGGAACCAAGGGAAAGAAGGTAGGAGTTGGTGTTCTTCTTAAATTTCTGGAGGTTGTATGCCTCGGGGAACACCTCCCAGGGAGGAACGATTGTTGATATTTCAGAAGAGCATCGCCCATGAAAATATTTATAAAATAGAGACAACTCGCCAACTTTTCTACGGTGTTCCAGACAAGTGAGCGAGTTTGTAAGCGAGGCATCACCGACGAGACGAATTGCCCTTTTTTGGACAGAATCCAGTAGCTTCAGGATATGTTTAGGTGCTGCACTCCAAATATGGGAACAGTACTCCAGTACAGGTCGGATCTGTGCCTTATAGATCATAAGCAGCTGACTGGAGGTGAAATAGCTCTTGGCACGAAACAAAAAACCAAGTTTTTGGGATGCACTTTTGGCAATGGACCTCACGTGATTTTCACAGGAAAGGTTAGTGCTGATAGTAATACCAAGCATCGATATGGATGACTTCAGTGGTATGGTTACTCCTGACAAAGTTATGTTAGGCACAGTGAGATCGGATATATATATATATATATATATATATATATATATATATATATATATATATATATATGTTCGAGAAAACCTGCCCTGTACCGATGAGGAGCAATCACTCCGAAACTAGTATACAGGTTGTTTCTTCGAGCAAATAAATTCAATAGCACTTTTTCTTATTTAACAAGCATCTGTATACCTTGCTTCCTGTGATGGGGTAGTATACTCGGTTATATATCAGATGTAATTCAATGCCTGTCGTTGGCATATAGCTAGAGGAGTATTTTTTTTTTGATATATAATCGACCCACCTATACCTATATATTAAAAATATGTAGGTACATTCAGCAGTTATAATTTTCAAATATATTTTTCGCTGTCGGGCTTCATTATACTTTTATAGTTTATTATATATATATATATATATAAGAAAAGATCAGAAAAATTATTCTCATTATTAATAAATTATAACCTTAAAAACAACCATGTGAGAAAATTCTGGCGGGAAAGAAAATGAAAGATTAATTGACAAGTTGACAATTCATGTACACAAAATCTTAATAAATTGAGTAAATTGTTCATTAATAGTGGTTACCCAAAAAAACTAATTTTTAAACTGTTGTGCAGCAGATCATCAATAATCAATGTGTCTCCCACTCTTAACACTCCTCTTAGTCAAGATAATACTCGGAAATATTATTTTTTCCTTCCCCACATTTCTGAATTAAATCAAAAAATAAAAAAATTGTTATTCAAATATCCAACCATTAATGTTGCTTATAAAAATCCGTTACAGTTAAATTCAATATTTTCAAAATTAAAAGATAAAGATCCCCTGCTAGAACGTTCCTATTTAATTTATTCCATTCCGTGTTCACAATGTAAAAAAAAGTATATTGGCCAAACTAAAAGTAAACTTAAAGATAGAATTTCTTCCCACAAAAGCAATATTAGAAATTCCAAACATTCTAGTACATTAGCTATACATGCTATAACTGAAGTTCACATCCCAGATTATGCTAATGTGAGCATATTAGATAATGAATCTAATTTATCCAAAAGACTTTTTCTTGAAATGACCAACATTGTCAAAAAACCAAACTCTATGAATGCTAGAACTGACATTGACAATCTTAGCATTATTTATTCCTATTTACTTAGTCTTTCTTCCCACTTATCAAATCATAATACAAATAACAATTTTTGAATTTCTAATCAAAAATCCCGTTTTCAAGTTTGTCAACCTGTTGTTTCAATCTGATAAATTTCTGAATGACATTGTTTTCTATGATTCCATGTCATGAATTGTCAGCTTGTCAATTAATCTTTTATTTTCTTTCCCGCCAGAATTTTCTCACATGGTTGTTTTTAAGGTTATAATTTATTAATAATGAGAATAATTTTTCCGAAACCTACACACAAAAAAAAAAAATTCTAATGTTTTTACAACTTCTGTCCTACAATTGTTTGTCTATATAATGATAAATAAGTAAGAGATGTTTCACTTAAATAAATGTTTTATATAATTGTGATAATGAACAATGCTTCTTTCAAATCTCAACTTTGTAAGTACTGTTTGCTTTTATGGATTTCTAATGAATTGTTTCAATGTTATTTGTAGAGTTCCTGATGAAGAACCAATAAAGACTCGAAGGCTTGAACAGAAAAAAGAGTTACACTTTTTCTAGCCAAAGACTGAAGACCCTAATTAAGCTGATCTTTTCTTAACTTAGACAGTCGTTCTAATCCTTCCCTCTCATAGATATATATATATATATATATATATATATATATATATATATATATATATAATTATAAAAAAATGTTTGTATGTATGTATGTATGTCCTTCAAAAACTCCCAAACGGCTGGACCGATTGAGATGAAATTTTCAGGAGTTGTTTTATACATACCAGTGGTGGTTTAAGTGTTGTGAGCACTTCTAAGATTGGGGGAAGTTTTTCGCGAGTAATTTGCGAAACATTTTATAAGCAATTTTTCGCAAATTAAATAAAATTTATTGTTAAATTAACTAGCTAACTTATCTTTTATTAACAGTTTTTGGGGTCGCTAAGTTTGATAGTGACATTCCCAATTTTGTTAGAACCCCTACAAAATGCGTGAAAGGGCATAAAATATAAAAAACTATCAAAAAGCCGATTTAGTGTCAAATTCATAGTTTTTGGTGTTGCTGACCTTGATAGTGATATTCCCAAAGCAGGCAAGCTTACGTTCGGGCAGGACAACGTCTGCCGGGTTCCGCTAGTAATTTATAACTAAGAAAGACTATGCTTAGCAATATATGAGTAACTATTAATGTTTAATAATAATGATGAAAGAATAAGTCCAAAGCATTCTAAATATCTATAGATCCTGATAAAGCGACTTGCAGATGAACCATCTCCCTATTTTACTTTACAGTTGAATTTAAATGACTCACTCATTTTATCTTCTTTAGTTTTTTTAAATACTATAGGTATAAATAGAAGTTAATAAACTGTATATATCACAAATTTTTTTTAATTATTCTTTTAACTGATAAAATGTTTGTGAAAATTACCGAAAATTGCTTTTTTTCAAGCAGTTATTTTCCTAATTAGGGTCCTACTATTTACAAGCGCAGATATTGTCTCGAATGGTCATTAATTTAAAGTGGATTTCTCTATTAGTTCCTTTAAGGAAAAGCTCGTAATCAGTTAAGATGGGATAAGGTCTCCGAATTCCTATAAGTGGCAATAACTTGCGCCCAGGAACCCAGAAGATGGATAAAACTTGTTATGTCACGATTAAGTTTATTTACGAGTTAATCGTTAGTATCAACGTAAATTGAATTAAATTGGTCTATAAAATGAAACCAGTCAAATACGAACAAGTTGTTAAAAACTTAAATGTTTAATATCCGCGTTATTTGATGCACTTTAGTAAACCTACTCAAATTAACGCATCAAGAAATTTTCAAAAACAAAAAAAATTGCTATCATTTAAAAATTTTAAAATACTTTAAGTAAACCTACTCAAATTAACGCATCAAGAAATTTTCAAAAAAAAAAAATTGCAATAAATTAAAAATTTTAAAATAATAAAAATTAAAAATTTGGTATTTTTTTTTTACTGAAAATAGTCGCAACAATGGTAGAGACCTATCGTGTGGGCCGCGGACGGCCCGCACTTCTACTATAAGAAGGGGAAGGGATTATAGAAAGGAAATGATTGTGGACCCGCTTTTTGAAAAGTTGCAGGTCATAGTTCTCTGGAAAAACTGATTTTGAAAGCTTGTTTCATTCCGTAGCAGCCCTGTAGAAGAAGGATTCTTGATGGAGATTGGTCCTTGTAGTGTCAATCTTAAGAGTAAATGGGTGAGACTGATCAGCGTGCCGAGTTCTTCGGCCGAATGTGGCCAATGGTGGTACAAGAGTTTTTATTTTTCTGGAGCATCTGCCATGGAAATATCTGTAGAGTAATGACTGGTTCGCAACTCTTCTTCTATGTTCTAGAGGGTGAAGGGTATCTGTGAGAGTTGAGCTATTTATCAACTGAATGGCCCTTTTCTGAATGGAATCTAGAAGACGAAGAGAATGCCTTGGTGCTGAACCCCAAATGTGCGAGCAATACTCCAGTAGAGGTCGGATTTAAGCCTTGTTCGTCGTCAACAGTTGATCAGGAGTAAAAAACTTTTCAGCTTTCCCTAGAAAACCTAGGTATATTTTTGTATTACTATATAATATTCACTAAATATTATTAGTTACCATTTAAAAGTATGAACCATTAAAGAATAACAAATTAATTTGTTTTACGTAATTTCAAAAAGTTTTAATTTTATAATATTTGTTTTAAAACTTTTAATGGAATTTCATAATTTTTAAATGTGTTTATTTCTGAAAGCCCACATTATTACATAAAGCAAGTAAGCGTGGTGCGGAATAAAAGTTTTAAAAACTATTTACCTAAATCAAAATCAAAATCTTGCTGTTTATTTCCATGACCTTTTGATTTTAGGTGTCCTCACAAAAATAAATCCAATGGCGAGAGATCCGGTGATCTGGCCAGCCATTCTAATGGACCCCTTCTGCCAATCTAACGTCCTAAAAAATGTTGCTATTTAAAAAAAATTGGGAGTTGATATGGGGCTGCAGGTGGTTGCATTTTTAAGTATGAAAATTCGTCTCCCTTCCAATAAAATGTGACGTGTTTTTTTTATATTTTAAATAAACTCTTGGTTTCTGAGTTTCTAAGGGGGGGGGGTCAAGTTTTCGTTGAAACACCCTGTATGGTCACGCTAATCTCACAAAACTGTAGTCACAAATTTGGGTCATCTTTATTTATTTCCTGTACCAAATGTATCTTGTAGCGATGAAATTTATGAAGTTTTAAAACCCTACGAACCGTTGTGCGCGAAAACACAAAAATATTCGGCCAATTTTCTTGTTGTAGAATCTAAATAATCATAATAATAAAATATGGAAATGATCCCAACTTTTTCTGCAATAAAATATACCAATTTTAAAGTATTCCAAAAAGACCTAAATTAATTTATGTTATTAATGTTAAACAAATTGTATTGGTTAATATTCAGCATTTATAATACGAGAAATACGAACGCTGTCTTTTAAGTTTTGCATAAAGGGCGCGATCAATAAAATGCCTGCAATTGACATTAAATGAATTTTTATAACTACAGCACGTGAAGTTTAAAAAAAATGTATTGACCATAAGATTAATTATTTTTTACAATTTTTTAAAAGTATGGTGTACCATCAGATATCGAAATGCTTTAAAATAAATAATACAAGATAATTAATTTAATATATATATATATATATATATATATATATATATATATATATATATATATATATATATATATATATAACAAAGAAATGAAAAAAAAGTTTTTTTGTCTATTTCGTTATTTCGTGTATATTTCTCTATTGAACAAAGCGCTTTTGGCTGATAAGCCATCATCAATCAATTTAAAAGAAAGAACAATAATTAGTAGGTATGATGTTTACCCTGTAAAGATTTTTGAAAACTGTTTATAATATTTCCCTTAATTTGTTTCGTATGTATTGTTTTTCAAAAAATTTCTATTTTAAAGCCAATGGTCGATGGACACCAATATTCAAAAAATTTTCACCGACCCGGCTCGCTCGCACATTTGTTGGGTTTTCTCACGTTTACTGCTAGGGTTCATTCGGGTGGATTTATACCACTACTTATCGGTTATGGCCCCGTGCCTTTATTGCTTAATTATTCTTTTTTTTCTTTCGGTGCTCTGTCTGTCTTCAGACGTTGGCGATCATCGTAGTGATGAGATTTTGGAAGGTATTACGGTCGGCGGCCGCTCTAAAAAGTTGTTCAGGTTACAGTCCTGTCCACTGCCTTATGTTTCGCAGCCACGACAGTGGCTTGCCTTGGATAATGAGGCGGAGTAGAGAATACTTGGGTCTTCTGATGATATGCCCGAAATATTCAGTTTTTTTTGCCTTTATTAAGTTTATGAGTTCTCTGCGATAGCACCATAGTTCAAATGCTTCTAACCTATTTGTCGTTGATGTCTTCAAGGTTCACGCTTCCCTGCCATAAAGTAATACGGACCAGACATAACATTTGAGGACTCATTTCCGAAGGTGCATAAAGAGATTTCTGTTGCATAGTATAGGTTTTCAGGCTGCTCGTCAAACTATTGCAATGCGTGTAAGTATTTTCTCGTTAGAGCTTCCAGTTTCGTTGATGCAACTACCTAACTGTTTGAAACTCTTCCGAGAGGTCTAACATCTAATAAAAGCTGACCTTGCCCCACATCTATTTTTTCTGCTACCATCCATTTTGTCTTACCAGCATTTATCTTGAGGCCCCTAGTTTTGCTTGCCTCATGCACTGAGTTGAGCAATGTTTGTAGATATTTCAGGTTTTTAGCCAATATTACAGTGTCATCGGCGTATCTTATGTTGGTAATTATTTCTCCTCCAATCTTTACACCCTCCTTCCTTTCCATTATCGATTCTTTAAATATCTCCTCTAAATAAACATTAAAAAGTGTCGGTGATCAAACAGACCACTGGCGCGTTTAATTGGTATCTTCCTTGTACATCTCATCCAGTTTAATGGTAGCTACCTGATTATAATAGAGATATTTCAGTAGTCCAAGATCGTATTTGTTTATACCTTACAGCTCAAGATACTTAAACAATAATCCATATTTTCTGTATGAGAAGTCGTATACAAAAGAGAGCTTCTCTTGTTCCCAATCCGTCTCGAAAACCAAATTGTTCAGCACCTAACTCGTTCTTGCAACGTTTGTATATCTGGTTTTGTATTATTTTTAACAATATCTTGAGGGTGTGGCTCATTAAGCTAATGAGTCTAAAATCACCGCATCTGCTTGCCCCATTTTTCTTTAGTAGTGTAATAAAGAGAGATTCGAGCCAGTCTTCCAGTATGTTGCCATGATTATAAATCTAATTAAAGAACCTCGTTAGATGGGTAATGCTGTCGTGGTATAAAAGCTTTAGTAATTCACTTGGGATTCGGTCTGGTCTGGGTACTTTATTCGTTTTTGTTATGAATAAAAAATGCCTAAACCACTAAGAGTAATAGGATTGTAAAACAAACAGATTGTTACTGTCCACCCATTTTTTATTTAACAATCGAGAAGTCCTTGGACAAAAATCAGTTGAATGAGGGCAATGACCCATTTCGTAGATGTTTTTCTCTTTCAAAATATTCTCTTGATAATTTCAATTGAAAATTTCTCGTCGGGATTTAAATTATTTAGCAACTTAAAAATGTAATACGGTTATAACTGCGCTAGTATCAATAAAACAGTTTTACTGTAAATTTTACACGGAGTACACGTCTAACAAAGGTGGACTCTGGGATCGTAGCCAATCGACACAACAATATCCTGAATTTCTGATAAAACTGAGTTTAACGACTCGGATCTTTTAGTACCTGCATTTTGAAATATGTATGACAATGTTTGGTATACGTTCCATTTTATTAAACTCCAATCGATAGTGAAGCTGAGCTTTTGCCAAAAATTTTTACTTACAAAAGGTGTAATGTTTAAAAAATTATTTAAATTTTACACGATCTCAAAAGTGTTGATGTTGCATTTTTCACAATTTCTTGCTTAATAGCGTCAAAAACTTATTTGTCTTAGCTATCAGGATCATAACTAAGTAAAGGCAGAGTAGACCCATGCCTATGGACGCAAGCTACAATGGCGCAAACATTATAAAAAAAAAATTCTGAATAAGTTATCATGACTATTAAAAATTAGAATACACATTTGGTAACAATAGCAATGGAGGTAAAATGCCTCTTCTAGTATCTTTTTGTCATAGCCCTGTGTAATTATTAGGAAATTTTATATAATAAGGGTTTACATGAAATTTACAGTAATTTAAATTTTTTTAACAGGGCAATTTTTCCGAAATCAGTCTTTCTTATTGATCAAAGATTTGTGCTCTTAATATCCAAACAAATTCCACTGTACACAATGTACACTGAAAGCGAAAAGTTTTAAGTTTAAAGAGATGTTTAATTTCCAGTTTTAGTCCACAATAAAAAAGTATTAAAACATAAGTATATAAATCTGCGCTATTGGTAGAGTAAATTAGAGTAAAGTAAAGTAAAGTAGTAGAGTAAAGTAGAGTAGAGTAAAAATTTGTAAAAATTCGACACCAATATCGCCGTTTTCTATAGTTTTTATATCTTATTTCCTTTTCACCTCCTTTGTATAGGTGTTAACATAATTTGGAATGTCACTTTTAAACTTAGCTTCCCCGAAGACTATGAATTTGACACTGATATTAGTTGTGTTTAATAGTTTTAGTCAATTAGAGGCTTTGCTCATTTAATAATTTGATTTCCCATATAAAAAACTCCATAGTATGCCGTTGAGGCACACAATAACTTTTTTGGCCGGAACAATGCAGTTCCAGTGGTGTCGAATGTAACACCCAAGTATACGTATTCTTGACAAGATGAAATTTGTTGTCCATTTTCAAGTACCAGATTGTTTGGTTCCTCCCCCACATACAAATACCTTGTCTTCGTCAAATTGACAGTTAGTCCCCACTGGCTGTATTCTTTTGTTAGTTTTCTTATTATATACTGCATGTCCTCTATATCATTTGCTATAACGACCTGATCATCAGCAAATTGTAGTATGTAAATACATACGTTATCCAGTTTAACACCCATGCCATGCACTGTCCTTTTCCATTGCTTTAAAGCTTATGCTACATATATTTTGAAAAGAGTTGACGATATGCAGCATTCTTGTCTTAGTCCTTTGGTAACAGGAAATTCTTCGGTTATATATTTTTCCTTTTTTTTTTCGTGATCTTGTGTTTTTATAGAGTTTTTGCACATAAATTACATTGTAATTAATACTTGAGTTTCCCACAGTTTGCGAATTGGTAGTGTCGTAAGCTTTTTGAAGGTCTACAAATTTGATGAGTTTTTATGTTTTTTGCAGCTCTGTTCTCTATTATTTGTTTTAGACAGAAAACATTGTCGGTGCACGATCTACCCGCTCGAAAAACACTTATTTTTTTTCTTCGTTCTGCCTGAAGTCATCCTCTATTAGGTTTCGTAAGATCCTTCCATTCAGTTAGGTTAGGTCTACTCATGACGAACGAATAATAATTAATTAATTAAAAAAAAAATTATCTATCGGATAAAATTGTGAATCTAAACCATTCTGAAATCCACTTGTACACACACTGTGGTAAAAATTGTATTTCAAGAAAGCATCCTACCATTTTGGTCGTTAATCGATTTTCAATTCAGTTTGTGTTTCTCAATGTCAGGAAAATTAAGTGCTGAAGAATCAGTTTGATTTCTCTTCTTGATTGGTTTATCGTTAATGAGGTTGTTTTTGCGATTTTCAACGGGTGTTTTCGGAAATTATATTAAATTTCCAAGGCAGCTAATAGATATCTCGTTGAACGGTGGATTGAGAATAATATTTTTTTGCAGCAACCGTCTGTAAGTACCAACTTCCCGGACGCTTTTGATTAAACGTGCTTTATTGATTTTTTACTCCACACGATTGCGGAAAAAATAGCGTACGCAACACTCCTCGAAACTGTTTTTGAATTTTCATATGTTCGAAGTCAAAGATAATTTTTCCTTTTTCATAATTTTGGTACTGCAAATGGTTTAACCTCACGGCACCCTGCAGGCAGGTCCAGGAGTGGACTTAAATTGGATGTTAAAATTAATTTGTGATTATTATATGTTTGGATATATTTCAAGAGAAGCGAATATGTTATAAGTAAATATCTAATATCTTCTTTAGAAGGCATTTATAGGGCATTATTCATTACTTTAACACCATTTAGTGGCAAATTAGGAGTTAAAAAGTTATTACCAAATCATTATTCGAACAAGATAGATGTCATATCTTGGTGATAATCAGATGAATAACTTAAAATATTATGTGCCGATAATTGGACACAAAACTGTTTTCTTTACCGGCATGTAATATTAATACTGTTACGTATTTTGGTCAACGAGTACGCCCCTGTATCCATTCTTTAGCCCAAAGTTACGGGAATCATTTATAAAACGATGGATAATTTTTTTTGGGTAGTATCAAACGCCCATTGGCTCATGAGCTTCGTGCAAGATCGCTATTACATGAGGCAGTTGACGGTATTTCTTCTATTTAAAAACCAATGCCGGGGTCCCCCGGGGGTTCCAACTCAGGCAGGAACAGGTTGACTCTATCAATAGAGATCTTGAAGCAATCGTCAAGTGGGGAACCAACAATCTTGTTCAGTTCAACGACCATAAAACACAAAGAGCCACGTTTTCCAAGAAAGTGAATTCCTCAAATCATTCCATCACCATGTCCGAAAATACACTTGAATCAAGTCTCTCCATCTTGATTTTGGGAGTCACGGTGTCTAATAATATGTCTTGGCATGACCATGTTGCTAACATCGCAAAGTCAGCAAGCCAGAGGCTAAGTTTTCTGTGGATAGCTAGAAAGTTTTTAACTCCTGGTCAACTGCTGACGACGTACAAGACTCAAATCCGACCTCTACTGGAGTATTGCTCGCACATTTGGGTTTCAGTAACAAAGCATTCTCTTCGTCTTCTAGATTTCATTCAGAAAAGGTCCATTCGGTTGATAAACAGCTCAACTCTCACAGATACCCTTCACCCACTGGAACATAGAAGAAGAGTTGCAGACCAGACATTATTCTACAGATATTTTTATGGCAGATGCTCCAGAAAAATAAAAACTCTTGTATTACCACTGGCCACATTCGGCCGAAGAACTCGGCACGCTGAACTGTGACCTGCAACTTTTCAAAAAGCGGGTCCACAATCACAAGTATCACGTTCTGATTTTCTCACCAAATATTTTCGTTCAATTTTATATCATTATAACTATTCGTGTTTGTTAGCAATTTTCATTTCGACAAGATGAGAGTAATTAACAATAATATCGATTGTTTATCAACATAGTGGATTGACTCGAATTAATATTATGTTGGGTTAGCGACCCGTGCTTATAACAATACACAACACTGAAATACGAAAATAATAATATTTCAGTACACGTGAACCAATTTGACGCAACGACGCGAGATTGGAATTAGATTGGAAATTAACTTATACGAAGTAATCAAATTCAACCAACGACACTACAATTGGAATTCACAATTAACGTGGACTAAATAAAACGGAAAGATAAGTGCAATGAGGACAAATAAATACGACGAACGGTCAATTGAGCTAATAAGAAAGACGAAAATATACAAGTTAAGAATTTAGTGGGTTCTCATGCAGGACAGAGCGACGATAAGTACGATAAGTATTATGGTAAAGGCCAATCGGTAGTAATAACAAAACGCAATGCATTAATTTTTTGCACTTTGACAACTGTACGCTTGGGTATTTTTGAGTCTGCTCCTTGGCGCTGTCTTTGTAGGTACATATATCATCATCACAGTCGTAACATCTTGTCAGATGTGTTGTGAACTCATTTTATTGTCAGTGTTGTTGCTGGTATTGGCCGAGGCATTCTTCTTCTTAATCTAACGTCGAGAAGGACGTGTAGTGATCACAGGTTAATGTCAGGTGTTATTACTCAGAACTCTTCTTACAGTCTCTCGCCATCTCCCACGGTCAGCAGCAGTTCTAATGGCTTCCACTAGTGGACGCTCGGTTACTTTTGATACAATGTCTGTCCATCTAGGTGGGGAGCGTCCGCGTTTCCTTTTGCCAAGAAGTTTGCCCTGGACAATCAGTATCTCATTGTTGTCGTGACAATTATATGTCCGAAGAAGTTCAGTATTCGCGCTGATGTCAAGCTACTGAGACGGTTTGATGGTCCAATCTCGTTCGGCACTGACACATTGGTGCGATGTGCCGTCCACGGTATTCTTAGCATTCTTCGCCATACCCACATTTTAAAGGCGCCAAACCGACGCTTGTCGGCTGCCTTTATAACCCATGTCTCGGAAGCGTACCAGAAATAGGAGAACACTAGGTCATGAACCAATGATTTTTTGGTATTGATGGATATATATATATATATATATATATATATATATATATATATATATATATATATATATATCGATATTTCCAAATTTTATGTAATTGACTGATTGCTGTTCGGCCAAGTTGAATACGACGGCAGATCTCCATCTCGCAGCTGCCAGAGGAGTTGATAAGGGCACCCAGATAAACAAACTGATCTACTACTCCACAGTTGGCAATGTGATTTGGTCTGTTTGCTGTCTTATCCGATCTATCAACTATCAATACTTAAGATTTGGCATAGTTGATTTTTAGACCATACTCTTTTGATGTTCTCTCGAGTCGTTGTATTAATTCTGTAATTTCTTTTGCTGAGTTAGCGATCAGGAGAGTGTCGTCAGCATATCTAAGATTTGAAAATTTTTTCCCCTTCATGGCAAAGCCTCCTTACCACTCATCGATTATCTCTCCCAATAAACATTCCGAATATATATTAAACAAGAGAGATGATAAAATACACCCTTGTCTAACTTCCTTTTTTGATATCTGCTGTTCTGGAAATACGATTGTCAATTTTGACGACTGCTCTACTTTGTTTATATAACTTTTTTATGAGATTAACCAGATGAGTAGGTACTCCCACAACGCACAAGATCTCCCACAACTATTTTACATTTCCGAACGCTTTTTCGTAGTCGACAAAACACATATACATGGGTGCATAGTATGCCTTAGCCTTCTCCATAAGTATTCGGACGTTTAGTATTTGTTCTCGTGTACCTCGCCCCTTGACAAATCCTGACAGGTGCTATTTGGTAATCGAGGAAGTGGCCGAGGCATTACTGATATATAATTTGTTGATTGCTTTCCTAACGGTGTTTCGCCATCTCATCCGATTAGAAGTCAGTTCGGAAGCCCCGCTGACGTTTAGATCAAGACACAACGACAGCATTTGCGGACATACGTTTATATATCAAACTGTCACTATTTTTTCATGCAGACTTACCCGCTGAAGTTTTTCGCACTTATTTACTAACACCCTGTATCATTGTAAAAAAGAAAATATTATCTCCGACTTTAACTTTACTTCCAGGACTGGTCCTAAAATTCTGTCTACTCATCCTAATAAAACAGTATTTTCCGGACTTGTTACCTAAATTAATATTATTTCAGTGATAAAATCCATAGACGCTGTACTGTAAGTTAATTTGCACCAGCGTGCAAAAAATTAATAGAGCATAAAGAGAGATTTACAAAGGCTTAAATCAATTACGGTGGGTATTTGTTCATTTTAACTTAAAATAACATGCCCATAAAGATTAACGGCTTCAGCTACTTGTATTTCGAGATACTTTTACAGTGGGATAATTATTGTTAATTGTAAGTTTGCTTTAAAAAATTACAATAAGTTTAAAATTATAGCAAAAACTATTTTGTCACTGAAATTCCCTTTGTTAACTTTTTCACTTCTTTTTATTATTCATAAACCGTACATGATCATAAAATATTTTTTTATTTCGTTTGCGAGAACCGTATTATTTTGCAGAAAGTTTCACAAAGGATGCGATCGATAAAATGCCAGCAACATACGTAAACCTAAACCATTAATAAGCATAAATTAAAACTGTCATTAAAACACATCAGATCGTTTGGTTAAAAGGAAATTTTAAAGTCAAAAAATCAGTTATAAATAGTTTTTTTTTTTTTTTATGTTCTGGTTCCCACGAAAAGGGATATCCTGTAATGTTCAGAGAACATCGTGGGAACCAAGGGAAAGAAAGTAGGAGTTGGTTTTCTTCTTAAATTTCTGGAGGTTGTATGCCTCGGGGAACACCTCCCTAGGCAATGAGTTCCAAAGCCTCGCAATTCGTTGGATGAATGAGTCTTTGGAAAGTGATGTTCTGCAGGTCTTCAAAGTGACCACGAAGGGGTGTAAAGACTGAACTTGACGGGTTAATCTCGAAGAGACTGCCAAAGGAGGAACGATTGTTGATATTTCAGAAGAGCATCGCCCATGAAAATATCTATAAAATAGAGACAAATCGCCAACTTTTCTACGTTGTTCCAGACAAGTGAGCGAGTTTGTAAGCGAGGCATCACCGACGAGACGAATTGCCCTTTTTTGGACAGATTCCAGTAGCTTCAGGATATGTTTAGGTGCTGCACTCCAAATATGGGAACAGTACTCCAGTACAGGTCGGATCTGTGCCTTATAGATCATAAGCAGCTGACTGGAGGTGAAATAGCTCTTGGCACGAAACAAAAAACCAAGTTTTTGGGATGCACTTTTGGCAATGGACCTCACGTGATTTTCTCAGGAAAGGTTATTGCTGATAGTAATACCAAGCATCGATATGGATGACTTCAGTGGTATGGTTACTCCTGACAAAGTTATGTTAGGCACAGTGAGATCGGCTTTTCTAGAGAAAAGACATGCTTGTGTTTTGTTTGCATTGAATTCTACCAAGTTATTGGATCCCCATTCGAGAATTGTTGCTAAGTCCATATTTATATTGTTAACATTTTTTCCTCGTTCATTTCTGGTTTTACGGGCTGATATAGGGGCCCTGGAAGAGAATGCGGTATGGAGGGTACTATCATCGGCAAAGCTGTGTACGGGACATGAAGTTGCTTTCAATAGGTCGTTGATGTGAAGTAAAAATAGTGTTGGTGCTAGAATGGATCCTTGCGGAACACCAGCATTTATGAGTAGAGTGTCAGATGAAACTCCATCTATGTACTTAGTAATTTAACGTATTCAAAAAAGGGTTTTTAAAAACTTCTGCTTATTCTCGGTTGGATAAAGTAAAAAATAGTGAGATAAGAGAACGCTGTGGTGTTAAAGAAGATGTGGTTACAAAGATAGATAAAGGAATGCTTAGATGGTTTGGACACGTAGAAAGGATGGATGTAGGAAGATTGACGAAACAAATTCATAAGGCGAGTGTAAATGGACAAGTCAGTGTTTTGAAGAAGGGCCAGATCAAGAGTACCAACAACCGAAGAGCATGCAAGAGAGCACTGATGAATGTAGAGGAAGCAAAAGATGTGTGCAAGAACCGTAGCAAGTGGAAGAAAGTGGTCTCTGCCTACCCCTACGGAAAAAAGGCGTGACTATATGTGTGTATGTATGTTGTTAATTAATAACAATAACAAAATTTATTTTTTTTTCTTTTGCAACTTTATGTATACTAAGCAGTAAGCGCTGGTGCTTGGAAAATAAACTGTAGTAGAAATATTATGCAATTAGCAACTCGTTTTGGTAGTACAAACAGCCTACCTTTGGAAAATATTCTTGACGAATCTGAAAAAACTTACAAACAACCAGTAACAACCAGTACACCAAAAATAGAAGCAGAAATTTTTTTAGGAAAGTTAAAAACATAAAAAGTGGCTTTCAACCCAGATCAAGTACTATTGTAAAGAATGATGAAGAAAACCTAGTAACCAACGAAATGGTAGCAATTAAAACCTGGAAAAAATACTTCTTGCTTTGCAAGTCGAAAGTATAGCCTTTCTGATTGTATTTCACTCCAGTAAGAACGACTTTTGTGGCCTGGTTAACTTTTGTGGACTGTATAAAGTACAGTGCGCTCTCACCAGAGTGCATGGTTAAGTACGATGTGACGGCAGTGCAGCACTTGTGTTTTCATTCGGCCAAACTTAATCCTAATAAAATCAGCAATGTATTACAGCTACATTGTTTTTAGTGAAAAATAAAACATTTTCGTTATCTACTGTGTCGGACATACCGCCCAATTAAAGGTGCAATAGAAACCCTAGAATTTATTTGTTTAGCAGACACACTCGCTTTTATGATTGAGTCCTGTCTGCTGCTTTGTAACGGGCCGACCGAGCCGGAGATAATGGAAAACCCTACGCAGGTAAAATAGTTGCAGACCTGGAAGAGCATCCGTAGCTTAGCTACTAAAAACATCAGTCGATTAACAGACACCATCGGGTGCACACTGTATCACCTTCAGCCAATACTGTGTATTTTAGATTAAATAATTCAAGTAAAAGTTATTGTCATTAATTCAATCACACCCTTACGCATTGGTCTATTTACCACATCTACATTAGAAGTAAATAATTTAATTGTTTACTTTAAAAGTCTTAAATCAAAACTTAAGCCACCAACTTTAGCCAACTATTGTTGGCTGGGATCAAGAATTTGATCATCGACTTTGCCTCGGCTTTTGAATTAAATCCTACAGGAAATCTAATTTTCTGGTTTAGGGTAGGTTTTACAATAAACTTTTAAAAAATCAAAACAAACAGAACACAATTTGCTCTGCTAAATTATAATTGCTTACTAAGTAGCTTTATAAATTATCCATCAGATGGCGTCCTTACTTTGATCACGCGAATTATTAACACTTATACCAATATTTTTTTTGTGTGACTGGGGTGAAAAGTTTATTTTTTATATTGGATCAGATCAACATTGTTTTGAAGAAAGGCCAGGTCAAGAGTACCAACAACCGAAGAGCATGTATGAGAGCACTGATGAAAGTAGAGGAAGCAAAAGATGTGTGTACGAACCGTAGCAAGTGGAAGGAAGTGGTCTCTGCCTACCCCTATGGGAAAAAGGCGTGACTTTATGTATGTATGTATGTAAAATGTACCTGACGACTGTTTTTTTTTCAGATTTTTGGTTTATTTCTTGCTTACGAAACCAGATCAATGAAAGTGAAACAAATAAATGATTCAAGATACGTGGGAATGAGCATCTACAATGTTGTGATACTGTGCCTGATAACTGCTCCCGTAACTATGGTAATTGCGAGTCAACAAGATGCCAGTTACGCTTTCGTTGCCCTTGCAATAGTATTTTGCTGTTTTCTCAGCATGGCCCTCATTTTCGTGCCTAAGGTTTGTATTTTTAACCGCCATTATTTTTAATTTATTTTTGTATTTCTTTGGAGCACAAAAAGCGCAGAGCGCTTTTGACCATTAAGTCGTCATCAGTGCAACTCGTCAGGTGTATGTCTAGTCTTTTAATAACGAAATTTTTTATAAAAATTCATTCTACATTTTATCGACAAATTTTAATACATGTGTAAAGATGTAAAATTGTAAATGTTCAAAGAAGTGTATAGTTGTAAATGTGTTAATGTTCTTACAAAAAAATTTTTTAAGGATCTTGTACACTTGACAAGTTGCTGATGATAACTTAATGGTCGAAAGCGCTTTGCAATGATTTTAAATTTAAACATTTCCATGCAGGAAATACAAAAATTCTTTTTTTGTTCTAAATATTATTAACACGTGCACACAGCCAATTATTTCCATTTTAATAGTTTAACCAATTATTATTTAAGATTTTTTAATTCCCTTATCAATTTATTAAATGGGGTGGCCCTTGGTTACTAATGGTAACAAAAAATTCTGCGATTTTTTTGCGCTACAACCCCGATTTGGTGCCATTGCATGAAAAAAGAAATCTTTCTAAAATTTCAGCTCAATCGAATAAAATAAAATGGTGCCGTAAATGCCTGAAAAAACAAAAAAATCATAAAATCACAGAAAATATCTTTTTAACCGACTTCAAAGAAGGAGGAGGTTCTTAATTCGACTGTATTTTTGTTTATGTTTGTTATCTTAAAACTTTCGACTGGGTGAACCGATTTTGATGATTCTTTTTTTATTTGAGCTGGTGCTTTTCATAATATTTTATAATAATCCAGTTCTGACAATGGCATCCATGAGAAAACCATATAAATCTTTGAAGTTGGTTTTTTATTAGGTTTTTGCGTACGGAATATTTATTTATTTTGCAAAAATTTATTATATATCCTAAGAACAACAATTTTCGAGAAAAATGTGAAAATCACTTAATTTGCTACAAATCTAATCAATTGTAAAATTAGTGACAGAGATGCAGTTCATATATTCCTGATTGCTACTATCCAGGCATTGGGTCTTGATATTCAGGATCCGTTAAAGAAGCATCAAAACGAAAGTTTTGACTAAAAGAGCATAAACAAATTGGGAATACGTTCGAATGCTGTTTATATTTCGAGATATTACCCAACAGCATCATCGCTAGAGATCCTTTATCACATATTCACCCCATAATTTCTAGAGAATATTGTTACTTTACTTTGGTAAGATAATAATAAAACTATTTAAAAAATATATCCAAGTATAAATATTTAACAAATAAAATTGAGCAGACTACTTGCTAGAAATAAGTTTAAAATTACAGTACGAACATTTTTAAAACGATTAAAAAATCAACGAGGTATCTAGGAACCAAAAAAAGGCATTCTATTTTATTAAACAAAAAATGTGTACCACGTAGAAGTTTTAGTTTGCTTGTATTTTTAAAACCGTAAACAAACATTGTTTTTACTAGGTAATTGAGGTGATTAGACATCCAAAAGATAAGGCTGAAAGTAAGTACAACCCAGATCCAGGTCTTTCTAAGGAAGAAGAAGAGAGATACCAGAAACTACTAACAGATAATGAAGACTTACAACGACTTATAGCGCAGGTATAATTTTGTCCAATTAATAAATAGAAAGTACGGTAAAACGTCTGGTTTTTTCCTTTTCAGAAAGAAGAAAAAATAAAAGTTCTCAAAGACCGTCTTGCTGAAAAAGAAACCGGTTCAAAAGGTGGATTGCTGACTACGCCATCTACCATCACTCAAGGTAAGGACTGCCTGATAGTTGCAGATTTCATCACGGACGCGGGTACGTCGGATTCAGCTTTCGGAGGAGGGCACTCTGTGTATACGAGATCATCAAGGTGCAGTCAGTCGGATATTGAATTTAGTGAGAGTTATTTGTAATTGAAATTTTAATAGCCACCTCTACTCTTTAAAAAGAATATTTTTTATAAAAGATCATTCGTCGACTTCGTGAAAGAACCTTGGGTAACAAAATTATGAATTAAAAATAATAAGCATTTTAATTTTTTTTCTTTTAATAATTAGTTATGTTTCTTTTAACTACACTTCTTACACTTAAATGCAGTGAATTTCTGTTCAGTGTATTTGGAAAGGAGAAAAGTGTACACTTAATTGTGCGTTATAAAAGAACGCTAAAGTGTAATTTGGTGTTTTGAAACTTAATATAAATAATAATATATGAGTACATAAGAATTCGAAATTTGCTAATTTTTCCGAATCATCAATCAGCATTATTTTTGCAAAAAAAATTTTATTTTTGTTTTTGGTAATATAAAAGTACCATTAGTGTGTTGTGTTGACAAATTTAACTAAAGTTTGCGAAGTATTTGGTTTGAAAATAAATACGCAAAAACAAAATTCATAATCAAGTTGCTAATGTCTACGTCAACGGAACACAATTGGACAGAGTCTCAAGTGCGAGCTACCTTGGTTGCAGGATAAACAAGAACTGAGATCCATCAGTTGAAATCAAAATACTTATTGAATGTGCCCGGGCAACATTTATTCGCATGAAAAAACTTTTTACCAGTCACGATCTATCGATTGCCCTGCGAATGAGGATGATTGGAGCATATGTCTTTCCAGTTCTTTTGTACGGAGTCGAGAGCTGGACACTAACAGAAGCCACGCTTAAACGTCTACAAGCTTTCGAGATGTGGTTGTACAGGAGAATGCTAAGAGTAAGTTGGGTGGAAAAGATCACAAACGAGGCGGTGCTTAGAAGAATGCATAAAGATACAGAAGTGGTCAATATTTTAAAACAATGATAACTTGAATATTTCGGACATATCGTGAGACACCCAGATAAGTATGACATTATACATCTTATAATACAGGGTAAGATTAATATTAAGAGACGCCCCGGCAAACGAAGAACTTCCTGGCTCAAAAATCTCAGACAGTGGTTTGGTCTCACCACTATACAACTTTTCCGAGCGGCTACCAACAAAATAATGATTGCAAACATGATAGCCAGAATGATCACCATCGATCGTTAAACAGTCATGGCATCTAGAAGGAGAAGTTGACAAATTTATGAACAATCAAATTGCTTGAGTTTTGATATTTAAAATAATTTTTTAAAAATTTCATATGCCCCCGTATTATGTTGACAAATCAAAAAGTAATAGTTTAAGTAACAAAAACAAAAACAATAATGACAATTAAAAAAGTCATAATGATAATTATTATAATAACAGGATTCAGTTTTGCAGGGCATATAAAAAGTTTAAAGAGAACCAATTTTAAACAACGATTTAATAACAATGAAAGGCTGGTATTAAAGGCAAAACAATATAATTAAATAGTGATTTACCGGACATTTTAAATAAGGTATGACTTGATACCTAACGCCAAAAAAACAGGGCGTCTCTAGTAGGGAGGAGGTGACTTTGACGTTTATGACATTGGCGCTAGGTTAGGTTAGGTTAGGTATCATGTGAGTGGGACGTGGTCTCCCCCCCCTGCGACCTTTAGTAGGTCTATTGTGGCTCACCCCTAGAGGTTACAGTTCACCGCACAATCCAACCCTTCTCACGAAGTTCATGGTTGTATAGGGTTTTGAAATCGGTAGGTTTTAGGTTGGTGTAACCAAATATGCTGAATAGTGTCCCTGTTAAAAGTTGACTTGTTTCGACATTTCATTCTAATATGTCGCATTTATAAAATATTTAGAGTTGGTTTTTTTTAAATGAACAAAGTGTAATTCGGGTGTACACCTTTACTTTTGCTCGAGATCAAGTGTAAAAAATTATAATTAGGTGTACTTTTTTCCTAGATGTACTTATAAAACAAACAGCTTCATTGACGTCACTACCGTTAAAAAAATTTTACGGGTTGCAATCTGGGAGTGCCGGCAGAAGTGAAAACTTAAGTATTAACGTTGTGCGCCCTGCGCCGCCTAAACAAAACAGCCGGCGCAGGCATACATTTTCGTCGCGCCGTAGAAAGAGAGGAGGATACTCCCTCTCCTACGCCACGCCAGCTGTCTACTCTCCATCCGTCTTACGATTCGAACAGGTCACGTGTCCTGACGCGAGTTTAACATTTTTTACCCATTACAAAAAAAGTGTACAACGCCGCTAAAGAAGTTTTCACTTCAAAAAATATTATTTTTAATCTGAAAAATATTGTCTCCAGATTTCCATAGTTTATGAATAATGCATTATTTTTATTAACGCTTTATTATAAATCATATATTAAACATCAGTACCAGATTTGAATGTTTTCGATTTCTTTCTTCCGCTTTTTGCTTGATCTTCTTTCAATATGGCGCTTTTTTTTCTACCTCGACTTTTTCGTTTTCGGTTTTGTCGCTTTTGGCTACGTCGTCTACGGCTTTTGCTTCTATTTTTTCTTCGTCTTCGAGCCTCCGTTATCGGCAAACCAAAACCTAATCTAAACCTTCCCCCGTTCTCTTTGATCAAACCAGCTTTCAGTCCAGTTTTTAATGCTTTTTTAACACAAATTGATGCATTTTTTAACGGCTTCTTGCACTGATAAATTATTTGATCTAAAATTTTGTCGGGGGGAGAACCATTAGAGTCAATAAGACACGCTATGGTGTCCATAACATCTGCTAAAAACGACACCTCTCCTTGGACCATTTTAATGCAGCAAAAGCAGAACTTAATCAATAAACTAATGAAAAGCACTTAAATTTTGAATTTAGCTACTAAATTAATTTGTCAAAATGACATAAAAAATGTACTTGAATTTGTCAGTTTGTTTAATAAGGTTGCCAAGTTACCAGTCAAGAAAAGTCGCATTTTATATTGCTCCAGTGAAATACATCCGTCTTACGAATTTTCGATCAGGCCACGTATCCTGACGCAAGTTTAACATTTTTTACCCATTACAAAAAAAGTTCACAGCGTGCCATAAGAAGTTATCACTTCAAAAAAACGGAAGTGTACACTTTACACTTTATTGTAAAAGTTTAATTAAAAGAAACATACCTAATGACAAAAATAAAATGACGTTTATTGTCAGTGATATTGACTGTTGAAAGATAGTAAGGAATATTTCTTTAATCGATTATTCGTCATATTTAAGGAGGGTAGAGGTTAGGAGAATCATCTCATGTGGTAGAAAACTTAAAAAAGTGTCCAGCTGTAAGCTATAAATAACAGTTCAAAAACCTTTCAGAATACCGCTGGTGTAGACAAAGGGTATGGTATGAATGTAGCAAATGTAAACGAATTGAAGTATGCCGAGTTAAAAAATTTAATATTATTGTCGACTAAAGTAGTTACTTATTAAAAATTTCAACTACTTGCGTCGTACAAAGAAATGTAGAAAATATAACCTTAAAGAATTATCGTGAGAAAACGTGTAGCTACAGTGATTTTATTTCGTGAACTGTGAACTGTACGTTTATTGTTTTTTTATCATTTAATGTTTTGAAAAAGTGTGTGAATAACAGAACAGTTATGGGTAAAATTTGTGTCGTAAAAAGTTGTCCCAGTGGACGTTAAAATTTACCCTGATGCTAATGTGGCGCCACCATAATTTAATGCATTTGGACGGACACTTTTTCATGTACACAGATGATTCTCCTTACCTCTACCCTTCATAGTCATATTTTTACGGTGGAAAATTTTACTGCGCTCTACTGTCTAATTTGTGTACCGCTCGTTAGGTAAACAACAAAAAAATATATCACTGTCAGCATAGAGTTTATAGCTCATTAGTAATTATTTTAAGTAAATGTTGATTCTTTTTTAATACTTGTGGTTAGTAGGTTTCTGTAAGCTGTTTACTATTTTGTTATTTAATATGCAGGGTTTAGAAATGAATTACTACTGAAAGGTACCCCAAGTTGGTTAAAATTTATGTGAACTTTTTTGCTGCTCTTTTTTATTTTAAATACAAATTTAAAATTGTCAGACCAAACAATAAGAAGAACTATTTCGTGAAAACGAAAGAGGTAGTTGCTAATGTAATTTTTATAATAAAAACGAGGAGAAATATGGCTTGTAAATTCCAATTGAAAATTATCGTCGCTGATAATTGGCAGCGACAGCCCATAGAGAAAAGTACCACGGGCGCAACCTTGGCCCAGGCTTGGCCCAAATATGTAGAACTCTGGGCCAAGCTTGTAAGCCAGGCTTGGCCCAGTCTTGGTAGAAGTCTGGAGTGAGAACAATGGGCCAGACTAGGTTGCCAGGACTGGGCCATGCTAAAATGCCAGGACTGGGCCATTCTTAAATGTCAGGACTGGGCCATGCTTAAATGCCAGGACTGGGCCAGACTTGCTTCTCAAGACTAGGCCATGCTTGATTGCCAATACTGGCACATAATAAACGTATTTTTCACTAATTGAACAATGAAATTAATAATTATGTACACATATTATTTTAATTATATCGATTTTTTATCTTATACAATTACTTTTACTTCTCTTATCACACGTAATTTTAAAACATGTATCATATTTTAATTATTATTACAAAGTTAATGTTTACTCTTGGATTATTAAAACTTTGCCCGTCAACAACTGAATTAGTTTTTTTATTAAAAACTTTTTCTGTTTTATTTAAAGCACGCCACCTTTGAACTCTAAGGTAAGCAGCAGACATGATTAATTTTAGTAGTAATAAATAATAAAAAATGTAACTGGAAAACTTATCATAAAAAATACAATGACTAAATAACTAAAGCTCGGATTGAACTGACACGTAATAAAAACAAGTATGGCTGGCGTTGAATAAAAATACTCGAATCACACCGTATGTAATCGAATGGCTTCAGCTTGGGTCCCCATTAAACGGCCTGGCTCGAGCTTGAGTAATCATTGGCATGGCCAAGGCTGGGTTATCCAGTCTTGGTCCAAACTTGGGTCCCCAATGAATGGCCAAGGCTGTGTTACCCAGGCCTGGCCCAAGGTTGGGTAATCATTGGCACCACCAAGGCTGGGTTATCCTGTCTTGGCCCAAGCTTGGGTCCCCAATGAATGGCCAAGGCTGTGTTACCCAGGCCTGGCCCAAGGTTGGGTAATCATTGGCACGACCAAGGCTGGGTTATCCTGTCTTGGCCCAAGCTTGGGTCCCCAATGAATAGCCAAGGCTGTGTTACCCAGGCCTGGCCCAAGGTTGGGTAATCATTGGCACGACCAAGGCTGGGTTATCCTGTCTTGGCCCAAGCTTGGGTCCCCAATGAATGGCCAAGGCTGTGTTACCCAGGCCTGGCCCAAGGTTGGGTAATCATTGGCACCACCAAGGCTGGGTTATCCTGTCTTGGCCCAAGCTTGGGTCCCCAATGAATGGCCAAGGCTGTGTTACCCAGGCCTGGCTCAAGTTTGGGTAATCATTGGCACAGCCAAAGCTGGGTTATCTTGTCTTGGTCCAAACTTGGGTCCCCAATGAATGACCAAGGCTGGGTTTCCCATGCCTGGCTTAAGCTCGGATAATTATTGGCATAGCTAAAGCTGGGTTAAGCCCACGTATGGGCCAATACAGGTACGCCAAAGCTAGGTTTTCCAGTATTGTCCCAGGCTTGGCCTCTTTGTCAAATCTGGGGTTTCCTGCATAAAAGGAATATCGAATAAAGAGTTTTGCAGTGTTCGCGATGAGGCGGGGGTTTATACTTTCCCTTTTCCTACATGGAAGGAACGGATACTCAACTTCAATATTGTGGACTGGAAGTAATCACAATTTGGCTGGTGCTTGAAGGTTTTTATTCAACACAAAATATTGGTATTTCTATCTTTAAAAACACAATGCACTTTGTACCGACTAGTGAATTACTGCAAGCAATGAAATTAATTCAAAGCCGTGGCAAAATGGGGTGTTTAAACTAACTAATAAAAGAAAACTAAACGAATAGAACTTATCGCAAGTAGCAAACGAGGTTTTAATCGCCGTCGTAAATCTATTTGGGGTTTATTCCCCAAGATTTCCTACACACTCTTCTGAGATTTCAGAGAGAAAACCTGGCTTTGTTTATTATTTTTTCCAGGTGGGTGTTTCAGGTGAGTTTTTTATCCAGAACTACACCCAGGTTTTTCACTTCCGCCGCAAATGGAATAGTATCTCCATATAAGACAGGCTGCCGAAGCTTATCTAGCTTTTTCCTTTTTGCAAAAGGAATAATTACAGTTTTCCGGGGGTTGACAGACATCTGTTCCCTCTCGCACCATCTGTATACTGTGTTGGGGGCTTCTTGGAGGACGTTTGAGATCGTCGCTTCAAATTTATCTCTAACTATTATAACCAAATCATCCGCGTAGTATTGAAAATCTGCTCCCTGCATGGAAAGCTCCTTAGCAGAGAGTCGACTAGGAGTGACCGCATTAGTGGGGGAAAGTACCCCACCTTGTGGACATCCCTTCGCCGCCCTGAACCTAACTGACTTTTCATGCAGTAAATAATTACATCATTACATTAAATTAAATACATAACTTTTTTTATTTTTTCGAGGGCGAAAAAAACAACCCTTAATGATGTCAAAAGTATCCATTTCAATATTTTTTTGCTTACTATTAATTTTAATACATTTTCTATTAAAAAAATATTTCGTAACCGTTACAACTTTTTTGGGATTTACTATTAGTAATCAATTTGGCTTAAATCGACACTCAAAGTGATGCTGCTAATGCAAGTGTACCTTTCATTAGCAATTTATCTCTATAAAGCTATTGAAGCAAAATTAAGTTAGTACTACTGTACAGGTAGCGTTTCTTTATACTAGTTTTCCTTTCAGTAAGACAAAATTGTGTAAAAAGTGCCGGAAATTTTTAAACTCCATACGAGAATTTAAAATTTTAAAATTTTTTTAGTCCCTCAAAACATTATTTTTATAGTTTTTTTTTCATATCGCCGAAAGATTTAACGTCAACCATTAAAACTACTAACTGTACCTTTAGTAAATATTCCAAAGTATTTAAATAAAATTTAAAAAAGTGAACGCAAAAAGTAAACACTTGAATCAAAAAATATTTGATTTGAGTTCATTTTAATACACCGAACCGTTTTTAAATCTATTTTCATTAAAAAAACACAATTATTTCTATTAGTGTCAATGCACGTTTATGCTATAAGCCCAATTATTCACATTATTCTCACCCTCCAAATATTAAAAACACAAACATATACATGTAAATTGTATAAATATTCTAAATAAATAGCACGTTTATCTTTACGGTAGTACCTAGTCCTTAAAATTATTTCGTTCTAGTATAAAATATTTAAAATTTCAATTTGACACTATCTTAAATTAATGCTTTTAAGAGTTGCTTTAAATTAACTTACTTTTTTATTCATGTAAGTAATAAATAACCGATCAATAATAGGTACTGTAACGTCAAAGTTAGGGGGAAACGAAACCATTAAGATTTGTTATTTCAGCTTTATTAGTGTTAACAGCATCTGTATGTATTTAAACGCACTATCTTTTTGTGTAATCTAAGTATAAGCTAGCATTTGTCAATAAATAGACTGACTTATTACATTTTCCATAGTTTTAAAGGATACATTTTTGGAAGGATCCAATTTTTTTACAAATACTTTTCCATGCATTTTGCTCTTCCTCTTACAAAGTTAACATATTTTTATTATCACATAAATATTTATTAGCATTATATTTATACTTAAAAGTCTCTAAATTAATAAAACTATTTCCAGGGAAAGCAATTTTATCCGTCAACCCATTCTTTAAATTTAGTAATAAAATATTTACTTAGACTCCAAAGTTGTCAACTGCTTCGTCTTTTAGCCTTTTATGAAGTCATACAAGTACCTTGGTACGCTGATCAATGCAATATGGCACCAGGCCACCGAAATCCGATCAAGGATTGAAAGAGCTCGAGCATCGTTCAATAACATGAAATGTATATTTACAAGCAATGATCTATCCCTGCCTCTAAAAATAAGGTTAGCAAAGTGCTATGTGTTCTCAGTTCTGCTTTACGGAGCAGAAGCATGGACAACGACGGAAGCCATAATGACAAAATTAAACGCCTTTGAAATGTGGATATACCTCCGTATCCTCAGAATTTTGTGGACTGACCATATAATTAATAAATAAGTGCTGCAGCGAATTGGGAAAGAAAGAGAAATTACACTCACAGTTAAATAGAGGAAACTGGAATACTTCGGGCACATAATGAGACATCAAAAATATCGTCTACTCCAGTCGTTTGGGAAAGCTCATAGATTGCATTGATTTAATTTAAATATTGTTAATTCTATAAACAATTGCCCCCATCGACGAACCAGTTAATTAGTATCGTCTTCGACGACGGCGCAGAGATTAACTGGCCAGAGAAACATCAACCAGTTCCAATTCAACCACTCTCCAATGACTACGATTGTCTTTCAATTATTATTTTCGCCATCTTATGCTCTAATCGGATATTTGTATATCGTGTACATTCTTACAAACTTTAATGTGGAGTGCTTTTACCAGATCATAGACGTCGGGGTTCCCCCAACACCAAGAAAACTTTGTGGATTTAGCATGGTAACGCGTAGGAAGCAATTCATTTTATTTTCATTTTAATTTAAAGAATAGTTCAAAGTAACACTTCATTTTTCGAACCACTTAAGAGCTTTCGTTCGAAACACCAGTTTAAGAAAGGATCAACAGTAAAAGAGGACCAGAAAGGAGAAGACGCTCATGGCTATAAAATTAACACCAGTGGTTTGGACTTAAATCTATACAGTTATTTAGAAATGCCGTCAATAAAATTATAATTTCCATGTTAATAGCCAACGTACAGAAGATGTCCGAAAAACGGCTCCCCAAGCAGATATACGGTTCTTGTTGCCAACTCACTGGAAGGACTGCAGGAGCTGGTAAGCCGCGTGACGGCTGCAAGCTGAGAGGCCGGACTTAGCCTGAACGTGAGAAAGACAAAGTGGCTAGCAGTTAGCAAATCAAACAACGTGGACGGACACCTGACAATTAACGGTCATCGAATTGAGCGAGTAGAAACTTTTAAATATCTTGGGTGTCAACTAAATGAGAAGTGGGACGGCACGCAGGAGATTCGTGCCAGAATAGAACAAGCTCGTGCTTCGTTCCTGAAAATGCGTAAAGTACTTTGTAGCAGAAATTTAAGCTTGCCTCTGCGCGTCCGAGTGCTTTGCTGTTACGTGTTCAGCATACTGTTTTATGGAATGGAAGCTTGGACTTTGACAGATGCGATGTGCAAAAAATTGGAGGCCTTTGAAATGTGGACGTACAGAAGGCTATTAAGAATCTCCTGGGTAGAAAGAGTGCGTAACACCGAGGTACTTCAACGCCTCGACAAGCAGCTGGAAGTTCTGTTTACACTAAAAAAGCGCAAACTGGAGTATTTTGGTCACATCTTAAGAAATGACAAGTATCGACTTTTAAAGCTTATTATAGAAGGGAAGATCGAAGGACGAAGAGGCCCGGGTAGAAGAAAGATATCCTGGTTAAAAAACTTAAGACAATGGTATGGAGTGAGCACTACCACATTGTTCCGCCGAGCTGTAGACAAGGTTCAGATAGCGCTGATGGTTGCCAACGTCCGAGGAGGACAGGGCACCCTAAGAAGAAGAAGAAGCAGATATTAGAGTGGACACCCCAGTGAAGACGAAAGCATTGAATACCAAGGAAAAGCTGGAGAGAGGGGATAGACAGGAAGATCAGTTTGAGGGAGCTGGGGGACGACCTCTGGCAGGACCGAGATCAGTGGATACTGAAAGTCGGATGATGTAGAAGAACGTTGTAAACCGAGATTTTTATATACAATAGCCAACGTCCGCGACGGATAGGGCACGCTAAAAAGAAGAAGTTTTAAAAAAAATGCTTTTCCTTTCATTGCAACTATCTTCCATTATTCTACATTTCTTTTAAACACCTACATTTTATAAGAGATTTAAAGTAATTTTTATCGGTACTTGAATTTTAAAACAATATCTTTTTTTCTGCTGAAATTGGTATAACTTAGCTGAAATACTAAATGCATATTAAGAAATAATTCCTCTTTTTGTAAATAAAGTTTAAAGTTATTAGCTTATTCATTGTAAACGTTTAAAAGAAAACGCACAAGTATTTTAAGAAAAAGCCTATTTTTAAAAAAGATCAAAGTATGCTCAATTTAAAATAAATAGTATTACATAGGCAGACTAATTGATCATTTACTTTTCGATCTGTAAATATTTATTTATAATTTATTTATAAAAAAATTAATTACCATTTCGAAGAAGAATTTATTTAATTTTTCTTTACTAATTACAATTTAGGTAAAACATATGCTTATTGTTAGTTAGTGTCCCTTTCATATTGCCTTGATAACTTAACAAAAAATGGTATACTATGCAATAAGCAAAACCTTGTGCTCATTTTATCACGACTGTGATAGTTTGCAGCACAAGCCTTGGAGAGTCGCCACGTCTTATTCGTTCTCTATAGAGTACTCTGCCAGCGGTCTCTCTACTGGCAAATTATGCCCGAGCTCAGCCGTAGAGGGTAAAAGAAAAAATATAAAAGTGAGCCGCGCCACCGACTTAGACGGTTCAAGCCGGAAACCCCTAGGTCTTATAGGCACTAGCAGAGCTACACGATAAACAACTGAAATTATGGTGAACTAAATAAATGAAATTATAGCTAAAATATATTGGATACTTTACTCCAACAATAAATCAAAGTACACAGCTCAATAACAAAATTATAACAAATATAGTCAAAATCAAAGTTCAGCCTTGGCACATTATCCAATGCAACAAATAGTTTCCAACAATGTACATTATTAATAAATTAAAACAAAACTTAATCGTGGTGTCAAAAATAAGTCACGTCGTTAAATATTCAAAAATAATCACTTGTAACCTTTGGGTATAAGAATGCACTACTCCTGTGGCCGGTTTGGTTATGGAACGGCACCTGCTAATTAACAATGGCTTCCCTCAAATAAATCCCGCATGCGGTTATTTTAACTCGACACCAAAATCCAAAATATCAACAACGGAGGTAAGATAAAATGGTCAAGTTAAAAATTAAATGGTTTTTCTTCAAAATCCAATCAAGATGGCCCAAATACAGCCAGATATGAAAAGAAAACCGTAGAGGCTCCGCACACTTGTTAATATCACATCGCCCCAAAAACTCTCACCACACCACTCCCAAGACTGTCACCACACGACTAGCTACTTCCCAGGCCGGATATCAAGAAAAATGACACGGAACCGACGTCAACCAACAATATTCGCAAGTCCATGCTCCACACCAAGAATCGCGCTCGTCATGCTTTGCCTTTCTTAAAATGAGGCAATTGTTCACATTCCAAGCACTCTACCTCAAAATCCGACACCGAATGGTAAAATGTTATGTGTATAGCACTCTATTACATGGAACGAAGGCTTAAATCTTAAAGGTGAACTAAGTCAGGTGTTTAGAACATTATGGAATGTGGATCTTTCGGAGAATGCTGAGAATTCCCTTGACCGCTTTTATCAGGAAGATAAAACTCCCACAAAGAATGGGTACCGACAGAGATATCCAGATTGGACTTGAAATGAAAATGCTGCTTTGTTACGTGTTTTCTGCGCTTTTGTATGGAGTGAAGTCATGAACTCTCAAGAAGAATCACACAGACAAATTACAAACCTTCGAGATTTGGTGCTACCGTAGAATGTGGCGTATTCCCTGGACAGAAAAGATCTAAATAAGTACTAAATCGGATAAATAAGGAATGTGAAGTTATTAACACCATAAAAAAGAGAAAGCTTTAATATCTAGGTCATAAACTAAGAGGACCCAAATACGCAACTTTTCAGCTGATAGTTCAGGGAAAGATTGGTGGAAGGAGGAATATTGGAAGACGCCGTCTGTCTTGGCTTAAAAACCTAAGGGACTGGTTTAATTGTAGCTATGTTAAACTCTTCCGAGCTGCAGTCAATAAGGTCCGAATAGCTGTGATGATAGCAAACCTCCGATAGGAGATGCACTATAAGAAGAAGAAGAAGAGAACTTATAGAAATAATAAAAGTACGAAAACTTCGTATCTGGGACATGTATACAGAAATAGTAAATATAAACTTTTGCAACTTCTGATCGAAGAAAAATCGAGGAAAAATGTGGCTCGGCAGACAGCGGGCTTCCTGGCTGAAGAATATTCGTGAGTGGACTGGCGTTAATAAGAATGGTCAGAGACAGAAACGCCTTTACTAAGACTATCGACAATCCATAATTTTGATGCAGGAGAAGTACGAATAGACAAACGTGGGTTTTTTAAACGTCTAAAGACGTCAGCTGATAATGAAAGTACTATGCAATCATTTTTTATAACCACCAAGATATACGTATTTTTAATGTTGTTATAAATTAACTTTAAATTAGGATTTTTCAAATTCTAAAACAAAACATTTTAGGTGTTTGATGTATTTTTAATCTTCGATGTTTTTATTCCTTGCCTCTCTGCCTTAAAATCTGAGCACAATATACACCCTGCACGATTACCGGACCAAATTTAAGATGGTCTCCATTAATGTTTCGGTAAATATTTGTATATTTATTCTTCAAACAATTGTCGATTGCCTTTAATCCATTTTTACGCACTTAATTAACTTTGTATTACGACTGACTGTACCTCTGATGGTCTATATTAAAAAAGAAAACCTAGTGTGTAGTAATTATAGTGTAAGTTTTTTAGTTTGATGTTTAAAAAAGCCTCAATCTCGTTATAACATCAACATATGAAAGAAAAATATCTGTTTCTCCCAAAATTCCAGTAATTTACATTAATTTTTACTCATAAGTGAGTAAACGCTGCAAATATTTACCATTTATATTTTATTTTAGTTACCTTTTGGAGATATAAACAATTAATAATATTGTCACAGTAATAAGAAAATAAAATAAATTTTAACAATGTTATAATGAAATGAATAAAAATCATCCTATAAGCAAGTTGTTTATGTTTTTGTTGTAACGAGATAGTAATTTTGCTTAACTAGATTTTTGGGAGTGAGATGTTTTTCTTTTTGACAGATACAAATGACGAAAAAATATAGTCCACCGGAGGATTATTCAACCACGCTTTGGTAGGTATTCTTCGACAAAAAATAAACGGAGTTTTGTAAAATTCAACGATTCTGTTAACATTAAACATCGAAATTGATTCAAACTAGCTAATTTAAGAAGAAATTTTATGAAACTCTGCATAGTTTAAAAAAATAAAATGTTTTAGTTTAGTTAAAAAAAAAAGACAATATAAAAAAAATCTGTAGAGTAATTTAATAATCTAATGTACACTGATAGTGAACATTGTAAAACGGAAACAAATTTAAACCAACCGAATACTTTTTCTAATAATTACGGTTTGTCCCAAACAAAAGTATTGTTACACGAAAAAATATTGCACTTAGGTACTTTAAGATAACTTTTATGTAGGTGAATGGTTTTTCGGGTTTATTAGCCGTCGTAGGTCTTAGGTAATACTCGACGTTTCGCCATCTTGAATGGATGGCATCTTCTGGAGATATGTCTGCTTTTTGTGACATTGGTATGTCAAGATCGCAGGTTGTATACGTTTTGGTGGGCGGGGCATCTTCGAGAGATGTAATGTTTGCTTTTTAAGGCTGAATTTAATAAATCTGAGGAAACACTTAAAATTAATAGAACATGGGTACCTGCAATGCTTTCTTACAAAAATAAGAAGAATGATTCTCCAGAACGTGACCAATTCCTGAACAGCCCTTAAATATGCCCAGCCCACCAAAACGTATATAACCTGCGATCGTGACATACAAATGTCACAAACCGTCAGCCTTAAAAAACAGACATTACATCTCACGAAGATGCGAAACGTCGAGTATTAACTCAGACATACGACAGCGAAAAAACCCGAAAAACTATTCACGTATAAACGATGGCCGCGACAGTCTTTGGCAATATGTAACTTTTTTGTAGTTTTCCTTTTTAAAAACGTACAATGGTTAATATTATGTTTGATAAAATTGAATAAGCAGGACAGTTATAGTTTTTATAAGAGAAGAAAGCAAGACAAACTGCGAGGTGCTAATTAAAGTAAAAATAGTGGAAAAAGTAAAAGGGTTTGTATACCTGGATTTCAAGTTTACGAAACACGAAAAGTATGACTGTGGCATTGAGCGAAGGGTGTTAAAGGAAAAACAAAGGCATGGGTCCTGCTTAAATTTATGAACAGTCTTTTTCTTCTTCTCAGGTTGCCGTCTTCTTAAGAAGGTTGGCTACCATCATGACTTTATTCACCGCTGACCTAAAAAGTTGGACTGATGATAACTTCAACCCCTCTTTCAAGTTGCGGAGCCACGACATTCGTCTTCTACCTATGGTGCGTTTGCCAACAATTTTGCCCAGAATAATCACTTGTAACAGAGTATATCTTTCTCCTCTCATAACGTGGCCAAGGTACTGTAGTTTTTTGTCTCATTCACAAGCTCTGTTCCTTTTCCTAGTCGTCTGAGTCCTTCTTCGTTAGTAATTCGGTCTACATACGATATTCTGAGTATTCTTTTGTGTAACCACATTTCGAAGGCTTCCAATTTTTTCAACGATGTTTTATTGTGTTGCTGCTTTTATGCCATAGAGGAAAATAAAGATAATGTAACAGTTTATCATTCGTATTTTCAGTATTTGATTCAACGATCGGTTACAAAAGAACTGCTTTATCCTTAGAAACGCTTTACGCGCTATTTCGATCCTTGATTTTAATTCTTTTGAAGAGTCATTGCTGAAGTCTATTATAGTTCCTAGATATTTATAGGTAAAAACTCATTCTTTAATTTGATTGTTTATGGTCAGCTGGACGTTTGTATTTACCGTTTTTAGAAAATACCAAAAATTTTGTTTTATTCAGGTTTATTTTCAGGCCATATTTAGAACATTATATATAACCTATGAACAACCCATTGCAAGTCATCAATGTTCTCTGTAAGCAAGACTGTGTCGTCCGCATATCTTATGTTGTTGATAGGCTTTCCAATTACGACCACACCGGCTGTTTCCTGGTCTAGCGCTTCTCTCATAATAGCTTCCGAATACAGGTTGAAAAGTAGCGGCGATAAGATACAATCTTGTCGCACTCGGCGTTTAATTTCAATATCTTCAAGAGCAACCAAAACGTGTCAAAAAAGTCACCATTGGCTCCTAGATAAGTGCTGGTCCCGTAGTGAGTGTTTGGTTTGGCAAAAGAAGCATAAAAGTAAGATCAATGCTGCGGAGATGAGTAGTCTGAGAAGTGTAGTTGAAGTGATTCTGATGAATTAGATGATGAGTGTAAAAGAACCGTAGAAAGTGGAATGATACAAATAGACTCAGGCAGGAACAGGTTGATTCCATCAATGAAGATCTTGAAGCAATCGTCGAGTGGGGAACCAACAATATTGATCAGTTCAACGCCCAGAAAACACAAAACGCCACGTTTTCCAAGAAAGTGAATTACCCAAATCCTTCCATCACAATGTCCGTAAATATCCTTGAATCAAGTCCCTCCATTTTGATTTTAGGAGTCACGGTGTACTATAATATGTCTTGGCATGACCATGTTGCTAACATCGCAAAGTCAGCAAGCCAGAGGCTAGGTTTTCTGTGGAAAGCTAAAAAGTTTTTTACTCCTGATCAACTGTTGACGACATACAAGGCTCAAATCCGACCTCTACTGGAGTATTGCTCGCACATTTGGGGTTCAGCACCAAGGCATTCTCTTCGTCTTCTAGATTCCATTCAGAAAAGGGCCATTCGGTTAATAAACAGCTTAACTCTCACAGATAACCTTCACCCTCTAGAACATAGAAGAAGAGTTGCAGACCAGTCATTACACATATTTTCATGGCAGATGCTCCAGAGAAATAAAAACTCTTGTACCACCATTGGCCACATTTGGCCAAAGAACTCGGCACGCTGATCAGTCTCACCCATTTACTTTCAAGATTGACACTACAAGGACTAATCTCCATCAAGAATCCTTCTTTAACAGGGCTGCTACGGAATGGAACAAGCTTCCAAAATCAGTTTTTCCAGAGAACCATGACCTGCAACTTTTCAAAAAGCGGGTCCACAATCATTTCCATTCTATAATCCCTTCCTCTTCTAATAGTCGCAGTGCGGGCCAACCACGGCCCACACGATGGGTCTACCCTTTTTGCAACTATTTTCATTAAAAAAAAAATATTTGGCAACGTTTAAAATAACTTTTTATAATGCTTCCAGTCTCCCAGTATCCCTTCGACGCATTTGAGCAAACTGAGATTTTTCCCTTCCTTACTACTTCGCGGCTTTACAAATTCCTGTCCGTGTATAAATGTTTTCCATTTTTATATATTTATGTGTCAGTTCCAGTTACATAGGTAGTTAAAATTCTTTAAAGATTTTCTATAATCTATTCTAACATTTTAAATCTTTGCTTTTCTTCAGTCCACTTAAAAAAAACAATTGGTTATGCTTTTTCGATTTTTTTAACTTTATTTTATGTACTATCTCGATTTTAATTTTATTTTAAAGTTATTTCTTTCGCAATATTTTGTGTATCGGGTACCTATTCAAGTTTTTACAATTACATATCTTTACAGAGAAAAATTTGTACAATTTTTATAAAAATTTAAAAAAAAAAATTACCATTAATCGAGTCCAAAATTAAATTAAAAATTTTTTCGCGACAAGTAACTTTTTTACCGGATGGGTCTTTTCATTAAAAAGTAAAAAGCCGATGTATCCGTTTTACAATGTTTACGCAACAAATTTATAAAAAATAATCCAATTTGCTGTGACGAACATTGGTTGAGAAAAAATGCTGCTTATTCAGCAGGTTTTTTTATGTCAATTCGAAAATATTTAATCAGGGACTCTTTTGTCGTTGTTGTATAAATTTTGAAAAATGTTTTTTAAATAAATAGGATGAAACGAATTTATTTTTTCTGGAAGTTGTACGGAATGAGTCAACGACTAGATGAAGTAGGTTCTTGCCTAGTGGATAAAAATATTCAAAAAACATTCATTTGACATTTGATGTGGTCATAACTGTGCTTACTTTAAAAATATTACGAACCTTATATCAAGGGGATGAAAATAAATGTAAGCAAAACGAAAGTAATGGTTTTTGAAAGAGAAGAAAGCATGACGAACTGTAAAATTTTGATTGAGGGAGAAAGAGTGGAACAAGTAAATGAATTTGTGTACTTGGGTTCAAAGTTTACGGGAGATGGAAAGTATAACAGTGACATTGAGCGAAGGGTGTTGGCAGAAAAATAGAAAAATAAATGGGGCACTGCATAGCTTTATGAGCAGCAGTGTCAAAAAAGGCACGTCTGGCTGGGCATAGAGGTGTGTTGGTTTCTACACTTATGTATGATAGTAAATGTTGGGTTTGTCAGAAGAAGCATAAAAATAGGATTAATGCTGCGGAGATAAGTAGTCTGAGAAGTATAGCCGGAGTGACTCGGTTGGATAACGTAAAGAATAGTGAGATAAGAGAAAGTAAAGGAAGCAAAAGATGTGTGTAAGAACCGTAGCAAGTGGAAGGAGTGGTTTTTGCCTACCCCTACGGGAAAAATGCGTGACTATATGTAGGTATGTATGTATATAAAATCGAAAAAAGAAGTACAGTGAGCTTCATATAAAAAATACAACTTTATGCTGCTATGCTTTTTTAGGACACCCTATATAGTTTTAAATATTTTTTAAACAAGCATAATTTGTGACCGTGTAAATGAAGTTTTTATTTTTATTGTTATGTACTACGCTAGAACTTACTTAATATAAACGTTGACTTATCAGTTATATCTTGTAATTGTATAAATAATGTAAGTGGATATATCCAAGGAAACACAATTCGTCATACATTGTTTTCACTAATCAAATACATTTTACATTTTCAATGAAAATAATTTTTTTTTATTTTTTAAAATGAAAGTGAAACTTCCTCTGGGACACTACACTAGTTCTGAGAAAGAGAGTAAACTGGTCGAGCTAACAAAATCCGTTAAGCTTTTTGTTCTTTTCTTATTGCTCATTGTTTGACTATAGCGTGAGAGAGACTGCAAAAGTATACGAAGATCCACGCAATGAGGAGACACCGAGAATGGTCGCCAAGCATTATTTATTTGTGGCAGGATTTTTTTAAATATACAGTGGAGGTTCGAGATTTTTCACAAAGAAATTATTTTTATTAATAACAGGGGTGGTTCGAGTCTTTCCGCAGAGAAATTTTTTATTTATGGCATATCATGGAGGTTAGGGATTTTCCGCAAGCGATTTTTTTAATAATACGGGATAAGTTTGAGAATTTCCACAAGGAAATTTTTTAAAATTAACGCTGTTTATAATTTTTTAAGAATTAGATACATCTATAAAATTTTAATTCCTTTATTTTGTTCTGTAATAATTTTGTACACTCATTGACAGTTCTTGCATACCCTAAAAAGTTTCACCTCTGACGCCGTAAGTTTTTGACTGACGCTTACTTTTTTTTTATTTTTTCAAATATCCTAACTCGTATTTTTTTTAAATATAATTATTTAATTAAAATATTAAGATTTTGTGTTGTTTTTATATTATATTTACTTTTAATTTTAATATTTTTGTATGGCGAATTCAGTTTTAAGGTTTTCCTTTCACATACTAGTACATAGTTTGTACAAATAGATGCTTAGAGAGGATTAAAAAAATCATAAATAAATTTATCTCCTGTTAAAAAAAAGGTTTAGAACGTTTATGTACATTAATTCGTTCTATTTTTTTCAAAAACCGTTATCTAAGTTTTGTCAATTGCATGGGCATTAAAAATATTATCCTGATGTACTGATAAGAGAAATACAAAAGGGTTGTTTGTAAAAAATTGTTGAAAAATTTAAAATTATTTTTTTTTTTTTTATTTTATAAATTTCTATTTCATTTGATTGATAAATATTATAAAAATATCAGTCGTTTTGATTTTCCATATTAAACAGCTTAACCGATTTTGCTAAAAATCTAATCATTTTTAAGTTGCGTAATTATGCGTAGAATGTAATTGGTACCACGTTGATATCATTTTTTTTTCGAGATAATCGAGGCGAAAAATAATTCCGAGAGTTTACCATTTTTTTCTGTTTTTTGATTCTTCATAAAAAACACCTTGACCGATTTTGCTAAAAATCTAATCATTTCGAAGTTGCGTAATTTTGCGTCGAATGCAATTGGTCCACGTCGACTTTTGACTGCTAGCTTTGCATATTTAGCTATAATCGTACCAATTAAAATGTAATTATTACATAAATATTGGTTTTGTTCGTTGTTTTTCCGGAACGTGTTCATTTTAATAAAGTATTAACATTTTCAACTCCTTTGCCACCTTGCAGTTGATTAAACATAGACAAAGTTTTTTGAAAAAGATTTGATAAATTTAAAAATTACGACATATTTTAAGAAAACCGAAGAAGAATCAGTAAAGTTTCATCGATTTTCTTTGATCAACATTAAATAATTATTGACGAAAGTCTGATTGTATTATATATCTGTACACGTATAATGTGATAGAAGGTTTTCTGTGTTACGCAATTAAATAAACCTTTGTAGCTTTTGTCAATATTTCGGTTTAGATGTTAAAATTGATAGTGAGAGAAGTCGCTCAATATTTATAGGTAAACCAAGACAACCTAAAAAAGAGATGCTTTATAAATGTACCTAATATTTTCTACCTAATTTAAATACTGTTACATATTTTGTAAAAACGTAAGTATTTGTATTCATAATGATATTAATAATGCTGGGGTTTTAACTCAGTATTTTTATTAAGAGAAACAACTTCTTTACATGTTAGAAATAATCATGAAAATATTGTTAAAAGATATGAATTGATAATCATGCAATTCGTTATTATAAGAATTATAAAGTTTTACGAATAAATGTCTGTCTGCAAATCGAAAAGTTATTAAAAAATTCACTATTAATTGTATTTTAACATTTCTGTTTCAAAATATTTCATGTAACAAATGTACTTATCTACTGATAGATATATTGGTTAGTATAGTAAAATGACACTGATATTAAAAATATTCTAAATGTTGTGATAGAAACTATAGATTTAGCAAACAAAATTTTGAAACAGAAAAACGTGATATATTTATAATGGAAATTTTACTTTATTTAAATATATCACGAAAGTACAACATACAAGGTGTCAATTTAAAATCTATATTTAAAAAAAAAGGAATGGGCAGTCATGAGGACCGCCGACAGAAGTCGATATACGATATAACTCTAAGCAACAATTATATCCATTTTTATATTTTTTATCCACATATATTTTTATTACCTAAACACTGTGTTCATTTTAAAAGGACCTGCCCTTAATAGACCAGAAATGCGACATAGAAGGTCTGGTAAATCTCTATTCAATCATATTGTTTTGCCTTTGATACTAAAAAGTGTCCCTCTTAAATTATTAGTTGACGTATTATTTCGGCATTTCATTCTAATATGTCGCATTTCTAAAATATTAAGAGAAGGTCCTTTTCAAATGAACACAGTGTATACTTAGTATTTGTATCACTTCATTCTCTGCAATATTATCACTTACTTTAACAATATTCAAGCTATTTGTACTGTCAACCATTTGATTATATTCTAAAAACGATACAATGGGCTTATGGTAACTAAAATAAGAAACACGAATTTGCCTACACCATTTTTCGCAGATCACTCGCGAAAAACTTTCTTAATAAAAGACAGGTTAGCTTGACGTCCTTCAAAAATGTATACAATTTTTGCGAACAAAATGTACACTTTCTGTTTGACACATTACATTACATTCTTGCGGTTGTGCCATTGGTATAGGCACCCATGTCACCTAGATCTTTGATCCTCTGTGACTACCGCTGTGTCTTCGGGGCATCAGAATTCCAGTCCGCCAGTTTTGGCAAACCGCAGGATTTCTGTTGGCTTTGTCTCATTTAGATCACTTGGATCCATTTTGAAATCACAGACAGACACATAAACATTACGTTTTTAATATGTTGTAGCAAATTTCGTTAATCAGATGATTTTATTTTATTTATGTTAATTTTTGCAATAAATTTGAAAACAACACTTTTAAATAGACAATGAATACATACATACATATAATCACGCCTTTTTCCTGTAGAGGTAGGCAGAGACCACTTGCTACGGCTCTTGCACACATATTTTGAATAGACATTTAAAAGGTGTAACACAAGCCCTGGTTTTTATTCAAAACCTATAGAGTTATAATTTTCACTTAACCAGTCATTATTGGCTGTTTTATGACTTTTCTTTGAGACTTTGAGAGACTCAGTATGCTTGTCATCTCACGATAATATGCAGACACCTGACAGAGTTCCGTTAAATGATAACGTGGCGGTGCTTCACTCATTGGTTCTTTGCTGGAATAATTTTTTTTTTTTTTTATTTTTTATGTTCTGGTTCCCACGAAAAGGGATATCCTGTAATGTTCAGAGAACATCGTGGGAACCAAGGGAAAGAAGGCAGGAGTTGGTGTTCTTCTTAAATTTCTGGAGGTTGTATGCCTCGGGGAACACCTCCCTAGGCAATGAGTTCCAAAGCCTCGCAATTCGTTGGATGAATGAGTCTTTGGAAAGTGATGCAGGTCTCCAAAGTGACCACGAAGGGGTGTGAAGACTGAACTTGACGGGTTAATCTCGAAGAGACTGCCAAAGGAGGAACGATTGTTGATATTTCAGAAGAGCATCGCCCATGAAAATATCTATAAAATAGAGACAAATCGCCAACTTTTCTACGGTGTTCCAGACAAGTGAGCGAGTTTGTAAGCGAGGCATCACCGACGAGACGAATTGCCCTTTTTTGGACAGAATCCAGTAGCTTCAGAATATGTTTATGTGCCGCACTCCAAATATGGGAACAGTATTCCAGTACAGGTCGGATCTGTGCCTTATAGATCATAAGCAGCTGACTGGAGGTGAAATAGCTCTTGGCACGAAACAAAAACCAAGTTTTTGGGATGCACTTTTGGCAATGGACCTCACGTGATTTTTCCAGGAAAGGTTATTGCTGATAGTAATACCAAGCATCGATATGGATGACTTCAGTGGTATGGTTACTCCTGACAAAGTTATGTTAGGCACAGTGAGATCGGCTTTTCTAGAGAAAAGACATGCTTGTGTTTTGTTTGCATTGAATTCTACCAAGTTATTGGATCCCCATTCGAGAATTGTTGCCAAGTCCATATTTATATTGTTAACATTTCTTCCTCGTCCATTTCTGGTTTCACGGGCTGATATAAGGGCCCTGGAAGAGAAAGCGGTATGGAGGGTACTATCATCGACAAAGCTGTGTACGGGACATGAAGTTGCTTTCAATAGGTCGTTGATGTGAAGTAAAAATAGTGTTGGTGCTAGAATGGATCCTTGCGGAACACCAGCATTTATGAGTAGAGTGTCAGATGAAACTCCATCGACCACTACATGGAGAGACCTGTTTGAGAGAAAACTAGCAAGCAGAGAACACAGCTGAGGGGGCAAGCCATAAGATGGAAGCTTGGCGAGGAGTCCCTGGTGCCAAACTCGATCGAACGCCTTGGAGATATCTAATGCCACAGCTAAAGTTTCTCCATACTTTTCAAGACTTAGACTTAGACTTGGACTTAAGTCATCTCAGCTGTCCTTTAACGAACTTAAAAATGAAGCAGTAATAGAATCAAACAAATATAAAAAGTTTGAGTAAATACTCGATGTTTTTATTGTTTTATAAGCAATAGTACGAACGGTGCAATTATTGTTTTAATGATATTGCGCCATGCTTGAGGTTATTCTTGGATGCAGTTTCTTAAAGTGTGCAAGCTTGGTTTTTATAATAAATCATCTAAAAGTGACCTAATAGAAATAAATCTGGTAACCTACGTGACTACTTGACAGGATCTTCTTCTTTCAATCTATTTTTTCAGATGAACAGTACTGATCTTCTTCGTCCAGATCTATAGAGATCTATAAATCTTGTGGCATGCTCGTACTTTTACTTTTGTTTAATATTAATCCAATCAGATAATTATTAATTATGCCACTCTAGACCATTTTTGCGAATTCCCCAAGTTTTTTTTAAATTTTGTTTCAACTGTATATCCAAGAAAGCATTTTTTAAATTTTTTTCTGCTTGAAAAATATTGCTCATTCTTTGTTTTTAAATGGATACCCTGTGTAATTACAAAGAGAGTATAAATAATAAAAAAATATGCCATACAAAAACCAAAAAACTTTCAAAACATTTGACATACATAGTTCGTCTAGTTTTTTTGCTGTTAATACTTGAATCTGTTTAATTTTTTGTAGGAATAGGAAATATAATACAGGTTGTTGTCTTAACTTAATATAAAAAAAATTGTTTCTTTAAATAACCGTAAAACAAAAATAATATTACATACTTGTTTTTAATGGTGTTTGTCATGTAAGCAAGTGTATACTGTGTAACATATCACAAAACAAAAAAGCAGTAGTGACAAACGCACTTGCTTAAAAAATTATAGGGAAGTGTTTCATAAATGTATATAGTGAGAATGAAACTTGTTATGATGACATATTACATATAGTATACAAAGATGAGCAGCCCTTTTTATTTTCTATCAACAAAATGTATTTTTCAACAATAAATAACATTTTGAATTAGTTTAACGTAACTATTAAAATGATATATAAATGATAAATATTTTAACTCTTAAATTGAAATGATTCAATGAATTTAATGCACGAGTTAATTGGTCTGATATCTATGTATGCATATAAGAAATTTGTCACTGAATTTATGATTGAATCACTTCCGATAAACTTCAAATTTTGAATGAGTTCTTTCACTGAGATCCGTTGAAAAAATTTGCTCATTTTCATCCTTAGCGGGTCATAACAGAAAATGTGCAATAGATCTACAAAGTATTCTTATTGAATCAATAGTTGTGGAGTTTGTGTCACTTAGTAAAAAGTCAGTTTAATTAAAACCTTAAATAGTAGCAGTTTAATAAATTTGTTGTATTAAACATTTTAAAAATTAAACCAGAATTGCTGTCCATTTTATGTATTCAAATTTTTTTTATAATTTAAAACACATAGTTGTATACAGATTGTTTTTTTTATCACATGGTAACATTACGATACAAAGACAATATAGTAAACAAAAAGGTGAAAAAAATCTGCAGGGACTCTTTCCATTCTCGAGCCATACAGAAAAAACCAAAATAAAAATGCTACATTTCCTTTTTCAAACATAGAATTTTTAAATAAAAAAATATTAAAACATGGAAAAAAAATTTATTTGCTTACAAATTTTCTATAGCCATGTATCTAACAATAAATGTTCGATGCGACATTTCGCGTATTTACGAGGCTAACATCAATTTTTTTTACGTACGGCCCTGTCTCTTATTACAATTATTATTAGTCAATCTTTAAAATCCAAATTTAGCAATATGTCACACTCAAGATTTTTATGACGTTTTATCTCAAATAACTAACATTACCAATGAAAACAATTAGTAGTAGTTCTACAATCCAAAATTAATAGCCCAACTACTGAAGAAATTCCTGTAAATAGAGGTATTCGACAAGAAGATTCCCTTAGCCCCTTATTGTTCAACATCGTTGTGGACGAAATAATAAAAGCACTCGTAAAGGGTATAAAATGGGGAACAAAGTCAACAAAGTGGATGATAAAATTGTACAACAGGAGATGAAATTTAAATACCTAGGTATAGAAATATCAGGATACAGTGACATCGAGGCGGAGGTAAGAAACTAAGCGGAACAAGCAGCACGAGCCTCAGCTTACCTGAAAGATACAATCCATCGATACTTATTTATCGGAATTGCTCCCGATTATCAACTGTAGGAACCTATACTTTTCGTTACGCATGATATATCCCAAATAGGCTCACGGTCTTTGTTCACACGCCCATGAACTTCCTCGTTTGTTCTCGTTGTCCATGGTATAAAGAGTCAACTTTATTAAATATATCCATTCTTACACGCTCACAGTCATGCTGATTTTAAAAAAAGGTTTAGTCATAGTTTAGTTTAGAGAGCATCGCAACATCGCATAGCTTGCGCTAAACAATTGAAGCCGAGTGGTATCGTATATAACCGAAAATAAAGTAAAATTCGTGGTCGCTAGACTCTAGTGTTTTAATTATGTCAAACAAATGTATCGATAGCCGTACTTTGAAGCTTAATGATGTTAGCCTCGTGAAGACTCGAAATGTCGTATTAAAAATTTATTGGTACAGGGCTATGGAAAATTTATGATCAAATAAAACTTCCATTTTCCATTTTTTTATATTTTTTTATTTAAAAATTCTTTGCTGAAAAAAACGAAAAGTAACATTTTAAGCTTTTAGCTAGTATATCTCGAGAATAAAAAAAGTCCATGTAGATTTTTTTTAACCAATACAATGTTCTCCATAATAGTTACCTTGTGTCCATTTAATCGTCTTCGTATCTATTACGGTTTAGAATATAGTAATGTTACCACATGATAAAATAAAAAGCCTGAATATATGAAATTTCTTGTACTTTTAACTCATGAGAATCCTAATTGGTCAACTTATTATTGATGTTGACCAATTTATAATAACTTTTGATGGTCCTTACAATCGTTGTCACCATTATCATTATTATCACACAGCCGTCCCAGTTTGACTCCTGAACAAAGACATTTCCTATTTCTCTATATTGTGCCTTCAGCATCTTGCTCTACTAAGATCAGGAGTCCTCTTCGTCTATGGTATTTTTTGGCTTATTTGGAACCCTTCAACTTGTTTCCGCTTTACATATTTCAAGTTTAGTCCACTGTTTATCCTTTATAAGTTTAAGGATGTGTATAAGGTCAAATTACGTAGTACATCTAGTTAATTTTTAAACTTAATAAAATGAAGAAAATTGTATTCAGCGATACAAAAAAAATTTATAATTAAATATTATAAAAATATATTTAACATTGAATTTGACTACCGCGTTTGTAGTCGGAAGAAAATCTGGCAACACTGCAGGCGGCGTGACGGCCGGACACTCCAAAAGTTGTGTATTTGAATTTATAACCCTGAGATTTTGACAGTCATGAATACTTCTAGTGATGCACATAAAAGTGTTAATACAATAATATTAATATTTATTTCAGTAATATTAATGTGTTGATAATATATTGTATATTTTATGTTATATATTGTTTTTGAAATAAAAATGTATTTTCATGTGGTACGAGTTTAACATATTAATTTCAAATAGAAAGGAAAATAAAGAGCACGTTATTATCGACATGCTGTTGTGCGATGTTGTCAGATTTTTCTATTGCAAACATCTACACCGGTAGTGAGTTAATAAATTCATGAACTTTGAAACAAAATATCTCTCTGCAATTATCGGAAACCCCGCTCGTTTTTGGACTCGAAAGTTTTTGAACCGTACGTAAGTTTTATAGCAGAACATAAATTTTTGATTCTTTTAAAAATTATTCCTCTTCCGGTAAAAATAACATTGAGTAAATGGTGACTTTAAAATGAATTATTTCGCCTAAATTATCGGAAAGGTACCTATTTCTTAATCTTAATCTTAATCGATGCAGAATCATTTACTCTAGAAAATATTTCAAATTCAGAAAGCCATCTAAAAATTCATGTTATACGCATCCTTTAAACATCTTGTACTTTTGATCTTCGAGTTTCTTCATTGTTTAGGTGTTCTCTGAGGATCTCGTACACTTATTGTTTAAGTAAAAATTGACAGTCTTTTAAAATTTACCTATTAGGGTATGTGTTTATTAAAAAAGAATGTAATAACTTGTTCATCGTATTAATTAAGTTAGCTGGTAGACTCCTTCTTCTAAGTGACAGCTACTCATAGTTGTAAACTTTTTATGTCTTAGCAATATATTATGTGTTAGTTGTTAAAAAAAATGCTCTAAACGTGTTACATATTGTCTATCTTTTTTTATTTTATTGTATTGTTGATAACCTTAGATTTTGTTTAGTGAACTCTGAAGCGACAAGACACCGTTTAGGTTTTAGGGGAAAAAATCACATTCTCACAAATTTGATGTACCTTTCTCACAGTCCGCTTCAGAGATTACTAATAGTTTTGTTAAGAATTTTTAATGAAGGTGGCACATGTTTTTATATTAGGAATTATTTAATTAATAACAATAGACTGACTTATAAATTTTCAACTTCAACTTCTCGAGGTCTGCAAAGTAGGCCTCCGTGGCGGCGATCACTTCAAAACACACAAATTTCTGCCCGGTGAGTGACTTTTTCAAGTTCGAAAACCAAAAAAAATCGCACGTGGCCAAATCTTAAGAATACGGTGGATGGGGCAGCAGTTAGTAGCCCAATTCGAGAAATTTGGCCATGGCGAGGGCGAAGGTGTGAGCCGGTGCGTTGTCATGGTGGAGGAGCACCTTTTTCTTTGCCAAATGGGGCCATTTTTCTGCAATTCGGCCCAATAATTCGGCATAGTACAGCCCTGTGACCGTTTTGCCCTTCTCCAGGTAATCGATGTTGATCACACCTTGTGAATCCCAGAAAACGGTGGTCATCACCTTTCCGGCCGATAGGACAGTCTTCGCCTTCTTCGGAGCACGTTTGCTAGGTGAAGTCGGATTGCGCTTAAACAGCGTCAAACACCATTCTAAAGTGGTCTCCCGGTTGCGCTTGTAGTCCGGAGTGATCAAACGTGGCACCCATAGCGCCGACAGCTTTCTCATGGCCAAAATTTTATGCAGGATTTGACCCACGCGGTATTTCGAAATGCCTACTGTCTCAGCTATCTCGCACACTTTCAATCGGTGGTCTGCCAATACGAGATCGTGAATTTTTTTCACGTTATCCTTCGTGGTAGCCGTTTTCGGGGCACCTAGGCGTGGCTCATCAAAAACCTACGTGCGACACGTTGAAACTCGTTAAACCAATTTTTAACGGTCGCCATCGAAGGAGAAGAGTTACCGTACACAGCATCCAAACGCTTTTTAATTTCGCTGCGTGATTTTTATTCCAAAAACAAGAATCGAATTACCGACCGATATAGCTCTTTTTCCATGTTTTTAAAATCCGCGGACGCGGACGCGCCCGCTTTCATACGCTGTTCGATTCGGCTGAAATTTCGACAGTAGCCGTCTACGAGAATGCTCTACACGATGATAAATTTCTCTTGCGATAGTGGCGCCATCGGACGGTGTGGCTAAGTAATTATCTGACCGCCTTCGTTTTTTTTTAAATTTGGAAAGTTTAATCGATTATTTAACATAATCGAAGACTGAATTTTCTTGATATTAAAAAAATAAAAATTTTGAATGTTTTGCACTTCCCTATATTTTTTAAACTATGTATATAAATGAAATTTATATTATAAAAAATTCTAATTTAAATTTAAAGTAGTTTAAGCTTTAAAATTCATAACGCATAGAAATTACTCAAAAACTTACCAAAAGAGCTGGGAAAAAAGAAAACATATTAAACTTTTTTTTTAAATTTTACACATTTAAGTAATCATAAAATTTATAAATAACGCTTTAATATGTTCTTTATTTTTGTTCTTTCATTTTGGATCATTACAAAATTAAATAATATTGATTAAAAATACTTGTGCCATTTTCTTAGGTACCTAATTTTAAATTTCGTTCGGATTGAACTGCAAAGTCAGGAAACAGTGGATCCTCCTTTAAGCTCGAATTAGGCTATATAAACACATAATTATATTTTTTTGATCATTACTTAAAAGAAAATAAGTATTGACTAGTACCTATACATTGCAGTTTTACTGTCGACTTAAATGTGTTCAAAACCCAATCAGATAGCTAAATCTTATGTCAAATTAAACTTTAATTGTATATAAGATTGTGTTTTATTTCTCCGAATTTAATTTAGTTAAATATATTTTCCACTTTAAACCTACTTTATTAAAATAAAATATTGTCTTTATTTTAAATATACAATAAAACAAAATTAACGCAACCATATATATATATATATATATATATATATATATATATATATATATATATATATATATATATATATATATATATATATATAAATATATATATATATATATACATATAGTCACGCCTTTTTCCCCAGGGGTAGGCAGAGACCACTTCCCTTCACTTGCTACGGTTCTTACACACATCTTTTGCTTCCTCTACTTTCATCAGTGCTCTTATACATGCTCGTCGGTTGTTGGTACTCTTGACCTAGCCTTTCTTCAAAACAAAGTTGATTTGATCGAGATATGTTCGCCGAGGTCGACCTCTACTGTCTTATCCATTCACACTCGCCTTATAAATTTGTTTCGTCATTCTTCCTTCATCAATCCTTTCTACGTGTCCAAACCATCTAAGCATTCCTTTATCTGTCTTTGTAACCACATCTTTTTTTACACCACAGCGTTCTCTTATCTCACTATTTTTTACTTTATCCAACTGAGTCACTTCGGCTATACTTCTCAGACTACTCATCTCCGCAGCATTAATCCCATTTTCGTGCTTCTTCTGCCAAACCCAACATTCACTACCATATATAAGTGTAGGACCCAACACACCTTTATGCACAGCCAGACGTGCCTTTTTTGACACTTTCTGGCTGCTGATAAAGCTATACAGTGTCCCATTCATTAGTTTTCCTGTCAACACACTTCGCTTAATGTCACTGTCATACTTTGCATCTCTCGTAAACTTTGAACCCAAGTACACAAATTCATTTACTTGTTCCACTCTCTTTGTCCGCAGTGTCACAATTTCTTATAAAACAGTTAAAAGACTGTTAAATTAAACTGGATTAAACAGTAGGAGACCAGCTAGCAAGAATTTTAAAGAAAATACCACCTCGTGTTCCTGCTATCCTGCTACAAAAATATAAATATTTTAAAAGAGAATTTTGTCAAAAATTTAAAAAAAAATATCTCTGCGTTTCTGCTATTCGGCTACTCAAATATAAATATTTTAAAAGAAAATTTTGTCAAGAATTTTTAAGAAAATATCTCTTCGCGTTTCTGCTATCCTGCTACAAACATATTAATACTTTTAAAGAAAATTTTACCACGAATTTTTAAGATAATATCTCCTCGCGTTTCTGCTATCTTGCTAGAATTATATTATTATTTTAAAAGCTAATTTAGTTACGAATTTTTAAGATATTATCTCTTCGCGTTTCTGCTATCTTGCTACAAACATATTAATATTTTAAAAGAGAATTTTGTCAAGAATTTTAAAGAAGAGTTTGGTCAAGAATAAATAAGATATCTCTTTGCATTTCTGCTATCTTGCTACAAACATATTAATATTTTAAAATGGAATTTTGTCAAGAATTTTAAAGAAATTATTTCTTTGTGTTTTTGCTATCCTGCTACACAAATATTAATATTTTAAAGAAGAGTTTTGTCAAGAATAAATAAGATATCTCTTTGCATTTCTGCTATCTTGCTACAAACATATTATTACTCTTTACGTTTCTGCTACCTGCACCTAAAAACTTTAGGGTACTTTCAAATGCAGTTATCACAACATAGGAACAAATTTCTTAAAATTTTATCCAAAATTTAATTGAAGCATACCCAGACGCATAAATATTGTGATCCAAAGTAGAGGAGGCAACACACGCTACTATTGTCTCAATTACACCATTAATTTTGCTACTGGTGTCCTATTTACACTTTTTTGAAGTGATAACTTCTTATGGCACGCTGTGAACTTTTTTTGTAATGGGTAAAAAATGTTAAACTCGCGTCAGGACACGTGGCCTGATCGAAAATTCGTAAGACGGATGTATTTCACTGGAGCAATATAAAATGCGACTTTTCTTGACTGGTAACTTGGCAACCTTATTCAACAAACTGACAAATTCAAGTACATTTTTTATGTCATTTTGACAAATTAATTTAGTAGCTAAATTCAAAATTTAAGTGCTTTTCATTAGTTTATTGATTAAGTTCTGCTTTTGCTGCATTAAAATGGTCCAAGGAGAGGTGTCGTTTTTAGCAGATGTTATGGACACCATAGCGTGTCTTAATGACTCTAATGGTTCTCCCTTCGACAAAATTTTAGATCAAATAATTTATCAGTGCAAGAAGCCGTTAAAAAAATGCATCAATTTGTGTTAAAAAAGCATTAAAAACTGGACTGAAAGCTGGTTTGATCAAAGAGAACGGGGGAAGGTTTAAATTAGGTTTTGGTTTGCCGATAACGGAGGCTCGAAGACGAAGAAAAAATAGAAGCAGAAGCCGTAGACGACGTAGCCAAAAGCGACAAAACCGTAAACGAAAAAGTCGAGGTAGAAAAAAAAGCGCCATATTGAAAGAAGATCAAGCAAAAAGCGGAAGAAAGAAATCGAAAACATTCAAATCTGGTACTGATGTTTAATATATGATTTATAATAAAGCGTTAATAAAAATAATGCATTATTCATAAACTATGGAAATCTGGAGACAATATTTTTCAGATTAAAAATAATATTTTCACGCGCGTTAATACTTAAGTTTTCACTTTTGCCGGCACTCCCAGAGTGCAACCCGTAAAATTTTTTTTTAACATTACAATTTTGTTATTAAGTCTTAAAAATAATTTTAATTCTAATTCAAAGAATCCAAGTACGTTTTCTCTAACTTGTAATGTAACCAAATCCAGAAAAAATTATTATAATTAATTTATTATAGCAATTTGAATGATTTAATATGTTGTATTAATTTTGTCTTGAGTTTTAGTTTTTTTTTTATGACAGTAATAAGAAAATGAGTTAATCCTACCCAGACCACATTTAAGAGGATTTTAAGGCATTTTACCTCCCTTAGACCCTCTAAAACAAAGCGTTATTGCCTAATCCTTGGCAAAGAGAAACAAATTTTTCCCTTTTTGATAAAAAACACCAAATTAGCAATTGGTTCAGTTACGTAACTGTTTAAGGGCGACTAACAGATTTGCCCCATTTAAACGTTTATAATGGGAACATTTATTTTCAATATTGGATGGTAAATTTGTTTATGCTTAGCCCGTTTCATTGTTCGTTAAAAATTATTTAAAAATAAAGTAAATTTTTCAAACCCTAACAAAACTTTATCAGCAATTTCTCTACCCCCTAGATACGGCCCCGGATACTACAAATTTTTATCTTTATTAGAATAATTAAATGCCAATTTTAAGACAGCACCAACATTAAGAAGAAAATGAAATTGTCTAGAGGTCTTTTTTAATATTTAAATGGATTATTTTATTTTAACGAATTTATTTAATAGCAACCATTTTTTTGTGGCACTAGCCCCATTATAATATAATTAAAACAGAGAAGAGAGAGGTCTCCTCTTCGCTGATTCTACAAAATCAAATTATCAAAAATATATAATCAAAATTATTCAAATAGTGACATCTGGTATTAAGACCGTAAAGTAAAATTCATAACAACCTGAACTGCCAGAAACATTCTACCAAACATATAAAGGTACATACAACTGAGTATAGATGGCTAATGATCTATATAGTGACATCTAGTGTTTAGACATTAAAGTAAAATTTATAGTACCTTTAACTGCCATAAACATTCTACCGAACATATTGATGTTCATACATCTGAGTACAGATGGCCATAGCGTTTACAAATGTTAAATTACTTAAGGCATTTAGTATAAAAAAGAATTTCTTGCTAAATATTTAATTGCAACTAATTAAAAAAGTCTTTTTCAAATTAGTTACAACGAAACACTGCAACTGTTAAAATAAAATATACTGGATTCTATATCTAATTATCAATAATTGTGGTTGTGTAAAGGAAATTTAAAATTTTCTTCATTTTTTGTAGTAAAATTAAGGAAATAAATATTAAACCTTACGATTTAAAATTCAACCCATCTACTCCAAAAACGGGTCATTTTTAATATGTCCCCGTATTTTCAAACTTCACTAGATACTGTTGGTATCGGTGTTAAGGACGTTAGGTTAGGTTGGGCCAATTTTTTTACTTTTACTGCCTCAATTAATAACGCCTAACCTAACCTAACAGTACCAACAGTACCTGGTGAAGAACTTTAAAATGCGAGGACGCATTGTAGATTATAGATTGTAGAAGGGGTCTTGAAGGCTATGCAGACTCCCAATCACCTTGACCTATCAGATCCTTTGTGCATAACCCTTAATCTATTTAAGGCACGGGATTCCTAGACTTTGTAAAAAGTTTATTAGGTCCCTGACATCAGAAAAGCTCTGAGCATTCGCAAAGCAAATATTCGGCAGTTTCAGCGGCAACTATTACTCTCTGTTTTGCTCATCTTTTTCAGGTGATACCTCGGAGGGCAGTGTCCAGAAAGGAGTCCCGTCACCAGTTTCAAGTTTTTCTTGTCCAACTCGAGAAGCTGTTTAGCTTTCCTTGGCGAAAGGCTTACTAGTCTTTTCTCTTGTCTTTGTCCTGGCACTTTATTTCAGTTAGATTTCATTTTATCTGTTTCCCAGCGTCGAACCTCTTCTTTTAAGTGGGCCTTGGATAGTCCACAAAAAGGGTTCTGGGTCGGAAAATTCTATATTTGCCTCTTCCTTGGCAAGGCAGTCTGCTTCCTCGTTGCCTCTAACTCCCTTGTGACTTGGAACCCAAATGACTGTTTTGTTTTCGGTTAGCTACCCTGTATACATAAGCGTATGATGAAAATTAATTGTTACACAAATGTTTTTGAAGGGAAACTTCTTGTTTGCAAGAAAATGAGATGATTGTGTGTGTGAGAGGGAGGGGCGCACGCCTCAAAAAACTGAAAAAATGGTAAACTACCTGAATTTTGCAATTTATTAATTATACTATTTTTAATACAGAATTTTAAGATCTTTTGAATAATATAATAATTGCTTGTTAGGATTATTTGTATGAAAAATATGATAACAATATTTCATAAAAATATATAGTTTTAGAAAACAAAAATGGAAATTGGAGAATTTTAAACTTGTGTCAGTATTGAGAGAATAGCATTGAAGACGCTATAACAGTGAAAAATTATTGTTAGTAATAATCAAGCATTGTTTATAACAATTAAATATTGTTACTAACAAATGATTATTGATTATAATAATCAGAATATTGTTAATGAAAATTATAATTTGTTATAAACAAATCGTTTTTTTTTTAATAATTCAATAATAATAATTATAACAACAAAATATATTATGATATTTTTTATTTTATTTAAATCGGATGTAAGGAGAAAAAGTTATTTTAATTTAAAGATCTTTCCAGCCTTAGAAGTTACAATGTAAATAATAGTTGCTATCGTCAAAGTTCTATAGACGTCACAACACGAACTAACAACAACGTTTAAAAAAACAATTTATAACAATCCACCTGACCGACACCATTTTAAAATTTAGTTCCACAAAAATTCACTAGATGTCACAGTTCATTTGGTGGTCTATAAAAAAATGTTTTGATGTGTTAAATCGGACGTTAAGTAAAAGGTTATCATTATTTAAAGTTAATATAAGATAGTTAGTAGATAGATAGTTAGTATATTAATACCTATATTTATTATTCAGCTTCTTAATTTATGGATTTTCCTGCGTAAAAAACCCTTGTTTTGACTGAGGAAAAAAGTTTATTTAAGGTGGATTTCTGGTCTGGTTTGGTAGATACTCTGTAAAATTTGGCGAAGGTATTTAAAAAAACTATTTTAAATTCATTCTGACACTTTGTTGGTATAAAAATTTAAAAGTTCTGGACTTATTAACGTTTTAATTAAGCAGTTATTAAATTATTAGCTATGATACCTACCCCGTAATTAGGTACCTCCAATTGTATGGGAACACTAAATTTTTCGTGTAATTATTTTTATAATGAAGTTATTTATTAAATATCTCAAATAAACGCCGCTTCAATCTTGCAATTAACTACCTATATTTCACGTATTACGGTGTTTTCTCTTAACTACAACTGAATACCATATTTAATGGTTAAACCAATTTTATATTAATTCTAATAACTGATTAAATGACAAATAATAATAGGCAGAAATGCAAGGTTACCTCACGGTAATTGAATTAATAACGAGTATTTAATGAGTAGAATTATTACGTGGTGAAAAATAGTTTTAAAGTGATTATTTTTTTATAAATCAAAATAAAAATTAAAAATAATTAAATATATTTTTTTTTAAATTCCGCATCAACCGTGTAGGTTATTAGCGGTAGATACATTTTATATGCCATAAATGGGAAATTTTTTTGTAAATCTTAGATATGCTGACGACACTTTTCTGATCACTAACTCAGCAGAAGAACTTACATAATTGAGAGAACATCGAGAGAGTATGGTCTAAAAATCAACTATGCCAAATCTAAAGTATTGATAGTTGATAGATCGGATAAGACACCAACTGTGAAGTGGTAGATCAGTTTGTTTATCTAAGTGCCCTTATCCACTCCATGGCAGCTAGGAGATGGAGATCCACCGCCTTATTCAACTTGGCCGAACAGCAATGAGCCAATTACATAAAATTTGGAAAGATCGATATATATATATATATATATATATATATAAGAATACCGTGGACGGCACATCGCACCAATGTGTCAGTGCCGAACGAGATTGGACCATCAAACCGTCTCAGTAGCTTGACATCAGCACGAATACTGAACTTCTTCGGACATATAACTCGTCACGACAACATTGAGAGACTGATTGTCCAGGGCAAACCCCCTGGCAAAAGGAACTGCGGACGCTCCCCATCTAGATGGACAGACATTGTATCAAAAGTAACCGAGCGTCCACTAGTGGAAGCCATTAGAACTGCTGCTGACCGTGGGAGATGGCGAGAGGCTGTAAGAAGAGTTCTGAGTAATAACACCTGCCATTAACTTGTGATCACTACACGTCGTTCTCGACGTTAGAATAAGAAGAAGACATTTTATTTAGGTTAGATGGTTCTATATTCGTTTTATATCAAATGTAATAATTCTATAAGAAATTTTTTAATGCTGCCAACCTTGCAGTCCCGACCCAAGATGTCTTTCAGGTTTAAAGATAGTTTGTTTTGTTTTCTTTTAAATTGATATTTTGGACATTCAATTAATATGTGTTTTATAGATAGATCACAACTGCAAAGTTGACAGATTGGTTTTTCCGATTTTGTAATTAGATACTCATGAGTCAGTTTTGTGTATCCGATTCTGAGTCTTGATATCAGTACTTGATCGTTTCGTTTTTCTTCATTACTTGACCACGGCAGTATATTGTCTTTTATTTGTCGTAATTTTGTTTTACTTTCTTGCCACTGGTTTTGCCACGCACTTTTCTTTTTAAATTTTATATCTGATTTTACGTTACAAACCACGGCTAAATTAACGTTAGTTGCACTGTCATTATTCAGTGCTTCTTTGGCATATTTGTCGGCTAATTTATTTCCACCAAGTCCTACATGGGAAGGTGTCCATAGAAATTTGATGTCACTTCTTTTTATGTGGAAGATGATATAACTCATTTTTTATAAGTAGAGCTATTGGGTGTCGGTTATATAATTTTTTTAATTTCTATAAGTGAGCTTAGAAAGTCACTGATAATAAGTGCTTTAGGGAATTTTGTAGTGTTAATAAAAGTTAGAGCTTAAAGTATAACATACAATTCTCCAGTGAAAATACTTGATATTTCTGGAAGCTTATATTGTTGAATTCCTGCTGGTGTAACCACAGCAGCTCCAGTACCGTATGATGTTTTGAAGGCATCTGTGTATGCTTTATGATAGTTGGGCTATTGTAGATAAAATGATTTGTTTTAATATAGATGTTGGGGTTTCGGTCTTATTGTAAGATTTTAGGTCGGTGTTGACAGAAGGATTAACCTGGACAGCCTTTGGAAAATTAAATTACATATTTAAGTTTTTTTTTTTTTTATGTTCTGGTTCCCACGAAAAGGGATATCCTGTAATGTTCAGAGAACATCGTGGGAACCAAGGGAAAGAAGGTAGGAGTTGGCGTTCTTCTTAAATTTCTAGAGGTTGTATGCCTCGGGGAACACCTCCCTAGGCAATGAGTTCCAAAGCCTCGCAATTCGTTGGATGAATGAGTCTTTGGAAAGTGATGTTCTGCAAGTCGCACTTGCCAGTATGCCTCAAAAGAAAAACCTTTAATCAACGTGTGCTGCCCGTTCTTACTTATGGCGCGGAAACATTGACACTTACAAGAAAGGTCGATCCGAGTAACACAGAGGGCTATGGAGCGCCGGATGTTGGGCGTCTCTCTTAGAGACCGGATCCCAAACGAAGAAATACGTCATAGAACAGGGACAATCGACGCTATAGAAAGAATTGCTACTTTAAAATGGAACTGGGCAAGACACGTTGCCAGATTATCTGCCAACCGATGGACAAAACGTATCGTCGAGTGGAGGCCAAGGCAAGAAGCGTTCCGCAGTAGAGGCTTCCCACCTACCAGATGGACTGACGACCTGAAACGTGTTAGTAGCAATTGGATGCAGGACGCACAGAATAGGGACATATGAAAAAGACTGAGATGACCTATGTCCAGCAGTGGACGCGTATGGGTTGACGATGATGATGATGATGACGATTTATGAGCCAAGGCTGAAAGGTTTTTATATAGGGAGAGAAAAACAGAGAAAACTCCTGTTCTACTCGGCAATAAAAAGGCGGATCACGGATCACTTCGTTTTATTTTTCGTAAAATTTGATTCAAATATTTGGAACACGGTTATTATTGTGAACGTAATTTTGTCGTTTAGGCAGTAAGGATGTAGCATAAAAGAGTGTTAAGTATTGTCTTCTTCTGGCCAACGATGGTTCTCCTACTTCTACGTATAAACTTTCAACTGGTGCTGTTATATAGGATCCTATTATGATCCTCAGAGCTTTATTATGGACAGATTCAAGAGATTTTAGGATATGTGTTTTAGCGGAGCCATATGCAATCAAGTTTAGATCGTATCAGATATTTGTATAGTAAATGTAAGGTTCTTTGATCTGATCCCCATTTTCTGTTTGATAGAATCTTAAGAAGATTAAGACCATTTTGACATGATGAAATAAGTTTTAAATTTTTATATTCCCAATAAAACAATTTTTTAAATTGTTATAAATAAATACTATTCGCGTTTGCAAAAATATGAACTCTTATAAACTCCTGAAAAAAATTAACATAATAAAATATAAAAATTGCTATAATGTCCATGTCCATGTCCAGCCCAGTTCCATTTGAGTTTTGCCACCTGATAGATAACATCCGTGACTCCTATTCTCGCCATTAGGTCTTCATCTCTTATATGGTCACGGAGTGACACACCAAGCATCCATCCTACGCTGGGCTACTCTAAGCTTCTTAGCGGATGTGGCTGTCAGAGTCAAAGTTTCGGCTCCGTAGGTCATAACCGGTAGAACGCACTGATTATAGGCCTTTCGCTTCAGACACATTGGAAGATTGCTCTTAAACACTTCCCTCATTTTGCCAAATGCAGCCTAAGAGAGCGTAATTCTTCTTCTTAATTCACATGTTTGATTGTCTCTCGAGATTTTTATCTCATGACCAAGGTATGTGTACTTATCCACCAACTCTACCTCCCCGTCATCAATAACAATATTTCCACTAGGAACCAGATTCGTCATATATCTCGTTTTCGATATATTAATTTTTAATCCAACCCGAGCACATACCTCCTGAAGATCTTCCTGTAGGCTGTCGGACACCAAGGCTATATCATCTGCGAAGCGCAGGTCTGTTAGGTTTAATACGTCTATATTCAAGCCCTTTCCGCTCCATTCAAGCATTCCAAAGGCGTATTGCAAAATGGTGGTAAACAGTTTGGGTCACATAGTGTCACCTTGCCTCACTCCTCTACCTATTTTTATGAGGTTGGTGTTTTCGTGCAGTCTTACCATCACGGTAGCATTCTTATATATGTTGTATATTAGCTTAGTGTAACGATAGTCGACACGACATTTTTGTAAGGAGTTTAAAACTGCACTCATCTGAACAGTGTCAAAGGCCTTGTGGAAGTCCACAAAGGTAATGACAAGCGGTCTGTTATACTCTATTGATTTTTCGATCATGGTTTTGATGCTTTGTAGGTGGTCATTTGTTCCAAAACCTTTGCAGAATCCGGCCTGTTCTATTGGCTGGTAAAAATCGAGTTTGTTTTCCAGTCGTGTAGTGATAATTCTCGTGAATAGTTTATAGAGATGACTGAGTAAGCTTATTGGCCTATAATTTTTCAGTTTAGCTGTATCACCCTTCTTGTGAATTAAGATCACGATGGCGTTATACTATCAATCTGGTATGGTGCTGTTGAAAAGACAAAGATTGAAGAGTTTTGCTATTTTCTCAAGTAAACAATTACCACCCTTCTTAACTGCGTCGGCAACTACGCAGTCCTCTCCAGGAGCTTTGTTGTTTTTTGTTTTCTTCAGTGCCAGCTTTATTTCGTCCAGAGTGATATCAGGCAATAATTCTGATCCTTGATTAACGATGCCTTTTCTCTTTGTCAATATCTCCGGTTCTGCTTCTAAATTTATTTCATCTTGACTTTTATATAATAGGCGGTAGAAGTCCTCAACCACTTTTAGAATATCTTCTCGGTTTGTTGTAATATTTATTTTAAAGTGTAAAAGTTTTAATATTTCCCTATAAGATTGTTATTAAAATTATTCTTAATAAATAATAAAATATCAGTGGTTTGGGTGCGACCCAAAAGGTCCACACGACTAACTTCCCAGTAGAAAGAATAAAAAAATACCATATGTTTTGTTGTCATAATTATTATTATTAAAATTATTATAAAAAGCTATTTCAAATTGTTATAATTGTCATTAACAATATTCTGTTTATGTTAACCGTATTCTTTCAAACTTTTCTTATCATTTCATAGGCGGCAGCTATTTTCAATTGTTTATAACAATTTTTTTTTTTTAAATTATGATCAATAATCATTTGTTAGTAACAATATTTAATTGTTATAAACAATGCTTGATTATTACTAACAATAATTTTTTACTGTTATAGCGTCTTCAATGCTAATCTTTTAATACTAAAACAAGTTTAAAATTCTTCAATTCCTATTTTTGTTTTCCAAAACTATCTCATTTTATGAAATATTGTTATCATATTATTCATACAAATATTCTTTACATACAATAATCATATTATTCAAAGGATCTTAAAATTCTGCAGTAAAAATAGTAGGTATAATTTATAAATTGCAAAATTCAGGTATTTACCATTTTTTAAGTATTTTTGATCTTCATAAAAAACAGCTAGATCGATTTTGTTAAAAATCAGTTTAAGTTGCGTAATTAATCGAGACGAAAAATAATTCCGAACGCACATGCGAACATACGCACATACGTACATACACACACAGACGTCCACTTAAAATTAAAATTAAAATTTATTTATAACAACATAAAATATTTTATAACAACTTAAAAAATCATTTCTTCTAATAACTTATAATAATATATATAATAAGCATAAGGTCTTATTTGGCTAGTTTAAATATACGAATTAATATCAAGTACTTACTAAAACAGTCATGGAAGAGCCATATGTTTGATGGCTAGTTTCTACCAGCAGGCCAAATTATAATCCGTTTATTCAAACTAGCCAAGTCAGACCTTAGGTTTAATATATTATCCTAAGTTATTAAAAGAAATAATATTTTAAGTTTTTATAAAATATTTTATGAGGAGTTGCAGGGGATGGTTAATTTTATGCATGATGCCCTGAAAATCAAAGGGATAAAAATAAATGTAAGCAAAACGAAAGTAATGGTTTTTGAAAGAGAAGAAAGCATGACAAACTGTGAAGTTTCGATTTAGGGAGAAAGAGTGGAACAAGTTAATGAATTTGTGTACTTGAATTCAAAGTTTACGAGAGATGGAAAGTATGACAGTGACATTGAGCGAAGGGTGTTGGCAGGAAAACAGATGAATGGGGCACTGCATAGCTTTATGAACAGCCAGAAAGTGTCAAAAAAGGCACGTCTGGCGGTGCATAGGGGTGTGTTGGTTCCTATACTTATGTATGGTAGTGAATGTTAGGTTTGGCAGAAGAAGCATGAAAATAGGATTAATGCTGCGGATATGAGAAGTTCGAGAAGTATAGCCGGAGTGACTCGGTTAAATAAAGTAAAAAATAGTGAGATAAGAGAACGCTGTGGTGTAAAAGAAGATGTGGTTACAAAGATAGATAAAGGAATGCTTAGATAGTTTGGACACGTAGAAAGGATGGATGAAGAAAGATTGACGAAATAAATTTATAAGGCGAGTATGAATGGACAAGTCAGTAGAGGTCGACCTCGGTGAACATATCTCGATCAGATCAACATTGTTTTGAAGAAAGGCCAGGTCAAGAGTACCAACAACCGACGAGCATGCATGAGAGCCCTGATGAAAGTAGAGGAAGCAAAAGATGTGTGTAAGATTTATATTTATGTATGTTTGGAACTAACTTAATCAATGGTACAAATAAATGCATTTAAACAGAAATAATTAAATTCATAACAAGTATTCTAAGTGGAACTCGCATAAAAAACTTAAGGCGAGTTTATACAGCAAATAAAATAAAAAAAGGAACAAATTAAATCAAAATAAGAAAGATAAACATGCCGAAAACTATGAAAGCGTTTATACAAGGAATAAGATAAAATAAGAATAAGAACAAAAGATGGCCTACTTTTATCTTTGTCTTATTTTATTTTGTTTTGTTTAAAAACTAATAATGCGCGTGATCCAAATAATTTCTGTTCTAAATGTTCTCAGTTTACAATCAACCTAACCTAACCTAACCTAACCTAACCTAATATTATTTGTGGAGGTATTTTTGATTTTCCTTCTATAACCCGTATATTTATTTCTTAAAAGCTTCCATCTGTGTTCAGAAGCTTCAGCTACAGAAAAAATGATTTATAAAACGTTAACTCTCTGATTTTTTGACACTTACGTGCTTTATCCATTATGATAGCAATTGTGAGCCAATCATTTTCTTTCAGACGACTGTTCTTGTATTTTCCATCAGTTTTTGCATGTAACTGAGGAAAGGTCGATACCTGCTCTATCAAAAAGCTGCGCTTTCATTGGTTCATTTTTATTTGTTATTTTATTTTAGTCATCTGTATAAACCAATGTTTTTTGCACTAATTCCTTATTTTATTTTATGTTATTTCTTATTTTAATGTATTCGTTGTATAAGTGGCGGCGCAAGACCTAAACTTAATGTGGGCAAAGTACATTTCGCGAGGCCCTCTGATGGTACAAGAAGAAGGAAATATAAAATAAAAATCACTTAAAATTAAACAGTTTTTTAATCATTAAGAAACAAACCTTAATTTTTACTTATACTTCATTGGAACATTTAACAAAAATGATAAAAAATAAAGAAAATAATTAAAGAAACAGAAATTTTCTACTTTTTATTATACTGAACTCCTTAATGATTGGTTCGTAATGCTATATCTGTTTTAATAGATAAAACTGCCAAAGCTGAAAGTCTTTCTTGACACATAGTATTTCTTAAATAATTTTTAAATAGTTTTAATTTTGATAATGCTTCTTTCAGCGGAAGCAGGTATTGTTAATAAAATTCTAATGACAATATAAACATTTGGGTAAATTTCTTTTAAATCGTTCTCTATGATATATTGGAGCAGATGTTGCACATCTTTAATAGAGTTCGGTAAATTTGGGATCATGTTTTGTAACTCCTCATACAACTCATAATGTTGGAAGTCTCTGCTCTCACCTACTTGCAGGACTGTGTGTAAATCCTGACAGTTTTTCAGTATTTGCTCTTTTGGAATTTTTTTTAACTTGTTTAAGTCATAGAGAAAACCAAAATTTTTAAAAGGTTGATTTAAAGACATAAATCTTGATTAAATGTTACTTATCACATAATCAATCATGGTATTAAAAAAATATGTTTCATACTGGCTTTTAGCAGACTTTATAGGTTGATCGCTGCCTTCCATAATGGAACATCCTTTTCTTTTTGGCTACTCTTTTATTTTTAAAATCTTTTGGCAAATCATAACTGCTTTTCTCAATAAACTGATGAGCGTCAGACAAGCATTTTTCGAATCCAGTTCATTCACATTCATTTCGTACGCCGAAGAGTGGAATATCTTTAAGTTGAGAATTAATTCTAATGTATTTATTTTAAGAAAAACCTTGTGGCGTGTAATTTTGGATTTTCCATACTTTTTCAAATTTATTTTTGGCTGTAAGGAGCGAGGCCCTTTGCACCGCGAGGCCGTGTGCGGTGGCCCACACCGCCCACGCCTTACGCCGCCTCTGCGTTGTATAAACTCGCCTTTATATTTAAATTGATCATTTTAATAAATTTTTAATTGTCCCACCTTGTTGTCGTAACATTAGCAAACACTAAATACCATTTCACATTCATAGTTATAACCACCAGGATGCACGATTTTAAAGTTTATTGTCCAATTATAATCTATTTATCTAGATTTCAAACTGCTCAATATATTATGAGCATTATAGTAGGGAATATATTTAATGCACAGTCATTTAAATTCGGAATTTTAATAAAAGTCAACACAAAATATTAATTATATTTCAATTAGTAGGTAGATGATAGCTCGAATTCATAAAATCCATTACAGGAGGAATGTGAGTGGACAACTCTAATTATTATTAAATGAAAAAAACAAATTTGGATTTCGTTGCTTCATTACTTGTCGAATTAAAACAGTGGCGCTGCACTTAAATAGTTTTTAAACATAAACTATAAAAATTACAGATATTATGTAAGTCTCTCTCTCTCTCTTTCTGTAGATTACAACCCGGGGTGGGTCTTCAATGACATTACAATTTGCCTCCACAATTTGCCTCCATCATAAGTTGTTCTGGTCGTTGGACATTTAGGGTCCGTAAGTCCGCTGCAATATTATCTTTCCATCGCATCCTTGGCCTTCCCAGCGGCCGATTTCCTACCGGGGTCTCTTCCCACACCAGTCTTACGACACGTTGGTCTTGTTTCTTCTTATGTTCGGCCCATATCAATCTCTCTGCCTTTATTATTTTTTCCCTATCTGGTTGGTTATATAGTTCTTGCACTCTCCTGTTAGTTCTAATTCTGTATTGTTGTGTGGCGTTGTCATTGATTGGTCCATATATCCTTCTAAGAATTCTCCGTTCTGCGATTTTTAGTTGGTTCTCATTTTGTTTTGTCATCGTCCATGTTTCACATGCATATGTCATTATAGGTCTTATAATTGCATGATAAATTGTTACTTTCGTACGGCGGGTTACATTTTTTGATTTCATTATTCTTTGGACCCATGGACCCCTTCAAAATTATAGTGGTCCATTGACACATTTTGTCCTATCCTGTCTCTTCGTTCTGTTCTTGTTGTAGTCATGTATTTTGTGTTATCTTCGTTTATTTGTAGGCCAACCTTCTGTGTAGCATTTTCCAGTTTAATGAACTCTTCCTTAACGTTGATAGTTGTATTTCCTACTATATCTAAATCGTCAGCGAAAGCTACTACAATACGCGGACCCTGATTTCCAAATAGGAGCGTTTCTATGTTTGCCCTTCGTACGATGCCTTCCAAAGCGATGTTAAAGAGGAGTGGGGATAACGCATCTCCTTGTTTGAGACCACCGTTGAATGGAAAATATTATGTAAGTGATAAAATTTAAATAATTTATTTTTGCATAATATTCGTTTGTGGCGAGGACAAAGACATAGAAAGGATGAGGTAAGAAACAATTATTTTAAATCTTTATTTTATACATACATATTTATAGTCATGTATTTTTACCGTAGGTTGTAGGCAAAGACCACTTCCTTCCACTTGTGTTCAAAAGCTTTGAATAATATTCGCCGGTGATCGTTTTACCTTTCTTGAGGTAATCGATGTGAATGGTCTCTGGCGTGTTGTGATGGATTCATGTTTCATCCACAGTAACAAAACGGCGCAAAAATTTGTCCGGATTACGGCTGAACATCGCTAAACACTCTTTTGAGGTGGTCACACGATTGCGCTTATGGTCGAGTGTGAGCAATCGCGGCACCCATTTCACAGAGAGTTTTTTCATGTCCAAATATTCGTGTAAAATATGATGTACCCGTTCAGTTGAGATACTTACAGCATGAGCCAACTCACGCATTTTTATTCTCCGATCATCCAATATCATTTCATGAATTTTATCGACGATTTCCGGCGTGATCACTTCTTTTGGGCGACCTGGACGTTCGGCGTCACTAGTGCTGGTACGACCACAACGGAACTCTGTAAACCACTTCTTAACCATTGAAATTGATGGTGCCGAGTCCCCGTAGTATTTATCAAGTCTTTCCTTAGTTTCAGTGATGGAGTTTTTACGTAAAAGTAATGCTTAATCAGCACACGAAATTCACTTTTTTCCATTTTCGTAAAAATTCACGAGGTTGTCTGCTTTGAACGGCTATCAAACACCAACTGCACGACGTAGCTTGCTCAAAATTAGAAAGTTGCCCACTGATAGATTATATTTGACGGCAGCACTGTCGAATTTGGAGTAACTGCGCGGGAAACTCAAAAAGTCACTGACTTATCAAGCTGCCCTTGTATACTAAAGGATAAGTATATTCCAAATAACTTGAAAAGAAAAGTGTTACTGTATACTCACCGTTAAGACTTACGGAATGGAAACAACTACGCTTACCATCAAATCAGCTAATACACGCAAAGGGCCATCGAACGAATAATGTTAAGACTAAGCCTTAGGGGCCATATAACACACAGAAATTAGACAAAGAACTAAAGTCGAGGATACCATAACACGTTTTGCCCAGTTAAAATGGAGCTGGGTTGGACATGTTGCCCGTCAGAATAAATCAAGGTGGACAAAACGTATAATACAATGTAGACCACGACTGCACAAAACAAGTGTTGGTAGACCGCAAAAACGTTGGCTAGATGATGTCAAAGAAAGGGTTGATAGAGATAAGCACAAGACAAATAAGCATGGAAACTGGCAGGGGAGTCCTATGTCCAGGAGTGGACTTCGAAGGGCTGTTGAGAGAAAAAGAAGAAAACACAAAATAATACTTTACTTTTTTCTTACTTATGTTTCATGGATAATTTTAAATATATATTTATTATTATTTTCTAGTTTATTTGAATGTATATTTATATTTAAAGCAAAATTTGAAATATATTAATATTTTTGTTTCCTTATTTATTAATTTTTTAAAATTTAAAAAGTTATTTTTTTACGGTGTAAGATTGTAGCAGGATATATTCTGTGATATTAATATTGGTAGCGCTACTGCCTTATAGAATATTCGTTATTAAATGAAAATTGGCTTCTTGACATACGAAATTTTGTATTTAATCATGGCCGCCACATATTAATAATTATAATGCCATTAGGGATTAATGGCTTAAATGTATTTTGTTTTAGTTGAATACCAGCTCAATGCTCAGCACAAATTAAACTTAGTGATTTGCTTTTGTTGTATTTAGTTATAGCAATTTTGAAAATTACACAGTTCACTTCTACAGTAGTTGGGTATTAAAAATGTATTTAGCTACTAAGTTTGAATTTACTTTCGGAACTGCGTTAAAATCATAGGTTGCTACTGATTTAAACAAACCCTGAACTAAAAAATTTGCATTTTACACAATTTTTCTGTGTGTATTCTAATAATTTATTGAGTTAAAAAAGGTAATAAATGGAAATAAAAAATACACTAGGTTTTTAATTAACTGGCACTACCTAATTACTTATGCAAAGCCGTAGGTATTATTGAAGTTACATAGATAAAGGAATATGCATGTGTTTGGTGAGAACCGGTTGAGTAAGAGAAGCAGAAAAAACAGCTTTTAAGCTTATTTTGTTCCACTGCTGCCACCTGTTAGCCTAGTTGGCATTGAGCTAACTAGTCTCCTGGCTAAGCTTAATCGTGGTTACACTGCTACTTTATTCTGGGTCGTATCATCCTCAAACTAAATGCACCACCTAGTAAGGGCGTCACAGTCAAATATAAAATGGGATGCTGTTTCACTGGACAATATACAGTGTTCCTTCCTCGGCTCTTCTGAATATCGTGGCAGCATCAGCAATGTTACACCAGTTCCAGATATTCCGTAACCAAGAGTGTTGTTTTCGTCTTGTTCCTCTTTTTATCTCGATTTTTCCCATCCGTATAGTTTTTAGTATCTGGGACCTCGGAGAATATGTCCTAAGTAGGATGTTTTCCGTTGTTTTAGGATGGCTAGCAATTGTCGGTCGGTGTTTGCTCTCTGTAAGACTTGCTCGTTGGTTACATGTTCTATCCAGTGAATCTTAAGTAGTCTTTTCAGGATCCACATTTCGAATGCCTTTATCCTTTAAGGTGATTTGACCAGGTTTTCACTCCGTACAGCAGTATAGGCCATATGTAACACTTCACCATACGAAGGCGGAGCCATAGTGGTACCTCTTGTCGCAAAAGGTAGGTATTGAATTCGATAAACGTGTTTCGAGCAGTCGCTATGCATATTTTTATCTCTTTGTCGTTGTCTCATTTGTCGTTCAGCGTTGTGCCCAAGTATTTTAACTCATTCACCCTCTCGATCTGATTATTGTCGATATAGAGTTCTTCAATGTCGTGGGGTTGTCTACTCACTATCATCAGTTTGGTTTTGTTTATGTTGTGATATCAAGGCAAAACTCCTTTCCTTTTGCGTTTTGCTGTTTGGTTCCAGTATAGTTTTTATATTATTTGAATATCTTTTTCATCGATGCCAGTTTCTAGTAGGATGGGTAATAAAAGGTCGTGTTTCACGTTGTTAAAAGCCCTTTGGTAGTCAATAAAGCATACAAAAACGTCTTTTCGTTGGTCGTAGCATTTCTGTGTAAGCGGTTGCATGCAGTACAGAGCCTCTTACGTGCCTAAACCGTTTTTGAAACCAAACTGTGTTTCGCCAGACCTTTCTTCGCACTTTTGGTATATTCTTTTGTGGATTATTTTTAGTAATGCCTTTGGTACATGACTCATAAGGCTAATAAGTCTGTGGTCTTCGCATGTTTTTGTATTTGGTTTTTTGGGGAAAGCAACAAAGGAGGGGGTTAGCCAGTCGTTTGGGATCTCGCCATTCTCATATATGTTGTTAAAAAGTTTGCACAGTGTTTTAGTATTTATTAGTTTCAGCACTTCGGCGTGTATATACATACTAGTTTCTTCAAAAATATACCACCATGTTATTCAGATATTTCCTCAGACGGCAGTGCCCCGTTATGAGCCTGAACTTTTTCATGTCCAGCTCCAATGTCCAGCTCCAATGCCCAGCCAGCAACTGCAAGGTTTAGTCACCCAGGTCACCCTTTAATTTATTAAGAATATCCAATCTCTGAATTGTAGATTTTAGACCTCAAAATATGATGATTCTGCTTAACATGCTATTGCTAGTTTCCAAAATACCGTGTGTTTAAAATTTAGATATGGATTTTGATTTTCGCAAGAATTTTTTGTTTTTATAATTTCTATTTAAAAATTGGCAATTTTACGTTTTTTGGAATAAAGGTTGCCAATTTGGACTCTAATTGAGCATTGCTAATAGAGGGCGCTAGTTACACTTGGTTGAGTTAAGTAAATCAAAGCAAATTTTTTTTTCGGCTGAACGATAAGTTAAATAATAAAAAAATATTAAAAATCCTTAAATTCCACAAAAAAAGTTCAATGAATTTTAATTTTATAGAAAAATTTTTTTCTCTTAATGTGTAACAATACCAAATTAAAAAGCAAAAATAAAAATCTTCAGAGTAAATGTTCTAAATGCTCACCATTTACTTTAATACACTTTATGATCCGCTCTCGCAAATATCTATTAATATCAAACACTATTATTTTTAATCGCAATTCGAGAATTTAGCAGTGGTTTAATTTTTTGTTTTTTTTTTTCCAAATAGGCTTGTGACTTTGTCAATGCATTTTGAATTTGTGAATTTAGCCGTGGTTTAATGTTTTTTCAAGCAGGCTTGTCACTCTTAGACAGTTTGTGTAGTAATAAAACTTGTCTATGGAGGGTAGAGGTAAGGAGGGTAGAAAACTTAAAAAAGTGTACAGCTGTAAGCTATAAATAACAGTTCAAAAACCTTCCAGAATGGCACTGGTGTAGACAAAGGGTATGGTATGAATGTAGCAATTTTAAACGAATTGAAATATGCCAAGTTAAAAAATTTAATATTATTGTCGACTAAATTAGTTACTTATTGAAAATTTCAACTACTTGCGTAATACAAAGAAATGTAGTAAATATAACCTTAAAGAATTATTGTGAGAAAGTAGTAGTAGTAGTAGTTAAAGTGATTTTATTTAGTGAACTGTGAACAGTACGTTTATAGTTTTTTTTTCCTTTAATTTTTAAAAAAGTGTGTAAATAATTAAACAGTTATGGGTAAAATTTGTGTTGTGAAAAGTTGTCCCAGTGGACGTAAATCCAAAAACAAAAAAAATGATCCACCTCAGCCTCTTTCGTATTTCCAACCAACAGTAAGTAATACAATTTTTTGCAAAAAATTTACTTTATAAACCATTGCTCATTTTTATAATTTTTTGAATCAGTGAAGACATATTTATTCTTTATTTATCGAATTTTACAGACGTCGGCGAGATTACAAAAATGGAAAATTTCGTTGGGCATTGAATTAAAAGCTACTGATTACATCTGACACCTCCATTTTAAAGAGGAACATATAAAAATGTACGAGAAACTTTAGGTACACAAAAAAAGGAGAGCTCAATATTATGCCTACAGAAAAAAAAATACTAAAAGAAGAAGCTTTACCAACGATCCACCATCAGTTTATTCCCATACGTGAACATGAGTGTCTTACAAGTACTGTAGATGAATTGGAAATGCCAAGCTTATATTCAAATAACTCTACGAAGACCTTACAAAATGATACACAAAAAATCATCATATGTTGTTTCCTACTTTATGAGGATATTAAAAAGCGCGCTACAACTTAGCGGAAGTTTTTCTTTCCTTGTTTATTTCTCAATCCTACTCTAATAATATTTGGCGCTTCCTTTAAAATTTACCCTAATGCTAATGTGGCGCCACCCTAATTTAATGCATTTGGACGGACACTTTTTCATGTACACAGATGATTCTCCTTACCTCTAACCTCCATAAACTTGCCGTTAATAGTATTTGATATTAATAAGAGTGTTACATTGGTATTCCATTTTTTAACAATTTGGTAATTAACAAGGGTAATAGTTATTTATCAAATAAAACCTAGGCATAACGATGTTACCAACAATGACATGCGCGATATGGTTTGTGTTTTTGCTTAATAAAATAACAGTGGAAGAACTGCGGCTCGAAGATATTCATAATTATATCCAAATCGAAGGCAACCCAACTACAAATTGTTTCGAAATTTTTACAACCGCCTAGGTGCCTAGGTTTACGTCCTTAAAGTCAACACGGAGCAACAAAAACTATCACTGTCCATGAAATTTTTTTTTATCAAAAAAAGCCTAGCAGGCTTTTCTTAAAATGACAATTTGATCGGTAACGATCAATAAGCAATTTTAAACTACCTTATTTTACTAATTTAAATTTTAAAACTAAAGGTCTTACTCAATAGAAGATCCTTAGACTCTAACACAAATAGGCACTAAGTACTGCACTGTATTCTGCTTTACACTGACACTTATCTACTGAACCAACTCAAAGGGCTTCGTCCTCTTAAGTCTTCTCGTCTGATTGGTGTTCTCAAGGAGCTGGATGGCTTAAAACATTCACATTTTCTAGGAGTCGCTGTTCATGACTCTTGGGAAACTTGAGGTTCGTCTGGTCAACGGTTGTCGAACTCCAGGTCCCGATGAAGGTCACTGTTTCTGAAGTACCAAGTGCAATGGTGATATTCCTCAGTACCTTGTTCTGAAATCGCTGTATGATCTGGGTGTTGCTTTTTTCGGTGCAGCCCCAAAGCTGAATACCACAAGTCCAAACAGGTTACAGGATTTGCTTATACTTATAGTAGCAATTTATTGTGTATAGTCAGAGTGGAATTTCACCCCAGTATCCAATACATTTTTCTAAATTTCAGTCCCAATTCTTTTCTTTTCTTTTTGACATGAGGTTTTCAGTGTAGCCCCGTAACTAATGTAATACCCAGTTATTTGGCTGTGTTGGCATAAAATACCCGAGCATTATTTAGTTTAACTGGCTCATGTTGACCTCTCTTGTTAGTAACATTTATGTGCACTGATTTTGTCTCGTTAAGTTTGATTCTCCATCTTTTAATCTGGTTAGGGTTTGTTTGTAATTTAGCTGTAGCTTCGTCATGACTATTTCCGACTGCTAAGACATCTGTGTCATCAGCGAAAGTGTCTATAGTGTTATGCTCTAAATCAGGGATATCACCAGTGTATAAATGGTATATTTCTGGTCCTAATACACTTGATTTATTTTAGTTCGTAATAAGCTTCTTCCTATTTTATTCTGAAAACTTTGTTTGACATGTAAGAAATTAAGAGTTGTAAGTACTGTCTTGGTAGGTGATGTCTCATCTTGTACTCGAGTCCTTTATGCCATACTTTGTCGAAGGCCTGTGCTACATATAGGAAGATTGTAGGCCAGACTTTCCTTTCTTCTAGCGTTTTTTCCATGGTGTTGGTTATTCTGTGGACCTGGTCTATCGTTGAGAGGCTTTCACGAAATCCAAACTGGTGAACAGGTATTAGCTTCCTTTCCTCTATTATTGGCTTAAGTCTTTTCAGTAAAAGTTTTTCAAATAATTTTGATATTACAGGTAACAGTGAGATCGGTCGGTAAGATGAAGCTTTTTCAGGTTTTTTGCCTGGTTTGGGTATCATAATCACCTCTGAAACTTTACACATCCTGGGAACATACTGCATTCAATGAAAAAAAAGAAATTTTAATTCTTGTTGCAGAGAATCCAGACATCAATATTCGCCCATTAAGTCTGGCAAAAGAAATAAGCCAATAGACTATTAAAGAGGGAAAAACTGCATTAATATCATTACACTCCTGTTCAGAATTTATTACCTTAGCATTTACCTACGCGTCTACAATTTGCCCAATTTTTGTAAGGTAAACAAAATGTTAACCCAGATTTGTTGGATACATTTTTTTACTGATGAGGCAATATTTATCAGACGAGGAATATTTAACTCATTAAACTAAAAAAATAAACTAACAAAATGGGTCTTAATATCAATAAACCAAGTACATGTTTGTCACCAGGCGAGGTCAAAGAGGAAGGATAAGATACAGAACTGGTCAAAATGTCACAATAGGCGAATTCAACTTTCAAAGAGTTCAGAGCTTTAAATACCTATGCGCCACGCCAAATGCCAATAATGACATACTGGAAGAAATCAAGACTAAAATCCTTAGTGAAAATAGATGTATGTACGCGCTAAACAAAGCCTTTTAAAGCAAGAATATGTCACGAAAATCTAAGGTTCTCCTGTACAGAACGGTAATTAGACCTATTATCACGTACTGAAGTAAAACAAGGACACTGACAAAAACGAGTGAGTATAATTTACTGTGTTTCGAACGGAAGATTTTGAGAAGAATCTTTTGACCACTATTTAACCCGGAGATGCAGATATATCGCATAAGAACTAATCGCGAACTAAATCAACTCTACCAAGACCCGGATATAGTTGGGCTGGACATGTGCAAAGACAGCCAGATGAATGTTTAGTAAAACTAGTGTGGCAAAGCAACCCGCAAACAAGAAGGCTCCTCGGAAGGCCACGGCTAAGATGGCGCGACAACATCAAAAGCGACCTTGAAGCCATGGGGTATGAAATGGATACCCAATGACGAACCGAGAGAAATCAAATCAAATCAAATCAAATTTTATTGCTTTCGATAAAGTACATTACAGGTGTTATAAATTGTATCTAAAATAAGATCCCAGTTAGAACATAATGAGCCTAGGCAAATTTTGCCTGTCTTGCTCTATGCTCGATCTGAGGACTTTTTGTATTTATCATGTTAAGTCTGTGAGTAGATTATAGATTTAAAATATATTTGTTGAAGTTTTCATAATTCGAAAAATACTTTTTGTAGAGGTTTTACAGTCTCAAGGCAGATGGTGCAGGAAGGTAGGCAGGTATAAATTTTTTTTTTTTTTTTTTTTTTTTTTTTTTTTTTTTTTTTTTTTAGATGTAGATGTTGATTTTAATATTTTGTAGAATATCTTTGGGTTTTTTAAAATATACTGTTTTGTTTCAATATTATATTTTTTCTGGTTTGAAATTTTTCTTAGAGCGGTTGGGATGGCATTGAAAAATTTAGGTCCGAAATAGAAATAAGATCTTTGTGTTAAGGTTTTTTTGAACAATTGTGTGTTGAGATTCATATTTGCATTTGATCTGGTTATTCTATTTTTTATTAGGTGGAAATTTTTATGATTTGTGTACATTTTTTTTGAACATTGGTGGGCGAAAAGTAGTTTGATATTCAATATTTTTGTTTCCTGGTAGATGATATCAGTAGAGTAACGTTTGTTTTTTTTCAAGATAATTTTTAGGATTGTGTTTTGTGTTGTTTGTAAGATATTAAGAGTGGTATTGAAAGTCCCGCCCCATATTGTGATGCAGTAGGATAAGATTGATTCGGCTAAAGAGGTGTATAACATCAGGAGGTTTTTAGTCGTCAAACTGTCTCTCAGGGTATAGAAATTATGAATCAGGGCTCTTAGGCGTTTGTTGACATGCATTATGTGGTCTGTCCATCTTATATGTTGAGTAGTAGTAGTAATAGGAATATTTAACTGGAAAATTAATCATTTGTGGGATTCTGAAAATCCACATACAAAATAGAAACACATTTTTAGCACGAGTTTAAGGTTAACATTTGTTGTTAATATTTTTGTATTATTTTACTCATAGTTTAGCCGAAAAATAATTTTGCTTTGATTTTCTAAACACAACCAAGTGTAACTAGCGATCTCTATTAGCAATGCTTGATTATTAGAGTCCAAATTGGCAATCCTTATGCTAAAAAACGTAAAATTGCCAATTTTCTAATAGAAATTGTAAGAACAAAACAATTATTGCGAAAATCAAAACCCATATTTTAACTTTAAATACCCGTTATCTCGGAAACTAGCAATATTTGTAAAAGGCATAATGGGCAGAATCATCATATATATTTTGAGGTCTAGAATCTACAATTTATATATTGGACATTTTTAATGAATCACCGTGTATATACTGGAATAAATATTCTTTTATTGGAAAAAAAGATATTTTCAAAATTATTCCCTCAGAATTGATATTGATATTCTCAAACTGAGTACTAGAAGTAATTTCCATTCAAGTAAACTGGATATTCCATCGAAAAAAACGAAAGGAAGGGAGGGTCAAAAACTGCGTTAGGTAATACTTGAACGACCCCTCATTTAAAAAGTGTTCGAACAAATCTCCATTGGCAGCTAATCCTAATCAATCATAAAATTGTCGCCTTACGTTTGCTAACGTGCACTGCGATATTTCTTGACAGTGTACACCGATAGCTTCTTTTAAGTCAGCAAAACTTGCAAAAAAATTATCATTTTTGTAAAGTTTATGCTTCAAGTATCCCCATAGAAAAAATTATACGGATCCGGTGATCGTGCGGGCCCGTTTATAATACCACCACGACCTATCCCATATACGGAAGATGTAAAATCCAAAAAATTTCGCACAATGAAACTATTATGAGACATACGTCGTGAGGGTACCAGATTTTATTTTCTAGGTTATAATCTAACATAGCTGGGTCAATTTCTTTTTAAAGCAAAAGTTGCGCTGAGTACAGTGAAAAAATGTTGTGGAAGCACGGGTCTTGCAGTCAATCCTGACAAGACGGAACTAGTGATTTTTACAGGCAGAAAGAAACTGGATAAGTGGAGAAATTTACTCTTCTACTGAAAAGAGATTGTACCAGTGTCAAATAGATAGAGTACGTGAAAAAGCATGTGCGTTGTTATGGACGGTTGGGCGAATTTGCAGAAGAAACTGGGGTGCCAACCCGAGAATAATGTTCTGGATGTACGACGCAGTAGTAATACCGACAGTAGTGCATGGAGCGATTGTGTGGTGGAGGAGGACCTTGCAAGTTCAAAGGGTTGCAGGGTTCAAAGAGAATGAAAAGGCGGATGAACTGGCACGAGAGGGGTCGTCACAGACACTATATGGGCCAGGACCCGAAGTTGGAGTAGTAGAATGCTACGTTAAAACAGAAATTTGCTCATATCCGGACAGGGAGCACAGGAGGCTCTGGAGAGACGAACCCAAGGCACGTCGGGCCCACAGCTTCTTGGGGAGACCTGACAAGGAAATAGCCTAACAACTGATGGGACTAATCAGGGATGGTAGTGGGTCTGATTACAGGGCACTACCGGCACTTAAAAACAGTGGGCCTCGTAGAAGACGACAGCTGTCGCAAGTGTAATAAAGGGGCCACAGAAACGTCAGAACATGAACTGTGCGATTGCACGGGACTAAGATATAAATTCTTCGGAGTTTAATTTTGCGAGCCGGAGGAGATTATGAAGATCCCCATGAGCGCATTAGCACTCTACATAGAGAGCACGAAGCTCATGGAGAGAGAATAAAGGGAGGAACGGCAAAATGGACTCAAAGTCTAATTGCCTATGCGGGAAAATTTTCCACGACCGCACCCTCAACCATATAAAATAAATAAATAAATGACCTAGTAAACCAACACAAACACATTCACAGAACCGCGATTTTGACTTTGTTCTTCACAGATAAATGCAAGTTTTCGATACTCCAGTAACGAAAGTTTTTCTTATGACGCCATCCCCTTTCGGAGGTGGGGGATCTAAATGGCTAATGTATTTTTAGATACAGCCCTGTGAAATATGTCAAGCGATGAGCAACCAAACAATCTTCGAATGTCCTTCGGCCAAGAATTTTGGCGCCTGCCGACATTGTAAATACCTTGAGTTAAAAACGAACATGCGTCGGAAAATTAAACACAATTTAAAAAGTTTTTATCGTGGTTTTATTGAATTTAGACGCGCTCTGCTTTTAATTGTTTAGTTCAAATCAGTGACACTCACACACATATACGGAATAGTATGGCCGTGTATATGAATTGTCAAAAGATGTCAGTTATAGTTATAAACGTTAAAAAAAAGTTTTTCTGTTTTTGCTGGTACTTTTATTCCAGTCGAACTTCCTAATTGTATTAATTTAATAGGTAAACTAATTTTTGACGAATTTCCATCCTGGTAAATTTATCATTCCCAAAAACTTCTACGGTAGGTACTTGAAAGATTTAAATGGTGGAGTTTGTGTTTTCAAAGTTCTAAGCACAATACTATGACAAAATACAACCAATCTTTCTTAGACTTTTGTTTTTATCTCTCACATGTAACACTACATACAAATCGAGTTAATTGTCTCTGTGAGGAACAGCAACATGGCATTTACAAGGTTTATTTATAGTTCCCGTAGATTTAAATAGCACAATAATTCTTCTAATAGTTCAAGGCTTAAACGGGAAATAGTTTTTTGCTAAATAATTTTCCATTATTTTCTCGAAAAAAGCTGAAAAATTAAAAATCGTATTACTTTATTGGAAGAAACTTTTTAATCTTTTAAAAAATATAATTTAGTATTTTGCTGTAAATAAATTAGGGCACTTATTATTTACAGAAGTTCGTTTTCCCATATTAAATCCTGTGATCCAGATTCAAAGTTCCACCGTGTAGATTACCAAAACCACATAGATTACATAACTAAAAAATGATTATTAAAATGTATGACTACATACTGTTGGTGATAAAATAACCTCCCAAAGCTAAAAAATTAAAATACTAAGTACTTTAAAATGTATCAAACTGGAATTATAAAAAATACATGAAGACGAGCAAAGAGTGGACGTAAAAATGTAAATCCAGCTTGAATATCAATTAACATCGATAAAATATACAAACTGACTATTGCCAGTAGTGCCCTACTACATGTGTTCACTAGAGTGTGAGTGAAATATTCGACAACAAATTTGATGAATATTGTTGGAAATCCGGTGTACGGGATCCTTGCTATTTGTGCAGGTTATTTTGCAGAAAATAGTTTTAAATTAATGTTAATGTGAGCAAGCTAATTGTTGATTGATCGCTTTTCTTTTTTTTCACAATGCTGAGTATTTAATAATTGATATCAGATTTCCTTATTGGTAATTTTTTACCAAATTGCAGTATTAAAATTTTTTGGAAGTCAAGCGAAGCAGAAATTTACTTTTCTTATATTTTAAGTGAACGCTGTGGTGTAAAAGAAGATGTGGTTATAAAAAAAGATAAAGGAATGCTTAAATGGTTTGGACACGTAGAAAGGATGGATGAAGGAAAATTAACGAAACAAATTTATAAGGCGAGTGTAAATGGATGGAAGTCGGTAGAGGTCGACCTCGGCGAACATATCTCGATCAGATCAACATTGTTTTGAAGAAAGGCTAGGTCAAGAGTACCAACAACCGACGAGCATGCATAAGAGCCCTGATGAATGTAGAGGAAGCAAAAGATGTGTGTAAGAACCGTAGCAAGTGGAAGGAAGTGGTCTCTGCCTACCCCTACGGGAAAAAAGCGTGACTATATGTATGTTTGTGCCTAGTATATGTACAGTGCAACAGAAGTAGCTTGGCGGGCGACTAGCCTCTAAAATAACAAATATTCGGCTAAATATACTTCACATTCGTAAACTTCTTCCTCCGATTGTACTCACGATTACTGAAAATTTCGTCGTCGCCGATAAAGGTGAACTAAGTGCCCTTTCACATGCGTACGGTCACGGCACGGTCGCCGTGCCGTGTAAAGTAGTAATGTATGAGCTACTTAACTCTCAATATTTTAGCGTCATGGTTTAAACCAGGGATGTCAAAGATACGGCCCGCGGGCCGTATTAATACGGCCCGCGATCGCAATGTGTCATAGAAAGAAGAATCATGACTTTTTGGTAGATATGAATAAACACTTGACTGATCTGAATGTAAAGTACAGGGTAAAAATCTGATTGTCACTCAAATGTATTCATGTATTCAAGCCTTTGAAACTAAGTTGAGGCTGTGGGAAAATCAGGTAAAAAATCAAACTTTGGATCATTCTCCTCATTTAAAATCATTTGACACGGTGAACCAAAATAAATTGGATCAATATTCTCAACTTCTGCAAAATCTGATCACGGAATTCAAATATCGTTTTGAAGACTTCCATAAAATGAATGAAATGGAATTCCCAATTTTCAACAGTCCATTCAATTTTGAAGCTTCACAGGCAAAAGTTCATTTGCAAATGGAGTTGATAGATCTTCAATCGGACAGCATTTTGAAGGAAAAATTAAAAGAGTTTAACTCTCTTACATTTTATTCACAATATTTCAAGAGTTTGGATAACTACCCGGAATTAAAAAAGCATGCAGCACGCATTCTGTGCATGTTTGATAGCACCTATTCATGAAAATAAATAAGAACAAGCATCGCACAAGACTTACGAATGAACATCTCCAATCAATTCTTAAAATAACTACAACGAATATGATACCTGACATCAATGAGCTTGTCAAAAACAAGAGAAGTCAGGTATCTGATTTTTATCAACCGTATATTATATAATATATAATTAAGTAAATAAAATGTTATAATACTTCAGTACAGTTTTTTTTATTTGAGCATGGCCCGCCTACACATTCTAAATTTAATACATGGCCCTCTGCGAAATTGAGTTTGACACCACTGGCTTAAACACTAAGTATAAAAGCTTCTAAAAATTGAAAAAGAAAATATTTTACCCCAGTGAGCTTATAAACTTATTAATATAATAAAAAATACTTAATATTGAATATTCCGAGGTATTCTTGGTTATTTATAATTGTTAATAATTTAAAGAAATAATAACAATAATTATTTAGCACAGTTTCATAATTCGTAATATTGAAGTTGTCCGATATATAATGACAATTTCAAACTTCATAAATAAACGATATAGAAGTAATAAAGCGAGAGAGTCAGTGAACCGGAAGTGTTAACCCTGCGTTATTAGGTCCGCGCTAAAGCACCCCGAGAGACATCCCCCCACAGCTCGCAAACTACAGTGGCGTATTTATTACAAATTTAGTTATTATTTTTGTATATTTATTCTTGATATCTTTCTTACTTTATTTGACTATTGTTTTTTATATATAATGCTTATTTTTTTATGCTTTTTACATGAAACTTTTTGTTCTCGCCTATATTTTTATTACTGTTTGGTCTGGAAAATGTTGTATTGTGCAGTTTAAAAAGGAAGAAAATCAAGTATTAAAACGTCTACGTTTCAAAACTTTGTTATATCATCTTTAGGACTCTCTTAAGTATAAAAACCAAAACATACACATTAAAAATAAAAATTTCTTAGTTGTAGGTGTTAATAAAGTAATTTATGTTAAAAAACAATTGTAAATGAACATTTCGGTTAGTATACAGCAGACCTGCATATAACTATATGCATTTAAAGTGGCTATCCGAGTTTACAGGGGGTAAAAAACAAGTTCCACATACAATTTAATTTTAATAAAAAGGTTCAAGATATACAGGGTGTTTCTACCAAGATCTTAGAAAATCTAACGCAATATTACTCATCTCGTACTTCAAAAGGCTCCAATTGGACCCAGAAGACACGTACCAAATAACATAAGGGATGGCACAGAAGATCTTAAAGACAAGGTGCCTAATGGCTTTTGTCAGACCCTAATAATAATAATAATTGTGCATTGTTGCCAAAAATTGTAAATTTTTACCCTCTCATATTTTATCTGGTTACAATATTGTTACATAAAAAACCTGGATTTTAATTATTAATTCTATATTTATTATTATATTAATTTTCGTCTCAATTAACAAAATTTTAGTAAACCCCTTTATTTTTTGGCCTTTCTTTTATAGACCTGTAAATTTTTGATTTTTTTAAAAGTAATTACTTTCCTTTAATTTTTTTTAATATTTTTTTACCTGTTTTATTTCAATATTTTAATTAATACTCATTACACTTTTTTAAGTTATATTTTGCGCACATTAAATTATTTAAAAAGAAATAATATTTAATTGGTAATATTTTGTTTATTAGCGGTTACGCCCCTGTTTCCAGAAAAACGACAAACAGCATTAGCCAGGGCGAGATAACATTCTCCCCTCAAATGGACATCTATTAATACTTAATCATTTGCCATTATGAGATATTTGTCACGGAGATGGTGTTTTTCGCTATTTTCACTGTCACAATAATAACGATAAAATGCTCCATGGGTAATGTAGTTACTTATTTTTTGCACTTCTGGGCATTTCTTGCTTTTATTATTCGTTTAACATTAAAGAAAACTGCCGATTTACACACGATGATCTAAACTATTTTAAACAGTCAATTTGTTTGTTATTTTGTAATCGTAATTTGATTTTTTTCCAAAGCTAACATTTCTTAAAAAAATCAACACTTTTTTTTTAATTTCCTATTTATTTGCAATCTATAATAATTATTATAATAAGCAAATTGTGTGATAATACAATACAGTTGACATGCTCGACAGGAATCCAGTGATTACTATCTCTTACAGCTATAATTAATAACTAGATTAGTTTGTTTTGTCTATTGGGGATACACTAACACTCGTTAAAACCTATTAATTAGGTCGTATGGATCATAACGCTTAAGTCTACGCTGGGCTGCTGGTTGTACCATGAGGTTAGATGTCAGTGTATTTGGATGATATCTTAATCTATTTTTATAGCTTATGGATAAGTTTTTTATTTTTGCTTTGACCAATTTCACTTGAAGATCATGGGCTATAACAAAATTTGGCACAAACCATGGAGCATCTACAACAATTCTTAGCACTTTCGATTGAAATCGCTCCAGAATTTCAATATTGGAATTGACTGCTGATCCCCACAGTGAGATACCGTAGGTCCAAATGGGATTGAGGATTGCTTTGTAAATCAGTACCTTATTTTTTGTAGTTAATTAAGATTTTCTACCTATCAGCCAGCATAGATCTCTTAGTATCAAACCCAATTGTGTGCGCTTGATAAAGATGTGTTTCCTCCAGGTTAGGCGCTTATTTAGGTGCATCCCTAGATATTTGGCATCGTCCCGTTGTGGTAGAGTTTGATTATTAAGAGTGACTTCTGATCATTTGCCTTTACGGTTGGTGAAAGTTACCTGAACAAACTTCACTTCATTTGCTTTAACTCGTCATTTGTTTGACCAGTTTTCTACCTTATGGAGGTGAAGCTTTAGTGTATTTGATGCTGCAATTGGATCATTGTGTGATGCTAGTATGGCGGTGTCGTCTGCGAATGTGGCTACTAATACGTCATTGCTATTTGGTAGATTAGCCGTGAAGAGGAAGTAAAGTAGCGGCCCCAGAACACTGCCTTGAGGAACACCGAACACGTCTAAATCCAAATTGATGATTTGGTAGTATATTTCTTTGGTAAATGATTGGTTGCATTTTTTCAACAAGTAGTTTTTCTAACAACTTGCCCTTTATAGAAGCATACTTATAGATCTATATGACATCTTCTAGTGGCTTACCCGGTTTAGAAAGTAGTATAATTTGAGCCACTTTCCACTGTGATGGGAAGGGTGCTGTCCCTAGCGTAGCGTAATAGATATAAGTAAGGTATGTTATAGCTTTGGAACTCAATTCTTGCAATATTCTAGCTGATATAAAATCATACCCTGTGGTTTTACGAGGATTTAGCTTTGTCCTGATAGAATTAGTACCTTGCTCTATTGTAAATTTCTCAAGCGGAAGTTCTAGCTGAAAAGGAGATTGTAAAAATTCAATAATTCCAGCATCACTGTTTTAACTATTTTAGGTCATAGTTATTAACTATACAAGTGAAATAAAGGCATCATTAATATATAAGCGTGTAAGTTGCAAACGAGTGCATAGCACGAGAAGAAAGAATGACAAACTGCGAGGTTCGGATTAAGGGAAAACAAAATAGAACAATTGAATGAGTGTGTGTACTTGGATTCATAGTTTACGAGAGATGCAAAGTATGACATTGGCATTAAGCAAAGGGTGTTGGCAAAAAAAAATGAATAGGGCACTGCACAGGTTTATAAACAGCCAGAAAGTGTCAAAAAAGGCACGTCTGGCTGTACATAGAGAAGTGCTGGTCCCTACACCTGACGGAGTGAAGAATAGTGAGATAAGGGAACGCTGTGTAAAAGAAGATGTGGTTACAAAAATAGTTAAAGGAGTGCTTAGATGGTTTGGACACGTAGAAAGGGTGGATAAAGGAAGATTAACGATACAAATTTGTAAGGCGAGTGTGAATGGACAAGTCGGTAGAGGTCGACTTTGGCGAACATATCTCGATCAGATTAACATTGTTTTGAAGAAAGGCCAGGTCAAGAGTACCAGCAACCGACGAGCATGTATGAAAGTACAGGAAGCAAAAGATGTGTGTAAGAACCGTAGCAAGTGGAGGGAAGTGGTCTCTGCCTACCCCTACGGGAAAAAGGCGTGACTATATATATATATATATATATATATATATATATATATATATATATATATATATATATATATATATATATATATATATATATATATATATGTATGTATGTTAATTTTGTCCAGGAGTTTAGTACTGTACCAAACGTTTTATTATTTTACCTGTAATATTGTTTTCTACAATTTTTTTACGAAAAGTAGGCATTATTTGGCACCTGCACCTTATTTTGTTAGGGTATTATTAAAATTTCGTTAACAGATTCTATAACTTTTCGGATGTAGGTATATTTTGGATAGCACTGACTGTAAACATTAGGTTAATATTTCAAAAGACATAAAAAACGGTACAATATAATAAGGACCATATAAATGATTTCCTAATTCATGCCGCACGGTACACAAAAAAAAACCTAACATCTAGAAAGCATCAAGATAATAGTCGTTCCCATAGCTAGTTTCGAACGGTCACCGCCGACGAAATAAAATGAGAAATGACCCATTCACGATAACGATTCGTAAGTACAGACTGCGCTAGAACCACGTTTTATGCAATAATTGGATGGGTAGAGACTAGCAATCATTCCACCAATGAATTGATTCTCGGCCTCTACTTCTACAACGATTTCTGCCTCTATAAGGAGTGCGTATAATTCCAGACTTGTAGTCCGGTAATAACGAAATGAGCGATCTTTCTTCGACTGTTCCAACCTACCGAATTAATTCTTCGACGAAGAACGACCCATGCGTTACGTACAAGAATCGTTTGACCGTTTGCGACAGATGGACATTAAAGTTATAGTTGAAATAAGATAAGTAAAAGGACGGTTGAACGTTGTGTTTAATTCTTTTACGTGATATTTACATCCAATTTATTAGATTTCAAAGAGATGAAGTCGATAGCGTGCTGTATTATTAAGAATGAGGTCGATTGGCATTTATTAAAATTATAGAATTGATTGAACAGTCATTTTTATGTACGATGCAGATATAAAATCAATTTCAATTCGATTTCCGTAATGGGAAAATAATTCTTTCAATTATTGTTTCACGTTTTTAAACAAACTACTTTAACAAGCATGTTTTAATTAAAATTACTCCTTTACTCTTTCGCCATGATGACATCATCTTAGAGGGAACGGATGGCTCTTGATCTTGTGCGTCTTATTTTCAAGTTTTTCCAGCTACTTTGACGATTGGGTCCTCCTCCGATTTCGGAGTAATAGGTAGCCTACGATTGCAACAATGTCAACTTTGACTTTTCATTTATTTATTATTGTTGGAAATCATCACTTCCAACTGTACAATTCCTCTTCGAGAAATTCCTTGATTTTTACTACTCAGTACGGCCCTGACGCCGACAAAAATCAACTAAAAGTCACGCATTCATTACGTGGAAATTAGCTTTCGTATAAACAACCGTGCAATTCAAACATCTAAAAAAAAGAACACGTACATTTGTATCCCTCCGAAATCGTCGCGCGCATACGATCACGTGATAGAAGACGGTTAACAATAGCCACGTCTGTCCGGGCTTCTTTTTCTCGCCCTCTTTCGCATTTTCGCATTCCGAACTTCAAGCAATGCAGAGCACAGCGCTTCGTTCCCGCTTTCGCATATCATCAGCCGAGATATAACCTCTAGCGTTCAGAGCAATACTTTAAAGAACCACGTGGTAAAATGCACATAATTATAATCAAGTAAAATACATCAAACAAAAGCTAGCAACCAGTGAAATTATTCGTAAGATACAGGAGACTTTAAACTGTAAGCTCCATGTATTCAAGTAAACAATATATTATCGATGACACGTGTTTGTTACATTTACTGTAAAAATACCAATTCACGGCGATAAAAGGTAGTAAACCCGTTAGCCTACAGTAGTAAAAAGACATATCGAGCCAGCAATTACTGAGTTATCAAAGGATTCAATATCTACGCAGTAAAACGACGCCGTCCAAGAGCAAGGAAGTCAGCAGGCAATAGAGGTTCCGGCGGTGAAGCTGCCCACACCTCGGAGCATTTTCTACAGCTTACCACGTCCATAATTCCTGGAGTTCGGCGCAAGCGCAATTATTGTAATTGTGTTTATTAAAAACGACAATGGATCGTTTATCTGAAAAAGAACGAATTGAGATTCTAATGATTTAAATTTAGGGTGTGATTATAGGCAAAGAAGTCAACAAGAAACTTGCAATATCTTCAATAATTTATATCCTAATTAAAATCCCATAACAAGATCTGCTTTAAATAAATTGGTGAAAAAGTTTAACGAAACTAGTGTAATGAAAGATTCACCCAAATCAGGGCGTACAAAAACTGCAAAATTGCATAACATTACATTCTTGCGGTTGGGCCATTGGCACCTGTGTCACCTAGATTTCTGATCCTCTGTGACTATGGCTGTGTCTTTAAGGCATAAGAATTCCAGTCCGCTGGTTTTGGCAAACCGCAGGATTTCTGTTGGCTTTGTCTCATTTAGATCACTTGAATCTATTATCAAGCGGCCCCATGTTTGATACCTGTACACCGCTAGCATGGGGCAGCAACACAGAATGTGTAAGCTGTTCTCTTTCCCTTCGTCGCATAGTCGGCAGTTTTCTCAGCCACCAGCTTAAGTTTGAAGAGGTGCGCCCTTAGTGCGATGTGGCCAGTGAACAGAGCAAGCGTGCTACTAAGGCTACTCCGGTTCATCGTGTCCAGAGTGCGTCTGCCCTCTTCTGATGAGGTTTTCTCATTAGCTATCTTGATGTTCTGCAGCCAGTATTTGCATTCCACTGAGCGATATGCTCTTGCACAAGGATTAGTTTTAATTTATGTTTCGCTTCGGCAATTGGCAAATTTCACAAAGATCTGTACAATATAAGAATTTTTGGGTGAAAATAAATTTCAACTGTAAGAGGTTAGATTAGTTCAAGAGTTCTCAGATGATGATTTCGATAGAGGAGTTTGCTGACACAATGATGGAAAAATGTCACAAAGTTTTTATGATTGCTTGACTTGTTGTATTGAAGTAAGACTATAACAGATTCCACCAATTACAAAACCTTTAACAGGTAAAAGAAAATATTTAGGTGTCTTGCGACTGGGGTTTCTTTATTCTTTTATTTTGCCGTTCATTATAATTTTTTACCCATCAGATGAACTTGGTCTTAGGTGTATAAGTTTTCATTTTTTTTAAATTCTTTGTAAGTTTATATATTTTTCTTTATTCGATAAAGTACATTTATATTTTTTACCCTATTAACTTAAATTTTTTCCTCTTAATTTTCATGAATTATTAAATTTATCCATTCGAAGTGACCACCTAAAGAACGGTTTTGGGGTGTTGCTCCTCATCACCATAGGGTAGGTCTTGGCAATAATAATTTGCCAAGACCTACCCCATGCTAATGAGGTGCAACACCTCAAAACCGGCCCATACTTCGAATGAATAAATTTAATAATGTTTTCTGATATATAATCGACCCACATATAACTATAGTATAGGTTAACATACGTCGAAATTAGTATTTTAAAAATCAGTTTTATACATTTTTATTTTATTCGCTGTGAAGAATTTTGTTATAGTTTTCCATAATATTTATAACTTAATTTATGTTGTCCGTAACTAGGATTACGATTGATTAAATTTTTAAAATTTACTCCAAAATAGCAATATACATTTTTTATTATATTTTTTGTTAAACTACCTAAAATACTAAATTTAAATAAATTAAGGACTTACTAATTTAAAATATAAAAATTGTTTTAATATAAGATTGTGGCCTACGCTAATAACCTAGTAGTACTGGTCTCAGGAAAATTTACGGATAGTTAAGCGAGCTATCAATAGGGAAAAATCACTAAGTGGGCGACATCTATCATTGATCGTATGAACTTCTCGAGGTGTGAACAACAAACTAACCTCTATTTGTTTATAGGGGTGAAATGTGAACTTTATATATAATTTTAAGCCATTTAATCATAAAAAGTGTTATATTTGAACCTACGTCAAACTAATGATGTTTTTAGTCTATCCAGGGGGCAGGATATTCTCTTCCACTGCTCTGTTCTTTGTAGAAAACGGCTTTTTTATACTAGGGCAACCGAGTCATATTAGCGTTATCTGAAGAGGAGTTGCAGGCGATGGTTAATGTTATGCATGATTCCCTGAAAATCAAGGGGATAAAAATAAATGTGAGCAAAACGAAAGTAATGGTTTTTGAAAGAGAAGAAAGCATGACAAACTGTGGGGTTTCGATTGAGGGAGAAAGAGTGGAACAAGTTAATAAATTTGTGTACTTGGGTTCAAAATTTACTAGAGATGGAAAGTATGACAGTGACATTGAGCGAAGGGTGTTGGCAGGAAAACAAATGAATAGGGCACTGTATAGCTTTATGAATAGCCAGAAAGTGTCAAAAAAGGCACGTCTGGCGGTGCATAGAGGTGTGTTGGTTCCTACACTTATGTATGGTAGTGAATGTTGGGTTTGGCAGAAGAAGCATGAAAATAGGATTAATGCTGCGGAGATGAGTAGTCTGAGAAGTATAGCCGGAGTGACTCGGTTGGATAAAGTTAAGAATAGTGAGATTAGAAAACGCTGTGGTGTAAAAAAAGATGTGGTCACAAAGATAGATAAAGGAATGCTTAGATGGTTTGGACACGTAGAAAGGATGGATGAAGGAAGATTGACGAAACAAATTTATAAGGTGAGTGTGAATGGGCAAATCGGTAGAGGTCGACCTCGGAGAACATATCTCGATCAGATCAACATTGTTTTGAAGAAAGGCCAGGTCAAGAGTACCAACAACCGAAGAGCATGTATTAGAGCACTGATGAAAGTAGAGGAAGCAAAAGATGTGTGTACGAACCGTAGCAAGTGGAAGGAAGTGGTCTCTGCCTATCCCTATGGGAAAAAGGCGTGACTTTATGTATGTATGTATGGCAACCGAACTTTAATAATTTATTTGATCCTAACTAAGTTAGCATTAGGACCTTACGCTTTTTAATAAAAGCTTTAACTGGTTCTTATGGTAGAGGAGAAGGGCACCGACGTTCATTACGGTAAAACAACGGGCCAAACGGCCCAAGTGAGTTCCTTCCGAACGGCCGTTTTCACCTAACCTAACCTATCCTATTAAAAGTCAGTTGTTTAAAATGTATTCTTTTGGTAATTGCGTATCTAATATTTGTACACTTTCAAATATTTTTTATAGTACAACACAAAAATGTGTTTGCACCTTCGGCAAAAAATGAAAGGGGTTAATTTTGAGTCAGGTGAAAACGCAAAAAAATAAATTGAAAGGGCCATTTAATGGTTAAAAATAAAGTGTTACACCTTTAAAGTATTTTTTTTAAAAACTACCTTTTTGAAACCGTAGATTATTAGCAATTTAAACAGCTGAATTAATTAGTTACCCCTAAACAATTAAGAAATATTATGTTTTAATAAAATAATCAATTTTTTTTTAATTTTTATGTTCATAATTTATTTTATTTTATTTTTGTTCCACTGTTATTTTTTAAATTTTCTCTAGTATGATAAATGGTAAATTGTTCTGACTATTATTCTGAATATTATTTTTTAAGCTAACTAAAGGTTTTTTTAATGATGTCAAAATATATATAAAAATTAAATTAAATTTGTTCACAGTTTGACAAATTATAAAAGAATTATTATTAATAAACCTTACCTTTAAATTTTATGAATATACACAATTTTCAAAAATTTCAATATTAATATTAATTTAATTTCTTATTCCCAGGAAGGCAGCATTTTTCAGCTTAGTTTTTATCATCAGCGCAATTCAGTACAATAAATTGCCAATGAAATAAAATAGTAACACTAGTTTCTATTTCTTTTTAACATTGTTACGAGCCGGCTCTGCTGTCTGTCGATCACACTAAAGAAAAGGCCGGCAAATTTTAGAATACTGCGTCTCTTATAATTCCGAAACAATAAAAGGATTATTCGGGCACTTTCTAGAAAAAGGTCCAATAGTTTCGGACGGTGGCGATTCTTCTAGAGCGATAATTTGAAAATATAACAAGTACAGCGGTCGCGAAGAAGTTAAGTTTTAAAAGATTAAGTTGAAGTTAGTGAATATCTAAGTGATTTGTAAAATAAAATTTATTGTGAAGAAATACTAGAATAAAAGTTGTTAGTTATTGTACTGAGTGTTTAGAATTACCGAACCCAAGAAGTAACTATCGTAACAATATGTTGGTTACTTTATCCTCTTTTTTTGTTTTTATCTTTACTATTTTTTTCTTCACCTGATAGATCATCATCTACCAGCATGGTGTTGAGTCCACTGCTGAACATAGGCCTCCATTAAACTGCTCCACTGGGCTCTATCTTGAGTTGTTCTAATACAGTGTCCGTCTACTCTTTTTATAACGTCGCTCTAACGTGTTGGCGGTCTTCCTCTGCTTTTTTTGTCTGCGCGGGGTTTCCAATTTATTATTCTTAGAGACCATCTGTCGTCTTTGGATCTCGCAACATGTCCTGCCCATTTCCATTTTAGTGTCGTGATTTTCTGTATTATGTTTTGGACCTTTGTTCTTTGCCGGATGTACGTGTTTCTTACGCGATCTTGGGTTTGAATTCCAAGCATAGCTCTCTCCATTTTTTTTAACAACCTCCAATCTATGTACGGTGTTCCTTGTCAGTGTAAGCGATTCGGCACCGTAGGTCATTACTGGTAATACGCATTGATTAAAGACTTTTTATTTTAGGCTTATTGGTATGCTGCTTAGTCTACCGTATGCAGCCCACCCTAAAGAGAATCTTCTTTGTAGTTCCTGCGTTTGATTATCTCGACTTATTCTAATTTCGTGACCTTGATATTTGTATTCCACCAAGTACCAAAATAGTCATGATTTTTGTTTTTTGATGACTTATATATAGGCCAACGTTTTTTGTTGCCCGCTCCAGCTCTTATCATTGAATTGACCTCTCTCAAATCATCTGTTATAAGCACTATGTCGTCCGCAAAGCGTAGATGGTTTAATTTTATTTCATGTATACTGATACCTTTGTTATCCCAGTCTAGGGTCCTAAAAGCATATTCTAGAACGGTGTTAAATAGCTTTGGGAATAACGTATCGCCCTTTCTTATTCCTTTTCTGTATGGAAAACTTTCTAGTGGTGTTATGAATTTTTACGCTGACCGTTGAGTTGGTATAAATATTATGTATCAAACGTGTGTATCTGTAATCTATCTGTAATCATTTACCAAGTGCTTCCAGAATCGCATGCATTTCTATGGTGTCAAATTCTTTCTGAAAGTCAACAAACGCAAGCACTAATGGCCTGTTATAGGTATGGATGCAAAAACCTTGACTGCAAAAAAACCCACCAACCATTACAGGATTATAGACCTTTGGGCTTTCTCCAACAGCTTAAAAATTATAATTTGGGTGCCGTTTATTTCATACCAAAGACTTAGGTCAGCATCCATTGCGGTACAGTCGACTCCCGATAATTTGACGCTCGTTAATTTGAATTTTTTCCGGTCCCTCGAAAAATAATCGATAAATTGAATAAAACCATTGTCAATTGGTCCCTTCGGTAATTTGAAGTTGAAGAAATAGTATTTTGCCAACATGCGATAATTTGAAGTCCAGGCTTCCCTTCTCTCTATAATTTGAAGCGTTTAACATGCAAATGCTTTAGAAAGTGAAGGTTTAAGCATACCGGAAATGTAGAACAGTCACCGGAGCCACTCAAAATTACAAACCCTGACTCAGGGTGGGGACTTCTACTTAACTGTGGAGAATTAACATTGGAGGATTATGCTCATGTTAACGATGACATCAGTTTCCACGGTGTCCAAACCGATGAACATAGTCTCTCTAGATGACGATGAGGAAGAAAACGAAGAAGAAGAACCGCCAACTCCAGTCATATTGATTGAGTCAAGGAAATGTCTTACTACCATACGCTTCTACGCCCTCGAAATCGACACGAATGACGATTACTTCGCAAGCTCTCACCACTATCAAAAATTCTATGGACAATGATAGACTGAAGTCGCTTACTCAAAAAAAGATTACGGACTTCTTTTCGAAATAAAAATTTGTGAATTATTGTATTATCATATTTAATTGTTAATACATAATAATATAGAAATAATAAATCACGAATTTTTATCAAACTCCTATTTACTTGAGTCTCTCCTTCCCCTCGTAGTTATTTGAGTGGTTGTTATTTTGAACTCTTGGTAATTTGAATTCATAAATTTCTTTAGAGGTCCTTCGCATGAGAGTAAGAGAAATAGAACTTGTGCGAGAACTACGCAGGCGCGCAGTTCCAATAGTGTTGCAGAAATGCTTAAAAATACACGACAGTTTTCTACTTTCCAAAATAAGTAGTTTGCCTATTATCTAGTACATGGCGCTGCTAGCCTTTTGCAGTAATACAAATGGTAGTTTGTATTTTGCGGTGCATAAAAGTTTAGTGTTAATTTTTAAAAAACTCTAATGATATATGACCTTAAAAGCAGCAACCATTAATCGTCTAGAAGCTTTTAAATTGGCTACATAGACGCCAAGCAGACAAATAAAGCGGTTTTAAATTAAACAAGCGCCGTCCGCGAACTATTAATAACATTTAAATGCCGAAAGCTGTCCTATATAGGTCACATACTCCGGGATGATCGTTACCGTATCCTTCAACTTATAATGAAGGGCAATATAGAAGGCCGTAGAAGAGTCGGTAGAAGACAAGCCTCATGGTTAAGGAATCTTAGAGAGTGGACCGGAATTCGAAGCGAACAACTCTTTAGCATCGCCAAAGACAGAGCACAGCTCGCCACTGTGATTGCCAACATCAGGAGGACCTAATATGGCACCAACAGAAGAAGAAGAATAATATAAATTATAGTTTAAAAAAACAAAAAAACACGCTCTTATAGTTAACCAAACTTAAAAGTAAAAAATAAATTATAGTTTAAAAAAACTAAAAAACACGCTTTTAAAGTTAATCAAACTAAAAAGTAAAAAATAATTCTTAACATAAGAATAAAATTACTGACGAGAAAATTAATGTCACTGTTCTAAAAGCGAAAACGAACTCGTAGCCATCCGCAATATCACAATTATTTCTAAAATAGTTAAAAGCCGGTTAAATGAAGCTGGATTTAATAGTAGGATACCAGCCACTACACCCTTGTTTACTAGAGAGAACGGAGGTGCCAGATTTCGTGTTGATCGAAATCATCAAAATTGGACTGTGGATAATTGAAAAAAATTTATTACCCGATGAAACCAGCCTACAGTTTCAAATTATCGAGAGTCGACTGTCTAAAGAAAAAAAAAGGAAATTCTTGACTGTCCAAAGAAAGCTTGGAGTTGTGCTTTCATCTTTGATTTGTAGCACTATTTTAGAACTGTAAAAATATTCTAAAACTTAGGTACCTATAACTAGATAAATAGAAATATACGATACTTCTATGTATTTTAGTGATTTTTACCATTTTTGTCTCTATAATTTAAAGTTTTAAAATAATTAGTACATTTTAATCTTAAAGAATAATCATTTAATGACCAGTAGATGTAGATTGTAGATTGTAGGGTGGGTCGTGAAGGCCATGCTGCCTCTCAAGCACTTCGACCTATCATATCTTTTGTGCATAACCCTTATTCTATTCAAGGCTCGGGATTCCGAGACTTCGAGTAAAGTTTATCAGTTTCCTGGGGGCTAAGTTTCTGATATCGAAGGGCTTTAGGAAGGCCACTCCCAGAAACTTGAGCCTCTTGCAGAAAAGCGCTAGGCATTCGCAAAGCAAACGTTCTGCAGTTTCAGCGAAGTTCTCGCAGTAGCGGCAACTGTCACTCTCTGTTTTGTCCATCTTTTTTAGGTGGTACCTTAAAGGGCAGTGTCCAGTGAGGAGTCCCGTCACCAGTTTCAAGTCTTTCTTGTCCAACTCGAGAAGCTGTTTAGCTTTCCTTGGCGATAGACTTACTAGCCTTTTCGCTTGCCTTTGTCCTGGCACTTTATGCCAGTGAGATTTCATTTCATCTGTTTCCCAGCGTCGAACCTCTTCTTTTAAGTGGGCTTTGGAAAGTCCACAGAAGGGTTCTGGGCCGGTAAATTTTTGTATTTGCCCCTTCTTTGGCAAGGCAATCTGCTTCTTCGTTGCCTTGTGACCTGATGTCTCTATGCACATGTCTCTATGGCATGTTATTTTGCTTGAAAGATGGTTAGGGTGTTACCAAGGGGTTTTGAGAGCCTAAAATTTGGCCCTATAACATTTTAATCTTAAAAATAAATCATTTAATGACCAGTAACTGATGTAACACATCCTAAAATTACTTAAATAACTTTTTGTCAAAAAATAATATCCCCCACCTGCACATTAAACTATAAATTTTAAACATTTTTAATAAATATTTAAGTATCAAGACGCATCTAACTGTCACAGACAAAAAACATTCAAAAACCCTACCAATTTCCGACAAGTTCAAATTAAAACCCCTTCAATATCATCATTTCAAAACCAAGACGATCAAAAAAGTGCACACACCCTACAATAAAAGAGCAGCAGTCAACGGGTAACAATTTTTGAAAGCTCGTAGAAAGCAATTAACTGATATTTTTTTTGCGGTTTCGTTTGGTCGTTCTTAATAATAATTTGATATCATTTCGGGACCATAATAGTCACTTTGACGGTCAGATTGGTATATTAAGACAGTGGCTGCTCAGAAACGTTTCCCGTTTATAATTTTCTTCAAATCAAATGTATCGTTTCAATGTTTCATGTAATGAAAGATGTTGCACCGTATTTAAAAGAGTGTCACTTGATTAGTTAAATACTCAGGAAAATAATTGACCCACATCGACCTACTGCAGAACTTCCTATAGACTTTCATTTCTTTAAGCTAGCGACAAATGGTACACAAAACCACGACTACAACTTTCGACAAACAGAGAGTGACAGTTGCCGCTACTGCGAGAAGTTCGCTAAAACTGCAGAACGTTTGCTTTGCGAATGACCTGCGCTTTTCTGCAAGAGGCTCAAGTTACTGGAAGAGGCCTTCCTAATGCCCTCCGATGTCAGGAACTTAGCTCCCAGGAAACTGATAAACTTTGTACGAAGTGTCGGAATCCCGGGCCTCCAATAGATTAAGGGTTATGCACAAAAGATATGATAGGTCGAAGTACTTGAGATGTTGCATAGCATTTACGACCCCCCCTACAATCTACAACTACCGAAGCTATTTTCTTAGTGTACATCACCTAGCATCCATAGATAAGAAGCTGACTTATGCGGATGCAAAGCTATGGAACGCCTTTTCAAAGAGTCAAAGAAGACTAAACAGCAGCAGTTTAAATAGCGACTAAAGCTCTGGCAACATTATTTCTATTCTCTCAGTGAATTCCTTCCTGATCCATCAATGCAGCCAAAAAATATATGGGAAATCCTTCTAAAATATGTATGTTTGTATTTGTACTGATGTTTGTTATATATTTTTTTTTGATTATAAAAAGCACTCGTTACCTGAAAGGGTATAAAATGGGGAACAAAGACGTCAAAATCCTATGCTATGCCGATGATGCGGATTGCAGAAAACGAGGATGGCCTACAGAGATTACTATTTAAATTCAGAACAACGGCAAAAAGTCTAAAAATTAAGATATCTGCAGCAAAAACGAAATGCATGACCGCCTCAAAAATGATAAATTATACAACAGAAGATTTAATTTAAATACCCAACCATAGAAATATCGGGATACGGTGACATCGAGGCGGAGGTAAGAAACCAAGCGGCAAAAGCAGCATGAACCTCAGCTTACCTGAAACACCAACGAAACAAAAATATCGGAATCGAGACCAAATCCCGAATCTATAATGCAGTCCTGTATTAACTATTAACTAGACCAGATACATCGAACACAAAGGGAATATTATAAACCACCGAAATGAAAATAGTGCGCAGGATCGCTGGAAAAACACTTTTTGACAGGGAGAGAAGCGAGTACATTAGAAGAACATGTAAAATAGACAATATAAATGAATGGATACTGGGAAGAAAGAGAGAGTGGAACGAACACATAGATCGGATGAATGACGACAAAATGGTCAAAATAACTAGAGACAAGTCGCCCTTAGGGTGCCGAAGCGTTGGAAGATCCCGCAAGAGATGGAGCAACAACCTCTCTAACAATTGAACGCAAAAGGATACGAAGAAAAACAAGCAATTTGCTTACATTAAAGAAGAAAGAAGAAGAAGTGGAAGAAGAAAAAAAGAAGGAGAAGAAAAAGAAGAAGAAGAAAAAGAAGAAGAAGAAGTTTGTAATATTCTTAAAGAATATGGTAATAAAGACTGCATTGCATTCAAACTTTAGTAAACTTTGTTCCCTATAAAAATAGTTTCCAGTTTATATAGGTAAATAAGGGTGCCACACATTATCCTTACGCACCCCCACAAAGTGCAGCTTTAAAAACTATATTACTTTTTATTTGTTTAGTTTTATATAATCAGTTTTATTAACATCCCTTTTTTAAAACTCTTACAAACGAATTTGTTGCATTTTGTTAACGATATCAATAAATTAAAAACAAAGGAACGAGTCGCCGCTGGGGCTCGTATCATTCCTCCGAAGTAGTTTGGTATGACTAAACATATGTCTCAAATTAAATGACATTAGTGGACGTTGGGGCTATGTCATTTCGAAATTAGTGGCATTGAACGAGAAGAAAAGATTCATTTTCTAGACGATGGGAAACTTGTGCTAGACCTGCTATTATCGCAAATGCACTTTTTATGGATAAGATTAGATATTATTTTTTATGATATATTGCGCTTTGATGAAATGGTTCATTTTTTCTTTTAACGTTACCACATGGCGATTAATATTTTTAAAAGGGACGTAGGTTTGGAACAGGTAAAATTTTAATAAAAAAAATGGTGTACGTATATTTTTTTTACTAAAAATAGTCGCAAAAAGGATATCATCTTTTTCAATAAAACCACCTGCAGTTATATTTTATATTTTAAATAATTTTTTTAAGACTTAACTATGTTTTATTATAAAATTGTCTTAGTGAGTGTAAAGGCAGTATTTTTAATTGCAAAAATGAAATTAATCTGCCCTACTCCCTTAGCATCTATACATCATCCAAGAAGATCGGGTCTAGCTAATCTTTTTCAATAAAACCACCTGCAGTTATATTTTATATTTTTAATAATTTTTTTAAGACTTAACCATATTTTATTATAAAATTGTCTTAGTGAGTGTAAAGGCAGTATTTTTAATTGCAAAAATGAAATTAATCTGCCCTACTCCCTTAGCATCTATACATCGTCCAAGAAGATCGGGTCTAGCTAATCTTTTTCAATAAAACCACCTGCAGTTATATTTTATATTTTTAATAATTTTTTTAAGACTTAAGCATATTTTATTATAAAATTGTCTTAGTGAGTGTAAAGGCAGTATTTTTAATTGCAAAAATAAAATTAATCTGCCCTACTGCCTTATCATCTATACATCGTCCAAGAAGATCGGATCTAGCTAATCTTTTTCAATAAAACCACCTGCAGTTAACCAAATAGGTTCACTTTAAAAAATGTTGTTCAATAAACCGTTAAAATTTCACACTTCATTGTACGTTAAAGTTTTTTGGTGGATAATTTAATTAAAATAAGAAAAACTGTTCGCCGGAAAAAATTTGGTAAATGAATAGAATGACTGTGGGATCGATTTTAAAAGGAGAAGACCGGAAATGGTCCTCGAAGGATGTCTATAATTTGCGGAATGTTCTTCAGCTTGCGGCCATAAAGAGAAAAAAAATTGGTAGTTTCTAAATTTCAGAAAAGCTCATCGTAATAGTCGATTCATTCATTTTTTATCAATGGACTTTTAAGTGGTGTGGGTGTGTTATTTCGGCTTTTCTAATAGTAGCAATTTACTGCCAATTTTGCTCCATTTAGACACGATTTCTTGTTTTGTGTTTGAAGTCGAATTAGCGGTAACTTTGTCGATGTCTGTTTATCAATAGCTACATATAAAATTCGAATTTTTATATAAAAATAGAAAATATGCAATTATAATATTTAAGGTTATAGTTATAAAGGCAAACATTACTTTATTTGAAATATTAATTGCATTCTTCGGTTAAAAATGGGCTCATCAAAACAGATTCTAGAAATCTACCAAAAGTTGGTGCCGACATGGTTGTAATTTTTTTGTCGAAAGTTCTGAGTTTTTAAGTATAGAAATGAAAGGAACTAAACTACATCGGTATGTATAAATCACAGTTAAACTTTCTTTTAAGCAATTATTGCAGTTATCGAAGATGTTTTACGATTCCTTCCATCGATTCGCTTTGGTGATAAAGCTACAGTCTTTTGGTGTATGTTTATTTTTACTTAATTTTTTTCGATTGTTTACAAAGATATATAGCCACTTTTATTATTAGATAATTTAATATTTTGAGAACCATTGTATTTCTGTTATTAGTGAACACTCTAAAGTTGAATCTGGTGTATTTTTAATGCTCTCAAGAATTTCATGTCTTTTCCTTTTCATTACTGCTGATCTAGACTTTATTGGCATTATCCTCTTTTGGTATTCAAAAATGTTTGATGAAATAAATACCATAGAGGAATGGCAACGTGTATGCAAAGGTGATAAAAAATATGAGATTAAGTTGGCTGAAAGAGAACATATACTTGTTTTTCTTTTTTCTCTTTATATAGGCGCATCGCCTATTTGGTTCCGGTTTCTATAAATCAATTCTTGCGAGGTTGATTGCCAACTGTCTTGTCATCGTTTTGGTGGTCGTCTTATAGGTCTTCTTCCATGTGGTGTGTTGTTTCGTCCTATCTTGGCATTCTTGGCTATTCTGTCGGGACTCATTCGGTTGGCATGCTGGTTGTATTCCCTGTATTCCCGTTATTGCTCTTACGGTCTTCATCTCAGTTTTTTTTAGGATCCTCTTTGTTACTGATGTTTCAGCTCTTGTTTCCGCACGCACCGTATGTCATCATCGGCCGTACATATACTTTGTATATTTTCGATTTGAAATCTATGCTTAGGTGTTTGTTTTTCTGGATTGGATATCTAAGATGTCCTGATATTGCGGCAGCTTTATTGACTTGTTTTCTCACTTCATCTTTCAGAAACCCGGCGCTTGTAATTTTGCATCCGAGGTATTCGAATGACATGACTTGTTCTATAATGTCGTTTTCTATTGCCAATTTGCAGCCCAGGGGTTCCTTTGCTATAGTCATGCATTTGGTCTTGTTTATGGATATTTGATTATTAAGTTTTCCTGCCTGTTTGTTAAAAGCTTGTAATATCCTTTGGAGGTCATCTTCTGATTTCGCGATAAGTACTGCGAAATAGCATAATATGTTTATTTTATATATTCCCATCCGATATCCTAATCCAGTGTTCTTTACGGCTTTTACTAATTCGTTCATGATTGTGTTAAATGGCACAGGAAGGAGGCTGTCGCATTGGCGAATAGCTGCTGTTGTTTGGAGGTGCTGTGTTAGTGTCGAGTTTGCTCATATTTGCGTTTGTGTGTTACTTTTTAGATCCTTAATAAGTTGCCACGTCTTTTAGTTCTCTAAAGAGTACTCTGCCAGTGGTCTCTCTACTGGCAAATTATGCCCGAGCTCATCCCTAGAGGGTAGAAGAAAGAAAAAATATATATAAAAGTGAGCCGCGCCACCGACTTAGACGGTACAAGTCGGAAACCCCTAGTTCTTTTAGGCACTAGCAGAGCCACACGATAAACAACAAACAATTATGGTGAACTAGATAAATAAAATTATAGCAAAAATATATTGAAAACTTTACTCACACAATAAATTAAAATACACAGCTCAATAACAAAATTATAACACATATAATCAAAATTAACAGCCAACAATAAATCGAAACTTCAAAATTTACAACTTTATGAAACAACAATAAATCAAAAATCCAAAGTTTACGATTCCATTAAAATAATTAAAACAAAGGTAAGAATGACAAACCTTATCAGGTTACAAAAAAAAACATATACAAGTCAACTTTTTACCAATACTTCATCAACGTTCACGAACGGCTAATAATTTAATCACATTTTTTTCTTTTTCATTTACATAAAGATTTACACTGTTAAAACAATCGATCTTATTTTAAAAATAATTCTTTTTACGATGGCTGTCCTTCAAATAGCAATATTGTAGGATATTTACAAATACGTATGAATAAACGTTTTTTTTTTACTTGGACACAAAGAACTATTGAGAATATTACTTTAATCAAAGTTCAGACTCGGCATATTATCCAATGCAATAAATAGTTTTCAATAGTGTACCATATTAATCAATTAAAACAAAACTTAATCGCGGTGTCAAAAATAAGTCACGTCGTTTAAATATACTAAAATAAATCACTTGTAACCTTTGGATACACGAATTCACGAATCCTGTGGCCTATTCTTGGCCGGTTTGAATTATGGAACAGTACCTGCTACTTAACAATGGCTTTACTCTATCAGATCTCGCACGCGGTTATTTTAACTCGACCCCAATAACCAAAATATCCACCACAAAGGCACGACAGAATGGTCAAGTTAAAAATTAAATGGTTTTTCTTCAAAATCCAATTAAGATGGCCCAAATACAGCCAGATATGAAAGGAAAAACCGTAGAAGTTCTGCTCACGTGTTAATATCAAATCGTTCCAAAAACTCTCACCCGACCTCCACGACTGACACCAAGCGACTCTCGTCGGATATCAGAAAAATGACACGGGTCCCGCGTCAGCCAACCTTTGCAAATCTATGTTCCCAACTCATAATCGCGCTCGTCCGTGTTGATAGCCAGCCCATCCACACAGAGAAGCAAACCAAACAATAATATAGCTGACAACACACGACAATCGAGGCCAAAAATCAAGGTGAAATCTAATACAAAGACTCCCACTCCAATTAACAAACACGTCACAGCCATTAATAATTAAATCCTATCCCTACTAGGTATGCAACACTATTTACAACGAACAAAATACGGTATGCAACACTATTTACGAACACCAGACTATCAGAGACACAATTAATAATGAAACGGTAGATGGGAAAAAAATAGGCACGTGACAAAGTTCTATATATTCTTTCGGCGTATTACTGTTTTCGGACGTGTTGCCCGAAATACAACACATTGGAGAGGAGAAACAACAAGACGGAGACCTTCGGGGAGAAAAGAAGCACCGGCAGACCACAGCAAAGTTGGTATGATGATATCAAAAGAACAGCCGGACTTAACTGATACCAAGTGGCACACACAGAACAGAGAAAACTGGAAAATATGAGGGTGGCCTATATCCAAAGGATAGAAAACGGCTAGAAAAAGAAGACTGTTTTTCAAGATTGTAATAACGTCTTTTAGCTTTACTCTGTCAAAAGCCTTGGTTAAATCTACAAAGCAGAGATAGACAGGCGTGTTGTACTCTATGGATTTTTCTATCAGTTGTCTGATCATGTATCGGTAGTGGATTTGTTCCTTCGGAATCCCTGTTGTTCTTATACATATACATATAAAGGGGGCCGGCGTGTTATTTTTATAGTAAATACAAAAGACTTTGAAGAAAACCCAACGAGAGAATTATCAGGTGATTCATTGTCCTGTGAAGAAGACATTATGTTTGGTAACAACAAAAGTGTATCTAATATACAATCGACCTTTTTAGTTTAGCCAACTCACAGAGTGACTTCTACATAAGTTTTACAAAAGAATTATCGGAATAAATGATTGTGTTTACGGGTATTTTTAATTTAAATTTAACCCTTATGAGAGCAACCAACTTTTCCTACGTTGATGGCCAACCAGGTACCCGGGTACCCGACTCTGTTTTTTTTCCATTTATTGAGTAGTAGTAAAATTGAAATCCATCCAAACTGATTTCATTTCATAAATAAACATAAACAGGGACTATTTGGGTTATTTTCATGACATAAAGATCTTCTTCTTCTTTACCTAGCTATCGTAGTCCACTGCTGGACGTAAGCCTCCCCTTTACATTTCCATTGTTTACGATCTTGAGCCACACTCATCCACTGACTTTCGATTCTTTTTATGTCATCTCGCCATCTTGTGGGAGGTCTTCCTACACTTCGTTTGTTATTTCGCGGTCGCCACTCCAATAATATCTTCGTCCACCTATCATCATTGCGTCTAGCTACATGTCCTGCATACTGCCACTTCAGTTTCGCAATTCTTGTTATTATGTCTTCCACTTTCGTTCTTTTGCGGATATCTATGTTCCTAACACGATCTGATAGTTTTATTCCCAGCATAGAGCATTCCATAAAGATCAGTAAAGATGTATTACATGGAAATCGGAGCAGAGGTTTCGAGTGCACAGGGGGTAGCTCACGGTCAGTTTTCATGTTCTAGGGGTAGGAAGCTGCTTGCAATCTTAGTAGTGGGGGTAGTAGGGTAGCCTACCTGCGTTACTAAAGCACTAAGGCCCTTTGGAACAGCTGCGGCTCAGTTAGGAGTGTCTATTCGAAGAGGTAAGACGTGTATAGAAACAAGAGCTGACTGTGCTGTGGAGCATCAAGCCGCCGCTACGCAGAATATACATCGACACCAAGCGTCATTTCAATTTTAAACATTGTTATAATTAATTCAGTGTTCATTGAGTAATTCGTACAGAAGACATTTTTCATCGTTCATCATGCAGAACCATTTATCACGTCCTGAAGAAGCCACACATGATTACTTATTATAATAAATACAAAACTGGTGTTGAAACATTGGACCAGATGGTAGGCAGATATAGCACTCACAGACGCACTCAAAGGTGGCCACTTGCTTTGTTTTTTAACGATTTAGACATAGCTGCACTTGCAGCGTATACAGTTTACTTTGAAAATAATAATATGATCAGGAAAAAGACCCATCAGCGTCGTATTTTTTTACGCCAATCGAGTTAAAAACTATGTAAACAGAGATGATTAGCCTCGAGATAGTACTGGCAGATTGAAAGTTACAGGCTCTTATCGTCTGTGCTACAGATTAACTATAAAAAGACGTAAAAAGACTAGAAAGAGCTGCGTAAAATGTCAGAAACCTGTATGCGATGAACATTCTATAACAAATTATTGTGCTATGATTGCGTTGATAAAATGTAAAATTATTCATTTTTAACATGTAAATTACTAATAAATCAATTCTTTTTAACTTGATAACTATTTTGTTTATTGACTTGTATTATATAATTATCATATTTATAATTAACACAACTCATTTCAAAGTAAATACGTCACGTTTTTTCGAGTGGGTACCCGGTACTGTTTTTTAAAAGCTGAATTCTCATTGAAAAAATTTTTTTTATACATCTAATATAGCCAAAAGCTTCTAAAAACGTTAAATTGTGGGGATCCGGAACCTCAGATCGTAAAAAAAAAATTTCAAAGAGTGATCGATAAAAATGTAAGGCTGTGGGTACCCGGGTACCCGGTTGCTCACATAAGGGTTAAAGTACAGTTTAATATTTTATCCTTTCAATATTTTATCGTTTTCATTTTTTAGAATTTATTATATTTTTAAAAATATTTTTTTGGTCAAGTATTTTAGAATGTTTATTTGCGTTGTTAGAATTTTTTGGTTATATATTTGTTTGTAATGAATTGTTTATTTCTGTTATATTTTTGAAATTCCAACATGTTTATTTCAATGACGATATAAAATTTTAATAATTTAGAGAGTAAGAGAGTAAATTTTGATTCTGTCACTGGCGAAAGGAGCAGCCCCTAATGATCTCGAAGTTATCAATTTAGGTATAAACATATATATTTTCTGCTACATAAATAATTAGTAACTATTACAAAATTATTACGATACGCTACTGGTACAACCAAAACTGACGAACAAGATCAAGGATTCATATCAGAACTTTATTAGAATCAAACGGCGGTAGTAGAGATGGAACAATCAATATCGGAAGTTATACAGATCAAACGGGGTGTTTGGCAGGGTTGCGTCTTGTCTCCAGTCCTGTTTAATCTGTACTCGGAAGCTATATTTAGAGAAGCACTGGATGGAGTCCAGGGCGGAATCAAGATCAATGGAAACCCAATAAACAATATCAGGTACGCCGATGATACGGTTATAATAACCAACGATGTACAAGAACTACAAAGCATTATAGATTCCGTAGTTCACCATAGCGAGATATTTGGATTACATCTCAATGTCTCCAAGACCAAACTATTTAATTGGTCTTTTCCAAGACTCCAATAAATGCACACCTGCGTGTCAAGGGACAAACAATCGAACAAGTGAGCTCAATAAAATATTTGAGAGCTAAAATCAATAGCCAGTGCGACCCGAAAAGAGAAATACTTTCAAGGATTGAGCAAGCGAGAAAAATCTTCACGAGTATGAAATCATTTTTTACAAGACTAGACTTTAGTTTAAAACTCAGAACTCGAATGATCAGATGCTACCTTTTTTCTGTCCTACTCTATGAATGTTAAAGCTGGACACTAAATTCACAGACTGAAAAGAGAATAGAAGCCTTCGAAATGTATGTGTATAGACGGATGCTGCGAATTTCATGGGTACAAAGGATCACCAACGGTGAAGTACTCCAGCGCATGCACAAACAAAAAGAACTACTGAACGCCATCAAGGAAAGAAAAATGCCATACCTGTGTCATGTGATGAGAGGTCCTAAATACGAAATATTACGCCTCATAATGGAAGGCAAAATACAGGGGGAAAAGATCAGTAGGAAGACGTCGGAACTCATGGCTAAAAGATTTGAGGAGATGGTTCGACCACTCGTCTGCAGAAATCCTTCGTGCTGCAGTTTCAAGAGCTTTAATTGTCATTTGGATCGCCAACCTTCGGCAGGAGAGGGCGTGATAAGAAGAAGAACAGGTATACAATTCGATATGAATCGGCACTGCACATCTGCTGACGTTAGGAATATGGTGGGCCCGTTGACATGTCTCTTTCTTTAAAAATTTAAAGTTTACGTAAAATTCATTGAAATAGGAAATATTTTGTGGTGTTAAATAGTAATGTCTCACATAGTACCTATGTATTAAAATTATTATTTGTCGCAATTAGATACGTAATTCCTTTTTTTTTTATCCTTTGTAATGGAAAATTTAACAGCAAAGTGGTTCTCAAGTACTAAAAAAAGTTGTGATCGTGAAGCGTTTAAAAAATCGTTTCCGCCGAAACGTAAATGTTCATTTATCTTAAGCTTTGTGAACTCAGTGAACAGGTAATGTATGCGGCTGTTAAAAATACAAAATTGCCCTAATAACAATTTACGGCTAATCGCCGGCGAGGATCTTAATCAACAAATTAATTTAATGAGTGTATGTACTTGCTTTTTAATATAATTTGAGTTTTTAATAATGTCGCTACCAGTGCCGTGCTATCCGGTGTTAAAAATAAGTTTTGAAAATAACAACTCACCGAGGTTTTATAAAATAATGTTTTTACTGCCCATTGAACGATTGCTGGTTATCAAAATAAAACATAAGATACCCATAAATCAATACATCCAGAAACCATTGTACTTATGTAAAGGTTGGCTAGATAAGAATGAAAAATGCTGTGTCTGTGTGTGATGCAATGGGAATAGGTGAAACAAAATTAACCACATTTTTAAAAAGTGTAAAAGATGGAAATAGTAAACAAAAAGTTGAAAAATATAAACCCCGCCGATATCCAAAGACTGTTGACTTTCCCAAAGCTTACAAATTTGAAATTCGCGACATTGTGTACAAAATGCGTAAAAAAATTTGTCTCTTTAGATTTATATTAAAAAAAGTAAAAGAAAAAGATGTGTTTAAAATTTCTAGACCAAGTCTTTGGAGAATTTTGAAATATATAGGGTTTAAATTTAAAAATGAAGACTACCGAAAGGCTTTGTCTAAAAGGGCTAGAGTCGTGCACAAAAGAATTGAATTTAAAAAAAATAATACTCACTTTAAACAAAAATGCTCTTCATTTGTTTATGCTTGATAATACCGATTATACATGATTAAAAATATTTATTAAATGTGCAGGAATGGGAATACCAATTAGAAATGATCATCTGTATACTCTAAGCTTTGCCGATGATCAAGTAATCATAGCTCAAGATGAGGAGGATTTAGGTTTTATGATGCGGAAACTAGAGGAGGAATATGGGAAAAATGGAGTGGAAATCAACTTCGAAAAGACCCAATATATGTCAACGGCACAAGACAGGATATATCACCTAGAAATAGATGATAACCGACAGATCTCAGGAACAGACAAATTTAAGTACCTAGGGTTTATAATATCAAAAAGTGGAACAACAGAGGAAGAAATGAAAAATAGACTAGGTCAAACTAGGGCATGTATTAATCAATTAAACCCAATATTATGGGACCGTCACATAACCAAGACTAATAAAACGAGAATATTCAATTCAATAGTTCGCAGCATAATGACTTATGGAGCTGAAATGTGGGTGATCAACAAAAAAAACAAAGGGAAGATTGTAGCCACAGAAATGGACTTTTGGAGAAGGAGTTGTGGAGTGAACAGATTAGATCGAATAAGAAATGAGGAGATCAGGAGAAGAATGGAGGTAAAAAAAGACATACTAGAACACATAGAGGAAAAGAAACTAACATGGTACGGACATGTTAGAAGAACTCCGGAGGATCGCTGGATACACCGGGTAACTGAGTGGAGTCCATTAGGCAGACGAAAGAGAGGTCGACCAAGGCGATCATGGAGAGACGAAGTGGATGAGGCGGTGGAATTAAGAAACCTGCAGGACGGAGACTGGCAGGACAAGGACAACTGGAGACAAGGGCTGAAAGCAGGAAGGCAGCGACAGCTGTAGATATCCTGGATTATATATATATATATATATATATATATATATATATATATATATATATATATATATATATATATATATATTAAATATGTGCCTATTTTTAACCAAAAAACTTATCGAGAGCTACATCAACGATTTCTGTTCACAATAAAGCAAAAAAAAAACCTCTCAACAAAAGCATAATAATAAATAAAAAAAATTTCGGCTTTAAATCTACGGTAAATTTACTCATGTACCTCTCAACATAGTGCGCCCGATAAGTCGATATCTTGGTGACTAATCCGATACCGTCGTATATTGGTGAAATGAGCTATATGAAATATATGAACATTATTAATGGAAAGGAAGAGAAAATGATATTATGGCAAGATTATATAGGTACAAGAATTGTTTAGAGACGACAGGCCCGATCCGCCAGATATGACAGAAATTATCTCGGGACCCAGCATTAGCATAGATGAAGTTGAAAACGCCATTAAACATATGAAAGATGGAAAGGCTGCCGGACCTGATGAAACGCAGGCAGAAATTTTTAAACTTCTGGACAGAGACGGACTTCAATGAATAACCAATTTAATTAACCACATATATAATACCGGTAAATACTGGTTAATATCAGAATCTTTTACGTTACCTAAGAAAGCAGGAGCTAGAAAATGCAACGAATACCGTACAATCAGTCTCATGAACCACTTCCTGATAATATTCCTTAAAATCATCCACAGAAGACTATACAGATTATGTGAAGAGCAGATATCTGAAACTCAATTCGGTTTCCGTGATGCCCTGGGAACCAAAGAAGCCCTATTTGCCCTACAAGTTTTAATCCAACGTTGCAGAGATGTTAACTGTGATGTATACATATGCTTTATTGACTATCAGAAAGAGTCCAACATCACAAATTGATAGAAATATTAGAACAATTAGGTCTAGATGAGAAGGACCAGAAAATAATCACCAACTTGTATTGGCAACAAACGGCATTTGCTATGGTGGAAGGAGAACGTACATATACCATATCAATACAACGGGGTGTTAGACAAGGGTGTATTCTTTCCCCCCTACTGTTCAATACAAACCTTTAAAGAAGCACTGGAGGAGATCGAAGCAAGAATACTCGTTAATGGGGAGAGAGTGAATAACAATAGATATGCCGACGACATTATAGTTCTCGCGGATAATCTAGAAGACCTTTAATATCTCATGACGCGAATAACTAAAAATAGCCACCAATATGGGCTTGATCTTAACATCAATAAAACTAAATATATGGTCATTAGCAAATCCCCTATCAATATTGTACAACTGACAGTAAATAATGAAAACATCAAAAGAATGCAACAATATGAATACCTAGGGACCATGATGGATGAGTTGTAAGATTACTCACAAGAAATTCGCTGCCGTATAGAGAAAGCGAGAACAATATTTCTAAAAATGGTATCAATCTTTAAAAACAAAAATTTACAAATGAATACTAAAATAAGGCTTCTTCGATGCTACGTCTTCTCTGTGTTGCTGTATTGAGTAGAAACATGGACGTTGACGGAGGCAACCACAAAAACACTACAATCGTTTGAAATGTGGCTGCAGAATTCTGAAGATTCCATGGACAGACCATATGGCCAACCAATCTCTCTCTCTCTCTTGTCCTTTTACTCTCGAGAGAGTATGGTGACATCATGTCTCAATTGCTCGGATCGTAGTTCTCCATACTTACCTGTCTTGAGCTGCAAGAGAAGCTTCTTGCAGACCGTGACCAATGATTTCTTTGGTTTGGTCCACCAAGCGCGTCGTTTACCATTGATTTTTCCCTCTACAATAAGTTTTTTCAGCCCAATCGTTCTTCTTAAAATGTGTCCAAAATACCGTAGGTATAATTGGTTTATCCTGGTTAATAGCCTCGTGGTGATTTTTCAGTTTTTTAAGAATTGACACGTTAGTACGGTGTTCTGTGTATGATATTCGCAGCATTCTTCTGTAGGCCCACATTTCAAAAGCATCTATTATTCTTTGATTGGCCATTTTTAAAGTTCAGGTCTCAGAGGCATATGTGGCAATAGGAAAGATCAAGGAGTTTAATCATTTTAGTTTGTAGCGTTGAGATATTGTAGAGTCTTTCCATATTCGAGTTAGTTTTATTGTTGAGTTAGGTGCTATGGCCAGTCTGCGTTTAATTTCTCCATCACGGCCGCCTTTGTTTGCGATAAGTGATCCTAAATAGTTACATTTTTCAATCACTTTAAAACCATCGATCTGTCTAACATTGGCAGGGTTGCGGTCTATTATCATAATTTTCGTCTTCTTTTTGTTCAACGTAAGACCTTGTTTTCTGCTGATCCTGTCCAGTGTTTTTATGAATTCCGTGAGTTCTTCTTCCGAACGAGTTAGTATTAAGGTGTCATCTGCATATCTAAGGTTAGCAATCAGTGCTAACAAAAATGAACAAGAAGTTAAAAGTCATGGATATTGTAAAGACCAGAAAAATAGAATATCTTGATCACATTATGCGCAACGAGCGTCGATACGGAATTCTACAACGAATTCTCCAAGGCAAGATATTGGGAAAGAGAGGACCGGAAAGAAGACGTATTTCGTGGCTGAAGAACCTGAGAACGTGGTTCTCTACTACCACGACCGAGCTATTCCGTGCCGCAGCAAACAAGATAATAATTGCCAACATTCGGACCAAATAGGCACTTTAAGAAGAAGAAGAGCTATATGAAATTTCACCAAAATGGGACTTGGGGTCCTAAAAGTTAGCCCTACCTTATAAATTATTAAACAATAAGAAGCCAAGGATAATCCATCCCAACCTAATAAAAAAGACAATAGATCAATAAAATTGTTGATATTCAAATTGCCGCAAAACGAAAGTGCGAAATAAAGATAAACCTTAATCTTCGAACAAAATAGCAGAGCCGCAACGAATGTTGTCCAAACGGTTTCACTAATTCTGCAAATTTGTGGGCTCCTTAAAAATTACGATCTGATATTCGCCGGGGACAGGTAAACAAAAAGTAATTTTGAATGAACTCTAACGCCTTCGGCGTAGTCTGCAGTCGCACGCATAAAGTGTATAATTTCAAAAGCACCTGTACGGAAAAATTACAGAGACGGTTCGAATTTTGCCGTCGCTGTATTTCCGCGGGTGGCATAATTAAAAATGTTTCGCAGTATTCAATGAACTTAAGGATATTCAATAATAATCAGTGAATTTAATATAAATAAGACAACTAAAATTATTTCTCGTCTTTCTGCTTGGTTCTTATTATGAGCAGCGTATTAGCACGATACACTACGACGCTTATCCTTTTTTGCCATGCAGTTTATGTATTTAAAGTGTACGAAGGCCATCCGAAATTGCCCCTACAAACATCCAACGTCTCGACAAATCTTGTCATTTTTCATCGGTTTGTTATTATCGGTCCTAACTATGTTTTTAAGTTACAACAATAACAAACACCACAGGCCTTTTTTTGAATATTCTTCCTCGGAGGGTCCGATGTGTTCTATTAGCCTATTATTCCAAAATAGGTGGTGATATTACCCAGTGGATTGGCCATCTTTCTTCTAAAATGAATTCTCTCCATATGATAATTAAACGATTAAAGGCTCAGGTTTTCAAGTGTAGGTAAATAAACATCACAACCCCTTAAATAGATGAACGAATTATATTTTAGCCTATAAATCCTACAGTAAGGACGAGAAACTCCAACTTTACATACATACATACACACGCCTTTTTCCCGTAGGGGTAGGCAGAGACCACTTCCTTCCACTTGCACTTACACTTATCTTTTGCTTCTTTTACTTTCATTAGTGCTCTCATTCATGCTCGTCTGTTGTTGATACTCTTGACCTGCCCTTTCTTTAAAACAATGTTGATCTTGTAGCATTTGAAATTGCTACTCGTTAATTTTGTTTTTTTATATATAGTAAATTTTTCATTTATTGGGCATTGTAGCATTTGAAATTGCTACCAGCTAATTTTGTTTTTTTATATATAATAGTTTTTTTATTTATTGGGCATTGTACTTACAGAGAACATTCAGTTTTGATATCAAATTCCTGAATAAAACATTTATTTCACTATTTCAAAACAAACATATATATAGTTGAATACTAGTAAATTTCACAAGTTTCAACACTAGGTAATACTCTTGCTTCTGACATTCTAAGAGCTGTTGAAAGTAATATATTCAAGCTGCAGGAACCTTATGATTTCTGGCTGGATTCCTGGATTTCTGAAATTTAAGATAGTGAAGTCAATAAAAACAGCCAAACACCGGTAAGCTGCCATGCGGTGGGAACACCGCCATTTTGTCCTGATGTCCTGTTAGTCCGTTTTAGTCCTGTTTGCTGTTATGGATATCTTCTAGTTTTACCTCCCTTCTCAGAAGGTAAGTTATGACTTTTGAACTAGCAATGATATCGATCAGGTTGAAAATATACCTGCTTTATTTTGTTGGTTTTTTATTTTGCACATGTTCTTTCATGAGATTATTTTTTTGTTAGGGTGTTAGGGTACAGCTTAGCTCTCACCATCAGACTCCTGGAAATCGAACGACGACTCTTGTGGCAACTCTTGACTTTGGTCAAGATTCCCACGAGGACCAACACCGAGTCGCTTTTAAATCCTGGCCAGAGTCGACAGACATTCACCGGATGAGATCTAGTAGTAGCCGGTAGAGGCTAGAGACCTGCTGAGTTGCATCATCGACCCCTGACTGACCTGGAAGGTTAAGCCTTTCTTCTTACCTTCTCTTCGTTTTGCTGTCCGTTTCCTGTCTTCTTCCTGTCTTCGTTTTTGTGTCTTCAACTACATCAAGTGGACCTTGGATAGAGGCTACATATGTGGACCATTGGACTTTAATACCAGGTTTTTTTACACCTTCAGTGTTCTCTTACCTTTTTGAAATTTTTTTATAACTATTTTATCATATTAGTACTTATCATACCATCATTTTAAATAATAACTAATGATTGATATCGTATATTATACCACCGTGATAATTTTATAAACTATAATCTAAAGAACTTTTGTGAAGTTCTCACATAGTACTATGTGACAGCAGATTCAGTCACAGGTTTATTTCTTACCATTATACCCCATTCTGGTAACTTTGAGCGGTATAACACCAGGTATAAAAGTGTATGTATTTCGCTATAATACATTAGTTAATATTGTTATATATGTTATTTAATTTATGTAATTATTATTTTATGGTATCCTGGTCTACAACGTATTTTGCCTTGTCCACTTTGATGTTCTAATTATATTCTTATATGTGATATGTTTTTTTATTCTCCTATTTACCCAGCCTGAATGTCTAAGAAAATTTAATATTAAGTCATTTTAGGTATTTTGTTAAAGATAGATATTTGGTTTTCTCAATTATCCAAATATAGTAAAGCTATATCTAAATTGGGTGGCGCCCTTAATGAATTTGAATTTTCATTCTTAGAGCCGTAAATAATTCGAACTCACTTTATCTGTTCTCCGGCGAACAGCTGCCGTCAGCACATTGTGCACTATTTTTTTATGTAATGAACGTAATAAAGTAGGTCACAATCTGATCGAGATATGTTTCACGAGGTCCACCTCTACCGACTTGTCCATTCACACTCGCCTTTTTTTTCGTCGATCTTCCTTTATCCATCCTTTCTACGTGTCCAAACCATCTAAGCATTCCTTACTCTATTTTTGTACCCACATCTTCTTTTACACAACAGCGTTCTCTTATCTCACTATTTTTTACTTTATCCAACCGAGTCACTATACTTCTCAGACTACTCATCTCCGCAGCAATAATCCTATGTTTATGCTTCTTCTGCCAAATCCAACATTTACTACCATACATAAGTGAAGGAACCAACACTCCGCTATGCACAGCCAGACGTGCCTTTTTTCAGACTTTCTGGCTGTTCATAAAGCTATGCAGTGCCCTGTTTATTTGCTTTCTGCCAACACCCTTCGCTCAATGTCACTGTGATACTTTCCATCTCTCGTAAACTTTGAACCCAAGTATACAAACTCATTTACTTGTTCCACTCTTTCTCCCTTAATCAGAACTTCAGAGTTTGTCATTTCTCTTTCAAAAACCATTACTTTCGTTGTGCTTACATTTATTTTTTATTTTTATGCGACACATATGTACTTTAATTCATGTATCTCTTAAACTAATGTACAGAGTGGCCGAAAAGTCGCTTTTCGGAAATAACATTTGTTTATTCCCTTTGATTTTAAGGGTATCATACATAATACTAACCATCGCCTGCAACTCCTCTTCAAATGACGCTAATATGACTTGATCATCGGCGTAAGGAAGGCATTTGACAATTAAATCATTTATTTTCGATCCATAAGCACTCTCTTTCAAAAATTTTAACCAATCGTCGTGTATAAGTTAAACAGCTATAGCGCAGCTACACATCCCTGTCTCACATCTTTTTCAATGTTAAGCTCCGTTTATCCTGACACAAGCAGTGGAATCCTCGTAAAGTGATTTTAGTGCTGGTAATAAACTACCGCTCACCCCATACATAGACAATGTCGACCACAATTCACTCCTCACCATTCTATTTTAGGCCTTTTCCAAGTCCAATAGACCTTCTGAGTTCTAGCCAAGAATTTTTCGACTGAAAAGACCTGATCCATACAACTCCTTCCTCTTCTAAATCCTGCTTGCACATCCTATATCATCTTCTCAGTTTTATTTGTCACTCTTAAGAGTATAAGAAATAGATTTTCAATGGTTTCTATCACAAGAGCCTCACGTAAATATATCTTAATATTCATACCAATTGACGAGATAAGCTTTCACCAATTTTGTTAAAGAACTGTCAACAAAACAAACAACAAATACTCTGATAGTTATCAATCAGCGCCTACTCAATTTTTATATGTAATAATTAGAAGGTAATGTATTCTACATTGTAGATTAATAATTAAGTTAAAATTTTAAAATGTCTATCTTCAAAACTTAAATTTTTACCAAGAAAAACAATGAAAAAAAAAGTTTAAGAATAGACGTTTGATTCCAATGGCATTCCATATTTTATTTAATTATAATCCCAAAAAAATATAGGGTAATTGGGGTGTTGATTTTCTCTAAAAATCCATAATAAATAAAAATAAAATAAAAATACGAATATTTCCAATTTATTGGTTATCGTATAAATTTTCATAAATTACCGTCAAAACGTTTAAGAGCAATGTAATAAAAATTAATTAAAATTTTTAACTAAATTACCCTGTGAATTTTTGTGTGCACTTTTGTATACAGGGTGTTTCAAAAAAAGGTGACACCGTTTCTAGGATAGGTAAAAAACTATGAAATAATTGGGGATAACTTATTAAAAAAATTTCGTAACGTCATCCGTATTTAATATAAAGAGCGTTGAAGAAAAAAAAATTGGTTATTATTTCAACATTTTCAAATCAAAATATTTCGAAAACAGTACACAGTATCGAGTTTAACCAGAACATTTTTGGTGTAAAACTAAATGATGTTTAAGTTCACTTGAAATTTTGGTTTATAAATCTAACCAAGTAGTATCAAGCATATATGTTATGCTCAATAATACTTGGTATGAACCGTGTAACTAGCGCTCTCTACGAAAGTCAGATACAAAAACAAATTCATGGGATGTATCAGCTTTTAAAACATATTCGTATAAAATTTCATTACTCTGTTACCAGTAGTTTTAGCAAAATCGTAATAATTGTGTATACATTTTAACTTGATCTTGATATTTTATCTTGAATACGGATGGTGTACGAAAATTTTTAACTAAGCAAACCCCAATTATTTTTTAGTTGTCTACCTATCCTAGAGACGGGGTCACCTTTTTTTGAAAACATCATTACTTTATACCAGCATCAGTTATTACTTCATAATTTTCAAATCAAAATATTCCGAAAACTGTACGCAGTATCGAGTTTTACCAAAAGTACCTTTTTGGTGTAAAATTAAATGATGTTTAAGTTCACTTAAAATTTTGATTCATAAATCTAACCTTAAAAAAGTTATTATCAATACTACTTCGTACGAACCGTGTAAATAGTGCCCTCTATGAGACTCAGATATAAAAACAAATTCATGGGATTTATCAGCTTCTAAAACATATTCTTATAAAATTTTATTACAATGTATCCAGTAGTTTCGGCAAAATCGTAATAAATGTGTATACATTTTTTTTCTTCAACGCCCTTTATCTTGAATACGGATGGCGTTACAAAAATGTTTTACAAAGCAAACCCCAATTATTTTGCAGTTTTTGACCTATCCTAAAGACGGAGTTTTTTTTTTGAAACACCCTGTATAAGTAGGCGAGGTTTTGACCCCATAAATGTGATATAATTTACGACCAATCTTTTCGGGACACCCCTAAAGTATTATACGATAATTGTATTAAGTGTATTTGTACAAATTTACAAACAAAAGATACATTTTAATATTTAGGTGTCCCTTATTATCTAACCTTATTTTAAAACCCTATAAAAGGTACCTTTGGTCAACGAGAAAGGAAGTTGTTAAGTAACAGATAATTCATATTGAAATAAATGATCAACTTATTTTTGACAGCAATATTTTTAAATTATTTTATCTGATTGCAATTATACGTTAAGCTTACTTTTTTTTAATCAAAGACAGTCCATGCTAACGAAGTTGAATGCAAAAACTAGTATGTAATACATACTCGTACATTATAAAATAATAAAACTTTCCAATAAATCAGTTAACAAACTCACCTTGCATTGAAAAATATACCTCACCCTTACAAATCGATACAATATTGGGTACTCAATTCAAATATGTCCAAATAAAGTTGTTTGGCAACCAACACTCATTGTAAAAGTCTGCAGACGCCGTTCTAGGCGACCTATGGAGACATTAAGATCGAAACGATTAGCCATCCCTTGTAATGTTTGAACGAATGACAACTAGACAGCTACACTCATCAGCACTTAGTGATAAAAAAAAAGTAGGGCCACCCTAGGTTATCTTAATTGGTTCGTTTTGGTAGGATTCACACCTTTCCTTGCACAACCGATTCCCGGCAGTTTACGATAAAATTATAACCCAGGTTTATTTTAATTACTTTTTTGACCCACGACGAAAAAAATTCTTCGTTGATGCATTTTCTTTTAGAAATCCATGTGAACCAAAAAATATTACGTGGGAGGGGGGGTCTAGAAAAGCTTAACTTCAAATTGTCGACCAAAATTTGCCATTTTGAAAACAGGGTTAAATTCAGATTTTTCATAATAACTCGGTTCTCCGTTGAAATACGAACATTTTTACACAATACTTATTTATTGCGTTTTTCACGATCTACAATTAAGGTCCAATGCATTTTTCACCTACCATTCATTGTTATTGAGATATCGATCGAAAAAACCATAAATTTGGCGAGTGAAATTTGTGTTTTGCTGTTTTTTTTTTCTCGTTAAAGATATCGAAAAAATGTCTATTATCAAACTTGTAGAGCGTTTTCGGACCTACAATTTTGTTTTTTTATTTTTTATTTTCGACAAAAATTACGACGTCTAGCGCGCCGCAAAGTCGACCGCAATGCACCAATTTTTTACAGTCTGCCAATGGTAAGGGGCATACTTATAGCTACAAGTAACAGGAAAATGCACTTATTAAAATCCATAACGCATTAATGCATATTTATATGATAAAATTAGTTTGTAAAAAAAACAGCTACTTTGAACAAATTGTTACAATCTGCCATTCAGTTGAATGAAAGACGATGTTGCTAGTGGTCCGAACACCGTGCAAATAGTTTAATACCTTAAAATATAAATATTTTATTTTGTTGAATTTGAAAAAACTAATAATCACAACACAAAGGACTTGTTTATTTATAAAAAGTTCATTTGAATATAATTTAGGTATATAAATAATACAACTTTTTTTATTCTTAATTCATTGTTTAATGACTTAAGGGTGACATGTTTTTTTTTAAATGAAAATATTGCATAACACATTGTTTGAAAATAAAATGAAAGAACATATATTTCTCAACTTGCAGTTTTTAAACATTTTACTTACTTTTTTTATACAAATCATACAATTTATCTCGTACAGCTATTTTTGTTCCTTCAGGCAAATCGTTAGTTTTTCTTTTTAGTCGAGGCCTACTTTCGCCTGGAGAGGATAAAACGGCATTATTCTCTTTTCTTCTTCTAATAATATACACTGTTGTACGTCTTAAATATTATAAGGACTATAATGATATTACTTAAGCATGTAATTTTATCTTAAAATTAATCTACCTCATGTACAGATGATTATTGTTCCAAAGGTCCCCCATTTCGTTTCTTCATTTTAAAATACTTACACAAATTTATAATCAATGGTTGTGCTTGTGATTTTTAGGTTTCTCCACGCATATTGTACACAATCTAAAAAGAAGTAACACGTATTTGAAGTTATTTTTCAGCATTGCATTTAATTATAAATCTTGATAACTAGCAGTTTTAAATACTAAAATTTGCCAAGTCAAACAATCCCGTTATGCGGATTCTTAGACAAACGCTTTTGTAGATTATTTGATGAAATGTCAATGCAAGGTTAGGATTATTTTAATATTAAAATATGTACTTACTGTAAAATTTAAAACCCAACAAGATTCTAGTTTTCAAAAAAACTGATTTGATAATCAATACGACAGCAAAACACGAAAAATATAACTTAATAGCACAAAACCGCAATAACGATCATAGGTTAGGTTGAAAACAATGAAGTAGCACTGTCAAGCGAACTGAATAAAAAAATTAGTAACATTTGTATGCCATCTCTTTTTAGTATATTGCGGGTCTAATCAACAATGAAAAAACATACATCTTTGATTAAAAAAATAGCCTTTTACTAATTATATGCACTCTTTAAAGTTGATAGAAAGTGATGCTGGACAAATAAGATGTGTTTTATACAATCATGTATTAATGACGCACGTTCATTCTCTTACTGGAAGAACCATAAGACGAAAAGATTATTGGTAGACAGTCTTCTCGATTGCATTAATGTAGTAAATAATCTTAGTTCGTAAATAAATAAAATAACTCTAAACAATTTTTAACAGTCTGCCAGGAATAATTTAGAGTAACGCTAGCATAAAATTGAGAAATTTCACGAGCAGACTATTTGCCGGTGTACATATATTTTAAATAAATTAATGACTTACACATTTTTTCCTATAACTCGAAACAATTTTTTACAATGTGAAACTGGGTTTGATATAAACATAGCAATACAAAATATTCGTTAACATGAAAGGCAGGCTGATATAACTTATACAAGAAATCGAAAAACCGTTTTCGATTTGCAAAAAAAACACAATAATTTTTGACAACTTTTTACAGTCTGCTGTCTTTCTTGTCCTTGCAATATGTAATTACCAAATAGACCAACTTTTAAATAGCAGACTTTTTAAAAAGGTATAAGGGTAAATATTATGTAGAATAATTTTTTTTTACCGGGCACCAATTCTTGCAATATTTAACAAATAAATCAATTTGATTCTATTATCTACGTTGTTGCCTTATATGCGCAGTAGGTACTTTTCCTTCCAAATCAGTATACTGTCGTCTCTTCTTATTAACCGAAAAAACATTAAATAAAGCATCCAGAATAAGAATAAGAGCTGAAATTCACTATGCTGTTGTAGTAATACCGGAAAGCTGTGACGAATCTGTGGGATACCACACAAACCATGCTACAGTGATACTAAATAGTATTAATTTCAAATATAAAAAACTTTCTTAAATTTAATATTGACACTAATTCTTTTACAAATAAATCTTTTATCTATTTGATAACTATATGCATTAGAAAAAAATATAACGAACAAAAAATTATTTCTTCACTTGTTTTAAATGGTTAGAGGTAAGAGTTGGGGTTGATACTTGCAACTAATCGTCTACCACTAAATATTTGATCAATTTAATAACCAATAAAAGCACGAAAGCAAAAGCAGACTGAACAAAATTGATTAATTTGTTAAATATGGTAAGAATCGGTGCCGCGGTGAAAACAAATTTTCTTCTACATAATATTTTTTTTAATGAAAATAGTCGCAAAAAGGGTAGACCTATCGTGTGGGCCGCGAACGGCCCGCATTGCGACTATTAGAAGGAGGAGGGATTATAGAAAGATGATTGTGGACCCGCGTTTTGAAAAGTTGCAGGTCATAGTTTTCTGGAAAAACTGATTTTGGAATCCTGTTACATTCCGTAGCAGCCCTGTAAAAGAAGGACTCTTTATGGAGATTGGTCCTTGTAGTGTCAATCTTGAAAGTAAATGGGTAAGACTGATTAGCGTGCCGAGTTCTTCGGCCGAATGGTGAGGGGAGTGGAGTACATTGAAGGCGAGCATTTGATTGTAGAATAATTTTTAAAATAAAACTTTTTTTCATAATCAGTCTCGTTATTTAATAGTCAAACCTCGTAATTTAATAACGGGCTCAAATACTACATGCACAGTTTGTAAAATATCCATTTTAAGTATGTTTAGGCATAGTAAGAGCATAAAAATAAAATTAAAACGATTTTATTTAAAATTTATTTGTAAAACTTTGTAATAATCGCTCTTTTCCTGTAGTATCCATAAAAATACGTTCCCAATTATGATAATTTTATTTCAATCATCAGTTAGTAGTATTTTTCGGTAACCACTAACAGCCCCCATTAAAAATGCATTTCTATTTAACCTCAAAATAATTGTATATTTAGTTTTGTTAATAATGGTAAAAGCTGACATTTTTTGTACCATTTTTTCGGCGTTTTCGGAACAGATGGTATAATTTTGTCAATGATCGAAACCCTTAATATCTGTAACAAGGTTCGTTAATTCGGTTTTTTGTTGAGATTTTTTAAAATTCTGTGATCTTCGAAATGAATTTTGAATGTATTTAATGAAAACAACTTTTTATAATTTATTCATTTGACTACAACAGGTGTTTTAATAATAATATATCATTGTCGTTATAAAATGTTTATATTTGTTGATAAATTACTGATAATCTTTATTCACGAACAATATATTATGCTGACTTTTACCAATAATTGTTTCATAAATCATAAACAGATACGTGTTGCACAGATGTTCATTTTGCAATGTTTGCTTAGTAACTTCTCAAGCAAACAATGCATTATGTACCATTATTTACCATATTATGTTAAGAAGCGCTTTCTATTAACATTATTCGCGGGGCTTTAGTAGCGTAAATGGGTCCATTACTTCCGCGTCTTCATTCTGATCCTATCTGGGGCAAGCCCATTAGCTCAATAAATCTCCCAATGGTACTTTGGGATAATTGTGTATGATGAGTGTTAGTAAAATGATGAAAATGATGAACAATTCGAATTATTGTTAACTACGTTTATTTATCGAAACGAACGAAAAACTTGGTAAGGTAGGCGATACGCGCCCGTGAGGATGCTTAAATTGGTGGAAAGGAATTTAGAGTCATAAAGATTTACATCGGTGAGTAAATGAAAAGGAAAGGAGCTTCTGGTCATAAAGGTTAGGCTTCTTAAGAAGGACAAGACTTGAGATTAAAAAGGTCCTCGGTGAAATTAGTTGTTGGAATTTTGAGGATTTAAAAATGGAAAAGTTTTGTTACGTCGTCTGTGCATAACTTGTCTGTATGGCCGCCGCTACAGTACCTTTGGGGTATTTCCAAATGTTCACCTTTTCTAAATCTTGAAGGAAAAGAGTCTAGCGACGACGACGAGCCTGAGTCACACATTCTAAAGAAAAATGTTCTGCTGTCTCGCCCTCTATTTTACATTTTCCACATAGTCTGCTGTCTGGGTAGACTTTGAACTTGTGTAGGTTGCACCGCAGTTGACATGGTTATGTAAGCTGTTCCACTATTCATCTCAGGTTGTATATCTAAGTAGCTGTAGTACATTAAATCTGTCAACCTTGGTCAATTTCTTTGCAACATTGTTTATTAGAACAATAAACGTGAGTAATTAAGTGGTCGTATAGATACTACCAAACAACTCGCACAAAATTGGCAATTTTGCACTCGTGTAAATTGCACCACTGTTAAGCCAGTAGAAATAGACATGGAATTTGAAAAATTTCCCCAAACACGATTTCACAAAATTTCAAACCTCAGTAAAATAAAACGAACATTTTAACAACCCTTTATTTCAAACGAAAAATTTTTATTTATAATAGTCTTGCAAACTTTTAAAAAAAGCTATATATTCTCCAATGAATTTGCAACCATTAAAACAAAACGTTTGTTTTTTCGAAAAAAAAAAAATTTTGTCCTAGTTTTTTAAAGAAAATTCTAAAGCTATTGCAAACCTAAAATATTATATGTATATATATATATATATATATATATATATATATATATATATATATATATATATATATATATATTTAAATCGAGACAAAATTTCTTAAAGAAAAACAAAAGATTTCCTTACTGTAAGGAAATGATATTTTCTTACAGTTGTTAGTGTTCTACATAAATGATTGAAAACACGTTGTTTTTAAGAAATTGATTTATATTTTGAAAAGCTCAATGCATTGCAAAATACATTTTAAAATTAGTTTGTTACAGTTTGTTACAGTTATTTAACAGTTAGTAATTTTATTGAAAATTGATGGAACATTATTAGAACTATGAGAAACATTTTGGACAACATGCGATTTGCTACCCTAACCTTATTGTTAAGAGACTCTTTGATGTATCCTTCAGCAACGTTCGATGATTTCCGTCCGCCATGCCTCTTTAAACTAGTTATGTCGACACCAAAGTCAACCAATTTTGTTGCAGAAGACCGACAAAAGCAGTGACCAGTATATTCTGTCGGATTTTCCAAGTTCAAATAAATAGCAACTATTTTAGGCATTTTTCTAAATTGATATATTCCTACTACTTGTCTACAACCCTTTCCGCTTTGATATTTAAAAAAATCGGTCACTGTCCATATTTTCTGGTCTTAACAAATCATACTTTCGAAAAAGATTCAATTATCTACAAATGATCTTGGTTTGTTGCTCTTTGAATCAGGTATGCTAGTTAAAAGCTTAAATTTTTAAATTCTATTCTAACAATTAAAAGATTACAACATTTTTAACATAATGATTACTGAATCTAGTGTTCAAAATGTGGTCCATTTGTAAGTTGACAGTACCCTAATCAATGGTAGAATGCGTCTACCACATTTCTCCATGATTGTTTAGACCTTGACTAGACCTTTTAGAGTACATAAAATCATAAGTGTTACTTATGGCTGAATTCGTATTGAAGAGGAGATTCCATTAATGACTGAATATACAAGGTGATGTATTTAAAAAACCAAAGTGACTAATAATATCAGAGAAACGGCTAATCTAACAACATTGCAAATGTCAAATGTGGAATCTCCGTATCTCAAAATAGGCTTGTCCCCAATTTTGTACAATTCGGACAAGCAATTTACGAGATAATTGTGCGTTTCCAGACTTTTGGTGCACTATTTTAAAAAAGAATTCATACAATAATTTTTATTACCTTAATTATTATGCTTTATTCGAGTTGTTTAATTTAAAAAAAAACTCACCCAATTAATTAAGTGAAATGAAACTAAAATTTCAACTCTTACTTTTGTTTTACTTTCTCAACGTTTTTCTTTGTTTTTGTGTTGCAAATAATAATTTCTTGCTCCAAGAGCATCGCGGTTAGTAAAAAAAATAATATTAAAACTCACGTTCTAAATTATTATTATCCACATCTCTCGAGTAAACAGTAATTAAAAATTAATTGTCCGTTTTTGGTTTATGCACCAACTATTTTGTTTGTTTGCATAAAAACCAATAATAAAAATTGCGGACAAATTTAATTTTATATCAAATCAAATTAATGAGTAATTTACAATATTACAAGAGCAATGAGATCAGTATTTAGTTATGATTTTGGATCGTTTGAAATTTGACTTCATTATTAGGAATTTGTCGTCTTGCTGTTAAAAAGTGAAAAATAAGGCAGAACTAGAACCAGGGACACAAACTCAAAAAATACGTGTTAAATCACTTTGGGATATTAGTATAATTGATAACAGGAAAAAGTTGACAAGAACCCAATAAGCTAAGCCAAAGAAGTGAAAGAAAGTTGGGAGAAACTAAAACGGAACATTATAGAAGCTGCAACAGAAGCTCTCAGCACCCGAAATATAAAACAACAAAAACACGGCCCCAATAAAACTCCATGGTTCGGCAACGAATTCAAAGAGCAATGCATCAAAAAAAGAAAGGCTTATTTAAAATATATTACAACTAAAACACCTGAAGCCTTTAATTATTATAAGAGGGTACGAAATGCCACACTATTAGGGCAAATAAAAAAACAGTATTAAGAATCCTTTTCGAGAAAAATGGAAAATGACTTTTATGGCCTCCAAAAACAGATGTAAAGATTCATCAGACGCCAAAGAAAAGAAGCAAGTGAATTTATTAGCACAAACCACATAACGAAAGAAACTTGGGTCCAGTATCTTAAAGAACTATATAAAAAAAAAGATAAGGAAAGCATACAGGACACCCCAGAAATCGCAACTAACGAAGGTTTCTGTGGAAAGCCAGAAAGTTTTTTACTCCTGATCAACTGTTGACGACGTACAAGGCTCAAATCCGACCTCTACTGGAGTATTGCTTGCACATTTGGGGTTCATCATTCTCTTCGTCTTCTAGATTCCATTCAGAAAAGAGCCATTCGCTTGATAAACAGCTCAACTCTCACAGATACCCTTCACCCTCTAGAACATAGAAGAAGATTTGCTGACCAGTCATTGCTCTACAGATATTTCCATGGCAGATGCTCCAGAGAAATAAAAACTTTTGTACCACCATTGGCCACATTCGGCCGAGAAACTCGGCACGCTGATCAGTCTCACCCTTTTACTCTCAAGATTGACACTACAAGGACCAATCTTCATCAAGAATCCTTTTTTTACAGGGCTGCTACGGAATGGAATAAGCTTCCAAAATCAGTTTTTCCAGAGAACTATGACCTGCAACTTTTTAAAAAGCGTGTCCACAATCATTTTCTTTCTATAATCCCTTCCCCTTCTAATAGTCGCAGTGCGGGCCGTCCGCGGCCACGATAGGTCTACCCTTTTAGCAACTATTTTCTTTAAAAAAAAAAAAAAAAGTAATTGAAATAGAAGAAAAGGATATAGAAACGGCATTAATGAAAATTAAGAACAAAAAAAGTCCAGGCCCAGACGGTATTCCAAATGAAATACCTAAATATGGCTGAAGAAGCCTGAAACAGCAGCTAACAGCCATAATTCGCAAAATCCTTTTACATAAAAAAATTCCGGACGAATGGCGCCTAAGTACCACAATCTTACTGTTTAAAAAAGAAGACAAAAAGATACCCGCAAACTACCGAGGCATAAACCTTCTTAATACAACCTTAAAGCAAGTAACAAAGATTATAACAAATAAAATAAATGAACTCACCACATTGGGCGATGAACAACAAGGATTCAGATCAGGAAGAACTTGTACTGATGCGATATTTGTCCTGCGACAAATAACTGAAAAATCCATCGAGTATAACAAACCAGCCTTCATGTGTTTTAAAGACCTGGAGAAGGCGTTTGACCGAATACAACTGGAGGACGTGGTACAATTTCTATACAACAGGCAAATACCATATAACATCATAAAAACCATCGAAAATATTTACCAGAGAAACAAAATACAAGCCAAAATTAATGACACTACTACCGAAGAAATTCCTTTAAATAGTGGTATTCAACAAGGAGATTCCCTTAGCCCCTTATTGTTCAACATCGTTATGGACGAAATAATTAAAAGCACTCGTAACCCGAAAGGGTATAAAATGGGGAACAAATACGTCAAAATCCTATGCTATGCCGATGATGCTGTTCTGATTGCAGAAAACGAAGATGACCTACAGAGATTACTATTCAAATTTAGCACAACGGCAAAAAGTGTAAAAATGAAGATATCTGCAGCAAAAATTATAGGAACATATAAAATAGACAATATAAATGAATAGAAACTGGGAAGAAAGAGAGAATGGAACAATCACACAGATCGGATGAATGACGACAGAATGGTCAAAATAAATGAAAACTTTGATTAATGGATTGGGAAAAGGAGCCTTTACTCTTCTTGGATATCACACCCATGGACTCGCTGTTTATTTTGACAAATTTCATTATGTATGTAGTATTTAAAGAAATAAATTTATGTACAATTTAAAAACCTACGATCCCTAAAGTTTGGTCAACAAGTGTTTAAAATATGCAATCTTATTTAAAAAGCTTATCGTTTGTAGGTTCATTGAACTGAATTGTATTTGTGTTGATATGTTTTTTGTTTGCCAAATTTTAAAAGAAATTATAAACCATCATTTAAATAAAGTCTAAGATGTAGAAATGATAAATAAAACACATTGCTGAACATGAGCCCACCCACTTGGAAGCACTCGTCTAATTCATTCATCAAAATATTTGGTACGTCGTCGTTGTCGAATAAATGATCAGTTTTTATCATTTATATTCAGTAATTCGTAGCGGGCAACTCCCGTGGTTGATGATACTTTTCCAGATAAGAGTAATGAGTCGATGATATTAGTTGTGTGTGTTTGTGATACCCACGCGATACTCGAGATGAGATTTGAGATACGAGCCACATTAGCGCTTCGACAAATCGTAGTCAGATCGATCGGTCGAAGGGACAAGGGACTAGGCGCCAGGATGACCACTAACCATACACAAGGTGAACCAAATAATTAAGATAGTCTCCGAAAACTCCCAGTATTTAGTAACCGCAAAAACCCAAACAATTTGGCATTCGCATTATTTTACTACGTTTGAAACGTTTTCGAAAAGAATCAGGTATTAAAAACAAATTTAGGAAAGATACAATAACTTTGCTAAGAGGATATTTAAATAAATAAACAGATTTATTTATTAATTTAAAATTGTTTTACATTTTCAAAAAAATATTACGTGAATACAAAAAACATTTTAATGTGATGTTTTTTTAACAAGTAATAGATTTTATTAAATAAATCCAATCATAATCAATGTAAAAATATTAAAACATCGTTTTTAGAGAGATAATCAGCATCTTCGTATTAATTATTAACCTTTCCCGTACTTTTCCAGTAAATTAATGTACCTACTGCAAATGATTATATGGATTATCTTATTAAACAAATTTATTGACCGAACAGAAGCGATCAAAAACACCAGAACATTAAAAAAACAAAATTATTGAAATTTTATTCAGGGTGTTCCCTCGGGAAACGAAAAAACGTCAAATATGGATACAGGGCACTAAGATGATTCTGAATATACCATATTTGCTTACAATATTTGGTACACACGTTTTCCTAATTACATACAAGCGACTTGTCTAGGTTATCATGTAAGTGGGGCGTAGGTCGCCCCTCCACTGCGACCTTTAGTAGGTATATTTTGGCTTACCCCTAGATGTTACAGTTCACCACACAATCCAGCCCTTCTCACAAAGTTCATGGTTGTATAGGGTAAAATTTTCTTGAAATCGGTAGGTTCTAGGTTGGTATAACCAAATATGTTGAACCTTATTCTTCCCAGGCCGGGGCATGAGCATAGTATATGTTCAGCAGTTTAGTCTTCCACGCAACAAAACCGATAGTCCGTTTGGTAATTCCTACCTATCCTTCCGAGGTGGTAACTTAGACGACAGTGTCCTTTAAGTAGTCCCGTTAGAATTCGCAGGTCATTCCTGCACTTGTAGTGACTCAAAAGACCGGTTCTGGTCCAGTGAACGCAGATTCGGCCCCCTGTTTTGCAGGGGTGTTGGCTTTTTCGTTTTCCCTCACCCCCTGGTCCCCACAGCAGGGTCATTCTGTTGTACGCACCAAGGTACTCCAGGGATTTGATGCAGTTCTATTCAAGTTTGGAATTTATTTTGTTGGAGCCAAGTGCTTTTAAAGCAGCCTGGCTGTCTAATATTATACCAAAGTTTTTGTTTGCTAGATTTCTGTAAGTCAGCTCTTTTGCATACAATTCGATAACAAAGACTTCAGCCTGAGAGATTGTAGCATACCTGCCAAGACTGGTAGATATTTCAACCCTTGGTTTCCTGCTGAAAACACCGGCCCCAACGCCATCTGGGGGTTTTGAGCCGTTTGTGTACATTACGTACAAAAGTTCAAATGACATTTTTTAGAAAAAATTACCAGTTTTCGAAATGCTGTATCCCGGGAACTATTTAACCTACAGACCTGCGCATATTGTCAAATTGTGGAAAATTTAGTCTTTTTTAAAAAAAAAATATAATTATTTACTATCACTTATACTTTTGAAGTTATAAGCAAAAAATCAAAAAAAAGGAACGACTATAAAACCGACTTCTGGACTATAAAATAATTAATAAAAAATTAACTTACCTTGTACACAGATGGATCAAAAACCAGCAAAGAAACTGGCTAGGCGTCTATTCTTCAAAACCCAAATATGAGCAAACAAACTCATAGGGAAGACATGCCTCGATCTTCTAAGTTAAAGTACATGCCATAAACGTTTGTGCTGTTGAAAATCTGAGACGAGGATAAAAAAAGAAAACAATCCTCATTAGATCAGATATTCAAGCGGCACTTAACGCTTTGGCGTCACAGAGAATAGTCTCAAAAATTGTCCGGGAATGTGCCAGAAACCTTCGAACCTTGGCTAACCATACTAAGGTCACTTTGTCGTGGGTGCCAGGGCATAAAGGTATTTCTGGTAACGAAGAAGCAGACAAACTAGCTTGGCGGGGCTCTGGAACACCATTTATTGAGCCAGAACCAATAAAAGGGATACCCAATGCCAGCGTTAAAGCAGCGATCAATGGCTGGATCCACTTTCAGCAGCAGCTGAAGTGGACATTGCCAGAGGATGCTAGGCACAGCAAGTTAATGCTCACCTAAGTAGGCAGGGAAGCTGCTCTCGCTAAGTAGGGAAAAACTTAGAACAGTTGTAGGGCTTTGTACCGGATACTGGTTTTTGAGAAAACATCTGCACAATATAGGCGTGTCTGACACAGAACCTATATGCAGATTATGTAATAAGGAGGAGAAAACAGCCACTCATATTATCTCCGAATGCGAAACCACCGCCCAGTGGAGGCACTACCTGGGGTATATACATGACCAAATAAGTTATCCACCTGGGGCAATAGCAGTACATGAGCTTCTACTTTTTAACAGGAGAATTGAACTAAACTAAGGAGCTGGAAAGGTACCAAAAAGCAGACAATGCTGCAGTGTCCAGGGAAAAATTAGACTTCTTCCACAACTCCTATTTATTTAGTGTAAAATTTAATAAAGAGCAATAATAAATAGATATAAATGGATTATGGATGCCCCCTCTATGTAGAGTAAACTAATTTTAGTATTTGTTTTCTAGATGTATAAATTTTAAACCTACAACATACAGGTAAATAGAAATACTGAAGTTTTTTAATTACAATGTTTTATTTTTTTTAGTGTACATTGATGCAAATGTTTTGCAAGGTTATTTTTACCGGTTCGGTATATTTTTTTCAAAAAAAAAAACAAATAAATAATTTACTCTTGATATAATTTGTTAGTTAAACTTTAATTAGGACAAATTCTGATGGTTTTCAACCTACGTTATTTCTGACATTAAAAATATTGTTTGGCTTGCCGTGTAAATGTCGGATCCATTCATACCTTTAACTAACACACAAAGATAAAACTATCATTCACCAGCAAAATCAAAATGTCTTTTTAATTGGGTCTTTATCTCCAACATGAAGATACGTTGATGATTTGCAAAAAATATAAACGAGAAAATTAATGAGTAGTTTCTAACGCAAGAGACATATTATTTGAATAAATTTGAATGAATGAATAATTTATTACATCAATTTTGTGTGAATCATTCGTAGGTTTTTTACCTTTGTTACCTAGAATTTTTTTGCTCGAACGAAACTACCTACACACACACACAGAGATACTTTGATTATGTGTTTTTTCTTGCACGACCTTTTTTTGTTTATAACGGTAAAAGGTATAATGACATAATTAAAATTAAACAGTGTCATATAATACCGGTAAAAGTAACATTCTCGCAAAAGAGTCCTATATTCATAATGTTCAAAAATATTAGCAAGTGCAATTTAGTCATTTAGTAAATTGTTGATAACAAATTGAAAAATAACAATTTTTTTATTTTTTTATTTTACCAACAGGAATCTATTACGAGTCCTTTCAAAAATAGCTCCAAAAAAAGAAAACAATTCAGATTTGTTATTTAATAATTATCGCACTTGCAATGTTCCTGTTTGAGTAGGAAAAAATTGTTAATTAAGTAATGCATAATAAACTGGAAAATCACGATAAAATTTTTTTGACCGTGGATTATTGTTCATTCATTTATCCAGTAGCTGCCTGATTTGTTTCAATTCTTAATTTTGATATTTAATAAGTTTGATCTCTACTGGAATCAATCTGCCACGGTAATACTAGATGGAGAGGAGACCACTCAGATACCTATAAAGAGAGGAGTGAGACAGGGTTGTATTTTGTCTCCTACACTTTTCAACCTCTACACGGACAACACAATCTGGTGAAGGAATGAAGATTGGAGGCGAAGCCATTAGCAATATTCGATACGCAGATGATACCGTGCTCCTAGCTGAATCATTGAAATAAGTACAATGTATGTTAGATGAAATAAACAGAGAAAGTAATATATGGGGACTGAAAATCAATGTCTAAAAAACTAAATTTATAGTTGTTAACAAAATGGATGTTGGCCCGGAAAGAATAACACTTGATGGCGAGAATATAGAAAGAGTTCAACACTTTAAATAACTTGGAAGCTGGATCAATTAGTCGATGGATCCAGACGAAGAAATTACGACTAGAATAGAAATAGCTTAAAGAGAATTTCTGAAACTCAAGCCGCTACTCTGTGCCAAGCACTCTTGCGAAACATGGACGCTTCACTAAAAAATTATTGACTGCATCAGTGCATTCGAGATGTGGCTGTACAGAAGGATGCTCAAAATTCCGTGGACAAGCCGAACTACCAACGAGAATGTACTCATCAGAATAGGGCACGATAGAGAGCTCTTTACCACCATCAAGCGACGCAAACTGGAATACTTAGGACATGTGATGCGTGGACCACGTTATAGTTTGCTTCGGCTTATTCTGAATGGCAAGATCGAGGGAAAAAAATACATAGGCCGCAAAAAGCTATCCTGGCCCCAAAATCTTCGACAATGGACTGGTTAAATTTAGCTTATTTATTTTATTTTGGTTTGTTTTTGGCATTTGTTAGCAAAATGGTGCAGTATTGTTATAAATTTTTGTAAACTATTTTCTACAAAATGCCGTCAAAAATTATAAACACCAACTTAAGTATTTTAGTAGCTGTTCGCGCCATCCTCTTTATTGTTATGAATAAAGCAGCGTGACGCTAACGTTTCAACTTCAATGGAAAGATATTAAAAAGAAAGACATTGCAATCGACTTAATGTTATATCCAAAAGAGCAGGAGTTCATACTTGGAGCAGCAACGGTCGATCATGGAAACTCACACTAGTGATTCCTATTACTTGCATTGGAACGAACGAAAATCCCTTTCTTTTATTAAGGCTGGTTACATTTTTTTTGTCGATTTACGCTAGCTGCAAAATCTACAGTCCATGAATAATTGCGGTGGTTATGTAATTCTTGGATTTACAACCCTTAACGCGTACGAATCATCTAAGCATAACTACATCTTATTTCATTTAACAGCGTCCCCTTATTACAGTATTCTTTACTTTATCCATCAGAGTCACCACATCTATACTACCCATCTCCGCAGCATTAATATTTTATGCTTCTTCTGCCAAACAGAACATTTACTACCATACATAAGGGTAGGGACTTCTCTGGTCGTTTTATACGTTTCGGCTGCTCATAAAGTTTTACAGGGCCTCATTCATTTGTTTTCTTGCAACACCCCTCGCTCAATATCATAGTCATAATTTCTGTCTCTCGTAAACTTTTAACCGAAGTATACAAACTTATTTATTTGTTTCACTCTTTCTCCTTTAATCAGCACCTCGCAGTTTGTCATGTTTTTTTCTCTTTTAAAAACCATTACTTTCGTTTTGCTTTCATTCACTTTCATTCCTTTGATTTTTAGGGCATCATGCAACTCCTCCTTAGATATGTCCTTAAAATCTCCTTAATGTGTCCTGATCATGACGATTCTACAAATTTAATCAACAATACTTGAGTGTTTTTAGTTTAGTTGCTACAAGATGCTTATTTTTAAAATTTAAAATTTTAAAATCAGATTATTAGATGCTTTGATTAAGTATCCACTACCAAGTTTTTAGAATCAACATTTTTCAATCTAATATGTGCATTGTTTAGAAGAACATGATAGTTTATTGGCTGCTGAGTATTAATGTACCGGTAAATCATTTTATAAAAACTGATCACTCGCCGTTTATATCTACATCAACCAAGAATCCAAATTGAAATAAGAAAATATCTATTTACACACGGGTGGTTGGTATCAGCATTCTGACCACAAAATTTAATCACGTGCACGATCTCCGGTCACTAAATAAACAACCAGTAACGTATCAGTTGAAAAATGTTTAAGAAATGCATCAATAAATTGAGGAAATTTTACACATTTTTCTGCATTTAGTTTTAAGTGAAAAATTTTTTATTACTCTTATTTTATATATATATATATCCTACAATTATTTAATTTTTTAAATTTGTAATTAGTGTTACGTTGTTATAAATACAATGGTGTTACGCAAAAAAAAATGGTTACTTTGTTAAACGAAGAAGTAAACAAACCTGATCTTGTTAGAGTTACCATTTTGTTGTCGAAGAAAAATTGATCCACATGTTTATAACCTAAGAAATTATATATTCCTTTACATATATTTATAGTGTTATCTCAAGCACATGTAAATAATTGTAAAGTCAGATTGGAGATCTTCTTCAAGATCTTTTAGTATGAACCGAAATGAAGAAGAAAATATACTTTAAAATAAATACCGATAGATACAAAACCATTCTCCGGATACACAAAACAGTATATAAAAACAGAAATCATTAACTAAGAACCGAAGCTAAAATCTTTAAACTGGAATAACCGAATCCAAACGCCTAGGAGCTAATAACTTTATGCTCCTAAACAGAAACGACCTGAAACAGCTAGTTGAAATCACTTAGGATCACCACCCAGTTCAGGCACATTAAAAATAAATGGATAAAATAGATGCTGTAAATTATGCAAAAGGTACAAATAATCTGTACACCAACTCTTTATGGACTGAAAAATATTGTTGCATAAAAGTGTACGATCATTCGGGAAAGGCCAACCCTTACTCAAAAAGATCTTAAAAATAGTGCGGTACTGTGGTACTGCTTCTCTTCATAAAGTGAAAAGATAGTTCGAAAGTATAATAGACATATAGGAGGAGTAGTCTTACAAGATTAACTGCTTGGAATCTATCACTTCAAATTTAAAAAAAAAAGTGGTGTATTTTCTTTTACATGTTAGACCTAATTACTATCAAGGCGCGGCATTTTGACAAAAGAATAAAAACTTAGCTTGGCCAGACCTTCAAAACAAATTTGGTAATCCAGTTATGCAATCGTGGACTGGTTAATAACAATAAAAGAGGAAGACCTAGTACTGAAACTCCTGACCACCAAAAAAAAAGAGGAACGAATGTGTTTAAACTGATCAGTTGTCACATTAAACTGTATGGACTAACACAAAAGAACGTTGTAAGCAATAGTGTCCCCTTGATGAAATTAAATCGATAAAAGTATGGCAATCAAACATTTTTTTTATGTTTTCTAACAATATTGTCCTATTTAACTTTTACTGATACAAGGTTTAACCAGACATACATATAGTCACGCCTGTGTAGGCAGAGACCACTTCCCTCCACTTGCTACGGTTCACACACATCTTTTGCTTCCTCTCCTTTCATCAGTGCTCTCATACATGCTCGTCGGTTGTTAGTACACTTGACCTGGCCTTTCTTCAAAACAATGTTGATCTGATCGAGATATGTTCGCCGAAGTCGACCTCTACCGACTTGTCCATTCACACTCGCCTTATAAATTTATTTCGTCAATCCTCCTTCATCCATACTTTCTACGTTCCAAACCATCTAAGCATTCTTTTATCTATCTTTGTAACCACATCTTCTTTTACACCACATCGTTCTCTTATCTCACTATTCTTTACTTAATCAAACTTAGTCACTCCGGCTATACTTCCTAAACTACTCATCTTCGCAGCATTAATCCTATTTTCATGCTTATTCTTCCAAACTCAACATTTACTACCATACATAAGTGTAGGAACCAACACTTCTCTATGCACAGCCAGACGTGCCTTTTTTGACACTTTCTGGCTGTTCATAAAGCTATGCAGTGCCTTATTCATTTGTTTTCCTGCCAACACCCTTCGCTCAATGTTACTGTCATACTTTCCATCTTTCGTGATTTTTAACACCAGGTATACAAACTCATTTACTTGTTCCACTCTTTCTCCCTTAATCAGAACTTCGCAGTTTGTCATGCTTTCTTCTCTTTTAAAAACCATTACTTTTGTTTTGCTTACATTTATTTTCATCCCTTTGATTTTCAAGGCATTATGCATAACATTAACCATCGCCTGCAACTCCTCTTCAAAATAAAATATAAATAGTTTTAACAATTATTTAGAAATCATTTTGTTATAGAAACAAATGGGTTATTTTTGAAAGATACGCCACTGAACAATCTACTTATTCAATCTCATTTCGGTTTGTTCAATAGTGATCTGAAGGATACTACTGGTTTTATGTTGTAAATTGTACCTGATGGGTTTTCGGAATTAAGAATTGAGTGGTACATGCAGCACGTCCATTTGTGGTTTTTACCAACTTCACGGACCGATCTCTCTTATTCTCTACAATAGTTCCTTTTATCGGTTGTTTGTTTTGGTTTTGTACAGCCTCATGCAAAAGTATACATGTAATAAATTCATTACGAAACAGTCTCAAATATTTGTTACTATAAACATAATAAATAAATAGGTAGGTATGCAACAAATAACCGAAATTAATTAAGTAAATGTAGAGTCAAAAGAGAGTCATTCGCCATTTCAATGGCAAAGCCAATTTACTATTGACCATCCTCGTATAGTATGTGGGCACTTTTTATTTTTCAGAGACCATAAAAATCAATAGAACCATTTCCAACTCAAAGGCTTATCAACTTTATTTAAACTTCAACTTTTTAAATAACTATAAATTAATTTTTCATTTATCTTCATTTGATTAAATAGCTAATAAAAATTTAGCATGTTAGTCCATTGAAAAGTTACATTTGGAGTTGCGTTTTTTAGAGGACGCAATTTTATTTTTTTGATGTGTAGGGGGGGTCAGTGTAAAGCTAAAATCAAGTTTGTGGGGTCGCCACCCTTGTTCCCAGGGCCGCCATCTTGAAAATAGGGGTTGAAATGGTTATTTCGATTTATCTCTTAAACTATTTATCTGATAAAAAAAATTTGTCAACATTATTTGTTGCAAATTTAATTCTCTACAATTTTGGTCCAGTATCTTTTTGTCGTAGAATTATAAATAAAAAAGTTATAAGCGAAAATGTTCGGAAATTCGAGAAAAAAATTTTTATTTTTCGATATAACTTTTTTTTTATCATTTTACGAAAAAATAATATCGGACCATTTTTGTAGATCGTTTTTTAAGGAATAACTTTTATAAGCAACATTTTTTAATTAAGTCAATAGCTACGGTTTTACAGCGCTCCGAAGTGAGTATTATTTTTCAGTACTCTTAACTATACATATATTATGCGTGTGTACTAATAATGTGTCATCAGTTATTTTCCTTTTTTTTTATTTTGTTATTATAATTTTTTTAATTATTAATTTTGTAATATTATTAATAATTAATTATTGACTCTTTTCCCCACCACCCACGAGGTAGAGTCTGGAGGCGCGTTTTTTTTTACGTGGTTTCCCCAATAGGCATAATCCACGGTGATTTTCTATATTTGAACTATTCCGTCCTTAGTCTTTTCGATGGACCAGGCTTTCGGAATTAAATATCAGTGGGAGAACTGGAGAATGAAGGGGTGTTAATGTCGGCGGTTCATCATCAAAGTCATTTTCATTTATTAATTCTGTGAGCTCCATTACGTTGCTGCATGTCTCTCCAGAACAATGGAAGCACACTGCAGAACATTTCAACCCTGCTTTTTGACATCCACACATCGCTCCACAGTTTCCTTTGCATTTGCAAAAAATCAATTTTGGAAGCTAAGAGGGTGCTGGAGGTTTAGAGGTCTGCACTGGCATCAATAATTTTCCACATTTTTTCCAGCCCCATTCTTCAGGATCATTATTATTACCAAGCCACGACTGGACCTGATGGTAGACTCGGAAAGTATGAAAGCGAGCTGTGTCTTGTGTTGGAGGAAGTGAAGATAAGTTAAATGTACTTTTTATCACTGCCTTGGCGAATTGTTTGTATCTTAGACTGTCAAGAGAATTATCATCTTTATTACCACCGTATAAAGAGATAAAAAAACGTTCACCAATTACAGTGAGCAAAGCAGGATCAACTCTCTTGTTGAGAAACAAAGCCGTTCCACTTGCGAACTCTATATGTTTTTCCAGGGTTTTCACAAATTTCATTTTACCGATATTGTAAGGAGCTGAAGTTGTGTCACATCCTGAAAAAGCATGAAAGGAAAATAACTGATGACACATTATTAGTACACACGCATAATATATGTATAGTTAAGAGTACTGAAAAATAATACTCACTTCGGAGCGCTGTAAAACCGTAGCTATTGACTTAATTAAAAAATGTTGCTTATAAAAGTTATTCCTTAAAAAACGATCTACAAAAATGGTCCGATATTATTTTTTCGTAAAATGATAAAAAAAAAGTTATATCGAAAAATAAAAATTTTTTTCTCGAATTTCCGAACATTTTCGCTTATAACTTTTTTATTTATAATTCTACGACAAAAAGATACTGGACCAAAATTGTAGAGAATTAAATTTGCAACAAATAATGTTGACAAATTTTTTTTATCAGATAAATAGTTTAAGAGATAAATCGAAATAACCATTTCAACCCCTATTTTCAAGATGGCGGCCCTGGGAACAAGAGTGGCGACCCCACAAACTTGATTTTAGCTTTACACTGACCCCCCCTACACATCAAAAAAATAAAATTGCGTCCTCTAAAAAACGCAAGGTAAGGCCTAAAAAATGTAACATTTCAATGGACTATGTATATATTCATAGTTTTAGAAATCGCCGAGTTTGATAGTGATATTTCCAAAGCAGGCAAGCCAACGTTCGAGCAGGACGTCTGCCGGGTTCCGGTAGTACTAAAAACAATACCTACAAAAATATATTTTATGGATGTTTTTATTCATCATCACTCAATCTTCTCGTGTCCACTGCTGAACATAGATCTTCCTCATCACTTTCCATTCGCATCGGTCATGTGCCGCTTGCATCCAATTTGTTTGGCAGCGCTTTACGTCATCAGTCCATCGTGTTGGTGGGCGGCCCCTGTTTCGATATACTTCGTCTCTTGGTCGCCACTCCAGTATCCGCCTCTTCCATCCGTTATCCGTCATTCTAGCGACGTGGCCTGCCCAATTCCATTTCAGTGTGGCTATTCTCTCAACAGCATCAGCTACTCTTGACCTTAGTCTTATTTCGCGGTTCGGGATCTTTTCTCTCAAAGAAACCCCCAACATCACACGTTCCATCGCCCTTCGAGTCACTCGGATCTTTTGCACCGTTCTCCTTGTCAAGGTTAGCGTTTCTGCGCCGTAGGTCAACACCGGTAACTTAAAGGAGAATATTAATTATCCTCGCAGTCTTTTACTTCCGGTAAAACAAAAAGAAATTGTGCAGTGGCTACAAGAAGGGTTGTCGCAGTGAGAAGTGGCTTAAATGTATCGCAAAGTGTAGTAAGTCATGTTTATGATCGGTACTTAATCAACACAGCTTCTATGGGGGAGAAGGAATTCCTAAGCAGTGCTTATCATCTACTTTTGTGCTTATACCTAAGAAACCAAATCCAAGAGAATGCGCAGATTACCGAATCATTGCGCTCATAAGTCACACCTTATTGTTGTTATTAAAGATCATTCACAAAAGAATATACAAAAGACTTGAAGAAAGAAAATGGCAGATAATTTTTATTAAGTGATTTATTTGAATAATTTCTAAATAAAAAAAATGAAAATATATTGTTTTGCTATTTTTGCTCAGTTAGTTAACATCAACAAGTTGACAGTGACGTTTATTGGTTATGAAAACATAAACGGCTAAAAAAATTGGTTGGTTAGACTTTTAAATAGGTCTTAAAAGGTGATTGGGGTTTACATACATACATATAGTCACGCCTTTTACCCGTAGGGGTAGACAGAGAACACTTTTTCCATTTGATACGGTTCTTACACATATTTTTGCCTCTACTTTTATCAGTGCTCTTATACATGCTCGTCGGTTTTTGGTACTCTTAACTTGGCCTTTTTTCAAAATAATGTTGATCTGATCGAGATACGTTCGACGAGGTCGACCTCTACTGACTTGTCCATTCACACTCGCCTTATAAATTTGTTTTGTCATCCTTCCTTCATCCAATCTTTCTACGTGTCCAAACCATCTAAACATGCCTTCATCTATCTTTGTAACAACATGTTTTTTTACAGCACAGCGTTCTCTTATCTTACTATTCTTTACTTTATCCAACCGAGTCACTCCACCTATATTTCTCAGACTGGGGTTTACAGAAGTAGGTAATTTGAATTAGTGAATATGTGGTTAGTGTATAATATGTAATATTAAAGATTAAAATTAGTAAATATTTTTATATGATACATTTTTGTAAATATATTTTGCCACTATTAACGTGGCAAAACTTTTATTCGAGCTTTAGTTAGTTAAATAGTAGTATGGATGGATTTATAAATGATATATACTATAATTATCTCTTTCTTTCTGTGGCGCTACAGTCCTACTAGATCTATGCCTCCCATATCTTCCTCCTCCAATCATCTCTGCTTATGGCTACTCTCTCCCAGTTTCTCACTCGTAGGAATTCGGCTGCATCTTTAAAAAAGTTTTAAAATAATTATATGCTTATAGCAGCAAACGCTTGTTGCATCGATGTATAATATATTACTCCAATTTCTACTTAAGTGCGGACATACGTTTATATTTATAAGTAACCAGAGGTTGTGTTGAGGGTTCTAGGTGCAAGGTAAATATTGGTGATGACCTCTCAAATGTGTTTCAGGTGAGCAAAGGTCTTAAACAGAGAGACGCACTATCGCCCACGCTTTTTAATATCGCATTGGAGAAAGTAGTAAGAGAAGCCAAAATCGAAACTCAGCTATTCGAAGCCAGTGGATCAAACTTGCTGCTAGCATATGCCGACAATATAGACGCAGTGAGCATAAGCGTCATAAAATTAAAAGAACTATTCTACAAAATCAAAAAAGAAGCGGCATTTATGGGGCTTAAAGTCAACGAGGCCAAAACAAAATATATGCATACATGCGAGTTTATTCCGTCAAATGGCATATTGCTTAGCACTTAAAGACAATAATTAAAAATAAGTCAAATTCCACGCAAACGCCAACTTAACTTAATATTTATAAATCTGCTGTTCGTCATTAAAATTTGTTACTATAATTAATCACCATTTCATTCACATGTTTATGATTTCAAATCAAAAAGACCACATTCTCTGTGTATATTTCAAGCACCATTTTCACTCTGTATTTTCTCTTATCTTCAAAATGCCTCTAAACAACACACATCCTCTACACTTATCTCGAAAACTTTTTTATTGCCTTGTACTAGATAGGCTAATTCAACGAGGCCACACCTGTACATTGGTCCCTCTTTCATAGTATCACAGCGAGGTAAGCGAGTACCACTTTACAGGATGGTTCAATAATAGTTCTTTAGGTGTGACTTCTACCTAATAGTTCTGATGTTTTTGTAATTATTTCTGTGCCAAATGAAAATTGTAAGCGAAAATAAATTGTGACAATAAAACTGTTATGCAATTATTTATTCAGGGAAACAATGTGTACAATAATTTAAAACTTTAGCGGGGGAAATTTTCTAGATGTGGACAAAACAATGACCTTTCTTTAAAACAATGTTGATTTGATCGAAATATGCTATAAATTTTTTTCGTCAATCTTCCTTCATCCATCCTTTCTACGTGTCCAAACCATCTAAGTATTCCTTTATCTATCTTTGTAACCACATCTTCTTTTACACCACGGCGTTCTCTTATCTCACTATTTTTTACTTTATCCAACCGAGTCACTTCGGCTATACTTCCCAAACTACTCATCTCTGCAGCATTAATCCTATTTTCATGCTTCTTCTGCCAAACCCAACATTCACTACCATACATGTGGGAACCTACACACCTCTATGCACAGCCAGACGTGCCTTTTTTGACACTTTCTGGTTGTTCATAAAGTATGCAGTGCCCCATTCATGTGTCTTCCTGCCAACACCCTTCGCTCAATGTCACTGTCATACTTTCCATCTTTTGTGAATTTTAAACCCAGGTATACAAACTCATTTACTTGTTCCACTCTTTCTCCCTTAATCAGAACTTCACAGTTTGTCATGCTTTCTTCTCTTTCAAAAACCATTACTTTTGTTTTGCTTACATTTATTTTCATTCCTTTGATTTTCAAGGCATCATGCATAACATTAACCATCGCCTGCAACTCCTCTTCAGATGACGCTAATATGACTTGATCATCGGCGTAAAGAAGGCATTTGACAATCAAATCATTCAATTTCAATCCATACGCACTGTTTTTCAAATCTTTTAAACAATCGTCTATGTATAAGTTAAACAGCCATGGTGAAGCCACACATCCCTCTGTCTCACTCCTTTTTTGATGTTAAACCAGTCCGTACAAGCTCCGTTTATTCTGACACAAACAAAAAGGAATCCTTATAAAGTGATTTCAGTGCTCGTATTAAACTACCGCTCACCCCATACATAGACAATGTCGACCACAATTCACTCCTCACCACTCTGTCATAGGCCTTTTCCAAGCTTCAATTATATCCATTAATTGTTCTCCTACCGGCTCTTGAAGTCGAGATTTTTTAAATACTCTCTCAAACCTTTTTAAAAAAATATCTTTATATTATATCCTATTTACAACGGTAGTAACAATTGTTTAGTTTAGTCTTGCATCCTCGGTCTTGGTTTTGGTATTTTTCATGTCGATTCGGTCTGGTTCATAGTTATGCTAGTGTATGCATGATCTTGTTCTTGGTCTTGGACTTGCAAAATCGCAAGACCAAGACTGCAAGACCCAAGACCAATTTTGCTCATCACTTATTGTTTTTTAATGTAATGGAAGCTTGTACCTTCTTGCTTGAACAAAATTTTCTTATTTGCACGTTTTTTATCCCCGTTCTGTGCTAAAAGTGTAGAAATTACTGACAGGTGCAGGAGACCGGTTCCAGTAATCAGTTCTTATACCTACAAGTATCTATAAATGGATATTATATTAACTCAATAAAGTTTTATGCTACCTCTACACTTTCGCTGAAGTTATCCGCAGTGGGCCAAGGACGAGAGTGTAGTGGGTCTACTCACTTCGCCTCGTGCTTGCTCGCCTCGTTCTGCAGGCGCTCGCTTCCCTGTCGGTTTTTTGTACCAGAGTCAAAGACGACGAGGCACGTTACGAGAAAACTCACTACATTCTCGCCGCACTTCGAGCAGTGTTGCGTTTGTTTTGAGTTAAAAACGTCATTCACCATCTCTTTTTTTTTTCGGGGCTTTAGTATTTTGGTATATAGTATTTTTTTGTGTCGTAACAATTTAATAAGTTGTAATTTGTATATGCATAGAGAGCTGAAGCAGCAGCTACTTCAGCGACATCCATGTTGAAGACCAACGTATAACTGAGTTTCTCGCGAGTAGACACGAGAATTTCGATGATAACATTCGCCTCAGTAAAACTTCGTCGAGTACCTCGTCCAAAGTTTCTCGCACGAGAGTGTAAAGATAGCCTACATATCTGACAACGAATTATTTATATCATGCAGTAAATATTACGGGTAAAATGTCAATTTCATAACATTGTTTACGAATTAAAACATTTGTTCATGTATACGTAAAAATAAAATATTTCGTTTAAATTAAAATTCCAGTTTGGGTCACCCTGTAGTGGTTTGCGACCAAACTTACAGTTGATGGATCATCTTCTGTTATCGTAACACGTATTTTGTCGATAATCTGTTTTTTAAACGTGATGCCTCTAACGAAGTAAAATTTGTCTTGATTTGTGACAGAAAGTTTATCAATAATTATCGTAATTTCTTATGTCTATTTGGATATAAGTTCGATTAAAAACGGTTTATGTAAATTGGGTTTAAATAAAAAAGATCCAAAAAAGTTTGTTTTATATTAAAAGGTAACCAGAGCTTAGGTGATACAAAAATGGTAATTGGGCTTCGTTGTTTTCAGATTTTTATCTTTTTTTATCGACTTTGCTGTGGATGATTTAATATTTACGATTAGAATTACCCAAAAAATACTTTGTTTAAACCAACTTTGATTTACATAATTTGATTTACATTTTTAAAGTAACCGAACATGTTACATATAGTCGAGCCTTTTTCCCGTTGGTTTAGACAGAGACCACTTCATTCCACTTGCTACTTTTGATATTTAACCAATTCGTGCAAGCTCCGTTTATCCTTACACAAGCAGTGCAATCCTCAACGCTCGGAACAAACTACTACTTACCCCATACATAGACAATTTCGACTACTCTATCAAGGCCTTTTAGAAGTCTACGAAAGGGCAGTAGACCTAGAAGATTAGCAAGGCCCCTGCGCAAGGATATTACGAAAAACTGTAAAGCATTCAACAATTTTTTTCATATAAAAACACCTAATAAAAGAGTACAAGATATTTTTCTTCCTACTATGCAGAAAGGTCACTTTCGTATCAAGCGCCTAAACACAAATAAAACAAAGGTTATGATAATAAGCAAACAAGATATTGATGGCCAGTTTTACGCAAATGGCTCCCAACTGGAAACGGTTACATCAATAAACTACCTGGGCGCTTTTCTTAACAGCAAATGGAAACAAATAAAGAAAATTAAGATCCGAATTGAGAAGAGTAGAACAGCTTTTAATCGCATGAGGAGCGTGCTTTGTAATTTAAATATAGGCTTGCACCTCAGAGTTCTTAGATGCAACGTTTTCTCAATACTAACATATGGAGTGGAAGCTTGGACTCTGACCCACGCTGCATGTAAACGTCTGGAAGCATTTGAGATGTGGTGCTACAAATGCATGCTTAGAATATCATGAATTTACCACGTAACCAACGAAGCCGTTCTACAGCGTATGAAAAAACAAAAAGAGGTGTTAAACGTAATCAAAGAACGCAAACTTTCATACTTCGGACATGTTATGCGAAACCAGAAATATAGCCTACTTCAGCTTATTATGCAGGCCAAGCTTAACAGCAAAAGAGGTCCTGGAAGACTACGAATATCGTGGCTGCGAAATCTAAGGCAATGAACAGGAAAAACATCTATGGATCATTCTTGCACAGGGGACATGTTTATCTTTGCTGTATCGTTCCAATTTAAGTTTTTTTTTTTATGAAAATAGTCGCAAAAAGGGTAGACCCATCGTGTGGGCCGCGGACGGCCCGCACTGCGACTATTAGAAGGGGAAGGGATTATAGAAAGGAAATGATTGTGGACACGCTTTTTAAAAAGTTGTAGGTCATAGTTTTCTGGAAAAACTGATTTTGGAAGCTTATTCCATTCCGTAGCAGCCCTGTAAAAAAAGGATTCTTGATGAAGATTGGTCCTAGTAGTGTCAATCTTGAGAGTAAATAGGTGAGACTGATCAGCGTGCCGAGTTTTTCGGCCGAATGTGGCCAATGGTGGTACAAGAGTTTTTATTTCTCTGGAGCATCTGCCATGAAAATATCTGTAGAGCAATGACTGGTCTGCAACTCTTCTTCTATGTTCTAGAGGGTGAAGGGTATCTGTGAGAGTTGAGCTGTTTAACAAATGTGCGAGCAATACTCCAGTAGAGGTCGGATTTGAACCTTGTACGTCGTCAACAGTTGATCAGGAGTAAAAAACGTTTTAGCTTTCCACAGAAAACCTAGTGTAAAAAAATCACCACAAAAAACTATAAATCATATTAATAATAATTATTATTGTTAAATTTAATAAATTAATTAAATTAGCTAGACTAATTAACTAGAATAAATAAAAATTAACACTTGTTGGCTATAGAAAAAAAATTGAAAATGCGGGCGCGGGGCTAATCTAAAGATTGGCTAAAAATGTCATCAAACCGTTCCTGCCGTTGGCTGTAGAAAAGAAATTAAAAATGTCTTATGGTATATAGAAATCGAGTGAACAGTTTATGCAAAAACAAAAATGAATCAGTGTTTTGAAATACCTACTCACAAATTGGTATCGTTAAATAATTGGATAAATCAAAAATATACGTTCACGCATTCATTTCTACGTTTGTATGTCTGGTGATAGCAAAATTGTTGGGAGGCGATTGGCATTCATGTTTTAGTATGTAAATTCGAATCGCAAGAAGCTTGAAACCTACTGGGCTCGGGCCTAGGGGCTTTACCAGTCCCAAACCATGAATACCAATTCAACTGTTCCAATTGCCTTCATCATTGGAAATATATTCGTATTTTATTGCCATAGAACATTAAATTTGCGGCCATTTTGTCCTTCGAACGAGCGAATGAACAAATTTTACAATATATTTAAGAATTTTTTGAATAATTTGAATAAAAATAAAATAACTTGTCAAATAAAAAAGGTAAAGAGTTCTGTAAATTACCTATTTCGAAAGAAATATCACAGAACACATAACTAATTTTTAAATATTTAAGTTACAGTAATGCTGTCAAAAAGGGCAATTTTATATCAAAATAAATAAAAATATTTGGCGTCGAATTATTAATTTATGCTATAAATAAACCAACAAGTTAATAACACAGCTCAACAGAAAAAAAAATTTTGTTGTTACCCTGGATATTTCTGCAGATTTTTATAATTTCAAGTACACGATTTACGAATATATTCCTGAAAGTACCGAATTGACTCTGGTTTTTTTGATTTTGGTGTATTTATAATATTAAAAATAATAAACAATTTACGCCGGATTCTCTGAACACCAGTAATGAATAAGTGTTTGGTTTCTGGTTTGCTTTCTAGACATTTATATAGTGATTATTCAAGTGATTCCCCGTACTCCTCAGTTTGTTAAACTGGAGCATCTGCCATGGAAATATCTGTAGAGTAATGTCTGGTCTGCAACTCTTCTTCTATGTTCTAGTGGGTGAAGGGTATCTGTGAGAGTTGAGCTGTTTATCAACCGAATGGCCCTTTTCTGAATGGAATCTAGAAGATGAATGTGCTGAACCCCAAATGTGCGAGCAATACTCCAGTAGAGGTCGGATTTGAGCCTTGTACGTCGTTGTAAGTATTTAATTAAGCAGAGGCTATTGCCCTACGAGGTTTTTTTCCAGTGGTAAAATTAAAAAAAATTCCATATGGATCAAATATTGTAGAACACACTTTATAAGAGGATTCGACAAAATGTAAATTTGTAATTGATCACAAAGAACCAAGAAATTACAAACCTAATTGAGATTAAGTATTTCAAGGTATTTATTTTATATTGGGTGCCAAATTAAACATACTTACTCTACAAACAAATAAAATACTGCGGTAATTGTATAAAAGACTGGATTTGTGTGTCCGTTATTTCTGAACGTACACACAAGAGACACATCAGCTGTTGGTTTTGCGGTCTACATGCCGCGTTAATCGCATCCGTACAACGTGGGAGAAAACAATACATTTTAGGGGAAGAAATGTCGCCTAAGTGCTACTTAATCCCTCTCATTGTCGATAATATGCTACACCCCATTAGTAATTAGCCTCCGATGGGGAAGTTAAGTAGCAAATTACATGTTTTCTTTCAAAGAGGCGATAGTTTTTTCGGTGTTGCTTTTTACATCCACGATTTAGCATTATAATGAATTTTTATTTTACCAATTTTTTTAAAAAAATATCTGCTGTGACGCTATACATCAAACTGTATTATTGACGTAAAGGTGTAAGGATGGAGGAAGTTTTGTAAACTAAAGTTTTTAAATGGCCCCACAGAAACAAATCAAGGGGTGTTAGATCTGGAGATCTTGCCGGCCATTCTATAAAACCTCTCCTGCCAATCCAATGTCTTGGAAATCGTTCGTCTAGCCATTGTCTTACAGCTAGTGAGATATGTGGTGTAGCTTCGTCCTGTCAAAGGTATGTATTCTGTTCATCAAGCACCATATTTCCATTTTCCTAAAATTGCCTTTCTGGTGACTAAATAATGAGTAGATCAATTTCATTTTCTAATAATTGTAGGTACAATTTTCCCGTTAGGTTTTGGTCAATAAAAATTGGTCCAATTATCTTATTTCCTAGAATACCATCTCATACATTGATCTTCGCTGTCGAAATACGCGAGGATTTTCATCATCACAGTATCTACAATTATATTTGTTAACAAAGCCATTTAAATAAAACGTTAATTCATTACTAAAACAAAAATTTCCAACCAAATTTGCGTCTTCTTGTATTTTTTGGGACATTTTTTCACAAAATTTAATTCTGCGGTAATAGTTATCTTTACTAAGCTAAATTTGTATTTTATAAGGAAAAAACTTAGGCAATGTTAACACTATGTGTATGGAACCAACAGGAATATTTGTAAGTTTCGATACTTTTTTAATGGAATGGTAGGAACTATAGCAAAATGACCCTGTACTTCAAAATTTGTAGCTTCGACGGGAACTCTGGGATTATTATTATTTTATTGCAAACGGATCCAGTTTCTCCAAATTACCGTTACTAATGTTGCTATCATTATAGTTAATTTTGCCAATATCAATAAATCGCAAATATTCACAAGTTTTAAGTTGGTCAAGAGGATGTTTCTGTTGTAATTTTGGTTATAATAAGATATTTTGGTTGTGTTATATTTCTTAGAGGTTTAAATTGCAATAGTAAAAGGCTTATAAAATTCATTTTTATCGAGGAAAAAAAATATATCCCATTTATTAAACTTACAGCTCGAAAGTTGTCAACATAAACCGTGGGGAAGTTGCCGTGTTGCTGCTTCATTGGTCTTTTCAGGGGTTGTAATTCGCCTGAAATTGCCGACCATCTCTTCCCGTCATCGCGAATCACATCACAACAAGAAACGTGATGTGCAAACACTCCAAACGCCACCTAAAGACTACAAATTGGCTTTTCGACGTATTTATAATCTGAAAGCAAAGAAAAATTGCGAATTTGATACGGAATTTATCATCAAAAAAGGAAACCGAAATTAATGAATAGTGTTTTGTTATTACGATTTAATTAATGTTTTTAAATTATTTTTTTATGTACGAGGATAGTTCACAAATTGTTGTCTCTAACTTAGTTGGCGTTAAATAATAAATGCAAATAAAGTGTCAGGCAAAAGCTTCTGTGCCAATTAACATCAGCGCATCAGTTTGTATATGTTAAATATTAAATTTTTTCCATTGAGGTGTGCGTGATTTTATAAAAATGGACAAAATTGAGATTAGAGGTGCGATTAAGTACCTCTGTAAAAAGGGGTTATCACCGCAAGAAATTTATAAAAACATGTTAGAAGTAGTGGGTAACTCTGCCCCTTCGTACCAGGTAAACAACCACTACCATATAAAAATGTAGGAACCAACACACCTCTATGCACAGCCAGACGTGCCTTTTTTGACACTTTCTGGTTGTTCATAAAGCTATACAGTGGCTCATTCATTTGTTTTCCTACCAACACCCTTCGCTCAATGTCACTGTCATACTTTCCATCCCTCGTAAACTTTGCACTCAAGCACACAAATTCATTTACTTGTTCCACTCTTTCTCCCTCAATCAAAACTACACAATTTGTCATGCTTTCTTTTTTTTTAAAAACCGTTACTTTCGTTTTGCTTACATTTATTTTTTATTTTTATGCGACACATATGTACTTTAATTCATGTATCTCTTAAACTAATGTACAGAGTGGCCGAAAAGTCGCTTTTCGGAAATAACATTTGTTTATTCGCACCGTATGGTCAAAAAGTGGCAACAGCTCTTGGGGGTAAGTAAGCATTCCGATCAACGGGCACAGGTAGGTCATGCTCGCTCATTAGTATTAGACTGATTCAGATTGATTGCTAACCAGGGTTGGGATTATTAAACTGTCAGTTTGTACTAAATCTTAGAAGAAAAATGTAATAGAATGTAATAGATTCTAAAAATGCGCGGTAAATTTGAATCCACACAAACCTTCAAAAAGAAAAGTATGCAAGCATAAAACTAGTATTTGTTCCCGTTATGAAACAGCACGGCTTTAAGGCTCTTGGATTAAATGTCTATAAACAAGCGCTATTTACTCGAGTAAAAGGTGATTCATATAGCATCAGACAGACCGGTCACAATGTTGCAGAAGCAGAGCACATCTTGCCAGAGAAAGAAGTCGGTGACGCTTTCTCTGAACTGTGACTTTCATTCAACAAGATCCACTTCTTGAGTCTAGATGTCATAAGTTGACCATTGCCATTGACCCCCGCTCTTGTCTTGATAAATTCTCTACACACTCAGCAGAATACATATGCTGGGTGCAAACAACCTCTTAATGCCATATTTATCAAATATTTTAATTCATAAAATATTAAATTATTTACTGTTCTCCTACTCAGAAATAATGTGAACAAAAATAATGGTTTAAATCAGCTGTATAAACTTTCATCTAAGCACGAAAAACTGATCAACATTATTAGAGAAATAGGACTGGAACAACGAGACCTCAGAATAATAGCCAACCTTTACTGGAACCAAAATGCTTACATAAGAATCGATAACACCGCATCCGACGAGATCAAAATCCTGAGAGGCGTTCGTCAAGGATGCATTTTATCGCCACTGTTATTCAATTTGTAATGAGTAAGACAAAGTGGCTAGCAGTTAGCAAATCAAACAACGTAAACGGACACCTGGCAATTAACGGTCAACGAATTGAGCGAGTAGAAACTTTTAAATATCTTGGGTGTCAACTAAATGAGAAGTGGGACGGCACGCAGGAGATTCGTGCCAGAATAAAACAAGCTCGTGCTTCGTTCCTGAAAATGCGTAAGGTACTTTGCAGCAGAAATTTAAGCTTGCCTCTGCGCGTTCAGTATACTGTTTTATGGATTGGAAGCTTGTACTTTGACAGATGCGATGTGCAAAAAATTGGAGGTCTTTGAAATGTGGATGTACAGAGGGCTATTAAGAATCTCCTGGGTAGAAAGAGGGCGTAACACCGAGGTACTTTAACGCCTCGACAAGCAGCTGGAAGTTTTGTTTACACTAGAAAAGCACAAACTGGAGTATTTTGCTCACATCTTAAGGAATGACAAGTATCGACTTTTAAACCTTATTATAAAAGGAAAGATCGAAGGACGAAGAGGCCCGGGTAGAAGAAAGATATCCTGGCTAAAAAACTTAAGACAATGGTATGGAGTGAGCACTACCACATTGTTCCGCCGAGCTGTAGACAAGGTTCAGATAGCGCTGATGATTGCCAACGTCCAAAGAGGACAGGGCACCTAAAGAAGAAGAAGAAGATATACTTTCATACCTCTATAGATACTACTGGATAGTCTCAGTAAGTGCCGGACAGTTCTAAAACATTCTAAAAAGTTATAGAAAATTTTGGTCGATGGCAGAAAGTTCTTGACAGTTCAAAAATGTTTTGAAACTCGAGTCAGCATTGACTGTGAATCGAGGATGTTCTCAAAAAATACGTGCATATTAAAATATTGTTATCCAGACCACAAAACAAAGTTTTGCTGTAATAATATCTATTTCCTACTCACACAAGTAATTGGGAAAACAAAAATTTTACTCGGGAACAAAAAAATATATTAAAATTTGTTACGCGGTGTAATCTGTAACATGTAAATGTGATTTTCCCACGAAGCCCCAGTGTCAGCGGGTTGTGGCCACTTAAAAAATTTGAATTTAATTCTACCGGATTGAGAGACTTGCATAAGAGCAGCAATAATAATCATTAAAGGGGTTAGTCACGCACTCTCAAAATCTAAACAGTATCGAATCGAATGATTTTGCAACACGCTTTGTAAAGCACTTTATCGTGCCGACCGATCGACGATAACACGAGCTCGAAATGTTTCAAAAATGTTTCATGAAGTACTGCTCGCAGCCGGCAGGAGACCCTCGACGCACGTGAGTCCTTGATTTATGAGCCGTGCACCCCGAAGTGTCTTTTATTGGGATTAATAGTCAAATTGGTGCTCGACGTAAGCCGGAGTCAAGTGACTGACGATTTAAATTATAGCGAGCACTTTGTGTATTGTATGAATACTTTCATTACTCGAGTAATCTCTTTGCAATAATTATACCAGTTGCCGAACATCTATTATGCTACAGTTTCTCGAATGTTAAACTTTCAATGTTAAAAAAAAATGTGAAGTTCTTTTTCCTTTTTGTAACTTTTTACAAAAAAAAATCAAAATTAATGTTGTAACAAATCCGGTCCTGTCAGCAACCGAGAAATCGACCGCGTCGAGGGTCCGTATTCGACCGCTTTGCTTTGTTGGCCGCCGAAGGGGTCCGAAAAGGTCGAGCAACCATCTCGAAGTCACGTCAAACTTTGGAGAAGCAGGTGGAATGATCTAGAATCGTGATATGGAGATATAAAAGGGGAAACGATCATAACAAGAGACAGTATCGGCTATTTGTTTATGAATTAATAAAGGTAAATAGTTATATAGAGTTGTAAAAGTTGTATAGTTAAGTGAATATCTAAGTGGTTGATAAAAATAGAATTTATTGTATTGAAATAAACATTGTTTTGTTATTGGTTCGAGAGTTTTAATCGCCGAACCCAAGATAGAACTAAGAAAATATGTAATAATATTAACAGTTATAGATGGGTCATTTTAAGTCAAATAGACCAATGATTAAGATGGATCCCTTTCCATTTTTTCTTTTAATAACTTTAATGTTTTTTGTAATCTGTTAGGTGCATAAACATTAGGCAATAGTACATGGTTTACCGGGTAAGAAGAGACAAACATTCCTGGACGACTGTGAAGATTGCTAAGTCGAGGCACAAGCCGAGACTTAGCAACACAGAGTCCAGGAATGTGGCTTTTCCTACTAGGTAAACATACTATTTTTCCGCAAATCGTTTGAAATTCGACGGATATTAATTAATTTTGAAAAAATCGCGAATAATTTTATTCATAAATAAATGGTGCTTTGAAATTCGTAATAAAATTGGTTGTGTTACTATGGAAACGAATTAATGTTGAATTGTCAAACTTGACGCATATAAATTTATTTGCTGGTGTTTTGGAAAACAAAACAATGTAAAATAATAAGTAATGATGAATTTTTCATTTCTGGGATTCCTCCAGAGCTGGTTGAGGCAGTAAATACTGCTTCATTAGAATTATTACAAAGAAATCAAGAGAAAAGTACGAATATGCATATAAACGTTTTATGGACTATCGCAAGAGTAAAAACACGAGTTCTTTCTCGGAAAATGTTGTAATAGCATACTTCCTAGATCTTTTAAAGATGAAATCTTCAACATTTGGGCCAATTATTCAACGTTGAAGTCAACCCTTGGAATTAAACACAATGTAGATATATCTACATATTTAAAACTTCGTTCTTTATTGAAACGGCATACTCAAGGTTATAGAGCAAAGAAATCGAAAAATTTATTCAAAAAGCTCCAGATAAAGAAAATTTATTGATTAAGATAATTAACAGGGTTTTAATTTTTATTTAGATTACACATTTTTTTTTTTTTTGGGTGGCTTTATTATTTGGTATTTCTGGGGCCTGTAGAATGGATGAGTTAGTCTGAATGACTCTTCACGATGTAGAAGACCTAAAATCTAAGCTTTTCATTAGCATACCAACAAACCAAGATCATTGGCAGTTAATCAGATGTACTTGAATCTTTATCGAAAGTATGTTTCGTTAAGTTTAGAAAATATGAACAGTGACCGATTTTTTTTTAAATATCAAACTGGAAAGGGTTGTAGACAAGTAGTAGGAATACATCAATTTAGAAAAATGCCTAAAATAGTTGCTATTTATTTGAACTTGGAAAATCCGACAGAATATACTGGTCACGTTGAAGTCAACCCTTGGAATTTAACACAATGTAGATATATCTACATATTTAAAACTTCGTTCTTTATTGAAACGGCATACTCAAGGTTATAGAGCAAAGAAATCGAAAAATTTATTCAAAAAGCTACAGATAAAGAAAATTTATTGATTAAGATAATTAACAGGGTTTTAATTTTTATTTAGATTACACATTTATTTTTTTTTTGGGTGGCTTTATTATTTGGTATTTCTGGGGCCTGTAGAATGGATGAGTTAGTCTGAATGACTCTTCACGATGTAGAAGACCTAAAATCTAAGCTTTTCATAAGCATACCAACAAACCAAGATCATTTGCAGTTAATCAGATGTACTTGAATCTTTATCGAAAGTATGTTTCGTTAAGTTTAGAAAATATGAACAGTGACCGATTTTTTTTCAAATATCAAACTGGAAAGGGTTGTAGACAAGTAGTAGGAATACATCAATTTAAAAAAATGCCTAAAATAGTTGCTATATATTTGAACTTGGAAAATCCGACAGAATATACTGGTCACTGCTTTCGTCGGTCTTCTTCAACAATATTAGTTATTGCTGGTGACGACATAACTAGTTTAAAGAGGCATGGTGGATGGAAATCATCAAACTTTGCTGTTAGATATATCGAAAAATCTCTTAACAATAAGGTTGAGATGGCAAATAAAATTTTCACAGTATAAAGATTCAACAAAATAACCCTACTACCTCGCATGTTGTCCAAAATGTTTCTTATAGTACTAATAATGTTCCTCCAGTTTTCAATAATTGTACTAGCTGTCAAATAACTGTAAATATATCAAACTAATTTTAAAATGTAATCTGCAATGCATTGAGCTTTTTAAAATATAAATTAATTCCTTATAAACAACGTGTTTTCCATCATTTATGTAGAACACTAGCAACTGTAAGGAATTATCATTTCCTTACAGTAAGGAAATAAATATTTCCTAACAATTAGGAAATCTTGACTTTTTCTTTAAGAAATTTTCTCTGGAATGTCAAAATTTCCTAGCGATTTGCGGAAAAGTTTATTTTTATTGGCCAATGCTTTAACCACTATCGTATAATTTTCACTATTTTGTATTTGAACTTTTACTTGGTCCTTGAGAAGTGTTCGAGCTGTAAATTTATTGGGAGCTACATAGACGTCAGTAGGTGTTAGTGAAGGTTGTTGGGGACGGTGCGTTATTAGCACGTGTGCGGAACCTCTATGGGATTTCTTTCATATCTGGCTGTATTTGGGCCATCTTAATTGGATTTTGAAGAAAAACCATTTGATTTTCAACTTGACCATTTTGTCTTGCCATTGTTGTGGATATTGTTGAAGTTGGTGTCAAGTTGAATAGCCGTTATCGGGATTTGTTTGAGGGAAGCCATTGTTCGTTAACCAGTGCCACCCCCATAATCTAACCAGCCCCCGGAGTAGTCCAGGAGTAGCACCGGAGTAGGCCACAGGAGTGGGCCACAGGAGTACATGTGAATTCGTTTACCCAAAGGTTATCAGTGATTTGTTTTTAAATATATAATGCCTTGTCTCGTTCGACACCACCAGTAAGTCTTGTTTCAGTTTATAAGTATAGTACATTGTGAATTCGTATATCCAAAGGTTATAAGTGATTTATTTTTAAATATATAACGCAGTGACTCATGCTGACACCACTATTAAGTTCTGTTTTGTTTATTATTATAGTACATTGTTGGAAACTATTTATTGCATTAGATAATATGCCAAAACTATTGGATTAAAATAACCTTCTCAATAATTCTTTATGTCCAAGTAAAAACATATTTTCTTTCTACTTATTTGTAAATATCCTACAATCTTGATATTTTAAAGGACAACCATTGTAAAGGTATTTTTAAATGAACTTGATTGTTTTGGCAGTAAAAATCTTTATGTAATGGGTTAACTGATATATATGTCTTACTTTTTGTTGTAACTTGGTAAAGACTGTTACTCTTACTTCTGTTCTGGTTATTATATAAAGCTGTAAATTTTACATTTTTGGTTTGTTCTAGCAAGAAAATTTTACCATAGCTGTTAACTTTGACTATATTTGTTATGATGTTGCTATTGAACTGTGTACCTTAATTATCTATTGTTTGAGTAAAGTATCCAACATATTTTTGCTATAATTTCACCATAATCATAGTTGTTTATCTTGTAGCCCTGCTAGTGCCTATAAGATCTAGGGGTTTCCGGCTTATACCGTCAAGCCGGTGGCGCAGCTCACTTTTATATTTTCTTCTTTTACCCTCTACGGCTGAGCTCGGGCATAATTTGCCAGTAGAGAAACCGCTAGCAGAGTACTCGTTAGAGAACGAAAAAGACGTGGCAGTATTTGTCAGCTAAATATATTTCATAAATGTCATTTTTATATTCATTGGTAATTTTCAAAATTTCGAATATTTTGTGTCTTAAAAATTAATTGTTTTGTTTGAAATTTAAATTATTTTAATATACCAAATCTTTTATGATATTTTGTTGGCCATTAAAGCGTGAATGATACCCAACTGAATGGTAAATTGTGTCGGGAGGTCGGTAGCGATCTTTTTCTACCTTAGGGTAACTTGGATCTACTGTTATTTTTCACTTGTGAATGTACGCAACGTTGTTATGTACAAACTTTGAAAACCGAATTATTATTGTACCTTTATATTTTTTTATTAAAGATTGATGTTATTAAATACATTTTTTTAACAAATACAATACGTTATCCGTTACTATTTGACTATCTGGCAGCGTATAAATGATTAAAAAAGCACCTAATAAAATATTTAAGATTTCAACCTGGCAACAATGCCGTCATTTTAACGCCAACTTTTTTTTGTTACCAGTGTATTAATATAAATATTTCTCAGCTAGGTCTACAGACCTACAGACCCTTATGGAGTGAACATGTTTTATAGTTCATTACATACAATTAGTAACTATTTCGTTTCTTCTTAAAATAAAAAATATTGTGTTTTTACCGAAGCTCATCTAGTTTATATTAAGAATGAAACAGCAGCTTTTTTGTAATGCGAAGAGAATAACACGACCTTTGATGTGCACTTGTGCAATTTAGATGTAAAATCGCTTCATTTGCCATAGCATAAATAATTCGTAGACGATTTGCTCGGCCACTAAAAGGGCCGAAGGGTCTCTTCTCTATTGGATTCGCTTGCAGCCTTTGCACTTCCATCACGTATCAGCTCACTTTACTCCATTTACTAACTTCTGATGCGATCTATCGGCGTTCAGTCTGACCTGACTCGAACTTCCAGTTCGGTAAATTGATGCACGAAACCAGAGAACAGACTCGACTGCGATATTTCGTTTGGTATTTGATTTAAGATGGCAACAACTACATTTTAAACGATAAAATTACATAAAAAGACAATAAAAGCTGTCATGTTTTATTTGAAAAACTTTGTTGTTCATTTGAAGAGTTAATACGAAAGGAAGTTTTAAAACATAAATAATAATAATATTTTAAAACAATACGTGACATAAATAAACGAGGTCTGACAATAACATTGTAAGACTTGTAGACAACCTTTTTTTTATTTTATTTCTAAATAGTGCAATTGTAACAAAGCTCTACAAAGCCCAGATTAGATCATCGCTGGAGTACTGCTCTCATAACTGGAGCTCCGCAACCAAGCATACTCTTCGGCTTTTGGATCCGATCCGGAGAAGAACTCTTTTATACAGGTATGGAAAAATTGTCACGTGCCTATTTTTTTCCCATCTACCGTTTCATTATTAATTGTGTCTCTGATAGTCTGGTGCTCGTAAATAGTTTTGCATATCGTATTTTGTTCGTTGTAAATAGTGTTGCATACCTAGTGGGGATAGGATTTAATTATTAATGGCTGTGACGTTTTTGTTAATTGGAGTGGGAGTCTTTGTATTAGATTTCACCTTGATTTTTGGCCTCGATTGTCGTGTGTTGTCAGCTATATTATTGTTTGGTTTGCTTCTCTGTGTGGATGGGCTGGCTATCAACACGGACGAGCGCGATTATGAGTTGGGAACATAGATTTGCAAAGGTTGGCTGACGCGGGACCCGTGTCATTTTTCTGATATCCGGCCTGGGAGTGAGGAGTGGACGAGAGTCGCTTGGTGTCAGTCGTGGAGGTCGGGTGAGAGTTTTTGGAACGATTTGATATTAACACGTGAGCAGAACTTCTACGGTTTTTTCTTTCATATCTGGCTGTATTTGGGCCATCTTAATTGGATTTTGAAGCAAAACCATTTAATTTTTAACTTGACCATTCTGTCGTGTCTTTGTGGTGGATATTTTGGTTATTGGGGTCGAGTTAAAATAACCGCGTGCGGGATTTGATGGAGTGAAGCCATTGTTAAGTAGCAGGTACTGTTCCATAATTCAAACCGGCCAGGAGTAGGCCACAGGATTCGTGAATTCGTATATCCAAAGGTTACAAGTGATTTATTTTAGTATATTTAAACGACTTGACTTATTTTTGACACCGCGATTAAGTTTGGTTTTAATTTATTAATATGGTACACTGTTGAAAACTATTTATCGCATTGGATAATATGCCCAGTCTGAACTTTGATTAAAGTAATATTTTCAATAGTTCTTTGTGTCCAAGTAAAAACGTGTATTCATACTTATTTGTAAATATCCTACAATATTGCTATTTTGAAGGACAGCCATCGTAAAAAGAATTATTTTTAAAATAAGCTCGATTGTTTTAACAGTGTGAATCTTTAAAAATACTACTTGGTGTTTCTGTTTCTTGGATCATCGATGTAACAGTGGCGTCTCAATGAAGTTTTCAATTCGTTACATAGTATTGAGTTTAATTTTATCAACTTATCAGTTATTATGTGCTTTATCTAAATGTTTTCAATAGTTTAAAAGTAACAAATTATTTTTCATTAAATTTGTACCTGCTCCAAGTTGAATCTGAATTTATACATTACTGAATATACTTTATGTAGTTATTGTGAGGGTTTCAAATTATTATTTTTGTTGCAAGTCCATTTATTTTGTATTTTTTTTTTATTAATCTTTTGCTATCAGGAATTCTATATAAAACCAATTATTTTTGAAATTTTAAATATTGTGAACATTTTTTTTTGTTGTTTTTTAATTCTCTTTTGTACATCATTAGGTTTTTTATTATTGTCGGAAAGATTGTTATAATTAATTTAAATATTATTTTAAGAAAAGTGTATTAAATTCCTTTAATCCACTTTACAAAAATACAGAATTTGTTGTAAAAAATCAGAACATCGTTTTTTTTACTTAATTAATATATTGCAGTAATTGTAAATATAGTTTTATTTATCTAGTTCACCATAATTGTCTGTTGTTTATCGTGTGGCTCTGCTAGTGCCTACTAGACCTAGGGGTTTCCGGCTTGTACCGTCTAAGTCGGTGGCGCGGCTCACTTTTATATTTTTTTCTTCTACCCTCTACGGCTGAGCTCGGGCATAATTTGCCAGTAGAGAGACCACTGGCAGAGTAATCTTTAGAGAACGAAAAAGACGTGGCAAAATATTTGCGGCACATATACATTTTTAAGCAACTGAGCCAGTCGACCAGCACAAAATATAATAAATTAGAGGTTACCCGTGCGAATACTTCGCACCAATAGCGATCAGTTACGTAATATAATAAAGTAAAAACAAATTATATTTTCAGATTATTTCTCTTTTGTTTTTGTAAGTAGTGATGCTAGCAACTTTGGTAATACGTATACTAACACACCACTGAATGTTTCTAACTGCACAATTACTCGTGAGATTATTGATAAAAAAATTGAAAATTTACCCAATAAAGGTCCTGGGCCAGATGAATTACCTACTGATTTTATTAAAAATTGTAAGGAATCGCTAATAGAGCCATTACTTTTGCTATTTAATAAATCTCTCAGTTCAGGTCAATTTCCTGATACATGGAAAACAGCCTTTATTACACCAATTCATAAATCTGGAAGCAAGAATAGAGTTGAAAATTATAGACCTATTTCTAAATTAAACATCTTTAGTAAGGTGTTTGAAAGTATCATTTTTGATTTTCTTTATCATGACGTAAAAAACCTACTTAACATTGAACAGTATGGCTTCATGAAAAAACGTTCGGTAGATACAAATTTATTCCTATACGTTGAATACATACTTAAAAGTTTAAATGATAGGCATAACGTTGATTCTGTGTATACTGATTTCAGTAAGGCCTTCGACAAAATAGATTATTCCGTCCTTGTCTCAAAACTTTCTGAAGTCGGTATACATGGTAATTTATTAAGATGATTCGACTCATATGTCAGAAATAGGTCACAACAAGTAATTTTAGGTGCTCTTAAATCTAAGGCTGTGGTAACTACTTCAGGAGTACCTCAGTGGTCCCATTTAGGTCCTTTACTTTTAAATTTATATATAAATTACATCTCCAGTTGCTTTCAATGCTAAGTTGGTTATGTATGCCGATGATTTGAAAATATATCACTCAATTTCATGTGCTTACGACAGAGTTCGATTGCAAGAAGACAATTTATCTGACTACTGTGTGAGAAATAATTTGTTTTTTAATATCTCAAAGTGTAATTACATACAATTTTCTCGTTGTAATTCAGACTTTAACCACAACACATATGTAATTTCTAATAGCGTATTACACGCTGTAGAAGTTAGGGATCTTGGTATTCTTTTAGACTCTAAATTACTTTTCGATCGGCATATTTGTAATATAACTAGAAAAGCTAATCAGCAGTTGAGCTTCATATACAGAACATGTTTCGAACTTAAAAATCCTCTTACCGTACTCTTACCCGCGTTATTCGGTCTATATTTCAAAATTAGAAACAGTCCAGAACAAGTTTATTTCATATTGTAAAAGAAAATTTTATCCCGATGAGGATAGGCAAAAGTATTCGTTTTAATTTAAAGATAATTTCACTAGAGCATGGTAGGCAAATTGCGGATGTACTGTTTATTCACAAAATCCTCGATAACAATATAGATTGCCTTGAACTTACAAACTTCGTATTCCCAGCCACTCAACTAGAAACAATTATACCTTTATCACACATCAAGCACTCACCAATTATTTTCTAAATTCTCCTGCTCACAGAATAACAAATTCTTATAATAAATTGTCCAGTATTGTTGAAATTGATATTTTTTACCGCAGTGCAGATTTGATTAAAAAACTACTGAAAGACTATTTTTTGCAAATTTAATTTTGTTTTATTACCTACTCATGTTCTCTCTTTTTTTGTATACTTGTATTTACTTTTATTTAATGTAGTTTTATGATTATATTTATATTTTCTTTTTTACCTAATTTGTAAAATTATGTGTAACTATTAGTGGATACTTTTATGGGTTTGTCCTGTTTGTATCCCAAATAAATAAAAAAAAATAAATGTAAATATTTATTAATTTAAAATATTTTAATTTACAAAATAGTAAAGAAATCAGTCTTATATTAACATTATTATCCTAGAGGGTACCCTCGACTTAGTCTGCGTAAGATTAGTACTTCGTGTAGCTCATTTTCTTCCACAAGGAATTCATCCATCTATCTTTATACCAACATTTTATACTCATTCGTGCTACGCACTCGTTTATAACTTACACACTTATATATTAATGATGCCCTTATCCCATTTATATGGTTAATAACTCATTCGTTTATCATGGAAAATGGTGATAGTGAATTATCAAACGCACCTCCTGATGTAGCAGAAAGTGCAAAAAATTTAAATCTCCTACCAGAGAAATCGAGAGCAAAATATAAATTTCAATACAATAGATTCAGTTCCTGGTGTCAATCGACAAAAGTCAATAAGTATTCAAAAAATGGCTCGCTTATTTTGGAGAAAAATCAAAAACTTCGAAGTCATCAACTCTTTGGTCCATATATTCGATGATACGAACATGCTTGAATGTTAAAAATAACATCGAAATCAATAAGTATCCTAAACTCATCGCATTTCTCAAAAAACAAACCGTTGGATACAAAGCAAAAAAATCCAAAACATTTACCACTGAAGATATTCACAAATTTCTACGAGAAGCTACCGATGAAGAATATCTACTAAAAAAAGTAATTTCAATTATACTTTACACTCTCTGTAGTTTGATAAGCAGTTAGAATAGTTTCTTGGTTGAATAATACCGGAAAACTCTTGATTACTAGAGCAGTCATATTAGCCTAGGGATCTGAAGCGCAGGCATCTCAAACTGTTCGCTTGGGTTCAACTCCGACCGGGGCCACTTTTTATTTTCCCTTCTATTTCGTTAGAAATATGAATTATTGGATTGATAACAATTTGAATAGCTTATAAATTTTGGATAACTATTGACTGTTAATTTTTTTATGGGTAATTCTAATTATGGGTATTGCTGGTGCCTGCAGACGCGATGAATTGGTGAAAATGAAGATCGGTAACATAGAAGATAAAGATTCTATTTTAATAGTCCAAATTCCAGATTCGAAAACGAGAAGTGGTTTTAAGTGTTTTTAAAATTGTTAGTCATAAAGAAGAAAATTCAGTTGATTATCTATCAATTCGTAAAAAATACATTACTATCAGACAATTTTGTCAAAATAACAATAATACTCCCCAACGCCTATTTTTACGTTATTAAAAAGGTAGATGTACGAAACAAGTTACGGGTATGAATACAATCGGGAAAATTCCCAGTGAAATTGTTAAATATTTGGAATTACCAGAGCATACTTTATATACAGGACACTGTTTTCGACGAATATCTGCTACTTTATTGGTGAATGGTGGAGGAGAACTAATACAACTAAAGAAACATGGTGGATGAAAAAGTAGTAATGTCGCAGAAGGTTATATAGACGAATCAATCAAAAATAAGATTGAAACCACCAAAAAAATATTTTTAAAACCGCATGTATCCACGTATCTCGTTCCATAGATTTCCAATATTCGGAAAAATTTATGTTGGACCATCAGGTTCGGGAATAAATATCAAAAATTGTCATAATAGCACATTTAATTTTAATAAAGTGAATAATAAACTGAAGTAATTATTTTCAAGAATATTATAAAATGATATAATTAAAATATAAGTACTATTATGTATTTACTTATTTAAAATATAGTAATTAGTGTTTTTTTTATGTCTAAAAACTGCATTTGTAGAAAAAATCCTGTGTGTATTTCGAGCACAAATAGCTATTATTTTCAAAATATCGATACGGTTTTTAGTTCTTCTGTGGGTTCGGCGATTAAAACTCTCGATCCAATAACCAAACAATGTTTATTTCAATACAATAAATTCTATTTTCATTAACCACTTAGATATACAACTTTTACAACTCTATATAACTATTTACATTTAATAATTCGTAAACACATAAGCTAATACTGATTCTTGTTATGATCGTTTCCCCTTTTATATTTCCGATATCACAGTTCCAGATCTTTCTACCTGCTTCTCCATTATTCGACGCGGATTAAAGAGGTTGCGCGACTTTCCTAGGCCCCGTCGGCGGTTACAAAGGAAAGCGGTCGAATACGGACCCTCGACGCTGTAGATTTCTTGGTTGCTGACAGGACCGGATTTGCAACAATATATTAATACACACTTGACACTGACAAAGAAACTTAAAACTGACATGTGTCCATTTAATTTAGTTTATTGCCAATTTGAAATTGAGTAATGCCAGTTAGAAATTTATGTAGCTAATTTGATTTTAACTATTGTCATTTTGATTCTGATTGCTGCCAACATCCATACATACGTACTCACAAACTTTTGCGTATATACTAGTAACAGGTTCACACAATATCTTTGTAAATCATAGCGTATGTGTTGTTCTGATGTATAAGCTACATTATTGTAGTTACATTAAAATCCATTCGGAAGTATTTGCGTGAAAGAGTAACAAACATCCATACATAATACATACTCACAAACTTTCGCGTTTATAATAGTAGTAGGATAGTAGGATAGTAAGAATAGTAGGATATTCGCGATAAATAATCAAGTTATTACCTACACCACTTTAATTTGAATTGTCCCCACTTCGGCGACATGAGTTTGCGCCGTAACCAGTCTGTATAGAAATATTAGTGACTGTGTGTACGGCTGATTTTTCAGGAAAGAGACTACGACGTGTGCAAGGGATCACAGAATTTCTCTTCTAAACTTTATACACAACACTGTAACTTAAGTGCACAGCTAATGGCTGACAGTACCGACCTCTTAGAAAATTGATTGACGTCTATCTGACGGCCATCTATAACCGCGCGCTCATTCTTCAAATCAAATAGCGCCTGTTTCTGCGACTTCCTGTTATGTTACTGTTACACATTTCACGAAATCACTCCCGCAAATTGCGAGAAAGCGAGAGGAAAGATGTTACACATCAAAAAATTTTGAACAAAACCTGTAGATTTGATTTCACATACAAAATAAACTTACATTTTCGTTGACATGGCACAGGATAGGGATGCGTCTTATCAATTAGGCTGCGTTTGTAACAAATATTTTCAAACAACAGGTGATTTAATGACACCAACGTTTGATTAGTGCACAAACAGCAATTTAGAGTTAGTCGTCCGCATTACCGATAAGATGTTAAGATACGTATCCACATCAAAGGCGTCAAATTTAAATTTTGATCCGTACAAAGGGCCGCTTGGTTAGTAAAGTTATCATCACTCCATAAGATAAAATGAAATTGGGATTCTATCCACATGTTCGTGATATGTTCGACTCGATAAGATGATTGAACCAGAGACGGGATAGAGAATCGCTAGTACATTGTTATTCATGGATTGGGACTCTCTTACTCGCAGTCTTCTACCCGGTAAACATATCCGGTTACGTAGGGGGTTTGGTTAACCCTTATACAACGTATAAATCGGGGTGGAGATATGGAAATATTTTTCGGGAGAGACATGGAAACGTCGATATTGAAATACTGGTTTGATTTTGGCATATAATATACTTTTTTAGATCGTTTACGCATTATAAAAATCCGACCTATTATCGGAAAAAATATTTATATCCAAGAACGAATTTAAGGGTGGTTTTAAGGGTTAAAACTTTCTCCTTCCCTAAACAAAACGCGGTTGTCTTAAGCATTATAAAAATCATATTTATCATATTTTTGGGGTTAAAACTTTTCCACTAACGAAACAAAGCACGGCTGTTTAATACCTAGCAAAGAGACACATACAGGGTATTTCTAAATTTATGAGAAATTGCCCGTATGAAATTATGATAGATCCTTTCTGTAAAAAAATTTTCTCAGCCCACCACCTTCCAAAATACCACCCCTAAAAGGTGGTGAGTAAAATTAAGTTTTTATTTTTTTTCTCAAATTTAAGAAAAGATAGAAACTTGAAATTTTGTAATTTTCGTGCACTCGTAGAGGACTAACCGCCGGTATTTGTTTAACATTCCTGTTACATTATAAGGGGGTGAAATAAGCATCGCTTGTCTTATTTAATATCAAATTTTTTTTCGGGATTTAGTTCTGTAAAATTTTAGTTTTGAGAAATTGCCCGTATGAAATTATGATAGATCCTTTCTGAAAAAATTTCCTCAGCCCACCACCTTCCGAGATACCAACCCTAAAAGGTGGTGAGTAAAATTAAGTTTTTATTTTTTTTCTCAAATTAAAGTAAAGATATAAACTTGAAATTTTGTCATTTTCGTGCACTCGTAGAGGACTAACCACCGGTATTTGTTTAACATTCCTGTTACATTATAAGGGGTGAAATTAGCATCGCTTACCTTATTTAATATCAAATATTTTTTTCGGGATTTAGTTCTGTAAAATTTTAGTTTTGAGAAATTGCCCGTATGAAATTATGATAGATCTTTTCTGAAAAAAAAATTTCCTTAGCCCACCACCTTCCGAGATACCAACCCTAAAAGGTGGTGAGTAAAATTAAGTTTTTATTTTTTTTCTCAAATTTAAGTTAAGATAGAAACTTGAAATTTTGTCATTTTCGTGCACTCGTAGAGGACTAACCACCGGTATTTGTTTAACATTCCTGTTACATTATAAGGGGGAAAATAAGCATCGCTTACCTTATTTAATATCAAAAAATTTTTCGGGATTTAGTTCTGTAAAATAAAAATATTACTTAAAATCCTTGTTTATTTAAAAACCTAAAACCAATTAGATTCGGTAAAAAAATAAAATACAATATCCTGATTGATACATTGTTTTAATCACAATGTAATAGCAGGCTGGTGTCACTTTGGCAATTCATTTGAAAAGCGATGGCAGCATCGTTTTCTTGAACACTTCATTCTCCTACATAATGCGCAACAATCATTTTAAATCTTCCTCTCGATTTCCACTAATTTCGTTTCAATATTAAAATAACTTTGCAGCTCAAAACCTTTTGAATAACCCAAGGATGTCAAAACTATTAAAATAACCGATCACACAATTGTCTTGGAATTCCATAAATCAATAAATTCAATTCATCAAGATCATCTTCTTTAACTACAATAATTGCTGGTAAAAATAAAGCCAATAAATTCTGCAGCTTACCCATACTGTGATTTAAGCCGAGCTTATGTATCGATTGACTGTGCATTGAAATATATAAATATGATGTTCACTTATGGTTAAGCTTCGCTTAACTTCTCTTGGATGCACCTGTTCAAACAGCCCTAAAGGTACACGGTCATAGTGACTACAGAATTTTTGTATTTTCCAAATTAGGAGCTTATTATTTTGATATGAGTTCGGTATTTTTTTATAATATAAAACCATTCTTTAATACAGGTTGGCCAACCGAAAACGAATCAAAGCCTTTTGCAGGAACCTCGACAACATTTTAGAAAAACGCTTTGACACGTCGATTTTTGATTAAACGGGGACATTTTTTTCCGGTATTTTTGACTCCACTACTTTTAACCCCAAGCGAGGGTAAGAATTACTCCAAAACTTTTAAATGACATTAAAGATCAAATAAGATGTCTTTTGAAATCTCTGACAATTCTCTTTACAATAGTCTTTAAATTTTACATTTCCTCCCAGTATTTTGAAAAAAATAACATGGTAAATTTTCAATTATTTTAGTTGCTTACTTACTACTTAATTGATTAAATGTTCAGAAAATCCATACCGTGGATTATTTTCAAAAAATATTGCAAATAGTATTTGAAAATAATCCATAGTATGACGAATATTATTTTTAATTTCAACAGGATTGTTGGTCAGTATTTAGACCAACGTTTTTCACGGCATTGGATTGGGAGAAGAGGCAGCATTAAATGGCCTCCACGATCGCCAGATTTATCACCACTCGATTTTTTTTTGTGGGGACATCTGAAAAGTAAAATCTATTAAACACAACCAGCATCGTTGGAAGATTTGCGTCAAAGAATGGTTGACCAGTGCCTTCGAATTACTCCGGTAATTCTTCGGAATTTGCGTGAACGTTGCGAACAAAATCTTTATGTATGGAAGCGGGTGGTTATTAGTTTAAACATTTAATTAATTAAGTAGTAAGTAAGCAACTAAAATACTTGGAAATTTAACATGCAATTTTTATCAAAGTATTGGGAGGAAATGTAAAATTTAAAGACTATTGTAAAGAGAATTTTCTGATATTTTAAAAGACATCTTATTTGACCCACAATGCCATTTAAAAATTTTGGGGTACTTCACTTGGGGTTGAGAGTAGTGGAGTCAAAAATACCGGAAAAGGGTGTCCCCCTTTAATGAAATATCGACTGGTCTGAGAGTTTTTCTAAAATGTTGACGGGGTTCCTGCAAATGGCTCTGTTTCGTTTTCGGTCGACTACCCTGTATAAAAACAATCAAATTTGTGATAAAAATATTAATTTTGATTACAAACTCTATAAAGACAGGAATATAAATCCTAACACGGCAAAATATCGACTTAAGTAAAAAAATTTGGCAGTAATAGGTATTTCGAAGCCATAAATTATGTTTAATTTTAGATTTATTTTTCAAAAAGCGGTTAATATTAATTTTCATCTAAATTAAGACCCCAAAGTGACAAACCCAAGAAACTTAACATGTACAAATGATCAAAAGTAATGGAAAAACCTTTTGTTTGCGGAAAAATTTATAGCCTTAGGTTGGAGTTTACAGTTCTAAAATGAGAACACACATAGAAAAAGTTGAAGGAATCAGTAGCGTCCAGAATTACCGAAAAATTAAATAAATCTCTTTCGAATTAATTAAAAATCCATCCAATAACTTGTTCTTACAATTTTCTTTAATCGAATTAAAACATATCAATAACCAGTACATCATCGTCATAATATAAAACATATATGTACAAAACAAAATGATAAACAATGCTACATTTGTTTTCCATGGAATTCTCCAATAATAATAAACATTTTCACTCATTTTTTGGGGGAAAAATAGCACTTAGGTCCTTCCTTCAACGGAAAAGGGCACTGCGTGCCTAACTAACGTTGAAGTAAGTGAGTTTTAATGGACTCTCTTTTGCTAGGGTTTTCACGTTAAATAGATTGTTTTGTAGTTGGTAATATATTTGAATAAGCTTATTATAAAGAATTTTTATGTTTCGTTTATAAATCTTGTTTAAAACTACTTCATTTGGATCTTCGTGTTTTTCTTGGTCCTTTTATTAACTTCCCAGTGGAAGTTATAGTAATAGGACCGATTTTTCGAATTCCGAATTTTGACGTATCTCCACATTTCAAGGTCCCCTGAGTCGAATACAATAGTTTTTAAGTGGACGTCTATGTGTGTATGTACGTATATGCGTATGTTCGTACGTGTTTGGAATTATTTTTCGTCTCGATTCTCCCGAGAAGAAAAAATGATATCGACGTGAGACCAATTGCATTCGACGCATAATTACGCAACTTAGAACTGATTAGATTTCCAGCAAAGTCAGTAAAGCTGTTTTTTATGGAGAATAAAATACTAAAAAAAAGAATAGTTAACTACCTGAATTTTGCAATTTATAAATTATACTATTTTTAATACAGAATTTTAAGATCTTTTGAATAATATGATTATTGCATGTTTGTATGAAAAATATAGTGACAATATTTCATAAAAAGAGATAGTTTTAGAAAACAAAAATAGAAATTGGAGAATTTTAAACTTGTCAGTATTGAGAGAATAGCATTGAAGACGCTATAACAGGGAAAAATTATTGTTAGTAATAATCAAGCATTGTTTATAACAATTAAATATTGTTATTTACAAATGATTATTGATTATAATATTAAAAAAAATTCAATTGTTACAAACAACTGAAAATAGCTCCCGCTTTTAAAATGATAAGAAAAAGTTTAAAAGAATACGGTTGACATAAACAGAATATTGTTAATGACAATTATAATTTGTTATTAACAATTTAAAATCGTTGTTATAACAATTTTAATAATAATTATAACAACAAAACATATGGTTTTTTTCATTCTTTCCACTGGGAAGTTAGTCGTGTGGACCTCTCGGGTCGCACCCAGACCACTGATATTTGGAATTTGTTGTAACCTGAAATTTAAAAGAGCAAATGTTTCACATAGCTTTTGAAAGCAAAAAAAAGATCAATGTTTGGGAAAAATACATCGAAGAACTTTTTTACGACAATAGACCACCCAGAGAAACGGAGTTAAGTGATTGGTTGACTGGCCCATCAATTACCAAAGAAGGGATTGAAAAAGCTGTCTACAACATAAAAAAACAACAAAGCAGCTGGTCCGGACGAAGTTCTGTCAGATATACTTAAACTTCTGGATGGAAAAGGGGTCGCAGAACTGCATAAAATTTTAAACATCACTTACCACACGGGTCACTACCCTGACAATAGTGAAGCTCTACCTTTATCCCATTACCCAAGAAATCCAATGCAAGTAAATGCGAAGATCATAGACTCATCAGCCTAATAAGTCATAATCTGAAAAATTTTCTAAAAATAATACACCAAAGATTATACAAAAAATGCGAGAGAAGCATAAGTGACTCACAATTTTGCTATGATCAGAGAAAAGACGTGTGTCTATGCTTTTAGACTATGAAAAATCTTTCGATCGACTGTAACGGCAGAAACTAATGCAGCTCCTATGTTAAGGAAAACAAAAACTGACAATTAAGTGGCGCCGTTGAATCTATGCGCATATACAATCGTTGTACCTATGTTCAACCTCATAGGTCTTAATAGGTTAAAATGATCCAAAATAGGTCACATTAAGTAATTAGCATCCCCTGTTTATTAACATTTTTGTAAAAAATAATAGCTGCGGTTTCTATATGTGTTAATTAATTGTAATGTATTTTCTTTTCGTTATTGATACAATGATTATTAGTTATGTAATCGTAATGGGTTATCTCTATTTGTAAATTGTAATTGTAATTATTTGTAAATGGACGTATATAAGTACACATTTTGATATGTGAACGATGTTTGATATTATACCTTCAATATTATATGCTCATATGTTGTGTTTTTTCATGTGTTATTCATAATTTTATATTTATATTGTTATTTAAAATTAATATTTTTAATCACGCACAAGCTGTGACAACAGCTTCAGTGATTATTTTTGTTTATTCTTTAAGTGATTTTTTACATATTGCCAATTTATTGTAAATCATTAATGCTGAATAAACATAATTGTTATTATTATTATAGTGGCATGAGATTTATATCAGGACTAGTGTCTTTTAAATCTTAATTAGTACTTTTAGTTAATAATGTTCGATTTCAAATTTGAAAAAGAGTTAGTGTCTAATGATATTTATTCTGGGAGTCTGGTATGTTTTGAAGAGAACTGGACCGCCACTGAGCAATCACTTTTCAGGATAGGCGGTAGGCGGTGGAGGCCGGAAGATGAATGCGTATATGTATTGTTTCCGGTTTCTGGAAAAGAAACCCTCTTAATTCGCGGGGTTACTTAGCTAACGACTCCCTCTGTGAAAGTCGACGTCGTGTACGATTTGCACAGTACAGGACTTCTAAAAAAAACATATATTTACTTTTTTTTACCAAAATAAACATTTTGTTTTTAAAAACAATTAATAATTTGAATATTTGAATCAAAGCATCATTATTATAAGCTCATTTTTATAAAACCATTACGTGGCGCCTACCTACTAAAGAGTTTATATTATGTAAACATATATTAATTTTGTATTTTAATACAATCGAGCTCCGAGAAAAAATGTTATTTTTTACCTTTAATCTCTTGATAAATCTAGTCCCAAATATTTTGAAAAATTGGTTTAGAATTAAATTTTTAATATAATATGTGTACCTCCTAATTTTTTTGTCAAAATAAATTAAAAGTTTTTACCAAATAAAATAGCATTCGGGGTCGAAAGCTCTGACAATTCTCTTTACAGTAGTATTTAAATTTTACATTTCCTCACAATATTTTTAAAAAAATAACATGTTAAATTTTCAATTATTTTAGTTGCTTACTTACTACTTAATTAATTAAATGTTCAAACTAATGACCGCCCGCTTCCATACAATGATAAGATTTTGTTCAGAACTTTCACGCACATTCCGAAGAATTTCCGGAGTAATTCGACGGCACTCGTCAACGATTCTTTGACGCAAATCTTCCAACGACGCTGGTTGTGTTTAATAGATTTTACTTTTTAGATGTCCCCACAAAAAGAAATCGAAGGGCGATAAATCTGGCGATCGTGGAGGCCATTTAATGCTGCCTCTTCTCCCAATCCAATGCCGTGAAAAACGTTGGTCTAAATACTGACCAACAATCGCCGCATAAAGCGGAGGAGCACCGTCCTTATTTGAAAACAATCCACAGTATGACAAAGATCATTTTTATTTAAAACAGGACGGTGCTCCTTCGCATGGGACAAAAATAATTGGAATTTTAACATGTAATTTTTTTCAAAGTATTGAAAGGAAATGTAAAATTTAAAGACTATTGTAAAGAGAATTATGGTCAGAGCTTTCAAAAAACTTCTTATTTGATCCCCAAAGCTATTTAAAAAATTTGGGATAATTCTTATCCTCTCTTGGGGTTGAAAGTAGTGGAGTTAAAAATACCGGAAAAGAATGTCCCCCTTCAACCAAAAATCGACGGGTCTGAGCGTTTTTCTAAAATGTTGACGAGGTTCCTGCAAATGGCTCTGTTTCGTTTTCGGTTGGCCATCCTGCATAATATAATTTGTATGACGTTAAATGTCAACAAAGTGACTGGTGAGTTAATGTAATAAAGGCGATCAATGGAAAGGTTGAGATGTATGTGTCAAAAAAGGGTTAAGAGTGAGTTTTGTCAAAGGTTTAAAGTTTATCTGACAATTTATTGCTCTAATTTTATTTAAAATAAAAAACGTTTCCCATTGAATTTTGTACACAAATCTGTGTAGTCTATTTTGGATAAGTGATTCATCCGCAATCTCGTTAAGCAAGACACATTCTTAGTCGGTTAGACTTTGTTTTTGTAATTTTACATTTGAAGGTCCCACCGAAATAAGAGTTTAAAGTTTAAAGCATAACCCCGTGACTAAAAACCGTTTAAGATGGCTAGGACTCTGCGGAGAATCGACATTGCTTAGGTCAGGTTTAAAAGTCTAATGAAGGTCAATGATCTCCTCAAAAAGCATCAGGTCGTTCGAGCAAAGATGATGATTTTAAAGGACTTATTCGAAGCCTTCGCGGAGTTCAATGCTACAAAGATGACAAGATGAATAGTGATGAAAAGGAAGTTCTCGAGCTTATACAAGAGATTTATCTTCTACGAAGAAATAAACGGAAGGGTGGAACAGTTGAATAAGATTCACATCCCTGCACTACCTGTTAGCATATGCTCAAAAGGTAAAAGGAATTCATAAAGACTTCCCAAATTGGAACTAAGCAAGTTCGGAGGTACCCCGAAGGACTGGTTAAGCTTTTAGTCTCAGTTTTAAGGGATCAATGACGATGAGCACATTAATGACGTTGTTAAGTTCAAGTACCTTTTGCAGGCCATGAAAAAGGGATCGGAAGCCCGTCGAATTGTAGAGAGCTACCACTCAGACGATCCTTAATTACCCAAAGATAGTTGCTGACCATAAGAAAAGATTTGGAAGGGATGATTAACTGCTACAAGTAAACGTAAGGAAGCTTTTTAAAGTGGTTATCATATATGCCCAGAACCAGGACGCCACAACCTTACAGACGATGTATTTAAAGCTGCAAACCCAGCTGAAAGTGCTCAAGAGTCTTAACTTGGAAGAACAAGATCCAGCAACTTGAATATTTTCTTTGGTAAAGTCAAGTCTTCCGGAAGAAGTGCTTCGCGCATGAAGGAGAAATAAGGATTTGAAATGCGATGGCCAAATAGAGACCTCAAATATTTCAAAACAGAACATCCTGATGGAGTTCCTAAAAGCAAAAGTTCAAGCCCAGCAGCAAGTGTAAAAGGCAAAGTATGGCTTTGAAAAGCTTTGACAGACCCCTGCAACAAAAGATGAGCTACCCTCATTGTCGCAGTATAAAGCCAAGAACAAAATAAAAACCGATACTCCAGCGGCTGGATTGTTTCAAGCTGAGGCCAGGATATTAAAGTGCATTTTTAGTAATGATAAGTACAAAAGTCATGAATGTAGAAAGTCATCTGAGATGTCATTGGCAGAAATACGCGACAAAATTAGGAAGAAGAGAACCTGCTTTTTATGTTTGAACGAAGGTCATGGACTGAATAAAGAGTGTATAAGCCGAAAGTGCATCAGCTATTTAATATGTAAACACAAGCACTATGCTATTATAAGTCCATGTTTTTAAAAGGAAACATCAAACACTTTTTCTTAATAAAATTCCCAAGCATTTAAAACATATCATCTCACCTGTTACAAAAAAAAATATTAAAATAGTTTTACATAAAGAAAAGATAATTTAAAAACAATATACAAAATTATTGTCTAACTAATCATTTCTGAATAAATAAATATTCATTTTATTATTAATTTTGGTTTCTTTTAATATTTATAACGGCACAAAAATATTTACAAACAGTTTTAAATTGTTAAATGCAATAAAATAGCAGTAAGATAACTGAAAATTATGATTTAAAATATTAGAAGAAAGAGGACTAGACTGAAAAGAACGTAAGTAAATTTTAGATCGTCACAGAACTCAAACAATAATGATTAATGTAAGTAAATGAAACAATTAAAAAATCAACATTAAGGTGTATCATCTTACTTAAACTAAAATGAATGATAAATAATCAGTGTCACTCTATCATTCATACTCTATCAGATACTCTACATAAAAAACACCTAAATAAACAGTATTGTCGTAGCAAAACTAACTTTTCCAAACCGAGGGCTCTTTTCTATTTAATATAGTTCTAGTTGTCCTAGTGTTATCGGTTCATTACCTAAAACAAAATCTAATAGTAAACACATCACCATTTAAGCTAGTAAAAACTTTATAAAAACCTTCGTTTGGATGTAAAGCTTGAACGGTAACAAAATACGAATTGGAAATGTGGTTGTGAAAAAAAATTATGAAAATATCCAGGATGGAAAAAAAGGTGTTATAAAGGATTAGGTATCTGGCTGTGCATAGAGGTATGTTGGTTTCAACACTTATGTATGGTAGTGAATGTTGGGTTTGGCAGAAGAAGCATAACTCGGTTGGATAAAGTAAAGAATAGTGAAATAAGAGAACACTGTGGTGTAAAAGAAGATGTGGTTACAAAAATAGATTAAGGAATGCTTAGATGGTTTGGACACGTAGAAAGGATGGATGAAGGAAGATTGACGAAACAAATTTATAAGGCGAGTGTGAATGGACGGAAGTCGGCAGAGGTCGACCTCGGCGAACATATCTCGATCAGATCAACATTGTTTTGAAGGAAGGCCAGGTCAAGAGTACCAACAACCGACGAGCATGTATGGAAACACTGATAAAAGTAAAGAAAGCAAAAGATGTGTGTAAGAACCGTAGCAAGTGGAAGAAAGTGGTCTCTGCCTACCCCTACGGAAAAAAGGCGTGACTATATGTATTTATGTAGACTCTGGAGAAGATCAAGAGGGCACACAAGAACATCATATTTTATGGATGTGAAAATCCAAATAAACACAAATGCAAAATTCAAACAGCTACTACCAAATAAAGTTCTTGGCATTGAATAAAAAAGAATGACTATCTCTACACGGCCCAACCTTTAAAACGTGATGATTTTTACCGTATTTGTTTAAATGGTTTTAGATCGATTAAGAGTAATAAAAATTTCGTTGCACTTAATTTGGTCATTAATTGGTGTATGGTAGTTTGTTGATACCATAAGTCACTTAGCGTTTTTGGATAGTTAGTTTAAGGTACGTTTACCCTAATTTGGAAAAAACCACATTATTGTTTTTGTGCTATTTCCAGAAAGTAGCTTAAATTAAATTTTTAACTTCCCATTTATAGTAATGGGTCCGATTTTGCGAATCCCGAATTTTGACATATCCCCACATTTCAAGACCTCCGGAGTCGAATACAATAGTTTTTAAGTAGACGTCTGTGTGTGTATGTACGTATGTGCGTATGTTCGTATGTGCGTTCGGATTAATTTCGTCTCGATTATCTCGAGAACAAAAAATGATATCGACGTGAGACCAATTGCATTTGACGCATAATTACGCAACTTAAAACTGATTAGCTTTTTAGTAAAATCGGTTGAGATGTTTTTTATGGAGATTTGAAAAACTGAAAAAAAATGGTAATCTTTTGGAATTATTTGTCGTCTCGATTATCTCGAGAACAAAAAATAACATCGACGTGGGACCAACTCATTAATCTGCGGGAACTGATAATATGATTATTGCATGTTAGGAATATTTGTTTGAAAACTATTATGACAATATTTTTATTAATAATAATAATAATAACTATAACAACAAACCATATGGTATCATTTCATTCTTTCCACTGGGAAATTAGTCGTGTGGACCTCTGGGGTGAGACCCAGACCACTGATATTATTTTTTTTAAATTTATTTTCATAAAAGTTTTATTTAATTTATGGTCCAACATAGAACAAAATAATGTATTTTCTTTATTATAGGATATCAAAGGAGAAAAGTATTAATGGCACGTGGCATTTTGGGCTTCTTAATTTCCTCGAGTCCTCTACTGATTGTGCGAGTGAGTGAACACTACAATGGGGTTTTGTCGGCGGCACCATCACCAAAATTATCCGTAAATGAATTCTTTGAGGCGATGGCGGTGGCTAGTGGTGACGGCGATGCCGGGTCTCGTTTATCAAGTCCAGCTCTTTATTCTCTTTATTCGCCACACTTACAATACATTAATTGCGTTTCGCTTCTTGTTTTATTAATGTGTAACATTTCGATTTGGTTTATAATGCCCTGTGAATCTAAGATAAATGGGGGTATTCATATTTACACAAACTCCGTGTAAATAGAAAATAAAACATTCCCATTTACAATACACGTCAAAGATTCAGCCCCAAATAAATAAATTTTGATTGCAGGAAATGGAAATAAATTGGAGACTAACTTATAATAATAAAATGAATTGAAACTCAAAAATTACACAAAAATCAATCCCAAACAATTTCAGAAATGCTTGGAAACAAAAATATGACATAAATTAAAAACAACAAAAGCTGTTTCAAAACCTAAAATTGCTTCGATTTGTACTTTTTCGTCAACACTACGAGTGCAAATCATTATCTTTTTAGAAAAACATGGTTAAATATTTTTTTGTACGGAGTTTTTTATCGCACGTTGCGGAAAACGAAGCTAGCCAGCAACAATTGTGCGTAACAAGAATGTCAAAAATGCGTTAGTCGCTATTTCTCATCCTCTGCACTTACTGCCTGCAGAGAGAGAGGGAGAGAGAAAGTATAATCCTACTTAACCAATCATTAAACGTCATTTGAATTTGAATAATTTATATAACGTGATTAGTTTGTGTCTTCTTCTTCTTCCTTCTTTGATCTAAGCAAATTGCTTGTTTCGCTTCGTATCCTCTGCCCTTCAATTATTAGAGAGGTTGTCGCTCCATCTCTTGCGGGTAATTTTGACCATTCTGTCGTCATTCATCCGATCTATGTGTTCGTTCCACTCTCTCTTTCTTCCCAGTATCCATTCATTTAGGTTGTCTATTTTACATGTTGTTCTAATGTCCTCGCTTCTTTCTCTGTCAAAAGTGTTTTTCCAGCGATCCTGCGCACTATTTTTATTTCGGTGGTTTCTAATGTCACCATATCCTAATATTTCTATGCCTAGGTATTTAAATTTCGTCTCCTCTCGTATAATTTTATTATCCACAACCAGTTTGCATCTGATACTTGTTTTTGAGATGGTCATGCATTTCGTTTTTGCTGCAGATATCTTAATTTTTAGACTTTTTGCCGTTGTGCTGAATTTGAACAGCATCATCGGCATAGCATAGAACTTTGACGTCTCGGTTCCCCATTTCATACCTTTTCAGGTTACGAGTGCTTTTTATTATTTCGTCCATAACAATGTTGAACAATTAGAACAATAAGGGGCTAGGAAAATCTGCTTGTCGAATACCACTATTTATAAGAATTTCTTTGGTAGTTGTGCTATTAATTTTGGCTTGTATTCTGTTTCTCTGGTAAATATTTTCAATGGTCTGTATGATGTTATATGGAATTTGCCTGTTGTATAGAAGGTGTACCAGTTGTATTTGGTCAAATGCCTTTTCTGGGTCTTTTAAAACACATGAAGGCTGGTTTGTTATACTCGATGGATTTTTCAGTTATTTGTCGCAGGACAAATATCGCATCTGTACAAGATCTTCCTGATCCGAATCCTTGTTGTTCATCGCCCAATGTGGTGAGTTCATTTATTTTATTTGTTATAATCTTTGTTACTTGCTTTAAGGTTGTATTAAGAAGGTTTATGCCTCGGTAGTTTGCGGGTATCTTTCTGTCTCCTTTTTTTTTAAATAGTAAGATTGTGGTACTTAGACGCCATTCGTCCGGAGTTTTGTTATGTAAAAGGATTTTGCGAATTATGGCTGTTAGCTGCTGTATTTAAAAACTCAAAAACTGATAGACTTACATGAAAAAAACAAGAGTACCTTTTTTATTCAGAATTGAACTTCCTTTTAGATTTTCTAGTCATTTTAGCCATAACTCATTAGGCAAAAAAAGATATGTTGTAATTTACCTAATAACTAACGCCCTGTATGAACAGTGCTAAATTCAGCATAAAATTCGTAATTTTCATGCCGAAAAACAATTTTCAAGACGATGCTGCTTAAAATCACAAAATTATTAAGAAATTTCAAATTAAAATTCCAACTTTAAATACCCTGTATCTCGTAAACCTGCAACATTTGTATAAGACATGTTAAGCTCAATCGCCATATTTTGTAGTGTGTGTAGTATCTTTAGTTCAGCGATTGCCCAATCTTAATGAATCACCCTGTATAACGTAGCGCATTTGGATAACGTCCAAGTAAACGTCCGTAAATAAATCACATCCCACTTCGTTGGGCGTATTCGAACCATCTGTGTAGATCGCTTGGTATTCTGGATAGTCCGAAATGACTCCATATAATGTTTTTTTAATTTGGCGCAGTCAAATTTGATTTTCAGTTCAGAATTTTCTATGGTTCTTCGTTAGTGTGTTTGGGATAAAAGTCTGGGAATCTTTTATTTAATATTTTCTTTAGTTCCTGTGCTCTGATGGCTGGCTGGACGGGTTGTTGGTACTCTTGACACGGCCTTACTTTAAAACAATTACGATCTGATAACGATACCTTCACCTAGGTCGATCTTTATCGACTTGCCCATTTACACTCGCCTGTTTCGTCAATCTTCTTTTATCCATTCTCTCTACGTTTCCAAACTATCTAAGCATTCTTTGATCTATCTTTGTTATTACATCTTTTTTCACAATAAATCATCATTCCAGCTATACTTCTAAGACTACTCGTCTCTGCAACAGTGATTTCACTTTAATGCTTCTTCTGCCAAACCGAACATTCACTAACATACACATAAGTGTAGGGATTAAGATCGAATGGTACAATATAAATTTTTGTCGTAACTAACTACCAAAAACTAACAAATTATATAACAAAACATTAAATATATACTTAGTTAATCTTTTGTTTACTTCAGCAATAAAAATTCACATTTTTTTAGTAATTTTATTTATTATTAAACGGTTTAATAGGAAAAGGAAGTTACTGGTTTGTTGATTGTGTGTTGTAAGTAACTTAAGCATTAAATCAAAACCTTGATTCGTTCAATACTACAGCAATCATCGTTCGGCTATAAAAATGGTGTATAACATTATTTTCCATTATATCTTAAATTGGCGAATAATACTTTAACCGCAACTATTTTTATAAACAAAATTGTCTAACCAATCGCAATCTAAAACTTTATCTCGATTTGAACGTGATGCGGTAGACACAAAGTTGGTTTCATGATTGCTCGGATATGGTTGAAAATAATAAAAATTGCTTTTTAACTTTAAACATATTCCGCGGCTATTTATGAAATAAACTCTTGCAAGAAAAAAAAAAACTTGTTTAGTAAAAAAATTATTTTTTGCTTCATTGTTAAATATTTATAGGATCGGCACGATTGTTTTTTTGGCTAAGAAAGTGATGGCGAATGTTCTGTAGGATTTACATTACATTACATTACAATCTTGCGGTTGTGCGTTTGGTATGGGCGCATATGTCACCTAGATCTTTTTTTATCCTCTGTGACTACCGCTGTGTCTTCAGGGCATCAGAATTCTAGTCCGCTGATTTTGGCAAACCTTAGGATTTCTGTTGGCCCTGTCACTTTAAGATCGCTTGGATCCATAATCATACGGCCCCAGGTTTGATACCTGTACCCCGCTAGCATCGGGCAGTTACACAGAATGTGTATACTGCTCTCCTCTTCCTCTACGCATAGTCGGCAGTTTTTCTCGGCCGCCAGCTTAAGTTTAAAAAGGTGCGCCCTTAGTGCCATGTGTCCTGTGAGCAGGCCAAGCCTGCTGCTTAGTTTACTCCGGTCTATCGTCCAGAGTGCGTCAGCCCTCTTCTGGAGAGTTCTTTTTATCAGCTGGTTTGATGTTATGCAGCCAGTATTCGCATTCCACTGAGCAATATGTTCTTGTTCAAGGATTAATTCCAATAAATGTTTTGCTTCGGCAATTGGCAATCCGACCAACTGGCTTCTTGGTTCCACCAGGGTCCCGTTTCTTGCCAGTTCATCGGCTACCTCGTTGCCGTTTATCCCTGTATGCTCAGGAACCCATGTAAGAGTGACTTTGTTTACCGTCGATAACTCAGTGAGGGCTTGCATGCAATCCCACACCACCGATGATGTTGTGGTGTTACTCACGAGGGCCCCAATGGCCGCGCGACTGTCAGTGAGAATATCAATCTCACTGTTGGTCACTCTGTTTTCTGTCAGGTGCGTAGAGCACCTAAGTATAGCATAGACCTCAGCCTGAAAGACGGAGGCGTATTTCCCCAGGAGTATGCTTTCCTTGTAGTTGCCCCGTAGCGTCCCTGGTACCCTGATCCATTTCTGTAGGATAGTCGTGGAGTAATCTTATTCAATTGTCTTCAAAAAGAAAAAACCATTACAGGAGCATACTACGCATTATTACTTGACAAGCTAAACGCAGAAATTGCGAAAAAAAACGTCCACATTGCAGTTTCAGCTACAAAAGAGCCCACGTTATTTTTAACATTTTTAATCTTGTGTTTTTAAAAAAGTTTTAAAAAAAAACGTGTATGAACGTATGTACGCGCGTTAGAAATTATACTCCTTTGGCGTAAGAAAAAAAATGAAGAATTTATATTGAGAATTTAGTAATAATTAAGACGAGCGAACCTTATAGTAGTTGCATATAATGTAACATTTGACATCTCACCTTAGTAATAAGCAATTTTAAAATTATATTCTGAAAAAAATGGGTCAGGTATCATTATATTATTATATATTTTTTATAACAAACAATAATTTTTTTTAATGAAAATTGTATTTTATTTTATTGACACGGACAGTGACAAAAATCAACCTCAAAATTTAAAAATAAATATTGTAATGCTATGTACAAAATATTTTCCAATGTTTTATATGAGCGTGTAAGTGTATATTCTATATATTCTCCTTGGTGAATATCAAAGCGGCTTTAGATATGGCCGATCAAGAATTAATCAGATCTTCGTGTTGTGCCAAATACTAGAAATAACCAACGAATTCAATATAGATACTTTCCACCTTTTTACTGAGGCACAAACTGTGTAAAGCCATGGACGAATTCAACACGCCCGACAAATTATTAAGACCTGTCCGAGTTGCAATGCGTGGAGTATGCAATGTACAAGTACAGGGCAACCTATCACAATCTTTTGAAACCCCAGTAGGGCTACGATAGGGAGATGCGCTGGCGTGTCTTCTCTTTAACATGGTATTGGAAAAAGCTAGAGGAACGCCGAATTAGACAACCAGGGAACTATCTTTAATAAGTCCTCACAAACCATGGCCTATGCAGGTGACTTGGACCTAACAGCACGCACCACCCGCAAATTAAAGGAAATGTTTGCTACCTTTTCCACCGCCGCGGAAAACATGGGCCTCTCGGATAAACGAGGATAAAACAAAAGTAATTCCAAACAACAGAGCCAAAAATATCGGTCAAAACTTCAGCGTTGATAACTTTAATTTTGAAGTAGTAAACAAATTCATGTACCTAGGCTCGCTTGTAAAAAAGGAGAACACTACCTTCGAAGAAATAAAGCGAAGGATAGTGCTAGCGAACAAGTGCTACTTTGGGATAAGTAAACAAATACAAAACAAATACCCAAGTCAGAAAACCAAATTCACAATGTATAGGACCCTTATCCTACCAGTACTGACATACGTGAACCATCTCCAAGGCAGATGGAAATCTCTTACTTATCTTCGAACGAAAGATCCTTAGAAGAATTCTTGGCGCAGTATGCGAGAATGGTATATGGAGGAGGAGATACAACTATGAAATTTATAACAACTATAAGCAAATAGCCAATGGCAGAGATGTATCCGCCATAAAGATAGAGAGATTGAGATGGGCAGGACATCTGACGAAGACACGCGAAAACAATTCTCTAAGACGAGTCCTTATGACACAGCCTGCAGGAAGTAGATGCAGAGGTAGGCCAAAATTAAGGTGGAAGGATAGCTTTAGATGAGAATGCCAGATAGATTGGCGCGACAAACTGGCAGCGGTTGGCAATAGACAGAACCGGCTGGCCAAAAAGGCTAAGGAAGGTCAAGGCTCATCTAGAGCTACAGTACCATTGATGATAATGATGACTCACAATTAAGTACCTATTAATATGAATAAAATGTTTTGCATAACTGGCTTTTCTATAGATTTTAAAAATAAAAACATGTTTTGTTTCGTCAACTAGTTTGTATACGGGTTAGTCAGTCATTATATTTGATGGCCAACTTCATACTGTCGGATTTACCGTAACGATATGCGCGCGCAACTTCCCATTTTACTTTCAACTAAACGCGCCAAAAGAAGTATAATATCAAAAGTTCTAAGTTGCTTAAAATGTCATTATGAATCGTTTGACAAAGCTTCATTAATTTTACTTTTTTGTTAAATTTCGAGTAACAATCCTTAATTGTTTTCGAATAAAAAGAAACAACGTAACCTCGGACCGATATTGTCAACTGATTTTTAAGTACTAGACAAGTTTATAACTGACTACCATTGCGCTAGGCAAAACAAGATTTTTAGTGTACCTAAACCTACTTATGGCTCACTCTGTAAAATTTGTAATAAATAAAACAGTTTTAGAAGTTGATTTTTCCAATTTTTTTTATTATTTCACACCAGATACAGTTAATAAATCTAATCAATCAAGCTGCAAACTAAAAAATCTTTAAAGTGCATTTAGTAAGGTGGCGTGTAGTTTATTAGGAATAATAGTGCTTTAGTTTTGCACGTCACGAAAGCAGAGTCAACTAGCGTACAAAATGGCGTTTTTCTCACTGCTTCCGGCAGTCGAACTTCCGGTCAGATCATTACGGTTAGCCGCACTTACACCGGCTACAATTAGCCTTTTTTAACTCCGAGGGGCTGCTCGTTTAACGACACGAACTACAAAAACGATTATATACATTATAACGTTTTTAAATCATGTGTTTAAAATAAATAAAATCGATTGGTAATAATAGTTCCTAATGTGAGATAATGAAAAAGTCCTACATGTGAATCCATGTGGCTAACAAACATAAAGACAGTACGACCATTACAAATCTAGTCATAGACATTATATTTTACTAATACCATAAATTTAAAGTTCAATTATCTCTCATTTGGTTACTTTATTTTTACTTCATTAATATTGAGTTAGAAAAACGAATATGAAAAGGAAAGCTTTTTAACCATATTTTGAAAATAATTTCCCCACCAACAACATTATGCCAAGTTATTTTCTGTAGACGTCAACATTCTTCTGGTTCTGTGTTAGGACAAATTAGAGTAAAATAAAATAAAATAAAATCCCCTGAAAATTGTATCGAATAAAATGGGCATCTTCTTCTTCTTCCAGTGCCTGTCCGTTACCGGACGTTGGCGATCATTCTGGCAATAATTATTTTATTAACTGCGGCCCTGAATAGACCCGTGGTGAAGGTTGCAAACCAAGTTCTCATGTTTTTATGCCAGGAGATCCTTCTTTTGCTCGATCCCCTCTTTCCAAGCACCTTTCCCTGTAGGATAAGATGCAACAGACCGTATCTTTCGCTGTTTCTCATGATGTGTCCTAAGTATTTTAATTTCCGACGTTTGACTTTACTCATGATCTCCATTTCCTTGTTTAAAATGTCGAGTACTCGTTTGTTTGTAACATAGGCTGTCTCCAAGGGATTCTTAGTATACGTCGATACAGCCACATCTCAAATGCGTCCAACCTTTTACTGGCTGCACCTGTTACAGTCCATGACTAAACTCCATATAGGAGCACAGGAAACACATAGCATCGGAGAAGTCGTATTTTAGTTGTTAAGTTCAGAAAGTGGCATTAAAACAATTTCGACCTTTTAAGGAATGCAACTCGAGCCCTCTCTATTCGTCAACGTATTTCGAGAGAATGATCCCAACTCTCGTTGATTGTAGCTCCCAAATATGTTGTAGTCTCTACCTTTTTAATAATTGTATTATTTATAATAAGCTGTCTGGGTGGTGGTGGATTTTTGCTTATCACTACGTATTTGGTTTTATTCATAATTATATCTATTCCATATTCCTGACTGGGCATTGGAAAAGCTGGCTAATCATATTTTGTAGGTCCCCTAGTTTGTCGGTGAATATTACTGTATCATCCAAGAATCGGATGTTGTTGATTCGTTTCCCATTTATAAGAATTCTTGCTGTTGAATCACACAGCGCATTATTAAATATTTTTTCTGAATATATGTTAAATAAAAGTGGTGACAACGGACATCCTTGTCGCACGCCCCGTTGAATTTATATTTCATCAGTCATCTGACTTTTGTTTTTAACTTGTGCTGTTTGATTCCAGTAGAGATTTTTTATTATCCGGAGGTCTTCTTTAACACTTCTATTAACTTGTTATGTTTAACTCTATCAAAAGCTTTCTGATAGTTCACAAATCGTGCATGTATGTCACAATCCATATCTCTGCATCTCTGAAATAGAACTTGTATGCAAAACAATGCCTCTCTTGTTCCTGTTGCCTTTCGGAATCCAATTTGAGTGTTACCCACATACTCTTCACATTTTTAGTATAATCTTATAGGCATAGGCATAGAAATTTAATAGGAAGCATAAGTATTCTTAGATTAGGCTAGATTAGGTATCAAGCGAGTAGGGTGAAGTAGGCCACCCTTTCACTGCGACCCTAAATGGGTCTATAATAACCACAATAATTGTGGCTCACCTCTAGAGGTTACACTAAACCAAACAATCCTTTTCTTTTCGCTGAAATCGGTAAGTTCTAGGTTGGTGAAAATATGTCAAGCCTCATTCTTCCTAGCAAAGGGAAAAAAACATAGTATATGTTCACCTCTTTTATTTTTCACTTCCGGTAGACAACAATGTTTTGTAAGTAGTCCCGTCAGAATTCACAGGTAGTTCCTATTACATTCCGGGATCTGCTTGGTTGTATTTTCTGAGAGTGGAGGTAAAAACGCCTACGGATGTGTCAACCCTGGTAGTTTAAAACAGTGCGTGCGTCATTTTCTCTTCACAGTCATACTTTTCGTCTCTCGTAAACTTTGAACCTTAGTTTACAAACTCTTTCACTTCAATCTCCTTCAATCAGCACCTCGCATTTTGTGATGCTTTCTGCTCTTTCTTTCTTTACTTTCGTCTTGCCTACTTTTACTTTCATTTCTTTGATTTTTCAAGGTATCATTGCATAATAATGCGTAAAGGAGGCATTTGACGATCAAATCATTAATTCCTAATCCATACGCACTCTTTAAAATATTTCTAACAAATGTCTATGTAAAAGTTAACCAGCAATTGCGAAGCCACAAATTCCTGTCTTACACATTTTTCGATGTTAAACCAGTCCGTGTGAGCTTTATTTATCCTGACACAAGCAGTGGAATCCTCGTCATCTCAGCGCTGGTATCAAACTATCGCTTATTCCATACATAGACAATGTTGACAACAACTCATCCCTCATCACTCTGCCATAGGCCTTTACCAAGTCTACGAAAGCGTAGTAAACTTTTGACTTAAAGTCAAAAATGTCACTATGGAAAAGATCCTATCCATGCATCCCCGTCATATTTTTATATTAGTTTTATTTGTCACCCTTTTAGTCAATACCCTTACATTAAGGTTGCCGATGATGCTGAATAATCTAATACTTAGGTAGTTTTTGCAGTCCTGCAGCAAACCTTTTTCTTTGTAAAGCGGAACGATAACGGCCTTGCACCAGTCGTCTGGTACGCTACCATTCCTCCAACAAAGAATAAAAAGGCGGTACAACAGATTAGCTACCAAGCCCAATCCAGCCTTTAGCAGTTGCTGTCATACTCATACACTACCTTGAGGTACACCTGCATTTATTTCTTTAAAGCCAGAATACGCATCTTCTTTTTTAATGTCTGTGATATATGATGTCAAAACCTTTACGTATTATTTTGGTAGTATTTTTTTAAGTTTATGTACTAGACCTGCATGCCACATTTTAAAATTGCTGTTATCCCATAATGAACTATACGAGTACCCTAAGTTCTTCATTAGTACATACTCCGTTCAGTTCTTGTAATATGACATTCGTTTTTTTTCAATCGCTGTATAATTTGATAAACCACTGTGGTCAATGGTCTAAACTGTTTATATTTATACATAATATATTTTTTATAAACGATGTTTTTTTGTTGTAAATGTTTTATAAATGTTGTCAATTAAATTAAGTTATGTCAGAATTTTCATAAAGAAAAGGACATTCAGTTTTTCTCTTATCACTGGTTTATTAAAATAAACATCTGTTCTAGTCCATTGAAAAGTTACATTTGGGGTTGCGTTTTTTAGAGGACGCAATTTTATTTTGTTTGATGTGTAGGGGGGGTCAGTGTAAAACTAAAACCAAGTTTGTGGGGTCGCCACCCTTGTCCCACGGCAGCCATCTTGAAAATAGGGGTTGAAACTATTTATTTGATAAAAAAAATTTATTAACATTTTTTGCTGCAAATTAAATTCTCTACAACTTTGGTTCAGTAATTTTTTGTCGTAGAACTATAAATAAAAAAGTTATAAGCGAAAATCTTCAGAAATTCGAGAAAAAAATTTATATTTTTCGATATAACTTTTTTTTTATAATCATGATGATGAACCGCCGACATTAACACCGTTTCCTTCTCCAGTTCTCCCACTGGTATTTAATTCAGAAAGCCGATCAGATGCTGAGCCGCAGCCTGGTCCATCGAAACGACTGAGGACGGAGTAGTTCTAATTTAGAAAATCACCGTGGATTATGCCTATTGGGGATAACACGTAAAAAAAAACGCGCCTCTAGACTCTACCTCGTGGTTGGTGGGGAAAAGAGTCAATAATTAATTATTAATAATATTGCAAAATTTGTAATTAAAAAAGTTATAATAACAAAATAAAATAAAAAAACAATAACTGATGACATATTACATACACACGTATAATATAGGTATAGTTAAGAATATTGAAAAATAGTACTCACTTCGGAGCGCTGTAAAACCTTAGCTATTGACTTAATGAAAAAATGATGCAAATAAAAGTTGTTCTTCCAAAAACGATCTACAAAAATGGTCGGATATCATTTTTTCGTAAAATGATAAAAAAAAGTTATATCGAAAAATATAAATTTTTTTCTCGAATCTCTGAAGATTTTCGCTTATAACTTTTTTATTTATAGTTCTACGACAAAAAATTACTGGACCAAAGTTGTAGAGAATTTAGTTTGCAACAAAAAATGTTAATTAAATTTTTTTTATCAAATAAATAGTTTAAGAGATATATCGTAAAATCAATTTCAACCCCTATTTTCAAGATGGCGGCCGTGGGACAAGGGTGGCGACCCCACAAACTTGGTTTTAGCTTTACACTGACTCCCCCTACACATCAAAAAAATAAAATTGCGTCCTCTAAAAAACGCAAGGTAAGGCCTAAAAAATGTAACATTTCAATGGACTATTCAGTTCTCGTATATTTTTCGTTGTCCAGTAGTTAGTTGATTTTTAATTATTTCATCTCTAAAATTTTGCGAAACAATGGCAAATCTAAGAACAAGAATTTCCATAAAACTTAAATGTAAAGATGAGATCTGATCAAATTATAGAACGTGTATATGACAGATGAAAACTAAAACGTCAACGTTAAAAAAAATCACGTGTACACCGTGAAAGCTAATGACATAAGGAATTATTTTTACCCAATTAATTAAGCAGGTTTATTATTATTTTAACTCCAATGGACTTAAAAATAAGTAATTGTTTAGATCGAAATAGTCTTCTTAAAGCGTATGCGTATTCTACCAGACCATTAATAATTGATATATGTAGTAATATAATTGCCATTGGTAAAACTGCAACAATAAACCATAAAATAGGGCCGTTTCCCATTGTTTACGAAACTAATTAAAAATTATATAAGAGTGAGTTGAAAAGATTATAATATTTAAATAATTATTTTTTATATAACGCATAAAACACTGCATGTCTAAAACTAATTACCAATGTTATAATCTATAAACGAGCAGTCTAGATAACTATCATCATCAGAAAAATAATTCACTACGTATTCAGAGGCGCGCTGCGTACAAAGTTTGTTCATTTTATTTATTACACTGTTTTACAATAAATATTTTTATATTTTTTTAATATTTTTAAAAAACATGAAATATACCTTGCTACATACATACATAAAGTCACGCGTTTTTCCCATAGGGGTAGGCAGAGACCACTTCCTTCCACTTGCTACTGTTCGTACACATCTTTTGCTTCCTCTACTTTCATCAGTGCTCTCATACATGCTCTTTTGTTGTTGGTACTTTTGACCTGGCCTTTCTTCAAAACAATGTTGATCTGATCGAGATATGTTCTCGGAGGTCGACCTCTACCGATTTGCCCATTCACACTCGCCTTATAAATTAGTTTCGTCAATCTTCCTTCATCCATCCTTTCTATGTGTCCAAACCATCTAAGCATTACTTTATCTATCTTTGTGACCACATCTTCTTTTACACCACAGCGTTTTCTTATCTCACTATTCTTAACTTTATCCAACCGAGTCACTCTGGCTATACTTCTCAGACTACTCATCTCCGCAGCATTAATCCTATTTTCATGCTTCTTCTGCCAAACCCAACATTCACTACCATACATAAGTGTAGGAACCCACACACCTCTATGCACCGCCAGAAGTGCCTTTTTTGACACTTTCTGGCTATTCATAAAGCTATGCATTGCCCCATTCATTTGTTTTCCTGCCAACACCCTTCGCTCAATGTCACTGTCATACTTTCCATCTCTAGTAAATTTTGAACCCAAGTACACAAATTCATTAACTTGTTCCACTCTTTCTCCCTCAATCGAAACCCCACAGTTTTTCATGCTTTCTTCTCTTTCAAAAACCATTACTTTCGTTTTGCTTTCATCCCTTTGATTTTCAGGGAATCATGCATAACATTAACCATCGCCTGCAACTTCTCTTCAGATAACGCTAATATGACTTGATCATCGGCCTAAAGAAGGCATTTGACGATCAAATCATTCATTTTTAATCCATACGCACTCTCTTTCAGATCTTTTAAACAATTGTCTATGTATAAGTTAAACAGTCATGGCGAAGCCACACATCCCTGTCTCACACCTTTTTCGATGTTAAACCAGTCCGTGCAAGCTCCGTTTATCCTGACACAAGCAGTGGAATACTCGTAAAGTGATTTCAGTGCTCGTATTAAACTACCACTCACCCCATACATGGATAATGTAGACCACAATTCATTCCTCACCACTCTGTCATAGGCCTTTTCCAAGTCTATAAAAGCGCAATAGACCTTCTGACTTCTAGCCAAGAATTTTTCGACTATACCTCGTAAGGAAAAGACCTGATCCATACATCTCCTTCCTCTTCTAAATCCTGCTTGCACATCCCATATCATCTTCTCAGTTTCATTCGTTACTCTTTTGATCAATATTTTTGCATACAGTTTGCCGACTATGCTGAGTAAACTAATACCTCGGTAGTTCTTAAAGTCCTGCTGCGAACCTTTTCCTTTGTAAAGCGGCACGATAACGGCCTTGCACCAGTCGTCTGGTACACTACCACAACTCCAACAAAGGTTAAAAAGGCGGTCCAGTAGACTAGCTACCACGTTTTGTCCAGCCTTCAGTATTTCAACCTTGCTAATTAAATATAACAGCATGTTGACTGTTGGGGTGTCCCAATAGTAAGGAAAAGTTCTAGTATTCCATTATTATAATGGATAAAAATTATAAAATCGAAATTGTTGAGCATCTTACGATGCATAATCCAAAATCTATACATAACTATACAGGTTTTTAAAAAAAATAATAATACCGTCTCTAGGAGAGGTAAAAAACCGAAAATTAATTGGGGTTTGCTTAGTAAAAAATTTTCGTAACGCCATCCGATAAAGGGCGTTGAAGAAAAAAATGTATACACATTTATTACGATTTTGCCGAAACTACTGAAAACATAATGTAATAAAATGTTATACGAATATGTTTTAGAAGCTGAAACATCCCATGAATTTGTTTTTATATCTGACACTCATAGAGGGCGCTAGTTGCACGGTTCGTAGCAAGTAGTATTCAACATAACTTTTTTAAGGTTAATTAATCAAAATTTCAAGTGAACTTAAACATCATTCAATTTTACACCAAAAAGGTACTCTTGGTAAAACTCGAAAATTTGGAATATTTTAATTTGAAAATTATGAAGAAATAACCGATGCTGGCATAAAGTAATGATAAAGTTATTAATTAAACAAAAAATCACAGGAAGAAAATTGAAATAAAGGCTACGAACATTAAATAAAATTTAATTAGAGTAAGTGTTTAAAATGTCCTCCGTTTTCACAAATACACAAGTCTATCCTTTTTTCTAAAGAATCCATTATTACATTATTCTTCTAAACGGTAGGGGATAAGCTATGAGGTCATTAAAGTGACGTTGAATTCTGTCTTCCAATTCTTGTGAATTTACCTCTGTAGCATAGACTTTTTGTGAACCTTTTTTTGAAACACCCTGTAAGTAAAATTGAAGTGTTTGTTTGTTTATTTGTCCGTGTACATCTCTGAAATTACTTTATGGATTTTTATGCGGTTTTTAAGGGTAAATAAAGTTTGACTAGAAGCAGAATAAAGGCTTTATTTTATTTAAATCAGTTGTTAGAAAAAAAAGATATATTTATTTAAAGATCTTTATAGCTTGCGAAGTTACATAATAATTGCTATCGTTTTAGGCTCTTAAACCTCCTTGGTAACACCCCAACCATCTTTTAAGCAGAATTACATGCTATAGAGATATGTGCACGGAGTGAATCGAACACCGGAAGAGCAGAAATTAATATTTTATCAGAAAGTCAATCAGCATTAAAAGCTCTTAAGTCATTGACTTGTGAGTCCAAGCTGACTTGAGACTGTAAACAATCCCTGAGACAACTGGCAGCACACAATCAGGTTACTCTGATGTGGGTTCCAGGTCACAAGCGAGTTAAAGGAAGCAGACAATTTTCCGGCCCAGAACCCTTCTGTGGACCCTCCAAAGCCCACTTAAAAGAAGAGGTTCGACGCTGGGAAACAGATGAAATGAAATCTCACTGGGCAAAACAAGGAGTGATAGTTGCCGCTACTGCGAGAACTTTGATGATACTGCAGAACATTTGCTTTGCGAATGACCAGCGCTTTTCTGCAAGAGGCTCAAGTTTCTGGAAGGGGCCTTCCTAAAGCCCTCCGATGTCAGAAACTTAGCACCTATCAAACTGTAAGCTTTGTACAAAGTCTCGGAATCCCAGGCATCGATTAGATTAAGGGTTATGCACAAAAGATTTGTTAGGTGGAAGTGTTTAAGAGGCAGCATAGCCTTCACGACCCCCCTTCAATCTACGCCGAGTAGTATTTGGACGGGGTTAAAGACATGGAGCAACGCAGGGAAAAGTGTGTAAACTTACTATGTAAAAAAGAAACTTTTCAGACCATCCTCGTAATTATTGGTTTAAATAATATGTATAATATACCAGATATAAATAATTTTAAAGACAAAGAGAATTTAATCATTTAATTAATAAATAATAACGTGCAAGTTTCCCAACATTACCGGGAAAATCAAAGTTGTGTGCGTCTTATCAACATAATTTGTGGAGTCGTTTCCAGGCATTACATAATAATGAGTAGTATACAACTTAGAGCAATTATTCAACTAATTAAGACTGTTGTTATTCATAAAGTCAGGAACTCTGGGAACTTAGCAAGTTTACTTGCCAGGCTAACTCGAGAAAACGAAACAGGAAGCAGTTTGGAATCTTAGAGCGACTTGGCAGGAATGAATGATGTACTTAGTTTGTGCTGTTGTACAATTCTTTAAGTTACACCTAAAAAAATGGTATTTTTTCCTTATTATAACTATAATGCAAAATTTCATCCTAGTCATGTAAGGAGAATCGTATGAATGGCATTCAACAATTTATTTGCCAGAAGTTATCGATTTTCATCACCTCAACAAGCCTTGCGAAAACACGTTTTTGGGATACCACCTATACGATGATTATATATATAATGATTTTAACAGCAAAAATTTTTTTTTTATAATTTTGTTAAAATTCTAAAGACCATGTTTTCAGGGTACCACCTGTAGGATAGTGATAAGCAAAATGGGCCTTGGTCTTGCAGTTTTGATTTTGGTCCAGCGATTTTGCAATGCGAAGACCAGAATCAAGATCATACATACATTAGCAAGACTTAGACCAAAACCGAACGAACAAGAACAAGACCAAAACCAGTACCGTGAATCCAAGACCTAGACCAAATGTGCAAGACTAAACTAAAAATTTGTAACTACCGTTGTAAATAGAAGATACATAAGAATATTTGTCAAAAACGGTTTAAGAAGTTATTTGAATAAGGTTTACTTCAAAAGCAAGTAGAAGAACCATCAATAGATATAAGTGAAAAGTGTCAGGAAGGTGAACACGCTATTATAGATTTTAACAAATTATATTTAGCTCTAACTCCGCCTGCATGATCGGAGGGTGAACCGAGTAGCCCTGTGATTATGTTGCCGGTCCCAAGTTTATGTTTATGGGTCAGGCCAGCTTCCTGCACAACGTAAAAATAGCAACAGGCTCACAAAACCGAATCTCTGCCTCGGACAAATATTGAAATAAAGATGACGAACCATGCACAAAAAAGGAGAACGATTTGAAAAAAGAGAAATGTACTTCGCTTTGCCACCTAAACATAAAAACACTTAATAATAAGGAACAAGAAATCACTAAGGAACTCGGGGAATATCGACGTTTGTGCACTACAAAAGACAAATAAGAGAGGAAGGGGTCAAAGGATATAAGGTGCAAATGCCATAAACCATAAAAAACATTAAAAATATTTATCAGAGAAACAAAATACAAGCCAAAATTAATGGCACAAATACCAAAGAAATTCCTGTAAATAGTGGTATTCGACAAGATTTACTTAGCTCCTTATCGTTCAACATCGTTATGGACGAAATAATAAAAAGCACTCGTAACCTGAAAAGGGTATAAAATAGGTAACAAAGACGTCAAAATCCTATGCTGCGCCGATGATGCTGTTCTGAGTACAGAAAACGAAGATGACCTTCAGAGATTACTATTCAAATTCAGCACAACGGTAAAAAATCTAAAAATGAAGATATCTGCAGCAAAAACGAAATGCATGACCGCCTCAAAAACACCTTTTATATGCAAACTGGTTGTGGATGATAAAATTTTACAACAAGAGATAAAATTTAAATACCTAGGCATAGAAATATCAGGATACGGTAACATCAAGGCGGAGGTAAGAAATCAAGCGACAAAAGCAGCACGAACCTCGGCTTACCTGAACGATACAATCCTCCGAAACAAATATATCGGAATCGAGACCAAATTCCGAATCTACAAGGCGGTCATCCGACCTACATTAACATACACAGCGGAAACTAAACCAGATACATTAAACACAAAGAGAATATTAGAAATAACCGAAATTGAACGGCAGAGGATACGAAGAAAAACAATCAATTTTCTTACATTAAAGAAGGAAGAAGAAGAATATTCAGCTCTATCTTCTTCGTTAGCTTTGCTCAAAAAAAGAGTTTAAACAGTATTTGAGTTTGCCTAAAGCTATGAGTAACGGAGATATAATACATTGATGGAAACGTCATGAGCTTTTCAAAATTTGGTAAAATTTTATTTTAGTAAAATAAAGTTTTATTAATTTTATAGATATTATAGATAGTAGTAATGTTAAATAATTTTAATAATTGGGTAAAAATGAAGCGTGATGGATATGACCTTGTTCTGGGAATGTACGGAGATGGCAGAGTAAATAAAAATAAAGAAAGCTAGCTTAAAGTATGTATAGAGTGGAATCTTGTGGTAACAAACACAATATTTAACCACAAAAAGATTCACTTGTACACAAGACAAGAAGGATGCCAGAGAAGTAATTTCGTGATTGTGGATGAAAGATTGAGAAAATCGGGCAGACATTGACACAGACCATTTCTTAGAAAATGTGCGTAAAGGCGCTGCAAAAATTTATAGGCAGCCAGAACGTGTCAAAAAAGGCACGTCTGTCTATGCACTTATGTATGGTAGTAAATGTTGGGTTTGGTAGAAGAAGCATAAAAATAAGAATAATGATGCAGAGTATAGCTGGAGTGACTTGGTTAGATAAAGTGAAGAATAGTAAGATAAGGGAACGCTGTGGTGTAAAATAAGATGTGGTTACAAAGATAGATAAAGGAATGTTTCGATGGTTTGGACACGTAGAGAGGATAGATAAAGGAAGATTGATGACAGATTTATAAAGCGAGTATAAATGGGCAAGTCAGTGGAGGTCGCCCCTTTATCGATCAAATCAACATTGTTTTGAAAAAAGACCACGTCAAGAGTACCAACAACCGACGAGAATGAGAGCACTGATGAAATTAAAAGAAGCGAAAGATGAGCAGACTAAATGAGCAATACCAAGACTACGAGTATTTGAGCAAGAGAAAGTCTAAGACCGGATAAGAAATACCAAGACCGGTACCCAGACTGTTTTGGTCTTGCTTTGCTCATCACTATTTTAAAAGATCTAAATTAATGTCTTCTTTTTTAAAACACAGTTTAATGATTTTTATGATATAAATTTATAAAATAAATAATTTACAAAAAAAAATAATCTTTTTATGATTTTGTTAAAACTCAGATTTTTTGTAACCCCTTCAATTAATTCGACTCCTGATTGTGAGACTTCCTTAATTCCTTTCTCACAAAAATGTTTTCTCAGTGTTCATTCACCTTTGATAAACAAAACAAACATGGCCATAGTCAAAGTCAAGCACACTTTAGTATTTAGATGTTAATTTAGTGCTTCAGAAACAGTTCGTAGAATCTTCCAAACAATAGGTAATGGGGCGAACTTAAACACACATTTTACACTCAGATGAGCAACACATTTTCTTGTTATATACTTTGCATTTTCTGTTTTGTTAATGAATTACTTCGATAATTCTTTATTTTAAATGTTTGAACACTGCTTATTTAATGTTGGATCGGTGGTAAAATGTACTAGTAAGAATATTTAACTAATAAACAGTTTTTATTTGTAAATATAAAAGAATAATTTCGGTTGGACAAAATCAATGTTTTAAAATTTTTATTACGCCAATAATTTTTATCAATAAAAACTTGTTTTGATAAGTGGGATACATTTTGCCTCACTCCATCCCTTATTTTTGGTAATTTTTGTGGAGAAAGAAAAGTTTAAGGTTTTCTTTTATAATTAAATGTCACATTTAAAATTTAAGAAAATAACTTTTTTCACCCAAATATAATTAAAAAATTTACAATTTCATATGGAATAATAATGTTTGGTCAATTTTCTGATATTTGACGACAACATTAGCAGTTGACCATATTAGAAAAAAAAGTGTAATTCTGGAAAATGCAGTGTTACAGTTAATAAAATAATTCAAATTAAATTTAAATAGAAGTAAAAAACATGTGCAAAGAGTGCAAAGAGTCAATTATATACATCGGTGCATGCATCACTAACAAAGGTGGTAGTAAAAAGGAAACAAAAAGGAGGATCGGGATTGCAAAGACAGCGTTAGCCAAACTAATAAAAGTATGGAAAGATCACAACATAAGTAAAGCTACAAAACAACGCCTCATGAGATCCCTTGTTTTCTCAATCGCTCTACCTACGGCTCCGAGTCATGGACTTTCAATGTGGCATGTAGACGCCGGATCGAAGCTTTCGAAATGACATGCTATAGACGAATGCTTAAAATTCCATGGACGGCCCGCAGAACAAACGCTTCAATCCTTCAAGAGCTAAGAATTGCGGAAAATGAACGGTTGTTACCAGACATCCAAAGAAACACCCTCAAATACTTTGGCCATGTTATTCGGAGAGATGGGTTAGAAAAACAAGTCATCCAGAGGAAAGTTGACGGAAGGGGCCGGAGAGGAAGATCACCGAACAGATATATCGATCAAATAAAATCCTCTCCATACAAGAAGCGATGCGGACTGCTGAAAACAAAGAAACCTGGAAAAGTATGATTGTCCCGGGCATACATTCAAGGGGTCACGACGTCCGAAACCAGACATCGACTGAAGAAAGAAAAAACATATGATTAAAAGGTGTTGTGGCTAAAAGATATTAACTGGCGCTAATTATCTCTCTATTGTTATAATATTTATAATTTAATTATACAAATAATATTTCATGGCATTATGTAATTATTTTGGTTCTTGAGCAAGTAAATATGAAAAGAACGGTGTAAGTCTTTCACCGATATCAAATTCAGTTCCCATCTCGTTAGGTCTATAATAATTCATTAATTAATTCGGAACATGATGAGAATTTTAAATTTGTTCGTATTCGTGCCGGGCAACAACAATAAAATTACATACGAGCATAAGGAAAAACACACCTAGCGAATAATTAATTCTTATTTTACCAACAAAACTGTTTAATTTGTTGCGTTTTACTTGCACCCGAGTTAATTACGAAAGAAGATAAGCCCAGATACAGCAACCGGGATATTCATGGACAGGTGAACCGTAAAAAGACAAGTTCATTCTTTAATGGATTATGCAGCACTCACTAATGACGTCGATAATTGTTGGAAGTTACCATTAAGCATAAAAATCGAATAAAAAACTTAACTACAAATTTCTTATTAATAATACTCTAGGTAAATCCCCACGAGTGCTTGAATTTTATTTATGTTTTAAAAGTGAAGTGGATCGAGCGGGTTCGGGCGATAGAGGTAGGGTATGCCTATACTAAAAACATGTAAAGACGAAGAATATACTCTTTGCTTTAGCCCATTTTCGTTCTCTCCTGAACGTAGGCCTCTTCCAAATGTTTCCAGTGGAGTCGATCTTGTGCGGTTTGAATCCAGTTTTTCCCTGCGTGTCTCTGGATGTCGTCTCTCCACCTCCTTTGGGGTCACCCAACACTTCTTTATGTTTCTCTATGCCGCCATTGGAGGATAGCCTTGGTCCACTTAACATCGTCCCTCGCCGTATGTCCAGCCCTTCTCCACTTATTCCTTGCCACCGTTTCCACGACGTCCGAGACTCCCTTCCTTCTCCTAATGTCATCGTTCATTATTCTATCCCTAAGGCTAATACCCAGCATTGAACGTTCGATGGCTCTCTGACACAATCTCATGCGATTGGCACTTTTTGTGTGTGAAAGTCATAGTCTCAAGGCCATACGTCATGACCGGTAGAACGCAGCTCTCGAACACCTTTCTCTTTAGATTAATTGGAGTTCTAGGATTTCTTAGGAGGTGAAAGAGGTTACCATACTTTGTCCAGGTGAAGCGCACTCTTCTGGCAATCTCCATAGTTTGGTTTTTACGCCCTAACTTTATTTTATGGCATAGGTAACCGAATTCATCCACTGTTTTAATATTAATATTGTCTAGGATGACCTGGGTGTTATAAGGACTCATGATATTGGTCTTACCTAAGCTCATCTGAAGCCCCACTGCTTGTGATGCTTTTTTTTGCTCCTTTAACATGTTGGTGAGCTCCTCATGATCACTGTTAAACAAGACAATGTCGTCTGCAAAACGTAGATGGCTCAAGTACCTCTCGTCAATGTTATTTTCTTAACTTCCAATCCAAGGTCTTGAAGACTCCTTGAGGTCTTCTGTTATCCTCACGGAAAATATAACTTGGATATTGCAGTATGATCCAGAAACCAAGAGGCAATCCATGCATTAAATTCACGATCATCACCGGAATGAAAAAATCCAAGAAGAACAAATCGAAAATGCTTACCATTTTTTTTGACGATTATAGGTGTTAAATACATTTGACCGATATTTTCACTTGCCAAACGACCAGCACAAAATGTAACTGGTATTCGCGATAATTTATCAAGTATTTAACTGCACCATTCTACATTTATTTATCCCAACTTAAGCGGGGCGTGTCTGCGCTAAAATAACAAAATTACAAAATTTTAATCGAGAATGTGTACGCGTCTGACTTATCAGGAAAGAGAGTAATGAAAAACCTCTCGGGATTTACCCCAGTTAAACGTCCGACTAAATAAGCCTTATCGATCAACGAAAAAATAATTGTTATCAACGTGTTTACGACTAAAATTTTTTTTTACTGAAAATAGTCGCAAAAAAAGTATACCTCTATCGTGTGGGCCGCGAACGGCACTGCGACTATTAGAAGAGGGAGGGATTATAGAAAGGGAATGATTGCGGAACCGCATTTTGAAAAGCGACCTCAAAACGATAATTTCGACACTAATATCAGTCGTTTTTAATAGTTTTTATATTTCATCCTCCTCCCTCCTCCCAAAAACTATGAATTTGACACTTATACTGGCCATTTTTGATAGTTTTTGTATTTAAACTCCCTCTCTCTTCTTTCGTAGACTTTCCTGCTTTGGAAATGTCACTGTTACACTCGGCGATCCCAAAAACTATTTAATTCTAATATTAATATCGGCATTTTTTGATAGTTTTTATATTTTAACCCTCTGCCACCCCTTTCTTAGGCTTGCCTGCTTTGGGAATATTACTTTAAAGTTGATGAATTCGACACTTATATCGGCGTTTTTAGTAGTTTTTATTTTCCATGCTCTTCTCACCCCTATCGTAGGGGTGCTTACAAAATTAGGTATGTCACTTTTAAACTCAGCGGCCCCAAAAACGATGAATTCGACACTAATATAGGCATATTTTTTGTAGTTTTTTCTCTTCCTAGAGGCTCATCATATCTCTCAAGTTGGAGAAATTAATACACATTTACGATTTTGTATCAAAATCGGTACAATAGTTTAGGAGTTCATAGGAAAGAGTTTTTATATTTCAATCCCTTCTCATTTCTTTCGTTAATCCGATTGCTATCAAACTTTGTAGGATCACCCACAGCAGAACTGTTATTGATAGTACCAATAGCCCACGGCAAAAAACAATTGCAATGTTAGCTACAGCAACCCTTTAGTTTTTAAACTACTATTTAAGGTATAGTGGTAGGCCGCATACATAGAGTGTCGATACTCTGTTAATAATATATGGAGCAAATATCTATGAATTGTGAGAAAAGAATTTAGTTGCCGTGATTGTAATTTAATGAACGATAGGTTAGCTTGACGTCCTTCAACACAATAAATTTTATTTTATTCGCGAAAAATTGCCCATATAATTTTTCGCAAATCACTCGCGTAAAACTTCTTCAATGAAAGATAAGTTTAGCTTGATGTCCTTCAAAAGTTTATTTATTTTTTCGCGAAAACTCTTTGACAAACATATTCTCGAAAATCTATTACACCTTTTGTTAATCCGATTGCTACAAAACTTATCTAAAGATTGCCCAAAAACAACATTAAAATCGGTCCAGTTATTTTGGAATCCATAGGGAACATACACAAATCGACTCTTAAATTTTAGATTAGTTTTTAGCTTTTCTTTAGGATTATTCCCATTATTTTTCTTCTTAAACCACCACTGTATTAAACCAAACAAAAGAGCTTTAGCGAGACTAACAAACGGCGAGCATTTTTATATTATAGATTGTAAAACTAACAAAAAAAATATTGTAAAAATTAATAAAAAATATTAAGAAAGTAATAAAATTGTAAAACTTCTAAATCGATTAACAGACTACAAATATACCTGTTTTTAAAAGTTAAAGAAAAACATTTTTTTGCTTAGTATATCGCCTTATTTTTATATTTTTTGGGTTGGTAATTGTGTGCGTGGAATAACAAATTTACAACGATATTTTTCTATTTTAGATCGTTAAATACAGGATATACCTGGTAACCACACAGTTTGTAAGAGTTTACACTGTTTAAAATATAAAAACTTCCGTTAATTTTGTATTCAGAATGGTTCTCTTATTGCATTATTTCGCTCGTTTACAATAAACTTTAACGAGCTAAACGTTTATCAGATTTAGATGCCCAGCCAACTTTATCCGTTTACAGAGTGAGCCATTACGTTTTATAATACAATCTTACAAATGAAAATAATCAAAATATACTTCTTTTTAAATAAATATTTACACTAACCCTGTAATAGTAAACTCAGTGACGCTATTTCCTGTTAACGGAAATAAAATAATAAAAGGCATTAAATCTTTAAAAATAACAGCTCCTCTAAAATATACTTATAAGTGATAAAAGAAATCTATGAGCACAAACCATAGCCCTTTGTACATAAAATAAATCTGATTTTTCTTACACACATCCTTCACCTCCTCCACTTTCATCAGGGCTCTTATGCATGCTCGTCGGTTGTTGGTACTCTTGACCTGGCTTTCCTTCAAAACAATGTTGATCTAATCGAGATCGATGTTTGCCGAGGTCGACCTCTACCGACTTGTCCATTCACACTCGCCTTATAAATTTGTTTCGTTAATCTTCCTTCATCCTTCTTTCTACGTGTCCAAACCATTTAAGCATTCCTGTATCTATCTTTGTAACCACATCTTCTTTTACACCACAGCGTTCTCTTATCTCACTATTTTTTACTTTATCCAACCGAGTCACTCCGGCTATACTTCTCAAACTACTCATCTCCGCAGCATTAATCCTATTTTCGTGCTTCTTCTGCCAAACCCAACATTCACTACCATACATAAGTGTAGGAACCAACACTAACACCTCTATGCACAGCCAGACGTGCCTTTTTTGACACTTTCTGGCTGTTCATAAACCTATGCAGTGCCCAATTCGTTTGTTTTTCTGCCAACACCCTTCGCTCAATGTCACTGTCATACTTTCCATTTCTCGTAAACTTTAAACCCAAGTACACAAATTCATTTACTCGTTCCACTCTTTCTCCCTTAGTCAGAACTTTACAGTTTGTCATGCTTTCTTCTCTTTTAAAAACCATAACTTTCGTTTTGCTTACTTTTATTTTTATCCCTTTGATTTTAAGGGGCATTATGCATAACATTAACCATCGCCTGCAACTCCTCTTCAGAAAACGCTAAAATGATTTGATCATCGGCATAAAGAAGGCATTTGACGACCAAATCATTCATTTTCAATCCATACGCACTCTCTTTCAAATCTTTTAAACAATCGTCTATGTATAAGATAAACAGCCATGGCGAAGCCACACATGCCTGTCTCACACCCTTTTTGATGTTAAACCAGTCCGTGCAAGCTTCGTTTATCCTGACACAAGCAGTGGAGTCTTCGTAAAGTGGTTTTATTGCCTGTATTAAACTACCGCTTACCCCATACATAGACAATGTCGACCACAATTTACTCCTCACCACTCTGTCATGGGCCTTTTCTAAGTCTATAAAAGCGTAGTTTCGGAATCCCGGGCCTCGAATAGATTAAGGGTCATGCACAAAAGATTTGATAGGTCGAAGTGTTTGAGAGGCAGCATGGCCTTTACGACCCACCCTACAATCTACAATGCTGAGTAAACTAATACCTCGGTAGTTCTTACAGTCCCGTTGCGAACTCTTTCCCTTGCACCAGTCAGCATTAACAATGGCCAATATACTGCTTTTTATTCCGGAACACACCTTAAACGTTTTATGTATTAAATTGTGTTGCGCGCAATGTGGCATATTGCACCGTCTCATTAAAACCAGAGCTCTTCCAAATTAACACTGTTCAATTAAGAAACGATACATTTCTGCTTTGCAATATATTATGTCGTTTGTCATATTTAAATGTCACAGTAAAAATATTTGTTACGGTATGTTTAGAAAATTCGACGATTTTATTTCATAATATTTCATCACGTTTATATCACTTACAGTTAAAAGTTTTATAAACACGTATTAAATAAAATTGAAGTTAATTAGTTACTGAACATTAAATCGGTTATACAGCGGAAATGAGTCATTACATAACAAAACAATAATAAAATCTAGCACACATTTTCACTTTTTAAGAACACGTTGTGTTTTAATTGTTATAATATTATCCCAATTAAATGAGGAAAGTCATTAATAAAAAAAGCAAAAACCCCAAGAATGCGGCCAGTGCAGTGTGTCGATGAAGAACAGACGCGCATCACAAAATTATATTAAATCATCGCACAAAAATCACAATTTTTTTTTTGGTATACTTTGACCACAGCAATAAACTTTTGCTTGAACAATAAACTAAAAACTGTATTTTTTTTCTTCGATCCTTTCTACTACGCCAATAGTAAAACTTAAATAAATGCAAAAAATACTTTGATACTCTATTGATTATTAATATCCAATCTCTATTGGCACCAAACACTACGAGTCAAAGTAGGAGAAGATCTAAGTGAGAAGATTAAGATAAGTCGAGGTGTTAGACAGGGATGTGTATTGTCGCCTCTCTTGTTCAATGTATATAGTGAAGGCATCTTTAAAGAAGCACTGTCAGAAGAAACCGGTGGTATTGTCATAAACGGGGAAAGAATTAACAACTTGCGATATGCAGACGATACCGTTATCTTCGCCGACAGTCTGGAAGATCTACAACATCTGGTTAAGTTAACAAGCAGTTTCTGCAAGAAATATGGACTATGAACCTAAAAAAAACCAAAGTCATGGCAACTTTAAAAAACCAAAGCACAAATCACAATAGACCATCTATAAATATTAATAACGACAACCTGGAACGAGTATCCTACAAATATCTTGGCACATGGGTAACTGAAACAGCAGAACTCACAAAAGAAACACACTGAGAACCAGAAACCAGAAAATTAATTTTAAAAATTGGTGTGGCCTGAGGGACCCGCGGCAGTTAACGTGTTAAATATTTCGGTCACGTGATACGGAAGGACGGGATGGAGAAAATTATGATCCAAGGGAAAGTGGACGGCAAAAGAACGAGAGGCAGATCTCCTGTAATATTCATGGACTAAATCAAGGACCTTACAAATATGTCAATAGCAGAAGTAATGAGAAATAATTACATTGAATGAAAGATAAAGCAAATGCCATATATCTTATTTGTTATTACAATATTGGTTAATTGTTAATGTAGATAGCATATCTGCTTTTATTGTTAATAAATATTGTTCCATGTTTGTGTTTCGTGGAATACACAAAGATTATTTTTTAAAATGTATCTTTTCGATGGGATTCATGTTACTAGCTAATTTAATTTGAAGAAGATTGTCAACAGTATCCAAAACGAGGATATTAACATACCCAAACTACAAATTCTATTGGTGAAATTATTCTAATAACATTAAATATTTGCAAAAGTATCCAGTAACCTGAACCGAAATTGCAAAATGGTGCTTATAAATATTAACAATATAGAACGTATATTCCGAAGCAGATCAACGCTCTTATAGACTTTCACTTTAAAATTATGAGCTAAAAATACCGATTATTTTTAAATAATGTTATTTTTTATCTAGAATAGCAGAGCGAGAGTGATTTATTTAATTAATAAGCAAAGCATAAATGCCTAAACAAATTTAACATTTAATTACGTCACATCAGTTACAAACCAAATTTGTTTTATGTAGTGTGTTTTTTAAATTAATAGAATGCACAAAATACGTTTACCTGGTTAAACGACGCAAATTTTTTTCCATTAATTCCATTCAATTAATCTTTACTAGTTGTTTACCCAATGGTCAAAATAATGTATTAATTTATCTGAACAAGTTGTAAATTTGCTTAAAATCAATTAACTTTTGTAAAAGTGGACTGTATCTGAATAATTGACTTAAGGCTTGCAATTTTAGAAGAAAAAGATTTAAAGAAAATTAAAAAACCAGAATGTAAACATAAAATGGACTTACCTAAGTATGGCAGGTTTTGAAGGTTATTGCTTGGATGTAGCTTAAATTACTCTCTGTCTATTTTAACGCGACTGAGTTTGCGTCGAGCAAGACTCAACGCGTGTCCAAACCTACACACATACATGTAGTCACGCCTTTTTTCGTAGGGAAAGACAGAGACCACTTTCTTCCACTTTACTGTTTTTACACACATTTTTTGCTTCCTCTACTTTCATCAGTGCTCTCATACATGCTTGTCGGTTGTTGGTACTCTTGACCTGGCCTTTTTTCAAAACAATGTTGATCTGATCGAGATATGTTCGCCGAGGTCGACCGCTACCGACTTGTCCATTCACACTCGCCTATTAAATTTGTTTCGTCAATCTTCCTTCATCCATCCTTTCCACGTGTCCAAACCATCTAAGCATTCCTTTATCTACATTTGCAACCACATCTTCTTATACACCACAGCGTTCTCTTATCTCACGATTCTTTACTTTATCCAGCCGAGTCACTCCGGCTATACTTCTCAGACATCTCTGCAGCATGAATCCTATTTTCATGCTTCTTCTGCCAAACTCAACATTCACTACCATACATAAGTGTAGGAAGCAACACTTCTGTATGCACAGCCAGACGTGCCTTTTTTGACACTCTCTGGCTGTTCATAAAGCTATACAGTGCCCCATTCATTTGTTTTTCTGCCAACACCCTTCGCTTAATGTCACTTTTATACTTTCCATCTTTCGTAAACCTTGAACCCAAGTACACAAACTCATTTACTTGTTCCATTCTTTCTTCCTTAATCAGCACCTTACAGTTTGTTAAACTTTTTTCTCTTTCAAAAACCATTACTTTCGTTTTGCTTACATTTATTTTTATCCCTTTGATTTTAAGTGGCCTTATGCATAACATTAACCATCGCCTGCAACTCCTCTTCAGAAAACGCTAAAATGACTTGATCATCGGCATAAAGAAGGCATTTGACGACCAAATCATTCATTTTCAATCCATACGCACTCTCTTTCAAATTCTTTAAACAAACGTCTATGTATAAGTTAAACAGAAATGGCGAAGCCACACATCCTTGTCTCACACCTTTTTCGATGTTAAACCAGTCCGTGTAAGCTCCTTTTATTTTGACACAAGCAGTGAAAACCTCGTAAAGTGATTTTAGTGCTCGTATTAAACTACCGCTCACCCCATACATAGACAATGTGAACCATAATTTACTCATCACCACTCTGTCATAGGCCTTTTTTAAGTCTATAAAAGCGCAAAAGACCTGACTTCTAGCAAAGACTATTCCTTATAATGAAAAGAACTGATTCATACATCTCCTTCCTCTTCTAAATCCTGCTTGCACATTCCATATCAACTTCTAAGTTTTATGCGTTACTCGTTTAATCAATATCTTTGCATACAGTTTGCCGACTATGCTGAGTAAACTAATACCTTGGTAGTTCTTACAGTCCTACTGTGAATCTTTTTTCTTGTCCAAATCTAGCTTAAATATAATTTAAAACTTTACTATTTTGCAAGAATAATGAATAAATTTTAACATTGACGAAGCACAATTGGAAGCTAAATGGTTGGAACATACATCAAAATGGAAGACAAAGTCTTTAACAATAAAAAAATTAAAACATGACGTGCCAAACGTATTATAATACTACATTCCGGTAATGAAAACTGTTTTATGCCGAATTTTTTACTATTATTGGTAAGAGTTGTTCGTTACATCCAATAAAAGTCGGGTGCTGGACCTGGCGTCGGCTAAATTGTTTGAGGTGCCGAATTCGCGAAACAGGAAAAATTATTTCTGACTTTAACTATACCTTTTAACACTATTTATGCTCATTCTACTAGTATGACGACATTGACTGCACTAAAGTAATTACACAAAAAATAACGAGTTTTACTCAAAGAGCATCCAATAAGTGAGAAAATTTGAATACGATTTTATCCCATTACCTATATGCTCACAATAAAAGTATTATGACATAAGAATTATCTGTGGTTTCATAGTTGAGTTAATATCCAACAATCACTATTTAGTCTTAATTAATCTTCCTTCATTACGTAAGTCTTAAAAGCACTTTCCTTGTTAGTTGTAATTACTATCAGAGCCTCCATTGTGTTTATTATAAAATTAAATTTCTCACTAACTAATAATGTTATAAAAATGCGCTTTATTGCTTCCTAGAAGATAAGTAGTTCGATTATTTCTGCCATTTATTTAAATTTTTTAATGGTTATGATTCGTTTTTGTTTCGTAAAATAATTTGTTTTGAAAATAAAATGGGCAAAAACATATTTATATGATTAAATTACAGCTTTTACTTTAATCCAATTTAACGTGCGCGCATGTAATTGTGTTTATTTATTTATTTTTTATGCTACTAAATAATAATAACAATCCGTGTGGTGTCATTGGACACCCGATAGGAACCAAGTTTCTCTATTAAATATCATCGAAATACAATTCTTGTTTATTTTTAAAAATTTAACAAATTTACTATTAAACAAACTTACCTGTGAAATGTTACACCAGCACTTTTATGTTTTGGTAATAGGGAACACCTACAAGATAAACAACTTACTATATTTGTTGTTATTGTCTCAGTAATACAACAATGTTTTATCACCAATTTATTTAGTTATCAATAATGGTTAACTATAGCATATTTCACGAATATACGGTGGTAACGAAATATCATTACAAACTTGATAACCAGTATTAAACTGTACATTTAAGAAGAACGAAAGTAAATTCCCCTTATATTTTTAAACAAATTTCGTTGGTAACGAATTTCATTTTATAAGAGACTTCTTGTTTGAAAGTTAAGGGTCAATAGGGTTTAAGTTTAAAAATGACGACAACTGATAGGCTTTGTATGAAAAAGCTTGAGTCATGCACAAAAGAATTTTTAAGAAATTATATTCACTGTAAACAAGAACAAAAAGAATTTGGCAGGACGATGACATAAAGTCTATAAAACACACCGACGCCGAAGGTGAACGAAAAAAAACATTATTGTGCATGCAGGTGGAACGCATGGTTTTGTTAACGGGATCTTTTATTTTCATCAAAATCAAAATCGGCCAATTATCATGACAATATGGATTTAGAGATGTTTGTGAAATGATAAAAAGAGAAATTATTACCATCGTGACATGAAACATCTGTCATTGTATTAGATAATGTTTCGTACCAATTGGAAAATTTAAATAAGCAGCCAACAAACTCCTGGACGGTACAGAAAATAAAAGAATGGTTAACGAACGAAAATATTTCATTTCCACAGTATTGCTTCAACCCGGAATTATTATTGATGGCTAAAAGGCGAGAAAGAGAAAAAATTTACAAAATGAATCAAATTATACTCGGTTATGGACATTGTGTGCTAAGACTTCCGCCTTATCATTGCCAATTTAATCCCATTGAGTATATTTGGGGAATATGCACAATTTATTGAGACAATCACATTGGATCTAATGGTTACAGTGATAAGGCTCTATAGGAAACCTGGCAACGAGCACTTAATACTGCCACTCCTTAAATTTGGGAAAATTTAATAGAGGAATAGTGCGTTCGTGAAAACCGCATTGAAGCAGTTAATCCTGTTATCATTTACAATCCGAATAAAGATAGCGATGACAGTGATTCCGATTGTGATGACTATAAATCTGATGCTTGATAATACCGTGAGTACTACATAATAAAACATATTTATTAAATTTGTGCCGATAATTTAGTTTTGTTGCATTTTCTTTTAACATAATTAAATATGTCTATTTTTAACCAAAAAACTCATCGAGAGCTATATCAACGTTTTCTATTCACAAAAAATCAAAAAAAAAATAAAAATAAATGGTCTCAACAAAAGCATAATAATAAACAAAAAATGTTCGGGTTTTATCTTAGGGGAATTTACTAATGTACCTCTCAACACAGTGCGCTCGTTAAGTCGATGCCTCGGTGACTAATCCAATACCGTCGTATATTGGTGAAATGAGCTATAATAGGTTTTTATATTAAAGCACACAACAAATCCTTGTCACATTAATTTGAACCATTAAAAACTTTAAAGTACTAAAATCTATTAAAAATCCAGTTTACAAACCCACTCACGGGAAAACATTCAAATAATGAGTCATACTTGAAGGTTCATGGAGGCCGTTTCTGTCGCACTTTTAGCACCCCTGCAAAGTCTCTCTCTCTTGTCCTTTTACTCTCGAGAGAGTATGGTGACATTATGTCTTAAATGCTCGGATCGTGGTTCTCCATCTTTCTCTGTCTTGAGCTGCAAGAGAAGCTTCTTGCAGACCGTGACCAATGATTTCTTTGGTTTGATCCACCCAGCGTGTCGAAGACCTTCCTCTTAGTCGTTTACCATTAATTTTTCCCTCCACAATAAGTTTTTCCGGCCCATTCGTTCTTCTTGAAATGTGTCCAAAATACCGTAGGTATGATTGGTTTATCCTGGTTGATAGCCTTGTTGGTGATTTTTAGTTTGTTAAGAATTGACACGTTAGTACGATGTTCTGTGTATGATATAATTTCTTCGTCACAGCCGCCTTTGTTTATGATATGTGATCCTAAATAGTTAAATTTCTCAATCACTTCAAAACCATCGATCTGTCTAACATAGGCAGGGTTGCAGTCTCATAATTTTCGCTTTCTTTTGGTTCAACGTAAGACCATGTTCTCTGCTGATCCTGTCCGACTTTCTCATAAATTCGGTGAGTTCTTCTTCCGAACGAGCTAGTATTAAGGTGTCATCTGCATATCTAAGGTTAGTAATTCTTTTTTTGCAAAGTAGCAATTCATATTATATTCAAAGCTCTTAACTGTCGTAAAATTTAAGTAGTTTTTATAAAATGTCCAATAATTTGTTCATTACGACCAGTTTTTTTTCCAAATTAATCAACACCCCCCAAAATAATTTACGAAAACAACGCATGTACCAACAACCTGAGCCTAATCTGATTGTTCCCATTACGGCTAAAGTACGAAAGGAAACAGATGGTGTCACAGTAACAATTATGTCGAAATTAAGCCCTCTTTTATGGGAGTCAAGCATGAGCGACTACCGCTCCAAATTGTCTGAATCGAACCCCCGCAGAACAGGGGCGTAGATACGTATAAAGGGAACAATACAAATGGAATATTAATGAAAATATTTGAATTCGAGAGGGTGTCGATTGAAAATGACCAGCTCTTCATTATTAATTTGATTAGTAGAAATCGGTTCCTTAGTGTTGGATGAGTGATTTTTTTATTGTATAATTAATATCCTCGCTGCAGTACGAATAAGAATATATTGTCAATACATATTTGATACATGGAGATTTTCCTAAAATATGGAAAAAATATTAAAAAAAAAAGTTAGATAATGTAGATATTGTAAGAAATAATAATCTTATTCTACTCAAAAACTATATTTATCGTAAAGCGTATTCAAACTACGAGGGCGGTTTGATAAGTCAGTGACTTTCTGAATAAAACAAATTTTTTTCCGCAAATAAACATTTTATTTTTCTACATAATCACCTTCTATCTCGATACATTTAGTCCAGCGTTTTTCAAATTTTTTTAATCCCTCCAAATAATAGGTTTTTTCAAAGCTCTCAAAATACGCGTTTGTTTCGGTATAGACTTCTTCATTCGACTCAAATCTCTCAAATCTCAAATAGTCGCAGGGGGATAAATCTGGAGAATATACTGGATGCGGTAGCAGTTCGTATCCCAATTCGTGGATTTTGGCCATCGTGACTAGACAAGTGTGCACACGTGCATTGTCTTGATGGAACAGCACTTTCTTCTTCGCCAAATGCGGCCGTTTTTGCTTCAAATCAACGTCGAATTTGTTCAAAAGTTTTGAATAATATTCGCCGGTGATCGTTTTACCTTTCTTGAGGTAATCGATGTGAATGACACCGCGTACATCCCAAAAAACTGTGGCCATGACTTTGTTGGCTGACAGACTCTGTTTCGCCTTCTTTTGTCCACGTTCACCCCGAGCAACCCACTGTTTCGATTGTTCCTTGGTCTCTGGCGAGTTGTGATGGATCCATGGTTTATCCACAGTAACAAAACGGCGCAAAAATTCGTCCGGATTACGGCTGAACATCGCTACTTCGCACTCTTTTGAAGTGGTCACACGATTGCGCTTATGGTCGAGTGTGAGCAATCGCGGCACCCATCTCGCCAAATATTCGTGTAAAATATGATGTACCAGTTCAGTTACATACACCTACAGCATGAGCCAACTCACGCACTTTCATTCTCCGATCATCCAATATCATTTCATGGATTTTATCAACGATTTCCGGCGTGATCACTTCTTTTGGGCGACCTGGACGTTCGGCGTCACTAGTGCTGGTATGACCACAACGGAACTCTGTAAACCACTTCTTAACCATTGAAATTGATGGTGCCGAGTCCCCGTAGTATCTATCAAGTCTTTCCTTAGTTTCAGTGATGGATTTTTTACGTAAAAAGTAATGCTTAATCAGCACACGAAATTCACTTTTTTCCATTTTCGTAAAAATTCACGAGGTTGTCTGCTTTGAACGGCTATTAAACACCAACTGCACGACGTAGCTTGCTCAAAATTAGAAAGTTGCCCACTGATAGATTATAGTTGACGGCAGCACTGTTGCATTTGAAGTAACTGCGCGGGAAATTCAAAAAGTCACTGACTTATCAAACTGCCCTCGTATCTATCAATTACAAAAATGCGTCTATTTACTGTCGTCCCTTCATGAAGGCTGCCGCCACCCGCCGTATCCCGCACCCCTTCTCGTCCTTTTCTTTAGGTACCTGATCTCCAGACCATGCTCGTGTACACTATAAGCTCTCCTTGCATACAGGGTGGATCCAAATATATCTTACAATATTGTATAATGAAGGTTCTCTATTCTAATAGACATTTTTTAGGAAGAAATTTGGAAATAACTCTGTGTGACTCCTTAATTCTGTCACTTTTCAACTACTGTTGCATCCTATATAATTTTTTTTTATTTTAATGTACACCGATTGCTGTGATCATTAGCGCCTGGTTTTAATTTAAAATTGGAAAATTTCCACAGTTCGGTATTTATACCGATTTTATTAGATACTTTTATACAGGTTGGTTGCCTTTAGAAAATTGAGCGAAGCGCTCTCCGGACTTTACGTACCGAGACAAAGGTGCCTAGATATAAATCATGATATGTACATCTGCTTTATCGACTTTCAAAAGGCATTTGATAGAGTCCAACACCCAAAACTCCTAGAGAGTCACTCCACGAGTCAAAGTCAGAGATCTGAGTGAGGAGATTAAGATATGTCGAGGTGTTAGACAGGGATGTGTATTGTCGCCTCTCTTATTCAATGTATATAGTGAAGGCATCTTTAAAGAAGCGCTGTCAGAGAAAACCGGTGGTATTGTCATAAACGGGGAAAGAATTAACAACTTGCGATATGCAGACGATACCGTTATCTTCTACGACATTCTGGAAGATCTACAACATCTGGTTGAGTTAACAAGCATTTTCTGCAAGAAATATGGCCTAGATATGAACCTAAAGAAAACCAAAGTCATGGCAACTTCAAAAAACCAAAGCACAAATCACAATAGACCATCTATAAATATTAATAACGACAACCTGGAATGGGTATCCTCCTACAAATATCTTGGCACATGGATAACTGAAACAGCAGAACACACAAAAGAAACCAAGTGTCGCATTGAAGTAGCTCGCAGCGCTTTCATAAAAATGAATAAAATACTCTGCAGCCGAGATATAACATTATAACTGAGAACCAGAATGCTAAAATGCTATATATTCTCCATTCTATTGTATGGAATGAAGGCTTGGACACTTAAATAAAAAAACATTAAGAACATAGAACATTTGAAATGTGGTGTTTTAGGAGTATGCTGAGAATACCATGGGTTGACAACGTTTTAAATGAGAAAGTACTACGCCGAATGAATAAAGCCGAAGAAATTAGTAACACCATAAAAACGAGAAAATTAGAATATCTAGGATATATTCTTTTCTTTTTTTTATATTTTAAACCACTTTGCATCGAAAAACAAAGAATGTTGTGTGTCAAATAATCGCCTGTAATTGAAGACACATCAAAAAGGTATTTTCATTGAGAAAATTAACATTTGTGGCGACCGTGACAGAATAAGTCGGCGATGGAAAACTGTAAGAGAGAAAGAAAAAGAAAAAGAGAACAGCTATAAAGAATTTTTATGAAAGGCAGTAAAGATTTGGATCAAGCACTTATAAAAAAGACAGTAAGAAACTTTAAAGTGCCTTGTTATTCTGATGTCTGGTTTTGATCCGTGTGGCTACAGGCCGTATTACTGCCCGGGCATATAACAGCAAGGGATTTGTAATGCTTCTATAGTTGGTTTTCAAGGTTTTCCAAAGTGCACCCTTGGCATGAAATAGTGGAAAAGGCTAGTCGGTTTGGAATGGAGTATAGGTATGGGACAATGGTTTCCCCCGTATGGTCTTGGGAGATAAACTAAGGTGACTCGCTTGGGCAGGGGCGCATCCCTAAAGTAGATATGTCACCTTTTGGGACTATTGATGAGTATCTACACGCTACATGAGTATTTTTACTTAAATGGCTTTGTAAACAAACATAATTGTAGGTACTTCTTCTTAGTCCATTGTTGCTGTCTCTTAATTTAGGCCAATTAAATTGCGAACGGTGTCGTGGTTGTGGAGCACCTTCTTGTTCTCGGTCGATAATCATGATCTCGTTTTTTTTGTAGTTTATTTGCAACCCATATCTTAAGCTCACAGATTGGAGTCTTTCGAGGAACATCGTCAGTTCTTTTTCATTACTGGCAACCAAAAGGTTGTCATCTGCATATCTTAAATTTGAAATTTTTCAACCGCCCACAACAAAATCGCCGTCCCAGTTTTCCAGCACTATTCTCATTAAGTGTTCCGAATATAGATTAAATAGCAATGGAGTTAATACACAGTCCTGTCTAACTCCTTCTTTAAACAAGGCTTCCCCAGAGAAAGAGTTGTCCATCTTTATGACTGTCTTACTTTGCATATAAATTCTAAATGAGCATTACGAGATGAGATGGCACACCCATGCCCAAAAGAATATCCCACATCCTTGTCCATATTAAATTATCGAATGCTTTTGTAAAGTCTACAAAGCAGAGGTAAAGGGGGCTATAGTGTTCTCTAGCTTTTTCGATCAAAATACGTTCTGCTCTCTTCACAAAACCTGCCTGCTTTGGGCTAATTTGAAATGTAAAACGTTGCAATCTTGAATGGATGATATGGAGCTTACTGGCATGGGAGATTAGAGCGATTAGTCGATTGTAGGTACTGGGATGACGATAATCCTCACGTGTTTCGACAGGATAATAGGTACAGCGATGATAAATGTATGGGCTAGTATTCTAGAAAATTCGGCGCATTTTTTGTTTTTCTTACATTTACGCAAAATCAAAAGTTATTTGGACTGGCTGGTTTTAAAATAAAAGCACTGCATTTATAAATATCAATACAAAATTATCTGCAACATCTTTTTTTATGAACATTTTGTCGCTTTTGAATACGGATCTGACTAACAGCAAGGGAGCTCGTAAATATTGTTCAACCATACATATGAGGGAATATAAATTAACAAACAAAATTATACATTAGTACATTTTTTTCCATTTCATTAAAAAAACTGATAAAAATAATTTTTATTGATTCTATTTTTGACTCGTCTTTTTTATAGATATTTGTTATTAGATTATTAAGGGCCACGCTGTATTTTATTATTTACACTTGCACGACGTTGTGTCGTGTGTAGTTATTTGTTATATTATTATGTTTTAAATATAATGAAAGCAGATTGTTAAAAATGTGCCACTTTTCGAAATGAAAAGTCGTAGACATTATTTAACTAATTAAAAAAAATCTAAACTGCTAACGACATAATTATATGCTATTTACGATGGTATTTTAAAATATCCAAAATGAATATTTATCACTTATTTAGAGGTTCATAAAAAATAATTGCGCAATTTAGTATCACCGAAAAAGTTCAGATTATTATTCTAAACAATAAATAACCATATACCAAAAAATTACTGGGGTAGGTATAGATAGATACCTAGATAATAACCCAGAAACCTTCTATTCGCTCGACTGAATCCACTAACACCGGGTCTGATAAACGGTAGTATGTTAATTAATATTAAAAACTCAATTTTACGTTTATGGTTAATGAACACCTATACAATATTACTGTTACGTGCACAAAATATTTTTGCCAACGAATAGATTGCTCTAAATCGACGTCGGAAACAAAAATATGTAAATTGACCAACAATCAATTTCTATAAAGATTAATGGGACATTAGAGTAGAGTGAAGTAGTTTATTTGACCATGTTATGTACATTACATTATGTACATACATAATGCTGCGAAGGTGAGTAGGCTGAGTGTATAGCCGAAGTGACTCGGTTGGATAAAGTAAAGAATAGAGATATAAAAGAACGCTGTGGTGTAAAAGAAGATGTGGTTACAAAGATAGATAAAGGAATGCTTAGATGGTTTGGACACGTAGAAAGGATGGATGAAGGAAGATTGACGAAACAAATTTATAAGGCGAGTGTGAATGGAGAAGTCGGTAGAGGTCGACCTCGGCGAAAATATCTCGATCAGATCAACATTGTTTTGAAAAAAGGCCAGGTCAAGAGTACCAACAACCGACGAGCATGTATGAGAGCACTGATGAAAGTAGAGGAAGCAAAAGATGTGTGTATGAACCGTAGCAAGTGGAAGGAAGTGGTCTCTGTCTACCCCTACGGAAAAAAGACGTGACTATATGTATGTATGTATGTACACAAAACATTTATGGCAAATCGCAAAGAACAATATAATAGTGTAAATGGACAAGTCGGTAAAGGTCGACCTCGGCTAACATATCTCGATCAGATCACCAGATTAGCTCGTAATAGAATTCGGATGTCAATAAAAAGAACTTTAATTCTTCACAAGTACAGCCACGCAGACTATCAAGATCAGTGTAACAAACATAAAAAACAGACCTAAAATTAAAAACGGGACATAAAAAATTGGTCAACTTCTATTCCTTTGACAACTATATATATGACTCTAAATACTAGATGTGAAATATGAGAATTTGTGCAAGTATCAATGGGTGTGGGATTCTCCAAGACAGGTGTAAAGTAATGAGTTGGAAAGCACATCAGACCCCAGCATTAACAATATTAACATTTGCAATAAATGCATTTATAATAAAGCTAATGTTTTACTTTAAGTGGGTATTTGAAAAAATTAATTTGGTCAGACTTACAGTTAAGAACATTCTTCATAGCTGTAATTAAGTAATTTTAAAGAGTACATCTGTCACTTTTGTTATGTTGTATTTATGCATGAATTTTTACACACTTTTGGGACATTTCGTACACAATAAATAAGAAATCTATACAATTTAAAATTAAAAAAAAGTGTAATCGTCCAAATTCGCTCATCTAAAATAATGTTCGTTTGTTATGTTACTAAAAATTCAGTATGGCCTCAATCTGATGAAAGTATTAGCTACTCACACATGAGGAACATTAATCAGATCCAAACTGGATTATGGATCCATTGTTTACTCAACAGCGACAGCATCCCATTTGAAATCTCTAGATATCATTCAGAATACAGCTGTAAGAATTGCTATGGGAGCATTCTGTACCAGCCCGGTTGAAAGTTTATTAGTCGAAGCAGAAGAGCCACCTCTCGAACTTCGTCGACTCAATCTGGCCTTAACATACGAAGCAAAAATATCAGCCAATAAAAACAACCCCTGCTATCAAAACACATTCTCCAATCGTTTTTCAGAAATATTTGAGCAACACCATAATTCCCAACTTCCTTTTTATGCCAGAATTTTCAAAATATTAAACAACCCTATACATAATCAGAAGATTCTTCCTCTGAATATAAAGATACCTCCTCCATGGACAATAGCCCTTCCCAAATGTGATATGCATCTTACTCATTATCCCAAGAGTAATACTTCAGCAGCACTCATAAGAGGAGCTTTTTCCGAAGTGGTCTCCAAATACGTGGACTACTGTCACATATACACGGATGCATCGAAAACTAGTTAAAGCGTAGGGGCTGCAGTAATTACAGACGATGTTAATTACAGTTATCGGCTACCACCAGAAGCAAGTGTTTACACGGGAGAACCGTACGCCATTGTCAAAGCTCTTGCTCGCTGCCATTAATATGAACAAGACGATGTCATCTTTACCGACTCACTAAGTGCTGTGCAAGGTCTTCAACAGCTTTACCTCCGTAATGCCCCTTTTCTCAAAATCAAATCACAACTAGGAAAACTATCTGAAATAGGCAAAAGTGTTGAAATCGTTTGGTTCCCTCGCATGTAGGGATAGTTGGTAATGAAACCGCTGACACACTAGCCAGAGAGACCAGCTCAAATCGTCTCAGTCAATTGATTCGCCGTGTGCCACACGAAGATTTCAATAAGAGTATTCGGCAACTCATAGTAAATACATGGAGGGTAAGGTGGCAAGTTCTTGAGAATAACAAAATCAAAGCAATCAATCCTAACTTAAGCCACCAGAATTACGAATCAATCTCTCGTAAGCAACAGACAATCCTAACCCGTCTCAGGATTGGCCACACTAGGTACACACATCAGCATCTACTGAGGAAAGAAAATCCCAAAAGATGTGTCTTCTGCTATGAAGAACTGAGTGTGAAACAATTAATGTCGGAGTGTCCCGACTATAGAGAGAAGAGGTTAACATCAGGACTGCCCGAAGAACTTAGTGATGCCTTGAACCCGATTAATATTTACTCGTTACTGAAGTTTCTGAAATCCACCAAACTTTTTTCAACATATATGAAATTTATTGTACCATACCCGCTGATAACAAAGAAAATTCAGTCTGTATTACTTATTAACATTATTTAAAATAATAAACACGTGAAAATAAATAAGATTTAACAAGACAGCGTGTTTCATAATGATATAAGCATTTATATTTAAAAAAAAGCATTCGTTTAAAATCGGACAAAGCGAAAAACCGTAATTTTTTGTATCACTGCATATGTTAATTAAAATTAAAAGCTTTGTTTGGGTTTTATGGTGCTCGGACAGGAATATTTTCGTTATCTGTGCAGGATATCCTAAATGGCCATTTTCCCAGTGGTTGCCGTTGAAGGTGAGAGAGAAAGTGGTATCTTATCTTTAACGCTTATCTTATTCTCCCCTATTTACTGGTCAAATTATTATGTTGGCAGCACTGCATTGTTCCCTCTGCGATTGACGCTCGGGCGGCTGCCGAAAAGGTGCGAATTAAAACAATGGCGTGCATTTTTTTTTTCATTATCCTTCGTTTTTACTACCGCCCTCTTGATTGTTGTCATCTATTTTCTTGTGATTAAGTATAATCTTATTACAAAAAAAAGTTTGTGTATTTATGTACCGCGCTAGAAGTAATACTTCTTTGACGAAAGTAAGAAAAAATAGAGAGAATTTCATTCAATATTATTATATTCATTCAATATTTTAGAGGTGCAAGTTATCAATAATTTACAATTGATAATTGTAAAATATTTTGATAATTTATTGTAAATTTTTTTTAATTACTCACTAAAAATAATTATCTTTTTTTTTTTTTTTTTAAGAAAATAGTCGCAAAAAGGGTAGACCTATCGTGTGGGCCGCGGACGGCCCGCACTGCGACTATTAGAAGGGGAAGGGATTATAGAAAGAAAATGATTGTGGACACGCTTTTTAAAAAGTTGCAGGTCATAGTTCTCTGGAAAAATTGATTTTGGAAGCTTGTTCCATTCCGTAGCAGCCCTGTAGAAGAAGGATTCTTGATGGAGATCGGTCCTTGTAGTGGCAATCTTGAGAGTAAATGGGTGAGACTGAGTTCTTTGACCGAATGTGGCCAATGGTGTTACAAGAGTTTTTATTTCTCTGGAGCATCTGCCTGTGTCTTCCCTGTCTACCGTAAAAATAATTGATTTGGCTGTCGCAAAGATTGGAGTATTTTATTTTACAACATTATCCATTTTTCAGTAGGTAGATATATAGCTATTAAAATAAAAGCAATCATAATTATTTAAATTACTTGCAAAAATTTGTTTAACTACCATTCAAAATCATATTTAAATAATTTAAAATGTCTTTGATACCCAGTATTCCATAAATAAAGACATTCAATCAAAATCAGATTCCCACGGATACCTATTCTCCCATGGTCTTTTCACATTGGAAGTGATATGCCAATACATTCAATAGCGTTTTAATACAAAGTTAAGTAGGTAGGTACTTCCAAAATCTTCTTAAATTAATTTAAAAGTAGGTACCTATCTACAAGCTCAGCCTTCTTTCAATAAAGAAATCAAAATTACATACAAAATACTTTTATGAAATCCCAATTAAAGTTAAAACCTAACCTTCTATTACATAATAAAAATATCAAATCAATATCAGATCACCAAATATTTAAACAACATGCATCGCCATCTATAGGCAAAGGAATTTCGCCGTTTACAAAAATTCAAACGACTACATGATATAAATCTACTTGAAATGGGTAGTTCACCTGTAAAAAAATATGGGATTTAGTATTATTTGTCTCAGGTTGTCGTCAACGTAGCAGAATAAAATAAATACCAGTTTTTAGTCCAATCCGAAGCTTTTTAACACAAAAATTTGACATAAAGTCAGTCCAGTAGTTTTTGCGTAATGCTCGAACAAACAAACATCCCAATAGACAGACAAAAAATCACTAAATCGTTGGCTTGGAATCAGGAACACTTAGAGTAACTTTTTTTGTAAATATCCTGTATGTACCTACAGACACACTTCTGTTACAGTTTTATAATAGTGAAATCGTGAATACCTTTTGACGCATCAACAAAAATAAGTAGCGATAATACCAACCAAGGCGAGTTTATACAGCATATAAAATAAAATAATGGGCAGGTCTGGAGGAGCTAATTGTGCAGTTAAAATCTGCTCAAGTCGTAGGAATACTGATAACTGATAAAAATTATACCTTTTCTTTTTCAGATGAATGTTTTACAAATCTTTTTTTCCAAAAAATAATGAATATTAGTATATGATAATCCATGTGATGTAAGGATGATCTGAATTTTATACCATACTTCAGTGAGTGGTTTGAAACCTTTTGTAAGTACTACTAATTACAATTATTATTGTATAATATACAGCAACTGAATTCAATTTTTGTAATTTTTTTCATTATTCTTTTCACGCATCCATTGAATACACTGGAGATTTTTCAAAATGCAAGAGAAAATGATAATACATAGATGTTCATAGGGTAATACTTAGATAATTGAGACTGGATGAAAGTTCAAGGGTTTGGAACCCTTTTGTGAGTATAATCATATATTTCTAGCCATTATTTATGTTACACTTCCATCATAATTTTCATGTATATACTTTCCTGCTAACTGGTCTGCAATAAATTTATGAAGAATTGGTTCCATAGAAGATACATTTTTATCAGATGAAATGGATTGAGAGAATTTGTAGATAATCTAGAATCTAGCTGTATTTTTTCTGTAAGTACTCATGATGAAATATTTTGTTCATAGCACCTTTCAACTATGCTTTCATCATTTTGATATTGATTCGTGTATTTTTTCAAATATTTGTTTTAGCATTGGTGGGGCTATTCAGCTCATGGGTGTCCAGTTCATTTTTTAGTAAAGAAGCTGGTTCAAACTATGAAACATCAACTACACTTTTGTATTAGGCATCAATAAATTTTTGAGGAATTCTACTTTTATAATAAAACCTACCTGTTGGGACCTGTTCAGTGAAATAAAGTTTGACTTGTATTTATTCTCAAAGAAAACAGATGTTGATATTTATAGGTTTATTTACCATTGGAACAATGTCTACTTGTTCACTTTATTTGCATAAATTGAATTTACTTTGATTAGTATGCCAATTATCCAATTGTAAAAGAAATTATAAATATACAAATATTAAAATATCTAACCTTACTATTTTGATATTTTGTTGTATCAAAATACTGATAAACCTGAATTCATAAGTTATTGTGGTTTGGTGAGACTTGGCTTGCTATTGGTTGAAAAGTCGTTCATCTGTCAGGAAAACAATTGACATCGGCGTCGAACGCCGAAAATCGCTATTGTGAACAGAACTTCACATGTCATTTACTCCATCTCAACTCGATCACATGACCGTATCAACCAATAGAAAAAGGCCCCCACGCCATTCATGCGTGGGGGCCTGCTCCTTCCACATCATTCTCAAGGTTATTCAACTATTTTTACTATTTCATTCGTGAAACATCTTGTTGTCTAACCACTAATCTTTCTTAAAAGCTTTCATCTGTGTTCAGAAGCTTCAGCTACAGAAAACTGATTTAAAAAACGGTAAACTCTCTGATTTTTTGGCGCTTACGTGCTTCCTCCATTATGTTAGCAGTTGTGAGCAAAGCATTTTCTTTCAGTCGACTGTTCTTGTATTTTCCATCAGTTTTTGCATATAACTGAGGAAAGGTCGATACCTGCTCTATCAACATGCCATCATCCATTATAATATTTTTCAATAGGATAGTTGGATAATTTTATATAATAATAAAATTTTAAAAATCCGTATTTGAAATAAAATAACAAATCAGTTTGGAGATTACGTACTGTTATGCACAGAACACAAAAGTCATGGTCAAAAAAGCTGCGATTTCATCGGTTGATTCTTATTTTTTATTTTATTTTATGTTATTTCTTATTTTATTTTATTTGCTGTATAAACTCGCCTTAATATGTCTTAACTAATCAGCATATTTAAGAAACAATTTCACCCGACGAAATCAAATACGAGAGAAGTAGCCTACATTAAATTTATTACAGTAGGAAAGCAACACTAAGAGCATAACACAAAACTAATAGAACAGCAGCTTACTTCTCTTCTCCTCCAGCTTCATTACGTAACCAATGAAAAGACCTTAAAGCATAAAACTGTTTTCCTAAATACTCGATCTAATAAAATCCCTTTCAAAGTCCTGCCCATAAAGTAAACACGAGAAAACGACAAACAACCGCCTCGCGCTTCGATTGGCCGACCAATTAGGACTACTCGACCTCTCATTCGCGGGAGCGCGGTGGTGGGGAGAATTTCGAAAGTGGGAGAGACAACATGGCTGATTTACTGCCCGCTGTCCCACTGGTTTGAATGGTTTTAGTTAGTTGAACAGTCACAGTTCTTTGGGAAAGTCGTGGCGCAATAATTCGCAGAACACCTGTTTTAACAAACGTATTTAGACAGTGATAGTGATTTTCGCCGGTAAACGCAAGAAAATCGAAAAACAAAAAGTTAACAGTGCCGAACTAAAATAACTCGACGATTATTTATTTGCTGTCAAAGTGTTGGGTGTGGGAGAAAAAGTGCTTGGCATGACAGTACGGGACGATACAAAGGTCATGCCTCAGACAGCAGCTACCAGATCTCGTTTTATGATAACGGACATCTTGAGTGGACCTGCTGATGGGGCTGCGATTATCAGGGGAAGATCTCCGAGTCCCGGACCCAGGGACTTGTCGCTACATTCGAATCCCATACACGATAGTGATACGGACAGTTCCGGACATCCGGACACTTCTAGTATTTGTTCAAACGGTGAGTCTTTAACACAGTCTCGAGCAGATTTAGCGACAATGTGATTAATATAGAGCACTTAATTCTTTCATCAAAACATCCTTACCAGATACTAAGCATTTTTATTGCCACATATTTTATTTTAAAAACATTTCTCACAAGCAAACTATGCAGATAATCAGTAAGCTCTTAATTTGCTAATACAAAACTGGGCTCTCGTTTAATATATTTCCGAAAAAAAAAAATTAAAAAAAAAAAATGGGTTATATTTTGCGCCTAAATATTATTTTTTTACGATTTAACGCAAATATTTAAACGCGAAAATTAACTGGCATTTGTTAATGTGTAGAATACAAAGGAAGAATTAAAAAATAATAAGCAGATAAATTATTTTGGAAAATGAATTTTTTTCCTTTGCATAAGGGAGTATTTTTAATTAAAGAAAAAAAAAATAGGGTCGAATTTAATAATCTATTTATTTTTTAGCATTAATTACCTGACCTAATATCAAAATCAGTTTTTAAGTTATTATTATTATTGTTAAATTAAGTTGATTAAAGTTATAAGTTGGTGCATTAGCGTTGGTCTACACCTTGTGATTTTAGTCGTGCGATCTTCCAGTCGGAAAAAGTACTTTAAATATTTGAAAGTGCTAATTAATAATAATAATTTATTATTAATTATATAAAATAAAAAAAATGTTGAGCACTTACTACCTATGGTTTAATTATAAAATAATAGTTCGTGAAAATGTTCCACTATTTTTTACCAATATTAGTCTCACGCTTTTAAATTTAAATTTTTAATTATTATTTAATGTTGATAATTTGTCAAACAGTGAAATATGTTAGTTATTTTGTGCATAATCACCAAGTGTGATATTTATAATTAGTATTTTAATCTTATTTTAAACAATTACTAAAACATAGTTGTAAATATTACTACTTAGGGAAATTCCTAACCTATTCACCTACTTTTGAAGCGCAAAATTTTAAATAATAAAGAAGTATTAGAAGATGTCATTTAATCACTTTTTAACCTGTACAAAGCTAATTGTATTGCAACAGTTTTAGATTGTTTCTCGTAAATTTCGATCGAGAATGAAATGCTCTTTAATCTCTTTGTCAACCTGGTTTTATTTTGACCAATATAAAGGACTCTCAACCATGTAAAAATGTAGTTACATTTCTATTAAATAAAATTTAAAGAATGAGGATTGTACTTAAAAAAAACCAACATGCATTTTAATATTAAGCTTTAAATATTTTTACAAATTGGTTAAAATATTTGACATGGATAAAACCATTAAATACATGTAAATAAACAACCTTATTTAATAGCTAGTATTAAAAAATAGAATCATCAATGTGGAAACTTTTGTATTGCATGCTCTGTTCTTTGATTATACAATACATATAGAAATTGCAAAATATAATGTGTATACGTACTGCAATAATTCATGTTCTACCGTTATGGAAGGCAATTTTATGAATGGATATGTTTATAAGCAGCTAGTAACATCAATAGAAGCGCACAATTTTCTTACCTATTTCAAAAGGGAAGAATCAGATTTAATGCACTGAATAATACACGATTTATTGTTATTAAGTACGTAGATATATCATTAAAATATTGGTTAGTCTATGAATACTTACTACTCAATACATTCATGATTAATTTTCGATTCAGGAACGGGATCCACTATTTTACTGAAGTAATATTAATAAAATTATTATGCACTAGTTATTGCCCGCGATTTTGTCCACATGAACTGTAAACTTTGATTGTAAGAATTTATTCTTTACGTTTTGTTCATTTTATCAATATTTTATTTGTAGTTTTTTTTTTGTTTATTAATTTACAATACTTTAAAATCGTTTGTCATCATTAGCTGTCATCCAATTGCCTATAGCCAGTCAAAATAAAAGCATTTGAGGTCTTTTAATTTACTTCCGAAATCACAATTAATTAATTCGAAACATTTGTCTAGCTCGTAACATTTAGTAAGCTCGGCCTTCTATAAATAAAGTCATTCAGTCAAAATCAGATCTCCGCAGAAACTAATAACGTTTTGATACCAAATTACCCACAAAATACTCTACCAAACTTCCAAAATTACAATTACTTAATTCTTAACTTTTGTCAAGTCTTTGACGACGAAAGCAAATCACAGCATATCAATTTTACCAACACATATCTTGACATGAAACTCAATGCTAAGCCTCGTTAAAAGAAGCATATCCTTATTAAGTTTAATCAACTAAGAATTATCAAAAGAAAGCTATATTGGGTGATAGGGCGCAGGTCCAAATTGTCTATCCATAACAAACTCATGCTATACAAACAAATCATGAAATTAGTCTGGACCTTTGGCATGCAGCTCTGGGGCCACAGCAAAGAATCAAATATCAATAAGATACAGATTTTTCAGAGCAAAATACATTGTTAATACCCGGTGGTACATGAGAAACGCAGATTTTAGAAAATATCTCAACATTATTTCTGTCGAAGAAGAAATAACCAAGGCAGCCAGTAATCATGAACTTCATCTAACAAATCACCAAAACATTGTAGCTATGACTAGGACGTCATGGAACAGCTGAGACGATTTAAGAGGACTAAGCCTACTGACTTGTCACAGCGTTGAATAAACTCTCAAAAGAAAATCATAAAACAGTCAAGAATGACTGGATCGATATAGCATGTCTACGTATTTAAAAGAATCACTGCTACCATAAGGTATAGTATCACAAACGTTCAAACAATCATCATTATTATCATTGATGCTACAACCCTAGTTAAGCCTCGACCTTCCTCAGTCTTTTCTGCCAGTGGTCTCTATCTCTTGCGATTTTTCTGGCATCTTCTTCTACGCCGTCCTTCCACCTTAGCTTTGGTCTGCCTCTACTTCTACTTCCACCCGGTTGTGACCTGAATATTTGGCTTGTAGCGCGATTTTCGTAAGCGATACCACATCTCTTCTCTCTAAGATCTGTTTGTATTTGTTGTAAAGCTCAAAGTTTATTAGCCTTTTTCACATACCATTTTCATATATCGCGCCTAATATTCTTCTCAGGATCTTGCGCTCAAAGGTTAATAGGAGGTTTTCGTTTGCCTAAGAGATTGTCCATGTTTTAGATCCGTATGTTAGGACTGGTAGTATGAGGGTCTTATAGTTGGTCAGTTTGGTTTTTTGGCTTAGATTTCCACTCTTTATCTGTTTACTTAGGTCAAAGCAGCATTTGTTCGCTAGAATGATCCTTCTTTTAATTTCTTCTGAAGTGGAGTTGTCATGAGTAACCAGCAAACCCAAATATGTGAACTGTTGAAAAACTTCGAAGCCAAAATTGTCAACGCTAAAGTTTTGCCCTATGATTCTGGCTCTGTTATTAGGTGTTGATACCATAAGTTTCGTTTTATCTTTCGTCAGCAGCATTTGAGAAGGACATTCAAACAATAACCTTGTATAAACGGGTAATCAAAATGGGTCTTTACTTTAGTTGCACTTGGTTATGACAACATAAATATGATTTAAACAAATAAACAAACAAACAGACATATAAACAAATGAAAATGAGCCGTCGCGGGACGTCTGGCAAATGTATACAAAATATGCATGATAGGATGGTTTATTAGAGGAAATAAATATGACATAATCAAAAACAAAATATATTGGTCGATGATAACTTATGTATATTACAAAAGTATTGGACATAACATTAACGTAGGTATCTTTTAAATTCTGCATCTATTGTTGTTCCATATCTGGTAGTATAGATAATCTGTTGGATTGTTTTTAATTTACAGTTAAAATTATTTTTGAACGAACGCAATGAAACGCATTGATTCATCTTTTCCAAAATTTACATTTTCCCCACCTAAAATCAACGTCAGTTATTTTTTTTAAAAATCCTGAACTTCTGCGACTGTAGAGAAATAATCTTCCGTGTAAAAATACAAATGATATCGTTCATTCTGTTATTAGGTGAAATGTACACAACAACCATAATCAATTCTTTTCCAACATTGTCTCTTCTTTGATATTTTAAATGTGAGTGCTAACAATTTTAGCTTTATGAACAGCCAGAAAGTGTCAACAAAGGCACGTCTGGCGGTGCATAGAGGTGTGTTGGTTCCTACACTTATGTATGGTAGTGAATGTTGGGATTAGCAGTAGAAGCATGAAAATAGGATTAATGTAAAAATATAGATAGGAGAACGCTGTAGTGTAAAAGAAGATGTGGTTACAAAGATAGACAAAGGAATGCTTGGATGGTTTGGACACGTAGAAAGGATGAACGAAGGAATATTGACGAAACAAATTAATAAGGCGAGCCTTAATGGATGGAAGTGGGTAGAGGTCGATCTCGGCGAACATATCTCGATCAGATCAACATTGTTTTGAAGAAAGGCCAGGTCAAGAGTACCAACAACCGACGAGCATGTATGAGAGCACTGATGAAAGTAGAGAAAGCAAAAGATGTGTGAGAACCGTAGCAAGTGGAAGGAAGTGGTCTCTGCCTACCCCTACGGGAAAAAGGCGTGACTATATGTATGTAACAATTTTAAACGATGACAATAACCCATTAAAATTTGAAAAACGTATTGTTTTTGACAACTGTCATATGTTATCGGTAATTTTCTATATTTTTCTTTATGATGTCATTTTATAATTATTACAACCAAGGTTAGACAAGGTATTTTGGGCCGGACGGAAGACTGATGGTCGTCACGCCAACAGCCGCTTTAACTCTCATTTGCGGCTGTAGATGTTTCACATAAAAAATGATTTGTAGTCAGGGACACCTAAACAATATCGTAAATATCTTCAATGTACGGACACATTTAAAATTAGAAACTTATTACTTTATTGATTATCAAATCACACACTGAAATAGTGTAGACGCACAAATAGGCACGTGTATTTTAAATTTCTAGGGGGCATTCATCATTTTGGTGCCCCAAAAAAAAATTAAAAAATGGTATTGTTTTTGTTAAAGTTCGTTAAAGTCTGTATTTTGTTTTATAGTTTTAAGTAATACTTATCTATTTTTTTCACATAACTGTAAAATTTTACCCCCCAATTTAAACATCGTTACACCTATCTTCTTCTTCTTTAAGTGCTCATCTGTTAACGGATATTTGCGATCACCATGGCAATTTGAACCTTCAGTCAGTAGCTGCCCTGAAAAGGCCGGTAGTTGTGGTACCAAACCAAGTTCTCAAATTCTTTAGCCAAGAGATTCTTCTCCTGCCAGGTCCGCTTCGTCCTAGGACTCACCCTTGGAGAACCAGCTATGGGAGCTCATAACGTTTCCCACTCCGCATTTTGTGACCTAAGTACTCAAGCTTCCTAGTCTTGATCTTGTTTATGATCTCCATGTTTTTATTTATTTTCTCGAGCACTCTAACATTTGTTACGTCCACACCTATCATTTTAATAATTAACAAAAATATTTTAAATTCAATCTTCAATCAATTTTATATTGGAGGTATATTATTTTTACGCATATTTTGCTCATCGTTATCACTTCATAAATATGTAAATAACTTATTTTGTGTATTTCCTCATATTTGTGATTAGGTACCAAAAAAAATTCTTGATAATAGGTTGATAACGCACAAGTGATAATAATTATTGCGCTTTCCTACTTTATTAGTCTATGAATAAAAATTTTAATACCCACTTACTGTGCTACAATTGCCATTTCAATGGGATTCGAATATTTATTTTAATGCAAAGCAGTTTCTGAACTAACGCCTATTCAATAATATACCGCTAATTGTATAAATTGCTGTTGTAAATCATCGTAATCACTCGGAAACTTTACATAACAAACGCTTTTGAATATATCAGTAACAATATTACGAATTTATGATAAGCTCTGTTTTATGGAAAAACTAAAAAAATACTTTAAACTTCTTATCGCATTCAGGAATATATTCCAAATTATTCGCTATACTTGTGTTTCGTAATATCTGAAGGTTTTTTCAAGAGTTATGAGTAATAGTAACCCAACGTTATTAATATGGTATCCCTAAAATGATCAGCAAATCAGAGCTGTTTAAGTAATGTTGGATTTTGTCGAAAAGCATCCCTTTTCTGCTTCACAGTGGCTCTTTACACGTATTAACACTTATTTTTTTTAATTCATGAGTCGATCGCTTTAATAGCTATCTTCTTGTCGCGATGTGGAGTATATAAGTTTGTCAGGGAAAATGTACATTAAGAGCAAGTGCCTTGTTTCGTTAGCAAAATTTGCTTTGGGTACTTGAAATGGATAAGCTACATTATTAAACATCGATGGGTCTAGTTTTTTCACTCTCTTCTTCGAAGTGGTGCATTTTTTTGGAAGAGTGGTCGTGGTAATCTCAGGTGTCCTCGTTCTTGCAATATTTCCTTGATCAAAAACACTCCATTAATGTGGCTTTTGTGTTGGAAATAATGAGATTGGACCTTCGAGTAGATCTATTGTGCCTTGCGTTACTAAAGGCTCCATTGATTGCGGGTAATACTGTACCATAGGTAAAATTCTGTGGCTTCCAGGAAGTATTTAGTTTGTCAATAACATTTTTTTTGATAACTTCAATGTTTTTTGCAATATGTTAGGTGTATAAGCATTAAAAATTAAGCAACATTTTTGGCTTTTGTTAGGGGGCAGGAAGGGGTTTAGTCCAGTAACTAGAACCTATGTTAATTTAGACCAGCTAAATGATTGGATAGTAAGATGACTTAGCGTAGTTTCACTAATTAAGTAATTGAATGACTAACTAATAACTTAAAATAAAAAAAGCTTAAATAACTTGAATTTAAAATTGATAACTTATCTAAAACGATTTAAGTCCAAAGTTTTTAATCTCTTTGTTTCTTCACTATTATCCAACAAACCGACTGCTAGAAGGTTTGGGTGGCTTCCAAGTCTTGTTTCGTAGGATTTGCTGTAGGTGCTTATTTCTTTTCAACGGTAGGTTTCCCATAGCTGTATGCCATAGGTCCAAATAGGTTTGAGGATGGCCTTGTATAGCAATAATTTATTTTTTATGGGTAACTCAGATTGTCGACCGATTAACAAATACATATTACGTAGCTTAGCCCAAAGCTGTTTTTTTTTGTCCATATATATTTCTTCTTATCATGCCCTATTCTTCCGAAGGTTGGCAATCCATATGGCCAACATTGTCCTGGATACAGCAGTTCTAAATATCTCAGTCGAAGTACACCCGAACCATCTTCTAAAGTTTTTCAACCAGGAGTTCTGACGTCTTCCAACAGATCTTTTTCCCTGAATCTTTCCTTCAATTATCAGCCCCAGTAATTCGTATTTCTCGCCTCTCATGATGTTTTTTTTTTTTATGAAAATAGTCGCAAAAAGGGTAGACCTATCGTGTGGACCGCGGACGGCCCGCACTGCGACTATTAGAAGGGGAAGGGATTATAGAAAGGAGATGATTGTGGACACGCTTTTTAAAAAGTTGCAGGTCATAGTTCTCTGGAAAAACTGATTTTGGAAGCTTATTCCATTTCGTAGCAGCCCTGTAAAAGAAGGATTCTTGATGAAGATTGGTCCTTGTAGTGTCAATCTTGAGAGTAAATGGGTGAGACTGATCAGCGTGCCGAGTTCCTCGGCCGAATGTGGCCAATGGTGGTATAAGAGTTTTTATTTCTCTGGAGCATCTGCCATGGAAATATCTGTAGAGCAATGACTGGTCTGCAACTCTTCTTCTATGTTCTAGAGGGTGAAGAGTATCTGTGAGAGTTGAGCTGTTTATCAAGCGAATGGCTCTTTTCTGAATGGAATCTAGAAGACGAAGAGAATGCCTTGGTGCTGAACCCCAAATGTGCGAGCAATACTCCAGTAGAGGTCGGATTTGAGCCTTGTACGTCGTCAACAGTTGATCAGGAGTAAAAAACTTTTTGGCTTTCCACAGAAAACCTAGCCTCTGGCTTGCCGACTTTGCGATGTTAGCAACATGGTCATGCCAAGACATATTATTGGACACCGTGACTCCCAAAATCGAGATGGAGGGGCTTGGTTCAAGGGTATTTCCGGACATTTTGATGGGATGATTTGAGGAATTCACTTTCTTGGAAAACGTGGCACTTTCTGTTTTTTTGGGCGTTGAACTGAACAAGATTGTTGGTTCCCCACTCGACGATTGCTTTAAGATCTCTATTGATGGAATCAACCTGTTCCTGTCTGAGTCTATTTGTATCATTCACCGAAAGTGATCGATAGGATGTGAAAGTTGAGACAAGTGTGCTATCGTCTGCGAAACAGTAAATGGGGTTTGTGGTGGTTTTCAAGAGGTCGTTGATGTGTAAAAGAAATAAGGTGGGGGACAGGATGGAACCCTGGGGGACCCTGGCATTAGTTTTTAACGCATCAGAAGAAATACCGTCAACTGCCACATGTAAGGAGCGATCTTGCATGAAGCTCAAGAGCCATTGGCACAGTTTGGTTGGGAGACCGTAGGCAGATAATTTACTTAACAATGCCTGGTGCCAAACGCGGTCAAAGGCTTTAGATATATCCAAGACTATTGCACGGGATTCACCAAACTTTTCAATAGCGTTTGTCCAGTGCTGAGTGACATAAGCCAGCAAATCTCCAGTAGACCGAAGTTGTCGAAATCCATATTGTCTGTCATGGATTATCTCAAATTTCTCCAGATATTTGATAAGTTCTGTGTTAATCGCTTTTTCCATAACTTTGGATATGACTGAGAGCAATGCAATAGGGCGATAATTGGCAGGAATAGTCTTCTTTCCTTTTTTCGGAATCGGTTGGACTTTAGCGTTTTTCCTCATATCTTGTTTTTCTCCCTTTAATAACCCTTTTTACTTTTTTATTCTTCTTAATACCTCTTCGTTTGTAACTCGGTGAATCCATGAGATACGAAGCATGCAGCGATATACAAACATCTCAAAAGCCTCGATCCTTCTCTCGGTTATCAGATCGAGAGTCCATATATGTTTAAATTGCGATCAGGGTGTATGCCAAAGTATTTAACATCATCAGATCGTAGTATTGATATTTAGAGTTACTAGGAGGTTTAATGCAGTAGCTGGATTTCGGTCAGTAGCAAGTATCTCTGTATCATCAGCGAATATTGCGACAGTCGTATGGTTGGTTGTTGTAAGATCAGCAGTGAATAAAATGTACAGTACTGGGCCCAGAACACTACCCTTTGGAACACCAGCATATATCGGATACAGTTAGCTTTGATTACTTCTTAATTTTTCTGACCACTCTATCGGTTTGTTCTATGGTGGAGTGTTGATGGTGGAAACCAAACTGGTGTTTACGCAATAACATGGGGGCTTAAAAGTAGGGATTCTAATTTGTGGTGAGAAAGTTCCATTGTGCTGATGGACTGATACTTTTAAAATTAAAAATGAATTTCAAAATGGGAATTTTATTGACCTTGCCCGGTGAAATGAATGTCTGTAAGTTTTAATGATGCAACGTTGTTTTTTTTTAAATTTTCACTGTGTAAATAATTAAAACCGAGGTATTCATTATAACCAATTCGACTATTAAAAAAATAATTGGAATACATAAAACGTGGAAATGATCGCACACGGACCATAAAATGTTTATTGTATTATACAATTTATTCGTTGAAAATGCAGAATCTGAACTTCCTCTGCTTTGTTAAAATCACGCAAGCATTATATAAATAGTGGAAGCGTCCAGTTGATGTTCTAACATTTAAAACAAAAATTCATTTATCCTTCGAAACGAAAGCTTAATTTGGCCGTTTATTTATTTTATGAACAATTTCTTGCGATGGTAATTTCTTCGTTTCGTCGTCTACGTTCACGCGTCATTAGATAGAAAGAATTTTCTGCAAAAAAATTGCTTGGTTTAATACTAATTAAATACACCAACCAAAGTTATAAAAAGGCCACAACGAATTAAAAAAAAATCTACCAAACATTATTTATCAAATGAAGATGCATTTATATTGATATCAAAAACAATAAATTTATAATTTGTAAAATTTGGAATGAAAAATTGCGGAAATTAATTAAAAAAAAGAAAAACCCAAACAAAAATATCAGTGGTCTGGGTGCGACCCGAGAGGTCCACACGACTAACTTCCCAGTGGAAAGAATGAAAAAATACCTTATGTTTTGTTTTTATAATTATTATTATTATTATAAAAAATGATTTCAAATTGTTAAAAACAAATTATAATTGTCATTAACGATATTTTGTTTATGTCAACTGTATTCTATTAAACTTTTTTTATCATTTGTTATCCAAGTCCAAGTCCAAGTCAACTGTGCTCCCCTAAGTTTATGTCATTATCTATATTTCGTTGTTTTGATACTTAGTTTTTTTAATGTTTATTGTGAGCCCGCAATTCTCACAGAGATTGTTAGTACGGTTTACTAATCTTTGCAGTTTTTCTGCTTTGTAATCACGAAGTTCTAATTATCGGGATTTGGATGGTACAAAAGTGATATGGTCTGCATAGTTTTTAATAATAAAGTTAGCTTAGAAGCCAAAAGCTTAAATTTATATATCCAGTATGCAAAAAAATAACAGAAAAATACTCTCAATTGGTATTTAAATCAGTTATTTAGAGAACTGCCTTAGATGTATTCCAAAAGAGTTTAACTACATTGAAGGAAAATAATAAAAAATAAGTATTACCTAAATGATAGCATGAAAACTTATTGTAATCATTTTAACGATATTCTATGACTTTTCTCAACTTTTTGAAATTAGAGACAATAAAAAAATTAATCTTAGCAATGTAAATTACCACAGCATTGCCTGCTAGTTATTTTTAAAATAAATGAGGTACCTAGGGGAATGTACCAACTTCTTCTTTTTCGGATGCATATCCACTAACGCAGATCTGCACAAAAGGTCTCAAAAGTCACTGCCAGGTAGGAAGAATATCCAAAATGAGTATGAGCAAGAGGTCCCTTGACTTCATATACCTGGTTTTTTTTAAAATACATAGAAGACAGAGAGGTACGCCGATGTCTTTTTTTAGTAGACATGAAAGACTGAGAGGAACATTGAGGGTATGGAAAAAAAAATGTTTAGGTACCTAACATAAGAAATATGGGATTTTTATAAATGATAAATTAATTATCACTAGTTGAAATATCCATTTTTATAATAAGTATGTATTATATTTCAGTATGGCCCTCTCTATTTTCTATGTTGGCTAGAGAGATACATTAATGTTCCTCTCTGTCTTTCATGTCTGCTAGAAAGAGACATCGACGTACCTCTCTGTCTTTTATGTCCTTTAGAAAGAGCCAGGTATATGAAGTCAAAGGACCTCTCTGTCTTTTATTCCCTTTAGAAAGAGCCAGGTGTATGAAGTCAAGAGATCTCTCGCTCGTACTTATTAACGGATGTATGCGATCGCATGTTTCATTGCTTCTCTGTCTGGCGCGGTGTGAATCAGTGATTGTACATATATCACGTACCCCCGTCCATTGTCTAATGCTCCGAAGCCAAGACGTCTTATTTCTCCCTATTCCTCTTCTGCCATCAATTTCGCCCTCGATTGGCAACTGCAGGAACCTATATTTTTCGTTACGCATATGTTCCATTTGACCATGTACTTACAGATTTTACTTTTAACAAAAATGAAACTAAATAGAGATTTTTTTTTAAATTTTATAAAGCGTCAACTATTTGTCTACGATTTTTGATGAAAATAACCTACCTATCCCTTGTAGTTTCTACGAAGACATCTAATTTTTTTTTAATGTACTATTTGATGCTTGGCCCACTTTTGGGATAAGTTTTAACAACCTCGAGGTGAGAACTAATACAACAGATTTAATATGATTTTGATATTTTATAGATATAAGTAAAAAATAAAACAAAGTATTCAATTTAAGGTTTTTTTATCAGAAAGTAATCGACCCAACATAAAAGTTATTATTTTAGCTTTATCTTTGCTTAATTTACATATATTAAAGCTAATCAATATTTTACTCTTTTCCTAAGGTAATATATAGTTAGTCTCTATTAAGTAGTAGGTAATACCACTGTTAAAAGAGTATAATTCTATCAACTGTAAAAATATTGATATTAAAAATAATCAACGATAATCACACCCTGACTTCAATAACTAAACAAAAATTGGTAAATGTTTTGTGTTCAATAGTCCGAGTCTTGTTGCTGGGGGTAAAAGTCAAAGAAGACGCCTTTTTACTATTGCTGGTAGATTATATATGGTCATTGTTCTAACCAAGATTGTTATCCATCCAGTTAGTGTGTTATCTACTTCATAAGAAAGTTAAAAACATTGTCTTTGTTGCATACAATACAAACGGAGTAAATATTAACATGTTAAAACTGTGTGCTTTGTTAATACTTGCCCAGGAGGTAGATTTTTCAAAAATTTATATTTTTAAGAAGAGTGGGTACATTGATAATGCGGTAAAATTTAAATAAAATACAAAATAAAATGAAATAAGCTACTATCTGTCTTTACATATTATAACGATTTCTTGAGTCCGTCTCTGTTGACCCTTTCTGTCGCGACGATGCGTCGGCTACAATTGGGGGACTGTCGGCGCGGAGACCAAAGGAAAGTTCCCGCAAATTCTCGATGAGGTGTCTAGTAAATCTTCGTCGCTTCGAAAGAGGTCTGTCGCCTTCGCGAAGAAGGTCGAAGTATGGTTTACAGATATAAAAGGGACAGCGGCCGCGGACAATTTTTGGTTAGGTTAAGTTTTAAAGTGTTTATGATTTATGAAATGTAAATAGTTATAAAAAGTTGTATATCCAAGTGAATATTTATGGATTTATAAAAGTAGAATTTATTGTATTGGAATAAACATTGTTTTATCATCATGGACGATGGGAATACGATCGATGCGTAGAATAGAAGCCTTCGAAATGTGGGTAATGCGTAGAATGCTCAAACTATCATGGACAGAGCATGTCTCCAATGAAACCGTTCTAGGAAGGATGAAAGTGGACAAAGAAATTTTGGAAATGGTCAAAAGACGCAAGACAAGCTATCTGGGACACATATGCAGAGGCAAGAGATACGAGTTTCTACAACTGATAATGGAGGGCAAGATTGAAGGTAAAAAAAGGCAGGGCAGGAGACAGAATTCGTGGTTAAAGAATGTTAGCGATTGGACTGGCCTGAATTCAAAGTCAGTACTAAGAGCAGCACAGGACCTAAAACTTGGAGGGTGTTTTCTTTGTATGATGTAGGCATCCGATAAAAGAAATACAAAATAAGATGAAATGAGCTACCATTTATCTATACATATAAAATGCTTTATCCTAAATGACTGACTGACGGATCAACGCACAGCCTAAACTGCTGATCGTAAAAACCTGAAACTTGGAGGGTGTATTTTTTGTATGATGTAGGCATCCGATAAAAAGATTTTCCGAAATTCTTCTCTAAGGGGATGAAAAACGGGGGCAAAGCTTGTACGGGACAATCTACTATTTTGATGGAAGACGTGTTTCGTATTTTATTAAAACTCATCGCCTAACGGGTCCAAATAGAACCTTTTTTTATTTCTACGCGAACGAAGTCGCGGGCAAAGGCTAGTTTAAAGTATACCACAAACTAAAGAAGCGCCGACTTAAAAATGTTTACCTGACAAAATTCACGAATTCCGCGGTATGCGGCAGGCGAATAACTGATCGCAACAACAACAAATTACTGGACAAATATTATGGCATTATTACTTTTTCAAGATATAATGTCTTTCCTTTTTCCAAAATTGCATCACTTTATAGCAGTATGTTTTGGCATGTTTAATTAAACAATTTATAAAACAAAACTGCGTTACGAAAATTAATAGCAAATAATAAATATTGATAACGACGACAGTAAAAATATTTTAGTTTCTTCTGGTAAAACTGAATAGTTAAGGCGAGCTTATACAGCAAATAAAATAAAATAAGAAACAAAATAAAATAAAATAAGAAAGATAAATATGCCCAAAACTATGAAAGCGTTTAAAATAAGAAATAAGAATAAGAACAAAAGGTGGTCAACTTGTATCTCTTGGTCTTATTTTATTTTATTTTCTTTAAAAACTGATAATGCGCGTGACCCAAATCTTTTCTGTTCTAAATGTTCCGAGTTTACAATCAACCTAACCTAACCTAATAATATTGTTTGTGGAGGTATTTTTGATTTTCCTTTTATGGCCCGTATATTTATTTCTTAAAAGCTTCCATCTGTGTTCAGAAGCTTTAGCTACAGAAAAAGTTATTTAAAAAAACGTTAAACTCTCTGATTTTTTGGCACGTACGTGCTTTCTTCATTGTGTTAGCAATTGTGAGCAAAGCATTTTCTTTTAGTCGGCTGTTTTGTATTTTCCATCAGTTTTTGCATATAACTGAGGAAAGGTCGATACCTGCTCTATCAACATGCCATCATCCATTATAATATATTTTAATAGGAAATGAATGGTAGATATATAGTTGGATAATTTAAGATAATGATAAAATTTAAAAAATCCGTATTTGTCATCTGTATAAACCAATGTTTTTTGCACTCATTCCTTATTATTTTACGTTATTTCTTATTTTATTTGCTGTATAAACTCGCCTTTATTTCTCTTATTTATTAGGTTGTTTTTTCTTTAGCAGCACGACCGAAAGAGTAATTTACTTACGTATTTTATGGCCGATTTGTTGATAATATTATTAATGTTTTCACCTCGTTGATTTGATTGACGGTGTGTTAAATTATTGAATCGTCAAGTAAAGAGTATTAAACGAACAAAGCAAACACAGTCGGCAAACAAACACAAATCAAATACCTCATGAGTTATTCAAGATTCGATTAAGGTTGTTCACGATTATTTGGATCAACACGAGCAAAAGACTACTATTAGAAGAGTAAATATTTAATACAGTTATAATGGTGCGTCATATCACGCGAAACCATAACCTTAAAGGCAAACAATGTCTGATAAAGTTTTCATGTAATATTACCGGGAAAGATTGTTTATTAGGTACGTCTGATTTGAAAATGCGGTTTTCATCGCTTCTTAAAGGTTGGTAATTGAATTGGAAAAACTAAACTCGGATCTTTTTTCTTGAAACACAAACCACTTTTTTCGTTTTCTTAATTTTTAATCGTTTCATTCAATTTTGTAAAAACTACATGCTTTAAAACGCTTACATTGTTTAGAGCTATTTCACTTCCAGTCAGCTGCTTATGATATATGATATAAGGCACAGATCCGTAACAATATCAAGCGACATAATATATTGTACGCCTACAGGCCACCATCTTCAATTTCATTTTTCGACAACATTTTGGATATCCTAAAGGCAAGTACAGACTGGGCAACAAAATGTTGGCAACACGTGTTGCAACATGTATCCCGTCAACAAGATACAAGTTTTTTTTTTTATGAAAATAGTCGCAAAAAGGGTAGACCTATCGTGTGGGCCGCGGCCTGCGACTATTAGAACGGGAAGGGATTATAGAAAGAAAATGATTATGGACACGCTTTTTGAAAAGTTGCAGGTCATAGTTCTCTGGAAAAACTGATTTTGGAAGTTTATTCCATTCCGTAGCAGCCCTGTAAAAGAAGGATTCTTGATGAAGATTGGTCCTTGTAGTGTCAATCTTAAGAGTAAATGGGTGAGACTGATCAGCGTGCCGAGTTCTTCGGCCGAATGTAGCCAATGGTGGTACAAGAGTTTTTATTTCTCTGGAGCATCTGCCATGGAAATATCTGTAGAGCAATGACTGGTCTGCAACTCTTCTTCTATGTTCTAGAGGGTGAAGGGTATCTGTGAGAGTTCAGCTGTTTATCAAGCGAATGGCTCTATTCTGAATGGAATCTAGAAGACGAAGAGAATGCCTTGGTGCTGAACCCCAAATGTGCGAGCAATACTCCAGTAGAGGTCGGATTTGAGCCTTGTGTCGTCAACAGTTGATCAGGAGTAAAAAACTTTCTGTCTTTCCACAGAAAACCTAGCCTCTGGCTTGCCGACTTTGCGATGTTAGCAACTTGGTCGTGCCAAGACATATTATTGGACACCGTGACTCCCAAAATCGAGATGGAGGGACTTGGTTCAAGGGTATTTCCGGACATTGTAATGGGATGATTTGAGGAATTCACTTTCTTGGAAAACGTGGCACTTTGTGTTTTTTGGGCGTTGAACTGAACAAGATTGTTGGTTCCCCACTCGACGATTGCTTTAAGATCTCTATTGATGGAATTAACCTGTTCCTGCCTGAGTCTATTTGTATCATTCACCGAAAGTGATCGATAGGATGTGAAAGTTGAGACAAGTGTGCAGTCGTCTGCGCAACTGTAAATGGGGTTCGTGGTGGTTTTCAAGAGGTCATTGATGTGTAAAAGAAATAAGGTGGGGGACAGGATGCTAGATACACGGCAACATTGGGCGGCGTGACAACAAAAACATTTGTTGGTTGTTGCATGTATCCTTGTTCCCCATTCAAATGGAAAACATCGCTTAGTGTGTACGTGCTAGGTGCTGATGGCAACACAAAACGGTACTCGGCACGGCAGTTTGTATTCTTTTTTACGATTTAAGGGGCTCCCAAATAAAGAATATGTTCAAAATCAGTCTAACGAAATTGAGTGTTTTAGAAATTCTCTCTGCCACCAACGTCTTTTACTTTTTTGAACATTACCAGTAATTATTATAAAAGCAGCACTAGCACCAACAGCAATAGTCTCTTCCATTTTTAATTCAACACTGACTTTGGTGTGGACGTGCAACAGTGTTAGCAACATCAATCTACAAATATGTTGACAACACCCGGCAACATGTTGCCAACATTTTGTTGCCCGGTCTGTACTTATCTAATACATTGCAGCATACAACGCCAAACATTCAAATGACAAGCGACAGATAAGCTGCTGTCAAAGTTGATTACTAATGTATTTTGTCATAAGACAAAATGCGAGGGTATGAACTCAAGCAATATTCGATCTAATAAATCCCTTTAAATAAGTAACACGATGATATTTTTAAGAAAATTAATAATTATTTTTAAAATAAACTCATTAAATTTGCCACGTGGCTTAAAAAAGGGTTATCTCAGTACAAAAATTGTTTAAACTTATTCAATATAAAACTAGTAACACGAACTAATTTGTATCCAGATAATATTTCTTCAATATTCTTGGTGTATAAGCGAGTTTACTAGTTTCTTTTAAAATTATAGCACAGCCACACCTCAAGGCGATATTATGAAATCAATTTTAGCTTTTCAACAAAGAAAATAATAATGCGACCATTCCACTAATGATATCCGAACGTACCACGAACTTAAATAAAAACACAGTGCTTAATTGTAATAATTTTAGAAGGACCTTAATCACGAAATACCGTGTCAAGACAGAATGATCTAAATTGTTCGACTTCCGCACTTTTTACGACGCATTTTGCTCACCAGCTGACGTAACCCCGAAAACCATTAGATACGTATCACACCAAGACATTGTGTGTTAACAATTTTTATTGTATTATTACCTGGAACAATTCAGTCTACTTTTTTCACCACTGTAAGAGTGTATCTGCATCTATCGATCATTTATTAAGCTATAAACTTTTTATTAGAAAATAACAATTTATGTTTTATACATTTTTTCAAACATAAGAAATACATATACTCACGTCTTTTGCTTTTTCTACTTTCATCGGTGCTTTCATAAATGCTCGTCGGTTTCTGGTACTCTTGACCTGGCTTTTCTTCAAATAATGTTGATCTGAATGTTATACATTCTCCGAAGTAGACCTTTACTAACTTCCCTATTCACATTAGCCCTATAAATGTGTTTTGTCAAGCTTCTTTCATCTATCCTCTCTACATGTACAAACGATCTAAGCATTCCTGTATCTATCTTTGTTACCATATTTTATTTCACAACACAGCGTTCCCTTATCCCACTACTCCTCACTTTATCCATCAGAGTCACTCTGGGTATACTTCTCAGGCTACTCAACGACGCAGCATTAATCTTACTTTTAGTGACCAACACTCGTCTAACTGCCAACACCCGTTGCTCAATATTACATACTTTCTGGCTCTCATAAACTTTGAATGCAAGTATACAAACTCATTCACTTTTTCTTCTTCAATCGCAATTCGTCATGCTTTCTTTTGTTTCAAATACCATTACTTTTATATTGTTAAATTCACAGTGGAAGTTATAGCAATAAGTCCGATTTTGCGAATACAATAGTTTTTAAGTGGACGTCTGTGTGTGTATGTACGTATGTGCGTATGTTCGTATGTTCGTATGTGCATTCGGAATTATTTTTCGTCTCGATTATCTCGAGAATAAAAAATGATATCGACGTGGGACCAATTGCATTCGACGCATAATTATTCAACTTAAAACTGATTAGATTTTTAGCATGGTAAACTACCTGAGTTTTGCAATTTTAAATTATACTATTTTTATTACAGAATTTTAAGATCTTTTGAATAATATGATTATTGCATGTTAGGAATATTTGTATGAAAAATATGACGACAATATTTTATAAAAAGAGATAGTTTTAGAAAACAAAAATGGGCATTGGATGTGTTTGGAGTGAGGATGACTGCTCCTACACTGTCTGATGATTTGGAAGCGTCGTATACTATTTTGTTAGTTTTCTATTTCTTTTAAAAATGACTATTTTATCAGATTAGTTGGAGTTTCCTGTTTTTTTAATATTGATTTTGAGTATGGGTATCAACCAGGGTGGAGGAGTTTGGATATTTGTTGGAAAAAAGGTGAGAAATTGAATTTGTAGGTCATTAAGGTTTCTTCTGTCTCTTTCGTAAAATGGTGGGTCTAATCCTGTTGTTATTTATGTCTGCTGAAAGCGATAAAGTTAATTATAAATGACGCTAAATCAAACAATTAGTTACTTTACTTCCGCCACATTTTATTAATCAATATTTTTTAAACATTACGAAAGTTCGTCACTCCGTAAATAAAACAATAACAATCCGGTCTCTTGTAGTGACAAACACTATGCTACATATATTATATTTTAACGAGCTCATACTTTTCGAATCCTAATTGTTCTAGATGTGAAATGGTACTTACTTCCTTGTGAAAAAAAAATAAACAACAATAAATTTTTTCAAATTAAATTAATTGGCTCTTGACACAAACATAACCCGAAATTAGTTTCTACCACATTTAGATTAGGCTTAATTGGATACAGGTAGTTTGATAAAAACGTTATTAAGCATTAGTCAGTTCATCGTCGTTCCACGAGAAAATGTTTGAACAGGAAACATTTTTGTTATTAAAAATGTTTCTGGTGTTTTTATTTTTTAATTTGTTCAGATTTAAGTTTACTTTTTGATTTTTATACAGGGTGGTAGTAAATAAGTGCGACAAACTTCAGGGGGTGATTTTGCATGGAAAAATAATGACAGTTTTGCTATATAAACGTAAGTCCGCAAATTCTTTGTTTCAGAGATACGGGGTGTTAAAGTTTTTCTTAAAAACTGACGATTTTTTTATTGTTCTCAAATCGGTCAAGATATGCAAAAAAAATTTGGTGGGTTTTAAGAGGTAGTTATTGCGCATTTTTTGACATATAATTAGGAATTTTATGTTTATCATTGGCGGTCATATGGGTAATGATCCCAACTTTTTTAAAGAAAAAGATGGTACGCCACTGAGATATTTTAAATTAAAAATTATGTTTAAATTCCTCGGTAAATTTGTGACAAAAAATCTGTCTTGTCTTTTTTCGTATAGGCGCCGTTTTTATGAAAAATAAATAAAATATCTTAACGCGTATTTTTCATTTCTTTAATACATTATCAAGAACTATTTAACATTAAACCAGAACCCGTATCTCTGAAAACGAAGCATTTGCGGACTGTCATTTTATTTGCATATCTCGATCGGTTTCACAACAATAAATAAATCATCAGTTTTTAAGAAAAACTGTAACACCCCGTATCTCTGAAATGAAGTATTTGCGGGCATACGTTTTTATAGCAAACTGTCATTATTTTTTCATGCAGAATCACCCCCTGAAGTTTGTCGCACTTATTTACTAACACCCTGTATATATTATTGGTATTTGTAGTTAATGTTAATAAATAGAAGAAGAAGAAATATAATAGTTTTTATTTAAAAAAACAATGTAGTTTAAAAAATTTATAATCAATAAAAATATATATCATTCATTTTACACTTCCTGCTGGTCGGGGTTGTCTACATAAGGGTACTCTTCCCAGAACTACCATCTCAAATAGGTGGTATCTTGGCCTAGCGAGTGCTTTACAATCAAAGAGCTTTCTTCATGGTTCCCACAGTTCCTACAGATCATCATCATCACTCAGCTATAGTAGTCCACTGCTGAACATAAGCCTCTCGTTTATTTTGCCACTCTGCTCTATCTTGAGCCATTTGTATCCAATTACCACAGATTCTTTTGATGTCATCGGTCCATCGTGTGGGGGGGCGCCCTCTACTACGATAAGCTTCGTGCCTCGGACGCCACTCCAATAGTTTTTTAGACCATCTTCCGTCAGTTCTTCTAGCTACGTGGCCAGCCCAGTTCCACTTTAAAGTTGTTATTTTTTCGATTACATCTATAACACCTGTTCTTTGGCGAATAATCTCATTTGGTATTCGGTCTCTGAGGGAGATACCCAGAATAGCCCTCTCCATCGCCCGTTGGGTGACACGCAGTTTCTTTGCTGACTTTTTTGTAAGCGTCAATGTTTCGGCTCCGTATGTCATCACTGGTAATATGCACTGATTGTATACTTTTCGTTTTAGACTGATGGGAATATCCGACTTGAAAACATACTTTAATCTTCCTACAGATCGGGTTCACCTTAAATATATCCATGCAGGTGTTTTCTAATTGAACAGTGTCCTGTTAGGAGACCTGTTACCAGTCGGACCTTATCGGGTTTTGTGTCAGGCGGGATCCGTCCTTTTGACCCGAGTACGGTGAAATAAAAGAATTTAACAACGACATTTAATTTTTTCATTTCACGACAATTTTTATTATAAACGTAAGCAGAATAAAAAGAACCAAAGTAAAAAAAGGTTAATTTTTCACCCAGATATGGCCAAAAATAGGGTTGACCCAACTTGTAAATAATGATCCAACTTTTCATCCAATTTAAATAAAACAATTTTTATGATCTTAAAAATGTATTATTTCATCGATATTGCTATATTATCACGATAGAGTGTAGAGTCGTGTTAGCCGCTACTGATGAGCGTTTTGCTCATTAATACAGCGCTGATTCTTCACATCAATCACAATATACAATAATCACAGTTCGGTTTAACACAATAGCCACAGTTTTATTGTTGGAGTTGACTTTTTAATTAGACTAATTTTCGGTTTATTTTCACACGGTCGTCGGATAAATTTGTTACCGTTTTTATATTCTAACGATATATTGTTTCTAATGGAGTTAATATCACCGACAGTTATTTTATTTTAAATTGGCCTAATGTCCAATTATACTTTGAAAAGTGTCTGTGTGTGGAAAATTTGCTGGCATTAATAACATAATTTAATAACAATGATCCGTCATCTCGAAATTCGTCACTTATTTGTGTAAGCGTAATGTTGCCCAACGTGACTGCTACAAACAGATATCATCGCCAACATTTCGATTATTACATGCTATTACTACTAAATAAAACGTTTAAAACTTTTTTTCTTAGCATTACATGCAAACGATGGCCCCTCATGAATGAACATGTTTATACAAATGGCTTATAATTTTAAAATTAAGAATTTGAGTTATTTCTTTATAATGCCTGGGTATTATTAATTTTTTTACATTCCTTCTTAATTTACATAAATAAAATTTGAATATTTTAAATTATTCATTCACAAAATATGCTTAAACTATATAGTTAGGGTTTTTACTTTCTAGTTGTACCATTGGAATTTACATGGGATTTTCGATTCATGGCTGGCATATCCTCCCAGTAAGTTATGAAGATAAAATTAAAAGTTTTTTCAATGTAGTTTTAGACGAGAAATCGAATAGAACTATTTTCATTATACCTACTATTTAGCCTATTTAGCGCACCGAAAGTGGGCTTTTTCCGTGCGCCCGCATGAACCCTCCTCCTTTTTCCGAGCTTGGGACCGGCAACATAATCTCAAGGCTACTCGGTTCACCCCACGATCAAGCAGGCAACATTAATGAAACTTAAGAACAGAAAAAGTCCACGCCCAGACGGTATTCCAAATGAACTTCTTAAATACGGCGGAAGAAGCCTGAAACAGCAGCTAACAGCCATAATTCGCAAAATTTTACCTCAAAAAATTCCAGACGAATGGCGCCTAAGTACACAATCTTCTGTTCACAAAAAGATACCCGCAATCTACCGAGGCATACACCTTCTAACTACAACCTTAAAGCTAGTAACAATAATTATAACAAATAAAATAAATGAACTCACCACATTGGGCGATGAACAACAAGGATTCAGATCAGGAAGATCTTGTACAGATGCGTTTTTTGTCCTGCGACAAATTACTGAAAAATCCATCGAGTATAACAATCCAGCCTTCATGTGTTTTACAGACCTGGAAAAGGCGTTTGACCAAATACAACTGGAGGACGTGGTATACCTTCTATATAACAGTCAAATCCAATCAAAAAGGAAAGAACATCCTGTAGTTAAGATGTTTTTTGAATTTTTCATGTAATTTAAAACGTTTTTATTATTTTTAGATATCAAAGATGGTGTCATAAAACCATAGAAAATATTTACCAGAGAAAAAAAATACAAGCCAAAATTAATGGCACAATTACCGAAGAAATTTCTGTAAATAGTAATATTCGACAAGGAGATCCCTCAACATTGTTATGGACGAAATAATAAAAAGCACTCGTAACTTGAAAGGGTATAAAATGGGGAAGAAAAACGTCAAAATCCTATGCTATGCCGATGATGCTGTTCTGATTGCAGAAAACGAAGATGACCTATAGAGATAACTATTCAGCACAACGGCAAAATGTCTAAAAATGAAGATATCTGCAGCAAAAAGGAAATGTATGACCACTCAAAAACACCTATCAGATGCAAACTGGTTGTGGATGATAAAATTATACAACAGGAGATGAAATTTAAATACCTAGGCATAGAAATATCAGGATATGGTGACATCGGGGCGGAAGTATGAAACCAAGCGACAAAAGCAGCACGAGCCTAAGCTTACCTGAACGATACAATCCTCCGAAATTGAGACCAAATCCCGAATCTACAAGGCGGTCATCCGACCTGTATTAACATACACAGCGGAAATTAGACCAGATACATCGAACACAAAAAGAATATTAGAAACCACCAAAACGAAAGTTATGCGCAGCATCGCTGAAAAAAACACTTTTTGACAGGGAGAGAAGCGAGGACATTAGAAGAACATGTAAAATAGACAACATAAATTAATGGATACTGTGAAGAAAGAGAGAGTGGAATGAACACAAAGATCGGATTAATGACGACAGAATGGTCAAAATAACTAGAGACAAGTCGCCGAAGTGTTGGAAGACCCCGCAAGAGATAGAGCGAAAATCTTACAATTAAACGGCAGAGGATACGAAGAAAAACAAGCAATATGCTTATATTAAAGAAGGAAGAAGACGAAGAAGTATTCGTCAATAATCGTATGAGACTCAGTGTTATAGTATGTAAAAGCACTGTTAGGACTTGGTGATTAGGAACCAAGAAAAGGTTAAAAAAAATCCCAGTAAAATCCGCCCGAATGGCCAATTAATGGTCGTTATATTATAAAAAAGTTAAAGAAGTTCACCGAATAGCCATCGGGTGGTGAGTCACCTTCATGGGTATTACGTATGGCTAATTGCCGTCGGCCGCCAGAGGGCTATTGTCATTTGGGTGCCAGTTAACGCCCGCACACTTATAATAAATTCCAACCACTCAAATTTGTAGTTGAAAGCCGTTAACACTTTGTTTGCGTGTCGCCGGCCATCATTTGAATATCGCTGGAAATCAAACACAGAACGAACGTTTTGTTACCGTACGAAAGATCTTCGGAATTCAAAAAGTCCCGACTTTATTAATACACGATTTGAATTAAGATGTTATCGGTATACTGTAGAGCACGGCTTTACGTGTATACACACACACACACACACACACACACACACACACACACACACACACACACACACACACACACACACACACACACACACACACACACACACATAAACACACACACACACACTCTTCATTTGCGATCTCGTTAATTTCGAATTTGTAATCTCCACGTGCTGATCGTTAAACGATGAAAAAAGGCACACAATGTTTCATTATTAAATATTATAGTATGTGTTGGAAATTACTACTTTCAACTGTACAATTCCTCCCTGAGAAATTCCTTGATTTTTAAAACTACTCAGTACGGCCCTGACGCCGAAAAAAAAATCATCTAAAAACACGTGCATTTATTATCACTCCAGAACATTCCGAAAGTGTAAATATTCTTATGAAATTGTCAGGCAAGTTAAGTATGTAAGGAAAGATTAAACAAAATGTATGCAAATTTCTTAAACACCGCGATAAAGTATTTTAATTAGAACGTACCCAACGATGTTAAATTGACTTTTAAAATCACCAACTAAATACGTTAAGTTAAGCTGATTATCTTTTGAGAAAGGTACCCCTCTCTCTTTCTCACTCTCTTGCTTTATCTTTTACTAATCCTATCAAACTTGACGTTTAAATGTGGAGAGACCTTTTGTAATACTTTACCGACCAGAAAAATCACTACTGGTTTTTAAAAAACCTATTTCGCCCGTATTGTAAAACAGTTTTGATGTGTTAATTCGATAATGGACGCCTTATGAAGACGTTCAAGACGTCTCTGACAGTTTGTCGCCCTATTGGGATTAAAACGCCTATTGGACTATTCGAAACGTCTGAAAAGTCACACACGATTTTAATCGTTAATCAGGTAGAAATGCTGAACTCCTCAAAATTTATATTAAAAAGAATACGAATTTGGAAATTAATAATAAATTGTCAACAATAAACATTTATTTTATTAATATATTGATAGGGGAGGATATTTGGGAAATATGAAACAACATTTTATAATTTAGTTTTCTTGATAATTTGCACAAATAATTTCCATCTTATTATGAAAAATATAAATTTTTGGCTGTTTCCTCCTCCTCATTAAATAATCTACATATAGGTTCTTTGTCAAACACGCCTATATTTGCTAAAAGACTAGTGTCCTACAACTGTTCTAGGTTTTTCCCTACTTAGCAAGAGCAGCTTTCCTGCCTGCTTAGGTAAGGGTTCTTTTAGCATTAATTTAATTTGCATAGCTCTCTTTTGCTGTGCCCACTTCAGCTGATGCTAAGAGTGGATCCAGCCATTAATCGTTGCTTTAACGCTGGCCTTGGGTATCCCTATTATTATTTCTGGCTCAATGAATGGTATTCCAAAGCCCCGCCTAGATAGTTTGTCCGCTTTTTCGTTATCAGAAATATTTTTATGCCCTGGCACCCACGACAAAGTGAGTAAGCCAAGGTTCGTAGGTTTCCGGCACATTGCCGGACAATTTTTGAGACTATTCTTTGCGATCAACATTTTTTAAGATAAAATCCAACGTTGTTGTAAACATTAACATAAAGTACAAAAAAGTTTTGAAAATGATCCTAGAGATAGGCACATTGGCGCACTTGTCAACATGACTGTTGGGTTGTCCTAAATGGTGTGATAAGAGTTTCATCGTGTAGGGAAAAGTAAAATAAATAAGAATTTTTATTTAAATTTGGAGGAAGAATATATGGCACTAGTAGTTGGTCGCCTATAATGCCACACCGTTAGATGGATCCAACTTCACTTAGCCTTTGTAGACTATAGAAAGGCCTTCGAATCTTTAGAAATATCCTCTCATCAATCGATGATGCTAGAATAGATTCCAGGTACTCGCAGCTTATAAAAAACATATACGAAAATGCCACCTTCTCCGTCCAAATAGATCAGGATACTAAGACGAATACAATCCCGGTAGGTCAAGGTGTACGCCAAGGAGACCTAATTTCACCAAAATTGTTTACGCTGGCCCTAGAGAACATGTTTAAGAAGATATAGTGGGAAAAGAAAGGAATTAAAATCGACGGCTCTTATCTAAATCATCTATGCTTTGCTGATGACATTGTACTTATTAGTTGCGACATAAACGAACTTAGAACAATGCTAGAAGATCTAAAGCACTTATCGTCGGCAGTGGGACTTGAGATGAATCTCAGCATAACTAAATTAATGAGTCCAACAGGAAAACATTTGGAAATTCAAGGCCAAATAATAAAAAACGTAGATCAGTACATATACCTTGGACATGCAGAAAAGCTTGGAAAGGAAAATCAATCGGCGGAGATAGCCAGAACAGTAGCTTTAACATGGTCGGCTTTTGGAAAGCTCCAATATATATTTAAAGATGCCAATATGCCCGTAAGCTTGAAACGGAAGGTATATGAAACTTGCATACTGCCAGTCTCAACTTACGGTCTAGAAACCGCCACACTAAAGCGTAAAAAGACTTAGAACGACGCAACAAGCAATAGAACGAAGAATACTTGGGATAAGTCTGAGGGACAGAGTACGTAATGAGACCATTCGACAAAGAACCAAAGTCACTGATATCATAGAGCGTGTCGCACACCCTAAGTGGCAATGGGCTGGACATGTGGCTAGACAAAACGACAGCAGATGGACAAAAAAGTTAATTTAGTGGAGACCCAGAGAAACAAGAAGAAGCTTAGGTAGACCTCCAAAAAGATGGCTAGATGATGTGAAGAGATCAGAGGATACCCATTGGCAGCAAACAGCTCAAGACAGAAACGCATGAAAGAGATTGGAAGAGGCCTATGTCCTGCAGTTGGAAATAATTGGCTGAAGAAGAAGAAGAAGAATGCCACACCGTATATTAAATTTAAACTTATGCTGAAAATATCTATCTCTAATAGCATGCGGGTTTTTTTCTTCCCAGTATTGGCTGTTTCGCCAATTAAAAACTCCTCGTCAAGTAAAATCGCTTCATAATATTCTTAATAAAATTTCGGTCAGCATTATGCTTGTTGGCAGAACTGTAATCATCGTGGGAGATCTCTTGGAAGCAAATTTTGAACGGGAGTGAAGTGATAAGAGTGAAACATTTCTCTTTTTAAAAGTCTAATTATAGATGACTGACTTACTTCTGTTGCTGGTGACAGATGACGTGAACTTACTGCAGGATTTTCATCTACTCGAACCAAAATTTCATCTTCTTGATTAGGTGTGATTTGTTTCGGACTACCACTCTGATTTTTATTGTAAAATGACCCGGTTTCACCCAAACGATGAAAATATTTTGTGATATGGTTGCCTTCTGCCTGGATATAACAATTCATACCAACTTGCTGCAGACTTCTCTGCCGGGACCGGGGTAATAGCATAATTCGTCGAGTCGAAATAACGTAGGTAAGTTTTCTTAATTGTGAAGGTTTTTTTTTATATATTGACTCCATTTGCTTCGCATCTTTATCTTCCATCCGATCTAACGTTTCCGACCCTTGTGTTATTTAGATTGAAATGAAAAGGAAATTAGATTTAGATACGATAACAGTCACACGAGACAAGAACTGGTCGAACCACATTCAAACTTGAATGTCTTTTTTTATTACTTACGATTATCCGGAAATCTTCAACCGATTTTGATGAACATTTTTTTTTTAATATTTCATTGTGGTTTGAAACTCAATTAGCGATTTTCACGAGAGGTGCGCCATCTGGATGATACTACATCAGTGGGGTTTATGGGTTTATTTATTAAAAATATTGCCAAAAATTGTATTGACATCAAAAGAATTTTAACGCTGTTAAATCGACTTATATTTTCAAAATCTCCATTTTCTTGCATTAATTTTTTGATGAAATGCTACCACAATTCATTGGCCTTGATCTTGATAAATATTAGGTACCATTATTAGTATAAAGAGATTCCGAACAGTAGTTTGTATTCTATTGAAAAACCTGTTAGTTTATACAAGAATTCTGGACCAATAAAAGAAGGTTATTGATCCTCAGATCAAATATTAAAGAAAGTTTTGTAAATGTCATTTGGAAGAAAAATTTTTAACCTAAACACTCTAAATATTGCTCTTAGAGGTACAGTTTTAGATTTAAGAGTGCATACACAGTTACAAAAAAAACAGTAAAAGCAAAATAACAACAGAAAAAGTTATGATCAGAATTTGTTGTATTTGGTCAATAATCGTTCCAAAAGCTTAATTAATTTAAAGGTTGCAGCCCATTAAACCCTAAAGGCAATGCAAGTAGAACACAATAGATCTTTTTCTTGAAGAGCTGCTAAATAAATTGTTCTGGCAAGCGTTCGTTGGGAAGCGAGTTCCAGAAATTGGGTACTTGCCAAAAGAAGGAATCCTTGTAAATCAATGTTGTTTTTTGATTTGCACCGCAAAGGAAGATTCATCATCAACTAATCATATTGCCCGTCTTTGAAGTGACTGCAATTATACTTAAAAAAGCTTTGGCGCTGAGCTCCAAGTATGGAAACAGTAAAAGTAAAATACTTTTTGGCACGATACAGAAAGACTAGATTTTGGGAAGCTATTTCCCGTTGAGAATAAAAAGAACTTGGTGGCACCAAAATTTATTAAAAACTTGAAGTAAATGTTGTAGAAAGTTAGGTTTTAATTAATAATTATTTTGGTTGTTTGTTCAACATAATAATCAATTTCTAAAGAGATTTAAAATGAACGGATACTTATTGTTTCGCAAAAAACCCGAAGCACAAATACTATTGGAGTTTCTATAGGATTCCTTTCGTGTTGGTAGTATTTATATATAATGATACACTTGTTACCGATTAATTTTCAATTCTTTCCAGAAAATAGCTTCCTTTATATCGAAAACACATTATGAAGCAATTTACAATGGCTTTCCATTTGAATCGAACTAATTTGAAGGTAAACTAAGGGGAGTGAACACACATTGTAAACTCGGGTAATTTTATTAGGAATCCCGAGATTAACGTCAAACTGAACAACAAAAGGGTTAAGCTTGGTCGCATTCATCCATAGATCGATTTCAGCTTTTATTGTTGAGACCTTTTCGAAAGGATTTGCTGTAGTTAAATCGGTGAAAGGAAAACTATCAAATGCGTTTCAACGACTTTTTATAGGCGTCAAAAATAACAAATACGTCGGTTAACAGGAAGTTTTATGTTTGCTTTTGTTGTGATTAAACAGAAGGAAAACTTATTAATGATTGCAAAAAGTCTTGCTCTCCTACAAAATTGGATAAATATTGAATAAAAGATAAAAGTTTGTTGCCATTATGTTACCCGTAACTTAAGTTGCTTAATCAACAACGTGTCGAAAAAGACACAATTGGCTGTGCTGGTCCCTACACTTATATATGGTAGTGAATATCGGGAAAGAAGATTAATGAAACACGGGCAAGTCGGTAGAGGTCGGACCTAGGCGATCAGAACGAAATTGTTTTAAAGTAAGGTTAGGTCAAGAGTACCAGCAACCGACGAGCATGTATAAAAGTGCTGATGAAAGTAAAAGAAGCGAAAGTCGTGTGTAAGAACCGAAGCAAGTGGAAAGAAGTGGTCTCTGTCTACCCATAAGGAAAAAAGGCCTGACTATATGCATGCATGTTAATCAAAATGTGTGTGAATATTTTCCGAAATACATTAATTTAAAATGACTTTTTTCCGTAAATGGAATATTAATTTTTCGTGTCTCTTATTATTTTGGTAGGTTTGCTCTTTTGGGTTCTTCTCAATAATTGTTAACTTTCCAATGGGAAGTTATAGTAATAGGCCCGATTTTGCGAATCCCGAGCAAAATCGGTTAAGCTGAAGAATCAAAAAACTGAAAAATATAGTTAACTATAGTAAAAACAGTAAACAGTAACAGTAAAAAATTATTGTTAGTAATAATCAAGCATTGTTTATAACAATTGAATATTGTTACAAACAAATAATTATTAATCATAATATTTAAAAATAATAATTCAATTGTTATAAACAATTGAAAATAGATCTCGCTTGTGAAATGATAAGAAAAATTTTGAAAGAATACGGTTGACATAAACAAAACATTGTTAATGACAATTATAATTTGTTATAAACAATTTAAAATCGTTTTTTAAAATAATTTTAATAATAATAATAATGATAACAACAAAACATATGGTATTTGTTTATTCTTCCCACTGGGAAGTTAGTCGGACCTTTCGGGTCGCACCCAGACCAATGATATTTAAATTTTTTGTCCTCAGCTATGATAGAAAAAGTTGTAATCATGTTAGCTGGTTATTGTAGTGCTAATTACTATTTAAATTTAAAATCATAATACTCTTAATTCAAATTGGCGTGTCAGAAAAGATAAAACTATAAGAATAAATACATATTATAATGTACATAAAGTAAGAAGGAAATTTATTTTAACATTAGTTAAAAATAAAATTAGTTCTACAACTTTTCGAACTACTTTGTTGCATAAAATTTGTTACATATGTAATAATACTTAATAGGTGTTTTTGAGGTGGTCGTGCCGTTGTGCTGAATTTGAATAGTAATCTCTGTAAGTCATTTTCATTTTCTGCAATTAGAACAGCATTATTGGCATAGCATAGGATTTTGACGTTTTTGTTCCCCATTTTATATCCTTTCGGGTTACGAGTGCTTTTTATTATTTCGTCCATAACGATGTTGAGGGAATCTCCTTGTCGAATATTACTATTTACAGAAATTTCTTCGGTAGTTGTGCCATTAATATTTGCTTGTATTTTGTTTCTTTGGTAAATATTTTTGATGGTTTTCATGACACCATTCTCGATATCTAAAAATAGCAAGACCAATAATGAAAACGTTTTATATTACATGAGAAATTCAAAAAACAACTTAACTACAGGATGTACAATTTTATGTTCCTTTCCTTTTTTTGGGATACCCGTTATATTAAAGCCTAACCATTTTAATATTATTTCACGTTAACGTTGTTCCATCTATTCGCCCTACACTGTATATAACAAATAAAATGGGGGTTGTTCTGGCAAAAGCAGTTTTTTTAACTTTTCAAAAGAATGAAGGAAGAAAGTGAAAACAGACGGTTGCTGACGGGTCACGAAGTGGCTTTCCCCATGCCATAAGGTCGTCCAAACATAACAAACTTAGCCACTTTGCCAAACTCAATGCGACCCACGTTTCCGTCGCAAGACACATTTTTCTCTCAGACCGATTTTTCTTACATAGATTTTTATTTCTTTGAAAGGGAGGATGAGAGTTATAAAAAGACTTTTATTTTTAAAGAATGGGCAATACGCGTTTATAAAAAGTAAATTCCCAAAATACTAAAATAATTGCCAGAAAAAAGGCTAGGCTAGGTTAGGTTAACACAAAAATAACTTTTAATGTAGTCTCATATATATTAAATTAACTCTTATTTTTTTTATTCAAAATACATACATACAAATAGTCATTCCTTTTACCCGTAGGAGTGCGTAGAGACCACTTCTTTACACTTGCTACGGTTCGTGCACACGTCTTTCGGTTCTTCCACTTTCATCGGTGCTTTTAAACATGCTCGTCGGTCGCTTGTACTCTTGACACCTGACCTTTCTTCAAAACAATTTCGATCTGATCAAGATAGGTCGACCTCTACTGATTTGCCGATTCAAACTCACTTTATATAGTACGACCGGAAAGTATCTGGAATTTTATATTTTTAGTTAATGCATTTAATTTTAAATCGATTAAAAGAACTAATATCGCAGTAGGCTTTTTGAAAATTATATGAAAACGGAGTTATAGGGATGTGAGACAATTTGTGTGTTTGACAAGTCGACGGTTTAAAACGCATAACAAATGGTATTGGTTTAGAACATGCCCAAGTTTCAGTAAGTTACGGGGACCGGATTTGAGTCATTTGCTGCAGATGAGACGTAGAAATCCGCGACTGGGCTTTCGAAAAATTTAAGATTTAATAGGCAACCAATAGGAATACCAATTGCTTTTGAAACTATTCGCCAAAACTACCATGCCAAGCTTTATCTACCGCACTAAAATCCGTACGTACAGTAATTTCATACATGTGCCCGGACAAACAAACAGACAGACAGGCAGACAAAAAATTAAAATATACGTAGAAAACTAAGAAGGATAAAATTGTTAACGACGAGAAAGTACGAAAAAGACGAAAAAATTTTTAAGAGGAAAATATTTTCTTTAAAGATGAAGCATCTTTCCAGCTGAGTAACAATCGTTTACAGATACTTAGCAGAGTCAGACCAACTGTCAAAAAATCAAAATTTCAGATAAAGATGATGGTCCAGGGAGGGATTTCATCACGTTCAGTAGATAGTGTACGCTACTGTATAAAAACCTTGTACAAAGAGCGAATACTTTCCAAAAGGATGGCGATTGCAACACGACAACGAACGGTGCCACACTTCCTTATATTCAAGAACTTGTATGGAAAATAACAGGATAGCAACCAGATTATGGCCAGCAGCTTCTTTCGACTTAAGTCCCATCGAAAACATTAGGGGACCAATTAAAATCGAAGTGGAACGGGCAGCCCCTCAAATCAAAGTTTAATTAGTAGCAGCCGTTACTAAAACTTGGCAAATTGTTACTGATGCTCACGCATCAAACCTAATTAGGGGCGTTCCTCGTCGACCTTAAAGAAGTTTATGTCTAAATGGTGCGTGTATTAGCAAGTAAGATAGTAATTCGTTTGGTAAAAAATATTATAAATTTTTTATATAAAAGTATTATTATTTGTTTTTTTTTAATTCCAAATACTTTCTGGTCGTACTATAGATCTGTTTCGTTAATTACTTTCATCTACGTGTCCGAGCCATCTAAGCATTCCTTTATCTATCTTTATTACCACATCTTCTTTCACACCACACCTATGTCTTACTATTTTTCACTTTATCTATCTGAGTAACTACGGCTAAACTTCTCAGACTACTCATCTCCGCAGCATTGATCTTACTTCTGCGAAACCCAACATTTACTGCAATACGTAAGTGTAAGGCACACTTGTCAAAGACCGACGACAATGCAATAATTCGACCAAAATATCCGATTATCCTGATTACTTTCGCCAGGATTCATAAATTTCTTTAGGAATCCTCTGCATGAGAGTAAAAGAGATAGAACTAGTGCATGAACTACGCATGCGCGCAGAACAAATATTAAAACAGTTCATCACATCGGTGGTTCAGTGGTAGAATGCTCGCCTGCCAAGCGGGCAGCCCGGGTTCGATTGCTGGCCGATGCATTCTTTTTATGATTTTACCATTTAATACATAATTTTTTTAGTAAGTAAAACAAATCGAACTAAAAAGTGAAAAATAAATTATATTTTAAAAAAACTAAAAAACACGTTTGTTGAGTTAATCAAACTAATAAAGTAAAAAATAATTCTTAACATAGGTATAAAATTAATGAAAAAATTAATATCACTGTTCTAAAAGCGTGAGGTGTTTTGTATGACATTTTTAAACTAACTCTGCGTTTCGGAATGAAAGCAACCCACGCTTTTAGAACAGTGACATTAATTTTCTCGTCAGAAATTTTAGTCCTATGTTAAGAATTATTATTTACTTTTTAGTTTGATTAACTCTTAAAGCGTGTTTTTTTATTTTTTTTAATTTATACTGTATTAGGGCATTATTTATAATATTCTCCACCTTAAATTGTAGGCATATTTTAACAGGTAGAAATACTTGCCTTTGGTAGTTACTTTTAATTGATAAAATTTGTTTGAAATTAAAATTTAAGGAAAGATTGATTGTCTCCAAAAAATATTAATTAAGGTTGACGGGTGTACACGAGAAAATAAAATGCTTTATAGATTGTAGGCGCTTTTACATCGTCCAACCGATCTCATCTCGGTGGTCCTTTGCGCCAAACAACCACTCTGTCCGCATTCTTATCTAACTGACGTCCGTGTCGTAGCTCAAATCGATTTGAAATTAAACCGTTGTCGGAGATAAGAGACAGACCACAATTGTGTATAATTTACCTATCTTAATGTTCTGTTATCAAAGTGTTTATTTCAATTAAGTATTTTGCGATGTCCTCACACCCACAACGAATACAGCCGGTCCGTGTTCTTCGAACTATTGCTAGACCTGGAAGTGCACTCGACAGGTCAGGGGGTTTACTCCCCGGATAAACACTACCAAAAATACATGAAGTAGCATTAAACAATTACTATTTATTTCAAATCAACAGCGGATTTTTGATTTTTTACAATTATTTTAGTACTATTTTCTTTGGAGATTTTTTAATAAGTACGTCTTAAAAAAATTAAGCTTTTATGTTGTTTAATCTAAACTCCTAAACTAAATTAACGCACCATTTTAATTAATCTAAATAATCACAATAAAATAAAACTAAGTTACATTTAAATAATAATAAACACCTACAAATAAGTCCAACATGACCTTAATTTGCCTTATTGTTTCTTCAAAGATTTTGTTCTACATGAGCTAGCATAACTCCAAATTAAAAAAAAAAATCAGTAAAACAGGATAAACGCATCTGGGTCAACACTAATACCCTGTAGGCCCTCCTCTACTTCTTATCACTGCATTAATTCGTCGAGGCATGCTATATATCAAATGTTCAACAAAAGCTTATGGAATATTCTCACATTCTTCAATAACGGCTCTATGAGTTGGTTGTGATTACCAACAGGGAGTCTACGAAGTTTTTTTTCGAGATAGTCCCATAGATGCTCTATAGGATTCATATCTGGACTGTTAGGTGGCCACTCTAATAAAGTAATATTAATTTAGGAAGCCAATAACCTATATAGCCACATGGGGACGAGCGTTGTCTTTCATTAATAAAAAATTAGGTCCAACAAACGGAGTAAAAGGCATTAAATGTTTGACAATAATGTTGTCTTAATAATATTGGGCATTTATAGATCTCGTACATATAGGAACCAACTCCGTACGAGCTTCGAAGCAACTTTCCCCCCGAAACATTTTAGAGCCACCACCAAAAGGTACTTTAGGAAAGATATTGCAGCTACATACCTAGTAATAATAAACATATCATAACAAATGACAATATTGACATTGACAGAATTCGCATCTATTAATTCTAATCAAGTATGTACAATCTTAAACAAATCCTTTATCTATGATTTTAAAAAATAAATAAAATATATATATATATATATATATATATATATTTATAATTGATTTAGCCTATAAAATATTGTTGATTTGGTGTTTATAAATACACAGCCAAACTTATACGGAATCACCTAATATCTCCTGATCGAACATATTAAGATAAAAATAAGAGTTTTTGTTAAAAAATTGACTACAAAGAAAGATTTTTCCTGTATAAATATTATCGAACACTGCACTGCAGTTTATGTAGTTGATAAATTTGTTGAAATTAGTTTCGAATCGTATTATTGATTTTAACTTGAAAATCCGTAGAAGATAATATGCAAATTGGAGTTAAGGCGATGATAAAATTGAAATAACTGATGCTTCTACTACACATTACACAGATTTTCTAAGTGGTTTCTGAGATACGATAATTGTATATGAAATTATGATGCCCTGTAAAATTACTTGATGATAACATTAAGATAACTGGTAAATGGTTTAGAAATTTTCTCCTAAGATTTTCCACGACGCTAAGATATAGCTCAATACCATTAAAACATATTTTTATTACAATTTGTCTTATAAAATAGATAGAATTAACCTTATCCAAAACGGATGTTCCATTAAACCCGAATTAAGTATGTTCTTGTCATATTAGGTATAATGTAACAAATAAGTTCTTATTTTTTTGTGCAAATTATATACCTAATTTTTTATAAACTTTTTCATTAAATATTAAGAACTCAACGAGAAAAATTAGTTATAATTAATATACTCTAGCAAAGGAACTGGCTCAGGCGTATACTCTTCAAAACACAAATATGAGCAAACTCATTGGGGAGACATGCTTCGGTCTTCCAAGCTGAAGTACATATATGCCATAAAAATCTGAGACGAGGATACAAAAAGAAACATTTTCATTAGATCAGATAGTCAAGCGGTACTTAAAGCTTTGGCATCACGGAGAAGAGACTCAAAAATTGTCCGGGAATGTGCCGAAAACCTACTAACCTTGGCTAACTACAACAAGGTCACTTTGTCGTGGGTGCCAGGGCATAAAGGTATTTCTGGTAACGAAGAAGCAGATAAACTAGCTAGGCGGGGCTCTGGAACACCATTTATTGGGCCAGAACCAATAATAGGGATAACCAAGGCCAGCGTTAAAGTAGCGATCAATGGATGGATCCACTCTCAGCATCAGTTGAAGTGGGCACGGCCAGAGGGAGCTAGGCAGGGCAAGTTAATACTGAAAGAACCCTCAACTTAGCAGGCAGGGAAGCTGCTCTCGCTAAGTAGGGAAAAACTTGGAACAGTTGTAGGGCTTTGCACCGGCCACTGATTTTTGAGAAAACATCTGCACAATATAGGCTTGTCTGACACAGAACCTATGTGCACATTTTGTAATGAGAAGAAGGAAACATCCACTCATATTATCTTCGAATGTAAAGCCTTCGCCCAGTGGAGGCACTACCTGGGTTGTATACAAGGCCAAGGGAGTAATCCTCCTGGGGCAATAGCAGTACAAGAGCTTCTACTTCTTAACAGAAGTATTGAAGAAATGGGACTAAACTAACGAGCTGGAAATGTACAAAAAGCAGACAATGCTGTAGTGCCTAGAGAAAAATTAAACCTCTTTCACAACTCCTATATATCCATTCATTCCAATATATTCTAAGTAAAAGTATAAATAATAATTACTGCATTTGACAAACAATGTTTATTTTTACCATTTTTTTAACTAATAAAGTAATTTTACAAAATTTGGCAACAAACACCAAACTGCAACTCGTCTGTCCCAGTATTTAAGAATATTTGAGTATTTCTGCATTTAAAGTACTTCTTTATTTTGTATAATCCTCTATAACTAACAAAGTCTGCAACATTTACTGATTAAAAATAAATAAATATTGTCTATGGATACCTACAAACGCGCAAGAACTGTGGTGATACATAAAATGTATTATAAGCTAATATTAAACAACTTAAAAAAAAATACAATTATTCCATTATGTAATTAATATTTATTAAAAAGCAGTAATAAAATACCGAAACATCAATAAACAGCACTTATGTCAAATATCACGGACATTAAATTTTATCACCTCGATAATGAATCAACTTTATGTCCGTTTTTCTATTTGTATTATACATTCTTGACGAGATCGATTCATCGTTTTAACATTTTTTATAAGCTATTTCTATGCCAAAAGAAAATTGTGTGGCTTTTAATTTTCATGGGCGTCTAAACAGAAAAATAGTCTTCCAACGACGAAATATCCTTTCGTGAATAACCCATCATTATGATAATTCACCTTTTAAAAGCGTCACTTAATTTATATTTGAGTCCATACTTTTCTGCTACAAAGTTAATGAAATTATAAACTATGTGTTTTAAACACTAGGAAGTTACGCAACCATCATGAGAATTTACTGAAATGGAAATGTACACTATTTTTCTACGACTTTTTAAAAAGTTTTAACGAAATTTGTTGAATTTGTCAAAAATAGAATTTGTTGTTATTTTGTCAGGCAAGAAAGCATACTGAGTCCTCTCTTGTTTAACATCTATAGCGAATGGGTTATAAGGAGAGCTCTGGAAGACTGGACAGGAGGAATATACACTGGGCGGCAAAAAGATCAACAACCTTCGCTACGCTGATGACACTACAGCAATTGCGGCATCAGAGGAGGAACTATGCGACCTGATTAGGCGAATAGAGCATTTCAGTAAGGAGATTGGTTTAAGAATAAATAAAAAGAAAACCAAAATTATGATAGTTGACCGAGCTAACAACAATAGACCAGAAATAAAGAAAATAAATAACATCGACACAGCTAACACTTTCATTTATCTAGGTTCACTAAATTCCAACAAGGGCAGAGCCAGTAAAGAGATCAAAAGGAGAAGCTCCATAGCAAAAGAAGCTATGACTATACTAACAAACATATGGAGAAGTCATGAAATCTCTTTGGCAACAAAAATGAGACTGGTAAGGAGCCTGGTCTTCTCAATCTTTCTCTATGGGTCAGAATGCTGGTCGCTCAAAGTAACGGACAGAAAGAAAATTGACACCCTGACAATGTTCTGTTGGCGTAGAACGCTGAGAATGCCGTGGACACAAAGAAGAACTAATGAATCAATACTTTAACAAATAAAACCAAAAAAGAGACTAAGAACAAAAGTAAATGAAAATATCGCTAAATTTTTTGGGCACGTAGTACGAGGAAACGGCCTTGAAAGACTCACCGTTGAGGGCATGGTAGCCGGAAAAAGACCCCAAGGTAGGTCCCCCTCTAGATATACGGACCTCATCACTAACATCACGGGACAAAGTCTAGGGGAATCGAGACATATTGTGGAGAGCAACTCTTGAAAGCACGATTCTCGAATACGAGATAGCGACTAAGAAGAAGAAGAAGTTGGTTTATTTCATATTGGGTGCTATTACTTAAATAGAAATTATTGTAGATTGATGCTATAAATATTTATTTTGTGCGCAATTTATATATAATAAAGATTACATCCGGAAAGATGCGCATTAAGTGAACATGTCTATAATGAAGGACACGGTATGGACTATAATTGAATTAAAATTTTATCGAATAAAAAGAACACTGCTAAGAGACTTTTTTTGGAAATGGTTCATATAGTTCAAACTGATAATTCCTTAGATAAAAGAACAGCTTTAAATCCTTTAAGTGAGATTTACTCTTATTTAATTTCTGTAGACAAATCTAAAAGAGCAGAAGTCCAACCTAGTAACTCTACACACAACGTTAATATTATAAATTCACATCTTTAGTCTTACACCTAACAGTTACAATGTATTATAAATATAAAAATGATAAGTCTCTTTTTAGTTTTCTGGTTCTTTTTCTTTTTTAACACCATTGGCTGCATGCTTCAATTTTATTTTTGAAAAATTATTTGGCAACACTGCGAATTTCCGGGTGGGCCATGTGACTTGTCTTGTACAACTTCCAGTTTCATTTTCGTTTCCATGGCGAACATGATTGCTTCGCAGGGAATCACAAGGTGATAAAAAAGATTTCCCTTTTTAATAACTTCATGACGTTTTATCACTGATGTCTATATTTAATTGTAACAATTTTAATAACAATTTTTTTGAACCGTTTACTATTACGCTATACAACCTTAATTACAATGTAAGTACTAACAACATAGTTGTAGTTTAAAGTTATAATTTGTTTTGTGTTCTATCAATTGTAGCATTTCTGATGATAATAATAAAAATTATCGAAAGCTTGGAAATTTTGTAAAGAGTACAGAGTACACTTATTTGGCCTGCTGCATATCCCAAAAACATTTTCACTTAAACCCTCACTAGTCAGCAAATAGACTACCTTTTCTTTACTACATGTTTCTGGGGTCGCTGAGTCCGAATTTAGGGTCAGAATAACTCCATCGGGCTAGGGTTTCCCATAACCTCGAAAAAACCGATTTTTTAAACTATATAACTATAAACCATTTATATAAAACCCCTTAACCCCTTGAAACCATAACACAATAACCCATAACTCTATAATAACATAACCCCTAAATCCCATAACCCCATTGCTCCCGAATCAAACGAAAACAGTTTATCTCGGGCAATTTTTATCAATGCAAATTTTAGCTGACATTCAGGATACGTTCTAACAATAAAATAAAACATAATAACTCCATAACCCCATAACCCTGTGACATAATAACCCACTCCATAACCGTATCATCCCATTGCCTTTAAATCAAACAAAAACAGTCTATTTGGGGCTATGTGTAATAATACAAATTTCCACTGACATTGTATATACATTTGAATATGAAGTAAAAGGTTATTATAACCCCGTAACACCGCTACAAAGAGGATTCCTAAAACTGCATGTGTCTGCATCCAGGGTACCTCCTCGCGAAGGCTGAGTCCCTGGATTGCGGCTTAGATACCGTCATGGCAGGCACACGCAAATGTCTTATGGTGCAGAGGAATCTCGGAGCCTCAGGCTTCGTCATAAAGCGACCGCAGTTCCACATTAGTTGGTGACTTAGCTAATGTGGAATATAATGCTACAAGAAAACTACCTCAAAAGTTCGTGCAATCTCATGATTGTCAAGTAGATCATCATCAATTTTGTTGTTTGTTTAAGTTATATAGTTTAAAAAAGCGGTTTTTTTTGAGGTTTTCGAAAACCCTAGCCCGGTGGAGTTATTCTGACCCAAAATTAGGATTCTGCGCCCCAAAAACGTGTAGTTAACATGGTCTGACCCCCAAGCCCAAATTTTTTTTTGTGTGGCTGTGTGTAATCGTATTAAAATTCTTTATTTCCTAAAATTATTTTCGTGGTGAGGGTTCACGTTTTTTATTGACTGAAATAGGCATAATTTTGAGCACACTTTTATATTTTTTTTCAGTAATTCATTAAATATGAATTACTCAGTAGGTAGGTACTCATGCGGGTATAAAAAATTCGTATAACACATATAAACAGATAATGACATTTAAATTGCGCTTCTTTAAAGTTGTAATAATAGCAAATAAGTACGACTTTAGTATCTAAATCGACCATCCTGCAATTTTCGAAGCAATTTTATATGAAAATGCTGCATTAACCTGGCACATTTTTCGCATCGTTAACTATTTGTATAAATGTTCACCAACTGACTATGTTATTGCCGTAGGATACGTAATTTAAAAGCAGTGACGTGCAACAACACAATTTCTCACTATCACTAGCTTGCGTAGATTTAAGGGTTTCGCATTAACTTTATTTATCGTTTAATAAAAAAATTCCCCGCCATTGACTTATCTTTTTTGTTGGATCTTTTAGCCGTTTATCGTGACTATGTTTGAATGGTCTAAACTCTATTTTGATGTACCTTATATGTAATTTTAAAAATCGTTTGTAAGTATACAGGGTGTGGCGCGAAAAGTTTTGATTAAAAGTAACGGCCGATACAATCATGTTTAATATCTGAAATTACGAAACTGAGGTTTTGGATGACGCTGAGTTCAAATATAAAGCTGTCCTGAATGTGGCACTTCCAATTCTACCGGAAGTAGACGTTAAATTTGTTATTTTAAATAGAACATAATATTTTTTATTTCATTTTCGAATTCTACATGAAATTTTAGATAAAGTTTATGCGCAATATCCTATACTAAAAATATAGTATTTTCGAGATATTTAGATATTTTCAAAATTTTAAAAAAATCCCAGTCCACATTGAATAACGATATCTCCATTAATAACGAAGCTAGTGACGTGAAATTAGAACCAATAAACAACAAGCGCTTCCCCGTTAACTCCATATGTCCAACTTATTCATATTTCATAAATGGTGTTTTAAACTTAGCCGCCAACATGCACAATTTAAATCATTTATATGTTGCTTACTTTAAATAGAACACCCTGTATATTATTACATTTTCCGCTGTATCTTTTTAAGCCAATTCGTTTGGTGTCGGTATTCACTATACCTAAATCCAACCACTTTTGAGATATTTCATTATCTTAGTTAAAACATAAAACTGCTAAATTTTTTCAACATTAGTAAAGGGTAAGCCTTGGCTATCAAAGATTTGATAGTTAAAACGTTAATTGTTTATGTTATTTTAACAGTTTTCTTTACCAGTTTGTATTTCATAGTAAATAATAGCAAATGCAGGATTTACGAATGATGATTTTTTAAATCTTAATATTATTTACGGCGAGTGTAATAGATTTGTTGAACGGACTTGCCGTGTTTTTGCAGATAGATATCCAAATCGACCAAATGCAACTGGTGATATTGTAAGAAGATTGCTTAAAAACTGCCGTCAGTTTGGTTAATTTTAGACAAACATTTTAACATTAAAATTTTATGAAGAAAATTTAAATGGTAAAAGATATTGCCACATTTTAGAAGAAGCCATACGACCGGCGTTACATACTTTCAGAAATGGAGAGGCGGCTTGGTATCAGATGGAGAGCCTACTCATAACTTTGGGCCTGTTGCTCATGATATTTACGACATATTTGATGATAGATGGATTGCCAATCAGGGTCCGTTTCGTTAACCAGCTCGCTCTCCTGATTTGGATCCTTTAGATTTCAGTATTTGGGGTTACATAAAAAATCAGGTATTTTCCAAACCTGTTATGACAAAGAAAGATACTTGCTTTTAATTCTCTAACACCCGACCGTATTTCTAGAATTACAAGACATACCTTAATAAAAAGGATTCATAAATGTTTAGAAGTAAATGGTGCTAATTTATTATTATAAAACTTTATTTGTTTAATATTACATTTAGTTATTTTTGTTTTGTAAGTTATCTAATTAAATTAATACAAAATACAATAAAATCTCACCTTAAATAATGGAAATCATGGCCTACCCTTTACTAATCTTGAAATAATTAAGTGTTGTTATGTTTTAACTAAGATAATGAAATATTTCAAAAGTGGTTGGATTTAGGTATAAGAAATACCAATACCAAACAAATTGGCTTTAAAGACAGCGGAAAATGTAATAAAATACAGGATGTTCTATTTAAAGTAAGCAACTTATAAATGATTTAAGTTGTGCATTTTCGCGGCTAAGTTTAAAACCCTGCATGAAAGATCAATGAGTTGGACTTATGGAGTTAACGAGCAAGCGCTTGTTGCTTATTGGTTACAATTTTACCTCACCATATTTGTTATTAATGGTGTTGGAAATCAGTACTTCCAACTGTACAATTCCTGTTTGAGAAATTCCTTGATTTTTAAAAGTACTCAGTACGGCCCTGACGCCAACAAAAATCAACTAAAAGTCACGCATTCATTACGTGGAAATTAGCATTGGGATATAAACAATGGGTCCCGTGCAATTTAGAACACGTGCATTTATTATGCCAGAATATTCCGAAATCGTCGCGCGCAATTTTTAGCAATTGGCTGTATGGTCAGTGACCAATCAAAAACGCTGAATTTAACACGAGAAGAAGCCACATTTGAAACAGTTTCCGGCTTCTCGCCCTCTTTCGCATATCATCAGCCGAGGCATGAACACCTCTAGCGTTCAGAGCAATGCTTTAAAACATCACGTGGTAAAATGCACATCAATATAATTAAATAAAATACATTAAATGAAAAGCTAACAACCAGTGAAATTATTCCGAAGATACAGAAGGCTTTAAACTGTAAGCTCCATGTATTAAAGTTAACAATATTTTATCAATGACAAGTGTGTTGTTTCATTTACTGTGATAACAAAATTCACGGCGATAAAAGGTAGTAAAGCCTTTAGCCTATAGTAGTAAAAAAAACAGTTCGAGCCAGCGTTTACTGGGTACCAACATCTACGCAGTGAACGACGTCGTCGAAGAGCAAGTGAGTCGGCAGGCAATAGAGGTTCCGGTGGTGAAGCTGCCCAAACCTCAGAGCTTTCTACAGCTTACCACGCCCATACTACTCCAAGCGGTTGGCGTCGGCGCGCAAATGGAGATGTCGTTATTTAATGTGGCATAAACATTGTGCACAAATTTTATCTAAAATTTCATGTATAATTCGAAAATAAAATAAAAAATAGTAGGTTCTATTTAAAATAACTAAGTCAACATTTACTTCCGGTATAATCGGCCACATTCAGGACAACATAATATTTGAACTCGGCGTCATCCAAAACCTACAGCTTCGTAATTTCAGATTTTTAACATAACTGTATCCGCCATTACTTTTAATCAAAGCTTCTCGCTCCACACCCTGTATTATTACATTTCCCAATTTCAAGTAAACAAGCATTTTTCATTTCAAATGTAGGTACTTTTGGTTGAGTAGAGGTACTTATACAAAAAAAAAATGTTTATCGCAAAATATTATATTGATAAGTGTTCTTGTTTGGCCATTATCGATACGCTTGTAGATTTTTAAATTACTCAAAATCATAGACCAATAAAAAAGTGAATGTAAAAAAAATAAAAACATTAATTACTTTATTACATGCATTTGTGAGGTAATTATACTGAAGATGAAAGTGATGATAACGAAACGTGAATTTACCTTTATCGTTAAAATTACACGAAAAAATGTTTAAAACGCTTTTTAATCAAATTATGTAATTAACAAGAGATATATTTAAATATATGTAAATAGTTGTTATAATAAATGTGAAAAAAATGACAAAATAATTATAAGTTAGAAAGACTTGTCGTATGTGTTATAAAACGTTATATAAGTAAGTATTTTCAATTGCTAATATCTACTACTACAACCTGTTTGTTAAGTGCCAATAAAATATTTTATTTCCCGCTTGAAATTTTTTATCGTAAGTGAATACGTTAATTGCTAATTGACTAGCGGTAATAAAATTCTAATTAAGTAAGCTTGATGAACTGACACACATACATATTGTGTGAGTGTGTGAGTCTGTATTGTGTGTGTGTGTTTGTGTGTGTATGCGGAAAAGGAATATACAGGGCATGTTTAGAAAATTCGAGCGGGTCGAGTTGGATGCGATATACAGAGTGGACCAAAAGTCTGGAAACGGACAATTATCTGAGCACATTTTAAACACTTGATTAAGTAATCATTATGTTAAAAATGTTATCTTTCAATTGTTACGTTTAAATGTAGTTGAAAATAGTTTGGATTAAAAAAATTATTAAGACAATTAGGCGTTGCCACACTTGTGAATTATTTATTTAAGACCTTCTAGACTACATAAAATCATAAGTGTTACACATAACTGAACTCGTATTGAAGAGGAGATTCCAATAATGACAGAATATACAAAATGATGTATTTAAAAAACCAAAGTGACTAATAATATCAGAAAAACGGCAAATCTGACAACATTGCAAATATCAAATCTGGAATCTCCGTATCTCAAAATGGGCTTATCCCAAATTTTGTACAATTCGGACTAGCAATTTACGAGATAATTGGCCGTTTCCAGACTTTTGGTCCACTTTGTATAGTTCTTCCATTTATCAATTGCAGAATATAAAAACTCGTTCTAAACCCTTACCGACAATATTGTTTGATCTTCCATGGGCAGAGAAACCTCATTTTAGGATTTTTTTTTTATGAAAATAGTCGCAAAAAGGGTAGACCTATCGTGTGGGCCGCGGACAGCCCGCACTGCGACTATTAGAAGGGGAAGGGATTATAGAAAGAACATGATTGTGGACACGCTTTTTAAAAAATTGCAGGTCATAGTTCTCTGGAAAAACTGATTTTGGAAGCTTATTCCATTCCGTAGCAGCCTTGTAAAAGAAGGATTCTTGATGAAGATTGGTCCTTGTAGTGTCAATCTTAAGAGTAAATGGGTGAGACTGATCAGCGTGCCCTGTTCTTCGGCCGAATGTGGCCAATGGTGGTACAAGAGTTTTTATTTCTCTGGAGCATCTACCATGGAAATATCTGTAGAGCAATGACTGGTCTGCAACTCTTCTTCTATGTTCTAGAGGGTGAAGGGTTTCTGTGAGAGATGAGCTGTTTATCAAGAGAACCCCAAATGTGCGAGCAATACTACAGTAGAGGTCGGATTTGAGCCTTGTACGACGTCAACAGTTGATCAGGAGTAAAAAACTTTCTAGCTTTCCACAGAAAACCTCAACAGAAAAACAAGTGTGCTATCGTCTGCGAAACTGTAAATGGGGTTCGTGGTGGTTTTCAAGAGGTCGTTGATGTGTAAAAGAAATAAGGTGGGGGACAGGGTGGAACCCTGGGGGACCCCGGCATTAGTTTTAAACGCATCAGAAGAAATACCGTCTACTGCCACATGTAAGGAGCGATCTTGCATGAAGCTCAAGAGCCATTGGCGCAGTTTGGTTGGGAGACCGTAGGCAGATAATTTACTTAACAATGCCTGGTGCCAAACGCGGTCAAAGGCTTTAGATATATCCAAGGCTATTGCACGGGATTCACCAAACTTTTCAATAGTGTTTGTCCAGAGCTGAGTGACATAAGCCAGCAAATCTCCAGTAGACCGAAGTTGTCAAAATCCATATTGCTTTATTGCTTTTAAAAATACCTGTGTAAATCTTCATTGTTAAATGCATATCGGTCTTTAATCTTACTACACTGTGCAATTTCATTATTTTTATTAACTCATGGTCTCCAACACGCCATATTTCTATTTATTTAATGAAATTTTTAAATTCAACATACCACACTACCCCACTGATATCCTCTGAGCTGGAATCGGAAAGGAACCGGAAGCATGTAAGATAATTATGTGTTCTCACCCCTTTCCGATCCCGCAACAATGGATCGAAGTTGGATCGGAAGGGTGCATGATAGCTGTGTCCCGAAATTTAGCGTTAATTAACCCAAGCTTGCCAGAAAATTTATAGTTATAAAAATTATATCGAGAAAAAACCGTAGAAGTTACGTTTGTTAAATTTAGCATTAGTTATTAACAAACAAACAAACAAACTGTTGACCAAAACTCCCAAAACAACTCGCATCAAATGCTGTATAGAAATGCACCAAAAATTCTACGGTATTCCGTTGGGACTGGTCCAGACTGCAAACAGATGTTTGTAAAACAGTGTTCGTGAACAACTTTGCTAAACAGCACTCAACTTTGTTACTAACTTGTTTCGAAACTGTTATCCCTGCTCTTTATACCAGGTGAAATGAAAAACATTAGGTACATTGAAAAAGTTTTGAAACTTTTCGTTTGATGTTTGTATCAGGGTGACTTGTTAAATAATCCCCTCTGGTTAAAAATTGATAAGTGTCAGCTAGCCTAATCGATGGGCGTAATTAATTGTCTAAATGTAGCATTTTTCCTTCGATTATAGCATTTCTAAAACTTGTTTCGTCAAATTTTAGATCCCAGAGATTTTTATAAAACAATTTTACGTTTGTAACAAAGATCAATATTTTTCATAAGCTTGATTTACAGACTGATCTAGGATTTGGATAATTGACATTTAATACATTTTCACACGGTACTGCCAAAAGAATAATTTTCTGTTTCTTTATAGGGACCGTGCTTCTAGATTTGTACGCCAACTAGTGGCAAACATGTTAATTAGTTGGGATCGTTTGATAAATATTAAAAAGGTGATTCGATGTCATCTTCAAGAAAAAATTGCTGCATCCGTGGCCACGCTGAGGATTTTAAAATTTTATCCAAAGTACCAAATTTATTATTTCCCCATATTAGTAAAATAGTTTTTGGTATTTGTGCCTTAATTAATGTTCAGAAACCATTGTTTAAAGAAACAGAAGTGGTTGAGTAAGACTTTTTCTAAAAATTGTAAATAATATATTGAATTTGGAATTGTATGAAATAAAACTTTAATTATTATTTATAAGAATGATTTTATTTATAAAAATAACGAAAACTATTATAATTTTTTTTTTATTATTAGAACATCAAGTAAGTACAGGTTTAGTAATACTATGATAAATACAAAATATTTTTATTTTTATCACATTTTTTTAATTAATTTAACAGTTATAAAGTTTTTCTTTATAATTTCTTACAAATTAAGTAAGTATATTTTTAAGTAAATAAATATTTTTGTTAAAATTTCTTAAATATTAAAACCTATTTTATATCTTTTACAATTCTATCGAGGTTTTGAAACCGCAGATATGTATCTTTACACCGATGCCAAATTATTGCCTTTTAAATCAATTAATAATTTAATTTTAAACAAGAACCTATTGATTTTACTAAAAAAGTCAGTACAGTCTCGACGCGCCGGCAAGCAACAGGGAGGTTTCTAGAAGAGGGTTAGGGTTGTAGAAGTTTTAGGATGTCGGTTCCTGCCTCTATTGAATCTCGCCTTGCCTCGATTCGATGTTAAATCTTCGATAGCTTGGGTTAGCTGGTTCGTAATTCTTTTTGCTGTCAGTTTTTATAGTTAAACCTCCTGTCTCTTTATAATTTTTTTACTAGTTTTAACAGCATGTAATCTTTGGATATGGATATTTGCTAAAAGAAAATGGTTCCAGATGAGGAATTAACTGAGCTAATAGTTGATTGTTTCGTTGTATTTTTAGTCGCAAACTACCTTGTTTCTTTTCAAATATGGTACGTTCGGCTTTGCAAGTTCGTTGTTCCAAACAGGTATTTTTTAATTTAATTTTTACCACAACTTTAACATCATATACATTGACACACTCGTTTATGGCACATATTTACAGGTTATATTATTTGTTTGATCAACTACGCCATAGACATGACGAGAGTTGAATAACTTTTTTCTTATTTGGCCAGGTATAATATGATTGACAACTGGTTGAAATCCGTATTTTATTATTTTTTCCATTTTTTATAAATATTGTTTGTTGTTTTTAATGAATGTTTTGATCCCACTATCTTTGGCAAAAGAACACTAGAGAGCGCTTACTTTGGCTATAGTGCTGCCTCTTGCTAAAAGTAAGTCATCGATATGTGAATAATTTCTACCTGCTTTGTGTTTCCGAATGTCAATAGAAAAATTTGTGGACGGTAATTTTCATCACCTCAAAAATGTAGTGAAGCCACCAAAAACAATGTTTAAGAGATAGCAAACGGAATACATTCGCTGGTTAAGGTTGAATATTCATAACTTCAATTATAGATGGTGCAGGTATTTTTTCAGAAATTGTTTATGACTACACCTACGTTATGTATGTCAACTGCACTTTCTGATTACATAAGCAATAACGTATTGAAGTCATTCATTATAAGTCTTGTATTGTCTAGAAAATACATATGTTAACAAATATGCTAAACAGACAAGACATGACAAGTTTGGCTCCCCAGTTAAATACTATTCAATTAGTTGACACGTCAAAATAGAAATATAAATGCATTTATAATTTATTTAAGAGGAGTAGTCTATCATCTATTTTTATATTGAATTCGTCAGTTTATTAACATAAGTATCTTTTTTAAAATTGCATTATCGCGCATAAATCAAAATGTTAAAACCACTGAGATCCGTGAAAAAATCCTCTGCTTATCTTTTAAAAATAAGTATTTTTAGGCACGTTGAGCAAAATTTGGTAGGGGTCAAACATATGGTTTCACGATACCTGGTGTCAGCGTTATGGCTTCTTCTTCTGTCTGTCTTACAGAAAATGGCCTTGAGCTAACAACCTACTTCTATTAGGTTATTTATTATTTAATGATTTTAATTTAAATACTATTAAATTTCAATTTTTAATAAAACAATTAATTTAAAAATCTTTTTTGTATAGTTTTAAGTTTTCACTTCTGTCGGCAGTTTTAATAACTGCCAATTTTTTAAAATGTTTTTAGCACCGCGTAAAGCTCTATATTTTTTCTACCTTTACCTGTACTTTTTCTGGAGAAATTCTTGTCCTATTTAATAGCAGTTTACTGTGATTACTCCTATGGTTATGCAGACCAGGTTCTTCTTATATATTAGAAAATAAATTATAGGAGAAATAGTTTACTTAATAAAATTTTTAAAAATAATTATAATAAGCTGGTAAGCTCTGTTAGCTGGGCCCTGAATTGGTGTATTGAAGAAAAACTATTGCTGTTTTGCCAATATTTAGAATTTTATTAAATGTTTTATCAGGCTGTCAAATTTAGATTTTTCCCATTTAAAATTTAAAAAAATTAAATTAGTTCTGACATACTAACATAAAAGGTAAAACGACGTGTCAATAGTTATTTTTGTATCAAGAATGCGAAAGGATACTTGTGCGTTTAAGAATGGGAGTTATTATAACCATTCGATAATGCAGAAGCATTTCGCATTCAAGATGCAAACAATATTTTTTCGAAAACTGCATTAAAACTAATATGAGATCAAAAAAATAAATATTTAAGTATTTGTCATTGTTAACTAACATTTGGTGTTTGAACTAGGACGATCTAGTGGGTGGTATTGTTTGCATGACTTTCGTAACGTGTCACACTGTCACAGCTATAAAGTCATTGTTCTAAAGTGTTTAAGTTTGCGAATTATGTCTCGGATAATATATTATTATTATGTATTAAAACTAATGTACTCGTATGTTGAGTATTCAATTAATAAATTCGTAAATAAGTTCCCAACATATGACCAACTGTTTAACATTTACGTTTTAGAACAAAAGTATTTATTAGCTGAGTGACAGAAAAGAGCCACTTCGCTAACTGAGATTTTAACGAAAATGACAACATTAGATGACAGTTTTCGAAAAAAGTTTATACTTTCACAAAACAAACTGTAAACTGATCACTGTTCACCAAACCTATCATTTAATTATAATATACATATAGATGGATTGACGTCTTTGTTATTAATGTTGAAGATTCTTTAGTAAAACAGTGTAATAACCTTACAATTTATGTAAATGAAACATCTATTAAGTGACTTGGATTATAAATAACTCGAACGTAGGTGGTACTGGTTAATTTGTTAGATATAAATAATTTAAAAAAGACTTAATGATACAAACTAATATTATATTAATCTGGTGCTATGATGAAATCAATATTCATCATAATTTATGTTAAGCTCTGAAACCCGTACTAAGGTGTGTATGTCCTGTAGTAGTAATATTACCGTTCATGCTCTATCATTAATGACATTAGCATTTAAATATTTTTAAAAATGTTTTCATTTTACTAACAAACGCAGTAAGGACAGATTTTTAAAGAATTATAGCTCATTTCACCAATACACGACGGTATCAGATTAGACACCAAGGTATCGACTTAACGGGCGCACTGTGTTGAGAGGTACATTAGTAAATTCCCCCAAGATTTAAACCCGAAAATTTTTTGTTTATTATTATGCTTTTGTTGAGAGGTTTTATTTTTATTTTTTGCGTTGATGTAGCTCTTGATGAGTTTTTTGTTAGAAATAGGCACATATTTAATTATGTTAAAAGGGAATGCAACAAAAATAAATTACCGGTACAAATTAAATAAATATGACTAATCATCATAATCGAATGAATCCCTGTCGTTACTATGCTCATTCGGATTGTAAGTGATAACAGAATTTCATTCATTTTTCCCTAAATTTAGGAGTGGCAGCATTAAGTGCTCGTTTACAAAACAGCCTTATTACTATAACCATTATATCCAATGTAATTGTCATAATAAGTTTTGAATATTCTCAAAATATACTCAATGAAATTAAATTGGAAATTAAATATTTTTAGTTCGTTAACCATTCTTTTATTTTCTGTACCGTCCAGGAGTTTGTTGGTTGCTTATTTAAAATTTCCGAATGGTACGGAGCATTATCTAATACAATAACAGATGGTTCATGTAACGATGGTAATAGTTTCTCTTTTAACCATTTCAATATGGCGGCGCGAGCGGCAAAGATACGAGGTGGCAAAGTTGAAATTCGGTAAGAGCACGTCAAAATCTATAAAATTGCCAATTTCCAAAACTCCCGGAAAACTTTCCAAGTTAAAATAACCAATGACTGTACTAAGAGGGGAAGGAAACGAAATTAAGTTTAACCATCACTGTATTCTTCAGATAAAGTTATTTATGACAGTTGGAAGTGGAAAACAAATGAATGAGGAACTACATACCTTTATGAACAGCCAGAAAGTGTCAAAAAGGCACGTCTGGCTGTGCAAAGAGGTGTGTTGGTTTCTACACTTATGTATGGTAGTGACTGTTGGGTTTGGCAGAAGAAGCATGAAAATAGGATTAATGCTGCGGAGATGAGTGCGAATAAAGTAAAGAATAGTGAGATAAGAAAACGATGTGGTATAATAGAAGATGTGGTTACAAAGATAGATAAAGGAATACTTAGATGGCTTCAACACGTAGAAACGATGGATGTAGGAAGATTGACGAAACAAATTTATAAGGCGAGTGTGAATGAATAAGTCAGTAGAGGTCGATCTCGGCGAATCTCGATCAGATCAACATTGTTTTGAAGAAAGGCCAGGTCAAGAGTACCAACCACCGACAAGAATGTATGAGAGCACTTATGAAAATAGAGTAAGCAAAAGATGTGTGTAATAACCGTAGCGGAAGTGAAAGGAACTGGTCTTTGCCTACCCCTACGGTAAAAAGGCGTAAATATATGTATTTATGTATGCATGGAAGTAAAGAAATCGGCCATTGACTAAAATTTATTTCAAATGCATGCTAGTGATAAATAATGGACATTTAAAAAGAGTTTTCATTGGAATGAAACAGTTCATTTTGAATGAATTATTAGTTTTTGTTTTTATTTAATTCGCAAATTGCCGGTTGGAAGTTAACTGATCGCTTCGGCCATTGTTTCAGTCGTCTGGACGGCGACGCCGGTTAATGGGGATCGTTAGGGGATGAAAAACGGCCGCCGGAAGCTGGAGACCAATCGGGAAACAGGAGAGAACGCGACGTTGTTACAGCGCCGCGACGTTCGTAATAACGACACGCTTTTATGCCTTAACGATGGCGTCACCGTATTAAGATTTCATCGAAATGTTTCAGTAATTCTTCGTTTATTAAATAATATTTTTAACCACTTTTTTCGGTGCTACATATATTTTCCCAGAGGTCAATTTCTTAAATGTCATTTAATATTTAATTTGATTAAATATTTATACAGTAACGTAACTTGCAAGATTTCGATTTCTGTTGGGTTTGCAAAAAAAAATGTTGAATGAAAGTTTTTTAAAATAATTCGGTCCATCTGCATAAGTCGATTAAATATACAGGGTGTACCATTACTGCAAAATAATTTATTATCATAACTTTAAATAGTACAATCTATATATATATATATATATATATATATATATATATATATATATATATATATATATATATATATATATATATATATATTCCAGTTTTTCATTATCTCTTAAATTAAAAATACAATCGTCAAGACCGCATAATTCTAACCTTATTTATTGAAAAAAAATATTTAAGGAAACGTTTTAATTACCAAAATAATAAACAGGAACAAATAACTTATTAATCTCATTTAATTAGATGTTTAAATTGTCTTCCTTCTTCTATTTAATAGTACCCAAGTCTATCATAAAAGTTAAAAGTAGGTACTTTTTGTTGGATTTAATGATAAAAGGGATAAATGCTTCAATTGTGTATTATATCTAAACGATTCAACATTAGAAAATTTGTTTTAAACTGCGTCTTTCGTACGATTAATGGACCGATTAATGCGCACGCGTTAACTTGATACTGCTTCGGGAAAATCTGAATGTGGAACGGTTTTGTGATCGTTGAAACGACTCATTTTTGCCAAACTATTTTACCTAATCATCGATTTTGCTGATCAATTTAAAGACAAATGAACATACTTTTATCTTAAATGCTTCAATCATTGATTATAGCTGTAGTGATTGTACTGTAGTGATGGACTGTAGAGTTAAAAGCGATGAAGAAATCTCAACCAGAATAGAACTGGCACGTAAAAGATTCATTAGTTGGCGTTCTGTACTATGTAATAGAAAGTGTTTCGATGAATATCCGTCTAAGAGTATTAAAGTGCTACGTTTGGTCTGTTTTGCTTTATGGATGTAAAATCTGGACATTAAAAAAGCATCTAAATAAATTGGAAGCGTTTGAGTTATAATGCTATCGCCGTATGCTAAAGATTCCGTGGACAGCTCACGTAACTAACGAACACGTGTTAGAATCCCTACATAAAGAGAAAAAATTAACAAACACCATTATCAAATAAGAAAAGTTGAATACTTTGGACATATGATGAGGGGGCATAAATATCACATGCTCCGATTAATTATCCAGGGTAAAATAGAAGGAAAGCGATGGATTGGCAGAAAACAGCTTTCTTGGCTTCGTAAAATTAGACATTGGACGGGTCGAACATTCGAAGAATTGTTTCATGTAGCTACCGATCGATAAGCTTTCCAACAAATTGTCAACTCTATGATAGCCAACGCCTGAACGCTTGATGATAGCCAACGTTTGAAAACAAACATGGCACACAAAAAAAGAAGATTGTACTGTGAGCAACCAAAAGAAAATTGTATCTAGTTTACCCAATGTGAAATTGTGTGCAATACAAATAATACAAAAAGCACTAACCCAAATTATTCTGTTTACTTCTCCAAATTGTCGATTCGGCATGAGAACGTTCAGTGTTTTTGATCGATAAAAGGTCTATTAATCAGTATTCGAATGGTGTTGTTCGCTGTTGGAAAGCCTCAATGGGAAACATTTTCAATTATAAATTTGTTGATGAGAGCTTTTCAACAGTAAAAGCTCGAATAAAGCCACACTTAGTTGTTGGTAATGGAATAAGTTGGGCTATTGAATAGTTCCAGAAAAGTACTTTACTCGCTTACATTTGATAATGGAAAATAAATCTTTTGTCGTTGCTGACGAGGATCGTATTTTGAATTTGTAAACAGTAAACTGGTGATCATTTTGCATTATCATCTATCTTAACGAACGACGCAATCGTAGACATTTTATTAACACATTTCTTTGTGTTTACTCTCCAAAATTAATATGTATCTATAACAAGTAGACATATTTATATTTATTTAATAAGGTTCGGGAATCAAAGAAAAAATTATGCCAAGTTTTTAAAAAACATATATAAGTCTTTAAACTTGGTTATTATAGTTTTTTACATTAAATTATAATTTTTCACTGATAAAACTGCCTGGTCCTTGATAAAACATTGTTTACCTTTCAAACAAACTAATCTCACGACAGGAATTAATCTCTTCCCGCCTCGGTGTGTAATATACTATTATTGACTATTGAATAGTAAAAATCAACTTCCTAGATTAAGATATTTTTAAAAGCTTGTTACACGTGATAAAAATAAGACTGGTTATTACCATGTGTTGCAAATCATTTTAAATATTATTAATTACATAAATTATCAAATTGAAATTATTCGAATATCTTACCCGTCGCGTATACATTTCAACGCGCCTATTTTTAATTTGTCACTGTCTTAATTTTTAAAAATGATAATAAATTGGTTGCTCAGTGAAAGAGCAGATGGCTCTCTCTATTCTTGTTAAACCAACCATTCTAATTCAACTACTTTGAGGTTCCATTAGCTAGAAATCGCTAATAATGATGAAACTACTGGTCAATTATTTTATTAAAGATATTTATAAATGGCAATTTGCTACGGACATCTGCAAAGTGGGTACATTTTATTTTTTATTTTTTTAAAGAAGGCTAGTTATTAATTTTTAAATTTACCTACTTTTATTAACCTTATCTAAATATTTAATGTATGTGAATAATTAGTAACATTAGTAACAATTTTTAAAATTTTCCATAAACTTAAATTTTAAAATTAGTTGGTTATTGTATTTTAAATAATGTTTGATAATTTTTTACAAAATAGTTAAACAGAAATCTGTATTTTCTGTTTTTTAATGAAAATCTATAACAAAATTTTGGTAGTTTATTAATTGGTCACTCAGAAACCAAAGTTTGTGAAAAAAAATAAAAAAAAATGTTAAAAATTTAAAAATAAAAGTAAATAAAATATTATTTTGCCAAGAAAAAACCAAAGATTACGCATACTTACATAATATGTATGAAGACACTTCATACATACATAAATACATATAGTCACGCATTTTTCCCGTAGGGGTAGGCAGAGACCACTTCCTTCCACTTGCTACGGTTCTTACACACATCTTTTGTTTCCTCTAATTTCATCAGGGCTCTCATGCATGCTCGTCGGTTGTTGGTACTCTTGACCTGGCTTTTCTTCAAAACAATGTTGATCTGATCGAGATATGTTCGCCGAGGTCGACCTTTACCAATTTGTCCATTCACACTCGCATTATAAATTTGTTTCGTCAATCTTCCTTTATCCATCCTTTCTACGTGTCCAAACCATCTAAGCATTTTTTTTATCTATCTTTGTAACCACATCTTCTTTTACACCACAAACTTTTTCCAAAACTAATTGGTGTTAATGTGACAGAATAGTTTTTACCTTTTAGTTGTATTGGAAATTACACAAACGATATTTATGAAAATTTGTAGTCTAGGATTACAAATTATGGTGAATTTAAACCAAATATTTTGACAGACATGTAGAAGTGCCAACAATTACAATTGACATTTTAACCTTCATTTTCCCGCGCTGTCATTCTGACGCCAATTGTGGTTGCATTTGCTATGATCTATGTGTTTACTAAGGGAAGTATAAAATTTGGTTAAAATTTTGATACTTCAACGGTATTAAATTCAATATTTTATATTGGAAGGAATTTAGATATGTTTCTATCATTTTCCCCAATTTTTGTTTATCTGGCTGCTACTCCAAGTAGTCTATGCATCGTGGAGGGTGAAGCTTTTCTTGCAGCAAACCACATTATTGTTTGTGGTGTCAAAGAAAAAAAGTATGATAAGTGGATAATAATATCTTATTGTTGCTATTAAAAGTGATCCTTATGAACTTAATGGATGACATGACCAACGATAATTATAAGTATTTATTTACTTATGACTTTAATAAAAATAACCAACAACAGAACTTGCCTGTCTTCTTTCAATGAGTTTTTATATCTTTTTTTCCTCTTCTATTTTCAGACTTTTGGACTTTGTTATAATGCTGGACACAGGTATGTTACTTGGTATAGCAGTGATTTGCTGGTAAAGTTTTTAATAGCCCCCTGACAGATTGATAAGTAATTCTATTAACCACATAAAATATAGAAAACAAAATACTTCAATCACTAGGAGCTATGAAATTTTTCCCAAACAAATTTTTAAAACAAACTCTCATATTTTTAGTAGCTCTCTTTCCTATATTCAGTTTAATCTCCCACAGTTTCTTTCTATCAACCATAGTCACCATTACCGATTCTCTAATATGCTTAACTCTTTGACCTTCATTTGGTAAATAATGAAAAGTTAAATTGGGGTTTTTTTTACACACTGAGTTACACCCAGGAACACAAAAATTTGCTCTGCTGATCATTTTCACTATTAAAAAATTATTAGTCACTATTAAACAACTATAATCTTCGCACAAATACACGTTTCCGGGTAAATAAACACAAAGCAATCACACTTGCTGGTCACGTGATATTGATGCGAGTTTATTCCACCAGATAGCGTATCGCTTAGCATTAAAACTCAATTGACAATTAATTATGACAGCGACACACAGTGCCTACTAAAATAAAACAATATGTCGACCTATAATAATAAGTTAATATGCAACATGAAAACAATTAAATGTTTTGAACGCATGTTTATATTTCAAAAGCGGTTACATTATAGTACGGAAGGTAGCATAAGCAAAGTGAGCGTCAGCTGCCGCACCCGCGGTGGAGCTAAAGGTGGCAGCATATAAAAGTGGTCAAAACAAAAAATTCTGTTACCGTGCTAAAAATTTATAATATGATTTTTCCAACTAAAAAATAATAATCAGCTGTCCTGAAGGGAAGGGGGGTGAATGATTTATAAAGGCCTACATATGTCAATTTTTTTCTAAATGAATATCTTGAAAAGTATATATTTTATACAGAGTGGACCAAAAGTCTGGATACGGACAATTATCTGAGCACATTTTGAACACTTGATTAAGTAATCATTATGTTAAAAATTTTATCTTTCAATTGTTACGTTTAAATGTAGTTGACAATAGTTTGTATTAAAAAAATTATTGAGACAATTAGGCGTTGCCACACTTCTGTTTTATTTATTTAAGACCTTCTAGACTACATAAAATCATAAGTATTACATAAGGTTAAACTCGCATTGAAGAGGAGATTCCAATAATGACTGAATATACAGGGTGATTTATTAAAAAACAGAAGTGACTAATAATATCAGAAAAACGGCAAATCTGACAACATTGCAAATGTCAATTTTGGAATCTCCGTATCTCAAAATAGGCGTATCCCAAATTTGGTACAATTCGGACTAGCAATTTAAGCGATAATTGGTCCACTCTGTATATGGGTAGAGTAATTTCCAAGATACTGAATAAAAGTTCGTCTGATACACACTGTATTTTCAATTATTTTTTAAATACTAACCATAAAAAAATTTCATTTTTCCTTAATTAATAATATTTCGTGCGTGATGTAGTGTTTCCTACGCATATGGAAAAAGAAGAATAATTTAGGTTTATTGGAAACTTTATGTAAAAAATATGTTAAAAAATGTATTTATTAACAATGATTTTTAGAATTATTGCCCACAATAACATATTCATAATGGTTTTCTGATGCAGAATAAACGAAGAAATGAGTAAAACCTTGAATACGTAAAAAATGTTATTTATTATTAAAATTTACAAAAATCAAAAAAATTATCAAAAAGTGGACGTTGACTTCTAAGTCACTCGACGATAATTGGAGGATATTTTAACATTTTTGCTAATAATGCAAAAAAAACTGTTTCGTTAAAATTAAAAGAAAAAATGTTTAAAGATCGATCTTTTTTTGTTTCAGGTCAAAACGGTGACGATTCGTTATCAAAAAACGGTGCAATAAGTAAAAAACAAAGAAAAGCGCGAACCGCATTTACCGATCTTCAATTACAAACGTTAGAAAAAAGTTTCGAAAGACAAAAATACCTCAGTGTACAAGATAGAATGGAATTGGCCGCTAAACTTAGTTTAACCGATACCCAGGTGAAGACGTGGTACCAAAACAGACGGTAAGTTCGTATTATCGTATGGTATTTTTTTAAATTTTTAAATAAAAACATATTTTTTTACAATCCAATCATTACTCTAGGAAAGAGAATCATTTTTAACATATTTTTTATTGAGTTCGATCTCTCAGTTGTTTTAAAATTAAAGAAGGGAATCACAACTGCTGATAGACGCAAAGTCAACCTGCAGCATTACTTACAGTACTGCTAGGGATCAATCCAGAAGCCGGTTACAAAACAACTACCTTGTGCGAAAGAAAATGATGCATACAACAACGATCCTAACAGCTGCCTTACAGGAAGTCCGCTTTGTAGTTTGTGCAAACGGAAGGATAAGACTCTTCTTTACTGGAACATAAAATTCCTAGTAACATTTCTATTGTCGTTCGAAGGTGCATGACTGACGCTTTAAGAGTCCAATTATATTCTAGGGGCACAATACGCCTTGTTGGGCGTAGTACATAGAACAACTGACTTTTATACTAACCTAAAGGTAATAAAAAAGATAAAGAACCGTGTTAATATTAAAGCTGTAGTACGTCAAATTTTATTTACATACATATAGTCACGCAGTGGTAGGCATAGACCACTTCCTTCCACTTGCTACGGTTCTTACGTACCTCGTTTGCTTCCACTACTTTCATCAGTGCTCTCATACATGCTCGTCGGTTGTTGGCACTCTTGACCTGGCCTTCTTTCAAAACAATGTTGATCTGATCGAGATATGTTCGCCGAGGTCGACCTCTACCGACTTCCGTCCATTCACACTCGCCTTATAAATTTGTTTCGTCAATCTTCCTTCATCCATCTTTTCTACGTGTCCAAACCATCTAAGCATTCCTTTATCTATCTTTGTAACCACATCTTCTTTTAGACCACAGCGTTCTCTTATCTCACTATTTTTTCTTTATCCAACCGAGTCACTCCGGCTACACTTCTCAGACTACTCATCTCAGCAGCAGTTTCCCATTCAATTGTTTTCCTGCTAACTGTCAGTGTCATACTTTCCATCTCTCGTAAACTTCGAACCCAAGTATACAAACTCATTTACTTGTTTCCCTTTTTTATTCCTTAATCAGAACTTTACAGTTTGTCGTTATTTCAAAACTTCCTCTTTTTTATTATAATTCAATTGCTGATTTTAAGGATAATTATTGAAACGAACAAAAAAAGGATTTAGTATAATTTTTATTTATAATATTAATTACTAGCGGACCCGGTAGACGTTGTCGTGCCCGAACTTTGGCTTGTTTGCTTTGGAAATATCGCTAATAATCTCTACGACCCCGAAAACTATGAATTCGACACTAATATTGGCTTTTTTCTCTTTCAAAAACCATTACTTTCGTTTTGCTTAAATTTATTTTCATCCCTTTGATTTTCAGGGCATCATGCGTAACATTAATCTTCGCCTGCAACTCCTCTTCAGATGACGCTAATATGACTTGATCATCGTTGTAAAGAAGGCATTTGACGATTCAATCATTCATTTTCAATCCATGGGCACTCTCTTACAAATCCTTTAAAGAATCGTCTATATATAAGTTAAACAGCCATGGCGAAGCCACACATCTCTCTTTCACACCTTTTTCGATGTTAAACCAGTCTGTGTAAGCTCCATTTCTCCTGACACAAGCAGTGGAATCCTCTTGAAGTGATTTCGGTGCTCGTATTAAAATAACGCTCACCCCATACATAGATAATGTAGACCACAATTTACTCCTTACCATTCTGTCAAAGGCCTTTTCAAAGTTTTTAGAAACGCAATAGATCTTCTGACTTTTAGTCAAGAATTTTTCGACACTATACCTCGTAATGAAAAGATCATACCTCCATACATCTCCTTACTCTTCTAAATCCTGCTTGCACATCCCATATCATCTTCTCAGTTTCATTTGTCTTTCTTTGCATACAGTTTGCCACTTATTATTATAACGACTCGACTCTCTGCTGGTTTGATTACTGTTTTGTGTATGTGTGTGGTAAAGCTTGTGAGACGTATTTGATGCAGTCAGGATCTTATTTTAAATCCGGTGATCCAAACATTCTACACATCTGCGACCTACTTGTCACCAGAAAAAACATTAAATTTTTCCATTTGCATATAAACCGAGCAATTAGTTAAAGCTTATTTAACTGAAGTGTTAGTGTATTTTGGCATTCCGTAGCCTTTCTTTCAAAATGATTGTGACCATATATTCGGCAGATTGTAAAAGATGCATATTTCATCGGAAAATAAAAGAACTCCAAAGGAATGTTTCGTCTACATTTAAATACATCATCAAAGACTTCTTTGGGAAAATACACGAACACACAATTAGACCAAAATTATCCAGCAACTCTTAAAGGTCAGCATAAACATTAACGTGCATTTTTAACAAAGCTATATTTTTTAAAATGTTTCGTAACGACTTTTATAACTTGACGTGTTTTAAGTATTTGTAAGAACAATAACCACGTTTACCGAATGTACATTATTGTGTAAGTAGCATACATTACCCCGCTTTATCAGTTGTACATGATTAAATTTTGATTAGCTCGGAAATATACCCAAAAAATGTTTCTTGTACAATTTCAACCAAATTTTTGAAATGTAAAAATAATCTAGGAACCAGTGGCGGCTCCTGATATTTTCAAATATTTTCAAAATGTATACCTAACTTAACTTGAAATTGACATTATGAGCACAATTAGCACAACTCCGCACCACCCCTGAGCTAATGCAATAGCGCGTTGCTTTTTTGTTGTGGGTTGTTAGCCAGTAGTAAATGATACTTAATAAACAAAAAAACATTTTTTAGATACATATGCTGGGTACATGTTTTTCTTAAAATTGAAGAGGAGGCTTAGCCTTTCCTGACCAGCCACCACTGCTAGAAAATGACATTTTTCGCAAATCGCTAGGAAATTTTGACATTCCAAACAAAATTTTAGAAAAATACAGTTGTTAGTGTTGTACATAAATGATTGAAAACACGTTGTTTTTAAGGAATTAAGTTATATTTTGAAAAGCTCAATGCATTGTAGAATACATTCTAAAATTAGTTTGTTATATTTATAGTTATTTGACAGTTAGTACAATTATTGAAAGTTGGAGAAACATTATTAGAACTATGAGAAACATTTTGGGTTATTTTATTGAATATTTTGTACTGTGATAATTTTATTTGCCACCTCAACCCTATTGTTAAGAGATTCTTTGATATATCCTTCAGCAACGTTTGATGATTTCCATCCGCCATGCCTCTTTAAACTATTTATATCGGCACCAGAGTCAACCAATATTGTAGCAGAAGACCGACGAAAGAAGTGACCAGTATATTATGTCGGATTTTTCAAGTTCAAATAAATAGCAACTATTTTAGTCATTTTTCCAAATTGATGTATTCCTACTTGTCTACAACCCTTTCCGCTTTGATATTTAAAGAAAAGTCGGTCACTGTTCATATTTTCTGGTCTTAACGAAACATACTTTCGATAAAGATTCCAGTACCTACATCTGATTAACTACAAATGATCTTGGTTTGTTGGTCTTCGAATTAGGTATGCTAATTAAAAGCTTAGATTCTAGATCTTTTACATCGTGTAGTCATTAATCATTAAATTTTCTTTATCTGGAGCTTCCTGGATATATTTTTTAAATTTCTTCCTTCGTTAAAAACCCAGATTTCTTTGCCATATAACCTTGAGCTTGCCGTTTCAATAAAGTTTTGTGTATGTAGATATATCTACATTATGTTTAATTGCAAGGGTTGACTTTAACAGTGAATAATTGGCCCACAATATTGAAGATTTTATCTTTAAACAAAGGTCTAGGAAGTATGCCATTACAACATTTTTCGAGAAAGAACTCGTGTTTTTACTCTTGCGATAGTCCATAAAACGTTTATATGCATATTCGTACTTTTCTCTTGATTTCTTTGGCAATAATTCTAATGAAGCAGTATTCACTGCTTTAACCAGTTTTGGAGGAATCCCAGAAATGAAAAATTTATCATCACTTATTATTTTACATTTTTTTGTTTTTCAAAACACCAGCAAATAAACTTATATGCGATAAGTTTGACAATTCAACATTAATTCGCTTCCATAGTAACACAACCAACTTTATTACGAATTTCAAAGTATCATTTATTTATGAATAAAATTATTTGCGATTTTTTCGAAATTAATTAATATCTGTCGAATTTTAAACGATTTTCGGAAAAATAGTATGTTTACCTCGTAGGAAAAGCCACGTTCCTGGACTCTTCACAGTCGTCCAGGAATGTTAGGCTTTTCCTACCTGGTAAATAATGTACTATTAACAGCCTAAACTTGGGAAATGTGTAAAATCCACCACAGAAATCTATCCACATTTTTTTAAAAGAATCACTCTAGAGTCTAGACCATTTCTCAAGCTTTCTAGTTAGCGTTAACAAAATTTCTATTTTTTCTCTATAAAATATGCTTTGGCCATAATTTTTATTCCTTGTTCCTTTACATTCATTAATTATTATCTAGTATGTTTTACATTTAACTTTTTTCTAGTACCTATAACGATTTAGATATACCAAAGAGTAGATGTAAAAAACTGCTGATAAAAAAAATTTAAACCACCAAGAATTCGAAAACTAAACCGGCTAATTAAAAAAAAAGAGTAACCATAAACCGTAATTTGTGTTTGGGAAGCCAACGTTGAACTTAATTTGCAAGTTAAATTTATCGGCATAATTACAAATAATTAACTTGGAAGACTTCGTTGTATATAAATCGAATCAAACTAATTACAGTTGCTCAGGTCGGCAATTTCTTACTCTAATATAATTTTTTTTACCTTTTATTTTCATTCATCACTGACAGGTCATTCCGAATGACGGTACTCTAACGCTGCAAAAATAAATAGCGCTATCATAATTTTTTACACATTTATAATAAGAGAACAATAATAACACATTTATTGAACTCGGATTCCTTCGTAAAATTACTAAAATCATAACTATAAACCGATAAACAAAAAAGAAAAAAGAAAATTATGAATAATATCTGACAACAGTTGCAATTTACAGAGTACCTATTAATACCACATTTGAAACACTGTTTAGTCCTTAACCCTTACTCATTGTAATAAATGACTTTAACCTTATTAAACACCGTTTTTAACTAGCTGACTTTATAGAACATATCTTTAAAATTATGTAATTTAATAATTCAAGCAATTTATCGTACACCTTATGTTTTTTAAAACCCAATTTTGATGACTGCACTGGAAGTAACACTGGTAATTTCGAACATATGCGTCCTTACAAGCTTTATGAGCTCGAATTCACAAACTATTTGTCATTGAAGTTATTTTTTTTTAACACTTATATATAAATGATGCCTTGTAGGGTGAATAACTATTACCTACCTGCTCATATATTTATCTAATCTTAATAACCTTTCTACTGCCTAAGTAACTGACAGATAATAGTAATTTACAGTCAAAAGAACGTCATAGTCCACTAAAAACCGTTCCATGCTTTTTGTTTAAAAATTAAAATTATGTGCTTACGACGAAACGTACGTTTACTTTAAGCTCGACTTAACTCATTTAGACCTTAATTAATCTGATTTAAGTTAAGTAGAGCTTCTGACTAATTCTCCAGATTACTAAGTTTCATCATCATCATCATTGTCAGCTAGTCGACCAACGTCGGACATACGCCTCCCCTAATCGTTGCCACTCCTCTCGGTCTTGTGCTCGCCTCATCCCGCTATTTTCAATCATTCTCTTCACATCGTCTGTCCATCCGTTCTGGGGTCGTCCTCTGTTTTTCTTACTACTCCATGGTCTCCACTCTATTACTCTACGTGTCCAACGAGAGTCCTCCATCCTAGCTATATGGCCTGTCCAACTTCATCGCAATTTACATAGGCGTTCCACGACATCCGTCACTTAAGATCTACGCCGAATTTCTTCGTTGTTTATTCGGTCTAGGAGAGTTACACCTATCATTCTCCTTTCTATTGCTCGTTGTGCAGTTTGTAATCTATAAATAATCTCTTTGTTAATCGCCCATGTCTCTGTGCCGTATATTAAAGTTGGGAGAACATACTGATGAAAGGTTCGTGCTTTGAGAAGAGTGTTTGGGAGATCTGAATAAAAGACATCTCTAAGCCTTCCGAAAGTTGACCATGCCAACGATATTTTTCGAGATAAATCTGATTTTAAAATACGAGGGCGGTTTGATAAGTCAGTGACTTTTTGAATAAAACAAATTTTTTTCCGCAAATAAACATTTTATTTTTCTACATAATAACCTTTTAGCTCGATACATTTAGTCCAGCGTTTTTCTAATTTTTTTAATCCCTCCAAATAATAGGTTTTTTCAAAGCTCTCAAAATACGCGTTTGTTTCGGTAATGACTTCTTCATTCGACTCAAATATCTTACCGCCCAGCCATTTCTTTAGGTTTGGAAACAGAAAATAGTCACAGGGGGCTAAACCTGGAGAATATGCTGGATGGGGTAGCAGTTCGTATCCCAAATCGTGGATTTTGGCCATCGTGACTAGACAAGTGTGCACACGTGCATTGTCTTGATGGAACAGCACTTTCTTCTTCTTAGCCAAATGCGGCCGTTTTTGCTTCAAATCAACGTCGAATCTGTTCAAAAGCTTTGAATAATATTCGCCGTTGATCCTTTTACCTTTCTTGAGGTAATTTATGTGAATGAAACCACGTACATCCCAAAAAACTGTGGCCATGACCTTGTTGGCTGACAGACTCTGTTTCACCTTCTTTGGTCCACGTTCACCCCGAGCAACCCACTGATTCGATTGTTCCTTGGTCTCTGGCGTGTTGTGATGGATCCGTGTTTCATCCACAGTAACAAAACGGCGCAAAAATTCGTCCGGATTACGGCTGAACACCGCTAAACACTCTTTTGAAGTGGTCATACGATTGCGCTTATGGTCGAGTGTGAGCAATCGCGGCACCCATCTCGCAGAGAGTTTTTTCATGTCCAAATATTCGTGTAAAATATGATGTACCCGTTCAGTTGAGATACACCCACATCATGAGCCAACTCACGCACTTTCATTCTCCGATCATCCAATATCAATTCATGGATTTTATCGACGATTTCCGGCGTGATCACTTCTTTTGGGCGACCTGGACGTTCGGCGTCACTAGTGCTGGTACGACCACAACGGAACTCTGTAAACCACTTCTTAACCATTGAAATTGATGGTGCCGAGTCCCCGTAGTATTTATCAAGTCTTTCCTTAGTTTCAGTGATGGATTTTTTACGTAAAAAGTAATGCTTAATCAGCACACGAAATTTACTTTTTTCCATTTTCGTAAAAATTCACGAGGTTGTCTGCTTTGAACGGCTATCAAACACCAACTGCACGACGTAGCTTGCTCAAAATTAGAAAGTTGCCCACTGATAGATTATAGTTGACGGCAGCACTGTTGCATTTGGAGTAACTGCGCGGGAAATTCAAAAAGTCACTGACTTATCAAACTGCCCTCGTACCTTTTAATAATTCCATTCTTTGACCTAAGTAGATATATCAGTCTGTTCGTTCTAGCTTTGTGTTATTGATATCGATATTTATATTCTTAGTGTTATCTTCGTTTGTCATGTATTTAGTTTTTTTGGTGTTTATTTTAAGACCTACGTTTTTTTCGATTTAGTTCTTCATTTTCCACAGATCCTTCTGATTTTGTGCGAACAGAACGATATCGTCCGCGAAACGAAGGTGGCTCAAGTATTCTAAGTTCAGTTTATAATAATTTTGGTACAAGCCGCCCTTAATGTACACTATTGTAGATGTATCATTTTTTTTTTTAAACTTTTGTGGCTTAGAAATAATCTATCGAATTAACACCCTGTATTGGATGTTTCACTTGTTTAATTAACCAATTATAAAATTAACGTTTAGTCGTTGCCGTTGCAAGCCACTTCCTTCGCTTATTTTAAAACAGAAAGTTACAAATCAACAATGCGATAAATTACAAAATAACCATGTTGATTCACAAATATATAATTTTTCTTTTGCAATTACACCCTTTGAATAATTCGACTGATCGTAAGTACACTACCAATTACTTTTTGAACTTTTATGTGAAATGCAAGGATGGCTGCGTTTTCGGTGTATAATTTAAGTACAAATGCAGAGTCGGATTTAACGCTCCTTACCCATTCATTAGATTGCCCCTGTCATCATACACAGACTAACATTGCAACAGAAGTAGCTTGGCGGGCGAAGAGCACACAAATCTGCGCACAACGAAAACATTCGAATAACGATCCGATCGGCGACGACGAAATTTTCAGTAATCGTGAGTCTCGAGTACAATCGGAGGAAGAAGTTTACGAATGTGAAGTATATTCAGCCGAATATTTGTTATTTTAAAGGCTAGTCGCCCGCCAAGCTTCTTGTGTTGCACTGTACATATACTAGGCACAAATTTCTTCTTCCTTTTGTAAGGCATGTGCTTTGTTCTCTAATATCTTAAAGTTAGCCTCTCAAGCACCTCAACCTATCAGATCTTTTGTACATAACCCTTAATTTATTCGAGACCTGGGATTCCGAGACTTCGCACAAAGTTTATCAGTTTCCTGGGGGCTAAGTTCCTGACATCGGAGGGCTTTAGGAAGGCCCCTTTCAGAAACTTGAGCCTCTTGCAGAAAAGCGCTGGGCATTCGCTAAGCAAATGTTCTGTGGTTTCAGCGAAGTTCTCGCAGTAGCGGCAACTATCACTCTCTGTTTTGTTCTCTGTCTTGTTCAGCTCGAGAAGCTGTTTAGCTTTCCTTGGCGAAAGGCCTACTAGCCTTTTCGCTTGTCTTTGTCCTGGCACTTCATGCCAGTGAGATTTCATTTTATCTCCACTGAGTCTTTCAAACGATCCTTTTCTTATTGTATTGTTAACTGTCTCAATAATTTACCTCACGATTACAGTAACTCATCACTACATAAACTTAAACGAGCTCTCTTTGACTATTATTTTTCTCAACAATAATTTAATTTTTTGGCTTAAAATTGCTAATTTATTGCTAAACTATTATTTTTTTTCTATTATTTTAAATTATTTTTCTATCATTCTATTTGCTGTCTTTGACTTTCTTTTGGGGTTAGATGGAAGAGCAGATGTATGTTAAATACCAAGTATATAGTTATATTGTACCTTATTTATTATTACATACAAACTGAATCTCGCCCTAAATATATGTAAACAAAATGTAATTCTTTTTTAAAATTGGTAATAAAGACATTTATTATTATTATTATTATTATTAATATATATGAGTATATTGGTGAGTATTTTTATCATCGAACTTTTGGAATCTGGGAAAGTGACGAATTTTGTTTTCTCTTGTTGTAAACATAAATTAATGGCTTTCTTTATGGCTTCATTACTCTCTATCAATACCAAATAGACTATAATATATATATATATATATATATATATATATATATATATATATATATATATATATATATATATATATATATATAAGTATGAACCTGAAATTCGTAGACGCATTTAATTGGATAAAACAGTTATTAGCCAACTCACCAGAGTATAAAAAGAACATCTCGATCCAAACAAAGAAAGCTCTAGTAAAATCACTGGTATTCTCAGTTTATTGGTATGCTTCGGAAACGTGGGTGGTCAAGGCCGCCGATCGTCGGAGAATCGATGCGTTCGAAATGTGGTGTTGGCGCAAAATGTTAAGAATCCCATGGACTGCCCGAAGAAAAAACGCGTCCATATTGAAACAAGTAAGAATAGAGCACCGTTTGTGGAGCCAAACTTCAGCGCGGGCTCTAAGGTTCTTCGGCCACATAATTCGACACGACAATGCGGAGCTATTTGATAAAAGTCGACGAGGTCGATCACCAACGAGATGGACTGACACCTATCGCAACTTAACTGGCCTAAGCTTAGAGACAGCAATAAGAGAGGCTAACAGCAGGCAACGATATCAACAAATTATTAGTCACGTCCTTGACAGACTGGATAATGACAGAAATTCACAACGACCACCACACATTATGTATGACTATAATGGACTAAGAAGAAGAAGAAGATATAAGTGAGATATTTATAAATTGATAATTAATTGTTCAAATATTATTTTTGTAAAATTATGAATGCAATTTATGTTTTGGTTGATCTATTGGCTTAAGATAAATATCAGTATGCCAACTTAATATGTATAAGTAGTAAATTATTAAATGGTCTAGTACAAATTTATGCTCAACAATTTAGATGCCGCCTTCATAGAGCACATTAAATCAGTTTAGTTTACATTTTATTAATTACCAATCGTGTGTTGAGCTATTACTCCAGAACTAAAAACTAAAGTCCTATTCCAGGACTAAATACTATTTTCTTATTGCTGGTGCGCCGAGACACTCAGTTTGTATATGTCTATCTATCAATTTCAGGAGGTTCCGAGTTGATGTGTCTTGAGCTGTTCAAAAATGTATTAGGGCCAGTTTTTACCTCTTCATGTGTTAACATAGTCGTATTACCGTTACAATAAGACACTTGTATTTAATAATAATACAGCTGGAGTGTATAATAATGACAGGGATATTGGAAGAATATTTATTTAAAACAATTTGTAGCTATAATAATTTAAAAAAAAATAATTGATCGTTATCAAGTTAATTAAAGCTTTAACGTGAAAATAATAGAAATGACTCGGTACAAAAATTTGTTAAAACCTCGGTGACATTGACAATAACCAAAAAAAGCTGATAAGTGCTTTAGAAAATGACAAACATGTTTATTGTCACAATGTTCGTTACGTAAGTAATTATTTAATGAACTGTCAGTTTTGGTTACATTTAAAATATTTCTACATATTATTATCATCTTACAATCATAAGTAGTTAGCATTTCGTTACAAGTAATAGACAATGTTTAAACTAACTAAAACTTAATGTCAAACAGACTTATTTTAAATTTTAAACGATACACGAAATTCTGATTTTTTTCCTTTTTTTTAATATATTTTTTAGAATTTCCCTAAAAACGCTATAATTTTTCTTTATCAATAAACATATTCTTTTAAAATCGTAAGCAGTGTCTACGTCTTTTTTAACAAATTTAGTTTTTTGTTAAAAACTAATTTAACAAGACAATAGCAATTTTATGCAATATTATTTCATTATGATCCAATTATTTTTTAAACGTAAGCAGCGATTTGGTAAATACAGACTTTTGTTATTTGCCTTAAAAATAAATTTTTATTTCGTCAAGATTATTTATTAAAATTAGTAACATTAAAAAACGTATTCGGATATTTTATTATTATTATAAATCAGCATTAAGATTTATTTAAAAATTATTTTTAAGACTTGATAATAAAATTGTAAAGTTAAAAGAATAAATTTTAGTGTAAATAAGACACTAGTAGCGAAATTATTGGTGTAAGTGCGACACTAGTAGCGAAATTAATGGTGTAAGTGCGACACTAGTAGCGAAATTAATAGTGTAAGTGCGACATTGGTAGCGAAATTAATGGTGTACGTGCGACACTGGCGGCGAAATTATTGGTGTAAGTGCGACATTGGTAGCGAAATTAATGGTGTACGTGCGACACTGGCGGCGAAATTATTGGTTTAAGTGCGACATTGGTAGCGAAATTAATGGTGTACGTGCGACACTGGCGGCGAAATTATTGGTGTAAGTGCGACACTAGTAGCGAAATTAATAGTGTAAGTGCGACACTAGTAGCGAAATTAATGGTGTACGTGCGACACTAGTAGCGAAATTATTGGTGTAAGTGCGACATTGGTAGCGAAATTAATGGTGTAAGTGCTACACTAGTAGCGAAATTAATAGTGTAAGTGCGACACTAGTAGCGAAATTAATGGTGTACGTGCGACACTAGTAGCGAAATTATTGGTGTAAGTGCGACATTGGTAGCGAAATTAATGGTGTACGTGCGACACTGGCGGCGAAATTATTGGTGTAAGTGCGATACTAGTAGCGAAATTAATAGTGTAAGTGCGACACTAGTAGCGAAATTAATGGTGTACGTGCGACACTGGCGGCGAAATTATTGGTGTAAGTGCGACACTAGTAGCGAAATTAATAGTGTAAGTGCGACGCTAGTAGCGAAATTACACCGGAGCAACAAAAAAACTATCTTTCTGATATTTAAAATATGTCTATGATATTTTAGATATTTCTATGTAATTTGACCCGCTGATTACGAATTCGTGATCCGTTTGACCCCATCACGTTGGGTCAAGGTCAATTAAGGTCAAATGTATTTTGGAAAAAATGAATTTTTGACCCTAGATTCTGAAAAAACTAAAAGTTTTATGTCCAGATATGTATTTTTTTTAACATTATGATCCAGAGGCCATTTCAAGATCACTATAAGTGGTGTTGTAAATAGTTTATTTGACCACTGCAAAATTACAAAAATGTGGCTTTTTGGTACCGAACTACTGCCATGTTTTGGTGGTCGCTGAATCCGAATTCGAGGCCTGTTCGTTGACAAAAGGACGAGGTCAGGGTCAAATCATCATCCTGCATTTTCTCAGTGTAACAATAAATATAATTGATCACAAAATTCAGTTATTTTTTTCCTGTTCTTAACTATTTCTTTTATTGTCAAAGCATCTGTGGTTTTCTAATTCTTTTCGCTATGTCATCATGTCTTAATCACCTGACACTTGATCTCTTTTCAGTGACTAACAGTATTCCGCCGACACATTCACTTCCCATTTCACTTGTCAATTTATTGCAGCTTCTTGTAGATCTTGCTTTTCGCCGTAATCTCCTAAGTTCTCAGAAAAAGCGTTTATCCAGAAAACAAAAAAGAAAAAAACGTGGAGCGAACGAGTAGACCTTTTTTGACCTTGATTTAATCCTGACCTCATCCTTCTGTCGACGAACAGGCATCGAATTTAGATCCAGCGACCACCAAAACATGTTATCGTAGTAGTTCGGTACAAGGAAGCCACATTTTCATATTTTTGCAGTGGTCAAATAAACTCTCTACATTACCACTTGTACGGCACATTTTACCTTTCAAATGACCTTGACTCAAACGTGATGGAGTCAAACGGACCATGAATTTGTGATCAGCGGGTCAAGTTATACAGGAATATATACATAGGTCGCGTTAAAATATCGGGAAGATGTTTTTTTTTGTGTACCGGTGTTATTGGTGTAAGTGCGACTCTAGTAGCGTGTGCTGCTTCCTCGACTTCGGATCACAGCATTTATACTTTTTGATTAGATTTTGGATAAAATTTTGAGGAATTTGTTCACATGCTGTGATAAATGCACTTTCAAGTTCCCACACGTTTCTTGGTGCAGGTATTTGACGTTCAACATTTTTCTTGAGGGAATCCCATAAATGCTTGTTCGAATTCATAACCGAGCTATTTGATGGCCATTGCATTACTGGTATACCAACTTAATTAAGATAATCGTGTACCTCCCTAGCTTTGAGTCACAAATGCTCAGAAGAACATGGCGCTGACTTAATCGCGTAAGAACTAACCACGGAGCAGCAGAACTAACAATTCCTCACTTGATTTTCGAATATCCCGCGATGAAGTTCCAAGGAGAATTGAATGATATTATTAATGTCACGCTACTTGCTGTTCAATGGCCGACCTGCTTAGATGTCGATCTGTAATAACTATAGTAGCTGTCTCTGTAATCTCTTACATAGGTACTGCTATTTGTGATTAATTCTATGTTTGTAATTTTGCTGATTAGCTGACCATGCCCAGTGTTGTTCGCAAATGCATGTTAATTAGTTTGTACTTATGCATTACTTTGTAAATGCCATACGCTAAATAAATCAATAAAATTTGCTTATAAATAAAAATCATGTTATGCGTTAACAACCCTGAGTACATACACATGTTTCTAGGAGTCAGTTCAAATAAAAAGACAATTTTTAAATATAATCAAAGATGCCTTCGACCGGATTTTGGTTTTATTTTAATCTAACTAAACCCGGCAGACGTTGTCCTGCCCGAACGTTGGTTTACCTGCTTTGTAAATATCACTATCAAACTCAGCGATACCAAAAACTATCAATTCGACACTAATATCGGTGTTTTTAAAAGTTTTTATATTTCATCCACTTCCCACCCCTTTTGCAGGGTACTAACATAATTGGGGATGTCACTATCAAACTTAGCGACCCCAAATCTATGGATTCTACATTAATTTCGGAAATTTATGATAGTTTTTATATGTCAATCCCCTGCTACCCCTTTCTTAGACCTTTCTGCTTTGGAAATATAACTTTAAACCTCAGCATCCCCGAAGACTCGAAATTCGACACTAATATCGGCTATTTTTAATAGTTTTTTTACATTTCAACATCCTCTTACTTCTTTTGTAATGGCTCTTTGGGATAAAAAGTATCATATCTCTAAAGTTGGAGCTATCAATACAGACGGCGATTCATTTTTACATTATACATAATTTTTGTCGGCTTCTAAGGCATGTTTTTAACCAAAATACGTTTAATACACAAAATTACTTGCGAATATTTTTTTTGTAAAATTATAAAACACGTTAAGGCATAAAAATATAGCGTCGTCCTCAAGTCGATCAGCATTAAACTTAGATGATTGCGACGCTATTAAATCATTAGCATAATAAATGAAGGTTTCGGATGTAACTACATAAAAGGATTCAAATTAATAATTGAACGTGAAAGTTGACACGACGATTAATTCTTTCCAATAGGAAAAAAAAATGACAAATGATGTTTGACTAGTTGCTGACTCCAGTCCTGATTTGATGTACGTTAATTCGTTAAATCGTATTAAAAGAGTATTCGAATGTTAGAATTAGTTCGAGTGGAGGTAGCTCGTTCAACCGCAACGCGATTCTCATAATAAATCTCTTTCAATTGACAAATAACTCAACGAAATTGCATGTACTACAAGATGTAGTCGAGTGTGATAAATGCGATGGTGCACCCCAGAGAATAACAACAATACCTTAATGTGTCTTCTAATAGAGGTAAATTTTATATGGTATTGCCACACGCATTTATTATAATCGCATTAAATTCTTTTCTTTTTTTTTTCTATCTTGTCTAATTTGTCCTTGGAGCGTTATTCTAACGAGTATTATAGATGACAACATTTAACCCTTTTTGCTTATGAATACGTTTTCATTTTAATGCTGCTTTCTCCTTTAAGTTTATTCATAATAGATAATGTCTGACATTAGTTTTGTGGTGGTACTTTAATAAGTTTATTTCACTTTGTTACATATTTTGCAAGGTATTGTGACGGTAAACTTTCTTGGTGAAGTGTTTTATTTAGTAAGTTCTTATGTATGGGCTGTAATGCTGGATCTTAAAGGTAAGCTTAATAAATCGGATAGAAGCATTTGAAATGTGGATTCATCGTAGAATCCTGCGGGTTCCGCAGACTGATCTGCTGTCCAATGATGAAGTGTGGAGAGACAAATAATAGTTACAGTGAAATATCTCAAAAAATTTCGCTGATAATTGGTCAGCTAATATAAATATTTGGTCAATTTAATTTATTATTAAAAAAAAATAAAAAACTTGTTTTTGTCGTAACGCGTATGCTTTGGGACGGTTAATTGTAATAGGGCAGTGAGCACTTTGAACAAACTTCTGCTAATGTTGAAAATATAATATCTATTATGCGGGGAAATAATGAAAACTTTCCATCTGCTAAATCCGATTTTATGAGTCACGGTGTCCAATAATATGTCTTGGCATGACCATGTTGCTAACATCAAGCAACCAAGCCAGAGGCTAGGTTTTCCGTAGAAAGCCAGAAAGTGTTTTACTCCTGATCAACTGTTGACGACGTACAAGGCTCAAATCCGACCTCTACTGGAGTATTGCTCGCACATTTGGGGTTCAGCACCAAGGCATTCTCTTCGTCTTCTAGATTCCATTCAGAAAAGAGCCATTCGCTTGATAAACAGCTTAACTCTCACAGATACCCTTTACCCTCTAGAACAAGAAAAGTTGCAGACCAGTCATTGCTCTACAGATATTTCCATGGCAGATGCTCTAGAGAAATAAGAACTCTTGTACCACCATTGGCCACATTCGGCCGAAGAACTCGGCATGCTGATCAGTCTCACCCATTTACTCTCAAGATTGACACTACAAGGACCAATCTTCATCAAGAATCCTTCAATTACAGGGCTGCTACGGAATGGAATAAGCTTCCAATATCAGTTTTTCCAGAGAACTATGACCTGCAACTTTTTAAAAAGCGTGTCCACGATCATTTCCTTTCTATAATCTTTTCCCCTTCTAATAGTCGCAGTGCGGGCCGTCCGCGGCCCATAAAATAGGTCTACCCTTTTTGCGACTATTTTCATAAAAAAAATCCTTCTGTATTTTTTCTGAGAATGTTGCATCGATTAGTCTCGTTCGGTCTTTATATATCGAATCCATATTTATCGTCTTAATAAAATTAATAATAAATCTAGCGACATTTGCTTAACTGAGCTCTGCGAAAGCACAATAAGATGGGTCATCGACAGCTGTGGTTAATAAAATTTGAGCGAATGAGTCAAATGGACAGGTATTTTTAGGTGCAATTTTTTATTTTTTTCGCCGATGAGCTGCTTAAATTTCTCATTGACCTTGAAAAACTTTAAACCCTTAATAAAAAAAATTGCTAACCTTTCGGATGGTATAATTGGTCAATCGGAATTCCACACACATGAGGTGCTAACATCGCGGAGCTAGTGGACAGGAATCCGGAACGCTGTTGACCTGTTCAGGGTTTTAGAAGATAGAGACGCACTCTCTGCAGAAATCACTAACGTCCGGGAGACCGGACATGGCACATGAAAAAGAAGACCCTTCCTTGTGACGACTATGGATGACCATTATAATTATTCAACTTTCTGCACGCTTCTAAAAATAAAAAAAGAGAAGAAAATTTTTGTTGTAGCGAATTACCGCAATTATTTTTCAATTATAGACAGGAAAGAAGACAATAACAATTCAGATACTATTAAATACAGGGTGTTTATAAAGTAATCTGAAATAGTGATGCGGGCGATTCATCATTCAATTTTAAAATTATATGTTCCTGTTAACATGTGTGATATACAGTATTGATAAACAGGATGGTAATTATTTGGAAACAACGAGCCTAGACGTAGTACCTAAATTTCAAAGCGGACGTTCAAAATGTGCACTTCTAGCTAAAATGCAAGCTACCAATCGACGTCTAACGGATAGCTGAATCTGCTTAAAATATCCAGGAGTGTTGCGAATATGAAAAGACAGAAAGTGTCAAAAAAGGCACGTCTAGCACTTTTGGCGCCCTTGTGCAAATTTAAAATAACGCCCCAAATTTGTATTACTTTCATATGTGAGTACAGACACGGGTTATTTTCATTTTTATATTTTAATTATCGATCGGGAATATGGCAACAAATAAAATCGCAACCGATGCAGCGCTTAATATATAAAAGTTTCGTACATTGCAACCTCAGACAGGAAAAAAACGCTTGTCCGCTCGTTGCAAGCCAAATTTCAAGCTCAAACATGAATAAAATCGGATTTGTTTGAGTTTACACAATTCATGTTATCACTTTACATATTCGATCGAATAAATGCTATTATTGCGTACTCTCATTTGGAAAATATATTATTTTCGAAAAATTCGGTTCCCTCGTCTCAAAGAGTAAAAATAAAATAAAAAAATGTAATAGCTAGCAATTCCTTACTGTTTTTTTTTATCATTATAAATTTTGTTTTGACAATGTTGTTTGTTGCTTTATCTTTTTTTAATTTTGAGCTTTGATGGTTTTGGCGCACACACCACACAACTTTGCCCTTATGTACGGCGTCGGCCTGAGTGTTGGTTTCTACACTTATGTATGGTAGTGAATGTTGGGTTTGGCAAAATTTACATAAAAATAGGATTATTGCTGCGGAGATGAGTAGTCTGAGAAGTAAAGCCGGAGTGACTCGGTTGGATAAACTAAAGAATAGTGAGATAAGAGAACGCTGTGGTGTAAAAGAAGCTGTGGTTACAAAGATAGATAAAGGAATGCTTAGATGGTTTGGACACGTTGAAAGAATGGAAGATTGACGAAACAAATTTATAAGGCGAGTGTGAATGGACAAGTCGGTAGAAGTCGACCTCGGCGAACATATCTCGATCAGTTCAACGTTGTTTTGAAGAAAGGCCTGGTCAAGAGTACCAACAACCGACGAGCATGTATGAGAGCCCTGATAAAAGTGAAGGAAGCAAAAGATGTGTATAAGAACCGTAGCAAGTGGAAGGAAGTGGTCTCTGCCTACCCCTACGGGGGAAAAGGCGTGACTATATGTATGTATGTATGAGATTTTAAAGATCTTCTAAATTTACAATCGGGATTGTGTAAACAAGTGTTTTTAAATATCCTTAGACACTAAAATATAAAGGTTTGTGTTCGGGTCACCTTGGGAGCCATATATAGGAAGATCCCTGTCCTATCGAAAGTGAAGAGAAAAAACGTAATTTAAAAACTCTTACAAGTGACGCATCAAGTTTAGATTGGGTGTGCAAAAAAGTTTATGCGAATTTGGCATCAGTTTTGATGAAATTTTAAATATGTATGTCATATTTATTTAAAGTACAGAAAACTTTATACAAATATTAACTTTATTTATAACATTATATTATTATTACTTATAATACACTATATTTATTAACTTTTACTTTTACTTATCATTATTTCCTGGTTAGTGCACAACACACAGGTTATGTGTATTTACATGGGTGACTTGAGACTTAAGTCGTCTGCACGAATGCACCCTTGCCTTCGATTTTTTAAAGCTCACGTTCTTACGCCGTAAAACAAATGTTTTCATCGTTAAAAATAAAATATTTCGAAAAGTAGACAGTCGATAATACTTTTTAAGCACCCAAACTCGTCGTTATTAAATTTACTACACACACGTATTATTTTTTCATCGAATTTTGCATTTTTTACAATGTTTTTGTTTATTTTAATATTAAGAACTCATGATTTCTTATAAAAAAGGAGCAAAACAAATTTTTAATTTTTTATTAGTGAAAAATTATAATTTTATATAAAAAACTATAATCGCAAAGTTTAAAGACTTATATATGTTTTTAAAAACTTGGCTGCGTTTTTTCTTTGATCCCGAACCTCCTTAAAGAGGTATAGTTCTTACGAAGTCAATTGGACAAGTATAAAAACAATATTTCATCCGGCGGCTTGCCGAACTTTGTTGTTGCATAGGCGTCACAACAGATGTTTTAATAGTAGTTTTACTGCAGTAAATAATTATTGGGTTAACAATGTTCTTAATCAAATATATATTTTGAAATGTATTTTTATGAATATAAGGGGTTTTGGATATACCTATTTAAATTCAAAACTTATTTAATTGGATTCGTAGATTGGCATGTGTTTTTAAACTCATTTTAAAATTTTTTCAAAAATCTTAAGTAAGTATTGTTCTGACTTACGTGATAAGGTGACCACCCTAAACAAAACACTATTATACATAAGTCACTATCGAAACACTCATCAGTACTTGGGTATTTATCACTAACGGTTCGATTTGTGGCAATACAAAATATTGTTTTTCTTTTTCTTTGACGTGGTTAACACAATTTGTCCATAAGTCAGTTTCGGCGAGTTCATCATTTACTTTTCTTATATTTGTTAGAACAGAATCGCTGAAGTGAGGAGCTTGGTTACACTTTCGTAATTTGTTTTTCAAAGCAGCCCAGATCAGTTCAATAGGGTTGAATACACAATAATATGGAGGCTAACGCAAAACTGTATGACCGTAACATTCAAAAAGTTTGTCTATGACGTATTCTTTCTTAAAATTTTGTTGTTTTACTTGTTCCAACAATTTTTGTTGTGTGCAGTTTTTAAAAGGTTATGTTACTAACTATATAACGTGATACTCCAATAAAACAGAAAACAAAATAATAGGTATGTATAAAACGAAAAAATATGTATTTATAACAACACGGCACTGGTAAATAGTTGTGTAAACACTGATTTGTTTTTTGCTGGCATCGACTTTTGCGGTGAGAAAACTGCCGATAAAATTTGGCCAATTAGGGTTAAGTACTATCCAATAATATGCATAGAATCACAAAAGATTCGCCGACAGTCCATGTGGATAATACCGGGAGTAATCAATTACAAACGGTTCAGTTTAGCTTAATGCTCGACGTGGCATTATTGACCGTACCTCGATTTTTGCGTTGTCCAACCAAGTTCGTATAAAGTATGAATGATATGTAACAACATCATAAATTTACATCGAAGAATTAGTTTTTAGGGTGCGTTTAGTCCGGGAAACCTTCCAGACTAACCAAGGGCTACAAATAGATGGCTGTTAGTTAATTTTATCGTTACCAATTCTCTGGTGAAACGATCAAAATTAAAAATATCGACCTGACCGATAAACGAGAACTCCGAATCGGGTTTGTTGTTGTTGTTGTTATCACTGCAAAACACGTCGTCGTTTTTAACGATTTGAATAAATTAGAAGTTGCATGGCATCGTTGAAATGAACTTACGGTCGATTCGAATTTCTGAGAACAATTTGCTAGCACTTAGAGGCAGTTTAACATACATTACAGAGTCGAGATAAGGGGCGCTTAAACACTTCCGTCGGCGGCTTTCAATTGCGCCACATTGCGGTTCACACTGCGCTCTCATGAAATACCTCTAATCACGCCATCCTGATGCATTTAGGTAAGTAATAGAGAAATAATAAATTTTATGCGTTTTCTATTTTAATCGTTTCAATTTTGTATTAACATTTTATTGCAATCAGAGTCAGAACTAAAAGATATTTCTTACGGCACACAAAAAAAATCTATTCATGTGTTTAAATGAAAAAAACATAATAAAATAAAAACAAAACAACTCTAACCAAAATATAACAGTATGTGTTAGCTACTGGGTAATGCCTTTTTCCATAGAGGTAGGTAAATACCACTTTATTCCATTTGTTATGGTTATTTCGCTTTCTCTACTTTCATCGGCGCTTTCATACATGCTCAAAGGTTGCTGTTACTCTTGACCTGGCCTTTTTCTACACAATTTCGATATGGCACCACAGCGTTTCCTTATCAGACTTTTTCCCACTTTATCCATCAGAGTCACTTCAGCTTTTCTTTTTAAAGTACTTATCTCCGTAGCATTTCATGCTTGTTTTGCCGAACCTAACATTCACTACCATACATAAGCATATGATGATGATGATGGCGTAAGCATAGGAACCAACACTCTTTTCTGCGCACCCAGTCGTGCCTTTTTTGACATGTTCTGGATGATCATAAATAAATTCATTTGTTTCCCTGTTTCTATCGCAAACAAAATACTGTTATAGGCTATGTGCATGATGACTACTAGCGCCGCTGACGGGCAATAAAATACTAATGAACGCCTTTTCAGTCAATACATCTTACCGCGAATTTATAAAATAATCAATTATTAAATCATTTAGCTGTGTGTGAGAAGTATAAAAAGTTTACAATTAAAAGTAAGTAAAACATATTTTTTTTCAATATATATATATATATATATATATATATATATATATATATATATATTGAAAAAAAATATGTTTTATATATATATAATTTTTAATAGAAATGTGTCCACATAAATAATTAATGTTTTACATCGGTAGTATAACCCAAAACCATGACATTGATGTAGCTAGCATACCGGGTTTGAAATATCAAACACTCTCTTTTTGAGGTTATAGCTCCGCGTTGGGAATCGATAGAATTTTATTTTACTTAAATCTTTATTAACACAATAACCAGGAACACAACAACAATTTCCAGATTGCTTGGTTTTGCCCATTTTTCATTTGTAGTTGTAACTTTTATAAAATTATAAATATTTCCGCTTTTAATTAACACTACTCACTACTCTATACGAAAAATTAGAGTTCAAATTTCCAGTAGTGCTCACTACGAACGCTCGCATCGATATTATTTCTAACTCCGCCCTCTTGCACATAACCTATACCAGTGATCGGCAAACTTATTCGCCAAAAAGCCATATTTGTATATTACAACGATTTTTTTTTAATAAAAATAGACGCAAAAAGGGTAGGCCACGGACGGCCCGCATTGTGACTATTAGAAGGGGAAGGGATTATAGAAAGGAGATGATTGTGAACCCGCTTTTTGAAAAGTTGCAGGTCATAGTTCTCTGGAAAAACTGATTTTGGAAGCTTCTTCCATTCTGTAGAAGCCCTGTAAAAGAAGGATTCTTGATAAAGATTGGTCCTTGTAGTGTCAATCTTGAGAGTAAATGGGTGAGACTGATCAGCGTGCCGAATGTGGCCAGTGGTATTATAAGAGTTTTTATTTCTCTGGAGCATCTGCCATGGAAATATCTGTAGAGTAATGTCTGGTCTGCAACTCTTCTTCTATGTTCTAGTGGGTGAAGGGTATCTGTGAGAGTTGAGCTGTTTATCAACCGAATGGCCCTTTTCTGAATGGAATCTAAAAGACGAACCTTGGTGCCTTGGTGCTGAACCCCAAATGTGCGAGCAATACTCCAGTAGAGGTCGGATTTGAGCCTTGTACGTCGTCAACAGTTGATCAGGAGTAAAAAACGATACCTTTTTTTTTAGAGCCATATCTGTTTATTAATAAAGTAAACCTTTATGTATTAAAATTTTAGACCTTTATTATTACTGAATAAATATTGATTTCATAATTAATAAAGATTGTATTTATTGTTTAAAAATAGTATGAAAGCCAGATTGTTCGCATGAATATGTAAATCCGAAAAGTGAAAAAACAGCAAAACCGATTTTTTTCAGCTGATCACAAGAGTCAGGAATACTATTATAGGCGTCAAAGCAGAGCTCTGGTGTTGTAAACCAAGTTTACATTTGTTCTTCTCCAGTATTTTTAAATAAATGCAAAGAACCCCTTTTCAGTAAAGGTTATAACGCTTACATTTTTAACTGGGAAGTAGGGGTTTACGATGAATCACTGGCTGTTCCGTTTATGGTTACAATATTTTAATTAATTAACAAGTAAACAATTGTTTTACAAACGGTTCTATTTAATGCAAATTGAGCTGTAAAGAATTTTAATGAATTTCGCATAGAAAAATAACGGACAGTTAACTATTCCAGTGTAATACAATTTGTTAGTGTGAAAGAGGTTTACACAATTATCTTGCAATGCGTAAGAATTTACGTATAAACGATTAATTAGCTCATCACCTTCTGATATAACGTTCCAGTGAAGTGCTTCTTTATTAACCAAACAATTTAAGTTAAAACGTTTCTCATAATTTGCTGAGCAGGAAGTACTTGGGATAATAATTATTACAAAGCTAAAATATCATATCCGGTAGTGATTTGACACTGGCGTACCTACTCAATAATTATTAAATTTTTTTTACAAATTTAAAATGTATTTTTTACATACATACATAAATACAGTCACGTCTTTTTCCCGACGGGGTAGGCAGAGACTACTTCCTTCCACTTCCGCTACACACATCTTCAAAACAATGTTGATCTGATCGAAATATGTTCTCCGAGGTCGACCTCTACCGACTTGTCTATTCACACTCGCCTCATAAATTTTTTTCATCAATTTTCCTTCATCTATCTTTTCTACGTGTCCAAAACATCTAAACATTCCTTTATCTATCTTTGTTACCACATCTTCTTTTACACCACAGCGTTCTCTTTTCTTACTATTCTTTAATTCATCCAACCGAGTCACTCCGGCTATACTTCTCAGACTACTCATCTCCGTAGCATTAATCCTATTTCCATGCTTCTTCTGCCAAACCCAACATTCACTACCATACATAAGTGTAGGAACCAACACACCCCTATGCACAGCCAGACGTCCTTTTTTTGACACTTTCTGGCTGTTCATAAAGCTAAACAGTGCCCCAATCATTTGTTTTTCTGCCAACACCCTTCGCTCAATGTCACTGTCATACTTTTTATCTCTCGTAAACTTTAAACCCAAGTACACAAATTCATTTACTTGTTCCACTTATTTTCCCCTTAATCAGAACTACACAGTTTGTCATGTTTTCTTCTCTTTCAAAAACCATTACTTTTGTTTTGCTTACATTTATTTTCATCCCTTCGATTTTTAGGACATCATGCATAACATTAACCATCGCCTGCAACTCCTCTTTAGATGACGCTAATATGACTTGATCATCGGAATTATGATAGCATTTGACAATCAAATCATTCATTTTCAATCCATACGCACTTTCTTTCAAATCTTTTAAACAATCGTCTATGTATAAATTAAACAGCAATGGCAAAGCCACACATCCTTGTCTCACACCCTTTTCGATGTTAAACCAGTCCGTGCAAGCTCCGTTTATCCTGACACAAGCAGTGGAATCCTCGTAAAGTGATTTCAGTGCTTGTATTAAACTACCGCTCACCCCATACAAAGGCATATATACGTTTAAAAAATATCCTCTTTACTTTTACGTTTACTTTTTTCACGTTTAGAAAATATTCTTTTTACATTCACGTTCACTTGAGCAATTTTTACTACAAAATTGTTTTCTCAATGACATACTTTACTTCATCTAAAACAGCCCAGTTTAGATCTAACCTCACAACTACCCTCGCCAACTTTATATACCGCATTTTGGTGGAAACCTTTTTAATAAAAGTCCCGTATAAGATTGTTCTTCTTTTATCTACGCTCCATACTAAAATTATTGAATAATAAATAACCTAAAAAAGTGGGTTGTCAGCTGAAGGCCACTTTTTGAAAGAGATCGCTGACGCTAACGTCAGGTGATTCGAACCATAAATTTGTTTCCTAACAATTTTTACCAAACGCGCCCATAGAAGTTTTAACTTCAACAAGTTTTTTTGTCAACAACGATTCTAGCAACTTCTTTTTGTGACATTTCCTGTTCAATGTAACTGAATGTAACTGTTTTTGTTAGTGAAAACATTCATCTTCTGCTTGCTTAATAATATTATGTTTTTAACAAAAAAAAATATTTCTCCGATTTCTCTGGGTGATTTTATATAAGTTTGGTTGTGTGTATCTTGAAATGGTATCGTATGACCGTAAGAATCATTACCAACGGTCTATTAAAAGGTAGGCGTTGTTGAAATGCTCGGAAGGATGAAATTATTATGAATAACCTTAGTCTGCAGCAGTTACGCCCTCTGCCGTATTCCAAATCAAACACAACAGAGAATTGATCTATCGGCATCTTTAATCTGTCGGCAATTCTCGGCGATTAACACGAGACGATAATGAGTGATCAGGGCAGCAATTTCATCGATAATTCCCTACGTGTTCGGCATATTATTAACAGACAGGGGCGGCTCAGTAGTTGGCGTGTTAATTGTTTGCCGGCGCCCTGATGATGCGTCAGCACTTTTTCGACCACGATTAGGTGACTAAATGATTTCAAACAATAGCTGCATGTTCACCAAAAAAAAGGCCGTTCTGGTGTATGAATGCCGGCTACTGAGGATGAGGAGTTTACTTTTTTGATTAAGAGGAGGAGATAGGCTGGTTTTTGTGTATTACAAACATTTTTTGCTGATGCAATGCGGTAGATGGAGAATCACTATTTTGTTTTTTAAAATCAAATCAGTGGATAATCCACCAAAACAATTATCTTTATACGATGGCGGTTTGATAAGTCAGTGACTTTTTGAATAAAACAAATTTTTTTCCGCAAATAAACATTTTATTTTTCTACATAATCACCTTTTAGCTCAATACATTTAGTCCAGCGTTTTTCTAATTTTTTTATTCCCTCCAAATAATAGGTTTCTTCAAAGCTCTCAAAATACGCGTTTGTTTCGGTAATTACTTCTTCATTCGACTCAAATCTCTTACCGCCCAGCCATTTCTTTAGGTTTGGAAACAGAAAATAGTCGCAGGGGGCTAAATCTGCAGAATATGCTGGATGGGGTAGCAGTTCGTATCCCAATTCGTGGATTTTGGCCATTGTGACTAGACAAGTGTGCACACGGGTATTGTCTTGATAGAACAGCACTTTCTTCTTCGCCAAATGCGGCCGTTTTTGCTTCAAATCAACGACGAATCTGTTCAAAAGCTTTGAATAATATTCGCCGGTGATCGTTTTGCCTTTCTTGAGGTAATCGATGTGAATGACACCGCGTACATCCCAAAAAACTGTGGCCATCACCTTGTTGGCTAACAGACTCTGTTTCGCCTTCTTTGGTCCACATTCACCCCGAACAACCCACTGTTTCGATTGTTCCTTGGTCTCTGGCGTGTTGTGGTGGATCCATGTTTCATCTACAGTAACAAAACGGCGCAAAAATTCGTCTGGATTACGGCTGAACATCGCTAAACACTCTTTTGAAGTGGTCACACGAATGCGCTTATGGTCGAGTGTGAGCAATCGCGGCACCCATCTCGCAGAGAGTTTTTTCATGTCCAAATATTCGTGTAAAATATGATGTACCCGTTCAGTTAAGATACACCTACAGCATAAGCCAACTCACGCACTTTCATTCTCCGATCATCCAATATCATTTCATGGATTTTATCGACGATTTCCGGCGTGATCACTTCTTTTGGGCGACCTGGACGTTCGGCGTCACTAGTGCTGGTACGACCACAACTAAACTCTGTAAACCACTTCTTAACCATTGAAATTGATGGTGCCGAATCCCCGTAGTATTTATCAAGTCTTTCCTTAGTTTTCTTTGAACGGCTATCAAACACCAACTGCACGACGTAGCTTGCTCAAAATTAGAAAGTTGCCCACTGATAGATTATAGTTGACGGCAGCACTGTTGCATTTGGAGTAACTGCGCGGGAAATTCAAAAAGTCACTGACTTATCAAACTGCCCCCGTACATAATCTTTTTATTTAATAAATAATAGCTAATTTTTATAATTGGGTATTCATTATTTTATTGACATCAAGGTTGCCTTTATTATCTTCATTATCACCCATTATTTTTTATGCTTTTTACTATTGGGTTGCTGTAAAAAAATTATAATTTGAGCATTATATTTATGATCGCATTATAGAGAAACTATCCTTGAAATTGCTTATTATGAAAGGGAGCATGAAAGCAAAAATTTGCTTTTATATTCAGATAATAAATATTATTATGTTAGGACAGGAATTTGTTAAAACAGTTTTGGACGAATTCCTTTGTTAGAACAATTAGACTTCACCTGAACATAATTTGCAATAAAAGTATACTTTTAAGTTTGTGTTTGTGTTTTACACGTACGAGATGAAGGTACTAGAAAACTTTTGAGAATTAGAGTCTTCATCGATCTGTTTAATTAACTGCAAAATTAATTTAAATTTATTTTTTGTTTTTGTCACTAGTCATTCTTTTATGGAAAGAAAGTCTTCCACAATCGCAATTTGAAAATTAACAAAATTGTGCTTAAAAAGATGTGAATTTCAATATACGAGTACTTGGGTATGGAAAAAACCGCGCTTAGGATTACAATAGACTAAAAAACACGCTTAAAGAGTTAATCAAACTAAAAAGTAAAAAAATAACTCTTATCATAGGAATAAATTTAATGACGAGAAAATTAATGTCACTGTTCTAAAAGCATAGAGTGCTTTCATTCCGAAACGCAGAGTTAGTTTAAAAATGTCATACAAAGCACCCCACGCTTTTACAACAGTAACATAATTTTCTCGTCAGTAATTATTATCCTATGTTAAGGATGATTTTTTACTTTGATTACCAATAAAAGCGGATTTTTTAGATTTTTTAAACTTTAATTTATTTTTCGCTTTTTTAGTTCGATTTGTTCACTCACTAAAAAAATTATATATTAAATGGTAAAAACACAAAAAGAATGCATCGGCCGGCCATCGAACCCGGGATGCCCGCCTGGCAGGTGAGCATTCTACCACTGAACCACCGATGCGATGAACTGTGTTAATAATTGTTCTGCGCGCATGCGTAGTTCACGCACTAGTTCTATCTCTCTTACTCTCATGCAAAGGATCCCTGGAAAAATGTATGAATCCTGGCGAAAGTAATCAGGATAATCGGATATTTTGATCAAATTATTGCATTGTCGTCGGTCTTTGACAAGTGTGCCAAGTTTAAATTAAATCTGATAGCTTAAAGTAGGGCAACATCGAGGCCAAAGAGTCAGTTACAAACATACATACAAGCAAACAAACAAGATACAGGTGAAACTAATATAAGCGTGTTAAGAAGATTCGACACTTTGACTACTCTTGTAAATTCATCTTCAAGAGAAAGAAGTGATAAGAATTTAATTTAGTTGCGAGGCCCCAATCTGCCTACTCTTATTTAGGTAAGTGTTCAAAGAGAAAGAAAAAATAAAATATTGTCAAATATTTAGAAATTATGGTACCGAACAAATATATGATGAAAATTAAATTTAACAAAAATATAAAACGGGACGTGTTTGTTCCAATATTTCACTCTGCATCCAAAATTAGACACAGTAGACGAATAGAATTTATGGGTTGTAGCCACAAGTCTCCCTTTGTAGTGGTTGTACGTCGATAACTTTAAGGGTGTGAATGATATGGGGGTTGAAAGTGGTTGACCTCGAAAATATGTAACTCCAATATGAAAGTCCCACTTCTTTCTAAAAAGTTCCCGAATTTTGAAGAAACATCTACTATGTCCTGGAATATCCTAGAATTCTCACACATATTTTCCGTTTCCACCCTTATTTCCCACCCCAAAAACCTACTAATTCTAAATTCTTTTTAAATTAATAATACATTATTTTAAATTAATAATCAATACAGATATCTATAATAACAGATGTGAAAAAATATTTGTGGGACATAGAAACGTTGAGGTGTGCGGTACCAGCACAAAATATAACATAAATATTCGCGATAAATAATCAAGTAATTACCTACACGACTTTAATTGAATTGTCCCTACTTCGTCGACATGTGTTTACGACGTTAGCAGTCAGTATAAAACTGTTAGCGACGGTGTGGACGTCCGACTTATCATAGAAAAATCAGTGAGTATTTAATACCAACAAAAATTTAATGTTTGGACAGAAATTTTAGAAGACTATTTATAGGCCCCTGCCTTATTGATGGTACTTAAACGCTGTCAAATATCTACGGCTCCTGCAAGATCAAATTATTACGACAGTTCATCTATTTCCTGTTAATTTTGTAGACATTTGGTTTTAACAGGATGGTTTTTCAAGTCGCAATGCACGAGCAGTGACATAATTTCTCAAAATTATGTTTTCTGATCGTTTAATATCTACACGTGGTACGATCACGTTGCCTCCTAGATCTTTAGATTTATCTTTAAATGTTTTTTTTTCTTTAGAGATACCTGAAAGAATCCGGTTATCAATACGAATTTGAGAAATATAAAAATCCTTATGGATTAAGGAAGAAAATTATCCAACTTTGTTCCCACATTACACCAAATCTACTTAGCGGTATGAGATTATCTCTGTTTCACAGATTTGGCTATTATTTGGCACAAGGTTGTTTATTTATTTACTTTATTACATTGGATAGGTAACGTCTTTCTTAGAGTTTAAATGTAAAGTTTATTTTTCAAAAGTTTATATTATGTTTTTTAATTTGTACAATATTTATTTTATTTTTAAAGCCGTTATGGTAGAATGAACACAGCACTGATTTTTAAAAAAAAAATTATTTGATCTGTTGTACTAAAATGATATAGATCAGTTTAGAATAATATAAAAATAAAATAATTAATAATCTTCTAGGATGTTTAATAATATTCTACAACGATGAATAATTATCTGCAACATTTCAGAATACTTTAGGAGATTAAAGAGTTATTTGAAATGTTCTAAAATAGTCTAAAACTATATAGAGCATATTCTAAAAATTTCTGAAATGATTTAGAATCTAAAAGAATAATTTAATATTTTGGCGGTTTAAAAAAACATGTATAAAATTTTGATCTAAAATATATTAGGCTGAGAATTATGATAATAATAATAATTTAAAAAAAAATAAATATATTAGTGTATTAGATACACCTATAAATGAATAGATCAAAGACCAAAAAAATCCAACAAATTTTGCAGCTAGTAAATTTTAAGTCAGTAAAAGCGACTTAAATTCTTACTAAAGTGGAAAGCAAATAAAGTAAGAAAATATTCTCTGTATTGCATTATCCAAACTTTATGTTTGAATGTATTTAAAAATGTGTGCCCATAGGATTTGTTAAGATGGAGGCAGTATATTCCAAAACTTACAGTGATTTATGAAGATGGTGGAAACTGTGTCATGATTGGCTTCAGAATCCCGCATCCGCCATTTATCTTCGCTTGTTTTTATTGGTAATTTTTTAATGTGTATTTCGTGCTGAGAAAGCAGCGACCCAATGCTTCTCGTACATGACAAGTAAATGTACAATTTTTACAGACGTAAAATGTGGAAATGAATCGTAATTGTTAGATATTGCGTGGAATTTCATTTCCACGTGAAAACTTACCTTAACAGATAAGCAAATAAGGGTTAAACGTCAAGATAAATCATACATTTGTTCTAACAAGGGAGTTGGAAAATGCAATAACGTTTCGATCACGAAATATGGAGATTTTATCTCTTAGTTATTCGTTTGCTTAATTTCGTTGCGAAAGATAATCAGCGGCGCAGCTAAACCTTCAACTCCTTAATAAGCATTTAGACGACCCCGCTTTAAAAATTATAACCCCCAAATTACTGTTACCAACAATTCCTTAAATCATGATTGATATGCATACATATAGTCACGCCTTTTTCCCGTAGCGGTAGGCAGAGACCACTTCATGCCACTTGCTACGGTTCTTACACACGTCTTTCGCTTCTTCTACTTTCATCAGTGCTTTTATACATGCTCTTCGGTTGCTGGTACTTTGGACCTGGCTTTTCTTTAAAAAAATTTTGATCTGTTGGAGATATGTTCAACCTCGATAGACTGTTTCGTCAATCTTATTTCATCCATCATTCCTACGTTTCCAAGCCATCTAAGCATTTCTTTATCTATTTTTGTTAAAAATGATATTAGGAGTCCCATGGTTTATAACCAATTAAGCCATTCATCAGGATGCAGGTCTATCCTATGTCAAATAAGAAATAAAAAAGAACGCGAAAAAACATGCAGAAAAACTAAAAGTGCATCCAAATGTGTTCGCAAAAAATATAGTGAATAAACCGCGTGTAGTGCGTAGGTAGAAACGAAAAGTTCCGTTAGAATTAGTTACCTAATGCTAAGAATACATAAAAACGCCCAATGTCAAAAATAGTCGATATTGTAGTAGACTAACTTTAAAAGGGGTGTATCACTGGATGCCTCCCCTACACGTCTTTCTGGATTGTTATACCTATTACTTAATATCTACCTAACATTATTTGGGTTACACACACAGATTGTAATAAAATGGGAAGCTAATAAAAAAAAATCTTTGTTACTACATCTTCTTTCTTACCAAAGCGTTCCCTCGTGTGGCACACGGCGAATCAATTGACTGAGAGGACTTAAGCTGGTCTCTCTGGCTAGTGTGTCAGCGGTTTCATTACCAACTATCCCTACATGCGAGGGAACCCAAACGATTTCAACACTTTTGCCTATTTCAGATAGTTTTCCTAGTTCTGATTTGATTCTGAGAAGAAGGGGGTAAAGCTATTGAAGACCTTGCATAGCACTTAGTGAGTCGGTAAAGATAACAACGTCTTGTTCATATTCATGGCAGCGAGCAAGAACTTTTGCAATGGCGTACAGTTCTTCCGTGTAAACACTTGCTTCTGCACACACCAGTTGTGGTTTATATATATATATATATATATATATATATATATATATATATATATATATATATATATATATATATAAACTTTGTCAAAATTACCTTGTTTTAATTTTTCAACTGCAAAATCTCAATTTAATTGAAAATTTTCATCTTAAAATGAACAGTCCTTAGATTATTTCCTTGATTGTAAAATACATTACCGGATATAAAGAAAACTTGTCTTTTACAATCTGCAGAATTTAAGTAAGATCGGATGTTTCAGGTTAAACTAATTTTATAATGAATAGAATTACTTCTTTTTAACTTTAAACCACTTAAGTAACATTTTAAAACGTATCAAAAAATAATCTTCTTTTGACTGATATTTAATCGTTTAAAAGTAATGTGCAGCATTTATTTCCATCGACGTTTAAGGGAGTCTTAAAAAATAGCCATGATAATAGCAAACCTTAAGGAAGATAAATGAGTAGTTTCCGAAGGATAGGAACAATAAGATCTTATAGTTAATATCTGCCAAAGAACAAACGTGTCAATTCTTAATGAACTCGGTATCACGAATCGCAGACGAATCTTTCAATATTTGGAAACATCTCACGCAGACATGGGGATAACCTATAGAAACTATTAGTACAGGGCAAAGTAAAAGGCCGAAGACCTAGAAGCCGATTTCCGTCACGCTGGCTGGACCAAATAAAGAACATCACAGGTCAACCATTGCAAACGAATCTCCGCGAGATCGAAGATCGCCAACTTTGGAAATGTAAAGTTTTTAGTTGCAAGTAGCCATAGTGTTACGATACTTTAGACATGAAGATACGACGAAGATGTGCCGATTGCTAAGGAGTGCTTTCTGATTCTAAATTGATGCACTCATGTGTGAGTGTATTGAATGAATTATCTGTAGTAATATACCTAGAACATTGATAATAGACGAGATAATTTTATGACAATCGAAAGCTCGTTCCTTCTCGGTTTCGGGCTGTTACCAAGCAACTAGCTTGAGAAATTTGTCATAAAATTATGGGGCATTTGTCAATGTCCGAGGAATATTCAGCGCAAAATTTTTTGACAAAAAAATGTATAACTTAACACAACGAAACATTTATTTATGTATTAAATGTACAGTTAGTGAAAGTACAAATATTAAAATTTAACATAACATTGGATTCGTTGCTTTTCTCTACTATAGAACTGATCTATTACCACGCATAATATTTATGATCTTGTTATGGTGTTCTTGATCGAGATTCAAGGATGGTTTTATAGAATTTTGATTGCTGTGACCAGTAAGTTTCAGCAAGTGTTGTTCTTCTACACCACTTTTTGCCAATTCGCTAACATCAGTTGATCTATTCGAGTGATTTATTTTTTTGTCCTTTACATTCAAGCCAATTGCCTCAGCAGCAGATTTAGTCCATCCATTTATTGCATTTCTCCCACAGAAAATGACAAAATTGAAAATGACAAAATTTAACTAACAAAGGTACATATTTACCATGGATATAATATAATTATAAAAAGTAGTACGAAACTTAATTCGTAAAAGTCCATTCTGGTGCAAAAATGCCAAATAAATTATTATCAATTTATTTTTTGGTAGAGAAAGTTGTGGAGTTTTCTTTTGACCACCGCACTGAATACAATAAAGTTTCGATCACGAAATATGGAGATTGTATCTGCAAGTCTTCGTTTACTACAATTTGTAGTTAGAGGCGGCTTGCATAAGCGATGTAAATTTTGAAAATCGTATTTGTAAATACCGGGTAATTTCTGGCTTTGTTCCTATATGAGATGGAGATTTATGCCGTTTGTATTTGGTAATAAGTAACTCTTAGAACGACGCTTATATTCCGTAATCGAAACTATTTTGAATGCATAAGCAGAAGTCATTTTGACTTCTGTTTATGGCTAATAAAAAAATCAAAAACATGTCATCATTTTGCTACTGTGATACCTTTTGGTCTGGGTACTCTCATAATGTGTTTTTTTTTTGTTCGTACACACAGTTTTTGGAAGCCTATTTAATTTAATTTTATAAGTTATAGTGATTTTGTGAATAAAATTTTATACAAATCACCAAAGCCGTGATTCCAAAAGTGGTGTATGTCGACCCCTATGGGTGCATGTCAGCGACAACAAAAATAGGAGATGCATAAAAAGTAAATTGAGATCCACGAGGATGTCCAAATATCCACTACTTTCTTTTAGAAAAGAGTAGTCGATACTAAAAATGATTAAACAAATACAAGCAAAAAGGCTAGTAAGCCTTTCTCGAGTTGCATAAAAAAGACTTGAAACTTTTTTTTTTTTTTATGAAAATAGTCGCAAAAAGGGTAGACCTATCGTGTGGGCCGCGGACGGCCCGCACTGCGACTATTAGAAGGGGAAGGGATTATAGAAAGGAGATGATTGTGGACACGCTTTTTAAAAAGTTGTAGGTCATAATTCTCTGGAAAAACTGATTTTGGAAGCTTATTCCATTCCGTAGCAGCCCTGTAAAAGAAGGATTCTTGATGAAGATTGGTCCTAGTAGTGTCAATCTTGAGAGTAATTGGGTGAGACTGATCAGCGTGCCGAGTTCTTCGGCCGAATGTGGCCAATGGTGGTACAAGAGTTTTTATTTCTCTGGAGCATCTGCCATGGAAATATCTGTAGAGCAATGACTGGTCTGCAACTCTTCTTCTATGTTCTAGAGGGTGAAGGGTATCTGTGAGAATTGAGCTGTTTATCAAGCGAATGGCTCTTTTCTGAATGGAATCTAGAAGACGAAGAGAATGCCTTGGTGCTGAACCCCAAATGTGCGAGAAATACTCCAGTAGAGGTCGGATTTGAGCCTTGTACGTCGTCAACAGTTGATCAGGAGTAAAAAACTTTCTGGCTTTCCACAGAAAACCTAGCCTCTGGCTTGCCGACTTTGCGATGTTAGCAACATGGTCATGCCAAGACATATTATTGGACATCGTGACTCCCAAAATCGAGATGGAGGGACTTGGTTCAAGGGTTTTTCCGGAAATTGTGATGGGATGATTTGAGGAATTCACTTTCTTGGAAAACGTGGCACGTTGTGTTTTTTGGGCGTTAAACTGAACAAGATTGTTGGTTCCCCACTCGACGATTGCTTTAAGATCTCTATTGATGGAATCAACCTGTTCCTGCCTGAGTCTATTTGTATCATTCATCGGTACTGGTGACGGTACTCCTCACCGGACTCTACTCTCTGAGGTATCACCTGAAACAGATGGGCAAAACAGAGAGTGATAGTTGCCGCTACTACGAGAACTTCGCTGAAACTGCAGAACATTTGCTTTGCGAATGCCCAGCGCTTTTTTGCAAAAGGCTCAAGTTTCTGGAAGAGACCTTCTTAAATCGCACCGATGTCAGGAACTTGGCTTTTAGGAAATTAATAAACTTTGTACGAAGTCTCGGAATCGCAGGCCTCGAATAGATAAACGGTTATGCACAAAAAAACTGATAGGTCAAGGTGCTTGAGAGGCTGCTTAGCCTTCACGACCCTTCCTAAAATTTACAATTTACAAGCTTCAACTAAGAACTCAAGGTACAGTTCAGAAAGGGATATCAGCAATTTTATCTTCAGAGAGATATACCAGTTACTTATTTTGTATTATTCATCATCGCGAAAAAGCATTTGACAGCTTTTACTTTTTCATACTTCGTGAAAAGGAGTTTTAACGGGGTTGTCAATCTTTTTACAAAATAAAGATAAGTTAGTTATAATTTTCATAGATTTTTGTCGTGTTAAGGAGCAAATATAATTTTTATTCTACTCTTAAACTCATCAAAGTAGCACTGCATCAGCTGTCGAAAACTCATTTGAAGTTGATGGATTTGTAAAAATTTAATATTAAAATGGCGGGATACGTGGTCTGCGAGACACAAACGTTTGTGAATCAATGCGCTGAAGTAACCATTCTAATGTAATTTGATGAAAACAAAAATCCAAAAAACAACGAGGTCTGCCTATTCTACAGCCAACGACCATTTTAAACATGATACATTAAAAACCCAATAGAAATGATAATTTTAAGACGTATCACAGAAAGAAACAATTAAAGAAATGAAAAAAACACAGAGAAATAAAATAATCACCTGACTATGAAAAGAAAGACTCCAGTAATATTTACTTGTTATAGATCGCTTCATAAAACATAGATCAATGAATTGATAGAGCGATAACATTATGTGGAAAAGCACTGAAGAAAGAATAACCTTTATACATGCAATGAAGAAAAACTTACATAAGAATATTACTTTTACTGAAGAAAACAACCAATAAAAATAAATGTAATAGTCATTACAATTTTATAGAAAAAAGGAAAGTTGTTGTTTCTTTGTTAACAAATGAAAATGAAAAAAAACGCCTTAAATTTTCCCAGCAAATGATGTACCAAACACATTCCGCAAAGGTCACTAAATAGATCCTCTCTATTTGATGCGTAACGGCTTGTTGTTTCAACTCCACCATAAGCTATTTATTTAAAACACAACATAGTGAACACCACGGTGTTTGATGTGCTTGTATTTTTAAGAGTCCCAAGTGTTTCCCTATATAAAAAAGCAATTGAAATACTAATGAATCCGTTTACAAGAACTCACCTGGACCCTTTTTTGCCTTTTTGTCTTTTACCAGTCATACCTTAACCTCTATGGCTTTTTCTGTATTTCATTAAGAAGGTGTTTGTGTATTTTATTTGGTAGGTGTTTCATAATTCCCATTATTTTTACTTATTTGTACACAATGTGTTTGACTGTTTTTGTCTCTTCGTTGCATTGTGTACAGACAGGTTCTTCATTGTCTCTTCTTGGAATGTTACCCGCTTGAGGATCCTTTGATTTTTCGGACCTGGTTCCTATGTATGTTAAGTAGTTAATCCACCTAAAAATTTTGTATCAAGTAAATGTGGTGGTAATTTACGATATTCCATTGAATAAAATATAAATCTGTTACTTCCGAGATATAACATGTTTTAATTAAATCATTGTTTCGTATATAATATATTATATTTTAGTTTCTTAGTAATTGAGACACCCAATAACTTTTTTGGTCTAAACAATTCTTTTTTTGATCTCTTTGACGTCAATTCCTGTGCTGTCGAATGTAACACCCAAGTATAGGTATTCTTGACAAGATGAAATTGGTTGTCCATTTTCAAGTACCAGATTGTTTGGTTCCTCCCCCACATACAAATACCTTGTCTTCGTCAAATTGACAGTTAGTCTTCACTGGCTGTATTCTTTTGTTAGTTTTCTCATCATGTACTGCATGTCCTCTATATCATTTGCTATAACAACCTGATCATCGGCAAACTGTAGTGTGTAAATACATCCGTTATCCAGTTCAGCACCCATGCCATGAACTTTCCTTTTCCATTGCTTTAATGCGCATGCTACATATATTTTGAAGAGAGTTAGTGAAATACAGCATTCTTGTCTTAGTCCTTTGGTAACTGGAAATTCTTCGGTTATTTATTTCCCAATTTTTATTCGTGATCTTGTATTTTCATAGAGTTCTTGCACCGCATAAATATAAATGTAATTAATACTTGATTTTTCCAGAGTTTCCCACAGTTTACGAATTGGTACAGTGTCGTAAGCTTTTTGAAGGTCTACAAATGTGATATGAGTTTCTCTATTTTCTGCAGCTCTTTCTCTATTATTTGTTTTAGACAGAAAACATTGTCGGTGCACGACCTGCCTGCTCTAAAACCACTTTGTTCTTCTTCTTCGTTCTGCCTGAAGTCATCCTCTATTAGGTTTCGTAAGATCCTTCCATAAAGTCTAATCGTGGCGCTAGTGACTGAAATTCCTCTATAATTGTTGCAGTTCGTCTTATATCCTTTTTTATGGATTGACGAGATGTATGCTTCCTTCCAAGGTTCTGGTACTGGATGTCCATTTAGGAATTGTTGATAATAAATGTCAGATTGTTGTGAAGTTTATGCCCTCCAGCCCACTCGCTTTGCCATTTTTAAGATCCATAATAGCTTTTTTACCTTCCTCCCCGTGAATATGTATGGGACATACTGGATCGTGAAGTAAACATAAAGATGCTTTATTAAAATCAGTTTTAACAAAAAAAAAATAAATTCCAAACTGTACAAGCGAGTATTTTGGTACATTTACATAATCTTGCAACCGCTTGCAAAAAATAATCATCTTTAAGTACATGTCGGTGATGTAAATGTAAAACTTTTAAGTTTTTTTTTTATAAAGTGTGACTAAATTTAAAAATTGTTCGATCAAATCTATTTTATAGTTTGTTTGTGTAGCTGAACGATTCGTCTCTTTTTTTTGGGACTGAATAAAGTTACCGTGAAACTTGAAAAATGATGTGTCATTTAGTTTGAATAACTGATAATATAAAATAAATAGATTTCTTGCTTTCAAGCTTAAAGCTGTCTCGCCGACTTTATCTTGGGCGTGCGACTCGATTTTTAGTAATTCAAATATTTTCTTAATAATAGAACAGCAGCACAATTTAAACTTTTAAACAAATATCTGCCTTCTGAATTGGCTTCGACGCCATTTTAAGACACGTCTATAATTTAAGTGAGAACTAAATGATTTTTTGTACCAAAAGTTTGGACTGAAAAAATGTTTAAAATGTGTCCTAAGCATTTGGACTAACAAGAATAAGAACAAATCTAAGATCATTAATACATTCATTTACAATTAACAATTTCACTCTTTATTTTACTCAACGATAGACCAGGTCCACAGAATAACCAACATCAAAGAAAAAACGGTAGATGAAAGGAAAGTCCGTTCTACAATCTTTCTAGATGTAGCACAGGATTTCGACAAAGTGTAGCATGAAGGACTTGAGTACAAAATAAGACATCACGTACCAAAACAGTACATACAACTCTTAATTTCTAATATGTCAAACAGTCTTGAGAATAAAACAGGAAGAAGCTTATTCTGAAAAATCAACGTAGGAGCGCCACATGGAAGTGTATTAGAACCAGTAAAAGAAGTATTCTTGATGAAGATTGGTCCTTGTAGTGTCAATCTTGAGAGTAGATGGGTGAGACTGATCAGCGTGCCGAATTCTTCGGCCGAATGTGGCCAGTGGTGGTACAAGAGTTTTTATTTCTCTGGAGCATCAGTCATAAAAATATCTGTAGAGTAATGCCTGGTCTGCAACTCTTCTTCTATGTTCTAGTGGGTGAAGGGTATCTGTGAGAGTTGAATTTCCCGTTTAAGCAAGATAGCTGGGGAGGTACTTGATTATCTTAATTGGTATACCAGTTTTGCAGTGACCACCAAAAAACCCGGTTCTAAATCCGATCGAGCATTTATGGGATCACCTAAAGAAAAATGTTATACGGCAAATATCTGCACCTAAAAACCTGAGGGAACTTGAAAATGCAGTTATCACAGCATGGGAACGAATTTCTTAAGATTTCATCCAAAATTACAGTAATCCAAAGTCAAGGAAGCAACACATGCTACTAGTATCGCACTGTCAAAATAATTTTTGCTACTAGGTTCCTAATTACACCATATATTTTTTTTATTATTATTATTTTGTTATTAGGTTTTAATTTCAATTTTATAGAGAAATGTTAAAAATTTAAATTATCCGAACGTTTTTTTGATGTGTAACATCTTTCTTCTCGCTTACTCGCAATTTCAGGGAGTGATTTCGTGAAATGTGTTTAATGTGCAACATCTTTGCCCTCTCTTTCTTGCATGTGTGACATCTTTCCTCTCGCTTACTCGCAATTGGTGGGAGTGATTTCGTGAAATGTTTTTGATGTGTAACATCTTTCCTCTCGCCTTCTTGCATGTGTAACATCTTTCCTCTCGCTTACTCGCAATTGGCGGGAGTGATTTCGTGATATGTTTTTGATGTGTAACATCTTTCCTCTCGCTTTCTTGCATCTGTAACATCTTTCCTCTCGCTTACTCGCAATGTGTGGGAGTGATTTGGTGAAATGTGTAACAGTAAGAGGAAGTTGTGGAAGCACGCGAAATTTGATTTGACGAATGGGCGCGTGGTTAGAGTTTGCCGTCAGATAGACGTAAGTGTATAAAGTTTGCTGGTATATGCGTAAACTATATAAATAAATATTTATTGTTGATAATAAGTCTCAATAAAATGCAGATCATTGATAAAAAATTCAAGTAAGTAATAATAAATAATTATTCGAATAAAATATTTCAGTATTTAGCTTTTTTAAATTTTAAGGTTGATTTCTGTCTCTCCTAGTGTCAATTAAATAAAATACAATTTTCACTGAAAATAATTATTGTTTGTTATGAAAAATCATTTCAAATAATACCTGACGCATTTTTTTTAGAATATTATTTTAAAACTGCTTATTACTAAAGTGGAATGTCAAATGTTACACATCACATATAGTTCACTATTTGTTTCGTTGACAGCAAGTTAAAAAAAAAATTTCGCGAAAATAATTTTGTTATTTATCGATACACAACACATCCAAACCTCCGCCTCTGAATCTCCATTGTATCTACAACAAAGAATAATTCTCATAGCTCCTTAAAAGCTATTGGCTACATTAGTTCTGGTGAACTTTTTACACACTATATAAACATTTGCCGAAGTATTTAAACGTTAACAAAAAAACTATTATTATATACACTACGTGGGTATGTAAACGCCTTTTAATCACTTTCTAAGCCAGTTGATCGACCGCAAAAAATTTTTGAATCGATATCCGAAGATGAAGAGAATCCTTTTTATGCTCGTGTAATCTGTTTAGTAATCTTAAATAAACTTTAAAAACGTGATTAGTCGACTGTGAAATATTCTCAGAACAGCTCTTAGATAATTTACATTATTTCAATATCAAAAAATTTTACTGCAAACGACTTTACGATGCCCGTGAATCACTTAATACATACATACATAAAGTCACGCCTTTTTCCCATAGGGGTAGGCAGAGAACACTTCCTTCCACTTCCGCTACGAGTCTATTACACATCTTTTGCTTCTTCTACTATCATCAGTGCTCTCATACATGCTCGTCGGTTGTTGGTACTCTTGACAGCTGGCCTTTCTTCAAAACAATGTTGATCTGATAGAGATATGTTTATCTAAGCAATCCTTTATCTATCTTTGTAACCACATCTTCTTTTACACCACAGCGTTCTCTTATCTCACTATTTTTTACTTTATCCAACCGAGTCACTCCAGCTATACTTCTCAGAGACTACTCACTTAATAAAAATTGAATATGTTACAGTAAAAAACCGTTTTTACTAGTTTATAATGGATGCCTTAGTTATATCCAGTTATCCAGTTATCCAGTTATAACTGCTTATTACTGCTGATCAAAAATGAATTTTAGTTAAAATTGCTTTTCACTTTAAACATAAGTTAAAACTACTTTGGACTACAGCATTTATGCCTCTAGGCATGCTTCTAATTAAATATTGAATGAAGTATTAAGGAATGGATAACTGTGATAATTGCATTTAAGTTCCCTCATATTATAACATATAGAATAAATGAACTAACCACATTGGGCGATGAACAAAAAGGATTCAAAGAGTCCCCAAAAAATGTATTAAAAAGGAATAATTTATAAGCTTACTTTTCTGATAGGTATCATTAACAATGAGACGAAATATGCATAGCCTACCATTTGATTAACTTTAAAAACGGACAGAAGAAAAAAATAAATTAATTTTTTGAATAATTTTATATTATAGCGTCAATTTTGTCCAGAAGTTTATTTTTGTAAATAAATAATTTTATAATTGGATTCTCGCATTTCATAAATAAGTCATGTGTTATACAAGGTGATTTTATCTCTGTTAGCTTCGCCATGGCTGTTTAACTTATACATAGACGATTGTTTAAAAGATTTGAAAGAGAGTGCGTATGGATTAAAAATTAATGATTTGATCGTCAAATGCCTTCTTTACGCCGATGATCAAGTCATATTAGCGTCATATGAAGAGGATGTGCAGGCGATGGTTAATGTTATGCATGATGCCCTGAAAATCAAAGGGATAAAAATAAATGTAAGCAAAACGAAAGTAATGGTTTTTGAAAGAAAAGAATGCATGACAAACTGTGAAGTTTTGATTAAGGGAGAAAGAGTGAAACAAGTGAATGAATTTGTGTACTTGGGTTCAAAGTTTACGAGAGTTGGAAAGTATGACAGTGAAATTTAGCGAAAGGTGTTGGAGATAAAAGAACGCTGTGGTGTAAAAGAAGATGTGATTATAAAGATAGATATAGGAATTCTTAGATGGTTTGGACACACGTTAAAAGGATGGATGAAGAAAGATTGACGAAACAAATTTATAAGGCGAGTGTGAATGGACAAAAATCGGTAGAGGTCGGCCTCTGCGAACATATCTCAAACAGATCAACATTGTTTTGAAGGAAGGCCTGGTCAAGAGTACCAACAACCGACGAGCATGTATGAGAGCACTGATGAAAGTAGAGGAAGCTAAAGATGTGTGTAAGAACCGTAGCGAAAGTGGAAGGAAAGGGTCTCTGCCTACCCCTACGGAAAAAAGTTCTGACTATATGTTTGTATGTATGTAGCTTATTAAATTAAGTTTAATGTGTGTTCATTATTTATTAATGCCAAAAAACTAAAGACACACATAACAGAAAAAAAGTAGGTACTTGTTAAATAACTACTAACTTTATTTTTTTAATAAAACCATTTAGGCTGTTAATATTCTTAAAATTTTACATAAAATAATTTTAAATAACTTGGGCAAGAAAATGAAAAGGAAGAATTGCTGATTTTTATCATAACAAAACGCAAAAAAATGGGTTAAATCATAGCTAAATTAATAAAATCATGTGATTTTATTTTGTTTACAAAATGGAATATATTTCAGAAACCATCGAAGTTAAGTCTAGGGAATTGTTAATTAAAATGAAATGAGTATTAAGTGGCTACAGAGCATAAAAAATATAGGGTGTTCTATTTAAGTGAGTAATCTAGAGATTCGCGTATTGACTCATCCTGTATACAGAGTTACAATAATTGCGAAACATGTTTGCTTTGGTAAACTTCGCTCACTCTTACAAAATATAATAATAAAGAAAATTTATTACCTTTGAGAAGATTAAGGGGTCCTGAAGTCGTGATTTTAACCTTTAAATAGTTCCGCACTGCAGCTAAACATTTTAAAAAAAATACTGTTAATGACTGAAAAGATCATAAAAATCGAATAATACGACCGATTTGCCAGAGCTTTTATGATTGTGAAAATTGCGGTTAGCTTGCTCTAAATCTATTATTTAACTTTACGATATAGGCTCGAATGCTAATTAGAGCCGTTGTAATTAGAGGTGTTAACTGAGAGGGCTGGACTGGACGACAGAGATTTATCGATATTTTATGGAAACGTTCGGTTTGATATTAGTTCATAACACAAATCAGAGTTTGTGTGTTTTAGTAAAAACAAAAGCACAGTGGATTTCATTTAATATTTTTTTTCTATCATAATCCGTACGTAAAAAAAAACCGACTTCAAAGACTGATATGGTTTTCTCATGGATGCCATTGTCAAAACTGGACAAAATTGAAATGGGACTACACGAAAAGCACCAGCTTTTAAATAAAAAAAGAATCATCGAAATCGGTTTACCCAGTCGAAAGTTTTGAGGTAACAAACATAAAAAAAGAAAAAAAAAACAGTCGAATTGAGAACCTCCTTCTTTTTTAAAGTCGGTTAAAAAAAAACAATTCTCTCGTTGCACATGCGTATTTGCTAAAAATCTCAGCCACTGTCGCGTCGGAAGTTGACTATAACTTGTTTATTTTAAATGTATTACTTATTACGTATTTCGATAAGGCTTCTCTTTCGGGTTTTCCTAATATAGGGTTTTGTTACCTTACACTGAGTGTTTTACGAGATATGACCATTTTTATCACGAAAAAGTGTCCGATTTGACACCCTGTATCATTATACTTAATGAAAATTTAACCATTTTTTTTTGCATTATATTTTCTAGTATTGTGGTTTTTTACTAAACTTGGTCATTTTGTTAATAAAATGATTATTATTGTATAGGGTGATTTTGGAGTTCCAATTAGACGTGTTAGAGAAATAATTTAAATCTGAAAATTTGAGGTGTAAGGTTTTCGGATATGCCGAATCGATCTAAAATATTTAGAGCCTCCAACTACTTCCGGTTATACCGGAAGTTGACTAAAGCTTGCTTATTTTAAATAGTTGATTATCTCAATAACGGTTTGATTTAGGTATAGAAAGTTGTTAACGAAACTTAAAGAGCAGTAAAAGCTCTATCTATCAACGTTATAACATACAGGGTGATCCATTTAAGAAAGTTTAGAAAACTTTAAATATGCGTTTTGAATCACCCTGTACAATAATAATCATTTTATTAACAAAATGACCAAGTTTAGTAAAAAACACAATACTAGTAAAAACATAATGAAATTTTTTTTTTAAATTTACATTAATTTTAATAATACAGGGTGTCAAATTGGACACTTTTTTGTGATAAAAATGGTCATATCTCGTAAAACACTCAGTGTAAGGTAGCAAAACCTCAAATTGGGAGAATCCCCAAGAGTAGCTTTATCGAAATACGTAATAATATGCAGTGTGTTCTACTTAAAATAAGCAAGTTATAGTCAACCGGAAGTAGTTGGAGGCTTTAAATATTTTAGATTAATTCGGCATATCTGAAAACCTCAAACCTCAAATTTTCAGATTTTAATTATGTCAAGTTTCTCTAAAACGTCTAATTGGAACTCGAAAAGAATCACTCTGTATATTTCTGTGCGTCGGTCAGACAAGAGGGGTTTTAGGCTACGGTCAAGTTTGTTTAGAAAATGCGTCACCATGAAAACCCGACAAATTCTTGTATAACCGTAGAAATATCATTAAAATATTTTGCAAATCGATGATAATTTTTGTACAAAGATATACACATCCGTGACGAATCAATCTGACTACGCCGCGAAAGACTACCGGAACATTTGCATTTTGAATAGGAACTATAAAATCATTAGAATTTTGATTTACGACCGCACATTCAGGAGGATAATTTATATTTCTAGTGGGGGGTTGAAAGGGTGCACGATAGGGGTGCACACAACAGTTCACCGCAAAGTGGCTGTTAATGCTTTTGTATTTTAACGACAGTGGCGTATTCCAACGAATCTGAAACAAAAACAGAATGTTTTGGTATAAATACATTTATACAGTGTGTTCATTTCGACACGATCAACTACAACGACATTCTTGCTAATTAATTTAAAGAAGAGGTTGGTAAAAGCAGCGCGTTAAAAATTTAATAAAGGGTGTAATTTTTGCACAGAAGCTAGTTAAAATTGTTAAGAATAAACACCAATGCTTCTTGGTACATATCTCACAAGAAAATATTAATATGCCATATTATGTAATCACAGAAGAAAAGTGGAAAACACCACACCAATCTGAAAATCATTCCCACTACTAAAAAACAGAACAATAGAAAATGCTTTTTGTGTGTTAAAGAAAATCGATTTCGTCAAAAACAAAATGATAAATTCTAACAATCTGCTGGTTCTTTCGTCTTGAGGGATAGGTTAGGTTAGGTATCTTGTGAGTGGGGCGTAGGTCGCCCCGGTGAAATGTTATTGAAACCGGTATGTCTAGGTTGGTATAACCAAATATGTTGAACCTTATTCTTCCCAGACAGGGGCATGAACATAGTATGTGTTCAGCAGTTTCGTCTTCCACGCAGCAAAACCGACAGTCCGTTTGTTGATTCAGACCTAAAGTGTCCTGTAAGCAGTCCCGTTAGATTTCGCGGTCATTCCTGCTCCATACTAGGATTTTCTTGGTAGAAGGAGAATTTCATGGTTAGAAATTTAAGGGATTGGTTTAACTGTAGCTCAATAAAACTTTTTAGAGTGGCGGCAAATAAGTAAGAGTAGCAATGATGAATTCGTGGTTAAAGAATGTTAGGGATTGGACTGGCCTGAATTCAGAGTCACTACTAAGAGCAGTACAGGACAGAGAGAGATTTGCCGAAATTGTGGCCAACCTTCAGTGAAGACGGCACGTCTCCGATAGGAGATGGCACCCAGAGAAGAAGAAGAACCTAACGGCCTAACCTAACACCAATAGTACCTTTATTAAATGTGACTGAGCAAGCACGATTTAAAAATACAACTGACTGACACAGAAGCAGTACAATGCACAATATCAATTTTTTAAACTAAAAATGTCGGGAACCGAATTACACATTTTTTCTGACCCTTCTCACTCTCCGAACCAAATTATAGGTACCAAACCAAACTCTTTGGTTATTTTAGTTATAAAAAACTAATTCAAATAAACGAAAATGCTGAAGACCGTCTGATTGAACATCGTTTTTGTTCCAAAGCCGTTTACCAACGCTGCGACGGCTTTTAAGAAACGGTACAGCTCGAATCAATCTCACCGGAATGAAATGGTTTTTAATAGCAAAAACAATGGAATCTAAACGAATTAAAAGTATTCTTTAAAAGCATGAACGTCTCGTTTATACAACTAACAAACCGTATCGACAACTGTGAAATTTTTTCGTAGACGGCATTTAGTTTGCGACGCCACCAAAATCCAATTTTCAAAACTAATTTCAAAGTTTGAATAATGACTAAGCAGTATTAGTTTCACAAACGGTAATTTTGTAAAAGTGGTTTTTAATTTTCCTAAATCAATAATACGAAAAAAAGTATGGGTTTTGCTAAAAGTGCCGGATCATCTCCTTAAAGTGTCTCGTAACTGATTTTAGAGAACGCTTTGTTTTTTGAATATCCGCCGAAAGGTGGTCGTTAGGTTAATTGGGGATTTTCGACTTCTCTCTGCGACGGGTTCATGGGTGGTTTGGGGCAGGTACTGACAATTATTACTTTTGTGTTTGGACACTTATGTTTTTGCTTTGCTTTTGTTCTATTTGATCGCCGACACTTACAGTTGACCCCTATTTTGAAATGGGGGTTTAAGATATTGTCTGTCTGAAAACCGTTTAAGAACTAACAGGGTGTTTTAAAATTACCGCAAAAAATACCGAAGTGAGATCATTCGTTAAAAATAAAGCATGATTATTCCTAAAAAATCTTAAATATATACAACCAATATTTCTGGAAATATTCGCGATTCGCGAACGACATTACTAGATACATCGCGGGCCTACAATTACCGCGTGCGGCTATAAATTATTCGCTAAAATGTCGGGCGTTTGATGTTACGATAAAAAAATCATGCATCTTTTTATAACCAACTTGCCGTCGCTTCAAGGCAAATACTGGGTACAGGGACGTATTCGTTGACCACAATTCGGTAAATATGCCAATATTTTTATGGTACTAGGGCGGGAAATTTAATAGTGTTTATAATTGGCCAATTTTGCCCTTAGAGTTATATTAAGCGTTTCTCAAACAGTGGGGCGCGCCCCCTAAGGGGGGCGCGTTTACATGATTGGGGGGGGGGGGCGCAGTACAGATTAAAAATAAAATGGTAATGATAAAATGCTACAGATAGATTTTTAAAAAATCTTTATTGAAATTTTACTTACTTAATGATGACAAAGAAACATTCTAAGGACTAATGGCTAACATGAGCTTGTTTTAAGGCGCACAACTTCTCTAAATTTGGTTCTATGTTAGAGATGGCCACTCTGAGTTCATTTTCTACTTGAAGTTTATTTCTGTATTTAGATTTCACGACAGCAAGTGCAGAAAATCCAGTTTCACAAAGGTAGGACGTTGGAAAAGGCAACAGAATTCTAAGCGCTTTGGCTTTTATAACGGAGTAGTCGTTCGGAAGTTCAGTCCAGAAGTTTGTTAAAGATTTGTTAACAAAGTTTGATTTTTGTAAGGGATTTGTTAAAATATCTATCAGTTGTTCTTCTTCTTGCAGTGATAGTCCGACAGGTCTATTTTCGAATGGATTTAAAACCCAGCTCCAGTCTGACAACTTGATATCTTTCTCTGCAAAGAAGTATCGCTTGAAATTCTCAGTTAAGTTTTTTAAATGGCTTCCTATGGTTTTTAGCATCACAGCTTTATGAATATCTTCCAATGAGAAATCTTGCACAAAAACGCAAAATGTGGGAAACATTTCCAAACTGTTTTCTTTCAATTTGTTATGCCATAACTGCAATTTCTTACAAAAAGCATCAATCTTTTGACTTAAATCAAATATATTTACGTCTTTTCCTTGCAACTCAAGATTAAGTATATTAAGTTTTTCAAAAATATCTACTAAATAAGAAAGCTTCAGTAAAAATAATTTGTCGAAAAAATCTGTTGAATGCTTGTGACCTTCCTCGCTTAAAAATATCGCTATTTCCCTTCTTAATTCAAAGACACGCTTAACCGTCTTACCGCGTGACAACCATCTGGATGAGGAATAAAACAACAAAGATTGATGCTCAGCTCCCATATCTTCACACAGAACAGAGAACATCCTTGTTTTTAGTGGTCTGGTTTTTATAAAGTTAACAACTTCAATAACTACTGTCAAAATCATGTTTAGTCCAGGGCTTAGCTTAGAGTTTGATGCTAACGCTTCCCGATGTATCATGCAGTGCGTCCAGATAATTTCTGAGGATTCCTTTTTTACTAGCGCTTGTAAACTGTTGTATTTACCAGACATGGCTTGAGCTCCATCGGTGCAAATCGCAACACAATTTTTCCATTGCAAATTCATTTTAGTAATAGATTCATTTGTAATCTTGAACAACTCGGTGGCTGTAGTTCTTCCTTCAATCTGTTTACAAAACAATAAATCTTCACATATTTTAGAACATTGACAGAATCTAATGCAGCAATTCAAATGGGAATCATTACTAGAGTCAGTTGCTTCGTCAAGTTGTATAGCAAACAAGTTTCCAGTAAGCTCAGATTCAAGCTGCTGCTGCATATCAACTGATATATCGTTAATTCGTCGACAGATTGTATCATTTGACAGAGGAATATTGTTAAGTTGTGAAGTAAAATTTTCACCAAACATTATTTCTACAATGTCTTTGCAAGCGGGTAAAATAAGTTGCTCTGCAATAGTGTGCGGTTTTTTGCATTTAGCTACTTTGTATGCCACTTTATATGATGCCAAGAGAGCCTTCTCATTTACTGCCAGTACTCTATGGAAGCTGGATTTTTGTTTTTTAAACAATCTGAGTTTCTCCACAAAAAAATCTCGCGGTTTATTGACATATTCTCTGTGCAGCGTTTCTAGATGCCTCTGTAATTTATTTGGTTTCATGCTAGCTGCAGCCAATACTTTTAAACAGATAACGCATTGTGGTTTTTCTTCGCCACCTACTTCAAGGCTAGTAAAGCCCAAATTTAGGTATGATGGGTCATATTTTCTTGTTTTAGATTTCGGACGATTTCCACCTGAACCTGTCGATGTACAAGCCCCGTCATCCTCAAGTTTTCGTTTTAAAAATTTATCCATACTACATCTACTTATACACTAACACTTCACAATAATGCTTGCTTAGTGTTAAAACACCTTCACTAAGAGACTGAGAATACCGTATGTGCGCTTCTGTATTTATAGTCGCGTTCAGACAGTTCGAGAAAGATCAGGAAGCTTGAATACGTGGCACGAACGCCGCGAACTTTCCGACAGCATCTTTGGCGCTCTCGACGAGAAAATGTTGCCTATTTTAGTCCAAATTCCTAGGTCTACGGATTGGGGGGCGCAACATTTTTTAAATTAAAACAGGGGGGCGTGAATAACAAAAGTTTGAGAACCGCTGCTCTAAAAGAAGGAAGAGAAAGGGTAACTCCTTTTGTCTGAAACAAAAAAATTTGTTTTACAAAAACAATAATATAAAAATATTGCGAGAATAATAATGCAAAATAATTGTACAAATATAATAACGCCCCATGGGGCGGAAGCATGGACCTTTGCGGACTCATTAGCCAAACGTATAGAGGCTTTCTAAATGTGGTGTTACCGACGTGTGCTCAAAATATTATGGATTCATCGCGTGACAAATGCTACGGTGCTGGATCGCATGAGAAAGGAACTTGAAATTAAAACGAGAAAGCTTAAATTTTTTGGGTATGTCATAAGGAACGAAAAATACCATCTCCTCCAGCTGATACTGCAGGGCAAGATCGAGAGCAAACGAGGTCCCGGCCGAAGAAGAACTTAATGGCTCAAGAACCTTGGACAGTGGATAGGAATGACCTCTAGCACCCTGTTTAGATCAGCAGGAAACAAAGTTATCTGGACAAACGTGATACATAGAGGATAGGCACTAAAAGAAGAAGAAGAATAACGTGAAAATAATTGGTAACAAAAAATTATAATGCCATAACAATAATTCAATATAGTTAGTTATCGGGAACATTGGGTTGGTTTTCAGGATTTCTTATTGAATTGGTCTGAATTGGGGTTCGTGTAACATTAAGTTGTGTTATAGTATCTTGGGCTGAACGGTCTCTGACATAAGATGGTGCAAAGTTGCCTGTTAGTAAATGCATTTTTATTAAACGGAAATATCCGTCTTCTTAAATCCTTTTGTGATATTCGTAGGAGATAATGCAAGAAGTAAAGAAGTTGGCACAATTGACGGTATATTAAAAATTGTCATCGTTTTACCAGCATTATTTCGCATCTATGCATCTTGAGCTGCAGAAAATGAGTCCATAAACAAAAACATCTAAAGGTTGCAAACATTTTGAATATTTGTTAGGTAAATTATATTGTTTTATTTCGTATGTTTATGTCGATTTTCGGTTCATGTTAAACATTTTTGCTAATTGTTGCTAACGCAATTAAGTACATCATTATATTAACATTTCTTTATGTTAAAGATATCTAACATAAATTTTAATTTGCAACTTAATTTTGCAATTATAAATTAATTTGTCTGGGCAAGTAGTTTTAAATTTTGCAACGTTGCTGGTTAATTAGATGCGCACGGAGAGCGAAAATAGCGACATTATTCGGTTTCGTTGCATAACGTCTCTAAAGTAGTGTTGCCGTTATTTTAGTCTCTCTCTTTTTCTCTCTTTTTTACTCTCTTACTTTCAAGCTTTGCTTAATCTTCTTCTTCTTTCGCTGCTATCCATTAATGGAGGTTTGCAATGAGCCACGGCATCCGCTTTCTGCCTACACCCCACTCCTTCTTACCTCTATTTTCCCTTCTATTGGAGCAAATGGTACCTTTCGTTGCGTGACACATATCCCAGGTACGCTGCTTTCCTGCGTATTATCATACCCAGCAATTCGCGTTCTCTTCCTATCGTCCTCAAAATTTCCTCGTTGGTTTTTTTTGCTGTCCATGGGACTTTTAAGATTCTTCGATAGATCCACATTTCAAATGCTTGCAGCCCAGTACGGACCATACGTAACATTTTGTGAATCTTATTCTGAGATTAAGGTCAAAAATCAGAGTTCATAAAGACGTTTTTGAATCTCATGAATGAGCTCCTAGCTTTTTCTATCCGGTATTTGATTTCTACGTCTGAAGACCACTCTTCACATAACCAAGTCCCCAGATAGTTAAACTTTTTTACTCGTTCTATACCTTCACTATGCAACATATATACGAAAATGCAACAGCGAGCGTAAGACTCCATGAAGAGACAGAGAGATTCAGAGTGCAGCGCGGTGTACGACAAGGCGACACAATCTCCCCTAAACTATTTACCACTTTGTTGGAGTATATGTTCAAGAGTGTCAAGTTGGAGAATATGGGTATAAATATTAACGGTGAAAATTTCAGTCACCTTCGGTTCGCGGACGATATTGTACTGATTTCAGATAGCTTGGATAAGGCAGAGAAACTGCTTATGAGACTAACATCTGCTTCACATAAAGTTGGGCTTAAAATAAATCCATCGAAAACAAATTTCATGACAAATCTAGTCCCAAGCCGAAACTACTTAGTAGAAGGAAAAGAAATCTTCCAAGTTACATCCTACAGATATCTGGGCCATGATGTTACGATTGGCAGGGACAATCAAACCTGCGAAATCAAAAGAAGGATAGGGCTAACGTGGGCCGCCTATGGGAAGCTGAAACACATTTTTAAGTCCGAAACCCCCATATGCCTTAAGCGGAAGGTGTTTGATCAGTGTGTTCTGCCGGTTCTGACTTATGGTTCGGAGACCCTAACTCTAACACGAAAATCGGTAAATAAAGTAGGAGTGGCCCAGCGAGCCATGGAACGCTCCATGTTGGGAGTCACGCTGAGAGACAAGATTCCGAATGATCGAATACGTCAGAGAACAGGGGTTACCGATGCAATCCAGCGAATAACATATTTAAAGTGGAACTGGGCTGGACATGTCGCAAGAATGACCAACGAAAGATGGACCAAAAAGATCATAGAGTGGAGACCTAGGCAAGATGCGTTCAGGAACAGAGGTCGTCCGCCGACCCGGTGGACGGATGACATAAAAAGAGTAGCACCAAATTGGATCCAGGATGCCCAGGATCGAAATAAATGGAGATCGTTAACGGAGGCCTATGTTCAGCAGTGGACGAGACAGGCTGTTTGATGATGATGATGATGATGACCTTCACTATCGTACGAGAGTTTCGCATTCTGGAACTCGGGTGATTACTATGAATTTTGTTTTTTTATGTTGATGTTAATGCCGTGCATTCCAACTATGTCCAGAAGCCTTTGGAGGTCATTCATATTATCTGCTATCAGGACTGTGTCATCTGCATTCCGTATATTGTTGATCCATGTGCCATTTACTTTGATGCCTAATTGTTGTCGTTCGAGAGCTTCTTGAAAAATGTTTTCAGAGTAAATGTTAATTTTAACGAACTTAATATCACAGTACTTTTCGTCTTTTGTGAATTTTGAAACCAAGTAAACAGTACTCCTTGTACAAAAATGAATTAAAGAATATTAATATATTTGCCTGTAACATTTTTGACACAAAAATAATACAACGGGCATTTTGCTAATAAATTATTAAATCACCGTATATATAAAATAAAGTTATCATAATGAAAAACGCATTAAAGAAAAGTCCGAATTTATAACGTGTCCAAGTTGAACTTATATAAATGACAGCATTCGCTTAAATGTCACCGATAATTTTTCAAATGTTATAGCAAGTCATTATATAAAAAATCCTTGGTAATTACTTACTATTGCAATACAAATTGCTATGACACGCGTTTTTGACATTAAGAATTTAACGGTTGCTATTGGAGTCGTTAAAAAGCGTTTAGCATTTTTTTTAATTCGCATTTATTACACCTTACTATGAATATTTTAGCGCTTAACCCGATTTTAAATATGAACGTCTTTAATTGAAATATATAAATACAAAAAATCCGTACTAGTATTTATAATCAATACTAGTTTTATATGTTTGTTTATTATAATATTAGACTGTATAAAATTGGTTACGTTTTTCTCTCGCTAGCTGACTCTCTATTATTAATTTAAAAACTCAATAGCTTAACAAATAAATGCTTTTTTTGCTTTTGTCTTAATTTACAGTTTTGCTGACCACTCAAATTTTAAATCATTCAAAAAGTCGCTTATCAGCATGTTCGTTAATCAACCTAGTGAAAACTAAAGAAATAATGCAGTACCGGCTTTTACAACTAAATAATTTAATTCAATTACCAGAGTTGGCCTGATGGTTTGGCCAAGTGAAAAATTCCCATTATACCATACATAAAATATTTGTGCCTTAAATGTGATTACCATTATTACCATTAGTAAACTTTATTTTATGTCAAGGCTTTTGTTTAATATCTCTTAATCCATATTTTGATATGCATGCCTGCACGTAGATTAATGTTTATTAAATAATTATTGTTTATACTCCCAAAAAACCTCCAAAACCTTCCAATTGCCTCACTCCAAATAATGGCAGTAAGAGACAATGGCCGTGTCTCGATGTGATGCCACTAAATAAACTCCAAGCTCGTGGGACGTCCAAGGGATTGAAGAGATTCCAATAATGACTGAATATATAGGGTGATGTGTTAAAAAAACCAAAGTGACTAATAATATCAGAAAAACGGCATATCTAACAACATTGCAAATGTCAAATCTGGAATCTCCGTATCTCAAAATAGGCTTATCCCAAAAATTTTGTACAATTCGGACTAGCAATTTACGAGATAATTGTCCGTTTCCAGACTTTTAGTCCACTCTGCATATCTTCAATGTAAACACACTTTTGCTACAGTTTACACTGCTGCTAAATGAAGAAAGGCATTGTCTTATTAACGACTTAGCTTCGGATGTGCCAATAAGAACCACAAACAGCTTCAACATGATTATCTTGTCTGTAAATTGTGAAAGTTTCTGCTGTAAATTTCTTAACATAAACTTTACTTAATGTCCTTAATAACGTACGCACGCACGTTCATTAAGAACGCCAATACGATAAATGTTTTTATTACAATATAGTTAAATGTACTATTTACGTTTTGTTTGTTCCAGGACAAAATGGAAACGTCAAACGGCGGTTGGTCTAGAACTGCTAGCTGAAGCTGGAAACTACGCGGCGTTTCAAAGATTGTACGGTGCTCCTGCATACGGCTGTTGGTACCCCCCACAAACCGCAGGACCCACAGCTGCGCCCAGCGCAGCAGATATTTATTACAGGCAAGCAGCCGCAGCCGCGGCGGCTACTTTACAGAAACCCCTACCTTACAGGCTCTATCCACCCACTATGGGGCTAGGAATACCCGGACCCAGTGCACATATAGGTAAGCTAAACGATTTGATCAATTGCCACCCTTTATGTAGTTAGATCTGGATCTGTAATGGGAGAAAGGATGAGTGGTTTAAAGTGGTTTATTCCTAGGCAGTATTTTAAGGGGGAGCGATAGGTACTTACAGTTGAAGGGGTACAAATTCAGGATGATCAGTTTATGAGCAGTCAAAAAGGGCACGACTAGCTGTGCATAGAGGAGTGCTGGTCACTACACTTATGTATGGTAGTGAATGTTGGATTTGGCAGAAGAAGCATATAAGTTAGATCAATGCTGCGCAGATGAGTAGTCTGAGTTTAGCTGGAGTGACTGTACTGGATAAAGTGAGGAATATGGTGTGATGTAAGAAGTAAAGTAGTAGTTAAAGGTATGCTTAGATTCTTCAGACCCGTGGAAAGGATGATTAAAAGAAGATTAACTAATCAGATTTATAAGGCGAGTGTGAATGGGCAAGTCGATAACCCCACTGGAAAAGGGCATAACCATATGTATGTATAAACAGCTCAACTCTACAGATACCCTTCACCATCTAGAACATAGAAGAAGAGTTGCAGACCATACATTACTCTACAGATATTTCCATGGCAGATGCTCCAGAGAAATAAAAACTCTTGTACCAACACTGGCTACATTCGGCCGAAGAACTCGGCACGCTGATCAGTCTCATCCATTTACTCTAAAGATTGACACTACAAGGACCAATCTTCATCGAGTATCCTTCTTTTACAGGGCTGCTACGGAATGGAACAGGCTTCCAAAATTAGTTTTTCCAGAAAACTATGACCTGCAACTTTTCAAAAAGCGGGTCCACAATTATTTCCCCCTTCTAATGATCGCAGTTCAGGCCGTCCGCGGCCCACACGATAGGTCTACCCTTTTTGCAACTATTTTCAGTAAAAAATTTATACAAATATGGAAAAATATTTGTGGAACATAGAAATTTCAACGCAAAACAGAGAGCTGGTCGGTATCCATTCGAACAGCTGACATCAGAAAAAAGACTACTACGTATCCCTCAACTTTCGCATCTGTCCGTATTTAATCTGTGCCAGCACTCTGTTTTTCATTGAAATTTTTATGTTTCACAAATATTTTTTTATATCTGTATATGATCAGCTTGTCTTTAACACGACAGCGTTGCCAAATAGTATCGTAGAGGCAATTAATACTATTTCTGTTAAAACACTGCAACAAGAAGATTTTCAAATTGCATATGACCGGAATGACAAAATTGGTGATATTTTTATGCTTCACAAATTTAAATTTTTATCCCATTTAGGAGTATTTGAATTGGGGTCGGTAGAATTTAGGTTAGGTTAGTCGAAACTAAAAATGATTTGATCTTTCTTAAAAAAAAAACTTAAAAAAAATATAGAACCTTACTCTGGGATGCGTGTTTTTTTATCTTGAAATTGGATTCAAATAGATCAGTTCGCGGATATATCTATTTTTTTTTTGCTAAACAATAAACAAAAAATAACCGAACTATCAAGCTAAAACCACGATAGGGCGCCAAGTGATAGAGTTGTTACCAAAAAATTATTAAAAGAGAAATAATGTAACCTCCAACAACTTCAACTGTATCTGTTTAATTTAGTTAATTTAGTTGATTTAGAAAACGAGCAACGTGTTTGACCGGCTTTAATGTTGCTAGGTTCCTGTCACCTTTAATTTTTGTAAGAAATAATAATTATATTCTGTATTATAAAAAAAAGAAAAAGCAGTAACAAATTTTAAATAAACATGATGAAAAAGAGAAAAAAAAGTGTAATACCACGGAAACAAGCAAATTATAAATCAAAAACTTCTGGAGCTGATTCTTTTCGGAAAGTCCTTTGGGTAAAAATCTCAGTAAAACTCAGTTTAAACTTCTGCGGGCAGCATCCATACTACCGGGAACCGGCATCAAATTTTTTTAATCAAAAACTAGTGAAAATTTTGTTTCAAAACCCACTGAGGGTAGTATCTAAATTGGTACATTCAATCCTTTTAGGGCCTATTGTTTTGATTTATTATTCATTAATTATTTAAGATACTTATTTAGATATCCATTTATTTAGCCAGTTATTTACCCACTTTTTTAATTACATATTTAATTGTGTATTTAGTCGTGAATTTAGTTAGTCACTTAAAATATAAAACTTAGAAAAATACTCTTAATATTAATATTAAGAGGAGTCGCTTCGTAAATTTCAATCCCATTTAAATAACATGGGAACAAATAAGAAGATGATATGGGATGTGCAAGCAGGATTTAGAAAAGGAAGGAGATGTATGGATCAGGTCTTTTCATTACGAGGTATAGTCAAAAAATTCTTGGCAAGAAGTCAGAAGGTCTATTGCGCTTTTATAGACTTGAAAAAGGCCAATGACAGAGTGGTGAGGAGTGAATTGTAGTCGACATTGTCTATGTATGGGGTGAGCGGTAGTTTAATACTTTACAAGGATTCCACTGCTTGTGTCAGGATAAACGGAGCTTACACGGACATCTAAAAAGGTGTGAGACAGGGATGTGTGGCTTCGCCATGCCTGTTTAACTTATACATAGAATTTTTTTTAAAAGATTTGAAAGAGAGTGCGTATGGATTAAAAATGAATGATTTGATCGTCAAATGCCTTTTTTACGCCGATGAATAAGTCATATTAGCGTCATCTGAAGAGGAGCTGCAGGCGATGTTAATGTTATGCATAATGACCTAAAAATCAAAGGGATGAATATAAATGTGAGCAAAACGAAAGTAATCGTTTTTGAAAGAAAAAAAAGCATGACAAACTGTGGAGTTTGGATTGAGGGAGAAAGAGTGGAACAAGTAAATGAATTTGTGTACTTGGATTCAAAGTTTACGAGAGATGGAAAGTATGACAGTAACATTGAGCGAAGGGTTTGGCAGAAGAAGCATGAAAATAGGATTAATGCTGCGAAGATGAGTACTCTGAAAAGTATAGCCGGAGTGACTCGGTTGGATAAAGTAAAGAATAGTGAGATAAGAGAACGCTGTGGTGTACTTACTTTTTTGTTAACTAATACTGAATCTTTTTTTTTGTCGGCATTCAAAAACTCAACAACTATTAACAAAAATTTTTTGCTACAGGGTAAACGTCTAATTTGAGCGGCCTATAAAATCGCTGTACAATATGAGTCACTCTTTGCAATTGTGGGATTCGACTATAGGCATACATATTTTGATTAAAATAAAAAAAATCGATAATCCCTTTTTTCAAAATTTTCAAAAGTATCTTTGTTACAGGTTCGTTGGCGGCCAGCAGTTCGCTGAGTACGCTTAGCAATTACTATTCCAGCCCGACGCCGGAAGGACCATCACCGAGATCTCCAAGTCCCGATACACCTCTCGATCCGGGCTCACCGGGTACGGCGGGTCGAAGATCACCGTCCGACGACGAAGATACCATCCACGTCTGAAGACGTTCGCGCAACATTTAAATTGTGATATAACGTGTACTATAGCTGAACTCTTGTTAATTTATTTTTGGCGCTTTTCAGTGTTGTGTAGACTCAACAGGCGAATTGAGTATGGACGATATTTTGTAATTATTAGAGAAAATGTTGTCGTCTATTTCTATTGTATAAAAAAAAATAACCCAGTGGCCAGTGTAAATGGGAAAAGTGTTCGTGTTACTACTTAGCAATATTCGATCAAATACGAGTCCTAAACAGCTATCGTCGGTGAGACTGCAAAACCGCGTATAGGCCAAGCATTACAGATTTTGAGATAACAGAATATTAACCGACTGTTGCGTTATGACAAGATCTATCTGGACATCACTCCGGCTATGTTTTGGACACGTAACTCCGGTCCATTAATTTTTTATTAATAAATTAAGGGCAAAAATCTGATATTTTTTACTTTTCCACGTATATCTCTGTAAATATTAAAGCTGCTGTCTTGACATCATAGGACAAATTGTAGGAAATCGAATTAGGACGAAAATGAGCGGTCGTGCGTCGCGATCGGAGAGTTAGGAGCCGAGAAAACTTCGGAAAAGCGGGAAATTTGGCATTTTCGAAAAAAATTTATATCTCCGTTATTTATAAACATTAAGAGCTGTAATTTGGTAGAAAGCTAGTTTTTCATATGCATAACTTGTGTACGAAAGATTGGTGCTGTGCGATTATTAGGTTCGACGGAATCGCGATTGTTATTACATATCGCCGTAATTTGCAAAATAGCTGGATGATCTACCGCAAGGAGAGACGTATTTATAGAAATACAAGCGCGCAGCGCGTCGAGCTTATATTCTTTTCGCTCGTTTATTGGAGCAATTAAATTAATTTTTTTTTGTTTTAATGTTTATAAATACCAAAGATAGGAATTTTTTTCGAAAATGCCAAATTTCCCGCTTTCCCAAAGTTTTCTTGGCTTCGTATTATCCTATCGAGTCGCGAGACCACTCATTTTCTTCGTAATTTAATTTTCTAAAATTTGTCCCAGAGTGTCAAGACAGCAGCTTTGATATTTGCAGAGATATACGCGGAAAAGTAAAAAAAATCAGATTTTTGCCCTTAATTTGTTAATAAAAAATTAATGGACCGGAGTTGCGTGTCCAAATCATAGCCAAAATGATGTCCGGATAGATCTTGTGATGACCCAACAGTCGGTTAACAGGTAAGATTTCTGTCACAAAATCACCTTTATTATGCTTAAATGCTTGGCATATAGCAGCACTCTGCAATACCGCGTATCTACAAAAGTCGCAAAATTGAGATTTGGCGCCAGTGAGTACAGAGTGTTTATTAGCTCATGATGGAACTCACGCGATTAAATTTAGCCAAAAGGGAACGTCTATTTAGCCGTTAAAACAATCCCGCGTATCAGTAGTTGGCGTTTCGGTTGGCGAGTGTTTGGCAGCAAAGCCGCGTATTTACCGAATGCTAGAAAAAGTCTTGACACGAGTGGCGCATGTTTCTGATTAATTTGGGAATATTTCTCAAAATCTAATAAAGATATTTTTAAATTGAAGTCACACTCGTATAAAACAATAGTCATAGATATCACGAAAAGGTTTAGTTAAAACAATGTTTAATAATAGCCAAGATAATCAGTTTTTTCTTCCTCCTGTAAATATGCGGTATTGCAGACGCGGTTTTGCAGTCTCACCGTCGCGACGTTATACGTTCGGACGAGGTGCAAAATGTTTAAAAAATATATTAATACTGTTTTTGTTGTAGTCATAAGCGGCTCTTTTAGGTGGGGTATTGGATAACAAATGACAAATAACAATTCTCAAACTATACTTTAACAAATATGTTTTTATTGTTTATTTTTTACATTTATCTATCATAATTTAGAAACGTACATAAGACACACGGGAAATATTAATCAATTTTTGTCAAACACGGTTCGTCAAAGAAACTTTGGATGAGAGCCCTTTTTTTTGTAAATAACATGTCGAAATGGTAACATTTGAAAAAAAAAGAATTTTAATTAAATTATTTAGTACCCCACCCAAACGAGCACCTTGTAACTATAATTAAAAAATCGTAATGACGCAATTTGATTGGGCATATTCCAAGAAGTTAAAGCACAAAATAATATCTTTAAAGAGCTCTCTAGCTCCCTTCGCAAGCATTTTTGAATAAGAGAACATTTCATGTGAAGCAGGCAGCGAAAAAGAATGCGAGGTTTTGAAATTTTTGCATTTCGATGATTATCCGATTAAATTATCTTGGAATTATAATTAAAAATTTAGTTGATGAGGTCCTGAAACTTTGACGCAATGAAAGTTTTGTGCTAATAATAGTCAAGACGGAAGTAAACATAATGAAATGTTTGTCGTTTAGAGCTAATTTATTACCAAAAACCAATAAAAAATAACAACAGTTAATCCCCTTTTTATAATTTCTTAAACCATCTTAAAATACGAGCAGTGAATGAAAACCACAAGAAATGTCATTTTTATTAAAAGATAACAACGTTGGCCTCAATACACATACCCGTGAAAAATCACCTTCTATTTTTATATTTTTTCTTGCATCCATTTTACGTATTATGTGACTGGTGAACTTTGTCAATTTTTTCCCCGTTTTTTATTAAAATTAATTCCATATATGGTAAATATCCAGTCAATTTTTGAAATTATTTTGTTTATAATTAAACAAAAAACTCATTTAATCATATTATTTGAGTACAAGGAGAAGAAGTTGCCGTATACAAAAAAAATTAACATTTCGATCGAAAATTTTTAAGTAATAACAATTGTATATTTTGTGAGTGTTTAGCCACAAATTGTGTACCGTAAAAAATGATTTTTAATTTATGATTGCACCTTTTTTGTAATCTATCTTTTCCTCTTTTTTTTTCGTTTATTTTGGCGCGATGAGTATGTTTATTCATGTTAAAATTAGAAAATAGAAAATAAACGATTTTAAGTTTTTATTACTACTATCTGTTTTATTTTACCTTTTCTTACCGACCATAATTTAGTGCAGGGGTCGGCAACCTGCGGTGCGCCCAAGCGCCAATATAATTTTAGGAAAAATCAACGAACTTGAAGCGTGAGCGAAATGTAACAGAAGCATAGTGGGAAACCTATTTTACTTCGCAAGCTTAATTGACGCATAGTATGAAGATATCTTTAATTTTTCCGAAGTAAGATAGCTCAGCCGTGGGAAAGTTTTAAAATTTTAAAAAGATTTTTCGAGTTGACGAGATTAAAATGTTTTTAACAAAAAAATGGAAAAAATATACCAGATTTTTCGAATTTTAAATGGTTAAGCAAGTTAGCTTTTCTTCGGAACATTACATACATACATACATAAAGTCACGCCTTTTTCCCATAGCGGTAGGCAGAGACCACTTCCTTCCACTTGATACGGTTCTTACACACATCTTTTGCTTCCTCTACTTTCATCAGTGCTCTCATACATGCTCGTCGGTTGTTGGTACTCTTGACCTGGCCTTTCTTCAAAACAATGTTAATCTGATCGAGATATGTTCGCCGAGGTCGACCTCTACCGACTTGTCCATTCACACTCGCCTTATAAATTTGTTTCGTTAATCTTCCTTCATCCATTCATTTTATGTGTCCAAATCATCTAAGCATTCCTTTATCTATCTTTGTAACCACATCTTCTTTTACACCACATCGTTTTCTTATCTCACTATTCCTTACTTTATCCAACCGAGTCACTCCGAATATACTTCTCAGACTACTCATCTCCGCAGCATTAGTCCTATTTTCATGCTCCTGCCAAACCCAACATTTACTACCATACATAAGTGTAGAAACCAACACACCTCTATGCACCGCCAGACGGGCCTTTTTTGACACTTTCTGGCTATTTATAAAGCTATGCAGCTATCATAAAAGCATAAAACATTCCAACTTACCTCAATAAATTAAATATAACACTGCAAGCAAACAAGTTAATAAACGACCTATTTACAGAAATCAAAAGTTTCCAGCTTGAAATAAAATTGTTAATTTCTCAACTTGAAAAGAATAAATATTGTCATTTTCCTACTTTGCAATCGTTTTTAACCAAAAACGACAAACAGTGTTCTTCAAATATCAGTAAAAGTACTGGATGAAAATTTTCATCATCGTTTTCAAGATTTTTATGCAAAAAAAATGGGCATATTAATGTTTGAATATCCTTTAAAATTTGATATTTTAAAAGCCCCAGACAATTTACAACTAGAGTTAATTGATTTGCAATCTAACAATGTTTATAAAAATAATTTTGAAGAAAATTTGAAGAAAATTCCACACCTGCAATTTTGAACCAATCAAAATACGTTATTTTGACAGATTACCACGGCAACGGAGGTATTTCAATGGAAATTTTTTTCTCGTGGGATACCAAACAGCGAATTATACTGGAAATTTTTTGACGTTTACAATAACAGACCATTTTTGACATACTGGTTTTTATTTGTTCACATAATATTTAGTTTTGATACATTTTAATTACAAAGCTAAGATGTTTTCTATATTCTTTGGACACCTCCTCTCTTCTTAATGGCGAAAATGCAGAACTTTGAATGTATTTTGATTTAACTCTCATTTCGCATACAAGCGATAGTCATGGTTTTCGTTTTACCTATGGATATATCCATATTGAGTTGTTGACTGATCAGGTAGAACCTAAATAACTGTCTCTATAGGTCATTCTCACTTTCTGCGAATATTACAGCGTCGTCGGCGTAGCAGATCATGCTGATAGCCCTATTGTTCATTCTGTATCCCGAATTCATGGATGTTACTTCTTTTATGATTTTGTCCATCAGGAGGTTGAATGAAAATGGACTAAGGCTATCTCCCTATCTTATTCCTCCTGGAGTGGGGATGCTAAATGTAACATTCTCTCCAGCTTTGATTTGCGTTATGTTAGTAGTATTAAGGTTGTATACCGTTGTTACTATGTTGGCAGTGGCTTCTTTTTTCTTTAGGATTTTTATGACGTCTTTCATGCGGACTCTGTCAAATGCCTTAGTAAGGTCGACGAAGCAAATAAACGCTAGTGTATTGTATTTTATTGCTTTTTTCTTTATTTGTTTGGTAATGAAGGTGGCATCGGTTGTTGATCTATTCTTTTTGAATCCTTGTTGTTCCTCTCTGGTTTTTATTTGCTCCTCTAGTTTGAGCAACCCTGTAAACAACTACATCGTTGAGCATAGTAAAGTTATTCCTTTGTAGTTTTCAGGCTTTGTTTTTTGCCCTTTTTTATAAATGGGAATTGTGATGCTGGTTTGCCAGTCCTTCGGGATTTCCGAAGTGATCAAGATTTTGTTAAATAGTGTTGTTAGTCTTGCTGCAAGCCCTGGACTGCCGTATTTTAGAAGCTCGTTTGGTATATCGTCTGTACCTGGAGCTTTTCTGTTCTTTAGTTTTTTTAATCCTGCCCTTGTTTCCATCTAGGTAACTGTTGCGCTAGCTGCTTTATGGTATCCTTCTGCCACCTGTGTGTCCTCAGCATCAAATACATTCAACAAATTTTTTTAATAAAAAACACTTAAAAAAACAGTACAATATATTTTAATGTTAACATGTGTTATTCTTACGCAGAGCCATGTTAATCTACTCTGTATCTTTCCAATTTTGGCATAAAAAAAACCATAAATCATAATAATTATTATTATTGTTAAATTTGACAAATCAATTAAATAAAATAGATTCACGTTCAGATTGAAAATGCGTGGTTGCTACCAAACTTTACACGGTCGTTCTAAAGATTGGCTGAAAATTTCAACAAAATCGGTTCAGCCGTTGGCTATAGAAAAAAAATTAAAAATGCGGGGACGTATTAGAAAAGACCCAAAAGGTAAACTGAATTGTTTAGATAGACAACGCGAACTGAACTGAAAATGAGATAAAAATCGATTACATCGCGTAGTTCCTATGTGACGTACAATAGTTTAAATCTTCTTCTTACAGTGTCTTACTTTCTCAAGCGTTGACGACTCCCATATTGACTACTTCCTTGTAACTATCTGTATCTTGAGCTGCGTGGAGAAGTTCCTCAGCATTGTCCTGTCCATTGTCGGAGATTTCGAAGCCAGGAAAGCTTTTTGCGGCCTATCCATTTTCCCCTCGATCTTGCCATTCAGAATAAGCCGAAGCAGACTATAACGTGGTCCACGCATCACATGTCCCAAGTATTCCAGTTTGCGGCGCTTGATGGTAGTTAAGAGCTCTCTATCGTGCCCTATTCTGATGAGTATATTCTCGTTGGTAGTTCGGCTTGTCCACGGAATTTTGAGCATCCTTCTGTACAGCCACATCTCGAATGCACCAATGAGGTCGATAATTTTTTGGTGAAGTGTCCATGTTTCGCAAGAGTACAACAGAATATACCATATATAACACTTGGTAAACCTTTCCCGCAGATAAATGTTAAGTTGCTTGGCACAGAGTAGCGGCTTGAGATTCAGAAATGCTCTTCCAGCTATTTCTATTCTAGCCTTGATTTCTTCGTCTGGATCCATCGACTGATTGATCCAGCTTCCAAGATATTTAAAGTGCTGAACTCTTTCTATATTCTCGCCATCAAGCGTTATTCTTTCCGGGCGAACATTGATTTTACTAACAACCATAAATTTAGTTTTTGTCACATTGATTTTCAGTCCCCATCTATTACTTTCTTTGTTTATCTCGTCTAACATACATTGTAATTCTTTCAATGATTCAGCTAGGAGCACAGTATCATCTGCGTATTGAATGTTACTAATGGTTTCGCCTCCAATCTTCATTCCTTCACCAGATTGTGTTGTCCGTGTAGAGGTTGAAAAGTGTAGGAAACAAAATTCAACCCTGTCTCACACCTCTTTTTATAGGTATCTGAGTGGTCTCCTCTCCATCTAGTGTTACCGTGGCAGATTGATTCCAGTAGAGAGAAAATAACAAACGTATACCATTATTATCGAGGGGTATATTCTGCAGTTTGCATGAGTTTGTTATGCTTTACGCGATCAAAAGCCTTTTCGTAGTCGACAAAACATAGGTACACCGGCTTTCTTACCTCCATGCAAAATAGCGCTTCTCTGGTACCTAAAACCGCCTCGAAAGCCGTATTGTTCTTCGCTCATGCTTTCTTCGCATTTGTTGTGTATAAGGTTTTGGACAACACGAAGTAAAACTTCTAGAGTGTGGCTCATGAAACTTATACAGATACAAATACAGAAAGGTAATCTGGCTTTTTCGAGCAAAAATAGAAACTGTGACGAAAGAACTCTGTCAAAGTAGCTAAAGAAAGTGAAATTTTGTCGTTGGTATAAAAAGTATCGTAAAAAAATACATCGAATTAATATTAACAAACTAAAAAAATGTTTTTCATACTTTGGAAACATTCTTTAATTAATATAATTTAATAGCGGAGAAACGTGGTTACAACAAAATAAATATTAAATTGGTCACGTCGTTAATTAACACGTTGAATTGTGTAGGTGTTACATTCACCGTCTTTAATTATTGAAAGTTAACAGCTTCAATAATTTCGAATCAAATGACGTAATCATGTAAAGGTAATAGGACAGGATCACATTTCTAAACTGTAATTTTCTTTTCGAGAGAATAGGGTGGTAATTTAGAAATTTACCAAAGGTTGTGCCCTCCGAACAAAAACATTAAAAAAAAATTTGGCAGTTGTAGAGATTGCAGATAGAAGTGAAAACAATATTTTTTCGTAAATTTCTAATAATAAAATCGAATGATATAAAATTATAGATAATCATTTTGCAAAAAATAACAAAGCACATATTTTATTTTTTCATCATTTCATCATTTTAAACTAAAGATTTTAATGATAGGTATAATGTAATAAACTATGATTTTGCATTTATAACCATATTTTAAACTTCAACACATTAATCTTGAATTATTATTAGATTTTAAAAAAATTTTAATTTTAAAATACACGATAAAATTTGATTGAACAACTAGAAATATGTTTTATCAGGGTAGTAAGAAAACGTTCAAGCCACTGTGATTTAAAATAATTTTTTGTTATTTATTTTTTATCTTCAAAATATTATTATTATTTTTACTGAAAATAGTCGCAAAAAGGGTAGACCTATCGTGTGGGCCGAGGAGGGCCCGCTCTGCGACTATTAGAAGGGGAAGGGATTATAGAAAGAAGATGATTGTGGACTCGCTTTTTGAAAATTTGCAGGTCATAGTTCTCTGGGAAAAATGATTTTGGAAGCTTATTTCATTCCGTAGCAGCCCTGTAAAAAAAGGATTCTTGATGGAGATTGGTCCTTGTAGTGTCAATCTTGTAAGTAAATGGGTGAGACTGATCAGCGTGCGGAGTTCTTCGGCCTAATGTGGCCAGTGGTGGTACAAGAGTTTTTATTTCTCTGGAGCATCTGCCTTGGAAATATCTGTAGATAGATTTAGATTGTAATTAAAAATGTATATTAATGATTATTTTAGCATTTTAGTTATTAAATGTTAAATATACTTTATTTCGCCATCAACAATTAGTAAAAATCTTTGACATGCATTAACATTTGACATAAAACATCTGAAATGATAAAATTGTTAAAAAAATATATAAAACGTTTATAAAGATTTCATAATTCTAAATACTAATAATTGCTACTTTACAAGTACCTCATAAGGAAAACAAGAAGTACTTTCCTCGCTGGAAAAGAAAAACATATGGGGAAACACTCAAAAGGGATAATTTAACGTTAAAAACAAAAAAAAGGTTATTTTTTACTAGTTTATTTATTTATTCTTGATTACGACTTCGAAATGCAGTTTGAATTGGTCATAAACAACCACCAAATTTGCACAGAGAACGGACCTTAACTAGAAAGGGATGCATCATTGTGGCACACTGCTGAATCCAAGATGGATGAAAAGGCTAGAGTGGGCGTTACAGGGCCGAATTTCAGTTTCTCAAAATCACTTGGACAATGCCAGATAGAATGGGATAGAAGTGACTTAAAATTGAAGAAGAAAAAGCAAAAAGTTCACCCGAATACACCGCTACCATACTCATGCAGAAGAGATTAAGTGGTAATTACCCAAGCACGGATAGGATGCAACAATCTGACCAATCTACTTATGCTGAGTGAAGATCAACAGCCTATATGCTAACACTGTAATAGAAGACTTACTATCAAACACATACTTACACAATGCTTAGAATATCAGGCAATCAAACAAAGAATGGGAGTTACGAAAACCTTGCAAGCATGCCTGGAAAATAAAATGAATTATGTCTCGAACACTTATTTTTCTCAAAGAGACTGAAATTTACAAAAAATATAAATAAAAAAAAAAAAGGAAATGGACCACAATAAAGATTACATTGATACAGAAAGTGCATAAACTAAAATAAAAAATAAATAAAATGGAATGGAATGGTTTGCGTAACTAAAACAAAAAAAAACACAATTTGACTGAATACACTATGATAAAAAATCGGAACAGATTTTACGATGTTTTTAGAATTGAGACTAATTTAAATAAATCGACTCCAAATTTATGATTTTTTTTGCGGCGTTCGCAGTGTTGCAAAGTACATAAAAATGTCCATTGCCTTTACCTACCCCAACTGAGAACAATCGGTATTACTTTTTTATATTACCCTTGTATTTATTCAATATGGACGTTGACATTAATTGTTCTTGCGTTAATAAGAATGTCCATTTCATAACTCTCCGATGAATAATTTTTTTGCTAGACATGACATTTTTTATTAATGGATTTGATTCTACTTTAGATAAGATTAAGCTTCAAGAGTAATTTATTATTTAAAGCACTGTTTTAACGTTTTCGTGATGCTTGCTTACTTCTTTTTAATTGTATATTATTCTATTCATTATTTTTTATATTCATTGCAGCATTGTAACAAAATTTTATCTGCTTGTTATTAATTTAGAATGCAAAAAAACTTCATTGTTTTATTTTTATTGATAAACATGTCGGAGATAAAGTTTTTATAAACTTATATTAAAAAAATTATCAGTAGTTATATCCCTAGGACATTGATAATAGACGAGATAATTTTATGACAGTCGAAAGCTTGAGAAATTTGTCATAAAATTCAGAATCAAAAATAACTTAAAAACGTGTTATTTGAACAAGAAACTTACAAAAAGAATTAGAAACATTTGAAACTGTGAATAAGCTATTTGTTGTAAATATTAATCGTACAATTTTTACAATTTGACACGAAGAAGCTATTCCTGGTTTTGTTATTATTTTTAAATCATAAATATAATAACTATTTCTTAGACCAAACTGACTGGACGTCGAGTGGTTGTCAGTAGTAATATCCATTTGACATTGATAATAGACGAGCTGTTACCAAGCAACGAGCTTGAGAAATTTGTCTTAAAACTATGTGGCATTTGTCAATGTCCGAGGGATATTCGGCAGAAATTTTTTTGACAAAAAACGAAACATTTATTTATTTATTAAAAGTACTAGTGAAAGTACAATTATTAAAATTTAACTTAACATTACATTCGTTGCTGTTCTCTACTATAGAAGATCTATTACCACGCATAATACTTATTTATGATCTTGTTGTGGTGTTCATGATCGAGATTTAAGTATGGTTTTATAAAAATTTTATTGCTATGACCACTAATTTTCAGCAATTGTTGTTCAATAGAGAGAGCTATGAACAACTGCAGAATAGACTGACAAAGAAATAAATATTAATGGAAGAAAACTGAGCCATCTGCAGTATGCTGACGACATAATTATTATCGTTTCGAAGAATTGCATACCATGATTACTTAACTATTGAGAGCTTCGGAAGAAGTAGGTCTCAAGATGAATCTGGAGAAAACAAAGATAATGACGAATACACAGAACTTCAGACAGATAACACTAAATGAGAAAAATTTGGAAACAGTAAGCGAATACATATACCTAGGACAAATAATGTAAGTATATGAGGAAAATCAAACTGCGGTTATTACAAGACGAATAAGGCTGTCTTGGGCAGGTTTTGGAAAGCTGAGCTGGATACTGAAAAGTAGAAAAATACAACAATATCTGAAAACAAGAGTTTATGATCAATGTATCCTTCCTATACTCACTTGTGGCTCACATACTTGGACTCTTACTAAGGCTAGTATGGATAAAATTACAAAGACACAAAGAGCGATGAAAAGATTAATGTTGCGATGAAAACTTAGGGATAAAAAAAACAAACGAATGGATTAGAAGTAAAACAAAAGTGAAAGACGCAGGAGAACATGCCGCCTGACTAAAATGGAGTTTCGCAGGACATAATGCCCGTCTGAAAGACAAAATATGGAATAATGAAATACAGCAATGGAGACCGTTGCTAGGTAGAAGACATGAAGGAAGGAAACAAATGAGATAGGGAGATGACATAAAAAAGATTGGCGGACTTCACTGGAAGCAAATGGCGCAAAATAGACGACAGTGGATTGAAATGGGGGAGGCCTACAACCAAAGTTGGATCACTTGAGGCTAAAGAAGAAGAAGAAGTTTCGCATTGAAATTTATGGCAGTCTCTTCGAGATTAACCCGTCAAGCTCAGTCTTCACACCCCTTCGTGGTCACTTTGGAGACCTGCAGAACATCACTTTCCAAAGACTCATTCATCCAACGAATTGCGAGGCCTTGGAACTCATTGCCTAGGGAGGTGTTCCCCGAGGCATACAACCTCCAGAAATTTAAGAAGAACACCAACTCCTACCTTCTTTCCCTTGGTTCCCACGATGTTCTCTGAACATTACAGGATATCCCTTTTCGTGGGAACCAGGACATAAAAAAAAAAAAAAAAAAATTTGGAATAAAGTTTTCACACTCAATCAATCGTGTTGTCATAGTGATTGATAATTGCACTGAATGCAATTATCAGTAGTAATAACCCAAGGACATTGATAATTGTCGAAACAATTTTATAACAGATTTCGAAAGCTTGTTGCTTGGAAACAGACCGACGCCGTAGGCGGAGGTCTGTTGCCTATAAGCAACAAGCTTGAGATAGATATTATAAAATTTTTGAGCATTCATCAATGTTCGAGGGTTATTCGGATAGAAATTTTTTTGCAGATTATGGAAATAAATACAGAGCAGAAACAATTTATTTGAATGTACAATTATCAAAAGTAGAATTAGAAAAATTGAATGATGAACCAGATGTATTAGTTTCTATAATAGATGAAGATGTATTTCCACTTTTTATTGTGAACAGTATTCTTCGGTATATTCGATGCTATAATTTCATCAATATTATCTTGAGTATCACAACCAAATCGTGACATATTGAAATATTTGAATTGTCAAAATCGAATTGAAAGGAAATGTAGGTATGTATCCATAGCAACATGACATGATTTAGTGAAAAGTACCCATGGGCTCTTTTCAGTATAATTTCGTTTTGATTGGTTGTGTTCGATCAGATGACCACAAATTGACTGATTTTATTGGATATCAACTGGAGCAAAAAAAATTCAGTGTAATGTTGACATGATTGGGTGAAATTGTTTCATAGGACAAAAAATGACAAAATTTGAATGGTTTTTAGATCTGTCAAAAAATGTTTACACTGATAAAATCAGAGAAGAGAAGTTTGTCAGTGTGACTCTTAATAAAGGAAAATTGTTGGACACTAAAATTGAAATCCCATCTTTTGGACAGTGGTCAACTGGACTTTTTACGGTCGCATCACAATCATTACATAACAAATTAAAATAAATGAATAGTGAATTTGATATAATTAGAATATTTTTTTAAGTAGGATACTTTATTTGAGATAGAAATTGAAATGTTAGATTTTGATCAACGTTCTAAACGATATAAGAGATTTAATCTCTTCCGAAAAAAACTTGTTTTGTTTCGAAAAGAAATTTAGTAACGTATAAACATAAGATATACAATCTTGGTTTATTTTTAAAAGATTTACTTTTACGACTTTAATCACAGTTCGTTAAAAAATAAGCAGTAAAATATCCATTTGGATTTGGATTGATACGTCAATCGACCATATAAAAATGCCTAATAAACATAAATTAACTGCTAATTTTATTGTTTAACGTTGTTGAGAAATACGGATATCTTTTAACTATTAGGTGTTATTGGAATGGGAATAACTAAAATTATAGAAATACAAGGAGTTATTAATGATAAGAAGTTTGTACGTAGCACTAAGGTACTACCTTTTGAGTTCTGGGCTAATAAAAATAGTAGTTTATTCTCGATAGTGGGCATCCCAAAAATATTAATTGTCAAAAAACCACAGGAATAAAAGTGGTGTGTTGCTGGACGCTTCCATACTAAACAGTAGAATAATCATAAATATTACGAATAAATATAGACCTGGTCCTTTTTTAATGTAAGCAAATTGCTTGTTTTTCTTCGTATCCTCTACCGTTCAATTGTTAGAGAGGTTGTCATTCCATTTATTGCGGGGTCTTCCAACGCTTCGGCGCCCTAAGGGCGACTTGTTTAGTTATTTTGACCATTCTGTCGTCATTCATTCGATCTATGTGTTCGTTCCACTCTTTCTTTCTTTCCAGTATTCATTCATTTATATTGTCTATTTTAAATGTTCTTCCAATGTCCTCGCTTCTCTCCCTGTTAAAAAGTGTTTTTCCAGCGATCCTGCGCACTATTTTAATTTCGGTGGTTTCTAATATTCTCTTTGTGTTCGATGTATCTGGTCTAGTTTTCGCTGTGTATGTTAATATAGGTCGGATGACCGCCTTGTAGATTCGAAATTTGGTCTTGATTTCGATATATTTGTTTCGGAGGATTGTATCGTTCAGGTAAGCTGAGGTTCGTGCTGCTTTTGCCGCTTGGTTTCTCACCTCCGCCTCGATGTCTCCGTATCCTGATATTTCTATGCTTAGGTATTTAAATTTCATCTTCTTCTTTTTCTTCGGTTAGTGCTACAACTCAGGGTGGGTGAATATTTATACGAATATGTTTTAGAAGCTGATACATCCCATGAATTTATTTTTATATCTGACTCTCTTAGAGGGCACTAGTTACACGGTTCGTACCAAGTAGTATTGAGCATAACTTTTCTAAGCTTGGATGTATAAATCAAAATTTCAGGTGGACCTAACCTTCATTCAAGGTAAAGGGCGTTGAAGAAAAAAATGTATACAAATTTATTACGAGTTTGCCGAAACTATTGGAAACATTGTTATGAAATTTTATACGAATATGTTTTGGAAGCTGATACATCCCATGAATTTGTTTTTAAATTTGACTCTCCATAGAGAACATAACTTTTTTAAGGTTAGATTTATTGATCAAAATTTCTGGTGAACTTAAACATCTTTCAATTTTATATCAAAAAGGTACTATTGGTAAAACTTGATACTGTGTACAGTTTACAGAATATTCTGATTTGAAAATTATGAAGTAATAATCATTTTTTTTTCTTCAACGCCTTTTATCTTGAATACGGATGGCGTTACGAAAATTTTGTACTAAGCAAACCCCATTTATTTTTCAGTTTTCTACCTATCCTAGAAACGGAGTCACCTTTTTTTTTGAAACGCCCTGCATACGAGAAAAGTCTGACTTTTCAAAGGCATATCGTTAGATCTCGTTTAAATTAAAAATTCGTTAAAACAAATTAAACCAGTTAGAAATAGGACCTTATTGGTTGGTACGGCAGTACAGTACAGTAGGATGTTTCGTACTCGAGTGTCGGATTGTAATTCGAAATTTTAGAAGATACTTTTACAAAGGATCCCTATAATGTTGAACATAATACTAATTAATTTGCCAATTGAACCGTACGGCGAGTGTATGCGATAAGATACGTTGACAGGAGCATAATTGAAGTAAATCGTTGAACGATTAGAATTTGCACACGAGTTTATCGGGAATGAATGACAAGACCTCCCCGGTGACCGTTTTCGTGCTCTTATATCTCAGGTGTTTCTTGTCCATTTGTTTGTCTACTCATATTTTCTGGTAATATTACACCTTAATCGAATCGTTTCGTAATCCGTGAGAAAATTATTCATGTGTGATGTATTTTAAGGCGGGAAACCGGCGTATTGTGATTCATGGGTTAAAAATTTATCGGACAATAATTGTTGGCACGGTGGCTATTGATTCTTTATTTATTTATATATTTATTTATTTACACTGTTCTACAGAAAAAAAGATTTCCAATTACAGAACAGGAACAAAGTAAACATTTGCACAATAGTACTAACAATAAAAAAGCTTAAGAGTAATACACAATTTACAAAATCAGACTAACATTAGTAGAAAGCTTAAGACTAACACAACATTATACTGCTGATAATAATAGCTCTTAATTTGCCTCACATTACAATATAATATATCAAGCTGGTCACTTATAAGGTTATAGTTGCTACACATAGTATGAACAGGAGAGTTTTTAAGTATATTTGTTCGTGGTGTGGTAGTGTAGAATGAGTTGGTGTATCGAGATGCCTGACGGGGAATTTTAAAGTTTATCTGATGTAGTAAGCATTGACATTTAATTTCATTGTTAATTATTTTGTGTAGCATAATGACACTAGAACATTCTCGTCTTCTATCCAGAGTGAAAAAGCTATGTCTTGACAGTAAACTCTCGTGTGCCGTGCCAATTAGTGGATAAGTCCTATCTACTTTAAAACTTAGGTATTTGAGAAAGGTCTTTGGATTGCCTCCGGTTTATAAATATGCACTTGATAATATGGGTTTCAGATAACCAATGCATATTCTAGCTTAGATCTCACAAAAGCATAGTAGAGAGTTTTAAGTGTTAAATGGTTAAAGTCGCGGCCTACTCTAATTATAAATCCATACATACGGTTTGCTGACGTAGTTATGTTGTCTATGTGGTTTTGGAAAGATAGCTCTCGGTCGAAAGTAACTCCAAGATCCTTAAAATTACATGGTCTGCCTAGAGAATAATTGTCTATCTTATAGTCAAGTATAATTGGATCAGATCTCAATGTATATGACATTACGCAACATTTGGTAGGATTTAACGCTAAATTATTACGACTGCACCATTGGCTTATTTGATTAAGATTTTTCGATAGTTTCTCACATTCAGTCATATTAATGATAGGAGAGAAAAATTTTAGATCATCAGCATACAGTAAAAAATTAAGCTTAATTATGTCACCAATGTCATTGATAAAAATATTAAACAGTAGTGGACCGAGGTTAGATCCTTGCGGTACACCTGATTTGGCGAAGTATTTGTTAGACCTAAATCCATTTAACTGCACATACTGTGTGCGGTCGGACAGATATGATTTGAATAAGTAGGTTACTCGATAAGCCGAAATTCGAGAGTTTTTGCAGCATTAGATTCTTGATTCTTCTAGATTCTTGTTTAAAAGTGCTTCAAATGTTACTTTATTTAATTATTATAAAGTGCGTGTCATCGCGAGCTTAAACTATCTGTATATTTAAAAGGACTCATATGATATTTATGAAAACTTTTGAATACACATCACAAATAATGGCAAATTTAAACGAAGCATGTATTAGGGCCAGACCGTAAGTGGACAGCAGCTTTGTTATTTTAAACGAAACACCCCGTATATCATTTCATTTTTGTTAGTCTTTTTGTTTAAAAGATTATATACCTTACAAATGTGACAAAAGTGATCTGGACGAAACCCAGTTTGGTTTACAAAACGCTCTTGGTACCCGGGAAGCAATGTTTGCCTTAAATATACTTCTTCAAAAGTGTCGCGATCAACGTGAAGACATTTTCGTATGCTTTATAGACTATGAGAAAGCATTCGACAGGGACAACATGAAAAACTTATAGATATATTGAGGAGTACTGGAGTTGATGACAGAGACATACGCATTATTAAAAACCTGTATTGGCGACAAAAAGCAGTGGTTCGGGTCAATGGAAAACTAAGCGACGAATGCCAGATTCGGCGTGGAGTGAGACAGGGATGTATACTGTCTCCACTGTTGTTCAACCTATATTCTGACAAAATATTTAAACAGGCGTTGCATAACCAGGATTGCAGAGTTAAGATTAACGGCGAACTGAACCATTCGCTATGCCGATGACACCGCAATCTTATGTGATGATCTCCAGGACCTTCAACGTCCTTTAGACTTGGTCAACGTGATGGGATAAAAAATGGGTCTAAACATAAATGCCACTAAAACTAAGTTTATGGTTTTCAGCCGTCAGCCGTATAATGATCTTCTTCTTATAGTGCATCTCCTATCGGAGGTTTGCTATCATCACAGCTATACGAACCTTATTGACTGCAGCTCGGAATAGTTTAACATTGCCACAATTAAACCAGTCCCTTCGGTTTTCAAGCCAAGACACACGGCGTCTTCCAATATTCCTTGATATCTCGATTGGTGAACAATTTTTTCATGTTCGTAAATGTTGACCTGGCTATCTTTATTCTCGTTCTTATTTCTCTTGTTTGGTCACCCGATAGTTTTATCCAGGCTCCCAGGTATTTGTATGACTGCACATTCTCTATTAAGATGTCTGCTACACGTTTATATGGTTGTGATTTTGGGGGAACTTTGTAACTACCATTAATTTGGTTTTGTTAATATTTATCTCTAGACCGTAATCGTTTCATAGCATATTTTGTGGTTCGTTAGCTATTTTCAAAAATCGGTTAAAGAGAGTTTAAGTTGTGATATTTTTATTTTAATGTTAGCGATTTTATTTGTTAAATTTTATCTTAATTTAGAATATAAATTGCTAAAAAAAAAAACGAAAGCAAGGTCAAAAGTGCCAGTAACCGACAAGCATGTATAGAAGCGCTAATGAAAGTAGAAGAAGTAAAAGACGTGTCTAAGAACCGTAGCAAGTAGTAAGAAGTGGTCTCTGACTTCCCTACGGGAAAAAGGCGTGAAATATATGTATGTACCTAATATATATATATATATATATATATATATATATATATATATATATATATATATATATATATATATATATATATATATATAGCCCTTGCCTCCAGTTGTCCTTGTCCTGCCAGTCTCCGTCCTGCAGGTTTCTTAATTCCATCGCCTCATCCACTTCGTCTCTCCATGATCGCCTTGGTCGACCTCTCTTTCGTCTGCCTAATGAACTCCACTCAGTTACCCGGTGTATCCAGCGATCCTCCGGAGTTCTTCTAACATGTCCGTACCACGTTAGTTTCTTTTCCTCTATGTGTTCTAGTATGTCTTTTTTTACCTCCATTCTTCTCCTGATCTCCTCATTTCTTATTCGATCTAATCTGTTCACTCCACAACTCCTTCTCCAAAGGTCCATTTCTGTGGCTACAATCTTCCCTTTGTTTTTTTTGTTGATCACCCACATTTCAGCTCCATAAGTCATTATGCTGCGAACTATTGAATTGAATATTCTCGTTTTATTAGTCTTGGTTATGTGGCGGTTCCATAATATTGGGTTTAATTGATTAATACATGCCCTAGTTTGACCTAGTCTATTTTTTATTTCTTCCTCTGTTGTTCCACTTTTTGATATTATAAACCCTAGGTACTTAAATTTGTCTGTTCCTGAGATCTGTCGGTTATCATCTATTTCTAGGTGATATATCCTGTCTTGTGCCGTTGAAATATATTGGGTCTTTTCGAGGTTGATTTCCACTCCATTTTTTCAATATTCCTCCTCTAGTTTCCGCATCATAAAACCTAAATCCTCCTCATCTTGAGCTATGATTACTTGATCATCGGCAAAGCTTAGAGTATACAGATGATCATTTCTAATTGGTATTCCCATTCCTGCACATTTTCTCTTCCATGGTCTTAGTGTCTGTTGTAGAAATATTTTGAATAGTGTGGGTGATGTTGAGCATCCTTGGAGGAGACCCTTAGTTACCTAATAAAACAGTAAATATTTCGTAGCAGCAATCTCAATATCGAGTCTTGATTGTACCTTCACCCCGTTGTGCACTGTATTGGAAGTTGACAGGATCGGCTATGATGTAGTACCAATATTTTAAAACTGTACATTTATGAATTTAGGGCCTTAATAATTATGATATATCCAGAGAATAGTGAATTAAAAAAATTGTACTTTTTCTAGATAAAAATAATTTGGCTTTTATTAATTTAAAATAAGAAAGGTGTTCGGTTTCACTAAATAGATTTTAATTGGAGCTTGTCAATGTTTACCCCACTTTAAATTCTTTTGAATGCGTCATTGTCGACCAACTCACCCTAATTTTATGATTAGTAGTTAAGCATTCCAACATTGCTACCTGATGTCAATAATTTTTATTCAAATATTCCGACAAACCGTTACAAGGGCTGATAAAAATATTTAGGGTTATATTTAACAAACCAATTGTAATCATTAAAGTAAAAAATTTTATCTACACCTGTCTTAATTATTTTGATATCAAATCTTTTTATGTTTTTCTTAATAAAAAAATACTTAATTTTTCTTCACTAAAAACTATTTTTAACCCTTTTAATGATGTGCCGTTAAGGAAAGAAAATACATTTAGAATACCGGAATTGTAAGGAGGGATGTTGGCCCATTATATCTTATTTACAGTTTCGCAGACGATAGCACACTTGTCTCAACTTTCACATCCTATCGATCACTTTCGGTAAATGATACAAATAGACTAAGGCAGGAACAGGTTGATTCCATCAATAGAGATCTTAAAGCAATCGTCGAGTGGGGAACACACAATCTTGTTCAGTTCAACGCCCAAAAAACAAAAAGTGCCACGTTTTCCGAGAAAGTGAATTCCTTAAATCATCCCATCACAATGTCCGGAAATACCCTTGAACCAAGTCCCTCCATCTCGATTTTGGGAGTCCAATAATATGTCTTGGCATGACCATGCCACACATCGCAAAGTCGGCAAGCCAGAGGCTAGGTTTTCTGTGGAAAGCCAAAAAGTTTTTTACTCCTGATCAACTGTTGACGACGTACAAGGCTCAAATTCGACCTCTACTGGAGTATTGCTCGCATATTTGGGTTTCATCACCAAGGCATTCTCTTCGTCCTCTAGATTCCATTCAGAAAAGAGCCATTCGCTTGATAAACAGCTCAACTGTCAGAGATACCCTTCACCCTCTAGAACATAGAAGAAGAGTTGCAGACCAGTCATTGCTCTACAGATATTTCCATGGCAGATGCTCCAGAGAAATAAAAACTCTTGTACCACCATTAGCCACATTCGGCCGAAGAACTCGGCACGCTGATCAGTCTCACACATTTACTCTCAAGCTTGACACTACAAGGACCAATCTTCATCAAGAATCCTTCTTTTACAGGGCTGCTACGGAATGGAATAAGCTTCCAAAATCATTTTTTCCAGAGAACTATGACCTGCAACTTTTCAAAAAGCTTGTCCACAATCATTTCCTCTCTATAATCCCTTTCCCCTCTAATAGTCGCAGTGCGGGCCGTTCGCGGCCCACACGATAGGTCTACCCTTTTTGCGACTATTTTCATAAAAAAAAAAATTATATTTATAGCGAGTATTTGCAGCTTATTGCCGCTACTCGCATCTCAAACACCATCTATCCTTATTATTCAAATGGCCTTGTAGCATTCCTTTCCTTACCATTTCCATATCTATGTCCTTAATCCATTTTTTCCTTGGTTTTTTTTTATTTTTTTCTGCTGGTGTCCAATTCCAAACCTTCAGTGGTATTCTCTCTCGGCTCATTTTTCGTAGATGTCCGTACTATTTTAATTGTTTTTTATTTATTGTTTTTTTAATGGTATCATTTGCTGTCATTATTTTTCAATTCTTTCATTTCTAATATGATCCCGTAGGATTAGACCACAGCATATCCTCCAGTAAGTCATTTCTGCCGATCACAGTTTCTGGGACGTATTTTTGTCTTTGACCCAGACTTCTGACCCATACGTCATTACTGGTTCTATCATGGTTTTTTTTTGTTTTTGTTTTAATTGTCAAATTCTTATTCCACAAGATTGGATGTAGCGCTTTAGTCATGTTTCTTCCTCTACCTACTTTTTTCAGTATGTCTTCATCGTCCTTCCTGTCTTCGCTTATAGTAACTCCAAGGTATTCATACTGGTTGACGTTTTTTATTATTCCACTCTCTAGTTCTATATCTTGCCTATATAATTTTATGTCATTGTACCTAATCCAGTACTTTCGTACCTTGTACAAGTTTTTACAAGTTCTGTACTGGGTGGGAGCAATATAGTTCTGGGTCGCCGGTTGGCTGCCCAAAAATTTCCTGTCTTTTGCGGTCCAGTGCCACGCAGTATCACAGAATGTGTTTTACTGTTTCCGGATCCTTGCTGCACAGTATGCAGGTCAGATCTTATACTAAATACAAATATACTAAATTGGTCAGCAGCTTTTAGCAGCTTTAGGGAGAGAAAAGTTACCTTGAAGTCTATTAAAACAAAACCCTTCACAGGAACGGATCATATCCCTGCATTTATTGTTAGAGACTGTGCTTCAGTATTAGCTTACTCATTAACAATCCTAATTAATATTTGCATTCGTTCACATACGATACATTCTATGTGGAAGTGCTCTAGGGTATGTCCGATCTTTCAAAAAGGAACGCGAACTGATAAAAAATTACGGACCGATTTTAATTATATGCAATTTTTGCAAGGTATTTGAAATATTGGTACAAAGAGTTCTGTATCAACACGTCAGCAATTCTATTTTAGACCAGCAGCACGGTTTCGTAAAAGGTCGATCAACAACAACAAATCTCACCGTTATTACACAATACATAGGGGAAAATATAGATGACAAAATTCAGATATAGTACTTAAAATTCCAGTCCAGTAAATTATGTTTGAAAAGGACATAAATGATTACATTGTACAAGCTGTACATTGTAATACTGCATAAAAAACCAATAAAATCTACCGAAATATTTTTTTTTCTAGGTGGATGATTTAACATTTAAAACAAATATAAATATTTGTGCCCATTTCAATATTGTTTATTCCTTTTTTATTTTGCTTTGTGTAATTAGTATAAAAATATAAATGTATCGCCATGAATAATGAATATCTCAACGTTATTCATTTGTCTTTGATGTAAATATCGTAATTATTAACAACATTTTCATTAAAATGGATTATGATGGAAAAAAAAAATAATTAAATGTAGATATAATAAATAGACTATTGAATTTTATTATGGCTCATTAAGAATTGCTAGGGAATAATTTAATATTTAAAAATATTTTTATTAACTTTAAAATGAATATGATCGTGAAAGTAGCACTACAAAAAAAAAACAATTTGCTATTTTTAACGCTGTTTACTTAAAATGTTATATTAAAACAGAACGTATCGCTTAAATTTCTTATTTGTTTAAATTTTGTTTTTAATAAATAATAATGACATCTATACCTGTACAAAAATCAATGTAAGTATGTTTGTCTCCTATGGACTCTGCCACGTCTTATTCGTTCTCTATAGAGTACTCTGCCAGCGGTCTCTCTACTGGCAAATTATGCCCGAGCTCAGCCGTAGAGGGTAGAAGAAAAAAAATATAAAAGTGAGCCGCGCCACCGACTTAGACGGTTCAAGCCGGAAACCTCTAGGTCTTATAGGCACTAGCAGAGCCACACGATAAACAACTGAGATTATGGTGAACCAAATAAATGAAATTATTGCTAAAATATATTGAATACTTTACTCCTACAATAAATCAAAGTACACAGCTCAATAACAAAATTATAACAAATATAATCAAAATCAACAGCTAACAATAAATCAAAGTACTCAGTTCAATAATAAACTTATAACAAATATAGTCAAAATCAACAGCCAACAATAAATCAAAGTACTCAGTTCAATAATAAACTTATAACAAATATAATCAAAATCAACAGCTAACAATAAATCAAAAATTCAAAATTTACAACTTTATAAAACAACCAAAATAAAAGTAAGAGTAACAGACCTTACCAAGTTACCAAAAAAAACGTATATAAGTCAACTTCTTAATAACACTAAATCAAACCTTCACACAAGGCTGCTAATTTACTCATGTTTTTACTATTTACATAAAGATTTACACTGTTAAAACAATCGAGCTTATTTAAAAATATTTTTTTTTACAATGGCTGTCCTTCAAAATATCAATATTGTAGGATATTCACAAATAAGTATGAAGAAAACATTTTTACTTGGACACAAAGAACTATTGAGAAGATTACTTTAATCAAAGTTCAGCCTTGGCATATTATCCAATGCAATAAATAGTTTTCAACAATGTACCATATTAATAAATTAAAACAAAACTTAATCGTGGTGTCAAAAATAAGTCACGTCGTGAAATATTCACAAATAACTCACTTGTAACCTTTGGGTAAACGTATATTGTAGATCAAATATAAAAAAAAATAGAATAACTTTAATCTTGTATACCTTAATACGGAGTTCCTGCTAAAAACACCAAGCAAGTCTTTATAACACTGCAATTTATCGTCGATATGGATGATACGTATGCACTACTCCTGTGGCCGGTATGGTTATGGAACGGCACCTGCTAATTAACAATGGCTTCCCTCAAATAAATCCCGCATGCGGTTATTTTAACTCGACACCAAAATCCAAAATATCAACAACGAAGGTAAGATAGAATGGTCAAGTTAAAAATTAAATGGTTTTTCTTCAAAATCCAATTAAGATGGCCCAAATACAGCCAGATATGAAAGAAAAACCGTAAAGGTTCTGCACACTTGCCAATATCACACCGTCCCAAAAATTCTCACCACACGACTCCCAAGACTGCCACCAAACGACTAGAATCCCAAGCCGGATATTAAGAAATGACACGAAACCGACGTCACCCAACAATATTCGCAAGTCCATGCTCCACACCAAGAATCGCGCTTGTCCGTGTTGATAGCCAGCCCCATCCACACAGAAATGCAAACCAAACAATAATATAACCGACAACACACAACAATCGAAGCCAAAAACCAAAGCAAAATCTAAAACACCCCACTCCATCTCCAGCGATCAACAAAAATTCCACAGCTATTAACAATCGAATCCTTTCACAACAAGGTATGCAACACTATTTACAACGAATGATATATTTAAGTTACAACAAAATACGGTACGCGACACTATTTACAAGTACCTGAGGAATACAAAACTATCAGAGACACAATTATAATGGAACTGTAGAAGGGAAAAAATAGGCACGTTACAACTCCTAAACTATTTATCCGATTATGCCTAATGAAACTTTGGTAAGCTGTTCTGCAAACGCCCACCAAACGCCCGCGAAGGTTCCTGGCCCGAAAAAATTAAAAGAACCTGCTACATGCCGGTGCAGAACATCAACTTTCAAACCGTTTTTTTTGTGGTGGGTTGGCATTAAACCGTAGTTTCTTTGCCACAGACTTTTATATCATTATTATCTATATATTATAGTGATATTAGATTGAAATTAAATTGTGATTTTTTCTTTGATCAGAAATTCCATAATTATTATGTATATATCTTCTTTGAATGTACTCAGTAGAATAACAATATTTGTTGGCAATTGGACACCTTGTAGGATTAATTTATTTAAAAATTCCGACCGATGTGTGTTATGGAGGTTACATGAGAATATTAAGTGGTTGATGTCTGCTACTGAAGAGTTAGTGCAAGGGCAGATAGGTGATATGTTAACTCCAATTTTGGCCAAGTGTGAGGGATAACCTCCATGGTTTAATTTCATTCTTGTTATGGTAGAAGAGTAAAGCTTAGATCACTTGAAAGTGTTTAAGTAAGGAATGTTTTTAGGAAGTAGAGGGTGGATGAACACGTAAGGGTTTTTGGAAATAGAAACAAAATCTTCTCAAAGTTTCTTCCATCGTATTCGCACTGATTGTTTGGACTCACTAATTGTGTCTTGGAGTGTGAATATGTTATTTATTTGTAGAAGAGAGATGGCATATTTTGCTGCTTCATCGACTTTCTCATTTCCAATTATGCCTGAGTGGCCTTTAACCCAGATAAAAATTATTTTATTGTTGCTGGTTTGGAGAGAGAGCAGTGTTTGAATGATTTCGTTAATAATATGGTTATAGTTTGCCACTGAGGCATTATAAATGGCAGTCAGAACCGATTTCGAATCCGAGAGAAAGACTGAGTTGCCTCCTCCACTATACTTAATCCATTTGAGAGCTTCATATATGGCATATGATTCTGCGCTAAAAATTGACGAATGATCATGGAGGCGGAATTTAGCGAGCACTCTTTTATTTTCAACATAAAAGGCACATCCTGAACCATTTTTATTTTTGGACCCATCGCAATATATGGTATTTTGTTTATCTAATGTGTTTATTAAGGATTTGGTAATGAGATTATTTAGTTTGGGGATATCGGTGTATACGGGAAAAAGTACTGTTGGATTAAACATCAAATCATCGAAATTCAATTTATATACCGGCAGAAAATACTCCTGAAGGTCTCATTCGTAAATTTTACCAAAATGCTGCTGTAGAATTAGCGTGGCGAAGATAAAGGCAGTTGCTTGTCTGGTGGATTTTGTTCAAATCGTGAAAAATAACGTTGACTCCAACAAATCGCATTGAATATAATCCGGTGTTCAGTAAAACGTGCCAAGATGGTTCTAAAAGCTGTACAAGTAGTAAATGGTTCGTTTCCAATAGTGAAATACAAAGCTGCCCTGTACGTCTTTTTTATAAACTGATATCAAAACGAGGCGACAGTATTACTTCACCATGACTGTTCTTAAAACCAAATCGACACTGGAAAAATGAAACTGACAAATGATACGATAATGTACCTGTTGGAAGAAATACAATAAATACATTTAATCAGTCAGGACTGGATTTGAAGTAAGTATGACCGTAGTTGATATGAAGCCAGTCTACATGTGAGTATCAGAAGTAAAAGACTTCTTTTTATGGGACATTTGGCATTTTACATATCATTTTTTTTTGCTACATTACAAGACTTTGATTATTAAACTTACAGAAAAGGTCTAACTCGTTAAAAAGGAATGGTGCTTGCGCAAGAACATTGATATTACGCAAAACAGTATTGCATAGGTGATTTTGTACTGTTAATTTAAGCATTACCTTAATAAATATATAAAATAAATATAATAAAGGGTTAATTTAAAATGATTTTACTTTCTGTTATATAAGCAATCAGTTAAAAAGTTTTATCTACAGCTGATAGTGTCGAATTTTAATAAAATTTCGTTAATATGTATTGATTGCTCCTACTTAGAAAAACGATAGTTTTTTATTTCGATAAGCCATTACGAAAGGGGTGAGGGGTGTTGAAATATAAAAACTATTAAATACGCAGATATTAGTGGCGAAATAATAGTTTTCGGGATCGCTGAAGCGTCAATAAAACCTCTGATGAACCCGAAAGTGACATCAAGACTGGTATGGGAATGAGGGCAATGAAATAGCAAGAAAGAGCTTATCAGCTTCATACGTTGGTCCAGAACCCGAACTCGGGATTCCTAAATCTGAGATCCGAGGATGCATACGGAACTGGGTCAAATGAAAACAAGGAGAGCGATGAAAAGAAGCCCCTCTTCTGCACTACGGGAAAACATTCACCAAAGAACCAACAAAACACAGATCTAAAGAACTACTGAAGATAAGTAGGAATCAGGTAAGAATAATAACACAGTCCAATGAGAGGACACCTACAAAAACGGCCAAACACATACAATATTCGGACAACCTAGGTTAACACCTGAAAAATGGAACAGCTAACCGGTGAAGCACCTGTACATATTGGTACAGGGGACTAGAGTTACGGAATGGGTGGTGTGACAACAAACCAGAAGACACAAAAAGCCCAAGAGGCTGAGGTGTAGCTGGCGAAAGGAACAGCATCCTAGGAAAAAAAGGCATGCGCATAAATTCGATCCAAACCGTACAAAAGCTGCAGGTTTAAACAAACCTCTTTAAGGTAGTTTTTTCTAAATTTTAAAGGATTGTCTTTTGCTATTTTTATTTATTCTTTTGTTGCATTTATTTTTGTTTTATGCTCAGATTTTAAAAAACTTTTGGTAAAAAACAGGTCCAATAAGTCATAAAAAGAAGTTTTAAAATAAAATATAGGACAAAATAAATCGAAATCATTTAAAAGAAAAAACAAACTTTAATGTGGTTTAAAAAATAGAGTTATTAGTTGTGAATATATTTAAATAAAACACCTTTTTGTGGCATTTATTGCTTCGCTATTTAGTTTTATAGTAGTTACAAGATTTTATGATAAAAAAAATGTATTTAACTGTATAAATTACTAATTAGCATCAATCTAAATATAAATGAGTGGCAGCTGCAATTTGTGGTCATGTTTGCGTTAATATTAAATTCTTTAGTTATCTTATTAATGAACGATTAAGGCAAACGGCAACGGTTATGTGGTAATTTCAATATGCAATATGCATATGCCATTACTAAAGTACACACATCACGTATTTATTAAAATCAACTTATATAGCGTCCGAAATATGTGTATCGTTTAACGTCTTCAGATATCCGGCTTAATTTTATGCTGACATTACGCCTTATATGAAAGCTGATTATTTCCATTTAAACAAAATATGAGTGGAAAGAGTGTTATCCAAGAAACGCAATTAGTTTAAATTAATTGACAGGTCGCTCTTTGGGTGCGTATAAACTGTGTTTGTTGCAAATCAAACGAAGACTTTGTTAAATATTTTCTCTTTTTCAATTGTAGCATTAAATTATAATTGTTTTAAAATGTACGACAAAAGTTTTGAAAGAAAATTTATAATTTACAAAATTTGATGCAAATACTACTTAATAGACGATCAAATTAATTAAAAATCTAACTTTTTGAACTAATGAACTAATCCAGACAAAGAAATTAAGGCTAGAATAGAAATAGCTAGAAGACTTTTGATTATTGACCGCGTTGGTGCATTCGAGATGTGGTTGTACAGAAGGATGCTCAAAATTTCGTGGACAAGCCGAACTACCAACGAGAATGTACTCATCAGAATAGGGCACGATAGAGAGCTCTTAACCACCATTAAGCGACATTTGTTTTGTGATAAGATCACATGGCATTATTGACATCAGACTCAGACTTCTGAGGATTTCCGTAGCATGGCCGCCGATGAGTTATCGTCTGCTAATTTACCTGGATATTTTAAGTCTACGCACGGCAAGCCTAGCTTCATGTTCCATAACAAGGTGAGTTCTTTATAGTTTTTTTAATTCTTCCTGGCAGGTTGTTTTTCTTGTTCTCTTCCACCATATACTTCCATATAGAATAACTGGTCGTATTACCGTTACACGTAGTTATCTCATGATTTTTGGTGCAAAAGTTTTGGTATTGCAAAAGGTGCCGCGTAGTGCCCACATGATTGTTCGTGCCTTTGAAATAGTTTCTTTTGCATGAGTATTCCAAAGTAATTTACTATCCAGATGTACTTAACTTCATCTGTAAGCTGCAGTCTCTCATTTTTCAGGTTGAGCTGAGAAAGGTGGATCTTTCTTCTGTTTGTGAATAGCACAAGTTGTGTCTTGTTTGGGTTTACATCAAGTGACTTTTCATGGCATTATTAAGCAATGGTGTTCAGAGCCTTCTGCATGATGTTTGAGATAACCGACATATCGCTTCCTCTTACAACTCACGAAAACATCGTCACAGTATGCTTGCACAAAGATTCTTTTAGCCGCCAGTCTTCTGAGTAGTTCGTTGACCACCAAGCACCGTCCGACAGGTGAACAGACTCCACGCTTGACCGTTGCATTCTCCTCTTTCGACTTTGCCTCTATGACAGCATTTTTCGTATCCAGTTTCTCGGCGTGACCATAAGTATCTAAAGAAAAAATTTACAATTTTTTTTAATGTATTGTACATAAATTTAAATAGTTTTTCATTGGAGCAAATGCATTTTAAACCCTTTTTTTCCGTAACTAGTAAGTTAAATCAACCGAAATTGCACACAAGTGTCATTTCTTACCACCGTAAATTATATGATTGCTTAAACATTATAAATAATTGTTTTTTGGTTAATTAGTTTATACTTTGTAAGATTGTGATATTCAATAAAATTATAGAAAAACCGAGGATATCATATCGTTGAGGCTCAAAGCTCCTTTAAAAATCTTCGCTATTAAAGAGGAATTTAATAGACGGCCCTCTGTGTGAAAAGTAACCGTGACTTGGCGCATTAAGTCCTTAATGAATTTATTGACAAAACACAATAAAAATCAATTTATTAAAACATGTCACCCCTTTTATAAAGGCATGCTAAGCTTTATTAATTATTTGCCAGGTTTTGGTAAATTATAGAGTATTAAGTGGGTGTATTATAAATTAAAGCTGGGGATATTACAGCCCTCTATAGGGAATATGGCGACCGACGCTTGTTCATTAATTAATGTCACCTTTCTCAGTTAATTACCTTCTGAACGCATGGGCGGAGACTCGACGCTATTAAATTTTAAATTCATTTTTATCGTCACCGCAAATGAAATTTTAATACACACAAGGCCCGCGAAGAAATTTTAATTGCCAACATACACGATTAATCCCAAATACGAAGTCAACAAAAACAAAGATTCACCAAAATTTGGTTCCTTTACCAACAAAATTTTGAATGTGTTATATGGATATGAATATAAGAGACCTGTCAAACTACCGCCCTATTAATTACTGTCACACATATACAAGCTCTTCACAAAAATTATTACAAGGAGACTGAAGGCTAGGTTCGACTTCTATCAGCCCAGAGACTCAGATCGGGGTATGGTACAAACGACCATCTACTAGTAATAAAGAATTTGATAGAGAAATCTGCAGAGTATAACATACTATTGGCACTGATATTTTTAGATTATGAAAAAGCCTTCGATACTATAGATTAACAGAAAATGCTAGCATCATTGACTAAGTGTCGAACAGACCATCGCTACATCAACTTAATTAAACATATCTACCAAAATTCCACGGCTAGTGTAAGATTATCCGAACAAGAAACAAACAAATTCTCTATACAGCGAAGAGTACGGCAGGGAGACACCATCTCTACAAAGTTATTTACGACACTTTTGGAACATACTTGTAAGAGGACAGACCTATACGAACATATTATCAACATAAATGGAGAGAAGCTTGGTCATTTAAAATTTGCAGACCACATCGTCCTCATAGCTGATCGTATGGATGATGCAATAGCAATGTTGGAAAAACTCTATCACGCTTCCTTCGAGGTCGGACTGAGAATCAACATGACCAAGACACAAATAATGACGAACCTGGTGCTAAACCGTAATAATTCTATCGCTAGAAAAGATATTGAGCAGACTGTGTCATATAAATATTTGGGACACGAAATTAGACTAGGCAGGGATAACCAAACATGTGAGCTCTCCCGTCGAATAGGATTAACCTGTGCAGCCTTTGAAAAATTATATTACATATTTAAGTCGCACTTGCCAGTATGCCTCAAAAGAAAAACCTTTAATCAACGTGTGCTGCCCGTTCTTACTTATGGCGCGGAAACATTGACACTTACAAGAAAGGTCGTAGACAAGATCCGAGTAACACAGAGTGCTATGGAGCGCCGGATGTTGGGCGTCTCTCTTAGCGACCGGATCCCAAACGAAGAAATACGCCATAGAACAGGGACAATCGACGCTATAGAAAGAATTGCTTCTTTAAAATGAAACTGGGCAGGACACGTTGCCAGATTATCTGACAACCGATAGGCAAGACGTATCATCGAGTGGAGGCCAAGGCAAGAAGCGTTCCGCAGTAGAGGCCGCCCACCTACCAGATGGACTGACGACCTGAAACGTGTTAGTAGCAATTGGATACAGGACGCACAGAATAGGGACATATGGAAAAGACTGAGGTAGACCTATGTCCAGCAGTGGACGCGTATGGGTTGACGTAATGATATGGATAAATCACTAATAAAAGGCACATTTGCCCCTTTTCGTCTACAAAGACTTGTTTACACAAGTCAAGTCAACGGTAGAGTAAAGAGGCAAGTAAAGAAAAGCACATCAACTCGACCAATGTACTCGCCCTCTTCCCCACCACTTTAAAATGAACCAACTTGCCAAAAGTAAACACTCAAGTAAAAAGTGGTTAGCGGTTAGTAGAGTAAGTAGTAAGTCAATATGATATGATGATGTCTTATTAAATGTTGCCATAAAAACAAAACCAGAAAGTGGGGTGCTAATCTCAGTTAGGCTGAGGTCTCACTAGTGCGTTGCGTTGCGTCGTCGCAAAGGATCAACGCATTGTATGCCACACTTGCGACGTCGTGCGTCGTCACAACGCACGAGGGCAACGCATGCCATCGTAGCACAGCGTCTCAGTGTTAGTGATGGGAATAACGGTTTTAACTTGATAACGTTCTAGACTAGAACGTTCCAAAAAAAATAAGCATGTACCTACCTAATACAGAAGAAGAAAATATGTGGGAACTAGACCATTTCATTGACCTTACTGTAGATCCATTAGTCATATCACCACACCATAATTGCATGCATCAACTTATACACAAAAATGTAATTCGTATACCTTTTTACCTTTATGTAATAAAATGTTATAGTAATACTTTAATCGGTATTGTACATAAGTAAAATTCATTTTTTTTTAATTAGTACTTGTTTTTGTTGTAAGTATAACAAGAATTTTAAATTAAAATAATATACAGAGTGAGTTTTGAATATGGAGCACCTCATTTATTACGGAAACAACTGGCACGATTTTTACAAATTTTGTATTGTGTCAATTTTGTGATAAGGCCGATCCTACGGTGATATTTACATTGTTATCAGATCTTAGGTTTTTCTCTAGAAATATTGAACTTTGTTATCTCAACTGGATTATTCTCTACAGGGTGGCTAACCGAAAATAAAACAGAGCTATTTGTAGGAACCTCGTCCTCTACTTTTAACCCCAAGCGAGGATAAAAATTACCCTAAAATTTTTATACAGTATTGGAGGTCGAATAATATGTTTTTTAAAAGCTCTTACAATTCTCTATACAATAGTCTTTAAATTTTAAAATTCCGCCCATAACTTATTAAGAAATTAGATTTTAAATGTGAAACTTATTTGCAAACAATCACGAACGGTAAAAATGTCATTCATTCGAGTTAAGTACGCCAATGGTATAAATTAAGTATGAGGCAGCATTGAATGCTGAAAGTAGAAGAAGCGAAAGATGTGTGTAAGAACCGTAGCAAGTGAAAGTGGTCTCTGCCAAAATAAGTTTCCTCGTTAGTACGGACGCGATAAAAATGTATTTTATACAACCTTAGAGTTAAAATTCTCAGGATTATAGTCAGTGGCGGCGCAAGACCTAAATTAATGTGGGCAAGGTACATTTCGCGAGGCCCTCTAATGGTGCAAGAAGATGGGAATAAAAATATGTAACACTATTATTTATTTTGGTAGGGAACATGAAACTAGACTGCGTCTGCATGTGATGGGTACTTTAATTGGCTTTCTAATAAGGAGAAGTCCCGAGCTATGCCCTGTCTCTGAACGAGGACTCCTCGAGATAGCAGCTTAACGCCAATTAATGTTGCCAGACTAAATGTAAACGAATGATCAGTAACGACAGAGATGAGATTTTTTAATTTATTAATTTTATAACATAATAGTAGGTCTATTGTGGCTCACCCCTAGAGGCTACAGTTCACCGCACAATCCAGCCCTTCTTACGAAGTTCATAGTTGTATAGGGTGAGATTTTTTTAAAATCGGTAGGTTCTAGGTTAGTGTAACCAAATATGTTGAACCTTATTCTTCCCAGGCCGGGGCATGAACATAGTATATGTTCAGCAGTTTCGTCTTCCACGCAGCAGAACAAGAGTGGAATATCTTTAAGTTGAGAATTAATTCTAATGTATTTATTATAAGAAAAACCTTGTGGCGTGTACATTTGGATTTTCCATACTTTTAGCCCACATCGCCCACGCCTTACGCCGCCTCTGATTATAGTAACATTTACAAAAAAAGACATATATTATATTATGTTGGTTTTACATATTTGCCCATCATTTTCCAAATAATTCTCGTTTATAAAATAAGTTTTTTCAAAACGCATAGAGATAATAGAAAAAAAACTGTTAAAGCAAACCGCAACATTATTCAGGAACTATCGATTACAGAAAAATTAATTCTTTCTAATTAGAATCCCCGTTTGGTCTATTGTGTAGTGTATCACGCACCATCTAACTTACATCAAACACATGTTGTTACCAGTCATCTTCGTGCGACCGCCGGTTGTTACTGTAAACTGGTAGTAGCATGAATAAACAAAATTGCTCGATTGCGTCTTCAGTGGCTTTTGACAGAACAAAAATAACCGACAAATTAGTCTTCAATCATGCGATATAATAGATTCACTAAAACCTATACGTATGCCGGCCAGTTTCCAAATTATCTAAATCGTTATTCGATTCGGGTCTGAATGAATTGGGTTTATTTAACGTGAGTGGCAAGAGACTGCACCGTACGAGTAAAATTTTTATTTTTCCTTTGCCAAATTTTTTTATGCCAATTAAAAATTGGTGCATTTCGTTAAACTTATAGTTTAAGTCAGAAATAATATTTCCTGTTACGCGAATTCGGCACCTCAAAGAATTTACGAGGGCAGTTTGATAAGTCAGTGACTTTTTGAATTTCCCGCGCAGTTACTTCAAATGCAACAATGCTGCCGTCAACTATAATCTATCAGTGGGCAACTTTCTAATTTTTAGCAAGCTACGTCGTGCAGTTGGTGTTTGATAGCCGTTCAAAGCAGACAAACTCGTGAATTTTTACGAAAATGGAAAAAAGTGAATTTCGTGTGCTGATTAAGCATTACTTTTTACGTAAAAAATCCATCACTGAAACGAAGGAAAGACTTGATAAATACTACGGGGACTCGGCACCATCAATTTCAATGGTTAAGAAGTGGTTTACAGAGTTCCGTTGTGGTCGTACCAGCACTATTGACGCCGAACGTCCAGGTCGCCCAAAAGAAGTGATCACGCCGGAAATCGTCGATAAAATCCATGAAATGATATTGGATGATCGGAGAATGAAAGTGCGTGAGTTGGCTCATGCTGTAGGTGTATCTCAACTGAACGGGTACATCATATTTTACACGAATATTTGGACATGAAAAAACTCTCTGCGAGATGGGTGCCGCGATTGCTCACACTCGACCATAAGCGCAATCGTGTGACCACTTCAAAAGAGTGTTTAGCGATGTTCAGCCGTAATCCGGACGAATTTTTGCGCCGTTTGGTTACTGTGGATGAAACATGGATCCATCACAACACGCCAGAGACCAAGGAACAATCGAAAAAGTGGGTTGCTCGGGGTGAACGTGGACCAAAGAAGGCGAAACAGAGTCTGTCAGCCAACAAGGTCATGGCCACAGTTTTTTGGGATGTACGTGGTGTCATTCACATCGATTACCTCAAGAAAGGTAAAAGGATCACCGGCGAATATTACTCAAAGCTTTTGAACAGATTCGACGTTGATTTGAAGCAAAAACGGTCGCATTTGGCTAAGAAGAAGAAAGTGCTGTTCCATCAAGACAATGCACGTGTGCACACTTGTCTAGTCACGATGGCCAAAATCCACGAATTGAGATACGAACTGCTACCCCATCCAGCATATTCTCCAGGTTTAGCCACCTGCGACTATTTTCTTTTTCCAAACCTAAAGAAATGGCTGGGCGGTAAGAGATTTGAGTCGAATGAAGAAGTCATTACCGAAACAAACGCGTATTTTGAGAGCTTTGAAAAAACCTATTACTTGGAGGAAATAAAAAAATTAGAAAAACGCTGGACTAAATTTATCGAGCTAAAAGGTTGTTTTATTCAAAAAGTCACTGACTTATCAAACCGCCCTCGTAGAAGACGGCAGGTCCAGGATCGGACTTCAATTAGATGTAACGAACAACATAAGCAAACAATTCGGCACAAAACCATTTTCATTACCGGCATGTAATATTATAATGCGTTTTTCTTTATTTTAATAGTGGATTTTGTTACTAGGTTAAAATGAAAAATTCGATAAGAGTGGAATATTCCGAGCGCGAGCAATAGCCGTTGGCCGTAGAGTCTAAATTCGTCAAGAATGTTACATTTGAAATTTTAAGAATGTCCTTTTTATAAAGTTTCATTCAACGCTAAATTTTCCCTGGATTATTTTAATAATATACAGTTGAGCCATTTTAGTCCTCCTGCCGTCGTTCATATTGTTACGATTTTTTGAGCCCGTCTATGTCGACCTCGTCGGTCGGTGATGAGTTTGAATATTTTTTAATCAATTAAGTAGTAAGTAAGCAACTAAAATAATTGGAATTTTAACATTTAATGTTTTTCAAAGTTTTGGTAGAAAATGTAAAATTCAAAGACTATTTTAAAGAGAATTGTCGGATCTTTTAAAAGACATCTTCTTCGACCCCCAATGCCATTTAAAAATTTTGGGGTATCTAATTAAAAGTATTGAAAGTAGTGAAGTCAAAAATACCGATAAAGAGTGTCCCCCTTTAATCAAAAACCGACGGGTCTGAGCTTTTTCTAAAATGTTGACCAGGTTCCTGCAAACGGCTCTGTTTCGTTTTCGGTTGACCACCCTGTATACAATATACAGTGTGGAACAGCCAAATGGAATAAATTCGATAACGAATAAATGAGAGCGTGTTGGGAAAAACGTTTGCACACGTCGATTTGTATTTTTAGATGCGCATTTTTTTCAAAAAAAAAATAATTATATAGGGTGTGTCATGTGACAGTGGCCGATACCAACTTTCTTATTTTAAATACAACCCCTTGTATATTATTTATTTTTTAGATTCTTCAGAAAATTCTAGACATAATTCATGTACAATGTCCCATACCTATCTTCAATTGTTTCGGAAATATTAAGTGTTTTCAGATGTATTACAAAAATTAACATTAAAAATAGAAAATTATTTTATTTCACAAATTCGCTACATTACACTTAAAACTTATTTTCCATTTAGCTCTTAATATTGAGAAAATAAGCAAAAACCATTAATGCGTTCCTTTTTACTGATATGAAATAAAAAAAATACAAAACAGTTTTGTTTATTTTCGTATAAAACTCATAGCCTTAGCAACTTGTTTGTCTGCATGAGAGAGGAACATACGCAATATCCTGAAAAAGTTAATGTTTGGGCAGGAATCGTTGGAAATCATATCGTAGGTCCCTTTTTTATTGATGACAACTTGAATGGAGATAAATATTTAGAACTGCTCCAAAATAATGTCGTGCCAACCTTGACAAACTTATATCCTGATCCAGCAAACCCACAAGTTCCTGCCAATATACTATGGTTTCAGCAAGATGGAGCACCGCCCCATTACCAAATCAATGTCCGGCAGTACCTGAACCAAAATTTTCCAAATCGGTGGATAGGGAGGCGCGGATCGATAGAATTGGCCAGCACGATCTCCTGATCTGACGTCATTAGACTTCATTTTGTGGGGATATGTCAAAAGTATTGTATACAAAACTAAACCACTCAACTTACATGACTTAGAAAGACGAATCAAGCTTGCGATTAGATCAGTCACGCCTAAGATGTTGAGTAACGTTAGAAGTCATTTCTATACCAGATTAGCATGTTGCCAAGACGTTCGCGGCGAACATTTTGAACATCTCTTACATCGAAATTATAGTTGTTTTGTTTTTTTTTACATTATTTGTGAAATAAAATAATTTTCTTTTTTTAATGTTAATTTTTGTAATACATCTGAAAACACTTAATATTTCCGAAACAATTGAAGATAGTTATGGGACGTTGTACATGAATTATGTCTAGAATTTTCTGAAGAATCCAAAAAATAAATAATATACAGTATTTAAAATAAGAAAGTTGGTATCGGCCACTGTCACATGACACACCCTATATAATTTTTTTTTTGAAAAAAATGTGCATCTAAAAATACAAATTGACGTGTCCAAGCATTTTTTCCAACACGCTTTCATTTATTCGTTATCGAATTTATTCCATTTGGCTGTTCCACACTGTATGTAGTTATTAAAGTTTCTTCGACATAATCTTCTGCTTCCTTAGTTTGAATTCGAATGCAATTATTGGGCTCAGCGAGTGTGGAAGTAACAATTATGAAAATTAATTTTCATTTAAAAGTGCCATAATGTATTATATGAGAAAAAAAGGCGATACCGAGCGCAGATAAGCCGACAATTAATATAATATTCCAAGATGGTACGATAAAAATCCCAATTAATTCCATTGTATCATAGTTGTAGGGGCAATTATTTAAACGTTACTTTCTTAAGTTATGCACAGATAAAGTGGTAGCATAATTGTGCGCTTCTTCATTTAAATAATTACCGATAACGCGTACACTCGGTACTTCCATTAAGAAAATGCCCGCTCTTCGGGTTACTGTACTTCTCACCGATTTACCGTATATTTTCGCTCTTTTTTAATGATCTACTAAACGACTATGAGCGATCATAATTAAGGAAGAAGCATACTAATTCTCCTCGAAATAAACGAAAAGTTAAAAACGTTTGTTAATAACTTTATCAACCGCAATTGAATCGGTGAGTTCGAAAACCGTAACATTTAACATTTTGAAGTAAGCCACGATGCTCGAAATGTGTTTTTCTGCTCCCGTATTACAATACGCGAATTAAATATCTGCTACCAATTTATAAATGCTCAGGGACGGCTCAAGACTAATTTAAATTGAAACTAATAAAAAATTAATAGAGTGTTGGAAGCGAATTACCAACATATTTCCGCACCGTTGAAATCTCTACAACATGAACAGAACGAAGAGACAGGATAGGACAAAATGTGACAATGGACCACTATAATTTTGAAAGGGTCTATGAGTTTAAATATTTGGAAGCTACAATCACCTCAGATAACAATAAAACACAAGAGATTAACAACAGAATTCAGGGAGCCAATCGCTGCTGTTTTGCACTACAAAAAATATTGAAATCGAAAAATGTAACCCGCCGTACGAAAGTAACAATTTATTATGCAATTATAAGACCTATAATGACATATGCATGTGAAACATGGACGATGACAAAACAAAATGAGAACCGACTAAAAATCGCAGAACGAAGAATTCTTAGAAGGATACATGGACCAATCAAGGACAACGCCACACAACAATACAGAATTAGAACTAACAGGGAAGTGCAAGAACTATATAACCAACCAGATATAGTAAAAATAATAAAGGTAGAGAGATTGAGATGGGCCGGACATGTGAAGAGACAAGACCAACGTGTCGTAAAACTGGTGTTGGAAGAGAACCCGGTAGGAAAGCGGTCGCTGGGAAGGCCAAGGATGCGGCGGAAAGATAATATTGCAGCGGACTTACGGACCCTAAATGACCAACGACCAGAAGAACTTATGATGGACCGCGGCAAGTGGAGGCAAATTGTAATGTCAGCGAAGACCCACCCCGGGTTGTAAGCTACAGAGAAAAGAGAGAGAGTTGAAATCTCGGCGATTTCAACAAGTTAACGTAAGGAAAGAAAAATAAACAAACGCAAAATAAAACAGAAAATTAAACTAACGATGCAAAGTAACGCGACACATTTGCTAAGTTGCACTAAGCAACAGACAGACTTAGTGATAGGCCTGACGAAGTCAAATTTCTTTGTGCGGAGTTTTAAGAGCAGCCGAAATGAGAACCCTAAGGACCATAACAAGACATACTTTACTCGACAGGCAGAGGAGCGAAGACATCAGAGCTACCTGCGGCATTCAAGATGTAGTAAGATGGTCCAGAGTCCGAAAGAGAGCTTGGAGGGATCATGTGGACAGAATGCCTGGAAACCGCCTCGTAAGAGCTGCTAAGCACAACAAGCCTGAAGGTAACAGACCACCAGGACGACCGCCCAAGAGGTGGCACAAGAGCTGGACATCAGAATCCCAGTTGCGGCTGCTATGAGTGCTAATATATGAGGAAAAACAAGACAAATGTCTTAAGAAAAAGAAGAAGAAGAAGAAGAAGGAGTTTGACTCTACGGACCTTTTGGCCATAGCCAAGAACAATTTCCACACTTCGGGCCAATGGTAATTTTAGTGGTGAAACATCATCTACTTTTAATAAGACTAATTCATCAACTAAATTTTTGTAAACGGTTGAGGTATTCAACTGACCATCATTTCCAAAAAGACTGTTGTATCTGGGAACACTTTTGCCAGAATGTAAGTCTATTTTCGGGCAGGTAGGTTGTTCTTATTCAGAGTAGGTGGTTAAGCTACGACCTATTAGAAAATGGCTAGGAGTCAGGACTTTTAAGTCCATTGGATCACTTGATATAGGACATAATGGTATAGAATTTAGGATGGCTTTAATTTAAGCCAGTACATTAGTCAACTCTTCGAATGTGAGTTGAGAATTTCTAATAATGCGATAAAGGTGCCGTTTAGCTTCCTTCACTGCAGCTTCCCTCGATTGAATTCTTCGTAGTTTGTATGAATTCGTTTATTGGTTTCTTTCTGTTTTTAAACATGTTCCACGCCTTTTTCTGACCTCCGCAAAGGTCCCGCTTCATATCCTTGGAGAATTTTTCCCAATGTGCTGTTTTTATTGCTTTGATTTCGCTGTAAAGGATATATTATAAATTTACATAGGACTGTTTTTTAGGTTAACGAGCAAGTAAATAGAGAACAAGTGCGCGTACAAAAGTTAATGTTTCAATTGGTTAAAAAGAGTACTATTGGTGTTAAGTTAGGTTAAGTTTCCAACTTTCGATAAAGTTAAATCAGGTCGATTCCAAATAATTATTGTCCAACTATATCAGCAGAGGTAATTCATGCGTTCAAGATATGCCTTTTGGTTATACTTTCTTTACAATGGTAATGCTGTTGGGATCGGTTTGATTGCATTGAAACGTGTATTGATCCTAACCTACACTTAATGGTTATCAACCTAACCTTACCACAGAAATAGGAGACTCCTTGTTGAGAGTTGGCTCCTGATTAGAAAGAAACAGTCGCTCTCGCTAATGGGCTGGGTTTACGCCCGAGTGGCACGCTATGAGCTGAGTGGAGGGGTCGGGTTCGAGACTCGGGCGTAAGCCCCGCCCATTAGAGAGAAAGCGAAACAACCTCTCGAGCGACTGTCTCTTTCTCGTCGGGAGCCAACTCTCGCATTTAGACCCGAAGTCTAGTCTCCTATGTCTAAGAACCTTACCCAACTTAACCTTGTGTAGAATATTGTGAAAAATAATGAAATAATTTTTAATTGCTTTCATATGTTTTTGTTATAAGTACAGTTAAAGAAATAGCAATATATGTAGCGAATATAACTAGGCTAACGTTACAATCAAACTATGTTCTAGGTAGTTTTTTTTATTTGCCAAAGTGGTTTGTCCTATTAGTTAAAAAAAAACACCCCTTTTATACACTTGTCTACATAATCATTTTACGAGATTCCGGCACTGGTAATAAAGTATCTACGTTTAAAACATGTCAAGCTACTTAGTGAGCCTAACACGCTATTTAAAAAGGAATAAAAAATGATGAAAAATCGGAAACCCTGCGCCATCAACCAGATTGATATTGTAATAGAATTTACTCATAAGTTAGCCGTAATTCTATCCCGGATTATTTAACGAGCTAGTTAACAAACGACAAACAATGGTAAAGAAACTTTTCAACGTCAACCGCAAAAATCGAACGACCAAAAGGGCTTCAAACCACATCCTAAGCCCTAACTAAATATAAAAGGTGGTTTAGAGATACGACAAATAAATGAATGTGTAACAGTTACTGCATTAGTATACAATATACATATCTTTGAGGCAAAACAAATAATCATTAAACTTTCTTAAAAAGACATATTACTTTAAACACATCTTAACTATTTTAAACTTCTTAAAATATACTAAAGACCGATTGCCGAAACATATTTATAAGGCAAGTGTGAATGGGTAAGTCGGTAAAGGTCGACTTAAAATTATTTTGAAGAAAGACCGGATCAAGACAATGGTTTTCAGCCTTCCTAACAAACCGGTTATTCAAAGTCAGAGTTGGACAAAAATTCTCCGATGAAAGGTTTCCGTTCTTGCACCCTTACTTTTCATCGCATATTCCAGTGATCTTCGATACTGTCTGTCAAGCTCAATTTCGGCTTACGCTGACGACACGAAACTCTACGGAAATCCCAACATCAGTTTGCAGTTTGCAGAATGATCTCGATAAAATACAAGAATGGTGTTCCAATTGGTTGATGCCTGTAAACATTGATAAGTGTGTCGTGTTACACGTCGGAAACAATAACCCGCAAAATCCGCATTCCATCAGTGGACAGACATTAAGCACGGTCTCATCACGTACCGACCTTGGTTTATTAGTAAACTCGAAACTTACGTGGAGTGATGATATTTCTCATATAAGTAAACGCGCGAACTCTAAATTGTTCGTAATACGAAAAACTTTCTCTAAAGCTTCTTTCAAAACATACTGCAAACTTTACAAGTGCTATGTCCGACCCATACTTGAATACGCCGGGCCTTCGTGGTATCCAGATTTAGTTCGAGATCGTGAAATGCTGGAAAAAGTACAAAGACGCGCAACTAGATTGTCTTTTGGCCGTGGTAGACCTACGTACGAAGAGAGATTATCCATAGCAAATCTTACAACATTCGAAGAAAGACGTCTCCGAGGCGACCTTATACTTTCCTTTCGAATTTTGAAATTCAATTTCGGCGACCTTCAAGCACTTCTTAAAGCTGAAAAAAGAGCCTTTTAGAACTCGTTACAGGTAAAACTTTATAAGTAGCAGAATTTTTGATATTTGGAATGGTCTACCTCAGCAAATAATTAATTCAGAAAATGTTAATAGTTTTAAGAGTAGTCTAAGAAGTATAGCCGGAGTGACTTGGTGGAATAAAGTAAAGAATGGTGAAATAAGAGAACGCTGTGGCGTGAAAGATGGTGTGACAAAGATAGATATAGAAATACTAAGATGGTTTGGACACGTAAAAAGAATGAATGAAGAAACATGGATTAAATAAATTTATAAGGCACGGACAAGTCGAAAGAGGTCGACCTCGGCGAACATATCTCGATCAGATCAACATTGTTTTGAAGAAAGGCTAGGTCAAGAGTACCAACAACCGACGAGCACGTATGAGAGCACTGATGAAAGAAGATAAAGTAAAAGATTTGTGTAAGAACCGTAGTAAGTGAAAAAAAGTGGTCTCTGTCTACCCCTACGGGAAAAAGGCTGTAGGGGTAGGTATAAACCACTTCCTTACACTTCAGTTTTTACACACATCTTTCGCTTTTTCTGCTTTTATCAGTGCTCTCATACATACTGGTTGGTTGTTGGTACTCTGTCCTGGTGTTTTTCCGAGACAAAGAAAGCACTAGACCAACTGTGGATCTGTAAAAATAGACAGGAATGTCAGCAATAAAGATGGCTAATAAACATTTTTTGTACTTTACGTAATATTTTATTGGGGTTTTAGGCGTTTTAAACCCACGAAACATAGCGCGACTCTAGCAAAAAAAAATATATTTTTCACGTTTCTGATGAAAAACATATCAAATCAGTAATAAGAATCATTAAATTGCGGACAAATTTCAAGAGATTTAAATTTAGGCAAATAGAAAAGCCGCCTAGACCTGCACGGCGAATCTTATTGCATTTGAAATAACACGTAACTTTCGCTCATCTCTATTGTGTATGTACGAGTCGCGTTTTCCTTTGTAATCAAGCACTACAATGCAAATTAATAAGTAACGAGCGAGTGCAATAATAACAATGTGTTCGACGAGCCATAGACGAGACGCGCACCTGCCATCGATAAATTTTATTTCTGATCGTCTTGTAGAAGCAGCTTCATTAATTGGGTAATCGACACGTAACACGCGGCATTTTTGTACAATAGCTGCGTAGAAATGTTCGAGGCATGACATTTTATTCAACAATTTTCTTTATTTAATTGACCAAATACTCAATTTAAAATATCAGTGATCTGGGTGCGACCCGAGATGTCCACACGACTAACTTCCCAGTGGAAAGAATGAAAAAATAACATGTTTTGTTGTTATAATTTTTAAAAATATTGTCATCATAGTTTTCATACAAATATTCCTAACATGCAATAATCATGTTATCAGTTCCCGTAGTCAAAAAAATCATGTCATTCAAAAGATTTTAAAAATAGTATAATTTATAAATTGCAAAATTTAGGTAATTTACCGTTTTTTTTTCAGTTTTTTGATTCTTCATAAAAAACAGTTTGACCGATTATTACTGAAAATCTAATCAGTTCGAAGTTGCGTAATTATGCGTCGAATGCAATTGGTCCAACGTCGATAACATATTTTGTTCTCGAGATAATCGAGACGAAAAATAATTCCGAACGATAACCATTTTCTTCAGTTTTATTATTCTCCATAAAAAACAGCTCGACCGATTTTGCTGAAAATCTAATCAGTTCTAAGTTGCGTTTTATCAGATAGCCAAGCAGCACTAAAAGCTCTAAAGTCATACACTTGTTAGTCTAAGCTGACTTGGGACTGTAAACAGTCCCTGAAACAACTGGCAGCAAACAATTAGGTTACTCTGATGTGGGTTCCAGGTCACAAGGGAGTTAAAGGCAACGAAGAAGCAGATTACCTTGCCAAAGAAGGGGCAAATACAAAATTTTCCGGCCCAGAACCCTTCTGTGGACTTTCCAAAGCCCACTTGAAAGAAGAGGTTCGACGCTGGGAAACAGATGAAATGAAATCTTAATGGCATAAAGTGCCAGGACAAAGGCAATGAAAAGGCTAGTAAGTCTTTCGCCAAGGAAAGCTAAACAGCTTCTCGAGTTGGACAAGAAAGACTTGAAACTGGTGACGGGACTCCTCACTGGACACTGCCCTCTAAGGTACCACCTGAAAAAGATGGGCAAAACAGAAAGTGATAGTTGCCGCTACTGCGAGAACTTCGCTGAAACTGCAGAGAATTTGCTTTGCGAATGCCCAGCGCTTTTCTGTAAGAGGCTCAAGTTTCTGGGACGGGCTTTCCTAAAGCCCTTCGATATCAGAAACTTAGCCCCCAGGAAACTGATAAACTTTTACTCAAAGTCTCAGAATCCCGGGCCTTGAATAGATTAAGGGTTATAAACAAAAGATCTGATAGGTCAAAGTGCTTGAGAGGCAGCATGGCCTTCACAACCCACCCCTACAATCTACAATCTACAAGTTGCGTAATTATGCGTCGAATGCAATTGGTCCAACGTTGATATCATTTTTTGTTCTCCAGATAATCGAGACGAAAAATAATTCCGAACGATTACCATTTTTTTCAGTTTTATTATTCTCCATAAAAAACAGCTTGATCGATTTTGTTGAAAATCTAATCAGTTCTAAGTTGCGTAATTATGCGTCGAATGCAATTGGTCTTACGTCGATATCATTTTTTGTTCTCGAGATAATCGAGACGAAAAATAATTCCTGAAGTTTACCATTCTTTAAGTTTTTTGATTTCCCACAAAAACAGCTCGACAGATTTTGCTGAAAATCTAATCAGTTTTAAGTCGCGTAATTATGCCTATGCAATTAGTCCCACGTCGATATCATTTTTTGTTTTTGAGATATTTGAGACGAAAAATAATTCCGAACGCACATTCGAACATACGAACATACGAATTTAAGAACATACGCACATAGACGTCCACTTAAAAACTTTTGTATTCGACTCTGGGGACCTCGAAATGTGGAGATATGTCAAAATTTTGGATTCGCAAAATCGGACCCATTACTATAACTTCTACTGGAAAGTTAAAAAGCCTCATAGGTAATAATTTAAAAGGACTGAATACATATTTCTTTTCTTTAAAGAAATATTAACTAAAAGTCCAAAAAACACACTACACCTGAAAAAAAAAATATTGTTAAGATTTTTTAGTTATTCCTTGGCTTCGGCGATTAAAACTCTCGATACAGTAACAAAACAATGTTTATTCCAATACAATAAATTCTACTTTTATTAATCACTTAGATATACAACTTTTATAACTATTTACATTTCTTAATTCATAAACACTTTTAAAACCAATACTGTTCCTTGTTATGATCGCTTCCACTTCCACCTCTATATCACAATTATAGATCATTCCACCATTCGCGACGCGGCTTCAAGAAGTTGCCCTACCTTGCCAGACCCCATCGGCGGCCGACAAAGCGGTCTAATACGGACCCTAGCCGCGGTCGATTCCTCGGTTACCAACAGGACCGGATTTGTAACAGTATGTTGCATCCACTTCTGCTTTCAAAAATCTGGAATCATGTTTAGATGTGAAAAAAATTAAAAGATGTGGATGTATTCTGAACTGCCGAAAATGTAAAAATATTGATGTAGATAAAGAGCGTCAAAATAGAGAAATAGATGAGTGTTGCACATCGATATGCACATCGATGTTACACGCACTGCACCTACAATTTTAAATGCAACATTCATCCTGTTTGTGGTTGAGTTATTGATATACCCCTCAGCGACAGCAAAGGACTTCCATCCTTCGTGTCTCTTAAGAGTGCTAATATCTCCTCCTGCATCTACCAGAATTGTAGCTGATGATATCGGAAACAATGATTTGTATATATTTACGGACGATCAAGTTTTAAATTTTTTGCAATTTAGCTTAGTACAGAGAACTTATTTTATTCATGAATTTATGAATTTATTTTCAGTTTGTGTGTCAGCGTCAATAAAACTATTTTTTAAAGAGAAGTTTTATTTGATGGTTAAAGAGTAATTTGATAATTATTTATTTATTATAAATGACCGATGAGGAACATCGATTGGAAACTGTTAAATTTCAAAATAAATTATGAATACAAGAAAACCACGTTAGTTCTTTATCTTTTTATCTCGAAAACGGTTCGATATCGAAATATGATTATCTTAACAAAGTCAACCTAAAATGTTCAGGTTTTCCAAATAACATTTTATTCGATGGTAGAATGGTGGGTTCAATCGTTTCTTGGTGTTAAATGTTGAAGAGAATCTTTTTTTTTTTTTTATGTTCTGGTTCCCACGAAGAGGGATATCCTGTAATGTTCAGAGAACATCGTGGGAACCAAGGGAAAGAAGGTAGGAGTTGGTGTTCTTCTTAAATTTCTGGAGGTTGTATGCCTCGGGGAACACCTCCCTAGGCAATGAGTTCCAAGGCCTCGCAATTCGTTGGATGAATGAGTCTTTGGAAAGTGATGTTCTGCAGGTCTCCAAAGTGACCACGAAGGGGTGTGAAGACTGAGCTTGACGGGTTAATCTCGAAGAGACTGCCAAAGGAGGAACGATTGTTGATATTTCAGAAGAGCATCGCCCATGAAAATATCTATAAAATAGAGACAAATCGCCAACTTTTCTACGGTGTTCCAGACAAGTGAGCGAGTTTGTAAGCGAGGCATCACCGACGAGACGAATTGCCCTTTTTTGGACAGAATCCAATAGCTTCAGGATATGTTTGGGTGCCGCACTCCAAATATGGGAACAGTATTCCAGTACAGGTCGGATCTGAGCCTTATAGATCATAAGCAGCTTACTGGAGGTGAAATAGCTCTTGGTACGAAACAAAAAGCCAAGTTTTTGGGATGAACTTTTGGCAATGGACCTCACGTGATTTTCTCAGGAAAGGTTATTGCTGATAGTAATACCAAGCATCGATATGGATGACTTCAGTGGTATGGTTACTCCTGACAAAGTTATGTTAGGCACAGTGAGATCGGATTTTCTAGAGAAAAGACATGCTTGTGTTTTGTTTGCATTGAATTCTACCAAGTTATTGGATCCCCATTCGAGAATTGTTGCTAAGTCCATATTTATATTGTCAACATTTCTTCCTCGTTCATTTCTGGTTTCACGGGCTGATATAGGGGCCCTGGAAGAGAAAGCGGTATGGAGGGTACTATCATTGGCAAAGCTGTGTACGGGACATGAAGTTGCTTTCAATAGGTCGTTGATGTGAAGTAAAAATAGTGTTGGTGCTAGAATGGATCCTTGCGGAACACCAGCATTTATGAGTAGAGTTTCAGATGAAACTCCATCGACCACTACATGGAGAGACCTGATTGAGAGAAAACTAGCAAGCAGAGAACACAGCTGAGGGGGCAAGCTATAAGATGGAAGCTTGGCGAGGAGTCCCTGGTGCCAAACTCGATCGAACGCCTTGGAGATATCTAATGCCACAGCTAAAGTTTCTCCATACTTTTCAATAGATAGCTGCCATATATGTGAGACGTATGCGAGCAGGTCACCAGTTGATCTCTGATGGCGGAAGCCATATTGCCCATCATTGATAATTCCTGAGTCTTCCAGATATTTCATGAGCTCGATGTTGATGGCTTTTTCCATGACCTTTGACATATCAGCAATGGTGTTTTTATAGACAGGTATTAGTGGATCGGCTGCTATTCTTGAGGCGAATTGAATTTACAGTTTTTAAAACGGTGTTTTTAGCCGAGCTGTATGCAACTGCTTCATAATCTAGTTTTGAACGGATTAATGCTTTATATAGTGCCATTAGGGTTTGGATATTCTCAATACACAAAAAATGATAATAATGATCTATAAAAATAGGCAATTAAAAATAAGTAGTTTTCTTTAGTAAGTGAATAATGGAGGCCATTATGTTTGCATACGCTGTTAATGGCACCTTTACGGCAAATGAGTATCATCTTGTCGGCATCGGACTTATCATCGGGTGGGAACTGTCAACCTAATTGAAATCGGTATATTCATCAGATAATGTAAATAAAGCTAAAGCTGCAGATCTGTGCGTTTAGTCGAATATGGTCTGCCAGTTTGACGAGCTTAATTGGCTCATTATGAGAGCGGTCGATCGCTACTGATCGCATTCACATTTATATTATGACACTCGTTCAATTTTACACAGAGACGAACTGATATAATGTACTTCAAAAAATGCGTAATTTCTAACTACTGGATTTCTCAAACGAGAGCGATAAAAAGAAAACACCAAAAATTTTGCATCGATGTTAATAATGTTGTTAAATATTTCATAATCATACCTTGCCAAAAATATTTTCATTGTAAAAAATCGCTCAAATTGTTGACCATTTATTGTCAAATTTGATAAAGCTATTTACAATTTTACAGTTTATAGCTGAGACTCAAATTAGTGGAACGAGTTTACGAGGCACGGTTTATCCTGCCCTGTAGGAGGGGGCGGTGTGTTGTGATGATGCTGAGGTTGGTTATGCCCATAAAACATTTTCAATAAAAAATAAATGGTGTTTGTGTTTGGGTAAACACAATAAAATCACTATTGAGAAGTTTGGTGAATCCCGTGCAATAGCCTTGGATATATCTAAAGCCTTTGACCGCGTTTGGCACCAGGCATTGTTAAGTAAATTATCTGCCAACGGTCTCCCAACCAAACTGCGCCAATGGCTCTTGAGCTTCATGCAAGATCGCTCCTTACATGTGGCAGTTGACGGTATTTCTTCTGATGCGTTTAAAACTAATGCCGGGGTCCCCCAGGGTTCCATCCTGTCCCCCACCTTATTTCTTTTACGCATCAACGACCTCTTGAAAACCACCACGAACCCCATTTACAGTTTCGCAGACGATAGCACACTTGTCTCAACTTTCACATCCTATTGATCAATTTCGGTGAATGATACAAATAGACTCAGACAGGAACAGGTTAATTCCATCAATAGAGATCTTGAATCAATCTTCGAGTGGAGAACCAACAATCTTGTTCAGTTCAACGCCCAGAAAACACAACACTTTACAGATATTTCCATGGCAGATGCTCCAGAGAAATAAAAACTCTTGTACCACCATTGGCCACATTCGGCCAAAGAACTCGGCACGCTGATCAGTCTCACCCAGTTACTCTCAAGATTGACACAAGGACCAATCTCCATCAAGAATCCTTCTTTTACAGGGCTGCTACGGAATGGAACAAGCTTCCAAAATCAGTTTTTCCAGAGAAAAAAAGCGGGTCCCCTTCTAATAGTCGCAGTGCGGGCCGTTCGCGGCCCTCAGATATCACATGCACAATCTTGTGCTGGCCGACATCCCTAATTGTGGATTGTGTAGAAACAAGCCTTCATATCCTCAGCTTATTCCCGGCGTACACCGGGCTAATGCTGACTGTGTTGGGCTCAGCTTTACTTGACCCTGAGCAACTAACCAAAGCAACTTGTATTAAAATAAGTGAAAGGGAAAACAAAAAACAATTCATATTTCTACTTGAGTTAAATAAATAAAATTATTTTTATTTCGTTATTTGTTCTCAAAAAATAGTATGTTGCCTAAAGAAAGCTTTTAGACCAGTCTTTGCTCTAATTATAATATTTAATCTGAAAACTACTCATCGAAACAGCAATAGGGGCAGAAAAATGTGTTATTTTTTTCGTCTATTATACATTTCAAGTGAGCACAGCTTTTATACAACACATATAAGAGGGGTTTAAACCTTATTTGGGATTGATCTTAAAACTTTGTAAAACAAGGAATGTCAAAAATCATTTTACTCGGACCTCGCTGGAAAAATGGAGATTTTTTTTCACTTTCTACTTGAGAAAGGTTGGATCTCTCGGAATACTTTTTTAATTTTTTGAAAAAAATGTAGGAAATTTTTCACTGCCGCATCTTCACGTACATGTTCTTCAATACGAGTATCAAAGTTTTACATTTCACGGTTTTATAATCCACCTTGTAAAATGCAAGCAAAGAGTTGTTTGGTGTTAATACAGTTTTAAAACATATATTTTTATTGTTGTTTCAGTTCTTCCTGGCAAAAAATCACGATGATTGCCTATTATGCAGTGGTGATTTGCTACTTCATGATGCTTAAATTTACTTGGAAACGTACACTCTACTGCCAAAACTTTCTTATATAATACACATTGTGGTTCCTATTTACAGTAATTCCACTTGCTGAACACTTTTTTTTTATTTGCACAAATACATTAATTTCTCCAAACTTGGATTATAAACCGACTGACTGAATGAAGTCAGCAAAGCTTTTGCCTGTATGCCTTTCAAGATCCTACTAACTCAATTGTATTGTATTAATAATGATAGTAATAGTGCCAATTTTCAGACTCGAAATCTTCAGACGCAGTTATACCTATCAAAAATGTTCAATTAATAATCAGGTCCCTACCATGTTTAAAACTTATAGTTTACAGATAATCAAAAAGGCCTACAAGAAATATTTGTTTTTAATGCAACACTAATATTTATGCGATAAAAATTAGATCTTAATGTATATATCTTTTCACGCTTTTCTTTTTTTTGTTTTGTTTAAGTTTAACATACATACCTAGCGATATATTGGAGGTTAAGTGGAAGAACAGTTTGGGAGTTGATTTTATATCACCTTATGAACTGAACTTCGCCTTTTGCTTTTATGTCAACTTTATATTATATGTATTCTTTAGTATTTAAATATGGAAGCAATAAAGTCGTTTATTATTGTTATTCTTATTATATGAAGTCAATCTTGATACCTGATTCCCATCTTGGAGTAGCTCGTCTATAAACCTGGTAATTTGTGGCTTCAATTGGCGATAAAGACTTAATAGCTTTGTCTTCCCCGTTTTTAAAATTTATTTTTCTCGGTTGTGTAACCATTTTTGTATCTCCGGTTTTTCCAATGAGCTTTAGGTAACTTTTCTACGACAGAGCTTTAGTATTGGACATTATCCACAATCACGGAACAACTAGACCCAGATAAAGAAATTAAGTGCAGAATTGAGACCGCTCGCACTACTTTTCTGAAAATGAAAGCATTCTTCTCTAACGACAACCTAAACCTAAAATTACGCCAAAGAATGATAAAATGTTATATTTAATTAGTGTTGTTATATGGTGCTGAGACCAGGACTCTAAAGGCTGCTACAATCAATCGCCTGGAAGCGTTTGAGATGTGGTTACTTAGAGGAATGCTCCGAATACCCTGGACAGCTAGGCAGACCAACGAAGCAGTGTTAAATAGAGCAAATGCGGTTCGTGAATTATTTGTCACTATAAAGATCAGAAAGATATCATACCTGGGGCATGTTCTCCGAGGAGACCGATACAGGGTGCTTCAACTTATAATGAAGGGCAAAATCGAAGGCAGCCGAAGAATTGGAAGCAAACAGATGTCATGGCCGAAGAACATTCGCGATTGGACAGGAATACGCAGTGCCGAACAACTATTCAGATTAGCCGAAAACCGCGAACAACTCGCCAATGTAATTGCCAACGTTAGGGGCATATGGCATATGGCACCGAAAGAAGAAGAAGATTATCCATAATAATTAGCTATGATTTCTATAACATAGGTATTAGTTTTTCAGAGACTCACTTTATAATATAAAACTGTGATACAGCATCTTCAATAAACCCTTGGTTTCTTCCGGCATAAAAATAAACAAAGCAAATGCCTGTATTGGGCCTGAAGTGGGCTTGGACTTAATTTTTTCATATAATGCCTCGGTCTATACAACACTTGGTTTTTTACACAGCAGTCATCTACAATTTTTTAGTTTACATAAAAAGCCATAATTTTTTATAGGATACCACAAACTTGTATGAAAACCGTCGTAGAGTTGCTTCTTTTTCAATTATATATTTGTTCAAAAATTTGCCATCCCAGATCTAAGCCTTCCTTAATAAAACAATTAAAATATTCTAGGGGACATTCTCAAGGTTCTTCTGGGTCAAATACCTAACTCAACTTTATTATTCGATAATACAACAATCGGTTATTAACACTATTCATTAGAGAGAGAGGGATATTAAAAACTACGTAGTAGATTATTGCAGGCACACGACAAGAACTGGGAAACAGAGTATATTTTTAATGTATAGCATCTTTGCTCTCGCTTTTTGGTATTATTTGTGGTAGTGATTTTGTGAAATGTGTAACAGCGTAACAGGTTAACAGGAAGTCGCGGAAGCACACGCTATTTGATTTGGCAAATGAGTGCGCGGTGGTAGAGTTCGCCGGCTTTTTCGGTATTATTTGCGGGAGTGATTTCGTGAAATTTGTAACAGCGTAACAGTGTAACAAAGGTCGGAACTGTCAGCCATCAACTGTGCACTTAAGTTACAGTGTTGTGTATAAAGTTTGCTGTTAACTATATAAATAAATATTTACTGTTGATAATAAGTCTCAATAAAGTGCATATCATCGATAAAAAAATTCAAGTTGGTAATAATAAATAATTATTCGAATAAAATATTTCAGTATTTAGCTTTTTTAAATTTTGAGGTTGATTTCTTTCACTGCCAGTGTTAAATAAAATACAATTTTCATTAAAAAGAATTATTGTTTGTTATGAAAAATCATTTCAAATAATACCTGAACCATTTTTTTCAGAATATAATTTTAAAATTGCTTATTACTAAGGTGAGATGTCAAATGTTACACATCATATGCGACTACACTGTAAGGCTCGCTCGTTTTTTTTTTTGAATAAATAATTTATTACTTATTATAACATTTATTACATACCTTTAAAGGTCATTAAGATCCAGGGAATGATATTTAAATTTTATTTAGATATTAGTAATTGTTTCACATAAGTGATTTGCCCATTTACACTCTTATCTCTCTTATCACTCTTATCTAAAGCCTTTGACCGCGTTTGGCACCAGGCATTGTTAAGTAAATTATCTGCCAACGGTCTCCCAACCAAACTGCGCCAATGGCTCTTGAGCTTCATGCAAGATCGCTCCTTACATGTGGCAGTTGACGGTATTTCTTCTGATGCGTTTAAAACTAATGCCGGGGTCCCCCAGGGTTCCATCCTGTCCCCCACCTTATTTCTTTTACACATCAACGACCTCTTGAAACCACCACAAACCCCATTTACAGTTTCGCAGACGATAGCACACTTGTCACTTGTCACTTTCGGTGAATGATACAAATAGACTCAGGCAGGAACAGGTTGATTCCATCAATAGAGATCTTAAAGCAGTCGTCGAGTGGGGAACCAACAATCTTGTTCAGTTCAACGCCCAAAAAAACACAAAGTGCCACGTTTTCCAAGAAAGTGAATTCCTCAAATCATCCCATCACAATGTCCGGAAATACCCTTGAACCAAGTCCCTCCATCTCGATTTTGGGAGTCACGGTGTCCAATAATATGTCTTGGCATGACCATGTTGCTAACATCGCAATATCAGCAAGCCAAAAGGCTAGGTTTTATGTGGAAAGCTAGAAAGTTTTTTACTCCTGATCAACTGTTGACGACGTACAAGGCTCAAATCCGACCTCTACTGGAGTATTGCTCGCACATTTGGGGTTCAGCACCAAGGCTTTCTCTTCGTCTTCTGGATTACATTCAGAAAAGGACCATTCGGTTGATAAACAGCTTAACTCTCACAGATACCCTTTACCCTCTAGAACATAGAAAAAAAGTTGCAGACCAGTCATTACTTTACAGATATTTCCATGGCAGATGCTCCAGAGAAATAAAAACTCTTGTACCACCATTGGCCACATTCGGCCGAAGAACTCGGCACGCTGATCAGTCTCACCCACTTACTCTCAAGATTGACACAACAAGGACCAATCTCCATCAAGAATCCTTCTTTTACAGGGCTGCTACGGAATGGAATAAGCTTCCAAAATCAGTTTTTCTAGAGAACTATGACCTGCAACTTTTTAAAAAGCGTGTCCACAATCATTTCCTTTCTATAATCCCTTCCCCTTCTAATAGTCGCAGTGCGGGCCGTCCGCGGCCCACACGATAGGTCTACCCTTTTTGCGACTATTTTCATAAAAAAAAAAAAAATTTATTGAATTCTTTTTTTTCACCTCACTTGTTATTTTGCACCTAATTTATCCATTTTTTTTAAACTGTGCAAAACAGATGCGGATAATCAAACATAATTGGGATTAAATCTAGGGAATCGATCCATCCCTGTATTGCTTCAATATCGATATCAGTAATCCTGGCGATCAAGTCTGATTTACGCCATTTACGGGCAGACTGTAGCCTGGCCGGTGATAATGAGCAAGGATTTGAAGAGTCGACGCGACGCGGTTAACGGGTAACAATCCGGTCTTTCGGGTAGTTTTGTACGATGATCGTGGGAAATTTTTGTTTTTATTACACATTTGTACGAGTTTATTATATTCCTTGTTGCGAGGTGCGAAGAAGTTTGATTAAATTAAAATTTTTATTTTAATTTTTTGCGAGACGAGATATAGGAAATATTTAAAAAAAGTCGTTTGGTGTCATTGGACACCAGATAGGAACGAATTTCCTTACGCTTTTCGACAAATATGAAAGTAAATAATGTTAAATAACAATAGGTAGGTAGGGTAAGTCGTGATACCTAACTGTTATAGCTCATTTCACCAAAATACGACGGTATTGGATTAGTCACCGAGGCATCGACTTAACTGGCGCTCTGTGTTGAGAGGTATATTAGTAAATTCCAAAAAAAAATTTGTTTATTATTATGCTTTTGTTGAGACGTTTTATTTTTTGCGTTAGAAATAGGCACATATTTAATTATATTAAAAGGAAATGCAACGAAAATAAATTATCGGTACAAATTTAATAAATATGTTTAATCATGTAGTACTTACGGTATTATCAATCATCAGATTTATAGTCATCATAATGGGAATCACTGTCGTCGATTTCCTTATTTGGATTGTAAATGATAATAGGATTAACTGCTTCGATGCGGTTCTCTGAAACATTTTTACCAAATTTCAGGAGTGGCAGTATTAAGTGCTCGTTGCCAGGTTTCCAAAGCAGCTTTATCACTAACCTAACCATTAGATTCAATGTGATTGTCGTAATAACTTTTGCACATTTCCCAAATATACTTCATGGAATTAAATTGGCAATAATAAGGCAGAGGAAGTCTTAGCACACGATGTCCATAACTGAGTATAATTTGATACACTTCGTAAATTTTTTCTCTTTCGTGCCTTTTAACTATCTATAATAATTCCGGCTTAAAGCAATACTGTGGAAATGAAATATTTTCGTTCGTTAACCATTATTTTATTTTCTGTAACGTCCAGGAGTTTGTTGGTTGCTAATTTAAAATTTCTGAATGGTACGGAGCATTATCTAATACAATGACAGATGGTTCATGTAACGATGGTAATAATTTCTCTTTTAACAATTTTACAAACATCTCTGCATCCATATTGTCATGATAATCGGCAGATTTTGATTTTGGTGAAAATAAAAGATCTGCCTCATCAAAAAAACCATGCTATTCACCAGCATGCACAATAATGTGTCTTTTTTCTTAACCGTCGGCGTCGGTGTGTTTTATAGACTTTATGTTATCGTCCTGCCAAATTATTTTTGTTCCATTTTCAGCAAAAATATAAGTTTTGTCCAGATACACAAATGAAGAGCATTCTTGTTACCAGTGAGTAGAATTTCTCAAAAATTCAATTCTTTTGTGCACGACTCTAGCTGTTTCACACAAAGTCTTTCGGTTGTCCTCATTTTTAAACTTAAACCCTATTGACGCTTAATTTCCAAACAAGAAGTCCCTTATAAAATAAAATTCGTTACCTACGAAATTGGTTTAAAAATATTAGTGAAATTTACTTTTATACTTCTTAAATGTACAGTTAAATACTAGTTATCAAGTGTTTAACGATAATCCGAAACCACCATATACTCGTGAAATATGCTATATGTTAAAAGTTAATAATCAACTTTTACTTTTGTTATACACTAAGAAGAATTACTAACCTTAGATATGCAGATGACACCTTAATACTAGCTCGTTCGAAAAAAGAACTCACGGAAATCATGAGAAAGTTGGACAGCTTTAGCAGAGAACATGGTCTTACGTTGAACAAAAATAAGACGAAAATTATGATAATATACCGCAACCCTGCCAATGTTAGACAGATCGATGGTTGTGAAGTGATTGAGAAATTTAACTATTCAGGATCACTTTATATATATATATATATATATATATATATATATATATATATATATTTGCTAAACGCCTAACTCCAAAATTAGATTTTTACCAGCCGAAAGAACAGGCAGGATTTCGAGCAGGGTACGGTACAAATGACCATTTACATACAATCAAGACCCTTATAGAAAAATCAACAGAATATAATAAACCTCTCATCCTTGTTTTCGTAGACTATGAAAAAGCTTTTGACTCAATCAGCCAACAACATATGCTCAAATCATTAACAGAATGCAGAATTGATTACAGGTACATTGCACTGATTAAGGGTATATACGAGAAAGCAACGGCGTGTGTAAGATTACATAAAAACACAAGAACATTCCGAATAGAACAAGGTGTACGTCAAGGAGATACCCTCTCTCCAAAGCTGTTCACCACACTGCTCGAATATGTCTGTAAGAAAATCGACTTGGGGGAAATGGGCCTAAATATAGACGGTGAAAGATTAAATAACTTAAGATTTGCAGACGATATCGTCCTTATTACCGACCGTATAGATCAAGCGTCCATGATGTTGGAAAAATTATACAATGCTTCAAGGGAAGTTGGCCTAAGAATTAACTTTGCAAAGACGCAAGTCATGACAAACCTAGTCCCCAGTAAAAACATAACTATTGGAAGCAAATCTATTGAACAGGTCACCGCCTACAAATATTTGGGTCATGAGATCCGAATAGGACGGGACAACCAGACGTGCGAACTTCTCCGGAGAGTAGGCTTGGGGTGGGCATCCTTTGGAAGATTAAAGTATGTTTTCAAGTCGGATATTCCCATCAGTCTAAAACGAAAAGTATACAATCAGTGCATATTACCAGTGATGACATATGGAGCCGAAACATTGACGCTTACAAAAAAGTCAGCAAAGAAACTGCATGTCACCCAACGGGCGATGGAGAGGGCTATTCTGGGTATCTCCCTCAGAGACCGAATACCAAATGAGATTATTCGCCAAAGAACAGGTGTTATAGATGTAATCGAAAAAATAACAACTTTAAAGTGGAACTGGGCTGGCCACGTAGCTAGAAGAACTGACGGAAGATGGTCTAAAAAACTATTGGAGTGGCGTCCGAGGCACGAAGCTTATCGTAGTAGAGGGCGCCCCCCCACACGATGGACCGATGACATCAAAAGAATATGTGGTAATTGGATACAAATGGCTCAAGATAGAGCAGAGTGGCAAAATAAACGAGAGGCTTATGTTCAGCAGTGGACTACTATAGCTGAGTGATGATGATGATGATGATGATGATGATATATATATATATATATATATATATATATATATATATATATATATATATATATATATATATATATATATATAAACAGGCGGCTGTGACGGAGAAACTAAACGCAGACTGGTCATAGCACGTAACTAAACAATAAAAATAAATTATTAAAGTCTCTGATCTTTCCTATTGCCGCATATGCCTCTAAGACCTGGACTTTAAAAATGGCTAATCGAAGAATAATAGATGCTTTTGAAATGTGGGCCTACAGAAGAATGCTGCGAATATCATACACAGAACACCGTACTAACGCGTCAATTCTTAAAAAACCAAAAATAGCCACAAGGCTATCGACCAGGATAAACCAATCATACCTACGGTATTTTGGACACATTTTAAGAAGAACGAATGGGCTGGAAAAACTTATTGTAGAGGGAAAAATCAATGGTAAACGACCAAGAGGAAGGTCTCCGACGAGCTGGGTGGATCAAACCAAAAAAAAAATCATTGGTCACGGTCTACAAGAAGATTCTCTTGCAGCTTAAGACAGAGAAGGATGGAGAACTACGATCCAAGTAATTGAGATATGATGTCACCATACTCTCTCGAGAGTAAAAAGACAAGAGAGAAAGAGAGAGACACCAAAAACAATAAACTATTTAATAATTAGAAATATTAGCAAATCAACCGAGTTTATTATAAAATATTACTTTTTAATTTATGTTAATACCTTAAACTACGTAGATAACCTTTTTTTTAAATGCCTCACAATATAAAACAAGGAAACAATAATAAGGTGTGAATTAAGACTACTATTTAACAAATTAAGCTCAGATATAATTTCATTTAGTAAAACTGCAAGTTAAACAAATTAAAAAAAAATGGCAAAATATATTTACAAAAATGTATAGGTAATATGATAACTATTATTAATTTTAATTGTTATACACTAATTCAAATTACTTTTGAAAATCCCAATCACCTCTTAAGACCCATTTAAAAGTTTAACTAAACAATCTTTTTAGCCATTTACGTTTTTATAACCAATAAACTTGTAGATGTCAAATGATCAAGAATACCAAAACGATATAATTTCATGTTTTTAAGTTAGATTATACAAACCAATCACGTAATATAAATTGTACTCGCCAATTAATCAAATTCAAATGACGTTTTATGATTGGTTCAGTAGGATTACACTTTCTCTCTCTCTCTCTTTGCAGTCAGTTAGTGTAAAGGAAGAGAAATAGCGACTAACGCATTCTTGTTATGCTCATTTTTCGCTCGCTAGCCCCGGTTTCCGCAACTTGCGTTCCAAAACATTATTATATAATTCTATCAATGTTATAATCGGTAGTTTAAGTGACCAATTTCCTTAACGCATATAATTTGAAGTCATAATTTCTTTCACGCTTAGTTAACGTTATTGCAAATTTATCGTTAAAAAGAAATCCCGTAACCAACATTCCGTATCCTTAATAAAGGATCGATAACACGAGTGTTGCACCATAGTGGCTTTAATGAACATCTGTCTTAACTTCGTACAATGGAGTAATTGGTCCGTGTGAAACTAACCATCATTAATCAATAATGGTTTCCAAAAATTGACCGAAATTTAAATTAAATTACGCAGAAACTGTTGTTAGTTGAAATTTAGGGGTTAATGAAGTGTTAACACATCAAGGGTGTGAGACATTAGTTCTGCTTCGTAAATAATGGAAAATTATAAAATTGGTTGCATAACAGTCCTACAATATTGTGCTGGTTTAAATGGTATTTATGAGTTGCATGCTCCCATCTTAAATTTATTGCATACAGATCTTTTGATATTTTAAAAGAAATTTTCAAATTAAAAAAGTCAAGTCACATTTATTAACAACAAGCAGATAAAACATAGAGAGACAGTAAAATACCTTGGTTTGCATTAAGATCGTAAACTGAATTGACAAAAACACATTTTTACAAAAAGGAAACAACTTGGCTTGCAACTTTAAAAATTAAACTGGCTGGTAGACAGAAAGTCACAGCTATCTTTTTTTTTTGTTTTACAAGAGGAAAATCTTTTATAGACTTTATAGAATCATTGAACGCGGTCAACGTTACCCACTAAAAAACTCTTGTGTGTGATTTTGTGGGCTATTGTCTCTTGGTAGAAGACAATCTTACCCCTTGTGTAGTGTAGAATGTAAAAATGTTGTGTGTGTAGTGTTTTTGGTTTGAAAAACTGGGGGGTTTTATTTGGAAGGAGGGGTGGGGGGGGTGCGAACATTAAAAAATTCTACTTCTTAGATTTTTATGTCTGCCACTTTGACGACCTGGTATATAGTCGAAATTCGATTTTATTAGCCCGTTTGGATGTGAAACGGCTTTTTCGAAAAAGATTTTATGACGATTTTTGATGTATTCAGTAATCGTTTCGATTTTAAGGTCTTTGTGTAAATCAGAATTTCGGATATACCAGGGGGCATTTGTTATACGTTTTAGAATTTTGTTTTGAAATTTTTGAAATTTATATTTTGTAGATTTTGCTGCTTGACAAAAGTGGTCACAGCTATCTATGGCTAACAAAGTATTACTCTATAAAGTAATGATTAAACGTATTTGGATATACAGAATTCAGCTAAACTCGAATATAGACATACTGGAGAAAAATTCCGAAATAAAGTGCTTCGAATTATTGTAAATTCGCCGTGGCATGTTTCAATTGACGTTATCGCGAGTGACTTAAATGTTTCACCAGTTAAGAAGAAAATACAACAACACAGCATCCCAATGTGCTAGCCAACCGACTATTAGAATTGAGTCCAGAAACGAGACGTTTAAAAAGTTTTAGGCCAACATAAATTTCTTTATTTCATTAGATGTATATTGATTAAGGCTGCAAAAAAAAATTATTTTTTTGGAGTCTACAGGGTGGCTCAAAAAACTGTGACATATCAAAGTTGTGTTTTTTAAATGGAACACCCTGTATTTAGTTACACTTTTAAATAGTTCATAAAATAAATAGTACGTATTAAAACCCGTGACTTCTTAAAAAGTCCACCAAAATCTTGAATCTATGTAAAGTGTGGGGTTACTTAGCTTCAATTTTAGGAAGGTTTAAAAAAAATGGATTGAAAAAAACCCAAAAAAAATTAGATATAATTTAAAAACTAAAACAGATGGTGGAAACAAGTTCGTAAAACAGGTTTTTGTAAAAATTTAAAAAAAAATTTTTTGAGTAGGTAAAATATAAAAGCAAACTATCAATTATGAATAATGTTTTTACGTTAATTTTGGTGTAAACAGTAAAAACATTTTTTATCAAATAATAAACCCAATAAATTTTTGTTAACTTGTGTAATTTTCGTTTTTATAAAATGTTTTGAAATAATTAGTTTCAAATAAATTCTTTTCTTTTTATTGGTCGTAGAAAAAAAAGTGTATGCAATGTTCTTCTTCTTACAGTGTCTTGCTTTCTCAAGCGTTGACGACTCCCATATTGACTACTTCTTTGTATCTATCTCTAGCTCTTCTAGCTATTTCTATTCTAGCCTTGATTTCTTCGTCTGGATCCATCGACTGATTGATCCAGCTTCCAAGATATTTAAAGTGCTGAACTCTTTCTATATTCTCGCCATCAAGCGTTATTCTTTCCGGGCCAACATTGATTTTGCTAACAACCATAAATTTAGTTTTTGTCACATTGATTTTCAGTCCCCATCTATTACTTTCTTTGTTTATCTTGTCTAACATACATTGTAATTCTTTCAATGATTCAGCTAGGAGCACAGTATCATCTGCGTATCTACTAATGGTTTCGCCTCCAATCTTCATTCCTTTACAAGATTGTGTTGCCCCTTTAAATATATTGAGAGAGGTTAAAAATTGTGTAGGAGACAAAATACAACCCTGTCTCACACCTCTCTTTATAGGTATCTGAGTGTTCTACTCTTCATCTAGTGTTACCGTGGCAGATTGATTCCAGTAGAGAGAAAATAACAAACGTATATCATTTTTATCGAGGGGTATATTCTGCAGAGTTTGTAAGAGTTTGTTATGCTGTACGCAATCAAAAGCCTTTTCGTAGTCGATAAAACTTATGCAATGTAATAGGTATTAAAACACTCGCACAATATTTAGGACACCCGCCTAAGTCTTGCGTCCTAATTTATCCCGTAGTCATGTATTAATCGCCATCATTATAATTAGGATCATTGCATAACACTGGTCAACAGTGGTTTTGTTGACCTTGATATAAAAATAATATCTAGTAAATTTATGTCAACAATTTAAGAAACTATGAATGATTTTGGAATATTGGCTCTGGTTTTTTTTAAATCATTATTTTCATATTACACTGTAAGAAAGAAAAAACAAGTAAAAAATCTTTTTTATAGAAAAATAATGTTTTGTTTTCATGATTTAATTTACATATATGTAAAAAATGAGAAAAATTAGCAAAAACAATTTTTACAAATCAGAGAAATACCTTTTATAAGCTTTTCTTTTGTAATTTTTTTTGGGTGAATCTCTTTGTAAAGACCAGAAGTAATCTGCCATCTACTCTGATACCTGTCCTCCATTTATTTTTTATCTTGGTGGAAGTGTTTTCCCTGCTTCTCACTGTAATTTCCCAGATTATCGGGAAATATATTCAGGTGACAGTAGAAAAAGTACTTTATAGTTACCTTAGAAATGTTTTATAACCAACACAAATTCTCTCCAAGCTTCACTTTCGGAATTAGTCATAATTTTTATGAAGTTTGTATCTTTCATTAATATCCGAATTTGAGGGCCATCGAATATTCCCAAATAAAACGCATTTTAAACTATTTTTGCAGCTTTCAATGAAGAGTCGTCAATCAGTAGATTTGTATTTTTAAACCCAATATTACAAGTTCTTTATTTTCGCTAAAAATTGGTAATATTTCACATTCCTTGTTGTGTATGCCCTAATTGTTACTTTTGGTTCTAATAAATTCTTTTCTTTTATTCTTGATGCAAAGGTTCTACTGCTTGTTTTGATAAATTTAGATTTCGTATTAAATCGCTGAGCTCATTTTAAGAAACAATTGTGGAAATTATGTTCCACCTTTATATTTACTAACACATGTAGATTGTATTGAATGCTGCGAGTTTGGCAACATCATAGTTTCTGAGAGATAAATAGGCCAAGAATGGTCTTTACTGTGCAAGATAGGATATTTTGTAGACTGTAAAGCTAAATATTTCCACGTTTTATTTCGTATAAAACCTTTAACGTCCACTACGCATTCTTACACTAGCAACTTACCCAAACGCACGTTATGCGTCCTCTCTTTCTCTCTCTCTCTCTCTGTCTCTCTCTCTCTCTTGCTCGGATATTAGTTCTTCATCCTTCTCTGTCTTGAGCTGCAAGAGAAGCTTAGTGCAGACCATGACCAATGATTTCTTTGGTTTGATCCACCCAGCGCGTCGGAGACCTTCCTCTTGGTCGTTTACTATTGATTTTTTCCTCTACAATAAGTGGACATTCCTACAATCTTATTAAATAATGATTTCTGGCATTTTAACAAAGTGAGGAATGCGGGGAATCACTTGCACAATCACGTTATGTATGTATGCGCGAAATAAATGTGCAGAAAGCGAATTTTAAGCAGAAATCAAACAATAATTAATAATTCGTGTTCAGAGGAGCCGGCGTAAATTGTTTATTATGTTTAATATTATAAATACACCAAAATCATAAAAACTAGAGCCAATTCAGTACTTTCATGAATATATTTGTAAACCGTGTACTTAAAATTATAGGAATCTGCAAAAATATCAAGTGCATCAACAAAAAATGTTTTTTGTTGAGCTGTGTAAAATATACTTTTCGTGCAATCGCACGCGAAGTCAGTATTTCGCGTTCTCAGCACAGTCCGCGAAATTCAATTTCGAGGCCGTTACCCATAGCAACGGCCGCGAAACTAAACGTCACTTCCAAATTTGAATATCACTTCCAAATTTGACATTTCTAAAATACTACAAAGACAAGGATTATTTTTTATTGAATACCAACAAATGCTTAAGTACTTATATTATTTAGGATGAATATTAACATTAATTGTACAGTTTGTATTATTACTTATATTCACTCCAGAAGTTGAAGTAACTACATCTAGTGTTTCTGAATAATGGTTATTGCCTACATTCAAACCAGATACTATATCGCCAGAAATTGAGTTGGAAATTTTCTTCTTATTTTCGATAGTCTTTTATATATCGTTCCGCTACTGTCGTGGACTTCCATCCACCGTGACGTTTAAGAATTGACATATCAGCCCCAGTATTGGCAAGCAGCGTGGCAGAACTTCTTCGAAAACAGTGACCTGTGTATGTTTCAGGATTTGGTAATCTGAGATACTTAGCAATCATACTAGGCATATTCCCAATGTTATGCACTCCAACAACTTGTGCGGTGCACTTTCTGTTTACGTATCTCAAGAATATACGACGATTATTAACAAAATGTTTTGGTCGAAGAGCTGCATATTTACGATAAATTTTTATGGAATCAATATTAGTAACAGTGAAAACACGCTTCTTATCCGCCTTGGTATCAGGAACGGTTACTATTAATACAACATTTTCTTCCTGAATATCCTCAATGGCCATTTGTACTACCTACAAAAATCAGTACAATAAATAAGAAAATTGTAAATGATATCTCTTAACACTTACCTTCAACAATAAGTATTTTTCATCATTAGCTTCTTTCAGGAATGTATCAATTTGCTCACGCGTAAGAACTTTAGACTTTTTTGCTCGATAACCTACTGCTTTTCTTTTCAGAAATGGTACTAATTTTGAAAACTGCTTAATGTCGATATTGTCTCGTATGTTTAGCATACACTTCAGCATGGAATAAATGCTCCATAAAGTTGAACTTTTTACAACATTTGATTTCTGCATCAAATAAGCCAATAAAATGTTTTCAGACATCGTCTTAACATTCTGTTTGTCACACCAATCTTTAAACTCGCCGTAACATTTTTCGTACTGCCGTTTAGATTTTTCGGGTATTAAAACGGAAAGCGCCGAATTTACAACGCTTTTGAGTTCAGGAGGAGTGGAAGGTACTGAAATATCGCTATCAGTACCAGACATTTTGGGTTTTGTCAAGAACTGTCAAAATATTTTGTATATATTGAAACATATCATTTCCATAGCACACGGTGATATTGTTAAATAAATTGAACTGCTGTTGATTTTAGAGCAATTATATATTTATTTACGTTAAAAAGGTATTTCGCGGCCTAAACATACAAATAACTATTTTGAGAATGTATAAGTACGATGCATAATTTTAAACATTTAATTTTTCTCTTTTTTATAGAAATTGCATTATGTTTTCTCCAGTTTTGTAAGCGTAAGCGAATCTCGAAAATGTTGCATTGTTAATTTGGGAAACAGACCGCAATGACCATTTTTCACAGAATCACAGAAGTAACCTTCTCTTGAAGAAACCATTTAACAAATTTCTTTAGGGAAGCACATTACTTTTAGTGCGGTCTTTTTCAAAAGTACCGCTAATGATAGGGTGCCAGGGGGTCACCACTGGTTACTGTGCGAATCATTTATCAACCAAGAACTCTGATTGAGCGTTTAATAGGTTTTGAAATGTTCTGTCGGTCGACAACAATCCATAACGGTTAGAAGAATAAGAAAAAAAAATATTTTTAAAAGATTATTTTCTCGACGATTAAAATATTTATAAGAACGCGTCATTTTTCTTTCCGCTAAGCAGAAAAACTCGCGAGGCTCGTATAAACTTTATTTCGACTTAACATAATTATTGGAATGCATAGTCAGATCGAAGAGAAACACACAGAGACATAAACCTTACAACAGATAATAGGACTTTCGAACGAGTGAAAGATTTCAAGTACCTGCGCTCACAGATAAACGAAACAAATGATGTTATAAAGGAAATACAGTGTCGTATACATAGCGGAAAGAGAGTCGTATCTGCCATGAGCAGCAATTCGCTTCGACCACGCAATCTACCAAGAAAAGTGAAACTGAAGATATACAATACAATAGTGATCACTGTGGTCCAGGGTGGATGCGAAACGTGGACCATGACTCTTAGAGATCAAGAATAGTTACTCTCCTTCGAGAATAAAGTTTTAAGGAAAATATGTGGACCCGTACAAAATCCAGTAACAACCCAGTGGAGGAAACGCACCTGTGGTGAAATAAGGGAAATGACTAAACAGCCATGGATCACTAGCACAATAAGGTCCAGAAGGCTCGCAAGGGCAGGTCACGTAGTCAGAGCGGAGAATAGGGATATTGGGACCGTTTATAGAGGCAGACCAAATACAAGAAGGCCACCAGAACGACCTAGACAAAGGTGAAAAGATAATGTGATGAAACTACGAAATTGGAAAGAAGTAGCAAGAGATAGGACTAGATGGAGGGCGGTGGTCGAGGAGGCTAAAACGCTTAAAGTGTTGTTTGGCCACGTTAAGTAAGTAAGTAGCCCGGTACTGGGCAGAAATTTTTTAAATGGAAAGATTTCGGACTCGAAAAGTAAAGTAAGTTTTCATAATTATATATCAGTATTATTAATATATCTTTATATATTAACAAGGACACCGCATTTGTAAATATCCAAGCGCGCAGTTGTCAAACTGCAAAAAAAAGTAATACGTTGCAATTTGTTATTGCTATAGTAGAATACCAAATGTATTTTCGGAATAAAATTCCAAGGGGCATTGTAAATGCTCTCTGCTGAATAGGAAGTAGCAAGTTATACAGAGATTCGGGTGTGGAAATGCTTGCAGATCTGATTAAAGTATCTGCAAAGAAGCATGAAGCTAGACTTTTTAACCATGTGAACGTCGAGGCTTTTCAACTTTTGGATTAACATGGAATAGTGGGAAATCTTAAAGGAATCAAACATTTTAAGTTAGAGTAAATAGTTATAGGTTTAAAAACAGAGTAATGTGCGTGCTAAGGGTTAAGTCTTAATATAATAATTAACTGAAGGTCGGTTTCTTCCTAATCCCACCAACGGCACTCAGAGACTGTTCATTATGTCTAAACGTGATAGCAATTAGCAATCTGCTATAACTGTCTTCTTCCAGAATAGAAGGAGGTCACCGATCGGTTTTTGTTGTTAGTTGCTCGGGCTCAAGTGAAGCTGAGCCCAGCAAAGCCAGCCGTAGTCTGGCTAACTGGAAGTAAAGAAATTGACCATAAGATATTGGACGTTTAATAACTAAGAAACGGTATATAAGGTAGAGAGGTAACATATTGTTACAATTTTTTTGAGTCCGTCTCTATCGACCTTGCCTTAAGGCTACAGCGCGCCGACCATTACTAAAAAAAAATGCATAATAGAAGACACTGTATGATTCTTGAAAAAAAGGTCCAATAATTTCGAATAGTGTCGATTTTTCGAGAACATTGATTGGCATGTATTTAAACGGAATCATAGATCGAGGTTTTTAAGTTTAAGTCAGTTTGAAGTTTAGTATTTGAAGTAATTATAAAGTTTTATACAGTTTTGAATATCTAAGTGATTTATAAAATAAAATTTATTGTGTAAAAATATTATAATAAAAATTGTTTAGTTATTGTATTGAGAGTTAAGAATCACCAAACCCAAAAAGTAAATATCGTAACAATATGGTACCTATATCTATACTAAAAATTAGAAAAATGTTTATTTTAAAAATATAAAATATACAGAGTATACCATGTAAAGGAATAAATTATTTTTGTGGATAAGTCAACCTCGAAAGTTCGACTTTATTGGTTAGTGGAGATAAAACAAGACTAAGACTAAGAGAAATGTTAGTAATTAAATCCGCTTTTTATGAAAGTAACGAGATCTCATAAATATATCCATTCACCTAAGTGTAAGTAAGCGTAAAGTAATACATCAACATAAATTTTCTTTAATTTGATATTCGAAGATATCGTTAGTTAATATTTTACTAATAGTTAATAGTTGTTTGACATTACGTCAACAACTCTCTATATCGATAAAAAAAAACAACTTTTTTACGTGATGCGATCACCTTTAAGATACTTGACTGTTTTGAAACTGTAACGCGTGAAATTGTATTAAGCACACATATCGAATTTCGAAAAAGTTGGACCTCCAAAGTTGATACGAACATTCGTGTATGTGTGTTTGTGTACTTGGTCGCTATCTTCGACATGAACGATTTCATCGTAAAGCTACACCCACTTATTTGGCCGATACAAAGTGATTACTAATTTTTTTAAGTCGTAATTAGTCCATTTAGTGGACTATACATAGATATATACATAAAGTCACGCCTTTTTCTCGTAGGGGTAGGCAAAAACCACTTGTTACAGTTATTACACACATCTTTTGCTTCCTCCACTTTCAATAGTGCTCTCATACATGCTCGCCGATTGTTGGTACTCTTGACCTGGCTTTTCTTCAAAACAATGTTGATCTGATCAGGATATGTTCGCCGAGGTCGACCTTTACCGACTTGTCCATTCACATTCGTCTTATAAATTTCTTTCTACGTACCATATAAGCATTCCTTTATCTATCTTTGTAACCACATTTTTTTTACACCACATCGTTTCCTTATCTCACTATTCTTTACTTTAACCAACCGAGTCACGTCGGCTATACTTCTTAGACTACTCATCTCCGCAGCATTCTCATGTTTTTTTCTGCCAAACCCAACATTCACTACCATACATAAGTGAAGGAACCAACACTCCTTTATGCACAGCCAGACGTGCCTTTTTTGACACTTTCTGGCTGTTCATAAAGCTATACAGTGTCTAATTCATTTGTTTTCCTGTCAACACCCTGCGTTTAATGTCACTGTGATACTTTCCATCCCTCGTAAACTTTGAACCCAAGTACTCATTTACTTTTTCTTTTTCTCCCTTAATCAAAACTTCACAGTTTGTCATGCTTTCTTCTCTTTTAAAAACCATTACTTTTGTTTTGCTTGCATTTATTTTCATCCCTTTGATTTTTAGGGCATCATGCATAAATGTTGCCTGCAATTCCTCTTTAGATGACGCTAATATGACTTGATCATAGGCGTAAAAAAGGCATTTGACGATCAAATTATTCATTTTCAATCCATACGCACCCTTTTTAAAATCTTTTAAACTATCGTCCATGTATAAGTTAAACAGCCATGGCGAAGCCACACATCCCTGTCTCACACCTTTTTGATGTTAAACCAGTCCGTGCAAACTCCGATTATTCTGACACAAGCAGTGGAATTATTCGTAAAGTGATTTCAGTGCTCGTATTAAACTACCGCTCACCCCATACATAGACAATGTAGACCACAATTTACTACTCACCACTCTGTCATAGGCCTTTTCTAAATCTATAAAAGTGTAAAAGACCTTCTTATCATCTTAGTTTTATTTGTCACTCTTTTAATCAATATCTTTGCATACAGTTTTCTGACTATGCTAAGTAATCTAATATCTCAGTAGTTCTTACAGTCCTGCTGCGAACCTTTTCTCTTGTAAAGCGACACAATAACGGCATTGCACCAGTCGTCTGGTACGCTACCACTCCTCCAACAAAGGTTAAAAAGGCGGTACAGCAGACTAGTTACCACACTTTGTCCAGCAAGAGCCTTTTAACTGTTATCCTGTCGTACCCAGCAGCTATACCCAATTTCGTACTGTTCAACGCTTCCACAATTTTTGTCGTACTAATGTTCACTTTTATTGCAATTTTCACTCATGTTTCCGAATGGGGCCCGTACTTGTGTATCCTCTTTCTCAAATAAACTTTCAAAGTATTCCTTCCATCTCTTTAAAACGTATTCCTCTCCTTTTCCCATACTACCATCCTGCTTTTTGATTTTTTTCAGTTGCGAGGTAGTATTTTTACCTTTGGCTGTTCTTATGGACTTCCAGAAGAGTTTAATGTTGTTTTGGAAATCGTCAGATAACCTTCTATTAAATTCATCTTGATCACTCTCCTTCTTTAATCAATACCTTAGTAAATAGCTGCTCTCGGTCCTCTAAAAGCCGAAGAGGAAAATAAGGAATAAAATATGCAACGTCTACAGTCTACAACCATATTATTAACAATGTATCAATTAATAAATTACACCATAATTTTTGGAACTAAATATACTATACAAGCGACGTAATCTTAATTGCTCTTATCTATATAAATATTTGGTGTGAAGTAAACATTAGATATTAGATGACCTCAGAAGTAAAAATTTGATGAGAACTTGCTGGTCACATTTCCACATTATTTGGATATTAAAACCACAATCGTTGAAAAATTAATTTGTTTATTTACGATAAATGTCAGGTAACCGCAGATGTAAAAATCAAGAGGAGCTATAAATGTCTTTGCCTACCAATTTTTTTGATGGAGGTAACAGTGTTTAATGATTTCGAATAATTTAATGCGGAACAATTTAAATAATTTGTACAAATTTGACCTTTATTTCTAACTAGCGTTTGCCCGCAACTTCGTCCGCATTTAAATCGAAAATGGTTCTAATAGGACCCGTTAGGCGATGGGTTTTAATAAAATACGAAACACGTCTTCCATCAATTCTGTTAAAAAAATGTTTATTTTTTTGAAGTAGATAAGACCAAGGAATCACGTTGTCCCATATAAACTTTGCCCCCGTTTTTCATCCTCTTAGGGGCAGAATTTCGAAAAATTCTCTTCTATCGGATGCCTACGTCATACAAAGAACACACCCTCCAAGTTTCAGGTCTCTAAGAACAGCGGTTTAGGATGTGCGTTGATCCGTCCGTCAGTCATTCAGGACTTTCTTCTTATGGTGCCGTCTTTACACGGAGGTTGGATATCATTATGGCTATTTTTACTTTCGACGCTGCGACTCTGAAAAGATGGAGGGATGTGCATCCAAACCACTCTCTTAGATTCTTTAGCCAGGATATACCTCTTCTTTTCACCGATCTCTTTCCTGCAATCTTGCCCTCCATTATCGGTCGTAGTATACTGTATCTCTCTCCACTCATAATGTGACCGAGATATTCCAGTTTTCTGGCTTTAATCAAGTTCTCCAATTCTCTTCCTCTTTCTACTCGGCGTAGAACCTCTTCATTGCTAATCTTTTTTGTTAACGATATTTTCAGCTCACGCCGGAAAATCTACATTTCAAATGCCTGAAGCTTTTTCATTGTGGCTTTGTTGATCGTCCATGATTCTAGTCCATATAAAATCACTGGGACTACATAACATTTAACCATTCTCAGACGTAGTTGAAGGTTTAAGTGTGGGTTAGTAAATAGTTGTTTCATTTTAAAGAAAATATTTCTAGCCTTTTTGATTCTGACTTTGATTTCTTGAGTCTGATCATGCCTATCGTTGATCCACGTGCCGAGATACTGATATTGTTTTAATCTCTCGACCAACACTGAATTGATTTTGATGTTGGTATTAGAATGGTTTAATTGGGTTTTACTTTTGACCATGTATTTAGTTTTTTTATAGTTCATTTTTAAACCGTACTCCCTGCTGACCCGATCGATCTATTGTAGTAATACTTGAAGATCGAAGATCATGTATGTTGTCGGTCATTCAGGACAAAGCATTTTATATGCATAGATTAAAGTTTGGGAAAATAAATATTGCTATTAAAAATATTAGGTGGATTAAAAATTTTATATATATATCGTCGTTTAGATGTCAAAACCTTGTATCTCAAAATTTGCATATTTTGGGAAATCACTTAAAACTTCTCGTAGTAGAAAATACAACTTTTAAAGTTAGTTTTTTTTACTGAAATGTGAGTATTTTCACAAATTAAACACAACAAACAACATGACAAGAAAAATAAAACGTTTATTCTTATAACAAATAAAATAAACACAAGTATTCTTATATAAAATAAAATAAACATAAGTATTTTCCATATTTTGGAACCAAAAAAAATAGTGATTCAACGAGTCATAAAACCGATGATACGAGGGCAGTTTGATAAGTCAGTGACTTTTTGAATTTCCCGCGCAGTTACTCCAAATGCAACAGTGCTGCCGTCAACTATAATCTATCAGTGGGCAACTTTCTAATTTTTAGCAAGCTACGTCGTGCAGTTGGTGTTTGATAGCCGTTCAAAGCAGACAACCTCGTGAATTTTTACGAAAATGGAAAAAAGTAAATTTCGTGTGCTGATTAAGCATTACTTTTTACGTAAAAAATCCATCACTGAAACTAAGGAAAGACTTGATAAATACTACGGGGACTCGGCACCATCAATTTCAATGGTTAAGAAGTGGTTTACAGAGTTCCGTTGTGGTCGACGAACGTCCAGGTCGCCCAAAAGAAGAGATCACGCCGGAAATCGTCGATAAAATCCATGAAATGATATTGGATGATCGGAGAATGAAAGTGCGTGAGTTGGCTCATGCTGTAGGTGTATCTCAACTGAACGGGTACATCATATTTTACACGAATATTTGGACATGAAAAAACTCTCTGCGAGATGGGTGCCGCGATTGCTCACACTCGACCATAAGCGCAATCGTGTGACCACTTCAAAAGAGTGTTTAGCGATGTTCAGCCGTAATCCGGACGAATTTTTGCGCCGTTTTGTTACTGTGGATGAAACATGGATCCATCACAACACGCCAGAGACCAAGAAACAATCGAAACAGTGGGTTGCTCGGGGTGAACGTGGACCAAAGAAGGCGAAACAGAGTCTGTCAGCCAACAAGGTCATGGCCACAGTTTTTTGGGATGTACGCGGTGACATTCACATCGATTACCTCAAGAAAGGTAAAACGATCACCGGCGAATATTATTAAAAGCTTTTGAACAGATTCGACGTTGATTTGAAGCAAAAACGGCCGCATTTGGCTAAGAAAAAGAAAGTGCTGTTCCATCAAAACAATGAACGTGTGCACACTTGTCTAGTCACGATGGCCAAAATCCACGAATTGGGATACGAACTGCTACCCCATCCAGCATATTCTCCAGATTTAGCCCCCTGCGACTTTTTCTGTTTCCAAACCTAAAGAAATGGCTGGGCGGTAAGAGATTTGAGTCGAATGAAGAAGTCATTACCGAAACAAACGCGTATTTTGAGAGCTTTGAAAAAACCTATTATTTGGAGGGAATAAAAAAATTAGAAAAACGCTGGACCAAATTTATCGAGCTAAAAGGTGATTATGTAGAAAAATAAAATGTTTATTTGCGGAAAAAAATTTGTTTTATTCAAAAAGTCACTGACTTATCAAACCGCCCTCGTAGTCTGGGTGTATAACGGTCTTAAGGGACTGCAGGTGATTAAATTTGTCTTCTGTAATGGGCAAATGGTCATTATACATTTTTTTGCCTTTCCTGCATTGTTAGTATTTTTGCGAACTGGTAAAACGCTGGCATTAGTTTTGAGATTGTCAATATCAGGATTCACTTCTAGTGCTGATTTACCAATTCTTGCCCGGCTTGCCTAAAAATAAATTAAAAATAATACTATAATTTTTCAAAGAAACCTCGTAACTACCTATTGTAAGTAGTTGATTAAATTTAGGTAGATAACAAAACCTCGTATCATAATTTTTTTTGCTACAAAAATTTACTGAAAAACATTATTTTAAAAATTCTTGTACTAACTGACAAGTTTCTGTTTTTCCTTAATTTATTTTTAAGTATATTTTGTTTTAGTTGATCAACTAAAATAGATTAATTGGATCATCATAACCTCAAATTTTTTGGAATATTAGTTATTTTTCTGTTTAACGTAAAACAATACAACTACTTATTATTAAAACAAAGTATTAATAAATGTTTTTACTCACCATAACTTCTAATAAACACTTATAAACCCACAACTTGCACAAAAAAGTTTAATATTTATAAATTTTGCAGACACGTGTTGACTTACGAGGTTATGTTTACAGCATGTGAGATACGAGGTTTCTGAATTCGAGTGGCGGAGGTGCAAATTCACATTCTTTGAGTTAACAGGTTTTGTCATCGATGCGGCTCGAATTCCTAACGTAGGCAAACCAAAAAACACAAAATCATCGAAAATTGAGATACGAGGTTTTGACATCTGAGCCACGATATGTAAAATTAAACGTCCTGACGTTTTTGTTTAAATTCATCTCGTGCAAGAAAACATTATTTTGATGGGAAGAAACAAAAGCACAAAATCTCGTATTTTCCAAAGGTTAACAGTTATAAAACCATGCAGCTAAGCTGTGGAACCATGGTTTCAAAAAAAATCTTTATTTTTTCTTGCGTCGGGAAATATTTTAGAGCTCGTATGCTACCATACATACAGAAACTGCATAAAGCCTACAAAAACATAACCAGGTGCAGACATAAACTCAGACCATAATCCAGCTGTTGCAGCAGCAAGACTTATACTTAAAAGATGTTAGCAAAGACCCAGACATAATAATCAAGATGTATCAAGGCTAAAAGACATTAATATAATGAGTAAACTAAAACATGAACTGAATTCCAGACTTGATGCGATACCCATAACGGAGGCAGCCAAGACTGATGAACTGTGGTACAATATAAAAAATGCTTTCACAGAAAATACCACCAAAATACTTAAACCTCAACAAAACCGCAAGAAGAAACCATGGATGTCGGAAGAAATCCTTGATCTAATGGAAAAAAGACGGACACTCAAGGGCAAGAATAACGAATACCGGGCGCAAAACCGCATAATCAAAAACAAGATAAGAGAAGCAAAAGAGAAATGGCTTTCCGAGCAATGCCAAGAAATAAAAACAATGAAAGCAAAACACGTTACCTTAAACACGCACAAGAAGATAAAAGAGGCAGCAGGTATCTGCAGAAACAGAAGCGCGACGACTTTACAGAACGCACAGGGCAGGCTGATACTGGATACTGACGAAATAGTGCGACTACATCTAGCACCTATTTCACGATACCCGGCCAGAACTTCAGGAAGAATTCTTTGATCGAGGCCAAGGCTTGGACATAAAGAAGGCAGAAGTTCAATATGCACTGTCAATTTCAAAAAATGGGAAAGCTAGTGGTCCTTCTTCTTCTTCTAGGTGCCATGACCGTTTAAAGATCGTTGGCGATCATTCTGGCTAGTGGTCCTGATGACGTCTATATAGAAGTTCTAAAAATACTGCAGAACGAAGAATCACTGAACACGCTGGTAAAGCTATTCAATCTTATTTACCGAAACGGCAGTATACCTTCTGATTAGTTAAAATCTACTTTTGTCCCGCTATCCAAAAACGCAAAAGCCAAGAACTGCGGCGATTATCGTCTTATTAGCCTGATGACCCATATGCTTAAACTCTTCTTGAAAAAAATACACAAAAGAATATATGCGAAGTGCGAGACAATGATGGGGGACTCTCAGTTTGGTTTTCGCAATGGCTTTGGAACAAGGGAGGTACTATTTAGCATACAGGTTCTAATCCAAAGGTGCCGGGACATGTCGGTGATCGTTTACGCATGTTTCATCGATTACGAAAAAGCCCTTGATAAAGTAAATCACGAAAAACTGATCACCATTCTTAGAGAAATAGGACTGGAACAACGAGACCTCAGAATAATAGCCAACCTTTACTGAAACCAAAGTGCTCACATAAGAATCGATAACACCGCGTCCGACGAAATCAAAATCCTGAGAGGCGTTCGTCAAGGATGCATTTTATCACCAATGTTATTCAATTTGTATTCCGACAGGATATTTTAAGAGGCGTTGGATGAATGTGACGAGGGGATATCTGTTAATGGGATTAATATCAACAATCTGAGGTATGCGGATGACACGGTTCTTGTTGCCGACTCCCTGGAAGAACTGCAGGACCTGGTAAGCCGCGTGACGGCTGCAAGCTCAGAGGCCGGACTTTACCTGAACGTGAGAAAGACAAAGTGGCTAGAAGTTAGCAAATCAAACAACGTGGACGGACACCTGGCAATTAACGGTAAACGAATTGAGCGAGTAGAAACTTTTAAATATCTTGGGTGTTAACTAAATGAGAAGTGGGATGGCATGCAGGAGATTCGTGCCAGAATAGAACAAGCTCGTGCTTCGTTTCTGAAGATGCGTAAGGTACTTTTCAGCAGAAATTATAACTTGCCTCTGCGCGTCCGAATGCTTCGCTGTTACGTGTTCAGCATACTGTTTTAAGGAATGTAAGCTTGGACTTTGACAGATGCGATGTGCAAAAAATTGGAGGCCTTTGAAATGTGGACGTACAGAAGGCTATTAAGAATCTCCTGGGTAGAAAGAGTGCGTAACACCGAGGTACTTCAACGCCTCGACAAGCAGCTGAAAGTTCTGTTTACACTAAAAAAGCGCAAACTGGAGTATTTTGGTCACATCTTAAGGAATGACAAGTATCGACTTTTAAAGCTTATTATAGAAGAGAAGATCGAAGGACGATGAGGCCCGGGTAGAAGAAAGATATCCTGGCTAAAAAACTTAAGACAATATTATGGAGTGAGCACTACCACATTGTTCCGCCGAGCTGTAGACAAGGTTCAGATAGCGCTGATGATTGCCAACGTCCGAGGAGTACAGGGCACCTAAAGAAGAAGAAAATGCTACCATACTATCTTTAAGACACTCTATTTGTCGGTACTTGTTATAAATGGTTTTTTTTTTATTATTATAAGTTTTTTTAAAAACAATGTTTTTTTTTAAGAGAAAAACGTTTTTTGTTTTTTTTGTTTTTTTTAACATCACTAGTTACTTATTATACACACAACGCTTTAGAATAGTTAATTAGAAATTCGATATCTCATGTAATATTCACTATTATGATATAATGCATCGGCTACCGATTTCCGTATCACCGGTAATAACCTATCAAGATATGCGGCTGTTATGGGACGTAATTTGCTAGTAATTCCCATATCATATCATTTGGTTGCTCAATCAAACATGGGATATCCGATCGCCTGTTTATTCAAGAATAATATTTTATACAAACGGTGTCGCATTGCAATTTTGTAATCATGTAACTTGACAGCTCTTATAGTTAGTGATGCGGTTAGACTGCGTAACTCCTGGCACGTCATTTCTTTAACACAACAACGGCCAAGTTAACTATGATGATTTTTTGAAAAAAAAAGTCTATTTAACGAGGTTGTCGTGGTACAATATTGTCAGAAAATTTTAGATTATATGCGCGGAAAAAGTATACGAGCTTGTAGCGAAGTGAGTCATAATTTTTATGTAATACTGTACCCGTGGAGACGTTACATATATAGTTTTCAAATGTATGCATACACTAATACTTCCGCATACTTTTAAAAGTTCTAACCCGGCAACGTCGCTTATGCCCCACTTGAATCGATCTACAGTATAGATCGATACGTGAATTCACAGTGGAAATTTCCGTTCTATTATATGTTGTGCTAAATGTATATTTAATAACCAGATTATATTAATATTATTTTTTATGTTACCAAAAATGCATTATATTCTTTCTGTAATGACTGCTTATTTATATATATTCATCGGTTTACAGCGTTCTGTCGCTTTCCGACACCTAACCGCCACAGATCTCTGTCACCACACATATTATTTGTTAGCTCTCTCCTTTCCATTTCTTTATTGATGCCTTTTCTCCAGCTTTTTCTGGGTCATTCCCTTTTTCTTTTTTCCCGTGGTGACCATTCTAGAACCTCTTTTGGTAATCTTTCCTCGGTCATGCGTTGTACGTGGCCATACCAAATTAGCTGTTTTGTTCTAATATGTGTGTTTTACATCCATTACTTGTCTAATTCTTTCATTTGTCACCTTCTCCAGTCTCGATCTTCCAGCTGACCTACTCCAAAAATCCATCTCTGTAGCTGTAAGTATCCTTTCTGTTTTCTCTTTGAGCTGCCATACTTTACTACCATATGTTATTACGCTTTTGACGATGGTATTATAAATACTTTTTTTGTTTTCTTTTAAGATGCGCTGGTCCCAAAGAATACCATTAAGCACAAAGATTGCTTGTCTGCCCTGCATATTTCGTTCTTTTATGGCTTATTTAGTTTTACGTAAATTTTTATTACAAATTTAAGTACGGCCAACAAGACCAAGTCACAACTCCGTGCTCCTGTGCTGTCAAGATCATCACTGTTATGGAGCTAGAAACATTTGAAGATAACTTGATAGACTATAAACTTAATAGACTAAAATATTGTTGTATAATTTATAGAAAAGTTATTTTCAAAATTTAATGACTCTAAAACGGTTAAATTATGGATATAATGGGCTTCATTAATTTTGTTTAGAATTTTAAGAAAAATTTAAATATGGAATAATATACAGGGTCATTTGAGTTGGCGACAAAAAGATTGTTTCCTGTGCAAAAGTCAAGCAGCATTTCTCCTTTTTCGTTTCTTTCTCCTATTCCGAACTTTCCTACAACTGATCTAAGATGATCATCTTCATCCGTACGACCGATTTTAGCATTAAAATCTCCGATTATCAGTATCATTTCTCGCCGTGCTATTCTGCTGACTACATTGTTAAGCTCATTATGGAATTGCTTGATTTCTTTTTGAGATGAGGTCGAAGTCGGTGCATACACCTGAATGACATTCAGTTTGATTGGGCTGGTGAATAGTTTAACAGTCACGATTCGGTCACTAATGATTTCATATCCGAGAAATGAGTCTCTTATATTCTTGTTGATTTTTATAGCCATGCTTATTCGCGATTCAGTTTCGTTGCCGGAGCTTATCACCAGATTGCTTTCCGATGATATGAAAAGTCTAGACGATTTCCAGTGCATTTCTGAGACTCCTGCCATAGCTAAGTTTTTCACAGTTTGTTCTAGGACTTGAAATTATCCTGGGGCATTGACGATGTTGGTTGTGGTCCAGTCGCATATTTCTGTGTAGATCCTGGTTACCCACAGCGAGTAGTCCATTTCACACAAGCGACCCTGGAGTCGCTGCGCCGAGTGCTGGTCGGATCGCATAGCGTAATATTTCCGGTTTTAGACATGTTCATGGGGTTTTCTTGGGAAAAAATACCATGGTAGCCCCCCTTTTCTTGCCATGATACAGTTTTACAACCGGCGAGGCCGTTCTAGCTAAGCTTGTAAATATGATAAGTGTTACCGGGGATAATCCAGAGAACTGCCGCCTTCACTCCCTGACGGTACGCCTGCTGCCCCGCACAGTATAGTGTTCGCCATATCTGGTTACCCTCACTTAGTTTAGCCTGCATGTCAATACAGTTGCCCGGGGTGTGGCACTAGGAGCCATAAGTGAGAGCTGAGAACCCAGTGAGGACCCGTCATCTCGACCCACCTCCTGTCTATGACACTTGGTGTGACTGGCCGACATGAAAAGGGCTACCTCTACAGCGAAACCCCATACACATATGAAATACAAACTGGTAAATAAAACTATCAAAACAACATAAACAATAAACGTTTTAACTATCAAATCTTTGACAGCCAAGGCCTACCCTTTACTAATGTTGAGAGAATTAAGTAGTGATATTTTTTAACTAAGATAATAAAATATCTCAAAAGTGGTTGAATTTAGGTATGGGGAATACCGATACAAAACGAATTGGCTTAAAAAAATACAGTGGCAAATGTAATAAAATACAGGGTGTTCTATTTAAAGTAAGCAACTTATTTATGATTTAAATTGTGCATGTTGGCGGCTAAGTTTAAAACACCCTGTATAAAATATCAATAAGTTGGACATATGGAGTTAACGGGCAAGCGCTTGTTGTTTATTGGTTACAATTTCACGTCACTAGCTTTGTAATTAATGGAGATATCGTTATTCAATGTGGGCCAGGATTTTTTCAAAATGTTGAAAAAAATCGAGATATCTCGAAAATACTTCATACTGCGTTACAACCGGAAGTAGCCGAAAGTCGAACATATTTTCATTCGATAGACCAATGCCGGAAACCTCTTATTACAAATTTTCAGTTTTCTATTTTGACTAATTTTGCCATAACGTCTAATGTGCCATCGAGAAAAATCACCATGTATTACTCTTTACAGTGTTTAGCCTAACCTCTAGCGATAGACCTGGATTACATAATATGTTTCGCATTTTTAGGAAACCTGCCCTACCCTGGTACTTCATTTTTAAACAATTTTTCTGGGAGGCAGTTTTCTTGCAAAAATACTTGAACTGATTGATCTAAATCACTATATTTGATCTAGTACAGAGACTTTTCGTGACTCTTTCGTGTTAAAGAATAAACTTGTTTCAATACCTCTTTCTTTTCTGCACGTGTTATATACGAGATAGTGTCACTAATATGATGATAAATATTTTCCTCATAAATAAATAACATTCATTTCATCATTTTTTTTCTAGATGTTTCCTCCTGCGGCTATAGAGATTTATCACGTATTTTATTACTGCTAATGCAAAAAAAAATAAGAGGAGACTTTTCTCATTTATAACATAAAGATGTCACGGTTCGTTGATTCGAATTCGGTCACATTCTCTCGGTGACTGCGTTTCATTCTGTTCCAATTTGATATTTTTATGGAGGCGGTAATCACATCAAATAACGATTGGCCGGCTCCCGACTTCCCTCCCTAGGGATTTTGGCGCCTCTGATTGTAATACAATTCGGAAGGCTAATACGGCACAGCAGCCCCGGTGAATAACAGAGGCGTGTATTTCTACATCTCTTGTTTTTTGTGCCAATAGCTCTAAATATTTTAAGATGGATTTTACTATAACTAAAAACTTTACCTTATAGTTGCATTTCTGAATTTTAATATAATTTTTATTACTAATGCGGTAGTATCTTAGAGCACGCTGTTGCGGATGAAAAATTGCTGTTTTCCCATTTGAGTGCGACAAGTTTACTTGGCGCACGCTTACGTCATTTGAGTGTTGAATGAATGCATGAATGAGTAAATATGAGTTGTGGAAGAGATCTAATTTTTTTCCTAGGCACTTCAGCATTGTCTGCTTTTTGTACTTTCCAGCTACTTAGTTTAGTCCCATTTTTTTAATTCTCCTGTTAAGGAGTAGAAGCTCATGTACTGCTATTGCTACAGGTGAATCATTCCCTTGGTCTTGTATACAACCCAGGTAGTACCTCCATTGGGCGGTGGCTTCACATTTGAAGATAATATGAGTGCATATATTGTGCATATTGTCAAAGACCAGTGTCTGGTACAAAGCCCTACAACTGTTCTAACGACTATGACAACAGAATTGAATTTTTTGTAACAATGTCCCAAAAATACAAGAAGACGCAAATTTGGTTCAAAATATTTTTTTCAGTGACGAATCAACGTTTTATTTAAACAAGCTTTGTTAACAAACATAATTGTAGATTTTGGAATGACCAAAATCCTCAAGTTTTTCAAAAAGATAATACCCAGTTTCCAGCGAAGTTCAATGTATAGGCTTGTATTCTATGAAATGAGATAATTGGATAACTTTTAACTGACCAAAACCTAACGGGAGAATTGTACCTACAATTATTAGAAAATGAAATTAACTCTTTTATTACTCAGTCACTAGAAAGACAAGTTGAACAGGGAAATATGGTGCTAGATGAATAGAATATACCTACAACAGGACGGAGCTACACCACATCACGCACTAGCTGTAAGACAATTGCTAGACGAACAATTTCCAAAACATTGGATTGGCAGAAGGGGTTTTATAGAATAGCAGGCAAGATTTCCAGATCTAAAACCACTTGACTTTTTTCTGTGGGGCTATTGAAAAACATTAGTAAACAAAACTCCTCCGGAAGACATTGAAGGACTAAAGCTTAGAATAACTAAACAATCTAGACGAATTACTAGCGAAACTTTGCAGAGTTCGGGAAAAATTTAAAAATAGGTTATGTTATTGCCTACAAAATAACGGAGCACACTTTGAACAGTTACTGTAAATACATTTAAAGAGCTGTTTGTAATTAACTTCATTTTAGTGTCAGTTGTAATTTCTTCTTCTTCTTTAGGTGCCCTGTTTTCCTCGGACGTTGGCAATCATCAGCGCTATCTTAACCTTGTCTACATCTCGGCGGAATAATGTGGTAGTGCTCACTCCATACCATTGTCTTAAGTTTTTTAGCCAGGATATCTTTCTTCTACCCGGGCCTCTTCGTCCTTCGATCTTCCCTTCTATAATAAGCTTTTAAAGTCGATACTTGTCATTCCTTAAGATGTGACCAAAATACTCCAGTTTGCGCTTTTTTAGTTTAAACAGAACTTTCAGCTGCTTGTCGAGGCGTTGAAGTACCTCGGTGTTTTGCTATGTTTAATGTTATCTGCAAAATAAATAATAATAATAATAAATAAATTGTTGTTTCTATGGCTGATTTGCATTTTTCTTGGGTTTTTATTTAATGTTTTACAAGGTAGGGGTTAATATTTCACATTTTAAAGAAGAGGTGGGGGATGTTAAAGGGGTGCCACTTGGAAACGGCAGAATAACATTTTTACACCTCCGCCTTGATTTAAAATTTGACATGTTTTTTGTTTTTCTTACATTTACGCAAAATCAAAAGTTATTTGGACTGGCTGGTTTTGAAATAAAAGCACTGTATAAAATATGTTGTTCTTAGGTACCTAATTTAGTTAATCCTCTTACTTTAATATTAAATTTTCACTTTTTTGCAAGCAATAGTATTTTATTTAGTCGCTTTAAAAAAATTATAAAATGTAAATACATCTTTAAAACACTATTGATGACTTGTTTAAAATAATAATTTACTTATCTAAAAAAAATTATATTTCTGCTAACTCTTTTTCTCCTCACACTCATGTCTTTTGCTATTATTATCATTTTACTTTTATGTTGACATAATTGTTTTGTTACACGAGTTTATCAAACATATAAAAATGTTTCTGAGCTATAAAACAAATCATGTTTCATATCCTTATCGATGTCATTTTAGTTGTCCCTCTTCGCCGCGTTCAATTACCATAACAACCCCAAAGCTAATACTTAGACAGATTTATTTTTGTACTAATATTTTAGGGTAGAAAGACCACATGCGCACACCCCTGCAATAGACAGTAATTCAGTTGTTATTTGCCAGTGAATTCGTTATAAGCGGTTTATCAAGAGGGTGGCGATCGAATTAAAATAATCTTTTTTTCGTTATAAGAAACATTTATTTGAAAAAAATACTGCTGTTTCGCAAGAATAATAATTTTTGCTACATTTATATTGTAACAAATTTTTATTTACCTTGAAAGTTGTTTAAAAATTGTTTGCCACGTTTCTTTTTATTCCCAACCAGTATGAATCGGGGGTCGCCCGACTATTTTAGGGGAATAGTCTTGGTTTGGAAATGTTTTATGGACAGCCTTGGTTTTTTGAGCATCTTAGATTTTTTATAAAGCCTTGACTTTTTGAGGAATTTCCTTCGTGGTTTTTAATAGTAGAATAGGTTTTTTTGGGAGTAGCCTTTTCTTTTGTGTGGTAACACTTACTTTTGTGGTAGTCTTGGCTTCTGCAGTGTAGCCTTGACTTTTTTAGACGGTAACATTGGATTTTTAGGAGAAGCTTTGACTATTTTAAGTAGCCTTTTTTAATTAGCTTTCACGTTTTTGGGTGGTCGCCTTGGCTTTATAAAGGAAGTAGTATTGGCTTCTTGGGATGTCGCACTCCCTTTTTGCAACGTGTTTTTCTTAAGGGTCACGTTGAGTTTGTAAGAAACGCCTTGACTTTTTTGGGGCTTTTCTAGCAAAATGCTTTTAAAAACTCTTAGACAAGGTCGCATATTTTTGTCCTTATATTTGGTAATACCTCACTAAATAAAAAAGTCACATACTGACTCGGTAAATTCGACTTATTTTGACCGTGACTGTATCGATACAAGTCCATTAAACTCGATCCTGCCGTAGTCGGAAAAGAAGCCCGAGAACCATTTCAATTACGAAGATGAGAGTACAGAAAAACAAATAGCCCGTTTTATTATAAAATACGATCGCGCCAGATCTCACAGCGAATTCTCGGCTAATGATGTCAATATCGACGTCTGTCTTTTTACTAAAATAAGTTATTACCGGTTTTATGAATTATAAACGGTCAGGACCGTATTTAGGATATATAACTGACGATCGATTTTTGGTTAACGCAACATTTTTTTGTCGAAATTTAAGTAGGTAAATAACAAACTACAAACGTTTCACGACTAAGATTTTTTCTAATATTGGACAATAATTTCATTTACCTTAACCACATTTTTCCCAAAATACTCGCATCTTTGCATCCTTAAAACAACCTTAAAATTGTTCAACTTCTTTATACCATAAGACTATTTTTTACAACTTTCTCTTCCTACAAAATATTTTCCACTTTCTTTCTTCATTCATACATACATACATATAGTAACGCCTTTTTCCGTTGGGGTAGGCAGAGACCACTTCCTTCTACTTCCGCTACGGTTCTTACACATTGCTTTATCTTTTCTCTTCACTCCGGTTATACTTCTCAGACTACTCATCTCCGCAGCATTAATCCTATTTTCATGCTTCTTCTGCCAAACCCAACATTCACTACCATGCATGAGTGTAGAAACCAACACTCCTCTATGCACAACCAGACGTGCGTTTTTTGACACTTTCTGACTGTTCATGAAGCTATGCAGTGCCCCATTCATTTGTTTTCCTGCCAACACCCTTCGCTAAATGTCACTGTCATACTTTCCATCTCTCGTAAACTTTGAACCCGAGAATTCATTTACTTGTTCCACTCTTTCTCCCTTAATCAGAACTTCACAATTTGTCATGCTTTCTTCTCTTTCAAATACCAATACTTTCGTTTTAACCATGGCCTGCAATTCGTCTTCAGATGATGCTAATATGACTTAATCATCGGCGTAAAGAAGGCATTTGACGATCATATCATTCATTTTCAATCCATCGCACTTTTTTTCATATCTTTCAAAACAATCGTCTATGTATACGTTAAACAGCCATAGCGATGCCACACATCCCTGTCACACCCTTTTCGATGCTAAACCATTCCGTGCAAGCCCCTTCGCAAATTTAAACGTGGTACATATTATTTTGAGTAATATTTTTCTCTTTTTCCTCTTCAAAAAACAGTGAAAGTTGTTATTAACAAAAGACAGCACGGTACCACCGAGACTCAGTGCTATTTTACCGAATTCTCTATCAATTTTCTCGAATGAAATGTGAAAAAAAATTATTAAAAGTTACGATTATTTGCAATTGTGTGATTGCACCATTGGGGAAGAAGATTGAAGGGACAACCGTTCAGGAAAACTTTGTCGATCAGTATAAATGAAGGCCTTTACATAAAATAAGAAGTAATACAATCCATTGTTTTTTTTGTTAAATTTATTTTTAATTTAAAATATAAACTTATCTTTATGCATGTGGGTATTCAATGATAAGCCAGGAAACGCACTTTGAGGCGGACGCCAGTTATTGGGGTCGCAACTGTGCCTTTAGAAAATTAAAGAATGATCAATTTTAAATGGTTTACAACCATGTGTTTGCAAAAAGTTTTTGAAACTAACTTCACCATGACAATTCGAGCTTTTTTTTTATATATATATTTTATATATATATATATATATATATATATATATATATATATATATATATATATATATATATATATATATATATATATATTCTTATATATCAGCCGAAACAATCAGCTTTTTGAACCATAAACATATTAGAATAGACTACGAAAGTGGCCGTGAAAAGCGAAGAACGAAAAAGCTGCTTAAGAATGTTTCTTTCTTCATTTAGCTGCGATTGTGCATAAACTGGAAATTTTATTTCATTTTGTAAATTATTATTGTTTTGTGATTGGAAGAACTAGAGACTATTATTCAAAATGACCAAAACGTGCTTAATAAGCAAATTAAAATCAACTTCATTTTAGAAACGTAGCTTGCACTTGTAAACATTGTATTTATAAATTTTACTGTCAACCTAAAGTAGTAGAGTAGAAATGACGGTCAGTTGTCAAGCTGAAGATGCCCACAAAACGGGCCCTTAGAGCCCCCCCCAAACGTGACTAAGCACTGCTCTTGGATTTAGCTTCAGCATATTTTCATCGTCTGGCATGGCAATGCCGAAGTACTTCAGTGGATGTTGCCAAACGGCTGGACACTCCATAAGAACGTCTTCTCTTGCTCCTTGCAGTAGCGGCACCTTGTGCTGGTTTATTTTAATCCAAACTTTGCGAGGAGGTCCCTGTTTTGCCTGTTCTGCTCACCTTAATCACTTGACTTTTCCACTTCGGGGAAGGCCCAGTGATGCAGGCTCTGGAGTGGGTTATGCCAGTCGCGTTTTTCCAGGATGCAAGCCATCTACGGTCCAAGTCTTGCTGCACTTTCTGTAAGAACACATGATAATAATGGGAGAATCGTTTTAAGACCAATCGGGTCGTCTGCAGAAGCTTGTTAGGAGTGCTCGTCATCATACTTGTTTCTGGAAACTTCCTTGTTTCCAAACACCCACATCACTCCTACTTTGTTTTTTACGCAGACATAGTTAGGGATTTCCTTACAGTCTGCTAGGATGGCAGATTGACTGTCCGTGCAGAACAGTATGTATTCATTACCTAATTCTTTTTGGCGACAAATTTCAGCAGCTTCTTTGGGTGAGACTGGTCAGCGAGCCGAGTTCTTCGGCCGAATGTGGCCAGTGGTGGTACATAGTTTTTATTTCTCTGAAGCATCTGCCATGGAAATATCTGTAGAGTAATGTCAGGTCTGCAACTTTATGTTTTAGTGGGTAAAGTGTATCTGGGAGAAATGAGCTGTTTATCAGCTGAATGGCCCTTTTCTGAATGGAATCTAGAAGACGAAGAGAATGCCTTGGTGCTGAACCCCAAATGAGCGAGCAATACTCCAGTAGAGATCGGATTTGAGCCTTGTACATCGTCAACAGTTGATCAAGAGTAAAAACCTTTTTAGCTCTCCACAGAAAACCTAGTCTCTGTCTTGCTGACTTTGCGATGTTAGCAACATGGTCATGCCAAGACATATTACTAGACACCGTGACTTCAAAAATCGAGATGGAGGGACTTGATTCAAGGGTATTTTCGGACATTGTGATGAAATGATTTGAGGAATTAACTTTCTTGGAAAACGTGGCACTTTGTGTTTTTTGGGCGTTGAACTGAACAAGATTGTTGGTTTCCCACTCGACGATTGCTTCAAGATACCGTAACTACCATTGGCGCAGTTTAGTTGGGAGACCGTAGGCAGATACTTTGCTTAACAATGCCTGGTGCCATACGCGGTCAAAGGTCTTAGATATATTCAAGGCTATTGCACGGGATTCACCAAACTTCTGAATAGTGTTTGTCCAGAGCTGAGTGACATAAGACAGCAAATCTTCAGTAGACCGAATCCATATTGTCTGTCATAAATTATCTCAAAGTTCTCCAGATATTTGATAAGTTCTATGTTAATCGCTTTTTCCATAACTTTGGATACGACTGACAGCAATGCAATAGGGCAATAATTCGCAGGAATAGTCTTCTTTCCTTTTTTTGGAATGGTTTGGACTTTAGCGTTTTTTCACATGGACGGAAATACTCCTTTGCTGTATGATAGCTTGAAGAGTCTACAGAGTACTGGGGTGAGCTCTTAAGCACAGGTCTTCAGGACAATTGTCAGAATTCTATCTGGTCCTACTGCCTTATTAGAGTCAAGATTTCGTAGGATTTTTTTGATAGTGCGATGGCGGATAGCGACCTAAGGCATTGATGAGTTTATTCTAGGTATCGTTGGGGGTTGTTTCCCATTGCTATCGAGGGTTGAGTTAGAACTGAACATTCCGGCTAGCAGATCGGCTGTCGTGCTACTTCCATTTCTAGCGTGGTTTATGATTTGAACACTGAAAACATGGAATTGATGCTAGCACCAAATGATTTTTTATTTTCCTCACAAATAAAAAATAAACAAGCATAATTTAAAAATAATGGAACTATTTTTAGTAATGAATATTTGTTTTTGTTTGCTATTCGTAAGAAATAAATAGCAACCTACATGAGTAGAATTTCTAGGTTTTTAAGTCGATTTTATGGAGTTTTGTTGTGATTAAAATCCAAAACTGAACACGGTCCTGTCGAGGTTTTCAACATTATTTTCTCATACATATTTTTAGTCGATAAGATCAGTGTAAACGTTTGTTCACAGTTTTTGTGAAGTCGATGCATTGCATTCTTGTGTTTGAAATATGTATTTGTACATATTTCTGTAATGGCGGACGGTATGTAAGTTGGTGTGTTTACTGTAATAGTCGATGATATTACAGATTAATTTCTGGATGCCTGACAAATCGGACACACATTATTTAATCTTTGGAACAGATTATATCGGAATGCGTATCGGCTCTATGGTTATAACCGACAATTACTCAGTCATTTATAAATGTTTATTTAATGCGTACAAAAAAAACATTAAAAAGAAGAAGTTCATCAGAACGGGACAATAAAACTGTTTTTGATTTTAAAGTAGCTTACAAATGAGGACTTCTCATTATCATAAAATCAAAACACGAAAAACAGACTTGTCTCGATTGTAAACAATGTTTCTGAACAATAGGCTAGTAAAGTACTGCTACGATATTTACTTCTTTGGTTCGGTAATTCTAAACTCTCAGTACAATAACTAACAAATTTTATTCTAGTACTTCTTCACAATATATTTTATTTTACAAATCACTTAGAGATTCACTTTAAAATACTTGACTTTAAACTAACCTCAACTTAAACTTTACAACTAAACTTCTTCGCGACCACTGCACTTTTTATATTTCCAAATCATCGTTCTAGAAGAATCGCCACCGTTTGAAACTATCGGACCTTTTTCTAGAAAGTGCCCGAATAATCCTTTTACCGTTTCGGAAGTATTAGACGCAGTATTCTAGAATTTGCCGGTCTTTTCTTTTCTTCCAATCGCCGCGCCGGCAGTCCCCCGATTGTGATCTACGCGCTGTCGTGACAGACAACAGGGCCGGCGCGTAAGCTTTGCGCCATCTCATGTTTTTTTGTGTGAACTTTGGTTCACTTCAAATGTAAGAGCCTATTATGTGTAAGAAATGGATTGTTTTAAAAATTTATTAATAAATAAAATGGAAAAAGGTCGAATACAACTTAAGTGCTGTGTTGGTAATTGTGACTATTGGCAATGCTAGACAGGCGATACGACATCTGGTGGAAAAATCTGAATCCGGTTTATTTACATTAAAGATAGTGCTTTGCTTTCATTAATTATTGAGGTATTTTTGATTGATTTCAAAGTTTCAATGGTTGCCAATTTTGGGTCAGGTCTTAAAATCCTGCATACGGTTTCCTGATTCAATAAAAATAAAAAATAATATGCCTAAGTGTTTAGAAGGTTTTCAGGATGTTCGAATTGTTTTGGATTGTACAGAAACACAGATTCAGAAACCAAACTGCTTATGTTGCCGTATAAAATTTTACTCCCAGTAAAAATACCACGAAAGTTTATGACAGGTATATAAAACTATTTTACATAAAAGTCCCTGATCATTATCTTTTACAATTTTATTACATATATCACAGCAAGCAAAAATCACCACTCCACGACTGAATTAACTTGGACGTGTTGAGAAAAAAATAAAAAGAGGTCGAATCCGAAATGAAACTTCGAAACTCCAGACGAAAGGTTCCCGAAACAAGCCTACCGACCCAGAATTGACGGTAGGAGACCCAGAGGATGACCAAGATACATTGAAAGAGAACGAGAAGGAAGCACTGAGTGAGCAATGTATCTAAGCAATGGGACTAAGGCAAAATGTTTATTGGTTTTTGAAAGTTTTTTGTTTTAAACAGCAGTACTTATCTTTATGAACTCATGAAATACTTTTGTTCGCGCCACTTCATTTTGTAAGAATTAATTTATTCGAAGCATGTTGACAAAAGTTCTGCGCTGCTGCCTTTATTTTTGCAAAAGTAGTTATTAATCTTTAATAACGAGATTATGATTTTTTTTTTTTATGAAAATAGTCGCAAAAAGGGTAGACCTATCGTGTGGGCCGCGGACGGCCCGCACTGCGACTATTAGAAGGGGAAGGGATTATAAAAAGAAAATGATTGTGGACACGCTTTTTAAAAAGTTGCAGGTCATAGTTCTCTGGAAAAACTGATTTTGGAAGATTATTCCATTCCGTAGCAGCCCTGTTAAAATGAAATAAAAAAACTGTCCCATTTAGGACACGTTGCAATCCTCTGTTACGCTTTGGGCGTCCCTCATCTGCTGTTTAGCTTTCCTGGAAGCTCTTCGTATCAATGATCTAGACCTCGGTTTCGGCAAAGTTTCTTTATTTTCTGATGGACCTGGTTTTTCTTTGTCCAGTGCAGGACTGGCGTTTCCTCGACCACCTTTGTTTACGTATGCACTGGAGCGTCGTTTTAAACCACTTTGGTCGTCAATGTCACGAGGTAATATCCGAGAAAGTGCTAGGAACGTGCGGAATATTTCTTTAATATTGATGTCGTCTTTGGCTGAACACTCGAGAACTTTTACTGGTGCCTCTACTCCTTCTTTGCCTACACCTGAGGGTCCGGGTTGATCATCAGCACTAGTTGAAGGTACATCAACAAATGCAGGTTCACGATCATCAATATCACTGTCTTCGCTATCATCTTCAATCTTAGTCATTGGTTCTCCTGAATCATCTTCGTCATCACTATTAAGCATTCATTTCTACATTTACGGTATTTGTCAGTTTTGTTCTTTCTCAGAAAGGGGGTACATATGTTTTTATTATATTCTTGTGTTCGCAAAGATATCAAAACGAAAGACATTGCAATCGACTTTATATTACATCGAAAATGTCAGGAGTTCATACTTGGAGCAGAAACGGTCGATCGTGGAAACTCCCAGCAGGAATTCCTATTAGTTGCACCAGAACCGACAAGTATTCATCTCTTAATAAGTCCCTTTTTTATTGAAGCCATTTACATTCTTTTTAGTCGATCTATGCTAGTCACACCTTATCCTTAAATATACAGTCCACGATTAATCTCGGAGGTTACTTAACCCTTTCAAGCCACGGCGTTTGTAACTTTCTACGTTTAAGTTTGGCACTTTACACTAATAAAAATCATTTTGAAATTCGTAAAATACATAAACAAGTTGGCACTATTTTTAGGTAAGAAATCATTTACAATTTAGTATTTGATCTGATATTTATAAAAATATTATGCTTAGCTCATAAAAAAAAACCATTCTAGAAAATCAGTTATCACCGGCTGATGTCGGGCTCCTGCAAAATATTTGCCTTTTTAAAAATTGTTTCCCATTTTCATTAAATCACACTTTAACTGCCAAATCCTATTTATCACATTCCTTTTAGGAGTTTTTGTAATTTAAAGAAGGTTCATGCAATATTAAAAAGGCAAAAATAATAGATTTTCACTAAATTATTTTTTTTATTGAATACACCTTTAAAAATTTCATTAATAACCATTACTAGACATATTCAAAATATATTCTACCAACCACAAAAATTAAAGCGGAAGTCGATTATTAAAAATCACAAAGCAAGTGATAATGAACTTTGGTCATGATTCAGCAAATACCTTAAAGAATTTTTTTTTAGGTAATTATAAGAAACAATTAAATAATTTGTATAGTAAATATTGCCGTAGCTGATGTTAGGGCAGTATTGCCACCCCGGGCAAGAACGTAAAATGCCGCCGCTTTATAACAGAAATTTAAAGAGAAAAAAGAAATTAGTAGTTACATAAAACGTGAGGAAAAATTGGTATTAAAAATGTTGAAGTTTTGTCTTGACAAAAATACGAATTTCTTGATTAATGATTTTGGCACTAAATTGAAATTAGGTTAGGTTGCACAAAAACAAAAAAATAGACACAAATCTAGTATTTAATTATAAAATGCCTACAGCATATTACAACGAAAACTTGACCCCACCTGATAAAGAAAAAAAACATATTTAAAATAATATAAAAATAAATGAAATTAAAATTACAAAATCGAATCAACTGAGTGGCGAAAATTATTCCCATGCATATATACATATAGTCACGCCTTTTTCCCGTAGGGGTGGGCAAATACCACTTCTTTCCACTTCCGCTACGGTTCTTACACACATCTTTTGCTTCCTCTACTTTCATCAGTGCTCTCATACATGCTCGTCGGTTGTTGGTACTCTTGACCTGGCCTTTCTTCAAAACAATGTTAATCTGATCGAGATATGTTCGCCGAGGTCGACCTCTATCGACTTCCGTCCATTCACACTCGCCTTAAAAATTTGTTTTGTCAATCTTCCTTCATCCATTCTTTCTACGTGTCCAAACCATCTAAGAATTACTTTGTCCATCTTTGTAGCCACATCTTTTACACCACAGCGTTTTCTTGTCTAATTTTTCTTTACTTTATCCAACCGGTAATTATTCCCATCGGCGAAAAATCCAACATTCTGAGTATTGAAAACGTCTGGGCAACTAAAATCCACATAACGGAGCGGCGAAAACTTATATATTTAGGGTAATTGATTAGTGTGATAAAGCTCAGTAGCTTTGTTATCATAAGATCATATATATATATATATATATATATATATATATATATATATATATATATATATATTTTTTCTGTAGTGAACTTTTTTTAGGATAAATACACTAATTTAAAGTTAAACGTTAAACAAATAGCTTGGGAAAATAAACCGAACTAAAAAGATTAAAGTGTTTAATTAAAGTGATAATAATGCTTTTTGACCGACAAAGCCGCCAACTGCGCATGTTTTGTGTCGCATGGAAATTTGTCAAGTGCGAGCAGAGTTTCATTTTTCAGTTGTTGAAGATCGGTCATGTAGGTATTAATATAAACAAGTTTTATTATGTTATTTTATTCTATTTTTAAATAACTGGTACAGCAGCGTAAACTATTATTATGGATTGTAGCTGATGAATACGTGTCTGTCTTATTTTCTGACCGAGGCGCTATATCGTCCACACAAAGTCGCATATTCCTTATGTGGCATTAAAACGTTCCACATTTTGGTGAATGATTTATATCCGTGGGCGTAATTGAAGGCATCTACTATATCTAAAAAGGTCGATTAATTTCGAGACAATTTTCAGATATAAATCGTTTTGTCGGAAACATTGGTTTACACAAATATAAAATAAATCACAGGCAGTAGTTTAATTTTGAAGTTTGAAGTTAATTATAAAGTGATGGTTTTAAAAAGATTATTATAAAAAGTATAAAGTTTTGAGAATATATTAGTGATTTATCAAGTTAAAATAGAAGTGTTTAGATTTTGAACTGAGTGTTAAAAATCATGGAACTCAAGTTTAGGTAAATATCGTAACAGTGGTGTCAGAAGTAGGGATTTTTGTACTATAAATTTACGGTGAATACAAGCCATAAAGGCCGTTATAAAATTCTTAAAAAATCAATTTGAGTTGGCAAAGCGCCGTTTGAAAGAAGAAAACGACGACAAGAAGAAAAATTGAAAGAAGAAAAAGATAACAATAAGAACAATTGAAGGAAGAAAAACGACGACAAGAAAAAAAAGAAAGAGAAAGAAGAACAAAAAAATCTTCTAGAACAGATACTACCGAAAATCAGGAGAACAACATTTTTGATGTGAAACATCCAATGGCGCGCTTAGGGGGTAACAACGACCGTTGGTGCCGCGATGCCGCGATATCCTAATGCGAAAGCTTCGTGCAGCCCCGTAACTACTCGGCTCGCTTCGTCGCTTTGGCACCGCCTACGTTACAAGTGACACTTTTGTTGATTGTATTAGTTATCGACGGCCTATTGTAACTTTGATGCCATCAGAAACATCATCGAGTGTTAATATTACAGAAATAACTGATGATACTGAATTGTAAACTTTATTTGAATTATTATTGTTTTTTATGTACCTTTATTTCTATGTAAATAACATTGTCTTGATAACATAAAATCAAAAAAAAATATTTCTAAAATTTTAACTTTGTTCAATATTTGTGTATTCCCCCTTTATTGCATAATTTTCTTACAATACTAAATTAAATATTTTTTAATAACATTAAATTTTCATGTTTCACATATGCCAAGCGTTCCGTGATGGCTCACTTTTTAATATAAAAAATCTTTCTTTGCACTAAAAATATTCGCCTAGAAAAACCTTCAACGACTGGCCTTGATAAATAATTCAGACCGGTTTACCTAACATGCGGTGTTATTATTAATGAAATTTGTCTCTAAATTGGCAGATTTTACTTATTATAAATATAAACGTAAGAGCCATATACTGAAAAGATTATTTCATTAATGTCAGCGAGCATTTTGTTTATTTATTTAATCTTGAATAACAATGATCATTTTTTATTTTGAGATATTATAGGCGTGCCCTCTGACTTTTGGGTCACTTATGTCTATGGTCCATTGTATTGTCTCCTTTTCATTTTTCCACCATATCCTAGCAGCTGTAAGATATATTTGGATTCACCCTGTATTCGGGGAGAGCTTTTGGATACACAAGCACATCTGGAGGCCGGGTATCTAGAGAAAAGGACGAGAAAGGAGCTAGCGGCTGTTTTTTGAGTAGAATACTTTTTATTATTTCTTACAAGCAGCAGTGGGATTGGGAACATATTATTATATTTTTTTTATTTTATTATTTAAAAAAAAAAGTATTGATAAAAATGGGAAAACGAAAGAGTCGTAATCGTGGACGTGAGGAAAAACGTCGCCGCCGACAAAGAAGTAGTAGTTTGAGTTCAAGTACTACCTCAAGTTCTTCGAGTTCGGACAGTAGTGGATCATCGCCGATAAACTTAAAACGTGAGGTGAAACGTTTGAAAAAAAGAACCAAGTGACAATAAAAACAAAACTGTTTGTGAAGTGCGCGTTGGTGATGAGAGTTTGGTGCCAATTTTTGACCCTTCGCGTGATGATATTACGGCCGAAGAGTGGGTCCGGAAGGTTGAAACAAATGGGATGATCACTAGAGATGGCGATTCTTTCCGAAAAATATCGATTTTTAAATCGAATCGAATCGAAATCCAATAAATCGATTCATACAAAAATCGAGGTGTAAAATATCGATTTCTCAAAAATCGATCTTTTTTTTATTTGTTTGAGCTTTTATTTATAATATAAATATAAATCCATATTGTGGAAAACAAAAAGGACATTATAATAATCGATTTTGTATCTTTTTTCACTAATTTAAGTTAATTTTACTACCAGTGAACAGGTATTAGAGTTGGCAGCACGCACGAAATACCCCTGCTTTAGCAAGCGTCCATGCCATGGGCTGCAGTATCTACTTAACATTAGGCAATATATTAATGTATAAAAAAAGACAATTTTATTTTACAAATCAAGTTTTTTGTTCTTGCCAGTAAAGTATAGGATCATACCTCAGGTGCACAACTGCCTGCGATAGATAGTGCTTTAATTATTCATTTAAACCCCGACTTTCGTGTTCAAATGCATTACATGCATAGTTACTTTTTTACAAGTGACTTGTGGAAATTTTAAATTTCTTTTTCGAATCGATTCTCGATTTTTCGAGCAAAAGATCAATTCACTGGATCGTTTTAGGGCTATATATCGATTAAAAAAATCGATGTTTTCGGTCCAAGAAATCGATCCCTCGATTAATCGATCTCAGATCGCCATCCCTAATGATCACTCTGTTGTTCGACTGATTTTAGACTGTCTTGTGAAAATGCATGACGTTTGTATTCAGGTGAAAACCAGTTGGACAGAAATCAGGAATAGCGTGCTGGACCAGTTTCGTAAGTGTGTTCCATTTGCTAATGTATTAAAAGACGCACCTAATTACGAAACAAGGGTGCGTCAGAAATTAGGTGATTACTGGTTAATAAAAAAAACATTTTATTGTAACGTTATTGTATTTTTTAGAATGGAGTTGTTACGCTCACATTCGATTTTTTATGGATAGATATTGTCAAAACATTTGAATATTACGGTTTTTTTGTTGTTGTAGTTGTAAATATATTGGGACAGATGTTGTCAAGCATTTTATTGTAACGTTATTGTATTTTTCAAAATGGAGTTGTTGCGCCCACACTTGATTTTTTACGGACAGATATTGTCACAATGGAGTTGTTACGCTCATATTCGATTTTTACGGACAGATATTGTCACAAAGTTGTTACGCTCACACTTAATTTATTAAGGACAGATATAGTCATGTGTAAATTAGTTCTGGGTATAATTTATTTCTTTAGGAACAGATAATTCTATTTTCAGCAGCGATAGGTCTGAGGACAGACCTCTAATGCAGGATGGCCGAGTGTAAGATATATTTGGATTCACTGTGTATTCGGGAAGAGCTTTTGGATACCCAAGCACATCTGGATGCCAGGTATCTAGAGAAAAGGACGAGAAATGAGCTGACGGCAGTTTTGATGAAGTGACGATAATAATTAGACGCATTTTTGTTATCGAGGGATAGTTTGAATACGCTTTACGATAAATATAGATTTTGAGTGGAATACGTTTGTATTATTTCTTACACAGCCAAGATAATTTTTTTAAAACATAAACAGCCGCAAGGACTTACTTTTTACACATTTAATAAAACGAAATATTTAAACACGAAAAATTTAACATCGTGCTATAACAGGATACAAGCAATAAAAAACATCTAGACATTCGATATTATAAAGCAATCAACAAAATAATGCAACACAAACTGTCGGTAATAAAGTTGTCATGGAGATTCCATTACGTACTATTAACCAACAAAAATCTCGTACAAAGCAGTTTGTTATAATTGCACATTTACACTAATTATCCCATTGTCCTTGCGGTGAGATTTAACGAGTGTAATTAAAAGGTTTATTCGGGACGGGATTGATTGAATTTCATGTCATGTTATTTATTTACAATCCAAACCGGAGCAACATTAAATGTTACTTAGCTAAAATTGCGAAGGACTTTTTTTGATTCGTGTTTAACACTTCAAGGATTTTTATAAAAATATTATCTTTTGGTATATTTTGTTTCGCTTAAAATTTTCTGTGAGAACATCGGTAATAATAACTAAAAGATTTATTTTTTTCACTAAACCTAAATATTGTTGCAAATCCGGTCCTGTCGACAATCGAGGATCGACCGCAGCTGGGGTCTGTACCGACGACCAGCTTTGTCGGCCGCCGACGGGGTCTAGCAAGGTCGAGTAACCTCTCGAAGCCACGTCGAAGCAGGTGGAATGATCTGGAATTGTGATATCGAGGTACGAGGGCAGTTTGATAAGTCAGTGACTTTTTGAATTTCCCGTGCAGTTACTTCAAATGCAACAATGCTGCCGTCAACTATAATCTATCAGTGGGCAACTTTCTAATTTTGAGCAAGCTACGTCGTGCAGTTGGTGTTTGATAGCCGTTCAAAGCAGACAACCTCGTGAATTTTTACGAAAATGGAAAAGAGTGAATTTCGTGTGCTGATTAAGCATTACTTTTTACGTAAAAAATCCATCACTGAAACGAAGGAAAGACTTGATAAATACTACGGGGACTCGGCACCATCAATTTCAATGGTTAAGAAGTGGTTTACAGAGTTCCGTTGTGGTCGTACCAGCACTATTGACGCCGAACGTCCAGGTCGCCCAAAAGAAGTGATATTTGGACATAAAAAAACTCTCTGCGAGATGGGTGCCGCGATTGCTCACACTCGACCATAAGCGCAATCGTGTGACCACTTCAAAAGAGTGTTTAGCGATGTTCAGCCGTAATCCGGACGAATTTTTGCGCCGTTTTGTTACTGTGGATGAAACATGGATCCATCACAACACGCCAGAGACCAAGGAACAATCGAATCAGTGGGTTGCTCGGGGTGAACGTGGACCAAAGAAGGCGAAACAGAGTCTATCAGCCAACAAGGTCATGGCCACAGTTTTTTGGGATGTACGCGGTGTCATTCACATCGATTACCTCAAGAAAGGTAAAACGATCACCGACGAATATTATTCAAAGCTTTTGAACAGATTCGACGTTGATTTGAAGCAAAAACGGCCACATTTGGATAAGAAGAAGAAAGTGCTGTTCCATCAAGACAATGCACGTGTGCACACTTGTCTAGTCACGATGGCCAAAATCCACGAATTGGGATATGAATCCATCCATCTAGCATATTCTCCAGATTTAGCCCCCTGCGACTATTTTCTTTTTCCAAACCTAAAAAAATGGCTGGGCGGTAAGATTTTTGAGTCGAATGAAGAAGTCATTACCGAAACAAACGCGTATTTTGAGAGCTTTGAAAAAACCTATTATTTGGAGGGAATAAAAAAATTAGAAAAACGGTGGACTAAATGTATCGAGCTAAAAGGTGATTATGTAGAAAAATAAAATGTTTATTTGCTGAAAAAAATTTGTTTCATTCAAAAAGTCACTGACTTATCAAACCGCCCTCGTATAAAAGGGGAGGTGATCATAACAAGAGACAGTATCGGTTTTAAATGTGTTTATAAATTAAAAAATGTAAATAGTTATATAGAGTTGTAAAAGTTGTATAGCTAAGTGAATATCTAAGTGGTTAATAAAAGTAGAATATATTGTATTGAAATAAACATTGTTTTGTTACTGGATCGAGAGTTTTAATCGCCAAACCCACAGGGTAACTAAAAGTCTTAACAATATCTATGTTTAACTACTTTTTATACAGTGTGTACATAAAGTAACGTAACTTGCTAATATTTAGATTTCTGGTAGGTTTACAAAAAAAAATATCGAATAAAAGTTTTTTTAAATAATTCACTCCATCTGCATAAGTCGATTGGAAGTATACCGTTACTCCAAAATAACTTTTTAAATAGTACTTCTTCTTCCGCTGCTATCCATTAATGGATGTTTGCGATCACTTCTGACCAATTTTCCCTATCTCTGGTGGTGTGAATTAATTCTCCTGTGGTTCCTATTCCTGTCCAATGTTTGATATTTCGGAGCCATGACATCCTTTTTCTGCCTACACCCCTTCTTCTCTCTATTTTTCCTTCTATTAATAGTTGGATCAAATGGTATCTTTCGTTGCGTAACACATGTCCCAGGTACGCTGTTTTCCTGCGTTTTATTGTGCCCAACAATTCGCGTTCTCTTTCTATCGTCCTCAAAATTTCCTCGTTGGATTTCCTTGCTGTCCATAGGACTTTTATGATTCTTCGATAGATACACATTTCAAATGCTTCCAGCCTATTCATTGTGCTAACCTTCAATGTCCAGCCTTCCATACCATACAACAGTACGGAGTCAGAGATCGTGAAGACGTTTCTGAATTTTAGGAATAAGCTCCTCGCTTTTTCTATCCGGCATTTGATTTCTACGTCTGAAGACCAGTCTTCACATAACCAAGTCCCCAGATAGTTAAACTTTTTTACTCGTTCTATGTCTTCACTATCGTATGAGAGTTTCGCATTCTGGAACCCATCCAATTTGCGGGTGATTACTAGGAATTTTTTCTTTTTTATGTTGATATTAATTCCCATTACAGTAAGATCCTTGAAGTGTTGGAAACTCAGCGGAGAAGATCAGACGCTGGTTTATTGCTTACTGCTCTCCAGTCGCTATTATTTTTAGCCTTCCCTGGACTATGGAGTCGTGTTCTCCGCGAAGTAAATCATGCAAAATTATATCTCCAGACGAAAAGACTGAACGTGCACCAATGTTCTATGAAAGTTTATGCTTTGAAATCGTTTCTAGTCGACAATCGAGCTTTTTCTGGGTCGCCCTCTTTTTCTTCTTCCTTGGGGTGTCCAGTTTAAGATTTGCTTAGGTAATTTGTTCTTATTCATCCTCTGAACGTGCCCATACCATTTAAGTTGTGCAACTTGAATGTCCTTTACTATTATATGTTTGTCCCCCATAATTTCTTGAATCCTTTCATTTCTGATTCTTTCCAATCTTGACTTTCTCGCAGCGCGTCTCCACAAGTCCATTTCGGTTGCCCTTAATGCATTTTCGCTGTTTTAGTTGCCATACCTCACTGCCGTATGTGGTTATGCTTTTAATAATACTGTTGTAGATTCGATGTTTGTTGGCCTTCGATATATTTCTGTCCCACTGTACACTATTCAACAGGCTGGACAGAATTATACAAGAAATCAAGACCAGATTTCAGCAACTGCACGAGCTGGATGTCAAGTACTCTTTTCTCACACCAATGAACTTACTGAACCCAGAATACAAGTGTAAGTTCGGAGAAGAGCACTGTGATATCGATGTGGATGAGATAGAAATCGAGAGGGGGAGGTTACGCAATGTCGTTGCTTTAGCTGAAGCTGAAGCTCAAGACAATGCCTTGAAAGGATCTCTTAGAAATCGAACTTTTTTAACTATAGCTATCAGTGTTGCTTCATGTGAGCGTAGATTTTTAAAACTAAAATTAATTAAAAATTACTTCAGGTCCACCATGAGCTCCATAAGATTGATTGATTTGGCCATTTTGTCAATAGAACAAAGTGTAATAGGTTTTGAACACCGACGTACTGTCACGTGCCTATTTTTTCCCTTCTACAGTTCCATTATAATTGGGTCTCTGATGGTTTTGTATTGCTCAGGTACTCGTAAATAGTTTCGCTTACAGTATTTTGTTGTAATTTAAATATATCATTCGTTGTAAATAGTGTTGCATACCTTGTAGTGATAGGATTCGATTGTTAATGGCTGTGACATTTTTGTTAATCGATGGAGATTGAGTGGGGGTTTTTGTTATTAGATTTTGCTTTGGTTTTTGGCCTCGATTGTTGTGTGTTGTCGGTTATATTATTGTTTGGTTTGCATTTCTGTGTGGATGGGGCTGGCTATCAACACGGACGAGCGCGATTCTGAGTGTGGAACATAGATTTGCGAATATTGTTCGTTGACGTCGGTTCCGTGTCATTTTTCTTGATATCCGGCCGGGAGGTAGTTTTTTGGTGTCAGTCTTAGGAGTCGGGTGGTGGTGAGAGTTTTTTGAAACGATTTGATATTAACACGTGAGCAGAACCTCTACGGTTTTTTCTTTCATATCTGGCTGTATTTGGGCCATCTTAATTGGATTTTGAAGAAAAACCATTTAATTTTTAACTTGACCATTCTATCTTACCTTTGTTGTTGATATTTTGGATTTTGGTGTCGAGTTAAAATATCCGCATGCGGGATCTGATGGAGGGAAGCCATTGTTAAGTAGCAGGTGCAGTTCCATAATTAAGTCGGCCACAGGAGTAGGCCACAGGAGTAGTGAATTCGTATACCCAAAGGTTACAAGTGATTTATTTTAGAATATTTAAACGACGTGATTTGTTTTTGACACCACGATTAAGTTTTTGTTTTAATTTATTAATATGGTACACTGTTGAAAACTATTTATTGCATTGGATAATATGCCAAGGCTGAACTCTGATTAAAGTAATATTCTCAATAGTTCTTTGTGTCCAAGTAAAAATGTTTTCTTCATACTTATTTGTAAATATCCTACAATATTGCTATTTTGAAGGACAGCCATTGTAAAAAAAAAATATTTTTAAATAAGCTCGATCGTTTTAACAGTGTAAATCTTTATGTAAATGATAAAACAAAAAAAACGTGAGTAAATTAGCAGCCGTACGTGAACGTTTGATTAAGTATTATTAAAAAGTTGACTTGTATACGTTTTTTTTTTGGTAACTTGATAAAGTTTGTTATTCTTACCTTTGTTTTAGTTATTTTATGGAATCGTAAACTTTGGATTTTTTTTGATTTATTGTTGTCTTATAAAGTTGTAAATTTTGAAGTTTCGATTTATTGTTACCTGTTGATTTTGATTATATTTGTTATAAGTTTATTATTGAACTGTGTGCCTGGATTTATTGTTGGCTGTTAATTTTGGCTATATTTGTTATAATTTTGTTATTGAGCTGTGTATTTTGATTTATTGTTGGAGTAAAGTATCCAATATATTTTTGCTATAATTTTATTTATTTGGTTCACCATAATCTTAGTTGTTTATCGTGTGGCTCTGCTAGTGCCTATAAGGCCTAGGGGTTTCCGGCTTGAACCGTCTAAGTCGGTGGCGCGGCTCACCTTTATTTTCCTTTTTTTTTTCTTCTACCTTCTAAGGCTGAGCTCGAGCATAATTTGCCAGTAGAGAGACCGCTGGCAGAGTACTCTTTAGAGAACGAAAAAGACGTACTATATTACAAGGTATTGAAATAAATAATTTTCGCTAAGTTCTTTCAAATGATTACTTTTTTTCTCACCATTATTTTTATGACGTCAAAGGGGCGGTAAATTATGATTCCACCCCGGGAGAAAATGGTCCATGCTACGCCACTGGTATGCTGCTACAAAACTTTGCAAAACGTCCAGGGATTTTTCATCATAAGTTACGGTCTTTGGTCGGCCAGTTTTAAGGCTAAATACTTTCAGGTGCCGAATTCGTGAATCAGGAAACATTAATTCTGACTTCGACTGCTCCTAACTCTTTAATTATTTTTCTTCGATATATTAATTACATTTTTTTTCTCTTGTACTTTCTACGTTTGAAAATTAAGAAGTTACAATGATAAGTCATTAAAATTTCTCGAGTTTAAAGTTTTTACTTTTGGTAATAGTTACAAACGTTCTTTGCGTTAACTTCGTTTTTACTAACAATTATTTCTTTGTTTTAATTGCTTTTCTATACTTGATGTATATTTTACTATCAGAAAATTAATTTGGTATTGTACTATTGGCATCCATCGCGTAATTATTGTAATAAAAGTTTATTCAAAACTCACACTAATTTCGGTCGACTAATAATTATCATAAATTTCCTTTATTAACCATATTTTAGTTTAATATCATTCTTTATTAAATTTTTTAAAGTCTTTGATATATTTAATTATTATTTTGCACACTTTTATCAAGATCAATAACTAATTAACGACAGTACTTACTACTCATTAGCTGAGCAACAGCATTAAACCCTATTAAATTTTATTGCTCCATAAAGGTTAATAAAAATTTGCAATTTTTTTAACCACATTTCGTATCTCCCTAATTAATTTCATTATTAATGATATAGCAGCTATTTAACATTGTTGTTAAACAAAAGGCGTAGGTACATAAAAGATAATGATTTGGAAGTTGGGTCCACCAAATTTTTGGCAATAAAAATTAAAAAAATTAACATTTTGGAAAGAAGAAAGAGAGAAAGTAATCCGACTACTCGCACAGCACATTTATTATTTTATTATATTCGCGAAAAATTGCCTACACAATTTTTCGCAAATCACTCGCGAAAAACTCTCTCAATGAAAAATAGGTAACTTTGACGTCCTTTAAAAATGTATACATACTCTTTTTCGCGAACAAAATTCACACTGTTTCTTTGACAGATAAAATTCCAGAAAATATACGAGTACAATAACAATAAATATTCCGCAAACAAGCCGCTAATCTACAGAATAGTACAATATAACTTATTTATTTTATTGGAACGAAGTTCTTTATCGCATCGGAGATCGAGATATAATAAATAAAATTTTTAAAGATTTTTAGGAAGGAAAAAATAAGACCAATCTGGATTTTCTGCAATAAATAGTTTTCGAGTTAATTATTTTTTTATTAAAAAAGAGCCGTATGATTCAATAAACTGCGGCTCTTAATGAACTGAAAAAACTTGTTTTTCTTCAAATTAAAAATTTGATTCGGAAGAAAAGCCTTATTTCTTTGATATATTATCACAAGATTTAATTATTATTATTTTATGTTAACAACCATTTTTTATATCAATAATTTGTATGTTTATAAATCTATTGAACCTAATGATATTTATACATAAAAAATGTAGGTATACGCGAATTATTTTTTTTGTTAAATATCTTGATCAAAATTGTTTAAATGTTTTTTTAAATTGGTCTATACAGGTTGATTTTTCTCGATGGCACATTAGACGTTATGGCAAAACTAGTCAGAAAAGAAATCTGATAATTTTTAATATATAAAATATATAAATTTGTTTACGAAAAACTTATCAAAAATGGTTTTTTTGTACTGTCAAACCATAAAAAACAATGGGGGAGACCACTAAATTTTGGAAACAATATATTTGTAACCTTCATGCATAAAATCTATCACGTAATGTACTTTTTTATTTTTTAATTGTTCTTTAGTATAAATTACATAGTTTCTATATCAAATATAAATGTTTATTCGCCATTTGTATAGGTTGCTCTCATTGGTGTAATGCAGTGTGACGTGCTAATCCTTACACTTTCATCGACCCTGAGCTAATCATTCGTAGGTACAGTGCAACAGAAGTAGCTTGGCGGGCGACTAGCCTCTAAAATAACAAATATTCGACTGAATATATTTCACATTCGTAAACTTCTTCCTCCGATTGTACTTGAGACTCACGATTACTGAAAATTTCGTCGTCGCCTATCGGATCGTTATTCGAATGTTTTCGTTGTGCGCAGATTTTGTGATCTCTCGCCCGCCAAGCTGCTTCTCTTGCACTGTACTTTCTTTTAAATATTTTAAACAATCGTCTATCTATAAGTATAACGGCTATGGCGAGGCCACACATCCCTGTCTTACATCTTTTTCGATGTTAAAAGAGACCGTGTAAGCTTAGTTTATCCTGACACAAGCAGTGGAATCCCCATAAAGTTATTTTAAAAAGATCACTACAATAATAAAGTTTTTTACAGGATTTTTTTTTCTAATTGAAGTATTTTAATTAATCAATTTTTATATATTTAAATGAAATTCTCTACGCCAGTGCCAATAATATTTAATTAACCAAAGTGTATTGAATCCAATAAACCTTGAAACAGCTGAGCACTAAATTAGTTCTCATGAAATTATAAAATTTCTTCGGTAAATCTGAGGAATGTCGCATTTAAAGTCATCTCTCTCTGCATTACCATCTTTGGTACACTGATTGACAACAGAATGACAAACTTTGTTTTAATATTACAAATAATATTTCACTTCACTAGTTAAAAATTAACATAATTGGACATAGCGCAAAATTTATCGACTGAAACGAATAAATGCTTCATGTACACTTTCAGCTTTTTGCTGTTTTTATACTAGGGTACAGGGTGAACCAACGGTAAAGTTGAGGTAGGTTATTTACTAAAAAAAACAAATAAACCATATACAATTTAAATTATTATAATTTTACATTAATTGGTATTTAATTATTTAATTTTATTAACATTAGCAGTGGTGCAGCCAGGAATTTATTTCGGGGGGACCAATACTGGGGGGTCCGGGGCCAAAAATATTTAAATTTATATCAATACAAAATAAGTTATTTAAGTTTTTATAGAGAAATCATATCAAAAATAAAAAACATTGATATAATCTGAAAGAAATAAGATCCTAAAATTTTACTATTACCATAAAGTAATAAGTAATTTAAAAGGAATTGGGTGGTAAAGATAGTAAAACTTTTGATTAAAAGTGTAATTTAATAAATAATTAATGTATTCTTTACAAAGAAGTTTCAATAGAATAAAACGTCACTTAATATGTTTTGTTAAAGTGTGATTTGAAGTTTTCTGTGCTTTTTAGCCATTATGTCCAAGAATAATTCAGGTTTTACTCCTATATCTCGATGTATAGAGAGGTGTGCCAAACCATTAAGGCGACTTTGAGAAGTTGTACTGCGCAGGTATGATAAAAGCGTCGAAGGGTTGTAAATGATCTCTCGGCAGTAGCTGTTGATGGAAACGTACGTTCATCACACTTATTTATGGATGATACAAAGTCTTGAGGTAAATCAGCGTTAGTCTTTTTAAAATTGATCTAACTTCTTTACATTTTTATCTCCGAATTCTAACGGGACTGCTTACAGGACACTGTCGTCTAAGGTACCACCTCGGAAAGATGGGTCTGAATTAACAAACGGACTATCAGTTTTGCTGCGTGGACATACTATGTTCATGTTCATGCCCCGCTCTGGAAGAATAAGGTTCAACATATTTGGTTATACCAACCTAAAACATACATTTTCAGGAAAATCTAACCCCATACAACCATGAACTTCGTGATAATGCGGTGATCTGTAACCTCTAAGAGTGAGCCACTATAGACCTACTAAAGGTCGCAGTGGAGGAGCGACCTACGCCCCACTCAAATGATACCTAACTTAACCTAACCTAGTTAAAAATAATGTCAAATCTTATTAAAAAAAATTTAAGAGAAATTACTTAAAAAAAACAAATAAAGCATACTTTTTTGCTACAATAACACTAAAATTTATTGTCATTCTTATTAATTACAAATATTTATAATTTAGATACATTTTGTTTCGATGTAAAGAAAGTGAAGTTTCACTTCTGTCCATTTTTTTATAAATAATTCTTAATTATAAATATTAAAATGCTTAACAATTTTGCATTTCATCTATTATAATAACGGGGTACAAGAACTTTAGCTTACTATTGGTACAACCTATCCTGTACGTTTTAATAAATAGATTAAAAAGTATTTTTCGTCACTAATTTTTTACAGTGGGATATATGAGTAACTTTTATTTGAACTAATTAAATCACAGTTACTGACGATTCACCTAAAACTAGAATATTTTTAATTTTAAAATTGTTTAATATCATAAATAGATGATTTGAAATTTTGATATATTATAATTAATTTATACAACAGGAGATGAAATTTAAATACCTAGGCATAGAAATATCAGGATACGGTGACATCGAGGCGGAGGTAAGAAACCAAGCGGCAAAAGAAGTTTGCCGCTTGGTTTCTTACGAACCTCAGCTCATCTGAACGATACAATTCTCCGAAACAAATACATCGGAATCGAGACCAAATCCCGAATCTACAAGGCGGTCATCCGACCTATATTAACATACAGAGCGGAAACTAGACCAGATTCATCGAACACAAAGAGAATATTAGAAACCACCGAAATGAAAATAGTGCGCAGGATCGCTGGAAAAACACTTTTTGACAGGGAGAGAAGCGAGGACATTAGAAGAACATGTAAAATATACAATGTAAATGAATGGATACTGGGAAGAAAGAGAGAGTGGAACGAACACATAGACCGGATGAATGACGACAGAATGGTCAAAATAACTAGAGACAAGTCGCCCTTAGGGCGTCGAAGCGTAGGAAGACCCCGCAAGAGATGGAGCGACAACCTTTTTAATAATTGAACGGCAGAGGATAGAAAGAAAAACAAGCAAAATGCTTACATTAAAGAAAGAAGAAGAAGAAAATTAATTTAACTTTTAGCCTGATGACTTTTGCGGTACCCATAGCCGAAACATATATCGACTTATAATGGGTACATAAATTTAAAAAAAAAATGCACAATTTTTAAATAAGTAAAATTTTTTCGACTATACACAGTCTGTTAAAAAATGTGACTAGATTTGAAAGACTTTTTTTATCCATTTAACCGATGTTAACTCTTATAAACTACATCACCTGGTGTTATATTAATTGTAATTTGAATCAAAAATGAGTTTAACTATTAACGAAAGGATGTTTTTGTGTAACAAATGTCCAGTGAAATTCGAGTGTGGAATACATGTAATAAACCGTTTATATCTTCAAGATAAAAATCTACGCCTTATGCCGATCAGCTCTTCTCACACACACACATCAGTTCGTAATCCGCTTATATCCAATAGCCATAAAAAGGACTACTAATCGCCGTAGTGTCAATGGTAAAAGGAAGAGTTTAAATGCAGATGGTAAAAAATAACATTTTGATCGGATCCCGATATTTGTTAATATTTATCGTCATTTGAGTGAGATTAAAAATTGACATATTTATTTTAAAATGACAATGTGTATAAAAAATCGAATATGCCACATTGCAATTGTCACTTGGACAGCGGCAAAAGTTAGCTGCAATTTTTATAGCGACAAATGAGTGGTTCTTTCACTAATTGGAATATGGCGCCAATGGCTCTTGAGCATCATGCAAGATCGCTCCTTACATGTGGCAGTTGACGGTATTTCTTCTGATGCGTTAATAACCAATGCCGGGGTCCCCCAGGGTTTCATCCTGTCCCCCACCTTATTTCTTTTACACATCAACGACCTCTTGAAAACCACCACGAACCCCATTTACAGTTTCGCAGACGATAGCACACTTGTCTCAACTTTCACATCCTATCGATCACTTTCGGTGAATGATACAAATAGACTCAGGCAGGAACAGGTTGATTTCATCAATAGAGATCTTAAAGCAATCGTCGAGTGGGGAACCAACAATCTTGTTCAGTTCAACGCTCAAAAAACACAAAGTGCTACGTTTTCCAAGAAAATGAATTCCTCAAATCATCCCATCACAATGTCCGGAAATACCCTTGAACCAAGTCCCTCCATCTCGATTTTGGGAGTCACGGTGTCCAATAATATGTATTGGCATGACCATGTTGCTAACATCGCAAAGTCGGCAAGAGAGAGGCTAGGTTTTCTGTGGAAAGCCAGAAAGTTTTTTACTCCTGATCAACTGTTGACGACGTACAAGGCTCAAATCCGACCTCTACTGGAGTATTGCTCGCACATTTGGGGTTCAGCACCAAGGCATTCTCTTCGTCTTCTAGATTCCATTCAAAAAAGAACCATTCGCTTGATAAACAGCTCAACTCTCACAGATACCCTTCACCCTCTAGAACATAGAAGAAGAGTTGCAGACCAGTCATTGCTCTACAGATATTTCCATGGCAGATGTTTCAGAGAAATCAAAACTCTTGTACCACCATTGCCACATTCGGCCGAAGAACTCGGCACGCTGATCAGTCTCACCCATTTACTCTGAAGATTGACACTACAAGGACCAATCTTTATCAAGAATCCTTTTTTTACAGGGCTGCTACGGAATAAAATAAGCTTCCAAAATCAGTTTTTCCAGAGAACTATGACCTGCAACTTTTTAAAAAGCGTGTCCACAATCATTTTCTTTCTATAATCCCTTCCCCTTCTAATAGTCGCAGTGCGGGCCGTCCGCGGCCCACACGATAGGTCTACCCTTTTTGCGACTATTTTTATTAAAAAAAAAATCAAGCTAAACAAGGCTAAAACATATTCATCAAAACATATTCTTAAATAACAGGCAAGTACCACTGGTAAAACAGCTAAATATATCGGAATGAATTTTGACGCTAAGTTACGCTGGAAAGAACACATCAAAGTGAAAAAAAGAGAGAGAGAGAGAGAGATAATTCAGATACCTTTCTATCCAAAATAAACTTCTGTTATAGACACAGGTATTAAAACCCGTATGCACCTATGGCATACAGTTGTGGGAATGCGCTAAACCTAGCAATATAGCTATAATACAAAGATTTCAAAACAAGGTGCTAAGAGGAATAGTAAATGCACCATGGTGTGTTAGAAATTGCGATCTACACAGGGATCTAGGAATTCCAATAGTAGCTGAGGAAATAAAAAAAAATGCCAGGAAGTACGAGACTATGCTACACAATCACCACAACATTGAAATGTTGCAGATTTTGGACAAGAGTGAAGCCCTTTGAATTAATGTTATAAAGTGATTAGTGTATAAGAAGTAGTTATTACAACAAACAAGTGATTGGTGAGGTAAAAGCTAAGAAACACCAGTGGGTGATGTCTTAGATTTAGGTCATTAGTATATAAGTACTTTAAAGCAAAATTGCTGGTTCGTCACACTTGACCAGTTGCGGTTGAAGAGAAAAAAAAATTATCGCGGTGTTGGTTGCCAAAATAAATAGTCTGACATGTTTATCAACAACTTATTGAATTTCTAAGCACTAACAATGAGTCGATTCGGTGAGTCTACGAACGCAAAAAAGCGGTAGTTAAAATAATTTGGAACACCACCTATTATATAGTACTTACTTACTTACTTCCTTGTTCCAGGAAAACAATTCAGATTCTAAATAAAATTTATTCTTAAAAAAATAACCGTCGCTGTTTGATCCTTTTATGAATAAAACATACTTTTCAATATATATTTCATTATTTTCAATTTTTTTAATTTTTCCTGAAGAATCACTATTTTAGATTTCAAAGCACCAAAGTTACCTCATTATTACAGATCAATGACATGAGGAATTCAAACGTTTGAACAATTAAAACGTATTATATCTAGTTAGTAACTTGTCCGTTGAAATTTCGGTAATTTTTTTCTGGTCGTAACTAGGCCTTAAAAAGGTTTTTAGCATAATTGAAGCTATTGTTATCATTGACCTTACGTTTCTTTCACAAATTTTTTTTAATGTTGTGGGGCTCAGCAGCCTTATTTTTTTCTAAATAAATTGTTCCAAATGAAAATTATTTTTATTTACCTCTCCTGTTAAAACGCTTAAAATAAGATACTGCCTTATTCGTTGGGGGTGTCGTAATAAGGCTCGCTGCAAGGACGCATGGTGATTTACGAGATCTGAGTCGCCTACTAGATGCACCAGTAGGTTAGGTTAGGTTAGGTATAATGTAAGTGGGGCGTGGTCGCCCCTCCACCGCAATCCTTATTAGGTCTATTGTGGCTCACCCCTAGAGGCTACAGTTCACCGCACAATCCAGCCCTTCTTACGAAGTTCATGGTTGTATAGGGTAAGATTTTTTTGAAATCTGTAGGTTCTAGGTTGGTGTAACCAAATATGTTGAACCTTATTCTTACCAGGCCGGGGCATGAATATAGTATATGTTCAGCAGTTTTGACTCCCACGCAGCAAAACCGACAGTCCGTTTGTTGGTTTAGACCTATCATTCTGAGGTGGTATCTTAGACGACAGTGTCCTGTAACGCCACATACTCTTCTGAGATTCCAGATAGAAAACCTGGCTTTGTTTATTGTTTTTTCCAAGTGGGCGTTCCAGGTGAGTCTTTTATTCAGAGTTACACCCAGATATTTTACTTCCGCCGCAAATGGAATGCTCTTTCCTTAGAGGACAGGCTGCCGAAGCTTATCTAGCTTTTTCCTTTTTGTAAAAGGAATAATCACAGTTTTTCGGGGGTTGACAGACATCTGTTCCCTCTCCTGATGCACCAGTAACGTCGCTATGAACTTGTAAGCTTGGGTTGCTACAGATGTAGCTTTTGCTCACTAGCACAGTTTATTCATAAATTGTGAGAAGTACTAACAACAGACCTTCAGCAAATTTTGATCTATTTTAAAAATTGGCGGCTGCACCCCAATCCAAGTAAAAGTCAGCTGCTTCCACCTAAACAACCACAAGCTTGAAGTAACATATATAGGTAAAGAGCTCAACCATAATTTTTACCCGAAATATCTGGACATTACACAAGATAGAGATCACTAACATGAAAAAAGCACTTCATGAACACTGCCGCAACACTAAAGATCAGAATCCACCAAATTCCGGTAGGTAATAGGTCTTCTTCTATCCCTGTCTGGACAGAATATGTTGGCGCATTTGGAAGGAATGAAAGAGGTCCGATCATTTTTCAAAGTTCAATTCCTACGACATAATAGTGCTATTTATGACACGATGGAATAAAACAAAATTTATTTTTGTATTAGGAAAAACCTTTGAAATTTTATCTCTGTAGACAGGTAAAAAAATATCACTTTTTATAAAATTAGTTCTTTCTCCGGGAAAAAAAATAAATACTTTTTTGTCGGATATATATACAGATTGGACCAAAAGTCTGAAAACGGACAATTATCTCGTAAATTGCTAGTCCGAATTGTACAAAATTTGGGATAAGCCTATTTTAAAATACGGAGATTCCAAATTTGACATTTGCAATATTGTCAGATTTGCCGTTTCTCTGATATTATTAGTCACTTTAAATAAATCACTCTGTATATTCAGTCATTATTGGAATTTCCTCCAAAGTCAGAGTTAACGGTCACCTGACGGAAGATGTTGAAGTGAAGAAGGGTGTGAGACAGGGATGTAGATTGTCTCCACTTCTTTTTAATTTATACTCTGAAGAGTTATTTGAGCAGGCCCTAGGAGACATGGATTTGGGAGTTGTGATAAATAAACAAATTCTCAACAACATAAGATACGCGGATGACACCGTAATGCTCGCGCAGTCCATCGATGACCTACAGAGACTTATTAATAGGGTGACTGCATAGCTTTATGAATAGCCAGAAAGTGTCAAAAAAGGCACGTCTGGCGGTGCATAGAGGTGTGTTGGTTCCTACACTTATGTATGGTAGTGAATGTTGGGTTTGGCAGAAGAAGCATGAAAATAGGATTAATACTGCGGAGATGAGTAGTCTGAGAAGTATAGCCGGAATGACTCGGTTGGATAAAGTAAAGAATAGTGAGATAAGAGAACGCTGTGGTGTAAAAGAAGATGTGGTTACAAAGACAGATAAAGGAATGCTTAGATGGTTTGGACACGTAGAAAGGATGAATAAAGGAAGATTCACAAAACAAATTTATAAGGCGAGTGTGAATGGACAAGTCGGTAGAGGTCGACCTCGGTGAACATATCTCGATTAGATCCACATTGTTTTGAAGAACCCCTAAAAGAAAATTGAGTGATTTTATGTATGTATGTATGACTGAAGCTTGCGAAGTATATAGTTTGAAAATAAACACGGCAAAAACCAAATACATGCTAATAAGCAAAGGAATTCATAATCAAGTTGCTAGTGTCTACGTCAACGGAACACAATTTGATAGAGTTTTAAGTGCGAGCTACCTTGGTTGCAGGATAAACGAGGACTGGGATCCATCAGTTGAAATCAAAATACGTATTAAGTGTGCCCGAGCAACATTTATTCGCATGAAAAAGCTTTTAACCAGTGACGATCTATCGATTGCCCTCCGATTGAGGATGATTAGAGCATTTGTCTTTCCAGTTCTTTTCTATGGAGTCGAGAGCTGGACACTAACAGAAGCCACGCTCAAACGTCTAAGCTTTCGAATGTGGTTGTACAGGAGGATGCTTAAAGTAAGTTGTGTGGAAAAGATCACAAACGAGGAGGTGCTTAGAAGAATGCATAAAGATACAGAAGTGGTCAATATTGTAAAACAATGATAACTTGAATATTTCGGACATATCGTAAGACACCCAGAAAAGTATGCCATTCTACATCTTATAATACGCAGGGTAAGATTAATAGTAAGAGACGCCCCGGCAGACGAAGAACTTCCTGGCTCAACAATCTCAGACAGTGGTTTGGTCTCAACACTATACAACTTTTCCAAACGGCTACCAACAAAATAATGATTGCAAACATGATAGCCAGAATGATTGCCAACGATCGTTAAACGGTCATGGCACCTAGAAGAAGAAGAAGATGTTCCACGAAAGCAGTGTTCCTTCATAGATAATTCCCAATTGTCTACATTATGAATCAAAAAATATTTCAGTACATACTTTAAAGAATATACCAATAATGACTAAATTCCAAAAATTACAAGGACAAATTCAAACTAAAAAAGGAGAAATATGCTAATACATCATTTAAATTAGTTTATATTCTCGAGGGCACTTTTAATCAGCACTGTTTTTTTTTTAATAAGAATTTAGTGATAGGTATTTTTGAAGAAAAATGTCGCTACCCTGAATACACTTAACGTCAATGAAAATTCGAATGAAGCGTCTAAACTTAAGCGGCTTAAATCCACCGCAAACGGCGGGATCTATCCGAACATATCCTCTCAATCTCGGCTTTTATCCAGCACAAAAGTAAGATAATGCGTTATTGACCCTATACATAAAAGCTTTTATATCGCTTCTTGATTACCAACATTTTATGTAAAGTATAGATATTGCGGCAATATTTGCTTTCAGGAATATTATATGTTATTTCAGATACTTACGTCCATTGCCACGTTTGACTTGGATTTAAGTATTTTTTTAATTCTTAAACATGTGTGTATGAATACGTTGATAATTTGGGTACATTATTACTTCTCATAGTGAAAACCCAACTACGTACTCCCAAATAAATGATCTCTACATAAATGGTATTTTAATCTTCTTATTTGTAAATATAGAAAGAGTTCAGCACTTTAAATATCTTGTAAGCTGGATTAATCAGTCGATGGATCCTGAAGAGGAAATCAGGGCTAGAATAGAAATAGCTAGAAGAGCATTTCTGAAACTCAAGCCACTACTCTGTGCCAAGCAACTTAACATTCATCTGCGGAAAAGGTTTACCAAGTGTTATGTATGGTCTATTCTGTTGTACTCTTGCGAAACATGGAAGCTTCACCAAAAAATTATTGACCGCATTGGTGCATTCGAGATGTGGCTGTACAGAAGGATGCTCAAAATTCCGTGGACAAGCCGAACTACCAACGAGAATGTACTCATCAGAATAGGGCACGATAGAGAGCTCTTAACTACCATCAAGCGCCGCAAACTGGAATACTTGAGACATGTGATGCGTGGACCACGTTATAGTCTGCTTCGGCTTATTCTGAATGGCAAGATCGAGGGGAAAAAATGGATAGGATGCAAAAAGCTAGCCTGGCTTCGAAATCTCCGACAATGAACAGGTTTAACTGCTGAGGAACTTCTCCACGCAGCTCAATATAGAGATAGATACAAAGAAGTAGTCAATATGGGAGTCGTCAACGCTTGAGAAAGCAAGACACTGTAAGAAGAAAAATTACTTACTTGAATTTTTCATCAATGATCTGCACTTTATTAAAACTTATTATCAACAGTAAATATTTATTTATATAGTTTATGTTATAAAATTTATACACAACACTGTAACTTAAGTGTACAGCTGGTGGCTGATAGTACCGACCTTTCGGAAAATTAGTTGACAGCTATCTGACGGCAAACTCTACCACCGCGCGTTCATTCGTCAAATCAAATTCCGCAACTTCCTGTTACCGCAAATTGCAAGAAAGTGAGAGGAAAGATGTTACACATCTGTTACACACTTCCGTCCCATTTCACAAAATCACTTCCACAAATTTCAATATTGAATGAAACTTTCTGATGTATTTCGTTCCTTAAGATTATTTGCCTTCAAAAAATAATATAAAATAAAAATTGAAATATACATATTTAATTTCAAATTGTGAAACATAGAAATTGCTGAACGGTATCCAGTCGACCAGCACAAAATAAAATAAATATTCGTGATAAATAATCAAGTAATTAACTGCAACACTCTTGAATTGTGTCTTTATTTCGTCGACATGTGTTTGTGACGTTACTAAACAGTATAAAACTGTTAATGACGGTGTGCACGTCTGACTTATCAGTAAAGAGAGATCTATTAAGAATTTTTAGAATTTTCTATAATTGTATTATAGTTTTCTATAACTTTTATAAATATAAACCACCTTGTTGTGCCAAACAAAGTCAAATCAGTGAAACAGAGTTAATCTCATATCGCTGATTGGATTTGGTGTAATGTTTGCACAAAGTTGGATCATTTTCTTCTTTAATGCATTAAATTGTTTGTTAAAAAATATTTAGCAAAATTTTAAATATCAATTTTGTACGAAATAGTTTTATTCGTGAATATGGTTTTTGTGTATTTATCTTATTTTTATTGCTATCGTTCGGGTAGCTTGCTATACACGCCAAGCAAGCGGACTATATATTTTGCCAAGAGTGAAAGTATAGTGTCAACTTACATTGTCAGAACTAAATCAATGAAAATATTATTTCGAGCGTCGCTAATCGCGTTTCTCTTCGGGTCTTTTCAGTTGTATAAGTCATTTATAAGTTCTGTATGAAGTAAATAAAGAGAACTACAACCGCTTCATACAAAACCAGCGATGTGTACGAATCTATTTTATATCTCGGATAGGACATTCAGGAAGAGCAGCCATCAAACACATGAACGGCGAACGCGAATTTTCAAGAACAGTCTCGATAATATTGGATCCATCCAAATATTGATAAATACGATCACATAAAGCTGCATGGAATAAGGGTAGTTTTTTACTTTTCACCTTTCTTTTAAAGGAACAACAATATTCAGTCAATGCAAATAACTACGTCGTATGTGAATTTTGTGTTGGTTCCTCATTTTAAAATTAAAATTTTGATAAAATTATAATACATTTTTAGTACATTCGATTGTATATTTAAATATTTATTAATGTCTTGTATTTAAAATAACTTTAAAAATGGATTAAAAAAGTTTTAAAAACTGTCAAGACTATATTCCAAAAAATTTCGCATTAAGACAAAATAATTTCTTAATATCAAAAATCAATCTATTTTAAAATAATTATAGTAAACTTTAAATACATACTTGGGCATTAAACAAATACTTTCAACGGTAAACCGTCTAACTACTATAAAAATGAGCCGTCGCGGTACACCTGGTAGATGTGAAGCATCGAAACTAATTTGTACAGAAAATATGCATGGTTTACCAAAAAAGCTAAATACTACTGCTGAATATCACTTAATATAAATATGCTGCATATTCTTCATACTTTTCTATGATATTTTAAATGTGAGTGCTTAACTAATGAAATCAGTTACCTAAAAAATCCTAATAAACGCTTTTTTGACTTTGGATCGTCAATAAACGCCGATAAACAGATCATATTAGCATCATCTAAAGAGGAGTTGCAGGCGATGATTAATATTAAGCATGATGCCCAAAACATGAAAGGAATGAAATTAAATGCAAGCAAGAAAAATGTTTTTTGAAAGATAAAAAAGCTTGACAAACTGCGAGGTGCTGATTTAAGAAGAAAAAGTGAAACAAGTGAGTTTATACACTTGGGTTTAAAGTTTACGAGAGACGGAAAGTATGACTGTGACATTGAGCGAAGGGTGTTGGCAGTGAAAAAATGAATGGGGCCCTGCATAACTTTATGAGCATCAAAAAAGGTTCGATTAACTGTGCAAAGAAGAGAGCTGGTCCCTACACTTATGTATGGTAGTGAATTTTGGGTTTGGGAGAATAATCATGAAAGTAAGATCCATGCTGCGGAGATAAGTAGTCTGAGAAATATAGCTGGAGTGATGGATAAAGTGAGAAATAATGTAATAATGTGTAGAAGTAGAACATTGCTACAATTAAACCAATCCCTTAGGTTCCTTAGCCAGGACTCACGGCGTCTGCCAATGTTCCACCTTTAACTAATCTTTCCTTGGACTATTAGTTGTAGAAGTGTGTATTTCTGTCCTCTCATTATGTGACCCAGATATTGGATATAAACCCTTAACTGTAACAAATTATACAAGTTTAAGCACTTACTTCGGATTTGAGTTGGTATCGATATTACTAGTAAATTCGCATCGTGTTTTAAATTTATGATTAAGTTTTAAAATTTTTATATATCTTGCCATAAGTTTTCCGGCAAGTCTCTTTTATTCATCTCTTTGTCAATGCCCTCTCTCCAGCTTCTTTTTGGTCTTCCTCTTCCTCTTCCTCTCTGCCCTTGGGATGTCCATGTCCGTAGGTTATAATGCTTTTAAGGATGGTATTATATATTCTTTGTTTATTAGCTTTCGATATAGTTTGATCCCATAAGATTCCGTTCATCATAGAGATAACTTTTCTGCCTTGTGTGTTTCGTTCTTTGATTGCTGTATCGGGTAGTCCATCGTGTGTTATCTTCATTCCCAAGTATTTATATTCCTCGCAGTGTTTAATCTTTGTTCCATCATCCAAGTTAATGTCTTGGCTAGACCACCAGTGCACATGCACTCTATTTTTGAAGTGATAACTTCTTATGGCACGCTGTGAACTTTTTTTGTAATGGGTAAAAAATGTTAAACTCGCGTCAGGACACGTGGCCTGATCGAAAATTCGTAAGACGGATGTATTTCACTGGAGCAATATAAAATGCGACTTTTCTTGACTGGTAACTTGGCAACCTTATTCAACAAACTGACAAATTCAACTACATTTTTTATGTCATTTTGACAAATTAATTTAGTAGCTAAATTCAAAATTTAAGTGCTTTTCATTAGTTTATTGATTAAGTTCTGCTTTTGCTGCATTAAAATGGTCCAAGGAGAGGTGTCGTTTTTAGCAGATGTTATGGACACCATAGCGTGTCTTAATGACTCTAATGGTTCTCCCCCCGACAAAATTTTAGATCAAATAATTTATCAGTGCAAGAAGCCGTTAAAAAATGCATCAATTTGTGTTAAAAAATCATTAAAAACTGGACTGAAAGCTGGTTTGATCAAAGAGAAAGGGGGAAGGTGTAAATTAGGTTTTGGTTTGCCGATAACGGAGGCTCGAAGACGAAGAAAAAATAGAAGCAGAAGCCGTAGACGACGTAGCCAAAAGCGACAAAACCGAAAACGAGGTAGCCGAAAACGAAAAAGTCGAGGTAGGAAGAAAAGCGACATATTGAAAGAAGATCAAACAAAAAGCGGAAGAAAGAAATCGAAAACATTCAAATCTGGTACTGATGTTTAATATATGATTTATAATAAAGCATTAATAAAAATAATGCATTATTCATAAACTATGGAAATCTGGAGACAATATTTTTCAGATTAAAAATAATATTTTTAGAAGTGAAAACTTCTTTAGCGGCGTTGTACACTTTTTTTGTAATGGGTAAAAAATGTTAAACTCGCGTCAGGACACGTGACCTGATCGAAAATTCGTAAGACGGATGGAGAGTAGACAGCTGGCGTGGCGTAGGAGAGGGAGTATCCCCCTCTCTTTCTACGGCGCGGCGAAAATGTATGCCTGCGCCGGCTGTTTCGTTTAGGCGCACAACGTTAATACTTAAGTTTTCACTTCTGCCGGCACTCCCAGAGTGCAACCCGTAAAATTTTTTTTTTATGTTGACTTCGAGGCCCCATTTCTTGTACTCTTCTATAAGCTTTCGAGTCATAGAGCTTAAAATTTAAAAAGTATTTTAAGTGCATGTGCTGTTGATACATATTTTTATTAATATAAATAATCTCCAAAATTATTGTTTTGTACTTTTGTACTTTTTATTTAATAGGTGTATATCCCTGTTTAAAAATAATGTGTTCCCGCCATTGTGGCGGTAGTAAATAAGTTTATCGTGAGTTTATGTAGTGCACAGAACACAGACAGAGAGAAAACGACCCTCCCATTTAAGTAACTCTATTAGCATTCGATTGTGTCCCATTACTACACCAATGATCCACTTTTATTGGGTTTTTAGTTGAAAGGGATGTGTTCTTTGTTCACTTCTAATTCTGATAAACATAATAAAGCAATTACTATTCATGTTTGTTCTCGTAAAATTTATTAGACTTACTGCCGACGTTTTATTTTGATACACGGAGATGCCGTCACTATTGCTGCATTTTGACTTCAAAAATAGTAGGTGTATTCAAATACCAAGTTGCAGAAGGCCACATATTCCTGCACGATTTAGAAATTTGTCTACGAATGAGTACGAGAATAGTCTACTGCAATCAGAGTTTGTACTTCTTTCTCGATTTTTGCATTCATTAAGCGTTTTTTTAAAGTGAAACTTTTTTACGCGCACCGTTTAAAAAAGAAATCTTCTTCTTCTTCTACTTCTTCTAGCAGTTCCTATCCGTTACGGATGTTGGCAACCATATTAGCTATCAACACTTTATTAACTGCGGCTCTGAACAACTGTGTGGTGGTCACTGCAAACCAGGCTGTGAGGTTCTTTAACCAAGAGATTCTTCTTCTTCCTACACCTCTTTTTCCATCCACTTTGCCCTGTAAGATATTTTGAAGTAATCTATATCTCTCTGTGTTTCTCATCACATGACCGAGGTATGGAGTTTTCGTGTTTTGATGGTGTTTAGTATTTCTTTCTGTTTATTTATTCTCTGTAAAACCGTTTCATTGTTAACACGGTCTGTCCACGATACCCTCAGTATCCGACGATAGAGCTACTTCTCAAACGCTTCCAATCTTTTGCTTGTTGCCTCAGTAAGTGTCCACGACTCCACCCCGTACAACAGGACTAAAAACACATAGCAGCGCAGAAATCTTACCTTTGTTGCTAACGTCAAGTCGTGGTACTTAAATATTTTGCTCATATTTCCGAACACTGCTCTGTCTTTCTCAATACGGATCTTTATCTCTTGCGCGTGGTCCCATTGGTCCCATTGGTGGTATCTACTCATTCGTTCAATAGGCTAGCCGTTACTCTCGATGTTACAATTGGGCACATTGGCCTTACTTATAACCATAATTGTTTGTATTAAGATCAAGTCCGTAATTGTTGCTACTCATCGTCACTCTATCTACCAAAAACTGCAAACCTTTCGGGGTATCAGCGAACAGGACAGTGTCATTTGCATATCGGATGTTATTTAACCTTTCTTCATCTAATAGAACTCTCACGTCAGCATCTTCCAGAGACCCAAATATTTGCTCGGCATACAAGTTAAAGATCAATGAAGACAGCATGCATCCCTGTCTTACACCTCGTAGGTTTCTGACCTTATCTGTATTTTCTTGCCCTAACCTCACCGAAGCAGACTGATTCCAATATAGGTTTGTAATTATTCTTAAATCTTTATCATCCAATCCTATATTTTTCAAGACGTCTATCATTTTCTAATGTACTTTATCGAACGCTTTTTGATAGTCGATAAAAGAAGCGTATTTGTCAATATTTGTATCTCTACATCTCTGAAAGAGTACCTGAATGCTAAACAGGGCTTCACATGTACCCAGTGCATTTATATACCCGAACTGAGTTGGTGTTATTTGTTCCTCACACAGTCTATATATTCTTCTATGTATTATTTTTAGAAACAGTTTCAGCATGTGGCTCATTAGACTTATTGTTCTGTAATCTCCACATTATTTAGCTTCTGGTTTCTTGGGCAATGTGATAAACTCGAGCCATTGGGAGGGAATATCACCAGAGTCATAGATTCGATTAAAAATCGAAGTCAGTCATTTTACGCTGTCCCAATCGAGTAGCTTTAGGAATTCTGCCTCTATGTTATCTGGTCCTGGTGCTTTGTCATCTTTCATTGCTATTATGGCCGCTCTTACCTCTTCTTCAATGATGCTCGGGCTCGTTTGGAAATCTATTTGCGGTGCCTCTGGACGGTCATCGTGAAACAGCTGCTCAACGTAGCCCACCCAAGTATCTTTAATTTCTTCCTTATCAACAATGACGACTCCCTCCTGATCTACTAGTCTATTTACTGTATTTGTTTTATATTTCCCAGTCAAAAACAAATACAGAGAGTGAATCGGCAAAAACGTGACGTCATCACTTTGGAATCTTACGAGAATGCGTGCCGTTTCTTCTTCGCTCCCACATCGTACTTTCTGTCAAAGCATTCGCGCACATTATAAAGATATTGTTAATAAAGTAACAAAACAGTGTGATATTTTAGTATTAACTGAAACTTGGATGGATAATGAGAACAATGTTGTAGCAACTCATTTTATATGAGTTTCACAAATAAAACGTCCATCTCAACGTGCTTACTTATAATAATATTGCACGAGTGCATGACGTTGACATCGGATTTTCAAATGTAGCCGATTTATGTTCTAACTCGTGTGAAACAAATGATTGAATAATCTTGATCATAGTTGCCGTTTATATATCTACAAATAGCAAAATAGAGGACATTATATGATTTCTTTATAAAAAGTTATTAATATATACCAAAGAGGGAGTTGCATGCTTTGAACATTTGAGAAATGCGCCGCTGATTTTAATGTTAATTCTGCAAATGAACAGTTACAATTACAAATTTTTTTTTTTAATTTCCCTATTTATTTACAATCTATGATAATTATTATAATAAGCAAATTGTGTGATAATACAATTCAGTTGACATGCTCGACAGGAATCCAGTGATTGCTATCTCTTACAGCTATAATTAATAACTAGATTAATTTGTTTTGTCTATTGGGGTGAGTGGTAGTTTAATACGAGCACTGAAATCACGAGGATTCCACGGCTTGTGTCAAGATAAACTGGTTTAACATCGAAAAAGGTGTGAGACAGGGATGTGTGGCTTCGCCGTGGCTGTTTAACTTATACATAGACAATTGTTTAAAAAAACTGAAAGGTGTGCGTATAGATTAAAAATGATTTGATCGTCAAATGCCTTCTTTACGCCGATGATCAAGTCATATTAGCGTCATCTGAAGAGGAGTTGCAGGCGATGGTTAACGTTATGCATGATGCCCTAAAAATCAAAGAAATGAAAATAAATGTGAGCTAAACGAAAGTAATGGTTTTTGAAAAAAAAGAAAGTATGACAAACTGTGGAGTTTTGATTGAGGGAGAAAGAATAGAACAAGTAAATGAATTTTTGTACTTGGGTTCAAAGTTTACTAGAGATGGAAAGTATGACAGTGACATTGAGCGAAGGGTGTTGGCAGGAAAACAAATGAATAGGGCACTGCATAGCTTTATGAATAGCCAGAAAGTGTCAAAAAAGGCACGTCTGGCGGTGCATAGAGGTGTGTTGATTCCTACACTTTTGTATGGTAGTGAATGTGGGGTTTGGCAGAAGAAGCATGAAAATAGGATTAATGCTGCGGAGATGAGTAGTCTAAGAAGTATAGCCGTAGTGACTCGGTTGGATAAAGTAAAGAATTGTGAGATAAGAGAACGCTGTGGTGTAAAAGAAGATGTGGTTACAAAGATAGATAAAGGAATGCTTAGATGGTTTGTACACGTAGAAGGGATGGATGAAGGAAGATTAACGAAACAAATTTATAAGGCGAGTGTGAATGGACAAGTTGGTAAAGGTCGACCTCGGAGAACATATCTCGATCAGATTGACACTGTTTTGAAGAAAGGCCAGGTCAAGAGTACCATCAACCGACAAGCATGTATGAGAGCACTGATGAAAGTAGAGGAAGCAAAAGATGTATGTAAGAACCATAGCAAGTGGAAGGAAGTGGTCTCTGCCTACCCCTATGAGAAAAAGGTGTGACTTTATGTATGTATGTATGTTAAAGCCTATTAATTAGGTCGTATGGATCATAACGCTTAAGTCTACGCTGTGCTGCTGGTTGTACCGTGAGGTTAGATGTCAGTCTATTTGGATGATATCATAATCTATTTTTATAGCTTATGGATAAGTTTTTTATTTCCGCTTTGACCGATTCCACTTGAAGATCACGGGCTATAACAAAATTTGGCACAAACCATGAAGCATCTACAACAATTCTTAGCACTTTCGATTGGAATCACTCCAGAATTTCAATATTGGAATTAGATGCTGATCCCCACAGTGGGATACCGTAGGCCCAAATGAGCTTGTGGATTGCTTTGTAAATCAGTACCTTATTTTTTATAGATAATTGAGATCTCTTAGTTTTAAACCCAATTGTTTGCACTTGGTAAAGAGGTGTTTCCTCCAGGTTATGCGCTTATCTAGGTGCATGCCTAGATATTTGGCATCGTCCTGTTGTGGTAGAAATTGATTGTTTAGACTGACTTCTGGACATTTGCCTTTAAGGTTGGTGAAAGTTACCTAAACAGACTTTACTTCATTTGCTTTAACCAGCCATTTCTTTGACCAGTTTTCTACCTTATTGAGGTGAAGTTGTAGTGTATTTGATGCTGCAATAGGATCTTTGTGTGATGCTAGTATGGCGGTGTCAATTACAAATGATTAACAAATCTACTGAACCAACAACTAAGTGGGGGTCTGTTATAGATGCTGTGTTTTTCAGATTTATCAGTGATATAGAGTTAAAAACTTGTGTGTCATATTACAGTTACCACAAACCAATTATTACATTAATCAAATGTGATAAAACTGGTGTTTTTATCAATAAACTTTAAAATTGTAAAAACAAATTTATTAAACTGGCAGTCGACAACAAGATAATCCAGCAGGTGAGAAGATTCAACTACCTAGGAGTGGAGGTATCAAGCGAAAGAAACCTTATTAAAGGAGCACGAACACAAGCCATAAAATCAACAAGAGTCAGCGGATACCTAAGAGATATCATATGGCGAAATAAAATGATGAGTACAAAAAGCAAGCTGAGGATTTATAAAACCTATTTTAACGTACGCAACAGAAACCAGAGCTGAAACATCAACAACGAAAAGAATAATGAGAACGAACAAAATGAAAATACTAAGAACCATCAAGGGTGTTACCCTCAGGGATAGAATGAGAAGCCAGGATATCAGAGAAGGACTAGAAATACAGGATGTACTAAGATGGGCTAGAACACGCAAGAAGTGCTGAAAAGACCGTGTGTAAAGGATGCCAGATGAAAGGTGGGCAAAGTGGGCCATGTCGCAAAAACCAAACTCGCGAAGACCGGTAGGCAGACCACCGAAGAGATGGTACGAAAGCTGGAGCTCAGCGTTACAGGAGGAGCTCCCAAGGAGGCTAAACGCAACGGACTAAACAGGACCAGGTCCTTTTATAAGAAAAGAAGAAGAAATTTATTAAAAACAAAAATACGTTGCGAATTGTAAAAAAACTTTTAAAAAAAGTTACTTCAAAAAATATACTTTTTTACTACTATAACCTTAATATTTATTATAATGTATTGTCAATCATAATCATTTACAAATATTTATAATTTAGATAAATTTTGTTTTAATGTAACGAGAGTGAAGTTTCACCGACCCAGTCCCTTTTTTTTATTTTGTGGCTTTGTTAGTTGGGGACTTTTCTTGCAAAATACGTCAATAGGTTACACTTAATATCAACTACTACTAGTCAATGGTTGGCCTTAGCGCCACAAAAACTGAGACAGTTATTTTGGTAGGAGGACATACCATTAGTTGAATCCTTCCTAATACTGGAGGACCACGAGAAGGAAACAGAAAAATCAGGTGCAGCGTAGCATGTCCGTAGTATTCTACGGGGCAACGGCATGGAAACGAGCTGCGACAAAAAATATTAAGTGTGTTCAAGTCGGCACCATATGGGAAACTTTTTTGTTATTGGTTCTGTAGCGGTCATACAGACAGGTTGCACACAGACGACGTGACAAAACTTTTGCATTTTTAAATCCTCAAAGGTTCCGACAACCAATTTCACTGAAGACCTTTTTAATCCCAAGTCTTGTCCTTTTCCAGAAAGCACGTATACTACCCCAATCTTTACAACCCAAAGTTCTGTTCCTTTTCAATAACGCGCGAATACGATCCTAACCTTTATGACCAGAAGCTTCTTTCCTTTTTAGCTACTCACGTACCCTCCCAGTAGCAATGTAAATCTGTATAACTCTAAAATTCCTTTCCGCCAAGTTAAGCATCATCTATGAAACGTCATAAAACTAACGACTCGGGGGACGTAGATATAAAGGACGGACAGAGGCACACAACGTCACATAGTTTCCGATAGTCAGTCTCTCAACGGCCCCCAACACAGTCTCTCAACAGCCTTCGTCACAGTCTCTCAACGAAGTCCAGCAGTCACTAATGCACATCGCCTCACTTGCCAAGTTTTTTTTTCGTTTCAATAAACACACGTATTTAACAGTAATTCGAATTGTTCATCATTTCCCTAACACTCATCAAACACAAATATCCCAAAGTTCTATGAAGAAAAGTTATTCCCGATAAAAAGTTTTACGTGGCCCAAAACCCAAAGATATTAATTTTTTGCAGTCGTATACGAGGTGTGTCGAAAAATATAAATTTTGCTCGAGAGTAAAGTACTTTTACAATTCAAGTTTATAGGATCAAAAATAGATGTCGCCCCCTCCGTGATTTTTCCCAATAAATAGGTTATCTTAAAAGTCATGATTTTAAGGTTATAAAACAGCTGAACATTACAAATACCAATACTAAAAAACAAAATGTCACCAAAAAACGTTAAAGGTTGAGGTTTATTTTTTACCGATTTTGCGTGTGAAGTATGACATTGTTAAACCAAAATCAAGAAAAGACTATTCCCCACTATCATTTCATTATGGGCAGATTAATTCGACGATTTCATCAATTATTCGTAAAGCCCGAGGAAAAATTTCACCAACCCCATTGGACGTAATTTTAGCCAACGATCAACGACAATAAAATAATCATCGAGATTTAAATTTACGACACATGTGACAACATACCATAGATACATCTACTTAGACACCCTTTTTGTAATTTTACACTACGACATAATGTTGGCATTCCGTGAATCCATTAAGGGGGTGCATTTAAACTTAGCTGCTGATTTTTATCTTATTTTAAATTAACATATACTCAAATCTGGTCGCAAAACCGACCATATGGTCCAGCAGTGATAGAACATACATGATTTAAAATCACTTACAGTCGAACTGAATGAAAATTATTATTTTTAGCCAATCATTCGATAAAAATACAAATGGTTGAACACATGACGAATAAATCATACGATACCGTAAAATGAGAATAAAAACTGTAGGATAAATAGAAACGAAACTTCACTGAAAACCAAAATCTACGTCTTAAATTGCCAAAATCGTCATTTTACAGATCTGTATGTTTTGTCAGTTGTCTAAACTAATAACAAGATGAGAAATGACGTTTTACACTGTTGGCAAAATTTCATATTTCAGAGTACTTCATTCGAGGTAGTGACAATGAAGGGTACATGTATCATCTGAGGAAGATCCTAACGTTGAAAATTTAAAGTGAGGATAGGCAAAGACCACCTCTTTCCACTTGCCACGGTTCTTACACACGTCTTTCGCTTTTTCTACATGCTCGACGGTTGCTTGCACTCTTGACCTGGCCCTTCTTCAAAACAATTTTAATCTGATCGAGATACGTTCGCTTCTCTGGTCCAGCAAACATCCTCTCGTTACACAAAACGAAGTTTTTGATAACTGGTAACATAAATAGTCATTTTATGGTGTTACTTTTTTGTGTGATAACTCAAAAGTAACAGTTTGCTTTGAGAAATAAATTATATGCAAGAAATAATATTGTATAATGTATATTTCCACAAAGTTTTCCCGACACCTTGATAATCCTTAGTCGCATAAATTATTCTTTCGCGGAGGTGCAAAATTCGGGACATACCATGAAGTAAATTATGAAAATATAAAGTGTGTATCTCGGAAACGCTTTCAGAATTAAAGCTAAATATTTATGGGGTGCTGCAAATCGGCTGCTTTTATATTACTTTTACAGTAAAAGTGAGCTATAAAAGCTCTCTAAAGCTCTTTCGGAAGCGAAGCTTTCCAGCAATGGCGGAACAAAATGTGAGGCGCTAAGGAGATGATAACCGTAATTATTTTGAACCTTCCGAAGCAAACAAACACATTTTACACGTTTTGTGCATTATCAAATATGAGGAATATATTAGTCCCAAAATAAGAAGAAATATTTTCAAAAATATTTAAATAAAAAAAAAACTTTTTTACTCGAAAATAAGAATTGAAATAGATCTTTACGAATTTTGAAATATTATACGATGAGCCTTTTTCCTGAGAATGGTGTGGCAAACTGTCACGAGAGGCAGCACTTGTGGCAGTGAGAAATACCTAAGTTTACTCATTTAAGACAGTGTAAATTAAGTGATATAAGTGAGTGATTTAAAATTATTAATCAAATGAATAAAAATTTTGTTATATAACTACAATGCCGACAAAACATTGTAGTTTTGCAAATTGCACTTCGGATGATCGATATCTAGAGGAAAACGTGTTTTTTATATTATTTGTAAAACCTAACATTAATGTATAATAAATGGGTACACGCATCGAGGAGAGTCGATTTAACAAAAGAAAAAATTAATAAATATACATATGTGTGTTCAAAACATATTATTGGTGATAGAGGTCTAACTGAGGAAAATCCGGATCCAGTTTCTGCAACAATTAGTAAGGTTAAGTAAGTAAGTACTTAATAGTCAATATTGGAGTAAAACATTTATTTTACTCAACTAATTACCCATGTCATTGTAAATATTATTAATAAGTAAACAACTGTTGATTGGTTTTTCAGTAAATAAACATGAATTAGAAAAAAATATAACCCCTGTTTGTTACTAAAACATTTCAATTTGTGATATTTAATTAAATTTATCTTAATTACCAGGTATTTTCGGATCATATTTCAGTTTGAAATAAATTTTCAACTTAGTATTACTTTGAACATTTGTTATAAGAGTTCTAAAGTACCGCTACATAATAACTAGACTCTGTTTACTAACCTGTCAATTAGTTCATTTTTTCTGCCTGAAATTTTCAAATTACGACAAGCAAGCTAACATTTTAATGTTGCTACATTATTGTCCTTGACATTTGCGAATTTTTAATTTTGCTTCCGGAACGTCGTCTTCCGTCAAAAACATTTTTGTGTTAGGTACTTTTACATGTACGCAAATGGGGATTAGGTAATGTTTGTTCCTACTGTACCACTAACACTGCTAGTGAGGAATTTTTCTTACTTGAGGAAAAAGGTTCATTGGGTTAAGAAATTTGAACGTGGTTCTACATCAACATGTTATGCACCTCGTTCAAGACGTCCTGCTACGCCAGAACTTATCCGTAAATTCCAAAATATTGTTTTAACTGCTCGACGAGTGACAGATTGCGAGCTTGTTAAGATCTCAAGCATATCGCATGACTCAGTGATTTTAATTTTACACAAACAATAAAAAAAATACAGGCAAGATAGCTGTGAACCATAAGCGCGACCGTGTGACGATTTCACGAAGTCCAGCTGAATTTCTGCATCAAATCATTACAGTGGACAAAACATGGATCTACTTTTACACACCTGAGACGAAATAACAGTCGAAACAAAGAATTTCACCTGGCTAACTAGTTCCGAAAAAGGCGAAGACTGAGAATCCGGACAGAAAGGTGATGGCCACAGTTTTTTGGGTTGCACGTGGAATAATTTATATTGTTTACCTTCTGAGAAAGCAAACGTTCAATGGTGATTATTGTGCAGCCTTATTGAAAGCTGTTTCAACAACATTTAATGGAAAAAATGTCTCCATTTAGTGAAGAAAAGAACAATGCACGGCACTAGTTCACACGTTCCTAAACAATTTCAACGAATTCTACTTCGAATTGCTTCCCCATCATATTCGCCATATTTGGCTCTCTGCTGCTGGGCTCCATTTTCAAACCCAAAGAAGTCATTGAGAGGAAAGAGATTTACCATCAGAGAGCAGCTCATCAACGACACAAAGGCATATTTTTTAGAGTTAGAAAATCATATTCGGACGGCTAGAAAAAGTTTGAAAATTATTGAATAACATATCTTATGCAAATAATTTAATTTTTGCAGTGCGCTTTCAACCTTAAAGGTTATCTTTAGTGCTTCCCTGAAAAGTAAGTAATGGTAGTAAGTAAGTAATAAGTGGAAATTAGTTGTTTTGTGCGTTCATTTCCGTTTGAAATTTTTAGGTAACACTTACTCGTCAGATTAAATCTATAAAATACAGTCATTCACGATGTAGAACAGATAAAATTGTATAATATACAGGGTGCTTTTATATTCATACAAAAAAATTCATCTGAGTGCCCGTATGAAATTATGATGGATCTTTTACACAACAAAATTTCCTCAGCCCACCCCCTTCCGAGAGATATCACCCCTAAAAGGTGCTGAGTAAAATTAAGTTTTTATCTTTTTTCTCAAATTAAGGTAAAGATGGAAACTTGTGTGTACCAGTACTATCCAATATCCCTACCCCTCACATACGAAGACAGGCTTCTCTGAAAAGTGAATGGCTCAAATGCTGCAACAACTTATAGCTAACCATCCACCAAGACTGCCTGAGATAGCACACATAGAGACTAAGGGCCCCGGAATCCAACATGGACTTTAGCTGAAACACTCGTACGAGAAAACTTCCAGCTGAAGACATCCTGGATGAACGAATGGACTGCTTTAAACCCTGACACCTTCAATTTAATAACAGTTCCCATAACTCGGCCAGCCGCATTCAACCTACCAAGGAAAACATGCGACTGCGGCCACCCAACACAAACGATCCATCACATTGCATTAGAGTGCCCGATACGAAGGTTTCATGGCTAAATGCACAACATCCATGAAGCCAATGAGAACATGGTAACGTTGCTGTCAAGTCTCGATATACAGTTACATACATTATAGTCACGCCTTTTTCCCATAGGGGTAGACAGAGACCATTTTCTTCCACTTGCTACGATTCTTACAAACATCTTTTGCTTCCTCTACTTTCATCAGTGCACTCATACATGCTCGTCGGTTGTTAGTACTCTTAACCTGGCCTTTCTTCAAAATAATGTTGATCTGATCGAGATATGTTCTCCGAGGTCAACCTCTACCGACTTGTCCATTCACACTCGCCTTATAAATTGGTTTCGTTAATCTGTCTTCATCCATTCTTTCTACGTATCCAAACCATCTAAGCATTCCTTTGTCTATCTTTGTAACCAAATCTTTTTTTACACCACAGCGTTCTCTTATCCCACTATTCTTTACTTTATCCAACCGAGTCACACCAGCTATATTTCTTAGATTACTTATCTCCACAGCATTCATCCTATTTTCATGCTTCTTCTGCCAAACCCAACATTCACTACCATACATAAGTGTAGGAACCAACAAACCTCAATGCACAGCCAGACGTGCCTTTTTTGACACTTTCTGGCTATTCATAAAGCTATGCAGTGCCCCATTTATTTGTTTTTCTGCCAACACCCTTCGCTCAATGTCACTGTCATACTTTACATCTCTCGTAAACTTTGAACCCAAGTACACATTTTCATTTACTTGTTCCACTCTTTCTCCCTTAATCGAAAGTCCACAGTTTGTCATGCTTTCTTTTATTTCAAAAACCATTACTTTCGTTTTGCTTACATTTATTTTCATCCCTTTGATATTCAGGGCATCATGCATAACATTAACCATCGCCTGCAACTCCTCTTCAGATGACGCTAATATGACTTGATCATCGGCGTAAAGAAGGCATATACAATTATAATGCTAATACCAAATTTATACATGTGACTGAATAATATTACTACCTGACATATATTAAATATACATATATTACTTATACATAAATTACGTATACCTACATATTACACATTTTATTTATACTTTATCTTATGTTAACTTATACTTTGTATTCGTATCTTATCTACATTTTTGCTGTCCTTTATTGCCATACAAAATATATAATTTTCTGGTTGATTTTATATTATTTTACAATATTTTAAGAATAGCCAAATTTTGCTGTCATTATTAGGGGTTACACATTATTTGTACCCATGAATCTCTGACAGTTACAACTGGCATTGTATGCAAAATATACAAAATAGGAACTATTTCTTTCTTTCAGTGCCTATATCCATTAATGGATGTTTGCGACCACATGTTTCATCTTTATTTAGATTCTTGATGTGTGGATCGATTTTACATTTCGTATCTCGGTCCATTCTCTAACATTCCGCAACCAAGACATCTTTTATCTTCCCATTTCCTTTTTTCCTTCAATTTCAATTTGATTGACCACCTTAAAAATGGACACTGGTTGTGGATGATAAAATTATACAACAGGAGCTGAAATTTAAATACCTACGCATAGAAATATCAGGATACGGTGACATCGAGGCGGAGGTAAGAAACCAAGCGGCAAAAGCAGCACGAACCTCAGCTTACCTAAACGATACAATCCTCCGAAATAAATATATCGCAATCGAGACCAAATCCCGAATCTACAAGGCGGTCATCCGACCTATATTAACATACACAGCGGAAACTAGACCAGATACATCGAACACAAGATAATATAAGAAACCACCAAAATAAAAATAGTGCGTAGGATCGCTGGAAAAACACTTTTTGACAGGGAGAAAAGCAAGGACATTAGAAGAACATGTAAAATAGACAATATAAATGAATGAATACTGCGAAGAAAGAGAGACTGGAACGAACACATAGATCGGATGAATGACGACAGAATAGTCATAGTACCAAGAGACAAGTCACCCTTAGGGCGCCGAAGCGTTTGAAGACTCCGCAAGATATAGAGCGACAACCTCTTTAACAATTGAACGGCAGAGGATACGAAGAAAAACAAGCAATTTGATTAAATTAAAGAAGGAAGAAAAAGGAAGAACAAGTAGGAAGAAAGATTCCAGTACAAACTTTTTAAGCATCGTATGCTCTTTCGACCGATGCCTAATTTTTTAAGTATTTTAACAAGCATGGGATGTTTTACTTTGTCGAAGACTTTCTTATAATCGATAAAGCATAACGTTTTTCCATAGGAACTATGAAAAATGGTATTTTTCTATGAGGATTCCTGCATAAAAATCGATTTATGTTGCTGTTCAACAATGAATTAATTAAGGAAAATTAAGAGCAAGTTTTAAGTTAGTTATAACATTGAAATTGAAAATTTTTGGAGCACAGCATAAAAGGTCGAATAACAGAAAAATCACGAACTTGGCAACAAAAAACAAACAATTTAAAGCATTGTTATGTCTTAACAGAAAATAAAATTAAAGCAACTGAATACATAGACATTACCATGCTGATGTCTGATAAAAAGTTTTAAAAATGAAAAGTAAGGGGTGATAGTCGTGTGGGGTAAAAGGATGAACTAATTAGACATTGTTTTGTATAATTTATTTACAGTAGGAAAAAGGTGGGGCAAAGATAAATATATATATATATATATATATATATATATATATATATATATATATATATATATATATATATATAAATATATACTTTTAATTGGATAAATAGTTTAAGTGTTTAAAAGAAAAAAAAATTTAATACTTATTACATGAAAAAGGAGTGGTAGATCCCTTAGGAATGAGTGAAAGGCGCGCCTATCTTTTGAGTATACTTTACACTGCTCGCTTCTCTGTAATAGAAGATAATGTTTATAAATATGCATGTGTAAATGTAAGGCTTTAAGTAGACCCCGAACGTAGCGACTTGAATACATAAAACTTTTCCGTTGTCTCACCTCTCTTCTCTATCTCATCCTCACTGTGTGGAGCTTTACTGTATTTTCAAGAATTCTTTGAAAAAGTTAATTTTTGTCGTCGCAAAATGTTGCTCTTTTTTTTAACTGGCGCTGTCCTGGCGTTTCTTTCGCCTCGGTTATTATTCTACTCTTAATTATAATAATTTGGATTTAAACCCGGCAAGAGAGATGTAAATAAAAGAGCGATTGCAGTGCCGATTTCACCTTCATGCCGCTGCCTCTATGAATGAGGAGGAACGATGAAAGCTTACTGCGTTGCAAACATTATGAAAAAAAGTTTGGGCCACGAAAACAGTACGGCCCTGACACCGACAAAAATCAACTCAAATTTTTTAGTTCATTTTTATAAGGAGTTGAGGTAATTATGGCTGTTTTTCCTCGCCGGTATTATGTCCTTTTTTCAGTTCGTTGAACAGATGGAATTGGCAAAATATCACTAGGGGATGCATTTTCGAAGCTATACGTCAGATCATGGCACGCTTCACGAAGTTTAGGAGGTTTAGGAGAATAAGAACATCGAGGTTCAGGTCCGTCGGGGACGGGTGTTTTTGGTGTGACTGGTTTGTAACATTCGTTAATTAACTCTGTTCTAGGTGGAGTTGAAGATGTCGTTGTGGCTTCAGGTTTTGTTGCAAGAGTTTCAGTTTGAGAAGTTATCGTGGCCGTTGAAGATACAGTTGTGACCATCATACCCCACACCCAATGCCTCAAAAGGTAATTTTGGACAACAAAAATTTTTGCCAATAAAATATTTAACGGATTCATACAAACAACATACCATATCAAAATAAGCAACACTAGTAAACAAAGATCAAAAAGACATAGATGGGGTAATCATAATTACCTCAAAATAATAAAGTTTAACCTTACACAAAATTAGATCGACGAAACGTTAAAACAGTTTTCCGTCTGTAAACAAAAGACGCGTGCACTCCCACTCACAATTTCTCTCGCAGTTACCGTTGGTTGAATGAGGTTTCCCATTGGCTGATTGCTTTATACTCACAAACTTTTGGTTTCTTGTATGTTTGCGGTACCCCGTCCTACCTCGCGACCCCGTCATGCCACCCCTACCCCTATATAGAAACTTATTGTTATATTCATGTTCTAATTCTTATCATACAATATTAGGAAAAAATTTATAGCAAGCAATAAGCGTAGCCCATGCCTGGTTTTTCGTTTAAAAATAGTAGTTAGGTAAAAAAGAATTCGCTGTTGTAACCCATTAGTTTTATGGATTTGTCAGAAGGCTTGTGTCGCCAAAACAATTATCACGGTACCTAATCTATTTAATCTAATCTAATTAATAAGGTGGAATTGTTTTTGAAAAAAATGTGTTTCAATTTATTAGATATCCACATAAATATGAATTTCCAACGAGTAAATACGATGACTATCAATGTTAAAGGACTTGAAGTAACTACATAGCGTACGCCTCTGATTCTCACACCCTACCTCGATATCGCGAATTGGTGGAGCGTATAAATGCTCGTAACAACCAATAGTGCTGGTCGCGCGTCTTGTCGCGACCAATCCGATCAATGACCGTAACGACAACGACCTATTACCTGCCTACAGACGCCCGCCCATGGATAACAACCTTTCGGATGCAAGATGCCAGGCTCTTCACTTTTTTCAAGATTCAACGTTCTCTGAGTTAGATCCTGATTGTATTAGGCTGTTCTATATAAATTACCATCGTCTATGATCGGTATTATTGATATAATAAACGAGCCCTAAACAAATGTTCGAATAATGTATGTAATGTTAATACATATTTTAATAGTATACGAGGGCAGTTTGATAAGTCAGTGATTTTTTGAATTTCCCGCGCAGTTACTCCAAATGTAACAGTGCTGCCGTCAACTATAATCTATCAGTGGGCAACTTACTAATTTTGAGCAAGCTACGTCGTGCAGTAGGTTGTTTGATAGCCGTTCAAAGCAGACAACCTCGTGAATTTTTACGAAAATGGAAGTGAATTTCGTGTGCTGATTAAGCATTACTTTTTAAGTAAAAAATCCAACACTGAAACTAAGGAAAGACTTGATAAATACTACGGGGACTCGGCACCATCAATTTCAATGGTTAAGAAGTGGTTTACAGAGTTCCGTTGTGGTCGCGTACCAGCACTAGTGACGCCGAACGTCCAGGTCGCCCAAAAGAAGTGATCACGCCGGAAATCGTCGATAAAATCCATGAAATGATATTGGATGATCGGAGAATGAAAGTGCGTAAGTTGGCTCATGTTGTAGGTGTATCTCAACTGAACAGGTACATCATATTTTACACGAATATTTGGACATGAAAAAACTCTCTGCGAGATGGGTGCCGCGATTGCTCACATTCGACCATAAGCGCAATCGTGTGACCACTTCAAAAGAGTGTTTAGCGATGTTCAGCCGTAATCCGGACGAATTTTTGCGCCGTTTTGTTACTGTGGATGAAACATGGATCCATCACAACACGCCAGAGACCAAAGAACAATCGAAACAGTGGGTTGCTCGGGGTGAACGTGGACCAAAGAAGGCGAAACAGAATCTGTCAACCAACAAGGTCATGGCCACAGTTTTTTGGGATGTACGCGGTGTCATTCACATCGATTAACTCAAGAAAGGTAAAACGATCACCGGCGAATATTATTTAAAGCTTTTGAACAGATTCGACGTTGATTTGAAGCAAAAACGGCCGCATTTGGCGAAGAAGAAAGTGCTGTTCCATCAAGACAATGCACGTGTGCACACTTGCCTAGTCACGATGGCCAAAATACACGAATTGGGATACGAACTGCTACCCCATCCAGCATATTCTTCTGATTTAGCCCCCTGCGACTATTTTCTTTTTCCAAACCTAAAGAAATGGCTGAGCGGTAAGAAATTTGAGTCGAATGAAGAAGTCATTACCGAAACAAACGCGTATTTTGAGAGCTTTGAAAAAACCCATTATTTGGAGGGAATAAAAAAATTAGAAAAACGCTGAACTAAATGTATCGAGCTAAAAGGTGATTATGTAGAAAAATAAAATGTTTATTTGCGGAAAAAAATTTGTTTTCTTCAAAAAGTCACTGACTTATCAAACCGCCCTCGTATTTTACAACAATAGATGCAAATACTGTTTTTTTTGTGAGGTTTTTTGTCCACGAGCGTAGCAATCTCACGAACGAAAAAAAAGTATTTCATCTCGAGTAGGAAATGCATTTTTCTACGATAGATGTTGTTTATAAAATACTGGATTACAATTTTTACAACTTTATTTATTTACAACACAGACTTATACAGATAATAATCATCATCATCACAGTCATAACATCTTGTCAGATGTGTTGTGAACTCATTTTATTGTCAGTTGTTTCTGGTATTGGCCGAGGCATTACTGATATATAATTTGTCGATTGCTCTCCTAACGGTGTTTCGCCATCTCATCCGAACAAACTTTTTTGGTGAAATATAGAATTTTTTTTGGAAAATGGTGAGTTTACGAACAAAGGATATTCAAGGCGTTGAATGTTAAAACTCGATGCAAACTCAGTCGCGATTGAATAAGCCAAGAGTTACATCCAAGTATCAAGCTGCAAACTCTACCAAATCAAGGAATAATGGACCAGCTACTTACAAGATCTTTATAAAGGTGTGGAAGCAGAAACACCACAAGCCCCGCTCAGTATCGTAACTATAAATTCTATTAGGATAAATGAGTCCGACATAAGAAAAGCACTAATAAGTTTAAAAATAGGAAAAGTCCTGGTCAAGATGACGTTACTAACGAATTCCTGAAGTATGGTGGCGAAATATTGGTTCGTGAATTGACATTTCTAACGCAAAAAATATTTGAATATCAAAAAATTCCCGATGAATGAAGAACAAGTACGACAATCCTGCTTTTTAAGAAGGTACCTGGAAACTACTGTCATCCACTCTAAAACTAGTCACTAAAGTGATAACAAATGTAATAAACGAACGAATTACATTATGTGATGAACAACAAGGGTTTAGATCTGGACGGTCATGTACGGACGCAGTATTCGTTATCAGGCAGATAACCGAAAAGTCAATAGAGTATAATAAACCAGCATTCTTCTGTTTTATAGATCTAGAAAAGGCGTTTGACCGGATATGTTTGGAAGATATAGTGTATCTTCTATATGACAGACAAATACCGAGTAATATCATTAGAACTATTGAAGATATTTACCGAAATAACCGAATATTGGCAAATATAGACAACGAACTCACAGAACCAATAACCGTAGAGATGGGTATACGACAAGGAGAGTTACTGAGCCCATTATTATTCAATATTATTATGGACGAAATAATAAGACAAGTACGAAGGAAAAGATGACCTGCAGAGGCTTCTTTATACATTTAACACAGTTGCTCTAAGACGAAATGAATGACCACATCTAAAACACCTCTGAGATGTAAATTAGTGGTTGCTTACAAGACAGTACATCAAGAGATGAAATTCAGGTACTTGGGTAAAGAAATTTCGGGCTTTGGCGAACCAGAAGTAAGAGCACAAGCTATCAAAGCAACAAGAACGGCTGCACAAATCAACGACACACCTGAAAACAGAAGTAAAAGCCCGTATTTACAAAACTGCTATTAGACCCACACTGACATATGCGGCAGAAACAAGACCCGTAACATCAAATTATGGAAACAACAGAGATTTTTTATTTTCACACTTTATTTGCAATCTGTTACAAATTTTAACAATAAGCAAATAGTTTGTTTATAAATTTGTCATGTAGGAAAAGTGTCCTGTGACAATTTCCTATAATTTATTACTTAAAATAAAAGTTAAAAGTAAGTTTAAAATTTGGGAGTACATAACACTACACTATAAAAATCTATCTTTTAAATCCCACGGCATATAACGCCTGAGTCTTCTTATCACAGTTGGTCTATGCGTTAGGTTTCGAGCTAATCTGTTTGGATGCTTATTTAAACGAATGTTGTACTTATCGTTCGTTATTTCCGATTTCACAGAGTTCATCTGCAGGTCGCTATTATGTAGTTGGAACAAACCATGGAGCGTTGGTCATCAGTCGAAGAACCTTTGATTGGAAACGTTTTAAAATTTCTATGTTGGAGAGTGATGCCGTTTCCCACAGCTGGATCCCGTAGCTCCATATTGGTTTTAGGATGGCTTTGTAAATTAAAAGCTTATTTTTCAAGTTTAATTTTGATTTTCTTCCATTAAGCCAGTAGAGTTGCCTTAGTTTAAAACCCAGCTGTTTACGTTTTGAGAACAACAGAGATGAAGATAATTCGAAGAATAGCTGGAAAAAATACTGCGGGACAGGGAAAGAAGCGCGGATATTAGACAAACATGCCAGATTGAGAATATCAACGACTGGGTGTTAAGAAGGAAAATTGAGTGGAATGACCGTGTCACACGTATGACAGAAGAACGAATAGTGAAGATTGCCAGAGATAAATCACCTTCGGGAAGGCGAAGCACAGCAAGCAAGGCATCGAAAACGTTGGAGTGACAATCTACCTCCATAAAGCGAGTTACGATGAGGAACAGGCATTGTGCCTTATTATAAGAAAGGAGAAGAAGAAGAAGATTTTATGTCTTCAAATTGCAATCCTCGAGTCAATTCCTTAGATAAAGTTCAATTTTACAGAGGTTAATTGATGTTGAAGCAAATTTACGAATTATTCAGATTGGTTAACGCATTATTTCGACCGCTAAGTCAACAATCCATAAAGATTAAGTGAAAGTTCGAAGGTAGTATCTTGTTGGTTTTCCGAAAAAATTGGCATAAGAAAAAACCAGTATTAATAGATAAATTGCATCAATGTATGTTGTGCACATAAAAGGTTCGATCGTTTTAAAATACAAAAGAGTTAGAGGGTATTTTGTCTGGCTTGGATTCGGGAGATCGTGAATAAATAATAAAAGCGATGAATCGTTCTCCAGAGAGAGTCGACTAATGTTGAAAACTGCAAGCGCATTACGTCGACGGGCATTTCCCCGACTGCGGAAACTTTTATGCATGGGCCATAAACCGAATGAATGCTAATAGCATTATCTATACTCTGCTTCCTATTGCAATAAAACTCATTTGGCGTTTGGCGTTTAGATTTTCTCCCTTCCAGTCGGACGGATTCTTCGTCTAAATATATTTATTTTGCTGCGTCAACTTGATCGTTAACACTGTAAATATTTTCGACAAAGGTTATTAAAAAAATTAATGTTCAAATTCCGTGGGGTCATCCAAGTTCTCCTTACTATTATTACTATCACATTATTATGATCAAAAAATTTCATTAATTATTTTGTTTTTTCGTTTCAATTGTTTTTATGATCATTTAGAATGGATTAAGAGCGGAGATAGCTGAAGGAGCAAGTATACAAACTCATTCACTTGTTCCAATCTTTCTCCATCAATAAGCACCTCGCAGATTGTCATGCTATATTTTTCTTTAAAAACCATTACTTTCGTCTTGCTTACATTTATTTTAATTTCTTTGATTTTTAGGGCATCATGCATAATCTTTACCATTGCCTGCAACTCCTCTTCAGATGATGCTAATGTGACCTTATCATCGGCGTAAAAGAGGCGTCTGTCGATCAAATCATTCTTTCTTAATCCATACGCACTCTCATTTAAATCTTCTTCTTCCTGCTTAAATGTAAGCAATTTGCTTGTTTTTCTTCGTATCCTCTGTCGTTCAATTGTTAGAAAGGTTGTCGCTCCATCTCTTGCGGGGTCTTCCGACGCTTCGGCGCCCTAAGGGCGACTTATATTTAATTATTTTGACCATTCTGTCGTCATTTAAATCTTTTAAATATTTATTGTAATGTTGAAAAAAATAAAAATATATTGGATGAAATGTTGTGGTAGCTGCATTTTCAACTTCTTTCATGTTTCTAGGCGCAGGTATTTGACGTTTAATATTTTTCTGGAGGTGATCCCACAAATGCTCGATCGGATTTAGATCCGGGCTTTTTTGTGATCACTGCATAACTGGTATACCAACTTGATTAAAATAATCGAGAACCTCCCCAGCTATGTGAGGTTAAGCGTTGTCTTGCATAAACAGAAAGGAGTCATGGACACTGACAGAAGCAATGACGAAAAAGATCGAAGCATTCGAGATGTGGCTCTATAGAAGGATGCTAAGGGTATGATGGACAGATCATGTAACTAACATTGAAATCCTTAGAAGAATGTCAAAAGAAAAAGAAATCATGAATATAATTAAAACAAGAAAAGTACAATATCTAGGTCACATCATGCGAAATGAAAACAGATATAATCTTTTGCAGTGCATATTACAAGGGAAAGTGAAAGGAAAGGGAAGCGCCGGAAGTAGAAGAATTTCATGGCTAAAAAATTTAAGAACTTGGTTCTCCATGACAACCACCGAACTAGTCCGAGCAGCTGTAAATAAAGTTAGATTAGCCAATATGGTAGCCAACATCTAGAACAGATATGCACCTGAAGAAGAAGAAGTCAAAACATATACTACCCCAGAACATAACAGAGCCATCGCCGAACGGAATCCTGGCAGAGAAATATGCAAGAAGCAAACCTCTTTTCTGGTCTTCGCGAGACTCATTCACGACAAACTGAATGTTTAAGACTAATCCTAGTTTCATCTATGAATAAAACTTTGTTTCAATTATCCACAGACCAATTTTGATGATTTCGAGCAAAACATAAGCACGGCAACTCTGTTCTCTCTAGTAAACAACGGTGCAGTAGCTTCTACTGTTTAATCCAGCTTCAACAGCTTTGAGTTCGTTTCTGATCACAGAACTAGTGATAGTCCTATTTCTTAAAGCGTACCTATTTTTTAATAAAACGTTTATCTCGGTCGTTGGTGCATAGTTTTCACCCTTGGCCTGGCCTTCTAAAATAATTTCCTACCTCATTCAAGCGTCTTACCATACGACTTATTGTGGAAAGATTTTTGGCTAACAATTTGGCGACATAACTTTGATAATATCCCGCATCCAATAAAACTGAGGCCCGCTCTACCTTATTCACTTAAATTCCTTCGATTTTTCCAATTATTTGGGGTCGAAGAATTACGACAGAAAATTCAAAAAGCTGCTAATATTATTAAAAAAGGCGACAATTGTTATTTAATATTAAAAGATCTTTAAAGAGACGCCTTACAAAGTGTATTGAAGTAAAAGGCGGGCATTTTGAGCATTAAGTTAGAATTTTTTATTACTTTTACTGATTGTTATTTGTTGTCTTTAATGTTGTTACCCCGCATAGTTGTAATTTAAAGGAATAAATAATTGAATCGTCGAGTTGGGAACCAACAATCTTGTTCAGTTCAACGCCCAGAAAACACAAAGCACCACGTTTCCCAAGAAAGTAAATTCCTCAAATCATTCCATTACAATGTCCGAAAATACCCTTAAATCAAGTACCTCCATCTCGATTTTGGGAGTCACGATGTCTAATAATATGTCTTGGCATGACCATGTTGCTAGCATCGCAAAGTCAGCAAGCCAGAGGCTAGGTTTTCTGTGGAAAGCCAGAAAGTTTTTTACTCCTGATCAACTGTTGACGACGTACAAGGCTCAAATCCGACCTCTACTGGAGTATTGCTCGCACATTTGGGGTTCAGCACCAAGGCATTCTCTTCGTCTTCTAGATTCCATTCTGAAAAGAGCCATTCGCTTGATAAACAGCTCAACTCTCACAGATACCCTTCACCCTCTAGAACATAGAAGAAGAGTTGCAGACCAGTCATTGCTCTACAGATATTTCCATGGCAGATGCTCCAGAGAAATAAAAACTCTTGTACCACCATTGGCCACATTCGGCCGAAGAACTCGGTACGCTGATCAGTCTCACCCATTTACTCTCAAGATAGACACTACAAGGACCAATCTTCATCAAGAATCCTTCTTTTTCAGGGCTGCTACGGAATGGAATAAGCTTCCAAAATCAGTTTTTCTAGAGAACTATGACCTGCAACTTTTTAAAAAGCGTGTCCACAATCATTTCCTTTCTATAATCCTTTTCCCATCTAATAGTCGCAGTGCGGGCCGTCCGCGGCCCACACGATAGGTCTACCCTTTTTGCGACTATTTTCATAAAAAAAAAAAAATTAAAGGAATAAATTCATTTCACAATAAAAAAAATTCATTGAATGTTTAAAATGCAAATAACTCAAAAACTGATAGAGTTACATGAAATAAACATGAGTACCTTTTTTATTCAAATTCAAACTGCCTTTTAGTTTTTTTAGTCATTTTAGCCATAACTCATTAGACAAGAAAGATATGTTGTAATTTACCCGAGTAACAGAGTGTAACTAACGCCCTGTATGAATAGTGCTAAATTCAGCATTAAATTCGTAATTTTCATGCCAAAAAACATAAAGCTGCCAATTTTTTAAGACGATGCTGCTTGAAATCACAAAATTATTAAGAAATTTCAAATTAAAATTTCAACTTTAAATACGCTGTGGATCTCGTAGACCTGCAACATTTGTATAAGACATGTTAAGCTCAATCGACATATTTTGGTGTGCAGTATCTCCAGTTCAGAGATTGCTCATTCTTAATGAATCACCCTGTATAGTTCAAAAACGGTTCCATATAAGTGCCAGAGATAAATCAATTTTTTGGATAATTTCATATCGTTACGATAATTTTGTCCAAGAGTATAATTATATGTAATTAATTAAAAACATTATAATTAAAATCTCATGGAGTGATCCCCGTTCTTCTTACAATTTGATCACATAATGTCATTTTTTTATCTAAATTGTGTTCATGAGCGTTTCTAATAAGCTCGGAACATTAATTTCTAACGAAACGAAAATAGTCGTATCCCATTGTTCACTAAAGTTTATAAATGACAACAATAATAATTGTTTAGTTACTAATAATATAGTTTTTGTAACTTGCGTATGTAATTATTTATCGAGCTAATAACGCAGTATAAAAAGAAAAAGCTGACAACCTAATGATTTTCCTGACACAAATCCTTGGATACTTTATAAAGGATTATTTTCAACTAATTATTACTGTACATTCCGAAAAAAAAATTGATCATTACACAATTAGAATGTCTGCCGAAAAATGAAAATTAAATAAACTCCGTGGTTATGCGGTTGTTCACAACATAGCAGTAGATCAGATTTATTGCCGAGGGTGAAAAATGAAGAAACATTTTTATTATCAATCACAACATTTACAATGTCTATGGATATTTTAATTTTTGGATTAAATTTTTTTTAAATGTATTCAGGCGTCAATTATTTGCTACGTTTATAAAAGTATAAAAGATATTAATTAAAAGAGTGACGAATAAAACTAAAAAGATGATATAGGATGTGCAAGCAGGATTTAGAAGAGGAAAGAGATCAGTATGGATCAGGTCTTTTTATTATAGTCGAAAAATTGTTGGCTAAAAGTTAGAAGATCTATTGCGCTTTTATAGACTTGGAAAAGGCCTATGACAGAGTGGTGAGTTGTGAATTTTGGTCGACATTGTCTATGTATGAGAGGAGCGGTAGTTTAATACGAGCACTGTAATCACTTTACGGGATTCCACTGCTTGTATCAGGATAAACGAATCTCACACGGTCTGGTTTAACATCAAAAAAGGTGTGAGACAGGAATGTGTGGCTTCGTGATGGCTGTTTATCTTATACATAGACGATTGTTTAAAGATTTGAAAGAGAGTGCGTATGGATTGAAAATGAATGATTTGATCGTCAAATGCCTTCTTTGCGCCGATGATCAAGTCATATTAGCGTTGCAGGCTATGGTTAATGTTATGCATGATGCCCTAACAATCAAAGGGATGAAAATAAATGTAAGCAAAACGAAAGTAACGGTTTTTAAAAGGAAAGAAAGCATGACAAACTGTAAAGTTCTGATTAAGGGAGAAAGAGTGGAACAGTGTATTCTTGGGTTCAAAGTTTACGAAAGATGAAAATTATGACAGTGACATTAAGCTAAGGGTGTTGGCAGGAAAACACTGCACTGCATAGCTTTATCAACAGCCAGAAAGTGTCAAAAAAGGCACGACTAGCTGTGCATAGAGGAGTGTTGGTTACTACACTTATGTATGGTAGTGAATGATCGGTTTGGCAGAAAAAGCATACAATAGGATTTATGCTGCAGAGATGAGTAGTCTGAGAAGTATAGCCGGTTGGATAAAGTAAAAAATAGTTAGAAAAGAGAACGCTGTGGTGTAAAAGAAGATGTGGTTACAAAGATAGATCAAGGAATGCTTAAATGGTTTGGATACGTAGAAAGGATGTAAGAAGGAAGATTCACGAAACAAATTTATAAGGCGAGTGTGAATGGACAAGTCGGTCGAGGTCGACCTCGGTGAACATATCTCAATCAGATCAACATTGTTTTGAAAAAAGGCCAGGTCAAGAGTACCAACAATCTAAGAGCATGTATGAGAACACTGATGAAAGAAGAGAAAGCAGAAGATGTGTTTTTTCCATGAGATTAAAAAACATTTATCTGTCGTTTGTTATTATTGAAGTGAAAACTTCTTTAGGCGCATTTGAGCAAAATATGATAGGAAACAAACTTATGGTTTCGCGTCACCTGACATCAGCGACAGATAGGTGACGTCATGGCTTCTTCTTATTCTTCTTCTATCTGTCTGACCAAAAGTGGCCTCGAGCTGACAACCTACGTTTGTTAAGTTATTTATTATTTAATGATTTTTTAATATGGGGAGTAGATGGAATAAGAAGAACAATCTTATGTAAGTGGTATATAAAGGTGGGGCTTGTAGCTGTGAGGTTAGATCTGAACTTAGCTGTTTAAGATTAAGTAAAGTATGTCAAAAAGAAATAGGATATCAAAAGCTCGGCTCGAGTCCATGTCCAATTATGCAATATTAAGTTGCTTATGTGAACGTAAAAGTAAAAAGGAAATAAAAATGACATTGTTTTCAAAACTCTTGGCGCAATAGAATTGTTCTCCTTATTTCTACCCTCCATAGTGTTTTCGATGTAGAAGGTGACAGTGGCTGTCAGTAGTTGTGGCTTCTTCTTCTTTTATTTGTCTTTCTCGAGCTGCCGGTTGTCAGCCTACTTTTATGAGGATATTTATTATTCAATGATTTTAATTTACAAATTATGAAATTTAAATTTTTAATAGGTAGTTAGGTACTACAAATAATTTTAAAATTCAAAAAAATCACTATTGTTTTCAAGTTTTAAGTTTCCACTTCTGTTGGTAGTCCCAATAACTGCCATTTTATTTTTCTACAATAAAATCGATACTTGGCTTTTACATTTTTTGCGTTCAAGTCAGTATAGTGATTAATAAATATGCATTAAAGATATTTGACTGAAGAAGAAATTATTAGGGCAGTGGGCCCTTTGGACGGTGGCGTAAGGTAAAATAATGCTATCGTGGAAATAAGTACTACTTATTTCACTACTATATGCACGATATCGAGAAAATGGAAATGTAGCCGAAAAGTACAGTGGTCGCACTCGTATCACAACCCTTAAGCACGACCGTTTTTGCTACTAAATACTTATAGATGCCCTACTATGACTGTACCATCAACACAGACCATACTCCAGCAAGTATATGATGTTTGCACTCATACTGTACCTCGTTGGTTGCAGCTTGTCGGGCGAGTTCGTCAGTCTGCTCATTTTCAGGAACTCCTGTGTGTCCAGGTAGCCACATCATTTCTACTTTGTTTTTCACGCTGACATAGTTAAGGACTTTTTTGCAGTATTTGGAAAAGAACGGATTTCATTCTATTATAGAGCTTTTTGCTTAGTTGATCGTATGTTGATCAGATACTGGCACCAGTTGCTGTTCCATATGCAGTAACTATTGGTCCCAACTTTGTTTACATACATGATAATGCCAGATCACATACGTCAAGGGTTGCTTTGGAATTTTGAGAGAACAATATCGATATGCTATCATGACTACCGCAGTCCCAGATCTTAATCCCATTAAGCACATACGGAATATGTTTCAAAGAAGAGTTATTTGTATGAAAAAGCCAAGTAACAATAGAAAAACTCTTTTAGCACTTCAAGACCGTTAAAATAAGATACTCCAACTGGACATCGACCACTTAATTCTGAGCATGTCCAGACGATAATCGAGGAGTGTATTTTTTTACATTTTTATATATTTTTGCATTTTTTATTTTCGTGAAAAAATTGAATTATTTGTTTATTTTTTTACTTTACAAGTAAAATTTTACTATCCATATAAATAAAATTACAAAAATATTTCAAAAATTGTGTGTATTATACACATTTTTAGAGTAAACCCCGACAACGTTTGCGTTAATATAAAAAGCAAATATTTTTGAACAAAGTACATATCAAAATAATCTAGCATTTAGAGATTATTGGGAGAGAATTTCGTGTAAAAATACGTGAAAATGTTTATTTATAACGCTCTTGTAAATTCGAACACTCCCCTGTAGGTACGACGATGATGTAGAATATAATTTTGTGGTGAACATTTAGGTAATTTAATCATACAACTTGAATGGTACTTCCGGTGGTTACCATATGTTAAACACGTCATTTTCAGCGCAATTATTAACAGAAAATGTATCAAATGAATTGCATACGACAATAGAGAAATGTAGCGGACCGTTAAGTCTCTTTGTGACCAAATTAGATGCTTTTACCTATTTTTATGAGCGCTTCGAATTTTTATTTTGTATTTATTTATTTATATTTTAGGTCGTTTACAGTTTCAGATGGGTTGGATCCGGATATAGTTGGCTATGCCGATTATCATGTATAATTAAGGTTTTTAGATACCTATTTAATTGTGTTAAATTAAAATAATAATAACAGCTGCAATATCACGTTATGCATGATGCCCTGAAAATCAAAGGAATAAAAACAAATTTAAGCAAAACGAAAGTAATGGTTTTTGAAAGAGAAGAAAGCATGACAAACTGTGAAGTTCTGATTAAGGAAAAAGAGTGGAACAAGTAAATGAATTTGTGTACTTGGGTTCAAAGTTTACGAGAGATGGTAAGTATGACAGTGACATTGAGCGAAGGGTGTTGGCAGGAAGACAGATGAATGGGGCACTGCATAGCTTTATGAACAGCCAGAAAGTGTCAAAAAAGGCACATCTGGCTGTGCATAGAGGTGTGTTGGTTCCTACACTTCTGTAAAAGTTGTACTTTTATATTATTAAAAAGTATATTGATTTTTTTAATTTTAAGGGTCAAATATGACTTTAAAATAATTGCACTATTTTTTTAAATGTTTTTTTAGAATAAATTTCTTAATTTTGTTTTTATAGAACTGACCTTCATGAAAATAGATTCCTGGCATCATCTCACGCAAAAAAAAAGAATTCCTACGATTACTAGGAGCCGAGATAATTTTTGTATTTCAAAAAAATCTGGAAGGTGCAATAATCATTGTATAGCAGTCACCTTCATGGATATAAAGGTTGAATACCTATATTTTCAAGGCTATAGCGGATGGCGGAGTTGCGAGCGTTGAGCGCTCGAACTGAATATTCATTTCGTGCGTTCAAAGTTGCTTGCGATTGAAAAATTTTGAGTATCTCGGCTTCTGGACTATGCACAAAAATCTTTTTGTATTTAATTTGGGGTATCTCGTCAAAATAAACACGAATATCATATTCACCAAATGATAAAATAACTTTATTACGTAGAAAACATTTATTAAATAATTACAGTAAAAGTACTCGTATATTATATTGAGAAAGATTTACATTAAAAAGTAATTCTCCTTTTCTTTATTGGAGGATTGTCTGCTGAATCAATTGGCTCTTCTTCTTTTTCTTCTTCTTCTTCTTCTTTAATATTGTCTGTAAGCAGATCGTCCATGAAGTTTGACAATTCATCTATTTCGATAGTACGATGATTATTGCGCCTTCCAGATTTTTTTAAAATAAAAAAATTATCTCGGCTTCCAATGATCGTAAAAACTCATTTTTTTTAAAAATGCGTGAAATGATGCCAGGAATCTATTTTCATGAAGGTAATTTCTATAAAAAACCAAATTAAGAAATTTATTTTAAAAAAACGTAAAAAACTATTGCAATTTTTTTAAAGTCATTTTTCGACCCTTAAAATTAAAGAAAATCAATATTCTTTTTTAATAATATGAAAGTACAACTTTTACAGAAAAAAATAAACCCTAAATCGTTACTGTAGCATCATCCCCCGAGCAGAACTAGCTAAATTAAGAGAGCATCTTTTTTGAGAAAACTTCGTATATCTTGAAAAATAATCAATATTGATCAATTTTTCAAAAAACACTTTTTTGGCTAGCCATAGGCTACACTTAACATTAAGTAACAAGTTTGAATACGTTACAGTTAACGATTTATAGAAAACCCGATTTTTAACGGTTTTTCCAATATAACTCGAAAAGTATCAATGATATCGAAAAATTATAATTTATTTAATAGATGGATCTTTTTAATACCTACAAATTCCTGATTTCACTTTTTTCTATCGGAGCTGTAGTTTTTTAGTTAGAACCAAAAAACCGCTTTTCGCAACTTTGCCAATTTTTCAGGTTATGTCGGTAATCAGGATCGAGTCGCATGAAATAGAAACTCACGCTGAATTTTAATTTTGGTTCAGGTACTGCCGGACATTGATTTGGTAATGGGGCTGTGCTCCATCTTGCTGAAACCTTAGTATATTGGCAGGAACTTGTGGGTTTGCTGGATCAGGATATAAGATTGTCAAAGTTGGCACGACAATATTTTGGAGCAGTTCTAAATATTTATCTCCATTCAAGTTGCCATCAATGAAAAAGGGACCTGCGATATGATTTTCAACATTTCCTGTCCAAACATTAACTTTTTCAGGATATTGCGTATGTTCCTCTCTCATCCAATGAGGATTCTCATTAGACCAATAGCGGCAATTTTGACGATTAACATGACCGTGAAGTGTAAATGTGCTCTCATCAGAAAACAAAACATCTTCTAATTGGATCACATTGTTGTCTAACATTTCCATCATTTGTTCACAAAAATACGTTCTCCTGTCGAAATCGTCTTCCATGAGCTCAAAATAAACAGAACTATTTTTGTATTTTTTTTATTTCATATCAGTAAAAAGGAACGCATTAATGGTTTTTGCTTATTTTCTTAATATTAAGAGCTAAATGGGAAATAAGTATTGAGTGTAATGTAGCGAATTTGTGAAATAAAATAATTTTCTTTTTTTAATGTTAATTTTTGTAATACATCTGAAAACACCTAATATTTCCGAAACAGTTGAAGATAGGTATGGGACATTGTACATGAATTATGTCTAGAATTTTCTGAAGAATCCAAAAAATAAATAATATACAGGGGGTTGTATTTAAAATAAGAAAGTTGGTATCGGCCACTATCACATGACACACGCTATATAATTATTTTTTTTTGAAAAAAATGCGCATCTAAAAATACAAATCGACGTGTCCAAGCGTTTTTTACAACACGCTTTCATTTATTCGTTATCGAATTTATTCCATTTGGCTGTTCCACACTGTATATTGTATACAGGGTGGCCAACCGAAAACGAAACAGAGCCGTTTGCAGGAACCTGGTTAACATTTTAGAAAAACGCTCAGACCCGTCGATTTTTGATTAAAGGGGGACTCTTTTCCGGAATTTTTGACTTCAATACTTTGAACCCCAAGCGAGGGTTACCCCAAAATTTTTAAATGGCATTGGGAGTCGAATAACATGTCTTTCATAAGCTTTTACAATTCTCTGTCTAATAATAATAATTTTAAAATTCCGCACATTACTTTTTGAGAAATTAGATTTTAAATGTGAAGCTTATGTGTAAACAATCACGAACGGTAAAAATGTCATTCATTCGAGTTAAGTACGCCAATAGTATAAATTGAGTATGAGGCGGCTGGCCTCATACTAACTAGAAATAATGCACAGTATGACGAAGATCATTTTTATTTTCAACAGCACGGTGCTCCTCCGCATTATGCCATTTGCAGGAACCTTGTCAACATTCTATAAAAACGCTCAGAACCGTCGATTTTTGATTAAAGGGTGACACTCTTTATCGCTATTTTTGACTTCACTACTTTCAATACTTTTAATTAAATACCCCAAAATTTTTAAATGGCATTGGGGGTCGAATAAGATGTCTTTTTAAAGATAGGACAATTCTCTTTAAAATAGTCTTTGAATTTTACATTTTCTACCAATACTTTGAAAAACAATAAATGTTAAAATTCCAATTATTTTAGTTGCTTACTTACTACTTAATTGATTAAAAAATGTTCAAACTCATGACCGACCGACAAGCTCGTCAGAGACGGGCTCAAAAAATCGTAACAATATGAACGAAGGCAGGAGGACTGTTCCACACTGTATAAAGATGAATTAAACAGTAGACCAGCCACTGCACCGTTGATTATTGGAGAGAACAGAGTTGGCAGGTTACGTTTTGCTGGAAATCATCAAAATTGGTCTGTGGATAAATGGAAAAAAGTTTTATTTACAAATGAAACTAGGGTTCGCCCAAAATATCCAGTGATCCCAAGTAGAGGAGGTGGCACACTCTACTAGTGTCGCAGTAAGGTACACCAATAATTTCGCTACTATTGTCTCCCCCATTTACACTACAATTTATTTTTTAACATTAAAATCTTAAATATGAATAATTATATTCCAATTTTATTGAGAACTATTGAAGCTAATTCACTTTTAAATAACCGGAAACGGTACGATTTAATATGTTTTTGCTTTTATTTTGCACAGGAGTTTTTCACAACAATGTTTTTCAAAAATTCCTTGAAACTGCTTTCAAATATAAAACGGTACGTATATTATGCGATGTGCTAATTTTTGCTATATTATTCATCGAACTTGTAAATACGAGTAAGCGTTAAGTAACGAAAAAAAAAAGAAAATTCGTAAATTTGCATTAATAGTCATAAGCATAAAATATTAAAAGAGCATTAGAGATGCAAGTTGTAGACTTCAAACGAAAAGCTAAGTGACTAAGGGAAGCTCTTTTCGAAAGCTTTTCAAATTAGATCGGGATAAAATTTGCACTTTCGGCAAATTAGCGACACCTCGCTTCACGAAACACCCAAAAACTACTTGGGCTTCGCTTTTGGTCCTTTCCGTGCTGCGCGTGTATCTTTATTTTCAACTTGGTAGTTATGTATTTTAATATATTCATGGAGCCTTGAAGGGGTCCTTTACCGATATTTTTAATCATTATTGACTACTTAATACAAGGTGTTCGAATCAATAAAAGAATCTTTACTTGCAATTTTTGCTTTACTGTTTGTTTTAATAAATTTATAACGACACACTGTTAATATATTTCTACTCACAATTTTCTTCTCAAATAAGCATTACACTTTGTATAACAGTAAATAAATTTTGTTTTTTTTTTTTATGAAAATAGTCGCAAAAAGGGTAGACCCGGCGGCCCGCACGTTTAAAACGTTCACGCACATTCCGAAGAGTTTCCCGAGTAATTTGACGGCATTCGCCAACGATTCTTTGATGCAAATCTTCCAACGTCGCTGGTTGTGTTTTTTACTTTTCAGATGTACCCACGAAATAAATCGAGGGGCGATAAATCTGGCGATCGTGGACGCCATTCAATGCTGCCTCTTCTCCCAATCCAATTCCGTGGAAAACGTTGGTCTAAATACTAACGAACAAGTCAAGGCAGGGTCAATAGGATCTTCCAGTAATTGCAAATACATTTGGTCAGTCAAATTGTTGGTAGAAAAAAAAGAACCCACTAGTCGGTCACCGCAAAGGCCAGCCCATACATTTAATTTCTCCGGTTGCTGTGTATGCACCTCATGAAAAACTCTTGGGTTTAAATCAGACCGTCCCGTGCAATAAAAAACTGCATTCATCGGAAAAACAGATATTAAAAAGGAACTGTGGATCGTTCCCTGCTCGCGCACTCAATATTTCGCAAAACTGCAAACGGCGGTCATAATCATCCTCATTAAGTTCATGGATTAAACGTATTTTATATGGATGGAATTTAGTCTTCTTTAAAATGGTTTGGATGCTAGTTTAATTGATCCCAGACACAGATGTCAGCTGCCTCGTACTCAACGTAGGATCAACATTTTTAGAAGTGATAACAAATCGCCACAAAGCAAAGCAAAGCAAAAAATAGGTACAGTGCAACAGAAGTAGCTTGGCGGGCGAGAGATCCCAAAATCTGCGCACAACGAAAACATTCGAATTACGATCCGATCGGCGACGACGAAATTTTCAGTAATCGTGAGTCTCAAGTACAATCAGAGAAAGAAGTTTGCGAATGTGAAGTATATTCAGCCGAATATTTGTTATTTTAGAGGCTAGTCGCTCGCCAAGCTACTTCTGTTGCACTGTACTTAATTTATACTATTGGCGTACTTAACTCGAATGTATGACATTTTTCACATTTAAAATTTAATTTCTCAATAAGTATTGGGCGGAATATTAAAATTTAAAGACTATTGTATAGAGAATTGTAAGAGCTTTTGAAAAACATCTTATTCGACCCCTCATTCTATTTAAACATTTTGGGGTAATTCTTACTCTCGCTTCCCTTTTAAGATAAAAATCGACGGGTCCGAGCGTTTTTCCAAAATTTTGACGAGATTCCTGCAAATAGCTCTGTTTCGTTTTCGGTTGGCCACCCTTTAATACTATAAAGAACAGTCGAGAAAAGCATTCATATTTTCATATCACTAAAGATTTGATTCGATTCGCACAATGTTGCCAGATCACTTCTTACTAATAAATCAGCTGGTCGAAGTTAATGAATAAATAATACTTTATATTATTATAACTTTAAAACTAAACGGTGAAGTGTTACGTTCTATTGTTTAATATATTAAAAAAATGTTTTTTTTATATCTTAGTTTTTGATTAAATTATGTCGAGTAATTGTCTTGAAATAACAACAAATAGTTTGACGGGCTCGGAATTTTACATGCGTTAAACGGGAATTGACCTTAACATGAAATATCTAGTGTTCTTGAAAATTCTTTTGAAATTAAATAGCAAACATTAGACATAAGCTGTAAAATAATTATAATCTGTCGAAAGGTGGGTTGTGGATTCACGCTGGAACTACCTCAATGAACATTTTTTATATACCTATATAACGTTTATTAAATTTACTGGATGGTGACTGTTAAAAACCAAATATCCGTTTACCCTTTATCGCCCTCCTTTTTTACGTAACGCACACAATACTTTTAATTAAAAGAGAAGTGTCAAAAAAATCAACAATAAACGATGACTCGGCGAAAATTCCTGAATGCGAAAACATTTACAACACAAAGTCATTTTTGAAGCACAATTAATTATTTTTCATGGTGTTTGGTGATTCTCAATGAATGGGGTACACTTCCTTCCCATTTTCATTGCTCACTTATAATTTCCTTTTATTATATTGTACTATTTCGGTAGTGACTACTAGTGTCATCTATTAAAGGACGTTAACCAAGAAAATTTTTAATCCTCAGTTGCCTTCACTTTGGTTTAATTTTAAACTTTTCTGCAACATTTTACACAATAAAATATTATGTATTATAAATGTTTACATTAATAGGTAATTAAGTTTTAAAAGTAGGTACTTTGTTTTATCTTAAGTAAAAATCTTTAAAATACCTTGTAAAATATTATAATTTTAATTCAAATAAATGACAGTTTCCTTTTTTTTTATTTTACAATTTTATTTAATCCCTAAATTTTTTAAATGCTTAACAAATTATATCATCATGTACTGTTGGTAATTTTAATAATTATTTTTGACTGTGACAGCTTTAAAAAAATAATGTAATTGTAATTAAGTACGACACCATTTAATATTAGTACCCTTATTGATGTATAGCTTAGCCAGAAAGTGTAAAAAAAGGCACGTCTGGCTGTGCATAGAGGAGTATTGCTTCCTACACTTATGTATGGTAGTAAATGTTGGGTTTGGCAGAAGAAGCATGAAAATAGGATTAATGCTGCTGAGATAAGTAGTCTGAGAAGTACAGCCGGAGTGACTCGGTTGGATAAAGTGAAGTGAGATACGGAAACGCTATGGTGTAAAAAAGATGTGGTCACAAAGATAGATAAAGGAATGCTTAGATGGTTTGGACACGTAGAAAGGATGGATGAAGAAAGATTGACGAAAAAAATTTATAAGGCGAGTGTGAATGGGCAAATCGGTAGAGGTCGACCTCGGAGAACATATCTCGATCAGATCAACATTATTTTGAAGAAAGGCCAGGTCAAGAGTACCAACAACCGAAGAGCATGTATGACAGCACTGATGAAAGTAGAGGAAGCAAAAGATGTGTGTAGGAACCGTAGCAAGTGGAAGGAAGTGGTCTCTGCCTACCCCTACGGGAAAAGGCGTGACTATATGTATGTATGTATTTATTGATGTAAGTGTTAGTCAATTAATATCGGTTTTAAAAATACAAGGTAAAAGCATATTAATGTTAATACTACAATCTTAAAGTAAATATAACCATTCGTAATCAGTCCTAATTACCCACGCCCTAGAAACAACAACCATAAATAAAAAAGAAAAATATCTAAATATACTAGAAAGAAAAATACTGGGAATAATACTTGGACCAAACAAAACAAAATATGGAGAAAAAAGATTAAAAATAAACATAGAATTGTAAAAAAGAACTAGATGGGGGAAATCTACTCCGTTACATCAAACGAAGGAGACTGAAATAAATAGGACATATTATAAAAAGAGCAGCAACAGAAACCCTAAAGAGATGGGTTCCATTAAGAACTAAATCTAGAAGAAGGCCACGAAGTAGATGGTGGGATCAAGTAGAGGAAGATAATAAAAGCACTGAAAATCATCTACGACTGAACAATTGTATGGTAGTGAATGTTGAGTTTGGCAGAAGAAGCATAAAAGTAAGATCAAGGCTGCGGATATGAATAGTATAGCTGGAATGACTCTGATCGATTACTGTGACAAAGGAATGATATGGCGTGAAATAAAATGTAGCAAAAATAAATGCTTAGACACGTAAGAAGATTGACGAATCAGATTTATAAGGCTAGTGTAAATGAACAAGTCGGTATAGGTCGAACGTATCTCGATCAGATTAAAATTGTTTTTAAAAAAGGCTAGGTCAAGCGTACCAGCAGCCGACGAGCATGTGACTATTTCCAACTCCATGGCACATTATTTTCGATTTTTGAAGTGATAACTTCTTATGGCACGCTGTGAACTTTTTTTGTAATGGGTAAAAAATGTTAAACTCGCGTCAGGACACGTGGCCTGATCGAAAATTCGTAAGACGGATGTATTTCACTGGAGCAATATAAAATGCGACTTTTCTTGACTGGTAACTTGGCAACCTTATTCAACAAACTGACAAATTCAAGTACATTTTTTATGTCATTTTGACAAATTAATTTAGTAGCTAAATTCAAAATTTAAGTGCTTTTCATTAGTTTATTGATTAAGTTCTGCTTTTGCTGCATTAAAATGGTCGAAGGAGAGGTGTCGTTTTTAGCAGATGTTATGGACACCATAGCGTGTCTTAATGACTCTAATGGTTCTCCCCCCGACAAAATTTTAGATCAAATAATTTATCAGTGCAAGAAGCCGTTAAAAAATGCATCAATTTGTGTTAAAAAAGCATTAAAAAGTGGACTGTTTTGAAGTGAAAACTTCTTTAGCGGCGTTGTACACTTTTTTTGTAATGGGTAAAAAATGTTAAACTCGCGTCTGGACACGTGACCTGATCGAAAATTCGTAAGACGGATGGAGAGTAGACAGCTGGCGTGGCGTAGGAGAGGAAGTATCCCCCTCTCTTTCTACGGCGCGGCGAAAATGTATGCCTGCGCCGGCTGTTTCGTTTAGGCGGCGCAGGGCGCACAACGTTAATACTTAAGTTTTCACTTCTGCCGGCACTCCCAGAGTGCAACCCGTAAAATTTTTTTTTTCAGTCGGTTTCTTTGGCTGTTTTTTCACGAATATATGATTAGACTTGTATCTACGTTATTTCACTATGATGACAAAAGCCAGATATAGAAAATCTTTTTTCACGACCATCTCCAACCAATATAAGATGAACACCCTTTCAAGTACATTTATATTATGTAGTTATTAATAGATGACTGAGTGTTAAAGTATTTTTTGGGTAATTTGTTTTAAAACGTTATTGAGCAATAAGTTAATTTGAATAGATTGCCAAAATAATGACCCTGATGATGTATCTGTGGGGATACGATTTTGATATAGTCACGCCTTTTTCCCGTAGTGGTAAACAGAGACTACTTCTTTCCACTTGCTACGGTTGTTACACACGTATTTCTCTATGTGTCCAAAATCATCTAAGCATTTCTTCATCTATCTTTGTTACTACATCTTTCACATTGCAGCGTTCTCTTATCACACCATTCCTCACTTTATCGATCAGAGTCACTCCAGCTATACATCTCGGACTACTACTCTTCCCTGCAGCACTGATCTTACCTTCATGCTTCTTTTGCCAAACTCAACATTTACTACCATACATAAATGTAGGCACCAGCACTTCTCTGTGCACAGCCAGTCGTGCCTTTTTTTTACCCGTTTTGTCTGCTCATAAAGTCATTTATTTTACTGCTAACACCATTCGCTCAATATCACAGTTACACTTACCGTCTCTCGTAAACTTTGAACCCAAGTGTACGAACTCATTCAATTGTTCCACTCTTTCTCCTTCAATCAGCACCTCGCTGCTTCTTAGTATGTCTTCTCTTTCAAATACCATTAGTTTTGTCTCGTTAAATTTACTTTCATCTCTTTGATTTTTAGAGCATCATGCTTAAAATATGAAAGGCTGAGCTTTTTACTTTAAATAAGAACTGTGTAGGTACTATTAAATTTCTTCCGAATTTAATAATTGATATTAATACATCTGTTTTATAATGCAGTTAATTTATAGGTTAAAAATCTCGTATTGGTAAAATGAACAGCAATATGCAAATGCGAAAAAAAATATTTTTTATATATTATGATTTATGGCTACGGTTTTCAAGTTTTATATAATAAATACCCTAGTATTAAAGCATGTCTGTATATTTCAAAAAAAAAAATTGTTTCACCAGTAGACACTCCACTATTACTTATAGCAATATCCTGATGGGGATATTATGAACCCTTCAAACTTTATAAACTTTGTTGTCTATAGTTTAAAATGACTTGGCACTATTTGAAACGGTAAACGCTTTTTGATGTCCGTATAGACACTTCTGATTTATATATTTTAGAAAGATGATTGGGCAAATAGTTGAGTTTTGAATTTGAAACTTTTCGTTTGATTAATGAAGCCAAGTTCGCTAAGTTCGTAAATATTCGCATTGTCTAAACAATACGTGAAGATTGCTGCAATTTTCTTATCATTATACAGGGTGGCCCGAAAATTCCATATTATTGAATTATTATGAGCAAACTACATTCAAATTAATAAGATATTAAACCAGCTTATTTTGAGGAAGCAATGGTATACCTATACCTATTTTTAAAATAAAAAATTAACGGTTTTTATGATAATGACACTTTTTAAAACAGATTGCTAATTTTAATTACAGCTTTTATAATAGTACCACAATTTAAAATAGTATCCATTTGTGTTTAACCATATTATTTCTCCAGATTGAAAATTTTATGAATTTTTAATTTAAAAAAAAATGCACGAAATACAAAATTTCTTTTTCAATTAAAGCCATAAGAGACTGAATAAACATTTAGATAATATATTAAACTGTATCGAAGAATTTTCTTTTGCCTAGGCAAAATGGCTATCCAAGGTTGGCTAACGGTCTAAAACTTACGGCTATATTTCACCGAGACACCTTTATAGGGGCTTCATAGGAAATTCTCCCCGAAGGGAACTAGTCGGAAGCATTACGTCACTGAGTAGAAAGAATCCCGTACGAGTAGTACACATACTGACTGGTCATGGTACCATTAAATTTCCCATGCACAATCACAATCAAAAAGATAAGTTTCTATTGCTATGAACAAGAAATTCAGGAAAAATATAAGCTGAGAAGAAGTAGGTGAACAGAGAAGTAGATGAACAATGGACATATATGAAAATGGGGAAACAATAGTTGCCAGCACAAAAAATGCTCTCTATGAGAAATTAAAATACGTTCTAATAAATACTGGTCACACTAAGGACATTTGTGTACTAGGAGATTTTAACGCCAGAGTAGGAAGAAAAGAAAACAACACTGTAGTGGGTAGATATGGAGAGGAATGGGTGAATAGCAAAGAAAAAACTGCAATCAATAATTGACTATCTGATCCAGCGACAAAATACAAAACTAAAAACAAATGACGTAAGGCTCTATAGTAGCGCAGAATGTGGTTCAGACCACTACATGGTTTATAGAAGAAACACTAATCAAAACAAAATTAAGAGCGACATTGAATCCAGACTTAAATTCACAATTTCTCTACAAATTGAGACTAACTACGAAACTGGGAAGTTTGGGTAATACAGAAGCAGTAGAATAGTACCAGATAGTCAAGGCATGTATTCACCAAGCAGCAAAGGAAGCTTTAGGATACTGTGATAAGATCAAGAAAGTGAATCCTGAATGGTGGACGAACGACATAAGAGACATTATAAATGAAAAGAAAAGGTCCTATATAACATGGCTATTAACAAAAGATAAAGAAGAACGAATAACATATGTCAGACTAAACAGGAAAACAAAGAGGATAGTGTCAAAAAAAATGAATTTTGGGAAAGAAAATGTGAAGACGTAAAGAGGTATCTGGGAGGCAGTAGAGAAGCACAAGCATGGAAATTTATTAAAAATATACGAAAAGAAAGGGAAAATATAAACTTGATTCAAAACAAAAAATGGAAAGAACCTTATAGGACGTTACTGACTGAAAACAGGAGAGATTGACTAAGTTATTATCAATAACGAGATGGAAATACAGACAATAAATAAGAACGAAGTAACGAAGGAACTAAGAGAAATGAAAAATGGTAAGGCTCCCGGACCGGGAGATATTCCTATAGATCTGGTAAAACATGGACCAGACATACTAATAAAAAAACTTGTAGGTATTTTTTATAAATGTCTAATCGAAGGACAGGAGATTCCAACAGATTGGAATTTAGCATACATCAGTTCCATCTACAAGAAAGGAGACAAAAAAGTATGTGGGAATTACAGAGTTACAAGCTCAGTGGGGAGGTTGCATGGTCGGATACTAAAGAAACGAATTCATCTGGAGCATCAAGAGATAAAAGAGCAGAGTGGCGTCCGAGCAGTAAGGTCCAGTATGGACAATAGTTATACTCTCCAGCAAATAATAGAGAAACGTGTAGCTCAAAACCTTTCTACTCATCTTGTTTTCATTGATGTTAAAAAAGCCTACGATATAGTACCTTTGAAATTTCTATTTAATATCTTGACGAGAACGGACATAAGGAAAATATATATCTGAGCTCTACGCAATATTTACAAAAATCCACAAAGTGTAGTGTAGACTTAAAATGTTTGTTCGGATTTATTTCGAGTAACAAAGGGCCTTAAACACGGATGCTGCCTTTACCTTACTTCGTTTAAAATTTATATTTAAGAAGTGCTACAAACATGGAGACAAAAATGTTCAGGCATGGGAATTAAGGTTGACGACAACTACTTGTCAACATTATTCTTTGCTGATGATCAGATGATAATTGCGAACTGTGCAGAAGATGAAGACTACATGTTAAGAAAACTTAAAGATGAATATGAATTGGCAGGAATAAAAATGAACGTAGCCAAAACAGAATACTTAAGAGTAGGTGAAAAGGATGAAGATCCAGATCTGCAGTTAAGACAGATAAGAAAATGCGAAAAATACTAATATCTAGGTAGTACTACATTCCATCACAATGTTCGGAAATACCCTTGAATCAAGTTCCTTCATCTCTATTTTGGGAGTCACGATGTTTAATAATATGTCTCGGCATGACCAAGTTGCTAACATCGCAAAGTCAGCAAGCCAGAGGCTAGAAAATTTTTTACTCCTGATTAACTGTTGACGACGTACAAGGCTTAAATCTGACCTCTACTGGAGTATTGCTCGCACATTTAGGGTTTAGCACCAAGTCATTTTCTTCGTCTTCTAGATTCCATTAAAAAAAGCGCCATTCGGTTGATAAATAGCTCACCTTGCACAGATATCCTTCACCCACTAGAACATAGAAGAAGAGTTGCAGACCAGACATTACTCTACATATATTTCCATGACAGATGCTTCAGAAAAATAAAAACTTTTATACCACCACTCACCAATTTACTTTCAAGATTGACAGTAGGACCAATCTCCATCAAGAATCCTTCTTTTACACGGCTGCTACGAAATGGAACAAGCTTCCAAAATAAGTACAAGGAGGAAAATAGACGCCGTAGAAATGAATTTTCTCAAAAGATTATGCCGAATATCTAGGTTAGAGCACATACCAAATATAGAAATTAGACGACTTACAAACAGAATACACAGAACAACTGAAATAATAGAAACAAGGCAATTTATATGGTATGGACACATGAGGCGTATGAAAGAACACAGATGGCCAAGAAAGGCTTTTGAATACTATCCACCGAATAAGAGGAAACGAGGAAGACCAGCTACGACATGGTTAGATGGAGTTATGACAAAGATGAGAGACCAAGCTATCAATGAAGATGTCTGGAGATATAAAAACATGTGGAGGTAAAAATGCAGGATGCGGCTGAAGCTGTTGGACAACCGCCAATAAATAAGTGGAAAGGAGGAAAGCAGCCTCCATATCCTTGGCCAATACCCGGCACATGCCCCACTAAAGCTGACTTTGCTGGACAGAGCTTGAGCACGAGCAACTAAGGCAGCTACCGATCTGGGAGGCCACGTGATCGTACCACGTGTAGATACAAAACGATCAGAAAACGTCGTTTGAAGAAATTTTGTCACTGCTCATGCATTGTAACTTAAACAACCATCCTGTTAAAACCAAATGTCCCCAAAATTAATAGGAAGTAGCTGAATGGTCGGAATAATTTGATCTTGCCGAAGCTATAGATATTTGACAGCTTTGGGTAACCATCGATAAAGAAGAAACATATAATATAGTCTTCTAAAATTCGTGTCTAAACATTAAGTTTATGCAAATAAAACGATGAATCGTCTGTAATGTTTTTTAGAGAAACAATATTTTCATTTTGCTTTTATCATGGTTTCACAAAATTCCATCCGTGTGGTCCCAGGAAAAATTTGCTGAGTTGTTTGTACTTTAAAACAATGATATCACCTTTTCAAAATATTCATAATAGTTAGTCACTCATTAATTTTTTGAGCAATTTGTCGGCTCTCACTTGCTTTAACAATGACACACACATTTATTTCTCTATTTTGACGTTTAGTTATTTATTGGCTTTGCACGTGGTACATCGATATTTTTACACTACCGGCAGTTCTGAACACATCCACACATCCATTCTCAAACTTTTGAGAAATTTGACAAATGGGGGACTGGGACGGAATTGGTCTATTTTCAAACGCAGTCATTAACAAATTTATTGTTTTTTAAATTGAGTGATTCCCAAAATACCACTTTGCATCTTTTTTTCCTTTTAGTACATCTTAAAAGTTGTAAGAAATTATTTACTTTCAATTGTTATGGCTTGCCTTCGCAACTCTAAAGTGGCGAATACTTGCTCCATGAATTTCACAAAACTCTTGGTTGTTATCCATCCACTCGGATAGGAGTCACCTTGTGAGCCTAATGGTCCACCAGCTACAAAGGATTCGTTGTATGTAACCCTAGGAAAAATGAAAAATGGTGGAACAACATTTCCCTTTCACGGCGCAGCAAACGGTCACAAAACTGCCACGTTCAGCTGAAGTAACTTGTCCTACTTGACGCACATGCTTGCTCACTATTACTTTAGGACAATCCTGTACTCTTGTTATAAGCTTCAAATTGGTATTTTTCTCTGACTTCTTTGAGGTTTTCGAAGAAATCAGTAACGTTTTTTCTATTAAAACTGGCTGATCTGAATAAACTGGTTGCTTCTGTGGTTCTCAAATTTAGTTCATGTTTTTTTGTCATAAATCCTCTGAACCAATCTTTCCCTGCGCAGTTGTTGGAAGTCCAAGAATCTGGAACCTTTTTAGAATTAATTGTTACATATTCATATGCCAGCTTCATAGCCGCCTGTCTGGTTAAGCCATAATTCATTTTTAGTTTCTAGTTGTTTCTTTTTTGTTTGTATTTGAAGGGCATTTTGGATAATTATCTGAAATAAAATAAAAAATATTATTGCGGAAGAAACGACGGGAGAGATTACTCTGGGTAAAGTCTCCTCCCGACGCCAGGGTAATGTCTCCCAACCCACGCCAAGCTGTCCGTTATTGCATTTTTATAAAAAACTATGAAACTTAAGTAAACGCTGTCTGCCGTAAATGTTACTAGGAAAATTTTTTGCTCAAGTTGATATCCAATAAAATCACTCAATTTGTGGTCATCATCTGATCGAACACAACAAATCAAAACAAAATTATACTGAAAAGATCCCATGGGTTCTTTTAACTAAATCATGTCATGTTGCTATGGATACATACCTACATTTCCTTTCAATTCGATTTTGACAATTCAAATTGTTCAATATGTCACGATTTTGTTGTGATACTCCAAATAATATTGATGAAATTATAGCATCGAATATATCGAAGAATAACGTTCACAATAAAAATTTTGTGTGGAAAGCGCTCATGGACTTTTGTGATGTAAGAAAATATTTTATTTCCATAATCAGCAAAAAAATTTCTATCCGAATAACCCTCGAACATTGATGAATGCTCAAAAAATTTATAACATCTATCTCAAGCTTGTTGCTTATAGGCAACAGACCTTCGCCTACGGCGTCGGTCTGTTTCCAAGCAACAAGCTTTCGAAATCTGTTATAAAATTGTTTCGACAATTATCAATGTCCTTGGGTTATTACTACTGATAATTACACTTACGATGTTTATAAATGACATGCTGGAGTCTATTCGTAGTAAGCAACAGAAATCAAATACCAAAAATTAAAAAAAATTACTAACCAGGCACGAAAATTTGTTGTTACGAGGGCAGTTTGATAAGTCAGTGACTTTTTGAATTTCCCGCGCAGTTACTCCAAATGCAACAGTGCTGCCGTCAACTATAATCTATCAGTGGGCAACTTACTAATTTTGAGCAAGCTACGTCGTGCAGTTGGTGTTTGATAGCCGTTCAAAGCAGACAACCTCGTGAATTTTTACGAAAATGGAAAAAAAGTTAATTTCGTGTGCTGATTAAGCATTACTTTTTACGTAAAAAATCCATCACTGAAACGAAGGAAAGACTTGATTGATAAATACTACGGGGACTCGGCACCATCAATTTCAATGGTTAAGAAGTGGTTTACAGAGTTCCGTTGTGGTCGTACCAGCACTAGTGAAGCCGAACGTCCAGGTCGCCCAAAAGAAGTGATCACGCCGTAAATCGTCGATAAAATCCGTGAAATGATATTGGATGATCGGAGAATGAAAGTGCGTGAGTTGGCTCATGCTGTAGGTATCTCAACTGAACGGGTACATCATATTTTACACGAATATTTGGACATGAAAAAACTCTCTGCGAGATGGGTGCCGCGATTGCTCACACTCGACCATAAGCGCAATCGTGTGACCACTTCAAAAGAGCGTTTAGCGATGTTCAGCCGTAATCCGGACGAATTTTTGCGCCGTTTTGTTACTGTGGATGAAACATGGATCCATCACAACACGCCAGAGACCAAGGAACAATCGAAACAGTGGGTTGCTCGGGGTGAACGTGGACCAAAGAAGACGAAACAGAGTCTTTCAGCCAACAAGGTCATTGCCACAGTTTTTTTGGGATGTACGCGGTGTCATTCACATCGATTACCTCAAGAAAGGTAAAACGATCACCGGCGAATATTATTCAAAGCTTTTGAACAGATTCGACGTTGATTTGAAGCAAAAACGGCCGCATTTGGCTAAGAAGAAGAAAGTGCTGTTCCATCAAGACAATGCACGTATGCACACTTGTCTAGTCACGATGGCCAAAATCCACAAATTGGAATACGAACTGCTACCCCATTCAGCATATTCTCCAGATTTAGCCCCTGCGACTATTTTCTGTTTCCAAACCTAAAGAAATGGCTCGGCGGTAAGATATTTGAGTCGAATGAAGAATTCATTACCGAAACAAACGCGTATTTTGAGAGCTTTGAAAAAACCTATTATTTGGAGGGAATAAAAAAATTAAAAAAACGCTGGACTAAATGTATCGAGCTAAAAGGTGATTATGTAAAAAAATAAAATGTTTATTTGCGGAAAAAAATTTGTTTTATTCAAAAAGTCACTGACTTATCAAACCGCCCTCGTACTTTTCACTCCTAAACCAAACTGCCGATCGCAACGAGGCCGCGTGAACAAGGCGGGAGGCGTCTATGAAGTCTAAGAAGTGCGGCAACTTCGCAATATCTAGTTCCACAAAGATTCTATGAGCAGTGGCTATTGTCTTCCACCTGCTAAACTCTCCCGGACTCCCCCTACCTCCGTTAATATAAACCCATAGCTCCCCTACGTCATGCAGTATGCATATGAATGAGTAATTTTTCAGTATGACGCTGTTGATCGTATCCTTTAGGTACATGTGTCATTAAAAAATGTTGTTAATAGCACGTTTACTCACTTTTTAATAATTCCTTGAAGCAAATACACGGTGAAAAAAACATGTTATTTAAAACAATAATGGAATGGTAGTAGGATGGTCGCTAATGTGCATTTCAATGATAAAAAAAACCTACTTATTAGCTGTTATTACATATTTAATTGATCTTTCCACTTGTAATTAGCAGTGATTTCCTGTTAAAAACGTTCATTTTTCATTTTCTTGCAAACTGTTGATATGCTATTAAAGTAATTATTTTTTATTGCCACGTACATTTTGCATACCGAGTAATTGTTGCATAAATTGACTACCATTCAAACAAAATTGGAAAAGGAAAAGTCGTAATTGCATAGTTTCATTCATGCCTTTCGTGTCGATTTTTATGAATAACTCCGAAGAAACTAGATTGAAAACATTTTTCTGAACCAGTACCCAAAGATGTCAACGTAACTTTTCCTTTTATTATTCACTACTTCACGCTTGCGTTTGTCAATTTTTATACACCTACTAGCGGACCCGGCAGACGTTATTCTGCCCAAACGTTGGCTTGCCCGCTTTGGTAATATCACTATTAAACTAAGTGACACCGAAAACTGTGAATTCGACATTACTATCGGCTTTTTTAGTAGTTTTTATATTCCATCCCATCCACACAAGAAAATGACGCTTAGCTGACTTACTTCCACAAAATCTTTGACAAGATCTTTGGAGCTAAAACAGTGCGTTTTAAAAACTATAAACCAATATCTTGCTAATGAATGGGTACACGTGTACACTGATGGCTCATATATACCTGATACTATGGCCGCCGGCGCAGGAGTATATTTTACCCTTTTTAAAAAGCACTTCGCAGAGGGGAAATACTCCAGTAATTATGACGGTGAGATAGGTGCAGTCGAGGAAGCAATTAACTGCCTGCAGGCATCGGACACTCCACCGAGGAAAGTGATGTTCTTTGTGGACTCACAATCTGCAATCCTAGCTCTCAGCAGCAACGCACCCTCTGACTGCCTCAGAACGATCAGTGCCGAACATCTTTGTCAGACCTGATTATGGATGTATGGGTTACATGGTTGCAATGGATACCAAGTCACGTTGGTATTCATGGGAATGAAAAAGCCGACGACCTAGCAAAAAAAGGGAACCAGAGCCGAACAGCCCATATGCCTCCAATCCCTCAGAGCCGCCCGTAACCACATTAAGCAAGTAGTTGAACGACACACCCGCAGTCTGCATAAGAGCAAGAGCGAGGGAAAATAGTGGTAGTTCCTTAATGCACGGTACGGGAGTTAGCGGGTGGGGGCTAGGCGAAAGAAAGTTTAAGATTTTTCCGTCACGAAACACGAAACAGCTGACGCGTATGCCATGTACGTATTTTCCTGATATCTTGTAGGTTGTCAAACAACAAAGCTATATTATCCGCGAAGCGCAAATTTGTTAGGTTTCAAGCCATCTATATTTAAACCATTTCCGCTCCATTCAAGCACCCCAAAGGCGTATTCCAGAACGGTGATTATTATGGGGTTGGTTTTTCGTGCGGTTTTACCATCATGGTAGCATTTTTTTATATACAGAGTGGACCAAAAGTCTGGAAACAGGCAATTATCTCGTAAATTGCTAGTCCGAATTGTACAAAATTTAAGATAAGTCTATTTTGAGATACGAAGATTCCAGATTTAACATTTGCAATGTTGTCAGATTTGTCGTTTCTCTGATATTATTAGTCACTTTGGTTTTTTAAATACATCACCCTGTATATTCAGTTATTATTGGAATCTCCTTTTCAATACGAGGTCAGCATATGAAACACTTATGATTTTATGTACACTAAAAGGTCTAGTCAAAGTCTAAACAATCATGGAGAAATGTGGTAGACGCATTCTACCAACGATTAGGGTACTGTCAACTTACAATTTTGAACACTAGATTAAGTAATCATTGTGTTAAAAATGTTGTAATCTTTTAATTGTACCACCTATCTAGTATGCTATAATATCAGACAGCCAGGCCGCTTTAAAAGCACTGAGCTCCAACAAGATAAATTCTAAACTTGTATGGAATTGCATCGAATCCTTAGAGTACCTTGGTGCGAACAACAGGGTGACCCTACTGTGGGTACCTGGGCACGAGGGGGTGGAAGGAAACGAAAAAGCCGATACCCTTGCAAAACAGGGGGCCGAATCTGCGTTCACTGGACCAGAACCGGTTTTTGGAGTCACCACAAGTGCCGCCAAAACAATTATTTCAGACTGGGCGGAGAGGAAAATACTCACGTACTGGTCCGACTTACCAGGGCTAACCCACTCGAAGGCGTTTTTACCGTTACAACCCTCGAGAAACACAACTAAGCAGATCCTAGAATGGAGCAGAAATGACCTGCGTATTCTAACAGGACTGCTTACGGGACACTGTCGTCTGAGATACCACCTCAGAAAGATAGATCTGAACCAACAAACGGACTGTCGGTTCTGCTGCGTGAAAGACGAAACTGCTGAACATATACTATGTTCATGCCCCGGCTTGGGAAGAATAAGGTTCAACATATTTGGTTACACTAACCTAGAACCTACCGATTTTAAAAAAATCTCACCCTATACAACCATGAACTTCGTAAGAAGGGCTGGATTGTGCGGTGAACTGTAGCCTCTAGGAGTGAGCCACAATAGACCTACTAACGGTCGCGGTGGAGGGGCGACCACGCCCCACTCACATAAAACCTAACCTAACCTAACCTATCTAGTATGCTGCTGTTTAAAAGACAGAGATTAAAAAGTTTTGCTATTTTCTTGAGTAAACAGTTACCACCTATCTTAACTGCATCAGCAGCTACGCAGTCCTCTCCGGGGGCCTTTTTGTTTTTTGTTTTCCTCAGTGCCAGCTTTATTTTGTCCCAGAGTAATATCAGGCAGTAATTCTGACCCTTGATTGACGATGCCTTTTTTCCTTGTCGATATCTTTAATTCTGTTTCTGAGTTTGAATTTACTTCATTGTGGCTTTTATATAATAGGTGGTAAAAGTCCTCAACTATTTTAAGAATACCTTCCCACTTTGTTGTAATATGCCCCTATTTGTCCTTTGTTAGATCTGATTTTGGTTATGTGTTTTAATGTCGCGTCTTATAGCTTTTAATACTTCCTTGTTAATTTGTTTTAGCTCTTCAGCAGTAGTCAGTTCTCCACTTTTCATGTCTCTTCTTTGTTTTATTTTCCGCATAGTAGCTTCGCTTAATTTTGATTCTTTCTTGGTTGTTGGCAGTATCCGTTTTGGCTCTCTAGCAGGGCAGTAGTGATGGTCTCGTTTAAGACATTGATGTTTTCTTCAGCTTCAGTGCCATTTAGCTTATTTGTGATGCATTGCTGGAAGCCGACCATGTCCGATGGGTTCTGTTGGTGTCGGTCTTCTTGATCAGCTCATGCCGTTCTTTACCGACGTCAATAATTAATTTGACTCGTACAATCCTGTGGTCACTTCCGACAGTTACCTTGTTCAGTACTGACATGTCTTTAGCTATGTATCTTTTGTCGGTGATTATGAAATCTATTTCATTTTTTGTTCGTCTATCCAGGCTTCTCCATATCTATCTCCTATTTGAGGTAGACGCGTAAACTTGTATAATTTTGATATTATATCTGGTGTTAAGTTTGAGGACAAGGCATATTACTCTTTTGAAGATTTTCTTCGGAGACAAAATGTTTGTTCTGTGACGCTTATGTATCAGAAAGCCAGTTCCTCCCACTGAGCTATTGTCATCTCCTACGTAATAGAAACTGTCCCCAGATTTTAAAGTAATGAGCTGTTTCCCACGCCTTGTAACTTCGCGAAGACCTACGATATCCCATTTGATATTTTCTAATTCGCACTCAAGTTAAGTTAACCGTTCTGCCGACAATAATGACAGTTGCGATGTTGCGATGTACATAATTTTATTCTTTTTACATATCTTAGGTTTCTTCGCCAAATGATTGTCCCCCTTCCCAGAATCCATGGGACAGACTGATTTAACATCAGTGTGAGATTCTTCTACTCGCCTGGGGTACTCGAGTCTTTATACCTGGCATTTTCTTAAGAGGTATTTAGCCATGGATCACCACGTTGGCTAGACGTCTTGGTGAGCGTGTATTTCAGCCGCCCAATCTGTCAGTCAGTCTGTCTAAGTCAGACACCGCAGTGCTAGTTTTGGTCGGCCCCGGCTATTTGAATTCACCGGTACCACCTATATCTGGAAGGCGTTCCCCTATCCGCCACCTGGGAAGGCACCCGATGAAGGACTAGCAACCCCACACGGGTTAATTCACAAATATTTAAATGAGTCACTGACTATTATTTCCGTCTTAAATTATAGGGAAATACTATTTTGAAAAATTAAACAAGTGCCCGGTTGAAGCTAAAATTATACCCAATGGCAATAAAATTTGTGATGGCGATTTTAGGTATACCCTTTCAGGTCAAAAATTTAACCCAAAATTTACAAGGGGTCAGAGGCCAATCAAGTATACACCTCATAAATTTTAAGTTCGCTTGTCACTGAATCTTTTTTCTAATCCTTACATATTTTTTCAATAACAGTACAATAATAACTATTTCGCTATTGTTTATAGCTTTTTTTATAAAATGAAATGATGTATTTTTTACAAATATTTTGTTTAAAATTGTAACGGAAATCCTTAAATTCTTTTATAAAGTGGTTCCGTGGGTTAAAAGTTAAATAAAGAGTATCTAAAATAAATTTCCAACAAAGGAATCCGGATCCGTTCATGCGAAAAGAAAAAGCATAAAAATGATCTACTTTTATCGAAATTAATCTGACAATAGAAAAAGTTCGCCAGTCATAACATATTTCAAAGTTATTTAAAACTGCTTTAGAAAAACCATTAAGTCCATTGTTGTTGGTCTTTAATATTTTACATTTGAATTTCAAGTCGAGATTGATTTATCATCTTGAATATACAGTGTGTGTCACGTCTAGCTTAAACTCTATGTATATTTAAAACACATTTTATTATTAAATCTAATTATGATTATGTTTTTTTCTGCAATTTGTCTGTCACACAAAAGGTTTATAAGCGGCCGAAAATTATCTGTAAAAGACATTGAACCTGAGGGACGTCCTTCATCTTTAGAAAATGACGACAGTAAAAGAAAATTGAAGGGATCGACAACGATTTAGTATCATAATGACAGCAGATGTTATTGCTCTTACCATTGCTCCGTAGCTTCGACTATTAATTCACAATTGACTCTGGGTTGCAGACAGAACCTAGAGGCATTGGCAATAGGCAGCAAGGTCACTCTTGTTTGGGTTTTTGGTCACTCGAGAATCAAAGGCAACGAGAGGGCTGATAATTTGGCGAAAGCTGAATCTAAGTATGCCAGACTAACAGTACACATACTTATTGGTCATGATACCCTTAGATAGCACATCCCATATCTTCCCATCAGTTTCATTCGTAACTGTTATAATCAATACCTTTGCATACAGTTTGCAGACGATGCATAAAATAAGTCCAAACAGTATTATGTATGTTAGATAAGGTAAACAAAGAAAGTAAGATGGGGACTAAAAATCAATGTCAAAAAAACTAAATAAATGGTTGTTAGCAAAATGGATGTTGGCCCGGAAAGAATAATACTTGATGGCGAGAATATAGAAAGAGTTCAACACTTTAAATATCTCGGAAACAGGATCAATCAGTCGATGGATCCAGACGAAGAAATCAAGACTAGAATCCTCTCTTCTCTAGGTGCCGTCTCCGCTTCGAAAATTGGCAATCATTACAGCAATTCTTATTTTTGAGACCGCAGCTCTAAATAGTTCATTATTACTGCAATCAAAGCAATCCTTAAGGTTCTTTAGCCATGAATTTCGTCTTCTTCCTATAGATCTCTTGCCTTGTATTTTTCCCTGCATAATTATTTGTAGCATTTGATATTTTTCTCCCCTCATGACATGTCCCGTGTACAGCAATTTTCTTCTCTTAATTGTCGGAATCACTTCTCTTTCCTTATGCATACGTCTCATCACTTTCACGTTGGTGTGTAGGGTTTAAACAAAAATTGTACAAGAAACACCAAAATCGGGAACTTGCCATATAACCCAAAAAGCTATTTTTAAAATCATATGTTTCGAAAAAACATACACGGTTTTTTTCTACTTATGTTTATGAAAATGATCATATTTCAACCGGCTACCCTACATGAAAGTGATTGCTTTTTACTTTAGAGATGATAATGAAACAAATGAATAGAATTATGCGACCCGATGGGAATATACTAAAAACAAATTGATGAATTTTTGACACTAATGACAGTTAATCTTTTTTTTTTATGAAAATAGTCGCAAAAAGGGTAGACCTATCGTGTGGGCCGCGGACGGCCCGCACTGCGACTATTAGAAGGGGAAGGGATTATAGAAAGGAAATGATTGTGGACACGCTTTTTAAAAAGTTGTAGGTCATAGTTCTCTGGAAAAACTGATTTTGGAAGCTTATTCCATTCCGTAGCAGCCCTGTAAAAGAAGGATTCTTGATAAGGATTGGTCCTAGTAGTGTCAATCTTGAGAGTAAATGGGTGAGACTGATAAGCGTGCCGTGTTCTTCGGCTGAATGTGGCCAATGGTGGTACAAGAGTTTTTATTTCTCTGGAGCATCTGCCATGAAAATATCTGTAGAGCAATGACTGGTCTGCAACTCTTCTTCTATGTTCTAGAGGGTGAAGGGTATCTGTGAGAGTTGAGCTGTTTATCAAGCGAATGGCTCTTTTCTGAATGGAATCTAGAAGACGAAGAGAAGCCTTGGTGCTGAACCCCGAATGTGCGAGCAATACTCCAGTAGAGGTCGGATTTGAGCCTTGTACGTCGTCAACAGTTGATCAGGAGTAAAAAACTTTCTGGCTTTCCACAGAAAACCTAGCCTCTGGCTTGCCGACTTTGCGATGTTAGCAGCATGGTCATGCCTAGACATATTATTGGACACCGTGACTCCCAAAATCGAGATGGAGGGACTTGGTTCAAGGGTATTTCCGGACATTGTGATGGGATGATTTGAGGAATTCACTTTCTTGGAAAACGTGGCACTTTGCGTTTTTTGGGCGTTAAACTGAACAAGATTGTTGGTTCCCCACTCGACGATTGCTTTAAGATCTTTATTGATGGAATCAACCTGTTCCTGCCTGAGTCTATTTGTATCATTCACCGAAAGCGATCGATAGGATGTGAAAGTTGAGACAAGTGTGCTATCGTCTGCGAAACTGTAAATGGGGTTCGTGGTGGTTTTCAAGAGGTCGTTGATGTGTAAAAGAAATAAGGTGGGGGACAGAATGGAACCCTGGGGGACCCCGGCAATAGTTTAAAACGCATCAGAAGAAATACCGTCAACTGCCACATGTAAGGAGCGATCTTGCATAAAGCTCAAGAGCCATTGGCGCAGTTTGGTTGGGAGACCGTAGGCAGATAATTTACTTAACAATGCCTGGTGCCAAACGCGGTCAAAGGCTTTAGATATATCCAAGGCTATTGCACGGGATTCACCAAACTTTTCAATAGTGTTTGTCCAGAGCTGAGTGACATAAGCCAGCAAATCTCCAGTACTATTTAATTTGACCTCGCGTGGTATTCGGTAAGAAAATTCCACACCGAATCCCTCTATCCGAGGCCCGGGATTTCAGCTAACCTATCTTTCATTAATAGTTTTTGGGGTCGCTGATTTGATAGTGACATTCCCAATTTTGATAACATCCCTACGAAAGAAGTGGTATATAATAATTATTAAAAACGCCGATATTAGTGTCGAATTTATAGTCTTCGGGGTCGCTGAGTTTAATAGTGATATTCACAAAGCAGGCAAGCTATCGTTCGGGCAGGATAACGTCTGCCGGGTCAGCTAGTATCTGTATATAATTTTGTAACCATTGAACGTCCCTAGATATTAAACGGTTTGTGCCAATTTTCAGAAACTCCTTGCCTGCTTGGTTACGATTTCATTAATTAACCCAGAAATAATTTCGGAATAAAAATTGAATTAGCAGTTTCAAATTCTTTTTTCAAAAAAATCGATCCGATGGTTTGAGAGCATCACAAAACTCAATCGAAACTTTGCAAAAACCTATCTTTTCGATTAGGTTAATTCTTTCGACGTCTATTCCGAAAATAGAACATCTGAAAAAAACTAGCGTAACATTCCGGATAGCGTTGCATCGCCTCTCCAAAAGTTTTTAATTAAATTCGAAGATCTGCGTAATGAATACGATCCTGGTTTGTAAGAACCATTTATCGGAAACTTCGATAACTATCACCTTGATTGGTTTTCGCGGAAACTTCGTTAATTACCATTGAAGGTATAGCGTCGGTGGAGACTCGAGCTTCTAAATCAATTAAAATCGGAGGTACGCATTTTAATTTGAGCCCTTTGAGTCGCATTTCACGACAGGGCCTTTGAAGAGATAATTAACGACATAAAGACAGATAATAATTTGTCACTGAGAAATGTTCTCGAACTTGCCACCTCGGTATCGATGGTGATTTAATTATGCCTAAAGGTTACTTCTTCTTCTAATTCGTATCCACTAACGGATGTTTGCGATAACATTTTCCATTTGCTTCTCTGTTACTTGCGGTGTGTATTAGCGACTGTATATCGTGTAGCCCTTTCCTCTGTCTGATATTTCGCAACCAAGACATTTTTTTTCTTCCGATCCCTCTACGGCCTTCGATCTTGCCTTCGATCAACAGATGCAAGAATTGATAATTTGTATTTCGCATTACATGTTCCAAACATGTCGTTTTTCTCTTCTTAATCAATTCAAACAGTTCACGTTGTTCGTTGACTCGCCTTAGAGCTTCTTCGTTTGTCAGTCGGGCCGTCCAAGGTATCTTGAGGATTCTGCGATACAGCCACATTTCAAAAGCCTCTAATTTCTTAATTACAGTCGTCTTCAATGTCCAACCCTCCATATCGTAAAGAAGCACCGACCAAACGTAGCACGTCAAGAATCTGAGTCTTAGGTTAATGTCGAAATCGGAACAGGTAAGCACTCTTTAAAACCTCAAGAATGCCCGACGAGCTTGTTCAATGCGACATTTTATTTCCTTGTCTGATGTCCAGTCTTCGAAAAGCCAAATGCCCAAGTACTTAAATTTGTCTACTCTTTTTATGGGCTTTGCGTTAAATGTTGTGGTGGAATTTTCAAACATATTTAAATTTCTAGAGATAATCATAAACTTTGTTTGTGTTGATACTTAAACCCATCGATTTGCTCTGTTCTCCTACTTTGTTGACAAGTTGTTGTAGGTCGTTGAATAGGGGTGGAGACAGCACACATCACATCACATAGGCACACATCCTTTCTCTGATCATGGCAGTTCTGGACAGTTTTGGTCGGATCCACAAGTTACACCTCTAAGAACTCGAACATCATTTAATTGTAAATTATATTTTTGTTTACTGATTATGTAGTCAATTATGGTTCTTATGTTTCGAGTATGTTGCATCCAGGTATAACGATGAATATCCTTATGTTTAAAAAAACCGTTACTAATTCTCAGATTATGGGTTTTACATAGGTCAATAAGTCTTTGCCCGTTATCGTTAACTGCTTCTTCTCCAAAAGGTCTCACCACTTGGCTTTTTGTTTGTCGTCCGATTCTACCATTGAAATCACCCAACAAAATAATTTCTCTGTTTTTGTCAACGTCTGTTATGATGTCGTCGATTTTATCAACAAAATCCTGTTAAACAGCCAGTCTTTCGTCCTCTGGAGGTGCATAAGCTGCGACAATGGTAATATTGTGACCATGAACACTGAGGTTGATTTTCAGAATATTCTCATCTACCGCTTTCCAATCGCTAATTTTGTTTTTTAGGTGTTTCTTTATTAACACTGATACTCCCTAGCTGCTCTTTTTTCCTTATGGACACCGGTGAATATGTGAATATATTCTCCAATGATATCGGTACCTGTTCCTTTTTTCTTGGTTTCGTCAGTGCCGCCACGTCCATATTTAGATTTGCGAGTTCTGAGGCTATAATGTCTACTTTTTACCTGATACCCTGTACATTGCAGGTTTCAAAGTTCATAATCCGTTTTCTTTGCTTTATCCGTCGTCGTGAAGATCCATTCGATGCTCCGAGGCTTTGTTTAGGCTTTTTAGTTAGATTTGTTTTTTAAAAGTAATGGATAACTAGTCCATTGCCTCAACCCCCAACCTGGAGGTTGGATGTACAGGAGCCAAACCCCAAGAGAATCGTGCAAGATTTATCGATATGCGAGTTATAGTTAAGCAACAATCTGCGATCATCGAAAAATCTTTGCCGTTCAATAAAATTTTCCGACGAAGGCCCACAGAGTAAAAAAAATCGAGGAGCTTCATATCATCATGCACAAGCGATTTGGGAAAAAGAGTTTTGTTGAAAATAGATACTGTTTTTCGGCAATTTTAGATTTTTGCTCATGAACAAATAACAATTCCGACCAAAGTTGCAAAGAGATCTGAAAAATTCTCGAATATTTACCGAAATTTTGCAATTATTTCGTGTCACGACAATTAAAAAAAACAGTACAATTATTATTGTAATAAATATATTTAGAATTTATTTTAAACAAGTAGTAGGGGAGATGGCTCTTTAATCCGGTGAATCAGATTATATCAAAACGACATCGTCTACTTCCAACCACGCCACTTAATATCTCAAATTACAACTAATTACCAAGCACTTTCAAACTACAAGCATCCCTATGAAATATGCATCTCGAATTCAAAAGTGGAAGAGAGTTCTGGACAGAGATTATGTAGAGACGATAAGCGGGAGGGAGTCGCGAATACTCTCCCTTTTCGTTTGTCGATTCCCTGTGGATACGACACCTTCACCAAAGCGTTCCCGTGACGACATTAGTGACGCCCTGACGCTTTGGATTCGCCGCACAATATTTTATTCATTTTCACTTTGTTTGAAAATGGTTTTTTATGACGCAAGTACTTGATGCGTTAAGAAAATATATTCCGACTATTTATGAATGGTATTTTATTTGAATAATTTATTAAATAAGCTCGATTGGTAAATCATTATTTTGTATTGCTTTTAGACACACGACTCCACGATTTTGTTCCTACAGAGAATCCGGAACAAGTTAACTACTTTCTGATAATTTTCAAATCAACGTAAAGGTGCATGTTTACTTCTGACCGATTTTAAACTATATGTCTTCTTCTACTTTCCTCTAGTATATAGACTGATAGAGCCTGTTTTGTATTGTTCTTTTGCCTGGGCTTCATTTCCAGGAAGATTATCACCGTTTTCTGGGTCGTCCAATGCTTCGGCGACCTGATGGGGTGTTTTGTCCCTTATTATTTTCACCATTCTTTCTTATATGGTCGTTTCATTCCATCTTTCTATGTAGTATCGGTAATACCATCTATCTTACACGTTCTCCTGATGTCCTCGCTTCTTTCGCTGTCCATTAGCGTCTTGCCCGCTATCCTGCGCACCACCTTCATCTCTGCTGTCTCTAAAATTCTTCTAGTTCATGATTTTTCTGGTCTGGTTTCGGCTGCATAAGTCATTGTGGGTCTCATCACTGTTTTATACATACGTTATTTTGCTATAACTCGTATGTATTTGTTATAACTCGGCAAGCGTAAGGAGTCACTTGGAAATTCGCGACCGAAAGAGAGACGCAAGCTGCCCGACAAAATGTAGAAAAAGGATCGATGCCACGATTGTCTCTTGGCGCATCTGGGGTTCAAGTGACTCCTTACGCTTGTCGAGTTATACTCCGTATTATGTTGTTGTGGTTGGGTGGTAGACAATTCGGTTTAAATCGTCACTCGACATCTGCTTCGTTGGAAACAAAGTGGGGACATTTGACATATCCGTTTTATTAATAATGTATAGGTATTTGATTTTCTTACCGTCTATGACCTTGAAAATATGTGCGCGTCGCTTCTAACTAATAAATTTAAATAAAAAACCGAAAACATTGACTCAATTATCCCATTAGTGAAACTGTAATAGCATTGAATGTATTCTTTAAACTGTGGTAATAGTCCGTATATACGCGCGCCAAGCCGATGTGCTTCTTACGCTTCCACAAATTAAAACGCTTAGTAAACGACATTTCAACCGTAAATTTTAACTCTGCGCCCGTATGACTCATAGCCGGTAAGAAAATCAACAAGCTCTATCTCTAAGTTTCCTACGAATGTCGCCGGACACCTAATCAACAGCCAGATTGGGTTAGCTATTGAGACGTAAATCAGAAACATAATTATCTCAATTACTTGTTGCTGTGTTATTTTGATGCAAATATATGAGGTTAAATGGTTATTGATGGAACAAAACATGCATTTGGTTACGCCTTTTCCCGTAGGGGTGTGCTGAGACCACCTTTTTTTTAACTTGCCAAAGCGTTAAGCTTTTTGAAAAGTTTCAGGTCATAGTTCTCTGGAAAAACTAATTTTGAAAGCTTGTTCCATTCTGTAGCAGCCCTGTAAATAAAGGATTCTTGATAGAGATTGGTCCTTGTAGTGTCAATCTTGAAAGTAAATGGGTGAGACTGATCAGCGTGGCGAATTCTTCGGCCGAATGTGGTCAGTGGTGGTATAAGAGTTTTTATTTCTCTGGAGCATCTGCCATGAAAATATCCATAGAGTAATGTCTGGTCTAAAATTCTTCTTCTATGTTCTAGTGGGTGAGGGGTATCTGTGAGAGTTGAGCTGTTTATCAACAGAATGGCCCTTTTCTGAATGGAATCTAGGAGACGAAGAGAATGCCTTGGTGCTGAACCCCAAATGTGCGAGCAATACTCCAGTAGATGTCGTATTTGAGCCTTGTACGTCGTCAATAGTTTATCAGGAGTAAAAAACTTTTTAGCTTTCCACAGAAAACCTAGCCTCTGGCTTGCTCACTTTGCGATGTTAGCAACATGGTCATGCCCAGACATATTATTAGACATCGTGACTCCCAAAATGAAGGGACTTGGTTCAAGGGTATTTTCGGACATTGTGATGGAGTGATTTGAGTAATTTACTTTCTTGTAAAACGTGGCGCTTTGTGTTTTCTGGGCGTTGAACTGAACAAGATTGTTGGTTCCCCACTCGACGATTGTTTCAAGATCTCTATTGATGGAGTTAACCTGTTCCTGCCTGAGTCTATTTGTACCATTCACCGAAAGTGATCGATGGGATGTGTAAGTTGAGACAAGTGTGCTGTTGTCTGCGAAACTGTAAATGAGGTTCGTGGTGGTTTTCAAGAGGTCATTGATGAGTAAAAGAAATAGGGTGGAGGGCAGGATGGAACCCTGGGGTACCCCAGTATTGATTTTAAACGCATCAGAAGAAATACCGTCAACTGCCACATGTAATGAGCGATCTTGCATGAAGCTCATGAGCCAATTTGGTTGGGAGACTATAGGCAGATAATTTGCTTAATAATGCCTGCTGGCAAACGCGGTGGGAGGCTTTAGATATATTCAAGGCTACTGCACGGGATTCACCAAACTTCTTAATAGTGTTTGTCCAGAGCTGAGTGACATAAGCCAGCCAATCTCCAGTAGACCGAAAAAAAATTGCCCGGTTCATCCAGCTAACGGTATTTAGCATTTTTAAAAGCTGTTAAGATGTGCATCTACAGTTACAAATAAATAAGTACACGAATAAGTAGCCGAATAACCGTGTAAAGTTCTGCAGATGATAAATATGTGTAGCGACCTTCATAGTAAGATCAATATAAAAAAAAGGGAGTACCTAATAAGGAAAAATAAACAACAAAACATTGTCTTTCAAAAAGTAATCTCTAAGGAAACGACTAATTTCGTTCGAAAAAAAGAGAATTGTCGGCCACTTTATCCACTTTATCAAATTAGGTTTTGAAAAAGCTTTAAAATTCGGTCGGAGAGAGAGAGAGTGACTTTTTTCTCCCCCTTTCGAAAAGAAATGAAAAGAAGCGAAAAGTGTAATTTGTTCAAATGGCTTTTGCTAACTTTTAAAACACTAGTTACGAGTTTTTAAATTTGTCGTCAAGCCATCAGATGAGTTAAAATGTAATCTAATTGCCAACAATAAAAAACTTTTCCTCGAAATTTTTTTCTAAGTGAGCAGTAGGGTTTTTTGCAGTTTTTTTTTTCATCTTGCGGGCGTGTAGAAACGTGTTTTATTAGAGGATGTACTTGGTGTAATTTTATTAAAATTGCCCTCGAATAATTCCTTAATTTAAAATCGTTTTAAAATCACCGAATGGGAAATCTATAACTTAGGCTATGTACATAACGGCGCACCGCACCTTACACGGCACATATCCTGTACCCTGCCTCGTACAAAGCTTTCCCGTCAAACAACAAAGACACTGGTTATTAATGATTCTTTATTCATCTTACAGAACGCGCCATTTGCAATGGTCGAAAAATATTTAGCTTGATTTTGTTTTAAACTGTGCTTGTTGTATTTAATGGTACTATGACCTTCTTGATAGAAGACCTCCCTCACCTCAAACGATAAAAATAAAGATAGAGGGGTTAGACAAGGGTGTTTCCTGTCATCAATTCTGTTTAACATATATAGTGAGTACGTCATGCACAAAGTAATCGATGAATGGTATGGGGGGATTGCAGTGGGAGGAAGGCGCATAAGTAGTGTGAGATATGCCGATTTCCTATTTTAGCCGTTTTCTATCCTTTGGATATAGGCCTCTTTCAGATTTGACCATTGGCTTCGGTTTTGCGCAACTCGATACCAATTTAAGCCTGTGACCTTCTTTATCTCGTCGTATCATCTTTGCTGGGGTCTTCCAACACTTCTACTTCCTTCCCAAGGTCTCCATCTGGTGATATACCCGCTCCAGTTTTCTGTATGTCTGGCCACGTGTCCTGCCCATTGCCATTTTAGGGAACCAATTCTTTTTATTATGTAGGAGACTTTGGTTTTTTCCCTTATCCATGTATTTGTATTGTGGTCTCTCAGGGAAATTCCTAAAGTTCGTCTTTCCATGGCTCTCTGATGTACTTCCAGTTTATGTTTGATTTTTCTGGTTATTACCCAGGTCTCACAACCATACGTAACAACAGGAAGTATACACTCGTTATAGACTTTTGATTTTAAATTCATTGGGATATTCATGCTGAAGATGTACTTTAATTTGCCGTAAGCCGCCCATCCCAGTCTAATTCTCCTATCAATCTCTATTTCTTGATTTTGTTTGCCCGGTGTTATAGCTTGGCCAAGGTATATGTATGTTTCTGTCTTTTATTATGTTATTATATTTTTTTGCTGTCATGAATCGGTATTGTTTCGTCTGCATCTGGTGTATTTGTAATAAACTGGGTCTTTGTGTAGTTCATGTTTAATCCTACTTTTGCAGCCTCATCTTGATGAGATGAGATCTTGACAAGATGAGATATGCCGATGATACTCTCAAATTGGCGGCAGATCAAGTCGAGCTGGAAATGATCATGACAACTAAACATCAGTAAAACCAAAGTCATGATAGTAGACTGGAAAACGAACATCTCTCCGCATATCCGACAGGTAGCCGGATTCGAAGTAGTGGATACATTTATTTATCTTGGCTCCCTCATCACCAACTCAGGAGGTAGCGAAGTCGAAATAAGGCGACGGATAGCAATACCAAGAACGGCCACAACTAAACTGACACGCATATAGAAGGACACGTCAAAAAGTAAAGCTACGAAAATCAGGCTATTCTCTACTTTAATTTTCCCAATATATGCGGCTAAAACCTGGTCGATCAGACAAGCGGACAGAAAAAAATAGAAGCATTTGAAATGTGGGTTTACCGACGAATGCTCCGAATATCATGGACGCAGCACCGCACCAATATATCGATCCTAGAAGAACTAAAAATCGAGGACAGACTGTCCAAGTTAAAGACGCTCACCTGACGTGTCAGTTGAGATAGGTTGGATGATCATGTTACAGATTCTTCTGTTTTCATTAAGGGACCTCAGCTATATTGAACATTCATCCTACTTTTATTGTACCCAAAAACTATTTTTAAAAATCACTGTTCTAACGTTCCTATAGTTATTCGGGTCTTTTAATAACAACAAAATGTTTTTAAAAATGTTTACTACATTTTATTGACAAATATTAATACATGTGTAAAGATGTAAAATTGTAAATGTTTAAAAAAGCGTATAATTGTAAATGTAAATTTATACAAAAATTTGTTATAAAATAAAAAAAAAGTTTATGGATCTTGTACATTGTACATAGTAAATTAAAAATTTCTATACACGAAATACAAAAATTCTTTTTTTTAACTTCTCAGTGGAAAGTTATGTTAATGGGTCCGATTTTGCGAATCCCGAATTTTGACATTTCAAGGTCCCCAGAGTCGAATACAAAAGTTTGTGTGTATGTTCGTATGTGCGTTCGGAATTATTTTTCGTCTCAATTATCTCGAGAACAAAAAATGATATCGACGTGGGACTAATTGCATTCGACGTATAATTCGCAACTTGGAACTAATTAGATGTTCAGCAAAATCGGTCGAGCTGTTTTTTATGGAGAATCAAAAAACTGAAAAAAATGGTAAACTTCCTGAATTTTGCAATTTATAAATTACGTATACTATTTTTAATACAGAATAATACAGATCTTTTGAATAATATGATTATTGCATGTTAGGAATATTTGTATGAAAAATATGACAATATTTTCTAAAAAGAGATAGTTTTAGAAAGCAAAAATAGAAATTGGAAAATTTTAAACTTTTGTCAGTGTTGATAGAATAGCATTAAAGACGCTATAACAGTAAAAATTATTGTTAGTTATAATTAAATATTGTTACTAACAAATGATTATTGATCATAATAATTAAAACAAATTTCAATTGAAAATAGCTCCCGCTTATGAAAAGAAAAAGTTTGAAAGAATACGGTTGACATAAACAGAATATTGTTAATGACAATTATAATTTGTTTTAAACAATTTGAAATCTTTTTTTATAATAAATTTAATAATAATTATAACAACAAAACATATGGTATTTTTTCATTCTTTCCACTGGGAAGTTAGTCGTGTGGACCTCTAGGGTCGCACCCAGACTACTGATATTTTCTAAATATTATTAACACGTGCACACAGCCTCACTCTTCAATTAAATCATAAATATGCCTGCGAATGAAACAAAACAATTTTAAATTAAACAAAGCTGAAAGGTGTACTCATGGTTTTTTACAGGACTATGTGATCACGCAGAAAACAGATGAATTTTTAATTTTTTTTTATTTTCTTGTAGTGCGTCAAGTTAATAAAATACACGCCTCTGTTCAAACATGAAAACACATCCAAAATATTCATCCTCTTCGATTTTATAGCTTTCAAGAAAACCAACAGCGAATTTGATGTTATGGACCTTTAAAAGCAGTCCATTTGAATATATCAAGACGGAAAAGGGAACTTAATATGTTTACATTCAAACTTTTCAAACTTTTATGTTGACGATTTATACCAGAAACTGGGCGCATATTTTCTTTTGGATTTTGATTCATTGAGCATAACGCATGCTTAACTACCCTCCTGGATAAAGGTTGTATTTTCATTTTATGTTAACAGTAAAATCTATTTTGCGGTAACAAAATAAAAATATATTTGTCGGAATTAAAATAAGTTTAATCGACGCGACATTTAAATGACCGTTGTTTAAATAAAGGATGGTCTACAAGTCACTAGAAATCCTTAGACTTTGTTTTGGCCACCGAAGTGGCGGTCAGTTGTTATGTAATGTTGTGTAAGATATATTTGGATTCACCCTGTATTCGGGGAGAGCTTTTGGATACACAAGCACAGTAGATACGTTTTTATTATTTCTTACAGTTGTTTATTATTATCTGGAAACAAAGAATGGAATATTAACCACAAAACTGCGCGTATTTGTTTGACAAAAATGGTGGAAAAGTGACCATAATTACAGTGATTACAGATCAAATGCCCATTAATAATACCACACCAAACGTTAGTTCCGAAGTGTCCTTGGTTTTAAATCGGATTGACAAAATGTGGATTTTCAGTAGCCCAAAAATTTTAATTTTTTTCTTTTGGGCTTACCGTTACTAACAAAAAGGCTTTCGTCCGTCCACAACACGTGCTGAAAAAAACGATTTTTATTGATCTCTAAGTTTACCATCACTTGGGCAACATAATATTCTTCGTTGTTGATGTAGATCTGACAAGTGTTCTAAGTTTATAATTGTAATAACCATCTTCTTAAAAAAAAATTCGTACCAAACTATATTTTTAATTAAACTCACGACAGACTTGCCGAATTGAGATGCTTGGATGGTTTTCAAAATACTGTAAAACAGTGGCAACAGTATTGTCCGAATTGACCCTTTTAACAATTGCGTTCCCACCTTTGCAAATATTTTTAAGCTTGAAATAACATGTTAGGGGCATCTCTGGGTGTATAACTGAACTGCTCTTCTAGGGTTCTTTTCAGATTTCCTATTTGGGGTGTCATTTAAATGAGCGTCATTTTAATTAAACGAGCGATATTTTTTTAATTGGTCAATAACTTTCGAGAGATAATTTTTGAGCGATATTTATTCTAAACAAGCACTATTTTTTTTATTTTGAGCGTTTTTTAACATATGATGGCTAGTATTTTATAAAAATAAATAAATAATATTTTTATTAGAACATTAAATTAAATTATTTAAGTTATGATTTGTGCCAAACTCTTGGAATTTGTTTTATAAAATATTTTTTAAATGTCCATGCGTGTAGACCTTTATCGTGCTACATCTGCTCATTCATGCTTCGATGCCGGCAGTACTCAACTCAGTCTTGCCACGAAAAAGAAGATTGAATCTCTTTTTCAACAATCTCGGTAAGTAAAAGTAGTTGAATAGATATTGAATCATCTTTTGTATCATATTTAGAATAAAGCCCAAGCGCATCTTTGAGACTCTTAAGGAGGAACGATTCAAGCCACGGAATGTTGCCCCGATCAGCAACTACCTCCAAGTATTAAAGAAGAGGCTCTACGGTCCAAGCGCCATCAGCTTATGTGAGCTCGAGGCCTGGTGCATCAGCATCCCGAAGATGACGACACTTCCTTTGTATTTGCCCATACGATAACTTACGCTGATGAAGACGAAGAAGATGGCGAAGCTAGTTTTCGCTTATCAATCTCGACCAATCGACTGTTAGCTCAATCGGCATTGACTAAGCATCTGCACGCTGATGCTACGTATAAGTTGAATTGGGAAGGGATGCCTGTCCTGATTGTGGGAATAACAGACTTGGATCGACACTTTCATCCTTAACCTATACTAGGTTAGGTTAGGTTAGGTTTCATGTGAGTGGAGCGTGGTCGCCCCTCCACCGCGACCCTTAGTAGGTCTATTGTGGCTCACCCCTAGAGGCTACAGTTCACCGCACAATCCAGCCCTTCTTACGAAGTTCATGGTTGTATAGGGTGAGTTTTTTTAAAATCGGTAGGTTCTAGGTTAGTGTAACCAAATATGTTGAACCTTATTCTTCCCAGGCAGGGGCTTGAACATAGTATATGTTCAGCAGTTTCGTCTTTCACGCAGTAGAACCGACAGTCCGTTTGTTGGTTCAGATCTATCTTTCTGAGGTAAGCAGTCCTGTTAGAATACGCAGGTCATTTCTGCTCCATTCTAGGATCTGCTTAGTTGTGTTTCTCGAGGGTTGTAACGGTAAAAACGCCTTCGAGTGGGTTAGCCCTGGTAAGTCGGACCAGTACGTGAGTATTTTCCTCTCCGCCCAGTCCGAAATAATTGTTTTGGCGGCACTTGTGGTGACTCCAAAAACCGGTTCTGGTCCAGTGAACGCAGATTCGGCCCCCTGTTTTGCAAGGGTGTCGGCTTTTTCGTTTACTTCCACCCCCTGGTGCCCAGGTACCCACAGTAGGGTCACCCTGTTGTTCGCACCAAGGTACTCTAAGGATTCGATGCAATTCCATACAAGTTTAGAATTTATCTTGTTGGAGCTCAGTGCTTTTAAAGCGGCCTGGCTGTCTGATATTATATTTATGATTTTGTTTGCTAGAGGTCTGTTGGTCAACTCTCTTGCACACAATTCGATTGCGAATACTTCAGCCTGAAAGATTGTGGCATACCTGCCAAGACTGGTAGATATTTCAATCTTTGGTTTCCTGCTGAAAACACCGGCCCCAACTCCATCTGTAACCTATACTATGAATAACCTATGAATAAATAAACTTGTCATTTGAAATAATGCAATTTTATTGAATTTTAGTGCTTAAAATATAATATTTTATTGCTCAAAATATAATTGATTTTTTTTTTGCAGATGTGGAGAAAATCCGTTACGGAGAAGTCATTCAGCTCAAGGTCTACTGTGAGACTCCCTGACTGATGTCAGGTCTACTCACTAAAAACTCCACCCCTATTTAAGTCCGTCTGGCTATTGCCTCCGATGACACTTAGTTTTCTTGGCCCATTGTATCTTGTCTATGTTTTATATCTTTGTACCCAATCCAGTACTTTCGTACCTTGTACAAGTTTTTACAAGTTCTGTACTGGGTGGGAGCAATATAGTTCTGGGTCGCCGGTTGGCTGCCCAAAAATTTCCTGTCTTTTGCGGTCCAGTGCCACGCAGTAGCTCAGAATGTGTTTTACTGTTTCCGGATCCTTGCCGCATAATCTGCAGGTCAGGTCACCATTATACAGTCCCATTTTGTATAATTGATTATTGCTCACTTAATTATATTCTATCGCTCATCTACAAAAAATATCGCTCAAAAAAGCAATTTTATATCGCTCATACTATTAACGAAGATAAGATATCTCTCATTCTATTTAAAATAACGCTCGTTTAAATATAAGTGTTTTCATTGTGCGTGAACATTTTTCAAAGTCAAATCACAACGAAACAATATTTGTTAACCATTAGTTTAATTATTGACAGATGCGACTTTGTTATCTTCCAAAGGCTACTTTTTTAAATCGTGACGATTCTACATAATAACACGACTTATTTAACATGACATATATCAAACTTATTATAACCAATAGAAAAGAATACAAATATAATACAACCAATAAAAATATGCATGCAGGAGATTCGTGCCAGAATAGAACAAGCTCGTGCTTCGTTCCTGAAAATGCGTAAAGTACTTTGCAGCAGAAATTTAAGCTTGCCTCTGCGCGTCCGAGTGCTTCGCTGTTACGTGTTCAACATACTGTTTTTGGAATGGAAGCTTGGACTTTGACAGATGCGATGTGCAAAAAATTGGAGGCCTTTGAAATGTGGACGTACAGAAGGCTATTAAGAATTTCCTGGGTAGAAAGAGTGCGTAACACCGAGGTACTTCAACGCCTCGACAAGCAGCTGGAAGTTCTGTTTACACTAAAAAAAGCGCAAACTGGAGTATTTTGGTCACATCTTAAGAAATGACAAGTATCGACTTTTAAAGCTTATTATAGAAGGGAAGATCGAAAGACGAAGAGGCCCGGGTAGAAGAAAGATATCCTGGCTAAAAAACTTAAGACAATGGTATGGAGTGAGCACTATCACATTGTTCCGCCGAGCTGTAGACAAGGTTCAGATAGCGCTGATGATTGCCAACGTCCGAGGAGGACAGGGCATCTAAAGAAGAAGAAGTCAAATATAAAATAACTAACAAAATCCAGCTGCGGGCCGCATGGAATTTGACGTGTACGTTTGTTTACGTCTTCGATTCTCTAAGGCAAGTCCCGTCCGCAAAGCTCAACATAAAAAGCGTAGCTTCAAAAAATCCTTCTTAGCAGACATAAATGTTAAATCTTTCCAAACTCGATATGTATTTTCAATTGATTTTTATACCAATTCACTGTGTGGCAGGTGATTTATCAGGATTACGGCCATTTATTTCCCAGCTTTTAAAAATTTATCACGGACTTCTATTGACCATTAGAATTTCATATTTTCGTGGTTATGATCCGTTAGAGTGATCGCACGTGTCCAAACAATCATTTAAGAACTGATGTTAGTAATGCGTCGACTAATATTCCCTAAAAAATAGAGGGTATCCGTTGAGGTCCCCCAATTCACGAATACGATCGGATACGGAAATAAAATTAAGTGGGATTTACTGGAAATGAGAAATATTTCATTCAATGCTATACATTACGAATAGGGCTATTGGTATCTCTTTTCTTCCGAATACGAAAAATTAGAGTACTAACATTTTTCAATTTTGGTGTAAGAGTGTCATTTTCTCACACGCGAATCGTTGAAGAATGAAGCTTATTCTTAAACGATTTTTGGTTACATTTAGTTTTCTAGTATTGGTATCCTTAAAAATGTCTTACTTTTTTATAACCTTAAACTCTTGACCTAGGATTATTTTTATCTTTTTCAACAAACACTGACAAAAAAGTACCCATAATACCTACTCAAGACTGATCTTTTAGTTAACCAAAGTAGTAATGTACTACTTTTATTTACTACCAGTAAATAAAATCCACCTTTCAGTTAGCTAGTAACTAAGTGCAACCTAGGACCTAGGTCCTAGGACCTTTGCTCTTTATTGTCTACTTTAGTGATCTTTACCAAGGACTTCAAACCAAGAATCCATCTTTTGCTGATGATGGAAATACCTATGCTAATCCACTTTAACATCAAGTAGCCCTCCAAAACGACCTCAGTAGCATCAAAAGATGAACGTAGAAGTGGAGACTGAACTTAAATGATGCCAAATGTACAGTCTTACATATTGGTCAAAATTACCCAAAACTGAACTTCTTTTCGGACAAACACAAATATCACCATTAAATAAACAAAGAGACTTGGGAATCACTATCACTTCTGACACATCACACAGATGACCACAAATGATGATCTACCTTATACAAAATTCCTTTAAAGCTACATAGATCATTTGCGCTGGACTGAAATGCTACTGGAATAATGTAAGTATGTGTGTATGTGGAAAGAGCATTCACTGAGTCAATCTCCGACAGTCCCATAGGCATTAAAGTAAACGGAATTCCCATAAACAATATTCGATATGCGGATGATACCGTGATATTGGCGGATAGTGAAAATTATCTACAAACTCTACTAGATAAGGTCAATGAAGAAAGTCAAAGATTGGGTCTGAAAATTAACATCCGTAAAACCAAATGTATGGCCATTAGTAAAAACCACAATATCCATAAATGGAGAGAGCATTGAACAAGTCACTCAATTTAAATACTTGGGATGCATGATCGACCAAAAATGAGACCCAGATCAGGAAATAAAATACAGAATCGAGCAAACTCGAACAACGTTCTTAAGACTTTTGACAGATAAAAACTTAAATCTCAGTCTCAGATATTGGATGGTAAAGTGCTATGTCTGGTCCGTTCTCTTGTACGAAGCCGAGGCATGGACGTTGAAAACAGCAATTATCAACAAACTTGAGGCCTTCGAGATGTGGACCCTGCGACCAATGCTGAGAGTATAGTCGGTTGACCATGTGACGAACGAGGACATACTGAGAAGAGCTAGTTTAGTAGACCGTGAACTTTTCGGAAACATCAAAAGAAGAAAAACTGGCTATCTTGGACACATACTACGTGGAGAACGTTATCATTTCCAACGTCTTATTCTCCAGGGTAAAATAGAAGGAGGAAAAAGAGGAGTAGGTAAAAGAACATTATCATGGCTACGAAATATACGACAATGGACAGGAATACGGGACTTCCAGGCACTGACAAATGCTGCAATTAATAGAATTATATAATGAGAAAAGCGATGGACGCCTACGCGGGAATCTGCATGGCACTTTAAGAAGAAGAAGTATTTAAAAAGTTATAAGCACTATATTGAATATATCCTTAATAAATTAAAAAAAAAACCGCAATACCCATATTCCTTAATTATCCCGGTCGGCTATCCCCCTTAAGTTTTTGGATATTCCCCGTCTCTGATTTTGAGTTTGGGTCTTCTTTTTAAACCCGTCGACGTCGAATTTTGTAACAATTTGGTTGGCACCCGAGCGTTTCGGCCAATAAATTAGAATCGAGTCGAACCATTTTCTCGTATTTTCGGTGGATTTATATCCCGACGCTGGCGCACATAAATCTACGTATTTGAATAATGGACGGCTAAAAATTGGATTTAGTCCAAATGGAAAATACGTACTGTTGAAAACTTTTAGTAGATTCCATCCTCTCAGATTCGATGTCGTCGACAACGAAGAAATCCTGTGTGAGGGGGGTCGAGAAGGTGTGCAGGAGGAAAAAAAGAAATACGAACAACTGTATAATGGAGGATATATTAAATTGAGACGTCGTTTAAATTTCTTTGCATATCAATTTTTTTTTAATCAAAAACATTTTATGGAATACATACATACATATAGTCACGCCTTTGTCCATTAGGGGTATTCTACGGTATTCTTTTTATCACCTTATATGGTCCTTCCCAGTATGGAGTCAACTTGGGAGACACACCTTTCTTTCGTTGTGGATAATACAGCCATACTCGATCTCCTTCCTTGAATCACTTCGAATTTGCTCTAAGGTCATAGGGATCCTTCATTTTATTACTTCCTACCTGTTTCATGGATTTTGAATAAGCTATCCTGTAACTCGTCTGCATAATCTTGAGCTTCTTTCTCTTCGGCCCTTGGTGAGACGAACACCAAATCACAGGGCAAACGAATTTCCCTTCCGAAGACTATGCTGGCTAGAGTGAGCCCAGTCTTTCTGATGTTCTTCTACTACTTTGGACAGATGTTCTTCCATAGTCCGATTAAACCTTTCAACCATGCCGTCTGACTGTGGATGTAGTGGGGTAGTCCTGGTTTTGTTGATTCCCATCAATTCGCAAACTTTCTTGAATAAGTTCGATTCGAAATTTCTTCCTTGATCGGAGTGTACCTCCATAGGTACTCCGAATCGTGGGAACATGTTGTCTACCAGGACTCTTGAAACTGTAGATGCTTTTTGGTTAGGCAGGGCATAAGCTTCAACCCACTTACTAAAGTAATCCGTAGCAACCAGTATGTATTTGATGCCGTCATTTTTCATTGAAAATGGCTCAGCTACGTCGATGACAATTCGTTCAAAAGAAGCTCCTACATTGTGCTGTTCCATTTTGCCTGTAGATCTTGTTTTAGAACCTTTGCTCGCTTCACAAACTGGGCATCTTCTACACCAACTTTCTACGTCGTCGCGACATTCCAATAGAACCTTTGTCTTATTTTATCCAAAGTTATATTATTTTCCAGATGACCACCTGATTTTCCTCCATGGATCTCCTCCAAGACTTCACTAATCCTTGTCTTGGACACAACCAGTTGGGAAGTTGTTATCACATCGCACAGATTAAGTAACATTTATCGCAAAATTTGTGCCCTTCTCCCTTCTTACTTTTTAAGTAGTCTTGTATAATCTGGACGATACGTTTATTTTATTTTTATAACAAAGTGGCCGTATCCCATTTCCTGGTATTTTTGTTATATTTTGTAGATATGGTGATTCAAAAAAAAAACTTTGACATATTTTAAACCGGCTGTTTTAAAAAATCACTTTCCCTTTGATACAAAATCTGCCCGAGGGACGATTTAAAAATGATAAGCACGCCGATAAACGAAGAATAAAAAGCATCAAATATGTTCGTGTTTCCAGTGTGGTGTTGCAAGATCTCCCGATTTATAAATTTGCACTCCATCCGTTGACAATAAAGCCGTAAAAGGACGGATTTAGGGATATCAATCACTTTTAGTGGCGTTAGGGTCAAGGGATCTCATCGTACTCTGCTTTTACTCTATGCCCCGCCGACACGAGGGCACTTTAATGGATAGCTAATGTGCTACTAATTCCCACAATGCTATTCAACTGTAACACTCTGACCCATTTTAATCGATTTATATTTGCAGGACCTTCGAATTATCTTTATTATTTTTAATCGCTTACTTGAGGTCACAGCAACTTTTACAAAATATGCTGATATCTTTTTGTATTCTATATAAGTAAACATCCAGATAACATAAAAATAGAATGGATAGCAACAATTTTATTAGCCATTAGCACAACTTTTAAAACCACGACCACGGAGTCCTGGAACCTCCAAGACCCCCCAAATAAAAAATTACCCAAGTCCACAAAGTCCAAATAGAATATTTTGTTCATCTTAATTGTGAACTACTTATTTGTAATCATTTTTTATTTGACATACATAATACATAAATTAATAATTATATTTTTCTAATCTTCTATCGATTTATTTGATTTATAATAAAAAGTAAACTTTTCAATTATAGTTATGGATGTGAAGACGGATATGTTTATAAACAAATTAAATATAATTTATTAGTATAGACAGTGTTACAACAAAATAACTACCTTTATACATTACATTACATTACAATCTTGCTATTGGTATAGGCACCTATGTCACCTAGATCTCTTGATCCTCTGTGACTACCGCTGTGTCTTCAGGGCATCAGAATTTCAGTTCACTGGTTTTGGCAAACCGCAGGATTTCTATTGGCCCTGTTTCATTTAGATCGCTTGGATTCATTATCATGCGACCCCAGGTTTGATCCTGTATACCGCTAGCATCGGGCAGTAACAAAGAATATGTATGCTGCTCTATTGCTCTTCGCCGCATAGTCGGCAGTTTTTCTCAGCCGCCAGCTTAAGTTTGAAGAGGTGCGCTCTTAGTGCGATGTGGCCAGTGAGCAGGCCAAGCGTGCTGCTTAACCTACTCCGGTTCATCATCAAGAGTGCGTCTGCCCTCTTCTGGCAGATGACTGCCCCGTCCCTGTCCCAGGTTCCTTCAAAGAGTGAGATGCGGGCCCCTTCGACACGACTGGATTCCAGGATCCCGCCGTGCACCAGGTTCCTCACTTCCCTTGCTTCTTCGGCCCCTAGTTTTTTGTCAGGGTATTTGTCTGGTATGATAGCTAACCTGATGTGATTTTCGGCCATTTGAGCGTACGTCCCCTGACTTGTCGTCTTAGGCCTCTTACTCTTTTGGCCAGTTGCAGGACTTGGTGTTCTCAGCTCCGAGACCTGGCGTTTTTCATCCGATCCCAGCGCGCTGGTCAGAGAGTCTTGCTCCTTGATTGGAGCCGCTGGGTTCTATGCTTTGTCAGCCCCGAGCCTCAGCAGTTCTTTTTTTTAGCGTCACCTGGCGGCGCCGCTAGTGCGAACCCTGCCTTTTTCCAAAGGTTGGGGTAATTTTTCCACCTCTGGGCGTTCGCCTCCAGTTGAGGTTTCGCCCTGAGGGTTTATATTTAATTTTTTTAATTTTTCCATAATAGTCCCACGAGTACCATGGTCATGCGGTCTCACTTGGGCAGTGCCGTGAATGCGCAGGGCTTGGCTTGATACTCCCGGAGGTCACCTGGTATCCAGGAGACACCGTTCACGGCGCAGCTCCCACTGCGTCATGTAGCTTTCAGCACGGTATTCAACACCTTGGCTTGAGAGGTCTCTCTTGGTCGTCCGACGCCTGGTTCGCCCTCGTTAAAGGACGCTTCCAGCGATAAGCTAAGCCCCACCACCACGTCAAGGTGGAAACCCATTTGGGGGGGAAATAACTACCAAATAAATTACTAAAATTAAATTTAAACTTGGATAAATCATGCTTTCCGAGTATAAGGCTTAAATCGTTTCGTTTCCCAAGCTATTAGGTTATAGCAAGTGTATTATTAAAAATAATTATGTTATCGTGGAATAGGGTTTAAAATTTTTGTTTAACCCCCTCTAAAGATTTGTAGTTGTTACGCCTCTTAATACAAAAACTTTTAATAAATATTAATAATTAATCCAGAAATAATTTAAAAAAATACATTTATATATTACTACGGTCTTTTCTAGCCAACGAGGTATCTAACTTCATTGTTTCTAGCCATGCTATCTATTTGAGTCGATACTTTTAAAAGCAAATATGCCCTTGACAGTCTAGACACTTTTCAATATCATTGAAAACATCTCATGTTCTGTAACCAAAAATTTATCGTTCTGAGTTCTGACAACCATGTGAGAATCTTTAAACATAACCTAAAATGTGTAATTGTTTTATAAAACTTCTAAAAGTTATTTATTTGCCTCTTGAATAAAAAAATTTATTGTAGAATATAAAATATTTAAAAAATAAATACACGATGACATCTTTTAATTTTACTTGGACAAGTGACAATAAACCCCCGAAAGGTGTGTTATTAGCAAAAAGAAAAAAGGTGAAGGAAGAGAGTGGTATACCAGAAAAAATTCCTAAAAGTGCTTCACAAAATGAAATTAAAACAGGAGGAGTCAAAAATCACATAACGAAACAAAGTCGGGTTAATAAATTACCATTTGATGCTGAAAAGTCAAATAAACAATTTGAAAAAAGGACTAACAGCTTAACAATTACAGAACATAATAATGAAGCCATTAAAACATCAAACAATCAAGGTGCTAATACTTCTCCAAAATTCATAAAACGTAAATGGAAAAAAGATAAATTAGCAGCGAAAAAAGCATTAACCGACAACATTTCAGTATCTGCTGATTTATTTAAAAAGCCTCAGCAACATTCTCTGTTTAAAGTTGGACACAAAGATATTTATGTGAAAGGTAATGCTAAAGGGGTGTCAGTTGTTGAAAAGGTGTTTAGTGCAGATAAAAAATTTAGTGACTTGGAAATTCATAAATACATCGTTTCCAACTTGAATAAACATAATTTTATAACATTGACAAATGTACAAGAAAAATCTATTCCTGCAATTTTAAAAGGGCAAAATGTACTGGTAGGTGTTGGTTAATTTTTAAAATAAAACTGACTGAAATTGGTTTGTTTTTACATACATATTATTACATTTAATTATCAGGTTAGGTCTCAAACTGGTTCTGGTAAAACTTTAGCATATGCTATTCCAATTTTGAACTCCCTACAGAATATTACTCCAAGATTACATAGAAGTGATGGTGTTCAAGTTATTATTGTTGTTCCAACAAGAGAGTTGGCATTGCAAACACAAGAATTAATAAAAAAAATAAATGTAAGTTTTTTAATTACTAAAATTGAGTACTTAGCATGCAATTAACGATTTGGTTGAAAACTTATTATTTAAAAAATATGAGGAGAATAAAATTTCACTTAAAATAACTGCATAAAGCTTCTTTTCAGTATACTTAATTGCTGACAAATGATTTATACCTAATTGGTGGTAAAATTAAAATATTTTTCGTTAACATAATTTTAGACTTTCCAGTGGATTGTTGTTGCTAATCTTTGTGGTGGAGAAAATAGAAATACAGAAAAAACTCGTCTTAGAAAAGGTGTTCATATTCTGGTAGCAACACCTGGTAGATTATTAGATCACTTGTTGCACACAAATGCTTTTAGAACTGACAAAGTGAGGTGTTTAGTTCTAGATGAAGCTGATCGTTTATTGGATATGGGTTTCAAAAAAGATATTGTGAGGTAATTATTGTTATATTGTTTAATAAATATATGTTCTGTGTACTTTATATTTCTTAAATAATATTTTAGACTATTTTATGTTTATTTATATAGTTTGAATATTTAGCTCAAAATTAAACAGTAGAGATCTAGATGCAAGTTTTTGATAATACTTTTAATGTTGAATTGAAGAATAGTACTATCTAGCTTACCATATGTCATTTTCAATTTCTATTAGTTCAGTGATTTGTTTTTTTGCAATCTTTAAAGAATAAATAATCACTCTTGCTTAATATTTGTATATCTACTTTTAAAAATCTTGTGAAAAAGTGGTATTGGGAGAATTCAACCAAAAGTTGATATTTTTGTTTACATTGCATAAGTTATTTTTTTTATATAATTGTTAACACTTTCAGAATCGTCGAAGAATTGGACATGGCTAAAAAAAACGCCGAATATAATCCACTAGCTATGTTTAGAAAGAAATCATTTTCCGAAAATGATGGTAAGAGTAATGTAGAAAAAGATAAGCAATCATTCAATTCAAAAAATATCACTGGAAGTATGTCTTTACGAGATACTAGCAGTAAAATAAGACAGACTATTTTACTTTCTGCCACTTTGACTAAAGATATAGCAGAGTTAGCTGACTTTACAATGAAAGAACACATTTATGTTGATGCTTTGGAAGAATTTACTTCACAAAATCCTGAAATGATGGTGATACCTAACACAGTTCACCAAAAATTCATTGTTACTCATGTAAAACACCGATTGTTTACATTGTCTGCTCTCCTGATACACCAATCTAAAACTAATTCAAAGGTATGTTATAACATTAGTTCATATCTTGAGGTACATCTATTTTATCACAAATAATGTATTCTGTAAAGTAAAAGAAAAATTATTGCAGGTGTTTGTTTTTATGGGCACTAGTAATATGGTGGATTACCACTATGAACTTTTTACTAGGTTTTTGGTACACTTACCAAAGAATAGGGGGCAATTACAAAGTAAAAATGTTCTTATAATGGAAGAAGATGAAGTTGATAGCGATAATGAAGAACTCGTTGTAGACATTGAGTTTTTTAAATTACATGGTAATATGGATCAAAGTGCTAGAAAAGATGTTTTTTCTAGATTTAGAGCTGCTAAAAAGGGAGTTTTACTTTGCACGGTTAGTAATGATATTTTTATTTATTCTTTTTATATATAAGTGAGTTTTTTACAGCATCTTTGGCCGCCTTTTTGGGCTGATCGATCATCTTCCATGCGTCTTACATGTCCATACCATTTAAGCCGTCTCTCAATTTCCTCCGTTATAGGTGTTTCTGCTGCCATTCTCTGCCTTATTTCATTGTTTGTGATTCTTTGCAACCTTGATACCCTACAACACCTTCATAGGAAGTCCATTTTGGTCGCTTCTAACCTTTGCCTATCTCATTTTGTTACCTCCCATGTCTCTGAGCGGTATAATAGTATACTTTGTACAATAGTTTCATATATTCTTTTTTTTTGTCCGTTTTTAAATATTATTTCACCACAGGAGAGAGTTTAGTTTATTTATTGATTTTTTTCCCTGATTAATGGGATGGTTTCTTTTTTTATCCCAAGAAAATGTTGAAAATAATATTTTATTTTGGGTACATTGAATGCCATTATACTTAAAGGTCTTTTAATTTATAAATTTTCTTGTTATTTAAAGTAAGTAAAAAAAAGATTTTTTTTCTTCTTTTATAAATGTAATATTAATATTAAAAGCACTGTGCTCTATATCACGACTTTGAGTATGATTTCAGTCATAAGATTTTCTGGAAATTTCCCATTCAATTTATATAGATTCCATATTTGATGTAAATGATTTATTTAGATTTCTAACCAAAAAAGTTCAAAGTTTTTTTTATTATGTACACTCCTGGACACAATTAATGCAACAATATATTAAATCATACAAATTGCGGTAACAAATTAATTTAATAACTTATTTATGGACATTGGTTACATTCCAAGTTGAAAAAAACGTATTTGGTTACATTAAAAGTGAATTAGATTCTTTATTTCTTTATAAGATTGGAATTAAAATTATTCTTCAAACTTAATAACAAAATTGTACTGTTGAAAAAAAAAATAAATTATGGTGTAAATAGGACACTACTTAGTTGCGAAATTAATGGTGTAAGTGCGACACTAGTAGCGTTTGTTGCCTCCTCTACTTTGGATCACAGCATTTATGCGTCTTTTTATTAAATTTTGGATGCAAACTTAAGGAATTTGTTCTCACGCTGTGATAACTGCATTTTCAAGGTCCCTCAGGTTTCTAGGTTCAGGTATTTGACGTTTAAGATTTTTCTTGAGGTAATTCCATAAATACATGATCAAATTCAGATCCGAGCTTTTTGGTGGTCACTGCTTAACTGGTATACCAACTTGATTAGGATAATCGAGTACTTCCCCAGCTATGTAATGTCAAGCGTTGCCTTGCATAAACAATAAATTGAGTTCCAAAAAAGGACCGAAAGGCATCACATGTTCTATTACAATATTCTCGCGATAGTAATTAGCAATCATGGATCTCTTACGGACAGGAACTAATTCTGTGCCAGCGTCAAATCATATACCATCCCAGAATAGGAGCAAGCCTCTCCTAGTCCCCGCTGGCCTCGTTCAGGACCATCTGGATGTTTTAGGCTAACCCTAGTTTCATCTGTGAATTAAACTTTTTTCAAATTTTCCGCAGATCAATTTTGATGATATCCAGCAAAATGTAACCTGGCAACTCTGTTCTCTCTAGTAAGCAAGGATGCAGTGGCTGACCTCCTACTATTTATTCTAGCTTTATTTAACCATCTTCTAACTTTTTTAGAAAAAATTCTGGCATTGGTTACAGCTTCTAGCTCGTTTCTAATCACATAACTAGTTACAGTCCTGTTTCATAAAGCATATTGTCTAATAAAACGTACATCTCGGTTAGTACATCGTTTTCGCCATTGCCCTGGCCTTCTAGAATAATTTCGTACCTCATTCAAGCGTCTTATACGACTTATTATGGATTTTGACCTAACAAATGGGCAACATAATTTTGACAATATCCCTCATCCAATAAAACTGAGGCCCACACTACCTCTTGTATAGTTAAATTCCTTGCTTGATTCATTTTTTCTAAGTTTTCGGGGTCAAAAATTAAATATTCTACTACAAAAAACGTATTACTTTAAAAAAAGAGAAACAATTTATAAGCTTAACATACATGAGTGCGTAGTTTGGTTAGGTGTTTCCTTAGGAGTGTTTATGATATAGTCAGTTTTATTACGAGAAGTAAAATTATTTAAATTGGATGAGGAAGTGCTGCAACTAGCTTCACAAGCATTTTTGTTTTCAGTATCTTCTATGTACATGTGAGATGTAGATGAATTATTACCCGCGCTTCTAAATAATTTTCTGATGATGAGTCGCTAACACTGACACTTTGTTTAGGAGGCACAGATAAAGCGTTTTTCATTATTTCTAAATGTTTTCTCTTTAGGAAACCTTTTCTCTCTCTGGTGAGAGACATTAAAATTTGTGAGGAAGGATATCTTTTTTTAATCTTAATGTGGTTTTTTGTTTTTCTTGTAAATCCATAATTTTATACTGCACATAATTATCTGTATCTCATTCTACCTAAAAACGCAAACATAATAAATTAAATTGTGAATTGGAGAGGAAACGGAATGTGTTAGAAAACAGTGTAACACATGACACAGGTGGTACAAATATTGTCTTTTTGAAACTCTAGAATTGTGTAGGTAAAAGATATGTGCAGCAGAAAAACAAAAAAAATATTTAGAGAACGAATTAAATACTTATGTCAAAGTGATCTTCACAACAGTATAAACAAGTTGATGGAGATACCATGTCTCTTTTCATAATTTTACACTACTTCCTCATTGTGTCCACACCTTTCTGGACAAAAAAAAACTTTATCGGGGCATTTCTTATAGTATTTCTGTACTTAGGCACAATTCAGTACTTGTATGTCGGCTTTTTGGATTGTTCTTTGAAGGAAGAAGTTGATGATTTCAGCAAAGCACAATACTTCTTTAATAATCTTCAACCTAAACTTTCCACTTGTTTGTTTGATGTTATAGACTATGACGTCACATTAAGCGCGCAAAAATGACGGGCGTTTAAAATGCCGATGTCGGGTGACTATACTTTTTTTTAAATACTTTAAATTAGTTTTTTACCCTAATGTAGCGATTTGAACTATTAAATAAAAATATAAAAAAATACATGCTTATTCTCTATTGTTTTGATAGCTCTTATTAACAACGAGACATTATACAGAGTGTTTTAGAAAAAGGTGACCCCGTCTTCAGGATAGATAGAAAACTGAAAAATAATTGGGGTTTGCTTAGTAAAAATTTTTCGTAATGCCATCCGTATTCAAGATAAGATTAAAGATATTGAAGAAAAAAAATTTATACACATTTATTACTACTGGAAACATATTAAGGAATTTTTTACGAATATATTTTAGAAGCTGATACATCCCATGAATTTGTTTTTATATCTGACTCTCATAGAGGGCGCTAGTTACACGGTTCGTACCAAGTATTATTGAACATAACTTTTTTAAGGTTAGATTTATTAATCAAAATTTTAAGTAAACTTAAACATCATTCAATTTTACACCAAAAAGGTACTCTTGGTAAAACTCGAAACTATGTACCGTTTTCGGAATATTTTGATTTGAAAATTATGAAGTAATAACTGATGCTGGTATAAAGTAATGATGTTTCAAAAAAAGGTGACCCCGTCTCTAGGATAGGTAGAAAACTAAAAATTATTGGGGTTTGCTTAGTAAAAAATTTTCGTAACGCCATCCGTATTCAAGGTAAAGGGCGTTGATGAAAAAAATTTGGTTATTACTTCATAATTTTCAAATCAAAATATTCCGAAAACGGTACACAGTATCGAGTTTTACCAAGAGAACCTTTTTGGTGTAAAATTGAATGATGTTTAAGTTCACTTGAAATTTTGATTAATAAATCTAACCTCAAACAAGTTATGTGTAATACTACTTGGTACGAACCGTGTAACCAGCGCCCACTATGAGAGTCAGATATAAAAACAAATTCATGGGATGTATCAGCTTCTAAAACATATTCGTATAAAATTTCATTACATTGTTTTTCAACGCCCTCTATCTTGAATACGGATGGCGTTACGAAAATTTTTTACTAAGCATACCCCAATTATATTTCATTTTTCTACCTATCTTAGAGACGGGGTCATATTTTTTTTAACACCCTGTATGCATAGCCTACTATTTAAATACTCGATAAACTTCAAAAACGGACATAAAAAAAGAAAAATTAACTTTTTTGGATAATTTCATATTGTTGCATTAATTTTGTCCAGTTTATTGGTCATAGTTCTATTACCTAATGCGCTGGTAGTTTACAGGTTATTTCATTAGTCGATTAAATTAAATGAATCTATTAAATAACCTAAATAATCGATTTATATAACTTGGTTTTCAATTTTTTTTAAAACTAGCTATCTCAAAACACACAGAAGTTATTTACTAGATAGATACAAATGATTCTTAACAGTTCTATTAACCTAAGGCTCCTTTGAAGTAAATTTACTAGTCATATATAAATCTAATTACAGAAATCTTTGTTACATTCTTCAATTAAAAATAACCGGTTTATATAAGACCCGCGTTTTCGTAATAACAAAAATCTCGTTTAATTCTGAATCTAGTCGAATTTAAAATGAACAAAAGATATCACCGAAACCTGTGCTTCTTTTGGTTCACCTGCGGCGATCCAAATGCACCATTGTTGACGTCGAGATGAACATAAAAAAAAATTAAGAAAACGTTAAGTTTGTTCTTTCACGACGAAATGATACGCATTTGATGAGTCGGAATTAAAATTCGGTTGTTGAATGAAGTAAATGACTAAACGAGTGTGATTGTCGCTCAGCGGGATAAAAAGATGAAGCGTAGACAACCAGGATTACTACTTAGGAAGGTTGGGTCGAAATTCAAAATGATAGATATCCTGAATTTTATTGTGAACATCGGTTTTTTTTGTGTTGGTTTCTTAATAAATTATTCCTTCAATAAAATATAAACGAAAAATTTTACCGGCAGGAATGTTCTCTTAACTGGGTCAAAATTCAAAATGATTTGTTAAAATTTTCAAGAAATGTTCCTGTTAAAGGTCTTCGATTTATTCCCAAAGAAGCGGATGTCAAGTGATGTATACCGAATGGGTTACCATACAACCACACCTTCTACATAATTAAATATTCCCGCTTAAAAATGTTCGTGCGAACTTCTTTGTTTATTGTCAAGCAGGCTTAATCGGCAATTATCGTGTTTTGTTGACGTTTCATCCCACTCTGAGTAATGTAGCCACTGTTGGTTCCTTTCAGTAGTAATTCATTTCTACATCATATCTTAAATTTTGAACATTACTGACAGTTTCGTTACTTAAAAAATTTTTTTAAAATACATTTTTTTTTAAACGGTAGTAAATAAAAAAGTGAAATAAAACAACAGAAATTGCAATAATTCAAATACAGTGTGTACATAAACGTAACTTCTAATATTTCGATTTCTGTTGGGTTTACTACAAAAAATGTCGAATAAAAGTTTGTTCAAATAATTCAAACCATCTGCATAAGTCGATTAGAAGTATACCTTTACTACAAAATAACTTTAACATAATTTTTTAAATAGAACACCCTGTTTATGTTTAAAGTTTCTCATAATCTATAAAATTACAAATACAACCGTCAAGATCGCATAATTTTACCTTTAATAGTTCCAATGTTACAGTGGTTTGAAACTAAAATTATAAAAAAATATTCTTATCATTTTTGATAATGAGACCAGTTTTAATACACATTTTTCAGTCATTCGAAGAATAGTACTGTACGAAGACAGAACGAATTGAGAATTCCTAGTTGACATTCATTTTATGGTAGCTCTCAACTTTTGTCATATTCTCAGAAAGTGGGTATCAGTCCCATCTTTCTAACTACGTTGTTAAACCGCTGTACACATTATGCAAATACATTTATGTTTACGCTCAAAATATATTCCTGTGTTCGCAAAGATATTAAAACGAAAGACATTGCAATCGACTTTATGTTACATTCAAAAGGGCAGGCATTCATACTTGCAGTAGAAACGATCGATCATGGAAACTCGCAGTAGGAATAACCTATTACTTGCACCAGAAGCAACGAGCATTGATCTTTTAGTAAGTCCCTTTTTTATTAAAGCCGGTTATATTCTTTCTAGTCGATCTACGCAAGTCACACCCCTTCTAAATATACAGTCCACAATTAATCTCGGTGGTTCCTTAATTTTTGGATTTACAACTCTTAAGAATTATCTAACAACCGTTACAAGCCGCGGCGCTTACAGTTGGTATCATGTGGAGTTCCGTCACATGTATTACATTTGTTTTCTCGTGTTTGGTCTATTCTACTTATGTATGTTTTGAGGATTTTGGACCAACCAGACCGTAGCTGCGCAAGAGTTGTTCGGGAGTAGCGTGGAAGTTTCTGCTTTTCTTGGGATATGTCAGGTAGGGTTGTGTTTAGGACTCTGTTGGGTTTATATTGCCTTGCTGCATTCTCCACGGTTCTGGTATGGAGTTCTTTGTGTATTGCCTTGACTGTTTAGCAGTCAATTATTGGTCCTGGTAGTAGGTCGGAGATGTTTCTATGCTCATTCCGCAATGTTTTTCTTAAGCTTTGGGGTGGGCTTTGGTTGTTTATGGTGGAATGGCAAGGATCTTCTGGTTAGTGACAGGAGGCAAGATATTGTGTTGTGGATTTTCACTGGCAGTATTTTTGTTTAATTGTGTTAATGGTCTTCATGGGTCATCTGATGGCATCCCTTTGTGATCCTTTTCATCAGCAACTCACCACTCAGGATAAAGAATGTTAGTGTAGGATGAACTTAAAAATCATAAATTTTTTATCAAAGACAATAAAAAAAATAAAATATAGAACTTAAATAAGCAATAAGTCTGAAAATAAAATCAATTCTGGAAAAACGAAACCGGTGGAACAGCAATTTTAAAAGATTAAATTGTACTTTAAAAATACTCATATACAACAGAATCATTCATCCAAATAACTCTTCTGCAAAACTCATTTAGAAGTTCCTCTGTTAGTTGGATGAATTAAAGGAGAGCGATTGTACATGTATTTTTCACAGGGCCATTCATCATCCGATAATTCTTCCTCTGAGTTTTCGACAGTCTCCTGCATTTACTGTTAAAATAACATGCCAGCCATGGTGTTCTTCCTCATCTAGTATATGTACTTTTCGTCCAACTTAGTCACATATTTTTGCGCTGCAAAAAACACCCACACAACAAACTAAATCTTAACCTGTACATTATCATTACTTCTTTATAATCGTTAAGCAAGGCTGTTCGGCAATTGTGTTCTCTATTAGTTCCAATTCTACTCTGTTGAATTTAGCCACTTGGGTTGCATTTTGATAGTAAACCATTTCTATTATCGTGAACAAATCGAACGCAGAAGAAATTGTAGGAAACTGCTATTGCATGTAGCAGATGGAATAAGGAGCCGACAAGAATACCATATAGAAACGGGAAGCGGAAACAATGATGACACCTCTAAACTCAGGATAAGAAAGTTAGAGATCAGCGTAGAAGGTCTTCTTATGGTGCCGTCTCTACACGGAGGTTGGCTATCATTATAGCTATTTTTACTTTCGACGCTGTGACTTTGAAAAGCTGGAGGTATGTGCATCCAAACCACTCTCTTAGATTTTTCAGCCAGGATATACGTTTTCTTCCCACCGATCTCTTTCCTACACGCCGGAAGATCCACATTTCAAATGCCTGGAGCTTTTTCATTGTGGCTTTGTGGATCGTCGATGATTCTAGTCCATATTAAAGCACTGGGATTACATAACATTTAACCATTCTCAGACGTACTTGAAGGTTTAAGCGTGGGTTAGTAAATAGTTGTTTCATTTTAAAGAAAACATTTCTAGCCCTTTCGATTCTGACTTTGATTTCTTGAGTCTGATCATGCCTATCGTTGATCCACGTGCCGAGATACTGATATTGCTTTACTCTCTGAATTGATATTGATGTTGGTATTAGGATGGTTTAATGGGGTTTTACTTATGACCATGTATTTAGTTTTTTTATAGTTCATTTTTAAACCGTACTCCCTGCTGACCCGATCGATCTCTTGAAGTAATACTTGAAGATCATGTATATTGTCGGTTATGATCAAGGTGTCATCGGCATAACGTATGTTGTTGATAATCTTTTCATTTATATTTATCCCCTCGTTCCTGTTTCTGAGAGGTTCTTTAAATATAGCCTCTGAATAATAATTAAACAGAAGTGGTGACAAGACACATCCCTGTCTTACCCCTCGTTGTATTTTGATATTTCCTGATGTTTTTCCTTCAGAGCTGATCACAGCGACTTGATTCCAATAGAGGTTCTTTATTATTCTGACAGAAGGTAATTAGGCATATTATTGAAACAAAATAAAAAGAAGATAGGGTTAAAAAAAGAAAATAAAGACAAAACAAGATGAACGATGAGGTGATATCATGTCAGCACTCTCATTAAAGTAATGGAAAAAAGGTACCAATGAGAGGAGCGAGACGAGAGTTTTAGTACGTAGTAATCGGACACTCCTGACTTAAAAGGGGTCTTAAGCAAGGTTTTATCTTCTGTCCAAAAAAAAATTTTTGTAGTAGCTAACTATTTAAAAAGTAGTCGCCGAGTTAGTCATTAATTTATTGAAACTCTGTGAAACGAATTGTGGACTGCGGAATTATTTAGATAAATAAATGTGTTAAATTAGTGAATAATTTGCAAATATTTATAATTTAAAAGTGTATATCTATTTTATAGTTATAAGTAAGTTATTAAACGTTACGATCCAATCCTAAAATAGTTTACTCCACTTTTTCTATGCTCCTTGGCCGATTCATCGTTTAAGGAATGAAAAGCAGCAGGACATCGGCATCTTCGGCGGCCACTTATGAAATCCAATAAGACTAATCGTCACCAACATAATTAACTCGGATGATATGAATAGACACCACTCGCAGCGAAATACGCGTTTATACCATTTACAGATCTATATTCTCAGATTATCGCTACTATAAGAAATATTGTGGTCTCATCCCGTTTAATTCAGCCGCTACCCGCCTTTTACCTTCACCACTATCTTACACGATTAAAATTATCTATTTCAAAGGAATATATTTTTCTAACGATTCTTTATGTTGAAAAAAATAAATTATGGTGTAAATAGGACACTGGTTGCGTAATTAATGGTGTAATTGCGAAACTAGTAGCGTGTGTTGCCTCTTCTACTTCGGATCACAGTATTTATGCGTCTAGACATGCTTCAAATTAAATTTTTGGAGTTTCCTTAGGTTTATAGGTGCAAGTATATGACGTTAAACATTTTTTTTAAGGTGATACCATAAATGCTTGATCGGAATCAGATCCGGGCTTTTTGGTGACCACTGCATAACTGGTATACCAACTTGATTAAGATAATCGAGTACTTCCTCAGCTATGTGAGGTCGAGCGTTGTCTCATAAACAAGAAATTGGGTTCCAAAAATGGACCGAAAGGCATCACACATTACAATATTCTCGAGATAGTAATTAGCATTCATGGATCTCGTACGAACAGGAACTAATTCTGCGCCAGCGTCAAAGCATATAACACCACAGAACATAATAGAGCCACCAACGAATGGAATTCTTGCAAAGATATTGCAAGAAGTAAACCTCTCTCCTGGTCTTTGCCAGACTCGTTCATGACCATCTGTTCACTGGAGTGTTTTAAGAATTATTAATCTTGAGAAGAAAAACAGCTTTTTAGAAAAAAAATTTAGTATTATAAAATATTCCTTACAGGTAAAATTTTTGTTCAATACATCTACCAAGTACTTGAATTGTGTTACAATATTTATTTTTTCATTCTTCAGTGTTATATTATTTTTATCTATTTTTTATCCTATTGTGATTAAAAATGATCGTAGCATTAGTTTTTTGTACATTTATTTTCAACTTATTCCTTTTCAAATAGTTTTTAAGATTAATTAATTCATTAATATTTTTTTAAAAAGCCCACAAAGTATCATCTGCATAAATATTAACAAATTTACAATTAACAGCGCAGTTTATGTCATTTATGTAGAGTATGGAACAATTTCAAAAACATGTTTTTTGAATGTTTTTAATAAGTTTTTTTTGTGGGTTAAAAATACAATATATTTAAAGAACCAACTAAATGATATTTAAGTATTAATTAATACCCTTGAATTATATCATGTGTATATTTAGACACTCATTTATTTACAAAATACAATTTTTATTAAATACGTTTGTACTTTGTAATCGATTCATATTTTAGTTTACATACTATGAAATTTAAAGTTGTTGACAGTCCACTCTTACGACCATTTTTAAATGAAAATAAAACTTATCTATGTCTTTATTTAAAAGGTGATTCATTATTTAAGTATGTATCTGGTGTACTTTTAAGTAGCGTTCTCGGCCCATTTTTATATATGATATTTACAGCAGACGTTTCAATTAAAAAAGAACCTTCTCTTCATCGATGAATAATCTTCGTAAATGCCATCAAATCAGTACAAATTATGTTCACCACAAGAAAATCTACTTGCCCACAAGTTTTTATTAATAATATTCCGATCCCCATAATACCAGTTGTCAAATACTTGGGATTGCATTTAGATGCAAAGCTGACATGGAAAATACATCAAAAACAAAAGAAAACAACTAGATCTTAAACCAAAAAATATGCACTGGCTACTTAACAAAAGGTTTCAGTTATCTCTTAGAGGTAAATTGCTCCTCTATAAAACTATACTTATACCAGTTTGGTCATACGTAATAGAACTATGAAGCTATAATAAACGTACAAACACGATTATACTACAAACATTCCAGTCCAAAATACTTCATTTCACAAGATAGAAAAATCGCTCCACTAACCACAACAACGAATTGATAAACAATTGATAATTGATAAACAATCAACCACTTACTTTCCGAAAAAAGAATAAAGAAACTAATTGCCAGGAGGCCTCCCACAATAATAATTCTTAGAGAACCGTCAATCGGTACCTAAATTGTAGATTGTAGGTGGGGTCGTGAAGGCTATGCAGCCTCTCAAGCACCTCGACCTATCGGATCTTTTGTGCATAACCCGAGGCCCGGTATTCCGAGACTTCGTACATAGTTTATCAGTTTCCTGCGAGCTAAGTTCCTGACATCGGAGAGCTTTAAAAAGGCCCCTTCCAGAAACTTGAGTCTCTTGCAGAAAAGCGCTGGGCATTCGCAAAGCAAATGTTGTGAAGTTTCAGCAAAGTTTTTTTTTTTTTTAATGAAAATAGTCGCAAAAAGGGAAGACCTATCGTGTGGGCCGCGGACGGCCCGCACTGCGACTATTAGAAGGGGAAGGGATTATAAAAAGGAAATGATTGTGGACACGCTTTTTGAAAAGTTGCAGGTCATAGTTCTCTGGAAAAACTGATTTTGGAAGCTTATTCCATTCCGTAGCAGCCCTGTAAAAGAAGGATTCTTGATGAAGATTGGTCCTTGTAGTGTCAATCTTGAGAGTAAATGGGTGAGATTGATCAGCGTGCCGAGTTCTTCGGCCGAATGTTGCCAATGATGGTACAAGAGTTTTTATTTCTCTGGAGCATCTGCCATGGAAATATCTGTAGAGTAATGACTGGTCTGCAACTCTTCTTCTATGTTTTAGAGGTTGGAGGGTATCTGTGAGAGTTGAGCTGTTTATCAAGCGAATGGCTCTTTTATGAATGGAATCTAGAAGACGAAGAGAATGCCTTGGTGCTGAACCCCAAATGTGCGAGCAATACTCCAGTAGAGGTCGGATTTGAGCCTTGTACGTCGTCAACAGTTGATCAGGAGTAAAAAACTTTCTGGCTTTTCACAGAAAACCTAGTTCTCGCAGTAGCGGCAACTATCACTCTATTTTGCTCATCTTTTTCAGGTGATACCTCAGAGGGCAGTGTCCAATTAGGACAATTGGTACCTAACTCAATGACTACTTATTACTCTGTGCATAAAGTAGATTGTTAACGTGCAGTGTATCAATAAAAACAAATTACTGAAGTTTAAATGTATTTTATTTTACAGGACGTTGTTGCTCGAGGGATCGACGTTCCAGCGGCTGACTGCATTATCCAATACAACGGTCCACAAAGTATAGAAGATTATCTGCACAGAGTTGGCAGAACTGGACGAGCCGGAAAGTCTGGCACGTCGTACATTTTTTTAACGCACGAAGAACAGGATTTTGTTACTGCCATGGAAAAACATCGAGTATAGTAAGTAGATTTAACTAAAATAGTTTATAAAGGCATCTTTACTATTTAGATACAAAGGATAAATAATGAATCGGTTTTATTGTAGTTTACAAAAACAAAATTCGGAGGTATTTTTGAACGATCTTAGTGAAGTAATGGAGGAATTAGATGTCGAGAGAGCTGCTACGGCGCTTCAGAGACGTTATGAGAAAGCATTAGAGAGTGATAAAAATTTACATAAAACTGCTTGTATGGGTGAGTTTTTTTTTCTATTTAAGAAAACCATTTGAAACTACCAATCTATTCCAGAGTACTTAAAATTGCAATTGTTATTAACAGTAGACTTGTAATGTAGACTATAGTAATGGGTCTGATTTTGCGAATCCCGAATTTTGACATATCTCTACATTTCAAGGTCCCCAGAGTCGAATACAATAGTTTTTGTAACAAAAAATGATATCGACGTGGGACCAATTGTATTCGACGCATAATTACGCAACTTAGAAATGATTAGATTTACAGCAAAATCGGTCGAGCTGTTTTTTATTTAGAATCAAAAAACTGAAAAAAATGGTAAACTACCTAAATTTTGCAAATTAAACTATTTTTAATAAAGAATTTTAAGATCTTTTCAATAATATGATTATTGCATGTTAGGAATATTTGTATAAAAAAACATTTTTTTTACTGAAAATAGTCGCAAAAAGGGTAGACCAATCGTGTGGGCCGCGGACGGCCTGCACTGCGACTATTAGAAGGGAAAGGGATTATAGAAAGAAGATGATTGTGGAACCGCTTTTTGAAAAGTTGCAGGTCATAGTTCTCTGGAAAAACTGATTTTGGAAGCTTGTTCCATTCCGTAGCAGCCCTGTAAATGAAGGATTCTTGATGGAGATTGGTCCTTGTGGTGTCAATCTTGAGAGTAAATGGGTGAGATTGATCAGCGTGCCGAGTTCTTCGGCCGAATGTGGCCAATGGTGGTACAAGAGTTTTTATTTCTCTGGAGCATCTGCCATGGAAATATCTGTAAAGTAATGACTGGTCTGCAACTCTTTTATGTTCTAGAGGTTGGAGGGTATCTGTGAGAGTTGAGCTGTTTATCAACCGAATGGCCCTTTTCGGAATGGAATCTAGAAGACGAAGAGAATGTTTTGGTGCTGAACCACAAATGTGCAAGCAATATTCCAGTAGAGGTCGGATTTGAGCCTTGTACGTCGTCAACAGTTGATGAGGAGTAAAAAACTTACTAGCTTTCCACAGAAAACCCAGCCTCTGGCTTGCTGACTTTGCGATGCTAGCAACATGGTCATGCCAAGGCATATTATTACATCGTGACTCCCAAAATCGAGATGGAGGGACTTGATTTAAGGGTATTTCCGGACATTGTGATGGAATGATTTAAGGAATTCACTTTCTTGGGAAACGTGGTGCTTTGTGTTTTCTGGGCGTTGAACTGAACAAGATTGTTGGTTCCCAACTCGACGATTGCTTCAAGATCTTTATTGATGGAGTTCGTGGTGGTTTTCAAGAGGTCATTGATGTGTAAAAGAAATAGGGTGGGGGACAGGAAGAAACCCTGAGGGACGACGGCATTGGTTTTCAACGCATAAGAGGAAATACCGTCTACTGCCACATGTAAGGAGCGATCTTGCATGAAGCTCATGAGCCATTGGTGCAGTTTGGTTGGGAGACAGTAGGCAGATAACTTGCTTAACAACGTGATCGAAGACTTTAGATATACCCAAGGCTATTGCACGGGATTCACCAAACTTTTTAATAGTGTATGATGACAATATTTCATAAAAAGAGATAGTTTTAGAAAACAAAAATAGGAATTGGAGAATTTTAAACTTGTGTCAGTATTGAGAGAATAGCATTGAAGAAGCTATAACTGTGAAAAATTATTGTTAGTAATAATCAAGCATTGTTTATAACAATTGAATATTCTTACTAACAAATGATTATTGATCATAATAATTAAATAAAAATTTCAATTGTTATGAACAATTGAAAATAGCTCCCGCTTATGAAATACTAAGAGAAAGTTTGAAAGAATACGGTTGACATAAACAGAATATTGTTAATGACAATTATATAAATAATTATAACAACAAAACATATGGTTTTTTTTATTCTTTCCACTGGGAAGTTAGTCGTGTGGACCTCTCGGGTCGCACACAGACCACTGATAATGTAATATTTGATTTATCATGTCATTTAATTTAAAATTATTATTATGTTTAATGCAAGGTAATTTAAATTAAGTTACTTAACAAAATACTTACCTATAATTAACGAATTGATAATTTGTTTGTAATTATGTACCCATACTAATTACAATTCAATTTGTTGTTTCGCTGTTAAATGTTGAATTATTTATTGAAGTGTTTTTTATGTTAATTTTTCCAGCTTACTCGTCATGGTCCAGATTCTACAATACATATTCGAACAAGATGCGTCCGATATTTGATTTTAAAAAAGCCAACTTGGGACATTACGTTACCAGTTTTGGATTGAAAGATACGCCAACGTCAGTAGCGAGAACTGTTAAAAATCAATTCGTGAAGAAAGAAGCTCCAAGGCTGAATAAAAAACTTGCGAACCACGAAGAGTAAGCAATTTTTGAATAATTTTATAATTAATGAAATATGGGAAAAATATTTTGCATCTTTAGGGGAATACGAATACACGATGATAAGTTTGCAAGTTATAGGCTGGTTAATTCGTTTTATAATATAATTTACCGGTTTTTCAATTCCCCCCTTTTAGTTTAATAAAATTAGTACGTGTTTGCTCTGAAGTAATAAAATAATTTGAACAAGTCGTAAGTTTGCTCAGCATTAATTAATCGTCTGAAAAATTGGACTGTATCTGGAAATTGACTCCAGGCATTGCAATCAAAAGAAAGAAAGAGATTCTGAGGTTTGGATGTATAACTTGAAGGATTTCTCACTCTAGATCTCTTCAATCGTGATTGAGTTGACGTCGAGCTTGAAATTCGATGCTTGTCCGAATTGATACAAAATGTTGCTGAAATGTCTTCTTTTTGAAATTTTGCGAGAAAATGCGAGAGAAAAAAAACGTTTTAGAATTCACGAACAACAATTGGAAACTAACCGCTTGAAACAAAACTTAAAGGGAAGACAAATGCCTTGAGCATGTGAATTAACACGGGGTAACTACTGCAAAAACAAAATAGAAGACGTTGTCTTGAAAGCTAATGAATGCGAGAGAATAAATGGGTACCTCTGCAAATATGTGGACAATGCCAGTGCCATACAGAATTTCACAGATCCAAGAGAGGTAGTGTGAGTACTATTCATCTTCTTCTTCTTCAATGGCTCTACAACTCTTGGTGAGTTTTGGCCGCGTTTACTATTCTCCTTCACTCTTGTCGGTCTTGCGCAGTTATCTCACATTGTTGTACTTCTAGTTTGTGTAGGTCACTTGTTACTGCGTCTTTCCACCTTTTTCTTGGACGGCCAACCGACCTCCTACCTTTCGGCCTTTACCAAAAGGCAGTATTAAGGAGTCTTTCATCGTGTGATCTTAGTACATGTCCTGCCCATCTTATGCGCTTGGCCTTGATGTGGCGTACTATATTCTCGTTTCCATAGAGTGTCCGTAGTTTTTCTTCATTCTCCTGTTATATCATCTCTACAAGGCCCAAAAATAGCCCTCAGGATTTTCCTTTCTAGTACCAACAATCTAGTAGCCTCACGTTTATTTAGGGTCCATGTCTCACTCCCATAAGTTATTGTGGGGTAAAATATAGTTCTGTAGACTTTTACTTTCGCTTTGCTTGAAATTATTTTTGATTTTAACAGCGTCACCAAGGAATAACATGCCCTGTTCCTTACCATGATTCTCGATTCTACGTCCTTTTCATTTTTATTATCGGCTGTTATGACTACTCCTAAATATTTAAATTCTTTCACTACTTTATATTTTAACCAATATGTGGTCTTGGGGTTTTTTGTGACTACCATATACTTGATCTTGTATTCATTGATCCCGAGGCCCACTTTCGTAATATAGGTGAAAACAATTTTATACAATTCCTAGATTTTTTTGCAATTCTGATAATTTGGCAACGCTGTGGCGCATAAAATTGTGTGACTTGTATCGGATTTTGTTTTGCATTAACTATAATTAAAAAATATTTTTATGTAATTTAAAATGAAAAATGTTGGGTGTTGTGTAATAATTAAAAAGTTTCCCCAAAGATCATTACCTCTTTTGTAAAAATTTTCAACTAAAATTTGATAAGAACCGTAAATAATGGACAATCAAACCCAAACAAAGCCCCAAACACAATAACCCGTACGTATTTAAGATATTGTCCCGATGAAAAATAGCCACCGCGTTTGTTATATCGCCAAATAATAGTAACAAGAAAACGGATAATTCATCTGTTTAAAGTATTAAGCCCTTTTGTCAGCCCAGCGTGTGTCTATGCTCGAAAAAGTTGCGCTTTAACTCGATAATTAGACTAGCATCAATCAACGACGGTCGTAGCCGCTTCATGGAAAGCTCGTTCCTTTTTTTCCTATTTTACCTAAACATTGTATCGATCATTAATTACTTGTTACTTTTTCTTGCTGTAAGTATTTTTCGACACGTGTTATTTTAATACAGATCCAAAACTTTATTGTGATCATCGTTTTTTTGTTGTTGTTGTTGTTGGTTGCTTAATGAATTATTGATTCATTCAAATACAAACGAAAAACTATCCCGACAGGAATGTTCTCTTCAAAACTCTCTTTAAGGAAGTTGTGTCGAAATTCATAATAATTAGAATTTGTAAAATTTTAAAGAAATGTTTATCTCAGTTATATACCTCATATCTAAAAGCTTTCATACATGCTCGTCGGTTGTTGGTACTCTTGACCTGGCCTTTCTTCAAAAAATGTTGATCTGATCGAGATATGTTCGCCGTGTCGCCTCTATCGACTTTTCCATTTACACTCGCCTTATAAATCTTTCTTCATCTATCCTTTCTACGTGTTCAAACCATCTAAGCATTCCTTTATCTATCTTTGTAGCCAAATCTTCTTTTACAGCACATCGTTCCCTTATCTCACTATTCTTCACTTTATCCAACCGAGTCACTCCGGCTATACTTCTCAGACTACTCATCTCCGCAGCATTAATCCTATTTTTACGCTTTTTTTGCCAAACCCAACATTCACTACCATACATACGTGTAAGAACCAATACTCCTCTATGCACATCCAGGCGTGCCTTTTTTGACACTTTCTGGCTATTCATAAAGCTATGCAGTTCCCCATTCATTTGTTTTCCTGCCAACACCCTTTGCTCAATGTCACTGTCATACTTACCATCTCTCGTATACTTTGAACCCAAGTGTACAAACATATTTACTTATTCCACTCTTTCTCCCTTAATCAGAACCTTACAGTTTATCATGCATTCATCTCTTTTTTCTACAGATATGAAAATATTTAAGAAGCATAGAAATTTCAATGCAAAACAGGGAGCTGGACGAAATCCAGTCGACCAGAGCAAAATATAATAAATATTTGTGATAAATAATCAAATAATTAACTACACTATTCTAATTTGAATTGTCCTCCAATTCTTCGACATGTGTTTGCGACGTTACTATTACTAATCAGTATGAAACTGTTGGCGACGGTGTGTACGTCCGACTTATCAGGAAAGAGATTACGACGTATGTAAGAGATCAAATAATTTCTCTTTTAAAAATATGTTCATTTTTACCATAACGGCTTTAAAAATAAAATATATATTCTATGAATTAAAAAACAATATTAACTTCTGAAAAATAAACTAAAAATTTGAACTCCAAAAAAAATATTACAAATCTAATGTAATAAAGGTTCAAATAAATAAACCACCTTGTGCTAAACAATAGCTATAACTGTAAAACATGGAATTTTGTGATGGAAAAGCAATATGAAATTGATCTTTTTTTCAAAACGATACGAGTCATCGTTTTCTTTGCATAGGAAACAATCGATCCGTTCTAAGATTTGAGAATTCCTGTGCCTACTCAATACCCACAAAAACTTAATGTTTGGACAGGAATTTGAGGGACATTGAATAAAATAGTCCTAAATTTTATATATCACTTTTTTCTTCTTTTTTTACTGTTTCGAGATCATTTGATCTGTTAATTCCGAGCTTGCCGTCGTAGTATTTGGACAGCCAGCTGTCTCTCCATCTTTTTGGTGGTTTTCCTGTTGGACAAATTCCTGCTGGTTTTTCTTCTAGTGCTATGCGGGGTAATTTATCTTCGGTTATCCTTTTAACATGGTTATACCATTCTCTTCTTCTTTATCTACCTAATCTTACTGTGTCCTGTATGCGATTTTGTTCTCAGCACCTTCATTTTGGCCACACGAAACATGCTTTTGGTTTTCACGGGTAGATAGAGCTTGCCTGCGAGCAAAATATAGGCTTCATTTTATCTAAAACGGATCTTAGAAAAAAATTATTCTCATTTAAAGATCTTTCTAGTCTGTGAAGTTACAAGCCAAGTCTGATAGACGTCACAACAACAACGTGCAAAAGAAAGAAAACGCATAATAAATTCGGTTAGATTTTATTTAGTGTTACAGTTTGTTTCCTAAAGAAATCAATAGGTGGCGCAGTAGAAATTTTTGCAACAATCCACCTGACCGACATTATTTTAAAATTTAACCAGATGTCACTAGTATTATAGTTTTCTATAACATTTAATTTAATTCTTTGATATTAAATCGGATGTCAAGAAAAAACATCATTATCCTCTTTTAAAGTTATTAAGATAAAACTAAATTTAACGTGGATGAAGTCGCGCGCAACAGCTAGTAACCAATAAAGGTATTAAACAAAAGTACATATGTATGCTAACGTTTTCATTTACTTTATTTTACTTTTCAAAAGGGCCCCAAACTATGTGCCCAATGGCATCTGTATGACTTAAGACGGCGGTGACTACCCAACCTTCTTAATAAATGATTGCTTTATTCAAATACAAACAAAAAATTCTCCCTAAAGGAATGTTAACTTTAAAAATGCCCCTAATAGGATAAGTTTTTATTATAGTCATATTTTCCATCACTTAGTTAGGATTTTCAATACCATAATTACGAATATTTATCCAAGTAGGATATTGTAATAACAGAATATAAGACAATGATTAATATGGATCGAATTATTCATGTTATCATAAAATGTTATTGACACCTTTGTAATGAGATTGGCTATTCAAAAATGGTAAATAAGAAACTCGGTACATTGTGTACAGTATGCAGAATTTTTTATTCGAAACAGTAGCCGGTGCCCATAATGGTAACAATTCCTGCAACTAGTAGCGGCTCATTAAGGTTTTGATCTAGTTAAATGGAGGTACTTTTTTCTCTCGTTGACTTCTACTTCTGATCGTTCGTGTAATACGAGAAAGAATAATTAATGAATCTGTATGATTAATTGTTAGTTTCGTTCCGTATAAAAAATGCGGCTGCTTCATTAGATTTATTACTTTTTTTCATTTTTATACTTTATTACGTTCATATCCAATTTATATTCTCTGAAAACAATGAATTTTATTATAAATTACCTTATACCGGCATTTTCGTTCAACGCATGCATATACGCGCAAGCCTTCATAATCGGCAGATGCTTTTTCATTTTTTTATTTTACTTTTAGTCGAATTTCTACTTTCACGTTAATGATTAAATTATTTAATCTTAAACCAGTGTTGATTAAAAAAAATTAATTGAAGATAGCCACTCTAGAACCTAAAAAACTAAATTTAACTATAATTGAATTTCTGTATTATTAAAAATGAGGAAAACGTCAAGTAAATTTTTTTTTAAAATCGAATAAAATTGAAGTACTTAAACTGCACACATCCGCATTGTCTAGGGATATTTTAGTTATTGGCTTAAATTTTTTTTTAAAAAGGTCAATTACACCGGTCAACACGAGTTTTGGGTCTGGGTGTAGTGTCATTGAGACAATTACCTTTGACCTGATGTTATTTTAAATATAAGTTTTACCGACCGTTGGTATAAACAATGTTTGTTTTATTGCTAACGCGTTATTTGTTATATGTCATGCTTAACCATGTCAATCAGCAAACAGGATTATGGAACTTTGTGAAACCATGATGGAAAAGCAAAATAAAATTGATCTTCTTTACAAAACAGATTAGTTATCGACAAGTCATCGTTTTCTTTGCATAGGAAACACAATCCATCCGTTCTAAGATATTGAGTATTCCTGTGCCTACTCAATACCCAGAACAGGAATTTTAGAAGACTATTTATAGATCACTACTTTATTGATAGTAACCCAAACGCTGTCAAATATCTACAAGTTCTGCCAGGCCAAATTATTCCGACAGCTCAACTACTATTGGACTATTTTCTCTTAATTTTGGGGACATTGAATAAAATAGTCCTAAACTTTATATCACTTGCGTAGTTCACGCACTAGTTCTATCTCTCTTACTCTCATGCAAAGGATCCCTGAAGAAATTTATAAATCCTGGCGAAACTAATCAGGGTAATCGGATATTTTTATCGAATTATTGCATTGTCGACGTTCTTTGACAAGCTTGCGAAGTTTAAATTAAATCTGATCGCTTAAAGTAGGGCAAAATCGAGGCCAAAAAATCAGTTACAAACATACAGGTGAAACTAATACAAGCGTGTTAAAAAAGGTGTGCGTAAAAACTATTAAATATTGAACGTATTTAACGAAAAAAATACTTTTATTTTCAATAAACATGACGTCACAAATATAATTTGTATATATAATCTTGAACGTTTGAAGTAAGAGTGCGTGGTGGTTGAATGGTACAGCTATATGTTTAGCACGTCAGTGTATTCAGCTTCAAATCCCCGAGTATCCAACTTATTTAAAAATATTAAAATATCGTTACGCTTGGAAATGCGACAACGCGCTCAAAAAGTTTACATCGTGCCCAACGATACCTAGAATAAACGCATCAATGCCTGAGGTCACTATCCGCCATCGCACTATCAGGAAAATCCTACGAAATCTTGACTCTAATAAGGCAGTAGGACCAGATGGAATTCCGACAATTGTCCTGAAGACCTGTGCTCAAGAGCTCACCCCAGTTCTCTGTAGACTCTTCAAGTTATCATACAGCAAAGGAGTATTTCCGTCCATGTGGAAAAACGCTAAAGTCCAACCGATTCCGAAAAAAGGAAAGAAGACTATTCCTGCAAATTATCGCCCTATTGCATTGCTCTCAGTCATATCCAAAGTTATGGAAAAAGCGATTAACACAGAACTTATCAAATATCTGGAGAAATTTGAGATAATCCATGACAGACAATATGGATTTCGACAACTTCGGTCTACTGGAGATTTGCTGGCTTATGTCACTCAGCTCTGGACAAACACTATTGAAAAGTTTGGTGAATCCCGTGCAATAGCCTTGTATATATCTAAAGCCTTTGACCGCGTTTGGCACCAGGCATTGATAAGTAAATTATCTGCCTACGGTCTCCCAACCAAACTGCGCCAATGGCTCTTGAGCTTCATGCAAGATCGCTCCTTACATGTGGCAGTTGACGGTATTTCTTCTGATGCGTTTAAAACTAATGCCGGGGTCCCCCAGGGTTCCATCCTGTCCCCCACCTTATTTCTTTTACACATCAACGACCTCTTGAAAACCACCACGAACCCCATTTACAGTTTCGCAGACGATTGCACACTTGTCTCAACTTTCACATCCTATCGATCACTTTCGGTGAATGATACAAATAGACTCGGGCAGGAACAGGTTGATTCCATCAATAGAGATCTTAAAGCAATCGTCGAATGGGGAACCAACAATCTTGTTCAGTTCAACGCCCAAAAAACACAAAGTGCCACGTTTTCCAAGAAAGTGAATTCCTCAAATCATCCCATCACAATGTCCGGAAATACCCTTGAACCAAGTCCCTCCATCTCGATTTTGGGAGTCACGGTGTCCAATAACATGTCTTGGCATGACCATGTTGCTAACATCGCAAAGTCGGCAACCCAGATGCTAGGTTTTCTGTGGAAAGCCAGAAAGTTTTTTACTCCTGATCAACTGTTGACGACGTACAGCTCAAATCCGACCTCTACTGGAGTATTGCTCGCACATTTGGGGTTCAGCACCAAGACATTCTCTTCGTCTTCTAGATTCCATTCAGAAAAGAGCCATTCGCTTGATAAACAACTCAACTCTCACAGATACCCTTCACCATCTAGAACATAGAAGAAGAGTTGCAGACCAGTCATTGCTCTACAGATATTTCCATGGCAGATGCTCCAGAGAAATAAAAACTCTTGTACCACCATTGGCCACATTCGGCCGAAGAACTCGGCACGCTGATCAGTCTCACCCATTTACTCTTAAGATTGACACCACAAGGACCAATCTTCATCAAGAATCCTTCTTTTACAGGGCTGCTACGGAATGGAATAAGCTTCCAAAATCAGTTTTTCCAGAGAACTATGACCTGCAACTTTTTAAAAAGCGTGTCCACAATCATTTCCTTTCTATAATCTCTTCCCCTTCTAATAGTCGCAGTGCGGGCCGTCCGCGGCCCACACGATAGGTCTACCCTTTTTGCGACTATTTTCACTTCAATAATTAAACCAGAAGTTTTGAAAAAAGTTTTAAAAAATCACTAGACATTGCCGTTGTGTGAATGTTATTTATAAAGATAAAGATAATTTTATTATGTTTTTACTTTTCTTTAGTGTTGGACCACCACCAAAGCAACCGAAAAAGAAGAAAATAAAATCAGTAAGTCTTACAACGTCAGAGTTTTCAAGTGGTTTGGAACCTGTAAAGAAGAAAAAAAAGAAAAATTTCGATGATGATTAACTTACTAATGCAATATTTATAGGTGGTAAAACTTTTAAATTAATTTTTTTTTTTAAATTTAAAGAGAGAATAAGAGATTAATTCTCCATTTTTAAATATGTTAAAATAATTTTAATTTAAAAATAAGAACAATATTTACATAAACTATTTTTATTGTTTTGAAATAAATTTTAATAAAGTGTTTATTTCTTAGTTGGGAGTTTTATTTATTTTTACTGTTTTGTATACAAAAAAAAACTGCAAACGAATTCATTTTGATAATGAATACGCTTGTTTTGTTACCTTAGTTATAGGTTACCTTATTTTGCATAAAAGGATAGGCTTTCGTCCTAAACGAAAAAGCGAACAATTCTTGGCTAGAAGTCAGAAGGTCTACTGCGCTTTTAAACACTTGGAAAAGGCCTATGACAGAAAGGTGAGGAGTGAATTGTGGTCGACATTGTCTGTGTATGGGTAGTTTAATACGAGCACTGAAATCACTTTACGAGGATTTCACTGCTTGTGTCAGGATAAACGGAGCTTACACTGACATTGAAAAAGGTGTTAGACAGGGATGTGTGGCTTCGCGATGGCGGTTTAACTTATACATGGACGATTATTTAAAAGATTTTAAAGAGAGTGCATATGAATTGAAAATGAATGATTTGATCGTCAAATGCCTTCTTTACGCAGATGATCAAGTCATATTAGCGTCATCTAAAGAGGAGTTGCAGGCGATGGTTAATGTTATGCATGATGTCCTGAAAATCAAAGGAATAAAAATAAATGCAAGCAAATTAATGGTTTTTGAAAGAGAAGAAAGCATGACAAACTGTGAAGTTCTGATTAAGGGAGAAAGAGTGGAACAAGTAATTGCGTTTTTATACTCCTACACTTATGTATGGTAGTGAATGTTGGGTTTGGCAGAAGAAGCATGAAAATAGAATTAATGCTGCGGAGATGAGTAGTCTGAAAAGGATAGCCGGAGTGACTCGGTTGGATAAAGTGTAGAATAGTGAGATAAGGGAACGCAGGGTGTAAAAGAAGATGTGGTTACAAAGATAAATAAAGAAATGCTTAGATGGTTTGGACACGTAGAAAGGATGGATAAAGGAAGATTGAAATAAATTTATAAGGTGAGTGTGAATGGACAAGTTGGTAGAGGTCAACCTCGGCGAACATATCTCGATCAGATCAAAATTGTTTTGAAGAAAGGCCAGGTCAAGAGTACCAACTACCGACCATCATGTATGAGAGCACTGATGAAAGTAGAGGAAGCAAAAGATGTTTGTAAGAATCTTAACAAGTGGAAGGAAGTGGTTTCCGTCTACGGAAAAAAGGCGTGACTATTTGTATGTATGTATGAAAAACCTTTTAAACTTTTGTTTCCTCTAAAATCAACTAAAAATAGGAAAGGAAGTAATAGAAAAAAACTTTTCTGTGTCTTAAAGATTTATTGAAAGAAAAAAATGTAAATAAAAAATTTGATTTTGTTTATAAAACTAATGTGTTTTGTTTTGAATTTTAATTTTAGGAGGAAAGAAAAATTAAGCCAAAGAAAATATTGAATATCATGATAAATAAAAATAAATATTCCAGATAATAAAAAGAAGTATATTAACAGTTGATAAATATTCGTATTACAAATATTGTAAAAGTAAATCAAATAATCAAACATTGTTGAAAACTTGATGAGTGAACAAAATGTTCTGTAAATAATAAAAGTAATACATCGATCTAACGATGTATACTTGTAGTCAGAAATAATTTTTCCTGTTTTACGAATTCGGAACCGCAGAATTTAGCTGACGGTAGGACCAGGACCGAGCTTTAATTGGATGTAACGAACAGCTCAAAATATTCTTTGCCGATAATAGCAAACAATTCGGCACAAAACCGTTTTGTTTTCATTACCGGCATGTTATATTATAATCCGCAGATCGGGCACTCCGGGGACTCTTCATGTTTGAACCTGTGTAAGTATGCCCGGAAACATCTGTGTCCTGAGAGCATTTGCGTTAGTTGACATCGCTTGTATCCGGTTTAGCCAATTGTGGAAAAAGTCGGTATGTCCACCTGCCCATCGTTGCGGCATCCCACAGCACTTGCCATCAGCGAATACTATTTTGCCTTCAGTTCTAAGTTTTTTAGGGCACAAATTAGTCGTTTTTTGCGCCAGTAGAGAGTTTTGCGTTCCTCCGCAAGCACTTCAATTGGCAGCATCCCCGATATGACGCACACCGCATACTTAGACACCGTGCGGAAAGCACTGATGACTTTCAATACACTACTCCGATATATTGGAACGATCCGTCTACGTGACTCCTGCATCTTGAGTATGTCAGCTCAGACAGAAATTCAATATGTTAATACAGATAATATCACTGACGTCAGTAGTGCTTTTCTCTTTTGTTTCGGACCTACTACGTTGGGCGTAAGCCTTAATAGGGTCGCTCCTATCACCAACGCTTTGATACCAACATGCTCCGCTTGCTGTTTGAAGTTGAGGCGGGCATTGATCATCACTCCCAAGTACCGAAAAAATGGTTGAGATGTGATTCCATGGCTTCCCACCCTCAGCGTGATACTTTCTAGTTGTTTTCTGCTGGTAATAAGCACTACTTCGGTCTTGTGCTCTGCCAATTTCGGGTTGACTGATTTCATCCAGTGACTGATTCTATCGTAGGTAGCGTCAAAAGCATATTTGTGTGTGTGTGTGTTGCAGTGTCCATGCGTAATTAATTGATAAGATATTATTTAAGCAGGCCCCGAAGAAAATAAGATGAAATCACTTTGAAAACAACGAAAAAAACTTCAAAAACTTAATAACGGTAAAGTTTAGAAAATTAGCTCTTTTTAAATACGCAAAATTTTCTAGAAAAAACAGTGATGACGTTACTACTCAATCCCGTTAAAGAAAGTCTTTTTAAATTTTTTCTATCGTCTTTCCTTTTCTTATTATAGAACTGACCCTTACACAAAAATCGTTAGAATCTTCTCGATTTATAGCAATTACATTAATTGGGAAAACGAATACATTAGTTGTTATAATATAACGTATAATGTATTGTTCCGAAAGGTCGATATCATTTTTTTTATAAAAAACAGGTGTTTTTAATTGCTACGAAAATTTTTTGTTTGAATTTAGATAATTAGTAACGATGACCCTCCGAATCTTGGAAGCAAACACTTTAATGTATTTTATTAAACCGTAACTAATTTTAAAACAAAAGACCATTAATTTTATTGAAGCAAGCCTGCCCGAGTAGGTATAATCTATTTTCTTATGATATTTTCGTAACGTGAGAAAAAAGAAATTGACTTTGATTAAAGGAGCACCAAAAAGTGGTAGGAGTAGACAGAAATGTTATGAATGAATTTGATTTTAACTATAGGCGACCAGCAGGGTGCTTTATTTCTAATAGAGCGTGTCTCATTTAACTACTTGTGATACTAAAATTCGTTTTAAACTTTAACCGTAATTTTTTTAATTGTAGTCATAAGCGGCACGTTTGGGTAAGGTATTTTTTAAAAACAATATGATGCTTCTATCTGAAATCGTAAAAAATACCATATGCAAAGAACAGTTCTTAGAAAAATCGTTGCATGTGTCCATACGTTTCCATAGACTTTAAGTTGTCTTGTTAATTTTATGTTTTTAATAATAAGCATTTTTGAGAAGGTGATTAACTAGATCGACATAAATTGCGAAAGACAGACGACAGTTAATATAACGCAAACCCCTGAAGTATCGGCCAGCTTTGGTGAAAAGCGTTTGGCGGAAATTTTCGTGTCAAAAATGCGAAGTGAAACGACCTAACCTTAAATTTATGCAGAGATTTATGATATTGTTTTGGAACTCTGCTCTTGTTTATGTATGCTTCTTCATGTAAAATATACTGTGCTCATATCCTACATAGTTAATTTCTAAAAACTACGTGTGTAGTGATTTTTTAATCATCAAACATGAAAACCCAGCTAAATATCAATGCCAAAAAAACATATTATTTTCCCCTTACTTTCCAAAAATATGTCATTAGACATTACAGAAGGGCATAACGAAGAAATTAAAAACTTATACGTGACGAAGGAGGAAGAAATTAAAACTTTTAAACATCCCTAAATGATGACAGGATTACAAAAAGTAATGGAATCATTTTTGCCATGTATGTTTGTTCTAAAAATTAAGCTGTATTATTATCTTCCCAGTGGAAGTTATAGTAATGGGTCTGATTTTGCGAATCCCGAATTTTGACATATCTCTACATTTCAAGGTGTCCAGAGTAAAATACAATGGTTTTTTAGTGGACGTCTGTGTATGTTCGTATGTGCGTTCGAAATTATTTTTCGTCTCGATTATCTCGCGAACAAAAAATGGGACCAATTACATTCGACGCATAATTACGCAACTTAAAACTGATTAGATTTTCAGCAAAATCGGTCGAACTGTTTTTTATGGAGAATCAAAAAACTGAAAAAAAATGGTAAACTTTCGGAATTATTTTTCGTCTCGATTATCTCGAGTAAAAAAAATTATATCGTCGTGGGACCAAATGCATTCGACGCATAATAACGCAACTTGGGACTGATTAGATTTTCAGCAAAATCAGTTAAGCTGTTTTTTATGGAGAATCAAAAAACTGAAAAAAATGGTAAACTTTCGGAATTATTTTTCGTCTCGATTATCTCGAGAACAAACAATGATATCAACGTGGGACCAATTGCATTCGACGCATAATTACGCAACTTAGGACTGATTAGATTTTCAGCAAAATCGATTAAGATGTTTTTTATGGAGAATAAAAAAACTGAAAAAAATGGTAAACTACCTGAATTTTGCAATTTATAAATTAAACTATTTTTAATACAAAAAACAAAAATAGGATTTGAAGAATTTTAAACTTGTGTCAGTATTGAGAGAATAGCATTGAAGACGCTATAACAGTGAAAAATTATTGTTAGTAATAATCAAGCATTGTTTATAACAATTGAATATTTTTACTAACAAATGATTATTGAAAGAATTAAAAATAAAAATTTCAATTAGTGTTAAGTACCTACTAAAACAGTCATGAAAGAGCCCTATGTTTAATGGCTAGTTTCTACCAGGAAGCCAAATTTTCGGAAGAATAAAATAAGAACTTACAGCTTTAGAACTTGCGAAGGCTACAATACAATACGTTTATTCGAACTAGCCAAGTCAGACCTTAGGCTTCAATATAAATTATTAAATATAAGTTATTAGAAGAAATGATATTTAAAGTTGTTATAAAATATTTTATGTTGTTATAAATAAATTTCAGGACTGACCATTGAACTTGGCACCCATTTGAATCTAACTTATTTTGTCGTTGAAGTCAACAAATAAGGCATATATCATAATATAATTTCACATTTATATTTTTAATGGGATACTAAAATACCCTGATGTGTCGTCAGTCATGTGATTGTTTGTTGAATGTTGTTTGAATGTTTGTTGATCACAATACTCTTATAAAGGATTAATTTTGCATCAAAACAAAGTTAAAGCTGTACCGCAGTAAAAAGGTATTTTTTTTTTAAATTATACGATACGCCGTATTACTGTGACACTGGGGAATTTAAGCGCACTGCAAATTAAAGTTAATTTAAATTTTTTTCCAGCTCAATGAAAAATGATTACTTTTTGAAGTCGATTCTTTGATATTTAAAAAGCTATCAGCGGTTAAAGAGCACGATGTACATTAAACAAGGCAGTTTTTTTTGTTAGATTGTTTGGATTCATTACGATGATTTTTGATTAGTTTGCAAGAAATATTTAATGTAACACAAAAAACAAATACATCATTTTACAATTATAATTGTACTTAACACTAGAATTTTACCTTAAGGATGTTCAATGGTAGGTACTAGTATTACCTATGCTTTAACATAGACCATCAGCAGGGTTACAAACATTAATTTAAATATCAGTGGTCTGGGTGCGACCCGAGAGGTCCACATGACCATATGTTTTGTTGTTATAATTATTATTATTAAAATTATTATAAAAAACGATTTCAAATTGTTTATAACAAATTATAATTGTCATTAAAAATATTCTGTTTATGTCAATCGTATTCTTTTAAACTTTTTCTTACCATTTCATAAGCGGGTTCTATTTACAATTTTTTATAACAATTGTAATTTTTTTTTAAATATTATGATCCATAATCATTTGTTATAAACAATAATTTTTCACTGTTATAATGTCTTCAATGCTATTCTCTCAATACTGACACAAGTTTAAAATTCTCCAATTCCTATTTTTGTTTTCTAAAACTATCTCTTTTTATGAAACATTGTCATCATATTTTTCATACAAATATTCCTAACGTGCAATAATCATATTATTTAAAAGATCTTAAAATTCTGTATTAAAAATAGTATAATTTATAAATTGCAAAATTCAGGAAGGTTAGCATTTTTTTAGTTTTTTTATTCTCCATAAAAAACAGCTTGACCGATTTTGCTAAAAATCTAATCGCGTAATTATGCGTCGAATGCAATTAGTCCCACGTCGATATCATTTTTTGTTCTAGAGATAATCGTAACGAAAAATAATTCCGAAAGTTTACCATTTTTTTTAGTTTTTTTAATTCTCCATAAAAAACAGCTCAAACGATTTTGCTGAAAAATTAATCAGTACTAGGTTGCCTAATTATGCGTCGAATGCAATTGGTCCCACGTCGTTATCATTTTTTGTTCTCGAGATAATCGTAACGAAAAATAATTCCAAAAGTTTACCATTTTTTTTAGTTTTTTTAATTTTCCTTAAAAAACAGCTTAAACGATTTTGCTGAAAATTTAATCAGTACTAGGTTGCGTAATTATGCGTCGAATGCAAATGGTCCCACGTCGATATCATTTTTTGTTCTCGAGATAATCGAGACGAAAGATAATTCCGAAAGTTTACCATTTTTTTCAGTTTTTTTATTCTCCATAAAAAATAGCTTGACCGATTTTGCTGAAAATCTAATTAATTTTAAATTGCGTGATTATGCGTCGAATGCAATTGGTCCTACATCGATATCATTTTTTATTCTCAAAATAATTTCGAACGCACATACGATCATACGAACATACGCACATACGTACATACACACAGACGTCCACTTATAAACTATTGTATTCGACTCTGGAGATATGTCAAAATTTGGGATTCGCAAAATCGGACCCATTATAACTTCCACTGGGAAATTAAAAAAAAAATGTTTTTAAAACGTTTTTAAATACCTAATCACTTACTTACTTAACGTGGCCAAACAACACTTTAAGCGTTTTAGCCTATTTGACCACCGCCCTCCATCTCGTCCTATCTCTTGCTACTTTTTGCTTATATCGTACATCCATCATATTGGCGTCTCTCTCTACATTATCTTTCCACCTTTGTCTAGGTCGTCCTGGTGGTCTTCTTGCATTTAGTCAGATGATGATGATGAAATTACATCAAATAAGTCATTTGCATCAATATCTTTACGTGCTTCATCTTTTAAATGAAATGATAAATTTTCACACGAGTTTCTTAATTCTTCTTCATTCATGCTGAACATTTGATAAATAAATCCAAAAATGTTATTGAATTGCTCCAACCTGAGAAAGAAGACCGCGAGGCAACAAAATCTGCTATACTTGCCAAGTACACAAATATTGGTGTATTTGCCAAATACAGAAGTAGTGGGAGCGCCATACTGGTCAAATTGAGTTCGAAACTTATGTACTTGCCAAGTACGCAAATATTTGAAGCTTGTGTAGGTTGAAATTTTTGTATGTGTATGCTTCCGATTTCTCTAACTGATCTAGCAAATATGGAGAAGCTGAGCCTGGCGTAAGAATGAAATAAAATGTGATCCTTTATGAAGGATTATATTCCAAGATCGAACATGAATAGTTAATAATGGGGGAGCGTAATTACGCGGTGGCCGTCATCAATCAGCCGCTTGTCACCCAATCATAACTCGGCGGAACTTGTTAATGGCGGCCAAACTGCCCCAGGTCGACCATTAAACACCATTGCCATTGGAATATTACACGAATAAGTGTGAAATGCAATTTACCACAAGTAATTTATAAGTAATTCATTATTTTTTTCCTTCCAGTTATGCCTTGCTTTTGGAGCGAGGAAGTGAAAAATGATTGAGTTTAGATCCGATGCAAGATTATTGTTACATTGTTTAAAAATGCTATTACGATGCTTGTTAAACTGCTTCTTCCGTTATTATAAGTAAATTCCAACCAATATATCGTTATTTCTAAATTGAATTAAGAAATTGTTAGAATGTTCTACAAAAATTAGAGTTAAAATATTGTAGTAAATACAGGGTTTTTTCAAAGTAATTTAAAATATTGTTGTGGGCGATTCATCATTCAATTATTAAGACTAAATGTTCCTATAAATATTTGTGATAAGTTGTGTCGTTATTGATATACAGGATTATCACATAAAAGTGGTAATTTTTGAAACATGTTAAAATGAGCACCTTTCGCTAAAATGCAAACAAATTGTAACGATTTTGCGATAGGCCACTATACGTAAGCAAGCTGGGCGGTATAGTGACGTCACAGACAATGACAAGGATGTTCCAGTACCTTCTCGACCAATCTCGAATTTTCGATAGAACAGTTTGGATACGGATAGAAGCTTCTCTTTTTTTCTCGATTCAGCGTTATATATAAATTGTCCTTAGTCAGTTTTCTAAAGTTAATGATTGTGTTCATTGCAGATCATTTCAACAATTTTTGGATCACATTAAACCGCAAAGAAAAGAAAGTGTATTAAAATAAGATAGCAGAATACCGTCTTTAAAAAAAACGCCCAAAGTTTTAAGAAAAAGAACAAAGGATGTTGTGCATTTTTTACTTACTTTTTTATTGAGCAACTTTTTATTGCATAATTTTAGCGTTAAAAAATTATTGCGTATCTTTTTCATTGTTTTCTTTATGGATAATTCTAAAAAAAAATTTAAAAATTCATCGCTTTTTATATCCAGAAGCGTTTTTACAAATTTTCATTTTCATTTATAGCACTTATGACATGTGTCACACGATACCTCATCTAAGAGACATTTTAATTATTTATACAACCTTGTTAATGGCTTTAAAAAATTTAATTTCCTACACTGACAAAAAAACGCTGTTTACCTACTAAAAAAAGGTTTTATTTTCATGCTTTATCTGTATACCTAATATCAACGAAGATAGTGTCAAATGGACGCGTAGGACTTGAGCAAATATTTTAAATACATTTTATTTTTATTGTTAATTTCTACTTAAAATATTAAAAAATTTAACTGGTAATATAATTTAATATAAAATGTATATATTTAAAAAACATTTGCTTTTTTGTCTAACAATTAAAATAAAAAAGAGAGCAACAGCATGCGGTGTTCCCAAGCGGTCACCCATCCAAGTACTATCCGCACCCGACACTGCTTGACATCGGTGATCGGACGAGAACCGGTATATTCAGTGTGGTGTGGCCGTTGCAGATCAAACAAGTGATGTTTTAGGATTTTATAAAAAAAATTTGCTATTTTGTTTATTATTCAAAAAAAAAAGAGAGCAACAGCATGCGGTGTTCCCAAGCGGTCACCCATCCAAGTACTATCCGCACCCGACACTGCTTGACTTCGGTGATCGGACGAGAACCGGTATATTCAGTGTGGTGTGGCCGTTGCACATTGAGTAAATGATGTTTTAGGATTTTATAAAAAAATATTAGTTTTTTTTGTTTAATTATTAAAGTAAAAAAGAGAGCAACAAGCACATTAATTCATAATTGTTTTAGAAAATTATTTAAATAAATTTGCAATTTGCATTTGTCAAATTATCATTTAAAAAAGGTTATGCTTAAAAACTATCTTCATGGAAAGTATGAAGTTTAATGGTTAGCGCGTATAATCGAAATATTACAATCGATTGATTTTATGAATACAATAAAGAGTGCTGTCAGCTGTTATTTAAAATATTTGTTGTTAGCTTACCGGTGTTTCTCTGGTTTTATAAGTTATTAATTAATATTATTTGCTTTATAAATTACAAAACAATCAGTCTTTATTAAGACTAATTTAATTTTGATCGTATAACAGGAAGGTATGTATGCATCACTTAGTTATTGTTAATTGGTAATCTTCTTAGTGCAAATGTAATATTGTGTTAAAATCATGGATAGTAGTCATTAATCTTTTACAATAAGCCACTTAGGCACAGTTTCGAACACATTTAATAACATTAAAAGTTGGTATAAAGGCAGTACAAACCTTTTCATAAGTAATGGTAATCATATTTACAATCACCTTCCAAATGATAAAATAAACCCTTTTAAATATTAATTTATTTAACTTTCCTAATAGTACATCAATACAATTAACCTATAGTCCGTACACAATTTGTTGATAGCTCAATGCAAGTTTGACCCTCATTAGAGAACTGAAATACAGAGAGGACAGGTAGTATGATATAATAACATAAACCAACCTAAAACTGGCAGTTTAAGATGTTTTCGACTAACCCACCTTGTATCTGAATAAATACAATACAGCTATAAAACTTTTAATCCGATTATGTAGGTATTTTGAGTGGAAATGACTGACCAGTGTCGTAGAGTATATGATTAAAACATTACGTTACTTTAAATAAATAAATATATTAATATTCTTAAACTGTAGGTACTGTAAATTGTATTTTTATTTTAATAAAATTTCTTTATTTTATTTAAAAATAAAAAGTTACTTGCAATTTGTAAAAGATACATTTATTTAATTAATACCTATTTTTAAATGATATAAACTACGATTACTTACAAAACTATTCAAATTCAAAATAAACAGGATCATCTTCGGAATCCGAGTCGTCTTGCAGGTTAATAATTAGCGGTTGTGTCTCTACAGTCGCATCAATTATATTGTCAAGATCCCACATTTTTTGTTCTTCTTCTATTACATGTCTTACTGCATCTCGCCAATTTTGTTCTGTCATATGTTGTAAAGACTCATATAACAATTCACGTACAGCTTGTATTTTATATGACGTATTTTTTCTAGCCACATAGCTTTTCATTTGTGCCCAAATGAGTTCAATTGGATTTAATTCGCAGTGGTAGGGTGGAAGTCTAAGGACTGTGATGTTTCGTCTTTCCGCCATTTTGTCAACTACGTATTTCTTGAACTTAGATTTGTGTTGCCGGGCAATTTTTAAAAGTTCTGCTTTAACCATTCCATCTTTGTAAGGCAGGGACTTATTCCGCAGCCATTCAATGATATCCTGTTTCTTCCACGCAGTCGTTGGAAGTCTTTCTACTAGTCGTGAATGATAATGTGCATTATCTAATACTATAATTGAGTTTGGTGGTATATGTTCAATCATCTGCTCAAAATACTCTTCGAAAACATCAGCTGTCATCTCCTCGTGATAGTCTTTTGTGCTTTTGGATTGAAATTCCAACAAACCATGCTTAGCAAATCCTTTTTCACTGCCAATGTGAGAAACTATTAATCTACTGCCTTTACCAGTAGACCAACCTTCCATAAAGGCTTGCCTGAAGCTTGATATATTTTTATCTGACCAAATTTTTGTGAGAGTATGACCTGCGTTTACCCACGTTTCGTCCTGATAGTAAATTGGCTTTCCTTCAGCCCGAAATTTTCGTATAGATCTTAGATACTTTCTTCTCCAACATATTATCTCTTCCCGGTCAATCAAAAGTGATTTTCGGTCTGATTTCTCCCACCGGAAATTTAATTCTTTTAAAACTTGCCACAATTTGGTTCGTCCGACATGAGGCAAATCCGGGTCGTCTCTAACTTCTTGTAAAATTTTGTTTAAGTTGGGTATTTCTTTTTTGTAAAAAAATTCGTGAATTTTCCTTCGAATACCATTTTTGGCAAATTCATCAATTTCAATAGGTTTTCTCCCCCTCTTTAAGTATTCGTTTGTATTTGGGTTAGCTATACCTTGTTTTTTTCTTTCTGATAGGAACCTATATATTGTTGACTCCCCTACGCCCGTCATGTGGGCACAACTCTTGATTATGTTCTGAACAGTGTTTGTGGGATTCTGAGAAAGCAGAGCATCTTGAACGTTCAAAACAATAGTCTTCTCTCATGGTGAATAGACAGACTTACTGACTGTACGCAACAGTACCGGTGTAAAACTTGATGATGTTGATGATGATGACGAAGCCATCGCAAGCAATCAAACAAAACAAGCAGGAACGAAAGGTACGTATGTGTTTGTAGGAATATGAAAAAAAGTTACTCACGCACTGCACAAAATTCGCAAAATAAATATTAGAGACGTTAATTACTGCCGTAGACGCCGAAACACCAACGAGCCGTAAATTAAATGCGATCAAAAACGTACTAAACCTAATGAGGGTCAAACTTGCAGTGAGCTATCAACAAATTGTGTACGGACATGAATAAACACCTCAGGAACCTCCGCCTATGATTTTACGACTATTACGGCCGTTTTATGACTTGGACGCACATTTTGTGCTATCGACAAATTATGAACGGACTATAGATCTAATTTTCCTTGATCACAAAATTATTGGAATTTTAAAAACAATACTAACCTTACCAATTGGGTTGACAGTTGACACTTAATGTTATCGATAGTCGGTTTTCGATATGAAATGAAATATATCGATACCAAAAATACCTACAACAGCGACATGATCACACCCACCAGGGCTTTTGTTTGCTTCTGATAACTGTACATTAAATATTTTTTCTTGGACTGAACTCCCACATAAATTGCAGTATCAATAACCAACACAACTGTATTGAATCGATGCTATTCAAAACCAATTGTCATGAAAAGACACACATACACACACGATTTGTTTACAAATCTATCTGCATTGTTAAAGTTTAAAATTTCGCCACCAGAGAGCGTATGGCTTGGCTTGAATTAAAAATAACGTTTTTTTTTTTAAATTCCATAATGAAGTTCGTTGATTATTACAAGTAACACAAATAGTAGCTTGATTGCCGACCGTACGGAAAATCCACCTGTAGCGAAATAACACGCCATCTGTAATTTTCTCATTAGACATAATTACGTATTCTAAATAGTTTAAAAATTCGACAACGATAAATCAATCCACGTGTAATTCCACATCTAAAATAATTAAAGTATAATGAAGTTTTACATGCGGTCGGGACAGAGAGAAGAAGCAGAAGATTATCGAGTGAATCCTGCTGCGTTCAGATATCCCTTCTTTTACTACCGCACTTTTGAGAGGCGGGCGGCGTTGTGTGTCGACATTAATTAATTGTGGCGGTCAATTTTGACTTGATGGGAGCCTAATAGCTCGGCTGCCGTACATTCGGAACCTTAACCTTACGTCAGTGGCGTGCTGCGAGGATGGGCGGCGTCTTATCATTGTCCAATACGGAATATTTTTAGATGAAATTGCATCCATGACGTAGATGTGACGTAGATGTGTGTAATACCACCTATAGCTCATATAATATAAATGTGCATGGACGTCATATAGCGAGTATGAGGTCACATTTGAACAACGTTGCCAGACTTTGACAGTAGTACGGACATTAAGGAAATAATAAGGTTATGTTGTTGATCATTTAATAAACATACTTTATCATTAATTAGTCTAGGACATTGCAATAAAACCTAAACAAAAGGTTTTCAATAAAAACTATTCAAGTTAGTTTATTAATGCTTTATTTAATTCGAATCAACATAGAGTTAATTAGAGACAGTAACAATGCAACAAGAAAGCTTGTAACTACATTAATGTATGTAACATTACTTACTTGTTTGATACATGTTGTGAATAGTATTTCTAATAGCACTTATATCTAATGTTGTGGTATTCGTAACTTTCTTTACACAAGAACGCTTCTTTGTAGGCGACTCTAACGGTTCATTGTTCTTCGGAGTTTGTGAAATTCCACAAACGGTCCTCATACTTAAATAAAGAGCTTCAGCTACTCGCTAAAAGAAAAAAGATTGGACTGAACGTTATTGAAAATGTTTCATATTTGAACTAACCTCTCGTACAGCCGTTAGAGGTAGTAATGGTCCATTATTATCACGTTATCGCTTAAAATAGTCAATTAATGATGCAACGAGTTCTTTGCAGTGACTATATTTAATTTTTTTGGCATATTTGCACACAGTTTTTAAATAATAAAAGCAAAATTTAACAAAGTTGAAATTAAATTATAAACATAACCAATTTGACAACGTCTTAAAAATGTATATAAAATTGCCAACTTATGAATGAACTGTCAACTACCAGCTGGCGCTAATAGATCTTTAATCGGAAAAACCGTTTTTATAATACATAATAAAACTTGAACTGTGTGTAATATTTATTGAAATATTTATGTATAATATCTGCAATTTTATATACCGTCTAAAATAATATAGAAATTGTAATATTTAACAAGATATTGACTTAATTAATGCAATAAAATATTACGAACAGACTGACCCGATATGTTCGAGATTATATAAAACGAACGGTGATTTTTATTATTGTTGGTATTAAGTTTTGAAACGAACAGAGCATTGTTGACGTGCACGCACATTTGTATTGTATGAACTTTATTGAAATAGTCTGTTTGGCCAAACTTCAATGACGTGCACACATTTTTGTAGAATATAATTATTTAAGGTACTAGTATGCATGCATCATAAACCATCCATAATATACGCAAAAGCGTGCGTAATCGGGTTTTTATCGCACGACGGTGCCATGTATAAAGGTTGCTAGGTAATGCTCCAATAAAAAAGATTTAATTTAAATTTTGGTAAAAATGAAGTTAATCAAATTATGTACATTTTGTAAATTTACCATTAAACCACTAAGAGGGAAAAGTTATTTTATATAAATATTAATCGAATGAATACAGCAAAGTGACTAAGATTTATAAATTTTGGAAATTTCTAACTAACAAGGTACGCGCACATTAGCAGTAGATTGTATATTGTAGATAGTAGGGGGGGTCGTGAAGGCTATGCTGCCTTTCAAGCACTTCGATCTATCAGATCTTTTGTGCATAACCCTTAATCTATTCGATGGCCAGGATTCCGAGACTTCGTACATAGTTTATCAGTTTCCTTGGAGCTAAGTTCCTAGGAAGGCCCCTTCCAGAAACTTGAGGAGTCTCTTGCAGAAAAGCGCTGTGCATTCGCAAAGCAAATGTTCTGCAGTTTCAGCGAAGTTCTCGCAGTAGCGGCAACTATCACTCTCTGTTTTGCCCATCTTTTTCAGGTTGTACCTTAGAGGACAGTATCCAGTGAGGATTCCCGACTTTCTTGTCCAACTCGAGAAGCTGTTTAGTTTTCCTTGGCGAAAGGCTTACTAGCCTTTTCGCTTGTCTTTGTCCTGGCACTTTATGCCAGTAAGATTATATTTCATTTGTTTCCCAGCGTCGAACCTCTTTTGCGCAAATTAGTAAGAAACTTGCGACATTTGTTGCGAAAGAAGATGTCAGCTTCTGTAGAAACGAGAGACCAAAATCTGTTAGGGTATCCTTATTACACAGACGCCGAAATGTACTTTCACAAGAAATTTTTCTTGCTATACAATAACATTACCTCGTTGTTCTTGCTTTAAAGACCTGATTGTACATTAGTGTCATAGTATTTAATATTAAACACATCGTTCCATAAGAGTTAATGCTGCTGTACTAATAATATTACAAATCTCGTTCATATTAGTATATAATTATCTACGTAACCCTAAAAGCACGATATTAATCAACTGTAAAATGAAATTTCGTGTATTGACACACTTTTATTGCAATTTTATAATAGTAAAAAAAAATAACAACAGTTTTAAGTTTAAAACTTTATTGCAATAACAATAACGCTATCAGTTATGTAATAGTATCTATCATCAAGAGTCGAGAAAATAGGCTTTTTCCGTGCGCGCGCTACAAGTTTCCGTTGGAGGCCAGCCGAACACGGAAAGTCGTGAAAGCACGGAAAAAGCATTTATGGACATGTAATGAACGATATTTTTCATTATATCTACCTGAAAACCACAAATTATTAAGATATTATCACTGAAAATATCAAAAAATTGTCAAAAACAAGCGTATTTTACTCCGTTGTTAAGAAAATAAACAAAAATTTGCGATTTCTAGACTACTGTCAATGACATATTATTTTATTTTGAAATGCAGGTAGGTAGCTGATGATACTAGCTCACCGCAAAATCTTCCGTGCGGGCGCAAGGAAAAGGCCCATTTTCGGTGCGCTAAATAGGCATGTAAATTTACACACACACACACACACACACACACACACACACACACACACACACACACACACACACACACACACACACACACACACACACACACACACACACACACACACACACACACACACACACACACACACACACACACACACACACACACACACACACACACACACACACACACACACACACACACACACACACACACACACACACACACACACACACACACACACACACACACACACACACACACACACACACACACACACACACACACACACACACACACACACACACACACACACACACACACACACACACACACACACACACACACACACACACACACACACACACACACACACACACACACACACACACACACACACACACACACACACACACACACACACACACACACACACACACACACACACACACACACACACACACACACACACACACACACACACACACACACACACACACACACACACACACACACACACACACACACACACACACACACACACACACACACACACACACACACACACACACACACACACACACACACACACACACACACACACACACACACACACACACACACACACACACACACACACACACACACACACACACACACACACACACACACACACACACACACACACACACACACACACACACACACACACACACACACACACACACACACACACACACACACACACACACACACACACACACACACACACACACACACACACACACACACACACACACACACACACACACACACACACACACACACACACACACACACACACACACACACACACACACACACACACACACACACACACACACACACACACACACACACACACACACACACACACACACACACACACACACACACACACACACACACACACACACACACACACACACACACACACACACACACACACACACACACACACACACACACACACACACACACACACACACACACACACACACACACACACACACACACACACACACACACACACACACACACACACACACACACACACACACACACACACACACACACACACACACACACACACACACACACACACACACACACACACACACACACACACACACACACACACACACACACACACACACACACACACACACACACACACACACACACACACACACACACACACACACACACACACACACACACACACACACACACACACACACACACACACACACACACACACACACACACACACACACACACACACACACACACACACACACACACACACACACACACACACACACACACACACACACACACACACACACACACACACACACACACACACACACACACACACACACACACACACACACACACACACACACACACACACACACACACACACACACACACACACACACACACACACACACACACACACACACACACACACACACACACACACACACACACACACACACACACACACACACACACACACACACACACACACACACACACACACACACACACACACACACACACACACACACACACACACACACACACACACACACACACACACACACACACACACACACACACACACACACACACACACACACACACACACACACACACACACACACACACACACACACACACACACACACACACACACACACACACACACACACACACACACACACACACACACACACACACACACACACACACACACACACACACACACACACACACACACACACACACACACACACACACACACACACACACACACACACACACACACACACACACACACACACACACACACACACACACACACACACACACACACACACACACACACACACACACACACACACACACACACACACACACACACACACACACACACACACACACACACACACACACACACACACACACACACACACACACACACACACACACACACACACACACACACACACACACACACACACACACACACACACACACACACACACACACACACACACACACACACACACACACACACACACACACACACACACACACACACACACACACACACACACACACACACACACACAGGCATCTTATTAATATGAGTAAATATAAGAAAAAATTCGGATTCTGTCGCTCGTAAATTAAAAACGTTCCTTTTAGATCCGCCACTGGCAGTTAAATCCCCTAAACATCATTACTTGCCTATTGTCTCAGATGAAGGTTCCAAAGGGGGCCGACCAGGTTTTATAATTGCTTCATTTACTGTTCAATGGTTCATTCGAAGAGAGGAATTTCGACATTATTAATAAATACTAACTTTTGCCCTCAACTTCGTCTGCATGCACTGTAGTCTCTTATTGTTGGTGGAACAAAAGAAAAACATAAAATTGTTTTAATAATAGAAAACAAAATGGTGTTACTTTTATATATTTATTAGAAAGCCATTGCAGAAATATTAACATATTCTTCTTCTTCTTAATCGTGCCATATCCTCAGCGGAAGTCGGCGATGATTGTGGCTCAAATGACTCTATTTACTGCTGCTCTAAATAATTAAGCAAAAGTTTTCCCGGTCCATGGGCGTATGTCCTTCAGCCACGATATGCGGCGTCTCCCGGGACCTCGTTTTCCTTCTATTTCACCCTCAGTGATTAGTTGTAGCAATATATATTTATTGTTTATTATGATGTGCCCGAAATATGTCATTTTCCTTTCCTTGACTGTTTTAAGAATTTCTTTTTCCTTTTTGTATCTTTTTCAGCACTTTTTCATTGGTTACATGATAAATCCAAGAGATTCTTATCATTCGGCGATAGCACCAAAGTTCAAAAGCTTCAAGACGTCTGGAAGCATCGTCAGTCAAGGTCCAAGCTTCAACTCCATATAGCAGAACCGTGAACACATAGCATTCGAGAGTGCGAATTCGAGTTTTTAGATTTAGCTTTTTATTACAGAGCACACTTCTCATACGGTTGAAATTGGTCCTAGCCTTCTCAATCCGTATCTTGATTTCCTTAAAGTGATCCCATTGATCATTTAAATTTGTTCCCAGGAAGTTAAATGTTGGAACTCTCTGTAGTGATGCTCCGTCAACTCGGAATTGATGATTTACAGGTTGTTGTGCTTTACTGATGATCATAACATTATTCCATCTTGATCTTCTTCTAATGCATCGTTAAACACGCTTTCGGTGTACACATTAAACAATAGCGGTGACAACTTACCTATGATTCGCAGATCTTTATCATCCAATCCCGATTGCTCTAAAATTTCCATTAGCTTCCCATGTTGACATCTCGCGCTCTTTGGATCAAAAACAGAGCTTTCCTTGTACCGAATCCTCTTCTAAAGCCAAACTGCGACTCGCTTATATTTCGTTCCAGTTTTGGATATATACGTTCATGGATGATTCTTAAGAAGACCTTCAGCATATGGCTCGTCAAGGTAATGGTTCGGTGTTCTACGCATGTTTTGACCTTTGATTTTTTTTTGGGATTAGAATGAATATCGATAACAGCCAGTCATTCGGAATTTCAACTGTTTCATAAATATCATTGAATAGTGCTGTTATTAATTTCAGATTGGATTCTTCTATCACTTTCAAGATATCGCCCTGTATTTCGTCTATTCCAGTTGCTTTATTGGCCTTAAGTTTATGGGTAGCATTTTAAGTCTCTTTCATTGTGATTGAGGGTCCTATTGTTGCAGTACCTTCAACGTCTTACTACAAAATTAAATTTGGTCTTCTAGCTTTTTTTGCAGCGAACAAATCAATTACCTTCTTGGCGTCGACGTCAATTCTACGGTGGATTGATATTAACGCCAAACCATTAATTCTTTCCTGGCTTGTGGAGTTTCTTAAATAAGTTTTTGATACGTTTCAAAGAAGAGAAAGTCCTCTAAGGGGTAACAGTGGAAACAGGCCGTGTCGCCAAGATCTTTAAAAGTTTGTAATTGTTGGGAGATAAGGACTGGTTGCATTCCCCGAGAGCTTTAATAGCACATGTTGGTCGGTCAAGTTCCAGCCATTTTATCCGCCACATACAGCTTGACCGTTTTTGCTGAAAATCTAGGTTGCGTAATTATGCGTCGAATGCAATTGGTCCCACGTCGATATCTTTTTTTGTTCTCGAAATAATCGAGACGAAAAATAATTCCGAACGCACATACGAACATACGTACATACATACACAGAGACGTCCACTTAAAAACTATTGTATTCGACTCTTGGGACCTTGAAATGTGGAGATATGTTAAAATTCGGGATTCGCAAAATCGGACTCATTACTATAACTTCCCACTAAGAAGTTAAAACAAAACAAGCATTATAATTGAATATCACTTGTACTCTGGACTATTAAAAAGTGCAGTGTCAACTAATAGAAAACAAAGCAGTTTTATTTGAGCCAATCGAAGACATGCATTCATAAGATAACAAACTTAATACCTTCTAATGCACAATAAAGCAACTTTGCCAAGCATATATTATTTCTGTGCGCCAAAAATTTAGTCGTTTAAGAACAACATAATATTGCAAAGTATTAGTTATTTTTTTTGCAGTTAGACAACTGTACGTTTGGGTATTTATGAATGCGGTGTCTTTGTGAATATTCTTTTTCTTTTGGTGCCATATCAGGTCCTCCCGATGTTGGCAATCACAATGGCGAGCTATGCTCTGTCTTCGGCGATTGTAAAGAGTTGTTCTGCGCTTCGAATTCCGGTCCACTCTCTAAGATTCCTTAACCACGAGGCTTGTCTTCTACCGACTCCTCTACGGCCTTCTAACTTGCCCTTCATTATAAGTTAAATGATACGGTAACGATCACCCCTGAGTATGTGGCCTAGATAGGACACCTTTCGCCATTTAACTGTTATTAGTAGTTCGCGGACGGCGTTTGCTCTATTTAAAACCGCTTCATTTGTCTGCTTCGCTACCCATGGGATTCGGAGCATACGTCTATGTAGCCACATTTCAAATGCTTCAAGACGATTAATGGTTGCTGCTTTTAAGGTTCAAATATCTGCCCCATATAACAGAATAGACCATATATGATCATTCTCTGGCGGAACTTTAAATTAAGATTATTTTTGCCAGAAGAGCGATCTCATTTTTTGAAAGGTTGCGCGACCTGACTCGATCCTGCACTTGACTTCTTTATCCGGGTCGAGATGCTCTGTAATATAACAACCAAGATATTTGAAACACGAAACCCTTTCAATGTTTTGACCATTCATTTGCATCATTATACGGCTGATGGCTGTAAACCATAAACTTAGTTTTAGTGACATTTATGTTTAGACCCATTTCTTGTCCCATCACGTTGACGTTTGAAAGTCCTGGAGATCATCACATAAGATTGCGGTGTCATTGGCATAGCGAATAGTATTGATCAGTTCGCCGTTAATCTTAACTCCGCAATCCTGGTCATGCAACGCCTGTTTAAATATTTTATCAGAATATAGGTTGAACAACAGTGGAGACAGTTTAAATCCCTGTCTCACTCCACGCCGAATCTGGCATTCGTCGCTTAGTTTTCCATTGACCCGAACCACTGCTTTTTGTCGCCAATACAGGTTTTTAATAATGCTTATGTCTTTGTCATCAACTCCAGTACTCCTCAATATATCTATAAGTTTTTCATGTTGTACCCTGTCGAATGCTTTCTCATAGTCTATAAAGCACACGAAAACGTCTTTCCGTTGATCGTGACACTTTTGAAGAAGTATATTTAAGACAAACATTGCTTCCCGGGTAGCAAGAGCGTTTCGAAAACCAAACTGGGTTTCGTCCTGATTACTTTCACATTTGTGAAAATACATGTAATAATACTGATATATAATTATAAAAAGAGAAAAATTAAATCTGACTTCAACTGTGCAGACACACTTCTGTTACAGTTTTATGATAACGTAGAATAGAATATGCGACATATTTTTTGCCAGCTCAAAACTTAAGGAATGAATAATTGTTAGTTTTTCAATATCGGTAGAAAAAAAACCATGTCTCAAATCCGTGATAGGTATTTTAAATCGAACATCAGCAATTCATGTCATAACTCACACTTTGTCAGGTCCAATGACAATGAAATATTTAAAATGAGTCTATTGTTTTTTACAATACAATACCCTGCGCTAGTTCATTTCAAGATACTACTGGTATTTATAGAATTCTTAACATCGACCGACCGATGCAAAATAATATTTCATCAAGATAAATTAATCTTTCTATCGCATGACTGCCACATTCGAATAGTTGCAATAATTTCCAGTCGAAAACGAAGTAGGAACTAAATAGGTTCTTGCGAGCTTAAACGCCATTAACAAGTTGACCATTGTTGCGAATCACAATCGGTACATAATGAATCCGCATTACATACAACTCAAAAAAGAAAAAAAAAACGCATGCCATTATCTCGTATCTTTGCATTGCAAACTTAACGCTTTTCACAATGCATAAAGCTTATGTGCTGATACAAATCGCTTAAAAGGTAGGAATGATTGCTCAGCAATAAAAATAAAATTGCTTGATGAGGAATTAAACTAAAACTTGACAACTCAGGTGTGTATTGACAAACAAATCGACAAAGCTCAAACCCATGCTAAATTTTTTTCATGATAAATTAACTCCTATATAAAATGTGTCATTTAATGATGACAGTTTTGTCATTTTGAAGGCGATAAAAATAGTGCATTCTTTTTTTATCACCGGTAAAACGCATATTCCTCACAACCAGACTACGCGCCGGCGCCGACCAACTACGAGTAGATTGGGCGGGGTTCGCTGTAGAAAGCTCTGAGGTGTGGGCAACTTCACCACCCGAATCTCTATTGCCTGCCGACTCACTTGCTCTTCGACGACGTCGTTCACTGTGTAGATGTTGGATCCTTTAATAAATGCTAGCTCGATCGGTTCTTTTAACTACTATAGGCTAAAGGTCTTACAGCCTTTTATCGCCGTGAATTTTGTTATCACAGTAAATGATACAACACACTTGTCATCGATAACACAGTGTGGAACAGCCAAATGGAATAAATTTGATAACGAATAAATGAGAGCGTGTTGGGAAAAACACATGGACACGTCGATTTGTATTTTTAGATGCGCATTTTTTTCAAAAAAAAAATAATTATATAGGGTGTGTCATGTGACAGTGGCTAATACCAACTTTCTTATTTTAAATACAACCCTCTGTATATTATTAATTTTTTGGATTCTTCAGAAAATTCTAGACATAATTCATGTACAATGTCCCATACCTATCTTCAACTGTTTCGGAAATATTAAGTGTTTCAGATGTTTTCAGGAGATCATGGAAGACGATTTCGACAGGAGAACGTATTTTTGTGAACAAATGATGGAAATGTTAGATAACAATGTGATCCAATTAGAAGATGTTTTGTTTTCTGATGAGAGCACATTTACACTTCACGGTCATGTTAATTGTCAAAATTGCCGCTATTGGTCTAATGAGAATCCTTACTGGATGAGAGAGGAACATACGCAATATATTAAAAAAGTTAATGTTTGGGCAGGAATTGTTGAAATTAATATCGTAGGTCCCTTTTTCATTGATGGCAACTTGAATGGAGATAAATATTTAGAACTGCTCCAAAATAATGTCGTGCCAACTTTGACAAACTTATATCCTGATCCAGCAAACCCACAAGTTCCTGCCAATATACTATGGTTTCAGCAAGATGGAGCACCGCCCCATTACCAAATCAATGTCCGGCAGTACCTGAACCAAAATTTTCCAAATCGGTGGATAGGGAGGCGCGGATCGATAGAATGGCCAGCACGATCTCCTGATCTGGCGCCATTAGACTTCTTTTTGTGGAGATATGTCAAAAGTATTGTATACAAATCTAAACCACTCAACTTACATGACTTAAAAAGACGAATCACGCTTGCGATTAGATCAGTCACGCCTGAGATGTTGAGTAACGTTAGAAGACATTTCTATACCAGAATAGCATGTTGCCAAGACGTTCGCGGCGAACATTTTGAAAATTTCTTGCATTGAAATTAATGCTTTTTTGTTTGTTTTTTTACATTATTTGTGAAATAAAATAATTTTCTTTTTTTAATGTTAATTTTTGTAATACATCTAAAAACACTTAATATTTTCGAAACAGTTAAAGATAGGTATGGAACATTGTACATGAATTATGTCTAGAATTTTCTGAAGAATCCAAAAAATAAATAATATACAGGGGGTTGTGTTTAAAATAAGAAAGTTGGTATTGGCCACTGTCACATGACACACCCTATATAATTATTTTTTTTTGAAAAAAATGCGCATCTAAAAATACAAATCTAAGCGTTTTTCCCAACACGCTCTTATTTATTCGTTATCAAATTTATTCCATTTGGCTGTTCCACACTGTATATTGTTAACTTTTATACATGGAGCTTATAGTTTAAAGCCTCCTGTATCTTCGAAATAATTTCACTGGTTGTTAGCTTTTAATTTCATGTATTTTACTTGATTATATTGATGTGCATTTTACCACGTGGTGTTTGAAATTCGTGCTCTTAGCGGCGGACGTGTGTCTTTTTAGACGAACGGAATGGAAAGAGGGCGAGAAGCCGGAAACTGCTTCGAATGTGGCTTCTTCTCGTGTTAAATTCAGCGTTTTTGATTGGCCACTGACCGTACAGCCGGTTGCTAAAAATTGCGCGCGACGATTTCAGAATGTTCTGGCATAATAAATGCACGTGTTCTAAATTGCACAGGATCCTTTGTTTATATCCGAATTCTAATTTCCACGTAATGAATGAGTGACTTTTAGTTGATTTTTTAAAAATTTTTAAAAATCAAGGATTTTCTCAAAGAGGAATTGTACGGTTGAAAGTACTTATTTCCAACACAGACTACATCTAGTACGCTTACGTCACAATTTTAAAATCGGTACACCAAACCAAAGAATTTATAACAATTGTGCATTTAATAACTGTTTATTCCAATAATCTTATTATATCCATAAAGATAATTATTGTTGTTGTTCATTCATATTGTTGCGATTTTACATCTTTCTTGGGTTCGGTGATTTTAAACTCTCGATACAGTAATAAAACAATTTTTATTCCAATACTTTTACACAATAAATTTTACTTTTATAAATCACTTAAATATTCAACTAATTACAACTATTTAAATTTCATAACTTATAAACACTTTTAAAACTGTCTTTTTCTAGACCGCTTTTTTATTTCTAAATCATAATTCCGGACTATTCCACCTTTTTCTCGAGAGTCCGAAACAATCCTTCTACTTTCGCGACGCGGTGTTTAAGACTTTTCTAGACTGAGGCGGCGGACGACAAAGCGGTCATTAATATGTACCCTAGTTGTGGTCGATTCTCGGATGCCGACAAATAACAGGGCCGGGTTGTAACAATATATTCAGTCATTAATTTATCTTGCCAAAAAACACTCGCAGCTTTTTTTTATCGGATAAATTTCTTATTAACTCAAAGTTTTTCCATCAGTAATTTTGCTGGAAAAACTGACCGAAGGTCTTGCGATTTTGCCATGTCAGTTTTTCTCGTAAAATTACTGATTTGCAAAATTACTTCGTAAAAAAAAGAAATTTATCCGATAAAAAAAAAGCTCTTGTGTTTTTACTGTTGATTATTTTTTTCCCTTGTCAAAATGTGACGTTTTTGTCAATTCAACTGATAATAGCAGGTTATTCTAGCCAATCATTTGGTTTTATACTGATAAATTAACTCCTGTATAAAATGTGTCATTTAAAGATGACTGTTTTGTCAGTTTGACAGCGATAAAAAAGGTGCATCGTTTTTTATCACCGATAAAAATGCCTGTTCCTCTTAAGCGTCTACATCTAGTATGCTTACGTTACTTTAATGTCTGCCCTTTCAGTTATTTAGGTATTGTTGATAATTGTAATTGATACTGAATTATTACAACATGAGTCGTGCTAGTACAGTTTCCCAGTTAGCCAAAGCAGGAGTAAGTGACCAACAACTTATAAAGATAACGGGACACTCATCATCATCTTCTATTAAACCCTATCTCCAAATTGATCCTGAACATCAAGAAAATCTTATTAGTTCCTTACGAGCCTCGAGTGAAAAAACTCAAAATGAATATTCTACATGTGTGAATACCAGAAAAGAAAATTTTTAAATTAGTACACCAAATCAAACAATTTATAAGAATTGTGTTTATTTAATAACTGTTCATTTAAATAATTTAATTGTATCAATAAAGATAATTATTGTTGTTGTTCATTCATATATTCGGTCGTTTATTTATCTTGCCAAAAAACACTCGAGCTTTTCTTTTTAACTCAAAAATTTTCCATCAGTAATTTTACGAGAGAAAATGACATGTCAAATGTCAGTTTTTCCTTGTCATTTTCTCTCGTAAAATTACTGATTGGCAAATTTATTTCGTTACGAAAAGAAATTTATCCGATAAAAAAAAAGCTCTTGTGTTTTTACTGTTGATAAAACTGCCTGGACCTTGATAAAACATTTTTTACCTTTGAACTGTCAAAACTATAAAGTTTACCGCGTCGATTCTATAGAACTAGCTTACACAAGGTTAAAATATATTTTTACCCATTTAAAAGTATATTTGAAAATGAATGCAAACGATTTGGCCAAAAAAATATTGAAAATAAATCTTCAGTTTTTAAGAAAAACTTGTAACACCCCGTATCCTTGAAACGAATTATTTGCAGTCATATGTTTACATAGCAAACTGTTATTATTTTTTCATGCAGAATCACCCCCTGAAGTTTGTCGCACTTAATTACTAACACCCTGCATAAGCCCTTGGTATGAACATTTATGAGTAAAATCTAACGTTATGTGACGTAATATTTTGAGATTCTTTTAACTTTTAAAAAGTGGCCTCGGCTACAGGTATCATAAACCCTACTTTTTATGTTTAGTTTTTAAAAATCACTAATAACATCACAATATTGTTCCTTAAATCTAAATAATTGTCAAATAACTCACTGTAAACTCAAAAAAGTTAAGAAACCATAATCGTTAACCAAACACACATAACCTTTTGAAAAACATTGCTACGCGGTGAACGTCATCCATTAAGACTCAACCTAACCTAATTAAATTTGCTCTGACAGCGTCCGTTACCTCCACAAAAATCATTGAAATTAAGTACAAAAATATCGAGAGCTGTAGCAGAAAGTTACATCGAGGATTGTATATCCAATAAGCTTGATATATCAAGAAAAATCCAAAGTTCTCCTGGTACTAATCGTTCCTTACAAGATGATACATCCATTGATTCTAGAGATTTATCAAAAACTTCGACAGGCACTACGCGTTCTCTAACCGATGACAACTACAAGTTTATAATTAATGGAAACGAAGTGAAATGTGATAAACAAAGAACGAAATGTACATTAATATGAATGTTAATGTTAATAATAATAATAAATAATATCAATTAATATTAATTTGTGAATTGAAAAAATATTGTGAAATATGAAAAAAAGTGAAATAACCTATTCGAGTGATAGTGGACAAGAATGTGAAAAAAGACATGGATGCTGTTGCTTGGTAAGTCTATAACTCATGTATGCAAATAATATAAATTGTCTATACATCTATGTTCGTTATTTTGGGCTTGTGTATTTAATTATATGCTATTAAAATTGTTATTCATTTCTTTTTCTTAAATTAAATATGCATTCATTACCCTCATTTACTAATCTATGTATTTTATAATCGTTCGTAAGGAGTAAACTCCCGTCGGGCGTCAGAGCTGACACACACACACACACACACACTTTTTGTTTTTAATTTATTATTGTTACACATTAAATTTAGAGAATAAATTTTTTTATAAAATTAAAATTCATTGAACTTTTTAGAAGCAAATAACTCGATAACCGATCGAGTTACATGAATCAAACAGGAGTTACTTTTTCTGTAGAATCTAACGTTTTTTAATATTTTTTTATTATTTATTTTATACAGAGTGGACCAAAAGTCTGGAAACGGATATTTATCTCGTAAATTGCTAGTCCGAATTGTACAAAATTTGGGATAAGCCTATTTTGAGATACGAAGATTCCAGATTTGACATTTGCAATGTTGTCAGATATGTCGTTTTTCTGATATTATTAGTCACTTTGGTTTTTTTAATACATCACCCTGTATATTCAGTCATAATTGGAATCTCCTCTTCAATACGAGTTTAGCCACATGTGTCACTCATGATTTTATGTAGTCTAAAAGTTCTTAAATAAATAAACAGAAGTGTGGCAATGCCTAATTGCATTAATAATTTTTTAATACAAACAATTTTTAACTACATTAAAACGTACCTAACAATTAAAATGTTACAACATTTTTAACATAATGGTTACTTAATCTAGTGTTTAAAATGTACTCCATTTGTAAGTTGACAGTACCGTAATCGATATTAGAATACGTCCACCACATTTCTCTATGATTGTTTACCTTGACTAGACCTTTTAGAGTACATAAAATCATAAGTGTTACATATGGCTGAACTCGTTTAGAGGGGAAGATTCCAATAATGACTGAGTATACAGGGTGATGTATTTAAAAAACCAAAATGACTAATAATATCAGAGAAACGGCAAATCTTACAATATTGCAAATGTCAAATCCGGAATCTCCGTATCTTAAAATAGGCTCATCCCAAATTTTTTACAATTCGGACTAGCAATTTACGAGATAATTGTCCGTTTCCAGACTTTTGGTCCACTCTGTATACATTTTATATTATTTATTTTAAATATGCTTTGATTTACTAAACACAACCAGATGTAACTAGCGCCCTTTATTAGCAATGCTAAATTAGAGTTAAAATTGGCAACCCTCTTGCCAAAAAACGTAAAATTGCCAATTTTCAAATACATACATATAGTCACGCCTTTTTCCAGTAGGGCTAAGCAGAGACCACTTTCTTTCAGTTGCTACGGTTCTTATACACATATTTTTTGCTTCCTCTACTTTCATCAGTGCTCTCATACATGCTTGTCGGTTGTTGGTGCTCTTGACCTGGCCTTTCTTTAAAACAATGTTGATCTGATCGAGATATGTTCGCCGAGGTCGACCAAAAGTTCGGTTGCCCTAGTATAGAAAGCCGTTTTCTGCTTAGTGCAGGGCTGTGGCAGAAAAGATTTACCATTGTTTTCTCCTCTTCCTCATCGTGACAGCTTCTACAGAAGTCGTGTCGTAGCTCTGCTGGGATCCACCTGCCCAGTGTCCTGTTATGGCCGCGATCACATTTCCAATGGACTCTCTGGATAGAGTTAAAACATTATTAGTTCGTCATAGATCTAGTTTAGGCAAAATCTGTTTCGGTGATGTGCATGTGGGTTCATTTTGCCACCTCAAGTTGGCTTTTTGAAATACTTTGCTGTGCAGGAGGAGCCGGCAGTTTGCAACTGTTACTCCTTGCTGAGATGAGACAGATACAGCTGGAAGGGTGGTACCCTCTCTTGCTAGCTCGTCCGCCTTACAGTTGTCTGGTACGTCCCTGTGTCCGGGTACCCAGACAATGTGAACTCCAAACTTAGTTCCTAGCTCATTCAGGGCGGCATGGCATTGCACCGCTGCCCTAGAGGTCAAGTAGACTGAGTTCAGTGATTTGATAGCAGCCTGGCTGTCGCAAAGAATGGATATCTCGCTGAACTTTTGTTCATGGCGGAGTGTCCGGATAGCTGCCTCGGTAATGGTGGTAAGTGATACATAATAATAAATGCATTTTTTTTTGTGTCTACAATTTGTGTACAATACTTTTTTGCAAATAATTAATTATACGCAAGATAAAAAAATAGATATTTTCTGTTATTTTTTATAATTTTTTTTAATTTTGGCACTCTTTTTTCTTTATTCGATTAATCTGAAATTTTACAGAGATTTTTTTTCATGCAATGGCACCAAACTGGGGAGTAGCGCAAAAAAAACTTACAAACATTTTTTACCAAGAGTAACTAATGTATGTTTATAAAGAGCACTTTACAGCTTTTATTTTTATAAATTTTAAAGTGCTCTTCAGATTAAAAATATTTAGTTTCTGACAGCATGATTATTGTGGTTTTAATTACATGACCCTCAAAAGGTAAGGTAAGGTCCAAAGTTGTTACATAAAAAAAAGAGAGAATGTGACTAAATGATATAAGGGATAATCCTTCAAAGACTTATAAGTATAGATATTATGATATTTCATGAGTAAATATAATTCAAGGTTAATAAAACATGGTAATGTGGACATGATACAAACAAAATCAGTGTTAATACTCAAAATGTCATATAGTTCAATATAATAGTAAATAATAGGCAATGGATCCAAATGATACTGTTACAACCCGGCTCTGTTTATTTATCGGCATGCGAGCATCGACCACAACTAGGGTGCATATTAATGAGCCCTTTGTCGGCTTCCGCCTCCGTCTAGTAAATACTCGCCGCATCTAGAAACTTCGAAATGGTAGAAGGATTGTTTTGGACTCTCGAAAAACAGGTCTGGAATTATGATTTAGAAATATAAAAAAGACATCGGTCGTGAAAAAGGACAGTTTTAAAAAGTGTTTATAAGTTATGAAATTTAAACAGTTGTAAAAGTTGTAATTAGTTGAATATCTTATGTGATCTAGTGATTTATGAAAGTAAAATTTATTGTAAAGTATAAAATAATTCAGATACTCACTCGATCGTGAGTGATTTCTTAAATATGATAAATGGAAACATTAATGACTTCTTTTACCAGGTACGGGTAGTGTAAAAACACTTTGCTGGGGTGGTTATGAATCGTGTAAGGTACCTGTTTTACCTTGTATAGACCATAAAATTAGAGAATTGACTAAGCATTTCCTATCTCGCTGCGAAGTAAATACTTCTTCTTTTGGTGCCCTGTCTGTATTGGCTTTCATCATGGCCGTAATCTGGTGATATCTCTCACGATCGTCAGCAACTCGAAATAGTTCCTTTACAGAAAGTCCGGTCCATTGTCTGATGTTACGCATCCATAATAACTTTTTGCGGCGAAGTAATTGATATTTGGGTCCTCTGATGATATGCCCAAAATATTCGCTTTTTCTTATTTTTATTCTCGCTCGGTGTCCATTCTATTTAGAACTTGCTCGTTGGTTGTGTGCGGAGTGATATTTTTAATACCACAACTCAAATGCCTCTCATTTATTAATAATAGAGATTTTTAGTGTACAAGTCTCACATCCATACAGTAGGACTGACCAAACGTAACATTTTAGGACTCTTTTAGGCAGATGTACTAAAATATATCGGTTACTTGAGATCGATTTCCAAGATATAAATGTCTTACGAGCTATCCCAATGCGAGTGAGTATCTCCTAATCCGAACTACATGTTGTGTTTAACCAACTCCCGAGATACTTGAAGTGTTCTACTCGTTGTATTGGTTCACCAAATAAGTATTAGTTAATCAGAGTTCACCTTTATGTTGCCTGCTGCCATCCATTTGGTTTTGTTAATATTTATTTTTATTTCCTAATCTTATATTGCTGATAGTTTCGCCTCCGATCCTTACTCCCTTATTTCTATCATTTATAAATTCTTGAAATATTATGAAATATGAAATATGTATATGGAATTCAGAAGGTCTATTGCGCTTTTATAGACTTGGAAAAGTCCTATGACAGAGTGGTGAGGAGTGAATTGTGGTCGAGCACTGAAATCACTTTACGAGGATTCCACTGCTTGTGTCGGAATAAACGGAGCTTACACGGACAGGTTTAACATCGAAAAAGGTGTGAGACAGGAATGTGTGGCTTCGCCATGGCTGTTTAACTTATACATAGACGATTATTTAAAAGATTTGAAAGAGAGTGCGCATGGATTGAAAATGAATAATTTGATCGTCAAATGCTTTCTTTACGCCCATTATCAAGTCATATTAGCGTCATCTGAAGAGGAGTTGCAGGCGATGGTTAATGTTATGCATGATGCCCTGAGAATCAAAGGGATGAAAATAAATGTAAGCAAAACGGAAGTAATGGTTTTTGAAAAAAAAAGCACGACAAACTGTGAAGTTCTGATTAAGGGAGAAAGCGTGGAACAAGTAAATGAGTTTGTATCTTTACGAGAGATGGAAAGTATGACAGTGACATTAAGCGAAGGGTCTTGGCTGGAAAACAAATGAATGGGGAACTGCATAGCTTTATGAACAGCCATAAAGTGTCAAAAAAGGCACGTCTGGCTGTGCATAGAGGAGTCTTGGTTCCTTCACTTATGTATCGTAGTGAATGTTGGGTTTGGCAGAAGAAGCAAGAAAAAAGGATTAATGCTATGGAGATAAGTAGTCTGAGAAGTATAGCCAGAGTGACTAGGTTGGATAAAGTGAAGAATAGTGAGATAAGGGAATGCTGTGGTAAAAAATAAGATGTGGTTACCAAGATAGATGAACGAACCCTTAGATGGTTTGGACACGTAAAAAGGATGGATGAAGGAAGATTTTAATAAATTTATAAGGCGAGTGTGATTGGACAATTCGGTAGAGGTCGAGCTCGGCAAATATATCTTGATCAGATCAACATTGTTTTAAAGAAAGGCCAGGTCAAGAGTACCAACAACCGACGAGCATGTATGAAAGCGATGATGAAAGTAGAAGAAGCAAAAGACGTGTGTTGAAAAAAGTGTTCTCTGCCTACTCCTACAAAAAAAGGAGCAAAAGATTTGTGTAAGAACCATAGCAAGTGAAATATTTTTTCACAATAAAGATTGAATAGAGTTGGTGACAAAACACGTCTTTGTCGCGATTTGAATGAGTTTTTAAAAAGCATAAACTAGATGTAAAATATACAGGAATCATGTACAGAGCAAGTAATTATATTCCAAAAAAAATCAAGATACGAATTTTATGTTGCTTTTGTATTTGTACGCTCCGATTTCGAATTGATTTCATTGCATACAAAATGACCCTCGTAGCGAAGAAAGATATTACGGCAATATAAATGAGATGGTGTTTTTCAAACTAAAAATATTTTAACTACTTAGTTCTCATCATTTGGTAGCATCGCTCTTAAACGTTGAAGAAATTAGTGGTATATTAAGACATCAATCACATACGAGGTGACATGATAAATTTCAAAGGCAGTCCATCTTGGTTAACAAATGACAACTTATGAGGGTAGAGATGTTCGTGTTGGATTGATGAAATTAAATCTTAAACGATTTTGACGCTATCTAAACGCCTCTCTCATTTGCTTATGACTATATTAAATGTGAGTGGGAGGTGGCTCACCAAAACGAGAAAGAAATTATCAAGATGGGTTCGATATGGCAATTTATTAAATTTATTTTTTGTGAAACTTAGGAGGTAAGCATCCAGTGAAGAAATATTTAAATACAAAACATCAGGAAGGAGCACAGTCTCAGATAAGTGTTGACCGGAATGGCGGTTGCATATGACCTCATAGATTACTTAATTTCAAAATCATGTTTTGCTCATACCGAGAAATATTTTTTCTTATGGCACTTTGCCCATAACACATACTTTTACATGGAGAATCAAAAATAATCGACAAAAACTTAGTTGGCTGCTGTTCAGCTTTAAATAGTTATCACAACTGTCAAATTATAAAAGTTTTCATTCGTACTTTAATAGAAATCGCAATTTCTATTGAATATTATTTTAATACGAAATATATCTATTTACATATATACATAAAGTCACGCCTTTTTCCTTAGGGGTAGGCAGAGACCACTTCCTTTCACTTGATACGGTTCTTACACACATTTTTTTCTTCCTCTACTTTCATTAGTGCTCTCATACACGCTCGTCGGTTGTTGGTACTTTTGACCTGGCCTTTCTTCAAAACAATGTTGATCTGATCGAGAAGTCGACCTCTACCGACTTCCGTCCATTCACACTCGCCTTATAAATTTGTTTCTTCAATCTTCCTTCATCCATCCTTTTTACGTGTCCAAACCATCAAAGCATTCCTTAATCTTCCTTTGTAACCACATCTTCTTTTACACCCCAGCGTTCTCTTATCTCACTATTCTTTACTTTATCCAACCGAGTCACTCCGGCTATACTTCTCAAACTACTCATCTTCGCAGCATTAATTCTATTTTTATGCTTCTTCTGCCAAACCCAACATTCACTACCATACATAAATGAAGGAACCAACAAACCTCTATGCACAGCCAGACGTGCCTTTTTTGACACTTTCTGGCTATTCATAAAGCTATGCAGTGCACCATTCATTTGTTTTTCTGCCAACACCCTTCGCTCAATGTCACTGTCATACTTTACATCTCTCGTAAACTTTGAACCCAAGAACACATTTTCATTTACTTGTTCCACTCTTTCTCCCTCAATCGAAAGTCCACAGTTTGTCATGCTTTCTTTTCTTTCAAAAACCATTACTTTCGTTTTGCTTACCTTTATTTTTATTCCTTTGATTTTCAGGGCATCATGCATAACATTAACCATTGCATGCAACTCATTTTCAGATAACGCTAATATGACTTGATCATCGGCGTAAAGAAGGCATTTGACGATCAAATCATTCATTTTTAATCCATATGCACTCTCTTTCAAATCTTTTAAACAATCGTCTATGTATAAGTTAAACAGCCATGGCGAAGCCACACATCCCTGTCTCACACCTTTTTTTATTCCGTGCAAGCTCCGTTTATCCTGACACAGACAGTGGAATCCTCGTTAAGTGATTTCAGTGCTCGTATTTAACTACCGTTCACTCTATACATAGATAATGTCAACCACAATTCACTCTCACATCTCTTTCCTCTTCTAAATCCTGCTTGCACATCCCATGTCATCTTCTCAGTTTCATTTGTCAATTTTTTAATCAATATCTTTGCATACAGTTTGCCGACTATGCTGAGTAAAATAAATCCTCGGTAGTTCTTACAGTCCTGCTGCGATCCTTTTCCCTTGTAAAGCGGCACGATAACGGCCTTGCACCAGTCGTCTGGTACGCTACTACTCCTCCAACAAAGGTTAAAAAGGCGTTAACATCAGACTAGTTACCACGCCTTGTCCAGCCATTAGCATTTCAACTATTATCCTGTCGTACCCAGCAGCTTTACCCAATTGCATACTTTTTAACGCTTCCACAATTTCTGTCGTAGTAATTTCACTTTCATTGCAACTTTCACTCATGTCTTCGAATGGGGCCTGTACTTGTGTTTCCTTATTCTCAAATAAACATTCGAAGTATTCCTTCCATCTATTTAATACGCATTCCTCTCCTTTTACCATACTACCATCTTGGTTTCTGATTTTTTTCAGTTTCGAGGTAGGATTTTTACCTCTGGCTGTTCTTATGGCTGTCCTATTTATAATAAATAATGATACTGACGGTAGTGACGATTTTGATAATATTGTTGTGAAACTCGTTATCTATCTCGACGGGCGCCAGCCCAATATGTGGTTTTGCAAAAAAGTATAGAAAAAAATCTAGAAAAACGTCACATAAAAATGATAAGTAGTGTGTAATATAGTGTTTCTTTGAAAATAAGAATGTTGTAACCCTCGTTTATTGTAAACACCTGTGCACTATTCAAAAGCAAGCTTTTATTGTTATAAGGCTTGTTGCAACTCTTTTTTAAGTGGGATGAAAGGACGGCCTATTGTTCCTGCATTTTAAAATGAAATACTTGTACATGTAACAGCAAGGACATGTGGTCCATATTAAGAAATACATGTGCCTTATTAGAAGTAATATTTTCCAGAAGAAAAGGCAGTTGCATATAATTCTCTTTTGAAAGTACCCGTTGAAGTAAGTCGGTTACGTTCACTCCCGAAGGTAAACCGTTAAAGTCGTTTAGTAGTAACTTGGTGGACATATTTAAAAAATCTTTGTATTAATCAACACGAACTAAAACCGAAAGCATTAAAATTTCTAAAGTGGAGACAAAAAAAGAAGTCAGAAAGCGGTTTGTACTTTATTTAATAATAAATATCTTAACTGAGATCCAATTTCGCTATCCATTTATCAACACAAAGCTTTTTTTCCCTCGGATGCTGGTTCTATCGCCAGCTACAACTCAGCCTCTTGGGCTTTTTGTGTCTTTCGGTTTGTTGTTACACCACTCATTCCGTAACTCTAGTCCCCTGTACCAATATGTACAGGTGCTTCACCGGTTAGCTGTTCCATTTTTCAGGTGTTAACCTAGGTTGCCCGAATATTGTCTGTCTTTTGCGGTCTAGTGCCTCGAATTCTAATAGTATGTGTTTGGCCGTTTCTGTTCCTTTACCACATTGTCTGCAGTGAAGTTCTCCGTTGTATAGCCTCATTTTTTGCAGGTGTCCTCTCATTGGACTGTGACCAGTAAGAAGACCCGTTATAATTCTTACCTGATTCCTACTTATCAACATGAAGCTTACCGAATCTGAAGGAATTAAAATTTTAAAAGTGATTGGCTGTGGAGGCAAAAAAAGAAGTCAGAAAGCGGTTTGTACTTTATTTAATGATAAATATCTCAACTGAGATCCAATTTTGCAATCCACAGTCTGTAAAATTCAAAGACACAGATCAGATAAATAGGTAGTGATCGACATAGACGATTGTTTTGAAGAAAGGCTAGGTCAAGACTACCAGCAACCAACGACCCTGTATGAAATTGCTGATAATAGTAAAATAAGCAAAAGACTTGTGTGTAAGAACCGTAGCAAGTGGAAGAAAGTGGTCTCTGCCTAACCCTATAGGAAAAGGCGTGAATATATGTATGATCTAGAAACCAAGAAGAAATTCATACATTGGAATCACCATCTTCACCCAGAATAAAAAAAACTAAGGTAAGCAAACTGATCTAAAATGAAGGCGAATTTTTTTGACATGAAGGGCCTTGCCTTAGAGGCAGAATTTTACTGAAACTTACTACTTGAACGTAGTTATGGAAAAATTCGGGCACATTTCAGGCAACGTCGATTTGATATGTGGCAGAAAAAAACTTGGATTCTTTATTGAGATAATGGACTCGCCCACAATGCCATCTCTGAAAAGTTTTTGGACGAAAGTTAAATTCCTGTGACTCCTTGTTACCAAAAAGGGACCTATATTTAATTTTTAAAAGCAGTCGAGGCCATTACCAATCAACGTAACGTCTGAAGACTTTATCCAATGTTAAAAACAAAAAAAAATTTATGCAGCGTTGCGGAGATGCACAAAAAGAGTATATATTGAAGAAGAGAACAGTTAAATTATACTATTTTAAAAAAAATAGCTTTATAGTGCCAGTCCTACTACTTTGTCATATCTCGTAGATCTTTGAAATTGATGGGTAAGTTCGTATCTGCCTTTCTATAATACCGGATCATCTGACCAGATGCAATATTTTCTCCCACAGCTATATTTTGCGAAATTAATGGATTTCGATCATAACTCATTATCTACGGACACCAAAACAAAATCGAAAAAAAATTATCATAAACTCGAACTATCGAAGAAATAACATAAAAAAAGAACACCTAAAATTAGGTATAAACTTTCAACACTATCACGCTTTAAAAGCCAATAATTATTTGGCTTTCAGAATTTTCGTGACACATAACGAATGATGGTAGATCTGTGGGCTCCGCAGCTCTGCAGGAGTCACGGCTATTTCGTTCGGCTCGCCAGCCACCCCAATTACGTTTCATTAGCGGCCCACTACCTGTTTTTCATTGTGTTCATTACAATAGCACTTTTATTGTCGGACCTAATTGCATATCAAAAAATATCTCGCCCTGCGCACACATACACCTCGCTCCTTGTATATAATTGACACTTTGATTATTAGGTTATATTCCTCGCTTTTAATGCACAGGACGGGAATCAATAGATTTATCGGTTAACACAGTGTTAAGTAAAATCTTTATTTTACGAATACATTTATTACCTCAATAGTTGCTTTTTAATCGAGTCACATTCCATGACAAATCGACCAATGGTTGGAATCGACCCCTTTTGATTTTTCAAATTTTTAAATTAATTTTTTAAATATTCTGAAAACTATTATTGCTACAAAAATGAACTTAAGTTTGTTTTTAAAAGGACATTTGGGGCTATGGGTGAGCGGTAGTTTGGTACGAGCGTTGAAATAACGAGGATTACATTACTTGCGTCAGAATAAATGGAGCTTACACGTACTGGTTTAACATCGAAAAAGGTGTTAGACAGGGATGTGTGGCTTCGTCATGGCCTTTTAACTTATACAGTGTGGCCTACCGAAAACGAAACAGAGCCATTTGCAGGAACCTCGTCAACATTTTAGAAAAACGCTCAGACCCGTCGATTTTTGATTAAAGGAAGACACTATTTTCCGGTATTTTTGACTTCACTACTTTCAACCCCAAGCGAAGGTAAGAATTACCCAAAAAAATTTAAATGGCATTGGGGGTCGAATAAGATGTCTTTTGAAAGCTCTGACAATTGTCAGTCAACATATCAGTAGAAAGTACGTACTAGAATAAGTAAAAAAGTTTTAAGAGACAGGAAATGTAGCTAATAAAAAACGACAAAAAGAAAAGCCTGTAGATAATGAAGCTAGTGAAGTTGCAGCTTTGGAACATGTTCATCTTGATTCTACATTGAGTACGAGGCAGCTGGCATCTGTGTCTGGGATCAATCAAATTAGCATCCAAATCATTTTGAAGAAGAATAAATTCCATCCGTATAAAATACGTTTAATTCATGAACTAAATAAGGATGATTATGACAGCCGTTTGCAGTTTTGCGAAATAATGAGTGCGCGGGCAGGTAACGATCCACAGGCCCTTTTTAATATCTGTTTTTCCGATGAATGAAGTTTTTTCTTACACGGTAAATAGATACAATTGCCGCTATTGGTCCGATTCAAACCCAAGAGCTTTTCACGAGGTGCATACACAGCAACCAAGAAATTAAATGTATGGGCTGGCATTTGCGGTGATCGACTGGTTAATTCTTCTTTTCTACCAGGCAATTTGACTGGAAAAATGTATTTGCAATTACTGGAAGACGCTATTAACCCTCCCTTGACTGATATATTTGGAAATAATCCACAGAATGACGAAGATCACTGTTATTTACAACAGAACGGTGCTCCTCCGCATTATTGTTCGTCAGTATTTAGACCAACGTTTTCCACGGCATTGAATTGGGAGAAGAGGCAACATTAAATGGCCTCCACGATCGCCAGATTTATCGCCCCTTGATTTTTTTGTGGGGACATTTGAAAAGTAAAATCTATTAAACACAACCAGCGTCGTTGGAAGATTTGCGTCAAAGAATCGTTGACAAGTGCCCTCGAATTACTCCGGAAATTCTTCGGAATGTTTTGAATAAAATCCTTATTAGTATAGATATATAGAAGCGGGTGGTCATCAGTTTAAACGTTTAATCAATTAAGTAGTAAGTAAGCCATTAAAATAATTGGAATTTTAACATGTAATTTTTTTCAAAGTATTGGGAGGAAATGTAAATTTAAAGACTATTGTAAAGAGAATTGTCTCAGAGCTTTCAAAAGACATCTTATTCGACACCCAATGCCAAATAAAATTTTTGGGGTAATTCTTACCCTCTCTTGGGGTTGAAAGTAGTGGAGTCAAAAATACCTGTAATCAAAAATCGACGGGTCTGAGCGTTTTTCTAAAATGTTGACGGGGTTCCTCTGTTTCGTTTTTGGTTGGCCATCCTGTACATAAACGTTGGTTAAAAAAATTAAGAAAGTGCCTATGGATTAAAAATAAATGATTTGATTGTCAAATGACTCTTTTACGGCGCCGCCGCCGCCGCCATCGCCTTTGACCAAATAACAGGTAAAAATAATTAAGTTATAAATTTTTAAAAAAATTCAGCAAACTTTAGGGACATTTCTTATTTAACAATAGTTAAATTATATTTTTTTTAATTTGGCGAAAGGAACAAGGCATTTTTGATCTTACAAATATTTATTAACATCTAAACTGAAATAATTTATTTACACATCATAATATAACACAGTTGTCTTCTCTTTTGGATGATGATTTCGATTAATTATTCGGATAAATCGGAATCACTGGAATATTCTGATGACTCCAAGTCCTCTTCTTCCTTATACATATCATTCATCCTAGTATTTGTTTGTACTGTTGGTAATTTTAACATTGATAACACTTCTGTGGAGAAATGGTAAGGCTTTTTCCTTTTTATTTTGCGTTCACTTGTAATGAATGGGTCGCTACTAATCAATAATAAATTAAAAACATCTTCATTTGTCTTGGCTCTGCTGCCCTTTCTCGAATTATTTTCCTGTTTCCTTTTAAAATCTTTGTTTCGCGCCTCTTGTGAAAGAAATAATTGATTATAAATTAGTGCCCCCACATCGCTGTCTGAAATTGATTTTTCTGAAAAAAGGCAGAACAAATTTACATGATTCTAAAATAAGCATTGATCAAGCTTCGCAGAACTGTAAAAATCAAAGTTTGGGCGGCCTTGGAACATAACTGAAAACCTTCATGATTCTGAGAATGCGATAAAAACTTAAAGATTCAATTATAGTGAACATCAAAAGGAATTAAATATAATTATATTTAAGTTTTTATTTATCCAAAGTTCTTAAATTATCTACACATACCTGAACTTAAAACTGCCATCAAAAAAACTCGTAACAATGTGATCTGTTGACAGAGCGACGTTGCAAAACTACAACAGTTACGTTTTTAAAAACTGGCTACAAATGAAAGCGGTCAGGAGCGCAGTGGGGATCAGGAAGAGTTAGCAGTGTGCTTTTTTGTCGCTTACAGTAGTGTTCTATCATTTCAATGGATGGCGGTAAAGAAATATCCATTTTTAATGTTTGATTTAATGCCAGGTTTGTAGGTACCCTGCCCCACTGTGCGACGTTGCATTTTAATAAAAAAATTGTTTTTATATACTTTTTATTCCGAAATTTTTACGGAAACAGGAAATTCTAAGCGTTTTGTGAGATTAAGTAAAAACAATAGGATTAAAAAGTATTTGTAATATAACTGGATCGCCATGTATTAATTAGGTCGCTTGCTCGGCAGGTACTTTAAAGTTTCGGGAAAACTCTTGTTAAATAAAAGAAATGTTGAACTTAAAATACGTCTAATTTAATTTGTTCGACTCGACATTATTGTCGTGAACTTGACAGAGTGCTGACTAAACAAGAGTAGCGACATCAACCAACGAAAGTAAAACATAAACACCGAATCATCTGCTAAAAGCTCGATTGTGAAATAAATACAAAATGGTTAGTAAACAATACGTGCGTTTAGAAACACGTTTCGAGCGAGTTCAAAGTAATTCCCATGAACGGTCAAACTGAGTTCATTGGGCCTTTATTAAACCTAATGGCTAATGGCATAAAGTGTATTGAAGTACATAAATGGTAAATATTTTGAACATTTACTTTAAAGTTTTTTATTTTTGTTTTTTAATTTGTTATTGTTAGATAAACATTTAGAGAATAAAATTTTTTATAAAATTAAAATTCATTGAACTTTTTAAAAGCAAATAACTCGATAACCGATCGAGTTACATGAATCAAACAGGAGTTACTTTTTCTGTAGAATAGAACGCTTTTTAATATTTTTTTATTATTTTACTTATAGTTCGGACGAAAAAAAAATTGCTTTGATTTACTAAACACAACTAAGTGAAACTAGCGCCCTCTATTAGTAATGCAAAATTAGAGCCGAAATTGGCAATCTTTATGCTAAAAAACGTAATATTGCCAATTTTTAAATAAAAATTGTGAACACATGAAAAATTATGGCGAAAATCAAAATCCATATTTAAACCATAAACCCGGTATCTCAGGAACTAGCAATATTTGTATAACGCATAATGGGCAGAATAATCATATTTTGAGGACTTGAATCTACAATTCAGATATTGGACATTCTTAATGAATCACCCTGTATATCATTGTTAGAAGACTAGGTAATTCAAAAAAGCTTATAAAAAGTATCGTAAACACTAAATATATCGTAAACAATAAAATGTAGTAATATTTCGCAAAAAAGAAAATATAATATTCAGTATCCAAAATTAGGGTCCTTGTTCACTCAGTCGACAATCGTATGTTTACTAACGAACTAAAGGACTATAAAGGACTATTCGATTCACTTGGATTCAACTTATACAGAATGCTAACCCAATTTGGGGGGTAGTATGCTTATGCTTACCCAATTAGAAGCCGGGGATTTATATGTTGATGTAATGATATTATTGACAAATTTTGTTTTACCGGCATGAGCGTATCCAACGAAATTTCTTGTAATTTCGTATATATTTTAGATAATGATCAGCAGCAACAGTAGATATACAAATAGATTATAAAAAGATAAAAAAAGGAAATAAATTTAAATATCTAGGAGTGGACATAAATGGCAAAGGATAACAGGAAACGCAGATTTTCAAAAGTGTAAAAAAAATAGTCAAATGAAAATACTCGAGCGCTTCAGATATTGATAGTGTATATGCCCCACGAAAGAAGCTCCCATTCAAAAGAAAAGAAAAGAAATGAATGTACTTGTGGCAGTTAACGAAAATCCACATACAATTATTGGAAATATTTGAAAAGAACAAGAACCAAGTTACTACTGCGTTCAAAGAATTTTTTCTAAAAACAAAATGCACGCTTACCCACCACATTCAATTGTACCAAGAATTAAATGATAATGATTTTGAGAAGAGAATAATATTTTGCGAATGGACAGTAAAACAGTGAGCACCTACTATACGAGGGCGGTTTGATAAGTCAGTGACTTTTTGAATAAAACAAATTTTTTTCCGCAAATAAACATTTTATTCTTCTACATAATCACCTTTTAGCTCGATACATTTAGTACAGCGTTTTTCTAGTTTTTTTATTCCCTCCAAATAATAGGTTTTTTCAAAGCTCTCAAAATACGCGTTTGTTTCGTTAATGACTTCTTCATTCGACTCAAATCTCTTACCGCCCAGCCATTTCTTTAGGTTTGGAAACAGAAAATAGTCGCAGGGGGCTAAATCTGGAGAATATGCTGGATGGGGTAGCAGTTCGTATCCCAATTCGTGGATTTTGGCCATCGTGACTAGACAAGTGTACACACGTGCATTGTCTTGATGGAACAGCACTTTCTTCTTCTTAGCCAAATGCGGCCGTTTTTGCTTCAAATCAACGTCGAATCTGTTCAAAAGCTTTGAATAATATTCGTCGGTGATCGTTTTACCTTTCTTGAGGTAATCGATGATAATGTCACCGCGTACATCTCAAAAAACTGTGGCCATGACCTTGTTGGCTGACAGACTCTGTTTCGCCTTCTTTGGTCCACGTTCACCCCGAGCAACCCACTGTTTTGATTGTTCCTTGGTCTCTGGCGTGTTGTGATGGATCCATGTTTCATCCACAGTAACAAAACGGCGCAAAAATTCGTCCGGATTACGGCTGAACATCGCTAAACACTTTTTTGAAGTGGTCACACGATTGCGCTTATGGTCGAGTGTGAGCAATCGCGGCACCCATCTCGCAGAGAGTTTTTTCATGTCCAAATATTCGTGTAAAATATGATGTACCCGTTCAGTTGAGATACACCTACAGCATGAGCCAACTCACGCACTTTCATTCTCCGATCATCCAATATCATTTCATGGATTTTATCGACGATTTCCGGCGTGATCACTTCTTTTGGGCGACCTGTACGTTCGGCGTCACTAGTGCTGGTACGACCACAACGGAACTCTGTAAACCACTTCTTAACTTCTTCTCAAGTCTCTCCTTAGTTTCAGTGATGGATTTTTTACGTAAAAAGTAATGCTTAATCAGCACACGATATTCACTTTTTTCCATTTTCGTAAAAATTTACGAGGTTTTCTGCTTTGAACGGCTATCAAACACCAACTGCACGACGTAGCTTGCTCAAAATTAGAAAGTTGCCCACTGATAGATTATAGTTGACGGCAGCACTGTTGCATTTGGAGTAACTGCGCGGGAAATTCAAAAAGTCACTGACTTATCAAACTGCCCTCGTATATGTTAATATTTTGATATAGAGAGAATAATAACAAAAACAAAGCAATGATTTTTTATTTTGCTTATTTTGACCATTGCTGACGGCTGCTGTCACTTTTTACATTGACTTCACCTATCTGTCGCTGACGACACCAATGTGACGCGATAACATACGTTTTCCCAATACTAAAAAATTGCTCAAGTTTTTACTTCAAAAATATGAACCAAAAAAAGCCGTGTGGTGTCATTGGACACACGATAGGAACGAAGTTCCTTACGCTATTTATAAATTTTGATCAAGATATTTTGTAAAAAAAAAGAAAATATAATTGTTACTGATTCTCATACAGAGGATGTATAATACCTGGCAAGTTTCGAATTCAACGTTTCACTTTTTTGTATCTTTTTTCGATTCTGCCGGAATTGTTGTTAGCGTTGAGCATTGGTTTTCGGTATTTTATTTGCACTCTGACGTTTGCGCTTTCCATACTCTTTTGGACTCTGAACACATGATTTCAGTATTGTCTCCCTATAATTTAAATAGTAAAATAAATAGTAAACACTAAAATCACATGTACAATAAACGAATGTAAGCAGTAAATACTTGTATCAAGTTATACAATTTTATCAACTTACTTTTCTAAATCTGTACACACATTTGCTCCAGTTTCCAGTTTTTAAAACATAATTGCAATAATAAAACAATATTCACTTATGATCTAACACAATAAATTATATTTTAGAAAAACTAAAAAACACGCTTTTAGAGTTAATCAAACCAAAAAGTAAAAAATAATTCTTAACATAGGAATAAAATTACTGACGCTTTTATTCCGAAACGCAGAGTTAGTTTAAAAATGTCATACAAAGCAGTGACATTGATTGACATTAATTTTTTCGTCATTAATTTTATTCCTATGTTAAGAATTAGTTTTTACTTTTTAGTTTGGTTAACTCTAAAATATATATATATATATATATATATATATATATATATATAAATATAAATAAATAAATAAATACATAAAAAATAAAAAGAAAAAACAAAAACTATATCAGACAAATACTAACGATATCTATCTAACACAAAATTTTATCTGTAAAATTGACAAAACAACCTAAAAAGCCTGTTGGCTCTGCCAGTGCTAAAAACTTAAGAAAAAAAAAACTCTAAAAGCGTGTATCTTAGTTTTCTTAAAATATAATTTATTTTTCGCTTTTTAGTTCGATTTGTTTAACCCACTAAAAAAATTATGTATTAAATGGTAAAAGCACAAAAATAATTAATCGGTCGGGAATCGAACACGGGCCGCCCGCGTGGCAGGCGGGCATTCTACCACTGAACCACCGTCTCATTCCGTTACGTGACGAGTTGTACTAAATCGCACTGCCCGTAAGCCGCGTTAAGGAACTTCGCTCCAGAAATCTAATATATATATAAATAAGTATCTAAACAATTATCATATAAGGGTTTCTTGCCCCGGTGTTCGGCCAATAATCCATTCTTCGCCATGTTTGATATATTAGTCTTCCTTTAAGGGATCGTCTCATCCGTAACATAAGCAGCGACCGTAATAGAATTAATAAAAGTGGCTATTTATTCGGAGCTAATGCATGAGTACATTAAGTGAGTTAGAGTGGTAACAAAGGCATATTCGGTTGCCTTTGGAGGTTGGAGGGCTTTCCGTTCGAGCGGTAGACATGTTATTGCAGCTTTGATGTAATATCGCGGTTTGTTAGGTTGCGTCTTAGACCGACGACATCGGCACAGTGTGTGTTCTACTTGTATGTTTAACACTGGAGGAGATTTTACATCATGGATGGTGGGCAACATCGATGACTAATTCTTGAAATTAGGATGGTTCGCACGGTGCATAAATATATTTATCTACGACTGCTTCATTTTGAAGCTATAACGCCACTCATTTTAGTTTATTTGTGTTTCTAAATATTTTTGCAAGTTTCTTAAATAAGAAACATTCCTAATTATGAATAAAACTAGTGAGATAAGAAAACGCTGTGGTGTGAAAGAATATGCGGTAGAAGATAGATAAATGGATTTAAATGGATTTAGGTCTAACAAATACCTCGCCAAATCAGGTGTACCGCAAGGATCTAACCTCGGTCCACTACTGTTTAATATCTTTATCAATGACATTGGTGACATAATTAAGCTTAATTTTTTACTGTATGCTGATGATCTAAAAATTTTCTCTCCTATCATTAATATGACTGAATGTGAGAAACTATCGAAAAATCTTAATCAAATAAGCCAATGGTGCAGTCGTAATAATTTAGCGTTAAATCCTACCAAATGTTGCGTAATGTCATATACATTGAGATCTGATCCAATTATATTTGACTATAAGATAGACAATTATTATCTAGACAGACCATGTAATTTTAAGGATCTTGGAGTTACTTTCGACCGAGAGCTATCTTTCCAAAACCACATAGACAATATAACTACGTCAGCAAACCGTATGTATGGATTTATAATTAGAGTAGGCCGCGACTTTAACCATTTAACACTTAAAACTCTCTACTATGCTTTTGTGAGATCAAAGCTAGAATATGCATCGGTTATCTGGGACCCATATTATCAAGTGCATATTTATAAACCGGAGGCAATCCAAAGACGCTTTCTCAAATACCTAAGTTTTAAAGTAGATCGGACTTATCCACTAATTGGCACGGCACACGAGAGTTTACTGAGACATAGCTTTTTCACTCTGGATAGAAGACGAGAATGTTTTAGTGTCATTATGCTACACAAAATAATTAACAATGAAATTAAATGTCAATGCTTACTACATCAGATAAACTTTAAAATTCCCCGTCAGGCATCTCGATACACCGACTCATTCTACACTACCACACCACGAACAAATATACTTAAAAACTCTCCTGTTCATACTATGTGTAGCAACTATAACCTAATAAGTGACCAGCTGATATATTCTATTGTAATGTGAGGCAAATTAAGAGCTATTATTATCAGCAGTAATATTGTTGTGTTAGTCTTAAGCTTTCTACTAATGTTAGTCTGATTTTGTAAATTGTGTATTACTCTTAAGCTTTTTTATTGTTAGCACTATTGTGCAAATGTTTACTTTGTTTCTGTTCTGTAATTGGAAATCTTTTTTTCTGTAGAACAGTGTAAATAAATAAATAAAGGAATGCTTAGATGGTTCGGACACGTTGAGAGGATTGACGAAACAGATTTATAAGGCTAAAGTGAATTGACAAGTCGATAAAGGTCGACCTCGGCGAATGTATCTCGATCAGAGCGCTAATGAAAGTAGCGAAATATGTCTGTAAATAAAAGGAAGTAGTCTTGCCCACCTCTATGGGAAAAAGGCGTAGGTACCTTTGTATGTTAAATGATTACATTTTTATTTTACTTAAAATAGTCGCACCCATCGTGTGGGCCAGCGCACTGCGGCTATTAGAAGGGCGAGGGATTATAGAAAAGAGATAATTGTAAACCCGCTTTTTAAAAAGTTGTAGGTTATAGTTCTTTGGAAAAACTGATTTTGGAAGCTTGTTCCATTCTGTCGCAGCCCTGTAAAAGAAGGATTTTTGATGGAGATTGGTCATTGTAGTGTCAATCTTAAGAGTAGAGACTGATCAGCGTGCCGAGTTTTTTGGCCGAATGTGGCCAGTGGTGGTACAAAAGTTTTTATTTCTCTGGAGCATCTGCCATGGAAATATCTGGTGAGTAATGTCTGGTCTGTAACTCTTCTTCTATGTTCTAGTGAGTGAAGGGTATCTGTAAGAATTGAGCTTATCAACCGAATGGCCCTTTTCTGAATGGAATCTAGAAGACGAAGAGAATGCCTTGGTGCTGAACCACAAATGTGCGAGCAATTTTCCAGTAGAGGTCGGATTTAAGCCTTGTACGTCGTCAACAGTTGATCAGGAGTAAAAAACTTTTTAGCTTTCCACAGAAAACCTAGCTTCTGGTTTGCTGACTTTGCGATGTTAGCAACATGGTCATGCTAAGACATATTATTAGACACCGTGACTCCCAAAATCGAGATGGAGAGACTTGATTCATGGGTATTTCCTGACATTGTGATGGAGTGATTTAAGAAATTTACTTTCTTGGAAAACGTGGCGCTTTGTGTTTTCTAGGCGTTGAACTGAACAAGATTGTTGGTTCTCCACTCGACGATTGCTTCAAGATCTCTATTGATGGAGTCAACCTGTTCCTGCCTGAGTCTATTTGTATCATTCACCGAAAGTGATCGATAGGATGAACCCTGGGAAACCCCAGCATTGGTTTTTAACGCATCAGGTGAAATACCGTCAATTGCCACATGTAAGGAGCGATCTTGCATGAAACTCAAGAGCAATTGGTGCAGTTTGGTTGGGAGACCGTAGGCAGATAATTTGCTTAGGAATGCCTGGTGCCAAACGCGGTTAAAGGCTTTAGATATATCCAAGGCTATTGCACGAGATTCACCAAACTTCTCAATAGTGTTTGTCCAGAGCTGAGTGACATAAGCCAGCAAACCTCCAGCAGACCGAAATTGTTGAAACCCATATTGTCTGTCATGAATTATCTCAAATTTCTCCAGATATTTGATGAGTTCTATGTTAATCACTTTTTCCATAACTTTGGATATGACTGATTGCGCGATAATTCGCAGAAATATTCATATAAAAAAAACACATTAAATGACAATACTGAACACATTTTTTTGGTTGAAATTAATTTGATTAAACATGTCTTATATCTACTGGCATAGCATTTTCTAGGAAAAGCGCTGATTGTAAATACCATGTGTCTATCTTTATCGATACTAGGGACAATTTTATCTATAAGTTTTTGTAGGCAGTAAGCGAGGTTTTCAATAAAAACAAACAAGAAACAATGTTTCAATGTTTTTTAAATGTGCATTATGTTTAATTTTTCAGGGTGAATAGCGGGTTTAGGACGAAAGAAAACAAACTTCTCTCGCTTTTCTTAAATCGCCGACGTTTCGATCTTTATTTTAGATCTTTCTCAAGGCTTTTTATTCGTGGAAGTCTTAAGTCTGTAATGTAAATTTTTTTTGATATCGTATCCATCACAAAATCAGGGCAAACATGTTTACAATTGAGCAAATGAATTAATCACATAACAAAACAATAATTCCTTCAATTATATTAAAATCGCATACAGACAGCACAAACAAACTGAGGCAAAAGAATGTTTAATGCTTAAAAGATGTTTTGTCACACAATAACAAATTTAAAAACTTATACATTTGGCTATTGTTGCTTTTAGTAATTTATAAAATTTACTTATTTTAATTTTGCGCCGTACAAAATTATTCATCAAACATATTTCCAAAATTATTTAATTTGTATTAACCCGATTTTGTGGGTATTAGTGTCGTCACCTACAGAATGCGTTCTCAACCTTCATCCGCTTAACGGCAAATCGATTGTATTTCTATTAGTTATCTAGTGCGAGTTAAGATATTCACTACCAGATGGAGAAGCGTGTTCCAAATTTTAATAAATTAACGCAGTATATACTTACATCAAATAATTATTATGGTATTATGACATTTAATATTAAATCGTCATTATAATTTTTTTTAAATTTTTATGGTAAAAACTTTTTTTATAAATTAATGTAGATACTTACCATGTATTTCACGATATTTTTTCATATCAATTAAAAGGTACGTAGAGCGAGTGGGTCAAGGTTGAGAGTGAGAAGGAAATAGGACTGAAGCGATTATATTCGAAATAGCCAAGAATTTTAAATAGTTATTATATTAGCTCCAATTGCTCGATGAATAAATATCTTAATAAGATATGCTATAGATGACTGAAAATGTACTTGGTATGGATATCCATAATGAGCCTTGAATGGATAGATTAAGCAGATCCTAATGGGATATCCTACTTACTTCCGTAGCTGGATATTGTTACGATATTTATTCTTGGGTTCGTTAACTTTAAACACTCAGTACAAATGTCACTTTTAATATTTAATTTCAACTTTGGTAGTGACTTTATAAATATTTGAAAATAAATTATTCGAGAAAAGGGACGTCTAATCCGGAGTTTTCTGAATACTTTATTATCGCCGGTGGGGATAATAAATCATTTGCTCATTTGATGACACCCAAAAACCGCACCATTGTCTAGAGCAAAATAATGGGACAGGGGTGAACCCCGTTTACCACAATCCGTAACAATATAGTTGCCGATGTCCACATTTTTCCTTACAACTATCACTGACCAACATTGAGTAATAAGCCCAAAGAGTGGGTCAAGAGTGAGAATGAGAAGAAAATGAGACTGAAGCGATTATATTCGAAATAGCCCAGAATTTTAAATTATATTAGCTCCAATTGCTCGATGAATAAATATCTTGATAAGATATCCTATAGATGATTGGAAATGTACTTGGTATGGATATCCATAATGAGCCTTGAATGGATATGCTATGGATAGACTGAGCAGATCCTAATGGGATATCCTACTTACTTCCGTAGGTGGATATGGTTACGATATTTATTCTAGGGTTCGTTAATTTTAAACACTCAGTACAAATATCACTTCTAATGATTAATTTCAACTTTGGAAGTTGCTAATAAATTATTCGAGAAAAGAGACGTCTAATCCGGAGTTTTCTAAATATTTTAATATCAACGGTGGCGATAATAAATCATCTGCTCATTTAATGACACCTAAAAACCGCACCATTGCCTTAAGCAAAATAATGGGACAGGGGCGAACCCCGTTGACCTCAATCCGTAACAATATCTTATGGATGTACATTTCAATTCCACGGATATCCCGCCTTGAATCGTACTCAAAATGGATATCCATAGAATATCCTGTTTTAACTGTGCCCGGCATATGAAAGTCTCAAAATGTTTACAATACTGCTAAGAACTGCAGTTAAAATTTAAATCTAAACCAGATGGGTATTTCTAAATGTTTTTTAAATACTGAACAAAATATTACCAAATCTAAAAAAATCCAAATTACCATTCTTAAAATAGTAATTACTTCATTTATATTTGATTAGTATAAAGCTAACCATAAAAACTAATAAAGTCACTAAATAAAAGCAAATTCGAATGTTTCTACATTTTTTTCTTTTTCTTCTTCTTTTTATAATAGGACATGGTCCTGTTTAGTCCGTTGCGTTTAGCCTCCTTCGGAGCTCTTCCTGTGACGCTGAGCTCCAGTACAATCTCTTGGATGGTCTTCCTACCGGTCTTCGCGAGTTTGGTTTTTGCGATATGGCCCACTTTGCCCACCTTTCATCTGGCATCCTTTCCACATGGTCTTTCCATCACCTCTTGCATTTTCTAGCCCATATATATTTTTTTTACTTTCTAAAAGGGCTTTAAGCTCTATGTGTCCAAAGGCCCCTGCATCACCTACGACGACTCTAAAGATTACATAAATTAGCAAAAATATTTCATAACAATAATTTGAAAAATTTACTTATTCGCAATGTGAAGCATTTGACTTTCGGAATCAAATTTAACATCATTCAACGATTCGTGGTTGCAACGATGGCTAGGAAAGTTGACTCGACAATTTCATTTCTTTCATAATGTTAACTATGACAATTTTTGATGGAACTGAATTGACAGAGCTATCTTTAGTTTTCATTGCTTTTCATGGGAGACGTGATTTAATGACCAACATTAATACAATGACTTCAAGAAATGAAATTGAATTTATTGACTGACAATGTACTTCATTGTTCAATCATAAATGGTAGTTGTGTATTGTAGCCGTAAAAAAGTTATTTACAACTGTTTATATGATTTATGAGACCTGATTTATCGTTGTTCTATGTGCTGCTTAAAAATTCGTAATGACAAATTTTACGTAAGGAAATATTTTAAGCTATGGTTATTTTTTTTATGACTTATTTTACAGCATTATTGTTTAATAAACATCTATGGGTAAAGTTACTACAAAACAAAATCACACAATTTACCTCACACAATTTACCACCGTCACACCTTCACGCCATTGCCAAATTATCAGTTGTAACCTACTCTTCCTTTTAAGGAAATTTAGTCTATATTAAAAATAACTAAAAAAACTCTATAGACTTTAAATATAAATATTATAGAAAACTATAATATTAGTTTTGTCAGCGAATAAACATGAAAATACATAAATCTGATTTTTTCTAATTTCACTGAATGATACCTATACAATATACGTATAGGTATACGTGGGTCGACTATATATAAGAAAACAACTACTTTCCTGACAATATGCCTCGACGAACATTGAATTATATCTGAAAAATAATCGTGCATAATCTCTTTTCGAGCAATATGCAGATGCTTAAAAGGTATAGATGTCATGACTTTCTTTAATTTCTTTTTTTAATTCAGCTTATGCCTCATCTTGTTTAACTCCGAAGAACCTCTCAGTAATGTAGGATTCTAGAATTTGGAAGAGTAGCACGTTCAATTTGGTTTTTAATCCGTTATGCTTAACTTTATCGAAAGCATGTGCGAAATCAAGGAAGATCGCCCAACAGACTTTTTCTGTCAAAACATAATACGGGGGCATATGAAAAGTTTAAAGAGAGCCAATTTTAAACAACGATTAAATAACAATGGAAGACTGGTATCAGATGCGAACAAATATAATTGAATAGAGATTTACCCCACCCCAATGCTGCTAATTATGTACCATCAAAATTTAATTAATATATTTTTAAAACAAAATTAGAACGTAAATACGGGGGCAGTTTGATAAGTCAGTGACATTTTGAATTTCCCGCGCAGTTACTCCAAATGCAACAGTGCTGCCGTCAACTATAATCTATCAGTGGGCAACTTTCTAATTTTGAGCATACTACGTCTTGAAGTTGGTGTTTGATAGCCGTTCAAAGCAGACAACCTCGTAAATTTTTACGAAAATGGAAAAAAGTGAATTTCGTGTGCTGATTAAGCATTACTTTTTACGTAAAAAATCCATCACTGAAACGAAGGAAAGACTTGATAAATACTACGGGGATCTCGGCACCATCAATTTCAATGGTTAAGAAGTGGTTTACAGAGTTCCGTTGTGGTCGTACCAGCACTAGTGACGCCGAACGTCCAGGTCGCCCAAAAGAAGTAATAACGCCGGAAATCGTCGATTTAATCCATGAAATGATATTGGATGATCGGAGAATGAAAGTGCGTGAGTTGGCTCATGCTGTAGGTATCTCAACTGAACAGGTACATCATATTTTACACGAATATTTGGACATGAAAAAACTCTCTGCGAGATGGGTGCCGCAATTGCTCACACTCGACCATAAGCGCAATCGTGTGACCACTTCAAAAGAGTGTTTAGCGATGTTCAGCCGTAATCCGGACGAATTTTTGCGCCGTTTTGTTACTGTGGATGAAACATGGATCCATCACAATACGCCAGAGACCAAGGAACAATTAAAACAGTGGGTTGCTCGGGGTGAACGTGGACCAAAGAAGGCGAAACAGAGTCTGTCAGCCAACAAGGTCATGGCCACATTTTTTTGGGATGTACGCGGTGTCATTCACATCGATTACCTAAAGAAAGGTAAAACGATCACCGGCGAATATTATTCAAAGCTTTAGAACAAATTCGACGTTCATTTGAAGCAAAAACGGCCGCATTTGGCTAAGAAGAAGAAAATGCTGTTCCATCAAGACAATGCACGTGTGCACACTTGTCTAGTCACGATGGCCAAAATCCACGAATTGGGATACGAACTGCTACCCCATCCAGCATATTCTCCAGATTTAGCCCCCTGCGACTATTTTCTGTTTCCAAACCTAAAGAAATGGCTGGGCGGTAAGAGATTTGAGTCGAATGAAGAAGTCATTAACGAAACAAACGCGTATTTTGAGAGCTTTGAAAAAACCTATTATTTGGAGGGAATAAAAAAATTAGAAAAACGCTGGACTAAATGTATCGAGCTAAAAGGTGATTATGTAGAAAAATAAAATGTTTATTTGCGGAAAAAATTTGTTTTATTCAAAAAGTCACTGACTTATCAAACCGCCCTCGTAGTTAGGTAGGTACACTGTTAACAAGTTTGCTACAAATTTAAATAAAAAAAATTAACTGTAACAAACAAAGCCCCCAGTTATATATTTTAAATATTCAAGTAAAGATAAAGAAAAAGAAAATGTCATTGACTCCGCTATGCTGACACCGGACTTAATACACTTGATGTACATTTACGCAAAGTACAAGGCCATTCTTCCTGCCCATCGCTATTGGATTTGATTACACACATCGTTCTATTTTCTAGTTTAAAGTGCTCGATTTACATGCATTGTTAAAAAAGAGACGTGCCTAGCGGAAATGCCTTTGTTTAGCCCAACAAACGCACTTAGTGTGTCAGAAACATTGCCAGCCAGGCCCATCATCAAATTATAAGTTTTTGTTTATACTTTTTGTTAGTGTCGTGCGATACATTTTTATACAATGTTTATGTGAATATAAGGTGAGTTTTAATATCTTACCAAATATTATTAATCAATAAGTTGTCCAATATTTAAACGTAAAGACCGACCACTTTGACACATTAATGTTCAAGAGAATTACAAACATACGGGGGATATTTTTAGAGACAAAAGTTTTTAAATAGGGTATATTTCTCTAATCAACAGTTGTAGGTGGTTTTGATATATTTAATTTTTTGTGACGGGGAAAACCTTTGAAATTTTATCTCTGTCGACAGGTAACAAAATATCACTTTTTTTTAAATTACTTACACATAAGTAAAGGTAGATATTAAATTATACAAAAATTACATTTTCTTTAAATCAAAAGTACAATAATCATTAAATGTGCATTGCATAAATGACATGTTTCTTGAACTATTTTGTACAACGGTCGAATTTTCTTGTGTTGAAATTATATTTTTTTCTGCCGTAAACACACAACTGCAGTTGTGTGTACTTGGTCGCAAATCGGGTCTTATTTTAGCACTGAAACACGCTCTAAACACTTCATTAGCTATTTCTGTCCTGTGTGATGTCAGAGCAAACTAGAAATTAGCCTTTTTTTTAACTTTAACAGAACTACTAAATAACCACTAAGTTCGAAATTTGTAAATCAAATCACAGAATTAAATTAACAGATATTAGATTACTTTAAAAATTTCCTTAGCAACTCAGGTCTAATTGTCGCTGTAAGTACAACAGCCTACCAGTTTAAAACTTTAAATTTTACTTCGATAATTTTCTGACTTTAATATATTGTAATATTATTTCAATAATAAATCAAAAGTTGTGTATTATATACGGGAAAAATATTTGATTTTAGCTCTCAGTTTTTTCCAATACTGTTTTCATTTGTATAATAAATAACTATTTAATATAAATCCTGTGTCAAATATACTCCTGGGCTAAAACCACTTGGTCGTCGGCAAAACACATAGTGTATAAAGTTGTGTTATTTAGTGGGATACCCATATCTTTGCGCTTTCGTTTCCACGGTTTTTTTTTAGATTTTTCTCCTATTAAATGATGTAACCAAAAAATTTATTATTTTTTTAGGCTTTTCGCATATCTGAACATATAACCACAAAATCAGAACATATACCTACAAAGTATCACCACCACTAACACCCAATATTTTTTAAAATAAAAAAACCAAGTTTATAAATTATCGACAATGTTTTTTTTGCTTTGAGCAACAGCTAATTATACGAAGATAAAACAAAAATATTGAAATGTCCAACTCAATGTCAAATGTCACTTGGTATATAGTTTATCGAAAATTTGAATTTAAAAAAAAATGTTTGCCGAACCCGCTATTAGGAGGCAAGCCAACGTTCGTTTTTTGTTGATGCTGCGAATATTATAATTTCGTGCTTTATTATTTAAAAATTGCGTTTTTTTTTTAAAATTAGTGAATAAAATACATTACTTAATATTAGGTACTATTCAGGTTAGATATAAACTGCGCTATTCCAAGAATGCAAGCAATCATGTATGACTAATAAACAAAAGTCAACAACAGATGTAAACGTAGACGTCTTAAAACAAAACAAAATGCAATAAATAATACGGTGCTGTCATTTTAAAACCAGCCAGTCCAAATAACTTTTCATTTTGCGAAAATGTTAAAAAGCAAAGTTTATATCAATTTAAGACCCCGTACGTAACAAAATTTGTTTAGTGAATTTTTGCATTGGCGGCGTCTAGTTTTTTTGGTATTCATTTTGAAAAGTCTATGATTACACTAATAAATAGTCAATCTCAATGATACTAACTTGAAATGAACCTTTTTTTACATACATACATAGTCACGCCTTTTTCCCGTATGGGTAGCCAGAGACCACTTCCTTCTACTTGCTACGGTTCTTACACACATCTTTTGTTTCCTCTACTTTCATCAGTGCTCTCATACATGCTCGTCTTGACCTAGCCTTTCTTCAAAACAATGTTGATCTGATCGAGATATGTTCGCCGAGGTCGACCTCTACCGGCTTCTTTATTTACACTCGCTGTATAACTTTGTTTCAACAATCTTACTTCATCCAACCATCTACGTGTCCAAACCATCTAAGCGTTCCTTTATCTATCTGTGTAACCACATCTTCTTTTACACCACAGCGTTCCCTTATCTCACTATTCTTCACTTTATCCAACCGAGTCACTCCGGCTATACTTCTCAAACTACTCATCTCCGTAGTATTAATCCCATTTTGATGCTTTTTCTGCCAAATATACCATACACTATCATACATAAGTGTATGAACCAACACACCTCTATGTACACTTAATTATGCCTTTTTTAATACGTTCTTGCTGCTCATAAAGTTTTGCAGGGCCCCATTCATTTTTTCACTGCTAACACCCTTCGCTCAATGTCACTGTCATACTTTATATCTCTCGTAAACTTTAATACCAAGTATATAAACTCACTTGTTTCACTTTTTCTTCTTCAATCAGCACCTCGCAGTTTGTCACGCTTTTTTTCTCTTTTAAAAACCATTAATTTCTTCTTGCTTACATTTACTTTCATTCCATTAATGTTTGAGCATCATGCATAATATTAATCATCGCCTACAACTTCTCCTTAGATGATGCTAATATGATCGGTTTATCGGCGTAAAGAAGGTATTTGACGATCAAATGTCAAAAACAATGCCTTTTTTTAAACTTTTTTAGGTAATTGCTTTCATTTGAAATTGTTAGTCACAAATTTATCATAGTAAAGCACTCACATTTAAAATATCAAAGAAAAGTATGAAGAATATGCAGCATATTTATATCAACTGATATTCAGCAGTATTATTTAGATTTTTTGGTAAAACATACATATTTTCTGTACACAATAGTTGCTTCACATCTGCCAGGAGTCCCGCGACGGCTGATTTTCATATTTACCTATTTTCATGCTTCTTCTGCCAAACACAACATTTACTACCATACATAAGTGTAGGAACCAACACTCCTTTGCACAGCCAGACGTTCCTTTTTTGACATTTTTTGGCTGTTCATAAAGCTATGCAGTGCCCCAATCGTTTGTTTTTCTGCCAACACCCTTCGCTTAATGTCACTGTCATACTTTCCATATCTCGTAAACTTTGAACCTAAGTATACAAACTACTTGTTCCACTCTTTCTCCCTTCAGAACTTCACAGTTTGTCATGCTTTCTTCTCTTTCAAAAACCATTACTGTCGTTTTGCTTACATTTATTTTCATTTGATTTTCAGGGCATCATGCATAACATAAACCATCGCTTGCAACTCCTCGTCAGATGACACTAATATGACTTGATCATCGGCGTAAAGAAGGCATTTGACGAATCAAATCATTCATTTACTATACATACGCAGTCTCTTTTAAATCTTTTAAACAATCGTCTATGTTTAGGTTAACGATTACATTTATATATGAATTAAATGAAGGTCACTTTAAAATAGGTTGTAACCTGTATCGGTGTGTACCTCAAAAACAAGACGTGATGGTAATCCGTACGCAAAAACGTCAAAAAACCGACTTCAAAGACTTATATGGTTTTCTCGTGGATGCCATTATTAGAAATGGATCAAATTTAAATGGGACCACACGGGAAGCACCAGCTTTCAAATAAAAAAAGAACCATCAAAATCGGTTCACCCAGTCGAAAGTTCCGAGGTAACAAACATAACAAAAAAATACAATCAAATTGAGTCGGTTAAAAATAAGATATCCACCGCTTACATACTAATAGATACTAATTATGTATAAAACCATTGGTAATAACAATCAGTTTTTCGGGTACCTATCGAAATCGTGTCACGCAGTGTTATTTATTATTGACTACTTTATAACTAATTCCTGTGTGTGTCCTCTGGCCACGTTTAAGGTAAAGTTACGAATTAGATCAAATATTATCAAGTTGCTTCTTTAAATTGGATTATTTTGTATTGCTAAATTTAAGGATATTTAAGGATATTCCGTTTTAAGCTGAAAATATTTATTTAAATTGAGTTTTTAAATTTAAATTCAAAATTATTTCAAAATGAAATGAATTAATGGGTGGTGTGTTTTTCTCGATTATTTATAACAGCTCTACAACGTCTTGCATGAATAAAATTAAGTTATCTGTGTCTTATTGAGATATAGCTATCCATGTTCGCTGCAAAGCCTTAAATAATTAATTGTTGGCGGTTATTAAAATTCCTTTCACATTTTAAAACTCTTCGTTGAAGTATATCTAACGTGACCAGACGTCCCGTTTTGAACGGGACTGTCTCTTTTTATAATTACGAGTCCCGGTATCCCCGAAATGAACTCTGGGACGCAAAATTGTCCCGTTTTCTGAAACCACGAAATCAAAATCTATTGTAGTAAATGTTTTGACCCTACAGCGATGAAAGAATTAAAAGATGATCCTAATAAGTCCAATTGTATTACAATACTAAACGACGCTTTAAACCACGATAACAACCCTATTGTAGTGCGCTTTTTTCAACCTTTCGTAGGTGTGCAAGTAAAAATTTTGGATCACCAAGACCAAACAGGTGAGACTTCTGACATCATTGTCAATTTTTTAAACCAAGTGTTGACAGATAATAATTTTACAGCAAAAGTCGTGGCATTTTGTGGGGACAATGCCAACGTCAGTTTCGGAGGCACGGTTAGGCGAGGAACTAACAATGTATTAACGAAATTACAATTATCTCTGGAAGTCATTAATAGGTATTGGATGTGGAGCCTACTTAACTTACAATGCAATAAAATCTGCTGCAGACAAGCTACCATTAGATTACGAAAGCATTATTGTGAAGATATATTCATTTTTTTATATTTACACGATTGCCTGCCTTGGAAAGTGTTTTAAAAATGTATCAGCCATTAAAAAACTACTTTTTGAGTATTGAAAAATGTCCCCTGTTACTAAAAAACTTTTTTGAAAATCCCACATCCGAATTTGGCTTTATTTTTTACACGCTCAGTCAGCAAGTTTTCATCAAGCTGTATTAAAGGTCCATTGCCAAAAGTGCATCCCAAAAACTTGGTTTTTTGTTTCGTGCCAAGAGCTATTTCACCTCCAGTCAGCTGCTTATGATCTATAAGGCACAGATCCGACCTGTACTGGAGTACTGTTCCCATATTTGGAGTGCAGCACCTAAACATATCCTGAAGCTACTGGATTCTGTCCAAAAAAGGGCAATTCGTCTCGTCGGTGATGCCTCGCTTACAAACTCGCTCACTTGTCTGGAACACCGTAGAAAAGTTGGCGATTTGTCTCTATTTTATAGATATTTCCATATTTCTTCTGAAATATCAACAATCGTTCCTCCATTGGCAGTCTCTTCGAGATTAACCCGTCAAGTTCAGTCTTCACACCCCTTCGTGGTCACTTTGGAGACCTGCAGAACATCACTTTCCAAAGACTCATTCATCCAACGAATTGCGAGACTTTGGAACTCATTGCCTAGGGAGGTGTTCCCCGAGGCATACAACCTCCAGAAATTTAAGAAGAACACCAACTCCTACCTTCTTTCCCTTGGTTCCCACGATGTTCTCTGAACATTACAGGATATCCCTTTTCGTGGGAACCAGAACATAAAAAAAAAAAAAAAAAATATATTTTTTAATTTGTAACATTTAAGCTAACTGACTTTTTCTGAATAAATAACTTTAAAAAAGTGTTTTTTTTATTTACTACCTGTTAAATGACCTAAATATGTCCCGTTTTGATTCAAAAAATAAATGGTCACGTTATATATATTCCATACATGTTCTATAGGATTTAAATCCGGAGCTTGCGCAGGCCACGTCAATACTTCGATACTGTTATCATTAAGACTATTGTTTCCGGAACATGTGCATTATCATGCATTATTACATTTTCTTTAATAGCTGCGGCATATAGAAGCACAATTGGCCGAAGTATTTCATTAATGTATAGGGGAGGCCGAGGTTGGTTGTGACAATTCTTACGTTTAATTTTTATAGATATACAGGGTGATTTATTAAGAATGCCCAATATCTGAATTTTAGATTTTAGACCCCAAAATATTATGATTCTGCCCAACATGCCTTTTACAAATATTGCTAATTTCCGAGATACCGGGTGTTTAAGGTTTAAATATGGATTTTGATTTTCGCAATAATTTTTTACGTTTTACAATTTATATTTGAAAAATGGCAATTTTACGATTTTTGACATGACAATTGCCAATTTGCACTCTAATATAGCATTTCTAATAGAAGGCGCTAGTTACACTTGGTTGTGTTTAGTAAATCAAAGCAAATGTTTTTCGGCTCACTACAGTTGATCTGTTGGAGGTTTTTTAATTAGACGTCAACTTTCGCCGTAAATCGTGATACTGCATTTTTTTGCCCCTTTTCATCCCCTGAAAACTACCCTTCAACTCCGCTGCTCACGCATTTTTTTGTTTATTCCAACCTCCTTTACCAGTTGTTAAAGTGTGGGTTACAATTTGTTCCATTTTAAAGTCTAATTTGCCTGGACAAATTGCCAATATTAAACTCGTAGAATGAGATTGATAGGACATACAGGGTGATTTAAAATTCGAGGTAGATATTTTAAGGACGTATTATTGGGATCAAAATAAGAATTTTTTTTTAAATAAACATGTGTCCATTAAGGTGATGGTCGTAGATCGCCTTAACAATAATAGCCCAGACATCACAAGGATTGCTGACTTCGAAGTTGTCAACCGCTTCGAGTATCTAGGATCTACTGTGACGAACTCCGGCGAATATGAGCACGAAATCCGAAGGCGCATAGCGATGGCGAAAAACTCTACATCGAAACTGACCCGCTTCTGGAGGGATACCACAATAACCGCAAGAACCAAGGTTAGGCTGGTTCAATCACTCATTTTTCCTATCGCGACATATGCAGCAGAGACTTGGACAATAAAAATAGCAGATCGACGAAGAATTGATTCATTGAAAATGTAGTGCTATAGATGGCTTCTTCGAATACCATGGACTGCTTGCCGCACTAATGAATCGATTCTAAGACAACTGGACATACAAACAAGATTGTCGACCATTGTCAGTCAACAGTACCTTAAATATTTTGGACACATTGCCAGGAGAGCAGAGGGATTGGAAAAATTAATCATCGAAGGAAAAATTGAGGGACGTTGACCTAGGGGACGCTCACCGTCACGATGAGTAGACCAACTTAAAACTTTAACTGGGTAGTCTTGGAAGCAGCTCGTTCAAAGAGACGCGACATGATGTCACTACACCCTTACGAGGGTTAGATCAGGAGAGAGAGAGAGTTACCTACATTTATCTTTGCGGTGAAAAATTAAGAGAGAAAATTCCTGCAGGACGATCAAATAAGTGTGAATACTATCTAATTAAATACATTTTTTCTTTCTATTAGCAATGCTTAATTAGAGTCCAAATTGGCAATTAAATACATTTTCCCTTTCACAAAGAACCTTTAGGGGCCATGTCTTTTCTTGGTTCCCACTGTTACCTTAATCCGGCGTTTTATATAAGACAAACTGTATAAATTATACTTTTAATTGTATTGACGTTTAAATGCATAGAATTTAAAAAAATTAAAATCATTTAATACTTATCGAAAATTTGCATTCATTTACTTTTTCTCTTGCATTAATACCTCATAATTATCTGTTCTCTGGATATAATTAGGCTATCACGTCAGTATTTTACTTTTGTTTAAAAAATGTGCTGTTTGCGATAAATATAAACAAATATTAGTAAACCAAAACTGTTGTAAAACTTATACCAAAAAAGTAAGAAACGTTAAAAAGTGAGATTATCCATTACAAATGTTTAAAAAGGTTCGTAATTCAGAATATAATAATGGCAGAGTATCAAACAAACGGTATGTACTTACTTTTTTAAATTTTAATAAGGACCAAATTAAGAAAAAACCATTTTGTTATTTTTATTCAAGCATTTATTTTATTTTTCATTTTCATTGTACATTTTTAAATTCATTTGAACAAAGAAGGTGATTGTCAAGAGTAGCAAATATTCCAGTAAATGAAATACGGATATACTGATTATACGAAGTCGGCCTCAAAAAACAGTCCACCCCGATATTTGGCAGTATTCATTAAAATTTAAGGAAATGCTGAAATACGTCAATTTTTGTTCCAAGGAAGACACAATTTTACGATACAGATATCTGTCATTTGTCAACCCAGTCCCTTCCAATTTCCCAGCCCTTTAATTTAAAATTGAAAATGTATACCGTGTGTGGCGGCACATCATTAGAAAGGCATTTTAATGGGAGTATTCAGGCATATGATCATCCATAATTTTTTATTAAAAATTTACACCCTTTTAATTAATTTAAAGTGCAACACCTAAAAATGAAACGCAGCAGCGCGCCTATGTTTTGATAATGTGTTCATTTTTTTTGTCACATTAAAAGTGCAATAAAAAGAATTTTGTAAATCAATTAAGGTATTTTTTAAATACTATTGGAAAAGCTACAAACTTCTTGCCTATTAACTATAGAAGTGGACCTCCATGAAGTATTCATTTTACTGTTCTATATAATTCTAATACTAGTCTGTCAGTGTCAGATATAAAATATTGGTTTTGATTTTTGATTTTGAAAAAGATATATTTTGTGTAGTTTAAAGTATTAAAATAGTTTTACAAAGTTATAAATATATATATATATATATATATATATATATATATATATATATATATATATATATATATATAAATACTTTATTTTATTTAACCCTGTATAATAATTTATTTTTATTTTTGTTCTTGGGTTTATGGTTACAAAATGAAAATATATAATTTACTTAATTTGACGTTTCGCCCCTTGATTGGGAGCTTTATCCAAAATTGTTTATTGTTTAATTGGAAATGTTAACAATTTTTAATTTATACACACATTTAGTTGGTTTCATATAAAAACTAAAATTCAAACGTATAGAAAACATATTATATTTGATAACAAATATATACCTTAGAAAAAATTTCTGATATACGAGTGAAATCGAAAAAGTTTGCTTTTATTTTTGTTTTTCTTTAATGCATTTATTTAATTAAACTATGGTAAATGTGGCTAAGATTTTTTATGTCTTGTTTATCATTTACTGTATTTTTTCATGCGTATCATTTCTTCAAATGTTAATTTGTAATAATTTGAGTCTTGTGCTAGTATTTTTGTATTTTTAAAGTCGAATTCATGTTTTCTGTTATTTCATGTTTATGTAAAGCTGTAGATGCATTTTTTGTATATTGTTGACCGTTTAGACGACTTTCTATATATTGGGTTGTCATGCCTACATATTTTTTTGGGCAATTTAAGCATAGTACAGAGTATACAACGTTCGATTTTTTATTGGTTTTGTTTGGCTTTTTAGTTAGGTAAATATTGGGGATAAGGTGTTTTGAGCTTTATGGCATACTTTATTATGTTGTGTTTGAAAAATGTGTATTTTAGTTTTTTTGAAAGTTGGTGGGTGTATGGCATGGCTAAGTATTTAATTGGTTTTTGTGAGGTTTTTTTGAGTGTTGTTGTAGAACTTGTAGATGCGTTGTTTAAAAATTCGTTCTATATTGTGTACTGAGTAGTGATTGTTTTTTCGAGTATCCATAACTTGTTTTAAAAATTCTGGACGGTATTCTGGAGAGGTAAGTTTGATAGCTCTGTCTGTTAATCCAATAATTACACTATTTTTTTGTGAATTTGGATGAATGGAGTTGTAATTAAAGTCTCTGCTAAAGAAAAGAAAAGAAATAAAATAATATTATTATTATTATAACTATAAGTATAAATATAGAAAAAATATTATTGAAAAATTAAAAGAACTACTAAGTCACTAAACTGTTTGGTTAGATAAATTCACAAATCATATATATATATATATATATATATATATATATATATATATATATTATCAGGTAGAAATTGCTAAAAAAATATATAATTACCTACTAAACGAATTCAAAATATTTTCAAGCGAAAATTCCACACTCGACCGCTATGTAGAAAGCCTACCGCGCGAATGAACCGAGTGGCACTTTATTTCTTGATATAGTCTCCCCTCCCTTACCCAATACAAATGACACATGCTGACGCGACAGTTTTTGTGGGTAATGATGTGTTCTGCGAAGTTGTAAAATATTATTATTATTATTATAATTATTATTAATATTTTTGTTCTGTTTTATATATATATATATATATATATATATATATATATATTTATATAAAACAATAAAATATTTCCACTTTTTTGTAATAAAAATAATATTATTATTATTATAACGCTCGCTGTCCCCCTTTGTTATACCTGAAAAAATGAATTAGTTTACTTGGTACCTGATAATATTTTTTCAAAATTGAAATTTGTATGCAGAAGGAAGAAAATAATAAACAAAATATTAAATGTATTTAAAAGTTAATAAAACAAAACAATTTAAAAAAACTTGAATTTATCAAAAGTATGTAATTTAAAATTTTACTTTTAAGATCATTAAGGGTTGCTCTTTTTGCCAGTGACAAAATAAAAAAAAATTAATGTTATCAAATATATTGTGTGAGTTGTGTAAAAATATATTTATTATGTAAAATAATATATACTTATTGTTAGTTAAGAAGTGGTATGAAACAATTTCAGAGTAGAAACATTTATTGTCTCTCAACCCTTACTTTCTTGATTATTAATATTTTATATCGTCACTGCCCAGCGAACACCACGAGGAGGTAAGAGCTTATCCTTCGCCAAGGAATTGGTATAAGGAATGTTAAAATCGGAAATGTTAGTTAGGAATATTGACAAGAAATGTTAGGTAAAAACGTTGTAGTTAAGTAAATAATTCTAAACCTAAAAAAAAAGATTTATTAAAATATTACGAGAGAGAGAGAGAGAGAGAGAAAAAAAAAGAACCAAAAAATGTTTTTTTTTGTAAACAAACCTGTTCAATTTTATTTGTTGTTTAAAACATATAACTAACTTTCTAATTTTCTTCTTTTACATATATTGGTGTCATATTTATTTTTAAGTTTTCTAACCATATCCTTAAATTCTTCAAAGCTTTTATCTTCCAAGTTAGTGAGATAAGTATTAATTTCGTTAATTTTAATCTATAAATTAACAGTCTAGAACCTAAATAATTGGATAAAAATATATAAAATTTGAATAACATACCTCAAGGTTTCTTTTTAAATTAATATAATTTTTTTTATTTTGATGGGTTTCTTCTAAAAACAGTTTTAAATTCTGCTGGCACTTATTCTGGCTGGTGGAAGTTCCATCAGCTAATAAAACATCTTCTTCATCCTCTTCAGAACTTGTTGTTGTTCCATTTAAAAGAACTGAAACAGATTCGCTTCTCTGCTCAAATAAGGCAACAGCGTGTATGTGTTTGCACATGAACATTTTCAATTTAAATTCTGCACACTCACATATAAAGGAAAACACTCTTCAGATTTTAAAATATACATTAAATAATTAACATACATACTTTAAATACAGAGAGTCCTGCTACCAAATTATTTATAGCTTTTCAGCCCATCGAAATACATAGCACTACACAGAGGCCCGAGGTCAGTAGCAGACTGCTTTAAAACAGATCTACCAAGTTTTTTATAACCTTACGGTCCTTTAGAATACAAAAGCCCAAGGTAGATGTCTTTCTATAACATAAACTTACAGTGATCTTTATTAACTTTTCGCCCCCAGTGTCGATAAAGCGTCGAATGTCACTATGTACCGATCGCAAACAGCCCTTAACTAGACGCGCCAGTTTTAACGGTCTGTTTCAACACATCTGGGGTGATAACTGTAAGAGATACTCTTCAGATTTCAAAGTATACAACGTTAAAATTATACTCTTATACTATAAATAATTACCATACATACTTTAAATACGAAAAGTCCTGCTACTAAATTATTTATAGCTTTTAAGCCCCTCGGAATACAAAGGCACTACATAGAGGCCCGAGGTCAGTAGCTTTCTTTAACAGAAACTTACAGTGATCTTTATTAGCTTTTCGCCCCCAGTGTCGATAGAGCGTCGAATGTCACTATGTACCGATCGCAAACAGATGTTAACTCTAGACGTGCCAGTTTTAACGGTCTGTTTCAACACATCTGGGGTGATAACTGTAAGAAATACTCTTCAGATTTTAAAGTATACAACGTTAAAATTATACTCTTATACTATAAATAATTACTATACATACTTTAAATACGAAAAGTCCTGCTACCAAATGATTTATAGCAATTTACCCCTTGAAATACTAAGGCACTACACAGTACACAGAGGCCCGAGGTTAGTAGTGGGCTAAAAAAAATCATTAAGCTATTTATAACCTGCAAGAGACACTCTGCAGATTACTAAACATACTATGAATACGAAGAGTGCTGCTACCAAATTATTTATAGCTGTTTAGTCCATCGGGATACAAAAACGATTCTGGTGATAATTTTGGTAACGATTTTATAACGACGTCGTTCCTGTGAAATGTTTTTATATTTTTTAAATATACATCATTTTCACAGTGTAGTTACAAATACTGTAGGTGCCCTTAATATTATCGCAAAAAAAAATCATACACATTAGTATCTACATAATCGATTAACAAAAAAACAGGTTAACAATTTAAAGGAAAAAAAAGGAAATTATTACATGGGGTCTTTAGTTTCAATTCGCTCATCAGTTTTGTGTAATTTTAAATAAAAAAAATTTGACGGGTTGCACTCTGGGAGTGCCGGCGGAAGTGAAAACTTATGCGCCGCCTAAACGAAACAGCCGGCGCAGGCATACATTTTCGCCGCGCCGTAGAAAGAGAGGGGGATACTCCCTCTCCTACGCCACGCCAGCTGTCTACTCTCCATCCTTCTTACGAATACCGCTTAGAATATTCTTTGTTTTTCTGCTTTTGTTTTCTTTCATCTTCTTTCTTCTTTTCATCATCAGAGAAGTAAGGCGTAAAGTGCAGCTCACGAAGATCAAGATGAATCCAATTATGTGTATCATTTGCTTTAAAATGACAGAAGCGAGTGTCTTCATTTTTTGAAATTACGTTGAAATAGTGGTAATGCACACAAATATTTTGATTGTAAATTTTTGCAAACAGGTATAAACAATCCAAGTCTCCATATTCATTGTTACTTGAGAGTATGTTATATGCTTCCTGTGGATTATGGCAGGAGTTTAAATAAGGTGAATCACGTAACTGTCTTCTTAAATCACAAGTTGAAATTTGAAGTTGCAGAACATGTATGAGTGAGTGGAAAAGACAATTACCATCACCTGGAATATCTGTAGTTCTGTGAAGAATGACTTTGGGGGTAATGCATTCGTGACTCTCTTCATATATACGAAGTTGTTGGGTGAAGAATTGATTTTGTTCGAGCTGTACATTTTCTAAATTTTGAGAAGCCCTGCATTGCACAACATTCTCTTTGTCTTCATTATTGTCCAATTTTTTTTTTCCTGCGAAAAAAACAAAGAAATCATAAAATAAAATAATAACAATATGAATCATATATATATATATATATATATATATATATATATATATATATATATATATATATATATATATATATTACAATATTTAAAATATGAAATTAAATTACATTTGCAAATCATCTAATTTCTTTTGGAACAATTCTTCTACATTTTTGTCATTATCCTTTAAACCTTTTGTACGTTGATTCTCACGATGTCTTCTTCTTTTTTCTCTTCCTTCGAATCTTTTTTCTTCAAATCTTTTTTACGCTGACGCCATGCCCTTTTCTTTCTCTAAAAAACGGAGATTATTTATTATTATCTTATTTCATTTATTTTCATTCGAAATTATTTGTTTGGTAAACCTATACCGCACATGTGCTTATTGTAATGTTATGAAAATATAGGTTAATGCTATAAAGTATAAACATATTACAAATATTACATCTATAATGTGTAAGTACATATGTATTTATATTAATAATTTCGTCAAGCACTACGGTAGACTCGATCGAAACCTAATCTTGATAATAAAATTACATTAATTAATAAATGAAAATTAATTAAACCTAACCTAACCTCAATAATAAAATGAAATTATATTAATTAAAAAATGAAAATTAATTAAATTTTCATCTAGTATATTTATAAAGTACTTACTTATTTTCTTTCGCTATTTCTTCGTCACTTTTTTCATTAATAGATGCACTTTGTTCAATTTCCATATTTTAAACACACCTCGTTTTCGGTTTTGTCGCTTTTGGCTACGTCGTCTACGGCTTCTGCTTCTATTTTTTCTTCGTCTTCGAGCCTCCGTTATCGGCAAACCAAAACCTAATTTAAACCTTCCCCCGTTCTCTTTGATCAAACCAGCTTTCAGTCCAGTTTTTAATGCTTTTTTAACACAAATTGATGCATTTTTTTTAACGGCTTCTTGCACTGATAAATTATTTGATCTAAAATTTTGTCGGGGGGAGAACCATTAGAGTCATTAAGACACGCTATGGTGTCCATAACATCTGCTAAAAACGACACCTCTCCTTCGACCATTTTAATGCAGCAAAAGCAGAACTTAATCAATAAACTAATGAAAAGCACTTAAATTTTGAATTTAGCTACTAAATTAATTTGTCAAAATGACATAAAAAATGTACTTGAATTTGTAAGTTTGTTGAATAAGGTTGCCAAGTTACCAGTCAAGAAAAGTCGCATTTTATTTTGCTCCAGTGAAATACATCCGTCTTACGAATTTTCGATCAGGCCACGTGTTTAATATTTTTTACCCATTACAAAAAAAGTTCACAGCGTGCCATAAGAAGTTATCACTTCAAAAATAAATTATATATATATATATATATATATATATATACACTTTTATTAAGGATATTACGATATAATATAAAATAATAACAGGTTATGGGCCCAGCACGCTTCCACGCTTTTCAAAATGGTGTATTCAATTGCAGAACGAGTTAATATTATATCCGTATTTTTTTAATAAACGGGAAGTGTGCAAAAAACCACCGAATTTATTTAATCAGCTTTATATAGACAACAACTTTATCACTCATACAGACAGAGTTACGAATAATTAGACATGAAAATGTAACTTTGGCAACGTTGTAGCAAAATATACTTGAACATAGGTGAGAAGAGGTATCGTGTTCCACTTCCTTAAATCCCTCACTATAGCGGATAGGAATGGTTTCAACAACATTGCCAACTCTTTTTCCGTTCAGTAATTTCCTCTGATTTTGTAATAATTACCAACAGAAATGACAAATAAAACCACGTTGTATTTAAATAAAATTCACTAGTACAATGCAGATTATTCTAACATTTATTTATTTCAGAGAAAAATAAAAGTTACGGTCTATTTTTATGCATTGTAACTAGTAATCATGTCAGGCTTATTAGTTTTATTAATTAAGTGGTTTTGGTTTTTTTTTTAGTTAAATACTATGAAAATTATAATATGTAATATAATAATGAAGGACTTTTATTATTTTTAATTTATTATGTTGCATGTTACTAGGTACCTGAAATAAGAACAAATATTTTAAAAAATTTCATCTATTTCTTCATGAGAATGTTATTATTTCAAATTTAGAATATATTTTAATTTTTATCCACGTTCAGAACAAAAAATATTTTACTGCCCAACTACATACTGTAGATACTGTATTTACAATTTTATAACTAAACTTCTTTATTCATGTGTAGGGCCTATTTGGTATCACTAATTACAAATGAGCTCTTCTCAGGTGAAATGGCACGACATCCAACGAATCTGACTTGTGCATCAAATTCGATAGTGAATTCATGTTACTTTCCGGCTTATAAAATAACTTTTATTTTTTCACCATCAAATTATTAAATAAAAAAATAAAAATAAAATCCTAAAATATCACTTTAATGATGTGCAACGGCCACACCACACTGAATATACCGGTTCTCGTCCGATCACCGAAGTCAAGCAGTGTCGGGTGCGGATAGTACTTGGATGGGTGACCGCTTGGGAACACCGCATGCTGTTGCTCTCTTTTTTTTTTTTAAATAATAAACAAAATAGCAAATTTTTTTATAAAATCCCAAAACATCACTTTGATGATGTGCAACGGCCACACCACACTGAATATACCGGTTCTCGTCCGATCACCGAAGTCAAGCAGTGTCGGGTGCGGATAGTACTTGGATGGGTGACCGCTTGGGAACACCGCATGCTGTTGCTCTCTTTTTTTTTTTTAAATAATAAACAAAATAGCAAATTTTTTTATAAAATCCCAAAACATCACTTTGATGATGTGCAACGGCCACACCACACTGAATATACCGGTTCTCGTCCGATCACCGAAGTCAAGCAGTGTCGGGTGCGGATAGTACTTGGATGGGTGACCGCTTGGGAACACCGCATGCTGTTGCTCTCTCTTTTTTTATTTTGATTAAACAAATATCAGTGGTCTGGGTGCGACCCGAGAGGTCCACACGACTAACTTCCCAGTGGAAGGAATGAAAAAGTACCCTATGTTTTGTTGTTATATTTATTAAAATTATTATAAAAAACGATTTTAAATTGTTTATAACAAATTATAATTGTCATTAACAATATTTTGTTAGTGTCACCCGTATTTTTTCAAACTTTTTTAAACCATTTCATAAGCGGGAGCTATTTTTAAATGTAGACAACAATTGAAATTTTTTTTTAATTATTATGATCAATAATCATTTGTTAGTGACAATATTCAATTGTTATAAACAATGCTTGATTATTACTAACAAAAATGTTTCACTGTTATAGCGTCTTCAATGCTTTTTTCTCAATATTGACACAAGTTTAAAATTCTCCATTTCATATTTTTGTTTTCTAAAACTATCTCTTTATGAAATATTGACATCATATTTTTCATACAAATATTCTTAACATGCAATCATTATATTATTTAAAAGATCTTAAAATTCTTTATTAATAATAGTATAATTTATAAATTGCAAAATTCAGGTAGTTAACCATTTTTTTCAGTCTTTTGATTCTCCATAAAAAACAGTTTGACCGATTTTGCTGAAAATCTAAGTTGTAATTCAAGTTGCGTAATTATGCGTAACTATAGTATTCGACTCTGGGGATCTTGAAATGTGGAGATATGTCAAAATTTGGGATTCGCAAAATCGGACCCATTACTATAACTTTGCACTGGCAAGTTAAAAAACATTAATCACTTTCGTCTTTAAAATAAGCAAATACAGGCGAAATACCTTAAATGTGGACAATTTTAATGTCTGTGTATTAAACACTCCGGAAAACATGTAATTTTGAAATGATTTAAAAATACTTCAATAGAACCATATTCACATAAATAGTCTAAAAACATAATAAAAACGAACCAAAACAATAACATTTAGCCCTGCACAAATTTGAGGTTAGGTCAAACATATTTGTATAGTTGCCGATGTCAAATTTCGCATTAAATAGATTATAATGTCTAATGATTCTGTTTGTATGTATTAGAGCTAATTAAAAAATTTCGTCAAACAGGATCAGTAGCTAATAAAACAAAAACTATGAAAATTATGTTAGAACTAAAGCGGCAGATTGTTTTAGGAATTTGATAAGAATCCTTCCAGAACGATTGAGACCATCCAAAAGTGCCAATATGCGATACTATAAATCGTTATAATTGCTCTAAGATTTTTTTTGTTATTAAGACTTTTTGTTCTTGATAAATAAAGAATATTTTACAATTTCTTCCGGATTTTTTATTTTCAATGACCAAACATCTTTTAAACTTTATGAAGATTTACTAGATTTCATAAAAAAATAAAAAGGTGAAAAAAATGTCAATTATGCGATATTTTGTGACGAGTGTATTTTTAGCTTACGTAAAATCTACAAATTTATTAATTCCTATGTTATTAATTGTTCCAGACTCTAGTCCATGTATCGAAAATCTCATTAAAGCAGCCATGTATCAGGAAGTGTTTTGTCTTTCTCGCGGCATCGAGGCTCTCAGACTGATGAGCGATGACTCTAAAGCGGGCATCAGCTTTGAAAGAAGTAACGTTTTAAGAAGAAGGTTAAGAAGCCAAAAACGACCTACAATAAAAAGACAGCACTCGAGAAAAAAAATCGACAAATGCATCGAACGGTGCGGATTGGTTGAAGAAACTTTGAATCATGTGAAAAATAGTTATTTAAAAGAGTAAGTTTAGTACCTTTTCATTTTTATTTTTTGTTTGCACTTACTTTTTCCAAATACCATACCTTAGGACTGTAGTATATTTACTTGACCATGAGAAACTTGAATTGTACAAATAGAAATAATTTATTATTGACAACTAAGTGACAAGACTATCAATACTAATACTATTTTCGTAGTGAATACTGAATATAATTTACAACTAGGTCTTCTTCTTCTTCGTTTCCCACACGGTAGGCAAATGCCTGTTTATTCCAATAAAGCATCCTCCATCTCTTTGGTGGTCTTCCTTGTGATCTTCTTCCGTCTGGTATGTTGGTTTTAGCGTTTTTACTAGCCTATCGTCTTCCATCCTGTTAACATGCTTGTTCCAGAACCTTCTTCTTGTTCTGATCCATTTAGTGACGTCCTGTATTCCGTTCTGCTGTCTTAGATCTTCGCTTCTGACTCGATCCTGCAACTTTTTTCATGGATAGTTCTTATTGTTTCATCATTTGCATGGTTTAAGTATTATCTGGTCTTGTCTCTGCTGCGTAAGTTAGTATAAGTCTACAGATATTAAATTAGGTTAGATGCACTGCTCAAAGGGCCATGACTAAGAAGATGATTTCCATTTGTCATGGGATTGATACCGGAAGAAAAATCAGTAACGCTGGGTTTTATTATGTATGTCTTTTTTTTCGTTGACAATGAAGGTAGGAAGACTTCGTCACTTTCACCAGGTATAAATGTTTTATAAAAAAAACACATTATGGGGTCAATATTATCAAGAAATTCGGTGAAACTATCTTTTTTATCTAAATCTTCAATAGGTACGAAAGGGTTTTCTATTTTAGTGTTGGCCGTTTGGATTTCCTGATCTTCTAATACCTTGCTGTATGTAAAATCATATGGTATCTTAGACGACAAGTAGTCCCGTCATCAGAATTCCCAGGTCATTCCTACATTCCTACTACGTTCCAGAAACTGCTTGGTTGTGTTTATCGGGGATTTAGGTGAATGTGTTAACCTTGGTGTATCAAACCAGTGCGTGAGTCTTTTTCTCTCCACATAGTCCGAAATAATGTTTTCGGCAGAACTTGTAGTGACTGGTTCTGGTCCTGTGAACGCAGATTCGGCTCCCTGTTTTGCGAGGATGTCAGCTTTCACCCCCTGGTGCCATGTACCCACAGCAGAGTCACTCTGTTGTTCACACCAGGTACTCCAGGGATTTGATGCAATTTCGTACAAGCTTAGAATTTATCATGTTGAAGCTTAGTGCTTTTAGAGAGCAGCCTGGCTGTCTGATATTATACTTATGTTTTTGTTTGCTAGAGCTCTGTTGGTCAGCTCTCTTTCACACAATTTGATAGCGAAGGCTTCTTCAACAGCATTTTCTTCATTCTTTTCTTTGATATTTTAAATGTGAGTGTTAAAGTATTATAAATTTGTGACTAACAATTTTAAACAAATACAATAACTTATAAAAATTTTTAAAAACGCATTGCTTTTGGCAATAGGCGAACATATCTCGATTATATCGACATTGTTTTTAAAAGATACCACGTCCAAAAATAAAAATGGTTCAGAATGTGCCTTTTATGTTGAAAATAAAAGAGTGCTCGCTGAATTCCGCCTCCCTGACCATTCGTCAATTTTCAGCGCAGAATAATATGCCATATATGAAGCTCTCAAATGGATTAAGTGTAGTAGTGCGAATACGACGGGAGAAACTTTATGAAGATTTTGTTTCTATTTCCAAAAACCATTACGTGTTCATCCACCCTCTACTTCCTAAAAACATTCCTCACTTAAACACTTTCAAGTTATCTAGGCTTTACTCTTCTACTATAACAAGAATGAAATTAAACCATGGAGGTTATCCCTAACACTTAGTCAAAATTGGAGTTAACATTTCACCTATCTGCCCTTGCAACAACTCCTCAGTAGCAGACATCAACCACTTAATATTCTCATGTAACCTCCATAACACACATCGGTCGGAATTTTTAAATAAATAAATCCTACAAGATGTCCAATTGCCAACAAATATTGTTATTCTGTTGAATACATTCAAAGAAGATATATACATAATAATTATGGAATTTCTGATCAAAGAAAAAATCACAATTTAATTTCAATCTAATATCACGATAATATATAGATAATAATGATAAAAAAGTCTGTGGCAAAAAAACTACGGTTTAATGCCAACCCACCACAAAAAAAAATACCACGTCAAGAGTACCAACAACCGACGAGCATGTATGAGAGGACTGATGAAAGTAGGAGAAGCGAAAGATGTGTGTAAGAACCGTAGCAAGTGGAAAGAAGTAGTCTCTGCCTACCCCTACGGAAAAAAGGCGTGAATTTTCTTTATTTTTTGTTAAGATCTTATTTTCTAGTTACTACAGCCAAGGTTTTACAATATATTTTGGGTCGAACGGAGGACTTGTGGATGATATATGCATTTTTTATAAATCTATAACTTTTATAAAACCGTTTTTGGAATATAATTAATATTTAGCGAGATAAATGAATAATATAGATTTTTTCTTTGATTTTATAATCTTTCAAGGCCCTTGTTACACCCGATCAGAAATGTTAGACATGCTATGGCACCAAACTGAAAGGTAGCGCAACAAAAATTCAAACTTTAAAATATAAGGGCCACCCCAGTAGACATGCCTCAAACAATTTTCGAATGCATAAGAGACCTACTATTCATTATTATTTTTTAATGTAATTATTTTTTAAGTTTAATTGTACACATATTCTGTATAAATTTTATTAAAATTGATGAAATCTTTTCTGGGTATTTCGATTTTTTTAAAAGTCGATAGGCATATTTGTTTAGCTGATTTTAACTTTGTCTCTGAGATTAATTCCCAATTATGATAATAATACGACATACAGATGTGAATTTATTTCTTAAATATATGAAAAAACCGATTTCTAATTACGTCACTTTACATATGTGCATCTACCGGAAAAGAAAAATTTCGAAATATCTTCAACGACTATAGTTCCTGTCAGCCACGTCTAACGCTGTTATTACCTCTTACAAGAGAATCCAACAATTCTTTGTTGTTTTTCAGTACGCTCGCCGATGTTTTATATCGGTTTTAACGAATGAACTGTATTTAGGTATTGGAAATGTGTAGATCAACTGAAGGCGATGAAAAATAGCAGAAATAAATTCATCGAAAGCGTGTGGTGCAAACGAGAGAAACCTCAAGTTTCGACAGAAAAAGACAAAGACAAAATTGTGCCTCGACTTTTTCGCTGGAAACACAGAAGGATTCGCCCTCTCCTCGACAAAAGGTAGGTCGTCATTATTTGGTTACAAAATACAACTGTGTGCTAAATAAATTAATCGCATACGATATTAATCACGATAAATACAAAAAATTTACAAATAGACTATTCCCAATTTATTTAAACAATATATTACACACTATTGATCCAGTTAAATATTTAAAATTTATAAATTACATTGTTATGCGCTTATGCGATAATACGATATATTGCCGGAGCGCGGTAATTTTTGGAGAGTGGCAATGACACTTTGTGCTCGAAATACACACAAGATTTTTTCTACAAAGGCAGTTTTTAGACAGAAAAATAAACTAAATACTTTATTCAAAATAAGTAAGTACATAATATTACTTGTATTTTAATTATAACATTCTTGAAAATAATTACTTCAGTTTATCATTCACTATATTGAAATTGAATGTGCAATTAGGTATGACAATATTTGATATTTATTTCCGAGCCTAATGGTCCATCAGGATATTTCTCCAACATAAATTCTTCCGAAGATTGGAAATCTATAGAACAAGATGTGGATACATGCGGTTTTGAAAATATTTTTACTAATCTTATTTTTGATTGATTCGTCTATATAAACTTCTGCGACATCCACCATGTTTCTTTAGTTGTATTAGATCCCCTCCACCATTTACCAATAAAGTAGCAGATGTTCGTTGAAAACAGTGTCCTGTATATAAAGTATGCTCAGGTAATTCCAAATATTTAGCAATTCACTGAGGATTTTCCCGATTTTATTCATACCCACAACTTGTTTCTTACATCTACCTTTTTGATAACGTAAAAATAGGCGTTGGGGAGTATTATTGTTATTTTGACAAAGTTGTCTGATTGCAATGTATTTTTTACAAATTGATAGATAATCAACTGAATTTTCTTCATAATGACTAACAATCGTAAAAACACGGCTAATTCTCGTTTTCGAATCTGGAATTCGGACTATTAAAATAGAACCTTCATCTTCTATTTCACAGATCTTTATTTTCACCAATTCATCGCGTCTGCAGGCACTAGCAATAACCATAATTAGAATTACCTATAAAAAAATTAACAGTCAATAGCTATCCAAAGCGAACAGTTTGAAATGCCTGCGCTTCGGACCCCTAGCCTAATATGACTGCTAAAATAATGAAGAGTTTCATGGTATTATTCAACTAAGAAACTTTTCTAACTGCTTATCAAACTACTGAGTGTAAGGTATAATGGAAATTTACCTTTTCAGTAGATATTCTTCATCGGTAGCTTCTCGTAAAAATTTTTACATATCTTCAGTGGTAAATGTTTTAAATTTTTTCGCTTTGTATCCAACGGATTGCTTTTTAAAAAATGCGATGAGTTTAGGATACTTATTGATTTCAATGTTATTTTTAACATTCAAGAATGTTCGTATCATCGAATATATGGACCAAAGAATTGATGACTTCAAAGTCTTTGATTTTTCTCCAAATTAAGCCAGTAACACATTTTCTGAATACTTATTGACCTTCTTCGATTGACACCAGGTTACGAATCTAATGTATTGAAATTAATATTTTGCTCTCGATTTCGCTGGTAGGAGATTCAAAGTTACATTTTTTGCACTTTATGCTACATCAGGAGGTGTGTTCGATAATTCACTATCACTATTTTTCATGATAAAAGAATGAGTAAGAGATGCAAGCGTTTTCGAAATATTTCCGCGCTAGAGCGGCAAAGCTGTCACAAAATGACATTTGTCGGAAAACATCAACTTTGCGTTGAAATTTAAAAGCGTCAAAGGCTACTTTGCTAAGCAGTTGTAGAAAAAGTTTTTTACACACGAAATTTATGTTTTGTTTTATTTATCGAGTAAATTCTTTACTTTATCACAAAGTATGGGTAGTGATTCACCTTTTTAGTGTACACGTTAAATTTTACATTTGACTGATTTAGGGTCGTTTCACCGGAAGTCGTGCGTAATTTTGCTGAATAATACAAAAGCCTTACAGGCATACAGTGTGGAACAGCCAAATGGAATAAGTTCATTATTTTGTTTATTGTGCATATCATCAAAAATCTTGAAACTTGTAAATTTTAGGTTAATTATTAACATGCAGCAACGAAATCCCCACATTAAACCCACTTCGAATGACAGTTATAACCCCCAAGATTTTATATGGAAAGTGGGTTTCTTCATTGTCTATTTGAAAATGTCAATTCATTGAAAACTTAATTACTTAGTTGTAACAATTAAAAAACAAACATGAATCTTAATGAAGTATTTGTTCAAACGTCTTGTATACCATACTTTTCATATTTATTCGTGAGAAGAAGTCTAACAGTGTAAGATCAAGTGATCGTGCTGGCCATTCTATCGAGCCTCGCCTCCCTATCTACCGATTCGAAAATATATAATTACTACTAAACTACTAGATTTAGCTGAGTTAGCTCTAAACTAGAGCGGAGAGTAGGTTGCGGTGTCTTCTCCTTTCTCTGTGTCACTGCCCGATGCCAGCGGTGTACAGGTATCAAACCTGGGGCCGTATGATAATGGATCCAAGCGATCTATATGAGACAGGGCCAACAGAAATCCTGAGGTTCGCCAAAATCAGCGGACTAGAATTATGATGCCCTGAAGACACAGCGGTAGTCACAGAGGATCAAAAGATCTAGGGGACATAGGTGCGATACCAAAGGCCCAACCGCAAGATTGTAATGTAATGTAAAACTCATTAAATTAATTTGTTAAATTTAACAATTATAATTATAATTATAATTTATGGTTTTTTGGGGTGTTTTTTTTATACTAAAATTGAAACGATACAGAATATATTAACATGACCCTTGCGCAAGAATGACACATGTTAACATTAAAATACATTGTACTCTTTTCTAGCTGTTTTTATATGAACAAATTGGTTGACATCAAATTCAGTAAAGTCATGCGAATTCCGAACAAAAAATCCATACGACTTACTGGCAGTGGAACGGTGTTTTCAATGTGAGGAGTAAAGGACAGTTTAGGGTCAAATATCGCGCCTAAATCTTTAATTGTTAAAGGTCTGCCAAGAATTGTTTTATGGCTCTGTGATTTTCTATACTGTATGATAACTTATTTTTTTTTTTTACTTAATACTTAATATTTTAAATAAATTCTTTATCACGATAAACACCAGCTCATAATGCCTTCACTGTGAAGCAATTCAACAAATCCCTTTCATCTACCACCTCCATATTCACATAATTTAGCTTTCTGTTTATATCTTCTTGTACCAAAAAATAAAAGGGACCCATTACAAGTTCTTAGAAGATTTTGAGAAAAAAAGGACTCTGTTACTCAAACCTTTAATGTCTTAAGAGTAGGGGGAGTATATTGAATGGGAATGTACTATTTTGAAATAGTACAAAAGGTATTAGAAAAGTTTTGCAATACAGCTTTATTTAATTTTTTTAAAATACTGTCCACCACAAGCAATACATCTCTCCATCCTCCAAAACCAAATCTCGCTAGGGAGTATGGCGCACTCGTCCCAAGTCCTCAAAAGGTCCTTATCACTGGAAAACCGTCTTCATTTCATTTTTATTTTCACAAGGAGGAACAGTGCAAAGTCTCAGGTGCAAGGTCTGAACTGTAAGAAGGGAGCTCAGGCAGTTTTAGTCCTGTAGTGGTCAAAAATTCGGTGCAGGCTTTCACGCAGTAAGATGGATCGTTGTATTCATGAAAGAACCAGGTGTCCATTCTTGAATTTGGTCGGATGTTCTTTAGAGCGTCGATGACTTTGGGAAGGCACTGTTCAGTATACCACTCAGCTCTTCTGTGTTCTACACGACACGCTCCACAATTCCAATTGTTTTGAAAAATACAGCTATTTTTTTTTAGTGATCTTCACTTTTACTGCTAATCATAGCTTTAACTTAGACAAGTTTTGATGAAAATAAATTGACAGAACTGCCTTTAGTTTTCACTACTTCATCAGATAAGGAAATAAAATTGAAAACATACAATATGCTACATTGTTTAGTGGTATTTTCTTGTTAAAAATGAAACGGTATTTTTCAACAAATATTAATCTGATTATTTAACCAAACAAGTTGTGTCTTCTGAAGGGGATGTACCATATCTTTTAAGTCAATAAAATTCTGTATCTCAGCTTGGGGGATTTTGTGAAAATTATTCATCGGTAAATGACCACAAATGTGCTCGTCTTGTTTTTATTTTAACATCCGCTAAAAATTCTCCTCTCAGGTTTAAATAAATTATATACATTAAAATTAGAATCACATTGGTTGTGTAGTTCCGCGAATCCTGACATAATTTTCTTGCACGTGAACCATGTTATTTATTCGGAAAATACTCAGCAAATTTGGAAAAATCAAAAGGTATGTTTATTTTTTAATTTTTTTAATAAATATAAATATTATTAATATGCATATGTTTACACAAAATAATAACAAATATTACAATGAATAAAAAAAAAATTTAAAGCTTATTTGCGGAAAAATTCAACCTTTTCTCCAGCGGGAGTTTTACTTTTACTTTTCTCTCCACCGGTTGGTAGTTAGTGTGGCGGCTGTCATATCAGTTAAAACATCATTAAACTAACTTTAAAATAAATAATTCTCGCATGCTTACGTGTTTTCCAAAAAATGCTAATTAAAAAAATTCATCATAATTTTATCTCAAAAGTAGTAAAACAATAAAATGTTTGTTTAACATTTGCTCTCAATGGATTATATTAAAATATATCAAGGTCGATTACGCATTTATACTCTTATCTACCAGCACACCTACAATATAAAATAGCAGTTTTATTTTTTAAAAATTTGTAGATGTATTAACAGGACCGGTTTTAATAAATAATTTTTTCACTAGTAATTGCACGAGAGGTTTGTATTTTATCGGGTAAATTTGGGTTGTTTAATGAGAGAAAAACTCTCAACTATTAAAGGTTGACAGTTTTTCCGAGTCAAATTGGTAAAGAGTTTAAAATTTGAATAACACAAATTTACCAGATATCAATACAAACATCGAGTATAATTCGGCAGGACAATTTAATGAATAAGAAATTTAGAAACATATCAATGCAAACTTTATTTATCAAATATTAAAAATAAACACATTTTTATTTGAATTAACAATTATTAAAAACGCAGTTATTGAAATTCATACTAGGAACAGTGATGACGCTGCAGGTGCCACAGCTAATCGTTTCAGTAGTAGATATTAAAGTTTTTTCTTTTTCCAAACGAATTAATTGAATAATATTCGAATAATAATCTTTGTTAACTAAGTAAGTATTGCTTTCTCTGCGCTGCGTATACCGGTTCATTCACGGATGTTCCTCAGCCAGGAAGCCTGCTTTCTTCCTACTCCTCTAAGTCCTTCCACTTTTCCCATCATGATCAGTTGTAGGATTCTGTATCGCTCTCCTCTGAAGATATGTCCAAGATATGAGATTTTTCTGCACTTAACTGTATTTAGCAGCAAACGTGTTGTGTCGGCCCCGTTTAGCACCATTTCGTTGGTCTGCATAGCTGTCCAGGGTATTCTCAGTATTCGCCGGTGTAACCACATCTCAAACGCTTCTAACCGATTAACAGTAGCGGTCCAGACCTCTGCCCCGTACAGTAACACTGACCATATGTAGGATTTTACCATTCTCTGCCGTAATTTTAGGTTCAGATTATCATTGCAGAATAGTGGTTTCATTTTTTGGAATGTTGTTCGGGCTGTCTCTATTCTACATCTTATTTTTCTATCTGGATTTAGATGTTTGGTGATATAACATCCAAGTTACTTAAACTGGATTATTTTGTCTATATTCTTCGTATCAATCTGCAGTTAAGCATCAGAATGAGGTTGTAGACTAAAGACCATAAATTTTGTCTTGTTGATATTTATGTTGAGCCCCATTTCTTGTCCTTCTGCGTTTACACAGTTTAGTAAATATTGCAGGTCTTCTAGTTTGTCACTCAGGATGACAGTGTCGTCAGCATATCGTATCGTATTTATATATTCTCCATTGATTTGTTCTCCCATTTCTTGTTCTTGAGTAGCCCGTTTAAAGATCTGAATATATGTTAAAAAGCAGTGGTAACAGTATGCAGCCCTTTCGACGCCTCTTAGAATTTGGCTTTCTTTTGTGAGCTTTCCATTTAGTCGTACTGCTGCTTTCTGTCTCCAGTATAAATTTTCGATAATTCTAACGTCCCTGCTGTCCACCTCCATGTTCCTTAAGATGTCTATAGACAACTATACCAATGCGTTATGCTGGGCATTTAGTCCATTTGGAAATTTCATTAATTTCAATCGGCACATTCTTATACCAACCTTTAGAATTTTTCTTCTTTCTAAAAGGGATTTGGTGTAAGAAATACTCTGTCCAATGTTATAAAAGTTTCTCGTTTTTCCATTAAATTTTTAAATAAACGTATTGGGAAAAAATCTCAATTATTAGGCGTAATTCATTTGCTGTCACATAATATATTGTTACCTCCTTGTCTCGTTTTCGAAAATAGAGGATTTTACTCGATACATCCGGTTTCTTTTCCATTATTTTCAATTTTATATACGAAATTAGTGGTTTTGCAGTAAGCTGCTTCTCCTCCGCGCCAAGCTAATTCAAACACCAAAATGTGATATAATTTCTTTTGAAGTCCTTCCGGTTCATTTTCGTCATATAATCTGGCTATTTATTAAGAGCTGATGCACTAGATTTTCTCTTTTCGGGTTGTGTTTGTAGAATTTTACGTTTAGCATTACGTGCAGCTCGTGATGAATTAAACTGAACGTCGGTGAAAGGGTTAAATGCAATATTGAATTCGTTATAATATTTACTTTGTAGCATTTTAACGGTGGTGTTTCAAAATGTTTTAACTACCGCTTCTTTGTAATCTTCTCCGTTACCTTTTCGCATATTAAATGCCCGATCTTGCAATATTACATTCAATTTATCGATGGAAGTATCTGGCTCAAATTTATATCTTTTTGAATCACGAAACGTAAAAAATTATCGCCAGATTGATGATTGCGTCGCAACTGTATTAGTAGGCACACAGGTATTAACAATTTGACTAATTTCGGCGTTCGTAGACTCACCGAATCGACACTCATTGTTAGTGCTTAGAAATTCAATAAGTTGTTGACAAACTTTTTATTTCGTTTCTGTTCGTTTTATATTCAAAGGATTTATCAATAGGATCGTATTTATATACATTGGAATAAAATTCAACACCCGTAGGTATTACACAGTTTACGTAGATATGTCTAATCACTTATTGGGCCAGTAAAGGTACAGTGATTAACATAATGCAATATGATTGGTATAATCTGTGTGGGATTATTCATTCATTCATTTAACGACGTTATAGCCCACAGTGGATTTTCTTCCATTCGGTCCTGTTTCTACTCAAATTCTTCTAGCCTTTGATTTTCATTGTTTTTAGATCGCACTCTACTTCATTTATTCATCTTTTCCTCGTTCTTCCTCTGTTTTTTCTGTTCACTGGTTTTCACTAAGGATATTTCTTGGTGTTCTGCTTTCATCCATCTTCATTACATGCCCTGCCCAAGACAGTCTTCGGCTTTTAATGAATTTTGCAATGTCTGCGCTCTCTGTGGGACTATAGCAGGTACAAAAATACTTAGTGGGCTATCTATTTAATATTAAAAAAATATTCTTATACTTTTAATGAAAAATTATTAATATGATTATTATTTTGCACATGATTTATCTACTTTTTTATTTTAATACAAAAACAATTCTTTTGACCTAACTAAATAAAAAAGTTTTTACAAAATCGCATGTTTTTTTTAATACAGTAAATTTACAATCTACTCTAATATCCGTAATGAGTGATAAGTAAATGTTTTGGCAGTTCTTCTCCAGCGATGGTTCTCCAGTGTGTTTAATTGGTTGGATCTTCAGGCCAGGTTCTTGTAAGTTTTCTGTCTTCTAATGGAGTTGGATATAGCTGGTTTACTATTTGGTTGTTGTGTGTGGAGTTCCAATCTTCTGCCTTGTTAGCGTAGGTACTGATCACGTCATGGATGAAAAAGATCCCAAGATCGTTATGAGGGTTTGATTTGACACGTACCATGGCGCGATGGCTAGCATACGAAGCCTCTTGGATTTGCTGCAGGCCCATAGTTTGATGCTTTACGTCCAAATGGGCCTTAGTATGGTTTTGTAGACAAGGAACTTGTCGATAATTGTGATTTACTTCTTTATAACCAGTTCATTTGCTTCACCTTAAAGTTAAGATGTATTTTCTTCGTTTTTATATGGTCTTTTCAGATTGAAATCTGGTCTAGGTAAAATCCCAGGTATTCGACTTCGCACATAAACTTTATTTCTACGTGTTACAGGAAAAACACATCTTTTAAAATTAAACCACTTGTTAAAAATGCTTTTTTCCCAGATCTTTTTATTGTAATATTATTATTCTCTCATAAAGAAATAATAATTTATAGAAAAAATATAATACCTAGTATTTTTTTAAACATTTAAAACGGCCATATTATTAAAAATAAATTTTTTAAAAAGTTGATATAAAATTGTTTAAAAATAAGTTTGCGTTTTGCATAGATTACATTAATAAATATTATTCTGCGCAAAAATATATATTTACCGATGGAAATGAACTTGTGCATGTTTATCAGAAATTAAATTTATTTATTTCGGTTATCACTTGGTTTGGGTGGGTTTTCATCTTTTTTTTCTGATTAATTCTGCGGTTTTGCGGAGTCGCTTTTTAGTTGTTGGTTTTCAAAATTTACTGAGAAAAAAATTTGACGACCTAATTTTTGGTTCGTTTTTCCTAATGGACATTTCATTAATAACGATAATATTTTAAATCAAATATAATTATACTAGCATAACAATCTACCTAAAAAATATGAGAAAAGATAACTAACATGCAGATACAAATTAATAAAGAATGATTTAAAAAGCAATACCTATAGAATTAAAACAATGAGGGTCGCAAACAACTAAAAATCTTTAGAGGTTTAAAAAGCTTGTTAAACCCAATTAAACCCAGGAAAACAGCTACTCAGTAATATTAATTTGTTAACCCCATAGCTTCGGAGACACGTAGCCTATAACATGAGATTAAAACCTTATACTCGAAAAGACTCAGTAATATTAACTTGTTACACCCTGCTGTATCCAGCAACAGGCAAATCCCATAGAGCACTCTTAGGCAATTCATTCTTTGTTTTAAATAAAATTGGGGAAAAATTTAATGGATGATAGTTTGGGGGAGAGGGTAACTTTTTCTGCAAGTCTAAAATAAGATTACTTTGAAAGGAAAAGAAATTATCTCAACAATACAAAAAATTATTGACAACAATGTAAATAAAATTTTTATCAACGCCAACTTAAAAGAAAAAAACATCTTATATTTTATACTACTGAGTTGGTATTCATCGCGCATCACGATTTAGCGAGCAATTGCTGTAGTTGGAACACCCTATATTGATCACAATGCGCTCTTGTGCTGTAATTGGAAAACTACCACCATCTCCCCCATCAAATACAAATTGACGCGTTTTTATATTTTCGTAAAAATTAGATACTTTTATATGAAGAGCACCGTATATAAATTCTACTCATTAAACAATTTTTTTAAATTACCTCGTACCTCTTTTGTATTACTTACGCTTTTTATGATGGTTTATTATTTTTTTTTAGCTTTCCAATTTGCCGCATATTTACCATAGATAATTTAATGAAGTGAATAATTCGTGAATAAAAGTTTTATAGCCTAAAACGTATCAGTCTAAATAAAACCGCGTCCGGTACTGGATAATACAAAATACTGGCTTTTTATTAGCACAGTTTTTGTGTATGGAAGTTGTAGTTTTGTCAAATTTATGTGTTCCTGTGTTTTAAATTACTGTTTTATCGCACAACCTCCGACCGAAATTGTCAAAAAAGTGTTTGTGTTTCATGTTGTGAATGATTTTTAATGAATATTGACAGTTATTAAGTTTTACATTTTGACATGGAGGAGGAGATTATGTGGAAAAATTTATACATGCAGCTACAACAACAAAAAGCTGGCAATTTAGAAAACAGAAGGTTCGTACCTTTCAATATTTTATTTTATTTTTTAGTTTATTTTATTATTTTAAAAATGTAAAATGTTTATACTCTAAGTTATGTATTTGTTTAAAATAACTAAAACGTATCAATTTCATTTTCTCAATTTGACAATTTATAGTATGAAAATATAACCCCCTTCTTGCACCCCTTCAAATTTGAATGAGAAAGGAGGTCGTGTTGCACCTTTTTCAAAAGGGATTTCAATTCTCTGTTCAGCAATACCAAGTTTTTAAAATTTGGTGCAATTATAGCGGAGAAAATTTGTTTTGAAAATATGAAATTTTTATACTTTACGTAGAATGTAGGAAATATTTTTTAGGAAGTGTTTTTCAATTTATTTTACAATTAAATGAAATGTTCAAAATGACCACTATTCACTCCTTAATAATAAGCAAGGCGATATTGGAATTCTCGTACCTACAACATTTTGTAGGACCTCAGAGGTAATGTTGTTAATTTTTTCCGTTATCCTAGCTTTTAAATCTGTAATATTGCCTGGTCTATTCAAATATATATTTTTGTTTTTAAATAACCCCATAAGAAGTAATCAGGTAGTTTCTTATCTGTCTTCCTAAACGTCAGGAAAAAGTCGTTCAAGACACCAAAAAGTTATTCACATAACCCATAAAAAATATAATCAATCTAGAAGACTACTGTTATTTTGATATTTGTGAGTTGCTGGCAGATGTCGGTGTATTGAAAAATATTTTTGTGTGTATTCGATTCAACTATGGCTCATTTATCCGAAACTCAAAGAATAGACATTTTAATTATGATTGGATGCGGTAATAAAACATGAACTCAAAAGAAAGTTTGTGAAATGTTAAATTATAAATATCCTGATCAACACGTCTCACAATCTACAGTTAGCAAAATAGAAAAAAAATTCCGTGAAACTGGACATGTAAAAACTAGTCAAAAACCAGGTCGAATTGCTAAATTGGATGAGGAGAAAAAGTTAGATGTAAGTAAATCATGAGAGCTTTACATAAATAAAACTACCATACTTATAAAGTTCAGTTGGTTCAGGAGTTAAATGAGGATGATCCCGATAGAAGGCAACAACTCTGTGAACTGATGATGGACAGAATCGAAGCAGATTTGCAGTTCATAAACAAAATTGTGTTTTGTGATGAAGTTACTTTTCATTTAAATGGAACGGTTAATAGACAAAACTGTAGATATTGGAGCAAAAAAAAATCCTCATTGGATGTTCACACACAATATCCCAAAAAAGTGAACGTTTGGGCTGGTATCATTAAAAACAAAATTATTGGCCCCTATTTTTTTGAATTCACAATTAATGGTGAGGGTTATCTAGGTTTTTTGATAAACTTTTTACTGCCTACAATAAAAAGACTTTTTCCCGATGTTAATAATCCAATGCAATAGATAGATCAATTTGGTACCAACAAGACGGTGCTCCACCGCATTAAACACGTATTGTTAGAGATTATTTGACAAAAGTTTTTCCCAATAGGTGGATTGGAAGACGGGGAACGATTGAATGGCCGCCTAGATCCCCCGATTTGACTTCTCTCGATTACTTTTTATAGCGGTATTTGAAATCAAAAGTATATTTCAATAGACCAGACAATATTGCAGATTTAAAAACTAGGATAACGGAAGAAGTTAACAACATAACCACTGAGGTCCTACAAAATGTTCTACGAGAATTCCAAGATCGCTTTGCTTATTGTCAAGAAGTAAATGGTAGTCATTTTGAACATTTAATTTAACTGTAAATCAAATTGAAATATACTTCCTAAACATTATGTTAATTAGTTCCTTCATTCTACTTAAAGTATCAACATTTTACATATTCAGAATAAATGTTCTCAGTTATGATTGCACTAAATTTAAAAACTTAGTATTGCTGATCAGAGAATGAAAATCCCTCTCGAACAAGGGCCACACAACCCCCCTTCTCATTTAAATTTTTTGAGGGAATGCTCATAATTCAGAGGGCAAGAAGGGAGTAATATTTTCATACTGTAAATTGTCAAATTGAGAATAGAAATCAACCTGTTTCAGGTTTTTTCAACAGATACATAATTTAGTGTCAATATTTTTAAATTTTAATAAATAAATTTTCTCAGTTATGGTTCCACCAAATATAAAAAACCTAGTATTGCTGAACAGATAATGAAAATTCCTTTCGAACAAGATGCCACACGACCCCCCCTTCTCATTTAAATTTTTTGAGGGGATGCAAGAAGGGGGTAATATTTTCATACTGTAAATTGTCAAATTGACAATAAAATTCAGGAGATTATTGCCCGTTTAAAATATTAATGCTTTCCTCCAACAAAATTTCTTCAGCCCACCTTCTTCCGAAATACCACCCCTAAAATGTGATGAGTAAAATAAAGTTTTAATTTTTTTCTCAAATATAAGAAAAGATATTTCAACTATGGAATCCTGAACTAAAAATATAAAGATTCAACCCAAATCATTTGAATAAAATGTGTCTCCTGTCTGAGGTACAGGGTGTTTTATTTGAAAATTTAAAAACTATTTGTGACCAGTACTTTAAAACTATTCAAATTATTATTGTCATATTTAGTGGAGAGTGTAAGTACTATACACCCTACTAAATTATGTTAAATGAACGTTTCTGGCTACTACCAGAGGCGTACGACAGGGGCAAGTGACTGGTTGATCCCTCCCAAATTCTACGCCACTGGTAAAATTGCAATTTTTCGATTCTACAATACTTTCTACGAGAATATTGTACTCTTTCTCTATGGCGATAAAGTTATTATTTTTCTAGATATTTCGGGTTAAACATGAAGCTGCACAATTATTTTGATTTCAATCAATTTCAATGATATATTAATTATGTCGGTGTTTTGGGTCATTTGATTGCATTTATTACACGAATGTAACTTGTGCACGATCGAGCCCACCCCAGCCCGCAACGTTTATTCAAATACAATTCGCGACAGGTATTATTTAACAATTATTTCATTTTTGCATGCACTTTTCGACGGAGCAGTTTTGTCATACTGTCAATTTTTAACACTGTCAAACACTCGAAATATAAGTATACTTTTTGACAAAGGAACTTCAAGATTTAATGAACTATGGTCAAATTTCGACCGCTAGTCAATAAAGAGACAATCATTAGGGTGGCGATGGGGTAATAATTTTATGTAAGAACTTCCATTATCTGTTAAACTATATTCATTCCGTATTATATAATATTTAAAAAAATTTTTTTTACTTTTACAGTAGTTAATTTATTTGGTCAGTTTTTAAAAATGCAATATTTTTTCTTTAAAAAGTATTATACAAGACACGCAGTCATTTATCTAACCCGACACTGCTTGACTTCGGTGATCGGACGAGAACCGGTATATTCAGTGTGGTGTGGCCGTTTCACATCGATCAAGTGATGTTTTAGGATTTTATAAAAAAAATTTGCTATTTTGTTTATTATTTAAAAAAAAAAAAGAGAACAACAGCATGCGGTGTTCCCAAGCGGTCACCCATCCAAGTACTATCCGCACCCGACACTGCTTGACTTCGGTGATCGGACGAGAACCGGTATATTCAGTGTGATGTGGCCGTTGCACATCGATCAAGTGATGTTTTATGATTTTATAAAAAAAATTGCTATTTTGTTTATTATTTAAAAAAAAAAAAGAGAACAACAGCATGCGGTGTTCCCAAGCGGTCACCCATCCAAGTACTATCCGCACCCGACACTGCTTGACTTCGGTGATCGGACGAGAACCGGTATATTCAGTGTGGTGTGGCCGTTGCACATCGATCAAGTGATGTTTTAGGATTTTATAAAAAAAATTTGCTATTTTGTTTATTATTTAAAAAAAAAAAAAAAAGCAACGGCATGCGGTGTTCCCAAGCGGTCACCCATCCAAGTACTATCCGCACCCGACACTGCTTGACTTCGGTGATCGGACGAGAACCGGTATATTCAGTGTGGTGTGGCCGTTGCACATCGATCAAGTGATGTTTTAGGATTTTATAAAAAAAATTTGCTATTTTGTTTATTATTTAAAAAAAAAAAAGAGAGCAACGGCATGCGGTGTTCCCAAGCGGTCACCCATCCAAGTACTATCCGCACCCGACACTGCTTGACTTCGGTGATCGGACGAGAACCGGTATATTCAGTGTGGTGTGGCCGTTGCACATCGATCAAGTGATGTTTTATGATTTTATAAAAAAAATTGCTATTTTGTTTATTATTTAAAAAAAAAAAAGAGAACAACAGCATGCGGTGTTCCCAAGCGGTCACCCATCCAAGTACTATCCGCACCCGACACTGCTTGACTTCGGTGATCGGACGAGAACCGGTATATTCAGTGTGGTGTGGCCGTTGCACATCGATCAAGTGATGTTTTAGGATTTTATAAAAAAAATTTGCTATTTTGTTTATTATTTAAAAAAAAAAAAGAGAGCAACGGCATGCGGTGTTCCCAAGCGGTCACCCATCCAAGTACTATCCGCACCCGACACTGCTTGACTTCGGTGATCGGACGAGAACCGGTATATTCAGTGTGGTGTGGCCGTTGCACATCGATCAAGTGATGTTTTAGGATTTTATAAAAAAAATTTGCTATTTTGTTTATTATTTAAAAAAAAAAAAGAGAGCAACGGCATGCGGTGTTCCCAAGCGGTCACCCATCCAAGTACTATCCGCACCCGACACTGCTTGACTTCGGTGATCGGACGAGAACCGGTATATTCAGTGTGGTGTGGCCGTTGCACATCGATCAAGTGATGTTTTAGGATTTTATAAAAAAAATTTGCTATTTTGTTCATTATTTAAAAAAAAAAAAGAGAGCAACGGCATGCGGTGTTCCCAAGCGGTCACCCATCCAAGTACTATCCGCACCCGACACTGCTTGAGTTCGGTGATCGGACGAGAACCGGTATATTCAGTGTGGTGTGGCCGTTGCACATCGATCAAGTGATGTTTTAGGATTTTATAAAAAAAATTTGCTAAATTGTTTATTATTTAAAAAAAAAAAAGAGAGCAACGGCATGCGGTGTTCCCAAGCGGTCACCCATCCAAGTACTATCCGCACCCGACACTGCTTGACTTCGGTGATCGGACGAGAACCGGTATATTCAGTGTGGTGTGGCCGTTGCACATCGATCAAGTGATGTTTTAGGATTTTTTAAAAAAAATTTGCTATTTTGTTTATTATTTAAAAAAAAGAGAGCAACAGCATGCGGTGTTCCCAAGCGGTCACCCATCCAAGTACTATCCGCACCCGACACTGCTTGACTTCGGTGATCGGACGAGAACCGGTATATTCAGTGTGGTGTGGCCGTTGCACATCGATCAAGTGATGTTTTAGGATTTTATAAAAAAAATTTGCTATTTTGTTCATTATTTAAAAAAAAAAAAGAGAGCAACGGCATGCGGTGTTCCCAAGCGGTCACCCATCCAAGTACTATCCGCACCCGACACTGCTTGAGTTCGGTGATCGGACGAGAACCGGTATATTCAGTGTGGTGTGGCCGTTGCACATCGATCAAGTGATGTTTTAGGATTTTATAAAAAAAATTTGCTATTTTGTTTATTATTTAAAAAAAAAAAAGAGAGCAACGGCATGCGGTGTTCCCAAGCGGTCACCCATCGAAGTACTATCCGCACCCGACACTGCTTGACTTCGGTGATCGGACGAGAACCGGTATATTTAGTGTGGTGTGGCCGTTTCACATCGATCAAGTGATGTTTTAGGATTTTATAAAAAAAATTTGCTATTTTGTTTATTATTTAAAAAAAAAAAAGAGAGCAACGGCATGCGGTGTTCCCAAGCGGTCACCCATCCAAGTACTATCCGCACCCGACACTGCTTGACTTCGGTGATCGGACGAGAACCGGTATATTCAGTGTGGTGTGGCCGTTTCACATCGATCAAGTGATGTTTTAGGATTTTATAAAAAAAATTTGCTATTTTGTTTATTATTTAAAAAAAAAAAAGAGAGCAACGGCATGCGGTGTTCCCAAGCGGTCACCCATCCAAGTACTATCCGCACCCGACACTGCTTGACTTCGGTGATCGGACGAGAACCGGTATATTCAGTGTGGTGTGGCCGTTGCACATCGATCAAGTGATGTTTTAGGATTTTTTAAAAAAAATTTGCTATTTTGTTTATTATTTAAAAAAAAGAGAGCAACAGCATGCGGTGTTCCCAAGCGGTCACCCATCCAAGTACTATCCGCACCCGACACTGCTTGACTTCGGTGATCGGACGAGAACCGGTATATTCAGTGTGGTGTGGCCGTTGCACATCGATCAAGTGATGTTTTAGGATTTTATAAAAAAAATTTGCTATTTTGTTCATTATTTAAAAAAAAAAAAGAGAGCAACGGCATGCGGTGTTCCCAAGCGGTCACCCATCCAAGTACTATCCGCACCCGACACTGCTTGAGTTCGGTGATCGGACGAGAACCGGTATATTTAGTGTGGTGTGGCCGTTGCACATCGATCAAGTGATGTTTTAGGATTTTATAAAAAAAATTTGCTATTTTGTTTATTATTTAAAAAAAAAAAAGAGAGCAACGGCATGCGGTGTTCCCAAGCGGTCACCCATCCAAGTACTATCCGCACCCGACACTGCTTGACTTCGGTGATCGGACGAGAACCGGTATATTCAGTGTGGTGTGGCCGTTGCACATCGATCAAGTGATGTTTTATGATTTTATAAAAAAAATTGCTATTTTGTTTATTATTTAAAAAAAAAAAAGAGAACAACAGCATGCGGTGTTCCCAAGCGGTCACCCATCCAAGTACTATCCGCACCCGACACTGCTTGACTTCGGTGATCGGACGAGAACCGGTATATTCAGTGTGGTGTGGCCGTTGCACATCGATCAAGTGATGTTTTAGGATTTTATAAAAAAAATTTGCTATTTTGTTTATTATTTAAAAAAAAAAAAGAGAGCAACGGCATGCGGTGTTCCCAAGCGGTCACCCATCCAAGTACTATCCGCACCCGACACTGCTTGACTTCGGTGATCGGACGAGAACCGGTATATTCAGTGTGGTGTGGCCGTTGCACATCGATCAAGTGATGTTTTAGGATTTTATAAAAAAAATTTGCTATTTTGTTTATTATTTAAAAAAAAAAAAGAGAGCAACGGCATGCGGTGTTCCCAAGCGGTCACCCATCCAAGTACTATCCGCACCCGACACTGCTTGACTTCGGTGATCGGACGAGAACCGGTATATTCAGTGTGGTGTGGCCGTTGCACATCGATCAAGTGATGTTTTAGGATTTTATAAAAAAAATTTGCTATTTTGTTTATTATTTAAAAAAAAAAAAGAGAGCAACGGCATGCGGTGTTCCCAAGCGGTCACCCATCCAAGTACTATCCGCACCCGACACTGCTTGACTTCGGTGATCGGACGAGAACCGGTATATTCAGTGTGGTGTGGCCGTTGCACATCGATCAAGTGATGTTTTAGGATTTTATAAAAAAAATTTGCTATTTTGTTCATTATTTAAAAAAAAAAAAGAGAGCAACGGCATGCGGTGTTCCCAAGCGGTCACCCATCCAAGTACTATCCGCACCCGACACTGCTTGACTTCGGTGATCGGACGAGAACCGGTATATTCAGTGTGGTGTGGCCGTTGCACATCGATCAAGTGATGTTTTAGGATTTTAATATAAAAATTTGCTATTTTGTTTAATATTGAAAATAAAAAACTGAAAGAGGTATCTCTAAAGTAAGTAATACCATTATTCAAAATGGTGACAAACCCTTGATGGATAAATATCGTCCGATCAGCATTACTTCCATAATCGACAAAATCATTAAATATATTTTAAAAGATAGGTTGTACTCCTACTTCGAAAAGAGATTTTAGCGAATCACAATACGGTTTCCGAAAAAAAAAATCCACGGCACAGGCTGCGTTCAAAATTGTGACCGATATAGTTTTGATCAAAACAGACATATATACTGACACTATGCGACTTAACAAAGGCTTTTGACTGCATATCGCATGACATAGGTACCGATTGAAAAATTAAGTTGCCATGGAATAAGAGGCACCACCTAAGATTTGCTTCGTTCTTACCTCTTAAATGGATTTTAGCGTGTAGAGTTAAACAATGTAAAGTCTGACTATAATAAAATTAATTATGGGATACCATAGGGTTCAGTCCTCGAACCTGTTTCGTACATCAACGACTTATGCCAATACATTGCACCTACTGGGTGTATTTTATTCGCTGATTATACAACCCTTATGTGCTCTGGTAAATCTTGTACTAACCTTACCGAAGATAAATCTAGGAGTTTTTGTTTAGCAAAAATAATGTTTTGTTCAAAATAAACTTTAATTAAATGAAAATAAAACTCAAAATATGATAGTTTCTTCAAACACATTTTACCAAGAAAAACATTACGTTTTTTGGTAAAATGGCAGATTAGTTCGGTAGATGTAGTTCGAAAATTATCTAGTATTCTGTTTTTACTGAGACGACTAAAATATATTACGAACTTCAGTACTTTGGGAATGACATACTATTTCTTATTTCATTCAGTGCTCTCTTATGGTATCTTACTTTGGTGGAATTCAATAAATGTTATAGCAGCTTTTTCATGTCAAAAAAAAGCTATCAGCATATTGGCAAATATGAGTTTTAGAGACCATTGTCATCAACATTTCGTCGATCCTTGTATCATGCCACTGCCTACTATGTACATATTTACTGTATTATTAGAAATACACCAAAATGTGAACAAATTCTCCAAACATTCCAAATTAGACTATTATAACACAAGATCGGCTTGTCTTCAACATTTCATCCATCCTTGTATCATGCCACTACCTATTATGTTCTTATGGTCATTTTTACTTTCGACGCTGCGACTCTGAAAAGCTGGAGGGATGTGCATCCAAACCACTCTCTTAGATTTTTCAGCCAGGATATACGTCTTCTTCCCACCGATCTCTTTCCTGCAATCTTGCCCTCCATTATCAATCGTAGTATACTGTATCTCTCTCCACGCATAATGTGACCGAGATATTCCAGTTTTCTGGCTTTAATCAAGTTCTCCAATTCTCTTTCTCTTTTTACTCGGCGTAGAACCTCTTCATTGGTAATCTTTTTTATCCACGATATTTTAAGTACACGCCGGAAGATCCACATTTCAAATGCCTGAAGCTTTTTCATTGTGGCTTTGTTGATCGTCCATGATTCTATTCCATATAAAAGCACTGGGATTACATAACATTTAACCATTCTCAGACGTAGTTGAAGGTTTAAGTGTGGGTTAGTAAATAGTTGTTTTATTTTAAAGAAAACATTTCTAGCCTTTTCGATTCTGACTTTGATTTCTTGAGTCTGATCATGCCTATCGTTGATCCACGTGCCGAGATACAGATATTGCTTTACTCTCTCGACCAACACTGAATTGATATTGATGTTGGTATTAAGATGGTTTAATGGGGATTTACTTATGACCATGTATTTAGTTTTTTTATAGTTCATTTTTAAACCGTACTCCCTGCTGACCCGATCAATCTCTTGTAGTAATACTTGAAGATCATGTATGTTGTCGGTTATGATCAAGGTGTCATCAGCATAACGTATGTTGTTGATAATCTATTTATTTATACTTATCCCCTCGTTCCTTTTCCTGAAAGCTTTTTTGAATATAGCCTCTGAATAATAATTAAACAGAAGTGGTGACAAGACACATTCCTGTCTTACCCCTCGTTGTATTTTTATATTTTCTGATGTTTTTCCTTCAGAGCTGTTCACATCAACTTGATTCCAATAGAGGTTCTTTATTATTCTGACAATTTGCTCATCGAGTTGACTTTCTCGTAAGAGGTTAATCATCTTTTCGTGCCTCACTCTGTATATATGTACATGTATATATATATATATATATATATATATATATATATATATATATATATATATATATATACATCTATATGTAAATATTTACTGTATTATTAGAAATACACCAAAATGTGAACAAATTCTGCAAACATTCCGATTCACACTATTATAACACAAGATCGGCTGATTTACTGACTATTCCACGACATAAATTAGCTGTTTGCTGCAAAAATTTCTTGAACCTCAATCTCTATAACATCCTTGATAACTCTGTCAAAATATTGGAATTCAAAAGATTTAAAACTGTGATACAAAAATTTCTGCTCGGTCATTGTTTTTATGACATTGATAGCTATATAGTCTCTGCCGGTTCATTATACATTTAATTTTAATCTTTTTTTTTACCTCTATTAATGTTTTTCATCCCGATTCCCTGTATCTTTTTTCTGCAAAAATACGGGTGTGTACTATTGGTCTTTTTGGTCTAGAATTGTAGGTTCTTTTATGCAAACGACTTTCTCATCGCAATGCATGTACCTAAATTTAGTAGTTTTTGATTTTAGAGAAATCACGACTAGTAGTCCTAAATGGTAGATCTTTTCATAAGGAAACTTTTGCTTGTTTACTTCTAATCTCTACGACTAGTATTTTTTGAGTTATTCAGCCAATCATTTTTTCCATTTCTTCGGCGCTCTAAACCGCCATGGGTTGAGGACACGGTCTTGGCTACATCCTCTGAAATTTCTAGCCATTCTGGAATACCCATCAAATGTAATTAAATTTATGAAAAATGAGGCAAAATATGGCTTCCAAGTTACAATTAAAAATTATTGTCAAAGGGTATTGGTTGCAACAGGAATATTGAGAAATTTGTTTTACAGAGTCCACAATGAGACTGAAAGAGTAAAGACAGGTAAGCAACCTTGTATTTTATCTCCAAAATCATCTAACGAAAGGCGTTGCAACCAGAAGTTTTATTTCAGAAGGACAGGGACAAAGAATTAAAGAAATCGTTAATGGTATTCATGTATTACAGAAGTAAAAGCCGACTTTTAAAGCAGTTTTATAAGAAGTACGCGATGCATAAATAGGTTTTGAAGGTGGGAAGTCAACTTTAAAAAAAGTACTATTTAAATTATATATCGGTTGCAAAAAACACCCGATAATGTATTAATGGAAAGTTACGATGTAAGATTAAAACGTGGGCAGTAACGATGTAAAAAGTTATTAATTAAGTGAGTAGGAGTAGGAGTCTTTTTGATTAAAAATTTAACTCTACAAGACACGTGAAAGTCACGTGGAAAGCGTTTTATTTTACCGCATGAATTTGTTTATTGTGGCAAGATATCATGGCGAATATCAACAAAAATAAGTTGTAAATTACACTTTAATACTAACAATTCAAAACCGAGATAAAAAATAAGTTTCCTTTGACTTTATTAAAATTTCATGTGTTTTAATTCAAATAAATGAGTTTGTTATCATTCTTATCTACACATTAAGCTTATTGTTTTTGTATTCTATCAAAATGTTAGTATTTAAAATCTTATACATTACTTAGTGCGGTAATTGTTAACATTGTTCGAAAAAAATATCAAACAATGCATTGTAAAGCACATAATTTTAGGAAAGGCTTCTATAGAACTCTTGCCAAAGGTGTAGCAATAAAACATCATGCTCGAAGGTATGTACAGATATATTTACCTACGACTAGAATTTACACACTTTCTTGGCGAAGAATGTATACAAGGTGTATATAAATGTACCAATAGTCGAATGATATATACAGTGCTTTCATTTCAAAACCAGCCAGATCAAATAACTTGATTTTGCGTAAATATAAAAAAAAACATAAAACACGTCGAATTTTAAATCAAGGGGAAAGTTTAAAAATTTGATTCTGCTGTTTTCAAGTGGCACCCCTTTAACAACAAATTTTGTGAAATATCATGAGACCATAACAAAAACGACCTACTCCACTGTTGAATAGGTAGATGTCTAATTAAGGATCAATTAACTTCTGAATACATGTCAACTTTTTTGACATTTTTTGTCATTTTGTTTTAAAATATTAATAGAATTAGTCTTCGGTTAGTTATTCGTGACGTTAAATTAGCTATTATTTGTAGCAACTACAGACCTATCGCACTGCTATCTATTATTTCAAAGGTCATGGAAAAAGCCATCAACATCGAGCTCATAAAATATTTGGAAGACTCAGGAATTATCAATGATAGGCAATATGGCTTCCGCCATCAGAGATCAACTGGTGACCTGCTCGCATACGTCTCACATATATGGCAGCTATCTATTGAAAAGTACGGAGAAACTTTAGCTGTGGCATTAGATATCTCCAAGGCGTTCGATCGAGTTTGGCACCAGGGACTCCTCGCCAAGCTTCCATCTTATGGCTTGCCCCCTCAGCTGTGTTCTCTGCTTGCTAGTTTTCTTTCAAACAGGTCTCTCCATGTAGTGGTCGATGGAGTTTCATCTGACACTCTACTCATAAATGCTGGTGTTCCTCAAGGATCCATTCTAGCACCAACACTATTTTTACTTCACATCAACGACCTATTGAAAGCAACTTCATGTCCCGTACACAGCTTTGCCGATGATAGTACCCTCCATACCGCTTTCTCTTCCAGGGCCCCTATATCAGCCCGTGAAACCAGAAATGAACGAGGAAGAAATGTTAACAATATAAATATGGACTTAGCAACAATTCTCGAATGGGGATCCAATAACTTGGTAGAATTCAATGCAAACAAAACACAAGCATGTCTTTTCTCTAGAAAAGCCGATCTTACTGTGCCTAACATAACTTTGTCAGAAGTAACCATACCTAGCTATTTCACCTCCAGTCAGCTGCTTATGATCTATAAGGCACAGATCCGACCTGTACTGGAGTACTGTTCCCATATTTGGAGTGCAGCACCTAAACATATCCTGAAGCTACTGGATTCTGTCCAAAAAAGGGCAATTCGTCTCGTCGGTGATGCCTCGCTTACAAACTCGCTCACTTGTCTGGAACACCGTAGAAAAGTTGGCGATTTGTCTCTATTTTATAGATATTTTCATGGGCGATGCTCTTCTGAAATATCAACAATCGTTCCTCCTTTGGCAGTCTCTTCAAGATTAACCCGTCAAGTTCAGTCTTCACACCCCTTCGTGGTCACTTTGGAGACCTGCAGAACATCACTTTCCAAAGACTCATTCATCCAACGAATTGCGAGGCTTTGGAACTCATTGCCTAGGGAGGTGTTCCCCGAGGCATACAACCTCCAGAAATTTAAGAAGAACACCAACTCCTACCTTCTTTCCCTTGGTTTCCACGATGTTCTCTGAACATTACAGGATATCTCTTTTCGTGGGAACCAGAACATAAAAAAAAAAAGCTGTAGCATATTTTAAAATGGTGTATTTTCTGCAAGAACGAATAGAAATAATATTTATTTACGGTCATCGAAACAAGTGCGTTTGAGGAACAGTTCGTTTTTTTATTGAAAGGCATCTTGATAGAAATGAAGGCCACCAGATCATCATGGAATTAGTATGGAAATTTGGAGAAATTGGATCCGTTTGTATTAAAAAAAATAATAATCCCAGAGTTCTCGACAAAGCTGCACAAATTGAAGTACTGGGTCATCTTCCTATGGATCCTACCTATTTTATGACAAAAGTAGCTATTAAAACTTACAAATATTTCTGTTGGTTTCACACACAAAGTGTTAAAATTGCACAAGTTTTTTCCTTATAAATTACAAACTCATCTTCAGCTTAGTGAAGACGACTATGATCACAGAATTAAATTTTGTGAAACAATGTCCCAAAAAATATAAGAAAACGCAAATTGGGTTAAATATATTTGTTTCAGTGATGACCAAAACCTAACGGGAGAATACAATTGGAAGAAAATGAAATTGATTCATTTATTACTCAGTCACTAGAAAAAAAAATTGATGAACATGGAAATATGGTGCTAGATGAACAGAATATATGCCTTTAAGAGTACGGAGCTACACCACATTACACATTACTAGCTGTAAGATAATGGCTAGACTAACTACACAATAGACCTACTAAGGGTCGCAGTGGAGGGGCGACCACGCCCCACTTACATGAAACCTAACCTAACTACTTCCAAGACATTAAATTGGCAGAAGTGGTTTTATAGAATGGCCGGCAATAACTGTAACACTACTTGATTTTACGGTTAGATCGAGACAAAACTTTTTACCTAACAGAATTTTCAATATTTGGAATGATTTATAGTCCGTTCATAATTTGTCGATAGCACAAAATGTGCGTCCAAGTCATAAAACGGCCGTAATAGTCGTAAAATCATAGGCGGAGGTTCCTGAGGTGTTTATTCATGTCCGTACACAATTTGTTGATAGCTCACTGCAAGTTTGACCCTCATTAGGTTTAGTACGTTTTTGATCGCATTTAATTTACGGCTCGTTGGTGTTTCGGCGTCTACGGCAGTAATTAACGTCTCTAATATTTATTTTGCGAATTTTGTGCAGTGCGTGAGTAACTTTTTTTCATATTCCTACAAACATATACGTACCTTTCGTTCCTGCTTGTTTTGTTTGATTGCTTGCGATGGCTTCGTCGTCATCATCAACATCATCAAGTTTTACACCGGTACTGTTGCGTACAGTCAGTAAGTCTGTCTATTCACCAAGAGAGAAGACTATTGTTTTGAACGTTCACGATGCTCTGCTTTCTCAGAATTCCACAAACACTGTTCAGAACATAATCAAGAGTTGTGCCCACATGACGGGCGTAGGGGAGTCAACAATATATAGGTTCCTATCAGAAAGAAAAAAACAAGGTATAGCTAACCCAAATACAAACGAATACTTAAAGAGGGGGAGAAAACCTATTGAAATTGATGAATTTGCCAAAAATGGTATTCGAATTTTTTTACAAAAAAGAAATACTCAACTTAAACAAAATTTTACAAGAAGTTAGAGACGACCCGGATTTGCCTCATGTCGGACGAACCAAATTGTGGCAAGTTTTAAAAGAATTAAATTTCCGGTGGGAGAAATCAGACCGAAAATCACTTTTGATTGTCCGGGAAGAGATAATATGTTGGAGAAGAAAGTATCTAAGATCTATACGAAAATTTCGGGCTGAAGGAAAGCCAATTTACTATCAGGACGAAACGTGGGTAAACGCAGGTCATACTCTCACAAAAATTTGGTCAGATAAAAATATATCAAGCTCCAGGCAAGCCTTTATGGAAGGTTGGTCTATGGTATTTCCCCACCCTCTGGTAAAGGCAGTAGATTAATAGTTTCTCACATTGGCAGTGAAAAAGGATTTGCTAAGCATGGTTTGTTGGAATTTCAATCCAAAAGCACAAAAGACTATCACGAGGAGATGACAGCTGATGTTTTCGAAGAGTATTTTGAGCAGATGATTGAACATATACCACCAAACTCAATTATAGTATTAGATAATGCACCTTATCATTCACGACTAGTAGAAAGACTTCCAACGACTGCGTGGAAGAAACAGGATATCATTGAATGGCTGCGGAATAAGTCCCTGCCTTACAAAGATGAAATGGTTAAAGCAGAACTTTTAAAAATTGCCCGGCAACACAAATCTAAGTTCAAGAAATACGTAGTTGACAAAATGGCGGAAAGACGAAACATCACAGTCCTTAGACTTCCACCCTACCACTGCGAATTAAATCCAATTGAACTCATTTGGGCACAAATGAAAAGCTATGTGGCTAGAAAAAATACGTCATATAAAATACAAGCTGTACGTGAATTGTTATATGAGTCTTTACAACATATTACAGAACAAAATTGGCGAGATGCAGTAAGACATGTAATAGAAGAAGAACAAAAAATGTGGGATCTTGACAATATAATTGATGCGACTGTAGAGACACAACCGCTAATTATTAACCTGCAAGACGACTCGGATTCCGAAGATGATCCTGTTTATTTTGAATTTGAATAGTTTTGTAAGTAATCGTAGTTTATATCATTTAAAAATAGGTATTAATTAAATAAATGTATCTTTTAAAAATTGCAAGTAACTTTTTATTTTTAAATAAAATAAAGAAATTTTATTAAAATAAAAATACAATTTACAGTACCTACAGTTTAAGAATATTAATATATTTATTTATTTAAAGTAACGTAATGTTTTAATCATATACTCTACGACACTGGTCAGTCATTTCCACTCAAAATACCTACATAATCGGATTAAAAGTTCTATAGCTGTATTGTATTTATTCAGATACAAGGTGGGTTAGTCGAAAACATCTTAAACTGCCAGTTTTAGGTTGGTTTTTGTTATTATATCATACTACCTGTCCTCTCTGTATTTCAGTTCTCTAATGAGGGTCAAACTTGCAGTGAGCTATCAACAAATTGTGTACGGACTATAGACAGTGAAATTGTCTCTGCAACAAGTGTCAATATATTCAAAAATAAACTAGATCAGTGTAACTTATTTAATAACATTTAGAGCCTAATCGTTATTTCTATATATTTTTTTCTTATTTGTTTGTTTACTACTAGTAGGTATTTCTTTTGGAATGTATTTTTTTTTGGGCACAATAGGAGCCAGCTCCTCTGCCCTCATCAATATGTAATAATAATAATAATACTTTAAAAAAAATAGTTTACAAAACTCCTTCCGAAGACATTAAAGAACTAAAGCTCGGAATAAATAAAAAACGTAGACGAATTACTAGCGAAACTTTGCAAAGAATTCGAGAAAAATTTGAAAATAGGTTATAATATTGCTTACAAAATAACGGAGCAAACTTTGAACAGTTACTGTAAATACATTTAAGGAGCTGTTTGTTATTAACTTCATTTTAGTTTCTGTTGTAATTTCGCTATGTTTAATGTTATCTGCAAAATAAATTGTTGTTTAATGGCTGATTTGCATTTTTCTTAGGTTTTCATTTGATGTATCACAAGGTAGGGGTTGCCATTTGACTTTTTAAGAAGGGGGATGTTAAAAAGTACCGGAAAGGGCTGAAATTTCCCATTATTTTTTTTTACTGAAAATAGTCGCAAAAAGGGTAGACCTATCGTGTGGGCTGCGGACTATTAGAAGGGGGAGGGATTATAGAAAGGAAATGATTGTAGACCCGCTTTTTGAAAAGTTGCAGGTCATAGTTCTCTGGAAAAACTGATTTTGGAAGCTTGTTCCATTCTGTAACAGCACTTTAAAAGAAGGATTCTTGGTGGAGATTGGCCAGTGGTAATACAAGAGTTTTTATTTCTCTGGAGCATCTGCCATGGAAATATCTGTAGAGTAATGCCTGGTCTGCAACTCTTCTTCTATGTTCTAGTGGGTGAAGGGTATCTGTGAGAGTTAAGCTGTTTATCAACCGAACTGCCCTTTTCTGAATGGAATCTAGCAGACGAAGAGAATGCCTTGGTGCTGAACCCCAAATGTGCTAGCAATACTCAAGTAGAGGTCGGATTTTAGCCTTGTACGTCGTCAACAGTTAATCAGGAGTAAAAGACTTTTTAGTTTTCCACAGAAAACCCAGCCTTTGGCCTTCTGGCTTTGCGATGTTAGCAACATGGTCATGCCAAGACATATTATTAGACACCGTGAATCCCAAAATCGAGATGGAGGGACTTGATTCAAGAGTATTTCCGGATGAAGAGAGAGAAAGAGAGGTTTTCTTATCCTTGCTCAACCGTGAGGGTTTTCATATCTCCATAGGTTTAGCTGATTAATTGTATTGGGCGTCTTATATTTTTTGCACATTTTTTGACGTGATAACGTCTTATAAATCACGAAAAATCATGACTCATTGTCACGTTCCTCCTGAGCCGAGTGTGCAAGCGAGAGCGCGGAACAAGCGATAGAGAGGCACGGTAGACCTAAGCGTTCGGCTTGTGACGCATCTATCTCTCTTCCACTCCATCGGCCGATGCGTCCGAGTCCAAAAAATATTTGAATTAATGAGTGCAAATAAATGTTAATTTATAGAAAAAATTGTAATTTTCAATACACTTCTTTGTATTATACAAAATAATGATAATTCAGTGATAATAATTCAATTCATAAAAGTATGCAATCTTTCATCAATGTTTTCTTATGACGTTATCACGTAAAATTATCGTCCGTAAACCGACTTTACAGACAACCAATTTTTTTATTTTATATGGATCACAGTTCCAAATAGACGAGGTTAATTTCTTTTTTTAATGAAGTAAAGGCATTGTACAAGGTAGATTTCTTGGTCTTCCGCATTTCTGCCTCCTCAAATAAAGACAGGCAAGCTCATGATATAAGTAGAACTTTAAATCCTCATCACTCCGCTTGTTGAAAAAGATTGTAATTAAAAGATTGTAAAATGGTTAATCACCACACTTTCACTATGAACTCGGATTGAATTTGACGTGCCAAATGCCAAATGGAATGCTTAGTCTTTTAGTGACAGCTTAACTTCCGAAATAGGTGTAGGGTTGGGATACTGACAATAAAAAAAGGGTTGCGCAACATTATAGAGGCCGGGTCGGAACAATAGTAAGAACCTTTGTGGGTCTTTTCACCATTAGGAATACAAAAAAATGTGTTTAATCAATTTTGTTGAAATTTTTTATTATGTTTATGGTTAAGATTAGCAAGGCCACTGCGCAAGGATGTTTTACGCAAAACTGTAAAACATTTAACATTTTTTTTATATAAAAACATCTAATAAAAGAGTACAATTTATTTTAATGTTAATGTGTCATTCTTGCGCAGGGGCCATGTTAATCTATTCTGTATCGTTCCAATTTTACAAACATACATACATATAGTCACACCTTTTTCCCGTAGAGGTAGACAGAGACCACTTCCGCTACGGTTCTTACACACATCTTTTGCTTCCTCTACTTTCATCAGGGCTCTCATGCATGCTCGTCGGTTGTTGGTAGTCTTGACCTGGCCTTTCTTCAAAACAATGTTGATCTAAACGAGATATGTTCGCCGAGGTCGACCTCTATCGACTTCCGTCCATTCACTCTCACCTTATAAATTTGTTTCATCAATATTTCTACATCCATCCTTTCTACGTGTCCAAACCATCTAAGCATTCCTTTATCTATCTTTGTAACCACATCTTCTACACGACAGCGTTCTTTTATCTCACTATTTTTTACTTTATCCACCCGATCACTCCGGCTATACTTCTTAAACTACTACATCTCCGCAGCAATAATCCTATTTTCTTCTGCCAAACCCAACATTCACTACCATACATAAGTGTAGGAACCAACACACCTCTATGCACAGCCAGACGTGTTTTTTTACACGTTCTGGCTGTTCATAAAGGTATACAATTTTAGTATAAAAAAAACACCACAAATCATAATAATAATAATAATTATCAATATTGTTAAATTTGCAAATCAATAATAAGTTAGACTCACGTTCATTAACAATGAACAAATTTTATTTTTCGCTTTTTAGTTTGATTTTTTACTCACCCTCTTGCCATTCATTCCTCGGCACGTTTCTTACCAGTATATTGGATTGGGTGAATTTTAATATGACATTGGAACTGCGCCGATGATCAAGTCATATTAGCGTCATCTTAAGAAGGGTTGCAGGCGATTGTTAATGTTATGCATGATGCCCTGAAAATCGAAGAGATGAAAATAAATGTAAGCACAACAAAAGTAATGGTTTTTGAAAGAGAAGAAAGCATTACAAACTGTGAAGTTCTAATTAAGGAAGAAAGAGTGGAATAAGTAAATAAGTTTGTACACCTGGGTTCAAAGTTAACGAGAGATAGAAAGTATGACAGTTGCATTGAGCGAAGGGTGTTGGCAGGAAAACAAATAAATGGAGCACTGCATAGCTTTATGAACACCCAGAAAGTGTCAAAAAAGACACGCCTGACTGTGCATAGAGGAGTGTTGGTTCCAACACTTACGTATGGTAGTGAATGTTGGGTTTGGCAGAAGAAGCATGAAAATAGGATTAATACTGCGGAGATGAGTAGTCTGAGAAGTATAGCCGGAGTGACTCGGTTGGATAAAGTAAAAAATAGTGAGATAAAAGAACGCTGTGGTGTAAAGGAAGATGTGGTTACAAAGATAGATAAGGGAATACTTAGATAGTTTGGACACGTAGAAAGGATGGATAAAGGAAGATTGACGAAACAAATTTATAAGGCGAGTGTAAATGGACAAGTCGGTAAAGGTTGACCTCGGCGTACATATCTCGATCGAATTAACATTGTTTTGAAGAAAGGCCAGGTCAAGAGTACCAACAACCGACGAGCATGTATGAGAGCACTGATGAAAGTAGAGGAATCAAAAGATGTGTGTTAGAGCCGTAGCCGTAGAAGGAAGTGGCCTCTGCCTACCCCTACGGGAAAAAGGCGTGACTATATGTATGTATGAACTGCGCGCATGCGTACTATTTCTATCTCTCTTACTCTCCTGGCGAAACTAATCAGGACAATCGGATATGTTGATCGAATTATTGCATTGTCGTCGGTCTTTGACAAGTGTGCAAAGTTTAAATTAAATCTGATCGCTTGAAGTAGGCCAAAGAGTCAGTTGCAAACGTACAGGTAAAACTAATATAAGCGTGTTAAAAAGAATTTAAGAGTGTCTGGTTCTGGGACAGATGATTTATATGTTACATTACTATTGTACTTCAACAGCGAAAACTGTGAAATGAATTGAGATTTGACAAATTTAGTTTGTATGTCTGCGGTCTTGTTTGTTAAATCTGTTGAGAGCCAACCTAAACTTGACAAATAATTTGTTGGTAGACACCTGACGCAGCAGTGCATTTTTTTTGTGTGAGATAATTTGCGCGACAATATTAATGTAGCAATTAATCAGGAAACCCCGTTTAAAATTTACAATACCTCAATTAATGTATGCGTTAATCAATTATTAGTAATATTAAACGTAAATAACCACAAATCAGCTCCAATTAAAATTTAATTTGATAATGCTTTTGATTAAGAGACAGGATTTCCAAGTAGCAAAACCCGGTTTCGTATGAACCGATAAAACAAACATAATCAAATCATTTTAAAACAATTGTCATGTAATTACCAGCCACATTCAATGCTTGGACTTTTTTATAATTTTGGTTTCCCCCATACTATATTTAGTATTTATTTTATTCCGTGTTTAAGCTAAAATTAGATCAGGCCAGTCTCTAATTGGTCTTCAAGTCGGTGAGAATATAAACATTCTGAACGAATTCAACAATTGTTTAAATGCTTATACTTTGCAAACAATAAGACGTTTATCATGTCTTCACAAGAAGAGTGTATGTGGAGAGACTTATTTAGAAAATTTCACAGGCAAAAATCATGTGATTTTCAAAAAGAAAGGTTAGTGATGTTACATAGATAGTTTATTTTAAAAAAAACGCTATCGTAAACTGAAATTATAATTATAATTCTAAAAAATACATTTTTTTACCGGTTTTATTTTTCTTTATTGCTTTTTGGTTGTTTTATTTTAACTCGGATAATCGTAATATATGTCAATGGTTCGTAAAAATAGGGTAACGAAAACATTTTTATATATTTTGTGAAGATATTTTTAGCAGATTAGAATAAGCTTAAAGTTATTGCCCAATTAGTATGCATTTATTTTTAAAATCGATGGGCTCTACAACGTAGCTAAGGAATATACCATAGCAAATCTCTTATAGTTTTATAGATGCTTTATAGACTTCGCTTTGACGAACTAGACCTATCTTATATCAAATTATTACCACAAGAAATACCTAACCCAGAAACACCATTGAACCTAGTAATTTCAAACAATTTCAAACACCGATCAATATTACCAAATTTTTAAAATTATAACTCCCAATTTTCAATGAACTTTTCTCCATTTTGCATAGCCTTCAGCTTTTCAAAACTACCAACAAAGTAGCATTTTTACGTACTTCAATTTAATATTTGTCTTTAGATCCTTTATGTATTTTATTTTTATGGAGATTTACATACTTTTTATTTCTTTCATTTTTCTATTTTTCGAAAGATTCTTTTACGTGAAAAAGATCTGCTTTGTTCCCCTTTACGTATTTAAAGCGCAAAAACCTCTTTTTTATTATTTTACGGGCAACCAGAGGGACACCAAACTCACGGGTCTTGACAAAGATAAATTTTTATTTTTCTGTAAACGGTCAATTAATTAGAGTTCTTTCTGCTATTTTACCATTAATTCTATATAACGTAGGAAACAGAGCAGAAGCAAATTGTACTACGACAATAAATTGGAGAAGGTAACTCATTTTTTATCACGTGAACGTCGATGCAGAATTTGTCCGGAATCATGCGGTTACCACGTGGTAACCTAATCGGCTGAGCTTGTATGCAGCGGCGGAGCAATGATAATGCATGTATTCTATGAATTATGGTGTAAATCGAAATTTAATTTAAACATATTATTTCCTTTTCATAGACTTTGTGACGGTTATAATTTTAGATAGATAGACAATGTCGACTTCAATTCATTTCTCGCCACTTTATCAAAGGCCTTTTCCAAGTCTACGAAAGTACCTTCTAAATGTCATTTAAAAATATATATTGTATTACAAAACAAAAACAAAGATATTAAAATAAAAATTTTACAGTACCATACAAAAGCATAATAGTTTTCCAAATAAATACTGTAATGTAAGATACATTTAAGAAAGAAATATTATTTTTTGTTAATGCGTTAATCAATATTTTCACCTGTAGCCTCCTTATAAGCACGACTTCGACAGGGCATGTTTTTTATTAACATTAATTCTGCTTGTGGGGTAAATTCTGCCGTTCCGTTAAAACTGCTTGAATCACTTGATCTGCATTACCCGGTTTAGGTATTCTAAAAAATCATGATACCACCCGAGAACATTACATACATACATATAGTCACGCCTTTTTCCCGAAGGGGTAGGCAGAGGCCACTTCCTTCTACGGCTACGGCTCTTACACACATCTTTTGCTTCCTCTACTTTTATCAGTGCTCTCATACATGCTCGTCGGTTGTTGGTACTCTGGATCTGCTGTAAAACACTTTGTATTTTGGTTAATTCATCAAGTTTAATAGAGTCTATTTGTACAGTTTGTGTGATGTGTGCTGTTTGCTGTTTGCTGTGTATACTATGAGGGTTGTGTCTTAAAAAATCGTAACTGAACAAATATTTGCACTTGCTCAAGGAAAATTCCGCAACGAGTCTTTGCCGTGACACAAATGTTTACTTAGAATTTGAGATATTATGAAGTGTTCAACCCCTTGGGAATTTGGGGGTGTTCAACCCCTTTGGAACTTACATTATGAAATTTTCGATTGTTTGCAATATTTATAAGAACTTTTGTGAAAAATTTTCTTACCGTTCACGTTTTGGTGTATATTTATAAGGATTATTTAATATTTGGGGGTACTTAACCCCTTGGAGATAAACATTTTGGAATTTCTATACTTTAATGATCTGTAATAAATGTGTAGAAAATTCTGGAACTCGTCCGATCACTATATATTGCATATTTAAAAAAATGGTGCAACCTGAATCAAAAGCTAGCCCACGCCCTTTTCCTGGAAAACAGAAACTGTAAAAATTGTTTGGCTTGGGAGGTAATAAATATTTACAACATTCTATACTAGTTTGTTTTGGAGTGTGCCATAAATGCTGGTGTAGCTTTAAAGACATAGTTTACTCCTTACGCACGATTATAAAATACCTACATAGATTATTGCCATAATTCACAATATTTTGCTAGCTTTATTCGTTTGTTAATTTTCCCAACTCACAAATAAATATCAATTAATATTATTTATTATTAATATTATCATGTATATTTATGGACATTTCATTCTTTGTTTTATCATATTTCACTTCGTTTCCATTAATAACAAGCTTGTAGTTGTCATCGGTTTCAGAACGCGTAGTTTCTGTTAAAGTTTTTGATAAATCACTAGAATCAGTGGACGTCTCCTCTTATAAAGAACGATTAGTACCAAAAGAACCTTGGATTTTTCTTGCTATATCAAGCTTATTGGAAATACAATCCTTGATATAACTTTCTGCTACAGCTCCCAATATTTTTGTACGTGTCATATAATTTATTGGGAATGCGCAGGATATAGTTATGTAGGTGCTATACTTAACTACTTTACTTCTCACTATAACGTTTTTTGTGTAACGCTTAGCTTGATTTTACTCCTCATAAATTTTTATACCACGGACTTATATATGAAAATCGATTCTGAAAGAGTAAACTCCAAAAAAACGTTTCAATTCCAAAGTATCTTTATAAATAATCATGGCATTCATAATCGTCTAAACTAGAGTCATCATTTGGTTGAATTATAATGGGTTATAAAGGGGATAGTACCACATACTCACCTTCCTTTTGATAACATGTTCAACACAGTTTTTCCAAAGCTTTTGGCGGTCCGCTGCTAGAAATTTCTTTAGGATTTCTACAACCTCTACTCAGTTCTGAAGACACACACATACAGACGCGCGTGGGGCCATGAAACGTGCAGCGCACATGGTTTTGGCGATTTTGATTTTTGGGTTCGGAAAAGTAATAAAAAGGTATTTTTAAAATCGCATTTTTCGAAAAAACACGGTCAAATAATAATGAAAAAATTTAATTAGGTACTTTATAACACTTCATTTAAATTTCACAAATATCTGTAAATAATGTTGTTACCATTGAACTCCCTAAATGAGAGTTTTAACCAAACGGAGTGTAATTAGCCATTAAAGAGACAAGGCGCACGAGCACCGAAGCAAATTTCCTCAATATTAAATAATAGTAAGTACATAGTTAAGTTAATGGCCGGGAAATTAAACTCCACGAACGCCGCGCCGGTCCAGCAGATCCAGAATCCCGTAAATTGACTCGGCCGGCGGACGGCAGATAAGATTAGCGATAAGAGTTTATTTTTTGCTATCATTGACCAAATTAAAAACGTTTTTAACATTAATAAGTATCTCAAATATACAGTGCACCTCCTAAACTCGTACAGTAAATAAAATTTTATTTTTTTTTGTTTAACAACGCAGATGTATCATTCTTGTAAACATATATTATATTAAACATAATTCGATAATATCATACACCTGGTAGTTAATATAATGAAACTCTCTGATTAACTTATTAAACACGCTATCCATTATATGTTAACGGAAATTGTTTAATTGTGATTGTAAACACATGCAAATGCGTTAGTGTTGTTTTTATCTCGTTGAAGAAATGTGGTCGAATCTGAACAGAAAACTACAAAAACAGAAATCTTCCGATTTTCAAAATGACAGGTTAGTTTGATTGTTTTGGCATTTGGTTTGCCAACCCGCCAAATCGAATAAATGAAATTATTTATTATAACTGCTTTACTTTTCGCAAAAGCTACCGATAAAAATAGAAGTAATTCATGATAACTTAAACAAAAACGTCTCATCGACAATACTTGAATTTTTATTTCTTACTAGCAGACCCGGCAGACGTTGTCCTACCCGAACGTTGGCTTGCCTGCTTTGAAAATATCGCGACCCCAAAAAGTATGAATTCAACACTAATATCGGCGTTTTTAATAGTTTTTATATTTCTTTTATATTTTTTTTTTATATGTTCTGGTTCCCACGAAAAGGGGTATCCTGTAATGTTCAGAGAACATCGTGGGAACCAAGGGAAAGAAGGTAGGAGTTGGTGTTCTTCTTAAATTTCTGGAGGTTGTATGCCTCGGGGAACACCTCCCTAGGCAATGAGTTCCAAAGCCTCGCAATTCGTTGGATGAATGAGTCTTTGGAAAGTGATGTTCTGCAGGTCTCCAAAGTGACCACGAAGGGGTGTGAAGACTGAACTTGACGGGTTAATCTCGAAGAGACTGCCAAAGGAGGAACGATTGTTGATATTTCAGAAGAGCATCGCCCATGAAAATATCTATAATATAGAGACAAATCGCCAACTTTTCTACGGTGTTCCAGACAAGTGAGCGAGTTTGTAAGCGAGGCATCACCGACGAGACGAATTGCCCTTTTTTGGACAGAATCCAATAGCTTCAGGATATGTTTAGGTGCCGCACTCCAAATATGGGAACAGCATTCCAGTACAGGTCGGATCTGCGCCTTATAGATCATAAACAGCTGACTGGAGGTGAAATAGCTCTTGCACTTTTGGCAATGGACCTCACGTGATTTTCTCAGGAAAGGTTATTGCTGATAGTAATTCCAAGCATCGATATGGATGACTTCAGTGGTATGGTTACTCCTGACAAAGTTATGTTAGGCACAGTGAGATCAGCTTTTCTAGAGAAAAGACATGACATGTATATGTGATTACATAATTGGGAATGTCCCTAACTCGGCGAACCCAAAAACTATAAATTTTAAACTAATATTGGCCATTTGTGATATTTTGTATATTTCAACCCCCCTTTACCCCTTTCGTAGGACTTATTGGGATAAAAACTATTCCATCTCTTAAGTTGAAGCAATAAATATATATTTACAAAATTTCTTTAAAATCTGACTATGAATTCGACACTAATATCAGCCGTTTTGATAGTTTTTATATTTCATCCCCTTTCCTGATCCGATCGCTACCAAACTTCACAGGAAGATTGCCTAAAAATTTCATTAAAATCGGTACTAACGAACGGCAGTTTATTTTTATATCATAGATATTTTTTAGCTTTTCTTTAGGATTTTTCCTAATATATTTTTTTAAACCACCACTGTGATTTAATGAAAGATAGGTTAGTGTGGCATCCTTTAACTATGGAGGGTGAGTTAGGAGAATCATCTGTGTACATGAAAAAGTGTCCGTCCAAATGCATTAAATTAGGATGGCGCCACGTTAGCATCAGGGTAAATTTTAACGTCCACTGGGACAACTTTTTACGACACAAATTTTTACCCATAACTGTTCTGTTATTCACACACTTTTTCAAAAAATTAAATGATAAAAAAACAATAAACGTGCTGTTTACAGTTCACGAAATAAAATCACTGTAGCCACACGCTTATTTACAATAATTCTTTAAGGTTATATTTACTACATTCCTTTGTACTACGCAAGTAGTTGAAATTTTCAAGAAGTAACTACTTTAGTCGACAATAATATTAAATTTTTTAACTCGGCATACTTCAACTCGTTTACAATTGCTACATATTCATACCATACCCTTTGTCTACACCAGCGCCATTCTGGAAGGTTTTTGAGCTGTTATTTATAGCTTACAGCTGGACATTTTTTTAAGTTTTCTACCATATGAGATGACTCTCTTAACCACTACCCTCCATACCTTTAACACAATAAATTTTACTTTATTCGCGAAAAACTGCCTATATAATTTTTTCGCAAATCACTCTCGAAAAACGCCCTCAATATAAGATAGGTTAGCTTGACGTCCTTCAAAAATGTGTACCTATACTTTTACGCGAACAAAATTTTCACTATCTCTTTGATAGATAAATTTGCAACAATTTATCACCCCTTTCGGGATTTTTTAATTTTTATTTAAGATTTTTTCTATTATTTTTCTTTTTAAACCACCACATTACGTAAACAGATACACACATGGACTTTTATATATAGTTTTTAGCTTTTTTTAGGGATTTTCCATATTATTTTTCTTCTTAAACCACCACTGTATTAAAGCGAACAAAAAAAAATTATTCAAATCGGTCAAGCCATTTTTAAGTTTTAGCAAAACTAACGCACGGTAATTCATTTTTGTATATATAGATTCGACAACCAATTGACACTATTTTGCATTTTTAAAATCTAAATCGATAATCCGAATGTTGTGGATATATGTTGTAGATTCGAAACCCTTATTCGTCGTTTTAAGTATTTTTCTTGTAATTTTACATATTTTCTCACCGTTTAAACCTTTCCTAAATTTCCACAAATATTTCAAAATCAAAATTAGCCAAATCGGTCCAGACTTTCTCGAGTTTTAGCAAGACAAACGAACAGCATCTATCTAGCATTGTTTCTGTTCATTTTCAATGTCCATTTTCCGCATATCCGATAGTACATTGTCTCTCCATCTCATTTTATGTCTCGTCGGTGCTCTGTGTACGTGTCCTGCAAATCTCAATCTTTGTGACTTTGCTTCTTTCATAATATCTTCCTGGTACAATTGTTCTAACTCCGCGTTTGTTCTTATTCGATATTGCCCTGAACTAGGATCCTGGGTTGGTCCATATATTTTTCTAAGTATTTATCGCTGGAACCTTCGCAGGAAGTCTTCGTTTGCTTTGGTTAGCGTCCACGCTTCACATCCGTATATGACTACCGGTCTTATAGTAGCATGGTACAATTTTAGTTTTGAGGATCGCGACATTATTCTCGATTGGAACAGTTCTTTTGGTGCATAATAGCATCTATTACCGCTCTGTATGCGGGTCTTCATTTCTTTATTCATGTTGTTGTCTGCTGTGATGACTGCGCCGAGGTATTTGAATTCTGAGACCCGTTCAAAATTGTAGGTGATAATGGTTACATTTTGCCCTAGTCGATCTCTTCCCTGCCTCCGGGAATTATGCACGTATTTTGTTTTGTCTTCATTAATACGTAGTCCTACTGTGCCTGTCTCCTTTTCCATTTTTCCAAACAACTCTTTGGTTTTAATGGTTGTTTTACTGACCACTGCTTGAAAAAACTTCTACGTCAATGTTAGCCCGTTTGATCGCTGCCTCTAAAACGATATTGAACAATATTGGAGACAAACTACGAGTGCAGTTTGATAAGTCAGTGACTTTTTGAATTTCCCGCGCAGTTCCTCCAAATGCAACAGTGCTACCGTCAACTATAATCTATCAGTGGGCACAACTTTCTAATTTTGAGCAAGCTACATCGTGCAGTTGGTGTTTGATAGCCGTTCAAAGCAGACAACCTCGTGAATTTTTACGAAAATGGAAAAAAGTGAATTTCGTGTGCTGATTAAGCATTACTTTTTACGTAAAAAATCCATCACTGAAACTAAGGAAAAACTTGATAAATACTACGGGGACTCGGCACCATCAATTTCAATGGTTAAGAAGTGGTTTACAGAGTTCCGTTGTGGTCGTACCAGCACTAGTGACGCCGAACGTCCAGTTCGCCCAAAAGAAGTGATCACGCCGGAAATCGTCGATAAAATCCATGAAATTGGATGATCGGAGAATGAAAGTGCCTGAGTTGGTTCATGCTGTAGGTATCTTAACTGAACGGGTACATCATATTTTACACGAATATTTGGACATGAAAAAACTCTCTGCGAGATGGGTGCCGCGATTGCTCACACTCGACCATAAGCGCAATCGCGTGACCACTTCAAAAGAGTGTTTAGCGATGTTCAGCCGTAATCAGGATGAATTTTTGCGCCGTTTTGTTACTGTGAATGAAACATGGATCCATTACAACACGCCAGAGACCAAGGAACAATCGAAACAGTGGGTTGCTCGGGGTGAACGTGGACCAAAGAAGGCGAAACAGAGTCTGTCAGCCAACAAGGTCATGGCCACAGTTTTTTGGGATGTACGCGGTGTCATTCACATCGATTACCTCAAGAAAGATAAAACGATCAACGGCGAATATTATTCATAGCTTTTGAACAGATTCGACGTTGATTTGAAGCAAAAACGGCCGCATTTGGCTGAGAAGAAGAAAGTGCTGTTCCATCAAGACAATGCACGTGTGCACACTTGTCTAGTCACGATGGCCAAAATCCACGAATTGGGATACGAACTGCTACCCCATCCATCATATTCTCCAGATTTAGCCCCCTGCGACTATTTTCTGTTTCCAAACCTAAAGAAATGGCTGGGCGGTAAGAGATTTGAGTCGAATGAAGAAGTCATTACCGAAACAAACGCGTATTTTGAGAGATTTGAAAAAACCTATTATTTAGAGGGAATAAAAAAATTAGAAAAACGCTGGACTAAATGTATCGAGCTAAAAGGTGATTATGTAGAAAAATAAAATGTTTATTTACGGAAAAAAATTTGTTTTATTCAAAAAGTCACTGACTTATCAAACGCCCTCGTATCACCTTACCCTGTTTCAGGCCGTTGTCCACCATAAAATGTCCTGACATGTTGTTTCCAACTTTAACGCAGCACCGGGGCTATCCTCCATGTACACTTTTGTAGTATTAATTATTTTGTAATATTTCTTATTTTCGTTAACCGAAATTGGTGTTTTGACGAATTGATAAACTAAATAGTAAAATTTTTGTTTGAATACTATTTTATGGTCATAAACTTGTAGGTACCTACTTTGGGTATTTTTATGGGTATTTAATCTGGTAAATATAACTAATAGCCTCATGAATTTGTAAAAAAATATTACCCTTTTGATATTGACCCAAGTTCAGTTTTAGTAAATTAATATTGCACCACCTAGAAAGGTTAAAAAATATATTTGTAGAGGTTCATAAAGCAGTGTCAGAGAAAAAGAAAGCCTGGTTGGATTGCTGATTGGTTGGTTACAAAAGCCAATCAAAGAATGTTAAAAATAACGATGAAGGATGTAAACAAGGCAAGGAATGGGTATAAAAGGTTGAAAGGTGTGGCAAAATAGGTTGTGACAAGAAAGAAGGAGAATGATAAAGATTAATTTGATATATTAATTGATTTGGTAGATTAATTTGACTTTCGAAACATTCAATTCTTTTGTCCATAAGAACAGAAAAATACGACCTCGTAACTGGAAAAAATCAGAAACCAAGACGGTAGTATGGTGAGAGGAGAGGAATGAGTTCTAAAGAGATGGAAGAAGTACTTCGAAAGTTTATTTGAGACAGAGAATACACAAACGCAAGCAAGTGAAAGTTGCAATAAAAGTGAAACTAGCTTGAAAAAGATTGTGAAAGCGTTGAATACTGTGAGATTGGGTAAGGCTGCAGGGTATGACAGGATTACGGTGGAAATGCTAAAGGTTGGCCGAGCATGGTATGGTAGCTAGTCTGCTGTACCGTCTTTTTAACCTTTGCTGGAGGAGCATTAGCGTACCAGGAAACTGGGGCAAGGCCGTTACCGCATTACAAACTACTGAGGTATTAGCTTACTTAACATCGTCGGAAAACTGTATGCAAAGGTATTGATTTAAAGAGTGACGAACGAAACTGATGAGAAGATATGGATATGTAGGCGGGATTTAGGATAAGAAGGGGATGATATCACTTTACGAGGATTCCAGTGATTGTTTCAGGATAAACGGAAATTACACAGACTGATTTAACATCAAAAAAAATATTAGACAACGATGTTTGGCTTCGCTATGGCTGTTAAACTTAATCACAATTGGTTGTTTACAAGTTTTGAAAGAGTTCGTATGGATTAAAAATGGAGGATTTGATCGTCAAATGCCTCTTTTACGCCGATGATTAGGTTATACAAGCATCATCTGAGGAGGAGTTAAAGGTGATGGTTAATTTTATGCAAGATGTCCTAGAAATCTAAGGGATGAAAGTGAATGCAGGCAACAAGAAAGTAATGGTTATCTGAAAATAGTAGGGAGAAACTATTAGTATTAACATTAGGAGAATCATCAACAAAGATATTAAATAATAGCGGTCCAAAGTGAGAACCCTGCGGTACACCTGTTGTAAATTAGAGGAGTAGAGTTAATAAACCTAAAAAGTAAAAAATAATTCTTAACATAGAAATAAAATTACTGACGAGAAAATTAATGTCACTGTTCTAAAAGCGTGGGGTGCTTTCATTCCGAAACGCAGAGTTAGTTTAAAAATGTCATACAAAGCACCCCACGCTTTTAGAACAGTGACATTAAATTTCTCGTCAGTAATTTTATTTCTATGTTAAGAATTATTTTTTACTTTTTAGTTTGACAAACTTTAAAAGCGTGTTTTTTAGTTTTTTTAAACTATAATTTATTTTTCGCTTTTTAGTTCGATTTGGTTTACTCAACAGTAAAAACACAAGAGCTTTTTTTTATCGGATAAATTTCTTTTCGTAACGAAATAAATTTGCCAATCAGTAATTTTACGAGAGAAACTGACATGAAAAAATCGCGAGCCGAAGGTCGAGTGATTTTGCCAAATGTCAGATTTTCGAGCAAAATTCCCCAAAACGACTCATGTTGTAATAATTCAGTATCAATTACAATTATCAACAATACCTAAATAACTGACAGGGCAGACATTAAAGTACTACTACTACTATACTATACTATACTACTACTACTAGATGTAGACGCTTAAGAGGAACAGGCATTTTTATCGCTGTCAAACTGACAAAACAGTCATCTTTAAATGACACATTTTATACAGGAGTTAATTTATCACTAAAAAAAATTATGTATTAAATGGTAAAAGCACAAAAATAATGCATCGGCCAAGAATCGAACCCGGGCCGCCTGCGTGACAGGCGAGCATTCTACCACTGAAACACCGATGCGATGAACTCTTTTAATATTTGTTCTGCGCGCCTACGTAGTTCACGCACTATTTTTATCTCTTTACCCTCATGCAAAGGATACCTGAAGAAATTTATGAATCCTGGCGAAATTAATCAGGATAATCGGATATTTTGATCGAATTATTGCATTGTCGTCGGTCTTTGACAAGTGTGCAAAGTTTAAATTAAATCTGATCGCTAAAAGTAGGGCAAAATCGAGGCCAAACAGTTACAAACATACATACATATAAGACACAGGTGAAACTAATTTAAGCGTGTTAAAAAAAACAGGGTGGCTCAAGTAAAATATAACAATCCATACAATAACAGCTGTTGCGGACCATTTAGTAATCATAAAAATTTGTTTGACCACTCTGTTAGCTTTTTGCATTTATATGTAGGATTTATTACTTCAAAAAAGAGTGTTACTCTACCAATGTAAACTAGAAAAACATCCAATTTTAAGTCATAGTTCGATTTAGTTCCTTGGAAACGTTTATTTCCGTTCCACATCGTTTGTAACTGCTGCAGAAAAAACATTGCAATTATTAAAATGTAAAAAATTGATAATTTTTATTCTTATTATTAAATCCGCAATGGGATCTATTTATACAAAAGGATTTCTATTTATAGCCACAGTGTATTTTTATTTATACGTTTATTTGTTTCCTGAGATTATTTTACTGTTACAAACATGATGAATATAAATGTAAGCAAAACGAAAGATTGAAAGTTTGAAAGAGAAGAAAACATGACAAACTGTAAAGATTTAATTGAGGGAGAAAGAGTGGAACAAGTAAATGAATTTGTTGGAAATGAGATTTTATCATATTTAGAAAGTAGGTGTAAGTTGTTAAATGTTTTCCATGTCAACGATGTAAATGGGAACTATCAAAATTATATATACCGAGTTGTCAAAGTTCTACAAATACATTATTAATATTTCAATACTTGTCTTGTTTAAATAAGTTACAGTGATAGATTTCTACGAACCTAACAATCCAGTTACAACAGAATTTGTGGACTTCAAAGTTTACGAGAGCCAGAAAGTGTCAAAAAGGGCACGTCTGGCTGTGCATACAAGAGTGCTGGTTTCTACATTTATGTATGGTAGTGAATGTTGGGTTTGGCAGAAGAAGCATGAAAATAGGATTAATGCTGCGGAGATGAGTAGTCTGAGAAGTATAACCGGAGTGGCGGAGTGAAGAACAAAGATAGATAAAGGAATGCTTAGATGGTTTGGACACGTAGAAAGGATGGATAAAAGAAGATTTACGAAACAAATTTTTAAGGCGAGCGTGAATGGACGGAAGTCGGTAGAGGTCGACCTCGGCGAATATATCTCGATCAGATCAACATTGTTTTGAAGAAAAGCCAGGTCAAGAGTACCAAAAACCGACGAGCATGTATGAGAGCACTAATGAAAGTAGAGGAAGCAAAAGATGTGTGTAAGAACCGTAGCGGAAGTGGAAGGAAGTGGTCTTTGTCTACCCCTACGGGAAAAAGGCGTGACTATACGTATGTATGTATGTACATATGTACAAACAATTTATGACATCTAAAAATTATCCATGTTTCAAGTCGTGGAAGTCATTAAATCCCAATTTAATTTAACCATTTTTACATTAAAAAATGAAAAACTCGTAAAGCAAAATTTATTTATTTTGTCTATTATCTTTAACTAACTATTTGTGTAAACTCAATTAAAAAGATGAATAAACCAAAGGCTATGATGCGCATTATTCATTTTAACAGACTGACTAAGAGTAAAGGTATTTTTACTTGCACCTTTATTGAGTGAATTACCTAGGAATATTTTACAAAAAAAAATTATAAACTAAAAAATTCAATCCAATTTTAAATGGAGAGAGTTGGATAATATCGAGCCCCTAATCACTTGGACCTCTAGTAATTAGGATAAGGTTTGATTATGCCTAGGTCTGATATGACCGTGCCCATAGGTTCGTGAGTGAGATTTTTTTGAAATCGGTAGGTTCTAGGTTGGTTATTTAGAAATGCCGTCAATAAAATTAAAATTGCCATGTTAATAGCCAACGTCCGCGACGGATAAGGCACGTTAAGAAGATTATGAATAACCAGTGACATCACATTTACACTTTAGCCATTACTTACTCCCTTCTTTGGTTGTAAAGAATCTCGAAATAATCAAATTATTATTATATTCATGAATCTATGAATTATGATCAATAAATGCATGAATATATTTAGCGAAATTTAAATAATTATAAAATTAACATTATAAAATATTTACGGTTAACTCCTAACCTAACCTAACCTATAATGTTGCATGCCAAAAATAAGCGATAGCCGGATATGAACAATTGCAGACTATTTATAACATAATTAACTGAAAATTAATTCATTAATCGGACAAAATACTCGTCAATAAATCTAAAAAGTTCCTTATAAAGAACACATACAGGATGACGCAATTTTCGTAAAAAATTTGTTCTTTGAGACTTTAAAACGGAAATACCTACCCATTGGATTATTATTTTTCATAGAATATTCATTACTCCCATTTTCGTGAGTGCAATGTCATCACAAAGACGCCATTTAAGTTTGGCGTAAATTCTTTGAAATAGAAATAACTTGTTTCTCTCCTAGTAGTCATGACTTATTTTAGTTCATGTTAATACTTCGATCGGGTATAAGGTTAGCAGTAACATTAAAATTACTGATTTATTTAAACGCGTACTCGCATTGTTTGTAGTATTTCGTGTAACCGTGTCACCGTTCACTGATTTTAATATATTTAAAAAATCACCTTCGCCATGGATATGGAAGCAGAGGATATCATGTGGAAACAGATTTACAATAAACTACATGCCAAAAAAACCGCAGATTATGTGAATACAGAACACGAAATCAGGTAAATAATCTTGCAATATTTTTTTAAAACTGTTTTATTTCTAAATAGCTTTATTGATAGTTCAAGTTTTTATCTGCTAAAAACGTAATCCTTTAGAAAATACGGGTCAAAGTTACAATTGCCACCTAATTGTCCACGAAAAATTTCCACAAAATACACAATATTATCTTACAAATTTAATTATAAAGAATTCTTTTCTATAAATTATCACCTACAAATCGACAACTTTATTAATAGATATTTTAAAAATTTAACAAAAAATGTATTCTTAAATGTCCAAATAATAATTCAACTAGACTTAATAATAATTAAATAAAAACTGTGATATTAGAGAGATATTGCAAGTATCGTCTGTTCGTCCCCTTATGACACCGGAGTTTATTTTCATAACAATCATAACATAACCTAAATTAATTAGACATCATTCTGGGTGGTTGAATGTTTACGTTTGAATTTTGAATTATTTTATATTGTTTTTTTGTTGTGATTGTATTGTTTTTATTTATTATTATCGATGTTTTCATCATTCTCAATTATGAAGTTTAAAGCAAATGATTTTCTCGTCGACCCAATTCTGCAATTTGTTTTTCTTTGGATACCGTTTTCTTTTTTCTAATTAGTAACCCTCCATTTTCTTCGCATATGCTGCTTACTTCTTGTAGTAATCTTTTTCACTGTAGGAATCTTCTCAACCAGATCTGAAAAGGAAAATCAATCCTTATTTGAAATAAAGCTTCTACATTATACTTTTCTCTTACCGAATTTTGGTGATGTTATCCTTGTTAGCCTACAATTCTAATAAAAGTTGCAAATGTTGTTTCAACGTTTTTATTGGAAATTTCTTCCCAAGGGATGTTTCCATATCCCCTTGAATTATCTCCTATCCTGCGGGGTTTCTTAGTGGGTTGTGGGCAATTATCTCCCTGAGTAAAAAAATATCATCATAACTAAATCTCAGTCTCTTGGATTTTTCTCTCTCTATACTTTTTTTCGATTTGCCAAAAAACTTCTACAACTTCAACGCTTCAACGGACCACTTTCGAAAATTTCAAATTTGTAATATCCACCGATCAAGCCCGATCTAGTCCGAAATGAATATAAATGACTTTAAAGGTCCACTAATAAAGTTGTCCTTATTCCAGATTCACACTGCGCCTGCGTACATGTCAAAATAACGTCGACTTTATTAGTGCCTGACCTTATTAGGTGCTGCAATATCTCTCTATTAAGTCAATACAATTCTATGGTCCCAGTTACGTGACCAAGGATGTGTTCTAGATATCTATTTTATATGAATTGAACATCATAAGCAGCCTCTAAGATATGTTTGTTATAATAGGTACTGAATATAAATAATATGAATAGGAACCCGACTAATCATTTTGAGAAAATGATTTAGAATTATTTCGAAAGAGAAAGATTATATTTCTTAGATTAATAGCAGGCACAAATTCTAAAAGTACCTAATAACAATAAGTGTCATATCAGAATTTCCAGTGTTAATAGTTTGTGGAAAAGAAATCAGGTAATAATAAATATAACCTGCATTACAAAAATTAATTTTGTACTTTCTATTTCAGGTTTTAAGACAAATTTTACTTTGAATAAATATTTGATACGATTCACATGTAAAATTTGTTTTCATTATACCTACCTTAAAACACTATATTTACATGCCTATTTAGCGCACCGAAAGCTTGCACGACTTGTCGCGCGCGCACGGAAAAAGCCTATTTTCTCGACTCCTAATAAAATATACCATACTGGTATGATGTAAATATTATCCTATGCTATCACAGAAGTCTTGAAGTGTTTTCTTACAATTATTAATCAAAATAAAATGTTAAATACTTAATAATTTTATAGGCAGATAATCTAAAATACATTTTTAAAAGACTAAGGGTGCATTTTCATGTTAACGCTGATGGAGTTGAGCGTCAAATGCATTCTCATGAAAGAATGTTAACGTCTTGAAAAAATAAAGCATCAAAGCTTAACAAATAAATCCTAGCACGTGACTGCATTTGACACTCAAATCCAGCGTCAAGTGTCAACATGAAAATGCACCCTAAAGCTAAAATCACGGTTTTCATTATGATTTTAGTCATTTATATACTTAAATTGTTTCCCTTTGAACTAATATCCAAAAGGTTTATTTAATCAAGGCATACGAACTTGTTATTTTTTACAAAGCCTTGAACTTGCTACAAATCTATTTTTAGTGATTTATTCACGAATGATGAAGGTGGATGTGGTAATGAATTCAGTGTCGGGTTTATTTTATTTTTGGATAAAATAAATTTGTATAGCGGTGTTCAATGTCAAATGATAAATGTGGATTGTAAGGAAACAAAAAGAAGAAATGTAATATACACTGATAGATTTAAAACTATACAAGGTTCAGGATATAGTAGAATTAAATGGAATGTGCAAACGTTATTCAAACCAAATTTACAACAGGAACACAATTAATGGCAAAAATTATAACTGATCAGTATTTGACAGACTGCAAATTACTTTTAGTCTAATATAAAAATTTCAACAAGTTCTAATCAAGGTCTCTTACAACAATATAGACGCATGGTAGAGCATCATCAATTTTTTTTTTTATGAAAATAGTCGCAAAAAGGGTAGACCTATCGTGTGGGCCGCGGACGGCCCGCACTGCGAAGGGGAAGGGGTTATAGAAAGGAAATGATTGTGGACACGCTTATTAAAAAATTGCAGGTCATAGTTCTCTGGAAAAACTGATTTTGGAAGCTTATTCCATTCCGTAGCAGCCTTGTAAAAGAAGGATTCTTAATGAAGATTGGTCCTTGTAGTGTCAATCTTGAGAGTAAATGGGTGAGACTGATCTGCGTGCCGAGTTCTTCGGCCGAATGTGGCCAATGGTGGTACAAGAGTTTTTATTTCTCTGGAGCATCTGCCATTGAAATATCTGTAGAGCAATGACTGGTCTGCAACTCTTCTTCTATGTTCTAGAGGGTGAAGGGTATCTGTGAGAGTTGAGCTGTTTATCAAGCGAATGGCTCTTTTCTGAATGGAATCTAGAAGACGAAGAGAATGCCTTGGTGCTGAACCCCAAATGTGCGAGCAATAGAGGCAGTAGAGGTCGGATTTGAGCCTTGTACGTCGTCAACAGTTGATTAGGAGTAAAAAACTTTCTAGCTTTCCACAGAAAACCTAGCCTCTGGCTTGCCGACTTTGCGATGTTAGCAACATGGTCATGCCAAGACATATTATTGGACACCGTGACTCCCAAAATCGAGATGGAGGGACTTGGTTCAAGGGTATTTCCGGACATTGTGATGGGATGATTTGAGGAATTCACTTTCTTGGAAAACGTGGCACTTTGTGTTTTTTGGGCAAGATTGTTGGTTCCCCACTCGACGTTTGCTTCAAGATCTCTATTAATGAAATCAACCTGTTCCTGCCTGAGTCTAATTGTATCATTCACCGAAAGTGATCGATAGGATGTGAAAGTTGAGACAAGTGTGCTATCGTCTGCGAAACTGTAAATGGGGTTCGTGGTGGTTTTCAAGAGGTCGTTGATGTGTAAAAGAAATAAGGTGGGGGACAGGATGGAACCCTGGGGGACCCCGGCATTAGTTTTAAACGCATCAGAAGAAATACCGTCAACTGCCACATGTAAGGAGCGATCTTGCATGAAGCTCAAGAGCCATTGGCGCAGTTTGGTTGGAAGACCGTAGGCAGATAATTTACTTAACATTGCCTGGTGCCAAACGCGGTCAAAGGCTTTAGATATATCCAAGGCTATTGCACGAGATTCACCAAACTTTTCAATAGTGTTTGTCCAGAGCTGAGTGTCTCCTTTTTTAACTTAAGCCTCTTCAAGATGCTTTCAATCCTCCCTATTCTAAACAGTTTCAATTTATTCGTCAACATTTTTAAAGGGAAAACTTTTTTAGGCGCGTTAACAAAAATTCGGTTGGGAGCAAACTTATGGTTTCGCGTCCCCTGACGTCAGCGTCCGCGACAGATTGGTGACGTAATAGCTTCTTCTATATGTTTGTCAAAAACTGGCCTTCAGCTAACAGCTTTATTTATTATTTAATGATTTTAATATGTACAGATAAGAAGAACAATCTTATATGGGACTTTTAATGAAAAAGTGTCCACCAAAATGTAGTATACCTATAAAGGTGGCGATGGTAGTCGTGAGGTTAGATCTGAACTTAGCTGTTTAAGGATAAAGTCAAGTATGTCGAAGAAAAATAGATATGTAATAATATTTAAATAAAACTATTATGCAGTACAAAGTACAAAGAAATAAAAAATTGTGCGGTAGGGGGACCCCCGTAAAGAACGAAGTTTTTTCTTCAACCTCGAATGTAATTTGAAATGAAATCCAATTTTTATTTTATATTATTTTTTCAAGGCAAATAATCTAAAGGAACGAATTACATCGGAAAGTTTCATTCAATATTTCAGGAAAAATATTTATTCATAAAAAATTATATATCTTTTTTTAACTAGCTTTATTCGTTCCATTTCTGGACATAAGCCTCCTTCATATGTAACCATTTATTCCTGTCTTGTGCTTCTCTCAGCCACGCCAGGCCCTGTTTATTATCATCAGTCCAACGCATCGGTGGTCGTCCCCTGAATCGTTTTCCCTGATAAGGCCTCCATTGTAGTATGGTCTTTATCCAACGTTTGTCCTGTAATCTAGCCACATGACCTGCAAAACTCCACTTAAGCTCGGCTATTGCCTTCCAACATCTTTGATCCTAGTTATGCGTCGTATTTGTTAATTTCTTTCCAGTCTTGTAGGGACACTCCCAGCATTTGCCTTTCCATTGCACGTTGTGTTGTTTTGAGCATATTTAGCAACCTTTTTTGTGATTGTCCATGTCTGAACACCGTACGTCCAATGGCACACTCTATTAGAAAAGTGCTTCATTCTTTGGATTTAAGATATCGTAGGTACCTTCAATAGAAGACAGACTATTTGGAATCTCAAAAAATAATTATTTTACAAAATGAATACCTCAGAAGAATAGATAGAGTTTATCGGCAAGGTAGATACATAGTTAATATTGATTAAACTTGGTACGTCACTTATGATGTAGTGAAAAAAAGATGAAGTAATCAATCTGCTAAATGCTTCGTTAATGTTTCCCTAAATGGAGGAAAACGTAATGGAAACGGTTTTGTCCCGAATTATTTGCTATTATCGGCAAAGAATATTTTTAGTTGTTCGTTACATCGAATTAAAGTCCGGTCCTGGACCTGCCATCGGCTAAATTCTTTGAGGTGTCGAATTCGTGAAACTGGAAAAATATTATTTCTGCCTTCAACTGTACATAGTTAAATTATTCCATCTCTGGTTATACCATTTAAATTTGGGTTTTATTTACCATTTTTATAATTTTCATGTTATGTACTTTTATTTTTTCTTCTTCTTCCTTCTTCAGTGTAAGCAAATTGCTTGTTTTTCTTCGTACCATCTGCCGTTCAATTGTTAGAGAGGTTGTTGCTCCATCTCTTGCGGGCTCTTCCAACGCTTCGGCGCTCTAAGGGCGACTTGTCTCCAGTTATTTTGACCATACTGTCGTCATTCATCCAATCTATGTGTTCGTTCCACTCTCTCTTTCTTCCCAGTATCCATTCATTTACGTTGTCTATTTTTCATGTTCTTCCAATGTCCTTGCTTCTCTCCCTGTCAAAAAGTGTTTTTCCAGCGATCCTGCGCACTATTTTCATTTCGGTGGTTTCTAATATTCTCTTTTTGTTCGAGGTATCTGGTCTAGTTTCCGCTGTGTATGTTAATTGTATCGTTCAGGTAAGCAGAGGTTCGTGCTGCTTTTGCCGCTTGGTTTCTTACCTCCGCCTGGCTGTCACTGTATCCTGATATTTCTATGCCTGGGTATTTAAATTTCATCTCCTGTTGTATAATTTTATCATCCACAACCAGTTTGCATCTGTTATGTGTTTTTGAGGTGATGGTCATGCATTTTGTTTTTGCTACAGATATCTTCATTTTTAGACTTTTGCCGCTATGCTGATTTTCTGCAATCAGAACTGCATCATCGGCATAGCATAGGATTTTGACGTCTTCGTTTCGCATTGTATACCCTTTCAGGTTACGAGTGCTTTTTATAATTTCATCCATAACAATGTTGAACAATAAGGGGCTAAGGGAATCTCCTTGTGGAATACCACTATTTACAGGAATTTCTTCGATAGTTGTGCCATTAATTTTGGCTTGTATTTTGTTTCTCTGGTAAATATTTTCGATGGTTTTTATGATGTTATATGGAATTTGCTAGGTGTACCACGTCCTCCAGGTGTATTCGGTCAAACGCCTTTTCCAGGTCTATAAAACACGTGAAGGCTGGTTTGTTATACTTGATGGATTTTTCAGTTATTTGTCGTAAGACAAATACCGCATCTGTACAAGATCTTCCTGATCTGAATCCTTGTTGTTCTTCTTCGCCCAATGTGGTGAGTTAATTTATTTTATTTGTTATAATCGTTGTTACTAGCTTTAGGGTTGTGGCTAAAAGGTTTATGCCTCGGTAGTTTGCTGGTATCCTTTTGTCTCCTTTTTTGAACAGTAAGATTGTGATGCTTATGCATCATTCATCCGGAATTTTTTGATGTAAAAGGATTTTGCGAATTATTGCTCTTAGCACCTGTTTCAGGATTGTCCCGCCGTATTTAATAAGTTCCTTTTATTTTTTATTTTTTAATATTCAACACTACAGTTTAATCAAATTACTGTGGATTATAATCTTAATTATATCTGATAATGATTGATGTTTCACATGAATTTGTAATAAATAATAATAATCTGTTTTCTGACCTTGAATTTAACCTTCTAGTAAGTTTAATAAGCAAATTCAAAGTTTGATTAATCAGGTTTATTATTATTATGTTTTTATAATATGTACTTAGTTACAAAGAAGCAAACCTACAGATTATCATTGTTAAAGAGTAACTTATTGTTTAGGGCTAGTTATCAATTGAAAATAAAACGTTGGAGATTTGAATATAACTACTTATTTCTAACTTTTTACAATGAGTTGAGAGTTTATACTGTAAGTGTCAAAAAACAATACAATAACAACAATACTACCGAAAGATTTTCAATTTGCATTTCGAAACCATATACATAATTTTATCTTGATCTTGAAACCATAAATAGGTACCTATCTATAATAAATAATGTTATATTTGTTCAGATATATCATTGTATAACATTTGTTAAGGACATGTGGTCTATTAGACCAAGCTCAAAAATTTGTTAAAAACAATTATTTGGTCAAATACCTATCAAAAATTGTGTGCAATAAATATCTTGAAACTAACGATATATATTGGCAAAACTTTTCAAAGTATGTGTAGAATCCGAATTCAATGTTAGAATAGGACCATTACGTCACGAAGATATTTTTTTTGATTTCATGTACTAATAAAATGGACTTTTTGGTTACTTTTGGGGTTGTGTACAGGATGCACTATTTTTTTTGTAGTTGCATCATTTAATACTACTCATACCCTTTAAAATAAGCTATAAAGCGGCCTACGTATTTTTCTTGCAAAGTTAGGTACCTAAAATAAGTTTTAAGTTATGAAATATATTCCAACAACGTCATGAGCATTCACATCAACCCCTAAACCCCATGGTACAGTATTTTAAAGACATACATACATAAAGTCACGCCTTTTTCCCGTAGGGGTAGGCAGAGACCACTTCTTTCCACTTGCTAAGGTTCTTACACACATCTTTTGCTTCCTTTACTTTCATCAGTGCTCTCATACATGCTCGTCGGTTGGTACTTTTGACCTGGCCTTTCTTCAAAACAATGTTGATTTGATCGAGATATATTCGCCGAGGTCGGCCTCTACCGACTTCTCCATTCACACTCGCCTTATAAATTTGTTTCGTCAATCTTCCTTCATCCATCCTTTCTACGTGTCCAAACCATCTCAACATTCCTTTATCTATCTTTGTAAACACTTCTTCTTTTTTTTTTAAATGTTATTGTTCAACGTTTAAAATTTGTTTAGGTTATATATGTAACACATTAAAAATAGGTAAGACTTAAATTTTCAGATTAGCAAATGACAGAAACAGTGCCATTAATCGATAAATAGTTATTATAAGATAACCCTCAATTATTTGATATTAACATTATATATTAACTTATCAATAAGTAGTTAAACTATTAAACTGACAAATGCACAACTGTTAATTAACATAAACATATTGCAAGGCCGGTTCTGTCCGTTTGTGTGTACATTAAAAATCAATTGAAACTTTTAGGCAACACATACAGCAGTAAAAGTTAAAGACATGAGCATAGTTAGGTTATGTTAGCTTTAAAAATAAACGTCAAAGTTGGAAACACCAGTTTTAGTTAAAAAGTTTATAATTTTAGTGAAATTTTTCAGGACCAAGCTAAACATATTATGAAGGTAAGTCTGTTATATTAAAAATTTTTATCCTTTATTTAATTTGCGCAGAATCAACTATTAAATGATTTGACATTTCAATGTCGAATACATACGTGCGTTTATAAAATTTAATTCTTATCGAGTTTTTAGTTTTTTACGAATGTTTTAATATATTTTTAATAGAAATAAAATTGATCATGCTGCTAACACGTTTGCGAGTTTATAATACTTACAAATTCCAAATTGTTGCCAGGAAAATGCATCTTCTTAGTGATAAATCATATATCAATGGGGAGTGGGTCTACTCAGCTAGTAGCAAAGTTTTCGAAGTTTTTAACCCCGTTAATGGAAAAGTTATTGGTACTGTTCCTGATATGAATGTTGAAGATACACAAAAAGCAATAGAAGCAGCAGCAACAGCCTTTAAATCTTGGAAAAACACTACAGCTAAGGAACGCTCAGTATTATTAAGAAAATGGTATAATTTACTAGTAGAAAATCAAGATAGTATTGCCAAAATATTGACTGCAGAATCTGGTAAGCCTCTTTCTGAAGCAGTTGGTGAAATAAACTATGGAAATGGATTTGTGGAATGGTTTTCTGAACAAGCTAGAAACGTTAGGGGTGAAATTATAGAAAGTTCCATCCCATCAAAGAAAATATTAGTAGAACATCAACCTATTGGTTAGTATTCTCTATTAATACAGTTTTATTTAGTTTTTTACATATATCTTGTACTTAGTAACTTTTTTAATTTCATAAAATATCATTTAAAGATATGTTCTTTTAATTTTACAATTTATCTTTTTATTGCTCACAAAAATGTTTTAAGATAATTTCTCTTATCTTTCACTTTCAATTAAATTATTTTATTTCAGGATTCAGAAATCAATTTAAGTTCTTTTTTAAGTAATATCAGAATGTACATAAATAAAATACCAATATTGTGCAATGTTGCTAATTTTTTTTAGGTGTAGCAGCACTTATTACGCCATGGAACTTTCCTCATGCTATGATAACAAGAAAAGTTAGTCCGGCATTGGCTGTAGGATGCACTTGTGTCATAAAACCGGCTGAAGATACTCCTCTAACAGCTCTAGCGCTAATGAATCTCGCCGAAAAAGCTGGATTTCCAAAAGGGGTATTAAATGTCATAACTAGTAATAGAAAAAACGCTCCTGCAATAGGTAAACTATTATGTGAAAGTCCTTTAGTAGCCGGAATTTCTTTTACAGGTTCAACACAAGTAGGAAAAATTCTTTACCAGCAGTGTTCTTCTGGCATTAAAAGAATAGGTCTTGAGTTAGGAGGTAATGCTCCTTTTATTGTCTACAACTCTGCTAATGTTGATAGAGCAGTTGAAGGAGCTATGACGTCCAAGTTTAGAAACTGTGGTCAAGCTTGCGTAGCAGCTAACCGATTTCTGATACAAGATGGAATATACGATATTTTCGTTGAAAAATTAGTAGAACAGGTAAAAAATCTTAAGACAGGTAATGGGGTAGATAGTGATGTAAAAATAGGTCCTCTTATTAATCGGACTCAGTTCCAAAAAGTATCCGAATTAGTCAACGATGCTGTATCCAAAGGGGCTAAAGTTTTGACCGGTGGCAAATCCGCCTCACACTTGGGCAAATTATTTTACGAACCTACAGTAATTGTAAACGTTCAAGAAAACATGGCGATATATTCAGAAGAAATATTCGGGCCCATTGTTAGCATCGTTAAATTCAAACATGAAGAAGAAAGTTTAACAATCGCTAATGACACAGAGAGAGGTTTGGCTGCATACTTTTACTCTGAAGATGTCAAACAGATATTCAGAGTTAATAAACAGTTAGAATCGGGAATGGTAGGAGTTAATGATGGTTTACTATCTGCTGTAGAAGCTCCATTTGGAGGTATTAAGGAATCGGGAATAGGTAGGGAAGGGTCACACCATGGTACAGAGGATTATACTTATCTGAAGTACACATGTATTGGTAGTCTTGACTAGATCGTTATTAATTTATTTTTAATTATTTGCATATGTATGCATATATTAAGCATCAAATGGCGTGAGTAAAATTTGGTATTAATAATTTTAACTCTGAAAACAAACGATTTATTTTTGAAAATGTCAAATTTGTTTATGAATTATTATTCACAAAAAAAAAATTAACAAGGCAATAAATTGTTTAAAAAAATTATTTTGCTGAATAGAAAATGAAAATCTCTATTCTTAATGCTCTTTATAATTTAATCTTTTTAAGTTAAAAGTTCTTGAAGTACGAGTTAATTATCAATGTTAAACATTGGCAATTTTTTAATGAAATCCCAATTAATTTTGGGATTTTTCTTTAAAAAAAAACTAAAAAGAAATTAATTAGTTTTTTATGAATTAGTACATTTAACACTTAAATAATATTAATATTTGTATAATAAAAGTTCAAAAATATCATACTAAAAATAATTTATTAACTTCATTGTAGCAAGTTATTATTTTGCCCTTAAATTATTTATTTTTATTTTAATCAAAAATCAAATATGTAGTGGGTTGCCAAATTATTAGGGGCACAGATGAAAAATTAAAAATTTGTAGTTTTAGCTGGGAAATTGATTGAAAGTTGTAAGTTACGTAATAAGTAAACCATTTTATTAATAATGTTACAATATTTACTCTTTAGATTCGGTAATTGTAAGCTCTCAGTACAATAAATTTTTATTCTAATATTTTTACACAATAAATTTTATTTTACAAATAACTTAGAAATTCACAACTGTATAACACTTTATAATTACTTCAAAATACTTAACTTTAAACTAACTTAAAAACCTTCCACTTAAACCACTTCCTTCCAATTGCTACGGTTCTTACACACATCTTTTGCTTCCTCAACTTTCATCAGTGCTCTCATACATGCTCGTTGGTTGTTGGTACTTTTGACCTGGCCAGTCGTTAGGTACGCTACCACTCCTCCAACAAAGGTTAAAAAGTCGGTACAGCAGACTAGTTACCACGCTTTGTCCAGCCTTTATTATTTCAACTATTATCCTGTCGTACCCAGCAGCTTTACCCAATGGCATACTGTTCAACGCTTCCACAATATCTGTCATACTAATTTCACTTTCTTTGCAACTTGCACTCATGTCTCCGAATGGGGCCTGTACTTGTGTATCCTCTTTCTCAAATAGACTTTCGTAGTATTCCTTCCATCTCTTTAAAACGCATTCCTCTCCTTTAACCATACTACCATCTTGGTTTCTGATTTTTTCCAGTTGCGAGGTAGTATTTTTACCTCTGGCTGTTCTTATGGTCTTCCAGAAGAGTTTAATGTTGTTTTGGAAATCGTCAGATAACCTTCTATCAATTTCATCTTTATCACTCTCCTTCTTTCTTGCCACAACCTCTTTTGCCACACCTTTTAACCTTTTATACTCATTCTTTGCCTTGTTTTAATCCCATTTAAATACCTGTAAATCAATGTTTTCAAAGAGTCGACATAATTCAAAATTATTGGTCCCTATTTTCGAGAATCATCCAGTGTCCTGTCTCATGGTTCCTTCTACGATGTAGAGACGACCTAAACCTCTAGCAGAGATCACAGACCATACCATAACGCTAACAGGGTGTTTAACCATGCAGTCTGAATGTTATTTCTCTCTACGTCGTCGTCCTAGAAATGAGCTTATGTCGATAAAAATTTGGAATGTGGACTCATCGGCAAAGCATTTCTGTAAGGTATTGAAATATTAACAACAAGGTCATAATAAAACAATTATTTAAACATCAGAAGTCTTAAACGATTCCAGTCTTCAACAGTTATATTCCTTTGTTCTCTGCCATTCCAGACGCCTCGTCTTCTTCATTGCCTGCATAAGATTTTTCTCGGCCAATCTCCTTTGCTTTGTTCCTACTTGCAACTAAACCTGTGACCTGTTAACCTGTGATGTTCTTTATTTGGTCCAGCCAGCGTGATGGAGATTGGCCTCTAGGCATACGTCATTTATTTTACGGTCGCCGCGAGGTGTGGTTTCTTTTTTTCGAATACTTTCAAGGGGTAGATTTTGGTTAGTTTTTTATTTGATTCTATTAACCTCTGATTTGGAAACACTCTTAATGTTTGCTATTTCTCTCTGGGAATGAGAGTAAAGTCTGAATTTCACTCGCTTTCTTAGAAGACTTATCTGTTGACTTGCCCTTTTGAAAAAAATTTATCTGCTTAATAAAAACCAGCTAAAATAGCATATAGCTTCTTATTACCTACTTACATTTTGATAATGCTGAATTCCTAAAAACCCGTAAAAACACACTGAGAGAGTTAGAAAATCTGGCTTACACTAATCACGATGTACACAAAAACACGATCACTTTATATATCAACTATTTGACAGGTTAAACTTATTTGCAGTGTTACCACTCTCAAATCTTATTAGAATTACTAACAGCAAATATATAATACAAAAAACTCGAGAATTATCAGTAAGTTTTCTTACTAAATCCAATCCAAACTTCGAAATTGAAAGAAATTGCTATTGTCCCTAATAATTTGGCAACCCACCGTATTTCAAAGTTTATATTTTACTCGCCTTTTTTCTCAAGCTTTTTATTATATTCTATCGATTAATTGCACAATATTAAAACTTAATTGTCAATTGAGTAATAGAACTAATTATACTATATTTATTAATTTTATTAATTAATTTTGTTTGATCATAGGTTATTTTGGGCCAGACATGTCCGTAGACAGTCGCTTGAGAGGTTGTTTCGTGCTCTCTCTAATGGGCGGGGCTTCCGCTCGAGTGGTACGCGGCGAGCTAAGTGGAGAGGTCGGTCGTTAATATAGTATGGTTTCGACCAGCGCAACTCATCTATCCGAGGGCGCATTCCATGAACCTTAATCGTAGTGACAGGTTAAAGTTTAAGATTGGCCGGAACTTTAAAAATGCAGCTCTTGTCAATTCATCTTTACACACATTTCTTTATCCTGATTTAATTTCGAATCGACGAATGCCCCCAAATATTTATATTTTTCGACCCTTTCTATTCGTTGCCCATTGACCATTAATTGTGCGTTGGCTGTTGGGATTTTTGACCATAACTATACATAATCGAATTACTTCATTTCACATGTTTTGTAATAATAAGACAGAAAGAAGAATAATTAACGTTTTAAAATGCTCTACATATAACAATCGAGTATTGATTCATAAATATTATATTTACATGTACATAGTTTGTCAATACATTTATTTCATAACAATCTGAGGAATGGTATGAAGAACAAAGAAACTTTTTTTGTAAATTTTATGATTTATTCATTTTCTGCAAATGAAACATATATAATAAAGCATGTTTAAAAATTACAAAATTATTTATAAATAATTACTCAGGAAAAAGTTTTATTAATTGTAAAATACTCATATATAAGCATTCGTATAAAAATATTGAGTCATTATCTTGAGAAACTTTGTAGTACTGTGACTTATTTTTTCTTACAGTATTCATCAAAGAGGCGGAAATATTTTGAACAATTAATAGATTATATTTTCGATTATTGCTTCATACCTACGAGAGATAAATACACCATTGACCTTCTTTCGTGTAATGAATGTTTCTTATTCCTCGTTCCTAACTTTCTATTCCCCGACCATCCAACCCCTCCACTCCGCTCGCCGCGTGTCCCTCGGGCGTAAACCCCGCCCATTAGAAAGAGCGTGAAACAACCTCTCGAGCGACTGTCTCTATCTCATCGGGAGCCAACTCTCGCATCTAGACCCGCAGTCTAGTCTCCTATATCTACGGACATCATGTAACTTTCAGGCTACATCCTACTTGGGTCAGTGTCTATCACAATCAACATATCATATATTTTTATGACAGATGTCACGCAATATCGTTGACGTACCGACACTGACCCAATCAGGATGCAGCCTGAAGATTACTTGGTTTGTGTCATGTCTGGCCCAATATAATCTATAATCCAACGAAATTAAGTGTCACACTTATTGTATTTAGTATATTTACATAGCTAGTTAGATTTAACCGACCTACGACATTTTACTCGATTCATGTGATGTATATTGCAAGACGTAGTGATAAATTCAAATTGTCTTCCATTAATGTCTTCCATAGTGCAACTAGCAATACAATATTATAGTATAGGTAATTAATTATAAATGTTTGATCATAAACGACTGAATGATTTTTTGTAATTTTTTTTTTCATTTATTTTCTACGTTTGTTTATTTGGAATAGAAACACTTCAGGTGACACTTCAATTCTAAGATATTTTGAGATAATTTTACTAACAATCGAAATATATTTTATGCAAAAGAAATGTTGCAACTAATCGTTCAGAAGTTTTAAAATTATATATTAAATTCCTGGAGTGTTTACAATGATCACACTTGCAATCATAAATGCTATTATTTAATTTGTAATGTGTGGACAATAGTATTTTCTCTAAAACAATACAAACATGTTAGTAATGGATTTTTTCCTAGTAATTTTGTTGGATACTGTTAAATTTATTTTTATCCATTGTTGAGTATTTAGTCGCAAATTTATAGATATACATAGGGATCGTAAAATATACAAATTAAAGAGCATTTTATTTTACTTTTTGATGTACAGTTTTACTGGAATATCTTGTTCCTAATTCAAGTTGTGATAAATATATGTTAAATTTAAAAATTGTTTTCCTTTCGTCTTCCTTTCCATCAATGTCTACCGGTATAACATAAGAATATACAAAAACAAATATTTTGGTTCATTTACAGGAAAAATATAAACAATAAGTAAGTTATTTATTTGACTTTAACAGAATCGTTTGCACCGCACCTTTCTGTAAGGGGTCCCCCAGGGTTTCGTGCTGTCCCCCACCCTATTTCTTTTACACATCAACGACCTCTTAAAAACCACCACAAACCCTATTTACAGTTTCGCAGACGACAGCACACTTGAAATTTCACATCCTATCGAGCACTTTCGGTGAATGATACAAATAGACTCTGGCAGGAACAGGTTGACTCCATCAATAGAGATCTTGAAGCAATCGTCGAGTGGAGAAACAACAATCTTGCTCAGTTTAACGTCCAGAAAACACAAACCGCCACGTTCTCCAAGAAAGTGAATTCCATAAATAATTCCATCACAATGTCCGGAAATACCCTTGAATTAAGTCCCTCTATCTCAATTTTGGGAGTCACGGTGTCTAATAATATGTCTTGACATGACCATGTTGCTAACATCGCAAAGTCAGCAAGCCAGTGGCTGGATTTTTTGTGGAAAGCTAGAAAGTTTTTTACTCCTGATCAACTGTTGAAGACGTACAAGGCTCAAATCCACCTCTACTGGAGTATTGCTTGCACAGGATTTTATCTACTGTAGGAATTTCTCTTCTATGAAAGAAACCATAAACTGTTCGATCAATACCTTCTTTTAGATGATAGTCCAAATAAAAGAAATATAGCTATAGTAGACTGCCTGTGCCAAATGCACGCCTATGTCTGCTAATATAGTCGCTTATGGAAGCTTACTTCTATTGTATTTCGGTCTTTTACAGAGCTAGACAGGCAAAAAAAATAACTCAAGGCTTCAACTTGCAATATAAATGCTTACAGAAACTTTTAAAATTATTTTGACCGCCCTGTTAGTGTTTTGATGGGATAATTAGGGTTTATTACTCTACGTTATTCTTAAAATACACTATGGCACTGTAAGAGTGGCAAGTAACCTTATTTCAGAAGGCAATTCTTAGTAAAATAAAGGTGCATAGTAATTAAATGAGAAACGGTCTTTTTGGAGTCGTAAGTCGGTGGCAAAAATGACACACCACAACTCGCATCGTACTTAATATTGTACCATAGTATTATAAAGTTAAATGCGCTTGACCATGACGACGCACTGACTCGCCTCGCACATAGCCTGGTATCATAACACCGTTATCTTATTCTTACTTGGCTTTCCTTCCTTGTGTTATAAAATTGCATGGACTTGTTTCTCCCAATTTCCAAACTGTTTTCGTAACTTTTCTGATCTTTGGCATTTTGAAACTACAGCAAACTCACAATTTAATATTTTTTGTGGGTATTTTGTGTTTGTCTGCGTACGTCAGTCATAAGTTGTTCTTTTTATTTCAGAATCCAACAGGTAGACGGAGGATTTTTCGAGAAATTTGGCTCGTTATTTCGAGAGCAGGCGGAATTCGCAGAAGTTCAGGAAGAGATAGAAAAACAAAAGGTTGCGGCAGCAGCTGCTGAAGTAGCGCCTGAAAAAATCGAGGAGGAAACCGAGAATGAACAGCCATTGCCGACTGTGGAAAGTGACGAGGTCTCCGTGGCTTCAACTGACTTTGATAGTGAAACCGAGAAAGATCAGTCTGATCTTATTGCAGCAGCCTGGAACGTAAGTACCTAAATGATTTTAAATTTCTATCACGCCTCCATCGAGGATAATTTCTTTTATTGTACTCCTTTTCACTGTTTTTGGCGTGTCCCTAAGATAATTCACCACGTAATTTTTAATATCCGTCTCTTTCTGATACACATATGCGTAATTCACTTGTACGAGTCACGTTTGTTATGCCCAAGTGTAATAAACACATTATTCATCGGAGTCAAGAAAACACTCTAGTCTCGCGGTATCATAGCATAGCATTACCGTGACGTTTGTCGCTGATATTTAAGTAAGTCATTTTAGCGAACGACTAATAGCTGAAAATTACGTGCTTCAGTTTGTTGTAAATCTAATAATTTGAATAAAAGTGATAGCGAATATTTATTAATTATTAGTGTTAATAACTGATCGTTATATTTAATATTAAAAAAGTCGGGAAATACGATAACGGGAGAAACGCGATAATTTGTAGTTAATTTATTCGAGTATTTTTACTTTATAAGGCAATACTAACGTTGTAAATTTTGCTTCGTTACTGGACGGTAAGCGTTTCGAACTTAAACAATGAAAATAGGTCAAATCAACTTATTACTTGTGATTGTTATGACGAGACGTCAAAAAGCGTGAAAAGAACCATGAAGAGGAAAATTTTAGAATGAAGGGTCATCCGCTTAAGCAGATTGCAACCCTTTCAAGAATCTTTATCAGCACGGGGGGGAGCAAGTGAGGCATCGTTTTAAAAGTATCTATTCAATTCTCTTTACAAACATTTCCTGTCCTACATACATAGAGTTTTCTATAAAAGGTTTGTTGAAGGTAAGTTGATAATGCCGGTTTTTGCCTCTGTTGAATCTCGCCGTGCCTCGATTCGATGTTAAGTCTTCGATTGCTAAGGTTGGTTGGTTCGTAATTCTTTTTGCTGCCAGTTTTTCCGGCCTTACCGCCGTGGACCTCTTGATAAAGTAATTAAAACAACTACACTTCTTGTTTGATACTATATTGTAAAAATGTGTACAATGAGCTTACATTTAAGAATCTCAAAATTTTCACTGGCTGATGGCTTTTTAACTTAATTGATTGTATCTAATTATATTGATTGTATTTAATTATATTGCTTGTAAATTTTTTACCACGTGGTGTTTTAAAGCTAACTAGCTTCTTCTCTTTACGAAGACGATGAACGAACTCCCCAAACGAAAGTGGTCAAAATAGTTTAGTAATAGCAGCGCTGTTTTCAGCTTTTCTAATTGGTTTTGCTTGTGACTTTATGTATGATTGGTTGCCTATAGCAAAGCGCCCAATCTCAGGAAACCGAGTGAATAATTGGTTGCTCAAAACATGCGTCTATAATGAGGTTTTTAAATCAAGGAATGGATTGAAGGACATTCTACAGTTGAAAAATACGGAATTTTTAACAAAGATGATAAAATAAATCGAATAAAGGCTTGTAATAATAAACGACAAAATTCCTGGAGAATTAAGCTCCAAAAAAGTGGTTTATCATTAATGTGTTTATAAGGTCTTATTATAATTCTGTAAGTTCTTTTGTTTTGATTTTAAATTATTTAGAAGTGTTTAAGTCGTGACATTAGTTAATCATCATATCTGGCTTTACAACCCCTGATGGGTTTTTGCCGACTTCACCACACGTTTCCATCTTTCTCTGCCCAGCATAATTTCCAGTCCATCTTGTAAGTTCATGGCTCTTAGGTCTTTTGCGATGTTGTCTCTCCATCTAAGCCGAGGTCGACCTATGGGACGTTTTCCTTGTGGAGCCCTTTCCCACACAAGCTTTACCATTCTTTCATCTGGCATTCTTCTTACGTGACCCGCCTACTGTAGTCTCTTGGCTTTTACCTCATTTAGTATGTTACCACCCGCATACAGCTCTTTGAGTTCTTGGTTGGTTTTTATACGTTATATTCCTGTTGTTTCTTCTCTTGTTGGACCAAATATACTCCTCGGCACTAGTTTTTCAAATATTTTGAGTCGATCTTCGTTTGCAGCGGTTAGTGTCCAAGTCTCGCAGATATTCAAATTGTCTTGCCCGCTCAAAATTGCAGTCTTCAATCGAAAAGTTTTGCCCTATTCTGTCTCTGTTACGAACATTTCTACTGAGGTACATATATTTGGTCTTGTTCTCGTTTATTTTAAGGCCTAATGTTTCTGCTTCCTTTTCGAATCTTAGGAAGGCGTCTAAGATTAATCCTGCTGTTGCCAATTATGTCCACATGATCCGCGAAGGCCACTTGCTACGGTTATTATACACATCTTTTGCTTCCTCTACTTTTATCAGTGCTCTCCTACATGCTCGTCGGTTGTTGGTACTCTTGACAGCTGGCCTTTCTTCAAAACAATGTTGATCTGATCGAGAAATGTTCGCCGAGGTCGACCTCTACCGACTTCCGTCCATTCACACTCGCCTTATTAATTTGTTTCGTCAATCTTTCTTCATCCATCCTTTCTACGTGTCCAAACCATCTAAGCATTCCTTTATCTATCTTTGTAACCACATCTTCTTTTACACCACAGCGTTCTCTTATCTCACTATTCAGCCAAACATTACTTTATCCAACCAAGTCACTCCGGCTATACTTCTCAGACTACTCATCTCCGCAGCATTAATCCTATTTTCATGGTTCTTCTGCCAAACCCAACATTCACTACCATACATAAGTGTAGGCACCTACACTCCTGTATTAGGTTGTTAATTATATAATGTTTTGATATAGTTTTCAGTTTTTCCTTTCGTCGGCAGTCCCAATGACCAATTTTTTGTCCAGTTTTACTTTTTTTTTTGTTCCTTCCTGTTGTTCTAAATTTGGTTGTTATGTTCAGTACAACTGCATTAATTGGTGCCATTGAAATAGTTTGAAAATTGTTCGCAAATGAATTTAATGCTTGGATTATTCTGTCTACCTAAATACATATATATATATATATATATATATATATATATACATATATGAAAAAATTATAGAAAACTATATTATTATAGAAAACTATAAACATTTTTCCTAGCGTGAATAGATGTAAAAAATGTATCACTGATTTTTAAAAACCAGCTAATTTCGCTGTATGTCACCTATATTATAGGTTCATGTGGGTCGATTATGTATCAAAAAACAACTACTCCTCTGGCTATATTCCGCGACAGGCATTGAATTACATCTGATACATAATCTTGTATAATACCCCATTTCGGGTAACAATATGCAGATGCTTGTTAAGTAGGAGAAGGAACTATTAGATTTATCCATCCGAAGAGACCACCTATGGACCGGTTTCGGTGTGTTTTGCCCCTCATCAGCATACGGTAGGTCTACCTCGACTGTACACATCAAGAGCTCTAACTCCTAATAAGTACACATGAAGTACTACGCGAAAAGCGCCAGTCACGACATCTATACTTTTCAACAAGCACCACCCGGTGAATAGCTTCTGAGAAGAAGTATTGTAATCTACAAAAATTATAGAAAACTATAATATTATTATATAAAGTAGAAAACTCGACAGCGTACATAGATGTAAAAAATGTATAACTGATTTTTGATACATTTTTCACACACACACACACACACACACACACACACACACACACACACACACACACACACACACACACACACACACACACACACACACACACACACATACACACACACACACACACACACACACACACACACACACACACACACACACACACACACACACACACACACATATATATATATATATATATATATATATAAATATATAAATTCCTGTTTTTAGGTAGTTTTTGTTCCAGTGTAGCAGTTTTTATTTAAAAGCAAATCAATAAACTTAGTGTTAATACCTACATCACTTGGAGGTATAAAATTTGTAGCGTTTTAAAATAGATGATTCGTTATAACGCATAACTCATGCAAATTCTTTCTATGATTGGTTATGTAGATGATGTAAAACTAACTACAACAAGTGAGTCACTAGTAGGCGTAATAATTATGTATCGAATAAATAAACAAAATTAAATTAAAACTTTAGATCAGCACGATGTAAAAATTAACTTCTTTGTCAATTTATTATCTCAATGCTTTTGATGACAGGCACAAAAATTCATGTAACAATTTTTTTTAATATGAGACAAAAATTTGGTTAAAAGATCTATCAATTACTTAGAAGTCGCTTTTGAAATAAAATTTATGTATACCTAAATATTGTTTTTTTTTTAAAGAGTCACGGAAATTTAGTTTGGTGTACTTTCAGCGTTATTTTAAAGATAATAGATTTTTAGGAGAAAAGCACTTGCTACACTTATTTGTCTGTCGCCTAACGTTATATAGCATAAAAACATTGAGTATTTCTATTGGTAAAAATAGTTGTTACTTTTTCCTTTTGTTCTACGACTTAATTAATGGGTTTTTCGACTCACGTATCAACCTTTAATTGTTCTCCTATTGTAAATGTCATTGTAATTACCCGGGTACATACGTGCTTAATTTTATATCGACTTTAGTGGTGCGTACTAAATATACAGGGTGAATCACTACCAACGGGTCGGGGGATTATAGCGAAAGGTTTGTCACTTTGGTAGTTGTTAGTATATTAATAAAGGCTACATTTTAAAATCATTTTGAAATATATAGAATATCCGAATAAAGTGTGGCGTAGCAAAGTTATAATTTTTATTATGGGATACTGTATTTTCTGATTGTCCGTAAAAAATAAAGTATAGGGTTCGCTAAACCTAAGTACGAAGTGTTCTGAGTTAAGTTGACTTTTCTTAAAATGCGATGTTTTAAAAAAATGTCATTACCTACTAGTGTAACATCATCATCAGCCTTGTCGCGTCAACTGCTGAACATAGGCCTCCCGTAATATGTGCCACTCTTCCATGCACTGCGCCGACTGCATCCAGTTGTGCTTGATGCGCTTTATATCATCAGTCCATCTCGTTGGTGGTCGTCCTTTATTTCGGTAAGCGTCATGTCTCGGCCTCCATCCAAGGATTTTCTTGGTCCATCTGTCGTCAGTTAAATTTGCAATGTGTCCTGCCAAATTTCATTTTATTGTTGTTATTCTCCTGACGACATCCGCTACAACTGTTCTTCTTCTTATTTCGTTGTTCTGGATTCTATCTTTTAGGAAAATGCCCAAAATGCTCCATAGCTCGTTGTGTCACTTGTAATTTATTGATGGATTTTCTTGTCAGAGTAAGTGTTTTCGCTCCGTATGTCATAACAGGCAGGACACACTAATTGAACACTTTTCTCTTTAAATATACCGGAATACCTCCTAACAGTTTGGTTATCTCGACCCACGCGAATTTCATGACCAATATATTTGTAGGACGGTACTTGTTGCACTTCGTGCCCATTCAAGGAAATATTACCATTCTTTACCAAAATTGTCATATATTGTGTTTTTGTAGAATCATTCAAGGAAATATTACCACTCCTCACCAGATTTGTCATACATTGTGTTTTTGTAGAATTGATCTTTAATCCCGCTTTTTTGACGCTTTTTCTAGATCGTATAGCAACTGTGTGGCTTTGTCAATCCTATATCCGAAATCAGGAGAATATCGTCGGCAAACCTAAGGTGGTTCAAGTCTTCTCCATTTATATTAACTCCCAAGTTATTCCAATTTATCTCGTTCAGCATGTATTCGAGTAAATTTGTTAATAGTTTTGGTGATATGTTGTCACCCTGGCGAACTCCTCGTTCGTCGATTTTGAACTTGCCTGTATCTTCATGGAGCCTAACACGTGATGTTGCGCTTTCGTAGATATTTTTAATTATAGTGGTGTATCTTGGGGTCTATTCGGCAATCAGAAAGAGCTTGGAGCATTTTGTGTTGGTCAATAGTATCAAATGCTTTCTCGTAGTCTACAAAAATAAGGATGAGCGGTTTATTGTACTCTACGCATTTCTCAATTAAGGTTTTCATTACTTGTAAGTGGTCGTTCGTTCCGTATCCGCGACGGAAACCAGCTTGTTCTCGTGGTTGGTAGTTGTCGAGATTATTTGCAAGTCTTTTTGTTAGTATTTTCGTGAATAGCTTATAAATGTAAGAAAGTAGGCCGATAATTTTTTTGATCTGTGATGTCGCCCTTTTTGTGCATGATGACAATAACAGCATTGTGCTACTGGGAAGGTGTATTCTAACAAATTATAACAAATTTGCTTTTACGTTTAAATGGTATTTATAAGAATTTAAGAAAATGTTGAAACACGTCGATTTTTGTTCCAAGCGTGACACATTTTTACGATACAGATATCTGTCATTTGTCAACCCCTCCCTTCCACTTTCCAAACCCCTAAATTTAAAATAAGAAATGTACCATGTGTGGTCAAATTATAACAAATTTGCTTTTACGTTTAAATGGTATTTATAAGAATTTAAGAAAATGTTGAAACACGTCGATTTTTGTTCCAAGCGTGACACATTTTTACGATACAGATATCTGTCATTTGTCAACCCCTCCCTTCCACTTTCCAAACCCCTAAATTTAAAATAAGAAATGTACCATGTGTGGTACATCATTAGAGAGGCATTTAGATGCGCATTTATAGACATGGAAAAGGCCTATGACAGAGTGGTGAGGAGTGAATTGTGGTCGACATTGTCTATGTATGGGGTGAGTGGTAGTTTAATACGAGCACTGAAATCACTTTATGAGGATTCCACTGCTTGTGTAAGGATAAACGGAGCTTGCACGGACTGGTTTAACATCGAAAAAGGTGTGAGACAGGAATGTGTGGCTTCGCCATGGCTGTATAACTTATACATAGACGATTGTTTAAAAGATTTGAAAGAGAGTGCGTATGGATTGAAAATGAATGATTTGATCGTCAAATGCCGATGATCAAGTCATATTTGCGTCTTCTGAAGAGGAGTTGCAGGCGATGGTTAATGTTATGCATGATGCCTTGAAAATCAAAGGGATAAAAATAAAAGTAAACAAAACGAAAGTAATGGTTTTTGAAAGAGTAGAAAGCATGACAAATTGTAAAGTTTCGATTGAGGGAGAAAGAGTGGAGCAAGTAAATGAATTTGTGTACTTGGGTTCAAAGTTTACGAAAGAAAGAAAGTATGACAATGACATTAAGTGAAGGGTGTTGGCAGGAAAACAGATGAATGGGGCACTAAATAGCTTTATGAACAGCCAGAAAGTGTCAAAAAGGCACGTCTGGCTGTGCATAGAGGTGTATTGGTTCCTACACTTATGTATGGTAGTGAATGTTGGGTTTGGCAGAAGAAGCATGAAAATAGATTAATGCTGCGGAGATGAGTAGTTTAAAAAGTATAGCCGAAATGACTCGGTTGGATAAAGTGAAGAATAGTAAGATAAGGGAACGCTGTGGTGTAAAAGAAGAAGTGGTTACAAAGATAGATAAAGGAATGCTTAGATGGTTTGGACGCGTAGAAGGGATGGATGAAGGAAGATTGACGAAACAAATTTATAAGGCGAGTGTGAATGGACGGAAGTCGGTAGAGGTCGACCTCCGCGAACATATCTCGATCAGATCAACATTGTTTTGAAGAAAGGCCAGGTCAAGAGTACCAACAACCGACGAGAATGTATGAGAGCACTGATGAAAGTAGTGGAAGCAAAAGATGTGTGTAAGAACCGTAGCGGAAGTGGAAGGAAGTGGTCTCTGCCTACCCCTAAGGAAAAAAGGCGTGACTATATGTATGTATGTTAGATGGAGTATTCAAGCATTTGATGATCCATGTTTTTTTTTATATTTTTACCGTCTTTGCAAAAATGTCTTAATTAATTAAAAGTGCAACACCTCTTAAAAATGAAACGCAACGCCTATGTTTTGATAATGTGTCAATTTTTTCTGGCATACTGTCCTATCAAAAAATATGGAATAAATTTTACTCGTTCTGCAATTGAATTTTTTTTTGAATTTTTCTGAATGTATTCAAAAAATATCAAAATTGATTTAATATCATAAATGTTAAACAAACTGTTTTAGTGTCAAATTACTATTTTTTTACGAAATTGGTTTAAGAAATTTATAATTTGCTGTAGAACAGCATAGAATCCTTACACGAGAGGTGATAATATGGAGTAGCAAGTTTCTTCTAGTTTTTACTGAAAGAGAAAAACATTTAAAAGCAAATGATTACATACGAAACTTACTGCAACGTATTGCACTGCTTTACCTAAGAGGGTTACCTTAACCCCTTTACAAAGTCTTTGTGCAGCAAGAGTTACTACAAGGTTCTTTCAGAAATATAATGCGAGTTTGTTTCTATAGCCTTTTCGCTACCCAGACTTTTCACTAATAGAACATGTACGGAATATGATCGGCAATCGATTGCGTCAAAAGTTATTCAATTTAGATTAAACCTGTATAAATCTTGAAAGTTATTTTGATGAGTGTCGAATGTTTTCAGTTTGATCCTAACATTTTCTATTAATTTTATCCAAATTTTCAAGTAAATTTTAGTGAAGTGAGTGTATGTTTTATGGTGCCATAAAATTCTTATCTTAACAGTCTAACATCTGGTTTCCTCGGAGCTGATGCAAATATTTGTAAAATTAAATATCATGTACGATTTTAGATTCGCCTAACAAAATAATATAATCTAAAATGTTTGTTATTTTGCATTTACCAAGAAATTGATATTACATGGTGCCTACTTTTTAATTAGGACGGTATTGATATGTCGGAAATGGTTTTAATTGCAAGGTCGGTTAAATGGTAAAATAGCTGCGTATTTTAAAGATGATTAAAATGATGCCAAAAGAAATGAGATAATTGGACCACTCTTTATTGACAAAAACCTAACGGGAGAATTGTATCTACAATTATTAGAAAATTAAATTAATCCACTTATTACTTAGTCACTAGAAAGACAAGTTGATGAACAGGGAAATATGGTGCTAGATAAACAGAATACATACCTTTGACAGGACGAAGCTACACCACATATCTCACTAGCTGTAAGACAATAGCTCGACGAACGATTTCCAAGACATTGGATTGGGGTTTTTATAAAATGGCCGGCAAGATCTCCAGCTCTAACACCACTTGACTTTTTTCTTCTCTTTTTCATTTAAAAACATTAGTTTACAAAACTCCTCCCGAAAACATTGAGGAACTAAAGCTCAGAATAACTGAAGAATGTAGTCGAATTACTAGCGAAACTTTGCAAAGAGTTCGAGACTAATTTTAAAAATAGGTTATATTATTGACAACAAAATAACGGAGCACATTTTGAACAGTTACTGTAAATACATTTAAGGAGCTGTGTGTAATTAACTTCATTTTAGTTTCTGTTGTAATTTCGCCTTGTTTATTGTTATCTGCAAAACAAATCGATAGGATAAATTGTTGTTTATATGGCTAATTTGCATTTTTCTTGGGTGTTTATTTTAGGTATCACAAGAGAGTAGTTGCTATTTTATTTAAAATTTAACGTGTCCCTTGTTTTTCTTAAATGTATGCAAAATCAAAAGTTAATTGGACTGGCTGGTTTTGAAATAAAAGCACCGTACATACATACAGATAGTCTCGCCTTTTTTGCGTAGGGGTAGGCAGAGACTAAAGGTTGGCTAATGGTTGTTACACACCTCTTTCGCACCTTCTACTTTTATCAGTGCTCTCATACATGTTCGTTGGTTGTTGGTACTCCTGACCTGGCCTCTTTTCAAAACAATGTCGATGTGATCGCCGAGGTCGACCTCTACCTCTACCTTGTAACACCACAGCGTTCCCTCATCTCACTATTCTCCACTTTATTCTCAGCTATACTCCAGCTATACTCCTCAGACTATTCATTTCCGCAGCAATAATCTTATTTTCAAGCTTCTTCTAACCCAACATTCACTACCATACATAAGTGTAGTGACCAGCACTCCTGTATGCACAGCCAGACGTGCTTTTATTGACACATTCTGGCTGCTCATAAAGTTATACGGGGCCCCATTCATTTGTTTCGCTATCAATACCTTTTGTTCAATGTCACTGTCATATTTTTCGTCTCTCGTAAACTTTGAATCCAAGTATACAAACTGATTCACTTGTTCCACTCTTTTTTCTTCAATCAGCTCCTCGTTTTGGTTACATTTACTTTTATCTCTTTGATTTGCAGGGAATCATGCATAATACAGTAAAAGCACCTTATTCGCGGGGTTTACGTTCTGTAAATATGTCGCGAATATATGGAATGGTAATTTGTACGGGATTATAAGAGATACGTTCCAAGTTTCGATAATAAAAAAAAAACCAATTTAATTAAAGTTTTTACGTAATGGAACACTCTTTCAAAATCAGTTTTTCCAGAGAACTATGACCTGCAACTTTTCAAAAAGCGGGTCCACAATCATTTCCTTTCTATAATCCCTTCCCCTTCTAATAGTCGCAGTGCGGGCCGTCCGCGGCCCACACGATAGGTCTACCCCTTTTGCGACTATTTTCAGTAAAAAAAAAATAATAATTTGGGGCCAGGGGGCCTCCACTACTTTGTTGTCCCGATGCCTCCAGATCACTAAATCCGGCTCTGCAGAAACTTGGTCACTATCTTTTAACCCGCGAATGGTGAAAACGCGAATAAGGAAGCCGCAAATAAAGAGATTTTACTGTATTAACCATTGCCTGCAACTCTTCTTCTGATGACGTTAATATTATAATGACATGCAACTTTTAATTTTTAAATATCATTTAATAAAATGTTTGATTTTATTTTTAAACAAAAACGACTCATTTACAGTCGGAATATTACGATTTTTGTGGGACTCAGCTCTCGTTTTTTTTTTAAATATTTGAAAAATAAACACTTTGCTAACAAATGTTTTAAAAGTGATTGTTTACCATTCGAGATAAATACCCAAATCCGGTCACTCGGTTAAGGTGACATCCTAAATTTAGAACACGTTAATTCTAAATGCCAAGTTTAAGAACAATTACATCGAATATAAATCGAACCACTCTTTGGAAATATTCAATTTTTTTATTTATTTGTTACGCAATATAAGTTGGTATCGTAACCACTTAATAATGTTTTCCAAACAAAAAAGTAATTAATTCTGAAAGATAATATTTTTCGACATATTCTTAACGATTCGAAATAATAAATAAACAAGGCACGTTTGTAATATTTAATCGTTTCTATTTACTGTTATATGTAACGTATACAAGAAAATCGATGTGTGAAAATTGTAATGCCTTTAAAAATGAAACGTTTGTTGGAAAGTCTCGTCTTCACTACAAATTTCTTAATGGTAGCTGTATGTAATTTATATTTTTAATTTTTTTCTTTAGTTACCATAAAAATATCGTCCAAGATGACGAAAAAAAATTCTGGTAAAGTTTGAGCTCTTAATATTAATATTTAGAGGTCGCTCATCGTGACTTTTGATTTCCCATTTAAATAATACGGGAAACATTGTTTTTTTTTTAATTAGAATTTTATTGCGCTCAAACGAAATATCGGCCAGTGGAATTGAATACATATACTTGTAGGAAATAATGAATTTTTTAAATAACTACTTGGATGAATAAAAAATTGCGAAAAATTAAGTAGATACATACATACATAAAGTCACGCCTTTTCCCATAAAAGTAGGCAGAGACCACTTTCTTTCACTTGCTACGGTTCTTACACACATCTTTTGCTTCCTCTACTTTTATCAGTGCTCTCATACATGCTCGTCGGTTGTTGGTACTCATGACCTGTCCTTTCTTTAAAACAATGTTGATCTGATCGAGATATGTTCATTCACACTCGCCTTATAAATTTGCTTCGTCAATCTTCCTTCATCCATCCTTTCTACGTGTCCAAACCATCTAAGCATTTCTTTAGCTATCTTTGTAACCGCCTCTTCTTTTACACCACAGCGTTTTCTTATCCCACTATTCTTTACTTTATCCAACCGAGTCACTCCGGCTATACTTCTCAGACTACTCATCTCCGCAGCATTAATCCTATTTTCATGCTTCTTCTGCCAATCCCAACATTAACTACCATACATAAATGTAGGAACCAACACACCTCTATGCACAGCCAGACGTGCCTTTTTTGACACTTTCTGGCTATGCATAAAGCATCCTGCCAACACCCTTTGCTCAATGTCACTGTTATACTTTCCATCTCTCGTAAACTTTAAACCCAAGTACACAAATTCATTTACTTGTTCCACTCTTTCTCCCTCAATCGAAACTCCACAGTTTGTCATGCTTTCTTCTCTTTCAAAAACCATTACTTTCGTTTTGCTTATATTTATTACATCCCTTTGATTTTCAGGGCATTATGCATAACATTAACCATCGCCTGCAACTCCTCTTCAGATGACGCTAATATGACTTGATCATCGGAGTAAAGAAGGCATTTGACGATCAAATTATTCATTTTCAATCCATACGCATTCTCTTTCAAATCTTTTAAACAATCGTCTATGTATAAATTAATCAGTCATGGCGAAGCCACGCATTCCTGTCTCACACCTTTTTCTATGTTAAATCAGTTCGTGTAAGCTCCGTTAATCCTGACACAAGCAGTGAAATCCTCGTAAAGTGATTTCAGTGTTCGTATTAAACTACCACTCACCCCATACATAGACAATGGTGACCACAATTCACTCCTTACCACTCTGTCATAGGCTTTTTCCAAGTACCTTTACCTCGTAATGAAAAGACCTGATCTCTCCTTTCTCTTCTAAATCCTGCTTGTACATCCCATATTATCTCAGTTTCATTCGTTACTCTTTTAATCAATATCTTTGCATACAGTTTGCCGACTATGCTGAGTAAACTAATACCTCGGTAGTTCTTACAGTCCTGCTGCGAACCTTTTCCCTTATAAAGTGGCACGAAAACGGCCTTGCACCAGTCGTCTGGTACGCTACCACTTCTCCAACAAAGATTAAAAAAAGGTACAGCAGACCAGCTACTACGTTTTTTCCAGCCATCAGCATTTTAACTGTTATCCTGTCGTACCCAGCAACTTTACCCAATTGCATACTGTTCAACGCTTCCACAATTTCTGTTGTACTAGTTTCACTTTTATTGCAATTTTCACTCTGTGTATCTTGTGTATCTTGCGTATCCTCTCTCTCAAATAAACTTTCGAAGTATTCCTTCCATCTCTTTAATACGCATTCCTCTCCTTTTACCATACTACCATCTTGGTTTCTGATTTTTTCCAGTTACCCCTGGCTGTTCTTATGGACTTCCAGAAGAGTTTAATATTGTTTTGGAAATCGTCAGATAACCGTCTATCAAATTCATTTTGATCACTCAACTTTTTTCTTGCCACAACCTCTTTTGCCACACCTTTTAACCTTTTATACTCATTCTTTGCCTTATTTTACCTCAATCGTTGCCTTTTGCGTTCTTTGATTGGCTTTTGTAGCCAGCCAATCTTCTCTGACACTGCTTTTTGAACTTCTAAGTAGATATAGGAAAAAATCGGTTTTTCAACGATTATTAATATTTCGTACAAATTTTATTGTTTTACCGAAAAACACTCGATAAACTTCACAGTAAATATGATATTTTAGGTTTTTGAGTTATTATTTTGCGATAGAGTATGACAAATTGTAAAAGTCATCGTTTACAATTTGAGGTTGAACTTTAACCTCGAATAACTTTTAAACGAGTCAAGTAATCAAAAAATCATATCAGATCTTTTTTGTGGATCGTTTAATTCCCTACAAGTTTATGTATTTAATTTCACTGTCCGATAATTCTAATTCCCGTGATTTTTAAATGGAAAATCAAAAATCACGATGAGCGACCTCTAAATATTAATATTAAGAGCTCAAACTTTACCAACAATTTTTTTCGTCATCTTGGACGATATTTTTATGGTAACTAAAAAAAAATTTTTTTTTGACTCACCCTAATATACATCGACATCTGCATTTTATTTTACAGTCGCTGCTTTTATATCTTCCTTTACTTTATCCCACCATCTACTTTGTGCCCTTCCTCTTGTGCTCCCGTTTTTTATGCAACCCTTGTTGTTCTCATTATAAAATCGAACATTACGTTTAAAAAAAATGAACCCTCTTAGCAACGCTTGTTGATGTTCATGATAGTTTGTTTTTTTTTGTTATTTTTTTCTGTCAGTTTTATTCTGGATAATAAACGTCAAATTTCATCCACCTTGTTCCTTTTCTATTTCTATGTTTCATTTTAATCTACTTTCTCCATCTCTTATTATGTTTGGTCCAAGCATTGTTTTCAGTATTTTTAGGTTTTCTTCTTCTTTTATGTTTATAGTTGTTGTTTCTAGGGCGTAAGTAATGACTGGTCTGATCATATACGGTGTATATGTCGTACTATGTATATTACATAATTTTTCCGACTGTAAAAATGTAAATATAACAGCTATATTGCACTTCCGATTCCACCCCTGTACCTGCGAACGAGGAGAAACGATAAAAGCTTACTGTGTTGCTTGAATAAAGAGAAAAAATTCACTTTTGTGCAAACATTACGCACCTTCAATTTATAAATAAAAGAAGAAATATATGTATAGGGCACATTTTATTTATTAATTTGTTATACAAGTATTTGCTTTTTGCTAAAGTTTTTTAGAATTTCATTTTAGTTTTTGGTTTAATTTTCGACAAAATAACTACTTATATAAATAGACCAGCATTAAAGTTTTTAAGGTTTTCCTGGACGGCCGACGCTTCAAACTTCTTCCCCAATATTACAGTCACACATTCGCAAGTAAAATTAACTACGACTTTCATTTAAAAAAATTGATAGAGAATTTGGTACAATATCATTAAATCTGAATGCAATGAAATATTACAAATTGATTAATCCGGCTCAAAGGACGAGAATGACAATGGACTGTATAACTAAGAGTCAAACGCAGTTTAATTTTTGACAATGACAAAATAACTCCCTTACCTTTTATGAATACCACAATTTAGATTAATCGACGTGGACGATACACGATACACAAATACAGATTTGCTTTAACAGAACTATTTTCAAAAAATTAGTCTAAAAATATAATAAAAACGAATCAGAACAATTACATAAATCTCTGCATAAATTTGAGGTTAGGTCGTTTCGCTTTGTATTTTTGACACGAACGAAAACAATTAAAATTCCCGCCAGACGCTTTTCGCCGAAGCTAGCCTAATGCTTCCGGGGTTTGTGTGATATTTAATGTCGTCTGGTGATAAACCGTAATCCTATAGAGATAGTGCAGAAATTTAGTTATCTGATTGCTGGATTGGAGAAGACCTAAATCCAGATATAGAGATAAGAGCTAGAATCGATATAGCGAGTGTAACATTTCTGAAAATGCGTAACTTGCTAAGTAACAAAAGCTCAGCACCCAAATAAGATACAATTTTGTGAGATGCTTTGTGTTTTATGTGCTTCTCTCCTGATCTAACCTCCGTAAGGGTGTAGTGACATCATGTCGCGACTCTTTGAACAAGCTGCTTCCAGAACTCTCTATCTTGGGCATGATAAACGGCTTTGTACATATTCTCCCCAGTTGAAGTTTTAAGTTGGTCTACCCATCGTGACGGTGAGCGTTCCCTAGGTCTTCGTCCCTCGATTTTTCCTTCGATGATTAATTTTTCCATTCCCTCTGCTCTCATGGCAATGTGTCCAAAATATTTGAGGTACTGTTGACCGACAATGGTAGACAATCTTGTTTGTATGTCCAGTTGTCTTAGAATCGATTCATTGGTGCTACTACACGAGCTAAAAACAAGTAAGTTCAAAATGTGGATATGCCGGCCGGATGCTGAGAATTTTCTGGACTGACCACGTTACTAACAATGAAGTTCTACGCCTAATAACAAATAACGCGATCTCATAAACACCAACAAAAAAAGGAAAACTGTCTACATCGGACACTTAATCGAGAGGAAATAGAGATGCCTATCTAAAGCTTATAATTGTGGCAAAATCGATGGCAAACGGAGTCCTGGGCGAAGACAATGCTCATGGTTAAAAAACATTAGAGATTGGACGAGTCCCACGAAAGCACAGGATAGAAACGAATTTGCCAGAATTGTTGCCGATCTTTATTAGAGTAGTTGGTACTTCAAGAAGAAGAAGAAGATGAGGTTTTCCTAGACACACTCGCAAATTTTGTACAATATCACTGAGTTACATACATACATATAGTTACGCCTTTTTCCCGAAGAGGTAGGCAGAGACCACTTGCTTCCACTTCCGCTACGGTTCTTACACACATCTATTGCTTCTTCTACTTTCATCAGTGCTCTTATACATGCTCGTCGGTTGTTGGTACTCTTGACCTGGCCTTGCTTCAAAACAATGTTGATCTGATCGAAATCGATGTTTGCTGAGGTCGTTAACGTGCTTAATGACTCTCTATAAATTTTTAAAAGTATTGGGAGTGCTTGAGAATCATCATGACGGACTTTTTTGTTAGCTAAGAATTCTTTTTAAATTTTTAGGCATTTTAATTATGTCGCTATTTATACAGTTCATCCCACGCAAAGTCAATTGTTTTATTTTTATCGAGCTGCACTAAGCTAATTTCATTTTTGAATTTCCCAAAAATGTTGAACATGTTTCGAGTTAATTGTGTCAAATAGCAGCTATTTGTCACTGCGACCTTGTCGAGCAGTCGCTGCGAAAAGAAAGTCATTGTTATCCGAGTATTTTTACGTTAAATTTGTGTTTAAAGTTTTATTTTGTCACATCTCGTTTATTTATTAATTTTGTCTGCGATCATAGTGACCTAATTTTATTTTAAAATAAAAATGAAGAAAAAAATGCAACTTGTTAAATGGGAACACCACACACTTAGGTGCTATTTTCAAAACCTACTTGAGTCAATTACTGTGGTTTTATTTTCACGTGGGCTCTGACGTTACTTTCTTGCCAAAATACTTATCAAACGAGAACGAAACATCAATATTATAAAAACGTATCATCTAGGTATTTCCATTCATAAATTTAACACACTTGTTTACGAATTTAAATGCAATTCTTATTGTTAAATAATGCATTGTTTAGTGTAACAAAAATTAAGTAAACGCCGATTTACAATTTGCATTTATTATAAATTTTATTTTTCAATTTCAATAGGTATAAAAATTCAAACATACATTCACGCCTTTTTCCCGTAAGGGTAGGCAGAGACCACTTCGAGATATGTTCGCCAAAGTCGACCTCTACCGACTTCCATCCATTCACACTCGCCTTATAAATCTGTTTAATTAATCGTTTTGCACCCATCCTTTCTACGTGTCCAAACCATTAGAGCATTCATTTATCTATCTTTGCAAGTACATCTTCTTTTACATCACAGCATTTCCTTCACACTATTTCTCACTTTATCCATCAGAGTCACACCAGCTATACTTCTCAGACTACTCATTATAGGGGGGGTCGTGAAGGCTATGCTCTCTCTTAAGCACTATTCTTTTGAGACTACTCATCTCCGTAGCATTAATCTTACTTTCATGCTTTTTCTACCAAACATTTAGTACCATATACGAGGTGTCCAAAAAATCTGGAAACATCTAAATAATTTCTCAGGTAAATTATTTTTAAAAAATGTTAAGGTCATTCTTGGAGTAACTTAAGCAAAATATATGTGTAACAACCGTTAGCAAGTAGAAGAAAGTGGTCTCTGCATACCCCTACGGGTAAAAGGCGTGACTATATGTATGTATGTATGAAAATGACTTTCGTCACTTTACCAGATGTTACTGATAACACTGGAATTATCATATTGCTAAGCAATGATTCTAGCGCATTATTCAAATCTTCCAGCATAATTACTTATTCTCAATTGTTGGGTCGTATGAATAGGCATATTAAGTTGTTTTAATATCTTCTGAAGAGTCTTGATGTTCATATTCAATTTCACAGCAGATCTTCGTTGACTTCGACGTGGTGAGTCCATAATTTGATTGATATTTTTCGTTGGTTTCCACTCTTTTTTTTTGTCCAGCTTTACCTTTTTCTTGGTGTAACACACGTCCAGTTTTTCTAAATTTGGTACAAAATCATTACTTGGTGCCTGTTTATTGAAATTGTTCACGGGCAAATTAAATGCTTGGACCATTTGGTCTACATAAACCGTATTAGCGAATATAGTGCTAATATATACTAGTACTAAAAATATTTTTTCTCCAGTAGATAACATGCAAACATATCAGTACATATAAGCAAAACCTAACGTCAATGTTTATGTCAAATAACAGTGTCAATCGTTAGAGGTTTAAGCACATTTAGGCATATCGTTTCAGCACTGTAAATTTATATTGTACTTGCTGAAAATCATCATCTTTTAAAACTGGTTGGGTTAGGTTAATAGCTAGAATTTAAAATTAATATCTTTGTGGTAAAGTATTGTATCTTTTCATTAATTTAATTATCTAATTAATTACTTATAACTTGTTTTACCTTACTTTTATCATTAAAAAGTTTGCGTCTGATTTGATATAATTCAAAAATTGTTATTGGTACATTTTGTTCCCAAGAAAATATACAAAAGTATTGGACAACCCCTCGTAGTACATTTTCCCATAAAATTAAAATCGTTCCCTCCGTCATCCGGTTTGGAACCTAAATTCCCATAGGATGTAATTATTGATAAACAATCTTCTACGTAAGTAAAACCTTCCAAGTGAATTTGTCTTACGTTGCGTTTACCAGAATAGATTTTGGCACATTGGCTAAAAACTCAACGACTTGTTCAGTGATCGCGATCAGACTCCGTTTCAAAACAGTTAGTAGTCGTTATTTTTTTTTTTATTTTTTTTTTTTTCGTAAATTTTATTAAAGGTGTACGCCAACCGCGATATTTCGCTAGTGAATGATAATTTTTTTATCAAGAAATTTTATTTGAGCGCGATACCGTCAAAATGTTGATGCGTCAGTGTGTTTCCGAAATAAATTTGAATTTAAACGATGGTGGCGGCGGCGTTAAAGTGCCATTACCAAAAATGAGGAAAAAGCATATTGCTAGAAATCAGTTCAGAGGGATGAAAAAGGAAGAACTGCAGAGACAAACCGATATGTACTTGGCAAATTTGACTGTAAGTCTTTGACTCTAAAAAAATTACATAATATACTGATTTTCAAAGAAGTACAATTACCCAGAGAGAGACCATCAATTACAGTGAAATTTTCCATACTCGACTTTCTTATGAAATGATCACAAAGTGAAAAATGGTATATTACCAGTATATTTCCAGAAGTGATAAGAAATAAAATTGCCAATAGAACGATTAAATGTATTGAACGAGAGGGTGGATATGTCGAGGCATTAGTAGTAGAATGAGTTAAAAATAAATTTCCATTTACTTCTAGTATTAATATTATGTAACTTATGTGTATTTTCCTATTTGCAAAATAAATGCATATGCATTCATTCTTCTTCTTTTTCTGCCAATTATTGCCCACTGCAGGACATAGGCCTCTTCTAATCTCTTCCATGCGTTTCTGTCTTGAGCCGTTTGCTGCCAATGGGTGACCGCTGTTCTTTTCACATCATCTAGCCATCTTTTTGGAGGTCTACCTATGCTTCCTTTTGTTTCTCTGGGTCTCCACTGAATTAACTTTTTTGTCATTCTGCTGTCGTTTTTTCTAGCCACATGTCCAGTCCATTGCCACTTAAGGTGTGCGACACGCTCTATGATATCGGCGACTTTGGTTCTTTGTCGAATGGTCTCATTACGTACTCTGTCCCTCAGACTTATCCCAAGGATTCTTCGTTCTATTGATCGTTGCGTCGTTCTAAGTCTTTTTACGCTATTTTCTGTTAATGTGGCGGTTTCTAGACCGTAAGCTGAGACTGGCAGTATGCAAGTTTCATATACCTTCCGTTTCAAGCTTATGGGCATATTGGTATCTTTAAATATATATTGGAGCTTTTCAAAATGCATTCATTACGTATTTAAATTACAAAATTGTTAAAAAATATTTAGAAACGAAAAGTTTATCGTGTGTTTCATAATTACGAGAGATATTTGTTCAAAATATAAAAATTAGTAAAAAATTACAAAACCTAATTTTTTAATGTAAATGAATGTAATTGCATATTTAAACGTAGTTTTTAATTATGATTAGCTTTTTTTAATAACAATTTTTTTTAATAACAATCGTCAATTTTCTCAAAAATAAAGGTACTTTACTTTTGAGTAAAATTCATATTTTTTGACACACCTTGTATACGGCTCAAAGAAATTTATATCTGATGGCTGTATTTTAAGTTTTAGACAATGTAGAACTTTTTATAAAGAATTTTTTCCTAAAATTAATAATAAATAAGTTTTCCATATGGTTCCAGCTTGATGAGTCATGGACTCTATCTCTGGGAGGAGATCTTGATCTTTCAGTTTGATCCATCTAGAGGGAATGGATAAATTAGTTCACGGACAAATCCATCCTAGATTTCCAACTAATTCAACTTAATTAAACTTAACTAACTAGTAGTTGAGCGTCAAGTATTTTTTTAGGAAAAAAAATTACTGAAAAAGTGTAATCACTATACCTCGAGCAAATCGAAACTGTATCTGTATATGATAATACAAAAAAACATGTTATATCAGCACCAACGATACCTAGAATAAACGCATCAATGCCTGAGGTCACTATCCGCCATCGCACTATCAGGAAAATCCTACGAAATCTTGACTCTAATAAGGCAGTAGGACCAGATGGAATTCCGACAATTATCCTGAAGACCTGTGCTCAAGAGCTCACCCCAGTTCTCTGTAGACTCTTCAAGTTATCATACAGCAAAGGAGTATTTCCGTCCATTTGGAAAAACGCTAAAGTCCAACCGATTCCGAAAAAAGGAAAGAAGACTATCCCTGCAAATTATCGCCCTATTGCATTGCTCTCAGTCATATCCAAAGTTATGGAAAAAGCGATTAACACAGAACTTATCAAATATCTGGAGACATTTGAGATAATCCATGACAGACAATATGGATTTCGACAACTTCGGTCTACTGGAGATTTGCTGGCTTATGTCACTCAGCTCTGGACAAACACAATTGAAAAGTTTGGTGAATCCCGTGCAATAGCCTTGGATATATCTAAAGCCTTTGACCGCGTTTGGGACCAGGCATTGTTAAGTAAATTATCTGCCTACGGTCTCCCAACCAAACTGCGCCAATGGCTCTTGAGCTTCATGCAAGATCGCTCCTTACATGTGGCAGTTGACGGTATTTCTTCTGATGCGTTTAAAACTAATGCCGGTGTCCCCCAGGGTTCCATCCTGTCCCCCACCTTATTTCTTTTACACATCAACGACCTCTTGAAAACCACCACAAACCCCATTTAGAGTTTCGCAGACGATAACACACTTGCCTCAACTTTCACATCCTATCGATCACTTTCGGTGAATGATACAAATAGACTCAGGCAGGAACAGGTTGATTCCATCAATAGAGACCTTAAAGCAATCGTCGAGTGGGGAACCAACAATCTTGTTCAGTTCAACGCCCAAAAAACACAAAGTGCCACGTTTTCCTAGAAAGTGAATTCCTCAAATCATCCCATCACAATGTCCGGAAATACCCTTGAACCAAGTCCCTCCATCTCGATTTTGGGAGTCACGGTGTCCAATAATATGTCTTGGCATGACCATGTTGCTAACATCGCAAAGTCGGCAAGCCAGAGGCTAGGTTTTCTGTGGAAAGCCAGAAAGTTTTTTATTCCTGATCAACTGTTGACGACGTGCAAGGCTCAAATCCGACCTCTATTGTAGTATTGCTCGCACATTTGGGGTTCAGCACCAAGGCATTATCTTCGTCTTCTAGATTCCATTCAGAAAAGAGCCATTCGCTTGATAAACAGCTCAACTCTCACAGATACCCTTCACCCTCTAGAACATAGAAGAAGAGTTGCAGACCAGTCATTGCTCTACAGATATTTCCATGGCAGATGCTCCAGAGAAATAAAAACTCTTGTACCACCATTGGCCACATTCGGCCGAAGAACTCGGCACGCTGATCAGTCTCACCCATTTACTCTCAAGAATGACACTACAAGGACCAATCTTCATCAAGAATCCTTCTTTTACAGGGCGGCTACGGAATGGAATAAGCTTCCAAAATCAGTTTTTCCAGAAAACTACGACCTGCAACTTTTTAAAAAGCGTGTCCACAATCATCTCCTTTCTATAATCCCTTCCCCTTCTGATAGTGGCAGTGCGGGCCGTCCGCTGCCCACACGATAGGTCTACCTTTTTTGCGTCTATTTTCATAAAAAAAAAAACCATAGATTAACTACGCACACCCAAAACCCAGCGAAAGATCTGATTTATGTATGGACATTTAAATGGGTCTGATTGCATTGTTGCCACTATCGTTACTCAAATTATTTTTTTGTGTGATCGAGGCTTACGTCCGAACATCCCGAACGCACACGAAAGCTCTTTAAATACACACAAGGTTATTTAAATTTGTTTAAATCTTTATCTCTCCCGCCGTAAGACATTCTCCCTCAACTGTCCGTAATCTTTGCCAGCACTAATATTATCTTTGACCTATGAAAGAATAAAAAATATAAAATTAATAAATGGTGTAAAAGGAAAAACAATATAAAGTGTTTCCAATCTCAGTTTAAAAAGATGATTTTACCAGGGCACTGTGATATTCCGGTAATTAGCGCTTTATTCTATACTGAGTAATACCGATAAATTTAGCAAAACATATCGGCCGCCTCTTTTTATAAACTACGGGTAGCACAGCTTATTTTTGAATATCAACGTCGCTAATACGCATTCATCAAATCATCGGTCGACTATCTAGCTCGCAGGTGTTCACTTGAAAACATTAGCGCGCGCTGGTTCTCAATAATTTTTTAGATTTGTGTTGTAGGCGTTTTATTTTTTCTGCGATATTTATGAAATGGCTTTTTGGAGACCGTTTGAGGTAAATAATGAATCTAACGAATTGCTTAATATTGACGATATTCACATTAATTATGAAATTTCTGATAATAATTTAATTCAAAGTAATGATAATATCCAAATTAATGATGAATTACATCTAAATAATGCAATTTTAATTAAAATAATAATGAAAATGAGACACAATTTTGGGAATTTAAAAATCGAGATTTGCATATTCAAGTTCAACAAGTAATTTTAAATATATATATATATATTTATGCTTAAAAGCGGAAAATGTCAATTTGACTCAAGATGAAAATATTAAAACAATATGCAACTTAACAGAAATTACTTATTTCACAATTTATTTGGTAATTAAACGAGGTGTTTGAACACGATAAAAAACAAAAACGTATCGTCAGCCATCGGATAGATGAGATGCATCTAAAGATGTGATTCGACAAACCGTTTACAATACGTACAAAGAAAATCAAGTCACAACATTAGAAATTATATTTAACAAATTGCAAGATTTTAACGATTTTAAATATAAATCATTAGTAACACTTCGACAAATTTTAATAGCATGTGGTTTTAAGTATCTGATTTAAAAATAAAATTGATACGCCACTGGTCGGTTTCTTTTGAAGATTTTATGGCTTTTAATAAGATGCTTTTTTATATATTTTTAAACTGAGATTGGAAATACTCTACATCAACTAATTCTTTTAATAAGAGATGCTGCAAAATGTACCTACTTTTTATAATGTTATAATAACTTTTTTAAAATCTGTATGTAAGTTATAAGCAAAAATTGGTCGAGAAACACAAAAATCGGGAACTTGCCTTAAAAACCCATGCTAAATAAAGCTATTTTTAAATCATCTTTTCGGAAATACCCACGGTTAATAAAAATAATGAAAAAATTCATGGAGTTTTTTAAGTAAGTAGATTGTAACCATTAAACATCCTTAAGTGATAAAAATATTTAAAAATTACTCTTGATTTGTCATTCAATCAAAGTGCTGGTTGATGTTAATAAAATATTATTTTTATTGTACAAAAATATTAGTGATGTAATGCAATGGCTCTTGAACTAATAAGGGCACAATCGATATGGCAGCAGAGTTGCAATTTCATGAAGGTCGATGTAGTTTTTCGTGTAAAAAGGAATAATCATGCGCCAAACGCCAAATGTTCGATCAACTAACCGAACAATGTTTTCTTGGGGCTAACTCTAAAATAATCGATAAATTTCCACGGACATTAAAGGTGTTTGTATTTGAAAATATGAGTACCAATTCAGTGATCGTGATCATTTTCACACCAAAGGGATGATTACGTGTAGACAGGTAATTTTTATGACAATTTAGGTCATTAAGGCACCTCAATTTCTTAGCCAAACTATTATTTTACCTTTTTTTTTAATTTTCGTAACATTTTAAACGATTTAGATTTTTTTTTTACAATAGATTAAAAATATGACACACAAATTTTTTTCCCACGTAAAAAACGGTGGATCTATTTTTTTCTTAACTGCAGCTAGTGTGCTAATTTTTTAGGAACTTTTTGTTAATAGCGAAATGTTTTTAAGAAAATTTTAAGTTTTCTGACTTGTGTAACTAATAACAGATTCATTTTAAAGGGCTCTTTTAATTACTTTTTAACTCTTACAAACGTTTATTGTTTTCCGTTAACATAATCCTTTTAAATTCAGATTTACCATGTACAGGGAGAGCGAAATTCGTTGTCTCAGCTCTATTATAAGGAAAGGAAAGACTATAGAAAAAATCTAAAAAGATATTCTTAAACGGGATTGAGTAAGCTAAATTAAAAGCCTAATTTGTATATTTTACCGTATTTGCAAAATGATGTAATGACTTTTTTTTCTAGAAACATACATACATACATATACCCATGCCTCTTTCCCGTAGGGGTAGACAAAGACCACTTCCTTCCACTTCCGCTACGGTTCTTACACACATCTTTTGCTTCCTCTACTTTCATCAGTGCTCTTATACATGCTCGTCGGTTGTTGGTACACTTGACCTGGCCTTTCTTCAAAACAATGTTTCGCGTCAGTAATTTTATTCTTATGATAAAAAATATTTTTTACCTTTTAGTTTGATTAACTCCAAAAGCGTGTTTTTTAGTTTTTTTAAAATATAATTTATTAAATTACTTACATTACAGGTTCATAAATTCACTTAACAATAATTTTATATGAAAATAGCTGTAAGCAAACCGAAAGTAATGGTTTTTAAAAGAAAAGAAAACATGACAAACCGTAAAGTTCTGATTAAGAAAGAAAGAGTGGAACAAGTAAATGAATTTGTGTACTTGGGTTCAAAATTTACGAGAGATGGAAAGTATGACAGTGACATTGATCGAAGGGTGTTGGCAGAAAAACAAATGAATGGGGCACTGCATAGCTTTATAAGCACCCAGAAAGTGTCAAAAAAGGCACGTCTGGCTGTGCAAAGAGGAATGTCGGTTCCTACACTTATGTATGGTAGTGAATGTTGGGTTTGGCAAAAGAAGCATGAAAATAGGATTAATGCTGTGGAGATGAGTAGTCTGAGAAGTATAGCCGGAGTGACTCGGTTTGATAAAGTAAAAAATATTGAGATAAGATGTGTGTAAGAACCGTAGCAAGTGGAAGGAAGTGGTCTCTGCCTACCCCTACGGAAAAAAGGCGTGACTTTATGTATATATGTAAAAAAAATTTGTTTTCTTGAAAACATAACATTGATGCCTGCATGTTTTACTTTTCTTTTATTAGTCAACAAGTCACTTTTGTTTATCCATTTTAATTTTTTTTGCAATTACATATTTTTAAGATATCCCTAGATATTGCGCTTTTGTGTATGTTATCATGTTGGTACCGAATAAGATTAAATATCCTTCTATCTCTCGCCACTGCCATTCTAAATTTTAACTGATAAAAGGAAGTAGTTTCACCTAATTTTTAATCAGGTTAAGATCATTTTACGTACCTGATCTTGATCGTTTAATCTTAAATACACATTTTAAATTGTTACTTCACATTTCAAACAATACATTGTTATATACAACGTTTCATAGATGATACTTAAAGAGGTACGAAAAATTTTATTTCTAAATTTACCCCATGATATACAAATACAACGTAATAACAATTAAATATATAAAAAAATTTAAAATGAATTATAAAAATTACCAGTCAACAAAAACATGGGATAAAAAATTATTATCATTAAATAAAAATTTACGGTATTCTATTTTTTATGAAGAAAATAACACAATAAAAGTAAAAATTTTATGTTGCTAATCGTTAACAAGAATAATACTAATATTATTTGTTTTTATTGTATAAATTATATTTCTTCTACATTAAAAATAGAAAATTTATTAATATGATTAAACAAAAATTTATTCGGATGGTTTTAATGTAATTTGCCAAAACTATTTTCAACATTTTACCTGTTTAATTGTTCACAGATAGATGAACTCTACTGCGAAGTTTTATACGAAATCATTCATAATGTGGGATGTGATGTGAGTTGCGAAATTGGACAGACTGCTTTGTTTTCCTACGTTCAAGATGCTTTTAAAATTTCAAACGATAAACACATTTCACTCATGGAAAAAGCGGAAAATAAGGAAGCTCCAGATTTTATGATCAATGTTGAGGTAATTTTGTATTTGTGTTCAGATCCATCAAACTTTGGTGTTGGAAATCTTACCGTCTATAAAATTAATGATGTAATAACTGTATCAAAATAGCAATGTACCTTTCATATAAATAATTAGAGATCGATAGTTTTTATCTCCACTGTAACGCACTTCTATTCTAATGCATCATCGTAAGAATTCAACTACTCTTCTTGTTCACTTTCTGTCTGTCTGCAGTTTTAAACTCATTTTACTTTCATACCATTTTCATTGTCAGAATTTCAGTCCTTTGGAATCTCAAGTTCATCTTCATAATGTATGTTTAACAGTACTCTTTGTGCTTCCTACTTTACTAGATATTTTTGCACCTGTTTCTGTTAAAGTATGTAAACCGGTTGAGTAAAAGATTGATCTTGTGCAACTTATTCAGTATTCCTTTAACTGTGTAACGAGCAAAATTCCCTTTTTCGTTAATATTATTAGGGCTGCAAAAACTACCAAAGCATTAGCTTACTTAGCATCGTCGGCAAACTGTATACAAAGGTATTGGTTAAAAGAGTGACGAATGAAACTGATGTGAGGATATGAGAAGTGCAAGCGGAATTTAAGAGAGGAAGGAGATGCATGGATCATGTCTTTTCCTTACGAAGCGAAAAAATTCTTTGCTAAGAGTCGCTTTCGTAGACTTGAAAAAAAAACCTATGATAAAGTGGTGAGGAATGAATTTTCGTCGACGTTGCTAAGTATGGAGTGAGCAGTAGTTTGATACGAGAAATTGAAAGAGAGCGCGGTATGGATTGAGAATGAATGGTTTGATCGTCAAATGCGTCCTTTAAGCCCATGATCAGGTCATATTAGCACCATCTAAGGAGGAGTTGCAGGCAATGATTACCTAAAAAAATTAAAAATACAGATAGACAGAAATATAAAAAAGTACACAACGACATCAAATATAAATGTCGCCAAGCTAAGGAAGAAAGAGAAATGTGCCGAGTAGAAGATCTGCAAAGAATGCAGGACTCCCATAGTGTGCACAAAAACATTATTATTTTAATAGGCAGAGACCACTTCCTTCCACTTGCTACGGTTCTTACACACATCTTTTGCTTCCTCTACTTTAATCAGTGCTCTCATACATGCTCGTCGGTTTTTGGTACTCTTGACCTGGCCTTTCTTCAAAACAATGTTGATCTGATCCAGATATGTTCGTCGAGGTCGACATCTACCGACTTATCCATTCACACTCGCCTTATAAATAAGTATACAACACTACTTTATACACAGCCAGACGTGCCTTTTTTGACACTTTCTGGCTGTTCATAAAGTTATGCAGTGCCCCATTCATTTGTTTTCCTTCCAATACCCTTCGCTTAATGTCGCTGTCATACTTTCCATCTCTCGTAAACTTTGAACCCAAGTATACAAACTCATTTACTTGTTCCACTCTTTCTCCCTTAATCAGAACCTCACAGTTTGTCATGCTTTCTTCTCTTTCAAAAACCGTTACTTTTGTTTTGCTTACATTTATTTTCATCACTTGACTTTTAGGGCATCATGCATAACATTAACCATCGCCTGTAACTCCTCTTCAGATGATGCTAATATGACTTGATCATCGGCGTAAAGAAGGCATTTGACGATTAAATCATTCATTTTCAATCCATAAGCACCCTCTTGCAAATCTTTTAAACAATCGTCTATGTATAAGTTGAACAGCCATGGCGAAGCCACACATACCTGTCTCACACCTTTTTTGACTTCGCCCGCGTGAAATTTAGCTTTATCTTTAAATGAGGACAACCTTTTTTCTTGACATCCGATTTAACATCAAAGAATTTCCTTATAGACCACCATATGCTTTTTAAAAATTAAACATGATATCTAGTGAATTTTTGAGAAACTAAATTTTAAAATGATGTCCGTCAGGTGGATTGTTGTAAAAATTTCTATGGCGCGTTCTAAAAATAACCAGCGCCACTTATTGATTTTTCCTGGAACTAAACTATAACACTAAATAAAATCTAACCGAATTTATTTTCTGTTTTTTTTTTCTTTTGAACGTTGTTGTTCGTTTGATACTTTAATTTTATTTATACAACTATAACACTAAATAAAATCTAACCGAATTTATTTTCTGTTTTTTTTTCTTTTGAACGTTGTTGTTCGTTTGATACTTTAATTTTATTTATATCTATCTATATTTATTTGTAAATGACATATTTTAAAATTCGTCACTTATTTGTTGTGCCTTTTTCTTTAGTGTGTGCCTTTCGTAACTCATTTAGAGAACACTTTTATTTCAAGATATCCTAGCGTTGTTAATATTAGATCTTCTTTTACAATTTTAGGTCATAGAAGCTAAAGATCTTACACCAAAAGATTCGAACGGATTAAGTGACCCATTTGTGACGTTATTTCTTATGTCCAATACAGCGCACAAATATAATTCTTCGGTAAAATCTATGACTTTAAATCCGACGTGGGAAGAGCATTTCGCCCTGTAAGTAGACATTAAATTAAAAAGAAAAATCGTACTATACGTTAATATTTTATTTTAAACAAAATAACTAAAAGAAAAACCAACGTTTATAATAATTGAATTAATAAATGTCACCGAAGTAATCATTTATGCAGGATTACCAGCACAATGGCAAATAAAATGCTTTTTTGGTTTTTACTTTGTTTTAGGCCCATTAAAGAAAACACAAGCGAAGACACGCTTTGCCTTGAAGTTTGGGATTTCGACCCGGCAGAATCTGTTAAAGAAAAATTGGGAAAAATGTTCGAAGTTAAAGGCTTAAAGGGAATGAGAAAATTGGTCAAAGAAATCGCCGTTACTGCTACGTCAGGTCAACACTCAAACGAATTGATTGGAAAGGCGCAAATTCCTCTCAAAGTAAGATGATTGTAAAATTATATGTATCGCAAGACGCTTATTTAAAATATATATATATATATATATATATATATATATATATATATATATATATATATATATATATATATAATCTTTTTTTGTGCTACATCCACAAAAAAACACAACAGGAGAAATTTTTATTTATTACTTAACCGGGAGAACGAATTAGTGGAAAGACTGGCCTCCATAAAAGCCAGATCTGCGGTGTGATCTGCGAGATGCTGTGCCAATAGTGCCATTCGAAAGTGGTTCGAATCAGATGTAACAGATTTTGTTTGAAGTTGGGCGTCAAATTTGTGTTACTGTTCATAAAACTAATAATTCTTATTCAGGGTTTTGTGAATTCTTGATTTCTCGATTGAATTAATTTTAAGAGGAATTAAGAGATCAGTTTACGGACCTATTTACCCTTTTTTTTTATTTAACCAAACCAACCTTAGGGCGCCAAGTGGTTTTTCTGAAAATCACTAAAATTAAATCAAACATCAAAAAAAATTCAACCGTACTATTTAATACTTTTAAAACGAGCAACGTATTTCGGCTTCAATGCTGTTATCACCTCTTTTTATTTCAGAAACAATTAAAAACTAGAAATATAAATACTGGTTTATTACAAAAAAAAACTGTTTAAATTTACCCTAAAAAAAAAATTATCAAAATAAAATCAAAATTAACAAAATTAAATATACAAAAGGAAAATCGAATCCGTCGAATAGAAGGATCCGAAACGAAGAATGGCGAAAAATCTGAAATCAGTATTAAAAATTTAAACAAAGTTGAAATAAACCAATAAATTTGCGTCAATGCCGAATTACATAAATAAAAACAATTTTGACCAATAAATAAAAATACACATTATTTCCCCAAAGAAAAACGTACAATATATAGTTTGGTAAATATTTCAATAATGATAATTGTTATTCTTAAAAAATAATTTAACAATTTAAATAAAATTAACTCGCCAATTAGATCACATATCTACTACATTACATACATAAAGTCACGCCTTTTTCCCATAGAGGTAGGCAGAGACCACTTCCTTCCACTTGCTACGGTTCGTACACACATCTTTTGCTTCCTCTACTTTCATCAGTGCTCTCATACATGCTCTTCGGTTGTTGGTACTCTTGACCTGGCCTTTCTTCAAAACAATGTTGATCTGATCGAGATATGTTCTCCGAGGTCGACCTCTACCGATTTGCCCATTCACACTCGCCTTATAAATTTGTTTCGTCAATCTTCCTTCATCCATCCTTTCTACGTGTCCAAACCATCTAAGCATTCCTTTATCTATCTTTGTGACCACATCTTCTTTTACACCACAGCGTTTTCTTATCTCACTATTCTTAACTTTATCCAACCGAGTCACTCCGGCTATACTTCTCATACTACTCATCTCCGCAGCATTAATCCTATTTTCATGCTTCTTCTGCCAAACCCAACATTCACTACCATACATAAGTGTAGGAACCAACACACCTCTGCACCGCCAGACGTGCCTTTTTTGACACTTTCTGGCTATTCATAAAGCTATGCAGTGGCCCATTCATTTGTTTTCCTGCCAACACCCTTCGCTCAATGTCACTGTCATACTTTCCTTCTCTAGTAAATTTTGAACCCAAGTACACAAATTCATTAACTTGTTCCACTCTTTCTCCCTCAATCGAAACCCCACAGTTTGTCATGCTTTCTTCTCTTACAAAAACTACATTAAACTTATGATATAACCATTATCGACTTTTGATTGCTTATACCGTACCGATACGCACCTTTTAATATCGTATCAGTCACTATCGCTTATTAGCAATAAAACACAACCAGTGACGGCCTCGGATCCAGAATAATTTCGTTAAAATGCGAGGACCGGCGCTAATAATTTTCTATCACAATTGCTAGGAAAAATTTCCGTTACACAGAACACTCGAAAATTAAGGCAAAAGGCCGATGGTTTTCGACAAATAAAAACTGGACACGACAGGCAGTTCCAGCCATTATGCGAATTGTCACTAGACAGGGAAGCATGGGCTACCACAATAATATTTAGGCCCAGAAGATGGATAGGAAGTGTGGATAGTGTGAGGATAACAACAAGTCCCCCATTCACCTCCTCGCGGAATGTCAGGCATGCGTCAGTCTAAGGCGGCGATGGTTTGAAAAGGTTCTGCACACTGTGGGCGAACTAGAGTCTATAAACTCGGGCAAGCTGATAAGCTTCTAAAAAGAAGCACGACTTCCCAAATAAATTATTGGTAAGATGCTTAAACAAACTTACCAAATTGTTCCTAAAAAGATAATCTAAGATTATAATATAGTATTATATAACACTATGTTTAAATTTCACAAATATCTGTTTATAATTTTGTAACCATTGAACATCCTTAAAAGGGTTGTACAGGTATGGAAAAATATTTGCAGAACATAGAAATTTCAATGCAAATCACTGACGTGCACGACAACCAGTCGACCAACACAAAATATAAATAATGTTTGCGATAAACAATCAAGTAATTAATTACACAACTGCAATTTGAACTGTCCCCACCTCGTCGACACATGTCTGCAACGCTAGAGATCAGTATGAAACTTTTAGCGGCGATGTGCATGGTCTGACCTTTCAGGAAAGCGACTACGACGCATGCGAGAGATCAAACAAACGCAATAAAGGTTCATACAAATCGTACAAAACGATGACTCGTTTGTAAATAATATGTGTTCCCGCCACTTTATTTATTTGTAAGAATAAAGTAGCGCGACGCACTTGACAAAACGACCGAGACGGCCCTTCTGTTCTATTCTCAAAACAGTAATTAAAAGTTCTGATAACAAGGCGATTTATAGCAAAACAATACACATTGTTATCAATCAAAAGGTAGAATCCTGATAATTCGACAAATTATGTACTCAAATAGCAGTCTCGAAGTATTAATATGTTTCACGGCCGTTCGAAGACAGCTTTCATGGATTTTAAAAAATTCCCCCGATACGTTTAACGCGTTCAAAAGAAACAGCTTTACTTTCTTTACTTGATCGATTAAGTTTCGGCTATTGCAATTGGGAAATAATTTTTTTACGGGAATCAGTTCTCCAATCTCAACTAAACTTTGCTCGCTCACTCGATTACATAATTGTGTATTTACTCTCAAACTTTAACTATTGTGTAAAGGAATACATTAACCGGCTTTGTGTCACATTTTTAGAAGAGAAATTGTTTAATCTCTTGCATGCGTCGAAGTCTCTTTCTTGATAGGTCAGGCGTGCACACCGCCGCTATAAGTTTCATACTGGTTTCTAGCGAAGCAGACACATGACAACGGGGTGGGGACAGTTCAAATTGGAGTCGTGTGATTAATTACTTGATTGTTTGTCGCGAATATTTATAATAATTTGTGCTGGTGGACTAGCACCTCAGCGTTTTTCATTAAAAATGTTATGATCCGTAAATATTTATTTGTATACACAATCTAAAGGTTGTTATATTATTATTATTAATGTTATTTATATTTTTAGACTATCCCAACATCGGGTATGACCATGTGGTACAGTTTGGACAAAAAGAACAAAGCCACTCGACAGGGTGTACTAAAAGTTAGGATAACATTTAGTTCTGAAAAGAACAACCAAGTAGCCGAACAGGAATACCGTCATCTGTTAAGGATAATACTATTACACGAATTAGAAATGTCAAAAGTACGTATTTGCTGACAACTAATCGAGGAAAAAAATTAACTGAGCGATATATTGCATTTAATATTTAGCTGCTTTTGATCCGAGTAAAATAGAGTTAACCAGATAATTCTTCTGAAAAAAAAGGGTGTGCGTCTCAGGACGCCCGACAGAAGTGATAACATTCTTCAATAAACATGACGTCACAAATATAATTTGTATCTTCTTCTTCTTCTTCTTCTTCTTCTTCTTCTTCTTCAGCCTTTAGGTGTCCACTGCTGAACATAGGCCTCCTCCATTTTTTTCCAGGTCGATCTGTTTTGAGCGGTGTGCATCCAGATCTTCCCGGCTAGCAGCTGTAGGTCATCCTGCCATCTCGCCTGGGGTCTACCAATACTCCTTTTTGTCTCTCTGGGTCTCTACTGCATTATTTTCTTGGTCCATTTCACGTCGTCTCAGGCAACATGAGCTGCCCATCGCCACCTTAATTTTTTTTTTTTATGAAAATAGTCGCAAAAAGGGTAGACCCATCGTGTGGGCCGCGGACGGCCCGCACTGCCCCTATTAGAAGGGGAAGGGATTATAAAAAGGAAATGATTGTGGACACGCTTTTTAAAAAGTTGCAGGTCATAGTTCTCTGGAAAAACTGATTTTGGAAGCTTATTCCATTCCGTAGCAGCCCTGTAAAAGAAGGATTCTTGATGAAGATTGGTCCTTGTAGTGTCAAGCTTGAGATTAAATGTGTGAGACTGATCATCGTGCCGAGTTCTTCGGCCGAATGTGGCCAATGGTGGTACAAGAGTTTTTATTTCTCTGGAGCATCTGCCATGGAAATATCTGTAGAGCAATGACTGGTCTGCAACTCTTCTTCTATGTTCTAGAGGGTGAAGGGTATCTGTGAGAGTTGAGCTGTTTATCAAACAAATGGCTCTTTTCTGAATGGAATCTAGAAGACGAAGAGAATGCCTTGGTGCTGAACCCCAAATGTGCGAGTAATACTCCAGTAGAGGTCGGATTTGAGCCTTGTACGTCGTCAACAGTTGATCAGGAGTAAAAAACTTTCTGGCTTTCCACAGAAAACCTAGCTTCTGGCTTGCCGACTTTGCGATGTTAGCAACATGGTCATGCCAAGACATATTATTGGACACCGTGACTTTCAAAATCGAGATGGAGGGATGATTTGAGGAATTCACTTTCTTGGAATCTTGCAATTCGTTCTATGACATCCGATGCTTTAGTGCGTATGCGAATTTTCGTTTTGCGTATTTTATCTCTCAGGCTGTTACTCAGCGTCGTTCGCTCCGTTGCTTTTTGGCAGACTCTTAAAAGGCTTATGCTGTTAACCGTGAGAGTAGTGGTCTCTAGGCCATAAGTTGCAACGGGAAAAATGCACGCATCGTACACTTTTCTCTCCTGACGCAGATTGGGACTTTACGATCTCTGAGAATGTAGCTTAGTTTTCCAAAGGCAGCCTAAGTCAAGCCGATTCGCCTTGTGACTTCCGCTGTTTGGTTGTCCCTGCCCAATTTAGTATTATGCCCCAGATAGATGTACTGCTCCACGGTTTCCAAGTGGTGGATATCTAATGTTATTTGGACATTTTCATAAGAGAGGATTTTCGCCTTCTGGAAGTTCATCTGCAGGCCAACATCTTCTGAAACTTACTTAAGTTCGTTCATCATTTCCTCCAGTTCGTTTATATCTTGGCTCATAATTACAATGTCGTCTGCGAAACGTAAATGATTCAGGTAATTTTCGTCTATACACACACCTTTTTGTTCCCGCCACAGATTTTTGAATATGTCCTCTAGTTCCAGAGTGAAAAGCTTTGAGGAAATCGTGTCGCCCTGCCGCATGCCTCTTTGGATTGTAATTTTTTCGGCTCGTAGATCTTCCTTGATGTTAACTTGAAACGTTGCATTTTTATAAATATGTTCAATTAAGTCCGAGTATCTAGAATCGATTTTTGCCCTGTTCATGGAATCCAGCATAGTTTGTATAATATCTACATAATCTTGAACGTTTAAAATATGAGTCCGTGGTGGCTGAATGGTACAGCTATCTGTTTACCACGTCAGCGTATTCGGGTTCAAATCACCGAGTGTCCAACTTCTTTTTATAAAAATATTAAAATTTCGTTACGCTTTTGGGAACGCGACCAAGCGCCCGAAAAGTTAACAACGTGCAATAAGAAGTTATCACTTCAAAAATATATTTCCGTCCAGACTGCTATCACTGTCGATTTATTTTCTTTAGGTTGCGCCGCATTGGTGGTGCGGTTCGTTTAGTCCTCAAGGAGACCAACTGCTAACTCAACACATCGCCCAATCTGGTCTGACGCCGGCGGAAGTATCCGTTTGTCAATATTGTGTATTCGCTGCAATACATCAGAATCACGCTTTAAGTTTCAATCTTTTTTCGAATATCTTGGAAAAAATCGTTAGATTCATGCAAAGTGGTGGAATTTCCGAAGAAGACATTAAACTATTCTGGGATGCCACCAAGAAACTGCTCCCGTCTTGTTTTAGCGTCATCAGAAAAATCAGGAAGAAAAGTGCTAATGAGAAAACTAAAATGAAACAAGTTACAGATGTAAGTAAGAAATATCACCGTTTAACATTAAAACATACAGAAAAACAGGGTGGACCGTAAGTTAGTTGTCAAAAGTACAGATTTACTATCAACAATTTTATTATTAACACACAAATACTAGTACAATTTAACGTACCTACAAAAGATGTCCAAAGTATTTTACATCCTGTTCTAAGCAAACATTGCATCTTTTGAACACTTAATAACTTAACTGAATCCGCCATATTGGATTCAGAGTGACGTCACTTTATTTTTCGAGTTATTCTCAGCAAGCCCTTTCGTTTAATACCCATATTGTAGGAGCGCATTAAAAATAACTAGTCCACCATCTTGGGTGTTCCGCCACGTTGGATTTAGAAAGACATAGCTAACCATGCATTGTCATCCAAACTAAACTTGTTTACAGAATTTCAGCTCAATCGGTTGAATATATGTGCTTCAAAATTGAGTTGCAAGATTCCACCCGAACATACATACATAGTTACATTGTAAGTTAATTAAAAGCTTGTAAAAAGGAACAGTAAATTTTCTGTAGAAATCACGTTTAATATTTTATTGTAAATTTGTTTTATTCGAAAAAGAGCTTCCAAAAAATCCTTTTAATAAAAACGGTAATTTTTTAGAAGTTCATAACTTGGCAACTAAGCCTCATACAAAAAAAAATTGTGCATGTGCATTTAGATCTAATAGGAACGAATTTCGCATTTTTTTCGCTGTCCGTAACATAACATGACATAACTTCAGACTGCTAGTGCCAACTGACTTATAATACTACACACAACTGACTACCACTTCGTTAGTCTAAGAATTTCTAGTGATAACTGACTTATGACCAATTCTGTATAATAAAATTGTAACCTGTAGTATTTTCGTAATACTGTCTATGTATAAAAAAAACCTACTTTCATATTTGAAGCTTTCGTTTTTTAATGTTCACCTGTCAATTTATAAATGACTAGCTTTTTAAGAATCATTGTATAGTGAAAAATATCTTTTTCGTCGAGCTCTACAAGAAATGACATTTAACGTACTTTTTGAAGGCAAGTATTTTTCTTCCGCTGTGGTCACTATGATACGGCACGGTGCGAGAGCGGCGATTGGGTCATTTTCGTAAATCCACGATTTAATAAAGCATAGGCGCCTGTGGACAATAACTCTCATTTGTTGTTTTCAAATAAATAATTTATAAAACCCGCTAGATTTTACGTGTGAATAAGACCGTGGTGTGAATATTAGTGTTCATAATAATCAAAACACTCCTCCGGAGCTGCGTGAATTGACAACTACGGCCACGTTGTATTTACTTCCTCAAAAATCACGAATTTTTTACGAAAAACAATTCTACACATTCAATAGATACTTTCATAAAGGTATGTAGAGGTCGACGAAACATTGTAATATGCATCTCGGCGAAAAACTGTCTAATGTCTCGCCTGCTTGCTATCCTCGGCTATCAATTTGCATACAGTTTTTCGTCCTTGGTACATAAATAAGGCTGTATTAATAATACATTTCTAGTTATATGTCAAAAATGTAACACATTAAAAACTTCATAAATATTGTTATAATAACAAGACATGGACCAGAACCTTAGTTGATTTTGTATGATTTTCTAGGTATTAAAAATTCTCAACCTCGTCTACTCGATGGATCCCCCTTCAGGCTTCGAATTATTTCCAGCGATGACGTATCCTTGGGTAAAGTATCAAGGGGAAGAACCAAACTGCAACATTCCGGCTACATTAAACGATGCAGTATCGAAAGGCGCTACTGATTGGTTGAATTATATTTTAGACAACAACAAACGACAAGACGAATCGGATATGGCTAAATTACAAAATATTATACAGATCATTCAATTAGTCAGAAGCGACCTTCAAAAAGCCATAGAATTCTATGATAGATTGTTCCAAGAGTAAGTATTTTTTTCTAAACGGCTTCTCTCTTGTTGTATACGAGGTATGGCAATTAGATAACCAGACTGGTGCTGTAGGTTTCTATGCCTGTTGACACTTCCTTCGCCCTGAGCTCGATGAGCACATTTAGCTTGGGCTCCGAGGGATTTTTTCAATACTACAGGGGAGGTTCGAGATTTTCCATAAGGAATTTTTTTTATTTATGGCAGATCATGTTACTTATTTTTCAATATAACGTGAACGGTTAGAGTTTTTACGCAAGGGTTTTTTGTTGTTATGTAATATTTTTGTACACTCATTGACAGTTTATGCATATCATGAAAAGTTTTTACTTCTGATGCCATTCGTTTTTGACTGACACATAATTATTGTTAAGGTTTGAACTCCATCATCTTCATTTCATTCCTCTATTCCAGACAAATCGCTCTTTTCTACGTCTGACTCATCAGTTTCATCACTTCCTGTATCATTATCGTTTTCGTACAAGTTAATATTTTAATATTTTTTGATGGTTCTTTTGAAATATATTCTGCTGTTGCAGGAATACGTTCTTGAACCTAAAAAGTAATTTTAAGCATGAAAGTCTACCCAAAACTACAGGTTTTATATCAATATAGCATAGAAACATAATAATTAATTTATTAAAAAAATATACTTTAAAAATCTCACCTTTGCAAGTGGAATAGTAAGATTGTAGATTGTAGGGGGGGTCGTAAAGGCTATGCAACCTCTCAAGCACCTCGACCTATCAGATCTTTTGTGCATAACCCTTAATCTATTCGAGGCCCGGGATTCCGAGACTTCGAGCAAAGTTTATCAATTTCCTGGGGGCAAAGTTTCTGACATCGAAAGGCTTTAGGAAGGCCCCTCAGAAAAGCGCTGAGCATTCGCAAAGCAAATGTTCTGCAGTTTCAGCGAAGTTCTCGCAGTATCGGCAACTATCACTCTCTGTTTCATTCATCTTCTTAAGGTGATACCTCAGAGGGCAGTGTCCAGTGAGGAGCCCCATCACTTCATGCCAGTGAGATTTCATTTCATATGTTTCCCAGCGTCGAACCTCTTCTTTCAAGTGGGCATTGGAAAGTCCACAGAAGGGTTCTAGGCCGGAAAAATGTGTATTTGCCCCTTCTTTGGCAAGGCAATCTGCTTCTTCATTGCCTTTAACTCCCTTGTGACCTGGAACCCACATCAGAATAACCTGATTGTTCGCTGCCAGTTGTCTCAGGGACTGTTTACAGTCCCAAGTCAGCTTAGACTCACAAGTGTATGACTCCAGAGCTTTTAGTGCTGCTTGGCTATCTGATAAAATATAGATTTCTGTCCTTCGGGTATTTCTTTCGATGCACATATCTCTATGGCATGTAATTCTGCTTGAAAGATGGTTGGGGTGTTACCAAGTGGTTTTGAGAGCCTAAAATTAGGCCCTATAACGCCCACTCCAACCCTTTTATCCATCTTGGATCCATCAGTGTACCACACTCCAGCATCCCTTTCTACTTGAGGTCCGTTCTCTGTGCAAACTTGGTGGTTGTTATTACTTTATTTTTTACTCTAGCTGTATGAAATTTTAAAATCAAGAACTTCTAAAACCGCACAAATATCACAAGTTTTATATTTTCCCTACAGACTGTACTTGGGCGATGTAAACACCGCGAATGCTCCGCTTAATCTAAGCTCTCAAACTTTATGCTACTGCGCATCAAAATCTTGGATGCCAAGCTAGGATGGTCGACCTGTAGTAGTCTCACTATATCAATCGCTACTTCCAATACTTACCTTGGCCTTGGCCTCCTCCACAATTCGCCTCCAAGCAATGCGGTCCTTGACTTTGGTTCCCCAGCCGGATATCCGCATTGCCCTCAGGTCACCCAAAACTTGGTCCATCCATCTGAGTCGTGGTCTTCCTCTTTTCCTGGTAGCATAGATTTTAATGTTTAGAATTTTCTTTGGCATCCTGACGTCTTCCATTCTTTGAACGTGTCCAAACCAACGGAGTCTATGGAATTTTATAAATTTCATAATGTCTTCACCGTTCAGGATCTCTGTTATTTCCCGGTTGTTGCGGATGTGCCATTCTGCTTCGTTGATTCTGACTGCTCCATATATTCTTTTGATTATTTTACGTTCGAACCTTCTTATCTTCTCCTGATCTTGTACCGTGAGTATCCAATTTTCACTCCCACAGAAGGCCAAGCTAGGATGGTCGACCTGTAGTAGTCTTACTGTATCAATCGCTACTTGTTACACAGCGTTAAATTTCCTTGTCATCTATACTACCAATTTATTTTCAGGACTGTAAATTTTGAATATGCCAAAGCACTTTACGTATTCTATCAAGAAAAACTCTCCGCTTTTTGCGAAGTAGAAGTTGTCGAGGTATGCAAAGGTCTAAAGCATCTTAATTATATCGAGATAGACCAGATAGATGGCACTATCGATCCTTTTTGCGAAGGAAGAGCGCTTTTTGAATTATATCTTACGGTTCAAAAATTCGCCACACTCGGTAAGTGCTGTAATCAAATTTATTTTTGTGGTGTAATAAAATGTACTCGTATTATCTATTTAACATTTTTAAAAATTTTGTTGTCGTCACACTCCACCACTATACATTTTGTTAATTTAGCGTTTTAAAAATAAATTACTATTAAAATGCACCTCATGTAGCTAAATTCGACGGAGTAGGGTTAGAACATCTGCCGAATAAACCTGCTTCAGAATTACAAAAAATACGCGTAAAAATTTTAGTCTGCTATTATACAGGATGTTTCAAAAAAAGGTGACCCCGTCTCTAGGATAGGTAGAAAACTAAAAAATAATTGAGGTTTGCTCAGTAAAAAATTTTCGGAACGCCATCCGTATTAAGATAAAGGGCGTTGAAGAAAAAAAATGTATACACATTTATTACGATTTTGCCGAAACTACTGGAAACATTGTAATGAAATTGTATATGAATATGTTTTAGAAGCTGATACATCCCATGAATTTGTTTTTATATCTGACTCTCATAGAGGGCGCTAGTTACACGGTTCGTACCAAGTAGTATTGAACATAACTTTTTTAAGGTTAGATTTATTAATCAAAATTTCAAATGAACTTAAACATCAATCAATTTTACACCAAAAAGGTTAATAACTTTTTCTTATATTTTGTTTAACTAATAACTTTATCAATACTTTATACCAGCATCGGTTATTCATAATTTTTAAACCAAAATATTCCGAAAACGGTACACAGTATCGAGTTTTAACAAGAGTACCTTTTTGGTGTAAAATTGAATGATGTTTAAGTTCACTTGAAATTTTGATTCATAAATCTAACCTTAAAAAAGTTAAAAGTAAATACTACTTGGTACGAACCGTGTAACTAGCGCCCTCTATGAGAGTTAAATATAAAAACAAATTCATGGGATGTATCAGCTTCTAAAACATATTCGTATAAAATGTCATTACAATGTTTCCAGTAATTTCGGCAAAATCGTAATAAATGTGTATAAATTTTTTTTCTTCAACGCTCTTTATCTTGAATACGGATGGCGTGCCAAAAATTTTTTACTGAGCAGACCCCAATTATTTTTCAGTTTTCTACCTATCCTAGAGACGGGGTCACCTTTTTTTAAAAACCCTGTATATAGATTAACATTTCGTGTGGTTGCGTGGGTGGTTTTGCTGCTTTGGTGTGTTTTTATTCAAAATACAAATTTAAAATGGGATGATCGAACGGTAAAAAGAACTACTATGTGGAAACGAAAGAGGTTGATTGGTGCTCACTAGTAGCAAATATCAAAACCAAATTGTTATTAGTTTGTCGCAGTTTCGCGGTTTATAGGAATTCAGGCATGATCTTGTTCCTAGATCTCACTGTTCCCGCTACTAACTTCTACTTCGTTCTCCGTTTATTGTTCAGTCTTTTCATTGTCAGTATAAGTAGAAATTATTACTATTGAAAAGGTCTTAAAGTCGACGGAGTGTAATCAAACGTCTACAAAACACAAAGATTGCCGAATAATCCTGCTTGACGATTAACGTGCAAAAAATTTAAGCGGGTAGGTGTAATAATGTATAGGGTAAAATTTAGTGTGGTTGTGTGGGTGACTGTAGTTATCTCGATCTTAAATGAGCTTCGTGCTTCTTGAAAGAAACTTGTAATTTTAATAAATAATTTTTATACGATTTATAACTCTATTTCTAATTAAGTATAAATTAACATCCTTAGATTATTTCCATGCGTCTAGTTTTGATGTTACGAATTTTGTAACAAAATTCTATTGAACGTGAAGTAACGAATAACTTAACATTTTTATCAATTATGCAATACAGTTATAAATGTTTTTTGCAAACAATAATAAAGTACAAATGTTTATGATAAAAGATTAACTTAAAGTCGACGTAAGAAAAAATGGTTTTTAAATAATATTTATGATTTATCAAAGGGGTCGGATTGTGTCCTGCAGACTGTGATCGTTTTAACATAAAAAATTTCCATGAATGGTTCCACGGTGGAGTCGCCCAGTGGTTGGATATGGCTGTCTATTATGCATTGCAAAGGATTGAAAAAGCAGTCGAATTGGACAAGTTGGTGCACGTGGATAATGTGGTCAAGTACAGCTCCTCGGCCGTCGACACTTTGTCGATATTTTATCAGGTCAGCCAATTAAAAATATTTGACTTAATAGATATATAATTATATTTAATTTTTTTAGATTTATTAATAATAACATTCAAATTTTTTTTGTACCATTTAAGTTCGGAAACTTGTTATTCAAGCAATTTACTTTATTTAGTCGTTTCATTTATTTATAATAAATAAACCAGTAAAAATAGACATTAATTTTCAAAAATTTCGCCATAATTACAAAAGTTTTCAAACTTTAGTAAAATAAAAAGAAAGTTTAAACAATACTTTAGTCTAAGTTTGCAACCCTTTATTTCAAACGAAAAGTTTTGCAAACTTTTGACCTGGATAAAAATAGCAATTTGTATCCTTTAATGAATTAGCAACCATTTAATCAAAACCGAAATTTTTGTTTCATCGAAAAAAAAAAGATGTTTTTTGTCCCAATTTTTAGTATCTATTATTATTTTATAATTCAGAAACTTTTGCAAACCTAAAATATTAACAGAAATATTAATTTAATTTGTAACATCTTAGTTCAAACGGAAAAAGTATTTTGCGACTTAATTGACTTAATTTGTTTTTATGTAAAAATACTTTTCGGAAAAATAACAAAAGTTTTTATTTACGATTGCAAATAGATATCTATCCTCACTTACAAGCTTATTTTCAATTTGCTACCTCCTCTGCAATACGGGCACAAATGCAAAATTATTTGAGTATTTGCACTGTACCAAAATAAAGTTCTACAAATTTTAAAAATAATACTAAAATTAGCTAGGGCCGGATTAAGGAAAGGGCATCAGGGGCTACAGCCCCGGTGTCTCTACAAAAGAGGGGCCCCCACAATAGAATTTTCAGAAAAAAATCTTTCAAATTTTGACAAGTAAACACAACTTTTACAATAAATTATTCATTGAAATACTCGAGTGAAGAAAATTGTTCATTTTATTTGGAAAATAATTTGGGGCCAGGGGGTTTCCATTCCTTTGTTGCCCCCGAGGCCTCCAGACCGCTAAATCCGGCCCTGAAAGTAGCAATCTACATCTTTCAATAAATTTGCAACCATTTAAACAAAACGGTAATGTGTGTTTTATTAAAACATTGTAAATGATTGAGACAATTTAAAAATACGTCCCTGAAAATAGTGCGTTCCTTGAAAGGAGGTGTAGAATGAATAATTAGGAACAAAAAATTCTTATAAACTTTTTTGCTCAAGTCATCCGTTTTCCCAAAAATTGAGAACAAAAATTTTAATTTAAATGTAGGTTCGGGAGCCTAGCGTCGTACTCTAGTAAACAAAAAGTACCACTGATAAATTTAATTAGTTATTAACATGTTCGTTACGAACAAAAAAGTCACAACATTTATTTTCATACAACGGGCGTAATTTTTGTTAAAATGACTGCGTTTTTGATTCGCGAATATCACATGTTATTTACATACGGAGAGGCTTACGGTAATTCTAATGCAGCTGTGCGGCTGTATGCAGAACATTATCCTCAACGACATTGTCCTAATGCCCGCAATTTTGTGAATGTGTCGCAAAGTTTATTGGCTACGGGTTCTGTGGTACCTAATAAAACTAGTGGACTAACACGAAGTGACAGTGACAGTGAGACTGTCCGAAATAATTTAATTAATTATGATATCCGTAACAATTGAATTCGTCGATTAAATGCATGTGTGCGGGCAGATTGGGGTCCCTTCGACCACTTGTTGTGAAGTTACTCTTTTAATTTTATAACGATTGGATACTTAATATTTTCATTTATTTATGTGTAGAAGCCCTAATCTCATTATTTTAAGAGAGATACGTAAGTAATATCATTTATTTAATTCTTTTACATTTCGTATAACAGATATTCTAAATAGGTATCTACTGAAGTAAATAATCTACTACTTTCTAAATTCAATTAAAAAAGTTTACAAGAAGCACCAGATTTTTTGCTTCGATTCTAAGTGACTCACTTGTTCTACATTGATAATTTCTTTTGTTATTTTTACGAAAAAAATATCATAAACGCAGTTTGCTATAAAAATTTAACAACGATCAATAAAGGTGTACTTTTTTTTCAATAGACAGTTAAAATTAAAAACTTTAAAATTAAACACAGAACCAAATTTATTTGACGTTTCGGTTTATCTAATTAAAAACTATTTTCAAAAATTGTAGGTACTAATCGGCATTTTGCTTTACAAAGTGATGTTAAAAGTACATTTTTAATTAGATTTAAATGCAAAATTTTATTCTCAACAGACAGTGTCATGTCATGACTCATGATACTATAAAATATTAAACATATAGATTAGTTTCGTATAGAGGTGCGGTGTTGCCGGCGTTAACTGAATTTCTGTAGACAATAAAAATAAGATATAAATACCGTTGATTTCAGAAACAAATTTTATAAGACTATTTTACTCTGCATACTGTATTATGTCTTGTGTCTAAAGGAACGCACTATTTTCGGGGACTACCATGTATATTCTTATACCTGCAACTAATTTACAAAAAATTTATTATTTGTTATAAAAAAAAATGCAAATAAAAAATATTACGAATTAAGTCCAATATTGAAATCTCAGGCACACGGCTGCATTTTTAATATTTTTTTGAGCTTTTCGTCTTTTAACTTTGTGCGAAATAGCAAAGATCAAAACCTCCGGAAAATTATTGATTTCCGCAATTATATCGAAAAGCTTTAAGAATATCGAAAAAAGTTTTAGATCTGACTAAACTAAAGTTTTAATCGTATTCAGTTATATTTTGAGGTGAATTAATTTTTGGTGTATTTCTTGTAGGTCAAAGTATTTTGGCAACAACTCAACTGGCCAGATGTCGAAAGTTCCTATACTTTCATTACAAAAATAATTGAGGTATGTAATTCAATGCCTTTCGTGACCTATAGTCAGGGGAGTAGTTGTTATCTGATGTATAATCGACCCAAATAAAAATATCTATATTAAAATAGGTATCATACAGCGAAAGTAAGCTGGTTTTTAAACAATCAGTTACATATTTATATATATATATATATATATATATATATATATATATATATATATATATATATTTATATATATTGTTACCTGTCAACAGGTATAAAATATCAACGTTTTTCCCGTCACAGAAAAAATAAATTTAATTATTTTCTACAAAAACTTTACAATATTATACACAGACCCGCCAGTTTTATTATAAATTTGTTCCAATCCACAGCTTTTTTATCACCTTGAAACTGTATTCTGGATCGTTTGGATCTAATTTATACGCATGCATTAACTTTGTACTTTAGTAATACTTGAAAATATAAAATTAATGTTTTTTTTATTCGACAAACAATCCAATTGCTCATTGGTAAATAATACATGTGTCAGTGACAGCTAATGAAATAGTCAATGCGCATGTCAGTCTAAACGTTTTCTACATTCGACGATACACATTTCAGAAACTGGTTCGCAAACGATCCCAAGTCTGGTTGAATGAGTTGGAACAAACCTTATACAAACATTATCTAAACATTTAAATAAAATTTAAGTGTTTTTCTAAAATTTCAAAATAAATCCATTTTTCTAAACTCGTATAATTAGTTGCACGATACCAAATTTAATTTTTTGTCTGTCTGGGCACATCTAAAATTACTAAACGGATTTTAATGCGGTTTTTACGGGTAGATAAAGCTTAGCTTAGCAGAATATAGGCTTTATTTCATTTAAATTGGATGTTAAAAAAAAGTTATTCTCATTTAAAGGTCTTTCTAGCCTAAAAAGTTACAAGGCAAAAAATAATTGCTATCGTTGAAGTACTATAGTCGTCACAACACGAACAACGTTTAAAAAAAAGGGTGAGCGTCTCGGGACGCCCGACAAAAGTGATAACTTCAAATGATTTGAGTAGAAACGATTAAATATTGAACGTATTTAACGTAAAAAATTCTCAATCTTGGACGTTTGAAGTAAGAGCTGAATGGTACAGCTATCTGTTTAGCACGTCAGTGTATTCAGGTTCAAATCCCCGAATATTCAACTTTTTTTAAGAAGTTATCACTTCAGAACACAGAATAAATTTGTTTATAATTTATTTAGTGTTATAGTTTAGTTCCTAAAAAAGCAATACGCGACGCTGTCTATTTTTAGAACGCGCTATGGAAATGTTAACAACAATTCACCTGACCAGCATCATTTTAAAATTTAGTTTCTCATAAATTCACTAGATGTCACGGTTCATTTTTAAAACGCATATTCTTTGATGTTAAATCGTATGTCCAGAAAAAAAGTTCTCATTTAAATATACAGCTAGTTGCTAATAAATATTAAGTTTTTTATTAACTTTTAGGATATATGTCGATGTTCGATTGTTTACGCGGATAAAATGGCAGCTAAAGTAGACGGTCTGGGTGACAGACAGGACATTTACGAAAAAAAATTCGAAGTCACCAACGAATGGTGTTTAGCTATCAACAACATCGACTACGTGAGAGAAACATTGGATCCTTTTACAAAAGATCTGGGCATGTTCGATGTTATTAAACAAATATGCGAATTTAGGAGTCCACAGGATGCTGAAAGGTGCGAACGCACATTGGAAAATGTCGTCGCTAACGCTATCGATACTGTGAAAAATAAAATTATAGAATTGCTGGAAACTGTGGTGTATAAGGTAAGAAATATTGAATTTATAATTAAGACGATTTTATATATTTTCTTTTTTAATAACTACGTTTTTATCAAAAAAGTTACAACTTAAGTCATTTATCTATATTTTCAAAACCGTATCGCATTTTTCTTCTCGGATTAAGATTGCAGTGCTGCTGACGAGTTTATGCTTGTTACAGTGGTATATTTTTAGATTTCATTGACAAATATCTCTTGTGAACTGATTTTATTTGTATTGTTATTGCTCACCTGATCTTTTCAACACTTCCGATTTGCATGAGCCGATGAGACATGTATCAAGAGATGTAAAACACAAATATTTTGAAAAAATAATGCATCATCGTTGTGAATAATATTTATTATTGTCATAAAATGTAGATGCACATTGAGATGGTCATAGTTTGTATATAAAAATGAAATAAAATAAGGTAAACAAGATATCAATAGTTAAAAAAAGGCTATAAGTACACCAAAAATTTTTAATTATTACAAGCCAATTCTCAAACGTTTTCGGCGTCAAGCCATTATCAGGTGAAATTTTTGTCACAAATTTGTTTACTAAAGACTAAATATGAAGAGGACATGATTATAGCTCAACAATGAACATTTCAAGATAAACAAAAATTATAAAATTGTAACTAAACTACATCTTTTAAAATGTACATGTCTATTAAAAGATGTAGTTTAGTTACAATTCCTTCAATACCTTCATCCATCCTTTCTACGTGTCCAAACCATCTAAGCATTCCTTTATCTATCTTTGTAACCACATCTTTTTTTACACCACATCGTTCTCTTATCTCACTATTCTTTACTTTATCCAACCGAGTCACTCCGGCTATACTTCTCAGACTACTCATCTCCGCAGCATTAATCCTATTTTCAAGCTTCGTCTGCCAAACCCAACATTCACTACCATACATAAGTGTAGGAACCAACACACCTCTATGCGCAGCCAGACGTGCCTTTTTTGACACTTTCTGGCTATTCATAAAGCTATGCAATTAGGCAAAGATATTATAGCTGGTGAAGCATCGCTGTTTCAAACGCAACATAATAAATCAAAGAGTCTCCAGAAGCAAATTTGATCTAGCAATAGATCAAATCTTCAAGAAAAAGATTCGGTTGATAATAATTTCAGAAGCAAGGATAGTCAAAATGATGACGAATAAAAATCAAATTTCAAGGCTAAGTTGAATTTGGTCAAGTTGTAAGTAACAGCCGTTGAAAAGCACTTTAAAACACGACAAATGGCAAATTTTAAAGTTTCTTAGCTTGGTTATCTGAATGTCCTGTAGAGGGCGTATCGCTTATCCCGATAATAAAATGTTTAATTATTGAAAATTTTCAGATGGCTCCATCTATGAAACGTCTCTTAATCGAAGGAGCAGAATTATGCGATCAAGACTGCAATAGCGTCGACAGATTAATGATGTATGTCGACAATAATTTAAGTACCTTACACAGGGAATTAAATGATGAAAACTTCAACAGGATCTTAGAGATAGTTTGGGATATGTTGGCCAAAACGTTGGAAGACATAATTCAAACTAACATCGACGTAAGTAACCTATTTTCTTATTTTTATAATTATAATTTGTAATGTTGCAGTTACTCGACTCAATTTTTTGATTTTTAGAAACGAAGACCTCCCTCATTTTTTGCAAATCTTCATAAAACTTTAAATTACATGTTGGGTTCATTTTCCAATGACTGCAATAACTGTAATGCTTTAAAAATAACCGAGCATACATTGCGAGTATATGGCTTAGAAACTGCAGATTTAATTCATGAGGTAAAAAAGCTTAAAGTATTTTACTATTTAAAGGTTTGTTCCAACCCATAACTTTTGTATCAGCTTGAAACGGTATTCGGGATCGCTTAGATTGAACATTATTCTTCCTCCAATAAACTAGAAAATCTGATTTTCCTATTCTTTAATTTTTCCAAGTATTTCTTTGGTAAAGTGTTAAAAACAGTTATTGTGTTCTAATAACTATTACTGTTAACTGTTTTTTTTCCTCTTTGGTAATTGAATAAATGATAATTTGGTTTTACTAGCAGAATTTAAGTAGAGAAAGTTCAAAGCAATTTAGTGAAATGGTAGTGATTCTATAGAAAACTACTGTTCAGTAGTAGAGGGATTATTAGAAATAAATTTATTCATAATTTTCATTATTCTATTCTGAAGCCTTTGTAACAATTAAAAATTATTGTTAAAGGAAAAAAAGTCCACAATTAACAATTTTGTAAACCAAAAGTCACAATAAAACTTGATAATGATATAATATAATACAATAATATAAAAAGGTACAATAATAAATTGAGTTTTAACGTGTCCAGTTTATTTGTCAACAAAGTTAATAGCTGCTTCCTCATAATTCCATTGTATAAAATGATTACACGCATTGATTCGTATCTATCTATCTGTCTTTGTACCGGAATCTTTGGACACGATGTTCACCCACTTAAAAACATCGGATCGACTTGAAACTTTGTATACTTCTAAAGGATCGATGACAATACAATAATTTCATAAATTTATTCAAAAATGTTTTATATAGATAAAAATGGCTGATATACCCCATGAATTCAATTTAAATAGATGACGACGCTTGAACTACTCTCCAATAGATGTTGCTAACGCATATCACCATTTTAAATCCTAGTAATTTTAATACTTGCTTGCGTTTTTTTATACGCAAATATATTTTCACGGTATTCTGTTTTACGACAAACTCATGACAATTAATACCGACATTAAGATCGTCGATAAGTAACAATAATTTAAAAAAACCCGAACTAAAAAATGAAAAATAAATAACAGTTTAAAAAAACTAAGACAACACAGCATTATAAGAAAACCGAACTAAAAAATAATAATAATTAATAAAAAATAATTTTACAATCAAAAGCGTGGGTTGCGCTATATCAATTAATATATTTGATAATAAACAGATATTGGTAAAAATAGTCTCCAAAACGAAAACGTAAGCACCCCACGCTTTTGATTGTAAATTTTTTTTTTTTAATTATTATTATTTTTAGTTCGGTTTTCTTATAAAGCGTCGCGTCTTTTTTATTTTAAACTAGAACTTGGTTTAAGCGCACAAATTCGACAGCTCAGTTGAACTTTACAAAATATCAGCCAGTGAATTAAGCTTTGCCTTGAACTATCTTGGTACAACTGAACTTTAAAATTTGAACCTTGATCTTTGCTTGAACCGAGACTGTACAACTGGGCCTAAGTATTTACAAGAAGGTACTCGATATGCTTATCCAAACTTGGTTTATAATTAAAAAATATTTAGTAGATTTAACACTTTTCATGCTTTTTGTATTAATTTTTATATGAAATTTTTTAGGTACACTTACACAGTAGATTCTAAAAGTTATTATGTCAGTTTTTGAGTGACAATTTATTTAGAGCCAACCATTTCTTTTAGATAGTTATTCATATTTAATTTAATTCCATCCAACTAAATAGTTAAAACAAGGGAGCCAGAAGGAGGTACGTGAGTCGCCTGAGGCTTCCCTCCTTTAATACACTTATCCACACAGTCCCCAAACAGTTTCTACATTCGATCTTGCACCAACATTACCGTACCTGCACGGTTAAAACGCGTTTATGACCATGGTTTTTTGACTAATTGGAGCAAACCTTAAAAAATTTTTACTGCTCATCTCTTCGTAAAACAATTAATAATAAATTGCTTGTAGGTTTATAAGAATTTGGCCAAACAATTTAAGAACACTACTGAATCCCGATTTGGTACAATTTCTTTGAGGGCTAAATTCCAAGATAACAATCTAATAGTCGAGGTTATGAATGCAAGGATCCTTATTGCCATGGACTCGAACGGTTCCTGCGATTCCTTCGTGAGAATTCATCTTTTGCCAGAACATAAATTTATCGGAATAGAAAAACCAAAGACCAAAACCCACAACAAAACACAATTTCCTTTGTATGATGAGAAATTTACTTTGTAAGTTGGCATTCGCAGTTTAATTAATGATTATTAGGAATTAGTAAGCAATAAATACTTCTGAAAATGTTAATAGCTGTAAATATTAAATATAGCAGAAATGTGGTAATATTTTGGTTACAATTATTACAAGTCATTCAGATTTATTAGAAATCATCAAAGGTTACACTAAATTATTTAGTATCCCAAGAAACTGCACATACAATACATAAATTTCATTTTACAGAATTCGAAATGTTGGGTTTGTTTCTACAGAGAATTCACAAATAGATGCTGATAGTTTCAAAAATAAAAATTCTGACCAATTTCAAACCAAATGTAGGAACAGCAAACAGCTTGTCAGCGGCTCACTTCAGTCAATTGTCACTCTGATTCCTCTTCTTCGTGTGTTTGTGGGTTGTATCCTGGGGATAAATTATCCACCTGTTTTGTAGTTAAACCTTAAATGTACCTCTACCCAAATAATACCATTAAATAAAATGCGTAGATTCACGTTTAATGCTTAAAATTAATTGTTTTGTAAAAAAATCATTTATTTTTTAAAGACTAAACGAATATATTGTGTTGCAAAGTCAGAAATCACCTCCCAATATATTCACAATAATTGTTAAATAAAATAAGCAAAACTAAAATATAGATCTAAGCACAAATCACAAAACACTTATAATTGAAGTGAAAACTTCTTTAGGCGCCTTGAGCAAAATTTGTTAGGGAACAAACTTATATATTCGCTTCGCCTGACGTCAGCGATAGTTGGGTGACGTTATGGCTTTTTCTTCTATCTGTCTGTCAAAAAGTGGCTTCAAGACCACTTTTATTAAGTTATATATTATTTATTGATTTTAATATGAAGAATAATCTTACATGGGACTTTTATTAAAAAAGTGTTCACCAAAAATATACAAGTGGCGCTGGTAGACGTAAGGTTAGATCAGAACTTAGCTGTTTTAGATGAAGAGAAGTATGTTAAAGTGAAATAGATACGCAATAATTTTTAAATAAACGCCATCTTTATTCAATACACATTTTTTCAATGCAATTGTTCTCCTTATCTCTACTCTCCATAGGGCAAAATATTAAAAAAAAGGTGATGTCATAGCTTCTTCTACTTCTTGTTCTATCTGTCTGTCAAAAAGTGGCCTTGAGCTGACAGCCTACTTTTATTAGGTTATTTATTGTTCAATGATTTTAATGTACAAATTATGAAATTTTAATTTTTAATGCTACAATTAATTTGAAAATCCAAACAAACCACTGTTATTTCTTAGTTTTAAGTTTTCGCTTCTGTAGGCAGTCCCAATGACTGCAAATTTTTTTCCCTTCTTGTTTCCCCGAACAGAAAAATCCTGTTATCTTCAAAGAACATCCTGGAAACCAATGAAAAATAGGTAAGAATTAGTGCTCCTCTTGACTGTATGCCTCGGGGAAATCTTCCGCTGACAATGAGTTTCAAATCTTGGCAGCTCGTTAATAGAACGATCCCTGGATAACAGAAGTTTGGCGAGTCTCCAAAGGTAACGGCAACCTTTCTGCGGTGTTCCAGAGAAGTAAGGGAGTTTGTGAGGAAGACATTCCTGTCAATACGAATTGGTGACGTGAACCCATAAACTGTCCAAACTATCAGCAATATTTGTGAGAACAGCATATTACATTTTTGAAAACAATCATTAACTCTTGTTGGATATACTGAGCACAATCAGGAATCTTGCTGACTGATGTATGAACAAACCTGTAGTTTTCCAGTATTGTAAATGAAGTTTTATTTGTAGAAGTACATATTTAGTTTAATTTTTGGATTTTTTTTTAGTAATTTAAGCTGTGACCAAAAACAGATAGAAGATGGTTTGATATTATTTAGCGTTAAAGATAAAGATTTACTAGGTTATAACAACCAGTATATCGGTGAAGCATTTTTAGCATTTAGCGACATAGTTGATACTACCGAAGTAGATCAAGTTCACTTACAACTGGATCGGCCAAACAACAGTAGTAAGTTTTTACTATCAATGTTAAACAAACAGTAAAATTTTTACTGTTAATTAATTCACTTAGTTTAATTATTTTCTTAATTGCAGGCTTAACAACTACAGAAATTCGAGCTTTGGAACATAGACAAGGTGATAAACTAGCTAAAGAATTTTTAAAGAAATTCAGACAAAGAATGGGATCATGATCCTTACTCAACAGACTGTTTTATTTTAAGTTTCGAGGTTTCAGAAGAGACCGAGTAACGCCAGTTTTTTAATTTAATATTTTAAATGTTATGCAAATAAATCGACGATTTTTTTTGTTTTTATCGAAAATCTTTTTAATGTTTAATTTTTATAGTAAGTTTTAGGAGCTGATAAGTGTTCTTGATATTAAAAGTGGAATTTAAAAACTGACTGCATAGTATATAACAAAATACATATTTTAAATTGGTTGATTAAAATGTATTTTATATACATTATTTGGAAATTACTTTGTATTTTCCTTACACTGATTACTTAATACTTGTTAAGATATTGTATTATTTCTTTATAAAAGCTATATGTATTTTTTTAATTAAATAAACAAATATAATATTATTTTGATAAGTTTAAATCGACGCTGAAAAATAAATTTTCTATAAAATATTTTTATCGTATTATTAGTGTATCTCATCCTCAGTACAATTGGAAATAAATAACACAAAAAGCAGCCTATAAAGAGCATTGAACTTCAGTATAATTTTATCCCACCAAAGACATTTTCTTGTTAAATGTTGCCAAGACAAGACCATGCGGCTCAGTAGAGCTCCTAACTCTACACGCCCTAACTGTAAAAGCTCTACACTTTAGTCAGAATATGTGGCTTAGTCATTTTCTTACTACAAGAACTATTGTGTATATATATATATATATATATATATATATATATATATATATATATATATATATATATATATATATATATATATATATGTTTAAGCGTAGTGATTCACGGATGGTGAAATGTGATGAAATATCGATTCGGAATTGCATCCGTTTGTTAGTTAAAATCCGATTGGATTTTTGCAGACGTTTCGCCAAGATCTCACTTGGCATTTTCAATGCGTAGTCTTCGCTGGTCGGCTAAGGACTGAGTCTACGGTTCTTACTAAGCTGTAGAGCTTGTGCACAGTGGCGTAGCGTGGGCCATTGTCGCCCGGGGCGGAATCATAATTTGACGTCATAAAAATAATGACGTTGGTGAGAAAAAAAGTAATCACATGAAAGAACTAAGCGAAAAATATTTATTTAAAAACCATGTAATATAGTATGTCGGTGTTCAAAACCTATTACACTATAAAAATAACGTCTAGTATAAGTCTAAAGTTCAACTTTTCGGGCCTTACGCGGAGCAAAATCATTTATAACTTCGTCAAAGTTAATTTCGTCCGTCACACTTTGTTCTATTGACAAAATGGCCAAATCACTCAATCTTATGTAGCTCATGGGAGACCTCAAGTAATTTTTTATTAATTTCAGCTTTGAGAAGCTACGCTCTCATGAATCAACACTGATAGCTAAAATAATTCGAAGCATAATTACGATATTAGGTACGAAGATACCACAGTTGCATTGCTGAATAAATTCTAAAAGCTCGAGAGATCCTTTCAAGACATTGTCTTGAGCTTTAGCATCAGCCAAAGCAACGAACTAACTCCGAACTAACACTTGTATTCTGGGTTCAGTAAGTTCGTTGGTGTGAGAAGAGTACTTGACATCCAGCTCGAGCAGTTGCTGAAATCTAGTCTTAATTTCTTTTATAATTCTGTCCACCGATTCGAACATTTCATGCCACAACCGATTGTCATAAGTTAAACCAGCATCAGCAGCGTTCTCGCTAGCCATATCAAACTGGCAAACTGGCATATTCACTGATTCATTTTGGGGCAGCCGCGTTCGTTTTGTTTAGGTTCTCTTTTAAAATAATATTGTGTAGCAGGTTAGCATAAACGCGAGGAGATATTTTCTTAATAATTCTTGACAAAATTCTCTTTTAAAATAATATTGTATAGCAGGTTAGCAGAAACGCGAGGAGATATTTTCTGAAAAATTCTTGACAAAATTCTGTTTTAAAATAATATTGTGTAGCAGGATAGCAGAAACTCGAGGATATATTTTCTTAATAATACTTGACAAAATTCTCTTTTAAAATATTAATATTTTTGTAGCGAAGAGATATTTTCTTAATTTTTATACTATTATTTATTTAGAACAATAGTTGGTTTAAGAGAAGTATATTCAAGTGATCGATCAAGAGCCTAAAGGCTCCTTTACATGTTGCTGGATTTCGAGCATGCTTTAATTAAAAACTTTTTCAATATATAAAACATTAAAAAGATTATTTGGCCGGGTAATTTTTAATCACAATTTTATTTTTTTTATAATTTCTTTCAACATTTAATAAACAATTTTCACTTTTTTTACAATGATAAAACAAAACAAAAAATTTTTATTTGACAGTAAGTTATTTACAAATTTAAAGTAGTTCTTTTTTTAATATTCTCCATTTGTTGATATTTAAAAGAAAAGTAATTTTAATGAAAACAAAATATTTAATATTTTTATATTTCGATAGAAAATATAAAAATTTATTTGAATTAAACGTTTGAAAAAGAGTAAATAACCACTTATAATAAAACATAAAAATATATACTGTTTAGCTTAGTTGGGAGTAAAACAAAACTTTCAATGAAAATTTTATTAATTTATAGTCACACAAAATATGGAGCATGGACTTAAAAGTACTGCAGCCTTTTATGAAATCTTTTTATTTCCCTGAAAGTTCTATTTTTAAAAATGTGTTAACTATTTTTACTAAAACATTTATTAAATAAACTAAAATTATTTACAATTCGTAATATTTGGATGAATTAACCAAGAGATCAGCTGAATAAGTCTCAGTGAAAAAATATGTTAAAATACTGCTTTGAATTGAATCAATAATATATACAAATTTTTAAAAAAAAATGTTTACAATACGATCTAACAAAAAGTTGATAGGGAAATAATTTCAGTATACAGTGGATAATCCGGCTCCTGTCTAATTCGGCGCCACATGTAATCCGACGGGCCTATGAGTGTACACAAACATTATTTCGGCAAATCTTCACTAATGCAGGATTGAATAAGTTGCAACTTGTACGCACCACAACTACACTGTATTGTGCCCGACGCGTGTTGTTTTGATTCTGATTGCTCAGTTTGAATTTGACTACATGTGATAGCGGAGCGGTCTAGCGTGCGCTTATTGTTTACTGTTTATTGATTGTGTATTACCTATACATACCTAGTAATGTCGTAATGAATCTTTCAGTAGTTTAGCAAGTGAATACGGCGAAGGCCAATCTACAATTTATGACATTAAAAAAAAACACGAGAAGATTAAATTAGTGCGTGAGTGTCGTGGAACACTCAGTAGTATATTATTATTGATAAACGTATTATATTTTAAATATTTTTTGACAAAACACGCGCATTGGTGTTATTTTTGCAACTGCTGTTTCGTGTTTCGTGACGGAAAAATATTACACTTTCTTTCGCCAAGCCCCCATCCGCCAAACCCGTACCGTGCGATAAGGAACTTCGTTCCAGAACTTCGTATCAACTACTGACTGTGGGCCAGGCAAGAGACAGACACTCAAGAAAGCTGAACATCCAGAAGTAGAAGAAGCTTTGTACATGTGGTTTCTTCAGGAAAGAAACAAGCATGCGCATTTCGGGACCAATGTAGGCCATGAAAGCTAAGTATTTTTATAAATAAATAATAAAAAAGATGATTTTGTGGCTAGCAAGGGATGGCTAGAACGTTTCAAGTCGTCATGACATACTTTAATGACTATTACAGGAGAAAAAATTTTCTATAGATGCCACCTTCATAGAGTTGTTTAAATTATGATTTTTTCAAAAAGTGAAACATTTAGATCTTAACCCGTAACAGGAATACAATGCAGACGAATCAGGGCTTTTTGGCGTGTGATACCAACAAAATGTTTGTTTCATATAACGAAAAATCCGTACCTGGACGAAAAGTGAGTAAAGAACGTGTAACCATATTACCATGTGCTAACCCTGCGGGTACACACGCGCTAAAGATGGTGGTCGTTGGAAAATCTAGTAAACCACGTGCATTCAATTGATTTACATGTACACTATTACGTACCAGAAGTTAGAAAATGGTTGAAAGATCAGAATTTTCCTTGCTCCTTTCCTTGATAATGCTCCCGGTCATCCGTCTGAAAAAGAACTGACAACAGAGAATAAATGCATCACTGCGATGTTTCTTCCACCAAACTGCACTGCACTGATTTAACCAATAGATCAGCTTATCATTCAGTTTGTCAAGCAAGATTACAAGAAAAATCCTTCTTCTGAGAGCCGTTTTAAAAGACCAGCCAATAGAAAAAACGTTAAAAAGAACTCAACATAAAAGACTTGGTTGAATTCCTGTTGTCTACCTACTTTGCTCTTTGTCAATCTTGGATTGCATTACCCCCATCAACTATTACATCGTCTTGGAAAAAATGATGGCCAGATATAGTCACCACTCCTAGCAACGATTAACTTCGGACGTAATAGAGCAAGTTACTGCCCAAACACAGATAAATCCCGAAGATTTAAAAATCTGGTGTCGTGGAATGGATAGAGAGGAAAATATTTTTCATGATGACGACGTAATTGCAACTAGTCCGCAAGTGACAGCACAATATGCAATTAACGCATTTGTGCTGGGTTTGCAATGGGCTGAAGAGAATGGTGCATCCTACAACGAACTTTTGAGAAGACTGAGGGGCAAAGCTTTAGTCTCGCGTCTCAACTATGTTAAACAAAAAAAAAGTTGATGAATATGTTCATGCTTCGGAGATGAGTAGTCTGAGAAGTAGAAAGGATAGAAGAAGGAAGATTGACGAAACAAATTTATAAGGCGAGTGTGAATGCACAAGTCGGTAGAGGTCGACCTCGGAGAACATATCTCGATCAGATCAACATTGTTTTAAAGAAAGGCCAGGTCAACAGTACCAAAAAAACGACGAGCATGTATGAGAGCACTGATGAAAGTAGATGAAGCAAAAGATGTGTGTAAGAACCGTAGCAAGTGGAAGGAAGTGGTCTCTGCCTACCCCTATGGGAAAAGGCGTGACTTTATGTATGTATGTATGTATGGGTTTATCATAAAATGAACATCATTATTGTTATAGAACTTACATAAAAATAATAACTTAACATATTTATGTTAATGAATTATTACATACTAAAAATGTAAATGTTTTAAAGGATACTACATATGTATTAACTTATATGAACCAATAACCAAATATTTGTCTCTGCCTTCTCAAAAGTAAAAGTTCATTGTATGATATACCATTCTCCTCAGCCCATTGTAAACCCAGCTCAAATGCGTTGATCGGATCTATCTTGTACTGCCACTTCCGGAGTAGTTTGAGTTACGTCTTCATAATCTTCTTGATTTATTATTGTAGGTCAGGAAATCTTATTTATGATCTCTTCGCCAGACATTTCATGAAATACACTTTCCTCTTTATCCATTTTACGGCACCAGATTTCCAAATCTTCCGAACTTATCTGTGTTTCGGCAGCAATTTGCTCTATTACTTCCGAATTAACACTGATTTATGGAGCATTAAGTGGTGACAATGTCTAGCCGTAAGTTTTTCCATGACGATGTAATGGTGATGAGGGCAATGCATTCCAGGATGAACAAAGAGCAAAAACCAAGTCCTTCATGTTGAATTCTTTTAATGTTTTTTCTATAGGCTGTTCTTTTGATATGGCTCTCAGTAGCAGGTTCTTCTTGTAGTTTTGCTTGACACAACTGAATGATATGCTGATCCATTGGTTGTATCAGTGCAGTGCAGTTTGATGGAAGATATCGCAGTGATATATTTATCCTGTTGTCACATTTAACCTAAGACAATACGCGTCAAGCAAAATTCATAGTGGCGCGAGCTAGTTACAACCTGTTAGTCCACACCTCCCCCCCCCCTCCGACGCGGATTCATAATGCGACTCGACTGTACCTAGATGTTATGACGCATAGGCAAGTCGAATTACAGGGGGGGAAGTAGGTTTAGACAGTGGTCGGATTACAGGGGGTCCACTGTATATAAAAACTATGAAAATTGGATCAATCATTTTACCATTATGAAATTTTGATACATTTTAAGAGGAAATTAAGCATTTTATAAGAAAATATTCGGCAGGAGCTATCAATGTTTGTACATTAAATTTTTTTAAATTACTTCTTAGAAAAATAACAGAATGTGTTGTTTTAATAATAATATTATTCTAAATTTGTACAATTAAAAGGTGGATAGTAGGAACTAATACTTTTGAAATATCGTTAAGTGCTTCATGGCTAAAACACCAATTTTTATTAGTGAAAAATTTACTTTATAGTCAACAAAGAGATAACTTAATATGCATCATTGAGATGATAAAACAATATTGTGTTCAGCAATTAAAATTTTTGGTTCATATGAACTACTGTGATGCTCTATTAAAATTAATTATATTAGTGCATTGATATTTTAGAGGACAATTTAAACACGAAATAATATTATAATTACTTTCGAAAGCAAATTATAATTATTAAATAACGTTTTTCTAGTAATTTAAACATTGCAATATTTGACGAAACTCATTTCACACTACTCTTTCTGAAATCATGCACAATAATATTGTTCTTAACTTTTATTAAAACGTTTTGAAAAAATATAGTAATTCAATTTAATTTTTTTTCCTAAATTTGTATTTATAAAATAATTGTAGATAAAAGGATAAATAAAGAAATAAATTCGGTGCAAAATAAAAATATTCAAAATATCCACCTGCACATTTTAAAATAAGTCTAAAATTTTTTTTAAAAATGTCTGAAACTTTAAAACGTGTGCGACACTAGCACAAACTTACATTTTTAATTATTTTTATTGTTGCTTTGCATCACATACGAAAAACATGTAAATATTAAAAAACCAAGTACCATAATTTCAGACAAATTTAGAGTTCACTAAAACTTTATGCTACAAAAACCCTAATAATTAACATTTACTTGGATACTGCAACAGCTTCCAATCAAAATCAAAATGTAATCATTTTAAATAAAAATTAAATAATAAAATAAAAAATTCTACTGCTGTGGTTAAAAGATTTAAAATTTAAAGTAAAGATGAAAATACAAGTATATACAAAAGAAAAATGTGTTAACATATAGTATTTCCAATCTCAGTTTAAAAAAGATGATTTTATCAGGGCACTGCGATATTCTGGTAATAAGCGCTTTATTCTATACTGAGTAATACCGATAAATTTAGCAAAACTTATCGGCCGCCTCTTTTTATATGCTACAGCTGATTCTCAATAATTTCCTAGATTTTTTTTTGCGTTTTATTTTTTTTGCGATATTTGTGAAATGGCTTTTAGGAGACGGTTTGAGGTAAATAATGAATCTAACGAATTGCTTAATATTGACGATATTCGCATTAATAATGAAATTACTGGTAATAATGTAATTCAAAGTAATGATAATATCCAAATTAATAATAAAATACACATCTTAATAATGCAATTCTAATTAATAATAATGAAAATGAGACACAATTTTGGGAATTTATAAATCAAGATTTACATATTCAAGTTAAACAAGTAATTTTAAATATATATATATATATATATATATATATATATATATATATATATATATATATATATATATATATATATATATATTAATGCTTAAAAGCTGAAAATGTCAATTCAACTAAAGATGAAATAACTAAAACAATATGCAACTTAACGATACTTATTCCACAATTTATTTAGTAATTAAACAAGGCGTTGCGATTGAACACGATAAAAAACGAAAACGTATCGTCTAATCAAAAGTTATCATCGTCGAGTATTGGCTGCGATAGGAATATCGAAAAAGGTGTTTCGCAGTGTTGCAGGTAAGGCTTAAGAAGTAAAAAAGTAAGCATTCTTGTATTTTATCTTCGAAAACATCCAACGAGTGCGACACTTTAGATGTTTCATTTCAAATAGACAGACGAAGAAAGAATTCTATTCAGGGTGATTAATTAAGAATGTCTAATCTCTGAATTGCAGATTTTAGACCTCAAAATATGATGATTCTGCCTAACATGCCTCATACAAATATTGCTAGTTTTCGAGATACCGGGTGTTTAAAGTTTAAATATGGATAAATATTTGAAAATGAGCAATTTTACGTTTTTTGGCATGAGGATTGCCAATTTGGACTCTAATTTAGCATTTCTAATAGAGTGCGCTAGTTACACCTGGTTGTGTTTGGTAAATCAAAGCAAATTTTTTTTTTCGGCTGAACTATGAGTAAAATAATAAAAAATACTGAAAAGCGTTAAATTATTAATAACAAATTAAAAAACAAAAATAAAAAACTTTAAAGTAAATGTTCAAAATGCCCACTTTTTTCTTCAAAACACTTTATGATCTGCTTTCGCAAAGATCTATTAATATCAAATGACCCTTGTCTATTATTTTTAATCACATACGCGGCTTCTTTTATTTTTTGTCGCAATCCTGGAATAGAATTAATTTTGCTCAATTTTTGCAGGATAAACAAAATGTTAACCCAGATTTTCTGGATACAATTCTTTTTACTGATGCGGTAACATTGACCAGACGAGGAATATTTAATTGGAAAAAAAATCAACTGTGGGCTTCTGATTATCCACATGCTAAGAGGAAACACATTTTCAGTACGAATTTAAGGTTAACATTTGGTGTGGTGTAATGTCATTATTTAATAGTCCTTTTGAACTGCCAACCAATTTAAATGAACCTCTTTATTTAGATTTCCTTCAAGAACATTTACACGAATTACTAAAGGATATACCTCTCGCCTTAATACAATGTTAATATGTTATGCATGATGCCCTGAAAATCAAAGGGATGAAAATAATTGTAAGCAAAACTAAGGTAATGGTTTTTGAAAGAGACGAAAGCTTGAAAAACTGTAAAGTTCTGATTTAGTAAGAAATAGAGGAACAAGTAAATGAGTTTGTATACTTGGGTTCAAAGTTTACGAGAGATGAAAAGTATGACAGTGACATTGAGCAGGAAAACAAATGAATGGGGCACTTCATAGCTTTATGAACAGCCAGAAAGTGTCAAAAAAGGCACGTCTGGCTGTGCATAGAGGTGTGTTGGTTCCTACACTTATGTATGGTAGTGAATGTTGGGTTTGGCAGAAGAAGCATGAAAATAGGATTAATGCTGCGGAGATGAGTAATCTGATAAGTATAGCCGGAGTAACTTGGTTGGATAAAGTAAAGAATGGTGAAATAAGAGAACGCTTTGGTGTAAAAGAAGATGTGGTTACAAAGATAGATAAAGGAATGCTTGGATGGTTTGGACATGTAGAAAGATTGATGAAACAAATTTATAAGGCGAGTGTGAATGGACAAGTCGGTAGAGATCCACCTCGGCGAACATATTTCGATCAGATCAACATTGTTTTAAAGAAAGACAAGGTCAGAGTACTAATGAAAGTAGGGGAAGCAAAAGATGTGAGTGAGAACCGTAGCAAGTGGAAGGAAGTGGTCTCTGCCTACCCCTACGGGAAATATGCGTGACTATATGTATGTATGTATGTAATATAAAACATGTGGTCTGGTTACAAGTTTGTCAATACTTAAACGAACAGTTTCCGCATCAATGGATTGGTCGTGGAAGTGAGTTTGATTGACCACCGGGAGGTCCTGATTTCACTTCTTTTTGGATTTTTTCATTTGGTCGCAAATGATGGCATTAGTTTGCAAAGAATAAATTAATTCTTTTCCAGAATTGCGACGGAAAATAGAAGAATGCGCGAATGTGATTAAAAACATTAGATAAGGGTTATGTGATATTAATAGATCGGATCATAAAGTGTGTTGAAGTAAGTGGTGGGCATTTTTAACATTTACTTTGAAATTTTTTATTTTTGATATTTAATTTGTTATTGTTACAAATTTAAAAAATAATTTTTTTATAAAATTAAAATTCATTGAACTTTTTAGAAGCAAATAACTCGATAAACGATCGAGTTAATGAATCAAACAAGAGTAAAATTCTTTGTTGAATTTGACGCTTTTTAATATTTTTTTATTATTTTACTCATAGTTCAGCCAAAAAAAAATTTGCTTTGATTTAATTAACACCACCAAGTGTAACTAGCGCCCTCTATTGGCAATGCTAAATTAGAGTCCAAATTGGCAATCCTCATTACAAAAACGTAAAATTATCAATTTTCAAATAGAAATTGTGAAAACATGAAATATGGCGAAACTCAAAATCCATATTTAAACTTCAAACACCCGGTATCTCGGAAACTAGCAATATTTGTATAAGGCATGTTGGACAGAATCATCATATTTTGAGGTCCAGAATCTACATTTTGATAGTGACATTCCAAATTATATTAGCGCTCATACAAAAGGGGTGGAAAGGGGATGAAATATAAAAACGATTAAAAATGCCAATATTAGTGTCGAATTTTACCAGAAGACAGAACTTTCAGAAAAGTTCTCTTTTAATAGGTTTTCACTTGCGAAAAATATCCGATAATAGAGATATATTAATGGAAAGTGATTAATGACAGTGGCAGTACATAAAAATTTAATAATTAAAAGAGTAAGGGTTGAGACATAATAAATATATCTACTACTATTATCTGAAATCGTTCCATACTCATTTATTTACTAAGTAATAATTATTTCACACATTCAATATTATTTTTACTCCACCGATTTCACATAATATTCTGATAGTTTAAACAGAGTTTTTGAATTATTTAATAAAATTAAATTTTGTAAAAATAATTATAAAGTATATTAGGTACTAATATTTTTATTTTTTTTTTCAGTGGCGAAAAGAACACTCCGTTCCCTGATAACCCCAAAAATATCCATTTATCAATTTTTTTAGTTACTTTCAATTTCAATACATTTCCTGATAGATAAATATTCGGTAACCGTTATAAAGTATTTAGGATACGCCACTGCTAATCGATTTGGTTTAAATCGGCACTGGAAGTGCGTTTCTCTTGAAAGTGGAGTGTGGAGGCTTAAAGTGTCTCTTTCGTTAGTAATTCATCTTTACTTAAAGATCAAATTTGTGAATTGATCGACATAACTACTTCCAAGTCGAAGGGTTCATAAAATGAGTAACTATTTTAAATAATTTTACAATTTACATTTCAATAAAACTTACCAAAACATTCCTAAAATTTAATTTTATTTTAGTTTGACACTAAAACGACGGTCGAGCAGAGAAGTAAATATAAACAAATGACCACAATATTGTAAATCTGCATCCAGCAACCGACTGATTACTAATTTGATTTTTTTGAAGCTGCATTATATCACTGTGCTACTTAAAAAGTAGCCTTTCATTAGACGAACTCGATTCAATAGTATTGTTATGCCTTGTAGATATTGGTGATGAATATATTTGCATCTGTGGATTTAATAACTGCAGTGCGTCCAAACTTTCTTTAAAGCTTTCTGCATCGCAAGGTATTAATTCGGGTGAATTAAAGGAAGCAGTATCGCCCTACAGAAAAAATTGCTTTACAAATATTTTGCTTAAATTAAACATACTTCAAAACTACTGCCGTTTCTACAAAAACCTCTTTTTTAGTTTATCCAGATAGTAAGTTTACTTTTTTAATATTATTTACCATAATAATCATTGATTTGAAAAATAAATAAAAAATAACAAAGGTATAGTCTGATAACATTTATTTGGACCGCCTGAGGCAAAGCAATAAAATAATCCTTAGTACTTATCATCATAAACTAAAAAAATTTAAATAAATTTAGCTGTACATGTTACCCCCCGAATGGGTCTCCACCTTGACGTGGTGGCGGGGCTTAGCTCGTCGCCGGGAGCGTCTTTTAACGAGGGCAAACCAGTCGTCGGACGACCAAGAGAGACCTCACAAGGTGTTGACTACCATGCCAAAATGGTGCATGACGCAGGGGGAGCTGCGCCTCGAACGGTGTCTCCTGGATACCGGGCGACCTCCGGAAGTATCAATCCAATTCACGGCTTTGTCCAGGTGAGACCGCATGACCGTGGTACTCGTGGGACTAGAATGGACCAAGAAATTGAAAAATTAAATATAAACCCTCAGGGCGAAACCTCGACTGGAGTCGAACGACTAGAGGCGGAAAAATCACTCCCTCCTTTTGACAAAAAAGGCAGGGCTCGCATTAGCGGAGTCGCGAGGCGACGCCACAAATGAGGCTCGGGGCTGAAAAAGCACAGAATCCAGCGGCTTTAAATAAGGAGCAAGACGCTCGGACCAACACGCTGGGGCCGGGCGAAAAACGCCGGGCCTCGGAGCTGAGCACACCAAGTCGTGCAACTGGCCAAAAGAGTAAGAGACCCAAGACGACAAGTCAGTGGACGTACGCCTAAATGACCAAAACACCCTGACAAAAAACTAGAGGCCGAAGAAGCAAGGAAAGTGAGGAAGCAATAGGTTGGACGCTGTGTACGAGGACTCTGCACCATCATTTATCACCGTGAAATTTTGGGCAGCTGTATTTAAACGTGGTCGTACCACCTTGGGAGACGATGGGCGTTTGAAAAGTCCAAAGAACGTGTTTGGCACATATTGGATCAAGACTTAGGTATGAGAAAACTGTCCGCGCGTTGGGTGTTCAAATGAACATTTCCAGCGCTCTATTGGCGCAGTTTAAGCGCCATAAATCGGAGGTATGGCGCCGATAAATAACTGTAGATGAAACTTGGATACACCATTATACACCCGAAATAAAAATACAGTCAAAACAGACTACTGCGTAGTGGAATCGGCTCCATACATACATACACTTAGTCACGCCTTTTTACCGTAGTGGTAGGCAGAGACCACTTCCTTCCACTTGCTACGGTTCTTACACACATCTTTTGCTTCCTAAACTTTCATCAGTGCTCTCGGTTGTTGGTACTCTTGACCCGGCCTTTCTTCAAAACAATGTTGATCTGATCGAGATATGTTCGCCGAGGTCGACCTCTACCTACTTGTCCATTCACACTCGCCTTTTAAATTTGTTTTGTCAATCTTCCTTTATCTTTTTTGTAACCTCATCTTTTTTTTCACCAAAGCTTTCTCTTATCTCACCATTCTTTACTTTATCCAACCAAGTCACTCCAGCTATACTTATCAGATTACTCATCTCCGCAGCATGAATCCTATTTTCATGCTTCTTCTGCCAAACCCAACATTCACTACCATACATAAGTGTAGGAACCAACACACCTCTATGCACAGCCAGACGTGCCTTTTTTGACACTTTCTGGCTGCTCATAAAGCTATGCAGTGCCCCATTCATTTGCTTTCCTGCCAACACTCTTCGCTCAATGTCACTGTCATACTTTCCATCTCTCGTAAACTTTGAACCCAATTCATTTACTTCTTCCACTCTTTCTCCCTTAATCAGAACTTCACAGTTTGTCACGCTTTCTTCTCTTTAAAAAACTATTAATTTCGTAATGCTTACATTTATTTTCATACTTTTGATTTTCAGGGCATCATGCACATTTACCATCTGCAACTTACCTGCAACTCCTCTTCAGATCATGCTAATATGACTTGATCATCGGCGTAAAGAAGGCATTTGACGATTAAATCATTCATTTTTAATCTATAAGTTAAACAGCCATGGCGAAACCACACATCCTTGTCTCACACCTTTTTCGATGTTAAACCAGTCCGTGTAAGCTCCGTTTATCCTAACACAAGCAGTGGAATCCTCGTAAAGTGATTTCAGTGCTCGTATTAAACTACTGCTCCCCCATACATAGACCATGTCGACCTCAATTCACTTCTTACCACTCTGTCATAGGCCTTTTCCAAGTATATAAAAGCGCAATAGACCTGACTTCTAGCCAAGAATTTTCCGACTATACCTCGCAATGAAAAGACCTGATCCATACATCTTCCTCTTCTCCAAAAATAGCAAAAACTGTTTTTTCGGTTGGGAAAGTGATGGCGACTGTCGTAGAGTTATCTTAATCGATGATCTTCAAAAAGGAAAAACCATTACAGGAGATTACTACGCATCATTACTTGTCAAGCTGAAGGCAAAAGTTGCAGAAAAAAAATTCTGTTTCACCAAGACCATGCGCCGTCTCACACTTCAGCGGTTTCCATGGCGAAAATCCACGAATTACGGTTGACTGCTTGACCACCCTCCTTACTTACAAGATGTAGCCCCAAGCGACTTCTTTTTGTTCTCTAATCTAAAAATTGCGCTCGGAGGACAGATATTTTTTCAAATAAGGCCATCACCTTCGTAAACAATTATTTTGCAGAGAAAGCGGCCGAGTACTATTTGGACGGGTTAAAGAGATGGGAGCATCGCTGGGAAAAGTGTATAAACTTACAAGGAGACTATGTAGAAAAATAATAATGTCTTGTATCTTTGTTAGGTCGGAAACTTTTTAGACCACTCCGTAAGTGAATAAAACCATTTTTAAAATAACTACGAAATAAAAACTTCAAACGTGCCAAAGTGTGTTTTAATTCCGTCTATGTATTTGTAAATTATTGCACTCCAAAATAACCTTTATTTAATTAATGTAACAAAACATAAACCAACTTATCTGATTCTATGAACATTAACTTTAATGTCGATACTTAGGTACACTTGGTACAATATAAAAATATGGGTAGTTTGGTTTTACTTACTTGACAAGTACGAGATGTTGATGGGGTGCAAAATCCTAAGTTTTGCACCGAAGATATTTTATGCCGTTTGCTTCTATTGTAACTTTTCGTGGAATTTGGAGTTACTGGACTAGAAGTTAAAGGTAATTCATAGCTATCGTCTTCATAATCACTCGTTGATATTTGTCGTCTTTTTCGTTTACGAGGCGTTGTGTTAACACGCTGACGTTTAATCCGAGGTTCTGTGTTCTGTTCTTGTATCTGTAGAAATATATTTATTTATTAACACGCTTATATTCGTTTCACCTGTATCTTGTTTATTTGCTTGTATGTATGTTTGTAACTGACTCTTTGGCCTCGATTTTGCCCTACTTTAACCAATCAGATTTAATTTAAACTTTGCACACTTGTCAAAGACCGACGACAATGCAATAATTCGATCAAAATATCTGATTATCCTGATTACTTTCGCCAGGATTCATAAATTTCTTCAGGGATCCTTTGCATGAGAGTAAGAGAGTGCGTGAAATAGTTTCAAGTCAATAGCTAAACAGTGTATAATTAAATAAAATAAACAAGGTTTCTTCCAAAAAAAAGGTTGTTAAAATCCTTAATTATATTAGTGGGATTACGACTGTGAAAAGATAAAATTATCCAAGCCAAAATAGAAGACCGCAGAAGCACAGGAAGAAGACGCACATAATGGCTTTACAATATAAGACAATGGACCGAACTGATTACCACAACACTATTCAGAACAGTTGTAAAGAGAATTAGATGGACCAATGTGACCTAACCTAACCAACATCCTCTGAGGAGAGGCATCAAAGAAGAAAGATAATTAATTTGCCGATTTTGTTGCTGTTCAGTAGTTAAGCATAAAGCCGCAATCGAATATTTTTTTGGGATGTTCTACCGAAAATTATTAGAGTTTGTAGCTTCAACGTTATAGATAACAACCCCTCCAAGAGAAAAACTGGGATTCTTTATTATTTGAAAATTATTTGATTTATTTGACATTAATTAACATCATTTATTATTCTACGTTTATTTGTGAATATTATATAGTTTTTGATATTATTTTACATTTATTACCTACATTATTTGAGTTTATTCGATATTATTGGACATTATTTTACAGTTATAAATAAAGGTGCATACTGTATATTTTTTTGAAAAGAAATATTCAAAATTTCGCTAATCAGATATTATTTTTGTAAAATTAAAAACCGAATTGTACAACAAAATCAAACTTATCATTATCTATTTGTCGTTAATAAATATAAATTGTTTTGAAAACAGGGATATTTTCATTTGCTACTCAGCAGAGGCTGAAATCTTCAAAACGGAACAACCTAAAACCGTCCAAACGTCTACCAAACTGGCAATACTAAGGAGACAATAACTTCCTGGTCATAAATAGAAAAGGCCTGAAACGACTAGTTGAAATCACTACAGGTCACCACCTAGTTAAGGTATATCTTAAAAAGACGGCAAAGTCGACAATAATTCCTGCCGATTCTGTGAAAATAACAAAGAACCTTACATCATCTCTTGATGAAGTGCGAAGCAATGTTGCAAAAAGGAGCAAGATCTTTCGGTAGGGTAAGCCCTACCTACAAGGATCTAAAAAATAATTATGCTAGATCACTGATCTTATATACTAAACACCATCAAAATACGAAAACTCCAATACCTCGGTCATGTGATGGGAAACACAGAGAGATATAGATTACTTTAAAATATCTTACAGGGCAAAGTAGATGGAAGAAGAGGTGTAGGAAGAAGAAGAATCTCTTGGTTAAAGAACCTCAGAACCTGGTTTTCAGTGACCACCACACAGTTGTTCAGAGCCGCAGTTAATGAAGTGTTGATAGCTAATATGGCTGCCAACATCTGGAACGGATAGGAACTGCTATAAGAAGAAGACTGATCTTATACTTTAAAGAGCTCGATTTGAACCCAGAAATAAAATAATAAATATTGCAACGAATGTTACAGACTATAACGTCGGGGTGCCAAGGGACTCTGATAGACCCGTCCCTACTGTTAATATTAAATTACTCATTTGTAAATGATATGACTAAGGCATTATCAGCAATGAGAAGATGCATGATGATGCCCTAAAAATCCAAGGGATGAAAGTGAATGCAAGCAAGACGAAAGTAATGGTTTAAAAAAAAAAAGAAAGCATAACAAACAGCGAGGTGCTGAGAAGAAAGAGTGGAACAAGTAAATCGGTTTGTATACTTGGTTCAAAGTTTATGACAGACAAAAAGTATGACTGTAATATTGAGCGAAAGGTGTTGGCAGGAAAACAAATAAATGGGACCCTGCATAACATTATTAACAGCCAGAGCGTGTCAAAATGGCACGACTGGCTGTGCATAGAGTAGTGCTGGTCCCTACACTTATTTATGGAAGTAAATATTGAGTTTGGAGAAAAAGCATGAAAGTAAAATCGATGTTGAAATGAGTAAGAAGTATAGCTGGAGTGACTCTGGTGGATGAAGTGAGGAATAATGTGATAAGGGAACGCTGTGATGTGAAAGATGTGGTAACAAAGATAGATGAATGCTTAGATGGTTCGGACACGTAAAGAGGATAGATGAAAGAAGATTGACGAAACAAATTTATAAGGCGAATGAGCAAGTTGGTAGAAGTCGACCTAGACGTACGTATCTCGATTAGATCGAAATTGTTTTGAAGAAGGACCAGGTCATAGTCAAGGAAATAAAGTTGTGCCAGTTGCGATAGGTAGGCCATGTTATGAGGAATAAGGGCCTGGAGAAGATGGGCGCTGGACAGGGACTACTGGAAGGAAATACTTGAGGAGGCTAAGGCCCACGAAGGGCTGTAATGCCGTACTGATGATGATATAAGTATGTATCATCAGTATATTCAACATTGTTTATAATTTTACTATTTATCACAATTTCTACTATATACTCTGAAAAGGCTTTTTTTAATATATTTTCTGAATAAAAATCAAATAGTAAAGGTATTTAATAGAATGTAGCTCTGACGCAGACTTTTTTTGATTTTGATTTCTTTTGTAAACTAGTTTAATTTTTCTGCTGCCAGTGCAAGTTCTTAAGTCGTCTACACTTGATGTTTTCATGTTCTTCATAATTATTTTGTACCATGTCCAATACATTTTCATAATCAATGGAACTATACTGTACATTATAGTTAACAATATTAACAATTATTATTATTTAGTTTTAGTATTATATAAAAAAGAATAGGATCATAATAAACCTGAGGAACTTTGAGAGTCATTTGGTTGGTTGATTGGAATTAATTTATTTTTAGGGATAATTAAAAATTATTTTGAATATCGACTCATTTTAATAAAGCTTCATAATAAACACTAGCTGTTGACCGCGATTATTTTTATCTTAATAGCTTTTAAATGAGGAAAAATTTTTTGTCTTGACATCCAATTTAACATCAAAGTAATTTCTTTATAGACCAACATATGCGTTTTAAAATATGAACCGTGTCATCTAGTAAATTTTTGAAGAACTAAATTTTAAAATTATGCTGGTCAGATGGATTGCAAAAATTTTTATAACTCGTTTTAAAAATAAACAGTGCCACCTATTGATTCTTTTAGGAACCAAACTATAACTAATAAAATATATACGAGTTTATTTTCTTTTGAACGTTGTTGCTCGTTCGTGTTGTGACGTCTTTAGGAGTTTTTGTTGACATCCGATTTAAATGAAATAAACCCTATTTCTGCTCCTAGCTAAGCTCTCTATCTAACCGTGAAAACCGCATTGAAATCAGTAATTTCATAGATGTGCCCGGACAAACAAACAGACAGACAGACAGACAAAAAATGCTGTAATTAATGGGAATAAACCTTATTTCTTCTAGAGTAATTTCTAGTTTAAAGTTACGCTTGATTACATTTAAAATAAATACTAACCTCACGACCGTGTAATTGTCTTATTCTTTTAATATTTTTTTGGAAATTCTCCTCTGAAGGCGCTTGATAATCAACGAAATGCTCGTGATATCTGTCTTTTTTTAACAATTTAACATTAAGCGTATCGTTTGATAATTCTCCACTCTTAGCCTCACATAAATCAATATTATAGGTATTTGCTAACTGTAAAGATGCAATGAAGTATCTGAAACAAGAGCAATATGTAAAAATGCGGAGAAGATTTACGAATTAACATTTTTGTACACAAATTATCTACATTTTTACTTCAGTTTGAAGACATTTCTATTTTTATTTGGCAATTATACATCAGATATATTTATTTTGTAACAAGTGAATAACAATGATTTATGGTGTTTAATAAATTACTGTTTTATACCTGACGACTTCAGCTGACTCTTTGCCATCAACAATATTTTTAAAAGGTTTACTCTCCTCGATTTGCATTCCTTCCATAATTTTTGCACCATATTCATGAATATCGAATTCTTTTTCCTGCAAATTGTTCAGTATAGGTGTTATGGTTTCTTTCCATCGCTCTACTCGCTCCCGGGACTCTCGTTGCTCTTGTTCTCTTTTTTGTATCGATAAACGTATTTCTTTAAAATAAAATAACAACGTTATTGTATAAAATTAAATATTTTATCTAGCTAGTTAATTCAAAATATCCCATGCTAATTTACGATAAAAACGTTAGATAATAACATGCCCTTTGATGAAGTAAGAGATGCAGACCTGCTCTATAAGCCCCAAATACTATAAAAAGCTTTTACCTCATACCAAAGTCTTACCTAACTAAAAGACACTTCTCAATTAAACACAATGACTCAATATCAGACCACTATCTAATAAAATCTGGCGTTCCTCAAGGAAGCGTGTTAGTATCACTTCTATGCCTTCTTTTCACCAATGATCTGCCTAAAACAGACAACACAACGATAGCCGCATTTGTGGATGATGCCGCTATTTTCTCTATTGATAGAGATCCAGTTACCGCATCAATAACCATGCAAAACTCATCTGAACAAAGTGAAAACTTGGTATCGAAAATGGAAAGTTAAAATTTATCAATTCAAATCAATCCAGATGACGTAGGTACATTACCTGTCACAATTGCACACCAGTCACGATTGATGGAGTCCCAGTACCAGTCAAAAGTGAAGTGAAATACATGGGCCTGCATATAGATCTGGGGAGAAACATGTACAAACGAAAGAAGGCAACTGGATATCAAATTTAAACAAATGTACTACAGGCGTATATGCCAAAAATCCAAACTATCAACCAAAAACAATTGCTGCTTTACGAAGTAATGCTAAAACATATTAGGACATACAGCGTCCAGCTATGGGGTTGGGCAAAACCCACTGTTAACTGTATGGAAAGCTTTCTCCGAAATGGAAGATTCTCAGTGCACTTCTGTGGAACAACTAGCAAAACAACGGCCTGCCACAAGAAGGCGTGCTGGCACCACCACTATTCAATATTTACACAAATTACCAGCCTACCATCTCAGATCTACACCGTTTCATATAGATAACATTGCTCTCGCTGCCCAAAGCGACTCCTTCGAACAAGTGGAGAGATCACTCGAGGCGGGGCTGGAAGAGATAACACGTTAATATTCAATAAACCATCTCCGACCAAATTATCCAAAACACAAGTCTGCGCATTTCACCTAAAAATCACTAATCCCATAGAAAACTGTCAGTGAAATGGCAAGGGGCAACTCTTAAAGACCCTGATGCCCTCAATACCTTGGCGTTACCCTCGACCGCACACTCACCTACAAAGTTCACTGCCAAAACACTAGGCAGAAAGTCTGCGCAAGAAACAACATCATACAAAAGGTAGGCAGCATCTGGGGTGCCAAACCTGTTACCCTTAGAACGTCTGCCCTCGGACTATGTTTATCTATAACATAATACGCTGCACCAGTATGGAATGCATCGACGCATGCAAAGGAAGTGAACTAGACGGCGCGGATAGTTTCAGGCTGCCTAAAGCCAACGCCCATGGAGAACCTGTATCCTCTTATAGTCATTGCCCCACCAAGAATTCGACGAAACCTTCTCGCTGATGCCGAGCGTAAGAAAGTATCCGAGGACCCAAGACACCCACTTTATGGACAACAACCTTTCCCCAAGCACCTAAGGTCTCGCAATTATTTTCTAAGCTGATCCAGCCCACTCCAAGATAGCCAAACCTTGAACTGTACCTGGCTATGAAAGGCCACAGGAAAAGAAGGCTTCAGTACAAAAGAAGAAATGACCGCGGGTTGCAACGTACTTTACCTTATCTGGCGCAGCCTTAACAGGCTGAGACAACTAGCGACCCTCGAGTGGCAAACGACAAGGCCATCCAGGACGCAATCTTTTGGCGAAACGTGTCCTAAATGGCCCGGACAGTAAGTAAGCTGTATGTGGCCTGCTCAGCGTCACAAAACCTTTTACCTTTGTTGTGTACGTACCAGACGAAAAACAAAAAATATCGTGTTCCAAAAGCACTTCAATAAATAGATTTAAACAAAAAAACACTTTCTTTCTTCGCGTGGCATTGCAACGCAAACGGATACTCACTAGATAAGAAAATAAACGGCGAAGTTCACTTAATAGCGTCATTGAGATGCCACTAAATTGCTCTATCACCTAGCCCTAAAAAATTAATATAAGTTTCGTTCATCGATTGTAAAACTCAAGTCTGTATTTTGGCAGCTAAAAATATGTTTAAATTCTGTATCAATTTTTGGGGACTATACAGTTTTATCTCTTGGCGAATATTATTACAAAGAAAGCATATTTGGTAGCTAAAACACCATCGGAAATATTCAGTTTTAAATATTCCGTTGTAAATTTGATTTTTTTTGTTAAAATAAGGCTTTTCACCGATTATAACTCTATGCTTTATTCGTCTATGCTATGCATCTTTTGGTGTATGCGGTATTCTTTATCGTAGGTAAATTCCATAAAAACTGTTATTTTTTCCTTTCAAAAATAATTTAAAAAAACTAAATATTATAAGTTAAATAAATATACAGCATACAGCAAAGAAGTATTTCCGTCCATGTAGAAAAACGCTAAAGTCCAACCGATTCCGAAAAAAGGAAAGAAGACTATTCCTGCAAATTATCGCCCTATTGCATTGCTCTCAGTCATATCCAAAGTTATGGAAAAAGCGATTAACACAGAATTTATCAAATATCTGGAGAAATTTGAGATAATCCATGACAGACAATAAGGATTTCGACAACTTCGGTCTACTGGAGATTTGCTGGCTTATGTCACTCAGCTCTGGACAAACACAATTGAAAAGTTTGGTGAATCCCGTGCAATAGCCTTGGATATATCTAAAGCCTTTGACCGCGTTTGGCACCAGGCATTGTTAAGTAAATTATCTGCCTACGGTCTCCCAACCAAACTGTGCCAATGGCTCTTAAGCTTCATGCAAGATCGCTCCTTACATGTGGCAGTTGACGGTATTTCTTCTGATGCGTTTAAAACTAATGCCGGGGTCCCCCAGGGTTCCATCCTGTCCCCCACCTTATTTCTTTTACACATCAACGACCTCTTGAAAACCACCACAAACCCCATTTACAGTTTCGCAGACGATAGCACACTTGTCTCAACTTTCACATCCTATCGATCACTTTCGGTGAATGATATTAATAGACTCAGGCAGGAACAGGTTGATTCCATCAATAGAGATCTTAAAGCAATCGTCGAGTGGGGAACCAACAATCTTATTCAGTTCAACACCCAAAAAACACAAAGTGCCACGTTTTCCAAGAAAGTGAATTCCTCAAATCATCTCATCACAATGTCCGGAAATACCCTTGAACCAAGTCCCTCCATCTCGATTTTGGGAGTCACAGTGTCTAATAATATGTCTTGGCATGACCATGTTGCTAACATCGCAAAGTCGGCAAGCCAGAGGCTAGGTTTTCTGTGGAAAGCCAGAAAGTTTTTTACTCCTGATCAACTGTTGACGATGTACAAGGCTCAAATCCGGCCTCTATTGGAGTATTGCTCGCACATTTGGGGTTCAGCACCAAGGCATTCTCTTCGTCTTCTAGATTCCATTCAGAAAAGAGCCATTCGCTTGATAAACAGCTCAACTCTCACAGATACCCTTCACCCTCTACAACATAGAAGAAGAGTTGCAGACCAGTCATTGCTCTACAGATATTTCCATGGCAGATGCTCCAGAGAAATAAAAACTCTTGTACCACCATTGGCCACATTCGGCCGAAGAACTCGGCACGCTGATCAGTCTCACCCATTTACTCTCAAGAATGACACTACAAGGACCAATCTTCATCAAGAATCCTTCTTTTACAGGGCTGCTACGGAATGGAATAAGCTTCCAAAATCAGTTTTTCCAGAGAACTACGACCTGCAACTTTTTAAAAAGCGTGTCCACAATCATCTCCTTTCTATAATCCCTTTCCCTTCTAATAGTCGCAGTGCGGGCCGTCCGCGGCCCACACGATAGGTCTACCCTTTTTGCGACTATTTTCATAAAAAAAAAAATATATTTTTTTGCATTAAATGCAGTTTTTTATTAATACATTACCTTCCGGTTGAATATTCATTTCTTCACACATTTGTTTCCTTGTTTCTTCTACTTCTTTCATTAATCTTTTATATTCCTCCAAATGCTCAGGATCAACAGGTCTTTTAAGATAACTGTACTCATCCAATGAATTATTCTCACAGCTGAAATATTTACACGAATATTGAATTACTGCTTATTAAATTGATTGGACAACTTGTTGTATTTAAATAGTTCTAAAGCAAGCAATAAATCTTTCACAGAAAGAACTTAAGCAGTACGTACAAAACATGAAATTTTTCTTACTCGTCAATGTTTGGCACTGTTGGAATATTATTGATAAATCCAGAGTCGTCTATGTTAGGTTGATCATCGTTGGAAACATCCGCGACTTGAGAATAACAGTGATCAGACATAATTGATTGTACGTCATCGTTTTCATGCAACGGACTTTGGGGTAAATCAGGAGGTGGAAGTTCTGAAGAAACTTCTCGTACTATTTCTTCGTCTGATTCGTAATCTACTTGCTGAATTTCCCCTTTAAAAATTATGAACAATGTTGAAAAATAATAGGAACGATATCTGCATTTTTTTGATGGCTTGGCAAAACTGTGCTCATTCTCTTTCAACAAATAGTTTACTGGCAATAAAAAAGCATGTTTTTTAATGATACACAACAATGGATTAAATTACCTTTTTTTAAATTTTGAAATAAATATTAAACAATTTTTCTTTAACAGATTTTTACTAAAGTATAAGAAAGTTTGTCTTCAAAATATAGAAGTTACTTAAAAAATGGTAATACAACAACCAGTAAATTTGGAATCAGTAATTTTTTAAATAATATTGTTACGATAAATACGCCTCTGTCCTAGGCGGTAAATCGTCCACACAAAGACGAATAAAATTCCTTTTGCGGCACCAAAAACGCCCCCATCTAGAGAATGATTTATGGCCGCGGCATGATTGAAGGCAGCTAGAAAGGTCAAACAATTTCGGGAATAACGAAAGAGAATTCTGGTTCTTTCGCGTAATAATTTGAAGGTACATCAAAAGACAGCGGTCGCGAAAGTTTTAAGTTTTAAGTATTGAAGTAAATAGAGAAGGTGATTGTTATAGAAAGTATAAAGCTTTGTAATTATCTAATTGATTTATCAAGTGAGAATTTATTGTTTAAAAAGATTAGAATAAATTGTTTGGTTTTTGTACTGAGTGTTTAAATTCATCGAACCCAAGATTAAATATCGCAACAATATGTTGACTTGGAGTGTTGCATGCAAATTTAGATTTGTTCCTACTTTTTGTGCCCTGATGAATTTAATAAAATTCAAAACGTTGTCAAAATACAATAATATATACCAATCCAAACCCCATCTAACCCTTTAAGTTAATTGTTATTATTCTTCTTGTAAGTTACATGTTATAAAAATATATTCAGTCGTTTTTTTACTACATTTACCTTCTCCTATTTGTGGTTGATAATTCATAGAGAAAAATTTTTCAAATTTCATTTCTCTCACAGGGGCAACTTTGCTAGTCATCAGTTTTTGTATTTGCTTCTGGGTTAGCTTTCTTCTTTTCGGCGCAGGTGGTCCCATTATATTATCCTTAAAAAATGACTATAATGACTATAATATTGACTTAATGACTATAAATATAATTAATGACTATAAAATATAATTATTGCCAAATTACACATGTATCAATTACAATTTAATAAAAGAAATTATATGTTTAAGTATCTATCAGTAAAAAGTGAAACATTAACAAGATGCATAGTTCTTTTTATCCTGGAATAAACATAAAGTAAATACAAAAACCATTAATTGTTTCGCCATAATTCTAGTGGTAAATAATATTCTTTGTTTGACCAGTTGAAAGAAACACTTTGTTTTTTTGTTGATTAACTTGTTATTTTAAAAAATATTCATCGCCGCAACACTTTTGTAACTTTTTCAATGCATCAGAACAAAATGTAATGCAAATTCTTTGTTTCACTGATTTTTTCATTTCAAAAATCGCGGACATTTTCTATATACACAAAAACGCTGCAATTTCTAATCTAATAAGGCAAATGTCATGAAATTTATGACAGCTATTCACAACAGTCATTAGATATTAGATAGGAGGCTTTTTGTAAGTATGCACTTCGACCTGATGAGGTCTATTGTGCCCTCCCTGTGGTTAGAGCTTCTCCTCCAGCCCCAGTTGTTTTACCAACATTATAGGCTCCTGATGTAGCTCTCAGGCTCAGGTTTTTCTTTGCCTAAGCACAAGAACCGGGACCATGCCAATCTAAAGATGCCTGGACGTTTTCCGCCCTCTCTTCAAGACAGAAACGGCAATCACTATTCTCAACCCCTTCCTAACCTACAAAGGTTAAGCATGCGAGGGTTCTTTTATAAACTTTTTATTGTGCCCCTGACCTGTGGATTCATGCCATTTAGCCAGAGCTTCTGAATGCATCTACTTTTTTATGAAATATGGAAGAAATATGAAATATGGAATACATTGAAATTAATTTATTTCAATAATGAGGGTACATGAATGAAACTATGCAAAATTTTATGGAAAATTATTCTTGAAAAAATTATACATTGTTCTACGGAAGGTAAACCGAATTTTAGTTATAGTGTGTGGGATGGTAAGTTTCTCTAGGTGAGTACGCTATCAGATCTAAATGCGAGAAACTTTAGAAAACGGCTTTGCACATTTTCAAAAGTTTCTTTATGTATATTATAAAAAGAATACCAAATCTAGCAGCCTAGTCTGTTAAATTCTAATTCACAATACACTGCAAATTAACATAAATACTTACTTTTACTGTATTCTCTGTAGGAACCTTCAATCTAACGCTACGGACGATTTTGGACTTGGTACTCATGGGGTTTACATCTTCACTACTTTTAGCTGAATGTGTATCGCTGACTTCATTATGTTTCTGGGTTAGTTGATCTGGCAATAAGCAATAATCATGGTCACTTATTACACTTCTAACATCATCATCTGGATCAATACTTTTATTTGTATTAAGAACGGGACCCTCTGAACTTTCTTCAAAGCTGTTGCACTCGTTATTTAAATTATTTTCATTTTCATTTGTTTCAGTTGTTTTTTCAATTTCAGTTTTGTTTAAAGCAGTATTTTTGGTAGTAGTATCGTCTACTCCTTTATTTTCATTGGTATTCTCATTCAACTGTTCACCTTTCTCAGAACAGTCTGCTAAAACATCGCCGATTTCTGTAGAATTCTCTAAAATTGGTGTCTGATCCATACTGTCGCAATCTTCATCTTCGAGCTCAAAAAATCCAGAATCTTGTCTTAACTTTGAATCAATAACTTCTGATGATAATTTTTCTACTCTAACATATGCCTCTGATTTTGATATATCGTCTAATATATCATCATATTCCTTATCTAAACTGTCAGATATGGTTATAATAGAAAATTTACTATCTTCTGAACAATCAGAGCAATCTGAAACATCACACTTCTTCTTAGGAAACGGCGGTACGTCTATCCAATGTTTGGATTTTTTTTCTACGTTAGCCTCTCTTTCCACTTTAGCAAGATATTCCAACTGTCTGTGGAGATCAGCCATAGTATTCAGTGGCATATTTTGCCATTTTTTAGATTCTTCTTCAAAGAATTTTTTTTTAAATATTAGATATTCTTCCTTGTATTGGCTGTAGGGTGCATTAAAAGGTATGTTATGATCTCTCATAAACTGTGCTCTCAAGTAACAACTCAGCCGAAGAGTTGCAATTACATTATTATTATCTGGTAATAAACCCTTAGTGTTGTATTCAAAGATATGTTCAATAAAATGCCAACCAGGTATTCTGCTGTATTTTGTATTAAATTCGCCATCTTCAGGATCATATATTTCGAAATCTTCGCTTTTCATTATATAATAGTTCTTCATCCGATACAACAATGTTTGCTGTTTGTAAACAGCTTTTGGAATTCTTGTAATTAAAAAACTCTCATATTCTAATTTCTTCCAAGCTGTGTAGCTGTCTTGATCAGCCTCAAAAGCTTCAATATCATTTTTTGATGCAGATTTTTCAAATAAGAACTCTTCTAAATAATTAATATTATTTTGTGCCAGCACAAGTTTAAATTTTTTCTTTCTTTTGTAACGATTTCTTCTCTCTTCCAGTTTTGCGATGACTTCTTTATCAACTTTTTTACCTCTGAAATAAATTAACATTTGAAAACTATTTATTGTAAATTTATTTGAAATAAGTGACCTAATAAATGTTAAACTGAACTTATTAACAATAATAATATTTTGGGAAACATATTGCTATGGAATTGAAAATAAATATATTAATATCTTTATACATACATACATATAGCCACGCCTTTTTCCCGTAGGGGTAGGCCTTACACACATACTTTGCTTCCTCTACTTTCATCAGTGCTCTCATACATTCTTGTCGGTTGTTGGTACTCTTGACCTGGCCTTTCTTCAAAACAATGTTGATCTGATCAAGATATGTTTGCAGAGGTCGACCTCTACCATCTTGTCCATTCACACTTGTCTTATAAATTTGTTTCGTCAATCTTTCTTCATCCATCCTTTCTATGTGTCCAAACCATCTAAGCATTCCTTTATCTATCTTTGTAACCACATCTTCTTTTACACCACAGCATTCCCTTATCTCACTATTCTTTACTTTATCCAACCGAGTCACTCTGGCTATACTTCTCAGACTACTCATCACTGAGCATTAATCGTATTTTCATGCTTCTTCTACCAAACCCAACATTCACTACCATACATAAGTGTAGGAACAAACACTCCTCTATGCACAGCCAGGAGTGCCTTTTTTGACACTTTCTGGCTGTTTATAAAGCTATGCAGTGCCCCATTCATTTGTTTTCCTGCCAACACCCTTCACTCAATGTCACTGTCATACTTTCCATCTCTCATAAACTTTTAACCCAAGTATACAAACTCATTTACTTGTTCCACTCTTTCTCCCATAATCAGAACCTTACAGTTTGTCATGGTTTTTTCTCTTTCATAAACCTTTACTTTCGTGTTGCTTACATTTATTGTCATCCCTTTGATTTTCAGGGCTTCATGCTTAACATTAACCATCGCCTGCGACTCCTCTTCAGATCACCAGTCTGTGTAAGCTTTGTTTATCCTGCCACAAGCAGTGGAATCCTCCTAAAGTGATTTTAGTGCTCGTAGTAAACTACCGCTCACCCCATACATATACAATGTCGACCACAATTCACTCTTTACCACTCTGTCATAGGCCTTTTCGAATTTTTTAAAAGCGCAGTAGACCTTCTGACTTCTAGCCAAGAATCTTTAGACTATATTTTTATCAGTAAATGAAATGTCTGTATTATTATAATAATTTGTGAATATATATATATATATATATATATATATATATATATATATATATATATATATATATATATATATTATTTTGTTAAAAACGTTACAAATGCATTGTAAATAAAATGTAATATTTTCAAATTAGTCGGGGTAATTTTTTTTTTCTAATTTATGTTTCCAATCGGAAAACTTGCAGATTTTTTTTATTACACAGTGTACCTTTAAACATTAAAAATAGTTGGACTATTTGAATAGCATTAAAAAACAACATTATACATTTTTTTATAATTCTCATAACTTCAGGTTATTTCTCAGAATTGGTCAGTAAAAGGAAATCATTGAAAAAAAACAACTTCAAAAAATATTTCAAAAAACAAGGACTACAAAATCATAGTCTTAATAAAGCCACAAAAGAACTCAAAGTAGTGGATTCAAACATGAACAATAATAATGAGATCTTAAATCCAACACACGCAAGGAAAAAATCACTCTAGCAAATACTTTCACCCCATAGAGCAAGAGCAAACTAAAATTTATTTTTTCAAAGGTACTTAGAGCATGTTAATAATATCTGTGTCATATTATAATTTATACAGTTTTGGCAAAAATTATTTTTGTATCAATATGCTAAATTGTTTTTTTGATTGTTATATTTTAGATAAATTAATGTAAAGGTATTGTATAATTCTTGTATGTTTTGGGTACACTTGTTCAGCTTTTTGTTGTTCTTATTAACACAGCTAGAAAATGAAGATTCTTTTACAAACTTAAGAAGATCACGTAAATTAAATATTTTTAATTAAGGTTCACCAGCTTACAAGATAGTAGTGATGTGAAATAAAAATATACGTGAAAGACAGATCATAGAACTGTACTTTTATTAGCGTTAAAGCTTAAAATTTATTTGTATAAATTTGATGGAATCTCATACTTGGGAAGTTTATTAAAAAATATGCAATGTCAAACTCTTTAAAATGGTTTTGAAATATACAAGGAGGTAATCTGGGATAATTCATGGTATTTAATTGGCTAATTTTTTAAAGATACATTCATAATATATTTGATGATCACAACCATATAGTTATATATTATTAATTCAGTTTATTTTTTTTAATAAAATTTAAAATGGTGGAATTTTAATTTTAACCCATCTGAATTATTGATGTTAAGTAAGGTAAGTTTTGTTTATAAATTATAGCTTAAATATGATTTACTTTTCTTGTTCATGCTGACAGTCATACTCTATCAATCTTGTATGAAGCTCTAGTAGCTGATCCCAGAGTAGGTCAATTTTCTTACCATACAATTCAGCACAACTTTGTAAAAACAATGCAGCTTCAGCAAAGTTAATATTAAATATACCGTTTTTTAAATAGGCTTGTTGACGGCTCACCTTCTCTTGAAAAACTTCTAGAGCCTAAAATATTTTATTTTAAAAGGATATTGGCAAATATAAATAATTTCTTACGGAGCTAAGTTGATCGTCTAGTTGAGGTTTTTTACATAATTTTTGCAAATGCTGAATTAACTGTCCTACTTCGGAACTAAAATCGAGGTTCTCTTCTTCCATTTTACCAATTATTTTAACAGATTCAAAATAAATACCTTTGAACAGCACCTGGAAATAAAGTACTCTATGATATATAGCTATAAAATTAAACATTGTTAACAAATAATTAAATATATTTAACACTCTTACTTATCAAATCACGTTATTGTGCCTATGCAAATAATTTAAATTCGTAATAAAATTTTGAATTATTTAAAATATACATTGCCATTTTGTTATCCTTTTACTTTTTATGTGTTAACAATATTTTGACTTTTGACATGTATCTTAATTATCTATCTTTTTTTTAAATGTATGTTAAAAAAAGATGGAGTTATTTTACATGACAGATGGCGTCCTTTATGGAGAATGCGCATTTAACCTGTGGTGTCACTTCCTCTCAATTTACGCACTGATGTCAAACTTCCACTGATTATGTAAAATTAGTATGGTATCAAGTTGTAATAATAAAGTCAGGATTTAAATCGTTCATTTATAAATAGCCTGACATCTGCTCCTTAGTTCTTTTAACAAATGAACTGATTATACATTATAAAGAATCTTTTTTAATTAAGGTCTCTTAATATCATCACACATAAATTATTTCGGAGTTCCTTAACAAATTGTAACTTAATTTAGAATGGGTAACATACACGTGACGTATTAGCTTAAAAATGGGCAAAATAGTGACGTCATAGTTTAAGATTCTTCTATCTTTTAAAGAGTGGCCTCGGCTACAGTTAACATAAATCGTTCATTTTAACATTTAAATATAAATGTTGAGTCTTTAAAAATCACTAATAACACCAAAAAAAAATTCTTTAGAACAAATAATAGTCAAATAACTCTCTCTAAACTCAAAAAACCAGAATCGTTAACCAAGCACTCATAACCTTATAAAAGATATGTCATTTGTTGTACGTCACTGTTTCGTCCAAATTTAAGAAATTGCTACGAGGTGTATGTCACCTCACTTGACATTTTTGGTATCACTATGCTTTATATTCTCGTGGGCAAATGAATCAGTTCGTGTCTGTTGTCTGTGAATTTTATTTTTGTAATTTCCTTCATTCTCCATCCATTCTCCATGCCATTTTTTGGCTTTTTCACAATAACTATCGGATTTATGAATCTAGTTTTGGCCTTGTAATTGTTTTAATAATGTCTTCCCTATCAATTTTTCTATTATTTTCAGCTTTCAATTTGTTCATTAGTATAAAAGAATTTTTCTGCACGACGTGACACTTTTGTTCACACTTCGATTTTAATTTAAATTGTTAATTTAATGCGTTTTGATTCAATCGCAGTTTCTTCACAAAGATCTTTGTATGATTCTATTATATTTTGGCCTTTATTTAACATTGACTTGAACCACTTTAATAACATTCTTAAACTATTTTTTACCTATAAACTAAATTTAAGTCTTGCGATTGTACTTTTTCCCTTTTTTAATTTGTTACTAGATGTGAAAATAACAACGAATTGTATATTTATACCATGTGATTGTGTTAAATGTACTCCTAAATCTATTTTGAATTTGATGTTGTATATAAATCACACTTAAAACATAGAAATATACCTACACAATTAAATTATATAAACGTTGCACAGAAAAAAAACACAATAAAACTATAAAAACAAATTCAAATTCGCGAAACCGGCCTTTTCACTGATCCTCTCCGTAAGGAGCCGAATACTTCCGAGGTTTCCGTAATTTCTCGCCTTACCAAATTCACCATTCCCGAAGATAATCTTTGAGTTCGTGTTACGCGCGGATTTGTTGTGATTTGTTTATATTCTGCAAACGACAATAACAACACTGGTTTTTCAATAAAACAAACCATGGGAGCTGGTTACACTTGTATGAAATACCTTTTCATACTATTGAACATCATCTTTTTGGTAAGAAAATATTATTTTAGAAGCCATTTTGCATGTCAAAAGTGCCCTAAATGCAGGTATAATCGATTATTTTGAATCTGGGATTATGTCGGTATTTCGATAATCCCTTAACTTAATTTGTTCTGAAAGTATTGTTGACATCATCGATAATTCTACGTGCAATATTAATTACCTTAAACAATCATATTTCTATAAATATACATTAGATTCTGCTGCCTACGCAATTTGTTTATTATGTAGGTATTTGGTAGAATGGTCAACCAAACACCCTGTTGTAAAATTAACTATTTATATTCAGTACACAATTGAATAGGTATACTTAAGTTACCTAAAATAAATTAATAGTATCTAATTAAGTTTTTATACAAAATATTAAAGTAATTTAAGTATATCACATATATCACATTGTATTCCAATGGAAATTAATGTTTGGAAATTTGAAAATGTTTTACCTAAGAAAATATAAAATATCTAAGACGATTTAAGTAAATATTTTAGTATTTCGAGTATTTTTACTAAGTTATCTAAATTTGTGCAAAAATAAATTTACGTTTAACATAAACATAAAATATAAAATTTGCATGTATATATTAGTATTTTTTTTTAAATCCTTCCTATTGAATAATTAATGTATTTATTATAATGTACCAATGAAATTAAAAAAATTCTTTTAAAACGATTACCTATCTCTTATCTGTACTAATTTATTACCAAACATTTTTTGCAAGATCAAACAAATTACCTCTTTTAAGTTCAATGTTATTAGTTAGCTTTTTACAGAATATTTATTTTATATCATAAAAAATATTTTATACTTAAAATAGATATTGTCTATGTATGGGGTGAACAATAGTTTAATATGAGCACTGGAATCACTCTACGAGGATTCCACTGCTTGTGTCAGGATAAACGGAGCTTACACGGAATGGTTTAACATCAAAAAGGGTGTGAGACAGGGATGTGTGGCTTCGCCATGGCTGTTTAACTTATACATAGACGATGGTTTAAAAGATTTGAAAGAGAGTGTGTATGGATTGAAAATGAATGATTTGATCATCAAATGCCTTCTTTACACCAATGATCAAGTCATATTAGCGTAATCTGAAGAGGAGTTGTAGGCGATGGTAAATGTTCAAAGGGATGAAAATAAATGTAATCAACACGAAAGTAATGGTTTTTGAAAGAGAAGAAAGCATGACAAACTGTAAAGTTCTGATTAAAGGATAAAGAATGGAACAAGTTAATGAATTTGTGTACTTGGGTTCAAAGTTTACGAGAGATGACAAGTATGACAGTGACATTGAGCAAAGGGTGTTGACAAAAAAGCAAATTAATGGGGCACTGCATAGCTTTATGAGCAGCCAGAAAGTGTTAAAAAAGGCATGTCTGGCTGAGCATAGAGGTGTTGGTTTCTACACTTATGTATAGTAGTGAATGTTGGGTTTGGCAGAAGAAGCATGAAAATACGATTAATGCTGCGGAGATGAGTAATCTGAAAAGTATAGCCAGAGTGACTCGGTTGGATAAAGTAAAGAATAGTGAGATAAGAGAAAACGCTGTGGTGTAAAAGATGTGGTTACAAAGATAGATAAAGGAATGCTTAGATGGTTTGGACACGTAGAAAGGATGGATGAAGGAAGATTGATGAAACAAATTTATAAGGCGAGTGTGACCTCGGCGAACATATCTCGATCAGATCAACATTGTTTTGAAGAAAAGCCAGGTCAACAGTACAAACAGCCGACGAGCATGTATGAGAGCACTGATGAAAGTAGAGGAAGCGAAAGATGTGTGTAAGAACCGTAGCGGAAGTGGTCTCTGTCTACCTCTACAGGAAAAAGGCTTGACTATATGTATGTATGTAAATCTTTAATTTTTGCCTCAAAGGCACACATTTTTTCTTTGCCATTTAATAATATTTAATAACCATAAATATGGTAATTTTTCCACATTCAAGGTGCTGTGTAAAAAGTATTTTTAAAATAACTGTAACGTAAAAATGTTTATAGCTATGAAAGTATTGGGAAATGTAACAACTGAATTGCTTACTTATAGCCTAAGATTCCACCCACCTCTTGTTTCTGCAGATATCTATTTTTTTAATGAAACTTAATTTGATGAATGATTGGCGAGTATGAGACCCAACCATACATATACTTCAAGGCACAAAAACAAATACATAGTACCATGTGCATTTAAGACAATAGGACAGAGATGTCACCAATTTCTGGGACCAAAGGTATTCAATTTTCTACCAGAAAATGTACAAACCTGTGAGTCCATTAAACACTCGAAAAATGTATTACAATTCTTCCATGTAAAAACATTGGGGGAATATTTGATCAAAATAATTAAATATAAGCACTCGAATACAGATTACATATCATAATTTTCACTAGATTAGTAATATTATAATTATACATAGATATTTTTTTATTTAACTTGATATTAGATTTTATTTGCCTCGACCCCAAACACTCAATTTCTTTTTACTTACCTTACCCAGATATTTATTATACACTAGCGGATCTGGCAGACGTTGTCCTGCCCGATTGTTATTATGTATTAGCCGCAATTACCTGTAATTAAATTTATTGTAATTTATTTATTTATATGAATTGCAAGTATATATTTTTTAAATAAATTGTACATTTTTAAAAGAAAATAATGTGAAGAATTTAAAAAACAATGGTCGTTAGCTCCCGGTCAGCCGCAACCTTTGGGTTGCCAGGTGTAAACAGGTACATTACTGTTAATTATTTACAGTCATCTAGTTTTTGTGAAAATATATCAAATATTTTTTTTATCACCTTATATGGTCCTTACCAAGATGGTGTTAATTTGGGAGATACACCTTTCTTTTTGTGTGGATTATTCAGCCATACTCGATCTCCTTCCCTGATTCCCTCCAAATTAGCTTCAATGTCGTAGCGAGCCTCCATTTTATTACTTGCCAACCATAATCTCTTCTTAGCAGTTTCATGAATTTTAAACAAGCCATCCTGTAACTTATCTGTGTAATCTTGAACTTTTTTCTCTTCGGCCCTTGCTGACCTGAACACCAAATCACAGGGCAAATAAAGTTCCCTACTGAAGACTACACTGGCTGGAGTGAGCTTTGTAGAATCATGAACAGTTGCTCTATATGCCATCAAGAATAATGAAAGACGTCGATCCCAGTCTTTCTGATGCTCTTTTACTACTTTGGAAAGATTTTCTTTTATATTCCGATTAAACCTTTCAACCATGCCATCTGACTGTGGATATAGTGGTCTTTCCGATTCCCATCAGATCACAGAATTTCTTGATAAATTTGATTCGAAATTCCTTCCTTGCAACTGTAGATGCTTCTTTGTTAGGCAAACATTGTTGAAATGACTAGCTTATAAAACTAATTGTCTCCAAACTATTTTTATTGCTGTATGTTATTATCGGAGAATAACAAATCAATTTATTTTCTATTATCGCCAAATCGTAATCGTCGTATTTACTCGTAGTTGAACTACCTATACCTATTTAAAAAAAAAATGATTTTGGGCGTTATTATTTAACTTTTTTCTTAATTGAAAGCCTTTTCGATCTGTCCTTACCCCCAAAAATTAACCATAAGAGGTTGTAGAGGTAGTAACTAGAGAAAAAGTTATAAGCACTTGAATTCCTCGTGTTAACCTTAGGGTAAAAAATGTTCCTTATAGTTTTACTCTCCCAACGTTCTCTAAAATTTAAAGAAATATTTAATTGATGGACACTTGTTTTATACATTTTAACCTAACTTATCCTGAAACTTAAACTTCTACAACATTTTAATTTATTCCTATTCACATGCATTATTTATTTACTCACTATTTACTTGGATACCAGCACGAGTACGTTTGATTTTGCATTTGCCACATCTAAATAAATCAAACGTACCACAGTTGACAGTAAGTGCCATCACTCATCTATCATTTTAAACAGTCCAGTGTGCTTCTTAAGAGGCCTTATTCACGTAAGCATTTGACTGTGTCACCCTGAATAATCTGAAGAAAATTATAATAGTGCATGAAGAGTAAGGGAGCTCTGAGTTTAAGGCATGAACTGCTTAGACATCATGATGCTAAAAGGGGTCATCTCAAAATGTTGGTGTAGCCTACATTGATTTCATTTAATGTTTGGGTATTTTTACACGCTTTATATTAGCTTGACTTGTATCAATTATTTCATTTTTTTTCAAAGATCCTGACCAGGATCATCAGGATATTAAAAAAAAACCCGAACTAAAAAATGAAAAATAAATAATAGTTTAAAAAAATAAGACAACACGCTTTATGAGAAAACAGAACTAAAAAATAATTTTACTATCAAAAGCGTGGGGTACGCTATTATATCAATTAATATATTTGATAATAAAAAGATATTGGTAAAAGTAAAGACTCCAAGAAGAAAACGTAAACATCATAAAAAGCTTTTGATTGTAAAATTATTTTTTATTATTATAATTTTTTATTTTTTAGTTCGTTTTTCTTATAAAGTGTATTGCCTTAGTTTTTTTAAACTATTATTTTTAAATAGTATTGTGGTAAGAAATAAAAATAGTGAATAATTTAACGTTGCATTTTATTGGAACCCCAAAGCAAAAAGTTAAAGAACATATCAAAATGTTTTAAAATTTCCTTTATATTTCCTTTTAGTTACTTTCTGTTTGTGGAATTGGAGTATCGATATGGATGTTCGTGGATCCTACTATTCCTTTACATTTTACGCAGGAATCAAAGGATTATCTAATAACTACAATTATAATTCTTCTAGCTTCTATCATTCTACTGATTGTGTCCATCTTGGGTATCTATAGTGTGGGTCAAGAAGTTAAAAAGGCTCTAATTGCAGTAAGAAAAAACATATTATATACATTGAATTACTATACATTTATTCATTTTTTTGTACATTTTGTAAATTTTTTTTTTTTTTATATTTGATGATTTGTTTGGAAACTGCTTTAACACCAATTAAACAAAAAAATTTTTCATTCCCCTTTTAGTAATATGCTAAAGTAATTAAATATTTGTAAAATGAAGGGATCTTACACTTTTTTGTTGTTTCTTGAATTATGAATTAAATAAATGCATCGTATTTTGTAGAGTTTCTGCCTACTTTTAATAATAGTTGTGGCAGAAATTGCAGCAGGAGTATGGGGTTACATAAATCGGGACAGTTTGGAAGCATATATACGAACATCTGTCAAGAAATCTGTTAGGGAGGAATACGACAAAGACGAAAACATTAGAAAACTTTTTGACACCATTCAAACCAAAGTAAGTTTTTATTTACTTCTTACATCCCAAAAATATCATATTTTTTAATGATAACTTTGATATAGGTATTGGAAAACGAGTTGAGCTATGAATCATACTGACACAAGTTTACGTTTGAAATAAGATCCTACTACTATCTTAACAATTATAGGCGCTTTAATTTTAATCGATCTTTCGTTCGCTGGGGTTCTTTCGACTCCCAATATTTTAATAGTACAGTAAATTTCGTTTCGTTTTAGTTAGCTTTTTCTTTGTTTTGAGTTATAGTAGTTATTTATTATATTTAGTAATTGTTACTATTGTTAGTTTAATTTAGTGGATACTTTTGTAGACAATAATTTGTGTAGGCAGTGGATTAACTTACTCGACAGTAAGGTATGTATGGATTAATTCTATTTAACATTTTTGATAAATTAAAGTTTGATTTATCGTATCATACATGCTGGAGGTGAAGCAGGATTCGTACCTGAGGCGCTTACAATTTTTAAATCGAGAATGAAAACCGGAGACTACCACGACGACATGAACAATACAAATTTCGTCAAGTGGTTGAAAGAAAAATTCATTCCTAATGCTCCAAAAAAATGCGTATTAGTATTAGATAATGCCTCTTATCACAATGCACTGTTAGACCTCATTTCAAATTTTTCATGGAAAAAAGATGCAATGCAGAATTGGCTTACTGAAAGAAATATTTTTTATGAGTTGAATTCATGAATGAATAAATAGGAGTTGTGGAAGAGGGGGCCAACTTTTTCCCTCTGCACTGCAGCATTGTCTGCTTCTTTCCAGCTCTTTAGTTTAGTCCCATTTCTTCAATTTTCCTGTTAAGGAGTAAAAGCTCATGTACTGCTATTGTCCCTTGCTCTTGTATACACCCCAGGTAGTGCCTCCACTGGGCGGAGGCTTCACATTCGAAGATAATATGAGAGGCTGTTTCCTCCTCCTCATTTCCTAATCTGCATATAGGTTCTGCGTCAGACACGCCTATATTGTGCAGATGTTTCCTCCGGTACAAAGCCCTACAAGTTTTTCCCTACTTAGCGAGAGCAGCTTAGTGCCTTCTTAGGTGAGGGTTCTTTCAGCATAAACTTGCTGTGCCTAGCGCCCTCAGGTGATGCTAAGAGTGGACTCAGCCATTGATCGCTGCTTTAATGCTGTCCTTGGGTATCCCTATTATTGGTTCTGGCCCAATAAATGGTGTTCCAGAGCTCCGCCTAGTTAGTTTGTCTGCTTTTTCGTTACCAGAAATACCTTTATGCTCTGGCACCCACGACAAAGTGACCTTGTTATGGTTAGCCAAGGTTCTTAGGTTTCCGACACATTCCCAGGCAATTTTTGAGTCTATTCTCCGTGATGCCAAAGTTTTAAGTGCCGCTTGACTATCTGATCTAATGAGGAATGTTTTCTTTTTGTATCCTCGTCTCAGATTTTCAACAGCACAAGCGTTTATGGCATATACTTCAGCTTGGAAGACTGAGGCATGTCTCCCGAATGAGTTTGTTTTTGGGTTTTGAAGAGTAGACGCCTGAGCCAGTTCCTTCGCTGGTTTTTGATCCATCTGTGTACCAGGTGAGTTCACCAGGTTGATCATCATTTCCTTCGTCATCCCTGAGTTTTGCGTGAACCTCATAGTTTGTCTCGAATAATATTTCTGCACTAATATAATCAGTTGCCATTCCTAGAAATAGGTGTCTGATTATATTTTTTATGGTTGTATGCCCATGTGTTTTAATACCTTTCCAACAGTTCTGTTGTTTTAGTCTATACGCGCATTGTCTTGCCTCGCCCCGGATATTAATATCTAGAGGTGGGAGGTTTAGCATTGCTTCCATAGCAGCAGTGGGGTTGTGAGTTAAAAAGCAAATAAAACTGAACTCTATACAATCATAAAAATGCACAAGGCAGCTTCTATAACATATATTACGTTACGTCTACCACCCTATCATCCGGAGCTAAACCCAATAGAACATATATGGGCGTTGGTGAAGAACGAAGTAGCTGCTTGCAACTTAACTTTTAAATTAGATGATGTGTGGAAATTGACAGGAAAAAAACATATTATGGATAACGTGGCGGATTAAATAATAAACTTGGGAGAGGATAGTAGTGACAGCGAAAGAGAATTTTCAGATAATGAAGCTGACGACGACGATGTCGGACTTAGGTTGCAAGCCCATCGTGTAGCCTCTTATTTTTTATTTTGATCTTAACTCTAATTTTATTTTTGATTGCTAATTTTAATTATGAACTAAAGATTTTTATTTTTTTACTAAAATTTATTTTAGGTATAGTGTAATATTAGCTTATTACGTTTGTAATGAACATTTAATACTTTTTGTGTAATAAATAAATGTTTTAAATTCTTTTTTGAAATAAAATTATGATGTAATTTTTAACCTACTTCGTCTCGGGTATAAGATGCAAACCCTTTTTACGGTACCATCGAGCGGACTTTTTCAGGTCTCATTTTAATAATCCTGTGCTTCGTTGCCGGTTATTTCTGCGCAACTATTTTTAAGGTCATATCTCAACTCGTTTTCCAATACCTATACACGTGCATTTTAAAAATATTTCTTTACACCCAATGAACTAAGTATATTCAAACTTTTAGCTGCATTGCTGTGGAGCTGAACACCCAATTGATTGGACGCGCGGAAAACAATTTAACATGCGAGTTTCTGGAGATGCCACTGTATATGACGTACCTGAATCCTGCTGCAGAGCCGGTGTAACTCCCTCAGATTGCATTAGTGCTGCTCGCAACATAAAAGTAAGCCTATTAGCCATTTGAGTTTGTGTAAAATTATGGGAATATTTATTCATATTTAATAAACAAACATTAAACTATTGGGGATATCGTCGGTTTCCTGGTAAAAGCCTTATCTGACAAATTTGTCGAATTTAAGTTATGTATATGCATAACAAGAATCATTAAATCGAGATTTATGTTCTGGTAAAACCCGTTTTAAGCTGTGATGATTGGCTACCAAGATTATAGAAAATAAAAAACCATGCATCTCATTTTTTCAACAATATTTTCTGTTTTCAGTTATGTGCCCATATTGCTTTATTTTTTTATATATATGTGAAAAACGATAACTTACTTTAATGCTTTTGCATAATGCAGAATATGCGCGTTCTCCATTTTTAAAAAGTGTTAACTTTACTTTAAGGTAGTTGTCGTGGTGTAGGTATACCGCAGAAAATTCTAAATTTTTGTATACTTATTAAGGACATGATAATACAATTACCCTTAAAATTTGAAGTCAATCGACCTCCTCTAATCCAAGAAAAACTTTATTAAAAATTGGATAATTAACATGGAGAGTATGCACTGGTAATAAGCAAAAATCGAACACACAATGAGTGTATTACACTAAACAACCAAATGATCGAACGTGTGGAGTCATACAAGTACCTTGGTACGCTGATCAATGCAAGATGGGACCATGCCACCGAAATTCGATCAAGGATTGAAAGAGCTCAAGCATCGTTCAATAACATGGAAAGTATATTCACTAGCAAGGATCTATCCCTGCCTCTGAAAATAAGGTTAGCAAAGTGCTATGTGTTCTCAATTCTGCTCTACGGAGCAGAAGCATGGACAACGATGGAAGCCATAATGAAAAAATTAAATGCCTTTGAAATGTGGATATACCGCCGTATCCTCAGAATTTTGTGGACTGACCATATAACTAATAAAGAGGTGCTGCAGCGAATTGGAAAATTACACTTACAGTTAAAAAGAGGAAACTGGAATACCTCGGGCACATAATGAGACATCAAAAATATCGTCTGCTCCAGTTGATAGTTCAACGAAGGATCAACAGTAAAAGAGGACCAGGAAGGAGAAGACACTCATGGCTATACAATTTACGCCAGTGGTTTGAACTTATATCTATACTGTTATTTAGAAATGCCGTCAATAAAATTAAAATTTCCATGTTAATAGCCAACGTCCGCGACGGATAAGGCATACTAATAAGAAGAAGTATACACTCGCTGTAGTTCTGTACCAGTTGATTAGTTCTAGAAGTAAAAGTAAATTGTAATTTGTGAGTTATAAATAAAACCGGTATTTTTAAATGTGTACCACTTATTTAACAACCCATAGGCGTAACATTATTTTGAGCACTGCTGATAGTCCCTGTCACCTTCTACATCAAAAACACTCATCTGTCTCTGACGCTGGCGTCACTAAGGTGATGCGATACCATAAGTTTTCCCCTGACAAAAAATTGCTCAACGCGCCTAAAGAAGTTTTCACTTCAAAAACATTTCTGTCTAAAATATTTAGATGACCTTTTTCTGAAGCCGGGTTGTCTGAAGTAAATACAGCTATAGTAGTCATTATGTATTATGCAGATCTATTCAGTTTCTTCCGAACTTGAGGAAATATTGGAACAAATAATTGTATCACACATTTATGTAAATTATTTGTTAATTAACTTACATATAATGTGGTTTTACAATTCGGTCAGCATAGTTTACAAATAATTTTAAATCAAATCTCCCGGTCTACTATAGATGTCGATTTGTTTACAAGTAGCAAACAATTTATAGGAGTTTCACGTGGGAGCAAAAATCATTAAGAATTTAAACAGTTTTCTTGATCTGCATAGCTTTTTCTCTCTTGAATCTTTGGAAAAACAAATGTATATTTCAAAAAAAAAAAAATTTTGTCGATAGAAGAGATGTGTACAAACTGCCCTTGTTATGTTGCCTTTGAATGTATATTTCTAAACAATTTTGTTTTATCGATAGAAGAGATATGTAGAAACTGCCCTTGTTATCTTGCAATTGAATTTTTTATTTCCAATAACTCAAAATAATTTTGGAATTCGATAAATATCAGGTAATTTTGCAATTTTTTATGTGAAACATCTTTGCGGGTGAGAGTTAAAGCGGCTATTGGACGTGGTGACCGTCAGTCTTCCGCCCGACTCAAAATACCTTTGCTGTAGTAACTAAAAAATGAGATCATAAGGAAAAATGAATAAAATTACTGATGACAAATTACAGTTGTCAAAACATTGCGTTTTTTTTTTAAAATTTTTAAGTTATTGTTTTCGTTTGTAATTGTTAGTCACAAATTTACAATACTTTAGCACTCACATTTAAAATATCAAAGAAAAGTATAAAAAAAATGTAGCATACTTATATTAGGTGATTATTAAGTAGTGGTATTTAGTTTTTTTAGTTAAAATAGTTTCGATGTTCCACATCTGCCAGGCGTCCCGCTAAATTGTGTAGCAAAGGCTGTCTACTCAACCTTCATCTAAAAACAAAAAATGATAACATTCCACAAAGTTGCCTTTTGTAACTTTAGAAAGTAGAATCCCAGATTATTGTAAGGTGAAATTATTTAGCCTCCTTATTCACTCTTAAATACAACTTTCTTTACCTTAAACTCATGGTATTTTTTAATTTATTAAAATAACCTTCCCAATAGAAATAAATATGTAGAAAAATTAATGATAAATTACCGCGCAGACCAGATAAACTATTAATAAATAAACCTTTCATCCTGATCTTCACACGAATTAGTTAGTCAAACTTATTTTGATTCGTCGAGTTTTGAAAATTTTAAGATTTAAAGACAATCAATTTCCTTTCAACTAATCCTGTACTACATCTTTTAGGTGGGCAAAGAACCAGACAGAAAAATAGTTTACAGTGACGGATGCTACACTCTTATTTATCAAAAACTAAAGGAGAGCTGCTGCTTAATTCTGATAATTGGAGGAGTCATTTTAGGAATACAAGTGGTTGGTTTGATTTTAGGATTAATACTGGCATGTTCTATGAATAGAACGCATCGTTACAAAGCTTAAAAGTTCAATCCAAACTTTCTTAGATTGGCTGATTTTTTTAAGTTAGTTGGATATAGTAATTGAGATCTTGTTCAAATTGCCCCAATTGGCCTAAGACATTTTTTTATATCGGTTGTTTTTTCTATTTAAACAACTCGATTGTTGCTTTTTATTAATATAAGTCGGCAAACAAAGCTGGTTTAAAAAAATAATCTCCATTGCTTCTACACTTAAAAAAAAGTGTATTTGGATAAAACATATACATAACAATATTAATATAAAAAAATATCTTTTGATACTATTTAAATTTTTTTTTTTTGAAATTCAAAAGTTTTACAATATTTTGACAAGTTAGCAATAAGAGAATAGCTACGACAAATTACATGTTAAGATTCATTCATTTAATAAGTTATGTTAAAATGTTAACAATTCATTAAAATTAATTATCATCAATATTTCGTAACCACTTTTGGTACATATAAGTTTCGTTCCAACCCGCAACTATGCACTCCCTCGAGTAATATTAGAAAATTTGAATGATGGAACGGTTTTGTGACCGTTTTATGCATTTGACAAACAATCGAACTGCTCATTGGTAAATAAAAAATAAGTTAGTACGCATGTCGGTCCAAACACCATTAACAGTTTCTACTTTCAATAGTGCACCGAAATTACCGGTCAGAACAATTCCAAGATTGATTGGAACTGAAAAATGATCGTTTGATAAAAATCGTCCCTGCACGGTTGAAATGCATTTTATATATTGCGCATGACCGGGACTGTACGGTTTTCCGAGTAGTTGGAACGAACATTTTGTATTTTTTAGATGGGCCAGTTTTTTATTATTCTGATTGTTCAAAAACAATTAAATTCATCAATTGAATGTTGATTAGTATTTTTATAATTTTAGTCTAAAATAATATTGCCATCACATTTTGCTAACTTATTATTGTGTGTGACCGTAGAACTCAATTTTTTTTTAAATTAAGCGTCATTTTAAACTCTCAATTTACCAACGAAGCATTTGAAAACTGACAGACAAAAATCGGTGACAATCTTGAACTAACCGGCGCGACGCTATAAAAAAACTGCTAGAAAATAGTTTTATTTAAAAATGTTGATCATTATATATCAAAAATTGATAGTTCATTCTTAAATTATCTTTTTAAAGGCATCTTGATACTTAATGTAGTTAATTTAAGCAGCTGACAGGCAATCGGAACACCTATATATTTATTTTCCAATTTATAGCTCAGGTTTTGGTAGCGTTTGTTTCAAGGAGGCTTAATTGCGACGTACTGATTTTAACTCTGATTTTTACGCTACACACGTGAATATAGGTATTTCTATCTTAAAAAACACAATTTGTACCGACTAGTAATTTACTGCAAGCAATGAAATTAATTCAAATCCGTGGAAAAGGAACTGTATGTGAAAATAAGGAACTGAATGACAGCCGCTCGCTACGACTGTCAGAACAATACAACTGAACGACCGTCGTTCTCAATGGTCGGAGGAATACTACTATTGCGTGGAGAGAGGAAACTTGCTACTGCGCCGACTCGAGACCGCTCATTGCAAACAAAGGGAAAAAGAAGGCCGGCTGGCGTACCGGTCAGAGATATCGCGGGTAAGGTGAAAGGGAGCGGGTTTTGCCTGTGGCAAAACGGTTTTAAAACATTGGCGTCGTAAGGATTAAAATTAGATTAAATAAAATTTAAAAATAATCTTGAGATTATGATTCTAGAAATATCTTATTACATGCAACGGTAGTAAAATTTAAAATCGACAGAACGCGAAAAGGAATACTTGTCTAGAATTAGGACGGACAAGTAAAACATTTTAAGGAAATATTCCTAGTCTAAGCAAATAGCACTTGTTCAACAAAATGGTTTCTTAATTCTGAAGAAAACGCAGAACGTCCGTTTTGTTACTGGGAACACTCAAAGTCTTGTAACAGGTATTTTATTAAAATAACTGTTCTAATCTGTTCCTCGTTTGGAACTGTTTCTAGTATTGTGTATCATCTCTAGTAATAACACTGAAAGCTCAACACAACTGAGTGTCACGTGCTGGCGTAGCCAATCAGAGCACGGTTCTATCTAACCATCAGCACCATCGTGGCCTCTTGGAGAAACGTCTACTTGCAGTTCTCGGGACACCACTTTGGTTTAATTAATTTTTGTTTATTTTTAAAATTTAGAAATAAATATTTCCGTTGTTAATAATTAGAAAGTAAAAAATATTTTTCTGTTAGAACTATCAATTTTTAAGTTTTTTATCGTGAACGAAGTTCACATTAACAATGTATTAAATGGAATATTTTACTGCGTGGAAATGTACATAAAAGAATCTCTATTTAGATATATTTCTTGGATATTTGTGCCATATTTATGTGATATACAGGTGGTTCAAGAATAAAAATCACGCAACTGTCTCATAACGAATAAATGTAAAATACTTTTGAACCTTCCTGTATGTTAATGCTTAGTCTAACTGCGTTCGGTGTTAATTATATTCTATTTTAGATATTAAGAGGTTTATTTGGAAAATATTATAAATAAAAATTGCTCGAAATTTGATTTCATTTTTTTGAGTGAAACAATTTTACGTTTGTAATATTTTTCAATTTAAAATATTGTTGATCTGTACCAAATATATACTAACGCACTGTGAAACATATTTCGAAATATTTAACTATATTTTTTTTACTAACTTTTAATGTTAAAATTAAAAACTTATTTTTAAGTTGAATCTCAAATTAATTAACTACGACACCATCTGATCTGATATTTTTTAAGCTTATATTTTCACTGCCTAGTTTGTTTTTACTAAACATTCCAACATTTTATGTTTTTTTTTCTGGTGTCGCAGTACAAACGACAAATAATCTAAACTTTAAAAGTATGTATGTGTTGTTTAATTTCGCAATCAAGTCCACAATTTTATTTTCCTTATTATGTATCGTAAATGTGACATTTATACAAATTGTACAATATTTTAATCAGAATCATGAAATAAGTAAATGTGTACTTTATAACCGTCATTACTTAACACCTTGTGGAGCTTAAAAGTTTATTAGTATAAAACATAGATGTAGTTCAGTCTACTAATTTGTTGGCAAAAAAGTATCAAAAATGTCGTTCAAATACGCCTCATAGTATATGTAAAATAGTAAGAAATGCATGTACCTTCTTAACATGTCTCAAGACTGTTTTTAGATGTGCCAATTTATTAATTAAAATTTACTCTCATATCAGAAATTGTTTAGGTATTTTGTGCGGTTGGATTTTCTTTCCATTTCATACTACAATACAATATAAATTGCATAAAACTCGACGGGAAGTTTGAAAATTATATTCGAGGTATTCACAAATAGAACGCCATCTGGGCAAACATTGTGAAATCCGTGTGTTTTATTTAAAGCCGGCCATTCACTATCGTTCCTTACGTCCAAATGGAGCGTTGTCACTCCAAAAATGGATGATGCCGAGTGATAGGATGAGTTGTATATCTAGTCGGTCCAAAATCCAGTTCTGTCGCGTCATCCAACTGATCGTGAATGGATAAATTCAAGTGAAACGATACCGAACAGTGGCGTCACCTGATCTTCAAACTTGGGAACGTGGTCAATATTTAACTCATTTTTATTAATTGTTGCTGTTTCTTCATTTTGCACGGCAACAGCAGCATAGAGAAGTAAATCTGCAACAATTTATGACGACAGGGAATATGCATGTATTTGTTTTAAATTTTTATTCGATAGTTTTCATCACCTTATAATAGTGAAAAAAATGTCATCGGCAAAAAAATTAATTTAACGTATTTAAAAAAAAAGTTAAAAATGGGCAACCAACACGGGCAATATAAACGCCCGCCATTTTGGCGCGCTTGGTGTGACGTAATAGTATATGACAACAAACAAACAAGTGGAAAGGTTAGGTTAAAGATTATTAAATAAGTATTGTGATTTGCTGAAAAAGTATTCAACATTATAAATAATACGTAATTACTTTAAAGTTTTCACTCCTTTGATTTCAACAGACGTGAAATCGGGATTTGATGTTAAAAATGTGTTCTTATTGCGCCTTCAAAAAACCGCTTTCAGTTATTTTCCAAATTATTTCTTACAAAATAAATATAATTTTACTTCTAAATATACAATAAAATCTTAATCAAACTGACTGAATCACAAACACTTCTAAGCAAATACCTAACCTAACTACTCGATGATATTGACATTATTTGTTGATACATACTTTTACGACACATTTGCTCTTTTCAATGACGTCGCTTTTCAAATGTTTAAATTTTCCACAGTATTTCCGCACTTTTTAAAAATGAATTTCTTGCTCAAAAAAAAAATTTATCAAAAATATTGATGGTGGCATAATTCTTAAGTAATAAAGGTTATTAAAATAATATAAACTAACAAACTAAAAAAAGTAAATTCTTGAGCACAACAACCAGCAAGGCATGACCGTGAATGGGTTCAATTTGGATAATTGAGAAATAAAACTTGTATCTCATTCGTTTAGATGTCATCCAACGGATGACTTCCATTGAATTTCATCCATTTGGCGTGATCGTGAATGACCGGCTTAAAGTTAATACAACACAAAATCCGATGCAAAGCGTTGACAAATTATTATTATAGGAATATCTAGAAATTGTAGAAAATTCAAAGTTATGTGTTTACTTGAAAATGGTGCTTGCCATTTTAAATATAATTCTAATTTCGTTTTAAAACAAAGTTTTTGATGTGAGATATCTATCGCCGCGGGTGAGAGTTAAAGCTGCTGTTGGCGTGACGTCCGTTAGTCTTCCGTCCGACCCAAGATACCTTGGCAAAACTTGACTGAAATAACTAAAAAAATGAGATCTTAACGAAAAATGAAGAAAATTACTGATGACAAATAACAGTTGTCAAATACAATGCGTTTTTTAAATATTTATAAGTTGTTGTTTTCGTTTGAAATTGTTAGTCACAAATTTGCAATACTTTAGCACTCGATGTCAGAAACTTAGCTCACAGGAAACTGATAAACTTTGCACGAAGTCTCGGAATCCCGGGCCTCTAATAGATTACCCTTAGTGCACAACAGATCTGATAGGTCGAGGTGCTTGAGAGGATGCATAGCCTTCACGACCCCCCCTACAATCTACTCACATTTAAAATATCAAAAGAAAAGTATGAAGAAACTGTAGCATATTTATAGTAAGTAATATTCTGCAGTAGCATTAAGTTTTTTTTTTAATAAACTATCCTTTCATGCATATTTTCTATACAAAATAGTTTCGATGTTTCACATTTGCCAAGCGTCCCGCGTTGCATTGGATTTTGTTTTGTATTTACTTTACTTTGGATGTTTGCGTTGTTCTGTTATTTATAAACCGATATCAATATTTCTTTAAATATTGCAACAAACATGAGTAGCTTTAGAAGAACGATTGTTTAGTTCCTGTCTTTAATAATAACAAGACTGAAAACTTCTTTTAGCGGCCTAGTATGTTACAGATGTATCCGATGAGGTAAATCACCTGAACTTCCATTTTCAAAAAGGATCATTCAAATAAGTGTTTAAAAAACAATACATAAGTTAGAGCAATATTTTTTCCATTGCTAAATGTCAATGTGTGACAGCGAACATTGCAGAAATTTAACGGATAACGTGCACGTGACGTTTCAGCTTAACGACTGTGGAGAGAGTGACGTACATGTGACGTCACAGCTAGAGATTCTATCTGTCAAATAGTAGACTCGGCTACGTGTAACATGAACCCTACTTTTAACACTTAAATATTAACGTTCAGTTTTTAAAACAAGTTTATGCTTTTGTATTAATTATTACTCTATAATATAATATTTATAATTTTAATTCACAAATATGAAAGGAATTATACAGACAGAGTCACGAAACATTAGACATGAAGATGTAAATTTGGCAACGTTGTAGCGGAATATACTTGCACCTATGCGAGGGGAGTTATCGTGTTCCACTTCCGTATATCCCACACCATAGCGGATAGGAATGGTTTCAGCAATATTGCCAACTCTTTTTCCGTTCAGTAATTTCCTCTGATTTTGTATTCATTAAAAACGGAAATGACAAATAAAACCACGTTGTATTTAAATAAAATTTATTAGTACAATGCAGATTATTCTAGCATTTATTTATTTGAGAGAAAAGTTAATGTAATGGTCTATTTTTATACATTGTAACTAGTAATCATGTCAGGCTTAGTTTCATTAACTAAGAGCAAATACTTCACAACCGGCAACATTGTTAGACTGGACAAATATCGTGGCTGCTTGGTGCTTATCGTCCATTGTTCTATGTCCCCACTCTGTAGTTTTGACGCAAGGCAATCATGGGTAAACAGATTTGCAAGGTTGTCGATGTCAACTTTCGCATCAAATAGATTATAATGTGTAATGATTCGCGACTCTATCTGTATTTTACCAATAAATATAATTAACATAAAAAATTTAAGTAATAATGTATAATAGAATAGAACTCATATATAAAATTTTATTCTTTTCTATCAAAACCACATTTATTAGAAAATGGTAAATCGTATAAAGTAAGTTTTATATGTATTAAAAATAATTTTTTTATCTAAACATCTAAACTTTCATTGATTGACAGTGGTGAACAAAAATTAGTAAATAATTTGTGTGAAGGTATTCAGTTTACAGCAAATGTGTGTAAATGAAACTTAATAAATGTATTAAGTCAGTGCAAGTAGTGTCATTTGAATCTAGTAGTAGTATCTAGTGTACGTTACGCAGCTCAAGAAGTGACGTCACTTGTACGTCACCCTTTCTACTGATGTCAAAAAGTGGCCACGTGCTACACGTCACCCGTTGCTAAATATCATCGCAGCGCCATCTTTTGTCAGTGACATCGCAGATATTTAATGCCAAGAAATGTGCACCGTTAAAATTCATGAAAATGATCGTAAATAAATGTGTTGAAATAATTCAGAAATGGTTAGATAATGCAACATTGTTTCTTGTTTTGTTAGCAACTTTTGTAGGTCACAAAAATATCTACATTAAAAATAATCTGTATTATTTCGAAAACCAGCTGCATAAAGTCGTATCTAGTTATAATTTTCCTAAACGCACCATTTAAACCTATCTATAGTTTTAAGAGTTTGTAAATAGAGCATTTTTGGAATCAAAAAGAATATGTGGTAGTCAAAAGCCAAATAGGGATTAAGAAAAAAATGTATTTTTGCAGGAATGTGTTAAAAATCATTTATTTTTTTAAAAAATTTATTGAAAGTGTTAAATTAAATGTTTTCGCATTCTGTTTGATAATTGGAATTATGTAGTTCAAACTGAAAAGGATGCCAGTACCTGGTCACAGATTAACTAACGCACAGATGCGGAACCTGGCGAAGGATCAAAGAATTTTCTTATTTATGTCATCATCATGCAGCCCCTTTCACGTTCATTGTTGGATATAGGCCTTCTCCAAACGTCTCTAGTTCTCTCTGTCCCTGGCTGTTGCAATCCAATTTGTCACTATCCTCTTCAGGTCATCCGTCCATCGAGTGGGAGGTCTGCCTCGGCTATGCTTGTCAGTTCTTGGTCTCCATATTCCTTTTTGTTGCCATCTCCTTTTAAATGCATACTCGAGGACAGTAATAAACAGCTTTGGCGACATGGTGCCACCTTGTCTAACTTCTCTTTCCATCCTTATCTTGTTGGTTGTAGAGTGTAGATTTACAGTTGTTGTGGCATTTTCATATATCTTTTTAACTATGTCGCAATATCGGTAGTCGACTCTACAATCTTGTAATGCTCTAAAAATGGCCGCTAATTCTACTGTATCAAAAGCCTTTTTAAAGTCAACAAATATCAATACTAGGGGGCAGTTATATTCAATGGTCTTTTCTATCAAGGTTTTTAAACAATGCAGGTGGTCGTTTGTACCGTACTTCGAGCGGAAATTAGCTTGCTCCCGCGGCTGATAGAAATCCAGCTTTGTCTCCAATCTACTTGTTATAATTCTTATGTACAGTTTATAAAGATGGTTATGGAAACTAATTGGTCTATATGTTACCAGATCCGTTATATCTACCTTCTGATTTATGTATGGAAATTTAAATGGGTTTAATTGCATTGTTGCCATTATCATTGCTCAAATTATTTAATAACGTTTCTGTGTGATCGAGGCTTACGTCCAAACATTCCGAACGGACACGAAAGCTTTTTAAATACACACGAGAATATTTAAATTGTTTTGAATGTTTATCTCTCTCGCCGTAAGACTTTATCCTTCAACTTTCGCATCTGTCCGGTACCTAATCTGTGACCTGGTGAAGGATAAAAAATCAAAGATAAAATATCATATACGCAGTAATTTACAAGAATCTTATTTTGATTGGTGATTGCTCACGAGAGCGAAGTTGAACGCACGAGCGAAGCGAGTGAGCAATCGACAACATCGCACGGGTTGCACATACTATTTTTTATTGCGAATGCGGAATAAAGGCGAGCATAAAACAGGGGTCCAGACCAAAAATATTAACTGAAATAAAAATATAATAGTGTCAACTTGACAGTTGCGCGTTCGGCTGTTAACCGAAATGTTGGGAGTTCGAATTTACATGCGACAAGGATAGTTTGCGTGTGCTAAGTATAATTTGCGTGCGACAAGTAACACTCAAATGACAGTACTTATCCCGCATGAGTAATAAAAATTATACTTAGCTCGCCTTTATTCCGCATTCGCAATAAAAAATAGTATGTGCAACCCGTGCGTTCAACTTCGCTCTCGTAAGCAATCGTCAACTTATCGCACTAGTTGCACAATATACTATTGCGTGCGCCAAGTAAACTTGTCCCTCTCAAGTGGGCAAACAGCTATTTTTCAACCGAAATAGCGTGCTCTAAGATACTACTTATCCCGCATGAGTAATAAAAAAAATTATACAGGTTGGTCTCAATTTCACCTTAAGCAGTACAAAAATTAGGACAAAATTATATGCCTTCATAAATATTTTTGGTAATTACTTTTTAGTTTGACATGATACATACATTTTTAAAGGACAAGAATAATTTTAAATAAGAAACATAGTTTTTTGTCGGCTGAACTTAAAAAGTTATTTTCTCTTTGAGTTTTTATTCCGATTGGAATTCTATAATCAATCTAACTGATACTGGTTCTATAAAATTTTAAAAAATAATATAGCTCTAGTATTACAAAATGGGTCTATTCATTTTGATAACGTTTTCCAAAAATGTAACAGCCAATAAAAATGACTTATATTTTACTAATGTTTTTAGACGTTATGATTATTAAATTAACAAATAGTTTTTTATGTATTGTTTAATGAATAAACATGTATAAGTAGATTTTTGTTTCAATTAAATTTAAATTTTCGAATTTTTATCCTTTTAAATATATTCAAAACTTCGTTCGCATCGACTCTTAATTATTTGAAAAATGTGTAAAAATGTTCATAAAATTTGTGAATCAGAATCAAAAAAACTTTTACAATACTGAAAATGAACGAAAAGTATAGTCAATTGTAGTTTACAGTAAGTAATTAGTATACAAGAACATTCAACTATAAATGAAAGTGTATATTTTTATGGATAAAGTGTACCTGCATAAAATGGTTACGAAGTAACTGAATTCAAAAAGCAACTATACATTAGCAAATAATGTTTTTAACATATCTGTCCCGTGTGGGGTTCTCTGGGTTCACCATCAGGCGCAGCCTCTTGCGAATGGAGGATGCTCCCTCACTTTATCTGGAGGGGGTAGCGGGGAAATAAAATACCCTTCGTGGAGCAAAACCCAGAAACAATAAACAGGAGTAAACCTGATTAAAAATCCGCAATCTCAAAGGTGTTGACCGTACCCAATACCCATGGATGAATGATACTGCGTTAGTGTATCGTGAACGGTTAACTTCGGATACCTGAGGCTCTCCGAAAGTACAAACTCCCTCTGTGGTATGTGTGCACTGCCGTTGTTAAAGTTATATCATCCCAAATCGTGGGAATAAAATGGAAGTTAATACCTCTAAAAACACGGAGTTGTTAACTCTCAAATAATATGACAAAAAAACACGAAGCGTGGAGAGACAACGTAACCAACTCCTCGGTTTCTACTCATCAAGAGAAAAGATGGAAATGACTTCTCCAATGTCACTCCATTTTTGATATCAAAGATTATGTAATGTTTGATCGGAGTAACGACAGTGACGAAGAAAGTTAAAGAAGGTTTATTGGTCGAAACTAGCTCGACAGAGGTTAGCAGAATTTGATGTCGAGGTAAAACCACATAATACATTGAATCATGAGGAGTCGTTTTCTGTAGAGATTTTTTCAACTGCACCATCGAAGAAATTGCTAAAGGCCTTAAAGATCAAGGAATAAAAGCGGTAAAGAGAATGCAGACGAAGAAAAGTGGAGAGATCTCAGATACGCCCAATCACATCCTTACATTTAATACGTCAAATTTACAGCAAACTGTTAAAGCTGCTTTTTATAATTTGAAAGTTCGTGACTATATCCCTGCACCAATAAGATGCTGTATATGCCAAATATTTTGGCCACATTTCAGCCCGTTCCCAAAATGAGCAGATATGCATTTGTGGTAGACTTCAACACCAAGAAAGACCTTGTTAAACAGGGAGACCTGTGTTAATTGCAATGGACCACACACAGCTAATTTTAAAGATTGCACCCAGCTCAAAATTGAAAAAGCCTTTTAGAAAATAAAGGTGCAAGAACGGGTATCGTACAATGAAGCTCGAAAAAAAGTTATCAGAACTCCAAAAGGGTTTACTTCCTATGCTCAAGCAACACAAACTGCACACAGTAATATGAATATTGTATATAAAATAGCTCCAATGATCATACGAATCGTTAAAGAATCATTGAACAATAGTGACCCCCAAGACAATCAACCCTTTCCCCTTCCCATCAGAGTTCTTCGAACTCTCACCCACCTCCACTTTCTGGACCAAAAAGGAAGCGAAATGAGTCAACAACCACAGCACGGGTGGATTTTAAAAACCCCACTCAAAATCATTTAATGGAACCATTAGAAAATATAATATATTGGAATTGAAATGGATGTAAACTACATTACGCAGAACTGAGACATATTGTCAACGAAAGAGCACCCTTCTGCATTTGTTTGAAGGAAACACATCTCAAACCGAACGAAAATTTTAAACTGAAAAGCTACACAAGCTTCAGCAAGATTCAACACCTATTCAAAGATCAAAAGGTGGAGTGTCATCTTCATAAAATAGAATGTCCCAAATTAACAAATACCTATTCAATCTGAATTGGAAGTTGTCGCCGCAAGAGTCATTTATCCTCTAGTGTTTACGATTTGCAATATATATCTCCCTGATGGTAATTGGTATAGCAGATCTCAGCAATTTTGCTGACGAACTATCATTTCCTTATGCGATTGTGGGTGATTATAGCGCTCATAATCTAGTGTGGGGGTCTCAAAGGCTCGATACTCGTGGCAGGACCATTGAGAACTTCGTTGATGAAATGAATCTTGTGATACTAAATAGGTACTGAAGAAGAAACCTATGTGAACCTAAGATCTAAATCATTGTCAATGTTGGAAGTTGGACTTAGCTGTTTGTTCCCTACACTTGCACCGTCTATCCAGTGGAAATGTCTAGGTGACCACCTCACAGATCATTTCCCAATCTCTATAGAATTCGTTAGTCGCTATAGTACTCAATCTTTACCAAGAAAGTGGAAATTGGATAAAGCGAACTGGCCTTTGTATAGAAAAAACTTGATGCAAATACAAATACAAACTGACTATATTGACAGTAGTAAACAGTTCATCAGTGATAAAATCATAGATGCTGCTGAAATAGTAATCCCCCGGACAAGCGGAAAAAAATATAGAAAAGCAACACCGTGGTGGAATGAGGAGGTTGTCACACTTATAAGTGAAAAACATATAGCACTCAATATCATAAAACGTTTTCCCATTCTAGAAAACACCATTGCGTTTAAAAGAGCTAGAGCTAGAGTAGACGCCCTCTTCGTGAAAGCAAAAGGAAAGGTTATACCTATTCTGAAATTAGGAAAAGATCCAAGAACACCCAACAGCTACCGACCAATATCACTTACCAGTTGTCTTGGTAAAATATTGGAAAAGATGGTTAGTTATCGCCTTAGATGGGTTCTATAATCAGAACAACTTTAAGCCGCACTAGCCGGATTCAGCTACCACCGATCGATAATAGATCAACTTGTTTTCTTAGAAAAAAAATCTAGAATAGTTATGAAGAGAGAAAGCACATGGTGGCAGTATTTTTTTACCTCAAAAGAGCTTACGATGGGAAACATGGAATCCTCATATCGAAGATCTGGCTCAAAGATGCAAGAAAACGCTGAATCTACTCAAAGCTCTTGCCAGTACTAGTTGAAGTTGTGACCAGGAAATTCTGTTGAGATTATATATATATATACTTGTATTGACGAAAATGGACTATGGATGCTTCGTATACGGATCTGCACGCTTATCAAGATGAAAATACTTGACTCTATACAATACTCGGCATTAAGAATCGCCTTAGATGCCTTCCGCACAAGTCCATACCTATCATTCTGTTGTGAGGCAGGCATTACCTTTTTGAAATACAGAAGGCATCCATTGCTGACAGCTTACAGTTCAGGAATATGGGCACAGAGTAACCATCCCAACCACCCAATGGAACCAAACCAAGACGAATATGTGAACAATGTGGACACATATTGACAGTACAACATATAACACAACGTCTGCATAATGTATTGATAAGACAACGAATAGAAATCCCAGCAGACATACAACAATGCCTAAAGGGAAACCGAGATGCCGAAGAAAGACTCATACAGTTTCAAGAAGTCAGTATACAATCAGATATAAAAACCCAATAAAAATTAGGACGCACCCAATCAAAGACTAATAACAACAAACTGGGTTAATGACCATGCAGTCGATGTCGCTTCCCCCCCACCCTCCAAAGGGGGGGAGGCGACCACCAAAAAAAAGCACGTCTGTCATTTCTATTGGAGACAGAAATCTATTTATTATTAATTTTAAATTGTAAAATTTAAAATCGTGACTTGCGTTAAAATCTCTGTATTAAAAATTTAATCTCAGAGATGGCACGGCACAATCTTTTAGAAAAATATCTGTAATAAAAGAACTTTTTAAAAAAAGTGTAATGGAACGACAAACGCAGTCCACATCGGCAGCGGCGAACGGAACGTCAAGTTTTATGAATCGGCCTTAAAGGCTAATTCCACAGGTTATACCTATGTCATAAGCTCGGCCCTAGGTGTTTAAAAATACAAAATTTTGGAAGCTATTTTATTTAAATTTAATAGTCTCTCTGTCTGTCTACTTGGACGATGACGATGACTGTCTTTTTAGTAGAGTTAGGCGATACAGTGGTTTTGTAGTAACCGGTGAAACGGTGAAAGAGATTTATAAATCACTGTGATTTTAAACAGTGGTGACTGGAAATTTCTAGATATTATTAATTTTGGAAGGTGATTAAAAAACGATGAAAGTGATTCGTATTTTACTTTGGAATATCAATAGTTTTATTCAATGCAGGCATGATAACTTTTTTATTTTTACAGTGATTCTTATCATAATAATGTGATATTATTTTATTAAAGAGTTTTATTTTAATTTATTTTATTAGCTAAATAAGTTACGAAACTAGCAATAGTGTATATTTTATAAATAAAAAAATATAAAGAGGAAACAAATAAAAATCTATTTTAAAAGAAAAAACAAAAATACAAAGTAACAAAAAAATATGATCGATATATCGCCCCACTCTACTTTTTAGTCTTAAGATTTCGTTCTGACAGGTGACAACTGTGGATTTGACAGTATATTATATTGACACTATTTACAGTATATTTGACGACTTTTTGTGACATGACGAGAAACAAATAGTGCAAAGCAATTTTTATTGCTAATTAATGCAGAAGCAGAGTCACAGATAGTATATTTTACATCTATAGGTTAGTTTTTAAGTTACAGTTTTCGCAGCATAATAAATTTATGTGAGTAATGTTATCTGATCATTAAGAACAATATTGGAAGCTTATTTTTAGTCTAAGCCATTAGATATTTAAACTTTATTTTATTTGCACTAGAACCTCCTTAGTCTCTACAAACTTCATGAATTTCATTCTGTTTGTTACAACAAATTGAGGCAATTGATTTTCCATTATGTTGAGATCAGTATCAAAACAATTATATGAAAAAACCACAATACTAGGATATACTATATTTTTTAAATCTTTATAGGCAACCAATTTTATTATGAATATTTCTATTTGGAGGCAAACCTCAAAGAAAATTTTTGTTAACACCAATGTAGATGTCAATACTTAAACTAGAGTGATTTTCCAGTATCAACAAACTCGTTAAGAAGATATTTGTATAATCTTAGCTTTTAAAAAAGGGTGGCTCATTTTTTAAGGTATCTGTTTATTGTATGTTGTTACAATTTCTGTTTATTTAGTTTGCAGAAACCTAGACTAGTTCATTATTGGTATTTATTTTACATCTACATTTGTTTATTTGTATTTTTAATGTAACTAAAGAAATTAGTCTTAAAAGTTATCTGTTAAAAACATTTTTTAATGAGTTAGTGTATTTGTGTGTTATTTATTTATGTTTTCCTTAACATCTGGAAAATAATACTTCTTGAAGCTAAACAAAGGTGAGTAAAAAAAAATAGTAAATAATAACTTCCAATAAGTTTGATAAACATTTTTTAATGACAATTTTGTATAAAAAATGAGCCATTTCATAATAAAAGCTGATAGTAGATAATGGAGACTTACTTAAATTAACAGATGTACCTATATACATTAAGGAGTATGGTTTTAATTTCAGAGTAAGATAAAAATGTCCCAAGAAGAAGTGAGACATCAAGTCTTGGAGCTTATGACCAAAAAAGAAAAAATTGAAACTGAAATAAGACATTTGACAGACATCCTGGCCCAAAATGCTATCGGTATGACAGACCCATTAGTTGACTCTGAAGGTTTCCCTATCAATTCTATAGACATTTATCAAGTCAGACACGCCAGACATAGAATAATATGCCTACAAAATGATCACAAGAATATCATGAAACAAATTGAAAATGGTTTACAAAGTTATTATATTGCAACATCCACAATACCTCAAACCAATCTATCCACCTCTATGGAAACCAATCAAATTGAAGCAGTCATACACCAAACTCCATTTGCTAAAATTACAGTAGTTAGCGATAATTCTCCTGCTTATTACGCTGGAGTCAATGTCAATGATGAGGTCGTCGAATTTGGATCGGTAAATGTGACAAATTTCAAAAATATCACTAACATTGCTGCCATTGTACAGCATTCCGAAGGAAATCAACTAAATGTCAAAGTAAAGAGAGGAGGAAGATTGTTAATGTTGAAATTGACACCTAAAAAGTGGATCGGAAAAGGTTTATTAGGTTGTAATATTGTTTCATTGTAAATATTGTTTTGTCAATAAATTATGAATATAGTTTAAAAAAAAATAAGACTTTTATTATCTTACACTTAATTTTCCATGTTAAATTGCATATATATTAAAAACATATTTGCATTAAAATTCTTTTGTTGAAAACAATCCCGAGTGCAGTACAAAAGCTGCAGCTATAATAATAGTAGTTTTAGAATTTATCTCAAATATTATTTAGTTTTTAGATAAAGTAGGATCTTGGCTTTAATAAAAAAAATTACGTCTAAATATTTATTTTTTTTATTGGTTTTTCTTGTTATTTATTACAAAAAATTATAAATTAAATGATTATTTATGTATTTTATTTACAGTATTCTTTGAGCAGGAAATAACAGATGTCAGAATATAGTTGAATGTTGAAGAAATTCCAGAAAAAGCTGTAATGGCTGAATTAAAGTAAGTAAAGTTGTACTTTTTATCATAAATGAATTTAAAGCATTACTATTACTTTGTATTTAATTCTTTGGCAATAGGGGTGGAGAAAGATGACCTTGACGCCACCTGCCGATAAAAATGTAAAGCAAAGTGATGGCTAGTGGTATACAAAACAATAAAAAATTATTTTTTTAATCTAATTGAAATAATTTTTCGTAATGTCTTCTTCAAAAGTATCGTGCTGAATCTGTGGCTGTTCCAATATGCCATATAAAAACAAAAACCAAAATACAAGTGTAAAATTTTATCGTTTACCTGCAAGTAGTTTGAATTCAGAATGGATAACCCTTAAACGTCATCAATGGATGAATGCAGTGAAAAACTATGTGTAAGTAAATTATTTTAATTTAAAAAGCTAGGTAGTTTAAAATAGAATATTTAACTATGTAATAATTATTTTATGAAATAAATAAAATAGTAGTAAGGAAAAGAAAAATTTAAAAAATTTGTGTTTCAGGAAATATTCAAAGGATCGGGAACCAACTAAAAATACTCGCATTTGTAGTGCTCATTTTGTTAATAATTAAAAGTCGGAACATCCTCGGCATCCTTCATACACACCAACAATTTTTCCTGGTAAACTAAATACCAAAAAATCTACTCAATCATTTGAACATTTCGAATGATTATGACAATGGAATGTACAAAGTGAAATGAATATGATTAATAATAATAATTATGTAGATATTGAAACACAGAGCGTAGAAGATCATTCTGCTTTTGATGCTACTCCACAAAAAACAACTTGTAGTATTACATGTGAAACTGATGAAATTGTCGATGAAAGTGATTTTAGATTTTTTTGTACTATAAATTCCCGATATGGTGTAACTACTGCAGAAGTTTAAGTAAACATTCCAATTAAAAGGACAGCTGAAAAAATGTGTGAGGTTAATTTGCCGTCTTTACGAAAGAACGTTGAAGATGCTGGGCGTGATCCAATTACTTCAGATCCAACTAAATCTGATTGTCAAGGTTTCCATGGAATTACTTCTATTTATGATGACCAATCCTTAAGCAGTTTAACAGGTGTTAATTTTTCAATGTTTGCATTTCTATTGAATATGCTTCCTGACAAAATCTACCAAAATAGATAAAAATTACTTATCACTCTGACAAAATTGAAGACTGGTCTGACATTTACAGCATTAGGAGTACTATTCTGCATCCACAAAAAATATTTATCATAACTTACAACAACTGAATATTTTATTGAAAATTCCACACCTGCAATTTTGAACCAATCAAAATACGTTATTTTGACAGATCACCACGGCAACGAAGGTATTTTAGTGGAATTTTTTTTCTCGTGGGATACCCAACAGCGAATTATACTGGAAATTTTTTGACGTTTACAATAACAGACCATTTTTGACAGACTGGTTTTTATTTGTTCACATATTTAGTTTTGATACATTTTAATTAGAAAGCTAAGATGTCTTCAAGAATAAGCGCCAATACTTTAACATGTATATCCGCTCTATTGAAATTATACGATTTTTCTGCGCAAAAGTTTGTAAACTGCCTCCGTACGCTTGACTTCGATTTCCCGGTATTCGCGGGTGTCAACTACTCAATCTCCTGGCGAATATTCTGCTTTCTTGACCGATGCGACTCGGGAAATTTTCAAAATATTCATGAGCTCGAAAAAATTTCCGGAAATAATTTGCCTCTAGTGGTATTACTAGTGAACAGTACTAGTTTGGCCTTCGAGAGCTACTATAGATGCAACTCCAGAAGCTTTCAAAAACATTACCCTGCAACATGCGTGATTATCAATTGCACGGAAGTGTATGCAGAACAACCGCTGGAAGTAAGACATAGAGTTTTAATGTTCTCGGACTATAAACATCAAACAGGGAAATTCTTGGTTGAGTGTGCTCCAAATTGACTCTTCGTATCTAAGTGCGTGGTCGTTCTAGTGATTCGTTACATTATGAACGATTGTGGGATAACCCCCGCGACGGCAGCAGGCGAAATTCTCCGATTTGGATTCCGAAAGTACCTTATTTGGTGCTGAGTTCATTATTTTCGTGCTCGTTTTTTAGAGGTAGGGTCGATAAAACTGTTTTCTCAATCGGTAGAATTATGCTATGAATTAGGTGCTCAACATTTTTATTCGCGAACGGGGGTGGTATGGCGACCTTGAAATTAATTAAAGCATTAAAATCAAACGATACATTTTCTGAGAGCACCTAATTCATAGCTTATTTCTACGGATTTAGAAAACGGTTTTATCGCTGAGAAGATTTTTCTTATTGTAAGGGATGGTTCCCTCGACTTAGGGGTTGAGCACGAAAATCCTTCTTCTACTTGGTTGAGATCATATGATCTGTTAATTCCGGGCTTGCCGTTGTATTAATTCTTGAGATGTGGACTGCCAGCTGTCTCTCCATCTCTTCGGTGGTCTACCGGGCGGTCGGCTTCCTACTGGTATTCCCTCGAGAGCTATGCGGGGTAATCTATCTTCGTCCATCCTCTTGACGTGGTTATACCATTGCCTTCTTCTCTGCCTTCCCCATCTTACGATATCCTGTACGCCGCATTGTTCTCTTATATCGGTGTTTCTTACGTGGTCTCTTCTGGTTTTGCCAGCTATTGTTCTTAGCACCCTCATCTCGCCTACGCGCAGCATGCTCTTTGTTTAGTTCGTGTCTTCTCTTGTTTCTATCGCGTACGTCATTATGGGTCTTACGCATGTTTTGTATATTTTAATCTTACTGTCCTTCCGCATGTACCCGTTGGCCCAGACAATCTCTCTTAGGCAGCCTGATGTTGCTGATGCTTTATTGACTTTGTCCCTTAGATCTTTTGTTGGGTCGTGGCCGCTAGACATATTCATCCCGAGGTACTTAAATTGCATTACCTGTTCTATGGGCTTATCTTCAATTACGAGCTTGCATCTGAGTGGTTCCCTGGTGATAGTCATGCTTTTTGTTTTCTCGACCGATTAAGCTGTCGGCACACTTGGTGGAACTTGAATAGCTGTCTTTGTAGGTCGTTCTCGTTTTCTGCGAAAATTGCTGCGTCGTCGGCATAGCATACCATGCTGATACGTTTGTTACTCATTCTGTATCCCATATTTAAGTTCGCTACTTCTTCTATAATTTTGTCCATAAGAAGATTAAATAAGAGTGGGCTGAGGCTGTCTCCCTGTCTGATTCCTCCTGGTGTTAGAATGCTTTTCGTGATATGTTGCCCTGATTTAACTTGAAAATTCAATCATGTATTATTAAAAAGCACCTAAATAAGGTACTTTTGGGATCCAAATTGGAGAATTTCGCTTGCTGCCGCTACGGGGGTTGTGGGATAGTAGATTTAATAGAACCTGATGACGTTCTTACTGATACAGGCTTTCCTCAAATTAAGACGGAAGTTAAAAAAAATGCTGTCTTCATCATGCCTCCTTTTGCACATGATGAACAATTTACAGCTGAAGAAATTGATGAAACTTATAAATATTGCTTCGGTCAGAATTCATATTGAAAGAGTGAACCAAAGAATCAAAGATTTCAACATTTTTTCAAAAGTACCAATAACTTTACTTCCTCACGTTGATGAAATTGTTTTTGAAATATGCAGTTTAATAAATATTTCCAACCCTATAATAAAACAATGATTCAAAAATAATACGAAAACAAATTTTATTTTAAAAGTTTTATATGATTTATGTAATTATTTTTTATCACATTTTTGTTCATGCTTTTTATGTAACAATTAAATTACAATAAATATGATAATTTTTAACATTTACAAAATTTTTTTTATAAAACTAATGTTCCCATATTTGGAGTGCAGCACCTAAACATATCCTGAAGCTACTGGATTCTGTCCAAAAAAGGGCAATTCGTCTCGTCGGTGATGCCTCGCTTACAAACTCGCTCACTTGTCTGGAACACCGTAGAAAAGTTGGCGATTTGTCTCTATTTTATAGATATTTTCATGGGCGATGCTCTTCTGAAATATCAACAATCGTTCCTCCTTTGGCAGTCTCTTCGTGATTAACCCGTCAAGTTCAGTCTTCACACCCCTTCGTGGTCACTTTGGAGACCTGCAGAATATCACTTTCCAAAGACTCATTCATCCAACGAATTGCGAGGCTTTGGAACTCATTGCCTAGGGAGGTGTTCCCCGAGGCATACAACCTCCAGAAATTTAAGAACACCAACTCCTACCTTCTTTCCCTTGGTTCCCACGATGTTCTCTGAACATTACAGGATATCCCTTTTCGTGGGAACCAGAACATAAAAAAAAAAAAAAAAGTTAAATTGTTAAGTAAAAACTTAAATTAACATCATTAATTAAATAATAATCTTAAATATTGCAGATAGATAATGCATCTAAATTTTTTGAGAATACATAGAAAATAATCTTTGGAGATTATGAAAATAAAATTTTTGCAGTGCAGTTTTGACTTTCTTTAGAAATGCCTCTTCTCGTCCAACAGTTAATAAAACACTACCCTTTGGTGAGATGATGAATAAATCACAAAAAGCAATGTTTGTCACATACATTTGAAGCTGGATTTGAGTGTAAATCGAGTGAATTGTACTTAAGTGCAATCCATTTTCATCGAACTTTAAATATTGAATGTTGACTTGCAATGATTATTCGTCAAAAATGGGTTAATTATGGCATGGGCATTTCACCTCAATCAGTCTTTTTTCCCAAATATATGGCCCTTACTCTAGAATACTATCTGGACTACAAGATATCCATGGCTGAGGAATATTAACAATAAGACCAACTCTGACCACTTCCCAATTTGGTTGTAGTAATTTTTTGTATTCTTTGAGAGGGACTTCTTCAGTTTTCTTTCCATAACTAATGGCAGAGGTTTCAACCTTACTAGGATTCACAAACTCATCAATAACTTTTTCAATGTCAAAATGATTTCCTTTGGCTTTGTGCCCATTGCTATCAGTACTATGCAACTTTCTTTCCTCAAACCACTCCGATTTTTGAGACTCATCAATTGTTCCAACACTTATTAATAATGCCTTATCTACATCACAGCAGACGTTACTTTGATAAAAATCATACCATTTTTTAAGCGTTTCACACTTAACACCGTGCAAATTATTAACTACCGTGACTTTTTTGCTTTTTCTAATAAATTATGCTTTTCTGCCATTCATTTAATTTCAACCAAGGTTTCAGCAGCAATAATCTCAACCTGATTTCTTTCTTCAAATTGAAGAATTTGAAATAAAGATGAGGAAGGTAGTTGTTGAAGGAAGGTAGTTCAGTTGTAACGTTAAAAGGAGTCAATTTTTCAGCTTCATTACATAAAGGAGGAGGTGGAAATAAAGTTGACATTCGAGCCCCTTTGTCATAACCCAATAGCTGACGATGCGAGGGTTTACCCCATCCTTGCAATTGAGTGTATTGCGGCACATATATGTTTGCATTGCTGTGCCACACCAGCTTTACAGTTGCAATTAGCACTGATACCTATTTCGATTATTATCGAGCTGAAATTAGACAATATAATTAATACTAAAAATCTGTCAAGTTTTTGTATTCTATTAAAAATTTAAAAAAAAATTAATTCTAGACTTCGAAATTTTTTACCAGGTTTATATTTAATTATAAATTTCGTCAATTTATGAACATTAAAAATAATTTTAACAAAGCTTAGACGTAACCAGATTTAACATATTTTTAATATTGTATGAAATAATTGTAAAAATAATTAGTAACTGACATCAATTTTTATACTGTTAACATCGGAAACTTTAATTTGAGCGACAACTGAGCAGGTTATGGTTGAATGCACAGATCATATTATAATACTAAAATCACAGAATACACCAGCCTTAAACTGTGCTAAAACTAAAATAAATACTTAAAAATGCGAACTACGGACCTGCAAACAATAATGTTATTCAAGGTCGAGGTGCCAAGAAAATCGAATTTCGACCTAAATGACGGTGCTGCCATCTACATGTAGCCTTCTTTCGCCTCAAACGAAAGCTCCATAAGGTTGTCCTACTAGGTACAATGGTAACACCATTGTATACTTATACCATTGCTTTATACAATGGTAACACTATTAAAAACTCCGCGTAATCTCAATCGGTAATTGAAGAGAAATCTGTTTTGTCAACCGTACTAATAACTAGTTCACCCAGCTGCCAGTCGCCACTGTTGTCTCTCTCTAAAAGTTGTGCCAACTTCACCTGCGGGTTTGACAACTCTCTGTATTTTTAGTTTCTCTATGGTGTACTACAAAATCTGACAGTATCGGCCATTATTTGTAGCGTTGTTGCTGAAGCTGTTGCAACGAGATTTTGGAGTTTTATTGGTGATTTTCAGCATATTATTTGTAAAATTCAGTGAAATTTAGTGGAAAAAATGGTTCGTCATTGCCAAGTGTGTAAAAATGCAGACTATTTAAGCCCCAGTCTTTCTTTTCACAAGTAAGTTGGAATGTCTTTTTGTTTACTATATTTTCATCCAGTGGTGTAGCAATGATGATTTCAATATCAAAATAAACAGGTATGGTAATTATTCCGTTAGTTGGCGATCTCGAATTTTTTCAAAATTTCTGGTTGTACCCACGTATTTTGAGGCGTAAAACACGAATCTGAAAACCCAACGATGCGGAAATCAATACTTTTCGAAATATTCTTAAAAAAAGTCATTATTTCCCTGTTATTCAGCAACACTTATTCAGTGGTATTATCCTTCTTTAGTTGTTATTTGAAGAACTATATACCTTCCTGATTCATTTTATAGTAGTATTTCATAGGAAACGGCAGTCTATTGCTTAATTTATCCATTTATTTCACAATTATTATGGAAGCTAACAATAACAACCATGATAGCTGTCAGATGTGGGTCCTGTCTAGGGGGCTAGTAGAAGTAGGAAGGCTAGGTGTCATGAATGCTGTTATTGTAAGCTTTGATGATAATTGTGAAATCAATAGGAAAATTAATTGACTGCCGTTTCTTATAAATACTATAACATGAATCAAGAGGTATATAGTTCACCTAACACCAAACAACAATGAAAGAAGGATGATACCACTGAATAAGTGTTGCTGGACAACAGTGAAAAAATGACTTTTTTGTAAATATTTTGAAATGTATTGGTTTCCAATTCGCCCCAAAATATGTAAGTACAGAGAAACATTTTGAAAAAATTCGAGATTGCCACCCAATGGAAAAATTACCACAGGTAATATGTATAAAAAATACCAACACCAACTTTTAAACTTTGGTTTCTCGACTTTTCATAAGAAATTGATAAATTTTAGTTATTATGCTGTGTGTGTTCAGTGTATTTGTGTTACTTCAGGTTTCCAACTGACAGTGAGAGGAGAAAAATTTGGGTATCTCTTCTAGGCTGGGAAAAAGATGATTGTGGGATTAAACATCTTTATGTATGTTCCAATCATTTTAATTCAAGTGATATTGTCACTAATAGGAATGGTTTGAAATACTTGAAGGCAGGTGCAAATCCACTACCAAGCCATTCAGCATTTCAGTTCATATCTGACAGGTAATTTTTTGTGTTTCTTGCTGAAAGTTCCTTGACAAATATCAGAAAAATTAAAATAAAAAAATTTGTTTTTTAAATCATAGCTAAACAAAATTCGTCAAAGATCTTTGGACATTATAAATTTTATCATTCACTTATTCCAAGTTTCAATTCTATTTATAATTTTCACTTATTTTACAGTTCAGACTCATCAGCTCACTCATCAGTTTACAATAGTCCTCCAAAAAAACTATCAGGGTGAGTTTTTGTTAGTTCATTTATGGTATCAATCAATATTCAGAGATATTGGATTTTCTTAGAAATACTGAAGTGACATCTGTCATTGAAGAAATAGAATATCCTATCGAGCCAGGGATTTCTTCCTCATCTTCAAGCACTGCCTCTGCTTCGGAAACAAAGGATGAAATACTCAAATTGAGCTTGATTGAGCAAAATACTCAGAATCTCAGAAACAAAAGGTATTCACAGGATTTTAATATTTAGAGAATCAGTTGTGATAAATTCCAAAGATACATTAACTTATTATTCCACTAAATAATATAATAATAAATGTTCATTTCATGTACTGCAGAAAGATATGTTATATTGGAGACATGTCAAGTAGTGACTTGTCTACACCAGAAAAGAGAAGAAAAAATCTGGAAATAATAAAAAAGACTGTTGGTAATCAAAGAAGATAAATTCATAATTTGCAGACTATTGTTCGAAGATTAAGGCTTCGAATAACATGATTAAAGAGTTTATTGACATAATCAAAATTTCAAGTAAACTTAAACATCATTCAATTTTACACCAAAAAGGTACTCTTGGTAAAACTCGATACTGTGTACCGTTTTTGGAATATTTTGATTTAAAAATTATGAAGTAATAACCGATTCTGGTATAAAGTAATGATAAAGTTAATAATAATTATTATTATTAATAAGTATGCATTATGTGAATTAAAATTTTTTTGTCGTGTAAATGATACATCATCGATAAAACGGATACATGTTAAAAAATTGGGATTGAGGGCTTTCCTTTTCTTGTAACTTTTCACAAAAATCCATTCTAATCAATATATCTTGATTTTCTCTAAGTTTGCCATGGAAAACTGTCATTTATTGATAGTTATGATGATAAGTCAATAATAATTAGATTCAATGTCACTGTGGCAACTAGGTCGTCAGCGTACACATAGTATTTGGCGTTATCTGTTATAGGTGTATATATTAAATAGAGTGGGTGCCAGAACACTTGTGGGAGACCGTTTCTTTGGATTCTCCAGCGGCTTTTTTTATTTTGAAGTTTCACATAGAACCTTCTGTTTTGGAGTATTGATTGAACTGCTTTCGTTAGTTTGTAGTCTTTTGTGGTTTTGTAGACTTTGATAAGCAGGGTTTTATGATTTATTGTATCATAGGCGACTGTGAGATCGATGAACACAGCTCCTGTTATTTTGTTATTTTGGAAACCCTCCTCTATGTGTTCTGTGAGATTTAGTACCTGACCAGTGCATGATTTTCCAGGTCTAAAGCCTACCTGTAGAGGTATTAACAGAGGATCTATGTGTTTCTGAATTCTCTGGAGGATTAGCTGTTCATGGAGATTAAAGAGGTGGCATAGCAGTGATATTGGGCGGTAGTTATTTGGTAGGTTGGGATTCTTCCCAGGTTTGGGTTTAGCAATTACCTTTGCACTTTGCCACATTTTGGGTATTGTGTATGATTTTAAACAGTTGTTAAGAAGAAACCAGTAACCAGGTTTTAGTTTTTCTTCCAAAATGTTTGACCTGTTCCATAAACATACCATCTAACCCTGGGGACTTTCCGTTTTTCATGGTGTTTATTGCTTGGTTAAGTTCTTTTATAGTAAAACCCTCACCCAGCAGGTTAGTTTCGTTGCCAGCGTCTCTGATTAGGTTCTCTTTACTTGTTTTTTGTTGTATTTTACCATTAGTAGTAGCTGTTGAGCTACTTGGTTTGGTGTAACATTGGTTGTTTTTTTGGGTGCTAGGGGGTCGCCGCTTAGTTTCTTGATTAAGCTCCAGACATCTTGCTACTATGTGTCATGTCGATGGTATCGTCGTTAAAGGGATCTTCTTCATATATCTTGTTATATCGTTCCATTATGCTTTTGTGTCGTTTGATACTCCGGGTATGTATTACTGTCTATAACCTCTTGGGATGTGTTCTTTAGATATGCGCTTGACCAAGTCCACAAAAACTTCGTAGTTGTTAGGAGTAGATTCGATTGTATGAATTTCATTGTCGTGGGTTTTTGTGAAAACATTATAATTTGTCTTTCTAAAGTTAAAACGTCTTCTAAATGGAATTCTTGGTGTTTTTATAGCGTTATAAATGTTTATACCAATGGGGCAATGTTGAGTCTTTGGTATGGGGTTGTAGACAACCTTTGTACACTGTTGCTTAATATTGCCAGAAGCAAAACAAAGGTCCGGGTTGTAGCCTCGTTTCCATATCTTGCTATTAAAGGAGCAGGGTAGTTTGGGGTCATGGATCAGTGATAGACCGTTTGACTCAGCCCATTATTCCACAAGATCTCCATTTGAATCGTTGTGATCATATCCCCACATAATATGATGACTGTTAAAATCGCCAATAACGAATTTTGTGTTTTGTGCCTGGAAGTTGTTTGTGTGGGAAAATCTGTAGACTTTTCTTGGTGGTTTGTATATGGAAGTTACTGTAAGTTTTCCAATTTCTACTGTGAGATTTTTAATATCGCCTTGGTTATTTTTTGCTACCGATGAAATAGCAAGGGAGGGATTAGTGAAAATTTCACTTCCATATTTATTGTGGGGGTTTCAATGCTTAGGTTCATTCCAGTAACGGCCGGTGTACTCGAATTTTTATCTCTGTGTGTTTCCTGAATACACAGTATGTCGCAATTTGTAGTTTGACATAACTGGGAGAGTATGTCCTGCTTGTTTTTCGTGATTCCCTCAATATTAATGCTAATAATAGTCAAAGTTGGCTCTAAGGAGAGCCTTTTGTGGTTTTGCATTGTTTTGCCGTGGTAATGACAGTGGTGATGTTTCGGTGGTGGAATGATTAGCCGTCTCTTGTGAAGACGTTTCCAGGAAGCGCCACAATGCGTCTACAGATTTGTTTGGTACTTTAGAATTAAAGACATTGCTGCGTGGAGGCTCCTTCCTTGCTCCCCGTTACCTTAAAAAATACTACTTGGTACGAACCGTGTAACTAGCGCCCTATATGAGAGTCAGATATAAAAACAAATTCATGGGATGTATCAGCTTCTAAAACATATTTGTATAAAATTTCATTACGTTTCCAGTAGTTTCGGCAAAATCGTAATAAATATGTATCATTGCGTTAAACAGAGTTTTATGAATGGGATGTTGCGTCTCCTCCGGATAATAGGTCTATGGTACTTTTACACGTATGCAAATGGGGATTAGGTAATGTTTGTCCCTACTGTACCACTAGCGCTGCTAGTGAGGAATTTTTCGTACTTGAGGAAAAAGGCTCATTTCAACTAATGTTACACTAATTACATCACTATGTTTTACATTTATAACACTAGGGTGCTCCACTTTCAGCAGTAGTGCTGCCACTACAGTTCTTTTTCAATCCCTATATTAAATTACCAAATATTAAAATTACCTAATATTTTTTTGTATCATTTTCAGAAATGCAACAGCAAAGAAAATCAAAAGAAAATCGAATAATTCCTCCAATACGAAAACTTACTGTCGACTATGTCTGAAACACGCCCCTAAAAATCAGTTGGTTTGTCTTGGCGATAACCACAATTTAAATTATCCTTCGAGATCAGATCAATTTAAGAGAAATAAAATTTTGCAGACGGAAATGTATATTCGTATGATAAACACGTTGATGCCAGACTTTGTAAGTAAAAACGAGAATTTAAAATATAAATTGTCCAGAAAACATAACCTCCTTGAATCGAGTCACATATTTTTAAATTGCTCCAACGTTCAGTTTGTCAGATATTTGCTATTAATAATGGGTTTTTTTGCGATTCATGTACGTGAACATATAGGACTTTATTCACATTTATTATTGTAAACGCTGAACGGATCTTTAGATTTAAAATACTAGTGTGGGAATAATTTAAGAAAAAATGGTTATTTATGAGACACGACCAAATGTGACGATATGGCAACATTGTACGCTGCGGCGAACTGATGGGCGCGCGTATACAGTGTGTCCCAGATTCGCTTCTATACAGGGATCTCGGCTCCTATTATACCTACATACATAGAAGAAGAAGAAGAAATATTTATTAAGTAGGTTTTCCTAATATACAAAAAAAACTCTAATATATGTATACATAAATAACAATATAATCATCCTATATGAATGATCTGTTAAATAGGTTATTAATCTGTAGTAATAAGAATAACATTATTACAATGAAATATAAAAACAGTTATAATTCATACAGTGTAAAAAAGAAAAGTATATAACAATTTAATTATTAATCCTTTAAGATTTAACAGTAAACTGGATAATAAGAGTAACATTGCAGATAAAAAATAGTTCTAATTTAGTTCCCTTATATGTATCAACAATTTGTGTCTGAAGTTTTCACAAGATCCACTAGATTTAACATTATGTGGTAAGTTATTGTACTCTACCATACCTTTATAAAACAATGAATTTCTCGTATTTGATAATTTTACTCTCGTCACATTAATGTTGTTCAAATTACGGGTGAAATGACACATACATATAGTCACGCCTTTTTCCCGTAGGGGTAGGCAGAGACCACTTCCTTCCACTTGCTACGGTTCTTAAACACATCTTTTGCTTCCTCTACTTTCATCAGTGCTCTCATACATGCTTGTCGGTTGTTGGTACTCTTGACCTGGCCTTTCTTCAAAACATTGTTGATCTGATCGAGGTATGTTCACTGAGGTTGACCTGTACCGACTTGTCCATTCACACTTGCCTTATAAATTTGTTTCGTTAATCTTCCTTCATCCATCCTTTCTACGTGTCCTAACCATCTCCGGCTATACTTTTCAGACTACTCATCTCCGCAGCATTTTCATCCTTCTTCTGCCAAACCCAACATTTACTACCATACATAAGTGTAGGAACCGACACACCTCTATGCACAGAAAGACGTGCCTTTTTTGACACTTTCTGGCTGTTCATAAAGCTTTTTAGTGCCCCATTCATCTGTTTTCCTTCCAACACCCTTCACTTAATGTCACTGTCATTTGAATGAAAATAAAAAACATGGTACTCTTCCGAATTGAAAGAGCTTCATAATATGCTATGTGAGATGTCAAAAATTGTAAAGAGTACGTCTAACAATATAGTACATACAAGGTACAAGATCTTGAAGCACTATTAAAATGAAAAAGTGAAATAAAATAAACATAATTATAACAATGACATATTACAAAGAGCACCAAATCTCATGAGAGAGAGCTGGAAAATAATTAATGAGTCAAAAAATAAGCCAATAAATAACACAGTGAATCAACTTATTATAAACAACAGAATAATATCAAACCAGAATGAAATTTGTAATGCTATAAGTGACTCATATTATGCTTCATCTAAACTGTCAAATTTCTCGAAAGAGACCTCTTATTCGGCTCATTACTAAGGCTCATTAACATTGTGTTTGTTACCCCAATATTCCACTCCAAACACAAGTATACTTTCTCCGTTTTCATTTACTCTGCCGTCACAATACATTTCCAGAACAATGTCATATCCATCAAGCTTTACTCCTACCCAACTATTAAAATCACCCAACATTACAATTCTTTCATTCTGGTTACACATATTCAGAATATCTGTCACACTATCCCAAAACTCCCGCCTCTCTTTTTGGGCTTTTAAAGATTGGTTCCACTGCGCATCTTGTGGGGCATAAACCATTAGCAAAAAGATACGAGTAAGCCTCACCCAGAGGAGTCTTGGGCGAAGTCAGTCACACATTCATTCATTCTAGCAAAGAGTATCACACCAACGCCCTGAGAACCTCTGCTGACCAGTAGGCTGTATAAGGTCCATGTGTTGTGGTTTCACATCCTTTTCGCTTGGTTTCATTCACACAAAGAACATCAATCCGTCTTTCTTCTATCATCGTGCAAATTTCATCAATTTTATCATTCAATCCTCCCCTCACATTCAAAGTAGCAAAGTGGCTATCCTTAGTCTACGTCTCGCCCTCACAGGAAGCAAGGCGTGACAGGTGGCGACCCCTAACGAGGAAAGTTTCAGGGGAACCTTAGTGCATTCGATAATCGGCTTCAGACTCACAATCGGTTAATTGGTTTTGGAAATATCGGCGAAAAACCGAAAAAGGATTTCGTTTTTCGCCAGTAAATTCGAAACGGTTAATTTGACAGCTCTCAAAATGTGACATTATTGAGACACTTTTCAAGATGAATACAATAGCGTGTATGACATTTCTCAATCGTCTTTTGTTATTCTGCAATCTACCTCAACTTTAATTTTTCTTGTAACCGCTATATTAGATTTTTCGATTTTTGGAAAGAGTGTAACATTTCCAGTCTAGCGAGTTTCACAAGTACATAAAATACTGGAGTATTATCAAAATATTACACTTTTAGGTGTTCAACTTCCTTGTCGATGTTTTTTTTGGCTTGTGTAACCCGTGTTTGGGTTAAGATCGTTTTCTCGGATAATAATGTCTATTCCGATTTCGCCATTTTTTGGGTATACCTTTTAAAATTTCTATGAGCGTTTTTATCGCGTTGAGCAACATTTGCTCAACACATGACCGAAATAGCTTTCAGTTTTTTATCACGCACTTTTTTTTTAATAAACTGACCCTTAATTCTTATTGAGTTGCCATTTTTAAGCTCTTTTATTGAAAAACAAATATTTTATAAAACACTAACACTTTGACGCTCGACCGTACTAATACTGGAGAACTGCGGTGTTGCCACGATTACAGCGCCAAGTAATACGCTCTCTGGTAGCGAAATTTGCTGCCCATGCTGCCCGTAGCCTTAGCCGTTCGTCGTTGAATCGGTTGCAATGAAGCAGTACTTGCTCTGCGACCTCGTTATGACCAGGACACGCCGGGCACACCGCGCTTTGGTAGACGTGAATGCGGTAAAGGTTTATAATAGACTTGTATACTGTCAAATAAAAGAACAAAGACAATTTGAACATGTAATTAAATGAGATTAATAAGTTAATTGTTCCTGTTAATTATTTTGGTAATAAAAACGTTCTCGTAAATTATTTTTCTCAATAACTGCAGATTTTATAAGGTAAGAATTATGCGGTATTGAGGGTTGTATTTGTAGTTTAATAGATTATGAAAAACTGAAAATATATACAGGGTGTACTATTTAAAAATTTATGTTAATAAGTTATTTTGTAGTAACGGTGCAACCTGTTTACTTCTAATCGACTTATGCAGATGGCCTGAATTATTTGAAAATACTTTTATTCAACATTTTTTTTGTAAACCCAACATAAATCGAAATATTAGCAAGTTACATTACTTTATGTACACACTGTATCATGTAATAATGGAACAAATGAATTTAAACGACTTAATTTCAAGAAGTAATAAATTTGCCATGTTTCTAGTTTCAGAGTCTCTAGTATTATTATTGCCGCCCGTGTGCTCCGCACCTCTGGCACCCGCGGGTTGGAACGGTCCTGCATGTAATCTAATTAGAAAATTATAAAGTGTTGTTAACAAAACCTATTTTTTATTGTTACCTTACTACAGGAACAAATTATTATTTATGTTATTTTTATTCTACTTTAAATCCCTACGTCTCTGCCAAAACGGAAGCAGTTGTCGGTAGGCTATATGCAACCTCCATTCCGGTCAACACTTATCTGTGATTATGTTCCTTCCCGATGTTTTATATTCAAAGAAAAATACAAATAGAACGGTATAGAATAACAAATGGTGTTTCTTTTTCAGAATCATAATTTAGTTCACAATGCTGTCATGTGCACCAACTGTAGCACCAAATTACAAATGGCATCGGATTTCGTGGAAGAATGTATGAAGACGCAGAAACTCATTGAAAACTACAGAGAATTTTATTGTCCCACCGAAGAAATGGTACTGTGCGAAGAAGTAGCACAAAATAAATCGATGCTCGACATACAGGTAATTAAAATAAAACAAAATAAACCATCGAAACAAGTTTACGTATGGACACCTAAAAGAAAAAAATGCGTTGAAAATTATGATCAAGAATTAAATGATGTCGATCAAGAATTAAATGATGTCGATCAAGAATTAAATGATGTCAAACCCATTGATATTGAAGAAACAAATATTACGATTAAAAATGAAGAGATCGATAATAATGTAGAATCATTTCCGATAGATCGTTGCAAGATAAAGGAAGAAAATGTTTATATAGATACAAACCCTGTTATTTCTGAAATTACTTCAATAAAAATCGAGAGTGATTTAAAGACTGAACCGACTGAAACGATTCAAGCAATTTCGTCATGTAGAAGCATAAAGACAACTTATTGCCTGTCATAGCCCCTAGTACTAGTTCTACAACTAGGTTGACTCCTGTTCAGTACGTACGACAGGTCCCGCTTCAAACTATTGGACAGGCGCAACACAATCTTATTGATTTAGTTAATAACTCAATCGGCAATAACGCAAATGTACCTTTAATTTGTATCGATAGTTTATCCTGTGTCCCTGATAACTCTGTAAACAATAAAAGTATCGAAAATGCTTAGCGAGTTTAAAAAATGTGTTTTATTTATTAACTACGTTGATTACCAGCAGGTAATTTATTGTAATAACTATTTTTTCTTATAAATCTATATCTATGTGTACTCTTATATAAAGATGTAAAGTTTGTTTTTTATGTATGTGGGGGTAATCTCTGGAACTATATACTTCGAGTCACCTAAGAACAAGCCAGGATCATCATCGTTGAAAGAAAAAACATTTATTTCCGTCTCTTGTCCACTCGGTAATCAAAGGCAATGAGAGGGCTGATAAGTTAGCAAAAGCGGGATCAGAAACTAAGTTCGTGGACCCAGAACCCCTTCTGTCTATACAGAGGGGCAATTCGGGGCTGGCTCAGGAACCAGAACTTGATGTACTGGAAAACAGAAACCAGAGGCAAGGGTACTCATAGGGGAATCTTCTCGAGAGGGCCTAGCCAGAAGCATTACGTCGCTGAGTAGAAAGGATGCCAAACTAGCAGTACATATACTGACCGGTCACGGTACCCTTAGATATCACATGCACAACCTGGGGCTTACCCCCTAATTGTGGATTATGTGGAGAGGAAACTAGCCTTCATATCCTTGGCCAATGCCAGGTGTACGCCAGACTAAGGCTGACTGTGCTGGGCTCAGCTTTACTTGCGCCAAAACAATTAAGGCAAATATCGATTAAATACCTGCTCCTTTTTTGGGGGAAGACGGGTGTAGCAGATCGCTAATGGCTGTCACGTGGAGACAAAATGAACATTGTCTGAGTGCCGTTGGCGGCGATTCGGAAGGAACCGCCCCCCAGCTTATTATTATTAGTCTCTTGCCTACTTGGTATCAGTAAAGAAGAAATGCTTGATTGGCTAAGAGAAAAAAAATTGCCAGCAGAACCCAAGTTAACTAAACCGAAGTTATATAAAATTACCCCCGTATCACCCAGAACTGATCCCTTTGAGAAAATATGAGCATTAGAGAAGAATTGGGTAGCAGCTCACAACACTACATTTAATTTGGCCGATACCGACGAACTGACAAGACAAAAAATTGAGAAGAAGTCTTAGCAAGAGTGGGACCAACTACTACAACATCTGCAAACACGTCAACAATTATAAAAATGAACTCATAAAAAAGATCATCTCTTGGACGATGCTTTCTAACAGTAAATACGAGCTCATTGAAAGATAAAGAGAGTGATATTACTACATTAGAAGACAAACAATTTTAAAATACACTATTTAAACATTTGTAGATGTAAGAAGTAATGTATAGCAAATTCACACAGTCGTTTAATCATTTACCTCCAATTTATGCAATTATTTATTTTACTACTAAAAAAGTATTTTTTAAAGATACTACGCCACTGGAATATTGATTTCGAGCAACTAAGCCAGGGATATTTTAAAATGAGACGGAAAACGTGTGATGTCACGATAAGGTGACGATATTGACATACCCGATATTAAAAATCTATTCTACTCACGCTGTTATTGTAATATACATTACTTTGCAGCAAAATTTTGGGGATAATTTTAATAATTACAGTTAAATGTCGGAAAGTTATTAACTTTTTTCAAATGAAAAAAGTAGCTTTTTTTATTTTAAAAATATTATGATTTTGGTGACTTTCCGACATAATTTACATAACAAAATATTTCAATTTTGTATTACCATAAATTGTTAAGTTTTTATATAAAGTGAAGAACTAACATTAAATTATCGTCCGCTGCGAAATTGTCGAACGGTGTAATCAACGACAAATGTTCGCAGAAAGTGCCTAATACAATGTAAGAGAAAGTATATGAGAGATATGTCGTCACTTATTTATTGGATGTGTGGGGAGATTTGACAGAGCGGTTAATGGCGGGCGTGAGCAATTTCGTCTTAATGGCTTGTTCTTAGCTGACGTAAAGTTTACTGAATCAATTCTAAAAATTCTTTAGTATCTGCATAATATATATATATATATATATATATATATATATATATATATATATATATATATATTAGACCTAAATGCTCTTCTAGATAGTATGAATGTGAACACACAATTTTTTTCTATGAGGCTTGGTTACCAAGTTATGGTAAATTAAGGTTTTTATTAAAATAATGTTTTTGAATTAAACCAATTTGCAATAAAGTATTAAACGTGGTGATTTCTATAGAAAATTTACTGTTCTTTTTAACTTTTAAAACATTCAAAGAACACCTAGGAACATATCCAAGTTCTTTGGGTTTTAAAAAGATCCAAAAAGTGTTGAACTGATCAGCTTGCGCCTACGCAAACGTATTTTCTATTTGTTTTTACGTGCGCATATTCGTAAGTAAAAGCAAGATAAAAAATACGGACTTTTTGTATAACTTTAAATTCCAAAGAACATAGCTTATGGCTCTTTTTATGATTGTCAGTTAGTGCTAGCAGAGATAAGTTCAAATACTTATCTCTGGTTTGAACAATGTATGACGGGCCAGATAGTAATTCATATATTGAATTTATCAATAAAAAATATGTCCGTTGGTTTTGGTTAATTTGTAAAAAAATTAACTTTGCTGTAACATGCTCTTCGTCTGATTTTTATTGATTTTATTTTTAAATAAACGTTCGCCGAGATTACCGACTTGCCCATTCACACTCGCCTTATAAATCAGTTTTGTCAATCTTCTTTCATCCATCCTCTCTACGTGTCAATACCATCAAAGCATTTATTTATCTATTTTTGTAACCACATCTTCTTTCACACCACGGCGTTCCCTTATCTTACTATCCTTCATTTTATCAATCAGAGTTCCTCCGGCTATACTTCTCAGACTACTCATCTTCTCAGAATTGATCTTATTTTCATGATTCTTCTACCAAACCCAACATTCACTACCATACATAAGTGTAGGGACCAGCACTTCTCTATGCTCGTCCAGTCGTGTCTTTTTTAACACGTTCTGGCTGCTCATAAAGTTATGCTGGGCCCTATTTATTTATGAACAGCCAGAAAGTGTCAAAAAAGGCAAGTCTGGCTGTACATAGAGGTGTGTTGGTTCCTACACTTATGTATGGTAGTGAATGTTGGGTTTGGCAGAAGAAGCATGAACATAGGATTAATGATGCGGAGATGAGTAGTCTGAGAAGTATAGCCGAAGTGACTCGGTTGGATAAAGTAAAGAATAGTGAGATAAGAGAACGCTGTGGTGTAAAAGAAAATGTAGTTACAAAGATGGATAAAGGAATGCTTAGATAATTTGGACACGTACAAAGGATTGATGAAGGAAGAATGACGAAACAAATTTATAAAGCGAGTGTGAATGGACAAGCCGGTAGAGGTCGACCTCGGCGAACATACTCGATCAGATCAACATTGTTTTGAAGAAAGGCCCGGTCAAGAGTACCAACAACCGACGAGCTTGTATGAGAGCACTGATGAAAGTAGAGGAAGCAAAAGATGTGTGTAAGAACCGTAGGAAGTGGTCTCTGCCTGCCACTACGGGAAAAAGGTGTGACTATATGTATGTTTGTATGTATTTATTTGTCTCCCTATCAACACCCTTCGCTTAATGTCACAGTCATACTTTCCGTCTCTTGTAAACTTTGAACTCAAGTATACAAACTTGTTACTTTTTCCACTCTTTTTCCTTCAATTAGCACCTTGCAGTTTGTCATGTTTTCTTCTCTTTAAAAAATCATTAGTTCTTTCGTCTGGTTTACATTTACTTACATCTCTTTGATTTTTAGGTCATCTTGCATAATATTAACCATCGCCTGCAACTCCTCCTCAAATGATGGTTACATGACCTGATCTTCGGCGTAAAGGAGACATATGACGATCAAATCATTTATTCTCAATTCATTTGCACTCTCTTTCAATTTTTTTAAACAATCTTCCATTCTATAAGAAAAACAGCCATGGCGGAGCCATACATCCCTGTCGAAAGCCACTTTTGATGTTAAACCAGTCCGTGGATTTCCCAAAACAAAAAAGTATTTTCTAGAAAATGTTTCTTTGATTTCATTTATCTACGGATGAGGTCCGGTGAAAAAAAAAGTTATTTTTATTGTTCGTGGTTTGAAAACCTGTAAAACCTGTAAAAATTGCGTACGAATATGTTAATATTACAACGAAGAATGGGACTTATAGCAACATTTTTAGTATGCATGCAAAATTATTCAAAATGAATAAACTGGACAAAATTAACGCAACAATATAAAAATATCCAAAAAGTTAATTTATCTATTTTTGATGTACGCTATCAAAACAATTTGTTTAGATTCAGTTTTAAAGAATTTGTTTTAGAAGAATAACAATTTTGTGCAGTAATCGCGTTAGGTTTTCGTTAAAAGTAAGCTTATAAATTGTTCCTTTTTTAAAAGTAATACGTTTTTTGTAGTAGACTGTTTAATTTTGTCCCCAAAAAATTGAAAAAATAAATGTAACAAGAGGTTGTAATGACCTTTGTCTTATTGGATGAGGGAGGAATAAGTCGTACGGTAAAACGCTTGAATGAGGTAGCAAATTATTCTATAAGGCCAGGGCAACGGCAAAAACGATGCAATAACGACCGAGATGAACGTTTTATTAGACAATTCGTTAAGAAACAGGTTCTGTGATCAGAAACGAACTCGCGATGTCTTAATCTTTTCTAAAACAGTTAGAAGATGGTTAAATGAAGCTAGATTAAACAGAAGAAGACCATCAGCCACTGCACCCTTGCTTACTTGAGAGAACAGAGTTTCTAGGTTACGTTTTGCTCCAAATAATCAAAAGGAAAAGTTTCACAAATGAAACTAGGGTAAGCCTAAAACATTCAGATGGTCGTGAACGAGTCTGGCGAAGACCAGGAGAGGTTTACTTCTTGCAATATCTCTACAAGGATTACATTCGGCGGTGAGATACAAAAGACAAGAAAAGCAAAGATTATTATTATTTTTTTTTTTTTTTATATTCTGGTTCCCACGAAAAGGGATATCCTGTAATGTTCAGAGAACATCGTGGGAACCAAGGGAAAGAAGGTAGGAGTTGGTGTTCTTCTTAAATTTCTGGAGGTTGTATGCCTCGGGGAACACCTCCCTAGGCAATGAGTTCCAAAGCCTCGCAATTCGTTGGATGAATGAGTCTTTGGAAAGTGATGTTCTGCAGGTCTCCAAAGTGACCACGAAGGGGTGTGAAGACTGAACTTGACGGGTTAATCTCGAAGAGACTGCCAAAGGAGGAACGATTGTTGATATTTCAGAAGAGCATCGCCCATGAAAATATCTATAAAATAGAGACAAATCGCCAACTTTTCTACGGTGTTCCAGACAAGTGAGCGAGTTTGTAAGCGAGGCATCACCGACGAGACGAATTGCTCTTTTTTGGACAGAATCCAGTAGCTTCAGGATATGTTTAGGTGCTGCACTCCAAATATGGGAACAGTACTCCAGTACAGGTCGGATCAGTGCCTTATAGATCATAAGCAGCTGACTGGAGGTGAAATAGCTCTTGGCACGAAACAAAAAACCAAGTTTTTGGGATGCACTTTTGGCAATGGACCTCACGTAATTTTCTCAGGAAAGGTTATTGCTGATAGTAATACCAAGCATCGATATGGATGACTTCAGTGGTATGGTTACTCCTGACAAAGTTATGTTAGGCACAGTGAGATCGGCTTTTCTAGAGAAAAGACATGCTTGTGTTTTGTTTGCATTGAGTTCTACCAAGTTATTGGATCCCCATTCGAGAATTGTTGCTAAGTCCATATTTATATTGTTAACATTTCTTCCTCGTTCATTTCTGGTTTCACGGGCTGATATAGGGGCCCTGGAAGAGATTGCGGTATGGAGGGTACTATCATCGGCAAAGCTGTGTACGGGACATGAAGTTGCTTTCAATAGGTCGTTGATGTGAAGTAAAAATAGTGTTGGTGCTAGAATTGATCCTTGCGGAACACCAGCATTTATGAGTAGAGTGTCAGATGAAACTCCATCGACCACTACATGGAGAGACCTGTTTGAGAGAAAATTAGCAAGCAGAGAACACAGCTGAGTGGGCAAGCCATAAGATGGAAGCTTGGCGAGGAGTCCCTGGTGCCAAACTCGATCGAACGCCTTGGAGATATCTAATGCCACAGCTAAAGTTTCTCCATACTTTTCAATAGATAGCTGCCATATATGTGAGACGTATGCGAGCAGGTCACCAGTCGATCTCTGATGGCGGAAGCCATATTGCCTATCATTGATAATTCCTGAGTCTTCCAGATATTTCATGAGCTCGATGTTGATGGCTTTTTCCATGACCTTTGAAATAATAGATAGCAGTGCGATAGGTCTGTAGTTGCTAGGTAGGGTCTTTTTGCCTTTTTTAGGGACTGGCTGTACTCTTGCAATTTTCCAATTGGACGGAAATACTCCCAAATTGTAAGAGTGGTTGAACAACTTGCAAAGAACAGGTGTTAGTTCGGGGGCACATTTCTTGAGAACAATCGGCGGGATTCCGTCAGATCCATAGGCTTTGTTGGTGTTGAAACCCAGCAAAAATTTTCTGATAGTACGTTGGCGAAAGGTGATCTCGGGCATGTGACTGTCAATAGGTGTAATGTTCGAGGGTTGTTTTCCCGAAGAATACAGAGTGGAATTTCCAGCAAATAGGTGCGCAAAGATATTGGCTTTTTCCTGGGCAGTCGTTGCTAGTGTTCCATCTTCATTGGTTAGGGGAGGAAAAGAGCTGGAAGTGAAGTTTCTTCCCACAGCTTTGGCGAAAGAACAAAATGAACGGGATCCGTTAGGACATTCAACAAGTTTTGATCTTATTTTGGCATTATGAGCATCTTTTGAACATTCTATTGTCTCTTTGCATATGCCTCTAGCCTCAACAAATGCTGCTCTGGTCTCAGGTCCCGGATTTTTTTGCCATCGATGGTATGCTGCCTGTTTGGAAGCCACAGCTCTAGAGCAGTTTCTGTTAAACCAGGTCTTATCGGATGATGTTCTTCTTTCGGTATTCGGTATGTAAGTTTGCATCCCCAACATGATGATTTCAGAAATTGTCTCAGCACATCGTGTTGGATCTACTGAGGAGAAACAAACTCTCTTCCATGGAAACGCTGAGAAAAACATAGGAAGACCCTCCCAGTCGGCCGAATTGTAATGCCACATGAGACGGGGTGGTATTGTGCTGCTCGATGGTAAATGGAAAGAGCATGTTGTGGAGATGAGGGTGTGATCAGAGTTTCCAAGTTTAAGCTTTTTGGCTGACTTTTTAAGTAAGTATATAATATTAATAGCTAGGTGCTGGGTCACAGATTACGAAAGTGGTACGGCGAGAGAGATAAACATTCAAACCAATTTATATAGTTTCCACTTCAAATATAAACGTTTAAGCGCCATTTGTATAGGTTGTTCTGGTATAACGCAGTGTGACGTACTAGTCCCTACACTCCCGTCGACCTTGTGCTGATCAATCGTAGGTACTTGTTAATTTTATCATAACTGTTCTCGAAATCGAAGAATACAAACGATTTATTTTGTTGTAAAATCACTTGGTATCATTAATGCATACCTTGTTGGGTAAAATAGCACAGACATACAAAATCTGATGAAAAATAACTTTGACAACACTGAGACAAAGAATGTTAGGGACTATTACGTCATAGCACCGTCTACCTGATACGGGAATTTTTTAATTTTGAAGTAATATACTGATTTCAAAATGCTAAAGAATCCATTTGCTTAGATTTTAACTCGTGATATTGTTTGTACGCTGAACCAGCATAATTATATTTCAATTGAAAGAGGTTTTGAACGATTTTAATGCAATTTCGTATTGTGTGGTTTTCGTTTCCTACCAACGTTTTTTATCAAACTGTAAAAAAAGTTAAAATATTCGTGTTTTTGATAAGTATTTGTTGGTTGCGGTAAAAGATATTAATTTAATGAAAAAACATTGTTTTACACAGTTTAAAACATTAAAGAAGAAATTATGGAGCCGGTACATCGTGGATATTTGCTGATACCACCTACTGGAAAACTTAAGGTATGAAAATTACTCTTTAACAACTCATTCTCTCTCTCTCTCTCTCTCTCTTTCTTCTCTCTCTCTCTCTGCAACCCAAGGTGGGTTTTTGCTGACTTTACTATCTGCCTCCACTTTCTGCGGTCCATCATTAGGTTCTCTGCTCAATCGATTTTTAGAGTCCGTAAATATTATCTTTCCACTACATCCCAACGGTCGTTTTCTTTCCGGGGTCTCTTCCCATATCGACTTGACGACACGTTGGTTTTGTCTCTTAACATGGCCGGCTCATCTCAATCTTTCTGACTTAATTATTTTCACTATATCTGGCTGGTTATACAGTTCATCCAATTCTATATTAGTTCTTATTCTGTAATGCTGTGTGTTTTTGTCCTTAACTGGTCCATATATCCTTCTAAGAATTCTTTTTTCTGCGATTTTTAGACGGTTTTCGTTTTGTTTTTTGTCATCGTCCATGTTTCACATGCATGTTATTATAGGTCTTATCACTGAATGGTAAATTACGTACGGCGGGATACTTTTTTCGATTTCATTATTTTTTGCAGCGCAAAACAGCATCGACTCGCACCTTGTATTCTGTTGTTTATTTCTTGTGTTATACTGTTGTCACAGGTGATTGTAGCTCCCATATATTTAAACTGATGAACTCTTTCAAAATTGTAGTGATCCATTGTCACGTTCTGTCCCATTCTATCTCGTCGTTTTGTTCTTGTTGTAGCCATGTTCCTGTTCCTTGACACTGACAGTTGTATTTCCCACTATATCTATATCATCAGCGAAAGCCAGTATAATACGAGGACCCTGATTTTTAAAGAGAAGCGTTTTTGTCCTTCCTTTCGCATAATGCTCCCCAAAGCGATGTTAAAGAGAAGTGGGGATAACCATCTTCCTGTTTGAGACCACTGTTAATTGTAAAGAAGATTGACAGTTTTCGTTCAAGTGTTACTGCACTTCTAGATCCTTCTACAAAAGCTTTAGTAAGATTAATTAACTTTTTTGGTATGCCCAGTTCACCCGTGGCATTCCAAAATTCCACTCTTATCATATGCTTGCTTAAAATCTATAAATAGCTGGTGCAATGTTCTGTTGTATTCCCAACACTTCTCCATCAGCTGACTAATAGTGAATATCTAATCCACTCGATTGGTTTTTTCTAAACCCACACTGGTAATCTCCTAAATAATACTATACACAGGCGCTCAATCGTTCCAATAGCATTACGGAGAACACTTTATATCCTGTGTTAGTAAGGGATATTCCTCTATAGTCTGTGCAGCACATTTTATCGCCCTTTTTATGTATGGGTATCATAATACTTTCACTTCCACTATAGGTTTTTTCACCAAGGGTTCGGCTGTATTATATGTATATACTCGCCTGGCTTCGTCTGTCCGCACATTTAATGAACCGTCAAAGTATCTTTTCCAAGTCTCCATCACTTCCGCTTCATTTGCAATAAGGTTACCTTCGTTATTCTTTATGACAGTTTCAACTCTGGGTCTAAAGCCGTTTTTTATATATTTTTTACCTTTTTGAAGAAAATTCTTGTTCTGTCATAGAATGCATCTTTAGTTAAGTCATCCTTTTCTTTAGTTGGTGCATACTATCGAGATGTTGTAGAGTATTCCTCCAAGTCTTATGTAGCAAATTCTTTCTTTTACTGGTTTAAACTCTATGACAGAATCTAACATGCTTTTTCTTATAACAAAACCTGTTCCAAATTCATGTTGATTATTGGGACTCCCACTGTAAATACTATTGATTTGCTGATTTTTTGGTTTCCTGTACCTGCCCATCTGTGATATCCATGCCGAAGCTTTCCAGTTGTTCCATTGTTTTTGTCGCTGCTGCAGGCCTGTACCAGTCTAACACATTCAAAGTTCCAATGTCCAAGTCCTGTTTTCTTTGCCGTGGTCGTCGTCGTATCTCCGTCCTATTCCGAGGCATCTCGTTAGTTTTCATAACAAGGGCGTTTTTACAAGGTAGGGTTGTTGGCCCTACGCTTAACCCTCCTTCTTTATCCGGGCTTGGGAGCGGCAGTGATGTTTCAGAGCTATTCAATCCACTCATCCTCATCACTGGCGGAGTTAAAAGAACTTATTTATTAAATTTTATTTAGTAAAATTTTGTTAGTATTCTAAATAAAGTTTTTCAAATGGTTTTTAATCTTTGATAAAAAATTGTGACAGGCGATTATTAATTAAAAATTATTAATATTTAGTATTTATTTATCTTTAATAGATATGCAAAAAATTAAATTATTAAGTGTTACGCCTATGGCGTGGTACACACTTAAAAATAACAGTTTTTGGGTCTTTTCTAATACGTCCCTGCATTTTTAATTTCTTTTCGACTGGACCGATTTTGATGAAATTTTCAGCATTTTTGGTAACAACCCCGCATTTTAAATTTGTTTTCTATAGCCACCAAGTGTTCATTTTTATTTATTATTACTGAACGTGAGTCAAACTTATTTAATCGATTTGTCAAATTTAACAATAATAATTATTATTATGATTTATGGTTTCATTGTGGTGTTTTTTTATACTAAAATTGGAACGTTACAGAATAGATTAACATGGCTCCTACGCAAGAATGAAACATGTTAACATTACAATATATTGTACTCTTTTATTAAGTGTTTTTTCATGAAATCATTTGTTGAATGTTTTACAGTTTTGCGTAACGTCCTTGCGCAGCGGCCTTGCTAATATTCTCTGTATCGTTACAATTTTGGGTCTTTTCTTGTAACGATATTTCTTGGAAACAAAAAAATGGGAGGAGGGAAATTTTCCAATTTATTTTTTTGTCATTGCATCTTCCATAAAAAATCTATGAAATTAGAAAACGTAGTGTCTGTCGTATCTAATTAGCACCATTTTTTTTAAACTCCTAGTGGATATTGCAATCTGCCTGGGTGGCAATAAGCGTTTGTTATGATTAGTAGATAATGACGCGTAGAGTACCACTCCAATGAGTGATCTCCTTAAAATTTATCTAAATCCTAAATCTAGAGTTTATTAGTCTATGTGAACTTAAGCATAATCACTTATCGGAGTCCTGCAGGCAGGTCGGATGGCAGCAGTCGTTTCAGTCTACGCACTTCATTGACATCACATCACATTAGGATGCACTAGGTATAATAATACCTTGTTGTCAAGAGACAATTTTGATTTGCGGCCGATGAGTCGATACGTATGTCTTAATTTAATTCCCAGCTGCTTTCGTTTAGTAATATATGTGTTTCTTCCAAGTAAGGCGGCGGTCTAAATGCGTGTCGAGATATTTGGCATCTTCTACTTGCGGAAGCACCAGAAGTCGCATTAATTAAAATTGATGATTGGAATGGTGCTGCTACAAAGTTTTCTATTCAATTTCTTCTTCTATATCAATCGGTTTGAAAACCGTAGTTAAATGAAAATGCTTGAGCCTACTGTTAGTCATTTCTGTTCCATTTAAATCTTTATTTGATGTTATTGGTTGCTGTGGCCTATTCACTTTCCGTGTAACTCGCGAAAATATTTGAAAATATTGTTACGATTTGCGGAGTTGTTCCCTGTCGATTGTTGCCTGAGGCGACAGCGCGTCGACCACAATGAAAAAAAAAATGTTTTGTTTTGTAGCAACAAACGCCCGATATTTTAGGAAAGAATCTTCTCGTTGGTTCCTCGTTATTCCAGAATCAACGTCCCCATTCTCGAATAGTTTGTTTGCCAATATAAAAGGAATGTCGCATGTCGCCGATCGAGTTTTTTAGTTTTAGTTTTGAAGTTAAATTTATAAAGTAAACTATAAAGTATTATAAAAAGTTTGTATCCAAGTAATTTATCAAGTAAGAAATTATTGTTTGGAAATATTAGAATAGATTGTTTGATTATTGTACTGAGTGTTTAAAAGCGTCGAACCCCAGATTAAATATCGTAACAATATATAAGGCTGAAAATTATAATAATAACACTGGTCAACAGTGGTTTAGTTGCTCTTGATTTAAAAATAATTTCTAGTAAATTTATGCCAACAATTTATGAAACTATGAATGATTTTGGAATGTTAACTCTGGTTTTCTTTAAAACTTCATTTTTATATTACACTATAAAAAGGCAGTAAGTATAAGAAAGAAAAAACAAATAAAAAATTTTGTTTTGTTTTAATGATTTAATTTACATATATGTAAACAGAGAAAAAATTAGCAATAACAATGTTACAAATCAGAGAAATACCTTTTATAAGCTTTTCTTTTGATATTTTTTTTGGGAGAATCTCTTTGTAAAGACCAGCAGTAATCTGCCATCATGTGACGGTTCCATCTACCCTGATACCTGTCCTCTATCACTTTTAGATCTTGGTGGAAGTGTTTTCCCTGCTTCTTACTGTTATTTTCCAGATTATCAGGAAATATATTCAGGTGACTGGAGAAAGTCCGCTCATATTCGCTCCTAAAATCTTAAAGGTTTCCAACATCTTTTACACAATTTCTCTATAATTTGGTGCTTTATAGTTACCTTAAAAATGTTCTATAACTAACACAAATTCTCTGAAAGCTTCACTTTTAAAATTAGTCAAAATTTTTATGTAGTTTTTATCTTTCATTAATGTCCGAATTTGAGGGACATCGAATATTCCAGATTTCAACTTCTCCACACTCCTTTTAAACTGTTTTTGCAGCTTTTAATAAAAAGTCGTCAATCAGTAAATTTCTATTTTTTTGAACCCATGTCTAAAAGTAATTTTGCGATATTATTACATAAGACATAAGTTCTTGATATTCGTTAAAAATTGGTAATATTTCACTTTCCTTGTTCTGCATGCTGTAATTGTTACTTTTGGTTCTAATAAATTATTTTCTTTTGGTTTTGATGCAAGAAGTTCTGATGCTTGTTTTGGTAAATTTAAATTTCGTATTAAATCGCTGAGCTCATTTTAAGAAACAACTGTGAAAATGATGTTCCACCTTTATATTTACTACCACTTGTAGATTGAATGCTGCGAGTTTTGCAACATCATAGTTTCTGAGAGCGTACGAACCACTTTCAGGCATAAATAGACCGAGGAGGGTCTTTATTGTGCACTTTTATGAATATATTTGTAAACGGTGTACTTGAAATTATAGAAATCGAAATCTGCAGAAATATCCAGGGCAACAACAAAAAAATATTTTTTTGTTGAGCTGTGTAATCTCTATAAAATAACTGTATTAGATATAAATGAATAGATGTACCTACGACCAAAAAAAAAGCTCAGAGAAGCGGGTATTTATAGTTAGTCGTGATATAATGTGTAAACAAGTTTGGTATTTTTTTTTTAGTAGATACTTAAATGCGATATATCAACTAACATGCTGTTTTTTTTCATTTTAGAAATCGTGGCAAAAAATAATATTGTCTTATTTTCAAAGCAAGCGATGGTTTTGGTGTGAACCGTCTTGAATTATACAATTCGGAAGATTCAAAGGAATACAAGATCATAACATTAGAGAATTGCATAAAAATCTATAAGAAAACTTCTCTAATTTTTGTTGTGATTACTAAATACGGTTACCACGAATTTGGCACAGAAACAGAATGTTCTTTAAAGGAATGGGTGTCAGCAATACAAATCGTAGTTTTTCCCGACGAGCCGTCCATGATCAAGGAAGATAATTATTTGTATTGTTCATCGGAAGATGAACTGTTCAACGTTAAACTTAATCCTTCTCCAGTATCCGTCAGATGTGGCTTGGAAAGTAAACTGTACATATTGGTTTTTACTTCCACCGAAATACAATTAAAAAATATCGATGACCACAAATTGTTATTCACTTGGTCTTACATTTCAATAAGAAATTACGGATACTGTAATAACAAATTTAATTTTGAAGCGGGAAGAAATTGTAAAAGTGGACCTGGAATCTTTGTCTTTGATCATTCCAATGAACTTAAAATAGTTCAGTAAGTAGAAAACTTTTGCAAATTTTTTATTGGTAAAACTACACTGTTAAAATAATTTGTTAAATCGTACTTTTTGCTAATTTATTTAAACATATTTAAATCTTCATTATCGGACTGTACTATTCTCAATCCCCATCGCCTTGATTCAAGGTTAATAACAAATTGAACCAGTCATCTGTTTTGAAATTTGAAAATGTTAATTTTTTTTATTTTTCCTTTAAAATTTGGTGGATCCTTCCAAATAATTGCCAAAAATTATATCGAAAAGCTCTAGTTCGTGCTTCATTAAGGGCAAGTACGACTCTGTCTTATCCAGACACCTGCACCGATCCAAGATGACATCAAGACCGGGGGGACAAAGCGGTGTCAAAGATTAGTGGTTAGTTTACTAACCTATTCTCTGTGGCAGTATGATCAGTTTCGAACCAACGATGGTCGAATAAACTATTACAAATATTATACAAATTTATATTTTGTACATAAACGATAAATATCAAACGAACCGTTTTTTAATAAATCGAATAATCAATAAAACTCTAACAGCTCTATTAAAATCACTTCCCTGCGAAAAAGGCAGTCGCCAAAACCTTGGATAATGATTCCAGATGAGTGCATGTAGGCAATAATTTCTCTGCTTAATTATAAGTCAAAAGGTCTACTGCACATTCGTAGACTTGGAAAAGGCCTATGACAGAGTGGTGAGAAATGAATTGTGGTCAACATTGTCTATGTATGGGGTGAGCGGTATTTTGATACGAGCGCTGAAATCACTTTAGTAGGATTCCAGTGCTTGTATAAGGATAAACGGGGCTTACGCAGACTGGTTTAACATCGATAGGGGTGTTAGACAGGGATGTGTGGCTTCACTATGGCTGTTTAACTTATACATAGACGGGTGTTTAAAAGATTTGAAAGAGAGTGCGTATGGATTGAGAATTAATTATTTGAACGTCAAATGCCTTCTTTACGCCGATGATCAAGTCATATTAGCATTATCTGAAGACCAATTGCAGACGATGGTTAATATTATGCATGATGCCCTAAAAATCAAAGTGATAAAAGTAAATGTAAGCAAGAGAAAAGTAATAGTTTTTGAAAGAGAGGTAGGTAGGTATGTATCATGTGAATGGGGCGTAGGTCGCCCCTCAACTGCGACCTTTAGTAGGTCTATTGTGGCTCACCCCTAGAGGTTACAGTTCACCGCACAATCCAGCCCTTATCACGAAGTTCATGGTTTTTTTAAAATCGGTAGGTTCTAGGTTGATATAACTAGAAAGCATGACAAACTGCGAGGTGCTAATTGGAAGGTGAAAAATTGGAACAAGTGAATGAGTTTGTATTTTTTTTTACTGCGACTATTAGAAGGGGGATGGATTATAGAAAGGAGATTATTGTGGACCCGCTTTTTGAAAAGTTGCAGGTCATAGTTATTTGGAAAAACTGATTTTGGAAGCTTGTTTCATTCCGTAGCAGTCCTGTAAAAGAAGGATTCTTGATGAAGATTGGTCCTTGTAGTGTCAATCTTGAGAGTAAATAAGTGAGACTGATCATCGTGCCGAGTTCTTCGGCCGAATGTGGCCAATGGTGGTACAAGAGTTTTTATTTCTCTGAAGCATCTGCCATGGAAATATCTGTAGAGTAATGACTGGTCTGCAACTCTTCTTCTATTTTCTAGAGGGTGAAGGGTATCTGTGAAAATTGAGCTGTTTATCAACCGAATGGCCCTTTTCTGAATGAAATCTAAATGACGAAGAGAATGCCTTGGTGCTGAACCCCAAATGTGCTAGCAATACTCCAGTAGAGGTCGGATTTGAGCCTTGTACGTCGTCAACAGTTGATCAGGAGTAAAAAACTTTCTAGCTTTCCACAGAAAACCTAGCCTCTGGCTTGCTGACTTTGCGATATTAGCAACATGGTCATGCCAAGACATATTATTAGACACTGTGACTCCCTAAATCGAGATGGAGGGAACAAGATTGTTGGTTCCCCACTCGACGATTGCTTCAAGATCTCTATAGATGGAATCAACCTGTTCCTGTCTGAGTCTATTTGTATCATTCACCGAAGTGATCGATAGAATGTGAAAGTTGAGACAAGTGTGCTGTCGTCTGCGAAACTGTAAATGGGATTCGTGGTGGTTTTCGAGAGGTCGTTGATGTGTAAAAGAAATAGGGTGGGGGACAGGATGGAACCCTGGGAGACCTGGCATTGGTTTTTAACGCATCAGAAGAAATACCGTCAACTGCCACATGTATATTGTCTGTCATGAATTATCTCAAATTTTTCCAGATATTTGATGAGTTCTATGTTAATCGATTTTTCCATAACTTTAGATATGAATGAAAGCAATGCAATAGGGCGATAATTCGCAGGAATAGTCTACTTTCCTTTTTTCGGACTGGGTTGAACTTTAGCGTTTTTCCACACGGACGGAAATACTCCTTTGCTATATGATAGCTTTAAGAGTCTACAGAGAACTGGGATCAGCTCTTGAGCACAGGTCTTCGGAACAATTGTCGGAATTCCATCTGGTCCTACTGCCTTATTAGAGTCAATATTTCGTAGGATTTTCCTAATAGTGCGATGGTGGATAGCGACCTCAGGCATTGATGAGTTTATTCTATACAAGTGGTATGTGATTGGTTCGCTATGTGGAGTCATTTCAACTACTAGTATTTATTATATTTCTGTGGTTGCTACGTAAGTATTAAAAATGTCGACGGAAATTGAAAACTTATAGCTGCTGAAGTTGAATTTAATTCCTGTGAAATGCAGTCATTTGTATTACAAAGAATATGAAAAAGTGTTATGTTATTATATGTTGAAAATGTTCATCACTTTGGTGTATTCATTCAATTAAAATTTATTTAAATTTTTTTTTTCATTTTAGTTGTTTGAGGTTAATTTACATACTGTACATAATTTGATTATTTAACGATTCATAATACAATTTGACATAAATCTTGTTTATCGAAGCCTTTATACGCACGTAGTGCGAAAGGACTTGATTACGCACGCTTTTGCGTTTATTATGGATGGTTTATTATAATGCATGCACAGGCCCGCGCCGTACAAAAGGGCAAAGTCGGAAAAGCCTCAAAACTCAAAAGTAAAAAAAAGATAAAGCAACAAACAACATTGTCGAGACAAAATTTATAATGATAAAAAAAACAGTAAGGAATTGCTAGCTATTACATTGTTTTTTATTTGTTTATTTTATTTTTACTCTTTGAGACGAGGGAACTGAGTTTCTGGAAAATATTATATTTTCCAAATGAGAGTTCGCAATAATAGCATTTATTCGATCGAATATGTAACATGATAACATGAATTGTGTAAATTAAACAAATCTGTTTGAGCTTGAAATTTTGCTTGCAACGAGCCAACGAGCGGACAAGCGTTTTTTCCTGTCTGAGCTTACAATGTACGAAACTTTATATATTAAGCGCTGCATCGGTCGCGATTTCATTTGTTGCCAGATGCCCGATCGATAATTATCTTAGCGAAGTGAAAAGGTGCATGGGGTAAAAGATATCAGTTTTTGAAACTTTAGTTTTTTGTAGTTTTACAGACTTGTGTTGTGAATTTAGGTGAGTTCATCTAAAATTTATTTTTTATTTTAGATTTATTAAAACATTAAAAACCAAAAACTTGCATCTCGAAAATCATTTTATATTTGATTATATAAAAATCATTGTTAATTGCAGTAAATTCAAACAGAATAATTGAATACTTTGTTTACTTACGTATTAATTTCTTTACAGTATACAGGATGTCGGAAAAAAAGAAAAAATTGTCCGGATACCAAAATTTGCTGAATAAAAGAAAAAGAGAAGAAGAACTGAATAGCCCTGTCAAAATTACACTTTTTTTTTTCAAAACCCGAGTCTACTTTGCTAAATATTAATAACAAAAATAATACAGCTGAATCCCAAAATTCTGAACCTGTACTTGAAACAAGTATCAGCAGCAGACAAGAAACTGATCTAGAAAGCAATCCATCAACATCTTCAAGTTCCGCTGATAATGAGAAATCAACACCTTCAAAAATTACCAGAACGGATAATATGAGTCAACTTTCGAAAGATGCAGCATTATGGACAAAGAACTTACGTCCTAATAATATTCAAGAATTAGTAGAACGTGGCCCTGCTCATTATCTAAACAAAAGGGATATTTATCCGAAAGAAAGTTCGGAGTCGGAGCGTAAGTTTTCCAATAGTTACTTCTTAAGAATTTTAACGAACAAAGAAAAAATTGAGCGATTTTGGTTGTTGTATTCCGAAAAAAAAATTCGCTTTACTACTTCTGTTGTAAAAATTTTAATGACAGCGATTTGAAATCTGTTCGCCTTAGTGATGAATCTGGTTACAATGACTGGCAGCATTTAAGTGAACATTTAAACATTCATGAAAAGAGCAAGTCGCATATCGAAAATGTTTTAAATATTTTTTTATCTCTTGTGCTTTTGTATCATATATTACATTTGAAACTAAAATACAAACATTTTGAGTTGTAATACTGTTAGAATATATTTCTGTTTTCTATAAATTTATAATTACGTTATGTACCTCAATGAGAAAATACTTGTATGGCTTGTATTTGTAAAATTTAAAAATGAAAATACTTTTTCAATAGTGGATAATAATACCTAACTTAACCCGTATCTGTACTCACTTATGAACGTAATACAAATTTGGGGGTTATTTTAAATTTGCACAAGGGCGCCAAAAGTGCTGAGCGCGGGCCTGTGCATGCATACTAAAAAAGATTTTAAAGAAAACATTAACGTAATTTATACACATTCTTATTTAGATGTTTAGCAAGAAAAATAAATTTGATGAAGGAGAAGATTCGCAGGAATGAAACTACCCATTCACCCAGAGATGTCATCAGCATAGAAACTTCCTATTGCGATCATCAATCCACAATATCCGATCAACCGCCACATATCCGTGCCATCAACAAGAATACAACAGATAAATACGTTTTGTTGACGTTAGGAAACAAAAAATCAACGAACACTAGTAATATTGTAAAAGCGACCAACTCGAAACCAGGCAAAATTCAAGACTATGACAAGATAATGGCCAGAAACGAAGCGCGAAGAACTGAAGGAGTTCATTCGCCAGATCACACAAAACAAATCGACGAAGAGGAGGACGTTGACGTGTTTGGGGAAAACGATAAATATAAACAGAACACTCACACAAAATCTTTCGCGACGCAAAAAATAATGCACAATATTATCGAAGACGTTTATTATGACAAGATCAACTTTTCAGACAACTCCGAATCTTCTTCACACGAGTACGCCGAAGTGGAGTGCTTCTCCGATGAAAATGAGACGCTAAACAGCAACGAAGTCGTCAACCAATATTTTCATAACGAAGAACCGCTTTATTAACCAAGTCTAGACAGTTATTATTTTGATAAGAATTTTAAATGAAAAGGTCTTAAATACTGACGGGACCTACTGCTACTTTAAAATTTCAACCAATATTATTATTCATTATTATCAATTAATAAAAATTCTACTTCTGGGCAAACATTCAAAATGTTTATTCTAATTTTCAGGGTATGCTACGATACTTTTTCGTAGTCGAAAATGGGGAATTATTAACGATTTTTTAATCAAAAAAATAACTACGCTACAGAGAGTGACTAACATTTCATAAAAATATATAAATTAACACGTTGACGGACACCGACGGACATGCCCGTCGTTGTCTGTACCCTCGGCTGGGACACTTAATATTTTCAGCGGCTTATGCCGTCCATTTCGTAACATCACGTTAGACGAACTCAAGAAGTTTTTTGGACTGTGTTTATTGGCTTCTCATGTCAAATGCAGAGAAATTTGGCAAATGTTTTCATACAACTCTTTATATTAACATCCAATATTTTCAAGTAAAATGTCTGAAAGCAAGTAAACCAAATAAAATATCTAGGCAGCATAATAACTAACAGCGCGGATAGTCAAACTGAAGTGAAATCAAGGATTGAACAGGCTCGAGCAGCATTTAAAAACATGAGTAGAGTCTTGTGCTGTAGAGATCTGAAAGTTTCTAAGAATCCGACTTCTCAGATGTTATGTCTTTTCCACCCTGCTGTACGGTATGGAAGCCTGGACTATAAACAAGTGCGAAGAAAGACAACTTGAAGCCTTTGAGATGTGGGCTTACAGGAAAATATTAAAAGTTTCTTAGGACGGAAAAAGTATCTTAACTTGGTAATACTGGTGAATCTCGTGCAATAGCCTTGGATATATCTAAAGCCATTGACCGCGTTTGGCACCAGGCATTGTTAAGTAAATTATCTGCCTACGGTCTCCCAACCAAACTGCGCCAATGGCTCTTGAGCTTCATGCAAGATCGCTCCTTACATGTGGCAGTTGACGGTATTTCTTCTGATGCGTTTAAAACCAATGCCGGGGTCCCCCAGGGTTCCATCCTGTCCCCCACCTTATTTCTTTTACACATCAACGACCTCTTAAAAACCACCACGAACCCCATTTACAGTTTCGCAGTTTCTTTACCACCGCCCGAGAGGTCCGACGGCACGACAGCCATATCTTCAAAGGAAAATGCGGATCTGCTAGACGGAATGTTCAGTTCTAACTCAACCCTCGATACCAATGGGAAACAATCCCCATCGATACCTAGAATAAACTCATCAATGCCTGAGGTCGCTATCCACCATCGCACTATTAGGAAAATCCTACGAAATATTGACTCTAATAAGGCAGTAGGACCAGATGGAATTCCGACAATTGTTCCGAAGACCTGTGCTCAAGAGCTGACCCCAGTTCTCTGTAGACTCTTAAAGCTATCATATAGCAAAGGAGTATTTCCGTCCATGTGGAAAAACGCTAAAGTTCAACCCAGTCCGAAAAAAGGAAAGTAGACTATTCCTGCGAATTATCGCCCTATTGCATTGCTTTCATTCATATCTAAAGTTATGGAAAAATCGATTAACATAGAACTCATCAAATATCTGGAAAAATTTGAGATAATTCATGACAGACAATATACATGTGGCAGTTGACGGTATTTCTTCTGATGCGTTAAAAACCAATGCCAGGTCTCCCAGGGTTCCATCCTGTCCCCCACCCTATTTCTTTTACACATCAACGACCTCTCGAAAACCACCACGAATCCCATTTACAGTTTCGCAGACGACAGCACACTTGTCTCAACTTTCACATTCTATCGATCACTTCGGTGAATGATACAAATAGACTCAGACAGGAACAGGTTGATTCCATCTATAGAGATCTTGAAGCAATCGTCGAGTGGGGAACCAACAATCTTGTTCATCTCAACGCCCAGAAAACACAAAGCGCCACGTTTTCCAAGAAAGTGAATTCGTCAAATCATTCCATCACAATGGCATTCTCTTCGTCTTTTAGATTCCATTCAGAAAAGGGCCATTCGGTTGATAAACAGCTCAATTTTCACAGATACCCTTCACCCTCTAGAACATAGAAGAAGAGTTGCAGACCAGTCATTACTCTACAGATATTTCCATGGCAGATGCTTCAGAGAAATAAAAACTCTTGTACCACCATTGGCCACATTCGGCCGAAGAACTCGGCACGCTGATCAGTCTCACCCATTTACTCTCAAGATTGACACTACAAGGACCAATCTTCATCAAGAATCCTTCTTTTACATGGCTGCTACGGAATGGAATAAGCTTCCAAAATCAGTTTTTTCAGAGAACTATGACCTGCAACTTTTTAAAAAGCGCGTCCACAATCACTTCCTTTCTATAATCCCTTCCCCTTCTAATAGTCGCAGTGCGGGCCGTCCGCGGCCCACACGATAGGTCTACCCTTTTTGCGACTATTTTCTTAAAAAAAAAAAAACTCCAACGTCTGAATAAATCCACCGAAATTCTTACCACCATCAAAAGAAGGAAACTGCAATATTTCGGGCATGTTATGAGAAGCGAAAAATACCGATTACTGCAGAACATCATACAGGAAAAAATTTATGGTAAAAGAAAGCCGGGCCGCAGATAAGCATCATGGCTCAAGAATCTACGTGACTGGTATAAACTCAACTCAAGCTCTCTGTTCAGACCTAGAAGGACATGGTACTTAAGAAGGAGAAATCTGAGCTTTAAAAATCTAACATGTGTTTAAGAACCGTAGCAGGTGCAAGGAAGAGGTCTCGCCTGCCCCTACGGGAAAAAGGCGTGACTATATGTATGTATGTATCGACAAAAAAAATCTTAATTTTCAAAATGAAATCAATTTCGACATATTCGTTCAATACTACGATCATTTCTGAATTTACCCACCAAATTTGATCTAACTGATATACAAGCTGGCATTATTATAAATGGCGAAATTATAAACAGCCTTCGCTACGCAGACGATACGGTACTGTTGGTCTCCAGTTAGGAAGATTTACAACGGATACTAGATGCAGTCATCGAAAAATGCGCAATGGCCGGACTCAGATTAAATGCAAAAAAGACCAAAGTATTAGTAATTAGCAGAAGTGTAATGCGCATGGAGGCAGTAGAGACGAGTGTAGATGTTTTTCGTCCCACCCTGACCACATTATTACCCATAGGGTACGTTCCACTAAGCGTTCACAACGCATAAAATACTCTTTTGGCCGTTCCACATAGCGACTACGATCGTTATGGTCGCGGTGGAAACGTCACTAATGACGTCATCACGTACGCTCACGTGAAGCTCACGACAACCCAATTCAAGAGGTGGGTCGTAGTGAGCGTTGAGAGAATTAGCGGAATTTTAAAAACTCAAAGCAATAAAGATGGCGACCGTGAAAATTAATGAATTATTCCGACGCACCATGAAATTATGATTTATCTGAATGTAAATTGATTAGATACTTCACTTATATTAAGTATAAAAATTAAATTATCTTTTTTTTTTTCAAAATAAATCAATTTAACTAATAATTATTATAAGTTACTGTTAGGATTTATACATTGTAGAGCTTAAAGCTTTTGCTATATTTTTTCTAGCTCGCCATTTGTTATTCTTTACTTCAACGCTCTAAACGCTCCATAATCCATTCCACTTGGGTTTACAATTTCAATGCTCGGGACTAATGGGAACGGAAAAACCCGTGATCGTGAGCGTGATCGTTGTGAACGCTTAGCGGAACGCACACTATGAGTTCTTTTAATATAAAACATAAGGAAGGAGCATAGTCTCGGCCAACTTATTTTAAAAATTTTAGTTTTATAAGCTATGCCAATGCCCACTTTGTGATTGCTGGGTATAACCTATATATTTCATTGAAATACAATTCTTACTTATTTCTAAATATTTAACAAATTTAGCATTAAAAACACTTACTTGTGAAATGTTACACCAGTACTTTTATGTTTTGGTGTCGGGAAACACCCACAAAGATGAATAACCAACCATATTTATCGTTATTATCTCTGTAATGTAACAATGTTTTACCACCAATTTATTTAGATGTCTTACTAATTTTAACCAATATTAAAACTTTAAACTGCTGAAATCTTAAAAATTCACTTTATTGGCACACTCACAGGGACATTCAAATAACGAGTCATACGTCATGGAGTCCATTTCCGTCGCTTTTTTAGCTTCTATACAGAGTAGCAATGCTCATTCCTGTTTATTTTATATTCAAAGATATGAGTTATATACTTACTATATAAACAGTATTCATGGAGAAGGTATTACCCAAATTATCTTTAATTACGGCTATTAAATTTTCTGTTTCTTTTGTTTATAATTGTGCCTAAAATAAACAAGACAGATCAGTCAATTTCTAACATTTTTTTTTTGTTTAAAGCTAACCCACTTTTTAATTTTTGATTTTTTTTAGTACTACTTATATTAACGCTGTTACTAAACTTGTATTTGAAAATAAAATATAATTTTTAAATAAAAAGTTACATCCAATTATTCCCAAAACAACTCTTATGAATATTTTAAAAAACACCAACATTTTTTTTAAATCTACAATTTTAAACCTTTAAGTAATCATCTATTGATAAATACTACTCAAACGTAGGATCTAGGATGAGATCTTAAGGAACTTTATTACATTGAAAATCAAAGGGATGAAAATAAATGCAAGCAAAACGAAAGTAATGGTTTTTGAAAGAGAAGAAAACATGACAAACTGTGAAGTTCTGATTAAGGGAGAAAGAGTGGAACAAGTAAATGAATTTGTGTACTTGGGTTCAAAGATTACGAGAGATGAAAAGTATGACAGTGACATTGAGCGAAGGGTGTTGGCAGGAAAACAAATGAATGGGTCACTGTATACCTTTATGAGCAGCCGGAAGTGTCAAAAAAGGCATGTCTGGCTGTGCATAGAGGTGTGTTGGTTCCTACACTTATGTATGGTAGTGAATGTTGGGTTTAGCAGAAGAAGCATGAAAATAAGATTAATGCCGTGGAGATGAGTAGTTTGAAAAATATAGCCGGAATGACTCGGTTGGATAAAGTAAAAAATTGTGAGATAAGAGAACACTGTGGTGTAAAAGAAGATGTGGTTACTAAGATATATAAAGGAATGCTTAGATGGTTTGGACAAGGATGGATGAAGGAAGATTGACGAAACAAATTTATAAGGCGAGTGTGAATGGACAAATCGGTAGAGGTTGACCTCGGCGAACATATCTCGATCAGATCAACATTGTTTTGAAGAAATGCCAGGCCAAGAGTACCAACAACCGACGAGCATATATGAGAGCATTGATAAAAGTAGAGGAAGCAAAAGATGTGTGTAAGAGCTGTAGCAAGTGGAGCGAAGTGGTCTCTGCCTACCCCTACGGGAAAGAGGTGTGACTATATGTATGTATGTTTAATACAATAGATACTCAGAAATATTTTCAATGTTTTTGTTTTATTTAAAATATAAGTAATGAGAACTTATGGCTTATTCCACACTAAATGTTTAACATGCCTGAGGACCAGTTTTAGAGAAAATTACTTTAGTTACCTTATATGAGGTTTCTTGATTGACTTGAGCTTTTTTATTTTTTCAGAGACCACCTTTTGTGTATGACTTTCAATTCTCAGTGTAGAGCTGAATATCAAGAATAAAACATAATAGTTATTTTTTTATACCAATATGAGTACATAATTTGGTGAGCATCAACTACCAACTGTTTAATATTTGCCACTAATGGCATGGTATTATTAAAATCTAAAAGTAAAATAACAAACCTTTAACAATATTTTTACAGAACTTATTGTAGCAGAGTTTTTAAATTATAATTACATCATATTTTTATTAAATTTGTCTTGTATAAAAAAAGAGTAGGAATAAATAAAAAATTATTTAATATATCTAACAACAGAAGAAAAACACTATATTTTCTAACTTAATTTTGCATTTGCCTATGGAAATAACTTTTGCAATTGAATAACTTTGTATCCTTGATATTTGTGCTTTTTAACTATTCAGTGAAAAGCAGATTTCGGCATGTTTAAATTGGCCCCAATCTGCGACAGAGGCGTACATGGATTAAATCCAATGGATTTTCTTCCAAGGAAAGACAGTTCACAGATCATATACATCTCCAGCTAAATGACCACATTTAAGCAAATCTCTAATGATCGAATTCTCTAAATTTTACCTCTATTCTACTCACTACCTTTTGACATATGGGAGGACTATCTGGATGAATTTCACATATTTAAGTAGTTTCTATTTGAGTACATGTTTTATCACAAAAATATGAAACATATTTAGAATTCGATGCAAAATTCAAATTTGAAATATACTTAAAATAGATGTTTCCTTTTAAAAAAATGAAGTCGACGGTCGTGAACTCTTTTTGGTCTACCCTGTATACATGAATGTACCACCAAAAAAATCGCCTTAAAAAATAAAAATCGATCGGTTCGAACGTTTTTCCAAAAAACTAACCTCTGAATTTTAAATGAATTTAGACATACTTCTGGGACGCTCTGTACATAGACCTGAAAGTGCACAAGATGATAAATGTCATACGCATAGGCACTACACAGGAAGAATTAAGAAATTGTATTGTTTTTGGTACTACATGCAGTCATGTCACAGCACATTTTTTCTATTCTATGGTCATGCTCTGATATCATTAAAATTGTCTTCAACACTGTGCTACAACCATTATTTCTAGATTTCTACATCATAACCACAGCACATTTATGTTGAGAACAAGAGAGAACAAGCCTGAAATTGGTGTATACTGTGACATGACCATTAACATAACAATTTTGACATATTATTGGATCATAGATAATACTACTTTTCTGATTAAAAATACCTACTGATTCTTACTTTGATTAAAATATATGTTCCGTAATTGTATATATTTTTTGTACAGAAAAAGAAACTTCTTCATTGGTTAATTGAATTGTATATGGTACAAATAAAAAAGGTTGATAAGTTAAAATATGGGTATTTATTCCAATAAACTTATGTGGTACTTTATATTATGCAATACATTTAAAAAATATGAAAATCGTAAACGTAAATATCTGTTAGAGTAAGTTTGCACATTTGATCTACCACAGAATACACCTCTTGCGCATTTAAGTTCTGTCATTAAATATAACATCACCTTTCAGTGAAAATATTACTTGATTACGAAATATTTTTTACTTCTGGCAACACTGATAATTTTAATCATTTAATTAACACCATGTATGGGCTCGCCCAACTTTGTAAGTTGTAGTGTAAATATATAAAATATATTGATATTAATTTAAAAAGGCATACTGTATATTTGTGTTGTGCTGAACAAATAATTGAGTGACAAATAATTGTAAAAGATGGGTAAGTAAGTTTAGTATATTCACATTTGTACTACACCTAAGTACATTTCATAAAACAACCTATCCACTTATTAAAATAGCTAATTATAGAAATTAGTACATACTGGTTTTCAATAAAATTACACACCTTTGGACTGTAAAACAAAATTCTAGAGCCGAACATGTACCGAACTGACAGATTAAAATTCAAGCTCAGTTCATGAAGTACATTTTTACTTCAAACTAAAGTTCATTTATTATTATTAGATTAAGTATATAGTAAATGTCAATAAAACATTAAAAAATAACTTCAAAATATTTTGTTTATTCTTCTAATAAACTTATAGTAAATTTTTATTACATACTAAATTGGCTGTACTGTTCCCATGTTGATCCCTTTTTGATATCAGGTTAAATTAGGAATGGGTTATTTACTATATTTGTTTGGTACCATATTAAATATAAAGCAAATGTTATGCATGCAAGAAGTTTAAAACGCAGTATAAATAATTATTATTAATTGTAATTACTTGTTTTTCTACAATTATGCTGATTTTAAATAAGATCTTGTAATTTTTTAGTTTATTTAGAACAGCTGAACAAATTGATGTAATTTTTTTTTATTCATGTGTAAATAAAATTTTACTAAAAACTAAGTACCTATGATTTTATTAGTGTTGTAAACATTCTTTATATAGAGTAATATTGTTAATTTTTATCAAAAACTATTTTATAAGGAGATATTTTCTAAATTTAATTCTTAAAATAGTAAATTTTTCTGTATGCATCTAGTATTTTTTAAAATCAACCTATTTTTTTACATAATGATGCATCAGAAGGTCACAATGATGTCATACTTATTAAATTTTGTATATTAACTAGTCATTAGGTTACAGACTGTGAATACAGAGAGATGTAGCTAAACAAATCAAATTTAAAAAGAATGTCTTGCAAATATTCATTTCTAATTGTCAAGTAGGCTAAAGTATTTTAAATTCTTAACAAAATTTATCTTAAAAATACTCCAATTAGTAATTAATGTTATCAAACAATTGATTATAAAACCCACCTTTTCCTTTAGAATTTAAATGTGAAAAGATTTATTAAATACTGAAGTCAGCCATCTGAATGTGCTCAAATATTGAAAAAATTTACAATATAAGAACAGCAAAGGATTAAGGAAGTATTGCACAGTCCAAGAAATAAAGTCTTCATTAACACTTTTATTTATTTCTTACAAAAGTCACCCGATCCCAAAAAGTTTCTAAATTCTTTAAAATATTTTTTACTTATTAAATTAGTAGACAATTACTAAAAATTCAAGTTGTAATAGTTGTCAATAAATTGTCATCTAGTCATTTTTATAACTTAATTACTAGATACTGTTGATAAGATAAAAAATTTAGCAGAAAATTTTAATCTCTTCATATTTTGGCTTTTCTTGAGTTTTAAGAGGTTTATTAAAAATAAAAGAAAAACAGTTTTAAACTTAATGGATTTGTACTGTTAGATATATTATAGCAGATCTTCCTACAGCAGAAAGTTACCATAGATATTATTTTAACTTTATTCTTTATTCATTTTTATTTTAGGAAAAACTTATTGCCAGTCATGTAAAAAGAAATGTTCAGGCGAGGTTCTTAGAGTTCAGGACAAATATTTTCATATGCAATGCTTTAAGTGCAAAGTTTGTGGCAATTCTCTAGCCCAAGGAGGCTTTTTTTCCAAAGATAATGAATATTATTGCACAACTGATTATCAGAAGAACTTTGGATCAAAATGTACAGTCTGCAATAAATATGTAGAAGGAGAAGTAAGTTTAAGAAAAATAAAATTATGAATTTATCCTAAAATGTCATTCTATACACTACAGAATGTTTATCAGATCTTGTGATTATTTTTAGGTTGTAACTGCTTTAGGTAAAACATATCATCAAAAATGTTTTACTTGTGATAGATGTAGACAAAATTTTCCTTCTGGAGAAAAAGTAACTTACACTGGAAAAGAGGTGCTTTGTCCAAAATGTGTTCAGATACCTATACATGATATCAGCCCAAAAAGTAGTCCAACTGCCAATAGTGCTAATGGTATGTATTCCTTGTTGCTTTGTCTCTAGTAAATAAGAATATCAATGATGAGGTTAATATAATTTAAGTAATTAACAGTGTGATAACTTTTTTTTGTATTATCAATCTATCTTCAGAAGAAATATTAAACCCAAAGTTTGGTCTAAGGGGATCGATTCATTTTTAGTTGTAATATATAAAGATTATTTATATTTGTAATTGCTTTAGAATGTGCTGGTTGCAAAGATGAATTAAAAGAAGGTCAAGCTTTAGTAGCTTTAGACCAACAATGGCATATTTGGTGTTTTAAATGTTCCACCTGTAGTACAGTTTTGCATGGGGAATATATGGGACGAAATGGAGTACCTTATTGTGAAAGAGACTACCAAAAACAATTTGGAGTTAAATGTGCTTACTGTAATAGGTTCATTAGTGGAAAAGTTTTACAGGTACGTAATAAAACACTTCCATTTAAAATTATGACATTACTTAACTCATGTATTTATTAATTTTACACAGTAGAGTAGATGTAGATAAATTATTAAAGAAATGTCCCCACCATATTCCAAAATTAAGCAGATGTGCAGTGCAGATTTAAACTGAATTGGGTACTAGTGTCAGTTTGTAAATATTTTATAATGGTTACCGAATATTTATGTATCAGAAAATGTATTGAAATTGGAAGTAATTAAAAAAAATTAAAAATTGATACTTTCCAAAACATTAGGGTCAGTGACAGAATAACTTTCCATTAATACATCTCTATTATCGGGTGTTTTTTGTGACTGAAAACCTAATTCAAAAAGTATTTTTGTTAAAGTTGACTATCCATCTTCAAAATCTACATGCGCACCGCACCGCATACTTCTTGTTAAACTGCTTTTAAAGTCGTCTGTTGCTTCTCTATCATATGAAAATTATTTACGATATCCTTAATTATTTGTCCTTCTGAAATGAAACCTCCAGTGCGACGCCTTCCACTAGATGTTTTCAGAAATAAAATACAAAGTCGCTTATCTTTCTCTACTGCTTGAGCCTTATCATGAACACTGAGAAACATCTTGTTCAATATTTCTGTTTCAGCCAGTACTTGTCAACAATAACTTTTAATTGAAATTTGCCTTATTTTTCATAAATTTAATTACATTAGCAATTACCTCTCTTGTTTACGTAGAGCAGTTCTTATTTTCTTATTTTTCGGTCTACTCATTTTCAATACACAAAAAACAAAAAACATGACGAATCGAAAATTATGTTTTAATGATGCAAAAAATATCTTTTTACTTTGTTTTTTGTAGTTTCACAGGCCGAATGATGTTTTTTCACTAATCAGTTTTGTTTTGTGACGTTTATTAATCACTAAGTATTGTATTTTGCTATAATTGTTTAACACTTGGGATGTCGGTCATATTGGTCTGATGTGTAAATATTCATGAAATTTGATGGATAAAAAAGTAATTAAAAATTCGATATATCATTTTCGACATCTATCGTTGGCGTAGATGCATTTTACAGGGTCGTAATTTCACAAAATAAAAGAAATAATGGGTTTTTGCCGTTTATGGCACCCGACATCTGCATTTTTGGTAATAAAATACCTAACCTTTGGTTAGATAGGTTTGGTAGGTACAAAAAATAATAGGCGAAAGATTTATTTATAATACAGGGAAACCAGGAGTTGGGTTAAGCTTAGGTTAGGTTTAATCCGTCATCCCAAAATACAGAAGCGATGGTAATTATTGGATATTATGACTTTTCAAAATATTGCCCGTATTTTCATGAAACTTTCTTTGAATGATCCACAAAGTATTATTTCTGAAAAAAAGCGGCGTGAAGCAAAATAGTCATAAAACTACTACTTGACAGCATAAAAAAATATATTTTACCAAAGATTTCTGTGAAGGGAAGCAAATAATGTTTCAAGGATTCCTTTTAGGCAGTTTCATGAAAATACTATGAAAAGTCATTATATCCAATAATTACCGTATCAACGAAAATTTTGTCGGGTATAATGCTGAATTTTTATTCCTACGTGCCTATCCAAATAGAAAGGAAAGTATCATTTATTTTGTGTAATTTCTGCCCTGTACAAACCATCAACACCAATCAGAAATGTCGAAAACGATTAATAAATATTTTGAACATAAATCGATTATTTTAATCCGTCAAATGAACAAAAAATCCTTATTTTTGGGAAAAGTCTCTATACCTGAACATTTTCCCTAAAAAAATATAATGTATATTAGTTACAGTAAATTGGTTTTAATTATAACAAACTGAACAACCTTTATATCTCATCATTATTGTAAAAAATGTATTTATTTGATCAAATTAAATTATTGAAAATAAACTAATTAGGCTGGAGATAACCATCATTTCCATCCAACATGTGCACGGTGTACAAAATGTGGCGATCCATTTGGAGATGGAGAAGAGATGTACCTTCAAGGAGGTGCAATTTGGCATCCGCGATGTGGTCCAGGCCCCACTGAAAACGGAGAAATTCTTAATGGTACTGGAGAAGCAAATGGTAACTGTACTGATACTGATATGTCAGTAAGAGATTATGACAGGCATAGTACATCTGGTGCCAGTGAACTACAAGTTAGTATACATTAAAAATAGTTTAATTTAGTATTGAAGTAAAGTTTTTATTATTTTTTTTTAATGTAGCATAAGTAATCAATCTTTATTAGGTAACATTTTGTCATTGGTACATTACCAAAATGTTTATTGAAAATATATTTTAGCTAGCTGTTTATGGTATTTGCAGCATTTTTCTATAGCACCACATTTCGAACGCTTCTATTCTGGGTTGGTCTGAGGTCCCGAATAGTCCACGTTTTGCAAGCATCAGTTGCAATGGAGAAGACTAGGCTATGTATCAGCCGAAGTTTTGTGTTTTTGGTAATGGCTCGATCTTTCCAAATTTTCACCAGTTTTGCCATAGACGTCCTGTCAATCGCTAGTCGTTTGCGGACTTCTTCTTCCGATCCACCTTTGTTGGTTACTACTGATCCTATATAATCAAATCTATCCACCAATGCAAATCCAGCTACGGTGTCACCTTGTGACAGGTTTTCATTTTGTCTGTCTATTATTATGATCTTTTTTTGGCTCTATTAATTTCCAGTCCATATGAGCTATTCTCTTTTGTGAGTCTTGCCATTATAATAAAAAGTACTGCTTTAGCGTGATGCGTGACGGATACCAACTAAGTGGTATAAAATGTAAGATGTTTTTTTCCTTAAAGTTGGCTTTGATAAAAATTGTATTTACTTTGTTGCTAATAAATTTTTTTATTGTTGATATAATTTCTATTCCTTTTGAAGTAATTTTATAAAAAGAATAAAAAGTGAATTAAAACTGTGTTAAAAAATAAATATGGATGAAGGTACAACACCGGCTACTTTATTTTTTTCCAATTCTGCATATAAAATGTAGATTAAGTTTCATTTTTATAATCAATAAAACTAAACAAATTTATTTACCAGGAATATATTTTTGTCATCATTGCAAAAATTATCAACCAATTGTTATATACAACTTTATGTCTACATTTTTAATTTCCAAGTCAATAAATGTTTCTTTCTCATAACACTGAGCCTAGTGCAGTCTGCTGGTAGACTTAAAAACTAATGGATGTTCCAATTAAACATCAGCATACTACGGCATTGTGCGACACTGAGTCGCAATATGCTCGGTAGTTGGAAAACAGTGCATATTCCCTAGTTTTATTGACAAGTGCTGCCATCTTCACGTTAAGGTTGGAAACTTTTTACACCACGTAGTTGCTCGACTTATTTTTTACCTTTGGATCACGTTTAGTTTATTATCATTTATTTTTTAAATTAGTCCACTTCTATTACATTTTTTGTTTTGGTTGCAAAATTTTTCCATTTTATTTTATGCATGTTTTTTACAGTTTTCCATGAGATCGCGTACTCCTAGCTTGAATGGTTCATTGTATAGTCCTACAAGCATGTCTAGAAAGGTTTGTTTTTTTTTATTTTGCTTTTCATATTTATTTGACCTATTATTTTTCTCATTTAGCGTATATTTGTAATGTATTTACAATTAATTTTATTTAAATCTTTTTACATTTGTTTTGCTTATTTTTAGTTATGAAATATAGGTATGAGTGTATATAAAATTATTGGTATACCTAAACCCAGTGTCAGATGTTTATTTTATAAAAATAATCTAAAATCTGTAGTACATTTAGAATTTGCGTTTGTATGACACTATGTACTTTTAAGAATAGAAAAAACATAAACACAACCAAGCTTATGTGGAATCTCCTCTTTGAACACATTAAGACAAAAATTAGTTATTGGAAAATAAATAGTAAATTATCCAAATAAATTATAAAATAAAAAATATTTTAAACAAACTTGCAATACCAAACAGATGCTTAATTGTTGTTTTTCTTAACAAATAAACTAATACTTTTTGTTTATTCAATAATCATTGTATTGCCACCTCTGGACTTAATACAAGTGTAGGATTCGGGGGTTTATGCTTTCTCTTTTCCTACATAGGAGAAATGATTACTCAACTTCGATATGGTGGACTGGAAGTAATCACAATTGGCTGGTTTTTATTTAACACAAAATGTAGGTACATCTATCTTCAAAAACACAATGTACTTGCAGCAATTAGTGAATTAAAAATGAAAAGAAACTAAACTTATTGCAAATAGCAAGCGAGGTTTAACTGCCATGGAAAAAGGAACTGTATGACAGCTGGTCACTACCACTGTCAAAACAATACAACTGAACGACCGTCGTTCTCGACGGTAGATTTGTTACTCTTTGTAATCTGTCATTGTTATAATTATATTTATTTTCTTTCACTTTTTCGTTGTAATAGTGCTTCAAGATCTTATACCTTGTATGTAATATATTGTTGGATGAACTCTTTACAATTTTTTTAGCTCCTTTGAATTTTTCGTCGCATTCATCAGATTGTCCTGTACTCTTTTTTGTGAATCTTTTCCTTCCTTTTACTGTTTGCCATTTTCCTTCGTTGAAGTTGTTCTGTGATACATTCTTTGATCCGTCCGCTGTTGAGTTATCAACACCATGCTCAAGATTAATAACAGAGCACATAACATTTTTTTGTGTTTTCAATAGTTTATCTGACTCATTCGAGTCAGTTATACTTGAATAATTTTGACACTTAGTTTGCCCCTGTATGTGGTAACTGGAGAGATGATTCTTTAAGTTTATCATTGTCATGATTTATCTGAGCCGTATTTTTGGTAGGTCCTGTATGCGGATTCTTGGCACTAAATTCTTTTTGCTTATCACTAACATGTATTGTGTTTTTTCCAGAGACTGAAAAACCTTGCTGATGTTTCTTTGGTACTTTGTTTTTCCTTATCTCTTCGTTTTTATTCTCATTCCTATGAAGCATATATATTTTATTATTCAGCACTGATATCAAATCATTGATTTATTTCAATTTGTTTTCTAGTTTTTCATCTAAAAGCTGTTCAAATTCTGATTGTGAAGTTTTGATCTTATGTTTTGTTAACAAGTCAATATTAGTTCTCATTTCGTCATTTTTGATTTCCAGACTTTCAATTTTACCTTTTAATAGTTTATTGTTTTCTTTTAGTTCTGAGTTCATTTCCTTCAGAATCTTGTTTTCCCAGGTTATTGTCTTTTCTATCAGTGAGGAAGTTTCCATATCATCAAGTTTTTCTAGGTTAGGATTTTCATGTTATTCAACTGCTTCTTTAAATTTCTGATTATTACAGCACTTTTTTGTTTTCTTAATGGCACAACTATAGTGGAAGATTGTCCAACAGTTTTCACATGTAACTTTTTTTAAAATAGCTGGTTTTTTGCAATAACCACACAGAGCTCTTGATGCATCATCTTTACTTTCAGCCATCTTGAAGTTGGCTTAAACCGCACTGTTGGGTTTCAAAAAGCCTGAGAAGGAGCACCATAAAAAAGTAGATGCACTCGGAAGGTCTGGCTAAATGGAATGGATCCACAGGTTAGAGGCACTGCTGACAGGACATTGTCGACTCCGCAAACACTTTTGTAGGTTAGGAGGGGCTGAGAACAGTAATTGCCGTATCTGTTTTGAAGGAGAAGAGAAGGCGGAACACATTGCACGCACTGCGAGGGACTGTGCTTAGACAGAAAAAAACCTGAACAAACAACCTCTGGAAGTTGGTAAAATAACGGGCTGGAGGAGAAGCTTTAACTACAGGAAGGGCATAATAAACCTCATCAGATCGGAGTGCATACTTACAAAAAGCTTCTCATTAGAGTCTAATCTAATTCCGTGTGACAATTTCTAAATATAAAATTTTCATTGTTCTTCAAATCTTATAATTATTTCCAAAAACCTTCTTTATTCTTCATGGTATAAGGACTCTAAAAACATGATTTTTTTCTACTGAAATCTTATTTCATTGATTTGAAAACAGCAGATGTTAAACTATGATGTTGTTTCCTTTAACAATCTATATTTTTTTATTAGGATCTCTATCCAACATTGCTTTTAGGAAAAAAATTTGTAGTTAACTTCTTTCTTCTTTTATTTTGAGCAAGTTGTGTTGATTGGTTTGTGGAAGAATCTACGTTTGTTTGTATATCTCTAGTTTAGCTGAAAGATAAATATCACTCATATTACTATTTTTTACAGTTTGGTTACCGTTCTCCATCTCCTGGACTAATATTAAGGGAACACAACAAATCGGCAAATTTAGCCGACGATATATCCAGAATTTACACCTACAGTTACCTTACAGAAGAACCCACGCAGGGCTACTTAAGGAAGCCGATTGATCCCTATGACAAAGCTCCTACATCACCACATTTTCATAGGCCTACATGTAAGTAATATGCAAAATACTATCAGACAAATAATTATCTCAACGTAGTATCTCAAGTTCAAAGTCTGTTACGTTAAAGAAATTATTTTTTAGCTCAAAATTCCCTGAGGAGTAGTTCTGGATCTGGTAGAAGAAGCACATCACGTACAGCTATGAAAGTGTTGGTAGATTCAATGCATACAGAACTTCCAAGACCGAAATCACCTCACATGAACAACGAGGAACCCATAGAGTTAGCACATTTTCCTGGAGCTAAACCTCCACCACCGGGAGAACCTCTGAAAATAGAACGTGATGATTTTCCAGCACCACCCTATCCTTATACCGATCCAGAACGTAGAAAACGCTGGTCTGACTCATACAAAGGTTAGGAAACAATTATAAAATTTAAGAGACCAACAAATAAATTTTCACATTACTTTGTTAATACAACAAATAATTTGCAGGTGTTCCATCTGACGAAGATGAGGTTGACGACGGGAGTGTAAATGAGATGTATCAACAGAAATTAAAAAAAGAAGAAAACGAATTGAGTAAAATCGCCAGTGGTATAGGAAAAGTATTTTTAAAAAATGTTCAAGAAAGAGAGAAATTTAATCAATGGAAAGCAGCCAATCTTGATCCTAGAAATGCATCTAGGTAAAAAAATATATATATTTTTTATTTATTTAAAACTAAGATGGTCACTGCAGTCGAATAAAAAAGAAACATGGTTTCTGTTTGACAATGGAACATATTTGTTAATAAATATACTACTCTGGACAAAAAGTAATGAGACTGAAATTTCTTGTTCTGGTATACTGAAAATATTGCAAAGATGCTACGGCTATGAATTTTTATCAAATTTACAAGTTTTTAAGAGGTACAAATTGTTTGGTGAGGGTCGTGAAGCAGTAGAAGATGAACCTCGTTCAGACAGGCCTTCTTCTCAATGGTATCCTTAGTGGACGTCGGTGATCAGTCTGGCCTATCTGATTTTATTCACAGTAGATCGAAATAATTCTATTGTCCATTGTTGCAAGTTTCTTAGTCATGATATTTGATGTCTTCCTTGCGATATTTTTCCATAGAATTTACCCTGCATTATAAGTTGAAGCAGCTTGTACATCGTGTTGTTCCTCATGATATGCCCAAAGTATGACAGTTTTTGTTGTTTCACTGTTTTCAGCAGTTCACTGTATTTTTGCATGCGTAGCAATATAGTCTCATTGGTCATATGATGAGTCCATGAAACTAAGTATATGGCGATAGCACCACATTTTGAAAGCTTCAATCCGCTTACAAGTAGCTTCGGATATCGTCCATGCCTCTACGCCATACAGAAGCACTGAAAAAACACAGCATCTTAAGATTCGTGTCCGAAGATGAAGACTCAGGTTCATGCTACAGAGAACCTTTTTCATACTGTTGAATGATGATCGTGCTTTTTCAATCCTTACTTTGATTTCATAAGAATGGTCCCATTTCTCATTCAGACTTGCTCCTAAGTATGTTATTGTTGGTACTCTTTGTAGTAGGAATACATTCACGAAGAATTGGGCATTGATGTCGTTTTTACTGACTATCATAATTTTAGTTTTTGATATATTCAACCGCATGTTAAATTCTTGACTATGTCGACCACTCTCATCGATCAGTCTTTGAAGTCCTTCAGCGCTGTCAGGCAGGCCACCAACCTCAATTACTAATAAAAACATTATCAAAATCAAGGAGCTTCTATTTTCCAATCTTCGATTAACTCAAAGAGACCACCTTGTAGATATTGTTTGTATATCAAAGGGATCAATACAAAAAAATTTAAAGGACAATTTTTGCTTGTCTCTGTATTTCCTCATCTTGTTCCAAAAGATTTGAATTTGTTTGAAAAACAACGTCGTGTTGAAGTGCTAAAGAGATGCTTTCTATGACTACAAAAGATCTGAAATGTCTAATTCCTGGAGGTGAGACTTGGACCTATGCTTATAACCCGGAAACAGCTCTATAATCTAGTAAATAATGTGCTGCCGGTGAACCATAACCAAAAAAGTCAAAAATCAAAGTCATGTTGCTATTTCCAAAATAGTTGAAAAATATATCAAGAGGTGAAGTGTTCCTTGTATTAGCAATTAATTCTTCGACTTTTTCAGTTTCTTTAAGATACAGGAACAAATTTATAACGTGTTATTTTCTTATTTGTGTTTATATTCTTTCCCCCTTTTACAAGTCATTCGTCCAGTCTGTCTAACTTCCGTGTATTTCTCCGCTTTGTTTTGAATAGCTAAATAACCGTTTTGCTTTTAGGCAACACTTTGCACTTAATAAGAAGAAAGAAGAAAAAAAGTTTTTATAAATACATAATTTGATAAAAACTTTTATTTACTGCATTTTATAAAGTAAGAAATGGCGGCAAATACATTAAATTTGTTTTAAAAACGAGTTATGTTTGGAATTGAATACTCAACAATGTGGATTTCGTTCATTTTTACGAAAAAAAATTTATAGAAAGAAAAAAAGTCAAAACTTTAAAGTTTTTTAGTTCAACGGTTATGTTACTGTGAAAAAAATTAAATCATGTCATAAATATAGCATATGAATGGTCTGAAAAGTTTCTGACCTCAACGTAAAGATAGCAACACTCGTCAATAAAAGCTAGGAAATGTGGTTGCGCATCTGATAGGTCCTCAAAAATGTTAGCCATTTTGGACCGTCTCACACCTCAGCGATTTGAACTGCTTGACCAGCCTCATTACTCACCAGATCTAATCCCGGAAAAGAGTGTCGCCATTTAATCAAAAATCGACGGGTCTGAGCGTTTTTCTAACATCTTGACAAGGTTCTGGCTCTGCTTCGTTTTTGGTTGGCCACCCTGTATATAAAGATTGTAACATATTTTTAAATGAGTTTTGGTTTTTAAATAACTTATTGTCATTGCTTATTATATTTTCAGAACACCTTCAGCAAATAAAGCGCCTAATTATAGATTCCGTTATGATAACCCGATTGGTGCGAGTCCTTCTAGAAATTTGGATCACCAGAGACCTTTCGATGATGACGATTTTGATAGATCTTTAAGCTGTCGGTCATCTATGGGCAGATCCGTAGGTGCTATTCCAAACTACAATGGTAAGTATTATTTATTTATTTTAATATTTTACAATTGTTACACACTCATTATCTAGTTAAAAACGGTATTAGGATAAACAGGGTCACCCTGTACAAAAACGTTCTGAATAAAACTTTTTTTTTAATTCTTGTATTTGTAGTTGTAAGAAAAATAAAATGGCTCTTATTTTAAACATCTAATGGGTTTTAAAGGTAATAATTAAATGTGTGTTGAATTGAGTCACAATTTATGTTTTTGTTTCTTTAGGTGTTGAAGTTCTGTTTGAATAGGTTTCCGTATATTTTTATGCTTTAAAATTTTTTTAGGATAGGAATATTTTTATGTCTAAAGACTAGGAGAATAAACGAATGTTGATATCAGCAAACTACGTCACTGTCTATTTGAAAAAAAAACAGGTTGAAATAATTACACCATCTATTATGTCATGTGGTTTGTGTTTTTTAATAATATCTTTGAAAGTATACCATTGGTTAGTTATGTAAATTCTTTCTTTTATTTAGGAGTTTTCTTGAGTGTTCTTATGATCTGTTATAACAATGTTTTAATACAATCATTATTGATTGTAAATATAAGTCACTTAATAATGGATAAAATAATAAAAAATCTGTCCAACGCAGCCAGATACAAAATGGGAAATACCTTCTTCTATGCGTTATGCTATGCGAACGATACGTTCCTTATTGCAGATTTTGAGGACAATCTTCAAAGACAGAAGTAAATATGCTTATTAACTCCGAAAAGAGCAAATGATTAGTAACATTAAAAGAACCGGTAAGTTAAAAATCGATTTCAAAATCGTTGAGCAGTTAAACCAATTCAAATATCTGGGAGCAGAAATAACGAGCCATGGAAATATACTGAACAAATAAGAAAGCAAACAATGAGCGTCTCGAGTTTCTGGATGCTTGAGAGAAATTGTATGGAAAAACAATTACCCTAACACAGAAAGCAAAGTCAAAATATATAAAACGACAATAAGACCCCTCATATAACATTCGCTGCAAAAACTAGATCAGATACAAGCAGAACACTACAAATGATAAGAACAGTCGAAATAAAAACACTGAGAAGTATATAAGGCAAAACACAGTATGATAAAGTACGGAACAATGCGGGATACAGAACATGGGAAGGTGGGTGAGACATGTGACACATAAAGAGAATGGAGGACAACTGACTTGTTAATAACGCAAAAATGAACAACCCGGTAGGAAAAAGATCTCGGGGAAGACCATCAAAAATATGGAGTGATTCTTGGACCTCCTTTTCCTGAGAAGAAGTGCCGGCAATGAACAGGCAGTAGCCTACTAATATGGCAAAAGTCATATTAGAAAGAAGAAGAAGAGAAGAAAAATTTAAGACACTCACTTGTTAAGTGATGTTTCTGATGTCTTTTAGTGGTCAGTTAGTATTTTGGTAGAAATATAATCTATGGGTCAGACATATTATTGATTATGTTATTTTCAACTATTTGAAATACTAAATCACATGCGTTCTAACCGTACAAGGAATGATATATTGAACAATCCATTTGCCGTTCCAACCAAACTTGGAATCGTTCGTGAAACAATTAAACGGTAATTTTGGTGCATGATCGAATGTAGAAACTAGTCTGCCATGCTTATCGAGTATTTCATCAGCTGTGGCTGTCATTTATTTTTGATTTACCAATTAGCAGTTCGGTTGGATCGACCCTAATATTGTTTCATTTAAATTTCAGTAACAATATTAAAATTAAATTAAACAATATTTTCCAATTTCTTAAAATAAGTAAGTGTATTAATTGACTAGAACAAGGTAATAATGAAATATTAATATATTTTATAAAGATATACATAAATCTACACCAGTCACTTTTTTTGCAGCATTTCATTTTTTGTGTCCAAAAATTATACAGTAACATGACAAAAGTTTTATTTGGTCATTTTATATAGAATAGAATGGTGGCAAGGAAATATTTATTTATTTATTAATTGCACAAAAATTTGACAAACAATTCTTATTTGAGCCGAGTCGACCCTGATAAAAATTCCTAAGTCTCCCTGATAATTTGGCCAAAAGGTTCCTATTGTTTCCTAATAATAGATAGCAGGTTCGACTGCTTTTATCATTACAAACGAAGTTGAATATTTTCGATGAGCCAAAAACAACATTAGAAATTATAGGAAACTGCTAAAATTTACTGGAGATGGAAGTACCTAACTATTTAAAAAGAGGTCGCCGAGTCAGCAGTTCAGTTGCTTTGTGAGATAGATAAATAGTCCAACTGTGAAAGTCACCTTGTGGAAAAACTCGAACCTCCCCGTTTTATTGAAAAAATCCCTTGAGTAAAATATCTAACCTTCCTGGTAATATTTAAAAATAATTAAATAAAAAAAAATGGCAGTTATTGGGACTGCCGACAGAAGTGAAAACTTAAAACTATGAAATAACAATGTTTTTTTGGATTTTCAAATTAATTGTAGCATTGAAATAAATATTTCATAATTTGTAAATTAAAATCATTGAATACTAAATAACCTAATAAAAGTAGGCTGTCGACTCGAGGCCACTTTTTGACTGACAGATAGAATAAGAAGTTATGATGTCACCGTTTTTTAATATTATTTTGATCACTGCTGACAGCCGCTGTCTCCTTCTACATCTAAAACACCTCAGGGTGACGCGAAACCATAAGTTTTCACTTCAATTGAAATTTTATTACCTATTTCATCAATCATTAAATAAATAACCTAATAAAAGATAGATAGAAGAAGCTATGACGTCACCTATCTGTCGCATATGTCAGGTGACGCGTAACCATAAGTTTGTCACCTACCAAATTTTGCTCAATGCGCCTAAAGAAGTTTTCACTTCAAAAATTTCTTTGTGGAAAATCTCGAACCTCCTTCGTAATATTGAAAATACCACTTGCGGAAAATCTTTAACTTCCCCGTAATATTGAAAAATACGTAACATCATGATCTGCCATAATGTCCGGCGACTTTATCGGCGTCTCTTTTTTGTACGGATCTTCCTATATTTTTGCGGTCTCTCTCACTATTCGCTATTCAAGTGTGGATTGTGTGTGTGTTTCTATGACCGTTTGTTGTGATTAGCATCGATTCAATAAAGTTGTGTTGTTTAATGATACTGCAAATTATGATGGAGTTTAGTCCAAGTAAAAAGTGAATGTATAAACAATACTTATTGTAGTGTCCCTAAATGTTAATCCAAACAAAGTTCATATTTAGATCATTAAGCAGGCTCTGAAGAACAAAAGATTAAATAGTCACTCTGAAAACAATGAAAAATACTTATTATTGATAGAAAACCAACTGAGCATACAGCGACAAATACAGAAAAGCAGTGTTAATTAGAAGCAAGGCTAAGATTTAGCTACTTGGTCTGTTTGAGAATGGCGCAAATCATACGTTTGAATCGCGAATAGTCGAGCAATTAGCTTAACAGATTTAGTTAGCTCGACGAGTTTACTCTCTAACTCAGAGCTAGTGTCTTGTCCCTTAAGAAGTTTTACTTCTATAAATTAATGTGTAAAATAAATTAGTATAAGTTGTGAATATTTAAAAATTATAATTTAGTTACAAAAAAATTAAGTTTAGAAACGTTACAATAGGAATTATAACTTAAAACAACCACGGCATTCGTTTATATCACATATCAGCTTACTTCATTTTATCTTAAAATCAATTATTAGTAATGATCAGTAGATGCATGCAATTTTTAATATGCTACAGTATTATTTTTTGCTTTTTATTCAGTAGTATCATCTTTACGAACGATACCTAAACCTGGTTACGGGCTCAAATCGTCGACTCTCTCCAGTAGAAATGAATTCGTAAGTACTAACAAAATACAACTATGATTTAATTACAAGAAATTTATTTCCACCTACGCAAATTTAATTCTAAATATCGGCGCAAAAATGTAATAATGGTTTATATTGCTGTCGCAATTTTATTCGTTTTAATAAATAATTTATTAACATTTACAAATATTTCGTGAAAAACACTAACCTAACATTTTTTTAAAAAATAATAAGTACAATTATTTTTTAAACAATAAAATTTCATAAAATTATCATTTTTGTATATGCTTAATTATATTTCTGAAAAATATTGCTTGGTATAGTCGAAGTCAGATATAATTTTTCCTGTTACACAATTTAGGCACCTCAAAGAATTTAACCGACAGTAGGTCCAGGACCGGACTTTATTTGGATGTAACGAGCAACTCAAAATATTCTTTGCCGATAAAAGCAAACAATTCGGCACAAAACCGTTTTCATTACGGGCATGTAATATTATAATACGTTTTCCTCACGCTACCTTGCTATTCTACTGAGATATTCATTAAGTAAAATATTTTTTTTTGAGATTCCATAATAGTCTGCCTACTTAGCGAACGATATTTCAAACCCAAAGAATGGAGCACTTTTCCAATAGTATTATTAGATTTTTATGGAAAAGATAGAATATATTGCATTTTTGGTAACACAAAAAATAATATTAATATAATCTTTATATTAAATATAAATTAAACACAACATATAATAAAACGGAAATTTCCACTGTGAATTCACGTAACGATTTATACTGTACATCGATTATAGTGGAGCATAAGAGACATTGCCGGGTTAGAACTTTTAAAAGTATGTGGAATATTAGTGTATGCATACATATGAAAACTGTATGGGTAACGTCTTTACGGGTACAGTCTTGCATAAAAATTATGACTATTATGACTCGCTACAAGCTTGTATACTTTTACCGCACGTATAATCTAATATTTTCTGACAATATTGTACCACGACAACCTCGTTAAAAACGCAAAATTAGTGTAGGTCAACAAACAGAAAATAGCGCACGTTCAGTCAAGACAATCAGAATCAAACTATATACGTTCTATGCAGAATATAGCAACGATGCCAAGCTTAAATTATTTCTATGGTATCAGTATAACAAATTTGAAAATAGTCGCAAAAAGGGTAGACCTATGCATCAAAAATCCAGTCGCTTACGAATAACAAATTGCAATGTATTACTTTATTTGCAGTTTGACAGCTGTGCGCTTGGGTATTTATAAATGCGAATATAATAATAATAATACTGATATTATAATTGTGAAAAAAGAAAGATTATCTCTGACTTCAACTATATATTTAATCCAAATGTTTTTAAATATATTGGTTTATAAAATTTGACTTGAAAACATTTTTCATTGTATTATGCTCGTAATTTTAGTAGGTTTTTAAAAAACAGTTGATTAGTTACTAATGTTTGAAATGTGAATATTTCAATACTAACCCTTACATTATGCATGTTTGGTTTTTTAAAGTAGATGTATTTACTGTGTACCTTTTTAATTTTTGTGTTCTTGTTATGTTTGTAATTCTTTCATTTGTGTTCAAACCTAAAAAAAATAAATAACGAATAAAAATATTTCAATAAATAATCAAAATATTGATCTTAAATTAATAAACGTTTTTGTTACAAAAAAAAATCGTCAAAAATAAAAATCAGAAAACAAACTTCAATTTGATAAAATTTCTGATCAATTAAGGCTACATCAAATAAAGAATCACAAATTATTTATTATTTTAATTGTAAAGCTTTTTGTGTGCACAATTTAAATTGTTTTCCTATTCACAGGGTGATTATCCATATAGTGGGATGGGTACTAAAACTTACAGTACTGACTTCAGTTGCGGAAAATCTGATAGTAAGTATATTTTGGTGCTTGTATAGAATTTGAAATAAACATTCTTCATTTTTATTGCCAAAAAAGTTTTGTTTACTTTCCAGAACTGCCTCAACATTCTTAAAGTCTAGTTATGGTTTTTGAAATAAGTTTTTGCATTAATACACACTTAGCAGTTCTGTTGATGTTTGTTACAAATGTTTAAAACAATGAAAATTCTCTGAAACTCCAGGTAAATACTTTTTAAGAAAATCTAAGGGACCGTCATGTTGCAAACAATGTTTGCCAATTATACTCGAAAAATATTTTTACAAATGATATATTTTTGTCTCTGATCATTGTAAATGTATATTTATATTTCCTAATTGTTAATGGCCGAGGAAGTTGTAAAAATATTAATAGTTCTTCCTTTCTTTTTTAATAGCACACTAACATTTTAAAATGCTTCCACATGACATAAATGATAGTAACTTGTCGACAAAGCATGCATTCTTCAAACTTAACTTTGTTGGTATTATAATTTTAGGGGAGATTCCAGGTGAACACAACATGAGTCTTATATAGGATGTCTACTTTCTAGTTGTACATGAAATTTTTGATTTACAGCTGGCATATCCTCATAGTAAGTTATAAAGATAAAATCGAATGTTTGTTCCTTGTAATTTTTATCAAAATCGAACTAACGGTTCAGGACTTGAAACTGGTTCGAAGGTCCGAGGTACCAACAAAGTGCGCGGATTCGAGTCCCATACAAAAATTGTTCTTGATAATTAATCTGTGTATTAAAATAAAAAGTAGACATTAAATGTATTTGTTTCTTTGGCAACTTAATAAATATAAGAACTCTTTATTTTTAATAAACTAGGCAACAAAAACAAAACAAAAAAGGTAGTAACTTGGAGGGGGGCTTGATAATAACAAGTGACATTTTTTTATCTCTGTAGGTCACATCATTAAGACGAGAGAAGAAAAAAAGGTAATAACTGAGCGGAAAAAACAATAGCTGATATTACAGGAAATAAAAGAATATCCCCTCCGGTGTTGACAGCCTAGTTATAAAACTTAGTGCGAACATTTGCAAGCGTGTGATTTGAAATCTGCCTGCAGCATTATCTTCTACAGTTCTGTTTTAATTGATTATCAAAAACAATTTTTTTTAAACCCGCGCACTTCCGACTATCAGGCATACACTGCCATGTAAATGAGAAAAGTATGTAATCATATCACTGTGTTGGTACCTTGGTCCACCAAATCGGTTTTAAGTCTTGAACTGTTAGTCCGAATTTCATTAAAAAAGTTTCATTCGATTTCTCGTCAAAAACTACATGGAAAAATATTTTAACTCCATCTTCATAACTTACTGGGGGGATATACCAGCTATAAATTGAAAATCCCATGTAAATTCCTATGGTACAACTAGTAAGTAGAAACTCTGTATATTGGTGTTAACAGCATAATAATTTGGTTCGTTTAATTAAATTTAAGTCGTTTACAAATAAAACTTTTTACATTAGTAGAGATGATTTATTAATGAAAGAAACCTGCCAGAGGTCTCCACTTTTTTCCTAACAAAGCGGATGTCAAGTGCTGATTCAAACCAAATAGGTTATCATCCAACCACACCTTTACTTCTTCAACTTGATTACATATTCCCGCTTAAAGATGTTCGATGATTACTTAGTAATATTGAGTTTGGCATGAAATGTTGATAAAACTGTTTTTTATGATCTAAAGGACCGTGATCTTTTTCGATATTATTTATCGCATTGTTTTTTGAAAAAATAATTTCAAATATAGCTAAAATTAACATGGATTCTTAAAGAGATGTGTAGAATTCTGTTCGTCTAACTCGCACATAATTAAGAGAAATATTATTAATTTTAATGAAAAATTTAATACCGTTTCATTTTTCCCGACGAGCAGATTGAAAAACGTGGCAACGCTAGTTTGTTTACTTTTATCTCTGTATAGCGAAGCACTAAAGTAAAGGTTATGATTTTTTCCTAGCCACGCGAATGTCATGATGTTGTTGCTTGTTCTTTGCAAGTAAATTTTAACAATATAGTTCTCTAGTAGTTTCAAAAATTCAATATAAACTTAAAAAAAGTTAGCAATAAATTAAATATAGTAATCAGAAAGTAGACACTAATGTGTCAATAATGCGTTGTTGTCACAGATAACTTATACAGGGTGGCCACCCGAATTCGAAACAGAGCCATTTGTAGGAACCTCGTCAACATTTTAGAAAAACGCTCAGACCCGTCGATTTTTTATTAAAGGGGGGGACACTCTTTTCCGGTATTTTTGACTCCACTATTTTCAACCCCAATCGAGGGTAAGAATTACCCCAAAAATTTTAAATGGCATTGGGGGTCAAATAAGATGTTTTTCAAAAGCTCTTACAATTTTCTATACTCTTTAAATTTTAAAATTCCGCCCTTTACTTCTTGACAAATTAGATTTTAAATGTGAAACTTATCTGCTCAGCTATTTAATACACAACGTCAAGATCGACATGTCAGTATAAAGTATATACTAGAGCTAGTAAAAAAATTTCAAGAAACAGGAAATGTAGCTAATAAAAAACGAGAAATAGAAAAGCCTGTAGTTAATGAAGCTAGTGAAGTTGCAGTTTTGGGACATGTTCATCTTGATCCTACGTTGAGTACGAGGCAGCTGGGATCAATCGAACTAGCATCCAAACCATTTTTGCGAAATAATTAGTGCGCCAGCAGGGAACGATCCACAGTTTTTTTTCCTATGAGTGCAGTTTTTTCTTGCACGGGACGGTCGCCAAAATTGCCGCTATTGGGCCGATTCAAAACCAAGAGTTTTTCACGAGGTGTATACACAGCAACCGGAGAAATTAAATGTATGGGCTGGCATTTGCGGTGACCGACTAGTGGGACCTTTTTTTCTACCAGGCAATTTGACTGGTAAAATGTATTTGCAATTACTGGAAGACGCTATTGACCCTGCTTTGACATATATATTTGAAAATAATCCACAGTATGACGAAGATCATTTTTATTTTTAACAGGACGGTGCGTCTCCGCATTATGCGGGCGGTCATCAGTTTGAACATTTAATCAATTAAGTAGTAAGTAAGCAACTAAAATATTTTGAATTTTAACATGTAATTTTTTTCAAAGTATTGGGAGGAAATGTAAAATTTAAAGACTATTTGTAAAGAGCATTGTCAGAGCTTTCAAAAGACATCTTATTCGACCCCCAATGACATTTAAAATTTTTGGGGTAATCTTAACCTTGCTTGGTGTTAAAAGTAGTAGAGTCAAAAATACCGGAAAAGAGTGTCCCCCTTTAATCAAAACTCGACGGGTCTGAGCGTTTTTCTAAAATATTGACGAGGTTCCTGTAAATGGCTGTTTCGTTTCCGGTTGGCCACCCTGTATATATTAATAATTAAAAAATAGTCGGGAAATCATAAAATAATACTTTATTATATATAAATATACTTAAAATTAAATTTTCATCAAAACGCTTAATTTCTTTTTACTAAGCCTTGTTAGAATTTGCATTCATTTTGTTATCTTAAGTTGGCAGCTCCTAACACTTTCCATATACTTTGGTGTAGGCCTCTCCTTGCCCCTCTGACCCCCCGCTGGCATCATAGAACATCCTTAAGTATATATGCGCAAACTTTTTAATGTCGAGCAGGGTTATTCGGAATTTTGCATTTTTTTGACGTTTCATCCTATTCCGACTAATTTAACCGGAAGTACTCCCTAACAATAATAATTCTACTCTACATTGTAAAATGTTCAGTGTGTAGGGAAAATTCCACACTTCATCAAAAATATTAGTGGTCTAAAAAAATTATATCTACACATAGAACAGCAGAATAGTTTACAATTAAACGATTGACCCAACGTTAATACTCGTACTATGGAAGTAAAATAAAAGGTGTTAAAACTAAAAATTTATTTCTTACAATTTTAGTAGCAGATATACATATATCATTTTAGAACTATTCCTTATTTTAATCGAGAATTTTATTTTAAAATATTTTGCAGGATTATCAAAATGCTGCTGTAAAATGCTTCTTGTTTTCTGTTATTTTAGTTTTTGATATATCAACTGTTAAAATGTAACAATACCTCAATATTAAAAAAAGTAACTGTGAATCCTAACCCAACTATAATAATATTGTCTACTGACTTTTAGAGAAGTACAAACGTACTCTTATTTGTGAATTTTATTTTTAAGATCCTTTCAGATACAGTAGTAAAGATAAATTACTAATGAAAGAGATATGTCAAACGTTTTTAATAAATTTAATTACATTAGCAATTACCTCTTTCGTTTCCGCGGGGTAGTTAGTTCTTTTTCTTTCGGTCTACCCATTTTAAGTTTGTATTTTAAGTATAAAAATATAAGAGCAATAAAAAAACACACACACACCACCACACTTTTAACTTCTTCTACATGATTACATATTCCTGATTAAAAATATTCGCACATACTTTATTTATCGTCAATGTTGTTGACGTTCAATCCCTCTCCGACCAATTTAGCACTGTGAGCACCTTTCAATAGTAATTCATTTCTTATGCGAGTGTAATGTTATATCATGTATTTAATTATAAATATGTCTACATGTAATAAATGTATGGTATTATTAATGTTTCAGTTTCAACTGGATCGATAACGGATGTTGAACAACGTGCTGTGGTAAGTTATATGTCGTCTTATTGGTGACGTGCGCACCGCGTGGAAATTTTTTGATATCGGTAGAAAGGGGGATGTACATGTTTCGTAACTGCTTGAGATTTGTAACGTGTACGTGGTACAACAAATGACGTCTTTTATAACGTTATGTATGTTTGGTTAACGATTTTGGTTTTTTGAGCTTTTTTGGTTTTGTTTTGAGTTTAGAGTGAGCATTTTGACATTTAGGTTTAAGGAACAATATCGTGGTGTTATGAGTGATTTTAAAGACTAAACATTAATTATCAAGTGTTTAAAGTATGGTTTGTTACCATATACTAGGTCTGCCTATTAAATAACGAGACTGCGCGCGCAAAAAGCGTCTTAGATTGGTAGAAGGGAAACGAATGGAGCGTTCGATAGCTGGAAGTGTGTACTATTTCAGTACGAAAAAACATTTTTGTCGCTGTAGTAGTATTTTTTCTATAGAAGTTAGAATCGAACGTGTTTTTTTTCGTGCCGATAACAATGTGTGATGAAAACCACAAGCAATGAAGTAATGTGAAATTTCTCGTTAAATTAAAAAAAATCCGACTGATTGCTATAAGTTGTTGAAAGAGGCCTATGGTGAAAATTCTCTATCTCGTGGGCGTGTTTTCTAATGGTATAAACGGTGTTATGAAGGTCGAGAGAGCACCAAAGATGACCAACGTCCTGGTCGACATCAACGGCATCGTAATGACTGAATGGGTTCCACAGGGTGAATCTGTATACCAAACTTACTATTTGAAAGTTTTGGCAACACCGCCAGATCGAGTTCATAAGAAACGGCCAGAATTGTAAAAAACAAGTCGTGGATCTTGCACCAGGACAACGCAACTGCCCATAACGCGTTGTCCGTGAAGCGTTATTTAGCCGCTAGAGACACTCCAGTGCTCGAACACGCGCCTTACTCGCCTGATTTAACAGCCTGTGACTTTTTCCTGTTTCCGAAGATCAAGTCTGCCTTAAAAGGAACCCGGTTCGAGTCGATGGAAGAGATGAAGCAAATCGGCGGAGCTCCTAATTGCTCTTACAAAAAAAGATTCGCAGCATTGCTTTGACCAATGGAAAAAACGAATGGAACGGTGTGTGGCGAAGGGAGGGGAGTACATTGAAGCATTTGATTTTAGAATAATTCTTAAAATAAAACTCTTTCATAATCAGACTTGTTATTTAATAGCCAAACCTCGTATGTTACTATGGCCACTTTTTGACAGATACAATCTTAAACTATGACATCACATGTACGTCACTCTTTCTACTGTTGGCAGGCTGAAACGTCACGTGCACGTTGCCCATTGTTGGATAATAAAATGTTAAAACTAGAGTAAAACAGTCTACATATTAAGGAAATATGTATTTTAAGTTATAATTGATGTTATATTAAATTAAAGTCGAAAATTAGGTAAACCATCTGCAAAGTGGAATTATCAATTAAATAGTGAAAATAAATTGTGATTTATAAATTTAAATACCTGCACCTTAAGTTTGATGGTATATTATATAATAATATTTTTTTTTATTTTCGAGAATTGTGAAATGCCCATATCGACAACTTATACGGGTGGACTAGGGCGATATCCTGCAGGGGGCTATGCTTCACAACAAGTTCGACGTTCTCTACCAAATATGGCGCATACAATGCTAATAAACGAACCAGCAAAAATCTACCCTTATCATTTACTAATAGTCAATAATTTCAGATTACCTTCTGACGTTGATAGATTAAATTTAGAGGTAAGTAAATAATTGGTTTTAGCAGTAACCATGCATAATTAACAAATTTTTCGTTAAGCGAAAATTCTTGTATGGTTTGAAAGGTTATACAGAGTCACGAACCATTAGACATTATAATCTACTAGCGGACACAGCAGACGTTGTCCTGCACGAACGTTTGCTTGCCTGCTTTGTGAATATCACTATCAAAGTCAGCGATGCCGAAAACTAAATTCGACACTAATAAATCGTTTTTAAAAGATTATATATTCCATCACCTTCCTACCCCTTTGGTAGGGATGCTTACAACATTGAAGATATCACAATCAAACTGAGCAACCTTGAAAACTATGAATTTGCTAATATCGGTGTTTTTAACAGTTTTATATTTCATCCCCTACCCACCCCTATCGTAGTGGTACTAACAAACCTGGAAATGTTACCATCAAACTCAGCCACCACAAAAACAATGAATTTGACACTAATATCGGCGTTTCTAATAGTTTTTATACTTCATCCCTCTCCCACCCCTTATCAAACTCAAGTTTTTTTTACTAAAACTACCCCTGGTATGCATAAAACAACTTCTGAAAATTTTATCCCAATCGGTCCAGCCGTTTGGAAGTTTTTGAAGGACATACATACGAACATTTTTTCATTATATATATATATATATATATATATATATATATATATATATATATATATATATATATGATAAATTTGATGCGAATGTTGACATCGGGAAACTTGCAAATATGTTTACCCCTGATCGCCAACAGAGTGGGTACATAGTATAATAGATGATAAGCACCAAGAAGCGACGATATTTGTCCAGTCTAACAATGTTGCCGGTTGAAGTATTTACTCTTAATTAACAAAACTAAGCCTGACATGATTACTAGTTACAATGCTTAAAAATAGACCATTACATTTACTTATCTCTGAAATAAATAAATGTTAGAATAATATGCATTGTACTAGTAAATGTTATTTGTCATTTCTGTTAATTATTACAAAAGCAGAGGAAATTACTGAACGGAAAAAGAACGGAAATTTTGCCAAAACAATTCTTATGTACGGAAGTGGAACACGATACCTTCCCTCGCATAGGTGCAAGTACATTCCGCTACAACGTTGCCAAAGTTACATCTTCATGTCTAATGATTCTGTCTGCATAACCTAAAGCTAATTAGTGATTGAGTCATACCCACATGTTATTAAAATATAATTGTATAAATGTTTTATTATTAGTAGTTTGAATTTGAAATTCACGTTTGGATATTTTTTACCAACCAAGTAATAATGCAGATGTAAATCTAATCTATTTTAATTTTTTCACTGTTTTTGCTGAAATTATCGTTTTTTTAGAGACATCTTTCAGATCAAGAATTTGAAGCGCTATTAATGATGCCCAGGTTAGATTTTTACCGGTTACCGCAGTGGAAAAGGAATGAAATGAAACGAAGAGTGCGCCTTTTTTAATGGAAAATGATAATTATTGTAATACCCAAGACGTGTCTAGTAATAATACGGTGCTGTCAAAAAAAGGAAATGATTTTCAATAACGCAAGTAATTTTTTATAATATTATTTAATGTAATGAAATTTGTCACACTTTACCAATTTATTTCTTAATTGTTGTTATTTATCACTTATAACATTCAAATAATACTAAAGAAATAATCTTAACAAATATTTTTAAAATATTTTATAGGAAATTAGAATGAATTTGTAAATGTTTTTTATTATGAGTGCAAGAAAACAGTCTAATATTTACAACAAAAAAATCTGGAAACAAAACATTATTTAAAAAAAAATGTTAAATTATGCAAAACTTGCAGTAGTTTAATATCAATCATATTGTGACAAATTGTTTTTTTTGTGTTGTTATTCAGATTAATGCAGTTAAATCTTGAAAATCGTTTCTTTTAAAAATTAAAATGATAATTTTCAATGCGCATGCTTTATCGACTGGACTTTTCTAGCCGCAAAAGTCACCTTGTTCCTTCCTTTTATTTGTTTACGGTTTTATTCAGCCATCTTTAAAGAATATTATTCTAAAAAATTATAAAAAAATCTAGTGGCTTTGTAAATTAAAAATATTTTTGTAATTTTTTATTTTGTGCTATAGATTTTATTCAATTAGAACAGCTTTGCAATGTACAATGAACGAGTTCTTTAAAGTAGGTGGATACAGCTAAACAGCAAAAGCTCTTTGCCATAGATTAAGCTATACATAGTATTAAGACAAAATGGTACTATTAGACACTGTTTCTATGCACTTTTATTATATTTATTTTTTTCGTTACAGTACAGAGTAATTTACGATGAATCCAATCGTAATTTTCAAAAATATATTTATTTTCAGGCATTATGTAAATATTTTATTGGTCTCTAAGAAAAAAAGCTTTGTTTTTATTTTAAGTTGTAAGGTTTATTCTAATTCTAAAGCAGAGCGTCTTTTAAGTCATTTTCACTTAAATTATAATACTAACATCAAAAACGTGTGCGGTCAGGAACGAAATTCCTTACGCTTTTTCTTCAACTTCATTTATCATCATTTATTTATTGCAAAATGCAAAATCATTACTATGAATATGAATTAATATAAAGTTATGGCAGGAGAACGATACGATGTGCACCCAATGATGTCTGTTAATCGACTCATGTTCTTAGTAGCGAAGCTACGGATACTCTGCCCTACCAAGTCTGCAACTATTTTTACCTTCGTAGGGTTTTCCATTCTCTCCGGCTCGGTCGGCCCGTTACAAAGGCTGCAATGCCATATATTTTTACAAGGCCTACCAACGAAAGGATCACTTACTTATCCCTATCATAAACCAGCAGAAAGGACTTGATCATAAATGCGAGTGTGTCTGCTTCACAAATAATTTCTAGGGTTTTTATTGCACCTCCAATTGGGCGGTATGTCCGCCACACATAATAATTTCACAATTTCTAGTTTTATTCAACGATATCAAAAACTATTGGTTTACATTATCAGAATATGGTGTGAAACCGGAAGAGTTAAGTAAAAATATATTCTATATGTGAAATAATTATTACTTGGCATGGAACGATTTCAGAGACTAGGAGTAGAAACATTATGTCTCAACTCTTACTATCTTAATTTAACATTTTATATCGTCACTGTCCAGCAAAGACCACGGGGAGGTGAGAGGACCTTATAGCCTCAAAATTTTTAACTACTCATATTATTAATAATATTCATGATCAAGATCTATGTTAATTTAAAAGTTTTTACAAGTACTAACAATAAATTGTCATCATTCGACACTAATATCGGCCATTTTTGATAGTTTTTACATTTCATCCCCTTCCTACCCCTTTTGTTGATCCAATTGCCATAGGATCACCCGCTAGACTAATCTTAAGATTGCCTGAAAATTTCGTCAAAATCACAATTAAGTGCTTCGACTGAATTGAGAACATATACAGCACCATCAATAATTTTTTTCAATGATTGATTAGTTTGTGAAGATAATACTGCTTTTCCAGCGAGTATTGCACAAAACAGTACGAAACTTTTAAACAACCACTTTTTCAAAATGGCGGCTACGCTTGTCACATGACGAAAAGGCCCATTTAATAATACTATTTTGTCGTGTCTGCGTACATCGGGCTAAGTTCCTGAGATACATCTCACTCTAGCGGGAGCCCTTTTACTTACAGTTAATAGCATAGTAGTATTGCATTTATGATTAAAATTTGCTCTGCTGTTAATCTATATACCTATAATTTATTAGTTATACGATAGTTTTGTAATAAACCTACCACCTTTAATGATGCTAGTTAATTTTAAGTAAAATGTTATTTTAATTTAAACAATCGTTTTGGAGTATCAATTCTTAAAAACATCAAGCTTTTTAAAGAGGTTAGTTATTATTTTGAGACTTTTTTGTTAGTCGATTTTTATTTTTTACTTGTAGCGTCTCTTTAATTGTATTTTTTAAAATAATGAAACTACAGTTGCTCCTTTAAATTCTACGTTTCACGCTATGCAAATATGTACATTTATAAGAAATATTTTGTGCTTACAATTTTCCAAAATTTTAAATAATTCGACAATCTAGGAATGTTTTAAATTAATCAAGCATGTTTATAACATACCCACGTGAAGAAATAAATTTAAAAAAAAATACTTACGCTCATTGCCGATTATTTCTATTTATTATTATCGAGATTAAAAAAAATCTTTACCTGAACTCAAAAAAATTTATTTTGTTGATAATCGTTCCAAAAAAACATTACTTAAATAATTTTATTGGAATAATCGGAATAAATTTATTAATACCTACTTTTAATTGATGTGAAACTTTTTTTTTAAATATTCACGTCTAACGTAGAGTTGAAAAGATGAAAAAATGTAGTTTTATTTCTAAAACGGAACCCGAAAATCGTTTTATCCAATTAAAAAATCTTTTTAAATTAATATTAATAATCTAATTTGTTCGGGGTATAAATTAAATTGTTCATTTACAAAATGTACACTTGTTTGCAAATATTCAATTAGCATTTATTTTGTTAAAGGGTTGATTTAAAAATTAAGTGCAACTGTTTGGTGAAACTGATTTCTTTACTTTTTGCAGTTAATACGAATTTGTGTACGTCTTGTATGTGAAATAAAATTGTTACAAATACCTTCGTATGGCAGCCATGTTATTATTGGATAAAAACATTGGTTACTTATTTATTTTTATATATAATCGTCAATTATTCTGTATATATATACATATTTATAATATATTCTTATAGGTTATAAGCTATTTTTTAAAGCAAAGCAATATATGAAGTATCCTAAACATTTTCGGTCAAAAGATTGTTACTTTTTGGAAGTTTTTAAATTTTGGATTACATTTATATATAGCCATGTTCTTTGGGCTTTAAAGTGATCCAAAAAGTGTTGAACTGGTCCCCCTGCGCGTAAATAGAAAACTTTTTGGAAACTCCAAAGAACATGGTTTATAACTGCTATTGTGTTTCGACCATAAACGTACGAAAATAGACGTGTAAGTGGATGTGGTAGAGGAATAAAAAGAAAAAGTTGCATAAAGAGATTGTTATTCTTGTCTTGAACATGTATGTACAGTGCTTTAAATGTTATAGTTTTGTTTGATAACGTTTCAATCCACTTATGTCTTGCCGATTCATATGTGGGAAATCTGCATAAATAATGTACAAATATTAAGTTTCTTCAAATACATCGAAAAATATATCTCTTTCAGAAAATGTTATATTTTTAGATTAACAGTAAAATTTATAAATACAGTACTTATATGTGCAAATTATGTTTCTGAAATAAGCTGATTCACATAATAAGTACGTTTTCATCATATTAAATAATACTTTTAATTACTTTCATATACAAAACCATAATAACACGGTCCTGTTGCTGGGCAGTTTGGGGTCGTTTTCAAAGTATTTTGCTGCGTAGAATTTCAATTATCACACTGTAATAGAGACAGCAAATGACTATTTCTATCTCTCTTGCAAGACTCGACACGTGTGCAAACGTTGAGACTTTCGCGGGAGAATTGGCAAGTGTAGTGGGGAAAGCTTTCTCCTCATTGCTTAAAATCGACTATAAGACTTGGGGCCAGTTGTACAAACCGATAGTTCAGTTGAACCGTAGATCATTTGAGAGTGTGGTTCACATACCAATCGGTACTCTGCAATAACTTGCGATAACTAACAATAATCTCACGCCAATCTATATTTCTGACATTTTGTTGAGGTTATGTTTCCAAGTTTAACGACTTGAACCGTGTTTGAATCACCGATCAGTTGACCTCGCTGCTGATCGCCAGTTCATCGTTGATCGGAATCGGTACAACTGAATTTTACTCATGATCTCGGTTCAGCAGTGATCTATCAATGAACTTGGATGGTACAACCGGCCCTTACATATGCATACCCGTCTGCACCGAAGAGATTTCGCTTTAGACCCCTACTAGCAATATAGGAATATTACACTTATGGTTTTTGGCTACTTAAAGGTTATATACAGGATCACTAAATTCTTTTGGTCCTTATTTCTAGTTGCATCATTTAATACTACTCTTATCCTTCAAAATAAGCCATTAAGCGGTAACCTACGATTTTTTATTACAATGTTGCTATCATTTTAAGTTAGGAAATACATCCCAACAATGTCATGAGCATTCACATTAGCCCCAAAATCGAAGGGTACAGTATTTTTTTTTATCGGCAATTTTAGAAATAAAAATTTCCTCTTTTGAAATCAACGACCCCGAAAACCCCAATTGTGAAATTTGTTATATACCAAAATCGTTTTTTGTACATTTGGAAAGGAAAAATTCAATTTTTTGATTTTATATTCATGCTCATCGAACCCAAAAACCGTCAAGTACAAATTTTTATAAAAAAAAATAGCCATTAAAAAAATGTATGTCGTCTGAATGGGTCATGACTTAGTTGCGATAAATTTCATAACTTAAAATGATCATATCTTTACAAGAAAAAATCGTTAACTGCTTAATAGCTTATTTTGAAGGATTAGAGTGGTTTTATATGAAGAATTTACAAGGAGAAACCAAACAAATTTTGTGCATTCTTTACATAACTTATTATTTGAGTACATAACCTTAAATATCTTAAAATCCTGACGTGATGGACAAGTTCCGACTTCAGATTCGTATTCTTCGCAGCAAGTTATTTCCAAAATGACCATCAGCTGCTTAACGACAAAAACCCCATTTTTTGTAGACCTGTGTTATAGATGACAAAGCCTCAGCACTAAAGAAAAAGAAACACTCTTGTGCAGGTTTCACTTTTTTATTCCTTTATTGCTTTTCATGTCCACACCCGTGGTCTATGATTTCGATAAAGACCGGTGTTGTTGTTGTTACGTGTAGTAAATTCATAAAATTCATATTATGTGTTAATTTTGTTTTTAAGCTCCATTAGTATTACAAGTACCTACCGTTGAATTCACGAGCAGCACAGCATAAATGTTTAAAATTATGTGTTACATAGACTAACTTACTATTTCGATCTTGCAAAAGAGTTTTTAATTAACGAATAATCTTCTGAATTTTAGATTTGGGATTCTTTGTGGGTATGGAGTAAATATATTATAACTTACATGAGCTTACATTTTTAAAGCTTTTTTATTAAATTTCGCGAAATATGTGAATAATTAAATTATTCAAAATTTTCAATCTACACACATTATTTTTACATTTTAGTGGACTAAATTGTATCACAATTACAACCTAAAATAAATGGGACAAAAATGTTTGAAAATTGTTTTTATTGACTTTTACTACTACAATACATTAAAACTATAGAAAATCGCTTTAGTATTTTTAAAAAGATACAAAAATAATTTATTCCATACTGTATCTAATGCATTTTATATATTAATAAGCATAATTATAGCGATCTCTAATAATCAGAGACAGGACGAATGGAACGAACATCTCTTCCTATTTATGGGTTGATTATTTTCTCTCTAGCAGAATGCCAAACTATAAAGTATCACTTTTTTAACGGACATCATTCTCAGGCCACTATCTTTATAAAATGCTAAACATGTTTCTTCATTTTAACGACTATGAAGTAATAGGTAAATAGTAATACGTATTTGTATGTTTGTTTGTCATTACCTTTTCTCTCTTAAAAACGTGTATTTTAAAATAAATAACATGGAATGTATTTAAAACGCTTTGTTAATTATGTCCCTTTTCAAAGTTGTATTTATTTTTAATAACCCTTTAGAATAAACGTTGTTTTGTTTAGTTGTTAGGGATCGTATATACCGGGTGTTCTAAATTTATTTGACCAGTTATGTAATGGAAAAGAGGTATGGATACAAATTTGTAAGTAAATATATAAAAAAATTAAAACTGCATTTATTTCACCATTAGAACTTTTCAAATATATTAAAAGTTTGTTTATTATGAAGTTTTATTACGCAGTAGTGAAGTCGTTGTTACTGTTTACAATACCACTTTACAAACGGCAAATAAATTAATCTTGATCATTGTCCTTTAATGCTAAGCAATACGCCATCTGACGGAATAAACTCGCATCAATATCACGTGATAAACAAGTGTGTTTGCTTTGTGTTTATGTACCCTGAAGCTCGCATTTGTGCGAAGATTATAGTTGTTTAATAGTGACTAATAATTTGTTAATAGTGAAAATGACTAGCAGAGCAAATTGTTGTTTACCTAGATGTAACTCAGTGTATAAAAAAACCCCAATTTGACAATTCATTACTTCCCAAATGAGGGTCAAAGAGTTGAGCATATTAGAGAATCGGGAATGGATAGAAAGACACTGTGGGATATCAAACTGAAAATAGGAGAGTTACCAAAAACATGAGAATTTGTTCTAAACATTTTGTTGAGAAAGATTTCATAACTCTTAGTGATTGTAAGAATTTTATTTTCTATATTTAATGTGGTTAATAGAATTACCTATCAATCTGTCAGGTGGCTATCAAAAACTTTACTTGAAAAACACAGCTATACCAAGTAAGAACTTACCTGTGTCCAGCATTATAACAAAGTCCAAAAGTCTGAAGATAGAAGAGGAAAAGAAAAGATATGAAAAACTCGTTGAAAGAAGATTTTAAATTACATACTTTTGATATATTCAAGTTTTTTTAAATTGTTTTGTTTAATTAACTTTTAAATATATTTAATATTTTCTTCCCTCCGCATACAAATTTCAATTTTTTAAAAATGTTCAGGTACCAAGTAAACCAATTCATTTTTTTATATTAATTTATTTTAAAATATTTGAGTACCCCTACCTCGAACAACTTTTTCATTAAATCCTAATAAACGTTAATTTGTATTCCTAGTGTTACAAATCCGGTCCTGTCGGCAATCAAGGATTTTGGCCGCCGAACAGTCTAGCAAAGTCAAACATAGCAGCATTGTATATTGTATATTTTTTAAGCAATGAGTGTACCTATCTGTGCTGCCATATTTTAAATTTAGTGGAATTTTAGTCAGTTTTTATTATTTGTGATATAAATAAGTGACTATTAGGTACCCAATTAGATGAAATTTAAGTTTGGTAAGCTTTTTGATTTACCTATCTATATTAATCTAAAATTTAATTCGATAAATTCTTTTTCCATTTAATGAAGCAAAATATTTTTATAAACTTTTTTTTACTAAATAGCTATCTACTCGGAGATTTATTTTTTAAATTGAGTTAAACCGGTTGTTTACGCATAGGTATGTACATTTCTATCGTCTGTTGTTTTTTGCTTAATTTTTTTGTGATTTGTAGATTACAATCTAGAATTCCTTTGTTCTTTAAAATAATAAGAGCGTCAGTCGTAAATAAATATTTCAACACGGAAAAGAATTTTCATGAACTGCGATATTTTTAATTTAGTAGATATTTTAGACGGTTTTTATAATTTTTGCTACGAATAGGAATAAGTACTATTAGATACCTACTCAATCAAATGAAATTTAAGTTTGGTAAGCTTTCCAAGTTTATATAAGGTAATTGATTATACATTTTAATTGGATAAATTCACTTTTATTTAAAAAAAAAATTTTACGGGTTGCACTCTGGGAGTGCCGGCAGAAGTGAAAACTTAAGTATTAACGTTGTGCGCCCTGCGCCGCCTAAACGAAACAGCCGGCGCAGGCATACATTTTCGCCGCGCCGTAGAAAGAGAGGGGGATACTCCCTCTCATACGCCACGCCAGCTGTCTACTCTCCATCCGTCTTACGAATTTTCGATCAGGTCACGTGTCCTGACGCGAGTTTAACATTTTTATCCGTCTTACGAATTTTCGATCAGGTCACGTGTCCTGACGCGAGTTTAACATTTTTATCCGTCTTACGAATTTTCGATCAGGCCACGTGTCCTGACGCGAGTTTAACATTTTTAACCCATTACAAAAAAAGTTCACAGCGTGCCATAAGAAGTTATCACTTCAAAAAATTTAAAATATTTTACGTACAAATTGTTTCGACTAAATACTTGGTCGTATATTCAAATCTTACTGAATTTTTTTCAATTCAGTTAAACTGGTTGTTTACGCATTGTAGGTATGTTGTTTTGTGCTTAATTTTTTTGTTCTTTATAATGACAAGAGCGTCGATCGCAAGTTATTTCAACACAGAAAATAATTTTGTGAGCTGGATATTTTAAATATACCTAACTAGAGGTTCCATTTTAGTCGGTATTTAATTATTACCTATAAGTATTTGTTACAAATAAGTGACGATTACCCAATTAGATAAAAAAAAATTGGTAAGCTTTTTAATTAGGTAATATTAATCTAGGTAGGTTTATCTATATCTTGTGTTAAAATTTGATCGGTTGCATTCCTTTTCTATTTAAAATAAGTAGGGTTTAACTTATACATAGACGATTGTTTAAAAGATTTGAAAGAGAGTGCGAATGGATTGAAAATGAATGATTTGATCGTCAAATGCCTTCTTTACGCCGATGATCAAGTCATATTAGCGTCATCTAAAGAGAAGTTGCAGGCGATGGTTAATGTTATGCATGATGCCCTGAAAATCAATCAATCTCGATCAGATCAACATTGTTTTGAAGAAAGGCCAGGTCAAGGGTACCAACAACCGACGAGCATGTATGAGAGCACTGATGAAAGTAGAGGAAGCAAAAGATGTGTATAAGAACCGTAGCAAGTGAAAGGAAGTGGTCTCTGCCTACCCCTACAGGAAAGAGAGAATAAATGTAACCTCGAACAAATGCAAATGTATCTACTTAAGTATTTAATTTAGTACTCGCGAACGAACAACGTGTTTAACCGGTTTCAATGTTACTAGGTTCCAATCATCTTTTTTTTATATTTAGAAATAATTCTCTTACATAAAAAAATATTACCTATTTTACAATTATTCCAAACTTCTTCCAATTATTCGAGTTGCTGGTGACGAAAAAAGCTGGGGATCGGTTTTGCCATGACCTCTTTTGCTCAGGTAAAATCCCCTTTGCGAAAGTAGTGCACTGGCTGGATAATCTCGCTTTTCCAATCCACCCCATTTATTGTTTTACTTTGAATATCCATCTCTTACATAAAAACTATTACCTATTTCACAATTATTCCAAACTTCTTGTTTTACTTTAAAGTTCCATCTCTTATATGAAAAATTATTACCTATTTCACAATTATTCCAAATTTCTTCCAATTATTCGCAAAATACAGGCAATGTTTGGGCAGCCATCCGGCGACCCAGAACTATATTGTTCCCACCAAGTACAGAACTTGTACAATATACGAAAGTACTGGATTGGGTACAATGATATAAAACCACATAGGTACAATGGGCCAACAAGCCTAAGTGTCACCGGAGGCAATAGCCAGACGGACCTACATAAGGATGAAGTTTTTAGTAAGTAGACCTGATACAGTCAGTGGAGTCTCACAGTAGACCTTGAGCTTTCAGGCTCATAACCTCACCATAAAGGATTTTCTAAACCTCTGCAAAAAAGGCTTGTTAGCGTTTATCTAATAGTATATAGTGCCCTGCACCGAGTAAGGTTCTTGTGCACTGACTTCATCGACCACCTTTGGACCTCAGAGTGGGGCACGAGAGACAGCCCAATACACATGAATAACTGGAGGTGTGGTGGCAAATTGTAACTCATCAAGCTGCAACTGGGAGCTAATGACAATCTTGGTTAGGTTAGGTAAACCGTCCTTTTGACAAGACCTCCTAGCTTTGGGTCTTTCACGGGAAAGATCTCGTTATAATTTGACAAGTAACTTGCCAAATGAAAACGAGTAGTCTGGGTGCGACCCGAGAGGTCCATACGACTAACTTCCCAGTGGAAAGAATGTATTCTCCATAAAAAAACAGCTCAACTAATCAGTTCTAAGTTGCGTAATTATGTGTCGAATGCAATTGGTCTCACATCGATATCATTTTTTGTTCTCGAGACAAGACGAAAAATAATTACGAACGCACATACGAACAATCGAACATACGCACATATGTACATACACACTCAGACGTCCACTTAAAAACTATTGATTCGACTCTGGGAACCTTGATATTTCAAAATTCGGGATTCGCAAAATCGGACCCATTACTATAACTTCCACTGGGTAGTTAAAAATTATTAAAAAATAACGTCATTCACATTTTTTTATAGCAGAATGTAAAATATTGTATATCAAAACTAATTTTGTGAATATTGCATACCCGAACAAACATTGTTTTCGTGTCGCTAACCGTGTGAAATACACAATGGGTCATTATTATTCGAGTGATTCGTTTATAGTGAGAGTCTAAAAATGTTGAAATTAAATCAGATACAAATACAATTCTGTTTTTTAATAAAAAACGTTTTCTTTTGTGTATTAAATCAAATATGCCAAAAGGCTCTGGTATCGTTTGTCTGGGAAAATTTAATGGTTATGATTTGTAGACATTTTAAAGTAAAAAGATAAATTCTAATTATATATAAATTTTCTTTTTATGTTATCATACAAAAAGTCTACAAGAACAAGAATAAACAACATGACAGCCAAAAGTAAACCCTTGCAAAAATATTCTTCTTTTATAGTTCTTTCATAAATTATAAAGATATCTATTCCTTTTTTTAATCAAAACGGAAACATAACAGCTCACTTTGGAATAGTTCCGTCTGGTTGTTCATTCCAAAACCATGATTAGATATATTTCCAAATTATAGCATTGACGTGCATATCTTTCTTCTTAGGTTAGGTACTTATCTCTGTCAGTGTGTATGTACTGCAACTTTTGTTATAGCAAACACTTGCGCCAGAAAAAATAGAGGTGTGTGATAAGTTTACCGTTACTAATAACTGTTATTACTGAACAACACATCCACTTGAATATTGCTGTAAGCAACAACAAAAAATGTATGTTTTTTGCGAGAGAGCGCTTAAAACAGCAGGAGTATTTTTATCATTCAATAACTGCTATTCCAAACTTCTCAACCTTCGTCTTGGTTGAATAGTCATAAAATCTTTTTCACAAAACTTATTGTTCCATACCGCAATTAACACAATGACAGTGACTTTTAGTTCTATATTTATAACCTAATCAAAAAGATTCGGTTTTGACAGGTTTTTATTTGTAAAACCAAATAATTTTATTTAAATCATTGCAAATTAGTATCAGTTAAATAAATGAATCTGATATCGAACTACTAACTAATGTGGAAACTATAATTCTACTTTTGGCATCATAAATGGGATGAAAAATGGGTATTTGGTGGCTAAACATAATATGCATTGTATCCTGCTTTTTTAAAAAAAAAAGGTGTGTATGAAGTTGATAATGTACATATTTTTGAAATAATTTTTAAAATTTTTAACATTAATATTATTCATATATTTCGGATGTGGTAGTTTTAAACAAGTAATAAGTTTGACAAAATTGGTTGTGTAATATTTTTAGCAAATATTTGTTTAAATTGCTATAAATATAATAACCATAAATTAAATTTTTATTGTGCAATAAAACATTAACTATTGTTGGTCACAAATTTTTAATTATTTTATAATACTTTAGTTATTAAACAAAGTATGAAATTTTGTTCTTACTTCTCTGTTATATTACATCTAAAAGAGGATTTGTATGATCAATGACCTCTCTTAAAGCAGATTTGTAGATCTCTTGTAGAATGTTAATCAAAGTATTTACAAATAATTAAAACAAGATTATTTGGGCATATTTATAAGGTTTTTTAATGTTGGATATGATCTATGGTACACAAAACAGTCAAATATTTATTATTACTTAAGTAAATATAAAATAATTTTATAATAAATTTAATGTTGAATATTACCTATTATTGCGTTTGTTTTGAGTCTGTAGGAACAGTTAATTATTTGTTTTGAAAGGAAATTTACCACAAAGTAAATACCCAATTGACAATGTTGCTTAGCAGTGAATTAAGTAAAAATTGTAATACCTAGGTATCAATTGAATAGCGTGACACCATGAAGTTGCAAAGTTTAAGTTGTACATAAAAATATTGGAAAAAATATTAGGAAGTTTGTCTAGAACTCGGATTACTTAAATGGAAATGTCAGATAATTATTCAAAAAAGGATTTATGTAATTTTTTAAAATCTAAATAAAAACTTTATCTCATGCACACTACTTAGTTTCATCAACATTTCAAAAATGCACTTTAAGTGGATCTATAATCACATTCATGTGTAGTTGTTTTTGTTTTTTATAAATATTAGATTCAAATCCTTACATCACATTTGCTAAATCTTAGTTGATTACTTTTCTAAAATATTAAATTTAAATGCCTACTTTACTTGATTAGATAATATTCCATATTTAAAGTTAATTGATTGATTTCTTTTCAGCCTGTTATAATTTTATTTTGTATTTTTTTACACTATAATGTTTTAATTTTTAATCAAACTTTACTTATTAAATAGAATGTTTAATACATTTTTATATTCATGAATTTACCAGAATATGCTCTTACAAAACATTGACTTCAATATTTTGTATAAAAATTAAATTATCATGTGGTGTTTCATTAAAACCTTGTATTTTGCTAAAAATGTATTACATCTTTATGAATAAACTAATTACATAATTTATTAAAAGGATTTAAAGTTAAATTAAACTAGTTGGGTTTTAAGTTACTTCATTTTATTTCATTGCATTAAAGTAGCTAATAATTTTTTGTTTTTTAATTATCAGAGACTTTTGGGACTTAATGGGACAAACTAATGATTGATTAGAAGAGTAACCCAATATATTGACAAGAGAAAAGAACTCGTACAGTCAATAATAAAATTTATCTTCAATGTTTGTGATTTGGTTATTGTTAAGAAATAAACTTTGTTTATTAAGATGGCAAGAAGAATTAATCATGGAATGAAACTTAGATACACGGAAGGTGTTGCTTTATTGGAAAGGAATTACCATTGAAAAATACGATTAAACGCATAAAACCTTGGCAGGATCTAGTTTCATTGTTTAAAAAATTATTTTAAAAATATGTGAAACCTCTATAAAGTCAGATTGTTTTTTAGAAATTTTTGATAGCAGCAAACCCAAATCTATACCTACTATTTATAAAACTAAGAAATTTTGTGTATATCGCACATAATTTGTTCAGGTACAAGAAAGAGTGCATTTCCCAACAGTTTGGGATGACAAAAAAATTTCTTGTTAAAACTGCAAATTTTTGGAACTGAAATGCACTCAAATACTGCAATGGATGTAAGTTTTCAAAATACTGCTAGTATCTTAATCAGTTTACTATCAACTAAAATACAAATATGTTATTGGTTAATGATCTGCACATAAAACGTTATTGGCGTATTACGTGTTGCCTATATTACACTAGGCTAGTACTTAAAAAATTATCTACAAATGAAACAACAGTATAAATATATGCTGTAGTTTAAGGCTCGTTATCGCTTAAAACTCTAATAGTATAGTGCCCTGCACCGTGTTAGGTTCTTGTGCCCTGACTTCATCGGCCACCTCTGGACCTCAGGGTGGGGCACGAGAGGCAGCCCAATACACATGAAGTACTGGAGGTGTGGTGGCCAGTTGTAACACTTCAAGCTGCAACTGGGGGCAATCTTAGCAACCCTTTTTTGCAAAACCTAGCTTGGGGTGTTTCACGGGAGAGAGCTCTTTATCATTTGATAAACTAGCCAAATGAGAACGCGCCTTTAATCCGATTCTTAAATTATAAAATTATTAAAGAATAACGTTCATATTTTTTTTTTGATAGTAGAATGTTAACTCGTTTAAAATTATTTTGTATACCTGAATAAACATTTTTTTTTTAACTTAACGTTCTGCGTACGTGTCTATTCATGTCAAATACTCATGAGGCATTCGAGTTATTCGTTTAAAGTGAGAGTCGAGATGTTGAAATTAAATTAGATACAATGCTAAAATTTTAATAGATGGAGATTCCGGTAGAACTTTTGGAGTTCCAGAATTTTTTTACTCTAAGCAAATAAGAATTTTTCAAATAATAAATTTGAATTCTTGCTTAAAAAATCTCTAATTTTTATGTGAATATTTTTTTAATGAAGCGCGTTGTGCTGAAATCTGTTTTGCATCTTCAAGTTTATTAAATCAAATATACCGATAGGCTTTTCTCTGGTATCGATTGTCCGGGAAAATATTTTATCATAAAAAAAGTCTACAAGAACAACATGAAAGCAGAAAGCAAACCCTTGCAGAAAAAATATTCTGCTTTTATAGTTCTTTCACATATAATGAAGATATCTATTTTTTTTATTCAAAACGGAAGCATAGCAGCTCCATTGTATCAAAAATGTTTTCTTTATACAATAGCTGCTCACTTTGGATTCAACGGCAATAGTTCCATAAAGTGGTTCATTCCAAAACCATGATAAGATATATATTCAAACTATAGCATTGAAGTGCATATCTTTCTTTTAGTAGGTTACCTAACCCTGTAATTGTTCATGTACTGCAATTATTGTTATAGCCAACACTTACGCCAGAAAAAATAGAGGTGTGTGATAAGTTTACCGTTACTAATAAATGTTATTGATGATTAACACATCCACTTTAATCTTGCTATTAGAAATAGAAAAGATGTTTGTTTTTTGCGAAAGAACGCTTAAAACAAAAGCTCTAAATTTATAGCAGAAATATTTTATTAATTAACTGCCATTCTAAACTGCTCAACCTTCGTGTTGGTTGAATAGTCACAAATATTTTTTTTCCACAAAACTTATTGTTCCATAACGCAATTAACACAATGACACTGACTTTTAGTTCTATGTTTATTTATAACTTAAAAAATTTGTAAATAAGATTTAGTTTTGACAGAGATTTGATTATAAATCTAGATAACTTGTGGAATTGATTTTATTTAATCTTTACAAATCGGTATTAGTTAAAATAAATTAATCTGGTATCGTACTACTAACTAATGTTTTAATGGAAGAAATCGAATCTGAAAAATATCACCAGTAACTTTAGTTAAACAGATGTTCATCCAAAATTAGAAGACAAAAATGCTGTAGATTAGAGGATATCTATTGTGGATACTATAAATTCTACTTTTGGCATCACAAATCAGATGAAAAAGGGGTAATTAATGGCTAATATACTATAGATATAATAATGACCATAAATGAAATTTTCCTTGTAAATTAAAAATTGTGTATTGTTTGGCACAATTTTTTTAATTATTTTATATTACTTCAGTTATTAAACAAAGTTTAAAATTCTGTTCTCACTTCTCTGTAATATTTCATCTAGAGGAGGGGTATTTGTATGATCAACAACCACAGATTGAATAATCTGTGGTCTCACTTAAAAATTTTCTTCATTGGTCTACTTTAAAGCTGATTTTTAGATTTCTATTGTAGAATGTTGCTAAAATAAGGAAGTTTTTTCTAATGCGTCCCCGCATTTTAAATTCATTATTATTGAACGTGAGTCTAACTCATTTAATTGATTTGTCAAATTTAACAATAACAATTATTATTATGATTTATGGTTTTTTGCAGTGTTTATTTGTACTAAAATTGGAATGATACAGAATAGATTAACGTGGCCACTGCGCAAGTGACACGTTAAAACTAAAATATGTTATACTCTTTTATTAGATGTTTTTATATGAAAAAATTTGTTGAATGTTTTACAGTTTTGCGTAACATCCTTGGGCAGGGGCCTTGCTAAACTTCTCTGTATCGTTACAATTATGGGTCTTTTCTTGTAATAATATTTCTTTAAGTTTAAAAAAACAACACAAAAAACCATAAAATATAATAATAATTATTATTAAATTTGACAAATTAATTAAATAAGTTACACTCATGTTCAGTAATAATGAATAAATATTAACACTTGGTGGCTATAGAAAAAAAATTGAAAATGTGGGGTTGCTACCAAACTTTACACAATCATTCCACGGGCTAATCTAAAGGTTGGCTGAAAATTTTCCAGCCATAGAAAAGAAATTGAAAATGCGGGGATGTATTAAAAAAGACCCAAATCAAGTAATAACAAATAATAAATCTTGGCATAGTTAGCCTTTCTATATTTATAATAAGATTTTTTAATGTTGGATGTATATTGTAGATCTATGCTACAAAATACAGTCAAATATTTACTCTTGAACATAAAATAATTTTATAAAATTTAAATGTTGGATAAAACCTATTATTGCCTCTGTTTTGTGTTTCCAGGAAAAGTTAATCAATTGTTTTGAAAGGAACTTTTCTACTTTTAAGTAAATATCCAAATGACTATGATGCTTACCAATGAATTTAGTAAAAAAAGAAATACATATCAAGAGAGAGAAAAATTATCAGGAAGTTTATTTGGAACTGAGAATACTTAATTGGAAATGTTAGATAATTATCTAAAAAAGGTTAGTGTACATGTTATTGACTTAAATACTTTATTTCATCATGGATTTATGTTAATTTTTTAAAATCTAAATAAAAACTTCTTCTCAAAAAATTTATTATACATACATTACTTAGTTTCATTAAAATTTCATAAATGCACTTTAAGTAGATCTATAATCACATTTATTAAAACTTAGTGTAGCTGTTAATGATTCTAGAAATATTAAATTCTAATGCATACATCACATTTGCTAAATCTTAGGGTAGCTGATTACTTTTCTAAAAATATTAAATTTAAGTTCCTACTTTACTTGATTAGATACTTACTTAACGTGGCCAAACAACACTTTAAGTGTTTAAGCCTCCTCGACCACCACCCTCCATCTAGTCCTATCTCTTGCTACTTCTTCCCAATTTCTTATTTCCATTATATTGGCGTCTATCTCTACATTATCTTTCCACCTTTGTCTAGGTCGTCCTGGTGGCCTTCTTGCATTTGGTCTGCCACTATAAATGGTCCCAATATCCCTATTCTCCACTCTGAGTAACCTTTCTTGTTCTCTAAGAGTCATGGTCCACGACTCGCACCCATACAGGACCACAGGGATCACTAATGTATTGTATATCTTCAGTTTTACTTTTCTTGGTAGATTGTGTGGTCGAAGCAAATTGCTCAGGGCAGCTACGACTCTGTTTCTGCTATGTATATGACACTGTATTTCCTTTCTAACATCATTTGTTTCGTTTTTCTGTGAGCCCAGGTACTTGAAATCTTTCTCTCTTTTGAAAGACCCACTATCTGTTGTTAGGTTTATGTCTGTTTCTCTTCGATCTAATTTTATGTATTAAGTTTTCTCTTTACTTACCCTGAGCCCTATTCTCTTCCCTCTTTTTTATTGCCTTATAGAGTCTTTTAAGCCATTCCTTTGTGTCGCACATGATCCCCAGATCGTCCGCGAATGCTAACGCCTTGAATTTCTTGCCCATTTCCACACCTTCATCTATATCATCAAGCCCTCTTATCACATATTCTAGAGCTAGATTAAAAAGTAATAGTGAGAGCGCGTCACTCTGTCGTAGCCCACTGTAAATATTGAAAGGTTCTGACGTTGTTCCCTTAACTTAAACTTGGGCCTTGGATTCTAGGACGCACATATTCGTCAGATTAATGAGTTTATTTGGGGAACCGAAGTTTTTCATGACGGTTCATAGACTTTTGCGGTGGATGCTGTCATAAGCCTGTTTATAGTCTACAAATAGAGCAAAGTTAGCTTGGGCGTGTTCCCATTGTTTTTCCAGAATCTGTCTCGCATTGAATATCTGATCTATCTTGATTACATAATATTCCATATTTAAAGTTAAAGTTTATTAATTCAAGCTGCTGTCTTTTTTTCAGCCTATTGATATAATAATTTCGTTTTGTGAATGATTTAATTTTTAATCAACCTTTACTTATTAAATAAAATGTGTGATACATTTTTTTATTCGTGAATTTACAAAAGGCGCTCTTTTGCAAAATATTGATTTATTACTTCATGTTTTTCATAAAAATCAAATTATCTTATAGTGTTTCACTTGTATTTTGCTAAAAATTTATTATTACATCTTTATGAATGAATTAGATACAAATTTTTTTGAAATCATGTTCAAATTAAACTAGTTGGGTTTTAACTTTCTTTTATTTCATTGCATTAAAGTAGCTAATAATTTTGTGTTTTTGAATTATTAGAGACTTTTGGGACCTAAATTGGACAAAGTGATGATCGATTAGAAGAGTCCAAGAAATTAAAGGAGAGTATTGTCTGACGGAAATGTAAAGTGTTGAGACATCTTCCACCTGTACCTGAATTTGGTGAAACATGCAGATTATGAACTTTCTTATGGATTAAAAGGAAGTATTAGACAAAAGAAAATTGGAAGAACAGTAGCTTTTAGCCCTCAAATAGACTAACTCTTCACATATTCTGTTGTATGTATTGTTGTATATGTTTAGAGGAGAGAAAACATCTCTTATTACATATCATTACTGATTTATTGGTATTTTAAGTATTTTAACTTATGTAAATCTTAATTATAAATAAATGTGAAATCTAAATAAATTTGTGTAGAATTAAAATGGAAATTAATTATATATACATATTGTAAAAAGCTTTCACAGCCATCGTTTATTGATGAATGGTTTTTCGGGTTTATTATTGGCCGTCGTAGGTCTGAGTTCTGAGGTCTGAACGTGACCCATTCCTGAACAACCCTCAAATATACCCCGCCCACCAAAACGTATATAACCTGCGATCGTGACATACAAATGTCACAAATCGTCAGCCTTAAAAAGCAGACATTACATCTCACGAAGATGCCATCCACTCAAGAAATATTTGTCCAATAGAGTAAGGAACTTCGTTCCTATCAGGTGTCCAATGACATCATATGGATTGTTTAATTTATTAATTAGTGTAGTGCAAATTATGGAATATTGTATAGAAAATCCTAAATGAGGCTTTAATAAAAAAATTTTGTACAATAATTCATAACCATCCCCTGCTACATCAAAATCTCCGTTCTGCAAACGTAGGGTAAATTAGAAATAAAACAAATATTTTGTTGCTATTTAACATGTAAGTTTTTTCATCGTCATTTTATTGGTGTTGATCATATGTGTTTTGTTATATTTTTGTATTCCTTAAATAAATATATTTTAAATAAATAGGTATTTCTATTACTCTTCCGATCCTCCATAAATGATCTCTAGCAAAATTGGTAAAAAATAGAAGAAAGTGATTACTACAGACTCTTTTTATAATGACAAAGACGTTAAAATTTGCAATAGATTTGATTAATTTTTACGAGGTAAAATTTTTCCTGGTAATATAAATCAAAAAATTTTGATTATCGAGTAAAAAAATTTAAATGTTAAGAATTTGTAACAAAATTCGAAGTTTCTGTAAATTCCAAAAGATGGCGCTAGTTAAAAGCTTTTGTTTTTTTAGTAACTCTATGCTATAAAAGTAAGTATTCGAAAAGGTGGGAAAGAAATGGGCGGGAGGGCTTTAACAAAAAAAACACATCACTCAACTCACTGTCTTAAATCCTGGAGAGGGGGGGTGAAAAGTCCCCCGTATTTTGTTTATAAAATGTTTATTCTTTAATATATAACAAAAATATAAGATAGTTTTGTTATTTTGTTTAAAAATATACGACAGGTTTCTGCTTTTAAAAATAAAAAGTTTGGCTATTGTCCAATAGATGGCGCTATTAGGTTTTGATAAATATTAATTCATTCAAATATAATTAAAATTTAAGAAATAAAAATATACACTAGTTTAATACTTTTAAAATCAATAAGTTCGACTATTATTCCTTAGATGGCGCCACCAATTTTGGACGATAATTTTTGCGCATTTTGTGTTGCATAAGTACAAAGATTTGAAGCTATTAAGAAACTTATGACAGTTTCGTTAAATTATCACTGTGTTTAGCGTTTTAACATACAAATAAAAGAACAAATATAATTTCAATTTTTATTTAAATTTCATGTTTACAATATAACGAACAATCATATACATAATAAAATTAAATAACAATTATTAAAATATTTTATTGAATTTAATCAATAATGACAAATTTTTAAAAATTTTCTATTTAATTTTTAGTGCTGTTAAGTACAGTGTGGAAAAAGAAATAAATTATTTCAATTAATGTGCATATTTATAAAAATACACGAAACACGTCAATTATAAATAATGAAATGACATCGTGCAACGAAAAAAATTTCATCCCTTCGGGTAACAGTTACAAAGTCCAATTTTTAAATGGGAAATAGGGACTTGTGATACATCACCGCCTTTTTAACCATTGTTGGAGGAGTGGTAGCGTACCAGACGACTGGTGCACGGCCATTATCGAGCCGCTTTACAAGAGAAAAGGTTCGCATCAGGACTGTAAGAACTACCGAGGTATAAGTTTAGTCAGCATAGTCGGCAAACTGTATGCAAATTATATTGATTAAAAAAGTAAGGAATAAAACTGAGAAGATGATATAGGATGTGCAAGCAGGATTTGGAAGAGGAAGGAGATGTATGGATTAGGTCTTTTCATTACGAGGTATAGTCGAAAAATTCTTGGCTAGAAGTGAGAAAGTCTATTGCGCTTTTATAGACTTGGAAAAGGCCTATGACAGAGTGATGAGAAGTGAATTGTGGTCGACATTGTCTATGTACGGGGTGAGCGGTAGTTTAATACAAGCACTGAAATCACTTTACGATGATTCCACTGCTTGTGTCAGGATAAACGGAGTTTACACGGACTTGTTTAACATCGAATAAGGCGTGAGACAGGGATGTGTGGCTTTGCCATGGCTGTTTAACTTATACATAGACGATTGTTTAAAAGATTTGAAAGAGAGTGCATATGGATTGAAAATGAATGATTTGACCGTCAAATGCCTTCTTTACGCCGATGATCAAGTCATATTAGCGTCATCTGAAGAGGAGTTGCAGCAATAGCTTAATATTATGCATGATGCCCTAAAAAGCAAAGGGATGAAAATAAATATAAGCAAAACGAAAGTATTGGTTTTTAAAAGAGAAGAAAGCATGACAAGCTGTGAGGTTCTGATTAAGGGAGAAAGAGAGGAACAAGTTAATGAGTTTGTATACTTGGGTTCAAAGTTTACGAGAGATGGAAAGTATGACAGTGACATTGAGCGAAGGGTGTTGGCAGGAAATGAATGGGGCACTGCATAGCTTTATGAACAGCCAGAAAGTGTCAAAAAAGGCACGTCTGGCTGCGCAAAGAGGAGTGTTGGTTCCTACATTTATGTATGGTAGTAAATGTTGGGTTTGGCAGAAGAAGCATGAAAATAGGATTAATGCTGCGGAGATGAGTAGTCCGAGAAGTATAGCCGAAGTGACTCGGTTGGATAAAGTAAAGAATAGTGAGATAAGAGAACACTGTAGTGTAAAAGAAGATTTGGTTACATAGATAGATAGAGGAATGCTTAGATGGTTTGGACACGTAAAAAGAATGAATAAAGAAAGATTGAAGAAAAATATTTATAAGGCGAGTGTAAATGGACAAGTCGGTAGAGGTCTAACATATCTCAATCAGATCAACATTATTTTGAAGAAAGGCCAGGTCAAGAGTACCAACAACCGATGAGCATGTATATGAGCACTGATGAAAGTAGAGGAAGCAAAAGATGTGTGTTAGAACCGTAGCAAGTGGAGGGAAGTGGTCTCTGCCTACCCCTACTGGAAAGAGGCGTGACTATATGTATGTATGTATTAATGTTCAATATCGAAAATGTACAATGTTAACAATTAAAAACGTTTATATAATAAAATAAAATCTTCAAATGATGAGTACACAACTTATCAATAAAATAAAAAGAATGTTTTTGTGTATTATGTATATATTTCTCTATTGAGCAAAGCGCTTATCTGTCAAAGTGCTAATCTGTCAACTTTTTTTGAAAACTATTAATAAAATTACCCTCAATTTGTTTCGTATGTTTTCTTTTTCAAAAATTTCTTATTGTTGTAATAATTTTTGAATGTTACTGTTTTCACGAGGAAAGTAACGGACCACTTTAAAAATGTATCTGATAGTATTTGATTCTTGTGAAACAACATTTGATCTACCCAGCAAGTCAAGTTTGATTTTATAAAACTAGCTCTGGCTCTGTGAGAAGTTATAGGAAAAATTTGTGGATACAATCATTGAACAAAACAGAAAATAAAAAATTTTCAACAATTTAAAACAGCAACAGAAAATAAAATCAATTAAATACTTATTTAAAAGGGCAATTTATAATCGTATAAAATTTTTAATTATTTTATCCATCGTTATTCTTTTTTGTCCAAGTGTGGATTGAACAGAAGCATAATTCACAGATGAAAAATTCAAGTACATAAATACAGTGCAACAGAAGTAGCTTGGCGGGCGAGAGATCACAAAATCTGCGCACAACGAAAACATTCGAATAACGATCCGATCGGCGACGACGAAATTTTCAGTAATCGTGAGTCTCAAGTACAATCGGAGGAAGAAGTTTACGAATGTGAAGTATATTCAGCCGATTATTTGTTATTTTAGAGGCTAGTCAGCCACCAAGCTACTTCTGTTGCACTGTACATACAGGGTGGCTAACTGAAAACGAAACAGAGCCATTTGCAGGAACCTCGTCAACATTTTAGAAAAACGCTCAGACCCATCGATTTTTGATTAAAGGGGACACTCTTTTCCGGTATTTTAAGCGAGGGTAAGAATTACCGCAAAATTTTTCAAATAGCATTGGAGGTCTAATAAGATGTCTTTCAAAAGCTCTTACAATTCTCTAAACAATAGTCTTTAAATTTTAAAATTTCGCCCATTACTTGTTAAGAAATTAGATTTTAAATGTGAAACTTATCTGCAAACAATCACGAACCGTAAAAATGTCATCATTTATTCGAGTGAAGAACGCCAATGGTATAAATTGATTACGAGGCAGCTGGCATCTGTGTCTGGGATCAATCGAACCAGCATCCAAACTATTTTGAAGAAGAATAAATTCCATCCATATAAAATACGTTTAATCCATAAACTTAATGAGGATGATTATGACCACAGTTCCTTTTTAATAGCGATTGTTTGTCAGTATTTAGACCAACGTTTTCCAAGGCACTGAATTGGGAGAAGAGGCAGCATTGAATGACCTCCACGATCGCCAGATTTATCGCCCCTCGATTTCTTTTTTTGGGGACATCTGAATAGTAAAATCTATAAAACATAACCAGCGTCGTTGGAAGATTTGCGTCAAAGAATCGTTGACGAGTGCCGTTCAAAGTATTGGGAGGAAATGTAAAATTTAAAGGCTATTGTAAAGAGAATTGTCAGAGCTTTCAAAAGACATCTTATTCGGCCCCCAAATCCATTTAAAAATTTTAGAATAATTCTTACCCCCGCTTGGGGTTGAAAGTAGTGAAGTCAAAAATATCGGAAAAGAGTGTTCCCCTTTAATCAAAATCGACGGGTTTGAGCGTTTTTCTAAAATGTTGACGAGGTTCCTGCAAATGGCTCTGTTTCGTTTTCAGTTGGCCACCCTGTAAACACTATGTATGTGGACAGAAGATGATACTAAGCCTTTTTTAAAAGTTCCTTTTTGTGTCGTGTATCTTCTACAAATCTCTTCAATCCTTTGGTAGATTGTACTGCTTGCAATGTTGTTACGTCGGTCTAAAAGAGAAAGTAATAATATTAAAAAAAAATCTATTGCTTGAAAATCACCATCCATTTCCAAAATTATTGATATTATTGATGATACGTTTCAAAATTAAAAAGCACCTAGTTTGGTTCGCTTCTAAATTGATATTTTTAAAAATGAAAACGGATTCTAAAGATATGATATACAGGGTGTTGCTAAAAGTACATATTAATCGTTTTGGCAGTGAAAAAACTATATTTTTAAAACAAAAAAATACTCCCCACAATCGTATTATAGTCATATAGAGCAAATAATCACAAGTAGGTACAGTTACAAATAATAGAACAAAAATATTTTCACGCCGAACCTCGTATTTTATTAAGAAATTTAAATTAACTTTCGAAACAAATATACCAAATATAAAAATAGTTTTTAAAAGTGTCGTATATAAAAAAGATGGAAATCGGATTGGACATTTGAAGATTTTGGAAAATATTTCCCTAGAATTTATGTCTAAGCCAGCAGATTTTATGCCAGTTAGGTATGACTACTTCGAAATGCAGTTTGAAGTGGTCATAAACAACCACCAAGTTTGCACAAAGAACGGATCTCAACAAGGAAGGGATGTTTTAGTGTGGTACACTGATGGATCCAAAATGGATAAAAGGGTTGGAGTGGGCGTTACAGGGCCGAATTCCAGGCTCTCAAAATCGCTTGGTAACACTACAACCATCTTTCAAGCAAAAAGCCAAGCAGCATTAAAAGCTCTAAAATCCTACACTTGTGAGTCTAAACTGACTTGGGACTGTAAACAATCCCTGAGACAACTGGCAGCAAACAACCAGGTCATTTTGATGTGGGTTCCAGGTAACAAGGGAGGCAACGAGGAAGCAGACTGCCTTGCTAAGGAAGGGGCAAATACACAATTTTCCGGCCCAGAACCTTCTGTGGAATCTCCAAGGCCCACTTGAAAGAAGAAGTTCGACGCTGGGAAACAGATGAAATGACTCACTGGCAAAAGGTGCCAGGACAAAGACAAGCGAAAAGGCTAGTAAGCCTTTCGCCAAGGGAAGCTAAACAGCTTCTCGAGTTGGATAAGAAAGACTTGAAACTGGTGACGGGACTCCTCACTGAACACTGCCCTCTGAGGTATCACCTAAAAAAAATGGGAAAAACAGAGAGTGATAGTTGCCGCTACTGCGAGAACTTCGCTGAAACTGCAAAACATTTGCTTTGCGAATGCCCAGCGCTTTTCTGCAAGAGGGGCCCTTTTAAAGCTCTCGGATGTCAGGAACTTAGCTCCCATGAAATTGATAAACTTTGTACGAAGTCTCGGAATCCCGGGCTTCGAATAGATTAAGGATTATGCACAAAAGATCTGATAGGTCGAGGTGCTTGAGAGGCTGCTTAGCCTTCACGACCCCTCCTAGAATCCACAATCTTCAAGCCGTTTCCAATTTTTTTAAAACAATATGAATTTTACTCAAAAGTAAAGTAACTTTATTTTTTACAATACAGAAGAATGTTATAAAGTAAAGTTATTTTGAATTAAAAGTTATATATTTAAATATGCAATTACAGTCATTTAGCATGAAAATTCAGGTCTGGTGATTATTTACTAATCATTCCGTATCAATTATTCTGGCTTGATATAATTTAACATAATCTAGGATGCACTGACATGAAGTATTTGACAGTGAATGTCAGAGTGAATTGGTATGTAAAAATGGTAATATTACTAAATCGTGAAAAAAAAATAAATTAGTGAAAATTGCGAAACACATAGAAAGGCAGCAAATATTTTTAATAATAAACATCCACATAGAAACATTGGGCATTCAACAGTTACAAAAATATTAAATAAATTCAAGACTTAAATTCAATACAAGCACAATACAGCACAATTTATGTCAACTAGCAAACACAATCATTAACTTTAGGAAACTGACTAACTCTTGCAAACGAAGGCCAATTTATATATTTAACGTTGAATCGAGAAAAGACGAGAAGCTTCTAAACGTATCCAACTGTTCTATCTAAAATTCGAGATTATCGGGAAGGTACTGAAACATCCTTGTCATTGGCTGTGACGTTACTATACCGCCCAGCTTGCTTACATACATTCCAGTGGCTTAGCGCAAAAACGTTAGAATACAGTGGCAAATAATTTAAAACGTCATAAATATCATGCATACAAACCGCAATTCGTACACACATTACCACCAAGGAATTACGATATTCAATTTGAATTCTGTGCTTTGATCCAAGGAAAATTGGAAGACCCGTTTTTAAAAAAAAGTATAATTTTATTCGATGAGGCAACAGTTTCATCACAAAATTGTCGCTGGTGGTCTAACAGTAATCAAAACTTTGTAATAAAAAGTCGCAACCAATATTCGTTTATAACGAACGTATCGTGTGATATTTACAAAAACAAAATTAATTGGACTTTTTTTTCCCGACATTACTTAAATGCCGCACATTAGTTACAATTATTAGAAAATCTAGTGAGTGATTAACTTCTGTTACAAGAACGTATGAAAATTTGGTTCCAACAAGACGGTGCCTCCATCCATAGTACAGTAAACATTAGAGTACTACTTGAAAATACGAGTATGTTTAATGGAAAGGCGATTCACAGGTATTCAGATATTTTTTGGCCTCCCAGGTCTGCTGATTTAATTCCTCTCGACTTTTTTTATGGGGTTACTGGGTTACTTAAAACAGCAGGTTTATCAGCGAGGGCCATTTGATGATGTAAACCGTTTGGAAAGGATTATTCCTGATGAATGCCAAAAATATGATACGGATAGTAATAAAAGAGTTTGAAAAAAGAACAATTAAATGTTTACAAAGAAAAGGTGAATATGTCGAAGCTTTAGTAGATTAAATTAAAAGTTAATTATGTTTGTTACGGCATAGAGAGACATATATATTTGACATGAGAACAGAACAACGTCCGATAGTGCAGTTTTGAGATCTAAAATGCACAGATTGAAAAGGGTACTGTGAATCCCTCCAAAAGCACCTGGGTAACGGTAATAGCACTATAAAATATAGAGCCAAAATAGAAGCGGCGGATAAGCGTATCGCATCCGCCCTTCTAACGGCCTATAAGGAAAACTGCCCATTAAAGAAGAAGAGGGACCATAGAGGTACATCCTGGTGGAGCAGAAGCTTAGACAAAAAAACAAAAGAAGCTCGACGTCTCTTCAATTGAGCTAAAGAAACAGGTTGCTGGAAATCTATCGCACAGCTCTAACGACTTATATCAAAGAAATAAGGAAAGTCAAAAGAGAATCCTGGAGGAGGTTCTGTCAGCACAATAATCCACAAGGCTCTCGCCAGAGATCCGACGCAAAAGATTGGCTCGATAAAAAGACTTTCCCGGCAGTCTACTTCTGGGGGACCAGGAACAAATTCCGCTTTCAATGGGATCGACATCACGACCTAAAAGGGAGGACTGAAAAAATGTTTCAAAAATGGTCACCCCACCCCACCTCTTCTGGTTAAACTAGTCAGAGCGAGTCTACCGTGGAGTTTAATTCCGCTGGGCTGGTCAACGGCGAGAGATGTTTATATACGTAAAACGGGTACGGTGAACTATTCCCTACCTAAATCCTTCCTCCTTCTTAATGAAAACTCTGAAAAGAATTATTAATAGACACATCAGAGAGGGGAATCTTAGGGAACATCCATTAAATCCCCATCAATATGCCTACCAAACAGACAATTCTACGGATTTAGCACTAAATAATCTAGTAGGAAAGTTCAGCCATTCCCTTAAACATAAGGAAATTGCGCTGGCAGCTTTTCTAGACATACAAGGAGCGTTCAATAACACCCTACCATAGTCACTCTATACGTCAATTAGGGATAGAGGAATCGACAGTCAAATCTGTAACTGGATCAAAAGCATGATTGAAAACCGATATGTAATATCATCACTGCATGGAGAGTCGGTTAGGTTCAAAAGGTGAGGTACTTTTCCCCCTAATGTGGTCACTCCTAGCGAGCTTTCCATGGGGGGGGGGGTAGATTTTCAATGCTTTGCGGATGATTTGGTTATAATAGTTAGAGGGAAATTTGAAGCGACGATCTCAAACGTCCTCCAAGAAGCCCTCAACATAGTATAAAGATAGTGCGAGAGGGAACAGATGTCTGTCAACCCCTGGAAAACTGTAATTATTCCTTTTACAAGAAGAAAAAAGCTAGATAAGCTTCGGCAGCCTGTCCTATACGGAGAGACCATTCCATTTGCGGCGGAAGTTAAATACCTGGGTGTGGTTCTGGATAAGACTCACCTGGAACGCCCACCTGGAAAAAACAATAAACAAAGCCAGGTTTTCTCTCTGGAATCTCAGAAGAGTAGTAGTGGGATTGCTGGCCATAACTAGAGCTATGTCCAGCACATCAACGGCAGCGATGAAACACCTCCTAAATCTTCCTCCCCTAGATATCCTCTTAGAGAGGGAGGCCAGGATAGTCTCCTACAGATTCCTGTCAATTAATCCAAATTAATGGAGAGCAACTCGGGGACCACTCAGGGATACTGAGTGAAACAAAAAATCAATCAATCGAATATTGTGCAAGAGAGCTGACTAACAGACCTCTAGCAAACAAAAACATAAATATAATATCTGACAGCCAGGCTGCTTTAGAAGCACTGAACTCCAACAAGATAAATTCTAAACTTGTATGGAATTGCATCGAATCCCTAGAGTACGAACAACAGAGTGACTCTGCTGAGGATACTTGGTACTTTACTCTCGAGTAAAATTCATATTTTTTTTAAAAAACTTGGAAAAGGCTTAAAAACATTGATATCTGATGGTTGCCTTTTAAATTTTGGACCATGCAGAACTTTTTATCAAAAATAATTTTTTTCTAATGAAAGTAAAAGAAGCGAAAGATTTGTGTAAGAACCATAGCAGATGTGGAAGGAAGTGGTCTCTGCCTACCCCTACGGGAAAAAGGCGTGACTATATGTATGTATGTAAATTTTTTCACAAAACCAATAGTAACAAAGTTTTTCATATGGTTCCAACTTGAGTAGACACACTGTATATAGTTAATTTTTACTCACGCGGAATAATAGCTCTCGGTTCTATTTTTCGTTCTGTTGTCTCCCAACTCTCCACGTAATCTTCTGCAGTAAATCATGGCGTTTGTTTGCAAATCAGCATTATCAGCTTTTTGGTATTCTTTAAAGGATGTTTCTGAGATTTCCGTCGCTGAGAAAACTTCCTCTTGGGAACCAGGATTTGGATCAAGTCATGTGTTCCTCTAGGATATCGGAGATGAATGCACACTATTCCTGGAAAAAGAAAGAAGAGAATAACAATGGGATCATTATAAGTATTTATGTTTTAATAAAAGCAAAATGCACGGGCTATACAACAAAATATAAAATTAAAAAAAAACTCTTCAAACAATAAGGACCGTGCATCATGACTTTAATGCCAACTGGTGACAAAAATGTAAACTTTATGGAAGGATTTATTAAAATGTTATATGTAATTTATTGTTTTGTAATTATCATTAGTAATCTCTCAAGTGCTTGAATTACTACCGGAAATATTTTCGAGAGCATGAACTTTTTCCAGGGAAAGTAATTCAAGAATGTGGGAGATTCGGTAAAAAAATTTCACACCAAAGTAATATAAAAAATTATAACATGACATTTTCCTTCAGAATTTCCAGTAGGAAAATAAAATTACCAAGTAGGCTCTGTGTCTGTCAACGGGTACCTAAATTATGTGTCATTGACTCAGTGCAATTTCACATTTTTTGCTTTAGTTTTTGTGGCATCTGTATTATTACAGTGAACGGAAGGCTATTTTTTTTATAATTTTTGTTAGTCAGGTAAATATATTTTGCAAAGAATTCGTTAGATATTTATGGCACAAATAAAACGACCTTCCTAGGATTTTAGTTGCATAAAACAAATCTTTCTTTGTTCGTTAAAAATAATGTATGCTATTAGCTATCAACAAATCTGTGTTGTTACTAAATTGAATGGAAGCTTTATATTTACAATTTTTGTTTGTCAGGTATTCGTTAAAAATAATGAACATTTTTGTTTAAAATAAATAGGAGGCTATGGAATTATCACATTGACCTTACTTTTTAAAATGTTTTGACAGTGTATCTTAGGACATATCCATTAATTAATATTATTTATTTAACACTGGAAACAGAATGAAAAACTTTAAAAAATATAATCTGTGTATTTTGAGTATTTTTCCTTTTGAGGAAGTGTCATCGAAATTTGATACATTTATCTTACTTGTTTCAAGAACCCTGTGTTCAATCATCGCAAGACATGTTATTCAGAAAAAATAGTGAAGTGTTACTGGAAATTGAGGGATCATATACTCATAATTATATCAAATGCTAAATTTAACAAAATTGTGTCTAAGCATTATATACATACATATATGTTATTAAATACCTTAAACACCCAGTCCCTGTTATTTACCATTGAAGAAAGAAGAAGTACTAGCAGAGTTTCTACAACATTTAAATAATTTTAATTATATATATTTAATTAATTATTTAATTTATTGAACTCTCGTGTGGTATTCGATATATTATTTTTGGACGTTACAATAAAAATCACTTCTAAGATTTTATATTTTTATATCAACAAATTTATATCATTCGACTCAATATAAACTGAATGAGTTATTTAAATTAGGATGCATTGAAGTTTTGAACATGAAAAATACAACTATTATAAATGCTGTGCCCTTGGGTAGAGGATTTTTCAACATTGTTTTGCTCTGATGTGTTGAAAGTTAATGATACATACCCACTCTCTCTCAGGTTATTAATTAAATTTGAATGATGTTCATTATCAAATTGCAGGTAAGATTTCAATGAATTAGTTGAGCTGATTCACTAAAACGTTTGGGATTCATTTTACGAATTTCTTAAAAATTTATGACAGACGCGTCAGATCAAGAAAATACGTTGTCATGTGGTTATCATTCAATAAAAACAATGTACAGTTGTATTCACTGAAAATGAGTACAGTCTTATGACTAGATTTTGTCATGTTTGCGTAAATCAGGCTTTTCTTATCGACGCCTATAGGCAAAACAAAAACATATAAAATGTGATATAAATGATTTTAATGTATTAGAATATTTCTAAAATGCAAATTTTGAAACTCAACGTAACCAACAACAATAATAAAAAGAGAAAACTATAATTAATAATTAATTATGATTTATAATAAAATTAAAAATGTAATATTTGGTCATATTATCATTTTTTTCCACTATTTGAACAAATCTCTCTGGAATTGAGTTACTTAAATTCACTATAACATTTGGATTAAGTTCTTTTCAGCACTCGTGAGACTTCCCAAAATTTGTGGCACTCATTTTATAAATAACTAGCAGAACCTGACAAAACACGGCATTTTTTTGCCAATTTATGATTATTCCAGCCAGCAATATAATCCACCTCGGTTTATTATTATCAATGATAGATATTATAAGCTAGGGTTTCTTAAAGTGGGATACGCAAACCCCTAGGGGTTCGCCATTCTACGGCAGGGGGTTCGCGACAAGATTTACGTGCGGCACACATGGTGGCGCGCGCGCGACTGAATTCGCCACTCGCTCAACTTTAAATTCCGATTTAAAGATGAAACCTAGCTCAAAAGAGTAACCTATTTAGCTGATATTGTTTCTTGTCTCAATGAAACGAATGCTTCGATGCAAGGTTTTACGTGCAGCCTATTCACTGTGCAGGAAAAAATAAACGCACTTATAAAAAAATAGAATTTTTGAAAACTTGCTTAAGATCAAAAATCTTTGAATGTTTTCCTCTTTTGAATGAATTTATCACGACGAACGCCTTATTCGTGGTTTCCGAAATGGGGGCTAAAATTGTTCTTCATCTTTCTCAGCTCTCCAACGAACTGAAAAGGTATTTTCCAGATAGCTAGAAAGGATGGGGGATTTAATTAGTTAGTTAAGGGGTTCGCTGTCACCTAGAAACTTTAACAGGGGTTCGTGGAGCCAAAAGTTTGAGAAACCTTGTTATAAGCTTTTTTTTGCAGCAACCAATTCTTGTATAATTATCGACCCAATTATCATTAGTTTTAAATATGTCTGCTTTCTTTATATAGTTGGTAGTTGCGATTTTTAGAAACTGGTTTTAGTAACAAAATCGTTTTTTTGGCAACTACCCGTGTTATTTTTTTTATTTTTGCTGACTTTCCTCTGATAGCTTGATAGAGCTCTCTCAGCTACCGTTTGAAAGATTTAGCTGCCACTGTTTTAAGTTTAAGTAATAATTACGTTCACTATTTTAAAATGATGAATAAAAAAATGTTTAGAAAATTGTATTAAATATATAAAGTAGAGTTGTTATAACTGCAATTAACTACATTTTTATTAAAAAATATAAAGTTTTACAGACCTTACAATGTTGTTTTTTAAATAACTTGAATGTCACAACAATTGATTTTTTATTTGATTAATTTGCAGAATCATCCAAAAATAATACCAAATCACTACCAATCCGATATAAACATCTAACTGACTGACCACTTTTAGTCAATTTATTATGGAGATTTTAAGCCACAACTTGAGCATCACATGTTATATCCCTTTATTCACTGTTAAAGTAAATACAGTAAGTTAATAACGTATTTCGAGAAAATGAGTTTTTAAGCCATCCCATTCTTCCGTTATTTACGTGACAGATATCAGTAACATTTATAACCTTATAAATGAACTTTGTGATAGTTTAATAATCATTTACGATTTTTTTTATTTAAACTGCCTATTCTTTTTTTAAATTTACTGTGGAACAAATGATTGACAACATCAAAGATAGGTTAGGTACAATACTTGCTGTGACGTTAGCGACTTCTCTTCAATTTCCATATCCGATGTTGCCATAACATATAATTTTATGAAATGTTTTTATTTCATATTTAAAAAAAAGTGGTAAAAATGGTGAAAACTATAGACTTACTCATATTTTCTAAATTTAACATGTATTTATCATAGACTTTGAAATTTACGATAAAACTTAAATATAAATGTTCTACAGGCGGCACCAAGGCAAAATAAATACCCTTTATTAAGGGAACGTTATTTCAGCTTTAATAACGTAAAGCAATATCGGTTAATAACGTTATACCTTATTTTAGCGCTATTGCGCATGCGATGAATAACGAATAAAGTATATTGCTGTTCAATTAGGTGGCTTAAAATCTAAAAAAATTACTCGCTTTCTGTTCTTGCTTTTTTTTTGTAAATGGCAGTGACTCAAATTTGCTAAGACGGAATAATACCTAATTATGCAATTCAGTCTTTTTACTAGGAGACGAATAATAATTAATTAAAATAAAGAGAAGCTAATTCTGTTGTCATTTTAAGAAATGTTCACACATTTTTAAATATATTTACCCAATGGTCTGCTATAAAAAACAATAATGGCAAATTAATATTTTTTAAACAATGTTATTGCTAAATCTTGTTTAAAATCTGTTTTTACAAAACTGTAAAAATCAATCATTTATTTTTTAAAAGGAATTTTGTTTATTAGTTCATAAAGATTTTAATGTCATTAGTTAGTAGTCGGAAAAAGATGCTGTTAATATGTTTTTATTCACTTTGTGGTCTAATCTAGTAAATAACTGAAAAAGTAAAATATATGTTAAAGAAAATTTTTAACATTTTTGCAAAATACAAGCACATATACTGTTATATGTTTAATAAATTTCAGATGATTATGATATCTCTTGTTTTAAATTATCCATTGTTCTTAAAAACATGTAGCAAGAAAATATAAGCTTGTACGTCTAAAACAGAAAAAATTCTTAAAATTAAAGAAGTGAAATCACTGATGTTTGATAAGTAATTTAAAAATATTGTCAAAAGAAAAATTTAGCAAACGACCTTCTTTTTATTTGGTACTTCCTTTCATGTGCTGATCCTACAAGGCAAGAATGCACTGAGTAAAGACTGCTAACTGAACCTGGAGACATGGTGTGGTACACAGATGGATCCAAAACCAAGCAAGGTACAAGTGCTGGGATCTTCGGGACTAACCCGAAACAATCCACTAGAATAAGCCTAGGTAAATACTGCACTGTGTATCAGACTGAAGTATGTGCCATTGCTCAGTGCGCTCAGTTAAGCATGGATGAAGAATACCATGGCAAGTCTATATTTACACTTACTGATAGTCAAGCGGCTGTAAAAGCTCCTAAAACGTTCCGAACCACATCAAAAGTGGTAAAGAATTACAAACATAACTTATAGAGGCTGGCCAGGTCCAAAAATTTAACAATATCATGGGTACCCAGCTAGCCCACAAAGGGTTGGTGACAGTGCTAGTAGGACCAAAAGCTGCCTGCGGCATTTTTTATGGGAGTGTTCGCACTAAGGTAAGCGGATGGATACAAAAAATGCAAATTCATGCTTCAACTGAAACTTAAAAAACTAGGAATAAGACTATAATTGAGTAGGCAAGAAATTAGGGTCTTCTTACTGGACACTGATATCTTCGCCAAGTGACATGGAAGACGAAACAACTGAGCACGTTATTTTTTAATGTGAGGTCCAAGCGGGGTCAAGTCCGGTGATTTAGGCGCCCACAGTATCGGTCCATTTATACCTATCCAATTTTCTCCGTACATTTCATTTAAGTGTTGGACAATTCTTGCTTCTTGCTGGAAACACATGTTTGCTCGCAGCTGTAATGTCAAATTTTTGAGAAGCACATGAAGTTCTTCTTGGAGAAATTGCAAATATCGCTTACTATGTAAAATCCCTTCGTAAAAATATTAATATATTTTTTCAGCAGTACTAAAAAACTGTTCAATGTAATTGCAATGTACGTAAAGTTTTCTTCATTAGAAAAAACTTTTATTTATTAACCTATCATATTGTTATAGTTGTTGTAACAATCCAATTCGCTTTAAGATAACAGTACATTACACTTGATTTTTACTTCCTAAGATATAAATTTGTTATTGAGATATTCAACTTTTAACCTATTGATTATGAGTTTGTATTATGTTATTGTAGAGTGCCATAGAAAACAAAAATATCGCTATAATTTTAGTTGACAGCATCAACAGGAAGACGTTTTTGAGTATTTACTTTATTGTTTTAAATTATTAAATTTTAATTCCATATTTTTCATTGTGTTTTTTTTAATAGCCGCAAATTACATACTAACTTACAATTCATAATTTAAAAGCTGAATATCTCGATAACGGTTTGATTTAGGTATAGGGGGTTGTTAACGAAACTTAAAGAGCAGTAAAAGTTCTGCTTAACAACGTTATTAAATACAGGATGATCCATTTAAGAAAGTTGAGAAATCTTTAAATAAGCGTTTTGAATCATCCTGTACAATAATAATCATTTTAATAACAAAATGACCAAGTTTAGTAAAAATAAACAATACTAGAAAAACATAATGCACAAAAAAATGTTTTTTTCGTGATAAAAATGGTCATATCTCGTAAAACACTCAGTGTAAGTTAGCAAAACCCTGTATTGGGAGAATTCTCAAGAGCAGCTTTATCGAAATACGTAATAATGTACAGGGTGTTTTATTTAAAATAAGCAAGTTATAGTCAACTTCCGGTATAACCGGAGGCTCTAAATATTTTAGATCAATTCGGCATATCCGAAAACTTATCACCTCAAATTTTCAGATTTTAAATATGTCAAGTTTCTCTAAAACGTCTAATTGGAACGCCCAAAGAATCACCCTGTATTATGTGGACCGCTTGAATAACAAATTCTTCATAACCACTTAACCTAAAATACTGACTGGCAAATAAAAAGCTTTTGTTTGGAACGGTAAGTACGTAAACCGAAATTTTCATGTTTTTTATTTATAACCTATAACAATAAAATCATAAATTGTAGTTTTTACCAATTTTTTATAATAACTTTATTACTTTAAATAAAAAACAAAATTATTCAACCAAAATTTTGTAACAGACAATTTAATATCAAATAAAATTAACATTTACAATACTCACCAGAAATAGTTTTCATCCAATTGAATAACTGTCACTCTCATTTGCACTCAATTTTATAATAAATCCAAAAGTCCAAAAAAATTAAATCGCTTTACCTACCTATTTAAAATATCACGGCCCGGAAATTTTTCCTTTTATGGTAAAAACTGACGCTCTTGTCAATTTACAGAACAAAAAAGGTTTACGGTACCGCGTGCTAATCATCACAAAATATTAGCAGAAAAAACCGATACGTAGAATCAGTGGCAGATTAAAGTAGGGGCTTGTAGGGGATCCAGCCCCCGGCCTCAAATTTTTCAAATGAAAAAATATATTTATTAAAAAACTAAAATTCACTTCACTTTGAATTGGATGAACGATTTGGAAATAGTACCAATATTTCCAAACATTTACATTGCTTATAGATTATTAGTTACCATTGCCCATCGATAATTACATACATCCCGTAGGGGTAGGCAGAGACCACTTTCCTCCACTTGCTACGGTTCTTACACACATCTTTTGCTTCCTCTACTTTCATCAGTGCTCTCATACATGCTCTTCGGTTGTTGGTACTCTTGACCTGGCCTTTCTTCAAAAACAATGTTAATCTGATCGAGATATGTTCGCCGAGGTATATGTTCTACCGACTTCCGTCAATCTTCCTTCATCCATTTTTTCTACGTGTCCAAACCATCTAAGCATTTCTTTATCTATCTTTGTAACCACATCGTTCTCTTATCTTACTATTCTTTACTTTATCCAACCGAGTCAGTCCGTCTATACTTCTCAGAATACTCATCTCCGCAGCAATAATCCTATTTGAATGCTTCTTCTGCCAAACCCAACATTCACTACCATACATAAGTGTAGGAACCAACATGCCTCTATGCACAGCCAGACAGGCCTTTTTTGACACTTTCTGGCTGCTCATAAAGCTATGCAGTGCCCCATTAATTTGCTTTCCTGCCAACACCCTTTGCTCAATGTCACTGTCATACTTTCCATCTCTCGTAAACTTTGAACCCAAGTACACAAATTCATTTACTTGTTCCACTCTTTCTCCCTTGATTAGAACTTTACAGTTTGTCATGCTTTCTTCTCTTTCTAATACCATTACTTCCATTTTGTTACATTTATTTTCATCCCTTTGATTTTCAGGGCTAATTGCGAAGCAGAAATTTTCTATTTTAAAAATAATTAAAAATATGTACAGAACTACAATGGAACACGAAAGTTTATGCTCTCTTGTAAGATTAAACATAGAAGCCAAAGTACTGCGTTCTATAGATTTAAATGTAATAATAAAAGAATTTGCTACAGAAAAAATAAGAAACAAATTTATATCTTAAGATCAATATCATGTTGTGTTAATATTCAAAATCATTTTATTATTTGTTTCATTGAAAAATGTTAATTATTATTAATAGGACATTTTATAATTTAGTTAAATTTACTTAAAGAATTCAATTAAAAATATAATTGTTACTTGTAACTGTTTGAAAATCTTTTTAAAAACTAAATTAATTATTTTTAAAAAATTCATAAATAATACTATTTGGTACAAATTGTAATATGAATAATTTTTTTAAACCGGTCTCGTCCTAGGCGATAGCCCCCGGCCTTTCTTTACCTCAATCCGCCACTGCGTAGAAGTGTATTTAAACAGCTGATTCAACTGATCAAGAATAAATAAATTGAATATTACCTTAAATAGACATTATGAAAGACAAAAGATTAATATTAATTTTATTTTATAAAATCAATTTCGGATATTCGGTGAATATTAAATTCAAAATATAAATAAGACATACCACATACTTTATGTTTAACACGTTTACTGCAGTTGGACAATTTCAGTTATGTATTTAATTGTTTTTTATTTGAAATTAAAGATATTACTAAAATGCAAATTAATTAATGGCTGTAATAAGTGATTTAGTTTTCGAAAAACAGTGTGTTAAAAAGTTTTTTTGCTGTACCTTTTTTAAAAATACGGACATGTCAAAAATTGTTTTTGTCCTTTCTGATTAAAAAAAATTGGTCCAGTCTTTTTTTTTGTATTTTTTTTATGAATCAGCCATGAAAAAGATAAATAAAAAAAACTGTTCTTTTCTGTTTTTTTCAATTTATTTTCTATAGCCAACGGCTTGACCGATTTTGATGCAACTTTCAGCCAATCTTTAGATAAGCCCGGCAAATGATCGTGTAAAGTTTGGTAGCAACCCAGAAACGTAAATTTTTTAATTTTGTTTACTATAGCCAACGGCTTGACCGATTTTGATGAAATTTTCAGCCAATATTTAGATTAGCCCGGCAAATGATTGTGTGAAGTTTGGTAGCCACCCCGAAACGTAAACGTTTTTAATTTGTTTTCTGTAGCCAACAGCTTGACCGATTTTGATGAAATTTTCAGCCAGTCTTTAAATTAGCCAGGCAAATGATCGTTTGAAGTTTGGTAGCAACCCCGCATTTTCAACATCGAAACGCGAACTTTTTAAATTTCTTTTCTATAGCCAACGGCTGGGCCGATTTTGATAAAATGTTCAGCCAATCTTTAGATTAACCCGGCGAATGATCGTGTGAAGTTTGGTAGCAAACCCGCATTTTCAATCTCAACGTGAATTTAACTTATGTAATTGACTATTATTATGATTTATGGTTTTTTGTGTTTTTTTATGCTAAAATTGGAACGATACAGAATACCTAGATTAACATGGCCACTGCGCAAGGATATTACGCAAAACTGCAGTACCTGGTGAAGTTTAAGGGTCACGATCACCCGCCGGGCTAATCTAAAGATTGGCTGAAAATATTATTAAAATCGGAACAGCCGTTATATTTTAATGTTAACGTGTCACAATAATAATTATTATCATTATTATTAAATTTGACAAATCAATTAAATAAGTTAGATTCACGTTTCGGTGTTGAAAATGCGGGGTTGCTACCAAACTTCACACGATCATTTGCCGGGCTAATCTAAAGATTGGCTGGAAATTACATCAAAATCGGCTATAGAGAAGAAATTGAAAAAGCTGGGATGTATTAGAAAAGACCCAAAAAAGATTTAAAAATGATTAACCAAACCTAACCTAACCTAACCACAATAGACCTACTAAAGATAGCAGTGGAGGGGCGACCTACGCCCCTCTCACATGATACCTAACCTAACCTACCTCGACGCACGACCTACAAATAGACAAATATTTAGATAAATTTTTATCATTTGTATTCAAACACTTAGTAAGAGTTGATGTCATAAAATTGTCTATGTTTTCAAAATAAATACATTTTTTTAAGCTCATATAATTATTTGTACGTTACCAAAAAGTAAAGACTGACGGTCGCCACGCCAACAGCCAGTTTAACACTCACCCGCCGCATTAAATGTTTCACATCAAAAGTATGGGCACCACTGATATATTTAATAATAAACACTTAATCGCAGTCATATTAAGTTAACCAAAAATTCTTTATTTCGTCAAATATTACAACATTTTTATAAACTTGCAAATAAATGTAAACATATTTATAACTATGACGGTCTGACATTTTCAATTATTTCATTAGGAGGTGTATTCGGCCTTTGTACTCTACTAGGCAACTTTAAGGACACCGTTTCCATTTTGCTACTCGGGCCACGCCCTAGTACCGGTCCCGGTACTTTCCTCTGACCATTTTCTCTTTGTATAAATTCTAACAGACTCATACTAGGTAACCAAGATTTGTCTTTAAGAGCAGTAGCTATGATATTCCTATTTGGCTCCATATCATACGCGACACTTTCTATTCCAAAATGTTCACAATACTCGTGTATAAAGTGCCTTTTATCTCTGTTCATTGATTCAAAGGAATACGAGCGGCTTTTTTGTTTGCTACTCTTGGCAAGCTTAACAAGTTCTGTAAGTTTTTCGTGAACTCTTTGACAGAAATGAGGATCTTTTTTGGTCCATTGTCGCATAAAATCTGAATATCTTGGTGTGAGCTTTTGACTTAAATCTGGATTGCGAATCTGCAAACCAATCGCTAATCTTTTGTTTCTATCCAAAACACGACATTCTTCTGTACATTCCAATCTAAAATTATTATCAATTTAAATTACAAACTTATTTCAATTTATATGTTAAATATTTACATTTTAAGAACCGTTGGTTTTTTAAATCCATTTACGATATCTGATAAATCAACGGTAGAATTTGTAGACAAACTTCCCATTTTTTCTTTTAACCTAGTCATCTGGATATGTTTAAATTCATCGGCGACTTCTATGCATGGTCTTGTACCTTTCTGCAAACCACACTGACATGTAACTGGGACCAACTGTTTACAACTACTTTCTGGACAGGGTGGATCATGGCACGGCCTGAAGTTTTAAAATTAATATTTTAACTTTAATATATACACATATTCAAAAAAAGGTAACCCCGCCTCTAGGATAGTTAGAAAACCAAAAAATAATTGGGGTTTGCTTAGTAAAAAATTTTCGTAACGCCATCCGTATTCAAGATAAAGGGCGTTGAAGAAAAAACATTTATTATGATTTTGCCGAAACTACTGGAAACATTGTGATGAATTTTTATACGAATATGTTTTAGAAGCTGATACATCCCATGAATTTGTTTTTATATCTGACTCTCATAGAGGGAGCTAGTTACATGGTTCATACCAAGTAGTATTGAACATAACTTTTTTAAGGTTAAATTTATTAATCAAAATTTTAAGTTAACTTAAACATCATTCAATTTTACACCAAAAAGGTACTCTTGGTAAAACTCAATACTGTGTACCGTTTTCGGAATATTTTGATTTGAAAATTATGAAGTAATAACCGATTTCTACCTATCCTAGAGACGTTTTCACCTTTTTTGAAACACCCTGTATATATATATATATATATATATATATATATATATATAATAAACAGATCCTAACATTTTTTTGTCTGGTCATGATATTTCTCAAGATATAAAAATAACACGATAATATTTCCCACAATAATAATTCAATTTTACCACCTTATCGACCCAGCTACGTAGCTTAAAAAGAGAAGGCAGTATGCTGTTGCTGATTATGCATTACTATGCTTGCTTCAGGGTGGGCTATAAGTCAGTTGTCACTAGAAATTCTTAGACTAACGAAGTGGTAGTCAGTTGTGAATTTGACTAGTGCATAGTCAGTTGACACAAACATAGTGAAAACATGACCATAATTACAGTGATGTTTGTGATTTGTTTGCGGAACGTTTTCTCTAGACATCCAATCTCTATCTTGACAATCGCAAATTAAGTTTAAGATTTGAAAAGACTCAGTCGATAGCAAAGCTACCTTGTTCAGGTAGGGCCAGAGTCTTACTACAGAAGAGAATCTAAATATTGTCGCGCAATCAGCGACCAAACCTCAAAGAAAAGCGTCCAAGGAGTATGGAATAGCAAAAACAAGCCTACGAGGCATTAAAAAAGTCTGCAATTGCACCATATTCCGAAAAGAAGCAGATTCAAACTTTTACAAATCCATTCTTTGGAGCGACTTTAAAGGTGAATAGTGAATGGAGTAAAAAGACACAACTACGAATCCCCAGAGAGTTAATATCTTTTGGTGTGAGTGTATGGACTGGGATTTTAAGTATTAAAAATGCCTCAAAAAGTGTTGTTAGAACTGGGAAATAGTGCACTTTATACACATCTGCAGCCGGTTAAGGAAAAGTTGATGTAGCAAGAAGATGAAGCACCCTCGCAAAAAGGAGTTATTGTCTTGGGCTTTCTAAATGAAAACTTTGATAAATGGATTGGGAGAAGGGGTAAAACTGGATGTCCTTCAGAATCCCCAGATATAACACGTATGGAATTTTCTGTTTGGAGTATACTAAAAAATGAGGTTATTCCGTTAAGACTCGTGTTGTTGAGCATTTGAAGATACAAATGTTAACAGAATTTGAAAACCTACAGCCCCGAATATTTGCGACAAAATTTGTAAATCAGTGTTCAAAATGATGTAATGTTTGCTTAGAACAGCATGGAAAGTACTTTGAGCATTTTTTAATAATAAAATTATTGATATTAAATTTGTATTTCTTACAACCTGACTTATGACCTACTTTGTATTGTATACATTCTAATACGTTATGCCAGACACTAAAGTTTAAGATCTGTTGACATGATTCATTTAAAATGTTGGCATTAGCTAATCATTAGTTTGACAGTTTATGCATATTTTATGCACACATATTTATTGTGCTCACTCAGTAGCTTATGCATAAATACGTCCATAAAACAGTAACTCTGCCGTTATTGTAGAAACCTAAGGAAATGGCAGGCAAGAAACTAATATATGGTCCTTTTCACCGTTCTTGGAGTGTCGTCATAACAACCACATGCAATCAGATGATCCGACTATCTTACCTTGTCTAAGCTCGAATCGCTTACCCTCCAGTGGCGGAGGAAAATGTACAACGTTAGTATTGTCTAACGAAAAAATAATTATGAAGTAAAACTAAACGGTGACTAACGTACGTATAGGGGCGACTTTTTTGATAATATATATGGTTTTATTTCCACAGTATTATAATTGTTGTGATCACAGATCGCAACACTTCTTTTTAAATTTTGTTCTAATTTAAATCCTTTACGACGCCAATGTCTTAAAACCGTTTTGCCCCAGGCAAAGCCCGCTCCCCTTCACCTTACCGGCGATATCTCTGACTGGTACGCCAGTATTATTGTTCCGACAGTCGTAGTAAGCGGCTGTAATACAGTTTCCTTTTCCATGGCGATTAAACATCGCTTACTACTTGCAATAAGTTGTATTCATTCAGTTTCCTTTCATTAGTTAGTTTAAACTCCATATTTTTCCACGGCTTTGAATTAATTTCATTGCAGTATTTCACTAGTCGATACAAGTGCATTGTGTTTTTAAGATAGAAATAAATATTTTGTGTTAAAAAAACCAGCCAAATTGTGATTACTTCCAGTGCACTATTTAGAAGTTGAGTAATCATTAATCAATAATAAAAGAGAAAGTTCAGATAATGCTAGTAATAGAAAAACTACATCATTTTATCAGAACCGTCATAGCGGTGCTTGTTTTTCAATTCTTTATTTAGTACTTTAATTGTGACGCTACCGTTACCGTTAACACTCATATAATTAATTAACTAGGATGGCGTAACAGAAAGTTACAAGTAATAGTCAATATTAAAAATAATCAACAAAAGTGAGTTGCGATAAACTAAAACGTAAGGACAATGAATTTAAGATCACCAGGATGTGTACACAAAGTAAAACTGTCTTCTCTTGTCAATTCCCGCTGTTAGAAAACATTTCTGTTCTCCCTCTAACGTGATTTTACGATATCTCTTCCATCCTTTGACAAAAATTTGTCATTACAGATGTAAGCCTTCCGTAATAAAACAATTATAAAATTTTATAGGGAATATTCTCACGGTTCTTCTAGGAAAAATACCCAGCTGTACTTTATTGTCTGACAAATATGACAATTAGTTATTAAAACTAATACTTTATATTTATATATATTTATATTATATCAGTAAATTTAGATTTATAACAAACTGGCGCACGTGACTATCTGCTAACCGTTGAATATAAAACGAATAGGAACGAGCATTGCTTCTCTGAACGTATGCTAAAAGTGCAACTACGAAATATCGTTATTTTCAATATTTTTGTAGGACTAGCGATACATACCTATTTTTTTGGTAGGACACTGTTTGATTTAGGCAAAGAATGCACTAACTTAACATGTTTTTTTTGTCCTATGGTTATTAATGAAAGAAGTGTTACCGTGGAATCGACAACATCCAAACGTAGGACTGGGAAAACGTACCACTAAATTTGTAGGACTCTGTGGCCATTTAATTATACAAATATTTACTAAGCTGCGTACAAAAAATCAGCTGGTTATTAATAATTTTTATGACCTCGTTATTTCGACATATTCGGCGTGGAGGGCGCTCTAGTCAAACCATCCATTTTGTAGGACAATTGTTTTCCCGAGTTTCGGGAAACCTCTTTTGCTTCCTCTACTTTTATCAGTAAAAGATGTGTGTATGAACCGTAGCAAGTGGAAGGAAGGGGTCTCTGCCTACCTCTATAGAAAAAAGGCGTGACTATATGTATGCCTAAGATATCTTAGGCACACGCCAAGAACGGTGAAAAAGACTATAGCAATAAAAAATTGACAGGTTTTAGTTGCCTCGAAACTATTTAATCCATTTCATTTTTAACAGTATCTTCAATCTCACAACTAAATAATAATTTTTAAATTGGACCATTCGATCGTTATTATTCCTGAAATATTTCAGGTAAATTATTAAAGTATATTAAAATTTCACTAACTTGCCACAGGAATGACCACATAATTCTCTAGGAACAGTGCACGGTTGCTTACAAGGCGTGGGACAAGGACCATCATGACAAGGTTTAATACATTTATGTTTTCCACAAGGCATATCTTTCCCACAAGCTAAACCGCAACTAAAGTTCTCCTGATGACAAGGGATGGCAGATCTTTGCTCATGGCGTCCGTAGCACCATCGTTTGCATAGAACCGTGCAAGGAGGACAGGGTCCCGTGTGACACATGTGATTAACGTCATGACCGCAAGACCGTGATCTTGAACACGGTTTATTGCAGTTAGGTGGTTTAGTACCGCACGGTACGGGGGGATAAATCACGCTGGCTCCACATTCGCAGTACAGTTCCTCGAAACTGGTTTCAACGCAAGGTGCACAACGACCTGAATGACATGTTCGTTCGCACCTGTGCTGTCCGCAGGACAATAACCGGTTGCACGGAAGAGGGCACACATGCTCTAATTCTATACAACAGAGTTGGTTACATTTGTGTTTTCCACATTGTCGTTTCTAAAAAAAAATTGTTTATAATTAATAATTAACATAATGTAATGCAGTTTAGTTCTTTATATATAAAAATTCAGCTTCCATATGTTTCTGTCGGCAAAACTCGAAAAGCAATCGATGGATTGAGTTAAATTTTTTAGACATCATTGCATTTTAATATAAAAGTGTTTTTATATACTTCTTACTCCAAAATTTTCACAGAAACGAGAAATTCCAAGCATTTTTCGAGGTTTACAAAAAAAAATTTGAAAAAACAAAAGAATTAAGAATGATTTCTCATGCTACCCTTAAAAGGTACTCAGTTTTTTTAAATGTTTTGAAGAACCAAATTATTTTAAATACTTTTTAATCCTTTTGTTTTTTCAGGGATAACTAACTATATGTATGACATTTTTTTTTTACACACATTACTATTTTCACTCATTTGTTTTCAAATATGTCAAATTCTTATGACTTTAACAATAAACGTCAATAAGCGTCAATCTCGACCAACAGTATTAATGTAGATAGTGAAAATAAACTTTAGTACGGAAAAAAGGTGTTACTTTAACCAGTTGATTGATGTGTATGGTACTATTTATGATTAGTTCATCTGAGAAGTGATTATATAATCTGTTTTCGAAAATATAAAGGTAAGTTAATTTCACGGTGAATGTTAAATTCAATTAATTTGTTTTGTTTTGGAAATGATTTAATTGTCTGTTTTTTTATCATAATGTGAGTTACGTACTTTTATTTAGATTGTTGCGATTTAAATTTAGAAAACGAATGCTTCTCTCATGGACAATTATATAGGGTGATTTTTTGGAGTTCCAATTTTAGAGAAACTTAGCATAACTAAAATCTAAAAATTACGTATTTCGATAAAGCTACTCTTGTGGATTCTCCCAATACAGGGTTTTGCTACCTTACACTGAGTGTTTTACGAGATATGACCATTTTTATCACGAAAAAGTGTCCGGTTTGACATCCTGTATCATTATAATTAATGTAAATTTAAATATTTTTTTGTGCATTATGTTTTTCTAGTATTGTGTATTTTTACTAAACTTGGTCATTTTGTTATTAAAATGATCATTATTGTACAGGGTGATTCAAAACGCATATTTATAGATTTCTCAACTTTCTTGAATGGATCATTCTGTATTTTATAACGTTGTTAGACAGAACTTTTACTGCTCTTTTAGTTTCGTTAACAACTTCCTATACCTAAATCATTGAAATATTTAGCGTTTATATTATGAATTGTAAGTTAGTATTTTATTTGCGGTTATTTAAAAAAAACACAATGAAAAATGTTTAATTAAAATTTAATAATTTAAAACAATAAAGTAAATACTCAAAAACGTCTTCCTGTTGATGCTGTCAACTAAAATTATAGCGATATTTTTGTTTTCTATGGCACTCTACAATAACAATACAAACTCACAATTTATAATTTAAAAGCTAAATATCTCAATAACAGTTTGATTTAGGTATATTAACGAAACTAAAACAGCAGTAAAAGTTCTGCCTAACAACGATATATAATACAGGGTGATCCATTTAAGAAAGTTGAGAAATCTTTAAATATGCGTTTTGAATCACTCTGTACAATAATAATCATTTTATTAACAAAATAGGGATACGCCATTGGTAACCATTTCAGTTTAATTAGACAATGTATGTGCATTTCTGTTAAAAGTGGAGTGGGACGCTGGAAGTGTGCTTTCCAATAGTAATTTATCACTAACTAAATCATTAGGAACCCTAGCATAGAGGTACAATATAGAGAAAAGGCGAGGGTCGAGCAAGCGACGAGGGATGCAAGCGATTTTTAAATCGTACTGTATTTGAAACAGAAATGTACATAGTGAAGCTATAAGCGGAAAGGTGCCGAGGTCTCTGGAACAGAGCGATTTGGTAAAATTTCTTTAATTTCTAATTTATATTTACACAATTGTATTATTAAAATTGACATGTGTTCTAGTTTTTAGACCTTTCGAAGTACATCAACAATTTCTTTCACAATTTTGCCGAGTATTGATGCTCCCATAGGGACTCCAAAACTAATGCAAAATTTACCTGTAGTCAGGTATCTGCAATTACAGAAAATATTTATAAATATAAATATCTGTTTGTGTGACGGTAACAATAATGATAGTTCACAGTTTTATTACAACAATTCTTTATTATTGGTAGTAGTTATTTTGTTAAGAAAAATATTATGTTTTTTATTTAGTGACTTGTTTCAATTTTTTTTCTGAATGGGTTTCTATTTTTAGTTTGATAATAAATTTTGTTAAATACAAACGTTATGTGTGTTTAGTGTTGTCTTTTAATACTAACTTCAAAATTACAACCAACCTTTTCTCCGGTTATATTGTTTTACGTACAAAATTTGTCCATTTATTTTTTAGATAACCCCCCACTTTATCCAAGATATAATTAAAGGTATATAAATCCATAATCCATATTAAAAATATGTATTGGGATATTGTTTTAACTTTAGGAAAAGGTTGTGATATTGCCCAAACATTTGTCTTATTTTATTGAATCAATGGTGATTAATGTGCTAGTGGAACAACAATCACTTGATTTTTGATGAAATACTGACTGACGAATAATGATGGCAGTATTTGATGATGCATTATAGTAATGCAAAAACCATGAATTGTTTCGCCATAATTCATTCATTCATTTATTTTATACTAACGGCTCTAAACTAGAGGGGAGAGTAGGTAGTGGTGTCTTCTCAGAAGACCCTTCACTTAGCCCGTCGTTTTGTTTGCCTGATTACTGCATTGTCTGGGTACCCGGCCACAGGGACATACCAGGCAACTGTAGGGCAGACGAGCTAGCAAGAAATTGACTCACATTAATGACAAAAAGGTCTAAAGTACAAGCTTCTTGATTTTGTTGATGTTTTCATCAGTAGTTGAGGTTGATTGATGTCCTTACTGAACGAGGTTTGTCCTTGACAGCTTCATGACCATCACCAAATTATTACTTAAAAACTCGTGATTTTGATAAACACTTTTGAACATTTTTAATGCATCAGAACAAGAAATTTCATTTTTTTGGCAAATTTTGATGCAAATTCTTAGTTCTATAGATTTAAATATAATGACAATAATTTTTTTTAAACAAAAAAAAACGGTGCAATTCCTAACCTAATAAGGCACATGTCATGAAATTTATGTCAGATGTTTACAGTAGTCATACAAACTTACCAAATAAATATACACATCAATATTTATAGCGCGCGCATATTTAAAAAATACAGTCTTATTACTTATTGTTCAGAGTAGCATATTGCCTGTTCCTTACCAGTATCAGGCGCAGAGCTGGATTATTAAACAAAATTTCGTCTTTACTATCTACTAGATAAATAAAATTTCTTTACATCATCGTCCCACTATAATCGTGTATCTCGCGCGGTGCCGATACCCTCGCCACTCCACTATATTTTTTTGTTAAACCGTCATAATGCACGACTTAAAACATACATATAAATAAGCGGATTTAAAAAAATGTTTTCCCATCTTAACAAATGTATACCTACCTTGGTACATTTCTTCTGGCATCTGGCATCATCAGCTTTTGTGGTAAGTTCTTGACAAGGAATTTCTTTGTCCATATGACCACACCGACATTTAACAACTGTTGTTAAAGGACATGGTGGACAAGAACCCTCGTGACACATCTTCTGGCATCTATGCGGCACGTTAGGCTGGCCGCATTTTAAAACTCTACCGCACACCTAAAAATATTTAAAATAGAGATACTACTAAAATTATTTTTAAACAGATTTTTGTGATGCCTTCGATTAAAAACAATTTCAAACTTATTAAAATGAAACAAACCTTCTCGCAACATGGAATGGGATCCAAACAAGACAGCCTCTCGTTTTTAAGGGGCGCTTTTCCACAAGGACAAGTTTTAACAACATTAACGTCCATTGGACAAACTTCACACGAGCCTTCATGACACATCTTTTCGCAACGGTGATTTCCACACGATAATAGTTTGCCACATGTTTCACCGCAAGAATACTGAGTTTGACCTTTGTATTTACTACTACATGGCACCTGGAATATTTAGTCATACAAATCATACAAACGCATATTTTTTATTAGTTTTAAAAGAAACGTTTTAAGAAAAGTACGGAACATAATTATTTTCAAGTTTATACGTTGTTAATGTTTTAGCGTCAATGGTACTAAAACATAATTAAAACTCATATTTTCACTAAAAAAAATAATAGCCTACTCAGGAACGACTTCGAGAAGAACCGCACACGCGTTCATCCGAGAATTGAACTCACGTTCAGAAAGTTCCTGCATAATCGTCATCTTGTAAGGGTGTAAATGGAGATCATCATGAAGAATTCTCCTCAAAGCACGATCAGAAAGTCCGAGGGCAGACTCATGTTTGCGCGCAGAACGCTGTGGTGATCGCAACATCGAAGCTCTCACACAGGGTGTTTAAAAAAAAGGTGACTCTGTCTCTAGGATAGGTAGGAAACTGTAAAATAATTGGGGTTTGTTTAGTAAAAAAATTTCGTAACGCATCCGTATTCAAGATAAAGGGTGTTGGAGAAAAAAATTTAGTATTACTTCATAATTTTCAAATCAAAATATTCCGAAAACGGTACATAGTATCGAGTTTTACTAAGAGTACCTTTTTGGTGTAAAATTGAATGATGTTTAAGTTCACTTGAAATTTTGGTTAAAAAAATTTAACCTTAAAGTTATGTTCAATACTACTTGGTACGAACCGTGTAACTAGCGCCCTATGTGAGAGTCAGATATAAAAACAAATTTATGGGATGTATCAGCTTCTAAAACATATTCGTATAAAATTTCGTTACAATGTTTCCAGTAGTTTCGGCAAAATCGTAATGTGTATAAATTTTTTTTCTTCAACGCCCTTTATCTTGAATACAGATGGCGTTACGAAAATTTTTTACTAAACAAACCCCAATTATTTTTTAGTTTTCTACCTATCCTAGAGACGTTTTCACCTTTTTTAAAACACCCTGTAGATTAATATGCATTTATTGCAAGTGCTTAACAAATAACATTTATAGTAATTAATTGTTACCTATGTACGATGGAGCTACTAGAAAAATTAAATACTTTACATACCTTTCTACCCTCTTTCGAACAATAACACTCCTGAATAATTGTCTTATCGCAAGGTTGGCATTCACCAGGATGACATAACAACTGACAGTTATGTAATTCACATTCTAATAATTTGTTACAAATGGAATTACACGTTATATCAACATCAGTCCTACATTTAACCATCTGTTGAGTTGCTCCACAACCGCAGGATTTGGATATCATAATTGTACAATCCGGACAAGGTCCCGGATGACACAGTATGGAACATTTGTGCTCGCAGTTTCGTCCCTTTCGTAGACACATTTCGCCACAGCCATGTGGAATAAGTCCAGGCTCGTATCTAAACATTTATTTTATCAAAATAACAGTATATCCAATGTTGATTTGATGGAGAATTTGTTTTAAGACTGGTAATAAATCTTACAACTATTGTCGTGACAAAAAGAAATGAATTTTTTTATTGGTGAGCACTTATTATTTCTTTATTTACTCCACAATTTGACTGCTGTTTAGCGTATTTAAAAAAAATATAATATAACTAAAAATTAGATTCAAATGTAATTTGTGAGGTAAAAAAAACCCAAACTTTTAACAACTTTGCAAAAGCAGTTTCAAAATAAAAGTTGTGAACAATATTTTAGTTGTGATACATGTCATATGATTAAAAATTAGCGTTAATGGAATATAATATACTTCAGGTAAAAAAAGATTGTTACGAGGGTGGTCTGAATAGTTTTCGACCTTAACGTGAAGATGGCAGCACTCGTCAATAAAAGTTAGGGAATGAGGTTGCACATCTCTTGACACTCACCAAAATTTCAGCCTTTTTGGATGCGCAGTTTTTGTTTGACAATCGTTTAAGTGAGTCAATATGAGTGTTTTTGTGATTAAATATGTTTTTGATTGGCAATACGCCTACGAAAGTCAAATATGAGTTGGACGCTGTATATGGGGACTCTGCACCATGGAATTAAAGTAAGAGAGATAGCAGGGGCTATAAATATGTGCAAAGACTGTGTTTATCACAAATTAGAGATTCTGTATTCCTTAGGCAAACAGATGATCAAGAAATAATGAACCACAGCTTCTCTAAAAAATTCAAAAAGTATGGACCCATACAATATCAGTTCTATATTATTCAAGAGTATAAGTGGCATAGTGAGCAAACCACTGTCTAGTAAATGTTTATTTTGAAAAGGATGAATTTCCGGACTCTTAAACTCTGTAGAGCTACTCCGATATTGAAACAAGGAGATCAAAATAACTAACAACTACAGGTTCATATCAATAACTCCAGTTAAATCCAAAGTTATAGAAGTAGTAATAAAAGATAGACTTCTCAATTTTTTTTGAGGGGGGAGGACATCTGAATTAAAGACATGGGTTCCGATCATTATGATCCACAACACAGGCTTTGACAGATATTGTTCACACTGTTGCAAAAAGTAAGGACTTGGGAATATCAAGGCGACTTGTCAAAAGCTTTTGATAGTGTCTCACATGACATATTACATAGAAAAATACGGAATTCGAGGACCAGTGTTCAATTTGTTAAAATCCTTTCTTAAAGATAGGAGGCAACATATTATATACAACGATGTGAAATCAGACATCAAAAAAATTAAGCATGGAGTACCTCAAGGATCTATTTAATGATCTACCCACATATATTGACATAGCTGATACTTTTTTGTATGCAGATGATGCAACATTTGTAATGACACACAAGGATAATGATAAACTTAATGAGATGTCATTAGTGACAATGGCTAAAGGTGAACAATATTTCAATGCAAATGTTTTGTGTCTAAATAAAAATAAAACTTAAGATGTAACTTTCACCAGAGGGAGAGGCAGAGGAGAGGCAGAGGGAGATGCCAGTGTAAAATTATTAGGATTGCATCTTGATAACACACTCACTTGGAAAACTCATTGTAGTGATTTAAAATCTTTCCAGAAGTCGTTTCGCCTTGAAAAGGATGAGAAGTATAGTATCAAAAGAGGTTCTTAGTGTAGCTTGGATTGATTCAAAGTCGAATACAATATGAAATACTACTATGGGGAGCATCAACTGCTGCAAATGAGATCTTAATAATTCAAAAAAAAAATAATGAGCGATATGATTAAAGCAGATCTCAGAGAACATGCAAAACCTATTTTTATTGAATTCAAAATCCTCACTCCTCACCAACTTCAACTTGAAAAAATTGAAATGGTATGTTAAAAGTGCACTTGTGAGTCAGGCCTTCTACTCCATATCTGAAGTTTTTAATTTCACATGGACTAATGACCATATCATTGAAAGAATATAATATATACATAAAATAACACTTTAAATTTTGAATTTTAATTGTGTGTAAATAGATGTTATGTATGTTTTTATGAATAATGTATTTTAATATGTATGATTTAATAGTTGTAACCTTTTCAGTGTAGTGAAGGTACTGTTTGTGACTTGTCTAAACATGTTTTGTTGATTATGGTACACTTAATTAGCTAAATTACAGTATATTTTTGAGATCAATAAATATCTATTTATCTATTCAAAAAGGAAAAACCATTACAGGAGTATAATATGCATCATTACTTGACAAGCCGAAGACAGAAATTGCGGAAAACGGCCACATTTGCAAAAAAAAAATGTTTCACCAAGACAATGCACTGTCTCACACCTCAGTGGTCGCCATGGCGAAAACCTACGAATTACGGTTTGAACTGCTTGACCACCCTCCATACTTACTAAATCTAGCCACAAGCGACTTATTTTTGATCCCTAATCTAAAAATTGCACTAGGAGGACAGAGATTTTTGTCAATTGAGGAGACAATCACCTTTGTTAACAATTATTTGGCAGAGAAAAACGCCGAGTACTATTTGGATGGTTTAAAGAGATGGGAGCATCGCTAAGAGAAGTGTATAGACTTATTATGTAGAAAAATAAATATTAATTTAAAGAAAAAATGTCTTGTATCTTTGTTAGGTCGGGAACTTTTTAGAGCACCCTCGTATCTGGATTTTTTAAATTGATATATTTACTAACCTTGGTTCAGTGGTTTTACCACAATAACATCTGTACTGTTTTGGAACCTCACTGCACACATTTTGACAGGCTGGACATCTCCAACTATTTTCCACCTTTGATGATTTTGCCCAAGCAACTACGCAATGCAGATGGAATATGTGGTAACAAAGTAAACATGACCACACTTTGTCAGTATTTTTTATTTTTTCACAACATACAAGACATTCCAGTATCCGTCTATTAAGCATTTCTACTAACCTCTCCCTTTGCGAGGCTGCATCCACTAAAAAAATAATTGTATTATTAGCAACTTTAAATGGCTATATTTTTGATAGAATTCAATATTAGTATTGGGAAATAAAACAGTACTAACTTTTAAAATTTAATTTTTTTTACAAACAAGCTAGGTGCAATTGTTTGTACTTATTGTTTGTTAATTTATAAACCAGCCACATTTACTTTTTTTTTTAATTACACAAATTAACGTTGTTTAATTCAAAAATTTGATTTTACTTTGATTTCCATACAATAATTATGATCTCTGCACATTTCTATAATGTCCCTAAACTACAACTGCTTTTTACTACTACTACTTTTTACACAAATAAATTAATTAAATTGTTTGAATGCATTTTATTTATTCTCACTCTTATTAATATTAAAAAAACAAATTACCATGAATCAAAAGTATAAAATATTCCTTAATAGAAAACCTTAGGTTGTCTATCTTTTTCTTGACTAAATCACAATTTTCCAGGTACAAACAGGTATTGGTATTTTTTACTAACCCTCATCAGTATTATAATGGAAAAAAAGTTAAAGATCTATATATACAAAGGGAACTAGGAAAGTTTTGCAATACAAATCTATTTAATTTTTTTAAAATAATTTCCACCACAGGCAATACATCTTAAACCACATCTGCCATGTTTCCCCGGGGAGTATGGCACAATCATTATCCCAAGTCCCCAAAAGGTTCTTATCACTGGAAAACTGTCTCCCTTTCAGCTTCATTTTCACTTGGGGGAACTGCTCAGTCCTGTAGTGGTCAAATATTGCAGACTTTTGCATGGTGAGCTGGAGCATTGTCATGATGAAAGAACTAGATGTCCATTCTTGAATTTGGTCGGAAGTTCTTCAGAGAGTCGGTGACTTCAAGTGCAAGAGTCATGTCTTCTAAGCACTGATCTATGTTTAAACCACTAGCGAAGTACCGCAAAACCACCTGAATATCATTTCATGACCAAGATTTCACACTTTTCACTATCACTACTGATAAAGAATTGAGCCCACCAGCTTGGCCCAGAGGATAGTGTGCAAGTATGAACATGTCTCAACATGCACCAACACTCGGACTCCTGCATCACGTGGTTGCATCATATTGCAAAACTTTCCTAGTTCCCTTTGTACTTGTGATCAACATTCACCAGACTCAGCAGACTCAGACTCCTACACCATGTGGTTGTGTTATATTGCATAACTTTCCTAGTTCCCTTTGTATTATATACAATGCATTACTATTAAAATTTAATCTTAATAATACAAATGTCCTTAAATGAAATAATTTCATTTAACATAAAATATATTTAAGATATTACAAATTACACACTTACATTTCTTGCTAGGTTTAACATTAGTAGAAGATTGTTCATATTCTATATTTTCTCTTCTCCAATTGTTTGATGTATTATCATTCTTTAGTTTTTGACTATTTCTAGAATCATAATATGATTTATAACCACTTTTCTTTTGAGTTTGATTAATTCCTCTGGCACCATTATCTTCATTAGAATGTGAAAAATAACTTTGTTTCTTGTAATTATTACTACTTCTCTTATCATCATAATTCTTAAAACTCTTATTATAGTTGCCTCTTGATTTTCCTTGGTAATTTTCATATTTCTTACTATTTTTAAAATGTCTTGAGGAACTTGGTAAGGAATGATTTTCACTTTGTTCCCAATTTTGAACATCTTCAGAGTCTGATTGTTTAGAAAATTTTTGGTGTAAATTTCTTTGATACTCATTCTGCCTTTGTTCAATGTTTTGAAAATTATCACCCCTATGGTAATTAGAAGCAATGAATTGTTCATCTAGACTAGATTGGTTGTAATTAGATCTGGAACTATTGAATGTTCTGCCACTTCCATACCTAAGCAATTTATGTTCAGAAAAGAATCTGCAGTTTTTTTCACAATAAATGTAATCATTGATGCAATACATTGGGTCAATATTTTTATTTATACTATGAATAAGATATGGTACAATGTTAAAGCTTGAAGTAACCTTTAAATTTTTTTTTAATTTCAAAAAGTCTTTAACCATATTAAAAGGTCACTAATCTATGAGCTTTTATACATTTTTTATTTAAATGGTGTAAATTGGTCAGATTTTCACAATTCAAGTACATACTTTTAGATAAAGCTACCATGACTGCTTCATGTATTGTTTAAATGCATTGTACTCAACCCTAATAATTCATGAAAACATTACTGCTTAAAGTGAAATAAATTAATTATCTAACATCAAAATAAGTTTTTAATAGTTACACTATATGATTAGGTTGTTACAACACTTATTTAGGAAACATGTGGAAAAAACATACCTATTTCTCCAGTTACTATGGTCTTTGTTGTCTCTGAATTTATTGTGGTGAGATCTTTTCCGAATAGCACCATTTTGACTACTATTTGAAGAATTAGATGTAGGAAAAAATTCTCTAGCAGTCGGTTCTAATGTTGAATTTGATATATCAACAGACATATTGCTAGAGTGTGGTCCATTTTGTGAAGAATTTAAATAAGAATTTTGTGATTCATTATTTAAGTAACTTTCAGACGGAGAGAATTTACCTTCTGCATTAGTCGCTTGATTATTATAAAAAGACATCACTAATAATAAAATGAAATTTCAACCTAATAAGTAAAATACCGTTTAGTTACTGGAGTCGGTAAAGTCTGTAAATTTCACACAAATATTTTGGAGATGTAATGCTACATAATGATTTAATGTAAAATATGACTAATATTTCACATCATGTTGCATTAAACTGTGCAATAATTTAAAGTTCACAAATTATCAGAATTATGATAAATTCACAAGGAGCTTCACCTAACCCAAATTCATACACGGTGACACTTGGCATGAGAGAATGTTCTGTGAGATAATGACGTCCGAAATTCTTAACCTACGAGCGTTGAGCTTCATCTCGAGCATAGCGCGGCAAAATTTTAGAAGCGCCTAAAATTTTTAAGATTTCTTTTTTAAGGCACTAAAAATTCAATACATAATAAGATTTTGCATCAACCATGACAACGAATTATATTGATATCTCAATATTACCCCACACAAAACAATTAACATTTCAAGACCATTATTACCAGGAATAAAAGTATTTAATAGGTACCTAAAATTTAAATTATCAACTAAAAATAAAAAAAAAAATTTAACATAGCCTTTGAATATTACGAGAAGTAACAGGGAATAAATAACTCACACGGGCATTTTTTTTAAATAAACCAATATTTTTTTAACATACCAGAAAATATTGATAATTAAAAATTATATTCAAAGACACCTACAACTTTTAAGACTTTGAAGCTTGGAATTAAATAAACTTTATCAAAATTAACAGCACTAAAAAAAGAGTCACAGGAAAACCTCCCACAGAAGTGACATCTTACAGACCAATCAGTCTTCTCCCCATAATGGTCAGTGTTTGAAAGATTACTGTTAAACAGAATTGAAAAATTTATACCTTTAGACAACTTAATCCCATCACATCAATTTGGCTTTCGAGACAACCACTCTACTATTCAGCAGTGCTACAGAATTGTAAACAGAATTAATAAACAGAGCCTGGAAAATAAAGAAATGTGTGCCTCAGTCTTTCTAGATGTCCAACAAGCCTTCGACAAGGTATGGCATAACTATACAAACTGAAACAAAAACTATCTGAACAACTTTACCTTGTTCTGAGGTCATATCTAAATGAGCGATACTTTCAAGTAAAAATTGATGATGACGTATCCGACTACCACCCTATAAAGGCTGGCATGCCGCAAGGTAGTGTTCTGGGGCCATTTCTATACCTAGTGTTTTCGGCAGACATACACCACTAACAAACGACACACTAATGGCAACATTCGCTGATGATACTGCGATCCTGACTTCAGATGTAGATCCAGAAATGGCATCAAACCATCTTCAACAGCACCTCAACCTACTTCAAAACTGGCTAGAAACATGGAAGATAAAAGTAAACCCCCTCAAATCGACGCAAATAACATTTACCACAAGACGTACCGTATGTGGCTTAAAAACCTAAGGGACTGGTTTAATTGTAGCAATGTTGAACTCTTCCGAGCTGCAGTCAATAAGGTCCGGATAGCTGTGATGATAGCAAACCTCCGATAGGAGATGCACTATAAGAAGAAGTACCGTATGTCCACAAGTGAGCATAGGCAATACCCCCATACCACTGAAAAGCGAAGTAAAATAACTTGGGCTTCATCTAGATCAAAAATTAACATGGAAAAGCCACATAAAAGCTAAAAGTCGTCACTTAGATCTCCAATTGAAATCATGTACTGGCTGATTAACAAAAAATAAAAACTTTCATAATTGATGCCCCATGGTATGTATCAAATCAAACAAATACAAGAAGCGCAGTACTGACCACAGCGATATATACATATCATTTACTAATTACTCTGTATAAATGTTTGAGTAGATTGTAAAAAGCAATAAATTAAATAAAAAAAAATATTTTCTAACTAAAAAAGTATATGGCTACTAATTTTACCTGTACATTTCTTTAGATATCTAATATTTTTTGGAGTAAATCATCCCTGGATTCATCAACGATGAAAGGTGATCTGGTAAATTATTTATACATTCTTCATAGGCGATATGTAGGAGATATAAAACAATTTCCGTTTTTAAACAAAATTTTAATAAACATTAAAGGTTTTATTGATTAAATTATTAATATGGTTAAAATTTATACTGTAAAAAGTTGCTGAATGAAGTGGACGTAAAAAGGAAATGAAAAAATTGGTTGTCTGTAAAGTCGGTTTACGGACGATAATTTTACGTAATAACGTCATAAGAAATCATTGATGAAAAATTGCATGCTTTTATGAATTGAATTATTATTATTTTGTATAATACAATTTTGTATAACATAATTTTTTACCGCAATTGTTGTAATAAACAATGGAAACCACATTAACTTTTCACTTCACTTTATAAACAGTTCACGTGTAGGTTATGTGCTGCCGCATCGGACGATGGAGTGGAAGAGAGATAGATGCGTCACAAGCCGAACGCTTAGGCCGATCGTGCACTCTCGCTTGCACGCTCGGCTCATGCGGAACGTGACAATGAGTCATGCTTTTTTGTACGTGCAGCCGGCGTTCATCGATTTATAAGACGTTATCACGTTAAAAAGTACATCTTGTTTTTTAAACCAACGGTATCTTAATTCAGTATTATTAGTAGGAAAATTTCATTAACAGATACCCATCTTTCTCCGTTTAATTCTGTCCTGCTCTAACGATTTTTGGCGCTTTTTTCTAAATGCGAAACTATTGCAAGACCATCTTAATTTTTATTGACATTTTCTACTCGGAAATAATCCTCCTTGCCCCTACTCTTTATAATGCCTTCGAAGATAAGTCTATCTTTGTTGATAGTAGGTTTGTTCCTCAAAAACAAATACGTACGGTGAATGATCACAGTCATGCGCAAAATATAAAACGAGTTTTAACCGTGCGTGGAGGATTTATGGGATGATCAGTTTTCCAATTTACCAAACTTGGTTTCCATTGTGAACCAGTTTTGAAAGGTAATTTCGGTGCATGTCGAATGTAGAAGCTGTTTACACTGACACGTGCATTGGATATTTCATCAGCTGCCACTGACACTTTTTTATTGGTCAATGAGTAGTTTGGTTAGTAATCTATTAGAATAAAAGTAGGAATGAAAGGCACATTTTAAATATATTCTTACTTTTTCGCGATAGCAGCGCCATTTCCAGTGCCGATTGAAACCTATCATAACTTTTCATTATCATATTTCGAGTATCGGGTGTTTTTGTTCACTGAAAATATAATTCAGAGATTACCTTTCTTAAAGTTCACTGCCAACCCTCAAAACCTACTTGTGCATCGACCGTTGCTTTTTATTCCATAAAATTTTTTCACGATATCCTTAATTATTTGTCTCTGCCCTTCTGAAATGAAATCTCCAGATTGACGCCTTCCGCTTTTAAGAATAAATACAAGGTTGCTAACCTTTTTCTACTTTTTGAACCTCATCATGAATACTTTGAAACATCTAACTGGCTTTTCCTGTTGCAGCCAATACTCGGCAACGATAACTTTTAATTAGAATTTGCAAGCCACGTTTTTCATAAATTATTTACGTTAGCAATTACCTTTTTCGTTTCCACCAAGTAGTTCTTATTTTTGGGTCTATCCATTTTAAATAAAAAAATACCAAGAGTAACAAAAAAATACCCTATCCTAACCATAACTAATAACAATCAAGGGGGAAGCAAGAATGGGACTTTTAAGGTAACAAAACACGAGCAATAGATCGGATCATAACAAGATAAGAGATATAGTGGGAGGGGAACATTCTCGAAATGAAACCAGCGGACCACATGTTTCCTATATAGGTACTTTTTCAACACTAACTTCGAGGTGAATATACAAGATCGAAGAGAATGGACAGATGATCACACCAAGGACAAACCTGGAGAGAGGATCTGGCATACAGACGGATCCAAGACCAATGAAGGAACTGGTGCTGAAATATACAGTGAGGGGAGAAACTCCCAAATAAGTGTCTAGGAACAAACACTTCTGTATTTCAGGCGGAAATGTATGCTATCCTGCAATGCGCAAGAGAAAACAACTCAAGGGAAGTGTGCAACGACAGATAAAAATATGCAGACAACCATGCGTCACTAAAGGCTCTGATAAACACGAAAGTGACATCAAGAATGATATGGAAATGCCGGGAAGAACTCAGTGTCCTCTCAGAACACAACAAAATAACTTTGATGTGGGTTCCAGAACACTGTGGGATCGAGGGCAATGAAAAAGCAAGAAAGGGCTCATCAGCCCCATACATTGGCACAGAACCCGCTCTCGGAATTACTAAATCTAAGGTCCGAGGATGCATACGAGACTGGATCAACGAAAACAAAGAGAGCGGTGCACCACAGGAACCGACAAAACACAGAACTGAAGAAAAACTGAAGATGAGTAGGAATCAGGTAAGAATTATAACGGGTATTCTTACTAGTCACAGTCCAATGAGAGGACACCTACAAATAATGGGGCTATTCAACAGAGAACTTCACTGCAGACAATGTGGTGAAGGAAAAGAAACGATCAAACACATACTGTTAAAATGCAAGGCAGACCGCAAAAGACTGACAATATTCAGGCAACCTAGGTTAACCCCTGAAGAAAAAAATAGCAAACCGGTGAAAAACCTGTACAGATTAGTACAAGGGACTAGAGTTACGGAATGGGTGGTGTGACAACAAACCGGAAGACACAAAAATCCCAAGAGGCTGAGGTGTAGCTGGCGATAGGACCAGCATCCGAGGGAAAAAAAATCACAACTAAACCGAACAGTTATAACCTACACATTATTATTACCCGCCCTAAATTCTGCGCGTAATCACCAAACACTGCTCGGACAAGGAGCTTAATAACTTTAATTAGATCTACGAGTTTACTCTCTATCTCAGAACTAGCGTAATGTCACATAAGAAGTTTCACTTAAAAAACTATCTGCCATTTTAGGGATTTTTTTTAGAAATTAAACACCAAAAAAATTATACTCAACACAAGCAATTTCTTATGACTTGAATTGAGCAAGACAAAAAACAAATACCTACAAAGTCACGTTTTGTCTTCTTTAGACATTTCTGTCCTTCGTTGTAATCACTGTAATTTTTTTGTTTTAATTTGTAACCGTTAAATTTTTCTTTACTATTCATACATCGTTGATATTATTCTTTGCTTTATTATTTTATTTAATTCAATCAAAATATGTATTCTTAAATGTTATTTAGTTGGTTATTGATTTGTTTGTTTATCTGAAATATTATGTAGTATGTAATTTTATGATAAAATTTTAATTTTCTTTTAGATTTTTAAAAAATAGACGTTTTACAATTTAATGTGATGGTGAAATACATTATATTTTTATTCAATAATGTTTTTTCTCAAAGCATGCAAATACGAAATCAAGAGATAATATATATTTGAGTAAATATTTCTACATTTAACATAGAAAAATGACTAGAATATTCTGTATTTATGCCAAAACCAACCAAACGTTAGCCAGTATTAAAATACATTTTTAGTTTTCTTAAATCGCCTCAAAATCAAATTCTTGAATCCTAAAAAAACAAATGTCAATAAAAAATATTTTAGCTCTTTATACATTATATAAATTATATGATCCATAAATGATAGTCAAGCATTTCTCCGTTAATTGTTTTATAGTAAATACTTACTCTTCTTCCTCATTGTTGTCAAAATAATTACAATCTAAGTCCTTATCCGATATGATTTCAGTTTCTGCGCTGTCGTGGAAATCTAAAGAAAATGAAATTCCATTGAATATACACACCAAATTACTTTGTTATTACATGAATTTAATTGAACAAGTTGGTTAAAATCTTCATAGACTTTTGTACTAAATAATTTTACACTGTTTTTAGTTTAAGAGAGACTCTTATTTGAATTAAACGCGCCGTTGAGGGCACAGCGAGACAGCAAATATGGAGGACTGTAAGTAATGATAAAGGCAGTGCTTTAGTTTTACCTACGGGTTACTTTCCTTGTGTTTCAGTTTTCAGTTGTTTGGTGATTTTTCAGGAACAGTAGTGTTTATGTACGACTAGAAATAGAGAGCCATATAATTGGTTGTTTAAAGCATGCAAAAAAAACTATCTATCTGCTTCCATAAAGATGGAAATCCAAAAGAAAAGAGTCGAGATTACTATGGAAAGCGAGAACGGCAAAAGGTAAGACAATTGGAGAAAAAAATAGTTTATATTCCCTCTTTATTTTTAATTGTAAAAGTTAATTAAAGTACAAATAATACAACAAGAGAGCACATCAATATAACTATTTAAAACATGAATACGTATAGCTCAAAAACCCCCAGATGGAGTTGGGGCCAGTGTTTTCAGCGGGAAACCGAAGAATAAAATATCAATCTTGGTAGTTATGTTACAATAATTTAGGCTGAAGTCTTCGCTATCGAATTGTGTGCAAGAGAGCTGACTAACAGACCTTTAGTGAACAAAATCATAAGTATCATTTAGACAGCCAGGCTGTTTTTAAAGCACTGAACTCCAACAAGATAAACTCTGAGAACATGAGGATTGGTAGACAGAACGCGGTTCCCCGCATCCTGATTAACGATCGAGGAGGTTTCCAGGTTCAGGTATCTGGGTGCTATCATTAATAATAATCATATAATATCAATAATCATTAATAATGAAGAAAACAAAACTAGAGTAGATATGGCCAAAACAACATGTTTGAAGCTAAAGAACATGTTACTGCATAGAGACTTGCCCTTGGATTTGCGACTTAGAGTAGTTAAATGTTATGTAAGGCCCGTGCTACTGTATGGCGCTGAAACGTGGTCTGTTAAAGAAAGATCAATAAATCGCATATAAGCTTTGAAAATTTGGACCCTTCGTTCATAGGACCAGAACCATTCTTTGGAGTGACCACAAGTGCTGCCAAAACCATTATTTTTGACTGAACGTAGAGAAAAAGACTCGCACACTGGTCTGATCTACCAGGGTTGACATATTCGAAGGCGTTTTTACCTAAACCGTCAGGAAACACAACCCAGCAGTTCCTGAAATGTAGTAGGAACGACCTGCGAATTCTGACGGGACTGCTAAAATACCGCCTCGGAAGGATAGGTCTGAATTAACAAACGGAATGTCGGTTTTACTTCGTGGAAGACGAAACAGCTGAATACATACTAAGTTCATACCCTTGCTTAGGTCGCGAGTAGAACTGGATTGTGCGGTGAACTAAAATCTCTAGGGGTGAGCCACAATAGACCCATCAAGGACGCAGTGGCCTTACTACGCTCCACTCGCATGATACCAAACCAACTTAACCATTCAAAATAGGTTCTGCAAATCTGATAGTATGGCAACACTGCAACACAAAATAAATGATGGTGGAGATTATTAAAAAACGTAGAACTAATATATTTTTTACCAAGGGTATTTTTTTTGTTTGGGAAAGCTGACGTAAGTTGCCTAGAGTTAATTCAAATATTGTTAATTTTATAAACAATTGCCCCTATTGACGAACCAGTTAATTAGTATCGTCTTTTACGACTGCGCCCGTGATTAATTGGCTCTCACAGAGAAGTCGAGAAACACAGTTGCAGTTCAACTTCTCTCAACTGACTACAATCGTCGTTTTAATTATTATTTTGGCCACTAGCCGCCATATTATTCTCGAATCGGATAATTTATCGTTTATATATCGTGTACATTGTTATAAACTATTTTATGTGTAGTGTTGTTACCAAGACCAGAACCATAAGGAACCCACAACACTAAGGAAATACATGGATTTAGCGCGGTAAGTCGTAGGAAGTAATTGATTTCATTTTCACTTTAACATAAAAAATAGTTCAAAATTGGTTGATTATGATTTAGCGGTTTTGGATAAGTCCAAAAGATAAATTACGATGCGAAATTTACACTGCAAAAGTTACTATTTAAAAGTGAGACCAACTTGCGTATCAACACGAATTGCTAACAGAGCGCGTAGGTAAACAAGTGTGTCTTGCCGATGATTTTCAAGGTCGAGATTGACTTGATAAAATTAAAGTAGGCGCTCTTTTCGATATCGTGTGAAATTTAAAAGGGTGTATGGTCATTTTAAGGGAAGATTAAATTTAGGAAAAAATTCGCTCTGAAGAAATCTGTGGTCTTTGAACATGTGGATCTATGAAAGTGTCGTGTTATGGATATAAATCTCATTTTTCAAAGTATGATTATAATGAAATCTAGTATATATAAAAATCAATTGCCGAGCGCTAGTCTCACAAAAGCTCGAAAATGGCTCGACCGATTTAAATAATTACTTTTCCGAACCGAAGGGTAAAAAAGGAAAAGTATTGGTTTACCCCCAAAAATCAAAATCGCCAAAACCATGAGCGCTGCACGTTTTATGGCCCCACGCGTCGAATGGCACCATTTTCAGCGTGACGGTTGTTTCAAATTTTGTCTGTGTGTAGTGTGTGTGTGTGTGTGTGTGTGTGTGTGTGTGTGTGTGTGTGTGTGTGTATGTGTGGTTGAAAATCTCGTGGGCACGATATCTTGAAACAGAGAGGCGGCAGGTCACTAAAACTTACAGAGTAGAAGTTTTGCCCGAAGGACAAGACCGAGTTCGAAGATGGGCCATAACGGTACATTCCTTTAGGTAGCTGCCGTACAAGGTGATCCTCAAATTTACCGCGTTTTGTACTTTTCGCACGATAACTTCAGAAGGAGAGTTAGGCGATGAAACTTTTAGGAATTTTGTTTTTTACTCTTCCGAACCGAAGGGTAGCTATATTAAATAGAAAAGAGCCCTCGGTTTGGAAAAGTTAGTTTTGCTACAGCAATACTGTTTATTTCTTTTTGTTTTGTTGGGGTGTTTGGTAAAAACTAGAGGAACAGCCGAAAAATCGAAATTGGTAAGTTTGTATGGAAATTGCCAATTTCAATAGATGACTTTCGTGGACCTATCGTTTGACGGCTGCGCCATGCATAACTGTTACTCATTCTGTACGGTTGTGTGAAATCTATAACATTTCAAATTGTTTTTTCGTAAAAAAAAAGTAGTGGATTTTGAGAATATATTTGGTTAAAGCGAATTTAATTACATTTTTCGAACTTCATTTTGATCAACTATTCTTTTAAGGTAAATTGACTTTGCAGACTTAGACATAACCACAAATTCTTTTAAAATTGTTTTAGCGAGTCTCGAGGAATTAGTTTGAGAATTTTAATATTGTAAAGTTCTCAGGATAGTTTTGACAGATTTGAGTAACTGAAAACAATTCCGTGTAGTTTTACAGTGTTCATTACAATGACAAGAAGAGGACTAGCTGAAGTCAGTCCAATGCGCGGCGAGCTACTTCACGTGCAACTCAAACCATACACGATGCGGCTAATATTATCTATCTCAATGAATTTAAGTTGGAAAGTTGATAATCGCTTATGAAGAGTTACAATCCAATCAATTTTAGGTGGTACGAAGTTCACCGGGTCATCTAGTTTCTAATAATTCAACGGTATATCATGGATGATCAAGAGATATATTTGAATTTAACCACAGTCTTTGGTTATTTGAAGGTAAAACATAGAGGGCGAGCAGGTACTAAACAGTAGAAACCTTATTTTATTTGGGATTTGTGATGGATAACATGTCTACAAACCAGCGCTTTTCTCACTTGCAAACCCCATGAGTTTATCTGGTTGGGTAGAGTAATTATGTACTTGCAAATCACGAAAATGCAAGTACATTTCAGCCATACATTTAAAATGCACCAGGTTGTATTTATTATACACTTTATATTAGCTTGACTTGTATCTATCTATCTATGTAATGGAATCTTTGGACACGATTTTCACCCACTTAAAAACATCGGATCGACTTGAAACTTTGTATACTTCTAAAGGACCGATGACAATACAATAATTTCATAAATTTTTCAAAGATCTTGACCAGGATCATCAGGATATTAAAAAAATAAAGTGCGGTATAATAGATTGCTGTCATATCGATTTTTTAGGGTCAGGAGAGTGAAACTGAGAAACAGCTAACACTGTCAGTCAATAGAAAAAAAACCCGAACTAAATAATGAAAAATAAATAATAGTTAAAAAAACTAAGACTTTAAAACTTTATAAGAAAACCGAACTAAAAAAAAAATTTTACGGGTTGCACTCTGGGAGTGCCGGCAGAAGTGAAAACTTAAGTATTAACGTTGTGCGCCCTGCGCCGCCTAAACGAAACAGCCGGCGCAGGCATACATTTTCGCCGCGCCGTAGAAAGAGAGGGGGATACTCCCTCTCCTACGCCACGCCAGCTGTCTACTCTCCATCCGTCTTACGAATTTTCGATCAGGTCACGTGTCCTGACGCGAGTTTAACATTTTTTACCCATTACAAAAAAAGTGTACAACGCCGCTAAAGAAGTTTTTACTTCTAAAAATATGATTTTTAATCTGAAAAATATTGTCTCCAGATTTCCATAGTTTATGAATAATGCATTATTTTAATTAACGCTTTATTATAAATCATATATTAAACATCAGTACCAGATTTGAATGTTTTCGATTTCTTTCTTCCGCTTTTTGTTTGATCTTCTTTCAATATGGCGCTTTTCTTCCTAGCTCGACTTTTTCGTTTTCGGCTACCTCGTTTTCGGTTTTGTCGCTTTTGGCTACGTCGTCTACGGCTTCTGCTTCTATTTTTTCTTCGTCTTCGAGCCTCCGTTATCGGCAAACCAAAACCTAATTTAAACCTTCCCCCGTTCTCTTTGATCAAACCAGCTTTCAGTCCAGTTTTTAATGATTTTTTAACACAAATTGATGCATTTTTTAACGGCTTCTTGCACTGATAAATTATTTGATCTAAAATTTTGTCGGGGGGAGAACCATTAGAGTCATTAAGACACGCTATGGTGTCCATAACATCTGCTAAAAACGAAACCTCTCCTTGGACCATTTTAATGCAGCAAAAGCAGAACTTAATCAATAAACTAATGAAAAGCACTTAAATTTTGAATTTAGCTACTAAATTAATTTGTCAAAATGACATAAAAAATGTACTTGAATTTGTCAGTTTGTTGAATAAGGTTGCCAAGTTACCAGTCAAGAAAAGTCGCATTTTATATTGCTCCAGTGAAATACATCCGTCTTACGAATTTTCGATCAGGCCACGTGTCCTGACGCGAGTTTAACATTTTTTACCCATTACAAAAAAAGTTCACAGCGTGCCATAAGATGTTATCACTTCAAAATAAAAAATAATTTTACAATCAAAAGTGTTGTGTGCGCTATATCAATTAATATATTTGATAATAAACAGATATTGGTAAAAGTAAAGTCTCCAAGAATAAAACGTAAACATCATAAAAAGCACCCCACGCTTTTGATTGTAAAATTATTTTTTATTAATTTTTTAGTTCGGTTTTCTTATAAATCGTGTTGTCTTAGTTTTTTTAAATTATTATTTATTTTTTTTAAATTTAATAGTGGCATATTATCGTTTCACAAAATTCTATTTTTTGGCTTCCTGGTTTTGTTTTGATTTACAAATTAGCTTCCATCATCCGCCAGATGACGTTCAGACTTTTAAAATAGCGAATACTTACCAGTATTGTTCAAAAATAAAAAATTTCGTCTTCAAAAATTATTTTGATAACGAATTTTAATTATAATTTTTAATAAATTATTCACCTGACCCTGGAGGTACTACCGCAGTACTTAAGTACTCCGTATTAAGATAGGGCGGTAGTTCGTCTTCCTCTTCTTCTTCGGTTTCTAGTTGTTGCGAATCGACCATTGCCAACCACTGCTGATTATGGTTTCGGAACTTTTCAATCCTTATCCGATCCGACCAAATTTTGTCGTGTTCCGAAATTATGTTTAGACAAGTGTTACACAGTTTTCCGATCATCTTGTTGTTATCCTGCAGTAAGTCAATTAAATATGCGGGCGCCTCTGCGAACAACGGTATTTATAAATGAGATATAGAAAATATGCAAATTTTCTAATGTTAACATTCCATAAAACCCTTAATGTACATCAAGTATCGCAAGTAACATTTCAAAATTAATTTTTTTTAATAAAGATTTAATTCGCATTACTTTTTGGAATCAACTTTTATTATTCAAAGTATTGAGTTGATAAGATCATTTTTTAAGAGTACCACTATTTGTAATTTCTAAATATTTAACATACAGTATATTTATAAAAAAAAGTTTTTCCTTATTATTTTTTTTAATTTAAACTTTGGTTTATTTGCAAAACCTACCTGTTCTAGACACTATATATTCAATATTGGAAGAATGTGACAAAGCTGTGAAGAACACAAAAACTATTTGAAGTACTATTTCGTCATCTTCTTGATGTGTTTTCAACAAATCAATTAACAACGCTAAGATATCGGTTTCGCAAAATAAATTCGAACAACCTTCGTCAGTCGATGCTGTACCCAAAAGTACAATAACCTACAAGTAATATTTTTAAAATGTTTATTGGTTAAAAAAAAATGGCAGTCATTGGGGCTGCCGACAGAAACTTAAAACTATGAAATAACTTAAAACTATGAAATAACAGTGGTTTTTTTTGGATTTTCAAATTAATTGTAGTATTTAAAATTAAAATTTCCTAATTTGTAAATTAGAATCATTGAATAATACATAACCTCTAATAAAACTGGACTGCCAGCTTAATGCCACTTTTTAACAAACAGATAGAAGAAGAAGCTATGATGTAACTAGTTTTTTAATATTATTTTGACCTATGGAGGGTAGAGATAAGGAGAATAATCTCCGTGTTAACCTTTCGGCACTGCTGTAACGATTTTGTTACCGATCACTGTCACCGGACCGAGAGACGGCACTCCAAAATTGGTCTCAAAAATTTTGTTTTATAAAAATTTGGCTACAAGTTGTTTTTATTAAAAGCACAAGAAGTACTAAAAATTAATTATTTTGAATAATTGAGAAAATTTGCAAAACTCGAAACAAATAAAATGTTTGAACACAAAGCAAAAGAAAGAAAGAATGCAGAAAACTCGTTAGAGAATACATAAATCTTGTAAAACTAATTTAAAAATACCTATCTATATCATAACATGTAATTTTAATGTAAATAGCCATCTGCACAGACACAAGTAACATGTTCCAAACAAATAAACTTTCCACATGTTTTACATGAGAATCGTGTCAGCCTGTTCTTTCTTTTGTCACAGTATTCGCACTTTCCTCTCACATTTACCGGATCGGCAGCTGGAGGTTGTGGTAATCCCTTGGGTGTTCCAAACATTTCTAAAATTCTAAGTCTTATGCTTCTTGGAACATTGACCTGTAATCCGCGCTTACGGATATGATCTTTTACTAGCTCTGAAGCAAACATATGTAAAAAATTTACGACGACGCATGTTTTTGCCTGGATTTTTCAAAGAAAACAACACCATAGAATTAATTCCTGCAATGTTTAACAGTGAATAAAAAATTACCATCTGCCAACGTCTGGTATTCCTGCCGCAGTCGTAAACTGGACACATTTTATCTAGTGTGTCTACGCTGTTGTAGTCGATTATCATCTCAGGTTTTCCTGTGGCTTTATCAATTCGGTCGTCGTGGTGCAGACTTGAAACTAGCAGTACGTTTTGGTTTTTTTTCGGGATATATGATACCAATGTCATGATGTTATCAAAGGCAAACATACTTGTCCCAAGTGGCCTTTTGACTGGTTGCGAAAGTTCTAAGGGGATTTTCCGCTTATTTTTTCTGATCGTTCCCAAAAAAGTAAGCTTGTAATTCGAATATAAATTGTGTACTAATGGAATGCTATTGAACCAGTTATCACAGGTCAAGTTTCTTTTTGAATTTCTAAGCGGTTCAACAAGTATTTTAACAACGGCTGAGGGAAAATTAAAATTAACATATGGTCCTGGGGGTCGAGATCCTACATACACTTCCAAATTACAAGCATAGAATGTTTTAGAATCCACCAGTGCATATAATTTTAGGTCATACTTGTTAGGCTTATTTAGAATGTATTGGCGAAAGCCACATCTACCGCGAAATGCCTCCAACTTTTCATCTATAGTGACATTTTCAAAAGGTTTTCAACAAACAAATCAAATATAGATCTAATTTATCAACTTCCTGTCTTTCCCTTCTTGTATCCATATCATCGAATCGCAAATTCTGAAGTAGGAAAGAAAAACGAAATGTTGACAAACCAATTCAAAAAATTTCTTTCCAGTTCCATCATTATTTCACAACTCATCAATGTTAACCTGACCAGACTCTAACACGCCAGCTATATATAGAAGTCCAATAAAACAATGCACCTCAGAAACATTTGTGCCTGGCTCTCGCAATAATCTGTCGCCAAATTCGGGTCTTTGCTTGTCGATATGTTGGTTATTATAGCATACAATTTGTTCTTTATCTCCAAATCAAAGAAATACTTCCATAGATTTATAGCAGACTTCAAGTCTCTTACAGCCATTTTTGGTTCGGGGAGATGAATTATCAAATTCTCTGCACGTGTTCTAGACGAAGGAGGGGCACATTTTGAACATTTTGTTTTTTATTTTTTCCAAGAAATTATGGTTCTATTTCGGCGGATATTTCCTGTTCTGTGTCTGAGTTTTCTTCCTGTACTTCTATGTTATCTTCTTCCAAATCGTCTGAATCCTCTACTTTCTCTTCCTATGATTCCTCTTCTAAACACTCCATCATGAGTTTGTTTAACCTTTCTAATTCTTTCTTGTAGCTACCCATCTGTAAAATTTTAATAAACTTTAAAACTTCATAAACTAAAAAAAAACTGTAAAATACCTTTCGTCTACTCAAAAATGCAACTAAAAAACTAAATGTTAAAATTAGAATGCATTACTGCCGCGGGACCGTCACTCCGCAAAAGCCTATAATTCGTAATTTAACACACGTTTGCGCACCCGGCGACACACTGATGTTCGTGGAATGCAGCTTGAGGATTACTTACACGGAGATGGTCAGGTAGTAGGGGAATTCCAAATAATCTGGAATTCTCGGGCGCTTCGGAGTCTGAGTCCGCGCGGCAGTGCCGAAGGGTTAAAAAAATGTCCGTTAGAGTGTATTGAATTAAGACGACGCTGCTGTAGTAAAATACCGTTTTAAAAAGAGCACCAAAAGTTTTGAGAAAAAGGACAAAAGATGTTGTGCATTTTTTATTTCCTTTTTACTTTCGTTCACTTGAGCAACTTTTTACTGTTTACTTAATTGTTTTATTTAAAAATTATTACGTTATCTATTTCCCTTTGACATACTTCATCTAAAACAGGTAAGTTCAGATCTAACCTTACGTCTATCAGCGCTATCTTTATATACCACATTTTGGTGGACACTTTTTTAATAAAAGTCCCATTATGAGATTGTATTCCTTGTCTCTACCCTTCATATTTAAATCATTAAATAATAAATAAACTAATAAAAGTGGGCTGTCAGCTCGATGCCACTTTTTGATAGACAGAAAAAAGAAACCATGACGTAACCCATCTATCGCTGACGTCAGGTGACGCGAAACCACAGATTAGAAAATATACAGATAGGAAGGTTAGACAATACAAACAAAATTAGACACCAACTTAAAACCCACTTTGAAGGCTGTCAGAATTATAAGGTAAAGGTGGTTAAGTTAACAGTCTTTGATCTGTGGTTGATAAGCTTTCCTTACATAATGCTTGATTTTCTTATACATATGAGACACTTTTGACCCATTCATGAAATCATTGATTTAACAGTTTACTTTGATGAACCTAACGAAGGAGATTATCAGAAATAAAGCTTCATACAATTTCTCAATAACAATCTATCTTGTAAAATATTCACGTGACATTTTCTACATTTAGGGCCGGTTGGTCTATCCAAGTTCATTGATAGATCACCGCTGAACCGAGATCATGAGTAAAATTTAGTTGTACCAATTCCGATCAACGATGAACTGTCGATCAGCAGCGGGGTCAACTGATGGGTGATTTAAACACGGTTCAAGTCGTTGAACTTGGAATCATAACCTCAATGAAACGTCAGAAATATAGATTGGTGTGAGATTATTGTTTGTAAGTTATCGCAAAGAGTAGTTATCAGTATCATTTTGAAAGCGGATTCACTCCACTGATTATTATTTCTACGGTTCGTTCAGTTGTGGATTTTGTGAATTGAGTTGTAATTTATTGATAAACTCAAATAAGTATACTTTATTTTATTTTTTTTATTATAAAAATAATGGATTTCTTCAAAAAGTTCAAGAGATAAGATTGGGGCGTTCACTATATGTTTGTGGCAACCTTTCGCGATGAAAATTATTTACTAACTTCAAAAATTCCTCGTCTTTCGTCAGCTCATTCAATAAATCCATAATACACTTCTTATTTTCCAAAACACAATAAATATGCTTATCAAAATCAAAAGTCACATAAATTACCACAGAATACCGTATATTTAAAAACTGAAGTAGCAGTTTTAAAGAATTTATGTACCAACCTAAATTGATCGTCAGTCAACTGAACTAGACTTGGTACAACCGATTGGTATGTGAACCACGTTCACTAGTGATCTATGGTTCAACTGAACTACCGGTGAACTGCGTTTTGTACAACTGGCCCTTAGACAAAGGTTAACCTCAATCTTGGAACACACTGTATATTAAATTAGCATTGTAGTGACTCTCTTTTATTCACTTAATTAAGTGTTTTTATTTAATACTGTATTTAGTTTTTCATGTCGTATATTTATTTAACGCATAAGCGAAATTGAGTGTGCAAACACAGCTTAAAAAGGATGCGTCAACCTACTTTCATAATTTTTCATTTTGCGAGTTATCAGATTTTTGTCCGGTGACAGCAGTGCACGCTCAGTTTAGCTTATATTAGGAATTTCGTTAATCATTTTTATTTCTTTTTTTTTATCGTTTTCAATTGTATAAAATTACCTTCTGAATTAGTCATAGTAGTAATTCAACTTAACAATAATTTTAAGTTTCTTATGTTTATTTATGCCAACAATATCTCTCATAACACTACGACAGCAAAAATACAATATTTTATGAATATATTTCTCATTTCTGACACTAATGGCAATTGACACATACACCCCGTGAAAAGGCAACACTGTGCCCTGGATGTTTGTTTTAGAAATGGCAACAAGGGTGCACACCAATTTAAAGGTCCGAGACCATAGAGTCGGCAATCACAACATCAAAGGAAATGGGCGGAGCTTCATATATGTATGTTTTTCTAATCTGTGGCGAAACCATACGTTTTCTCCCTACCAAATTTTGCTAACCGCTTTTAAAGAAGTTTTCACATAAAAAAACTATAATTTGAAAGTATACTTACGTGTAAAACCAGTTCTGCGTCGCTGTTGTTGCTGGTTATTATATTTTTCACCCACTTAATCATATCAAAGTGTTTAAATATTTCGGCCCAATCAAGATCTGGCAAATGCAAATTACTTAAGATTCCAACACATTCTCGAATGAAATCATCGTCTTTTGATTCTACCACTGCCTTTGCAATGTCTCCAACAAATTCCTGATGAAAAATAATAAAATATCTCAACTTAAGGGTTTGGGATAAAATGTTCATCTTTTGATTTTAATACCACTTGAAAAATTTCTTGAACAAACTCTTATTTTAAAGTAATAGAATGGCAAATTTACAATATGCTGCAAACCAAATACAGGCAAAGTTAGACGGAGAACCCACCAAACCAATACCAGCTGATATAAAATGAGAGATGAAGAGGTAAGAATTTTGTGCTATGCCGACGACGCCGTGCTGATAGCAGAGAACGCAGACGACTTACAGAGACTCCTACACTCATTCAAACGTACAGTTAAATCTCTTAACAAGATATCTCCCACAAAAATAAAGTGTATAACAACATCAAAAACACCATTAAGATGTAAACTGGAGGTAGATGGAAAAGTTATTCAGCAGGAAATGAAATTTAAGTATCTCGGCGTGGAACTCTTGGGAACAAACAACGAAAGTAACAAGAATAGCAGGGTGTTTGAATAGTACAATATAGTGCAATTAACACATAGGAATTGAGGCCAAGACTAGAATCTACAAAACAACAGTAAGACCTATCAAAACATTTACGGCAGAAACTAAACCAGAATTATCGAAAACTAAACGACTATTAGAAACAACCGAAAGTACTCTACAGAATTAACAGGGAAAGAAGTGAAAGTATGTGGATTATAAGAAATTAATGGCTAGATATCAAACAGAAAAAAAGAGTGGAATGAACACATAAATAGGATGAACGACAGAATAATAAAAATTGTCTGTGATAAATCACCACGGGGGCGCAGGAGCGTGGGGCGTCCTCGAAAGAGATGGAGCGACAATCTAAATGCAGAGCAATAGGCAAGTTCCTCTTCTTCTTTTTCGGGGTAGCTCTACAACCCTTCGTGGGTCTTGGCTGCCTCCACCGATCTCGGTCCAGCAAGACCTATTTCCAGTCATATATTCGCATAATTTGTAGGTCTCTTGGGATGTTGTCCCTCCATCTGAGTCTCGGTCGCCCCAGCAGTCTCTTTCCGACCGGATTTTCTTTCCACACTGTCTTGATTAGTCGTCAGGTATCTGAGCGTTTTTCTAAATAGTTGACGAGGTTTCTGCAAATGGCTCTGTTTCGTTTTCGGTTAGCCACCTTGTATGTATGTATGTATGTATGTTTAATTGCGTGGGTTACCTAGCACTTGCAACCAACTCTGGACATGTCCAGCCCACCTCAGGCGCATTGATTTTTATGGATTTAACTATGTCCGGTTTTTGCTATAATTCCTGGACTTCCTGGATTACCGCCTGGTACAACTTAAGTTTTGACAGTCTTGATACTATTTTTGATTGCAAAAAAGTCCGCATCGCAAAGAAGCCCCTATTGCCACTGTGTATTCGTGCTTTAATTTTTTCGTTGCTGTTATTGTCCGAGCATATTGTGGCTCCCAGATATTTAAACTGTCTCACACATTCAAAGTTATAGGTGTCCATCGTTATGTTTTGACCGATTCTGTCCCTGGTTGGGCGGCGAGTGATATGCATGTATTTGGTTTTGTCCTCATTGATGTTGAGGCTCACTTTCTTACATTCCTTTTCAATTTTCAGGAAGCTTTCCTTCACTCTGACGATACTTTTACCGACTGCATCAATGTCGTCGGCAAAGGCCAGGATCATCTGTGGCCTTTGGTTGGTTAATACTTCCGTGCTGATGTTCGTCTTCTTGATAGCCATATCTAGGACTATGTTAAAAAGTAGAGGCGACAGTCCTCCTAGGCAAGTTGACGAAGAATAAACAGGCGATTCGCCTAAAGTCAAGAAGGAAGGAGAAGAAGAACAATGGCAAAGACAAAATTCAATAATTTTAGAACTATATGTATTGTTACGAATTGCAGTCCGTCCCTATTAAATTATTTCGCTGGAGGCAACGGCGGATGATTTAATATCACCACCAGCGATATTAGAATGTTTGGAACACTCTCGAATAGACGTCCCCTTTTTAGAATAATTGATTTAGATTTATAAAACGAAAATCTCGAGGTCGTAGTTTTTAGTTTAGTTTTAAAGTAAATAGAGAAAGTGATATTGTTATAGAAAGTATAGAGTTTTGTAATTATCTAAGTGATTTATCCGGTAAAAATTTATTGTATAGGAAGATTAGAATAAATTATTGTTTAGTTTTTGCACTAACTTTTTAAAATCATCGAACCCAAGAGTACTATTGCCTATACAAAGGTATATGGTAGTAACTTAGTTTTGTTAAAATGCTGTCAAAAGTACAATAACGTGCAGATTTCAGGAAATATGAAAAAAATGTTTTTTTTTATAAATGGTATATTTAAAATGTTTGGAATGATCTTTTTTCCTTATTTCAAATATACTGCGTGTCACAATTAACGCATAATTTTAAAAATCCTGGCAATTCAAATAATTTTCATGTTTCGATTTTTGTAATAACACATATCTTTAACCTCCGGTTTATTGTAATGTTTTATCGGTAGAACTGCAAAAACGGTGATGTTTTTCATTTTTTAAAATTAAAATTAAATACAAAACATGATAAAAGTTCTTCATTTTACTTCGAAGTTTATTAGTTTAAATATGTTTTGCTAAAGTATTTCCCTTAAAGTATTTTCCCTTAAAATGAACCATCAGCAGCGAGAAAGTGGAGATTTGGCAGAATCGGACTGCATTGAAATCGTTACTCTTCGCGAAGAAGGATGTAATCAAGTTGAATTCGCTGAACGGTTTAATGTCACTCAGTCAACCATTTCCAGAGTTATAACACGTTTTACTGTCACTAGGAGTAACGCAAGAAGACCCGGCCAAGGTCTTAGAAGGGTTACAACTCCTAATCAAGACCGATTTTTGCGACTTCCTACACTGAGGCAAAGGTTTGTTACCAGTACCTCGTTACAAAACGAATTTTTAGATCGTTACACCCTTAGAATCAGCCAAAGTACGATGAGAAGACTTGCAGCAAATGACCTGCACACTGAAAGGGCAACCACTGGTCTATTATTGACCAGACAGCATAGAAATGAAAGATTAAATTTTCCTATACATAACATTAAAACAAAAAACAAATAATTTTCCACGTAGCTTTTAACTTTAAAAAAATAATGAAATAACTTACTATGAAAGAGGAGGCACAAGCAGCGTTATCTGAAATATTTCTCAACATTTTCATAAGCATCGCATCTTGATAAGTAAAAGACCGCATTATTAAGGCTTGGAGTCTATTTTTCCTAATAATATGTTGAGCGTTAGATTGATCTGTGGCTAAATTTATACAAAGAGCTACCATAGTTTTATCATTTTCGTTTCCTACACTTAACAGCAACATGTCGATTATCTAAAAATTAATACCAATGAGATGATATTAAAATTGTAACGTTTTACAATCTATTTTGCATAATCTCCAAAGAATATCCTAAAAACAAATCAAATAGTAATATTAAACCATCACACTTTTTGTCACAGTTAAATAATAAGTGTTTAAAAAAAATCTGACGTAAAAAAGTTCATTTACCTAAAAAAGTAAGTATTATATTAAACATTAAATGTTTATCTATTTGAAAGGTATCAAACTTATCTTTTCTTGAATATTTTGTTGAAAACCCTGGCATCCACTACAGTAGCATCCAAACTGGTTTGGGACTGCCTGCAACACCTAAACAAACTAGGAAACTACAACAAGTTCACCCTAGTCTGGGTCCCTCGACACAAAGGTATTGCTGCTAACGACGGCAGACGAGCTAGCCAAGATTAGATAAATTAGAATTGATCGGAGGCTTTTTGTAAGTATACACTTCGACCTGATGAGGTGTATTGTGCCCTCCCTCTGATTAAAGCTCCTCCTTCAGCCCCAGTCGTTTTTCCAACTTCCAGAGGCTGTTGGGGTCCTGATGTAGCTCTCTGACTCAGGTTTTTCTCTGCCTAGGCACAGGAATCGGGACCTTGTCAGTCCCTCGCGGTGGCAAAGTACGTGTTCCGCCGTCTCTTCTTGTTCAAGACAGAAGTGACATTCACTGTTCTCAGTCCCTTCTAACCAAACCTAACGGGCTAACGAGCTAGCCAAAATATGAGCTCTCCAATCCTATACAGGACCCCAACCAGTCATTGGCATTTGCAAGGCTCGCAATCAAGCTAAGTCAAACCAGAAGAAAGGAAGGAGAAAATGGAGAGATGACAGTGGTCAGGCACAGTAAGTTAATAATAGCTTCGCTGAACCACAACCTGACAAAAGGCCTGATAACTCTCAGCAAGGACAAAGTCCGACTGATTACAGACGGACCACTGTATAACCATAAAACTGTAAGGAGCACAAAGAAACAACAACCCACATCATTTTCGATTGTGAAGCACTCGCTAGGCCAAGGTACCACCTCTTTGGGACGATAGTTCTGAAAAGAGTATCACTAGCAAAGATCTGGCTGCTGACCTTCGCCAAGCAGAAATTTCATCCTCCAGTACATGAACACAAATGGCCTCTAGGCCGCAGTGTTAGGAAGACAACCCCGTCCGACCGGAGTGTGAAATGAATGAAGTGTTTATCTATTTATTAGCCTTTTTTGTTTTATTTATTTACATTAATTTTATCTGAAGAACACATCCCATAATAAACAATTTATTTTGTTTACTAAATGATGAAATTAAAACATTAAATATTTTATACTGAAACTACTTACCAAGCCTATACAGTCTACAAAATGATGTTTCACTTCATCCTCATAACTTAAATGGTACATAATTTTAATTACCACTTCCTGATGCTTGTCATCACCTAAAAAAATAACAAAGGTTCTAAAAATTAATATTTTTTCATTTTAGAACTAGAACAGCAGCAATTTTTTTAACATTTAATGTTGATTTAAAAATCTTAGTTTTGACAGTGTATAGGTTAGTGTCTCAACTTAGTATTGCTGTTTGTATTTATGTACTTTTTGAAGTCCAACTTACTTAATAGGCTCATAATTTTGGGCAATAGTTCCACTTTTATAATTTTATATCTAGCTCGATTATCAAAGGAAAGATTAAATAAAAGTTTTAAAGTTAAATGGACGAGATCAGCACTGTTGGAATTCAACATACGAGGTAATTTTTCAATTACACACAAATTTCCTATCATAACTTCTTTATTGCACTGCATTATCGACAATTTTTTAAGAAATGTAATTAGTAAGATCAGCAAATCATCGTTTTCTCTTTCCAATGCTTTTGCTAAAAGGCCTACGATATTTCTTTTCGACATTTTTTCCTCGACTACTTCATCTTCAGAAATATTTAGCAAGAGGTAAAATGCTACACGAAGCAAATGTTCCTGTTTTTTTACTAAGGTTCGAAATCGTTTCAATTTTTGTTCATCAGTAAGTTTCCTATCGTCTATTCCCTCCATAGAAGTTGTTAAGTCGTCATAGATGCTGCCTAAAATAAACAATGTAAAACAAAAGATCTTTAAATTGGAAGATTTATTATTTTCAAATTTGGTGTATAATCAATACAGGAATATTTTTAAATATAAATGTTTTAATTTAAAAATATACACTAAACTTTTGTGCCGTGCATAGGGGCAATTCCACAAGTCATACTTATACCATAAGCTTAACTTAACACATTCTACCAAATGTTAAGCTGCTCTTAAATCCCTCTAAATTTAAGCCTAAAAATTGACCATATGTATTTGGATGAATAATGGCCAAAGTCATCCTTAAATCACAAGCTTAATAAAAATTGGCTTAGACTTAAGGTCACTTAAATAATGAACTCCATTCCACCAACTTCTACGCATCTACTTCCAAGAACCCATTTTAATACGCTTTATATTAGCTTGACTTGTATCTATATATCTATCTATGTAACGGAATATTTGGACACGATTTTCACCCACTTAAAATCATTGGATCGACTTGAAACTTTGTATACTTCTAAAGGACCAATGACAATACAATAATTTCATACATGTTTTCAAATATCCTGGCCAGGATCATCAGGATATTAAAAAAATAAAATGCGGTGTAATAGATTGCGGTCATATCGATTTTTTAACGTCCGAAGAGGGAACCTGAGAAACGGCTATCACTGTCAGTAAATAAAAAAAAACCCGAACTAAAAAATGAAAAATAAATAATAGTTTAAAAAAAATAAACTGATATTGGTAAAAGTAAAGTCTCCATAATTCATCCTAATTTTATCCCAAGCGCATTGGAGATTATTTTTTATTTTTTAGTTTGGTTTTCTTATAAAGCGTGTATAAATATTGTATATTTGACTTCGCTTAGTGGAAATGCTGACCTTTTCAGGTTATTATTTTCCAAATATTCCTATAAGATCTACTTATCACGATTAATCCAAACCAATTCTTAGGTTTACATTTAGAGGCATACAGGACATAGTAAGATGGGGGAGGTAAAGAAGAAAAGAATGGTATAACCATGTCAAAAGGATGACCGAAGATAGACTACCCTGCATAGCATACCTAGTGAACTGCATTTTGTATACAAAATAGACTCGAATGAACTTAAAAAAACGTCCACAATGGATACAAACCATCAAAAGAGACAAAATTGAAATAAATCAAAGTGTGAAGCAAACAATTTTTGTCTGGTAATGATTAGCAACTTTATTATGTTGATTTGTATTTAAAACAGTGTAAACTTGGTTATGTGTGTGTCTACTGGCGACCATTTTTAAAGGGCCAGTGTCACTTGTTCTGGACAGCCTAATTTTTAATTCTCTTTGATCACATCCATTACGAAATAGCGCTGCTGCCAGTAGGTGTAACAGGAATTTTTCTTCCTATTTTTATTAACAATTTTTCAAAGCAATTCCTGGTATTAAGCCATCCCATCGAACGTTTTATCGATTAATGTAGGTAAAATTTATATATTTAAAGGCATTGTTAGTCGAATTTTATAGAGTTTGAATAGCAGAAAAAGGTCGACTGCAGTTATACTTTGTATTTGGAGTTCTTAAATATTATTTCTTAGCCAAAAATCATTCTTAGTGACAATTTTATTTTAGTTATCGACCTTTTTTTTTCGTGTCGGCTGCTTTTCCCTGTTGGCAGGTTATTCCTGTTGGCTGTTTTTTTTGGTTACCGGTTGTCAACGGAGATTTTGTTCGTCGACTGGCGGTTTTGTCGGCCTCCCGTTAAATACACTGTACAATACTTGGGATTACATTGCAGTAAAATTCAGAATTCAGCAGTCCATTAGTTTCCTTCCTTTAAGAGAAAAATTCTTTAACAGTTATGTTAAGAAGCATATAAGTTTCCATTATTTGCTGGACTAGTTTGGATGATCTCCCTTGGAAACTCAACAATCATTTTCCAGTGGTTGTTAACTAAGATGCAGACGTTTCCATGGTAGGAAAAATCGGATTTCCTCCTACAGAAGACATCCACCAAGGAAACCTTTTCCTTTCTATATTACTGATAAACTGTTAACTTTGAAATTTTAAATTCATGTTGATCTTTTTTATTTTTTTTTTGTTCTCTACCAGCAAGCTTGTAAACATTATTTTTTTCCTTATAATTTTAATAAACCTGTATGTATACTTGTAGGTTTTTTTTTAATTGTTTCTGAGTGATAAGAACGAAGTTTGTACAGCATTGAAACCGAAATACGTCGATTATTTAGCTCGTTTTATGGTACTAAATTAAAATAATACGATTGGATTTTTTTGGGGTTAATTCATTTTCGGTGATATTTCTTTATAAAATCACTTGGCGCCATTATGTGGTTAGTAATTTTAGTTTTTTAGTTAGATATATTCAGAAAAAATACGGCTGTATAGATCCGTAAATTGATCTATACATTCCCTCAAATTTAATCCAATAGAGAAATCAAGGAGTTACGGAACCCTGAGTATATTTTAATTTTTTCGTTTAAGTTACTTAGCTGTTAATAAATAGTTTGAACATTAAAATTAAAATTTTAAAATACCTTAAATTTTATTTGTACAATCAATATTAATGATATATATTTAAAATTCTTTTTCAGTACTTTAGTTTGATAAAATAATTTAGTTTAATGGGTAATAAAACTTTTCGATACACAATTAGCAGCTCTTGAGTTGGAATAATTTAGTTTTATAAAAGTAACTTATAGCGTTACACACAATTGGCTTTAGAAAGGAAACTATAAGGTAACACAAAATTGTCGCCCAACATTTGGGGAATTAGTAAGCTTTTCTTAGAGTTACACAAAAATACCTTAACATAGGTACTATTAATGGGGTTAAATTTTTATTTAAATATAGTTGCCTATGCACGCCACAAAGGTATAAGATTTGTATAATTTTGTAAGAAAAAAAAGATTAAAAAAATTGTTTAATCATTAACAAGATACATCTTTTCAAAGCTAATAGTTAATAAATTACCTTCCATCATTTGATTAATATTAGTATCCGAGAAATTTCCGGATTTTGGACGAACTGGTTCTGGAATGCGACTTCGAGGTATTTCAGACATGCTAGCACTATTAGGACAAGGTTTTTTAACTATCGGTATATCTGATGGTGCTTCTGATCCTTCAAATTCTGCTTTTGAACGGTCATACCTTCGCAATTCATAGTCAATTATATCCATACATATTGAACCAACCTTAAAACCGTTGAAGTTGAAATAATTATTTCAAACAAATGGTGTTTTTAGTTGCTATTTAGTTTCCATTTAAAATGGGTAGACAGAAAAGTAAGGAACTACTCTGCGGAAACAAAAGTGGTAATTGCTAATGTAATTAAATTTATGAAAAACTAGGCAAAACATGACTTGCAAGTTCGAAATGAAAATTATCGTCAAAGGTTGGTTGTGACAGGAATATGGAAAACTTTGTTTTACAGTGTTCACGATGAGGCTAAAGGAGCAGAGACAGGTAAAAAACCTTGTATTTTATCTTTGAAAATATCTAACAGAAGGCGTTGCTCCAGTAGTTTCATTTCAGAAGGACAGGGACAAAGAACATGTAAGTTTTGAAGGAGGGCAATCAACTTAAATTACCTCTTTTAACACAGTAATTCTTGTTATTTTTCGGTCTACCTATTTTAAATAAAAAAATACCAAGATCAACCAAGGACCCTACCCTAACCAAAATTAAATGATAATTATAACCTAGACATTATTATTACCAGCCATAAATTCCGCGCATAAAGCAAGGTTGTTCGGCAATTGTTGTGTGTTGTTTTAGTTCCTATCCTACTGCAAACAATTTTAACTCTCAATGTGCCGTTCTTTCCTAATTATATTCTATAAAAATTACCTATGTCTATAGAGAAGCCTTAATTAATAAATAATTAACCAACTCTCTACAGTAATATTTTTAATTTTTTTTACTATATTATTTCAATGCTATATTCTACAAAGCATACTTTTTTTATAATCAAAGACTACAGTTCAAGCAGACAAAATCACGTACAAAAGCTAGTAAAGTTATAAAATCAAAGTACCCACATCATTACATTAGCAATCATTACGTTCCAGACAAAGTAATATAAAATTTTGACTGTATTTCCAAGGAAATAAGAGGGTGGTCTGAAAAAGTTTTCAACTTAACAAAGATACATGACATTTTTTCTTTAAATTTACTTTAGTTTTTCTAAATAATCTCATTGTAAGTCTACACACTTCTCCAGCGATGCTCTCATCTCTATAAACCGCCCAAATAGTAATAATTGTTTATGAAGGTGGCCTCCTCATTTGATGAAAATATCTGTCCTCCAAGCACAATTTTTATATTAGGCCACTGTATTGACTGTATTTTTGTTTCAAGTTTCATCTACAGTAATTAATCAGCACCAAATTTATTGCGCCTAAACTGCACCAACAGAGCGATGGAAATGTTAATTCAAACAAGTTTTCGGTCTAACGTTAGCAAACGCGGCACACACCGCGCGGACAGCTATCTCATGTCTAATCATTGATTCAATTTGTGACTAACATGTTCTTTGGACATATTCATAGCCTCTGCCATTTCTTTCACTTAAATACGACGGTCGTTTAGCACCATTTGGTGAACTTTAGCATTGTTATCGTCAGTGGTTGCAGTTTTTGTTTCCCCCCCCAAACATTCGTCTCCCACGCTGGTATGGTCATGAATAAATTTATCTGCCCAAAATTTCACGGTAATACATGATAGTGTAGAGTTCCAACTTATCTTTGATTTGTGTAGGCGTATTGCTTTTTAGCTTTTTTAAAACAAATATTTAATGACAGCTGGATACACAACTTTTTCCATGTTTGCAAAAACACTCACGTTGCCTCACTTCAGCGATTGTCAAACAATTGCGCAGCCAAAATGGCTGAAATTTTGGTAAGTACCTATCAAAAGATGCGTAACCACATTCCCTAGCTTTTATTGATGAATACTGACATCTTCACGTTAAGGTCAAAAAGTTTTCAAACGACCCTCATAGATATATTGTTAAAAAAGACACAACTTGCACTTACCTTACATTTTAAAATTACTTCATGAAAGCATGAATACATGGAAAAGCAGAAAAATGTAAAAACTAAATGTGTACTTAAAGCAATACTTCGTTTCCAATCCTCTCTCAAAACTCTTCCTAGGGCACTTATTAAGGTTTCTGAAAATTTACAATTTTAACACAGGAAAATAAATGAGCCACTGCACTGTCTTTTTATCAACTCCATTCCAGCCCCAATAATTTAAAAAAATAACCAGTTTTTTATTTCTAAATTTCTTTTTAAGAAATTATTATTTTTAGACATAATTTTAAATATGTAGTACTGAACATTATTTCAAATAAGTGAAATATTTTAACCTGTACAATTGCATGATTTGTTACTCACCATTAATTGCAAGTGCCTCTAAATTTTCAGGATCTCTAGCTAATAATTGAATAAGCTGTGCTCCTCTAATTTTTTCTGTCATACCTTCATACAGGAGATCAATGTACTCAGATAAGCTATTATAATTAGCTTCTTGCACACCATTAGACAATCTGTCTAATCCAATTTTATCTCCATCACCTAGCAGTCCCATTCCTAATTTTTTAAACCAACATTTAAGTACAATTAAGTAATTTAACCACAAATTTACTTTTATATTTAAATTTTTAGTATTAATTTTTATTTTAAAATAGGAATATTGGTCCAAGTAGAAACAGCTATTAAAATATTTTAGAAGAAAGGTTAGTTTTAAAAAAATCCTATAATTTCAATTGATTTAAGATATCCTAACATATTTAAATCAGAAATATTACTAAATACCTATTTGCCTTGATATACACTGAATTTGTTTACCTTTACCACCACTTTGAAGTTTTCTTTTCTTTAAATAATAAATAATTTGCTCAACTTCTGGTATACGAGAATGATGGATAAGTTCACATTGATTAACAACTTCTTTAGATAATGCATGGCAATCAGTTCTGCTATTGATCATGGGTAATTCAATAATTTTCTTTAGACTCTAAAATTCAATTGAGAAATAGTATTTTTAGTACTTATATAATACTAAAAACGGTAAAAATGGGAAAGTACCAAGGAAGATACTCTTTTCGTTGACAGTATTTAAAACAGAAAAATATCTAGCATTGAAGAGTTACATACGCACCTTTTTTTCTCCATATATAACATTCTCTTTGGATGTTAGTATCTGAATATCCAAATCATAATTTAAGCAAACTGCGTCAACATTTGGGTGAACATCTACCGATCCTGGTTTCCGTTCTCTAAAAATATATTTAATATAAGTGACAAGGCCTAGTTAAATTACTTTAACTTACGTCCTCATAAATTTAGCGTCTTCAGGTTCCATTTCAAATATTAGTTTGCTAATGTAAATAATACAATAATATACACCTTTAAATGTTATCAGCAAAAACACAATAATAATGTTAAAATATATTATTTCTATTACCATGCAAACTTCAAAATTTATCCCTAGTGAACACGATATTGTTGTTATAAATGTCACTGTCACTTTGACATGAGTATTGGTACCAAGTATTGAGTAAATAGGTCTTTCAAACTCAATAAACATCCATAGGCGTAGTACCAAATTTCTACCAAAATTATCCGAATTAAATGTTAAAACTTTGAGGTGTAAAAAATGAGAAATGAAATTTATACAATATATACTATTAGAAACTATTAAAATATTTATTATAAATAAGGTAATTTTTACTTAGAACAATTAAAAAATCCTAGTGAAACACAAATTTAATTTCCTATTTTTAAATTTTGCTGCTGATTGTTCAAAATATAAAGTTTTGTTATATATTTTCTAATCATGGTTCGGCAGCTCGGAATCTTTGGACATAATTTTCACCCACTTAAAAACATCAGATCGACTTGAAACTTTGTAAACTTTTAAAGGGACGATGACAATACAATAATTTCGAGAAATTTTCTGCTAACTTCAAACAAGCTACACAATTTTATGAAAAGAGAAGATATACACGTCATTAATGTCATTTGTATTTTGTTTTACATTTTGTCATTTAATTGTTGTAAAAAAGTGACAATTTTATATTTTTGAAATGGGCAATTTAAGAAGTAAATTACTGGTGATTAAAAGTTAAAAATAACTTAAACTACAACGTTTTATTTTAGGAGACCTGGAGTTACTGAAACAGTTTAGAGAAAATAATGAGCGAAACAGTAGAGAAGTGGTGAAGATTTGGAATGATTCAATAAATTCAAATTTAGAAAAACTTGGAAAGGAAAGTAAGCACCGAAAATAATTAATTTTCGCAAAGATAGACTTTTGTTGACCCATTCTCACACTGATATTAAGTGATAGAATGATAATTAAATTTTATAATTCTTTATAACATTTACTCGATGTATTATATTTTATTGGATCATTCATCATTAATATTTTAGTTTTGTTGTTTTTATTTTAAACATATTTTTAGAGCATGTAGTACTGGAACAAACTTGCATAGCAGCTATAGACTGTTTCCATTTGAAAGTAGCGGAAACATGTATAAAAGAGCTATACAGTGAATTTCCAAATAGCTGCAGAGTACAAGTATTGGAATCTATGTTACATGAAGCTGATGAAAATTTTGATAGAGCACTTCAAATCCTTAAAAATGTTATTAAACAAGACATCACTAACAGTTCGGCTAGAAAAAGAAACATCGCAATATTGAAGGCACTTGGAAGAAATTCTGAAGCCATAAAAGAGTTAACAGATTACTTAAAAGTGTAAGTTAATGGCAAATATAATTTTTGCTTTTGAGCAATTAGTTTTAAAATTTAAAACATTTTTCCAATTTAATTAGAGCTTAACAGTTTTATTATTAGATTATCAATTACTGCATTTTGTTAAATATATTTTGTACTAACTTTCCTAGATTTATGGCTGATGTAGAAGCTTGGCAAGAATTAAGTGAATTGTACTTGTCTGAGTTTGATTATGGAAAAGCAGCTTTTTGTCTTGAAGAACTCATAATACACAGTCCACATAATCATTTACTACACCAAAGATATGCTGATATTAAATATAGTCAAGGTGGATTAGAAAATATAGATGTAGCTAGAACATATTATTACCAGTCATTAAAATTGAACCCTAAAAATATGAGAGCATTGTATGGAATATATCTGGTGAGTAAATTGTGTATATTTTTTCTAGTTTTTTTTTAAAAGACCAGCAATCAAAATAATCTAAGATTAATTTGTTTGAATGTGAACTAAATTTAATTAAGAAGATTAAAATTAATTTCAGGCTACCTCAGCCATGTTGAATACACAGAAATTAGTAACTGGTAAAAAGAAGGATGCTGCACAAAAAATGTTAGATTGGGTAATCAAAGAAATCAAACAAAGGTATTCAGAAAAACAAGAAGTTTCTAATATTGAAGAATCTTTAAGTGCATTAGAAATTTAGGTATTTAATTTGATATTTAGTATCATTGCATATAGATGTTGTAGAAAAACATTCTTTGTTGTTATTTTTAATATATTAAGGTAACTGGAAAAGATAAACAATTTTAATTTATCTTTTATTTTTCTTTATTTATAATGAAATATGACTGTTCAGCAATTGTCGTCTCTTTGTATTTCAAGTTTAGCCTCTTGGATGCCTTTCAATAGAACCTACATCATTTATTTCTACTCTTCACTACCTAATGACTTGAAGCTGCTGACAAGTCGCAAAATCTGTCATTCTTGGAATGTTAATTAATACATTTTTCGTTATTGTACTGATTGTCACACAAACTAGGTATATTCCTAGGACTCCTAGGGCTAAGTGCAGATTTGATGGGTATTCCAGAATGGCTAGAAATTTCAAATGATGTAGCCAAGACCATGTTCTCAATAATAAGGCTGTCTGACGACCTTTAAACATGAGTGATGATTTCAGAACGTATATGAAACTCGTTTAAATTAATAGATAATCAAAAAAGAGCAGTAGTTTAATACGAGCACTGAAATTACTTTACGAGGATTCCACTGCTTATGTCAGGATAACCGGAGCTTACACGGGCTGGTTTAACATCGAAAAAGGTGTGAGAGAGGGATGTGTGGCTTCGCCATGGCTGTTTAACTTATACATAGACGATTGTTTAAAAGATTTGAAAGAGAGTGCAAATGGGTTGAAAATGAATTATTTGATTGTCAAACACCTTCATGTTGGCGTCATCTGAAGAGGAGTTGCAGGCGATAGTTAATGTTATGCATGATGCCCTGGGATGAAAATAAATGTAAACAAAACGAAAGTAATGGTTTTTGAAAGACAAGAAAGCATGACAAACTGTAGAGGTTCTAATTATGGCAGAAAGAGTAGAACAAGAAAATGAGTTTGTATACTTTGGTTCAAAGTTTACGAAAGATAGAAAGTATCCTGGCTCAAGGACCTATGCTGATGCCTCAATCAAATATCATCCGAAATCTTCAAAGCAGCAGTGTCACGAGTAATTATTGCCAGTTGAATCGCCAAACTTCGAAGTGAGACGCAATGAAAAGAGGAAAGTATGACAGTCACATTGAGCTAAGGGTGTTGGCAGGAAAACAAATAAATGGGGAACTGCATAGCTTTATGAACAGCCAGAAAGTGTCAAAAAAGGCACGTCTGGCTGTGCATAGAAGAGTGTTGGTTCCTACTTATATATGGTAGTGAATGTTGGGTTTGGCAGAAGAAGCATGAAAATAGGATTAATGCTGTGGTGATGAGTAGTCTGAAAAGTATAGCCGGAGTGACTCAGTTGGATAAAGTGAAGAATAGTGAGATAAGGGAATACTGTGGTGTAAAAGAAGATGTGGTTACAAAGTTAGATAAAGGAATGCTTAGATGCTTTGGACACGTAGAAAAGATGGATGAAGGAAGATTGACGAAACAAATTTATAAGGCGAGTGTGATTGAATAGAAGTCAGTAGAGGTCGACCTCGGTGAACATATCTCGATCAGATCAACATTGTTTTGAAGAAAGGCCAGGTCAAAAGTACCAACAACCGACGAGCATGTATTAGAGCACTGATGAAAGTAGAGAAAACAAAATATCTGTCTAAGAACCGTAGCAAGTGAAAGGAAGTGGTCATCTGCCTACCCTTACGGGAAAAAGGCGTGACTATCTATCTATCTATGTAACGGAATCTTAGGACACAATTTTCACCCACTTAAAAACATCAGATCGACTTGAAACTTTGTATACTTCTAAAGGGCCGATGACAATACAATAATTTCATAAATTTTTTCAAAGATCCTGGCCAGGTTCATCAGGATATTAAAAAGATAAAATGCGGTATAATAGATTGCGTTCATATCCATTTTTTAGCGTCCGGAGAGGGAACCTGAGAAACGGTTATCACTGTCAGTAAATAGAAAAAAACCCGAACTAAAAAATAATCTCCAACGCGCTTGGGATAAAATTAGAGTAGTCAACAACAAAAAATCATTTGCAACACATCTAGAATAAAACTAGAGTTCCATCCAACAAATAAAAATAATTTTACAATCAAAAGCGTGGGGTGCGCTATATCAATTAATATATTTGATCATAAACAGATATTGGTAAAAGTAAAGTCTTCAAGAAGAAAACATAAACATCATAAAAAGCACCCCACGCTTGTGATTGTAAAATTATTTTTATTTTTCGATGGAACTCTAGTTTTATTCTAGATGTGTTGCAAATGATTTTTTTTTGTTGACTACTCTAATTTTATCCCAAGCGCGTTGGAGATTATTTTTTATTTTTTAGTTCGGTTTTCTTATAAAGCTTGTTGTCTTAGTTTTTTTAAACTATTATTTATTTTGGTGGGAAGCTACATCTTTGGCTCTACCGAGTGACCAAACCTCCCCTGTTGGAGCTTTCTGCACAATTTTGGAATTTGCCTTAGGCATATTAGGAGTGTTTGGTGGAAAGTAAAAGTTGTTTTAATGTTTTGGGAGTTCATGATATTTTATCTGTGACCCTTTAATATGTGTAACAATTTTTTTTTAATTTCCACTTTATTTACAATTTGGACTTCATAAAGGTTTCAACATGGCATTGTATACCAGTATTTTATATTGAGATTTTTGTCCAATTAACCAGTAGAGCTGTCTTAGTTTGAGGCCTAGTTGTTTGCGCATTGTGAATTTATGTTTCCTCCATTTGAGACGTCTGTCAAGATACATTCCTTCATCATGGTGTGGCAGTAGGTTGCCATTAAATGTTATTGGTGAGCAAATTACTTTGCGATTAGTGAATGTTATTTGGACATATTTAGTTGTATTCGCTCTTGGTGATGGATTGGTTATCGGAAAGGTCAAAAGTTGGGAAATATAAGGTGGTTTAGACGTTTTTGAATTCTCCTGTTGATTTGGGTATTGTTGTAATAATTTAGGAGAGCCTGTTTCAGGATGTTTAGTTCTCGTTAGTAATATCCGTTTCAGATGGAGCGTGGAACAAGATTATTAACGACTTGGTTAATTTGGACAGATGGTGGTGGGATTGGGAGTTGAGATAACGGTTGGTATGGGTGGGTTTGTGAAAGACGTAATTGGGTGCTTTCCATTTACTTACACAAATCGTGAATCGGCGACACCAGTCAACACAAACAGACTTCGCTAAAAAGCTGAGATTGAGTGTGTAAGAAATAAATATTTGAATGAGCTTAATTTTTAGGCAATTGTTTTTAAAAAATTATTTGGGCAAAACTACATTCATTTACTAATTAGGTACCCCATTACATGGAAATGAAATAATTCGTAAGTAAGTAAGACTTTAGAAAATAAAAATATATTACAGTATAAAAACAATGTATTACTCTCCTAGATACTTAATAGATACAGATTCACATTCAAATTCAACACTCTTCGTGTTGTTCAACTGGGTACTTATTTGACTATTAAATTGATTGTTAAACTGGTTATTCAATTGATTAGTTAGCTGATTGCTAATATTTTTTAGAGTTTCCATTACTATCAGATGATTTTTCTCTTGTTGTGACTTTATTTCTGTTAATAATTGAATTTTTATTCTATCCAAAGAAAGATTATTTTTTATCGGTAATTCTAACATTACGTTTCTTTGGTGTTTATCAATATCTTCTTTTCCTTCTTCTTTATCTTCTCCTTCTATTACATTATCGCTGGTGTCCGTTTCCATTTTTAAATCTTGCAATTTGTTGTCTTTAAACCATTTATTCATGTATTCGAAATAAGGCCATGTTATGTTTTCTGTAGATTCGCCTTTCGCTAGTTGTTTATAGCGCTGAACTAAATTTTGCCAGCATTTACTCAGTTGGTCTATCGAGTATTTTCCTTGACATTGTAAAAGTGACTGAATTATCCTACGACATTTTAAATTTGAGATATTTGCGATTCGCGATCAAAAGTCAAAAGGTTGCGACTCTTGTTTCGCTTTGGTTTTTTTGGTAATTTATTGTAATTACCGACTGAAATATGGTGTCTGACAATAAAATTCTAGCTCATTGCCTTAGAGGCACTGACAAATAAAATATCACTCTATGATAAGTGTTATTGTTCTATAAACAGTCAGCTTTCGAAAAGGCTCGTCTCATTTTAACGTTTAAAGTATAGTAATAAAAAGAAAAAGACCCTGTACAAGTGTCGCGTCGAAAAATGCACACATGTGTATGGAGTGAATTACATGTCCTGTTTAGCAATTTTTATAGGACACAAAAGGTTTTTTTAGGGCAGAGAATCAACATTAACAGTTAGAAAGATTTTGCACGACGATTTGATCATGAAAAAGTTTTGTGCGAAGATGGTTCCAAAAACCATGATATTTCAATGTGTTGGACAAATCGAAAATGAAGACGGTGCTCATCATTTTTTTCAACGTAAGGGGCATAATTCTCTTTGAATGGGGGCTGCAAAGCAGAAAATCCATCAGACGTACTACTTGAGAGTTTTGGGAAGAATGCGAGAACGTGTGAGGCGACCTTGACCTGATTTGTGCCAGGAGAAACTTGGATTCTTCATCGGGACAATGCTCCCGCCGATAAGGCTTCTCTGTGAAGCAGTTTTTGGTCGAAAGTAATCTTTGCAAAGGACCCATTTTCAGTCATTATAAAAACAAAACAAAAACGACGGGGTTACTAACAGCCTAACGTCTGTAAAATTTCTCCACCGGTATGAACAATGGGAAAACGCATGTAACGGTGTAGGTAGACAGGAGAGTACAATGAAGAGGAGCATAGTTAGATTGTACTATTTTAAAATGAATTCAATTTATCGTACCAGCCCTAGTACTTTATACTGTCAAACCTCGTAGCTATTGTTTATGATTTTAAAATTATTTTTTGAACTGTTTTATCGAAGAACTTACATCCATCCATCTCTAGCCGTATATTTTCTCCCTGTAAACAAGTGCCTGTGTATATACCGCAATTCTATTAATTTTTTCATGAAACATTGTCTTTCATCTTAAAAAAAAATATATTAAAACATTATTCATCCCGCTATTTAAATATTTTACCATTACTAATGGATTGATTTAAAGATGAATCTACAATTTTACCGTCGGAATCGGTTTCTATTTCTCTTCCAAAAGCCCTATCCATTTGTTCGTAGTAAGGCCAGGTTATTGTTTCTGGATTCAATGTAGTATTTTTTATTTGCTGAAATGCAACACGTTCGTAAAAATGTCTTATCGCGTAGAGAAGAAAGAAATATGTAATTAAAATACTATAAAATTTTTCTTAAGAAAAAAATAAGACAAAATCCGCATCTTTCTCAATAATAATATTACTTGGTGTCGGTATGTATAGCTTAAGTAAAATTAAGGTGTAGAGTCCAATAGAATTGTCTGTGCATAAATTTAGTAATACATACTCTATATCGCGTCATTAAATTCATCCACTTTTTTTTAATCTTCATTATGGTTATATACTCAGGAGCTCCAGATTCTTTAAGTTCTTCAAAAACCAGCCTAAAAAACACTTATTTATAAATTTGTCAACGCAATTTGTTTGGTATTTACTTCCAACCCTCCGATGCTGAATTCCTGCGTCTAGTAAACATTTTGGAATGTTTCATCCGCAAATTGATTAGTACCTGTACCCATAATGGATCGACTAGAATTAAAAAATTTATCGGTGATTCTGTGTTTAAAAATGTATAAATCTATTTTTTTTAAAAACCCGCTTTCGCCGCATGTTACCTATACTATAGGCATATGTGGGTCGATTATATATCAGAAAACAACTACTTTTCTGGCAAAAACATAGTATACATTCAGCAGTTTCGTCTTCCACGCATCAAAACCGACAGTCCGTTTGTTGATTCAGACCTATTCTTCCGAGGTGGTATCTTAGACGACAGTGTCCTGTAAGCAGTCCCGTTAGAATTCGCAGGTCATTCCTGCTCCATTCTAGAATCTGCTTAGTTGTATTTTCCTCTCCGCCCAGTCCGAAATAATTGTTTTGGCGGCACTTGTAGTGACTCCAGAGATGCTTGTTAAGTAAAAGAAAGAATTATTAAATTTATCCATTCGAAGTAACCATCTATAGACCGGTTTCGGGGGTGTTGCCCTCATCAGCATAGGATAGTTCTTGGCCAAACTCATGTTTGCCCTTTGAAGAGACAAATCAACAATCTTTACCCCTACCTGGTATATATGAAGGACCGAACGAAGAGCGCTAGTCATGACATCTATACCACATGCCTATAGTATAGGTAACATGCGAAAGCTGGTTTTTAAAAAATTAGATTTATACATTTTTAATCTTATTCTCTGACAAAAATATTATAGTTTTTTATAATATTAAAATTCTGTGTTTGAAATATAGTGTTGAAAAAGTCAGATTCACCACAATATCTAAAAATAAAATCCAAAACCATCCAAACAAGGCTCGACCCATGTATGTAATACTAATGTATTGCTATCTTATATCAGAGATAGGGCGAATTCACTACGTTGTTGACGATGTGACTGTTTTACTTTGATCTGTGGATCTGTTGCGCATGCGCGACTACTACTCTGTTGCACCTGCGTACAGCAGGCCAAGTTCCTGAAATATATCTCACTATAGCCCTTCCACTTACAGGTACTAGCAATAAAGTAGTATTACATTATATGTTTCGGCCATATATTGTTTTCTTTTATTAAGTATTTTCTCTTAAATGCGCATTACGAAGATGTAAATATATTAAAAAACAAAAAATATTCTGCGAATGTAAAGAAATTTTACTACATTCTTTAATAATTTTCTAATTGAAATTGTGTTTGTAGTTAATTATTGACTGTATCTGAGTGTTAATTTAATAGTACTAAAATGCTATTGGCTACTGTTATAATCAAAAACATACTAAAAAATGATAGTTTCCAGAACAAATTTTGCAAAATAAACTCTTAATCTGCTAAAAATGATACAATTGTATCTAATAAGCGGTTATAACTAAAACAGTTAACCTAACTATATCCGAAAAAGATGCAAAACTGTATTTTTTTATTATTTCCTTACAAAATTCTAGATATGTTCATTAGTAGTCGACACGTTTTGTTATTAATTTCAATAGAATAAACTGGGTACATTTAAATAATTATTTAATAGCGACAACGCTGTGTATTTTGTAAAAAATAGTAAATATATAAATCCGCTACATTTTTAGCATCAATCTAATACCTACATAGTTAAATTCAACACCCAGTTTGCTTACTCTTGTCTCCGGGCGTGTAATATAATTTTTGTACCCTAATGATTTTTCGTGCCTCAGTCATCTTTAAATGAATAAATGAAAAAAACTGGATAGTACAGCACACAAAATCTGACTTATTAGTTTTTTATTTTTTATTGTGACTGCATTGTAATTTAAAGCACTTAAGAAAATAAATAAAATACCACTCACACTTTGTGCATTTTGTAGCGTATATTTCTTGTACACTCGCAGGGACAGATATTTCATTTGCTTGACTTTCCATTTTAGTCTTAGGAAGAATGAACAAGTCAAGTAAATAAAGTTCAATTTTTTTGCGTAAGTGCTCTAACGATAACTGGATTGTCGTCAACGAAAACTTGTCAAACAGTTGTCAAAAAATAACAAAACGTAATTGTGATGGAAAAACTTTCAGAAATAAATTAGCATTGTAACACTGTCATTGCGAGTTTTAAAAGTGTTTTAGAACATCTTTCATCAGCATACTTCCCTGACAAATTTGAAATAGTATAAATTTAAAGGGTATCAAAATTAGGAACATTACGTTTTCTCACCTCTACAATTCTAATTCAGCAAGTAATGATTCCATTCATCAATAGCAAATTTTCTTTTTTTTTACGTTTAAGGTAGGTAGTTCTGTAGTTTATTCATTTTTAAATCTTAGGAATCGCCTGAAATTTTAATATAATGTAAACATAACCTAGCTCCTTGAATCGACTCATAAATTTTTAAATCGATCCATCGTTTCAGTGTCAGATATTTGCAATTAAAAATGCGTCTTTTTGTATGCCATTCTTATACATAACACCCGAACGAATAAAGATTTACATTTTTTATTATAAACGCTGAACGGATCTTAAGATTAAAAATAATCAATTGTGTATGCAGTACTACTGTGGGATTAACTAAAAAAAAGGTTATTTTGAACCGTTTAGTTTCGGAGATATCGACTGATGAAAAATATTAATTTTATTCGACACTAAAGAGAGACACGACCAACTGTGACGATATGGCAACAATGTACGCTGCGGCGAACTGATGTACGCGTGGTATAGTCCGGGACTGTGGAATGTTTTTTTTTGGTTTTAATATTAGAATTCGAAATAAATGTAGGTATTGTTTTAATAAATTTAATTGATTCATAACAAATAAAATAAAAATTGTCAATAAACCGAATATACATTTAACCCTCTACCACATACTGTTCCCGAATGGGTACACAAACTTTTCTACTTCAAATATCAGTGTTTTTATTTTTTATGAGCTGGTAAATATATAGGTAAGTTTTGGATACCAAAATTATAATTAGGTTCCGGCAACATAATATAAGATATCTATTCCCAAAAATCATTGTGAGAATATAGTTTTTGTCAAAAAACTCCCAAACGTGTATGTTCCGGTGTGGGAACATCATGCATAAAATTTATAAAACTTATTCGTATTGACATTTTAACCTTTATTTTTCCTCGCTGTCATTCTGTCGTTTTTGACGCCAAGTGTGATGTTTACTAAGGGAAGTGTACAATTTAGTGAAAATTTCGATATTTGAACGGATATGTTTCTACCATTGTCCATTGTCCATAGTCGCCATTCCGGATTCTCCAATATGCTCAACTCTGACCCTCATTTGGAAAATGTTGAAAAGGCAAGTTTTTTTATACACAGAGTTACATCCAGGTACACAAAAATTTGCTCTGCTGGTCATTTTCACTTTCAACAAATTGTTAATCACTATTAAACAACTATAATCTTTACAAAAATGCACGCTTCCAATTTGTCTCGTTTTGTACAAGTGATTTCATTCAAAGAATGAACAAGCCTAAAGACATGTAATCTAAAAAAATCACACAAACGGGGCTACAAGATGTGGGTTTTATCCAAAATATCTGGCTTGTCTTACAATTTTGCACTGTATGCTGGAAAAGGGGGTACACTGTTGTAGATAATGAACCAAATTTTATAGCTGCAAGCAATGTGATGATTGTTCGTCTAACCTACAGCATCTGACAAACATCACAGTTTTTTATGATAATTACTTTTCGAGTATACTGTCAAAGCTACTCTGTGATACTGTATCGTTGGTTGCTTATTTAGCAAAGATGGAAGGGGAAGCCATATAAAACATATTTCCAATGTTCGATTAGGTACTACTACTCTGCAGAAGGTGAAAAGGTTTTTTTATTCAACAAATGAACAGAAAAAAATTGATTGTCCAGACATAGTTCGAAAGTATAGTAGACATACAGGGTGGCCAACCGAAAACGAAACAGAGCCATTTGCATCTGTCCGTGTTTCATCTGTGGTTCATACATGGATATGTTCCCTACAAGTATAGACGCGCTGTAATCGTGGCAACACCGCTGTTCAAAAGTATTAGCACAGTATATTTTTAGAACAACGCTTAGACCCATCGATTTTTGATTATAGGGGGACACTCTTTTCCGGCATTTTTGACTCCCCTACTTTCAACACCTAACGAGGGTAAAAATTACCCCAAAATTTTTAAATGGCATTAGTGGTCGAATAACATGTCTTTTGAAAGCTCTGACAATTCTCTTTACAATAAACTTTAAATTTTACATTTCCTCCCAATACTTTGAAAAAACTACCTGTTAAAATTCCAATTATTTTAGTTGCTTATTTACTACTTAATTGATTAAATGTTCAAACTGATGACCGCCCGCTTCCATACAATAATAAAGATTTTGTTCAAAACGTTCACGCACATTCAAAAGAATTTCCGGAGTAATTCGACGGCACTCGTCACCGATTTTCTTCCAACGACGCTGATTGTGTTTTATAGATTTTACTTTTAAGATTTCCCCACCAAAAAGAAATCAAGGGGTGATAAAATCGTAGAGGCCATTCAATGCTGCCTCTTTGCCCAATTCAATGCTGTGGAAAACGTTGGTCTAAATACTGACGAACAATCGCCGAATAATGCGGAGGAACACCGTCCTGTTAAAAATAAAAATAATCTTCGTCATACTGTGGATTATTTACTCCGGAAATTCTTCGGTTTTAAACTAAATCTTTATTATTGTATGGAAGCAGGTGGTCATCATTTTAAACATTTAATTAATTAAGTAGTAAATAAGCAACTAAAACAATTGGAATTTTAATATGTAATTTTTTTCAAAGTATTGGGAGGAAATGTAAAATTTAAAGACTATTGTAAAGAGAATTGTCAGAGCTTTCAAAAGACATCTTATTCGACCCCTAAAGCCATTTAAAAATTTTGGGGTAATTTTTACCCTCGTTTGGTGTTAAAAATAGTGGAGTCAAAAATGCCGGAAAAGAGTGTCCCCCTATAATCAAAAATCGATGGGTCTGAGCGTTTTTCTAAAATGTTGACGAGGTTTCTGCAAATGGCTCTGTTTCATTCTCCACTCACCCTGTATAGGGTGTTTTTTATTACGAACTTTTTTTTCATAAACTGATCCTTAAATCTCACTTGAGTTGCCATTTTTAAGTTCTTTTATTAAAAAACCAATAAGATTTTATAAAACACCGACACTTTGACGTTCAACCCTAATACCACAGTATACATAGATATACTGTGCTAATACTTTTGAACAGCCGTGGTTCCACGATTACAGCGCGTCTATACGTGTAGGGAACATATCCATGTATGAACCACAGATGAAACACGGACAGATGCAAAAGTTAAGTGAGAAAGTCTTACGGCGAGAGAGATAAACATTCAAACATTCGGGATGTTCGGACGTAAGCCTCGATCACACAGAAACGTTATTAAATACAATTCTGAAGACACTGAAGATAGTGACAACAATGCAATCAAACCCATTTAAGTAAATGTCCATGCATAAATCAGAAAATCCTTTTATCTTTCACCGAATATTTATGTAGCAGAAAATGTATTAAAATTGAAAGTAAATAAAAAAATATATAAATTGATAGTTTCGATTTAATTAATGGCAGAAATACACAAAGTAGCTCAAATTTAGGCTTAAAAACAAGAAAAATCTTCACTTTGTCTTTGAAATTAAAAAATTTAATTTTGCTTTCTCAATACATAAAAAAATGATGTTGATGACCCCCATTATCATCACATACTTCCTAATCCCGAGACAAAAACATTTTTTAAAAAATTGTGTGGTTTCTTTTTGGAAACATGAATAAAACGGTAAAGTGAAATTTAATCATACCAATATTTAATCAAAAAAATCATATATAAATGTAAGTAAATATTAACTAAAAAACTATTGAATTACTCTATTTTTTTTGTTTCTCATCCGACTTATCTTCTTTCTTCTTGTCTTTAAGACTCCCTACAGCTTGACGGATCGCTTCTGATTGGGGATCAACACCAGGTAAGTTTTCCAGAACACTTTGTAAAAAGGCAGGATCGTTCATAACTTCTGAATAGTCTTCATCTCCTTCTACCTCCATCGGTTCCACCTAATAAGAATACCTTTATTATAGAGAAACCAAAACAGATTCTGATGCACGTCATTGATGACGTATTTAAATTTATTTGAAACACTTGTCACATCGTGAAAATAATAAGTGAATCTAAAAAATATATGTTTATGCAGATTTAAAAATATGATTCTAACAAACTAGATTATAATATCCACTGCCTTAAATATACTGTTTAACATAATTACAGGGTTATCTACTTATTAACCTTTACCATTAATTTTAATTTACATTAACAATAATTGGGGAAACTTATCTATCTACAACTTTTTTTTGAGGTCTTCTATGTGTGACTATGCTCCTTCCTGATGTTTTATATTCAAAGCTATTTAACCCCTTCAAATCAACTAAGACTTTTTTTTAGCCCCCCTGACAAATATTTACATTTTTATGAGTACATATTGCATTAAAATAATTAGTGTTTGAGTCTCACATTGAAATAGTCCTTTTTTCAGCTCTAACACTAACCTTACAAGTGTTTAACAAAATGCTTTTTAAAAATTTAAAAAATATAGTTTGGTGAATATTACCTTTGAGGCAGAACCTCCTGCCGAACTTTCTTGTGCATCCTGCATTGACATCTGCATAGCAAATGCAATCTGTTCCTCCTCAGTCATATTGGCAAAATCAACTGGAGCTCTAGTGGCAGTAACATTTTGTTCATCACCTTGTTCCATAGACATTGCTAAAGCTCTTTCTAATAATGCTTCCTCACTTGGTTCATTCTTTAGAGTGGGGTTACCCTTTAAAAATATGTGACAAATATTAATTAATAATTCTAAATATATACACTGGACAAAAAGGAATGAGACTCATTAAATAAAACGCACAGAAAATATTTTATCTATCCAAATTTATTGTGTCACCTTCAAAGTATATTCTCCCCCTAGAATTCATTTATTCCAACGATTTTTTCAAGTTTCAAAACAGTTATTATACTCAGTTTTTAGTTTAGCATTCAAAGCTGCCAGCGTATTCTCTTGTGTGGCTTCTATCGACTTAAAATGATGTCCACGAAGTGGTAATTTCGATTAAGACAATAGGAACAAGTCACGAAGCCATATCTGCCAAATATGGTGTTTGCGGAATGACATTCACTTGATTTTGATAAAATACTGAAGAATAATACAGATTATACAGATTGTATTGAAAATTACAGACCCATAAGCTTACTCCCAAGTTTCTCCAAATTATTTGAAACCACAATGTGTAATAACGTTATACAGTTTTTGCATGAGTGTAATATCTTCAGTGATAATCAACATGGCTACTTACAAAAAAAATCAACACAAACGGCAATCTTCCAATATACACAGAACATCATTAATCTAATGGAAAAACGGTATCTAGATCTAGGTATGTTTCTTGACCTGTCAAAAGCATATGAATGTCTGGATCATAATATCTAGTTAATTAAATTAGAGAAATATGGAATAAGAGGAAATGCTCTGAGATGGTTTCATTCATATTTAGCAAACAGACAACAGAGTCAGTATTACTAAAAACTCGAAAAACTTCAAATCTGATATTATAACATCTATAGGTATGCCGCAAGGAAGTATAACGGGCCCACTGTTGTTCGTTATATTTATAAATGATTTATGCAAATCTAAATTAGCAGAGAATCAATTTATAACTATATATGCTGATGATACAAGCCTTCTAGCAGGGGGTGACACATATCCGGAGATGATAGCAAATAGTTATAACATTTTTCAGAAAACTAAAAATTGGTTAAAAACAAATAAGTTAGTATTAGTTCAGGCAACGAAGTAAAAATAAAAATAATAAATATGTAAGTTTTGAAATTTAGTGATAATGTTTATTATGGCTTACTATTAAACGTGTTAAAAGTCCTGAACAATTGAAGAAGCGAAATCGCCGCCATCTTGGAAGAAAGGTGCATTTTATGGTTTTTATTGTATAACTCCTTAATTATCGTGTTTATTGGAAAAATTATTTTTACAAAAGTTGGAGAGCATTAAATTGCCTTTAAAAAAGTTCTTATTTATTTTTTCATACAAATGGACGATGAACGTAAATGTAGAAACTCTGCAAATATAGAAATTCATATTTATTACTATTAATTTTATTACGACAAAGTTTTGTTCATTTTTCAAAATTAAATTCAATAAAGTCTAGGGTGCAATGGAGTCCAGCGTTCGAATTGGACTTTATTTTTCATTTTTTGAAAATTGACGTGGTGTCACAGCCACTAAACGCATGCAAGAAGAGAATGCTCTACACAAAGATGTGAGTATAAAAATGTTGTGTAAAATGAAAAAAACTTTGTCTTACTAAAATTAATAGTAATAAATATGAATTTCTATGTTCGCAGAGTTTCTACGTTCACATTCATCGTCCATTTGTACGAAAAAATATTATTTTTACGAAAAAATGAATAAGAACTTTTTTGAAGGCAATTTAATGCTCTCCAACTTTTGCAAAAATAATTTTTTCAATAAAAACGATAATTAAGGAGTTATACAACAAAACCCATAAAAATGCACCTTTTGCACCTTCAATTGTTCAGGACTTTTAACACGTTTAATAGTAAGCCATAATAAACATCACCAAATTTCAAAACTTTCGTATTTATTATTTTTATTTCATGAAATTTTCCCTTCGTTGCCTGGGCTATACTAAACGAGTCTAAAACTAAAGTGATAATGTTTGCAAACTATCTAACAGCAGATGAAATACCAAATGATATATCATTTACCAATATTACTTTTCAGTTATCGCATGACACCAAGTTTTTGGGTGGTTACATTGATGAATGGAATGGCCGATTTGGTCACAACATTAGAGAAAATCTCTTCGAAGCTTAAAAAAGTGTCCTATGGACTAAGAATAATCAACATCTAGAAAAGCAAGCAATTTTGTCTCTTTATTTTGCAAATTTTGAATCTGTTATAACATACGGAATAATTTTTGGGGCTCTTATAATAATACAGATATATTTGTTATTCAAAAAAGAGTAATGAGAATAATCAATTGCAAAAAGTATAAGGACTCTTGTCGAAAAGTTTTTAAGAATAATAACATCATTAAAGTCATGATGCTCTGTACATTTTTGAATGTTTGATGTATTTGTTTAAAAATCGTGATCTTTTTAATTTAAATACCACAGAACACGAATATAACACTAGGAGGCACGACTCATTTATCCATATCATACATTAAAACTTATTGAAAAATCTCCATATTTTATGGCAATGAAATTTTACAACAAATTACCAGTACTTGTAAGACGTTCTGCTAGTAACAATCATTTAAATCAATTTAAAAAAAACATTAAAAAGATACTTGTAGATCTAGAACCCTATTGTATTGAGGATTTTTTAAAATATCAGTTCTGAAATATTGTGTGTGACGTCATTTTATTACATGTAATTATTTTTATACAAATAATTGTAGCATTTTTTAAAATAAACATTATTATTATTATTAATAAGGAACTTTATTGAACTGAAATAAATTCAATCCAACAGGCTATTGACAGCAGTCCTTCTGCCTTTAGAAATCATTCATATATATGACATTATAGACAGTTATACAGATATACTTTGATAGAAGTAAAAAAAAAATTAATGTTCTTGTTGTATTTTCTCAAGGGTGGTAGTGCGAGGGTATTGATGTAAGGGTTGTGCTTCAGGGTCTCTTCGTATTGCAAATTTCTCCACAAGTTCAACATTTTTGGCCTTCGAACAGAATCTATGGAAGAAATAATCCAGGCGATCTACAATAGGCATTACATCTGTTAGCTTATATAGGAGGTTATTTGGATGATTTTGTAGGGGATTATTAGTGTGATCATCCTAAGTGCTGATGTTTCAGCAACATGCATCTTCTTTTTGGCTGTTGCTTTACAGTTGACGAAGATGATGCTATATCATCGGTCTACAAATTAGTTTGTAAATGCTACTGGCTGTTTTCAGATTGATACCCTTATTTTGTTATGTAAGTCCTCTAAAGTGCTTAGCTCTGGATATCATGCTCTTCTTTTTTTCTTGTAGATGTGTGTTGAAATTGAGTGTGATATCCATCGTGATTCCCAAGTATTTGGTTGTTCTCGTTGGGCTGAGTAGTTGTTGCTGCATGATAATCGTAGATGTTTGAGCGAGATGATGATTGAATATCATCAAGTGAGATTTGGTAGTGTTTGGCTTCAATCTACATTTATTGAACCAATGGCATGTAGAGTCGATGAGTCTGTAGGTTGTCCATAGCTCCTTCAATAGATTTATCATGGGAAACCAACACTGTCGTACGCAAACTGGAGCATATAACCCAGGTGGGAGAAATGATCTGGGTCAGGAAACTGATGATTATAAATGTCTGCACAGTAAAGATTATAAAGGAGGAGGGAAAGAGGCGATCCTTGGGGTGAGCCCTGCTGTGGGGAGAATACGAACGAACAGGCATTTAACACTTTCACTTTCAGCCTTCTTAAGGAATTGACAAGAGAAAGTAGCTACCTTAGACATCCAATCGAATGGAGTTTGTAAATAAATCCTAATTAATATTCTTTGTTGATTTTTTGGCCAGTAAGAAGCAACTCTTTATACCTCCTTTACACAATCGGTCATGATGGACAATTACATAGTGGGCCAAGTTAGGCACTAAAATTGCTCATACAAATTTTACATAGGTTGGTATTTCAATGTATAAATGGTATACAACAAATAGCACACATCCTCACTGTGTCATGAACAGATATGAACTGAGTGATCGGCGATAGTATGGGCACAGGCACAGGCACAGGCACAATCATGGCTGAATTTCCTTGATTTTTGACTTGCTTTGACATGGTTTTTTGGTTTTTGTGATTTTGATAAACATTTATCCCGTAACACTTTAGTAGCATTTTCAATGTACCAGAACAAGAAATTTTCTTTTGTGACAAAATTTGATGCAAATTCTTCCACATTTTTTTTCTTTTTAAAAATCTCCTACAAAATTTTTCTTTAATCACAAAAAATGCTGAAATTTGTAACCCAACAAGGCAAATGTCATGAAATATATGTTAGATTTTTGCAACACTCATACAAACCTTACAAATAAATATACACATTTATATTCATTGATATTCTCATTACTTTTTGTCGAGAGTACTTAAATTTTATCTGGCAAACAAATATAACAATTATCTAAAATAAACGTTTTAGGTAATCTTCTGGGTTAAATCACTGTTTTAGCTGCCATTTTAAAGTTTTATACAAAATTATTTTTTTAAATTTTATTGCCAATACCTCAACTTTTACACCAGCCTCAGTGCTAGATGCATCTTTAGCTCTACGAGCTTCATCTTCTTGTCTTTGACGTTGCTCCTCCATAGATACACGAAGAGCCAAAGCTAATTCTGGGTCTTCATTAGGATCAACTCCAAATTCAAATCCAGATCCTCCTAAACCAGTGCCTCCTGTACCATCTTCTCCTTGAATAATTGGTGATGAAATTAATGCATCTGACAGATGAGGCCCTGGTGGTACTGTTACCAAGTGACTACTAGTTCCATCTTTACCATTTAGAGTATTTATAAATGTAGTAAGAACCTAAATAATTAATATAAACTAAAATTATTTAAAAATAATATACAAAATTGGTACAACTTTCAATTTTCTTATCCAATGGTGGCTGTTAACTGGTAATACCAATGCATATTTTTATTGAAATTGTAATATTTTTAATTGTTTTTACAAATTTAAATTTGCTATTAATAAAAAAATAAAAAAACTTACAGTTACCTCTGAATTGGAAGAGTCTTCTCCAAAACTGATCACATCAACATTTACTTTTTCTTTCTTTAGCTTTTTAGCAAGTTTTACTAATTCTTTTTCTTCGCTGGCGACTGGACTACCAACAAAAGCTACAATGCGCATTTTATGATTTTTCCCTTGACGATGTTTGAGAGCTAAATGAGCAATTCGGATCCCAGTGTGAAGATTAATTTCTCCATTTGGTTGAACTTGATGAAGTTTGGATAAAATACGTCCCACATCACTCGTTAAAGTAGCTAATACTTCTACCTTCGCCAACGTCAAAAGACCAACATTGTTTTCCGGGTTAGATCTAGTTTTAGAATGGCATACTAAATTTACAGCATCTTGCTGAGCCTGTAGTCTACTAGGTAAGAAATCTCCATTCCTCATATAGTCGCTATTATCGACACAAATCATTGTACTTTCCAACACCATTTTTAAAGTTTACTTGATTTGCTGCATACAAAAATTCTATATATTAATTGTCTAATACGAAATGACTAGCACTTTCAACTAAATGTCAAAATGACAGTGACGTCAATGACACTTTCATTCATCTTTTGGCTTGTTACTTTGAAAAGTTGGATCACCTGCACATTTTTTAAAATTTACTTTAGTAAAAATAATTATTTTTCGATTGCGTTGTTTTCAATAAATAAATGTTAAGATGTTAAGAAGGTTTTTCATGACCTAATTATTTTAGTTTTGTTCTGCTTTAAAAAATTTGGTCATGTTGTTAGCTGTTGTTAGCTGTCACAAAGTGTAAGGCCAGTAGAAGCAAAATTTATATAAAAACTGAATAATAAATGAACCTAACTTTTGCTCTGATATTTACGTAGATCCACACGTTTTAATAATATCCACAAATAATTTCAATTAATTGGCTTAAAATCTTTTCAACACCATGGGTAAACGAAAGAGAGGTCGTTCAGTAAAGAAAAACTTAAACAATAATATCGAATCTAATGAAATTATTCAAGCACCACACTCATTTGTAATTCATAGAGGAATTTCAGGAGGTCACACATTGGAACTAACTAAAGATTTTAGAAAAGTTATGGAACCATTTACTGCGTCTTCACTTAAGGTAAGTAACAACATTTTCATAGTTTTAGATTATGATACTTGTACAGGGTTACTTTACAAAAAATTTTAGTGTTTGCTTACTATTTTTTGATTACTCGGTATTATAATTAATTCTTAAAAATAGATATGTTGTATTAATATTTTATTTTTTTAGGAAAGAAAAAAAAATACCATCAAAGATTTTGTTTCAATTGCTGGTCCATTACATGTATCACATTTATCAATTTTCTCTCAAACAGAACTAGGAATGTACTTAAAAATTATGAGGCTTCCTAGAGGTCCTACTTTAACTTTTAAAATACATAATTATTCCCTTGCAAGAGATGTTGTGTCTTCATTAAAAAAGCAAAGAGTAGTAGAAGCAGGTTTTAAACATTCCCCATTAATTGTTTTAAATAGTTTTAGTGGTGAAGGTTTACAATTAAAACTGATGGCATCCATGTTTCAAAATATGTTTCCAACTTTAAATTTAACAAATGTTGATTTAGACAAAGTGAAAAGATGTGTTTTGATGAACTATAATCCTACAACAAAATTAATAGATTTTAGACATTACGGCATTAAAATTGCTCCAGTAGGTATATCCAGAGGAGTGAAAAAAGTTATACAGGGTAAAATACCAAATTTGTCAAAATGCAATGATATTACAGAATTTTTTACCAAGTAAGTACACAAATGTTTCATTTTTCAGTAGGCTATTTACCTATCATGGTTTCTTTTATTCACATTTAAAATTATTGTAGTATTTTGTGGAATATTTAATTTTTTATTTTAGGGCAGGGATGATGTCAGAAAGTGAAGCAGAAGAGGACCCACAAAATCATGTTGTATTACCACAAAAAATAGCTTCTAGAGGAAATATGGAGGCAGGAAAGTCTGCTATAAGATTAAGTGAATTAGGTCCCAGGTTATCTCTACAACTTATTAAAATAGAAGATGGTCTTCTAGATGGAGAAGTTTTATATCATGATTTAATTGAAAAGACTGATGAAGAGAAGGAAGAAATACATCAGAAACGAGAACAGAAAAGGTAAAATACATCCATTGTTATAAGTTCCTTCCTATTTAAAATAAACAGTATTGTCGTATCAAAACTAACTTTTTCAAATGAAGGGCTCTTTTCTATTTAATATAGTTACCCTTCGATCACACACACACAAAATTTGAAACAAACGTCACGCTGAAAATGGTGCCATTCGACGCGTGGGGCCATGAATTGTGCAGCGCACGGCGATTTTGATTTTTGAGGGTATACCAATACTTTTTCTTTTTTACCCTTCGGTTTGGAAAAGTAAAAATCAACAGAAAATTGAATATAATAGACAAGATCACAAATTAGTAAATCCAGTTTAAATGTGCAAATAATTAAAATATGACCACTAAATGACATGTTTGCATAATTTTTATTATAAATTATTCTGTAATATCTCGACAAACACCATTTGAAAATAATAAAATTTCAGGGATATGATGCTTGAAGGCTTGATGCTGAAGTCACAAGTGCTATTAATTGTTTAGTTCATTGTTGCCATTCTTAGTATTTCACAGGAACACCAAATAAATATCACTTGTTAGAATTAAGGCTTCCAACAAGCTCTATTAATTTTTGTTTGTTCAATTTTAAATCATTCATTTTTTATGTGGCAATCCCCATACAGCGACAGTATGTTCCAAAACGTCGTTAGAGACGCTTGATAAATTCTTTTCTGTTCACCGAACGAACGATCGGTTTTCCTATTATTTATTTATTTATTTACACTGTTCTACAGAAAAAAAGATTTCCAATTACAGAACAGGAACAAAGTAAACATTTGCACAATAGTACTAACAATAAAAAAGCTTAAGACTAACACATCAATATTACTGCTGATAATAATAGCTCTTAATTTGCCTCACATTACAATAGAATATATCAAGCTGGTCACTTATTAGGTTATAGTTGCTACACATAGTATGAACAGGAGAGTTTTTAAGTATATTTGTTCGTGGTGTGGTAGTGTAGAATGAGTTGGTGTATCGAGATGCCTGACGGGGAATTTTAAAGTTTATCTGATGTAGTAAGCATTGACATTTAATTTCATTGTTAATTATTTTGTGTAGCATAATGACACTAGAACATTCTCGTCTTCTATCCAGAGTGAAAAAGCTATGTCTTGACAGTAAACTCTCGTGTGCCGTGCCAATTAGTGGATAAGTCTGATCTACTTTAAAACTTAGTTATTTGAGAAAGCGTCTTTGGATTGCCTCCAGTTTATAAATATGCACTTGATAATGTGGGTTCCAGATAACCGATGCATATTCTATCTTTGATCTCACAAAAGAATAGTAAAGAGTTTTAAGTGTTAAATGGTTAAAGTCGCGACCTACTCTAATTATAAATCCATACATACGGTTTGCTGACGTAGTTATATCGTCTATGTGGTTTTGGAAAGATAGCTCTCGGTCGAAAGTAACTCCAAGATCCTTAAAATTACATGGTCTGTCTAGAGAATAATTGTCTATCTTATAGTCAAATATAATTGGATCAGATCTCAATGTATATGACATTACGCAACATTTGGTAGGATTTAACGCTAAATTATTACGACTGCACCATTGGCTTATTTGATTAAGATTTTTCGATAGTTTCTCACATTCAGTCATATTAATTATAGGAGAGAAAATTTTTAGATCATCAGCATACAGTAAAAAATTAAGCTTAATTATGTCACCAATGTCATTGATAAAGATATTAAACAGTAGTGGACCGAGGTTAGATCCTTGCGGTACACCTGATTTGGCGAGGTATTTGTTAGACCTAAATCCATTTAACTGCACATACTGTGTGCGGTCGGACAGATATGATTTGAATAACGCAAGTAGGTTACTCGATAAGCCGAACTTCGAGAGTTTTTGCAGCATTAGATTATGGTTAAGTCTGTCAAATGCTTTGGTCATATCCATGTAAATAAATAAAATTATTCATTAAGAAGGGTGAATTTAAGTAAAAAAGGCAAATCATTAGTGGTAAAAGTGCATAGTGTATTTTGAAGGAAGAAATATTCAGTGTCAAATAAAACTTTAAAAACCAGCGACCTATGATTTAAACCATTTAAACTGTTATTGAAGTAGAGTATAATTTCCCCGTGTTCAGAAAAAGGAATTAAAACCCTTCCCTGTACACTTGTAAAACAAAACTTGAAATCGACTTATAAAATTTTTAAAGAAAGCCAATTTTAAACAACTATTAAATAACAATGGAAGGCTGGTATCCAAGGCAAAACAATATGATTGAATAGAGATTTACCAGATCTTTTAAATGAGGTATGACTTGATACCTAATGCCATTTAAAAAAAAACTTAAGGGGTATCTCCAGTAGGGAGGGGGTTAATCTGACATTTATGACATTAGCGCTAAAAAGTTTCCTCCTTAAGTTAAAAGTTGAAGTGTTTTGGCATTTCATTCAATTTGTCGCATTTCCATATTAAGGTTCTGTCATTTTCAAATGAACACAGTGTACAGATAAGAGTTTTAAGTGTCCTCTGGTGGACCAAAATATTTAATAGTTTAAGATCCACTGAACTCTGTTAAAATATGGAAATGATTATATAATTTATTTGACTATATTTATTGAAATATTTTTTAAGATTTAGTATTTAGCATAATGGATAATTTTCCTTTCATGGTATTATCTATTTTTAGGAAATTAAAAGAAAAAAGGAAAAAGATACAAGATGCCAATAGAAAAGCTAAAGATGAAATTAAACAAAAATTGAAAGACCAGTCATTAAAAGGAATACTTAAAAACAAAGAAAATCCACAGGAAGTAAATTCTAATGATATTGAAGATAATACAGAAAAAGATGATGATGTCCAGTACTATAAAGAAGATGTTGGTGAGGAGCCAGATAAAGGTAATTTATGGATGTTTATTAGTGGGAAAAAAATCGAAGTAATAAGTTAGAAAATAAAAAAAAAGTTACTTATATAAAAAAATTCCATTACCATATTGGCAAATATATAGCATTTCCAATCTCAGTTTAAAAATATATAAAAAACATCTCATTAAAAGCTATAAAATCTTCACTAGAAACCGACCAGTGGCGTATCAATTTTATTTTTAAATCTATTAAAATTTGTCAGTGTTTCTAATGATTTATATTAAAAATCATTAAAATCTGGTAATTTGTTAAATATAATTTCTAATGTTGGGACTTGATTTTCTATGTACATATTGTAAACTGTTTGTCGAATCACATCTTTAGATGCATCATCTATCCAATGGCTGACGATACATTTTTGTTTTTTATCATGTTCAATCACAACGCCTCGTTTAATTACTAAATAAATTGTGGAAGCAATTTTCGTAAAGTTGCATATTCTTTTAATTATTTCATTTTTAGTTGAATCGACATTTTCAGCTTTAAGCATGAATATATATTTAAAATTACTTGTTGAACTTGAATATGCTAATCTCGATTTATAAATTCCCAAAATTGTGTCTCATTTTCATTATTATTAATTAGAATTGCATTATTAAGATGTTGCCCTTTTAAATAAAAAAAAAGCATATAAAAACAATAAAAAGTGGGTTAGCAATGAATTAAAAAAATCATCTAGTAACCTAAAGGATTTGTTTAATTTAAAATGTAAATATCCTCAACTCGAAGCAATGTATCTGAAAGTAAAGTCTTGTTGAAAATACAAAAAGGAATTATTATCTCTGTAAAATAAATGAGAATTTGCAAGAAGGTATAAAAGAGGAGTTCTTTAGTAAATTGACCGAGAAATTTGACAGTTTAGATAAAGCATATGAGGTTGAAAAATTGTGGAAGCCATTCAAGGAAGGAATCGTGGATATTGCTATTGAAGTATGCTGTAAGTAAAAGAAGGAAAGGATGCAAATTACAGAAAATGTGCGTAGAGGTTCAAAAAGCAGTGTTAGGGAGAAAGAAGAAGGCTGGATTGGTTAGCTACAAAAGCCAATCAAAGAACGCAAAAGGCAACAATTAAGGATGTAAATAGGGCAAAGAATAAGTATAAAAGGTTAAAAGGTGTGGCAAAAAAGAAGAAGAGTGATAAAGATGAATTTGATAGGTTATCTGACGATTTCCAGTACAATATTAAACTCTTCTGGAAGTCCATAAGAACAGCCAGAAGTAAAAATACTACCTCGCAACTGGAAATAATCAAAAACCAAGATGGTAGTATGGTAAAAGGAGAGGAATGCGTATTAAAGAGATGGAAGTAATACTTCAAAAGTTTATTTGTGAAGTAGGATACACAAGTACAGGCCCCATTCGGAGACATAAGTGAAAGTTGCAATGAAAGTGAAATTAGTACGACAGAAATTGTGGAAGTGTTAAAAAGTATGAAATTGGGTAAAGCTGCTGGGTATGACAGGGTAACAGTCGAAATGCTGAAGGCTGGATAAAACGTGGTAGCTAGTCTGCTGTACCGCCTTTTTAACCATTGTTGGAGGAGTGGTAGCGTACCAGACGACTGGTGCAAGGCCGTTATTGTGTCGCTTTACAAGAGAAAAGGTTCGCAGCAGGACTGTAAAACTACCGAGGTATTAGTTTACTCAGCATACACGAGGTATAGTCGAAAAATTCTTGGCTAGAAGTCAGAAGTTCCATTGCGCTTTTATAGTCTTGGAAAAGGCCTATGAGGAGTGAATTATGGTCGACATTGTCTATGTATGGGGTGAGCGGTAGTTTAATACGAGCACTGAAATCACTTTAAGAGGATTCCACTGTTTGTGTCAGGATAAATGGATCTTGCACGAAGTTGTTTTACATCGAAAAAGGTGTGAGACAGGGATGTATGGCTTCGCCATGGCTGTTTAAATTATACATAGACGATTGTTTAAAAGATTTGAAAGAGAGTGCGTATGGATTGAAAATGAATGATTTGATCATCAAATGCCTTCTTTACGCCGATGATCAAATCATTTTCGCGTCATCTGAAGAGGAGTTGCAGACGATGGTTAATGATGCCCTGAAAATCAAAGGGATGAAAATAAATGTAAGCAAAACGAAAGTAATGGTTTTTGAAAGAGAAGAAAGTTTGACAAACTGTGAAGTTTCGATTGAGGGAGAAAAAGTGGAACAAATAAATGAATTTGTGTGAATGGACAAGTCAATACAGGTCGACCTCGACAAACGTATCTGTATTTAGTATTGTTCAATTCTAATATTTTACAGTTAGTCTAGTTTTAGCCAGAATTTTGAATCGTAATTTTAATTTGTTCATATTTGACCTGTCATGTCATTATTTGATATTGTGAGATCAATACAATTCTATTTTATTCTATTGTTTATGGTAGGTAGGTTAGGTTGTTTTTTGCAGGAAAAACGCAAAAATTGTACTATGCTCCTCCTAAAAAAGAATCCTGTATATATTGGATTACTGATTATAATAAAATCTTTTATTTGTAGGATTATTTTCTGAAAAAACTGGAGTTAAGCGAAAATATGAACCCATGCATTATAAAAGTAAAAAAGCTAAAGTAGATGATAATGATTCATACAATAAAAGTGACCGAAATAATTTTAAAACATCTAAGAAAGGTCCAAAATCAACTTTCAATAAGAAAAATAATTCCAAGGCATTTAAAGGCAAGCGGAAAGACGAGAAGGAACCATTTAGAAAAAAGAATAAATTTAAGAATCAAGATAAAACAAATTCCAAAAATAGGGATCACAGAACCATAGGAGGCAATTTTGTAAATAAGAATAAAAAGTTTAAATCAAAAAAATAAATATGTATAAAATTTATTAATAAAAAAACGTAAAGCTTATACATTAACTTTTTGTCTTAGATTCTTCATACATTTTTTTATTTTCTTGTCGAATTTTAGCTTCCCTCATTCTCCTTTCCTTCCTGGATTCCTCCCTAGCAATGTAATATTTTTCCCTAAAATCAGTAATTTTATGGTCGTATAGATCCAATTCCTCTAAACTTGGATCTCGAATTTTTTCAAATGTTAATAATCTCCTGGAAGTCGCTTTCGTCAAACCCTGTTCACAATTTGCACTTAAATTGAAACACGGATGCGACGGAAGACATTTTTGATCATAATCCTCTCTAAAAGTAACAACAAACATACATTTTTAAAAATACACACGTGGAAACATCTAGGAATTTTTTATTCTGAACAGGAAATTTATAACTACTGAGTTGAAGTTTTGCAGTTGATAAATTAAAACAAATGCTAATTTTGACAAATTTATTTGTAACGAAGTTACTATTTTTTTGTAATTATATGAGACATACGGTTTAGTATTGATTCGAACTATGATAATAATTCGGGTTTTGAAGCTCGTACATTCTTCTTATGAAAGAATCGTATGTCTGTGTTTATTTCGATAAATAGAAATTATACGAAAAGTATTGTTTGTGAGAAACGGGTCTTTGTTACGATATACAAAACGTGTCCGCGCACACGGTTTTGTGTCGAAAAGAGTGGTGGAACTGGGAGTCTAGTCATTGAAGAGAGTCACTTGAAAATTCAGTAGCAGTTCAGCGAAGGACCAGCCAGCCACAGAAGGCCAAGCAGCCGACTGACCAGCAGAAAAGAGAACCGCCATGAGGAAACCGTACATCGAGGAACTGGAGAAGCTGTCCAGCCAACGAACAGAAAACCACGCGACAACGGACCGGCCAAACAAGACGACCGACCGAAGATGAACAGACGAGAGTGTAGACGAGTGTAAGGGTATTCGCTAATATAATTTTCAGGAAGTTTGCGTTGGAACTTGTGCGATATAAACCCGGTTTTGCAGCGCAACATATATAATATTTTTAAAGTTTTGACAGGGAAACCCAACCAGTCTTTTCAACATGGCCTCAGACACTTGTGCGATATAAACCCTATGTTTGAGGAAGTCGTTGACGAGATGCGGGTGGAGTTTTATTTATCAGTTTGAAACTTGCTTTTGCGTAGCTTAGTTCAGCCGGAGATAACCGTTCCGCTTCATAACCGTATGTCTCAGAGTGGGTAAATTGATCGTAGCACCTATAATGTAAATAGTGTGTTCTAGATGGAGTAGTGCTAATAAAATATTTTATTGTATATATTGTTTTATTTCTAAGTAAGAAATCCTTTTCTCAGAAACTGAATACGTAATGTACACAGATGGCTCAAAAACGGCAGATAGAATTGGAGCCGGTGTTTTCAGCAGGATACCAAGATTTAAATATATACCAGTCTTGGCAGGCATGCTTCAATCTTTCAGGCTGAAGTCTTCGCTATTGAATTGAGTGCAAGACTAACATATTTCTAGCAAACAAAAAAAGTAGAACAGCTATTAATACTTAAAACATTTTGATTATTTATCTTGTTCTACAATCTCGGATTCATCCACGTCCACCTCTGGCGAGTTCTCACATGACAATCATTTACTACATTTACCACACATTGCTGAACACAGCAGGCCTGCTCGTTTGCACTCACAGTAGTCAGAACACTTCTTACAGTTGCTAGAAATAACATGCATGATTCTCTATGCTGGTGGAAGAGTGGTTGGTAAAGGTTGCAGTGAATTGTCAGCCAAACTCCATCCCCAATGACACGGATCTAAATCATTTCCAAGCCATTTTTGAACTTGGGATATACACGGAAGCTGTGTTAGGAAGCAGCAGCTGATGTTGGTGGTAGCGTATCCAAATCGAAATTTGCTTGCAGCCCTTTCTAAGCAGTATATTGGTGGTACATGTAAAATCTGTGCTCATCCAATGTTTTATTCTTTGATTTACCATAAAAAGCAATGATAAAAGTCTCTCCTGCTGCTGCAATTTGTTGTTTGGTTGCATTTCTGTCATTGAAAACGCCCAATGTATATCTAAGCCGTTCTTCTTTTTACAATAAACTTAGACCCTATACTTTCCCTTTTCTGAAAATACTGGATGTGTTACATCCTGACACTGCATGACAGAATAGGACATCTTTGTATTCTTGATGGATCTCCCATTGTTTGGATAGGTTGAACATACTCGCCCTTTTAGAACCAGATTAAGACCTAAATAACCAAATGTTTTTAGTAGTGGATCTACATGTTAGTAAGTCTATAATGTCTTCGGTCTACTGGAGATTTGCTGGCTTATATCACTCAGCTCTGGACAAACACTATTAAGAAGTTTGGTGAATCTCGTACAATAGCCTTGAATAAATCTAAAGCCTTTGACCGCGTTTGGCACCAGGCATTGTTAAGCAAATATCTGCCTACAGTCTCCCAACCAAACTGAGCCGATGGCTCATGAGCTTCATGCAAGATCCCTCCTTACATGTGGCAGTTGACGGTATTTCTTCTGATGCGTTAAAAACCAATGCCGGGGTCCCCCAGGGTTCCATCCTGTCCCCCACCCTATTTCTTTACACATCAACGATCTCTTGAAAACCACCACGACCCCATTTACAGTTTCGCAGACGACAGCACACTTGTCTCAACTTTCACATCCTATTGATCACTTTCGGTGAATAATACTAATAAACTCAGACAGGAACAGGTTGACTTCATCAATAGAGATCTTGGAGCAATCTTTGAGTGGGGAACCAACAATCTTGTTCAGTTCAATGCCCAGAAAACAAAAAGCGCCACGTTTTCCAAGAAAGTGAATTCCTCAAATCATTCCATCACAATGTCCGGAAATACCCTTTAATCAAGTCCCTCCATCTCGATTTTGGGAATCATGGTGCCTAAAAATATGTCTTGGCATGACCATGTTGTTTAGTCAGCAAGCCCGAGGCTAGATTTTCTGTGGAAAGCTAGAAAGTTTTTTACTCCTGATCAACTATTGACGACGTACAAGGCTCAAATCCGACCTCTACTGGAGTATTGTTCGCACATTTGGGGTTCAGCACCAAGGCATTCTCTTCGTCTTCTAGATTCCACTCAGAAAAGGTCCATTCGATTGATAAACAGCTCAACTCTCACAGATACCCTTCACCCTCTAGAACATAGAAGAAGAGTTGCAGACCAGTCATTGCTCTACAGATATTTCCATGGCAGATGCTCCAGAGAAATAAAAACTCTTGTACCACCATTGGCCACATTCGGCCAAAGAACTCGGCACGCTGATCAGTCTCACCCATTTACTCTCAAGATTGACACTACAAGGACCAATCTCCATCAAGAATCCTTCTTCTACAGGGCTGCTATGGAATGGAACAAGCTTCCAAAATCAGTTTTTTCAGAGAACTATGACCTGCAACTTTTCAAAAAGCGGGTCCATAATTATCTTCTTTCTATAATCCCTTCCTCTTCTAATAGTCGCAGTGCGGGCCGTCCGCGGCCTACACGATAGGTCTACCCTTTTTGCGACTATTTTCAGTAAAAAAAATTTTTTCCAAATCTTGACTTGTCTGAAAAACAAATACGACTCGATCTTAAGTGAGCTTAAGATTTATGATTTCTTGTAGCTAATTGCAAAAAACGATCTTCATTATAGGTTGTAGATATCGTGCGGCCGGTATGTTTTTTAGATATATCTTCAGTTTCTACAAAACCGGCATTCAAGTGGGAAATTACGCTTTTGGATGTACCAAATGATCGAGCTTTATCTGTTTGTCGAGCGTCATTTCTAGCATGTTAATGACTCTCACCATTTGTTCTTAGTTTAAATGGTGTGTTGATGCGGAGTAGACTGTATAGTTAAAAACTTGAGTTGATTTTTTTTAATTTGATAATAATAAGAGACGCAAAAAGCAGAAGAGAAAATGAGTCTGTAAATCTTACCGATCTCTGATGGTTAATTTGAACGAATGTCGCAACTGACGGCCATCTCTGCTGGAGTTGCTCCTAGAGATGAGTTTCTGATGGTGTAACATATAATAGGAATAGCACACTTAAAGTACATTGTTCTTTCTACCGCTTCAAATACTCTCTTATTATTTTTAAACCTATTGGTTCCAAAGGTTCTTACCAAGGTTCTTACCGACTGGCAAAAGGTGTCAAATCAAATTTCATCCTTTTAATTGCTGCCTATCATTGGCGATAAAAGTGTATGAAATTATACATTTTACAACGAGCTAGCAAAGAACACATAAGGTGTGTCCCAGGTTATTACTTTTACATGTAAACTACATGATACATACAGATATATACAAATTGCCAAGTGGAGCGAAGACGATGATGTCTTTCCCCGTTCAATTAAAAAATCATGTGATTTACTCAGATCAATATTAACACATTTCCTTCATGTTTTGGTTAACTTTTTTGTGTCAATGTAAAAACATCAGAAAATACAGTGCCACACAATGTGAGTTAAAAATAAAATATATTTAATGAACTAAATTAATTATATTTAAATGTAAATTAATATCCTTAGATTAGTTCCATGTTTATTTCAAATAACTATTTGTTACTATTTGTTCAATTGAGAATTAAATTTTAATTCATATTATTGAATAATTACCTAAACACTGGAAACCAGCAGACAACACAACCTCCGACTTTTAAATGTTTCGCTGAAAATAACAATAAATCCTTATAAATATTGGAAATTCCGTAATCGACTTTGGCAGGAATGTGAGTGGATAAATGTTCTTCTTTTACTTTGTAATTTTCTTTTTTAGTTCCGATTTTTTCTGTTGATTCCCTAATACCATATGGTGCTAAAATATCATTTCAATTAAAATATATTTGCAGTTTCGTGAATATTGTCTAACTGTCCAGAATTTTTGATACTTTTTCTATTTTGAAATGTTTCTTAAAATAGTGTAATTCCATAGGATGAAAAAAAATATATCTTACGATCCGTAACTATAGCGTCAAATTGAACATTTTCCCTCCAGAAGGGCATTGAAAAATCGTTAACTATTGCATCCAAGTATCTATGTTCTAAATTATACTGTTTCATATTTGCTTTGATACTCTCGTCCTTTTCTCTGATCTGTAATAACATATTTTGGGATTTTAATACCTTAATAAAAATTGTACCAATTATTTGCATTACATAAACTAATTTTCATGAAAATAAATAAACTTTTTTATTATGGATAATAATAAAGTACAGTCGACTCTCGATAATTTGAAACTCAAGGGACCAGAGATAAATTTCAAATTACCAAGAGTTCAAAATAACGAGCGTTCAAATAACCACGAGGGGGGGGGACTTGAGTAAATAAGAGTTTGATCAAAATTCGTGATTTATTATTTCTTTATTATTATGTATTAAAAATTTAATATAATAATACAATTATTATTCACAAATTTTTATTTCGAAAAGAATCCGTAATCGTTTTTTGAGCGAGCAACTTCAGTCTATCATTGTCCAAAGAATTTTCGATAGTGGTGAGAGCTGCGAAGTAATCGTCATTTGTGTCGGTTCCGAGGGAGTAGAAGAGTAGGGTAGTAAGACATTTCCTTGCCTCCCTCAATGTGACAGGTCTGTACATTTATGTAAACAAACGGCAGGTGCATGATAAACGCTTCAAATTATAGAGAGTAAGGAAGCCTGGACTTCAAATTATCGCATGTTGGTGAGCAAGATACTATTTCTTCAACTTTAAATTACCGAAGGGACCAATTAACATAGATTTTATCCAATTTATCGAGTATTTTTCAAGCAACCGGAAAAAATTTCAAATTATCGAGAGATTCAAATTAACAAATGTCAAATTATCAAGAGTCGACTGTATTTTAATTGGCCATCAATATAAATAAAATCAATTGGCCGTCTATTACCGGGGTCATTATGCCAGTGGATATTACATTTTATATGTTTTGAAAATATGGTATAAGATGGGTACCTTTTTTTTGAGAAAAAAGGACTTTGTATTATTAAAAAAATCAAACAAAAACATTGTATTACAGTATTTCCGCAATTTATTTTTCAATAGTCTCCTTTCAGTTCGATACACTTGACCCAGCGATGCTCTAACTTCTTTAACCCGTCTGAAAAATACGTTTTCTCGAGGTGTGCAAAGTAGGCCTCCGTGTCGGCGATGACCTCCTCATTCGACACAAATTTCTGCCCGGCGAGTAATTTTTTCAAGTTTGGAAACAAAAAATAGTCGCACGGGTCAAAATCTGGAGAATATGGTGGATGGGCAGTAGTTCATAGCCAAATTCGACCGATTCGGCCATATTGATACAAATAAACAAAAACCATACCTTTAACAGTACAATGATTAAACTTAATAATTTAATTACTTAATGATTGTATTTAGAACTCAACAAAAACATGACATGACATTTAGGTACATGACGTGTCAGTTTACACTTTTATAACCTCCCTTCATAAAACAAAGTGCACACAAGATTGTTCAATCATTCATCAGAGGACATAGTACATTCATGTTCTTGATTACTTGATTAATTTTAAATTTTTGTTTGACATAGAGTGGGAGTGCATTTGAAACTGTTTCCTACCACCAAACCTGTGTTGCCAATATCTTAAAACTAAACAAAATGGTACATTTGTGCTCTATAGTATCGATATATGACTTGGGATTTTATATGTTTGGTTGTACAATAGGGAGGATTTTATTATTACCTTTTGTGTGATTCTTGATGGCCTTGTTCTTCCATGAAGCATCAAGTAATCAATGTCAGTCCCTAAAACATATCCTCCAAATTGTGCAGCTGCCACTAGAAGTGAACCAGTTCCTACAAATGGGTCCAATACTAAATCACCACTTTTTATTTTTGCTTGATTTGCCATTAAAAGAGATAACTGTGGATCCATACTTGTATTACCTATGAATTTTCTAGTTTTTAGAGATAATTTTTTTAATAACTGACGGAGGCCATTTGCCACCTATAATTTGTAAACAATAAAACATTAAAATTTTAAAATATTTTTCCAAAGTCATAGTAAAGCTATTTAACTTACCCATTTACCAAAAAATACATCATAAGGTAATTCTGGTGGATTATTTGCTCTAATACCATAGTATTCAATATATTGTAATTTAATATCAGGATTTTTTAAGTCAACATACCCTAAAACAGGTAAGTAGCTAAAAGCCTAAAAAAATACTAAGTATGATTACATGACATTATGAGTGTAATAAAATAATCATCAAATAAACAGAACTATTTAAATGGAAATACAATTAAAATAATTTGTCTCCACAAAATTCATAAAAATGTAAACTTGTTTTTGATATTTAAAACACAACCCATCCCCAAAAATTTTCTTGGATTACCTAAAGATTCTATATTTTTTTTAAATATTTGTCCCAATTTTCTTTAAACAATGCCCTATATTTTTTCAATCATGCAGCAAAAAATGTTCCATATCAAAAATATAATGATGTTTTAACATGGAGGTATTAACTAAAATTCATTACAAACCTCTAACTTCTCAATTTTTTCTTTTTGTGTAAAATGTCGACAGAATGTTTCCACTTCAATTTTAAATGACTTGTTGGGATCAAAATTAGATTTCAGCACATTTTGAGGATAATTTTTTAATTTGTTATGTAGAGCTGGAATTGATTTGGCATGGGCCCACAGTTCAAAACAATGTTTTAAAGATACGGATCTACTGGCCAGTAATTTAACATCATTTTCTGAATTAAACTGAACGATCCAATAAGGTTCCTGAAAAGTTAACAAAATTAGCCAATTTTAAAAAAAAAACTAAAATTATATTACATTAGCTCAGCAGAAAATTTATTTTAAAATAATCCAAAAGAATTAAACTAAAAAGTTGATTATTACTTAAAAAAAAGAACAGATGTTAAAAACATATTCAACAACTTTAACATCAACTGCATGATTCAACTTTATCACTGAAAGGCTGTGCATAATTATTCTTAACATTGCTAACGTTTGCTACAATAAGACAGTAATGTGACATTTCAAAAAATTAACAATATTTGTTGTAACTTCACAATTTGATTTTTAGATACAGTTGTATGGTAATAAATATATATGCTTTACATATCATCTGAGTATTACAAATTACAGCAGTACTCACGATATCTTTAGGCTGTTCAATAAATCTCATTTCAATATTAAATAAAGAAAGAAGTGAATTGATTTCCTAAAATAAGAATAATTAGAAAAAAATATATCTTTTTTTTTATATCATTACAGCTAATCTGAACTCTGTATGTTCTTGCGCAAACCACAATAAGTAAGTTTTCATTTTACTCATAATTTTATTAGGAAAATAAATAACTAAAAGAAATATTAATTTATTTTTTTAAATTTATTACTTGCGCCAGCTCAAACTTTTAGGTTGACAAATCCACAAGAAAGAAAATTCTTAATAAAAAATTGATCTACTGATCTACCCTGTTATTGCATATCCAGCCAATCTTCTTACATTTCAACCTCGATTTAGAAAATGTTTAGTTTTTATTCATGTATATTGTTTACATAATATGCTGGTTGTAACATAAATAAAAAAAATAATATAATTAAATATAATAAAACATGAACAAATAAAATACATTTTTATTATATCTTATTATTCACTATTAACAGTTACTTTATTTAAACAAAAAATTGGTACTTCTGATATTTCTTACATTTACAACAAAGCTGTGTACATAATTATACTGTCCAAGACACGTTTTTTGCTGGATAACTCATATCTATTGTTTGAGTAGGTAGTTATGCATACAAGTCTACTATTTTTTCACTTTTATGCAATTATTTTAGAAGTTCTATCCTCTTTTTATGTTCCCTTTTTAAATCTTCTAGCATTTTGTTAGTTGTTTCATTGTCTTTTAATAATTCATTTCTAGCAGATTCTACATCACCCAACCAATTCTCTCTGTAAAAGAGGTAATCAACTTTAAAAATATCAAAAAATGTTTCCCGTATTTACCTGTAATAAAAGCCTAGTCCTAGTAATGTTATTAAACCACCAAAAACTAATGGAAATCTAAGAAATTCCGCTTTTTTATACTTCATATTATTTATAATTTTGTAATAAAAACACAAAATTTAACTCTAACCTCTCATTACTTGTCACGAGTCACGAAAAGAAGACGGAGTGGGCGACATTTATTATCATTGAACTATACCTATAGTTGTATAGGTATAGTTCAATGTTTATTATTAATCGTATGAACTTCTCGAGGTGTGAATAACAAACTAAACTTTGTTTATATGGGTGGAAAGTGAACTTATATATTATTTTGTGCAATTTAAGCATTGAAACTGTTATATTAGAACGATATTTTGTGAAGAATTGGTGTTGATAAACCATAAAATCCAAAAATGCAAAGAATTAAAAAAGTTGAAATGGAGGAAAATCGCGGAAAATATGCTCCGTTCCACAATGCTCTACATATGCCATTTCGATTACCTTTGTATAAATTTTCTTCCAATCTCAAGGCAGCTCAGAAATTGAAGAGATAGGAAAACAAATCTCAAAGTTTATGGTTGTTTGCAGCAAACACTTTGTGAAAGATGATTTTTTTAGTGGTAAGTTTGATATTGTTGTCCAATGATCTATCATTTTATTTGTTATTATTCATTGTGACCTTAACAACACAGAGAAAGTGTCTAAAAGATGAATCTGTTCCTAGCCAGAACCTTCCAGTGTTGAAGCATTAACATTCTATAATTAAGAAAGATATAGAAGTGACCGAAGTTAATTGGATTATTATATATAATCCTTAATTGGTCGAACACGTTCACCCACATAATACAATATGTCTGAAATTGATATTTCGACTTTCATAGGCATTGCAACAAGAATTCCAGAGACAACTCAAATTTATGAGATAACTAAAATTCCCTTCAATAAAAAATTTTTTTTACAAGTGATCAAATTACAGAATATTTGTTGTTCCCATCTCGATCCGATATTTTGACAGCGCCATCTCGTGTTACGTGATTTTCCCTATAAAGTTAGAGAACCGTCACAAAATCATTCCAACGCTTCTATTTTTGTGTAGCGGCACAGGACAGTGCGAAGTAGGCGCCTGCGTACTAAACCGATCCAAACACTTTCATAACGGTTTTAGAATGATGTATTCTGGGTGTTATAACCATATATTTAATACTCTAAATATATGGTTGGAACAAAAGTTAACATTTGTGTTGGTTAGTTTTTTATTTTACCATCTTTTTATATATCATGTTTAATAGAATAAACACTTATTAAAACTTTTAATACAAACTAATTTTATTTTAGGCTTAGATAGGTACAGACGTTTAACTTAAGTTGAAGATCCAATAATTTGCATAATAAAAAATGAATAAAGCAAACCACATGATTGATACTATCCTTGCGAATGCTAAGAGTTTTTGGCCTGATTTTCACATAACAAAAGCAAATGTACTAAATCCAACAGCTCAGTTTGTACATTTGTTTTACTCTCAATTTCTGATGGAATTTGAAGAAAAAGTAAGTTAAACTTTCCTGACAATAATATCCTACATGGAATTATTGGCTTTATTAAAATTACCATTTTATTTTTGTAGATTACATCTATCCTTAAATTTGATCAATTTGATGACAGAGCAGATCCAAATCTAGATGAATATGAATATATATTTTTAAAGATGCAAACATTTAATTTAATTTTTAAACAAGCAGATACTGAGTTTCTGTTAGGAGATATCTGTGCTCCAACATTCCTAAGGACTAAACATTTTATGTATATGTGTGTCCATGTTATAGTTTTTTTAAATAACCCATTCACAAATTTAGAAAAAATTGTGAATGACAATTTAGAAAAACGTGAATTGACTGCAAAAATGTTATCAGAAAGGGATGAACTATCTAATATTATTGATACACTTGCTAAGAAGAAAGCACAGTTAATGGAAAGTTATGAATTATTACCAATAAATATTAAGTGTAAAGAAAAAGAACTTAAAGATTACTGTAGAAAAAGAGAAGAAAACCAGTTAGAAATGAAAGAACAGGAATTGGAAAGATTGAAAATGTGCGTAGAAGAAAAAAGAGCATTTATAGAAAAATTAGAATTGAAGGAAAAACAGTACAAAGAAGAGGTGGTGACAGAGGAAGAGTCTTTACATTTAAAAATGTTAATTGAAAATTTAGTCAAGGAAAAGGAATCTCTAACAACTGAAGATGCCAATATGGAATACTGTCTTTCCCATGAAAATGTAGTTTTGAACCACTTTAGAGAATGTGAAAAAGCAGTGCCAGATAGTTTTAATGTTGATTTAGTGAAAGAACAGTTATATCTCGAAATACTAATAGATGATATAAAAGAGAAAAAGAAAAATATTTTATCTGATTTATCTTCTAATAAAACTTTGCAAATACAACAGACTAAATTACTCAATGAATCAAAAGAAAGTTACAACACTGCAAATAAAGAAAATCGAGAAACAATGTTACATATTCAACAAAAATCTAAAGAATTATTAAAAGAATTACAACTTCACTATGAAAAAACCAGTACTAGTAAGAGAGAAGCCTTATCTACAAATGTAAAGATCCGTAATGAAACTGCAGTAATACAAAATGATATTGAAAGACTTCGAGAAACTTTTAAAAGAGAATATGTTAAAGTAGCAAAGGCAGAAAAAGAGGCTTTTAATAAATTTAAAGCAAATTTAGAAAGTTTAACACAAAATGATTAAAATGTATGTGTGTTAAAAATATTTTTAATTTTAATTTTTTATAATCTTTTTTCTTTCAAATAATATAATAAAACTTTCCTGAACTTTTATTTACTGCCAGCCAATTTAAACTGTATAATTTTTAGTAATAATATTGTTACAAAATTTACTTCTTTCTTGGGTTCAGTGATTTTAAACTCAATACAGTAACAAAACAATCTTTATTCCAATACTTTTACACAATAAACTTTACTTCTACAAATCACATAGATATTCACTTAGGTATTCAACTAATTACAACTTTTACAACTATTTAAATTTCATAACTCATAAAAACTTTTAAAACTGTCCCTTTTTTACGACCATTGTCATTTTTATATTTTTCAATCATAATTCCAGACTATTTTGCGAAAGCCATAGAACCATCTAGAAGTCTCTAGGCGTGGCGAGAGTTTATTAGACGGAGGCGGAAGCCGAAAAAGGGCTAATTAATATGCACCCTCCTTGTGGTTCATGCTCGGATGCCGATAAAGAAACAGGGTCGGCATGTAACAATATAAATGTTTTTATTCATTATATCAACAGGTAAGATGTAGAATGAAATTGTAATTAACAAAAAATTGCAAGCAATATTGCGCTAAATTATACCAATTATGTAAGTGTGTTCACGAAAAAATAATTAAAAAAAAACAAAAGAAAAAATAATTTAAAAATATTAAAAAGAAAAATAAAAAAAAATACTATATTCTTCTATAAAAAACAAAAATAGGCACACATAACTAACATACAAATTAAATATCACTTGGCGAGTAACTCACTAATGCCCACCCAAACAAAAAGTCTCTTTACTTACTTTAGTTTGCCTACTTACATTCAACCTGATAAAAGGTAACATCTTTTGGCAATCTATTTTGTTTAGCTTGTTTAAAAAGCTTGTCGGTAGGTTGTTTAAATTGAGAACCTGGTCATAAGAATATTCTCCCCATCTCGAACCAAATTTGAATTCTTAAAAATGCATTCTGCACTGACTCGATGATTCGAATATGTACATCATAGTATGGACTCCAAATGTGATCTAACCAAAGAACAGTAAACTAATCTAAGAGTATTACTATTAAAGTCTTTACATGATATATTTACGAATCCTAACACTTTGCGACTATGATATCTATATGATTTTTAAAATTTAGTTCACAATCAAACAAGACTCCAAGATCTTAAATAACGTCCGTCCTTTCAATAACTTCATTAGCCAAATAGTGATTATATTGGATATTACTAGAGTTTTTTAGTTCAAAGGAAAGCAAATTGAATAATCTGAGCCCTATTACATTAGGGGAATTATGAGTAGGTGCATTTTTACAAAATGGCACATGAAAGTCTGTCTTACACCTAGTATTAATAGAATGCACAGAACGAACCTTTGCAACTCCTATCGAGGCTTAGAAACATCATGGTTCTTCAAAGAACTTCTAGGAAGTTCCAGAGGCGAAGACAAGAGTATTTAACGGTGATCGTTATGCGAAAGGAGACAGTTTTTGTTTAATGAGCAGTTGAATGATATACAGTGAAGTATCCTGCGGTAGTTTGAACTATATTGCCAGAGTATTTTTTGTGAATAATTGTGCTGCAATACACAGACGGTAATAAATTGGGAATAGTTATGTTTTTAATAAACGGACCCAAGATTTAAAACACCTCTCTCTCTCGTCGTTCTCTCATTACTGAGAATCGTGATCAATAACAACTTGTGCCGCTATTTTTCTCCATTGACTTCGATCCTGCGCCATATTTACAGACTTATAGAACGAATCACCAGTTGCCTTTTGGATCTGATCGGTCAATCGGGTTGACGAGTTAAAACTTAAACACCTATATTACTATATTTTTAATGTATTAACTTCAGTTACCCTTTATATCATAGGACTAGAACCAGTATTTGGAGTCACCACACAAGTCAAATTCAAATTTTATTTATTTTCATATTAAAGTACAATTGTTATAATAATAATTGTAGTTGCAGAATTACATGACTCCCTACCGAGCATTTCCACCTGTTTTGTTACTACTCGATTAGGTATTCTTTACTCCGTACATTTAATCTTTAATAAATAATATTAATTTTTTTTTTTTTTATGTTCTGGTTCCCACGAAAAGGGATATCCTGTAATGTTCAAAGAACATCGTGGGAACCAAGGGAAAGAAGGTAGGAGTTGGTGTTCTTCTTAAATTTCTGGAGGTTGTATGCCTCGGGGAACACCTCCCTAGGCAATGAGTTCCAAAGCCTCGCAATTCGTTGGATGAATGAGTCTTTGGAAAGTGATGTTCTGCAGGTCTCCAAAGTGACCACGAAGGGGTGTGAAGACTGAACTTGACGGGTTAATCTCGAAGAGACTGTCAAAGGAGGAACGATTGTTGATATTTCAGAAAAGCATCGCGCATGAAAATATCTATAAAATAGAGACAAATCGCCAACTTTTCTACGGTGTTCCAGACAAGTGAGCGAGTTTGTAAGCGAGGCATCACCGACGAGACGAATTGCCCTTTTTTGGACAGAATCCAGTAGCTTCAGGATATGTTTAGGTGCTGCACTCCAGATATGGGAACAGTACTCCAGTACAGGTCGGATCTGTGCCTTATAGATCATAAGCAGCTGACTGGAGGTGAAATAGCTCTTGGCACGAAACAAAAAACCAAGTTTTTGGGATGCACTTTTGACAATGGACCTCACGTGATTTTCTCAGGAAAGGTTATTGCTGATAGTAATACCAAGCATCGATATGGATGACTTCAGTGGTATGGTTACTCCTGACAAAGTTATGTTAGGCACAGTGAGATCGGCTTTTCTAGAGAAAAGACATGTTTGTGTTTTGTTTGCATTGAATTCTACCAAGTTATTGGATCCCCATTCGAGAATTGTTGCTAAGTCCATATTTATATTGTTAACATTTCTTCCTCGTCCATTTCTGGTTTCACGGGCTGATATAGGGGCCCTGGAAGAGAAAGCGGTATGGAGGGTACTATCATCGGCAAAGCTGTGTAAGGGACATGAAGTTGATTTCAATAGGTCGTTGATGTGAAGTAAAAATAGTGTTGGTGCTAGAATGGATCCTTGCGGAACACCAGCATTTATGAGTAGAGTGTCAGATAATATACAGGGTATATCAAAAAGGTAGGTCATACATTGAGCCACATGCATATTCCTGGGATCAAAAATAACTCGATTGAACATAACTTACCTTAATGCAAATTTGCACACAAAAAAAGTTACAGCACTTGAAAAGTACAAAATGAAAATGGATACATGGCTCTCTTATCGAAAGAGCATCTTTTTCATATAAAATCACCAAATCTGGACTGCCCATAAAAAATTTACGGGGGTTTTGAACCCCTAAAACCCCCCAAACTTTTCTATGCGTTACAATTAAAGGTGCGATTTCATGGTGACGCTTGACGCTGGCTTTTAGCGTCAAATGCGCTCACGTGATAGAATTTACTTGTTTAGATTTGACGCTTTAATTTTTCGAGTTGGCATTCATGTCAAAACTATATCAAGTGACCGCATTTGACGCTAAAAGCCAGCGCCACCATGAAATCGCACTTTAATACATCATTTTTGTAATTTTTTTTGGCATTTAGCACTTTTTTGAAAACTATTTTTTATCGAGATGCGGCCTCTTTTTCATTATTTATCAACAATTTTGAGTAACAAAAACTAAGTTATAACCGAGTAATGATGTTATTCGCAGGTATAAAAAATATGTACAAATGTTTAGTATTTACTATAATAAAGGTTCAAAATGGCCTACATTTTCCTAAATACTCATTCGGCACCGTTTTAAAAAGAAAAACCAAATTTTTTGGCTTCTGACGAAATCGATTTGCACTTTCAATGATTCGACGCCTCAGTTGTTGTTCGTCGATTATTTCAACACAATACACGTCCTCTTTCATAAAACCCCAGAAGCAAGTCAATAGGCCGTCAATGACGTTAGTCAGTCAACGCCATAAATTTGGGTCCCCCAACATCAAAGGGATTTTGCCGGCTTTCGCTTCGTATTTGTGCTGGTGTATTCTTTGCTTTTTGCGATCCGTGTCGGCTCGTTTTTGCAACCCCATCTTCTTTTACTAATTAGAATTTAAAAAAAAAAATTGACTAAAATTATACAAGTGTGAAATTTTATGAATTATGAAAAAACGCCACTCGCAAAACAAAGTTAAAAATTATAACCAACTACAAAAGGAAAAAGTATGAGGGCAAGAGAAATTTTAATTTAAATTAGTCTATTAGTTGAGAACATATGAACATACCAAAATGGAGTAACACTACACTATTGGATTCTGAAAGGGATTGAAATTGCATTTTGCACAAGTGTTATTTGTTATAAGCTTATAAAAAAACCTCCCCTTTTATTTACAAGGAAATTTTGTCAAAAATTGCAGAATTTCTACAAATAAGTTTCACAATTTTCAAAAAATATAAGCAAAGATGCTATCTTAACTATTAATGAAATAAGCATATTATACCTACTTCCTCGTTTGACGACACTCTGGTTTTAAAATTACACTAGCTGATTATTAAAATTTACAACTATTACAATAGTTTTACAAATTTTCTTCTTATTTATGTTACAATAAAAGATTTTAAGATTAAATTTACTTTATTACAACCACACTATATTGTAAATTACACGATTATGTCAATTTTTTTAAAAATAACATGTCTTTAAATTAAGTATAAAAGTATGAACTTTATTCAATTTAAATTTAAAAGAATAGTCTGGCGTCTATCATTCTTCCGTCGATTCTAGCTTTATCCAAGTTTTCTAAATTGTTGTTAAGGAAATTTTAATCGACAGAATATAAAGTAAATTTTTGTTTTAAGGCGACGTGCACGAGACAATTGAGACAATTTCACGTTTCAAATCAATTTATATTAAAATTTTTAATGTATCATTTACATCACACATGGTGAATATTAAAAAAAGGATACTTATTGCCTTTTCAGCCTGCCAGTCTGATCCGTAAGTCAAAAGAATAGATCCTGGTCCTTTGGCTTCAAATGACTGAACTTCCCCAAATTCTGAACATTTGTCATTTAATAATTTATAACTTACACTAGCTGGCAACTAAAAATAGGTATTTTTAGTAATAAAAATGTATAATATATTTTACAAGTAATTAAGTAACTACTATGTACTAATTTTGTTACAAATTCAACATACAGGGCGAGTCATAACTTTAGGGGTATAGATTAAGCACAGGTTATTTGGAACAAGTCTGGCTTAATAAAATGCTACTGTGGAAAAAGATACAGGGTGTAAAAGTAATTTATTGGTACGGCGGACCGGGGCTAGGCAAAGGAAAAGATTTTTCCATCACGCGTATGTCGTGTACCAATTATACCTGCGTAGCCGGTGCGAACTTATTGACTGTCGTGAACCAATAAGCGCGTACCTATGACTGGGCACAGCCAATAGCATACGCGCAATGGATAGCTCTTGTTATTGGTTAATATACATCAATAATTGTGATAGTGGCTTAGATTATAATAACAACGACGCTAGGTAAGTGTCAGAGTTAATGTGAATTATTTATTTTTAACCAAAATTTTTTATATTACGACAGCCAATTGACTAAAAAAAAGTAACAATGGCGAAAAACGCAAAAACAAGCATGAAAGAAAATATACGTTTGTCAATAATAATATACTACGAAAGGAACTTCGTTCCCACCAAGTGTTTCACGACACTCACGTTTTTTTTCTTCTTTTTTTGATAATTATTTCACAATATATTGTTATTAAAATTGGTATAGAGACATAACTTTAGACAAGGTATATTGTTAAGAAACACGACCAAGGCCGGACTTGTCCAGTTTATCCATTCTAGAATGATCAATTTTGGCGAATGCGTCGATTCGTGTGTTCTTTGAAAATTTGAGGAATGTTCCATGACAGTTGATTTGATGAATAGTAGTTCAGAAGTAATAAGTTAGATATAGTGAGTTGAAAATAAAGGGAAATGGTTATTAGTAGAAAATAGATAGTTAGTTAAAATTAATAAGTGAAGTGAATGGTACTTTGTGACTAATAAATTCTGTTATTTTTAAGTGTGTAATATTATTTTATTATTTGTTACAGGGGGCGTTACATAAGCGATTATTGATTATAAAATCGATTCATAACTTTTTTTGACGAAATTGTAGTAATTTTGATTATAACACATGAGGTTAACACCATTGTGTGTTATATTGTTATTCTTATTTAATCATAATGGGTAACGTGACGTGACGTTTTAGCTTGACAACGGTAGAAAGAGTGATGTCACAGCTCGAGATTTTATCTAACTGTCAAAAAGTTGCCTCTGCTGTCGGTAACATAAACCCTTTTTTTTAACACTTGAATATTAACGTTTACTCTTTAAAAATCACTAATAACACCAAATATTGTTCCTTAAATATAAATAATTGTCTTACTAAATTCAAGAAAAAACCCAAAAAAGTTTGGAAAACCAAAATCATTAACCAAATACACATTACAAAAATACACAAATACACACGTTACTTAGCTCATGCAGTGACTCACGTGTATGTCACCCTTTCTACCGACGTCAAAAAGTGAACACGTGCTGCAGTCACCCATAATTATGACTCTCTCTGTATAATAGAATATCGCTATTAACTTTAACACTAACAATAAGTCATAATAATAATTATGTTAAAATAAAAAAAAAGCAATTTATTATCAACTGCTTTTCCTGATATATTAAATAAAAAAAAGTAATTTAATTTTATTCTTTATTTATCAAAATATTATAATTAACACGCGGTTGTTAAAGAAAATAATCGATTTTCGAAGAATTTTCTTGGATAAGACAGGTCCATGACAAAACACATTAACATATATTTAATTGTATTTTAGGCTAAATTTGAATGCTTAGGGCTACAAAATCTTCTTCAAGTCCATGAATGGAACAATGTCTTTAATATCAAAACTTTAATGTCCCCATTTTGACATACTTACATTCGAAATTAACACTTTCTTGGAAAAACTTTTGGAATTATCAGAAAATGACAGCCTATCTTTACCGTAATCTGAATTGTTATTAATGTTTTGAAAATTTCTGTTTAAAGAGCCACCCCCGCCCCCGCTATTTCCTGCGTTGTATCCCTGATTATTTAGGGATTGACCATAATTGTTACCACCTCCATAATCACCTGTAACATTCAAAAGAATAAATTAACAATTATTGTATACCACATTTGCCTAACAACGACCAATAATATAAAGAAAATTTATTACTTTACCTGTATTGCCCCTGTTAGATGAATTGTTGCCTGAGGACAGATTGGAAGAGGCATTCTGGACAGCCAGAGCCAATTGTTGCTGTGCTGCCGCATTGGCAAGTGCCAAAGGATTTGACACCAATGAAGATAGATCATTACCTCCCAAAAGATTACCAAGATTGGCAGCTTGCAGAGCATTGAGAGTGCCCATGCTATTTAGACCTGTACAAAATAAAATGATTAGTAAAAATAATAGTTTAAAAAAACTGAAACATGCTTGATAAGAAAACCGAACTAAAAAGTAAAAATAAATAAATAATAATAATTAATAAAAAATAATGGTAATGGTTTGGTTCCTGGAACCTCCAAGGACATCATTTAAAGGTAAGTCTCTTTAGAAATAAAGCCGTTTGTAATCTGTGCCAATTAGCTAACTGCCAAGCATTCTTATATTTTACAGTCTTCGAGTAATTCTCGGCGGTTGTGTAATTATAGATTTACAACCCAAAAGAATTACATAACTGTCGGTTTTCAACCCTTAGCGTTAATTTATTATCTGCAAAACCTCAATTTTGCTGAAAAATTCCAGTTTAGAATAGAATATCCTTTGATTATTTTCATGAGTATAGTTGCATTGATTTTCTTATCACCAATGTAGGTATGGTTTTAGTTTTCAGAGAACTAGCGTGGGGTGATTTTTATGATATTTACGTTTTCTTCTTGGAGACTTTACTGTTACCAATATCTGTTTATTATTAAATATATTAATTGATAACAAAGTAAATGAGTTTGTATACCTGGGTTCAAAGTTTATGAGAGATGGAAAGTATGACAGTGACATTGAGCAAAGGGTGTAGACAGGAAAACAAATAAATGGGGCACAGCCAGAAAGTGTCAAAAAAGGCACGTCTGGCTGTGCATAGAGGAGTGTTGGTTCCTACACTTATGTATGAGTAGTCTAAGAAGTATAGCCAGAGTGACTCGATTGGATAAAGTGAAGAATAGTGAGATAAAGGAACGCTGTGGTGTAAAAATATAGATAAAGGAATCCTTAGAGGGTTTGGACTCGTAGAAAGGATGGATGAAGAAAGATTGACGAAACAAATATATAAGGCGAATGTGAATGGACAAGTCGGAAGAGGTCGACCTCGGCGAACATATCTTGATCAGATCAACATTGTTTTGAAAAAAGGCCAGGTCAAGAGTACCAACAACCGACGAGCATGTATGAGAGCACTAATGAAAGTAGAGGAAGCAAAAGATGTATGTAAGAACCGTAGCAAGTGGAGGAAAGTAGTCTCTGCCTACTTCTACGGGAAAAAGGCGCGACTATATGTATGTATGTGTTGCCTTAGTTTTTTTAAACTATTATTTATTTTTCATTTTTTAGTTCGGGTTTTTTTTATTGCTACTTATCGACGATCTTCACTTCGGTATTGTCATATTAATTTGTCGTAAAACAAAATTTTGTGAAAATTTGCGTATAAAAAAACGCAAGCAGGTATTAAAATTACTATGATTTAAAAAAGTGAATGCGTTAGCGACATTTGTTGGAGAGTAGTTCAAGCATCGCCATCTATTTAAATTGAATTCATGGGGGATATCAGCCATTTTTAAACCATACAAAATTATTTTTTTTAAATATAACTGATCTGGGCCAGGATCTTTGAAAATTTTTATGAAATTATTTTATTGTTATCAGTCCTTTAGAAATATACAAAGTTTCAAGTCGATCCGATGTTAATAAGTGGATGAAAATCGTGTCCAAAGATAGGTAGATATGAGTCAAGCTAATATAAGGCGTGTAAAATCTCGTAAAAATAGAGCTATTTTAAAAAACTTCTACAAATATTACAGTGATATAAAACAACCTTCATCACGTAGCTTTACTCTTTTAATACAATGTAGAAACTTTGAGGCAGACAAACCTAAGATTGTGACAATAAACCAGCAACTTATAAATTATAGTAAACAAAATACATCCAACCTCCTGGGAACAGATTCGAAAACATTAAAAAAATATAAACCATAACACATGCAAAGAGTGAAGCACAATCTTAAAGTTTGTTGGACTCCAAAAATACCACAAAACCACTACCCAACCTTAAATATAAACCTTTTCAATAGATTCCAATTTAAATATAAATCCTACATAAAATTAATCAATTGGTTGTCTTTCCAAAAATGAATAACAAAAACTTCTATAAATATCATCTAAACAAACACCTCTCCAAATGTCAAATTTAAAACAAAAAATACTTCAGACTTACATACCTCATGCTATTTTTACAAGACTTTCAACATACCTGAAAGAGAACCCAACTGCAAAGAATTATTTGGAACAGATCCTATAATTCCACTGTTAAGTGCATTCTGTTGATTATTAGATAACGAAGGTAAGTTATGAGCTATGCATTTCAGTGGCTCTCCGTTAGGTCCCAAACCCATTCCAACTGACCTCAGCCCGTCTGGCAACTTGACAAGATCACTTGCCCTATCCATTCTAACTGTAATAGTACGATCAAAGAATGACTGACCATGGAACATCGAAATAGCTTGAACAGCTTCCACAGGATGATCATATTCAACAACAGCAAAACCTCTTATGCGACCATCCTTGTCAATGGGAAGATCTACTTTTATTATTTTACCCGCTAATCTAAAAGCGTCTTTTACCTTTTTCTTGTCAACATTATAATCAAGCTGCGAAATGAAAGTAGGAATAAGAATAATATAACGATCTACGACTATTATTTATGGTGTTGCAAAATATTATCGTTGGAAATAATCAGAATCTGCACAAGTTTTTCTAAAATATAATTTAAGATATTAAACTTTATGCTGCTCTTTATTAGTAATACAGACATCAAGAAAAATTTAATTTAAGGTTGTCAAGAAAGTGGAAGGAAGTTAGGTAAGGATTTTGTCCTATGTATGAAGGGTAGTGGTAAGGAGAACAATCTGGTGGAAAAATAAATGGATAACGGAATCAGTCCACCAACAATGACTTACAATTTACCAGTGCAAAAAAAGCAAAACTAAAAGATAATGATGACAGCGAATCTTAAAATTTTTGTTAGAAAACCTATAATGCTAAATTTAGTACAACACAAAATCTGATGCACAACATTGACAAATTATTATTAGAGATTGTAGAAAATTCAAAACGGAAAGTTTTTATTAATATAATACACAAAATTAAAAGTAGTTGCATTGGATTTTGTTTTGTACTTACTTTAAGCACATGGTTTACAAATGTGGGACATTTTCATCAGTTAAATATATTGAAAAATAATCCGAATTGGGTTATCATCATCATTCCACGTTCCTTGTCATGATTGTTTATTTATAAATTTAGCACAAACAGACATAAAAATAAAAAGTGATACTGGTAACTCTATATGAGACTAAAAATTGTATTGGGTAAATATACTTTATTATAATAGCATTATACAGATAATACTTGGAATTTGAATTACGTGGTCCTACCCTATTTTAAACCTCATATGCCAACATTGCCAAGCCTACTATGACAGTCTAAAATAAAAGTAGCTTTAATACTTATATTTTGATCCATAAATTTAATTAACTCAGAAACCAAAACCAGGATTGTTTGGTATAGGTAATTAGACTTAAATAATTATTACAACAATGTTTTTATAATACTGACATAACTGGTTTTTGAGATATAGATTTTTATATCAATGTGGTTAGAGTCCATTTAACCTACCTTCAACACAGTAACTTGGACATTTTTTATTCAAAAACTGAAAATAGTATTAATTTCAAACTTTCATTAGGATTTTTGTTATTATTTAAATAAGCTGTCAAATTTTTAAAAATCTGCCATTGAACTAAATTTTCTTCTTAACAACTTAATGAAAACATATCTGTTTTTTATAATTTTATTCTAATGATGAATGAAGTAAAACAGTAAAACTTTTTTAAAAGTTAGCTCATATAATTGTGTAAGGTGGAGAATGTCAGACAACCTTGGTAACTAATACAGTAGAAATTAATTACTATTGAAAGGAACCTCACATGGATAAATTAGAATGTTTACAAAACACGATTGCCGAATGGCGGCACTGCGCAAAAACTTTAATTCACACACCCAATACATAGGTTAAAATTAAGTGTGTATGTGTGAGTATTTTTTGCTGCTCTTGTATTTTTGTTGTATTTTGTTTTACAGACTTTTTATAAGATAGAAATATAAGCGCAAATCATAAAGAAATTTAACTTTGTTAAGGATTAAAAAACGTCTACTATATATTCAGGGATCATGACAAATTTGTATACAAAGGGTTGTAAATGAAAATTATTTGGGACCAATTTGTTAATTAGATTATTGCTGTAGTATACTTTATGAAAGAGAGTAAAAAAATACAAACTTAATAAAGAGGAAAAAAAGTTAAAAATATTGTTGCTTTATTCGCAGAATGATTGCATAAGTTTTTTTATCACTATGACCCTATACAGCAATCGAAAATCTAGCAGTGTCAACATTGGTAGGATAGTAAATATGAGGAAAATAGTTATCAAGAAGCAGTTTTCAAGAAAAAAATGTGCAATGAATCCTCAAAAATTTCATAAGGTTTGTGCAGTATCTGATTATTCTGTTCTGTGAAACAATGATGAATTATTTTTAGAAATAAGGTTGACTTAGCAGCATAATCTTTAGTACATTTTTACTAACAAGTACATGAATGAATGAGCATTCAATGAAGATGGTAGAACAATGTGATTTTTAATATTTCTTTGCAAAAATTATGTAGTTATGTTATAATCTTTTAAAAACTGAGTTTTACCTTGTCTATAAAGAAATGTAACCAAAGCTTTATAATATGGGTTCCCTGGGGTTAAAGATTCACAAACAAAAAAAATCACCCAAAAGAAAATTTAAAACATGAAAATTAGATTTCATCTTAATCAACAGCAATATAATGATACCAGATTGAATGAGAAATCCAACTCAGCTGTAAATATCTACAACACATGGTACACAGACAAATTAATGATTCGAGTTTCCACCAAACATTTAGTAACTTCTGAACAAGTTATCAAAAATGAACTCCTTTACCACATACCCCACTGATAACCATTTTAATCAATAACATTTTATATAGATTATTTTATCAAAAATAAAATAATATCCAATAAAATTTCACGCAGTTTTTAAGAAATATTCTAAAATTTGATTAAAGACACCTAAATTCAAGAAAATGATGTCCCAAGATGCAAAAATAAATCATCAATTCTCAACAATTTTGGTACACCTACATACACTACAAATCTTCTGTATTATAAAACATTTGACATAATTTTAAATTAATAAAATAGAAATAGTTCTAGATTTAATCTAGATGTGCAGTAAAAAAAATGAAATAATTTAAAACATTTTTCCCTATGATAATGACTTTTATGATACTTTCATTTTTTCAAAATGATGTTTACTTTTACTACAGGAACATAAAAAAATAAATGACATCATTATTTAATAATACAGAAGTATTTAAATAGGAAGAACACCTATACTTACATTAGCAACAAACACTTTATTGCCAAGAGGAGGATCAATTTTTAAAGATTCGAGGAAATGAGAACTTAGTCCATAAGTATTACCCCATATTCCATCATCATTTCTGATTCCAAGATTACTGTCTCTATGGTCAAATGATCTGTCAATTCTTCTCGAATTACCCGATAGTATTGCCCCATGTTTATCTCTGGTTACGCCAATATCCTCTTTAACGACTAATTTACGACTTTTAACCTCGAAACGCTGCATTACTTCCATGCATTTTTTTACAGATATCTGATCAGAAAACTCAACTATTCCACACCCTTTAGGTTTATCAAAATCGTCAGTGAATAATTCAACAAACTGAACATCACCTACTTCCTCACGAAAGAGATCTTTAACATCTTGCCAACGATACTCGTAAGGAATATTGGATACGTACACTCTGGTTTGTGACGGCTTCATACTTCTGGGCTCTCTAATGTTACCTCTGTCTTTGCTGCGGTCTCTAAAATTATCACCTCCACCTCGGGACCCCCTATCTCTGCGAACGCGATCCCTATCGCGTTCTTTAGAATGATCTTCCATATCGCTCATACTGCTCATGTTATAGAAAAGATTAGCGTTTAAAATCTAAAAATTAGAAAACTAGCCGAAAACACCACGTCAAAGCGTCTATTTGCCGGAAATCGAAGCCAATCGACAATTGACAAAATGGCGTCCTTTCGTCTATTTATGGTCTCTTACTGATGTAAGCTATCAGTAAATATTTTGGCTTAAATTGGAAATAAAAAAATTATTTTTTTATTTTTGGGAAGCTTGTAGAAAATCAGAAAAACGTAAAACAACCATAAAAATTTAAAACTTATTATACTAGATTGACGAAAACAGATGACGAATTCCTAATTCGTTAAAACAATTGAGGTACGTAAACAATATGAGAGTGGCAGCACATTTTTTATGCTGTGGTGGCGGTTACAGCCAAAGTAAACACTTTCGTTGCGTTAACCGAAAACAATATAAAATTCTATCATTCTTAATTATCTCCGGCGTTGATGTAATTTGTTTCAGAGACAAATAAATCTTTCTCTAATGATTTGTCTGTCAATTCTTCAGATGTTTCTGTCAGAATATAGTGTCTTTGTAAACGTAGCCTTAATTAAGTACCAAAAAAATGTGACAAATAACATACAAGGAAAAACATTTTTTTAACAATACAAGTACAAATGTAATTTTGTAAGCATTTTGCGACATAATAGATATAACTAAACAATTTATTTTCATCATAAATATTTCAATTTTATGAGTTAGAAAGAGATAGATATATATTTTTATTACCTGTTTAGAATACTAATGAACAAAGAGTGCAGTTTTTTAAACAGTGCAGCAGTAGTTCAAGTTATATTTTTAGAATAACTAAAAATGGAATTTTCTTGTTTACCTTAAATTTTTGTAGTTCATATATCTTTTTTCAAATTATTTGTGCCACCGAAATGAAGATTGATTGTTTTATGAAAATTCCTACATATAATAATAATGGCAACTTGGATCGGAAAAGTGAAAAATGAAGTTAAAAATGAACAATTTGATAATATCGTACTTACACATGACTTACAGGATTGTCTTGAGGAAAGTTTAGATTTTAATTTTGGCAATGTGTACTCAGATTCTGAAAATATTTCTAATATTGCAACAGATAAAAAAAGTGACGTTAGAGAGCAAAATGGGTAAATACAAATTATTTCATATTCTTATTATCAAAAGTTACATTTTAAATGCCTAATTCTAATATCATGATTTAATAAAGAATATTTTTCAATTTTTTTGGAAATAAAGAGGTTAAGAGGAGAGGATACAATAAAAATTCTCAATTTTGGAAAAAATCGTTGAACACCTAACTGCCTAATTTCAATTTCTGGTTCAAATCCTATATCAGACCAATTTTTTGGGCTTAAAACTGACTTAATACTATATGTACAGCAATATTTAAGACTTAAAAAACTTAAAATATTCACAAATAATAAATTGAATGATATGCTACCAATTAATTAAAATTAAAGTAAAGTAAAGTAAAAGTATTACATTACCTCAGTAATTTATCAACTTGTTTCAGTTTTAAAATTTATTAATTTTCTTCCATCATAATTTTTTTTCTCCAAGGGTTTCTATATTTTTTTGCACACTATATCTTTTTACATGATGTGATGAGATGTAAGAGACAGGAGTCAAGTAGTTTAAAAAAAAACTACACATTTGGCTTTACTTTAAAATACCTACATACACATTTGTGTTCTTAACATTATGTTAATTATTTTTTTCTTGAAATAATGAAGTAGGAAATTCTGTTTGGATAATTCATGTTTGTGGTATATCTAAGTAAATTATTATAATTCCAATGTTATCAATAATTTGTATACATTTCAATTGTTATTATCATATCTTGAGTATTATTTTATCAAGATAAACATACTAATAAAATATGGCTGATAAATGTTTTCACTTTGGCTTTTTATTTTATGGTTAAATTTTTTATAAATTTAGAACATTTATATCCAATCACCCTAAGGAACGCTCTGGGTCTCAAGAATCAGGTAAATCATTACAGAGAAAACTATAATTCAATAACTTTTATAAAATAATAATAACTAATTTTAAAAATCTCCAAAGTTTGTCTGTAATACGCCTACTTCTTGTTGATTCATTATCTTGGAAAACTCTATTCCAAAACGTTAAATATGACCTACAGGGTGACCCCAGAAATATCCAACAACTTGATTTTTAAATAATACTTAAAATAATTTTTGTTTCATGGTCAACAGGCATATATTTTATAAATGTTTAATGATTTTTCTGATAAATGAATGAGTAAATTTTTATTTCTTTGTTCAATTCAAGTTTTACAATAAATATTTTTTCTATTGTTATTGCATAAATATTTATATTTAAAGTTAAAACCGTTAAGTGTTAAATAACTCTGTTTAATTTACAATTTATTTGTTAATCAGTTATATGATTTCCACCTTTTTCTGAAAATTTTCTGTGCAAATCTTCCCATTATTTTTTTTGATAAGTTTCTATTTTATTAGGTAGTATTTTTCTACAAAGATTTACTTGTATTTATACAATACCAGGGATAAATGTGGGAAATTTTGGAGCACTTCATCTGTCCCTGTTCTTCCACTAATATATAAAGTTATATTGGAATAATAGTTATACAAATTAATAAATGTTCTATTTGCTTCCTTATCAGTATGTCACAAATATTCCTCGATAACATGAAATAAAGATCAGGAAGAATAATTTTTCTAACATTTTTCCAAAATATGTTATTCATTTTTTTTACACTCATAACTAGTTGTGACATCAATTTCACAGTTTTATCAAAAGAATTGGCATATATTATGAAAATAAAACGAAAATTATGTGATTGCAAAAAATATAAGTTGTTTCTAAATTTTTAAAAAAAACTAACTAATCTAACATAACCTAATCTAAACTAAAAAACTAATTTGAAAATCAGGGATAGACAAGAAACAGCTCTTTTATTAAATCATTGAAGATATTTGATACAAAATTAACATTCAAAGTAACATTTTTGATTGTAGAACTATCACTTATTGTGGTAAATAAGTTTGTGTAATTTATGTGTAAATTTCATTTTCAGTTATAATTCTATGTATATATATATCCATTTTTTTTAGTTTTGTACAGCATACCGTATCTCTCGATGAGATATGCATGCAAATCAATCCAGGATCTTCAAACAAAATGCCAGCAGAACCTTCATATGCCACATTGACCATCACATCAACTAATCCTGATACCAAAGAAACTACTGTAAACCGATTTAATTGCGAATATGACGGATGTTCCAGGACATATAGTACCGTAGGAAATTTAAGAACCCACATGAAAACTCACAAAGGTTGGTATATTGGGTAATTATTTGTTTAAAAAAAAAGTTTTGTAAATTGAGTCAGTGTTTGTTAGATTTGTTTTTTAGATTTTTTAAAGTATTTAGTCCACTAATAAGTAAATTATACTTAATTTTTTTAAACAACCCAAAAACTTGAACATAATTCAAGAGAAGTTTAGTGAATCCTGTGCAATAGCCTTGGATATATCTAAAGCCTTCAACCGCATTTGGTACCAGGCATAATTAAACAAATTATCTGCCTACGCTCTCCCAATCAAATTGCGCCAATGGCTCATGAGCTTCATGCAAGATTGCCCCTTACATGTGGTAGTTGATGGTATTTCTTCTGATGTGTTGAAAACCAATGCCGAAAAGGTCTTACAGTCTACAAAACATGGATTTATCACTTTGATCTAGAATCCAATAAACAAAGCATAGAATGGAGGCATAGGGGTTCCCCTCCTCCTCTAAAATTTCGTGTTGTCCGATCAGCTGGTAAGATCATGGCTACAGTTTTTTGGGATTTTGCAGGTGTTATTTTCGTGGATTATTTACCGATTGGGTGCTCCATGACAGGTGAATATTATGCGAATTTAATACCAAAAGTACGCGAAGCGATCAGAGAAAAGGGAAGAGGAAAATTGAGTCGAGGTGTGCTCTTCCACCAGGACAATGCTCCAGCCCACAAAAGGTGTGTTGCAATGGCAGCGACTACCATAGTATGGTCTCCCCACTATCAAGTACATATTAATTCAAATGAAAGTGTTCAGAGTAGATTTCTGAGACATGTGGCTTACATATTGAATCTACAATTTGGAAACTATAATTATAAGACTATATTTGAATATTCCAACTCTTACAACCGAAGAATAAGAAGTGATCTACTTACATTATTTAATCTAATCAATAATTAAATCTCCTGCCCTAAATTATTGGAATTATTGAACTTCAGAATACCATCTAGAACCACTTGTAATACTGATCTATTCAAAGTACCTTTTCATAACACAAACTATGGTCTAAACAATTCATTAACAAAATTAATAAGACTAGGTAATGAACATTGTAATCTTGGATTAAATATCTTCAATGTTTCCAAACACAAATTCTTAATTGCTCTCAAACAATTTCACTAAGAACAATATGAACCTCTAAGTTATATATTTCATATCAAGTGTACTTTTTGTCTATTTTCTGCTATATTATATGGATCATTTTACTATTTTAATTTAAATTTAAATATTAATGTTTTAGTTTTTTAATGTTAATGTTTTAATGTTTTTTCTATCAAAATATATTAATCCGTAAAATTATTGTAAAAATGGGGTAATCCATAAATAAATAAATAAAATAAATAAACAGAAGTATGTTAAGAAGAGGTTAAGGTATGGTTGTGTGGTAAGCAATTCGGTTTAAATCGGCTTTTGATATTTGCTTTCTTTAATAATAAATTAGGGACTTTTGACATGACCTTTGTATTAGAAATTTATCTCTACACTGCGTTTATAATGCCTATGGGTAACGTGCACGTGGCGTTTCAGCTTAAAAATGGACAAAAGAGCAACGTCATAGTTTGAGATTCCTTTATCTTTTAAAAAGTCTCAGCTACAGGTAACATAAATTCTATTTTTTAACACTTAAATATTAATGTATAGTATTTAATAATTCTTGGCAAAAAACCGACTTCAGCAAATATCCGGATAGTCTATAAAAGATTGCTCCTAAGAATTGAAGAGTTCCGTTACTTTGTCATGGATCCCATAATCAGAACCTAACCAAACTCTCATCAAACTACCCTTGAAGTACATCCTTTCCAATAAAAAAACAATCATCGAAATCAGTTGGCGTGATATTGAGTTATCCGTCCATTGGTCGCGCATATACTTAATGCAAATTTAAGACTTATATGGTTTTCTTATGGATGCCATTGTCAGAACTAGACCAAATTAAAATGGGACTACACGGAAAGCACCAGCTTTTAAATAAAAAAAGAATCATCAAAATCGGTTTTCCTAGTCGAAATTTCTGAGGTAACAAAAAAAAAACTGTTGAATTGAGAACCTCCTTCTTTTTTGAAGTCGGTTAAAAATCACTAATAACACCACAATATGGTTCCTTAAATCTAAATAATAATCAAATCGTTAACCATAGTCACATAACCTTATGAAAGATATGTCATTTGTTGCACAACATGCACCTTACCAATCTCAAACAGTGACGTCACAGTACGAAATCAAGAAATTGTCATGCGGTGCACGTCACCCATTTGTCTGTCCGACTGCCGGTGGCTGACATTTAAAACAAGTACTCATGCGCACAAAACTATTTTGTTAACTGATTTAGATATGAAAATAAATAGGACTGGTATTATTTTTCGCCCTGATTAAAAAAATGTTGGATATACTGCATATTTTATTAAGAGATTATTTTATTTGATTTCAGGGGAATACAGATTTAAATGTTCGGAGCCAAATTGTGGAAAGGCGTTTTTGACATCTTACAGCTTAAAAATTCACATACGAGTCCATACAAAAGTAAAACCTTTCGAATGCAGTGAAATAGGTTGCGACAAAGCGTTCAACACTCGCTACAGATTGAGGGCCCATGAACGTTTACATAACGGTAAAACATTCAATTGTGAGTCAGATGGATGTAATAAATATTTTACTACACTCAGTGACCTTAAAAAACACATTAGAACTCACACACGAGAAAAACCTTATAAGTAAGTGTTTTTCGGGTTGTACGTTTTGGTGTAAATTACTAATGATTTGAAAAGCGCTTACTCATCTATATCACTGGCCAGTAAATTATCTTTCTTACAAATATGTGAAGGTAGTGTCAATTATATAAGGCACCTAGTTGAAAATAAAATAATTAAACTTTGATCTAGTACCAGACTTTATCTAATGCATATAAAATAAAATTCTAAACAAGGGAACACTAAAAATTCCGGCAAGCAAGTATAATTTCTTTAGATTTTCGGTCGCAAGTGTATAGAGAAAAATATTTTGGTTTACTGTGAAATGGACATTTTTCATAGCAAAAGTATTTAGTAAATTGTATCCTATAAAAATTAATATAAGCATATATTTTTTTGGCACAAATATCCAAAAGTTCGGTACAATTGTCTCAAAACAAAGCTTGGGTCTTTCATTATGAGGATACACCCACAGCAGTCAGAAAATTCCGATTAGTAAAGAAGAAAATGATAGCTGTATTTTTCAAAACGAGTGGAATTGTAGAGCATGTCATATTGGACACACAAAAGACAGTGGTACACTGAATGGTGCCTTCCTAAAGTCATCGATTCTCTGAAAAACTTCCGACCAAATTCAAAAATGGACACCCGGTTTTTTCATCATCACAACGCTCCAGATCACCGCGCGGAAGCCTGTACCAAATATTTGACCACTACAGGACTGAAACTGCTTGAGCACCCTCCTTACAGTCCACCCTGTGACTTGCACTGATTCCCTATGCAAAAATAAAGCTAAAAGGTAGACAGTTTTACAGGATCTTTTGAGGGCTTGGGAAGAGTGCGCCATACTCCCTAGTGAGACGTGGCAGATGTGGTTTAAGGATTGGTTTTGGAGGAGGGTGAGATGTATTGCCTGTGGTGGAAATTATTTTGCAAAAATTAAATAAATAGAGCTCATTTCAAAACTTTCCTAGTTCCATTGTAAGTAGATAAGCAACCATACCGTTGTGTGAAAATTAAGTCAGTCAATGGAAGACATGAAGTCGTGTTATCTCATCTACGGATAGGACACACACTTATCACTCACCAACATTTACTATTTAGAGATCAAGAACCTCGTTGTTTCGTGTGTGACTCAAAAATTACCGTTCAATACATCCTAAAAGACTGCCCTTTATATGCTCTGGAATGGCAGAAGCACAATCTTCAAGATAACTTTAAAGGTCTTCTACACGGCAACTAAGAACATAACCCACTTATAAAATTTTTAATAGATATGTTTAACAATATTTAAAAAACCCTACCAACAAACAATGTGTTGTAATGCTAATAACCCTAGAGGCTGATGCAGTACTTCTAAATAAAAAAAACGTGTGGTGACAGTGGACACCCGATAGGAACGAAGTTCCTTACGCTATTTATAAATTTTGATCAAGGTATTTTGTAAAAAAAAAGAAAAAGAAATATAATTGGATACTGATTCTTATACAAAAGATATATAATACAATACCTGGCAAGATTCGAATTCAACGTTTCACTTTTCTGTATCTTTTTTTTATTCTGCCGGAATTGTTTTTGGCGTTGAGCATTGGTTTTTAGTATTTTATTTGCATTCTGACGTTTGCGCTCTCCATACTCTTTTGGACTCTGAACACGTGATTTCACTATTGTCTCCCTATAATTTAAATAGTAAAATAAATAAATAAATCACATCTGTAATAAACGAATGTAAACAGTAAATACTTGTATCAAGTTATACAATTTTATCAACTTACTTTTCTAAATTTGTATTACACACATTTGCCGCAGTTTCCTTTTTTCAAAATTTATTGCAATAATAAAACAATATTCACGTATGATCTAACACAATAAATTATAGTTTAAAAAAAACTAAAAAACACGCTTTTAGAGTTATACAAACTAAAAAGTAAAAAATAACTCTTAACATAGGAATAAAATGACTGACGAGAAAATTAATGTCACTGTTGTAAAAGCGTGGGGTGCTTTAATTCCGAAACACAGTTAGTTTAAAAATGTCATACAAAGCAGTGACATTGATTGACATTAATTTTTTTTTTTCAGTGATATTAATTTTCTCGTCAGTAATTTTATTCCTGGGTTAAGAATTATTTTTTACTTTGATTAACTCTAAAAGCGTGTTTTTTAGTTTTTTTAAACTATAATTTACTTTTCACTTTTTAGTTCGATTTGTTTTACTCATTAAAAAAATGATGTATTAAATGGTAAAAGCACAAAAATAATGCATCGGCCGGGAATCGGATCCCGGCCGCCCGCGTGGCAGGCGAGCATTCTACCACTGAACTACCGATGCATTTCGTTACGTGACGATTTATACTAAATCGCACTTCCCGTAAGCCGCGTTAAGGAACTTCGTTCCAAAAATAATTAAATAAATACTTCTACTATTTGCAGCAGAAAGACTGATTGTAGGTGTATTGCATTAAAAATTGTACTGCCTTTATTTATTTGTAGATTATTTTACTGGCTTGACATTTTCATTAATAATGTAAAGATAATATCATTGACAATTTAACTTTACTTTTAAGGTGTTTTAAAAACGTTAGTGGTGATTAAAGAAAAATGTCTTTGCAAAGTAAGTGTTTACGTCTCGATGTGGACCAAAGCTATTACAGATTTATTTAGCTATAAAAATACGATTCAAGTAGGTTATGTTCATTTGAAGTATTTTTTATTGTTCCAGCTTGTTAAATAATTTCATTTTTTAAAAATCACCGTCTTTTTTTTATTTGAAAATATTTTTAAAATTAAATAAATTATTATTAAACATAACTTAAATGAAATATATAAAATTGTTGGAAATACATTATTTTTTGTTAAACAATCATTTGGTTCGGAGTTATGTTATAACGTTATCAATAATAACTAATTATGCTATAACAGCTTTTTCATTATGAACATAACCTACTTTTATTCCGGATTTTGTGCCTTGTTATTTTTTTTATCTTTCGTTTTAATGATTTTTAGTTGAGTTGGTTTTATTCTGGTATTTTATCTAGCACCAATTGAAACATTTTTTCTTGAAATTTTGTAAACAAAAATAAGTTGGCTGTGAGCTAAAATGTTACTATGAATTTTTTGTTTTTATAAAAAAAAATATTTTAAGCTTGTTCAGACATTTTTCCTAATTTTTTTCTTAAGTCTGTACGACACTGTGCATTTTCTTTTAAAATTTTTTGTACAATATCATGCACGATTTCTTGTCAAGAATGATGGTTGTTCAGTTCACTGTTACAATTTCTTGTAATAATTCATGTGTACAAGCATGCGTCTTGTTCATTACATTTTCTTCCTGTAATGAAAGTGTATCAAGAAATTGGCGGAAGGTTTGCACTGTTTGAAAACTGTCGACAACAAATACTGTTAGTTAAAAGAGCTATAATCAAACTGTAATAGTCAATTGTAACAGACAAAATCATGTTATATGAATCCATAAGAGATATTGGGAACAATGATATGGACTCATCAGTGGCTGGAAATTGGAAAAAAAATGTTATTATTACCGCATATGTTTCTGTGATTCTCATTACTAGAGTTTTGAAAAGAAAAAACTACAAAAGAATATTATGGATCCGTCCATACACGAAAATTTGAGATATTGTTCAATCAACCGACACTTGCTGAACCAGTTCTATTTTCTTGTAACGCATTCTGCACGAGACAAAAATGTATACAAAATTAATGTGACAGAAATATTCATGCAGATTTTTGTGTTAAATTTTGTACAAAAAAATGCATAGTGTCATACTGATTTAACGCTTATATGTGGTTTGCATTTAAGTTAGTTGTGCTTTAAAAGATCGCTAATTTTTGCTTTGAACCAGCTTGCAAAAATCTACATCGCTTTAGAGGGTAAGTCATGAATAATGTGCCCATTTTTAATTTTTTATGGATTTTTACAAAATTTAAAACTCTATTTTAATATTTCTTTACTGATATGGCATTAATAGGTAGACTAGATTATTTAAAAAAAGAGACATGTCAACGGGTCCCACCATGGTCTCACCAGTGCCGATTCAAACCGAATTGCGTACTAGTGGCGTATCGTAAATAATTTGTAACAGTTACCAAATACTTATGTAGCAGAAAATGTTTTAAAATTGAAATTAAATAATAAATATATAAATTGATAGTTTTAAGATCATTAGGGATTGCTCTTTTCGCCAGTGACAGAATAAAAAATTACTCTCATTGTGGTAACTAGCATTATCCACAACTAAAACTGTTTAAAACTGTTTAGTCTTATATTCGGAATCTACTGTGTTCTTGTCCATCTTATGAAATTATCTGAATCCACCGGCGTGCACTATAATTACTTAACCTTTTTTCTTCAGATTTACAGTGTCTACCCAGGTATTTTTCGTTGAATGATAATTGCAAATAAGTTTCGTCGGTATAAATGATATCGCTTTCTTCCTCACGATACTGTTTTATTTTTTTTTTAAATTCTATACACTTTAATCTTACATCATAACTTTCCATTAATACATCTCTATTATTGGGTGTTTTTTTTGCCACCAAAAACATAGCTTAAAAAGCACTTTTTATTTGTGTATCCGGTGCAATGCCGAGCCGCCCTGAATAAGCTAGCAACTAAGTTTGGAGTTCACATTGTCTGGGTTCCCGGACACAGGGATATACCAGGTAACTGTAAGGCGGACGAGCTAGCAAGAGAGGGCACCACCCTCCCAGCTGTATCTGTATCATCTCAGCAAGGAGTACCGATTGCAAACTGCCGGCTCCTCCTGCACAGCAAAGGAGTTCAAAAAGCCAACTTGAGGTGGTAAAATGAACCCACATGAACATCATCTAAATAGTTATGGCCTAAACTTGATCTACGTCGAACTAATGATGTTTTAACTCTATCCAGGGAGTCCATTGGAATTGCGATCGCGGCCATAACAGGACACTGGACAGGTGAATCCCATGCACGGCGCATGGGAATCGCAGAGCTACGACATGACTTCTGTAGAAGCTGTCAAGATGAGGAAGAGGACGAAACAATGGTACATCTTCTCTACCACTGCCCCTCCTTAGGCAGAAAACGGCTTTCTATACTAGGGCAACTGAACTTTGAGGACTTATCTGATCTTATCTCAGTTAGCATTAAAGACCTCACACTTTTTATTAAAAGTTCCAACTGGTTCTCACGGTAGAGGGGAAAGGCACCGCCGTCCATCACGGTATCACAATGGGCCAAATGGCCTAAGGGGGTTCCCTCCCCTCCGAACCGCCGTTTTAACCTAACCTAACCTACTTGTGTATCGCGTACTTCTTGTTAAACTGCTATTAAAGTCGGCCGTTACTTCTGTATCATATGATCATCACTATTCTTTAATTTCTTGTCCTTGTTTTTCTGAAATAAAACTTTTAGTGTCTTCCGTCTCTATGTTTTTGGAGATGAAATACAAGGTTGCTAATCTGTCTCTACTCCTTGAGCCTCATCGTGGACACTGTAAAACACCTTTTTCGATATTCCTGTCAGAACCAATACCCTGCGACGATAATTATCAATTGGAACCTGCAAGCCATGTCTTGCCTCGTTTTTTATACATTTAATTACATTATCAATTACCTCTTTTGTTTCCGCAGAGTAGTTCTTCCTTTTTTTAAGTCTACCCATTTTAAATAGAAAAAAACCACAAAAAACCCCTTTAAACCCACGCACTCATACAACTACTAAAACTAAATCACACCTATAACCTCCTTTTACATTATTACATATTCCCGCTTAAAAATATTCCCACGTACTTCTTTGTTTACCTTTTGACATTTCATCTTACTACGCTGATTTCACCGGAAGTGGTCCCTAACAATAATAATTCAAGTCTATCTGGTACTTTTTTTTATTATCAAGAAATTTTTTTAATATTTACATATTTAAAACCAACAGAAATTATTTTTAAAAACATTAGTATATAAATAATATTTCAAGTAATTTCAATTTTTTTTTGATATATTGCTTAAATTTTTAATTTATTAAACTTATGGCTTACGGTTTAAAATAATTATTTTTTAAATAAATTTCCACTTAATAGAGCACAGAAACTAACAGTGTCCAAAATTGCAATATTTATCCATTTTTAGATGAATCATCCATTCAAATAACATCTAGAAGTACTTGTGTGACTTACCCTCTATTTGATTCCTCCAAACTTTTGTTTCATTGATAAATATTAAATACAGATGCCACTGACTATATAACTGTAAACATTTTAAATTCTATATTTTTGTAGTTTTAAGCTAATGGGTGATGTGTGTACGTGACGTAACGGTAGAATGAGTGACGTACATGTGACGTCATAGCTTGAAATTCTATCTATCTGTCAAAAAGTGGCCTCGGCTACAGGTAACATAAACCCTACTTTTTAACACTTTAATATTAATCTTTAGTCTTTAAAAATCACTAATTATACCACAATATTGTTTTTTAAACCTAAATAAGTGTCATCGCTCACTTTAAACTCAAAAAACCAAAAACGATCAGAAAACCAAAATTGTTAACCAAACACATATAACCTTATGAAAGATACGAGGATAGCTCACGTATTGTTGTCCCTAACATAGAAGCAAACACATGAAAAGAATAAAAATAATTTATTTTTCAACATAGTCACCTGCAACGTTTTATACACTTGGTATATCGGTGTTGAAGTGTTTCAGAACCTTTTGAAAAAAATTCAGAACTTTGAGTCTTCAGTCATTCATCTACCGCCGACATCACTTCATTATTATCAGCAAAGCGAATTCCACGATGATGTTCTTTTAATTTTGGGAATAGATGGTAGTCGCTGGGGGCCAAATCTGGAGAATAAGGGGGTTGTTTAATAATTTCAAATCCTGCATTGTTAATGGCAGCCATTGCAACACAACTTGTGTAGGCCGGAGCGTTGTCCTGGTTGAAGAGCACACCTCGACTCAATTTTCCTCTTCTCTTTTCTCTGATCGCTTCGCGTACTTTATGGTGCGCCCACGCGGTAAATAATCCATGAAAATAACACCTGTAAAATCCCAAAAAACTAGCCATGATCTTACCAGCTGAGGAGGAGGGGAACCCCTATGCCGCCATTCCATGCTTTGTTTTTTGGATTTTGGATCAAAGTTTCGTCGACCGTAAGAAATTTTCACTTAAATTCATCGGTATTCCTGTTAATGATCTCCAAATTTGTCTCCGCTGCAACCTGGCGAACATACTTCTGGTCTGCCGTCAGCATGATGGAACCCAACGTGCAAAGAGTTTTTTAAGACCCTATTCCCAATGTAAAATTTTTTCAACGCTTCCAACAGAAAGTCTACATGTCTCTGCTATAGCCTTGACTGTAATTCTTCTGTCATTTAATACCATGTCATGGACTAAATTCACATTTTTTTTGGTCACCACAGTTTTGGGGGCTCCTGCACCTGGTGCTCCCAGTTTGAAATCTCGTGACCAGTTCTTGATTACCTGGTACGAAGGGACAGAGTCACCCAATACTTCTACCATGTATAAATTTCTTGCGGTGATAACTCCTTTTTAACCGACTGGGTGAACCGATTTTGATGATTCTTTTTTTATTTGAAAGCTGGTGCTTCCCGTGTGGTCCCATTTAAATTTGGTCCAGTTCTGAGGTATTTTATCGCACCTCTTATTTCAATTTTGTCCATTTTTATAAAATCAGGGACAATAATTCGTGAACTATCCTCGTATGTCATTTGTATCACGTGCACGTTACCCATCTCAAGTAGTGATGTCATGTGTACGTCACCCCTTGTACCGATTACAATAAGTAGACATGTGCTGTACGTCACTCATTAAAAATCAAAAAATTTTGTTAAAAGTTTGATTGTAATTATTGATTTTTAACTGTGTTTTACAAAAATTTGGAGGCATGTAAACGTGTTGTGTCTCTATAAGTTGTTTTAGTACCGTTTAGAATGTAGAAATGTATTAAACTCGTTTACCCACAAGGGCGTACCTAGAGGGGGGACAAGGTGGGTAAGGTGGCCCTGGCCTGCCGACCCTTAGTAATATCCTTTTCTCATACATTTGGTTACACGTTAATTAATAATAAAAACAAATGAATATGGGAAATGATTAATAATTTAGTACCTAATCTGTTCATATTTATGTTGAGTTATTTAACAATGGGAAATTACTGATTTATCACTCCACATGTATACCCATGCATGTTTATTTTGCAAGATCAGTGTTAAATTATATTAATGGTAAATCTAAGTTCCAATTATAAAAAAGGTCAACTGCTTGATTAGATTCTTTTTAAACTTTTTGAAAAAAATTTGCAAGATTTGCAAATATACTAATTGGAAAAAATTCGGGAGCGTATAGGTTGAGCCATAATGATATTTGTCCTTCATATAAAGTTTTAAATTTTCTAAGATCTTCATAGGTACGGTTTGCCTTACCAAGCGATCTTCACCCTTGCTCATACCTTCTGGTTTCTACTTTAATATTGTTTCATATACCCGCAGACTTATTGGTAGTTTCTTTGAATCTTGTTTGCTGATGCATTGGATTTTTCAATGCCCAGATTATCTTAATGCAGACAGATTTTGTTGCTCTTGTCCGTTGCTCCAGGCAACGTTGTAATTTAAAAAGATTTTTTGACATAGTTGGAGGTCAATATGCTATCAATTTTTTCAATAATAGATGTCGCCCACTCCGTGATTTTTTTCTATTGTCTATCGAAATATTTATTGTACTGTTTTCAGCTTAAATAAGCTCTCTCCATTCCTATCGGTTTTCTTATTTTACCTATGCAGTTGTGTATTAATTTTAAATTGGTTTTTGGTACTTCTCACACACCATTTTTTGTCATCTTACCACTGTCGCGTGGTTCATAAATTTAAAAATGTTTGTACAGTTAAATCGTTACTTTCTCTTGTTACAGGTATACTATACTTCTCATCTCATATGTCATAGTTAAGATTTTTTGGTTAAATAACTAGTCGCATTATTATCAACTACGAATGATATAAAATAGTTATCGAAATGATTCAATTTTCGTAATAATTGGGTAATATATACAATTTACTTTTGTAAAATACGATCACCAGTGATATTATTTTTTTCTTAATACCATTGTATGTAAAATGCCATTAATCTTAAATTTTGGTGCAATGTTTTAGTAGTTGAATAAATATAAACGTTTTTTAGATGCAATGCAAAGGAATGTGGTAAGGCTTTTACAGCGAGTCATCATCTTAAGACACACATCAGAATTCACACAGGAGAGAAGCCATACGCTTGTAAAGAAAACGTAGATTGCAATAGAGCCTTCTCTACCCAACACAGTCTCAAGAGTCACATAAAAACTCATCAAAGACACGACGTTGCTGTTAATTCTAAAGATAGAAATAAAGACAATGGAGAAACTACCATTACAATTCCTTTGGACAAGTTGGATAATGAACAAAATGGTAATTTTATATTTTGTACTATCTTTAGTTATAACTACCAAAAGTTCAACATTTTAATTGTCGTCGCACAATCCTATTTCGACTAAAGCTGGTTTGACACGATGCTACGAACGCTTCCTCTAACGTTGGATCGAACGTTTGAGTCAAGTGAGTTCGACAGTTAGTGGACGAATGTTTCTGCTACACAGCTATGCGAATGTTCAAAAATTTAACTCAAACATTCGACCCAATGTTGGGGCGAGTATTCTAGCATCGTGTGCAGTCAGTTTCAAACTGACTGACTGTGAAAGAAAATGATAACGGTGTTGCTATTGCAGTCGCTGTCCTATAACTTATTACTTCAAGAAAGGAGACGCCAAAAGCGTTCTAGGAGGTAAAGAATCTCCCTATCTACCTAAGCCTCTTCCTTCATATTAACGAGGCGTGTAGCAATTGAGTTGAATCCTCGAACGTTTATCTCAAACGTTAGCTCGGAGCAACATGCCGGTTGAAACATGCTCTAATACGAACGTTCTAGACTCGACATTGGAATGTGTTCATAGCATCGTGCAGAACCGACCTATTATGACTTAGAATTTTAATAATTCCTTATAGAACTGCGGACGACACACCTTGATTATTTTAACAATTTAACTGTTTATATGCTGGCTATTGGCCACAATAAGTTTTTCTAATCTTACCGGTTTTTATTGCTAAATCAGTCATTCTCGATAATTCATATAAATATTTTATATTTATTTTATTAACAAACTTTTGTACGTTTAAGGTTATTTAACTTTGACTCAAGAAGAGAACATGCAACCGATTCAAATACAAACTACCCTATTGGATAACACATCAAACATAAACGGATCAAACATAAATTTCGAAAATATTTATTACAATGTTGCTGCAGTTCCGTCAGATAATTTACTTAACAACAATTACGTTTTTAGTGAAATAATTCCAGAGAAACATGCATCTGTTATCGAAGAGGAATTTGAAATGGCCAATCGACTTAATGATTATGCTACAGTTACCACTGAGAATGTACCCCTTCAATTGCTGTTCAACATAGGTACTGAAAACATTGAAAATGTAAAAGAGAATGAAACTTTGATTAACACTCGCGATGAATTGGAAGGAAATTCCATAATATCCGAATTCCAGATTAACTTGGATAATTTGGAAGTAAACCCTCAAAAAGATGTAAATTTACCCAATTTTAATACAAAAGACAATCAAAATGTTAATATAATTTCTCAAAAAATAATACCCGTAGAAACTGCCAATAATGAAAATACAACCGATGAGCTACTAAACCAGTTAAATACAGCAACGGATAGCCAAACCGAATGGATCGATCTAGTGACCAATGGCTCACAAATAAATATTAATAAGCAGAACAATGACTCTAATGCATTAGATTCATATTTCTTGTTGGGTTTAAATCAAGAAATGAATTTACCAACGGAACCCGTGGATGTTAACGGAGATTTAGCTCTACAGAAAGATTCTGATTTTAATGACAACCACAGCTCTCGACATTCTGCAACGAACTGCAACAACAACACATCAAACATGGGTTGTTGTGGTAATAAACCTGTAAATACATCCTACAGCTGCATCCGCAACGTTCCCGTATCAACTCCTTCGGCTCAGTTAAACAACATTTTGAATTATACCCAGAATCAGTTGGCAGGTTGCAAGTTGAAGCAGAATTCAAGTCACAACTGTGCCGAAAAGGGTGACCAATGCTGCGTTGTGGTTTGTTTAAAAACTATCGATCAGTTGAAGCAGATGCTGACTTTTGCTTCAGGTTGCGGCAATTTCCAAACTTTAACCCTGGGTTGTGTAAATAGTAATAATTGCGGAGTTTTACAGTGATATCAGTTACTACGGGTTCTTAAATTTAGTCTTAGAATAGTTTATTTATCAGTCATATAAAGATGCCAAATAACTAACTTTTAATTTTTTTGTTTGATTTTTTTATTTATTGTGTTGATACTAGTATTATATATTTTATTCGAAATTATACTCTATTAAAAATGTTGTTTATTATTCACTAAATAATTGGACGCAAAATAAACATAACTAGATGACCCGGTGAACTTCGTACCACCTAAAATTGATTTGATTGTAAATTCTTCATGAGCGATTATCAATTCTAATTAATCTTCCAACTTTAATTCATTGAGATCGATAATATTAGCCGCATCATGTACACGGTTTGAGTTCTGTTGGTTATTAAATGAAACTCATTGGTAATTAAAATGAATTCAATTTTTAAAAAAATATCCTTTCGCGTTTCTGCCATCCTGCTACAAAAATATTAATATTTTAAAAGGGAATTTTGTCAAGAATTTAAAAATTTTTTTTTTCGCGTATCTGCTATCCTGCTACAAAAATATTAACATTTTAAAGGAGAATTTTGTCACGAATTTTTAAGAAAATATTTTTTCGCGTTTCTGGTATCCTACTACAAAAATATTAATATTTTTAAAGAGAATTTTTAAGAAAATATCTCTTCGCGTTTCTGCAATCCTGCTACAAAAATATTAATAGAAAAATACTTTATCCGTAACACAAGTTTCTTTAAAGAACGACTCTTGAAAACCGAATTGAATTTAAAGAACACCTTAAGTTCCTTGCTAAGAATACCTTTTGAGATGAACTTGTGCAAATAGCGAAAAATTAAAACAAAGTAACGACTTGTTGCACGTTGATGTTTATTTTGGTTTATTTGCGGACACGTGTATAACCTCACTCTACATAGTGTCAATTTACTAAATTTATAATAGTGGACACGCGGCGGGAGTTTTTAAATACTTACACTTTGTTAGACTTGAATTATTATTGCTATGGACTACTTCCGGTTTAATCAGTAGGAGTAGGACGAAACGTCAAAAATACTCGACGGTTGCCGAATAACCCTGCTTGAAGGTAAACAAAGAAGTACGCGCGAAATTTTAAAGCGGGGATATGTAATCATGTAGAAGGAGGTTATAGGTGTGGTTTAGTTGTAGTAGTTGTAGTTGAAATTAAGGAGGTAATTGCCAATGTAACTTTACAAAAAAAAATGAAAGATTAAAGTACTCTTTTATCCTGTCACCGGCGAGCAACCCCTTATGATCTCGAAACTATTAATTTATATATTTTTTATTTACTTTCAATTTTAACACATTTTCAGCTACATAAATATTTTTTTTTTATTTTTAAAGGGCGTCGACTGCTATGGTCATTAGCCCATTAGTCTATTAATATTTTTGTTGTTTTTTTTTTGTCGTCCTATATCTGATTGTAAATATTGACTTCTTTTAGAAAGTGTATGAGTTTTCCTTCGACATCTCGGTTTCCGTTAAGGCATTGTTGCAATTCTGCTGGTATTCCTATTCGTTGTCTTATCACTTCTTTATACGGGCATCGTGTTATATGTTGTACTGTTAACCTGTGTCCACATTGTTCACACCTAGGTTGTCTTACCCCCAAGAGCATAAATGAATTTGTAAGGCGGGTGTGGCCTATTCTTAATCTACATAATTCAACTTGCTCTCTTCTGTTACAGGCAAGAGGATGTGTATTTTTCTTGATACTTGGTTTCACACTTTTCCATTTGGCTTCTGTTCTATCCCAATCCCTTTGACATTTTAATAGTTTCATTTTTTAAGTATGATTTTATGTCGTCGGGTCTGAGTGAGATATTTTCAAAGTTTTCTTGTGAAGCGGCCATTCTAGCTGACTGATCCACCATTTCATTGCCTGCAATTCCTTGATGACTAGGAATCCAACAAAATCTTACTATTTTATTCTGGCTCTTTAGCCAATTAAGTCTTGATAGAACAATTTTCACCATGTGGTCTTTAGTGAAGGAAGAATAAATATTTGTTAACCGTTACAAAATATTTACGATACGCCACTCGTACCCAATTCTGTTTGAATCGGCACTGCACATCTGCTGACTTTGGGAGTATGGTGGGCACCGTTGACATGTCTCTTTCTTTAAAAATTCAAGTTTTAACAGATAATTACTGTGTTGGAAAACCGTAAATTTTTACGACTTTGAAATCATATTAGGCTAATAAGCTAATTTTATGATCAATTTGCATCTTCTGTAATTTTCATTAGTTAAAAAAACAAGCGAAGAAAATCTAATAAGAAAAAATCGGGGTTTTTACTAATAAAACATTTAACAAAGCCGTAACGAATGTTTATGTAAAATAAAGCCGAAATAATTTTCATTGCGGATTCTCTTCTACATCGTTCTTGATACACTATCTTCACATCTAATTTAAACGGGCAGTTTTCAAGCAATAAAAATGCACGCCTTCTGGCCTCGTGAAAAACCGTCTTTTTATTTATTGCCACTTCCAATTCGGTTTCTTATCATCTGAATGCGGCAATATACCAAACACCATCATTGCAATCGCGTTTCAAGTCTAGCAGGTAATAAACTTTAATAAAAACTAGGTAGTTTTTTCTATCAAAAAATATTTAACAGCTAATAATAGGTCAGAACACTAATTTCTGAAAAAATACCACTACTCGCAGTAAGATGAGGAAAGTCGAAAAATATTTTTCTTGATCTTTTAATCCAAGTAGTTTTTTTTTAAAATCCAAAAAAATACTCCCGCTAGATTCAAATCGGTCTGAGGCAAGTTCAAGATTTTCAGTGATGAGTGATTGGCAACGTAGTTTACTTTATATGGGCGGATAGTTGACATGTATAGCATATTTCACGAATATACTGTTACAACCTTGCCCTGTTTATTTGTCGGCGTCCGAGAATCGACCACAACTAGGGTGCATATTAATAAGCCCTTTGTCGGCTTCCGCCTCCGTCTAGTAAATTCTCGCCGCGACTAGAGACTTCGAAATGGTAAAAGGATTGTTCCGGACTTTCGAGAAACAGGTGGAATAGTGGAATAGTCAGTTTTAAAAGTGTTTATGAGTTATGAAATTTAAATAGTTCTAAAAGTTGTAATTAGTTGAAAATCTAAGTGAATATCTATGTGATTTGTAGAAGTAAAATTTGTTGTGTAAAAGTATTGGAATAAAAAATTATTATTTGTTACTGTATCGAGAGTTTAAGATCACGGAACCCAAGAAAGAAGTAATTTCGTAATACGGTTGTAACGGATTATCGTTAGAAACTCGATAACCAGTATTCAACTGTACATTTAAGAAGTACGAAAATACATTCCCCTAATATTTTTAAACAAATTTCGTAAGTAACGAATTTAATTTTTGCAACCTAATCTGTTCTTAATGACTTTATTTATTTTACATAATAAGAGAGGTAGGTAAGTAATCCAAACAAATGTCACTAATTAACTAAGCTGTTAACCTTTAATTTGGCTTGTTGATTAATTTTTGTTAGATTTCTAGAAAAGTAATTAGTAATCCTGGGTTATCATTGTAGTGGGTACCTACATTAAAATCGTATAGTACCGATTGTAATTTCAAGTAGTGTATGTATACCTAATGGACCGCGATAATGCCGCGACGTGTTTTAGATGTAGATGCATTAATATTGAATGTACACGCTTATTTTACTGCGGAAAAGGAAAATGGAGTTCCGTTGCTACCAGTTTTATCTATACGTAAGCGTGTGTGTAATGCGATGGGTATTGGTGAAATAAAATTAACCTCAGTTTTAAAAAGTGTGAAAGATGGATATAGTGAACAAAAAGTTAAAAAATATAAACCCCGCCGACTTCCAAAGACTGTTGACTTTTCCGTAGCTTACTAATTTGAAATTCGCGACATTGTGTACAAAATGCGTGAAAAAAAATGTTTCTTTAGATTTATTATTAGAAAAAGATGTATTTGAAAATTCTAGAACGAGTCTTTGGAGAATTTTAAAACATATAGGGTTTTAGTTTAAAAATGAGGACAACCAAAAGGCTTTGTGTGAAAATGCTAGAGTCGTGCACAAAAGAATTGAATTTTTATGAAATTATACTCACTGTAAACAAGAATGCTCCTCATTTGTTTATCTGGACGAAACTTGGATTTTTGCTAAAGGTGGAACAAAAAGAAATTGGCGGGACACATTATTGTGCATACAAGTGGAAAGCATGGTTTTGTTGATGGGGCGGATCTTTTATTTTCGTCAAAATCAAAATCGGCCGATTATCACGACAATATCGATACAGAGATGTTTGTAAAATGGTTAAAAGAGAAACTATTACCATCGTTACATGAACCATCTGTCATTATATTAGATAATGCTCCATACCATTCGGAAATTTTAAATAAGCAACCAACAAACTCCTGAACGTTACAGAAAATAAAATAATGGTTAACGAACGAAAATATTTTATTTCCACAGTATTGCTTCAAGCCGGAATTATTATCGATAGCTAAAAGGCACGAAAGAAAAAAAATTTACAAAGTAGATAAAATTATACTCAGTTATGGACATCGTGTGCTAAGACTTCCGCCATTCAGTGCCAATTTAATCTCGTTGAGTATATTTGGAGAATATGCAAAACTCATTATGACAATCACATTGGATCTGGAAACCTGGCAATAAGCACTTAATACTACCACATGTGACACAAAATGTGATAATTTAATGAAGGAAAGGTGGATGAAAAAAACGGAGTACTTCGGGCTCATAATTAGAGGATCTAAATATCAGCTACTACGCCCTATACTTAATACAAGGAAAAGTGGAAGACAAATTGCGGATAGGGCAAAAAAGCTATCCTGGCTACGCATATCAGACAATGGTGTGATCTTACAGCTGGAGAACTATTTCGCGCGGCAGCCAATAGAGAAGATTTCAAGAAATTATAAACATGACGATAACCAACGTCTGAAGACAAGGCACCTGAAGAAGTAATAAATTATGATCGGATAGATCGTATGTAGATCAGTTGTATATAGTTATAGTTAACTTAATAATAGTTCAACCTAACCTCATCTAGAAGACATGCACATACATCTTTTCCAATACAAACTTATAGTCAAGTAAACTGGTGAAGAGTTAGATGTTGTTTTATGTAGTGGCATTAGGACACTTACCTTTAATCTGATGTTATTAAAAATAAGTTCAACTCACCGTTAGTATAAACAATCTTTGTTTTATTGCTAACGCGTTGTTTGTCATGTCGTCATGCTTACCCTTCTCTTTATAAGCGAACGGCTGGCGTTACTACCTAAACAACTTGATGAAGCTCACGTAGTGACCTACATTAACCTAAATATGAACAGGCCCTACCGAAAGCAGAAAGTGTATACCAGTAATGTAGACCATAGGCTACCAACATACTAGTTAGTGGCCTAAGATGTATTAATTATTGATTGTATCTAAGGTTAACCACGGAGATACACAAGTCGGTGTATCTTCCTTTTTATATTAGTAAATACATATAGTATAGTCAGAAAATAAGCGTTTCCATAAAGCAGTAAAGTATCCCACAAAAACAAACACCTAGAGACAGCAACCCTATCCAAGAATAATCTAGGCATTACATCTGCGCGCCGGCGCCGACCTCCAGGAAATAGGGAATGTAGATATGATGTGTGATCTGAGGAGCTTCACCGCCGGAACCTCTATTGCCTGTTGACTTCCTAGCTCGTGGACGGCGTCATTTTACTGCGTAGATGATGAATCCTTCGATAACTCAGTAATCGCAAACTCGATCTGTCTTTTTACTACTGTAGGCTAATAGGTTTACTGCCTTTTATCGCCGTGAATTGGTATTTTCACTGTAAATGAAACAAACACGTGTCATTGATAATATATTGTTAACTTTAATACATGGAGCTTAGAGTTTTAAGCCTTCTGTATCTTTAAAACGATTTCACTGGTTACTAGCTTTTGTTTGATGTATTTTACTTGATTATAGTTATGTGCATTTTACCACGTGGTGTTTTTTAAAGTATTGCTCTGAACGCTAGAGGCTATACCTCGGCTGAAGATATGCGAAGCGCTGTGCTCTGCATTGCTTGAAGTTTGGAATGCGAAAGAGAGCGAGAGCCGGAAACCGTTTCTAATGTGGCTTCTCGTTTTAAATTAAGCGTTTTTAGTTGGTCACTGTCACCGTGTAACCGCTTGCAAAGAATTGCGCGCGACGATTGGAATGTTCTCGAAATGACTGCACGTGTTCTTAACATGATCTATAAATAGCACGGGACCCTTTGTTTATACGAAAGATAATTTCCACGTAATGAATGCGTGACTTTTAGTTGATTTTTTGTCGGCGTCAGGGCCGTACTGAGTAGTTTTACAAATCAAAGAATTTCTTAAAGAGGAATTGAACAGTTGGAAGTACTGATTTCCAACAATATCTATATCTGTACATAAAAGTCAATGTGTGTATTGTAATAAATGTTCGCTTTGTTATTTTAAACTAATTTATTTTCACACGATATAAAATACAACTAATTTATATTGACAATAATAGTTATATTAATACGGCATTATTAATTTATCTTTACGCTGACTCTACCTGACTAAATCTGAATCTGCCGTCTCTCCACTGCCGCTGGTATTTATACCGCTGTCAATTCTGGAAGGCTCTGAGGATGTCGAGATGCCGCTTTCTAGAACATACTCGATACTCAATAGACCAGACTTTTCTCGAAGGGATTACGTCAGCGGCGGTTGTTCGGAATGCAGGCCAGGACCGGCCTTAGGTCGACTCGTGACAGTATGTTCCCTATGAACTCCAAAACGGATGGACCGATTTTAATGACATTTTTAGACAATCTTCAGATTAGCCCGGCGGATGATCCTGTAAAGTTTGGTATTGATCGGATTAACGAAAGTGATCGGAAAGGGATGAAATATAAAACTATCAAAAACGGCTGATTTTAGTGTCGAATTTAAAGTTTTTGAAGTCGCTTAGTTTAAAGTGACATTCCCAATTATGTTAATATCCATAAAATAGGGTACATTACATTACAGTCTTGCGGTTGGTTCTTTGGTATCGGCGCCTATGTCACCTAGATCTTTTGACCCTCTGTGACTACCGCTGTGTCTTCAGGGACTCAGAATGGCCCTGTCTCTTTTAGATTGCTTGGATCCATAATCATAAGGCCCCAGGTTTGATACCTGGACCCCGCTAACATCGGGCAGTGACACAGAATGTGCAAACTGCTCTCCTACTCCTCTCCGCATAGTCGGCAGTTTTTTTCTGCCGCCAGCTTAAGTTTAAAGAGGTGCGGCCTTAGTGCGATGTGTCCTGTGAGCAGGCCAAGCGTGCTGCTTAGTCTACTCCGGTCCATCGTCCAGAGTGCGTCAGCCCTCTTCTGGAGAGGTCTTTTAATCCGCTGTTTTGATGTTCTGCAGCTAGTATTTGCATTCCACTGAGCAATATGTTCTTGTTCAAGGATTAATTTTAATAAATGTTTTGCTTTGGCAATTGGCAATCCGACCAACAGGCTTCTTGGTTCCATCAGGGTCCCGTGGGGTAAAAAGGAGATGAAATATATAAACTATTAATGAGGCCGATTTAGTGTCTAATTCATAGTTTTTGGGGTGTTTTATTTTAATCCACTCTCGTCCAAGTAAAATCTTTACACAATTAGTAAGTTCGACTCTCAGGTGCTTATTTAAAGTGAATTACGCCCCTCACGTCGAATAAAATGATAAGTATCGCCCTCGTTTTAACTTTCTGGATAATGATGGAGACTTTTCATGCATGGATTAAGTACCTCTTGGTTTCAGTGAATCCGGATGAGTAATTAACTTTTTAAAAATGTCCTAAACTTGTTAGCTGGCATTTTTTTGATCCTAAGAAAGGTTTTTTGAAACCAAATTTGCACAAACGCTTTTTATGTTCAAATCGTCGCGTCAAATTCTTTCTTACTGTCTCCCTGCCATAATTCTGATACTCATACGTCGATCCCTTCCGAAAATTTCTCCGATTTTTTACAGTGTCATCACTTTGAAGATGAGCGTCGTCTCTCACGTTCATAGTTGCTCACCAATTCTCGACTTTTCAAAAGCTTCTTGTGCCACATAAAAATGGCTAAATGCAATTCTCTCACACCTGTGACAACATTTGTTGGCGTGCGAGCTGTGTTTTAACAAGCTTCACTAGGAATTTTAAACTAGCGTGAAAGCCGACTTTTTAAAGAATAATTTGACATATAAGTGACATTATAATTGGCAGTGTGTCAGGTAACGAGTCCTTAAACTATATTGTCAGACCTCGTTTGTGCTCGTAAGAATGAACAAAATATTTATACGAATAAAATATAAAATTAATTCCCTCTCATACAAAAAAGATTAAAACATTTTTGTTTTAGTTTCAACCGGTGGATTCTTAATATGGAAATGCAGCCGCTCCATCCTCATGGAGGTTCGAATTAACCGGAAAGATAAGTTTTTCTTTCCACCGAGAAATTTGTTACAATTCGCATAGCATTTATACACATTAACATTGAAGTTATTTATTTCGTCTGGCCCCTTTTAAGTCTGGCCCGTTCTTTATGACCGCATTCACTCTTCCCTATTAAAACACTTCACAGAAGTAAAGAGAACAAATTCGCCGAGGTTTTTCTAATTACTGCAAAGTCAGCCGTTTATGAATTTGAAAAAAAAGGTAGCTTTAGTCAAAATAAGACCCTCTATAGTATGGTAATTGGCTATACAGGGTTTTAAAAAAAGGTGACCCCGTCTCTGGGATAGGTAGAAAACTGAAAAATAATATAAATGATAAATAATAATAACGCCATCCGTCCAAGATAAAGGGCGTTGAAAAAAAAAACAAACACATTTATTACGATTTTACCGAAACTACTGGAAACATTCTAATGAAATTTTATACGAGGGCGCTAGTTACACGGTTCGTACCAAGTAGTATTGAACATAACTTTTTAACTGTTAGATTTATTAATCAAAATTTCAAGTGAACTTAAACATCATTCAATTTTAAACCAAAAAGGTACTCTTGGTAAAACTCGATACTGTGTACGTTTTCGGAATATTTTGATTTGAAAATTATGAAGTAATAACCGATGCTGGTATAAAGTAATGATGAGTTATTAATTATTATTATTAATAAGTATGCATTATGTGAATTAAAAATTTTTTGTCGCGTAAATAAGACCTCATCGATAAAACGGATACGTGTTAAAAAATTAGGATTGAGGGCTTTTCTTTCTTGTAACGTTTCACAAAAATCCACTCTAATCGGTATATCTTGATTTTCTCTAATTTTGTCATGGAAAAATAACATTTATTGAGAGTTATGACGATAAGTCAACAATAATTGGATTTTGAAACCTTGGTATTTGTAAAATTAGATATTGTTAATCATGTTGAATACACCGACATGTTATTAACCTTGGGCGATTGTTAAGGAAACTCTACTGCAGCTGTTACGAGTTATGCAGAAAAGTTTTTTAGAAGAAACTTACCAAGTAAAAATACATTTAGAGTCATTGAACGACGTTGTAATAATAATAATTAATAACTTTATCATTACTTTATACCAGCAACGGTTATTACTTCATAATTTTTAAATCAAAATATTCCGAAAACGGTCTACAGTATCGAGTTTTACCAAGAATACCTTTTTGGTGAAAAATTTCGATTAATAAATCTAACCTTAAAAAAAGTTATGTTCAATACTACTTGATACGAACTGAGTAACTAGCACCCTCTAGAGCAGGGGTCTCCAAACTACGGCCCGAGTGCCACATCCGGCCCGCGGAGAGCTAGCATACTTGAAAACTCCTTTTAGAGAACATATTTTTTATAGCAAATTAAATTTAGTTTACTAGTATTCTAATTTTATGTTGAATAATTATTAATATGACATCTACATTGATATGGTCATGGGCTAACTACTCATAACATTGTTGTAGGCTTATTGTTATTGTTTTTGTGATAAGTTGGATAAAGAAACACATAATTGTAAAGAGTAAAGACATGTATAATATGCAGAAAATTTAACTTCAGTATATAATAACTAACAAATTATTGAAATGAATCCAACTAACATTTTATACATTTTAAATAAAAACATAACTTATAACAAGCATAATGACATATGAAATACTAATGAGATTTATGTAATTGAGATTTTCCACTGACAATAGTTTTAGTTGTGGACTAATTTTACTTGTACCAATTATTAAAAGAGATTTAAGATGCTCATCAGTTAATTTAGATCTGTAAACATTTTTTGTGTACTTCATTTTGGAGAAGGTCTTCTCACACAAATAAGTAGTACCAAAAACAGAAAACAGCCCACGAGCAATTTTATGCAAATTATCAAATTGTGTCAGTGGAAGACTCTTATAAAATTCCAACAAAGATGAGTTTTGATATTTGTTCTTAATTATATCACTGCACTGTAGATCAATCATTTTCATTTGAAGTTCCGGGGCTAGGGTTTCAATGTCAGTATCAAAAGGATTCTGAAAAATCTTAATTTGATTCGCAATGGCATCAAAGTCCGAGAAACGAGTATCAAAATTTATTTTCAAAGCACTCAAAGTTTCGATTGCAAAATCGATAGGAAACTCAGTGGTGTGGCTGAATATTTCACATGTTTTAAAATGTGAAAAACATTTACTTCGTAGTTGTGATTGAAACAGTATCAATTAGAAATTACAGATAATGACAGGAAAATTAATAATATGCAGTGTTGCCGTTTTGCGGACTTTAGTCCGATTTGCAGCCTTTTTTAAACGTTGCGTACTTTTTCGGACTTTTTTTTCAACAGTGGACTATAACACTTTTTACCACCGGCAACAATGATAATATGGTTTTGGCCCTCAGAACTTACTGGAGTAATCAGTATGGCCCTAAGACTGGAAAGTTTGGAGACCCCTGCTCTAGAGAGTCAGATATAAAAACAAATTCATGGGATGAATCAGCTTCTAAAACATTCATATAAAATTTCGTTACAATGTTTCCGGTAGTTTCGGAAAAATCGTAATAAATGTGTATACATTTTTTTTCTTTAACGCCCTTTATCTTAAATAAGGATGGCGTTACGAACATTTTTTACTAACCCCCAATTATTTTTAAGTTTTCTACCTATCCTAGAGACACAAATGGATGTCGCGTTTGCTACGCATCTCCTCTCCTGTACAACAGAACGCGCATGCGCGTTATTTTTCCAATTCTCATTTTGACGAACATGTGGACTACACAAATAGACGTCGCGTTGCTTAGTATTTCTATGCTACGCGTCTTCTCTCCTTAATAACAGAACGCGCGGAAAGCTTAATAAAACACAGCTCGTATGCAAACAAATGTTGGCACAGGTGTGAGAGAATTGCACGTTCCATTTAACCATTATTATGGGGTTCAAGAAGCTTTTAAAAAGTCGAGAATTGGTGAGCAACTATGAACGTGAGGGATATCCCTTATCTTCAAAAAAAAAATAGTTTATATGTTTCATCTCCTTTCCATCCTATTAAATGGGTGTTAACATAACATAACATAAACAGCCGTTTTGCCGTTTTTGATAGTTTTTATATTTCAAACCCCCTCTCACCCCTTTCGTTGATATGATTGTTACCAAACTTCACAGGATCACCATTTAGCAATTATCGTTTTGACAAACACGTGGACTACACAAATAGACGTCACGTTGCTACGCTACGCTTCTCCTTGCGCATGCGCGTTATGAATCGTCACACATTTTCATGTGACGCGGCCTTGAATTTTTACTCCCAGCGCGTGTATAGAAGTTTTACTTTAAAAATTAAATTACAGGAGGAAAATGTTGAAGTTTATCAATATTAATATACTACGATCCGCGCACTTTTTTTTATAAAGGTTAAGAATTCCGTGAATTTTAATAAAATGTTCATCTTCTCTGACCCACCGTGTACTTTATTATTGTGGTTTTTAATTTTGTGCTCACAATGTTACACAATGTTATTATTTATTGGTTCGAAGATAAATTACCCTAGCTACCCTCAAAAAGTTAAAAAATATCCCAAGTCTATATAGGAAACAGTCGAATCTTTTACGGACTGTTGAAGCTGTCATCTGAAGATAGTTACATATTTTCTCTTTTCCACCCTAGCAGATTTTAGCTAAAAATTATACTTTATGCCATGACCAAACGATGTGGACATCTCAGTTATTACAGATCCACTCTTTTTGCACCCCATACACCCTCATGCATTATGTATTTCAAAACCCTCTACAGAGAGTCCTCATCCGCCGCTTTATATATTATATATATACTTGAAGAAAATTATTTCCAGAGTTGGCGTAGAGGTAGGCACTGAAAAAAATACTTTCTTATAAATGCACCAACGTTTCCGTCGTTCCAGAACCGGCTTGAGATTTACGGCATAACAAAAAATAATCTATACATGTAAATAAAATTGAAGTGACTGTCTTGTCTCGAAATGCTTACTTTTATAGTACTACACTCTAGTACTATAATTATTTTATTAAAAAAAATGTGAATTTTATCTCTGAAGAAGATCTTAATCGCGGATCAATCTATCCTAAATTTCCAACTAATTTACCTTAACTGAACCTAACTAACTAGTAGTTAAGTGCCAAGTATTTTTTTTAGAAGAAAAAAAATACTAAAAAGTGGAATCACCAAAAACCTCGAGCAAATCATAACTGTATCTGTATATGTTAATATCTAGAAGAAAAAAAACATGCTATACTGGCACTAATGTTATCTGCGACCTTTAAAATAAATAAAAAAATGGTAATTTTATGCTATCGCGGTCCCCTCGTTATTTGGCTCTAGAAAATCAAAAAATCAACATTTTTAGGTGTTTTTTTTAAATCTTTGTTTTTACGGCGGATTTAAGACTAAAATAACGGAAATAAAAACTTATATTAGTTTCAGGCCTTTAAATGTTCATGTAAACGCACTCATTCACGTATAATTGTTAAAAATATATATTTTTTTCTTAATCTACCTGTTGGAAATCAGTACTTCCAACTGTTCAATTTCTCTTTGGAGAAATTCCTTGATTTTTAAAACTACTCAGTACGGCCCTGACGCCGACAAAAATCAACTAAAAGTCACGCATTCATTACGTGGAAATTAGCTTTCGTATAAACGTGCTATTTATAGATCATGTTAAGAACTTGTGCAGTCATTTCGAGAACATTCCAATCGTCGCGCGCAATTCTTAGCAAGCGGTTACACGGTGACAGTGACCAATTAAAAACGCTTAATTTAAAACGAGAAGCCACATTAGAAACGGTTTCCGGCTCTCGTTCTCTTTCGATTTCCGAACTTCAAGCAATCCAGAGCACAGCGCTTCGCATATCTTCAGCCGAGGTATAACCTCTAGCGTTCAGAGCATTACTTTAAAAAACACCACGTGGTAAAATGCATATAACTATAATCAAGTAAAATACATCAAACAAAATCTGGTAACCAGTGAAATCATTCTAAAGATACAGGAGGCTTTAAAACTGTAAGCTCCATGTATTAAAGTTAACAATATATTATCGATGACACGTGTTTGTTTCATTTACAGTGAATATACCAATTCACGGCGATAAAAGGCAGTAAACCTGTTAGCCTACAGTAGTAAAAAGACAGATCGAGCTTGCGATTACTGAGTTATCGAAGGATTCATCATCTACGCAGTAAAACGACGCCTGGTGGGGTCGGCGCCGGCGCGCACTACCCAGAAAAACGAACAAATTAACAAAAAAATGTAAAGCTCATACAATACAAATTTGCGTGCACGTCATCAATGCTCTGTTCGTTTCAAAACTTAATACCAACAATAATAAAAATCACTGTTCGTTTTATATAATCTCGAACACATCGGGTCAGTCTATTCGTAGTATTTTATGGCATTAATCAAGTCAATGTCTTGTTAAATATTTCTATGTTATTTTAGACGGTATATAAAATTGCAGATATTATACATAAATATTTCATTAAATATTACGCACAGTTCAAGTTTTATTATGTATTAATAAAAACGGTTTTTCCGAATGAAGATCTATTAGCGCCAGCTAGCAGTTGACAGTTAATTCATGAGTTGGCAATTTTATATACATTTTTATGACGTTGTCAAATAGGTTATGTTTATAATTTAATTTCGACTCTGTTAAATTTTGCTATTATTATTACTAAAAAACTGTGTAAAAATATGCCAAAAAAACTAAATAATCGCTGCAAAGAACTCGTTGCATCATTAATTGACTATTTTGAGCAAAAACGTGAAAATAATGGACCATTACTACCTCTAACGGCTGTACGAGAGGTAAGTTCAAATATGAAACATTTTCAATAACGTCCAGTCCAATCTTTTTTCTTTTAGCGAGTATGAGGACCGTAAGTTGAATTTCTATGAAGAACAATGAACCGTTAAAGTCGCCTACAGAAAAGCGTTCTTGTGTAAAGAAAGTTACGAATACCATTAACATTAGATATAGGTGCTATTAGAAATAATATTTACAACATGTATCAAACAAGTAAGTGATATTACATACATTAATGTAGTCAGTCACAAGCTGTCTTGTTGCATTGTTACTGCCTCTAATTAACTCTATGTTGATTCGAATTAAATAAAGCATTAATAAACCAACTTGAATAGTTTTTATTAAAAACCTTTTGTTTAGGTAAAATTCTCAAAGTTTTATTAATTAATGGTAAAGTATGTTTATTAAATAATCAACAACATAACCTTATTATTTCCTTAATGTCTGTACTACCGTCAAAGTCTGGCAACGTTGTTCAACTACTACATACTCGCTCTATGACGTGCATGCACATTTATATTATATGAGCTATATATAAAAATGTTGATTTTTCATGTTTTTACAGTTTAACAATTTCTCTCAAAATTGATCCTTTCTCACATATTAATGTTTGTACCTTTTTTTATCAAGTACTTAATCATCAAAGTAATATAAACAAAAATATTCCTAAAATTACGTATTAAGTAAGCAAGCATACAATATCTACACAGTAATAATTTATTAAAAAATTGGTGATCGGCGCAAAATTGTTGAGATTGACGAAGCTAAATTCGGACATGGAAAGTACAATGAAGGGAGAGTTATTGAGGGAAAATGGATTTTTGGAGGTATTGAGAGGGAGTCAAATTTATTTTATATGAAACCAGTAATGGATCGGAGTAAAAAGACATATAAGAAAGTGATCAAAAGAAGAATTAAGTCAGGGACTACGATAATATCAGATTGCTGGAGGGCTTATGATTGTTTGAACGATGAAGGTAATTATCAATTTTCTATTTCGAGTATTATTTTTTGGATTTTTTAGAACAAAAATTTAATGATACGATCGTACTTACTGTTCTTCACAATAGTATTCCAAGATTCGGAGCAAGGAGGAGAATATGTTAGGATACTCGTATGTTGCAAAGTTTTTGTTTAGATTACGTTATAGCAAACATTGTCAAAGATTGCATAATTTTTTTGTTCTCTTACAAGATTTTTTCGACGATAATATAAGTGATTGATTTATTTTTGAATATGATACATAGTTAATTTTCTTTTTATTCATTTTAACATTATAAATCTGAAATCTTACCTATTTTTTTTAATACAAATATATTATGTTTTGTTGCCATTGACCATGAAATTATTAAATTTTGAAATAATTAACTTTATTTTAAGTTATTTAACATTGAAGAATGAGCTGATAATTTAGCTAAAGCAGCAGTATCATGTGCAGATGCAGTTGATATCCAGGAATCAATTCATCTGGACTTTAATCCATACTTAATGAGTGTTGTGCAAAGTGCGTGGCAGTCTGAATGAAACCGTTCGACCTCCAAATTATCGAGAGTAAAAAGTTCAGTGCTACCATGGAAAACTGTGATTCCAGATCGACGAAATCAGGTGATATTATCCAGATTGAGAATAGGTCATACATTAGCTACACATAAATATTTATTAGCTGGTGACTTCGAACCTATTTGTTTTATATGTCAAACTAGTTTAACTGTGGAACATATTTTAATTGACTATCCTTTATTTAATTTAGAAAGACAAAATCATTTATTGAAAGATAATTTAAAAGCTTTACTACAAGATAACTGTGATCACATTAGTATAGCAAACTTTTTAAAAGATATCCATATTCTTAAGGATATATAAAGTATTCATCAATCTAGTTTGTATTGTAGATCAAGGAAATAAGTATGATCTAACTACGTGTATAAATGTTATATATACGATTATTGAAAAAAAAAGTTGATTTTAAGAAACAATAAAATTTCATTTGTAAAAAATTAATTAACATTTTTATATGATTTTTTTTTTACAATGTTTTTTTGTGTAGATTAACAAAAAAAACATATGAACTTCATTTGATGCTTTGCAAAAAAGTTATGAAGTGCGATTATAATAACATTTAAAGTCATAAAACTATATGAAATCTTTAAGTGAGATAAAAAATTGTCAAAAAAACATTTTTTGTGTAAAAGATCCGCGCCATCAACAGAACCATGCTTTCCACCTGCATGCACAATAATATGTCTTTTTCCTTCACCGTCGGTGTATTTTATGGACTTTATGTTATCGTCCTGCCAAATTCTTTTTGTTTCACTTTTAGCAAAAATCCAAGTTTCGTCCAGACAAACAAATAAAGAGTATTCTTGTTTACAGTGAGTAAAATTTCTTAAAAATTCAATTCTTTTGTGCACGTCTCTAGCTTTTTCACACAAAGCCTTTCGGTTTTTTTAAACTTAAACCCTATATGTTTCAAAATTTTCCAAAGACTCGTTCTAGAAATTTCAAATACATCTTTTTTTTTTACTGTTTCTAATATTAAATATAAAGATACATGTTCTTATTTTTCACGCATTTTGTACATAATGTCGCGAATTTTAAATTAGTAAGCTTCAGAAAGTCAACAGTCTTTGGATGTCAGCAGGGTTTATATTTTTCAATTTTTTGTTCACTTTTTCCATTTTTTACACTTTTTAAAACTAAGGTTAATTTTGTTTCACCAATACCCATCGCATCACACACACGCTTACGTATAGATAAAAGTGGTAGCAGCGGACCTCTATTGTTCTTTTACGCAGTAAAATAAGCGTTTACATTCAATATTAATGCATCTACATCTAAAACACGTCTCGGCATTTTCGCGGTTTATTAGGTATACATACACTACTTGAAATTACAATCGGTACCATACGATTTAATGTCGGTACCCATCACAATGATAACCCAGGATTACTAAATACTTTTCTAGAAATCTAACAAAAATGAATAAACAAGCCAAATCAAAGCTTGATAGTTTAGTTAATTAGTGAAATTTGTTTGGATTACTCACCTACCTTTTTTATTATGTACAATAAATAAAGTTAAGACCAGATTCGGTTGCAAAATTAACCGTGCTAACAAATAACAATATTGTTCCTTAATTTTTAAACAAGTCTCTTAAAAAATAAAATTTGTTACCTACGAAATTTGTTTAAAAATATTTATTTTCGTACTTCTTAAATGTACAGTTGAATACTGGTTATCGAGTTGGGCCAGCACAGCGTGTGTATTCAATGTATTAATTATTAATGCCCAATGAGGATTCAATCAATGGTAGTCTGTTTTAAAATTCTTTATTAAATTGTCTTCATATTTTTATAATTTCGTGGTATTTTATTTTACTTCTAAAAAAATATTACAACCTTTTCTCGGTATATTTTATTTTCTTTTAGGATATCGTGTATTCAACAAAACCGACAAAAGAAAAATGATTCAAAGTAAAAAAAAACCTTTGCATATTATTTTAACCAGCGAATATATTCAATGTATTAATTGATACTTGAAATATTTATTGATCGGAATATTGTACGATTTTACAATTGCAGATGAGCAAATCCAGATGGATCGTTCTCAGGACATCAAATCACATGCTTGTCCGATTCGGTTATTGTATCACGTTGTTTGTATGATATAAATGTATAAACAAAGATAGAATGTTTTTAATTTTCGTAAAAATGGAACTAATTTAGGGATGTTCAATGGTACTTTGAGGGGGATAGAGAGTAAAAGGGGCTTTAACATGTACTATCAGAAGGATTACAAACATTAATTTAAAAAAAATTATTTAAAACGTTTGTAAATAATAACATTCTGATAAATTTATCGAAAATTATTTATTTAAACGTTTTTAAAATAAATAATTTTTTTTTAAAAATTACTTTAATCAAATATTAATATTTTTAAATTTGTTTATGACGCGTTGTAAATGTGACAATAGCGCAAGCATTTTGAATGTTGGCAGAACTTTCATTGCAAAATCAGCCAGTCCAAATAACTTTTGATTTTGCGTAAATGTAAGAAAAACAAAAAACACGTCGAATTTTAAATCAAGGGAAAGTTTTGCTGTTTTTAAGTGGCACCCCTTTAACATCCCCTACCCCTTCTTTAAAATATCAAATACCAACCCCTACCTTGTGATACATCAAATGAAAACCCATAAAATGCAAATCGTTCATATAAACAACAATTTATTACATCGATTTATTTTGCAGATAACATTAAACATATCGAAATTACAACAGAAACTAAACTGAAGTTAATTACATAAATGTATCTACAGTAACTTCAAAGTTTGCTCCGTTATGTGGTAGGTAATAATATAACCTATTTTTAAATTTTTCTCGAACTATTTGCAAAGTTTCGCTCGTAATTTGTCTACATTCTTCAGTTATTCTAAGCTTAAGTTCTTTAATGTCTTTGGGAGGAGTTTTGTAAACTAATGTTTTTAAATAGCCCCACAGAAAAAGTCCTTCTGCCAATCCAATCTCTTGGAAATCGTTCGTCTAGCAGCTAGTCTTATAGCTAGTGCTTAATGTGGTTTAACTCCGTTCTGTTGAACGTATAATAATATAGTCTGTTCATATAGTATTTCCCTGTTCATCAACTCGTCTTTCTAGTAACTGAATAATAAGTGAATCAATTGCGTTTTCTAATAATTGTAGGTACAATTCTCCCATTAGGTTTTGGTCAATAAGAAGTGGTCCAATTATCTCATTTCATAGAATACCAGCCCATACATTGATCTTCGCTAAAAACTGTTTTATGAGCGTGTATCGACGTGAAACCAATTGTATTCGACGCATAATTACGCAAGTTAGAACTGATTAGATTTTCTGCAAAATCAGTCGAGCTGTTTTTTATGGAAAATCAAAAAACTGAAAAAAATGGTAAACTTTCGGAATTATTTTTCGTCTCGATTATCTCGAGAGCAAAAAATGATATCGACTGGGACCAATTGCATTCGACGCATAATTACGCAACTTAGAACTGATTAGATTTTCTGCAAAATCAGTCGAGCTGTTTTTTATGGAGAATCAAAAAACTGAAAAAAATGGTAAACTTTCGGAATTATTTTTCGTCTCGATTATCTCGAGAGCAAAAAATGATATCGACTGGGACCAATTGCATTCGACGCATAATTACGCAAGTTAGAACTGATTAGATTTTCTGCAAAATCAGTCGAGCTGTTTTTTATGGAAAATCAAAAAACTGAAAAAAATGGTAAACTTTCGGAATTATTTTTCGTCTCGATTATCTCGAGAGCAAAAAATGATATCGACTGGGACCAATTGCATTCGACGCATAATTACGCAACTTAGAACTGATTAGATTTTCTGCAAAATCAGTCGAGCTGTTTTTTATGGAGAATCAAAAAACTGAAAAAAATGGTAAACTTTCGGAATTATTTTTCGTCTCGATTATCTCGAGAGCAAAAAATGATATCGACTGGGACCAATTGCATTCGACGCATAATTACGCAACTTAGAACTGATTAGATTTTCTGCAAAATCAGTCGAGCTGTTTTTTATGGAGAATCAAAAAACTGAAAAAAATGGTAAACTTTCGGAATTATTTTTCGTCTCGATTATCTCGAGAGCAAAAAATGATATCGACTGGGACCAATTGCATTCGACGCATAATTACGCAACTTAGAACTGATTAGATTTTCTGCAAAATCAGTCGAGCTGTTTTTTATGGAGAATCAAAAAACTGAAAAAAATGGTAAACTTTCGGAATTATTTTTCGTCTCGATTATCTCGAGAGCAAAAAATGATATCGACTGGGACCAATTGCATTCGACGCATAATTACGCAACTTAGAACTGATTAGATTTTCTGCAAAATCAGTCGAGCTGTTTTTTATGGAGAATCAAAAAACTGAAAAAATGGTAAACTTTCGGAATTATTTTTCGTCTCGATTATCTCGAGAGCAAAAAATGATATCGACTGGGACCAATTGCATTCGACGCATAATTACGCAACTTAGAACTGATTAGATTTTCTGCAAAATCAGTCGAGCTGTTTTTTATGGAGAATCAAAAAACTGAAAAAAATGGTAAACTTTCGGTATTAATTTTCGTCTCGATTATCTCGAGAGCAAAAAATGATATCGACTGGGACCAATTGCATTCGACGCATAATTACGCAAGTTAGAACTGATTAGATTTTCTGCAAAATCAGTCGAGCTGTTTTTTATGGAGAATCAAAAAACTGAAAAAATGGTAAACTTTCGGAATTATTTTTCGTCTCGATTATCTCGAGAGCAAAAAATGATATCGACTGGGACCAATTGCATTCGACGCATAATTACGCAAGTTAGAACTGATTAGATTTTCTGCAAAATCAGTCGAGCTGTTTTTTATGGAGAATCAAAAAACTGAAAAAAATGGTAAACTTTCGGAATTATTTTTCGTCTCGATTATCTCGAGAGCAAAAAATGATATCGACTGGGACCAATTGCATTCGACGCATAATTACGCAACTTAGAACTGATTAGATTTTCTGCAAAATCAGTCGAGCTGTTTTTTATGGCGAATCAAAAAACTGAAAAAAATGGTAAACTTTCGGAATTATTTTTCGTCTCGATTATCTCGAGAGCAAAAAATGATATCGACTGGGACCAATTGCATTCGACGCATAATTACGCAACTTAGAACTGATTAGATTTTCTGCAAAATCAGTCGAGCTGTTTTTTATGGCGAATCAAAAAACTGAAAAAAATGGTAAACTTTCGGAATTATTTTTCGTCTCGATTATCTCGAGAGCAAAAAATGATATCGACTGGGACCAATTGCATTCGACGCATAATTACGCAACTTAGAACTGATTAGATTTTCTGCAAAATCAGTCGAGCTGTTTTTTATGGCGAATCAAAAAACTGAAAAAAATGGTAAACTTTCGGAATTATTATTCGTCTCAATTATTTTGAAAAAAAAAAATGATATCGACGTGGGACGCATCATTACGCAACTAAGATTTGATTAGAATTTCAGCAAAATCGGTCAAGCTGTTTTTTTATTATGGAGAATAAAAACACTGAAAAAAATGGAACCTGAATTTTAAAATTTATAAATTATACTATTTTTAATACATAATTTTATGTTCTTTTGCATAATTATGATTATTGCATGTAGGGAATATTTGTATGAAAAATATGATGGACCTCTCGTGTCGCACCAAGACCACTGATATTTAAAATAATATTTTTGGAAAAAAAAATGGTAAAAATAATTAAAAAAAGAACTGTATAATACTATGTTTAAATTTCACAAATATATGTACATAATTTTGTTACTATTGAATATCCTTAAATGCAAATAGCAATACACAAGAAAAACACTCTTTCCCTCAAATGAGCCTTTATTTTTTGACTACCTTATTGAAAAATCAAGGATAGTAATCAAATTATTTTTAAAAAATACGGATACTTTGATGCTTACGCTTACTTAGCTGAGTATTAATAAACTGCTACTCAATTATAAAGAAAATGTTATGCTAGGAATCCTACGTCTTCATTTAACACATTTTTTATATTAACGAAAAAAAAAATGAATGGAGTGGCTAAAAATGTGAAATTTAAAATAAATCGCATTACAAATCATTTTACGGTTTACGCCATTTGCGATGCTGTTAAACAGGAATAAAGAACGTTTCCGTTAATATTCTTTATTTGTATCAAATGAGATGAAGCAGCAGCAGCACCACGAAAGATAGTGAAGTCAATAACGAGTGGCGAAATTGCGCGGTTATACGTTGAAGGCTGTATGCCCACCTCTTGCATAAAGTCATGAGGTTCATCTCGTTTGATTGAAATCCTCTCTTATTTCTTGTGTTCCTATTGAAAAACCCCACACTCCATGACTTCATTGTTTTAGCGAGGCTCATGCATACTTTCATGTGCTCTGCTAGTTCTTCTCTCTCTCTCTCTTTCTTTTTCGAACCGAGACGCTTTTCAACTCTAATGGAATGAACCGGAGTAATTGCTGCTTTATATAACAAGTGTTTCCGCGAATACGGTAGTCCTTAAATATTTTTTACATATAACGACCTACTTTACAATCTACAATAATAATTCCGATTTTTTGTCACACAAAGCGAGTTCTTTAGAAATATATACTAACTTTCAAAAAAATCCTGTTAAAATCGGTCAATTTTAATAAAATGTAGGTATGCAAAATGAGTGTTGAATTACGTTATTACATTTTCAAACTGAAATAAGTATTAAAAAATAACAAGCTGTGTAGTGCCATTGGATACTCGATAGGAATAAAGTTCTTTACGTTATTCGACAAATATTTCTTTATTTATAAATTTTGATCGAGGTATTTTGCAAAAAATAAAAAGAATTCGCTTATATACTAATGATATAAAAAATGTTTGTTAACATAAAATAAATATCAGTGGTCTGGGTGCGACCTACACGACTAACTTCCCAGTGGAAAGAATGAAAAAATACCATATGTTTTGTTGTTATAATTATTATTATCAAAATTATTATAAAAAATCGATTTCAAATTGTTTATAAATTATAATTATCATTAACAATATTCTGTTTATGTCAACCGTAATTTTTCAAACTTTTTCTTATCATTTCATAACAATTGAAAAATTTTGTTTAATTTTTATGATTAATAATCATTTGTTAGTAACACTATTCAATTGTTATAATTATGATTTAATAAGATCCTCCTAAAAAGTCTGAGCAATCCAAAGAATACAGTAACTTTCTTAGAGAAAAGATTTAAAGGCTGAACTAAAAATAATCGAAAATACATCATTTCTTTAAGAAAGCTCACAATAATTTAACAATTTTTAACATTTTTAAGAAAACTCAAAATATTTATATTAACAAAACTCACTAATTATATTTCCATCTACAAACAAACAATACACATATGTATTAAATGAAAATTACAATTGGTACCAACGAAGAATCCCTGTCTTCATCGAAACCAGAAATTTTTTCATTCAAAAAGTCGCTTATCAACCTGGTGAAAACTAAACAATGCGAAGAACATTTAAGCCGCACACAATTTGGATTTCGAAACGCGCTAGGTACTAGAGAGGTCTTATTTAGGGATCAGGTCCTTTTCCAACGATGCAGGGATGTTAGCTGTGATATCTTTGCATGTTTCATTGATGATCAAAAAGCATTTGATAACGTTCAACACAACAAACTCATTGAGATTATAATGGAGATTGGACTAGGCGAAAAAGATCTAAGAATCATATCTAATTTATACTGGTACCAAACAGCATCCGTACGCATTGAAGGAGACGAGTCGGAAGATATTCTAATAAAACGAGGGGTCCGACAGGGCTGCGTGCTGTCGCCTCTACTTTTTAATGTATACCCAGAACGTATTTTCCAAGAGGCGTTGGAAGATACAAACAGCGGGATAAAGATTAATGGGGAGTATATAAACAACATATGCTCTGCAGGTGATACGGTAGTGTTTGCAAACAGCCTTGAGAGTCTTCAGGAGATGATGGCTCGGGTGGTTGAGGTCAGTTAAAGATATGAACTCTCTCTGAACTTTAAAAAAACAAAATATATGGTAGTGTCAAAAACTAACAACCACGCTGGCTAACTTACGATAAATAACTAATAAATAGAAGGGGTACACTTAACAATGACAAGTGAAACATGGGATCATTATCTCGAAATAAAATGCAGAATAGAGAAGGCCAGATTCGTATTTCTGAAAATGTCAAAATTGTTTAAGTGCCACGAGTTATCCCTGCCAACCAAGATCAGATTGTTGAAGTGCTATGTCTTTCCAGTGCTACTCTACGGTGTCGAGTCTTGGACTCTGACTGAGGCTTCCTGTAAAAAGCTTGAGTCGTTTGAAATGTGGTTGTACCGACGAATTTTGAAAATCCCATGGACGGATCATATCACCAATCTTAGTGTCCTAGAACGAATGGGTAAAGAAAAGGAATATTGGAATATTTGGGACATATAATGAGAAACAGCCAACGGTATGAACTACTACAACTGATATTGCAGGGCAAAGTAGAGGGCAGGAGGGGACCTGGAAGAAGAAGAACATATTTTTTACAAAGTTTGAAACCGATACAATATAGGGCAATAAGGAAAACGTGTTTTTTAAATGATTTTGTTAAGCTTTCTTTTATTTAACGAACCAACTTAATATTATTTAAATATAAATTCATATATTTAGAACATTTTCATGTGTATATTTTTTATAGAGTTATTTTTTTTATCAACCTATTTTATTTTTTACAATCTGTGTTATTTTGAACAATAAGTAAATTGCCTGTTCATTGTTAAACTGACATGTAGAATATATTTTCTTTGAGGTATTTTCTATCTATAATAACAATTTATTAATGATGACAATGATACTAATATCTTGTCTATTTACTAATACTATAAATTATGTTTCGAATTAATTGCATTTTTCGAGTTCATCAAAGCATACTTTAGGAATCTACCAAAAGTTAGTGTCGACATGCTTGTTACTTTTTTGTCGAAAGTACAGATTTTTTAAATGTAGAAATGAAAAAGACAAAATACTACGGTAAACATAGAGGGTGGCAAACCGAAAACGAAACAGAACCATTTGCAGGAACCTCGTCAACATTTTAGAAAAACGTTCAGACCCGTCGATTTTTGATTAAAGGGAGACACTCCTTTTCGGTATTTTTGACTCCACTACTTTCAACCCCAAGCGAGCGTAAGAATTACCCCAAAATTTTTAAATGGCATTGGGGGTCCAATAATAAGATGTCTTTTGAAAGCTCAGACAATTTTCTTTTCAATAGTCTTTAAATTTTACATTTTCTTCCAATACTTTAAAAAAATTCCATGTTAAAATTCTAATTGTTTTAGTAGCTTACTTACTACTTAATTGATTAAATGTTCATACTGATGACCGCCCGTTTCCATACAATAAAGAAGATTTTGTTCAAAACCTTCACGCACATTCCGTTCTCAATTTTTGGAAAAACGGATGACTTAGGGAAAAAAGTTTATAGGAATTTTTGGTTTCTAATTATTCATTCTACACCTCCTTTCAAGGAACGCACTATTTTCAGGGACGAAAGATGTCGCTAACTGTAAATATATAAATTGACTCTCTGAAGATAAATGAAGTGTTTATCTCAAAATGACACAACAAATCCAAAAGTCGCTTCTCTCTCTTGCTGTGAATGCCTTTCTTATTCTTTTCGAAATATTTCATACAAACATATCTTAAAACATCAACTATTATGTTGCAGTTGTGCGGGAGGTCCCCGGCATTTACATTTTTTTTATTAAGCCCTGTGTCCGATTGAAACCGAAAAATAAAATAAAGAACGCTTACAAATAGATCGCCCGTGGTCATTCAGAAAAGTTCCCTCTCTGTAAAAAATAGCACCTCCGAGAAATTTAAACCGAATATGAATTTAATGAAATTTCTCTTTAGGGATGGACGTTCCTTACCTCTTTATATTCGAAAAGAATACTATTAAACGCAAATATGCAGTGGACCGACGTAGTAAAAGCATTTTAATAACGAACCTTCATTTCCAGTGGTAGCTCATCCATCATCTTCTTAACGCTAATAAATTAAAGAACATAATTTGTAGAAACTCATATAGCCTTGTAATTGAACTGGCACAGGTAAAAATAATAAATGGGGAAGCTGGTTACAACTGGCGACCTTTCCTGATTTTAAATCTGGACAAAATTAATGCGACAACATTTTAAATCATACAAATGTAATGAATTAATTTTTTATAGACATTGGTTAGGTTAGGTTAGGTTAAAACGGCGGTTCGGCGGGAACCCACTTAGGCCGTTTGGCCCGTTGTGATACCGTGATGGACGGCGGTGCCTTTCCCCTCTACCGTAAAAACCAGTTGGATTTTTTAATAAAACGCGCAAGGTCTTTAGTGCTAACTGAGTAAAGATCAGATAAGTCATCAAAGTTCGGTTGCCCTAGCATAGAAAGCCCTTTTCTGTCTAGGGCAGGGCAGTGGCAGAGAAGATGTACCATTGTTTCTTCCCTCTCATTATCGTGACAGCTTCTACAGAAGTTGTGTCATATCTCTGCATTTCCAACATCATTAGTTCGACGTAGATCTAGTTTAGGCCAAATCTGTTTCGATGATGTGCATGTGGGTTCATTTTGCCACGTTAAGTTGGCTTTTTAAACTACTTTGCTTTGCCGGCAGTTTGCAATCGGTACTCCTTGCTGAAATAAGACAGATACAGCTGGGAGGGTGGTGCCTTTGCTAGCTTGTCCGCCTTACGGTTGCCTGGTATGTTTTTTTTTTTTTATGAAAATAGTCGCAAAAAGGGTAGACCTATCGTGTGGGCCGCGGACGGCCCGCACTGCGACTATTAGAAGGGAAAGGGATTATAGAAAGGAAATGATTGTGGACACGCTTTTTAAAAAGTTGCAGGTCATAGTTCTCTGGAAAAACTGATTTTGGAAGCTTATTCCATTCCGTAGCAGCCCTGTAAAAGAAGGATTCTTGATGAAGATTGGTCCTTGTAGTGTCAATCTTAAGAGTAAATGGGTGAGACTGATCAGCGTGCCGAGTTCTTCGGCCGAATGTGGCCAATGGTGGTAAAAGAGTTTTTATTTCTCTGGAGCATCTGCCATGGAAATATCTGTAGAGCAATGACTGGTCTGCAACTCTTCTTCTATGTTCTAGAGGGTGAAGGGTATCTGTGAGAGTTAAGCTGTTTATCAAGCGAATGGATCTTTTCTGAATGGAATCTAGAAGACGAAGGGAATGCCTTGGTGCTGAACCCCAAATGTGCGAGCAATACTCCAGTAGAGGCCGGATTTGAGCCTTGTACGTCGTCAACAGTTGATCAGGAGTAAAAAACTTTCTGGCTTTCCACAGAAAACCTAGCCTCTGGCTTGCCGACTTTGCGATGTTAGCAACATGGTCATGCCAAGACATATTATTGGACACCGTGACTCCCAAAATCGAGATGGAGTGACTTGGTTTAAGGGTATTTCCGGACATTGTGATGGGATGATTTGAGGAATTCACTTTCTTGGAAAACGTGGCACTTTGTGTTTTTTGGGCGTTGAACTGAACAAGATTGTTGGTTCCCCACTCGACGATTGCTTTAAGATCTCTATTGATGGAATCAACCTGTTTCTGCCTGAGTCTATTTGTATCATTCACCGAAAGTGATCGATAGGATGTGAAAGTTGAGACAAGTGTGCTATCGTCTGCGAAACTGTAAATGGGGTTCGTGGTGGTTTTCAACAGGTCGTTGATGTGTAAAAGAAATAAGGTGGGGGACAGGACGGAACCCTGGGGGACCCCGGCATTGGTTTTAAACGCATCAGAAGAAATACCGTCAACTGCCACATGTAAGGAGTGATCTTGCATGAAGCTCAATAGCCATTGGCGCAGTTTGGTTGGGAGACCGTAGGCAGATAATTTACTTAACAATGCCTGGTGTCAAAGGCTTTAGATATATCCAAGGCTATTGCACGGGATTCACCAAACTTTTCAATAGTGTTTGTCCAGAGCTGAGTGACATAAGCCAGCAAATCTCCAGTAGATCGAAGTTGTCGTAATCCATATTGTCTGTCATGGATTATCTCAAATTTCTAAGGATATTTGATGAGTTCTGTGTTAATCGCTTTTTCCAAAACTTTGGATATGACTGAGAGCAATGCAATAGGGCGATAATTTGCAGGAATAGTCTTCTTTCCTTTTTTCGGAATCGGTTGGACTTTAGCGTTTTTCCACATGGACGGAAATACTCCTTTGCTGTATGATAACTTGAAGAGTCTACAGAGAACTGGGGTGAGCTCTTAAGCACAGGTCTTCAGGACAATTGTCAGATTTCCATCTGGTCCTACTGCCTTATTAGAGTCAAGATTTCGTACGATTTTCCTGATAGTAATGTCCCTGTGTCTGGGTACCCAGACAATGTGAAATCTAAACTTAGCTGCTAGCTCATTCATGGCGGCTCGGCATTGCACCGCTGCCTTAGAGGTCAAGTAGACTGAGTTCAGTGATTTGATAGCAGCCTGGCTGTCACAAAGGCTGTCACTCGATAACCGATCGAGTAACATGAATCAAACAGGCCTAACTTTTTTTGAAGAATTTGACGCTTTTTAATATTTTTTTATTATTTTACCTATAGTTCAGCCGAAAAAATTTTTTTCTTTGATTTACTAAACACAAACAAGTGTAACTAGCGCCCTCTATTAGCAATGCTAAATTAGAGCCCAAATTGGCAATCCTTAGGCAAAAAAACATAAAATTGCCAATTTTCTAATAGAAATTGTGATAATTGTGATTTAGAAATTGGAAATTTTTAATGAATCACCCTGTATAGGTATCTATTGTTTTTTGTAATTTGTAATAACATTGGAGTTAGTATATCATGTTTTTTTTTCTTTTTGATATTAACATATATAGATACAGTTCTCAATTGCTCAAGGTTTTAGTGATTTCACTTTTTTTGTTCTTCTGAAAAAAAGTACTTGGCGCAGAACTACTAGTTAGTTAAGTTTAGTTAAGTTGAATTAAATGGAAATCCATTTTTAGTAACAATTATAGTACTATATTATAGTACTATGAAAGTAAATATTTCGCAACATTCTTCTATAGTACACTTTGCAGTATTAGTTCCACCTGTTTTTTTTCTGTTGGTACTGTTTTTGTGAAGTTTTAGAAGAAATTAATTGTATTAATATATATTTGGGTTTTGAAGAATAAACGCCTGAGCCAGTTCCTTCGCTGGTTTTTAATCCATCTGTGTACCAGGGGAGTTCACCAGGTTGATCATCATTTCCTTCGTCATCCCCGAGTTTTGCGTGAACCTCATAGTTTGTCTCAAATAATATTTCTGCATTCATATAATTAGTTGCCATTTCTAGAAATAGGTGTCTGATTATATTTTTTATGGTTGTATGCCCATGTGTTTTAATACCTTTCCAACAGTTCTGTTGTTTTAGTCTATAAGCGCATTGTCTTGCCTCACCCCGGATATTAATGTCTAGAGGTGGGAGGTTTAGCATTGCTTCCATAACAGCAGTGGAGGTTGTTCTCATAGCCCCCGTAATACATAGGCATTTGTATACTGCTGAGTGTATTTACGGTTTGGGATTGCTGTACTTTGGTCCACCAGAAAATAGAGCCATACGTTATCTTGGGTCTTATCACAGCCGTGTGTAGCCAATAAGCTATTTTTGGTTTCGGTTTCCAATGACTCTTTTTGTGGCCATTAGCATCATTTTGCTTTTGTTTAAGATATGCTGCATGTGGGTATTCCGTGACAATTTCTTGTTCAGAAAGACCCCGAGGTATTTTGTACCCTCAGTAGTGTTCTCCCATAGAAATGTGGACTTGCAAGGTCGTTTCTTGGTGAAAGCTAGTCTTTTCGGGATTGACCTTAAGTCCCCTATCCTGACACCATTGTTTCAACTGGTTTAGAGCTCCTTGAGTTAGTTCTTCCAGTGCAGTTGAAAATTTGCACTTGGTTAGAATGACAATGTCCTACGCCGTTTGGTCTTATTGTTTACGTTTTGAAGGTGGCATTTAATCTTTAAGTTGATCTCTATTAAGTATTACGAAAATACAATATTTTAACAATTATTTAAGATGATGATGATGATAACTGGAGATGAAACAAAAAGTTTTATTCTGGAAAACCTTATTGGTCAGTATATCTGTGGGTTCATCTTTTTACGTAAAATTTTTTAAATTTTGTTTATCCCGATCGTACTTCACTGCAGATCAGAGTGTTAGGAAAAAGAGATATCATATCATTCAAGACCGGTCAGTGTTATATCACTAATAAAATTGAAATTTTATAAGGTATTTTTGCATTTTATTGCACCGACTACTGCCAAAGAAGCTCTTGAGAATAAGAAACTCGGAAACACTTTCGGAATTGAATTATTCAAATTTTTAAAACAATCGAAAAATGTAAGCGACGTTATTCGATTTTGTAATAATTCGACAATTTCGGAATTATGCAATGTCCATTCGAGTTTTTATTTTAATATTATTTATATTTTCAATAACTAGAAAGTTCCATGTCGCTTAAGGCGCGTTCGCACGAGTCAAGTTTGATTGAGATTTTAGTTAATCAATAAAGATTAAGGGAAATTAAAAAACAGAAAGGTATGGCAAATTTGTGAACGACAGTATTTGACGAATTGTGGTCGCAGAAAAATCACCATATTGTAGTTTCTCTTAAAATATCGGTCTTTTCTATGTTTGGACATTGTAGAACGATCGTATTCGTGTCTTCGATCAACAGAACTCTGAGGAATCCCCAGTTTATTAGCAATTTGGTGATTAGACAGTCCTTCACCATGCAACGCAACCATACTTTTAAAATTAATGTAAGACGAATACTGATTGTTTGTACTATAACGGTATATTTGGTGTAATTTATTAGAATCGAACATTTACTGCTATCTGGTGGATAGTACTTCCTCTCCTATGCTTGGATCTGTGGAATTTTGTATGGCGCTGGAATCGCCCACCTATTTACAAAAGTACCCATTTATTCCCTTGTATTCATTAGCATTGCAATCTCCGTTCAAGGCAATATGTCTTCCATTTTGTTTTCGCAGTGATTACCAGTCTGTATGTGTTTTATTGACTTCGAGAAGGCCTTTAATATGGTCAATCACGTCTAAATGATTAGTATTTTGCAGCAGGTGGGAATCGACGACAGAGGCCTGCGAATCATCGCGAATCGCGAATGTTGGCATCAGTGTGCAAACATTCGGCTCTGCCGTAACACATCAGAGGAAGTGGAATTACGACGTGGAATAAGGCAGGGGTGCATCCTGTCTCCTTTAATATTTAATATCTACTCTGAATATATCTTTAGAGAACTGCAAATACTTATAAACAGAGTGACCAAATCATGTATCAAGTATGGGCTGAGAACCAATACTCTAAAAACCAAAGTTATGGTTGTCAGCAAAACACCAATACCAACAAATCAGGGCATACGGGATACAGCTAGAAAAGGTTAACAACATCTCATACCTGGGCGCTAATATCAATGACAACTGGGACATGAGCAAAGAAATAAAGATCCGTATTGAAAATTATGATATTTTTGCATGCTTCATTGATTATTAAAAAGCATTCGATAAGGTTCAGCATAATAAGATGATGAAAGTTGTTGAATCAACTGGACTGGAGAAACAAGATCTAAGAATTATAGCAAATATTTATTGGAATCAGACCTCTTCGGTCAGAATAGAAAGTGAGGAATCCAAAGAAGTTCTGATAAAGAGAGGAGTTCGACAGGAGTGTGTACTTTCGCCATTACTGTTCAACGTATATTCAGAATACATATTTAGAGAAGCCTTGGAAAATACCTCCGACGGGGTGATCGTTAATGGCGAGTGCATTAATAACATACGATATGCGGATGACACAGTAATTATCTCAAATGATCTAGAGGGACTTCAAAGATTAATGAACAGAGTGGTGGAAGTAAGTGAAAGATATGGACTGCGGATGAATGCGAAAAAGACCAAATTCATGATTATCTCTAAAAATAGACGCATGGAAGGCCAGCTACTGATACATAACAGATCGATCCAAAGAGTTAACAAGTATATCTATTTGGGAACAAATATTAACGAAGAATGGGACCACTCCGTTGAGATAAGATGTCGGATACTGAGGTGCTAGGTGTTCTTAACTCTTCTATACGGCGTTGAGTAATGGACGTTAGCTGAAACATCGTGCAAGAAATTAGAAGCCTTTCAACTCTGGCTCTACCATCGTCTTCTTCTTCTTCTTCCTTCTTTAATCTGAGTGGATTCTTCTTCTTCTTCTTATGACGCCGTCTCCTTTCGAAGGTTGGCGATCCAAATAGCTAACGTCGTTCTAGATACAGCCATGCGGAATATATCGATCGATGAACAATCAAACCATCTACGAATGTCTTTTAGCCAGGAATTCTGGCGCCTGCCGATAGATCTCTTGCCCTGGATTTTACCTTCTATAATCAGTCGAAGGAGTTCGTATTTTTCACCCCTCATTATGTGTCCTATATAGCGTGTTTTTCTTTCCTTGATGTTAAGCATGAGTTCTTTTTGTTTACTCATTCGATTAAGAACTTCTACATTTGTAACTCTTTGGACCCATGATATTCTTAATATGCGGCGGTAGATATACATTTCAAAGGCGTCTATTTTCTTTTCTAATGATGTGTCGAGAGTCCAACTCTCGCATCCGTACAGGAGAACCGAGAAGATGTAACACCTGACTATGCGCACCCGGAGCACTAGACTCAGATTTGACCTTACGAAAAATTGTCTCATACTTATAAATGTCTTTCTAGCCTGTTCGATGCGGTTTCTAACTTCTCTCTTCGGGTCGCATTGATCATTCACTATACTCCCCAGATACTTGTATGTAGATACTTGTTCCACCAGATCACCGCCAATAACCAGATGTGCCTGAACAGGTTTTTTGGTGAATGCCATAATCTTAGTTTTTGTGGTGTTTATGAGGAGACCATAGTGTTCACTATGTCGGACTATTTGATTCAATAGTCTCTGAAGGTCCTGCTCATTCTCGGCCAGCACAACTGTGTCGTCGGCATATCTGATATTATTAATCAATCTCCCGTTAACCTTAATTCCACATTCAATCCCCTCCAGAGCTTCTCTGAAGATAGCTTCTGAGTAGATGTTGAATAAGAGCGGTGATAACACGCAACCCTGTCTTACACCTCTCTTAATCTTGATTGCATCTGAATATGTTCCCTCAATTCTAACTACTGCGTTTTGTTCCCAGTAGAGATTTGTAATTAATCGGATTTCTTCTCTATCTATACCAGTTGTTTTGAGGATTTCTATTAGTTTTTGATGATTGATGCAGTCAAAGGCTTTTCTATAATCTATAAAACAAGCGATTACATTAACATTCATGTCTCTACATCGCTGAGTGAGCACATTTAATCCGAATAGTGCCTCACGTGTACCTAGGCCACTGCGGAATCCAAACTGAGTTTCGTCTAGTTGGTATTCGCATTTTTTGTAAATTCTGGTGTGAATTATTCTGAGGAATATTTTCAGAACATGGGACATCAGGCTTATCATGCGGTATTCGTCACAATTCGAGGCGTGGATTTTCTTCGGAAGGGTAATAAATGTCGAGCGTAGCCAATCTGCTGGGATATTCCCCGTACGGTGGATTGTATTAAATAATGACACCAGTAGCTGCAAACCCTTTCCATCCTGATCGACCATAAGTTTTATAACTTCGGCATTAATATTGTCTGGACCAGTTGCTTTACCGTCTTTTTGAGATTTTACTGCGTGAATTATTTCATCTTTTGTGATTTCGAGGCCTTTTTCGTTCATAAGTTCATCTGCCGCTGGTGGAGTATACGGTCTACTGTCATTGAATAATTCATCCACGTATTCTTTCCATCTTTGGAGTTTATTCTCCACCCCTAAGATGATGTCATTATTTTGGTCCCGTAAGATAGCTGTGGGACGTTTCTTATTACGGTTTGCCATTTCTTTTACCTTCTTGTGTAGGTTGAAAGTGTCATATTTTTCCTGAAGCATCTCGATTTCACTGCATTTTTTGGACATCCATTGTTCCTTTGCGTCTCTACACTTTCTTCTAATCCTTTTATTCAATTCAGCATATAATGTTAAATTTGCCTTATGGGTTCTCCTCTCATTCATGAGTTCCAAGATTTCAGGAGTCATCCATTCTTTTTTCGAACTATTCACAGGATAGCCAATGTCATTGTCCTGAATCTGAGTTATGGATGTTTTTATCATGTTCCAGGTTTCCTCTATATCTAATTGTTCTTGATTTTGGATTTTTGTCATTTCGCATTCGATCTTGGAACTTATTTGAGTGCGTATATTTGGTATCCGCAGTTTTCTGGTGTTGATTCTAGGGATTGGTTGCGTCCTACCGACCTTCTTGAGCCGTTTCATGTGGAAATCCATAACGACAGGATTGTGGTCGCTATTAATGTCTGCGCCAGGGTATGTTTTCACCGTTTGCAGATATTTCTTCAAGTTTTGTCCAACAAGTATAAAATCGATTTGATTCCTCGTGATACGATCTTTGTTGTCAGCAGGAGATTTCCAAGTGTATAGTCTTCTAGGATGTTGTTTGAAGAATGTATTAGCAATAAGGAGGTCCGATTCCGCACAGAACTGGACAAGTCTGTCTCCTCTGGTATTTCGTATGCCCAGGCCATACTGTCCCACAATATCATTTTCACTTCCTGAACCGATCTTCGCGTTAAAATCTCCTATGACCATATTTATTTCACCCTTCTTCGTGAGTTTCATCGCCTCTTCCTTATTCCGTGCATCAGTAAATAAAGTTCGTATAGCCATTATACTCGCCAACATCCGGAACAGATATGCATCACCAGAAAAAGAATCGAAAAAGCCAGAACCGCCTTCTTTAAATTAAAAAGAATTCTTTGCAACAAAAGATCACTTTAAATCACTTTAAAACTAAAAATCATATTAACACGCTGCTATATATTCTCCACATTGCTCTATGGAGTAGAGAGTTGGACGCTAATGCAGGGTAAGATTGCCGGAAGTAGAGGTCCGGGACGAAGAAGAACATCTTGGCTCCAAAATCTTCGAGAGTGGTATCGCAAAACATCCGCTAAACTATTCCGAGCTGCGATAAACAAAGTTATTACAGCCAATATGATTTCCAACGTTCGATAATCGGGCAGGGTACCGGAAGAAGAAGAAGAAGTGATTACCACGTATTAATTCACAAGTTTCAAGACATTTTGTCTTCCGATTGTATGTTTTGTATCAAGCAGTTAGCTTCCAATTGTTTTTCTTTAATGCCAAAAGTGAATTACAAAATTTCATTGTTCTTCAAAATTGTGAACTTTTACAAGAAAATATTTCAGCCAAACTTTGTATAAATTTGGACAAGCATTGTATTTTAATCTCGACGTCAACTCAATTGCGATTGAAAGAGATCTAGAGTGAGAAATACATCCAAACTTAAGAATATACAAGAATCTATCCTTAGGTAGGTCGATTTTCTGTTTACAAATTTGTTGTAATACTTTTGAATCGTTTCTGTTTTAATTAACAAGGCTCAATTTCCGGAAACAATCTGCTTTTTTTAGTATTAATTGATGCTGGGCAAACATAGGACTTGTTTAAATTAATAAATAATGTATTACTTCAGCTCGTGAGCCAACACTAATCATTTTAAGTAAAATATTTGTCCAGCGGAAGTAGCAATGATTTAAAACTTTTTTGATTAAATAAACTGTAATAAATGCACAGAAAACTAACAGTAACAAAGACTTCGTTTAAACATTTACATGGTCTCCAGCAATTTTGGCGATATGTGTATAAACTTAATCCGGAAATCCAATTTTAAAAAGGCGATTCTGTCAATTGAACTTGAACTTACATTTTGAGAAGCACACACGTGCCAGGTGTGTCAACTAAAAGTATATCAACTATTTATATCCAATTTCGTATAAATTAGGCCGGGTTAAACAAATTCTAATCGCGAAACAACTTTCAAGTACTTTCAATTGTTAACAAGAAATAATGAAATGTTCAAGAAAGGAAATAGAAAAAATAAAATATCAGTGGTCTGGGTGCGACCCGAGAGGTCCACACGACTAACTTCCCAGTGGAAAGAATGAAAAAATACCATATTATGTTTTGTTGTTATAATTATTATAATTAAAATTATTATAAAAAACATTTCAAATTGTTTCTAACAAATTATATTTGTCACTAACAATATTTTGTTTATGTCAACCTTATTCTTTCAAACTTTTTTTTTATCATTTTATAAGCAGGAGCTATTTTCAATTGATTATAACAATTAAATTTTTTTTAATTATTATGATCAATAATTATTTGTTGGTAACAATATTCAATTGTTATAAACAATGTTTGATTATTACTAACAATAATTTTTTCAAGTTATAGCGTCTTCAATGCTATTCTCTCAATACTGACACAAGTTTAAAATTCTTCAATTCCTATTTTTGTTTTATAAAACTATCTCTTTTTATGAAATATTGTCATCATATTTTTCATACAAATATTCCTAACATGCAATAATCATATTATTCAAAAGATCTTAAAATTCTGTTTTAAAAATAGTATAATTTATTAATTGCAAAATTCAGGTAGTTTACCATTTTTTTCAGTTTTTTTGATTATCCATAAAAAACAGTTTTACCGATTTTGCTGAAAATCTAATCTGTTTTAAGTTGCGTAATTATGCGTAGAAGCGTCGAATGAAATTGGTCTAACATTGATATCATTTTTTGTTCTCGAGATAATCGAGACGAAAAATAATTCCGAACGCGCATACGTACATACACACACAGATGTCCACTAAAAACTATTGTATTCGACTCTGGGGACCTTGAAATGTGGAGATATGTCAAAATTCGGGATTCGCAAAATCGGACCCATTACTAGGTATAACTTCCCACTGGGAAGTTAATAAAAGTTGAAACAGATCAACCCTAAACGTATCTACCAATTCAGAAGATGTTAAAAAATAAATAAATAGCTACAACACTGATTATTGTAGCTGTCGTATTAAAAAAAAACAATGAAAAAATCCAGATATTACCCAAAGAAAGACGAAAAACAGAATGAATAATTGTGGAAACAAACTGTAAATTTATACAATAGAATTTTATTCCGCACCTACCAATAAAAGCAGATTATTGCAGGTAAATATAATAATTGCGAGTGGTCTAATTTACAGGGGGAATTTATTTTTCATTAAAAAAATCTTAGGTCATGGGGAAAGCTCCACCATTACTAATAGTTTTTTAACTACTTTTTTAAAACTTTTTATTTTCTTCATATTGTTCGGCAATAAATTCTGTATTCTTGGACACTTATAGAGACAGCCTTTTCCTACGAAAGAAGTTGTATAGGAAGGGTAACAAAACATACATTTATCTCTAGTTGTATACGAATTTACATTAACATAATTATTAAACAAGTCCTTATTTTTATAGACAAAATTGGGACATTTAGAAACAAACACTGCGGGTAAAAGATAAAGTTTCTGAAATGCAAGAGCCACCAATTTTCCAGCCGCAGAAAATTCTTATTGCTTTCTTTTGTACAATGAAGACCTGTTGATATTGTGAACCTTCCAAAATTATATTGTATAGCTCATTGAGAAGTTAAGATGCTGTTAGTAGAGTAGTGCTATTAGTAACTTTTCTCAGTCCTCTAAAATAATAACATGATCTACTTAGTTTGCCACATGATTCCAATCCAAATGTTGTTCAATTGTGATTCCAATGAACTTTGTGCTAGCATTATATATTATTTCTGTTTCATTTATGAGGACATGTGTGGAAAAATCATTATTATTTTGACTATATTTAAACAGAATAGCATTTGTTTCTTTAGTATTTATTGAAAGGGCATGTCTTCAAACTAGTTGGCTATGTTTTTTGGCAAGCTTTTATTTTTTTCACATAAATCCTCATTTTGCTTTTTGCTACTGGTATGTTTGTATCTATATTCTGTACTATGTGATAGAAGTATTTCGATGAACATCCGTCTAAGAGTATTAAAGTGCTACGTTTGGTCTGTTTTGCTTTATGGATGTGACACCTGGACACTGAAAGTAAAGCATCTAAATAAATTGGAAGCGTTTGAGGTATGGTACTATCGCAGTATGCTAAAGATTTAGTGGACAGCAAACGTAACTAACGAACATGTGTTATAATCCCTACATAAAGAGCGAGAATTGACAAACAGCAAAATAAGAAAAGTCGAATACTTTGGACATATGATGAGGGGGCATAAATATCACATGCTCCGATTAATTATCCAGGGTAAAATAGAAGGAAAGCGATGGATTGACAGAAAACAGCTTTCTTGGCTTAGTAATATTAGAAATTGGACGGGTCGAACAGTCGAAGAATTGTTTTATGTAGCTACCGATCGAGAAGCTTTCCAACAAATTGTCGACTCTATGATAGCCAACGCCTGAACGCTTGATGATAGCCAACGTTTGAAAACAAGCATGGCACACAAAGAAGAAGATGTTTGTATCGTCAGCATTTTTTGTTAATAAGACTTAAAGGTCGTTTAGCAAATTAATGGACATAAAAAATAATAATAATGGTCTTTATTGTTTCCCAGCCTTAGTTCCATATAATTTGATTTAAACTAAAAAAGGTGATACATAGCTGAAATATAAAAGGCGGATTTTAACTTAGATACTACTAAGTTGTTCTTTCACTCAACCTCAAATTTTTTTTACCAAAACTAAGACAGAATGAAGTAGGAGAAAAATTAGGACGTGAATTGTATAATTAACATGATGCAAGAAAGGAAAAGACGTACATTACTGAGACTTATTTTGTTGGACCACTAAATTATAAGAATGTTTAAAGTAGTTTATAATTAAAATTAGTTTTCCAACAGAAAAAGTTGAATTTTTTTTCGTAAAACAGAAATATTTGTATTTTTCATTTCTTTTGGTTAAAGGTTAATTACTTGGCGTACGTTGTAACTAAATGATTGCTGGAAAAATTCTGTTTTAAAAGATGAGAGAACCCTTAAATTTTGTGATCAAATTATGAACGTCAGTACGAACAGTGATTTTCCTGTACATGTAAGGGTTTTGGTTAGTAAAATTTTTTGAAATACATAAATTAGCAGACGTAGACATGAATTTTGTATTTTCTGTATTTTCTGAGCATACTGTTTTGTTTTGTTAAACTTTGGCCATATAAAGTATCCAAATAATTGAATCGCGATAAAACCAGTGCGTCACAGAGAGCTGTTTTTGTCTGTTTTGAGAGTACGTGTCTATTTCCAGTCCCTATGAAGCCACTGGATATATATCCTCTACGCCAAGAACCCCCACCAGGCTACCATCTGGAATGGAAAAATTTGAAAACTTTGAACCAAGTGCCACTGAGGGTAGGTACAGACTTTGGACCACCTATTAACCTGCAAGAACTGCCCAAACTCCTGCTCCCCCGAAGATTTATGGCTTGCCACAGATAATGCTTTGGACGTGGCCCGGTTTTGGGCCGATAGAATTTGATATGGATTCGGATACGAAAAAGTAAAAGTAAGTCCATATACAAGTTTTAACGAAGAATATGCTAATTGTACAAATTCTGCACTATTAGTAGCCACCTGATCAAGGAAAATCTGAAGACCCTCCAAAAAGTCCGCGATTATAACGGTGTCGTCAGCGTACCTTAGGTTGTTTATGTTTACGCCATTAATTGAAATTTCTTCCGAGGCAATTTTCCAAGACATTTTCAAATATTTTGCTTGAGTAAATGTTAAAACTTAGTTTATTTTTTGACACTGACAAGATAACTCCTTTTACCTCCGCCCTTTAAGCTGGCACAATATCACTGAATTTTGGAGATGTTGGTAATAATTGTTAAAATAATATTTTGATACCTTAAAATGAATTAAATACTGCTTGTAGAATATTAGAGAAAGGATTAAAAGTATTTAAATACTTTGTCTATCTAAAGTCTACGATATTGGCCTAAAAGTGTTACATATAATCGTCAGCTGGCATTATTAATGAAGAATAATTTATCGATTACTTTCTCTATTTAACACCGGTTGGCGCGACATAAGATTTAAAATAAAACCAATAATGTGATGATACTCACATGATTAACAACTACATTTACTTTATGAACTTAAAACTTTAACTGCTGTCTCAGTGTAATCAACTTTGTACAGATAAAAGAGTCTCGGAAAATTCTTTACAATAGTTTCCACAAATAAATATAGGTTTCGTAAACTAGTTGTTCTTATTGTGAACTTTTTACGTTTTACAATATTTTTGATGTCACGTAATCAATCTTTGACCAAAGTCTCATTCGCAGAAATCGACGATTTTTGATTTAAATTTCTTCATTACGAAGTTGAAAATAAAATAACTTGGATCTTTGGAACGTGACGAGTGAAATTATCAAAAAAGTGAATAAATAAATACATTTCTCTTTTTGATATTTGTGAAATACCAAGATGAGTGAAGTGCAACTAATCGAGGACTTCTTCTGCGGAGGTTTCGGGGGTATATGCGCCATTTTACTGGGACATCCCTTCGATACTGTAAAAGTCCGATTACAAACAATGCCTCCTCCGACATCGGGTAAACCGCCTATGTACTTAGGAACTTTGCATTGTATCGAGAAATCTACGAGGAACGAAGGAGTGACGTGTTTATATAAAGGAATGAGTACACCACTCGTGGTCGTGGCTCCCATATACGCCATTTGTTTCATGGGTTATGGAGTTGGAAAAAAAATATTCGGCCCATCTGATAACGGTCCACTTACATACCCTCAGATGTTTGCGGCGGGCACTTTCGGCGGCTTTTTCACTGGTCTCGTGACCGCACCTGGGGATCGCATTAAATGTTTGTTACAAGTGCAACAGTCGGTTAAAGCTGAAAAACTTTACGACGGTCCTCTGGATTGTGCTGTTAAGCTCTACAAGAAAGGCGGTGTGGCGAATATATTTAGAGGCGTTGGTGCCACCGTTCTTAGAGACGGACCTTCAAACGGTGTTTATTTTTTGACGTACGACATACTTCAAGACTTTTTTACGAACCGCAGAAAAGAACCGGCCGGTCTTGCGACTACTGCGCTTGCTGGAGGATTATCTGGTGTTACTTGTTGGTTTTTGGCGGCGCCTGCGGATGTACTGAAGAGCAGGATTCAGACGGCTTCTGGTGACGAGTATAAAAATGGAATAAGAGACGTTTTTAGAGAATTAGTTAGAACCGAAGGTTTGTTGGGGCTTTACAAAGGAATTAAACCTGTTATGATACGAGCTTTTATTGGCAATGCTTCGTGTTTTTTAGGTTTTGAATTGAGCAGAGAAGTGTTAAATAATTATTTACTGAAACCAAAATTTGTAATACCCAATACCATATAAAAACGAACGTTTTCTTTATACAATTAATAAATGATTACAAAATGAATTACGTAAGTGATTTTTAATAAACCATCGCAAGATTTTATGTTTTAAACAATTAGATTAATAAAAGTTTATAATTATAATATTTTAATTAACAATAAATATTCTTTAATGCTCAAATAATATCTGGAGCGTTAATATTTAAACAAAAAGTAGTATGACTGTAAAATAAACTCCTGGGCAAAATTGACGCATCAATCTAGACAAACCAAGTTTTGACCCCCTCATAACTCAAAAACCGATTCACATAAACATGTCAAATCTGGCTCATATATTGAGACTTGCCAGATACATATGTGCTCAAAATTTTATAAACAGTTATTTAGATATTAACGTCCAAAAATCGTCATTTTTATCACTGACTGACCTATAGATCAAAACTCTAACCCAGTTTCAGATGACCTAGAAAGTTCAAATTTGGAATCAAGATAGGTAGTTAGGTAAATACCAAGAAATAAATTAGAAACTAGTAAATTTTTATCATTTTATTATAATTTTTCAATTAATTGATTCCATTAGGAACACTTACTTATAGTGCCTGTAATGTAAGAATCAGCAATCAAAAATGATGACAGCCGGTCTTTATGTGGATTTTAAGGGGTTTACGTCAATATATAACGGGTGGAATACCACCCTTAATTTTTTTTAATTCAAACATATCAGTTTTAGTACTTGATAACTACTTATAACTAAGAGTATAGTCGAACTTTCGTATTTAATTTTTCAAAAATTTGGCTTGCTGGTAGAAACTAGCCATCGAACATAGGGCTCTTCCATAACTGGTAGGTACTTAAAATTAATTCGTATATTCGAACTAACCAAGTCAGACCCCTTATTCTTTAATTTATTATCCCAAGTTATTAGAAGAAATGATATTTTAAGTTGTTATGTTGTTGTTTTATGTTGCTAAAAATAAATTTCAGGACTGGCCATTGAACTTGGCACCCATTTAGATCTCACTTCTTTTGTCGTTGAAGACAACAACCATTATAATATTTGGCTCTTATTTCACATTTATGTTTTTGGATGTTTTATTGGATGGGGGATATTGTTAAAGTTATGTTGCCAATTTGTTAGGCAAAATTCGTTCCATCATAAGTCGTTTGGTAAGTGTTGTATAGTGACATTCTCTGTGTATTTATACCTTACTTCTTCTTACAGTATCTTGCTTTCTCAAGCGTTGACGACTCTCATATGGACTACTTCTTTGTATCTATCTCTATCTTGAGCTGCGTGGAGAAGTTCCTCAGCAGTTAGCCCTGTTCATTGTCGGAGATTTCGAAGCCAGGATAGCTTTTTGCGGCCTATCCGTTTTTTTCCCTCGATCTTGCCATTCAGAATAAGCCGAAACAGACTATAACGTGGTCTACGCATTACATGTCCCAAGTATTCCAATTTGCGGCGCTTGATGGTGGCGAAGAGCTCTCTATCGTGCCCTATTCTGATGAGTACATTCTCGTTGATAGTTCGGCTTGTCCACGAAATTTTAAGCATCCTTCTGTTCAGCCACATCTCGAATGCATTGATGCGGTCAATAATTTTTTAGTGAAGCGTCCATGTTTCGCAAGAGTATAACAGAATAGACCATACATAGCACTTGGTAAACCTTTCCCGCAGATGAATCTTAAAATGCTTGGCACAGAATAGTGGCGTGAGTTTCAGAAATGCTCTTCTAGCTATTTCTATTCTAGTCCTGATCTCTTCGTCTGGATCCATCGACTGATTGATCCAGCTGCCAAGATATTTAAAGTCTTTCTATATTTTCGCCATCAAGTGTAATTCTTTCCTTACTTGGTATATTGTAAATATTTAATATATGTTATGTTATAATGTCAGTTCTATCTGTAAAATTTTTAGTTTATTAAAGCCTGTTTTCTGAAGGTTTTTTAACTACAATTTAATAAACTAAAATTATAATGGATAAGCTACTGAAACCTGACTAATGAATTAAATTAAGGTTTATCTCTTCTTAGTATATTCTTTTAATCTAATAAATTAAAGTTACAAAACACAACGCGCCTTTATGCAATCTTGTAAAGTTACAATACGTTGCTTATAATTTAGTGAATTTTTTAACCTCGTCCCTACATCTTTTTGGAAAAAGCAATGAGGTTGTAAAAAAAAAATTAATAAATATTTAAATTACGAATTTAATATTCTTCTCGCGGTGTCTTTTTCTAATCAAATTTTCTAAGTGTATACAACTCGAAATAAAAATCAACAGTTTTTCGATTACTAGTGCCTTTGATCTATGGAATGAACCCATCAAAAGTTATTCTTTATTCGCATCGAAATGACGAGGAAGTTATTCGTTAAAAATGAGGTTTGAAATTTTTAATTTAAAAACGTAAAGCAAATTTCTCTATGTAAGTACCTAAAGATTATTAGTAAAATGAGTAAGAAGAAAAATATAAATCATTATTTTTATTACAACAATGAATAGAAAAGTTACTTTTTTAACCTAAAAAATACTAAAACAGCGCACGTTTTTTACAATTTTATATGGTGACACAGCAATTTTTTTACATACATATAGTCACGCCTTTTTCCCGTAGGGGTAGGCAGAGACCACTTCCGTCCACTTTCTACAGTTCTTACACACATCTTTTGCTTCCTCTACTTTCATCAGTGCTATCATACATGCTCGTTGGTTGTTGGTACTCTTGACCTGGCCTTTCTTCAAAACAATGTTGATATGATTGAGAAACTTCACAGTTTGTCATGCTTTCTTTTTTTTTTAAACCATTACTTTCGTTTTCTTACATTTATTTTATCCCTTTGATTTTTAGAGCATTATGCATAACATTAACCATCGCCTGCAACTCCTCTTCAGATGACGCCAATATGTCTTGATCATCGGCGTAAAGAAGGTATTTGACGATCAAATCATTCATTTTCAATTCATACGCACTCTCTTTCAAATCTTTTAAACAATCGTCTATGCATAAGTTAAGCAGTCATGGCGAAGCCACACATCCCTGTCTCACACCTTTTTCGATATTAAACCGGTCCGTGCAAGCTCCGTTTATCCTGACACAAGCAGTGGAATCCTCGTAAAGTGATTTCAGTGCTCTTATTAAACTACCGCTCACCCCATACATAGACAATGTCGACCACAATTCACACAATTTTTTTAAAAATCTATATTTGAAACAAAATGATTCCTAAATGCGTAAATATTGTTACGATATTTACTTGTTGGGTTCGGTAATTCTAAACTCTCAGTACAATAACCAAACAATATTTTTACACAATAACTTTTACTTTACAAATACTTGGATATTCACTTTAAATACTTGACTTCGAACTAATTAAATTTCAAAATTGACTTCTTCGTGACCGCTGTCCTTTTTACATACATTCTAGAAGAATCGCCAACATTCAAAACGTTTTTCTAGAGAGTGCCCGAATAAACCATTTCGGAACCATTAAACGCAGTATTCTAGAATTTGCCGGTCTTTTCTTTTGTTCCAATCGCCGCACCGACATAATAAAGCAGTCCCCTAATTGTGATCGACTCGCTGACGCAAACAGACAACAGGGCTGGGTCGTAACAATATTCTTTCAGTTTCTTAAAATTTCTTTATAACGATGTAATATGTTAACATTTTTTATAAATGAAATTAAAAATAACTAAATAAAAGCAACTTATTTCTTCTTCTTCTTCTTTTTTTTAATTAGGCATAATACCTGTTCATCATCGTAACTCGCTTTATGGAGGTAGATTGTCGCTCCAACGTTTTCGAGGCCTTTCTGTGCTTCGTTTCGCCGAAGGTGATTTATCTCTGACAATCTTCACTATTCGTTCTTATGTCATACGTGGTAATATGGTCATTCCACTCAATTTTTCTACTTAGCACCCAGTCGTTGATATTCTCGATCTGGCATGTTTGTCCGATATCCGCGCTTTCTTCCCTGCACCGTAATGTTTTCTAGCTATTCTTCGAATTATATTCATCTCTGTTGTTTCCATAATTTGGCTTGTTTTTTAATGTTACGCGTCCTGTTTCTGCCACATATGTCGGAGAACATATCTCGATCAGATCAACATTGTTTTGAAGAAAGGCCAGGTCAAGAGTACCAACAACCGAAGAGCATGTATGAGAGCACTGATGAAAGTAGAGGAAGCAAAAGATGTGTGTACGAACCGTAGCAAGTGGAAAGAAGTGGTCTCTGCCTACCCCTATGGGAAAAAGGCGTGACTTTATGTATGTATGTATGGGTCTAATAGCAGTTTTGTAAATACGGGCTTTGACTTCTGTTTTCAGGTGCTTGTTACGAAATATCGTGTCGTTGGTTTGTGCAGTCGGTCTTGTTGCTTTGGTAGCTTGTGCTTTTACTTCTGGTTCTATGTCTCCGAAGCTTAACATTTCTTTACCCAAGTATCTGAATTTCATATATTGACTTATTTCAAGTATGTATGTCTGTAACGAAATCTTTGAACTCGATTTTTACCCACTTCAAACGGTCAGATTAATTTAAAATTTTGTACACTGGTCAAGAACCGATGACTATACACTAGATTAATAATTTTGCCCCATTGTTTTAATCAGGATCATCAGGATTAACGATTTCCTTCCGGAAGAAGGATACCATTTCTCTACGTGTTGAAGATGCAAATTCATAAACCAAAATAAATCCGGAAATTTAAAAAACTAAAAAAATACGCTTGTGGAAAAAGCGTGGGGTGCTCGATATCAATTGTAGCTCGGAGGGGGATGCATTTTAGGATACCCGTGTATTTAAAAAAAAATCCTTATTTTGATCCCGGCAATACGTCCTTAAAATATCTACATCAAATTTTGAATCACCTTATATAAAATTATTGGCCAATGGATTTTTTTAATTACTTACTTTTACTAACAGTCACTCATCAAAGTAAAAATGAGTCAAGTCCGACGACAAAGTTCACATTTTGTCGCACAGTGTTACAATTTAAACAATTTTTCTGCATCATATTATTGACACATTTTTTTCATCTTGTTTTCTCTACACCTAGATTTACTACTGCAGTTAAAATTAATCTGAAAGTTGTATAAAGCTGACAAATGATGTTTAATTAATGCAATCGGCTTGTAACAACATATCTTCGTACCTGTTTTGACATAATAATGCTAAAGATCGCAGCGTGTCTTTGGGCCTCAACAGCGACTAAAAGCTACCTCTTTGATGCCGCCAACGTTGATTAATTAGTGAATCCGAAAGAATCCAGTCCTCTTCAATCAAAAAATGAGTTGTATATGACTAATAAAATGTACAAGACGGTCTCACTTTATAGTAATTTCTTGTTTGGAAATGTTTTTTTTTCTCTAAAATAAAAAATACCTTAAGATTAATAAGCATTTTCAATTTAAACATAAATTACTACAGTTACTTGTCTGTCCCATTGGTCCATCTCAGTTTCTAATACTGCTTTTGCTTACATCACTGGTGTTCTGCTTTTTATTTCTGTATCAGGGTCCAGTGTTTCCGTTATGATGCTTCCGAGATATTTAAACTTTGTGATACGTTCTAATGGGGTACCATCGTGGTTTAGATTGACGTTATTCTGTACCGTATGACTCACTACCATAAATTTTGTTTTATTAGCGTTGATATTCAATCCGTATCTTTTTCCAACTGTGTTAATTCTGTCTAGCAATGTTTGCAGATTTTCTATTGTGTCTGATAGTATTACCGTGTCATTAGCATATCTAATTGTTGTTATGGGTAAGCCATTAATTTTAATTCCGCAGAGTCCCAGTTCTTCAGGAGCTTCTTTAAATATTTGGTCGGAATAGAGGTTAAAAAGCAGTGGAGAAAGTATACATCCCTGACTTACTCCTTTTTGTATTGCAATATCATCTGTTGTTATATTACCAACTCTTGTACTTGCTCTTTGTCCCCAATACAGATTCTTTATCAGCTGGATATCCTGTCTTTCTAATCCCTTTTCTTTTAACATTACCAGAAGTTTATCATGGTGAATTCGGAAATTCGTGAAGGAAATTTAGTTTCTGCAAAAATTTTCATAATTTTGTTCTCTCTATTATTTATAAATGTTCGTCTTCGTTAAATTTGTGTTCTATTACTCTTTAAAAGTGTTAACAAAATACTCGTTAACAAATTTATCTGTTGGTTGTACCTTCTGGACAAGATCTTCGGATCACTCATTATATTTTCATTATGTTTATTTTTGTAAAGATAAGGATAATATTTCAAAATTTTTCTTACAAAAATTCAAGAGTCAGTGGTTACGAGGAATCAACAGATTACTTATGATGTAAAAGTAAAAGTCTCTCCAATTAAAATTTCAAATATAGAGAGAATTTAAACCAAAATAGTGCTATTGTATTAATGTGGCAAACATTTTAACTAGTCCAAGCTCTTAACAAAATTACAATTTAACTTAGAGTTGCCATCCTGTAGAATATAATGTCGCGCAGTTAAATGACAATACTCAAGTTCACTTTAAGAAAACCTACTGCGTATGATAAATCATTCTTGTATCCGGTTAATAAAAAAAATGGGATTATTTAATTTTAGTTCGGAATCCTTTACAAAAATGTGCTGCTGTCTCGTTTATTACAATTGTCATTTGAACTTGTCATGTTCTTCAGTTAAATATCGTATCATATTTGCTGTATTGACCGTGACGAATTTTAAAAGGTTGGGATCTACTTGTACGTTTATTTCTACTTTTAATTATTATCATTTCACTTTAAGCGAAAGCTGTAATGATACGAAAAAAAGTTATACGAATAAGTAGTAATAAATAGTAAATCATACATGCATAAAATATAGTCACGCCTTTTTCTCGTAGGGGTAGACAGAGACCACTTCCTTCCACTTGCTACGGTTCTTACACACATCTTTTGCTTTTTTTCCTTTCCCCAGTGCTCTCATACATTTTCTTTTAAACCACAGCGTTCCCTTATCTCACTATTCTTCACTTTATCTAACCGAGTCACTCCGGCTATATTTCTCAGAGTACTCATCTCCGCAGCATTATTTTTATTTTCATGCTTCTTTTAACATTCACTACCATACATAAGTATATGGACCAGCACTCCTCTAAGCACAGCCAGACGTGCCATTTTTGACACTTCCGGCTGCTCATAAAGTTATACAGGGCCCCATTCATTTGTTTTCCTGCCAACACTTCTTTCGCTCAATGTCACAGTCATATTTTCCGTTTTTCGTAAACTTTGAACCCAAGTATACAAACTCATTTTCTTGTTCCACTCGAAATAAATAGTAAATGTAGTAGTAGTGCATATGCATTATTGGGTTGTACTTGCCTTTTTATGATGTGCGTTAAATTATGTCATTCTACAGGAAAAAAGGTTAAACAAACAAGACATCGAGTCCATCAGAAATCTCTATTGCAACCAAGAAGCTGAATGATACAAATAGACTCAGGCAGGAACAGGTTGATTCCATCGATAGAGATCTTAAAGCAATCGTCGAGTGGGGAACCAACAATCTTGTTCAGTTCAACGCCCAAAAAACAGAAAGTGCCACGTTTTCCAAGAAAGTGAATTCCTCAAATCATCCCATCACAATGTCCTGAAATACCCTTGAACCAAGTCCCTCCATCTCGATTTTGGGAGTCACGGTGTCCAATAATATGTCTTGGCATGACCATGTTGCTAACATCGCAAAATCGGCAAGCCAGAGGCTAGGTTTTCTGTGGAAAGCCAGAAAGTTTTTTACTCCTGATCAACTGTTGACGACGTACAAGGCTCAAATCCGACCTCTACTGGAGTATTGCTCGTAAATTTAAGGTTCAGCACCAAGGCATTCTCTTCGTCTTCTAGATTCCATTCAGAAAAGAGCCATTCGCTTGATAAACAGCTCAACTCTTACAGATACCCTTCACCTTCTAGAACATAGAAGAAGAGAAGACCAGTCATTGTTTTACAGATATTTCCATGGCAGATGCTCCAGAGAAATAAAAACTCTTGTACCACCATTGGCCACATTCGGCTGAAGAACTCGGCACGCTGATCAGTCTCACCCATTTACTCTCAATATTGACACTACAAGGACCAATCTTCATCAAGAATCCTTCTTTTACAGGGCTGCTACGGAATGGAATAAGCTTCCAAAATCAGTTTTTTCAGAGAACTATGACCTGCAACTTTTTAAAAAGCGTGTCCACAATCATTTTCTTTCTATAATCCCTTCCCCTTCTAAAAGTCGTAGTGCGGGCCGTCCGCGGCCCACACAATAGGTCTACCTACCTTTTTGCGACTATTTTCATAAAAAAAAAGCAAAAATTAGATATAGGCAAGTGACATCGAAACCCGTAAGCATAGAAAAATGAGTAAGACAGGGGGCTGTGTGCTATCGCCAATACTGTTTAATATCTACTCGTGAACACATATTACATCTAGCAATGGGCGACGACGAGGTTAGAATAAAAATTCACAGAAAGACAATAAATAATATACGTTATGCAGACGATACAGTTATCATTGCGGACAATCCTGAAAGCCTGCAACGACTGATCAACAAAGTTGTAGAAGTAGGAGATCAGCTAGATATGAAAATTAATGTTAGAAAAACAAAAGTAATGTCCATAACAAGACTGCCAAACCTGCAAGTGAATATAAAAATATACGGTACACCAATAGAGAAAGTTGAAAAATTTAAATACCTTGGCAGCTACATAACAACAAACGTAGACCCCGACATTGAAGTAAGATTACGTATAGAGCGAGCCAGAGCCAAATTTCTAAAGATGAAGAACCTACTAAGTAATCCAACATTAAAATTACAAATACGATACCGTTTCGTAAATGCGTACGCACACTCAGTTCTCTTGTATAGAGCGGAAACGTGGACACTAAAGGTGGATACCATGAATAGACTCGAGGCTTTTGAAATGTGGATCTTCTGCAGACTATTAAAAATACCATGGACCCAACGTGTAGCTAATAACGAAGTACTTAGTCGTATTGGAAGGAAAAGGTAACTACTTATTACAATAAAGCAAAGAAAGACCGCTTATATAGGTCACATTTACTGTAATAACAAGTATAATATCCTGAAATTGATAATCGAAGGTAAAATTGAGGAAAAACGTAGACCTGTCCGCACACAACATTCGTGGCCAAAAAATATACGCGATTGGAATGAACACATCAGCTTTAATTCATGCAGCCAAGGATTGAAATTGTGCCGACCTTCATTGAATGTAGATGGCACCTGAAGAAAAAGAAGTTAAATTTTAAAAAAATTCCTTCGTTTAGAATTTGGTTACTGTTACATCCAACTGTCAAGATCAAAGAAAAGATGCTTATATATGCTTTATAGACTACGAAAAGGCATTTGACAACATCAAATATGATCTCTTGATAACATATTTGAAAGATATAGGACTAGACGATAAAGACATAAGGCTTATAATCAACCTATACTGGAACCAGAAAGCAGAAATTCGAATAAATAGCTCAACAACGGAACTGTTTGAGATATTAAAGGGCGTGAGACAGGGTTGTATCCTGTCCCCAATGCTTTTTAACTTATATACAGAAAGGGCATTTACAGAGGCAATTTCAGAGAGCCCTATAGGCATTAAAATAAACGGGATCCCCATAAACAATATCAGATATGCAGACGACACTGCGATACTAGCAGATAATGTAAATGATCTCCAGACACTGCTTAATCTAATTAACGAAGCAAGTGAAAGAGTAGGGTTAAAAATTAATATAAATAAAACCAAAGTAATGGTAGTGAGTAACAACAATCCCCCAAACACTAGAATACATGTAAATGGAGAAGTTATTGAGAGAGTAGCAGTGTTTAAATACCTGGGTTGTATGCTGAATGAAAATGGGACCCAGACCAAGAGATAAGAAGCAGGATAGAACAAGCAAGAACAGTCTTTACGAAAATTCCTTGTAGACAGACATTTAAACTTTAAACTTGGATACAGAATGCTGAGATGCTACGTGTAGTCGGTCCTACTATATGGGGTAGAGGCATGGACATTAAAAGTAAGAACAATAAGTAAGATTGAAGCTTTTGAAATGTGGACCTTGTGGCGAATGCTTAAAATATCTTGGACCGAACACATAAGAAACGAGGAAGTACTCCAAAGAGCTGAACTAGAAGATCGAGAACTTTTCGCATATATAAAAGAAAGGAAAATTTCATACCTGGGACACATCCTACGCGGAGAGCGTTTCAACGCCTCATTCTTCAAGGCAAAATCGAAGGTGGAAAAAGGGGAATAGGTAGAAAAAAATTATCCTGGCTACGAAACATCCGACAGTGGACAGGCATACATAACTTTCAAAAACTACAAATAGCTACAATAAATAGAAACATCTGATGGACGGTCGCCAACGCAGGAACCCTGTAAGGCATCGTAAGAAGAAGACATCCAAGTTATTTTTTTATCATTACTCATCAATTTCAATAAATTTAAAAGCTTTTCAAATCTATTAACTACAACAACAACTTACGTTCATTATTATGGATGGTAGAAATAAAGAGGACCATCTCTGTGTATGAAAAAGTGTCCGTCAAAAAGCGTCCAATTAGGGTGGCGCAACAGAAGCAAGTGGGCAAATTTTCCAATCACTTAATTTTGTCGTTGTATGTGAATTGATACAAACAAATAATGTTAATCTGATGATTTGTCAAGATAATTATAAAAGTGAAAAATTGTTTATTGAATAAAAACTAATTCATTTAAATTTATCGTACAAACTGTTGGTCGGAAAACTGTTCACTTTACACATTTTTTCCATTATTTTTTAATTATTTTTTGCAGTTATATACTTATAACTATATTTACTAAATTACTTTGGACTTTATATATAGTTGACGTTTTATAACCTGCAATATTCTCAACTAGTAATCAGAAATATTAAATTTTTCAACTCAGCACAATTCACTCAGTTTACAACTGCTAACTTCATATCATTTCCTCTTGCTACGCTAGCGCTATTTTGGTGGCTTTTCAACTGTAATTTGCTGCTTAAAGCTGGACGCTTTTTTAAATTACACCTTTGCATCATTGAAATCAAAAAAGTTCCCTAAATGCCTATAAAGTAAAAATGAGAGCAAAACAAAATTTCTTCTTCTTCTTCATTCTTGATTTTAGGCGAGTCGCCTGTTCAATTATCGTCCACTTGCGTGAGGCTGTCGCTCCATCGTTTCCTAGGGCGCCCAACATCTCTTCGTCCCAATGGGGATTTGTCGCGAGCAATTCTCACAAGTCTGTGGTTGTCCATTCTACCTATGTGTTCGTTCCATTCCTTCTTCCTGTTTGCTACCCAGTCATTGATGTTCTTGACCTTACAGGCTGTTCTGATATTCTCGCTTCTCTCTATCTAGCAGTGTCTTTCCAGTGATTCTACAAAATATCTTCATCTCAGCTGTCCTTAGGAGTCTTTTGGTTTTCGCTGTTTCTGGCCTGGTTTCTGCGGTATATGTCATCACCGGCCTCACGGCAAAATTTCAACGCCACTTTTTTAGAACAGCTTTCCCAAAATTCCTGCAAAGATTGTACCAAATAACCTTTCTCAGGACATTCTTGGAAAGGTAAAAACTGTATTTACCCAAAAACGATATAATTTGGATAAACCAGCTTGATCCAGACTCCAAGATACATTAAAAATGAACATCGCCACACAGAATGAAAAAAGTCAAGAATAGTGTACCAAAGCTAAATGCGATATATTTATCATTTTGTTCTTCGCGAGGGCATAATTTAATTCGGATAAGAGACAGAATGTCAATCAAAAAGTTTTGGAAAGATTGCGAGAATGTGTGAGATGATGTCGACCCAATTAGTGCCAGGAAAACTTGATTCTCTATCACGACAATGCATCTGCCCATATTTTCTTCTTTGTAAAACAATTTTGGCCAAAAAACAAATCGTTAATCGTCTCTGATATTTACCTGATTTAGCTCCCTGTGTGAATTCGTGAACGGAACCCATTTTCAGTCATAAGAAAAACGAAGCAGCTACTAAACAGTCTAAACTCTGAAGACTTTTTCTTCCGTTGGACAATGGAAAAACGCATGCAACAATGTGTACATTGGCAGGGAGAAAACATTAAAGAAAAGCATATGTAGTTAGATTGAACTGAGAGAAAGTCCTGTGATTTAAGTAAGGCTTTAGTTTGCGTTCCACATAATAGGCTACTTGACAAGCTTTGGTCATACGGAATTAGACAAACTGCTTTGAATTGATTTAATTCTTTTTTAACAAATAGGAATCAAAAAGTGCAGATATCTTGCAATGAAGAGGTAAATCAAAACACAACGCTTTTGTCTGGCACCTGTAGGAGTTTGAGTTCCTCAGGAGAGTGTGCTTGCCCCAGTCTTGTTTTCAGTTTATATAGCAGGTATTGTGAAATACACTCTACGCTGATGACCTCTCTTCATCTTCATCGCAACACTTTTCCATTTCACCTATTCTCTTTTATACGGGAGATATGTCCCGCGTAGTCCCATTTAAGCTGTGCTGCCCGGTCTAATATATCTGTTATTTTAGACTTGCTTCTAATTAACTCATTTCGTGTTTTTTTGGCAGAGTCTAATATTCATCTTTTTATATTTCTTTGGGATACTCTAAGCTTGTTCACCATTTGCCCTGTGAAGGTCCATGTTTGAGCGCCGTAGGTGGTTATTGGCAATACGCATTGGCCGTAAAGCTTTGATCGCAGATAAAGGGGTATTTTTTTGTTGGTGAGTATATTTTTTAGTTTTAAGAAAGCCGCTTATCCTAATCTAATTCTCCTTTCGATTTCAATATCTTTGTTTTCCTTTTCAAACGTTATTCGTTGGCCTAAGTATGTATAATCCTTTACATTCTCTATTTTGTTGTTGTTTATTTTGATATTGGGATCCACCGGACAAATAGTTTTGGTTTTATTTATATTGATTTATAGGCCTATATCCCTTGATTTTTGGTTCAGATCTGTAATCATTTTTTCCAGGTGTTCAGCGTCATTGGCGCACAGAACTATGTCGTCTGCTCATCTGAGATGTGTTAATCTCTCGCCGTCGATGATTATTCCCTCTTCTTCTGTCTTCTGTCAGTCTAACTTCTTGAAAACTCCTTCTAGAGCCAGCGTAAACAGTTGTGGTGAGATTGTGTCGCCCTGTTTAATTATCCTTTGCACGGTGAAGGAATCTGTTGTTTCCTGTATTCTCACTATCACTTTCGCGTTTTCGTGAATCTTTTTCAGTATGTTTGTGTATCTATGGTCGGCACGGGCCAGCTCTAGCTTACTTAGAATTGCCCAATGTTTGATGTTTTCTCATTTAGAATTTTGAAAGTCAAAATCGAGTTTACTGCTGATTCTGTCAGCAATGATTCTGGTGAATAATTCATAGATGTGTGAAAGCAAACAGATTGGTCTATAATTCGGCATGAGGATGATTATGGATTCATTCCAGGTTTCAGGTTTTTCTTCTGTTTCAAATCAAGTGTTGAAAATTGTCTTTAGCTTGGGGAGAGAAATATTCAGTGTCAAATAAAATTCTTAAAAACCAGCGACCTATTGTTTAAACCAGTCCACTATAGTATTATTTCCCCGAATACGGAAAAAGGATTCACGATCCCTGCTCCGTACAATTTTAATTATTTTCATTAAAATTTTTTTTATCAGATTAGTTAAGATTTTATGCTGTACTTTTTTGAAAATTTATAACGCACCAGATAGTAGGTAGTACATAGTTTATTATTCTTATTTTTTTTAACTCAAGTAGCAATGAAAAACTAGCTGCTCTCGTTATTCGCTAAATTATTTTTTTTTCATACTAAATGTTAAAAAATGTTTTTAATTTTAAATGTTATGTTATTCGTAAATCCCTACAAAAACCTATATTGCCACGTGGTTTTTTTAATTTAAAAAAAAGTCGGTTCTGAAATGTTCCTTCTAAAATAAAGCATGTTGTGTTTGTATCAAAAGCTTTCTTTATCGTCGGTTTGTCCCACCGGAATGAATTATACGGGAGGCTTGAAGAAGACGCGTAATAAAGTAAATGCTGTCATAAGCAGACTCTCTTCTTACATAAATCAAAGACTTATTAAGTCAAGTGGGTAACGTAGTTAGTCTGTCGTTGCTTACTCTGTAGCGTACTTCTATCTAAAAAATAATATATTGCTCCAAGACGATTTTAGTTCCTCTCGAGGAGTGAGGATCATTTAGAAAGGTTTTATAGTCTTGCCATTTTCTTTATTATTCAGCAAATACAATGTTTTTCGTTAAAAAAAAAATTCTCTTGATCGATACTTTAAGGGAACTTTCAATGAAATTACTGTAAATAAAATTTATAATGCATCAAAATAGTTTTTCCTACGACCACTTAGAAAAGTAATGCATATCGCACTGTACAGTCTCACGAAAAAAAGCTTTCATCGACAAGCGTGCGAAATACTTTCTGCACGCATGCAGATAAGCTGTCAAATGCATAATTCCTATTTATATTTACCGCTGTCGAGCTGTCAAAAATATAATTTTTCTGCAGCCGTCTGATAGGATGTGAAACACTGCAGCTGATGGTTATTTGGTTATTCAGCTCTGGATAAACACTATTGAAAAGTTTGGTGAATCTCGTGCAATAGCCTTGGATATATCTAAAGCCTTTGACCGCGTTTGGCACCAGACATTGTTAAGTAAATTATCTGCCTATGGTCTCCCAACCAAACTGCGCCAATGGCTCTTGAGCTTCATGCAAGATCGCTAATTACATGTGGCAGTTGACGGTATTTCTTCTGATGCGTTTAAAACTAATGCCGGGGTCCTCCAGGGTTCCATCCTGTCCCCCACCTTATTTCTTTTACACATCAACGACCTCTTGAAAACCACCACGAACCCCATTTACAGTTTCGCAGACAATAGCACACTTGTCTCAACTTTCACATCCTATCGATCACTTTCGGTGAATGATACAAATAGACTCAGGCAGGAACAGGTTGATTCCATCAATAGAGATCTTGAAGCAATCGTCGAGTGGGGAACCAACAATCTTGTTCAGTTCAACGCCCAAAAAACACAAAGTGCCACGTTTTCCAAGAAAGTGAATTCCTCAAATCATCCCATCACAATGTCCGGAAATACCCTTGAACCAAGTCCCTTCATCTCGATTTTGGGAGTCACGGTGTCCAATAATATGTCTTGGCATGACCATGTTGCTAACATCGCAAAGTCGGCAAGCCAGAGGCTAGGTTTTCTGTGGAAAGCTAGAAAGTTTTTTACTCCTGATCAACTGTTGACGACGTACAAGGCTCAAATCCGACCTCTACTGGAGTATTGCTCGCACATTTGGGGTTCAGCACCAAGGTATTCTCTTCGTCTTCTAGATTCCATTCAGAAAAGAGCCATTCGTTTGATAAACAGCTCAACTCTCACAGATACCCTTCACCCTCTAGAACATAGAAGAAGAGTTTCAGACCAGTCATTGCTCTACAGATATTTCCATGGCAGATGCTCCAGAGAAATAAAAACTCTTGTACCACCATTGGCCACATTCGGCCGAAGAACTCGGCACGCTGATCAGTCTCACCCATTTACTCTCAAGATTGACACTACAAGGACCAATCTTCATCAAGAATCCTTCTTTTACAGGGCTGCTACGGAATGGAATAAGCTTCCAAAATCAGTTTTTCCAGAGAATTATGACCTGCAACTTTTTAAAAAGCGTGTCCACAATCATTTCCTTTCTGTAATCCTTTCCCCTTCTAATAGTCGCAGTGCGGGCCGTCCGCGGCCCACACGATAGGTCTACCCTTTTTGCGACTATTTTCATAAAAAAAAAAAATGTGAAATATTTTGTAATAAAATGTAAATGACGTCCATAAATTAATACCGATTGTCTCAAAGATATTTTGGTCACAAAAAAGCTCTGTTTAAGATCTTCATTCAGCATTTCTTTTATTTCTTGATATAAATTGTGTTTGTGTCTTGCATGACGTGGGTGATTTTTAATAGCAAAGCAGTTAGAAAAGAACTTTAAGTTTAAAATTACGTTGGATAAAAAATTTTTGCTGTAGATTTTTCAAGATAAAAAACTTTCTTTTAAAAATAATGCAAACTTCATTATAGAAACAAGAGTTGTTAACCCAACTAAAAAATATAACATGCATTGTTAAATTTACTATTAAGATAAAAATAAATGCTTAACAGGTTAAAGTAGGTTATTTTGCTTTTTAATGACAGTTAAAAATTCAGTAAAATTTTATCGATTTCTCGGACCTAAATAATTCATAAAATTACAAATACACACGAATAACAATGGACATTTAAATTCCATATTGTTTAAGTTGAAAATACTCGAATATGATTTAGGAATAAATTAAAAATTAGTAATATAATCACCAGTTTAAAAGTCATCGATACTGGATGAATTTTTTTTTTTTTTTTTTTTAAATGTATGAATACCGAAATAAGCTATTAGTATTCGTCTCCAAAAGGCGCTCTCATCCGTTTGAAATGTTCATTTTTCGGGGGACGAGCAGCTTCAATAAAGAATATTCTCAAATTGTGATTGTATTTCGTAACCCGCATTGTTTATTTGGCATTCTGGAAATGCGGCCACCTAATCCGAGCTCTTTAGAAAATAATCTGAGGCATTTTCGCGCTTCCCTTGTACCAATTTACATTTTCATAGCTTAGCCAGATTTTCCACCTATTTGAGACTTTAGTCATATCTAAAGTTTTTCCTTTGAGCCAAATAATACTAACGACTTTCGAGCAAATACGAAACAATTTCATTTTAAAAAACAGGGTCAATTATTTTTTTACTCGTAAACTGGTAAAAGAACGAAATAAGTATTTGACAACATTCGCCTGTAACAATCAAGATACAATAATTAATAAAATTATAATTAATTATATTATAATATTCACGTTACTGCCATAATTAAAATTGCGTGAACCTTAATAATTAGCTTTGTGTAATCATTTACTAATATTTTTGCTAACTCACGTGGCGACAACTAAATACAGGCAGAGTCACGAATTATTAGACATGAAGATGTAACTTTGGCAGCGTTGTAGCGAAATATACTTGCACCTAGGCGAGGGGAGATATCGTGTTCCACTTCCTTACATCCCAAACTATAGTGGATAGGAATGGTTTCAGCAATATTTCCGTAATATTTCCGTTCGGTATAATTTCCTGTGATTTTGTAATATTTAACAACAGAAATGACATAAAACCACGTTGTATTTAAATAAAATTCACTTGTACAATGCAGATTATTCTTCTTCTTCTCATGGCACTAAAGCCCACACTGGGCCTTGGCTTCCTTTATTTTCTACCTTTGTGTTTGCCTATCTCCTGTCATTCTTTTCCATACTCGAATGCCCAGGAGATCGTGTGCATCCTTCTGTATTTCATCTTTCCAGCGTTTTGGCTATCTCAGATTCTTGTAGGCAACCTCTTATCTTCTCATTCTCATCACATGCCCTACCCACTGTAACCATTGTAGTCTGATAAGTTCTGAGAGTAGGGGTTCTTTAAAAGGATTGTATAATTCGTGATTAAATCTGGCTCTCCAGGTTATCTTTCTCAATATCTTTCTTTTGAAGATATTAAGCGTGTTTTTTGTTGCTTGCGATAGACCTTATTATTGTTTTGTAAGTTTTCAGTTTGTTATTACGGTGTACGTTTTTTGATTCTAGTATATGGGATATTGCGTTATAAGTTTTGTTGGCTACGTTTATTCTCCTTTGAGTTTCTCCATCTTCCGTACCATTTGAGTTCAGTTCCACTCCTAGGTATGTGAAATGATTCACTGACTCAATATTGTCTTTTACTATGACTCGTCCGTCTCCATTACCCCTTTTTTGTAATAATGTTTTTGTTTTACCAGATTTAATCTCAAGGCCGATATACCTGGAATGTAGTTTTAATTCTGAATATGATTGTTGTGCCGCTTCTGCTTTTCGGCTCTGCAAATTATTCTAACATTTATTTATTTCAGAGAAAAGTAAATGTAATGGTCTATTTTTATGCATTGTAACTAGTTTATGCATAGGGAATCAACCCACCCATCTAGAACTTTAAATTGATCAGAAGATTTTGACCTGCCGGGAATATGTGTACTTGGGTGTTACCTTTGATGATAGCAGTACTGATGCAATGGAAATCGAAAAACGGCTCATTCAAGCAAAAAGAATGATGCTTTAATGAGATGCTATGGAGTAAAAAAATAATAAAGAAAAAAAAATTAACATCTATGAAACAATGATAAAAAGCACAAAGCTGGAGAATTACCGAAAAGAACAAAAAAAAAGTTAAAGCTGTTGAGATGGGTGTTTTCAGGAGGTCTTTCGTCTTGCTTACATTTATTTTCATCCCTTTGATTTTCAGGGCATCATGCATAACATTAACCATCGCCTGCAACTCCTCTTCAGATGACGCTAATATGACTTGATCATCGGCGTAAAGAAGTTTCTTCTTCTTGTAGTGCCTATCCGTTCCGGATGTTGGATATCATATTGGCTATTCGCACTTTATTGACTGCAACTCGGAATAGCTGAGTTTTTCAGCCACGATATTCGTCGTCTACCTGGTCCTCTAGTTCCATTCACTTTGCCTTGTAGAATATTTTGCAAAAGTTTGTATCGGCTCTCATTATGCATTACATGTCCTAGATATTGTTACTTTCGTGCCTTAACCGTATCGACGACTTCTCTTTCCTTGCCCATCATTCTCAGCACTTCTGCATTGGTAACCCGGTCCGTCCAAGGTATTTTTTGAATTCTCCGGTACAGCCACATTTCAAATGCCTCAAGTTTCTTGGAGGACGCCTCCGTAAGCGTCCACGATTCGAATCCATTAAATAGTATTGAAAACACGTAACAACGGAGTAAACGTATTTTCGTATTTAGCTGTATGTCGTGGCTTGTAAAGACTTTTTTCATCTTAAGAAATGCGGTTCTTGCCTTTTCAATGCGAGTTCTGATCTCAATAGAGTGGTTCCACTCATCATTTATGTTTGTGCCCAAGTATTCGTAACTATTAACCCTTTCCAGGGGAGTTCCATCTGCTAATAAGTTTCCACATATGTCCTGGTTTTTACTTATTATCATAAACTTCGTTTTACTCTTGTTTATTTCCAGCCCATACTGTCGGCTGAAAGCTGTGATTCTGTCCAAAAGAAGATATATTAATAGAATAAATCGAAGATGACTGGGGACAGTATGCATCCTTGTCTTACACCTCTTAGTATTTTTATGTATTCTGTTCTGTCTTCGTCTATCCTGACACAAGCCACCTGGTTCCAGTAAAGATTTCGGATGATCTTGATACCTTTTCCATCCAGGCCAGTTTTTTTCATGACTTCCATCATTTTGGTGTGTCGTACTCGGACAAACGCTTTTAAGTAATCGATAAAACATGCATACACATCACAGTTGACATCCCTGCATTGCTGAAACAATACTAGGACTGAAAAAAGAGCTTCCCTGGTTCCTACGGCACTTCTGAAGCCGAATTGGGACTGAGATATCTGTTCTTCACAAAGTTTAAATATTCGGTTGTGGATTATTTTCAAAAATATTTTTAACAGATGACTCATCAAGCTTATAGTACGAAACTCATTACATTTTCTAGCATTTGGTTTTGTTGGGAAGGACAATGAATTCAGATTACATTCATTCTACGGGTGTCGCCCTTATCATATATTTTATTAAATACCCTTGTTAACCACTTTAGGTTATCTCCTTCCATTAGTTTTAGCATTTCGGCAGGAATTCCATCAGGACTAGTTGCTTTCCGGTCTTTTGCATTCTTCAGCGCCGATTGTACTTCCACCTCTAGGATTGGAGGATCTTCGGTTTTCTCGATGGTTGGTGGCTCCGCTCTGACGTCATTAAACAGCTCATTAATGTACTCTTCCCAGGTGTGTTTAATCGTTTCTACTATAACTCGTCCTTGATTATCGGTAATATATTAATTGTTTTTCTGTTAGCTGTGCCAGTCATTTCCTTAACTTTTCTGTGTAGGTTAAAGTCATCAAATTTGGCTTGACATTTCTCAATTTCCATGCACTTTTCTAGTTTCTTCTTTTCTTTGGCTGCTCTTATTCTTTTCCTGATTTCTTTTTGTATGATCTTGTATTTACTTGTTTTATTTTTGTGCAATCTAAAGAAGTTTACAGCGACTAAAATAAATATAAATTTTCTCTACCAATGTGATTTTTGAGTAATTTTACTTTCCCGCACGGCGCGGCATGCAAATGTGTGCGGAAAAGTACTACTTTACGCACGCTCGTAAGATATAGTATATTACAAATCTAGGACAGTAAAGTAAGAAATGTCTCAGAGCACATGTTTGTTGACCGAGGCGAAGCTGATCAAAATAAAATGTATACGAAGTTTACTTAAAACCTAATGTTAGCCATAAGTTCAAAAGTTGTTAAGTTATAACTCACCTTACACCCTTGATAAAGAAAGTAAACATTGCTGAAACTTTGGGTAGCAAAAAAGAGTTTGAATAGCCATCTTTAGACGGAATCCCTAGGTGGTTACTTCGAATGGATAAATCTAATAGTTCCTTCTCTTACTTAACGAGCATCTGCATATTGTTACCCGAAATGGGGTATTATACACGATTATGTATCAGATGTAATTCAATACCTGTCGCGGCATATAGCCAGAGGAGTAGTTGTTTTTTGATACATAATCGACCCAAATGAACCTATAATAAAGGTGACATACAGCAGAATTAGCTGATTTTTTAAAAATTAGTTATACTTTTTTCCCATCTATTGACGCTGTCGAAAAATGTTTATAGTCTACTATAATAATATTATAGTTCTCTATAAATTTTGCATATATATTATATTTAGCTATTAGTTTATTATGTATTGTAAGAAATAATAAAAACGTATTCTGCTCAAAAACTATATTTATCGTAAAGCGTATTCAAACTATCTCTTGATAACAAAAATGCGTCTACTTATTGTTGTCCCTTCATCAAGACTGCCGCCTGCCCTTTCTCGTCCTCTTCTCTAGATACCTGGCCTCCAGATGTGCTTGTGTATCCAAAAGCTCTCTCCGAATACAGGGTGAATTCAAATATATCTTACAGTATGTTCATATATGTTGAATAAAGTATCGAGTGTTTTTTTCCAAGAGCTGCGTTTGTGGAAAAAAATCTGTGTATTTCGAGCACAAAGTGTCATTGCCACTCTTCAAAGATTTATTAAATCGATAATTTTTTAATAATTGAATTAAATGAAGTAATCGGTTAGTTTACATTCTAAAATACGCCATTTTAGTGAGAAGCATCATCATCCTCCTTGCGGTTGTTTCGACTAACTGATAACAAAAGTTTAGTTTTCCGCTCCCGCGGAGAGATAAACAAATATTTCTGTGCGTAAATATTTTGGTAGAAGCTTGGCCAGGGGGCATTTTGTGTATGGATACAGAAACGCAGAGAGGTAGTTTGGATTCGGCTTCGGCACAAAGTGAAGGGTGAGAAATCAGGTGCAGTAAGGCAGATAATTTGGAATCGCTTCGGTGAATTTTGAATTACCGATGTTTACATACGACGTAACTCGACCTTAACAAACATGGAAACATCAACAAATGTTCCAACTACACTGGAAAAATCGAATCTGCTCTGGCGAAAACATATTTAATGAAAACAATGACATCAAAATTACTGTGTACTACTCCGTGCTACAAAAACATCGTAATCAATGATGAGTACCTAAAGGTATAAAACCTTTGTAATTTTTCTTCTATGAAGTGATACACGATCTCTTTGCTGGTGTTTAACAATTGAAACTATAGGTATCATTTGACAATTATTTTAAATAAGGAATACGAGGTGTTTTCGCCGTGTTGTCATTATATTATGAATGTTTTGTTTTTGTAGTTCATAGGATTTGTTTTTGGATGCAATTCGGAATTGAAATAAAAGCTTTGTCGACTGCTGTCCTCTTTCAAAGTACCTACACGTGTACTACGTGGAGAAAAAAAAACCGGTCTTTTCGATAGGCTCGTGTAAGCATACATTAAAGAGTGCATTAATGCCGACCACTTCGACCAATCCAGTGCGACACAATCTGCGCATGCTCCATGTTTGGTTTGGCTCGTTTTCCGCGTTTTAAGTTCAGTGTTTTCATGCTGTCGATGTCAATTACTGTTTGCTTTTTTGAATTGCGATATTTTATTATAATTTGGCGATTTAACCTTTTTTTGTACTACAAACATAAGTATGAATTAATATTAATTTGTGGAGCAAACATGGTAAAGTAAGTTATATCTTAAAAGAATGAAAAGTTTTTTAACCTCAAATTTATTTTCAGCAATAATTTGGTTCGTCATGCTTGCAACAAAGAATTTAGCAGTATATCGACTAAAAATCGACATATTAAAAATGTAACATGTTGAAAAGAAGATATCATTTCAAATTAAACGTCCATTATGACCCGAGGAACACAAATGAACGTTTATAAGGATTTAATGAAAGAGTTGTACATAAAATATTTTAAAATATATTACTTAATAAAAAAAAATGAATTGGTTTTCTTGGTAACTGATAACATTTTTAAAAAATTTATATTTGTATGCAAAAGGAAGAGAATAATAAGATACAAGTTTAAAAATATTTATTTAAAAGTAAATAAAACATGAATATATAAAAATTTGTAATTTAAAATTGTAACGGAATCTTTTTATAAGTATTACAAAATGTATTGGAATTGAAAGTGAACAAAAAAAATAAAAAAGAATACTTTTGAGATCATTAAGGGTTGCTCTTTTTGCCAGTGACAAAATAAAAAAAAATTAATGCTACCAAATATATTGTGAGTAAAGTAAAATAATATTTAATTATTGTTTGTAAAAAAGTAGGATGGAACGATTTCAGAGTAGAAACATTTATTGTCTCTCCAACACTTACTCTCTTGATCATTAATATTTTATATCGTCACTGCCCAGTGAAGACCACGAGGAGGTTAGAGCTTATCCTTCGCCAAGGAAATGGGATAAGGAATGTTAGTTGGGAATGTTGGTTAGAAATGTTAGTTAAGAACGTTGTACCTCAAATAAATAATTCAAAACCTGAAGGAGAAAAAATTAATTAAAATATTTGTAGGAGAAAGAGAAAAAAATAAGAACTAAAAAGTGTTTTTTTTTGTAAACAAACCTGTGCAATTTTATTTGTTGTTTGAAAAATATAACTGTCTTTCTACTTTTCTTCTTTTACATGCATTAGTATCATTTTTATGTTTCCTTAGCATATCCTTGACTTCTTCCAAGTTTTTATTATCTAAGTTAGTGATGTAATTAACAATTTCGTTAATACCTGCTTTAAATTTGAGTTGCAAGATTCCACCCGGACAAACATACGAGGGCGGTTTGATAAGTCAGTGACTTTTTGAATAAAACAAATTTTTTTCCGCAAATAAACATTTTATTTTTCTACATAATAACCTTTTAGCTCGATACATTTAGTCCAGCGTTTTTCTAATTTTTTTATTCCCTCCAAATACTAGGTTTTTTCAAAGCTCTCAAAATACGCGTTTGTTTCGGTAATGACTTCTTCATTCGACTCAAATCTCTTACCGACCAGCCATTTCTTTAGGTTTGGAAACAGAAAATAGTCGCAGGGGGCTAAATCTGGAGAATATGCTGGATGGGGTAGCAGTTCGTATCCCAATTCGTGGATTTTGGCCATCGTGACTAGACAAGTGCACACACGTGCATTGTCTTGATGGAACAGCACTTTCTTCTTCTTAGCCAAATGCGGCCGTTTTTGCTTCAAATCAACGTCGAATCTGTTCAAAAGCTTTGAATAATATTCGCCGGTGATCGTTTTACCTTTCTTGATGTAATCGATGTGAATGACACCGCGTACATACCAAAAAACTGTGGCCATGACCTTGTTGGCTGACAGACTCTATTTCGCATTCTTTGGTCCACGTTCACCCCGAGCAACCCACTGTTTCGATTGTTCCTTGGTCTCTGGCGTGTTGTGATGGATCCATGTTTCATCCACAGTAACAAAACGACGCAAAAATTCGTCCGGATTACGGCTGAACATCGCTAAACATTTTTTTGAAGTGGTCACACGATTGCGCCTATGGTCGAGTGTGAACAATCGCGGCACCCATCTTTTTTCATGTCCAAATATTCGTGTAAAATATGATGTACCCGTTCAGTTGAGATACCTACAGCATGAGCCAACTCACGCACTTTCATTCTCCGATCATCCAATATCATTTCATGGATTTTATCGACGATTTCCGGCGTGATCACTTCTTTTGGGCGACCTGGACGTTCGGCGACCACAACGGAACTCTGTAAACCACTTCTTAACCATTGAAATTGATGGTGCCGAGTCCCCGTAGTATTTATCAAGTCTTTCCTTAGTTTCAGTGATGGATTTTTTACGTAAAAAGTAATGCTTAATCAGCACACGAAATTCACTTTTTTCCATTTTCGTACAAATTCACGAGGTTGTCTGCTTTGAAAGGCTATCAAACACCAACTGCACGACGTAGCTTGCTCAAAATCAGAAAGTCGCCCACTGATAGATTATAGTTGACGGCAGCACTGTTGCATTTGGAGTAACTGCGCGGGAAATTCAAAAAGTCACTGACTTATCAAACTGCCCTCGTACATACATTGCAAGTTAAATAAAAGCTTTTAAAAAGGACCGCAACAATATAAAATTATCTAACAAATTTATTGATCCTTTTTTATGCTCCTTTTTAAAGTATATCAAGTATTTAAATACCAGGTTATGCATATTTTGTCTCATTTTAATGACAGCCATTAAAACAATTCGTTTAAATTTACAGTTTTAAATTCTTACAAGATAAACAATTTTATGCACCTCTTGCGGTATATTTTCGTTAAATGTAAGCCTATGAATTGTTCCTTTTTAAAGTAATACGTTTTTTGTGATAGACTGTTTAGTTTCTGACCCAACTATATTACCTGATCAAGAGGTAGTGCGGGTCTCCAGTTTAATTGGATAAAAATATTGTTATGTTGCCAATTCGTTAGGCAAAAGTCGTTCTACAATAAGTCGTATGGTAAGCAGCTTAAGACGGTATTGACATGCCCGCCATATTAAAAATCTAATTATTCTACTCACGCTGTTAATATACATTACTTTGCAGCAAAATTTTGGGGACAATTTTAATAATTACTTACAGTTAATTGTCGAAAAGTTATTAACTTTTTTTAAATGAAAAAAATAGCTGGGAAATTTTTTTTATTTTGAAAATAATATGATTTTGGTGACTTTCCGACATAATTTACATTAAAAGTAACAAAATATTTTAATTATGTATTACCATAAATTGTTTAGTTTTTAAATAAAGTGAAGAACTAACATTAAATTATTGTCCGCTGCGAAATTGTCGAGCAGAATTACATGCAATAGAGATATGTGCCCAGGAGTGCATCGAAAGAAACACCCGAAGGGCAGAAATCTATATTTTATCAGATAGCCAAGCAGCACTAAAAGTTCTGAAGTCATACACTTGTGAGTCTAAGCTGATTTGGGACTGTAAACAGTCCCTGTGACAACTGGCAGCGAACAATCAGGTTACTCTGATGTGGGTTCCAGGTCACAAGGAAGTTAAAGGCAACGAAGAAGCAGATAGCCTTGCCAAAGAAGGGGCAAATACTCAATTTTCCGGCTCAGAACCCTTCTATGGACTTTCCAAAGCCCACTTGAAAGAAGAGGATCGACGCTGGGAAACAGATGAAATGAAATCTCACCGGCATAAAGTGCCAGGACAAAGACAAGCGAAAAGGCTAGTAAGCCTTTCGCCAAGGAAAGCTAAACGGCTTCTCGAGTTGGACAAGAAAGACTTGAAACTAGTGACAGGGCTCCTCACTGGACACTGCCCTCTAAGGTATCACCTTAAAAAGATGGACAAAACAGAGAGTGATAGTTGCCGCTACTGCGAGAACTTTGCTGAAACTGCAGAACATTTGCTTTGCGAATGCCCAGCGCTTCTCTGCAAGATGCCTAAGTTTTTGGAAGGGGTCTTCCTAAAGCCGTTCGATATCAGAAACTTAGCCCCCAGAAAACTGATAAACGTTGCTCGTAGTCTCGGAATCCCGGGCCTCGAATAGATTAAGGGTAATGCACAAAAGATCTGATAGGTCGAGGTGCCTGAGAGGTTGCATAGCTTTCACGACTCCCCCTACAATCTATATCTACATCTACGGTACTAGTGTCGCACTCAACTATTAATTTTGCTACTAATGTCCTATTTACACCATAAATTACTGAAGTTTATTCTTTATTTTAACAAATAAAAACCAAATACTTAAGTACTTAATATGCAATCAAAATTAGATAGTCCTATTTAGAGCTATCGAATCAGCTGAGTACTTTTTATGTTAACTAGTATTTTGTTGTTAAAAAAAAAGAAATAAAAAACGTGTACAAGGGAAATAAAAACTACTGACTATCCTTTAAAAGACATAACAATAAATTTCCACGTCACCAAACCGCGTGATTTACTGACGATGGCATTGCTCCGGCCTAAATAATGCGATCTATTTGTATCATTTATCTTAATAAAGCGATTCTTTGCGGTGATTCCCCTTTCCGAAACAAACTCGAGATACCCCCAATTATTTACTGCCATAAAAGCTTGTTTCTTCATTTGTTATCGCTCATTTTGTCGCTTTCTCTAAACTTTATGAATAAACAGCATTAAACAAAGTGAAAAATATAAGGAGAAATAGTGGGTACGTCGTTATTTTAATCGCCGATTCCTTCATTCCCAATTAGATTTCGTGCTGAAAAAACTTTAAATTAACAAGTTCTTGTTTGTCATTATATTTATGTATTTTCAAAGGACGTTTTCCTAAAAATGCAAATTAAATCTTTAAACACACCTCTCATAAAGTATTCCGCGAAAAAGTTTACTTCATAAAAGTTCTCGTCTTTTCAGCAAACTTAAAAGAACAACACAACTTTTCCCGAAGCAGATTCGGCGATTCTTGTAGCCTTAATGCACTGTTTTACTATTCTAATGAATGCATATCGGCTTATGGCAAGTCCGTCGGCTTTCCGCCTTTTCTTCTACCTACTTCCTGCTTTTCTCGCTCAAGGAAAATCTCAGCGTTTCCAAAACATTTTTACTTTCAATACGCTTTTTTTCAAAATAAATTGGCCTTCATTTGCATTCCTTTTAAATTGAAACAGAAAGATATTTAATAAATCCATCACCGACGAGCTGTTTTACACTCTAATGTTGCAAATGGAGAAGTGTTTTTAATACTCATTTTCTTTAATTGTTAATTTTTGAATAGTTGACTTCTATTTATTAAAATCTGTTACTGTTGAATCATAAATGTGTAAATGTGTAATAGAGCAACAACTTATTTTCTGTAGCATATAAATAACAAAGTTAAATTATTTATGGTCACCATTTTTAAGTGATTTCTTCTTCTTTTTAAAGTGCCATACAGATTCCTGCGTTGGCGTCCGTCTTCTTTATTATTATATGTTTCTATTGATTGCAGCACTTTGTACTTCTTAAAAGTTGTGTATTTATTTTCACTGGCAGATTTTTCGCAACCACGATAGTATTTTTCTTCCTATCCCCTTTTTTCCTCCTTCCATTTTACCTTGAAGGATGAGGCGTTGAAAATGGTAGCGCTCCCCGCGTAAGATGTGCCCCAGGAAGAATATTTTACTTTCTTTTATGGTTCCAAAAAGTTCTCGATCCTCTAGTTCGGCTCTTTGGAGTACTTTCTCATTTCTTATGTGCTCGGTCCAAGATATTTTAAGCATTCGTCGTAGAGTCCACTTCTCAAATGCTTCGATTTTGTTTATGGTGTTTTTTTACCGTCCGTGCCTCCAAACCGTATAGGAGAACCCTTTTTCGTAACTCGCATGTTTGGTTATCTCTTGTGATCTTTATTTCGTGCCCGAGGTATATGTATTTTCCACAAGCTCCACTTCGTTGTTTTCATTGCAGATATTTCCATCAGGTACCAGGTTTGCCACGAATTTTGTTGTCGATACATTTATTTTTAGACCTACATTAGCACACACTAGCTAAAGTTCGTGCAGCATATTTATTTGAGGTTATCGGAGAACAAAACTATTTCGTCTGCGTGAAATTGTTTGATTTGTTAATTTTTGACCGTCTACGTTCAGGCCTCTTTCTTAACGTTAAGTTATTTACAGACATATTTTAGTACTGTAGTAAACAGTTAAAGTGATAAGGTATCGCCCTGTCGGACCCCTCCGCCAATAGGGATGTGATCTGTTTCACCGACATAGTTGCGCAATGAGATTATTTAAAAACAAATCAATCATTTTGTTTTGTTTAACCTAAGTTAAATAGTTTTAAGTACTATAAATACAAAAATTATATCAGTAAATATATTCATAATAAAAAAATAATAAATACATACATACATATAGCCATGCCTTTTTCTCGTAGTGGTAACAGAGACTACTTTTTTCCACTTGCTACGGTTCTTACACGCGTCTTTTGCTTCTTCTACTTTCATCAGGGCTTTCATACATGTTCGTCGGTTGCTGGTACTCTTGACCTGGCCTTTCTTCAAATAATAAATATGTATAACAAATACAAAGAGATGTATATTTATGAAATAAGTAGCCCTTGAGGGGAACCTCTAATAATAAACAAAAATATTTCTTAATTATGTTAAAATTTATTAAAATCTAGCAAGATGAATTGGATACAAAATATTTAGTATACAAATACAAACCCACATTAGGCAACACCTGCTTCGACCATAAAAAACTAGGTTAGGTGATTATAATAATAATAACATAATATTAACATTTTTCAATGTTATTTTAATCAAGGAAAAACCATTCTTTTATGAAATAGCTAGTAAACATATTACTTTCAAATCACCAACTAACGTAATGTTATGACAATTTATTCAAATGGCGCTACATCAAGCAATTATATTAGTCTGTTTTTATTGATGTTGTTTTGTAAAAGTACAGTCCTCATAATATTTAATGATATCAAATAAAAGACAGTATATTAACCCAAGAATTTCTCGTAAACAAATAAGTAAACAACAACAGACCTACACTCATTCATTAATTATAAATATATTGGGGAAAATGTTCATTTTTAGATAGTATTTTCAAAACTGAAATTAATTGATGGGACATGTGATGAAATTGGATGATGTGGTGCATTAAGGCTGCCAATTAAATTTTGGTAAATGAAAATTAGTAAAGTAAAAATGTGCAAAATATCTTTTCCTATTTAATATAGATTTAGTGAAAATTATTAAGGTAGGGGTTTTCAAGAGCATTGGATTCTTGTTTTGTCGCAAACACTGGACCTTCTTGGAAATGTAAACAACCTACAAGAACGTCATCAGTCCGCTTTAAAGCGGCATAGTAAATTAAGAATAATTTAACAAATTAAAAGATGAAATTATTATACAGTGTGGAGCAGCCAAATAAAATAATTTAATTATTGTGCATATTTATAAAAAATCCTAAAACAAGTCAACGTTAAATTATAAAATTACATTCCGCAATGACCCCTACATTGATCCCTCTTTTAAATCTTTTAAAAATTGATTTATTTAGCGTATGGCTACATCATAGGCAAGTTATAAATACAATAAATTATGTAATACAACAAAGTCCAAAGTGGATACGATACATTGCATGCGCCTGTGATTTCTCCTGCCAGGAAATCTGTAGATTGTCTGACGCCTCTTCTGTTAGTTCATTTAGCGTTACCCAGGGTGCACCACGAGGAGACGAACTAAATATATGCATGATTATAAAATTACACCCCGCAATGACCCCTACATTGAACCCTCCTTTAAATCTTTTAAAAATTGATTTATTTAGCGTATGGCTACATCATAGGCAAGTTATAAATACAATAAATTATGTAATACAACAAAGTCCAGAGTGATAATTATTTAGCAATGCTCGTGCCAATTTTGGCAAACTTATATTCTGAAGAGGAGTTGCAGGCGATGGTTAATGTTATGCATGATGCCCTGAAAATCAAAGGGATGAAAATAAATGTAAGCAAAACGAAAGTAATGGTTTTTGAAAAAGAAGAAAGCATGACAAACTGTGGAGTTTCGATTGAGAAAGAAAGAGTGGAACTAGTTAATGAGTTAATGAGGCACATCTGGCTGTGCATAGAGGAGTGTTGGTTCCTACACTTATGTATGCTAGTGAATGTTGGGTTTGGCAGGAGAAGCATGAAAATGGTATTAATGCTGCGGAGATGAGTAGTTTGAGAAGTATAGCCGGAGTGACTCGGTTGGATAAAATAAAGAATAGTGAGATAAGAGAATGCTGTGGTGTAAAAGAAGATGTGGTTACAAAGATAGATAAAGGAATGCTTAGATGGTTTGGACACGTAGAAAGAATGGATGAAGGAAGATTGACGAAACAAATTTATAATGCGAGTGTGAATGGGCAAGTCGGTAGTGGTCGACCTCGGATAACATATCTCGATCAGATCAACATTGTTTTGAAGAAAGGCCAGGTCAAGAGTACCGACAACCGACGAGCATGTATAAGAGCACTGATAAAAGTAAAGGAAGCAAAAGATGTGTGGTCTCTGCCTACCCCTATGGGAAAAAGGAGTGACTATATGTATATGTATATGTATGTATATTCTGATCCAGCAAACCCACAAGTTTTAGCGAATATGACTTGGTTCCAGTAAGATGGAGCATCACTACATTACCTAATCAATGTTCTGCAAAACCTCGATCTAATATTACCAAATCGGAGGATAGGAAGACAAGGATCGATAAAATGGCTATTACGATTACCTGATATTACACTTTCAGACTTCTTTTTTGTGGAAATATGTTATAAGAAAATAAACTATTAAATTTAGTTAACTGTTAGGCTTTAACATTTAAATATTAAGTATTCTCTTAGTTATACAATGTAAATTGACCTTTTAACGGTGCTTTTTCTTAGTGCCAGACATTTTTTCAATGCTATTTAGTAGTTACATGAGCTATACTGATTTTTACCAGAGTAAGAGAGCTTGCCTAATTTCTCTCAACTCTCCTGCTTTATCCGAGGTTGAAACTAGCACTTACTTATTGAGCTACAATGCCAACCTTAACCTTTATAAATTATGAAAACAGCAGAAATGAAAATATTCAAAAGGATACAAGGTAAAACACCATACAACAGAACACGGAACGTATATATTAGATTTCAAACGTGGAGTACATGACTAAGGCAGGTGGGCAGAATAAAAATTCTAAACGCAAAGCTAAATAATCAGGTAGGAAAAAAATCACAAGAAAAACCTTTAAAACGATCTTCCGGGATAGACTTGTTGGGAATAAACGGGAGTGCATAATGGACCAGCAGAGGTCCGGGGGCGGTGGAGCGCGTGTTGTACTGCTGTGCGGCGTTGGGGAGGATGGGCGGTTCTTGGGTGGCTACATTGTTCCCACCCAGTACAGAACTTGTACAAGGTACGAAGGTACTGGATTGGGTGCAGCGTGGTTCTAGGTCCCGGGAATTGCCTGTCTTTTTCGGTCCGGTGCCTCGCGGCGGCGCAGTGTGTGTTTTGCTGTCCGAATCCTTGCCGGGTGGTATGTGGGTCGGGTCTCCATTGTACAATGAAACAAAAACACATAGGCAAGATACAATAGGCCAACAGGTCTAAGTAACTGTTACCGGAAGCAATAGCCAGACGGACCCAAATGGGGGTGGAGTTTTTAGTAAGTAAACCTAACACAGTCAGTGGAGTCTCACAGTAGACCTTGAGCTTTCAGACTTATTACTTCTCTATAAAGGATTTTCTCCACCTTTGCAACAACAAAAAAAAGTACCGAGATATTCTTTAACAGTTGTTAGATCTGAAAAATAGTCCACTTTTTGAACATCTGCAGCCGGTTAGGGAAAAGTTGATATGGTAAAAAGATGGAGCACCTCCTTATTATGGAGTTACTACGAGAGTCTTTTCAAATAAAAACTTTTGCAAATGGATTAGAAGAAGGGGTACCATTGAATGGCCTTTACGATCCCCAGAGATCACACCAATGTACTTTGCAGTCCGAGGTATACTAAAAAATAAGGCTTATTTCGTCAGATTCGTGATATTGAGCATTTAAAGACACGAATTCATCAGAATTTAAAAACCTACAATTCCGCAAAAGTTTTTAAATGGGTATTCAAAAGATTCAGCGCTTGCTTAGACGGCATGGAAAATAATTTGAGTACCTTTTGTGTGTTAATACTAAATATTTTTAACAATTGATTTATGGCCCACCCTGTAGAAGGTTAACTGCAAATAATAAAAATTTGTGTAACTTGTTGATTCAAGCAAAAGTTACTCGTATAATATTTCGATAATAATAAATAAATAATCGTTTTGGTGCTGTTTAAAAAATATATATTGGTTTATGATTCACAGTGTATACGATTTATTAGCTACGTCTTGACTGAGGTCGCCTCTGTTCGAGATAACCCACGAGAAATAACATCAGTTTAGTAAAAACATCAAAATGTGTAAGTATCGCGTGGTGTGTTTATTAATTTTCAACGTCGCGATTCCATCATTCGCGCAAAATTTCCAATGGGACTCCCACATCGTGGACCAGCAAATAACGGTGTTACCTAAGCACAGATTCTTCGACAGAACAGATGTGAACATAACAATCAGGAATTGCAGCTTGGAAAAAATCGAACCGGAAGCGTTTCAGAACGTCCGCGCGAAGAAGATCTTCATCGCGGAGAATCCGTTGAGATATTTGAAAAGAAGAATGTTCGCGTACGTCACAGTCGACGAGATGTATCTGGATAACAACCGAATTGAAAGCATAGAGCCCGGCACGTTTAGTTACGTGTTGCCGATGTACGAATACTCCTTGCAAATTTTATCGCTGACTCACAACAATTTGGAGACTGTAACCAGAGGAATGTTTAGCGGTACGAATTTCAGGAAAGTGATTTTGAATTTTAATCGGATAGCATCCATTGAGTTCGGATCTTTTGAGAACATGCCCTATTTGTTGGCGTTGGGACTGAGCGGTAACAAATTACAGAGTGTCGGTGTGGGGATTTTTAATAATTTTTATAATCCGATGTTGCTGAGTCTCTCGAATAATCAAATGAAGTTTTTGCATCCGAGAGCCTTCGAAAATTCCACGTTTATAAGTCTTGATCTGAAAAACAATCTTTTGGGAGGATTGAAAAAGGACAGTTTTATAAATACACAAATCGGGTGGTTTTATGCTTAATTTAGTATTATTTTTATTTATTACTTCATGTGTGATACGTGTATCCATTTATTTATTTAATAAATTTGTATTCAATTTATTTATTTATTCAACGGATATAGATAACTTTTATAGACTTGAAAAAGGCCTATGACAGAGTGGTGGGGAGTAAATTGTGGTCTACATTGTCTATGTATGGGGTAAGTGGTAGTTTAATACGAGCACTTAAATCACTTTGCGAGGATTTGTGTCAGGATAAACAGAGCGGATTGGTTCAACATCGAAAAAGGTATGAGACAGGGATGTGTGGCTTCGCCATGGCTGTTTAACTTATACATAGACAATTGTTTAAAAGATCTGAAAAAGAGTGCGTATGGATTAAAAATGAATGATTTGATCGTCAAATGCCTCCTTTACGCCGATGATCAAGTCATATTAGCGTTATCTGAAGAAAAGTTGCAGGCGATAGTTAATGTTATGCATGACGCCCTGAAAATCAAAGGAATAAAAATAAATGTAAGAAAACGAAAGTAATGGTTTTTAAAAAAAAAGAAAGCATGACAAACTGTGAAGTTTCGATTGAGGGAGAAAGAGTGGAACAAGTTAATAAATTTGTGTACTTAGGTTCAAAGTTTACTAGAGATGGAAAGTATGACAGTGACATTGAACGAAGGGTGTTGGCAGGAAAACAAATGAATGGTGCACTGCATAGCTTTATGAATAGCCAGAAAGTGTCAAAAAAGGCACGTCTGGCGGTGCATAGAGATGTGTTGGTTCCTACACTTATGTACGGTAGTGAATGTTGGGTTTGGCAGAAGCATAAAAATAGGATTAATGCTGCGGAGATGAGTAGTCTGAGAAGTATAGCCGGAGTGACTCGGTTGAATAAAGTAAAGAATAGTGAGATAAGAGAACGCTGTGGTGTAAAAAAAGATGTGGTTACAAAGATAGATAAAGGAATGCTTAGATGGTTTGGACACGTAGAAAGGATGGATGAAGGAAGATTGACGAAACAAATTTATAATGCAAGTGTGAATGGACAAGTCGGTAGAGGTCGACCTCGGAGAACATATCTCGATCATATCAACATTGTTTTGAAGAAAGGCCAGGTCAAAAATACCAACAACCGACGAGCATGTAAGAGAGCACTGATGAAAGGAGAGGAAGCAAAAGATGTGTGTAAGAACCATAGTGAGTGGAAGGAAGGGGTCTCTGCCTACCCCTATGGGAAAAAGGCGTAACTTAATATATATGTAACAATTTAAATACAGAGTATAGTAAGTGTGGGAATACAAAGTCAGTGACAATAACAATTGAAGTGAAAATACACTATTTACATAAAACAAAAAAAAAACATAAACAAAAAACACGCAATTCATAATGAAAAAATAGCATACAGTGTATAGAGAGCATGAGATTAAAAAGTAATTAAGAATAACAATTGAAGTAATATTTTAACTAAAGTTATTACATAAAACAAAAAAAATAAACAAAAAAAAAGAAAACACATGCCAATCATAAATAATCATAATTAAATACATTTACGACAGAAATTGACACACCCACAGTAAAATTTAAAACAGAATAAACTTTCGATTTGGTCATGAGTTTATTTTAAATAAATTACAAATCAAAATAACACTTTGGTATTTGAAATCATTTTCATAGGATGACCATGAGGACAAATTGGATTGTTTTTTTTTGAAGGTAGACCAATTTAAAAAAAAATATTAAAATCTATTTCAATAACAATAAATTGCGATAAACTTAAGGTCTCCAGTTATCAAGAGGCTATGCAGATAGTTGCATTAGTTCACGGAATTTGTTAGCAGTAGGACACGAAGATTAGGACACGAATAATAACACTAGTGAAATGTAATGAACGAACTATATATTTAGGAGAAAATACAGAAGGTCAATAACACGACATTAACGACGGATACTATTTATATAGGTATATAAATAATTGTCTTAAAAAGTTTGACAAAAAAATCATACATAGGTACATACATACAGGGTGGCCAACCGATAACGAAACAGAGCCATTTGCAGGAACCTCGTCAACAGTTTGGAAAAACGCTCAGACCCGTCGATTTTTTATTAAAGTTGGACAATCTTTTCCGGTATTTTTGACTTCACTACTTTCAACCCCAAGCGAGGGTAAGAATTACCCCAAAATTTTTTAATGGCATTGGTGGTCGAATAAGATGTCTTTTAAAAGCTCTTAAAATTCTTTATACAATAGTCTTTAAATTTTAAAATCTTATTACTTATTAAAAAATTAGATTTTAAATGTAAAACGTATCTTTGAAAATAATCCACAGTATGACAAACATAATTTTTATTTTCAACAGGACGGTTTTCCCCCGTATTATGCGGCGATTTTTCGTCAGTAGCATTGAAAGGCCTCCACGATCGCCATATTTATCGCCCCTTGATTTCTTTTTGTGGGGAAATCTGAAAAGTAAAATCTATATAACACAACCAGCGTCGTTGGAAGATTTGCGTCAAACAATCGTTGATGAGTGCCATCGAATTACTCCGAAAATTCTTCGGAATGTGCGTGAACGTTTTGAACAAAATTATGTAGTAAGTAGGCAACTTAAATAATTGAAATTTTAACATATAATTTTTTTCAAAGTATTGGGAGGAAATGTAAAATTTAAAGACTATTGTAAAGAAAATTTAGGGTATTTTTTACCCTCGTTTGGGGTTGAAAGTAGTGGGGTGAAAAATGCCGGAAAAGAGTGTCGCCCTTTAATAAAAAATTGACGAGTCTGAGCGTTTTTCTAAAATGTTGACGAGGTTTCTGCAAATGGCTCTGTTTCGTTTTCGATTGGCCACCCTTTATAGTCACGTTTTTTTTCTGTAGAGATAAGCAGAGACCTCTTCTTTCCACTTGTTACGGTTCTTACACATGTCTTTCGCTTTCTATACTTTCATCAGCGCTTTCATGCATACTTGTCGGTACTTTAGACCTGGCCTTCCTTTTAAACAATTTTGTTCTGGTAAAGATACGTCCGCCTAGGTCGACCTTTACCGACTTGCCCATTTACACTTAATTTATAAATCTTCTTTCATCCATCCGCTAAACGTGTCCGAATAATCTAAACATTCCTTTATCTATCTTTTTTACTACATCTCCTTTTACATTACAGTAGTTCTTCAACGCCCAATATCTTGAACACGAATGGCGTTACGTTATTATTATTATTAATATTATTATTATTGATTTAATTTATTAAATCCCAGTCACAACTCTCCGGTTCTGATACCTCGCAGAGCCGAGCTGGAGAGAAACCAGTGACCACTCCTCACGCCGTGAGGTGAGTGATCACTGGGACCGAATATCGTGTGCCATGAGCAGACGCAATGATCCCAGGATGACGGCCTTCTGCATTGCCCCAGCTAAAACGTGTGCCGAGAGCAGTATGTGGCGTGTACCACCGAGGAAGCCTATTATCAGGATGACTAGTTCAACAGAATGGTCTGAATAAAGTCTGCGGAGTTCGAAAAAAAGGTCTCTATATTTTGTCTGTTTTTTCTCTTCATTTAAAGCGTTGTTCGGTTCGGCTGGTGCCGAAAATTTGATCACGAACATCGTCTTAGTTAAGTGGTCGAGGGGACTACGTCAGGCTTATTGGCTTGTATCTGCCTGACGGTGGGAAATGAGAAGTTACAATAAATTCGACATCTCTAATTCTCCACAACGGACTCAACCCCGGAGCATAGGGCAGCACTGGAGTTTCATCAATACCTGAGTGCCTCAGATAATAGTATAGCACTCGTATTACCGCATTGTGTCTATGGATATAGGCCGAAACTGCATACACCGTGCATGCTGAAAGCAGGTACATCAGCGTTTCCGGCGCCCTACGGCAGGCCCTGCATCTTAAATCAGGGATCTCTATATCCATAACTCGGCTTCGGTAATGTAAGGTATTGAAAACTCCATCCTGGCATGCCATGATGAAACCCTCTGTTTCCGATTCAAGCCTGCCTGACCTTAGGAATGCAAAGGTCAGTTCTTTGGATAAGCCCCTGTCTTCGATGTTGTTGAAGAAGACAGAATGTAGAGGCTTATACATGGGGAGCTGCAGAGTTTTATTAACTTTTGCAGCTTTAATGCGAGCTTTCCTCCAAGCGGGGTCGAGTTCAGTGGCTGAGTCAAGCGCTCTCCGCTCGTAATCGAAAATCAAAGACTTTCAGATTTTTTGAAAAAAAAATACAGATTATTCTTTCCAAAATTGTTTTGTCCCCCTTATTTTTTGTACCAAGTAGGCAGCAGCGGTGTTGCAATATCTCAATTGAAAGATAGATGTTTTTTTTAAAAGAACATTTTATTTCCAAGATAAATAAATTTTAAAAACTATATTTTTATTAGCTACGTAGTTGTTAAAATAATATGTAAAACATGATTTTGAATCAAAATACTCTACATCGATCTTTTCTGCTATTATAAAATTGCAACAAGTATGACTGTACAGTGTACAAGTGTCTCAAATTATTAATCACAGATTTTTGAATTTTCTGTCTAATTCTTTGTTCGAGCAGAAGGCAAAAATTTGTTAAAAGCTTATGATAAAATTTAAAAACTGGTATTAATGCTAAGATTGGGCTAAAAAGTAATAATCTCTGTAAAAAAAATACAACATAATGAAAGTAAGTTTCAGAATTGTTGAATATTTAAATGGAGATTATTATTTCCAAAATTGTTTTGTCCTCCTCATTCTTTACACTAAGCATTATCATTTTAAAGGCACCTAATGTCAACTGCGGTTTTGTTATATCTCATTTAGGAGATGATGTAAATACTTTCAAACTTTTTTAATACGGTACATAGTGAGGGTACAAAATACCTCGGGGTATATCTGGACAAGAAATTGTCATGGAACCCACATGCAGCATATCTCAAACAAAAGCAAAGTGGTGCTAATGGACACAAAAAGAGTTATCGGAAAGTCTTGGGGACTGAAACCAAAAATAGCTCATTGGCTATACAAGGATGTGATAAGACCCAAGATAACATATGGCTCTATTTGTTGGTGGACCAAAGTACGGCAATCCCAAACCGTAAATACACTCAGTAGTACAAAAAGGCTGGCTTGCCTATGTATTAAACCAATTTTTTGTTTTCCACTAATACTTTTGAAAAATAAAAGACAGTAGTAAATAATTTAGAAAAATTATTTTGATTTAGGGAAACATAATTTTTTGCAAATAAAATTTTATTTCAATAGTATTTAAGCATTTCTTAACCGTGTAGTCATTTTTATTAACGTAATATTTGGAAATCCTATTAAACAGTGGAAGACATTCCTTGTGTGTTATCGTCAAAAAACAACTAAGTATCCAGTCAATAAAATTTCCATTTAGAGTATAAATAAACTGTAGCCCACAAAATTTAATAATCTTTGAGTTTTATGTGAATTTAAGTATTTGTGTGAAATGTAGTGTTTTCCAGAGAAATACATTACTGGGAAAGCTCCATGAAAAAACAATAATGGCTCATCCTAACTGTTATTTACAAGGAAAGACGGTATATGGACCATAAACTGTCCATTTTAATCCGACAGATACATTTTCGTTGATCTGTTGTAAGTCAAGTATCTCGAATACGGCGATTCCGATGCAGGTGGAATGCCACAAAATCCAGAAAAGCCCAGGAAAAGAGAAAAATCTATAAACCGAACTTATTTTCTGGCATTTGGAACGCTCTTGTTGGTTGGGAACCGAGCAATAAGGCGGCTGTGAATAAGAAAAGTTGAAAGCTAGCCCCGCCCGGAGTCCGGAATTATTCGCGAACGGCCAATAGTTTTCTACGATTTCCCGAAAGGTTCGGTCAATTTGCACAAGTGACCAATGAAAAATCTGCCATTTTATGACGCAAATGGAAATTTTTGTTATAAATAATTTATGCGGTCGGATGGGATGAGGTATTTACGTCGAGAAAATCCATCTAGAAATATTGCTTCTTCTTTCTTATTCTTACGTAACTCTAATGTAATTATATTTATTAAGAAATACTGTGTTTTCCTTTAAAAGTTTTCTCTGAAGCTCTAATCACTTTTTCGAATTGCTTTAAGTGCTTTTTAAAATGCTGCAAAATTTCACAACACGGCAAACTTCATAATTTAATAGAAAATTTATATTAAACCCAAAGTAAACTGTATTAAATTTTAAAAAATATGTTCGCAAAGTAAATTAAAGTTAATTTTTACACCTACGCTCGATTAATTAACTTTTACCTATCACATCTCTTCGGCGGAGTAGTTCTACATTCTCTCCAATTATAATCCAAACAAAAGCAATAGTTCCAAATATTTAGCGAATTTTTAAAAATTCTGCATCTAATTTAGATGGCGACTTAAAGAATTAAACGAAAAATTGTATTTTTAATGAATTTGCAAAAGTCAAAGTTTATCTTTGTTATCTTATATGCAACAACTTACAAAGAGCACAAAAATTGTAATGTACCGGGTGATTGTTTATATTTTACTCAATAGCTATTTCGGTTAATATTGGTCTTACAAAAACGTTTAAATGGGCAAATATGAGGTATTTTTTATGGGCATTCAGAATTCAGAACTAGAAAATGCAAAAGAGCATCGTAAACCTAAAAATTTCACATACACTGGTATTTTTTAAATGAAACACCCTGTATTTTTTTTTTGAGAAAATAGTCGCAAAAAGGGTAGACCTATCGTGTGGGCCGCGGACGGCCCGCACTGCGACTATTAGAAGGGGAAGGGATTATAGAAAGAAAATGATTGTGGACACGCTTTTTAAAAAGTTGCAGGTCATAGTTCTCTGGAAAAACTGATTTTGGAAGCTTATTCCATTCCGTAGCAGCCCTGTAAAAGAAGGATTCTTGATGAAGATTGGTCCTTGTAGTGTCAATCTTGAGAGTAATTGGGTGAGACTGATCAGCGTGCCGAGTTCTTCGGCCGAATGTGGCCAATGGTGGTACAAAAGTTTTTATTTCTCTGGAGCATCTGCCATGGAAATATCTGTAGAGCACCCATTTAGATAGGGAACACGAATACATGCAACAACCAAAAATTTCTTTGTTGTTACGCCGCCCAATGTTGCCGTGTATCTAGCAACTTGACGGGATACATGTTGCCAACATGTGTTGCCAATATTTTGTTGCCCGGTCTGTATTTGCCTTAAGGAAGCTGCAGAACGCCAGGCGACAATGCTGCGATTTCTTTATATCAAAGTAGCCGTGGATAATAAAACAATTGATATTTGTTTTATTTATTTATTAACTGAAATTTAAAGTGTTCAAATTTTACTTACATTTACTTCTACACACAATCGATATATTTTTATTAAATTTTCGAGGCTTCTCCTGGTTGGTTGTTGAAATTATTAATTCCTCCTCTATTTTAATTTGAATACTTTCAATATTCTGAGGACGGTTCATATAAACTTTGGATTTTAATTATCTCCATGAAAAAGTATCCAATGGTATTGAATTTCTGTTAGAGACCCATTATAAAACAATTTTCCATTAACCCGATTTTTTATTTAACATCAAAAAATGTGTAAGACAGGGATGTGTGGCTTCGCATGGCTGTTTAACTTATACATAAACGATTGTTTAGATTTAAAAGAGAGTGCGCATGGACTGAAAATGAATGATTTGATCGTCAAATGCCTTCTTTACGCCGATAATCAAGTCATATTAGCGTCATTTGAAGAGGAGTTGCAGGCGATGGTTAATGTTATGCATGATGCTCTGAAAATCAATGGGATGAAAATAAATGTAAGCAAAACGAAAGTAATGGTTTTTGAAAGGAAAGAAAGCATGACAAACTTTAAAGTTTCGATTGAGGGAAAAAGAGAGGAACAAATAAATGAATTTGTGTACTTGCATTCAAAGTTTAGGAGAGATGGAAAGTATGACAGTGACATTGAGCAAATGGTGTTGGCAGGAAAACAAATGAATGGGGCACTGCATGGCTTTATGAGCAGCCAGAAAGTGTTAAAAAAGGCACGTCTGGCTGTGCATGGAGATGTGTTGGTTCCTACACTTATGTATGGTAGTGAATGTTGGGTTTGGCAGAATAATCATGAAAATAGGATTAATGCTGCGAAGATGAGTAGTTTAAGAAGTATAGCTGGAGTGACTCGGTTGGATAAAGTAAAAAATAGTGAGATAAGAGAACGCTGTGGTGTAAAAGAAGATGTGGTTACAAAGGAATGCTTAGATAGTTTGGACTCGTGCAATGGATGGATAAAGGAAGATTGACGAAACAAATTTATAAGGCGAGTGTGAATTGACAAGTCGGTAGAGGTCGATCTCGGCGAACATATCTCGATCAGATCAACATTGTTTTGAAGAAAGGTATAGATCAAGAGTACCAACAACCGAAGATCATGCATGAGAGCACTGATGAAAGTAGAGGAAGCAAAAGATGTGTGTAAGAACCGTAGCGGAAGTGGAAGGAAGTGGTCTCTGCCTACCCCTACGTTAAAAAGGCGTGTCTATATGTATGAACAGTGCAACAGAAGTAGCTTGGCGGGCGACTAGCCTCTAAAATAACAAATATTCGGCTGAATATACTTCACATTCGTAAACTTCTTCCTCCGATTGTACTCGAGACTCACGATTACTGAAAATTTCGTCGTCGCCGATCGGATCGTTATTCGAATGTTTTCGTTGTGCGCAGATTTTGTGATCTCTCGCCCGCCAAGCTACTTCTGTTGCACTGTATGTATATATGTACACCTATCAACTAGAACTTTTAATTTCTAAAGTTTGTCCTGGATTTTTCGCTGCCCAGAAATGTAATTTCTTTAAATTAGTTAAATTAGTGTACGATTAAAAAAAATCTGGATTTTCTTCTAATTGGCGCAACATAAATCTACAAAATTCTAAACGCTTTTGTTTGTCCAAGTTAGATAATTTTTAAACCTTCGTATATTTGAAATCGTGAATACGATGTTTTTTTTAAATATTTTACACATTACTGTATGAATATTGTAAGTCTCGACTACAATCCCGTATGGCCTTACTTGGATTTTCTAGAAAAAATGTGATTATTTTACCCACCTCACATAAAAACTTTTAAATAAATATATTACCTTGAAAATAGAGAATATTTAATTTTTGATGTTCATTTACCCAAACTTTCCTGGGTTTTCGTTTTAATGAACCACTATTTCTCACTAGAAAATCTTCTGTTAAGGTAAAGTTGCCTATATTCAAGACGCGCTAAACGTTGATTTTGATTACTTTTTATAAAAACTGACACAATATCAACTTTTTCTCAACATTGCTTCTCATTTTATAATGGCCGGTTTCAGGGTCTCAAACGGGGCCATATATTATGCGCAGTATTTTTCTTTCAAACCTCTTTAGGAGCTCTGTGTCGCGAACTGTCAGTGTCTATGTTTCACTGGCGCATGTTGCTACTGGACGTATTGATAAATTACGGTTTTGGCTTTTCTTGTGATTAATTTTGATTTTAGCAGGGTTTGTACTGCAAATGTACATTTGTTTGCTCGTGTAATTCGCTGTTTAATCTCTTCCTGCATATTATTGTGTGCCGTTTTCACTGCGCCCAGGTACTTGAAGGTTCGCACATGCTCAAAATTATAGTCGCCCATTGTGATGTTCTGCCTGACTCTGTCTCGCGCGGGGTTGCGGACGACGTGCATGTATTGGGTCTTTCCTTCATTTATTCGTAGATCTGTTCTCTGAGCTTCTTTTTCAATCTTTATAAAGTTTTCCTTCACACTAACCGTACTTTCTCCTACTGCACATATGTCATCTGCGTAGGCCAAAATAAATTTTGGGACCGCCTGAGCCAAAAATCTCTGCCTTCACTGATGCTGTTCTTACCGCTTTTTCTAGTGCAAGGTTAAATAGTACTGGCAACAATGCATCACCCTGTTTTAGGCCTCTATTAATATGAAATGCTTAGCTGTACTCTCCATCGATTTTGACGAGGCTCTTTGCCCCCTTTAGGCACGCTCTACACAGTCGAATCAGCTGCGGGAAGCCAAGTTCTTTCATAGCTTCCCACAATCTTACTCTTATAACACTGTCGTATGCTTGGTTAAAGTCTATGAATAGGGTATGTAAGTTTTTGTTTAACTTCCAACATTTCTCTAAAATCTGACGGATAGTGAAAAGCTGGTCAGTTGTAGATCTTCCGCTTCGAAAGCCGCATTGATACTCTCTTCGGTATATGGAGAAAGACGTTGAGAATATTTTGTAGACGCGACTCAGTGGGGCAATAACTCGCCAGTTTTTGCACAGAATTTGGTCACCTTTTCTTTGGAGTGGGATGATAACACCTTTTTTCCATTCGTCGCGAATGATTTCTTGATTCCAAATTTCTTCTAACGCGCGTACATAAGTACACACACCAGTTTTTTTTTTCAAATAATTGTACCTAATTAATTATTCAAAACTACAGGTTCAATTTTTTTGTCCATTTTGTCATTTAAGTATAAAAAATTTCATTGCAATTTGTTTGTAATAAAAACGCATAAAAATTGTTATAGTACGTGGTTTGCTGAAAATAAATCAATGGTAATAAATGACACTGTAGGAGCGTCACATAAGCAGTATAGCACTTGACCGGATGTATATATGAGAGTAGCAACAGTGGCAGCAGCAGCAGCAGTATTATTGCGTTAACATCCGGAATATGGGCCACTTTAAGTTTCCTTCCGTTTTAAGTAGAACACACTCTTAATGAGTAATGATAAAAGCGTCGGATTGATCTAATTGTTAAAACGGATATTCCGTGCAACATTTTCAGTTTGTTTCGTGCTGCCACAATGGCTGTAGGGCTGTTGATGAAACACGCGCGATCTATTATCGGTAATTACCGTGAAAAAAGGCAACGCAAATAAATCAACCTATTGATTTATAGTTAGTACTTGGCCTTATTACCATTTAGAAGTTAATAGCTCGTATGACAATCTTAAGACATCGAGTCTAGAATAAAACATATCAGTCCGAAAGAGTAGACCGGATTGATTAAAATACGACTTTTCTCGAGGGCATTTAAAAAAAAAACATCGTGAAAAACGCTAAATTAGTATTACTGAAGATGGTTTAGCCCGCGGTTATATTGAGTTAGGTAGTTATTAACCAAATCAACTTCTGTTATTTGCGATATAGATTAATATTATCATAGAAAGATGTATTTCTTGTAAGTATAGTTAAAGTCAGAAATAATTTTTCCCGTTTAACGAATTCGGCAGGTCCAGGACAGGACTTTAATTGGATGTAACGAACAACTCAAAATATTCTTTTTCTACAACTGCTTAGCAAAGTAGCCTTTGACGCTTTCAAATTTCAACGTAAGTGTTTTTCGAGAGTTACGTTTCAATCGTTTTGTAAACTTTACACCATTTATGTAAGACCCATTCTTGAATATGCGGGGTCCACCTGGTATCCTGACTTGATTCGTGATAGAAGTTTATTAGAAAATGTTCAAAGAAAAATCACTCGACTTTCCTTGGGACTGAGAAGACCTTCCCATGAAGAGAGACTTGCTATGGCCAACTTAACTTCTTTTGAACTTCGACGTCACCGTGGAGATCTTATCACAACATTTAAAGTATTAAAATTTAACTTTGGAAACTTTTCCGTGATATTTCCATTAAACCACGACAACCGGCTCAGAGGACATGAATTAAAACTTAAAAAAGAAAACTTTGTGACCAGATCAAGACAATATTTTCTGAGTAATAGAGTTTTTGACGCCTGGAATAATCTCGATGATGACATTTTTTTTGCTTCTTCTACTAACATATTTAAAAATAAACTGGACCGCCTTATATATCAATAACTTTCAATTTTATATTTATCCTAATACTAAGTATTGTACTTTTGTTTTGTTATCTTATTTTTTTTATTTTTGTTCATTTCAATTTATGTATTAATTTGCTAGTAGGTAATTGATTTGTATATTATCTACAGTTTTTGGGTAATATAGGAACTTGTCCCTCTGCCCTTTTTTATATGTAATAATAATAATCTACGTCAAACTAATGATGTTTTAACTCTATCCAGGAAGTCCATTGGAAACGCCATCTCGGCCATAACGGGATACTAGGCAGGTGGATCCCATGCATGGAAATCGACTTCTGTAGAAGCTGTCACGATGAGGAAAACGAGCAAACAATGGTACATCTTCTCTGCCACTGCCCTGCCCTTGGCAGAAAACGGCTTTCTATACTAGGCAACCGAACTTTGATGACTTATCTGATCTCAGATCAGTTACATTAAAGACCGCACACTGTTTATTAAAAGTTCCAACTGGTTCTCACAGTAGAGGAGGAGCGCACCGCAGACCATCACGGTTTCACAACGGACCAAAAGACCGTTTTAACATAACCAAAGAAGGTTTTTTTTTTTTAAATTCCCATTTTGGTATACTTGTCTGTCTCAAGAAATAAGGAAAAAAATAAATATACTTACCTCACACTCATTATTCTTGATAAAATTACCTTGGTAGTATCCCTTTCGAGAAACAAAAATGGTGATGACGAGAAACATTTCTCTGCACTTAAAACTGAGAAAATAAAACGTTTAGTTATTTAACTTCTCTCCTATAGTTCTTAACCCCGTCCAATCTCTTATATTTCTTAACCATAACATTTGCTTTTTGCCTATCCCTCGCTTTTCCTCTGTTTTTCCTTCGACAATAAGTTGTAGCAGTTGATATTTTGAGTTTCGCATTATATGTCCAAAATACGATGTTTTCTTCTTTTTGACATTAAGCATTAACTCACGGTCTCCGCCGATTCTTTTTAGAATTTCATCGTTGGTTACTCTGTCTGTCCATGGCACACTTAGAATTCTACGATACATCCACATTTCAAATGCTTCTATTTTGTTGACGGAAGATGATTTTAATGTACAGGTCTCCGACCATGTCATGACTAGTTAGCATGCTTTTATATTTAAAAAAGTTATTTCGAGCTGTTTCAATTATGCATTTTATTTTTTTGTCATTATCCCAATCTTTATGCAACCAGCTCACTAGATATTTATATTGTGCTACAAGTTCTAAAGTTTGACACAGATTCTGTATACAACGGATGTCTTTGTCGTCTAAGTCTGTTTTTTTTAATGTCAATTAGTTTATCATGCTTTACTAAATAATAAAAAAGAGACAAATAGAGAGTGTATTTCTTTACTTCACATCCACGAGGATGTGAATGAAGTCGCAACGTACCTTTTTAAAGTCATAAGATTTCAATTGGTCATGTCGCGTCAAGCATTTAATTCTACAATTACGGTCTCTTCCAGTTTTGGTCTTTCTCAGAAAGTGGGTATCAGTCTTTCTACCTACTTTGTTTAATCGCTATACGCTTTGAGGGTATTGACCCCACCTCTGCAATTAAGTTGTTAAACCGCTGTTCCATTGTGCAATTAGCCCAATGTTTACTCTCATACGATATTCCTGTGTTTGCAAAGATATTAAAACGAAAGACTTTATGTCACATCCAAGAGGGCAGGAGTTCATACTTGGAGAAGAAACGGTCGGTCGTGGAAATTCACAGTAAGAATTCCTATTTCTTGCACCAGAAGGATCATTCATCTTTTGGCAAGCTTTTTTTTTTAAACTTTTCTAGACTTCTTCTTCTTAGGACGCCGTCTCCCTACGAAGGTTGGCGATCCAACTGGCTATAATGGTGCGTGAAACCGCAAATCTGAAAATCTCTATAGATGTCCGTCCGAACCATCGACGCAGATCTTTTAGCCATGAGTTTTGCCGTCTGCCAACAGATCATTTGCCCTCGATCTTTCCTTCGATGAGGAGTCGGAGGAACTCGTACCGCTCCCCCCCCATAACGTGCCCGATATATTGGAGCTTTCGTTCTTTGATGGTTGTCAGCAGTTCTTCACCTTTACCTATTCTCATTAGCACTTCCTCGTTGTTTATCCTGTCTACCCAGGATATACGCATATTGGCGCACCTATTTGCTGAAAATTCCACTCTGGATTCTTCGGGAAAACAACCCTCGAACATTACACCTATTGACAGTCACATGCCCGAAATCACCTTTCGCCAACGTACTATCAGAAAGATTTTGCTGGGTCTCAACACCAACAAAGCCTGTGGATCTGACGGAATCCCGCCGATTGTTCTCAAGAAATGTGCCCCCGAACTAACACCTGTTCTTTGCAAGTTGTTCAACCACTCTTACAATTTGGGAGTATTTCCGTCCAATTGGAAAATTGCAAGAGTACAGCCAGTCCCTAAAAAAGGCAAAAAGACCCTACCTAGCAACTACAGACCTATCGCACTGCTATCTATTATTTCAAAGGTCATGGAAAAAGCCATCAACATCGAGCTCATGAAATATCTGGAAGACTCAGGAATTATCAATGATAGGCAATATGGCTTCCGCCATCAGAGATCAACTGGTGACCTGCTCGCATACGTCTCACATATATGGCAGCTATCTATTGAAAAGTATGGAGAAACTTTAGCTGTGGCATTAGATATCTCCAAGGCGTTCGATCGAGTTTGGCACCAGGGACTCCTCGCCAAGCTTCCATCTTATGGCTTGCCCCCTCAGCTGTGTTCTCTGCTTGCTAGTTTTCTCTCAAACAGGTCTCTCCATGTAGTGGTCGATGGAGTTTCATCTGACACTCTACTCATAAATGCTGGTGTTCCGCAATGATCCATTCTAGCACCAACACTATTTTTACTTCACATTAACGACCTATTGAAAGCAACTTCATGTCCCGTACACAGCTTTGCCGATGATAGTACCCTCCATACCGCTTTCTCTTCCAGTGCCCCTATATCAGCCCGTGAAACCAGAAATGAACGAGGAAGAAATGTTAACAATATAAATATGGACTTAGCAACAATTCTTGAATGGGGATCCAATAACTTGGTAGAATTCAATGCAAACAAAACACAAGCATGTCTTTTCTCTAGAAAAGCCGATCTCACTGTGCCTAACATAACTTTGTCAGGAGTAACCATACCACTGAAGTCATCCATATCGATGCTTGGTATTACTATCAGCAATAACCTTTCCTGAGAAAATCACGTGAGGTCCATTGCCAAAAGTGCATCACAAGAACTTGGTTTTTTGTTTCGTGCCAAGAGCTACTTCACCTCCAGTCAGCTGCTTATGATCTATAAGGCACAGATCCGACCTGTACTGGAGTACTGTTCCCATATTTGGAGTGCAGCACCTAAACATATCCTGAAGCTACTGGATTCTGTCCAAAAAAGGGCAATTCGTCTCGTCGGTGATGCCTCGCTTACAAACTCGCTCACTTGTCTGGAACACCGTAGAAAAGTTGGCGATTTGTCTCTATTTTATAGATATTTTCATGGGCGATGCTCTTCTGAAATATCAACAATCGTTCCTCCTTTGGCAGTCTCTTCGAGATTAACCCGTCAAGTTCAGTCTTCACACCCCTTCGTGGTCACTTTGGAGACATGCAGAACATCACTTTCCAAAGACTCATTCATCCAACGAATTGCGAGGCTTTGGAACTCATTGCCTAGGGAGGTGTTCCCCGAGGCATACAACCTCCAGAAATTTAAGAAGAACACCAACTCCTACCTTCTTTCCCTTGGTTCCCACGATGTTCTCTGAACATTACAGGATATCCCTTTTCGTGGGAACCAGAACATAAAAAAAAAAAAAAATTACGGCGATACAAGTACATCTCAAAGGCGTCAATACGGCTATCCACTGATTAGCAGAATGTCCAGCTCCCGGAGCCATAGAGTAGCATTGAAAAGATATAACAGCGCAATATACATATGCGGAGTTGTAGGTTTAGGTCTCTACTAGTGAAGAGGTTCTTCATGGATATGAATGTCTTTCTGGCATGTTCTATCCTTTATCCGATTTCCATTTTAGGGTCACTGTTCTCGTTGACGAGGGCTCCAAGATATTTAACAGACGGCACTGGTTCCACAACCTGGTTGTTAATTTCTAGTCGATCTACGGTTTTACACCTTACCCTTAAATTTACACTCTATATTAAATCTCGGTGGTTCAAATATTATTCTTGGATTTACAACCCTTAAGAATTATCTAACAACCCTTTTAAACCAAGACGCTTTTAAAATGGAGTTGAGTCCGATTTACATATTTAGCACGTTTTCGTTATCGTAAATAGTTTTTTTAATACTTTTATACACAAAACAATAATAATTCAAAAGCCTTAGCTTGTAAATGTTTGTTGTTGTGCAATCGTGGCTGACGGAAGACAAAATACTCTTATGCAGTTTTTTTTCATTCCTTTATTGCTGTCTAAAACCACTTTCGTGAAAATATTCTTATAAGTCAATGTTTTTTTTATATTATATTTTATATTTTTAAACAAAACATTTCAATAACAATATTATTGTGTAAGCAACGTATAGATATTACATGAAAAAGCAATTGGTCTCATTGTTAAAACTGTTTTGGTAATTCGTTGTTCTAATCAGAAAATTGCTGTATTTAAAGGAAACCACCGGCGAAACGGAATAAATTGAAGATGCAAAACATCCAATAAGCATCTGTTCTCCCCAGGCTGCCACTAGGTCGTCGTATCGGCTCCGTGAATTTAGAATTGATTCTCCAAATTTGTCCGACTTCTCCCCGTCTAAGCGGTGGGCAATATATCAACTGTTTAGACTTTGCAAGATAAATGGCGTGGGTTAAACGTGGACCGGTGGTCAACCAGGGTCCAGGGACTTGCCTGTTCTCTATCCACACTTCCACCAGTGACGGACCGTCGACGTAATTGGGGGTGAAACCGCATTAGAACTGCTAAACGGTACGTGCAATTTCTGAATTCAGTTAAATAATGTTACGGTGTTCTTACGTACATGTTCTTTTTCAGTTATCTACCTTAAACGTGTATTCATTAATGTAAACGTGAGTTTAAATGGATTTGATTTATAGGTAAAAAGGAGACCGTTATCTTGACAAGAAATAAAACCTCTATAGTCAATTTGTGAATTCGATAATGATATGAGTTTAAGATGATTATGCATTGTGTGTTACGATATTTTCTAGTATAAATTCATCATAAATTTAGGTATATTACAATAATTTTGGTACATTTTATTAAATGGATAGGTACATGCCATTCGACACTTCATTTAATCATTAAACGTCATTATTGCTACGTACACTATTTTGTGACATTGTAAATTGGTCTTTTAAATTTAAAATGTCATTTTGATGTCCAGATTTCAAGTTCGCTAACCTGTATTTTCAGTTTTAACATCTAGGAATACCTCTAAGGTGATAACTGGTAATAAAACACGTCGCGGCATTTTCGCGGTCTATTAGGTATACATACACTACTTGATATTACAATCGGTACTATACGATTTTAATGTCGGTACCCACTACAATGATAACCCAGGAATACTTATTACTTTTCTAGAAATCTAACAAAAATGAATCAACAAGCCAAATTAAAGCTTAATAGCTTAGTTAATTAGTGAAATTTGTTTGGATTACCTACCTACCTCTCTTATTTTGTACAATAAATAAAGTCATTAAGAACAGATGTGGTTGCAAAATTACCCGTGCTAACAAAAAAAAATATTGACCCTTAATTTCCAAACAAGAAGTCCCTTCTAAAATAAAATTTGTTACCTACGAAATTTGTTTAAAAATATTAGGGAAATTTACTCTCGTACTTCTTAAGTGTACAGTTTATTACTGGTTATGGTTATGGTAATGATAATCCGAAACCACCGTATATTCGTAAAATATGCTATAACTGCAGAAGACGAAACAGGTTTTCCAAAGTGTACTAGATCAGTACAAAAGCGCATAATACAAACTTCATCTTAAAAAAACCATCCAAAAACTTTCTGACAGGTCGTTGTATTTGCAGACGAAAATGTATTTTAGTCGAGTTTTAATGGTAGAGTCAGATTTTATAGGCTGTCAAACACAAGGTTTGATTAGCGCTATAACCAAAATGTTGCTAAAAGTGATCGTTTCTCGGTTAATGTGTGGGGATGAGATTATACTTTGTACACGAATTTTGGGAAGGTTAAATGTGTTTCGTGTCATATATTGACTTTTGTATTGTATTTCTTCCCACGAAATCTAAATCATATGCATACGCTAGAATTAGTCTGTGTCCGCTATTGCCAAAGATGCTTGTACTTAGTTCTGTTTGTCTTATCACCTTCTCTAAGGCTAAGTTAAATAAAGCTGGTGACACTGCATCCCCTTGTTTAAGGCCAGTTGTTATATTAAATCTTTCGCTGTATTGACCTTCTATTTTAATTGTACCATATGATCCTTCAACGCATACTTTAATCATTCTTATGAGTTTGCTGGGTATTCCAAGTTCTTCTTGTGCTGACCACAAGCTTGCTCTGAAGATACTATCATACGTTTAAAGTCTACGAATAGATTGTGTAAATCTCTACAGTTGTCTTAACGTAAATAGCTGGTCTTATGTTGATCGTTTCCTTCTAAATCCACTTTGGTATTCTCCAACTATTTCTTCTGTAAAATCCAGTCATTTATATTACCCACAAAGAATATATGTAAAACTGTTATGGATGGAGCAGATACAGACACAAAATATGTTAGCGTATATGGAAATGTCCAAAATTTATTAATCTTCGTCACTTTGGTATGTTCATTCCATTAATATTTATTTAAAATAATTTTCCATTTACACTGCTCTTATATTTTTCCGCTATTTTAAGCTATGAATGCCTGTCGACCTTTATAGTCTAAGTACCTTCCAGAGTCAGGTCAGTGTCGTTGTAGCATTCTGTGAAGTAGCAGGAGTGAAATATCAACGATTGCAATTGCGGTATCCCATACCGGGAAGTAGTGCAAGTGCTATTAAAATTTTTTTGTTTAATCTTCCCCTTTCAATGGTAATCTTTTATTATTGCATCCGGATGATCCAAATTTTAAAGATTGGTGCTTAGAGCAGTTGCGTGATGATTTGATAAGCGATGATGACCAAGGTATCATCATTGAAAGTAACCACGCCACGGAGTCTGAACAATCAGGACACGAAGATGTTGAAGAAGAAAACAAAGAGAATTGCAAATAACAGAATATCCTGAAGAAAACGACTCAAATGCTGAGCGACTTCAAAAATTAAAAAAAATTGCCGTTTGTGCCCTTATCAACTTAAAAAAAAGACATTTTTTTGTTTGTCGTTAATGTGAAAAGCCGATTTCTTTAGAACATGCAAACAAAAATGTGTATCAATTGTATAAATTAACGAAAATATGAACTGGAAAAAAAATTAAATTTTGTTATTTTGTTTTATAAGGGTTATTTTTCGGTTTTTTATATTTTTCTTTATTTATAATAGATGAAACAAATTGAAATGAATGTTGTTTTATTATTCCTGACAAAAAAAACATTAAATTAATAGCACATTTAATACACATATGTACATCGGTTATCTAGCATAAAAAAAAAATTCTGTTAAAGTTTGAGCTTTTATTATTAATATTAAGAGGTAATTTTTAATTTCCCATTTAATTTTTTTGGAATTTTATTGCATTTGAACGAATTATCGGCCAGTGGAGTTAAATACATATACTTGTAGCGAATTAAACAATCTACAAAAAAGATTTGATATAATTTTCTACTTACTCGACTCGTTTAAAAATTTAACCTCAAATTGTAAATAATGACTTTTGCAATTTGTTGTACCCTATCGCAAAATAATAACTCAAAAACATAAAATATCATATTTACCGTAAAGTTTATCGAGTGTTTTTCGGTAAAACAATAAAATTTGTACGAAATATTAATAATCGTTGGAAAACCGATTTTCCGGTTTCTATATCCTTTTCTTCTATTTCAGTTACTGTAGTTTGTATTCATTATTTTTTAACAGATTGCGACCCCCTTTAAAGACAAACTCGACCCCCCAAGGGTTGTACATTTTGTGTTGACAAATACATATTCTTTATATTTACAATATCTAGAATTAAACTATTTACAATATCCAATATTATTATATATATACACCTTGTTTGTGTTTGTGTATGGTGATGTTGAGACGGGGGTGAGAGAACAGACAACGAAGGCAACAAGAACAGTAGGATGCCTAAATGACACAATATGGCGAAATAAAAACATTAAAATAGAAATCAAATCAAGAATTTACAAGGCAACAGTAAGACCAACTATGACATACACGGCAGAAATTCGACCAGACACAGCGAGAACTAAACAACTTCTAGAGACAACCGAAATGAGAGTACTTCGTAGAATAACTGGAAAGACAGAGAAAGAAGCGAGAATATAAGAAGTGCATGCAAGCTAAAAAACATTAACGAGTGGGTTCTCGGCAGAAAAAAGGAGTGGAATGAGTACATCAGTAGAATGGACAACGAAGGAATAGTCAAAACAGCGCGCGACAAATCACCAATGGGTCGCAGGAGTTTAGGACGCCCCCGAAAACGATGGAGCGACAACTTAGCAGTGCAATAGGCAGAGGAACGATGAAAAGAAACAGGCGATCCGCCTAGATTAAAGAAGGAAGAATAATATCAAATAATAATATCAAAAATTTGATAACTTAAATTATTAAATAATTTAACTTTTGAATTTATTAACTGACATCCTAGAATGACATGTTCCTATTTCTCCACACACACAATGTGGATCAGTTTTTAGATTAATTTTATAAAGATGTGCAGGAAATAAAGCGTGGTTAAATCTTAATCTGCATATTGTGGATAACATTTGTTTATTTATATTCATATTCTTAAACCACGGCTCAGAAGGTATCCCTGATTGCAAATTTTCATAAAATTTTTCCTAGTTTGATTGAAAGTATTCTATTTTTCATTTATCTTTAATATTTATTTTTGAAAAATTTACCATATCTCCTCTTGTGCATTTACATTCTGAATTGTTTATATTAAGAGCAAGTATATTATAAAAATTTAAAAATGTTTAACTGCAAGCCTGGGAGTTAAAGCCCCCCTTCAAGTCCAGCTACTGATCGGGAGTATACCCGCTATACGCATTCAAAATTTCCGGTGAAGAGGCTTCCGGATTTAAGGAAGATGGACTGCTTGCTACGCAGTCAAATTCTTTTGCATACATACATGTTATTACTGTGAGGTAATGTGTGACGGATAATTTTCCGGAAACTGTGGAAACGCGGGATCGCTGGACTTTGGAAAATTAAGTATTTTTACGACTTGTATTTATTAATGTACCCTACCTATTTGTTAAAGTTCTAACGTGTTCTAACGTATAATGGGCAATGGTAATTCTTGTGTTTAAAATTGCGCGCCGGCGCCGACGACGAGGAGTAGATTGGACGTGGTAAGCTGTAGAAAGCTCTGAGGTGTGGGCAGCTTCACCACCGGAACCTCTATTGCCTGTTGACTTACTTGCTCTTCGACGACGTCGTTCATTGCGTAGATGTTGGATCATTCGATAACTTAGTAAACGCTGGCTCGATCTATTTTTTTTACTACTATAGGCCAAAGGTTTTACTGCATTCTATCGCCGTGAATTTTGTTATCACAGTAAATGAAACAACACACCTGTCATCGATAATATATTGTTAACTTTAATACATGGAGCTTACAGTTTAAAGCCTCCTGTATCTTCGGAATAATTTCACTGGTTGTTAGCTTTTAATTTGATGTATTTTATTTGATTATATTGATGTGCATTTTAATGAATTTGTGTTCAAAATTTACTAGAGATGGAAAGTATGACAGTGACATTGAGCGAAGGGTGTTGGCAGGAAAACAAATGAATGGGGCACTGCATAGCTTTATAAATATCCAGAAAGTGTCAAAAAAGGCACGTCTGGCGGTGCATAGTGGTGTGTTGGTTCCTACACTTATGTATGGTAGTGAATTTTGGGTTTGGCAGAAGAAGCATGAAAATAGGATTAATGCTGCGGAGATGAGTAGTCTGAGAAGTATAGCAGGAGTGACTCGGTTGGATAAAGTTAAGAATAGTGAGATAAGAAAACGCTGTGGTGTAAAATAAGATGTGGTCACAAAGATAGATAAAGGAATGCTTAGATAGTTTGGACACGTAGAAAGGATGGATGAAGGAAGATTGACGAAACAAATTTATAAGGCGAGTGTGAATGGGCAAATCGGTAGAGGTCGACCTCGGAGAACATATCTCGATCAGATCAACATTGTTTTGAAGAAAGGCCAGGTCAAGAGTACCAACAACCGAACAGCATGTATGAGAGCACTGATGAAAGTAGAGGAAGCAAAAGATGTGTGTACGAACCGTAGCAAGTGGAAGGAAGTGGTCTCTGTCTACCCCTATGGGAAAAAGGCGTGACTTTATGTATGTATGCATTTTACAACGTGGTGTTTTAAAGCATTGCTCTAAATGCTAGAGGTGTTCATGCCTCGGCTGCCTCGATGATATGCGAAAAGAGGGCGAGAAGCCGGAAACTGTTTCGAATGTGGCTTCTTCTCGTGTTAAATTCAGCGTTTCTGATTGGTCACTGACCGTACAGCCGGTTGCTAAAAATTGCGCGCGACGATTTCGGAATGTTCTGGCATAATAAATGTACGTGTTCTAAATTGCACCCTTTGTTTATATCCGAATGCTTATTTCCACGTAATGAATGCGTGACTTTTAGCTGATTTTTGTCGGCGACAGGGCCGTACTGAGTATTTTTAAAAATCAAGGAATTTCTCAAAGACAGTTGGAAGTACTGATTTCCATCAAATATCGTGTAATTATTTCAAACCATAATTTATAAATCTACTTCAGATCCTGAACATGAGGATAAGGAACTTGAAATTGCTTCGATTTCTAATGCATCAATTCTATCTAAAGCCTGTGCAAGTTTGAGAGACTTGGAAACGTTTTTTGTTTACGTGAATAACTTTGAAATAGTTACAAATGTGCATAAACTATTATAAAAATGCGAGTCTATATTTTACAAAAATAAATTAAGAAATGTAAAGCAATCAATGATTTCTGATTACTTTAAAAAATAATAGGTACATCTTTTCTCTATACATAGAAATGGATGTTTGTATACAGGGTAATATGACCATGTTTATCACGAAAAAGTATCCGATTTGACACCCTGTATCATTATAAATAATGTAAATGTAAATATTTCTTTTTGCATATTGTGAAAGGCTTTCGCGGCCGTCGTTTGTTGGTGAATGGTTTTTGAAGAAGGGCCAGGTCAAGAGTACCAACAACCAAAGAGCATGTATGAGAGCACTGATGAAAGTAGAGAAAGCAGAAGATGTGTGTAAGAGCTGTAGCAAGTGGAAGGAAGTGGTCTCTGCCTACTCCTACGGGAAAAAGTCGTGACTATATGTACCTATATGTACGTATGTAGAAAGGCTTTTTTTGATAGTGTTTATGAGATCGCGTTCTTTGGTTGTTCACCTCTAGTTCCAAATTTCGGCTTTAATAGTTTTTAAGAATAGATTTTTAGACTCATTATTATTATTATCTGAAGCGAAGCACGGGTACCTAATTAGATATGATGGCATAGAAGAGATGAAATACTGTTAAGCATATTTAAAAAATGTTTCGTAAACAAAATGAAATGCAAACGAATATCTGACAACACAGCCACACACACACAGACACCTCAATTAAATTTATTCAAATCCGATTCTAGAGAAATCAGAATGGAGTTCACTCGCCATGTACTTCAAATTTATAAAACTGCGCGCTTCAAAGAACAAGGACACAACTTCAAACGGTGTTAATTAACAATACACACATTCGCTGAGTGATTATTACTCGTGGTCCCCCATAAACACAACAATCGAGTTTTAGTCCTATAACAGGAACCGAACTTGTTCCTATTTACATTTTAATAAGTCCTTTCTCGTCTCTCTCTGCTGCTCCACGAATCGCATCTACCCTCTCGATTTCACCACCGAAACTGGGTGATTATCAATTTTATACCAATTTGCTTTCGATTGTGGTGTTTTCAAATAACAAATTGACGCGAATAACTCGGCTGTCCCTCCGCTTTTGGCATGCACGACATTTTCTGAATGGCACAATGGATTTTGTACTCGCGAGATGCAAATTTGATTAATAAATGTATCGCGCTGATATTGCTGATAATTGGGCTTACTCCGCAAATTTACTTAATTTCCGAATTTTTTTTCTTTTTTCAATAACGAGAACCTACGTAGCTATGCAATTGTTTGCTAACCCCTCAGGATAATTGTACACCCAGAAAAATAATGCATTTTATAAAGCACTAGAAAGCACATGAAAATAAAGAAATCGTAACATTTAATTCAAGTCATACATATTAAACATTTTATGTACGTATTTCAATAGTCTCAAGTAGATTAGTTATAAAATTACCAAATAAGTCACTTCAAAATGAGTAGAATATCCTTTTACTGTCGATTCAAAATGAAATTATAAGTTCCAACCGTATTATATTTGTTTCATTGTTGAAGTAAGCATTAGAAGCAATGACATTAGAACGCAGTGCGACATTCAAGATGTGGTGAGATGGGGCCGAAATAGAAGAAGAGAGTGGATAGACCATGTCGACAGGATGGATAATACGAGTCCAACAAAAATCGCCAAATAGGGACTCCCGGTATCGATAGACCTTCTGGAAGACCCCCAATACAATGGCACGAAAGCTGGAGCTCGGCGTCTCAACTACGGTTGTAATCGTTAAAGACAAACAAGATGCAATTCTACAACAAAGAAGAAGAAGAAGAAAAAGAAGTAAATTTACGTTACTTCATTACTAAAGTGCTTTTTGAAAAGTTGCAGGTCATAGTTCTCTGGAATAACTGATTTTGGAAACTTGTTCCATTTCGTAGCAGCCCTGTAAAAGAAGGATTCTTGATGGAAATTGGTCCTTGTAGTGTCAATCTTGAGAGTAAATGGGCGAGACTGATCAGCGTGCCGAGCTCTTCGGTTGAATGTGGCCAGTGGTGATATAAGAGTTTTTATTTCTCTGGACCATCTGCCATGGAAATATCTGTAGAGTTATGTCTGGTCTGCAACTCTTCTATGTTCTAGTGGGTAATGGGTCTGTGAGAGTTGAGCTGTTTATCAACCGAATGGCCCTTTTCTGAATGGAATCTAGAAGACGAAGAGAATGCCTTGGTGGTAAACCCCAAATGTGCAAGCAATACTCCAGTAGAGGTCGGATTTGAGCATTGTACGTCGTCATCAGTTGATCAGGAGTAAAAAACTTTCTAGCTTCCAACAGAAAACCTAGCTTCTGGCTTGCTGACTTTGCGATGTTAGCAATATGGTCATGCCAAGACATATTATTAGACACCGTGACTTCCAAAATCGAGATGAAGGGGCTTGATTCAAGAGTATTTCCGGACATTGTGATGGAGTAATTTGAGGAATTTACTTTCTTGGAAAACGTGGCGCTTTGTGTTTTCTGTGCGTTGAACTGAAAAAGATTGTTGGTTCCCCACTCGACGATTGCTTCAAGATCTCTATTGATGGAGTCAACCTGTTCCACAAGTGTGCTGTCGTCTGCGAAACTGTAAATGGCGTTCTTGGTGGTTTTCAAGTGGTCGTTGATGTGTAAAAGAAATAGGGTGAGGAACAGGATGGAACCCTGGGGGTTCTTCGGCATTAGTTTTGAACGCATCAAATCTAATAGTCGCAGTGCGGGCCGTCCGCGGCCCACACGATAGATCTACCCTTTTTGCGACTATTTTTAGTAAAAAAACAAAATTCTTATTAAGAAAATAACTCACTCTCCGTAGGGCATATATCTGTGTCGACAAAAAGAGTATGACATTGCTGTATCCATAATACATGAACCCGAAGTAAGAGCCTGTGAAAAATCATTAATATATATGAAAAAAAAAATCGGCACTGCTCCTATCCACTTTTATGAAAAATACGTTATGTAAAAATGAAATGCGAGCATTTCAATGCAAAGAGCAGTCAGAACAAATTCGATAGATTTCATAACAATTCAAAATAATGTTACGATATTTTGTCTTGGGTTTGATAATTTTAAACACACAATTTTGAATGAATTCCTGAGAAATTTTTTCCCATGCTGCTACAACTTCATTTTTTTTGCAGAGGTGGAAAAAATCCTTTTTTAAGTTGATGATTCCATGAATGATCAATCGGATTCGAATCCGTTACTTTATTTATGTGCGAGCGTAAAAGCATATAGCACCTAAGTACATAACAGAGCCATCGCCGAATAGAACTCTAGCAGACATATTGAAAGGAGCAAATCTCTCTCCTGGTATTCGTCAGACTCGTTCACGACCATCTAGATGTTTTAGGTTAACCCTAGTTTCATCTGTAAATAAAACTACCTACATACCTAAAGACACGCCTGTTTCTCGTATGGGTAGGCAGAGACCACTTCTTTTTACTTGCTACGGTTTTTACACACATCTTTCGCATATTTTACTTTCTTTAGTTCTTTCATACATGCTCGTCGGTTGTAGGTACTCTTAGCTTGGCTGTTGGAGAGAGGGGTTTTTTCTATTCTCGCTCAAACATAGGGGTTTTCATATTACCATAGGTTTTGATGGTTTACTGTGTAGAGAGTTTTTGCACTTTTCTTATTTTATATTCTGTATCACAGCTCCAATAAAAATCACTTTATCGCTTTTTTTTGTAACAAAAAACAAAACAACGGAAAACACTTTTGGGTATAAGAAAGAAATATTTTTATTTAATACTTATTAACACTAACGAGAATTAACTGATTAAGATTATGAGTTTTGTATGCTTAATTTTAATATAATAGTGATTTTTATATTAAGACTAAAAGTACAAACTTTATTTCTTTAGTTTCTAGATAGCTTTTCAAACGAAGATTATTCGCGACTTCAAATGTTTACCTTCGAGAGTAAACATTAACGACGGTTTTCCAACGAGAACTCTTGGCGACTACTTTCAAAAGAGGACTTTTAGCGACTGCCTTTTTCTAGAAAATATTGCTTCCAATAAGGCACATTTTTCTTAATATCAACCAAATGTCCGTGCTGTTTAGGCGATATTACATGTAGGAGCGATATTAAGAGAAGAAGGAACAATAGGTCGTCCTTTTATCCCACTTGACATGGGTTGCAACGAGCCTTACAACAACCAAAAAGCTTGCTTTTCAATAACGCACATTTGTTTACGATAACCGAGAGTTGCAAGTGCCTTAAATTTAAAAACACACTACACTACTTATCATTTTAATGTAACGCTTTCTAGATATGTCTATACGTTTTTGCGACACCACATTTTGGGGTTGGGGTCTCTCGAGATGGATTACAAACGAGTTTCACAACACTGGCCTTTTTTCAAAACAATATCGATCTGTTCGAGATATGTTCACCGAGGTGAACCGACTTGCCCATTCATACTCGCCTTATAAATTTGTTTCGTCAATCTTTCTTTATACATCCTCTTTAGGTGTACAAACCATCTAAATTTTCCTTTATCTATCTTTGTAACCACATCTTTTTTTACACCACAGCGTTCTCTTATCTCACTATTCTTTACTTTATTCAACCGAGTCATTTCGGCTATACTTTTTAATCCTTTTTTTCTTCTTCTTCCTTTTTGTAAGGCTTCTGCCTTGTTCTCTAATTTCTTAGAGTTGTAGCTGGGATGATGAATTCCAGCTTTCATACCAACGTATGGGTGGACGTCCAGGTGGTCTGCTGGATCTTGGGAGACCATCCCTTGCAATCTTCGGCAATCTGTTGTCGTCCATCCGTTCAACATGATCTCTCCATTCGCGACGTCTGTTTCGGGACCATCTAACTATGTCTTGGACATCGCAAAGTTCTCGGATGTCTTCGTTTCTTTTGTGGTCCCTGTGTGTAGCCTGCTATGGATCTTAAAGACCTCATCTTTGCTGTTGTGGAGTTTTCGGCTCTTGTTTCTACAGCGTAGGTCATAACAGGTCTTATATATGCGGAATTTGCTTTCAATGGACATGTGCTTGTTATGTGCTTATTATATCTCTAAAGAATCCTGATATTAAAGCTGCTTTATTTATTTGAGCCTGTACTTCTTCTTGTTCTTGTTTAATCCAGCTTCATTTAACCGTCTTTTATCTGTTTTAGAAGAAATTGTGACATTGCGGACAGCTTCAAGTTCGTTTTTGATCACAGAACTTGAGACAGTTCTGTTTCTTAAAGCGTATTGTTTAATAGAACGTTTATCTCGCTCGTTAGTGTATCGTTTTCGCGCTTGCCCTTCTAGAATAATTTCATACCTTATTCAAGCGTTTTACTATACGACCTATTGTGAAACGATTTTTGCGTAACAAATTGGCAACATACTCGTAGCTTTGACATTTTTAAATAATTTCATATTGTTACGTTAATTTTGTCGGGGAGTTTACTTTTTTTTAATTGTCATAATTTTGGTGAACTTTCATAATGTTAAACTTTTTTAAATGTGTGATGTATTTCAGCTGCTTCTATCTGCTTGATCAGAACTGTTTAATGTACCTACATTAATTATGCAAGAAAGATGTTTTGTACTGTGGGAACATTTAGCTTACTTTTTTGTTTAATCGTATTTAAAATTGGGTTTTTATTTGATTATTGCCAAACTATTTTATGGGATAAAAAATATTACTTTGCTTTTTTAGAAATAATCAATTTATTTTAACCACAGAAAGTAAATCTATATAATTTAATATTATTATTTGATATTATTTTGTACAAATTTGTATAAATAATAAAGACATTACGTTGTATTAATTCAAGTTTACTCAACGTATTAAGTTAGTCGTACGTTTGAAAAAACCAACAAAATTAGCACCCCAAAACCATATCTAGATGGGGGATGAAACCGCTTATTTCTCGAAACAACAATGCATAATGAATTTTTCCTTCTAGAAAGAAAAAATCCCCTAATGAACCACAAAAAACGTCGACTGAATTCATTCAAATAAATCTAATTAGTTAAAATCTTTAATGAAATAAAAACTTTTTCAGCTTGCTTATCATTTTCTTATTATGCAGATTTTCCACTGACTATATATATACCAGGCAGTACCCAACAACCAACCGATCGTAATACTTAAAATTTAATTACTGTATCCAAAGTGACACATAAATTAATATAAGGCTTTCTCTATGATTATTTCTAAATAAATACATACCTACATTTCCTGTAGCGGTAGGCAGAGACCACTTCCTTCCACTTGCTACGGTTCTTACACACATTTTTTGATTACTCTACTTTCATCAGTGCTCTCATACATGCTCGTCGGTTGTTGGTACTCTCGACAGCTGGCCTTTCTTCAAAACAATGTTGATCTGATCGAGATATGTTCGCCGAGGTCGACCTCTACCGACTTCCGTCCATTTACACTCGCCTTGTAAATTTGTTTTGTCAATCTTCCTTCATCCATATTACGTGTCCAAACCATCTAAGCATTCCTTTATCTATCTTTGTAACCACATCTTCTTTTATCTCACTATTCTTCACTTTATCCAACCGAGTCACTCCGGGTATACTTCTCAAACTACTCATCTCCGCATCATTAATACTATTTTCATGCTTCTTTTGCCAAACCCAACATTCACTACCATACATAAGTGTAGGAACCAACACACCTTTATGCACAGCCAGACGTGCTTTTTTTGACACTTTCTGGCTGATCATAAAGCTATACTGTGTCCCATTTATTTGTTTTCCTGCCAACACCCTTCGCTCAATGTCACTGTCATACTTTCCATCTCTCGTAAACTTTGAACCCAAGTACACAAATTTATTTACTTGTTCCACTCTTTCTCCCTCAATCAGAACTTCACAGTTTGTCATGCTTTCTTCCTTTTCAAAAACCATAACTTTCGTTTTGCTTACATTTATTTTTATCCCTTTGATTTTCTGGGTTTCATGCATAACATTAACCATCGCCTATAACTCCTCTTCAGATGACGATTATGTGACTTGATCATCGGCGTAAAGAAGGCATTTGACAATCAAATCATTCATTTTCAATCCATACGCAATATCTTTTAAATCTATTAAACAATCGTCTATGTATAAGTTAAACAGCCATGGCGAAGCTACACATCCCTGTATCACACCCTTTTCAATGTTTAACCATTCCGTGCAAGCTCCGTTTATCCTGACATAAGCAGTGGAATTCTCGTAAAGTGATTTCAGTGCTCGTATTAAGTTACTGTTCACCCCATACATAGACAATGTCGGCCACAATTCACTCCTCACCACTCTGTCATAGGCCTTTTTCAAGTCTATAAAAAATGAAACGACCAGATCCTTTCTCTTCTAAATCCTGCTTGCACATCCCATATCATCTTCTCAGTTTCATTCGTCACTCTTTTAATCAATATCTTTGCATACAGTTTGCCGACTATGTAGAGTAAACTAATACCTCGGTAGTTCTTACAGTCCTGGTGCGAACCTTTTTTTTTGTAAAGCGGCACGATAACGGCCTTGCACCATTCGTCTATTATCTATTAAAAAAGTAGTAATAAAAAGATAAGCTGATTAATATTAATTGCTTTACACTTTGTCACGTGCCTATTTTTTTTTCCATCTGCCGTTTCATTATTATGATAGTCTGGCGTTCGTAATTAGCTTTGCATACTGTATTTGGTCCGTTGTATATAATGTTGCCTACCTAGTAGTAATGGAATTCGATTATTAATAGCTGTGACATTTTTGCTAATCGATGTAGATTAGGTGTTATTAGACTTCGCCTTGATTATTGGCCTCGATTGTCGTGTGTTGTCAGATATATTATTGTTGGTTTGCTTGGGCTGGCAATTAATGCGGACGAACGCGATTATGAACTAGGAACTTAGACGTGAAAAGGTTGGCTGACGCGTATCCCGGGTGATTTTCTGATATCCGGTCTGGGAGCGAGGAGTGATCATCAGTCGTTTGGTGTCAGTGGTGGAAGTCGGTTGAGAGTTTTTGGAAGGATTTGATATTAACACGTGAGCGGAACTTCTACGGTTTTTTTCTTTCATATCTGGCTGTATTTGGGGCCATCTTTATTGGATTAGGAAGATAAACCATTTAATTCTTAACTTGACCATTCTGTCGTGCCTATGTGGTGAATATTTTTGGTTATTGGGGTCAAGTTAAGATCACCACGTGTGGGATTTGATGAAGTGAAGACATCGTAAAGTACCACGTGCCGTTCCATCCACATCGACGATAAATTTCAGTGTTATAAAGACTTGCCTGGTGTTTTTACTAGAAATTATTATGATAATACTACTTGGTGTTTCGGTTCTTGGATAATCGATATTACCGTGACGTCTCAGTGAAGTTTTCAATTGGTTACATGGTATTGAATTTAATTTTATCAACTTATCAGTTATTATGTGCTTGATCTAAGTGTTTTCAATAATTTAAAAAGTAACAAGTTATTTTCATTAAATTTGTACCTGCTCCCAGTGACGTCCCAATGAAGTTTTCAATAGTTTAAAAGTAACCAAATTATTTTTCGTTAAATTTGTACCGGCTCCAAGTTGAATCTGCATTTATATATTACCGAATATAATTTATGTGGTTATTGTGAGGGTTTTAAAATATTATTCTTGTTGCAAGACCATTTATTTTGCATTCCTTGTTTTTGTGTTAATCTTTTGCTATCAGGAATTCTATATAAAACCAATTATTTTCGAAATTTTAAATATTGTGAACATTTTCTTTTTGTTGTTTTTTTTTATTTTAATTCTCTTTTGTACCTCATTAGGTTTTTATTACTGTCTGGAAGATTGTTATAATTAATTTAAATATTATTTTAAGAAAGTGTATTAAATTCGTTTAAACCACTTTACGAAAATACAAAATTTATTGTAAAAAAAAATCAGAACATCATTTTTACTTAATTAATATATTGCAGTAATTGTAAATATAGTTTTATTTATCTAGTTTACCATAATTGTTTGTTGTTTTTCGCGTGGCTCTGCTGGTGCCTACAAGACCTAGGGGTTTCCGGCTTGTACCGTCTTAAGTCGGTGGCGCGGCTCACTTTTAGATTTTTTTCTTCTACCCTCTACGGCTGAGCTCGGGCATAATTTGCCAGTAGAGAGACCACTAGCAGAGTACTCTTTAGAGAACCAAAAAAAAAAGACGTGACAACTTGTTCCTTGGTCTATCAAGCTGGTATTTTTTCACTAATTTCATTAATTCATAAATGTATCGACATTAAAACAAATTTAAATAAAGTTTTGATGACGGCTTAAGGTTCATCAAGTGTATTTTAAAAACCAAGAATGACTTTCGTTGATTGCAAAAACATAAAATCAACCCAACTTTCTTGATTGAAGAGGTTTAATTAAATTATGTAAATTCGCCGTTTTTTTTCTCTTTTATTTAACACAACCTCCACTGCGGCTTTTGCGACGTAAAAAACTCGACGTTCTGCAAACTCAAAGAGTTTAAACTACTTTTTACGATCATCTTAATTAACTTAAATTTAAAAAATAAAAGATGAACAGTTGAAGGATGTTGCATTAGGCAAAGGGACAACAGCGTTTTGTTTTTTTTTTCTTCTGATTCGACATTGTCAGTATAAAAACGATTGATATATTGCGATGAAAATTTGAATTACTGGTTTCTGCGAATGCCATAACAATTTAAAATACAAAGCAGTCGTTTTTATATCGATTGTATTTAATCATTGGTCCTTTTGTTACGTTCAAACAATTTTTTGCTTCATTTTCAATTAAAATGGTATAATATATACTTTACAGATTATGTAACATCAAATATAAGTCGTACCTGTTAAATATTCATTTTTCAATAAATAAATAAATTGAAACAAGTATCGGAAGATTTCAGCAGTTAAATATTTGGTTGGAGGCTTATTTTAAAAAGTTGACAATTTTTGTTTAATCTCGTCGTATGAATAAAGCTAATTTCTGTGAAGTGAAGTTGGATGTGTTTTTAAAGACATTTAACTTATTAACGAAAAAATTAATAAGAACTATAATATACTTCTGCTGAAATACGGCCTTATTATTCAATCTTAGCTTAAGATATTATATTTTGATGTGGAACAACTAATGGCGCGATTGGGTACCGTTACTACTACCACATCTTTTTTTACACCACAGCGTTCCTTTATCTCTCTATTGTTCACTTTATCCAGTCATAACCGTATATAAGTGTAGGAACCAGCACTCCTCTATGCACAGCTAGACGTGCCTTTTTTGACACGTTCTGGCTGTTCATTTATTTTTCTGTCAGCACCCTTCGTTCAATGTCATTATCAAACTTTTTGTCTCTCGTAAACTTTGAACCCAAGTATTCAAACTCATTTACTTGTTCCACTCTTTCTCCCTTAATCAGCACCTCGTAGTTTGTCATGCTTTCTTCTATTTAAAAAAACGCTAATAAGACTTAGTCATCGGCGTATAGGAGGAATATGACGATTAAATAATTTATTCCTAATTTATATGATACTCTCTTTCAAATCTTTTAAACAATCGTCTATGTATAAGCTAAACAGCCATGGCAAAGCTTGAAACCAACAATTTTGTTGAGTTCAACGCCCAGAAAGCACAAAGCGCCACGTTTTCCAAGAAAGTTAATTCTTCAAATCATTCCATCACAATTTTCGGAAATATCCTTAAATCAAGTCGCTCCATCTCGATTTTGGGAGTCACGGTGTCTAATAATATGTCTTGGCATGACCATGTTGCAAACATCGCAAAGTCAGCAAGCCAGAGGCTGGGTTTTTCTGTGGAAAGTTAGAAAGTTTTTTACTCCTGATCAACTGTTGACGATGTACAAGGTTCAAATCCGACCTTTACTGGATTATTGCTCGCACATTTAAAAAAAAAAGAACATTTTAACTTAATATGTATGTTTTTCATGAATAAAAAAACGTTATTACTTGAATGAATACAATTTGACTAAAAGTAATTAAATATTACTTTTGGCACAGGGGCCGAAGTAATACATTTATAAATTGGAACGAGTTGTAAATTCGTCCAACATCAATTAATCCTTTGAACATCGGACTGTATCTGGAAATTAATTAAAAACTTGCGATTAACAGAAAAACGTTTTAAAAAAAATTACAGTCAACTTGTTAAGACAATCGACTTACCATAGAATTGTCGATTCTGAAGTTTGGATGTACAACTTGAAGGAACTCTTAATCTAGATCTCTTCAATCGCAATTGATTCGACGTTGAATTTGAAATTCCTCGCTTGCCCAAATCGATAAATATTTGCCTGAAATACCTTTTTTTGAAAGTTCACTATTTTGCGAGAACAATGAAATAAATTTAGCAATAAATAAACACAATTGGAAGCTATCTGCTTGGAATAAAACAGATAACGGAAGACAAAAGTATCGAACGGGAAAATTAACACGTAGCGACAGCGGCCAAAACAAAAATTGAGGTGATAAACAAAAATTGTGGCCATTTTTGGATTCAAGTTCAAAAAAATCTTTTTGTTTTATTAAATTCTTCTGTAGAATATACACAACCAAACCAGAAGGGCGAACAAAGCAGAAAGAACCCATACTCAGATGGAACGATGGGATAAACCAAGATGCACGAGCAATTAAGGTGCCAAACTGGAGAACAGGCGCCAGAGATCGAGACCGGTGGAGAAAAATACTAGAGGAGGCCAAGACCCAACCCGGGTTGTCGTTCCAATGATAATGATAATGATGAAATTCTTTTGTAATTTAGTAATATGTAAAGATAACCTATTTTTCTAGTTATTTTCAAATAGGATACTTTTGGTAGTTAAAAAAATATTATGAAATTTAATAAAAATTAAAATTTATGAAGAAATATACTTAAATATTCTGATTTTGAGTTATAAAAGCACATTATTGTTTAATTATATTAAAATTAAAAGTCGTAATTTTTAATCTGTATTTCACGTGACCTAAAACACGAGCCGTCATGGTGTGACGTCTTAAAGGCAAAAATAATATGCATTAATTACTAATTTGTTGATGGCTTTCATAGTAATTGTAGGTTATGTTACCATCAACTTTATTTATACATATATACTTACATTGAAATGATCCTCACATAAATACAATCGACTTTTAAATGATAATGACTTGGGATCTCGCTTTGCGAGTTCCAACCAAACATTCCTCATGTCAATATCATCTGGCACTTTGATAAATAACTTTTCTGGAGTTTTAATGCTAGTAGTACAACTAGACAATACACACCAACGATAGCAATTGTAATTCATTATTTTTCCAAAAAACACCAAATATTTATAGCTGTTAACGTTGAATGAGTGCCGGTCGTACATACACGACTGTTGTTTTTACCAATATTACGTCACCAAAATGGCTGACAGCGTTTTCGCGTAAATAAAAAAGGTTTAAAATTTAATTTAATTTTATGGCAAGAAAGCGTGTTTTTTTTTTTATTTAAGAAAGTCGCATCCACCTGAGGTGATTAGCGACGGTACATTCGGTAATTACAAAATTATATTTTATTCAAGAGTCCAATTATTTTTAGGTAGTCGATGATCCTGTTAAAGTAGCGATGGTCTCCTAATGCAGCTTTTAAGTTATCCGGTATTTTATAAAGTTTGCGTTCGTTGTAAAATTTTGGACAGTCTATAATGAAATGCTTAACTGATTGCTGCACTTTACATGTTTCGCAATGTGGAGGTACGCTACGAGCGATTAAAAAACCATGCGTAAGACTTGTATGACCGAGGCGTAATCTTGAGATGATTGTTTGATCTGCGACTGGTTGAGAGGTACTTGGTAGGGTGAATGTTACTTTTGACCTCTGCTAGTTTGGTGTTCGACAATTGCCACGCACTTTGCCAGGATTCCCGGAATTTTGTTTTTATATAGTTTTTGAGATCACTCGCGACATTTTCACAGACAACTTCGGCGTTTTCGTTATTTGGCGCGTCACGTGCACATTTGTCAGCTGCTTCATTTCCACTTATGCCTACATGGGAGGGTACTCATAGGAGTTTAACGGTTTTGTTGTTTTCTGCTGCTGTGAGTAGTTCCTTCTTGATCAATATTTCCACTGGGTGTATTGGATAGAGTCTTTGGGTAGATAAAATAGAACTCATAGAGTCTGAGATTACCAAGGCGTTGGTGATATTGCGTGAGTTTACTATGCCATCGCTCGGTATACTGCGTATAATTCTGCAGTATACACACTGGTCTGTGGGGATAATTTAAAAATATGGGTGTTGGATGATGTGACAACTGTTGCTCCTATTTTCTCGTAGCATTTAGAGACGTTTGTGTAAATTTGTTGGAATTCTGGATATGTGGAATTAATTATTCTTTTAAAGCTAGATGTAATTATTGATGGTGATGTATTAAATTTGTCGTAGGAAGAGAGAACATTATTAAAATGAGGGGTATTGATTGTCCATGGTGGAGGATGTATTGTATTTGTTTGGAAGGAATTAGGAAAAGTAAGTCTCAATTCTTGTGTTTATTGTGTTTATTTTACCGAAATACTTTTGCAAACATATTTGCAGTATGTTTATAAACATTTCTATTGTTCCGAAAAAAAATCATTTTTTCACTTGCTGAGTGGTTAATAACGGTCGTGTGTATCTGATTTTACTGCATAAAATCTGATTTTTTGCCTTTTCACCAGAAGAACAGCTTTTAATTACATTTCACAAACACCTCGATGGCGCAGTAGACGACACAATCACAAAGCATCCTCGACATCGCTAAGGGTCTAAAACTAAAGAGAGGAGAGAGAGTGGCATGTGGCATCATCAGAGGCAGGTTTATGTGTCAGAAAAGACGAAATGGGAAGTTCAACAATCCGAGGACGTTGGAAAAACAGCCGGTGTACTTTCGGTTCATGCATATTCATCGACCAAATATTTGCGAGCTCTCCTTATAATGATCATCCTCCCGATTCCCCTGAATCCGTTCAGCACGATTCAATAAGGGTCAGGCTTTACTTTTACTTTAGCGACGACGGTATCTAACGGTTAGACCAGTCAAAAATTTTAAAACCACCATAAAAAAAATCATTTAATTGAGCCAGTAGTTTTACACTACACATATTTATACCTTTGACTGTCAAAAATATAAACGTCTACAAAACTAAAATTATACTTCGTTTGTTTGGCGTTTATAGCACGCTACCTGAACGATAGCAATAAGAATAGGATGATTTCTCAGAAACCATGACCACAATTTAAAAATAAGGAATACAAATATCCATAGGTTGTTAACAAACTCGTTAGTAATTTGAGCAGCAATATTTTTTATTTTTTTTAACTAATTTTAAGTAAGTATATATTTTTCTTGTTACAGAAATCGTAAATTCTGCTGTAATGAAATATATTTTTTTAACTAATTTTGCTATCAAAATTAATTATTTACTACAAGACAAACATCTTCAAAATATACTCAATTCTTTTACTATAGTTCCAGGATTTGGTGAAACGTTTTTCCGAATAAGAAATTTTTTAAATTCAGATTTGCGAAATTGAGTTTGAACGTTATCTCTGGAGTGTGGAAAATGTTTACTTTGCTGTTCACTTTTTTTTACGAGGAAATCTACTCTCGCACTTGTCCCTTTGGCAGGCTTCAATAGATATTAATCTTCGTTCTCTTTACGCATCATCACAGTTTGAATTGTCTATGAAATGCGACGAATCAAAATAACATTTCATCATTGATCGTATTGTTATAAGGATTTTAACAATCGCACAAATAATTTTTTTAAATTATTTAATTGATCAAGTTTTTAATAAATATTAATTATGCTTATTGCACATTAACGAACAAAAGTAAAAATGTCCCATTCTTAACAAAATCAATTACAAAGCTATTCGTTACCTGAACAATTTATAGGCTAAACCTGTCAAAAAAATTGGGTGTTGGGATGGTAAGGATTTTGAAGGGTCAAAGATGAAGGATCAAAAAAAAATCTTGCAATTTGGCCGACTGCTTGAGGGAAGTTTTAATTACACGGCTTTGAAAGGAACTTTAAAGAGCAAGGACAAAAAAGAGAACGATCTGGTACAATTTAGCAAGGTAATTATAAAAGTTTTTTTGACGCCTGGGTCTTCTTTAGATTGGAGTCCAGGTGCTTAAAATTTAAATGAGAATTTGCCCCTCAATAGATTATTTCCATATTTTGTCACGTGCCTATTTTTTCCCATCTGCCGTTTCATTATTATGATAGTCTGGCGTTCGTAATTAGCTTTGCATACCGTATTTATTCGTTGTATATAGTGTTGCCTATCTAGTAGTAATAGAATTCGATTATTTATAGCTGTGACATTTTTGTCTCTGTTATTAGACTTCGCCTTGATTATTGGCCTCGATTGTCGTGTGTTGTCAGATATATTATTGTTGGTTTGCTTTTCTGTGTGAATGGGCTGGCAATTAACACGTACGAACGCGATTATGAACTAGGAACTTAGACTTGCAAAGGTTGGCTAACGCGTGTCCCGGGTCATTTTTCTGATATCCGGTCTGGGAGCGAGGAGTGGTGATGATTCGTTTGGTTTCAGTGGTGGAAGTCGGTTGAGAGTTTTTGGAAGGATTTGATATTAACACGTGAGCGGAACTTCTACGGTTTTTTCTTTCATATCTGGCCGTATTTGGGGCCATCTTAATTGGATTAGGAAGATAAACCATTTAATTCTTAACTTGACCATTCTGTCGTGCCTATGTGGTGGATATTTTGGTTATTGGGATCGAGTTAAGATCACCACGTGTGGGATTTGATGAAGTGAAGCCATCGTGAAGTACCACATGCCGTTCCCATCCACATCGACGATAAATTTCAGTGTTATAAAGACTTGGTGTTTTTAGCAGAAATTATTATGATAATACTACTTGGTGTTTCGGTTCTTGGATCATCGATGTTACCGTGACGTCTCAGTGAAGTTTTCAATTGGTTACATGGTATTGAATTTAATTTTATCAACTTATCAGTTATTATGTGCTTGATCTAAGTGTTTTCAATAGTTTAAAAGTAACAAGTTATTTTCATTAAATTTGTACCTGCTCCCAGTGACGTCTCAATGAAGTTTTCAATAGTTTAAAAGTACCAAATTATTTTTCGTTAAATTTGTACCGGCTCCAAGTTGAATCTGCATTTATATATTACTGAATATAATTTATGTGGTTATTGTGAGGGTTTTTTTAAAATATTATTCTTGTTGCAAGTCCATTTATTTTTTATTCCTTTTTTTTGTGTTAATCTTTTGCTATCAGGAATTCCATATAAAACCAATTATTTTCGAAATTTTAAATATTGTGAACATTTTCTTTTTGTTGTTTTATTTTGTTTTTTTATTTTAATTCTCGTTTGTACCTCATTAAGTTTTTATTACTGTCTGGAAGATTGTTATAATTAATTTAAATATCATTTTTAGAAAAGTGTATTAAATTCGTTTAAACCACTTTACGAAAATACATAATTTATTGTAAAAAAAAAAAAAATCAGAACATCATTTTTACTTAATTAATATATTGCAGTAATTGTAAATATAGTTTTATTTATCTAGTTCACCATAATTGTTTGTTGTTTATCGCGTGACTCTGCTGGTGCCTACAAGACCTAGGGGTTTCCGGCTTGTACCGTCTTAAGTCGGTGGCGCGGCTCACTTTTAGATTTTTTTCTTCTACCCTCTACGGCTGAGCTCAGGCATAATTTGCCAGTAGAGAGACCACTAGCAGAGTACTCTTTAGAAAACCAAAAAAAAAAAACGTGGCAATTTTTTGAAAACGGGAAGTGCGCAAAAATAACAGCGAAATTATTTAATTAGCTTCATAAAGGTAAGCATCATAAAGGCAAGCAACTTTATCACTCACTAGCAGAACCCGGTGTACGTTGCTACACCCCATTATTTTATTTTATTTTTTCTGGGATGCCCAATCCATATTGAAATTTTCTTAATTTAACAAATGTTTTATTTAAATGCCAGCTGATAAAGAATATTTACAGTTTTTTCGGTAGGTGTAAACACGTAAAGATCTTTTGGTGTTCCAACTCTGGCGCAGGCAACATATAATTGACCGTGCGAAAAACAGGAACTTTGTAAGATCAAACCGGTAACACTTAGAGATTGGCCTTAAGCCTTGTTGATGGTTATAGCGAAAGCCAGACGCATTGTAAAGTGTAAACGCTTGAAGTTAAATGGCAAATCTATTGAAATCATTGGAAATCGTGGTATCAGCACATCTTCTCCTTTAAATTTTCCGCTGATGATTGTGGCTTTCATTAAATTCGGCGATAATTTTTTAACAGCAAGTCTTGTTTCGTTGCATAATTTCGGGGATTTAGGTTGCGAATGAGCATCAACGGTGAACCAACTTTTAAACTTAAGATGTGTGGAGGCATTCCAGATAGTTCCAAAGAGTTAAGAAATTGGATATTGGATAGCTTACAGCTTGTTCCTCATCTATAACTGTGTCGCTCGATTTATACTTGACAACTTTACCTGGAAGCTTTAATTGAATTTGATGGTTAATGTTGTTTACATAATCATTTTTGGGAGCCAAAATTGCTCGTTCACGAAACCAATCATTATTTTTGAAATTGTTTCCAATATCGGGAAAAACTTTCTACACAACATTTTCAATTGATGTCTGCATTTGGCAAAAGTTAAGCGGAAAAGATATTTCAGTTAAATAGCTTCAATATTTTAGAATAAAAAATTTGAAATGACAGGTGTTTGGCTACGAATATTTCATTTGTGTTGTAAGCGAGATACCATACCACTTCCTATACACAAGTTTTTTTTTACTAAAACCACCACCGGCATGTATAAAACAACTTCTAAAAATTTAACTCCAAGCGGTCCAGCCGTTTGGGAGTTTTTGAAGGAAACATTTTTTCATTTTTATATATGTATACATATAGATTTGTGTTATAGTTAGAAAATTTTCTCAAACAGGTTTAGTGGTTGATAAAACAAAGAACTATAAAAATCGTGTTGGGACTGAAGCGGCAGAAGTAGCAATTTTTTGGTCACAATAGTTTAAATCCTACAACAAGTACAAGAAAATTGGTCAAAGATTCTGGTTTTTCGCGCACTAATATTCGTAGGGTTTTGAAACTTAAAAATTTCTTTCCTACAAAATACATTTGTTACAGGAAATAGAGAAACATTTTGAATTATTAGGGGAAACTATTGATTCCGCTCTCACAGATAAAATCGAATATGATGATAGATACTCAGAAGATAGTTGTTTTTTCAAAAAGATGGCGCAACTCCGTAATATAGTAGAGCTGTAAGGCAATATCTTATGAAGGCAATGGATTGAAAAAATGGGCTTTATTGAATGGCCTGCAAGATTCTCTGATTTAACGCCCTCGAAGTTCTTTTTGTGGGGTTATTTAAAGAGCAATATTTATACGATCGAACCCGCTTCGTTGAAAAAATTAAGACACGAATAGTACATGAATACATACATACATACATATAGTCACGCCTTTTTTCCATAGAGGTAGGCAGAGACCACTTCCTTCCACTTGCTACGGTTCTTACACACATCTTTTGCTTCCTCTACTTTTATCAGTGCTCTCATACATGCTCGTCGGTTGTTGGTAATCTTGACCTGGCTTTTCTTCAAAACAATGTTCATCTGATCGAGATATGTTCTCCGAAGTCGACCTCTACCGACTTGTCCATTTACAATCGCATTATAAATTTGTTTCGTCAATCTTCTTTCATCCATTATTTCTACGAGTCAAAACCATCTAAGCATTCCTTTGTCTATCTTTGTAACCAAATCTTCTTTTACACTACAGCGTTCTTTTATCTCACTATTCTTTACTTTATTCAACCAAGTCCAGCTATACTTCTCAGATTACTTATCTCCGCAGCATTAATCCTATTTTCATGCTTCCTTTGCCAACCCAACATTCACTATCATACATAAGTGTAGGAACCAACACACCTCTACGCACAACCAGACGTGCCTTTTTTGACACTTTCTGGCTATTCATAAAGCTATACAGTGCCCCATTCATTTGTTTTTCTGCCAATACCCTTCGCTCAATGTCACTGTCATACTTTCCATCTCTTGTAAACTTTGAAACCAAGTACACAAATTCATTTACTTGTTCCACTCTTTCTCCCTTAATCGAAACTCCACAGTTTGTCATGCTTCTCGTTTGAAAACCATTACTTTCGTTTTCTTACATTTATTTTTATCGCTTTGATTTTCAGGGAATCATGCATAACATTAACCATCGCCTGCAACTTCTCTTCAGATGACGCTAATATGACTTGATCATCGGCGTATAGAAGGCATTTGACGATCATTCATTTCTAATCCATACGCACTCTCTTTCAAATCTTTTAAACAATTGTCTATTTATAAGTCAAACAGCCATGACAAAGCCACACATTCCTGTCTTACACCTTTTTTGATTGTAAATCAGTCAGTGCAAGCTCCGTTTATCCTGACACAAGCAGTGGAATCCTCATAAAGTGATTTCAGTTCTCGTATTAAAATACCGCACACCTCATAAATAGACAATGTCGACCAAAATTTACTCCTCATCACACTGTCATAGGCCTTTTCCAAGTCTAGACCTTCTGCCTTCTAGCCAAGAATTTTTCGACTATACCTCGTAATGAAAAGACCTGATCCATACATCTCCTTCCTCTTTTAAATCCTGCTTGCACATCCCATATTATTTTCTCAGTTTCATTCGTTACTCTTTTAATTAATATCTTTGCACACAGTTTGCCAACTAATACCTCGGTAGTTTTTACAGTCCTGCTGCAAACCTTTTTCCTTGTAAAGTGGCACGATAACTACCTTGCATCTGGTACACTACCACTCCTCCAACAAAGGTTAAAAAGGTGGCACAGCAGACTACCTACCACGTTTTGTCTAGCCTTCAGCATTTCAACTGTTATCCTGTTGTATCCAGCAGCTTAACCCATGTACATGAATCCAGTCTAATTACCCCTGAAACGCTTTAAAACGTTCGACGTAATTTCGAACAGCAACTCTTTAATTATATAGAAGTCAACATCTATTCATTATTAATTTAAGTAAACTGTTTTGTGTATCATAATTTAGTTAATTTTAGTTACAATAACTTTTCTATTGTTTTTACAAAATTCCTTTTATTGTACATTTGATGCGACAGAAAATAATTGGCACATTATCAAAGAAGTAATCCAGCGCATTCGGCAGTTTTTATATTTTTACATCACCGGAGATCTCACCAAAATATACTGTGCTAGTAATTATTACATTTAGCTAAGTAATTAATACCTTCTAACTTTTACTGGTGACTTCGTCTGCATAAAATCTAGTCTTTAATTGTAAAAAAATACGGATTATCGTATTAAGACGGAGTAGGAAAAAGATTACTGTTTAAAGTAAGTTCATAATTTATTAATTAAGGCTTTGGTACATACAGTTTGTAGTGTGAAATTAGACAAGAATTTCCTCCATAATCATACGGCCCCAGGTTTGATACCTGTACACCGCTAGCATCGGGCAGTGACACAGACTGTGTATACTGCTCTCCTTCTCCTCTGCGCGTAGTCGGCAGTTTTTCTCGGCCGCCAGCTTAAGTTTGAAGAGGTGCGCTCTTAGTGCGATGTGTCCTGTGAACAGGCCAAGTGTGCTGCTTAGTCTACTTCGATCCATCGTCCAGAGTGCGTCAGCCCTCTTCTGAAGAGGTCTTTTCATCAGCTGTTTGGTGTTCTTCAGCCAGTATTTGCATTCCACTGAGCAATATGTTCTGCGAAAATAAGTGCTTTGAGAAATATATCTTGAGTGACTAATTTTCGATTTTCTCGAGGTTTAGTAATTTCATTTCTTTTTTTAAAAAAGAATATTTGGACCTCAACTATTAGTTTAGTTAAGTTGAATTAGTTAAAATCTAGAATAAATTAATCCGAGAACTGATTTATTTATTCCCCCGAGTTGGTTCGAAATGAAAGATTAAGATCTACTCCCAGAGATAGAGTCTACAGTTTTTTAAGTAACACAGTAACACGCTAGTGTTACAAAATGTGTAACAAATTTTGCACCAAATGTGTAGAGTAAACCTATCCTTAAAGTTATCTAACTGCGGGGTTGTGCAAAAGAGAAACAAACCTTTCATAATGAAGAACTAAGGAGCATGGTCAATGCTTCATGGTATTGATGAAACAGTGATCTTTACCGCGATTTTAAGATCGTAAAGGTTGCTAGTAAGATCAAAAGATTTGCTGCTATACACGATCTTCGACTTCGTTTAGGTTTACTTGCGCAAGTCGACTTTTTTTTTTTTTGAAAATAGTCGCAAAAAGGGTAGACCTATCGTGTGAGCCGCGGACGGCCCGCACTGCGACTATTAGAAGGGGAATGGATTATAGAAAAGAAATGATTGTGGACACGCTTTTTAAAAAGTTGCAGTTCATAGTTCTCTGGAAAAACTGATTTTGGAAGCTTATTCCATTCCGTAGCAGCACTGTAAAAGAAGGATTCTTGATGAAGATTGGTCTTTGTAGTCAAGAGGTCGTTGATGTGTAAAAGAAATAAGGTGGGGGACAGGATGGAACCCTGGGGGACCCCGGCATTAGTTTTAAACGCATCAGAAGAAATACCGTCAACTGCCACATGTAAGGAGCGATCTTGCATGAAGCTCAAGAGCCATTGGCGCAGTTTGGTTGAGAGACCGTAGGCAGATAATTTACTTAACAATGCCTGATGGCAAACTCGGCCAAAGGCTTTAGATATATCCAAGGCTATTGCACGGGATTCACCAAACTTTTCAATAGTGTTTGTCCAGAGCTGAGTGAGATAAGCCAGCAAATCTCCAGTAGACCGAAGTTGTCGAAATCCATATTGTCTGTCATGGATTATCTCAAATTTCTCCAGATATTTGATAAGTTCTGTGTTAATCGCTTGTGCAAGCATATTGTATGCAGTTGGCACCCTTAATTATTAGAAGGTTAAAGGGTTTATTTCGTAAAAGTTTTGGTTATAATACTTAAAAAAATACTAATGATTGTTCTTTATGGACCAAATTTATTACTGATACGCTCCTGGCGTTATAATAAAAAGAATCAAATTTTTTTAATTATATCAATATTAAAATTTAAATAATCTTGTTTAAAAAATTCGGTTGAAATATGCAGTAAATTCAAAGTAATAATATTTTGTAGTGTAGCAATAAAAGTGTAGGGACGCGAACAAAATCTTAGAGATATATTTTATTCAATTCCCCGAGTGAAAACACTTTAAGGTTTTGGCGACAAGCTCTTTAATAAAGTATTTATAAGAAAACTTAATCCAAAACATGGCTGTTTAATAGCATTAAAAGAAACATTGCTGAATATAATCACATTTAAAGGTATTCTAATACCAGTGGACTGCAATGAGTCACCGGGGGTGGTTTATCCCCTTTCGGGTGCTGTAAAGCGTTTATTTGCATGATATTTGCATACTTGCCGAAGATGGCTCAGAGATCGACCAATAAATCCTTTAAAAGACTTTTAAAGAATTTCCTATGTACATTGTACACATTTTATGAGATTGCCAAATTTTACTAAGAAAAAAATTACAGATTGCACCACTACATTAAATTATATGATTTTTAATACTTATTTCTTTAATTAACCCTATTTGTCAAAATAATATGACGTATAATTGTTATACAGGATGTACTAAAAATAAAAGAAGCACACTCTTTTTGTAAAAATATAGAATCATTTTTATTAATGTGCAACTAAAGCCTTTGACCGCGTTTGGCACCAGGCATTGTTAAGTAAATTATCTGCCTACGGTCTCCCAACCAAACTGCGCCAATGGCTCTTGAGCTTCATGCAAGATCGCTCCTTACATGTGGCAATTGACGGTATTTCTTCTGATGCGTTTAAAACTAATGCCGGGGTCCCCCAGTGTTCCATCCTGTCCCCCACCTTATTTCTTTTACACATCAACGACCTCTGGAAAACCACCACGAACCCCATTTACAGTTTCGCAGACGATAGCACACTTGTCTCAACTTTCAAATCCTATCGATCACTTTCGGTGAATGATACAAATAGACTCAGGCAGGAACAGGTTGATTCCATCAATAGAGATCTTAAAGCAATCGTTCAGTTCAACGCCCAAAAAACACAAAGTGCCACGTTTTCCAAGAAAGTGAATTCCTCAAATCATCCCATCACAATGTCCGGAATTACCCTTGAACCAAGTCCCTCCATCTCGATTTTGGGAGTCACGGTGTCCAATAATATGTCTTGTCATGACCATGTTGTTAACATCGCAAAGTCGGCAAGCCAGAGGCTAGGTTTTCTGTGGAAAGCCAGAAAGTTTTTTACTCCTGATCAACTGTTGACGACGTACAAGGCTCAAATCCGACCTCTACTGGAGTATTGCTTGCACATTTGGGGTTCAGCACCAATGCATTCTCTTCGTCTTCTAGATTCCATTCAGAAAAGAGCCATTCGCTTGATAAACAGCTCAACTCTTACAGATACCCTTCACCCTCTAGAACATAGAAGAAGAGTTGCAGACCAGTCATTGCTCTACAGATATTTCCATGACAGATGCTCCAGAGAAATAAAAACTCTTGTACCACCATTGGCCACATTCGGCCGAAGAACTCGGCACGCTGATCAGTCTCACCCATTTACTCTCAAGATTGACACTACAAGGACCAATCTTCATCAAGGATCCTTCTTTTACAGGGCTGCTACGGAATGGAATAAGCTTCCAAAATCAGTTTTTCCAGAGAACTATGACCTGCAACTTTTTAAAAAGCGTGTCCACAATCATTTCCTTTCTATAATCCCGCAGTGCGGGCTGTCCGTGGCCCACAAGATAGGTCTACCCTTTTTGCGACTATTTTCATAAAAAAAAAAAACTTCCAAGTCGACTACGGAGACGTTTAACTTTTCATAGTGTGAAGTTTATGCATCTTCTTGATTATTTTTTAATTTGTACCAAAAAAGAAAACTATGATAATATTACAATAAATACTAATAGTTATTTACTTAAAAAACTAAACTAAACTAAACCAACCAGAGTCGATTGGGCCGAGAACCTAGTTAAACGTCAGGGCGCAGTATTTTATACGGATGGCTCTAAACTAGAGGGAAGAGTAGGTTGCAGTATCTTCTCAGAAGACCCCTCACTTAGCCTGTCGTTTCGTTTTCCTGATTACTGTAGTGTGTATCAAGCTAAAATGACAGCCATTACCAAGGCAGCTATCTGAATACTTCGCAAAGAACAAAAGTTCAGCGAGATATCCATTCTTTGCGACAGCCAGACTACTATCAAATCACTGAACTCAGTCTACCTGACCTCTAGGGCAGCGGTGCAATGCCATGCCGCCCTGAATGAGCTAGGAACTAAGTTAAGAGTTCACATTGTTTGGGTACCTGGACACAGGGACATACCAGGCAACTGTAAGGCGGACGTGCTAGCAAGAGAGGGCACTACCATCCCAGCTATATCTATCTCATCTCAGCAAGAAGTACCGATTGCAAATTGCCGGCTTTTCCTGCACAGCAAAGTAGTTTAAAAAGCCAACTTAAGGTGGTAAAATGAACCCACATGCACATCATCGAACCAGATCTAGCCTAAACTAGATCTACGTCAAACTAATGATGTTTTAACTGTATCCAGGGAGTCCATTGGAAATGCAATCGTGGTCATAACAGGACATTGGAATCGCATAGCTACGACACGACTTTTGTAGAAGCTATCACGATGAGGAAGAGGAGGAAACAATGGTACATCTTCTCTGCCACTGCCCTGCCCTAGGTATAAAACGGCTTTCTATACTAAGGCAACTTAACTTTGCTGACTTATCTGGTATCAACTCAGCATCAAAGACTTTACACTTTTTATTAAAAGTTCCAACTGGTTCTCACGGTAGAGGGAAAAGGCACCGCCGTCCATCACGGTATGACAACGGGCCAAAAGACATGAATGGGTTCCCTTCGAACCGCCGTTTTAACCTAACCTAACCTATGTATAATATTACATAAAATGCTAATTTATATTTACTTAAAAAAAAGTTAAACAATTTTTTTCTGTTTGCATTATTCACGGTATCCAGCTTTTGGATAACTTTTATTATATTGGGGTGAATGTTCCTTTTAATAAGTAGAGTTGTAACATCAGTTAAGCGTACCCTATCGAATGCCTGTCTTGGCTGTCTTGTTAAACTCTATGGCCCTTTCAGTTATTTGGTGGATTATAAATATGGCATCTATAGCCGACCTGTTATTTCTGAAACCTTGCTGTTCTTCACAGATTCCGGTTAACATTACTTCGTCTGCTAAGATTTAAGTAAATAGTTTTAGAACCGTACTCATCAAGCTGATAACTCGATAATTTTTTGGGTCGGTTTTTTCTCCCTTTTTAAAAATCGGAATCAAAATTCTTTCTTTCCATTCGGATGGTATACTCTTGTCTACAAGTATTTTATTGAAGAGAGATTATAGTTCATCGTGTAATCTGTCACCTCCAGATTTAATCATTTCGTTCGATATTTTGTCAATGCCTGGAGCTTTTCTGTTCTTTAGTTTGGCGAAGATAATAATTTTTAAAAAAGAACTGCGATGTGCTGCTTAAAAGAAAAAGTGTGGAACAAGTGAATGTTTAAATACTTGGGTTCAAAGTTTACGAGAGACGAAAAGTGTGACTGTGATATTGAGCGAAGGATGTTGACAGGAAAGCAGATTAATGAGGCGCTGCATAACTTTATGAGCAGCCAGAACGTGTTAAAAAAGGTATGACTGGTTGTGCATGGAGGAGTGCTGGTTGCTACACTTATGTATGGTAGTGAAAGTCAAGTTTGGCAGAAGCATGAGATTAAGATCAATGCTGCGGAGATGAGTAGTCTAAAAAGTATAGCCAAAGTGATTTTGATGGATAAGGTGAGGAATAGTGTTCTAGAGTAACGCTGTGGTGAAAAAGAAGATAAAGTAACAATGATAGATACAGAAATTCTTAGACGGTTTGAATCAAAATTATTTTGAAAAAAAGCCAGGTCAAGAGTACCGGCGACCGACGAGCATGTATAAGAGCATTGATGAAAGTAGAAAAACGAAAGACGAGTGTATTTATTAATAGTTTTGAATTATGCTTAACAATTTTGCTTCTATAATGTTTTCGTATTCATTATAAAAACGGAATACAAGAATTTCACTGTATTATTGGGACATATATTATCAGTTGGTATGTAAATTGTCTTTTAAATATTAATTTTTTTGTAAATTGCCTGTTTGTAAATAAATAAATAGTAAGAAACTTGTATTGGATAATATAGTCGTTTCACTTTGAGAATATAAAATGATAGTCCAGTAGGACACTTAAGTGGCGTTTTTAATTTATTTATGTTTATTGCTTCCTGTAAAAAATAACAATATCCTATTTTATTTCAAAAATATATTTATCGTAAAACGTAGTCAAAACTATCAATCTATTATAAAATGCGTCTTTACCATTCAGTCTCGTACAAAAAACTGCCAAACTACCCCTCCTCGTCTTCCTATTTTCGGTACCCAGCAAAACAGATCTTTTTATTCAAGTAACCCTCGTTTATGACTCCACCGATGGACCTTGCATACAGGGTGGATCCAAATATATCTTACATTCCCAATCTTTTAGCAGCAATAGAAACATTATTTGTCGTAAATAATAAAAAAAATGAAAGAAAATAAAATGAACATTTATTTTAAAGTTGTGCTTCAATATTATCGCATCCCTTAGGGATATTTACATTTTTAGTCGTTCTGTGTAGAAAAACCGATCGAGATCGAATTGAATCAACATCGAACCTATTTCGATATGTTTGAAGCGAGGGGTAATCAAGGATAAGATCAAAGCGAAGAGGTGTGTGGATAAATTCCTTTTGTGATGGCGGCAACTCTCAATGGAAGTTCGGCAGCCGCTTCTGTTACCGAAAGCCATGGTATACAGTGCACTTTTATCGATAAAAGTACCTATTAAGGGGCATCCGATGGAGATGATATACGGGAAAAGTGTTTTCTTAAGAAACTTCCGATGGAAATAAACGTGAATGTAATTTTCCGCTCGAGGTACAATTTAACGTTTGAAAGAGAAAAAAAACAAACGATGGGGACTCGCTTTTTATACACTCGATGAAGTTCGATTTTTATTTCTCAAAATACAAAAATTAAATAAGAAATAATTCTTGTTCAAGGATTGATTTCAATAAATGTTTTGTTTCGGCAATTGGCAATCCGACCAACTGGCTTCTTGGTTCCACCAGGGTTTCATTTCTTGCCAGTTCATCGGCTACCTCGTTGCCCTTTATCCGTGTGTGCCCAGGAACCCATATAAGAGTGACTTTGTTTACCGTCGCTAACTCAGTGAGTGCTTGCATGCAGTCCCACACCACCGATGATGTTGTGGTGGTACTCACGAGAGCCACAATGGCCGCGCGACTGTCAGTGAGTAATTTTAAGGGAAAGGTCTAGTTTGACCTATCTTGATCAAAACAAACCATTGAATAATTCTGGTATTGCCATGTATAGAGACGCCTTGGCAGAATCTTATACCAACTGTTTGTGATTATTTGGTCTTCCTCCTGGAATAACTGTATTACTGTTTCGCGTTCCAAGCACAAACTCGCGCACAGTATCTCCAACACGACCCTTGCTGACCTAAACGTTAAAGTCACCCATGATGATTAATACATAGTCCCCCAGGACATTCGTATTTGTTTAACTTTTGGTGGGGACAATAGAACCGACCCTTATAATCCCTCAAACAATAGGGACTTCTGAAAGTCCCATCTAATAATTTTATACATGCAATAAATTGTTAACAAAGGAGACTTCGACCCTAAAAAGTTATAAAAAAAGAAGATATTTACCAATATGGGTGTATGTTTCCGTTCGAAGGACCAATGTTTGTTTTAATAATCCGCTTCGATGGATTAGATTTTTGTGGTGTGTTTTTTCGCGTATCTTTGTGATTTGATTTTTAATAAAGGTAAGTGTATGCACTGAAACTACGTATATTTACACTATATACTTAATTTGTTGTTATAAATCGAAAGCTATGTTGTATGATGTTATATTTTAGACGCTCGAAAGCTGAATGTGTACTGTGTATCTTTGGGAGCTGAATATATATGTTAAATACTCGGAAGCTGAATGTGTATTGATAAAAGCTCGGAAGCTAAGTGTGTAATGATGAACGTTCGGAAACTAAATGTTTACTGATGAATGCTCGAAAGCTGTATATGTACTGTTGTTTCTTTGAGAGCTGAATATATACGTTAAATGCTCGGAAGCTGAATGTGTACTGATGAAAGCTCGGAAGCTAAATATTTAATAATGAACGTTCGAAAACTAAATGAATTCTGTTGAACGTTTGGGGGCTGAATCTTTTCTGATGTTAAATGATTCATAGGCAACACTAAAACCTTTTTAATATAAAACCATATACTCTTACCTAATACTAATACAAAATGGCCTGTGCCACATTTATTTCTAATTGTAAATCTAAAAATCATAAACATAGCTAGGGTACCGAATGGTCTTGCCCTTTCATCTGCTTTTAAAAGTACAATATAAATATATTATAAAAATAAAATACAAAACAATGGGTATGACAAACCCATAGCAAGTAAAGGCGTCTCATCAGCGAATGCTCCTAACGGAAGGTTAATAGAACATTTCTGAGATTAGTTTATAAATATTTCAATATTTCTTATTTACAAATCTTTTTAAAATATAGACAGTTTGACCGGGCACTTCTAAAAACTGGGCACTAGACATTTTTTATGCGATAATACGGCCCTGATTAAAATAATTGAGAGTGACATTTCGACGTAAATTAGAAACTTGCGTTCCTTTCCATCACTTTATACTGATTAAAGGCAAACTGTGAAGATTGTCGATTTCACTGCAATTCTCTGCAACTACGAATAATCGCGAAAAACGTCGAATAAAAGTAACAGAACGAAAAGTCAGTCGACAAATTAGCGACGTCTTCGAGAAGTAGCAAGAAGATTTTAGGTTATGTCCCGGTAATTGCCGGGCTTAGGTAAGACATTGAACAGCGGGAGACAAGGCAATATCACGAAATGTTCACTGGAAGAATCCAATAAAGTACTGAGAAATCGAAAGGAAATCTTTTTATCAAAACTCACTGGTGTCTCAACTAAAACACACGAACAGGATGCTTTGATCCATTTGAATTTTCTTATCTTAAGCTAAACAAGCAGCGTGATTGCTTTTTTTTAAAAACAATTTATTTATGATAATCCCAAAAGAAATTTTTGTTTCATGTGTTTGCAACAGATGCATTTGCCGTAGGGTTCCATGCTAATTACAAATAAATTATAGTTTAAAAAAACTATAAAAGCCGCTTTTAGAGTTAATCAAACTAAAAGGTAAAAAATAATTCTTAACATAGGAATAAAATTACTGACCAGAAAATTAATGTCACTGTTCTAAAAGCGTGGGTTATTTTTATTCCGAAACGCATTTAGCTTAAAAAAAAATTACATACAATGCACCACACGCTTTTAGAACAGTGACATTAATTTTCTCGTCAGTAATTTTTTTCTCATGTTAAGAATTATTTTTTACTTTTTAGTTTTTTTTTTATTTGAACAAAAAATTGCATCAACCATAAAGGTTATTAGCAACACATTAATATAATTACAAAAGTATAACAGTAACCCTATATTAAACTGTAAACGTTTATGGTTTTCAAAAACAGTAACACGTTACAGACATTGTTTATACTTAAAGCAATGGACAGTGTATTAGGTAAATTATACCTTTTCCTTGGTATGGTGTAACAAAAAGATAGGTCATAAACATATTCTGATGTCAAAAATAACTCGATTGAACATAACTTACCTTAATGCAAATGTGCACATACAAAAAGTTACAGCCCTTGGAAAGTACAAAATTTCCCATATGGGTAGGCAGAGACCACTTCCTCCCACTTGCTACGGTTCTTACACACATCTTCTGCTTCCTCTACTTTCATCAGTGCTCTCATACATGCTCGTCGGTTGTTGGTACTCTTGACCTGGCCTTTCTTCAAAACAATGTTGATCTGATCGAGATATATCCGCCGAGATATATCGACTTGTGCATTCGCACTCGCCTTATAAATTTTTTCGTCAATCTTCCTTTATCCATCCTTTCTACGTGTCCAAACCATCTAAGAATTCCTTTATCTATCTTTGTAACCGCATTTTCTTTTACACGACAGCGTTCTCTTATCTCACTATTTTTTACTTTATTCAACCGAGTCACTGAACTTTATATCATACTATTTCCCAATAATTCGGAATTATGTATATCCTTTCATATGCATATTGGCTTTAAAAATGAATTTTTGAATTCAAACTTAAGGGCGACGACATTTTCCAAGTTATTCATGATGAGTGATCGAGCTGTAATAGTTATTTCCATTTGAGACAAAAACGAAGAATCGTCAAATTATGCGAGTTTTATGAACAACCATTATAAAAATTCAAATTTTACTCTCCGCATGACGTTATGCGCGCGTAGGACGAATTTGAGACGGCTATCGATCATACTTTGCGTATCTTTGTATCACGTCGACGAACAAAAACTAAGGCGTTGAATCATTAAAAGAGCAAATCGATTTTGTCAGAAACCAATGATCTTCCAAAAAATTCGGTTTTCATTTTTAAAACGGTGCCGAATGTGTATTCAGAAAAATGGATGCCATTTTAAACATTTATTACAGCTAATACTAAACATTTGTACATATTTTTTTTACCTGCGAATAACATGAATACTCGGTTATAACTTACTTTTTGTTACTCAAAATGTTTGAAGGTCGCATTTCGATAAAAAATGGCTTTTCGAAAAAGTGCTAAGAGCCAAAAAAATTCAAAAATTATGTTTTTTATATCGTCAAATAATAAAGTGTTACAGTTCACAGAAGCAAACAAAAGCCGTGGAAAATATGCCAACTATTTTAATGTTATCGCAAACGACCAATCGCGATGCAAGGTTTGAAAATTTGAAGGTTGGCGCGTATAATCGAAATATTACAATCGAATGATTTTATGAATAATACAATAATGAGTGCTGACAGCTGCTATTTAAAACATTTGTTGTTAGCTTGCCAATGTTTTAATTTATTTTAATTTATTTAACTTTCCTAATAGTACATCAATACAATTGACCTAGATCTAATTTTCATTTTTTACAAAATTATTGGAATTTTTAAAACAAAACTAACCTTACTAATTGGGTTGACAGTTGACACTTAATGTTATCGATAGTCGGTTTTTCATATGAAATGAAATATATCGATACCAAAAATACAATAACAGCGACATGAACACGCCCACCAGGGCTTTTGTTTGCTTCTGCTAACTGTATGTTTGTTATCCTTGTTCTAGTATTATTAATTAAAGATTCTTACATAATCTGATATAATGAACAAAATGTAATAATTTTTATTGCTGATAGTAGTAACGTGGAAGTGCTTGTAAAATTAATGATGGCTTATTTTCAATGGACTAAGTAAAAATAAAGTAAACACTTATTTTTATAGACACCATTACAAAGTTGTTAAGCGGCTTATATTGCGGTAAGATTAGGAATTAGAAGACATTCTTTTTATTATTTTGGTAAAGCATTGTTTGTGTCCCCATCGTTAATAGTTTAATTCTATTTGTTCTCCGCCTCTGTTTCAGCTATAAAATTACAATGGTCGAGGACATTGAGCCACTTAATTCCAATGAAATGTTAAGATAAAACAATCCCATTACCAGAGATGTTTACAACGAAGAACCGAGGAGGCATCCGCCATCTCGGCAAAATATTTATGGAGACTAAATAAATCTAAAAGTAAGTACTTACTGGATTAAATCAGTTATTTTGTTATTCCATTCGTCTTCGTAATGCTAAGAGCGTTATCGAAATGTGAAATGCCAGCTTTTCTGGTATCGTAAACCATTTGGTACATTTTTCGACAAACAAAAGAATTGTTTAAATGCAAAATATGTATTCGAAAAAAAAAACTTACAAATTTTTAATAAAACTTCTTAATAATAGTATTTTAGTTACGTATAGTGTGTTAAGTTTTAGAAACATCTTTAGTTATAACCAATTTTGCAAAAACTTTGGCAATAAAATACAAATAGATTATTTTTAAGTCGTTTTAGTTGGCAAGTCTGAATTTGCAGCATTTTATTTTTTATTGTACACTTTTCTGCTTCAAATCGACCAGCATTTGGTATACAGGAAAGTTTTTCCAATAGCAGTATGAAACAAACTTATAATATTGTTAATAACTTGTACGTTAATCTGCACAGTCATATTCCTATCAAGCACTAACAATTTTGTACGCCCAATTAAAACAAATGCCTTCTCAAACAGCAACTGTACCACCTCTGAACGCACGAACTTCCTGCTCTTCGATTTTTGGACACTAGAGGAAGAGTCCATACACGAACACGACGACAATCAGAAAACCGTCTATCCCTCGACTCATCTGTGAACAATGCCTACTGCCATTATTTAGCATTCAAATTCACATGTTCATTAGCATATGCCAAACGAACACGCATATAAATTTGTGTTAATGGAACTCTTTTCAAAAGTCATCGTGAACGTAGGTTAACCTCGTCTAATTTTTGGACTACTGTTTCAATTGTAACAGAAACACCATAAGCATTTAAAAGATGCTGTTGTATGATCCAACAAGTACTCAGATGTTCTCTACGGGTATACACAGTTAAATGACGATCATGTGCAGCGGTGGTAACCCTTGGTCGTCCACTTTTAAGTTTTTCTATCACGTTTCCAATTTATCGATATTTAAGGAAAAGCCGTGAAATGACCCTTTAACTGACTTGGAAAACGTCCGCAACTTCTCTCTGAAGACGACCCGCCTCAATCATACCAATAGCCCTATTAGTTTCATCCGCACTAAGTTTACGTCTAGGCATTATTCAAAACAAAATTCTAAATTTTAAATCACAGTTGACTGAATAAAGTGGAAATAATAACTGATGTAAAATTCTTGAGAATACGAAAGAAAACAACTTGCCTTAAACTTATTAACTTGGAAATAAAATAAAAATGGACTGTGTCGGGGGGCTCAGGACAGAAGTGAAACTTCACTCTCTTTACATTGAAACAAAATTTATCTAAATTATAAATATTTGTAATTAATTATGAATGACAATAAATAAAATAACTAAGGGGGGCGAGAGAACGTTGTATCCTGTACGCCTGTAGTGGAAGAGAGTGCGCGCGTACCATTGTATATGGAGTAGTGTGGAGGAGGTGAAGCATAAGAGGAAAAAGAACGGAGTGGGAGCGAAGGAGAAACGGCACGCATTCTCGTAAGATTCCAAAGTGATGACGTCACGTTTTTGCCGATTCACTCTCTGTATTTCTTTTTCCAGCGGTTCGCGTTAAGAAGTTTCACCTCAAAAACAAGTCAGAACAGCTAGTAAACATTTAATTTATTACGGACAAAACGTTGGTGAATTAAAGTTAATAATTTTAAACATAAATCCAATATTTGTAAACTTTCCTAACTTTTCTGGAACAATTTATTCTAATTAGGATGTAAACATTTCAGAATAATTGAAACACGTAGTTCAACAGTTAAAAAATTAAAAAATGTAATATTCATTTATGATATATCCAAAATGTTTTCAAACTTTTTTTATATTTATACTGACGCCTCTAAGATGAAATATGATATTTCTGCTGCTTTTTGGATACCTGAAAATTTAGTATTTATTTTGCTGAACTAACAGCAATTTTAGAAGCTATCTTCTACATATATAATGAAAATATGCAAAAAAATATAGTTATTTTTTCAGATAGTAAAAGTGCTGTTGAAAAATTAACACATAGTAGAAATAAGAACAACTTTAATTATATAATTGTTAAAACTTATTCAACAATTAAATGATAGGCAAATTACAACAAAAATAGTTTGGATTAAATCTCATTGCGGTTTAATAAATAATGAAATTGTAGATAACAGTGCAAGGAATGGTCCATTTAATATAAACAATTCAGAATATAAATGCACAAGAGAAGATATGGTAAATTTTTCAAAAATAATTATTAAAGATAAATAAAAAATAGAATACTATTAATCAAACAAGGAAAAAATTTATAAAAATTTGCCATCAGGGATACCTTCTGAGCCGTGGTTTAAGAATATGAATATAAATAAACAAATGTTATCCACAATATGCAGATTAATATTTAACCACGCTTTATTTCCTGCACATCTTTATTGAATTAATCTAAAAACTGATCCACATTGTGAGTGTGAAGAAATAGGAACAACAGAACATGTCATTCTAGGATGTCAGTCAATAAATTTAAAAGTTGAATTATTTAATATTTTAATTTGTCATATTTTAGATATTACTAAACCTTATAATTTAGTTGAACTTTTGGACAAAAAAAATGTCTAATATTTTGAATTGTTTTATAAACATTGTATCAATAAAATTAAAATTATAGATAAGTAAAAAATATTAAAGAATAAATAAATAATATATATATATATATATATATATATATATATATATATATATATATATATATATTTATATATATATGTATGTATATATATGTATATAAAATATATTTACATTTACATTTAAAGAAAAAAAAATGAAAAACAACAAAAAAATTACAAACAAGGTGTGTATATAATAATATTGGATATTGTAAATAGCTTAGTTCTAGATATTGTAAATATAAAGAATATGTATCTGTCAACACAAAATGTACAATATGGGCGTATTATGCTTTAAAAAAAATATCATTTGTCAAAATAATGTACTATTTGTGGTTGTGTAGGTACTGTTATACTGTTTGGTGAATCCCGTGCAATAGCCTTGGATATATCTAAAGCCATTGACCGCGTTTGGCACCAGGCATTGTTAACTAAATTATCTGCCTACGGTCTCCTAACCAAACTGCGCCAATGGCTCTTGAGCTTCATGCAAGATCGCTCCTTACATGTGGCAGTTGACGGTATTTCTTCTGATGCGTTTAAAACCAATGCCGGGGTCCCCCAGGGTTCCATCCTGTCCCCCACCTTATTTATTTTACTCATCAACGACCTCTTGAAAACCACCACGAACCCCATTTACAGTTTCGCAGACGATAGCACACTTGTCTCAACTTTCACATCCTATCGATCACTTTCGGTGAATGATACAAATAGACTCAGGCAGGAACAGGTTGATTCCATCGATAGAGATCTTAAAGCAATCGTCGAGTGGGAAACCAACAATCTTGTTCAGTTCAACGCCCAAAAACACAAAGTGCCACGTTTTCCAAGAAAGTGACTTCATCAAATTATCTCATCACAATGTCCGGAAATACCCTTGAACCAAGTCCCTCCATCTCGATTTTTGGAGACACGGTGTCCAATAATATGTCTTGGCATGACCATGTTGCTAACATCGCAAAGTTGGCAAGCCAGAGGCTAGGTTTTCTGTGGAAATCCAAAAAGTTTTTTACTCCTGATCAACTGTTGACGACGTACAATGCTCAAATCCAACCTCTACTGGAGTATTGCTCGCACATTTGGGGTTCAGCACCAAGGAATTCTCTTCGTCTTCTAGATTCCATTCAGAAAAGAGCCATTCGCTTGATAAACAGTTCAACTCTCACAGATACTCTTCACCCTCTAAAACATAAAAGAAGAGTTGCAGACCAGTCATTGCTCTACAGATATTTCCATGGCAGATGCTCCAGAGAAATAAAAACTCTTGTACCACCATTGGCCACATTCGGCCGAAGAACTCGGCACGCTGATCAGTCTCACACATTTACTCTCAAGCTTGACACTACAAGGACCAATCTTCATCAAGAATCCTTCTTTTACAGGGTTGTTACAGAATGGAATAAGCTTCCAAAATCAGTTTTTCCAGAGAACTATGACCTGCAACTTTTTAAAAAGCGTGTCCACAATCATTTCCATTCTATAATCCCTTCCCCTTCTAATAGCCGCAGTGCGGGCCGTCCGCGGCCCACACGATAGGTCTACCCTTTTTGCGACTATTTTCATGAAAAAAAAATAATGTAAGTAATCATATCCTGACTTATGGTGGCAGATTTACGAGACATACAGAATACAAGGTGAGCCATTGATCTGATAGCTAAGAACACAGATATTCAGCTATTCTTAATAACAGTGCAAAATAGAACCGTAACAAGTCAAATAAAAGTTGTTTTTATTTAAAGGCCTAAAATAGAATTCTTATTCAAAACTTTTGTTTAAAGCTTATAAAAGGTTTTTTTTAAATCTAGAAAGTAAAACCGAATTAAAATGAAATGTTTTGGTTAGCAGCGCATTTTTTTAAACTTTAAAATAACAAAAAGTAAAGTAAATTCCACGTCTGTTCTTTTCCTAATTCAAAAAATGGGACACATTCCTATAATCCGCACTTATTCGTACGCGTGTGCATACTTCAATATCCCGAAGCAAGGCTGATTTTAAACTAACATGGAGGGAATAATCCACCAAATTTTAACCCCGTTAGACCAGGCGATAAGCATTTATTTGTGAAATTAAATACGTTTACATGTTTATCGATATCGTCATAAAAAATAAATTTTACGAAAACCTATACATTTTTTACTGTTATTAACTTTATAAATGTAATTTTTTTAACTGAGGTGAATTTTTTGTGAATATTCATATTGCTATTAATCTTATTGCTATCCCCTAATTTACAACTTTTTTCTGGGTTTTGATTTATAAAATATGCTGGAATATTATGGTTTAAAATAATAATATTTTTAGCTTACTTTGCTCGGTCTATATTATGAGACGGGAGAAGAGCTCTTAGCAAAGAGATGCGGATGGCGGCGGCCCCATCGCGTCGTCAGATTCCAGATAGCATGCAAATCAGCCGAAAGTGAACCTTCTTGTACCGTTCACACGAAGCTTTGTGCAGGTTTACCACCTGATAAGGCCGCCACTAACACGTCTCTATCACCATGTCTAACATCATAATTACATCCAAGTCTGCACACCGCAACTCCCTTTGGTTGTTTACTATGAAATTCGCTATAACTATGAACATACCAATCAAAAGATTATACGTAGGTGCCTCAAAATTAAAAATATTATTGCGTCTACAGATCATTACAATAGTATATTATAACATTAATTTATAAGCAGACTTTAAAGCATTAGCAAAGAGTTTAAGGCCACGACACAAAACGGAGAGGCATTACGTTGCAAAGGCAAATACGAGATTTTTTAGTATAAATGCATTATAACTGGTGGTTAATTACAATAATTTTGGTGCATTTTATTAAATGAATGGAATAAATTCGATAACGAATAAATGAGAGCGTGTTGGACACCAGTCGATTTGTATTTTTAGATGCGCATTTTTTTCAAAAAAAAATAATTATATAGGGTGTGTCATGTGACAGTGGCCGATACCAACTTTCTTATTTTAAATACAACCCTCTGTATATTATTTATTTTTTAGATTCTTCAGAAAATTCTAGACATAATTTATGTACAATGTCCCATACCTATCTTCAACTGTTTCGGAAATATTAAGTGTTTTCAGATACGTATTACAAAAATTAACATTAAAAAAAGAAAATTATTTTATTTTACAAATTATGTAAAAAAAAACAAAAAAACATTAATTTCAATGTAAGAGATGTTCAAAATGTTCGCCGCGAACGTCTTGGCAACATGCTAATCTGGTATAGAAATGTCTTCTAACGCTACTCAACATCTCAGGCGTGACTGATCTAATCGCAAGCGTGATTCGTTTTTTTTAAGTCTTGTAGGTTGAGTGGTTTAGTTTTGTATACAATACTTTCGACATATCCCCACAAAAAGAAGTCTAATGGCGTCAGATCAGAAGATCGTGCTGGCCATTCTATCGATCCGCGCCTCCCTATCCACCGATTTGGAAAATTTTGGTTCAGGTACTGCCGTACATTGATTTGGTAATGGGGCGGTGCTCCATCTTGCTGAAACCATAGTATATTGGCAGAAACTTGTGGGTTTGCTGGATCAGGATATAAGTTTGTCAAAGTCGGCACGACATTATTTTGGAGCAGTTCTAAATATTTATCTCCATTCAAGTTGCCATCAATGAAAAAGGGACCTACGATATGATTTCCAACAATTCCTGCCCAAAAATTAACTTTTTCAGGATATTGCGTATGTTCCTCTCTCATCCAGTGAGGATTCTCATTAGACCAATAGCGGCAATTTTGACGATTAACATGACCGTGAAGTGTAAATGTGCTCTCAGAAAACAAAACACCTTCTAATTGGATCACATTGTTATCTAAAATTTCCATCATTTGTTTCCAAAAATACGTTCTCCTGTCGAAATCGTCTTCCATGAGCTCCTGAGTTGGCATCATTTTATAGGGATGCATTTTACTTTCCTTTAATATTCGGAAAATTGATGTGTGGCTAATGTTGAACAGTAAGGCTGCTTTTCGACCAGAATTATGTGGGTTTTCTTGAAACTCAAGCATAACATCCAATATTTCCGAAACAGTTGAATATAGGTATGGGACATTGTACATGGATTTTGTCTAGAATTTTCTGAAGAATCCAAAAAATAAATAATATACAGGGGGTTGTATTTAAAATAAGAAAGTTGGTATCGGCCACTGTCACATGACACACCCTATATAATTATTTTTTTTTGAAAAAAATGCGCATTTATGCGAATTTATTCCATTTGGCTGTTCCACACTGTATCCAGAAAAAGGTTGTATGTACTATGTAATATTTAATATACATGACAAACTGCCAAAAGGCTATAGTACACAATCTTCTAAAATCAATTCTCAAACAATTTCGGCAACATTGCCATCATCAGGAGAGAATTCTGAAAAGTGAATTTATTATTTGAAAATTTTTTCGTGACAATTTTTTTAATTAAGATTGTTAAAAATTGTTGAGGTTAATATTTGAAAAAATCAAAAATTAACTCACTTGTCAAAATTCTTTACAAAGGGTCAACATAGGAAATGAACATTTCATCAACATCTTGTATCTTGTATCTTAAGCTGTATTATTTACCTATATTTTCTCTTAATAAAGTTTGATACATCTTTATAGTTTATGGGTAATTAACGATTTCTACCAAAGTGACATTCGGCTAATATCTCCCGCCTGGGTGGGAGACAACCCCCAAGTAAGGAGCCTTTATCCGTGTTTAAAAATAGGCAAAATAATCATTACAAATTATAATTTTATAAAGAAATTTAATCATAAAAATATGGCACATAGTATTACATAGTAAATGCAAACACGAGGAAGGTACTTTGAGTATCTTTGAGATACATAAGTGAGGAATTAATTATTCATGGCTGAGTTATATCTAGCCTTGAAAGATAAATAAATGAAAGCATGTAATGGCTGTAACTTATTGCTGCAGTGGGGTGGTAAAGTCAGCAAAGTTACTCCATTTAATTTTGCGTCTTTGACGACTTAAATATTGACATGACTTTCATGGTTGTCGAGGATAAGCAGGACTCGGTTTCGAAGAGACGGGTTGAAATACTTTACAAAATGCTCCATGAATTTCACAAAACTCTTGGTTGTCATCCATCCACTCGAATAGGAGTTTTCTTGTGAGTCTGGTGGTCCACCAGCTACAAAGGATTCGTTATATTTAACCCTAGGGAAAATGAAAAATAATGGAATAACATTTCCCAGATCGTTCACGGCAAAGTAAACAGTCACAAGTCTGCCACGTTCAGCTAAAGTATTTTGTCCTACTTGACGCAATGCTTGCTCGCTTTTACTTTGGGACACTCTTATACTTTTGTTCAAATTGGTATTTTTCTCTAATTTCTTTGAGATTTTCTAAGAAATCAATAACATTTTTTCTATTAACACTGGTTGAGCTGAATAAACTGGTTGCTTCTGGGGTTCACAAACTTAGTTCAGGGTTTCTTGTCATAAATCCTCTGAACCAATCTTTTCCTGCGCAGTTTTTGGAAGTCTAAGAATTTGGAATCTTTTTGGAATTTTTCTTTGTTAGCCATTAACTGTCCACTCCTGAACAAAGGCCTCTTTCATTTGTTTTCATGCTGTTCTCTCTTTCGCTGTATGGTACCATCTTCCTCCTACTATATTTTTAACATCATCCAACCATCTCCTCTGTGGCCTGCCGACACTCCTCTTTGTTTGCCGTGGTCTCCACTGTACAAGCCTTAATACCCATCTGTCCACACTTAATCTGGCAACATGTCCAACCCATTTCCACTTAAGCTCGGCGATTCACTGTATTATGTCCACTACATTCGTTTTTCATCTTATTGCTTCGTTACGGATTTTATCTCGTAAGCTAACGCCAAGCATTGCCCGTTCCATGGCCCTTTGCATTGTCCTAAGGTTATTGGTGTACTTCTTGGTTAAAGCCTTTGTCTCAAGACCATATGTTGCGACAGGCAGGATGCATGTGATAAAGACTTTTCGTTTGAGGTTTACAGTGATGTCAGGGTTTTTAACTACGTGACTTATTTTTCCAAATGCTATCCATGTCAGTTTTATTCTTCGTTTTATCTCTGCCCTTTGGTTTTCCCTTCCATTTTAATGACATGACCAAGATATATACATATATATATATATATATATATATATATATATATATATATATATATATATATTCATTAACAATATCCTAAGTTTTGTCTGCTATTCTTATGTTTTTCTCAGTCTTGCTCTTTTTTTTTGTTTTTGATAAATTCATTTTTAGTCCAACGTTATTTGCAGCTTCATTTAGTTGTTCTAGCATGTTCTTAAGCTCCTGTGTATCTGAACTAATAAGCACGTCATCGACAAAGCGTTAATGGTTTAAAAAGGTACCATCAACGTTTAAACCTTTATTATCCCATGGTAGCATTTTAAAAACGTCTTCCAAGGCCAACGTAAAAAGTTTTGGGGATATAGGATCACCCTGGCGAACTCTCCTGTTAATTGAAATTTTTTCGGTTCTCAGATCTTCCGTAATTTTAACACGGAAAGAAGCGCTTCTGTATATATTCTTTGTATATATTCTTAAGAGGGGTAAAATATCTTGAATTAATTCTTGCTCCATCCATCGCACGCAGGACAGCCCCCATGTTTCAACAGAATCAAATGCCTTATGAAAGTCTATAAAGGCGAAATGATGTAGTATATTGTATTCTATTGTCTTCTCTATTAACATTTGAATGGTCTGCAAGTGATTCATAGTGCTGTACCATCATCCGCGATGCTGTATACTAAACATGAAGTTTTTTCCAACAAGTCGTTGATGTGAAGTAGAAATAGTGTTGGAGCTAGAATTGATCCCTGCGGAACACCAGCATTTATTAGTAGAGAGTCAGATGAAACTTCATCAACCACCATGAGAGACCTGTTTCAGAGAAAACTAGCTAACATAAGATGGAAGCCTGGCGAATATAAAATTGATATTTTAATGAATGATAACTCACCTTAAGGTATCAATTAAATATTGAATTTTTTAAAAATTCACAAAACAACTATCTGATTGGTAAGGTTTCGTTGGTGACTCTGTCCACCCTAGATTTTTCATCCGATCTATCTTTTGCTACACTTCACTACTGTATGCTATCCTATTTTTTAGGATGGTGTCATATATTCTCTGTTTGTTTGTCTTCAATATAGAATATAGAATTCCATTTATCATGATTATAGCTCTTCTTTCTTGCATATTTCGTTTTTGAATTGCCTTATCTAGCGTGCCGTCATTTGGAAGATGGCCAACGAATTAAAAAATGCGAAAGCTATCCACACCTTAGAGTAAAAATTACAAATGACTTTTTACTGACTTAAATCACAACTATTTTTTTACGTTCACTGTTATTGAATTACCAAACCTATCAGATTAATTGTTTTATTTTATTTGACCTTCGTCGTTAAATATTGTTACTTAAAATGCCTGTCTATCGGAAGAAACGCAATCTCTTCTTCGGATTTTAATCAACAAATGTGGAAAAATCATTTATCTCGAAACACCTACATCTCTCTCGTGCGTTTGGCCGTGTCCATATTTCCAGTCGACCTCACATCCGCCACCGAATTGTAAATCCCCATCTGGAATACGAAAAGTTCATCACCGAAAAACCACGGCATTCATTTCATGGACTACAAATTGTGGACAGATTTCATTAATGAATTACCGCCGTTTACTTTATCGACAATCGTAATTTTTCTTTGGGGTTATTTTCAGCGTGACCCCACATTATTTCGGACTTGACAACAGATTGGAAAAGTAAGTGTGACAAATCGAAAGTACATATTTAGTCAAGTTCAATCGTCGATAAATTCAGACCGCACAGGGTCATTCTCGAACTCCTACACGATAACACATTGTCACTTTTAAGTTTTTTTTAATGATAATACTCGCATCATATCTATATGCAAACAATTCTATACCTTTAACTCTAAATATATGTATTTAGAAAAATAAGTAGAAAGTTAGTTAAAAACAAGAAACTAAAATGAAGCTAGACATATGAATAGATATTGGTATCACGTTTTAAGATCAAGGCGACAGTGCGGACAAATGTCGAATTATAAAAAGTAAATAAACAGTATTTATTGCACTCACCTACATTGCAAATTACATACATTTTTATTTAAATGATGGAAAAAATCGGCATAAAAACTTGTCTGCTAAAATTGAGCTTGATATATTTATAACAGCACAGGCAATACAGAAAATATGATGGATCATGGGAATTAATAACCACTATAGTTTTCCATAGGCCGGACATGTGAAGAGACAAGACCAACGTGTCGTAAAACTGGTGTGAGAATAGACCCCGGTAGGAAAGCGGCCGCTGGGAAGGCCAAGGGTGCGGTGAAAAGATAATATTGCAGCAGACTTACGGACCCTACATGTCCAACGACCAGAAGAACCTATGATGGACCGCAGCAAGTGGAGGCAAATTGTAATGTCAGCAAAGACCCACCCCGGGTTGTAAGCTACAGAGAGAGAGAGAGAGAGCAGTTTTTCATTTAAAATGTTGAAAACTTTGATACGTTGACTTGCTCTCTCAATATGTACACGAGCTGCAGCTATTTTTGAGTTAAGTATGGCCTCTTCAGTACTCAGTTGTTTTTTGTCTGTCGGGAAAGGTGGTTTTGTCAACTTTATTTTGAATATTTCACATGAATCAGGGATGAGCGGTAGTTTAATACGAGCACTGAAATCACTTGTCGAGGATTCCACTGCTTGTGTTAGAATAAACAGAGCTTCACTTCGCCATGGATGTTTAACTTATACATAGACGATTGTTTAAAAGATTTGAAAGAGTGTGCGTATAGATTGAAAATGAATGATTTGATCGTCAAATGCCTTCTTTACGCCGATGATCAAGTCATATTAGCGTCATCTAAAAAGGAAATGCAGGCGATGGTTAATGCTCTGAAAATTAAACGGATGAAAATAAATGTAAGCAAAATGGTTCTTGAAAGAAGAAAGCATGACAAACTGTGAAGTTCTGATTAAGGGAGAAAGAGTGGAACAAGTAAATGAGTTTGTGTACTTGGGTTCAAAGTTTACAAGAGATGGATATTATGACAGTGATATTGAGCGAAGAGTGTTGGCAGAAAAACAATTAAATGGGGCACTGCATAGCTTTATGAACAGCCAGAAAGTGTCAAAAAGGGCACGTCTGGCTGTGCATAGGGGTGTGTTAATTTTCAAATCAAAATATTCCGAAAACGATACACAGTATCGAGTTTTACCAGGAGTACCTTTTCGGTGTTAAATTGAATGATGTTTAAGTTTATTTAAAATTTTAATTAATAAATCCAACCTTAATAAAGTAATGCTTAATACTACTTGGTAAGAACCGTGTAACTAGCGCTCTCTATGAGAGTCGGATATAAAAACAAATTCATGGGATGTATCAGCTTCTAAAACATATTCGTATATAATTTCATTACAGTTTTTTAGTAGTTTCGGCAAATTCGTAATAAATGTGTATACATTTTTTTCTTTAACGTCCTTTATCTTGAATACGGATGGCGTTACGAAAATTTTTTACCAAGTAAATCCCAATTAATTTTCAGTTTTCTACTTACTCTAGAGACGGGGTCACCTTTTTTTGAAACACCCCGTATAAAAAATATTAAACATTATTAATAAATACTTTTGATTCGATATTTTCCAGATTCTGTGGTGTATGGCCCTGTATGTGTTAAGAACGCCATATGGTTAAACAACAGGACTGAGGTTGAACTGAAACGGGGTGAAATACATTAATTTTATCACATATGTTACCTAGTTAGTGTAGTGTTGTTGCGGTTTACCGAAATTTTAATTAATAGGAAAAGCTTTGCTTTATTCTCCGAAAAATACAGTCGAGTGGTCTTCAAAAAACAAATACAACTGTTACAAACGTGAATTTTTTAATATGTTAGCAACAGGTTCGTAAAAGAAGGTTAATAAAAATATCAACACGTAACTATTTTAATTTTTTGGTATTAAAATTTTGATTGGTGAATTGGTGAGACTTTGGTCAAAACAACCAAGAAAAGCAAGTTTTAAAAAGTTCATTCTAATATTCTGCACTCTGAAATACAAAAACATGGATCATGGAATGCTTAAGTTTTGGGTGTAAATAAATCGTTTAAAAATGGCCGTATTTGTTAAAATATAAAAAAAATGTAAATTTGACAAATAACTAATGTCAGTATCCAACTTTGATTTGGGGTATATGAAATTTTTAATCAAGCAGATGCGAGTACCCTACAATGTTTTTTTTTAATGGTTATATTAAAAAATATCAGTGGTATTAATGCAAATGTGCACACACAAAAAGTTACAGCCCTTGGAAAGTACAAAATTTCCCATATGGGTAGGCAGAGACCACTTCCTTCCACTTGCTACGGTTTTTACACACATCTTTTGCTTCCTCTACTTTCATCAGTGCTCTCATACATGCTCCTCGGTTGTTGGTACTCTTGACCTGGCCCTTCTTCAAAACAATGTTGATCTGATCGAGATATATCCGCCGAGGTCGACCTCTTTCGACTTGTCCATTCGCACTCGCCTTATAAATTTGTCTCGTCAATTTTCCTTCATCCATCTTTTCTACGTGTCCAAACCATCTAAGCATTCCTTTATTTATCTTTGTAACCACATCTTATTTTACACCACAGCGTCCTCTTACCTCACTATTCTTAACTTTATCCAACCAAGTTACTCCGGCTATACTTATCAGACTAATCATCTCTTCAGCATAAATCCTATTTTCATGCTTCTTCTGCCAAACCCAACATTCACTACCATACATAAGTGTAGGAACCAACACACCTCTATGCAGAGCCAGACGTGCCTTTTTTGACACTTTCTGGCTGTTTATAAAGCTGTTCAGTGCACCATTCATTTGTTTTCCTGCCAACACTCTTTGCTCAATGTCACTGTCATACTTTTCATCTCTCGTAAACTTTGAACCCAAGTATACAAACTCATTTACTTGATCCACTCTTTCTCCCTTAATCAGAACTCCACAGTTTTTCACGCTTTCTTCTCTTTCAAAAACCATTACTTTCGTTTTGCTTACATTTATTTTCTTCTCTTTGATTTTCAGAGCATTAACCATCGCCTGCAACTCCTCTTCAGATGACGCTAATATGACTTGATCATCGGCGTAAAGAAGGCATTTGACGATCAAATCATTAAATTTCAATCCATAAGCACTCTCTTTCAAACCTTTTAAACAATCGTCTATGTATAAGCCATGGCGATGCAACATATCCCAGTCTCACACCTTTTTAGATGTTAAACTAGTCCGTGTAAGCTCCGTTTATTCTGACACAAGCAGTGGAAATCCTTGTAAAGTGATTTTAGTGCTCGTATTAAACTACTAACTCTCCACTCTGTCATAGGCCTTTTCCAAGTCTATAAAAGCACAATAGACCTTCTGACTTTTAGCCAAGAATTTTTCGACTACACCTCGTAATGAAAAGTCCTGATCCATACATCTACTTCCTCTTTTAAATCCTGCTTGCACATCCCATAGCATCTTCTCAGTTTCATTTGCCACTCTTTTAATCAATATCTTTGCATACAACAAGGAAAACCTTAAACATAACTAAAGTTGCCAATTAAACGTTTTCGGGACGTTATTGCTATTCCCAAAATATTTACTACTTGTAGTCAGTCGGGTAAACGTAGTTGATCGAAGGCAAGATCTAAGGCCGGAGAGGGATCGGAAAGAAAAAAATGTCTTGTCTGCGAAATATCAGACAGTGGACGTGGACATGGCTACACGATATAGTCGCTAATACACACCGCAAGGAACAGAAAAGCAATGGAAAATGTTATCGCAAACATCCGTTAGTGGATACGCATTAGAAGAAGAAGTACCAACCTCGTAGTTTAACTAAAGTCATGCTTAACATTACGAGAACGTTATTTAGAGAGCATCGGTAATCGTCGCCAAAATGCTACTTGAATACTCTCAGTACTACAGCTTTGAAGATTCTTTTACCGTTTTCTACGTCGTACCTGTGTTAAACTGTGTCAATTTTTAGGGGTCCGTAGAAATTAAATAAAGTTCTGATTTTTTTTTTGCAGAGGTGGAGAAAATCCTTTACGGAGAAGTTATGAGTCTTTCAGCTCAAGGTCTACTGTGAGACTCCCTGACTGATGTCAGGTCTACTCACTAAAAACTACCGTGTACAAGTTCTGTACTGGGTGGGAGCAATATAGTTCTGGGTCGCCGGTTGGCTGTCCAAAGATTTCCTGTCTTCTGCGGTCCAGTGCCACGCAGTAGCACAGAATGTGTTTTACTGTTTCCGGATCCCTGCCGCACAATCTGCAGGTTAGGTCACCATTATACAGTCTCATTTTGTTGAGGTGCTTCTTTACTGGTGCGTGACCGGTCAAGACCCCGTAGCGATTCTTAGCTGATTCCTGTTCATTGCTACCAGTTCTGCCGATCTTTTATGACACGGTTTTTGATGTATTCTTTCCCGTGTTTGTTTCCTGGTCTACTTTCCCAGCAATATTTGTGTTTTTTCCCAATCCAGTTTTTTACAGACACTCTTACTGTACGCTTTGGTACCCCTAGCATCTGCCCTTGGTTTGGGGGAGTTTCCGAATCTCTTTTTGCAAGTTCTGATTACTTTTCAATCATAGTATTTCTTAATTTATATATAACATTCTTTTACCGTTTGCTACGTCGTACCTGTGTTAAACTGTGTCAACTTTCAGGAGTTCGTATAAATTAAATAAAGTTCTGGTTACTTTTAAATCAAAGTATTTCTTAATTTATATAAAATTACCTTTCCAGCAATAATAATTTCGGTGTTAAAATGAATATTTTTTGCGATCCCTATCTTTGAGCAGCTAGATGCGAAGTAAGGGTAATAAAATGACTAGGATGTTGGATATTGTAATTTTGTTGAAAGCCCTAGCTGTCAAATGATATTAGAATTGCGTCTAACGCTGACGGACGCAACAGCAACGCAATCAAAATAAATACATCCTGCAGGCTGCGACGTGCACCGTGTTTTGTTTTGATATTGAAAAACTAATCCTGAGAAAACCAACATCCCGGCTCTACGTCGAGATAACTCCCACTTCACAATCGAACTTTTGTCGTTTTCAAACATCGTCACGTGTCGTAACTAAAAATGTGTACACATTTAACAATTAAAGTCGCTTTAGCCCTTCGCTTCATCCACCCTTCATTTGTTAGCCCCGTCGCCAAAAAAGCCCTATTAGGGGTTGCCATTGTCCTTTTCTTTGTTGGTTCGTGCTTAATGCGGCGCAGACGACACCGTGATGCTTTGACCACCGTATTATTTTTAAACCCCAGTTTGAATGTATTGTTAACCGGCGGGTTCCCTTCTAAACAGACACATCGGGACCTAATGAACAGGGACGACGCTTCGGGAAGGATTCGGGAATCGAAACTAACTCTTTTTGGCAATACGACGCCATCGACACAAATCGAACTACCGGCATTATTCACACCAAAATCAGTTGTGATCGCTGTTTTTAACACTTATTTAAACATGACGAAGTATTCATCCTCTAATGCTTCACATGTAAAACTTTTTACTATTTTGTTATTTTATTGCGAAGGTCCTGTTTCCACAATAAAGACACTAAACTTTTTGGTTTCTAAAATCAAGAAACAATTATTAGTTTTCTATCAACCACTATTGCAAGTACGTGAGTTTGAAAAAGAAGTGGCCACTGGACCTTAACTAAGAAGAAAGTTTCGCAAATTGTTGGAATAAATACTTAAAATAAATTTTGGTAATTAAAGATCAATTAAAAATATCGTTGATGTTCATTGGTATATTTTAAGGAACAGATCAAGAAACAATTCATACCAAAAAGATTTCGTCCAACCGCTATTGCATGAACATTTAAAAATTGTTGGGATTCTTACTCAAAAGCTCTCCTCCAACCGTTATTGCAAGAACTTCACAAGTAAAGATTGAAAGACTTAAATGGTAGGTTCAAAAATTGTTGGGATGAATTCTTAAAATAAATTTTATTAACGTGGATGCTCATTGGTGGGTATATTTTAAGGAACGATCACGAAACAATTCTTACTTAAAATATTTCCTCCAACCGCTGTTGCAAAACCAAGACCTTTCCCCAAAAAAGGAAATTTCGAAAATTGTTGAGATAGACTACAATAAAGTTTATTAACTTAAGTTCCCAAAAAATTTCGAGGATGGCTGTTGGTACATTTTAAAAAACATTATTGTACCTTAGCTCTAGTTACATATAACACATTTTTTTTATTTCTCCAATTAGGTTACAGTCTATTCATTCATTAAACAAAGGTAAATATTTTGACAAGTTTCCAAAAGACATGTACGAAGTAACCCAATGGTTATTTCCTATTAAATTATAGTTACATTAAGACTAGTATTACCTTGGGACATCACAGGTGCAAGCATAAATAAATAAAGATAAATGACATAAAATTTAAATAATAGAAATAGACACTTAAAATAAAGTTAACAAACCTAATATACCAAACAATTTCGTAGTGGTACATTCTGAGAAACAAAACTAGAAACAATTTTTACTTAAATGCTATTCTCCAACTGCTATTGCAAGCACGTGGCAAGTGAGGATCAAAATAAAAGTGGCCAATGGACTTTAACTAAAACGAGAAGTTTCAAAATTGCTGAAATGGACACTCACAATAAATGTTATTAGCTTAGGATACTAAAAAATATCATGGATGCAATTTGAAGCATTGTGAGAAACAATTCTTACTCAAAACCTTTTCTCCAAGCACTATTGCAAGAACGTGACAGGGTTAAAAAGAAGTGGTCAGTAAACTTTAATTTAAGAAGAAGATTCTAAGATTGATGGGATGGAAATTTAAAATACTATTTATTAACTTAGGTTATTAAAAGGTTTAGTGGATGCATGTTGAGTAACATATCAAGAAATAATACTTAGTCAAAAGCTGTTCAACCGCTGTTGTATTTTATAGGTAAAGATTGAAAGAAATGTTAACTTAAAAAAAGTCATCTTGATGTAGAAAATTAATCAAAACCAAGAGAGTAATATTTTCATTTAGTACCTAGGCCGGAAAAATAGTTAATAAAATTTATATTTCGATTTCTGTCTGAATATGTACGAATATCAGCACTACTCCACAAAAACTATTTCCACAAAATCTATCATATTATATCACAATTTAGCGAAAAAATAAAAACTGTTTGTATTTTAGCATTTGTTGCTTGTTTTAAATTTGCTGCTACATTAATCTCCAGATCTTAAGAGGATTTTGTAAGGAAGCATTTAAAACTTAGGTACAATGACGAAAATTAAGTGTAAAAAGTAAACATTCAACGAAATGAAATGTGTGTCTACACGCAGTAGAAGTGAAGACTTATATGGTTCTCTGATAGATGCCATAGTCAGAACTGGACCAAATTAAGATGAGACCACACGAAAAGCACGAGCTTTCAAATAAAAAAAAACATCAATATCGGTTCACCCAGTCGAAAGTTTTGAGGTAACAAACATAAAAAAAATACAGTCGAATTGAGAACCTCCTCCTTTTTTGAAGTTAAAAATACAAAATACAAACAGTATTTGGAACATTCCATTGAAGTAAAAATATGCTTATTGATAAACAAGTTAGTAGATAATATATAAGGGTAACAAAGTAAAATGTAAAAAAAAATCTAAAAAACACGCTTTTAGAGTTAACCAAACTAAAAAATAATTCTTAACATACTGACGAGAAAATTAGTGTCACTGTTCTAAAAGCGTGGGGTGCTTTCATTCCGTAAAAAAATTCCATAAAAAAATTATGTATTAAATGGTAAAAGCACAAAAAGAAAGAGTTCACAAATAATTTGTATTTGGTTATTTTTAACTTTCTATCACAAGAATTTTCCACGATGAAACTAAAAAGGCAATAGTGTTTTTTATTTCCCCCGTCACTGCTTGCGTATGTGTACGTAGGGGTGAAATTGGTTATAGATTATATAAATATAGCGAAAAGAAGTTTGATTTTTGAGAGAAAAGACTAGCTCGTTTTTCATATCGTTGCGCGTGTCATATGTATCATTAGGTTGAGCTTTTTCGGACTTTTTCAATAGGCGTGCTTACGCTTCCTTTGTGTTACAGGACCTAAAAGATTTAGGGATACTTTTTTATATACTTTTTCCGTAATAAAGTATATCTATACGAATAAACAGTACATCTATGGATTTTACCTCTCCAGCGTTTTAGCAATCAAAGAATATTGTTGAAAAATTTTAATTGACAATTGGCCCATATAGATGTCATTAGATACACTTCAAAAGTAATTGAATTATAATGTATTAGTTTATGTAAGCTGTTTTGTTATCTAGCATTATACATAACTCCAATTCATATAAAAGTCTAGTTCTAACATATGTGTCTGGCTTCTTTAAGAAATCAGAAAGGCCTACATTAAAGTATATGAAAAGTATTAGAGCTGCCAACCTAAGATAACAAATTGAATGCAAATTCTATCAAGGCTTTGTAAACAGAAATTAACAAAGCGTTTTTTATGCAAACTTATTTTAAGTATATTTATATATTATAATATATATTACTAGCTGACCCGGCAAACGTTATTTTGCCATATAAATAATTTCCTAGTAATTTCTAGTGTAGACAAAAAATAGCTTACTTATTGTAAGTATGTATGTATGTTAGAATGTGTATATTGTATGTATGTAAGAATGTGATTGTCGTTGTTCTAATTTTCTGACTTCATTGCGTTCAGCTCGTGTATCTTCTGGTTCTTCTTGATGCAATTGCGCCATTCTGACACGTGCATCAGTATTTTGTTGCTGGATTTGTTCTTCTGTTCTTTCGGATCTGCTATTTCGCAAGTTTCGAGCTTTACTTGTACTGCGGCTCAAATCAGCCCCTTTGCGTTTTCTTGGCATTGCTCACCGTACAAAACATACATAAATAGAATTAATGAAATTATTTAATGATGAAAAATGTTAAAAGTATAATTAGGGCCAGGATTTTTGCCGCAGTTTTGAAATGATTAGTTTTAATTTATGAAATTATAACAAAAATATAAGTTTTATGGAAAAATTTTTCAAACAAAAGTAAAAAATTAAATTTTATGAAAACATTGTCTCTTATAATTTTTTCATGCAACCAATATTTCCATTGACATTTCAAAATAAAGATTCATTATGATTGATTTTTTGGAAACTATGAAAATCTTAATTGTTCAATTACATTTTTTTAATAAAATTAAATTAAAATTACATTTTTATAAGATCAACAACATTTTCGATATAAATAAAAAAAAGTATACTTACAACACAAAATCCGTTGTTATTAGAAGCTCGTGTCACGTGTTAAGTACTTTTGAGGTTATAAAATCACTTGATTAACTAATCGTGCAAAATACACTCAAAATTGATAATTTAATTATTATTAATAAAATAGGAATGATTAAAAGTTAATATGAGAGTTACACTGAGATAGCAAAATAATAATTGTCAACGTTACTACTACACTTGATGCATAAACAATAATGATGGCCGACAACTGTGTAGGGAGTGAGAAAGAAAGGAGACCGGCTTCGTTCTCATCCCTACTCCGTGCTGTTTACTGGGTCAGAAGTGACACCTGTAGACATCTGGCGGGGATAACTAATGAAATGACGATTGATCAGTTTTCGACCGGAGAGGAAAAATGATTAAATTACTAAAATGGCTATTAAAAAATAAGGGTTGATCGTAGAAGGGTGAAAATTGAGGATTGTATGTATTTTTGTATGTTGTATCATAAAAAAATTTGAATTAAAAATTTTGTCTAAAAAATAAAAAAAAAATTTAGGGGTGGACTACCCCTAACATTTAGGGGGATGAAAAATAGATGTTGGCCGATTCTCAAAGATACCGGATAAGCACAAAAAATTTCATCAAAATCGGTCAAGCCGTTTCGGAGGAGTTCGATTACGCACCCCGTGACACGAGAATTTTATATATTAGATAATATATATATATATATATATATATATATATATATATATATATATATATATATAATGTTATAAATATTCCTCAAAATCATCCACAGAAGACTATACAGATTATGTGAAGAGCAGATATCTGAAACCAAATTCAGTTTCCTTGATGCCCTGGGAACCAGACAAGTTTTAATCCAACGGTGCAGAGATGTTAACTGTGATGTATGCATATGCTTTATTGACTATCAGAAAGCATTTAATAGAGTCCAACATCACAAATTGATAGGAATATTAGAACAAACTAGGCCTAGATGGGAAGGACCAGAGAAAAATCACCAACTTGTATTGGCAACAAACGGCATTTGCTAGGATGAAAGGAGAATGTACATATACCATATCAATACAACGGGGCGTTAGACTAGGGTGTATTATTTCCCCCCTACTGTTCAATATATACTCCGAACAAATCTTCAAAGAATCACTGGAGTAGATCAAAGTAGAAATACTCGTTAATGGGGAGAGAGTGAATAACATCAGATATGCCGAGGACACTGTAGTTTTCGCAGATAATCTAGAAAACCTTCAATATCTCATGACGCGAATAACTAAAACTAGCCACCAATATGGGCTTGATCTTAACATCAATTAAACCAAATATATGGTAACTAGCAAATCCCCTATTAATAATGTACAACTGACTAATAATGAAAACATTAAAAGAACGCAACAATATGAATACCTAGGGACCATGATAAATGAGCAGTGGGATCACTCACAAGAAATTCGCTGCCGTATAGAGAAAGCGAGAACAATATTTCTAAAAATGGCATCACTCTTCAAAAACAAAAATTTACAAATGAACACCAATATAAGGCTTCTTCGATGCTACGTCTTCTCTGAGTGGCTGTATGGAGTAGAAACATGGACGTTGGCGGAGGCTACCACAAAAAAATAACAATCATTTGAAATGTGGCTGTACCGCAGAATTCTGAAGATTCTATGGACAGACCATGTGACCAACTAATCAGTGCTAACAAAAATGAGCAAGAATTTAGAAGTCATGGATATTGTAAAGACCAGAAAACTAAAATATCTTGGTCACATTAGGACAAACGATCGTCGATACGGAATTCTACAACGGATTCTCCAAGGCAAGATATTGGGAAAGAGAGGACCGGGAAGAAGACGTATCTCGTGGCTGAAGAACCTGAGAACGTGGTTCTCTACTACCACGACCGGGCTATTCCGTGCCGCAGCAAACAAGATAATGATAGCCAGAATGATTGCTAACATTCGGACCGAATAGGCACTTTAAGAAGAAGATATATAATAAAAATATATCAAATATTATATTATCATTCCCCGACTATTTTTGGATTGGTAATATATATACAGGGTATTTCATATTTAAATATACATACGATACCTATAAATAGAGGACACTTTGGTGGTTCCAAATCACCCCCCATTGATATGTCTACCGTCTTTCATAACTGATATACAGGACGTAATCTTGATATTGGCAAAATCTTCATGTGGTCATAACTTTTGAACCTCTTTGTATAATCTATTCATACGCGGTAGGTGTACGTCACTTATGTTACCCATTAAAACTAAATAGAGATTGGAATCAAAATCCAGGTCCGTCTTCAGGAGAAACTAAACAATTCTTATATTTAAAAAACAACACCCTGTATAGCAAAATTTTGTAGATTTGTTTTAATATCTGAAAAAAGAAAAAAAACTAAATAAAATCAACTAGGTCATTTTGTTCAGGTTTCAACGTCCCGTATCTCAGTTATGAAAGACGGTAGACATATCAAAGGGGAGTGATTTGGAACCACCAAAGTGTCCTCTATTCATAGGTATCGTATGTATATTTAAATCTGTAACACCAGGTATATATAAGAAAAATAACCATCCAGCAATCCCAGCACACCTGTCTGACGTTGATGAAATTAATGACTATTTTTTAGCCTCCATTCCCCAGATTACACCAACAGAATCCATTGATAAATATTATGATGGGTATAGGGCAGGGCTTTCAGGAAACTTACACTTCGTAAAACTTGACGAATGCGAAATATACAGACAACTAGAATTTATCAAAACAAGAGCCACTGGGGCTGATGGTCTTAGTATTGACTTCATTTTGATGTGTTGTCCTTTTATTATTGATTATATTTTACAGATTGTGAATTTCTGTATAGAAAACTCAGTGTTTCCTTCCAAATGGAAGGTGGCACATGTAATACCTTTACCCAAAGTGGATGCAGTAAATGAATTTAAAGATTTGAGACCAATAAGTATACTCCCCAAGATCTCAAAAATCTTGGAAAGGATAATAAAAAATCCGTTGATTGAATACTTGGAGAAAAATGCCATACTCCCGGGTACACAATCTGGTTTTCAGAAGAGTCACAGTTGTGCCACTGCCTTGCTCAACGTAACAGATACAATTTTTAAGGCTACCGATTCAGGACTACTTACAGTATTGGTACTATTGGATTATTCGAAGGCATTCGACACGCTTGATCATAATGTCTTGACACATATTTTGAAGTACATTGGACTCTCTGAAGATTCGGTAAACTTTTTGTGTAATTACCTTAGTTGCAGACAACAGCGTGTTATTCTTAGAGGAGACATTTCAAGCTTGAGGGCATTGACCTGTGGAGTCCCTCAGGGTTCTATACTTGGCCCCATTTTATATACCATTTATACTGCACACTTCCATAATTATATTGATAATTGTCATCTACAAATGTATGCCGATAATACTCAGGTCCTATATTCATTTCACCCAACAGATATGCTCAACGGCTGTCGAATAATCAATAGTGAATTGAACATTATTTACAAGATTTCCCGTGATCATTATCTTGCTCTAAATCCTAATAAATCAACTGCTTTACTCTTCGGTAATAACAAGGCCCGAGCGAAATTAATTACTGATATGCACATCTCCATCAATAATGTCCCAATAAATTTTGATGACGTAGCAAAAAATCTAGGATTGTGGACCGATTCCTCCTTGAGATTTAAAAAACATGTATCAGAATGTATAAAGAAATCAATCTGGAAACTAAAACTTTTATATAGCTCACGTTTCTTGTTGAACATCCATCTCAGGAGTATGCTTTGTAAATCACTTGTTCTGTCTACTTTCAATCATTGTGACACTGTTTACGGCCCTTGTCTAACAGCACTTGATGCAAAGAGGATACAAAAAATCCAACATCATTGTTTGCGATTTATCTATAGTGTGCTGAAGCGACAACCTATTAGACATAAGCTAAGTCTAACAGCCCTTGATGCAAAGAGGATACAAAAAATCCAAAATCATTGTTTGCGATTTATCTATAGTGTGCTGAAGCGACAACCTATTAGACATAAGCTTACGGAAAATGGTTGGCTAGATATGAAATCTGTCCGTAAACTTCACTGTGCCACTTTGTACCTTAAAATTATACTATCAAAACAGCCTTCTTATTTATATCGCAAAATTGTTTTCCGTTCGGATGTCCACAACCTGAACATACGAACGAAGGGCATCATAACCCCACCTATTTACAAAACAAGCATGTTCGAAAGATGTTTCTCGTATAATGTATCTACTGTCTACAACTCCATACCGAGCTCTGTCAAGGACAAATCTGTTTCTACTTTTCATGAAGCCTATAGAAATATACTTCTGTCATGTCAATAGGATTTTCCCATGCTTTGAATATATTGTAGTTTATAATCAATATTTCATAACCTCTGCATTTTACCTTATTTTTGTTATTCATTATTTTTCTTACTCATCATTATTATTATCATCATTACTGTGACTATTATTTCAACTTATATAATTCTCGTTTTCGTCACACATCAATTATTGACAGTTAAGATGATACTTTAGTTAAGCTATTAGTGTTAAGTTTGGTTGAGTAGAAGACCATCACCTTGCTTCCAGCAAGAGATGAACTTCGCCATTTCAGTATATCATTTCATTTGTACTGAATAAAGATTATATTATATATATATATATATTTATATATAAGATATAAGTGGCAACAACGCATTGTTAACACATAAGTGTTTGCTTTCTGATTACAACATTTAATTTATTGCACAATTACTAGAGAAATATATTGTTATAATTTACTTGCAAAGAACAATTAACATCATTACCTTCGTGCGGCTAGGAGATAATCATAACCTTTTCCTACGTTAGTGCTACGCTATATAGAGATAAAAGTAAACAAGCCAGCGCTGTAGCGTTGCCACGTTTTTCATTCTACTCTCAACTAAACGCGCCAAAATAAGTATAACTCTAAAAAGTCTAACACCCATCTCGGTTTTAGCCGTAGTTCCTTATTATTCTTTTTTTTGCACTGATAAACTAATAGTCTCTTTGGGGTGCAAAGATATATCAGCTTTTACAAGTAACTTCCGAAAAACTTCGCTTTATAATTTTAATTGCTTCTTGTCCGTCTGACAGCGTTAATTTCCTGGTCTCGAACCTTGACCTGCCATTGGTCGCGCGAAAATTTAGAGATAAAATATTAAAAAATCGAAGAAAAATAAACAGTGATATTTTAAAAAGAATAAATCTAAAATATTATCACTTTTTTTTAATGAAAAATGTCATAGCGTTAGTGTAACAGGAATATTGCTTGTGTTTAAAGTAACAGAGCCGTTCAGGAACAAAAGATAACATGCGTTTATCATAGCTATTGTTCGAGAGTTCTTGATTGCAGTTTGAGTATGATGAATGACCGATCCCTTATTCACCGCAAAAATATATCAACCCTTGCAACAGAAATATATATTCTATCAAAACGTCATTATTTATCATCTTTAGCTCCAAGTATTAGTAAACTGATACCGGGGTTATCAATTATCGGTGTTTGGTGAATAGTTTTCGAGCCAGTTGAGCTCGAAAAGGCCGAACAAAACAAATACTGATCATGTATTAAGTTATTAATGATGACATATCATATTGCAACGGGTATCTTTTATGCTAAACAGCATTTTTTTATCAAACGTTTTTTTAATACGTAAAATATTAATAATGGATAAAAATATAATTTTTCGTCGACCTGCACAAAAAATTGTGACAAGAACTCTCTTTTGCTGTTTTCAAATTAATTACTTACGAAATCCGCTAGATTTTACGTGGTGTAAATATTAGTGTTCATAATAATTAAAAATGGATATTTTTTCCTTTTTTTTTAATGAAAATAGTCGCAAAAAGGGTGTGGGCCTATCGTGTGGGCCGCGGACGGCCCGCACTGCGACTATTAGGAGGGAAAGGGATTATAGAAAGGAAATGATTGTGGACCTGCTTTTTGTAAAGTTACAGGTCATAGTTCTCTGGAAAAACTGATTTTGGAAGCTTGTTCCATTCAGTAGCAGCCCTGTTAAAAAAAAGGATTCTTGATGGAGATTGGTCCTTGTAGTGTCAATCTTGAGAGTAAATGTGTGAGACTGATCAGCGTGCCGAGTTCTCCGGCCGAATGTGGCCAATGGTGGTACAAGAGTTTTTATTTCTCTGGAGCATCTGCCATGGAAATATCTGTAGAGTAATAACTGGTCTGCAACTCTTCTTTTATGTTCTGGAGGGTGAAGAGTATCTGTGAGAGTTGAGCTGTTTATCAATCTAATGGCCCTTTTCTGAATGGAATCTAGAAGACGAAGAGAATGCCTTGGTGTTGAACTCCAAATGTGCGAGCAATACTAGTGATAGCGATATGGATATCAGTAACAGTATGCAAAAAAGATCTAATAGGTAGAAGTGCTTGAAAGGCAGTTAGTTTAGCCTTCACGACCCCCCCTACAATCTAAAATCAGTAACACTCCTCAGGAGCAGCGGGAATTGGAAACTACGGCTACGTTGGATTTATTCCCCCAGAAATCACGAATTTCATACGAAAAACAATACAACACATTCATTACTCGTATAAAAGTATGTAGAGGTCGACGAAAAAATGTAATATGTAACTCGGCGAAAAAGTGGCTAATGTCTCACCTGCTCGCTAGCTTTGGCTATCAATTTTCAGACTCGACTATAATATACAGTTTTTCGTCATTGGTACATAAATAACTATTTCGTTTTAAATTTTTACTTTTTCTTTAAACCATTGTAAAAAGTAATAAAAAAACACAGTATTACTTGCGGATAGTGGGGAGGCCCTACAGAGACTGATTGATCGGGTTGTAAACTCATGCAACCGGTACGGAATGAAGCTGAACTGCAGGAAAACTCAAATACATATAATAAAAAAAACAATAACAGCCAATTTAAGTTAATGACACGATATTGTCGGAGGTAGATCAACTAACATACTTGGGCTGAATACTGACTAAAGACTGGGATCATTGATCATATGTCAGATTGAAAAGGCAAGAAGTGCATTCAATAAAATGAGAAGACTGCTGTGCAATCCAAGCTTAAACATTCAAATTAGGCTAATGGCCCTTAAATGTTATGCAGTGTGTCTACTTAGGTTGGAATCATATGGAAAACATTTTATTATTATTTTTAGAGAGAAAAGTAACGTAGAAAGTTGTCGCCAGATTGATGATTGCGTCGCAACTGTATTAACAATTCGACCAACTTCGGCGTTTGTAGACTCACCGAATCGACTCATTGTTAGTGCTTAGACATTTAGTAAGTTGTTGACAAACATGTCAAACTATTTATTTTGGCAACCAACACCGCAATAATTGATAAACAAATAAAAAAGTGATGGAACCACTAGTGCATTTGTCGCTGTAAAAGTTGCAGCTAATTTTTGCCGCTATCAAAGTGACAATTGCACTGTGACATATGCGATTTTTTAACATGTTTTAAATTGTCACACTTATAAACAATAATAAATAAACTTTAATTAAAATATCGACAACATAAAATAATAAATTGACAGTTCAAATATATAAATTAATTCTCTTTTGTCAAAAGAATAGCCTGACAGTTTTACTCTGAATATTAAGGCGCCTTCCAATGCTAACACTTGACGCCTACTTTCGAAACGCACCAGCGCGGGCGTCCAATTATAAGCGGCATCAGTTCAACTATACTCCTCGAGATTAATAGAAATGCCTACCAGCTCATAGTTGGACCACTGCCTATATATATTTTTTTTATTTTACTGAAAATAGTCACAAAAAGGGTAGATCTATCGTGTGGGCCGCGGACGGCACTGCGACTATAAGAAGGGGAGAAGAAATTATAAAAAGGATATGATTGTGGACCCGCTTTTTAAAAAGTTGCAGGTCATAGTTTTCTGCAAAAACTGGAGCCTGTTCCATTCTGTAGCAGCCCTGTAAAAAGGGGACTCTTGATGGAGATTGGTCCTCGTAGTGTCAATCTTGAGATGAAATGGTTAAGACTGATCAGCATGCCGAGTTCTTCGGCAAAATGTGGCCAGTGGTGGTATAAAAGTTTTTAATTCTCTGAAATATCTGCCATGGAAATATATGTAGAGTAATGTCTGGTCTGCAGTTGAGCTGTTTATCAACCAAATGACCCTTTTCTGAATGGAATCTAGAAGACAAAGAGAATGCCTTGATGCTGAACTCCAAATGTGAAAGCAATACTCCAATAAAGGTCGGATTTGAGCCTTGCACGTCGTCAACAGTTGATCAGGAGTAAAAAACTTTCTAGCTTTCCACAGAAAACCTAGCCTCTGGCTTGCCGACTTTGCGATGTTAACAACATGGTCATGCCAAGACATATTATTAGACACCGTGACTCCCAAAATCGAGATGGAGGGACTTGATTCAAGAGTATTTCCGGACATTGTGATGGAGTGATTCGAGGAATTTACTTTCTTGGAAAACGTGGCGCTTTGTGTTTTCTGCGCGTTGAACTAAACAAGGTTGTTGGTTCCCCACTCGACGATTGCTTTTAGATCTCTATTGATGGAGTCAACCTGTTCCTGCTTGAGTCTATTTGTATCATTCACCGAAAGTGATCGATAGGATGTGAAAGTTGAGACAAGTGTGCTGTCGTCTGCGAAACTGTAAATGGTGTTCGTGGTGGTTTTCAAAAGGTCGTTGATGTGTTAAAGAAATATGGTGGGGGACGGGATGGAACCCTGGAGGACTCCGACATTGGTTTTTAACGCATCAGAAGAAATAGCGTCAACTGCCACATGTAAGGAGCGATCTTGCATCTTGCATGGTTCATTGTCTCTAACAAGGAACCAAATAAAAAAAATAAAAGAACATTTTTTTCAGCAAAAAAAATTTAAAATAAATATGAAAATGGGCAAATAACAAAGGAATAATTTTTGTAAGGGTGAGAAAGTGGTCAGAGCTACATTTTAAGGGGTGGAGGATCTCACGCCCATGCATTATTTTGCTGTTGTGTTGAATATGTATATTTTTATTTTTTCCTTAAATAATTTTTAAAGCGTTTTTTTTGTTCTAATAGAAAATTCTTTAAATTAACTTGATTTTTTACAATTTGAACCTCTTTTTCCTGAAGATAGTTTAAAGTAAAAACTTGTCGCTTGACGACATTAATAACACACCTCTAGTGTTATTAAAATGAAACTTTAATTATTTAATTTTTGTATAAAAACGACTGTTTAAATAATTTGTATTTTTTATTAATTTAAAAATAATGTAATGTAACAGGAATTAATATGTAGACTTATGTTTCGGCTCTGATACAGAAAAGGTGTTTTAACCAGCACCACATTCTGTAGAGGGGCGTATCTTCGAATTGGCCCCTATTTCTCGAATAGTAGTACACTCTTAGTTCATTATCATCCAGGTCTTCTTCAAAATACGAATAACAGTCATCTTCGAATAATTCCAATTCACAACTGACACCCGATGGCTGGTACAGATTGTTTCTGTACAGCGTGATAATTTCTTGGGATGATGTCGATGTTTCTGCCGGAGCTGTCATTGCATTCTGAAAATAAAAATTTTATATCAATAAAGCACAAATAACTTTTTGTAAGAATTTTTTTTATTTAAAAACAAAATAAGAGATCTAGGCCAACAACTTGAAAGATGGAAAGAATATGTTACAGAACTTTTTGATGATGAAAGATCTGAATGTGATAGGATTGATGCTTCATCAGGACCGCCAATTACTAGAAGTGAAGTAGAACGAGCAATAAAAGTCGCTAAAAATGGAAAAGCAACTGGGCCTGATCAAGTGAGCACTGAAATCTTGAAACTATTAGGCGATAAAGAAATAACAGCCCTCACAAAACTTTTTAACTCCATCCACGAGACCGGAATAATACCGACGGATTGGCAATAGTGTAATGAGCCATGTTTTAAAAATATTTTTGCGATTAATGCATGCATTACAGCATATATAATAAACTCGACGAAAAAATTGGAAACAGTCAATTCGGTTTTCGAAGCGGCTTAGGAACTAGGGAGGCAATGCTCGGTGTTAATGTACTGATCCAAAGATGTCGTGATGTTAACCATAATGTTTTCTTTGTTTAATCGACTTTGAAAAAGCTTTTGACAAAGTACGCCATGACAAAATGCTACAAATTTTAAAAACGACAGGGATAGATGGCAAGGATATTCGTATAATTTCCAATTTGTACTGGCATCAGACAGCTGCAGTACGAGTGAAATACCAACTATCGGATAAAATTAACATTAAGCGGTGAGTACGACAAGGCTGCATTCTATCACCCCTGCTTTTCAACCTCTATTCAGAAGAAATATTCAATGAGGCTCTTACTGATGCCACTGAAGGAATTAACTTTAAGGGGGTCAACGTTAATAATATCAGATACACCTGTACACAATTTGGCCTAAGACTCAATGACAACAAAACAAAATATATGATTATTAGCAAAGAACTTAATATTACAGATAATGGCATCACGGTCAATGGTACAAGGCTAGAGAGTGTTCATAAGTTGGTGTATCTCGGGAGCAACATTAACGATCAGTGGGATCCAACTGAGGAGATCAAAACGCGAATAGAGAAAGCTCGAGCCACTTTCATGAAAATGAAAAACCTTTTAACCAGTCACGACCTAACATTGAAATTACGAATGAAAATGGTGCGTGCTATGTTTTTCCAGTTCTCTTGTATGGTATGGAAGCATGGAAACTCACGGAAGTAATGCTGAAACGCTTGGAATCTTTCGAAATGTGGATATACCGGCGATTACTAAAGATCAGTTGGGTGGACAGAGTTAGTAACAACATAGTTCTCAATCTTCCGGAAAAAGATGAGATCTTACATCTTATCATAGAGGGAAAATCCTAGGCAAGCGTGGTCCAGGGAGAAATAGAACATCGTGGTTGAAGAATTTGAGGCATTGGTACGGAAAATCTACAGTTCAACTTTTCAGAGCACCTGTCAATAAAACAATAATTATTAACATGATAGCCAACATGATAACCAACGATCGTTGAACGGTCATGGTACCAGAAGAAGATTGAACTTAATATTGCGGTAATGAGTTTTTTTTGTAAAAGTTTGCGTTTTATGGTCGTAAGACCAAACAGTGAGTGAGTTAAACAAATATTTAAGTGACAAAAAAATCGGTATTAACTTCGTCAAACCTTCCCTCGCAACAATGAGGGTGATCCGTTTTAGCGATTTCCATTTTGTCTTGTCTTATATCTGTTTCGCCAGGTTTTGAACACAAATAAATGCTACTACTAGTATCGGCAGAAATGGTTCTGATCAATGTTTCATCCATTTTTCCTCAAGGAAGCCATGATTTTATGATGCTGTACTATGCGATGTATGAATTAAAATGATACTGAAAACTGGTAATTTTTTACGAAATGTTTAATGCATTTTTTTGTGTTGTGTTTTCGAATATCATGACGACGTTTATCTGTCAGCGTTTGGCATTTTAAGCCCATTTCGTAGATGCAAAAATCATCACAAACTGTCACCAAGTAGGTATATTTTTAATTTAAATTGCCTAAAATGAAATCTAACAAATAAGTACGGGGTTTTAAAAAGCCTTTGGTAAATATATAAAAGAAATATTATCACTTTTACTACTGGGACCCTTCAGAGCCCCAAATTAAGGGACGAAGATCAAATACACTTTTATTGTTTCCCATAGTAACAAAACAAAATACGATAGCTTGGTGACTTCCTAGAACCCTAATAATAATATTCTCGTCTTTTTTTTAAGTGATGACGTCACAAATGTCATTATTGTCAAGAAGTGATTCCAAAAAAACCTCTGTCAAATTTAAATCAGCTTGTCAGATAATAATTCCGTGAAGGTGTTTGGTATAAAATTGCGTTATACGAGTACATAAAATAATTGTGCTATCTTTGATTTTATAACTTTTTTAAAGACTGTGTTAAAAGTATTAAAAAAGGTAGTCTGCAAAGCATCAACAAAGAACTTAACCTCAAATTCTTTGTTTGAAATCAGTTTTTGACAGGAATGACATTTGTGACAACAGAGATAAGGAAAACTATATCTGTGTCACAAATAATTCCCTAATGGCGTTTATGAGAGTGAATGGTAAAACTAGAAAAGGAAAAGAAAATATGTTGTACATTTTTTTTATTTCCTTTAACGTTTATTTAAACAACTTTTACTAATTGTTTTGTTTAAAAATTATTGCGTATCTATTTCCCTTTGACATACTTCACTTTATTTAAAACCGTTCAGATCCAACCCTAATGGTTACCAGCGCTACCTTTATTTACCACTAGACACTATTTCAATATAATATAAATTCCCATATAAGATTACTCTTCTTATCTCTTCATAAAAAAGATGGAGGGAATTTCGAGAATCTAGAAACCTATAAGATGATAGTATTGAAAAACGATGGTTTTTTTGACAAAAAAAACCATAGTTGAAGTAGTTTAATAACTACTTAATGGTTACAAAGTTTTATACAGATATTTGTGAAATTTAAATATAGTGTTATGTAATAGGTACTTAAAAGACTCATGATTTTTTTTAGAATCTTTGGTGTTTCCGAACAATTCTTACTTATACCCTATACACAGATTTTAAAAAAGTTATACGTTAGATTGTCTTTTAAGGAACAATTAGATAAGTTTGTTTAAGCATTTTACCAACAATTTTATAAAAAAATTATTTATTTTAATAAGGCTTTCCAAATTACGTAACCCAATATGGCGTTTGAGGGCAAACAGCTGTCTGAAGTGTCATAATAAAGCATTTGGTACGAGGTGACTAAATTAGAAGAATAATTTTACATCATTACCAAGCCACCCCCATAAGCAACCCGTGCTAATCGAGTACAGGTAGCATACCTTTCTCCGGCTCTTCTTTAACCTTATATCATTCATCTTTACCATAAAGGCACATTCTAGACTCATCCGTGAACAATACTTTTTTTCCAGTCATCAATTGTCCAATTTATGTGTTCATACGGGCAAACTCAAGTCTGCGTCTTCCGTGAGCTGCAGTAAGTAAGGATCCTTTAGCTAGACTGCAAGCTGTCAAACCACTTTCTTTTAACCGTCGTTTGATGGCAAACAGCTGTCTGAAGTGTCATATTAAAGCATTTGGTACGAGGTGACTAAATTAGAAGAATAATTTTACATCATTACCAAGCCACCCCCATAAGCAAATCGTGCTAATCGAGTACAGGTAGCATACCTTTCTCCGGCTCTTCTTTACACCTTATATCATCCATCTTTACCGTAAAGGCACATTCTAGACTCATCCGTGAACAATACTTTTTTTCCAGTCATCAATTGTCCAATTTATGTGTTCACACGGGCAAACTCAAGTCTGCGTCTTCCGTGAGCTGCAGTAAGTAAGGATCCTTTAGCTAGACTGCAAGCTGTCAAACCGCTTCTTTTAACCGTCGTCGAATAGTAGACATGCTGACTGCTGTTTTATGAGCTTGCTGAAGGCCGCTTTGGAGCATTCTAGCGGTTTACTTTCGGTCTCGAAGTCTCGCAGTGAGAAAGCAATCCTCCCGAGCTGTTGTTTTTCGTTTCGCACCCGTACCGCACCACCTTTAGTAAAAGCCGGTTTCCAAAAACCGCTGGTGTGTTCTTTGTACTGTTGAACGACAAACATTCAAACGTCTCGCTATATCCCGTTGAGTTGTTTCAATTGCCAGCAACGTTTCAATCTCAACAGCTCTCCGATAATTTTTATCCATTGTTAAGATTTAAACGTTACTCTATGAAGGCTACTTGAGTACAACTATAAATCTTAAGGTAAGTACAGACAAAATGTTGGCGGGTGTTGTCAACATATTTGTAGATTGATGTTGCTAACACTGTTGCACGTCCACACCAAAGTCAGTGTTGAATTAAATATGGAAGAGATTATTGCTGTTGGTGCTAGTGCTGCTTTTATAATAATTGCTGGTAATGTTCAAAAAAGGAAAAGACGGTTGGTGGCAGAGAGAATTTTTAAAACACGGGATAAGCCATGGGGATAACCTATTGTCTGAACTACGTTTAAACGATGGTACCTCTTTCCGCAATTTCGTTAGACTGACAAAATCTGATTTTAAACATATTCTCTTTTTGGTAGCCCCTAAAATCGTGAAAAAGAATACAAACTACCGTGCAAAATTTTGTGTTGCCAACAGCATTAGCACGTATACACTAAGCGATGTTTTCCATTTGAATGGGGAACACGGATACATGCAACAACCAACAAATTTCTTTGTTGTCACGTCGCCCAATGTTGCCGTGTATCTAGCAACTTGTATCTTGTTGAAGGGATATATGTTGCCAACACGTGTTGCCAACATTTTGTTGCCCGATCTGTAATTGCTGTAATTAAACCACAATAAATGTTACAAAGAATTTTTTTTAAATTACTATAAACGAACGTACATGCATTTGTCGAAATTTTCAATCAGGCGATCGGTGCTTGACAAGTAACTGACTGTTGTGTCGTTTCCATGGTTCCGAACATTTGTTCACCTTTTGTACAGGGCCGGTATGCCTTCTCAGTATACTTACTAACCCATTTCCCTTAATTAAAAAATAAGAAATAAGTAAAAATTGCTAATTACACAAATCTTTGGGGCGGCCCGCTTTCTCTGACGCGCAGTGTATTTAAAAGTCATCACTACTAGAATGGATCTCTTGGTTTAATAAAAAAATATTCACCATTTTTAAATATTTAATGTACTTTTTTAAAAACATCATTATTTAAAAATTTAAAACAAGCATTGAGATATTTATAAAACATGTTTTTACAAGATGCTGGCTATAAGTATTTATCTACTAAAAATTGCTAAAACAAAATTCCAAAAAAGATTTTGTAGAAGATCAACTTATTACCATCATACAAAATCTGACACCAGCTGTAAATTAAAAATGATTTCAATGTTATTTCATCCATACATACATACATAACGTCACGCCTTTTTCCCATAGGGGTAGGCAGAGACCACTTCCTTCCACTTGCTACGGTTCGTACACACATCTTTTGCTTCCTCTACTTTCATCAGTGCTCTCTTACATGCTCTTCGGTTGTTGGTACTCTTGACCTGGCCTTTCTTCAAAACAATGTTGATCTGATCGAGATCGATGTTCTCCGAGGTCGACCTCTACCGATTTGACCATTCACACTCGCCTTACAAATTTGTTTCGTCAATCTTCCTTCATCCATTCTTTCTACGTGTCCAAACCATCTAAGCATTCCTTTATCTATCTTTGTGACCACATCTTCTTTTACACCACAGCGTTTTCTTATCTCACTATGTTATTTCAAAGAACTAAAAAAAGAAACATAGAGTATACTGTGGTATAAAAGTTCAATGGAGAGGAATTAAACGTTTTCCTATTTCTGTTTTTTATAAAGGAAAAATGCATATCCTAGGATACGATACCATATTTTCAAAATTTTAAAATAAATACAAAAAAATATTTTGCAAACCCAATTGTCGCACTCTTACTGATATTTAAGGGTTTGCGTTGGGAGAATGCTGGGTGGGGGTAGTATTTAAAATAATTTTTAATCCATGCGAGAGGAGCTTCCTCAGCGGGAGGCCCAATAAACTAATTAGCCTCCGTAGTACGTACAAATTACACTTACAATAGCTAACGTACGGAATTGACTCCTTTTGAAGCAATTGTATCGATGACAGCGCATTCACAATGCAAAGTGTCCTCCAGGGGAAGCATTTAAGCGACCCCAAATATAAATAGGGTGAAGTTTGGGTCTCTAACTCGGGTCGCATCTACTAGTCACCCCTAACTAGCATCCATCCATCATACTGTTACCACTCCCCCACAACTGCCGCAAATTCGCCCAAATGTCCGCCACTGAGCCGATGCACAGCCTGCTTCGTTTTCGCCATTCAGGCCCGGACTTTCGCCATTATTTGTTGCATATTTATTTTTGGAAAAAAATATCTTTGGGCAAGGCTAATATTTTAAACTTAGTATTTTTAATACAAAAATAATGTGTTGGGCGACAGAACTTGAAGGGGTAATAAAAATAATGTTTCATGTGTCCCAATAAAATATTTATTGAGTGAGAAACACAAGAGAAAGTAAAAGCAACATTTTATTTTGCCGTGCATATAAAAAAAATTTTGCTAACAATAATCAACATAAATGGCTTATACTTTTTGTGTGCACTAAAATTAAGAAAAATAAAGTTAAAATTCGATGATGTTTGGAAATTACAAATTTTTAAAATTAACATTTTACAAACGTTTCACTTAGGGCTGGTTGCACAATTCAAGTTCAACTTAAGTTCGGGCTAAACTTTGTTTGAACTGGTTCATTGTCTTGTACAATATTAGTTCAGTATGAAAACCAGGTTGAACAAAGTCACCAAATTTCGACACTTAAATCAAGTTTAGTTTGATAGTTTGGCAATAAAACATATAATCTGGAGTATAACCTCAACATTTATTGCTGCTTTGATAAAAAATCTTTATAAAATGGCCCTGGTGGAAGATATTACTGATGAAGAAGAATTTTTAAAGTTAATCGATATTGCATAAGGAAATGCTTAGATAGTTTGGACACGTAGAGAGAATGGATGAAAAAATATTGACAAAACAGATTTATAAGGTGAGTGTGAATGGGCAGGTCGGTAGAGGTCGACCTCGGCGAACGTATCTAGATCAGATCGACATTGTTGTAAAGAATGGCGAGGTCAAGAGTAGTGAAAGATACTTATATGAACCGTAGCAAGTGGAAGAAAGTGGTCTCTGCCTACCCCTATGGGCTGACTTCTTTTTCTTACTTTTCAATGTGAATAATAATAAAAATAACATATGTTTTATCAAACTGAAACTGCGTAAGTCAAACAGATTATTACAATAGGTTTATCTGATCTTACTGAGAGTGCTAATTATTGTACCATCCGTTTGCTTATTGCATAATGCATATTGCACTGGGCTCGAACATGAACTTTGCTCTTTTATACTTAAATTTAAACTTTAGTTTTAAAACTGGGCCTTAGCTGTAAAGCACGTAGATTTTTGGTATCATCATATGTCGCTAATCTAATGAAGTCTCAATCGGGTTAGTGGAAATTATGTAAAGTATGGAGATCCAAAAATTGGTATGTATGTATATAATATCCAAAATGAAGATGTATGTAAAAAAAAATTTAAAATAAAAAAACAAAAAAAATGGAGTAATAAAGTCGCCTAAAAAATTAATTTTTTTTTCTCGCTACGACAGTTTTGCTGTCTAAAACTTAAAAATCCACGTGCACAATCTAATGGCATGGGTGCTATAAAAACTTTTATTATGCTCAATTTTCTACAATAAAAATTGGTGGAATACCATCATTTTTCACAGTTCTATATCCAAGTACTATAGTTTAGGATTATGTAACCCTTCTTTGACCATAGAAACACACATATTTAAAAAAATTTGCACCCTCTCAAAGGGTAAAACGTAAAGTCAGGATTCTCCAGCGAATTTCGTCGTTTGTCGACAAAATCGAAAATATGCGCATTTCTCATGATATACCGTGTATCCAAAATTCGGACGCACAGAGCGTAAGACGTTACATAGTTTTTCCAAATATTTTGTGTTAAAAACCTTTATGTCGTTACTTTATTATAGACTGATACTCATTAAAAAGTGTTATTCATAAATAGAACAACATTTTCACTAACTACTTAGTAACAATGTCCATGTATCTCTCGCCAATAATATATGTCCACCCATTATCCGTTATTCGGTTTATTAAACAAAATTTATTATTTTTAGTAAATATTTAACAAATCAATGCTTTTTTAGGATGACTTTTAAGGATGTGAGATATTTTAATACACAAAAAAATCCGCTCAGTCCGGCTCTTATTTATTTCCTTTCCATTAGATGTTAATAACTAATAGTTTGCCATATGACAAGTTTACGCCAACTTGTATGGATAAGTGGTCTTTATAGTGCTAAATGTTGGTTATTAGTTAGATTAGAGGTGGTAATTTTTGTATTAGCTGCGACCGAATGTGTCATACTCTTTTTCTTTTTCGTCATTAAATTGAAAATACGTATTTTATTTTATGGGACACATTTCTAAAATAAAGACTATTTTATTTAAAACGATTTCCTAAAATTACGTATTTTTAAGGTTTAAACATCATGTTTTAAAATAACCTAAAAAAGATTCATCGTAAGCAAAAAACTGTAGGTTATTATTTTAATTTGTTAAATTGGTTTATCACGACGTTAAACAAAACCAAGTGGTAAAAAGTCCTTCAAGAATATTTTTCTTTTAATAATTGTGAATTAACAATAGTTTCTATGTCTCTGTGTCGACGTATTTCACGCACCTTTCTATCATATTTATATTTTACGTTGAACTTGTTTTTTTTTAACTCGAAATGCTACTTTAATTGGTCCTGAAGATAAAACAATATAGTTTTGAAACGTAAATTTTTAACAGCTGATTTTCTTCAACATCATGACCGTGGTCCAACCAAACAAAATCATGTTTAGCAGTGGCATTTTTTTGCCACTGTAGTGGTTTTAACATTGCCGTAGATTGTAAGATGTTCTTTTAAGGCCAAATCAAAAATTAGCTGCACAATTTCGCTAGGGTACGCGCATTTTTAAAAAGCAATATAAAAACTACATTAAGGTCTGAAAAATGATAAAAATGGGAAATTATTTTGCAATACACTTAATGTGTATTTGAGACTTAATTTCAGCTAGAATATTGTAAATACCACTCATTTTTATTAAGTTACAACGTGACTGTAGCCTGTTAACGAACTGCTTTTATTTTTCCCATTACGTACATAAATATAGTCACGCCTTTTTTCCGTAATGGTAGGCAGAGACCAATTCTTTTCACTTGTTTCGGTTTTTCACACGTCTTTCGCTTCTTCTTCTTTCATGAGCGCATTCATACATGCTCGTCGGTTGCTGGTACTGTTGACCTGGTATTTATTCAAAACAATTTCGATCTGATCGAGATACGTTCGCCTAAGTCGACCTCTACCGACCCGTTTACACTCGCGTATAAATCGTCAGGGACAAAAAAGCCTGGGTGGATTAGCTGGCTATAAAAGCCAATCAAAGAACGCAAAAAGTAATGATTGTGGATGTAAACAAGGCAAAGAATGAGTATAAAAGGTTAAAAGATGTACCAAAGGAGGGTGTGGCAAAAAAGGAGAATGATATAGATGAATTGGATAGAACGTTATCTGACGATTTCCAGAACAATACCTATTAAATTCTTCTGAAAGTTTATTAGCCAGAGGTAAAATTACTACCTAGCAACTGAAAAAAATCAGAAACAAAGATAGTAGTATGGTGAAAGGAGAGGATTGCGTTTTAAAGAGATGAAAGGAATACTTTAAGAGTTTATTTAAGAAAAGGGATTCACAAGTGCAGGCCCCATTCGGAGACATGAGTGAAAGTTGCAATGAAAGTGATATTAGTACGACAGAGATTGTGGAAGCGTTAAATAGTATAAAATTGAGAAAGGCTGCATAATATGACAGGATTACAATTGAAATACTGAATGCTGGACGGGGCTTGGTAGCTAGTCTGCTGTACCGCCTTTTTAATCTACCAGAACACTGGTACAAGGTCGTAAACGTTCCGCTTTACAAAGGAAAACGTTTGCAACAGGACTGTAAGAACTACCGCAAACAGAATTTAGAAGAGAAAAGATCAGGTATTTTTATTTCGAAGCGTAGTCGAAATTTTTTTAGGTAAAATTCAAAAGGTCTACTGCGCTTTCGTAGACTTGGTGAGAAACGAATTGAGGTCGACATTGTATGGGGTGAACGGTAGTTTGATACCAGCACTGAAATAATTTTACGGGGATTCTACTGCTTGTAAGGATAAACGGAGCTTACACGGACTGGTTTAACATAGAGGTGTTGGACAGAAATGAGTGGCTTCGCCATGGCTATTGCGTACGGACTGAGAATGAATGATTTAATTGTCAAATGCCTATTTTAAGCCGATGATCTGTTCATATTATCATCATCTGAGAAGGAGTTGCCGGCAATGGTTAATATTATGCTTCTTATTAGCCGCTACACTCTTGACGTGGTCGTGGTCGTCGGATCAGGATTGGTAACTCGCTTTACTATCCATCGCCATTTCTCTCAAACTGCCACTTTCTTGAAGCACTCTTAGATTGGGCCATCAATAGCAGCCCTCACCTGGTCGGTCCAACGCATCGGTGATCTTCCGCGCGGTCTTGTACCTTCCATCTTTCCCTGCACTACAAAACGTTCCATAAAGGCATCTCCACGCCAAAGAACGTGAGCATTCGAGACTCTACTATGGAAAATAAGGCGCTGTCTGATGCCGAGTTCTTGGAGGATGGAATCGTTAGTTTGGAACTTGGTCCACGACACCACAAGATTTCTTCTTTAGCACCACATTTTCATATTATGCATGATGCCCTAAAATCAAAGGGATGAAAGTTAATATAAGCAAGACGAAAATAATGGTTTTTAAAAAAGAAGAAAGCATGACAAACTGCGAGAAGCTGATTAAAAAAAAAGAGTGGAACAAGTAAATGAGTCTACTGTCTACTTGGGTTCAAAATTTACGGGAGACGGAAAGTATGACTGTAATATTGAGCGAAAGGTATTGGCAGGAAAACAAATTTACGAGGCGAGTGTAAATGGGTAAGTCTATAAAGGTAAACGTAGAGAGGATGGATAAAAAAAGATTGAAGAAACAGATTTATTGGGTGACTGTGAATAAACAAGTCGGTAGGGGTCGACCTTGGCGAATGTACTTTGATCAGATTGAAATTGTTTTGAAGAAAGGTCAGGTCAAGAGTACCAATAACTGACGAGCATATATAAAAGTACTGATGAAAGTAGAAGAAGCAACAGACGTGTATAAGAACCATAGCAAGTAAAAAAAGTGGTATCTGCCTAGCTTTACGGGAAAAATCCGTATTTATATGTATGTATGTATGTAATGTTATTAAATTTTATTATGATAATTAGGTACGTACTGTGTTTAGACATGGTGTTGTGATATACAGTATAAATTAAACTATGCAACTACTGTATTATATATTTCAACAAATTTAACAACCTATAGCGTAACCACATTAGATAACCTTTATAAAGATATCTTATTTATTAAATAACATTAACCCATTAATTTAAAAGAATCATACTTTTAGGGAATGTGTTATGAGAGGAAAGACAGAGAAAATAAACCACTAATTTTTTGAAACAAATTTCTTTTAATGATTTTTATTAATTACATTTAAAAAAATCTTTTACTGCAGAGTATGAATAATAAAGTACTAGGATTGGTACGGAAAAGCTGCTTTATTTTTAAAATAGTACAATTTAATTACGCTTCCCTTCAATATACTCTCCCCTTCTATTTACACACCGTGGGATGCGTTTCTTCCATTGTTAATAAGAGTGGAGAAAGTCTTTTTTATTTTAATTTCTTCTGTGAATTGAAAATGGGAGACGACACTAATTATCATGGAAACTTTGGAAGCATTCGGCTAGCTTCGGCGAAAAACGGCTGGCGGGAATTTTGATTGTTTCCGTTCGTGTCAAAAATGCGAAACGACCTAACCTCAAATTTATGCAAAGAATTATGTTATTGTTTTGGTTGGTTTTTATTATGTTTTTAGACTATTTTTTTTAATATGATTCCGTTAAAGTTGATCTGCATTCCTGTATTTTTAAACATATTGTTACGATATTTACTCTTGGGTTCGATGATTTTAAACAATCCGTACAATAACTACACATTTTATTCGAATATATCTATACAATAATTTCTTACTTTATAAATCACTTAGATACAAACTCTATACAATCTCTTTATAACACTTTATAATTACTTAAAAACTAAAAACTTCACTTCAAAACTGAACTAAAACTATGACCTCGAGATTTATTTTAATAATTCTAAATCAATTATTCTAGAAAGGGGACGACTATGCTGAAAGAACGAGGAATTATTCGAGAGAATTGTTGTTGCTCGCGGTTATAAATCATTTGCTCTTTTGATGACCCCGAGGCCGCTCCATCACTTTAAACCAACAGGGACGGATTTTATCGCAATCCGTAACAATATTAAAATTACATAATTTCCGAAATTTTTAATACACAGGCATTAAAATTGTCCATGAAGCATTTCGCCATTATTTGATTATTTTAAAGAGGAAAGGTGTTAGTGTTTTTCGTTAACTGTATTTCTGGGAACGGGAACTTGCATGAATCCTTGACAGTGGGAAAATAAAAGTTATTTTATTTGCAGGAATTTAATGCACAAATTAGAATCGTTAGGTGTCGTGCCATTTCACCTGAAAAGAGCTCATTATTCTCGGATTTTACTGTAAATAGTTATTATTAGTAGTTGGTAATATGCAATTAAAAACAACTTGTAAAAAACACCAAGATTCGCAACTCAGTTCCTCTACCGTAAAAAGTTGTAAGATCCATGTAATACCAAGTCGGTTAATTTATTCAGTCCCTACTTAGGAGAATATATAGGGGAGGAAGATGTAGAAGGTGTTCCATCGCTGCCGTCGGTGTGCTGGACATAGCTCCAGTTATGGCTAGGCATGCCAGCCGCTGAAGGCCAGCAAGCTTTGCTCTAGCTGTCTGTTGGAACCCTTTGGTCCACCAGACTACTAAACCATACGTGACCGCAGATATTGTCGTTGTTCATTCTCCAAGATTTGCTACATACTCTTCTGAGATTCCAGAAAGAAAATCTGGTTTATTGTTTTTTCCAAGTGGGCGTTCCAGGTGAATCTTTTATCCAGAACTACACCCAGGTATTTCACTTCCGTCGAAAATGGAATGCTCTCCGTATAGTACAGGCTGCTGAAGCTTATCTAGCTTTTTCATTTTTGTAAAAGGAATAATTACAGTTTTCCGGGGGTTGATAGACATCTGTTCCCTCTCGCACCATCTGTATACTGTGTTGAGGGCTTCTTGGAGGACGTTTGAGATCGTCGCTTCAAATTTCCCTCTAACTATTATAACCAGATCATCCGCATATCATTGAAAATCTACTCCCTGAATGAAAAGCTCGCTCAGCAGAGAGCCGACTAGAAGTGACCACATTAGGAGGGAAAGTATCCCACCTTGTGGACACCCCTTCGCCGCCCTGAACCTAACCGACTCTCTATGCAGTGCACTCCAATGTTACAACTCAATGAAACAAGAAACATGTTATTCGAAATTTGAGTTTTCGAAAATAATATGACGAGATAATATGTGACACTTTATTTATTAAGACAAAGAGCGCTAGGAGTTTAATTGTCAGACCTCGTATCTCGGCGTCCCATCAGAGCAAGTCCAGAGGGTTTAAAAATAGTGTTGTTATTTAATTTAACAAATAAAACGACTGTCCATTAGTCGGTTAAAAAAACTAGACAAAAACATTTTAAACGCGTAAAAAGATATAATAAATTGAATTTCATTTTCTGCAAAAACCCGTCTCGATTTAGTTTAAAAAGCATGATGGTATTGGATCGTGACCATAAGTATATATTGTGTGTAAATTCCCTTATCCTTCGAATCAGTCTGAGAAAAAAAGGATAAAAAAATGAAATCTAGTTTTTTTACCGCCTTTTTTATGTTATAATATGTCCGTACGTAGGCCGTAGTTTTATTTCTTCTTTCATTTCTTGCTATGAGCTTATATGGAATAACTGACAATGTCCGTTGGATACCATTGAAAATAATTTTCCGTTTTTATCGCTACAAATTGAATAAGATAATTATCAAAGTTAATTAGGATCAGTTTCGTTTGGTTTGTGGAATAATTGTAGCGAAGAGGAAGTGGATCGCTTTCAAGAATTAATTACCGTCAGAGACATGCATTCACAAAAAAACACACTTATACTAACATTTTAGTCATTTATTTCCATTTAAATATCTGAAACCGATAATCAGCATTGACAAAAATGAAGGACCCTCCCAATACAGCACCAATATGATAAGTACAGAAACAGTGCTTTTATTTCAAAACCAACCAGTCCAAATAACTTAAAAATGTTATTTTACTGTTTCCAAGTGGCACCTCTTCTTTAAAATGTCAAATAGCAACCTTGCGATACATCAAATAAAAACCCAAGAAAAATGCAAATCAGTCTTATAAATAAAAACTTATTCTGTCGATTTAATTTGCAAAGACTGGCAAAAATCGCTTCACTTCTTCTTCCAGGTGCCATGACCGTTTAACGATCGTTGGCAATCATTCTGGCTTTCATGTTTGCAATCATTATTTCGTTGGTAGCCGCTCGGAAAAGTTGTATAGTGGTGAGACCAAACCGCTGTCTGAGATTTTTGAGCCAGGAAGTTCTTCGTCTGCCGGGGCGTCTCTTTCCATTAATCTTACCCTGTATTATAAGATGTAGAATGTCATACTTTTCTAGGTGTCTCATGATATGTGCGAAATATTCAAGTTTTCGTTGTTTTACAATATTGACCACTTCTGTAGCTTTATGCATGCTTCTAAGCTCCTCCTCGTTTGTGATCTTTTCCACCCAACTTACTCTTAACATTCTACTGTACAACCACATCTCGAAAGCTTGTAGACGTTTGAGCGTGGCTTCTGTTAGTGTCCAGCTCTCGACTCCGTTCAAAAGAACTAGAAAGACATACGCTCTAATCATCCTCATTCGCAGAGCAATCGATAGATCGTGACTGGTAAAAAGTTTTTTTATGCGAATAAATGTTGCCCGGGCATTTTTATTTTAACTGATGGATCCCAGTCCTCGTTTATTCTGCAATCAAGGTAGCTCGGTCTAATTGTGCTCCGTTGACGTAGACACTAGCAACTTGATTATAGATTCTTTTGCTTATTAGCATGTATTTGGTTTTTGCCGTGTTTATTTTCAAACCAAATACTTCGCAAGCTTCAGTTACTCTATTAATAAGTCTCTGTAGGTCATCGATGGACTGCGCGCGTATTACAGTGTCATCCGCGTATCTTATGTTGTTGAGAATTTGTCCATTTATCGCAATTCCCAAATTCGTGTCTCCTAGGGCCTGCCCAAATAACTCTTCAGAGTATAAATTAAAAAGGAGTGGAAACAATATACAACCCTGTCTCACACGTCTCTTCACTTCAACATCTTCCGTCAGGTGACGTTAATTTTGACTTTGGCAGACTGGTGCCAATATAAATTACCTATTAATCTTTGTCATTAATACCAGTTGTTTTAAATATCTCCATACGTTTGTTATGTCGCACTTTGTCAAAGGCTTTTTCAAAATCCACCAGGCACACGTATTGTATATTGTGTTGAAGAGTTTTGATATCGTTGTTATTCCCATATCGCCTTGCAATTTTACTATCTCACTTCGCAGTCCATCAGGACCCGGTGCTTTGCCATTCTTTGCCATTTTTATTGTTTTTTTGCTGATAGGTGGACCAGTGACCACTTCATCTATTCCATGCTCTTGATTTCTGTTGTCGTCAAATAGTTCCGAAACATACTGTCTCCATCTTTCCAGTATCAGGTTTTGATCTGTAATAAGTTTACCGTTTTCGTCTTTTAAGTTTCCAACATTAACGTTTTGCTTTTTCCCTGAAATTTTCTTGAGTTTTTTATGTAGGTTAAATGAGTCGTGATTTTTATCGTATAGCTCGATTTTTGCACATTTTTTGCTGTGCCACTCTGCCTTTGCCTGCCTTATTTTTCGGTACTCCAGTTCTTGAAACTTCTCCGCTTGTCCATAAGGGTCAATATTTCTTCGGTAAAAAATCGCTAGAGATGAAATACCATGGACAAGACGCCCCCCCGGAAGACCTCCAAAAATATGGATGGAGTCATGGACCTCAACATCTCAAGCTAATTGAGTTGAAAAATACAGGCCCAAGGCCTACGATATAAGGAAGGAGAAAAAGAAAAGATTTAATTTGCTGAAAATTTTGTGACAGTTCTAACAACCATTTAAATTTTGTAATTTTGTGTAATATGAAACAATTTTCCAGGATTACAACCTACAGTCCCAAATATATTTGGGAAATATTTATGGAATTTTATTGCGAACGTGAATATGAATTAAATGAACATAGAAGCTTAGAAGAATTGACCTTGATACTAAAAGATTGGGTGGATAATATGAGGAACAAAGACGGGACCGAATTTAAAAAAGCAACGGTGAAGACAATGTAGAACGCTTCGTGCAAACTTTTGCAAGAAAAGTACTATAATGACTATAATATTATGATTGACCCGTTTAACAATATAGTATTTAAACCAGACTGAGATGCCCGCGATGCAATCGGGAAGAAATCCAGGTAAACGTAAGTCCAGTTCAGTCTCGTTAAATTTGTCTGAAGTTAACAAAATAATAATGTAGGAAAGTCGTTCAAAGTCCTCTTTCCGGAGAGAGACGAATGGATGAGGGGACAAATCCTCTTCCCAGAGACTGAATACGTAATGTACACAGACGGCTCAAAAACCCCAGATGGAGTTGGGGCCGGTGTTTTCAGCAGGAAACCAAAGATTGAAATATCTACTAGTCTTGGCAGGTATGCCACAATCTTTCAGGCTGAAATATTCGCTATCGAATTGTGTGCAAGAGAGTTGACCAACAGACCTCTAGCAAACAAAAATATAAATATAATATCAGACAGCCAGTCCGCTTTAAAAGCACTGAGCTCCAACAAGATAAATTCTAAACTTGTATGGAATTGCATCAAATCCTTAGAGTACCTTGGTGCGAACAACAGGGTGACCCTACTGTGGTTACCTGGGCACCAGGGGGTGGAAGGAAACGAAAAAGCCGACACCCTTGCAAAACAGGGGGCCGAATCTGCGTTCACTGGACCAGAACCGGTTTTTGGAGTCACCACAAGTGCCGCCAAAACAATTATTTCGGACTGGGCGGAGAGGAAAATACTCACGTACTGGTCCGACATACCAGGGCTAACCCACTCGAAGGCGTTTTTACCGTTACAACCCTCGAGAAACACAACTAAGCAGATCCTAGAATGGAGCAGAAATGACCTGCGTATTCTAACAGGACTGCTTACGGGATACTGTCGTCTGAGATACCACCTCAGAAAGATAGATCTGAACCAACAAAAGGACTGTCGGTTCTGCTGGGTGGAAGACGAAACTGCTGAACATATACTATGTTCATGCCCCGGCCTGGGAAGAATAACGTTCAACATATTTGGTTACACTAACCTAGAACCTACCGATTTTAAAAAAATCTCACCCTATACAACCATGAACTTCGTAAGAAGGGCTGGATTGTGCGGTGAACTGTAGCCTCTAGGGGTGAGCCACAATAGACCTACTAAGGGTCGCGGTGGAGGGGCGACCACGCCCCACTCACATAAAACCTAACCTAACCTAACAAAATAATATTGCTATGGGATAAAAATACTCTTGAAGGTCTCGTTTGTAAATTTTTTGCTGCTGTAGAATTAGCGTGGCGAGGAGGAAAGGCAGTTCTGGTGGATTTTTTCATATCGAGAAAAAAAATGATGACTCTCCAAAAAATCGCATTGAATACAATCCGGTGTTCAGTAAAATGTACCAAGGTGGTTCTAAAAGCTGTACAAGTAGTAAATGGTTGGTTTCCAATAGTGAATGACAAAGCTGCCCTGTGCGTCTTTTCATAAACTGATATCAAAACGAGGCGACAATATTACCTCACCACGACTGTTCTTAAAAACAAAAAATGGAAAAATGAAACTGGCAAATGGTACGATAATGTATCTGTTAGAAGAAATACAATAAATGGATGGACTAAATCTGCTGCTGAGGCAATTGGGTTGAATGTAAAGGATAAAAAGATAACAAATCACTCAAATAGATCAACTGCTGTTAGCGAATTGGCAAAAAGTGGTATAGAAGAACAACAATTGCTGAAAATTACTGGTCATAGTAGTCAAAATTCTATAAAACCATACTTAAATCTCGATCAAGAACACCACAACAAGATCATAAATATTATGCGTGGTAATAGATCTTCTATAGTAGAGAACATTAACGAATCTAATTAATAAGTTAAATTTTAATAATTATTGTACTTTCACTAACTGTACTTTTAATGAATAAATAAATGTTTCGTTGTGTGGAGTTATAAACTTTTTTGTCAAAAAATTTTCGCCGAATATCCCTCGGACATTGACAAATGCCTCATAATTTTATGACAAACAAGAATTTAATTCAATAAAGAAATATTATAAATAGGGAAATCTATATAATTCAATATTCCAGTGAAATTAAAAGGACGAAAATAAGAATAAGGATGGAGTGAACAATTACATAAAGTACTGCACAATTTAATAAAAGAAAAAGACTCATGAAAAATGATTTAATAAAAAAAAAGGAACGTAATAAATGATTAATTTTTTTTTATTATAAAAACCCGGCAGACGTTGTCCTGCCCAAATGATAGCTTGCTTTGGGAATATCACTCTCAAACTCAGCAACCCCTAAGACTTAAAAGATTGTATATTCCATCCTTTTTCCACACCTTTCGTAGGAGATATCATTGGAAATATCACAATCAAACTCAGCGACCTTGAAAACTACGACTTCGGCACTAATATTGGAGTTTTAAATATTTTTTTATATTTCATCCCCTACCCACCCCTTCCGTGCTAACAAAATTAGGAATGTAGCTATCAAATTTAGCCACCCCAAAACCTACGAATTCGACACTAACTTCAGCCGTATTTAATAGTTTTTAAATTCCATCCCCTTCTCACCCCTATCGTAGGGCTGCTAACAAAATTAGGAATGTTACCATCAAACTTAGCCACCACAAAAACAATGAATTTGACACTAATATCGGCGTTTTAAACAGTTTTTATATTTCATCCTTCTCCTACACCCTTTGTATGGATGCTTACATAACTGGAAATGTCACTATCAAACTTAGAGTTCCCAAAGACTATGAATTCGACACTAATATCAGCCGTTTTTGATAGTTTTTATATTCGATCCCCATTTCATCCCCCATCGTAGTGGTGATAACAATACTAAAACCACCCCTGGTATGTATAAAACAACTTCTGAAAATTTCATCCCAATCGGTCCAGCCGTTTGGGAGTTTTTGAAGGACATAAAAATATACAAATATTTTTGTATGGGAATATGGAAAAGTGTTGTTTTTAGACTTTTTCAGGCAATTTTTTAAATTTGTCTCTCCGTAAGAACCATCCTCGCACTTCAAAGAACATTATAAAAAGAAGAATTAGCGAAATCGGTTCAGCTGCTCTCGAAATTTGCGCTTAGCAACACATTCAGCGATTCATTTTTATATTATAGATTTCTCAAGCTCGTTGCTTGGTAACAGCCCGAAGTCAAAGGCTGAGCTGAGCTTTTGATTGTCATAAAATTATCTCGTCTATTATCAATGTCCTATGGTTATGACTACTGATAACAACAAATTTTGTGAAATAACATTAGACCATAACAAAAACGACCTACGCCACCATTGGATAGGTAGATGTCTAATTAGGGATTAATTAATTTATATGTAAATATATGTCACCTTTTTTGACATTTTTGTTATTTTGTTTCTTTGTTTTAAAAATATTAATATTATATTCAGTTATTTGTGACGTTAAATTAGCCATATTTGTAGCTGTAGCATCTTGGGTTATTTTAAAATGGTGTATACTCTGCAAGAACAAATAGAAATAATATTTATTTACGGTCACCAAAACAAGTGCGCTCGAGAAACAGCTAGAGTTTTTAATAAAAGGCATCCTGTGAGAAATATAGGCCACTACACCATCATACAGTTATTACGGAAATTTGGAGAAACTGGATCCGTTTGAAATAAAAAAGAATCCCAGAGTTCTCGACGAAGCTACACAAATTAAAGTACTTGGTAATTTTCCTAAAGATCCTACCCATTCCATTCCAAAAGTATAAAAACTTACAAATATTTTTATACAAATTTTTATTTAAATGGCTTTGTTAAAAAACATAATTGTTGGTACTGGGATACCAAAAATACTTACGTGTTTCGACAGGATAATACTCAGTGATTTCAGTGCTCGTATCAAACTACCGCTTACCTCACTACTCTGTCGTAGGCCTTTTCCAAGTCTACGAAAGCGCAGTAGACCTTTCATAATAAATAAATATTCAAATTTCTAGACATAGTTTATTTAGAAAGATTATTGTTGTACGGCTCTTAATGATGAACTAGTTTTATTTTTAAATGATGTAAATGGATTTTTTTTCAACATTTGTACAATGTGGGGATTTCATAATTCTATCTGCTGTGGAGTATGGGTAGATTTAACTTAGAAATAGTATTGTATTGACAGAACAATAAGAAATGAAAACAAATAAAACTTAAGTGTCGAAGACGAAGATGGTAATGGCGATATAAGGAAGCGAACGCCATGAGTCACGAAGCATGGGTTCTTAGACACTGGTCTGAACAAATTTTAACATATTATGGTAACATTTAAAAAAGATGCGAGTCGTTGCATCAAACGGTATGTGTAATTTTTTTAACTATTTTATCGATAAATGAAAAAACCGTGACAAACATCTAAAGTTTATTTTGCATGTGAAGAGAAAAACATTTACGTAAAATTGTGTTTGTTTGTCAAGATTTCTATCTATAAAGAGGTGCCCCAAAACAAAAATTTTTAAAGTTTGTAACCCAACATTATTTCTTTTGTCTTTTTTTTTAGCTAAGATACAATAGTTTAAAAATTAACACACTATTTTAATATCCTTATGATTTAACAGCTTCTTTGCGTTTACATCAATAAATATAAATAACATTGAAGTGTCTGTCTGTGATTTCAAAATTAAATCCATTTTTTTAACTTGATATGATTATTCGCACGTTACCAAAACATTTTTTAAATTTTTGTCTGTCAGTCTGTTTGTCCGGGCATATCTCTGAAATAACTACTATATAACTACTATACTATATCAATAGCACTTATGTAGATAATGCGGTTAATATTATATTAAAATTTCTTACTGAGTCTAGAAATGAAAGTTTTCCTTTAAAAAGACAAAAAAAAATCAAATGGTTTATATTGGTTTAATAGTCAGCTAAGAAATATCAGAGAGGAACTTTTTAAAGGTAAAAAAATATTTAATTCTACTAAATTAGTGAAGGATTGTATTAGGTTCAATAATATATAAAGAAGATATTAAAAATCTCTCTCGTTAACGAAACGAAACGCTTATAGGAAAACAACAGAAGCATTTGATAATAAATTAAAAACTATCTGGAATTTAGTAAATAACATGTACAAATAAAAAAAAAAGCAGAAAAGTAGTTCATTTTTTTTCCTCTGATCAATTTAATATTTTTTTCTCGACAATATCAGATAAGATAACGATTAACTTGGATGCTTCTGAATTTGACCCGCTAAACATCCTAGACTTTCAGGTTCATTTTATTTACATGATATTTTAGAATATGAGACTCGAGAAGCTATTTTAAACTTTAAAAATTCAACCTCCATGGGTTAAATAGACAACTATCGTCCAATATCAATTGCTCCTATTTTATTAAAAAAATTTGAGATTATTATAAAAGAAAAATTAATTTCGTATCTCGATAACAAATGTATTTTATCTATATCCCAATATGGATTCAGGAAAAATCAATCAACAATTAAAGCTATTTCTGCATTAAATAAATATGTTGTCGAAGATTTCGATAGTGGATGATCAACTTATGCAACAATGTGTGACTTAACAATAGCCTTTTACTGTGTTAATATCAATATACTTTTAAAAAAAATAGAATATTACGGTATACGCGACAATGGATATAAACTTTTCGAGTCGTATATCTTGGGCAGGATGCAATATGTGAACCTTGAAGGTTCTGATTCTGATATACTTCCTGTGAAAAACGAAGTTCCACAAGGGTCGCTTCTTGGACCGATTTTTTTTTCATATATATTAATGATTTTTCACAGGCTCTTACTTCGGGTTCATGTATTATGGATACAGCACTGTCATACTCTTTTTGCGAAATTGTCGACACAGATATATGCCCTACGGAGAGTGAGTTATTTTCTTAATAAGAATTTTGTTTTTTTACTTACAATAGTCGCAAAAAGGGTAGACCTATCGTGTGGGCCTCGGAAGGTCTGCACTGCGACTATTAGAAGGGAGAGGGATTATAGAAAGGAGATGATTGTGGACCCGCTTTTTGAAAAGTTGCAGATCATAGTTCTCTGGAAAAACTAATTTTGGAAGCTTGTTCCATTCTGTAGCAGCCCTGTAAAAGAAGGATTCTTGATGGAGATTGGTCCTTATAGTGTCAATCTTGAGAGTAAATTGGTGAGACTTATTAGCGTGCCGAGTTCTTCGGCCGAATGTGGCCAGTGGTGGTACAAGAGTTTTTATTTCTCTGGAGCATCTGCCATGGAAATATCTGTTAAGTAATGCCTGGTCTGCAACTCTTCTTCTATGTTCTAGTGGGTGAAGGGTATCTGTAAGAGTTGAGCTGTTTATCAACCGATTGGCCCTTTTCTGAATGGAATCTAGGAGACGAAGAGAATGCCTTAGTGCTGATCCCCAAATGTGCAAGCAATACTCCAGTAGTGGTCGGATTTGATCCCTGTACGTCGTCAACAGTTGATCAGGGGTAAAAAACTTTCTAGATTTCCACAGAAAACCTAGTCTCTGGCTTGCTGACTTTGCAATGTTAGCAACATGGTCATGCCAAGACATATTATTAGACACCGTGACTCCCATAACCGAGATGGAGGGACTTGATTCAAGTGTTATTTTGGACATTGTGATGAAATGATTTAAGGAATTCACTTTCTTGGAAAACGTGACGCTTTGTGTTTTCTGGGCGTTGAACTGAACAAGATTGTTGGTTCCCCACTCGACGATTGCTTTTAGATCTCTATTGATGGAATAAACCTGTTCCTGCCTGAGTCTATTTGTATCATTCACCGAGAGTGATCGATAGGATGTTGCTAATGTCCCTATGAAACTCACTGTAAGCCACTCTTTCAGAGTTGCAAAATTCTCGCACTGCCCTGTATGTATACTCTGGAGTCATTACTCTATCTACATAAGAATAAATATCAAGTTCCATTAAATATGGATACTCACAATTATAACACAGGACACAGAGAGGATTTTAAAATTCCATTGGTACCATAGGTATTACACAAAATAAAAAACCTGATAACCTTAATATTTACAATTATTTCATTAGTTATCTTCAGAAAGAAAATCCAAAAAAATAAGTATATACAGATTTAAAAAATTTGTTACCGAGTTTCTGTTACAGCACTGGTTTTATACTAGTATGAAATATTTTCTGTAAATGTGCAGTAAAAATAAAATATAAATTTAAATAAAACATATAGGTGTATAATTGTGATCATAACATGTATTTTATCTATCTATTTATTTGTTTATCAAAGGGGCTTTATGTACCATCTTATTGTAACTATAAACTTACTCCAATGTATAGTAATGGGTCAATTAACGCTATATATCTAAATCGTATGTTATAAAAAAAGTAAGCTGAGAAGTTACAAGTCAAAAAATAATTACTGTTATCCTATAGACGTCACAACACAAACGAATAACAACGGTCAAAAGCAAAAGAAACAAAAATTAAAAAAAAATTAAATTCGGTTGAAGTTTATTAAACGTTTAGTTCCTAAAAAAAATAAATAGGTGTCGCTATTAATTTTTAGAACGTGCTATAGAAATTTTTACAACAATCTACCAATTATAAATATGTATTAAATGTTATTCTTTTGTAACCAAAGTGGCAACGTCGCTTGACCATTATCATAAAACAGTGTGGACTTCTTTCATCAAATCTTAGCCAATATTAGGTTTTACTGGAAAATCCCAAGATTACAGTAACAAATATACGAATTGTTATTTTTCTTGCAGGATGCTGATTTTAAAACTAGGTTAAAAAACTAAAATTTAAAATCTGCTAGGAAGTGTTAAAAAATATGATTTATTTATACCAAAATCATGTACTGGTTTAAAACGGTTAGTGAGAAAATATTTTAATTAAATCGTTATCTACTTTGGTAGATCATTTAGCGAAAAAAAATCAGAATGCTTTGATACTAGGAGAAAATATTTCAACCGCATAATCCTCAAGAAAAAGATGCAATTTTATTAAGAGGAGAGAAGACTGAAGTGTAGTGTGAGGAAAAGTGCTCTAGCGATAAAAAAAATAACTAGGAAGACATCAAAGTGTTAGATTTGAAGTAATTAGTATTAAAAAAAATTACTTATTGGTCGCTGACCAGATTGTATCAATATTTAAAAAAAAAGTTGATCATTAAAATAAACTCATAAAGATGATGATTTATCGTTTTTAAACAAGTGTTACATGTTTTGCATACCAAGTAAAAAAATATTTTACTCAAGTCGTTTATGCCTTTTGCCAATAACAAATTTAAAGAGATGTGAGTGCCTCGAATGCCAAAGCTCGTCTTGGCATTCGAGACAGCTTGCACTGAGGCCGAGCTTTCTATACGACTGTCATAATTGTTTGTCAGATAAGATTTTGATTTTTAGATTGATTTTTATTACTTATGGTTTAGGTTAATATGACATGTTATTTTAGTTTGTACAGACATGCCAAATGTTGATTAAAGTAGGTACTTCGTTGCAAATTAATTAATTAATCCTAGAGGTTACAGTTCATCGCACAATCCAGATCTTCTCACGAAGTTCATGGTTGTATGGGGAGAGATTTTATTGAAATCGGTAGGTTCTAGGTTGTTATAACTAAATGTGTTAAAACTTATTCTTCCCAGGCCGGGGCATGAACATAGTATATGTTCAGCAGTTTCGTCTTTCGCGCAGCTAAACCGACAGTCCATTTGTTGATTTAGACCTATCTTTCCGAGGTGGTATCTTGGACGACAGTGTCCTGTAAGCAGTTCGCGGGTCATTCCTGCTTTTCATTCTAGGATCTGCTTAGTTGTTTATCTCGAGGGTTTAGTTAAGAACGCCTTCGAGTAAGTTGATCCTAGTATATCGGACGAGTATGTGAGTATTTTCCTTTCCGCCCAGTCCAAACTAATTGTATTGGCAGCACTTGTAGTGACTTCAAAGACCGGTTCTGGTCCAAGTCGGTTTTTTCGTTTTCCTCTATCTCTTGGTGTCTAGGTATCCACAGCAGGGTCCATACAAGTTTAGAATTTATCTTGTTAAAGCTCAGTGCTTTTAAAGCAGCCTGGCTGTCTGATATTATGGTGATACTGAGCTATGGTAGTTAAATCAAAAACTGTTGCAACCCTTCTCGGTATACCTAGTGTATTAAATAATGCACAAAGATTTTAGTAAAATTCTTGTCTCGTCTCCGCATTTTTTTTCACCAGTTATTGTTGGTGTTAGGTTAGGACGTAAGGTTAGGTTAGGCTAATAATCTCTTCTTCTTCTTCAGGTGCCGTCTTCGTTGCAAAGGTTGGCAATCATCAATGCTATGCGTATTCTTGAAACAACAGATCTAAACAACAGATTTGTTGTGCATCCGTACCAGTCACGCAGATTCTTCAACCGCGAGTGGCGTCTTCTTCCGACACTTCTTCTTCCTTGAATCTTTCCCTGTATTATCAGTTGTAACAAGCTGTATTTTGACCCTCTCATAAAATGTCCCAGATACTGTAATTTTCATTTTTTAATGGTCAGAATTATTTCTTTTTTTGTTCATCCGTCTTAGCACTTCAATATTTGTTATTCTTTCTATCCAGCTAATTTTTAGTATTCTCCGGTATGTCCAGTGTTCGAAAGCCTCTAGTCTTCTTATATCTTCTTTCTTCGGGGCCCATGCCTCCATGCCATAAAGAGGCATAGACAACACACAGCATCTCAGCAATATGATTTTCAGGGCCAAACTGATATCTATTGTGCAGGCTTATAATAATCGGTATTAATAAAAGACATAGGAGACTGGTTAGGTTAGACTGGACTACGGATCTATATGCGAGAGTTGACTCGCGATGGGAAAGAGATAGTCGATCGAGAGGTTGTCTCGTGCTTCCTCTAATGGGCGGGGCATATGCCCGGTTCTTGAACCCGATCCCTTCACTAAGCTAGCCACGTGCCTTTTGGGCATAATTCCTGCCTATTGGCGCACGAAACAACCTCTTGATCGACTGTCTTTTTCTCATTGGGAGCCAACTATCAGCACGGGGACCCGCAGGCTACTCTCCTATGTCTATGGTATTAATTAAGGTAGTAAAAGTAAATAAAATAGCCTTATATCCATATTTTATCAGATAGCCAAGCAGCACTAAAAGCTCTGAAGTCATACACTTGTGAGTCTATGCTGACTTGGGACTGTAAACAATCCCTGAGACAACTGGCAAACAATCAGGTTACTCTGATGTGGGTTCTAGGTCTCAAGGGAGTTAAAGGCAACGAGGAAGCAGACTGCCTTGTTAAAGAAGGCCCAGTACCCTTCTGTAAATTTTCCAAAGCCCACTTGAAAGAAGAGGTTCGACGCTGGGAGGCGGATAAAATGAAATCTCATTGGCATAAAGTGCCAGGACAAAAACAAGCGAAAAGGCTAGTAAGCCTTTCACCAAGGAAAGCTTAACAGCTTCTCGAGTTGGACCAAAATAACTGCTGACGGGACTCCTCACTGGACATTGCCCTCCGAGGTATCACCTGAAAAAGATGAGAAAAACAGAAAGTGATAGTTGCCGCTACTGCGAGAACTTTGCTGAAACTGCAAAACATTTGTTTTGCGAATGCCCAGAGCTTTTCTGCAATAGGCTCAAGTTTCTGGAAAGGGACTTTCTAAAGCCCTCCAATATCACTAATTTGGCTCTCAGGAAACTGATAAACTTTGTACGAAGTCTCGGAATCCCGGGCCTCGAATAGATTAAGTGTTATGCACAAAAGATCTGATAGGTTGAAGTGCTTAAGAGGCAGCACAGCTTTCACGACCCCCCCTAAAATCTACAATCTAACACCAACAGTACCCGGTGAAGTTTGAAAATGCGGGGACGTATTGGAAAAGACCCAAATAATTTATTAATTTTTCCAAATTGACTTAAAAAGTTTTTTCTTTACTATTTTTTTTAAATTTTAATTAAGTTTGCTGATGATTACTTATTAGCGACTTTTTTATCACTTTTTGATATTGTTCAGTCGTTTGTAACATTTCTTTCCTTTGCTGCTACTTTCTTAAAGCTTTGTTATGTTCGGTAATAGAGAAATGTGTCTGTGGTTGGTCATGTCGCTTTTTTTGTTATTACCTTTACGATATCGTTAAAGTGGTCGCTTGTTTCTTTAGCGAAGTCAGTTATTTACGGAACATTGCATTGTTCCGAGGTCAGTCGAGCGTCGACAAAAAGTTGTCAAGTGTGTAATACCATCAGATGGGAGTGTTTGTTGTGTGAGAATTCGCCAATGGTAGAGAGAACGCTATCAAAAGTAATAAAACAAATGTTCGAGATCGCTACCGTGCGGTCTTTGCCATTGGCCGGCTCATTGCGACTTTTCATTTAGAACTTCCCTATTCGAGAGATACGAACGCGACTTCAAACACCGTGACATCTTTCGTGACTTACCGCTTCGTGGACTTTCCAAATTATTTTTAGCATCGTACTTACCCGACGACGCGTCACGAAAAATTAATCAATTATTGAATCTGGTATCTCGCAAATCGATTAAAATAATTTTTCTAAATGGAGGTAGCGAAAAATCTCGCGGACTTTCCGCTCACAACATTAAGCGCATCTAATTAACCGGCATCGTTGCCAAATTTGACACTGAAAACATGTATTATGCCGTTGAACAAGTGCTAATAGTCCAGGCAAATTAAAGCACGTTAGCAAAATTGAGATTGCAATTGAAATTTTATACAGACAGGATCACGAATCACTGGGCATAAAGATGTAACTTTGGCAACGTTGTAGAGGAATATACTTGCACCTAGGCGAGGGGAGGTAACGTGTTCCACTTACTTACATCCCACACTAAAGCAGATGGGAATGGTTTCAGCAAAATTGCTAACTCTTTTTCCATTCAGTAATTTCCTCTGATTTTGTAATAATTAACAAAAGAAATAACATAAAACCACGTTGTATTTAAATAAAATTCACTAGTACAACGCAGAATATTTTACCATTTATTTATTTCAGAGAAAAGTAAATGTAATGGTCTATTTTTTTGCATTGTAATTAGTAATCATTTCAGTCTTAGTTTCATGAATTAAGATCAATTACTTCAACCGGCAACATTGTTAGACTGGACAAATATCGTCGTTGCTTGGTGCTTATCGTCTATTGTTCTGGGTTTTATTTGCCAGTTTGTAAGTGATTATTAATTATTTGGTAGTGTGATTTTTGTTTTTAGAAAATATGTATAAACTATTGGTTAACAGTTTTTATATTTATTTTGTAATTCTGTAATGTGGTTTTGGTTTTATTTAAGTTTATTACTACAGGGGGCCGAATCTGCGTTCACTGGACCAGAACCGGTTTTTGGAGTCACCACAAGTGCCGCCAAAACAATTATTTCGGACTGTGCGGAGAGGAAAATACTCACGTACTGGTCCGACATACCAGGGCTAACCCACTCGAAGGCGTTTTTACCGTTACAACCTTCGAGAAACACAACTAAGCAGATCCTAGAATGGAGCAGGAATGACCTGCGTATTCTAACAGGACTTCTTACGGGACACTGTCGTCTAAGATACCACCTCAGAAAGATAGATCTGAACCAACAAACGGACTGTCGGTTCTGCTGCGTGGAAGACGAAACTGCTGAACATATACTATGTTCCCGGCCTGGGAAGAATAAGGTTCAACATATTTGGTTACACTAACCTAGAACCTACCGATTTTAAAAAAATCTCACTCTATACAACCATGAACTTCGTAAGAAGGGCTGGATTGTGCGGTGAACTGTAGCCTCTAGCGGTGAGCCACAATAGACCTACTAAGGGTCGCGGTGGAGGGGCGACCACGCCCCACTCACATGAAACCTAACCTAACCTAACCTAAGTTTATTACTATGAAAATTAAAATATGTTAAATAATAATTGTAGTGATTTTAGAATTCAGATGCTATACTGACCACCATTGATTGAACACGCTGTTTTTGATTTTAAAGTTTAGATTAAAATGAAAATAAATTATTTTTTACTAATCCAAAGGAATCTATTTTTTCTGTAAAATTAATTTCCGTTTCATTTTTGACTACTTAAATATTTTCATTGCAGGCCTGCTTTTATAAATAGCTCCATACGAATAAATAATTTTCGCAATGATTTTTTCCATAAAATTATCAACTGCTTTTTCGGAAGATGTCTGTTTTTGTGGTTTTTCTTTGTGAGTCACAGTGACTACCAGGTGAGTTTCTATTCGCTACTTCAAGAACGATTACAGAAAAACAAAAATGTTAATGAAAGCTGCTAAATCCGGTGTACAAGGTGGATGCTCTGTCACAATCGTAGCTCCGGTGTGTTTAATTTAGATCGATTGGTATGTTACGAGGGCAGTTTGATAAGTCAGTGACTTTTTGAATTTCCCGCACAGTTACTCCAAATGTAACAGTGCTGCCGTCAACTATAATCTATCAGTGGGCAACTTTCTAATTTCGAGCAAGCTACGTCGTGCAGTTGGTGTTTGATAGCCGTTCAATGCAGACAACCTCGTGAATTTTTACGAAAATGGAAAAAAGTGAAATTCGTGTGCTGATTAAACATTACTTTTTACGTAAAAAATCCATCACTGATACTAAGGAAAGACTTGATAAATACTAAGGGGACTCGGCACCATCATTTTCAATGGTTAAGAAGTGGTTTACAGAAATCCGTTGTGGTCGTACCAGCACTAGTGACGCCGAACGTCCAGGTCGCCCAAAAGAAGTGATCACGCCGTAAATCGTCGATAAAATCCATGAAATGATATTGGATGATCGGAGAATGAAAGTGCGTGAGTTGGCTCATGCTGTAGGTATCTCAACTAAACGGGTACATCATATTTTACACGAATATTTGGACATAAAAAAACTCTCTGCGAGATGGGTGCTGCGATTGCTCACACTCGACCATAAGCGCAATTGTGTGACCACTTCAAAAGAGTGTTTAGCGATGTTCAGCCGTAATCCGGACGAATTTTTGCGCCGTTTTGTTACTGTGGATGAAACATGGATCCATCACAACACGCCAGAGACCAAGGAACAATCGAAACAGTGGGTTGCCCGGGTTGAACGTGGACCAAAGAAGGCGAAACAGAGTCTGTCAGCCAACAAGGTCATGACCACAGTTTTTTGGGATGTACGCGGTGTCATTCACATCGATTACCTCAAGAAAGGTAAAACGATCACCGGCGAATATTATTCAAAGCTTTTGAACAGACTCGACGTTGATTTGAAGCAAAAACGGCCGCATTTGGCTGAGAAGAAGAAAGTGCTGTTTCATCAAGACAATGCACGTGTGCACACTTGTCTAGTCACGATGGCCAAAATCCACGAATTGGGATACGAACTGCTACCCCATCCAGCATATTCTCCAGATTTAGCCCCCTGCGACTATTTTCTGTTTCCAAACCTAAAGAAATGGCTGTGCGGTAAGAGATTTGAGTCGAATAAAGAAGTCATTACCGAAACAAACGCGAATTTTAAGAGCTTTGAAAAAACCTATTATTTGGAGGAAATAAAAAAATTAGAAAAACGCTGGACTAAATGTATCGAGCTAAAAGGTGATTATGTAGAAAAATAAAATGTTTATTTGCGGAAAAAAATTTGTTTTATTCAAAAAGTCACTGACTTATCAAACCGTCCTCGTATTACTGCAAGGAAATAGGGTTGGTCATCTTATCCATCTGCGTTAAATTCAAATGAAAGTTCAGTTCCAATGTAACTTATTCGAATGTCAAAAATAGGCGCTGTTTTTATAATTAAGAAAGCAAAAAGTGTCCGAGAGCAGTTTCGCACAATATTCTAGCTGACATTTCAATCATGAAGCAAATGAAGTGCGTCTCCATCAACCACGTGGAAATTTCTGATTTAGTCGTTCTCGTTGCCGTTGTCGAGGGGGATGAATTTAGAATACGGTCGTCACCTCCACGCAAATGCGATAAGATCACAGATCAGTCAAGTAGAAAATGACGGTGTCAAACTGGAGGCCAGGACAACAATAACCCTCGGCAACGAACCACAATACGACGTCGTATTCATACGCAAATGTCGGGGATTACGGGGGCACTATTCAGAGTATACCTACTAACTGTCCCGCGCTTGTTGGAAATCGTCTGTTCGGTATGTTGTTGTGCCTACATCGACGCTGTCATATTTAAGATAAATTGTACATAAGAAAAACTTCAATACACTTTTTATATGCATAGAAATTTGTGAAAGCGGGGGGTGATTCAATATGCGGCTAGTAGGATCTCGGATGGGGTGAACTCGCTGTAAAAAAACACATACACACATAAAAGCGCATACGAAAAAACTTTTCACCAAAATTAGGTTCCATTGTTGGCTTCTGTGAGATTAGAGACGATTTCATAATAAATTTAACAATATTGTCAATCTTCAAACATGTTGAGATCAACGTTGATAGGTATATGGTAAATGCCAGGCAGTTTTGAACAAGAAGATCCCGCTTTTAAAATAAAAGGGAACGAAACGGATTGTTTGAACATACATTTTTAAATTAATAAACCTTTTTATTACCAACAAACAAAACGATAAATACCTAAAAAATCGAGAACTATTAGAACACACAAAAAGACATTACAGAAAAAATAATATTAACCAAATTAGAACAGAGAAAATTAATTAAGATACATCGCTTGATAAAGAAATAATACCCATAATGTATACAAGTTAGTTAGATAAATGACGAATAGGAGAAAACTTGTATAGAGTTTTGAAATTTTGGAAATAAGTAGTTAAAAGGGTTGGGATTAAGGGGCAAAAAATTTCCCACCCCTACCGTGGATGAAACATCCCTTTTTTGAGCAGAACCATTCTCAATATGGACTTAGTTATGATTTTTTGTATTTATCTCGAAAACTATTGCTCTTACATATTTTGTGGTTGCTTTCGCGGCCATCGTTTATTGGTGAATGGTTTATCGGGTTTTTTGGCCGTCGTATGTTTAAGTTAAAACTCGACGTTTCGGCATCTCTAGTGGATGGCATCTTCTGGAGATATAATGTCTGCTTTTTTAGGCTGACGGTTTGTAATATTTGTAAGTCACGATTGCAGGTTGTATACGGATTGGTGGGCGGACATATTTGAGGGCTGTTCAGGAATCGTTCACGTTCTGGAGATTCATTCTTATTTTTTCAAGGAAGCAGCGTTGTATTTTTAAGTTATCTGCCAAGGATAAGAGAGCCCCACTAAGTTCTGCAGGTGTTTATCGTATTCCATGCACTTGTGGAAGTGTCTAAATTGAAACAACTAAACGGTCCATTAACACCAGGGTGCCACGTCTTATTCGTTCTCTATAGAGTACTCTGCCAGCGGTCTCTCTACTGGCAAATTATACCCGAGCTCAGCCGTAGAGGGTAGAAGAAAAAGAAAATATAAAAAAATATAAAAGTGAGCCGCGCCACCGACTTAGACGGTTCAAGCCGGAAACCCCTAGGTCTTATAGGCACTAGCAGAGCCACACGATAAACAACTGAGATTATGGTGAACTAAATAAATGAAATTATAGCTAAAATATATTGGATACTTTAAACCTACAATAAATCAAAGTACACAGCTCAATAACAAAATTATGACAAATATAGTCAAAACCAACAGCTAACAATAAATCAAAGTACACAGTTCAATAATAAACTTATAACAAATATAGTCAAAATCTAATGCAATAAATAGTTTTTAATAATGTATTATATTAATAAATTAAAACAAAACTTAATCGTGGTGTCAAAAATAAGTTACGTCGTTAAATATTCAAAAATAACTCACTTGTAACCTTTGGGTAAACGTATATTGTAGATCAAATATAAGAAAAAAAAATAACTTTAATCTTGAACACCTTAATACGGAGTACCTGGTAAAAACACCAAGCAAGTCTTTATAACACTGCAATTTATCGTCGATATGGATGATACGAATGCACTACTCCTGTGGCCGGTTTGGTTATGGAACGGCACCTGCTAATTAACAATGGCTTCCCTCAAATAAATCCCGCATGCGGTTATTTTAACTCGACACCAAAATCCAAAATATCAACAACGAAGGTAAGATAGAATGGTTAAGTTAAAAATTAAATGGTTTTTCTTCAAAATCCAATCAAGATGTTTTCAGCTATTATTGTTCTTAGTCTCTATTTTGGTTTTATTTGTTGAAGTATTGATTTATTGGTTCTTCTTTGTCTCCACGATATTCTCAGCATTCTACGCCAACAGAACATTTCCAGGGCGTCAATTTTCTTTTTGTCCGTTACTTTGAGCGACCAGCATTCTGATCCATAGAGAAAGATTAAGAAGACCAGGCTCCTTACCAGACTCATTTTTGTTGCCAAAGATATTTCATGACTTCTCCATATGTTTGTTAGTTTGGTCATAGCTTCCTTTGCTAAGGAGCTTCTCCTTTTGATCTCTTCACTGGCTCCGCCCTCGTTGGAAATGAGTGAACCTAGATAAATGAAAGTGTTAACTGTGTCGATGTTATTTATTTTCTTTACTTCTGGTCTATTGTTGTTAGCTCGGTCAACTATTATAATTTTGGTTTTCTTTTTATTTATTCTCAAACCAATCTCCTTGCTGAAATGCTCTATCCTTGCCTGACAGCCTGACACCCTTCTCTATCTGGAATGGGTCTGTCAGCTCGTTTTATATTTCTTTGTACATATGTAAAGTTGCACCGGTTCATCTGCAAATTAGATTTGTGTCAGGTGTCATATTGATGTTACGTTTCCGCATTTGTTAACAAATCTTTATTCTCACTTACAAAAATGAAAGCTTCATGTGCACATAGATAGTCCAATGAATGTCAGAATATTAGTTTTAATAAATCAATGTTTACAACTTTTCTTTTGGGTCATTCCATGTCAAATCGACCAATAGTTGGAATCAACCCCTTTTCAAATTTAAACTCTTATTTATTTGGTAGAAGCTAGTACATCCCATGAATTTGTTTTTATATCTGACTCCCGTGGAAGGCGCTAGTTACACGGTTCGTACCAAGTAGTATTGAACATAACTTTTTTAAGGTTAGATTTATTAATCAAAATTTCAGGTGAACTTAAACATAGTTTAATTTTACACTAAAAAGGTACTCTTGGTAAAACTCGATACTGTGTGAGGTTTTCGGAATATTTCGATTTAAAAATTATGTAGTAATAACCAATTTTTTTTTCTTCATCGCCTGTTTATCTTGAACATTTTTACTTTATACCAGCATCGGTTATTACTTCATAATTTTCAAATCAAAATATTCCGAAAACGGTAGACAGTATCGAGTTTTAGAAGGAGTACCTTTTTAGTGTAAAATTGAATGATGTTTAAGTTCACCTGAAATTTAGATTAATAAATCAAACCTTAAAAAAGTTATGTTCAATACTACTTGGTACGAACCATGTAACTAGCGCCCTCTATGAGAGTAAAATATAAAAAACAAATTTATGGGATGTATTAGCTTCTAAAACATGTTTGCATAAAATTCCATTACAATGTTTCCTGTAGTTTCGGAAAAATCGTAATAAATGTGTATACATTTTTTTCTTTAACGCCCTTTATTTTAAATACAGTTTTTTACCAAGCAAACCCCAATTATTTTTCAGTTTTCTACCTATCCTAGAGATGGAGTCCCTTTTTTTAAAACAACCTGTATTAGGTATAAAATTGAATCTAGTGTTGGTAATATCATATGGGTATTAAGTTTTTTCAAGGTCACCGAAGACATAAAGGGAGTATTATAAGGCCGAATTATTCAAATTGGCATTATCATTTGGTTTTTAATATTAGTTAAACTTATTCACGCTATCAACACGGACACAAACGGATCTGTCCCTGTTTTTTGCAATTTTAGAAGTAACATCAAAGGAAACCTACTGTACCACATTGCCTTTTACAATTTCCCCTAGCCCTAATGCGAGCATCAGGGTAAGGTGAAGTGACGACTAAGGTGAGCCTTTTTTTTCGAATAATTATTATTTATTCCAAGATTTGTTGACCCATCACTATCGGGAGAAATGATTTTTTTTATTAATACTATACGCTTTTATCGAACATCGGTCGATAACAACAGTTTTGTAATCGGTATATCTATTTATGCATGCATGCAAGGAAAAGGGTTTACGTGTCAACAAAAAGAAAACAAAGTGGATGGTTGTCGGTAAAATTAATATCGAGTATCCAAAATTAAAATTAGATGGTAAAATTCTGGACAGAGTACAACACTTTAGGTACTTGGGAAGCTGGATGGACTGTAGAGTTGAAAGCGATGAAGAAATCTCAACCAGAATAGAACTGGCACGTAAAAGATTCACTAGTTGGCGTTCTGTACTATGCAACAGAAGTCTTTCGTTGAACATCCGTCTAAGAGTATTGAAGTGCTACGTTTGGTCTGTTTTGCTTTATGGATGTGAAACCTGGACACTGAAAGTAAAGCATCTAAATAAATTGGAAGCGTTTAAGTTATGGTGCTATCACCGTGTGCTAAAGATTCCGTGGACAGCACACGTAACTAACGAACATGTGTTAGAATCCCTACATAAAGAGCGAGAATTGACAAATACCATCAAAATAGGAAAAGTCAAATTCTTTGGACATATGATGAGGGGGCATAAATATAACATGCTCCGATTAATTATCCGGGGTAAAATAGAAGGAAAGCGATGGATTGGCAGAAAACAGCTTTCTTGGCTTCGTAATATTGGACGGGTCGAACAGTCGAAGAAGCTACCGATCAAGAAGCTTTCCAACAAATTGTCGACTCTATAATAGCCAACGCCTGAACGCTTGATGATAGCCAACGTTTGAAAACAAGCATGGCACAAAAAGAAGAAAAAGATGTCTATTTAACTTTAAAACAGCTATAAAATAGATATCGTATTAAAAATTGTTTCACATTAATGTCTATGTATAGAATCCTAAAACAATTTAAGAATTTGTTACTATTGGTTAAAAAAAATTGTGATTTTTAAAAATCGTTTTAATTATAACTTAAACGTTCAGTTTAAACCTTTTGTATATTTTAAAAACCGTGAACAATACGACTTTCAAGAGCATTATCACGGAGAAGTCGATTTCATAACTCAATCGGTGAACATGTAGGTACTATTGTATAGGAAAACAATGAAAAATGAAAACAAACAAAAATCCCATAAGTCCCGAACAAAGATGGTAGCGAAGAAGAGAAACAAACCAACGTTACGAATCACGATACAGAAGGTAGGCAGTATCGGCATTGCTCTAACTAAAACGAGGGAAGCCATTATTTATTTTATTTAAAAAAACAACCAGAGACGGACTAAAAGCGAAAACTGTTTAATTTTAAAACAAGCATTCTTTCAAATTTAAATATCACCTTCCCACTTGTCGTACATACCCCTCATGACTTGAGATAACTTCATGGGAAAAAACCCGACGAATCTAGGTTTGGTGATCTAGCTACTACTAATAGAAATCATCCGTTCAATTGTTTGTCAACGACTTAAATTATGTTATTATTTCTATTGTATTTTTGCTCTTTGCTTAAGATTTATATTGCGGTCATTACGTACTTTTTAATATACAATATTTTCGTTGTCGTTTTTTCTTGTTTTAAAACCGTTGAGGTGGGGGGGAGGAAGGCACTGGCAGTCTTTATTTATAGTCGACTAAACCCTGCATATGCTTGCGTCCGCTATTTTAAATTTTATGAAAAATGGTTTTTCTTGAATAACTTTCTTGAATAATTTTCAATTTTAACGAAATATTGTACAGATTATTTTTTGACGTTTCTTAAAACCAATGAAATGCTTCTTTATTTGTCACAAGGGTAAGTTTCAACCAATTATGTCATTATTATAGTGGGAATAAATCTCTTGTGATTATTCTCGGGAATAATCACTGGGGCTTTTATTTGCCTAGCAAGTGTCAGATAGTTGTCAAAATAATTACCTAATTGTGTCAACGCGATATATAAAATGGGTGAAAATTCTCGGTTTAGTACCTTTTCTGATGCAGAAATAACAAAAAAGATTTTAGAAACTACTTCGAAAAATACTCTAATAAGTAATCAGTCTATATGGAGACAATTTAAGACCTTCACCAAAGAAAGAAATTATATTCTGGATCAATTTACTACAACAGCTACTTATTAATACATAAAATACGAGGAAAATAAAAAATATCAAAAAGGAATGAAATTCACAAGTGTGAGATATTTCGTTACATATGTTATGTTTAGTAATATATACAGTCCACAGCTCATTGTTTCAATTTAATAAAGTTTAACAAATGTTTATTTTTGATTTTAGGGCATAAATGAACATAAAGAAACTTTTTTTTTGGCTTTTACTCCAGTCAGCCAGTCGCATCAGGAAATAAAGAAACTTGTTGAAAATAAATTTTTTAATAATTTTTACTTTTTTTTTCTACAGTTAATATTGAAGGTTATAAGGCACATATTTTGGCAGCTGCTGGAGAACGCATTTTGATCGGCTCGTTTTGAGGTGGTTCTGCCGTCCTTTTATGGTCCTTTGATGTATTATTTTCCATGATTGTTTCCTGGTATGCTTTTCCAGTAGTTTTTGTGTTTTTCCAAACCTCTTCTTGCAAGTTCGTCTACTTTCTTATTACCTGCAACTTCCTGGCGTGCTGGAACCCGTATCAGTTTGACGTGATTACGGTCTACCAGCGTTCTCAGTGCTTCTTTGCAGTCAACGAGTATGGGGGAAGGGGTGGTCCGGTCCTGAGGTGCCCCCGAACAGGACTAAGGCTGTCTACTACAGGTGCTCCCCCACCGCCATGCATCCATCAGCACGGGTCGCATAACACTTTGGATTGGGAGTCTTTTAGTCGTCTTTTACGACCATACCTATGATCTATTCTATATTTCCTGTATCCCCAGTAGAGGACTCTAGTATTTAAATTGATGTTGAAGAAAATACCTGAAACCTTTTTGAAAAGTTTCTTATGTACGAGGGCGGTTTGATAAGTCAGTGACTTTATTCCGCAAATAAACATTTTATTTTTCTACATAATCACCTTTTAGCTCGATACATTTAGTCCAGCGTTTTTCTAATTTTTTTATTCCCTCCAAATAATAGGTTTTTTCAAAGCTCTCAAAATACGCGTTTGTTTCGGTAATGACTTCTTTTTTCGACTCAAATCTCTTACCGCCCAGCCATTTCTTTAGGTTTGGAAGCAAAAAATAGTCGCAGGGGACTAAATCTGGAGAATATGCTGGATGGGGTAGCAGTTCGTATCCCAATTCGTGGATTTTGGCCAACGTGACTAGACAAGTGTGCACACGTGCATTGTCTTGATGGAACAGCACTTTCTTCTTCATAGCCAAATGCGGCCGTTTTTGCTTCAAATCAACGTCGAATCTGTTCAAAAGCTTTGAATATTCGCCGGTGATCGTTTTACCTTTCTTGAGGTAATCGATGTGAATGACACCTCGTACATCCCAAAAACTGTGGTCATGACCTTGTTGGCTGACAGACTCTGTTTCGCCTTCTTTGGTCCACGTTCACCCCAAACAACCCACTGTTTCGATTGTTCCTTGATCTCTGGCGTGTTGTGATGGATCCATGTTTCATCCACAGTAACAAAACGGCGCAAAAATTCGTCCGGATTACGGCTGAATATCGCTAAACACTCTTTTGAAGTGGTCACACGATTGCGCTTATGGTCGAGTGTGAGCAATCGCGGCACCCATCTCGCAGACAGTTTTTTCATGTACAAATATTCGTGTAAAATATGATGTACCCGTTCAGTTGAGATACACCTACAGCATGAGCCAACTCACGCACTTTCATTCTCCGATCATCCAATATAATTTCATGGATTTTATCGACGATTTCCGGCGTGATCACTTCTTTTGGGCGACCTGGACGTTCGGCGTCACTAGTGCTGGTACGACCACAACGGAACTCCGTAAACCACTTCTTAACCATTGAAATTGATGGTGCCGCGTCCCCGTAGTATTTATCAAGTCTTTCCTTAGTTTCAGTGATGGATTTTTTACGTAAAAAGTAATGCTTAATCAGCACACGAAATTCACTTTTTTCCATTTTCGTAAAAATTCACGAGGTTGTCTGCATTGAACGGCTATCAAACACCAACTGCACGACGTAACTTGCTCAAAATTAGAAAGTAGCCCACTGATAGATTATAGTTGACGGCAGCACTGTTGCATTTGGAGTAACTGCGCGGGAAATTCAAAAAGTCACTGACTTATCAAACTGCCCTCGTATTAAGAAATAAGGGTTAATGATCTAACATGATACACATTTTAGGCCAAAAACAAAAATACTCCTAGACATTGTGGTTGAGTATATATTAAACTTTCATATTTTTTGTGTAGAAAAACGAAACATAGTAATAAAAATTAATAAGTCATTGTACTTGCGTCTGTTAAATGTTTTCCAAATTCAGTTCCACCGTATAAAATGATGTTAGATAATAATACCTGAAAGGATACATAATAAAAACTGAATAAAGATTAAAAAAATGTAAATCACACGGCATTTTTTTGTCGGCGCCAAAGTACGTCGTAGTATTATTGACGTCCGATGAGGTATCTACTTTATACAAGTGTCGACGCCTAGATTTGCAATTCAAGTGGTCGTCAATTAACGATACAAAAGCGGCATAGCCTCGTAAAATTATCATGGGCACGAGTGAAGAAAGGTTAAACATAATCAATTAGAATTCGTAATAGCCGCGTTCTCATCCGTACTCTTGGAGAGAGGACCCGAGGAAGAATTCAATAGTGCATTCAGCACAAAAGAACGTGATTAGAACTCATCATACATATTTATGGTATCGGTGTTTCCGCAACTAGTGAACGTCGCGGCACCACCACCGAACGGCAGTCGGAGAAAACAAAGATCCCCCTCTTTGTTTTTTCAATCCAATCTGCATTTCATTAGTGATTTGTCGTAATGTAATCAAGAGTCTTTCGAAGAGTCTGGCGACGCTGATATAAATATCTGCTTGAATAAATCGGATGAACCCATATTCATTAAGATTCGCCATAAAGAAATGAGAACAAAAATCCATCGAACAATCTAATATACTTTTTCGTATCTCGTTATTCTATCATCCAGTAAGAAATTTCTTGGTTTTGTGTCATTACCAGATTGCGAAATTTTCTCTTTTTCGCTCAGAGCCAATCAGAGGAGTTTTTTCATATTCCGCGACACAACTTTTTAAAAATTTGTGTAAGAAATAATAAAAACGTAAAAACTATATTTATCGTAAAGCGTATTCAAAAACTATCCCTCGATAACAAAAATGCGGCCATTTCATTGTCGTCCCTTCATGAAGACTGCCGCCAGCCGCCCTATCTCGCACCCCTTCTCATCCTTTTCTTTAGATACCTGATCTCCAGATATGCCAGTGTACCCAAAAAGCTCTCCTTGCATAAAGAGTGGATCCAAATATATCTTACATTTGTCTTTTATACAAAATTAAGATTCTAAAGTAAAACAGTTCTCGGCAGACAATCTTTTAAAAATGCACAGGGTGAGTCTAAGATTGCATGAAGCAAGTTCTTGCCTGGTAGATAAACTTTATTTGCCATATACCATATAATATGGTCTCTTCTAATTGTTTCCATATTTCTTTATCTTTCGCAAATATCATCCACTATTTGCCAGCCACTGCTCTTATGTTGTCCACCCATCTTTTTTTGAGGTCTTCCCTTACTCCTTGTTGTCTCTCTTGGCCTCCATTCCAGTACTCTACGTGTCCTGAATGAGTTGATATAATTTTTATTGTAAATTTAAAAAAATAGCGACTAAATGTTCTTTTTCTCATGAACCTACTTTTCTTTCGACCTACTTTTCTTCTTTTTCATTAAAAAAAAGCGTACATGTTTTTCTTATCTTTATAAAACAATTATTTAATTATTTTCACACTTATCAAGCAGCAGAATCTCCAACAACACAAAATTGTCCTGAAAAATCGTTTAGTTTTCGTGTTAAGTCTATTTTACAGTGATTAGCGTCATGCATTATTTATTTGAGTGCTTTGCATTCTATTCATGCCTATAACACAATTAAGTGGCTGTAGCAGCATATGTTAGAGACCCCGGAACATTTTAAATTTCCATAGATAGCACCTCTCTTAAACTATCATTATTCTGGTTGAAGACATGAAAGGACATTTTTTTTATTAGTTATAGATGCGATCTTATCGTTATTTTAAATACACAAAATGTTATTAGAAAATCTATTTGCATATTTCAATAAAACGACGCACTTCCTTAATACCCAAAGGCTCAATTTAATTTAGTCAATACATCCACAATTTTTGTCGTTTATTTATTACATTCCAAGAATTTATAATTCTTAAAAGAATTTAGTATGGCGGACAGAGATAAGGATAACAATCTCGGTGTTAAAAAAGTGACCCTAAAAGTTTATTAATGGTATTACTGTATCAGAATACTGTTTTTAAAAAGAGTGCCCAAAGTTTTAAGAAGGACAAAGGATAATGGTAAGCCTTGCCCGATGAATGGAACGAATGCACTATTATCCCCATAAATAAAAAGGGGGACCGCATGAAATTCAATAACTACAGAGAAATATCTCTACTGAATACAGCGTACAAGGTAGTCTCCAATGTGCTACTGAGGCGTATATCACCGTACGCGGAAGAGCATATTGGAGACTACCAGTGTGGTTTTAGACCAAAGAGATCAACTGTAAACCAGATATTTACAATCCGGCAACTACTGGAGAAACAGTGGGAATTCAACAAAGATGTACACCAGCTGTTTACTGACTTTAGACAAGCCTACGACACCATTATACCAGACAATATCTGGATAGCCATGGCAGGTATAGGTATACCACATAAAATCATCAGTGTTACGAAAATATGCATAAATAATATCAGGTGTTGTGTAAAAGTAAGATACATTTTCGGTCATGAGTGGTTTAAAACAAGGAGATGGACTGTCGCCCCTACTTTTTAACATAGTCCTAGATATGGCTATCAAGAGGACGAACATCAGCACGAAAGTATTCAACAACCAATGGCCACAGATGATCCTGGCCTTTGCCGACGACATTGATGCAGTCGGTAAAAGTATCGTCAGAGTGAAGGAAAGCTTCCTGAAAATTGAAAAGGAATGTAAGAAAGTGAGCCTCAACATCAATGAGGACAAAACCAAATACATGCATATCACTCGCCGCTCAACCAGGGACAGAATCGGTCAAAACATAACGATGGACACCTATAACTTTGAATGTGTCAGACAGTTTATATATCTGGGAGCCACAATATGCTCAGACAATAACAGCAACGAAGAAATTAAATGAAGGGATTTGAAAGGAGGATCTTATGGAGAATATTTGGCCCCGTCAAGGACCCAAACACCGAACAATTGTCACGTGCCTATTTTTTCCCTTTTACCGTTCATTATAGTGGTGTCAGAATGAGTCACTGCGTTATGTATTTAAAAATAAATCACTTATAACCTTTGGGTATACGAATTCACAAAGTACTATATTTATGAACTAAAGCAAAACTTACTCGTGGTGTCGAATGAGACACGGCGTTATATATTTAAAAATAAATCACTGATAACCTTTGGGTATGTGAATTCACATGTACTCCTGTGGCCTACTCCTGTGGCCTACTCCTGTGCTACTCCTGAACTACTCCGGGGGCTGGTTAGATTATGGGGCGGCACCAGTTAGTGACACCGACACCACTATAATGAACGATAGAAGGGAAAAAATAGGCACGTGACACAATATCGAATAAGGACAAATGCGGAAGTCCAGGAACTATATCAAAATCCGGACTTAATTAAATCCATAATATCAATGCTCCTGAGGTGGGCTGGACATGGGAAAAAAATCTGGTCGAAAAGAGACCGCTGGGACGACCGAGACTCAGATAGAGGGACAACATCCTAAGAGACCTACAAATTATGCGAATATATGACTGGAAGGAGGCCATGCCGGACCGTGATCGTTGGAGGCAAATCGTTAACGCAGCCACCGTCATTTTTCGAATATTAAATGTTGACTTAAACAAATATCCAGTACAATTTTAATAAAATGTATGCGAAATATATTTTTAATCAAACTTAAAAAACTTAAAAATTTAAAACGAAAATAATAATACCAGAACGATATTTAGTTCTGGGTTCGTTAATTTAAAACACTCAGTACAAATACTAAACAATTTACTCTAATCTTTCTTCTGGTAATACAAAAAAAACTTATTTAATAAATCACTACTTCAACTTAAACTTTTCACTCGAATGCTATTCACCCTGCATGATAAATTATTCTTTTAAAAAACAGTAAATTAAAATCAAAAATCGATAAAATAAAGAAAACCCAAAGAGCCATGGAGCGATCAATGTTGGGAATTAAATTACAAAGAAACAAAACAATAGTCAAATGGGACTTCGTAGGTCATAACGCCAGACAAAAGGATAATAGGTGGAATACCACGATGCAACAATGGAGACCATGAACTTGAAAGAGATCAAGAGGACGATCCCAGATGAGATGGGGAGACGACATAAAGAAAAGAGGAGGAATACATTGGAAACAAAAAGCACAAAGTAGAAACGATTGGAAAAAACTAGGAGAAGCCTGTGTCCAAAGTTGGACGAATTGAAAGGCGAAAGAAGAAGAAGAAGACGAATGTGTGCGTTGATTTATGGACGCACTGTATTCAGTACTCACAGTTGTACTGCACAGCGATCCTAAAATTAAATAATTAAAGTAATAATTAAACCAAAAAACAGTTTAAACAATAAACAGTATAAACGCAATGAACTTTTCACGTAATCAAAGGGCTCAGAAGCAACAGTAACGTCGTGCTTCTCCTTCTGCCTGTCTGTCAAAAAGAGGCCTCGAGATGACAACTTGCTTTGTTTAAATTTACAAGTTATAAAATTTTTATACTAAAAGTTGCAGGCGATGGTTAATGTTATGCATGATGCCCTGATAATCAAAGGGATTAAAATAAATGTAAGCAAAACAAAAGTAATGGTTTTTAAAAGAGAAGAAAGCATGACAAACTGTGAAGTTCTGATTAATGCAGAAAGAGTGGAACAAATAAATGAGTTTGTATATATGGGTTCAAAATTTACAAAAGATGAAAAGTATGACAGTGACATTAAGCGAAAGGTGTTGGCAGAAAAACAAATGAATGGGGCACTGCATATCTTTATGAACATCCAGAAAGTGTCAAAAAAGGCACGTCTAGCTGTGCATAGAGGAGTATTGGTTCCTACCTTATGTATGGTAGTGAATGTTGGGTTTGGCAGAAGAAGCAAGAAAAAAGGATTAATGCTGCGGAGATGAGTAGTCTGAGAAGTATAGCCGGAGTGACTCGGTTGGGTAAAGTAAAGAATAGTGAGATAAGAGAATGCTGTGGTGTAAAAGAAGATGTGGTTACAAAAATAGATAAAGGAATGCTTAAATCGTTTGGACACGAAGAACGGATGGATGAAGAAGATTGACGAAACAAATTTATAAGGCTAGTGTGAATGGACGGAAGTCGGTAGAGGTCGACCTCGGCGAACATATTTCGATCAAATCAACATTGTTTTGAAGAAAGGCCAGGTCAAGAGTACCAACAACCGACGAGAATGTATGTAAGCACTGATGAAAATAGAGTAGGCGTAATTATATGCAAAGTTAAATTAAAAACATAAAAACCAACTTATTTCATACATTTAAGTTTTCACTTTTATCGGCAATTTTTTTTATCTAAATTGCAATTTTTGGTCATAATAAAGAGCTCGATATTTGTACGGCACAAATCAACGCATAAGTAATTCAATGAGCGTCGATTAAGGGCAGAATGTGTTTCTCCAACAAATTAATAAAAATTTCCAGCAACTTCCCAGAAATAGTTGTCAGTATGTTTATCGGGTATTGAAGTTCGTTTGAGGTTATAATTTTTAATAGCGTAAAAGGCGTACATGCCCGCGACATCTGTTACGGCCATTTGTTTATAGGATATATCGGTAACCGGCGACTTGAATATTGATGTCCACTCGTGGGAAAAGGACTTTCTGAAAGACGTCCAAATGAGATATTACTATTGTCATTTATACGACGACAACACGAAAACTAAACATAAATGTCTGCGTGATGGAATTAATGTTTGATAGTTCGAGTATCTCAAAAATAAATTTCCACTCACATTCATTTTTTTAGTTCACATTCTACTGAATTAGCAAATGCCAAATGTGTTAAGGAAAATATAATTATTTAAAAAAAAAACATACAAAAGGGGAAAGCAATTTCTTAACTGGTTTATTAGTATCCAGAAAAGTATGTTTTTTGTCTTTGATACATGCATACATACATATGGTTACGCCTTTTTACCGTAGGTGTAGACCACTTCTTTCCACTTGCTACGATTCTGACACACGTCTTTTGCTTCTTCTGCTTTCATCAGCACTTTCATACATGCCCATCGTTTGCTGGAACTCTTGACCCAGACTTTTTTTTACACAACAGCGTTCTCTTATTTCACTATTCTTTACTTTATCCAACCGAGTCACTCCGGCTATACTTCTCAGACTACTCATCTCCGCAGCATTAATGAGCATATGAGTAAATTTAATACATGAAAAAGTGATGGGACAAACATGATTTATTAAACAAAGGTTATTATAGTAAATACATGAAAACTCTTGAAACTTATTAGGTGTTTACATTTTTCAATACTTCGCACAGTGCTTTCATTTCTAAGTCCAAATAACTTTAGATTTTACGTAAATGTAAGAAAAACAAAAAACACGTTAACTTTTAAATCCAGGGGAGGTTTAAAAATTTTATTCTGCTGTTTTCAAATGGTACCCCTTTAACATCCCCCACCTGTTCTTTAAAAATAGCAACCCTACCTTGTGATACATTACATGAAAATCCAAGAAAAATGCAAATCAGCCATATAAATAAATAAATTATTTTACTAATAACAACAGATTTTGTGAAATACCATAAAACCATAACAACAACTACCTACGCCACTGTTGGATAGGCATATGTCTAATTAGAGATCAATTAACTTACTTTTAAATACACGTCCTCTTTTTTTATATTTTTTGTCATTTTGTTTCTTTGTTTCAAAAATATAAATAGTATATTTAGTTAATTATTCGTGACGTTAAATTGGCCATTATTTGTAGCTGTAGCATCTTAAGTTACTTTAAAATGGTGTTCTCTGCAAGAACGAATAGATATAATATTTATTTACGGTTAATAAAACAAGTGCGCTCGAGTAACAGCTCGAGTTTTTAATGAAAGGCATCCTGATAGAAATATAGGCCACCACACCATCATAGAGTTAGTACGGAAATTTGGAAAAACTGCATCTGTTTTGTAATAAAAAAAATATATATAAATACGAAAATTATCACGTGTTTCGACAGGACTCTGTTTCCAGCGAAGATCAAAGTATGGGCCGGTATTCTATGAAATGAGATAATGGAGCACTTTTATTGACCGAAACGTAACGGAAGAATTGTACCTAAAATTATTAGAAAATTAAATTGATCCACTTATTACTTGGTCACTAGAAAGACAAGTTGAAGAACAGGGTAATATTGTGCTAAGTGAACAAAATATATACCTTCAACAGGACCACATCAGCACTAGTTGTAAGACAATGGCGAGACAAACTTGGATTGGATTGGATCGGCAGAGATCGGCAAGATCTCCAGATCTACCACCACTTGATTTTTTTCTGTGGGGGATATTTAAAAACATTAGCTTACAAAACTCCTCCCGAAAACATTGAAAAACTAAAGCTTAGAAAAACTGAAAAATGTAAACGAATTACTAGAAACTTACTAACGGAGCAAATACATTTAAGGAGCTGTTTGTAATTAACTTCATTTTAGTTTCAGTCGTAATTTCGCTTTGTTTATATTATCTGCAAAAAAAATAGATAGAATAAATTTTTGTTTATATGGCAGATTTGAATTTTTCTTGGGTTTTTTATTTAATGTATCACAAGGTAGGGAGAAAGCCAAACTCAAAGCCCTGGTTTAAGCCAGAAATTAAGATACTGGCCGAAGAGAAAAGAAAATCGTACCTACAATACAGATCCAATGCTATAACGTATAATGACTATAAAGCCGTAAGAAATAGGATCAACGAGAATATTCGGATAATCAAAAGGGAACATTGGGAAACATTTTCTAACGATATGGAGCATGACCTGTATGGAGGCCAAAAGAAGATATGGAACCTGCTAAGACATAGGAAAAAACCAATAAATGAGTGTATACAAAATACAAAAATAGCGGCGGAAGAATGGGAAAAATATTTTGGTAAACTCTACACTCCGACAGAAAACAACTTACCACCACAGGAAATACAGCCTGACATTGGAAATGTTAACGAACAACAAGAAAGGACTATTCCCTTGGAGAAAATACGATACATGGTCCAAAAACTAAAAAACAGAAAAGCCTCGGGCATTGACGAAATTAAGAATGAGATGATCAAATATGGAGGTGAAAGCTTATTGGCCGAATTACAGATTTTCTTCAATAAAATACTTACTGTCAAGGTTGTTCCATCCGAATGGAAAGAGAGCATACTGATACCAGTTTTTAAAAAAGGAGAGAAAGCAGACCCTAAAAACTATCGAGGTATTAGCTTATTGAGTGCTGTACTAAAACTGTTTACAAAAATTCTAGCAGAAGAAATATCTCTAACCGGAATATGTGAAGAACAGCAAGGGTTCAGACAGAACAGGTCTACTATAGATGCTATATTTATAATACGTCAAATTACTGAGAAAGCCATTGAGTTCAATAAAGTAGCCTTCACGTGTTTCATTGACCTAACCCAGGCATTCGATAGGGTACGGTTAACAGACGTCTTGGCCCTACTACAAAAGAAAAGAATTCACCCAAATGTAATAAAGACCATCGAAGAATTGAACAAGAACAACTACACATCTGTAAGAACTGCAAATAAGCTAAGCAATAAAATACCTATGACAACCGGAATCAGGCAAGGAGATAGCCTAAGCCCAATCCTATTTAATATCATCATGGATGAAATTATAAATGAAGTCAAAGTAACTGGGAGAGGATATCGAATGGGAGATAAAGAAATAAAAATCATATGCTACGCTGATAATGCTGTAATCGTATCGGAAGACGAGGACAACCTACAGAGACTCTTACACAAGTTCCAAAAAACAGCTGAAGAATTCAATATGCAAATATCCGTCAAGAAAACCAAATCACTAACAATATCCAAAGAACCGAGAAGATGTAAACTCGCAATCTATGAGCAGAGTGTAGAACAAGTGATGTCCTTTAAATATTTAGGAGCTAATATAACTAGCACTAGAAATATTAAGGAGGAAGTAAAAGCTCAAACAACAAAGGCATCTCTAATCTCAGGATTCTTGAGAGACATAATCTGGAGAAATAAGCACATGAGTACCAGAAGTAAGGTCAGAATATATAAGACATGTGTAAGACCGATTATGACATACGCGATAGAGACCAGAGCGGAGTACACGACTACAAAGCGACTTCTTAGATCAACGGAAATGCGAATTCTTAGATCGATAACTGGCTATACCTTACTTGACCATAAAAGAAGCGAAGAGATAAGGGAAATATGTGAAGTCCAAGACATAGTAAGATGGGCAAGAAACCGAAGAAGAGAATGGAGAGACCATGTTAGCAGAATGCCAAACGACCGGCTGGCAAAAATTGTGAGAGAGAAGCGGCCCAACACACCACGCCCAACTGGACGCCCACCAAAAAGATGGTATGATAGCTGGTCTTCATCGTCCCAATTGATTTTGGGCAACCTTTGAGGCAAACACAGGACGTAGTCCTAACGTAAGAAGAAGAAGAAGAAGAAGACAAGGTAGGGGTTGTTATTTGACATTTTAAAGAAAAGGTAAGGGATGTTAAAGGGGTGCCACTTGGAAGCAGCAGAATAACATTTTTAAACCTCACCCTTGATTTGAAATTCGACGTGTTTTTCGTTTGTCTTACATTTACGCAAAATCAAAATTAATTTGGGGTGGTTGGTTTTGCTATGAAAGCACTGTAGGTTTTGACCGTGTAGCTATAGGTACTCGACACTATTTAATAGCGCAGTTATTTGTGAACAGCGCCTTCAAAATGCAGAGATGACTTTCAAATATGAAATGCAAACAAACTTAAACGCATTGCCATTTAAACGTCTATTATGTACTTAGGTTCTTAAGAAGAATCTGTGACGTTGAAGTTACAACCATTGTTTCTTTTTTTTTGAGCAAGTTTGTCGGTAATTTCAACTAGTTTATGATTTTAAAAAATAAAATCGTAACTGCCCATCTACGTACCTTCAAAATCGTTACTAATTGGAAAATCGTTTCAAATTGCGATTGATAGAGATTCGACCTCACGTATAAGAAAAAAACAAAAATAACAAACGAATCTATTGCTCCAGATGGGAGGATTTACCATCCTGGCATTTCGAAAATCGTGATATTCGTGCCGACTCAAAAATTACAGTAATATTAAAAGTATCATGTGATTTATTTTTCGCAATCACGGAATAGCGAGCACGTAAAAAGTAGCACTCAGCGCATCCGTACCTTTAGAATTATAAGAATTGCTACTCGTCAAGAGTTATCATTGTTCGGAAGTAACAGTGGGTAAAAAATTTAATTGGGGTATGCGTAGTCCAAGCGTATCAAGAATCAATAAACATTGAAATCCAGTGGTGGCACCTCTTTATTAAAAAGAAACCACGACAGTCGCTGTTATAGCTCATTTCACCAATATACGACGGTATCGGATTAGTCACATCGACTTAACGGCTGCACTGTGTTGAGAGGTACATTAGTAATAAATGTCCTTAAGATTTAAACCCGATATTTTTTTGTTTATTGTTATGCTTTTGTTGAGAGATTTTTTGTTATTTTTTGCTTTATTGTAAACAGAAATCGTTGATGTAGCTCTCGATGAATTTTTTGGTTCGAAAAAGGAACATATTTAATTATGTTAAAAGGGAATGCAATAAAAATAAATTATCGGCACAAATTTAATAAATATGTTTAATCATGTAGTACTTACGGTATTATCAAGCATCATATTTATAGTCATCATAATCGGAATCACTGTCATCGCTATTCTCATTAGGATTGTAAATGATAACAGGATTAACTGTTTCGATGCGGTTTTCACGAACCCACCATTTCTCTATAAAATTTTCACATTTGTGATACATTTTTCCCAAATTTCAGGAGTGGCAGTGCTCGATGCCAGGTTTCCAAAACGGCCTCATTACTGTTACAATTAGATCCAATGTGATTGTCATAACAGTTTTGCATATTGCCCAAATATACTCAATGGGATTAAATTGGCAATGATAAGTCTTAGCACACGATGTCCATATATATATATATATATATATATATATATATATAATCCAGGATATCTACAGCTGTCGCTGCCTTCCTGCTTTCAGCCCTTGTCTCCAGTTGTCCTTGTCCTGCCAGTCTCCGTCCTGCAGGTTTCTTAATTCCATCGCCTCATCCACTTCGTCTCTCCATGATCGCCTTGGTCGACCTCTCTTTCGTCTGCCTAATGGACTCCACTCAGTTACCCGGTGTATCCAGCGATCCTCCGGAGTTCTTCTAACATGTCCGTACCACGTTAGTTTCTTTTCCTCTATGTGTTCTAGTATGTCTTTTTTTACCTCCATTCTTCTCCTGATCTCCTCATTTCTTATTCGATCTAATCTGTTCACTCCACAACTCCTTCTCCAAAAGTTCATTTCTGTGGCTACAATCTTCCCTTTGTTTTTTTTGTTGATCACCCACATTTCAGCTCCATAAGTCATTATGCTGCAAACTATTGAATTGAATATTCTCGTTTTATTAGTCTTGGTTATGTGGCGATCCCATAATATTGGGTTTAATTGATTAATACATGCCCTCGTTTGACCTAGTCTATTTTTTATTTCTTCCTCTGTTGTTCCACTTTTTGATATTATAAACCCTAGGTACTTAAATTTGTCTGTTCCTGAGATCTGTCGGTTATCATCTATTTCTAGGTGATATATCCTATCTTGTGCCGTTGACATATATTGGGTCTTTTCGAGGTTGATTTCCACTCCATTTTTCCCATATTCCTCCTCTAGTTTCCGCATTATAAAACCTAAATCCTCCTCATCTTGAGCTATGATTACTTGATCATCGGCAAAGCTTAGAGTATACAGATGATCATTTCTAATTGGTATTCCCATTCCTGCACATTTTCTCTTCCATGGTCTTAGTGTCTGTTGTAGAAATATTTTGAATAGTGTGGGTGATGTTGAGCATCCTTGGAGGAGACCCTTAGTTGTTTTGAAGGCATTTGATAGTTTATTTCCCTCTTTAATCCTTACGGTATTTTTTTTGTACATATTTTGGTCTGTTCTGATAATTCTACGATGTCAATAACTGAGTATAATTTGATCCACTTTGTAATTTTTTTCTCTTTCGTGTCTTTTAACTATCAATAATAATTCCGGCTTGAAGCAATACTGTGAAAATGAAATATTTTCATTCGTTAACCATTATTTTATTTTCTATACCGTTCAGGAGCTTGTTGGTTAATTATTTAAAATTTCCGAATGGTACGGAGCATTATCTAATACAATGACAGATGGTTCATGTAACGATAGTAATAGTTTCTCTTTTAACCATTTCACGAACATCTCTGTATCCATATTGTCATGATAATCGGCCGATTTTGATTTTGACGAAAATAAAAAATCCGCCCCATCAACAAAACCATGCTTTTCACCTGCATGCACAATAATGTGACTTTTTCATTTACCGTCGGTGTGTTTTATAGCTTGTTATCATCCTGCCAAATATTCTGTTCCACTTTTAGCAAAAATCCAAGTTTCTTCCAGAAAAACAAATGAAAAGCATTCTTGTTTACAGTAAGTATAATTTCTTGAAAATTCAATTTATTTGTGCACAACTCTATCTCTTAATTCTTAAATTAAACCCTATACGTATTAAAATTCTCCAAAGACTCGTTCTAGAATTTTCAAACAAATTTTTTTTTCCTTTTTCTAATATTTAATCTAAAGAGACCTTTTTTTTTTCACGCATTTTGTACACAATGTCGCGAATTTCAAATTTGTAAGCTTCGGGAAAGTCAACAGTCTTTGAATGTTGGCGGGGTTTAAATTTTTCAACTTTTTGTTTACTATTTCCATACAATTTTAATGTAGGTACCCACCACAATAATAACCCAGGATTACTTATCACTTTTCCAGAAATCTAATAAAAAATCTAACAAAAATGAATCAAAAAACCAAATTAAAGCTTAATGGCTTAGTTAATTAGTGAAATTTGTTTGGATTACTTACGCACCTCTCTTATTATGTGCAATAAATTCTTTACCTACGAACTTTGTTAAAAAATATTAGGGGAATTTACTTTCGTACTTCTTAAATCTACAGTTATATACTGGTTATCCAGTTTCCGTTACCACCGTATATTCGTGAAATATGCTACATATAGTGCATTTTTCTTTAATAACAATAATAAATCTGTAAGCTCTAAAAAAACGTCAGAGGTACAAATATAATTTAATTATTTAATAATTCTTTAAATCATCTATGTATTTTATAAGGTTTTAGCCTTGAAAGTAGATCAACCATACTTCTTTTAAATTCTTTAATACTATTTATGTGCTTTACTCTAATCGGTAGTTTGCTTAACGTTTTTATCCAAGTATAAAATGGACATTTTTCTGCCATGGTTAACCTACGAGTATATTTTAGATAATTATTAAACAAATGAATGGGGCACTGCATAGCTTTATGAACAGCCAAAAAGTGTCAAAAAAGGCACTTCTGACTGTGCATAGAGGTGTGTTGGTTCCTACACTTATGTATGGTAGTGAATGTTGGGTTTGGCAGAAGAAGCATGAAAATAGGATTAATGCTGCGAAGATGAGTAGTCTGAGAAGTATAGCCGGAGTAACTCGGTTGGATGATGTAAAAATAGTGAGATAAGAGAACGCTGTGGTGTAAAAGAAGATGTGGTTACAAAGTTAGACAAAGGAATGCTTAGATCGTTTGGACACGTAGAAAGGGTGGATGAAGGAAGATTGACAAAACAAATTTATAAGGCGATTATGAATGGACTGAAGTCGGTAGAGGTCGATCTCGGCGAACATCGATCTCGATCAGATCAACATTGTTTTGAAGAAAGGCCAGGTCAAAAGTACCAACAACCGACGAGCATGTATGGAAGCACTTATGAAAGTAGAGGAAGCAAAAGATGTGTGTAGTAACAGTAGCAATTGGAATGAAGTGGTCTCTGCCTACCCCTACGGGAAAAAGGCGTGACTTTATGTATGTATGTAAATACTCTGACACCTGAAAAAAAAATGGGCAAAAAAATTAAAAATTATACTGTGAATAAGGATATCCAGATTAAATCACTATCGTCGCTCTTGTACAGTGTGTCTACTTAAATTCAAACAAAGTTATTTTTTATAGAAAATTATGCATCGTGTAAAACCACCAAAATGCAACCTTCTGATATTGAAATTTTCCAGTCATGTACAAAGTCTGTCAAAAAATAGCACCGGCATACTCTGACGAGCCGCCACTGACGAAATCGTGGGTCAGACTCGAGAACTTCGCATAAAAATGCGTTAATTAGTAGTTAACCAAACGCAGTTGGTTATTTCTTTGTAAATAAAACGCAGAATGTTTTTTTTTTATTCAAAATAAAGACGAATGTATACTTCTTTTTTTAAAAGACTACAGAATGAACAAGTCGAATTTGTGAAAACGTGGGAATTACCTGATTTGTTGGAATTTTATGGAATGGCTATTTCAGACTCCATTTTCTTGTTCTACTTATTTATCTGAAGAATTTCCACGTATCATTTATTTAAAACATTTACACTATCATTATTCTATTAATAAGTAAAAGTCTTCTTTTTCTTTAATGGCTCTACAACTCTTGGTGAGTCTTGGCCGCGTTTACTATTCTCTTCCACTATTGTCCGTCTTGCGCAGATATCTTCCATTGTTGTACTTCCAGTTTGTGTAGGTCACTTGTTACTGCGTCCTTTCACTTTTTTCTTGGACGGCCAACCGACCTGCTACCTTTGGGCCTTTCCCAAAAGGCAGTATCGAGGAATCGTTTATCGTGTGATCTTAGGACATGTCCTGCCCATCTTATGCGATTGGTCTTGATGTGGCGCACTATATTCTCGTTTCCATAGAGTGTCTGTAGTTCCTAATTCTGTCTTCTCCATTCTTCTATTATTTCATATCTACAAGGCGCAAAAATGTCCTCAGGATTTTCCTTACTAGTACCAGCAATCTAGTAGGCTCACGTTTATTTAGGGTCCATGTCTCAATTCCTGAGAAGTTGGCTACACACAGACTGGAATTCGGAAAAAGATATTAGCAGAATTGAGATGGCACGTATGGCGTTCATGAGATACGAGAAAATTTTTAGAAATCGGAATCTAAACATATCCCTTCGAATTCGATATGCGAAATGCTATGTCTGGTCAGTACTTCTGTACGGAGTGGAGTCGTGGACTATGAAGGCAAATATGATCAATAAAGTAGAGGCTTTCGTAATGTGGACTTACCTACGCTTATTAAGAGTACCTTGGATAGACAGGGTATCCAATGAAGAAATATTAAGAAGAGTCCATACAAACCGAGAATCGTTAACAACTATTAAACGATGAAAAACGGCTTACCTTGGTCACATTTTAAGACACGACAGATACCAGTTGCTGCAACTAATTTTGGAAGGGAAAATAGACGGCAGAAGAGGAATTGGAAGAAAGCAGATGTAATGGGCAAGAAATATTAGACAGTGGACCGGATTAAGAACGATAAAAGAACTTGTCAGCGCAGCCAGAGATAGGGATCAGTTCCAACATGTGGTTGCCAACATCAATTGAATGGATAGGCAGCTCGATTGATTGTCTCACTCCCGTAAGTTATTATGGAGCGAATTATAGTTCTGCAGACTTTTACTTTTGCTTCTCTGTTATTCTTTTTGATTTTAACAGCGTCGCCAAGAAATAATATGCCCTGTTCCTTACTATGATTCTATGTTCTATGTCCTATGTCCTATGTTTCGTGTCTCTAATAGATTGTGTGATTGTTTCCACATCGTCGGCAAAAGCCTATAGGACCTTCAACCCCTGTGCTGCGAAACCGTTGGTCAATTTTGGTTGTGCCTTTCTAACTGCATATTCCAAGACAAAGTTGAATAATAACGGGGAGAGGGGGTCCTCTTGTCTAAGGCCGCTTTCAATTTGGAATTTATTCGATGTAATATTGCCAACTCTGACCTGCGCACGTGAATTCTGCCAATTATACCAACTTTCTGGGGACTCTCATCTCTATCATGACTCTCCATAGCACTTACCTGCTCACAGAGTCATATACTTACTTGAAATCGACAAAAATATGTGTAAAATAAGTAATAATAAATAAAATATATTACTTTAATATTTTATTGAAGCATATATAATATAAAGCAAATATTTTTTGTGTTGCAGCTTTGGTGCTCAACTGAGGTAGGTACTAAAAACTTATTTGTGTCATATTAAGAATTTGTGTTAAAACTTCTAATTTAACGGTTTAAATTGTTGAGCAAGACGTCTATTTTAGTAAACCCATTTACTTTCAAGTATGACCTTAGAGGTAAATGTTTAAAATATTTTTTTCAAAAATCCTCCCTATGGAGCTAATCGGATCACGTCATCAGAGGTAAATCGGATCACTATTTTAAGCTTTTTAATTATTTGTTTTGAATTATTTATTTATATTTATTTTATTGCAGATGGTTCGTACAACATGTCAACACTTATATTCAAATCAAGGAATCACAAAAATTGCTTTTGGAGGACTTTTTAAACAGGCCTGAAACAAGACTGCCACTTTTCGAAATGCTGTATAAGAATTTAAAAAGACTGAAGTATTTCCATTAAACGGCAAAGCAATACCTAACCACAAGTTTTTCGGTAATTAAGAATCAAACATTGTGAAGTCCCCAGTACAATCCACGAGTAGGTACTCAGCAGGTGCAACCAAGTACAGCCATAAATACAAGTACAATTCCAAGCCACAAATACACAACCACTTGATGACTCAGTGCCATCCAACAGTCTGATGAACTATATGAGCAGCCAGAATGTGTCAAAAAAGGCACGACTGGTTGTGCACAAGGAAGAGCTGGTCCCTACACTTGTGTATGGTAAAGAATGTTGTATAAAATTAAGATCAATGCTGCCGAAATGAGTAGTCTGAGAAGTATAGCCGAAGTGACTTTGATGGATAAAGTGAAGAATAGTAAGATAAGGAAACGCTGTAGTCTAAAAAAAGTTGTGCTAACAAAGATAGATAATTGAATGCTTAAATGGTTTGGACACGCAGAGAGAATCGATGAAACAGATTTATAAGGATAGGCAAGTCGGTAGAGGTTGACATAGGTGAAACTAATATAAGTGTGTTAAAAACAACAAGATCTAACAATTCCTCTAAGCAATCTACAAGAAAGAGTTGGGAAGTAAAACAGGCGACTACCACGATGAAATAAACTCCAAACATTTTACGCAATGGTTAAAAGACAAATTTATTCCTAATATTTCAAAAAAAAAGTGTTTAGGTGATAAATAATACCTCCTACCATAATGTACAAGTTAATCCTTTTCCAAATTTTTCACGGGAAAAAGCAGCGATGCAGCAATGGATATTTGAACGAGTTATTTTATATAAAACCAATGTTTTAAAAGCTAAATTGTATACAATAATAAATACGCATAAATCATATGCTTTAAGCGAAACATGACATTTTAACACTGCGTTTACCACCATACCATCCAGAGCTGAACCCCATTAAAAAATATGGGCACTAGTAAAGAATAAAGTAGCAGCCTGTTATGTCTCATTCAAACTAGTTGATGTGCGGCAGCTAATAGAAAGAAAAATTTCAGAAAGTGGCAATTTAAAACTAGCAAAACATTTGCGCCCACGTAGAAAAAATTCTTCTCCTTAGGGTGCCGATCCGTTACGAATGTTGGCGATCATCATAGCGATCCGGGCTTGGTCTGCAGCGATCCGGAACAGTTGTGTAGATGTTTTATTGAACCAGGTCCTGAGGTTCTTAAGCCACGATGTCCTGCGTCTTCCTGGTCCTCTTCGTCCAAAGATTTTTCCTTGTAAGTTTGTCTGCAGCAGACCGTATCTTCCTTTGTTTCGCATGATATGACCTAGGTATTCTAATTTACGTTCTTTAATTGTGTTCATCAGTTCCAGGTCTTTTTTCATTGTCCTTAGAACTTCGACGTTTGTCACTTTTGCCGTCCAAGTGATTTTCAGCATTCTCCTGTATAGCCACATTTCGAAAGCGTTAAGTTTTTTGGCTGCGGTTTCATTAAGCGTCCAGGATTCTGCACCATAAAGGAGAACGAAGAGGACATAGCATCGCAGGAGTCTCACTTTAGTGTCCAGGGTGATGTTAAGACTTTTAAAGAAGGCGCTTATGCGGTTAAAAGTTGCTCTGGCTTTTCCTATGCGTGCTCTTATTTCCTGTAAGTGGCTCCAGTCCTCATTTATAATGGTTTCCAGATAGTTGTAATGATCAATTCTCTCGATAGTCGCTTGGTAGTTGGCTTCCTGTGATGTTCTGTTTGCTGATTCTCATAAGTTTGGTCTTATTTTCGTTGACTTCAAGGCCGTACTGACTACTGTGATGGGTAATTTTGTCCACCAGGGCTTGTGGGTCTTCAAGATTTTTAGCAAAGACGATGGTATCATCGGCGTATCTGATGTTATTCAGTCTGAGTCCGTTTATTAGAATTCCCTTGTTTATGCCGTCTAGGGCTTCATTGAAGATGCGCTCCGAGTATAGGTTAAAGATAAGAGGCGAAAGTATGCGCCCCTGTCGAACCCTCCTAGAAAAGATTTAAGAGTAATATAATGAAATAGAGCACATTATGGATGAGGTGCAAGAATTAATAATAAATGTTGGAAAAGATACCGATGAGAGTGAATCACAACTGTCTGACAATAAAACAGAATATAATGATTTCGGTTACCAACCATTACATTAAATTTATTGTAAACGCCGTAATAATAAAATTGTAAAATTACCGTGTAGTTTTCTTATTTACCTACTTAAAATATATCTTCTTATTTAATAATAATATTGTTACTTTTGCCAGTAGGTGCTACGCGCACATACTCGTATTTTCAAGGTCATAGACGTCAAGAAAATCCACAAGCTATACTTTCACATTTTCTATGTTGATTAAAGCATTCAAAAACAAAAAATGCACAAAGGCAACTCCTACAAAATAATCATCCCAAGATTGTAAACAAAACCGAGCTCTTCCTTTGTCTTATAATACGGCTGATTAATTTCGTTGAACATTATAATTTAGTCTTTGACAAGATTGTTCGAGTAAGGCAAAGGATCTAGGATATTTAACAACTACTTAACTTAATAGTTTGCCATAAACTTGTTGTTGAAAGTTTAGGAGCGGTGACGGAACAAAATGTGCCCATAAATGCCGTTTAGTCGACTTACTTCGTATCAGTGCCGGCGTAAAAGGCTACAATTAATAACGAAAAAAAAAATGATTACTATTGTAAACTATAATACTGCATTTAGGTTTTAAAATTATTCTCTTTTTAAATTAACCGATTCTCGTTTCTATTTTCTAGCGCCACTTTTGTACAGTATTGTTAATTAGAATCACAAACGGTGCATAGTCGACTAGTAAGTCTTACTGGGAAAAATAAAATCAAGTTCTATTGGATATAAATTCTGAATTCAATCATTAACATCTAAGATTTTAGTTTAATGCTCGCCTCAGTAGGAACTTAGTACTAAAATGCAATTTAGTGGATGTAGGTTAGGTTAGGTTAAAACGGCGGTTGGGAGAGAACCCACTTAGGCCTTTTGCCCGTTGTGATACCGAGATGGACAGCGGTGCCTTTTCCCCCTACCGTGAGAACCAGTTGGAACTTTTAATAAAAAGTGTGAGGTCTTTAATGCTAACTGAGCTGAGATCAGATAATTCATTAAAGTTCAGTTACCAAATCAATATTGTCCTGTGCCAAACTTTTGACGGCCGTCAACAAGTGAGTGGATATTTAAAATAAATTATAGTTTGAAAAAACTAAAAAACACACTTTTAGACATAATCAAACTAAAAATTAAAAAAATATCAGTGGTCTGGGTGCGACCCAAAAGGTACACACGACTAACTTCCCAGTGGAAAGAATAAAAAAATACCATATGTTTCGTTGTTATAATTATTATTAAAAATATTGTCATCATAGTTTTTATACAAATATTCCCAACATGCAATAATCATATTATCAGTTCTTGCAGTCAAAAAAAAATAAAACTATTCAAAAGATCTTAAAATTCTGTATTAAAAATAGTATAATTTATAAATTGCAAAATTCAGGTAGTTTACCATTTTTTCAGTTTTTTGATTCTCCATAAAAAACAGCTTAAGCGATATTGCTGAAAATCTAATCAGTTCTACGTTGCGTTATTATGCGTCAAATGCAATTTGTCTCACGTCGTTATCAATTTTTTAATCTCGAGATAATCGAGACGAAAAATAATTCCAAAAGTTAAACATTTTTTTCAGTTTTTTGGTTCTCCCTAAAAAACAACTTAACCGATTTTGCTGAAAATCTGATCATTTTTAAGTTGCGTTATTATGCGTCGAATGCAATTTGTCTCACGTCGTTATCATTATTTGTTCTCAAGATAATCGAGACGAAAAATAATTTCAAAAGTTAAACTTTTTTTTAGTTTTTTGGTTTTCCATAAAAAACAGCTTAATCGATTTTGCTAAAAATCTAATCACTTTTAAGTTGCGTTATTATGCGTCGAATGCAATTTGTCTCAAGTTGTTATCATTTTTTGTTTTTGAGATAATCGAGACGAAAAATAATTCCAAAAGTTAAACATTTTTTGCAGTTTTTTGGTTCTCCATAAAAAAACAGCTTAACCGATTTTTCCGAAAATCTAAACATTTCTAAGTTGCGTTATTATGCGTCGAATGCAATTTGTCTCACGTCGTTATCATTATTTGTTCTTGAGATAATCGAGACGAAAAATAATTTCAAAAGTTAAACATTTTTTTCAGTTGTTTGGTTTTCCATAAAAAACAGCTTAACCGTTATTGCTGAAAATCTAATCAGTTCTAAGTTGCGTTATTATGCGTCCAATGCAATTTGTCTCACGTCGTTATCAATTTTTTGATCTCAAGATAATCGAGAAGAAAAATAATTCCAAAAGTTAAACATTTTTTTCAGTTTTTTGGTTCTCCATAAAAAACAGAATAACCGATTTTGCTGAAAATCAAATCAGTTTTAATTTGCGTTATTATGCGTCGAATGCAATTTGTCTCACGTCGTTATCATTATTTGTTCTCAAGATAATCGAGACGAAAAATAATTTCAAAAGTTAAACATTTTTTTTAGTTTTTCGGTTTTCCATAAAAAACACCTTAACCGATTTTGCTAAAAATCTAATCATTTCTAAGTTGCGTTATTATGCGTCGAATGCAATTTGTCTCACGTCGTTATCATTATTTGTTCTAGAGATAATTGTGACGAAAAAATTTTTCAAAAGTTAAACATTTTTTTTAGTTTTTTGGTTCTTCATAAAAAACAGCTTAACCGATTTTACTAAAAATCCAACCACTTCTAAGTTGCGTTATTATGCGTCGAATGCAATTTGTCTTATGTTGTTATCATTTTTTGTTTTCAAGATAATCGAGACGAAAAATAATTCCACAAGTTAAACATTTTTTTCAGTTTTTTGGTTCTCCATAAAAAACAACTTAACTGATTTTGCTAAAAATCTAATCACTTTTAAGTTGCGTTATTATGCGTCGAATGCAATTTGTCTTAAGTTGTTATCATTTTTTGTTTTTGAGATAATCGAGACGAAAAATAATTACGAACGCACATCGAACATACGAACATACGCACATACGTACATACACACACAGACGTCCACTTAAAAACTATTGTATTCGACTCTGGTTACCTTGATATGTGGAGATATGTCAAAATTCGGGATTCGAAAAATCGTACCTATTACTTTAACTTTTCACTGGGAAGTTAACAAGATACAGGTGAAACTAATAAAAGCGTGTTAAAAAAATCCTCTAGTCATTACGTATATATTTTTTATGATAAAAACTTATATCTACGGTCAACTGTTTATTTCTCGCCCACTACTTGACCCCTTATGAAAAGGAATATATTTTTGAGTGGGATTTGATTATTTTTGGAGATGTTAATAGAGAAATTTAATTTCAAGAAAACAAGCGGTGGCCGCTTCGCGGGATGTTTTTAGAGATTAATTCATTTTTCATTCCAAGTAGCGTTACAGTCGGCGCGAAGATTGTAGAGTGGGAACCGCGAATTTTTACGGTATGCTGCATAGTAGACGGATTTTAATAATGGGTCCTTAATTAAGTCGGAGATGTTTTTAATTGCGGTCTCGGGTGCTAGCTCCAGTTATTCTTTGACCCAATGGCGCAGCACCCCGAGGGCCTGCACAAAAATGGTTAGGTATATGAAAGGAAAATAACACCGATGGTCAACACGAGTTTTGGGTCAAATTTTAATTTAAAACACGTAACCAATCAAGGAAAAATGGTTTTATTGGATAAAATTTGCTTCTGTACTATTCAGAACGATATTTTTAAATTATTTATTGTAAAAAACAATTAAACAAACTTTAGTTTCACATTTAAATCACTTTTATTTCGAAATATTATTAAAAATAAACTGCAGATGTTAAAAAATTGATAAATAATGTTTAAAAATAAATATTTTTCGTACTTTTATGTTTGTATGGATAATCTTTATCAAACCTTTTTTTACACTGTCCATAATAACGTCATTTAAATTCTATCAAATCTTGGTGCAATGGTTTTCCTTGTTCTTCTTAATAAGCTCACATATTATCCTGGAATTGGTCCAAGTGAATATGTATCATATGCACTTTGAGAGACATTCTTCTTATTCTTCGGGGTAGCTCTACAACCCTTTGAGGTAGAGGAGCCAAGACTCCAAGAAGTAATAATGACAATCAACAAACTCAAAAATAAAAAAGCCCCTGGGTGCGACACATTATCAGCAGAATGTCTAAAGTGTGGAGGAACACAACTCCACAAACAGCTGTATGAACTATTAGTAGCCATATGGAAATGGGAAGCCTTGCCCGATGAATCGAACGAATGGACTATTATCCCCATCTATAAAAAGGGGAACCGCATAAAATGAGAGACATTCTGTAGCACATGAATTTAAAGCTAGTTTGAATCAATTTTTTATAATTCTTAGCTCTGTTGTTTTCGGGAAAACCAAAAACTGCTGCTTTAAAGCTAATTTCTGACCTGTTTTTATGAGTATTAGGTAACTGTAAATTTATCACTGGCCATTATGTTCCTTATCTGTGGTGTCGGAAATACCTGCTTTCAAGGTACTGGTCGTACTGGTGCTCCTTCCCAGGCCAATTTCACCATCCGTGTGTCAGGCTGTCTTTGCACATGACCTGCCCATTGCGGCCTTCTTGCCTTTACCTCCTTCACAATATCTGGATCTTTGTATAATTCTGATATTTCTTGGTTGGTTCTTACTCGGTACTGTTGGGTTACTGGGCTTCGTAGTACTTTCAATTTGGCTTCGGATAATTTTGGCGAAATTTTTTTCAAATAATTTAAATTTTAGAATATTGAGTAAGAGCTTTTACAAATTGCTTTAAAAGGTTTAATTTATGTGCAATGATGGCATCAATACATTATTAGGCTCTACAACTGGTTCCTATTTAACATTACGTTTCCCTATATGAAATTGGTAATAAAGTTGTAAATCGCGAGAGAACGCTTACTAAAATATACCACATGCATGGTATATTTCTTGCCCTCGCCCCTCCCTACACCCGCAGCCATCTTATTTAATAGTATTAAAAATAATAGAAATATGTATAAGTAATAAATGAAGATTTTGGTTATTATTTGATGTATTACATCTAAATTAATCAATTAAAATAGAAACCCACCTGTAATTCCATCGAGGTTTTAACTAAAGAGTAGTGTTCCAGGCAGAAACTATGGCTGCAGCTGTATACGAATAACTATTTAATGGGTTTAATCTGAGTACCGCAGTATAAAACATTTAATCACCAACAAAAGAAGGAGTTTTACAGATAATCTTAACATTTTCTGACGAAGAATAAATATCAATGCAGATGAAAAATGTTAACACACAAATATTTGACAGCAAAACATACATACATACATATAGTCACGCCTTTTTCCCGTAGGGGTAGGTAGAGACCACTTTCGCTACGGTTCTTACACACATCTTTTGCTTCCTCTACTTTCATCAGTGCTCTCATACATGCTCGTCGGTTGTTGGCACTCTTGACCTGGCCTTTCTTCAAAACAATGTTGATCTGATCGAGATATAACCGTCGAGGTCGATATAATACTTGGGTAAACATAAAAAAGAAATGCGATCCTTGTCCAATGCAAGGAGAGTCTCAGTTCTAGAGAAAAATGTTGAATTCGGTCCGAAAAAAGAAGATATCCAAAGGTATATGGTACCCATAGATACAGGAGCGGAAAGGCCACAAAAAAAATAAATAAAAATGAATTCTTTGACTACAAGTTATTTTGCACTGTTCTATTTTTGTTAGTAACATGCTAAATAAGTAAAAACTTAATTAAAAAAATGAAAAGATTAAATGTTTCAAATAAAGACTTATAAAAGAAAATTAATTAAATTATAGTTAATCTTTTAACAAATAAAGCAAAATTCTTTAATCACTCAGATGCAAGTTGTCTAATTAAAATATCACTATCTACGCTGCTGTCTATATTCGTTGAATGGGTTTCATTAAAGTTGACACCTCATAAAATACCAATATTGGATTTAACAGAAGATTCTTCGCTCTCTTAACTTGGTAACACAACGCGAAGAAATGGACAAAGTTTTTCTATAATTAAGTGATAATGGTATTATTGAGGATGTTAAAAGAAAGTTTGTTAATCTCACAATTCATAAATTAAAAAAATAAGAATTTATATTATAAAACGAGCACAATACAAAAATTTTGTCTCACCAAAAAGTACATTAAAGTTAGTGTATTGAGCTGTCGTTCTAATTAAAAAAAATATAATACTTAAAAATAATGAGTCATTTACAAGGTGGGTGTCAAACTAAACTGCTTCACAAAAGTTAAGAAAGTTTATAAATTCCAAGATTGTGTGTAAACAAATAACGAATTTGGTCACGAAGTTTCGTATGTTATAAATTGAATGTTTTTTCTTTTATGTAATCGTTTGTTTGCCTTTTTGCGCAATACGTTAGCAGTTTTAAACAACAAAAACAACAATTTGAGGTTGTGCACCGTTTTAATTTTATTAAAAATTAAAGTACATACGTTTTTTTTTTCAGAGGTGAAGAAAATCCTTTATGGAGAGGTTATGAGTTCGAAAGCTCAAGGTCTACTGTGAAACTCCACTGACTGTGTCAGGACTACTCACTAAAAACTCCACCCCTATTTAGGTCCGTCTGGCTATTGCCTCCGGTGACACTTAGACCTGTTGGCCCATTGTATCTATATTTTTTTTGTATCCTTGTACAATGGAAAACCGACCAGCAGACCGCCCGGCAAGGATCCGAAAACAGCATAACACACAGTGCGCCGCCGCGAGGCACTGGTCCGAAAAAAACAGGCAATTCCTGGGACCTAGAACCACGCTGCACCCAATCTAGTACCTTCGTACCTTGTACGAGTTCTGTACTGGGTGGGAACCATGTAGTCACCCAAGAAACGCCCATTCCCCCCACTGCACCGCAGCAGCACAGCAAGCGCTCCACCGCCCCGGATCCCCGCCGCACAACCCGCAGGCCAGGCCTCCATTATACAGTCTTAGCTGATTCCTGTTCATCGGTAACAGTTCTGCCGTATTTTTATGGCACAGTCCTTTTATGTATTATTTTATTATTTTTCGTGTTTGTTTCCTGGTAAACTTTTTCAGTAGTTTTTGTGTTTTTCCGAACCTCTTCTTGCAAGTTCGTCTACTTCCTCATTACCTGCAACTTCCTGGCGTCCTGGAACCCGTATTACGTGATTACTGTCTACCAGCGTTACCAGTTCTTCTTTGCAATCAATGAGTATGTGGAAAGGGGTGGTCTGGCCCTGAGGTGCCCCTGCACAGGACTAAGGCTGTCTACTACAGGATTTCGCTCGGTTTTCTGTAGGCTCCGTTAGCGACGGTGGTCCCCCACCGCCATGCATCCATTAGCACGGGTCGCATACCACTTTGGATTGGGAGTTTTTAGTCGCCTTTTACGACATTCAGACCATACCTGGAATCTATTCTATTTTCCCCGTATCCCCAGGGGATAAGTACATACGTTAAAAAAGAGTGTGATTTCCTCTAATATCAATAACAGCCAAACAACGCCTCTGCATACTTTCAATCATGATCATCATCATCAGCCTTGTCGCGTCCACTGCTGAACATAGGCCTCCCGTAATCCGTGCCACTACTCCCTGCACTGCAATTAAATGACCCAGAACACCGACATAATTAATACACATTGAAATCAAGAAAATTGTGCAGCTTCATGTTTAACCCAAAATATCTCGATAAATAATAACTTTATCGCCATTGAGAAGGAGTACAATATTCACGTAGTAAGTATTGGAAAATCAAAAAATTGTGAAAAAATTGCAATTCCGCCAGTGGCGTAAAATTTGGGAGGGATCAACCAGTCACTTGCCCCTGTCGTACGCCTCAGGTAGTAGCCAGAAACGTTCATTTTGTTTAATTTAGTTGGGTGTATTGTACTTACACTCCCCACCAAATATGAAAATAATACTTCGAATGGTTTTAAAGTACTGGGCACAAGGACTTTAATTGGATGTAACGAAAAACTAAAATTATTCTTTGACGATAATAGCAAACAACTTGGTACAAAACCGTTTTAATTACCGGCATATTATTATAAAACGTCTTCCTTTATTTAGGAAATCATTAACGAAACAATTAGCAGATTGATAATTCCATCCTTTTTTACAATATCATGGGTAACGTACCAGGTTTAATCAAGATAAACTATAAATCTACTTTGTCAATGTACTTCTGCCGAGGTATTCATTATGTAAAATAATTATTTTTTGAGATTTTGTCTTCTATTTAAGGTACAAAATTTGCCACGTCTTTTTTTGGTTCTCTAAAGAGTACTCTGCTAGTGGTCTCTCTACTTGCAAATTATGCCCGAGCTCAGCCGTAGAGGGTAGAAGAAAAAAATCTAAAAGTGAGCCGCGCCACCGACTTAAGACGGTACAAGCCGGAAACCCCTAGGTCTTGTAGGCACCAGCAGAGCCACGCGAAAAACAACAAACAATTATGGTGAACTAGATAAATAAAACTATATTTACAATTACTGCAATATATTAATTAAGTAAAAATGATGTTCTGATTTTTTACAATAAATTCTGTATTTTCGTAAAGTGGTTTAAACGAATTTAATACACTTTCTTAAAATAATATTTAAATTAATTATAACAATCTTCCAGACAGTAATAAAAACCTAATGAGGTACAAAAGAGAATTAAAATAACAAAAAAAAACAACAACAAGAAAATGTTCACAATATTTAAAATTTCGAAAATAATTGGTTTTATATAAAATTCCTGATAGCAAAAGATTAACACAACAAAAAAAGGAAAAACCAAATAAATGGACTTGCTACAAAAATAATATTTTAAAACCCTTACAATATCCACATAAATTATATTCAGTGATATATAAATTCAGATTCAGCTTGGAGCCGGTACAAATTTAACGAAAAATAATTTGGTTACTTTTAAACTATTGAAAACTTTATCGGGACGTCACTGGGAGCAGGTACAAATTAAATGAGAATAACTTGTTACTTTTAAATTATTAAAAACACTTAGATCAAGCACATAACTGATAAGTTGATAAAATTAAATTCCATACCATGTAACCAATTGAAAACCTCACTGAGACGTCACGGTAACATCGATGATCCAAGAACCGAAAAACAAAATAGTATTATCAATAATTTCTGCTAAAATTACCAGGCAAGTCTTTATAACGCTGAAATTTATCGTCGATGTGGATGGAACGGCACGTGGTACTTCACGATGGCTTCACTTCATCAAATCCCACAAGTGGTGATCTTAACTCGACACCAATATCCAAAAATATTCACCACATAGGCACGACAGAATGGTCAAGTTAAGAATTAAATGGTTTATCTTCCTAATCCAATAAAGATGGCCCCAAATTCAGCCAGATATGGAAGAAGAAACCGTAGAAGTTCCGCTCCCGTGTTAATATTCAACCGTTCCAAAAACTCTCAACCGACTTCCACCACTGCCACCAAACCAATCCGATTTAAGATACAATATTTTAAATCCAAAGAATGTAGCAGTATTAATGGAGTTTTATGGGAAACCTGGTACCAACTTGATTTAATTTTTAATCATATATAAAGACGAAAAACTGTCATTAAAATAAAATGTTTACACTTTTTTTAATGTCTTCTATACTTTAAAATAAAAAATCGTACGTTTAGTTATGAATGATATTGTTGGCATATACAGGGTATTTCAAAAAAAGGTGACCCCGTCTCTAGGATAGAAAGAAAACTGAATAATATTTGGTGTTTGCTTAGTAAAAATGTTCGTAACGCCATCCGTATTCAAGATAAAGGGCTTTGAAGAAAAAAAATGAATACACATGTATTACGATTTTGCCAAAACTACTGGAAACATTGTAATGAAATTTGATACGAATATGTTTTAAAAGCTGATACATTCCATGAATTTGTTTTTATATCCGACTCTCATAGAGGTTAATAACATATCGGTGTATTCAACATTTGAGTACATTTTGATTAACATCTAATTTTACAAATAACTAGGTTTCAAAAATCTAATTATTGTTGACTAATCGTCATACCTATCAATAAATGTCAGTTTTACATGGCAAACTTAGAAAAAATTAAGATATACCGATTAGAGTGGATTTTTGTGAAACCTTACAAGAAAGGAGAGCCCTTAATCCCAATTTTTTAACATGTATCTGTTTTATCGATGAGATCTTATTTACGCGACAAAAAATTTTTAATTCACATAATGCATACTAATTAATAATAATAATGAATAACTTTATCATTACTTTATACCAGCATCGGTTATTACTTTACAATTTTCAAATCAAAATATTCCGTAAACGGTACACAGTATCGAGTTTTACCAAGGGTTCATTTTTGGTGTAAAATTGAATGATGTTTAAGTTTACTTAAAATTTTTATTAATAAATCTAACCTTAAAAAAGTTATGTTCAATACTACTTGGTATGAACCGCGTAACTAGCGCCCTCTAACAAATTCATGGGATGTATCAGCTTCTAAAACATAGTCGTATAAAATTGCATTACAATGTTTTCAGTAGTTTTGGCAAAATCGTAATAAATGTGTATAAATTTGTTTTCTTCAACGCCCTTTAACTACGAATGGCGTTACAACAATTTTTTACTAAGCAAACCCCAATTATTTTTCAGTTTTCTACCTTTTTTAAAGACGAGGTCACCTTTTTTGAAAACACCCTTTATATCAAATATTTTGTACATACATACATATAGTGACGCCTTTTTCCTGTAGGAGTAGGCAAAGACCACTTCTTTCCACTTGCTACGATCCTTACACAGGTCTTTTGCTTCTTTTACTTTCATCAGAGCTTTTATACGTACTTGGTTGTTGGTACTCTTGACCTGGCCTTTCTTCAAAACCATTTTGATTTGATCGAAATACGTTTGCCCAAGTCGACCTCTACCGACTCCCATTCGCCCATTCACACTCGCCATTCTGCTTCGTCAATCTTTTTACATCCATCCTTTCTAGATGTCCGAACCAACTAATCATTCCTTTATCTATCTTTGTTACTACATTTTCTTTCTCACCACAGCGTTCCCTTATCACACTATTTATCACATTATCCACCAGAGTGAGTTCAGCTATACTTCTCATTCTACTAAGCATTTTGTATTTTATTTAGATTTAAAGATATATCATTGTTCTTATTGAAAAACCCTTTATATTGAAAAAATGATTGGAAATTATATGAAAATGTTTGATATTTATATTTGTGTACAAATGTTTTTCAAGTATGTTTCGTAATTCGTGTCGTACGTATTTAAGTTAATTGGCGTAACAAGTTTTCGTGCTTTTTTATCAACGTATCTCAACCATCTATTTTGTCGTTTAAATAAACGAGACTAACCTCAAATTTTTGTCAAGAAATTATTAAAAAACTGCGTGCGAAGATTGCGTGACTGCCGCACTTTTAAACCATTAGTGTATTTTTTTAGAATCATTACCTTACTATACAATTTAGTTTGACAACTACTAAATATTCCACATAAAATACAAGGCCTTATTTTATTTTCCTTGTTCGTTTTTTTTTGTAATGGATACGACCTTCGATTTTTGCATTACAAAATTTATGCACGTTTGTTTGGTATGCGTTGGTGTGGGTGTGATCGGATTATGAAACGGGAATTATAAATATTTAGTCTTTGTCGATGTGTATTCGTTTCAGGAACCAACTAATTTAATAAAATGCAACGAGTAATTTCGGCTGATTATTTAAATAAAACTAATATGATCAGCTCTTTTTCAAAGCTTATTGAATTGATTGTTCGCAGTAGACTCGTTAAATATTTTAAAAATGAAAATCTCTTCAGCAAGTAACAACACAGCTTTCTGGCTGGTAAGAGCATAGAAACAGTCCTATTTGAGCTCACCGATACCATTATATAACACTATGGAGGCAGGAAATGTTGCGTGTGGACTTTTTCTTGACATATCTAGGGCCTTTGACAGTATATACTTTGCTATATTAGAAACAAAACTTTGGTTTCCCCATGGTTTTCTAAACTAAGCTTGCTTGAACTCTCGACGAAGAAGAGAAACGAAGAGACCGCAAACGGAAACGGTCAAGAAGTATCTATTGGTTTGTTTGTGACCTTTATGTATAATTGGTTGCCTATAGCACGCGTCTATCGGCTGTAATACTGAGGTTTTTAAATCAGGAAATGATTTGGAGAAACATTCTACAGTTGAAAATAACGGAATTTTTAACACAAGGCGTACTTGTACCAAACCCATATCTTGTCCAATTTGTGATGATGTTGATGATTTAACAGAGTGCAAATCTAAATTGAAAAAAAATGCTTCAATTGCGTGAACCTTAATCATGCCGTTTGGGAAAAAAAATGTATTTATTACATAGAATCTTGTATAAAATTCAAGGATAATCTTTTTCTTAAAAAATAATAATCATCGTTAACTGATCGGAACTCTCTTGTAAATGTAAATTCCAGTCAACCAAAGTCGAATACTACCAGTAATAACAACGAGTTATTGATATTTTATTAGAATGCTACAGGCCTAAAAACTAAAACAGTACAGGTTTTCAATGCCGTTGCTCAAATTAATTATCGAATTTTTGCACTTACGGAAACTTGGCTTGACTCGTCAATTAATAACTCGGAATTATTTCCTGACGACTTTTATGTCTATAGAGTTGAGCGTAATTTCTTACTTAGCAATACTTCCAAGGGGACATAATGGTTGTTTGTCACAACAGGTATACTTGACTGATTTTAATTTTTCATGTTTCAGATTTATTGATATCGAGCTAGTAAAAATAAAAATCTCATTTAAAGATGTTTACTTATTGAATCTGTATTTGTCGCCATAAACTCTTTTTGCTGAATTTTAACAATTTTTTGAAGCTTTGGACTCTTTATATATTTTGCTCAATAGCATTAATATCATTCTTGGGGATTTCAATATCCCAGATTTTGCAGATTATTTTAATAACATTAAATCACCTGATAGAGAAATCTCAATTATTCTAGATTGTACCGAATCTTTTGAACTGAATCAGTGCAACTTAGTATTTAATGGGTTCAATAGACTTAATTTTATTTTTATAAAGACACCTGTTGCGTTGAAAGGTCATCTGAGCCATTTGTGCCGGAGGATAAACATCATCTAGCTTTAGACATAACATACACATTGGATATAAAAATTAATCGTAAAAATAATCTGAAAAGCTTTTTTTTAAATTGTTAAAATTTTAGAAAAGCAAACTTTCCAATTATGTATGTTTTAATTTCCAATATTTATTGGACATTTTTAGAAGCATTTAATGACCCTCAAGATGCTTGCACATATTTTTATGGCAAGCTTTATAATATTATGGATAAGGGGTTTCCCCTTAGTATTCAGCTAGGTCGAAAAATACATATCCCCCATGGTTTAATGGTAATATCATTAACAAATTAAGAGTTAAACATGCGGCATGGAAAAAATATAAACACAAGAAAGACGCATATGCATAAGCTGACTTCAAAAGAATTAGAGCTGAAATAAATAGCGATACTGAGTTAACGTATAAAAAATTCATCAACCAATCTGAAGAAAGCATTGCGAGATATTCTTCTAAATTTTGGTCCTTTGTATATAATAAAATAAACTCTTTTAAAATCCCTCAAGTTATGTCATACGATAATACTGTTGTAGATCATCCCGATGCAATTCTCAATGCCTTTGCTGATTTCCTCTGTAAATCATACGTCACTTCAACTCCGGTGGCTCCAAACATCACTTATCCTTTTGTTCCTCACCTGCATGTGAACAGTCTCAGCGAAAATGAAGTACAGGGGGCTTTAAAATCTCTTATGCCTAAACAGACTGCTGGACCAGATCATATTCCTGCTTTTTACTTAAAGATTGTGCACGTCCGTTGTCTACAGTTATTAATTTATGCTTAAAGACCTCTAAAGTTCCAACCATCTGGAAGACATCAAAAGTTTTTCCAGTACCCAAAAAAGGTAACAATCCCATATCAAACTACCGGCCTATCTCGATAATATGCAATTTCTCGATTGTATTTAAAATATTATTAAAACGAGTAGTTTATCGACATGTTAACAGCAAAATCTCAAGTTATCAACACGGTTTTATGAAGGGTCGTTCAACCGTTACCAATCTGGTTACAGTTACTGAGAATATCACAGTATCAATTGACAATAAAACCCAGACTGATGTTATTTTCACAGATTTCTCGAAAGTCTTCGATAGACTGGATTACGGTATTCTTCTTAAAAAACTTATATCATTTGGCCTATATGATTCAATGGTGTAGCTGTTCCGTTCTTATTTACAGGCCCGTACACAAGTTGTTCAATTCAAATGATTCAGGTCTATCACATATACTGCGTCAGCAGGTGTTCCTCATTGATCAATCCCGGGTCCGCTGTTGTTTAACATCTTCATAAATGATATTTCTGATGTTATTAATGTCAACTACTTACTATATGCTGATGATCTGAAACTTTACAGTACCATAAAAACTATTATTACCATGTTATCTTCGCGTACAAGCTAGTACATAATTTAATTGACTGCCCAACACTACTAGAAAAGCTCTGTTTTCGTATTCCACGGATTGAATCCCAGAAATTCAAAAACCTTTTATAAATGCATATCGAACTAGTATTCTTAAAAATTCTCCTTTTCATACCACATGCAACATAGTTAATAACATGAATTGTGATGTAGACCTTTTTTTTGTACGCTATCAGTCATTAAGTCTCATTTTTTCACTTAAATTCCCTTAATGTATTTATAATTAATATTGTATAATATTAATAAAATTGTTAAAGCTGTATTTACCCCGCTCTGTTTTTATTATTACATTATATGTATTTATTATTATTTATAAAAATTTAACCGAATTTAAAAAACATTTCAGAGCGTAATATGACCATAAAAAATCCGAAAATTCATATGCGTGCCTTATAAAACGAAGAGATTTTAGAAATTTGTTGGAAGAATACAGAAATACTTTATAGAAAATAATATAAACGATTTTGATTTTCACGTACTCAAGAAAAAGTAAAACAAGGCGGTAGACTAATGGTTTATCAATTTTTTTGATTTTTTGATCGAAGTTTAAGTAAGCCTTTGTAAAGAAACTACAAGAATTCACAAGTGACAATATTTTTAGATTTCTGTAATGAATACACACAGTCGCCTTATAAATTTGTTTCGTAAATATTCCTTCATCCATCCTTTCTACGTGTCCAAACCATCTAACTTTCTGGGTGTTTATAAAGTGCCCCATTCATTTTTTTTTAAAAATTCATAACTGTTATTAATGCTGATCCTAGAAAGTTAGGGTATAACAGGAGTTTCACAATCACTATCAGACTCGGATTAAGATCTCTTATCACCCACAATAATAATAATTAGTTTAAGTGTTTCCTCACGAATGTTGTCTATAGTCTATTTGGTATTAATAGAGAGTAATAAATTCGCACTGGCGTCCAAGACAGACCAAACGTAGACCAAAAGAGGTGGCTGGATGATGTCAAACAGATTGCGGAAAAAAGATGGTTCCAAACAGCACAGGATAAAAGGGCATAAAAACGGATGAAAGAGGCCTACGACCAGGAGTGGACAAATGAAGGCCGAAAAAAAAAAGAAGAAATAAATTGGGAAAGGTCTGGCAAGATAATAATGTAACATCTTTTCACCAAGCCCTTTTTGGATGGTTTGTCTACAGGAATAAAACACCACCATTTTCATGAGACAATGATTTAAAAAACAGTTTTAAAATATTATAACATTTTTTAACAGCATGTAAAGCGGGGTCCGTCCATCGAAATCAATAAATAAAATATATAAGTCGCAAGTTTTTGTGGCTGGTGGTTGGTTACAAGAATTTATTCGGTCGCTATTGTGAACCGAAACAGGTGACTGCCTCGAATATTCGAAATTTCAAACAATAGACGGTCACCTACTATTGAGAGACATTTGTATAGTAATTTATTATCTTTTGTTACGCGTTTCTCAAAACAGTTTGGTTACAGCCCGATAAAATCCATATTATACACCCAAAGACAATTCGAGAATTACGAGGGCGGTTTGATAAATCAGTGACTTTTTGAATAAAACAAATTTTTTTCCGCAAATAAACATTTTATTTTTCTACATAATCTCCTTTTAGCTCGATACATTTAGTCCAGCGTTTTTCTAATTTTTTTATTCCCTCCAAATAATAGGTTTTTTCAAAGCTCTCAAAATACGCGTTTGTTTCGGTAATGACTTCTTCATTCGACTAAAATCTCTTACTGCCCAGCTATTTCTTTAGGTTTGGAAACGGAAAATAGTCGCAGGGGGCTAAATCTGGAGAATATGCTGGATGGGGTAGCAGTTCGTATCCCAATTCGTGGATTTTGGCCATCGTGACTAGACAAGTGTGCACAAGTGCATTGTCTTGATGGAACAGCACTTTCTTCTTCTTAGCCAAATGCGGCCGTTTTTGCTTCAAATCAACGACGAATCTGTTCAAAAGCTTTGAATAATATTCGCCGGTGATCGTTTTACCTTTCTTGAGGTAATCGATGTGAATGACACCGCGTACATCCCAAAAAACTGTGGCCATGACCTTGTTGGCTGACAGACTCTGTTTCTTCTTCTTTGGTCCACGTTCACCCCGAGCAACCCACTGTTTCGATTGTTCCTTGGTCTCTGGCGTGTTGTGATGGATCCATGTTTCATTCACAGTAACAAAACGGCGTAAAAATTCGTCCGGATTACGGCTGAACATCGCTAATCACTCTTTTGAAGTGGTCACACGATTGCGCTTATGGTCGATTGTGAGCAATCGCGGCACCCATCTCGCAGAGTTTTTTCATGTCCAAATATTCGTGTAAAATATGATGTACCCGTTCAGTTGAGATACACCTACAGCATGAGCCAACTCACGCACTTTCATTCTCCGATCATCCAATATCATTTCATGGATTTTATCGACGATTTCCGGCGTGATCACTTCTTTTGGGCGACCTGGACGTTCGGCGTCACTAGTGCTGGTACGACCACAACGGAACTCTGTAAACCACTTCTTAACCATTGAAATTGATGGTGCCGAGTCCCCGTAGTACTTATCAAGTCTTTCCTTAGTTTCAGTGATGGATTTTTTACGTAAAAAGTAATGCTTAATCAGCACACGAAATTCACTTTTTTCAATTTTCGTAAAAATTCACGAGGTTGTCTGCTTTGAAGGCTATCAAACACCAACTGCACGACGTAGCTTGCTCAAAATTAGAAAGTTGCCCACTGATAGATTATAGTTGACGGCAGCACTGTTGCATTTGGAGTAACTGCGCGGGAATTTCAAAAAGTCACTGACTTATCAAACTGCCCTTGTATTATCGGCGGTGCAGTAAAAGTGACACGTAGGAAATTATCTTTTTAATATTCTTCGTATAATACCCACCAAAATTGACTGTTGCTATACCATTTTGTTGTTTAGCAAAAATAAAAAATCTCCAGATATCACAAAACAATGTTTCTTTAAATTTATTTTTATTTATTTGCACAGTCTCTTTATCTCTTCTTCCAGCAATGCTCCCATCTCTTTAACCTGTCCAAATAGTAGGTTATCGGCGTCTCTACAAAATAATAGGGAATATGCATGTGATTTAAACAGGGGTAAAAAAATTTTTTTTAAACTTTATTACCTAAGAATTTTGTCACATCAATATTTTTTATTATAATTTTTTTTTTTGAGCAGGAAATTAATTTTTAAAAATGCGAAGAAAGGCAGCTGAGTCGGTGGGGTCACCAACATCGAATGGAAAATAACAGAATAGTAAATTGATATGGAAGGTCAGGATAGTTAATGAAAGAGATTGAGGCAGACGAAAGGAATATTGGGACAAAACAATAGCTGAAATGTTATTCAAGAAAGGGTCAAACAAATAGACTCAAAAAATGTCCGGGAATGTGCCGGAAACCTTTGAACCTTGGCTAACCATAACAAAGTCACTTTGTTGTGGGTGTCAGGTGGGGCTCTGGAACACCATTTATTGGGTCAGAACGAATAAAAGGGATACCCCAGGCCAGCGTTAAAGAAGCGATCAATGGTTGAGTCAACTCTCAGCATTAGCTGAAGTGGTCACAGCTAGAGGGAGCTAGGCAGAGCAAGTTAATGCTAAAAGAACCCTCACCTAAGCAGGCAGGGAAGCTGCTCCTGCTAAGTATGGTAAAACTTAAAACAGTTGTAGGACTTTGTACCGGACACTGGTTTTTGAGGAAACATCTGCACAATATAGGCGTGCCTGACACAGAACCTATATAGGCAGATTATTCAATGAGGAGGAGGAAACAGCCACTCATATTATCTTCGAATGCGAAGCCACCGCCCAGTGGAGGCACTACCTGGGGTTTATACAAAACCAAGGGAGTGATCTACCTGGGGCAATAGCAGTACATGAGCTTCTACTCCTTAACAGGAGAATTAAATAAGTGGGGCTAAACTAAGAAGCTGGAAATGTAAAAAAAGCAGACAATTCTGCAGTGACTAGGGAAAAATCAGACCTTTTCACAACTCCTATTCATTCATTCAAGGGTCAAACAGTAACACAAGTTAGAAAGGAGTAAAAAAAGTTTGTAGAAAAGTGATAAAGACACATCCATCCTAACTCCGAAAGGTGGAAGGATAATCGATTATAGGTATTGACATTGACATAATTGATAGTTGACATTTTAACCTTCATTTTCCCGCGCTGTCATTCTGTCCAAAAACATATGTTTTTGACAACAAGTGTTATTGCATTTGCTAGAACCTATGTGTTTACAAAGAGAAGTATACAATTTAGTGAACATTTCGATATTTGAACGTTATTAAATTCAATATTTTATCTTGGAATTCAAAATTTGTTTCTACCATTGTTCTCAATTTTTGTTTATCTGGCTGCTACTCCAAGTAGTCGATGCATCGTGGAGGGTGAAGCTGTTCTTGCAGCAAACCACATTATTGTTTGTGGTGTCAAAGAAAAAAGGATGATAAGTGGATAATCACATCTTGTTGTTTGCAGAACAGTAATATTAAAAATGATTCTCATGAAATCAATGGATGACATAACATCAATGATAATTATAAGTATTTATTTACTTTCCAATAAAAATAACCAGCAAGAAAACATGCCTGTCTTTTTTAAATGAGTTTTTCATGTCTTTTCTTTTCCTCTTTTATTTTTAGACTTTTGGATTTTGTTATAATGCTGGACACAGGTAAGTTTTTACTTGGTATAGCAGTGTTTTTCAGGTAAAGTTTTTGATAGCCCCCTAACAGATTGATAATTCTATTAACCACATAAAATATAGAAAACAAAAAACTTACAATCGCTAGGAGTTGTGATATCTTTCTCAACAAAATGTTTAGAACAAACTCTCATGTTATCGGTAACTCTATTTCCTATTTTCAGTTTGATCAACCACAGTTTCTTTCTATTAACCATAGTCATACATACATACATAAAGTAAAGCCTTTTTCCCATAGGGGTAGGCAGAGACCACTTCCTTTCACTTCCGCTACGGTTCGTACACACATCTTTTGCTTCCTCTACTTTCATCAGTGCTCTCATACATGCTCTTCGGTTGTTGGTACTCTTGACCTGGCCTTTCTTCAAAACAATGTTGATCCGATCGAGATATGTTTTCCGAGGTCGACCTCTACCGATTTGCCCATTCACACTCGCCTTATAAATTTGTTTCGTCAATCTTCCTTCATCCATCCTTTCTACGTGTCCAAACCATCAAAGCATTCCTTTATCTATCTTTGTGACCACATCTTCTTTTACACCACAGCTAACCTAACCTAACCATAGCTTTTTCTTATCTCACTATTCTTAACTTTATCCAACCGAGTAACTCCGGCTATACTTCTCAGACTACTTATCTCCGCAGCATTAATCCTATTTTCATAGTCACCATTCCCAATTCTCTAATATGCTAAACTCTTTGACCCTCTTTTGGGAAATAATGAAAAGTCAAATTGGGGTTTTTTTTATACACTGAGTTACATTCAGGTACACAACAATTTGCTCTGATGGTATTTTTCAAGGATTTATGCGATATAAACGACACTTCTCTGATTCAAACTTGGACCTGAGCCTGCGTCTAAGAATGGTGCGAGGTTACGTCTGGTCAATCCTGTTGTACGGCGTTGAATTATGGACGTTGAAAGCGGGCATGATGAATAGACTGGAGGCGTTTGAACTCTGGTGCTACAGACGAATGCTGAGGATTCCTTGGACAGATAGAATTACGAACGATGAAGTACTCCAGAGAATAGGTGGTGAACGAGAGCTACTACATATGATAAAAGTAAGGAAAACAGTATACTTTTAGGTCACCTACTCAGGCATGAAAAGTACGAGTTGCCCCAACTAATAATCGAGGGAAAGTTGGAAGGAAAAAGGGGTATAGGAAGATGCGAAACATCAGAAACTGGACCAGCCTGAACTTCGAGCAAATCCTTAGAACGGCACAAGATAGACATGCATTTGCCAATGTGATCGCCAACCTTCATTGAAGACGGCACGGAAAGAAGAAGGTAATTTTCACTATTAACAAATTATTAGTCACTATTAAACAACTATAATCTTCGCACAAATGCGAGCTTCAGGGTATATAAACACGTGATATTGATGCGAGTTGATTCCGCCAGATATTGCTTAGCATTAAAGGACTATAGGTGCCTATTGACATTTTAATTGTTGATATGACTGTTAGGTAACGAGTTTTAGATATTTCCACCTATTGGCAACGATTGTTTTAAATAAAATTATGTATTTTACTAATATAAAGAAATAGTAATAAAACTGTGCATTCTTGGTAGTAATAATTCATTGCTTCCATAACGTAATCAAAAACTACCGATCTTATCCCCAGCAAACAAATGTTCCTTCTATATTTTTAATTTTAACCTCGTCCTGTGAATTATGAGGAACGCTGTTGATTCGTAGATAATTATTTCGGTTAAATTGTGGGACAGATCAAAATAGACAAGAGCAATTATTTAAAATCTTGTTAAACATGCATTCGACAACCGTATCGCATTATTTGCTAAAGTTGAACCGCGTTGATGGCCGAAGGAGATCTTCGAGCACAGATAAACCGGCGGCACATCACACATTTCATAAAACAAAACTGCCCCTTTCATTGTTTCTTACAGGGGTTGCGATTTGTTACGCAGAGCAAGTTTATCTTTGTCGACGGATCTGGGAGCCGTTTCTTGGGATGTTAATTTTCAGAAAAGTGGCCGTTTCGGTAGCCGGAAAAAAGTTAATTTGTGTTTTTTTTTTAGGAATATTTATGAGGTTTTGTATGGCGTCTTTTTTTTGTGTCAAGTTTTGTTTTTGAAATTAGTATTCAGCTTTGTCTTAGCGAAGTGTGCCATTTCTTTTTTAGGATCAAGATCTATGCTGGCATAGAGTTATGGATGTTGCTCTATTTTTGTAGGGATGTAATTATTTTTCTTTTCAATGGCACCAGCAGCTATGGTATATAAAATAAATTCAGCCACATTACCATAACCATTATAATTTATTAATTTCTTCGTTCGGAAATGTCATTGCAAACGTGTGAAAAAAATTTGTTTTCCGGACGAAGTTAATCTAAAAACGTGTAAATAATTTAAGAAACTTTATTAAATAAAAAATATAAATAGTTGTTTCTCATACAAATTCATTAGATTGTACGGGTGTTTTGGCCTACTTCAAGCAATATTAGTTACACCCATTAGCTAATATCTTCTGTCATGTTCTGTATATAAATCTAAAGGTCAATGTCTCATTTTTTAAAATATAATTGAAACGATATATGGATAATCTATAATGTTATCTTCTTCATTCTTGATTTTAGGCGAGTCGCCTGTTCAATTATCGTCCACTTGCGTGAGGCTGTCGCTCCATCGTTTCCTGGGGCGCCCAACGTCTCTTCGTCCCAATGGGGACTTGTCGCGAGCAATTCTCACAAGTCTGCGGTTGTCCATTCTACCTATGTGCTCGTTCCATTCCTTCTTCCTGTTTGCAAACCAGTCATTGATGTTCTTGACCTTACAGACTGTTCTAATATTCTCGCTTTTCTTTCTATCCAGCAGTGTCTTTTCAGTGATTCTATGGAGTATCTTCATCTTAGCTGTCTCTAGGAGTCTTTTGGTTTTCGCTGTTTCTGGCCTGGTTTCTGCGGTATATGTCATCACCGGCTTCACGACGGTTTTGTAGATCCTTGATTTAGTGTCCGTTCGCATACTCTTATTGCACCATATTGTATTCAGGCAGCCAGCTATTCTAATTGCTTTTGTTGTTTGATCTCTCACCTCTTCTTCAATATCACTTCAATATCAAAGTTCTATGCCAAGGTAGTTAAATTTCACTTTACCGTCAAGCTCAAGTTTGCAGCTTAGAGGGATTTTTGGTGTTGTTAAGCACTTTGTTTTGGTCGGTGATATTTCCATGTTTAGAGACTTGGCTGTTAGGTTGAATAAGTGGAATAACCTTTGTAAGTCATCTTCATTTTCTGCAATGGGAGCGGCATCGTCAGCATAACACACTATTTTGATTTCTGCATCCCCAATTTTGTATCCCTTTAGTCCTCCAACACTTCGAATAATTTCTTTCATTATTAAATTGAAAGGGGTAGGACTTCGGGAGTCTCCCTGGCGAATACCACTACCCGCTGATATTCGTTCAAGGTCTCCTTCTATTTGTGCTCGTATTTTATTGTTTGTGTATATGTTCTCTATGGTTTTGGTGAGATTGTATGTGATTTGCCTGTTGTAAAGGAGATGCAGGACGTCTTTCAGCTGGACACAGTTAAATGCTCTGTTAGATCGACAAAACATACAAACGCTGGCTTGTTGTATTCAATCGATTTCTCCATTATTTGTCTTATTACGAACACGGCGTCTATGCAAGATTTTCCCGACCTGAATCCCTGTTGTTCGTGAGATTGCCACAACAAACTCTCACCTCACGATAAATACAGTAGGTTAGGTTAGGTTTCATGTGAGTGGGGCGTGGTCGCCCCTCCACCGCGACCCTTAGTAGGTCTATTGTGGCTCACCCCTAGAGGCTACAGTTCACCGCACAATCCAACCCTTCTTACGAAGTTCATGGTTGTATAGGGTGAGATTTTTTTAAAATCGGTAGGTTCTAGGTTAGTGTAACCAAATATGTTGAACCTTATTTTTCCCAGGCCGGGGCATGAACATAGTATAAGTTCAGCAGTTTCGTCTTCCACGCAGCAGAACCGACAGTCCGTTTGTTGGTTCAGATCTATCTTTCTGAGGTGGTATCTTAGACGACAGTGTCCCGTAAGCAGTCCTGTTAGAATACGCAGGTCATTTCTGCTCCATTCTAGGATCTGCTTAGTTGTGTTTCTCGAGGGTTGTAACGGTAAAAACGCCTTCGAGTGGGTTAGCCTTGGTATGTCGGACCAGTACGTGAGTATTTTCCTCTCCGCCCAGTCCGAAATAATTGTTTTGGCGGCACTTGTGGTGACTCCAAAAGCCGGTTCTGGTCCAGTGAACGCAAATTCGGCCCCCTGTTTTGCAAGGGTGTCGCCTTTTTCGTTTCCTTCCACCACCTGGTGCCCAGGTACCCACAGTAGGTTCACCCTGTTGTTCGTACCAAGGTACTCTAAGGATTCGATGCAATTCCATACAAGTTTAGAATTTATCTTGTTGGAGCTCAGTGCTTTTAAAGCGGCCTGGCTGTCTGATATTATATTTATGTTTTTGTTTGCTAGAGGTCTGTTGGTCAACTCTCTTGCATAAATACAGTATTTTCATCTCTTGTTGTAAAATATACTATTACGTGCAACATAAAAAAAATAAATCCGCGATAGCTCTTGAGGAAAATATTTCGAATGGTAATGAATTTTATTAATTAAACGATTTTTAAAGGAAGCATTTCGCTAAGGCCCTGTTTTTCAAGATGTAATAAGAATCGGGACACAATGTTTGTTTAAAATGGTTTCCTTTGAAAGATTTTTCCTTAGAAAATATAGTTAGTGTATACCAAACTTTGTAGTATATGTTTATAAATTGGTCAAATACTTTCCATGTATGGGAGATTAGTGTTTCCGAATCTTAAAAAGTACGTTAAAATCTAAAAATATCACGATAAAAGTCTGCTTTAAAACAAATAATTCTAAACAAAAAAAAATATATTGTTACTTTTTACTTATCTTTACACGATACACAATCGCGAATGGAACGAAGTTTATTCTGTTCAAGTTTCACTTGGACACGTACCGTATACGTGCATAGAAATCCCTGGTATATGGTTCTGCATTACAACCAAAGCAAAACAACGATTTAATGCGCAATACGGACCATCACGGTACTAAAAAAATAATTTTCTTTAAAACGTGTAATGTTAATTTTTATCGCGAGGAAGAAACGTTTACGTTAACTGAACTCTCGAAGGACTATTTGTGATTTAATAAAAACTTTTAAGTTGCACATGTTAGGAAATTATTGGTATAATAGAAATAAGAATCTGGTGTACGGTGTAAAACAGTTAAACAATAAACTCACTTATTTAATTATTGTGCACATTTTAAAACATATCTAGACCAGATCAAATTTGTTTTGAAGAAAGGTCAGGTCAAAACTACCAGCAACCGACGAGCACTTATGAAAGCACTAATGAAAGTGGAAGAAAGTGGAATTTGGGGTTCAGCACCAAGGCATTCCCTTCGTCTTCTAAATTCCATTCAGAAAAGGACCATTCGGTTGATAAATAGCTCAACTCTCACAGATACCCTTCACCCACTAGAACATAGAAGAAGAGTTGCAGACCAGACATTACTCTAATGATATTTCCATGGCAGATGCTCCAAAGAAATAAAAACTTTCATACCACCATTGGCCACATTCGACCGAAGAACTCGGCACGCTGATCAGTTTCACCCATTTACTTGACACTACAAGGTCCAATCTCCATCAAGAATCCTTCTTTTACAGGGCTACTACAGAATGGAACAAGCTTCCAAAATCAGTTTTTCCAGAGAACTATGACCTGCAACTTTTCAAAAAGCGGGTTCACAATAATTTCCTTTTTATAATCCATTCTCCTTCTTACAGTCGCAGTGCGGGCCGTCCGCGGCCCACACGATAGGTCTACCTTTTTTGCGACTATATTCATAAAAAAAAATTATGAATCCTGGTGAAAGTAATCAGGATAATCGAATATTTTAATCGAATTATTGCATTGTCATCGGTCTTTGACAAGTGTGCAAAGTTTAAATTAAGTCTGATCGCTTAAAGTGGAGCAAAATCAAGGCCAAAGAGTCGTTACAAACATAAATACATGCATACATCATACAAACATACAAGAAACAGGTGAAACTAATATAAGCGTGTTAAAAAAATAACAAATCACTCGAGTAGAGCAACTGCTGGTAGAGAATTGACAAAAAGTGGTGTAGAAGAACAACAATTGCTAAACATTTTTGGTAATAGCAATCAAAATTCTATAAAACCACACTTAAATCTCGATCAAGACCACCACAACAAGATCATAAATATTATGCGTGTAAATGGATTTTTTATAGTAGAGAACAGCAACGAATCTAATGTTAAGTAAAATTTTAATAATTGTACTTTCACTAAGCGTACTTTTAATAAAGAAATAAACGTTTCGTTGTGTTAAATTATAAAATTTTTGTTAAAATTTTTTCCGATGAATATCCCTCGGACATTGACAAATGCCTGAAGCCTGCTTTTCATTGTCATAAAATTATCTCGTCTATTATCAATGTCCCAGAGATATTACTACTGAAAACATATTTGTAATAAAAATAAAATCAATAAACTTCTAATGGTCGAAATTAAACTCAGTATTTGTAACGGATAATATAAAAGTATTACTTTAAACAATAAATTTATAAAGCTCTTTTCTATATTTCTTTATTCTCAGTTGATTAAAATCGCTCGCTGCATTTATTAAAATTATTATAATTAATTTTAAATGATAATCGTTAATACTCCAGCATGCGCTGTGAGTAGCAGCGAAATTATTAATTTATTACGAACATAATAAACACAAAATTTTCACATACATACATTTTTCACATACATACTTCGATAATAAATCTACAATCACCTAAATCCGTAACATTCATCCAAAATGCTGGCTGCATTGCTTCATTGGATTCGCTTTCCGTCGGATAAGAACTAAATTAATCGATGGTTGATTCATTTCTACGAAAATATGTATACATTTAAAATACAGTTACTTAATATCTGTAATTCAATTAAGGCATAAAAATATGCACAACAATTTGAATAACTGAATACTAACTAAATACCCGAGTCGGATATTCATTTGCTTGTTGAGGTAGCAGTAGTGTTTGGTATGTCTGTTGTTTTTTCAGAAATAATATTATTCCTTTGAAAATATAGTTAAAGTTAAAAATGTTTGATTTATGTGGTTTTTCATTATCCTGTCGAAGTAAGTAATGCTTTTGTTTCTATTTATCGTATTTTCCCGCTGTTCCAAATTAAAATAAATTATTTAAAAACAATATAATATTTCTATTGAATCTATGGCTGTTTACTGTCTATAACTGCTTTTTTATAAACAGTCCACGAAAGAAATGCCTGAAAATGGTTCTGGTCCCACTACGGTAGGTTAATTCTTAGTGATGTATAGGTCATTAATAAGAAAAGTGGGATTCTTTTGGGTTAAGCCACTTAGCTCAAGAAAAGACAGATGTGCAGTACCGATACTTTAGGTATCAGTTTGGTTTTGTATTAGTAGCTTAGCAAATAAAAACTACTTCCTGATTTTTAAAAGGGACAAATACAAAATTTTCCGGACCAGAAACCTTCTGTGAACTTTCCAAAGCCCACTTGAAAGAAGAGGTTCGACGTTGGGAAACAGATAAAATGAAATCTCACTGGCATAAAGTGCCAGGACAAAGGCAAGCAAAAAGGCTAGTAAGTCTTTCGCTAAGGAAAGCTAAACAGCTTCTCGAGTTGGACAAGAAAGACTTAAAACTGGTGACGGGACTCCTCACTGGACACTGCCCTCTAAGGTACCACCTGAAAAAGATGGGCAAAACAGAGAGTGATAGTTGCCGCTACTGCGAGAATTTCGCTGAAACTGCAGAACATTTGCTTTGCGAATGCCCAGCGCTTTTCTGCAAGTGGCTCAAGTTTCTGGAAGGAGCCTTTCTAAAGCCCTTCATTGTCAGAAACTTAGCCCCCAGAAAACTGATAAACTTTACTTGAAGTCTCGGAATCCCGGGCCTTAAATAGATTAAGGGTTATGCACAAAAGATCTGATAGGTCGAAGTGCTTGAGAGGCAGCATGGCCTTTACGACTCACCCTACAATCTACAATCTACTTTAATGCCCTTGGTGTAGAGTTATCGAACAAATAAAAATAATTTTACAACCAAAAGTGTGGCGTGCTGTTTATGATGTTTACGTTTTCTTTTTGAACACTTCACTTTTACCAATATCTGTTTATTATTAAATATATTAATTGATATAGCGCATCCCACGCTTTTATTTGTAAAATTATTTTTATTTGTTCGATAACTCTAGTTTTATTTTAGATATGTTGCACGATGTTCTCTGAACATTACAGGATATCCCTTTTCGTGGGAACCAGAACATAAAAAAAAAAAAAAATGGTTTTTTTGTTCACTATTATTTATTTTTCATTTTTTAGTTCGCGTTTTTTTCTATTTACTGACAGTGATAGCCGTTTGTCAGGTTCAGTCTCCGGACGCTAAAAAAATCGATATTACCGCACTTTATTTTTTTAAAATTCTGATGATCCTGGCTAGGATCTTTGAAAAAATTTATAAAATTATTTTATTGCCATCGGTCCTTTAGAAGCATACAAAGTTTTAATTCGATCCGATGTTTTTAAATGCATGAAACAACTCTTTCGATTTGCTGGTTTCTGATAGTAAGTTGGCACGGAACATTGCTTCCTTTTCGGATTATCATGAATTTGGTTTTATCTATGTTCAGCGTTAGACCGTATTTTTCACTGGTATCTTTGACTCTTGTCATGAGTTCTTGTGGGCTTTTAATGGCCGTTCGTACATACATATAGTCTCGCCTTTTTCCCGTAGGGGTAGGCAGGGACCACTTCCTTTCACTTGCTACAGTTCTTACACACATCCCCTGCTTCCTATACTTTCATCGGGACTCTCATACATGCTCGTCGGTTGTTGGTACTCTTGACAGCTGGCCTTTCTTTAAAACAATGTTGATCTGATCGAGATATGTTCGCCGAGGTCGACCTCTACCGACTTCCGTCCACACTCGCCTTATAAATTTGTTTCGTCAATCTTCCTTCATCCATCCTTTCTACGTGTCCAAACCATCTAAGCATTTCTTTATCTCTATCTTTGTAACCACATCTTCTCTTACACCACATCGTTCTCTTATCTAACTATTTTTTACTTTATCCAACCGAGTCACTCCGGCTATACTTTTCAAACTACTTATCTCCGCAGCATTAATCCTATTTTCATGCTTCTTATGCCAAACCCAACATTCACTACCATACATAAGTGTAGAAACTAACACACCTCTATGCACAGCCAGACGTGCCTTTTTTGACACTTTCTGGCTGTTCATAAAGCCTTCCATCTCTCGTAAACGTTGAACCCAAGTACACAAATTCATTTATTTGTTCGTATATAGTAATAAAAATTATATCCCTTTTAATGGCTATCAAATTAAATTTTATTTGTACAGAAAATAGTAAAAATATTTGATAAAAACAAGCAAAATTACAGTTATTCAATGATTCAGTATTTTGGTAATGGGCGTAATAGAACCGCCATTAGCTGACGTGTTTTTTTTAAAATTATCCCACACATTTTAGATAATTAATTCTTTACAACCTATGAATAGGAATCTTGATTATTGTTTGAAAAAATCGTGTGAATCGGTTATGTTATGGCTGTTGTAATTTTTAGTAAATGATATCTCATTGTTATTTGACGTCATATGATTAAGTATAATAAACGCAGGCAAGAGAATTCCATGAGTTGATGAAATTAAAAATATTTTCGAGTAGCTGATACCAAAAAAATTTAAATCATACATGCGTAAACTTCACACAGACGTTATTACATCAAATTACATAATTTTTATACACACAGCTGACGAAAATTTCATATTCTAACATTATGTAATGACAAAAAAAGTATGTTTGTTTAATTTTACCAAACTCAAGCAGAGCAGCGTAATGTCGAGGTATTATGGAATATATCTAAAAGCGTGTTTCCTGCGATATATTAACGCCATAGTATATTTGTTGTAAAACTCCTAACCAATCAGTTCCAACCGAACGAATTGTAAAATCTCTCTCTTGTAAAGCCACAATCTTCAAAAGTGGATCCATGACGACAGTTAGTGATTCTTTCTTTAACCACCTAGACCAAAAATGTGTTACGATATTTTCCCCTTGGGTTCGGTAATTCTAAACTCTCAGTACAATAACTAAACAATTTTTATTTTTATATTTCTACACAATAAATTTTATGTTACAAATCACTAAGAAACTCACAACTTTATAATTACTTCAACTTCAGCTCAAAAACCCCGATCTATAATCCCGTTTAAATACCTGTAAATCAATGTTCTCGAAGAATCGACACTATTCGGAACTAAGGCCCAAAAATTTCTAGAATCATCCAGCGCCTTTTATTACTAGCGGCTCATTAAGGATTCACCCTAATTGTGGTCGATGCGCTGTCGCCTCAAGGCAAGGTCGACAGAGACGGGCTCAAAAAATTCGTAACAAATGTAATACTGTTGACACTCTGCGCCCTATGCGGCCGGTTTGTCTGATAGAAATACCGGTTTACTTATCACTCCTAAAAAAAATTGAAAATTATTTATTAAATCGTTTTTTGAATAAATAAAATATTTTTTAATATTATTTCAATAAAATATTAATATTTTTAAAATTGTATAAGACGTTGTGAATGTGACAATAGCGCAAGCATTTTGAATGTTGGCAAAACCTTTTATTTATTGAATTTTAATGCTAAGCAATACGCTATCTGGCGGAATAAACTCGCATCAATATCACGCGACCAGCAAGTATGCTTGCTTTGTGTTTATATACCCTAAAGCTCGCATTTGTGCGAAGATTATAGTTGTGTAATAGTGACTAATAATTTGTTAATATTGAAAATGATCAGCAGAGCAAATTGTTGTGTACCTGGATGTAACTCAGTGTGTAAAAAGAACCCAATTTGACTTTTTATTATTTCCCAAATGAGGGTCAAAGAGTTTAGCATATTAGAGAATCGGGAATGGTAACTATGGTTGATAGAAAGAAACTGTGGGAGATCAAACTGAATATAGGAAAGAGAGTTACCAAAAACATGAGAGTTTGTTCTAAACTTTTTTTTGAGAAAGATTTCATAACTCCCAGTGATTGTAAGTATTTGATTTTCTATATTTTATGTGGTTAATAAAATTACCTATTAATCTGTCAGGGGGCTATTAAAAACTTTACCTGAAAATCATTGCTATACCAAGCAAAAACTAACCTGTGTTCATAAAAAACAAAAAAACATTAATTTCAATGTAAGAGATGTTCAAAATGTTCGCCGCGAACGTCTTGGCAACATGCTAATCTGGTATCGAAATGTCTTCTAACCTTGCTCAACATCTCAGGCGTGACTAATCTAAACGCAAGCGTGATTCGTCTTTTTAAGTCATGTAAGTCGAGTGGTTTAGTTTTGTATACAATACTTTAGACATATCCCCACAAAAAGAAGTCTAATGGCGTCAGATCAGGAGATCGTGCTGGCCATTCTATCGATCCGCGCCTCCCTATCCACCGATTTGGAAAATTTTGGTTCAGGTAATGCCGGACATTGATTTGGTAATGTGCTCCATCTTGCTGAAATTATAGTATATTGGCAGGAACTTGTGGGTTTGCTGGATCAGGATATAAGTTTGTCAAAGTTGGCACGACATTTTTTTGGAGCAGTTTTAAATATTTATCTCCATTTAAGTTGCCATCAATGAAAAAGGGACCTACGATATGATTTCCAACAATTCCTGCCCAAACATTAACTTTTTCAGGATATTGCGTATGTTCCTCTCTCATCATGCAGACAGACAACAAGTTGCTAAGGCTATGAGTTTTATACGAAAATATACAAAACTGTTTTTGTATTTTTTTTATTTCATATCAGTAAAAAGGAACGCATTAATGCTTTTTGCTTATTTTCTCAATATTAAGAGCTAAATGGGAAATAATTATTGAGTGTAATGTAGCGAATTTGTGAAATAAAATAATTTTATTTTTTTAATGTTAATTTTTGTAATACATCTAAAAACGCTTAATATTTCCGAAACAGTTGAAGATAGGTATGGGACATTGTAAATGAATTATGTCTAGAATTTTCTGAAGAATCCAAAAAATAAATAATATACAGGGGGTTGTATTTAAAATAAGAAAGTTGGTATTGGCCACTGTCACATGACACACCCTATATAATTATTTTTTTTTGAAAAAAATGCGCATCTAAAAATACAAATCGACGTGTCTAAGCGTTTTTCCCAACACGCTCTCATTTATTCGTTATCGAATTTATTCCATTTGGCTGTTCCACACTGTATATATATGTATATATATAAATATTTTATATATACTGATTTAAAAATAGTCGGGAAGACATAAAATAATATTTAATATATTTTTTATTATATATAAATATACTTAAAATCAAGTTTTCATTAAAAATGCTTATAAGGAGCCTTGATAGAATTTGCATTCATTTTGTTATTTTAGGTTGGCAGCACTAACACTTTCCATATACTTCATTGTATGCTTTCCCCTCTGACCCCCCGCTGGCATCTTCAAACATCCTTAAAGGCATTGGTGCAATGCAAAATTAATCTGATTTGAAGGTCAGGACTAAATTTCAAATTAATTAAATTTAGTTTACAAAAATTTTGGTACAAGCCTCCCTTAAATAAATTTAAAAATTCCGTTTTGTTTTATTATGCAATAAAGAGTGCTAGTTTTAATTTATTTTTGCCAAAAGAATAGTGTATTTGTATTATACAGTTAAAGAAAGTGGTTTAAAGAAAAATGTTCTTTTGAACTATTTTCTTTAAACGCACGCTGATGAGTCTTATTTACTCTCAAGATTGACACTACAAGGACCAATCTCCATCAAGAATCCTTATTTACAGTGCTGCTACGGAATGGAACAAGCTTCCAAAATTAGTTTTTCCAGAGAACTATGACCTGCAACTTTTTAAAAAGCGGGTCCACAATCATTTCCTTTTTATAAACCATTCTCCTTCTTATAGTCGCAGTGCGGGCCGTCCGCGGCCCACACGATAGGTCTACCCTTTTTGCGACTATATTCATAAAAACAAAAATTGTTTCGTTTAAATATTAAGTATTTAACAGAAGCAGTTAGTGAAAGTAAAAGTATTGAATAGGACGGCGTTGGCATCAATGAATCCTTTTAATACCCGCATCAGCAGCAGAGACAACGCACACAGTGAATTCGAGCAAACGAAGATATTTTCAGCGATCTTCTTCCCATAAATTGCCTGGTATATCATCTCGCCGATTGTAATGCAAGATGCATGAATGGCAAAAAGTCGGTTGGACAAGTACGTACATACAATAAATCTATATCGAGATACGTGAGCGACAGAAGGTCGGCGCACCTCTGCGGCGATGGCGCCCACTGACTCGTAACCGTTGTCCCCTGGTAGCGCTTCTGGTTTTACCTGCGGCGTTCTGCCATGGGAAACTCCCAATTCGAGGTACATCATCAATACCATCATACACCACCGACATTCGGAATTTCAATCGCTGTTAAACGCGCCGAACATTCGCTTTAGATTCTCTTTGTATTATTCGACTTCTCGTTGAGTACGGCCGAGGTATTTCTGGTATCTTGCGAACTCTCAAAAGTATAATTAATTGACAGATCAACCGTGAGCCGATTCCACAAAAAAAAATTGCCAATTGCTAATTGTAACGCTGTAACTGCATCAATTCGATTATTACCAGGCTCGAAAGTGAGTAGTTCAGTTTCAGGTACGGACTTACCCACGAAGAGCATGTCCTAGAAAATCAATCAATAGGTACATATATGCTAACAATTTCATACAAACATACATAAAGTCACGCCTTTTTCCCATAGGGGTAGGCAGAGACCACTTCCTTCCACTTCCGCTACGGTTCTGACACACATCTTTTGATTCCTCTACTTTCATCAGTGCTCTCATACATGCTGGTCGGTTGTTGGTACTCTTGACCTGGCCTTTCTTCAAAACAATGTTGATCTGATCGAGATATGTTCGCTGAGGTCGACCTCTACCGAATTCCGTCCATTCACACTCGCCTTTTAAATGAGTTTCGCCAATCTTCCTTTATCCATCCTTTCTACGTGTCCAAACCATCTAAGCATTTCTTTATGTATCTTTGTAACCACATCTTCTTTTACACCACAGCGTTCTCTTATCTCACTATTTTTTACTTTATCTAACCGAGTCACTCCGGCTGTACTTCTCAGATTCTCAGACTACTCATCTCCGCAGCATTAATCCTATTTTCATGCTTCTTCTGCCAAACCCAAAATTCACTACCATACATAAGTGTAGGAACCAATACACCGCTATGCACCACCAGACGTGCCTTTTTTGACACTTTCTGGATATTCATAAAGCTATGCAGTGCCCCATTCATTTGTTTTCCTGTCAACACCCTTCGCTCAATGTCACTATCATACTTTCCATCTCTCGTAAACTTTGAACCCAAGTACACAAATTCATTTACTTGTTCCACTCTTTCTCCCTCAATCGAATCTCCACAGTTTGTCATGCTTTCTTCTCTTTCAAAAACCATTACTTTCGTTTTGCTTACATTTATTTTCATCCCTTTGATTTTCAGGGCATTATGCAACATTAACCATTGCCTGTAACTCCTCTTCAGATAACGCTAATATGACTTGATCATCGGCGTAAAGAAGGCATTTGACGATCAAATCATTCATTTCATTCATACGCATTCTCTTTTAAATCTTTTATACAATTGTCTATGTATAAGTTAAACAGCCTACGGTGATTTGAATTTTTATATTTAGTAAAGGCTAACGTCACAAAAAAAATGTCACGAATGCTGCTGATGCCTGTACAACTGGCCAGAGGCAATAAAATCTGCCTCATTTGGTCATCGGGGCATTCATTCATTTCGGGCAGTGGAAAAACCAACTCATTGACCAAAAAATGGTTTTAAAGAACTACTAATATGCTCAAAACCATTCTGTGAATATAAGACACAACATATTAAAGCAAAAACCAGAAGATAGAAGCAATGGCTGAAATCCTCGTACTGGAATAACCAAGAATAAGTTAAACAGACTAAATGACTATCTGACTCTAATTTTTCTATTAAAAATTACACAGCCTGTTTACATTATTGTTTTATTTCGTCAGGAATTCTCCTTAGAGAGCGCCGTTTCATTTTTTGCATTCGGCGCCAGGAATGCTTGTATTGCCACCATATCACTGCGAATTAAATTCGAATAAGCTTATTTCAGCCCAAATGAAAGGATATATGGCCCGTCATAATTAAATATTAAATTATTTTATTCTCCTCCCCTGCATATGGATTTTAAAGTTTTATCCTCATTTGTATTCTTTGGTTGTATGTATTCAACATAGTGCAACTCAGTTAAATATAATTTTTTTCTGTAACGTTCTATACACGCCAAGCTAACGGAGTATCTATAGTTGATAGGTCACTACCCAGTCAATGAACTTCTAAAAAGACGGGCAATATGAAGAATGATTCCTGCAGGTTATGAGTTGAGGACAAAGAATCTGTTTACCACGTACTAGTTTAAGTAATTAGAGTTGAAAGATTGCTATGTGAGTAAGACCTTCGTTTCATTTTTTCTAGTAGGTATTTAAGTTTAAACAAAATGTCTCATCGATCAGTTAAAATTGTAAAAAATATTTTATGAAGCAAAAACAGAAAAAAGACAGAGTAGAGTATTGAATCTAATTCTAAAATATGAGGAATTGTTTCTCTTTTAGCTTATTGTTCTACTGGGGTCAGCCTTCGTTGATTGTTATAAAAAGTAGGTTAGGTTAGTTTAGGTATTATGTGATTGGGGCGTAGGTCGCCCCTCCACTGCGACCTTTAGTAGGTCTATTGTGGCTCACCCCTAGAGGTTACAGTTTACCGCACAATTCAGCCCTTCTCACGAAGTTCATGGTTGTATCGGGTGAGATTTTCTTAAAATCAGTAGGTTCTAGGTTGGTAAAACCAAATACGTTAAACAATATTCTTGCCAGGCCGGGGCATGAGCATAGTATATGTTCAGCAGTTTCGTCTTCCACGCAGCAAAACCGACAGTCCTTTTGTTGATTCTGACTTATCCTTCCGAGTTGGTATCTTAGACGACAATGTCCTGTGTGCAGTTCCGTTAGAATTCGCAGGTCATTCCTACTTCATTCTAAGATCTGCTTAGTTGTTTTTCTCGAGGGTAGAAACGCCTTCGAGTGAGTTAACCCTGCTATATCGGACCAGTACGTGCGTATTTTCCTCTCCGCCCAGTCCGAAATAATTGTTTTGGCGGCACTTGTGGTGACTCCAAAAACCGGTACTGGTCTAGTTAACGCAGATTTGACTTCCTGTTTTGCAAAGGTGTCGGCTTTTTCGTTTCCCCTCACCCCCTGGAGCTCAGGTACCCACAGCAGGGTTACTATGTCTCTTGTACTTCAGGGATTCGATACAATTTAGAATTTATCTTGTTGGAGCTCAGTGCTTTTGAAGCAGAGCCTGGCTTTCTGATATTATACTTATGTTTTTGTTTGCAGAAGGTCTGTAAGTCAGCTCTCTTGCACACAATTCGATAGCGAAGACTTTAGCCTGAAAGATTGTAGCATACCTGCCAAGACTGGTAGATATTTCAATCTTTGGTTTCCTGCTGAAAATACCAGCCCCAACTCCATCTGGGGTTTTTAAGTCATTTGTGTACATTACGTATTCAGTCTTTGGAAAGAGGATTTCGCCCCTCACCCATTCATCTCTCTTCGGAAAGAGGACTTTGAACGACCTTTCTACGTCTATTTTTGTGGCTAGCATTTCAGCAACCATACCGAGAATGTCATAAAGAGTAAACTCATCGATAGTTTTGATTGAAATGACCCGTGCTATACCCGAAAGTTTTTTTATAAAATAAATAATATTTATCAAAATAAACGAAAATTCAATTCAGTGACATAGTGCATTTTTAATAACGTCCAAGTCAACGAAAAACTCGGAACACGTTTAAAGATCATAAATAATGTATAATATTGCCTGCGTATAAACTACTTTAAAAAAATACGTGATTTTAAAACGCATTTCCTGTTTCACAAAGATTTGAATGCTAGATAGACGACAACTACCATTTTTTTTTGTAATAGGTTGGCGACAAACCCTCGAAAAGGCAGTTACGGCTTCTCGGTTCCGGTTTACGAAATCAACTTTGGAATATTATTTGTTTTTTTAACCTATTCGATTAGTAGGAAGTTATTAATAAACACTTAAGTGACATTTCGGAGATACTCGTTTGACATTTAGTGTTTATACTGTTGTATAATTTTATTATAAAACCGAACTTTGTTTTGACTTCGTTGTTTTTTAATTTATGGATAATTTATGTTAAATTTTATTGAAAGTATACTGAAAAAAAGTTTCGTTGTTTAATTATTAGTTGAATATTACATACACTTTAACCATTTAACACTTAAAACTCTTTACTATTCTTTTGTGAGATCAAAGCTAGAATATGCATCGGTTATCTGTAACCCATATTATCAAGTGCATATTTATAAACTGGAGGCAATCCAAAGACACTTTCTCAAATACCTAAGTTTTAAAGTAGATCGGACTTATCCACTAATTGGCACGGCACACGAGAGTTTACTGTCAAGACATAGCTTTTTCACTCTGGATAGAAGACGAGAATGTTCTAGTGTCATTATGCTACACAAAATAATTAACAATGAAATTAAATGTCAATGCTTACTACATCAGATAAACTTTAAAACTCCCCGTCAGGCATCTCGATACACCGACTCATTCTACACTACCACACCACGAACAAATATACTTAAAAACTCTCCTGTTCATACTATGTGTAGCAACTATAACCTAATAAGTGACCAGCTTGATATATTCTATTGTAATGTGAGGCAAATTAAGAGCTATTATTATCAGCAGTAATATTGTTGTGTTAGTCTTAAGCTTTCTACTAATGTTAGTCTGATTTTGTAAATTGTGTATTACTCTTAAGCTTTTTTATTGTTAGTACTATTGTGCAAATGTTTACTTTGTTCCTGTTCTGTAATTGGAAATCTTTTTTTCTGTAGAACAGTGTAAATAAATAAATAATACGTCCCAAAAATATACTATTTGCTCAGTATGGTAAATTCTTATTTTTTATTACAAAAAATCTTCCTTCCAGAGGATTGTTCCCGAAGCTTTAAGAAATTTTTGAAACGAAGTTCTTTAACGCGGCTTACGGGTAGTGTGATTTGGTAGAAATCGTCACGTAACGAAATGGGATCCTTTGCATGAGAGTAAGAGAGATAGAAAAGGGAGATAGAACTAGTGCGTGAACTACGCATGCGCGCAGAACTAATATTAACACAGTTCATCGCATCGGTGGTTCAGTGGTAGAATGCTCGCCTGCCACTTGGGAATCCCGGGTTCGATTCCCGGCCAATGCATTCTTTTTGTGCTTTTACCATTTAATACATAATTTTTTTAAATTGCATTATGGTATTCGCCAACTACATTTTAAAATTGTTTGGCGTATCAAAACGGAGACAGATAATTTTCTTGGTAAATGGAATATTTTACGGACGAGAGGATTAATGTCACTGTTCTAAAAGCGTGGGTGCTTTGTATGACAAACAGAAGACATTTATACTTATACTAAAAATTAAAAAATAATTCTTAGTTTGATTAACTCTAAAAGCTTGTTTTTTAGTTTTTTTAAACTATAATTTATTATCATATAACCCCAACACAGGGTTGTACATACACGTGAAAATTTTGTGAAAACGTATTTGTTGTTTGTGTCATTGTGATAGATCATACGTGAATATTTTTTTATTTTGCAATTAACTATTAAAAAATGGAATCTGCAGCAAATGTGTGTAATTCAAATTTAGAAAAGTAAGTTGGTAAAATTGTATAACTTGTTTCAAGTATTTAATGTATACATTCGTTTATTGTACATGTGATTTAAGTGTTTACTATTTATTTTACTATTTTAATTATAGGGAGATAATAGTGAAATCATATGTTCAGAGTACAAAAGAGTATGGAAAGCACAACAACAATCAAAAAAAGATACAAAAAATTGAAACATTAAATTTTAAAACCGCCAACATGGTGGGTGCTGTACGGGATATGTACCAGCGATATCCGAAGATGGTCTTATAACCAGACGACCCGGATCTGGCCGAAAAAGATTCACGATTCAAAAAGATCGTTTTTTGTTGATGTCAAGCTTATAAAATAGAACAGACTGGAGCAAGGTCCTCTTTTTGCCTCAATGGACCAGACGAACATCGACGAGTATGGAGAAGACCCAGAGAAAGATACGCCTCCGTTTGTATTGAGGAAAAACGTAAATTTGGCGGTGGGTGTTTTATGGTTTGGCAGGCAGAAGCACGTACAGAGTTGGTTTTGATACAGAATGGCTTTTAAATGATTCTGTAAATCAGCTATAATACATAAATAAACCAAATAATTACATTTAAACATGTATAACACAAAATTTTAATTGTCATAAATGTTTGCATTATTTTTTTAAATTTTTTAATTGGAGGCGTTTTTTTAGCTTTGTACTAAATATGAAACTTTGTGAATAATGGAATTATTAACTAACAATTTCAATATCACGGTTATATCAAATGATGGTAAAAACCTTAATTTTTGAAGTTGTCTTATTTTTTCCAAATACCACAGAATTCTACTAATTGTACTCACAGTATCACCAAAAATTAAGAAATTAAAACTGTATTAAAATAAATTATAAACACAAACCAAGAAATATTTTAATATTGTAGAGTATACAAGTTTTGTTCCAGTGAGCCAATTTTTATTAGTGAATAAGTACAACTATCTTGGTCATGAAGTCCAAATCTCAAAAGACAGCCAAACGTACGAAATGAAAAGAAGAGTTACACTATCTTGTGCAGCCTATAGAAGACTTGCGAAGTCTTTAAAAGCGATATACCAAAATGTTTGAAGAGGAAGGTGTTTGATCAGTGTGTGTTGCCGGTCATGACCTATGGAGCCGAAACCAAACTGCGCCAATGGCTCATGAGCTTCATGAGCATACATGTGGCAGTTGACAGTATTTCTTCTGATGCGTTAAAAACCAATGCTGCGGTCCCCCAGGGTTCCATCCTGTCCCCCACCCTATTTCTTTTACACATCAACGACCTCTTAAAAACCAACACGAACCCCATTTACAGTTTCGCAGATGACAGCACACTTGTCTAAACTTTCACATCCTATCGATCACTTTCGGTGGATGATACAAATAGACTCAAACAGGAACAGGTTGACTCCATTAATAGAAATCTTGAAGCAATCGTCGAGTGGGGAACCAACAACCTTGTTTAGTTCAACGCCCAAAAAACACAAAGAGCCACGTTTTCCAAGAAAGTAAATTCCTCAAATCATTCCATCACAATGTCGGAAATACCCTTAAATCAAGTCCCTCCATCTCGATTATGGGAGTCTATGTCTTGGCATGACCATGTTGCTAACATGCAACAGCAAGCCATAGGCTGGGTTTTTTGTGGAAAGCTAGAAAGTTTTTACTCCTGATTAACTGTTGACGACGTACAAGGCTCTACGACCTCTACTGGAGTATTTCTCGCACATTTGGAGTTCAGCATTCTTTTCGTCTTCTATATTCCATTCAGAAAAGGGCCATTCGGTTGATAAACAGCTTAACTCTCTCATATACCCTTTACCTACTAGGACATAGAAGAGTTGCAGACCAGTCATTACAGATATTTCCATGGCAGAGAAATAAACACTCATGTACCACTATTGGCCACATTCAGCCGAAGAACTCGGCACGCTGATCTGTCTGACCCATTTACTTTCAAGATTGACACTACAAGTACCAATATCCATCAAAAATCCCCCTTTTACAGGGCTGCCAAAATCAGTTTTTTCAGAGAACTATGACCTGCAACTTTTTAAAAAGCGGGTCCACAATCATATCCTTTCCATAAACCCCTTCCCATTCTAATAGTCGCAGTGCGGGCTGTCCGAGGCCCACACGATAGGTCCACCCTTTTTGTGACTATTTTCAGTAAAAAAAAATTTAAACACAGCGAGTGTTAAGAAACTTATGGTAATACACCGCAAGATGGAAATGGTCATGCTCGGAGCTTTACTGCGGGATCATATAAGAAGTGAAGATTTACGGATTTACGAAGAAGAACCGGCGTCACAAATTTAGTTAACCGGATTCGCAAACTCAATTGGAAGTGAGCTGGTCATATGGCAGGAATGACGGACGGGAGATGGACGAAAAGGCTGCTCGAATGGAGACCGCGCTTGGATAAAAAAAAGTAAGGAAAGACCCCTTACACGTTGGACGGACGATCTAAAGAGATGTGCAGGCAATTGGATACAGAGAGCTTAAGACAGGAGATAATGGGTAGAAATGAAGGAGGCTTATGTCCAGCAGTAGCTGAATGATGATGATGATGATGATACAAGTGAGCTATATAACAATTTTGAACAGGTGTTTTTGTTCCTAGCGTGAAGATTTCTGAATAAGGATTCTGCAATAACAGACGAAACGCTAGTTAAGCCTGTTATATTAAAAACATACAATGAAGGTTGTGTCAATAAGAAATAATAAATTTAACGCTTTTATTTTATAAAAATATGCAAAACTTCCAATTAAAAAAGCAAGCAAGTATATATATATAGTTGATATCATATATTTCTCAGCCTTTTAACTATCAATTCTTTTATTATATTAATTAAACTAAAACTATCGCTTGGCGTAATGAAGATAATTACCGCTGCTTGCCAAGTGTGGTAATTTTAAATAATTACCTTAGTTACTTTTAATTTTATTTACGATCTCTAGAAATGATTTTGTCGAATCGAATTAAATGAAACGTATTCACACTTGTCTTATTTTTTAAATAGATGCAAAATTAAATAACAGTGTATTAACACTGTACTGTATAATCATAAAGAAAATAATTTGGTCACCTTTCATAAAGTGACAATGACAATTAAATCAATATTCAGGCTAATTAGGTTTTTTAAATGGTCTCCACAAAATTTAATTTTAATAAGTTTTGTTTTTTTACATGCATACATATAGTCACGCCTTCTTCCCCTAGTGGTAGGTAGAGACCACTTCTTTATACTTTTTACGATTCTTTCAGACATCTTTCGCTTCTTCTACTTTTATCAGCTTTCTCATACATGCTCGTCGGTTGTTGGTCTCTCTCGACCTGGCCTTTCTTCAATACAAAGTCCATTCTCTCTACATGTCCAAACCATCTAAGCATTCCTTTATCTATATTTTTTACATCTTCTTTCACACCACCACTCCTCTATGCATAGCTAGCCGTGCCTTTTTGACACGTTCTGGCTGCTCATAAAGCTGTGCGTTGCCCCATTTATTTGTTTCTCTGCCAACACCTTTTGCTCAATATCATAGTCATACTTTTCGTTTCTCGTAAATTTTTAACCCAAGAATACAAACTTATTCACCAAACACCATGCTTTCTTTTTTTTACAAAACCATTACTTTCGTCACATATTTTTATCCCCTTGATTTTTAGGGTTATCGTGCATAATATTAACCATCGCCTGCAACTCATCCTCAGGTGATGCTAATATGGCATAAAGAAGGCATTTGACGATCAAATCTTTCATTCTTAATCCATACGCAATTTTTTCTAACTCTTTTAATCAAAAGTACATACAGGGTGGTCAACCGAAAACGAAAGAGAGTCATTTGCAGGAACCTCGTCAACATTTTAGAAAAACACTTTTTGATTAAGGGGGGATATCCTGTATTTTTAACTCCACTACTTTCAACCCCAAGCGAGGGTAAGAATTACCCCAACATTTTTAAATTCCATGGCATAATATATCTTTTAAAAGCTCTAACACTTCTTCATACAATGGTTTTTAAATTTTAAAATTCCACTGATTACCTATCGAGTAATTATATTTTACATGAAAAACTTATCTTCAAACAATCACGAACGGTAAAAATGTCATTCATGTCATCCATATAAAATACGTTTAATTCATGAACTTGATGAGGATGATTATGACCGCCGTTTGTAGTTTTGCGAAATAATGAGTGCGCGGGCAGGGAACGATTCACAGTTCCTTTTTAATATCTGTTTTTCCGATGAATGCAGTTTTTTCTTGCAGAGGACGGTAAATCGCCACAATTACCGCTATTGGTCCGATTCAAACCCAAGAGTTTTTCACAAGGTGCATACACAGCAACCGGAGAAATTAAATGAGTATGGGCTGGCATTTGCGGTGACCGACTGGAGGGTGCTTTTTTTCTACCAGGCAATTTGACTGACGAAATGTATTTGCAATTACTGGAAGACGATATTGACCCTACCTTGACTGATATGTATTTGAAAATAATCCACAATATAACAAAGATAATTTTTTTTTTCATCCGCTTGCTCATCCGCATATTTGAAAGTCTGCATTTTGGAGGCGCTGTTCACAAATAACTGCGCTATTAAATAGTGTCGAGTACCTATAGCTACACGGTCAAAACCTACAGTGCTTTCATAGCAAAACCAACCACCCCAAATTAATTTTAATTTTGCGTAAATGTAAGACAAACGAAAAACACGTCGAATTTCAAATCAAGGGTGAGGTTTAAAAATGTTATTCTGCTGTTTCCAAGTGGCACCCCTTTAACATCCCTTACCTTTTCTTTAAAATGTCAAATAACAACCCCTACCTTGTCTTCTTCTTCTTCTTCTTACGTTAGGACTACGTCCTGTGTTTGCCTCAAAGGTTGCCCAAAAAAAATTGGGACGATGAAGACCAGCTATCATACCATCTTTTTGGTTGGCGTCCAGTTGGGCGTGGTGTGTTGGGCCGATTCTCTCTCACAATTTTTGCCAGCCGGTCGTTTGGCATTCTGCTAACATGGTCTCTCCATTCTCTTCTTCGGTTTCTTGCCCATCTTACTATGTCTTGGACTTCACATATTTCCCTTATCTCTTCGCTTCTTTTATGGTCAAGTAAGGTATAGCCAGTTATCGATCTAAGAATTCGCATTTCCGTTGATCTAAGAAGTCGCTTTGTAGTCGTGTTCTGCCTGTAGAGGTCAATAGGTGGATTGAGTAGCTTATTGACCAATACAGCCGGTCCAAAGCCCGGAAAAAAGAGGAGGGTTCCAAGTGAGGCCAGCGACCTGCTTGGGTAAAAAGACAAGTGCTCCTAGAACCAAAGGAACAGCCTCGGAACAGATTGGATTACTTTTACTAATATGTTTTATTTTAAAAACTCTATCTGATATATACGACTCCAATAATTGTGCATATTTCTTGGGCAAAAGTTTACGCAGTTTATACCTAAGTCCCTCAAGCCACACTTTATCAAAAGCCTGCGCTACATCAAGAAAGATGGTAGCACAAACTTTTTTTTCTTCCAAAGATTTTTCAATTATGTCCGTTAGTCTGTGGACTTGATCTATAGTTGAATGGCTTTCTCTAAATCCGAATTGATGGGATGGAATTAAATTTTTTTCCTCTATGATGGAATTTAAAGCAAACATTTAATGAATCATATCGTTTCTTAGTGGTAAATTCCACTATGTAAAATATGGTAACTTAATATCAGATCCAAGTTCCTTCGGGTGTACCCCAAGAATCTCATGAGACCGCTATTATTTATTATCTTTGTTAATGATATAAATAATGTTTATATTTATAGTTTCATCTTAAAGATGATTTAAATGATTTAAAGATGTTCAGAACAGTTTAATCCATGTCTAATGCTGAAAGTTACTAACCTTTCTAGATGGTATAATATTAATTTATTAAAATTGAACTTCGGAAAATGTCAAAAAGTCACTTTTTCACTAATTAACGAGGTATTAATTATATTTACCAAATTAATGACACAAATTTATCAAAGATTTAGATACAAAAATGACATTTACGAGCACGAAAAATGGGTTTTTCTCTTCGTTGAGCAAGAGAACTGTTTGTTCTCTTTATTGCTGAGAGGTAGGGTCTATACTTGAATACAATGCTATCATTTGGCCACTATGCTACACAGTTGACGTACAGATCTCTTAGGGAATATTCAAAATAAATCCCTAAGATACTGTGGCTTTAATTTGGGAATCAATGGAAATGAATAATTGTTCACAAATATTAAAAGCTCTGAATTTAAATACTTTAACACACCGAAGACTGGAATTGTCCGGAAATTGTTGAGCTCACCTCAATTTTTGTAATTGTCATAACAAATGGGAAAAGTAACATTTTTAGGATTCCTTTTTGTAGAACAAAGGAAAATAATAAAATGAGCTAACGCTCACAACAACAGAATTATATTTTTCGGTTCAACTTTATCTTCCAATAAAAAATTTTATTCCTTATTTATTTGTACTAATGAAATTTATTCTGATCTTTTTGTAATGGTAAAATTAAATTAATAAAAATATTCCAAGTTTATTTAGTAACTAGCAGAACCCGGTGTACGTTGCTACACCCTATTATTTTATTTTATTTCTTCTGGGATGCCCAATCCATATTGAAATTTTATTAATTTAATAAATTTTTTATTTTAATGCCAGCTGATAAAGAATATTAACAGTTTTTTCGGTAGGTGTGAGCACGTTAAGATTTTTTGGTGTTCCAATTCTGGAGCAGGCAACATATAATTGACCGTGCGAAAAACAGAAACTTTGTAAGAACAAACCAGTAACACCTAGAGATTGGCCTTGAGCCTTGTTGATGGTCATAGCGAAAGCCAGACTTACTGGAAACTGTAATCGCTTGAAATTAAATGAAAAATCTAATGAAATCATTGAAATTCGTGGTATCAGCACACCTTCTCCTTTAAATTTTCCGATGATGATTGTGGCTTCGATTAAATTTGGCGATAATTTTTTAACAGCAAGTCTTGTTCCGTTGCACAATTTCGGGGGATTTAAGTTGCGAATGAGCATCAACGGTGAACCAACTTTTAAATTTAAGATGTGTAGTGGCATTCCAGATGGTTCCAAACTAAGATTTTTATTTTCACAAAGATCACAAATGTTTTTGCTCAAATTGAAATAACTCAAATACATAAATGTTTGACAGCTTTAATGTTTTCGAATAAAAAATTTGAAATGACAGGTGTTTGGCTACGAATATTTCATTTGCGTTGTATGAGACGTACCATTACCACTTTCTACACAAAAGTTTTTTTCACTAAAACCACCCCTGGTATGTATAAAAAAACTTCTGAAAATTTCATCCCAATCGGTCCAACCGTTTAGGAGTTTTTGAAGGGCATACATAAAAAAAAATTTCATTTTTATATATATAGATTAATTTTTGTTTTCATGGAAACTGTATTTATTTTTTTGCAAATACATTTTAAAACAAAAAGATACTCGATTTAATACGAACACTGCCACGTGTCAGTAAAAACGATTTGACCATCATAATTGTTTCCATGAAGCAAAGAAAATTTTAAAGAAAAGCCAGTTAATGAAAACAATTTAACCAGTTTTTTAGGTATCTGTCAAACTTTAAGCTTCTTAAAAACTTTTACTCTAAAGTGCATACTAAGTTTAAAAATGTGCTTAAACAAGAGTGTTTTTCAGTGAACAAAAAATAGGTTATTAATATAAAAAAACACCATTGCAGTATTATTGTATTTGTACTTATCATTGGATAATAAGTATAAAATCTTAATAACCAGAAAAACATCGTTAATTCATGTATTATCCGGTAGGTGTCGTCACATCACCTCACAATAACACGCTGTCCAAAATTTGAAATAAAAAACAACACTGACATTTTATTAAAATAAAACATATTAAACACTGATTAAATAAAGCACCAACAATTTTATAAAGAGTGTTTTCGAAAATAAACAAACATAATTTTAAAATATATTAAAACACAATAATTTAACAATATCACCCAAATTTAATTTGTAACGATTAATGAGCAAACAAACTGTTGAAATTAATTGATAAATCACCTGGAGGAGGGTGCCCCCCGAAACCGACGTCCAAACAATCCACCAGGTCTCGATAACGACGCGCCCGACGCCTGAATGTGCCATCAACGACACCCTTCTCAATTTTATACCGCGGTATCTTGCCTCAAAGAGGGGGCAAAACACTTTTTATTCCATCCATCGAGCCTTAGCTCATCTGCAAGTCGGATAACATACCTAATTATCAAGTTAATATGGCCATTCTGTATGGCCGATGGAAAGAGGTTTAGATTTGGTTCCTAATAAGAGAGAAAGAAGTCCCCAGAAGGAGGGAGTCAGAAAGAGCCGGGTAGCGTGCCATCACATTGATATTATAAGTAAATTCAATAGATGCATTCATTTGTAAACTACGGACCCAGTACATTATTCAAGAAGGGCAGAACTCATGTATGTTTCATACAATTTAAAGCACACTATTATATTTGGGAGTCGCGATTCGGGAATTTTTAACTGGAGAGAGAACTTTTGTACGCTGGAAGCCAATGATGACCGGGGCCTAGACACCCAGCTATATTCGTGTCATACATAGATAAATAAGAAATTCGATTCCTTCGGCACGGATTTAAGGAGAAATGGGATAAAGTGGGGTCACGATATTACGTTGAATTATTGGAGCTTTGCAGGATTTAAACACGTTTATAACAGCAATCTAAAAGGGATTGTATATAAATTTAACACAGTTAACAGCCAATATAACAAGTTAACACACTCCATTTCACTATCCTTTTATAAAATGATACTTCCATTACAGCTGCTACTTCAAATCATCTGTTTCTTTATTATAGCTTTCTTAAACTTTATTACAATAATAAGAAGCGTTTTCACTTTGATTAAACTCTATAAGTGATTTTTTTAATAAATTATATAAAAGCGGCAGTTCATAGTGATAAGCAAAAATCCACCACTACCCAGGCAGCTAATTATAAATAATACAGTTATTGATAAGGTAGAGACTACAACATATTTGGGAACTACAATCAACGAGAGTTGGGATCATTCGAAATACGTTGCATTCCTTAAAAAGTCGAAATTATTTAAATGCCACTTTCTGAACTTACAACTAAAATACAGCTTCTACGGTGCTGTATCGACGTATACTAAGAATCCCTTGTTAGAAACAAAAGAGTACCCGACATTTTAAACAAGAAAATGGAGATCATGAGTACAGTCAAAAGTCGGAAATTGGAATACTTTGGACACATCATGAGAAACAGCGAAAGATACGATCTGTTGCAGCTTATCCTAAAGGGAAAGGTGCTTGGAAAGAGGGGACCAGACAGAAGAAGGATCTCATGGCTTAAAAACCTGAAAAGTTGGTTTTCAACCTTCACCACGGGTCTATTTAGGGCCGCAGTTGATAAAATAATTATTGCCAGAATGATCGCCAACGTCCGGTAACGGACAGGCACTGGAAGAAGAAGAAGAAAACGTTAAGTATCAAAAGAAAATTTTTAGATATAAAGTTTTTAGCTAATAGCCAAATTCATGGTAAACAGTTAACAGTAGAGAAACTGATGGAAGATACGGCTTAACGATGAACAGCACACCAATAGACAGTAACACAGTTCACCTATCTGGGAACCATGATCAATGATAACTGGGACCACTCACAGGAGATCAGGTGTAGAATAGAAAAAGCAAGGGCCGCCTTCAGCCAAATTGTTAAACTGTTTAAAAGTCACAACCTCAATATCGATAATCAATCAGAATCCTCCGATGCTATATTTTCTCGATTCTTTTTTGTGGGATGGAGTCATGGAAATTAACCGAGGCACCACAAAGAAGACTTGAAGCCTTCGAAATGTCGCTTTACAGGAGGATGCTAAAAATATCATGGGTGAACAGAGTGACCAACAAGGTAGTGATGGAGAAAATGAAGAAGGACTTGGAAGTAATGAACACCATCAAGAGAAGAAAGCTTTAGTACCTCAGACATATTAAGAGGAACGAAAGCAAATATCACCTTATAAAGTCCGTTCTCTTAGGGAAAGTTTATAGCAGAAGACCACCAGAAAGAAGGAGAATATCATGGCTTAAAAACTTAAGAGCATGGTTCCTCAAAAACTACTACGTAACTATTTAAAGCAGCCGGGAACAAAGTCATTATATCCGGGATGTTCACCAATATTCGGAACGAATAGGCATTTGAAAAAGAAGAAGCTAATAGCCCATCATCAGCTTACATTAACTGCGGCATAATTTTGTTTTCTAGGATCGTGTGGGGATGCCAAATCTAAGTTTGCGACCTCGAAAATGGGGGGACAACTTTTAGTGGGGAAGAACCTCGAAATTTTTCCAGTTTTTGGGTAAAATATAGTTTTGGGCAAAGTTTTTATGGATCCCCATAAAAAAACGAACTATGGTACCAATTTTGCATTTTTTAAGTCGATGCGAAATATTTAGTAAATTACACACCTAGAGCAGTCGGAAGAGAGTGGGCTGAGGAAATTTTTTTATAAGAAAGATCCATCATAATTTCATATAGGCAATCACCTCCTGATTTTTTTCTCATGAATGTTGAAACACCCTGTATACCTACTGGGCTTTAAAGAATAAAATTTACACCAAAGATTTACAGTTAGTGAAATTTGGTAGTCATTTGTTAAAAGCCAATTCGACCAGTATGTTTTTTAATTTAAATGCTGCATGGCTTTTTAATTAATATGAGGAACAAAAAAATAAAAAATGTAATAGGTATCAATAAATTCGCATCAGCAAGATCAAATAAAGTATATTTTTAACAACATACATTGTTAGTGACATCCTAATGGCAGAGGGTAGCCTGAAAAATAAATTGTTAGGGATGTTGTAAATAAAAATGTGCTCCACTCGCCCCTGTTCGATAAGAAAAGTGAATTTCCCCACCACGGAGTAGGAGAGTAGCGCTGAATATGCATCGGCTTCAAGAAACACCCTGAAAGAATGCATAATTCAACATTCAAATTAGAAATAAATTAAATATTAAAATTATAGCAGCAGAAAAAGAGGCCTTATTGATTATGTATGCAGTGAGGAAAAATTAAATCCTCTAATGAAGAAAAACGCCTTTTTGGAGGCACGAAAGAAAATCAAGGAAGAGCCCAGGTGGTGTGGTCTTCAAAGGGCCCTCCTAGCACTGATGTAAGTTTAAGAATTTTTAAATTTACATCTCTAATGCCTTAGGTCTGACGAGAGTTTGAAAGATTTTTCACGAGTTTTTCCACTTTTTTAATTAATTCGAAATGATTAATTATCCAAAGACTTAACAAAAAAAAAGTGTATAACTCACTTTAGGGATTGAGCTTTAAATCGTTATATTAAAAGCTTATTTCGCTTGATTAAGCTGATTAGACTAACATGATAAAATACTTTACCGTTTTACCTTTATTTTAATCTATTTTTATCATTTACTTACAGTTTGATCATTTGGTTGTACTAATAACATTTTTAAAATTACCTAATTACAAACCATTGTTTTCTTATTTTTAGTAACTAAATTAATCCTCTTATTGAAAAAAGTATTCGCTTGGATTCCATATTATGTAAACATTTTCCATCCAAGGTAAGGCTCGGCTCCCGCTAGCGATTTTTTAGTCACAACGACAACAATCGTTGCTGTAGAAACTCTACAAGGTAAATAATCTGCAATAAATAAATCGATTTTGTTTTTGTTTTACAAATCTTTTATAGACACTCAGCGCTTCGACTGATCTGAAAAGAGCGCGTTTCCGCGCTGAATAGTGTCTCATTGAACGCTCGTTCAACGTTACCCACTAAAAAACTCTTCGAGTGTGATTTTGTGGGCTTTTGTCTCTTGGTAGGAGACAATCTTACCCCTTGTGTAGTGTAAAAATGTTGTGTGTGTATGTAGTGTTTTTAGTTTGAAAAACTGGGGAGTTTTATTTAGATGGGGGGCTGTGTGAACATTAAAAAATTCTAGTTTTTGAAGTTTATCTATATTTTGTAGATTTTGTTGCTTGACAAAAGGAAATGCAGCCGTAAAGAAGTTGGGGACGTATAATTTGTTTATAAATAAGAAATTTATTTTTGAGATTTAATTTACTTCTGTAGTACAGAAGACTACGGAGTCTGCCAGACGTTTTGTTACAAAGCGAAATTTGCGTGTTTATATGAGAATGCCATGTGAGTTTATTGTCTAAATTTATACCTAAGTATTTGACTTTATTTGTGTAAATAATATCTCCATTTTGAACCTTTAATTGAGGCACATTCGGGTTTCTTTTTCGAGAAAAGAGAATAGCTTGTGTTTTTTTGGCGTTTAACTTGATTTTCCAAGTTTTTGTCCACTTCTCTATTTCATTAATTTGCCTTTGTATGTTTTTTTGAAGGAATCTCTTGGACCTCGCAGTCCTCTTTATAACAGCCTTACAGCTTAAGCGTTGATGCTGAAACTTGGTTAAATCGTTTTAAAATATTTTTGGGTATTTTGGTTTGTTAATAATCTTAATATAAGCGCTGAAATCACGAGGATTCCAGTGCTAGTGTCAGAATAAACGAAGCTAACATCGAAAAAGGTTTTAGATAGGAATATGTGGCTTTGCTGTGGCTGCTTAAATTATTCATAAAAGGTTGATTAAAATTTTTAAAAGAGAGTACGTTTGAATTAAGAATGAATGATTTGATCGCCAATGCCTCTTTTACGCTGATTATCTGGTCATATTAGCTTTATCAGAGAAGAAGTTGCGGGCGTCGAGAGCGACGAGTCATTTATTTGCTCCAAGCTTTACTCGTTCCTTTTTTCCACGACATTGAAGTAAGATTCAATGTTTGTAGTGCTCGTAGGGCCTTGTGTGTTGATTGAAGAAAGACATGATGTTTTTATATTTTGTATTAAATAAATCGTTAAAAAACCAACCGAATTGTAATAACTTGTAGTCCAATATATCGAAGTTAAGTATTCCTTCATCCCGTGTAGAAAAAAAGGGAAATTACAAACCCCCAATTTTCTACATAAGCAGATATTGGTACTTTTGTTAGTGACTTAGGTCCTTTGAAACTGGAATTTCATTTGGAAAAATTAGCAATATTTGTAAGTTTCGTTCTGCGTCAATCCGTAATAAAATTGTGTTTTCGAATTGGATCCACTAGAGAATTTCTTCTAGCGTCAGAATTCAATGGAGTGAAAATACGTTAGCAACGGAAACGACGTGTAGTCAAAAGGTAGAAAAGATGCTGTAAAAATAGAGAAAAAGAGGCAGCGAAAAGCTAACTCCAGATAAGCTGCACATTCGCATGTATGAATTCACCACATCAGGATAAAGTCGAATACCGGATAAAATATTATAGTTATCATAAGTTGATGTTTCATCCAGAGATACGCGACTATCCCTCCGATGCTAAAGTGAAAAGATTGCGGGAGATGAACAAGAGGAAATTCAACACGTGGCATCACAAAACAAAAGAATATTTTTGTACACATAAATCATGATAATGATTATTGGCAGAAAAAATAGGTAATTTAGTGACTCGCAGAAGTAACTGATAATTCTTATTTATAATATACAGGTTGTTTTATTAAGAATTACTCATATATTAACTGGAAAAACATCACCAAATATGAATAATTAACTTAATAAACTTAAAAAATAAATTGGTTACTCGTTGAAGTAACTAATCATTTTTATTTATAATATACAGGATGTTTTATTAAGAATTATTCATATATTAACTGGAAAACCATTGCCAAATCTGAATAATTAACTTAATACATTTAAAAAATATCTTGGTTAATCACAGAAGTAACTAATATTTCTTATTTATAATATACAGGGTGTTTTACTAAGAAATATTCATATAATAACTGGAAAACCATCACCAAATACGAATAATTAACTTAATACATTAAAAAAATAACTAAGTAACTCGCAGAAGTAACTTATAAATCTTATTTATAATATACAGGGTGTGGTATTATAAATTATACAAATAGTAACTGGAGAAACAGCACCAAATATGAATAATTAACTCAATACACTTAAATAAAAAAAAAATTCCCTTACAGAGATTAATTTGATGAAAGATTATGGCCCATTGTTTTTATACCTTTCACTATTTTTTGTTTATACTTGGCAAACATCTTACTTATTTTAATATATGTACTTTAAAGAGTGTAAATGTTTTCCGCTATTACCAGTGGCGTGCGGTAGGGATAGCAACTTTCGTTTTTTCCTTCATTCCACGCCTCTGTCGTAATCGTCAGTTAAGTATATTTTTTGATTCTGCATTATTTTCTGTGTAAATATCGTTCTCCTGACTTATTCAGGTTAAGGTATAGCCCAGTACCTACATAAGGGCTTTCAGCTTACATTAATTGCCTACGAAATCGTTTCCTTGACAATCACTGTTTGTTAAGGCCAGCAAAAAATGTTGGACAAGTTTATTGCTAAGCAACGGACTAAAATACTAGATAAGCGTATTTTGGGGTCTAAAGTTGCTCCGAGAAAGTAGGCATGCTTTAATGATTTCAGAAAAAAAGATTTCTGTTCTAGAATTGTTTGGTATGGTGTGGGTATGCCACAGCCAGTGTGGATATGCCCTCTCCCTTCTTTTGACCTCAAAAGTGTGGAAGGCAACTTTTGGTGGAACAAATTACTCATTTGGAAAAAAAAATTTACTTTTTTTAGTCATCTCTAAGGAATATAAAAATTACTTTACTCTGAAAGGTTTTATTTTTGAGCTTATTAATTTATGTGGTGAAACCATTGTTTTAAATAGACTTTATAAGAAGACTAGATGATATAAATCGTAACAAAATCTGGCAGAATGTATTCTGGATGATCAATTTTCAATCAATGCAATCCAATTTTTTCATAAGTATTTTAATGGATGTTCAAGCAGGTACATGGAAAACCCGATCCGTTTGGACCTATTACAGCTCTTTAATCGTAAAAATATATGTTGGGAACAAGAAACCTGCGCTAACAGGCCATACCCAAGTTAAGTAGAAAATTAACGTTGCTGCGACGTGTTTAAAAAATTTGCTCAATAAAACCTAAGTTGCGTTGCCGACCTTAACACAACGTTATCACAACCCCATTTTGCACCGTTGTGCACCACACGACTTTATCCTTATTTACGGCGCGGGAAGTTCACTTTCCGTGGTAGAAGATTTTTAACCAAATAATTACTTATTGCCAAAGTAAACACTTGGAAAAAACTTTCTAACAAATTCTATTTACAGTTTCGCAGACGATAGCACACTTGTCTCAACTTTCACATCATATCGATCACATTCGGTGAATGATACAAATAGACTTAGGCAGGAACAGGTTGATTCCATCAATAGAGATCTTAAAGCAATCGTCGAGTGGGGAACCAACAATCTTGTTCAGTTCAACGCCACGTTTTCCAAGAAAGTGAATTCCTCAAATCATCCCATCACAATGTCCGGAAATACCCTTGAACCAAGTCCCTCCATCTCGATTTTGCTAACATCGCAAAGTCAGCAAGCCAGAGGCTAGGTTTTCTGTGGAAAGCCAGAAAGTTTTTTACTCCTGATCAACTGTTGACGACGTACAAGGCTCAAATCCGACCTCTACTGGAGTATTGCTCGCACATTTGGGGTTCAACACCAAGGCACTCTCTTCGTCTTCTAGATTCCATTCAGAAAAGAGCCATTCGCTTGATAAACAGCTCAACTCTCACAGATACCCTTCACACTCTAGAACATAAAAGAAGAGTTGCAGACCAGTCACTGCTCTACAGATATTTCCATGGCAGATGCTCCAGAGAAATAAAAACTCTTGTACCACCATTGGCCACATTCGGCTGAAGAACTCGGCACGCTGATCAGTCTCACCCATTTACTCTCAAGATTGACACTACAAGGACCAATCTTCATCAAGAATACTTCTTTTACAGGGCTGCTACGGAATGGAATAAGCTTCCAAAATAAGTTTTTCCAGAGAACTATGACCTGCAATTTTTTAAAAAGCGTGTCCACAATCATTTCTTTTCTATAATCCCTTCCCCTTCTAACAGTCGCAGTGCGGGCCGTCCGCGGCCCACACGATAGGTCTACCCTTTTTGCGACTATTTTTAAAAAATGCTTAAGACAACTTATTTATATTGCCAAAAAATAACGTTTTCACGTAAAGTTTATTAAAAATAATACCGTATTTAAACGTAACACTTATATTACAGTAATTATTATGGTTTGTTATTTTTTTTTGTAAATACAATAACTCGCAATCATTAATAATTCCTTTACTGACATGAACAGTCACAGTACATATTGTTTATAAAAAAATAAACATGTCATGCATACCACAACATAAAAACATTTACGAGCAAACATTCTTGATACATTTTTATTCATAATTAAAGGAAATAAATGTCAACATTATCCGTAATTATATTTCATAAATAATTTTTTATCTGAAATAATTCTAAAAAATAATAAATTAAATAATCTAAGATTTTACATTAAAAAATTGATTCTTTTTTGATTGGTACAAAACAAAATTGGCAGTCATTGAGACTGACGATAGAAGTGAAAATTTAAAACTGAAATGAAAGTTAATTTTTAAGGGTTAAAAAATCCAAGAATAACATAACCACCAAGATTAATCGTGTGCTGTATATTTTGAGAGGGTGTGCAATTAGCGTAAATATTTATCTACACTAAAGCACGCAATAAAGCTTTGTAACACTAATTTTAACCGGTATTAAAACTGCTAAATTCAATTAAAAATCCACTTTATGGGCACATTCGCAGAAAAACATGCAAATAATGAGTCATACGTGGATGCCCTTGTTCTTAAGATGCCTTAAAGTGAACTAGTGACCAGTTATCAGCCTAAAAATCGGTCTTAACTGATTCCTCTCGAGATTAATTACTCTGCTACCTAGTTCTTTGGAGGGCCCTCTAAAAAGGGTTTTGGTATGTCGTATGCCGTTAGTTTTAAGCCACCTTTCCATGAATCAATCTTCAGATTTTCTGTCCATTAGACCTTTGATAAAGCCATTAGATACGGGAGTTGATCAGACAGGGAGCGTTCTAGTGCCTCCACTTTCCGCTAGACTATCTGCCCTCTCATTGCCCTCGCAAAGCAAATGTTCTGCAGTTTCAGCAAAGTTCTCGCAGTAGCGGCAACTATCACTCTCTGTTTTGCCAATCTTTTTCAGGTGGTACCTTAGAGGGCAGTGTCCAGTGAGGAGTCCCGTCACCAGTTTCAAGTCTTTCTTGTCAAACTGGAGAAGCTGTTTAGCTTTCCTAGGCGAAAGGCTTACTAGCCTTTTCGCTTGTCTTTGTCCTGGCACTTTATACCAGTGAGATTTCATTTCAATAAAATTGTACGTAATATTCCTTAATCCAGATGTGTTGTATCTATGTCTGTTATTTATTTTTAAATTACTAAGAAGGGAGTTATTAAAATACGCTCGCATAAAGAATTTACCAGCTCGCATTTCTTAGCTTAAAATTAAGCTAGCTCATTTATTTTAAAACATACGTAACTTCACTCGAAATTGCGTCCTTTCACCGAACTACTGAATCACGTTTATCCTCACAAAATACATTTCATAAATTTGCTACGTCACCAAATTTTATATAAAATATTAAAATATGCAACTACATTATGGAAAGGAAATATTTTTTGGCGTAATATTAGATATGACTGGGAGGAGACGGCGTTATCCTGAAATCCTGGATTTCGAAGGACTTACTATTTCCCTGACTAACAGCAAGGGGTCCACATATGTGAACCTGATATAATCTAAAAAAAAAACTTTTTTACCGTGCTTTCTGAATTATTTGATTTTCTTTCGTCACTATATTTCAACGACTTTTCTTGGTTTTTATGACAAGTCGTTTTATAACTTTGCGACACTTGCAGCTTTTCTGCTCTTTCAGTCAAATTGTTTTAAAAAGTGCAATGTGTAAAAAAATTTATTGAAAATTATTTATTCAACTGGTTTTTGTATAAATAAAATGTATTTAACTAAAATTTTATTATTTTTAAATTCTTATCTGACGTTTTAAATGTGATGACAGCGCAAGCAATTGAAAATGTTTTACTTATAGTTGACGTCTAATTTTATATTGTATTAGTTAAATTTAAGTTTGAAGTCATTGTATTTAGATATATTATTTAAATAAATTTGGTTTTTCCACATAAACTTTCTTTTAAATCATACATAAACCAATCATATATTTTTCTTGAAAAATCTTTACTTTTCTGTCAACTTATACTCGTATTAACCTTCAAATTCATTGTATACATTAGATAGATAATTCACGAATAACTGTTTTTAACCTTCCGTTAGTCGCGTCTACGTTGTCAAAAATATCGGCGCGTTGCACCTGTTAAATGCTTGATCAGTTAATCCTCTAGTTTTCAGGTTTATATTGATTTAATATTATATTCATACTCAAAAATGAAAAGTGAAAATCTTTCAAAGAATTATTTATTGAATTTAAGGAGAAGATACAAATAAAAATTAACTCTTATATAACAGTCTTACATTTAAGATTAGGGAAAAACATTCATTTGACAGAAATTATGGACTTTCGTTAGAATTCATTATGAATCTGAAGCGACGTAAACTCATTGTGAGCCTAAACGTATCAATACCATCACCACTAGCATCCCAAAAATCTTCTAAGTTCAAATGTGCATCGCGGTACATTCCTGCCAAATACAAAAGTCCAATGAATGCTTTGATTTTTATATTATCTGTAACTTTTAGATATTGTTTTTATACATTTGTTGTTATTTTCAACTATTTCATGTAGAATCGATTCATTTACGAGACAACTCCAGGAATCAATGACAGTTTTTGCTTTCTTGGTATCACCTTTCACCCTTGGAAGGTGAACTAATAGATTTTGCTTTCCTAATTTTCTTCTCGCAGATACCGTGCAATGGTATCAACAATATTCTTCCCTTTAACCTTTTTATGAGCTATGTAACCTTGACCCTTGTTCCTTACTGCTTGATTCATAATTGCTTCGTTCGCTGTCTGAACTATTTTCTCTAGTTTCCACAAAATCATCATCCTCTTCTGACTCATCAATTCTTCAAATAGTATTCTCTGTATATCAGCGATGTCACTCCCACTTTCCAAATTAAATTTTTTGTTTTCGGACATTATAACGCTTACTAAAACAATGCATAATAAACAGAAAATACAAAACTATAAATACTCACGCCAATAGTCACAGTGCACCTACGAGGAGATTTTTTCCAATTACTGATACTATGCACCTCTTCTGAATGCTGTTGATTAACTGTGACGAAAAGCATCAGCTAGGAAGATTGTCACGTGCCTATTTTTTTCCTTCTACAGTTCCATTATTAATTGTGTCTCTGATAGTTTCGTATTCCTTAGGTACTCGTAAATAGTTTCGCTTACCGTATTTTGTTGTAATTTAAATATATCATTCGTTGTAAATAGTGTTGCATACCTAGTAGTGATAGAATTCGATTATTAATGGCTGTGACATTTTTGTTAATCGATGGAGATGGAGTGGGGTTTTTTTTTATTAGATTTTGCTTTGAGTTTTGGCCTCGATTGTTGTGTGTTGTCAGCTATATTATTGTTTGGTTTGCATTTCTGTGTGGATGGGCTGGCTATCAACACGGACGAGTGCGATTATGAGTTTGGAACATAGATTTGCAAAGATTGTTGGTTGACGCGTGTTCCGTGTCATTTCTTGATTTCCGGCTTGGTAGTCAGTCTAGTCAGTCGCTTGGTGTCAGTCGTCGAAGTCGGGTGAGAGTTTTTGGAACGATTTGATATTAACACGTGAGCAGAACCTCTACGGTTTTTTCTTTCATATCTGGCTGTATTTGGGCCATCTTAATTGGATTTTGAAGAAAAACCATTTAATTTTTAACTTGACCATTCTATCTTACCTTTGTTGTTGATATTTTGGATTTTGGTGTCGAGTTAAAATATCCGCATGCGGGATCTGATGGAGGGAAGCCATTGTTAAGTAGCGGGTGCAGTTCCATAATCAATCCGGCCACAGGAGTAGGCCCCAGGAGTAGGCCACAGGATTAGTGAATTCGTATACCCAAAGGTTACAAGTGATTTATTTTAGAATATTTAAACGACGTGATTTGTTTTTGACACCGCGATTAAGTTTTGTTTTAATTTATTAATATGGTACACTGTTGAAAACTATTTATTGCATTGGATAATATGCCAAGGCTAAACTTTGATTAAAGTAATATTCACAATAGTTCTTTGTGTCCAAGTAAAAAACGTTTTCTTCATACTTATTTGTATATATCCTACAATATTGCTATTTTGAAGTACAGCCATCGTAAAAAGAAATATTTTTAAATAAGCTCGATTATTTTAACAGTGTAAATCTTTATGTAAATGAAAAAAAAAAGTGATTAAATTAGCAGCCGTACGTGAACGTTGATGAAGTATTGTTAAAAAGTTGACTTGTATACGTTTTTTTTTTGGTAACCTGATAAAGTTTGTGATTCTTACCTTTGTTTTAATTATTTTATGGAATCGTAAACTTTGGATTTTTGATTTATTGTTGTCTCATAAAGTTGTAAATTTTGAGGTTTCGATTTATTGTTGGCTGTTAATTTTGATTATATGTGTTATAATTTTGTTATTGAGCTGTGTATTTTAATTTATTGTGTGAGTAAAGTATCCAATATATTTTTTTGCTATAATTTTATTTATTTGGTTCACCATAATCTTAGTTGTTTATCGTGTGGCTCTGCTAGTGCCTATAAGACCTAGGGGTTTCCGGCTTGAACCGTCTAAGTCGGTGGCGCGGCTCACTTTTATATATATATTTTTTCTTCTACCCTCTACGGCTGAGCTCGGGCATAATTTGCCAGAAGAGAGACCACTGGCAGAGTACTCTTTAGAGAACGAAAAAGACGTGGCAAGATAGCAGCAAGCACAGTCTTACCCCATCAATTTCACGCATGTGACGTATGATTTAAGTGCGTCGGTCACCTTTCAGGTGCTGCGCGTCTAACGGAAGGTTAAAATCTGTATGTATGGTATAAGCAAAAATTGCTCGAGAAACACCAAAATCGGGAACTTGCCCAAAGAACCCGTGCCAAAAATAGTTATTTAGCTAGCCGAGGCTAGCAAGCGGGCGAGACATTCACCAGTTTTTCGCATATTACATTTTTCGTCGACCTCTACATACCTTTATGAAAGTAATAAATGTGTTGTATTATTTTTCGTATAAAATTCGTGATTTGTGGGGGAGTAAATCCAACGTGGCCTTAGTTGCCAATTTCCGCAGCTCCGGAGAAGTGTTATTGATATCCATATCGCTATCACTATCCATTTTTGATTATTATGAACACTAATATTCACATCACGGTCTTATTCACACGTAAAATCTAGCGGATTTCGTAAGTTATTTATTTGAAAACAGCAAATGACAGTTATTGTCACAGGCGCCAATGTTTTTATTAAATCGTGGATTTACGAAAATGACCCAATCGCGGAAATTAGCACGTTAATAGTTATTTTTGTATCTAGAATGCGAAATAATACTTTAAAATTGGGAGTTATTTGGCCGTGCTTCAGCGAGACAAAATAACCATTCGATAACGCAAAAGCATTTCGCATTCGAGATGCAAACAATATTTTTTCAAAGTCTGCATTAAAACTAATACAAGAATAAAAAGTATTTAATGAGCTCTGAAAGTAATGATGACTATTTACCAAAAAAAGTATTGAAATCAGCACAAAGTGCGGTTTCACAATTAATTCCCCAGAAATCATCAAGTACGACGTTGCCTATACCCAATTCAAAAAGTGGTGCAGTTCCAAGAGCATTTAGAAAGTGTCCGTATCTGTGTTATTGGCATCCTTCGAACATAAAATTAAAAAAGTAAAACCTTCAACTTTACGGTCAGTATATTCTATGCTTAAAAGTACGTTGAATGTCCAAAAAAAAAATGTAAATATCACAATATTTCCAAAACTGATACCATATTTGAAAAACAAATCAGTTGGATATCGTCCAAAAAAATGGAGAATTTAAACGAAAGAAAAAAATTAAAAGATTTATACAAAAAGCACCAGATAATAGATTTCTGCTGGAAAAGGTAATTTAAATTAATATAAATGGATCAATTGAAATAATGTTGGGCAATGTTTCAGGTCATTTTAATAATAGGCGATTGTGGAGCATGTCGGAGAGATGAGTTGGTAAAAATAATGATCGATGATATAGATTACAAAGACTCGATTATTATAAGAATTCCCGATTCCAAAACTCATACTCAGAGAACTTTTGTAATCTTAAGTCCAAACTACATAAACATATGCTGCAGATACTTGTGTAGTACAAGATAAATAATTATAATGGTCGTTATGTTTGAAATCGATTTTTTATTCACTTAAGATAAGTTACGTGTTGTGATGGCCCATATCTGGATACTTATCTTTCTGATCCGTGCAATATTGATAGTTCGCTATCCCATCTTTACCATACATACTTACCCAAATTTGACAGATGACAAGAAATAAAAAGAATGTTATCATCTGTTATCTGTAACAATGAAAAACATGTAAAAACTGAAGAGTGAAAAGGAAAATAGTGAAAACTGAAAAGCAGCAACCATCTGAAAACTGTGGAGTTTGCGTATTATGTAAGTCTCGGATAATATTTTATTATTATTATTATTGATTTAATTTATTTAATCTCAGTCACGACTCTGCGGTTCCGATACCTCGCAGAGCCGAGCTGGTGAGAAACCAGTGACCACTCCTCACGCCGTGAGGTGAGTGATCACTGGGACCGGATATCGTGTGTCTTTTGCAGACGCAATGATCCCAGGATGACGGCCTTCTGCATAGCCCCAGCTAAAACGTGTGCCTTTTGTCGGCAAACTGGTATTTTCTGGAGTTTAGAGAGCAGTGTGTGGCATGTACCACCAAGGGAGCCTATTATCAGGATGACTAGTTCAACAGAATGGTCTGGATAAAGTCTGCGGAGTTCGAAGAGAAGGTCTCTATATTTTGTTCGTTTTTCCTCTTCTTTTAAGGCGATGTTTGGTTCGGCTGGTGCCGAAAATTCGATCACGAACATCGTCTTAGTTGGATGGTCGAGGAGGACTACGTCAGTCTAATTGGCTTGTATCTGCCTGAGGGTGGGGAATAAGAAGTTCCAATAAATTCGACACCTCTCATTCACCACGACGGACTCAATATCCCTCGAAGCATGGGGCAGCACTGGAGTTTCATCAATACCGTACGAGTTCCTCAGATGATAGTATAGCACTCGTAATGCCGCATTGTATCTATGGATATAGGACGAAACTGCATACACCGTACATGCTGAAAGCAGGTGCATAAGCGTTTCCGTCGCCCTGCGGCAGGCCCTGCATCTTACATCAGTGACCTCTATACCCATGACTCGTCTTCAGTAATGTAAGGTATTGAAAACTCGATCCTGGCATGCCATGATGAATCCCCCTGTTTCCGATTTAAGCCCGCCTGAACTCAGGAATGCAAAGGTCAGTTCTTTGGATAAGCCCCTGATATTGTTGAAGAAGACAGAATGTAGAGGCTTATCCATGTGGAGCTGCAGAGTTTTATCAGCTTCTGCATCCTTGATGCGGGCTTTCCTCCGAGTGGGGTCGAGCTCAGTGACTGAATCAAGCGCTCTCCGTTTGGAATCGAAAATCAAAAAGAGTTCATCAGCTGCTCGGTGTGCTGCCCTGAAGAGAAATGCTTCTACTACTTATTATTATTATTATTATTATTATTATTATTATTATTATTATTATTATTATTATTATTATTATTATTATTATTATTATTATTATTATGTATTAAAACTAATATAATCGTACGTTGGGTATTCAATTAATAAATTCGTTAATGAGTTCCCAACATATGACCAACTGTTTAAAATTTACGTTCTAGAACATAAAATTATTTATCAGCTGAGTGACAGAAAAGAGCCTCTTCGCTAACTGAGATTTTAACGAAAATGTTAACATTCGATGACAGTTTTCGAAAAAAGCTATTTTAAAAATCATATTTTTCAAAAGAACATACGGAAAAAAATAATAATTTTTTTTTTGAAGTACTATATAACAATGAATTTAAACTTCACTAATATCTGTGTAAAATGTTATAACTATTGAACATCTTTCAGTCTTTCAATCTTACTATCCAATTTAAATACGAGGGCAGTTTGATAAGTCAGTGACTTTTTGAATTTCCCGCGCAGTTACTCCAAATCCAACAGTGCTGCCGTCAACTATAATCTATCAGTGGGCAACTTTATAATTTTGAGCAAGCTACGTCGTGCAGTTGGTGTTTAATAGCCGTTCAAAGCAGACAACCTTGTGAATTTTTACGAAAATGGAATAAAGTGAATTTCGTGTGCTGATTAAGCATTACTTTTTACGTAAAAAATCCATCACTGAAACTAAGGAAAGACTTGATAAATACTACGGGGACTCGGCACCATCAATTTCAATGGTTAAGAAGTGGTTTACAGAGTTCCGTTGTGGTCGTACCAGCACTAGTGACGCCGAACGTCCAGGTCGCCCAAAAGAAGTGATCGCGCCGGAAATCGTCGATAAAATCCATGAAATGATATTGGATGATCGGAGAATGAAAGTGCGTGAGTTGGCTCATGCTAAAGGTATCTCAACTGAATGGGTACATCATATTTTACACGAATATTTGGACATGAAAAAACTCTCTGCGAGATGGGTGCCGCGATTGCTCACACTCGACCATAAGCGCAATCGTGTGACCACTTCAAAAGAGTGTTTAGCGATGTTCAGCCGTAATCCGGACGAATTTTTGCGCCGTTTTGTTACTGTGGATGAAACATGGATCCATCACAACACGCCAGAGACCAAGGAACAATCGAATCAGTGGGTTGCTCGGGGTGAACGTGGACCAAAGAAGGCGAAACAGAGTCTGTCAGCCAACAAGGTCATGGCCACAGTTTTTTGGGATGTACGCGGTGTCATTCACATCGATTACCTCAAGAAAGGTAAAACGATCACCGGCAAATATTATTCAAAGCTTTTGAACAGATTCGACGATGATTTGAAGCAAAAACGGCCGCATTTGGCTAAGAAGAAGAAAGTGCTGTTCCATCAAGACAATGCACGTGTGCACACTTGTCTAGTCACGATGGCCAATATCCACGAATTGGGATACGAACTGCTACCCCATCCAGCATATTCTCCAGATTTAGCCACCTGCGACTATTTTCTGTTTCCAAACCTAAAGAAATGGCTGGGCGGTAAGAGATTTGAGTCGAATGAAGAAGTCATTACCGAAACAAACGCGTATTTTGAGAGCTTTGAAAAAACCTATTATTTGGAGGGAATAAAAAAATTAGAAAAACGCTGGACTAAATGTATCGAGCTAAAAGGTGATTATGTAGAAAAATAAAATGTTAATTTGCGGAAAAAAATTTGTTTTATTCAAAAAGTCTCTGACTTATCAAACCGCCCTCGTATGATGGGTTTGTAGAATTACATCTTATAGCAAGTCGGATCGCTCCCTAAAACTTTTTAATCACTTAAGTTCATCTTCATATCCACGAAACTTTTGTGTACTCGTACAACGTCTTCGGGAATTATCTATTTTTTTTTAGCCATTTATTTATTCAAAATTGTTATTAATTAGTTATTACCTAACTACTTCACGATTGTATTTAAATATTTAATATAAAGCAATGCCATTTTCCAGCGATTTTAAAACAAACAAAATTATTTGTTCGTCATAAATTTTATTTACGTTTCCAATCTTGAAAATATATTAATCTAGTTAAAACATTTTTCTTATTCATGTATTCATCATTTCGAGCAATTTTCAAAATTATTTCATATATACCAAAAACATCATTCGCTTATGTAGTCCATTTCAAAGCCGAAAAACAATCATTCCCCAGCTTCTTTATTGCGAACGGATTGCGTACTTTCCTTCTTGAGTAAATATTTGCAATGAAATGGCAACCTGCTTCCATTTTAGATGGATTTAGTTTACATAAACAGATTTTCTCCAGCAAGTTATTATTCCATTTAGCAAGTGTTTCATATGTCGTTAAGTTTTTACGAAATTGAAAAATTAAGTATTTAAAAAGGCACTATCGTTCAATTTACTAAGTTATTATTAGTCAATAAAATACATGAAAAACGTACGTAAAAGGGGTTGCCAGATAACTGGGCGATGGGCAGAAATCTATATTTTATTAGAGCACTAAAAGCTCTCATGGCATACAATTGTGAGTCTAAGCTGACTTGGGACTATAAACAATCCCTGAGATAACTGGCAGCACACAACCAGCTTACTCTGATGTGGGTTCCAGGTCACAAGGGAGTTAGTCGCAACGAGAAAACAGGTTGCCTTACCAAGAAAAGGGGCAAATTAACAATTTTCCGGCCCAGAACCCTTCTGTGGATCTCCAAGGCCCACTTAAGAAAGATATTCAACGCTGGGAAACAAATCAAATATAATCTCACTGGAATAAAGTGCCAGGACAAAGACAAGCGAAAAGGCTAGTAAGCCTTTCGCCTAGGAAAGCTAAACAGCTTCTCCAGTTGGACAAAAAAGACTTGAGACTGGTGACGGGACTCCTCACTGGACACTGCCCTCTAAAGTATCACCTAAAAAAGATGGGTAAAACAGACAGTGATAGTTGACGCTACTGCGAGAAATTCGTTGAAACTGCAGAACGAACGTTTGCTTCGCTGTTCTGCAAGAGGCTCAAGTTTCTGGAAGGGGCCTTCCTAAAGCCCTTCGATGTCAGGAACTTAGACTCCAGGAAACTGATAAACTTTGTACGAAGTTACGGAATCCCGGGCCTTGAATAGATTAAAGGTTATATACAAAAGATCTGATAGGTCGAGGTGTTTAGGAGGATGCATAGCCTTCACGACCCTTTCTACAATCTACAATCTAGTATTAGTCAATGAAATACATAAAATGTTTGTTAGGTTTCCACCATTACCTGATAATATATTGATATTAGGCTCATTGCATACTTATATGTTTTTGATATGTCGCAGATGTTTTGGATATACATGTCGCTTCATTTACAATACTGCAACTATTATAACGACACGTAAATATTTTAAAATATAAAAAAAAATTAAATTAATACCAACTTACAAAAGTCACCTTTATTTCCCCCAGAGTTAAGCAAAAATATGGGAGGAAGTTTTAAAAAACTAAAATTTTATTTTGTTTCTACAATAAATCAGTTATACAGTGCTTTTATTTCAAAACCAGCCAGTCCAAATAACTTTTGATTTTGCGTAAATGTGTGAAAAACAAAAAACACGTCGAATTTTAATTCAAGGGGGCGGTTTAAAAATGTGATTCTGCTATTTCCAAGTGGCACCCCTTTAACATCCCCCACTCCTTCTTTAGAATGTAAAATAGCAACTTGTGATACATCAAATAAAAACACAAGAAAAATTCAGATCAGCCATATAAACAAGAATTACAATTACAATTTATTCTATTGATTTATTTTGCTGATAACAAATGGGGTGAGCGGTAGTTTAATACGAGCACTGAAATCACTTTACGAGGATTCCATTGCTTGTGTCAGGATAAACAGAGCTTGCACGGACTGGTTTAACATCAAAAAAGGTGTAAGACAGGGATGTATGGCTTCGCCATGGCTGTTTAACTTATACATGAACGATTGTTTAAAAGATTTGAAAGAGAGTGCGTATGAATTGAAAATGAATGATTTGATCGTCAAATGCCTTCTTTACGCCGATGATCAAGTCATATTAGCGTCATATGAAGAGGAGTTGCAGGCGATGGTTAATAATATGCATAATGCCCTGAAAAGCAAAACGAAAGTAATGGTTTTTGAAAGAGAAGAAGCATAACAAACTGTAAAGTTTCGATTGAGGGAGAAAGAGTGGAACAAGTAAATGAATTTGTTTACTTGGGTTCAAAGTTTACAAGAAATGGAAAGTATGACAGTGACATTGAGCAAAAGGTGTTGACAGGAAAACAAATGAATGGGGCACTGCATAGCTTTATGAACAGCCAGAAAGTGCCAAAAAAGGCACGTCTGGCTGTGCATAGAGGTGTGTTGGTTCCTACACTTATGTATGGTAGTAAATGTTGGGTTTGGCAGAAAAAGCATAAAAATAGGATTAATGCTGCGGAGATGAGTATTCCGAGAAGTATAGCCGGAGTGACTCGGTTGGATAAAGTAAAGAATAGTGAGGTAAGAGAACGCTGTGGAGTAAAAAAAGATGTGGTTACAAAGATAGATAAAGGAATGCTTAGATGTTTTGGTCACGTAAAAATGATGGATAAAGAATCATTGACGAAACAAATTTATAAGGCGAGTGTGAATGGACAAGTCGGTAGAGGTCGACCTCGGCGAACATATCTCGATTAGATCAACACTGTTTTGAAGAAAGGCCAGGTCAAGAGTACCAACAACCGAAGAGCATGTACGAGAGCACTGATGAAAGTAGAGGAAGCGAAATATGTGTGTAGGAACCATAGCAAGTGAAAGAAAGTGGTCTCTGCCTACCCCTACGGGAAAGAGGTGATACTATATGTATGTATGTATGCTAAGTACCCTCGTAGTTTAGTAAGCTTAGGTATAACCTCTTTTAGAAATGCGGAGGACACACCTTAAATATTTTATTAGTTAAACTGTTTACTCATTGGCTACCAACTTAAGACTACTTTTTATTTGCCGAGTCTTACCGGTTTATATCGATCCATTATCCATTCTCAAAAATTCGTTGGTATTTGTTACAGTAAAAGGAGTATAGAGAAGAGCAATGAAAGTTATAACTGTAAATGTTTTTGTCTAATAAATTGCATAGAACAGAAGAGTATTTTTATGTTTGGTAATGTGATTACAATATTTTCGAATTTACTTATCAATTAAAAGCATCACAAAAAATGTGATTTTGAATATTTTTTATATAAATATTAGCCATCAATATTGATTTGAAGGGTATGTATATGATGAATGTATGATCTTTAAGCTATTTTTAAAAACCCCTCTTATCCTCCTACTAACTGCCATTCATATTTCACTCGGTATGGTCCATTTTCTATTTGAGCTGATTTGATAGCTTCATGTATTTCCATTTTCTGAATATGACAAAGACGAGATATAACAACCGTTCTGCTGGATTTCCCAACCAAACTACATCAATTTAGTTTAACATGACAAGAGTATATACGTTTATGTGGCAATATTTCAAAGAAAATATTTCAATTACTTGACCGGCGGTCAAAGACGTACTTAAACGCGTTTTGAGGGTGTTATTTTATAAAAAAAAATAAATAATTTTTTTATTACGTTAGCAATATCGCTAGAACTATAAATTTATATTTTATATTCTACAATAAATAAAATCAGTGGAATCTTTCTTTTTTTGATAAAAAAATACTAATACATTTCAATCATCTTTAATTGTTAAATTTGTTTTTAATTATTATTATCAAACAGATGCTAAAGCTTTTTTCACAGAGTAACACATATGACGATGATGTCTACATTTTATGTCAGTAGGCGTGAAATGCAATAAAGGAATAAAAAAAGCTGTCAAGAGCTCTTTGTTTGGTTGCGATTTTTCATTAACAGATATTTACAAGTTCAAGCTTTGTTATTATGGTTTTGTGTATTAAAGTAATTAAAAATAACATTTACAATGACAACAATGTCCTTAATATACAGGGTGATTCATTAAGAATGTCCAATCTCTGAATTGTAGATTCTAGACCCCAAAATATAATGATTCTGCCCAACATATATATATATATATATATATATATATATATATATATATATATATATATATATATATATATATATAATCTTCTTTCATGTGCCCTATCCGGTCTCCCGAACGTTGGCTATCACTCTGGCTAGAGCATTTTGATCTTCTACTAAGTGTATGAGTTCTCCTACTGAACGTATATTTGTCCATTCACGAATGTTCTTCAACCATCTTTCTTTTTGTCTTTTCTGTCATTTGCCAGCATTCTGCCCCATACGTTAGGATAGGCTCTACAACTGCTGTGTAGATTGTCTTCTTAGTCCTTAAGCTAATTTGGTTGGACCAAAGTTTTGAGTTGAGAGTTCTCTGACCCTGTTGTGCTTTGTGTTTTATGTCACGTTCTGAAGATCCTTTGTTCGAGATTAGGCTTCCCAAATATTTATATTTTGCCCAACATGTGGCTTATAGAAACATTGCTAGTTCCAAAAAACCGGGAGTTACTAGTTGCAATAAACTGTAGTTGAATTGAATTATAGTAAATTAGTAAATATAGAACATTTTATTGAGTAAAAAACGACGGTACGCAAGATACCTAAAAAGAAGAGAAGGTTCCATGGTTTGTGTCGTTTAGCCCCAAAGTATACATCCACTAGTCAGCCCGTTTATAAGAGAGAGATATCTCCCGTTTTTCCTTGCGGCAATATTCAAATAACAATTGTCAAACAACAACTGCGCGTCCAAAATGTCTAAAATTTTTGGGAGTACGTGTCAAAAAATGCGCAACCACATTCCCCAGCTTTTATTAACGAGTGCTGCCATCTTCACGTTAAAGTCGGAAACTTTTCAGACCACCCTCGGATGTCTACGGTCAGCATCACCATAAAATCGTTATTATGGAATTATAAGCTTAAACCTAAAAAATATTTCCAAATTTGATATCTGACATTAAAAGAGCCACATTTCTTTGGTAATTAATGACTAGTCATTTAAATTTATGCTAATAAAAGGGAATATTGTTGCAGAAAATTTTCTTACGCATTTCTTATTAGATAAAAATTAAGTAATTAACTTAATTAAGTCATTTTAATTGTATAAACTAAATACCTTGACTTTTTGGTAAACAATTGTGAGTTTTCTAAATATTTTTCGACATTTTTCTTGGTGTACAATTAATTCGTCCTTCATTGGAAATTTGGCTTCCTAACTAAAAATAATTGTTTATTGACGACCATGTTAATTTTTGATAAATTTAAGCACAAACATTTTTTGACTCAGTATTTTTTTTTATTTTAATTTTGATGCAAGTTTACAATCTACCAAAATATTTACAGAGTATTTAGTAAATGGTTTATAATGGTTTTTGCTTGAGTTCGATAGTTCTCCTAGAGTAGGTATTCTGGCCAGCTTCTCTTTAATTTTCTAGGGGATACTGATAAAGTTCATTTACTGTTACTGTGTGCATCATAGCGATCTTTTGCTTTGTTAGCATGTAGCCTAATAACTTCGTGTAAAAATGGTACACTTAGGTCGTTATAGATTGTACGATACGTACAGTGCAACAGAAGTAGCTTGGCGGGCGACTAGCCTCTAAAATAACAAATATTCGGCTGAATATACTTCACATTCGTAAACTTCTTCCTCCGATTGTACTTGAGACTCACGATTACTGAAAATTTCGTCGTCGCCGATCGGATCGTTATTCGAATCTTTTCGTTGTGCGCAGATTTTGTGTTTCTTCGCCCGCCAAGCTACTTCTGTTGTACTGTGCCATGGTGCGTCTGTTATCATCCGTAGGGTTTTTGATTAAATGTTTGGAGTATTTTTATATTGGATTATTTGCTACAACCCCAAACCTCAATTCCGTATGAACATATGTGTATTAATATTGTCTTGTAGATTCTTAGCTCATTTTCCAGTGATAGTTGTGACTTGCTGCTAAGTAACCAGTGCATTTGCCTTACTTTAATATCTTCTTTGCTCTTATGTGATCTTTTCATATTGGTTTTTGATCCAGATGAAGTCCGAGGTATTTAACGGTGGTTTTTATTAGAATTGGCGTGTTATTTAGGGTACTTGTGGACACGAGGTTCTTTTAATGGTAAAAGTCTCTTGAATTGATTTATCTGGATTTAATCAAATTTTTCAGTGAAGCAACCAGTTTTTTATATATATATATATATATATATATAATCCAGGATATCTACAGCTGTCGCTGCCTTCCTGCTTTCAGCCCTTAACTCCAGTTGTCCTTGTCCTGCCAGTCTCCGTCCTGCAGGTTTCTTAATTCCATCGCCTCATCCACTTCGTCATTCCATGATCGCCTTGGTCGACCTCTCTTTCGTCTGCCTAATGGACTCCACTCAGTTACCCGGTGTATCCAGCGATCCTCCGGAGTTCTTCTAACATGTCCGTACCACGTTAGTTTCTTTTCCTCTATGTGTTCTAGTATGTCTTTTTTTACCTCCATTCTTCTCCTGATCTCCTCATTTCTTATTCGATCTAATCTGTTCACTCCACAACTCCTTCTCCAAAAGTCCATTTCTGTGGCTACAATCTTCCCTTTGTTTTTTTTGTTGATCACCCACATTTCAGATTCATAAGTCATTATGCTGCGAACTATTGAATTGAATATTCTCGTTTTATTAGTCTTGGTTATGTGGCGGTCCCATAATATTGGGTTTAATTGATTAATACATGCCCTCGTTTGACCTAGTCTATTTTTTATTTCTTCCTCTGTTGTTCCACTTTTTGATATTATAAACCCTAGGTACTTAAATTTGTCTGTTCCTGAGATCTGTCGGTTATCATCTATTTCTATGTGATATATCCTGTCTTGTGCCGTTGACATATATTGGGTCTTTTCGAGGTTGATTTCCACTCCATTTTTCCCATATTCCTCCTCTAGTTTCCGCATCATAAAACCTAAATCCTCCTCATCTTGAGCTATGATTACTTGATCATCGGCAAAGCTTAGAGTATACAGATGATCATTCCTAATTGGTATTCCCATTCCTGCACATTTTCTCTTCCATGGTCTTAGTGTCTGTTGTAGAAATATTTTGAATAGTGTGGGTGATGTTGAGCAGCCTTGGAGGAGACCCTTAGTTGTTTTGAAGGCATTTGATAGTTTTTTAATAGAACCAATTAATTTTAAAGTTTTTCCGATGCTCTCAATCTGTCTGGGTCAGAAGTTAATACAGCGGTGTCGTCAGCGAAATTACTATATTTTCTGCCACTGGTATAAGTATCTGCGTTAAAGATAAGGTAAAGGAAAGAGGCACCAGACTAAAGAAAAGGAATGGGACACCAGACTTAATGGAATACAAGTTTAAAAAGTATCATTTTATTTTTACTTAAAAATAGCGTTTACTCAAATAGGATTTTTAAATAAATAAAATTTGATAAGGCATATGATTTTTAATTTTGTATAGGAGTCCCTCATACCAAACTTTATCAAAAGCTTTTTGGATATCCAAGAAAACCGAATCCGAATCCTTTAAGCATTCTTTGATTTCACTGACGATTCGGTGACATTGTTGTACATTGGAAAAAATTTTTCTAAAACCAAATTGGTATCTAAAATAAAATTGTTTACTTGAGATATCTCTTTAATTCTAACTAGTAGTAGTTTTTCAAAAATCTTAGAAATTAAAGGCAGGAGGCTAACGGTCTGTAAGAAGTAGGTTCTGTAGGTGGTTTTCCCTGTTTTGGTATCATTATTATTTGAGCGTATTTCCATTGCTTTGTGTGAATTAGTTTATTCAATTACGTTTAAAACCTCAGCTGGGGAAAACACTCTCATTGGTAGTGAAAGTTGACAAGAAATCATTTATTTTTTATTTAAATATATATTTACGATAACTGATTTAATCGACATTTTGTACACCTATTACACAATACCTATAAATTAATATTAAATACAGCTTATACATGTTCGTGTAAGAAGTTATTAATTATTTAACTATATAAATAAATTACAACAGTGATTTTGTTGCTCTTGATATAAAAATAATTTCTAGTAAATTTATGCTAACAATTTATGAAAGTATGAAGAATTTTGGAATATTGGCTCTGATTTTCTTTAAATCTTCATTTTCATATTACACTATAAAAAGGCAGTAAGTATAAGAAAAAAAAAACAAGTATAAAATCTTTTTTAATAAAAAATATTGTTTTCATGGTTTGCATACGTAGAAAGGATGGATGAAGGAAGATTGACGAAACAAATTTATAAGGCAAGTCTGAATGAATGAATGAAAGTTGATAGAGGTTTACCTCGGCGAACATATCTCAATCATATCAACATTGTTTTGAAAAAAGGCCAGGTCAAGAGTACCAACAACCGACGAGCATGTATGAGAGCACTAATGAAAGTAGAGGAAGCGAAAGATGTGTGTAAAAACCGTAGCAAGTGAAAGGAAGTGGTCTCTGCCTACCCCTACGGGAAAAAGGCGTGATTATATGTATATTTTATTATATGTTTTATTGATTTAATTTACATAGATGTAAAAAGAGAGAAAAATTAGCAAAAAAATGTTACATATCAGAGAAATACCTTTTACTTATAAGCTTTTCTTTTGTAATTTTTTTTGCGAGAATCTCTTTGTAAAGACCAGCAGTAATCTGCCATAATGTGACGGTTCCATCTACCTTGATACCTGTCCTCCATCACTTTTAGATCTTGGTAGAAGCATTCTCCCTGCTTCTCACTATTATTTTCCAGATAATCAGGAAATATATTCAGGTGATAGTAGAGAAAGTGCGTTCACATTCGCTCCTAAAATATTAACATACATAAAGTCACGCCTTTTCCCATAGGGGTAGGCAGAGACCACTTCCTTCCAATTGCTACGGTTCTTACACACATCTTTTAAGGTATCCAATATCTTTTGCACAATTTCTCTATGATTTGGTGCTTTATAGTTACCTTAGAAATGTTCTATAATTAACACAAATTCTCTTCAAGCTTCACTTTTGGAATTAGTCATAATTTTTATTAAGTTTGTATCTTTCATTAATGTCCGAATCATCTAATATTCCAGCTTTTAACCTCTTCATAACCAAATAAAATGCATTTTACACTGTTTTTGCAGCTTTCAATGAAGAGTCGGCAATCAGTAGATTTGTATTTTTTTAAACCCATGTTTAATTAAAAGTAATTTTGCGATATTATTACAGAAGACAAGTACTTCATTTTCGCTAAAAATTGGTAATAACTCACTTTCCTTGTTCTGTATGCTGTAATTGTTAGTTTTGGTTATAATAAATTCTTTTCTTTTAGTCTTGATGCAAGAAGTTCTAATGCTTGTTTTAATAAATTTAGATATCGTATTAAATCGCTGAGCTCATTTTAAGAAATAATTGTGGAAATGATGTTTCACCTTCATATTTACTACCACTTGTAGATTGAATGCTGCGAGTTTTGCAACATCATAGTTTCTGAGAGATAAATAGGCCAAGAAGGGTCATTATGCAAGATAGGATATTTTGTAGACTGTAAAGCTGAATTTTTCCACGTTTTATTTCGTATAAAACCTTTAATGTCTACTACGCATCCTCACATTAGCAACTTATCCAAACGCGCGTCATGAGTCCTACAATCTTGTTAAATATTGATAGGAAAAATGTGCAGAAAGCGAATTTTAACCAAAAACCAAACACTTATTAATTAATAGTGTTCAGAGGAGCCATCCTAAATTGTTCATTATTTTTAATATTACAAATACACCAAAATCATAAAAACTAGAGCCAATTCAGTACTTTCATAAATATTTGTATACCGTGTACTTGAAATAATAGAAATCTTTGTTATTAAAACTTGTAAAGAAATATGTTAAGGTTTTAATAAACAAATTATTATTAATAATAGTCATGTTTCAATATTATTGTTTTTTAATGTGTCAATTCTTTTTTTATAGTGAATATTCTGCGAAGACGATGCCAAGTAATTAAGGGGGTAAGATTTAAGGATCACTTAGAGACGCTGCAACTAACAGGTATAAATAGAATACGTAGTAACGACTGCATGGCACTTTAAGAAGAAGAATGATTTATCAATTATTTTAGCAGAAAATAACAAATTTAAAAATTCACTAAACTGTTAGATACCAGTAAGTTTTTCAGTTTTTCCCGTTTATCCTCTCTGAGACTACGTCCTTGATGATGCTTCAAGAGTGAAAGAATCTATAAATTATCATCTTTGAGCGTTCATATCCGTCTGCACCATAAAAGATATATATAAATGAAATATTTTTGTTGCAACTTTTTGGCATCCCGGTTCGGTGTACAGTCAATATATCCTTATTTCTTGCCATTTTATGGCTTTATTATACGACACAGAGGTTCATAACCGCGTCCCTGTATCCTTATAGATAGGTACGGCAAACATTATAAAAGTTGCTTTTTGTCATTTGTTATTTTGTATGAGATACGGGAAACCTTTGTCAAATCTATTCATTACTGATGTTGTTTATGGAAAAAATACTTTTTGCAAACGAACTGCCCAAAAAAATGTTCCAGCATTTACCGAGTAAGAAACAATTTGTTAGAAATAACAATATCCTATTTTATTTCTAAAATACATTTATCGTAAAACGTAGCAAAAACTATCAATCTATTATAAAATGCGTCTTTACCTTTCAGTCTCGTACCAAAGACTGCCAAACTACCTGCCATATCCCGCACCCCTCATCGTCTTCCCACTTTAGGTACCCAGCAAAACAGATCTTTCTGTTTAAGTAACCCTCGTTTATGACTCCACCGATGGACCTTGCATACAGGGTGGATCCAAATGTATCTTACAAATTTAACCATAAGGATTGGTAAATCTTGAGACAATAAAAATAACAGACAAAAAATTCTTAACCCTCTATTGCATCTGAAACCAAATATGGAGTCATAACTTTGCAATTTTTTTTAAAGCAAGTATTATAGAGACGTTTAATTTAATAAAATGTATTAAGGTATTATCTAGGAATAACTAAACGTTATTAGTTTGTCTATAGTTACATGACAGCTGTCGAAGACAGCTTCGGCAACTTCAACAGCTTTGTCAGAAAAAATTATTGCTTCTGGGTCTTCAAGGCTAATCTTAATAAGCCTGGCTTGAATTGCTGGGCAGCCAAAGATGTGTTTAGGAGATAATGGGACACCTGGACAGTTTGGGCAGTGTTTTGAGTAGAAAGACATCAACTTTCAGCATAAGTCACTTGAATTTCCGAAAGAACCTCTACACATTTTGCACCTTCACCCGCAGACAATGGTAAATCTAAACCTCCTACGACCGTGCACCAAAAAAGAAGCTGTCTCAGTAATTAAAGAAAAGGGAGAACATACCATCAAAGAACTTACCACCAAAACCCAAAACTTGGTAATTGCCTATACAGACGGCTCCCCAGACTCAAGTCTTGATAGAGGAGGTGCGGGAGTCTTCTTGACAGGTTCAGACGACGAACATGAGTGTCACAAAATTCCAGTCGGAAAAATCGCCTCCAACTATATCCTATGCATCAAAGCAAATTAATTATATAAATATTAAAAAAAATTAATCAATGGTTTTGTGCTTTTTTTTATCTTCCATACAACTTTGCTTTTCATTTTTCTTTTGCAGCTTGGATCCTAATTCCTTTACGATAAAAATAAATACAACACACATACTCCCGGTGATGGCATGGTTAGCGAAGATGAGGAGTTAGATTCTAGAAACGAAAATCCTTCCTTCCTTAAGCCAATTAAAGGACGTCTGATTGTGCCAGACAGTTCGGAAGATGTCCCACTAGTTGGCTTTGTCAAGGACAAAAAGTCAAGGACAAAAAAGGAACAAATCAGATAAATTAAACTTGAAAGCTATTGAAGATAATGTAAATAAACACTTAAATACCTACAAAAAAGGAACTAAAAATACAAGGACGTGGATTTAAGGTCGATAAAACTACATTAATAAACAACGTCAAAGTTCCTTCTTTTTTAAAGGTACGGAGGTGGAATCTTAAGTGAAAGCTCATAGGAAAACACGTATAGAAAAAGAAAAAGAAAGGTATTATCAACTTAAATCCAATAAATAAACCACATCATTTTTAATAACAATAATAAACATTGTTTACCCGTGAGAATGTGACTAAACTAATTGCGTAATCTTCTTATTCATATAGTGCTAACTTGTCCGCATACAACTAATCGATTCTTTGCTGCATTATAATTTTAAACTATTCCCAAATTCATAGAGAAGATAATATAAAAAGCTGTTTTTATGATTAACTCTTTCCGTAGGCTAAAAATTAGAATAAAAAGCGATTAAACGTAGTAAGAAAAAAAATGAAAATAACCAGTAAGTGAGTGCATCTTTATGGCTTTAATACCATTGCAACTAATAACAGTTCTGGTTGTACAGAAGCCGTGTCAAGATCCCGCGGTACGCACTGACCGTTGTTAAGTTATGCAAAATTATTATAATAAATGTATCGGAGATGAATCTCCGGCCAGTTTTTACTCGTGTTTCCTTCCGGTCTCTAATTATCTACGCCATAAATTATCTTATTATCTGTCGGTAATAATACAGTGTACACACTGCCAACATAACCAATATAAACTTAATGATGAACCATTCAAAAAGTAATTTTATAACAGCGTGGCAGAACTATTTCGGATATTACAGTACGTGGGGTTTCATATTGAGGTACTGCGACAGTCAAATTGGTCATTGTTTTACTTCCATTTGTGACACTTTCGTTGGTATAATCACTTTGACAGTTATTTCATTTGGAATAAAAATAAAAGAAAAGTAACCATGCTTGACAATAGGATCTTTGAATGATCAGGACTGGCTAAAGTGCATCATTTCCTTACTTCTCTTTGTGATTTTTTAAATAAAAATAAAAAAAGGCAACATTACTTGACAATCCAGAATCCTTGAATGGCCAGGACTTTTACAACCATAAAGTTTTTGTTTTTGGCCGGAGTTTCTTTATTGTTATACTGCCAATTGTGCTATTTTCTTTGGTATGATCACTTTAACAATTATTTCATTTAAAAAAAAAATACTTGACAATCAGGACCTTTGAAAGATCAGAACTTTTACACCAATAAAGTTTTTGTTTTTGGCTAGAGTTTCTCCATTGTTTTACTGCTAATTGTGCTATTTTCGTTGGTATGATCACTTTAACATTTATTTCATTTAAAAAAAAATACTTGACAATCAGGACCTTTGAAAGATCAGAACTTTTACGCCAATAAAGTTTTCGTTTTTGGCTAGAGTTTCTCCATTGTTTTAATGCCAATTGTGCTATTGTCGTTGGTATGATCACTTTAACAATTATTTCATTTAAAATAAAAAATAAATACTTGACAATCAGGACCTTTGAAAGATCAGAACTTTTAAACCAATAAAGTTTTTGTTTTGGCCGAAGTTTCTGCATTATTCTAATGTTAATTCTTCTATTTTCTTTGGTATGATCTTTTTGACAATTATTTCATTTGGAAATGAATAAAAAAAAGTTACAATACTTGACAATCTTTGAAAGTGCAGCACTTTTATAACAATAAAATTATAAGTTTGGCTAAAGTGCATCATTGTCTTACTTTTATTTGTGCTTTTTTAAATAAAATAAAAAAAAATGACTACAGTACTTGACAATCTAGAATCTTTGAATGGTCAGGACTTTTACAACAATAAAGTTTTTGTTTTTGGCTAGAGTTTCTCCATTGTTTTACTGCCAATTGTGCTATTTTCGTTGGTATTATTACGTTAACAATTATTTCATTTAAAATAAAAAGTAAATACTCAACAATCATGACCTTTGAAAAATCAGAACTTTTACACCAATAAAGTTTTTTTTTTGGCCGATGTTTCTTGATTATTCTAATGGTAATTCTTCTATTTTCTTCTCTTTGACAATTATTTTATTTGGAATTTAATAAAAAAAAAGTTACAATACTTGACAATCTTTGAAAGTGCAGGACTTTTATAACAATAAAATTATAAGTTTGGCTAAAGTGCATCATTGTCTTACTTTTATTTGTGCTTTTTTAAATGAAATAAAAAAAAATGACAATCTAGAATCTTTGCATGGTCAGGACTTTACAATAATAAAGTTTTTGTTTTGGTCAGAGGTTTCACATTGTTGAACTGCAAATTGTGCTATTTTAGTTAGTAAGTATGATCATTTTGGCAATAATTTTTTTTAGAAAAAAATAAAATTAGTAACAGTACTTCTACAATCTATAGGATCCTTAAATGATCAGTACTTTTACAACAATGAAGTATTTGTTTTGGGCAGGCTTTCTTTATTGTTTTACTGTATACTTTGCTATTTTCGTTGGTATGATCTCTTTGGCAATTATTTCTTAAAAAATAAAAATGAAAAAACACTTGACAATTTAGGCTATGCCAATGATAAGGACCTAGCAAAAAAGTTTTACTTTGGCTAGAGTTTTTTTATTGTTTTACTTTTAATGGTATAATATTTTTTAAAAATATTTGTTTTTAATGAAAATACAAAATAAGTAACAATTAAAAATTTTGAGATCTTTGAAAAATCAGCACTTCCTAAAAGTAAAGTGATTACTTTGGCTAGAGTTTTATTTGTGTAGGAAATAAAATTCTTGTTTAGAGCTAGAACAACTTGTTTACACAAATTTTAAATACCTACATAAGCTATAATATGGTTTTTGCAACTACGCTGCCTTCTGAAACCAGTCCGAGGACAATATACAAAATAGAATAGTTTAAAAAGGCCACCCATTTGTGATAGTTTGTCTACCATTTGCCTGGGGCGCTCAAACTTGTACCCTAAACGTTATCATGGGATTTGCATTGCTATATGAGAATATGTTATGTTCTTTGTCGACTCAATCGATACCTTCATATTATGGGCTTGTCACCGAGCCCTAATGTAAAAAGAAAAGAAAAAAAACCTTTTTTCATGTACTTTGCGAGTGTCCAAAATACTCAGCAAAAAAATTCTTATGCCAGTAAGTGCATTTTTGCCCGTCAAGAGAAACTGTCCTTCCATAAGGTAAGAGGATTATAATAGAGTTAGGAACTTGAGGGGGAAAACAGAATATATGTACATCGGTGGAACGCTTCAAAATCTGTTCTTGGAGGACAACCAGAGTATAATTAAACTATGCGAAAAATACAAATACCTCAGTATGTATATCACGACAGACGGAACTACGAATGAAGCCATAAGGGAAGACGGAACTACGAATGAAGCCATAAGGGAAAGAAATATACAAGGAAGAAGAGCCATCGGTTTACTAAACAGAGTATTGTGGAATAAACATATTTTAAAACATAACAAACACCGAATATACAATAGTATTGTCGAAAGCATAGTTACATATAGCAGTGAGGTATGGAAACTGAAACAAAGGTCAGAAAAAGCTTTAGAAGCAACAGAGATGGACTTCTGGAGACGTGCGGCAGGAATATCTAGACTGGAACAAATTAGAAATGACAGGATCAGAGAGATTATGGGAATTTATCATAGCATTGTAGAGGATGTAAGAATAAAACAACTGAAATGGTATGGACTTGTGCAGAGAATGGACGAAGACCGTTTGCCAAAGAAAGTCATTAACTGGAACCCCCAAGAAAGAAGAAAGAGAGAAAGACCCAGGAAGAGTTAGAGAGAGGGGATAGGCAGAGAAATGAGAGAGAGAGAGAGAGAGGTTTGGAAAAGGATCTCTGGAAGGACCGGGATCAATGGAGACTAGAAATCGGTAGACGTCTAGGAACGTTCTTAAACCGATGTATATTTATATATATATTTATACATATTTAACTTGAGGGGGACATTAATGTTCCGCTGGTGAGCAAGCTGTAAAAGGAGCTAAAGCGTTCCCTCTGAAGATTACAAAATAAAGAATACATGAATGATCCTTTGCTTCTATTTGTGGTCTTGATTGATTTTAATAAAAACTACACACACAGTCTTTACAGCAAATCAAAAAATCAATCAAAAATCGTATTTCCATTGGTTCTAATTGCGGTTGAACAAGTCATGTACTTTTAAAAGCACGCCCATCCGTCTAACAAAACGTAAATAGTATATTTTTGTAAAGGACATGTTATAAATTTCTTTTGTGGTCGGTTTGCTTACCTGTGGGACAGTCGGGTCGTGATTTTATCTTGTTTCCGGTACCATGACTGGGCGAGTAATGTATAGATATTATCACAACTTTCGTACGTGGTGTATCCCTATTGCAAGAACAATCTGATCTATTTTTAGGTACGGAATAAATAGCGTTTCACGCTTTCTTCGATTCTTGTTAGTACTGCTAGTACTGCGGTTAATTTTCAAAAAAGTATTCATCGTTTAATTTTTATAATATGTGACGTTTTAATGCATTCCTACCAATATTTTAACAATTTTAGTGTCAATTTTATGTTTATTTAATATCCTTTTTAGATCAAAACAAAAATTAATGAATAAAATTGTTTTTATTTCCCAGTGATAACATCAAAAACACTTATCTGCATATACCTACAAATACAAGTAAAATTTCTGTATGTGATTTTAAAATAAATACATTTTTCTTAGCTCTTATGATTATTCGCACGTTTCCAAAACATACATACATACATATCCCGTAGGGGTAGGCAGAGACCATTTCCTTCTACTTCCGCTACGGTTCTTACACACATCTTTTCCTTCCTCTACTTTAATCAGTGCTCTCACACATGCTCGTCGATTGTTGGTACTCTTGACCTGGCCTTTCTTTAAAACAATGTCGAGATATGTTTGCCGAGGTCGACCTCTACCGACTTGTCCATTCACACTCACCTTATAAATTTGTTTCGTCAATCTTCCTTCATCCTTTCTACGTGTCCAAACCATCTAAGCCTTCCTTTATGTATCTTTGTAACTACATCTTCTTTTACACCACAGCGTTCCCTTATCTCACTATTCTTTACTTTATCCAACCGAGTCACTCCGGCTATACTTCTTAGACTACTCATCTCCGCAGCATTAATCCTATTTTCATGCTTCTTCTGCCAAACCCAACATTCACTACCATAAATAAGTGTAGGAACCAACACTCCTTTATGCACAGCCAGACGTGCCTTTTTTGACACTTTCTGGCTGTTTATAAAGCTATGCAGTGCCCCATTCATTTGTTTTTTTGCCAACACCTAACTTATGTTACAAATGCAGGTGTGGTAAACTAACAAAGCACAAGTTTCTTCCAGGACCAACAAGAATCGTTTCCACAAAGCTCTCTTAAGATCAAGAAGACTGCTGAAATGTAAGTTTTTAACAAGAGGCGATAATGCTATTATTTAGCTTAGTATGAGAATCACGTGTTATGGCAAAATGTCCAATGGAATCGTATTTGTTTTTCAGACGAGTCTAAATTTGGAATACTTAAGACGTGTTAGAATACCTATAAAGAGTACCGGGCAATGAAGTACGAGAGGTTCATTCTTAAAAAGGAGGTACAGTAATGGTTCGGGACAGAATCCCTATCCGAGGTTTTAAGTAATATTTATATTTTACAAAACTAAATCTCAAAAAAAAAATTTAATATTAAATAAAGTAAGGGATGCTTATTTCACCTCCTTATAATGTAACAGGAATGTTAAAAAAATACCGGTGGTTAGTCCTCTTAGAGTGCAGGGAAATTACAAAATATCAAGTATTCATCTTAACTTAAATTTAAAAAAAAAATTAAAGCTTAATTTTACTCACCACCTTTTAAGGGTGATATCTCGGAAGGGGGTAGGCTGAGCAAATTTTGTTGAGTGAAAGATCCATCATAAGTTTATACGGGCCATCACCTTCTGAATTTTTTCGCATGAATTTAGAAACACGCTGTTTATATATTTCTGAAAAAATAGCTTGTAACTTAATTTAAATTATAGTCCGGGAGGTAGCGTCAAATTTTCATGGGTAATATTACTGAGAATATCCATCCTTTTATACCTTAGTTTTCTCTCTAGAAGTGAAGAAAAAATATGTTAGCTGACGCGACTCCGTGATTTAAGATGGTGGAAGGCTGCGGATCTCGCGAGAAAATAACAATTTTCGAAGTATTTTACTGAAGGTCATAATTTGCAGATAGCTGCATGATTGAATTATAATCGGGAAAAAACAAGTTAGCTGCATAGTTACTGTGATTTAACTTGTTAGCTGCGCGTATGAATATGTAGGAAAAATCTTGAAAATGGGACCATTTTACCGAGACTAAATATTATATACTCAATAGTAATCAGTTTAAGAATCATAAAAAATCATGTTAGCTGATCCTCAGGTGTGATTAAACCTTTTTGCATGCGCGGTCGGACCATTACTGTGTGCGCTGCTCAGATTCACTTTAATATTAATTCATGTCCCATCATTTTCACCAACCTTTTTTTTTACTTTGTAATGAGGATAAATGCACTATTAATCTATATCAGATTGATAAAAATCAGTCGATTCCTGGCTGCAACGAGCACAGTAATGGTCCGACCGCGCGCTGCACAAAGGAAGCGCAGCTAACAGGTTTAATCACACCTGAGCATCAGCTAACATGATTTTTTATGATTTTCAAACTGATTACTATTCAGTTTATAGTTTTTAGCCTCGGTAAAATGGTCCGATTTTCAAAAATTTTTCTCCATATTCATACGCATATTATGCAGCTAACATGTTTTTTCACGATTATAATTTAACCATTCAGATATCTGCAAATTATGACCTTCAGTAAAATACTCCGAAAATTGTTATTTTCTCGCGAGATCCGCAGCCTTTCACAATCTTAAGTCACGGATCTGGACCAGCTTACATGGAAATTTCATCTCAAAAACATAACAAAAGCCTTCACTAGATAATTCAGCCTCAGTAAAATGGTCCGGTGAAATTTGACGCTACCACCCGGACTATTAGTCATTATTAACTGAAAAATCTTAATTTACATGGAAATTTTCGTTAGAATGGAATATTTTTAGATTATTTCCATGTGTGTGTGATAGTGAAGGTTTTCTAAAAGTTTTTAAATGTCTAATTTTTTAAGAAAACCGTCGGTTGCACACATCGCCGTGTATTAGAGTGTGTTGGCCAATAATTTAATGCCGTCGCAGGTAATAAAAATTCCGGTGGCTGAAAGTAACTACCCGGCATGGAAACGAAATAGCGTAGAGAAAAGTTTCTTCAGAATTGGCCACTCTTGAGAGAAACTCTCTAGAAGCGACAGCTCATCACTTATGGATACTGATGACTAGAGCAATGAGGCCCACCAACTTGTTAGTGTGCGAAAAGGAAAGAGATCGCCCTTGTTAAAATAAATTGGATGGCGATATATATATATAGGCTTTGATGTTTTAGATGGATTATTTTCTTATTCGAGTGCCGGGACTTCACCTTATTTTTTATAAATTGTATTCGTTGCTTCCCTCGTCTTGTCTTGGAATGGTTTCTCGATAAATTATACCTAGACTTAAAAATTTACTTTTCCTATTAAGGTTTTCACTTCCCGATGGCGCAGTGATTTTCAAACCAAATTTTTAATCAACCAAGTTATTTCATCGAATCATTAGTTGTACTAGTTCTTGGTAGTCTGTAGGTTTATCCTGTGATAGGATATCGCAAAATATGCTATAGCAATTTGTAGTAATTTATAAACAAATATTTAATTTTAAAGAGTAGTATTTAATAATTGTTTGAAGAAGTCAGTAGTATGGTAATGTTATTTAATAATTTTAAGCCTGTCAGTAAATAACATTTAAAAACAGTATTGGGTAAATTATAGCAGAGCTTCAGAAACAAATACACAATTGGTTTTGTGTAATCTCTTGTTTGTAATATTCTGCAACCGTCGTGTGCTTTTGACGTTTTTCCCACTCCGAGTGATTTTACTGAAAATTGTCCCTATCAATAATATTCTACGTTAGGTTTGGTCGACCTCTACCGACTTATCCGTTCACTCTCGTTTTATAAATCTGTTACCGTGACATCCAGCGTTTATACTTCAACATACATACATATAGTCACGCCTTTTTCCCGTAGGGGTAGGCAGAGACCACTTCCTTTCACTTGCTACGGTTCTTACACACATCTTTTGCTTCCTCTACTTTCATCAGTGCTCTCATACATGCTCGTTGGTTGTTGGTGCTCTTGACCTGGCCATTCTTCAAAACAATGTTGATCTGATCGAGATATGTTTGCCGAGGTCGACCTCTACCGACTTGTCCATTCACACTCGCCTTATATAAATTTTTCTTTCTTCATCCATTCTTTTTACGTGTCCAAACCAATAAAACAAAACAATATTTTTCATTAAAAAGATTTTATACTTGTTTTTTCTTTCTTATACTTACTGTCTTTTTATTGTGTAATATGAAAATGAAGATTTAAAGAAAATCAGAGCAAATATTCCAATATCATTCATAGTTTCATAAATTGTTGGCATAAATTTAATAGAAATTATTTTTATATCAAGAGCAACAAAACCACTGTTGACCAGTGTAATTTACAACAGCATACTAAGGCTTTGCAACTTCCCGATTCAATGAAAATACGCTCAAATAATAATGATACCAAAACAGGGAAAACCACCTACAGAACCTACTTCTTACAGACCGTTAGCCTCCTGCCTTAAATGTCTAAGATTTTTGAATAACTACTACTAGTTAGAATTATCTCACACTCGCCTTATAAATTTGTTTCGTCAATCTTCCTTCATCCACAGCGTTCTCTTATCTCACTATTTTTTACTTTATCCAACCGAGTCACTCCGGCTATACTTCTCAGAATGCTCATCTCCGCAGCATTAATCCTATGTTCATGCTTCTTCTGCCAAACCCAACATTTACTACCATACATAAGTGTAGGAACCAACACACCTCTATGCACAGCCAGACGTGCCTTTTTTGACACTTTCTGGCTGTTTATAAAGCTATGCAGAGCCCCATTCATTCGTTTTCCTGCCAACACCCTTCGCTCAATGTCACTGTCATACTTTCCATTTCTCGTAAACTTTGAGCCCAAGTACACAAATTCATTTACTTGTTTCACTCTTTCTTCTATAATCAGAACTTCACAGTTCTTTATGTATTGATCTTTTTAAATTATTATATATGGTTTCGGCTGTATCTTCTGTGAGATTAGATATTTTGGTCGCTAAACGCAGCTTGTATAGAATCCTTATGGACTCATCCTTAAGCAGGTCTAATTTGTATCGTTTTTTTTAATCTCTTGTTTTTCATCGCCGTTATCGTTAATATTTCTTTGCTAGTCTCTATATTTAATGAGTAGCTCAGATTTAACCAGGAAATGATCACTCCCACACTCTGCATCGCTACATACTCGCACATCCGTTGGTTTTATTTCTGTCTGTTGTTTAATTATGACATAATCTATTACATACTTAAGTTGTCTTGCTGTTTGTGTTTTTACTATATTTATGGATGTCTCGGTGCTGGAAAAATCCATTTAATAATTTTAAATCATGCGTTTCACATATATCTATGAGGCGAGATCCGTTGTCATTGGTGATGTTTTCTCCAAATCTTCCTACTTTATGATCGTCCCTTTTGCTGACAACCCTTGCGTTGAGGTCACCGATTAGCGCGATTTCTTCTCTATGGCTAATTGAGGTAAGGATATTCGTCAGTTGGGCTTGAAATTCATCTTTTAGGCATTTGATAATATCGTAAAATATGTGTGCCAGAATAATTCTTCATTTTGTTTTTATTATTGGAAACCGTAAACGTACCATTAAAAATCTTTTGCAAATATCTAATTTTGTGAAAAATTCCCCTATAATTTTTGGTTCGAGTGTTTCATTCCGCTTTGGTTGAAACCAGTAATCTGTATCATTGCAAAAGGCAATACATTCACTGAAAAAAAGATCTGACTCGCATCGAGGATCATAATTAATTAAGACAACTCTCGTGTAAGAAATATTCTGTACACACATTGGCTTACCATAGAAAGTATGTCCAAGGGGTCCGCGTATAAAAATATGCTTATCAATGGGCGAAATGTGAAATTTAAAAAGTAGAACCAAACCAACATCTTAAAAACGCGATTTAAAAACTCCATCTTCACTATCCATTTATGGTAATAGCTTTGGAAAAGGTAGGAAAAGTAAGGGGGGTATAGTGGAAACTTAAACGAAAAATATTGGATGGCAGTTACCGTAGCACGCACTGTATATAGACACGCATTTTCGTGTTACAAAAGAATCCCATTATTTATATTCATTCTCAGTTACATTCCTTATAATAATTGTTTCTTTATGAGTTCTATATACATATCAATGCGTCGCTCTTTTAATTCTGTGAACAATTACTTGGCATCCACTTTGCTGACGATTTATGTAACTGTCATAAAAAAGGTAATGTGACTTCAGAATCAATGAGAAAGATGTTCCTCTTACGTGAGAAAATAGAAACTTTTGGCTTATTTCTTTTTTATGTTGTTTTTAAATTTCATTGTTTAAAAAAAATTGGATGCTTTAAAATTAGTAGGTCCTACCAGAAAAGCTAACGACCTTTTAAAATGCTTATGATAAACATAAGCACTAAAAGTAACTGCTCTTTAAACTTATAGTAGTGGAAATTTGCCCTATTTTATTATTTAAAATAATTTTAAATTTAAAGCAGAATTATTAATTTTTGCTTATCTTTTAGACCACGAGCCAACTTTTTTTATTTTGGTTAGACCACTCGCCTTTCCAATATTAAATTTTTACACGAACCATTTGGAGCCACCTTTGATCCCCTCATAACTTAAAAACAATTTCACTTAAACATGTCAAATTTGGCTCATATATTAAGATCTGCGAGATATATATGTGCTCCAAATTTCATAAACACACCTCAAACAGTTATTTAGATATTAACGTACAAAAATCGTCATTTTTATCACTGACTGACCTATAGATCAAAACTCTAACCCAGTTCCAGATGACCTAGAAAGTTCATCCAAATAGGTAGTTGAGTAAATACAAAGAAATAAATTATCAACTAGTAAAATTGATGACAGCTGATCTTTATGTGGATTTTAAGGTCTTTACGTGAATATATAACGAGTGGAATACCACCTTTATTTTTTTTTGAATCCAAACATCAGTTTTAGTACTTGATAACTACTTATAACTAAGAGTATAGTCGAACTTTCGTATTTATTACGTTATTAACTGGGATTTAGTATTATTATTTCAATATTTAGCGCACATCAATATTTAAATATCATTACTTATAAATAATGAAACAAAATAGGTATTTCTGACCTTAGTGCACGGTGCGGCGGCCGTGGAGCAGCGGGGTGGGGAGCGGTGCGATATTTAGTAAAAGTCAGGCTTACGTTGGACTCTTCAAAGTTAAAACCTTAAATGAAGTACATCTTATCAATTTAGATCCAAGTCAAATCAAGGTACAAGAGAGCTCTATTATAGAGTACAACCGCCTGCGCACGTTATACCGTCCCGACTTGGCCAAATAAAGTGTAAACAGAAAACGCGTAAAAAAATTCCAAATACTGAATGGGCAATTCACTCAAACATTTTAAAGGTACAAGAAAAAATAGAAAATAACACAAAAAAGACAATTATACCCCGTAAACGTAAGAAAATATAGTAGGATAGCAAACTATTTGGTATTAATTTTATTATGAATAAGTACCTACTAATAATTTTTGTACAAAAAGAAATGATACCTCATCAAAAACATTATTATGAAGCATGAAAATAGGATTAATGCTGCGGAGATGAGTAGTCTAAGAAGTATAGCTGGAGTGACTCGGTTGGATAAGGTAAAGAATAGTGAGATAAGAGAGCGCTGTGGTGTAAAAGAAGATGTGGTTACAAAGATAGATAAAGGAATGCTTAGATGGTTTGGACACGTTGAAAGGATGGATGAAGGAAGATTGACGAAACAAATTTATAAAGCGAGTGTGAATGTACAAGTCGGTAAAGGTCGACCTCGGAGAACATATCTTGATCAGACCAACATTGTTTTGAGGAAAGGCCAGGTCAAGAGTACCAACAACCGACGAGCATGTATGAGAGCACTGATGAAAGTAGAGGAAGCAAAAGATGTGTGTAGGAACCGTAGCAAGTGGAAGTGGTCTCTGTCTACCCCCATGGGAAAAAGGCGTGACTTTATGTATGTATGTACGCTTGGTTGTTGTCTTCAACGACAAAAAACTTATTTATAGCAACATAAAATATTTTATAACCACTTAAAATATCATTTTTTTTTAATAACTTGGGATAATATATTAAAGCCTAAGGTCTTACTTGGCTAGTTCATGTATACGAATTAATATTAAGTACCTACTAAAATAGTCATCGAAGAGCCTTATGTTCGATGGCTAGTTTCTACCAGCAAGCCAAATTTTCGGAAGAATAAAATAAGAACTTACAGCTTTAGAACTTGCGAAGGCTATAATATAATTCGTATATTCAAACTAGCCAAGTCAGACCTTACGCTTCAATATATTTTAAGTTATTAGAAGAAATGATATTTTAAGTTGTTAATAAATATTTTATGTTGTTAAAAATAAATTTTAGGACTGTCCATTGAACTTGGCATCCATTTAGATCTCACTTCTTTTGTCGTTGAAGACAACAACCAAGGCGTATATCATAATATTGAACTTGGCTCTTATTTCACATTTATGTTTTTGATGGGATATTTATTTACACTATTTGTAAGAGATACACTGACTTGTGTATCTTCTTCAGAAAATGTTTCATTATTACTACTGTTGTAACTACTTCCCAACTCAATTATATCTAACTCTGTAACAACTCGTTAATAACTGATATTAATGATTGCTTAATGACTATACTACTTTATGATTGCCTTTTGGTAGTGTCGAGAGGGTGTATATATTTACATTTTATTACTATTTGCTGATATTCATGTGTAGCTATTTGTTGACAAATCACTTGCGCAGTGTGACGAGACAGACTTACTCCGTGTAATAACAATAATAATGTCTTTTCTTTTAAACAGTGGATTGACCTTTATTAATATTACATCTGGTTAAAGGCATGTGCCAGTGGCACTACAAAACAGATTTGTAAGGCAAGTCGGTAAAAATTGACCAAGGCGAACGTATCTTGAATCAGATCGAAATTGTTATGAAGAAAGGCCAGGTCAACAATACCAGCAACCGACGAGCATGTATGAAAACGCTGATAAAAGTAAAAGACGTGACTATATATCTTCTTGGTAAGCGATTACTAGTATTTCTTTAAAGGTAGGTACCCATATTTTTTTGAAGCAAAGATTACGGATATCTCTTTTTGAATTGTACCTTGAATTCTTCACCTACATTTCTCAGTCCGATCGATTCTTTTAATATCGTCGTATGGATTGATAATCCACTGTGGTAATTTTATAGTATAGACATACTTAAACCCATTCTCATTCTTGCGGACCCCCATTCACATCTCACGCACCCCCAATTTTTATTTTCTCTGACGTGAAGCCCTTGTATTTCGAAGTTGACCAAATAGACTTCTTAGGAAATCACGAGTTTAGAGTAACATTTTTATCTTTGAGCTATTCGCTTCCCTCTCTTTCTCCCAATCTTTTATCGTATAGGGTCCATATTAACAAACTAAAGCTCATATGCAATAAATTAAAACCTTCTGTGTATTTAAGCATTATTCATTACAAAAAATTTAATATTTAATTGAATAAACATAACAGAAAGAATTTAAATTGTTTAAAAGGTATTTTTTCTACAAACGTCAAAAAATGACAAGGTTCGCGCATTGACAACAATATGCGAAGTGCTCTTTTTTTCATTTTCCTTCGTTACCATGACACCGTGCGCGAAGTAGTGTGCGAAATACTTACTTCCCACACTGCATGTAAACTATATGGGATTTTTATATTTTAACCTTTATGTTCCTCAATCAAGCAAAAATCCAAGAAATCATTTATTTATTAATGTATAACAATAATTAAGGCTTTCAAATTGTGAGAAAATTTAACACTACCTAATTTTGTTTATTATTTACAATGTTAACATTAATGGTGCAGCCAGTGCACGAACCAATATTTATTCCTAAACCAGATAACTCAGATTCAGCTCGTGATATCGTAGTTTTGGGAGTTGGAAGACGTAGAGGTGACAGCACTTGATCCTGAAATTTCACAGTCTAAAATTTTATTTAATATTTGAATTTTATTATTGATAGAATCTTCCACGTATCCTTCGGCCACAGTCGAAGATTTCCATCCTCCATGTCGTTTCAAAACACATATATCGGCCCCCGTATTAGCAAGGAGTGTGGCTGATGTTCTCCGAAAACAATGGCCCGTGTAGGCATCAGGATTTGGTAATTTTAGGTGTTTTGCTATTAAGCTAGGCTTCTTTCCAATACTATTTATTCCAACAACTTGGTTAAAACATCTCTTATTTTGATACTTCAAAAACAAACGGTGACTGGTAGCATAACTTGGACGAAGAGCCGCATATTTTCGGTAAATGTCAGTATAATCTAAATTTGAAACTGTAAAAATTCGTTGTATATTCGTTTTTGTATAGGGTACTTTAACAATAAAAATGGAATTTTTATCTTCTGTCATCGACCATCATTTTAGTGAGTTCCTCACGGCGGCAAACACCCGAAATACCCAGTATTAAAACAACCTAAAAGGAAATCAGTAATTTAAATAACACATAAAACAATGATCAAAAATCTACCTTAACCAACAAATAGGTTTCATCATCTGCCTCTCTTATGAATTGTTCAACTTCCTTTCTAGTCAATACCTTAGATTTCTTAGGATGGTTTCCAACTGACAATTTTTTCAAATATGAAACCAACTTGGTAAATTTCATAAAATCCACGTTTTCTTTAACATTGAGTGTTGCTTTCAACATAGAATATATAGCCTATAACGTGGAAGACTTCAGCTTCTTAGACTTCTCTGCAAAATATACCAACATCACATTTTCGGATATTTTTCTGGCTTTATTTGCTTCACACCACTCTTTAAATCGCTGATATGCATTTTCATACTGGCGCCTCGATTTTTCCGGTAAAAGATTTGAAATGACTGAATTGGCCGCATCTATCAAGTTAGGTGGGGTACTGCTTACTTCATCGTCGCTCGAAATTTCCATTATTTTACAGTTATAAATATCACGCACGAAATTGACGCGAATAAAAAGTCACTGCAAAATAATTATCAAGAACTGTCACTTTGAAATAATTGTCAACAAATGCCATTTTATTTCCATAGTTACAGTAATTACTTGATTTGGAAAAACAGTTTAAGCCAGTTCAAAACTATTTTTCATGTTAAGCTAAGCATGTTACTTAATTTAAAACAATATTTTTGACGTTTGTAGAAAAAATTTTGTTTGTATCTCATGCGCGAAACACTTTGGTGATCTCGACTATTTTCTTTAACTCGGCTGCGCCTCGTTAAAAAATCAGTTCTCGATCACCAAAGTAGCATTTCGCGCACTAGATACAAAAATAACTATACTTAAACGTTGACAAACAATTTAATTACTAATTTAAATCCTAAGTAAAGTCTTGAGTAACCAAAAAATTATGTTTAATTTTTTGAATTTGTGTAATTCCTTCATGGATACTGGATACTGATACCGCCAGCATTATAATTTCAATATAATGTTTTTAATGCTGTATTGCACTAATATTATTTCCGTATGGAAAATAATTGTTTTGTTACTGAGTTTCATGAAACCAGTTATTGTATTAATGCAGTCAAATATGTTGGGATACGCTCATGTAATTTGAAAACAAAAGCAATAATGGCTACCCAGTCGCAGTTCCAAATGAGATAGTTGGCTGTTTTCATGTAAGAAATAGTTAATTATAGAACTGGATATGGTTAAAAAGTATAGAAATGAGCGCTATAGTCACAAACCGTGTACAAATGCCACTATAATTATAAAACATCTGAAGGTTCTTAATTACCGTGACAGAAGTGTCTTGTTCTACTTTGAAGATCTTTCTGATAAAAATTTCGAAGCGTTTCCATTTGTGGCGATTCAATTAAATTTTTGTTGGGTCGTTTATTAATTATATACTGATATTAACGGTTGGTACTTCCTTGGAATTGCCCTTCGGTGCCACGGTATAAGCCCGTCGGTTTTGTTACATTCGAAACCGGTTTTTTGTTCTTTCGGTTCTTTTTTATTGAACGTAACATCCCCTCGTGCAAATGAACAAACTAAATTATCGCCATAAAATCTAAATACTTCTTTTAAATGAAAAACGTGATTTCAAATATCAATAAAACGGTTGAAATATTTCTTAGTATCGCATAAGGCCTGTTCGTTTGTCATGCTCGCGGTGCTTAAAACTGATAAGAGCAGTTAGTCCAGTCATCTAAGTAGATTGTAGATTGTAGGGGTGGGTCGTGAAGGCCATGCTGCCTCTCAAGCACTTCGACCTATCAGATCTTTTGTGCATAACCCTTAATCTACTCGAGGCCCGGGAAGGCCCGTCCCAGAAACTTGAGCCTCTTGCAGAAAAGCGCTGGGCATTCGCAAAGCAAATGTTCTGCAGTTTCAGCAAAGTTCTCGCAGAAGCGGCAACTATCACTCTCTGTTTTGCCCATCTTCTTAAGGTGATACCTCAGAGTCATCTTAGTAAGTTCACCTCGGAATTTGAGATACCCAGCTGAATATTTGTATAAACTTGTATTTTGGCATTCTAAAAGTTGTCTCAAAACCTACATATGGTAGGGTGTACGCTAATTATAATTTAAGTAGACAATAATGGAGTACATATTCTTTAAACTCCGTAAACTCTTGAATTCTCTCAAATCTTGTTGGCAGTATATAATGCTCCAAAATCTGTGGACAGTATTGATCATCTTCGTTACAATACTTCAAGTCTACGAAACTGAATAAACCTGCGCAGTTATCAAATATTCCACCAACAAGTGTAGCAGCTCACCACATTTCAATCGTGTTTATTATCGAGTTCAAACTTGGTTAGGGCATGATTTGTAACCCTAGGAGTGGGGTTGGACAATGCGTAACGGATTCCTGGAACCTATTACGACCATTTTAGCACCTGCTCCAGAGGAATTGCTCAACAAAATCTTCTGCAACTGCAAAAGTGGTTGTGGTTCGCGTTGTGGTTGCAGGAAATTGGGGTTGCAGTGCTATTTAGCTTGTATTCAGTGTAATCGGCAAGCTTGTCTCAAATCTTCACCACGTCAGAGCGATGTAAATGAAGTCAGAACCTTTGACCCCGAAATCATGGAAGACCTAGAGATAAATGTCGCCGAAGATGGTATAGAAGAATATTTCGAAACACCACAGCGGTTGGGAGACGACGATGAAGAAGAAGATAATTAAAATTATAATAAGTTGCAGTTCATGTAACTTTTATTCTATTCAGAATAAAATGGTATTTTTAATAAAATCATACATTAAGAATTTCTTTCTTTCTTTTTTTTTCAATTATTTAAGGAGTTATTAATATAAATTACATTAGAAATAAAAAAATATTTAAGTATTTTCCTTAACAATCTATAAATACACGGGCAGGTAAGTATTATTAAATAAATTAATACTAAATTAAAAATACGAAAATAAAAAAATTATTAAATATAATGTAATATTTGATAACAAATGAGAATTATTATTAATTATTTATTGATCAATGATTAATAAACCTTAAACAGCGTGTTTTGATCGGGACCATACCGGTTGACCTTACATTACATTATGCTCTAACCGCACGCTCTCCGCCCTCTATCTCGATTCAACGTTTAAAAACAATTTAAAAACAAAAGTTATAGGGAATTCTCTACAATATTGATAATTACTAAAAATAGCAAAAAACCCATAGAAAATGAGATATTTGCAAATAATCGATTTTTGTGACCTTTGACCTCAAATTTTAATAGACGCGTACACCCTACCATATGTAGGTTTTAAGACAACTTTTAGAATGCCAAAATACAAGTTTAAACAAATACTCAGCTGGGTATCTCAAATTCCGAGATTCTTAGCTAATTTTGACTAAGATGACTGGACTAAGTATTTAATTGTTCGTTTGATATAAGCAATTGATCAGAGACCTTTCGTTTGACGGGATGTTTAAGGGATGTTATCTGGAGGAATAAAGAAATGAGGTTGGACGGAAAAATACGCATATATAAGTCATATGTAAGGCCAATACTAACATATCCAATAGAAACGAGAGCTGAAACAGCAGGAACAAAAAGAATACTTAAAACAACAGAAATGAAAACATTAAGATCAATAACGGGGAAAACATTGAGAGACAGAGTCCAGAACATTCCAATAACAGAAATATGTGGGACACAGGATATCGTACGGTCGGGAAGGCAGTAGCGAAAAAGAGTAGTAAGGAAAAGAGATTGGATAAGAACAGGCTCAAGGCCTAGTATAAAAAGAAGAACAAGACGAGGTTTGGGTAGATAGTAACCAACAGTTTATTTTGCATTTTATTAAATACATTTTAATAAAACTGCACGTTTCGTTTATTTGGGATTAACACGTTCGTTGCCAATCAATTTAAAGTACAGGTTCTTTTTTATAAACTAGCTGATAATCCGTGATTTTAGTATTTAATAAATTATCTTTAATATAGTTTATAAAAGAAAAACAAAAAAAAACACAACAACGAATTGTTGCAAGGCTCTCAGTGCCTGGTGAGCTACACATAAAAATAGAGTACACTTCAGCCTTTCCTTCTTATAATTCAGTCGAATTAAAAATAAAAAGGGCGTAAACGCTGTGTGAAATCAGGTATTTTTGTTTTTATGATATGTTGTTTGTTTTGTGAGGGCACTGTTTAAATCCAAGTTTTTGACATCAGCAGACGACCGGGTCATTTTGACCTTTTTTCAGTTTTGGTCGATTTTGACCCGGAAGGACTAGTTTTTGATCTTGGATCTAGTCGGTCCAAGACTTCGTCTTTTGAGATGTTAGAAGGGTTTTTAAGAATATCCGAAACGGGCACGATTCTTCGTTTTTTTAATCTTCGTCTAATACGTCATCTGTGGATCTAAATGCGAATTAATATCTTGAGAATATTGTGATAAAACCTGTGATGCTTTTCGGTTCTTTTTTGGAACCAAATTTTTTGTTAATGAAAGACAACACTCGACCACTCATTTACTTGTTCCACTCTTTCTCCTTCTATCTGCACCCCCAGTTTGTCATGCTTTCTTCTCTTTTAAAACCATTAATTTTGTGCTTATATTTATTTTACTTCCTTTGATTTTCAGGGCATCATGCATAATATCAACCAGATCGCTTGCAATTCCTCTTCAGATGACGCTAATATGACTTGATCATCGGCGTAAAGGCGTCATTTAACGATCAAATCATTCATTCTCAATTCATACGCACTCTCTTTCAAATCTTTTAAGCAATCGTCTATGTATAGGTTAAACAAGCATGGCGAAGCCACACATCCCTGTCTAACACTTTTTTCGTTATTAAATCAGTCCGTTTAAGCTCCGTTTATCCTGACGCAAGCAGTGAAATCCTTGTAAAGGGATTTTAGTGATCGTATTATACAATTCACAATTTACAATTTACCAATTTTACATTTAAAGAATACAATATGCAAAAACAATAAAAAAAATTATTTTACCTTAATTAGAATTTAAAAAAAAGGCACTTAACTGTCCCTGATCTTTATTGTTTTTTTGACGAGAGATCCCATTAATAATGACAGCACAATTTAAAACAATACACTATTGACATGACGCGTTAAAAAATTTGGACTATTATTTACAATTCAATTGTTACTGGGTGACAATACCATACAATTAATTCGATTAATATGCCAAGTCACTAAATCGTTAATGAAGCGAAGAACGAAGAAAAAAACTAATATGTTTGCTTATATTAGCAGTATAAACAATTTTTTTTTTTTGGAAGTTTTTATTGACCTTGTCTACACACTGTTGTTTAAAATTATTCCAAAAATGGTGCTTAAAAAAAAGTAACAAGACATTCCAGAAATTAAGATTAATACATACATAAAGATACACCTTTTTTCCGTACGGGTAGGCAGTGACCAATATTTCCAATTGCTACGTTTCTTACACACGTCTTTCGCTTCTTCTACTTTTATCAGCGCTTTCATACTTGCTCGTCGGATGCTGGTTCTTTATTTTCTTATGTAAAAGTGCTAGTTCACTAGTCCAACTTAAAAGAAAATACATTACTAAAAGTATTTTTAGTTTCTGACTTATATTAAACATGAACTGTTATTTAAGATTTTCTTTGCATAATAACAGTTTTAGATTTAATTTAGTTACTCATTTATTTATTAAATAGTTATCTTCTTCGCTAGGTGCTATAACACAATATTCTACCATTTTGTGGTGTCAATAGTTGGATTTTATGGCCTAGAAATAACGACATGACGTATTCGCCTCTTGCAGAATTCAAACTGGCACTGGCAAAAATTTTAACCAGTGCTAATGTTCTGCAAATGAAAAGGTAAAGGCCAAGTAATGATTTGCAAAGGTAATAATTACAATTAAAAAAGAAAAAATGTCCATTTGCGCAAATACCAGCTCAAGAAACTAGAACTTATGAGTTGAGTCGCAGAATGGTCTACTAAGCGTCAAGTATACAGGGTGATTCATTAAGAATGTCCGATCTCTGAATTATGGATTCTAGACCTCAAAATATGATGATTCTGCCCAATATGATTTATACAAATATTGCTAGTTTCCGAGATACTGGGTGTATAAAGTTTAAATATGGATTTTGATTTTCGCAATAATTTTTCATGCTTTCACAATTTCAATGTAAAAATTGGCAATTTCACGTTTTTTGGTACAGGGATTGCCAATTTGGACTCTAATTAAGCATTGCTAATAGAGGGAGCTAGTTATACCAGCACTCGTTCAAATTGCCCACCATTTACTTCAATACACTTTATTATCCGCTTTCGCAAATATCTATTGTCTATTATTTTTAATCACATTCGCGAATTTAGCCGTGATTTATGTTCATTTTTTCAAGTAGGCTTGTGTCACGCTTAGACATTCAACATTTACACGAATTACTAGAGGATATACATCTCGCCTTGAGACAAAACATTTTTTACAAGTACGTCAATACTTAAACGAACAGTTTCCGCATCGATGGATTGGTCGTGGAAGTGAGTTTGCTTGGCCACCGAGAGGTCCTTATTTCAATCCTTTGGATTTTTCAATTTGGTCGCAAATGAAGACATTAGCTTACAAAGAAAAAAAATTGCAACGAAAAATAGAAAAAGCCACGAATGTAATTAAAAATAATAATAAACAAGGGTTATTTTTGACATAAATAGATCTTTGCGAAAGCGGATCATAAAGACTTTTAACGTAAATGGTGAGCATTTTGAACATTTAATCTGAAGTTTTTTTGCTGCATGGAAAACGAAACTGCTGAACATAGTTCATGCCCCGGCCTGGGTAGAATAAGGTTCAACATACACCAACCTAAAACCTACCGATTTTAAAAAAATCTCACACTATACAACCATGAAGTTAGTGAAAAGGGCTGGATTGTGCGGTGAACTGTAATCTCTGGTGGTGAGCCACAATAGACCTACTAAGGGTCGCGGTGGAGGGGCGACCACGTCCCACTCACATGATACCTAACCTAACCTAACCTATACTCGAGATGTTAATCCATCAACATATTAAAGTTTAAAAAATGTTAAAGCATTATTTTTGCTGTATTTGTAATTAACATATCAAATATATTGGTTTAATTAATTGAACGTAAGAGAAGATTTAAACTCTGCCATGCATAAACTTTTAAGGCTGCTCTATTTTTTTTAATCCTTCAAGTAATTGGTGCTATCCCTCGAAATCTTCCAAAATTTCTGACCGCTGTGCGCAACTAATTAGTCGGTAGTGTGGTTTTTATTAATTTTTTTGTTATTTGTTTCTTATTTCAACTGAATACTTCTTCTTCTGGGTGCCATGACCGTTTAACGATCGTTGGCGATCATTCTGACTATTATGTTATTTCGTTGGTAGCCGCTCGGAAAAGTTGTATAGTGGTGAGACCAAACCACTGTCTAAGATTTTTGAGCCAGGAAGTTCTTCGTCGGCCGGGGCGTCTCTTACTATTAATCTAACCCTGTATTATAAGATGTAGAATGTCATACTTTTCTGGGTGTCTCATGATATGTCCGAAATATTCAAGTTTTCGTTGTTTTACAATATTGACCACTTCTGTATCTTTATGCAGTCTTCTAAGGATACTTGGATACTTGGGCTGACTTATTCTTGCACTTGGTCGACAATTTGTAAGGGTGATGGTCGAATATCCCGTCCGTGCTTTCGCGATCTGAGCGACGGCGGGTAAAAGACTGTGTGTGTGTGTGTGTGTGTCCGAAGAAAAGCGTTTTTCTTTTTTATATATCGTTTCTTGAATTCGACCCTCCTTCACGCATAACTTGTCCGTTATAGAACGACACACCACAACCTGCAAAATAAATTGTGAGACCGGTAAACGATGGTGGAACACCGATAATATGTAAATCTTGAAGTTATAAATATTCATTTGAACAACAGATGCCGCCGCGGTCGCAGCTCAACCGGAATTACAGTTCCGGTAGGACAAGTCGTGTTGTTTTGCCGCTGCTGCCTGCTGCCTGTGCACTGCTAGCTACACTTTAAAAACTTGTATTTTTTTCTTCTTCGAAAACCATATTACTAAAGACTGCTTTACTTACTTGCTACATGCAATGCGATTATTATAATATGCAACATTTTAATTTAAAATAAAGCCCCGAGCGTACCGGATTTTTATTACGTAGAATGATTCCAAAAATAAACAATAAAAAATAAGATAGAATCGAGTATTCTAAAGCAGTGAATCATAAATCTGAGAAACGTAAAGAAATATTTTCTTGACGAAACGAACTAAAAAGATAAAGGAACAACTTCAACACAGGATTTAAAACTGGGTTTGAGAAAACGGATGGCACAAGAATTATTGGGATTTAGAACTCAAGGTACAGTTTAGAAAAGGATATCAGCAATATGGGATTCAGAGACACATAACTATTATGCATTATGGATTATCTCAAGCAAGTTTTTGTTAGATTTTCCATCTTTATACCTTATGGAAAAGGGTTTTAGCGCGGTTGTCAATATTTAAACAAAATTAAGAAGTACTTACTATAAATTACTGATCATGAAAGTATAAAGAAAAACCTAACTTTTCCAAGTCTACGAAAGCACAGCAGACCTTTTGACTTTTAGCCAAAATTTTTCGACTATGCTTCGTATGTAGAAGACCTGATCTATTCCTCTTCTAAATCCCGTATGTTCTCATTAGTTTTATTTGTCACTTGTTTAATTAATACCTTGCCGACATATTGTTAAATAAAGATTTAAGTGCTTGCAAAATAAACTAAAGCCATCGTTGTAACAGTAGGGCAAAATTATAGATTAAAACATAGTAACCTCACTTAAAGACTTGACTCTAGCCTTTATTCCGATTATCAAACAAATACAATCTTGTAACTGGAAGCGCTCGCATCTGCAATTTTTGCATTACATCAATCAAATTTTTAATTGGACGGTTTTTAGTGATTTTTGCCAAAAAAAACCCTCTGCCTCTAGCCTCTGATTCCCCCGCGGGACCGCCGATGGGCATTACTTCATAGGTGGATACTTTAGCTAATGCTCTTCCGTCTTTAATTCGAAGCCACTTGTGTGTTTGACGGCTTTTATTTGTAGTTTTTGCTACATTTACACGAAGTTAGGTTATGTTAGGTATCATGTAAGTGAGGCGTGGTTGCCCCTCCACTGCGACCTTTAGTAGGTCTATTGTAGCTCACCTCTAGAGGTAACAGTTCACCGCACAATCCAGCCCTTCTCGCGAAGTTCATGGTTGTATGAAGTGAGATTTTCTTAAAATCGGTAGGTTCTAGGTTGGTTAGGTTAGGTATCATGTGAGTGGGACTTGGTCGCCCCTCTTAGTAGGTCTATTGTGGCTCACCCCTAGAGGCTACAGTTCACCGCACAATCCAGCCCTTCTTACGAATTTCAGGGTTGTATAGGGTGAGATTTTTTTAAAACCGGTAGGTTCTAGGTTGGTATAACCAAATATGTTAAAAGTTATTCTTCCCAGGCCGGGGCATGAACATAGTATATGTTTAGCAGTTTTGTCTTTCACGCTGCAAAACCGACAGTCCGTTTGTTGATTCAGATCTATCTTTCCGAGGTGATATCTTAGACGACAGTGTCCTGTAAGCAGTCCCGTTAGAATTCGTAGGTCAGTCCTGCTTCATTCTAGGATCTGCTTGGTTGGGTTTCTGGAGGGTTTAGGTTAGAACGCCTTTGAGTGAGTCAACCCTGGTATATTGGACCGGTACGAGAGTATTTTTCTCTCCGCCCAGTCCGAAATGACTGTTTTGGCGGCACTTGTAGTGACTCCAATAACCGGTGCTGGTCCAGTTGACGCAAATTCGACACCCTGTTTTGCAAGGGTGTCGACTTTGTCGTTTTCCTCCGCCCCTGGTGCCTAGGTACATTTACACTAAATGTTAGTAATATTAGAATAATAGCAATTTATGGTACGCAACCTTTAATTTTTAGATATTTAAATATAAACTTTTAGGCATTAAATATTCCGATATCGATTCTAAACCATTCTTGCAAGAAAAAAAATGTATTCAAACAATAAAGCGATTAAAAACATGAAGTATTTTTCACATTAACAAGTAGTTTTAAAAATATACTCATAATTTTTTGCAGTGTAACTGGGAAAGGGGACACCAATTATTCAATCTAACGAATTAGTTGTACAAAAAATAATGCCGTGTCGTTGTTTCTAAGAAAGTCTGACAACCCAACGTTTTAATGCAAATGCGTAAAATGTCGTGTATTGCTAAGTACAAAGTCATCAGTCATGTAATGTTGATATAGCTCCCTTATGCCTCTATCTTTGGTGCGATTTTAAATGCGTTTAGAGATATCCGTTTGAGAAATTAAAATTTTAAGCTTTAAATAACTATTTTTTCACTTTGTATCATTAATTGCGATATCATATCAACGTGAGCTCTACAATCTTAACGAACTGTTCGAATATGTTAAAGTCGCAGCTTAAAAAGAAATCAAGAAACACTGGAGCATTCTTCGTGGAAGTATTTACAATAAAAATTATGGAGAAATAAAAAAATTCTTTGTTGGGTACAGGTATTTGATTAGCTCTCTGCTTTTTAAAGTGGTCCATTTCGACCCCCAGGAGTCAACTTCGAACTGCTAAGGGTCTACTTCGGCGGAAACAAAAATTGAGGGCGCTTCAGATATAAACAAGGGTATAAAAGAGGATGTTTAGACCATGGAAATACCACAGTGGATTATCCATACGGCGATATTGAAAAAACGGATGTCATATTACAAGAATTATTCGGATTTAGAACTCAAGTTACACTTTAGTAAGGGATATCAGCAATATGGGATTTATAGAGACATAACTATTATGCATTATATCTCAAGCAAGTTTTTGTTAGGTTTTCCATCTGTATACCTCATGGACACTGTAGTTCTCGCAGATAATCTAGAAGACCTTCAATATCTCATAACGCGAATAACTGAAACTAGCCACCAATATGGGCTTGATCTTAACATCAATAAAACTAAATATATGGTCATTAGCAAATTCCCTATTAATAATGTACAACTGACAGTTTTTTTTTTTATGAAAATAGTCGCAAAAAGGTAGACCTATCGTGTGGACCGCGGACGGCCCGCACTGCGACTATTAGAAGGGGAAGTGATTATAGAAAGGAAATGATTGTGAACACGCTTTTTAAAAAGTTGCAGCTCATAGTTCTCTGGAAAAACTGATTTTGGAAGCTTATTCCATTCCGTAGCAGCCCTGTAAAAGAAGGATTCTTGATGAACATTGGTCCTTGTAGGGTCAATCTTGAGAGTAAATGGGTGAGACTGATCAGCGTGCCGAGTACTTCGGCCGAATGTGGCCAATGGTGGTACAAGAGTTTTTATTTCTCTGAAGCATCTGCCATGGAAATATCTGTAGAGCAATGACTGGTCTGCAACTCTTCTTCTATGTTCTAGAGTTAATAATGAAAACATCAAAAGAACGCACCAATATGAATACCTAGGGATCATGATAAATGAGTAGTGGGATGACTCACAAGAAATTCGCTGCCGTATAGAAAAAGCGAGAACAATATTTCTAAAAATGGCATCTCTCTTCAAAAACAAAAATTTACAAATGAACACCAAAAGAAGGCTTCTTCGATGCTACGTCTTCTCTGTGTTGTTGTATGCAGTAGAAACATGGACGTTGACGGAGGCAACCACAAAAAAACTACAATCGTTTGAAATGTGGCTGTACCGCAGAATTCTGAAGATTCCATGGTCAGAACATGTGACCAACCAATCAGTGCTAACAAAAATGAACAAGAAGTTAGAAGTCATGGATATTGTAAAGACCAGAAAACTAGAATATCTTGGTCACATTATGACTAACGAACGTCGATACGGAATTCTACAACGGATTCTCCAAGGCTGTTTAACTTATATATAGACGATTGTTTAAAAGATTTGAAAGAGAGTGCGTATGGATTGAAAATGAATAATTTGAACGTCAAATGCCTTCCTTACGCCGATGATCAAGTCATATTAGCGTCATCTAAAGAGGAGTTGCAGGCGATGGTTAATGTTATGCATGATGCCCTGAAAATCAAAGGGATGAAAATAAATGTAAACAAAACGAAAGTAATGGTTTTTGAAAGAGAAGAAAGCATGACAAACAGTTTCGATTGAGAAAGAAAGACTAGAACAAGTAAATGAATTTGTGTACTTTGGTTCAAAGTTTACGAGAGATGGAAAGTATGACAGTGACATTAAGCGAAGGGTGTTGGCAGGAAAACAGAGGAATGGGGCACTGCAAAGCTTTATGAACAGCCAAAAAGTGTCAAAAAAGGCACGTCTGGCTGTGCATAGAGGTGTGTTGGTTCCTACACTTATGTATGGTAGTTAGGTTTGGCAGAAGAAGCATGAAAATAGGATTAATGCTGTGAAGATGAGTAGTTTGAGAAGTATAGCCGGAGTGACTCGGTTGGATAAAGTAAAAAAATGTGAGATAAGAGAACGTTGTGGTGTAAAAGAAGATGTGGTTACAAAAATAAATAAAGAAATGCTTAGATGGTTTGGACACGTAGAAAGGATGAATGAAGGAAGATTGACGAAACAAATTTATAATGCGAGTGTGAATGGACAAGTCGGTAGAGGTCGACTTTGGAGAACATATCTCGATCAGATCAACATTGTTTTGCAGAAAGGCCAGGTCAAGAGTACCAACAACCGACGAGCATGTATGAGAGAACTGATGAAAGTAGAGGAAGCAAAAGATGTGGGTAAGAACCGTAGCAAGTGAAAGGAAGTGGTCTTTGCCTACCCCTATGGAAAAAAGGCGTGACTATATATATATATATATATATATGGAAAATTTATAGAAAACTATAATATTATTATAGTAAACTATAAACATTTTTTGACAGCGTGAATGGATGTGAAAAATGTTTAACAGATCTTTTAAAAAACCAGCTAATTTCTTTGTCTGTCACCTATATTATAGGTTCATGTGGGTTGATTATAAATAAAAGAGCAACTACTCCTCTGGCTATATGACACGACAGGTATTGAATTACATCTGATACATAATCGTGTATAATACCCCATTTCGGGCAACAATATGCAGATGCTTGTTAAGTAAGAGAAGGGACTATTAGATTTATTTATCCGAAGTAACCACCTATGGACCGGTTTTGGGGTGTGTTGCCCCTTATCATTATAGAGCAGGTCTACGTCGACTGGGCACATCAACAGCTTCGACTCCTACCAAGTATACATAAAGTGCTACGCGAAAAGCGCCAGTCACGACATCTATACTTTTTAACAAGCACCACCCGGTAAATAGCTTTTGCAAAGAAGTATTGTAATCTGCAAAATTTATAGAGAACTATAATATTATTATAGTAAACATTTTTCGACAGCGTGAATGGATGTAAAAAATGATTTTTTTAAAAACCAGCTAATTTCACTGTCTGTCACCTATATTATAGGTTCATGTGGGTCGATTATGTATAAAAAAAAACAACTACTTCTCTAGCTATATGCCGCGACAGGCATTGAATGACATCTGATACATAATCGTGTATAATGCACCATTTCGGAATATGCATGATTAATGTAATAGTTCCTTCTCTTACTTAACAAGCATCTGCATATTGTTACCCGAAATGGTGTATTTTACACGATTTACGTTTTAGTTTGATTAACTTTAAAAGCGTGTTTTTTATTTTTTTTTAAGCTATAATTTATTATTTCGACACCTACACAATAAAATTGTTACACGAATTGTTAAAAATATTTAGAGTGTACTATCGACTACATTTACGTAAAAGTTAACAATTTACGTACATTTGCACTAATTAAATCAGTTAGTTACTCGGTTGTTTTCCAAAGCAGCATACAATTTCCATTAATTTTTTATCACTTACCACATTTGCGTAGTCTCGTTAGTAAACAACTAAAAAATATTTACAAGTACAAGACATAAAGCTGACAATTAAAATGTTAACATTTCCCTTAATGAAAAGGAGTAAAAGCAGTATTAATACTGAACTTATAATTACTGCTATCGACGAGCGTCAGGTATTCCGAACTGGAATTTATTACCATACATCACATAATTGATGTACCATACGATTGTTGGTGATTTAACGGCTTTTGTCGAGGTTTAAATGCAACTATATTCAATAAAAAAAAATTTACGCAGATCAGGAATTGTTTGTACTAAACAATACTACGAGTAAAATCGAATTATGAATAGTTGCATTTAAATTACATACATACATAAAGTCACGCCTTTTTCCCTTTTCCCTTTTCCCGTAGCGGTTCTTACACACATCTTTTGCTTCCTCTACTTTCATCAGTGCTCTCATACATGCTCGTTGGTTGTTGATACTCTTGACCTGGCCTTTTTTTAAAACAATGTTGATCTGATCGAGATATGTTCGCCGAGGTCGACCTCTACCGACTTGCCCATTTACACTCGCATTATAAATTTGTTTCGTCAATCATCCTTTATCCATTCTTTCTACGTGTCCAAACCATCTAAGCATTCTTTATCTATCTTAGTAACCACATCTTCTTTTACACCACAGCGTTGTTTACTTTATCCAACCAAGTTACTCCAGCTTTCTTTCTCAGACTACTCATCTCCGCAGCATTAATCCAATTTTTATGCTTCTTTTGCCAAACCCTACATATACTACCATACATAAGTGTAGGAACCAACACTCCTTTGTGCACAGCAAAACGTGACTTTTTTGACACTTTCTGGCGGTTCATAAAGCTATGCAGTGCCCCATTTGTTTGTTTTCCTGCCAACACCCTTCGCTCAATGTCACTGTCATACCTTCCATCTCTCGTAAACTTTGAACCCATGTACACAAATTCATTTACTTGTTCCACTTTTTCTCCCATAATCAGAACTTCACAGTTTGTCCTATTTTCTTCTCTTTTAAAATCCATTACTTTCGTTTTGCTTACATTTATTTTCATCCCTTTGATTTTCAGGGCATCATGCATAACATTAACCATCGCTTTCAACTTCTCTTCAGATGACGTTAATATGACTTGATCATCGGCGTAAAGAAGGCATTTGACGATCAAATCATTCCTTTTCAATCCAGATGCACTCTCTTTCGAATCTTTTAAACAATCGTCTATGTATAAGTTAGGCAGTCAAGGCGAAGCTATACATCACTGTTTCACACTTTTTTCGATGTAAAACCAGTCCGTGTAAGCTTTGTTTATCCTGACACAAGCAGAGGAATCCTCGTAAAGAGATTTCAGTGCTTGCATTATACTACCGCTCACCCTATATATAGACAATTCACCTCTCACCACTCTGTCATAGGCTTTTTCCTTCTGATTTCCAGCCATAAGTTTTTCGACTATACCTCGTAATGAAAAGACCTGATCCGTATATCTTCTTCCTCTTCTAAATCCTGCTCGCACATCCCCTATCATCTTCTCAATTTCATTTGTCACTCTTTTAATCAAAATCTTTGCATAAAGTTTGCTGAATTTGCATTTAAATTACGGTAGAATAAATGTAAAACTATTCAGAGAGGTTCGTTACTCGTCTTTACACTGTCTAGTTAAATTAATGGTTCTGTTCCAAAACCATTTTTTTTTACTTGCTACGGTCCTTACACAGGTCTTTCGCTGGTTCTGGTCCTGTAGTTGGTTCCTGTTTAGCGAGGATGTTGGCATTCCCGTTGACCTCCACTCTCTGGTGTCAATACCCACATCAGAGTCACTCTTGTTGTTTGCACCAAGGCAGTCTAGGGATTTGATAAAAGTTCATACAAGTTTATAATTTATCTTGTTGGAGCTTAGTGCTTTAAGAACAGCCTTGCTGTCTGAGATTAAGCTAATGTTTTTGTTCACTAGAGGTCTCTTAGTCAGCTTTCTTGCACACAATTTGATAGCAAAGTCTGAATCCTGAAAGATTGTAGCATAGTGGTTTGTAGGGTGAGTCTTGAAGGCTATGCATCCTTTTAAGCACGTCGACTTATTAAATCTTTTATGCATAACCCTTAATTTATTCAAGGTCCGGGAATTTCGAGGCTTGCAAAGTTTATCAGTTTCCTGGGGGCTAAGTTTCTGACATCGAAGGGCTTTGGGAAGGCCCCTTCCAGAAACTTAAGCCTTTTGCAGAAGAGCGCTGGGCATTCGCAAAACAAATGTTCTGCAGTTTCAGCGAAGTTCTCGCAGTAGCGGCAACTATCACTCTCTGTTTTGCCCATCTTTTTCAGGCGATACCTCAGAGGGCAGTGTCTAATGATGAGTCCCGTCGCCAGTTTTAAGTCTGTCTTGTTCAACTCGAAAAGCTGTTTAGCTTTCATTGGCGAAAGGCTTACAAGCCTTTTTGCAAGATTGTAGCATACCTACCAATAATAATAAATTTTTTAGTTTTTGGTTTCATGCATCTGGGGTTTTTGAGCCATCTGTGTACATTACGTATTTAGTCTTCGGAAAGTGGATTACTTCTCTCACCCACTTATTTTTATTCGGAAAGAGGATTTTAAAAGGCTTTTTTACGTGAATTTGTGTGGCCAACTTGTCAAGAACCATCCCGGGGATTTGGGATCTGTAGGAAACTATCCTGACCTTTCTTTCTAAGAAAATATCTAGGGTAGGAAGATTTAGGAGGTATTACATTGCTGCTTTTTGTGTGGTGAACATAACTTCAATTATGGACTGGCATGCCAGCAAGCTTTGTTCTAGCTGTCTGTAGGTCTACCAGACTACTAAGTTATACATGATTATATTATTATTGTATAATAAATGCAGTAAATCTGTTTGGGGTTCATTCTCCATGTCTACGTAAAAATTTAATAATTTTAATTATTTTTTGGTTAAAATGTTTTTATACCTATTTAAAAAATTAATTTGCATAGAATCGTAATAAAACAGTATTGAACTTGTCGAAGTACCTAACGACTTACAAAATGAAAAAGAAACGAGTGATTCAAGAGTCAATAGCAAGCCATTTTTGTTTTTTTTATAATTAGCGGTGATTAAAGTTAATTCTTCATCCGGAATAATGATATCGCAGCAAGTGGTCGTTTGTCTGAAAAGTGCAATGATAAAAAAAACGGTATCTTCTCATGGCCAAACGCGTTGGATGTGAAACAATAACTCGTCACGGTGAATAGTAATTTTAACAGGCTTTATGCAAAGGATAACATTTTCCAACTGGTGAATTGTATCGCTTTTTTTGTGTTACATTGTATTAAAAACGCTTTTAAAATTAACCACAAATTCTCACGAAGTTAATCAATCAAATGTCGAATAAAATTCTACGTAAAACGCTAGAGCTTTTTCCCAAAAAATTAATTTTTTATTTATCCATATAGAAAAAAAATGGCAGTCTTTTGGACTGCTGATAGAAGTAAAAAGTTAAAATCATGAAATAACATTTTCAAATTAATAATTGTTATAGTTCCTACGAACTCAGTTGGACAAGTATAAAAACAATATTTCATCCGGCGGCTTGTCGAATTTTGTTGTTGCATAGGCGTCACAACAGATATTTTAATAGTAGTTTTACTGCATTAAATAATTATTGGGTTAACAATGTTCTCAATAAAGTATATATTTTGAAATGTATTTTTATGAATATAAGCGATTTTGGATATACCTATTTAAATTCAAAACTTACTTAATTGGGTTCGTAGATTGGTATGAATTTTAAATTTTTTTCAAAAGCTTCAAGTAAGTATTGTGTTGACTTAGGGACCACCCTAAACGAAACGCTATTATACATTAGTCACTATCGAAACACTCATCAGTACTTTAGTTTTCTTGGGTATTTATCACTATCGGTTCGATTTGTGGCAAAACACAATATTGTTTTTTTTTCTTTGACGTGCTAAACACAATTTGTCCATAAGTCAGTTTCGGCGAGTTCATCAATTACTTTTCTTATATTTGTTAGAACAGAATCGCTTAATTGAGGAGCTTGATTACACTTTCGTAATTTGTTTTTTAAAGCAGCCCAGATCAGTTCAATAGGGTTGAAAACACAATAATATGGAGGCAAACGCAAAACTGTATGACCGTAAGATTCAAAAAGTTTGTCTATGACGTATTTTTTCTTAAAATTTGGTTGTTTCACTAATTCCAACAATTTTTTTTGTGCAGTTTTTAAAAGGTATTTCTATGTTACTAACTATATAACAGATACTCCAATAAAATAAAAAACAAAATAATAGGTATGTATAAAACGGAAAAATATGTATTTATAACAACACGGCACTGGTAAATAGTTGTGTAAACACTGATAAAATTTGGCCAATTGGAGTTAAGTACTATCAAATAAGATGCATAGAATCACAAAAGGTTCGCCGGCAGTCCATGTGGACAATACCGGGAGTAATCAATTACAAACGGTTCAATTTAGCTTAATGCTCGAATTGGCATTATTGACCGTACCCCGATTTTTGCGTTGTCCAACTGAGTTCGTATAAAGTATACATTAAAATTTAAAATTTCATGGGTGTTGCTAAAATAATTAACTAATAAAAAACCCAATAAAAGTGGGCTGTCAGTTCGAGGTCACTTTGTTACAGACAGGTAGAAAAAGAAGACGTCACCGTTGCTTCTGAACCTTTTGATTTCGTGGGAAGTTCAATGTGTTTATACTGTATATTGTTTAAGTTTAATTATTATTTTAATTGTCGGATAACGGTTTAATATTATTTTGACCACTGCTGTCACCTTCTATATCGAAACATCCATATATCACTGACGTTGATGTCATTGACGCTGACGACACCAAAGAAACGCAAAACCATAAGTTTTCCCTTTAACTTTAAAAATGGCATTTTAAAATTTTAAAAAAGTATCTTACACCCTATAAAAGTGTGTATTTCTTACCAAAAAAGGTTAAGATTTGGTGTTTAGGTGTCCTTGACTCCAAATCATCGATTTTTGTTGTTCTTATCTGTCTATTTGTTTTTTCACGCATCGAACAAAAAATATATAATATAATAATAATAATAATAAGCTGGAGGGCGGTTCCTTCCGAAACCAGCCAACGGCACTAAGAGAATGTCCAATGTGTCTCCCCCTGATGACAATCAGCGATCCACTATACCTGTCTTTCTCCAAAATAGGAGCAGTGCTCTAATGTCAGTGTTTCTTACGTGATCTCTTCTTGTTTTCCCTGCTATTGTTCTCAGTAGGTACTGACATTTCGGCGACTCGTAGCATCCTTTTGGTCTTGTTGATATCCTCTCTCGCTTCTATACCATATGTCATTATTGGCCTGGCGCATGTCTTATATATTTTGATTTTACTCTCCTTACGCATACAAGGATTAGCCCTTACAGTTTCTCTTAGACATCCTGATATTATGGCTGATTTGTTAATTTGGTTTCTCAGGTCCTTTACCAAGTCGTGAGCGCTGGACATATCTATGCCCAGGTATCTATATTGCATGACCTGCTCTATGGATTTATTAACTATTACCAGTTTGCATCTCATTAGCTCCCTAGCGATGGTCATGGTTTTCGTTTTACCTATGGATATATCCTTATTGAGTTGCTGACTGATCTTTTAAACTTAAACTCTTTAAAACCTTTTTTAATGAATTTTAAAAGCAAATTACCCATTCTTTTTTTTTCTAATTTCGTTGTTTTTTAATGATGCAAAGTTTTAAACGTGTTAATGTTAACTTTTACTTTTTTTTTTGTTTTTATTTGATATCAAATATTATCACATATATTTTTGTAATATTCTTTAAGAACTAATATTTTTAACTTATCGGTCGTCATGGAGTCGTGGAACTCTTTTCTATGTAAAGTTGTTTATTCTTCGTTTTACTTTGAACAAATTTATACTTACATCCATTTAAAACCTAATTGTAACTTCTTTTTAATTTCGTTGTTTTTTTTATGAAACGAGTTGAGAATACTAAGAATGATCACAGGAAATACACTTTGCGATTAAAGAAGGAGTAACTAAATTGGGGAAGAATGCAAGACAAGCCAAGAAGACAAGCCAAGAAACAACAGGCCAGAAACCAAGTAAATAAATGGTATAGCTGTGGTTAATCAATTCGTGTATCTGGGATCGCTTATAACGAATTCAGCGGGATGCACATCGGAAATCAAAAGGCGGTCAGCAGTTGCAAAAGAAGCCATGGCAAGGCTTACTAAGATCTGGAAGAGTCATGACATAACCCTATCCACCAAGACCAGACTCGTTAAAACTCTAGTATTCTCAGTCTTCTCAAATGCATCAGATTGCTGGGCCCTCAAGGAAACGGATAAACGCGGTATCGATGCTTTTGAAATGTGCTGTTGGCGAAAGATGTTACGCATATCATGGACACAAAGAATAACAAACGAGTCGATTCTAAACCAATTGAAGATCAAAAAAAGACTGCGCACTATCATCTCTGAGCGAATAACATCCTTTTTCGGACACATCGTCCGAAGAACCGGACTGGAAAAACTCACCGTCCTGGGGAAGGTACAAGTAACAAGAAGCCGAGGTAGATAACCAATCAGATATGTGGACCACATTGTCAGGGAAACCACTCAACGAATGTTTCAAAGCCGCGGAAGACAGGCGGATATGGAAAGATCTCGCAGATCACAGACCATGATGGCACGATACCCGAAACGGGTGACTGAATAGAAAGAAGAAGCAAGACAAAGGACGTGGTTAGATGGACACGCGCTAGATGACGCTTCTGGAATTAGCACATATTCAGGATGGAGAACCACAGCCTGGCAAAAATCGCCAGAAATGGAAAATCAGCATCCGGCAGACCACTAGGACGGCCTCCTCGAGAGGTGGAAGGACAGCTGGTTGTCGGCATCCCAGGAGCGGCAAATAAATGAGTAAAACAAGCCTTAAGGCTTCCGCAAAGAAGAAGAAGAAGACTTTCTTATTTTACTTGTTGGTTGTCCTCTATTCTTCGAATTGTTGCAATAAAAGCTATTAAAAGGTTATTAAAATTTACTAAAACGAAAATTACCTAACATATTTTAAGTAAATGTAAAAAAATAATTTATATTATGTTTTAAAACCTAAAAATTTACTACTTAATTTTTTTAATCTGCATTATTTGTAAATAACAAATACCACACTCTATTTTTATATGAAATTATAACATAAAAAATGTAAGTTATCGATTCATGAACAAACAGAATTGTTTGATTTGATCAATTTTTTATTTGTAAAGCACAAATTTTTTGAAAATTGACGTATCTTTAAAACAATTTTAAAAGTGGCTTCATTCGAAAAATCAAAATAAATTGCTATTGCATATTTGTGCGCCTACAAGCGATAGTCGATAAAAAAATAAGTTTACCATTGTTAGATAAAAAAATGTATGTTGGTTACAATACTAGATAGCAATAGACCCACATTCAATTTAGTGGTACCAGTTTGAATAGAAGGATAAACGTTATAGTTAGTGAGCTAGTTACAAAATGACATTTTAAAGTATTAATTTATTTAATACATTATTTTGTGCTAAACTTGCAATTCATATTGTTTCATATTGTCTTTCAACAGCCGCTTCACACTTTTGACTTCTCGTCGTAAGGTTTCTATGTGTAGATATAGAATTTACTGCTCTGAAAACAGCTGCAAGAATTTTATCAACTAGAAATCTATATTAGTTAAGTAGCGAACCATTGGTGGAACTAGGATGCCTAACTTGAGATTCACCGACGACACAGCTCTCCTAGCAACTAAAAAAGCTGAACTATTTGCTCTCCTTAATACCTAAAAACAAATTAGCAAGGCTTACGGCCTTAAAGTCAATTACAACAATACCAAAGTGATGATTATAGACAGAGAACATAACAACCATCCTCAAAAATACCAAGTTGGAAGCTGTCAAGTGGTGCAGAGCTTTGTATACCTCGGATCGTTAATTGAAAACACAGGCAGCAGCGAAAAAGAAATCCGCCGGCGCATTCAACAGGCACGACTAGCCATGTCAAAACTCTATAGAATATGGCATGACTCTAACATCACCAAAACAACTAACATATCTCTTGTCCGATCCCTCGTTTTTGTCCATCTTTCTGTACGCGTTAGAGACGTGGACTACCAAACAGGCTGGTCGCCATCGTATAGATGCCTTCGAAATGTAGTGCTAAAGGAAAATGCTGCGGAATCCGTGGATGGCACATAGAATGAATGTCTCAGTTCTAAATGAGATTGGTAATCCAAGGCGCCTGTTCTCCATAGTATAGAAGCTTGCCCTGACATTTTTTGGACACATTCACAGGAATAACAACATGGAGAAACTAGTTATACAGGGCTATCCCTCCACTGGTAAACGACATGGTCGATTCCCTGCACACTGGGTGGATCTAACAAAGATGTTTCTTGATCTAAACGTTAGCGGGGCTTCCGAACTGACTTCTAATCGGATGAGATGGCGAAACACCGTTAGGAAAGCAATCGACAAACTATATATTAGTAATGCCTTGGCCAATACCAGCAACAACTGACAATAAAATAAGTTCACAATACATCTGACAAGATGTTATGACTGTGATTATGAGCAAGACAAAGGTCTAAATAAATTTTAAATAAATGTATTTTTTTTCATATCATTTTGGAAGATAGAAAGATGGGAGATAGGATAGATGCATAAGACTGTAAACATGCCAATATCTCACCAAATGGCCAGCTAGAATGTGTTGGGGCTAAGTAAAGAAAAAACCAAAACTCAGTTAGTAACTGGTCACATCAAAGACAGAAAACTACAAGCATAAGACAAGAAGAGCGAATAGTTCGTACTTTTAAATCTGTGTATGCGAGGCTCATAAAAGAAACAATAGAATGGTGATCTTTTGGGTTCACACTATTGAGAAACCCTGTTTTAAATCCGAGGAAATTCAAAGGCTATTTTAATAGCAAAAAAAATACCTAGATCAAAAATCTACTTAGAATATAAATTAAAATTATTTTTGAATTGCTGGATATTGCAAGAAGGCATTGCTTTGGTGGATTTTGCATTTTAAAAGTTTTTATTTATTACATTACTCTACAGATATTTCTATGGCAGATGCTCCAGAGAAATAAAAACTCTTGTACCACCATTGGCCACATTCAGCCGAAGAACTCGGCACGCTGATCAGTCTCACCCATTTACTCTCAACATTGACACTACAAGGAGCAATCCTCATCAAGAATCCTTCTTTTACAGGGCTGCTACGGAATGGAACTTGCTTCCAAAATCAGTTTTTCCAGAGAACTATGACCTGCAACTTTTCAAAAACCACAATCATTTCCTTTCTATAATCCCTTCTCCTTCTAATAGTCGCAGTGTGGGCCGTCCACGGCCCACACGGTATTTCTGACCCTTTTTGCAACTATTTTTATAAAAAAAAAAAAAAAAAAAAAAAAAAAAAAAAAAAAAAAAAAAAAAAAAATTACCGAGTAGGGGTAGGTACTAGCTTTGAAGAATTGGCAATGAAGATAATTAAACGATGTTTATAATACATGTAGTTCACACATGTTGTTGTACCTGTGGCGGCACTTTTCCAATGTCGACGAAGAAAATATTTATACGCAAACACTTATTGCTCATTACTGGGAATATAACAAAAAAAATGCACGTGTTGTTCGTTTTGCTCCCGTCTCATACAATATTAATATGGAAAGAGCATCGTTTCTATCTTTGCGTCGATTACGACGGCTTTCTTTTTACCTGACTTCCTGTTCTGTCGGCAAAAACATACGGGTGTTGAGGTGCAAACATAAAATTCTACTACAGGTGTATGAAATCATTTTAAAATATATATTAAAACAACACGACATATACGTAACGGAAACACTAGCGATAACTTACTGAACGCATCCATCACGATCAAGATAAATGTATAGCTCTGCCTAGATCGCGAAAAGGGTCCCTTTCAGCTGGGGAGTCATCAAATCTTTGGACTTGATCGACCTGCTTCTTACATAGCTTATACCTCAAAATCAAGTCCTATTACAATACATCTTAGGCCAGAAGTACTTCTCACCAATGCGCGTTTAAAACTTTTTCAATATAACCATATGTCCTGTCAAAGGACTATCAGGACACTTTTTCAAAATCTCTAAGTTCATTTTTCTTCACCTATACAGGGTGTTTCTTAATTAAATTGGAAAAATGCATGAGGTGACTGCCCGTGAGAAATTATGATGGATCTTTCCTACAACATAATTTCCTCAGTTCACCCCCTTCCGAGATATCACCCCTAAAAGGTGGTTAAGTTTTACTTTTTATCTCAAATTTAAGTAAAGATTGTAATTGTAAATTTTGTAATTTCGGTGCACTCGCAAAGGAGTAACCACCGGTATTTTTTCAACATTTTTGTTATCTTGTTTATCTTTTTTTCGAGATTTATTATTGTAAAATAAAAATATTACTTAAAATCTCTGTTAATTTAAAAACATTTCCTAATTAAAAAAAAAAATACATTATTATGATTTTTATTCTTTATTAAATAATTAACTACCTATTGAGAGTGGAAAACAGTAAAGATGGAAAATGCAAGAATAGAATACGATTCATAATAAATGTTGGAAATGACCGCCCCCAGCCAAAATTAAAACTTTGCTGCTTTTAAGCAAAGTATTGTGTGATCATTAAACTAGCTCAAAAGGCTCAATCCACTTAAGTCAGTCTCCTTACTAGACTGGTGTCACGAGTCGACCTAAGGCCGGTCCTGGCCTGCATTTCGTCTTCCCAGGTATCCGAACAACCGCAGCTGACGTAATCCATTTAAGAATAGTCTGGTCAAGTATCAAGTACATTCTAGAAGCGGCATCTCGACATCCCCAGAACATTCCAGAATTGATATCAGTATATATACATACAGCAGTGAAGACAGGCAGACAGACAACGTGAAGATAAATTAATAGTGCCGGACAAATATTTTTTCTGTAAAATTATCAATATAAATTGGTTGTATTGTATGTCGTGTGGAAATAAATTAGTTTAAATAATACAGTGAATATTTATTACACTGGTATAAACGGGGAGCTGTAAAAACTGAACGTTCCCATATCGAAAGAGCCGTTATTTATTGCTACTAATAAATTTGGGTATGGTCTTGTTAACAGTTTCTACATCAAGATCCCTATGAAGATCACTGTTGTTAGCACCACAGTGTACCGACGATATTTTAAAGTTGCTTTTATTTACTTAAGATTTGATAGTGCGAAAAAACGGACTATTAGGTACCACCCTTGTTTTCAAATTACATTTAAATTTGTATTATATTTACGACAGAATAACAGTTGAAATGCTGAAGGCTGGACAAAGCGTGGTAACTTGTCTGTTGTACCCCCTTATTAACCATTGTTGAAGGAGTGGTAACGTACCAGACGACTGGTGTAAGGCCGTTATTGTGCCGCTTTACAAGGGAAAAGGTTCGTAGCCGGACTGTAAGAACTACCGAGGTATTAGTTTACTCAGCATAGTCGGCAAACTGTATGCAAAGATATTGATTAAAAATATAACGAATAAAACTGAGAATATGATATGAGAATATCAAATGCCTTCTTTACGCCGATGATCAAGTCATATTAGCGTCATCTGAAGAAAAGTTGCAAGCGATGGTTAATGTTATGCATGATTCGCTGAAAATCAAAGGGATGAAAATAAATGTAAGTAAAAAAAAAGTAATGGTTTTTAAAAGAGAAGAAAGCATGACAAACTGTGAAGTTCTGATTAAGGGAAAGTAAAGTAAATGAGTTTGTATACTCGGGTTCAAAGTTTACGAGAGATGGAAAGTATGACAGTGACATTGAGCCAAGGGTGTTGGCAGGAAAACAAATGAATGGGGCACTGCATAGCCTTATAAATACCCAGAAAAATAAATGTAAGCAAAACGAAAGTAATGGATTTCAAAAGAGAAGAAAATAGGACAAACTGTGAAGTTCTGATTATGGGAGAAAAAGTGGAACAAGTAAATGAATTTGTGTACTTGGGTTCAAAGTTTACGAGAGATGGAAGGTATGACAGTGACATTGAGCGAAGGGTGTTGGCAGGAAAACAAACAAATGGGGCACTGCATAGCTTTATGAACCGCCAGAAAGTGTCAAAAAAGTCACGTTTTGCTGTGCACAAAGGAGTGTTGGTTCCTACACTTATGTATGGTAGTATATGTTGGGTTTGGCAAAAGAAGCATAAAAATTGGATTAATGCTGCGGAGATGAGTAGTCTGAGAAGGATAGCTGGAGTAACTTGGTTGGATAAAGTAAACAACGCTGTGGTGTAAAAGAAGAGCTTAATGAACCGCCAGAAAGTGTCAAAGAAGGCACGACTGGATGTGCATAGAGGTGTGTTGGTTCTAACACTTATGTATGGTAGCGAATGTTGGGTTTTGCAAAAGAAGCATGGAAATAGGATCAAAGCTGCGGAGATGAGTAGTCTGAGAATTGTAGCCGGAGTGACTCGGTTGGATAAAGTAAAAAATAGTGAGATAAGAGAACACCGTGGTGTAAAAGAAGATGTGGTTACAAAAATAAATAAAGCAATGCTTAGATCGCTTGGACACGTAGAAAGAATGGATGAAGGAAGATTGACGAAACAAATTTATAAGGCGAAAGTGAATGAACAATTCGGTAGAGGTCGACCTCGGAGAACATATCTCGATCAGATCAACATTGTTTTGAAGAAAGGCCAGGTCAAGAGTACCAACAACCGACGAAAATGTATGAAAGCGCTGATGAAAGTAGAAAAAGCGAAAGACCTGTGTAAGGAATGTAGCAAGTTATTAGACGTGGTCTCTGCCTACCCCTACGAAAAAAAGCGTTACTATTCAACGTGTTCCAAAAAACGGTGACACTGTCTCAGGGATAGGTAGTAAACTGAAAAATAATTGGGATGTAAGTTTTTATAATAGCTCTAACTGCCAATACCGATGAGACTTTTTAATCAAAATGTTAGTTATTAACAAATTTTTTCTTTTTAAAAAACTGAAGAAAACTTTAAAGTTTACAAGTTTAATTCCACAAAAAACTTTATTTTTTTTTTTAAATTTATTAACTAATATCAGGTAGAAAAAATACTAACAAAAGGCCTATCGGTATCCATATGTGTAAGTTCAAAATTTTAATTAAATTTACATTTTAAGTAAATATAATAAAAAAAAATAAGAAGTTTGGCATAATTAGTTAACGCAAAATTTAACAAAACTTTTATCTTTATTGGTCGAAGTCAACGACATTCAAAAAAAGGTCGACTAAAGTGTGACTTATCAAGTAATAAATCAAAGTGTTTCATGATAATATAAAAGTTTTATAGTTTTTTTTAAAGTATACACAATATTAAATTTTGGATGCTCCTCTTTGTTCTTCCAATAAGAAAATGCATTGGTAAAATTCATTGTTACATATTTCATATTTAAGAAATAGTGACTGTTATTTAAATTTGGGTTGATAGTAGATATAATAGACCACATTTTTTCTAAACAATTTTGTTAAAAAAAAAAACAAATTAAAAAATTTTGTAAACTGCTTTAAAAATATTATTGTTGGTGTTAATTTGTTTAGCCTCGCTAAATCTTTACTAACCGACTTCAAAAAAAGAGGAGGTTCTCAATTCGACTGTATTTTTTTTATGTTTGTTACATCAGAACTTTCGACTGGGTAAACCGATTTTGATGATTCTTTTTTTATTTGAAAGCTGGTGTTTCTCGTGTGGTCCCATTTCAATTTCGTCCAGTTCTGAAAATGGTATCGATGAGAAATTCATGTCTTAAATTTGCATTCAGTTTGTGCGCGCTATATCACGGCGAATGTTGCTACAATGTTATGGTTGGTTGTTGGAAGATTGGCAGTGAATACTGGGCCCAGAACACTGCCCTGTGGAACACCTGCAAATATCGGATGCAGTTCAGAAAATTCATCGACATGTTTTACGAAAAAATGTCAATGAGACAGGTATGATTTCATTATTTGGTAAAACTTAGAACTGATTAGATTTTCAGTAGTAATAAACCAAGGACATTGATAATTGTCGAAACAATTTTATAACAGATTTCGAAAGCTTGTTGCTTGGAAACAGACCGACGCCGTAGGCGGAGGTCTGTTGCCTATAAGCAACAAGCTTGAGATAGATGTTATAAAATTTTTGAGCATTCATCAATGTTCGAGGGTTATTCGGATAGAAAATTTTTTGCTGATTATGGAAATAAAATATTTTCTTACATCACAAAAGTCCATGAACGCTTTCCACACAAAATTTTTATTGTGAACAGTATTCTTCGGTATATTCGATGCTATAATTTCATCAATATTATCTGGAGTATCACAACAAAATCGTGACATATTGAACAATTTGAATTGTCAAAATCGAATTAAAAGGAAATGTAGGTATGTATCCATAGCAACATGACATGATTTAGTGAAAAGAACCCATGGGCTCTTTTCGGTATAATTTTGTTTTGATTGGATGTGTTTGATCAGATGACCACAAATTGACTGATTTTATTGGATATCAACTTGAGCAAAAAATTTTCAGCAAAATCAGTCAGGCTGTTTTTTTATGGAGAATAAAATAACTGAAAAAAATGGTTAATTACCTGAATTTTGCAATTTATAAATTATACCATTTTTAATAAAGAATTTTAAGATATTTTGAATAATATGATTATTGCATTTTAGGAATATTTGTATGAAATATATGATGACAATATTTCATATCAAGAGATAGTTTTAGAAAACAAAAATAGGAATTGGATAATTTAAAACTTGTGTCAGTATAGAGAGAATAGCATTGAAGACGCTATAACAGTGAAAAATTATTGTTAGTAGTAATCAAGCATTGTTTATAACAATTAAATATTGTTACTAAAAAATGATTATTGATCAAAGTTATGAAAAAAGTATATTCAATTGTTATAAACAATTTTTTTATAATAATTTTATTAATAATAGTTATAACAACAAAACATATGGTATTTTTTCATTCTTTCCACTGGGAAATTAGTCGTGTGGACCTCTCGACTCGCACCCAGACCACTGATATTATAAATTTATACTTTTAAGTCTCAAATACGTACGCTCTTGCAATGAGTAAAATAATTTTTTTATTATTTGAATTATTACAAAATTAAACATGAAGTTATAGCTTCCGTATTTTTTTTTCGATTAAGACTTTAATGCTTTTTACTTGTTAGATGGTTTTTGTATTATCATCCATTATCAATGATTCCTGATTTTATTTAAAACAAAAATGCTAAAAATTTAATAAAATTCTCCTGGGAAACTTATAAACTGTGTTTTTGTAAATGCAGTTATTTATTTTAAGACATGTAGACTTATACTGAAGTAAAAATATGGATTTATTGTCTTTGTCAAAATCATCCATATTACTGTAATTCTACTTTTCTTCTTTTGTTTTCTCCAATCCGCTGTTAAACATTTTAATGTAAATTGCATATAACGCTATGAGTGAAAAAAGATTTAAGAATTATTTTAACATTTTTAAGTTAATTTATTTGTTGTTGGTTTGCAATTTACAATATTAATGCTGTTTATAAAAAAAGTGTTTGCTGAATTTTAATTTATTATTATCACCTAAATCTGTGTGACATATTATTATCGCTGCATTTTAAAATATCCTTATCAGTTGCTACATTTTGCGCACATTGGCGGTATCAAATTATATTTGTTATTTCTGATAAAACTTGTTATTAATAATTAAAATTGCCTTTAAAAAAAAGTGTATACTGCGGTTTAAAGTTTTTCTTTAATTTGAGTTGCAACAATATTTTTATTTGTTTATTTATGATATACTATAGTCTATTTGGTTTTTAACTTCCAACATACTATAATCGGTGAAAATACACAATATCTTACTATTTTTCCAACTAATTGCTAAGAAATAACATTTTATAGTAATGTTTGACGTACACATAAATATTTTTATAAAATATTTACCATAATATTTTTAAACAGCAATTATGCCCCAAGATAACCACTGAAAGGTAAAATTTACACGAGCCTTAATGGCTGCAATATATGTATGATTGATATTGGATTGCTCTAATACTTTCCATAGTCGTGTAACTGGAACGGTGTCATATGCTTTCTGAACATCCACAAACGTGATGAGTGTTTCTATGTTTGGGGCAATTCTTTTCTCTATAATTTGTTTAAGGCAAATACGTTGTCCGCACATGACCTTCCTGCTCGGAACCACTCTGTTCTTCTTCTTCATTTTCTTTAAAGTCTTCTTCAATCAGGTCACGCAACATTTTTTTATACAGTCTACTTAATGTGCCAGTCACTGAGATACCTCCATAATTATTGCAATCTTGTTTGTTTCCCTTTTTTGTGGATCGAAAAAATGTACTTCTGGGACTGAGTGGCAGTTTAGATATTTGATTATATTGAATGTTAATGTCTTGAAGAGTCTTTGGGTCCCATATTTAAACATTTCTGCTTATATTTCTCCTGGTCCAATAGCTTTGCCGGACTTATGATGTGGATTCAGTCAGGTATTCCGGTCTTGTTTCTTGAAGCAATTTTTTGTAGTGTTCTTGCCATTTGTCAGCATTAATAGATTCAATGTGAGCTTTATTCTTTCATTGGCTTTGTACATTTGCTATGAATCTCCAAACTTCTGAACACTTTCTTCCCCCTATGTGTGTGTTGATTTATTGCTCCACGCCTTTAATTTACGGACTACAATATGGGTGTGATCTCTATATTGGTGGATACGGTTTTTCAAAAATGGGTTTTAAAATTTAAAAAAAAATGCTACTTTTGATTTTTAATTGTTGGTTCTAGGGCAAAATTAATACAAAATTTGGCTGAAATTTCTTTTCAAAATTTCATTATTTTGCGAGAGAACAATGAAAGTTTGTAGGTAGGTAATTCACTTTTAGCATTAACGAAACACAATGGAAAGTTAACTGCTTGAAACAAAACATACAAACGGAAGACGAAATGTCTTGAACATGTGGATAAGACGTGGTAAAAAAATGAAAGATGAATATATGTATCTTGAGCGAGGATTAAAAAACTACATCTTAAAAAAACAAAAATTACAAAAAAATCCCCGTGTAACTATTACTTAATTTAATCAAATGAAGTTAAAAAACCAAAACCAAAACCAAGTCTTCTTTGCTTTCTGTGTATTGATAGTTATCTTCCACATCCTACACATTCGTTTTCGTAATCGTCTTCAGTGCATTCGCTCTCTGATTTTAAAACAATCTGGGTTTTGCTTCCTCAGGAAGTTTTTCCATATCCGTTTTCTTCTTTTTCCCCTTTCTCTAATATTTTTTACGACATTCTTGTGATTTTCTTTCACCTAAAGCTCTTCACTTCCTCGAGATGATATATTAAAGAAACAGACCTGTCAACTTTATTCCCAAAGAAGCAGATGTCGATTGCCGGTTTAAACTGAATTGAATACACTCTTTTGATGTTGTCGCGTCATCTTTGCCATGGTCTTCCGGGGAGCTTTCTGGTTTGTGGGTTGCTGTCTTTGTACATGTCCAGCCCAATGTAACTTTCGGTATTTTATCTCACGTACAATATCCGGGTCTTGGTAGAATTGATTTAGTTCGAGATTAGTTTTTATGCGATATCTCTGCGTCTCCGGGATGAATAGTGGTTCAAAGATTCCTCTTAAAATCTTCCGTTCGAAACACAGTAACTCACTCGCTTTTGTCAGTGTCCATGTTTTACTTCTATTTATCTTCTATTTACCGTTCTTTGATTTTCGTTACATATTCTTGCTTTAAAAGGCTATGTTTAGCGCGTACATGCATCTATTTCCACTAAGGATTCTAGTCTTAATTTCTTCCAGTATGTCATTATCGGCATTTAGCATGGCTCCTAGGAGTTTAAAGCTCTGGACTCTTTCAAAGTTAAACTCGCCTATTGTGACATTTTGACCAATTCTGTCTCTTATCCTTCCTCTTTGACCTTGCCTGGTGACACCCACGTACTTGGTCTTTATTTTATTGATATTTAGACCCATTTTTTTACTTTCTTTTTCTATTTCGTTTCTCTTTCTTTGGTCCATTACCCAAGGAAGGGTCTGGTGGCATCATTCGTAGTCTGGATGACCATTGGTCTTAATTTTTGGCCATATGAACTGCTCCATGCAAGGTGGCGCAAATTAGGGATTTTGTTTGGTTAAGCCATCGTTTCGGTGACCTGCCTCGTAGGCGGCGTCCATTTATTTTTCCCTCGACCATTAGACGTTCGATCGAGTCGTCTTTTCGGGCAATGTGGCCTAAATATCGAAGAAAAGACTGGCTGACTTTTGTGGATAGACGCATCTGGATGTTTAGTTCGTTTAAAATGGAGACATTCGTGCGATGCAAAGTCCAGGATATTCTCAACATGTGTTAACATGTCCACATTTCAAAAGCATCTATTCTTTGCTTGTCTGCCTCCTTTACAGTCCAGGTTTCTGAAGCATAGCTGGCGATTGAGAAAATTAGGGAATTAAGCAGCCTTAGCTTTGTATTTCGTGTGATAGCAGAGTCCCTCCATATGTTGTTCAGCTTTGTTGTTGCTGTTCTGCCTATAGCTAGGCGTCTTCGGATCTCTGCGTCGCATCCTCCAGTGTTTGTGATAGATGCATCGAGGTATATGAACTGGTGCACAACTTCGAAGCCTGTTATATTATGGATATGTGGTAGGTTATTATTCTGGCGGTCAACTATCATCACCTTTGTTTTTGTGGTGTTGAGCTTCAAACCCTAGTCTTTGCTCGAGTCCCTCTTCCTGGCATAACACCAGCTAGTTCATCAGCTATTTGTGGGAGTAGGAATGGGTTAAGCCGGCTGTTGAGAATCTGGAGTATGATCTTGCTAGCATGAGGAACCAAAGCAACCATGCGGCAGTCGTTTCTACCTATACATAATTACGCTATTCGATATGTTCGAACATTTTATAAAACAGCCTTACAGTGTCACTTGTTTACGGATATTTTTATGAATGAAGGTAATTCTAAGAAACAATAATTCCTGATGCGAAAATTAACGACGATAAAAGTCCGTCACGTGTTTAACCAGAAACGTTAGAAAAATATTTCAAAGCACATAAAACAGCGTTCCGTAATGCTATTCCTATAAGAGTAGGCATCTTTTTTTTGTCTGTGAATACAACGTGGGCATTACTTTTTATTTCTTTATAAAGCATACTCTCTGTCCATAATAAAACTTGATTGTATTTTACGAGACCAACATTACAAATAATATTGGTGTCGAACGTGGAAATTTAATGATCTCATTATTATTTTTATTTAGTTATTATGTTATATATAGCTTCGTGAATAATGTTGAACGTAAATAATACAAAAAATTATACATTTCTTAACTATTTTTATAACTACTTAAACATTACCTCAATCCTTAATTTATCTAACAAAAAAAATATTGAAATATCATCTTTAAAGTGAAAACTTCTATAGGCCCGTTGCAACAAAATGTTGTAGAAGGCGTCACGTGACGTCAGCGTCAGCAACATATGGGTGACGTCATGGCATCTTCTTTTTTCTGTCTGTCAAAAAGTGCCCTCGAGCTGACAACCCACTTTTATTAGGTTATTTATTATTCAATGATTTTAATTTACAAAGGATGAAATTTTAATTTTCAATATTATATAAAATTCAATTCAACAGCCAAAAAAACACTTTTATTTCATTGTTTACGTAAATTTAGGAGGTGATTGTCCATGTGAAATTATGATGGATCTTGCCTATAACAAAATTTCCTCAGTCAATCCCCTTCGGAGATATCACCCCTAAAAGATGGTGAGTAAAATTAAATTTTAAATTTGGCTGAGGGGTCATTTCCAACATTTATTATGAATCGTATTTTATTCTTGCATTTTCCCTCTTTACGATTTTCTACTCTCAATACGTAGTTTATTATTTAATAAAGAAAAAAATCATGAAATTGTATTTTTTTTCCATTTTTTAATTCTAGAAAAAATTTCTTTTAACAAACGGGAATTTTAATTAACTTCCCAATGAAAATTATAGAAATGGATCCAATTTTGCAAAACCCAAATTTTGTCATATCTCTACATTTCACGGTCCCCAGAGTCAAATTCAATAGTTTTATAAGTGGACGTCTGTGTGTGTATGTACGTATGTGCTTATGTTCGTATGTTCGTAAGTGCGTTCGGAATTATTTTTCGTCTCGATTATCTCGAGAACAAAAAATGATATCGACGTAGGACCAATTGCATTCGACGCATAATTATGCAACTTAGAACTGATTAGATTTTAAGCAAAATCGGTCAAGCTGTTTTTTATGGAGAATTAAAAACTGAAAAAAATGGTAAATTTTCGGAATTATTTTTCGCCTCGATTATCTCAAGAACAAAAATGATATCGACGTATGACCAATTGCATTAGACGCATAATTACGCAACTTAGAACTGATTAGATTTTAGGAAAATCGTTTAAGCTGTTTTTTAAAGATAATAAAAAAACTGAAAAAAATGGTAAACTACTTGAATTTTGCAATTTATAAATTATACTATTTTTAATACAGAATTTTAAAATCTTTTAAATTATATAATCTTTTTTTTTTACTGCGGGAACTGATATATGATTACTGCATGTTAGGAATATTTGTAATAAAACTATGATGACAATATTTTAAATAATAATAATGGTACTTATAACAACAAAACATGGTATATTTTCATTCTTTCCACTGGGAATTTAGTCGTGTGAACCTCTCGGGTCGCACACAGACCACTAATTTTTTTACAAAATTAAATCTCGAAAAAAAAATTTGATATTAAATAAGGTAAGGGATGGTAATTTCACCCCCTTATAATGTGACAGGCATGTTGGAAAAATACCGGTGGTTAGTCCTATTTTTAGATACTTAAAATTAAAGAAAAAAAATTAAAACTTAATACAGGCAATCACCTCTTAAATTTAGAAACACCCTGTATCTAGTATACATTTACTACCATACATAAGTGTAGGAACCAACACTTCTCTATGCACAGCCAGACATGCCTTTTTTGACACTTTCCGGGTTTTCATAAAGTTGATATGACGTACATTTTAATATTTTTGTATCGTTAGTTAACAACGATAACTTAAGTTTTATTTAATATTTCAATTGTTGTTTAATTTCTCATAGTTTGCCGACAATAGGTCCTTAAGTTAGTACAGCCATCTCCCCCTTACTTACCCTAAGTACAGGGTGTTTTAAAAAAAGGTGACGTTTGTTTTTATATCTGACTCTCTTAGAGGGCACTAGTTACACGGTTCGTTCCAAGTAATATTGAACATAACTTTTTTAATCTTAGATTTTTTAATCAAAATTTTAAGTGAACTTAAACCTCATTTAATATTGCGCCAAAAAGGTACTCTTGGTAAAACTCGATACTGTGTACCGTTTTCGGAATATTTTGATTTGAAAATTATGAAGTAATAACCGATGTTGGTATAAAGTTTTTTGTAATGATGTTTTAAAAAAGGTAACCCCGTCTCTAGGATAGGTAGAAAACTAAAAAAATTTTTCGTAACGCCATCGGTATTCAAGATAAAGGGCGTTGAAGAAAAAAAATTTGGTTATTACTTCTTAATTTTCAAATCAAAATATTCCGAAAACGGTACACAGTATCAAATTTTACCAAAGATACCTTTTTAGTGTAAAATTGAATGATGTTTAAGATCATTTAAAATTGTGATTATTAAATCTAACCTTAAAAAAGTTATGTCTTGGTACGACCGTGTAACTAGCGCCCCCTATGAGAGTCAGGTATAAAAATAAATTCATGGGATGAATCAGCTTCTAAAATATATTCGTATAAAATTTCATTACAATTTTTTCAGTAGTTTCGGCAAAATCGTAATAAATGTGTATACATTGTTTTTCTTCAACGCTCTTTATCTTGAATACTCATGAAGTTACGAAAATTTTTTACTAAGCAAACCCCAATTATTTTTCAGTTTTCTACCTATCCTAGAGATGGGGTCTCTTTTTTTAAACACCCTGTATATTCAAACATAACCAAACCAAGATAATAAGCTTATTAATATTGATAAATTAGTTCTTTAAAATAAATAAACAAAATTCTATCTAGTAATAATTATTATTTGCATAGATAATTAATATGGGTACAATGCAAGGTAATGTTTGAACAACTGCATGTAATGATATGTTTAAGTGCATTTTTGATTAAATACAATGCGAAATAGTCCAGTATAGCCTTGTATTTGGATTATCATTAATAATTTTTTTTTTTTAATATATTCCCATCATTCCATGGCGGAACATAGGGCTTCAACAAAGTTTCTCCATCGGACTCTATTTCTGGCAAGCATTTTGACTTCTTGCCATGATTTATTCATTTTTCGTATTTCACTTAATATCGATCTTCTCCAGGTTGTCTTTGGGCGGCCCCTAGCGCGGCTACCTTGGGGATTCCACTCCAGGGCCATTCGGGCCATATTATGTTTCAGGTTTTTTAAGGGTGTGACCCAGCCATCCCCATTTGCGCTTCCGTATATCTGTGTCGGTCGGATTCTGGTTTGTTCTTCTCCAGAGATCTTCATTTGAAATGCGAGCCGGCCAGAAAATACGTAATATCCTGCGTAGACATTTGTTCACAAAAACTTGCAGAGCCCTGAATGAGCTTTTAGTGGTTTTCCATGTTTCGGATTATCATTAAACAATATTTAAAAATTTAAAAAAAAAAACCAATTGCAGGTAGAAACATGCAAGTGCGTATTGAAATAAGTAAAGATGCAGTAAAACAAATTGATATTTTGTGTTATGTTCCTTTTTTTAATAAAGTAGTTTTGTATTCAATAAAAATATGAATATACAAGTCGGATCATTTAAAAATAATATTTAGTTAATGATACTTTATAAAGGGTTTGATGTACCGTCCTAAGGGAAGTAAGTTAATGAGCTACGTTGTTAGGTATATTTCTGTCACATCTGTCTAATCCCTAGAATCTTCTTCTTCTAAATGCCATGACCGTTTAACGATCGTTGGCGATCATTCTGGCTATCATGTTTGCAATCATTATTTTGTTGGTAGCCGCTCGGAAAAGTTGTATGTATAGTGGTGAGACCAAACCACTGTCTGAGATTTTTGAGCCAGGAAGTTCTTCGTCTGCCGGGGCGTCTCTTACTATTAATCTTACCCTGTCTTATAAAATGTAGAATGTCATACTTTTCTGGGTATCTCATGATATGTCCGAAATATTCCAGTTTTCATTGCTATACAATATTGACCACTTCTGTATCTTTATGCATTCTTCTAAGCACCTCCTCGTTTGTGATTTTTTCCACCCAACTTATTCTTAGCATTCTCCTGTACAACCACACCTCGAAAGCTTGTAGACGTTTAAGCGTGGCTTCTGTTAGTGTACATCTCTCGACTCCGTACAAAAGATCCCTAGAATAGAAATAGTATATTATACACCTAGGGCAGTAAAGTAAGAAATGTCTTAGAGCACACGTTTGTTGATCGAGGCGCAGCCGACCTAACGGATATAGTGAAGTATAAAATTTTATGAATTTTTAGAAATCGTACAAATTTTTGACAATATGTTTATTGGGAGAAAACGTTATCACAAAACTCATGTAATACTTTTTTAACTCATTTCCTTTACAAGCGATAATTTTCTTTTAAAAACAATTTGTCACCGTTCTGCATCGTATTTAGTGTTGTATTAGCTATAGTCACTTTTTGCTGTTGACGTGCATGCCAATATTAAAATACCTAAAAATAATAAAGTAACTAGACTGATTTTGGCGCTGGATTTAAAAGCGTTTGATTGTTTAATTTAACACTTATGTACCTACTAATAACGCTTATCATAAAATTCCTATTATACTTTTTAAACACATTTCCTTCACAACCAATACTCCTAATTTCTTTAAATAACAATTTGTCAACGTTGTGCATCGAATTTAGTATTGTTTTAACTATTTTTAGGTACTTTTTGTTCAAGTTTCTCTGGTAGGTACGAAATTGGAGCTTGTATCTATATTGTTTTATTAAATAAAAATCAAATTATAAAAGAATAATGTTTTATTATATATTTTGTTTGACGGACAGATAAACATAACATTCTTTGAAATACGTACAAATATTAAAAAAACTTATAAAAAGATAAAGTTACTAGACTAATTTTGACGCTGTATTTAAATGCGTTCGAAAGTTAATTCAACACTTATTTACTAATAAAGCTTTTCATCAAATTCATAGTATACTCTTTTTAAACACATTTTTTTATCAACCGGTATTCCTAATTTCTTTTAATAACAATTTGTCACCGTTGTGCATCAAATTTTGGTGTTGCTTTAAATACTTATATTTACTTTTTGTTGAAAATTTTTTTGTACAAATTTGAAGCTTGCATACTAATTGTTTTTTTAATAAAAAACAAATTTAAGGAGAATAATGTCTTGGTATATTTTTGTTTAACAAACAGATTAACAAGACATTCTTTTACATTCATACAAATTTTAAAAAAAGGAAAAAATAATTAAGATACTAGACTAATTTAACGATGTATTTAAAAACGTTTGATTGTTTAAATCAACACTTATTTACTAATAACGCTTATCAAAAAACTTTTACTTATTATACGTTTTCAACACATTTTCTTCACAATCGATATTCCTAATTTTTTTAAATAACAAAGAGTTTTTTTGTACAAAGTTAAAGCTTGCATACTAATTGTTTTATTAAATAAAAATCAAATTTAAGGAGAATAATGTCTTGGTATATTTTTGTTTAACAAACAGATTAACATGACATTCTTTTACATACATACAAATCTTGAAAAAGTTAAAAATAATTAAGATACTAGACTAATTTTGACGCTGTTTTTAAAAGCGTTTGACTGTTTAATTCAACACTTATTTACTAATAACGCTTATCAAAAAACTTTTACTTATTATACGTTTTCAACACATTTTCTTCACAATCGATATTCCTAATTTCTTTAATTAACAAAAAGTTTTTTGTACGAAAATGAAGCTTGCATACTTATTGTTTTATTTAATAAAAATCAAATAAAGAAGAATAATGTTTTAGTATATATTTTTGTTTAACAAACAGATTTACATGACATTCTTTTACATACATACAAATCTTGAAAAAGTTAAAAATAATTAAGATACTAGACTAATTTTGACGCTGTTTTTAAAAGCGTTTGACTGTTTAATTCAACACTTATTTACTAATAACGCTTATCAAAAAACTTTTACTTATTATACGTTTTCAACACATTTTCTTCACAATCGATATTCCTAATTTCTTTAAATAACAAAAAGTTTTTTTGTACGAAAATGAAGCTTGCATACTTATTGTTTTATATAATAAAAATCAAAGTAAAGAAGAATAATGTTTTAGTATATATTTTTGTTTAACAAACAGATTAACATGACATTCTTTTACATACATACAAATCTTGAAAAAGTTAAAAATAATTAAGATACTAGACTAATTTTGACGCTGTTTTTAAAAGCGTTTGACTGTTTAATTCAACACTTATTTACTAATAACGCTTATCAAAAAACTTTTACTTATTATACGTTTTCAACACATTTTCTTCACAATCGATATTCCTAATTTCTTTAAATAACAAAAAGTTTTTTTGTACGAAAATGAAGCTTGCATACTTAGTTTTATTTAATAAAAATCAAAGTAAAGGAGAATAATGTTTTAGTATATATTTTTGTTTAACAAACAGATTAACATGACATTCTTTTACATACATACAAATCTTGAAAAAGTTAAAAATAATTAAGATACTAGACTAATTTTGACGCTGTTTTTAAAAGCGTTTGACTGTTTAATTCAACACTTATTTACTAATAACGCTTATCAAAAAACTTTTACTTATTATACGTTTTCAACACATTTTCTTCACAATCGATATTCCTAATTTCTTTAAATAACAAAAAGTTTTTTTGTACGAAAATGAAGCTTGCATACTTATTGTTTTATATAATAAAAATCAAAGTAAAGAAGAATAATGTTTTAGTATATATTTTTGTTTAACAAACAGATTAACATGACATTCTTTTACATACATACAAATCTTGAAAAAGTTAAAAATAATTAAGATACTAGACTAATTTTGACGCTGTTTTTAAAAGCGTTTGACTGTTTAATTCAACACTTATTTACTAATAACGCTTATCAAAAAACTTTTACTTATTATACGTTTTCAACACATTTTCTTCACAATCGATATTCCTAATTTCTTTAAATAACAAAAAGTTTTTTTGTACGAAAATGAAGCTTGCATACTTATTGTTTTATATAATAAAAATCAAAGTAAAGAAGAATAATGTTTTAGTATATATTTTTGTTTAACAAACAGATTAACATGACATTCTTTTACATACATACAAATCTTGAAAAAGTTAAAAATAATTAAGATACTAGACTAATTTTGACGCTGTTTTTAAAAGCGTTTGACTGTTTAATTCAACACTTATTTACTAATAACGCTTATCAAAAAACTTTTACTTATTATACGTTTTCAACACATTTTCTTCACAATCGATATTCCTAATTTCTTTGATTAACAAAAAGTTTTTTGTACGAAAATGAAGCTTGCATACTTAGTTTTATTTAATAAAAATCAAAGTAAAGGAGAATAATGTTTTAGTATATATTTTTGTTTAACAAACAGATTTACATGACATTCTTTTACATACATACAAATCTTGAAAAAGTTAAAAATAATTAAGATACTAGACTAATTTTGACGCTGTTTTTAAAAGCGTTTGACTGTTTAATTCAACACTTATTTACTAATAACGCTTATCAAAAAACTTTTACTTATTATACGTTTTCAACACATTTTCTTCACAATCGATATTCCTAATTTCTTTAATTAACAAAAAGTTTTTTGTACGAAAATGAAGCTTGCATACTTATTGTTTTATTTAATAAAAATCAAATAAAGAAGAATAATGTTTTAGTATATATTTTTGTTTAACAAACAGATTTACATGACATTCTTTTACATACATACAAATCTTGAAAAAGTTAAAAATAATTAAGATACTAGACTAATTTTGACGCTGTTTTTAAAAGCGTTTGACTGTTTAATTCAACACTTATTTACTAATAACGCTTATCAAAAAACTTTTACTTATTATACGGTTTCAACACATTTTCTTCACAATCGATATTCCTAATTTCTTTGATTAACAAAAAGTTTTTTGTACGAAAATGAAGCTTGCATACTTAGTTTTATTTAATAAAAATCAAAGTAAAGGAGAATAATGTTTTAGTATATATTTTTGTTTAACAAACAGATTAACATGACATTCTTTTACATACATACAAATCTTGAAAAAGTTAAAAATAATTAAGATACTAGACTAATTTTGACGCTGTTTTTAAAAGCGTTTGACTGTTTAATTCAACACTTATTTACTAATAACGCTTATCAAAAAACTTTTACTTATTATACGTTTTCAACACATTTTCTTCACAATCGATATTCCTAATTTCTTTAATTAACAAAAAGTTTTTTGTACGAAAATGAAGCTTGCATACTTATTGTTTTATTTAATAAAAATCAAATAAAGAAGAATAATGTTTTAGTATATATTTTTGTTTAACAAACAGATTTACATGACATTCTTTTACATACATACAAATCTTGAAAAAGTTAAAAATAATTAAGATACTAGACTAATTTTGACGCTGTTTTTAAAAGCGTTTGACTGTTTAATTCAACACTTATTTACTAATAACGCTTATCAAAAAACTTTTACTTATTATACGTTTTCAACACATTTTCTTCACAATCGATATTCCTAATTTCTTTGATTAACAAAAAGTTTTTTGTACGAAAATGAAGCTTGCATACTTAGTTTTATTTAATAAAAATCAAAGTAAAGGAGAATAATGTTTTAGTATATATTTTTGTTTAACAAACAGATTTACATGACATTCTTTTACATACATACAAATCTTGAAAAAGTTAAAAATAATTAAGATACTAGACTAATTTTGACGCTGTTTTTAAAAGCGTTTGACTGTTTAATTCAACACTTATTTACTAATAACGCTTATCAAAAAACTTTTACTTATTATACGTTTTCAACACATTTTCTTCACAATCTATATTTCCAATTTCTTTTAATAATAATTTGTCACCGTTGTGCATGGGATTTTGGTGTTGCTTTAACTATAGTTTTTTACTTTTTATTGAAATTTTTTTTGTACGAAAATGAAGCTTGCATACTTATTGTTTTATTTAATAAATATCAAAGTAGAGAAGAATGATGTTTTATTATATTTTTGTATAACATGACATTCTTTTACAATTTTTTAGATTTAAAATCATTAGATTGTTTAATTTAACCGAGGCTTTTTATCGATTCTTTGAGCGGTTTTGTATTTTTACAATAGGTATGGTGCTAACCTGGCCTATTAACCTTCCTCCTTTTACCGGGCTTAGGACCGGCAGTGATAGCAGTGTAGGGTTCTGAGCTACTCGTACCACCCAGTCGTCCGCACCACTACCCCAGGAAACTTAGAAGAGTATGAGAACAAGTAGCTTAAGCCAGCAAAGTAGCCGGATGTCTAAACGACGTAAATTGGCGTAATCAACACCTAAAACAAGAAACAAAAACAAGGATTTACAAAACGGCAATAAGAACCATCATGACTTATACAGCAGAAACAAGACCAGACACGTCCAATACAAAACAACGGAGAAGAAGATACTAGGGAGAATTACAGGGAAGACTTTGATGGATAGAGAAAGGAGTGAGAACATTAGACAAATGTACAAAACGGAGAGTATAAATGATTGGGTATTGAAGAGAAAACAAGAATGAAATCAACACATAAATCGCATGAGAGAAGATAGACTAGTTTGCATCTCTAGAGATAAGTCGCCAAACGGAAGACGAAGTATAGGTCGGCCAAGAAAGAGGTGAAGTGACAATCTGGATGGTGGCTAATAAAGTCGAAGAAAAAACAGGCCATAGGCCCACCATGAAAGAGAGAAGAAGAAGAAGTTTAATTCAACACTTATTTACTAATAACGCTTATCTTAAAATTTCTTATCAACACATTTTCTTCACAACCAATAACCCCCTAATTTCTTTTTCAGTAAAAATAATGGTTTTTAGTTAATTTGATAATGAAAAAATATGAACACGTTTCAGACACGTAGATATGTCCGAACGATAAGTGAATTTTAAATAAAACCAGTGATTTATTTTGTTTAATTAAGACACATTTTAGGTATTACTTCATAAAATCGTTAAAATTGCGAGTTTCTTTTATATATAAGTAAGAAAAAAATTAAATAATCCATGACAGTAGTTAAGTACCTATCTATTATGTTATTGCGGATATTTTGGAGCGATATTATTGTGTGAAAAAAAATAGTTTCTGTACAATTTGCATCGTTCGATGTATATGTTTCGATTTTTCCCAGTGACTGTAACCAATAATTGCTAAAAATGATCTTTGACAGGTTCAAACGACCAGATAATTCTTTTCCCCATAAAAAGAGCATCATCCCGTGTGTTCGACCTTGTGCAATGCACATTTAAAATTATAAATACATACATAAATCAATATTGAGATACAGTTAACAATTTTATGTGAAATAAAACAACTCCAATACAGTTTTACCATAACGATGTGTTTATTGTCCCCCTCCCCGAAATATCGCGCCCCCCCAAAAAGCAACGGAGGAGAAGAGCTCCGGATGGTGGGGACGCGAGAGAAGGGATTGGGGCGGCTCTCTATCGAGGGGCGTCGGTCATGCGTGAACCAATGGTCATGCGCTCAATATACAGCGCCCTAGCGATCGTTTCGGCAATCACAAACAAAATGGTTGAAACGCGTTCTCGGTAAACTCACCAGATGGCGAGCGATGCACCGAAAATATGGTGAATAACAAATTTCCTACGATAATTCAGTTACTTTTTCTTTTAATATGCATATTTTTACTTAGTAGGGACACATTATTTACTTATGTTAAAAAAACTATTTTGTACGGCTCAAATATTATTGTTTCTTGTTGGCCTGCTTACGTAAAGTTCTCTTCTTTAGGTACCGACTTTAACAATACATTACTCCGATCAGTTCGGTTATTATTAATAAAAGAATTAACTACTGATGTTACACTACAAAGAAGGCAGACCTATTATCGCAAATACACTATTTTTGACTTAACCCTATGTTTAAATAGAATATAATTATATCTAGAATATTTTAAGCTAATAATATGTAAGCATGAGATAATTGTTTGTATTAGGTATATTATAATTTAACTTCTTTTTATAATTTCTTATTTATGGCCAGTTTAATAAAACAAACACGATAAAATGCAGTATTAATACACTTTTAGGTGTAAATTATGTAAACTTGCTGTTTTTTTAATGGAATAAATAGTCAATTATTTATTAAAATTTTAAGAAGCAATGCGATTAAAAATATGAAACAACTAGACAATACTAGGCACCTACATCCGTCGCTCTTTGTATGAAAGTATAGGTATTTTGTTAAGAAATTATGTTATTTTTTAAAAAAACAAGCATTTAGGTAACCAATACTTTTTTTTTTTTTAAGAAAATAGTCGCAAAAAGGGTAGACTTACCGTGTGGGCCGCGGACGGCCCGCACTGCGACTATTAGAAGGGGAAGGGATTATAGAAAGAAAATGATTGTGGACACGCTTTTTAAAAAGTTGCAGGTCAAAGTTCTCTGGAAAAACTGATTTTGGAAGCTTATTCCATTCCGTAGCAGCCCTGTAAAAGAAGGATTCTTAATGAAGATTGGTCCTTGTAGTGTTAATCTTGAGAGTAAATGGGTGAGACTGATCAGCCGAGTTCTTCGGCCGATTGTGGCCAATGGTGGTACAAGAGTTTTTATTTCTCTTGAGCATCTGCCATGGAAATATCTGTAGAGCAATGACTGGTCTGCAATTTTTTTTTCTATGTTCTAGAGGGTGAAGGGTATCTGTGAGAGTTGAGCTGTTTATCAAGCGAATGGCTCTTTTCTGAATAGAATCTAGAAGACGAAGAGAATGCCTTGGTGCTGAACCCCAAATGTGCGAGCAATACTCCAGTAAAGGTCGAATTTGAGCCTTGTACGTCGTCAACAGTTGATCAGGAGTAAAAAACTTTCTGGCTTTTCACAGAAAACCTAGCCTCTGGCTTGCCGACTTTGCGATGTTAGCAACATGGTCATGCCAAGACATATTATTGGACACCGTGACTCCCAAAATCGAGATGGAGGGACTTGATTCAAGGGTATTTCCGGACATTGTGATGGGATGATTTGAGGAATTCACTTTCTTGGAAAACGTGGCACTTTGTGTTTTTTGGGCGTTGAGCTGAACAAGATTGTTGGTTTCCCACTCGACGATTGCTTTAAGATCTCTATTGATGGAATCAACCTGTTCCTGCCTGAGTCTATTTGTATCATTCACCGAAAGTGATCGATAGGATGTGAAAGTTGAGACAAGTGTGCTATCGTCTGCGAAACTGTAAATGGGGTTCGTGGTGGTTTTCAAGAGGTCGATGATGTGTAAAAGAAATAAGGTGGGGGACAGGATGGAACCCTGGGGGACCCCGGCATTGGTTTTAAACGCATCAGAAGAAGTACCGTCAACTGCCACATGTAAGGAGCGATCTTGCATGAAGCTCAAGAGCCATTGACGCAGTTTGGTTTATTAACTATAGGTAGGTATCTACACGTGTTAAATACCAGTAGTAGGTCCTACCTAGCACAAATAAAATGTTGGTACTTGGGTTCATATTTTAAAATGTTCACATGTATTTTTTATTAGGTAATATTAAAACAATCAATTTATTAAATAAAATAAAATCCTCAAATGGTGAGTAAGTAGGTATACGACATATTAATAAAATATAAAAATGTTTTTTTGTAGTTATTACGTGTAAGTACTATATTTCTCTTTTGAGCAAAGCGCTTTCGGCTAGTTAGTCATTGTCAGTGCCTAATCTATCAACTTTTTTTGAAAACTGTTTCCCCTAATTTTTAAATGTTACTGTTTTCACGATTTTAATCTTTCCTCGTGAGAACTTTAAAAAATATTATTCTCCGATCATCGCTTTAAAAATAGAAATTTTTTGAAAAACAATACATATGAAACAAATTAAGGGAAATTTTATTAATAGTTTTCAAAAAAGTTGATAGATTTGCCCTGACGATGGCTAACTAGCCGAAAGCGCTTTGTTCAATAGAAAAATATAGTAGGAAACCTACACGTAATGCACAAAAACATTTTTTTATTTCATTTATTCAATTTATTGTTTATTAGTAGCATATAAAAAAGTGTCTGGCAGAACTATTACCTACCTATATCTAGAGGGAAAAAAAATCTATAAAAACAGAAAGGGTTTATTCATCTTCTTCTTATGTCCATTTTTAAAGTTTGACGTGTATTTAAATAGTAAGCTATGCATATTTTCTCTCGTTGTTAATGACAGCTATTAAAACAATTTACAGTTTTAAAGGATTTGTTAGAAGATAATTTTGCAGTTCTTGCGATAGATTTTTGTTGTTCCTTTTTTAAAGTACCTATGGAAGTAATACGTTTTATTTAATCGTGTCATAAGCATCAATACATACAATTGGCAGAAAGAGAAAAAAGAAAAAAACAAATACATATCAAGTACTAGGAAATACAGATCTGAAGTGTAAAATAACATGATACAGAGAAAAAAGGATATAAAAATAAATGCATGATATATGCACAAGTCTTTTATTTTAATTTATGATGTCTTGGACCAGAACTTGGCCACGTCCAATGCTTCCGGGGTAGCATTCACCAAATCCTCCATGGTGCAGGTGCTCGGGCACAGCTCACACTGCATGAGGTGGGTGGTGGTTTGAGTGAGTCCACAGTCGTACAGTGCTGATTCATTTGAGAGGCCCCGTCTGCGCATATTATCTTTTTGTGGTAGACTGTTTAATATACGAATTTATTTAAACAAAAGGTAGTGCGGGCGTCGGTTATATTGGATGAGGAATATTGTCAAAGTTATGTTGCCAATTTGTTAGGCTAAAATCGTTTCGCAATAAGACGTATGGTAGGACGCTTGAATGAGGTAGGAAACTATTCTAGAAGGCCGGGATAAATGCAAAAATGACCGAGATGAACGTTTTGTTAGACAATACGCTTTAAAAAACAGGACTGCTAATCAGTTTTGTGATAAGAAACGAATTTGAAGCTGTTCGCAATGTCACAATTTCTTTCAAAACAGTTAAAATACGGGGTAAACGATGCTGGATTAAACAATAGAAGATCAACATTGGTATGTGGATAATTGGAAAAAAGTTTTACTCACAGATGAAACTAGGGTTATCCTAAAACATCCAGATGGTCGTTAACGAGTCTGGCGAATACCAGAAGAGCGGTTTGGTCCTTGCAGTATCTCTGCAAGGATTCAATTAAGCAGTGGCTCTTTTATATTCTGGGGTAGTATATGCTTTGACGCTCGCACAGAATTAGTTCCTGTCTGTAAGAGATCCAAAGGATCTTCCATCCTTTGGAAGATTAAAGTATGTTTTCAAGTCGGATATTCCCATCAGTCTAAAACGAAAAGTATACAATCAGTGCATATTACCAGTGATGACATACGGAGCCGAAACATTGACGCTTACAAAAAAGTCAGCAAAGAAACTGCATGTCACCCAACGGGCGATGGAGAGGGCTATTCTGGGTATCTCCCTCAGAGACCGAATACCAAATGAGATTATTCGCCAAAGAACAGGTGTTATAGATGTAATCGAAAAAATAACAACTTTAAAGTGGAACTGGGCTGGCCACGTAGCTAGAAGAACTGACGGAAGATGGTCTAAAAAACTATTGGAGTGGCGTCCGAGGCACGAAGCTTATCGTAGTAGAGGGCGCCCCCCCTCACGATGGACCGATGACATCAAAAGAATCTGTGGTAATTGGATACAAATGGCTCAAGATAGAGCAGAGTGGCAAAATAAACGAGAGGCTTATGTTCAGCAGTGGACTACTATAGCTGAGTGATGATGATGTAAGAGATCCGATAATGCTCATTATTATCTTGAGAATTGTAATAGAACATGTGATGCCATTTGTAACCCAATTTTCTGTTTATACAAAACAACGCTCACATAGCTGGGGAGGTACATGATTATCTTTGGTACACCAGTTATGCAGTGGCGACCAAAAAGCACTGGGGCGTAAAGTTAGTTCGCCTCCCCGCACCTGGCTAACGCTAAATGAACTAACACAAGAGGCGCCAGACAATCACCGGATCTCCTGGTAAGAAAAATCACAGGCGTATGAAAAATCCAAAATTATGGAACTACTTTGTTGTATTTTTTTTTATTGTATTTATAATTTGCCTGTGATATAGCCATACGCTAAATAAATAAGTAAATAAAGCCCTGATCTGAATCCGATCGAGCATTTATGGAATCGCCCTAAAAAAAAACGTCAAATACCTGCACCTAGTAATCCGATGAAACTTGAAAATGCAGTTATCACAGCATGATAACAGATTCCTCAAGATTTCATTCAAAATGTAATTAGTAGCACGCCTAAACGTAAACGCTGTTATTCGAATTGGGGAGGTAACACACTATTAGTGTCGCAGATTATAGATTGTATGGGAGGTCGTGAAGGCTATGCAGCCTCTCAAGCACCTCGACCTATGTGATATTTTGTGCATAACCCTTAATCTATTCGAGGCCCGGGATTCCGAGACTACGTGCGAAGTTTATCAGTTTCCTTGGAGCTAAGTTCCTGACATCGAAGAGCTTTAGGAACGCCCCTTCCAGAAACTTGAGTCTCTTGCAGAAAAGCGCTGGGCATTCGCAAAGCAAATGTTCTGCAGTTTCAGCAGTAGCGGCTCTACTTTGCCCATCTTTTTCAGGTGATTCCTCAGAGGGCAGTGTCCAGTAAGGAGTCCTGTCACCAGTTTGTCTTTCTTGTCCAACTGGAAAAGCTGTTTAGCTTTCCTTGGCGAAAGGCTTACTAGCCTTTTCGCTTACACCTTTTTCGATGTTAAACCAATCCGTGCAAGCTCCGTTTATCCTGACACAAGCAGAGGAATCCTCATAAAGTGATTTCAGTGCTCGTATTAAACTACCGCTCACCTCATATATAGACAATGTCGACCACAATTTACTCCTCACCACTCTGTCATAGGCCTTGTCCAAGTCTATAGAAGCGCAATAGACCTTCTGACTTCTAGCCAAGAATGTTTCAACTATACCTCGTTATGAAAAGACCATACATCTCCTTCCTCTTCTAAATCCTGCTTGCACATCCCATATCTGCACATCTTCTCGGTTTCATTCGTTACTCTTTTAATCAATATCTTTGCATGCAGTTTGATTTAATATGTGTATTTTAATAATGGACGTGGCCAAGTAAAGTTGGGGACTTCTTCGGTTGAGTTTTTTCGAATCCATGTGTGCGTATTTATGTATTTATCCATCTGCATTATTCAAATTCATCAGTCGGGTAATTACAGTCGTTTAGAGCATCCCATAAATATTTATTTGCACGATAACTTTCTTTAAAATAACCCACATTTGGTTTAATAACAGGTAGCAGATACCCGAAATAAACCAAGCAGTTATTAATTGATTCGAGTGTAAGCTCATTTACATCTTAAATCGGCTGCTAAAAGGTATTTTAAATACTAAAAATGCTGCTAATATAGTTTTAATGTACTGTAAAAGTTTTAAATTAACATTAATTGTAGTTAGACGTGATTAATTATTTAATTTTATTTAATGATTAGTGCGAATTTATGTACCGTTGTTCCATACACATTTTTTTTTAATATTATTTCACGACTACTATTTTCATTTTATCGCACCGTTTCTGATCATCAGGGACTTATCATCACTGAGTGTAATCGAATATAACATTGAAAATATGTATATTTTTTAGACGTCTCTTTTGACATAAGTTACTTTGTACTCGTAACAGTGTCGGATTAAGCCAGCGCGGGGCCTGTAGCAAATTCTAAATAGGGGCTCTAGGTTTGCTTTAGGTTCTTAAGTTTAGAGTATTAAATAAAACAAAACTGTTACAAATAAACTTTTCTGGATTTAATATCGGCAACTTGTTTTCTTTAAAAACAAGTGGAAATGTTATTGGTTTCGCGGATGATACCGCTATATTCTATAGAGCAGACTTGAAACTAAAAGCGGAGATTGACTATATAGAAATAAAAAAATGGCAAGACCACAAACTGCTAACCGTAAATATAAGCAAAACTAACTACCTACCTTTTAGCTGTTATTCCTCTGGTGGTCTTACTTTCGATTATCATTTCACCTGAAAAAAAATTTAAATACTTGGATGTAATAATTGATAGCAATATGAAATGGGAATCACATATATCGTATGTAATAAATAAATTACGAAGTATATTATTTAGATTTAGAAAACTAAAAGATATTTTACTTGAAAATTATTTCAAACTGCTGTACTTTGCATTGGCAGAAAGTCATCTTTGTTATGGAATCCTTGCATGGGGTAGAGCTCACTTCACGCTCTAGAAGTAATGCAAAGAAGAATTTTGAAATTAATTTTGTCTAAAAAATCGAGGTATCCATCAAATACATTATGTGCTGAAATAAAAATAATGGACACAAGACAATTATATTACTAGTGCTACTGTATTAGATATCACTTACGTAAACAACAAGGTCCACTTTCGTTTCATCAATAAAATACTCGCCAGAAACACGACTTTGTTCTTCCATTCATAAACAAATCTTATACAATAGTATACCAGAAAAGTGCTAAGTGCTACTTCGCCTTACGATCTTTCTTCATGTCCAAGCACATCTCCAGAACCTCAAAAATCATCTTATATAAGACCATCGTCAGACCTATTGTAACATATGCATGTGAAACATGGACCATGACCGTAAATGATACTCTAATTTTAAGAAGTTTTGAGCGGAAGATACTCCGAAAAATATACGGTCCCTACCGCGACCCAGAAACAGGCCATTACAGAATAAGAACTAACGCTGAACTAGCCCAGTTGTACAATAGCCCAAGCATCATACAAGAAATAAAAGCAAATAGACTGAGATGGGTTGGCCACATACAAAGGATTTAGAACACAAGACTCATCAAATCTGCATGGGAGGAGGCCCCTCAAAGAAAGAGGCCGCTAGGAAGGCCTAAATTGAGATGGCGAGATAACATAAGGAAGGACCTCTCAACTCTGGGAATCGAAGAAGATAGATGGCAGGAAATTGCAGAAGAACGTAACAGATGAAGGCAAGTAGTACAGGCAGCAAAAACCCACCCTGGGTTGTAAGGCTACGGAAGAAGAAAAAGAAGATACCAGAAAATATTAAGTCTCTTAGAAGTATTTGTGGCTTTAAAATAGAGCTAAAACTCTATAAATAATACCGATAGGTCTAATGTAACTAAGCATTTTGAGAACTAGTTAAAAAATAAGCAATTGTTACTAGTAATATTGTGTTAAAGCGTTGTTTATCTATAATCATTACATGTATTTGTTTATAACTTTTCATGTAGAAGTAATTTTTACCCTAATTTTCTATTTACTTGTATAATCTGTTAAGAGATGTGTAAATCGTACCATGTTTTTATACTTTTAATTTTGTATCCGAAACAAGTGCACTTATCGGTATTTTATGCTTTATTTTTTTGGTTATACATTGTTTTTTTATTATCTTTGATAAAGCACTATTATAATTTAGAAAAAAGGATAGACTTGTGTATTCGTGAAAACGGAGGACATTTTGAACACTTACTTTAATGGAATTTTATTTTATGTTCATAGTCTTTATTTTAATTTTTTTCTTATGATTTTTTGTTTAATTAATAACTTTATCATTACTTTATGCCAGCATCGGTTATTACTTCATAAGAAAAATATTACGAAAGTTTTACCAATAGTACCTTTTTGGGGTAAAATTAAATGATGTTTAAGTTTATTTAAAATTTTGATTAATAAATTTAACCTTAAAAAAGTTATGTTCAATACTACTTGGTACGAACCGTGTAACTAGCGCCCTCTATAAGAGTCAGATATAAAAACAAATTCATGGGATGTATCAGCTTCTAAAACATATTCGTATAAAATTTCATTACAATGTTTTCAGTAGTTTCGGCAAAATCGTAATAAATGTGTATAAATTTTTTTTGTTCAATCTTGAATACGGATAGCGTTATGAAAATTTTTTACTAAGCAAACCCCAATTATTTTTCAGTTTTCCACCTATCCTAGAGACGAGGTCACCTTTTTTTAAAACACACTGTATAATGTGGGTATCTGCTTGAAAGTGTTCAAAGTATTATGCACAAAAACACGAAATTTGAAAGATTTTTATTTTTATGGAATAGATATATTTTTTTAATGATTCATAACATTTTCAACTTTTTGTATTAATGGTCAGCCGAAGACTTAAGGGCTGTTTTTAAGTAAGTACATGTCTTTTACTTTTACTTAGGTCATCGTGTCTAAATATAATTTTTATTTGCCGCGAAGTAAAACAAATAAAAAAATACCAAATCCCGAAAGAGAATCGGTCGAGGCGGCAGCAAATCTGGTTTTAAGTGAAAAATTTTTCCAACCGGTAAGTATATTATCTTTCGTATTTTGTGTGTGACCAACCATATAAGTTATTACTTTTCACCTACATAAGTATTACTTTTTATTTTCATCACGTTTTCAATCGAATAATTTCCTTTTCTTTTACTTCGCCGTAAATAGGCCATTTCTAAGGTCAACAGTTCACCCAAGACATTTTTAAAAAACAAAAAAAAAACTCAATTATTAAACGTGAATCGTGCAAAAATTGAAAATACTAAAACTAATTATTCTGTTTGATAATAGTGTGTGTGTGTGTGTGTGTGTGTGTGTGTGTGTGTGTGTGTGTGTGTGTGTGTGTGTGTGTGTGTGTGTGTGTGTGTGTGTGTGTGTGTGTGTGTGTGTGTGTGTGTGTGTGTGTGTGTGTGTGTGTGTGTGTGTGTGTGTGTGTGTGTGTGTGTGTGTGTGTGTGTGTGTGTGTGTGTGTGTGTGTGTGTGTGTGTGTGTGTGTGTGTGTGTGTGTGTGTGTGTGTGTGTGTGTGTGTGTGTGTGTGTGTGTGTGTGTGTGTGTGTGTGTGTGTGTGTGTGTGTGTGTGTGTGTGTGTGTGTGTGTGTGTGTGTGTGTGTGTGTGTGTGTGTGTGTGTGTGTGTGTGTGTGTGTGTGTGTGTGTGTGTGTGTGTGTGTGTGTGTGTGTGTGTGTGTGTGTGTGTGTGTGTGTGTGTGTGTGTGTGTGTGTGTGTGTGTGTGTGTGTGTGTGTGTGTGTGTGTGTGTGTGTGTGTGTGTGTGTGTGTGTGTGTGTGTGTGTGTGTGTGTGTGTGTGTGTGTGTGTGTGTGTGTGTGTGTGTGTGTGTGTGTGTGTGTGTGTGTGTGTGTGTGTGTGTGTGTGTGTGTGTGTGTGTGTGTGTGTGTGTGTGTGTGTGTGTGTGTGTGTGTGTGTGTGTGTGTGTGTGTGTGTGTGTGTGTGTGTGTGTGTGTGTGTGTGTGTGTGTGTGTGTGTGTGTGTGTGTGTGTGTGTGTGTGTGTGTGTGTGTGTGTGTGTGTGTGTGTGTGTGTGTGTGTGTGTGTGTGTGTGTGTGTGTGTGTGTGTGTGTGTGTGTGTGTGTGTGTGTGTGTGTGTGTGTGTGTGTGTGTGTGTGTGTGTGTGTGTGTGTGTGTGTGTGTGTGTGTGTGTGTGTGTGTGTGTGTGTGTGTGTGTGTGTGTGTGTGTGTGTGTGTGTGTGTGTGTGTGTGTGTGTGTGTGTGTGTGTGTGTGTGTGTGTGTGTGTGTGTGTGTGTGTGTGTGTGTGTGTGTGTGTGTGTGTGTGTGTGTGTGTGTGTGTGTGTGTGTGTGTGTGTGTGTGTGTGTGTGTGTGTGTGTGTGTGTGTGTGTGTGTGTGTGTGTGTGTGTGTGTGTGTGTGTGTGTGTGTGTGTGTGTGTGTGTGTGTGTGTGTGTGTGTGTGTGTGTGTGTGTGTGTGTGTGTGTGTGTGTGTGTGTGTAGCGTGTTCATGCAAAATAGCGCTTCTCTGGTACCTAAGCCGCCTCAAAAGCCAAATTGTTCTTCACTCATGCTTTCTTCTTCTTCGCATTTTTTGTGTATACGGTTTTGGACAACACGAAGTAGAACTTTTAGAGGGTGGCTCATGAGACTTATCAGTCGAAAATTATTACAAGACGTGGTATTACTTTTCTTTGGCAAATGGATGAACGTGGATTTTTGCCAGCTCACTTGAAGTTGACTGGTTTCATAAATATCATTCAAGATACGAGTCGCTTAGGAGTAACAAGTGGCAACGTATTACTTTTTTTGCAGTTTGATAACTGAAGCTTTGGTATTTAAAAATACAGTGTCCTTGTGAATTAAAAAAAAATAATATCTCTGATTTAAGCTGTACCCTAATCCACACATCTAAACATTTACGGTACCACTTTTTAATTGGTGATCGTTTAGGTGGATAGTTTGCCATGACTTATTACAAAGATATTCACTTAATTTTTATAATTAAATAAAATAAAATGTTGACGACATATCGGTCATTGTTTCCGCGGACAATACACACACACACACACAGACACTACGTCGATCGTCCATTATAACGTCAGCGACACAACACACATTTTCATTAGAAAAACCATTCTGAAATAAAACACAGCTTTATATACATATCTGTGGCTGAATGCGATGTGTAATTTAACTGTTTCGTCGTGTAAAAGGCTCCCGATTTGGCTTGTATCCTAGCATGGAATGTGCTGCATAAAATACAGAGCACGGCACCAGTTAATTTGCATAGCTCAGCTGGGAAAGCGATCGATTCAAGGGAGCTTGCTTTTCCATTTTGGCCGTCTACTCGGAGGGTCTATTTTCGATACAACGAAAAAAATACAGAATGGAAAGTAACGGTATATTCGCAATTTTAATGTTTTAGTTGGCAACAACAAAAGCACGACGATAAAATGTTTGCGATAAGAGGACAAAAAATGATCTAATTTAAATAATAAATTATTAAAATGGTAACAAGTTAAAAATTTGTGGCTTGAAGTCGCTTTGTCGCTTTGAATGGTATTAATTCAGCCATCAGTACAGCTTTGTCTTTCTTTTCTTTATATTTCAAAATTTCTTAAATTAAAATTTTTCAATTATATATATGGTTTTTACTTCTTTGGTTCTTTTATCTTGTTTCTCTTGCAATTTTGCTTCTGCTTCTTCCAATTTTCTAGCATCCACTTTCAGTGAATCATTTCGTTGTATAAGCCATATACTTTTAACGTCTTCAATATTTTGTACAGGATTTTCTATATATATATATATATATATATATATATATATATATATATATATATATATATATATATATATATATATTTATATATATAAACATATATATATATATATATATATATATATATACGTATATATATAATTATATATGCATATTGTTACCCGAAATGGGGTATTATACACGTTTATGTATCAGATGTAATTCAATACCTGTCGCGGCATATAGCCAGAGGAGTAGTTGTTTTTTGATACATAATCGACCCATATGAACCTATAATATAGCTGACATACAGCAGAATTAGCTGATTTTTTAAAAATCAGTTATACATTTTTCCCATATATATATATATATATATATATATATATATATATATATATTCATCGGGTTTACAACATTTAATCAATTAGGTCGTAAGTAAGCAACTAAAATAATTGGAATTTTAACACGTTATTTTCTTTAAAATATTGGGAGGAAATGTAAAATTTAAAGACTTTTGTATAGAGAATTGTCAGAGCTTTAAAAAGACATTTTATTCGACTTCTAATGCAATTTAAAAAATTTAGGGTAATTCTTACCCTCGTTTGGGAATGAAAGTAGCGGAGTCAAAAATACCAGAAATGAGTGTTCCTGCAAATGGCTCTGTTTCGTTTTCGGTTGGCCACCCTGTATTTTGTTTTTCTAACAGAACATTTTTTTTACAATACAAATATAAATATAAATATAATAATTAATTTTATCTTTACACATTTTATTAAAACAATGTCAAAACGGAGTACCATCTACTAGAATATATGCTAGCTAATTGGTTCCCGCCAAAGCCATATAACCATGTACAAAAAAAACTACTATAGAATCGTTCAAATTAAGTAGTGAGTTAAAAAATTAACATAAATAATTTTATTGTCAGATAGTTAGTAAATATTCCACAAACATTTTAAGTACCGAGGACTGTAATGAAATTTTCACAATTTTTATCATATTAAAAATGATAAATGTCATACATTACAAATTCCGAATATGTGCGGCTATTATCTATTTAATTATCGAAATAAATACTTGACAATGATAATACGATAAACACGTTAACCTATTTTTATTATTTTTGACTCGGCGTATTCTTCAACTATTTAAACTGATAATAAACAAATAAAAGCAACATTAGCAACTGACCCCAGAAAAATTTCACATGCAAATATTCAGTGTACAATATTATATTTTTAAGCCGCAGTAGGTACCAATATTCACGTTTCTATTTACTCTTCTTTTACTTGTTACGGCGTTTATTTTTCACAATCGGTTGCAATTTTTTCAGATTATATATTTTATTTTGTCGAGGTATTTCTTTCTTGAAAAAAAAAAGGATTGCACTGTTCTTCTAATTCCAAGTTTGTAGTATTCATCGATATGATTGCGGAGCTTCACTTTCTCCCTCATTCCTTAATATAAATATGTACCTATACTGTATTACTATATTACTATATTACAAATAAATAAGACAATAGAGAAAAAAGTAAGAGCAGATAACAGAAAATACAAAAACCTGAGAAAAACAAACTCTAGAACACAAAAGCCTGAAACAAGGACAAAAATAAACGAAGAATATCAAAAAATAACAAAGCTATTGAATAAAAAGGTAGAAATGATTGCGGAAGTGAAATAAGTAACAAAAACAGTGAAAAACTATTATAAAACACTATATGAGGATAAGAAAACAGGCGGGCTTCAGACGAGGCTGTAGTACTATGAACCACCTACAGGTAATGAAAATATTAATGGAAAAGGTAAATGAGTACAAGTCAAAAGACTATGAAAAAGCCTTCGACTCAATAAAGATATGGGCAGTATTGAATGCTCTAAGCAATGCGAGAATCAATGATATATACACAAACATTATCAAACATATATATAAAAACGCTACATCACAAATATTGGTTTCCCTGACTGTGTCAGGTCTACTCACTAAAAACTTCACCCCTATTTAGGTCCATCTGCCTATTGCCTCCGGTGATACTTAGGCTTGTTGGCCCATTGTACCTTGCCTATGTAGTTTTATATCATTGTACCCAATCCAGTACTTTCGTACCTTGTACAAGTTCTGTACTGGGTGGGAGCAATTTAGTTCTGGGTCGCCGGATGGCTGCCCAAAAATTGCCTGTCTTTTGCGGTCCAGATAAAGATAATCCAGATCAACCTGCAGCTCTGTAAGGCGGCTTGGCAGTCCTTACAGCGGCGGGGGTGGGTTTGACGTTGCTCTTATACAAGAACGTGGATCAGACATGGAAAGGTAAGAGGTCTGGGGGGAGAATGCGAAAAGCTAATCAATAGCAGATCATCAGGAACAACACATTACTATCAGAAGACACTGATAGGACAGAAAAAGTTTACTGTTGAATACAAGCTGGAAATAAATACCTTTATACAACTCATAATCTACTAAAATCAAAGCAAACATCAAGACGTACAAAAATAAACATACACAAAACAATAACTAGACCAGTTGTGATGTACGGATGTGAAACGTGTACGCTGACCGTGGCAAATGAAGAACGCCTCCGAGTCTTTGAGCGAAGAGTACTCAGGAAAATATATGGTCCAACCGTAGATGGAACAACGGGAGAATGCAGAACTCGTACAGACAGAGAGCTAGAAGACCTATACGGAGAGCTTAATATTGTTCGAGAAATAAAATCCAAACGATTACAGTGGGCGGGACATGTAAGAAGACTACCGGATAATCGCACTGTCAAGCTTGTATGGAAAGAAACACCAGAGGGCCCCTAGGGCGCCCAAGACTCCGATGGAGAGATAATATTGCCAAAGACAAAATCCACTCTATGCCATGAGCGACAGCCCAAAAACAAATAATAAAATGAAAGTTACGTAGTATTATTATTAGGCAGTTAAATTATTTTTTTCTTTGCGAATATTTGCCATATGACGTCGCTGATTTTCTTCACATCGATATTTACTGAAAACACAAAGGATGAACATTTCGCGAGTGCCATCATCAAGCACGTATACGTAATAATATCTTAATAATAAAAGATTGGATCATCAGTATCTATATAAACATTTTATGTTATACCTTTCGAGGAGCTCGTATATCACGAACAACAGAGAGCTTTTCCTCGGCAACGGAAACTTTTTCCAACAGTCGTAAAAGTTTATTTACGTTTCAATTTTCGTAAAAATATCATGGTCCATTACTCTCGTACTTCAACAACAAGAATATCTGGGTGCTGACATAAAAGTCTCGTAAAGAGATTCGAGTAGAACGCGGCCGAAGATGAAATACGACGTCGGTACTTTTCTATCATTTTCACATTGACAAATGAACCGGAATGGATTCGACCCCCCCTTCCCGGTACTCCTTCGCAAATAAACTCCTCCCGTTCGGGAGTTTGGAAACTTCGGAAAATCGAAATGGCAGGACGAAGCAACAAAAATAAAATACAAAAATTCCGTTTTTGAAGGAATGTGTTATCACGAAACACTGTGATACGGTGAATTTATTTTTGTTCTATTGGGAGCGACAAAAAAAAGACTGATAGAAATCTATTGATTTTCTTATTTTATATTTTATTGATTTCATGATTGTTTTGCTTCAATATAAAACCCCCAAACAGGATTTTCTTAAGGAATAAATATATCTATTTTTAGCGTTAAAGTTCAATCCGTAAAATGTGGTAGTTCAGTATCAATGAAGTTTCTTTGGGTGTATCACAGGGGTCTTACATGGGACCAACATTATTTAATATCTTTGTGAATGATCTCCCTAAGGTTGTTACTAAATTAAATTTAAATTTAACTTCATATATTACATACATACATACATACATATCTATCTTTTTCCCGTAGGGGTAGGCAGAGACCACTTCCTTTCACTTGCTACGGTTCTTACACACATCTTTTGCTTTCTCTACTTTCATTAGTGCTCTCATACATGCTCGTCGGTTGTGGGTACTCTTGGCCTGGCCTTTCTTCAAAACAATGTTGATCTGATCGAGATATGTTCGCCGAGGTCGACCTATACCGAATTCCTTCCATTCACACTCGCCGTATAAATGAGTTCCGCCAATCTTTCTTCACCCATCCTTTCTACGTGTCCAAACCATCTATGCATTCCTTTATCTATCTTTGTAACCACATCTTTAACACCACTATTCTTTACTTTATCCAACCGAGTCACTCCGGCTATACTTCTCAGACTACTTATCTCCACAGCATTGATCCTATTTTCATGCTTCTTCTGCCAAACCCAACATTCACTCCCATGCATAAGTGTAGGAACCAACACTTCTCTATGCACAGCTAGACGTGCCTTTTTTGACACTTTCTGGGTGTTTATAAAGCTATGCAGTGCCCCATTCATTTGTTTTCCTGCCAACACCCTTGGCTCAATGTCACTGTCATACTTTTCATCTCTCGTAAACTTTGAACCCGAGTATACAAACTTATTTACTTTACTTTCCCTTAATCAGAACTTCACAGTTTGTCATGCTTTCTTCTCTTTTAAAAACCATTACTTTTTTTTTACTTACATTTATTTTTATCCCTTTGATTATCAGGGCATCATGCATAACATTAACCATCGCCGGTAACTCCTATTCAGATGACGCTAATATGACTTGATCATCGGCGTAAAGAAGGCATGTGGAGATCAAATCATTCATTTTCAATTAATACGCAATTTCTTTCAGATCTTTTAAACAATCGTCTATGTATAAGTAAATATTTCATAAAGAAACTCTTTCTTAAATCAAGAAAATATAAAAAATAAAGGATTTTAATTAAAATAAAATCTAAAATACTGGTTCGAAGTGCAAGGATTATTATACGAAAATTTTATGAAAATATACATATAAAACATACAGGGTGGCCAACCGAAAACGAAACAGAGACATTTGCAGGAACCTCGTCAACATTTTAGAAAAACGCTCAGACCCGTCGATTTTTTATTAAAGGGGGACACTCTTTTCCGGTATTTTTGACTCCACAGAATTTTTAGATAGCATTAGCGGGTCGAATTAGATATCTTTTATAAGCTCTTACAATTTTCTATATAATAGTCTTTTAATTTTAAAATTCTGTCAATTAGTTATTCAAAAATTAGATTGTTAATGTGAAATTTATCTGCAAACAATCACAAATCGTAAAAATATCATTCATTTGAGTTAAGTACGCCAATGTTATGAATTTAGTACCTATTTTTTGCTTTGTGGCGATTTTTTATCATTTCTAAAATCTTGAGTACGTTGAGTACGAGGCAGCTGGCATCTGTGTCTGGGATCAATCAAACTAGCATCCCAACCAATTTGAAGAAGAATAAATTTTATCCATATAAAATACGTTTAATCCATGAACTTAATAAGGATGATTGTGACCGCAGTTTGCAGTTTCGCGAAATAATGAGTGCGCGAGCAGGGAACGATCCACAGTTCCTTTTAATAGCTGTTTTTCCGGTGAATGCAGTTTTTTCTTGCACGGGACGGTAAATCTCAACCCATACAACCATGAACTTCGTGAGAAGGGCAGTATTGTGCGGTGAGCTGTAACCTCTAGGGGTGGCTTTACTTTCTGTAAAAGAAATAGAAAAAGTGACATATCTTTAAGATTTTTTTTTCAGAATAAAACTCTGAACAGAATAATAAAATCAGCTAACACTCGCAACATCAGAATTAAACAGTTCGGTTCATCTTTACCGATCTTTGAAAAAGCAGTAATATATTTATTAATTTTGATTTTAATCTTTATTTCTTATTCATCTGTACAAATGAAATTTACTCTGTTTGTTTTTTTGTTATGGTATAAATGGCTTGTCCGTTAAATAAATAAATAATTTTTTAATAATCCTACCAACCAAAACAAATATGAGGTAACAATTGTTTGACTGTTCTCATAACATAATTAAAAAAAAAATAAATGTGGTTACAATCAAAATAAGTTGGGAAATAATTTGGAGAAATTGTGCGGCAGAAAATCCACTCCTTGGAAATTATAATAATTGAAAGCAGCAGTAACATACCACACCGCATCCTCATCCCTTTACCGAACGGGGTTTTGTAGCGCAAAGCCGTGAACATCGTCGTTAACCCTTACGTGAGACATTATCTCACCCCGAACGGTCCTATTCCACCACTCGACGAGTATATCATATGCAAATGTCTAGATCAAAGTCTGCCATCGAAATTCTACAAACTACACTACTAACATTCCCACTAAGAGCTAAGAAGTGCTAGCGATTTTAGAAATTAACTCACTTGCTCTAGCCTGAATTGGTAATTGCTATTTAGATCGGTATTGGATATTCGTGATTATAATTAAGGATAGTCGTTAGTTACTTATATTGTATACTATTTTGGACTTACAGTAAAGACATATGAGAATGGATCAAGGGGGTAGGCGTGAAAATCGATAGGGGTATAAAAAGAAACAGCTGCATAAGAGTATTTATCTCTCCGTTTTGCTGCGGTTCCGCATTAACGGTACTTGCTACGGCTTTTTTATCTGCGGTTTATTATTGTTACGATCCAACACTGTGTCTGTCGGCGTCAGCGAGTCGATCACAATTGGGGAACTGCTTTATTGTGCCGGCGCGGCGATTGGAATAAAAGAAAAGACCGGCAAATTCTAAAATACTACGTTGAATGGTTCCGAAATGGTAAAAGGATTATTCGGGCACTTTCTAGAGAAAGGTCCAATAGTTTCGAATGGTGGCGATTCTTCTAGAACGATGATTTGGAAATATAAAAACGACAGCGGTCGGAAGAAGTCAGTTTTTTGAAGTTTAATTATTTCGAAGTCAAGTATTTAAAGTTATTCTTTTTCTTGTAGTGCCCATCCGTTTCGAATGTTGGCTATCATATTAGCTATTCGCACTTTATTGACTGCAGCTCGGAATAGCTGAGTTGTTGTCTGGTTGAACCAAGCTCTTAAGTTTTTCAGCCACGATATTCGTCGTCTGCCTGGTTCTCTAGGTCCATACTTTTTGCCTCGTAGAATATTTTGCAAAAGTTTGTATCGGCTCTCATTACGCATTACATGTCCTAGATATTGTAACTTTCGTGCCTTAATCGTATCGAGGACTTCTCTTAAGCTTACTTATCCTTCTCAGCACTTCTGCATTGGTAACCCGGTCTGTCCAAGGTATATTTTGAATTCTCCGGTACAGCCACATTTTAAATGCCTCAAATTTCTTGAAGAAAGCCTCCATAAGCGTCCACGATTCGATTCCATAAAATAGTACCGAAAACACGTAACAACGAAGTAAACGTATTTTTGTGGTTAGCTGTATGTCGTGGCTTATGAAGACTTTTTTTACCTTGAAAAATGCGGTTCTTGCTTTTTCAATGCGAGTTTTAATCTCAATAGAGTGGTTCCACTCATCATTAATGTTTGTGCCCAAGTATACGTAACTATTAACCCTTTCCAGGGAAGTTCCATCTACTAATAAGTTTTTACGGATGTTTTGGTTTTTACTTACTATCATAAACTTCGTTTTACTTTTATTTATTTCCAGCCCATACTGTCGGCTGAAAGCTGTGATTCTGTCCAACAGAAGCTGCAACGTAGCAAGGCTGTCTGTGAAAATAACCGTGTCATCTGCATACCTTATGTTGTTTAACCGTTCCCCATTCAGTAGTATTCCGGCCTCAATATCTTGCAGCGCCCTTTTAAAGATATATGCAGAGTATAAATTAAAGATGACTGGGGACAGTATGCATCTTTGTCTTACACCTGTATCCTGACACAAGCCACCTGATTTTAGTAGAGATTTCGGATGATTTTAATATCTTTTTCATTCAGGCCAGTTTTTTTTACGACTTTGTAACGTGCCTATTTTCTTCCTTCTACAGTTTCATTATAATTGTGTGTCTGATAGTTTTATATTCCTCAAGTACTCGTAAATAGTGTCGCGTACCGTTTTTTGTTGTAACTTAAATATATCATTCGTTGTAAATAGTGTTGCATACCTTAAGGATTCGATTGTTAATGGCTGCGGCATTTTTGTTGATCGCTGGAGATTGAGTGGGGAGTTTTCGTTATTAGATTTTGCTTTGGTTTTTGGCCTCGATTGTTGTGTGTTGTCGGTTATATTATTGTTTGGTTTGCTTTTCTGTGTGGATGGGGCTGGCTATCAACACGGACGAGCGCGATTCTTGGTGTGGAGCATGGACTTGCGAATATTGTTGGTTGACGTCGGTTCCGTGTCATTTCTTGATATCCGGCTTGAGAAGGAGTACTAGTCGTTGGGTGACAGTCTTGGGAGTGGTGTGGTGAGAACGTGGGGCGAGAGTGAGATATTAACAAGTGTGCAGAACCTCTACAGTTTTTCTTTCATATCTGGCTGTATTTGGGCCATCTTAATTGGATTTTGAAGGAAAACCATTTAATTTTTAACTTGACCATTCTATCTTACCTTCGTTGTTGATATTTTGGATTTTGGTGTCGAGTTAAAATAACCGCATGCGGGATTTATTTGACGGAAGCCATTGTTAATTAGCAGGTGCCGTTCCATAACCAAACCGGCCACAGGAGTAGAGCATTCGTATACCCAAAGGTTACAAGTGATTTATTTTCGAATATTTAACGACGTGACTTATTTTTGACACTACGATTAAGTTTTGTTTTAATTTATTAATATGGTACACTGTTGAAAACTATTTATTGCATTGGATAATATGCCAAGGCTGAACTTTGATTAAAGTAATCTTCTCAATAGTTCTTTGTGTCCAAGTAAAAATGTTTTCTTCATACTTATTTGTAAATATCCTACAATATTGATATTGTAAAAAGATATTTTTAAATAAACTCGATTGTTTTAACAGTGTAAATCTTTATGTAAATGGTAAAAACATGAGTTTATTATTGAACTGTGTACTTTGATTTATTGTAAGCTGTTAATTTTGACTATATTTGTTATGAGTTTATTATTGAACTGTGTACTTTGATTTATTGTTAGCTGTTAGTTTTGACTATATTGGTTATAATTTTATTATTGAACTGTGTACTTTGATTTATTGTAGGAGTAAAGTATCCAATATATTTTAGCTATAATTTCATTTATTTAGTTCACCATAATCTCAGTTGTTTATCGTGTGGCTCTGCTAGTGCCTATAAGACCTAGGGGTTTCCGGCTTGAACCGTCTAAGTCGGTGGCGCGGATCACTTTTATTTTTTTTTCTTCTACCCTCTACGGCTGAGCTCGGGCATAATTTGCCAGTAGAGAGACCGCTGGCAGAGTACTCTATAGAGAACGAAAAAGACGTGGCAACTTCCATCATTTTGGTGTATCGTACTCGGTCAAATGCTTTTGTGTAATAGATAAAACATGCATACACATCACAGTTGACATCCCTGCATCGCTGAAACAATACTTGGACTGAAAAAAGAGATTCCCTGGTTCCTAAGGCTCTTCTGAAGCCGAATTGAGACGAAGATATCTGTTCTTCACAAAGTTTAAATATTCGGTTGTGGATTATTTTCAAAAATATCTATAACAGATGACTCATCAAGCTTATAGTACAAAATTCATTACATTTTTTAGCATTCGGGTTTTTTAGCCATTCTACGGGTATTTCGCACTTATCATATATTTTATTAAATACACTTGTTAACCACTTTAGGTTATCTCATTCAATGAGTTTTAGTATTTTAGCAGGAATTCCATCAGGACCAGTTGCTTTCCAGTCTTTCGCATTCTTCAGCCCCGATTGTACTTTGACCTCTAGGATTAGAGGACCTTCAGTTTTTTCTCGATGGTTGGTGACTCCGATCGACGTTATCAAACAGATCTTTAATGTACTCTTACCAGGTGTGTTCAATCTGTATCTTTTCTACTGTAACTCGTCCTTGATTATCGGTAAGTACATTAATTGTTTTTCTGTTAGCTGTGCCTGCCATTTCCTTAACTTTTCTGTGTAGGTTAAAGTCATCAAATTTGGCTAGACATTCCTTAATTTCCATGCACTTTTCTAGTTTCTCCTTTTTTTTGGCTGCTCTTATTATTGTTACGAGCCCGTCCCTGTTGACCCTTTTCTGTCGCGACAATGCGTCGGCCACAACTGGGACTGTCGGCGCGGAGACCAAAGGAAAGTTCCCGCAAGTTCTCGACCGTTCGAAAAGGGGGCTATCGCCTTCGAGAATAAGGTCGAAGTATGATTTACATGAATAAAAAAGACGGTGGTTGTGATGGGAAGAGTATTAATTTTAAAAGTGTTTATGAATTAAGAAATGTAAATAGTTGTAAAAGTTGTATATCTAAGTGATTAATAAAAGTAGAATTTATTGTATTGAAATAAACATTGTTTTGTTACTGTATCGAGAGTTTTAATCGCCGAACCCACGGAAGAACTAAACGTCTTATCATTATTTTCCTGATTTCTTTGTGTATAATCTTGTTTTATTTTTGTGCAATCTTTTTTATTTATTACTTTGTTTATTTTTTGTATTTGTTTTTATTATTTTGTGTATAATAGTAATGAATATGTGATAAAGAAAATTATAAAAGGGAATCTGAGAACAGGGGGAGGCAAGTTATTGCATATGCAGATGATATAGTGATAATAGCAAAAACATCTTGAACAAAATGTAGAACAAGGACAAACGATGGGATCAAATATGGATATGAAGAAGTAAAAAAGTTTAAATATCTGTGCACAACAATAGATAAAACGGGAGACAGAAAACTTAATATAGCAGAAAAAATAGTCACTACAAATAACGCCTTCCATGTAAACAAAAAATTATCAAAAGCAAATTAGTCAGGAAAAAACCAAAATGAAGATCTACAACATAAAAATTAAATCAATATTACTATACGCAGCAAAAGCATGAGCATGACAAAAAAAGAAAAAGAATATCTAAAAATCTAACCAGAGTCTAAAGAGCAGAAAATGGAACATTGGTTCATTCAATGCTGCAATGGGACCCAGGAGTTATAAGAAGACGTGGAAGACACAGATCAGGATGTCTAAAGGAAGTGAAAGAATAATTGCCAAGAAAAGGTTTACAACAGAGGGAAATGGAGGTGATATATTGCAAAAAAAAGATACAAGAGACTGGAATTGATCCATCCAAAAGACGGATCTAGAAAGAGAAAGCGGCTTAGCTTCACCAGTGGCAATTTTTTCACCATACAGGATGTGGCGCGAAAAGTTTTGATTAAAAGTAATGGCGGATACAGTTATGTTAAAAATCTGAAATTACAAATCTGTAGGTTTTGGATGACGCTGAGTTTAAATATAATGTTGTCCTGAATGTGACACTTCCGGTTATACCGTAAGTGGACGTCAACTTTAATATTTTAAATAGAACCTAATATTTTTAATTTATTTTCGAATTGTACATAAAATTTTAGCATTTTCGATGTTTTTCAAAATTTTGAAAAAATCCTAGTCCAAATTGAATAACGATATCTCCATTAATAATGAAGCTAGTGACGTGTTTTAAACTTAGCCGCCAAAATGCAGAATTTAAATCATTTATAAGTTGCTTACTTTAAAAAGAACACCCTGTATTTGATTACATTTTTACGCCAATTCGTTTGGTATCGGTATTCCCCATACCTAAATCCAACCACTGTGAGATATTTCACTATCTTAGTTAAAACATAGCAACACTTAATTATTTCAACATTGGTAAAGGGTAGGCCTTGGCTGTCAAAGATTTGATAGTTATAACGTTAATTGTTTATGTTGTTTTGACAGTTTTCTTTACCAGTTTGTATTTCATAGTAAATAACGGCAAATGTAGGATTTACTAATGATGATTTTTTAAATCTTACTATTATTTACGGCGAGTGTAATAGAATATGCGATTAATTGACTTTCTGTTGTTCTCATATTTCCCATTTGTATCTTTCTAAAAAAGAATTCTAGAGCCAGATTAAACAATAAAACTGATAATTAGTCTTACAACTTTGTTCATTTCAAAATCTTTCGTTTTTATTTTTGTGACAGGATACTAACTTTTGATTGTCTCATTGTCATCTCTATTAGAATTTTTAGTTTTCCACTTACTCCTTGTTCTTTTATGGTTTTCATAATTTCGTTCCTGTTTATAGAATCAAAGGCTTGTTCGAAGTTTAAAAATAACATTTCTATTTTATATTGATGTTCGTATGCTTTTTGAGATCTAAAGTTAACTCTAAGAATCCGACTTCTCAGATGTTATGTCTTCTTCACCCTGCTGTACGGTATGGAAGCCTGGACTATAAACAAGTACGAAGAAAGACGACTTGAAGCCTTTGAGATGTGGGCTTACAGGAAAATATTAAAAGTTTCATGGACGGAAAAAGTATCCAACTTGGTAATACTCCAACGTCTGAATAAATCCACCGAAATTTTTACCACCCTCAAAAGAAGGAAACTGCAATATTTCGGGCATGTTATGAGAGGCGAAAAATACCGATTACTGCAGAACATCATGCAGGGAAAAATTTATGGTAAAAGAAAGCCGGGCCGCAGAAAAGCATCATGGCTCAAGAATCTACGTGACTGGTACAAGATGCTTTTTCCATAATTTGCTTAATAGTGTGTTGTGTCCGTTGCTGATCTTCCTGTTATGAATCCACATTGATATTTTCCTATATTTTAAGTTTCTGTTAATAGTCGTCTTTAAATTAATGATATTTTAATAGTGTAATGCCTCGGTATCTCGTACATTCTTGTTGATCTCTTTTTTTGTGTATCGTTATGATTTGTCCAATTTCCCATTTGTTTAGCATTTTTTTCTGTTCCTATATTTTCTCAATCAATATATGTATTCTTTTATGCTTGTTGATCTCTTTTTTTGTGTATCGTTATGATTTGTCCAATTTCCCATTTGTTTAGCATTTTTTTCTGTTCCTATATTTTCTCAATCAATATATGTATTCTTTTATGCAACATGTCTCCTTTGTGTTTTATTAGTTCTTTATTTATTCTATCCTTTCCATGTCTATAGTTTATGTAAAGAAAAATATTAAAGATTAAAATATAACCTGGTGGATCTGTTGAGAATAAATCGTCAAAGAAAAGTTTATCGTAGCCAAGCTCTCACTATTCCATACATAACATCTACAACAAACTTCCATAATAAACTTAAACTTCATTTTCACGGAAGTGGGCCCCAAGTGGGGACCGTGTACCTTTCTGACCCTAAAACCTAGGCGCTAATGCTTTTGATAATATCATTTGGCTCGCAAGAGACTACTTCGCAGTGCGTGCTAAAAACGAAAGGCCCTTTTCGCGTTACAATAATTATAGGTACGTGTATGGGTATATATTACGAAATTGTGAAAATTTATGGTGTTAATTGTATAATAACGCCCGATTTTTTTTTTGTTTGTTGTTTGCTATTGAGTTATTCTTTAAATAAGCACCGGCACGAAAGCTTATAATTTAATATAATAATACGATACGAGTTGATAAAGTAGCTGCAAAGAAATTTCCCCGTACACGTCATCAACTCATGAAACTGAATATGTTATTTGGCTGTGGTTTTCGATTATCAGAAAAATACCAAATTATTTATTCGTATTGTTTGTTCGGAATATTTTGAAATTCAAAACAGTTTGATTGTTAAATTAATCAGGAATCTTTATCAAGAAACGTTATTATAATACAGGGTGCGTCAAAAATCAGTTGTTAAATATAAAAATCCTTTGGGACTGTAGGATTTTAAAATCTGAATACATTTCCATAGAAAAGTCTTTCAAAGTCCTCTTTTCGAAGAGAGATGAGTGGGTAAGGGGAGCAATCTACTTTCAGAGGCTAAATAAGTAATGTACACAAATGTCTTAAAAACCCCAGATAAAGTAGGTGCTGGTGTTTTCAGCAGGAAACCAAAGACTAAAATATCTACTAGTTTTGGTGAGTATGCTGCAATATTTTAGGCTAAAGTCTTCGCTATTAAATTGTGCGCAAGAGAGCCGACTAACAGACTTTTACTGAACAAAAACAATATAATCTCAGACAGCCAGGCTGTCGAATCACTAAAGTGTCTCGATGCGAAAAACAGAGTGCTTTTGCTGTGGGTATCTGGGCACATATTTTATCTAATATACCAATATTTCTGGTTTGAATTGGCAACGTCGCAATTTCAACTTCGGGTTTGGAAGGCTGTCATTTGTCAAACAAGTTGATAGTTTATGTAAGTATCAATAATAATGATCAATTTCTTTGGAATTATTGACGCTTATTCCGTTAAATAATTGCAAAAAAATGTGTGAAATAGGTGAATTATAATGTGTAAATTGTGCTGCAAAAAAGTACGAGGAATTTTAAATATTTGATCTAGGTAAAAACTTGTTATATAAAATACTCTTAAAGTGGCCACCATAATAAATTTTTTAGATTTAGTTTAGTTTAGTTTAGTTTTTCTGTTAAAAAAAGTATTTTCCAAACGTTTCCGCGCTAAAATGTCTATCAGTATAGTAATTTTATCGTGTGTTTTAATGACCTGTTAAAGTTTTATGAACATTCTTTTGGCTACTATATTCCAGAGTTTTACCAAAAACGTAAGTCACCAATACATATAAAGCAAGTAGTCGATAAGTTTAAAGGCACAGTTAAGGTTAAAAACACAAAGCACGAGGAAGAACGTCCAGTGCGAAATGAAGCAGTTAAAGTGGCGGTATTGGGTCATTTACTAATGAATAATAATCGACAGTCTATCAAACAACGATCTCGAGCATCTGTATCTACTGTTTATCGAATTGTAACATTCCATAAATTTCACCCTTATAAAATAAAATTACTGCATAAATTAAACGAAGATCATCCTGGTCGTTGGCTTCATATTGTAAAGAATTTAGTGAATTAATAAATAACAACCCACATCGATTACACAAAACGTATTTTTCCGACGAGAGTACCTTTATGTTAAATGATGAAGTTAATTGACATAACTGTCATTATTGGAGTAGATGTAGATGTAGATTGTAGAGGGGGTCGTGAAGGCAATGCAATCTCTCAAGCACCTTGACCTATCAGATCTTTTGTGCATAACCCTTAATCTATTCGAGGCCTGGGGTTCCGAGACATCGAGCAAAGTTTATCAGTTTTACGGGGGCTAAGTTTCTGACATCGAATGGCTTTAGAAAGGCCCCTTCCAGAAACTTAAGCCTCTTGCAGAAAAGCGCTGGGCATTCGCAAAGCAAATGTTCTGCAGTTTCAGCAAAGTTCTCGCAGTAGCGGCAACTATCACTCTCTGTTTAGCCCATCTTCTTAAGGTGATACCTCAGAGGGCAGTGTCCAGTTAGGAGCCCCGTCACCAGTTTCAAGTCTCTCTTGTCCAACTCGAGAAGCTGTTTAGCTTTCCTTGGCACTTTGTGCCAGTGAGATTTCATTTCATCTGTTTTCAGCATCGAACCTCTTCTTTCAAGTGGGCTTTTGAAAGTCCATAGAAGGGTTCTGGGCCAGAAAATTGTGTATTTGCCACTTCTTTGGCAAGGCAGTCCACTTTTTCGTTGCCTTTAACTCCCTTGTGACCTGGAACCCACATCAGAGTAACCTGATTGTTCGCTGTCAGTTGTCTCAGGGACTGTTTACAGTCCCAAGTCAGCTTAGACTCACAAGTGTATGACTTCAGAGCTTTTAGTGCTGCTCGGGTATCTGATAAATCTACACCGAGTTATTGGCTACCAGTTCTAAGCCATATTCCTCCTCCATCGATACGGAGATCCACTGCACTTGTCAGAGAGTACAACAAGGTTATTCAAAACCCACACCTACCAATAAACAGAGACATCAAGGACATAGACAGGAATAGGTTGCGCTCAAGAAAACCCCCCATCAAAACGGCTCTAAACTTGGAGGCCGTTGACTTCAACCCAATAAATGAGTGGAGGCAGAAATGGACCGAAGCAGCCCAACCGGAATTTCTCAACATGCCGTGCATAACAACTCCCACAGCCGGCTTTGAACTACCACGCAAGACATGGGTAGCACTTAACCGGATTAGGACCAACCACGGCAGGTGTGCCGATGCCTTCTACAAGTGGAACATAATACCCTCCCCACAGTGTGACTGCGGCGCTGAAAGGCAGACGATCCGCCACATCACGGAAGATTGCAACCTGAGGGCATATGGAGGTCAGCCAAATGAGTTCCTGACAGCGACACCAGAATCAATTGATTATATTAACAACTTAGACATTCAACTGTAATTATGCTATATTTTTGTGTTTTTATACTTTACATTTTTACACTGTTTGTACATTGTGCTATATGTTTTCCTGTTAACTTATACAATAGTTTATGTGATGTATCCCATACGATAAATAAAATAAATCTGATAAAATTAAGATTTCTGCCCTTCGGGTGTTACTTTTGATGCACTTCTGGGCACGTTGTTGGAGTGAGAGTAGTCTTCATTTATTCGTAGAAACACATACACAAATACCTGAGAAATTAAATGAATGGGTTGGCATTTAAGGAAATCACATTATTGGACCATTATTTATTGACGGAAATCCCAATGGAACAACTTATTTGAATTTGTTGGAAGACGATATTGACCTAATGATTACTGACACATTGGAACATGATAATAATCTTTTAGAGAACGAACTAATTTTTCAAAAGGACGGGCACCCTCATATTACGATGGACGCGTAAGACAGTTTTTGAACCAACATTTTCTAGGGCGTTGGATTGGCAAAAGGGGTCCAAAGTGGCTGGCCAGGTCAACGGATCTTTAGCCGGAGGTATTTGCAAATGTTAGAAAAGTTTTTGAAAATAGATTGCACCATTGTATGGGGGTCAGCGTAAGTCATTTCGAACATTTATTTCGTTAATTTGGTAAAAGTTTTTGTGTTATTAATGATATTCATTAAATACATTAGTTAAATCCAAAATACCTTTAAAGTTATTTCATAAATTTAAAAAAAATTACAATGTGTAGAAAATCGAATTACCAATTAAATGATCACTCGACCACACTTACCATTTAAAAAAAAGAATTGATGCGGGGCTTGCATGAAAATATCTCTCAAGATTGACACTTCAAGGACCAATCTTTATCAAGAATCCTTCTTTTACAGGGTTGCTACGGAATGGAATAAGCTTCCAAAATCAGTTTTTCCAGAGAACTATGACCTGCAACTTTTCAAAAAGCGGGTCCACAATCATTTCTTTTCTATAATCCCTTCCCCTTCTAATAGTCGCAGTGCGGGCCGTCCGCGGCCCACACGATAGGTCTACCCTTTTTGCGACTATTTTCAGTAAAAAAAAAACTTGTAAACTTGTAAAGTATAATTATTGCGTAAAAATATTGGGATAAAAATTGATTACTTACTTATTGTACTGGGAGTTTAGAATTATCGAACCCGAGAAGTACTTAAATATCGTAACAATACGAAAATCTATAAAGTAAATTAATTTATTGTTAAATCTAATTTTACTTTTGAAATAAAAAAGTTTTATAAAATCGGGCATACACATAAAGCATTCAGTTGCTACAAAAAATTGAGATTAAATATTTATTTGACAACTTAGACTCAATACATGAAATTCAAACTAATTTTTTTAGAAATATATTAAATAGCTGTGTTTAAGAGAAAAACTTTATTACAATAATTTTGTGAGAGCTGGGTGATGAAATGCTATTTTTGGTTGTTATTTTTGCGTCAGCTAATAATTTTCGGTAGAGAGAAAAATAAGCATCACCAAATATTTGCGAACAGTTGAAGTGACAAAAATTTGTTACGATTTTTTTATTTGACACCAACGAACAATTTTTCAAAAGTTAAAAAGTTTGTTGGAAATAAAACATCGTTCCATTTTTCTTATTTTCATCGAAACAAGAATAAAAGTCATCAAAATCGACATGTCTGGATTTAACAAGAAAAGTGTCAGCAGCATTCGTACGATATTTTTGGGAGTACACTCTCCACACCAGCCATATCGACGCTTCCTATTGAAGCTCTGTTCCCATGACGACGGTGCCGTCGTGGCGCTTGCGTTTCCAACGTCGACACATGTACTTCTCGTTAACGTCGATTTTTGATATACGCCATCTTATATAAAATACACAACATTAGGAGAGTTCTCCGATGTAATTGGTCGGCTTAACAGACCGTTATTCTACTCGATCCACTTTATTACTTTTGCATCTTCATCAGTTTATGTTGTTTATCCAAGATGATCCATCTGACGTGTGAATGATGGCCATAAACAAAGAAAATCTCTTTTTTTTTAATAATATGCTGCTTAACTACAAAAACATCATTTATTTACACAAGAAATAAGTATCTGCATTATTTTTTAAAATTCAGATTCAATGGGTTATTTGTATTCAAACAACTTTGTTTGTATTTAAACAACTTTATAAAAACGTCAAAATCAAAACTGTAAAACCGAAATTTTAGAATAACATCAAAAAATACTTATTATAAGAAACCACAGGTATTACTATTTAAAAAATTAGTAACAATAATAAGTTTTTGGTAAACATTATCTACATTAGTGTGTTTTTTTCTGTTTTGATAGCTGTTATTATCAACGAGCCAAAATATGCATAGCCTACTATTCAAATACCCTACTATTCAAATACATGATATACTTTAAAAACGGACAAAAAAGATAAAAAAACTTTTTAAATACTTTCATATTGTTGAGCTAATTTTGTCCGGAAGTTTACTTTAGATTTTTACCTTCCCGAAACAACGAAATTTACCTAATTTTGTAGAATTTTTGAATTAAAATTTTGATATTATCGGTCTGCAACATACGAGTAAAAGTTTATTTTTTGTTTAAATATTTCTGCTCGTTTTGAAGATGATAAGGTAAATTTTTGGCAGGTGTTATTACCTAGTGAACCGGAACACAGATTTCCATACCTCTGAGGATGACCTTACAAGTGATCTGGAAAAAATGGGCGAGTTCTTTAGAACCTGGCGATTAAAGCCCAACATAAGGAAAACCGAATCAACTTGTTTTCACCTCTGCAACAGACAAGCACATTATGCGCCAAATATACGATTTAGAAGGCAACTTATTACATGTAACCTTACCCCAAAATACCTAGAGGTGACAATCGACAGATCTCTTACATTTAAAAGTCACCTCAAAAAACCGCAGGTAAACTCAAGACGTTATAGCTAGGGAGCACATGCAAGTGTCCTAAGAACCTCGTCACTTGCCCTGGTCTATCCTGAAGCGGAATATTGCTGTCACGTGTGGCTAAACAGCGCCCACACTAATTTCGTCGACAAGCAGGTCAATGAGACAATGAAAATTGTATCTGGCTCTATAAAATCCACCCCACTACAATGGTTGTCAGTACAAGCTAATATTCCACCTTCAACAATACGACGTAAATCGGCGCTCATGAAGGAATGGAAAAAATGTCGAACTCATCGGTGATAACTTCAACCCGTCCGATGCATGGAGAGAAAAGTGGGCAGCCACAAACCCAGACAACCTGCACATTACATTAGATCCAACAGAGCGCCCCCAATGATTTAACATCCCCAGAAAGGAATGGACAACACTCAACCGTATAAGAACTAACCACGGAAGAACTCAATGCTGGAAGTGCAAATGGGGACTTGCTAAGGATCCTGGCTGCAGCTGCAGCGACCCCTTTTAGACAACAAATTACATCGCCATGGCCTGCACCAGCAGAAGATACCCTGGCACAATACAAGAACTACATGCAGTGGACGCAGATGCGGTTTATGTCTTTTATGTATGTTTGTCATTATTCATTTAATTTACACTTTTAAAATCTTGCCGAACTTGCCATACAATAAATAAATAAAATAAATTACCTACGTGATTTTGATTTGAAAAAAAATTTCCCATAATAACACTGAGGTTCCCTTTCATAAACTTCCTTCCATATGGTGTAAATCTTAAAAAAACTCATAAATATGAGAAGTTAGCTTAAAATATTATAGAATTTGCAAATAAAAGATTAGAAAAAATGTAAAGGTCGACAATTATTTATTTTGTTCTTACTGTACGTTTCGATACAGTCATCATTTGACATCATCAGTGATCTTCACAATGGGAATCGAATTCTCCCTACTAGAAAGAAAGTTTTTAACAAGCCGACACACAATGAAGTTATTTTATAGCAGAAAAGAACCATTGTAATTGACCACTTGTTCAGATGTATCTACAGTGAATGCTCCTCAGTCGAGACCCTTTCGTCTTTATGCAAATTTACAGCCCGAAATTGAATTATAAATTTGAATAATAATAACCTATGACGCAATGCTAGATTTAGGGGTTTTATGGCTTACTTGATATCGAGTAGGATACACTCTGGCGGATTTTTTACGGACCTAGCCGTTCAGACCAACATTAAAATTCATTTAAAAATTCAAAGCAATCTTAATCGTTTTAAACATTTATCGCAGATATACTAGAAAAGTTAAAATTTGTAATGCCACACCGATATTCCTAGTTTCGTTAGAAAAAAAGTAGGAAGTAGTAATAAAATTAAATTCTATAGAATAATGACAGAAGTTTGACAAAACATATTTATAAGGCGAGTGTGATTGGGCCAGTCATAGAGGTCGACCTAGGCGAACATATCACGATCAGATGGACATTGTTCTAAAGAAAGGCGGGGTCAAAAGTACTAGCAACCGACGAGCATGTATGAAAGCGCTGATAATAGTAGAAGAAGCGAAAGACGTGTGTAAGAACCGTATCAAGTAAAAATAAGTGATCTCTCTCTACCCTTGCAGGAAAAAGTGTAACTATACATGGTGACGCTGTCTCTAGAACAGGTAGAAAACTGAAAAATAATTGGGGTTTGCTTGATAAAAAAATTTTGTATTCAAAATAAAGGGCGCTAAAGAAAAAAATGTATACACATTTATTACGATATTATCGAAACTACTCGAAACATTGTAATGAAATTTTATACGAAAATGTTTTAGAAGCTGATACATCCTATGAATTTGTTTTTATATCTGACTCTCATAGAGGGCGCTAGTTACACGGTTCATACCAGATAGTATTTAACATAACTTTTTTAATGTTAAATTTATTAATTAAAATTTAAGGTGAACTTAAACATCATTTAATTTTACACCTAAAAGGTACTTTTAGTAAAACTCGATAATCGAAATATTTTGATTTGAAAATTATGAAGTAATGAGTTAACCCCGTGTTTGGGATAGGTAGAAAAATAATTGGGGTTTGCTTTGTAAAAAATTTTCGTAACGCTATCCGCATTTAAATATAAAGGGCGTTAAAGAAAAAAAAATTGGTTATTACTTCATAATATTCAAATCAAAATATTTCGAAAACGGTACACAGTATTGAATTTTACCAAGAGTACCTATAAGGTGTAAAATTGAATGATGTTTAAGTCCACCTTAAATTTTAATTAATAAATCTAACCTTAAAAAAGTTATGTTTAATACTACTTGGTACGAACCGTGTAACTAGCGCCCTCTATGAGAGTCAGATATAAAAACAAATTCATGGGATGTAACAGCTTCTTAAACATATTCGTATAAAATTTCGGCAAAATCGTAACAAATGTGTATACATTTTTCTTATTCAACGCCCTTTATCTTGAATACGGATGGCGTTATGAAAATTTTTAACTAAGCAAACCGCAATTATTTTTCAGTTTTCTACCTACCCTAGAAACGGGGTCACTTTTTTTGAAACACCCTGTGTGTATGTAATATTTAAAAAAAACAAAATTTTAAAAATTATTAAATTACAGTGAAAAAAGAATATTAGCGGCTAATTTTAACTCTAAACAATTTTAACTACAGCTGATGGCTATCGAATGCCAATTAATTGTTTTCCATCGAAATAAAATCATAATAGAAGACCTTTAGGTTGGTTAAAATTAATTTGTTTATAATTTGACACTATTCACGTAAACACGTAAATTAATTTAAATATGGGATACCCTTTAAAAAGTGGCGTATACCCGCCCGTGGTACGACTCCATATATTGTGGTCTGCTAGAAATTGAGTTAGTGCTTCCAGAAAATGTCGAAACCCAGAAAATTTTTATCACGTACTTTCTAATACATGAGACTTATGATTAGATCAAAAGCGAGAAAATGTATTAGATAGAAATGTATAAAACAATTTTACAACTTGGAATTTTAAAACGTTCAGTCGCTATAAAAAATTGCGAATGAAAATGTATCTAACAATTAATAAGATGGAAAGTAATTTTTTTAATTTATTTAAAAAAAAATATATCACATAACTGTATACAAGATAAAAACTTTATAACAAATATTAGTGCTCTTCGGTGGTCTGGGTGCGACCCGAAAGGTCCTCACAACTAACTTCCCAGTGAAAAGAATGAAATGTTTTATTGTTATAATTATTATAAAAAACGATTTCTAATTGTTTATAACAAATTATAATTGTCACTAACAATATTCTGTTTATGTCGATGTTACATTTGTAAAATCAGTTAAGAATATACGAACAGCAATGTCATAATTTTTACTTAACATAATTTTTTGTTTGTTCCTGCGCAGAGAAAGGCAATGCGTAATATATTCCTTATAAACTACAAACTAGTGTCGGTTATTGATAACTATTCATTTAGAACCGAAAATCTTCTCACTCAGCTCTGCGCTCACTTTGATTATAACCGAACGACGAATTACACACAAAGTGGAATGCTTTCGTAGGGTTGGAAGTGAAACTTGGGTTAGGTTAGGCACTTCTCATGTAAAATGCATATTACAAAGGAAACCTACGGGATCAGAATAGAAATTACATCTAAACAAACAGTATCTGTAACCAGAAGGCACATCACAAGACATGTGACGTAAAATCCGGCAGTGCCTCATCACGCGAAAAATTATTTACACCATAATTACGTGATATTATAAAAATATATATATATATATATATATATATATATATATATATATATATATATATATATATATATATATATATATATATTGGTGTCAAATAAAGAAATCGTAACAAATTTTTGTCTTTTTAACTTTTCGCAAAATTTGGTGATGTTTATTTTTTTCTCTACCGAAAATTATTAGCCGATGGAAAAATAAGAACCAGAAATAACATTTTATCACCCAGCTCTCACAAAATTATTAACTTTCCAGTGGGAAATTATAGTAATGGGTCCGATTTAGCGAGTCCCGAATTTTGAAATATCTCAACAATTCAAGGTCCCCAGAGTCGAATACAATAGTTTTTAAGTGGACGTCTCTGTGTGAGTATGTTCGTATGTTTGTATGTTCGTATGCACGTATGTTTGTATGTTCGTATATGCGTTCCGAATTATTTTTCGTCTCAATTATCTTGAGAACAAAAAATGATATCGACATGGGACCAATTGCATTCGACGCATAATTACGCAACTTAGAACTGATTAGATTTTCAGCAAAATCAGTCAAGTTTTTTTTATGGAGGATCAAAAAACTAAAAAAATGGTAAACTACCTGAATTTTGCAATTTAAAAAATATATACCATATTTAATACAGAATTTTAAGATAAATTAAATATGATTATTGCATGTTAGGTATATTTGTACAAAAAAATGATGACAATATTTCATAAAAAGAGATAGTTTTAGTTTCAGTATTGAGAAAACAGCATTGAAGACGCTATAACAGTGAAAAATTATTGTTAGTAATAGTCAAGCATTGTTTATAACAATTGAATATTGTTACTAACAAATGATTATTGATCAAAATGATTAAAAAAAATTTCAATTGTTTTGGCAGTCGCTCGTACGTCATTCTCTGGACATGGCCGTACCATTTCAGTTGTTTCGTCTTTATGTCATCTACAATTTAAATCATTCAATTGTTATATTAAAATGAAAATAGCTCCCACTAATGATGAGAAAAAATTTGAAAGAATACGGTTGACATAAAAAGAATATTGTTAATGACAATTATAATTTGTTATAAACAATTTGAAATCTTTTTTCATAATTTTAATAATTATTACAACAACAAAACATATGGTATTTTTTTATTCTTTTCACCGGGAAGTTAGTCGTGTGGACCTCTCGGTCGCACCCAGACCACTGATATTTAAATTTTTAAATCAGATTTGAAATTTAATTTTTTTTTCGTACAGAATCCATATTGTTGTTTATGCATTATAAGAAGGATTTGCTGGTATTTAAAAAGATTGTTAATAGTTAATAAAAAAAGAATAGACGAGGCAGAGTCGAATCCTTTCGATTAAATCATTGTCCTACAAATTCGCAAATGACAACTAAATGTTAAAAACAAACAGCTAAAACACTGTCAAAAATAACCAGCATTCGTTTCTTGCACAGTGATTTATGAAAAATTATTATTAGGAGTTTTACATATTTTAGTAATTAAACATATAAAGCAACAAATTAAAATATAAAAATCCCAATCGGGATTAAGCAAACACTTTTTTGTAATAATATGATAAAATAAAATAAATATCTTTTTATTGTAAAGTTTAAAACAATTATTTTTAGAAGGTTCAGATTTCAAATTATACAAGTGGTTTTGACGCAGTTGCAATAAATTTTATCAAAACAACTATTTCTTTTGTCTCTGACTCATGTATTTCTCGTGGTGTAGTTAAATAAAAAAAAATAAATATTTTCTTAGTATAATTTGTAAAATATTACAAGACTGTTTACGTAGAAAACATTCTAGTCATGGCAAATGCTTTGAAATAACAACTGTGACGCTGTTATCAAAAATACATTCCGGTAAATACTTTAAAACTTAATGATCTGTAAATTATAAATAGAGTGACTGAAAAAGGTAAAAATATTAGTTTTCGTACAGTTCTGTTGGTGGTGGTTTTGGCAACAGTAATTATTTATATCAACAGAATTGTAAGAATAACCTTTAAATCAAAGAAGCTATATTAATAACTGGGTTTGAACAGAATAATAGGTAATTGTAATGTTTCACATTCTATCGTGGTTAATTGTTATCAGTTCTTAAAATATTTGAGGTGATCAAGTACAAAAAAAGGGCGAGTTCTAATAAGCTATTAAGCTCTTGATAAAATTAATGCAACAACATGTTAAATCATAGAAATTGCTGTTTTAAAGTAATTTTAATAAATTTTTTCATGGACATCGGTTACATAAAAGGTTAAAAAAAAGTATTCGAATACTTTAAAAGTGAATTAGCGACACTGGTGGCGTGTGTTGTCTTCTCTTCTTTAGATCGCAGCTTTTATGTGTCGGGGCATACTTCTTATTAAATTTTGGATGAAATCTTAATGATTTTGATTCAAATACGTAAAGTTAAGTGGTCACTTTTTACTTAAATTTTTAAAGGATCTACTCCATTTGATATGCATAAAAATGTAAGGTATAAGCTCCAACTTGTAAGTGTAATACTCTCTTTCCGTGAGGATTTCTTCGCTCCTTAAGTACCGACTTTTATTTTTGTATGAATAAATGCGAGCGTCCACTCTGTTCACTGAGTATCTACTTTCAAAAATGCGAGGTTGCTTTGTAGCAGACTCAGCTTCATCAGAAGTAGATGTCTGTACGTGATGACTGAATTTATACCAATTTATCAGCCTACCAAGGTGTTTAAGGTTCGTAGGGAATCAACAAACAAAGGTCAGATGACTGATGAAATAAAAATTCAACGGGGCGTGCGACAGAGTGTGTGTTATCACCACTTTTATTAAACATATATTCAGAAGAAATATTTAATAATGTGCTGTGTGATTCAACAGCAGGAATTCTTATAAATGGTAGACGAATCAAAAACATCCGATTCTCGGATGATACAGTAATATTCGCCGACAAACTAGAGGACCCACAAAATATGATGCACAGTCAGGAATATGGAATAGATATAACCCTTGCGAAAGCCGGCCTGCTCCGGAGGTTGGTATGCGTCCATTTTTTGCGTTAATCTGTTTGTAGTTATTTTTGTAAAGTTTGTACAAGAGGGACAGCAAACTAATTGGCCAATAGTTTTCTATGTAATTTCTATCTATTTTTTTGGACAGTAATATGACTTCTGCGTTTACAGCTACTTCAAAATAAAGCAATGCGGATTTTATTACGTTGTAGCAGGTTAACTGCAATAAATAATATGCTTATGACCTTAAAATTTCTCAATATCGAGTCATATTAGCGTTATCTGAAGAGAAGTTGAAGGCGATGATTAATGTTATGCATGATTCCCTGGAATTCAAAGGGATGAAAATAAATGTGAGCAAAACGAAAGTAATGGTTTTTGAAAGAGAAGAAAGCATGATAAACTGTGGGGTTTCGATTGAGGAAGAAAGAGTGGAACAAGTTAATGAATTTGTGTACTTGGGTTCAAAATTTACTAGAGATGGAAAGTATGACAGTGACATTGAGCGAAGGGTGTTGGCAGGAAAACAAATAAATGGGCCACTGCATAACTTTATGAATAGCCAGAAAGTGTCAAAAAAGGCACGTCTGGCGGTGCATAGAGGTGTGTTGGTTCCTACACTTATGTATGGTAGTGAATGTTGGGTTTGGTAGAAGAAGCATGAAAATAGGATTAATGCTGCGGAGATGAGTAGTCTGAGAAGTATAGCCGGAGTGACTCGGTTGGATAAAGTTAAGAATAGTGAGATACGAAAACGCTCTGGTGTAAAAGAAGATGTGGTCACAAAGATAGATAAAGAAATGCTTAGATGGTTTGGACACGTAGAAAGGATGGATGAAGGAAGATTGACGAAACAAATTTATAAGGCGAGTGTGAATGGGAAAATCGGTAGAGGTCGACCTCGGAGAACATATCTCGATCAGATCAACATTGTTTTGAAGAAAGGCCAGGTCAAGAGTACCAACAACCGAAAAGCATGTATGAGAGCACTGATGAAAATAGAGGAAGCAAAAGATGTGAGTACGAACCATAGCAAGTGGAAGGAAGTGGTCTCTGCCTACCCCTATCGGAAAAAGGCGTGACTTTATGTATGTATATATCTCCCAACTATTGTAGAGTCTACATTAGTACTAATTGTTTAATTAATAAGTAAGCTTCTTCTTACTTGCAAGAATACACCATCAAAATGAAGACATAATACATTATTATAATTCAAGGTTTAATGATCAATTCCAAAGTTTTAACACACATACTTTGGAAAAAAAAACCTTTAAACCGTGTTTTAAAAGAAATTGTGACACTGCGAACAGCTTCGAGTTAGTTTCTGATGTTTCTTAAATCGTATTGTCTAATAAAACGTTTATCTCGGTCGTAAGTGCATCGTTTTCGCGCTTGCCCCGGCCTTTTAGAATAATTTCCTACCTTATTCAAGCGTCTTACCATACGACTTGGTGTGGATTCATTTTTGTCTGACAAATTGGCAACATAACTTTAAAAATATCCCTTATCCAGTAAACTCAACGTACCACTTTCAGTTCTGATAAAAGATCGGGCCAGGAACACTGCATACAGACTAAAATGTCGGGGTGGGTGGACGAGCAACGGGATTGGTCACACCTAGATCGAGGCCCTCCGCAAACTTCTTATCTTCTTATGGTGCCGTCTTCCGTCGAAGGTTGGCGATCATCATGATTATTTGCATTTTGTTGACTGCTGATCTGAAAAGATGATTTGATGAACAGTCGAACCATTCTCTCAGGTTGCGGAGCCACGATATTCGCTCCGCAAACAACCCTTCACAATAAAATCGGACAAGATTTCGAAAAAGACCTTGATAGAAAAAAAAACTATAAAACAAAAATACCAACCAGAGATGACTGGTTAAAGAAAACACCATTGACCAGCCTAGGAGTGAAACGATGGTACACTGACGGATCAGAGTACCAGGGACGCTACGGGGCAGGTGTGTTTGGAGCATCCTGCAAACACAGGGGAAATAGGCTTTGGTCTTCCAGGCTGCGGTGTGCTACGCACCTGACAAAAGACAAAGTGACTTACAGTGAGATTGATATTCTCACTGATGCGTGGCCATTGGGGCCCTCGTGAGTTGCACCACAACATCATCGGTGGTGTGCAACTGCATGCAGGCCCTCACTGAGTTAGGTCACTCTTACATGGGTTCCTGAGCACTAATTATTCTGTTTGTTAATAGTGTATTATTCGTCGTGTGTGTGTGTGTGTGTGTGTGTGTGTGTGTGTGTGTGTGTGTGTGTGTGTGTGTGTGTGTGTGTGTGTGTGTGTGTGTGTGTGTGTGTGTGTGTGTGTGTGTGTGTGTGTGTGTGTGTGTGTGTGTGTGTGTGTGTGTGTGTGTGTGTGTGTGTGTGTGTGTGTGTGTGTGTGTGTGTGTGTGTGTGTGTGTGTGTGTGTGTGTGTGTGTGTGTGTGTGTGTGTGTGTGTGTGTGTGTGTGTGTGTGTGTGTGTGTGTGTGTGTGTGTGTGTGTGTGTGTGTGTGTGTGTGTGTGTGTGTGTGTGTGTGTGTGTGTGTGTGTGTGTGTGTGTGTGTGTGTGTGTGTGTGTGTGTGTGTGTGTGTGTGTGTGTGTGTGTTTGGTTAGGTTAGGTTAGGTTAGGTTAGGTTAGGTTAGGTTATGTGTGTGTGTGTTAATCGGGAGTAACTGTCAATCTGACGAAGACAAGTTATTTGTGTGTGGGCGAGGAACCGAACAATCTGGCACTTGAAAATGGACAACAAATTCCATCTGGTCAAGAATACTTATGCTTTGGTGTTACATTCGACAGCACAGGAACTGACGTCAAAGAGATCGAAAAAAAAATTGTTTAGGCCAAAAAAGTTATTGGTTGCCTCAACGAATAAGGAAATTACTAAGAAACGTAAATATAATTTATACGAAACAATGATAAAGAGCACATTATTATATGGAGCAGAGACATGGAGAGTGGGTGAAAGGCAGAAGAGGTGAAGGTGGTGGAGATGGAAGCAACGAAAGGATCTTTATGTTCCAGAAGGAACCGAATTATGAATGAGATAGTAAAACAACGGATGGGTGCGGAAGGATCTATAATTCAAGACTTAAATGCCAAACAACTAACATGTACAACGAATGCCAGCATCAAGACTACTCAAACAAATTCTAGAATGGCAACCAATGGGTCGACGAAAAAAAAAGGCAGACCCAAAATAGAATGGCAGAAAACAATCCACAAAGCCATGAATGAAAAGAATTTAACAGCGGACGACTGGGAAGGCCGAAGGAGAGAAGATTAGGCGTCGGACAACGTCGCATGACGGTTTAGAACCGACATATATATAGTGTCTAAGGTAGTTTGCCCATTCGCCTGTCTGTTCTTTTGTAAGATTTTGTAAGATTCAAACAAGTTAAGGGAGACGAAAGAAATAAAAAATCCTTCGAAAGAGTGCATTGTCCTATTAAAGCAGCCGTTTGGCGTGTTCTTGAAACCATAGTAACGTAGATAATATTTTAACGATTTAATTTGTGTACAAGCATGAATGTGAATGAGTTTTGTCGTGTTTGTAAACTATTTATAATCTCATATTCGGTCCCTGGAGTCCGTGTGAGTGTATCCCGCGAGACGTATATTTTCTGCATTTTCCGTTATCGATTTTCCACAATGAAATTCCAAATTCCAAGCCATCGTAGTACACAGTGGGAAGGTTAAACCGTCGGATGATAGGCAACGTATACATTCGACGGTGTAACGCGTAAATATATTCAAATGTATGCGGCATTAATTCAAAACGCGGCACTCACAGCTGACTGCGTTCTGTTTGTAAACATTCAACGTTCTACTAGCGGCGGCAGTTCTGTCAGTAGTCGATCGCTGGTGGAGTATAGTCGACCGACAACGACGGATCATCATCAGGCTACTGGATATCGTTAACGATGGTTTACCTATACTAATTCGGCACATGAACATGACTATTAATACCCAAAGTTTATACCTCAAACATCAGTAATTATTTGGAATTGGGGTCCATCACATTATCAAAGAAAGAACTTCGAAAAATTAACATTTTCAAATCACTTTCTCTTCAAATTGGTCTATTTCACGAAGGATTTATCATTAAAAACATTTTTTTTTAAGAGATACACGCATACATACGTACGCCTTTTTTCCGTAGGGGTAGGCAGAGACCACTTCCTGCCACCCGCTAAGGTTCGTACACACATCTTTTGCTTCCTCTACTTTCATCTGGGCTCTCATGCATGCTCGTCGGTTGTTGGTACTCTTGACAACTGGCCTATCTTCAAAACAATGTTGATCTGATCGAGATATGATCGACCTCTACCGACTTATCCATTCACACTCGCCTTATAAATTTGTTTCGTCAATCTTCCTTCATCCATCCTTTCTACGTGTCCAAACCATCTGAGCATTCCTTTGTCTATCTTTGTAGCCACATCTTCTTTTACACTACAGCGTTCTCTTATCTCACTATTTTTTACTTTATCCAACCGAGTCACTCCCGCTATACTTCTCAGACTACTCATCTCCGCAGCATTAATCATATTTTCATGCTTCTTCTGCAAACCCAACATTCACTACCATACGTAAGTGTAGTAACCAACATACTTTCCATCTCTCGTAAACTTTAAACCCATGTACACAAATTCATTTAGTTGTTACACTCTTTCTCTCTCAATTGAAACTTAAAAGTTTGTCATGCTTTCTTTCTTTTCAAAAACCATTACTTTCGTTTTGCTTACATTTAACTGGTTTAATTGTTTCTTTTAGTTTAAATGTAAAAAAACTTGATGTGTTTTTCGTGAACTTTTAATGTCAACCTTTTTTAAATGTTATGATACATTTTTTTACTACAAAAAAAACAAGTAATTAAAAAAAAATATGATATGAATAATAATTTTGGATGAATTTTTAAAGAAATAAAAAGGAATTTTTAAATTTAAATAAATAATGAAAAGCCCAAGAAGCAACCTCCATCAATAGAAGTGCTTCTCAACCGGTACGCGTATAACCAATGTATTGTACAACATAAAGCGGACCATTTTCTGCAGTGATAAATGCTTTGGCGACGGTATACGCTACAATTAGTCTGCCAATCTATCGTTTGGTACAGATCACTTTATAATTTAACTTCTCTGAAACACACAGTATATTGTAGTGGACGCAAGCGAGTGCTGTGACTCCCTATTTCTTTTACACATCAACCACCTCTTGAAAACCACCACAAACCCCATTTACAGTTTCACAGACGATAGCACACTTGTCTTAACTTTCACATCCTATCGATCACTTTCGGTGAATGATACAAATAGACTCAGGCAGGAACAGGTTGATTCCATCAATAGAGATCTTAAAGCAATCGTCGAGTGGGGAACCAACAATCTTGTTCAGTTCAACGCCCAAAAAATACAAAGTGCTACGTTTTCCAAGAAAGTAAATTCCTCAAATCATCCCATCACAATGTCCGGAAATACCCTTGAACCAAGTCCTTCCATCAGTCCTTCCATCTCGATTTTTGGAGTCACGGTGTCCAATAATATGTCTTAGCATGACCATGTTGCGAACATCGCAAAGTCGGCAAGCCAGAGGCTAGGTTTTCTGTGGAAAGCCAGAAAGTTTTTTACTCCTGATCAACTGTTGACGACGTACAAGGCTCAAATCCGACCTCTACTGGAGTATTGCTCGCACATTTGGGGTTCAGCACCAAGGCATTCTCCCCGTCTTCTAGATTCCATTCAGAAAAGAGCCATTCGCTTGATAAACAGCTCAACTCTTACAGATACCCTTCACCCTCTAGAACATAGAAGAAGAGTTGCAGACCAGTCATTGCTCTACAGATATTTCCATGGCAGATGCTCCAGAGAAATAAAAACTCTTGTACCACCATTGGCCACAATCGGCCGAAGAACTCGGCACGCAGTCTCACCCATTTACTCTCAAGATTGACACTACAAGAACCAATCTTCATCAAGAATCCTTCTTTTACAGGGCTGCTACGGAATGGAATAAGCTTCCAAAATCAGTTTTTTCAGAGAACTATGACCTGCAACTTTTTAAAAAGCGTGTCCACAATCATTTTCTTTCTATAATCCCTTCCCCTTCTAATAGTCGCAGTGCGGGCCGTCCGCGGCCCACACGATAGGTCTACCCTGTTTGCGACTATTTTCATTAAAAAAATAATCTCTTGTCTGAGTTACAGGGTTTTTTATTTAAAAATTTAAAAATTATTTTTGTACATTATTTTAAAACTATTTAAAGTATTATTGTCAACAAAAAAACATAATTTTATTTACCTTTCCCGTAATATCGGAGGTCGGGGATTAACTACGTTGAAGAGCATGTATGACAGGGGTGCAACGTTGGACCAACATCTTGAGAGCACAACATAATCTCCTGAGGGAGAGTAAACCCATGCTTACTCGTCTTTGTAAGATCATCTGGTTTAAAGTACCAGACAAAGAGGTTTTATGATGGCATGCCAGGATGTGGTCATAAATACTTGGTTTATAGACATTCCATACTGAAGCAGGATGTTAACATCGTCTTTGGAGCGTGTGAAACATAACCAGAAACCCTAATGCACGTACTCTCGGCATGTCTCGTTTGTGCTGTGTCATACATCATCAGACACAACTCAGATCTCAGGGTCTTGTACTTCCATCTTGGATCTTTATATCAGGGTCTTATACTTTCATCTTGGATCTTCCTACGGTATCGACGAGCAACCTATTTTATATTTATCTATACGGTGCTTTTATTTTAAAAACAGCCAGTCAAAATAACTTTTGATTTTCGATTTTGCGTCGAATTTTCAATCAAGCGGGAGTTAAAAGTGGAACAACAGGTTTTAGAAAAGGTTCCTATTAAACGTGGCGTTAGGCAGGGATGTGTCATGTCACCAATGCTTTTTAATGTCTACTCGGAAGCTGTCTTTGAAGAAGCGCTGAAATATCGCCATGAAGGTGTTAAAATCGGTGGAAAAGTAATTAACATTAATTAGGTACGCTGATGATACTGCCTCGAAGACTTCCAAACACTACTAAATGCAGTAAACAATGCATGCAAGGAAAAGGGTTTAAGTGTCAACACAAAGAAAACGAAGTGGATGGTTGTCGGTAAAATTAATATCGAGTATCCAAAATTAAATTTGATGGTAAAATTCTGGACAGAGTACAACACTTTAGGTATTTGGGTAGCTGGATGGACTGTAGAGTTGAGAGAGACGAAGAAATCTCAACCAGAATATAACTGGCACGTAAAAGATTCACTAGTTGGCGTTCTCTACTATGTAATAGAAGTCTTTCGATGAACATTACTATAAGAGTATTTAAGTGCTACGTTTGGTCTGTTTTGCTTTATGGATGTGAAACCTGGACACTAAAAGTAAAGCATCTAAATAAATTGAAAGCGTTTCAGTTATGGTGCTATCGCCGTATGATAAGGATTCCGTGGACAGCACACGTAACTAACAAACATGTGTTAGAATCCCTACATAAAGAGCGAGAATTGACAAACACCATCAAAATATAAAAAGTCGAATACTTTGGACATATGATGAGGAGGCATAAATATCACATGCTCCGATTAATTATCCAGGGTAAAATAGAAGGAAAGCGATGGATTGGCAGAAAACAGCTTTTTTGGCTTCATAATATTAGACATTGGAGGGGTCGAACAGTCGTAGAATTGTTCCATGCAGCTAACGATCTAGAAGCTTTCCAACAAATTGTCAACTCTATGATAGCCAACGCCTGAACGCTTGATGATAGCCAACGTTTGAAAACAAGCCTGGCACACAAAGAAAAAGAAGAAGGGAGGTTTAAAAATGTTGATCTGCTTTTTTAAAATGTCAAATAGCAACCCCTACCTTGTAATACATCTAATGAAAACCCAAGAAAAATGCAAATCAGCCATATAAACAACAATTTATTCATTTAACAAAGTGAAATTACAATAGACACTAAAATGAATTTACAAACAGCTCCTTAAATAAATTAATAGTAAGTGTTTAAAGTGGGCTCCGTTATGTTGGCAATAATATGACCTATTTTAAATTCTTCTCAAACTCTTTGCAAAGTTTCGCTAGTAATTTTCGCCGATACCAAAAGTACAAAAACAAGAAAAGTACAAGACCTTTTTTCCGAGTTGAAAAAGCTTTATCCTGGGTAAAACAGACGTGGAGCAGTTAAACATCATTCCGGCATGCAAGAACGTATCCAACATATTGTCTAATCAGTTGCGTACCATCGGACCACGGCCATTTTCTTCTTTTTGAATTTTTTAATGCATCTTAATGCAGTAAAATAAAGAATCATTTGGGCCCGAGCGAAAGTTTATTGATACAACTTTCCCCAGGGCCCAGAGCGGTCCTTTGGACCGCTTACAAAAAATATGAATTTGTTTGCACTTCTCATTCGAAATAAATCTTTTCATATGTTTTCTTTGAAATAACACCCTACTTGCAGTATGTAACTTGCGAAATAATTTTTTTTCTCGCCTTTTTATCTTTTGAGCCAATGCTTCTATATAAAAGCATAAAAAAGTATACGATGTGTATTGAAAAATTATATTTCATATAAAAAATTACAATTATTGTATGAGTCAAATATATAATAAAAGTACTGTTTTCAAAATGTTGTCATTTTTTTTATACCCAAATATAAAAAAAAAATTTATGAAAATATGTACAGGTAATGTAAACATGGCACATATTCGATGTTATAATCCAAGTTTATTTGAATAATGTCGAAAAAACGTAACCAAAATATGAAAGTAAGCTTTTTAGGGTTTACGATGGAGTAGAAAATCAGGAAAAAAAAATCAAACGACCCAAATGTAAGGTAATGTTTCAAGGACACAGGGCGGTCCAACCCAACTGTAAATCCCAAGAAAATGCGGTCCTTTGGGCTTTGGAGAAGGTTTAAAATAATTAACATCGTGCGGTTCATAGGCCCGCTCAGGGTTATGAGGAAAGTTCAGTTGCGGGCCTATGGACCGCGTCGGGGCTCAACGTGTTAAGTTAAAATTTCCTTTGTACCAACCTACTCGCATTTATTTTAATCACTAATATATTTAAATAAGTTCATTACAATGCAAGTGATACAAATCAAATCGATCATCTAACTAATTGATAGATAATTCAATGTCAACTTGCTAATTTATGTTGAGGCGACTGTTATCAGTACACAAGGGTATTGTCTCCTATCATCAATCGGCTGTTGATCCTAAGCTTGTAGGTATCTTTTTTTGAAGCAATCACATGTTAGTAGGCAACAAATAAAGTTTTAAAATGCTGTGGGATTAAGAAAAAATTATAAATTCATTACGATGGCTTTCTATTGCGATAAAAAAAGTGCTGATGAAGAATAATCAAACTATTTTTTACGTTACTCGCAATCGGTGTAACAAATTTAGTAGCTTTTATTAAGTATTAGTGATTGTGTAAACACTTGTTTTTATACATTTTTATCGACTAAATAACTAAAATTATGAATATCAAAAACAGGAAAATTCCTTTTTTTTTACTAAATTAATTTCAGGGTGTTTTGCATTTATTAATTAGGAAATGTAAGTTTGTGACCTTACTGCAAATGGTGGCCGTGACGTCAGTTTACCTCAGTTTCAGATCGGTTGCATCGTATTGAGTTAGCTATCCAGCGTATTATTATAATATCCTTGATTAAACCATATGTTCTTGTTGGCAGCATATACACGGTGATTCTTTGGGAAATCCAATTAGACGTTTTGGAGAAACTTGGCATACCTAAAATCTGAAAATTTTGGGTATGGTGTTTTTGGATATGCCCAATTGATCTTAAATATTTATAGCAATCTACCATTGCTAGTTATACCGGAGGTTGACTAAAAATTCCTTATTTTAAATAGAACGCCCTATATAATATTATGTATTTCGATAAAGAGGCTACAGGTAAATTTAGAACAAGCAGAGGATCGGGTATACTCTGCGACAAAAATGGAAAGGTTTTTCATCAAAAAGAAGAAAAATTAAAGGAGTAGGAAAAGTACATCAGAAGTTTATTTGAAGATGATAGACCAATAACGCCACCGGAATTAACAAAGTATGAAGGACCTCTAATTACATTTACTGAAGTAGAATATGCCAAAACCTTTAAGCAGTAGAACCTGACGAGATTCCCAGCGAAATATATAAACTTATCGATAACACTGAAGCATTCAACGTCATAACAGAATTATTAAATAAAATATACACCAGTGGAAAGCTACCAAACGATTGGCTTAGATCCATATTTGTCACCTTGTCAAAGAAAACAACTGTCAAGACGTATGCTGATTATAGAACAATCAGTTTAATGAATTCAAGGCTCAAACATGATGTATTAGTAGAGAGACTTTAGACCATATAGGACTGGACGGAAGGGATATTAGGATAATTAAAAATTTATATTGGAAACAAACTTCAGTAATTAGAATAGATGGTGATGATACACCGGAAATAAAGATCAAACGTGGAGTAAGGCAAGGATGCATTTTATCGCCCTTGCTCTTCAATGTATACTCTGAAAGAATATTTAGGGAAGCACTTACTGATATACAAGCCGGCATTATTATAAATGGCGAAATCATAAACAATCTTCGCTACGTAGACGATACGGTACTGTTGGCCTCCAGTCAGTAAGATTTACAACGGATACTGGATGCAGTCATCGAAAAATGCGCAATGGCTGGACTGGAATTAAATGCAAAAAAGACCAAAGTATTAGTAATAAGCAAGGAACCTAATATCATAGCTAACATTACAGTTGGGGGAGAACTATTGAGGCAAGTAAACCAAATAAAATATCTAGGCAGCATAATAACTAACAGCGCGGATAGTCAAACTGGACTCAGAGAGGTATAAACATAGATAGCAAGAACCTAAACAACTTACGTTTTGCAGATGATATAGTGCTATTCTCGGACCATCTAAAAGAAATGCGACTGATGCTGCAGGACCTGCAAGAGGTGTGTGGAAAAGTCGGTCTTAATATCAATATGGCAAAAACAAAATTCATGACAAACCTTGTTCCCAGCTGCGGCTTGAAGATTGGCGGAGCTGAAATTCAAACGGTAGATAGATATGTGTACCTTGGCCATGAGGTCAGCATCTCAAGGGATAACCAGACATGCGAACTAAAGAGAAGTCTCACTCTCTCATGGGCAGCTTTCGGAAGACTTAGAGACGTTTTCAAGAGTGACATTCCCGTCAATCTAAAAAGAAGGGTTTTCGATCAGTGCGTGCTGCCAGTGATGACATATGGCTCAGAAACCCTAACAGTAACAACAGCAACAGCTAAGAAACTTAAAGCTACACAGAGGAAGATGGAGAGATCCATGCTTGGTATGATCTTGAAGGACCACATAAGAAACGAGGATTTGCGCGGAAGAACCGGTGTCAGCGATGTCGTTGAAGCTATTGCGAAGCTTAAGTGGAACTGGGCTGGACACGTAGCACGGATGCGGGACGATTGATGGGAGAAGAGGCTTCTTGAATGAATACCTAGAACGGACAAGCGAAGTGGAGGAAGTCAGACGCGTTAGTCAGACGATATTAACAAGCACCCGCAGCAACTGGATACAAACAGCACAAAATCGATTGGAATGGATTGGAATAATTAAGGAGGCCTATGTTTAACAGTGGACACAAAGGGCTAAATTATGATGATGATGATGATCCCCAAGGCAACATTATTATCAGACCTTGTAGTTCGAATAAACAAAATTTGAAACAGTTTTAAAACGAAATAAACGTATTGATTACTAAAGTTGGCAACGTTGTTATTGCAAGAATCTGTTTCGTACTAAAATAAATGAAGTAAACCCGAGATTTATTAACATCGCAATCATACTTAATCATTACTAATAAGTAGTTTGATCAAGAGTTTGCTACTGTTTATCCGTAAATCTACAATGAATGCACACACATTGATATTATAAATTATACACTCTCGACTCTCTTGCTATGAATAATAATGAGAATGCAACGTCGTATACTATATATATAATAAAATTCAATTATTATTACTTATAGGAAGTTCAATTACAGTTTCAGCTAATTTGATACTTTCAGTATGGCCGTTTCATGCCTTCGTAATTGTTGTTGTTACATGTCATGAAGAATTAGTATAGTTGACATTATCGTTGCTCGTCTTGTCAAAAGCATCTTTTTGATTTACAAATACATTTTTAATCTCTAACCTAACATGAGACATGAAATAATATCACTGGCATTATTTACGTACGAACGTGTTTTACCATGTTATATTTAAAGAAATAAATGATAAACCAAAAAACTTTAATTTATTTATGTTACTAATTTTTGTTGTTGTATAAACGTTTAAGCAAAATTTTGTAGGGGGCAAATCTATACTTTCGCGTCACCGACAGACGGGTGGCGTCATGGCTTCTTCTTTTATCTGTCTGTTAAAAAGTGGCCTCGAACTGGCAGCCCATTTTTATTAGGTTGTTGATTATTTAATGATTTTAATATCAAGGGACTTTTCTTAAAAACGTGTCCACCTATGGAGGGTAGAGACCGGCAGAGCTATCTCATATTGGGGACAAGTTGAAAAAGTGTCCACTTGTGAACGGTAAATAACAGTTTAAAAATCGACCAAAATGGCGCTAACGTAGCAAATGTGTATGATATGAATTTAACAGTTGTAAACGGAGAATTCCAGTCCGCTGATTACGGTGAACCTCAGGTATTTAGGTTTGCCCTGTTTCATTTAGATCGCTTGGATCCATTATCATACGGACCCAGGTGTGATACATGTACACCGCTAGCATCAGGCAGTGACACAGAATGTGTATACTGCTCTCTTCCTCTTCTCCGCATAGTCGACAGTTTTTCTCGGCCGCCAGCTTAAGTTTGAAGAGGTGCGCCCTTAGTGCGATGTGTCCTGTGAGCAGGCCAAGCGTGCTGCTTAGCCTACTCCGGTCCATCGTCCAGAGTGCGTCAGCTCTCTTCTAGAGAGGTTTTTTCATCAGCTGTTTTGATGTTCTGCAGCCAGTATTTGCATTACACTAAGTAATATGTTCTTGTTTAAGGATTAATTTCAATAAATGTTATGCTTCAGCAATTGGCAATCTGACCAACTGGCTTCTTGATTCCACCATGGTCCCATTTCTTGCCAGTTTATCGGCTATCTCGTTATCATTTATCCCTGTGTGACCAGGAACCCATGTAAAAGTGACTGTTTACCGTCGCCAACTCAGTAAGGGCTTGCATGCAGTCCCACACCACCGATGACGTTGTGGTGTTACTCACCGATTGGCAAATTACGATAAAAATTGTGGAAGATCTTCGGTACACATGGCAATAGTTTTTGGAGGTGTTCATATTTTTTAGTAGCGATATTTTTGAGTTCCTCCCGAATTTTAGGTAGAATCTCGGGTATTGAAGATGCATTCCAAGTGTTTCTTGTTCCTGTGAATGTGAAGAATTCATCAGTAAATTTATATTTGTAGAATTTGCTGCGTCCAAAATATGTTAAGTCCATAAACCAGATTTTAAATAATAAAAGGCAGAAGTTAATGTTTAACTTTTTTTGAAGTAAATAAGTAATTATTAGTATGTATTCAATCAGATAATAAAGTAGGCGCCTAAAGAATATATTTTTATTTCATTCAACTTACCAGAATTTTGAGCAGCAATTCCCTTAAATTTTTTATCATGGCTAGGATTTTCTTTGGCAAGCATATTCAACATTTTTGCAGCTCTGGACCACATTTCAACTTAATCATCTTAACTTTTCACTGAATAGACACAAATTAATCTTTAAAAAGACCCCTTGCAATACGCTGCAGCAAAAATACCAGTAAACTGATCGGAATCCACTCTAAAATGTTGGGTTATGTCTTCTTCTTCTTCAGGTACCGTCTTCGTTGCGAAGATTGACAATTATCAATGCTTTTCATAAACGCTGATCTTGCCTTTTCTATTCTATTTCTTATTTCCTGGGAGCAGTCGTTGTCTTTGTTGATAATGGTACCGAGATATTTGTATTTTTCTACCTGTTGTTCTGGTTGGTTGTGTATGAAGATTTGTCCAACATTGTTTGTTCTTTTGCTAATCAACATGAATTTAGTTTTTTTCACGTTAATTGTCAGTCCATATTCTTCGCTTTCTTCATTTACTTTGTTCACTACCATTTGTAAATCTTGGAGTGTGCTTGCTATCATTAGCATACCTTAAGTTATTAATGGGTATTCTGTTTAACTCCCCTTGTTTTATTGGGTTATGTGGACTTAACCTATTCCAGCAGCGTTCTGTCTGAAAGATACACTATATCAAAATCACTTAAATTAGTTTTAATCTGAGTGGACGTTGGACTTAACAGCTTTTAAAAAGATCGAACTTCGTCGTTAAAGCCTACCTATGAATGTTGGATATTGCAAATGATAGATGAAGTGTATCTTACGGACTTAATTAACTCATTTTTAGCAAAAACGGAAACATAGTTTGGTTTTGGGGTACAGATATGTTTATACTGCAAAATGAGCGGACCCCCTTGTATTTATAATAAATATATAAATTAATCGTGCGCCTAAAAAGCAGTGGGCAACCTCCGGTTGTCATTTTATTTGTATCGTTAACTGGTTTTCAATGTTCAAGTCATAGCAAATTGTTAATTAGAGATGCTTATAAATATCTAATAAATTCAAAATCAGCACTTTCTGTTATGTTATCAACGTTTATAACTGCAGACTGACAACTGCTAACAAATAGCGAAAACAAGTTGTTTAAAAAAAAATGATTTATAAATATACCAATATAAATCTATAGCACGGTTGCATGCGTTTGGACACGCAATTTTTTGATGGGATTCTGTAGACATAAATATTCTTGTCGTTCATCGATCCACATTTATTTTGTTTTATGAAAACTACTATTAATTATATATAAAAAGAAAGTTGCAGGCGATGGTTAATGTTATGCATAATGCCCTGAAATTCAAAGGGATAAAAATAAATGCAAGCAAAAAGAAAAGTAATGGTTTTTGAAAGAGAAGAAAGCAAGACAAACTGTAAAATTTTGATTAAGGGAGAAAGCGTGGAACAAGTAAATGAATTTGCATAGTTGGGTTCAAAGTTGAGCGAAGAGTGTTGACAGAAAAACAAATGAATAGAGCACTGTATGGCTTTATCAACAGCCAGAAAGTGTCAAAAAAGGCACGTTTGGCTGAGCATACAGGTGTGTTGGTTCCTACACTTTTGTATGGTAGTGAATGTTGGGTTTGGCAGAAGAAGCATGAAAATAGGATTAATGCTGCAAAGATGAGTAGTCTGAGAAGTATAACCGGAGGGACTCGGTTGGATAAAGTAAAAAATAGTGAGATAAGAGAACGCTGTGGTGTAAAAGAAGATGTGGTTACAAAGATAGATAAAGAAATGCTTAGATGGTTTAGACACGTAGAAAAGATGGATGAAGGAAGATTATCGAAACAAATTTATAATGCGAGTGTGAATGGACAAGTCGGTAGAGGTCGTCCTTGGCGAACATATCTTTCGCTTTGTGTTTTCTGGGCGTTGAACTGAACAAGATTGTTGGTTCCCCACTCGACGATTGCTTTAAGATCTCTATTGATGGAATTAACCTGTTCCTGCCTGATTTTTTTTGTATTATTCACCGAAAGTGATCGATAGGATGTGAAAGTTGAGACAAGTATACTGTCGTCTGCGAAACTGTAAATGGGGTTTGTGGTGGTTTTCAAAAGAGGTGGTTGATGTGTAAAAGAAATAGGGTGGGGGACAGGATGGAACCCTGGGGGACCCCAGCATTGGTTTTTAACGCATCAGAAGAAAGTTAGTATTTCTATTATGGAAATACCAACTTTTTAAAAATTCTAGCATACGTACCTTCTTCTTCTTCTTCTTCTTACGTTAGGACTACGTCCTGTGTTTGCTTCAAAGGTTGCCCAAAAACAATTGGGACGATGAAGACCAGCTATCATATCATCTTTTTGGTGGGCGTCCAGTTGGGCGTGGTGTGTTGGGCCACTTCTCTCTCACAATTTTTGCCAGCCGGTCGTTTGGCATTCTGCTAACATGGTCTCTCCATTCTCTTCTTCGGTTTCTTGCCCATCTTACTATGTCTTGGACTTCACATATTTCCCTTATCTCTTCGCTTCTTTTATGGTCAAGTAAGGTATAGCCAGTTATCGATCTAAGAATTCGCATTTCCGTTGATCTAAGAAGTCGCTTTGTAGTCGTGTTCTCCGCTCTGGTCTCTATCGCGTATGTCATATTTGGTCTTACACATGTCTTATATATTCTGACCTTACTTCTGGTACTCATGTGTTTATTTCTCCAGATTATGTCTCTCAAGAATCCTGAGATTAGAGATGCCTTTGTTGTTTGGGCTTTTACTTCCTCATTAATATTTCTAGTGCTAGTTATATTAGCTCCTAAATATTTAAAGGACATCACTTGTTCTACACTCTGCTCATAGATGGCGAGTTTACATCTTCTCGGTTCTTTGGATATTGTTAGCGATTTGGTTTTCTTGACGGATATTTGCATATTGAATTCTTCAGCTGTTTTTTGGAACTTGTGTAAGAGTCTCTGTAGGTTGTCCTCGTCTTCCGATACGATTACAGCATCATCAGCGTAGCATATGATTTTTATTTTTTTATCTCCCATTTGATATCCTCTCCCAGTTACTTTGACTTCATTTATAATTTCATTCATGATGATATTAAATAGGATTGGGCTTACGCTATCTCCTTGCCTGATTCCGGTTGTCATAGGTATTTTATTGCTTAGCTTATTTGCAGTTCTTACATATGTGTAGTTGTTCTTGTTCAATTCTTCGATGGTCTTTATTACATTCGGGTGAATTATTCTCTTTTGTAGTAGGGCCAAGACGTCTGTTTACCTTACCCTATCGAATGCCTGGGTTAGGTCAATGAAACACGTGAAGGCTACTTTCTCAGTAATTTGACATATTATAAATATAGCATCTATAGTAGACCTGTTCTGTCTGAACCCTTGCTGTTCTCACATATTCCGGTTAGAGATATTTCTTCTGCTAGAATTTTTGTAAACAGTTTTAGTACAGCACTCAATAAGCTAATACTTTGATAGTTTTTAGGGTCTGCTTTCTCTCCTTTTTTAAAAACTGGTATCAGTATGCTCTCTTTCTATTCGGATGGAACAACCTTGACAGTAAGTATTTTATTGAAGAAAATCTGTAATTCGGCCAATAAGCTTTCACCTCCATATTTGATCATCTCATTCTTAATTTCGTCAATGCATACGTACCAAGTGGCAATTATAGTTTAGTAATAAGTTTTCGTTTATTTTTACAATGACTTTACAGATACAAATATACTTGGTCATAAACGCACATGGGGGAGACGTCAAACGCAGTTAAGGCATTTACCAGTTACACGTAAACGTCTGTCTTCCGTGTCACCCGGTATATATACATCCATTGACTTCATAATTAGACAAAGATGATATATAGACTTCCGACACACATCGTTATCTAATTACGTCAGGAACATGTTCGAAGTTATATGATAAATTGTTACGTGAGTAATTACTATCAGTAGCAAATATACCATGAAATATGTATCGCGTATGCTAATGCACCACCATTTCTGGATACGGTTAAAAGGTGAAGAATCGCCAGATAGACATCGTTTACGAATGTTTATGAATATTCAAAAAGAAATTCGCAATCGCGTACGTACGCAGCTTTGATTATTTGTTAATGAGGATTTTAAAAATTCACGTACTAACTCGATGGAAAATTTCGTTTGCGAAGGTCAGGGTCGTTGGGAAAAATGGAGTTTTAAGTCGTTTATACCAATTGTTTATGCTTTAAAATCTAAATTTCTGCATCATCTCATTATATTCATTATGATACCAAACAACGGTAAAGCAGCATTTACTCTAAACCTAATCTTAATTTAAAAAAATTAATGGCTCGAAAAAGGGAATTACAAGATGACGATACATATATTTCACAAGTAACTGCATCCACAACTTTTTTTACTAAGATTCAAAGATATCAACTCTTAAAAAAATTGTGAGTGAGTGAGTGTCGTGGTACACTCGGTTGGAACGTAGTAAATTATTATTAATAAATCTTTTCTCTTACGCTTGTTTTAACATTTTTCGTCATTGTTGCTTGTTTTTTGTCAATTTGTCAACTAATTGGCTATTAAAAAATTAGAAAGTCGTTATATAAAAATTTAAGGTTAAAAATAAATAGTCGACGTGTTTGTAAAAATGACTATTGCAAAAATAACGCGCATGCGCATTTTGTTGTATAAGAGAGGAGACGCGTAGCATAGAAATACTTAGCAAGAGTTATCCATAGCGCGTATGCTATTGGCTATGCCCAGTCATAAGTGCGCAGAACTAATTGGTACACGGAATACGCGTGTGATAATTCGTGAAGGAAAAATCTTACACTTTCTTTCGCCTAGCCCCCACCCGTACCGTGCGATAAGGAACTTCGTTTCAAAAGAAATCGAAAGGTTTGCATGCAAGCACGAAGCCAGGCTACATTACCGCAGAGGCTCTTCTACTGCTACTATGTTTTAAGTGACCTTAAGTAGGATGTTGTGGATAAAAGAAGAGACCAAATACACAAATATTATAGGACATTATAGGATGGCTGTTAACTGATAAATACTTAGGTAGAGATTTATTTTAAACAAATAATGATTAGGCTTTTAAACTAGATAAAATTCTGTAAAAAGCCTAAAAGTGGCTTACCATTTTGGGTAAACCCAAAGCATGTTTTTTTTACACAATTTATAATCTCACCTAACTAGAAAACTGTAAACCTATGGTTCACGAGAACAAGAGTTGTATTTATTAATTATTGATAAAATTACTCTAAGCAGCTATATTTTTCACTTAATTTTTTTTGTTTTTTTTTATCTTAAAACGGTAATTCCTAGAATTTATTTTTTTACTATCAAAAACTCGCATTCATGTAGACAAAGTTAAGGGCAAAAGCTAGTGAATTTATAATTTTGGATACTATTGACAAATTGGTACAAAAACGAGTAGACAAAAAAAATCATTAGAAATAAAACACAAGATTTCTTAGATCATTTATATAGACAACTCCAAATCATACCATTAAAGGAATATTTAAGGATTACTTTAATTTAATTTTTTCGTTTATACCCCTTTTTGACCAAGATTTAAAATCGAGGTTACTGAAAAATTAAGTTAAAAAATATTAAGCCAATGATATTTTGTAATATGCAACTTTATGGTTTACTAAAAATAAATTAATAGGATTATTTTTAAACATGCATATTTCCTCAAACCATTGTTATTAAATTACGTGAAAAAGTCCAATAAATATGTTCGCAATAACAGTGCTTAAGCTGTCAAATAAATTGCACGGTATACACTGTTATTTATAAATAATCAGGTAATTGAAATTCCATATATTTCACACTTGAAAATATTATTGAAACGTAAATAAGGATTGTAAGTCAGAAGTTAGTATAATCGTGTGATTAAATAAAATTTTTGTAATAAAGACGGTTAATCCAAGTAAAATACCGTTTATCTACATATTTATAAATAAATAAAAACATGAGTAGATAGATAGATAGATAGATTTGGCACCAGGCATTGTTAAGTAAATTATCTGCCTACGGTCTCCCAACCAAACTGCGCCAATGGCTCTTGAGCTTCATGCAAGATCGCTCCTTACATGTGGCAGTTGACGGTATTTCTTCTGATGCGTTTAAAACTAATGCCGGGGTCCCCCAGGGTTCCATCCTGTCCCCCACCTTATTTCTTTTACACATCAACGACCTCTTGAAAACCACCACGAACCCAATTTACAGTTTCGCAGACGATAGCACACTTGTCTTAACTGTCACATCCTATCGATCACTTTCGGTGAATGATACAAATAGACTCAGGCAGGAACAGGTTGATTCCATCAATAGAGATCTTAAAGCAATCGTCGAGTGGGGAACCAACAATCTTGTTCAGTTTAACGCCCAAAAAACACAAAGTGCCACGTTTTCCAAGAAAGTGAATTCCTCAAATCATCCCATCACAATGTCCGGAAATACCCTTAAACCAAGTCACTCCATCTCGATTTTGGGAGTCACGGTGTCCAATAATATGTCTTGGCATGACCATGTTGCTAACATCGCAAAGTCGGCATGCCAGAGGCTAGGTTTTCTGTGGAAAGCCAGAAAGTTTTTTACTCCTGATCAACTGTTGACGACGTACAAGGCTCAAATCCGACCTCTACTGGAGTATTGCTCGCACATTTGGGGTTCAGCACCAAGGCATTCTCTTCGTCTTCTAGATTCCATTCAGAAAAGAGCCATTCGCTTGATAAACAGCTCAACTCTCACAGATACCCTTCACCCTCTAGAACATAGAAGAAGAGTTGCAGACCAGTCATTGCTCTACAGATATTTTCATGGCAGATGCTCCAGAGAAATAAAAACTCTTGTACCACCATTGGCCACATTCGGCCGAAGAACTCGGCACGCTGATCAGTCTCACCCATTTACTCTCAAGATTGACACTACTAGGACCAATCTTCATCAAGAATCCTTCTTTTACAGGGCTGCTACGGAATGGAATAAGCTTCCGCAGCCCACACGATAGGTCTACCCTTTTTGCGACTATTTTCATAAAAAACAAAAAAAAAAGATAGAATCCTTTAAATTTAAAAAATTAACGTGAGTGTCGTGGAACACTTGGTTGGAACGAAGTTCCTTTTGTAGTATATTATTATTGATAACCGCTTGTTTTTGCTTTTTTCGGCATTGTTGCTTTTTATTCAATTTGTCAACTTATTTCACAAAATCTGTAACCTAATATAGAAAACAGGAGAGCGGCCTGAATATTGGCGATTGTCGCTGTTTATTCCAATATTCAAAAAAAAGGTTCTTCTTTGGACTAGCAACTACAGAACGGTTTCACTTATCTTTCACGCTAGTAAGATCTTCCTGCATATTATACATAACCGTCTTAAACCATTTCTTTTGCCACAGCTTTCAGAGGAGCAAGCAGGTTTTGTGCCAGGAAAAGGAACTAGGGAACCAATATTAAATATAAGGCATCTTATTGAAAAAGTTAGAGAATTTAATATCTCACTGTATCTCTGCTTTGTAGATTATCAAAAAGCATTTAATAAAGTAAAATGGAGTACCCTTTGGACCATAATGGAGGAAATGGGAACGCCAAATTACCTGGTTCAACTGGTGCGTAACCTCTATCAGAAAAACAGCACTCGGGAAGCTTTAGAACGACCGCAGGAGTTAGCAGGCAAAAATTACATTTTCCTTCGCCTAGCCTCCACCCGTAACGTGCGATAAGAAACTTCGTTCCAAAAAATATCTAATTATCGTTTTATTATAAATACATTTTATGTGATTTATTAATAAACAAGATTTAATTGAAGATCAAGTAGTTCATTTATAGAATAATTATTAAATTTAATACTAGCTGTTGCCCTCGACTTCGTCCGCATGGAATTAGCCAGTGAGTTGCAGGTTATGAGGAAGCAGACGAACTTGCAAGAAGAGTTTCGGAAAAACACAAAAATTACTGTGAAAGCATAACAGAAAACAAACACGGAAAAGAATACATCAAAGGACCGTGCCTCAAAAGGACGGCAGAACTGTTAGCGATGAACAGGAATTAGCTAAGAATCACTACGGAGCTCCTGACCGGTCACGCACCAGTGAAGAAGAACCTTATCAAAATGGGAGTGTATAATGGAGACCTGACCTATAGATTGTGCGGCAAGGATCCGGAAAAAGTGCTGCTGCGGGGCGCTGGACCGCAAAAGACAGGCAATTTATGGGCAGCCATCCGACGACCCAGAACTATATTGTTTCCACCCATTACAGAACTTGTACAAACATCCAATATTATTTAGAAGTACTTTATTTTGGAGAGAGTTTTGTTTTTTACTACATTTTGCCAGCTTACGAAAAATTCAGTACATAAAAATTAGCCAACATTACAGAAATGCAAATTAAATACTTTGATATGATTGATATTTTTATATTGTTATAAAAAATACCAAATTATTTTGCATTTAAAATGCAACCGAAATTAATAAATATTTTGATTCGAGTATTTTTGATCGAGTTAGCGATGATTTTTTCGGAATTTTCAGTTACAACACCCGAAAGTCAACCGCGTCGAATCAAATGCGTGTCAGTCGAAGTAGAGTCCGAACTACCATTTCGGTATATTTGTGTGTGGAACGCAAATTCAGCGCCGGCTTCGGCGTCGGCGTCGACGTCGGTGGTTCGGTCCTTGTCATGCAAACCACGTCGCGTCGCCATGCTGATTTGCATGCGACGCCATTCCAGCGGCGTGCTCCGTGTCCAGACGGAAAAAAAATTATTCCCGATTCAAATTAAACAAAAATGATAAATCCGCAATAGTAGAAAGAAAAGATTTACATTTTTATTCCCTAACAACGTATTGTTTTGAGTACAAATTGGCAATTGTGATGGCATTATAAAAAAATAGAGTTTAGGAGTTATTTCTGTTAAAATGAGAATTTAATAATTGCGAAGTTTGCCTTTTTTTCCCTTCTACAGTTCCATTATAATTATATCTCTGATAATTTTATATTCCTCAAGTACTCGTAAATAGTGTCGCGTACCGTATTTTGTTGTAACTTAAATATATCATTCATTGTAAACAGTGTTGCATACCTTGTAGCCTCGATTATTGTGTATTATCGGTTATATTATTGTTTGGTTTGCATTTCTGTGTAGATGAGGCTGGCTGTCAACACGGACGAACGCGATTCTTAGTGTGGAACATAGATTTGCGAATATTCTTGTTTGACGTCAATTCCGTGTCATATTTCTTGATATCCGGCTTGGAAAGCAGTCTAGTCGTTTGGTGATAGTCTTGGGAGTGGTGTGGTGAGAATTTTTGGGACGGTCTGATATTGGCAAGTGTGCAGAACCTCTACGGTTTTTCTTTCATATCTGGCTGTATTTGGGCTATCTTAATTGGATTTTGAAGAAAAACCATTTAATTTTTAACATGACCATTCTATCTTACCTTCGTTGTTGATATTTTGGATTTTGGTGTCGAGTTAAAATAACCGCAGGCGGGATTTATTTGAGGGAAGCCATTGTTAATTAGCAGGTGCCGTTCCATAACCAAACCGACCACAGGAGTAGAGCATTCGTATACCCAAAGGTTACAAGTGATTTATTTTCGAATATTTAACGACGTGACTTATTTTTGACACACCGATTAAGTTTTGTTTTAATTTATTAATATGGTACATTGTTGAAAACTATTTATTGCATTGGATAATATGCCAAGGCTGAACTTTGATTAAAGTAATCTTCTCAATAGTTCTTTGTGTCCAAGTAAAAATGTTTTCTTCATACCTATTTGTAAATATCCTACAATATTGATATTTTGAAGGACAGCCATTGAAAAAAAAGATGTATTTTTAAATAAACTCTTGGTAAGGTCTGTTACTCTCACTTTTGTTTTGGTTGTTTTATAAAGTTGTTAATTTTGAATTTTTGATTTATTGTTAGCTGTTAATTTTGACTATATTTGTTATAAGTTTATTATTGAACTGAGGACTTTGATTTATTGTTAGCTGTTGATTTTGACTATATTTGTTGTAATTTTATTATTGAGCTGTGTACTTTGATTTATTGTAGGAGTAAAGTATCCAATATATTTTAGTCGGTGGCGCGGCTCACTTTTATATATATATATTTTTTCTTCTACCCTCTACGGCTGAGCTCGGGCATAATTTGCCAGTACCGCTGGCAGAGTACTCTATAGAGAACGAAAAAGACGTGGCACTATCTGTTACTATTATTAAATTGTTTAAAGTGGTCAAGTGACTCGTTTAAAACAAAAATAACAAGCCAGTGGGTTTAAATAAGTGTAGTAAAATAAATAATAAATAAAAAGCTTTATTTCAATTTCTTCCAAGGAAATTATCACGGACGTTGTAGACATTAACTACACTACAAGTCACAATAGACCCATCAAGGGTCGTAGTGAAGTGGCGACCCTACTACGCCCCACTCACATCATACCTAACTTCTTCGTAGTCGTTTGCTCGGTTTCGAACAACATGAATTCCTGTTTTGTTTTCTGTGATGGCTTTCCATTCCTGTCTATCTTCTGCCTTCTTTAATGTTTTGGTTGGGTTTTTGCCGGTTAGACCGGTTATAAGATCCATGTATCTTGTAGACGACCTTCCTCTTGATCTTTTTCCAGGGACTGTCCCTTCCAAAGTGAGTCTCTTAAGATTATTTCTTCTAACCACATGACCAAAGAATTTAGCTTTTTTCTCCGCTACCACAATGCTCAATCTCTTTTTAATTCTGAGAATGGATTGGTTGGTTCGTTTCTTAGTTCAGGATATACCTAACTACTCTACAATAAACTAAAATAAGGCGATTTCTGGTAATGCCGGCTCTGGTTTTCGCTCAACAAACCTTTAGCATCTTTTTTTAACGTAGTATACTCTAGCTTACAATACAACCAAATATAATGTAGATATGTATGATATCTAGGTCACATAATGCGAAATAAAAACAGATATAATCTCTTTCAGTGCATATTACAAGGAAAAGTAAAAGGAAAGAGAAGCGCCGGAAGGAGAAGAATCTCATAACTAAAAAATTTAAGAACATGGTTCTCCATGACAACCACCGAACTATTCCGAGCAGCTGTAAATAAAGTTAGATTAGTCAATATGGTAGCCGACGTCTGGAACAGATAGGCACCCGAAGAAGAAGAAGAAGATGTTTCTTGACTAGAGTGGAATGGAATAAAACTCCGGGATGGCTTTCATCCTTATATTATAAAAACGTATAACTACTGTTAACTTTTTGACATGCATTGTATGTATGTACAAATGATCATAAATATTTATGTTTTACTCATAAATTAATTAACATTTAAAAAAATTTCAGCGGTATCTCTGATTGATAAATTCACAATAATAATTAATGGTTTTCTGGTACTGTTGACAGCGTATATATTTAGCGGATATAGAGCACACCTTGCCTTTCGTGTTGTTTTCTAGTAGCACGTTCTGATTTCCTCACTAAATATTATTGTTCGAATTTAAGTTCATGTTTACCAACGACCGACGAGCATGTACGAGAGCACTGATGAAGGTGGACAAAGCAAAAGATGTGTATAAAAACCATAGCAAGTGGAAGAAAGTGGTCTCTGCCTACCCCTACGAGAAAAAGGCGTGACTATAGGTATGTATGTTATGTTATTATAGCTATTCGAGTTCGTTATTAATTTGCATTTTGATATAATAAGAGTAATTTGTTTATCAAGATAATGGATTTACGTGCCACAATAAGATGGCTAACAGAACGTCTCTATGTAGATTTTCACCGTTGAATGCTGAAACTCCTTCACTATTTTTGGTTTGTGTAAAGACAATTTCTTCTTTCAAACGTGTTTTTTTTTATTAATTTTTATACCTTAAACTAATTACTATTGGACTGGCAGGATAGACATGTTATGCAGGCATTGTAAGTTCTTAAATGGGGTAATAAGCTAAACACTTCTAATCAACTTGAAGGTTTGTTAAGAACTTACTTTATGTAATAATTCGGCAAATTAACCACGTGTAGTGCGAAGATTAAAACGAAAAGTTCCGTTAGAATTAGTTACTTAGTGCTAAGAATACATAAAAACACCCAATGTCAAAAATAGTCCATATTGTAGTGGACTCACTTTAAAGGGGGTAGGTATATCACTGTATACCTTCCCTACACGTCTTTCTGAATTGTCATACCTACTACTTAATATCTACCTAACATTGTTTGTGTTACACAGATACATTATAAGATAATGGGAATGGGAAGCTAACTAAGAAAAAAATGTATAATTCTATAAATTGCTACACTTCTAATAAGTTCAATAATAAAGCTTGTTGCACAATTGAACTTGAACTTGTATATTAATAATCTAAGAATGTTAAGTCTCATCATAAGTTTTTTTTTTTTTTTTTTATTTTTTTTTATTTTTATTCTGGTTCCCACGAAAAGGGATATCCTGTAATGTTCAGAGAACATCGTGGGAACCAAGGGAAAGAAGGTAGGAGTTGGTGTTCTTCTTAAATTTCTGGAGGTTGTATGCCTCGGGGAACACCTCCCTAGGCAATGAGTTTCAAAGCCTCGCAATTCGTTGGATGAATGAGTCTTTGGAAAGTGATGTTCTGCAGGTCTCCAAAAGTGACCACGAAGGGGTGTGAAGACTGAACTTGACGGGTTAATCTCGAAGAGACTGCCAATGGAGGAACGATTGTTGATATTTCAGAAGAGCATCGCCCATGAAAATATCTATAAAATAGAGACAAATCGCCAACTTTTCTACGGTGTTCCAGACAAGTGAGCGAGTTTGTAAGCGAGGTATCACCGACGAGACGAATTGCCCTTTTTTGGACAGAATCCAGTAGCTTCAGGATATGTTTAGGTGCTGCACTCCAAATATGGGAACAGTACTCCAGTACAGGTCGGATCTGTGCCTTATAGATCATAAGCAGCTGACTGGAGGTAAAATAGCTCTTGGCACGAAACAAAAAACCAAGTTTTTGGGATGCACTTTTGGCAATGGACCTCACGTGATTTTCTCAGGAAAGGTTATTGCTGATAGTAATACCAAGCATCGATATGGATGACTTCAGTGGTATGGTTACTCCTGACAAAGTTATGTTAGGCACAGTGAGATCGGCTTTTCTAGAGAAAAGACATGCTTGTGTTTTGTTTGCATTGAATTCTACCAAGTTATTGGATCCCCATTCGAGAATTGTTGCCAAGTCCATATTTATATTGTTAACATTTCTTCCTCGTCCATTTCTGGTTTCACGGGCTGATATAGGGGCCCTGGAAGAGAAAGCGGTATGGAGGGTACTATCATCGGCAAAGCTGTGTACGGGACATGAAGTTGCTTTCAATAGGTCGTTGATGTGAAGTAAAAATAGTGTTGGTGCTAGAATGGATCCTTGCGGAACACCAGCATTTATGAGTAGAGTGTCAGATGAAACTCCATCGACCACTACATGGAGAGACCTGTTTAAGAGAAAACTAGCAAGCAGAGAACACATATCTGAGGGGGCAAGCCATAAGATGGAAGCTTGGCGAGAAGTCCCTGGTGCCAAACTCGATCGAACGCCTTGGAGATATCTAATGCCACAGCTAAAGTTTCTCCATACTTTTCAATAGATAGCTGCCATATATGTGAGACGTATGCGAGCAGGTCACCAGTTGATCTCTGATGGCGGAAGCCATATTACCTATCATTGATAATTCCTGAGTCTTCCAGATATTTCATGAGCTCGATGTTGATGGCTTTTTCCATGACCTTTGAAATAATAGATAGCAGTGCGATAGGTCTGTAGTTGCTGGGTAGGGTCTTTTTGCCTTTTTTAGGGACTGGCTGTACTCTTGCAATTTTCCAATTGGACGGAAATACTCCCAAATTGTAAGAGTGGTTGAACAACTTGCAAAGAACAGGTGTTAGTTCAGGGGCACATTTCTTGAGAACAATCGGCGGGATTCCGTCAGATCCACAGGCTTTGTTGTTGTTGAGACCCAGCAAAATTTTTCTGATAGTACGTTGGCGAAAGGTGATCTCGGGCATGTGACTGTCAATAGGTGTAATGTTCGAGGGTTGTTTTCCCGAAGAATCCAGAGTGGAATTTCCAGCAAATAGGTGCGCAAAGATATTGGCTTTTTTCTGGGCAGTCGTTGCTAGTGTTCCATCTTCATTGGTTAGGGGAGGAAAAGAGCTGGAAGTGAAGTTCCTTCCCACAGCTTTGGCGAAAGACCAAAATGAACGGGATCCTTTAGGACATTCAACAAGTTTTGATCTTATTTTGGCATTATGAGCATCTTTTGAACATTCTATTGTCTCTTTGCATATGCTTCTAGCCTCAACATATGCTGCTCTGGTCTCAGGTCCCGGATTTTTTTGCCATCGATGGTATGCTGCCTATTTGGAAGCCACAGCTCTAGAGCAGTTTCTGTTAAACCAGGTCTTATCGGATGATGTTCTTCTTTCGGTATTCGGTATGTAAGTTTGCATCCCCAACATGATGATTTTAGAAATTGTCTCAGCACATCGTGTTGGATCTACTGAGGAGAAACAAACTCTCTTCCATGGAAACGCTGAGAAAAACATACGAAGACCCTCCCAGTCGGCCGAATTGTAATGCCACATGAGACGGGGTGGTATTGTGCTGCTCGATGGTAAATGGAAAGAGCATGTTGTGGAGATAATGGTGTGATCAGAGTTTCCAAGTGGGGCACAAACTTCTATTCTATACGGGTCAGGATTGGTGGTGAGGAAAAGATCTAGTGTATTGGCAGCCTGGTTGTTGACATCAGGGATGCGGGTTGGTAGCTCGACCAGTTGTTCTAGACCATGAGTGATGGCGAAGGCCTCAGCTTGACGACCTGCATCATCAGTTTTGTTAGAGAATTTGAGCCAGGCAGCGTTATGTACATTAAAGTCCCCCATGATTATGGTTTCAGCTGTTGGATGTACAGTACAGTAAATAAAATATTAAACTTTGATCTAGCTATACAACCAGATATACAATATTTGGTGTCTTTACACTACACCTTATAAATTATTATTATAAACAATATACTTTGTTTTCTCAGAAAAATGCAGAGGATAATGTTATTTGTTAAACAGTGGTGCGCGACTTGTAGAAGCGACTGGGCTTCAGAGATGCTAGTAACGCCGCCGCCGCTGCGTGTTTGCCGCCGCCGTGGATCCAAGTAATCGATATGACGTTATAGTTCACGGATTTCCAAGGATTTTCCTGTGCAAAACAACAGAAGTAAGGACGGTGGTATGTTTTTTGAGAAGGTGAAAAACTGTCGAGCCAATCACAATGCGGGGGTCATATCTGTCTACTAATAGAAAAGATGCAAACGTAATATTTATGGTCATTTTGTAAATATAACGTATAAAAATTTAAATTTAGGTCTACGGCAACGTTTTTATTAAAATTAATATTGATTTTTAACACTTGAAACGAAACATATTTTAATACACCAATCATAGTCTAGTGACATCTAATTTGATGTTATAGTTATCTTCTTTTTCTTCTTCTTATAATAGGAGCTGGTCCTGTTTAGTCCGTTGCGTTTAGCCTCCTTCTGAGCTCTTCCTGTGACGCTGAGCTCCAGCTTTCTTACCATCTCTTGGATGGGCTGCCTGCCGGTCTTCGCGAGTTTGGTTTTTGCGAAATGGCCCACTTTGCCCATCTTTCATCTGGCATCCTTTCCACATGGTCTCTTCAGCACCCCTTGCGTGTTCTAGTCCATCTTACCACATCCGGTATTTCTAGTTCTTCTCTGATATCCTGGCTTCTTATTCTATCTCTGAGGGTAACACCCTTGATGGTTTTTAGTACTTTTATTTCGGTCATTCTCATCATTCTTTTCGTTGTTGATGTTTCAGCTCTGGTTTCTGTGGCGTACGTTAAAATAGGTCTTACGCATGTTTTGTAAATCCCTAGCTTACTTTTGGTACTCATTATTTTATTTCGCCATATAATATCTCTTAGATATCCGATGACTCTTGCTGCTTTTATGGCTTGTGTTCGTGCTTCTTCAATAAGGTTTCTTTTACTTAATACCTCCACTCCTAGGTAGTTGGATCTTCTCACATGCTGGATTATCTTGTTGTCGACTGGCAGTTTTGCACCTTATGGGTTCTTTAGAGATAACCATGCTTTTTCTTCTTTAGGTGCCCTATCCTCCTCGGACGTTGGCGATCATCAGCGCTATCTGAACCTTGTATACAGCTCGGCGAAACAATGTGGTAGTGCTCACTCCATACCATTATCTTAAGTTTTTTAGCCAGGATATCTTTCTTCTACCCGGGCCTCTTCGTCCTTCGATCTTCCCTCCTATAATAAGCTTTAAGTCGATACTTGTCATTTCTTAAGATGTGCCCAAAATACTCCAGTTTGCGCTTTTTTAGTGTAAACAGAACTTCCAGCTGCTTGTCGAGGCGTTGAAGTACCTCGGTGTTACGCATTCTTTCTACCCAGGAGATTCTTAATAGCCTTCTGTACGTCCACATTTCAAAGGCCTCCAATTTTTTGCACATCGCATCCGTCAAAGTCCAAGCTTCCATTCCATAAAACAGTATGCTGAACACGTAATAGCGAAGCACTCGGACGCGCAGAGGCAAGCTTAAATTTATGCTGCAAAGTACCTTACGCATCTTCAGGAACGAAGCACGAGCTTGTTCTATTCTGGTACGAATCTCCTGCATGCCGTCCCACTTCCGCACCATTGGCTGTGTTTTTTCTGTTGCGATGTTCATATTAAATCTGTGTGCTGTTACTGTTGTCTTCTATAACAGGCGTTGTAGGTCGTCTTCATTTTTTGCTATGGGGATTGCATCGTCTGCATAGTATAATACTTAAATGGTGCGATTGCCCATCCTATATTCAGCGTTTACTTTATTAATATTTTCAATGATTTGGTCCATAATGATGTTGAACAGAGTAGGACTAAGGCTGTCACCTTGTCGTATGCCCGTATTGATTTGCACTTCCTTAGACAGTCCATCGTTCGTTTTTATTCTTGTTAAAATTATAAAAGTAAATATTACTTTATTAAGAAAATTAATTACATTTTTCGAACATAAATGGAAGTCGGGTTCATCAAGACTCCAGTAATCTACTTAAAGATAGTATCGACCAGCTTAGGTGATGAGTCTTTCGGAGTATTTTTATTTCTACTTGAAATTTTTTTGAATATTTATAAGGATATATAGCCACCTGAATACTCTTATATTTAGATTTTTTTAAATTTTAACAACCATATATTTCCATGATTGGAGAACAATTTAAAGTTGGATCTGGTCTCAAGAATTTCGTGTTTTTTTTTAATTACTGCTTATCTAGGCTTTATTGGCATCTTTCTATTTTGGCATTCAAAAACGCAAAGTAGGTAACCACACATTTTTTAAGAAAAAGTTTTTTTGCAAAAAATTTTAAACTTCCAATTTTCGACGTCGTTCTCCAAATCAAAGTGGTCTTCACAGCATCTAATGATAGTCTTTGGAGAATAATTGTCATCCCTCTTTGCTGCTTGGAACCTCTTTTTTTTCAATTTTGGGTCGGAAGATCCAGTTAAAAACAATTTGTTGAAAAACTTCCTTGAAATAGATAAGACACATTGGCGCAAAACATGAACCAACACGGCTTTTATTTGATAAGAAAAAATGAAACTTCTCAATGAATAATAATAACTGCACTAATTTTAACAAACAACCGGCTCTAAACTAGAGGGAACTCAGAAGACCCCTCACTTAGCCTCTCGTTACGTTTGCCTGATTACTGTAGTGTGTATCAAGCCGAAATGACAGCCATTACCAAGGCAGCTGTCTGGACACTCCACAATGAACAAAAGTTCATCGAGATATCCAATCTTTGCGACAGCCAGGCTGCTATCAAATCACTGAACTCAGTCCACTTGACCTTTAGGTCAACGGTGCATTGCCAAGCAGCCTTAATCAGCTAGCTGCTAAGTTTAGAGTTCATATTGTCTGGGTACCCGGACACAAGGACAACAAAGTAGTTCAAAAAGCCAAGTTAAGGTGGCAAAATAAACCTACATGCACATCATCGAAACAGATTTGGCCTAAACTAGATCTAAGTCGAACTAAGGATGTTTAAACTCTATTCAGGGAGTCCATTAGAAATGCGATCGCAACAAAAACAGGACACAGCGCATGGGAATCGCAAAACTACAACACGACTTCTGTAGAAGCTGTCAAGATAAGAAACAGAAGGAGACAATGGTACATCTTCTCTGCCACTGCCCAGCCCTAAGCAAAAAACGGCTTTCTGATGACTTATCTGATCTCATTTCAGTTAGCATTAAAGACCTCATACTTTTTTTTAAAAGTTCCAACTGGTTTTCACGGTAGAGGGGAAAGGCACCGCTACACATAGGTGAATTTAAACGATTTAGGCGGCCAAAATTATTTTATGATACGAGGGTGGTTTGATAAGTCAGTGACTTTTTGAATAAAACAAATTTTTTTCCGCAAATAAAAATTTTATTTTTCTACATAATCACCTTTTAGCTCGATACATTTAGTCCAGCGTTTTTCTAATTTTTTTATTCCCTCCAAATAATAGGTTTTTTCAAAGCTCTCAAAATACGCGTTTGTTTCGGTAATGACTTCTTTATTCGACTCAAATCTCTTACCGCCCAGCCATTTCTTTAGGTTTGGAAACAGAAAATAGTTCTTCTTCGCCAAATGCGGCCACTTTTGCTTCAAATCAACGTCGAATCTGTTCAAAAGCTTTGAATAATATTCGCCGGTGATCGTTTTACCTTTCTTGAGGTAATCGATGTAAATGACACCACGTACATTCCAAAAAACTGTGGCCATGACCTTGTTGGCTGACAGACTCTGTTTCGCCTTCTTTGGTCCACGTTCACCCCGAGCAACCCACTGTTTCGATTGTTCCTTGGTCTCTGGCGTGTTGTGATGGATCCATGTTTCATCCACAGTAACAAAACGGCGTAAAAATTCGTCCGGATTACGGCTGAACATCGCTAAACACTCTTTTGAAGTGGTCACACGATTGCGCTTATGGTCGAGTGTGAGCAATCGCGGCACCCATCTCGCAGAGAGTTTTTTCATGTCCAAATATTCGTGTAAAATATGATGTACCCGTTCAGTTGAGATACCTACAACATGAGCCAACTCACGCACTTTCATTCTCCGATCATTTCATGGATTTTATGGACGATTTCCGGCGTTATCACTTCTTTTGGGCGACCTGGATGTTCGGCGTCATTAGTGCTGGTACGACCACAACGAAACTCTGTAAACCACTTCTTAACCATTGAAATTGATAGTACCGAGTCCCCGTAGTATTTATCAAGTCTTTCCTTAGTTTCAGTGATGGATTTTTTACGTAAAAAGTAATGCTTAATCAGCACACGAAATTCACTTTTTTCCATTTTCGTAAAAATTCACGAGGTTGTCTGCTTTGAACGGCTATCAAAAACCAACTGCACGACGTAGCTTGCTCAAAATTAGAAAGTTGCCCACTGATAGATTATAGTTGACGGCAGCACTGTTGCATTTGGAGTAACTGCGCGGTAAATTCAAAAAGTCACTGACTTATCAAACTGCCCTCATATATAATGACTATAAAATTGATAAAAAGATGAATTAATTTGTTTTTTGTGATATACTTACTGTCAAAAGTCTTACACCCCTTTAAAAAACATACTAAACCGGGAAATCAATTGGACGGTTAATTTTGTTTGCAAATAATGATTCTTTTTAGCAACGTCATAAAAAATTATTATTTGCAAACAAAATTGACCACTAAGTGGACTAATGTGTTTTCCAGGGAGTTGCAAGACTTAAAAAACTATGTGTATTTAGTTAAATTTAATACTATTGTATTAAAGCAACCGACAATGAAAATTCAGCTCTATGTACGGATGTACCTATACTCTCTGTTTTCTTTTTTCATCCGACGGTATATATAAAAAATAACAGCGTCCTCTGATTTGCTAATTATAAAAAAGGTGAACTTAATTGTTTGGATAGACAACGCGAACCGAACTAAGACTGGGATAAAAATCGTCCCGTGTACGGTTCCTATCCGATTACATCGCGTAGTTCGTATGTGACGTACATTTCGCTTCGACTTCGAGACTCGTTCACTTGCTAATCAACCCGTGTGCGGAGGCTCTAGCGCGTGATAAACTTGAGTGATGTTATAGGAACTATAGGTTGTTTAAGAGCGCAGATATTAAATCAGTCAGTTTCAAATCTTATTTTTTACAATAAATTGAAAGAAAAAAATAAAAATATCGCATGTTACCTATTTTAAGAAGGCGATCAAAATAAATATTAAATATTTGTGGAAATTAAAGAATATTTATTTTTATTGTTTTTTAAAGTGTTCAAGCAGACAAAAAATTATTTAATTTATACTAATCTTAAGAATACATTAACGCTTCCATGCCGGGTTGTTACTTTCAGCCACCGGAATTTTTATTTTTATCTGACATCTTAGCAATCTTAAGTGAGCTTCGGGCAAACGATTTATGATGGTCCTGGAAAAAACTTGTGTTTTATGTGTTCGCAAAAGCTGTTTTTATAATTCAGTTGCTGTTACCGTAAGGTTTCTTCTTGCAGTTAATTAAATAAAACGATCTTCATTACAGGTTGTGGATCTCGTGAGTTCTATGTGTCTCTTAGATACATCTCCAGTTATTCCACAACAGGCATTCAAGTGAGAAATTACGTTTTGAGATATGCCAAATGCTTGCGCTGAATGTTTGTCGAGCGCCATTTCCTAGCATCCCAGTGGCTCTCAGTATTTGTTAAAGGCGTAAATGGTGTCTTCTCGTGTTTAATACATAAATTATTAATGTGATTTCCTTTAAATTTTAATCAATACTAACACATTTTTGATGTGAAACAACTAATGGCACGCTTGGCGATACCGTTATGCAAAAGCTTTGGGCAGCTCCGTAGATTGTAAGGTGGGTCGTGAAGGCTATGCTGCCTCTCAAGCACTTCACCTATCAGATCTTTTGTGCATAACCTTTAATCTATTCGAGGCCCGGGATTCCGAGACTTCGTACAAAGTTTATTAGTTTCCTGGGTTCCTGACACTAGATGACTTTAGGAAGGCCACTTCCAGAAACTTGAGCCTCTTGCAAAAAAGCGCTGGGCATTCGCAAAATAAATGTTCTGCAGTTTCACCGAAGTTCTCGCAGTAGCGGCAACTATCACTTTCTGGGTTGCCCATCTTTTTTGGGTGATACCTCAGAGGGCAGTGTCCAGTAAGGAGTCCCGTCACCAGTTTCAAGTCTTTCTTGTCCAACTAAAGAAGCTGTTTAGCTTTCCTTTGCGAAAGGCTTACTAGCCTTTTTGCTTGTCTTTGTGCTGGCACTTTATGCCAGCGAGATTTTATTTTATCTGTTTCCCAGCGTCGAACCTTTTCTTTCAAGTGTGCTTTTAAGAGTTTACAGAAGGGTTCTGGGCCAGAAAGTTGTGTATTCGCCCCTTTCTTAGCAATGAAGTCTGCTTCCTCGTTGCCTTTAACTCACTTGTTACCTGGAACCTACATCAGAGTAACCTGATTGTTTGCTGCCAGTTGTCTTAGGGATTGGTTACAGTCCCAAGTCAGCTTAGACTTCAAGTGAATGACTTCAGAGCCTTTAGTTCTGCTTGTTTATCTGATAAAATATAGATATCTGCCCCTCGGGTGTTCCTTTCGATGCACTCTTGGGCACATATCTCTATGGCATGTAATTATACTTGAAAGATAGTTGGGGTATTATCAAGGGGTTTTAAAAGCATAAAATTCGGCACTGCAACGCCCACTCCAACCGTATTATCCATCTTGGATCCATCAGTGTACCACACTAAACCATTCCTTCCTAGTTGAGGTCCGTTCTCTGTGCAAACTTGGTGGTTGTTTATGACCACTTTAAACTGTAATTTAAAGTCGTACCTAACTGGTATAATAACTGTGGGCTAAGACATGGATTCTAGGGAAATATTTTCCAAAATCTCTAAACTCGGCTCGCTTCGTCGCTTATGCTATGCCTTTATTACAAGTAACACTTTCATTACTTATTTTAGTTATTATCAGCCTATTGTAACTTTGATACCAGCAAAAACATCATCGAGTGTTAATATTACAGAAATAAATGATGATACTGAATTGTAAACTTGATTTTGATTATTATTGTTTGTTATGGATATTTATATGTAAATAACATTGTTTTGATAACATAAAACTAAAATGTGATGTTTTTTTTTTATTTTCAAATACGAAAATTAATTTAAAAGTAATAACTACAATAAAATATGATTGACACTAATGATTTAGAACATGAAAATGAGCGGCCTTTTGCAAAGAACATAAAATGAACATAAGTGATTCAAGTCAAGAGTAAGTTAATTATATTTTTATGATTAAGGTGTGCATTTATGTGTGTACATGAGTGCGTGTATATTTTTAATATTATCTGAATATTTTGTTTTTAATTATGCTAAATTTATTTTCTTTAATAAACCATTCTTTTATGCAAATTTTTTACATCAAATAGTTCCGATGTTTCACAACTGCCAGGCAACCCGCGACGGCTTATATTTTTTTAGTGATACCGATAAAATATAAAACAATAGTTTTTAAATGTTTTGTTACCTTTTTTTATGCTAAATAAAGTGACATACAAAGTAAGTTGAAAAATACAATTTATTTATATTTATATGAACTAACTTATTAATAATATTTAAAAACAAAGTCATATATTTAGTTAATTTCCAAAAGTATACATAGTTTGCGATATTTATGGAATAGCTAAAATTGAGCATAATTCTTTCAAAGAAGATACAAAGATTTCGGACTAATCGTTGAAAAACATATAAATCAAAAAGCAGCAACCAAACAGCCAAACGTAGAAATGTGTTTTCACAGGATTTAGGATGAAAAAAAGGAATTTATGTGTTTCCACGAAGGGAAATTGAATACCAATATTGTGAGTTAACAAACTAGTCTCATTTTAATAAATCCGTTTAATTAAAATGGTATATTTAGAATCGATCATGTATTAATAGCCATTACATAATCGTTGCATTAACTATTTTTTCTACGACCATACACACATATAGTCACACCTTTTTCCCGTAGGGGTAGGCAGAAACCACTTCCTTTCCCTTGCTACGGTTCTTACATACATCTTTTGCTTCCTCTACTTTTATTAGTGCTCTCATACATGCTCGTCGGTTGTTGGTACTCTTGACCTGGCTACGACACGACTTTTTAGTAGAAGCTGTTACAATGAGAAAGAGAAGAAAACAATGGTACATCTTCTCTGCCACTGCCCTGCCATAGGCAGAAAACGGCTTTCTATACTAGACCGAACTTTAATGACTTATTTGATCTCATGTCTTTCTCTTTCTGTCAGTCGTACTCTCAAAGCTGAGAGGTCGTGATTCCATGATTTTCAATTTGTGTTGTTGATGATCTGCTTCCAAAGTGTTTTATCTTCTGTGTCTCTAATGGTTGTTTGTAAGGGTGGTCTGGTGGGAGAGCGACCTCTTGTCCTCTGGCCTTCTACTTTTTCTTGTATCATCAATTTTTTCATGTTGTCTCCTTGTCTTCTGTTTATATGCCCATAGTATTGGAGAATTTGTCGTCGGCATATTGTTGACAGTCAATCTTTTATGCCTATTTCTTGAATAACTGATGCATTTGTCTTTCGTGCTGTCCAAGGGATGCACAGTAGTCTTCTCCAGCACCAGAGCTCAAAGGAGTCAATTCTTTTCCTGTCTGCTTCTTTGATCGTCCAGCTTTTTACACCATACAGGAATATTGCGAATATTAGTGTTTGTACAAGTTTTATCTTTATGTTTCGCGATATTTGTCTGTCTTCCCATATTATTTTTAGATTGGTTATCGCTGTTTGTCCCATTTGTATGCGTCGTCTAATTTCAGGTTCGCAGTTTTCCTGGTTATTTATCAAGGCTCCTAAATTTGTTACGCTGTCGGTTCTTTCGATGTATGCTAGATTGTTTCCATCTCGTAACTGTTGTAGCTTGTTTCCTCTATCTACTATCATTATCTTGGTTTTGTTTAGAATTATATCTAGTCCCAGCGTTCGACTTTCTACTGTTAATCGTTGTAATAATTGTACCATTTCCTGTTCGTCGCCTGCTATTAGCGTGGTATCGTCAGCATACCTGAGGTTGTTAATTCTCTTGACTCCGATGGAAATTCCTCCATGCCAGTTTTCTGTTGTTCTGCGCATATTGATTTCGCCGTAAATATTGAATTGTCTAGGCGATAATATAAAGCCCTGTCGGACACCTTTTGCACATTTAAAGGGCCTGGAAGTTTCGTTTCCAATTCTTACGTCATTTTCGTTTTCCTCATATAATGTTTTTATGATGTACGTTAGGTGTTTTGGGACACCCATTTCTTTAAGCACTTTCCACAGAAACTTCCATCTTACGCAATCGAAAGCCTTGCTGTAGTCAATAAAGCACATGACCATAGGTATATTAAATGCTCTTGTTTTTTTTTATTAATTGCCTTGTGTTAAATATTTGGTCCCTTGTTCCTCTCCCATGGACGAAGCACGCTTGTTCTACGGGAATTTGCCTGTCAAGATAGTTTTCAAGCCGTTGGTCTATTATGTATAGTAACACCTTGCTAGCATGAGAGATTGGTGCTATCGTTTTGTAGTTCTCGCATTTGCGCGTTGCTTCTTTTTTGTGTAATGGAACAAACGTCGATTTTGTCCAGTCTTTGAGCCGTCTTCCACACTTTATTGCAAATTTTCGTCATTATTTTAATTCCTTCTGGACCTATTTTTTTCAGTAGTTCTGCGGTGATCTGGTCAGCTCCGGGTGATTTGTTTGTTTTCAGTTTTCTGAGGACATTTTCCACTTCTGTTTTAAATATATCTGGTTTTTCTTCTTGTTCTTCTATTAACTCATTGTCTGTGTTTTCTCCTTCCCCTGCATTTTCATCTGTATACAGCTCCTTACAGTATTGTTTCCATCTTTCTAATGTTTTCCATCTCAGCTCAGTTATTATTAAAGACCTCACACTTTTTATTAAAAGTTTTAACTGGTTCTCACGGTAGAGGAAAAAGGCACCGCCGTCCATCACGGTATCACAATGGGTCAGAAGGCCTAAGTGGGCTCTCTCCGAACCGCTGTTTTAACCTAACTTTAACCTAACCTTACTAAAAAATATCTTTTTTTGTCCGCAGCTGAAAATAAAAATAAATAATTTTGTTAATATTTATTTGTATTCTTAATAGTGGTAGTCCAATAATGGTGAGTCCAAAGAAAATAATGTGTTTTGTAAAAAATCAAAAAAAGAAAAATGGTAATTGTATATAAATAACAATTCGATTTATTGTCAGACAGTAAGTCGAACTTAAAGATTCGAAAGAATGATTTGTTGGCAAGAAGACGAGTCTGTTTTCTATTTGGTGGTTCTTTATTTTTCTTAGTGGACTATTTCAGGTCGTCTTCAGACGCTGGTGGCAATAAATCAACGGCAGACAGCATACGTTATGCGGGTCGTCCGTCATTCGCAGAAAACTTCCATAAAAACTTTCATTCTGCAGAGGAATTCTTGCCACTGATGATCATTTTTAATATCTCGGCATCGGAGTTTTTGCTCACCGAAAACTTCCTGTCGTTACAACAAGTTTCTGGTCCTTGACAAACGACCGTTCTTGCATTCCTTTGTCATCGAAACCATCTTTAAATGGGTTAATGATGGCTGTTTTTTTTTCATTCACTACACACGATATGGACTTTTTCATTTACATAAAAGGCACTGTTATTTATTTTTTTATTAGCTGGTTTTAAAAACAAAACAACGAATCCTCACGGTTCAAAATACTTAATAAATTATTACTAAAAATAAATTAATAATTTATAAAAGCCCATAGACAAATAATCATTTCTTAAAGGACGCAATACGTGTAACAAATTAATTGTGTTTGTATAAGAAGTAATGTCTGTAAAACCTTCTTCGTGAAGCTTCGTCTGTTGGTCTAAGATCCGAAGTAAAATCTACCTTCTCCCATCTGTTTAATGAATAAAAATTATTCTATAAGTAATTTAGTATGTTAAAAATTGCAAAAAAATGGGTTGCCTAAAAAAATTCTGGCCAGGCTGTAAGTAATTAAAAATTGGAAAGTCACTTTTTTTTTATTTCTACCGATGAGTTTAACGAAAAAATTTTACAAGTACAGAGCCTATAGAATATGCAAACGTAGGGTTGCCTATATTTTTCCCGGTCTAACTATTGGGTTGCCAGGTATGAACAGGTATTTTGGTCCTAGTTATTTTCACCTACTTGTTTAATCTATAAATGACACATAAAAATAAGCTATGTTTTATTGCGAACACAATTATATAGGGTTTCCCGCAAAAGGACTGTCCTGAATGATGGTTGTCGAATTTTAAAAAATAAAATTTTAATTTTTTTAATTATTTGTGTATGTTTGTTGTTATCCCTAAAATCTGGAAATTAGGATAAAAAGCGTAAAATGACCGGATTTTGAAGTTTAGAACTTGAACATGTTAGTAGGGTTATTTTTTTAGGGGTTAGTTCTGCAGGTTGTTTCAAAAAAAGGTGACTCCGTCTCTAGGATGGATAGAAAATTGAAAAATAATTGGGGTTTGCTAAGTAAAAAATTTTCGTAACGCCATCCATATTTAAGATATTTTGCCGAAACTACTGGAAACATTGTAATAAAATTTTGTACGAAGCTGATACATCCCATGAATTTGTTTTTATATCTGACTCCCATAGAGGGCGCTAGTTACACGGTTTGCATCAATTAAACATACGATAGCGGTCGTAAAAAAGAACAGTTTTAAAAGTGTTGATAAGTTATGAAATTTAAACAGTTGTAAAAGTTGTAATAAGTTGAATATCTAAGTGAATATCTATGTGATTTGTAATAATAAAATTTATTGTGTAAAAGTATTGGAATAAAAATGGTTTTGTTACTGTATAGAGAGTTTAAAATAACCGAACCCAAGAAAGAAGTTATATCGTAACAATATATTCATTCCTTAGTATACAAAGTTTTGTTTTAATGTTGAAATAGATGTGAGTTTAATATATTTGTTAAAGCATTACTGGTCTTAAAGATGTGCTGTGACAAATATAATGTATAAATAAAGTAAACAAACAATTTATTTTTAAAAAAGAAAAAGGTTCCGTGCATAATAAAAAGACCCTGTTTCTTCCAGTACGCAGTAGCCGGAATCCTGTTTAGCTGGACACTTAAAAATAAAACTGTTTTTGGAGAAATAAATTCTCCTTTTTACTCTAAATCGAGCATAACCACTTATACGGTTTTTGGTCTTTGATTTATTTCACGGTGTTGATTCGCATGAAATCCCTTAGGTCGTTCCATTAAAAATTTCGCGTGCTGCGAACCTCGCATCGCTTACGTACGGGGTGTCACGTTTTACGGTAATTTAGAAGACATTTTTGTACATTTTATAACATTCATGACTTAATAAAAGAAGTAGCAGAAGATGACCAACATCACAATGTCTTACTTTTATTTTTACGTAAAAGACTTGACCAATTGCGTATGTTAAAAAGCCATCACTGGAGCAAATTATTTAAATAAATTATAACACAAAACAATTATATTATCATCTAAGTTGAAATATAAACAAGAACATGTAACGCGCTTTTGTTCCACTATCTTTAATTGGAAAAAACCACTTTTTGCTATTTATCTCTTGCAAGATTTAAAGAAATACATGTCTTTAAAAATTTGTTATAAAATTCTACCAATTTTTTTTTTAATTCCGCATTAACCGTGTAGGTTTAAATGGTGCTGTATTTTAATGCTGTCAACCTTGCAGTCCTGACCCAAGATGTCTTTCAGATTTAAAAAGATTTTGTTTTGTTTTCTTTTAAACTGATATTTTGGACATTCAATTAATATGTGTTTTATAGACAGGTCACAACTGCAAAGTTGACAGATTGGTTTTTCCGATTTTGTAATTAGATACTCATGAGTCAATTTTGTCGTTGTGATTTTCAGTCTTGATATCAGTACTTGATCAGTTCGTTTTTCTTCATTTCTTGACTACGGCAGTATATTGTCTTTTATTTGTCGTAGTTTTGTTTCACTTTCTTGCCATTGGTTTGGCCACGCACTTTTTAGTTTAAATTTTATATTTGATTTTACGTCACAAACCTCGGCTAAATTAACGTCATTATTCACTGCTTCTTTGGCATATTTGTCGGCTAATTCGTTTCCTCCAAGTCCTACATGGGAAGTCTACCAAGTTAATCAAAGGATTCCATGTTGGAAAGGGGATGATTTTTAAAGTGAAAACTTTTTTAGTCGCGTTGAGCACTTTTTAGTAGGAAAAAATCTTATGGATTCGCGTCACCGACATGCTCATGACTGACGCACGCGCAGTGGCCGTTTAATGTGCGCGTTAGACGCTTTTTGGATGGGTGAAATCTCGTGCGTTCGCGTCACCAACATGATTATAGCAGTATATCTGTAGCTATACAGCTGACGTATTGTGCAACATTAGTGCTGAGCCTATCTTATAAGTGAAATGAATGGATTAAGTGAACAGTTCAATAGTAAATAAATAAACTATATAAATATTTCAATTCAATTGTATTTATATTTTGTCATGTTCTTGAATATATTTGAATAATAAAAAACATACACGTAATTGTTGCTCATAGAGTCAATAGATGTGAAAACCATGTTTTGATGTTGATAATTATAATTAAAACATTATGAAATTTCAAATTTTAATACTAAAAGTTCTAAGTTATCACTTCTATCGGCAGTCTCTACAACTGCCAATTTTTTTAAATTATAGCAAAGGGTTGGGTTTTTGTAAATTTTTTAAAATACATAAGTATTAGGTACAGCTTTTCTGAATTGTGCGAGTACAGTTTTTTGTGACAATGTATTTAAATAAAATACTTTTTAATTTAAAAACATTATCATCATGGCGGTGTGTAATTAAGGCTAGCTCAGAAAAGAAGCTATACTGATCCTATTGACGAGATGGATTGCTCCTTTTATATCATTGCATTGATAAAATTTTATCTGCCCTGGCCTCTTTTGTTACGGTTTTCCATTTTTCTCTGTCTCTGAATTTTGTTTTCCAGTCCCTGATTTTTAATCCTTTTATGTCTTCCTTTACTTTATCCCACCATCTCCTTCGTGGCTTTCCTCTTGCTCTCGTTGTATCTCTATCGTTATTAATTGAACCCATGTCGTTAATATCTTTAAGGTTTCTGTTGGTGCTCTTCTGCTAATGTGTCCCATCTATTTCAGTCTCCATGTATCTTCATCTAGGTCCTTTTCTATTTCTATTTTTCTTTTTAATCTTTTTTCTTTATCTCTTGGTCCAAGTATTGTTCTCAGTATTTTTCCCTCTAGTATTTTTAGATTTTTTTTTCTCCTTTTTTTTAAGGTTTTTGTTTCTAGTGCTGGTCTTATCAAAGTCTTATAGATTTTTATCTTTGTTTTTTTTTGATCAATTTAAATTTTAATAATTTTCTATTAATGGCAATATTTATTTATGTATGGGGTGAGCGGTAGTTTAATACGAGCACCGAAATCACTTTACGAGGATTCCACTGCTTGCGTCAGAATAAACGGAGCTTACACGGACTGGTTTAACATCGAAAAAGATGTGGTACAGGGATGTGCGGCTTTGCCTTGGTTGGTTAACTTGTACATAGACAATTGTTTTAAAGATTTGAAAGAGAGTGCATATGGATTGAAAATAAATGATTTGATCGTCAAATGCCTTTTTTGCGCCGATGATCGAGTCATATTAGCGTCATATAAAGAGAAGTTGCAGGCGATGGTAAATGTTATGAATGATGCCCTGAAAATCAAAGGGGGGAAAATAAATATAAGCAAAACCAAAGTAATGGTTTTTGAAGGAGAAAAAAGCATGACAAACTGTAAAGGGAGAAAGAGTGGAACAAGTAAATGAGTTTGTGTACTTGGGTGCAAAGTTTACGAGAGATGGAAAGTGTGACATTGTGCGAAGGGTGTTGGCAGAAAAACAAATGAATATTGCACTGTATAGCTTTATAAACAGCCAGAAAGGCACGTCAGGCTGTGCATAGGGGAATGTTGGTTCCTTCACTTTCAGTTTGCTCATTTAAAATTTTCGTTCAAATAAAAAAAGCAGTAGAAAACAACCATTACATTACAATACAATCTTGCAGTTAGGCCATTGGTATAGGCACTTTGCCACCTAGATCTTTTGATTATCTGTGACTACCGCTGTGTCTTCAGGCTATCAGAATTCCAGTCCGCTGGTTTTGACAAACCGAAGGATATCTGTTTGCCCTGTCTCATTTAGATCACTTAGACCCATTATCATGCCGCACCAGGTTTAATACCTGTACACCTCTAGCATCGGGCAGTAACACAGAATGTGTATGCTGATCTCTTCCTCTTCGCCACAAAGTCGGCAGTTTTTCTTAGCCGCCAGCTTAAGTTTGAAGAGGTGAGCCCCTAGTGCGATGTGGTCAGTAAGCAGGCGAAGCGTGCTGCTTAGCCTACTTCGGTTCATCGTCCAGAGTGCGTCTGCCCTCTTCTGGAGAGGTTTTTTATCAGCTGTCTTGATGTTCTGCAGCTAGTATTTGCATTCCACTGAGCGATATGTTCTTGCTCAAGGAATAGTTTTAATTTAAGTTTCGCTTCGGCAATTGGCAATCCGACCAACTGGCTTCTTGATTCCACCAGAGTTCCAATTCTATTGTGAAGAGGTGTTTGTGGAGGGCCTTGATCTTGGTGTGACCAATCCCGTTGCTCCTTCACCTACCATTACAGTTTAGTCTGTATACAGTGTTCTCGGCCCGATCTTTTATTAGGAGATCCAGAGGTGGTACGTTGAGGGCTCTTTGTAGTCTCTCTGTATGAGCGGTGCCCACATTGCAGCCTGCAAGAATTTTCATTGCAGGCTTCTCAACAGGTTTACAGCCCCGGCCTCTTCCACCGTTAGCCACCAGACTACTGCTGCGCCCATACAAACACAATAAATTTTAATTTATACACGTTCACCCGCTTAAATTTACGCGTATTTCATTATAAACGTCAAGCAGGATTCTTCGGTAATCGTCGTGTTTTGCAATTTATCCTTTCAATAGTAATTCACTTCTACATTGCTATTTTATGTACATCAAAATGATTTTTAAATAAGGGGTCATCCTGTATAAAGCCCGGAGGCGGTGGATATATTGTGGCGGCGGTCTCGTTAGATCAAGATACTCGCCGGTGTCGGGTTACCAGTTCGGTCGGTTTAGTAGCCACTGGCTATTACCACAAAAGACGGACATGAAATGGAGATGGGGTTATGATATTCATCGATCTGGGGGTATTTTCTTAATTTGTATGTTAGGTAGCCATTTGTTTATTTATTTAAATTATAAATTTTGGAATGATGTTTGACCTCATTGATTATCGAAATATTGAACTTTTAACATAAAAAGATATACTTATTTCCATAAAGAATATTCCACAAATTTTTTATAAAACATTATTATTAAGTGTTAAAGAAATAGCTACCTTTATTATAATGGTATTAAAAAAAACAGTCATTCGGACTGCAGGCAGAAGTTAAAGCTTAAAACTATAATATAACAGTGGTTTTTTTGGATGTTTAAATTAATTGTAGTATTAAAAGATATAAAAGAGGAGTTCGTTGGTAAATTGATCTAGAAATTTGACAGTTTAGATAAAGCATGTATGGTTAAAGAATTGTGGAAGCCATTCAAGGAGGGAATCATGGATATTGCTATTGAAGTGTGTGGTGTAAGTAAAAGAAGGAAAGGATGCAAGTTACAAAAGATAAATTTGATTGAAGGTTATATGACGATTTCCAGAACAATATTATAAATAATTGAAAATAGCTCCCGCTTATGAAATGATACAAAAAAGTTTGAAAGAATACGGTTGACATAAACAGAATATTGTAAATGACAATTATAATTTATTATAAACAATTTAAAATTGTTTTTTATAATAATTTAAATAATAATAATAATAATAAATACCGGAGAGCACTGATATTTTACATTGTAAATACATTAGGTTTTAATTTTGGATTTAATGTAGTTTATATTCTTATTACTTCTTGACATCTCTTTACCTAACTGGTATCCTGTGAATTTCATTGAAGCTAAAAATGTGTTAAGATTAAATAATTCCTGAAAAAACATCTTAAAATAGCAGAAGAAACGTCTAGAATCCATTCCGAAAGTGGGATAGTACAGTATTTATTTTATAATTAAATAACTAAAAAAAACAATGACTGCTTGATGAATGATGACAATATTTTTTTGGGATTTAAATTTTCTGATTTTCATTATTGTCCAACGAACAATTTGTGACATATCAACCCTGACTAGAGTCCCAGCGAACGGAAACAATGCGAGGTTTGTAATGGAACAATGAAGTGCCCACTGCAAACATAAGTTTGTGTATTCAGGCTACTCATCAAGTGCATGGTGTGGTCTTGTAGATCTATCCTTTCTCGTCTATACATAGGCGCGACTTACCACTCTTCAAGGGAATGTAAAATACTTATGTAATATTTTGCCTAAAAAGCATAGTCGGTAGAGGCGATGTTTAATTAATAAAACTGATAAAAAGCAAAATAGATTTATTATACTGGTTTTAAAAGGTTATTCAGTAAAATATATATATTTTTTAAATCAAACAATCATTTATTCAATAATCAATGCCAAAATAAAACCTGAAATTACATTTTTCACGCGTATAGTTAAAGTTACATTTATCTTTTATGCTTTCATAATTATGTATCAATATTAATAATATATCTGTATCTACATGTTTACAAAGACACCGCATTCATAAATACCCAAGCATACAGTTGTCAAACAGCAAAAAAATAATACGTTCCAATTTGTTATTCCTAGCCGACTAAATTTTTAGCGCACTTATTATACTGATACCGGAAAAATAATGTATGCTAGGCACTAGAAAATCTTACAGAGGGAATCAATATTAATAGCGGATAGCCTGCAAGGTTTACAATCCCTTGTCGATGAGGTCGTTACAGTGAGTGAAGAATACGGACTTAAATTGAACATTAAGAAGACGAAATATATGGTCATAAGTAAGTCGAAGAACCAACACACAATACTGTTGGCAAAGAACCAGGTAATACAACGAGGGGCAAAGTTCACATATCTGAGATGTACATTAAACGAAGAATGGGATCAATCTTAGGAAATAAAATGCCGAATAGAAAAATCTACCAACGTGGAAGTCTTCAGAAGAATGGATTGTCAACCTGAACTGCGGTTAACAGTAAAATTTCAAAAACTACAATATTTGGCACACATTATGCGAAATTAAGGAAAATATGGATTACTCCAGGTTATACTTCAGGAAGAGATTGAGTGCAAGAGAGGTCCAGGAAGAAGAAGAATTTCTTGACTTGCAAACCTGCGCAAGTTGTTTGGAGCAACATCAACCGAGCTATTCCGCAGCGCAGTAAATAAAGTTCGCATTGCCTTGATGGTGGCCAACGTCCGAAACGGATAGGGCACTTAAAGAAGAAGAACGTCGCTTTATTCTAAATAGTTTGTTACCACTTATAAATTTTCGTGTTTTTAATTGGGTCAATTGAACTTACGTTGTTTTATATTTGTTAACACTGCACTAATTTTCCGTTTTTAATAGTCCACATGGACTAGCGATATCCGATTACGGTAGCTTTTAGTTAAATTCGGCTCCAAATTCAATCTTATTCTTTGTTCTGGCACGCGTCGTTGTGTTAAAGTGTTTTTTTTCTTATTCCAGTGTTGTTTTTAGATTTAAATTTTTTAAAAATGGCTTTTTTAAAGGTGATGAAAATTGCGTAATCCCAATGTAAATTTATAATTTACATCAACCCATTTTTGAAATAAATTTGTATATACTTCTATGCAGATTCCATCCCAGTTAAAGTTTCTTCTGAGAGTAAAGAAGAAAAATTAGGTATTTTAATGTGGATGTTACCCTTCACTTAAACAGTTATTAAAAATATGTACCACCAACTAAAATAAAAAAACTACGGATCTATTTAGGGGGAAGGGAAAGGGACTCACGTTTTGATAAAAATTTTAAAATCCTCCATAAGAAAAGTAATAATAATCCAGGAAATGTCTTTTAAGAAACAAGCGGAATCAGAGCTTTTGTTCCATGTAGATCAGTGTATATTGAAAACACGCTTATATTAGTTTCACCTGTATGTTTGTATGTTTGTTTGTAACTGACTTTATGGCCTCGATTTTGCCCTTCTTTAAGCGATCAAATTTAATTTAAATTTCGCATGCTTGTCAAAGACCGATGACAATGCAATAATTCAATTTAAATATCCGATTATTCTGGTTAGATTCGCCAGGATTTATAAATTTCTTCAGGGATCCTTTGCATGAGAATAAAAGATATAGAACTAGTGCGTGAACTACGCATGCGCGCAGTTCCAATGTCACATTACAATTTACTCAATCCAATATACTGGTGAGAAACGTGCCAAGTGTGAATGGCAAGAAGGTGAGTAAAACAAATCGAATCATATTATTCAAAAGATTTTAAAATTCTGTATTAAAAATAGTATAATTTATAAATTGCAACATTTAGGTAGTTTAGCATTTTGTTTTAGTTTTTTGACTCTCCATAAAAAACAGCTTGACCGAAGAAGCAATATTGGACAGAAATATGAAAGGAAGAAGAGCAATATCAATGTTAAACGGAGTACTGTGGGATAGAACAATAAGCAACAACAACAAAAAAAGAATTTACGACACGATAGTGAAGAGCATAATAATGTACGGTTGCGAAATATGGCCTTTGAAAGAAAAGATCGAAAGAAAAATTAGAGCCACAGAAATGGATTACTGGAGACGAGCAGCGGGGAAATCAAGACTAGAAAGAGTTACAAATGAGAGGATAAAACAAATAATGGGATTACAGCACGACATCACATACGAAATAAGAACTAAACAGTTGATATGGTACGGGCATGTTCAAAGAATGCCACCAGACAGAATCCCAAAGAAAATATTACAGTGGAACCCCAGAGGAAGAAGAAGAAGAGGAAGACCACGAAAGAGCTGGAGAGAAGGCATACAAAAAGAGATGGAAGAGAGAGATCTGAGAGAGGACATGTGGACGAATAGAGAGGAATGGAGATTAGGAATCGCAAGACGCCGACGCACGTTTTAACGCGATATATATATATATATATATATATATATATATATATATATATATATATATATATATATATATATATATATATATATATATATATATATATATATAAATTGCAACATTTAGGTAGTTTAGCATTTTGTTTTAGTTTTTTGACTCTCCATAAAAAACAGCTTGACCGATTTTGCTGAAAATCTAATCAGTTCTAAAAAAAGGATAGAGTTTCGTTTATGCTTTCCTAAATATAGAAAAACGTATTATAGTATTACATTCTGGTAATGAAAAAGGTTTTGTGTCGAATTGTTTGCCATAATCGGCAAAGAATATTTTGAGTTGTTCGTTGCATCTAATTAACGTCCGGTCCTGGACCTGCCATCTTTAAGGTGCCAAATTTGTGAAACAGAAAATATTATTTCTGACATCAACCATACTTTTACGGGAAGATTTAGAATAAAAATTTTACCAGGTTATTCGGTGCATTAATAAAATAGTTTAAGGTGTGTCCAATAGTTATTTCCAAAAAAAATCAGAAGGGTATATTAGTCGTTTTAAGTCTGTCCAGCTTTGATAATTAACAAAGACAGTTTGAAGTAAATAAGAGAGCAGCAAAACATGTTGTGTGATAAGGTTTGTAAAGTAAAGATTGGTAGTTAAAGATCCGTGACATCTAGAAATTCCCAACCAACATTGGTACAGCAACTTTCAACTATCTCGAAGTAGTATTGTCGTCACCATTAGTAGACTTAAATTTGGCCATGCTTACTATTCCGCCCACCTCAGTAGAATAAATGTGTTGGATTTGAACTTATGCGACAGTTGCAATTGTACATGTGATTTAGATCACATTTTCTTGGCATGTAAAAAATATTCCCAGCATACAGAAGAAATGTATAACTAAAAATCCATATTCTCTCTCCCTTTAACTTAAAGCATCTGCTATCATTAAAAAATCTGCCTGTATACAACCTGTTACTGAAGTTTATCAAAGCATGAAATTTAAAACTGTAGTATTAGCTAGCTGTAAGTAAATCCTTTTTATTTACCCAAAAGTAAACATTTCCTAACTGGACCGTGGTCTGCTTTTTTTATGAGTTAGACAACCTGAATAACCCCTGGGTGTGAAAAGTATAAAAGTATAGCCTTATTCCATCTAAGTTGAATAATATTAGTACAATAGCCATATTAGCGTCATCTAAAGAGTAGTTGCAGGCGATGGTAAATGTTATGCCCTGAAAATTAAAGGGATGAAAATAAATGTAAGCAAAACGAAAGATATGGTTTTTGAAAGAGAAGACAGCATGATAAACTGTGGAGTCTCGATTGAGGGAGAAAAGTGGAACAAGTAATTTGTGTACTTGGGCACTGCCTAGCTTTATGAATAGCCAGAAAGTATCAAAAAAGGCACGTCTGGCTGTGCATAGAGGTGTGTTGGTTCCTACACTTATGTATGGTAGTGAATGTTGGGTTTGGCAGAAGAAGCATGAAAATAGGATTAATGCTACGGAGATGAGTAGTCTAAAAAGTATAGCCGGAGTAACTTATTTGGATAAAGTAAGGAATAGTAAGATAAGAGAACGTTGTGGTGTAAAAGAAGATGTGGTTACAAAGATAGATAAAGGAATGCTTAGATGGTTTGGACACGTAGAAAGGATGAATAAAGAAAGAATGACGAAACAAATTTATAAGGCGAGTGTGAATGGATAAGTCGGTAGAGGTCGACCTCGGAGAACATATCTCAATCAGATCAACATTATATTGAAGAAAGGCCAGGTCAAGAGTACCAACAACCGACGAGCGTGTATGAGAGCACTGATGAAAGTAGAGGAAGCAAAAGATGTGTGTTAGAACCGTAGCAAGTGGAAGGAAGTGGTCTCTGTCTGGAAAAAAGGCGTGACTTTATGTGTGTATGTATGTAGTTACTGGCTAAATGAACATGGCGTCATCCCCCGGCCATATTAAAAAAAAAGATTGGTTACACGTTCTAATTATTTTATTAATACAATTTTATAAACAAAATTATGTTTTTTCAACTATTTTTTCGTGTTATGTGAATAAAGCTGATGGTTTTTTATTTTGTAAAGATTGGTTAATCCGAATCGGGGAAAGTTTCGTTAGAAGTGTCGTGATTTAATTAAGGAAGTGCCCTTAGATCTCCCCTCGAGTAAGTCCCTGCGTTCAGGTTGAGAAGCGAGTCTGCGTATAAATGTAAATTCCAATTAAGTTTGTCCGTTCTCCTGGAATCTAGTGCGGGGGTCTCGGACAACTGATTGATTTCGACGAGCACTTGTCCACCATTACGACAGAATCGTAAATTACGTTTTTTTTTTCATTTTTATTCTTAAACTCAGAGCAGCTCCCTTTCGACATGGATTTCGGAGATGCCGATGCCTCGTAGGAATGAGGCTGCCGATGAATGAAAAGTGTTGTTGTGATAATCGATGGGGTCACTCAGATCATACCAATTTTTGGTAAATAGGTACTTACGGCCGTTTAAAATAATACTTTCGCTTATGATACCACTAGAGCTTTAATTATTACTGGAAATTTTTTCGAGAAAACGAATTTTCTAAAAAATATTCGTGTTCGAGAAAAAAAATTTTGTTTTTAATTGAAGCTAGAGTGGTATTAAGTAAGAAGTTTTCAAACCGGAATATTATTTTAAAAATAATAGGATAATGACAGTTTTACCTCATGTAATACAATACAATTAATTTACTTATCCAAAATAACAAAAAATAAGTCGATAGTAGCCCATTCTCTCACTTTTTTACAAAATCATTTTACTAAACTTGGTAGAAAATAATGTAATGGGTATTTAAAAAAATTATAATATAAATTGATTAAGCAAGTAAACCAAATAATATGTAATAGTATCAAATTCAAATTTTATTCATTTCCATATTAAAGTACAAATAATTGTTATAATATTAATAATTAAAGTTATAAAATTATGAGACACCCAACCGAGCATTTAACCTAGGCATTTCTGCCTGTTTTGTTACTACTTAATCAGGTATTCTTTACTCCGTATATTTAATTTTAAATAAAAAATATTAAATAAACACACACACAAACACACACACACACACGAGGAAAACAACCCGTTCGTTCCAAGATACTCATAAACGAAACACCCATAGAACAAATATCAAATATTCTTGGGGTGTGACATAAGCTACAAAAATGACAAAGATGTTACAAACAAACTAATAAATTCCAAATAATGTATGGCACCATACAAAGAACACTACAAAACAAGACAAGTAAAGAAACAAAAATGAAATTCTATAAAGTGATGACAACACCTGTATGAAGATACGGAAGCGAAACCTGGGCCCTCCGAAAAGATAGACAACGAATACAGTCTGCCGAAATGAAATTTCTTAGAAGGAAAAAAGGTTGCACATTGAGGGACCATATAAGAAATGAAGATATAAGTGCCGAATTGAACATATTTTCAATGAACGACAGAATACACCAAAACTCATTAAAATGGAGACAACACATTAAAAGAATGACCGAAGACAGATTGGTCAAACAATTGGTAAACTTCAGACCACGAGGAAAAAGAGACATTGGTAAACCCAGAAGAAGATGGCTAAAATGAAGACGGAACAGGCTGCAAGCCTAATCCTTGAAGTGCAGAAGAAGAAGAAAGCATTTCTAATCTATTCGATTATGACTTTGATTTCTTGAGTCTGATCATGCCTATCGTTAATCCACGTGCCAAGATACTGATATTGCTTTACTCTCTCGAGTTTTTGGGTTTTACTTATGACCATCCGTCACACTATTTTGTCTTAATGTGATGATTTGTAAAACATACTTTTTACAGTCAAAGATGAAGTTGCATAAAATATCTGGTTCCTTCTAAAACAGCGAAAGTCACCATTTAAAATTTTTAAACATTTCAACTTTATAAACACTGACTTATTACTGACCGGTTCAAAAACAAAATTTGAATTATTCTCCATTATCGCTTTAATGACACATGCCGAATGTCACACAATACCTACGGTCTCAATCGCAACGGAATTAATTCACGATATATTCGCTTTGTAAATGGAAAGGTCTAACTAACTCTTCGAAATAGTTCCCCGAATCATTGAGATAAACGCAGACAGCATGACAAATGGTCCGTATCGCTCTATAATCGTTTAATCCTCGTTAACCCTTCCTCGTCATCGCCTCTTGATCATTTTATGTGCAACTTATTCATCAAAAGAAATGCTGCTGCGATTTCATTCGTATTTTACCATCGTGAATACGATAACTGCCGCATTAATTTTTTTTAGATCCTTATTTAATTTTAAATTACGTTACAAACTTTGCTTGAAGAAAAAATTGTCTTTTATTTTGGGGTTAATTTTCTATCAAAATCATTCATTTGTTTTAATTAATGACATAGAATATAAATAGGTTTAAAAATATATTAATTGTGAATTATCTGGGTTTTTTTTATATGGCCAGGGGATGACGCAATGTCCATTAAGCCAGTAACTGTACTAATATTATTCAACTTGGATCTTCTTCTTCTTCTGCCTTAACCTCAGTGGACGTTGGTGATTACTATGGCCCATCTGATCTTATTTGCTGCAGCCCGAAATAGATCCATGAATACAAGATATCAATAGTTAAAATAAAGGCTATAGTACACCAAAAAAATTTTTATTATTACAAGCAATTCTCAAACGTTTTCGGCGTCAAGCCATCATCAGGAGAAATGTTTGTCACAAATTTGTTTACTAAAGACTAAACATGAGGAGGACATGACTATAGCTCAACAATGAACATTTCAAGATGAACAAAAATTATAAAATTATAACTAAACTACATCTTTTAAAACACATGTACATTTTGAAAACTTTTTAAAAACATAGAAACATTAAAATTAAAATCAAATTGAGATGATTGATCTGATCGAGATCGATGTTCGCCGAGGTCGACCTCTACCGACTTGTCCATTCACACTCGCCTTATAAATTTGTTTCGTCAATCTTCCTTCATCCATCCTTTCTACGCGTCCAAACCATCTAAGCATTCCTTTATCTATCTTTGTAACTACATCTTAAGTGTAGGAACCAAACACACCTCTATGCACAGCCAGACGTGCCTTTGTTGACACTTTTTGGCTATTCATAAAGCTATGCAGTGCCCCATTCATCTATTTTCTGCCAACACCCTTTGCTCAATATCACCGTCATACTTTCCATCTCTCGTAAACTTTAAACCCAGGTATACAAACTCATTTACTTGTTCCACTCTTTCTCCCTTAATCAGAACTTCACAGTTTGTCATGTTTTCTTCTCTTTCAAAAAACATTACTTTTGTTTTGCTTACATTTATTTGCATTCCTTCAATTTTCAGGGCATCATTCATAACATTAACCATCGCCTGCAACTCCTCTTCAGATAACGCGTAAACAAGGCATTTGACGATCAAATCATTCATTTTCAATCCATATCTATCTAAAGAGCACTGTATATTTTTGTATAAAAAAAATAAATATTTTTAATTATTTTTCGGCGTGATTTCAACGAAATGTTTGGTTTCTGCAACTAATAATTTCGACAATGACATCGCCGAATCGAAATGAAGGAAAAAGAAGGAGATGTTGTGATTGGCAGAGTAATGATAGGCACTGAAACTGAACAAAGCATGTCGACAGACAACCAAGAAAGCCTATTCGTTTACTTGCAAATCCAACAATTGATTAACTGTTTCCGGGACAAAAAGGCATTAATCACTAATGTCGCGGTATGCCGATGAATGGAGCGCTGATGTCGATTCTTATTCCGTCCGATATCCATTTCTTTTCAATTATTTATACGATGATACCGAGAAGTGTTGCTTGAATGAGACTTTTTTTTATTGCAATGAATGAATAACAGTCGCACGAAACGTAATGTAAATTCGTAAAATTGTTTATCAGTTATTATCCACGACATTTTAGGCCTTTTTTTTTTATCTTATTATTGCTTTATTTCCTTTTTTCTGCATTTTAATGTAAACATACAGCGCTTTCATTTCAAAACCAGCCAGTCCAAATAACTTTTGATATTGCTTAAATGTAAGAAAAACAAAAACACGTTAAATTTAGTGTTAAGGGGGAGGTTTAAAAATATTGCTGTTTGCTGTTTCCAAGTGGAAACCCTTTAACATCCCCTACCTTTCTTTAAAATGTCAAATAGGAACCACTACCTTGACTAAATAAATTAACCGATTATTAATACAACTAAAAGATCGCTCAATTTTATTGAACATATTCTAATAAGTAAATATATCCCCTTGTGATGCGGGGAAAATAGAAAAGATCCCAGGTATGGTCTGCCTGTCGTAAAAGGCGACTTAAAGACTCCCAATCCAAAGTATTATACGACCCGTGCTGATGAATGCATGCTGTTGGAGGAGCACCATAGCTAGATTGTAGGATGGGTCGTGAAGGCCATGCTGCCTCTCAAGCACTTCGACCTATCAGATCTTTTGTGCATAGCACCATAGCTAACGGAGCCTACAGAAAACCGGGTGAAATCCTTAGCCTTAGTCCTGTGCAGGGAACACCTCAGGGCCGGGCCACCCCTTCCACCGTACTCATTGACTGCAAAGAAGAACTGAGAACGCTGGTAGACCGTAATCACGTCAAACTGATAAGGGTTCCAGGACGACAGGAAGTTGCAGGTAATGAGGAAGAAAAACACAAAAATTACTGCTGTAGCTACAAATAATGGCCAATATAATGTTACGAATTACTGACTAAATATACTATTAATATTATTAAAACAAAAAACAAAATGACAAAAAATGTCAAAAAAGGGACATGTATTCAAAAGTAAGTTAATTGGTCCCTTATTAGACATCTACCTATCCAACAGTGGCGTAAGTCGTTTTGTTAATGTGTGATGCTAAAGGGATGCCACTTGGAAACAGCAGAATAACATTTTTAAACCTTTATCTTGATTCAAAATTTGACGTGTTTTATGTTTTTCTTACTTTTGCGCAAATTCAAAAGTTATTTGAACTGACTTTAAAAAAGAAGGAGGTTCTCAATTCGACTGTACTTTTTTAATGTTTGTTACCTCAGAACTTTCGACTGGGTAAACCGATTTTAATGATTCTTTTTTTATTTGAAAGCTGGTACTTTTCGTGTGGTTCCATTTCAATTCGGTTCAGTTCTGACAATGGCATTCATGAGAAAACCATAAAAGTACGGTGTGCGTACGGTTTGATTTGAGAAAATCAAGATTGTAGAGAGGACCAGGTCGTTTGTATTCCTCTAAAATGTTTAATGGGTGTAGTTGTGTTAAATTTTTTTGAAACCAGCAATCTTTCTTCCAATGATCCCTTTTTCCGCAAACAAAGCATTTTCCAGGTGGCTTTAATTTTTCACTTTGCAAAGGTTTGGATTTATATTGGCCTGATTTTTTCATTATAAGGGCAACTTTCTTCTTTTTTTGACATTCATTAAGGTCCTAAATTCTTCCAGGAGCAGTCTTGATGTCAAACTATTTAAGTTTCTTCTTTCTTCAGGTGTCGACTCCCAAGCACTATAAAAGTGATTGTATTCTGGTGGTAAAGTCATCAAGATTCTCGTAATCATCATTGATTCAGGTATTTGTTCTCCTACCTGCCGCAGCTGCTCACCTAATGACTCAAGTTTTGAAAGATTTGTCGCCATATCGTCTGTTTCAAACTTTATGTAACTGTAAAATTGTTTTTGTATTAGGTGCAAACTTTCTTGTGATTTTTGATAAAAAATTCTGTGAAGTTTATCCTACATGTCTCTGGAATTATCACAGCACATAAGATGTTGCAGAATTTTCTTCTCTACGAAAGTAACTAATATCTTTTGGGCTTTTGCATCATCTTGTTCCACAGTTTTTTCGTAAATTTCTCTTCTATCTTCTTTCTAGCATCCGCAATTTCTCCTTCATTGTTATGTACTGATAGTGTTGGCTTTCTACTTTCTCCAGTCACGACCTCGAGGATATCACTTGCTCTCGAGATAACTTCAAGTTGGAATTTCCATTCTGACCAATTGTTGGTATCTCTCAATTTCTCGACTCTTATTATTTCAGTTTCCATTTTATTATTTTACTTTTTTCCTTCTCCAAGTTAAACTGGGCCCATAACCAATTAAAGTAAATGATTCACAATGGATATTATTGGTATAAACTCTCAGAGAAAAGAAAACGGAATAATAATTTTATTAACTGAAAAAATGTCATAAATAAAAATTACTGGACAATTACTAAACTTCAAAATATTAACAACATATACGGATATACTTATAAAACCTGACATAAATATATTTGAACTTCCAAGTTTGATCTTCAACAAGTTGGTTGTTTTTTTTATGCAAAATTTTGTTGCTTCTTAATTCTTACCTAAAGAAAGTATATTTTTTTGTTTGTGAAGTAAACGAGAACATATTTTTTATTTTATATTAGTCGTATGGTCCATTCATTTATGTTTTTATTGCGAGTTGGACATTGGTAATTGTTTGTTCTATGGTGTACGGAAAAATTGCAGTATAGTTAGTAAATGTAACCAGCTTTTTGATATTATCGGATACTAAAATATAGCATTGGTTCCAACACGCCTTAAAAAACTAACAGGTTAATTTTCAGTTTTCCTTTTATTTATTTAAAAGTGATTGATAACACCGAACTTAGCACAGAACTTTTAAATAAGTCGTGTCATTGCTTTTGTAAAATCTACTAGTAATAATTTTAATATTACAAAGCCACTTGCATCCGTTCTTAATTAAAAACAAACCCATAAAGAAAATTAACAACAGCCTACATAAGTTCATTTCAAATTTCTAATGAATTTTACCAATTTTAAGGTTTGTCTGCAACTAAACTTTTTAGAGTGTCTTTACAGATTCGGACTAAGGTGGAATACTTCCTGCACAACGATTTATTTTAATTAATATTATTCATTGTAATGGTCATCAAAACCACAGTTTTAGGTACATAAATTTATTTCGTACAAAATAATATTTAGTTATAATCAGTGACAGAAAAGCAAATATTTTACTGCCCAGTTTAAAACGACTAGTTCCCAAACAGACGTAATAATAAATAAGAATCAAACGTTAATATTTATTTAGAAAAAAGTACTTAAATGACAATTTGTTTTAAAACTTGTTAACTTTCCAGTGGGAAGTTATAGTATGGCTCCGACTGCGAATCCCTAATTTTGACATATCTCCAAATTTCAAGGCCCCCAGAGTCGAATACGATAGTTTTTAAGTGAACGTGTGTGTGTGTGTGTGTGTGTGTGTGTGTGTGTGTGTGTGTGTGTGTGTGTGTGTGTGTGTGTGTGTGTGTGTGTGTGTGTGTGTGTGTGTGTGTGTGTGTGTGTGTGTGTGTGTGTGTGTGTGTGTGTGTGTGTGTGTGTGTGTGTGTGTGTGTGTGTGTGTGTGTGTGTGTGTGTGTGTGTGTGTGTGTGTGTGTGTGTGTGTGTGTGTGTGTGTGTGTGTGTGTGTGTGTGTGTGTGTGTGTGTGTGTGTGTGTGTGTGTGTGTGTGTGTGTGTGTGTGTGTGTGTGTGTGTGTGTGTGTGTGTGTGTGTGTGTGTGTGTGTGTGTGTGTGTGTGTGTGTGTGTGTGTGTGTGTGTGTGTGTGTGTGTGTGTGTGTGTGTGTGTGTGTGTGTGTGTGTGTGTGTGTGTGTGTGTGTGTGTGTGTGTGTGTGTGTGTGTGTGTGTGTGTGTGTGTGTGTGTGTGTGTGTGTGTGTGTGTGTGTGTGTGTGTGTGTGTGTGTGTGTGTGTGTGTGTGTGTGTGTGTGTGTGTGTGTGTGTGTGTGTGTGTGTGTGTGTGTGTGTGTGTGTGTGTGTGTGTGTGTGTGTGTGTGTGTGTGTGTGTGTGTGTGTGTGTGTGTGTGTGTGTGTGTGTGTGTGTGTGTGTGTGTGTGTGTGTGTGTGTGTGTGTGTGTGTGTGTGTGTGTGTGTGTGTGTGTGTGTGTGTGTGTGTGTGTGTGTGTGTGTGTGTGTGTGTGTGTGTGTGTGTGTGTGTGTGTGTGTGTGTGTGTGTGTGTGTGTGTGTGTGTGTGTGTGTGTGTGTGTGTGTGTGTGTGTGTGTGTGTGTGTGTGTGTGTGTGTGTGTGTGTGTGTGTGTGTGTGTGTGTGTGTGTGTGTGTGTGTGTGTGTGTGTGTGTGTGTGTGTGTGTGTGTGTGTGTGTGTGTGTGTGTGTGTGTGTGTGTGTGTGTGTGTGTGTGTGTGTGTGTGTGTGTGTGTGTGTGTGTGTGTGTGTGTGTGTGTGTGTGTGTGTGTGTGTGTGTGTGTGTGTGTGTGTGTGTGTGTGTGTGTGTGTGTGTGTGTGTGTGTGTGTGTGTGTGTGTGTGTGTGTGTGTGTGTGTGTGTGTGTGTGTGTGTGTGTGTGTGTGTGTGTGTGTGTGTGTGTGTGTGTGTGTGTGTGTGTGTGTGTGTGTGTGTGTGTGTGTGTGTGTGTGTGTGTGTGTGTGTGTGTGTGTGTGTGTGTGTGTGTGTGTGTGTGTGTGTGTGTGTGTGTGTGTGTGTGTGTGTGTGTGTGTGTGTGTGTGTGTGTGTGTGTGTGTGTGTGTGTGTGTGTGTGTGTGTGTGTGTGTGTGTGTGTGTGTGTGTGTGTGTGTGTGTGTGTGTGTGTGTGTGTGTGTGTGTGTGTGTGTGTGTGTGTGTGTGTGTGTGTGTGTGTGTGTGTGTGTGTGTGTGTGTGTGTGTGTGTGTGTGTGTGTGTGTGTGTGTGTGTGTGTGTGTGTGTGTGTGTGTGTGTGTGTGTGTGTGTGTGTGTGTGTGTGTGTGTGTGTGTGTGTGTGTGTGTGTGTGTGTGTGTGTGTGTGTGTGTGTGTGTGTGTGTGTGTGTGTGTGTGTGTGTGTGTGTGTGTGTGTGTGTGTGTGTGTGTGTGTGTGTGTGTGTGTGTGTGTGTGTGTGTGTGTGTGTGTGTGTGTGTGTGTGTGTGTGTGTGTGTGTGTGTGTGTGTGTGTGTGTGTGTGTGTGTGTGTGTGTGTGTGTGTCTGTGTGTGTGTCTGTGTGTGTGTCTGTGTGTCTGTGTGTCTGTGTGTCTGTGTGTCTGTGTGTCTGTGTGTCTGTGTGTCTGTGTGTCTGTGTGTCTGTGTGTCTGTGTGTCTGTGTGTCTGTGTGTCTGTGTGTCTGTGTGTCTGTGTGTCTGTGTGTGTGTGTGTGTGTGTCTGTGTGTGTGTGTGTGTGTCTGTGTGTCTGTGTGTCTGTGTGTCTGTGTGTCTGTGTGTCTGTGTGTCTGTGTGTCTGTGTGTCTGTGTGTCTGTGTGTCTGTGTGTCTGTGTGTGTGTGTGTGTGTGTGTGTGTGTGTGTGTGTGTGTGTGTGTGTGTGTGTGTGTGTGTGTGTGTGTGTGTGTGTGTGTGTGTGTGTGTGTGTCTGTGTGTGTGTGTTCGTATGTGCGTTCGGCTTTATTTTTCGTCTAGATTATTTTGAAAACAAAAAATGATATCGACGTGGCACCAATTACATTCGACGCATAATTACGCAACTTAGAATTGATTAGTTTTTCAGCAAAATTGGTTAAGCTGTTTTTTATGGAGAATCAAAAAAATGGTTAACTACCCGAATTTTGCAATTTAGTAATTATACTATTTTTAATACAAAATTTTAAGATCTTTTGAATAATATGATTATTACCTGTTAGGAATATTTGTATGAAAAATATGATATTTCCGTGGAAACTTTGGAATAAAAAGTAAATAAAAGCATTTTTTTGTTAAAATGCAACGTTGTGTAAAAATTTTAATTTAATCCATTGACTACTTTTTTAGTGTTGCGGACACAAACATACGGAAGCTAAAAAAATCAGGTCGATTTTTTATTTACATTATCTATTTTTTTAAAGAATAATCTATCATACAGGCCAAATAGCCTTTAAGTGATGAGGTCAGCACCAGTTTTTTTAAAAACGCTTCCTTTTTTTCCAATTTGCGAATTTCCCTTGTTAAGCTGTTTCCAAAAATATATTACATGTTTATTCAAATTGGTACAAAACGCAAAAATTTGTTATTTTAACATTGTATCATCCACTTTTTTAAGTTTTCCTAGCCACTTAACTAAACAAATTTTTTTTTAAATATTTCTTGCCATTTGTTTTTATTTTAACGTTTAAAACTGTTATCCAAGTACAATTCCGTATTGTTAATCTAATTTATTAAATCTTCGGCGTCGGTGAGATTGCAAAACCGCGTAACAGCAGTCTGCAATATCGCTTATCTATATTTGTGCATTTTTACAGGAAGAAGAAAAAACTGATTATCTTGGCTATTATTAAACATTGTTTTAACCAAACATATTCGCGATCAGAAACACGCACCCCTTGTGTTAAGGCTCTTTCTAGCATTCGGTAAATACGCAGCTTTGCTGCCAAACACTCGCCAACCGCAACGCCAACTACTGATACGCGGAATTGTTTTAACGGCTAAATAGACGTTCCTTATTGGCTAATTTTAATCGCGTGAGTTTTACTAGGAGTCAATAAATACTCCAAACCCACTGGCGCCAAATCTCAATTTTGCGACTTTTGTAGATACGCGGTATTGCAGAGTGATTTTACGCGGTTTTGCAGTCTTACCAACGATATCGTATTTAACAAACTGTTTTGTTAAATTGCCTTTAACTAAAAGTGAGGGAATTAAAATTTTATCTATGATTGGCGTTGGCAATAGGATGCGGACTCAACAAGAGGTATGCACATTATTTTATAATATGTACCCAGATCGTAAACGTATCTTTCACTCTACAGGAATAAAAAAAATACAAAGAATTAGGACACGTTAGGGATGTACCAAAGCAAGCATTAATGCAAATATTCAACAAGATGTAATTCTGTCAGCAGTACTCGATCCACACTGTACAGTGCGGGGATTATTAAGCGATTTGGTTATTGAAAATGCATTAGCATCAAATATTTTTAAAAAGGCGAAATACCATCCTTACAAAGTACGTATCTGAGTTGCCAGTAGATGACTCTGATCGCAGAACTGAAAATTCTGCGAGTACATGATAAATCAAAATTAAATAACAATTTCATTAAAAACTTTTGATTTTCGGGCGGTGCAACGTTTTATTTGAACGGTCATTATTACCGGCAAAACTCCCGATATTGGTCTGATTAAAAAAATGTTAAATGCTTTTAAATATGTAGAGTTGTTTCAATGTTGTACATAACATACATACATATAGTCACGCCTCTTTCCCGTAGGGGTAGACAGAGACCACTTCCCTCCACTTGATACGGTTCTTTCACACTTCTTTTGCTTCCTCTACTTTCATCAGTGCTCTCATACATGATCGTCGGTTGTTGGTAAACTTGACCTGGCCTTCCTTCAAAACAATGTTCGTCAATCTTCCATCGAAACAAATTTATATATAATATATAATTTAACATAAAATAATCGTTTGTAGCAGTAATCGGTTAATTTAAAAAATAATTTTGTTTAAATAAGTCGCACCAAGTTCGACTCTGTGTTGCCGGTATGACCAATTTCATTTACAGCCGGAACTGATTTCGTTACTAAACCTGTGTTATGCAAAATTTATTTGCGTTTTTTTAATAAGCATTTTTAACAAAATATTAATTCAACGCACATCATTTTCAATTTTCGAACAATAATTAATTTTAATGTAGGTACTGAAATTGTTATTTTCAAATCATCTTTAAACTTTGTTAGTTTTGAAGAAAACTTGTTGATAACTACGTACATCCATCTCATCGGATTTTTTTAAAAATGGTAACCATAACACGGATATTTAAATAAATATTTTAGAAATAAAATAAAGAGTATATACGTTTTTATATTTTCATATTGTTTTATTTAATTATTAGAGGGGGTTTTAAATGAAAAAAAAAAGTTAAATGAATTGTTTAAAAATAATTATGAAGTGATAATTATAATTTATGCATTAGAAATAAACAAACTACTTAAAATAAACGAAGCATTTCTGGTTTTTAAAATATTTTCTGTAAAGAAATATTTGCAAAATATTTCTTTTAGAAAGAATTAGGTAAAAAAATGTAAAAATAAAAAATATTTTTTTTTTTTAGAAAAAACGGCTAAAAAGGTATTGTAAGGAGGGATTTCGGGAATTAAGCCCCCTCCTTGAAACAAAATGTAACTCGCTAATCCCTACCATAGAGCAACATATTTTACACTTTTTTAATAAATTTTTTTACTAAATTAGCAATTAGTATAGTGATGACTAATGATCAAAGCACCGACCACTTAAGAGAGCCGAAGGAGACTGTATCTGTACATACATATAGTCACGCCTTTTTCCAGTAGTGGTAGGCAAAGACCACTTCCATCCACTTGCTTTTAAACAATCGTCTATGTTTAAGTTAAACAGCCATGGTGTGGCCACACATCCCTGTCAAACACCTTTTTTGATGTTAAATCAGTCCGTGTAAGCTTCATTTATCCCGACACACATACATACATATAGTCACGCCTTTTTCCCGTACGGGTAGGCAGAGACCACTTTCTTCCTTTTGCTTCCTCTACTTTTATCAGTGCTCTCATACATGCTCGTCGGTTGTTGGTACTCTTGACCTGGCCTTTCTTCAGAACAATGTTTATCTGATTGAGATCGCCTCATAAATTTGTTTCGTCAATCTTCCTTCATCCATCCTTTCTACGTGTCCAAACCATCTAAGCATTTCTTTATCTATCTTTGTAACCACATCTTTTTTTACACCACATTGTCCGCTTATCCCACTATTCTTTACTTTAACCAACCGAGTTACTCCAGCTTCACTTCTCAAACTACTCATCTCTGCATCATTAATACTGTTTTCATGCTTCTTTTGCCAAACCCAACATTCACTACCATACATAAGTGTAGGAACCAACACACCTTTATGCACAGCCGGACGTGCCTTTTTTGACACTTTCTGGCTGTTTATAAAGCTATGAAGTGCCCCATTCATTTGTTTTCCTGCCAACACCGTTCGCTCAATGTCACTGACATACTTTCCATCTCTCGTAAACTATAAACCCAGGTATACAAACTCATTCACTTGTTCCACTCTTTCTTCCTAAATCAGAACTTTACAAGTTGCCATGCTTTATCTCTTTTAAAAACCATTACTTTTGTTTTGCTTACATTTATTTTTATTCCTTTGATTTTTAGGACATTATGCATAACATTAACCATTGCCTGCAACTTCTCTTCAGATGACGCGTAAACAATCCATACGCAATCTTTTTTAAATCTATTAAACAATCGTCTATGTACAAGTTAAACAGCCATGGCGAAGCAACACATCCCTGTCTCACAACTTTTTCAATGTTAAACCAGTCCCGACACAAGCAGTGGAATTCTCGTAAAGTGATTTCCCTTTACATAGAAAAAGTCGACTACAATTTATTTTTCACCACTTTATCATAGGCTTTTTCAAAATCTACGGAAGCGCAGTAAACCTTCTGACTTTTAGCTAAGAATTTTTCGACTATGCTTTGTAACAAAAAGACCCGATCTATGCATCCCTGTCTTTTTATAAATCCTGATCGTACATCCCATATCTTTTTATTCTTCTTCACGTGCCTTCTCCGTGGCGGAGATTGGCAATCATCATAGCTATTCTGACCTTGGCAGCACTGAACAGTTCGTTTAATGTGCATTCATACCATTCCCTCAAATTGCGCAGCCATGTTATTCTTCTCCTTCCTACACTTCTTTTGCCCTGGATTTGTCATTGTATAACTGCTTTAAGCATGGTGCATCGTTCCCCTCGTATAATGTTTTCGAGGTATTGTAGTTTTATGGTTTTAATGGTTTCTATTACTTACATTTCTTTTTTTATTCTCCCCATGAATTCGTTGTTTGTTACGTGTTCTGTCCATGATATCTTCAGGTTCTTCTATACACACACAATTCGAATGATTCCAGTTTCCTAATGGTTGCCGCGTTCAGCGTCCAAGCTTCCGTGCTTCATTAGCGCTCAGTCTGATTAGTTATTATATAGATAGAAGCATAGAAGTTCAAGCCAGGAGCGTCATACTTGACAGAGCACACAATTATATCACTATCTCTGTCTCTAGCAAACTTGGCATCGGTAGCATTATTCTTTACTTTTATAATTTTTTTTTAATAGAAATGGTGATTCCAAGCTCGTATGGTCCTAGGACTTTTCACTGGACACAGCGAGCTAAGATGTTACACTCACAAATCACAGGGACATAGTAACCTGTGCAGGTGGTGTAAGGAAATAGAGCAAACTCCACGACACTTTCTCTGCGAATGCCCGGCCCTAATGGTAAAACGCCAGAAGTGGTTGGGCGCAGGGATTCTTGAAATAGAGCTCTTTAAAGCGGTGAACCTAAACAACCTACTGTCATTTTGCAATGCGGTAGGGTACAGGGATACGCCTTAAGGATAGCCGGGGGGATAGGGATACAATGGTGACAACTAAGTGTCCCTGAGCTTTGCACCCGGGCACGATTCTAATAATAATAATAATAGAAATGGTGGCAACGCTGCACAGTTTTCGCGTGGACCAAGTCAGAATGTAAAGTTAAACTATTCCTTTAACATGGATCTTTTATCTTTTTAAGCGCCTTGTCGATGTTGCTGAAAGTTTACAGTTATGGCATATGATCAGAATTAGTACTGCAATATAATATACTTACGAAACTTACATTCACAGCAGACACGTGCAAAGTAACTGTTATAATGAAAGTGAGAAGGGTTTAAAAAGACCAAATTTAAAGGGCCGACGATTAATTAAAGTCTATGCTGGTGGAGAAAAAGAATTTGTGAAAGACGGGTTACTTATATTTAAATCCGGTAATAAAACATTTACTTACTGCTTACCTTTCATTTCATTTCAAATTAATTCAGCGTGAAGTGTGTCGCTACGAGCTGTGTATCTATTTTACAGAGAGTCCTGACATGTCCGAAAGTATTAGCATCCCAGTGTAGATACTCGCAGACTTTCCTTCGATAATGGCCAGTTCAGGGAACGGAAAATAATCTATAGTTATGTCTGCTTATTCTACACTGTAGGTAAAAACGAAGGACCACTACCCAAATTTAACGTCATGGATAGATTGACAACAAGAAGAGTTAAACTTAGTTACAGAAAACATTAATTCGTTTATTTACAATCGTTGCAATAAATGTGGCAACATAGCCAGTTGTGAAATGGAGAATAAAAAGAAAAGGGTTTTTTACTTTAGACAGATACTTATAAGAAATAATTAATAAAGGTGTAAAAAGATAAATCTACAAATACTAAATTAAATGGATGTGTATGGATATTGGATATGTTACATTTATCCCAAGTAAAATACTACTCGGCGCCAGTAATCAGAACCGTTAGCTTTGGATTGTCCGGATTGATTAACTTAAATTAGACACACTTACAAATTCTAGTAGATCGCACTACACCAAATATTTAACTAATTTACTTGTATTGAAAGGGAAAAAACATGAGAGGATGTTAGGTTAGTTTAGGTTAGGTTCATGTGAGTGGGGTGTGGTCGCCCCTCCACCGCGACCCTTAGTAGGTCTATTGTGGCTCACCCCTAGAGGCTACAGTTCACCGCACAATCCAGCCCTTCTACGAAGTTCATGGTTGTATAGGGTAAGATTTTTTTAAAATCGGTAGGTTCTAGGTTAGTATAACCAAATATGTTGAACCTTATTCTTCCCAGGCCGGGGCATGAACATAGTATATGTTCAGCAGTTTCGTCTTCCACGCAGCAGAACCGACAGTCCGTTTGTTGGTTCAGATATATCTTTCAGAGGTGGTATCTTGGACGACAGTGTCCCGTAAGGAGTCCTGTTAGAATACGCAGGTCATTTCTGCTCCATTCTAGGATCTGCTTAGTTGTGTTTCTCAAGGGTTGTAACGGTAAAAACGCCTTAGAATTTATCTTGTTGGAGCTCAGTGCTTTTAAAGCAGCCTGGCTTTCTGATATTATACTTATGTTTTTGTGTACTAGAGGTCTGTTGGTCAACTCTCTTGCACACAATTCGATAACGAAGACTTCAGCCTAGAAAATTGTAGCATACCTGCCAAGACTGGTAAATATTTTAATCTTTGGTTTCCTGCTAAAAACACCGGCCCCAACTCTGGGGTTTTTGAGCCATCTGTGTACATTACGTATTCAGTCTCTGGGAAGAGGATTTCTCCCCTTACCCATTCGTCTTTCTTCGGAAAGAGGACTTTGAAAACTTTTCTACGTGTATTTTTGTGAGAGGATGTTAACGAAAGGGTGGTATTTTTACGACTCTTTTCGGGGACCGTATATTTCGGGAAGGTTCGGGCGACTCCCGATCGTTCTGACCGTTGAGTAATGTAAGAGGATCGTCGCGTTTTGAAAAATGGGTATATTAAATATTTGCTTCTGGTTAGGGTTCATAGAATTCTTACACCCAAAACTATTATAAAATAAAATTACAGCTCCACTATTTTACAATATAAATGATAAAAGTGTCTTCTTATATGTTTGGTATAAAGCTAGTGGTGAAGGTACATGTAATAAATTCACTTCTTGTTTGATAGATTATTCCAGTTATATTCCAACTAATTTCAAAACAATTATTTTAATATTCGACGGATGTAACTACCAAAATAGAAACAAAACATTAGCTAATGCCCTAAGTGATTTTGCAAAAAAAAGATATAGCTATTTAACAGCTTTATTTAGAGTAGGGTCATACGATGATGGAAGCAGATTCTGTTCACTCCACCCTGGAACACTATTTTTATCCAAGCATAAACTCGTCGATTGATTACATCGCGAGAATGCGTATGGCCCGTCCCAAACAACTTTATTGCATCAAATCACTAGATTATACATTTTTTAAACTTGCACACAATTTTCCTTTGATCAGACCAGAAAAAAAGGTGATCCTGAGGTTGTTGATATACGGCAATTGATATATTCATCTAGTGGAGAACCGCAGTTGAAACATGTATTTTTATTGGACTTTTCATGATTTGGTTTAATTATTTGATTTAAAAAGAAGAGTAAGAAGAAGAAGAAAGAAAAATAAAAAAAATAAAAGGATCAGATATGTGGACTAGCTTCTACATAAATTTCTGCATCCAGGACGGTCAGTTGACCTCGGTGGACTGTGGCCTCGGCAATGCTCCCCGAATAAACGAGCTCGGATCCCCTCCAGTCACGAACTGGTAGAACAGGAGTATCGGGATTATACACCAATTGATGTGGCAGCCTCTCAGAGCGTTACCAATGGGTTGGGGCCACTGTACTACTTGGCGGCCAGCCTGCGGAACTGTTTCAATGCTGTACCCTTAGCCCTCAGAGAGGCCTGACATTTCACCCGAGGGACCGGAAAGTCTGACCAAGTGCCGAAACATGACTAGTCATTTCACGGCACCTCTAATCAGAGCGGTGGTGTTTCACCGGGCGATGGAGGGTGGACCATCTACCACCTCTAAAATTTACTTTTTATTACATTGGAGGTAATAACAGTCCGGCGACGATAATCTCCCATCCAAATGATAACAGATAGTTCAAAACAGCTGTTACATGGAATGCGTAACTTAACTGGCAACCAGTTCGCCAGATTCATTCGTAGTAAAAGTTAGTTTTGACTATAATTACTTGTTTTTACGGTTGAAAACTTGAATAAATATTTAATAAAATGCACCTTACATGAACCTTAAACAAAATTTGTAAATCTATAAAGTAATAAATAGCAAATGCACATAGTCATTTAATTAATGATTTTTATTTTTTCAATTATTTATTGAATTAAATTTATTTATTGACAGTCTCTAGTTCATACTGAAAGATTGCACAATAAATTGAGCCATTCAAAATCTGGTCAATATTACTGTGGATAATATTGCTTAATACTGGTTCAGTTTAGACATATCTTTATACACTTTCCTCCATTTTTGCTATAACTAATGTAGCAATGGACACACAACTTACTTTTTTTTTATTCTACAAGATAATAGCAGAAGTATCAGCTATAGTATACTAAACTTATTGAACAATAATATTATACCTTGTGAATCGGCCTAGCAATGTACAGTAAAATATCTTTATTTACGGTTCCCTCATTCGCGTTTTCACCATTCGCGGGTTAAAAAATTGTGACCTGTAGCTGTTATTAAAAATTTCTTTATTCGCGGATCCAGTCCGGTATCTTGAAAGGATTCGGATTAGGACACCTGTCAGTGTTTTAAAGTGCAAATAAGAAAGCGTGGGTTACAAGCGCTATTTTTTCTGACTGGTTCCAGAATTGTTTTGTTTCTGGTGTCGAGAAAAATAATTGAGCCTTAAGACCGTTCTAATTTTGTACGATGCTTCAGGTCATCCTCGTGAGCTTGAAACTATGCATCCAAACATAATGGTGATATTTTTACCTCCTAACACAACTGCTTTACTCCAACCCATGGACCAAGGAATAATCCAGGCGTTCAAGCTCTATGACATCAGACGAACCTTTAAAAGGAATGAATGTGATGCAATGCTAAAAATATTTTTACATTGCAAGATGCATTGTTATCATAAATGAATCATTGGAAGAACTTAAACCATTCACATTGAAATCATATTGGAAAAAACTATGGCCCGGTCTGACTGTCGGAAATGAAGATTCTGTGCAAATTCAAACTTTAACAGCAAACATTGCTCAAGTTGCCAATGGAGGACGAGAGGGCATCGAGCAAATAGAATTTAGCGACATTCAAGAGTTGCTTGAATCGCAAGGCGAAGATTTGACCGAAACCGACTTGGAAGAAATGTTGAACCCACATTCCATCGAAGAAGAGACTTCAAAGAGCTCTGAAAAGGTGAGCTATAATATACATTGTTAAAAACTTTAATTAAACTTTAACTTTAACTTTTTAATTAAATTGATTTTATTTTGGAACCTTGGGAGGTACCTTTTGTAATCCCATACAAATTACCATTCCACATTCACGGTTTCTATATTCGCTACATATTTACAGAACGTATACCTCTCTAGCTTTTACTGTATTATACAATGTTATTGTACCGTAAGTATATTGACAGAAATACTGCGCGTCTAGGGCCCGATTTATCGTAATTAAAAGTTCAGGACGTTGAATTTCCAGAGGGATCAAACAATTTCAATGTACATAGTTGCGGTCATGAAATTATTTAATGACTCAATGTAGTATACACACAGCTTGCCGCTGTTTCGTTTATTTCTAATTTATCGTTATGTCTATTTCCATCTAATTTAATTTGTTTAATAGACCGGGCAATAAGTTTACTTTAAAAACTGTACGTTACCAAGACCGGCTAAATAGCAATTTTGAGATTCGGTATTATTTTTAACTTCCAAGTGGGAAGGTCCCCAGAGTCGAATACAATAGTTTTTAAGTGGACGTCTGTGTGTGTATTGTTACAACCCGGCTCTGATTATTTATCGGCATCCGAGCATCGACCACAACTAGGGTGCATATTAATGACCGCTTTGTCGGTCGCCGCCTCAGTCTAGCAAGGTCTCGAACACCGCGTCGCGAAGGTAGAAAGATTGTTTCGGACTCTCGAGAAAAAGGTGGAATAATCTGGAATTATGATTTAGAAATATAAAAAGGACAGCGGTCGTAAAAAAAGACAGTTTTTAAAAGTGTTCATAAGTTATGAATTTTTATTTTTTATTTTATTTTATTTTGTTTAGCGTGCATGAGGCAGCTATGGTCATTGGCACGAATTACAATAATTTAAACTACAAAATTAAATTGACAGTACAATGGTTACATTAAGGAAGTACATTTTAACTATTTGTAAAAAAGTTATAATTTACTAATAAGTTTTTCTTCTGTAAGAAACTTGATTGTTCTGGATATTTGGTTAGTTTCGTTTAGAATGTCTTCGATGTTAGGTTTTAATCCTAGTTGCTGACGTCTATTGGAATATTGAGAGCATTCTACAAGTTTGTGCTAGATGTGTAGAATACAGTGGCGGTACTGGCAGTGGCGCTGCGGAGATGATGACATTAAATTTCCGTGTGTAAGTCGTGAGTGCCCGATGCGTAACCTTTTTACGACCGCCATTTCATTTCTCTTTAGACTTGGGCAGTTTGTCACGTGCCTATTTTTCCCTTTCTACCGTTCATTATAATTGTCTCAGATGAGTTTCGTATTCCTTGTTGCATACAGTACACTGTGCTGTAACTCGAATATATCATTCGTTGTAGATAGTGTTGCATAACTTGTAGGGGTAAGATTATCGTTTGGTTTGCAATTTCTGTGTGGGTGGGACTGGATATTCACACGGACGAGGCACAGATTTGAGAAGATTGTGGGTTGACGTTTATTCCGCGCCATTTTTCTTGATTTCCGGGATAGGAGCGTGAGTCGTGTTTTGAGAGTCTTGGAGGCCAGGTGTCGGTAAAAGTTGTTGGGGACGGTGTGTTATTAGCACGTGTGCGGAACCTCTATGGGATTTCTTTCATATCTGGCTGTATTTGGGCCATCTTAATTGGATTTTAAAGAAAAACCATTTGATTTTCAACTTGACCATTTTGTCTTGCCTTTGTTGTGGATATTTTTGGAGTTGGTGTCGAGTTGAATAGCCGTTATCGGGATTTATTTGAGGGAAGCCATTGTTCACTAACTGGTGCCGCCCCATAATCTAACCAGCCCCCGGAGTAATTCAGGAGTAGCACAGGAGTAGGCCACAGGAGTAGGTCACAGGAGTACATGTGAATTCGCATACCCTAAGGTTATAAGTGATTTATTTATTTTTTTTTAAATATATAACGCAGTGACTCATTCTGACACCACTATTACGTTCTGTTCTAGTTTATTAGTATAGTACATCGTTGGAAACTATTTATTGCATTAGATAATATGCCGAAACTAAACTTGGATTAAAATAACCTTCTCAATAATTCTTTATGTCCAAGTAAAAACATATTTTCTTCCTACTTATTTGTAAATATCTCACAATCTTGATATTTTAAAGGACAACCATTGTAAAGATATTTTTAAATGAACTCGATTGTTTTGGCAGTGAAAATCTTTATGTAAACGGTTAACTAGTGAATCTACTTTGCCTTTATGTAAATGTTTGAATTGGTGTTATTAATGAGTTAACTTAGATATATATATGTTTTACCTTTTGTTCTTTGCCTTTATGTAAATGTTTGAATTAGTGTTTTAATGAGTTAATTTATATATGTCTTACTTTTTGTTGTAACTTGGTAAAGTCTGTTACTCTTACTGCTGTTCTGGTCATTTTATAAAGTTGTAAATTTTACATTTTTGGTTTGTTTTAGCAAGGAAATTTTACCATAGCTGTTAACTTTGACTATATTTGTTATGATGTTGCTATTGAACTGTGTACCTTAATTATCTATTGTGTGAGTAAAGTATCCAACATATTTTTGCTATAATTTTATTTATTTGGTTCACCATAATCATAGTTGTTTATCTTGTAGCTCTGCTAGTGCCTATAAGATCTAGGGGTTTCTGGCTTATACCGTTTAAGTCGGTGGCGCAGCTCACTTTTATATTTTTTTTTCTACCCTCTACGGCTGAGCTCGGGCATAATTTGCCAGTAGAGAAACCGCTAGCAGAGTACTCTTTAGAGAACAAAAAAAAGACGTGGCAAGTTGAAAGGTTTTACAGTAGGTTCTATGTTGTAAAGAAATGTGGTAACGTGGTTCCAGTGCTCTTGATAGTTTTTTCTCACTAGATAGTTATAAAATTTAAATAGTTGTAAAATAGTTGTAAAAGTTGAATATCTAAGTGATTTATAAAAGTAAAATTTATTGTGTTAAAGTATTGGAATAAAAATTGTTTTGTTACTGTATCGAGAGTAAAATCACCGAACCCAGGAAATAAATATTGCATTCGACGCATACTTACGCAACTTAGAACTGATTGGATTTTTAGCAAAATTGGTCGAGTTGTTTTTTTATGGAGAATAAAAAAACTAAAAAAAATGTAAACTACCTTAATTTTAAAATTTATAAATTATGCTATTTTTAATACAGAATTTTAAGATCTTTTAAACAATATGATTATTGCAGGTTAGGAATATTTTTATGAAAAAAATGATGAAAATATTTTATAAAAAGAGATAGTTTTAGAAAACAAAAATAGGAATTGGAGAATTTTAAACTTGTGTCAGTATTGAAAAAATAGCATTGAAGACGCTATAACATTGAAAAATTATTGTTAGTAATAATAAAGCATTGTTTATAACAATTCAATATTGTTACTTACAAATGATTATTGATCATAATAATTAAAAAAAATTTTTTTTCGATTGTTATAAACAATTAAAAATTTAAAGGTTTTATCCGAAACAAAATTTGCAATCAAGTTTCATCGTACTTTGATAGATCACACAAAGAAAGAAAATTGCAATCTGCCATTTCAATTAAAAGGATATTTGAAAAAAAAACGTGTGCAGCAATTCCCATATCGGTTGGCGGTGTGTATAAACAATATATGGAAATGGAAAGGGAAAGCAGCGTATTAAGCCGCGTTTTGGATACTAACGTGGAATGCACGGCATAGGAAGACCTCATGAATATGTATTGGCAATAGATGCGGTCGGCAACATACATATATGGGTGACTCAGCCTCATCTGTAACGCCGAATATTTCCTAGGCCAGTCAAAATTACTTTGAAAAATTATACGAAAAGCACTTTCTTTAGAAACCTTGAAAATCAAAGAAATCAAAACACTTGAAAGTTTAACTAACATACAAACTTTCACGCCTTTTCCCGTCGGAGGAAGGCAAAAACCACTTGTTTTGATTGCTACGGTTCTCACACACTTCTTTTAATTCTTCTATGTACTTTCATCAGCGCCTCTATACAAGCTCGTCGGTTGTTGGTAATCTTTCTTTAAAATAATTTCGATCTGATCAAGATACCTTTGCCAAGGTCGACCTCCACCGACTTGCCCACTCACAATCTGTATTTTTAATCTTCTTTTATCCATCCTCTCTACGTGTTTAAACCATTTTAGCATTCCTTTATCTATTTTTGTTACGACATCAGAGTTATTTTCATGCTTCTTCTACTACCAAAAGCCAATTTTTATTGAGCGTCCATATCCTTAAATTATTAAAAACTAATTTTTTTATGTCCCCCATACTTAACATGCAAGTATACAAGTGTTATGTTTGATCAAACATATTATTTTTAAAATATTAACCAACATTGGTTACTACAAGTACTATAAAATATCCTTGAAAAGTTTCTTCTTTTACTTTCTTCTTTCGATGCCGTGCCTGTCTTCAGGCGTGGGCTATCTCCAGAACAATTTAATTGAATTGGTCTCTATCTTGCGCTGTTCTACTCCCAGTCCTGTCCAATTTTTAATGTTTCGTATTCATGATATCTTTTTGCGATCTATCCTTTAACCTTTGCCTGGATATTCAGGTGATATTTGGAGCCTCTTATTATGTGTCCAAAATAACTAACCTGTCTTGTTTTTATGGTTTTCAGAAGTTCTCGATTCTTATTTAGCTGTCTGGGTACCTCTTCATTACTGGTATGTGCAGTCCATGAAATTTTGAGGATTTTTCGGTAGCACCACATCTTAAACGCTTCTATTTTATTTATGGTGTCAACTTTAAGCGTCCATGTCTCACATCCGTACAAGAGAATGCTCCATACGTAACAGCGGAGTCTTCTTAGCCGAGTATGAACTGTGAGTTTTCTGTCAGTGAGAGTTGGTTTCCATTTGCTAAATGTCCAACGTGCCATTTCAATCCTCGCTCTTACCTTTTCGTCGCATATTATTTCATTGTTTAGCCAGCTACCCATATATTTGAAATGTGGTACTACTTCAATGTTGTGTCCGTTGATTGTAATCGGAATTGGTTCTATGTTTATTTTACCTACGATCATTCATTTTGTTTTCTTAATGTTTATATTGATATATTGAAAATAGTTTAGAACATAGGAAACTTCTGAGGTCAATCCAAAAAATTTTGTTCCGACATATTTTCTTTATTTTTAAATTGTTTATACACAAAGTCACGCCTTTTTTCCATAGGGGTAGGCAGAGACCATTTCTTTCCACTTGCTACGGTTGTTACACACATCTTTGGCTTCCTCTACTTTCATCAGTGCTCTCATACAAGCTCGTCGATTGTTGGTACTCTTGATCTGGCCTTTCCTCAAAACAATGTTGATCTGATCAAGATATGTTCTCCGAGGTCGACCTCTACCGACTTGTCCATTCACACTCGCTTTATAAATTTGTTTCGTCAATCTTCCTTCATCCATCCCTTTAACGTGTCCAAACCATCCAAGCATGCCTTTATCTATTTTTGTAACCACATCTTCTTTTACACCACAGCGTTCTTATCTCACTATTCTTTACCTTATCCAACAGAGTCACTCCGGCTATACTTATGTTGTGGCAAAACGAAGTTGCCGCTTTCCGCCTACAGTAGGGAGAAAATAGTATAAGCACCACGAGCATTAAAGTAAGAAATGTCAACAAACATGTGCTCTGACACATTTTTTACTTCACTGCCTTAGGTGTGTAATATACTATTTCTTATGAGCGTGCGTAAAATAGTACCTTGTTTCACTTTTACGCACTCTGTTCGGAGAAATAAAATTAATAAAAAATAACGCAAATTCATATTTATTTTAGTATCTATGTAATGTGAGAAACCGTTTTACCTTTTAATCGTAATTCCTATATTAATTAAGTACCATGTAAATGATTATAATATTGTCAACCGTGCGTCTGTCCACTTTGACACATAATGTGAGATTGTTCCTTCGTTTATGTCAGCAAGAACTTACAAACACAGGCTCTTTTTTTCCATTAAATCGTAAAAAGGGGTTAATCGCTGTTAAAATGAGTAGCTCTGGCAAGGAGCTACCAATTGCCACCGAGCCCACCCCAGCCCGCAAAGTTTATTCAAATGCAATTCGCGACAGCTAGTTTAACGAGTTTCAGTTAGCTCCATTTACTGACGTCGGCAGAAAAATCAACTCCCTTGTAAATTTTCCGAAAACAATGAAAAATTAAATTTTCATGTGCTTGATTTTCGAACACGAATATCGCCTGTAATAAAGACTTTTTCGATGAATTAACCACACGAAAAAATTGTTTCCCATCCAAACTAAATTGTTTCGTGGTCAGATCATCGAAAGGTGCATGCAAAAATGAAATAATTGTTAAACAATAGCTGTCGCGGTTTGAATAAACTTTGCGGGCTGGGGGTGGGCTCGGTCACGCATGCGCACTTCGCCTGCCTGCGACGGAAAATCTACGGCGGACGGCCCGCACTGCGACTATTAGAAGGGGAAGGGATTATAGAAAGAAAATGATTGTGGACACGCTTTTTAAAAAGTTGCAGGTCATAGTTCTCTGGAAAAACTGATTTTGGAAGCTTATTCCATTCCGTAGCCGCCCTGTAAAAGAAGGATTCTTGATGAAGATTGGTCCTTGTAGTGTCAATCTTGAGAGTAAATAGGTGAGACTGATCAGCGTGCCGAGTTCTTCGGCCGAATGTGGCCAATGGTGGTACAAGAGTTTTTATTGGAGCATCTGCCATGGAAATATCTGTAGAGCAATGACTGGTCTGCAACTCTTCTTCTATGTTCTAGAGGGTGAAGGGTATCTGTGAGAGTTGAGCTGTTTATCAAGCGAATGGCTCTTTTCTCAATGGAATCTAGAACACGAAGAGAATGCCTTGGTGCTGAACCCCAAATGTGCGAGCAATACTCCAGTAGAGGTCGGATTTTGAGCCTTGTACGTCGTCAACAGTTGATCAGGAGTAAAAAACTTTCTGGCTTTCCACAGAAAACCTAGCCTCTGGCTTGCTGACTTTGCGATGTTAGCAACATGGTCATGCCAAGACATATTATTAGACACCGTGACTCCCAAAATCAAGATGGAGGGACTTGATTCAAGGGTATTTCCGGACATTGTGATGGGATGATTTGAGGAATTCACTTTCTTGGAAAACGTGGCACTTTGTGTTTTTTGGGCGTTGAACTGAACAAGATTGTTGGTTCCCCACTCGACGATTGCTTTAAGATCTCTATTGATGGAATCAATGTTTATTCTAGAAAAAATACTATGAAAGTTTTGTGTTATCAAGTTCAATATTGGTTATTTGAGCATTAGAGTAGTTGTAAAATGTGTTTGGACATAAAAACTTTGCAGAAGGGACGATAAATTTTTGCTTTTAAATTATTAAAATTTATTGATTGTCTCGGTGGTGTAACTCACAAAAACATGACAGTTAATGGGTTAATGAGGATTTTTTGCTGAACAAACAGCACACTGGATTTAATACGAGTCCAAATTTTTTTAACATTATTCTTACTAAATGAAAAATAATGGTAAAATGCTTTCAACACAAACTTTGGACTTCTGTGGGAAATCCCATTTTAATTATCCATTATGCAGCACAATTACTGGCTGTACAGTCTAGTGCTTGGCTTCTTAATATTTCATCCACCAATATCGGTACATTGTTAACCAATCTGTACGAACATGCATTGCTTTGCGATTAGGATATGAAAGAACCAAGCAAACATTTTATGTCATATCTTTTGGTAAAAATCGCTGAATTTTATATATTTGTAGCTGTAGCCACCCTGACTGAAAGTCTTTATTGGCCCAACTCGATCGTATGACCAGATTCGGCGCTAGAGGTCGCCAAATCATAAATTTTGTGATTTTTGGAGCAATTTAGCTGAATAAAAATATACTAATATCTCATTCGTATTTATATCGAACTAATGTCTGACAATGCAATGCTAAAATCCATGAGTAATATGTTTTTGTAATATAGATCAATTTTCATTTTGATCGATCGTCGATAATTAACTCAATAAACCCAGTCTCATAAGAGAATTTATTCACGCAAGGGTTAAGAATATTGTGAACTATGCCGAAAAAAAAAATTTTGTTTTTTATATTATAGAAATTATCATTCACGAATCTTAATAACGTTTAGTTGTACAACAATTGAATATTGAATAAAAATAAGATATAAATGTTTTTGTTTAAGCTGAATTCACCCAAAAATTAAAAAAATGATTTAGATAATTATAAAATTAATTATTCCAATCACTTAACATTTATAGATGTACTATATCGATTATTTTGATTTATCGTCAATAATAAACTAAATCAGCTTATCGCTTTTTTTTGCTTGGGCGGTAGTTATACATTAGTTTGATAATAATATGAATGAGATATTAATATTGTTTTGATTAGCTGAATTAGTCATACGATCGATTTGGGCCAACGAAAAATTTTACTCAGAATAGCAAAAGGTACACCTCAAAAATCCAGCGATTTACATCGAAACACTTTTACCCATAAGATGTGTGCGTGGTCCTTTATAAAAAGATGAAAGACAAAGACTAAGCTGCCCCCAAAGCAACCGAAGATATTTTAAATTCCAGGAATTTAATCGGCTAATCAAAAAAGAAATAACTTTCATTTATACTCCTTGTTCTGGAAACCACTAGTATAAACGACCTGATAGAACCAATATAATTTTGGAAGCAAAGGAAAAAACTTGTTTGATATGTTACTTGTGTGTACACTCTCCAAAAGTAACATGTAGGAAAGCTACAGCTACACATGGGATTGTTTGTAATTGCAAAAAATAAAAATACAAAATTGCTAAATACATTTTTATTAAATTACCATTGGAGCAACTGGGGACCACTCCTAAATACTAAGTGAAAAAAAAAACCACCAAATTTTTGGGATGGTTCCTGATATGCTAGCCACAAAAATACACGTATAAGTCATTCGAATTCCTCTTTCCGAAGAGAGATGAATGGGTGAGGGAAGAAAGACTGAATACGTAATGTACACAGATGGCTCAAAAACCCCAGATGAAGTTGGAGCCAGTTTTTTCAGCAGGAAACCAAAGATTAAAATATCTACCAGTCTTGGCAGGTATGCTTCAACCTTTCAGGCTGAAATATTCGCTATCAAATTGTGTGCAAGAGAGCTGACCAACAGACCTCTAGCAAACAAAAACATTAATAAACATTAACATTAAATACTCAGGTACTGGTCCAATATACCAGGGTTGACTCACTCGAAGGCGTTGTTATCTAAACCCTCGAGAAACAAAACTAAGCAGATCCTAGAACGAAAAATGACCTGCGAATTCTAACGGGACTGCTTACAGGACACTGTCGTCTAAGATACCACCTCGGAAGGATAGGTCTGAACCAACAAACGGACTGTCGGTTTTGCCGAGTGGAAGACGAAACCGCTGAACATATACTATAGTCATGCCCCGGCATGGGAAGAATACGGTTTAACATATTTGGTTGTACCAATCTAGAACCTAGAAGAAAATCTTACCTCATACAACCTTGAACTTTGTGAGAATGGCTGGATTGTGCGGTGAACTGTAACCTCTAGGGGTGAGCCACAATAGACCTACTAAAGGTCGCATTGGAGGGGTGACCTACGCCAACTCACATTATACCTAACCTAACCTAAGCACTTGTGGGCAAAGAAAACAAAACTTTTCGTGGATAAAAATGGCACTATGCTTATTAAAACATCAGGACACCCTAAAGACAAACAAAATCTATGTCAACTAAAGACATTAACATTAACATTCTAGTATTATCCGAATAACTATCTCTACTTTTATGGAATTTGTTAGAAAATGTTAACCAAGTTTTTAGTAATATTTACTGCAAGTTACAATGAATAATTCATTTTAAATTTAATAACCCGCTTGATATTTTCGTTCAGAGCATTTCAACCGCATTTTTTTGAGTCGTTTTTACTAACTTTGACGGGACTAACTTCGGACTATCGATATGATGGATTGGGGTGAGACGGCTTTTCCCTGATTTCGGCGTCGATCTCCCAAAACAAGGAAAACAGATTCGCTTTTGCTAAAATATGTATTTCGTGGGATGAGTATTAAATGGAGGAGTCGTGACGAATTCAAAACCGCCAAGATTTTCCTTTTGATTGTATAGGTGCTGTTTGCATGTTTAGGATTGTGGAATTGCTAAAAAATATATAACGGCTATGAGAAACTAATACTTACATGAAAAAACCCAAGAATATTAATTTATATTTAAATATTATTAAATTGGTTAATAAAATATAATGGGATTTTAACCCTCATTGTGTATCATTGTATTTTTTTATGTTTTATACTTTAATACCAAGAAGAGCATTTGAAAAACATGTTTGTGTTAGTATTAATCAGTTCAAAGTAAGTATACAGGGTGTTTTAAAAAAAGGGGCTTCGTCTCTAGGATAGGTAGAAAACTGAAAAATAATTGGGGTTTGTTTAGTAAAAAATTTTCGTAACGCCATCTGTATTCAAGATAAAGGGCGTTGAAGAAAAAAAATGTATACACAATTATTACGATTTTGCCAAAACTACAAGAAACATTGTAATAAAATTTTATACGAATATGTTTTAAAAGCTGATACATCACATGAATTTGTTTTAATATCTGACTCTCATAGAGGGCGCTAGTTACACGGTTCGTACCAAGTAGTATTGAACATAACTTTTTTAAGGTTAGATTTATTAATCAAAATTTTAAAGTTAACTTAAACATCATCCAATTTTACATTAAAAACATACACTTAGTAAAACTCGATAATGTGTACCGTTTTCGGAATATTTTGATTTAAAAATTATGAAATAATAACCGATGCTGGTATAAAGTAATGATAAAGTTATTATTATTATGAAGTTTGCATTATGTGAATTAAAAAATTTTTGTCGCGTAAATGAGACCTCATCGATAAAACAGATACATGTTAAAAAATTTGGATTGAGAGCTGTCCTTTCTAGTAATGTTAAAATCAATTGCCTTGGATCAACGAAATATGTTTATTACCTTGACAACCACTTGACGTCCAGCCAGTTTGGTCTTAGTAATAGTTGTAATAAATACGCTTTAAAAGTAACAACAAAACCAGAAATAGCATATTCGGGAATAAATGTGTCAGATTGTGAAAATTGTTCGATTAATATTTACAACAAATAGCTTATTCACAGTTTCAAATGTTTCTTATAGCTCCCCATTCACCAATATATGACAATATCAGATTAGTTACCAAGGCATCGACTTAACGGGCACACTGTGTTAAGAGGTACATTAGTAAATTCCCCTAAGTTTTAAAACCGATATTTTTTTGTTTATTACTATGCTTTTGTTGAGAGGTTTTATTTTTATTTTTTTGCTTTATTGTGAACAGAAATCGTTGATGTAGCTATCGATGAGTTTTTTGGTTGGAAATAGGTACATATTTAATTATGCTAAAAGGGAATGCAACAAAAATGAATTATCGGTACAAATTTATTAAATATGTAAATATGTATGCATAAAAATTCCGGCTTGAAGCAATACTGAGGAAATGAAATATTTTCGTTCGTTAACTATTCTTTCATTTTCTGTACCGTCCAGGAGTTTGTTGGTAGCTTATTTAAAATTTCCAAATGGTACGGAGCATTATCTAATACAATGACAGATGGTTCATGTAACGATGGTAATAGTTTCTTTTTTTACCATTTTACAAAAATCTCTGTATCCACATTGTCATGGTAATAAGAAGAAGATGAAAATAAGAGATCCGCCCCATCAACAAAACTATGCTTTCCACTTGCATGCACAATTCGTTCAGATAAACAAATGAAGAGCATTCTTGTTTAATGTGAGTATAATTTCTTAAAAATTGGTACTATACGATTTTAATGTCGGTACCCACTACAATGATAACCCAGGATTACTAATTACTTTTTTAGGAATCTAACAAAAATAAATTAACAAGTCAAATTAAAGCTGAATTACTTAGTTAATTAGTAAAATTTGTTTGAATTACTTACCTCCCTCTCTTATTATGTATAATAAATAAAGTCATTAAAAACAGAGTTGGTTGCAAAATTAACCGTGCTAACAAACAAACAAGAAGTCCCTTATAAAATAAAATTCGTTACCTACGAAATTTGTTTAAAAATATTAGGGGAATTTACTTTCGTACTTCTTAAATGTACAGTTAAATACTGGTTATCGAGTTTCTAAGGATAATCCGAAACCACCGTATATTCGTGAAATATGCTAAATACTTTTTGTAAATTTCTTGTTCAAATAAAACGTTTTTAAGTTCTTTTTGTTTCTGAATTTATCTACAATAAAAATGCCTTGCGTAATGAAATTTAAGTTGCGTAATGAGTTACATTACGCAACGGAAATGAACCAAAATGAGTGGCTTAATGACTCAAAATGAAGCCGACGCATACAGTGTGGAACAGCCAAATGGAATAAATTCGGTAACGAATAAATGAGAGCGTGTTGGGAAAAACGCTTGGACACGTCGATTTGTATTTTTAGATGCGCTTTTTTTGCGTATGTTCCTCTCTCATCCAGTGAGGATTCTCATTAGACCAATAGCGGCAATTTTGACGATTAACATGACCGTGAAGTGTAAACGTGCTCTCATCAGAAAACAAAACATCTTCTAATTGGATCACATTGTTATCTAACATTTCCATCATTTGTTCACAAAAATACGTTCTCCTGTCGAAATCGTCTTCCATGAGCTCCTGAGTTGGCATCATTTTATAGGGATGCATTTTACTTTCCTTTAATATTCGAAAAATTGATTTGTGGCTAATGTTGGACAGTGAGGCTGCTTTTCGACCAGAATTATGTGGGTTTTCTTGAAACTCAAGCATAAAATCCAATATTTCCGAAACAGTTGAAGATAGGTATGGGACATTGTACATGAATTATGTCTAGAATTTTCTGAAGAATCCAAAAAATAAATAATAAAAAGGGGGTTGTATTTAAAATAAGAAAGTTGGTATCGGCCACTGTCACATGACACACCCTATATAATTATTTTTTTTGAAAAAAATGCGCATCTAAAAATACAAATCGACGTGTCCAAGCGTTTTTCCCAACACGCTCTCATTTATTCGTTATCGAATTTATTCCATTTGGCTGTTTTACACTGTATAAATAAATTTGTAGCAGATATTTAATACCCGTATTATAATACGGGAGTAGAAAAACATTTAAAATTGATTTGATCGTGGGCGGTGATGCAAAATTAATGTAAAACTAAGGAGTCTTATTTATTATTGAAGCAAAACAACATCGTTTACAACCCACACCTTTCCGCAGAGTAGACGGCAAAAAACGGGACTAAAATACAACAATGATACATGAATTAACGATGATAAGAGGATGCGTTCCCATGATTTGATTATTCCGCTCACACCGCATCATATGAAGTCTGAAACGCATCGAAAAGTCCATTGTCGTTAAAAGTTAAGAAGTCAAAAAAAGTGGTCTGCGATCGGCGTTGGATGTGGTCCTCATAAAACAATGTTCGGACCGCTATCTAAAGTCAGACATCTGCATCTGTTAAAGCCCTCAATTCGGTGGTGGACAGTCGACGAGCGAAAAAGGCAGAGAGAGAAAGAGACGAATCGAAAAAACGATTATTTACAAGAGGCCCAACTTACAGATGCAGATACCTATATGTACCGTTAAATAGTTTCTCTTCTCCATTTCTTCGATGCTAATCCTTTTATTTTGTTTCTTCGACGATAGTCGCTACCGTCGCATTGTTTTTATTTTTGCAAGGGCTTTATTGGACGCGGACTATTGTTCTTCTGTTGTACGCTCTGACTATCAATGAATTTTAAAGATGTTTTTTTTAATTTTTCATACGGAGCCCCTTCAACAATACTTCAATTTTATTAATTTAAAAAAATAAAAACGATTTCCACAGCTGACATCGTGCTGGTGGATCAAACGCATAAGGTCTGGTGATATAACTACAACATAATTAATATAGTACGACCAGAAAGTATCTGGAATTTTCTGGTTTTTATTAATGCATACTAAAATTTTATTTTAAATCGATGAAGAGAACTGCTATTGTAGTAAAATTAACAACTTGCGATACGCAGACGATACCGTTACCTTCGCCGACAGTCTGGAAGATCTACAACATCTGGTTTAGTTAACAAGCATTTTTTGCAAGAAATATGGCCTAGATATGAACCTAAAGAAAACCAAAGTCATGGCAACTTTAAAAAACCAAAGCACAAATCACAATAGACCATCTATAAATATTAATAACGACAACCTGGAATGGGTATCCTCTCACAAATATCTTGGCACATGGGTAACTGAAACAGCAGAACACACAAAAGAAATCAAGTGTCGAATTTAAGTAGCTCGCAGCGCTTTCATAAACATGAATAAAATACTCTGCAGTCGAGATATAACATTAAAACTTAGAACCAGAATGCTAAAATGCTATATTCTCTCCATTTTATTGTATGAAATGGAGGCTTGGACACTCAAATCAGAAAACATCAAGAACATAGAAGCATTCGAAATGTGGTGTTATAGGAGGATGCTGAAAATACCATGGGTTGACAAGGTTTCAAATGAGGAAGTACTACGCCGAATGAATAAAGCCAAAGAAATTAGTAAAACCATAAAAAGGAGAAAATTAGAATATCTAGGACATGTTCTGAGAGAAGATAGATATAATATCCTTAAGCTAATTATTCAAGGCAAAATAAAAGGCAAGAGAACGATTGGCAGAAGAAGAATCTTGAGGGAGTGGTTTGGTAGCACTTCCGCAGAACTCTTCAGGCGGGCGATTGATAAGGTCCGAGTATTGGTGATGATTTCCAATCTCCGATAGGAGCGGAATTTTAAGAAGAAGAAGTAGGCTTTGACTGACAGTATTTTGACTTATCTAAACGTCATTACATTCAATATAATAGTTGTTTTGCCAGTATTTGAAAACGCAAAAATTAATATAATGACGCAAGTGGAAAAAAAATTCTAGTTCAACAATTATATGAAAACGGAGTTAGGGATGTGAGACAATTTGTGCGTTTAAAAGGACTAAGCAAGTCGACGGTTTAAAATTTGCTGGAACGCATTCTTCTTCTTCTTCTAGGTGCCTTGACCGTTTAACAATCGTTGTCGATCATTCTGGCTATCATGTTTGTAATCAATATTTTGTTGGTAGCCGCTCTAAAAAGTTGTATAGTGGTAAGGCCAAACCACTGTCTGAGATTTTTGAGCCAGGAAGTTCTTCGTCTGCCGGGGCGTCTCTTACTATTAATCTTACCCTGTATTATAAGATTTAGAATATCAAACTTTTCTGGTGTCTCATGATATGTCCGATATGCCGTTGTTTTACAATATTGACCACTTCTGTATCTTTGTGCATTCTTCTAAGCACCTCCTCGTTTGTGATCTTTTATAAAACGCATAAGAAATGGTATTGATTTAGAACATGCCCATGATTCAGGAAGACCACGTAAGTCGTAGAAATCCGTGACTGCGCTATCGAAAAATCGCGAAAACATTTAATAGGCAACGTGGAAGATAGGTCGTAAAAATCCGCGACTGGAGTATCGAAAAATCGCGAAAAGATTAAATAGGCAACGCGCAATACCTATTGCTCCCGAAACTATTCGCCAAACTTTCTTACGCAGTGGATACAGAGCTAGAAAACCAAGAAGGATACCAACTGTTAGTGACGAGCAAGCACGGAAAAACTTCGATTTTGCGAAAATTTCCAAGAGGACACTTTCATTTGGAAATTGCAACAAGACAACGTACGCTGCCACACTTCCTTTTATTTAAGAGCTCGGATGGAAAATAACGGGATAGCAACCATATTATGGCCAGCAACTTTTCCCGACTTAAGTTCCATCGAAAAAATTTGGGAACTAATAAAAATCGAAGTGGAACGGACAGGCCCTCGAACCAAAGCTGAATTGGTAGAAGCCGTTATTAAATCTTGGCAAGTTGTTACTGATGCTCACGCATTAATCCTAATTATGGGCATTCTTTGTCAATTTCGTCTAAATGGTGCGTGTATTAGCAAGTAAGATAGTAATTTGTTTTGTAAAAAATATTATAAATTGTTTAAAGAAAAGTATTATTATTTGTTGATTTTTTTTCTAAATCCAAATACTTTCTGGTCGTACTATATAAAGCACTAAACTTTACTTTAAACTGACATAAATCACTGAAAGAACTTGAAATCCTTTCTAATTATTTTAACCTTATTAAGTAAATGCGCGTTGTCCAAGAGCTTGGCAGTCTTGACGTTGGAGTAAAGAGTAACTAAAATTATAAATGCGAATGTGATATCTTGTCAGGTGAGAATAATAACTTTGACAATATTAATTCTTAATCAAGTATGTACAATCTTAACAAATCTCGATAAGAATTTTAGGGTTTAACTTACTTTTTCTGAGATTATTGTCTTTGACAGGCATATACATTTTTATAATCAATATATATCATATTATTTGTACCGGCGGTCAATTCAATATTCAATTGAGTAAAGCATCAGCTGTTTTGGATGTACGAGTACTGCTAAAAATATTAAAGTTAATAAATAAGAATTCAATCAACAAAAACAATGATTTTTACGGTTAGTTTTAATCCTATTTTTTCTTTATTTATTATTTATTATATATTTATTATATTATTTATCATTGATAATTTTTTGACCCAATCCAGTTTCTAGCTAATGTACAGAAAATGCTAAAAATTAGTGTGAGCAAATAAAGAAAAATGTGTCCATTTCTCACGAAATTCGACAAATCCTGGCTGTACTTTTTCGAAATAATATAATATGAAACATATTAATACTTACAACATTAATATAATCATTATAACTATTACCCATAAAAAATTTTGTGGATGTAAACGTTTTGATTTCGGGATACATACAAAAAAAAACTGCTATACATTTATGTGACATGCTCTACTGTTCTTCATTTTGTACACTACAACAGCCGCCAAAGAATAAACATTTGCTAGGTATGTGGATACCTTTAAATGCCTTTCTATTTACTTTAATGTCAATTCACTTATTTCTTCTTTTTGCTTTCATGTAGTAACTGTTGATTCTCTTTCATTGTTCTATAAGATCTTTATTGGACGCATACTATTGTTCTTGCCTTGTATGTGTAGACTATAAATGAAGAAAACTTAGATTTCTTGATTGCTGCGCAAAAATGTACGAAAAAGTCGTTGATGGTTAACTTGTTAAACTAGTTGTATATTTACCACAAACGAATTAATAGTCAGGGGAGTGCAAATCTATTGGTTATGACTTTAAAATTTATATATTACTTTAAAATAAAAAAAATTAATTTATTTAATTAGTGATAATAAATATGGGTTTACCATGAAATTTGCTGTGTTTTATTAGGTAAATAATAAATATATGACATTTCACGAATATACGGTGGTTTCGGATTATCTTTAGAAACTTGATAATCACTATTTCACATTACATTTAAGAAGTACGAAAGTAAATTCAAACAAATTTTATTTTATAAGGAACTTCTTGTTTGTTTGTTAGCACGGTTAATTTTGCAACCAAATCTGTTCTTAATGACTTTATTTATTGTACATAATAAGAGAGGTAGGTAGGTAATCCAAACAAATTTCACAAATTAACTAAGCTATTAAAATAATTTGGCTCGTTGATTCATTTTTGTTAGATTTTTTGTTAGATTTCTAAAAAAGTAATCAGTAATCCTGGGTATCATTGTAGTGGGTAACGACATTAAAATAGTATAGTACCGATTTTTAAAAAATAATACTCATTGTAAACAAGGTTCTACATTTGTTTATCTGGACGAAACTTGGATTTTTGCTAAAGGTGGAACAAAAATAATTTGGCAGAACGATAACATGGTTTTGTTGATACGGCGGATCTCTTACTTTCGTCAAAATCGGCCGATTATTATGACAATGTGAATACAGAGATGTTTGTGAAATGTGTCACAACATGTGAAAATTTAATGGAGAAATGGTGGGTTCGTGAAAACCGCATCGAAGCAGTTAATCCTGTTATCATTTACAATCCGAATGAGGATAGCGACGACAGTTGTTGGGACATGCTGTACTTTATTATCTCATACTGTATATGTTATATTTTTTGTATGGTGTTATTGTCATTATGACGCAAGATTTTGTCAGAACGAAGTTGTCAATAAAAAATAATCACAAAAAGTCACCTTCCAAGTATTTTATTTTATGTAATTAGAAAGCAACTCAACATAATTGGCATCCCTGGTAATTTTGGAGAAGAGCATGCAGTCTTTGAAGACGGAAAGAAAGATTGTCAAGGACGCTGCAAGAAAACATTTCCAAGAGATTGAGAGGACAGGACGATAAGGAAAAAATAAATGAACTATTGCAACAAGTTTTAGTCAAAACAGAAAAAGTATTTTCACTAGACAACAGTATAAAAGAATTGCTTTGTAACGAAGAACCCAGCGACGAAGATTTTAGTAAAGAAATCACAGATGGATTTTTGCACTGAGGTAACCAATTATACAAACAAATGCAATTTTTTACTAGAAAAAATAAAAGAAAAAACGGAGGTTAAAGACGAAACAAGAAAAGCACCAAAGAATTTTAACCTACCAAAATTAGAAATAAAAAAGTTTGACGGAAATGTCAAACATTGGATCAATTTTTGGGGTCAATTTCGCAAGATAGATGAAAATTCAGATTTGCCCAATGAAGACAAATTCCAATACCTTATCCAATCCACCGAAGAAAACTCGCCAGCCCGTAATTTGGTAGAAAGCTTCCCACCCTCAGCAAACAATTACAAAATTGCCGTCGACCAACTCAAAACTAGGTTTGCAAGGGACGAGGTTTTAATTCAGGTTTATGTTAGAGAGCTTTTAAGCCTAGTTTTAAGTCAACATATTTCACCGGAAAAATCAGGTATGGCTTTATCAAATTTGTACGATAAATTGGAGACTCAGCTCAGGGAGCTGGAAACATTGGGTGTGACCAGCGACAAATACGCCGCGATGCTTTTACCATTGGTTGAGTCAGCTATACCACACGAATTGCTAAAAATTTGGGAAAGAAACCGTTTAACTAGTGATAAATTTGTTAATGAGTTACAGGGTCTACTGAAGTTCCTAAAAGTCGAGGTGGAAGCAGACGAGCGAATAAAACTTGCACAAACCAGTTTTTCTTTGGAAAAAGGAGTAAAAATGGGTCAGGATGGGTGTTCTGTAGAAGTGTTGCATGTAAAAAATACTGAGACTAAAGGTAAGCTCAAATTTTTCTTGCATATTTTTCGATTCAAACACTCATAACAGTCAGGATTGCATAAGAGCACAAAAAATGACGTTAGAACAAAAAAAGACAACTGTAGCAAAGAAAACAGGTTGTTTTTCATGTCTGAAACCCAATCACAGTTTTAGAACTTGTAAATCTATAGTCAAATGTGTAAAATGTACACGAAAACATCATGCTCTTATGTGTCCAGATCTGCATGAGAAAGAGAAAGAAAAGAATCAAACAGTAAAGAAGTTATCACTACAGAAAAGAAACAAAAGAATAAGAAAAAGGAAGAGAAGAATGAAAACCCAGTCGAAAGATCAAGGTTTGGTCGAATCTTGAAGGTTCCAGTACTCCGGCTATACTTCTCAGACTACTCAGCTCCATAGCATTAATCCTTTTTTCATGCTTCTTCTGCCAAACCCAACATTCACTACCATACATAAGTGTAGGAACCAACACACCTCTATGCATCACCAGACGTGCCTTTTTTGACACTTTCTGGCTATTTATAAAGCTATGCAGTGCCCCATTCATTTGTTTTCCTGCCAACACCCTTCGCTCAATGTCACTGTCATACTTTCCATCTCTGGTAAATTTTGAACCCAAGTACACAAATTCATTAACTCTTCCGCTCTTTCTCCCTCAATCGAAACTCCACAGTTTGTCATTCTTTCTTCTCTTTCAAAAACCATTATTTTCGTATTGCTCACATTTATTTTCATCCCTTTGATTTTCAGGGAATCATGCATAACATTAACCATCGCCTGCAACTCCTCTTCAGATAACGCTAATAAGACTTAATCATCGGCGTAATAAAATTATATCCTGACAAAAATGGGTCAGGTATTATTTAAAATGATTTTTCATAACAAACAATAATTCTTTTTAATTAAAACTGTATTTTATTTAATTCACACTGACAGTGACGGAAATTAACCTCAAAATGGCCAAATGATGGTTAACTCTAACCGCGCGCTCATTCGTCAAATCAAATGTTACTGTTACAAATTTCACGAAATGACCCCCACTAATTGCTAGTAAGCGAAAGAAAAGATGGTACCATTAAAAACAAATATTTTGACTTTTATACTTTTTGAAATAATTTTAATGCGAAATATTTTAACGATTTCTTTTTTTTTGAAATTCTAAATGACTTTGTTAAAAAACTACAATATTTTTAATGATAATAAAAGTACCTATATCGAAAAATATGTTATCAAGTATGCAACAATTCAACCGACATCTGTTTGATAAACAACAATAGCTCAACGCTGAAAAAGTCCATTAATATGACAAGTTACGTTAAAGCGACTTCTGTAGTTAAGTTTCGTAAACGTTAAAAGCGTTTTGTATTATAGCGTTGAAAAACATGCATACTAAATCAGTTCCGTATTTTCCGCAGGGTATTATGAGTTCAAAACAACCCCCAAAAGAGATATGACTCTTGTTTGAAGTAACCGAAATCGATTTGAATGCTGCAAGTCTGTCGAATACGTTTAAACTACGTACACGTAAATAAATATATTATTGTGCTTGTTGGGAAATCCCAAAAAAATATTCACACAAACGTAAAATATCATTTAAAATTAGGATACTCTGAAATTACAATACGGTGTTAGAACGATACTTTACACTAGATAATACCAATAAATATTTATAAAGAGATATTTATGCAAAAGTTAACTTCCTATTTTATTTTAAAAAAATTAACCTTAATCCCATAGTTTTGTTAAGCAGTGAAAAAATTTCAGTTAAAAATTGTCTATCTAAAAACCTTCGAAAAAATCACCACCTGCAATTTACCATCTGAACAGCGCCACGAGCAAATTTCAACAAGTTGTGGGTATGAATACTTGCTACTTTATTGGTGAATGGTGGAGGAGATCTAATACAACTAAAGAAACATGGTAGATGGAATGGTAGTAATGTCGCAGAAGGTTGTATAGACGAATCAATCAAAAATAAGATTGAAACCACCAAAAAAATATTTTCAAAACCGCATGATCCACATCTCGTTTTATAAATTTCCAATCTTCGGAAGAATTAATGTTAAGCATAATGTTGAAATATCCTGATGGACCATCAGGTTCGGGAATAAATATCAAAGATTGTCATAATTGATAAAAAAATTGATAAACTGAAGTAATTATTTTCAAGAATATTATAAAATGTTATAATTAAAATACAAGTAATATTATGTACTTACTTATTTTAAATAAAGTATTATCCTTGAATACGTAATGTACACAAATAGCTTTTAAAAACCTCAAATGAAGCTGGGGTCGGTGTTTTCAGCAGAAAACCAAAGATTAAAATATCTACCAGTCTTGGCAGGTATGTTACAATCTGTCAGGCTAAAGTCTTCGCTATCAAATTGTGAGCAAAAAGAGTTGACCAACAGACCTCTAGCAAACAAAAACATGAGTATAATAATGCTTTAAAAGATCTGAGCCTCAACAAGATAAATTCTAAACTTGTATGGAATTGCATCGAATCCTTAGAGTACCTTGGTGCGAACAACAGAGTAACCTTACTGTGGGTACCTGGGCACCAGGGGGTGGGAGAAAACGAAAAAGCCAACACCCTTACAAAACAGGGGGCCGAATCTGCGTTCACTAGACCATAACCGGTTTTTGGAGTCACCACAAGTGCCGCCAAAACAATTATTTCGGACTGGGTGGAGAGGAAATTACTCACGTACTGGTCCGATATACCAGGGTTAACTCATTCGAAGGCGTTTCTACTTAAACCCTCGAGAAACACAACTAAGCATATTCTAGAATGGAGCAGAAATCACCTGCGAATTCTAACGGAACTGCTTACAGGACACTGTCGTCTAAGATACCACCTCGGAAGGATAGGTCTGAACCAACAAACGGACTGTCGGTTTTGCTGCGTGGAAGACGAAACTGCTGAACATATACTATGTTCATGCCCTGGCTTGGAAAGAATAAGGGTCAACATATTTGGTTACACCATCCTAGAACCTACCGATTTCAAAAAAATCTTACCCTCTACAACCATGAACTTCGTGAGAAGTGCTGGATTGTGCGGTGAACTGTAACCTCTAGGGGTGAGCCACAATAGACCTACTAAGGGTCGCGGTGGAGGGGCGACCACGCCCCACTCACATGATACCTAACCTAACCTACCCGATAAAATACAAACCTCTCGTACAATTATAAGTTATTAATAAATGCCTATTCTAAGAAACAAATAAGATTTTTTCAATTTTTTAAAATTAACCAATCAACATATAAAAAGCTGCGTAGCTTTCTGAAAAACTGATATATATATATATATATATATATATATATATATATATATATATATATATATATACACCTTTCTTTTGATCAACTGTTCCTTGAATGGTAGCATTCACAATTTTATGCTTTGGCAACTGTGAGATTATTTTTGAGTTTTTCTAATACAACGTCGTTTCAAAACGACAAGATTTGTTTAAGAATTTTTGGAAAATATGGAAAGAACTGTACATAATGTTATTCCGAAAAGTACAGTTAATTACTAAAAGTCAATATGAAAACAGTTTGAAATATTTTTAAAAGAGAAACATTATAAACTTATTGAAACTACATCAAGAGCTTGGATTAGTCATGAAAGATTGGGCTTTTAATATGAAGAGAGCTAATGGTAAAGATTATAAAAAATGGGTTATAAAGACTATATGAAATTTTATTGCAAAAATTCTTCGAGAAAAATACCATAAACAGTACGCCCGAACAATAAATCCATTTGCAGACATTAAATTCAAAAAAGGAAGGGATGCGAAATATTACCAACAAGAGAAAGCAAAGTTCAACTGCTCTAAGTAAACCATCCAAGCATTTTTTAATCTAATTTTGTTACCACATCTTCTTTCACAGCTTTTCTTTATCTCACTATTCCTCACTTTATCCATCAAAGTCACTCCGACTAAACTTCTTAGACTACTCATTCCGTAGCGTTGATCCTTTATGCTTCTTTTGCCCAACCCAACATTCACTACAATACATAAGTGTAGGAATCAGCACTCGTCTTTGCACAGTCAGTCATCCTTCTTTTTGTCACGTTCTGGCAGAAGATCAGCTAATAAAAGATTTATTATTTTTCTCATTCTGGTAAATGACTTCGTCATATTTTTTCCAAATGGTGCAAGACATCCTTTGGACGGCAATCGCAAGTACTTATTCATTAGAAATATTTGAACGAGAAAAGTTCGTATACTAAATGAGTCGAAAGAATAAAGAAGGGGCGTTGGGAAATATTAAATACGCGTATTTAAGCGATGCAAGAAGATACGATCTGAATTTTATTTTCAAAATCTGGTATGATATATTGCCGACAAGAGTCACACCGTATTAAATGGCTCGGCAAATAAAAAAGATATAAAAATATTACGAGTGGACTGAAACGAGTTCGGGACCTAAAAAGGGACTTAATGAGTGAACGGTGCACGTGCCAGACTATACAATTAAGAAGAATTTATTGAGTTGGCAGGACTATTTTTCTGCAGTATCGGTTTGAGATTTGTTTGATGTTTACTTCCACCATCCAGAGTTGGTTTTTTACTATCATTTTCAAATCCCAATTTAAAGGCTTTTTTAAAATTTTAACTCGGTGATAATTATTATTCATTTTTAGTTCTAATCGTTTTATTGATTTCATTTTTTGTATATTTTAAAATCGGAAGTTTGTTTTACAGTGATTTTTACCAATTACTGTGAAAACATGCACAATCTTTTTTTAAAATAGGTGCTGTCATAAGGTTTCCTGAATATACTGTACATAATGAACCTTATCTTTATAAATTTTATGCAAATAAAAATTATTTACTTCGACATTAAAATTGATATACAGATTATTGATTTGAATTTTGCAATTGCGGAGGGTCCGCACTACGGCTATTAGAAGGGGGAGGGATTATAGAAAGGAGATTATTGTGGAACCGCTTTTTGAAAAGTTGCCTGTCTTAGTTCTCTGGAAAAACTGATTTTGGAAGCTTGTTCCATTTCGTAGTAGCCCTGTAACAGAAGGATTCTTGATGGAGATTGGTCCTTGTAGTGTCAATCTTAAGGTAAATGGGTGAGACTGATCAGTGAGTGAAGGGTATCTGTTGAGCAATCAATCAAATGGCCCTATTCTGCATGGAATCTAGAAGGCGAAGAGAATGCCTTGGTGCTGAACCCCAAATGTCCGAGCAATACTCCAGTAGAGGTCGGATTTGAGCCTTGTACGTCGTCAACAGTTAATCAGGAATAAAAAACTTTTAACTTTTAACGTTCCACAGAAAATCTACCCTCTGGCTAGCTGACTTTGCGATGTTAGCAACATGGTCATGCCAAGACATATTATTAGACACCGTGACTCCCAAAATCAAGATGGAGGGACTTGATTCAAGGGTATTTCCGGACATTGTAAAGGAATGATAAGGGGAATTCACATTCTTAAAAAACGTGGCGCTTTGTGTTTTCTGGGCGTTGTACTAAACAAGATTCTTGAGTCCCCACTTGACGATTGCTTCAAGATATCTATTGATGGAGTCAACCTGTTCCTGTCTGAGTCTATTTGTATCATTTACCGTAAATGATTGATAGGATGTGAAAGTTGAGACAAGTGTGTTGTCGTCTGCGAAACTGTAAATGGGGTTCGTGGTGGTTTTCAAGAGGTCGTTAATGTGTAAAAGAAATAGGGTGGGGGACAGGATGGAACCCTGGGGGACCCCAGCATTGGTTTTTAACGCATCAAAAGAAATACCGTCAACTGCCACATGTAAGGAGCGATCTTGTATGAAGCTCATGAGCCGTTGGCGCAATTTGGTTGGGAGACCGTAAGCAGATAATTTGCTTAACAATGCCTGGTGTCAAACGCGGTCGAAGGCTTTAGATATATCCAAGGCTATTGCACGGTATTCACCAAACTTTTTAATAGTGTTTGTCCAGAGCTAAGTGACGTAAGCAAGTAAATGTCCAGTAGACTGAAGTTGTCGAAATCCATAATGTCTGTCATGAATTATTTCAAATTTCTCCAGATATTTGGTGAGTTCTATGTTAATCGCTTTTTCCATAACTTTGGATATGACTGAAGCAATGCAATAGGGTGATAATTCGTAAAAAAAGTCTTCTTTCCTTTTTTTGGAATGGGTTGGACTTTAGCGTTTTTCCACATGGACGAAAATACTCCTTTGCTGTACGATAGCTTAAAGAGTCTACAAAGAACTGGGGTGAGCTCTTGAGCACGGGTCTTCAGGACAATTGTCGGAATTCCATCTGGTTCTACTGCGATGGCGCATAACGACCTCAGGCATTGATGAGTTTATTCCAGGTATCGTTGTGGGTTGTTTCCCATTGGTATCGATTTGCTAGATTTATTTTCATTTATAAACCATCCTTTTATGCAAATTTTCTGTATCAAATAGTTTCGATGTTTCACATATGCCAGGCGTCCCGCGACGGCTCATTAATTTTTTTGAACGTTTTGTATGAAACTTTATTGCATTGGATTTGTTATGATTTTTTTGTGTTCAAATTTTTAGCATATTTTTCAGAAGTTAATCTTACCGTTTATAATTCGTAAAATATTTTTATTACATTTCGTGCTGGTCGGCTGTTTGTCGTGTTTATTCAAAAAAAGGTAGCCATTGTAGACATTTTGATATTTTTTATTGTGTAGTGAAACAATTTACGTTTCTGTAAGTTCTATTAAAACAATAACTGTATCGTAGAGTGACTTCTACATAATTAACAAATAAAAACCATAATAAAAGTATATACCTAATTAGAGCACGAGAGAACGTTATAATTTTTTGAAAAAATAAATAACCTACCTCTACTTTCTTTAAGGTGCTGTTTGTTTGTACAATTTTATAATTAACTCCCGAATAGTCTAAGTTTCGAAAAGGATGTGAAAATAATTATATTTACTTTATATGGTTAAATCAACAACGCTCTTGTTTGGTAACCTGTAAACCAACGAATTAACGTTTGGTAGCATTATTTCAACACGCTTTTTGCACAGCAATTTATGTAGTTTAAATCGTTGTCACGTGCCTATTTTTTTCCCTTCTACCGTTCATTATAATTGTCTCAGACGAGTTTCGTATTCCTTGTTGCATAACTTGTAGAGGTAGGATTATCGTTTGGTTTGCAATTTCTGTGTGGTTGGGACTGGATATCCGCACGGACAAGGCACAGATTTGAGAAGATTGTGGGTTGACGTTTATTCCGCGCCATTTTTCTTGATTTCCGGGATAGGAGCGGGAGTCGTGTTTTGAGAGTCTTGGAGGCCAGGTGTCGGTAAAAGTTGTTGGGGACGGTGTGTTATTAGCACGTGTGCAGAACCTCTATGGGATTTCTTTCATATCTGGCTGTATTTGGGCCATCTTAATTGGATTTTGAAGAAAAACCATTTGATTTTTAACTTGACCATTTTGTCTTGCCTTTGTTGTGGAAATTTTTTTTGATTTCTGGCGTCAAGTAAAAATAACCGTTATCGGGATTTATTTGAGGGAAGCCATTGTTATCTAACCGGTGCCGCCCCATAATCTAACCAGCCACAGGAGTAGCCCAGGAGTAGGCCACAGGAGTACATGTGAATTCGCATACCCAAAGGTTATCAGTGATTTATTTTTAAATATATAACGCAGTGACTCATGCTGACACCACTATTACGTTCTGTTTTAGTTTATTAATATAGTATATTGTTGAAAACTATTTATTGCATAAGATAATATGCCAAAACTAAACTTGGATTAAAATAACCTTCTCAATAATTCTTTATGTCCAAGTAAAAACATATTTTCTTCCTACTTATTTGTAAATATCCTACAATCTTGATATTTTAAAGGACAACCATTGTAAAGATATTTTTAAATGAACTCGATTATTTGGCAGTGAAAATCTTTATGTAAACGGTTAACTAGTGAATTTTCTTTGCCTTTATGTAAATGTTTGAATTAGTGTTATTAATGAGTTAACTTATATATATGTTTTACCTTTTGTTCTTTGCTTTTATGTAAGCGTTTGAATTAGTGTTATTAGAGAGTTGATTTATATATGTTTTGCTTTTTTTTTGTAACTTGGTAAAGTCTGTTACTCTTACTTCTGTTTCGGTTATTTTATAAAGTTGTAAATTTTGTTAATTTTGACTATATTTGTTATGATGTTGCTATTGAACTGTGTACCTTAATTATCTATTTATATATATTTATATATTTATATATATTTATATATATTATCTATATATTTTTTCCTTCTACCCTCTACGGCTGAGCTCGGGCATAATTTGCCAGTAGAGAAACCGCTAGCAGAGTACTCTTTAGAGAACAAAAAAGACGTGGCATCGTTTAGTATTGAATGAAGACTTTAAAATCACGCAAGAATATACGGGAACAATCGGGTGATTATGGTTTGGTTGGCTGTTAAAATCCTTGGAACAACAGCAAGACTCATTATCTTTAGTGGTCATATATATAATTTATTGTATTTTTTTTTGCAAAGGTGAAGAAATTCTTTACGGAGAGGTTATGAATCTGAAAGCTCAAAGTCTACTGTGGGACTCCACTGGCTGTGTCAGGTCTACTCACTAAAAACTCCACCCCTCCACCCGTCTGGCTATTGCCTCCGGTGACACTTCGGCCTGTTGGCCAATTGTATCTTGTCTATGTATTTTTGTATTATTGTTCGATGTTCTCCATAGGATCTGCCAACTGGTGTGGAATAAGGGTAAATGGCCCGAAGACTGGACTAAATCAATTTATGTCCCGCTCTATAAAAAAGGATCGCGAAATATTTGCGACAATTATCGCACAATAGCCTTCATTCACACGCAAGCAAAGTGCTGCTCCAGATTAAATCATAACGTATAAAGCCTCACATCCCGTCTCAGCTACCACCAGAGCAAGCTGGTTTCGTGCCAGGACGTGGTACGCGTAAACAAATATTGAACATCAGGCAAATTATAGAAATGGTAAGAGAGTTCAATGTGCCAACATACTTGTGTTTTATAGATTATACCAAGGCCTTTGACTGCGTTCAATGGCACAACCTTTGGCGTATTTAAGATTAAATGGGCGTACCAAGGCCCATTCCAGGAACAGGCAAGGATGCATACTAAGTCCTCTCTTGTTCAATATCTATGGCGAAAAGGTTATGAGGAGAGCTCTGGAAGACTGGACAGGAGAAATAACACTGGGCGGCAAAAAGATCAACAACCTTCGCTACGCTGATGACACTACAGCAATTGCGGCATCAGAGGAGGAACTGTGCGACCAGGCGAATAGAGCATTTCAGAAATGAGATTGGTTTGAGAATAAATAAAAAGAAAACCAAAATTATAATAGTGGACCGAGCTAACAACAATAGACCAGAAATAAAGAAAATAAATAACATCGACACAGTTATGACTTTCATTTATCTAGGTTAACTAATTTCCAACGAGGGCGGAGACAGTGAAGAGATCAAAAGGAGAAGCTCCATAGCAAAAGGAAGCTATGACTAAACTAACAAACATATGGAGAAGTCATGAAATCTCTTTAGCAACAAAAATGAGACTGGTAATCAATGGTAATGGTAATCAATCTTTCTCCATGGGTCAAAATGCTGTTCGCTCAAAGTAACGGACACAAAGAAAATTGACGCCCTGGAAATGTTCTGTTGGCATAGAATGCTGAGAATCTCGTGGACACAAAGAAGAACCAATGAATCAATACTTTAACAAATAAAACCAAAAAAGAGACTAAGAACAATAGTAGCTGAAAACATCGCTAAATTTGGCCTTGAAAGACTAACCGTTGACGGCATGGTAGCCGGAAAAAAAACCCCGAGGTAGGTTCCCCACTAGATAAACAGACCTTATCACTAACATCACGGGACAAAGTCTAGCCTGCACATTCAGGATGGCAGAGAACAGAGAGGAATGAAGACATATTGTGAAGAGCAACTCTTGAGATAGCGACTAAGAAAAAGAAGAGACATGTTCTGTACTGGGTGGGAACAATGTAGCCTCCTCAACGCAACATTACAGCACGCGCTTCACCGCCCCCGGATCCCCGCCGCACAACCCACAGGCCAGGCCTCTATTATACAGTCCCTCAGTGATTCTTAGCTGATTCCTGTTCATCGGTAACAGTTCTGCCGTCCTTTTATGTCGCGGTCCTTTAATTATTATTATTTCCCGTATTTGTTCCCAGTTGTTATTGTAGTCTTTCGAACCTCTTCTTGCAAGTTCGTCTACTTTCTCATTACCTGCAACTTCCTGGCGTCCTAGAACCTGTATCAATTTGACGTGATTACGGTTTACCAGCGTTTTCATTTCTTCTTTGCAGTCAACGAGTATGGGAGAAGGGGTGATCCGGCCCTGAGGTGCCTCTTGCACAGGACTAAGGCTGTCTACTACAGGATTTTGCCCGGTTTCCTGTAGGCTCCGTTAGCTAGGGTGCTCTTCCACCGCCATGCATCCATCAGCACGGGTCGCATAACACTTTGGATTTGGAGTCTTTTAGTCGCCTTTTACGACAGGCAGACCATACCTGCGATCTATTTTATTTTCCCGTATCCCCAGTGATAATTTGGTGAATAAAGACATAATCTCGTTATTCGTAAAATTTCTGATTGTATCAGGCTAACATCAAACACTAATTTTTCCCATTGAATCAACTGAGCTGTCGATACTAACATTAAAACGTACAGCTGTCATTTTGGTCTTTGTAGTAAAAATTAAATTAAATTTGATAGGTTTTTTTAGTGTCTGTAGGTTAATATATGCCAAAATTTTTACTTGTGCAGGTTTAGAAAGAGTCAAATATTTAATGGATTATTTTTTTTTGAAGCAATTTATTGTATTATAAAATCAATACGGCTTTTAAATTTTTATTTACATTGACATTCTTTGTTGTTAAAAAACTGGATAATAGTACAACTGGATTAACATAAAATGTTAATAGTGCTTTAAAAATTAATGATACAAATTTAATTAAATTACGAGTATGTTTACAAAAATAATTTTCTTAATAAATTAATAAATAATAATAAAATAATTAAACATATACAATAAAATAATGTATATATTGTTGTTAAATGTTTATAATTTTGCTGACAGTTTTAAAGGTAATAAATTAAAATTATTAACATTTTTTATGGATTGTTCGTCTGCATAATTTTAAATAATAAAAAAATTTAAAAATATTTGATGATCAAATAAATTTTTTTACATAAATATATACAAGAAATTATGAACTAAAATATACTGTTTAAAGCAAGGTATTTATCGTTTTTAAAAAATTTAAAATTCCACATTTGTATTAAGGAAGATTTACTCGTAGTTTCAAAGTAAGTTACATTTTAAATCTTAAATTTTTTGCGCATACTAAAGACTTACATTATTGTTTAATAGTCAAAATTGGTAATTTTAATTTATATGCATATATTTTTTCATTTTAATGATCTCTGACTAACCCTACTGGAAAAAAGCCTGACTATATCTATGTATTTTAGTACCTCAATGTTTTATTTTATTAGGTTAAAATATTGCCTATACTCACAGTAATTTTTAATTGTAGTAATACTAAACCGTTTGCAAAATAAAACCATATAAATAAGTATTTAGCTAATAATGTTAAAAATTTTGATTGGCATCCATTTGTTTAAAATTTTGTAAAAAATGCACGTCATCCGCTTAAAAATTAGTACTATCTTGTAGTTGACCAACAATTAAAGCCTGATAAATTATAATTTAAAAATCGACCATATTACATACGAGTACATAATATAGTTATGTCTTTTTTCGTATTAGGTAAGCAGAGACACTACTTCTTTCCACTTGTTACGGTTCTTACACACGTCTTTCGCTTCTTTTACCTTCATCAGCGCTTTCATTCACGCTCACCGGTTGCTGGCACTCTTGACCTGGCCTTTCTTAAAAACAATCTCGATTCGATCGAGATACGTTCGCCGAGGTTGACCTTTACCAACTTACCCATTCATATTCGTTAATCTTCTTTTATCCATCTTATTCACGTGTCTCCTATCAATAGGGAAAAATCACAGAGTGGGCGACATCTATTATTGACCGTATGAACTTCTCGAGGTGTGAACAATGAACTTATCTTTATTTGTTTATATGGGTGAAAAGTGAACTTTATATATTATTTTGAGCAATTTCAGCATTAAAAGTGTTTTATTTGAACGATATTTTGCGAAGAATTGGTAATAATAAACCATAAAATCTGAAAATGAAAAGGATTAAAAAAGGTAATGTAGAGATAAAATCACGAGCGATATGCTCTGTTCCACAATGCTCTACATATTATGGCAATTCGATTATATCTTTGCATACATTTCCTTTAAATCCTAAGACAGCTCAGAAATGAAAGATGATCTTAAAGATAGGAAAACCAATCTCAAAGTTTATGTTTGCTTGCAGCAAGCACTTTGTGAAAGATGATTTTATAGTTGTAATTTTGATATTGTTGTCCGAAGATCTATCATTTTATTTGTAATTATCAATAGTGACTTTAACAACACAGAGAAAGCGTTTGAAAGATGGATCTGTTCCTAGCCAGAAACGTCCAGTGTTGAAGTATCAACATTCCATAATTAATTGAATTATAATATATCAGAACATTGTTTTGAAGAAAGGCCAGGTCAACCGACGAGCATGCATGAGAGCAATGATGAAAGTAGAGGAAGCAAAAGATGTGTGTAGGAACCGTAGCAAGTGGAAGCAAGTGGTCTCTGCCTACCCCTACGGGAAAAAGGCGTGAATATATGTATGTATAATGAAAAATATTATAAATTAATTTAAGATTTTTTTAAAGGCAGTATCTTATTTTTTTTTTTGTTCTTAAGAAGCAGTCTCATTAAAAGTTAATTCTGGATGCTAAATATAAGCAGGTTATACCAAAACGAGTGAAATTGAATGTTTGTACTCGGAAAATAATGGCAGTTCTAGGATTTATTTATTAAATTAAAGTTTTTTTTGGGCAATTTATTTAATTATCTAAATAAGTTGTACTTTTTGTAAAAAATTTTTTTTCATAATATAAAAAATTGTTTTTAGTTTTATTTTTATTTTACACGGTAGAACCAAAAATAAAAATATCAACATTTTATGACTGTTTTCGAAAAGCGCCCCCGTTTTCTTTGAATTTATTGGGTAGATTTAAAGCACGGGCCGCGGAAGAGTTTCGTTTAAAGTTAAATTGAAAAGTGATATAGTTTTAAAAAGATTGTTAGGAAAGTATAAAGGTTGTGAAATTACTAAGTAATTTATCAAGCAAGAAATTGTTGCATAAAAAGATTAGAATAAATCGTTTAGTTTTTGTACACTAAGTGTTTAAAATTAACGAACACAAGAATAAATATCGTAACAATAATATAAATGTGGTGTTTTGTGTGGTAAAATATGCTTAGATTGGATGCATAATAACCAAAATCTCTGATTTAATTAATTATAAAAATATAATAAATTAAGTAAAGATTTTTTTGAAGACAGTATCTTAATTATTCAGTTCTTTTATTTTTAAGAGGCAGTCTCATTAAAAGATAATTCTGGATGCTAAATATACCAAAACGAGTGAAATTGAATGTTTTAACTCGGAAAATAATGGTAGTTGTACACTTATTTATTAACTAGTGATACAATAAGGTATTTTACCATTTCGTAGGATATTATTTGTGTCAATAGTTGGATTTCATGAAGACGCTCTTAAAATGACGACATGTATTTGCCTCTAGCAGAATTCAAACTGGCACTGGCTAAAATTCTAACCAGCACAGCGCTTATGTTCTGGAAAGTAAAAAGAAAAGGCTCAGCAATGACTTACAAACATAATTACAACTAAAAAAGAAAAAACACCCACCAGCTCAAGAAATAATAATTGAAAACTTGGGTCACACACCAGACTGAGCATCTACTGAGCGTCAACGCTGCAAGTATGTGGACTGCAAAGGAAAAATGCAAATTAATTGTATAAAGTGTAAGGTTTTTTTTGTAATACTCTGCTTTACAATGTATGTTATTTTTTTTTATTTAAACTACTGCATCAACCACGCAGGGTTAGTAGCAATACAAAATATATTGATAAATACTTTATATATCCTTAAGAATGTGGATATCTTTTAAAAAGTTTGTTATACTAATGTGATCACAGTTATCTTGTAGTAAAGACTTTAAATTATCTTTCAATAAATGATTTTGTCGTTCTAAAGTAAATAAAGAACAGTAAATTAAAATATATTCTACAGTTAAACTAGTTTGACACATAAAACAAATAGCATGACCTATTCTCAATCTGGTAAAATAAAGACTTTAAATTATATTTCAATAAATGATTTTGCCGTTTTAAAGTAAATAAAAGACAGTCATTTAAAATATGTTCTACAGTTAAACTAGTTTGACACATAAAACAAATAGTATGACCTATTCTCAATCTGGATACTATCACCTGATTTCGTCGATCTGGAATCACAATTTTCCATGGTGGCACCGAAATTTTTACTCTCGATAATTTGGAGGTCGAACGGTTCCATTCAGACTGCCACGTACTTTGCACAAAACTCATAAGTATGGATTAAAGTCCAGATGAATTGATTCCTGGATATTTTTTTTTTTTTTTTATGTTCTGGTTCCCACGAAAAGGGATATCCTGTAATGTTCAGAGAACATCGTGGGAACCAAGGGAAAGAAGGTAGGAGTTGGTGTTCTTCTTAAATTTCTGGAGGTTGTATGCCTCGGGAAACACCTCCCTAGGCAATGAGTTCCAAAGCCTCGCAATTCGTTGGATGAATGAGTCTTTGGAAAGTGGTGTTCTGCAGGTTTCCAAAGTGACCACGAAGGGGTGTGAAGACTGAACTTGACGGGTTAATCTCGAAGAGACTGCCAAAGGAGGAACGATTGTTGATATTTCAGAAGAGCATCGCCCATGAAAATATCTATAAAATAGAGACAAATCGCCAACTTTTCTACGGTGTTCCAGACAAGTGAGCGAGTTTGTAAGCGAGGCATCACCGACGAGACAAATTGCCCTTTTTTGGACAGAATCCAGTAGCTTCAGGATATGTTTAGGTGCTGCACTCCAAATATGGGAACAGTACTCCAGTACAGGTCGGATCTGTGCCTTATAGATCATAAGCAGCTGACTGGAGGTGAAATAGCTCTTGGCACGAAACAAAAAACCAAGTTTTTGGGATGCACTTTTGGCAATGGACCTCACGTGATTTTTTCAGGAAAGGTTATTGCTGATAGTAATACCAAGCATCGATATGGATGACTTCAGTGGTATGGTTACTCCTGACAAAGTTATGTTAGGCACAGTGAGATCGGCTTTTCTAGAGAAAAGACATGCTTGTGTTTTGTTTGCATTGAATTCTACCAAGTTATTGGATCCCCATTCGAGAATTGTTGCCAAGTCCATATTTATATTGTTAACATTTCTTCCTCGTCCATTTCTGGTTTCACGGGCTGATATAGGGGCCCTGGAAGAGAAAGCGGTATGGAGGGTATTATCATCGGCAAAGCTGTGTACGGGACATGAAGTTGCTTTCAATAGGTCGTTGATGTGAAGTAAAAATAGTGTTGGTGCTAGAATGGATCCTTGCGGAACACCAGCATTTATGAGTAGAGTGTCAGATGAAACTCCATCGACCACTACATGGAGAGACCTGTTTAAGAGAAAACTAGCAAGCAGAGAACACATATCTGAGGGGGCAAGCCATAAGATGGAAGCTTGGCGAGAAGTCCCTGGTGCCAAACTCGATCGAACGCCTTGGAGATATCTAATGCCACAGCTAAAGTTTCTCCATACTTTTCAATTGCATCGGCACTTAATACTGCTGATTTAGCTAAATTATCAGCTCTCTCGTTTCCTTCTATTCCTGTGTGAGATAAAACAGAAATACCTTTTTGGTATATTTTCCCTAATTCCTGTTTAATGAGTTAAAGAAGTGGATGCTTTGGATACACTTGTTTTAGTCCTGTTATGGCGCTGAGAGGATCGGTTATTATTATGTACTTACTGAATTGCTTGGCATTAATATATTTAAGAGCGTGAAGGATCGCTGTAAGTTCTGCCGTATATACTGTTGATGTGCTAGCCAGTTTGCATACAAAGTTTTCGTCAGGAGCAGTAAAAGCAGCACCTACTCCAAGTTCTGATTTGGATGCGTTCGTGTAGATATAGATATTCATCGTAAAGATTTCATTGTTTGTAAAAACAGGGTTTTAAGAATTTTTGGATTGTAATCAGATTTTTTATATGTAGACAAGGTTGTATCTAAAACTGGAAGAGAAATTGTACAAGGGCGAGGTGAGTTTATGTCGGAGAAAGTATATATAGTCGGAAAACTTATATTCAGGTTTAACAGATAGTTATTTATTCTTTGATAAAAGGGTGTATCGATTCTTTTTCTAATTCTGTATATGTCTTGGAAGCGATTTGCAAAAGTGTAATGATGTACTTTGTTTTCCGGATTGGATGCTATGGATGACGCATATGTTAATGAAATGATAAGTATTCTTTTCTAAATGTTAATGATGGTTCTCCAGCTTCACAATAGTTAAATTCTACTGGACTAGTGCAAAAGGCAATACGAATTCCACTGTTATGTTATGAATGATATCTAGCTGTTTGAGTAATTTTGTCCTTGCCGAATTGTTTACTATGCACCCATAATCAATTTTGGATCTGACTGAAGCCTTGTATATATTCATTAACGTATTGAAATCTGCTCCTCAAGATTTATGTGCAACTGATTTTATCAGGTTTATTCCTTGTTGGCAATTTAATCGAAGAGCGTGTGTATTTGTGGATCCCATTAAAGTTTCTGATCGAAGATCGATTTTATATTGTCTACATACTCTATGTTTTCGTTGTACATTTTTAGTGGTTTTGAATAAATATAACTGTGTCGTGAAAATATTCTTGCTTTGGTTATTGCTAAGCCATTTTTAATTATTTATTTTTAAGTTAACTCAATTTGTTTTATGTATTGCACAAGTCACAATTTTTATAGAAAACGTGTTATAGAATTTTTTAATATTTTTACAAAGATTTTGGGGCTATAAAACATTACATAAATTTAAATAATAAAAAATGCATACAGCAAAGGGTTAAATTAAAGTTTTTGGGCAGTTTATTTATTTGTCTAAATAAGTTGTATTTTTTGTAAACAATTTTTTTTCGCGAGGATAAAAAATTGTTTTTAGTTTTATTTTTATTTTATGACAGTTTTCGAAAAGCGCCCCGTTTTCTTTTAATCTTTTGATTGAACGCAAATGCTCAATTCAGCACTGCGCGACTCAAAGAAAAAACGGTCCTGGCCTTCGCAGGATATCCTCGTGTCATTCTTGGACTTTCGTTGCTTATTTATGTGTTTTAGCGCCGTCGTTAGGCCATTATGACGCCTTAATGGCCGGATTTGTCCTTGCTGCATGCGCTGCGCAACGTCACTGTTTGCAAACATTTGATAAATAGAGCGAAGGTTTTTTATTTCGAAAGGGCTCCGATACTTTGATAAAATACTATTAGAGACAACTCGTCCTCGTCCCTACATGAAGCGATGACGGGATTAATGGATCGAGATTAATCTTTGACAACGATTTTATTAAAAAATGGAGTCCGCGTTCCCTCGCCCGATGATTATCACAAACAAATACGCTGCTCAACAATTGATGGGAATCACTTATATATTTTAACCTATTTACATACTTTCGGCTGTACTAATTATTGTGTGTTTGTACAGCAAATAAGATAAAATTAGAAATACGATAAGACATACGTAACACAATGGAAACGTTTATACACGAACTATAATAAAAATATCAGTGGTCTGGGTGCGACCCGGACCCGGGTGTGCACGACTAACTTTACAGTGAAAAGAATGAAAAAATACCATACGTTTTGTTGTTATATTTATTATTATTATTAAAATTATTATAAAAAACGATTTTAAATTTTTTATAGCAAATTATAATTGTCATTAGCAATTTACTGTTTATGTCAACCGTATTCTTTTAAACTTTTTCTTATCATTTCATAAGCGGTTAGTAACAATATTCAATTGTTATAAACAATGCTTGATTATTACTAACAATAATTTTTTTTCTGTTATACTGTCTTCAATGCTATTCTCTCAATACTGACACAAGTTCTCTTTTTATGAAATATTGTCATCATATTTTTCATACAAATATTTCATGCAATAATCATATTATTCAAAAGATCTTAAAATTCTGTACTAAAAGTAGTATTATTTATAAATTGCAAAATTCAGGTAGTTTACCATTTTTTTCAGTGTTTTGATTCTCCATAAAAAACATCTCGCCTGATTTTGCTGAAAATCTATTTAGTTTTAAGTTGCGTAATTATGCGTCGAATGCAATTGGTCCCACGTCGATATCATTTTTTGTTCTCGAGATAATCGGGACGAAAAATAATTCCGAAAGTTTACCATTTTTTTCAGTTTTTTTATTCTCCATACCGACACTTAAAAACTATTGTATTTGACTCTGGGGACCTTGAAATGTGGAGACATGTCAAAATTCGGGATTCGCAAAATCGGACCCATTACTATAACTTCCACTGGAAAGTTAAAAATACAAAATTATTCCAAAGATCTTGAAGTTCTGTATTAAAAATAGTATAATTTATAAATTGCAAAATTCAGATAGTTTACCATTTTTTTTTGCAATTCTTTGATACCTTGGTTTTTAACTATAAATTTTTTGAATTTTGACAGTCACTTTGTATATATCCTTAAAAAAACTTCGAAATATATGTTTTCAGTAGAATAACACAACATTTGTCAATACAATACAAAGTTACAGTTTACAATACTCTCATTCAACCCACACTTTGATTATTGTGCGACTATATTATCTTTATTTAACCTCAATAAATTAAATATGCTACAAAAACTACAAAATTGAGGGATGAGGGTAATCTTGAAGATGAATCGTCTTGCTCCCATAAAAAGTATACTAGATTGTTTAAATTGGTGGTCAGTTGAAAGTAGACTCGACTTTTATTTTATTATTTTTATTTTCTTATGTTGCATGTAACTACGTAGGCACCTGAACTAAAAATAAATTTTTCTAAAATTATCATTTATTTCTTTATGAGAATGTTATTAATTCAAATTAAGAACAAATTTTAATTTTTATCCACAAAAAAAATTATTTTACTGCCCAGCTACGTACTAAACTGTATTTAAAATTTTATAACTTAACTATTCATGTGTACGGCCTATTCAGTATAACTTATTGCTTATAATAACTATAGAGGAAGATCCAAGAATAAAAAGCTCTTTCCAGGTGAAATGACACGACACCTAAGGATTCTGACTTGTGCATAAAATTCGATAGTGAGTTCATTTCCTGCAAATATATCTTTTATTTTTCCCCATCAAATATTCATGTAAGTTTGATTAGAATTACTAGAAATACAGTTAACAAAAAACATTAACTACTTTCGTCTTTAAAATGAGACTCCAGAGATCATGAAATTTAAAACTACACGAATGCAGATTAGCTTCAATAAAACCATATTCACATAAATAGTCTTAAAACATAATAAAAACGAACCAAAACGATAACATTTATCTCTGCATTAATTTGAGGTTAGGTCGTTTCGCATTTTTGACACGAACGAAAACAATCATATGTCCCTATTCTGTTGTTTTGTCGCAAGGCGATTTCGCATCAAATAGATTATAATGTCTGATTATTCGTGACTCTGTCCGTATATTTTTGTACAAAATCCAAATTAAAGAATAAAATTGGCAATAAAAACGAACATCATTGCCAAAAAATCCGTGATTTCATTGGTTAAAAATTTATAATATATTTACAATTCGCATAAGTATGGTTATCAAAATTACTTTAAATATAGAGTGGTTTTATAGATTGTTTATTTTATTTTATGACATCCAGTTTATCAAAGGTAAAGTAATATTTTAAATTTAAATAATACATATCGTTTAATAACAATAAAAAGCTCGCGTAAACTGGTGTTTTAATAAAAATAATATTTAAAGTTAATCCAGATTTGTTAGTATTAAATATTCATACGAGAAATGCTAAACACAGAATATTTTCAAAAGCCGGAGACGTTCAAAGTCTAACTCCGCACTAACGTTACAGAAATCTGAATACGTTATAACTTAAGTGGGGGCCGCGAAAACACATCTCCTGTGGCTGTGGAAGTCCTCCCGGTCCCCATCAAAAGACTGCTCATTCCGGTCGGACGCCTTGAGGCTCTTTGAAGTGCCGTTTCGGTCTCCAGGCGCCCAGTTTCCCTCAAAGCTAATGTCGACTGAAAGATGACACCTTTTTAATTCCCAATGAAAATTGCTTTTGAATTTTGATAGATGACGAGATAACTTCTGCGACTAGGGACATTGGCGAGATGTATACATGGAGGGTAGGCGTGAAAAAAAGCAATGAGGCTTGCTTATTACTTCAAAGTGGCGAGGCTAAAGTATACGAGAGGGATTTCAAAAGGGATGTTTGTGGAATTTAACCCTTAAATGCGCTGTTTGTTCAAATCACTCGGTTGCTTGCATAAGATTTATTTAACAATGTTTAATAGTAACTAAATTAATATTAAGTGCTTTCCAATAAAAACTTCCCGATTTTTCCGAGACCAATATTGTAAAATGGGTAGATTGTTTTTCCTATGTAAAAAAAAACGATGAACCGTCTGTAAATAATATGTTTTGTAAAAACATTATTTTTATTATGCTTTTTCATCATGGTTTTACAAAATTCCATGTTATACAATAATTTTTGGACAGCAACTTTGTTATTTTAAATAAATACATGATTATAGTCACGCCTGTTTTTTATAGGGGCAGTCAAACACTACTTCTTTTCACTTGTTACGGTACTTACACACGTCTTTCTCTTCTTCTACTTTTATCAGCGCTTTTGTGCATGCTCGTTGGTTGCTGGTACTCTTGACTTTTAAAACTACTTTTTTCAAAACAATTTCTATCTGATCAAGGTACGTTTGCCTAGGTCGACCTCTACCGACTTGTCCATTCGCAGTCGCCTCATCTATCCTCTCTACGTTTCTGAACCATTTAACATTTTTTTATCTCATCTACTTGTTTCACTCTTTCTCCTTTAAACAGCATCCCGAACTTTGTCATTCCTTTCCTACAAAAACCATTAATGTCATTCACTTTTATTTCTTTGATTTGTGGGGCATCATGCATAATATTAACCATCGCCTGCAACTCATGATATTATCAAATTCATACGCACATTTACATTTTTTTTTACTGAAAATAGTTGCAAAAAGAGTTGATCTATCGTGTGGGCCGCACTGCGACTATTGAAAGGGGTATGGATTATAGAAAGGAGATGATTGTGGACCTGCTTTATGAAAAGTTGCAGGTCATAGTTCTTTGAGAAAACTGATTTTGGAAGCTTGTTCCATTCCGTAGCAGCACTGTAATAGAAGTATTTTTAATGGAAATTGGTCCTTGTAGTGTCAATCTTAAGAGTAAATGGGTGAGACTGATCAGCGTGCCGAGTGTTTCGGCCGAATGTGGCCAATGGTGGTACAAGAGTTTTTATTTCTGTGGAGCATCTGCCGTGGAAATACCTTTAGGGTAATGTCTGGACTGCAACTCTTTTTCTATGTTCAAATTGGTGAAGGGTATCTGTGAGAGTTGAGCTGTTTATTAACCGAATGGCACTTTTCTGAATGGAATCTAGAAGACAAAAAGAATGCTTTGGTGCTGAACCCCAAATGTGCGAGTAATACTCCAGTAGAGGTCGGATTTAAGCCTTGTACGTCGTCAACAGTTGATCAGAAAATCCAGCCTCTGACTTACTGACTTTGCGATGTTAGCAATATGGTCATGTCAAGACATATTATTAGACACCGTGACTCCCAAAATCGAGATCAATGGAGTTAATTCAAGGGCATTTCCGGACATTGTGATGGAATAATTTAAGGAATTTACTTTCTTGGAAAACGTGGCGCTTTGTGTTTTCTGGGCGTTGAACTAAACAAGATTGTTGGTTCCCCACTCGACGATTGCTTCAAGATCTCTATTAATGGAGTTAACCTGTTCTTTCCTGAGTCTATTTGTATCATTTACGGAAAGTGATCGATAGGATGTGAAAGTTAAGACAAGTGTGTTGTCGTCTGTGAAACTGTAAATGGGGTTCGTGGTGGTTTTTAAGAGGTCGTTGATGTACAAAAGATATAGGGTGGGGACAGTATGGAACCCTGGGGGACTTCGGCATTGGTTTTTAACGCATCAGAAAAAATACCGTCAACTGCCACATGTGAGGATCGATCTTTGTTGAAGCTCATGAGCCATTGGCACAATTTGGTTGGGAGGCCGTAGGTAGATAATTGGCTTAACTGTTTATATTTTTTATATTATAAAATACTCAATTGGTGACAAAAAAATAATAAAAAAATTAAAACTATAGAAAAAAAAATATTATCCAAGTTGTGACATGTTAAGTTTTTACCATTTACCTTCATTATTATGTTAATTTTTTTAAATAATGTACCAACTTTTATTTTGTTGCCGTTGCTCCGCATGCATTAATAGACATATCTCTTTGTTACACTACCCAAATGCCTACCAAAACAACTCAAACACTACCACAACCAACCGGTTCGCCAGATAAACCAATATACGCTCAAACGCTCTCTTGTTTTGACACATATGTTTAGAGTACCGGTTCATCAAATGAACCTATATCAGGCTCCTCAAAGGACGATGTCGGGCGAGGCAAAAGAAGTAGAGGATAAGAAGAAGAAGGATGATAAGTAGGATGCTGAGAAGTGCCTGCCTCTGTTAAATCTCGCCGTGCCTCGATGAGATGTTGTTTCCTTCGATAGTTAGGGTCGGACGCTGGCTGATTCAGTTGTCCTCCCTTAGTGCAAGTTGCCGTGATTGTGGGTTATAGCGTGGTCATCTTGATTACTATAAGTGGATTTGTTTTTTAATGAAATTAAACACTATATAATTACCATTCCTATTATTATTACAATTTGATACATGAAGACGCCATTTTGTCGTCTATTGAAACACGATTAATTGTACAACTTCAGGTCTCGTGTATCGTTAGAATTCCTTCACTGGCTGTCGACTTCAACTATACTTTAATTCAAAATAAGATTCACATGTTATTTTATTACTGCAGTAATGAAAATTTTGTAAAAACTAAAAAATAAGTGCTACATGGCACCGCGTGGGTTTTCGAAGCGAAACTTGCTTGAACTTTTGAAGAAGAAGAGACCGTGGTTTTAGGTCGCTGATGTCAGCGTATCTATTGGTTTGCTTGTGACCTTTATGTATAATTGGTTGCCTATAGCAAGCGCCTATCTGGGGAACCAAGTGAATAATTAGTTGCCTATTGCACGCGTCTATCGGCTGTAATAATGAGGTTTTTAAATCAAGGAATGGATTAAAGAAAGATTTAACTGTTGAAATTACGTGATCACGGAATTTTTTTAAACGTTTTTGTTAAATATTTTAAATACCCATTTTTATTTTGTTTAACGTTATCATAATAATACAATCATATAACGTTATTTTTTGTAAACCCAGTTAATATTATTAAATCACTCTTTTGTAGAGTCTATTTTAAATAAAAAAATTATGCATAAACAAAAAAAAATTTGTAAATTTTAGGAAATAAAAAGACATTTTTATTTAAATTTATTAAATAACAATAAACATAAACTTTGCTAAGACAACATTTATACAAGATACAATTTTTAATTGGCAACAGCGCAAATAGTCATGAGATTGGTAATAAAATTAGCGTGTGTTTACTTTTATTAGCAGCAGCTGACAGCTGATAACATAACCTCAAACGTTTAAAATAGATAAATAACTACGACAAATTGAAATACCCAAATCGCAAAGAAAGTTTTAAATTGACAAGTTTAGCCACTGATTTATTATCAATGATAGATGATGGTGCACGATGTAGAAATGCTACAAATCTGTCAATAACTTATCTTAAAGTAGAAAATATTGTTAACCACAAAAAAACTATCCAGGATGTTTTATTAAGAATCAAAAGTATTAAGAATGTGAAATTCTTACCAAGTTCTTATTCACCGACAAAAAATGTTTTAAGCTTGGGCATGCAAAAAAGATTATGCGAATCTGGCATCAGTTATGATTAAAATTGTAAATATGTTTGTCATATTTATTTTAAAGTACAGAAAACTTTATACTATTATTAATTTTATATATAACATTGCATTATTATTACTTATAATACACTATATTTATTAATTTTTCACTTTCACTAATCATGATTTCTTGGTTAGTGCACAACATACAGGTTATGTGTATTTACATGGGTGACATGAGACTTGAGTCGTCTGCAGGAATGCGCCATTGCCGTCGCTTCCTTAAAGCTCACATTCTTACTTCGTAAATCAAATTTTTTCATCGTTAAAAATAAAATATTTTAAAAACTAGGCAGTCGATAATACTTTTTAAGCACCCAAACTCATCGTTATTAAATTTCCTACACACACGTATTTTTTTTCATCGAATTTTGCATTTTTTACAATGTTTTTTTTATTTTAATATCAAGAACTCATGATTTCTAATAAGAACCCATATTAAAAATCTTTTTAATTTTTCTAAAAACTTTTACATACATACATACATAAACTCATGCCCTTTTCCCATAGGGGTAGGAAGATACCACTTCCTTCCACTTGCTACGGTTCTTACACACATTTTTTGCTTCCTCTACTTTCATCAGTGCTCTCATACATGCTCGTCGGTTGTTGGTACTCTTGACCTGGCCTTTCTTCAAAACAATGTTGATCTGATCGAGATATGTTCTCCGAGGTCGACCTCTACCGACTTGTCCATTCACATTCGCCTTATAATCTATCCTTTCTACGTGTCCAAACCATCTAAGCATTCCTTTATCTATCTTTGTAGCCACATCTTCTTTTACACCACAGCGTTCTCTTATCTCACTATTCTGTACTTTATCCAACCGAGTCACTCTGGCTATACTTCTCAGACTACTTATCTCCGCAGCATTAATCCTATTTTCATGCTTCTTCTGCCAAACCCAACATTCACTACCATACATAAGTGTAGGAACCAACACACCTTTATGCACAGCCAGACGTGCCTTTTTTGACACTTTCTGGCTATTCATAAAGCTATGCAGTGCCCCATTCGTTTGTCTTAGTGCCAACACCCAGCGTTCAATGTCACTCTCATACTTTCCATCTTTTGTAAATTTTTAACCCAAGTACACAAATTCAATTACTTGTTCCACTCTTTCTCCCCCAATCGAAACTCCACAGTTTGTCATGCTTTCTTCTCTTTCAAAAACCATTACTTTCGTTTTGCTTACATTTATTTTCATCCCTTTGATTTTCATTGCATCATGCATAACATTAACCATCGCCTGCAACTTCTCTTCAGATGACGCCAATATAACTTTTATTGGTGAAAAATTATAATTTAATATAAAGAACAACTATAGCCAAGTTTAAAGACTTATATATGTTTTTTAAAAACTTGGCTGCATTATTTCTTTGACCCCCGAACCTCCTTAATTTGTTACTAAATAAAAAGTGTATTGGGTAATTTGGGCAAAATGAAGGTGGCTAGTGAGGTCACTGAAGGCAAACCGCATTAGTTGATGGAAATAATCCAAATGTTTTCCAGTCGAATGGACTATTCGCAACGTCCGAATAGTGCAATAGGGTTGTGGGTTAGATCTAAATTCTAATAAATGAAAGTAACGTCTAGCGGTTCTTTCCCCACACCGAAAAGTAAAAAAACCAGTCGCACCCCAATAATCCGCTTATAGCAAGTCCTTTTGTGAGACAGCATCACGCGGTTTAATATCAATACGATTTATCTGATCCAATCATTTTGTCCTGAAACATTATGTCCATCTGCTCGCACTACAATGTGCAACTTAAATGACGCAAAAGTAAATATTTCACTTGATCGTAGATTCAAAAATCCATTTTGCAGTTTATGTATTCAAAATTAATTGCTGTGTGGCTGTTTGAAATTACGACTTCACTCAACTTTTCCTGATGTTAATAGTCAGATGTTCTTTAAAATAATTTTTCATTCTTATATCACAAATAAAATTTCACCTGCAGTTATAAAACAGGGGATATTTTTTTGGGGTTTTAGATGGTGTAAGAGTTTGGGTATATGTTTATTGACCTGTGGTTCTTTTGTGCGAAAAGATAGATCCTAAAAGCATTGGCAAAAGATAACAGGGGTTTTTTGGGTTTCTGGTCACTTGGTAATCAAAAGCAACGAGAAAGCTGATATGCCGGATCGGAGACTAAGTTCGTATGTCCAGAGTCATGCTTTGGAATTACTCTCTGCCTAGGCAGATAATTTGGATTACATAAAGGTGTTGGTGCACGTGAGGCCCTCTTTGCATTTAATGTTTTAATTTAGAGATGTTTAGACGTTAACCAGAACATATACATATGCTTCGTAGATTATAATAAGGCTTTGGATAAAGTCCGCTACGAGATCAACTAATGAAAGTCCTTGAAACAAAACAGATAGACTACAATGACCTTCCAATCATAGCGAATCTATATTACAAATAACGAGCAAAAGTACGTATTGGAAATTGTACATAAGAGATTGAAATTAGACAAGAGGTGAGACAGAAAGCTCTCGAGGGAAAAACATCCGGAATAAAGATCAATAGAACACCGATTAACAATATTAGATACGCATAGGATACTGTCGTGTTGGCAGACAACCTTGAAGATCGTTAGATACTTATGAACAATGTAGTTGAATGTAGTCAAGAGTACGGACGTCAAGAAAACGAAATTTATGAGGATATCAAAAACCCAAAATAACGATGAAAGTCTGACGGTCAATGACTGGATCATTGAACAAGTGGAGAACTACAGTTATCTTGGCACAACAATCAATTCCGTAAATGATTACTCTAAAGAAGTCAAAGTGCGAACATAGAAATCACGAACAAACTTCAACAGAATGAGAAAGATACTCTGCACAAGGGATCCAAATTTGAACCTAAGAGTTAGACTGGCAAGGTGTTATATTTTCTTGACGTTACACTTAGGGAACGATACGCCATGCTTGAAGTTATTATACAAGGAAAAATCCAGGGCAAGAGAAGTAAAAGAAGTAAAAGAATATCTTGGCTGCGCAATTTGAGGGAATGGTATAAATACACATCAAACGAACTGTTCAGAGCTACCGCCTCCAAGGTCAGAATAGCTATGATGATTGCTAACCTCCGCCGCGGAGAGGGCACGTGAAAAAGAAAAAGACAGACAATTATAAGTATTTTGCACCCGAAGCCTAAAGGCGGGACTTTACCAAACTGGGCTGCTGCAAAATTGAAATAAAAACATCTACCAAAGGACAGACCATGTAACCGACTATTTTAATATTAATTTCGGGGAAATTAAATAACAAAATAATTTAACCAAATTTTTAGAATATTCAGTGATAATTCATATGAAGAGATTCAGAATTCTCACCTCATTGTTGAGCTAAGCATTTTTCCTGATTGGATAAAACAATAAATGAATAAAAATCTGTTCACAAGCAAAGTATATATACACCCTTTATTCTAATATTTACCAGTTTATGCCACTTTAAAATTTTAAATTACTTACATTAAAATAACAAGTGTCAAAGGAGTTGACAAATCTTACAATGAAAATAAATAATAAAATTAATTAATAAAATAATAAAATTAATTAATAAAATAAAAAATTAATAATAATATCTGATGGACAAAGTGAGGAATAGTGTAGTATTGGCACCATAATCAACTCGCTGTGAGACCCGAAGCGGGGGAGATACGTTCTAGAATAGAGCAAGCCAGGAAAATTTTCAATAGAATGAAGCAGTTTTTCACCAGTCTTGATTTGAGCTTGAAGCTCAGAATGCGCATGGTCAGGTGCTATATATTTAGTGTATTACTGTACGGTTGGAAAGGCTGGACTCTCGATCCTATAATTGAGAGGAGGATCGCGGCTTTTGAGATGTATGTATATCGCCTGCATGCTTAGTATCTTATGGATTCACCGAGTTACAAAAAAAGAGGTATTAAGACGAATGAAAAATTCAAAAGAGTTATTAACCATCATTAGAGAGAGTAAAACCTGATATCATAAGAGGCGAAAAATACGAATTACTGAGGCTGATAATTGAAGGAATGATTCATGGAAGAAAATCTGTTGGTAGACGTCAGAAGTCCTGGTTGAGAGACCTTCGAAGATTGTTCGGGTGCACTTCGACTGAGATATTTATCCAGGACAATGTTAGCCATATGGATCGCCAAAATTTGTAAAAAGAGGGCATGATAAAAAGAAATTATGTATGTAGGTAATATTTAAAAGTTCAAGAACAAATTTTTTCAGTTGATTTTTTTAATTTTAAAATAATCTTTATATTGTTTATTATAATTGAGGAGTTCGCGTTTAAAACCAGTTATATCCTCTTTATCCACAAAATCATGTTTTGACGGTTTCCCAATGATATTGGTAGTGTCGATCGACTCCCATGATTTAATATTAAAACGAAATATAAACCATTTAAATCAGAAGCTAAAATTAAGGGTTTGCATTAAAAAAATCAGTTATATCTAAATTTTAGGATCAAAAGTAGGTATATTCACAAAAGCACGTAAAGGATTGTAGTTTGTAGGCAGACTCGTAAAGGCTATGCATCCTTTCAAGCATCTCGACCTATCAGATCTTTTGTGCATACCCGGGCAAGGAATGCAACAGTTTGTTACATGTCAAAGTCTGGCCAAAATGGGTTCTAGTTTCTAGACTATTTTTTGCTGCAATTTTTGGTAAGTATAATAAACAATCGAATCACAGCAGTAGCAAAGGTTTAGTAGGCAGGTGGCGTTCCACGAGAAAAAAGGAAAAGGGTTCAAATGTCCCGGAAAAGCCAAATAAAAAGGAAAAAGTACGTCAGTTCATCGGTTCATCGAAGTCTACCGACTACCGTCTGATCGAGATATGTTCACACTCGCCTTATAAATTTGTTTCCTCAATCTTCCTTTATCCATCCTTTTTACGTGTCCAAACCATCTAAGCATTCCTTTATCTATCTTTGTAACCACATTTTCTTTTACACCACATCGTTCTCTTATCTCACTATTTTTTACTTTATCCTTTTAAGTAACTTCGGCTATACTTCTCAAACTACTCATCTTCGCAGCATTAATCCTATTTTTATGTTTCTTCTGCCAAACCCAACATTCACTACCATACATAAGTGTAGGAACCAACACTCCTCTATGCACAGCCAGACGTGCAGTGATATGCAGTGCCCCATTCATTTGTTTTCCTGACAACACCCTTCGCTTAATGTCACTGTCATACTTACCATCTCTCGTAAATTTTGAACCCAGGTATACAAACTCATTTACTTGTTCTACTCTTTTTCCCTTAATCAGAACTTCACAATTCGTCATGCTTTCTTCTCTTTCAAAAACCATTACTTTTGTTTCGCATACATTTATTTTCATCTCTTTGATTTTTAGAGCATCATGCATAATAATAACCATCGCCTGCAACTCTTCAGATGACGCTAATATGACTAGATCATCGGCGTAAAGAAGGCATTTGACGATCAAATCATTAATTTTCAATCCATACGCACTCTCTTTTAAATCTTTTAAACAATCGTGGAATCCTCGTATAGTGATTCCAGTGCTCGTACTACCGCTCACCCCATACTTAGATAATGTCGACCACAATTTACTCCTCACCACTCTGTCATAGGACTTTTCTAAATTTATAAAAGCGCAAGAGACCTTCTGACTTCTAGCCAAGAATTTTCCGACTACACCTGCTTTAAATACAGCAATAAATATTTGAGTTAGGAACACAAACACCTTTCCTCGATAGCTTCTTAATGTTCTTACTTTTAATAAGGTCATAGCAAAAATTTTATAAAAAAAGTATTTTATCTTTTTATTATTATTTAAATGTACTTTTATAATGGACATTTATTTAATAAAGTATGGTTTATTATATGAGAAAGCACGCCCTAAAAGTGACTCTTACAAACAAAACGATCTCACAGTTTTATTAGTGGGTGCCAAACAAATACACGGGCCATTAACTGAGCTACATACAATAAAAACCTTCTCTTTCAATGGATCTAGTAATTTCTTCTAATTTTTCCCCAGCAAATTTCGACAAAAGCCGCGAACAGCGACCCGCACGGTCCAATATCCGGCCAGCATGCGAAAATATCTCATTACCAGCAACAGAAATCTCATATTTCCCATAAAATAGGAAACTGAACAATAACTTATATAACGTCATTAAGAAAAAAATATATTTATCTGGAACGATCATCACCCTATGCACTTCGGGTGCGAGGGGATTGAAACGTTACAATAAAACAGTTAATAGACGAGGTGTCGTATGCCCCAAGGCTCGCCATAGGGGGGTCGGGACGGCTGGGCCGACGATAGGACCTATATAGAGCTAATTTGAACCGCGGGTAGCCGGCAATAAGTGTACTGGCCCATTTTCGCCCCTTTTATTCCGTTCGCTTTTTGCGACACTTCGCTGATTGGATTTGAATACGACTTACAACGAGATATATATATATAACAAACCAGCTGCTACGAAACGAACGGTTTCAAACTAAGTACGAGAATACCGGACCGATACACCAGCTATTTGATCATTTTTAAAGGCAAGTGGATGAATAATATGTTACGTTAAGAAAATTTAAAAATAGCTTTCCCAAAGTTTTGTTACGTATAAACTCCTGGACAAAGTTACCGTAACAGCATATTATCATACAAATTGCTATAATTATTTTTTTAAGGACGCTATTTAGATACTTTAAAAGTGAATTAGCTGTAATATGCTAGGTTATCCTGGCTCAATTAATCAAATGTTATGTGTAGTGATATTTTATACATACATACATACATAAAGTCACGCCTTTTTCCCATAGGGGTAGGCAGAGACCACTTCCTTCCACTTCCACCGCTATGGTTCTTACACACATCTTTTGCTTCCTCTACTTTCATCAGTGCTCTCGTACATGCTCGTTGGTACTCTTGACCTGGCCTTTCTTTAAAACAATGTTCATCTGATCGAGATATGTTCTCCGAGGTCGACCTCTACCGATTTGTCCGTTCACACTCGCCTTATAAATTTGTTTCGTCAATCTTTCTTCATCCATCCTTTCTACGTGTCCAAACCATCTAAGCATTCCTTCATCTATCTTTGTAACCACATCTTCTTTTACACCACATCGTTCTCTTATCTCACTATTTTTTACTTTATCCTTTTAAGTAACTTCGGCTATACTTCTCAAACTACTCATCTTCGCAGCATTAATCCTATTTTTATGTTTCTTCTGCCAAACCCAACATTCACTACCATACATAAGTGTAGGAACCAACACTCCTCTATGCACAGCCAGACGTGCAGTGATATGCAGTGCCCCATTCATTTGTTTTCCACAGCGTTCTCTTTTCTCACTATTTTTTAATGTATCCAACCAAGTCACTCCGGCTATACAATTCTCAGACTACTCATCTCCGCAGCAACATTCACTACCATACATAAGTGTAGGAACCAACACACCTCTTTGCACAGCCAGATGTGCCTTTTTTGATACTATCTGGTTATTCATAAAGCTATACAGGGCCCCATTAATTTGTTTTCCTGTCAACACCCTTCGTTCAATGTCACTGTCATACTTTCCATCTCTCGTAAACTTTAAACCCAAGTACAAAAATTCATTTACTTGTTCCACTCTTTCTCCTTTAATTGAAAATTCACAGTTTGTCATGTTTTCTTGTCTTTTAAAAACCATTACTTTCGTTTTGCTTATATTTATTTTCGTCCCTTTGATTTTCAGGGCATCATGCATAATAATAACCATCGTCTGCAACTCCTTTTCAGAAGACGCTAATATGACTAGATCATCGGCGTAAAGAAGGCATTTAACGATCAAATAATTTATTTTCAATCCATACGCACTCTCTTTCCAATATATTAGATAAACAGTTATAGTTATATTACAAAATTTTTATTTATTTGATTAATAATTTTAGATTACTTACTTACAAATAACACTTAATTTATAATATATTTAATGAGTAAAGTTTATTAGTTCCTACCACAAGTGCTGCCTCACTATTGTCAGGAAAAAGGCTTATTTAATAAGTTAGATTCATGTTTAGGTTAAAAATGCGGGGTTGCTACCTAACTTTACACGATCATTCGCCGGGCTAATCTAAAGATTGGCTGAAAATGTCATGTCTAGCGGTTAGCTACAGAAAATAAATAAAAATACGGGGACGTATTATAAAAGACCCACGATTTTACTAGACCTATACTGACCTATCTATTAAGGTTAACCCGAATTTGCAAATCCGTTTATGGGGTGCTAAATTTGTGTAGTTAAAAATTTGTCGAACAAAAAAATTTAATTAAATTGCTTAATGATTGTTTTTTGAATCGTTGCAACATTTTTACCAATCGTGGTACATTTCTCAACATGATTTTAAAATTGACCACGATCGGATTATTTAACGAAGTAATCTACTAGCAAAAGTGAACGTTCCTATTAAGGAAAAAGAATGCCGAATACGCCCCGAGATCCAAGACAGATATTTCATATTGATATCTTCAACATATCAAAGTCGTTTATTATTTATAAAAAGCAACAGAAAGATTGATGGTTCGAACATTTTCTGTATTTCAGCTGAAGTAAGCTGTTCGTGCCCTTCGGTTTTATTTCTGATCCTTTTTTCGCATTTAATTTCTTTACGTAAAACCAGATTCGTTTCGACGAATAACCGAGATCATACTAATTTATTTAGTATAATAAACAAAGATTGCTAAACTTTAAAAATGGTTTTTGAATATTTCTTGGTGTTGTTTATGTTCAGTTGTTCACTGTATACGGGATGGTATCTAATGCAGGTGTCGAGGAAAAGTTTGTTTAATATTATAATACATTAGTTTTCATTATAAAATACGAGGGTTTTTTGTTATTTAAACTTTAAATATATACCTTACTATTTTACACTTGATGCCTTTGGTACATCTATAATTATCTAGTTATAACAAAAAATAGTTTTAACTACACAAAACGCGTTTTAACAAAATGGGGTCCAGTTGAAGTTTTACATAAAATTGGAACAATTGGATATTTGGTAAATTGTATATATATATATATATATATATATATATATATATATATATATATATATATATATATATATATATATATATTATAATGATGCGATTTATGTGACTTTATTATTATTATTGATTTTAATTCTTACTTCTCTGCCCGTTGTTAAATTTCTCTTTCTCTCAGATTGGTTCAGTTAAAAAAAATTTATAAACTTTACAAAATTATTTTTTTTTATTTATACAAATTCAAAAATATATAATTACTAAATATATAAACCAAATATTATTACAAAATTTAAGTTTATCAACTTTATGTCCAAAATATTTAAATAAATGTTTTTCCCTTCCAAATAAGGTTTTAAAAAAAAAAAAAATCACTACTTATTTCTCTGTCGGTCGATACGCTTCCTCCAGCTCAGATGATCTCACCAGGAACTCCAAACTTGTTGACTGTTTTCGGGAAACTGCCCTTCACTTTTATTTTTTATTGCTATTTTAAATTATTATTATCTTCTTTACACTTTTATCAAACTTTTACAATACAATATATTATATCAAAAAAATTATCTACCCTCTTTTTTTAAAACTGATTTCTTACTATCTTCAAAAAACACGTCTGCTCTCCTTTAATATTCTTAACATACTAACAATTTTTATTTTTTTTTATAATCAACAAAACACCTTAGAAACTCGTTTCTACACTGTTTTAAATTTTTATACACTCTTAGATAAAAATAATTTATAAGTTTTTTTCTAACTGAACTCCCTGTTTTATCCTGAACACATCCGTCATTCCTTATAGTTATTCATCAAATTCTTTTTAATGTTTTTATAACCAAATTAATATTCAGGTGTCAACTATTTTTGAATTTTTATTCTTTACAGATTTATGAAATTTTTATTTAAATATTATTTTTATTAAAATATCATATCATAACAATATATATATATATATATATATATATATATATATATATATATATATATATATATATGTGTTTGTTCAGGTCAGAATTTGTGGTATCCCAAAAAAGTCCTGCTACTGTCTTTTATTTAACGTACGATATCTCTAACCCACTATTCTAATAGTTACTATTCAATGTTTATGGGAAATCCGGTACAGATTTGATTTTAATCCTACAAATACGAAAAGACAGAGTTACAAGAATAAAAATTATACCCCATTTTTCTAATATTCTTAATCATATAGTGATATAACCTAAAATCTCTGATTCTTCGCTTGTAATTACTTTATTATTGGAAGGTTTTGTCAAAACTTGAATCTCTTTCACTACGCCCTATTTAAATCCAATAATTTCTAATTTAAGTTTTGATACATATTTCTAATAGTTTTTTAAGTTAAGGGGGATACCCACATAAAAATACCTAATTTTTGTAGCACATCCTTCTCTAATTCCTTTCGAAAGAAACTTGTATGGAATCTGCATAGAAGTATGTACGTATTTATATAAAAAAATGGGTCAATACAAATTATAAATTAAATAAAAACTCTCTGTGACTACATAATTACTATACATAATTAAAATCAAATCACTGGAATAAGAAAAAAACGATGCGTGCCATTACAACGAATAAGATTGGATATTAAGCTTTTGATGTATCGTAAACTTAGAAAGTATTGTTCCGGATTGTGGTCAGCGAGTACGCCCCTGGAGCCATTATTTGACCTGAGGTGACAGCGATTCGTAAACAAAAAGATGTCGTATGATTTTTTTGGTGGAATTAAATGCCGGACATATAAATACATACATACATACATAAAGTCACGCCTTTTTTCCATAGGGGTAGGCAGATACCACTTCCTTCCACTTGCTACGGTTCTTACACACATTTTTTGCTTCCTCTACTTTCATCAGTGCTCTCATACATGCTCGTCGGTTGTTGGTACTCTTGACCTGGCCTTTCTTCAAAACAATGTTGATCTGATCGAGATATGTTCTTCGAGGTCGACCTCTACCGACTTGTCCATTCACATTCGCCTTATAAATTTGTTTCGTCAATCTTCCTTCATCCATCCTTTCTACGTGTCCAAACCATCTAAGCATTTCTTTATCTATCTTTGTAACCACATCTTCTTTTACACCACAGCGTCTATTCTGTACTTTATCCAACCGAGTCACTCCGGCTATACTTCTCAGACTACTTATCTCCGCAGCATTAATCCTATTTTCATGTTTCTTTTGCCAAACCCAACATTCACTACCATACATAAGTATAGGAACCAACACACCTCTATGCACTGCCAGACGTGCCTTTTTTGACACTTTCTGGCTATTCATAAAGCTATTAGCGGGTGGCAATTACAAACCTGTAATGTTATTAGAATATTCGTGATAATTTCCCGAAAGAACGTTTCCTTTTTTGAACGACTGTCTCATACCTATGTAACACCCGCGGTGTCGCGAAAAAGTTAAGTTTAAGTTAAAGCATAGTTTTGTGAACATAGTGACTTGTAAAGTGAATATCTAAGTGATTTTTTAAATTTGAGTTTATTGTATGACATATAGAAAGATTAGAATAAATTGTTTAATTTTTGTATTTAGTATTGTAAATTTACGAATCGAAGACGAATTATCGTAACAGTATAGAATAAAAGCTCCTTATTTGCGAGGTATACGTTCTGTTAATATGTCGCGAATATAGAAACCGTGAATATGGAATGGTAATTTGTATGGGATTTTAAGAGATACGTACCAAGATTCAAAATTAAAAAAATAAAATTAATTTAAAGTTTTTAATAATATATAAAAAAGCTCACCTTTTTAGCCTTTTCCTCGATGGAATGCTTATTCGACATTTCCTCCAAGTCGGTTTCGGTCAAATTTTCGTCTTGCGATTCTTCTTCTCTAGGTGCCGTCTCCGCTTTGAAGGTTGGCAATCATCATAGCAATTCTTATTTTTGAGACCGCAGCTCTAAATAGTTCATTATTACTGCATCCAAACCAATCACTAAGGTTCTTCAGCCATGAATTTGGTCTCCTTCCTATAGATCTCTTGCCTTGGATTTTTTCCTGCATAATTAAATTATTTGTAGCATTTGATATTTTTCTTCCCTCTTGACATGTCCCATGTATAGCAGTTTTTTTCTCTTAATTGTCGGAATCACTTCTCTATCCTTATGCATACGTCTCATCACTTCCACGTTGGTTATTCCCTCTACCCATGAGATCCTCAATATTCTCCGGTATATCCACATTTCAAATGCCTCCAGTCACCTCATGTCGGTTACCTTCAGTGTCCAGGCCTCCATCCCATAGTATAGTATAGACAGCACATAGCATCTTATCAGTCGTATTTTTAAATCAAGGTTTAAATCTCTGCAGCAAAAAAGCCTCTTCATCTTGTAAAGGTGCTTTTCGCCTGTTCTATTCTGACTCGTATTTCTTGGGAGCTGACATTGTTCTCATTAAAAATCGTGCCTAGGTATTTGTATTGTCTTACTCTTTTAATAGGCTGGTTCCTCACATATATTTTACGATTGTCTTGAGTTGTTTTCGTTATCAGCATATATTTTGTTTTGCTTGTGTTTAGTGATAGTCCATATTCTTCGCTTACTGTGACCATTCTGTTAATTAGCGTCTGTAGGTCTTCGTGTGTTTCAGCTAAAATAACTGTATCGTCAGCGTACCTACCTCAGATTATTTATTTTCATGCCGTTAATTTGAATGCCCATGCCCTGATCATTAAGTGCCTTTGCAATTCCAGCAACTCTTAAATGTCGCTAGATTCTATTTGCTCAAAGCCCTCTTGTCCTATTTCATTGACAACCTTCATCATTTCCGACAGTCAGACCGGGCTAAAGTTTTTCCAACATGATTTCAATGTGTATGGTTTAAGTTCATCCAATGATTTATTTATAATAACAATGCATCTTGCAATGTTAAAATGTTTCCAGAATTGCATCACATTCATATCAGGATCACATTCCACGATGTCAAGTATAAAGGTTCGTCTGATGTAATAGAGCTTGAACGGCTGGATTATTCCTTGGTCCATGGGTTGGAGTGAAGCAGTTGTGTTAGGAGGTAAAAATGTCACCTTTATATTTGGATGCATAGTTTCAAGGGCAACGTAAATAAAGAGATTTTACTGTACTCAAATTGTTATAATTGTTATTAACTTTTTAGAATTTAATAAAGTTTATACTCGAAGTCATTATACATTTATGCAGCTAGTTCCCAATACACTATTGTAAGGAAATTGGTGATCAATCATTTTTTAATAAATCTGATGAACATCCTTAAAAATGTAATACTTTATGTATTAAATGTTACTTTAAAAAAAATAATTCTGTGATGGATACGATATCAAAAAAATTTTAAATTATAAACTTAAGACTTCCACGAATTAAAAAGCCTTGAGAAAGATCCAAAATAAAGATCGAAACGTTGGTGATTTAAGAGGAGTGAAAAGTTTGTTTTTTTTTGGTCCCAAACCCGCTATTCACCCCGAAAAATAATTCATAGTCTTCTTATATTTTATTAAAAATGCGTGCATGAATTTATCTGGACTAATAAAAAGAATAACAATTAATTAATAACATCTGTTTTAAGTTAATGTCCATACTATCTTGATAAATTACGAAATGCCCCTGGTAGTAGATATTATACAAACATTTCTTAAATTTATTAATAAAGTGTGGGCTTTAAATCAGATAATAATTAAACCGCTACAAATATTTGAAAGCTATGATATTAAGGCATAGGGGAAATCAAGATTTATTGGTAATCAATAATCACGGAATACTTTATCTAAATAGAATCCAAACCAAATGAGGATAATGTTTGTATTAAACTAATAAATAATTAAAAAAATAAAGTGAAGAGAAATCATTTATAAATAATATATATTTAATATTTTGATAAGTGTTTTAAATACCTTTTATTATTATTTTTGGTGTAAATATTAACATTTAGTATGGAACTAATATTTATAAACATTAGTCAAAGCTTAAAAGGTATTTTTTGTAGTGAAAACTCAGCAAAGTACAAAAAATTACCCTGGATATTTCGGTCGATATAGTAGTTTTTTTAAAAGAAAAAAGACTCAGTCAGTTCATTGCTATAGATAAAAGACAAATTTTATGTTTTGGACAGTTTTTTGGAAGAGTCCATGGATTGGATAAAGGCCTCCTCTTCAAGAAGCACGTCAACAAAATGGTAAATAAAGCAATACTCGCTAGAGAGCAACTCCAGTGCTTAACAGGAAGAAAAAGCAATCTTGTCCCCAATATAAAACTTTAAATAATTAATAGCGTAGTTCTCCCAATACTTACCTATGCTGGAGACAAACGTGCATAAAAAGAAGGATTTAGTACCAGCACAACCCACATAGGAGTATTTAACCTAAAAACCTGGCCAAAAGTCGAAAATCCAAAGTACGGTAAAACCCAATGAAAAAATTGTTTTTTAATAGTTCAATAACTTAATGACATCTCGCCCCTATCGTACCTATCTCGTTGCACCCCGCAGACCTTAGTTAGCCAGAACTCAGTTGTTGTCTAATGTTTGCTCGAGACTTTCATTGTTTATAAAAATTACATCTGCAGTTTTGATGTAGTTTTGTGTGGAGTTTGGGTGATAAACAAGATGGATATGGAAGGTGAAAGTATGTACTTTATTAGTAATCACACTACATTTAATTTGTGGTCCCATAAATATTTTTTTTAATTACTGAATACAATTATGCGGAAGTTCCCTTTTTGTGTAAAAAAATAAACAAAATTGTTTTTGTACGTGTTCCGCGCACTTCCGAGCAGTGGAGTCTCATTTTAAATGAAGTTCAGGCCTTGCTTAAGAGAACTGCGAAAGAAAAAGTTCCGCTAGAAAGCGGTTATACAATATAATGCAAGATTGTCCGGAAAAGAATACTGATGATAAGATGATTTTTTTGGAGAAAAAAATTATAGAGCTTACAAAATGTCCTGATACTCAACTGGACAAATTAAAACACACTTTGAGCCATTTTAAATGTGAATTTAAACGAAGATGGGTAGCTGTATATTATAAGCATGAACGTTTTCTAAAAAAAACGAACAGTTGCTTAAAAACACCCATAAGTCGACCATCAAAGGAATTTGGGGAATCCAGAGATAAGTCTAAACGAGGGAAAACTAAAGAGAACCAATATACAGAAGAGTTAACTTATGCTGCTTAAATGAGTCAACGTGCTGAAGAAAATAAAGAAGGGTCTTTTAGTAGATATACGGGAACACTAATGATTGGCAAAACTTCCAAAAGATTTTTTTCTGATCCTGACGCTGCTTCTCGAATCACTGGAATAGACTCAACATTGATGCACAGGTTCGTAGTGATCCTGAAAACAATTTCAAGTGGTCATGCGATTGACGCAAAAAATTTCGTTGCTTATACATTTAAAACTGCTACTCTGTACGTGCAGCTGTATGGTTGGTATCCAGAGTCACCCACTGTACATAAAATCCCATTGCATGGTACAATAGCTATTTCGCACTTCATACTACCAATTGGACAGCTTTCTGAAGAGGCTGCTGAATCCAGAGATAAGTCTAAACGAGGGAAAACTAAAGATTTAAAAGAGAACCAATATACAGAAGAGTTAACTCATGCTGCTTAAATGAGTCAACGTGCTGAAGAAAATAAAGAAGGGTCTTTTAGTAGATATACGGGAACACTAATGATTGGCAAAACTTCCAAAAGATTTTTTTCTGATCCTGACGCTGCTTCTCGAATCACTGGAATAGACTCAACATTGATGCACAGGTTCGTAGTGATCCTGAAAACAATTTCAAGTGGTCATGCGATTGACGCAAAAAATTTCGTTGCTTATACATTTAAAACTGCTACTCTGTACGTGCAGCTGTATGGTTGGTATCCAGAGTCACCCACTGTACATAAAATCCCATTGCATGGTACAATAGCTATTTCGCACTTCATACTACCAATTGGACAGCTTTCTGAAGAGGCTGCTGAATCCAGAGATAAGTCTAAACGAGGGAAAACTAAAGATTTAAAAGAGAACCAATATACAGAAGAGTTAACTCATGCTGCTTAAATGAGTCAACGTGCTGAAGAAAATAAAGAAGGGTCTTTTAGTAGATATACGGGAACACTAATGATTGGCAAAACTTCCAAAAGATTTTTTTCTGATCCTGACGCTGCTTCTCGAATCACTGGAATAGACTCAACATTGATGCACAGGTTCGTAGTGATCCTGAAAACAATTTCAAGTGGTCATGCGATTGACGCAAAAAATTTCGTTGCTTATACATTTAAAACTGCTACTCTGTACGTGCAGCTGTATGGTTGGTATCCAGAGTCACCCACTGTACATAAAATCCCATTGCATGGTACAATAGCTATTTCGCACTTCATACTACCAATTGGACAGCTTTCTGAAGAGGCTGCTGAAGCTCGCAATAAGCACTTCAGGCTCTATAGGCAGAGATTTTCCAGAAAAAATGATAGATTGATATGCAATAGGACGTATTGAATCGACTTTTCCTTACGTCTGACCCATTGTTAAGCAGCAGTAGACCACAACCACGTAAGAAAAAAAAGTCCTCTAATCCCTGGAGTGGAAAATGCACGAGCAGCCGAAGAGAATTCATACGATGAATCTGACTTCGATGTTTGAATTATTGTGAAACAGTTTTTTTCTTAATTCATCGTATACATTTCTGTATGAATTTTCACATGGTACATTGCACGAAATATTTTCTTCTTCTTCTTCTTCTTCTTACGTTAGGACTACGTCCTGTGTTTGCCTCGAAGGTTGCCCAAAAACAATTGGGACGATGAAGACCAGCTATCATACCATCTTTTTGGTGGGCGTCCAGTTGGGCGTGGTGTGTTGGGCCGCTTCTCTCTCACAATTTTTGCCAGCCGGTCGTTTGGCATTCTGCTAACATGGTCTCTCCATTCTCTTCTTCGGTTTCTTGCCCATCTTACTATGTCTTGGACTTCACATATTTCCCTTATCTCTTCGCTTCTTTTATGGTCAATTAAGGTATAGCCAGTTATCGATCTAAGAATTCGCATTTCCGTTGATCTAAGAAGTCGCTTTGTAGTCGTGTTCTCCGCTCTGGTCTCTATCGCGTATGTCATAATCGGTCTTACACATGTCTTATATATTCTGACCTTACTTCTGGTACTCATGTGTTTATTTCTCCAGATTATGTCTCTCAAGAATCCTGAGATTAGAGATGCCTTTGTTGTTTGAGCTTTTACTTCCTCCTTAATATTTCTAGTGCTAGTTATATTAGCTCCTAAATATTTAAAGGACATCACTTGTTCTACACTCTGCTCATAGATTGCGAGTTTACATCTTCTCGGTTCTTTCGATATTGAAATATTTTCAGGCAATATTTTCCTGTAGCAACTAAACTTTAAGGGTATTTACAATTAAAAAGTAAGTCAATAGTCGACAGCAAAAATTCACAGCAGTCCTGGATAAAATGAAGACACAAGCGGAGAAAATATTCAAGAGAATACACACACACCGCAACAGACAGCGAAATACAGACTACGACACGGGAGATTTGTAATGGAAGCACTTGAGACCAAAACACCAGCTGACAACAATGATTATTTTTTTTTCCTTTATTACGAACGACTTACTGTTGCAGACAGAGCAAGAAAAAAGAACGAAAAAACCACAAAACAACCCAAAAAAGGAACACGATAAACTACTCTCTTTAAAAAACTTTAAGATAAAGAAAAAAACAGGGTCCCAGCTCAAATACGAAAACCAAAAAAGAAAAATGAAAAAATTATAAAAAAGCTACAGACAATTACATGACAATTTTAATGTTCAATGAAATTAGACAAATATTAGACATTCACTTAGTTTTTCCTAAAAATTAAGTAAATTTCAGTCCCCCCACGACTGCTACAGAAAAGTGCATCGCACTGTGTTAGGTTTATGTGAGCTTACTACATTAACCACATCTGAACCTCAATGGTTTGCCAAATATGAAACTCAGAAAAATGTTTTAGGGGTATGGAATATCTAAAGTAATTTTTGAGAGTCAACACAGGAAAAACTTTCACTCGCGACCTCCTAGTCGGGTTCTCTACATTTTTGATACTTCTTTCGGAGCGTTTAGTTGTGAGTAAAATTGGAGGCTGCGCGCTCACACCATTACGGTCAATCCGACAGTAACAAGTTGGCCATAAATATAATTAATAGTGTATATTTATTTTACTGACTAAGTTTACTCATACAGATAAGACAACATGAAGTATCCAACAAAACAAGTTTTTATTTTTGAAACCGGTAGAAAAGCCAGTTAATGTAAAACATTTCATTCATATTAATACTTAATTGTGAATGAATTTATCAATTTTTCTTACATTGTGCTATAAAATTGTTTTCAGTGATAAAAACTAAAAGTGTTTTCAAATATTTGAGGTTGGTTTTTGGGAAGTATTATTCTTAGGTATATTTTTAAAATAATCAATGTTTTGATAAATAAAGTTGTTCTTTAATCTTTGTGAGTCTTAATTAGGAGTTGAAAAAAAAATTAACTACCACAATCACTGATTTAAATAATAAATAATTAAATATTTTATAAGTAACATTTATTTTCATATTTCCTTTAACGGTATACAAATAAATATTATTTTTATATAATTGTAATCTTTAAGACTATAAAGAGAGAGAAAAAGAAGAGCAGTGCGGCTTTAGAGCAGGAAAATCATGTACGGACAACGTATTCTGCCTAAAGCAAGTCGTAGAAAAGAGATCGGCTTGCCATTTGGAAACCCACCTCACATTCGTGGACCTACAAAAAGCATTTGATACGGTCTCAGTATCCAGACTATGGAAGGTATTAGAACAATCCAATATAACAACTATATAACAGCTCTTAAAAAATTATATAAAGACTCAAAATCAAGGATTAATATAGGCAAAGAACTCACGGACACTTCTTCTTCTTTAGGTGCCCTGTCCTCCTCGGACGTTGGCAATCATCAGCGCTATCTGAACCTTGTCTACAGCTCGGCGGAGCAATGTGGTAGTGCTCACTCCATACCATTGTCTTAAGTTTTTTAGCCAGGATATCTTTCTTTTACCCGGGCCACTTCGATCTTCGATCTTCCCTTTTATAATAAGCTATAAAAGTCGATACTTGTCATTTCTTAAGATGTGACCAAAATACTCCAGTTTGCGCTTTTTTAGTGTAAACAGAACTTCCGGCTGCTTGTCGAGGAGTTGAAGTACCTCGGTGTTACGCACTCTTTCTACCCAGGAGATTCTTAATAGCCATACGTCCATATTTCAAAGACCTCCAATTTTTTGCACATTGCATCTGTCAATGTCTAAGCTTCCATTCCATAAAACAGTATGCCGAACACGTAACAGCGAAGCATTCGGACGCGCAGAGACAAGCTTAAATTTCTGCTGCAAAGTACCTTACGCATCTTCAGGAACGAAGCACGAGCTTGTTCTATTCTGGCACGAATCTCCTGTATGCCGTCCCACTTCTTATTTAGTTGACATCCAAGATATTTAAAAATTTCTACTCGCTCAATTCGTTGACCGTTAATTGCCAGGTGTCCGTCCACGTTGTACACACTCATAGTAAATAAAGGACTACGTCAAGGATGCTGTATCTCTCCTACACTCTTTAAATTATATGTAGCGGCAGCTATATATATATATATATATATATATATATATATATATATATATATTGATTACAAAAATGTATATGCCTGGCAAAAACAATATTCTTACTCATAGAAATTCAACACTTTGAAAAGGTCATGAAATTTGGAATTCTGAACGTACCTGCCTCTAGATTTTGACGTCTATTTGTCATTTAATCACATGTTAGTTTTACGGATGCTTCACCCAACCGGTATTTAGTTTTTTTTTTATTAAAAGTATCATATGTCCTTTATTATACAAAATTTCATGATGATCGGTTAGGTTTTTTTTTTATGAAAATAGTCGCAAAAAGGGTAGACCTATCGTGTGGCCACTGCGACTATTAGAAGGGGAAGGGATTATAGAAAGAAAATGATTGTGGACACGCTTTTTAAAAAGTTGCAGGTCATAGTTCTCTGGAAAAACTGATTTGGAAGCTTATTCCATTCCGTAGCAGCCATATAAAAGAAGGATTCTTGATGAAGATTGGTCTTTGTAGTGTCAAACTTGAGAGTAAATGTGTGAGACTGATCAGCGTGCCGAGTTCTTCGGCCGAATGTGGCCAATGGTGGTACAAGAGTTTTTATTTCTCTGGAGCATCTGCCATGGAAATATCTGTAGAGCAATGACTGGTCTGCAACTCTTCTTCTATGTTCTAGAGGGTGAAGGGTATCTGTGAGAGTGGAGCTGTTTATCAAGGTAATTTACGCGTGAAAGCGTAACAAACAAACTCATGTTCGCATTTATAATATTAGTTAGGATGTAAAATTATTTGTCGCTAAAAAATTAAGTGTATAAATTTAAAATATTGTTGGTAAGTCACTAATGATATAGTTTTAATTTTTCCTTGTCAGTTTCATGGGGTATTTTCTCCGTTTAATAGGATGTTAATGCAGCGTATGTTCTTATTTCTTCGCAAAAGGTATTTGGAAATCGTTTGATATGTAGCTATTTGAGACATACCACGTTGCATTGGTCTTTCCAACCTTTTAATATTGAAGCTAAAAGCGGTCCCTCACAGTGGTTTTCCAGAGCCCCAAATGAAATTTAAGATGGTTTTATAAATAAGTATTTTATTTGGTAAAGAGAGTTGTAATTTTTGCCCCATGGGCCAGTATAGGCTATGGAGTTTCAGCCCGAGTTATTTCCTTTTCGTGAATTCTGTTTCTGTTTACATGCATTCATAAATATTTCGCATCCTGTTGCTGATCAACATGATTAATAATTAACTAACTCTCAACAGCAATATTCTTTAGGTTATTTTTTCCATTTCGTAAAAAATCAAAGACTATAGTCCAAACGGATACAGTTCGAGTAAAACTTGTATGTTTGTAAATCCAAAAATACCTTCTGTGAGATATCTGAATGCCATGTAGTACTTAGGTACCTTAAGGTTACGGGAAACCCTTGTTGAAATAAAAGAAGAACGTTTTCCTAAATACCAGATTAATTTAATTGAACTTTACTTCTCGTTGTTTATTTACAATTATGTTGAACTTGACCGACGACTGAACGCTGACTCGACAGGTACAGCGACATCAGTCGACGACCGTAAGCATGACCTGTTTTTCTTTTGAAGCACACAAAAGATTATTGATAAATAATACGAGCAACGCGAAACAGCTACGTGCTTGATTGTAAACATTGAATTGAGTTCAACGGGTTGATGTTTATGATTCCCGTGAATGGTCAGCCGAGTTAATTGGGCTCTTATTAAATCTTTTTACATATTTACATATTAAGGGCACCACACTACAAGTCGATAGTTATTTATTTTTTAAAGTGTTTAAAAATAAATAAAAAAATTTGGTGCAGTAAATTTGTGTTTCTTTTCGAATCTGTCTGTATACTGCAAGAAACGGGTCGATATCAAGTGTGTGTGTGTGTGTGTATGTCTTGAGTTTGGGTCCGTTCTGTGGCTGTCGTCGTCGTAGTCCTGCAGGGTGGTAGAGGTGGTGGGTATCGATTCAGCGGCGCATCTAATTAAAAGTCTGGGCACGTCCCGTTCTCGACTCCGGTGACACTGTTCGTGGATTCACTATAGCAACAGACCTCGATTCGGCAGCTTATTTTGCTCACTAGACGAAGAACTTGATATTTCGCTTTCGTATTGCAATACCTAACATGAGTTTAATAAAAAATATCAGAGACACATTTGGGATAAATTAATTTAAATTAAAAGTTGCTTGAAGGAGATTTCTTGTAGTTATATTGGTTTGGATTGTAGGGTCCGAGGGCATAATTAGTTTGGGAACCATTGCTCTAAATTGTAAAGCTCACTTTTATGCAATACTGTTTGTTTCTATCCTGAACTTTAATTCATTAAAAACTAACATCTAATACCAAGGTGTAATTAGTTATCGTCTTCATATATTATTTACTAAAAAAACCTGTTGAAAGAGAAGCTACAATAAAATCATAAAACGTTTTTTTAAACAGAAAATGTGTACACTTTTAGAATACATAATAGTACAATAAACAACAAGTTTAGAAAAGCGATTAACTTAAAAGCTATATGAGTTTAGTAAAACTGCTTTTTTTACGAGGTTTGTTTATATTATTTTTACGCATTTTGTGTTATAAACAAATAATCATAGATATGAAAGCATTAGAAAGATAAAATTTTTAAAAAATTCATAGTAGGTATATACCTGTGTAAAATTTCCGTAACCTAGTAACCTGACAAGGTTTGTTTATTTACATAACAACAGATAACAAGTTTCATTTTTGCGGGTCGAATTGGGATTAAGTTAAATAATAATTATAAAAATGAGTCATGCTACTGCCAACACTTCAGAAAATTGTTCTGAAGATATTTTAAATGCCGCTCGAGAAGCATCTTTGAGATTACCTACGCACAGGGCCGGCTCTACCATATAGGCGAACTAGGCGACCGCCTAGGGCGCCAAGTAGGCGGGCGCGAAGGATAAGCATAATTGGAAAAAAATCTGTTTTGAATTTTGAATAGTTAATTTATTTGTCTTAGAACTAGACTGTAATTCTAGGTCTGATTCAATAATTTAATAATTTTAATATTTGCTGCAACAGAACAGTTGTGCAAAACCAGAACGTATCTTGAAAAATCAAGGAGCGATGATGGTTTTGAAAAGATGCTAGTAGATGCCAGAGAAGTTGCCGAAGATCTCGACATTCCGACGACATTTGAACAAAGCTCGACAGTTACACGTTTGAAGAAAAAGAAGAGACAATTTTCTTTTGAGGGGAGAGACGAACCAGTTGAAGATCCAAAACAGAGATTTAAGGTTACTTTTTACTTTCCCATCCTGGACACTGCCATCAGCTCAGTGAAAGAGCGATTTAATCAGCTGCAAGAAATAAACTCTAAGTTTGGATTTTTATATCATATTGATGCCTTAGAAGACAAACCAACAAAGTATGTCCAAGAGCAATGCCTTAAACTCGAAAAAGCTTTGGCCACTGATCAATCTAAAGATATTGATGCAATAGAGCTGTGTGGTGAACTGCAAGCTATTTCAAGACGAGTGAAAAAACAGTCAACCCCCAAGGACGTCCTCGACTTAATTTTAGAATCCGATATGGAAGAAAATTTTCCGAATTTGTACGGTGCACTGCGGATTCTCCTTACACTACCGGTCTCAGTAGCATCAGGAGAGAGAAGCTTCTCAAAGCTCAAAATCATAAAAAGTTATCTACGGTCATCTATGACCCAAGAGAGATTGGTAGGCCTAGCAACGATTTCTATTGAACAAGAGATTGCACAGAACATCGACCTCCATGGTTTGGTAGCAACATTTGCCAAACAAAAAGCCAGAAATTTTTTTTAAACTTGTTCAATTCCTCTCCCAGTAAATAGTGTAAATAACTTTAACTTTTGAGTTTTATTGAACAGAGATAAATATAAATATAATTTAGAATATATATATACGTTTTCTTATATCCAATTTCCTATATTTTGTGGTTGGATGAAAGTGGTGGCAGGTATAGTTGGGGGGGGGGGACCGAGCAATGATTTCGCATAGGGCTCCAAAATGTCTTGAGCCGACCCTGCCTACGCACTGAGAACCGATGAGAACTTATTTTTTTGAGAAGGTAAGCTATTTTTATATATATATTTTAGTGTTTTCATACAATGTCTTTCATTATTTTAGACAAACGCTCTCAAGACATCCAGTTTATGGTCTACATGTTCCATGTTAAAAAGTACTATACAAGTAAAAGAAAATGTGGATATTTCACAATGCAGAAAGTAACTTGCTCTTTTTTAAACGTCAAAATGACACACACAAAGCAAAGAAATCAAAAGTTTTGACTATGAAAAACGTAATTAGGTTTTTGAAAAAAGCCATAGACGATAAGTTCTTATTAATGAAAGTGGTACTAATATTTGGTTTAAATGGGGCACTGGGAAAATTTTGGTTATAACTTTACATGATACCAAAATAAAAAAGAAACGTGTATTTACCGTAGGATCAGAGTGTAACGGATATGAAATGTATCATAAGTATTCACAATTGAGACCCAAACAAGTAAAACACAATAGATTTTTCATTTACTATAATCACGGTAAGTGCACAACACAACCGGTCGGCATCAACAGTTTTGCAAAAATTCTCAAAATCCTCAAAAAATTGCAGAATACTTAAAACTCCCATATGCATCCAGTTACACTGGCCATTGCTGTGCAAACTTGGTAGTTGTTTATGACCCCTTCAAACTGCATTGCGAAGTCGTACCTAACTGGCATAATATATGTCGGCTTAGACATGCATTCTAGGGAAATATTTTCCGAAATCTTCAAATGTCCAATCCAAATTCCTGCTTTAATATTTATTGCCTGGCTCAGTCCGAAGGCACTGATTGCTGCTTATTTCATTACACATAAGTGCAATGATGGAAGGTTCAGCATTACCTCTACGGCTGAAGTAGGGCACGTAAATGTTGCCTCTGTGATTCCCAGACAAGCTAGCCGCTGACCTTTCTGCTGCTTGACTTGTGCCGAAATTTGTTGCATTTTTGGTCACCATATCAATGAGGCATAGGTGACCATAACTTTAATGATCGTTTGGTATGACCAGTAGATCATTTTTGGTTTCAAATCCTATGTCTTGCCAAAGACTCTGAGCCATGTTCAGCTCCCCGCTATAGCTCTGGAAAGAATGTGGTTGAGTTGGCTGTTCCATGTCAGTTTTTGGTCGATTATTACGCCCAAATATTTAACTCTTTTGAAAAGAGTAAGGTGGATTCCATTTAGAGTTGGGGCAAACACTTGTTTAAATAATCATTTTGTTAAAAATGTTGTAATCGTTTAAATGTAGTTACAAAAAGTTTGTATTAAAAAAATTATTAAGACAATTTGGCGTTGCCACACTTCTATTTTATTTACTTTAGACCTCCAGACTAAAGCATAACTGTTACATTCGGCCGAACTCGTATTGAAGAGGAGATTTCAATAATTACTAAATATACAGGGTGATGTATTTAAAAAACCAAAAAGACTAATAATATCCCAATTAATTCCAAATTTTATACAATTTGGACTAGCAATTTACGAGATAATTGTCCGTTTTCAGACTTTTGGTCCACTCTGTATAGACTTGTGCTTCATAGTCCGAGGGCGTAATAAGTTTGAGAACCATTGCTCTAAATTGCTCACTTTCATGCAACATTGTTAGTTTTTTTCCTGATCTTTACTCATTTTAAACTTCATTTACATCCAATAATAAGATGTAATTAGTTATCATTTAAAGTCCACTTAGAAGTAGAACTACAATAGTATCATTCATAAACGTTTCCAAAAAAAAAAGGTATACGTTTTGTTAAAATAGGTCGATAGACATTAATAAATTGGTCTTGATTTATGTATTGCCTAATAATACGTAAGTAAAGTATGGTCACTGAAAAATAACCCAACATTTTATACAAATTTAAAACGGAAGTGTAACCAAGAAAACCCGTTTAAAAAACATTATGCAAGCTTGATTTCGGAAATATTTATGCATGGGTTCTACTAATTTAAATAAGATTCATTCTTATGCAGACATAAATGTTTTTTAAACGACAAAAAGAAAAATGAAAACGCGTCTAGGGTAACCTTATAATGGAATGTCAAAACAAACGGTATGGACAAGAAACAAATCAAATCCGGCGAAGTTTAATGCTATTTCAAGTGATTAATTACTTTGTAATCGTCGCATTATGGTTCACGAAAAAAATAGATATCTAACTACTAGTTTAGTTTTGTGGTTTAGATTTGTATCTTGTATTGGGTGGTAGTTTTTGACTTTGAAACACAATAAATTAATCTAGTTCATGAAAAATAAATGATTTCATAATAAATGGAGATATTTTTGTTTTTCTCTTGGTAGTAATTTAAATATACGAGGTTTGGCTATTAAATAAAGAGACTAATTATGAAAAGAGTTTTATTTTAATAATTATTCCACAATCAAATGCTCCCCTTCAATATAATGCCCTGCCCTCGCCACACATTGTTTCATTCGTTTTTTCCATTGATCAAAGCAATGCTGGAAGTCTTCTTTTGTAAGAGCATTTAGGAGCTCCGCCGATTTTCGCTTCACCTCTTTCATCTACTCAAACCGGTTTCCTTTTAAGGCAGACTTGATCTTCGGAAACAGGAAAAATAGTAAGTTTGGTTTACAGTTTCATCCTCTGGAACCCATTCGTTCATTACGATGCTGTTGATGTCGACCAGTACGTTGGTCATTTTTGGTGCTCTCTCGGCCTTCAGAACACCGCTTATACCATTCGAAAACACGCGCACGAGATAGAGAATTCTCACCATAGGCCTCTTTCAACAATTAATAGCCCTCAGTCTTTTTTTTTTTAATTTAACGAGAAATTTCACATTGGTCCATTGCTCGTGGTTTTCGTCATACATTGTTATCGGCACGAGAAAAAAACACGTTCGTTTCTAACCTCTATAGAAAAAATACTACTGCAGCGACAAAAACGTGTTTTCGTACTGAAATAGTACACACGTCCAGCTATCCAACGCTGCATTTCTTTCCTTCCTTGCCCCTCTAGGACGCCTTTCGCTCGCGCAGTCTCGTTATGTACTAGCCAGACCTCGTATTTACACCTCTATAATTATCCATTTTTAACTAACAATTAATTTCAGGTAAATTTAGGTATAATTTTAGGATGTGACTAACAATTATTGTTCAATTACAGAATGGATGGGTAATTTGTCGTAGGGATTATAGCCCACAAACACATAAAGAAGAAGAAACAATTCACTTAAGTTAGCCGCTGACAAACTATTTGCTGTTCCTACATTTAGTATGAAAAGGGTCACAAATAGAAATGCGCATTTACGTTGATTTGGAAACCCACTGACAAGATATGCACGATAATTTGAAAATGTTTCTCGTTATGGTTTTAGAATCAACCACCAGTGCCGTTGATTCCAAATTGAGCTACCATACATACATATAGTCACGCTTTTTTCCCGTAGGGGTGGGCAGAGACCACTTCCTTCCACTTGCTACGGTTCTTACACATATCTTTTGTTTCCTCTACTTTTATTAGTGCTCTCATACATGCTCGTCGGTTGTTGGTACTTATGACCCTGGCCTTTTTTCAAAATAATGTTGATCTGATCGAGATATGTTCGCCGAGGTCAACCTCTACCGACTTCCGTCCATTCACACTCGCCTTATAAATTTGTTTCGTTAATCTTCCTTCATCCATCCTTTCCACGTGTTCAAACCATCTAAGCATTCTTTTATCTATTTTTGTAACCACATCTTCTTATACACCACAGCGTTCTCTGATCTCAATATTCATTACTTTATTCAACCGAGTCATTCCGGCTATACTTCTCAGACTACTCATCTCTGCAGCATTAATCCTATTTTGATGCTTTTTCTGCCAAACCCAAAATTTACTATCATACATAAGTGTAGACACCAGCAATGCTCAATGCACAGCCAGACGTGCCTTTTTAACTTTTTCCATTATTTCTCCTCCAATGAGCACCTCGCAGTTTGTCATGCTTTCGTCTTGCTTATTCATCACTTTGATTTTAGGGAATCATGCTTAATATTAACCATTGCCTGCAACTTCTCTCTAGATGACGCTAATATGACCTGATCATCGACGTAAAGAAGGCATTTTCCAATCAAATCATTTATTCTCAATCCATTTAAATATTTTAAACAATCTGTAAGAAATATCTTATTCTACTCGAAAACTATATTTTATCGTAAAGCGAATTCAAAAATTCGTCTATTTACTGTCGTCATTTCATGAAGTCTGGCCACCCGCTGTATCCCGCACACCTTCTCGTCCTTTTCTTTAGGTACCTGATCTCCAGACCATGCTCGTGTACCCTATAAGCTCTCCTTGCATACAGAGTGGATATAAATATATCTTACAAATTGTCTATGTGTAAGTTAAACAGCCATAGCAAATCCACACATCCTTTTTCACATTTAAACCAGTCCTTGTAAGCTCCGTTTATCCTGACACAAGCAGTGGAATCCTCGTAAAGTGATTTCAGTGCTTGTATAAAATGACCGCTCACCCCACACATAGACAATGTCGACCACAATTCATTACGTTGCAGTATTTCTAAAGCTTCCATAAGTCGTACACATCATATGTCAGTGGGTCATATATCATATATCAGTAACTTATTCGGGATTTTCTGTCCATTTTATTTAATTTCGTATTTTGATACAAAATTATTTATGAACTTAAACTGTAACAGAGGAGAACTAGTAACCAACAAAGATGAACTCTCAAGTATCTGGAAGTCGTATAGTGCAGACTTGTTTAACTACAATAGATCTACAATACCACCACAAATAGAAGAGAATCCAATGGGTCCCAGTATTTTAAAATCAGAAGTAGTTCACGCCAGCAGACTAATGAAAACCGGAAAAGCTCCCGGTCCGGACGAAATGTTTACAGAGACTCTAAAACTTTTAAATGAGCACAGTCTGGATATAATTGTCAGTCTATTCAATGGCATATTCAGCACTGGGGTAATCCCCAATGACTGGCTACGATCAACTTTTATACCGCTGCCAAAAAAGCAAAACGCACATCTTTGCAAGGACTACCGTCTCATAAGTCTGATGAGCCACTTTTTAAAACTTCCTACGCGTTTTACATACTAGACTATATAGAAGATGCAAAAAAGTTAGCGGGGATAGTCAATTCGGGTTCAAAAGTGGATTTGGTACCAGAGAGGCTATTTTCAGCCTGCAAATGCTAATCCAGAACTGCCTAGATCAACGCAGAGACGCATTTATATGGTTTATCGACTACGAGAAAGCATTTGATAATGTCAGGCTCGATTTATTATTGCGATATTTGGAGGACTTGGGCCTGGACGACAAAGACGTTAGAATAATTCGCAACCTTTACTGGAATCAAACCGCTGAAGTACGTCTGCCATGTGAAAGTGAAACAGAAGAATTCCCAATTAAAACAGGAGTAAGACAAGGATGCATTCTATCACCAATGCTGTTCAATCTGTACGTGGAAAAATCCTTTCAGGAAGCACTTGCGACAAGCTCTTTAGGAATTAAAGTTAACGGCATCCCTATCAACAATATCAGATACGCATGATACTGTGATCTTTGCTGACACAGCAGATTATTTACAGTCGCTATTGAATGTTGTAAATGATGCAAGCAATGCGTTGAGTCTAAAAATAAATGCCGCTAAGACCAAGTTTATGACAATTTCAAAAGACGTCCTGCCAAATTTTAGATTAACCATCAATGGTATTAACCACATAGAACAAGTACGAAAATTTAAATACCCAGGCTGCTACTTGAATGATAAGTGGGACCCGGAGGTGCAGATTAGGTTCCGTATAGAACAAGCGAGAGCCGCATTCTTACGTCTACGCAAGTTTTTAGTTGACCACCGACTAGACATTAAATTAAGACTCAAGATGACCAAATGTTATGCGTGGCCTGTTCTTCTATATGGCATAGAAGCGTGGACTCTTAAGGCTTCGTCAATTAACAAGCTTGAAACATTTGAAATGTTGACCCTTCGTCGAATGCTTAATATATCATGGGTTGAGAGAGTCAGAAACGAAGAAGTCATTAGAAGAGCAAAACTAGAAGACAGAGAACTGTACGAGGCAATTGAAAAGAGAAAAATCGCATATTTTGGACACATAATGAGAGGAGACAGATATGAGTTTTCACGACTAATATTAGAAGGAAAAATTTAAGAAAAAAGGTATTGGTCATAAGAAGTTATCTTGGTTGCACAACATCTGACATTGGACGGGAATTAAAGACTTTGGATCACTTCGAGAGGCTGATAATAACAGATATATATACATATATATATATATATAATATGGAGGACGCCTACGTAGTAACGACTGCATGGCACTTTAAGAAGAAACTATAAAATTAATAGGATTGTTTGCCAAAAGTATGGATCAAATATTTATCCTTTGACCGCTGTCTCTCTATAGCGAGTTTTATAACGTTTACAAATTGTTGGCAATAAAAATAAAATCTAAATAAATAAACAACCGTTTATCTACAAAACTTCCATTGCGTGACACCGATCGCGGATATCATCTTTTTTAATCAGATTATTTTTATGTCCGGAATCTTTTAAATAATAGAACCCACTTGAGAAAAAGAGAGCAACATAAAAATAATTTACAATATACGTGGCCTATCTCTACTGCCTACATTCGCAAAACTGATAATAACAAAGTTAGCTGACAACTGCACCGCAAAATATAGGCGCCCATATAGAAACTCTCAAGGGAAAGACCCATAAAAAGTTTAGGGTCAGAAATACAAGATTTTATTTTTAAACGGATTATACTTATAGTACGGGGCTTATGGCTCTATCCAAAATATGGGAATACTCTTTTATTATCATCGGTTGTAATAAATCTTGCATTTTTTATCCGTACATATTGTTTAATTATAAATAAATAGTACAGTTAAAAAGACTGTGAAATCGGGTTTTTGGCATTTATGGCTAAAACTTTATGGAAATAATCAGAAAAATGCGTACAAAACTGTAGGTGAAGTAAAAAAGTTCTCAATCCCCGAAAAGGGGGTAAAAAAAATTAAAAACTACCCCGAAATACGATTTACAACTTTTATTTTAAAAATATCAAAAAAAGTTTAAAATAAAAATTAAAAAAATTTTTTTTTATTTTCTTAAAAAAGTTGCAAACAACAATCGTAGAGAATTTTTTTTTCTTTTTATCCCTTCTATTAAAAGTCAAGAGGTGAAAACGGTTTTTGCTAAATATTTCACTTAAAACGGGTTATTTAAAAAAAAATTTCATATAAATTTTTAATTTTTTTTTTTAAATTTTGACGTTAGATTTATAGTTATAGATATTTACCTGTAGGAAATGACCTTTTCTATAGACAGGTTATTTATAAATTAGATTAAAAAATGTTAATATGTTTTCATAAATTTTTTTTTTATTACTCTGAACAATCGTAGTGGTAAAAGGGTGCGTTTTAGGGAAAAAATGGTTTGAAAGAGGTAGGCCTAAAATTTTATGCTCTACAACTTTTATTTTAAACTTTTTTAAAAATTTTAAAATATTACTCAAAAATCGTATTTTGGGGTAGTTTTTAATTTTTTTCACCCCTTTCCCGGCGGTTAAGAACTTTTTTACTTTGCCCACAGTTCGCAGAAGACCCCTCCCTTAGCCTTTCGTTTCATTTGCCTGATTACTGTAGTGTGTATCAACCCAAGATGACAGCCATTGACGAGGCAGCTCCACAACGAACAAAAGTTCAGCAAGATATCCATTCTTTGCGACAGCCAGGCTACTATCAAATCACTGAACTCAGTCTACTTGACCTTTAGGGCAGCGGTGCAATGCCGAGCTAGCAAATAAGTTTAGAGTTCACATTGTCTGGGTACCTGGACACAGGGACATACCAGGTAACTGTAAGGCGGACGAGCTAGCAAGAGTAGGCACCACCCTCCCAGCAGTAACTGTCTCATCTCAGTAAGGAGTACCGATTGCAAACTGCTGGCTCCTCTTGCACAGCAAAATAGTTCAAAAAGCCAACTTGAGGTGGCAAAATGAACCCACATGCACATCATCGAAAAAAAGTTGGCCTAAATCAGATCTACATCAAACTATTGATGTTTTAACTCTATCCAGAAAGTTCATTGGAAATGCGATCGCGGCCATAACAGGACACTTGGCAGGTGGATCCCATGCACGGCGCATAAAAATCGCAGAGCTAAGACACGACTTCTGCAGTAGCTGTCACGATGAGGAAGAGGAGAAAACATTGGCACATCTTCTCTGCCACTGCCCTGCCATAGGCAAAAAACGGCTTTCTATACTACGACAACCGAACTTTGATGACTTATCCGATCTCATCTCAGTTAGCATTAAAGAACTTATACTTTTTATTAAAAGTTCAATCTGGTTCTCACGGTAGAGGGGGAAGGCACCGCCGTCCATTACGGTATTATAACGGGCCAAAAGACCTAAGTGGATTTACTCCGAACCGCCGTTTAAACCTAACCTAACCTACCTCCGCCTCGATGGCTCCATAGCTCTTCCAAGGTATTTAAATTCCATTTCCTGTTGTATAATAATATTGTCTTTGGCTAATTTGCATCTGATCGGCACCTTTGAGGTCGTCATGCATTTTGTTTTGTGGTTGATAGTGTTTAGTTGATCCAGTTTCTTGCTCGATTTATTTTTCTTATTTTTTGGGGTCAAAAATTAAACAGTTTGCCACAAAAAAGTATAACTTTTAAAAAAGGAAGAATTTTTAAGTATACTTTTAACGAAAATCCATAAACATTTTATAAACTGTAAATGTTTACGAATTGTTTTTATAGCTGTCATTTACAACGAGACGTACTACTATTCAAATACCCGATACACTTCAAAAACGGACTTAGGATAATGATAAATTAATTTTTTGGATAATTTCATATAACTGCGTAAATTTTGTCCAGGAGTTTATTTTAAACATTAAAAATTAACGTAAATTATATACATTGTCTATAAAAAAATGCCAAACAATCAAGCTGTGTTTATGTAAATGTAGATGAGTCAGCTCTATTAGGGTAGGTGTAAAATCAATGGGGGTGATTTTCTACCAAAATCGAATAGTTCTTGTTCAATTTGTGCTTAAGAAATTTTAATTCGCCCTGGGACCAATCGAGTCGTAAGGCTTTGTAATGGAAATGACGCCTCGCGGACATAAACCCACTTAACCGGAATTCTTGTTAGACATTTGGGTTTTGTGCTCTTTATGACACGCAATTGTTTCGTGTGTCGAAAATATTGGCTGTTTTTTTTGTCGTGGATAAGGGTACCGGCCGATTTTCACAAGAATAAAAGGGTTCTCTGATGACTTCGACTCCGCCCCACTAGGAGTGGACGATTACAAGTGATTGCTCGAGTGTTCGACTTGCATGGACCCATTATAGACTAGTTTAGCGATGATGAATCTTTTATTTAACAGTTCATTACCATCGTATTTTCCCAACGTACAGTTCTACCAGCCCTTTTTACCTACATATACGAGGGGCTTTCAACAAACACTATAAACATCAGTACGTTCAGCTACCAAACATTACAAACAATTTGGTTTTTATTTTATAGAATAGTAAATGTGGTGGTATTTTAAAAATTTTACAAAACTTTAAAAATCATCAGTTTTTTAGGTGATTAAATGTTATTATTTTGTCCCTTTTTTTAAGATGGAACTCCTTACCAGTATAAACGAATTCATTTAGTAGGAGAGCTAGTGGCTTGTATTAATAAAGGAACGTATTAACAGGCCAATAGCCGCCAACATACAGGGTTTGGCGAGAAAAGTTTTGATTTAAAGTAATTGCGGATACAGTTATGTTAAAAATCTGAAATTACGAAGCTGTAGGTTTTGGATGTAGATTGTAAATTGTAGAGGAAGTCATAAATTCAGAGCTTTTAGTGCTGCTTGGCTATCTGATAAAATATAGGTTTCTGCCCTTTGGGTGTTTCTTTCGATGCACTCCTGGGCACATATCTCTATGGCATGTAATTCTCTTTGAAAGATGGTTAGGGTGTTACCAAGGGGTTTTTGAAGCCTAAAATTCGGCCCTATAATGCCCACTCCAACCCTTTCATCCATCTTGGATCCATCAGTGTACCACACTACAGCATCCCTTCCTAGCTGAGGTCTGTTCTCTGTGCAAACTTGGTGGTTGTTTACAACCACTTGAAACCGCATTTCGAAGTCGTACCTAACTGGCATAATATCTGTCGGCTTAGGCGTGGATTCTAGGGAAATATTTTTCAAAATCTTCAAATGTCAATTTCGATTTCTAGCTCTAATATTTATTGTCTGGATTAGTCTAAAGGCACTGATTGCTGCTTTTTTCATTACACATAAATGCAATGGTGGAAGGTTCAGCATTACCTGTACGGCTACAGTAGAGCACGTGAATGTTGCCCATGTGATTCCCAGACAAGCTAGCCGCTGCACTTGCTGCAGCTTGACTTGTGCCGAAATTCAGGTTTTAAATGACTCTGAGTTTAAATATAATGTAGTCCTGAATGTGGCACTACCGGTTATACCGGAAGTAGACGTCAACTTTGTTATTTTAAATAGAACCTAATATTTTTTATTTTATTTTCGAATTCTATATGAAATTTTAGATAAAATTTGTGCATTATATTCCATACCAAAAATGAAGTATTTTCGAGATATTTCGATTTTTTTTTTAAATTTAAAAAAAAAATCCCAGTCTATATTGAATAACGATATCTCCATTAATAACGAAGACGTGAAATTGTAACTAATAAACAACAAGCGCTTGCCCATTAACTCCATAGGTCCAACTCATTGATATTTCATACAGGGTGTTTTAAACTTAGCCGCCAACATGCACAATTTTAAATCATTTATAAGTTGCTTATCTTAAATGGAATTTTATTACATTTTCCGCTGTATTTTTTTAAGCCAATTCGTTTGGTATCAGTATTCCCTATATCTAAATCTAACCACTTTTAAGATATTTCATTATCTTAGTTAAAACATAACACTTCTTAATTATTTCAACATTAGTAAAGGTTAGGCCATGATTTCCATTATTTAAGGTGATATTTTATTATTTTTTCGTTAGTTATTAATTTTGAAAAGTAACCAATAGCACAAAAGAACTATTAATTGTGGATATCATTAAAAATGTTGACTAGGTATTTTGTAATAATTTAATTAGATAACTAAATGTAATATTAAACAAATAAAGTTTGACTGACTATCTACTACCCGAGAAAAAATTAAATTAATAATAGGATAATAATAGGAATAGGATTTAAAACAAGAAAAAAAATATATAAAAGAAGTATTTTTATGTGGAGTTGATCACTTTCTGATAATAAAAACGTTAAATATGATACTTATTTTCTATTCATATCTGTAAAATATTATCAGAATCATATTTTGTTAACACTTACTCCAAGGTTGTCAACAAAATATTAAAATATTTAAAGAAAAAATATATAGAAAATACAAAGGATAGATGAGTTTTTTTTATCAAAAATCGCAGACAGTTGACGCTTTATAAGGTTTAAAAACAAATTTTTAACTAGTTTAATTTTCTCTAAATTAATAATAAAGTAAAATCTGTTAGGAGTTACAGATTAGAGAAATATAAAAGCTTAATTACTTTTATAGTATCCGAAAACGTTGTTTTTAATTTTTAATGCCCATAAAAAATTATTAAAATTAATTTATCATAGCAATTTGTATGATTTAATATGTTAATTTTATCTATTTTATTTTAGCCATAAAAAACAGCTTTAATTGAAACCATGTCTTAAATAAATTAAAATATATTTAATATTTTCAGTGGCAGTCTATTTGTGTATTTGCGATGCATAATTTTCTGTCCAGTAGGAAGATATTCTCACAATGTCCTGTTAATTGGAATGGTTAAAAGATTGCCAGAATCGTCAGTTGTATTATTAGTCTGTTGGTAGGTTTAAAATGTGCAGATTTGCGCGGTGTTGAGTTTTAGCAAAAAGTGATGTTGACACGAATATTCGTTTGATGGCGGCATGTGGAACGCCGGAATTCTCATCTAACCCATATGTTAAAAGGTTGAAGGAGAAGTTCATTCACTTTCCCCCTATTGAATAATTTATATTATCGATCTACCTCAGTAGTCTGACCTTTCTGCTTTCCTCACATATTAAGTAGCTTTTCAGTTTTCGGCCTACGATCCAAGGTCAAAATAACATTTTACGAATATGACGCCGTCGAGCAAGACGGTAATAGTTTGTAGCGTAGGTGGCGTTTCTTCATTTGTCATCCATTAAACCGGCATAAAAGGGGTGGTGGCAAGTTCGGGGAAGGAAATCAGGACGAATAACGATCCGGAGGATACTCTGGAGTTGCCGGAATGGGCGAGATACGAGAAGCGCGCGCTCTCTTTCAGGTAACGGACCAGGTGGCGGGCGCATGCGTACACAAACGAAAAGTAAATATCGGCCTTGGAATGAAATGAAATGAACGCGCGGGTGCATCGCCCTATTTGCCTTGCAAATTAACCAGCCCTTGCTTATTTATGAGATTTATGAACTTCTAACTCCTGCACTACTTCACTAGTTTTCACTGGATTTTAATACGACCCACAGCCACTTTCCTTTTTGGGAGGTTTTCTGTTCCAATCCGATCTGAATTTAACACTTGTATTAAAACGACATCACTTTGATACTACTAGCGAATTACCACTTTCGTTGCAGATATGAAAGTATTTTCCTAAAACAATGGAAAAACAATTTAGAAATACCAGAATAGAACACATGTTAAGTAGTTGAAACAAATATTTCAATTGTCTAGCATATACAGAGTGTTAGTAAATAAGTGCATAATAAAATAATGACAGTTTGCTGTATAAACGCAAATACTTCGTTTCTTAAAAACTGAAGATTTATTTATTGCTCTGAAACCGGTCAACATATGCAAATGAAATTTAGTGAGCTTTAAGGGGCAGTTATTGCGCATCTTTTAACATGCAATTAAGAATGTTATTGTTTATTATTGGCGCGCATACAGGAAATGATCCCAATTTTTTTAAAAAAAAAAATGGTACGGCATTGAGATATTTTAAGTAAAAAAATTATGTTTGAGTTCCTCAATTAATTTGTGACAAAAAATCCATTTTGCCTTTTTTTCGAATAGGGCGCCGTTTTTATGCAAAAAATAAAACATCTTAACGCGTATTGTCTCTTATACAATAATATTAAATCAAAACCGGTATCTCCGAAAACAAATCATTTGTGGACATGCGTTTATTTAGAAAACTATCATTATTTTTTCATGCAGGATCATCCCCTGAAGTTTGTCGCACTTATTTACTAACACCCTGTAGAAGAAAGTATTTTAAATTATTTAATAATAATGTAAAAACGGTAAATAGTATTAAGAATGTTCCATGATAATTGTAAGGGGCTACTCTATGCTTTAGCAAAGACCTTTAGCCGGGGGTAGTAGGGGTAGTTTTAATTGTCTCCGTAATGCTCAGCAACGCTAGTCTTTGACGTTAATTTGCATTTTAAAGGCTGTCCACCATGCAACTGATGCGTAGATGGTTTGTGGGAACAAGATGGATCTCACCTCGATAGGTTTCAGGACCCACGTTTTACCAAACATTCTCCTGCAGGCCCAGAAAGTGGCTTTCCTGACCTGCGTATCGATGTGGCTTTTCCGAGATAGCACATTTCATTGGAAAAACTTATTTATGAGATTTATAAACTTCTAACTCCTGCACTACTTGACTAGTTTCCACTGGATTTTAATACGACCCACAGCCACTTTCGTTTTTGGGAGGTTTTCTGTTCCAATCCGATCTGAATTTAACACTTGTATTAAAACGACATCACTTTGATACTACTAGCGAATTACCACTTTCGTTGCAGATATGAAAGTATTTTCCTAAAACAATGGAAAAACAATTTAGAAATACCAGAATAGAACACATGTTAAGTAGTTGAAACAAATATTTCAATTGTCTAGCATATACAGAGTGTTAGTAAATAAGTGCATAATAAAATAATGACAGTTTGCTGTATAAACGCAAATACTTCGTTTCTTAAAAACTGAAGATTTATTTATTGCTCTGAAACCGGTCAACATATGCAAATGAAATTTAGTGAGCTTTAAGGGGCAGTTATTGCGCATCTTTTAACATGCAATTAAGAATGTTATTGTTTATTATTGGCGCGCATACAGGAAATGATCCCAATTTTTTTTAAAAAAAAAATGGTACGGCATTGAGATATTTTAAGTAAAAAAATTATGTTTGAGTTCCTCAATTAATTTGTGACAAAAAATCCATTTTGCCTTTTTTTCGAATAGGGCGCCGTTTTTATGCAAAAAATAAAACATCTTAACGCGTATTGTCTCTTATACAATAATATTAAATCAAAACCGGTATCTCCGAAAACAAATCATTTGTGGACATGCGTTTATTTAGAAAACTATCATTATTTTTTCATGCAGGATCATCCCCTGAAGTTTGTCGCACTTATTTACTAACACCCTGTAGAAGAAAGTATTTTAAATTATTTAATAATAATGTAAAAACGGTAAATAGTATTAAGAATGTTCCATGATAATTGTAAGGGGCTACTCTATGCTTTAGCAAAGACCTTTAGCCGGGGGTAGTAGGGGTAGTTTTAATTGTCTCCGTAATGCTCAGCAACGCTAGTCTTTGACGTTAATTTGCATTTTAAAGGCTGTCCACCATGCAACTGATGCGTAGATGGTTTGTGGGAACAAGATGGATCTCACCTCGATAGGTTTCAGGACCCACGTTTTACCAAACATTCTCCTGCAGGCCCAGAAAGTGGCTTTCCTGACCTGCGTATCGATGTGGCTTTTCCGAGATAGCACATTTCATTGGAAAAACTTATTTATGAGATTTATAAACTTCTAACTCCTGCACTACTTGACTAGTTTCCACTGGATTTTAATACGACCCACAGCCACTTTCGTTTTTGGGAGGTTTTCTGTTCCAATACGAACTGAATTTAACACTTGTATTAAAACGACATCACTTTGATACTACTAGCGAATTACCACTTTCGTTGCAGATATGAAAGTATTTTCCTAAAACAATGGAAAAACAATTTAGAAATACCAGAATAGAACACATGTTAAGTAGTTGAAACAAATATTTCAATTGTCTAGCATATACAGAGTGTTAGTAAATAAGTGCATAATAAAATAATGACAGTTTGCTGTATAAACGCAAATACTTCGTTTCTTAAAAACTGAAGATTTATTTATTGCTCTGAAACCGGTCAACATATGCAAATGAAATTTAGTGAGCTTTAAGGGGCAGTTATTGCGCATCTTTTAACATGCAATTAAGAATGTTATTGTTTATTATTGGCGCGCATACAGGAAATGATCCCAATTTTTTTTAAAAAAAAAATGGTACGGCATTGAGATATTTTAAGTAAAAAAATTATGTTTGAGTTCCTCAATTAATTTGTGACAAAAAATCCATTTTGCCTTTTTTTCGAATAGGGCGCCGTTTTTATGCAAAAAATAAAACATCTTAACGCGTATTGTCTCTTATACAATAATATTAAATCAAAACCGGTATCTCCGAAAACAAATCATTTGTGGACATGCGTTTATTTAGAAAACTATCATTATTTTTTCATGCAGGATCATCCCCTGAAGTTTGTCGCACTTATTTACTAACACCCTGTAGAAGAAAGTATTTTAAATTATTTAATAATAATGTAAAAACGGTAAATAGTATTAAGAATGTTCCATGATAATTGTAAGGGGCTACTCTATGCTTTAGCAAAGACCTTTAGCCGGGGGTAGTAGGGGTAGTTTTAATTGTCTCCGTAATGCTCAGCAACGCTAGTCTTTGACGTTAATTTGCATTTTAAAGGCTGTCCACCATGCAACTGATGCGTAGATGGTTTGTGGGAACAAGATGGATCTCACCTCGATAGGTTTCAGGACCCACGTTTTACCAAACATTCTCCTGCAGGCCCAGAAAGTGGCTTTCCTGACCTGCGTATCGATGTGGCTTTTCCGAGATAGCACATTTCATTGGAAAAACTTATTTATGAGATTTATAAACTTCTAACTCCTGCACTACTTGACTAGTTTCCACTGGATTTTAATACGACCCACAGCCACTTTCGTTTTTGGGAGGTTTTCTGTTCCAATACGAACTGAATTTAACACTTGTATTAAATCGACATCACTTTGATACTACTAGCAAATTAACACTATCGTTACAGGTATGAAAACACGTGTTGAAACAAATATTTCAATTGTCTAGCATATACAGGGTGTTAGTAAATAAGTGCGAAAAGTGATTTTGCATAAAAAAATAATGACATTATGCCGTATAAACGTATGTCCGCAAATACTTCGTTTCAGAGATACGGGGTGTTAAAGTTTTGGATAGGTAGGGGAGGTACGGAACATTGGCCTGCTCGATCGCCGGATTTAAATCCTCTAGATTTTTGCATATGGAATTTTCTTAAGTCATTAGTTTATTCCACTCCCATCGAAAATATTGAAGACCTGAAATACCAAATTATAGCCAACTTTGAGACAATAAGAAATACACCATGAATATTTGTGCGAATACGACAATCAATGAGGCGAAGAGTTGAATCTTGTGTCACGTCTGAGGGAGGTCATTTTAAACATTTATTGTAGCTTTAGGCCCATTTAAAATTTTATTAGTGTTATTTTTTGTTATTGTTCTGGTTCAATGTTATTGTATTAGATAGTTCTTGATAACGTATTAAAGAAATGAAAAATACGCGTTAAGATGTTAAGATTTTTTTGCATAAAACTGCGCCCAATACGATAAAAAGTCAAAAGATATTTTTTGTCACAAATTTATCGAGGAATCCAAATGCGATTTTGAATTTAAAATATCTCAGTGTCGTAAAAAGTGTTTAAAAAAATTTGGGATCTTTACCTGCATGCGCGCTAGTTATAAACATAAAATTCTTAATTGCATGTCAAAAAATGCACAATAGCTACCTCTTAAAACCCACCAAATTTCATTTGCATTTCTCGACCGGTTTCAGAACAATGTATAAATCGTCAGTTTTTAAGAAAAACTTAAACACCCCGTATCTCTGAAACGAAGTATTTGCTACCTTTTAAAACCCACCAAATTTCATTTGCATATCTTGAGCGGTTTCAGAACAATATATAAATCGCCAGTTTTTAAAAAAAACTTTAACACCCCGTATTTTTAAAACTAAGTATTTGCGGACATACGTTTATATAAAAAACTGTCATTATTTTTTTATGCAGAATTACCCCCTGAAGTTTGTCGCACTTATTTACTAACACCCTCTATACGAAAACGAAACAGAGCCAAAAAATCGTTGATGAGTGCCGTCGAATTACTCCGGAAATTCTTCGGAATGTGCGTGAACCTTTTAAACAAAATCTTTATTATCGTTTAGAAGCGGGTGGTCATCAGTTTAAACATTTAATCAATTAAGTAGTAAGTAAGCAACTAAAATAATTGGAATTATAACAGGTTATTTTTTTTAAAGTATTGGGAGGAAGTGTAAGATTTAAAAACTATTGTAAAGAGAATTGTCAGAGCTTTCAAACGACATCTTATTCGACCCCCAAAGATTTTGGGGTAATTCTTACCCTCGCTTAAGGTTAAAAGTAGTGAAGTCAAAAATACCGGAAAAGAGTGTCCCCCTTTAATCAAAAATCGACGGATCTGAGCGTTTTTTTAAAATGTTGACGAGGTTTCTGCAAACGGCTCTGTTTCGTTTTCGTTTGGCCACCCTGTATTGATTGTTTTATGTGGCTGTTGGTAAGAATAAATTTTTATTAATTAAATTAGGAACTCAATTTTCATTCAATTTCATTTAAAAAAAAAGGATTTTGTCACAAATGTCATTTTCTAAACACAAACATGTTAAAATAGTAAAATCATAACAAAGTAGTAATTATTTTTTTGATATGTTCTTTGGCTTCGGTCCAAATTATCGAAAACTTAAAATTTGTTAATATTGATTAAATTTTCCAACCAGTTTGTGTATTATGTTCTAAAGGGTTACACACTGCTGTATATTTTCAGGTATTACGTAAAATACTTCGTTGTTATCACATTAACTCAAGGACGTTACATTTCCTCCAACTACAATAACAGTATAAACGATTTAACGCTTCTTTGTTTCTTTTTATTTGATTTACCACTTATTGCGAACAGTATGAACCATTTGTGTTACGTGTTTTATTGTCACCGACGTGTAATTAATTACAAAATTCCATTGTCAGATTTCACCTTGTTTGCCGCAATCACCTTGTAAGCTACCCACACAAGCTTGTCGTTAATGCCTACCTTAGCTTTATTGTCGATTGTGTTTAAATATAGACAGAAACTGGCACTTTTTGTAGGTCGGTTTTCCAATAGAAAATTACAAAAAACTACACATGCATATCCACAGTTTTGCGTCACCCTTTATCTCATCTATATCCAACATAAAAACTATTTTAAGACAGACAGATTTTATTGCAATCTGCTAGTGTAAAAAGAATTTTTAGTTACAGCAAAAATAAAAGACGATACCGATATTTTACCAGCTACTTAATAGTCATATAACTAAATGAATAATTAAACTATCTGGAGGCACAGCAGTGCCCCCGCCAAGTCGAGCAAAAAAGCGGCACGGCCGTACCATCCTTTTCTCGGAGCAGTTCACGCCATTTTAGACCCCCTATAACTTCGTTGTGAATAAAACTAGAAGCGTCTGTGTGTATGTACGTATGTGCGTATGTTCGTATGTGCGTTCGGAATTATTTTTCGTCTCGATTATCTCGAGAACAAAAAATTATATCGACGTGGGAGGAATTGCATTCGACGCATAATTACGCAATTTAGAACTGATTAGATTTTCGGCAAAATCATTGAGCTGTTTTTTATGTAGAATCAAAAAACTAAAAAAATGATAAAACTGAATTTTGCAATTTATAAATTATACTATTTTTAATACACAATTTTAAGATCTTTTGAATAATATGATTATTGCATGTTAGCAATATTTGTATGAAAAATATAATGTGAATATTTCATAAAAAAAATAGTTTTAGGAAAAAAAATAGGAATTATAAAATTTTAAACTGTTTAACTTATACACAAACAATTGTTTAAAAGATTTAAAAGAGAATGCGTGTGGATTGAAAATGAATAATTTGATCGTCAAATGCCTTCTTTACACCGATGATCATATTAGCGTCATCTGAAGAGGAGTTGCAAGCGATGGTTAATGTTCTGCAAGATGCCCTGAAAATCAAAGGAATGAAAATAAATGTAAGCAAAACAAAAGTAATGGTTTTTGAAAGGGAAGTAAGCATGACAAACTGTGAAGTTTTAATTAAGGGAGAAAGAGTGTAACAATTAAATGAATTTGTGTACTTGGGTTCAAAGTTTACGAGAGATGAGAAGTATGACAGTGACATTGAGCAAAGGGTGTTGGCAGGAAAACAAATGAATGGGGCACTGCATAGCTTTATGAATAGCTAGAAAGTGTCAAAAAGGGCACTTCTGGCTGTGCATAGAGGTGTGTTGGTTCCTACACTTACTTATGTATGGTAGTGAATGTTGGGTTTGGCAGAAGAAGCATGAAAATAGGATTAATGTTGTGGAGATGAGTATTCTAAGAAGTATAGCCGGAGTGACTCGGTTGAATAAAGTAAAAAATAGTAAGATAAGAGAACACTGTGGTGTAAAAGAAGATGTGGTTACAAAGATAGACAAAGGAATGCTTAGATGGTTTGGACACGTAAAAAGGATGGATGAAGGAAGATTGACGAAACATGAGGTGAGTGTAAATGGACAAGTCGGTAGAGGTCGACCCCGGAGAACATATCTCAATCAGATTAACATTGTTTTTTAGAAAGACCAGGTCAAGAGTACCAACAACCGACAAGCATGTATGAGAGCACTGATAAAAGTAGAGGAAGCAAAAGATGTGTAGCAAGTGAAAGTGGTCTCTGCCAACCCCGATGTGAAAAATGCGTGACTATATGTATGTATGTAAACTTGTGTCAGTATTGGGATAATAGCATTGAAGGCGCTATAACAGTGAAAAATTATTGTTAGTTATAATCAAGCATTGTTTATAATAATTGAATATTTTTACTAACAAATGATTATTGATCATAATAATTAAAAAAACTGTGATGACAATATTTTTAATATTAATAATTATAACAACAAAACATGGTATTTTTTCATTCTTTCCACTGGGAAGTTAATCGTGTGGACCTCTTGGGTCACACCCAGACCAATGATATTCTATAACTGTATTTAATATTATCTATTAAAGATTAAATGTACAAAGTAAAAAATACCTGATTGAATAGTAACAAAACAGACAGAAATGACCAGGTTAAATGCTCGGTTAAGTGTCTTATAATTCTATAATTAAAATTATTATTATTGTAACAATTAATTGTACTTTAATATGGAAATAAATAAAAAAAAAACATATCCACAAACATTATGTTTCCTATTGTTGCGGTTCTTAAGTTAAGACGTGTCGTCAGTGTTTAACTTAAAGTAGACCTCGTACATAATTTTTTGGCACAGTGTAAACAAAAAGTATCAAATTAATTTTGGAAATGTCTCATTCCGTCAGCATTATCCATGATTTGTTCACTGGAAGTAGTTTCAAATTGATGGATAAATTATTTGAAAGTTCGATAATAAACATTTTTTGTTGTTTTAAATTTTCGTACGATAACCGTAGCCATATTCGGCACACCGGCGATAAAAAAATCTTCATAAAGTTAATTAATTTAATCGGTACCGCCACCCAAATGAAACAATACACGATTCCGGATGCAAAAAGTCGCCAACTGAAAAGTATCAACATTTATATCGTAGTTTGAAATTAAAGGACACGTATTGGCATATAAAATAAAGTTTAAAGCAAATTCCAGTATCGTATAACATTACAATCAATTGTCTGTTTAAATTTATGACCAAACCGAAAGAAACTTCGCCAAGAATGTTATATAATCTACCTTCATCATGTTTAGAATGCAAAAAGTAAAAGAATGTCTACGACATACGGCGACAAAAAATAATTAAAAGAGTTCCATTCATTAAAAACATGAACGCGAATTTGAAAACGAATCCAAAGAGCGTAATGGTCTTTATCTTTGATATTTTATTCATTCATTTTCTCGCAATCGAGTTTTTTAAGTGCTCTTCTTAATAATGACAGGTTTGCTGTCGCGAAGTAGTTTAATTTTTTATTCTCACCGTTTACGAAGCCAGTATTTGACAATATATGCGCGAAGAACAACAATTTATGTACCTACGTAGTCGCAGAAACTTATCCTGACAAATACATTATAATTGTGTGCCAGTCAAAAACAATAAATAAAAAATAATGTAGCACAACGCAAACCATGCTTTATTTTTTATATTTTTATAGACTTTTAGCAAATTTACATACAGTGAACGGAATTTTTTAAATCCTTTATACATACATACATATAGTCACGCCTTGTGCTTATAGGGGTAGGCAGAGACCACCTCCTTTTACCCGCTACGGCTTTTACACAAGTCTTTTTCAATTTAAACTTTCTAGGACATCCGGAACTGGGTTAGAGTTTTGATCTATAGGTCAGTCAGTGATAAAGATGACGATTTTTGGACGTTAATATCTAAATACCTGTTTGAGGTGGGTTTATGAAATTCGGAGCACATATGTATCTCGCATGTTTCAATATATGAGCCAAATTTGACGTGTTTTTATGCAATAGTTATAAGGGGGTCAAAAGTGGCTCCAAATGGTTCGTGTAATATTACACACGGTACCGCTTGCCATTCTGTTAGCTTGTTAGCTACCGCGTGTGTAGATAAATAAATAAATTCAATAAAAAAAGGTTTTGTTAATATTTGTTGCCGACAAATATAATTATGCGTTATATTTCGTAAAGATCTAACGCGCCCACATTTACAAAAAGAGATGTGCCTTATCTGGCCAAAATGCCCACATCTGACTGCCTCCTAATAGATTAAAATTTGTCAAAACGTATAATTGGAGAGTGACGGTTTGTTTTATCTTGATCGCGTTTCTCTTCGTCCTTTTTCATGCCGTAAAGTTATCGACAAGGGGGTGAAAACGTCATCGGCCGAGCCGCAGGCGAAGCCTTTGCATCCCCACAATGGGGAATTATAAATTGGTAGGGGATTTTTGACTTCAACCACTACATTGTGGCTGACAGCTGCCACGACGATGATAAAACCTTAACGAAGTTGAATTTTTTAAATTGAGCCCGACATAAATAAACTTTATTACAGTGTTTCTCGGTCTTCTCGAAATTAACTTCAACGAAATACTTCCACGACCAAACTATTTACATTTTTTTTTTAATTTCCAATTTTACTTTAGAAACGTTCGGGATAAGCTTCCAAAACTACATTTAAAGTTGTGCATTTTATTTAATAACCGGCTTTCGCCAGCGTTTTCGTCCGCATGGACTGGAGTCTTTGTTTGCATGAAAAAGATTATTTAGGGATAATCGCATCGAGATAAAATGGAAAAAAATTAAATAGAAAAATATTGTTGTTAAGGGTAGGTTGATCATTTATTAATTAAGACTTTCGTCCTCGCGGACCACAGGCAGTGGCATAGCGGCCATGGGTAGCACTCGGTGCAGATATTGAGGTATCACCCCAAAAATAAAAATCGATAAAATAATTAAAAATCTGATATGAGTAAAATATGATTTTAAATGAATACAAATAAGAGTTACAATATTATAATGAACTGTTTTATTTTAAATTCTTGGACATTCGAGTATAAAATTAAAAATTAAATATAACAAATAAAGGATAAGAGTAGAATAACCATTGTTTTTTCTAGAGGTTATGTATGTACAACATACATACATACAACATATAGTCACGCCTTTTTCCCGTAGCGGTAGGCAGAGACCACTTCCTTCCCCTTGCTACGGTTCTTACACACATCTTTTGCTTCCTCTACTTTCATCAGTGCTCTCATACATGCTCGTCGGTTGTTGGTACTCTTGACCTGGCCTTTCTTCAAAACAATGTTGATCTGATCGAGATCGATGTTCGACCTCTACTGACTTGTCCATTCACACTCGCCTTATAAATTTGTTTCTTCAATCTTTCTTCATCCATCCTTTCTACCCAAGTACACAAACTCATTTACTTGTTCCACTCTTTCTCCCTTAATAAAAACTTTACATCGCCCGCAACTCCTCTTAAGATGACGCTAATATGACTTGATCATTAGCGTAAAGAAGGCATTTGACGTTCAAACCTCGTAAAGAAAAGACCTGATTCATACATCACCTTTCTCTTCCAAATCCTGCTTGCACATCCCATATCATCGTCTCAGTTTCATTCGTTTCTCTTTTAATCAATATCTTTGCATACAGTTTGCCGACTATGCTGAGTAAGCGAATACGTCGGTAGCACCTGCTGCTGCGAACCTTTTCCCTTGTAAAGCGGCACGAGAACGGCCTTGCACCATTCGGTTTGGTACGCTACCACTCTTCTAACAAAGGTTAAATATTTAAAACATAAAAGATTTTTAATATTGATGTAGTCACTATAAGATGTTATTGGGTTAACTAATTACTTAATAAGATTGAAGGACCCTTAAGTAGGGACTTAATAAATTAACCGACTTGGTATTACATGGATCTAACAACATTTTACGATAGAAGAACTGAGTTGCGAGAGTTGTTTTTTAAAAGTTATCTTTTTGATGGCATTTCATTTCTTTTATGGCAATTTCGGGCAATTTAGTCTACTTAAATACTTTGCGGGATTTTGATACAACTTCATAAGACATGTTCCATTCTTGCTTTTTCATTCCATTGACCATTTTACAAGTTACCTTTTAACCAAATAATATCTAGGTACCTATCTACACCTATTATCTTATTATAAGAGTGAAAAAATTAAGAAACTAGCTATAATTGTTAAACTGCTGGTTCAAATTAAATGAAATTTAAAATATACCGTGTTTATACAATGCCTGCTTGGTTACTAAAAATTCAGGCTTCTAGTTTTATTCACAAGTTATAGGGGGTTATAGGAAGGTCGAAAATGGTCTGAACTGCTTCGAGAAAAGGATGGTACGGCCGTGCCGCTTTTTTGCTCGACCTAGTGGGGACACTGCCGTTTCCCCAGATTTTTTCTTCGGAAAGTTCAGCTGCATCATTGGAAGTTAATACATTACTCAAGTGGTTTGTAAATGTTTTAGCCTTATTTCTTTGACTTTTTGACCAACCTACCTTTTAAAGATATTTCGTTTTGCTTACATTTATTTTCATTTATTTGATTTTCAGGGCATCATGCATAAAATTAACCATCGTCTGCAACTCCTCTTTAGATGACGCTAATATAACTTGATCATCGGCGTAAAGAAGGCATTTGAGGATCAAATCATTCATTTTCAATCCATGCGCAGTCTTTTGCAAATCTTTTAAACAATCGTCCATGTATAAGTTAAACAACCATGGCGAAGCCACACATCCCTGTCTCACAGCTTTTTTCGATGTTAAACCAGTCCGTGCAAGCTCCGTTTATTCTGACACAAACAGTGGAATCCTCGTAAAGTGATTTCAGTGTTCATATTAAACTACCGCTCCCCACATACATAGACAATGTTGACCTCTATTCACTATTCACCTCTCTGTCATAGGCCTTTTCCAAATCCATAAAAGCGCAATAGACCTTCTGACTTCTAGCCAAGAATTTTTTGACCATACCTCGTAATGAAAAGACCTGATCCATACATTTTTTTCCTTTTCCAAATTCTACTGGCATATCCCATATCATCTTCTCAGTTTTATTCGTTACTCTTTTAATCAATATCTTTGCATACAGTTTGCCGACTATGCTGAGTAAACTAATACCTCGGTAGTTCTTACAGTCCTGATGCGAACCTTTTCACTTGTAAAGCGGCACGATAACAGCCTTGCACCAGTCGTTTGGTACGCTACCACTCCTCCAACAAAGGTTAAAAAGGCGTTACAGCAGACTAGCTACCACGCTTTGTCCAGCCTTCAGCATTTTAACTGTTATCCTGACGCACCCAGTAGCTTTACCCAATTTTATACTGTTGAACGCTTTTACAATTTGGGGCCTGTACTTGTGTATCCTCTTTCTTATATAAACTTTCGAAGTATTTCTTCTATCTCTTTAATTTGCATTCCTATTTTTTTACCATACTATCAACTTGGATTCTGATATTTTCTAGTTACGAGGTATTATTTTTACCTAAATTAAAAAGTAATATAATGTGATAAACTCGGTTGGTTGATTTGCTAATATTTTTAATTTATAATAGTTAACTGGTTTTAGTGTTCAACAAAAGTTAAAGTTAATTATTAAGTTTTAAAATATTACTTAGGTACCACGGCTCACCTCATTTATTGCTATTTAACATTTAATTACTTACTTACCGAATTGCGTAAGGAACTTCTTTCCTATCGAGTGTCCAATGACACCACACGGCTTGTTTTAATTTTATTTCATCTCAATGACACGATTTGTATCTACAGCATATATTTTTTTAAAATCAAAGACTACAGGTCACGAGGAAAAAGTCGCAGGAAAAAGCTCGTTTCTTATAGACTTTTTTTCCCCCAATCTCGTGGCATGAAAGTAATGTCAACAAAAAGTCCGAACAATAATTCTTTATAATCCGAAACTTCTTGGTAATAAACAATCTTCATTATGATTTCAGGGATAATATTTCATATTGGTAGGTAAATAAAATTTCTCCAGACTATTATAGCACTACATCACGCAAATTATAGATTAGAGCCGTTGGAACCGAATCCGAGTTCATTATTACCCTGCGCTTACATTAAGAGCAAAGTCCGTTTTCCTAATAAAGACAAGTTTGTCTCAAAGTAAAGGGTACGATATTCCGGCAATTGTGAACGTAAACCCGAGAGATTAAACGGCATTTGGAACTTTAAGACCCTCCGAACGGGTCTATCATTTACTGTCTGAAAACGTCTTAGCCAAGCATCATCCCCAGTTATCTCCCGTTGTGGATTGCCGCACCCAATAATCTGATTTTGGATTTCGCCTTGGTCTATGTTTCCCAATTATCGCCATCGTTTGCTTCAAAATTGTTTAAAACTCGTAACAGACGATGATAGTAGCAATAAAGAATATTTTATTTCAAAAAAATCTCCTGGTTTAACAATAATAATCATTAACTAAAACATTTTGAATGCATTAAAACAAAAAAAAGTTTACACGTCCAAAATCAAATCACCGTCGATCCAGTTTAATAAATAAAAAATAATAATATACAGGGTGTCTTAATATTGCAGTAAAATTTTTGTATTTAGGTACTTACTACAATAGATACGAAAAAATTATAAAAGCAAAATTGTAAAGCATCTTCTTCTTCTTCTGCTTTTATTTAGGCAGTTCTGCCTGTTTTTTCTTCAGACTATCTCGATTAAGCCGTATTCCATCTTTTCCTTGGGCGCCCTACGGACCTTCGCCCTAATGGGGAGTTGTCTCTGGCTATTCTCACTATCCTATTTCCATCCATTCTGCTGATGTGATTGTTCCATTCTCTTCTTCTATGATTTGTCCACTGATTGATGTCTTCAACCTTGCATGATCGTCTGGTCTCTGCGTTTCTGACTCTATCTCTTATCGTTATCCCATCGATGCGTCTGAGGATTTTCATTTCAGCTGTTTCTAACATTCTTTCCGTTTTGGATGTTTCCGGTCTTGTTTCAGCAGTATACGTCATAATCGGTCTTATAACAGTTTTATAAATACGGCATTTAGCATCCTGTCTGATATATCTATTTCTCCAAATTGTGTCATTTAGACATCCGGCGATTTTATTTGCCTTGTTAATTTGCTCTTCTACCTCTCTTACCAGTGATCCATAACTACTCAGCAGTACCCCCAAGTATTTAAATTCCATCACTTGCTCGATCAACTTACCGTCCACCTCCAGCTTACATCGTATTGGCTCCTGAGATATAACCATACATTTAGTTTTTTCCGATGATATTAACATATTATAGTAAAGCATCTTAAGGCGCATAATTCAAAACTATTTATAAATATACAAGGTAATCTATAATTTTAAATCTAACCAAACATTCATTTTTTAACACGCTTATATTAGTTTTACCTGTACCTTGTTTGTTTGCTTGTATGTATGTTTGTAACTGACTCTGGCCTCGATTTTGCCCTACTTTAAGCGATCAGATTTAATTTAAATTTTGCACACTTAATAAAGACGAACGACAATGCAATAATTTTATCAAATTATACTGATTACTTTCGCCAGGATTCATAAATTTCTTCAGGGATCCTTTGAGAGTAAGAGAGATAGAGCTAGTACATGAGCTAGTTTATGCCCCGGCCTAGAAAGAATAAGGTTCAACATATTTGGTTATACCAACCTAGAACCTACCGATTTCAAGAAAATCTCACCCCATACCACCATGAATTTTGTGAGAAGGGCTGGATTGTGCGGTGAACTGTAACCTCTAGGGGTAAGCCACAATAGAACTACAAAAGGTTGCTATATAAATATATATATATATATATATATATATATATATATATATATATATATATATATATATATATATATATATATATATATATGATGTGAGGATTATAACTGCTGTATGAACCTACATATTTTTAATACATAGGTATAAGTGGGTTGATTATATATCAGAAAACAAAATACTCCTATGGCTATATGCTAACGACAGGCATTAAATTACATCTGATATATAACCGTGTATACTACTCCATCACAAAAAGCAAGATATACAGATGCTTGTTAAATAAGAGAAAGGGTTATTGAATTTATTTGCACGAAGAAACCACCTGTATACTAGTTTCTTGGATTGAATGTATTTGTTCGAAAAAACCTGCCCTGTACTGATGAGGAGCAAACACTCCGAAACTAGTATACCGGTGGTTTCTTCGTGCAAATAAATTCAATAACCCTTTCTCTTATTTAACAAGCATCTGTATATCATGCTTCTTGTGATGGGGTAGTATACACGGTTATATATCAGATGTAATTTAATGCCTGTCGTTGGCATATAGCCAGAGTATTTTGTTTTCTGATATATAATCGACCCACTTATACCTATGTATTAAAAATATGTAGGTACATACAGCAGTTATAATCCTCACATCAAATTTTTTGCTGTCGGGCTTCATTTATACTTTTATAGTTCATTGCAACAATGCAGTTTTCTATAATTTTCGCGCATATATATATATATAGGTAAAAATTATAAAAAAATTATAGAAAACTGTAGTATTATTACAGTAAACTATAAAGGGTTTATTTTCGACAGCGTTAAGAGATGTAAAAATGTGTAACTGATTGTTTAAAAACCAGCTTACTTTCGCTGTATTTTTTATTTTAATAAAGGTATATATATATATATATATATATATATATATATATATATGTGGGTCGATTATACATCAGATAACAACTACTCCCCTGACTATATGTCGCGACAGGACAAATATCCTAAAACCGGTACATAGGTGGTAGCTGCGATTAAATAAATTTAATGGCCCTCTCTCTTACTTAACAAGCATCTGTATACATTGCTTCCTGTGATGGGGTAGTATACACGATTATACATCGGATGTAATTCAATACCTGTCGCGACATATAGTCAGGGAAGTAGTTGTTATCTGATGTATAATCGACCCACATATATTTTTACATATATATATATATATATATATATATATATATGTATAATTAAAAATAAGCGTAAACAAATCCATTTGCTTGCAGACTAGCGTGAGCCAAGATACAGCAACCTTGAAGTAATTACAGCTAAAACTGTGCTGTTGGGAAACCTCTGGAAAAAATTACAAAGGATTTTGTACTCATTTACCGTAGCCCAATATACAGGTTGTATCATTAATAATGGGAAATAATTAAACTGAAAAATCTTGAGTCTAAAATAATAAGATTTAAACCAATTTACTCAGATAAAATGTGTCTGAATTACAGGGTATTTTAAATAATAATCTGTAAATGATTTTTTCCTTTTCTTTTAAACTCTTTGACTAATCTTTATCATATGTGACAGAAAGTGTAGACACTGCAAACCTTTCTAACTTATCGTAAATAAACGTTTCTGGCTACTACCAGATGCGTTCGGCAGGGGAAAGTAAGAGCTTGACCCTTGCCAAATTCTATGCCACTGGCAGAATTTTCATTTTAGCACAATTTTCATATTTTTCAATACTTTTTGTGTAAATAACATACTTTACCTTTGTAACGATAAATTCATTATTTTTCGAGATATTTAAAGTTTAACATAACGTTGTACAACTTTAACGTGTATTTATCATATTGGTGTTTTTAGGTCATAGGTTTGCATTTAATACGCAAATGAAACTTAAGAGTTGATATTTTAAGTTTAATAAGAAGATTAACGAACAATTTTACTAATACGTAATTATCAAAAAGTATTTACTTTTAACTCAAAAAATATGTATGGCCAATTAGCAATTAAATTAACGGAATTACTATTTGCTGCCATAGCTCTTGACGATTATTTATTTATTATGGGTATACCAATGTTTTTATATGCCCCCAGAAATAAAAATCTAAGAGATTACCTTCGGGAGTTCACCACGGGAATTCACTACCTCTTAAACGATGATGATATTGCTGATCTAGTTAGTTCCGTACTATATATATAATCCAGGATATCTACAGCTGTCGCTGCCTTCCTGCTTTCAGCCCTTGTCTCCAGTTGTCCTTGTCCTGCCAGTCTCCGTCCTGCAGGTTTCTTAATTCCATCGCCTCATCCACTTCGTCTCTCCATGATCGCCTTGGTCGACCTCTCTTTCGTCTGCCTAATGGACTCCACTCAATTACCCGGTGTATCCAGCGATCCTCCGGGGTTCTTCTAACATGTCCGTACCACGTTAGTTTCTTTTCCTCTATGTGTTCTAGTATGTCTCTTTTTACCTCCATTCTTCTCCTGATCTCCTCATTTCTTATTCGATCTAATCTGTTCACTCCACAACTCCTTCTCCAAAAGTCCATTTCTGTGGCTACAATCTTCCCTTTGTTTTTTTTGTTGTTCACCCACATTTCAGATCCATAAGTCATTATGCTGCGAACTATTGAATTGAATATTCTCGTTTTATTAGTCTTGGTTATGTGGCGGTCCCATAATATTGGGTTTAATTGATTAATACATGCCCTAGTTTGACCTAGTCTATTTTTTATTTCTTCCTCTGTTGTTCCACTTTTTGATATTATAAACCCTAGGTACTTAAATTTATCTGTTCCTGAGATCTGTCGGTTATCATCTATTTCTAGGTGATATATCCTGTCTTGTGCCGTTGACATATATTGGGTCTTTTCGAGGTTGATTTCCACTCCATTTTTCCCATATTCCTCCTCTAGTTACCGCATCATAAAACCTAAAATCTCCTCATCTTGAGCTATGATTACTTGATCATCGGCAAAGCTTAGAGTATACAGATGATCATTCCTAATTGGTATTCCCATTCCTGCACATTTTCTCTTCCATGGTCTTAGTGTCTGTTGTAGAAATATTTTGAATAGTGTGGGTGGTGTTGAGCATCCTTGGAGGAGACCCTTAGTTCCTTAGTTCCGTACTATTAAAGAATAATTCTACGATTTCATAGATTTTATTTGGAATTATACAAAAATAGTCTATATTTAAAAGGTAGGAATGCTGTTGTACATAAAATACAATACACAATGTTTCATTCAAGTAAAAAGAATCTAAACTAGGACTTACAGTTTTTATACCAAGTACAGAAGTTTAATAAATACCGACAGTTTTTTTTTACCATTTTTTTGAGGATTCGTACAACTTTTAAGTGATTTGCACATTTTGTTTCTTTACATAGTTCGCAAGAGGTTTTCAGCGATGTACTCACAAAAGTTTTAATGACTTGTTGAGTCTTCTTATTTAAAAGTTTCTTCATGATTCACAAAGTTTTTAAAACTAACACAGTTCTAAAAAGATTAGCGGAGTTTTTTTTAAAAGTTTACATAGTTTTTTTGTGTCTACAGTGTGAGTCACGACGAGATAAAGCTATCTGTATAAAAGAAAACCTCTCAAACGATATCGATGAAAATTTGTAGACATGGATCGCAAAATATGGTGACCTTAAACAATTTTCTTGACAAACATACCATTCCTGGTTATACCAGAAGTGGACGGAATTTATTTATTTTATTTATTTATTTATCGTATGGCTTTTAATACACAATCTAAACAAAGTGAATTCACAAACAGTAAACATAGTTACATAGTATATATGATTAAGTTACAACACAGAATGTATAACATCTGGACGAAAGTGACATGTAATCATAAAAAACACTTAATGAAGTTAAATAGTTAATTACAGCGTCCTTTGCCATCAGGAAATCTCCAGTGTTGCCAAGGTATTCTCTAGTCGGGCATTCCTGTGTGATATGCGAAATAGTCTGGTGAGCGGCCCCACAGTCGCATTCCGGTGAGGGAATCTTGCCCCATCTGTGAAGGGAGTCCGCACATGCCATGATTCCTTCGTGCTCTATTGATGGTCGACCAAAGCCTGCGTAGCAGGTGAAAGACTGGGGCTTTTGCGGTTATGCAGGGCATATCATGATTCTGAGGGGGTGAGTTGTCCCTCCAATATTGCGTTGAAGAATCGGTCAGGTTGCAATATTCATCATGGAGCACTCTACTCACTCTACTCTGTCTCTCTTCATGGGAGGGTTTCATGAGCGAAATCTGCTCACCTCGAAGTCGTGACAGTCAGCGTTTATTGGGAGTTGCGGATTCTCTGTTATTTTCCTGAATTTTTTGATGAGAGTATGCTGTATACGTAGATTCGCCGGTGGTATGTGACTGAGCACTGGTAGCCAGTAAGATGGAGTGTGTTTCATTGTACCAGATATGATGTGCATTATGTTAACTAATAGCACATCTATTAGGTGTGTATGACAGCTATTTAACCAAACCGGCAATTTTGTTATTTTAAATACATTCATACATATAGTCATGCGTTTTTCCGTAAGGGTAAGTAGGGACCACTTCTTTTCACCTGCTCCAAATCTAACATAGGTCTTTTGCTTATTTCACTTTCAACAGCGCTTTTATACATGACCTGGTCTTTTTTCAAAACAATTTAGATCTTTTAGACATATGTTTGCCGAGGTCGACTTCTACCGACTTGCGCATTCACACTCGCATTATAAATCTGTTTCGTCAATCTTCTTTCATCTTTTAAATAGAACAACTTTCAAATTTCACCTAAAATATTAGAGTCGCCTTGTGTAAATTACCCCATATGTAAAATGTATAATTTTCGAGATATTAAAATTTTATATTAAAAATAAAAAATCTTAATTAAATGGGTAGTAAAAATGTCAAAAATAATTAGTAATATTTTAAAAATGTCTTTGCAGTAAACAGGGTTGGTAAATAGTGATGAAAAGTTTAACCCCAAAAAAGTCAAATATATTGATTGTAAGCGCCGTATCTAGAAGTATGTTGTCAAATAATTCTTATATATATAATCCAGGATATCTACAGCTGTCGCTGCCTTCCTGCTTTCAGCCCTTGTCTCCAGTTGTCCTTGTCCTGCCAGTCTCCGTCCTGCAGGTTTCTTAATTCCATCGCCTCATCCACTTCGTCTCTCCATGATCGCCTTGGTCGACCTCTCTTTCGTCTGCCTAATGGACTCCACTCAGTTACCCGGTGTATCCAGCGATCCTCCGGAGTTCTTCTAACATGTCCGTACCACGTTAGTTTCTTTTCCTCTATGTGTTCTAGTATGTCTTTTTTTACCTCCATTCTTCTCCTGATCTCCTCATTTCTTATTCGATCTAATCTGTTCACTCCACAACTCGATCTCCAAAAGTCCATTTCTGTGGCTACAATCTTCCCTTTGTTTTTTTTGTTGATCACCCACATTTCAGCTCCGTAAGTCATTATGCTGCGAACTATTGAATTGAATATTCTTGTTTTATTAGTCTTGGTTATGTGGCGATCCCATAATATTGGGTTTAATTGATTAATACATGCCCTAGTTTGACCTAGTCTATTTTTTATTTCTTCCTCTGTTGTTCCACTTTTTGATATTATAAACCCTAGGTACTTAAATTTGTCTGTTCCTGAGATCTGTCGGTTATCATCTATTTCTAGGTGATATATCCTGTCTTGTGCCGTTGACATATATTGGGTCTTTTCGAGGTTGATTTCCACTCCATTTTTCCCATATTCCTCCTCTAGTTTCCGCATCATAAAACCTAAATCCTCCTCATCTTGAGCTATGATTACTTGATCATCGGCAAAGCTTAGAGTATACAGATGATCATTTCTAATTGGTATTCCCATTCCTGCACATTTTCTCTTCCATGGTCTTAGTGTCTGTTGTAGAAATATTTTGAATAGTGTGGGTGATGTTGAGCATCCTTGGAGGAGACCCTTAGTTGTTTTGAAGGCATTTGATAGTTTATTTCCCTCTTTAATCCATACGGTATTTTTTTTGTACATATTTTGGACTGTTCTGATAATTCTCTGCGTTATACCCATTTCTAACATGGCTTCCCAGATTTTAGACCGAGGGACAGAATCATAGGCCTTTCGGATATCCACAAATGCAAAATGTACCTCTCTGTTCTTGGCCATTTTTTTCTCTATGAGTTGTTGAATTGTATATATATGGTCCATACATGATCTTCCAGCCGTAAATCCTGCCTGATCTTCATCAACTTTTCCTTGTATCTGTTCTTCTAATTTTTGTTTGACGACTTTTCCAAATAGTCGGCCCATCGAAGCTATCACGCTGATTCCCCTGTAGTTTTCGCACTTTTTTTTCTCTCCTTTCTTATGGATAGACGTTATGTAGGCTTCCGTCCATTCATCTGGTAGTTCTTCTCCATTTAGTGCTCTGAGGAACATTGCGTGTATCATTCGCCCCAACTTCTCAGTTCCGTATTTAATTAATTCCGGTGGTATTCCTCCTGGACCGCTAGATTTCCTGTTCTTCATAGATTTTATAGCACGTTTGATTTCCGGTAATGTTAGAGTAATTTGTTCGTTTTCATCTGCTGATATTTCTTCATTTCTCATAAATTGGGGCCTAGTCTCCGTGAGTAGATCTTTGTAATATCGTTCCCACTCCTGTTCTTTGATATATGATATTCGAACTTTTTCTCTGTTGTTTCTTCTAAGTGCTTTAAGTACTCGCCAAGATTCTGAGCTCCTCGTGCCCCCTATATACTGTTCTATATTTTCACATGTATGTTCCCATCTTATGTTTTTTTCTTGTTGCATTTTTCTTTTTACCTCCCTATTCTTTTCTTTATATTTCCTTAGGTCTTCGGGATTTTTGGTACTGAGGTATTTTAAGTAATGGTCCTTCTTTTCCTTTATACTTTGCCTTGTGTCATCACTGACATCTTCTCTATATGTCTTATGTGTCTCTTCTTCTCCTAGAGCTTCCCTGGCAGCTTCTTTCATACACATCTTAATATGTTCGTAGCTTTGTGTGATGCTGTCATATCTAAACTCTTCCATTTTTTGGTCTAGGCGCCATTGATACAGGTTTTTGATTGATTCATCTTGAAGTCTATCTAATTTAAATCTTTTTTCCGGTTCTACTGTATTTTTATGTTGTCGGTTATCCGATGTGTGTATAAAGGGAAATGACATTTTTGCTCTTACCAATCTATGGTCCGAGCCACATTCTGCCCCTCTTTGGACTCTAACATCCTTAATTTTGATTGTGCTGTTTTTCTTTGTAATAATATAGTCAATAATCGACCTTAGGTTCCTGGTTTCTTGGATCCAAGTATATTTATGGATATCCTTATGTTTAAAAAACCCATTTGTTATCTTTAGATCGTTCATTTCGCATATCTCTATCAATCGCTCTCCATTATCATTTATACGTTCTTCTCCAAATCTTCCTACTGTAGTGTCGTCATTTCTCCGTCCTACTCTTCCATTTAGGTCCCCCGCAAGAATAAGTTCTTCTGAGTTTTTTATTTTTTGTATTTCTGAATGTAGTTTATCCATAAAATCTTCCTTTTCTATCACTGGGCTATCTTCAGTTGGGCCGTATACTCCTAATATGGTTATGACTCGTCCGTATATATTTAATCTGACTTCTATCATTCGTTCGTCTATCGGTTTCCATGTGTCTATATTTTTTTTGCCATTTCTTCTTTATCAATATTCCGACGCCTGCTTTTGCTCTTTCCTCCTTTCTGACTCCACTCCAGCAGTGAAATATATCCCCTATGTTTTCTGTTCCAGTTCCTTTTTTCTTAGTTTCACTAATTACGAGTACGTCCATGTTCATCTTAAATAATTCTTAAGGGTTGTAAATCCAAGAATTAAGTAACCACGGAGATTAATTGTAGACTGTATATTTATGGGTAAATGTTGATTGGCTTGTAATGGGTAGTTAATTATTTAAGTTAAAATTTATGCTAATTGTTAAGTTATAGGTTATTAACTTTAGTATGTATGTGTAAGTTATAATTATAAAATATATCGACCAAGCAGTTTGGTTATAATTTATTTATAGAAAAAAGTAACAATTGCTAAATAACCAAACACACGCTAAATTGAAAGAATGTTGTAGGATGGCAATTGTTGCTTTGGGTTTTGTCAAGGAGTTCTTATTAAACATTTGTCGAAGAAATGTATTTTATTTCAATAACGTAGACCTTAAGAAAAAGGAACCTAAACCGAATAATTTAACGTTATCAGATGGCGATGCTGCCATGATCGATTAGAAAGGCTTTAATAAAAAAGTACTTACCTCAAGATGATGCTTGTTGGTTCCAATGCAAGAAGTAGGAATCCCTACTGTGTTTCCACGATCGACCGTTTCCGCTTCAAGTATGAACTCCTTCCCTTTTGGATGTTACATAAAGTTGATTGCAATTTCTTTCGTTTTAATATCTTTGCGAATTCAGGAAAATCTTATGAGAGTATAAGCAGAATCGTATAGCGGTTCGAATATAATAACGAAGGTGCAAATTGATACCTTCTAATCCAATTACATGATTATAAACAAAAATGTGAAGAAATTAAGGAGCTACAAGCCAAACACGACAGCTTTAACATACACAAAAAGATCAAAGAACTCGTCGGCACCAGCAAACAAAATAAACTTAATATATTATATAACAACGGGAAAATAGTCACAGAAATAGAACAAAAGCTAGAATATGGAAGAACTACGTTACACAGCTATTCGAAGATGAGAGACGGCACACAAATCTTGAAAATACAGAAGAGGAATTGGGCCCGGACATAATTAAGGATGAAGTAACATATGCACTGGGTATGCTATAGAACGGAAAAGCTGCAGGTCCGGACCAACTGCCAGCAGAAATTCTTAATCTGATAGAGGCGGACCGGATACCATATATAGAACAGGAATAATACCAAATGAGTGGTTGCTATCAACTTTCATAACCCTTCCAAAAAAGAAAAATTCCAAGCATTGCTCTGACTACCGCACAATAAGCCTGATGGTTCACACATTGAAAGTCCTGTTGAAGGTGGTCCATAATAGAATATTCAGGAAACTGGATGTAGTCATCAGATACTCAATTTGGATTCTGTAAAGGCCTAGGAACAAGGAAATCACCATTTGCAATAAATGTCCTATCACAAAGATGCCTAGACATAAACCAGGACTACAATAAAGCATTTGATAAAGTTAGACATGACCAACTCATGGAAATATTGGTCAAGAGAAGGATAGATCTCAGAAACATAAAAATAATCTCAAACCTATACTATTGCCAAAAAGCAGCAGTACGAATAGAAGACATGACATCAGAGGAAATAGAAATACAAAGAGGTGTTCGTCAGCGGTGTATACTATCACCAATCCTCTTTAATCTGCACTCGGAGGACATAGTAAATAGGGCACTTGTTGATCAGGACATGGGCATTAAAATTAACGGCATGACAATAAATAATCTAAGGTATGCTGACAATACAGTTATTTTAGCTGGAATACACGAAGACCTACAAGCGCTAATTAACAGAATGGTCACAGTAAGCGAAGAATATGGACTATCACTAAACATAAGCAAAACAAAATATATGCTGATAACAAAAACAACTCAAGACAATCGTAAAATATATGTGAGGAACCAGCCTATTAAAAGAGTAAGACAATACAAATACCTAGGCACGATTTTTAATGAGAACAATGTCAGCTCCCAAGAAATACGAGTCAGAATAGAACAGGCGAAAAGCACCTTTACAAGATGAAGAGGCTTTTCTGCTGCAGAGATTTAAACCTTGATTAAAAATACGACTGATAAGATGCTATGTGCTGTCTATACTATACTATGGGATGGAGGCCTGGACACTGAAGGTAACCGACATGAGGTGACTGGAGGCATTTGAAATGTGGATATACCGGAGGAGACTCATTCATCCAACGAATTGCGAGGCTTTGGAACTCATTGCCTAGGGAGGTGTTCCCCGAGGCATACAACCTCCAGAAATTTAAGAAGAACACCAACTCCTACCTTCTTTTCCTTGGTTCCCACGATGTTCTCTGAACATTACAGGATATTCCTTTTCGTGGGAACCAGAACATAAAAAAAAAAAAAAAAAAAGAATATTGAGGATCTCATGGGTAGAGAGAATAACCAACATGGAAGTGATGAGACGTATGCATAAGGAGAGAGAAGTGATTCCGACAATTAAGAGAAAAAAATTGCTGTACATGGGACATGTCATGAGGGGAGAAAAATATCAAATGCTACAAATAATTATGCAGGGAAAAATCCAAGGCAAGAGATCTATAGGAAGAAGACGAAATTCATGGCTGAAGAACCTTAGGGATTGGTTTGGATGCAGTAATTATGAACTATTTAGAGCTGCGGTGTCTCAAAAATAAGAATTGCTATGATGATTGCCAACCTTCGAAGTGGAGACGGCACCTAGAGAAGAAGAATCCAATAGCGTTTAAACAGGGTAGTTAGAAAGATAGGACTAATGCCCACTTTCTTAATTGGATCTTTGCCATTCTTCTAGATAGAAACTTAACGTTATTTTTGTGTTTAAATTAAAACATGTACGTCGCGCCCTTTTATTCGTATAAATAAAGAGGGTGGCGCGAACATTGTTTAATATGGAACTACCCATGTATCTTGGTTTACTAAAATCTACAGCAGAAAATAACGAAAGTTAATATTGAAGATTTTTTTAAATAAATGGTAAACTACAGGTGAACCGTGTAAATACTTGGCACCGATAGCGTTCAGTTACGTAATATAATAAAGTAAAAATAATTGAATGTAAATATTTATTAATTTTAAATGTTTTAATTTACAAAATAGTAACGAAATCAGTCTTTTATTAATATTATTATCCTAGATGGTACCCGCGACTTAGTCTGCGTAAGATTGGTACTGCTGTAGCTCATTTTGTTCTCCAAGAAATTCATTCATCTATATTTCTACCAAAATTTAATACTCATTCGTGTGCTTACATAACTCGTGCTACGCACTCGTTTATATCTTACACGCTTATATATTAATGATGCCTTTATCCCATTTATGTAGTAAATAACTAAAATGTATTTTTTTTTTCAAAATAACATAATACACACTTGACACTGACAAACAAACTTAAAACTGACAGGTGTCAATTTAATTTATTTTATTGCCAATTTGAAATTGATGAATGTCAGTTAGAAATTTATGTAGCTAATTTGATTTTAACTTATGTCATGCCTCCAATATACATCCATATACATACTTACAAGCATTCACGTTTATAATAGTAGTAGGTTCACACAATATCTTTATAAATTATAGCCTATGTGTTATTTTGATGTATAAACTACATTATTGTAAAGTTTCATTAAAATCCATTCAGCAGTTTTTGCGTGAAAGAGTAACAAACATCCAAACATACATACATACTCACAAACTTTCGCGTTTATAATAGTAGTAGGATACCGATAAAATGTAGTATTTAAAAGGATTTAAAGGATTAAAAAGGATTTAATTGAATAATAAATCAATTTATTTTAAATATGTTTTAATCCTTTTATTTTATTTTAGGGTTATCTGACAGATGCCTATATGTATGGCAGTTTTTCACTCACACACATTACTATTTTTACTCATTTATTATCAAATGTGTTAAATACTTATGATATTTAATATAAATGATCAAAAGCGTTAATCTTAACAGTGTTATGTAGATAGTGAAAATAATCGTTTGTACGAAAAAAAAAATTATATTAAGACCAGTTAATTGATGTACATAGTATTATTTTTTATGATTAGATATATAATTAAAAGTTAGAATTGATTTGATTTAATCTGGAAAGTGATTATTTTATATATATATATATATATATATATATATATATATATATATATATATATATATATATATATATATATGTATATATAATTTCGATGTTAATTTTGCACTCAATTTTTGTTTTGTAGAATAAATACTTAAAAATTTAGCACAGCTTGGTTGTTTTTAAGTTCAGAGAGTTGAGCTATTGTTCATAATAAAATAACAATTTTAAAGATAGATATTCCATAATAGTAAGTAACTTTTACATTGTATAAACAGTTAGAAAATGTAATAATAAAAGGGTGTTATTTCTAAAATAATAAAATTACTGTCCACTACCCATATAACCGAAAGTAGCATGTTTGCAAAGTATTTTGTTTAAATTTGACATAATTTGTTATTATTGTCTACAAATTTTCATAAATATTGTGTGAGTAGTTTCCAATATACAGGTAGGCTAAACTCGTCGTGATACTGTATAGTTGTCAAGACAGATTTTGTTTGATAACAAGTTTATTAACTTTTTTGAAAAATTACCAAATCTCGCAGAATTTTATTGATTTTTGATTAGTAGAATATTTTAGAGGTTTTGGTCATAATGTATTCACATGAATTTGATGTGTTATCAAGTAAACACGCTGTACATAATCTGCACTACGACTCATGCCGAATAAGAGAAGGATAAAAAAATACCGAAACGGCAGTCCGAACACCGCCCCAAGGAGTCCAAATGTAGTCTAGTTAACCCGTAGTGGTGGTAAATCTGTTTAGAATTCAGTAAACGTCTTCACCTTGTATTGATTGCCGCAACTCGGCTATAGTCTCCATCCACCATGATGATTCTCTCACTCTTAGTGGCTCTCTAGCTTCTCGCAAACAAACGAAAATATCGTTGGATATCTAAGTCTTTTAGTGATTGCAGAAAAATTACAACGATTTATTTCCACAAATCCAGAACAATAAAAAAACTAAACGCAAATCAAAGCTAATACATTTTTACAGACTTACAATTGTGCGTATAATTTAAAACATAAAATTTAAAATAAAATCTCTTAAAATTATTTAAAGTATAATACATACTTAAGATTATTTTTTGGATTTTTTGCACTACAATTGTTTATTCAGCTTGTTTTGTTTAAATGCATAATAAAACATGTTATTTTTGTAAATAAATGGTATTAACAATATCCAGTAAGAAAATTGCATTACATTCAAATAATTTAAACTTTGCAAAATTTTATTTTCATAAAAAAATAAATAAAAAAATAATTCTTCTTCTTAAGACTATTGAGGTTATCAAGAAAGACTTCAAATGTGTTAACACGTATTTATGCCTGTATTACCTAGACTCTTACTCTTAACAACTAAAACGAACGAAAATTATTTAAAAAAATGGATATCTTTTTGTAAAAATATACATACATATACTTACTTTTATAAAATTGAATTTTTAAAACATTTATGACAAAACTGGCACCATGACAAGCATTTCAATTACTTTTTATTCAAATAATTTTGGGTGATATTAAAAATATATTTTGCAGTAAAATATTTAAATGTGTGCGTTGTTATTCTCATTACACGTAATATAAAATAAAATTTTTAATCGGCATGGAGAAAAAACATAAAACCATGTGTTTAAAAGTCGTATACCGTAATTAAATATTGTTTTCAGTAATCTTGTCCTATACGAGGACAGTTAAAGAAGATAAACTCCTAAATAAAATTAATGCAACAACATATTAAATCATACAAATTACATACATACATACATAAAGTCACGCCTTTTTTCCATAGGGGTAGGCAGAGACCACTTCCTTTCACTTGCTACGGTTTTTACACACATCTTTTGCTTCCTCTACTTTCATCAGTGCTCTCATACATGCTCGTCGGTTGTTGGTACTCTTGACCTGGCCTTTCTTCAAAACAATGTTGATCTGATCGAGATATGTTCTCCGAGGTCGACCTCTACCGACTTGTCCATTTACACTCGCCTTATAAATTTGTTTTGTCAATCTTTCTTCATCCATCCTTTCTACGTGTCCAAACCATCTAAGCATTCTGTTCTGGTACACCTCGTTGTGATGAAGTGATTTTTTTCTTATTCCAGAGTTAAATTTGGATATTAATTTTTTAAAAATAGCTTTTTGAAAGACTTATAAAACTGATTAATATTATGTGGTCTCAAAAAATTTTCATTTAATTTATAATCAATTTTGACTCATTTTTTAAAAAATATATATATACTTCTATGCGGATTCCATCCGAGTTACAGTTTCTTCTGAGAGTAAAGAATAATTGGAGAAGAGACAAAAATTAGGTATTTTTATCTCAAGCGATTATTAAAAATATGTACACCAACTAAAATTAGAAAATAATGTATGGGTGTAGTAAAAAAAAATTCACGTTTTGACAAAATTTTTAAAACCATTCATCAAAAAGTAATTACAAGCAGGAATGTCTTCCAAAAAATAAGCGAAATAAGAGGTTTTTGGTCAGTGTAGATTGTCTATCTGTGTAACCACATCTTCTTTTACACCACAGCGTTCTCTTATCGCACTATTCTTTACTTTATCCAACCGAGTCACTCCGGCTATACTTCTCAGACTACTCATCTCCGCAGCATTAATCCTATTTTCATGCTTCTTCTGCCAAACCCAACATTTACTATCATACATAATTGTAGGAACCAACACACCTCTATGCACCGCCAGATGTGCCTTTTTTGACACTTTCTGGCTATTCATAAAACTATGCAGTGCCCTATTCATTTGTTTTCCTGCCAACACCCTTCGCTCAATGTCACTGTCATACTTTTTATCTCTAGTAAACTTTAAACCCAAGTACACAAATTCATTTACTTGTTCCACTCTTTCTACCTCATTTGAAACTCCACAGTTTCTCATGCTTTCTTCTCTTTCAAAAACCGTTATTTTCTTTTTGCTTACATTGCCACGTCTTTTTAGTTCTCTAAAGAGTACTCTGCCAGTGGTCTCTCTACTGGCAAATTATGCCCGAGCTCAGCCGTAGAGGGTAGAAGAAAAAAAAATTATAAAAGTGAGCCGCGCCACCGACTTAGACGATACAAGCCGGAAACCACTAGGTCTAGTAGGCACTAGCAGAACCACACGATAAACAACAAACAATTATGATGAACTAGATAAATAAAACTATATTCACAAATATATTAATTAAGTAAAAATGATGTTCTGATTTCTTACAACAAATTCTGTATTTTTGTAAAGTGGATTAACGAATTTAATACACTTTTCTTAAAATAATATTTAAATTAATTATAACAATCTTTCAGACAATAATAAAAACCCAATGATGTACAAAAAAGAATTAAAAACAACAAAAAAAAAATGTTCACAATATTTAAAATTTCAAAAATAATTGGTTTTATATAGAATTCCTGATAGCAAAAGATTAACAAAAAATACAAAATAAATGGACTTGCAACAAAAATAATAATTTGAAACCCTCACAATAACCACATAAATTATATTCAGTAATGTATAAAGTCAGATTCAACTTGGAGCAGGTACAAATTTAATGAAAAATAATTTGTTACTTTTAAACTATTGAAAACACTTAGATCAAGCACATAATAACTGATAAGTTGATAAAATTAAACTCAATACTATGTAACCAATTGAAAACTTCATTAAGACGCCACTGTTACATCGATGATCCAAGAACAGAAACACCAAGTAGTATTTTTAAAGATTTACACTGTTAAAACACTCGAGCTTATTTCAAAAATAATTCTTTTTACGATGGCTGTCCTTCAAAATAGCAATATTGTAGGATTTTTACAAATAAGTATGAATAAACGTTTTTTACTTGGACACAAAGAACTATTGAGAATATTACTTTAATCAAAGTTCAGACTCGGCATATTATCCAATGCAATAAATAGTTTTCAACAGTGTACCATATTAATAAATTAAAACAAAACTTAATCGTGGTGTCAAAAATAAGTCACGTCATTTAAATATACTAAAATAAATTACTTGTAACCTTTGGATACACGAATTCACGAATCCTGTGGCCTACTCCTGGCCGGTTTGAATTATGGAACAGCACCTGCTACTTAACAATGGCTTCACTCCATCAAATCCCGCACGCGGTTATTTTAACTCGACCCCAATATCCAAAATATCCACCACAAAGGCACGACAGAATGGTCAAGTTAAAAATTAAATGGTTTTTCTTCAGAATCCAATTAAGATGGCCCAAATACAGCCAGATATGAAAGAAAAAACCGTAGAAGATCTGCTCACGTGTTAATATCAAATCGTTCCAAAAACTCTCACCCGACCTCCACGACTGACACCAAGCGACTCCCTTTAACTGCTCCCTCCCAGGCCGGATATCAGAAAATGGCACGGGACACGCGTCAGCCAACCTTTGCAAATTTATGTTCCCAACTCATAATCGCGCTCGTCCGTGTTGATAGCCAGCCCATCCACACAGAGAATCAAACGAAACAATAATATAGCTGACAACACACGACAATCGAGGCCAAAAATCAAGGCGAAATCCAATAACAAAGACTCCCACTCCAATTAACAAAAATGTCACAGCCATTAATAATTAAATCCTATCACTACTAGGTATGCAACACTATTTACAACGAACAAAATACGGTATGCAAAACTATTTACGAGCACCAGACTATCAGAGACACAAATAATAATGAAACGGTAGATGGGAAAAAATAGGCACGTGACAACATTTAATTTCTTTCCTTTGATTTTCAGGGCATCATGCATAACATTAACCATCGCAAAAATTATGGTGTAAATAGGACACTAATAGCGAAATTAATGGTGTAAGTGCGTCATTAGTAGCGTGTGTTGTCTCCCCTACTTTGGATTACAGCATCTATGCGTCCAGACATGCTTCTAATTTAATTTAAGATTAAATCTGAAGGAATTTGTATTCATGCTGTGTCAACTGCATCCTCTCAGGTTTTCAGGTGCAGGTATTTGTCGTTAACATTTTTCTTAGGGTAATCTCAAATTAATGGAGAGCAACTCGGGGACCACTCCGGAATACTGAGTAAAACAAAAAACCACCAAATTCTCGGAATTGTTCCTGAATTACATACATACAAGGTAGCTCTACAACCCAGAGTGTGTCTTGGCTGACTGCAGTATACTCCTCCAGGCCTCCCGTCCTCCATCAGATTCGTGTCCAGAGGGATATTTATTGCTGTGAGATCTAGTTTGATGTTGTCTTTCTATCTCTGGCGTGGTCTTCCAAGAGGCCTTTTTCCTGACGGTCTTTTCTCCCATATCAGTTTCGTCAGTCTGTCATCTTGTAGTCTATGGACATGTCCGTACCATTTTCGGCGCTGGAACTTGATTTCTTTAACAATATCCCCGTCGCTATAAAGCTGACTAATCTTAGCGTTTTTCCTGATGCGATACTGGTTGCTGTTAGGGTCGCGGTCGGTGGTTACCAAATATCTTTCTTAGAATTTTTCTCTCGCGACGCCTAAGTTTTTCTTCATTAGCCTTAGTTATTGTCCATGTCTCGCACCCGTCAGTGATTATTGGCCTTATAATGCTTTTATAGACTTTGAGGTTCTCGAGAATTTTTTTTGAAAAAGTTGTTTAAAGAGAACAGACATCCATTTGTAGTCTACGAAAGACGCTCTGACAAATCCTTCTTCCACGTCCTAGAAGTAATGTGCCGCGTAACTTCCGGACAATGCATGGCTTACAATGGATGTGCGTCATGCAGGTGACGGAGGTGGGTGAAAGGCGAATCTTCGGTGTCTTAAAACCGTAACTTCTCGGCTAAGGGAATAAACTCCAACAGAAAATTATGGTTTGCCAGGTATTCTAGCCTCAGAGAAAAGGATTTCAGTTATAAAAACTACACGTATGAGACTGGTTCCTGACATGCTAGCCACAAAAATACACGTAGAAAAGTCGTTTAAAGTCCATTTTTCGAAGAGATGTAAGAGATGAATAGGTTAGGGGAGAAATACTCTTTCCTTAGACTGAATACGTAATATACACAGATAGCTGAAAACCCCCGATGGAGTTGGGGCTGTTGTTTTCAGCAGGAAACCAAAGATTGGAATATCTACTAGTCTTGGCAGGTATGCTACTATCTTTCAATCTGAAGTCTTCGCTATCGAATTGTGTGTAAGAAAGCTTACCAACAAACCTCTAGCTAACAAAAACATAAGTATAATATCAGACAGCCAGGCTGCTTTAAAAGCTATGAGCTCCATTGCATCGAATTCCTTGAGTATCTTGGTGCGAACAACAGAGTGACCTTGCTGTGGGTACCTGGACACCAAGGAGTAGAGTGAAAACGTCGGCTGATAGAAAGAGAGAGACGATGATTTTGACACTGCTGTCTTTGTCTATTGGAGCATGATCTGATTCGTCTTAGTGCGCAGAACCATACGCTTGCCTGTGATAATTATTGAACTTTTTTTAGTCTTAAATTGTTGGATTATACACACTTCAATGTCAATAAAAAAAGTGAAAAGGATAAATCATAATCATATACTTGTCCATAAATAATTAAAAGAAATATTATTTTTTTAATGGAGGTTCATTTAATTATTATCTTTTCGTAAAAGATATAATATTAAGTATGGTATGGTAAATTTCTAAAAGAGTAATTATTTGATCTCTCGCGTATGTCGTATTCTCTTTCCTGATAAGTCAAACGTACACACCGTCATGAATAAAATAATCATATTTTTCTTTAAAAATCTTTACTATTCATTCAAACTATACTCGTATTAACCTACAAATTCATTATTTACATTAGACAGATAATTCAGGAGCTAATTGTTTTAATAAGCAATGTTGCAATGCCCTGAAAATCAAATAAATGAAAATAAATGTGAGCAAAACGAAGGTAATGGTTTTTAAAAGAGAAGAAAGCATAACAAACTGTGAAGTTTCGATTGAAGGAGAAAGAGTGGAACAAGTAAATGAATTTGTGTACTTGGGTTTAAAGTTTACTAGAGATAAAAAGTATGACAGTGACATTGAGCGAACGGTGTTGGCAGGAAATCAAATGAATGGGGCACTGCATAGCTTTATGAATAGCCAGAAAGTGTCAAAAAAGGCACATCTGGCGGTGCATAGAGGTGTGTTGGTTCCTACACTTATGTATGGTAGTAAATGTTGGGTTTGGCAGAAGAAGCATGAAAATAGGATTAATGCTGCGGAGATGAGTAGTCTGAGAAGTATAGCCGGAGTGACTCGTTTGGATAAAGTAAAGAATAGTGAGATAAGAGAACGCTGTGGTGTAAAAGAAGATGTGGTTTCAAAGATAGATAAAGGAATGCTTAGATGGTTTGGACACGTAGAAAGAATGGATGAAGGAAGATTGACGAAACAAATTTATAAGGCAAGTGTGAATAGATAAGTCGGCAGAGGTCGACCTCGGAGAACATATCTCGATCAGATCAACATTGTTTTGAAGAAAGGCCAGGTCAAGAGTATCAACAACCGACGAGCATGTATGAGAGCACTGATAAAAGTAGAGGAAGCAAAAGATGTGTGTAAGAACCGTAGCAAGTGGAAAGAAGTGGTCTCTGTCTAACCCTACGGAAATAAGGCGTGACTATATGTATGTATTTAAGTAGGTTCAAGACCTAATTGTACTTACTTTACTTTTGAGATTCCTTATGTTAAGCCTCGATTATTAAATTATCCATCTGTTTGTGAAATAAAAATTTAATTATAGCATAGTATTTAAGTCGATAATAATTGTAAAATAAGTCTTTTAAGAATAACTTCTTTTCGTTAAATAAATAATAAACAAGTTTCCCATATGCTGCCAACATTTATGTGTATGCAACGTATCTTATGAACAAACAGCAGTAAGAAGTAAAAAAATCAAGCTAGATTTTTTTAACGCCCTTATCCTTTATTATTCTTATTAAATTACATTTACTACCACAGAAGAACAAATAAATAATGTTTAATTTAAAACCAAACTATATAATGGTCAAGAATATAAATATTATGTTTAATTATAACCCAACGCTTTTTCTTTAATCGTAAATTGGTGATTTATTTGCTTATTAAATAATTTTTTGTTCGATTTAGTCTTCTTACTTGGACGTAGTCTTGTGTATACGTTAAAATCATATCATATCATACCTAACACGTGGTTTCCCCTTCTCCCTATCTCCCTCGCTGTTTCAAATCGGCATGGAACACGATCAACCGTGGACACGTGACACCACAAAATCAGGCATTTTTTAAAGTCACTATATCAAAAAAAAAGCGGACACAGATCACTGGAAATGACGTAGATTTTTACGGTCATAAATATTCGATACGATACACGCTTATATACCAGATCTGGCGTCTAAGAGGTTTTGATGTATACATTTTTGTTAAAAGAATATTGTTTGTGTTTGTCTTTTTTATATATAAATTTAGAGACAGTGCAAGTCTACCCTTCGGCAGACTTGAGAATACTGGATATATGGTAACTACAAAAGATCCCCTTTACCCCGCTGAAATTCTCTGGAACATGAGACAACGTTTGCATGCTAACTCAATATTTCCATTCTTGTCTGACCAACGTGGCGGCAGTGTAATGCCAACTCCTTCGTACATACGAAATGACTACTTTCTATGCAAAAGTATGAATGAGATACGCGCTTCGGGTACGTATACATAGCATGTCACATGACTACGAAATACAGGGTGATGGTTTTTACATAATTACGTATTTAAACCCACATTTATATGGGTCAGTAGAGCAAACGCTGTGTCAGCGTTGTTTCCTTACACGTATTTCATCTCTAGTTTATTTAAAAATATATAATTGCACTGTTTAATAAATTATAGTATAAAAGAACTTAAAAACTTACTAGTTAAGTGACCTAAAAAGTAAAAAATAATTCCTAATATAAGAATAAAATGATTAACCAGAAAATTAATGTTATTGTGGTAACTTGCAATTCAGAACAGAACCAGTAAGAAATTATAACAATTGATATTGAGCACCCCACGCTTTTACCACAATCACATTAATTTTCTTGCTAACTATTTGATTCTTATATTAAGTATTACTTTTTACTTCAATTAACTACAGTACTCTTATTTTAAAACCAGTCAGTTCAAAAAGCTTTGCGTAAATGTAAGAAAAACAAAACACACGTCGAATTTTAAATTAAGTGGAAGGTTTAAAAATGTTATTATGCTCTTTCCAAGTGGCACCACTTTAACATCCCCCACCCCCTCTATAAAATGTCGAATAGCAACCCGTACTTTGTGATTCATCAAGTGAATAACCAAGAAAAATGCAAATCAGCCTTATAAACAACAATTTATTCTATTAATTAATTTTGCTAATAAAATTTTTTTTGTGAAATAACATAAAACAATAAAAAAACGACCTACGCCACTGTTGGATAGATAGATGTCTAATTAGGGATCAATTAAGTTACTTCTAAATACATGTTACCTTTTTTGACTTTTTTTTGTGATTTTGTTTTAAAAATATTAATAGTATATTTAGTCAGTTATTCATGACGTTAAATTAGCCATAATTTGTAGCTGAAGCATCTTGAGATATTTTAAAATGGTGTATTCTTTGCAAAAACAAAAAGAAAAAATATTTATTTATAGTCATCAAAACAAACCAAAAAACTCATCGAGAGCTACATCAACGATTTCCGTTTACAATAAAGCAAGAAATAAAAATGAAACAACTTAAGCATATTAATAAACAAAAAATTTTTGGGTTTAAATCTTAGGGGAATTTACTAATGTACCTCTTAACACAGTGCGCCCGTTAAGTCGATGCCTCGGTGACTAATCCAATACCGTCGTATATTGGTGAAATAAGCTGTACTTACGTTTAATTAGAATTATTAATGTGGTGACATGATTTTTTTATTAAATTAAGTAGTTTAAATATACATTCAAAACGTCTTTTAGGACTAAGATTTTAAAGAAAAAATAACCAAAATCTCTTAAATAATTAGAAAATTTCAAATCTGTAAAATCTAATAGTGACAATCGAGCTAATCTTTATATTAAATTAAAATAGCCGCTACAGATGCGTGAAACTCGCCTTTTGTAATTTTACGACTTTGAATAATGAGATAATAATTTAATTGATACTTTAAACTATCAGAAAGTTTGATAACATTTAGTCGAGTAAATCCGCAACGGATCCATTGTTTTCCGACCGTACAATTTTCAGTCGGACTGAAGGAAGCCAGACATCACTAATTCATGAGTTTCTAATACATTATGAATCAAAATGGCTTGTAACAAAAGCAGTATAAAATAATAATAAATGTTTTTTAAAGCAGCCGAACTCAATCTAGAGAATTGTCGATTATAATTGCTAATCAACTGTCTTATATCGTAGGAGTTACTGTGTCAGCTAATAGTGAAGAGCAAATCGAGAACATTAATTCAAGTTTAATCAAAACATAAAAAATCATACTTTTTCGTTGTATTAAATATTTTATTTAAAACAAGCAGACATTCACATACACAAGTTGATAGAACACAAATACAAATGTAAAAATGATTTATTTATTACGAATTTTAGAAATAATAGCAATTTTAAATTTAAAACAAACCGTTTAAAAAAAAGAAAACATACATATATACATAGAGTCACGTCTTTTTCCCGTAGTGGTAGGCAGAGACCACTTCCTTCCACTTGCTACGGTTCTTACACACATCTTGTGCTTTACTTTTATCAGTGGTCTCATGCATGCTCGTCGGTTGTTGGTACTCTTGACCTGGCCTTTCTTCAGAACAATGTTGATCTGATCGAGATCGATGTTCGCCGAGGTCGACCTCTACCCATTCTAACCTAACCATTCTTTTATAAATCTTTGTAACCACATCTTCTTCTACACCACAGCGTTCTCTTATCTCACTATTCTTTACTTTATCCAACCAAGTCACTCCAGCTATACTTTTCAGACTACTCATCTCCGCAGCATTAATCCTATTTTCATACTTCCATACATAATTGTAGAAACCAACACACCTTTATGCTTAGCCAGGCGTGCCTTTTTTGACACTTTCTGGCTGTTCTTAAAGCTATGCAGTGCCCCATTCATTTGTTTTCCTGCCAACACCCTTTGCTTAATGTCACTGTCATACCTTTCATCGCTCGTAAACTTTGAACCCAAGTACACAAATTTATTTACTTGTTCCACTCTTTCTCTACCGACTTGTCCATTTACACTCGCCTCATGTTTCGTCAATCTTCCTTCATCCATCCTTTTTACGTGTCCAAACCATCTAAGCATTCCTTTGTCTATCTTTGTAACCACATCTTCTTTTACACCACAGCGTTCTCTTATCTTACTATTTTTTACTTTATTTAACCGAGTCACTCCGGCTATACTTCTTAGAATACTCATCTCCACAACATTAATCCTATTTTCATGCTTCTTCTGCCAAACCCAACATTCACTACCATACATAAGTAAGTGTAGGAACCAACACACCTCTATGCACAGCCAGAAGTGCCCTTTTTGACACTTTCTAGCTATTCATAAAGCTATGCAGTGCCCCATTCATTTGTTTTCCTGCCAACACCCTTTGCTCAATGTCACTGTCATACTTCTCATCTCTCGTAAACTTTGAACCCAAGTACACAAATTCATTTAATTGTTCCACTCTTTCTCCCTTAATCAAAACTTCACAGCTTGTCATGATGTCTTATCTTTCAAAAACCATCACTTTTGTTTTGCCTACATTTATTTTTACCCTTTGATTTTTTGGGCATTATGCATAACATTGACCATCGCCTGCAACTCTACAGATGACGCTACAGATGACGCTAATATGACTTGATCATCGGCGTAAAGAAGACATTTAACGATCAAATTATTTATTTTTAATTCATACGCACTCTCTTTCAAATCTTTTAAATAATCGTCTATGTATAAGTGAAACAGCCATGGCGAAGCCACACATTCTTGTCTTACACCTTTTTCGATGTAAAACCAGTCCGTGTAAGCTTCGTTTATCCTGACACAAGCAGTGGAATCCTCGTAAAGTGATTTCAGTACTTCTATTAAACTACCGCTCACCCCATACATAGACAATGTCGACCACAATTTACTCCTCACCACTTTGTCATAGGCCTTTTTCAAGTCTATAAAAGCGCAATAGACCTTCTGACTTCTGGCCAAGAATTTTTTGACTATACCTCGTAATTGAAAGACATACATACATTTTCTTCTTTTTCTAAATCCGGCTTGCACTTCCCATATTATCTTCTTAGTTTCATTCGTTACTCTTTTAATTATTAAAAATTAAAAATGTGGTAAAATTAATGTGGTGATTGTGTTTTACTAAATTTTAACAAGAGCGATATATATATATATATATATATATATATATATATATATATATATATATATATATATAAATGAAAATATATAAAGAAGATGCCAACCTATTAAACTTTTCCAAAAAATTTGATATTAAACAAAAGTAGTATGAGCATGACTCATTTAAAAAAAAACAATTTAAACCAAAGAAACTGGATGGAAAACTCTTTTATCCCCGCAACACAACTATCAAAGGGGACTTTATTAGGTTACCTAGCTAATTGGGAGTGGACCATGCCTCCAACCAACCAGCCAGCCGGTCGAAATAGAAAGAGGGGATCCCAAACTTTTATTTGTATGATTATAAGGTGGACGCTGAATGGTGCGGCTAACCACAATACGCAATCAATGAACAGACCTACAGTTTGCTTTAAAATGCGTAATTGCATTCCAGTTCGATTTGACATTATTATATGCCCGCTGGCTAAACATATTGTATCTTTTCCTAGCGACTGTCCTTTAAATCGACAATAATAGCTCCCTTCAATACATTCTGTGATTATAATTTGAATTATATCGAGTTATCGCAGTGTATTTATGAGGCAGGTACAAAACTAGGTAATTGTCAAAAATAATTTAAAATGTTTAAAAAATTAAATTTTGTCTGCGACTTCGTCTGCATAGATTGTGTTGAACTGTTTGCGTTATAATGGATTTATAAAAAGATTTCGCCTTAGCAAATAAACAGCAATGTTTCTTCCGAACCAAATTATGCCATCAAAAACATAACTTGTAAAAAACGCCGAGTCTCGCAACTCAGTTCTTATACCGTAAAAATTTGTGAGATCCCTGCAATACCAAGTCGGTTAATTTATTCAGTCCCTAATTAAGGATCCTTCTGCCTTAAATTAATACGTAATTAGCTAACCAAGCTCCTTATAGTGACATATTATTATTAAAAATCTCTTTTCTTTGACTATCACAAAACACCTTCATTGTATGTTCAATGATGATTTCTAGATGTAGTACATTGTAATACTCCTTTTCATTATGCTCTAGTTGCTGGGCAACTAGTGCACAATGTCTGAAAAACGCATAGATAAATTTTCGAAATCTTCGTCACGACAAAAGAGGCGTAGAGTAAATAAAACAAAATACGCCGTAACCAGCTAACATTGCTGTAAACATATAGACAATAGACAATAGACAAACATAAGTGACAATTCAATATTTCTTTGACAGAACGATATTACGAGGGCAGTTTGATAAGTCAGTGACTTTTTGAATTTCCCGCGCAGTTACTCCAAATGCAACAGTGCTGCCGTCAACTATAATCTATAATCTTTCTAATTTTGAGCAAGCTACGTCGTGCAATTGGTGTTTGATAGACGTTCAAAGCAGACAACCTCGTGCATTTTTACGAAAATGGAAAAAAGTGAATTTCGTGTGCTGATTAAGCATTACTTTTTACGTAAAAAATCCGTCACTGAAACTAAGGAAAGACTTGATAAATACTACGGGGTCTCGGCACCATCAATTTCAATGGTTAAGAAGTGGTTTACAGAGTTCCGTTGTGGTCGTACCAGCACTAGTGACGCCAAACGTCCAGGTCGCCCAAAAGAAGTGATCACGCCGGAAATCGTCGATAAAATCCATGAAATGATATTGGATGATCGGAGAAAGAAAGTGCGTGAGTTGGCTCATGCTGTAGGTGTACCTCAACTGAACGGGTACATCATATTTTACACGAATATTTGGACATGAAAAAACTCTCTGCGAGATGGATGCCACGATTGCTCACACTCGACCATAAGCGCAATCGTGTGACCACTTCAAAAGAGTGTTTAGCGATGTTCAGCAGTAATCCGGACGAATTTTTGCGCCGTTTTGTTACTGTGGATAAAACATGGATCCATCACAACACGCCAGAGACCAAGGAACAATCGAAACAGTGGGTTACTCGGGGTGAACGTGGACCAAAGAAGGCGAAACAGAGTCTGTCAGGCAACAAGGTCATGGCCACAGTTTTTTGTGATGTACGCGGTGTCATTCACATCGATTACCTCAAAAAAGGTAAAACGATCACCGGCGAATATTATTCAAAGCTTTTGAACAGATTCGACGTTGATTTGAAGCAAAAACGGCCGCATTTGGCTAAGAAGAAGAAAGTGTTGTTCCATCAAGACAATGCACGTGTGCACACTTGTCTAATCACGATGGCCAAAATCCACGAATTGGGATACGAACTGCTACCCCATCCAGCATATTCACCAGATTTAGCACCCTGCGACTATTTTCTGTTTCCAAACCTAAAGAAATGGCTGAGCGGTAAGAGATTTGAAGGAGTCATTACCGAATCAAACGCGTATTTTGAGAACTTTAAAAAAACCTATTATTTGGAGGGAATAAAAAAATTAGAAAAACGCTGGACTAAATGTATCGAGCTAAAAGGTGATTATGTAGAAAAATAAAATGTTTATTTGCGGAAAAAAATTTGTTTTATTCAAAAAGTCACTGACAAAAAAAAATTTTTGTTTGTAAAATAAAAATATATAAGTATGCATCTATAAATTTTAAAACAAAAAAAATTTAACTGGTATTTTTATAATAAAAAAGAAAATCTATATCTCACATGTCAAAGTAGGTACCTACCTACTATGTCTACTATTCAAAATCAGAAAGAATCAGAATCAACGTTATGTTCTTCTGGCCCTTTTGACGTATCAGTGTCGTGTACAGAAATTTTTTCAGAAGTACCTGACAAAAAATTGTTGAAACTACTCGTGTCCAAATGAAGTACATCCATGTCAACTGTGGATATGGTATTTTTGTTAAAAACAAAAACTATTCTTTTTACAAGGAATTTCAAAGAAAGCTGCACTTCTTACGGTATCAGTCTTACTATAGAAACTTACATTTAGTCCCAGTGCCCAGTGTGGTCTAGATCTGCTCACGCAAAAAAGGTTAACATCAGCCTAAATGAAACATGCAGGAAAGCCACGGACTGCATAAAGCCAACCCCATTGGATAACCTCTACAAGGTCGCTGGTTTTACACAAACCCCCTAATTCACGAAGAGCGGCCCAGGAACACACCGAAAAACCCAAAAAGACTTTCGATGACCGCCATTCACTGTTCGGCCGAGAGTGCGGACCAAGCATACTGAAATCAAGGCACCGTTTCCTCAACAGCACGCTGCACGAGCCCCCTACAACTACCCATCGAGAGAGAATCCAACCGACGTGGTACCCAAGAAATGAAAGACCAGGAGAATGCTGAACTGCATGCCCCGGCTTGGGAAGAATAAGGTTCAACATATTTGGTTACACCAACCTAGAACCTACCGGTTTTAAGAAAATCTCAACCCATACAACCATGAACTTCGTGAGAAGGGCTGGATAGTGCGGTGAACTGTTACCTCTAGGGGTGAGCCACAATAGACCTACTAAAGGTCGCAGTGGAGGGGCAACCACGCCCCACTCACATGATACCTAACCTAACCTAAGAAAACAATATTTTGATGTGAAGAAACATTAGCACAATATCTCGTATTTTCCGAAAAATAACAGTAATAAAACTGTACAGCAAAGCTGTAGAAGCATGGTTTCAAGTAGAAATCTACATTTCTTCATGCGTCGAGAATTATTTTGGAGTTCGTTTGTTAATTTACTGCTTTTAAGACACTCTAGATTTCGGCACTTTTGTTATACATTCTTTTTTCAATTTTTTTTATTTATAGAAAACAAACGCTTTTTAAATTATTATGCAAGTTTTTTTTTATAATTTGATTAAAAAACACTTTTGTTTTTTTTTTCGGGAATAAAACATGTTTTTGTGTTTTTTTTTTTAAATTAAATTAAAATGATTTTTGTTACATCACTAATAATAATAATTAATTTTTTCTTGATAATAATATTTGCTACAAAGTAACTATGATCAAAATATCGGGAAACTACTAAAAATAATTTAACAATTTTTAAAAATAAATTAAACAAATATTTTTTGACAAAACAGATATTTATGACCGAAAACTTATTCGTTATTAAACGTATCAGTTTAATCAGCACCAGCGCTTTTATTTTAACCGTCTATATACCCCTTCATCTAACATAACTGATTGATATAGAGGTTTCTTGTTTATCAACAGTGTAACACTTGCTTTTGACGTGAATATCAACAATTAACGAAGGCAGGACGACAGGAATGTACCAACAGGAATCGGGAATACCGCAGGAACATTGGATAAGGCAAACCCCACGGCCCGCGGGTGTAACATCTGGCTCGACATGCAACTTGGGGGATCGTTGTGGTTTGTGGATATACGAATGTGTCTCCACGCCACCGATTTCTGGTGCATGTGCTGTTACTGCTGATAGATGAGAGAGAGTGGAAGAGAGAGAGAGAAAGAAAAAGAAAGAGAAAGAAAAACACGTACATAGAGAGAAGGATCATATTAAATTTTTAATAAAATTTCCAAAATATTGCGCTCTGCGGCTTTCGTTTTATGATTGTGATTCTACACCCTAAAATATTTTTAATAAGTACTAGAAGAATAGTAACGCAATTGTGAAAGGATGTTGACGAAATGTCTGGTAAAAAAGAATGAGTGGTGTGTTTTAACAAAAAATTGCTATTAAATTTATGTAAATAATATAATTACAGTTTGGTTTAGACAAAATTCAAACTTATTTTTTCTGTGGCGGGAAACGCGTTTGACATTTTATCTCTGTTGACAGGTAACAAAATATAACTTTTTATAAAATTTCTTTTTACCTAGATATACAGTGTGTTACTAAATAAGTGCGACAAATTTCAGGGGGTGATTCTGCATAAAAAAAATAATGATAAAATATTTCCGTTTTATAGTGGAGGAACCTTGGATAACTAAGGTGCCATTTCAATTTTCAATTATCATGGTAATCTTCTTATGTTTCTCGTTACAAATTAGATGATGATGGCAATGTTGCCGAAAACGTTTGAGATTTGCTTTTAATAATTTGTGTACTATAGCCTTTGGCAGTTTTATTATTATTATTATTTATTTAAATTAAAGCTAATCAATATTTTAATATTTCTGGGGTAATACATAGATAGTTTTTATTAAGTAGTCATAATAAAAAATAATAATAATTTATTAAACAATCTCTGACTTTAATAACTAAACAAAAATTGGCTTATTTTTAGTCTTCAGTAGACCATAATAATCTTTAAATATCCTATTTTTTTAAAAATAGTCCACGGTCCAGCTTTTCTAAATATGCTTATTATCTTCTTCTTCATTTCTCTGTCGGTTGCTGTGTGTACCAACTCTCCTATCGTTCTTAACCCCGTCCTATCTCTTATATTTCTTAACCATGACATTTGCTTTCTGCCTATCCCGCGCTTTCCCTCTATTTTTCCTTCGATAATAAGTTGTAGCAGTTGATATTTTGAGTTTCGCATTACATGTCCAAAATACGATATTTTCTTCTTTTTGACATTAAGCATTAACTCACGGTCTCTGCCGATTCTTCTTAGAATTTTATCGTTGGTTACTCTGTCTGTCCATGGCACCCTTAGCACCCTACGCTTGCTTATTATGCAGTGGTAGATTTACACATTTTCCAAGTATGGGCCGTTAAAATTACAGTTCCTAGCAGTGTCTATAAATGACAGTTCCTAGCAGTGGCGGCTAGTCAGGGTATGCAGGGGAGGCTAAACCTCCTCTTCAATTTTAAGAAAAACATGTACCTGGCATACGTATCTTAAAAACGAATTTATTTTATTAAATATAATTTACTACTGGCGAACAACCCACAACAAAAAAGTTGCACTACCTCGAGGGTAGTGGGGAAATGTGCTAATTGCACTATTAATATCAATTTCAAGTTAAGCTAGGTATAAATTTTAAGCCTCCTCTATTGAAAATACCAGGAGCCGCCTTTGGTTCCTAGATTATTTTTGAATTTTAAAAATTTGGTCGAAATTGCACAAAAATTAGTTTTAAGGTATATTTCTGAGCTAATCAAAGCTATTTATCTACAACTAAGAATATGCTACTAACACAATGTACATTCGGTAAACGTAGTTATTGCGATTGCAAATATTTAAAAAAAAATAAAATTCAATTGTCATAAAAGTTTTTAACAAAACCTCTTTAAGAAAAAGGTTCCCAAATATTTGCCGCCCCTAAAATTTTTTCACTCAGCCTGTTATTATTTAAAAGAAAATCACCTGCTGGTTGATTATACATATATGATCATGTTTTACCAGGATTGTTAGCCATCCAGTAAGTCATTTGTCTGCTTTATAAGAAAGTTAAAAACATCTTGGTTGCATAAAACACAAAGAGCATAAATGTTAACATGTTACTACTTGCCCCGAAGGTATATTTTTCAAAAATTAATATTTTTAAGAAGAAGATGAAATAAGCTACCATTTAAAATACATTTAGTCTCGTTTAGGTACAGGGTGTCCCCGAAAATAATGCGTTCCTTTAGACACTTTAGACAGTATGCAGTATGCAAAAAAAAGTAATTTTTTCTAAAGTCAACGGTTTGAAAAAAAAAACAATTACGTTAGTATTTATATCTTATTATTGTCTAAAGAAATTCAGTTAATGCCAGCAACGCCGCATCTCTATACGAAAATAATCTGTTTACTATTTTATAGTATCATGCGTCATGACATGACACTGTCGAGAACAAAATCTTGCCACTTTGTAAAGCAAAATGCCAATTAGTACGATTTTTAAAAATGATTTTTAGTTGGATAAACCGAAAGTGGTCAAATGAATTTAGTTCTGTGTTTAATTCTAAAGTTTTTAATTTTAACTCGTCTATTGAAATAAAAGTACACCTTTATTGATCGTTGTTAGGGTGCTTAATAAATGTTTATAGTAAATCGCGTTCGTAATATTTCCTTCGTAATCATAACAAAAAAAATTATCGATGTAAAAACAAGTGAGTCACTTAGAATCGAAGCAAAAAATCTGGTGCTTTTTGTAAACTTTTTTAATTGACTTTAGAAAGTAGTAGATACCCTATTTAGAATATCTGTTATACGTGATAGAAAAAAATTAAATAAATGGTATAACTTACGTATGCCCTGTGAAATAATAAGATTAGATTGTACGGATCAGCTGCAAACTCAAACCTTCGACTAATCGACCGCTTGCAAGTCAAAGCAATTAAAATATGTATCGGTGCTTTTAAATAATCTCCATCCCCGGCCGTTTTTGCGAAAGCCCAAGAAACTCCACTTTTCCTTCGTAGACAATTTTTGGCATGCAAAATCTATAGAGAACCTCACTAACAAATATTAAAGGTTAAAAAACAGTCCACCATTAGCTGAAGCTTTCGAGTCCTTTAACGAATCACTAAACAAAATGAATACTCATAGTGTTCTGCCGGTATATCAATTGAATTTCGATGATTTGATGTTTAAGCCAACAGTACTTTTTCCCGTATACACCGATATCCCCAAACTAAACAATCTCATTACCAAATCCTTATTGAGCACATTAGATAAATAAAATACCATATATTGCGATGGGTCCAAAAATAAAAATGGTTCAGGATGTGCCTTTTATGTTGAAAATAAAAGAGTGCTCGCTGAATTCCGCCTCCCCGATCATTCGTCAATTTTTAGTGCAGAATCATGCCATATATGAAGCTCTCAAATGGACTAAGTATAATGGAGGAAACAACTCAGTCATTCTCTCGGACTCAAAATCGGTTCTGACTGTAATTTATAATCATGCCTCAGTGGCAAACTATAACCCTATTATTAACGAAATCATTCAAACATTGCTCTCTCTCTTTCCAAACCAGCAACATTAAAATAATTTTTATCTGGGTAAAGGCCACTCAGGCATAGTTCGAAATGAGAAAGTCGATGAAGCAGCAAAAGATGCCATCTCTCTTCAACAAATAATTAACATATTCACACCCCAAGACACAATTAGTGAGTCCAAACAATCAGTGCGAATACGATGGGAGAAACTTTGGGAAGACTTTGTTTCCATTTTCAAAAACCGTTAAGTGTCCATCCACCCTCTACTTCCTAAAAACAATCCTCACTTAAACACTTTCAAGTTATCTAGGCTTTACACTTCTACCATAACAAGAATGAAATTAAACCATGGAGGTTATCCCTCACACTTGGCCAAAATTGGAGTTAACATATCACCTATCTACCCTTGCAACAACTCAGAAGCAGACATCAACCACTTAATATTCTCTCCATATCACACATCGGTCGGAATTTTTAAATAAATTAATCCTACAAGGTATCCAATTGTCAACAAATATTGTTATTCTGCTGAGTACATTCAAAAAAGATATATACATAATAATTATGAAATTTCTGATCAAATAAAAAATCACAATTTTATTTCAATCTAATATCACGATAATATATAGATAATAATGATATAAAAGTCTGTGGCAAAAAAACTACGGTTTAATGCCAACCCACCACAAAAAAAAAGATTAGGGCTTCTACACATAAATAAAGAAAAATAATAATTATCCAATCGTTATTACACTAATACAGTAGCTTCACAACAAGTGTTTGACGAATCCAATTGTTAGGATATCACAAATGATTAAATTATTTTGGACAGTCCTAGCAGCATCAAAAATAAGTTGTCGTAATTTAACTTCTGTATCAATTTTTTCTTTGTTGTCACATACTAACGATTTTAGATGCCCATAAAAACAATAATCCATAGCAATAAATTCTGGAGATCTAGGTAGCCATAAAACTCCATTTGTTTCTATTCAACGACGAGATATTAGGACATCGTCATTGAGGATAACGTTCTGCATACAGCCGACCAACTGCATTAGAATTAGGTACCGTGAGCCTCTTCGTATGTAAATAACATGTCCTGATATTCGCGAATCGAAAACGCAGGCATTTTAACAAAAATTACGACCGTTGTATCAAAATAAATGTTGTGACTAGTTTTTTGTTTGTAACGAACATGTTAATAACTAATAAAATTTATCGGTGATACTTTTTGCGTGAACTTTTTCTTTACTAGCGTAGGTTAGGTTAGGTTAGGTTTTATGTGAGTGGGGCGTGGTCGCCCCTCCACCGCGACCCTTAGTAGGTCTATTGTGGCTCACCCCTAGAAGCTACAGTTCACCGTACAATCCAGCCCTTCTTACGAAGTTCATGGTTGTATAGGGTGAGATTTTTTTAAAATCGGTAGGTTCTAGGTTAGTGTAACCAAATATGTTGAACCTTATTCTTCCCAGGCCGGGGCATGAACATAGTATATGTTCAGCAGTTTCGTCTTCCACGCAGCAGAACCGACAGTCCGTTTGTTGGTTCAGATCTATCTTTCTGAGGTGGTATCTCAGACGACAGTGTCCCGTAAGCAGTCCTGTTAGAATACGCAGGTCATTTCTGCTCCATTCTAGGATCTGCTTAGTTGTGTTTCTCGAGGGTTGTAACGGTAAGTACTAGCGTACAACGCATGGTTTATAGGAATCTTTTGTTTCTAATTATTCATTCTACACCTTCTTACAAGGAACATACTATTTTCAGGAATACCCTAAATGTGTATCTATAGTCATTTCACAAATTTAAAACCGCTGACTTAAAAATGTTCATTAACCTGATAAAATTCACGCCTTGCAAAAAACTTTGTTCCGTGGTATGTGGCAGGCGAGTGACTGGTCGCATCGTGTCTGTGGACATTCAGTGATGCCTATTTTACTTGTTCGCATTTTGTTATGCGGCTATTGGCCTGTTAACTGGTACCCCCGTTAATAGGAGCCCCTGGCTCCCCTACAGTTCTTGAAATGTGGTACCACAATCATTTATTGCATATTAAATATGATAAGTGACATTTTAATTAACTCCAATTTAACCAATCCTCTTCCATTATTGTCAGACTTCGTATTATGTATTCGGTTAGCCTAGTTTTTTTATATATTTGTTTTATTTTATTGTAGGGGAAAAAGAGACTGTTGCCAAAAATACTGTATATAACTATTCGCGTTCGATGTATCTGCATAAGATAATCTGTTAACGTATCAGCTCAGTTGCCGTTTTCCAATTTTTTCCCCTAGTCTTTCGGTGGCAATGAAAACAATAAAAATAAATAAAACAAAAGCACTTCATATGTCAAATGAGGGAGGGCGTCTCGATAATTCAGAGAGGAGAAAGAGAGATGGAAAAAGCTAATCACGACAATCTTGTCTTTGGCTATTAAGTTAAATAGCGGTATCAATTTCAGTTCTAGAGGCATTACTACTTTAAATGAAATCCCCCCGAGATGAAGTTTAAATTCGGGATTTCTTTTCCTTCATTCGTTTTTTTATGGTCCAGAACGACCCTTTTACATGACTGATTTAATAAATGTTGATTAGTAATAAGGCGATTTGGTCGCTTTCATGGGGTAATTCGTTTAGTCGAAGCCAACTTTCATGGTTCAGCTAATTTCCAAAAGAAAATTGATTTCCCCAAAAGGAAAGCAACGATTTAAATTTTTAACTTTCTGATAAATTTGAATTGTTTAATCTTTACTTTATTTGTCATTTATATACGATAAAATAGCACAAATAATACTGTTTCAGTATCTCATCTCTTTCTATCAATTAAAAATCCAGTTCAAAATGAGATAACTTTTGACTTTTAAGCAGAAAATTATGTTGTTTTAATTATCGATTAACACTTGGGACATAAAAACAGCTACATACATACATACATAAAGTCACGCCTTTTTCCCGTAGGGGTAGGAAGAGACCACTTCCTTCCACTTGCTACGGTTCTTACACACATCTTTTGCTTCCTCTACTTTTATCAGTTCTCTCATGCATGCTCGTATCAGTGCTCTCATGCATGCTCGTCGGTTGTTAGTACTCTTGACCTGGCCTTTCTTCAAAACAATGTAGTAAATGTTGGGTTTGGCAGAAGAAGCATAAAAATAGGATTAATGCTGCGCAGATGAATAGTCTGAGAAGTATAGCCGGAGTGACTCGGTTGGATAAAGTAAAGAATATTGAGATAAGAGAACGCTGGGGTGTAAAAGAAGATGTGGTTACAAAGATAGATAAAGGAATGCTTAGATGGTTTGGACACGTAGAAAGAATGGATGAAGGAAGATTGACGAAACAAATTTATAAGGCGAGTGTGAATGGACAAGTCGTTAGAGGTCGACCTCGGAGAACATATCTCGATCAGATCAACATTGTTTTGAAGAAAGGCCAGGTCAAGAGAACCAACAACCGACAAGCATGTATGAGAGCACTGATGTAAGTAGAGAAAGCAAAAGATGTGTGTAAGAACCGTAGCAAGTGGAAGGAAGTGGTGTCTGCCTACCCCTACGGGAAAAAGGCGTGACTAAATGTATGTATGTATGTGTAAAACAATTTTACAAACTAATTGATTTAAGATTTAGATTATAAAAATATTATCCCTTTTTAAGAAAGTCAGATTTTTTACAGTTTCTAATAGATATATATTTTGAATTGTTTTTACCAAAATTTTTAATTTTGAAAAGTAAATCTGAATATCCTTGCACTTCAAATATGTAATATTTTCCCATTTACGTGGATCGGTAAAGTATATTGATATTAAAAAACGTAGGATCCCGATGTTTGTTTTTAATGTTCGAGTACTATAAAAAAGAATCATTGTTATTAATTATCACCAGAAGTACACGTCGCTTTAAAAATCACCGCCTTTTAGCCGACGATATTGACAGTAATAGGTGTGGCTAAGGACGCGCCACTCGTGGATGTTATTTGAGTGTGAAATTTGACACTATGTTTTTTTCCTTTGTCTTTGATAGTTAAAACATGAATGTTTATAAAAGGAAAATTAATGGCATTTAAAAATGTCTAAAACCAATAATTTGGAAAAATATTAGCTGTTGTATAAATACTTTTTTTGTTTTTTCTTATTGCTTGTTGACGCACTTATCGTATAAATAATTTAAAATACTCAATTTTGTTAGTCTTACTTTTCGTTGACAAAAAATATTTGTTGTCTCTTCAAACATTTGACATTTTTCTCAACGATTTAATTTTTCTTTTGAACATATTTGTCTGTTAATTTTTCGGCTCTTTTGTCTTGTTCTGCATATTGAAAGGTTGTCGTTTTAGTTCTGTTAGGGCTTTTTTGTATTGAATTTTTATATCTTTACGATTTTTTCTTTAATTATTTACCTGTTTTTATTAGATTTTTGATATACAATTCGTTATTATTCGTTATATAATAAATAATTCTGTAAATTTGTGATAAGTACATTTAAACTTTAGTATCATAAAACATTCAAACATTTACATTTTTCTCAACGATTTAATTTTTCTTTTGAACATATTTGTCTGTTAATTTTTCGGCTCTTTTGTCTTGTTCTGCATATTGAAAGGTTGTCGTTTTAGTTCTGTTAGGGCTTTTTTGTATTGAATTTTTATATCTTTACGATTTTTTCTTTAATTATTTACCTGTTTTTATTAGATTTTTGATATACAATTCGTTATTATTCGTTATATAATAAATAATTCTGTAAATTTGTGATAAGTACATTTAAACTTTAGTATCATAAAACATTCAAACATTTACATTTTTCTCAACGATTTAATTTTTCTTTTGAACATATTTGTCTGTTAATTTTTCGGCTCTTTTGTCTTGTTCTGCATATTGAAAGGTTGTCGTTTTGGTTCCGTTAGGGCTTTTTTGTATTTAATTTTTTTATCTTTACGATTTTTTCTTTAATTATTTACCTGTTTTTATTAGATTTTTGAAATACAATTCGTTATTATTTGTTATATAATAAATAATTCTGTAAATTTGTGATAAGTATATTTAAACTTTAGTATCATAAAACATTCAAACATTTACATTTTTCTCAACGATTTAATTTTTCTTTTAAACATATTTGTCTGTTAATTTTTCGGCTCTTTTGTCTTGTTCTGCATATTGAAAGGTTGTCGTTTTGATTCCGTTAGGGCTTTTTTGTATTGAATTTTTTTATCTTTACGATTTTTTCTTTAATTATTTACCTGTTTTTATTAGATTTTTGATATACAATTCGTTATTATTCGTTATATAATAAATAATTTTGTAAATTTGTGATAAGTATATTTAAACTTTAGTATCATAAACATTTATTTTTATAGCATCATGTGGAACACACATCGAGGTGCTGATTGATGGTCCAGTCACATTTGTCAAAATTAGGTAAGTGTCTCGGAATTTGAGCTACCCAACTATAAACTCGTATAAACTTGTATTTTGACATTTTAAAAATTGTCTCAAAACCTACATTTGTTAGGGTGTACGCGACTATTAAAATCTAAGGTCAATGGTCGCAAAAGTCGATTTTTTGCACATTTTTTGCAAATATCTCGTTTCCTATGGGTATTTGTATGTATTATTAATATTGTAGAGGACTAAATTCTCTACAGCTTTTGGTTACAAAAATTTTTTATACGTTGTTTGGTTTTAGAGATAGAGTGCGGAGAGCGCGCGGTTAGAGCATCATTTAAGGTCAACCGGTAATCCCGGTCAAAAACACGCCATATAGAGTTTATTAATTATTGATAAATAAACTTAGTCCAGCCAAAACATGAACGTGCGTCATAAATAAAAGCATCTAAAATAAATCGAAAGCGGTCCGAACACCGTGCAAATAGTTTAATACCTTAAAATATAAGTATTTTATTTTGTTCCATTTGAAAAAACTTGTACAGAATCTAAAAAGCAGTAACACGTATTTGAAGTTATTTTTCAGCATTGTATTTAATTGTAAATCTTGATAACTAGCAGTTTTAAATACTAAAATTTGCCAAGTCAAACAATCCCGTTATGCGGATTCTTAGACACACGCTTTTGTAGATTATTTGATGAAATATCAATGTAAGGTTAGGATTATTTTAATATTAAAATATGTACTTACTCTAAAATTTAAAATCCAACAAGATTCTAATTTTTAAGAATAAATACGACAGCAAAACACGAAAAATACAACTTAATAGCACAAAACTACAATATCGATCATAGGTTAGGTTTAAAACAATGAAGTAGCACTGTCAAGCGAACTGAGTCGGAAAGGTAGTATCTCTTTTCAGTATATTGCGGGTCTAATCAACCGTGAAACAACATACATCTTTGATTAAAAGACAAGCTTTTACTAATTGTATGTACTCTTTGAAGTTGATAGAGAAAGATGCTGGACAAATGGGATGTGTTTTATACAATCATGTATCAATGACGCACGTTCATTCTCTTACTGGAAGAACCTTACATAGTTATTAATAATTTTTATTTTTTATAAACTATTACATTATATTTAATAATTTTTTTATTAATTAACTATCTTTCTATTCTTTAACACTTATAACCGATTCCCAAAATTAAAAAATAATTAAGGGACAAACTTGAATAACATTTTAATTATATTCTCATTTCCACTAATTACAAGTCTACAAAACTGAATAAACCTGTGCAGTTATCAAATATTTCACTAACAAGTGAAGCAGTTCACGAAAATTTCAATCGTATTTATTATTAAGTTTAAACCTGGTTAGGGCATGATTTGGAACCCCAGGAATGGGGTTGAACAATCCATAACGAATTCCTGGAACCTATCACGATAATTTTAGCACCTGCTCTAGAAGAATTGCTCAACACAATATTCTGCAACTGCAAAAGTGGTTGTGATTCGCGATGTGGATGCAGGAAATCGGATTTGCAGTGCTCTTTAGCTTGTAGCCAGTGTAATGGGCAAGCTTATCTCATTGCTTTACCATATCAGAGCGATTTCAATAAAGACAGAACCTTTGACTCCGAAATCATGGAAGACCTGAAGACAAATGTCTTTGAAGACGATAAAGAACAGGACTTTAAAATACTTCAGCGGTCGGAAGGAGAAAAAGATAATTAAAATTTTAAGTTGTAGTTCTTGTAATTTTTATTCAATTTTTTTAATTTCCACAATCATAAATGTATGGAATAATATTTTTTAATAGAAACATTTATTACGAATTTCTTTCTTTTTTTTTTTAAAAGTTATTAATATAAATAACATTAGAATTAAAATATAATTTAAGTATTTTCCTTAACAATTCTATAAGTACACGGGCAGGTATATGTTATTAAATAAATTGATACTTAATTAAAAATAGATACGTTAGTAATATAATTATTAAGTATAATGTAATAGTTAATAAGGAATAAAAATTATAAATAATTATGTATTTATTAATAATTAATAAACCTTATATGGCATGTATTTGACCGAGACTACCGGTTGACCTTAAATGATGCTCTAACCGCGCGCTCTCCGCCCTTTATCACGAAAACGATTCAACGTTAAAAAAAATTTAAAACAAGATTTGTAGGAAATTCAATCCTTAACAATGTTAATAAAAAATACAAATGGTAAAAAACCCATAGGAAACGAGATATTTGAAAAAAATATGCAAAAAATCAATTTTTGTGACCTTTGACCTCATATTTTAATAGTCGCGTACACCCTACCAAATGTAGGTTTTAAGACAACTTTTAGAATGTCAAAATACAAACTTATACGAGTTTATAGTTAGGTATTTCAAATTCCGAGGTAAACTTACGAAGATGACTGGACTATGAAGGAGAAAGGGTGGAACAAGTGAATGAGTTTGTATACTTAGGTTCAATGTTTACGAGAGACGGAAAGTATGTCTGTAATATCCAGTGAAGGTTGTTGGCAGGGAAACAAATAAATGGCGCCCTGCATAACTCTATGAGCAGCCAGAACGTGTTAAAATAACACGGCTGGCTGTGCATAGAGGAGTGCTGATCCCAACACGTTTGTATAATAGTTAATGTTGGGTTTCGCAGAAAAATAATGAAAGTGGGATCAACTCAGCGGATATGAGAAGTCTAAAAAATTAAGCCGGAGTGACTGATGGATAAAGTGAGGAATAGTGAGATAAGGAAACGCTGTGGTGTGAAAGAAAATGTGGTTACAAAGATAGATTAAGGAATGCTAAGTAGATGATTTTGCACGTTGAGGTCGACCTATGCGAACGTATCTCGACCAGATCAAAATTATTTTAAAAAAAGGTACCAGTAACCAACGAGAATGTATGAGAGCGCTGATGAAATTAAAAGAAGCAAAAGACGTATGTAAGAACCGTAGCAAATGGAAATAAGTGGTGTCTTCTTACCATTACGGGAAAAAGGCTTAACTATACGTATTTATGTAATGTAGAAAATAATTAAAAATATATCTTTATTAATTTAAAACGGAGATTGTTTTATCGTAGATGTTGCTTATAATATGTGATGCTAAAACTCTTATTTTTATGAATACATTCTTACAAAAAGAATAAATGAAAATATCGCTGTTTGACTTAATGTTTTAAAGATCATCTTAGTAATGAGAATTACAAAAACTAAGACAAGCTAAGCAGAAAAGTTAACACTTTGTCAAAAAACAATTCCAGAATGTAGAATAAAAACCAACAACCGAATCAGGGAAGATAAGAAGCTGAAAGTGTCATAACATCAAGTAATAACAATGGACGCAAAGTAGAAAAGGATATGTGTTGTGCAGTTATCTGACTACTTCACCAATCTATAATATAAGAGGGCAGTTTGATAAGTCAGTGACTTTTTGAATTTCCCGCGCAGTTACTCCAAATGCAACAGTGCTGCCGTCAACTATAATCTATCAGTGGGCCGTTCAAAGCAGACAATCTGGTGAATTTTTACGAAAATGGAAAAAAGTGAATTTCGTGTGCTGATTAAGCATTACTTTTTACGTAAAAAATCCAACACTGAAACTAAGGAAATACTTGATAAATACTACGGGGACTCGGCACTATCAATTTCAATGGTTAAGAAGTGGTTTACAGAGTTCCGTTGTGGTCGTACCAGCACTAGTGACGCCGAACGTCCAGGTCGCCCAAAAGAAGTGATCACGCCGGAAATCGTCGATAAAATCCATGAAATGATATTGGATGATCGGAGAATGAAAGTGCGTGAGTTGGCTTATGCTGTAGGTATCTCAGCTGAACGGGTACATCATATTTTACACGAATATTTGGACATAAAAAAACTCTCTGCGAGATGGGTGCCGCGATTGCTCACACTCGACCATAAGCGCAATAGTGTGACCACTTCAAAAGAGTGTTTAGCGATGTTCAGCCGTAATCCGGACGAATTTTTGCGCCGTTTTGTTACTGTGGATGAAACATGGATCACAACACGCCAGAGACCAAGAAACAATCGAAACAGTGGGTTGCTCGGGGTGAACGTGGACCAACGAAGGCGAAACAGAGTCTGTCAGCCAACAAGGTCATGGCCACAGTTTTTTGCGATGTACGCGGTGTCATTCACATCGATTACCTCAAGAAAGGTAAAACGATCACCGGCGAATATTATTCAAAGCTTTTGAACAGATTCGACGTTGATTTGAAGCAAAAACGGCCGTATTTGGCTAAGAAGAAGAAAGTGCTGTTCCATCAAGACAATGCACGTGTGCACACTTGTCTAGTCACGATGGCCAAAATCCACGAATTGGGATACGAACTGCTACCCCATCCAGCATATTCTCCAGATTTAGCACCCTGCGACTATTTTCTGTTTCCAAACCTAAAGAAATGGCTGAGCGGTAAGAGATTTGAAGGAGTCATTACCGAATCAAACGCGTATTTTGAGAGCTTTGAAAAAACCTATTATTTGGAGGGAATAAAAAAATTAGAAAAACGCTGGACTGAATGTATCGAGCTAAAAGGTGATTATGTAGAAAAATAAAATGTTTATTTGCGAAAAAAAATTTGTTTTATTCAAAAAGTCACTGACTTATCAAACCGCCCTCGTATTTGTCAAATAGCGCTTACTGTTTTTGAAATCTATAAATGTTTACAGTTTAATATAGGGTTACTGTTATACTTTTGTAATTTTTTTAATGTGTTGCTAATAACCTTTTATGGGTGATGCAATTTTTTTTTTTTTTTAAAAAAAAACCTTAAATTGTTAAACGACTTTATAGACATTAATTTTAAATAAAATGTTTTGCAACGATTAATATAACTTAAACGTACTTTGAATATACCAATGAAGCATAGGAAGTTTTTTTGGCCGCAAGCACATCAGGACAAAACTTTCGATGAAGAAATCATGAATATTATTCCCCTGCTCCGGTATTTTTCGATATAAAAAAGTCCAAAACACGATAGAAATAGGGAATACTTGTCTCGCAGAAGGTTACCGTCGATAAACTGTTAAATCGGGAGCCCTCAACCTTTGACTTTTTATCTGTTCCTTTATGTTCGTTCTTTGTATTCGCCTCCAGGGTCGGAAATGCATTCCCCGATGGCGGGAATCGGCCATAAGGTTATCTGATAACCCTGTTAAGAAGTGCCACTTGAGCACACCGAGTATTTTACGCCCGATTTTAGATATGTATCTCTCGTCTGGCCTGGCAACGCCGAACAGAAACGGTTCTTTGTAAAATGTTGGGCCATTGTTAGAAGAACACCACCGAAAAACAATAAACACATTTTTAAAAGTGTCGTATTCCTTGGCGGTCATGAGTTATTGTCGTTTTGTGTTTTATCGTTTGTAAAACATTGAAACTATCAATGCGCCACATGAAATATGTCAACGACTAAATGACAACGTTTTTATTTCTTTTAAGGTCTTGATATCTTTCAAAAATTCACAAATCCCCCATCCGAAATATTTATTACCAATCAATAACAATTAAGCTGACTCAACCTCAAAATAAGTGATGATTTTGACCTAAAGCAGTTCTGGCTTTTCGTACGAGGTAAACATACTATTTTTCCGCAAATCGTTTAAAATTCGACATAAATTAATTAATTTTTAAAAAATCCCCAATAATTTTATTCATAAATAAATGGTGCTTTGAAATTCGTAATAAAATTGGTTGCGTTACTATGGAAACGTATTAATGTTGAATAGTCAAACTTGACGCATATTTGCTGGTGTTTTCGAAAACAAAACAATGTAAAATGATAAGTGATAATGAATTTTCCATTTCTGGGACTCCTCCAGATCTGGTTGAGTGAATACTGCTTCATTAGAATTATTGCCAAAGAAATCAAGAGAAAAGTACGAATATGCATATAAAGGTTTTATGGACTATGACAACAGTAAAAATACGAGTTTTTTTTTGGAAAATGTTGGAATGGCATACTTTTTTTAGACCTTTGTTTAAAAATGAAATCTTCAACATTATGGGCCAACTATTCTATGTTGAAGTCAACCCTTGCAATTAAACACGATGTAGATATATCTACATATTCAAAACTTCGTTCTTTATTGAAACGGCAATCTCAAGGTTATAAGGCAAAGAAATCTAAGATTTTAAAGAAGGAACAAATCGAAAAATTGATCCAGGATGATCCAGATAAGGAAAATTTAATGATTAAGGTAATTCACAAGGTTTTAAATTCTATTTAGATTACACATTTATTGATTTTTTAGGTAGCTTTATTATTTGGTATTTCTGGGGCCTGTAGAATGGATGAGTTAGTCCGAATGGTTCTACACGATGTAGAAGACCTAAAATATAAGCTTTTAATTAACAAACCTAATTCGAAGACCAACAAACCAAGATCATTTGTAGTTGATCAGATGTACTTGAATCTTTATCGAAAGTATGTTTTGTTAAGACCAGAAAATATAAAGTGACCGATTTTTCTTTAAATATCAAAGCGGAAAGAGTTGTAGACAAGTAGTAGGAATACATCAATTTAAAAAAATGCCTAAAATAGTTGCTATTTATTTGAACTTGGAAAATCCGAAAAAATATACTGGTCACTGCGTTCGTCGGTCTTCTGCAACAATATTGGTTGACTCTGGTGGCGACATAACTAGTTTAAAGAGGCATGGCGGATGGAAATCATCAAACGCTGCTGAAGGATATATCGAAGAATCTCTTAACAATAAGGTTGAGGCGGCAAATAAAATTTTCACAGTACAAAATATTCAACAAAATAACCCTAGTACCTATTATGTTGTCCAAAATGTTTCTTATAGTTCTAATAATGTTCCTCCAATTTTCAATAATTGTACTAACTGTCAAATAACTGTAAATATAACAAACTAATTTTAAAATGTATGCTGCAATGCATTGAGCTTTTCAAAATATAAATTAATTCCTTATAAACAACGTGTTTTCAATCATTTATGTAGAACACTAACAATTGTAAGGAAATATCATTTCCTTACAGTAAGGAAATGAATATTTCCTAACAGTTAGGAAATCTTGACTTTTTCTTTAAGAAATATAAATATAAACACAAATTCATGGAATGTATCACCTTCTAAAACATATTCCTTTTTAGTACACGCTCTTTATCTTGAATACGGATGGTGTTACGAATATTTTTTAATAATTATTTTTCAGTTTTCTACCTATCCTAGAGAAGGAGTCACTATTTTTGGAAACACCCTATATAGTATAAAGTAATATTAGAAAATTTAATTCGTTATATTTCTCGCCTATTTTTCTATTGGTTTAACTGTGGCTCACAGTCTGTCACCCTGTCGTATAGTTATTCCATTGACATACCTTCAATCTTGGTTTCATCACACCTGACATACCAAATAAGGCCCATGACATATTGTTGACACTCCTTTCGTGATTATCTTGTGAGTCACATTCATTATATTCGTGGGGGCGACAATCATTTCATTTTCGACGATTAGAACCATCATTACAAAACGAAAGAATTTTTATTATAGTCATTAAAAAGATATCCACTGTTTGGTGCAAAATTTCTAGATTTAAAAAAAGCAATTATAGATATTTGCAAAATTGATCAGATGTTTAAATGTTTATTAGGTGTTTTTAATAAATTATAACAACATTAACTTTACGAAAATTTTGTAAAATAAAATTTAATTTAACTACCAATAACAAAACTGTAAAAGAAGTGTGTACTTATTTACTTCACAGTGGGAAGTTATAGTAATGGGTCCGATTTTCAGAATCCCGAATTTTGACATATCTCCACATTTCAAGGTCGAATGCAATGGTTTTTAAGTGGACGTCTGTGTGTGTATGTACGTATGTTTGTATGTGCGTGTGCGTTCGGAATTATTTCGTCTCGATTATCTCGAGAAAAAAAATAATATCGACGTGGAACTAATTGCATTCGATGCATAATTACGCAACTTAAAACTGATTAGATTTTCAGTAAATTCGGCCAAGATGTTTTTTATGGAAAATAATAAAACTTAAAGAAATTGGTAAACTACCTGAATTTTGCAATTTATAAATTATTCATTTTTAATACAGGATTTTAAGATCTTTTGAATAATATGATTAAGAATAATTATATGAAAAATATGATGACAATATTTCATAAACAGAGATAGTTTTAGAAAACAAAATAAGAATATATAACACACACATTGATACACACATATGATTAGAAATATTTGTATAAAACACTCACACTCACACACAAAAACACAACAAAAACACACACACACACACACACAAACACACACACACACACACACACACACACACACACACACACACACACACACACACACACACACACACATACACACACACACACACACACACACACATACACACACACACACACACACACACGTACATACATACAGACGTCTACTTAAAAGCTATTGTATTGGACACTAAAGACCTTGAAATCTGGAGATATGTCAAAACTCGGGATTCACAAAATCGGACCCACTACTATACTTTCCCACTGGGTAGTTAATAAAATAAACTTAGTGACATTTGAAATTGCTTACAGTAAATAAAGGTTACAAAAATGTTGTCGACAGTAGAGCGGTATCAGAAATTTCATATGTCCTTAGCATTCAAAATAAAGTTAGAAAGTATTAATCACACGACTTCTCACAAGCTATTTATTTACAGGCATTGCAGCAATGAGAAATGAAAGAGGGAGAGATTTAGAAACGGATGTATTAAAGATATCATAATTGTAATCATCAAAAAAGATATATTTATATCAATCGATTTATTTATACAAATATTGCGACTGATGGTCAAAAGGGTATTAGAAAGCTAGAAGGATTAAAGGGGATAAAAATTCAAACCTTATATTGCAAAAATTATATGCAATTTTATAATAACATGCCAACATAATATTTACAATGCCATCAAATAATACATTAAATAAGAAAAAACTGCATTTATTGCTAATAAAAGATAACCTTTATTTGGTATTAAGACAAAAGAAGAAAAAACAAAAATTCATTTTGCAATAAATTAATCATTTTAATTTTTTTTAATTGGAAGAATTTAAAAAATCTACTTTACTGGCAATGTACGAGTATATTGACATACATACATACATGGCAATTGTTATAATAATGACACCCAGCCAAGCATTTAACCTGGGCATTTCTGACTGTTTTGTTACTAAGAAAAAACTGGGAAAAAAGACTAACTTTCTTTATTAATTGTTTTAAAATTATTGAAAGGTTTTGTTTATTTATTTGAGGGGTAAGCTGCGAAAACTGAAAATGCACTTGATCTTATCCCTTGAGAAAAAAAGAATTCGCGTTTGTCATTTGTCTTGTAGCTCTTTCGAGCAGCGCGACACTCCTGTCAGGATAAATTTGGTAGTAACAGTGTCTACATCACCTACGCACTTTAAAATAAGAGGGGGCTGATTTGATGGTCTCGATCACCGCACCGCGCGTATCATCCAAAACCTGCGCTAGGAAATAATGCCCTTGGGCGCAGTCTTTGTCACAGGACTATATCAGCCCTACATGGGGCCATAACTAGAAATGGGAATAATAAAAGGATTAATCAAAGGATAGTTAGGTCCCTTTTTCTAGGGCGTTGGAGCGTTCAATTAAAATTGGAGATTATCTGAAGGTATGAGGGGCGTTGATATAATGAAATGTTTTCGGTATGGAATTTATCGATAGATCCCCGATATATTGGATACGAAATGCGATTTAGTCCTAGTCAGAAGTTAATATTGATCTAACACTTTATTTCATCCATTTCATATTAAAAAAATAACACAAATATGGAAAAACATTTTTATTTTTGGACGTTATTAATTTTCCGTACATAATGTCACTGTTCTAAAAGCGTGGGGTGCTTTGTATGACAAACAGAACAGTGATTTAATTTTCCCGTCAGTAATTTTATTCTTATGTTAGAAATTATTTTTTACTTTAAAATTTAATTAACCCTAAAAGCGTGTTTTTTAGTTTTTTTAAACTATAATTTATAATCATATAACCTCAACACAGGATTGTACAGACACGTGGATATTTTGTGAAAACGCATTCATAATATTGTTTTATTATTGCAATTAAGTATTAAAAAATGAAAACTGTGTGTAATACAGATTTAGAAAAGTAAGTTGATAAAATTGTATAACATGATACAAGTATTTACTGTTTACATTCGTTTATTGTCCATGTGATTTAAGTATTTACTATTTAAATTATAGGGAGACAATAGTGAAATCATGTGTTCAAAATCCAAAAGAGTATGGAAAGCGCAAACGTAAACAACAATTCCGGCAGAATAAAAAAAGATACAAAAAAGTGAAAAAAACGTTGAATTCGAATCTTGCCAGGTATTATATATCTTTTGTATGAGAATCAGTAACAATTATATTTATTTTTCTTTTTTTTTACAAAATACCTTGATCAAAATTTATAAATAGCATAAAGAACTTCGTTCCTATCGTGTGTCCAAGACACCAACGTCTTTCTTATCCACATAACTTCCTTTTAAATAATTCATAAAATAATAATACATTTTTTTTAAAATCTTAACTATTCTGTCTAATCAAACTTGTTTTAACCTAAAAATTTATTGTTTACTTTTAAATTTAAAAGTAAAGAGAGTAATAAAAAGTAGTTAATCCTTTCTATTATCATAATCCTTCTTTATTTTACTTACCCTGTGTAGGAATTTTTGTCTTCACAACTAAATTTGTTTACTATTTACCATGTTTTTGTTTGCCTCCATAAACACGAAGTTAATAAATAAAATTATATCTAACAACAATACAACATTAAAATTAATAGCAATTTGCAGCATCATAATTAGTTCTTTATGTTGCACGGCGAATCCGCCATAATTTAAAATTCAATGTCACTTGTTATTGATTTTAAAATCTTTATCTTTTTGAATTGAATAATTTATTTGGAATAATTTTCAATTTTGTTGTATAATTAATTATAAATAATTTAAAATTTAAAACACTGAAAAACAAAATTATATAAATTACAAACAAATTTAAAATCGTTGTCAGAATATTCTAGAAAATTTCCGAAAATTTTTTTTGAAGGCTTCATCAAAACTTCAAGGTTATAAAAAATGCTGTCAGAAATAGCAAAAAGTTGGTAAGCGATAAATCCAGGTGAATACGAACAAGGACATACATATTATTTCGATGATATTAATTAATTGTGGGAATTGTTAAAAACCGAATAAAAAAATGTTGTGTCAGTTAGCAACAAATGATCTTCAAATTTTTAAAACATTGTTTAGTGCATGCAACCAATAGTATATTTATTGTGCAACTAGTGCGATAAGTTGGCGATTGCTCACGAGAGCAAAGTTGAACGCACGAGCGAACAACATCGCATGGGTTGCACATACTATTTTTTATTGTGAATGAGGAATAAACGCGAGCATAAAACAGGGGTCTAGACCAAATATATTAACTGAAATAAAAATATAAACATTGTAATGCCAACTTGACGGTTGCGCGTTCGGCTGTCAACCGAAAGGTTGGTGGTACCAATTTGCGTGCGACAAGGATAGTTTGCGTGTCGCACTCAAATGGGCAAACAGCTATATTTTAACCGCAACAGCGTGCTCTAAGATACTACTTATCCCGCATGAGCAATAAAAAATAACAATATTTTCTTAAAAATGATTTAAATACGTTCATCGTACATTCAAATGTTGACTCATACAAATATTTCCTACATATATACGTCTTTTCCCGTAGGAGTAGGCAAAGACCGGTTGTTTTCACTTACTACGGTTCTTGTACACGTTTTTCGCTTCTGCTACTAAGTTCGCCTAGGTCGACCTCTACCGACTTGCCCATTTACAGTCGCCTTATAAATCTGTTTCTTTAATCCATTCTCTCTACGTGCCCGTTCCATCTAGGAATTTCTTTATCTATTTTTGTAACTATCTTTTTTTATACAACAGCATTCCCTTATCACATTATTACATCAGAGTCACTCCAGCTATACTTCTTAGGCTACTTATCTTCGGAGCATTAATCTTTCTCTCATGCTTCTTCTGCCAAACCAAACATTCACTACCATATATAAATGTAGTATAACAATACTGCAAATTTATTTAAAGGTTGCAGATCTTTTTATGCCCAAGATTTTTTGTAAAATGGAATTTACTGTACTATTTAATATGATTTTTCAATGACCATGTCCTTAGTAGTAAAGTGTTTTAAAACAGAACTCGACATTGATTGATATTTACGAAATTTATTGGTGAGGGAAAAACAACTACGTTTTAATTTTTTAAACAACATATCTTTTGTGTGTGTGTGTGTGTGTGTGTGTTTAACAGGCAGTCATAAACATTTTTATTGGCAAAACTTAGTTAAGAGGTTAAATTTATGGGAAGGGGTATATTATTATCTGTTTTTTATGCTTTAGTAGTGTCACAAGTAGATTATGAATCTATTGTGTGGTCTCCTCAATATTAAATTTATTCTACCACTTTGGAAAGAATTCAGAACAAATTCCTAAGATACTGTACATAAAAGTTGAACCTTTGCATTAGCAATCATAATTACCCAATTATTTTAAATATAATGAAGATAAACTTATTAAATACAAGACGGGAAAACTGCGAGTTAGTGTTTGTTTTTAAGCTAATAAATGGTTTAATTTCTTGCTCCGAACTTCTCAAAGGTATTAGTCTGTATGTTTCTGTCAGGAATTTAGGACAATCAAATTTATTTTATATTTCTTTTCACCATACAAATTATGGCATGCATTCGCCTATTGAGCGTACTTAAAAAATAATTAATAACAAAAGCATAGACATATTTAGTGGTTCGTTATCTATGTTCAAAAATCGGTTAAAGAGAGTTTAAGATATGATATTTTTTATTTTAATGTTAGTGATTTTATTTGTTTAATTTTATCTTAATTTAGTACATAAGTTAATAAATTGATTTTTACTTAAATGTGCACAAAATTTGTTGTAATGTGGGTGATTCCGTATATTAATAAATAAATATTTTAAAGTAAAAGAGCAACCTAGTTTTTCTACCGTTAAAAGTTGTGAAATCCATGCAATAGCAAGTCGGTTAATTTATTTAGTCCCTACTTAAGGGTACTTCTATCTTAAATTATTACGTAATTAGCTAACCTAACAACATCTTATAGTGACCAGTCATCGCATGAAAACACAATGTATCTCACAAGTAATACATATTATAGTAAATTAGATTGTTTAGTGCAATTGCCAAGTCATTCTAGTTATTTCAAACATAAAAAACTATTTATATTGATATGGTCACTATAAAATGTTGTTATTTAGCTTATTTAGCTTAGAAAATTGGACCGAAATTGCAAAATATTTTAGTTTTTCCCCTGATTTATACACTAAATACTTCTTCTTCGTAGGGTGCCGATCCGTTACGAATGTTGGCAATCATCATAGCGGTCCGGACTTTGTCTGCAGCAATCCGGAAGAGTTGTGTAGATGTTTTATTGAAGCAGGTCCTGAGGTTCTTGAGCCACGATGTCCTGCGTTTTTCTAGTCCTCTTCGTCCAAAGATTTTTCCTTGTAAGGTTGTCTGCAGCAGAACGTATTTTTCTTTGTTTCGCACGATATGACCTAGGTATTCTAATTTACGTGCTTTAAATATGTTCTTCAGTTCCAGGTTTTTTTCATTGTCCTTAGAACTTCGACGTTTGACACTTTTGCCGTCCAAGGAATTTTCAGCATTCTCCTGTATAGCAACATCTCGAAAGCGTTGAGTTTTTTGACTGTGGATTCATTAAGCGTCCAGGATTCTGCACCATAAAGGAGAATGGAGAAGACATAGCATCGCAGGAGTCTCACTTTAGTGTCCAGGGTGATGTTATGACTTTTAAAGAAGGCGCTCATACGGTTAAAGGTTGCTCTGGATTTTCCTATGCGTGCTCTTATTTCCTGTACGGGGCTCCAGTCCTCATTTATAATGGTTCCCAGATAGTTGTAATGATCAATTCTCTCGATAGTCGCTTGGTTTACGAACAGTTCCTATGAGGTTCTGTGCTGATTATCATAAGTTTGGTCTTATTTTTATCGACTTCAAGGCCATACTGACTACTGTAATGGGTAATTTTGAGCACTAGGGCTTGTAGGTCTTCGAGATTGTCAGCAATTCGATGGTATCGTCGGCGTACCTGATGTTATTCAGTCTGAGTCCGTTTATTAGAATTCCCTTGTTCATGCCGTCTAGTGCTTTATTAAAGATGCGCTCCCAGTAAAGGTTAAAGATAAAAGGCGAAAGTATGCAACCCTGTCGAACCCCTGGCTTTATTTTTACGTAATATGTGTGTTCTCCCTCCATTTTAAGGTTAGCGGCCTCGTTCCAGTAGAGGTTTCCAATTATATGCAGGTCTTTGCCATCGATACCTGTTTTTTTCAGTATTTTGACCATCATTTCGTGCTTTACTCGATCAAATGCCTTTTGGTAGTCGATCAGGCATGCGTATACGTCGCAATTCATATCTCGGCATCTCTAAAATAAGACTTGTACTGCAAACAGTGCTTCTCTAGTGCCAACCCCCTTTATAAAACCAAATTGATTTGGACTAAACACTAATTGTATTTTAAATTTGAAGCTTTTATGTGCCTTAGAGTTTTTATGATCGGTCATTCAGTGAGTGAGTGACAAAATTAAGAAACTTTGACTTAAACTACTGGTTCAAATTGAATGAAATTTGAAATATGCCGTGTTTATACAATGCCTGTTTGGTTACTTCAGGCTTCTAGTTTTATTAACAACGAAGTTATAGGGTGGTCGAAAATGGCATGAACTGCTTCGAGAAGATAATGGTACGGCCGTGCCGATTTTTTTCTTAACTTGCCAGGTTACATGTTTTAATAAATTTTTTTTAATGGATTTTCCAGCTATTTCCTAACCTTATTTTTTTTCAAATTAATAATGTCGTTGAATTTGTTAATTGTTAATTGCAAAAGAGCTTTGGCTTTTTTAGCAGCAAGATCTGCTCTTTCATTTCCGTATCTTTCCGCGTGACCTTTGACCCATATGAAATTCACAATTTGCCCGCATACAGTGAGTTAATGGAGAAGTTTTTGATGTTTCATGTGTATAGGTCAGGAAGTAGATAAAATTGTTGACTAAATTATTATTTAATGCTTTCAGAACCGATGTAGAATCAAAGATTATTATTACATTAAGTATTGGTTTTTGGTTTATGAGCGATTTAAGTGCATTTTCAATTGGCTGAATTATTATTTAATGCTTTCAAAACCGATCCGGAATCGGAGATTATTATTACATTAAGTATTGATTTTTAAGTTAATTAAATGCATTTTTTTAAATATTTTAATGCTATAAACATTCTACTAAGTCGTTTCCTTAACTGTCACTGTTTTAATGATAAAAAATGAAAAAAATAGCCAACATTGTACTCGTAATGTTAAATCTCAATAGCTATATTTATCGAATTTAAAAATCTTTAATAACAATCTTTTTATTTAACTTTTTTTCCTTTTTTTAATACTTAATTATTCAATTATTTGAAAGACCTTTTTCTTGTCTTTCTCATGCACCACAATTTTTATTTGTTTATTTTTGCATTTCTTTATCTGTTATTAAAAAAACAGTTGCTTTTAGTTCTCCGTCTGTCTGCGCTGCAGTGATCCATAAAATAGCAAAAAAAACGAGCAAAAATGCAGCGAACTGTTGAAGTTTATTCAAAGTTCTCTCGAACTCTCCAAACAATAAAAACACCATTCTCTCTATTTTCACAAATATTTAAGGAAATCTATTTGACGGACCCTTAACTATGTCTGATCTAAACATGGGGAAGATATACGGGGATGACCTTCCTTAAGTAGTGTTTTTTTCACAGTAGAAGCTGCGGATGACACTTCGGGTTAGGGATATTTAAATTACATTTTTTTTTCGACGAGGGTGGTATAGTGACCGGAAAATTACAAGAAGACTTTGATATTTAATTTCCCGCTAGTCTTGCAAGAACGATTCTCTGGCTGATAATTTATGTGTCATGAATTTGTTGCCGTGGAAGTATTTCCGTGCGGTTCGAATATTCTGAGCGTTTTAAATTGGAACGGGGACCCGCAAAATCTATAATGTTGACTGTTTGACTCGATTTCTTTTGCCACTGCCCAAAAGTATGCTTAAATTATATAAATATTTAATGTTTAACTTATACATAGACGATTGTTTAAAAGATTTGAAAGAGAGTGGATCCAAGTAAATGAGTTTGTATACTTGGGTTCAAAGTTTACGAGAGATGGAAAGTATAACAGTGACATTAAGCAAAGGTTGTTGGCAGGAATGGGCACTACATAGCTTTATACAGCCATAAAGTGTCAAAAAGGCACGTCTGGCTGTACATAGAGGCGTGTTGGTGTGTTGAGTGTCGGAGGAGTGTTTCTACACTTAAGTATGGTAGTGAATGTTGGGTTTGGCAAAAGAAGCATTAAAATAGGATTAATGCTGCAGAGATAAGTAGTCTGAGAAGTATAGCCAGAGTTATTCGGTTGGATAAAGTAAAGAATAGTGAGATAAGAAAACGCTGTGGTGTAAAAGAAAATGTGGTTATAATGATAGATAAAGGAATGCTTAAATGGTTTGAACACGTAGAAAGGATGGATAAAGAAATATTGACGAAACACATTTATAAGCCAGTGTAAATGGACAATTCGGTAGAGGTCGACCTCGGTGAACACATTTTGATCAGACATTGTTTTGAAAAAAGGCCAGGTCAAGAGTACCAACAACCGACGAGCATGTATGAGAGTACTGATGAAAGTAGAGGAAGCAAAAGATGTGTGCAAGAACCGTAGCAAGTGAAAGGAAATGATCTCTGCCTACCCCTACGGGAAAAGTCGTTACTATATGTATGTATTTATGTATTATTTAATTTTCTTTATTAATTTCGATGAACCCTACAAAACTATTAATTTACGCCCTTAAATGTATTATTATTTGTAAAATGATAATAACGATATTCTTATTTACTGCAAAGACACTCCATCGCTAAAATCCAGATTCAATAGTTGATACAAACTGTTTAAAATAAAATTAATAATAAATAAAAATTTGTCGTCTTCTGTATATACAGAGTGTCCCGATATTCGACCGACAACGCTTAACATGCAATGGAATAAGAACAAAGACCCTTCAGGCCGGTGTTTTCAGCAGAAAACCAAAGATTGAAATATCCACCAGTCTTAGCAGGTATGCTACATTTTTTCAGGCTGAAGTCTTTGCTATCGAATTGTGTGCAAGAGAGCTGATTAACCAAAATCTAGCAAACAATAACGTAAGTATAATATTAGACAGCCAGGCTGTTTTAAAATCACTGAGCTCCAACAAGATAAATTGCATCGAATCCCTGGAGTACCTTGGTGAGAACAACAGAGTGACCCTGCAGTGGGTACCTGGGCACCAAGGGGTGAAATAAAACAAAAGAGCCGACATCCTCGCAAAACAGGGAGCCGAATCTGCGTTCACTGGACCAAAACCGGTCTTGTATTTACAAGTGCCGCCAAAACAAACATTTTGGACTGGACGGAGAGGAAAATACTTACGCACTGGTCCGATATACTAGGGTTGGCTCACTCGTAGGCGTTCTTACCCAAACTATCGAGAAACACAACTAAGCAGATCCTAGAATGGAGCAGGAATGACCTGCGAGTTCTAACGGGACTGCTTACATAAAACTGTCTTCTAAAATACCACCTCGGAAGGATAGGTCTGAATCAACAAACGAAATGTCGATTTTGCTGCGTGGAAGACGAAACTGCTGAACATATACTATGATCATGCCCATGCTTGGGAAAACAAGGTTTAACATATTTGGTTATACCAACTTAGAACCTACCGATTTTAAGAAAATCTCACCCCATACAACCATGAATTTCGTAAGAATAGCTGGATTGTGCGGTGAACTGTAACCTCTAGGGGTGAGCCACAAGAGACCTACTAAAGGTCGCAGTGGATGGAAGACCTACGCCACACTCACATGATACATAACCTAACATAGACCCTTCAAATGCTTAGTTAATGAGATACAGCTTGTGAAAGTTGGAAAAATAAAATAATGTTCTTGTAGTTTTCGTAGGATCGCCATTGATGGAAGGTTAATATTACGACATCTTTACTTCTAACTATTATATTCTAAAGACTAGCTTTTAGAGAACTGCATCATGAAGATTGTCATGAATACTACACTATATTATTAAGACTACATTATGAAGACTATACTATACTACACTATTATCATGAAGTCATGAAGACTGTTCTTAATTGTTAGTTATACTAATTTATATACAACGGGTTTGATTGACCCGGTTACCTAGTGTAAAGCAAGTTTGCGTTATCACAAAATCACATTTTAGCGACATGCTTATTGCGATAATCAAGGCATCTGCACAAAATATTAACCTATATTACGAAAGACCTTCCATCAGTAATTTTCTATAAAATCACGTATAAATAACATACTGAGTTTATTGTTATTAAATAATCGAAATGTGTTTTAATTTAATTGTTAAATAAAGTAAATGTTGTAATTGGAACAATGATTTAAAGATTGCTTATATCTCGTAATATCACGTAAACTTTTTGACATGTTTCTTTCAAATTTTGCACCCAGCTTTTTTATTAAGGACTTATTTTTTTTTAACTGGTTCTCACGTTAGAGAACGCAACGGGCCGAAAGGCCTAAGTGGGTTCCCTCAGAACCACCGATTTAACCTAACCTACCTTTTTTAAATTTGAGATATCCTGTTTCACTTTCAACTTATTATTAACTTATTACTATTAACTTATTATTATTAAGTTACTCATAAGGAACAAAGGTACACTAAAATTAAAGGATTAAATCATTTCAGTGGACAAAAGGACTTTGAAAGCCAAATAGTTCGATTTTAGCACAATAAAAGTTAAAACTTTTTGTAACATAATCAAACTTAAATTTAATTAAAATAAAAAAATGTGATTTAGTCAGTGTCGTAATTAATAGGGGGGTCGAAGGTACATTTTTTAATTTTATTGCGTTTAAAGTAGCGATATTTCGCAAGTCGTTACCCTCGTACATTAGTTGATTAATACCAAAAATTATGGATCCTAGGAGCGAGTTGAAAGTGGCAAAGTAGATAAAATAATCCAAAACTGAGATTATGCGTACGTGCGGTGAATTTAAATGATGGTCTGATTGATCGACTAGCAAGTGTGTTGACGTCTGCAGACCAAGAAGGGGTAAAAAGGGGGCTTCGATGCTGATCTGCTCTGACTAACCCAACTCACCCCTTTAGGGCTAGTTAATTCATAACTTTAATAATACACCACCGTTCGCTCTTGGCTATAGTCGGATGTCGCACGTACTATCGTTATTTAATTGTTGTACCAGAAAATGGGTCGCTTTGGAAAAACAAATACAAAAACATTAAATCGATCACTCTTACACATCCAACGAGCGGTGAAGCATTTATTAGGTAATTATATATAAATCCAATTTAAAAAAAGGTAACAATATAATTCAAATAAGATGGAGTCTCCAAATAAAACTAAATATCAAGCCGTGTTGTGTCATTGGATATCCGATAGGAACAAAGCTCCTTACGCTGTTCGACAAATATGTAAATAAACGTTAAATAACAATAGAAAGGTGCGATGAGGTGAGCCGTGGTACCTAACTGATATGTTAAAAGTTAATAACCGACTTTAAATAAAGAAATATTGGTAGGTATGGTTTTGATAAATGCAGTTGATCATTACCATAGCAGCGACATAATGACTGACAGCTATTTGACATGAAATTGGTTGATTTTTGAAAGTTTGCATGGTTTTTGGCTGCAATCATCGCAATAAACTATAAAAAGCAGCAGGAATAGTAAGTTTGAAAATTATTGCCTGAAAAATCAAAGTTCGGGTACGAAAACGTTTATGATTTGTTAAAGAAATGGATGGATATGAAGATATGCAAAACTATTACAAAGGATGTAATTTTGGCTTATTTGGCGCAAAAATCTGAAACTGTCAAATCCACCATCCTGTGAAGCATGTTATCTATATTAAAAAGTACCATTTAAGTGAAGAAAAATGTAAACAGCCAATTTTTCAAACGTTAACGCATTTCTTAAAAGGAAGAATGTGGGTTATAAAGCAAAAAAATCATAAGTCTTTAGCAGCGAGCAGATTAACAAATTCATTATGAAATCAGATATTGAAACATATCTATTGGTCAAGGTAATTTTAACGAAATATTACGATTGTGGGACGTAAAGGTATCAACTTAATTTGCTTTATTTTCAGGTAGTAACAATTATTATTGGGTTGGTCGGTGCGGGTACATGGAGAGAACTAACAAAAATGTCAATTGATCCAATAAACGACAAGGAAGACATGATGCTCGTAAAAATACCAAATTCCAAAATACATATCGAGAGAACTTTTGTTGTAAGTGGGCAAGAAAACCTGCTGTTGTATAGGCTATATTTATCTTTACGGCCATCCCATACTGCACCTAACAGATTATTCGTGAATTACAAAAAAGGAAAACATCACAAATTGAAAGACTAAAAGTCTACCAATGTCGCTGAAGGATATAAAGACAATTCACTAACAAACAAAATTAAAATTGCCAAGACCATTCAAAGATTATCAGATAAAAACAATAATTGTGAAACGTAAACTTTACCTTCTTGTTCCGACTTTAACAAAACCTTCAAACACAAGGCAAAACCATCATTCTTGTCTGGATCCCTAGCCATATTGCTATAGAAGGAAATGAAAAAGTAGATACCGCAGCGAAACTAGCAACTACAAATGACGTCGATAAAAATATCCCCATAGCTCCTAAAGACTGCAAGAATTACTGCAAGAGAGAAATATATAGAAAATGGGATAATGAATGAAAAATCTCCGATTCAAAACTCAAACATATAAAACCTGACACAAAAAATATCCAATATCCAAGTGAACTCACACGGAGAGAACAAGTCATCATAACTCGACTCAGAATAGGTGATACCAACTTAACCTCTAGTTATATGTTGACAGGAGAAAGACAAATAAAATGTCAAACATGCCAGTCCACCTTAACAGCAGAACATATAATATTGCAATGACACCAATACGAAAATGCTCGAAGACTCTACAACATCCCAAATAATTTGAAAGACTGCCTGAGTAGTGATAGCAGAATGAAAGATATTCTAGAATTCCTGAGAACAACGAGACTTTTCAATAAAATCTAGTGAAAGCAAACTAGAAAAGGCAAATGACCTCAGAAGTCGATGGCTTAAACGAAGAAAAAAAAACAAACAAAAGGCATTTAAATATACCAATCATTTTAAACAAATTCCTCCTTCAATATTAGCAATTGCTTGAATTTTAATATAAATATTAATATACATAAGAATTCGACTGTTTCTGTTTGTATCTATCTTATTTTTAAATTTCAATATTTTAATATAAATAAAAAAATGTTCGAAATTTTGTTCTACTAAAAAATATAATAAAGAAATGTGTCTCATTGATTTGTTATTCTACACGGTTGCCGAAAAAATAGTGTACGCAACACGTCCGAAAATAGACTTTTTGCAGTCGCAGACTTCCAGGGCTCGCCTACGGTTCGTTCTAGAATTTTGTCTACTCGTCCAAAATAACATTATTTTCCGGACTTGATAAGTATATTACTATTGTTGGTTTCAATCACCCCCAAGACCTATTTAAAAATCTAACTAAACAATGATTTTAGCCGTTTACGTTTTTATAATCAATAAACGTCACTGTTAACTTGTAGATGTCAAATGAATATCAAAACAATATAATTTTATTAGTTTTAATTAGATTTTACAAACCAATTACGTAATATAAATTATACGCGCCAATTATTTAAATTCAAATGTCGTTTTATGATTGGTCTAGTCGGATTACACTTTCTCTCTCTTTCTCTCTCTCTCTGCAGGCAGTAAGCGTAAACAAAGAGAGATAGCGACTAACGCATTTTAACTACACTTAAAAAAAGGATGAAAATAAGGAAACTACCAAACATTTAAAATTTATAATAGTAGCAAACTCTTTATCGTTTGTTTCAAAACAAACTTTAGGTACACTCTATTATTAAACTGTAACAAAGGGGGCATTTCATGTGAAGCAGACAGCGAGATTCCGAAATTCTACATGGATAAACGTGAACACATTTTTTTTGTGTGAGGCTTTGTGTATGGTCTTCTAACAAATTGACGGTTTTTTTAAAAAGAATTATTGTAAGCTGTTTTCCAAATTAAACAAATTTTTAAATGAAATATTAAACATAGTGATTAGTATTAAAAACTTACTGTTTTTTTTAATTTTTAAATCAGATTTGAAATTTAATTTTTTTATTTATAAATTTTGATCGAGGAAATTTGCAAAAAAAAAATCGTGTATAAATTTTTTATGTAGGTATAAATATTATCTTACAAGGTTTAATAAATTTTCAATTATTTAAAACGTTATGAATTAATGATATAAAAATGGTTGTTAACATAAAATAATAATAATTAAATCTAATGATACTTTATCATAGAAATTGCTTGCTTGTCTTCCGAATCAGAATTTTAATTTGAATAAAAAGTTTTTCATTTCATTAAGAGTTTATTAAATCATACGGTTCTTTTTTTATGTACGTACGGGATTTTAACAGCTACCATGAGATGTGGAAGTACCGTGACAATGACATAAATGGTACTTCGCTTTTGGAATGGTCAGAGGAACATGGTATGGTTATATGATTACAAGCAAGCCAGAGGGTTTTGATCAACCAAGACGAATATGGACAACACTTAATAGAATAAGGACGAACTGCGGCAGGTGCTCCGACTCACTTTTCAGATGGGAAAAAATACCTTTCCCAAATTGTGAGTGCAGCGCTGAAAGACAGACTATTAAACACCTGGTAAAGGACTGTCCAATTAGTTCCCACAGTGGTAAACCATCCGACTTCCTGATTGCGACAAGAGAGTCAATAAAATATATTTTTAGCCTTAGTGTTAGTTTGTGAAATTTTGTTATTTTTGTTATATACTTACCTGTGATGTAGCCAAACGCTTAATAAAATAAAATATACGAACTGAAAGTACAACAATGGGAGATAACTGCGCACGACCGACAAGAGTGGAGAAGAATAGTAAACGCGGCCAAGACTCACCAAGAGTTGTTGAGCCAATGAAGAAGAAGAAAAAGTTTAATTTATTGTAACAATTTTTTTAAGCTATAAAGTCACCAACATCAAAAAAACTGAAATATTGAAGACCATAGGGTAATGATGTTTTCCAACAACTTTTTAAGACGCCCTTAACTTTATTTGTTCTAAGCTCTTTATCTCGCTGCCCTTATTTAAAGGCTTTGTCATGCCACGCTTAACGAAACAATGAGTAAGTCGCTTTATTGTTCTCTTATTTCTTCATTATTTACATCGAACAATTCACAACCAATCAAATTTTTACACTTCACTGATCACAGTTTGCAAACTTCATAAAACAGAAGTTCCCATTGACGAAACGAACGGCTACCTTGCTAATTGCTGTGATTAAGAGATAATACTACATTCTAATTGCACCTTTTATTTCACTAATTGTATTGTTATGTAATAATACACACCGTTATTACACTCAATAGTTTGTCTCAAATCTTGTGGTTATATTAGTAAAATTTTATATCGTCCTTAAAATCGTACTTTTTCGTCAAAAACTTGCAGATTTTTTTTAAAAAAAATATGGTAAAAAATAGGCTTCTCCAGAAGCAGCCGAGCAGACTCCTGTGTGTGTGTGTGTGTGTGTGTGTGTGTGTGTGTGTGTGTGTGTGTGTGTGTGTGTGTGTGTGTGTGTGTGTGTGTGTGTGTGTGTGTGTGTGTGTGTGTGTGTGTGTGTGTGTGTGTGTGTGTGTGTGTGTGTGTGTGTGTGTGTGTGTGTGTGTGTGTGTGTGTGTGTGTGTGTGTGTGTGTGTGTGTGTGTGTGTGTGTGTGTGTGTGTGTGTGTGTGTGTGTGTGTGTGTGTGTGTGTGTGTGTGTGTGTGTGTGTGTGTGTGTGTGTGTGTGTGTGTGTGTGTGTGTGTGTGTGTGTGTGTGTGTGTGTGTGTGTGTGTGTGTGTGTGTGTGTGTGTGTGTGTGTGTGTGTGTGTGTGTGTGTGTGTGTGTGTGTGTGTGTGTGTGTGTGTGTGTGTGTGTGTGTGTGTGTGTGTGTGTGTGTGTGTGTGTGTGTGTGTGTGTGTGTGTGTGTGTGTGTGTGTGTGTGTGTGTGTGTGTGTGTGTGTGTGTGTGTGTGTGTGTGTGTGTGTGTGTGTGTGTGTGTGTGTGTGTGTGTGTGTGTGTGTGTGTGTGTGTGTGTGTGTGTGTGTGTGTGTGTGTGTGTGTGTGTGTGTGTGTGTGTGTGTGTGTGTGTGTGTGTGTGTGTGTGTGTGTGTGTGTGTGTGTGTGTGTGTGTGTGTGTGTGTGTGTGTGTGTGTGTGTGTGTGTGTGTGTGTGTGTGTGTGTGTGTGTGTGTGTGTGTGTGTGTGTGTGTGTGTGTGTGTGTGTGTGTGTGTGTGTGTGTGTGTGTGTGTGTGTGTGTGTGTGTGTGTGTGTGTGTGTGTGTGTGTGTGTGTGTGTGTGTGTGTGTGTGTGTGTGTGTGTGTGTGTGTGTGTGTGTGTGTGTGTGTGTGTGTGTGTGTGTGTGTGTGTGTGTGTGTGTGTGTGTGTGTGTGTGTTTGTGTGTTTGTGTGTTTGTGTGTTTGTGTGTTTGTGTGTTTGTGTGTTTGTGTGTTTGTGTGTTTGTGTGTGTGTGTGTGTGTGTGTGTGTGTGTGTGTGTGTGTGTGTGTGTGTGTGTGTGTGTGTGTGTGTGTGTTGTGTGTGTGTGTGTGTGTGTGTGTGTGTGTGTGTGTGTGTGTGTGTGTGTGTGTGTGTGTGTGTGTGTGTGTGTGGTGTGTGTGTGTGTGTGTGTGTGTGTGTGTGTGTGTGTGTACGTACGTACGTACGTACGTACGTACGTACGTACGTATGTTCGCATGTGCGTTCGGAATTATTTTTCGTATTGATTATCTCGAGAACAAAAAATGATATCGACGTGGGACCAATTGCATTCGACGCACAATTACGTAACTTAGAACTGATTAGATTTTTAAAAAAATCTGTCAAGCTGTTTTTTATGGAGAATCAAAAAACTGAAAAAAATGGTAGACTTTTGGAATTATTTTTCGTCTCGATTATCTCGAAAACAAAAAATGATATCGAAGTGTACCAATTGCATTCAACTCATAATTACGTAAACTAGAACTGATTTTCAGCAAAATTGGTTAAACTGTTTTTTATTGAGAATAAAAAAACTGAAAAAAGTTGTAAACTACATGAATGTTGCAATTTATAAATTATACTATTTTAATACAGAATTTTAAGATCTTCTGAATAATATGATTATTGCATGTTGGAAATATTTGTATAAAAAATATTTCATAAAAAAAGATAGTTTTAGAAAAGAAAAATAGGAATTGAAGAATTTTAAACTTGAGAGAATAGCATTGAAGACGCTTTAACAGTAAAAAGTTATTGTTAGTAATAATCAAGCATTGTTTATAACAATTGAAAATTGTTACTAATAAATGATTCTTGATTATAATTATTAAAAAAAAATTTTAATTGTATACAATTTTTTAATTTTTAATTTTTTTTAATAATTTTTAAGCGAAATGGTCTTTTATTTTACATTATTTTAATCACAAATAATAAATTGATTAATCCTGTTTTATGAATATTGCTTTAATAACCTTAAAATATTTTAGTGATATTTTTTAAAGCAGTTAGTCTTTCATTGAACTGTCGAAAATAATGTATAAGTATCCCGGAGCGTTGCAATTTTGCAATAAATATTGTATTGTTTAAAAATAAATATAACTTTTAAAGTTGGTTGTAATACAAAAAAGATATTTTCCCAACTCGTAGACAAAACCCGATTTCGTCAAAACCCAAAAAGATTGACATACCTAATGCAATTTAGTCATATCTCGACAGCTATAGAAAAGTCTTGCCGGGTATTTCTTTCTTATCTTTGGCAAAGTAAAGATCTTATCGTCGAAAAGTGATGTTGGATGCACTCAAAACGATCGGCTGATTCTTTTAGAGAACTCTACCTGACGCAAACTAAATTACTTTTCACAATATTCCTGATTATCACAGGCACGATAAATACGAACAAAAATTGTGGCTGGTATTTTATATTACTATTATTATATTTTAAAATATTTAAAGCTAATTCCCCTAAGGGTTACTTTTTATAATTTTAATTACGTATACAAAATAATTAAAAAATAACCACATCCTGTCTATAAAAATATTAAACAGCCAACGTTTAAACAAATATTTCTTCGTTGTGAACTTCTGCACACTGATGACATACAGGGTGATTGAATAGTGTGATAAAGCTAAGTAGCTAAGTAGCTTAGGAATAATAATCTATTGGAGCCAAAGTTTTTTGATGATTGTCAAAGTTTATAAACACGAACGAAAGTAAGAATATTTATTAAATCGAATACAGTGTAAGTCGAAACTTGAGTACATTATTTTCTCAGTAATTTTAAATGGATCACCCTGTAATTTATATCACTGTCGAAGACCACTGTTACCATACTTCATTTTTTTTTACCATTCCCTATACCTTAAGTTATTAGTTTTTAAGATATTTCCATTTTTCTATACAAAGTATTAATTAGGTATCTAATCGTATTAATTGTTAGTTGGCCATGATTGATTTGTCAGAAAGTGACAATGACAATCCATTGAAGTGTTACACTCTAAACTTGCTATTATGATCTGGATATTGGGGGAATGTAATAAAAACGCATTACTATCAGTAAGAATTTATTATGAAAGATATCCTGAGAGACGACAACCTACAACAGCAAGTTTCCAAAGGTTTAAGAATCGGTTTAACCGCACCGGTTCAGTTACTTATTCTATATAAAAAAACAGTATTACCGATTTTGCTAAAATTTAACCAGTTCTAAGCTGCGTAATTATGCGTTGAATGCAGTTGATCCCACGTCGATATCATGTTTTTTTCTCAAGATAATCGAGACGAAATATAATTCCGAAAATTTACCATTTTTTTCAGTTTTATAATTCTTCATAAAAAACAGCATTCTAAGTTGCGTAATTATGCGTCGAATGCAATTGCTCTTACATCGATATCATTTCTTGTTCTCGAGATAATCGAGACGAAAAATGATTCCGAACGCACATACAAACAAACGCATATACGTAAATACACACACAGACGTCCACTTAAAAACTATTGTATTTGACTTTGGGGACCTTGAAATGTGGAGATATGTCAAAATTAGGGATTCGCAAAATCAGACCCATTACTATAACTTCCACTGAGAAGTTAATAATGACCGCATCAAATGCGGTTACACTAGCGTAAAGAACCATTGTTGGTCTTAACATAGGACATTGTGGTAAATCACTAAGGATTTTTTAAAAAATTATGTTTTCGTCGAACCTACGTGAAAAAAGTAAATGGTAAAATGGGTTATAGGTTGACTAACGACAATAATCATTTGACTATGGTACGTCAAGATTAAGGGCAGAGAAATGGCTGTAACTGTGACATAAAACAAGAGAAAAATGTAACTAAGTGTACACTAAGTGTAGTTACATTTTTCTCTTGTTTTATAATGACTCGTAAATAAAGGACATTTTTAATGTTTAACATTTTTGCTCTCACTTTCCTGCAATTTGTGGGAGTGATTTCGTGAAATGGGACGGAAGTGTGTAACAGGAAGTCGCGAAAGCTCCTATTTGATTGGACAAATAAGCGCACGGTAGTAGAATGTGCCGTCAGACAGCTTTCAACCAATTTTTCGAGAGGTCGGTACTGTCAGCCATCAGCTATGCACTTAAGTTACAGTGTTGTGTATAAAGTTTGCTGTTATAAGCGTAAACTATATAAATAAATATTTACTGTTGATAATAAGTCCCAATAAAGAGCAGATCATTGATAAAAAATTAAATTATGTGAGTAATAATAAATAATTATTTGAATAAAATATTTCAGTAATTAGCCTTTTTAAATTTTGAGGTTAATATCTGCTTATTACTAAGGTAAGATGTTACACATCATATGCGACTACTGTAAGGCTCGCTCGTTTCTTTTTTTTATTTTCAGGAGGAAACACCAATAAAGGATTAAACGATTATGGAATTATTTTACCGGACCAAAAGAGATGAGTAGTTTGAGAAGTATAGCCGGAGTAACTCAGTTGGATAAAGTAAAAAATAGTGAGATAAGAGAACGCTGTGGTGTAAAAGAAGTTGTGGTTACAAAGATAGATAAAGGAATGCTTAGATGGTTTGGACACGCAGAAAGGATGGATGAAGGAAGATTGACGAAATACATTTATAAGCCGAGTGTGAATGGACAAGTCGGTAGAGGTCGACCTCTGCGAACATATCTCGATCAGATCAACATTGTTTTGAAGAAAGGCCAGGTCAAGAGTACCAACAACCGACGAGCATGTATGATAGCCCTGATGAAAGTAGAGGAAGAAAAAGATGTGTGAAAGAACCTTAGCAAATGGAAGGAAGTGGTGTCTGCCTACCCCTACGGGAAAAAGGCGTGACTATACGTATGTATGTATTTGGTCAACATAAAACGCTGCAATAACTAGTTTAATTTCTTAGCAAAAGTTTTTTCATAGCAGTGGCTTTATTCGTTGTTATAAAGTCATAAAAAGCAATTGTTTTTTGAAAGCAAAAGTTACTTAATACTGTGTATTTATTCTATTGTTAAATAACTTGATTGATTTGGGAAGTAGGAGGATTACACATATTTGACCTTTTTTTATGTTGTTAACCGATTTTAGGAAAGACAGCGACGGCTTTTGTGAGTAAAACAATGCCCATTTTAATTTCGAAGTCGCATATCATTTCCTGGTAGCGACGATTTATTTGTTTGGGAAATGTTTGAATGCCAGGATACGCTATGCATAATGAGTTTCGACTTTTCGCCTTTGGAGGGCAAGGCTGTTAGAAATTAGAACAATAGAGTCAAACGAACTCATTTAAAATTCATTTGGAACAATCACAGTAAAATGAGTACGGTCGTCATTTTTATCTTTTATATTTAAGTTTGTTTTAACATATCGTCGTTGGCGATAGGTTTTCTATGGATTACCAAAAAAAACAGACTTAGATTAAAGTCACCATTAAAAACAAAAATAAGTAAAAACAAAAAAAAAGTTCCAGTTATCCTCAATAATCAAAGGCAAATATAATCAAAATCAACAGCTAACAATAAATCGAAAATCCAAAGTTTACGATTCCATAAAATAACCAGAACAAAGGTAAGAGTAACAAACTTTATCAAGTTACCAAAAAAAACGTATACAAGTAAACTTTTTAATAATACTTAATCAAACGTTCACATACGGCTGCTAATTTACTCACGTTTTTACCATTTACATAAAGATTTACACTGTTAAAACAATCGAGCTTATTTAAAAATATTTCTTTTTACAATGGCTGTCCTTCAAAATATCAATATTGTAGGATATTTACAAATAAGTATGAAGAAAACATTTTTACTTGGACACAAAGAACTATTGAGAAGATTACTTTAATCAAAGTTCAGCCTTGGCATATTATCCAATGAAATAAATAGTTTTTAACAGTGTACCATATTAATAAATTAAAACAAAACTTAATCGTGGTGTCAAAAACAAATCACGTCGTTTAAATATTCTAAAATAAATCACTTGTAACCTTTGGGTATATGAATTCACTACTCCTGTGGCCTACTCCTGTGGCCGGTTTGATTATGGAACGGCACCTGCTAATTAACAATGGCTTCCCTCCACAAATCCCGCATGCGGTTATTTTAACTCGACACCAAAATCCAAAATATCAACAACAAAGGTAAGATAGAATGGTCAAGTTAAAAATTAAATGGTTTTTCTTCAAAATCCAATTAAGATGGCCCAAATACAGCCAGATATGAAAGAAAAACCGTAGAGGTTTTGCACACGTGTTAATATCAAATCGTCCCAAAAATTCTCACCACCACACGACTCCCAAGACTGCCACCAAACGACTGACACCAAACGACTGACACTAAACGACTGACACTAAACGACTCCACCAAACGACTATCCACTTCCCAAGCCGGATATCAAGAAATGACACGGAACACGCGTCAACCAACAATCTTCGCAAATCTATGTTCCTCACTCAGAATCGCACTCGTCCGTGTTGATAGCCATCTCCATCCACACAGAAATGCAAACCAAACAATAATATAACCGACAACACACAACAATCGAGGCCAAAAACCCAAGCAAAATCTAATAACAAAAACCCCCACTCAATCTTCATCGATTAACGAAAAATGCCACAGCCATTATGCAACACTATTTACAACGAATGATATATTTAAGTTACAATAAAATACGGTACCTGAGGAATACAAAACCATCAGAGACACCATTATAATGGAACTGTAGAAGTGAAAAAATAGGCACGTGACAAGATCTAAACATTTCTTTATCTATGAATTCCTTACTTTATCCATTAGAGTTACTGTAGCTCTATTTTTTAAACTACTCATCTCCGCAGCATTAATCCTATTTTCATGCTTCTTCTGCCAAACCTAACATTCACTACCATACTTACTTGTAGTGACCAGCACTTTTTTATGCTCACCTAGTCGTGCCATTTTCGATACTTTCTGTCTGCTTATAAAGTTATGCAGGGCCCCATTCATTTGTTTCCACACCTTTCGCTCAACATCATAATCATACTTTTCGTCTCTCGTAAACTTTGAACCAAAGATTGCAAACTTCTTCACTAAGTCCATTTTTTTTAATTCAATCATTACCTCGCAGTTTTTCTTGCTTTCTTCTCTTTCAAAAAACATTACTTACGTCTTGCTTTCATTCACTTTCATCCCTTTGATTTTGTTATTATTATGCCATGCATCCCCATGCATCGATTATCTTTTATAGAAGCCAAAAATTCCAATACATTTTCATTGCCCCACTTCATTACAAATTATAATTAATTTAATAATTAATTAATTATAATTTTCGATTTGCTTATTATGGTTTTTTTTTACCACCGGCGAACAACAAAGATAATTAATAACCTCAATAACAATAACGTAACAACGGCTAAAGCCGATCAATTCGCTAATAAACTTCCCAACACCGAGAAATAGGACAGGGTGACAGCCTAAGTCCCTATTTGTTTAATCTTCTCATGGATATAATTATAAATAAAGTAACAGATCTTAACCTCGAATACAGACTGGGCAACAAAAGAATTGGTATCCGATGATGCAGTAATTATTGCCGAATCAGAAACTCTTCCAGTTCTTCCAAGTAAGCCGCCAACCCAATATGAACATTTTCATCAACAAAACCAAATGTATGACAATCGCGAAAGATCCGCTCAGCTGTAAGCTAGTAGTGGAGGACAATCCCATAAAACAGGTGATGCAATTCAGATATCTGGACATAAACATATCAATCACCCATGACCTAAGGATCCAGATTAACAAAGCAGCTGCACTATCGGGATGCCTACGAGATATAGTCTGGTCAAACCCGTATATGCGCAAAGATAGCAAAATTAGAATCTACAAGACTTGTATCAGACCGATTATGACGTACGGTAAAGAAATCCGCGAAGACACCAACTAACCAACGAAACACATGCTAAGGGTGGCCGAAATGAAAACACTGAGAGCAATAGTGGGGGAACAATAGTCAGAGAACAATGCGAAATACAAGATATTGTGAGATAGGAAAGACAACGTACAACCAAGTAAGACGGATGGACGAGAACAGACTTCCGAAAATAGTCCTAGAAAACAACCCGCCCGACCCAAGACCTCCAGGGAAGCCACCTAAAAGATGGAGAGATAGTTAGCAATCTACCTCCCAGGAAAAGATGCAGAGGCAGCTTTAGAATTAACAGATCGACAGATCTCCAAGAAGTAGAAGAAGGAGAAGAAGGTTTTTTTTATTCTAGGTGATGACTTCCAATACATGGATGGTTCTTTTGGTTTATCACTGGTCTCTGTATAATTTTCTATTAATTCTCTCCGCCATTTATGGGTTATGTTGTCCAGAATAAGTCCAGAAATGTTGTTTAGTATTTTATTTTTAAACACATTTTCATCTTGAATAATTGTGTTCCACTTTTCCGCTCCATATAATGAATAAAAGTGTAAATATGTTAATACAGGTTTGGTTACCTAACCTAATTAACCTAATTCAAACTCTTTTTGTATTTCAAACTTTCCGATGATGATCTGTTTGGACACAGAATAGTGCAACATAGTAATTTTGAGAGTTTTTTTTTCGCTCTACTATAAGCCAATACATAAATGAAGTTTTCATTCAAAGGAGGGTTTGTAAAAAAATTGTGCACATGTACTTGGTTGTCGATTTTGGTTGTTGTTAAATCAATAACTACTTTTAATGTGAAGTACATTGAGAGCAATGTTTAGACACCATCATTCTGTAAAGAAAGACTTTTGCATCCCCATTTGTTTTTTGTTAAGTATTAAGAGATGTTTGTGGAGATATTAATAGTTTTATCAGAACTTAAACAAAATGATGTATAGTGAATCAACATAATTTAGACAATTGGCTTCCTGTTCAGCATCAAAATGACTAAGCGGTATCAAGACGATTCATTATAATCCGACTTTTCTGGAAGCGATTGTCTAGAACACAATAACAGAACAATTGGAAATTCAGTAGGAGGGTAGAAAAAAAAGGCATTTTAAAGTCGGTTTTTCCCCAACAATACGGCTATTAGTGTAATAGACTGATTCCCTGGACCGTGCCCACTATCTGGGCGACAAATTGGGGTGAAAGATCACCATAAGAAACTTAGTGCCTTTTTTAAATTGGTTTTCTTTCTTTGGATTTACTGCTATTTTTATTTTATGCATATATACGAATGGATAACATCAAATTACTTTTAAGTTTTTTTTTTATAACAGAGAGGCATATTAAATGATTAATTTTAAAGATTTAAAAAATTGTGTAAAAATTTTAATACGAATTCGTTGGATATTGATTGCACAATTTTTTCGATTTTCTTTCACTACATTTAGTAATGACTTTTCGTCACAATTTTTAAACAAACATACATACATACATACATAAAGTCATGCCTTTTTCCCATAGGGGTAGGCAGAGACCACTTCCTTCCACTTGCTACGGTTCGTACACACATCTTTTGCTTCCTCTACTTTCATCAGTGCTCTCATACATGCTCTTCGGTTGTTGGTACTCTTGACCTGGCCTTTTTTCAAAACAATGTTGATCTGATCGAGATATGTTCTCCGAGGTCGACCTCTACCGATTTGCCCATTCACACTCGCCTTATAAATTTGTTTCGTCAATCTTCCTTCATCCATTCTTTCTACGTGTCCAAACCATCTAAGCATTCCTTTATCTATCTTTGTGACCACATCTTCTTTTACACCACAGCGTTTTCTTATCTCACTATTTTTAACTTTATCCAACCGAGTCACTCCGGCTATACTTCTCAGACAACTCATCTCCGCAGCATTAATCCTATTTTCATGCTTCTTCTGCCAAACCCAACATTTAAACAAACCCTCACTTAAATAACAACAAAATTGAAAACTACATTTAGTATCTAATGCCTTGGAGGATTAACAATGATGATGCTTAATATTTTTGATATTTTGCCTGATTTTTGCTTACAAATAGAAAAAGTAAAGTTGTTAATAAGGCATATAGTTCTAGCTTTCTTTTGGAAGGATTTTAGTAGTTTAAAAATGAGGTGAAGAACAAAATTTCAAACTTCTCTTCTTCTTTTTCGTGTGCCTATCCGAGTCGGATGCTAGCGGCCATCTAAACAATCATAACTTTGTTAACTGCTTCTCTGAATAGTCAAATCAAATAATAATAATCAAATCCGAGCGAAAACAAACGAAGAACTTACCGAACCCATACCAGCTGGAAACGGTATTCGCCAGGGAGATTCGCTGATCCCATTCCTATTTAACGTTATAATGGATGAGATAATAAAAAAGTTCGTAATATGAAAGGCTACAAAATGGGAGATAAAACGGTAGACATCCTGTGTCATGCAGACGATACCGTATTAATAGCAGAAAACGAAGATCATCTCCAAAAACTCCTCCACCAGTTTAACGAAACAGCTAAAACACTCAACATGACTATATCCGGTTCAAAAACATGTTGCATTCAAACACCGTTAAGATGCAAACTTGAAGTAGATGGAGAGGTCATACAACAGGAGATGAAGTTTAAATATTTAAAACTAATGCCGGGGTCCCCCAGGGTTCCATCCTGTCCCCCACCTTATTTCTTTTACACATCAACGACCTTTTGAAAACCACCACGAACCCCATTAACAGTTTCGCAGACGATAGCACACTTGTCTCAACTTTCACATCCTATCGATCACTTTCGGTGAATGATACAAATAGACTCAGGCAGGAACAGGTTGATTCCATCAATAGAGATCTTAAAGCAATCGTCGAGTGGGGAACCAACAATCTTGTTCAGTTTAACGCCCAAAAAACACAAAGTGCCACGTTTTCCAAGAAAGTGAATTCCTCAAATCATTTCATCACAATGTCCGGAAATACCCTTGAACCAAGTCCCTTCATCTCGATTTTGGGAGTCACGGTGTCCAATAATATGTCTTGGCATGACCATGTTGCTAACATCGCAAAGTCGGCAAGCCAGAGGCTAGGTTTTCTGTGGAAAGCCAGAAAGTTTTTTACTCCTGATCAACTGTTGACGACGTACAAGGCTCAAATCCGACCTCTACTGTAGTATTGCTTGCACATTTGGGGTTCAGCACCAAGGCATTCTCTTCGTCTTCTAGATTCCATTCAGAAAAGAGCCATTCGCTTGATAAACAGCTCAACTCTCACAGATACCCTTCACCCTCTAGAACATAGAAGAAGAGTTGCAGACCAGTCATTGCTCTACAGATATTTCCATGGCAGATGCTCCAGAGAAATAAAAACTCTTGTACCAGCATTGGCCACATTCGGCCGAAGAACTCGGCACGCTGATCAGTCTCACCCATTTACTCTCAAGAATTAAGAAAAACCTTACTTTTTTGACATAAACAATTTTTTTTAAATTTTAATTTTAAACCACTGTAACTTAGGAACTATAAGAAGGTAGAATTATGCGGTCGTGACGGTTGTATTTGTAATTTAATAGATTATAAAAAACTATATTTGCAGGGTGTACTATTTAAAAAATGATGTTAATAAGTTATTTTGTAGTAACGGTGCACCCTGTAAACTTCCAAACGATTTCTGCAGAAGGCTTGACTTATTTGGAAAAATTTTATGTAACATTTTTTTTGTAAACCCAACAGAAATCGAAATATTAGCAAATTACGTTACTTTATGTACACACTGTATAAACGAAAATTAGAATGTTCCTTATTTTGTTTTATAAAAACGTATAACGTACAATTTTTTTGAACTGGCAGACTTTTGTATTTTACGGACTTTTTTTGTAAATCATTATTAATTTATTTTAAATTCTCACTAAACACTGCACACTTTTTTTCGTTGTCATTGTTTTAACTGTAAATGCATCGACAGTATTTTGGATTTTAATTAATTTCTTATTTTTACAAAATCTTTGACACATCGCAAATCCGAAACACATCCAATCTGGCTAAGGGGCTATAAAGAAAGTATCTGCAAATTTATTATTTATCTAAACGGCTTCCAAAATCATATCATCCTGAATACTGGCCGCCACCGTCCGTGATGCACCCTATAATATAAATTATATGAAAAGGAATTATTAGAGGTCTCCGGTTATCAATAAGAAAAGATGTAACGTCATTAGGGGATTGACCAAGGGTCACACTAAAGCGTAATAAACTGATGTTCGGCATTCCATTCGGACTCACCCCAGCATCTTGAAAGTCATCCCTTCGTGTTGTTTACACAATCATTGACACTCCCAAGCTAAAGGACTATCATTCTCTCTTCTCTTGTCCGTTTTCTTTAGCCTTGCGAAAGATTTATGTTCTTCACATACTTTGGGAGAAATTTTTGAATTAAAAATGTACTCTGTCACTACCCCAAATAAGGACAGTTAATGTTATCCGTAGCGATTTTAAATTGCAAATTTCAACAGAATAACAGCACTAGAATGAATGACAATACTTAAAAAAAAGAAGTAAAAAAAGTAACTTAATATAAATATTTAATTATAGAAAATATTAAATAAATAAAAACAGAAAATTAGTTATTTTAGTCGAGCGAGGTAGTTCTTCCAAGATATATTTACCTTGCCAGTTTTGTTTAAAATATGTATAGTTAAATGTCTCAATGCTCGTTCGCATATTCTCAAAGAAACGGTGATTATCTTTTTTTAGATTATTAAAAAGATGATGAAACAAACTGACTTCGCTTTTTTATTTATAGGCTGTATTTATTGTCTTTTTTCTTCTATTTTTAATAAAGTACCATTTTTTTTTTGAAACTAGAGTTAAGCAAGATAACATCTTCTTCCGACGAAGATGAAGAACTCATGTTGCTAAGACGATAGGTAAAAATCAAATGATATTAAATAATAGGTGCGATGTGCAAATATGGACTTTCGACGCCAAAACCTATCATTTCCTGTCAAAACCTGATTTTTATGGCTACAAAGTATTTTACTGCGACAGAAAGGAATTCCTTAAACAATACATAATAATTCGTGTCACTTAAGAAGGCACAGATTAGTGAAATGCTACCGTTAGGTATGAATTAAAAATACGAGGGGCGCTTCAAAAGATTAGGAACTCAAATAAACGCTCTCATTTGAAAAGAATAAGCATAATTACTTTATTTGTATTTAGGTAAAAATATGGTTCAGTCGAATGAAAGGCATTGTAAAATAATAAAATATGCATTTATTCCACACAAAAATACAGACGTTCTTAATGTCATTTTTAGTTTTATTTGAAAAGATATTAAACAGTATAAATAATAAAATTCGACGAGCCAAATTAATCCCACTTCGCGACAGCTTGTATTGCAAAGTCCAAAGTCTATCAGGTAAAATTCATCCCGACTAAAAGCCACCGACAAACTTCTAGTTGTTTTGTTAATATTTAATGACAATGCTATGTGCGAGGTGGAGTCCGTAGAGACCTACTATGAATGTTATGTGCGTTGTGCCGTTATGGTTATACCCTAACTCTGCTTTGACTTTATACAATAAAGTGCTTTTGTACAAGCAGATACTTAAGCTACTTGGCATACAATTGTGGGTTGTGCCAAAAAGAGCAACCTAGACATAATACAGAGGTGCCAGAAAAAAGTACTGAGGAACATAGTCAACGCCATTTGGTACTACAAATACAGCGGAAAATCAAAGTGCATGACCCTAACCAGAGAACCCATAAGATGTAAGCTCGTAGTCCAAGATCAACCTATCGAGCAAGTATACAAGTTTAAGTTTAAGAAGAGACCGAGTCAGGAACGAGGTTATAAGAGATGAATGTCAGGTGCAAAACGTGATGAGATGGGAAACGACAATGGCATGCTCATGTAACCCGAATGGCAGAAGATCAACTACCGCGGATAGCATTCCAGAGCAGACCAGCGGGAGATGGACCCCTAGGAAGACCACCTAAGAGATGAAAGGACAGCTGGAAATCAACATCCCAAAAAAGATCCTAAGGCGATCCAATTAACAGATCGACAGATCTAATTAAAGAAGAAGAAGAGATACAGCGACCTCTACGGGGACTTGGATATGGAAACTGTTAGTAAACTTATCAAGAGATTTACAGGGAGCCATAAGCAGCGACTTCTACTCCACACCAATGTCAAGGTAATCCAGCCACTGGACAAAGTTGGTATCAACAGAAGGCTCAAGACCAAATCTTTCGTGATATTTTAGTGTATAGTGTAAAAAAAAAGGGAGATATTGCAGCTAGTGTACATATTAACATTTGTGTAATTAATGGTTTGAACCTACGGATTGCTAAAGTGAAAGGTATTAGTAAAGTTTGTAAATAATAAATTAAATAAGTTATTATTACATTCTAATTAGATCGTATTAACATTATAATATTCTGGAAGGGGTGTTTTAAAATTAAAAAAAATTGGTTACTTGAAAGCTAATTTAAAGTCAACAAAAATAAATGACACTAATAGTTACTGAATTGTGCTGAAAATGTTTTTAACCATTTCGACATTCTTCGATGATTTAAGTCCTTACCTACTCCCGAACAATAAATCAACCAGCAAACGTTTCTTTGTTTACACGTCAAAAGAAAAATCAATCATGACCAAAATGATGAATTGATTACTAAGATCGACCACGGAACAAATTAACGAACCGTGTGATATCTAGAATAACTCATCGACTAATATAAAAAAAAGGCCGAACACGAAAAAAATATATCTAAGGACCATAACAAATTAATAAAAAGTTAACTCTATTCAAAAGCGATCATGAATGGGGGGTATTTAGTCAACAAAATAATAATTAAATCGGATACAATGGTCAGAAGGCGTACAACAATTGGTCTTAATCGTGTGGCAATACCACGTGCCACGATTACCTGTCAAATTTTATGCAAAGTCATCATTCACAACAGGGCGTCCGACTCTCTCGGGCTTATTTTCATACATTGGATTTCAATAGACTTTTAGGCCAGTCACATATCACATGAGATCAACTGTGCATCTCCTACAACTGAAGCAAGACTATCTTCAGTGCTAACAAGCGAACTAGGTGCAAACCATTTACCAGTTGTTTATTAAGGATGTGTTACAACAAACAAAATAAACTAACAAATCAATTATTTAAGATTTTGGGGCGTTAAAAATTTATTTATTAACTCTAATTAACATAAATCCAATAAATAATTAAAAAAGACAAAAACAACAATACTGTTTGTGCTATGAAAGGTGGAAATAAGGAGAACTATCTCTGTGCTAAACAAATATCCCTGAAAGTTTATTAAATTAAGATGGCGTTGCTGATGACATAGATACAGTGGCTCATTCAACAAGAGACATACGAGAGGTTTTTCTACAGCTAGAGAAAGAAGCAGGTAATCTGGGCCTACGGGAGTTCCGAAGTAAATTAAGACGTAGAGTAAGTTGAGTAGTAGGCAGAGTAAACAACTGATTTAATTTTTGCAATAATTCTGGGTACACAAAAATATAATTTTCATTATACCTACCTGAAAACACTATATTTACATACTTATTTAGCGCACCGAAAGTGGGCTTTTTCCGTGCGCCCGCACGGAAAATTTTACGGTGCACTAGTATCATCAGCTGCCTACCTGCATGTCAAAATAAAATAATATGTCATTGACAGTTCTCTAGAAATCGCAAATTTTTCTGTTAATTTTCTTAGCAACGAGGTAAATACACTTGTTTTTTGACAATTTTTTGATATTTTTAGTGATAATATCTTAACAATTTGTGGTTTTCAGGTAGATATAATAAAAAATATCGTTCATTACACGTCCATAAATGCTTTTTGCGTGCTTGCACGACTTTCCGTGTTCGGCTGCGTCACCCACGGAAGCTTGTCACGCGCGCACGAAAAAAAGCCTATTTTCTCGACTCCTAATGAAATATACTATTTTCTAACTTAAACTGACTATCTAAATGACATGTTAGTATTACAGAAAATAACGACGGCATAACATATTACAGAGAAGTTATTCTAATTTAAGTTACGCCATACCTTTTTTTTTTAAATCTTAGTATTATTTAAAATCTGTGAGACAAGTTAAAAGTAAATTTTTATTTATATTATTGTTGACTTGGAGGAAATATACAATGCTAATGCTAAAACTATAACTTATATGAAGCTGTTTTCTTCAGTCTTCTCCTAGCAGGTGTTATTTTTGTTACGTTCTTTGCAAGATTATTTGGCTGTTGCTTGGCTGAATGGTGTAGCTCCATATGGGTTTGGGAATTGTTTTATATATAAGGACTTTGTTGTCTAGTGTCAAATTGGATCTGCAATCTATTACCCAGTACAGTTGTTTAAGTTATAAACTACCAGATGCTACCAGAACAATACGTTGACATCCTAATAATATATATATATATATATATATATATATATATATATATATATATATATATATATATTTGACAGATTGTTTAAAATCAAGCTCAAAGAGAAATACTCCAACCTAAAAGAGTTTAATACGGATGTGCCGCAGGGTACCATTATTAGTAGATATAGTTGTTGATGCATTCGCTGACGACACTGCCCTACTTGCGGTAGATCAAAACCAAGAAAACTATGTTAGATAATTGCAGATAGCAACCAATATAGTAGTACACTGGACCAAACAATGAAATGATTAATGAGCTTAAATCTTTTTAAGTTAACTTTGCCAAAAAAAAATGACAGAACCCTCCAAATATTAACGAAACAATTGTACCATATTTGATAAATGTCAAATACCTCGGCAAGACTCTTGACGCCAAACTTAAGTGAAAAATACATGTTAAAGAAACCAAATTAGGCCTAAATTACAGACAGTACTACTGGCTGCTTGGAAGAAACTCCAAGATTTTAATCTACAGTAAGGTTAGCCGGCAAGCATAAAGCCAGACTTCATCCACATGTGAATGCAGAAGCTCTTTAGCTGCTGGACGTTGCGGTATCTACATTGTTTTGTGTGGGTAGATCAGCCGTAAACAGGAGGTACAAGACTGGACCAAGTACGCTGCCTTGTAGAACTCCAGCGTTGATTGGGAGAAGCAAAGTTAGTTTGTCGTAGTATTTACCAGTTCTATTTTAAGTTGCGCTAATCCTGGCAATGGGATATTTAAAATTTTAGTAAACTCATTCGTAAAGTATAGGAAAAGATTTTTGACGAAACCAACACTATAATAATATTGGTTTTAAATAGTTGTTTTCTTAATTTTGTAGTTTTTGGGGCATATCGTAACAAAAGTTATTACTATAACTACTACTCTATGGCTTTACAACCCAGGGTGGGTCTTGGTCGACTGTACTATTCTCCTTTATTGTTGTTGATCTTACATCAATGCTGGGTCGTATTCAACACCAATTGTCCGTCCGCTTTAATTTTGTCTCGCCACCTCATCCGGGGTGCCCTAAAGGTCTTCGTCCTACTGGTGCTCCTTCCCAAGCCAATTTCACTATCCGTGTGTCAGGCTGTCTTTGCACATGACCTGCCCATTGCAGCCTTCTTGCTTTTATCTCCTTTACAATATCTGGATCTTTGTATAATTCTGATATTTCTTGGTTGGTTCTTACTCGGTACTGTTGGGTTACTGGGCTTCGCAGTGGTCCAAAAATCTTGCGTAGAGCTTTTCTTTTAAAAATTCTTAATTTCCGTTCGTTGTCTTTGGTCAAGGTCCAGGTTTTGCTAGCATGCCTACATAACCGTCGGTCGTATAACGGTTTTTTAGATTATGATTTTTGTTCTTCGCGAGATTTTTTTTCCATGCAAAAGTTATTCCTGTATTGTAAACGAAAATTTAAAAAAATTTCATGAGGATGACAAAATTTATTTTTATGGGAAAAAAATGTATTTATAATTAAAAATTAAAAAAATAAAATTAAAAATTTTTATTCTTCTTCTTTCTTCTTTAATGTAAGCAATTTGCTTGTTTTTCTTCGTGTCCTATGCCGTTCAATTTTTAAAGGTTGTCAAAAAGTGTTTTTCCAGCAATCCTGCGCAATTTCATTTCGGTGGTTTCTAATATTCTCTTTATGTTCGATGTATCTGGTCTAGTTTCTGCTGTGTATGTTAATATAGGTCGGATGATCGCCTTGAAGATTCGGGATTTGGTCTCGATTCCGATATATTTGTTTCGGAGGATTGTATCGTTCAGGTAAGCTGAGGTTCGTGCTGTTTTTGCCGCTTGGTTTCTTGCCTCCGCCTCGATGTCACCTTATCCTGATATTTCTATGCCCAGGTATTTAAATTTTATCTCCTGTTGTATAATTTTATCATCCACAACCAGTTTGCATCTGATAGGTGTTTTTGAAATGGTCATGCATTTCGTCTTTGCTGCAGATATCTTCATTTTTAGACTTTTTGCCGTTGTGCTGAATTTGAATATTAATCTCTGTAAGTCATCTTCGTTTTCTGCAATCAGAACATCATCGGCATAGCATAGGATTTTGACGTCTTTGTTCCCCATTTTATACCCTTTCAGGTTACCGAGTGCTTTTTATTATTTCGTCCATAATGATGTTGAACAATAAGGGGCTAAGGGAATCTCCTTGTCGAATACCACTATTTACAGGAATTTCTTCGTTAGTTGTGCCAATAATTTTGGCTTGTATTTTGTTTTTCTGGTGAGTGTTTTTTATAATACCTACAATTTATTAATGAATTGTTGACTTTTTTCCCAATTTATTATAATTAATACTGCATTTCTCTCCAGCCAACTAATGCAATATGAACTATTTAATGTTAGGCGTCCTACTAGTGCACACTAGAACTAAAATTAATTGTTTATTGATAAATTGTACGCTTACAATCTATTCTATGCACAGAGTAATAAGTCACTAAGGTGAATTAGGTACCTACAATCCATTCATTGACGGTTCTCTCAGGATTATTGTTGTGAGAGGTCTTCTAATCATAATCTCGTCAATATTCTTTCGGCAAGTGTTGGTTGAATAAATTGCTTATTAATGTGTTGTTGTGGTAAGTGGAGCGATTTTTGTAACTTAAAAAAATGAACCTTTATTGTGTCCATGGTTAGTGGGATGTTCAGATCATTATGAAGTGTCTGGTTAGAAACAAACCGTGGGCTTTACTTATCATGCTCTGGATTGGAATGTTTGTAGAACCTTCGTGTTTGTAGGTTTACTGCAGCCCCATAGTTCTATTCCGTATAACCAAACTGGTATGAGTATAGTTTTGTAGAGAAGCAGTTTACTTTCAAAAGATAACTCAGAACTTTTTAAAGTATATTATTAAATGCAATCCCAAACGATTTAGTTTGTCTAGACATGGCAAAATTACTGCAATTTGTATTATAAATGTTGCAAAAATTACAAAAACTGGGAAGTTCCGAAGTAAATTAAGACGTAGAGTAAGTAGAGTAGTAGACAAAGTAAAGAGCTGATTTACTTCTTGCAATAATTCTGGGTACACAAAAATATAATTTTTATTATACCTACCTGAAAACACTATATTTACATGCCTATTTAGCGCACCGAAAGCGGGCTTTTTCCGTGCGTCCGCACGGAAAATTTTACGGTGCACTAGTGTCATCAGCTGCTTACCTGCATGTCAAAATAAAATAATATGTCATTGACAGTTCTCTAGAAATCGCAAATTTTTCTGTTTATTTTTTTGGCAACGGGGTAAATACGCTTGTTTTTTTGGCAATTTTTTGATATTTTTAGTGATAATATCTTAACAATTTGTGGTTTTCAGGTAGACATAATAAAAAATATCGTTCATTACACGTCCATAAGTGCTTTATCCGTTCTTGCATGCGCGCGCACGGAAAAAGATAACTCAGAACTTTTTTAAAGTATATGCATATTCACATTTTTTAGTCTACGATCTCTTAATTTTGACGAATTTTTTCATTTAAATTCAATCCCAAGTGTTTGACAAACTGGTTTTATGGGGTTCGAAATATCATTAAAAGAATAAAAAGATTTCCTTGTGGTGAAAGTAATTTGTACTGATTTGCTGGCATTAACGTTAATTTATCATCGATAAAGCCAGTTTTGTAATAGGTCCAAATAATTTTGTTCTGCAGCAGGGTCGGTATCTACTACCATTCAAAGGATCATGACGCATATTTTGCCTGGCAACTGATACGTTAGAAACAATCTGAATGTTAAGCACTTCGCCAATGCGACGGCTAGAGTAAAATAGGAATTGAGAATAGTACTAGTAACTAGAATTTGTTTTACAGGTATCATTTTTAAAATATAGCGACAACTTTGAACGAGTACTGGCCTATAAAGCTGTATTTTCATACACTGGATTTCAATGGCCGTATATACGTCTAGTTATTTAACGTGTGGGCGAGAAGACCACAAGAACAGCTTTTTCCTTATACCTACCTTTTAATTGAAATCCTTTTTTAGTGACTTCTACCCTCAACTACAGACACCTCTTAGAGTTTTATGGTTCTAAAAAAACATATTTTTTTATCCTGCCCACGCGTGTTTTGCAGAAAAAAATATTGTTAGTGTTATTGTTTTGAGAATTCGGTACGTAAATTTAAAGCTCTGTCGTTCAAGCTCTAACAGATCGAGATGTTCATGGCAGTTGTTAGTGATTTGTTTAAATGGTAGTTGTGCGCTTTAAACTCGCAAAAGAAATGATCAGTAATGAAAAATAAACTCAGCTCATTTTTAAACACAATCTGGTGTTAATTTTATTACTAAGTTGACGCAAATATAACGGTTGGAAAAATTACCCGTGTTTACCATGTTAAATCAAGTCAAAATACTGGGTGAGTTCTAATTAGATGATTAAGAAAAACTTGACATTCCACCAAAAACATTTCCATGTAAAATATTGCCAAGACGAGACCGTGCGGCTCACACTGACAAAAAGTTCTTTGATCTCATGTACAGCCAAGCTTCTAACTCTACTAGCCCTAATTGTACAAGCTCCACACCTTAGTCAAAATATGTGACTTGGCCATTTCGCCCCCCTATTTTAGGGGGTTGAGGGGTAAAAGTTTTAAATTTTACAATTTTTTTGTTGTTTGTGGACTAATACTAGCTTACGTACAAAATTTCAGCTTTCTAGGACTTTAGGAAGTACCCTAACAATTTTGATGATCATCAGTGAGTCAGTGACGAAAACGGGGTTTTTTAGATATCAATAAAATCTAAATTATATTATCTATGCAATTAAAACTTTATATGTTTAATAAGCCCACTATTAGCATTATATCCCAAAAATGTATAATAGTATAATTCAAAGCCAAGTTATGAGGATTTAAAAAAACAACGAAAAGATAGGTAGTTCCCTTGCGCTTCGCTTGGCTCGTCTTTTCGGGAGCACTATCGTGCCCCCATATACTTATCATTTGAAAATTCGGTGTATGTGGTTTTTTGATATATGCTAAACTGATATATTTAGAACCTGCTATCAGTTCCGGTTATACCGGAATTTGACAATAACTTCTTTATTTTAAGAATATCCCATATATTATTACGTATTTCAATAAAACGTTTAAGCAAAATTTGGTAAGTGGCAAACTTAGAGTTTCGCGTCACCTAACATCAGTGTCAACAACAGATGGGTAACTTCATGACTTCTTCTGTTTCTATCTTTCTGTCAAAAAGTGGCCTCATCAGTAAACATCATTATATGTCAACGCTTTCGTTTCATATCTTTCCTTTCCTTCAGGGAACACTGCCAAAATAGCAAATCTATGATATTTAAAAGAAACGGCATCCTGCGTTAACATACATACATACATAAAGTAGACCTCTTCCTTCCACTTGATACGGTTCTTACACACATCTTTTGCTTCCTCTACTGTTATCAGTGCTCTCATACATGCTCGTTGGTTGTTGGTACTCTTGACCTGGCCTTTTTTTAAAACAATGTTGATCTGATCGAGATATGTTCGCCGAGGTCGACCTCTACCGACAATTTACACTCGCCTTATAACTTTGTTTCGTTAATTTTTCTTCATCCATCCTTTCTACTTGTCCAAACCATCTAAGCATTCCTTTATCTATCTTTGTGACCACATCTTCTTTGACACCACAGCGTTAACTAACGGGCACTAAATGGGGAGCAAGCCCCCATGCGGCCCGTATTATTAGTGGATGCCTTCTCCCCACACTAGTGAAAAACATTTATCCGCTCACGAAAATTGCCCCTTCAAAGATAAGACGACAAGTCGCCACAGAACAGGAGAGGACAAGGCAGACACCAACTATACGATCAAGCTCCCGAAAGATCAAGGCTAGAGTCCAGGATGTGCTTCCTACGAAAGGCCGCTCTACCAGAAAACACATCACCCGAAACCCGCCGTTAAGAACTATGGCAAAACCAAACACCAGAGAACCCCGCCGAACTAAAGCAGGAACTCCCCCCAAAGCATCTTCAACCTTATACCACGTGGAAATCACTTAACAGACTGCGGACTGGTATCACACGATGCCGAGCGAACCTTAGGAAATGGAACATCCCAGTGGATAGCGACCTATGTGACTACAGAGCTACCCAAAACAGCCAACACCTACTGAATTGCCCCAACCTTCAAGAACCCTGCACAATCAACGACGTGTACTCTGCAAATGACAAAGCCATAGCTGCTGTAAATTACTGGAAAGCTATAGTCTAAGACGTCGTTCGGACACGGAAAGAAAAGTAAGTACTAAGTTCTGATTTAAAATTCTTAAAGCCCATGCCCAACCAGTTCTGGTCCTAATGGGCAATACTTTAGTTTATCCATAACAGTTACATCATGCAAAATCAAAAAATTTGATTAAATTTTATATTATCTCTTTAAGAATGTATTGTAAATATTATGTTTCTATTCAATAAACTTATTATTATTTAAAGTTACTGCGCGGAAAATTTTAAACTTATCAAACTGCACTCGTATTTCTCGTGTTGAACAATCTATAAGGTTTTTTGTGACAAATAATTATGTTGATTATTACTGGTAACCAAATTAAAAACCCGAAAACCAATCTCGCGAAGGGAATTTTTGTATTTCACATATATTAGGCGGTAAAATGGTGTGGATCCATAAAGGAAAAGAGGGAGAGACATAAAGTCTGAATGACATAGCGAACGTTATTCAGAGATCGTGTTCGAGATCTTCATGGTGGAGGAAAGATTAAAGTAAATGCAGGGTGAAAATTAAACGCATGATAAATGATTGTCAAGTAGGAAGAGACCCATGATCAATAGAGCAGAAATAAGTGTGCACATTCAACGACGATGGTAAAAAGAAATTTCATGACGCGAGAAAAATGAGAGAATGAAGTGCATGAATGTTTGGCAACTCGATTTGACTTCCTTTTATTTATTTGAAAAGTCATTAAAGAGAAAAAAAATGGGGAAAGTCAATACTGTTGACATAATGAGATGGGAGATAGGACACCAAAACAATCGTTTAAGTGTTCTATAGTACAGTGAAACCAATCAGTTTTATATTATATTAAAAATAAATTTAGTAATTGGGATAGAGATATCATTTTTTTTGTATTCTTAATGGTTTTATACTTAAGATTAAAAAAGATGTACACATGAAACAATAGAAACTGACATTTATAATTTTATGCACATTGTCAAAATAATACCTCCCCTAACAACACAGGTACATTCTATGGACATCATAGGGACGTCCCTCAATTACTTGGAGGATGTCCCTGGGACAGACACTTTCGGGACATAGGACGTACTAGGGACGGTCCATGGACATCTCTTGGCTTTAAGGACGTACCCAGGACGTCCCTCCAGTACATCCTAGGCATACACCGGGTACTACCTACAACATCTTAAAGGTATCCCATGGGTATACCATTACCAAAACAGTGAATCCCAGGGGTATCTCTTGTAAGTACCAGAGATGTTTTTTATTCCCAAAAGGACGCCACTGGAATGGTACTATCAGGTCATGTTAGGGACATCCATTTTCTACAAAAAGGAGGAACAAAAAATGTCGCAGCAATAAAACAACAACACTTTTAATAAAAATATATTATAATTAATTAATACAAAAAACAAACTATGATTAAACAAACAAAACATAATTTTTTGTTCTTTGAAAAACAGCAGATTTATAGTAAAGAGTTATATACAAAAGGAACATAACAGTACAATACAAAAAAAAAACTAACTAAGTTGTAGTTGCCTTATTTTTGGATGCACACCTTTCTTTGGCTCTCCTGAAAAATTTCTGGAGAGCCTTTTTAACTTGTTTGTGTGTTCCAATTGCTGTTGAAGCTCCTGTAACAAAATGTTCAATGTCAACTGTTGGATTTATCCAAAAATGTTGAGTAGTAATAAGTGAAACAAAATAAAATAAGTGAGTACTAACTCATTATCGTTTGACACATTCTGGTATTCTTGAAAGGTAACTTTATTTTTTAATAGATAGCGAAATAATATTTCCAAAAGCAAAAAAACAAGAATTTCATGTAATGGAACTTAGGTGTATCTGATCATCTGGCATGAACAAATATATTCTCAAAAACGTGTGTTTCTTACCACTTTTGTGAAGTTTTCTGAGATTGTCAGATAATTCTCAATTTCCTCAATATTCTTGGCTGGTAATGCAAGTTTGTCATACAAAGTCTTCCGTGAACTTATCCTTGAAATATCCAATTATTTAATGAAGTCCTTCAGGGTTCTCACTTCTGATAAAATATCTGCTAGCATATATATATATATATATATATATATATATATATATATATATATATATATATATACCGTAAGTACTACATAATTAAACATATTTACTAAATTTGTATCGATAATTTCTAACCAAAAAATTATTGAGAGCTACCTTAACGATTTCTGTTCACAATTAAGCAAAAAATAAAAGTAAGACCTCTTTACAAAAGCATAATACTAAACAAAAAATTGTCGGGTTTAAATCTTAGGTGAATTTATGAATTTACTATTGTACCTCTCAACACAGTGCGCCCTTTAAGTCAATGCCTTGATGACTAATCCGAAACCGTCGTATATTGGTGAAATGAGCTGTAAATTCGTTGACTCAAAAATATTTAATACAATGGCAGCTTATTAATAATGTCATCACTTTTATTATTCGTGTACCATTTATTAAACAAAAAAAATTTACCTCAAAAACAGTTATTTGGAATTACAGTTTGACTGGTATGTCACTTCAAAAAGCCTCCGGCAGGAACTGCATACGTGAAAAAAAAAATTGACCGGAAGAAGTGTCACAGCTTTAAAAAGACGTATCTGTATATCGCTAGATAAGAAGTATAATAAATTGAATGTGTCTGGACATTACAAGAGTTATAAGAACCTCTAGCAATAACAGCAGAAATAACAGAAACGGTATATAAATCGTAAATAATAGATATACGGCACACATACACACGTTCCTGTAGCTATATCTCAAGCAGGAACTCCAAGGTCGTTGGATATATCTTGATTACGCCGCAGGAGCAGCAACGGGCAATGCAGGATATATAGTGGCGTACTAGTTTTTTTTTAAATTAAATGTTCGTTACGGATAGCAACCAAATTGACTAATTTACAGATTTTCTTTCTTTGCAAGCTTTTAAGAAAGTTAATAGGACCAATTTTTAATAATTAATGCAATATTTTTTTATTTTTTCAAGAATTTTTAGTATAACTATAGGATTTCATTGGGTGGTAATTTATTTATAAATTAATATTATTAAAAAGGATACAGTTGTTTATTTGGAAATATTTAATTTTAAAGTAATTAATTTTTGCCAGGATGCTTTTGAGTAGGATTTTTTGGTATGTAAATTTATCCTTTGGTTTTAAATATATTTTTTTATATTATATATTATATTTTTTAAGTATTGTTTTAAAGAATATTTATTACTAGCAGAACCCGATGTACGTTGCTACATCCCATTATTTAACTTTATTTTTTCTGGGATGCCCAATCCATATTAAAATTTGAAATTTCACCATTTTTAGTGGCATTTTTTGTTATCTTTAAAAAGTAATATAAACCTTTAACTTTTTTTTTCCAATTTTTAATCAACTTTTTTACTCAAAATTGCAAACAATACTCAAAGTTACGACCAAATTTCACAGCAGTCCTAAATCGAAACGAAGCCAATTCGGTTAATAACAAAATTGTTGTTCAACAGTTCAAATTAAATCCAAGCCAATCCAGTCAATATCATTATTCTTATTCAGCAGTCAGAAACCAAAACCAAACTAATTCAGTCAATATCAAAATTGTTATCCAACAGTCCAAAATTAAAACCAAGCCAATCCAAATCGTAGTCAATCAAAATCGCGGCAGTTCTTGTATCACAAAGATCTTTATTTTCACAACGATTTTGGATCACAAATGTTTTTGCTCACATTGAAATAACTTAAATACATAAATGTTTAACAGCTGCAATATTTTCGAATAAAAAATTTGAAATGACAGGTGTTTGGCTACGAATATTTTATTTGCGTTGTATGGGAGGTACCATTACCATTTCCTACACAAAAGTTTTTTTTACTTAAACCACTAATCGGTCCAGCCATTTGGAAGTTTTTGAAGGACATACATACAAACATTTTATCATTTTTACATACATACATACATAAAGTCACGCCTTTTTCCCATAGGGGTAGGCAGAGACCTCTTCCTTCCACTTGATACGGCTCTTACACACATCTTTTGCTTCCTCTACTGTTATCAGTGCTCTCATAGATGCTCGTTGGTTGTTGGTACTGTTGACCTGGCCTTTTTTTAAAACAATGTTGACATGATCGAGATATGATCGCCGAGGTCGACCTCTACTGACTTGCCAATTTACAATCGCCTTATAACTTTGTTTCGTTAATTTTTCTTCATCCATCCTTTCTACGTGTCCAAACCATCTAAGCATTCCTTTATCTATCTTTGTAACCACATCTTCTTTTACACCACAGCGTTCTCTTATCTCACTATTCTTTACTTTATCCAACCGAGTCACTTCGGCTATACTTCTCAGACTACTACTACTACTTTTGGCTATTTATGAAGCTATGCAGTGCCCCATTTATTTGTTTTCCTGCCAACACTCTTCGCTCAATGTCACTGTCATACTTTCCATCTCTCGTAAACTTTGAACCCAAGTACACAAATTTATTAACTTGTTCCACTCTTTCTCACTCAATCGAAACTTCACAGTTTGTCATGCTTTCTTCTTTTTCAAAAACCATTACTTTCGTTTTGCTTACATTTATTTTCAGTCCTTTGATTTTCAGGGCATCATGCATAACATTAACCATCGCCTGTAACTCCTCTTCGGATGACGCTAATATGACTTGATTATCGGCGTAAAGAAGGCATTTGACGATCAAATCAATTATTTTCAATCCATACGCACTCTCTTTCAAATATTTTAAATAATCGTTTATAAATAAGTTAAACAGCCATGGCGAAGCCACACATTCCTTTTTCACATCTTTTTTAATGTTAAACCAGTCCGTGTAAGCTTCGTTTATCCTGATACAAGCAGTGGAATCCTTATAAAGTGATTTCAATGCTCGTATTAAACTACCGCTCACCCATACATAGACAATTTCGACCACAATTTACTCCTCACCACTCTGTTATAGGCTTTTTCCAAGTCTATAGACCGCAATAGACCTTCTGATTTCTAGCCAAGAATTTTTCGACTATACCTCGTAATGAAAATACCTGATTCATACATCTTCTTTCTCTTCTAAATCCTACTTGCACATCCCATATCATCTTTAGTTTCATTCGTTACTCTTTTAATCAATATCTTTGCATACAGTTTGCGACTATGCTGAGTAAACTAATACCTCGGTAGTTCTTACAGTCCTGCTGCGAACCTTTTCCACTTGTAAAGCGGCACACCTTATTTGTTTGAAAAAAATAATATAATCACTTCTCAGATGAAATCAAATCAATTTCAAACTTTAATCAAAATATTTTTTCCGCACCAACGTTTATTTTTACTACCTACAATAATACAGTTGTTTAAGATAGACACTTGTTGACGTTTATTGTTAAAATTATAAGCATTTAATATATTAAACCAAATAAGTAAAAATAGTAATGTAAGTGGGTAAACAAATGTCATACATATAGTCATTAATCATATATTCCTATAAAAACAAAAGATTTAAAAAGTAGTTAAAATAATTTGATTCATAATATTATTGAATTATTTTTAATCCTTCAAATCTTTTTAAATCCCACCTTTAATGGGGGTTTAACATGAAAAATCAATAATAAACCTTTTGTTTTTTTAAATTGTTTTTATCTAAATATTGGAATTTTCCGTTTCCTTGGAAATTTTGAAATAAACAGTATGACTACGACACATGTAAGAGATTAAACAGTTTCTTATTTTTTATTCTTATTAATGTTTTTTTTTTTTATATTGGTATAAATATAAATGCATGAAAACAGAAGTTAATATAAAAAGAAATACCTCAGAAACTGGGAGTTTGGAATTAGATTTTATTGGGTACCTCAACAGTTTGCACATTTACAAGAGAGGACAATTCTCAGTTTAAAGTTGGCCAGAACAGGGTGGAAAACTTTTAAAGGGTCCCAAATATTATATATTACAAATTACTATTATCAACTAAGTGACTGGGTGTTTAAAATTTGGTTTATTTAAGGAACAACTTTAACATAAATCGGAAAGGATTTGTGCAGTACGAAGATTAAGATGATCCCCAACAGCGAGCCACTGATTCTGAGGCATACATTGCAGGAAGGAACGCGTTGCGTACGTGATGCGATCTCAGAAATATTTTACCGAATTGCGAATAAATCAATGTATATCGAACCGTCACAGATATGCCAGTTTATTACTCCCGGCCCGGCTGTCAGTCGTGATAAATATTACCAGAAATTGGGACACTTTATCAAAGGGAATGCTCGCTCTACGCCTGGACGTGAAGTTCTTTTCTCCCAAGGTATGACAACAATTTAGGCTATCGTATCATTATTTTTTAATTTAATTTTCTGCAAATATTACTGTTAACTTAAAAATATCACTTGGACATAAAAATATTAAAAAATTAAATTAAAAATATTACCTACTTAGATATAAAAATATTAAAAAAAAATATTGGTACATAAAAGTAACGAGGCTTTTAAAATTGTATACCTGTTACTATGGATTTCAATAATACCCAAAAAAAATGTAACTCACCATATTTACTTTCAGTAACAACACCGTTTGCAAATAAGGGTGATTGAATAACCACACAACTTGCATTGATACAAATGAGGTTAACAATGTTTACAGAACAAAGTCCAGGTTTTTTGGTGCACTTGAAAATTTATCAAGAACTTCCTCGTCACTAACAATAATATCCCCGTGGATAGAAAGTAAGACAGAAAGAACTGCTAGAAGTTTCAAGAGGATATAAATGTTAGGAAAGAAAGTCTTATCACAGTTTGCAAGAGAGCCAACAGCTTAATTCGGGAGATTTTCAGGCTTTTCCTGACTTCACTTTTCTTTCCACAGCATAAACTCACTCTGCACAATATCTTTTTGTGACAAATCTTCTTCGTAAAAGTTTACAGCAGCTTTCAATGAACGAAAATAAGTTTTAGTACAAAACTGTGGAAGAAGATTTTGTAAGGATGCAACTGTTTCATTGTGGGATTCAAAGCGCTCCCTTAGTGAGTTACCAAAATCATCCAGGTATGGTATAATAACAGCTTGACGATAATATTTTTCTTCTGTTATATGCGGGACATAAGTGCTCGCAGTTTGAAAACGACAAACTCGTGGAATCTCTTCTTTAATCTCGAGTTTTGCAGCCAATGACTTTACCTGATCATACAAGGCTGTAAATAATTCATCAGCATTTTCTCTATTTTTTGACAGCACATCCAGGACTTCTTGCCACAAGAAGATGCTCAAAACGACGTTGAATTCTTCCTACCAAACCGCTTACCGCTTATTTTTGACCCGATCATCTAGTAGATCTGGCAAAATATACAATTCACATTAGTTAATTTTGTCTTACGCTGTCTAATTTCGGAGGGGAGCCTGTCTTAGGTATTCCCAATGGTCCACCATAGAAATTAATGCAACACTGTTGTGGCTAAGGTTCACTGACTAAGCTGTAACTGTCACTTTTTACACAAGTTCAAGAGGTTTGGTGCGTTTAAGTCTGTGGACAAGGTCTTCTCCTGCTTTGATTAACCGTAGTTCTGAATATTCCTTTTCTTGTTTGACCCTGAAGGTTCTCTCTTTCAGGTATGAGTGTACATAATGAGTAGGTACGTATTTTTTTATTTTTAGTAACAAGCCTTTGTGTTGCACTTTACCAAATGCTTTTGTAATGTTTTGGGAACACTGCTGAGCATATTTTATTCTCTTTAAGATATCTTTCTATTATAACTGTTATACGATGTACCTGATCAATTGTGGAATGTTGGTTGAAACCAAACTGATGGGTTGGAATAATTTCATTTTGATTAAATATGGTTTGCATTCTTATTAGCAGTATCTTCTCAAATATGGGTTCCAGGTCACAAAAAAGTTAGAGGCAACGAGGAAGCAGACTGCCTTGCCAGGGAATGGGCAAATACAAAATTTTCCGGCCCAGAATCCTTCTGTGGACTCTTCAAGACGTATTTTATGTTTATTTTCTTAGCGTTGGAAAATCCGTGTTGTAGGAGCTAGAGGGTTTATACTTGTTTCAGATGCTCTGTCGAATCAAACCCAATACTTTCAGTTTATATTGTTGTAAATATTAATAATTAATTTTGTAAGTTGTTACTTACGTAAAGAAGTGGTGATTTTATTGTTTAAATAAATTGGTTGTAGCAGTATAATGTACGAGACGGTCCTGTTATTCGATGTGGCTCACCACGTGTGGCATTCTGAATAAACGTGGGTTAAGTATTGGGTGCGCGCGACTTATGCCTCATTGTTGTCGTATTGAATTTTATTTGTGTACGAATAAATTATGGAATAATATTCATTCAATACCGACATTATCAAATTTCAGTTGTTAACGCGGTCATTTCTGTAAAATCTTTTACAGGAACGTTCACAATTGATTCTTGGCAACTGTACTAATTTTAAAGAAACAAAATGCAAACACAATATTTTTAAAAAATGCTCTCAATACATAAATAAGCTTTTAAATGGTAGGTCTGTAAAAAAAACATCTTCAATATTACCTATTTATCATTTTTCTTATAGATTTAAAACTTCTGTCTATTTTTATTCTTTAAAAAAATGTTATGTGTTACTAAACAAACCAAAATAATATAAAGGTACATTGGTACACTAGTAAGTAGGGGAGGGTGATATAAAAAGTAACAATTTTAAGATTTCTTTGCATAAAAAATGTAAATTTTACTCTAAATACATAAACGTCAGATTCTCCAACTCTCTACTGAAAATACCCCTTAAATTTTTTCAAACGGCGTTAGGTATCAAGTCATACCTCATTTAAAAGGTCTAGTAAATCCCTATTTAATCATTATTGTTTTGCATTTCATACCAGCTTTCCATTGTTATTAAATCGTTGTTTAAAATTGGTTCTCCTTAAACTTTTTCTATGCACCCGTATTAATGATGTGTTCAAAGTGACCACCATTAACATTCAGGCAATATTAAGAAGTGGCAGGAACAAGAAATAGATAACTTGATTTATCCAGGCAATGACGATGTAGAGCTGTTACAATTGAGGAAGTCACACCAGAATATTTGGCTGTTTAAGGTCATTTAAGGTTATAAATAATTTTGTTAAAAATATTATAACAAAATATGAGTGTATAAAGTTCTCCTTGAGCCAATTTGGACATATGGAGTTTAACTTTGGGGATCTGTATCAAATGCAAACACAGCAATTATAGAAAGATTTCAAGTTCTCCTTGAGCCAATTTGGACATATGGAGTTTAACTTTGGGGATCTGTATCAAATGCAAACACAGCAATTATAGAAAGATATCAATCAAATACTCTTAGAATGATCGCTGATGCTCCATGGTTTGTTTCTAAAATAATAGCATCATTACATGGGATCTAAATGTACTATCGAGCTCTAAACTAGAAGGTAGAGTAGGTTACGGTGTCTTTTCAAAAGAATCTTTACTTAGCCTGTCGTTTCGTTTGCCTGATTACTGCAGTGTGTGTTAAGCCAAAATGACAGCCTTTACCGAGACAACTGACTGGACACTCCGCAATGAACAAAAGTTCAGCGAGATATCCATTCTTTGCGACAGACAGACTGCTATCAAATCACTGAACTCAGTCTACTTGAGCTGCAGGGCAGCGGTGCAATGCCGAGCTGCCCTGAATAAGCTAGCAGCTAGGTTTAGAGTTCACATTGTCTGGGTACGCGGACACAGGGACATAACAGGCAACTGTAAGGCAAAATCTAGCAAGAGAGGGCATCACCCTCCTAGCTGTATCTGTCTCATCTCAGCAAGGAGTACCAATTGCATACTGCCGGCTCCTCCTACACAGCAAAGTAGCTTAGAAAGCTAACTTGAGGTGAGAAAATAAACCCACATGCACATCATAGAAACAAATTTGGCCTAAACTAGATCTACGTCGACCTAATGATGTTTTTACTCTAACCAGGAAGTTCATTGGAAATGCGATTGCGGCCATAAAAGGACACTGGGAAGATGAATTCCATGCACGGCGAATGGAAATCGTAGAGCTATAACACGACTTCTGTAGAAGCTGTCACGATGAGGAAGAGGAGAAAACAATGGTACATCTTCTCTGCCACTGCTCTGCCATAGGAAAAAAAGGCATTCTATACTAGGGCACCTAATATCATAGCTAACATTACAGTTGGGGGTGAACTATTAAAGCAAGTAAACCAAATAAAATATCTAGGCAGCATAATAACTAACAGCGCGGATAGTCAAACTGAAGTAAAATCAGGGATTGAGCAGGCTTGAGCAGCATTTAAAAACATGGGTGGGGTTTTGTGCTGTAGAGATTTGAAGTTAACTCTAAGAATCCGACTTCTCAGATGTTATGTCTTCTCCACACTGCTGTACGGTATGAAAGCCTGGACTATAAACAAGTAAGAAAAAAGACGACTTAAAGCCTTTGAAATGTGGGCTTACAGGAAAATATTAAAATTTTCATGGACGGAAAAAGTATCTAACTTGGTAATACTCTAACGTCTAAATAAATCCACCGAAATTCTTACCACCATCAAAAGAAGAAAACTGCAATATTTCGGGCATGTTATGAGAGGCGAAAAATACCGATTACTGCAGAACATCATGCAGGGAAAAATTTATAGTAAAAGAAAGCCGGGCCGCAGAAAAGCATCACGGCTCAAGAATCTACGTGACTGGTATAAACTCAACTCAAGCTCTCTGTTAAGACTTGCCGTCGACAGAGTAAGGATAGCCTTGTTGGTGACCAACGTTCTAGAAGGACATGGTACTTAAAAAGAATACTAGGGCAACCGAACTTTGATATCAGCACAGTTAGCATTAAAGACCTCACACTTTTTATTTTAAGTTCCAACTGGTTCTCACGGTGGGCCTAAGTGGGTTCCCTTCGTAAGTTAAACTAACAGACTTAAAAATTATCCAAATATACTTGGTCACAATGTCTTTTGGAAACTTGTCAAAATATTTAGGTAATAGATTGAATTAATTTAATTACCTAGGCATAGAACATAGGCATAGAACCAAGCGGCAAAAGCAGAGCGAACCTCAGCTTACCTGAACGATACAATCCCAAATCCCGAATCTACAAGGCGGTCATCCGACCTATATTAACATACACAGCGGAAACTAGACCGGATATATCGAACACAAAAAGAATATTAGAAACCACCGAAATGAAAATAGTGCGCAGGATCGCTGGAAAAACACTTTTTGACAGGGAGAACATGTAAAATAGACAATGGAAATGAATGGATAATGGGAAGAAAGAGAGAGTGGAACAAACACATAGACCGGATGAATGACGACAGAATGGTCAAAATAACTAGAGACAAGTCGCCCTTAGGGCGCCGAAGCGTTGGAAGACCCCGCAAGAGATGGAGCGACAACCTTTCTAACAACTGAACGGCAAAATAAAAACAAAAGAAAATTAAATTGTATGAAATTAAAATAAATTATACTTTGAATAAAATGTAGAAATTAACTTGTTTTCATTTATATACTGCCAAACCTCAATCTAGTTAAACATTTCCAGATCAGAATAGAACATCCTTATTTCCACGTTTGTATTTTTCAATAAAGAGAACAAGTGTTTATTAAGATATTCGCAATAACAGCGTTTACTTCCTTACCATTTAATTTTTTGTATGTTCATGTCACCTCGTGAATTCCGCTATAAATTTGATATTTATTTAGTTATTCTTTATCAAGTAATGAATGGTATATATCAGCAAGACAAGTTTTCAGGAATGCAGAACAAATGTCCGCCCGAAGGTATGATGTCCTCTATCTGCCCGTCGGTTGAATACGGTCACTTATAAAGTAATACAGCGTGTTCTTTTCGAATTGTCCAGACTCCAGGGGCCTATAATTATGAACACAATAAATTTTTAGTTGATGCGTTAAATGTCCGAACACTTTTTAAATATATAAAGTGGTCGAAAATTAAAAAAAAAAGTGTCTTTAATGATTCGATCCTGTTACATCGTAAACGTTGATGTTCATATTGAAGGTATTTATTAATAATTTGTTACTTTTATTTTATTAAAAATAAGCGACGCTTAAATATATTTCAGTGTTTTAAAGTTATCATTATTGGTCTGGATTAGAATCGCAGCTAAAAGATTGTAATAATTAGTTACATGAAACTGTGGATACCATGGAAAATACAAAATGGTTAGGGTGACGTTGCATACTGATTTGCGGCTTCCGTCCATTTCCATACAATGCTGCATTATCTATAAACAGGTTAATTCTTTTGGAGTTCCAATTGGACGTTTTAGAAAAATTAATTAAAATCTGAAAATTTGAGGTTAGAGGTTTTCGGATATGCCGAATTGATCTAAAATGTTTAGAGCTTCCAACTACTTCCGGTTATACCGGAAGTTGACTATAACTTGCTTATTTTGAATATAACACCCTGTACATTATTACGTATTACGTTTAAGCTACTCTTGGGTGTTCTCCCAATACAGGGTTTTGCTTTTTTGCACTGAGTGTTTTACGAGATATTACTATTTTTATCACGAAAAAGTGTCAGATTTGACACCTTGTATCATCATAATTAATGTAAATTTAATCATTTTTTTTTGCATTCTGTTTTTCTAGTATTGTGTATTTTTAGGAAACTTGGTCATTTTGTTAATAAAATGATTATTTTTGTACAGGGGGATTCAAAACAAATATTTAAAGGTTTCTCAACTTTCTAAATGGATCACCATGTCGCACCCCTAGAATAGTAGTGTGACAAGTCCAAAAAGACGAATTTTCAGATATCCTTACAAGCAGATAGATCTTAACGAGCTCTACATGAAGGTAGCTGCTCTTTCGTTTCGTTTCGTTAACAACTCCCTATACCTAAATCAAACCGTTATTGAGATATTCAGGGTAATTCTTTGGAAGTTCCAATTAGACGTTTTGGAGAAACTTGACAAAATTTAAATCTGAAAATTTGAGGTGTAAGGTTTTTGAATATGCCGAATTGATCTAAAATATTTAGAGCCTTCGACTATTTCCGGTTATACCGAAGGTTGACTATAACTTGCTTATTTTAAAAAGTTGAATATCTCAATAACGGTTTGATATAGGTATGGGAAGTTGTTAACGAAACAAAACACGTGTTAACCAAAACAATATTGTGTCAGTACCAGCACCGAAGTCTTCATTCACAACTTAATCCACACTACAAGCAAGATTCAGGTGAATGGCTCAATGATAACTCCAAGGGTTTTCTCGTTGTACGATAATTGAAATATTTTCTTTTACTGTTAATAATTACCTCCCTCAAAAATTTCAGTCCACACGCCTCACGTACAAAATCTGATTTTTATGTTGGCGTTTCTTCGAGGTTGGTATCTTAACAATTGCTTGATTTTTTTGGTTTATTTTTACGCTAAATGTGTAACGTTATAGTTCAACATATAATTTATGTCATTTTCTGGATCTGCTAATAATGTTATGTTAGCAGTAAATCAGATTAAATGTATTTGCATAGCATGTAGGTTTATTGGTTTTGGAAATCTTCTAGTGCGTTGGTTGGCAAGTATGGAGGAATACATATTATTCGATATGTCGCAATTATTTGCGCAAAATATAATGTTACTGTTTTTATTTATAAGTATGAATTTAGTGCTAGTAAAATTGTCCAACCGTATAATATTTAATGCGTTTATTACTTGAATGTTCATCGCCGTTAACATTACACACTTATTTATAAAATATGCCAATTTACTTTCCATTAGTAAATAACCATAAACAAACGAATAAACGTAAAAACAAAACAGTTAATATTACCAATTAAGGTAATTTAAAAATTATATCGTATTAATTAATGGAGGTTAATTGGATTAATTGGTTGCAAAAAAAAATGAAAACCGAGGAACACAAACACATCAAGTCAAGAACTATGGAGTAAATATTTAAAAAAGATTGTACAATGTTGAAACATTAACATTTCTGATAGTGTAGGAATATTTTCTTTACCTCATTCAATGGGTTTTTAAGCTTTAATTTGGCTTGTTGATTCATTTTTGTTAGATTTTTGTTTACAATAAAGCAAAAAATAAAAATAAAACCTCTCAACAAAAGCATAATAATAAATAAAAAACTTTCGGGTTTAAATTTTTGTGAAATTTACTAATGTATCTCTCAACACAGTGCGCCCGTTTGGTGAAATGAGCTACAAGGAAAGTAATTAATATTTTATTATTAATAAACAGATCAATTTTCTGATCACTAACTCCTGTTCAAAATTTAATGCTATTAATCCCACAACTTAAACTAATAAATAGTGCAACCCCTTATTTAACCATTGCAGAGAATTAATTCACAAAAAATTTTTCTTAGTGCACCCCAACGTTATACAGGGTGTTCCATTGGGAAACGGAAAAACGTCTCCAATGGGCAGAGGGCACCAAAATGATTCTAAATATACCATACTTGTTGGGTCTTAGTTTTATAATCGAGATATAGGTTGTTTTATTAATTTTACTTATTTCTTTGTGGGGCCATTACCTACGAACCACCCAGTATATTTTGATGATATTTGGTACATACATTTTCCTACTTCTATGCAAGCGACTTTTCTGTCAGTCAAGTGAAAAAATTATTGTGACAAACACCCAACTAATGACTAACCTTGTACTCGGTGAAGAAGTATACATGGATGGCATCCAAGTAGAAAAAATTACCTCATACAAGTATCTTGGCCACGAAATCTGTATAAACAGAGATAATCAAACTTATGAACGGCTTAGGCGAATAGGATTAACTTGGCCTGCATTTGGGAACTTAAGGCACTTATTAAAGTCTTCTTCTTCTTCATTTTTGTTAGGGATCTGCCTTGTTCTCTAATTTCTTAGAGTTGTAGCTGGGATGATGAATTCCAGCTTTCATACCAACGTATGGGTGGACGTCCAGGTGGCCTGCTGGATCTTGGGAGACCATCCATTGCAATCTTCGGCAATCTGTTGTCGTCCATCCGTTCAACATGATCTCTCCATTCGCGACGTCTATTTCGGGACCATCTCACTATGTCTTGGACAAGGCAAAGTTCTCGGATGTCTTCATTTCTTTTGTGGTCCCTGTGTATGTAGCCTGCTATGGATTTTAGAGACCTTATCTTTGCTGTGCTATTTTTGTTGTGAAGCTTTCGGCTCTTGTTTCTACAGCGTAGGACATAACAGGTCTCACACAGGTCTTTTATATGCGGACTTTGCTTTCAATGGACATGTGCTTGTTTCGCCATATTATACCTCTAAGGAATCCTGATATTAAAGCTGCTGTGGTTGTTTTAGCCTTTACTTCTTCTTGAAGGTCTCTGCTGCTTGTGATGTTGACACCGAGATATTTGAAACTCATAACCTGTTCTACTGGTTTATTAAAGTCAGTTTTACCAATTTGTCTGAGAGAAAGGTTTTCAACCAATGTGTTTTGCATGTCCTAACTTATAGTGCTGAGACTTTGACATTAACAAAAAAAGGCTGTACAGAAAATCAAAGCAGCACAGCGTGCAATGGAAAGGTCATTGCTGGGACTGACCCTCAGAGATCACATTACAAACGCTGACCTAGGCTACTGAGTGATTGACGCAGTAGAAAGAAAAGCAATCCTAAAGTGGAATTGCGAGAATGCGGGACAACAAATGGACCAAGAGGATCACACAGTGAAGGCCCAGAAAGGACGCATAGAGAAGCAGGGGACGACCAACTAGATGGTCCGATGATATAAAACGTATCCACACAAATTGGATACAGGAGGCACAAAATAGGAGAATGTGGAGGCAATCAAGGAAAGCTTATGTCCAGTAGTGGACAAATAAGTGCTAATTGATGATGATGATTTAATTTTATTCCCTAAGACTTTACATTTTAGTACTTGTAATATTTCTCTATTTGTTCTGTTTTTAAATTAGCCAACTAGGAAGATAACTAGTGACAAGATTTTAAGTAGTGATTTTTAATTGGGGGGACAGGCTGCGAAATAAAAAAGAGCGCTACTATTTTTTTTTATTTTTATTTAGAATAAACCTGTATACATGATTGTTAACGACGACTTTTTCAATTTTATAACAAGGGAAAATCTTTCCTGTTTCATCCTCTTTAATGGTAGTGTAATAAATCAACATTCAATAGAAACAATTTCATTTTATTTATTCTTGAACAATTCAACGCCTTTGTCGTCATTTTTACTCCTGCCTTTTGTTTTATTTCTTTCAATAGGATCGAAATAAGTCATACATGTCAAATCGTTAACGCCCTTTGGGCTCTCCTAGAGAGTTTAAGTAATTTTCGTAATGTATAATTTAGTGAAATTATCTTAATAATTCGAGCAATTCGAGTATTTGATGGTGTGAGTGCGTGTTAGTACGTGTTCTGCGTTCATTAATTCAATATACGGGGGAAGAGTGAAAAGCGCGATGCTCACCCAATCGTCGACATATTGTTACGAATTTTCGTTCTTTGGCGATTTAAAAACTCTCGATACAGTAACAAAACAATGTTTATTCCAATACAATAAATTCTACTTTTATAAATCACTTAGATATACAACTTTTTATAACCATTTACATTTCTTAATTCATAAACACTTTCAAAACTATTACTTAACTGTTCGCGGCCACTGCCCCTTTTATACCTGTAAACCATACTTCGACCTTATTCGCGAAGGCAACAGACCCCTTTTCGATAGTCAGTTCGATAGCCAGTCTGTTGTTATATTTCCTGATTCGCATATTTTGTTAAAAAGGCTTAGGAGATAATGTTTACCATTGTTTTCGAGTAGTTTGATTATTTCATTGGGTATTTCGTCTGGTCCGGTTAACTTCCTATTTTTACAGTTTTATAGCTCGTTCGAGCTCATCTAATGTTATTTTTGGTCCAGACGTCATATTTTCCAGTACTATTTCTGTTCTTTCGTCTTCAAATGTATTCTCTCCAACTTTCTAGTTTATCATGCTCGTTGGCGATAATGTGACCTTGTCACGTGCCTATTTTTTTTTCCATTATTAATTGGGTCTCTGATAGTCTGGTGCTCGTAAATAGTTTTGCATACCGTATTTTGTTGTAACTCAAGTATATCATTCGTTGTAAATAGTGTTGCATACCTAGTAGTGATAGGATTTAATTGTTAATGGCTGTGACATTTTTGTTAATCGGTGTAGATAGAGTGGGGGTCTTTGTTATTGGATTTCGCCTTGATTTTTGGCCTCGATTGTCGTGTGTTGTCAGCTATATTATTGTTTGGTTTGCTTTTCTGTGTGGATGGGCTGGCGATTATGAGTTGGGAACATAGATTTGCGAAGGTTGGCTGACGCGTGTCCCGTGTCATTTTTCTGATATCCGGCCTGGGAGTGAGTAGTTTAATGGTCGCTTGGTGTCAGTCGTGGAAGTCGGGTGAGAGATTTGGAACGATTTGATATTAACACGTGAGCAGAACTTCTACGGTTTTTTCTTTCATATCTGGCTGTATTTGGGCCATCATAATTGGATTTTGAAGAAAAACCATTTAATTTTTAACTTGACCATTCTATCTTGCCTTTGTGGTTGATATTTTGGATTTTGGTGTCGAGTTAAAATATCCGCATGCGAGTAGGTCCTAGGAGTCGGCCACAGGATTAGTGAATTCGTATACCTAAAGGTTACAAGTGTTTTATTTTAGAATATTTAAACGACGTGATTTGTTTTTGACACCGCGATTAAGTTTTGTTTTAATTTATTAATATGGTACACTGTTGAAAACTATTTATTACATTGGATAATATGCCAAGGCTGAACTTTGATTAAAGTAATATTCTCAATAGTTCTTTGTGTCCAAGTAAGAACGTTTATTCATACTTATTTGTAAATATCCTACAATATTGCTGTTTTGAAGGACAGCCGTCGTAAAGAGAAATATTTTTAAATAAGCTCGATTGTTTTAACAGTGTAAATCTTTATGTAAATGAAAAAGAAAAAAAAAACGTGATTGAATTGGCAGCCGTACGTGAACGTTGGGAGAAAAAGTATTGTTAAAAAGTTGACTTGTATACGTTTTTTTTTTGGTAACCTGATAAGGTTTGTCATTTTTACCATTGTTTTAATTATTTTATAGAATCGTAAACTTTGGATTTTTGATTTATTGTTGTCTCATTAAGTTGTAAATTTTAAAGTTTCGATTTATTGTTGGTTGTCAATTTTGATTATATGTGTTATAATTTTGTTATTGAGCTGTGTATTTTAATTTATTGTGTGAGTAAAGTATTCAATATATTTTTGCTATAATTTTATTTATTTGGTTCACCATAATCTCAGTTGTTTATCGTGTGGCTCTGCTAGTGCCTATAAGACCTTGGGGTTTCCGGCTTATACCGTCTAAGTCGGTGGCGCGGCTCGCTTTTATATTTTTTTCTTCTACCCTCTACGGCTGAGCTCGGGCATAATTTGCCAGTAGAGAGACCGCTGGCAGAGTACTCTTTAGAGAACGAAAAAGACGTGGCAACCTTGTCTGTCAACTAGACTATTTGCTGTCGGTCTGTATGTTCCTATTACTTGCTACTTACTAACAGGCGTTATACTGTATTAATTAATTTTTTCTATTTATCTCGTAATTTTATGTAGGTAAAATATTGAAACACAGCGTAAGTTTAAAAATCTTTAGTGATTTATAATTTATCAATTGTCGCGAATTCTTTTGGATAATATTTGTGAATTAATGTACGCATTTTGTTGATGATAGTAACAGAAATTTAAAATAGCTTTTCACAATAAACGTTCAATTCTGGAAATAAAAAGAAGTGAATGTTTCTCGAAATATGTTTCTCCGTCTTGATGGTATTGATCCCGTTCTGGTCTATCCTGCACCCTCCTGCCGTTGTTTGTGTCCTGCATACCAATTGCCTGCTATTTTTTTCTTCCCTTCTATTGACGGCTGAGATGCGGCGTTCGCCTCCTTGCTAAATAAAAAATACCGATAGTAAGCGCCGATACAATTGCCCTTAATGACTTTTTGTGTACTTCATACGACGCGCCATCCAAAAACGGAATTCTGATACTTTTATGTCGATCTCCCCTACATCCGGAAAATTCTTGACAAAACCACTAATCTTATTTTAAAATATCATACACAGCAATACAATGCTTCGCAATAAAGCGTTTTTAATTTAATCTAAAATATAAAGCGGAACATTTTTTATCTTGCCCCGCAAACTCACATCAAATTTACGAAAATAAAAGAAAGCAAGTGAACATTTTAATTTTCGTATTTTGTGGAGGAAAAACTTTTATAAAATTAATACAGAAGTGTGTCCATACATTAACTAGGTATATTTACACAACAATATAGACAAAAAATTAATTATCTAAATTAGCTTTTGTCCTGATAGAGAGACAATGTTCTCACCTCATATCGTACGTTCAATATGAATTTAACAAATTTTATATCTATTTTAGGTGGAAACTAAAGTTTTAGAATAAATTCAAAATTTAAAAATATTTCCCCCAAAATACTAAAATTAAAATAATCCAACCTTGATTTTTCTTTCTTCTACGTCTGTCCGGTCTCCTCCTGCGTAGTCACCAATTTAACTGGGGCCCCGTTTACATCAACACTTTATTTTATCAGATAGCCAAGCAGCAGTCATTTCTGCTTAGTTGTGTTTCTCGAGGGTTGTAACGGTAAAAACGCCTTCGAGTGGGTTAGCCCTGGTATGTCGGACCAGTATGTAAGTATTTTCCTCTCTGCCCAGTCCAAAATATTGCAGATTCGGCCCCCTATTTTGAAAGGGTGTTGGCTTTTTCGTTTCCTTTCACCCCCTGGTGTCCAGGTACCCACAGTAGGGTCACCCTGTTGTTCGCACCAAGGTACTCTAAGGATTCGATGCAATTCCATACAAGTTTAGAATTTATCTTGTTGGAGCTCAGTGCTTTTAAAGCAGCCTGGCTGTCTGATATTATATTTTTATTTTATTTTATTTATATTTATGTTTTTGTTTGCTAGAAGTCTGTTGGTCAACTCTCTTGCACACAATTCGATAGCGAATACTTCAACCTGAAAGATTGTAGCATACCTGTCAAGTCTGGTAGATATTTCAATCTTTGGTTTCCTGATGAAAACACCGGCCCCAACTCCATCTGTGGTTTTCGAGCCATCTGTGTACATTACGTATTCAGTCTCTGGGAAGAGGATTTGTCCCCTCACCCATTCGTCTCTCTTCGGAAAGAGGACTTTGAACGACTTTTTTACGTGTATTTTTGTGGCTAGCAAGTCAGGAACCATCCCGAGAATTTGGTGGTTTTTTGTTTTACTCAGTATCCCGGAGTGATCCCCGAGTTGCTCGCCATTAATTTGCTTTTCAAATACAGGAATCTGTAGGAAACTATCCTGGCCTCCCTCTCTAAGAGAATATCTAGGGGAGGGAGATGTAGGAGGTGTTTCATCGCTGCCGTTGGTTTGCTGGACATAGCTCCAGCTATGGCCAGTCATGCCAGCAAGCTTTGCTCTAGCTGTCTGTTGTAACCCTTTGGTCCACCAGACTACTGAACCATACGTGACCATAGATATTATCATTGTTTAAAAAATCCAGTAAATCTGTTTGGGGTTCATTCTCCAAGATTTGCCACATACTCTTGAGATTACAGAGAGAAAACCTGGCTTTGTTATTGTTTTTTCCAAGTGGGCATTTTAGGTGAGTCTTTTATCCAGAACTACACCCAGGTATTTCACTTCCGCCGCAAATGGAATGCTCTCTCCGTATAGGACAGGCTGCCGAAGCTTATCTAGCTTTTTCCTTTTTGTAAAAGAAATAATTACAGTTTTCCGGCGGTTGACAGAGATCTCTCTCGCACCATCTGTTTGCTGTGTTAAAGGCTTTTGAGGGCGTTTGAGATCGTCGCTTCAAATTTCCCTCTTACTATTATAACCAGATCATCCGCATAGCATTTAAAATCTACTCCCTGCATGGAAAGCTCGCTCAGTAGAGAGTCGACTAAAAGTGACCACATTGGGGGGGAAAGTACCCCGCCTTGTGGACACCCCTTCGCCGCCCTGAACCTAACCGACTCTCCATGCAGTGATGATATTATATATCTGTTTTCAATCAGGTTTTTGATCCAGTTACAGATTTTACTGTCTATCCCTCTATCCATAATTGATGTATAGAGTGACTGTGGTAAGGCGTTATTAAACGCTCCTTCTATATCTAGAAAAGCTGCCAGCGCAATTTCCTTATGTTTAAGGATATGGCCGATCTGTCCTACTAGATTGTTTAGAGCTAAATCCGTAGATTTGCCTGTTTGGTAGGCATATTGATGGGGGTTTAAGGGATGTTCCCTAAGATTCCCCTCTCTAATATGTCTATCAATAATTTTTTCCAGAGTTGTCATTAAGAATGAGGTAAGGCTAATCGGCAGGAAGGATTTAGGTAGGGAATGGTTCACCGTTTTACGTAAGTATACAACTCTCGCCGTTGACCAGCCCAGCGGAATATAACTCCACGCCAAACTCGCTCTGAATAGTTTAACCAGAAGAGGTAGTAAAATTTCGCTGCCCTTCTGAATGAGGGCAGGGAAAACACCATCCTCCCCTGAAGACTTGAATGGGGAGAAATAGTTCACCGCCCATTGTACCGATGTTGGGGTGACCACTTTTGAAACATTTCTCCAGTTCTCCCTTTTGGGTCGTGATGTCGATCCCATTGAGAGTGGAATTTGCTCCTGGTCCCTCAGAAGCAGACTGCCGGGAAAGTGGGTCTGCAAGAGAGTCTCCAACGTTTGCCTACCAGAGTCCGTAAAAGAGTCATCTGGTCGTTTTATCGATCCAATCTCTTGCGTCGGATCTCTGGCGAGAGCCTTGTGGATTCTTGTGCTGGCAGGTAGATCTGATATACTCTGACAGAACCTCCTCCAGGTTTCTCTTTTGGCTTTCCTTATTTCTTTATTATAAGTCGTTAGAGCTGTGCGATAGATTTCTCAGCAACCTGTTTCTTTAGCTCGATTGAAGAGACGTCGAACTTCTTTTCTTTGCTTGTCTAAGCTTCTGCTCCACCAGGGTGTACCTCTATGGTCCCTCTTCTCCTTTAATGGGCAGTTTTCCTTATAGTCCGTTAGAAGGGCGGATGCGATATGCTCATTCGCCGCTTCTATTTCGGCTCTATTTTGTATAGTGCTATAACCTTTACCTAGGCGCTGTTGGAGGGTTTCACAGTACCCCTTCCAATCTGTGCATTTTGGATCTCGAAATTGCACTATCGGACGTTGTATTATCCTCATGTCAAATCGTATGTGTCTATGATCTGAGCATGAGGGCTCGGTAGATACCTGCCAGTTAACTATTTTGATACTCATAAACTGTGTACTGATAGTTATGTCTAGAACTTCTCCGCGAATTTTTTTCACGAAGGTTGGTTCCGAGCCTACGTTGTTCACTGCTAGCCCTTCCCCTATAATATAATTATATAAGTACTCACCTCTTTCATTGATGTCGCTGCTGCCCCAATCCAGATGGTGGGAATTTGCGTCGCATCCAATGATCAGTTGCCTGTTGTTCCTCTTGCAGAAGTCGACTAGATCTCGCACTGCTGCTGGTGTTCTTTTCGGTTTCCAGGGAAGTAAGCAGAGCAGACGACTACATCTACACTACTATCTTCTCCTGAGATCGAAAGCTGTGCTGCAACCACATCAGGTTACTCTGATGTGGGTTCCAGATCACAAGAGAGTTAAAGGCAACGAAGAAGCAGATTGCCTTGCCAAAGAAGGGGCAATTTTCCGGCCCAGAACCCTTTTGAGGACTTTTCAAAGCCCACTTGAAAAAAGAGCTTCGACGCTGAGAAATAGATGAAATGAAATCTTACTGGCATAAAGTGCCAGGACAAAGACAAGCAAAAAGGCTTGCAAGCCTTTCGCCAAGAAAAGCTTAATAGCTTCTCGAGTAAGACAAGAAAGACTTGAAACTAGTGACGGGGCTTTTCACTGAACACTGCCCCCTGAGGTATCACCTTAAAAAGATGGGCTAAACAGAGAGTGATAGTTGCCGCTGAAACTGCAGAACATTTTCTTTGCGAATGCACAGCGCTTTTTTGCAAGAGGCTTAGTTTATGGAAGGGGCCTTCCTAAAGACCTTCGATTTTAAAAACTTGGCCCCTAGGAAACTGAGCACAAAAGATCTGATAGGTCGAGGTGCTTGAGAGGTTGCATGGCATTCACGTCCCCCCCTACAATCTACTATCTACAATCTACCTCAACACATTCTTTCTTCAATCTTTATCTTTACTCCCAATAAACACTTTCGGAAATAGTCGGAAATAGTGCTCATAGAGTTGACAGTGACGTGAAAGCATTCATCAAAACAAAAATCGTTTCACAGTGGCAAACGGAGTGGCAAGAATCATTTAAGGCAGATAAAAGAAAGTGTAAAACAGTGGCCGAGACTATGCAGTAATCATTCCAAAGAGGTCATAATAACTAGGACACACTAAAATTACCCATGAATACCTACTAAACAATTCAGACAAACCTAGATGTATACATTGTAACTACGAACTCTCTGTTAAACATTTACTATTAGTATGCACATTATACACATTGCCAAGACAACAGTACAATTTTACAGATAACATATAAATCCTGTAAATCAATTAATTCATTAGTTATCAAAACCACCGCTAATAACCAATATGGTTGATGAGGAAAAACATAAAAAAAGAACCAACCTTGATTTTCCTTTCTTCTACGTCTGTTCGGTCTCCTCCTGCTTAGCTACCAATTTAACTGGGGCCCCTTTTACCTCAACACTTTCTTTCTTCGATCTTTTTCTTCACTCCCAATGAATACTTTTTTTTTCTTCTTCCTTTTCTTCTTCCACTTGTAAAAGGCGACAATGTCTTGTGAGCAGTCCCGTGATAATTCGCTGGTAATCAAAATCAAAATGAATAATTGGCAACGAAATATTTGCCTACGACTTAAACGAAACGAAAATTTAACAAGATTCTTTTTTGATAAACAAATTTAAGAAAGTGTAAACGTATATAAATATTTTGCCCACATTGTTACATCATTGAAATCTAAATATAGAAAATTTTATTTTACTTCGTTAACTCCTGCTGCAAAAAAACAATATTTATGCTATCGTCTTCAATTATACTATTATTTTTTACTGTATTAAAATTAATTAACTAATTTAAACAAAATTTATTAACAAAAATAATTTTAAATCCTTAAATTATTACGAAAAACACAAATGAATCTTTTATCGGTTTTTGGAGTCAAAAAGTTTTATCACAACTGTAAATTATATAAAAAATCCGTATAATAAATATATTTATACGACAAAAAAATTAATTAGGAATACAAATTCGTCCATTAGTATTTAAATTTGATTTGGAGTAAAAGTACCATATATTAATTGCTATTATGTTTTTAAAATCACACTTCATACAGAAAGTTATAGTTAGGCGAAGAAGAATATTTAACAGCTTTAAACGTTTAATTAGCAGTTAATTAGTTTCGTTGTTAAAAAAAACAGGTTTATTTTGTTTAAATCAGAAACCTTTTTAAATGGTTATAAAATTATGGAAATTTATATTTTAATGCAGCAAAAATTATGTGCACATTAAAAAAATAAATTAGTTATCTACGCTGTTGTGTGAAAGATGTGGTGACTAAGATAGATAAAGGAATGCGTAGATGGTTTGGACAAGTAGAGAGGATGGATGAAAGAAAAGCCATTGGACACCCGATAGGAACGAAGTTCCTTACGCTATTTATAAATTTTGATCAAGGTATTTTGTAAAAAAAAATAAAAACAAATATAATTGTTACTGATTCTCATACAAAAGATATACCTGGCAAGATTTAAATTCAACGTTTTACTTTTTTGTTTCTTATTTTGATTCTGCCGGAATTGTTGTTGGCGTTGAGCATTGATTTTCGGTATTTTATTTGCACTCTGACGTTTCCGCTTTCCATAATCTTTTGGACTTTGAACACGTGATTTCACTTTTGTCTCCCTATAATTTAAATAGTAAAATAAATAATAAGCACTCAAATCACATGTACAATAAGCGAATGTAAACAGTAAATACTTGTATCACACTCATAACAAGATTTGTCATGTATTGAGTTTTGTTGGTGTTGATTTTGAGTCCAACAGAGTTCGATGCTTCACTGAGCCTCCGTAGCATTTGTTTTGCTTCGTTCATGCTATCTGCGATATCGTCGGCGGATCTTAGATGGTTTAGTTTTTCTTCATCTATGTTTCTGCCCATGTCACCAAAGTTGGCCTGTTTAAACATATATTTTAGGAGGGTTGTGAATAACTTTGGCGTACACCTCGTGCAATATTAAACTCTTGGGAATCATCTTGCAGCCTAACATAAGCTTTTGCTCTTTGGTGTTTGATGACTTCGATGTATCTATGATCGATACAGCACTCAGCAAGAGCTTGTAGCATATGCTGGTCTATCGTGTCGAAAGCCTTCTCGTAGTCGACGAAAATTATGCAGAGGGGTTTATTATACTCGATGCATTTTTCGATAAGTGACTTGACTATTGTAGATGGTCATTTGTGCCAAATCCGGCTCGAAAGCCAGTTTGCTCGCGGGGTTAATATAGGTCGAATTTATTTGTTAACCTCTTGTTAATGATTCTCATAAATAGCTTGTATATATGCGAAAGCAAACTAATGAATCTGTAATTTTGCAGGTTGGTGAAAGTCTCATTTAAATCCATAAAATCTCTAACAGAAACCGACGAGTAGCGCATCAATTTTATTTTAAAATCAATTATATTGTCAAAAATTATTTAATTATTTATTGAACGACATCGTAAGTGTCGAACCACGTTTCATCTAAATAAAGTATATTTCTATTACTTTCTCTATAACTTAAAAACTGTCTTAAATAAAGTAACACAATACGAGACGATTCCATAATATAAATTTGACTATCTAACTCCTTATACTTAAAACCGCATTCTATTAAAATTTGTCGAAGTGTTCTAATGATTTATATTTAAAATCGTTAAAAGCATGTAATTTGTTAAAAAATATTTCTAATGTTGGGACTTGTTTTTCTTTGTACGTATTGTAAACCGTTTTTTGAATCACATCTTTAGGTGCATCATCTATACGACGGCTGACGATACGTTTTCGTTTTTTATCGTGTTCAATCACAACTCCTCGTTTAACATACATACATACATAAAGTCACGCCTTTTTCCCATAGGGGTAGGCAGAGACCACTTGCTACGGTTCTTACACACATCTTTTGCTTCCTCTACTTTCATCAGTGCTCTCATACATGCTCGTCGGTTTTTGGTACTCTTGACCTGGCCTTTCTTCAAAACAATGTTGATCTAATCGAGATATATTCGCCAAGGTCGATTGTTTCGTCAATCTTCCTTCATTCATCCTTTCTACGTGTTTAAACCATCTAAGCATTCCTTTATCTATCTTTGTAACCACATCTTCTTTTACACCACAGCGTTCTCTTATCTTACTATTCTTAGTTTATCCAACCGAATCACTTCGGCTATACTTCTCAGAGTTATCATCTCCGCAGCATTAATCCTATTTTCATGCTTCTTCTACCAAACCCAACATTTACTACCATACATAAGTGTAGGAACCAACACACCTCTATGCACCGAAAGACCTCGTTTAATTACTAAATGAATTGTGGAATAAGTAATTTTTGTAAAGTTGCATATTCTTTTAATTATTTCATCTTGAGTTGAATTGACATTTTCAGCTATTAAGCATTCTATTGCTCTTTGGTGTATCTTTAATTTATTTAGAAAGGTAAGGCTCCAGACTAATGACAGATACTTAAGAAATAGCTTCCATAATACGTCATGCAGTAATATAGATATTTCAAATAATAATAAAAATATACATATTATATATACATGCATACAGGGTTCTCAACACTGTCGCGATCAACGTAAACAATAATTTTTTTATTCTATTTTATTTATTTTATGTTATTTTTGTAGAATGAATTTCTTCCATTAAAACTTTTTTTATAAATATTACTTACAACATCAAAGTAATAATAAAATTAATTAATTATTAAAATAATTTATTTATTTAAACTCAAAAGCACACATTTAAAATGAATTCAAACTAGAAGAAATTATTTATAAATTAAATTTTAATTTTTATTACACATGTTAAGTCTTGGTTAATAAGCTTAAAATGTTGAGCTTAAAATTAAATATTTTACTCTTTAAAAATATTAGTTTTAACTTTAAGTTTGGTAAATTATAAAATGTTCGGGTTGGGTTAACTAAATTAATGCAAATGGTTTATTGCTTGGGTTTATAACTTTGGGTTTTAGACATTTTTATTCATTTAATTATTTTTTTAATATTTTACGCTATCAGATTATTATTTTATAACATATATATATATATATATATATATATATATATATATATATATATATATATATATATATATATATATATATATATATATATTGTATATGCTGACGATGGACAAATATCCTGAAACCAGTACATAGGTGGTAGCTGCGATTAAATAAATTTAATGGCCTTCTCTCTTACTTAACCAGCATCTGTATACCTTGCTTCCTGTGATGGGGTAGTATACACGATTATACATCGGATGTAATTCAATACCTGTCGCGACATATAGTCACGGGAGTAGTTGTTATCTGATGTATAATCGACCCACCTATATATAGGTACCTATATTAAAATAGGTATCATACAGCGAAAGTAAGCTGGTTTTTAAACAATCAGTTACACATGTTTACATCTCTTCACGCTGTCGAAAATAAACCCTTTATAGTTTACTGTAATAACACTACAGTTTTCTATAATTTTTACATATATATATATATATATATATATATATATATATATAAGCCTGACATGATTACTATTTACAATACATAAAATATATAACATTTACTTTTCACTGAAATAAATAAATTTTAGAATAATTTGCATTGTACTAGAAAATTTTATTTAAATAAAACGTAATTTCTCTTGTTAATTATTAAAAAATCAGAAAAAATTACGGAAAAAGAGTTGGCAAAATTGTTGAAACCATCTCTATCCCATATAGCGGGATGTAAGGAAGTGGAACACGATACCTCCCCTCGCCTAGGTGCAAGTATATTCTGCTACAATGTTGCCAATTTTACATATTTATGTCCAATGATTCGTGATTCACTCTCTATATGTTTGTACAGTATAAGTTTGTTATGCAGAGACATAATGGAGTTACGTCCAATTAGCCAATACATTTTTTTATATATAATTTAAAATTTTATCCTTTTTTTTTCATCATGAGCTTTCCAGCGGAACTTAGTATCGAAGGACATAGCCAATTAGTTTGTTAATAGATATCTGGCAATTTTTTGCCGCTTCTTCTTGGTATTTTAACAGGCCTTAAAAGTATTGAATTATAATTATTAAAGGGTCTGGTTAAATGTTTATCTTATTATTATATTTAAATATAGTAGATCAAGGCACGCTGAATCCATTTTAAAAATGTTGGCAGCAAGCCACCAAACTAAAACAGAAGAAGCACAGCAAAGAGTTAGTTTGCTTAATCTATTGTGAAGTCTCTTCTTCAAATGACGGGTAAAGCTAACAGTGAAGAACAAATTTAATATTGACAGTAGTGTATTGACAGTGGTCAGTAAATATTATAGCACTGCCTGTACAAATATTGAAAATACGAGATTCTTTAGATTTTAGTAACTCGATAAATTTCTTATTATGAAACGAGCGACTATGACTGTGTGTGTGGATCTCCTTGAACCATGTGAACGACCATTCAGAATGTCCTATTCTAACGAAAATATAAAATCTTACTTTCAACTCATCCGGTCTGGCCCATGTGGTACCAATTTAAAAATACTTCCAACGCGTAGAAGGAGCAAATTTTTGACTGCAGCTGCAACAGAATTCCTGATTTTTAAAAGTGTTTAAAGTTTTGTAATCACAGGCTTTGTTTTATGTACTTACCTTACAGGTTGACTTTTAAAATTGCTAAAGGTAAATACAAGTTATAAAGCTGTTGTCTGTTTGACTACAGCAACAAAATTTCTGATATTTAAAGGTGTAAAAAGTTTCCCAATTTAACTAACTTATTTTTATGTTCTTACCTTACCCTTAGTCAGTACAATAATAAATAAACTCGATGACTTTTGCAATTGCCTTTAGTTAATAAAAGTTATAAAAATGTAGACTGTTTAACTGCAGCAACAAAATCTTTGATATTTAAAAGAGTATTAGGTTTTCTTATTAAACTGACTTAGATTCGTATACTTATCTAACCCGAAGCTAGGAAAATAATAAAATAAATTGAGTGACATTTGAAATTGCATTTTTAGTAAAAAATATAAAAATGTTGTTGACTGCAGCAGCAACAAAATCACTGATATTTTACTCGTGAAGTGAAAAAAGTTTCCTTATCAAACTGACTTAGTTTCATGTACTTGCTTTGCTCCAAACTACGACAAAAATAAAAATATCAGTGGTCTGGGTGTGACCCGAGAGGTCCACACGACTAACTTCCCAGTGGAAAGAATAAAAAAATACCATATGTTTTGTTGTTATAATTATTATAAAAAAATTATAATTATCATTACCAATATTCTGTTTATGTCAACCGTAATCATTTGTTAGTAACAATATTCAATTGTTATAAACAATGCTTGATTATTACTACAATAATTTTTCAAAATTATAGTCTTCAAAGCTATTCTCTCAATACTGACACAAGTTTAAAATTCTCCAATCCCTATTTTTGTTTTCTAAAACTATCTCTTTTTATGAAATATTTTCTTCATATTTTTTATACAAATATTCCTAACATGCAATAATCTTATTCAAAAGATTTTAAAATTCTGTATTAAAATTAGTATAATTTATAAATTGCAAAATTCAGGTGGTTTACCATTTTTTTAGTTTTTTGATTATCCATGAAAAACAGCTTGACATATTTTGCTGAAAATCTATTTAATTTTAAGTTGCATATTAATGCGTCGAATGCAATTGGTCTCACGTCGGCGTACACATCATTTTTTGTTCTCAAGATAATCGAGATGAAAAATAATTCCGAACGCACATACGAACATACGCACATACTTGCATACACACACAGACGTCCACTTAAAAACTATTGTATTCGACTCCGGGGACCTTGAAATGAGAAGATATATCCAAATTCGGGATTCGCAAAATCGGACCCATTACTATAACTTCCCTCTGGGAAGTTAATAAAATAAACTCAGTGACATGAAAGAGGGAGAGATTTAGAAACGGATGTATTAAAGATATCATAATTGTGATCAGAAAAAAAGATATATTTATATCAATCGATTTATTTACACAAACATTGTGATTGATGGTCAAAAGGGTATTAGAAAGCTTAAGATTAAAGGGGATAAAAATTCAAACCTGATTTTGCAAAAATTATATGCAATTTTATAATGACATGCCAACACCAATATTTACAATGCCATCAAATAATACATTAAATAAGAAAAAATTGCATTTTTTGTTAAGAAAGATAATCTTTATTTAGTATTAAGACAAAAGAAGAAAATACAAAAAATCATTTTGCAAATAATTTATTCATTCATTCATTCATTCATTTATTCATTCTAATTTTTTTTAATTGGAAGAATTTAAAAAATCTACTTTACTGGCAATACGAGTAAATTGACAAACATTATGAAGTGAATGTTAAATAATAATCTCTATAAAATTAATAGGTAATAAAAATTAACATTTTTAACCAACAATATTAACTAGCTAAAAAATATTAAATTTCACTACTGATGGGTTAAAGAAACTTCAAACTGCTTCGTCGCCAAGTCAGTTTTTTAAAGATATTATTAAGTTTTGGCATCCAGGTAAAGAAAACATCATCATTATGGCATTACAGTTCTGGGTGGGCCTTAGCCTGCTGTAGAGTTTGTGACCATTCGTTCCTGAAAGACGCCTTCCTTCGCCATCCTCTAACTGCAATTACTCTCAAGTCATCCTTAATATTCTACATGTATCGAGTCCTTGGTCGCACTCGTTTACGTTTTCCTATTGGTTTGTCTAGGAGGGTTTTTCTTGAGGGGGTCATTAGCATTCATTCGCATCACATGTCCCAGCCATATAAGTCTCCCTATTTTTATGGACCTTACGATATGGGGCCCCTGATAAATTCTGTACAGCTCTAAATTATACCTGGATCTCCACACTTTATTCTTGTTTCGTTCGAAGCATCTCAGTGAAACTTCTTCCTTTTTAGTAAGCGTCCAGGTTTCACAGCCATACATTAGCACTGGTTTGATTAGAGTCTTATAAAGTTTACTCTTTGTTGTTCTCGATATATTTTGGATTTTAGTTGAGGCATTAGTGCGAAATAACATCTGTTAGCACTAAGAATTCTCCTACGTATCTCTTCAGAGGTATTATTGTCTCTGGTTACCAGAGATCCAAGATATACTAATTGGTCAACGGATTCTATTACATAGTCGCCAATTCTCAGGAGGTTTTGTCTACTTCGGTCTTGCTCTGTTGTTGCGAGCATATATTTCGTCTTCTCCATGATGAGCGATAGTCCCATTCCTTTTGCTGCATTTTTTAGTGCTGTAAAAGCTTTTTTAACTCATGTTTCAGATCTACTTATTATGTCAATGTCGTCAGCATAAGCAAGAATTTGTCACGAATTATTAAAAATTGTACCATTTGTGGTTATATTGGAAAGTCTCACAATTTTTCCAATTCCTAATTAAAGAGAATACATGATATTGCATCATCCTGACGTAATCCGTTATACGTCTCAAACTTTTTTAATGTGTGTTCACCTACGCGAACTTTACATTGTACTCTTTGCATTGTCATCTGCTCTAGTTCTATTAAGTGTGGTGGTGGTATTTCAAAATCCCGCTTGGCTTTGTATAATTCTTTCCTGTTGATAGAGTCGTAGGCGGCCCTAAAATCTATAAATATGTGATGTGTTTCTATGCCATATTCTAGGATTTTTCTGAGGCATGATATTTGGTTGGTAGTTGATTTTCCTCCCATGAATACCGCTTGGTACTGTCTTACCAGCTTATTTACATAAGGGCGGATACGTACACAAAGTATTTTGAAGAATATTTTATATGCAGTGCTTAGCAATGTTCTTCTCCTGTAATTAGAGCACTTAAATATATCCTTTTTCTTATATATTGTGCAGATTACTTTGTCGTTACACTCATCTGGCATGGTTTTGTGTTTCCAAATGTCTTGTACTAGTCTGTGGATGTTATCAACTAGCGTGATTTCCCCATTTTTTATTAATTCTGCTGGTATATTGTCACTCCCTGGTGATTTGTTGTTTGCCAGGTTTTGTATAGCTTGATCTACCTCTATTCTTATGGGTGGCTCCTATCCTTCACTATTTTTCATTACGTCCTCCAGGTAAAGAAAACATACTGTAAATGAAAGCATTTTAATATTAAAGAATATTATTTAGAAGCGGTGAAAAATTAATATCCAAGTCTTTGCCTGACTATTTTTAATCGGAAAAAACAACTCGTCTGCAGAATTTTAATTTAAAAAATAGGGTTAGGGGAAAATAGCTTTAAGAGCACATAATATAACTTTAACAGAATGGAAAAAATAACGAGGACTCATCATCCAATGCCTCCTTTACGCTGATAATTAAGTCATATTATAGCTCTTCCATTATTAATTGCAGAACACAGTTATGTGAGGAGTAATCAATATTTAATATATACTCACGGCACTCTACGTCTGTCTACGTGGACTTGATTAACGTGCCTCAAAATTCACAAACTAGGTTATTCAACCAATGGAAACAGCGAATCAGAAGGTTAAACGCACTACATTGGTCGAGGGATTTGACGTGGTTGAAAAACTAATAACAATATTGTTTATGTTTGAAAACATTCGAGAAATATTGTCTGTGAGATCAGTGGGGTAGTGTGGTGTATTGAATTTATATATTTCATTAAATAAATAGAAATATGAAAATAATGAAATTACAAAGTGTAGTGGACTAAAGACATATATAAATTTAATAATGAAGATTTAGACAGGTATTTTTAGAAATAATACATTCATAAAATAAGATATCTTTGCCTATGGCAGATCAGACAATATTGTCGGTTTCTATATTATGCAATTAATAATGAAAGAACTAAAGCATTATCTAAAGATGAATTGAAGACGATGGTTAATATTATGCTCGATGCCCTAAAAACCAAAGGGATGAAAGTAATGATTTTTGAAAGAGAAGAAAGTATGAAAAAATACGAGGTGCTGATAAAAGAAAAAAGTGTGAAACAAGTGAAAGAGTTTGTATACTTGGGTAATGGTGGTGGCCTCTGCCTACCCCTACGGAAAAAAGGCGTGACCACATGTATGTATTATTATTTGTTACCGACATCTTTTTTTAAAAAAATACTTGTTTAAACAACGATATATTTCATAAAAGCAAACATTTTAAAATAAATTTAATTACTTAATAATGAACATTAGTGAAAGCATTAATAAATCCCAGGAAAATGATTTAGTAGATTACGTTACTCTAAAATAAAAGTAACATGGTCCATATATTCTTAAATGCATATTATTCTAGACAGTTAACTAAGAAAACATTCCATTAATTAAAAAAAAATTTATAAGTAGGCTACGTCGTCAAAGCGGGCCAAGCCGACAATGATTTCAACCTGTAACGGAGATTTCTGCCTTTTATTTATTTATTGATATAACAGAAGAATTGCCTAAGTTTTAAATTTCGTCATGGTAATTAAACAGAAAACAACACACTAACGAGCGGTTCCTCTTACCATAAAATAAAAAAAAATCATTTTATTTATTGCCCATTTTTTTTAGATAGTTTCCGCGAAGATAAAAAAAGATAAGATCTTCGCTAGGCGAGAAATTGTGGGGTGAATTTAAGTGCCATGACCTCTTCTGGCACTAATAAAAAATTAGAAACTTGCCTGACGACGTTATCAATAGCGTCCGACTCTTACATACATTATTATTTAATACTGACAAAAACACTTTCAAACTCTTTTAACACGACAATTATTTTTACATTGTTCATTGGATAGGCTAACTAAATTATTGTTGAAACATTTTCCGCAACAATGTTGTCACAAAATTGTATATTTGGATCCTAATTTAAAACCATTTTCTTTACTATTATAAAAGCATGAAAGAAGTGTAACTGTATATTGAAAATATCCAGAAAAAATAAGTTATGACATGGACATGATTCAAAATAATTGATTTTGGATTATTTTTCTGCTTTTTCTTCTTGTTTGGTTCTTCATCTCCTCGTGAATCTTATCCGCATTCACTATTGCCATCCATACTTGGCGGTCTTGTGCCTCTAATTCTTATTGCCTGATGCCTATCTGCCGTTACAGCGTCCTTCCATCGGTTTCTGGGGCGTCCTACTGGTCTTCTACCAACCAGTCTCTCCCAAATAGCTGTGTTTATAAGGCGCTGATTGTCTCTCATTATTACATGACCTGCCCATCTAAGCCTATTAGCCTTTATATGCCTAGTAAGGCTTTCTTTCCCAAATAGTTGTTGGAGCTGATGATTATGTCGACGTCTTCATTCTTGCGTGTTGGCTTTCTCACAGGGATCTTACGTTCCCATGCTAGCAGTTTGTTTATTTTTTTTTTGGTTCAGAGTCCACGTCTTGTGCCATACGTCACCACAGGGCGGATTATAGTTTTTCGAATCTTAGTATTCCTGGAGAGAAGCTTAGATTTTACAAAGTGTTGAATGAAGTAAAAAGCCCTGTTCGCCGTGACTATTCTGGCTGCCACGTCTTTCTCAACTCGGTTATCCTGGGTTATTATCGCTTCCAGGTACTTGAATTCCTTTACAACTTCAAAGTTGTGGTTATTAGTACAGACGTCCTGCCTGACCCTATTTCTGGTATTTCTTGACAATACCATGTATTTATTCTTGTCTTCGTTTACTTTAAGGCCCATTTGCAGTGCAGCTTCCTTAAAACGGCTGAACTCTGCTTGTTTGTTCAAATATAACGCAAAAACTACTAAAATTATGAATGGACCAAAAACTGGTATTTATTTTATCTCGCTACCAAATATATAACAACAATACCATTTTTTTCCGCAACCAAGTGCAATCAATACATAAATAAATACACTGTGGCCCATATTGGTGCTGCATGTATTGATTAATCTGTTATTATAAGAGTTACAAATTCGGTTAAATGGACAATGTTTCTTATGATTCTATTACCATTTCGGAACTGCTATTACACTTCATTAATTATTTTTCCGTATTTAAAAAAAATTACATACCGTATTTTGGTTTCAATGTACTTTTTTAAAGTCTCTACAATAAAAAATAAAACGAAATAATATCTCCCTTCGTTTTCAAGATAATGACTATAACTTTGTTTTTTTTATGGACACCATATTGGATTTTTATTGCATTACATCTTTTTTTTTAAAAATGTATTACAATATGGTATTTTCTTTTAAATAAATACTAAAATAAAATATCAGTGATCTGGATGCGACCCGAGAGGTCCACACGACTAACTTCGCAGTGGAAAGAATGAAAAAATACTATGTTTTGTTATTATAATTATTTTTATTAAAAATATTGTCATCATAGTTTTAATACAAATATTCCTAACAAGCAATAATCATATTATCAGTTCACGAAGTCAAGAAAAAATCATATTATTTAAAAGATCTTAAAAATCTGTATTAAAAATATTAAAATTTATAAATTGCAAAATTAAGGTAGTTTACTATTTTCTTTAGTTTTTTTATTCTTCATAAAAAATAGCTTGAGCGATTTTGCTGAAAATCTAATCAGTTCTAAGTTGCGTAATTATACGTCGAATACAATTGGTCCGACATCGATATCATTTTTTTGTTTTTGAGATAATCGAGACAAAAAATAATTCCGAAAGTTTACCATTTTTTTCAGTTTTTTTATTCTCCATAAAAATCAGCTTGAGCGATTTTACTGAAAATCTAATCAGTTCTAAGTTGCGTAATTATGCGTCGAATACAAGTGGTCCCACGTTGATATCATTTTTTTGTTTTCGAGATAATCGAGACTAAAAATAATTCCGAAAGTTTACCATTTTTTTCAGTTATTTTATTTTCCATAAAAAACAGCTTAATCGATTTTGCTGAAAATCTAATCAGTTCTAAGTTGCGTAATTATGCGTCGAATACAATTGGTCCCACGTCGATACCATTTTTTTGTTTTCGAGATAATCGAGACGAAAAATGTGAAATAATAAACCCGCCGACATCCAAAGATGGTTGACATTCCCGAAGCTTACAAATTTGAATTACGCGACATTGTGTACAACATTCGTGAAAAAAAGAACATGTCTCTTTAGATTAAATATTAGAAAAAATGAAATTTTTAGAACAAGTCTTTGGAGAACTTTAAAATATAAAGGGTTTAGTTTAAAATAGGAAGACAACCGAAAGGCTTTGTGAGTCGTGCGTAAAAGAATTGAATTTTTAAGAAATTATACTCACTGTAAACAAGAATGCTCTTCATTTGTTTATCTGGACGAAACTTGAATTTTTGCTAAAGGCGAAACAAAAAGAATTCGGCAGGACAATAACATAAAGTCTATTAATATTAAACACATCGACGGTGAAGAAAAAAATCACATTATTGCGTATGCAGGTGCATTGTTTTCTTTTTTTTTCTGTTTCAGTCTCTGCTGTGATTCGGAGCTCAAGCTTTCGTATCATCGCTTTTTTGGTCTTCCTATGGGTTGTTTGGTGTTAGGCTTCTGAATTTTCACCCATTTCGCCATACGTTCTGGCTCCATCTTATATACGTGGTCTCTCCATAGACGTCGCCTTGTTCTTGTCCACCTTACTACATCCCGAACACCTAGCTTTCTCAGTGTGTCTACATTTCTTATCCTGTCTCTGAGAGTAATACCTTTTATGGTCCTTAGTGTTTTCATTTCTGTTGATCTCATTGTTTGCTTAGTCTTTGTTGTCTCGGCCCTTATCTCAGCTGCGTAGGTCATCACGGGTCTGACACATGTCTTATAAATGCGGATTTTGTTTTTAGTACTTATGTACTCATTTCGCCAGATTATATCTCTCAGAAAACCTGATATTCTCGCTGCTTTTATTGCTTGCCGTTTTGTTTCTTGCCCTAGGTTTCTGTCATTGGTTATTTTCACACCCAGGTATCTGCAGTTCATTACTTGTTCGATAATATGATCGTTCACTACCAGTTTACATCTAATTGGTTCCTTAGATATTACCATCGATTGGGTTTTCTCTGTTGGTATTGTCATGTGATACTTTTCGGCAGTTGTTTTAAAGTTTTGTAGGAGGCGCTGTAGATCGTCTTCACTTTTCGCTATTAGAATAGTATCATCTGCGTAGCAAAGGATTCTCATGGTTCCGTTACTCATCTTGTACCCCTCTTTCATTTGGTTGACACTAGCTATAACTTCGTCTGTTATCAAATTAAATAGACATGGGCTGAGGCTGTCGCCTTGTCTAATTCCAGCATTGATTTTAATATTTTTCGTAAGCCCATGTGCGGTTTTTATCCTTGTTGTATTAGTACTATTAAGTTCCCTAATTATGTTAAAATAATTGTGACTTGATTGAACTTTTATTAAATTCGTTGTGATAATTTATTTTTTCTTTTAACATAATTAAATATGTGCCTATTTCTAACAAAAACTCATCGAGAGCTACATCAACGATTTGTGTTCAGAATAAAGCAAAAAAATAAAAAAAAAATCTCTTAGCAAAAGCATAATAATAAACAAGAAAAATTCGCGGTTAAATCTTAGGAAAATTTACTAAGGTGCCTCTTAACACAGTGCGCCAGTTAAGTCGATGCTTTGGTGACTAAACTGAAACCGTCGTATATTGGTGAAATGAGCTTATTCGTAAACATTTTTATTTAGAAATATATTTTTTGACGTTGTCAGTAAGTACCATTTGTAAGATAGTTAATAAAGGTTTTTTTACATCATTCAGTTCTCACTTTCAACACCATTTATTTTAAAGAATTGGGTTGTGAATGTGAGAAAAAATTAGAAGCTTGGGTTAAAGCAACATATGTGGAATCAGATAAGTAGATACGGTTTTACAAAAAGAAATTAAAAATCATAAAGCCAAAAGTGTTCGAGAGTCCATACGATGTAAACTACAATCTGATCCCTATGAGAGTAAACAAAGTTAAGCAGCATTAACTTCGGAAGAAATACCCAAAAAAAATAAATACCTTTACGGGATAAAAACACTAGAGCTGCAAAAGAAATTCTATCACATCGCCGCGGTGAATTATCTTGGCCAGTTGGAGAAGCTGCTTTTTGCTTGACTGACTTTTTTCACATCGAAACAACGATGGTTTTGAAACAAACGGGGTTAAATGTGACCCTGTTTTTAGCAAGACTTGCAAATTGGTTTAAAAATATGTACTTTTTTAAGTAGGAGAAAATAAAAATATTGTTTTACAGATAATATGGGCTGCGTGAGAAATGTTTCGTAAAAAATGTGTAACGTAAGACCTTTAAATTTAGTAGTTCGTGAGCAAACCCCGTTCCTGCGGATCACATTTTTAAATGGAAATTATAAAATTGTCCTTCCATCAAAAGATAAAATCATTTAATGGGGATTAGAGAGCGACACACGTATAGCAATGATTCGGTCACGAGACTCGTCATCCAGCTCGTTTTCCCCGTTCGATTCCAGCCCATTCCTCAATGTCACTTCGGGGTTTTCTCCCTCGGATCATATTGGTTATATTCCTAACACCCGATATTGTCATATCAGCTCTGATTTATGTAATTGTATCGACTTTTTCTTTTCGTTATATTCCGAAATAATGCGGCGGACCGACCGTCTGCTACTGGGTTTTCGTTTGATTGATGATGTGATACATTTCATTCGGTAATCTTGTTTATGAGTGGTCAACAACTCAGCATTTCTTCTTAATAGGGTCTTATATATTTTAACTCTATCCGTAAAAAAGTTTTAAAATATACCGATTAGTAAGTCAATTAACACTTATTGGTGGAGATTTTGGATTATTATGTTACATTATTTACTTTGCAACGTTCCAAAAATTATTGTCATCATTAATTGATGTCCGAATAAAATAACATTTATTAATCGTTTACATTAAAATTTGACATATGTCATTGCTGAAAAAAAAGAGACTGTTTTTGTTAGCTTAACAAAAACGCTTTGATTTGGTGTGCTCTTAGTAAGTAAAAGTAAAGGGAGAATATGGAAGAAAGGGTAAGGAAAGCTACTGTAGCGACCTACACCTGCAGAAGGGCCATTGGCAAATAATGGAGGCAAGACAGGACACCACCTTACCAGCTGTATCTGTCTCATCTCAGCTAGGTTTACCGATTGCACCGCAAGGTAGTTCAAAAGGCCAACTTGAGGTGGTAAAATGAACCCACATGCACATTATCAAAGCAGATTTGGCCAAGACATTGTATAGGTGGATCCCACGCACGTTGCATTCAATCCTAGACTCCTATTAAGCACACATGAAGGACCACGCAATAGCGTATAGATGTCGCCACTAACGCTTTTGCGAGGTCCTTCATGTGTACTTAATAGGAGTCTAGGATTGAATGTAGTTGTTCGAGAAAACCTGCCCTGTACTGATGAGGAGCAATTACTCCGAAACTAGTATACAGGTGGTTTCTTCGAGCAAATAAATTCAATAGCCTTATGTCCTATTTAACAAGCATCTGTATATCTTGCTTCCTGTGATGGGGTAGTATACACGGTTATATCTTAGATGTAATTCAATGCCTGTCGTAGGCATATAGCCAGAGGAGTATTTTGTTTTCTAATATATAATCGACCCACTTATACCTATATATTAAAAATATGTAGGTACATACAGCAGTCATAATTTTCACATCCATATATATATATATATATATATATATATATATATATATATATATATATATATATATATATATATATATATATATATATATATATCATCATCATCATCATCATCATCATCAATCAGCCTGTCGCATCCACTGCAGGATTATAGGCCTCCCTCATTTCTACCCACTGTCTTCTGTCTTGAGCGCTCTGCATCCAGTTTGTAGTCATTCTTCTGATATCGTCCGTCCATCGCGTGGGAGGTCTTCCCCTGTTTCTCTTGTCAGCCCTTGGTCTCCACTCGAGCAGCCTTTTTGTCCATCGTCCATCTGTCATGCGGGCCACATGTCTAGCCCAGTTCCATTTGAGTTTTGCCACCTGATAGATAACATCCGTGACTCCTGTTCTCGCCCTTAGGTCTTCATTTCTTATATGGTCTCGGAGTGACACACCAAGCATCGATCTTTCCATCCTAGGCTGGGCTACTCTAAGCTTCTTAGCGGATGTGGCTGTCAGAGTCAAAGTTTCGGCTCCGTAGGTCATAACCGGTAGAACGCACTGATTATAGGCCTTTCGCTTCAAACACATTGGGAGATTGCTCTTAAACACTTCCCTCATTTTGCCAAATGCAGCCCAAGAGAGCGTAATTCTTCTTCTTAATTCACATGTTTGATTGTCTCTCGAGATTTTTGTCTCATGACCAAGGTATGTGTACTTATCCACCAACTCTACAACAGATTGTATCATTAAAATTAAAATTATAGATAAGTTAAAAAAAATAAATATATATATATATATATATATATATATATATGTATAATATATACATATATATATATATATAATATATATATATATATATATATATATATATATATATAAATTAAAAAAAATAAATATATATATATATATATATGTATAATATATACATATATATATATATAATATATATATATATATATATATATATATATATATATATATATATATATATTTATTTTTTTTAACTTATCTATAATTTTAATTTTAATGATACAATCTGTTTATAAAGCAATTCAATTTTTTGTCAAAAAGTTCAACTACATTATAAGGTTTAGTAATATTTAAAATTTGATAAATTAAATTATTAAATAATATAACTTATGAATTTATTAACTGACATCCTAGAATGACATGATCTGTTGTTCCTATTTCTCCACACTCACAATGTGGATCAGTTTTGAGATTAATTTTATAAAGATGTGCAGGAAATAAAGCGTGGTTAAATCTTAATCTGCATATTGAGGATAACATTTGTTTATTTATAGTCATATTCCAGAAGGTTATACCTGATTACAATTACCTGATACAATTTTATTATTTATTAAGCCGCAATGAGATTTAATCCAAACTATTTTTGTTGTAATTTGCCTATCGTTCAAATTTTAAATAAGTTCCAAAATTTTAACAATTATATAATTAAAGTTGTTTCAGTTTTATACTATGTCTTAATTTTTAAACAGCACCTTTACAATCTAAAAAAATAACTATGTATTTTTTAATATACCTATTGAATATATTATATTTGTTGAAAAAAGCTTCTAAAATTGGTATTAGTGCAGCAGAATAAGTACTAACTTTTTTATTAAGTTTAATACTAATAATTTGCTAAAATTTAATTCAGGGCAACCGAACTTTGATGAGTCTTCTGATCTTAGCTCAGTTAGCATTAAAGACCTTACAATGTTCATTCAAAGTTCTAACTGGTTCTCACGGCAGAGGGAAAGAGCACTACCGTCCATCACAACGGGTCAAACAGCCTAAGTGGTTTTACTCCAAACCACCATTTTAACCTAACCTAAGCTTATGAAAGTTCGCGGTTTAAATGGTGTCTTTCCATGTTTAATTTAAAAATTTATGTACTTTACTTTGATTTCAAATCAATACTTTCTAATACATAGTCTTCACTGATTAAAACCGATATATTATTGAACAATAACATTTTAAGTTTTTTTCGTACTGCAGTAAAAAACACAACTTAAATATAACTTAACATCTTTTGATATCCATGTTTGTATGTAGTTAAACAAATACCCATCTATTTACTACTTCTACAATATTCGGGATTTGTTTGTTTTCTTAAATACAGTTATTGTTTGAGATACCTATCTTTTTTGTTATTTCTCATTTTTTAAATCGATAATATGTTTATTGTTAACCGATTTAATTTTAATGTCTTACAGCATTGCCGTCTTCATTGGTATGTAGGAAACATGAATCAATTATGGAATTACTCCCAAGATCCAGAAGTGCCCCCTATTCTTGCCACAGCTTTATGAGCAGTTTTATGATCGACCGGGGACCTTTGTCATCTAATATTAAAAGTACATCAGGAAATTGGTGAACTACTACTGCAAGCGTGAGGACTGCATTTATGGCAAGAACAATTTCCAATAAAACATAAATGCATGGCACGGTTAAAAAGTAGGTACCTTTGTTTTAAGGAAATTACCGAAAATGTAAAAAACAAGATATTATTGTTAATAACTTTGCTCGGTTAAGCTGTTTTTTTATGGAAAATAAAAAAACTGAAAAAAATGGTAAACTTTCGAAATTATTTTTCGTCTCGATTATCTAGAGAAGAAAAAATGATATCGATGTGGCACCAATTGAATTCGACACATAATTACGCAACTTAGAACTGATTAGATTTTTAGCAAAATCGGTTAAGCTGTTTTTTATGGAGAATTAAAAAACTGAAAAAATGGTTAACTTCCTGAATTTTGCAATTTATAAATTATACTATTTTTAATACAGAATTTTGAAGTTCTTTTAAATAATATGATTATTGCATGTTAGGAATATTTGTATGAAAAATATGATGACAATATTTCATGAAAAGAGATAGTTTTAAAAAACGAAAATGGGAATTGGAGAATTTTAAACTTGTGTCAGTATTGAGAGAATAGCATTGAAGACGCAATAACAAAATTATTGTTAGTAATAATAAAGCGTTGTAATTACATTTCTGAAACAAAATGTGGGTTACACGCCCAAGAAAGCTTCGATTTTAACAAGTACATAAATAAGTGATTTTTTTAATAAAGTATATTTAATAACCAATGTTGTTGTAGTATTTGGGATTGCAGGAGGTTGTTAAATTTATGAAATCAGCCAGATAACATTACATGATATTGAAGATTCGGAAACGTTATTAATTGTGAAATTTAAGCAAACAAAGACTAATGTAAACTTGAGATTTGTAGCTACTAAAGAATATATTAAATTTTACCGAATGTACAAAGCCCTTCGTCAAGCAGCAGCAAAGGATCGCCGCCGGTTTTATGCATATCAAAATGGAAAATGTATTAATCAGATTGTTGGTAAAAAGTTTTATAAAGTTCCCGAAACAGTAGCTAATTTTCTACCACTTAAAAAACGCTAACTCATATACAAGTTATTTATTTCGAAGATCGTCTGCTACACTTTTAGTTAAATCTGTGAAAGAGTTGATGACACCAAAGAAACATGGTGGTTGAAAGTCATCAACGGTCGCTTAAGAGTATGAGAAATTTGATATAATCCATGACAGACAATATGGATTTCCACAACTTCGGTCTACTGGAGATTTGCTGGCTTATGTCACTCAGCTCTGGACAAACACTATTGAAAAGTTTGGTGAATCCCGTGCAATAGCCTTGGATATATCTAAAGCCTTTGACCGCGTTTGGCACCAGGCATTGATAAGTAAATTATCTGCCTACGGTCTCCCAACCAAACTGCGCCAATGGCTCTTGAGCTTCATGCAAGATCGCTCCTTACATGTGGCAGTTGACGGTATTTCTTCTGATGCGTTTAAAACTAATGCCGGGGTCCCCCAGGGTTCCATCCTGTCCTCTACTTTATTTCTTTTACACATCAACGACCTCTTGAAAACCACTACGAACCCCATTTACAGTTTCGCAGACGATTGCACACTTGTCTCAACTTTCACATCCTATCGATCACTTTCTGTTAATGATACAAATAGACTCGGGCAGGAACAGGTTGATTCCATCAATAGAGATCTTAAAGCAATCGTCGAATGGGGAACCAACAATCTTGTTCAGTTCAACGCCCAAAAAACACAAAGTGCCACGTTTTCCAAGAAAATGAATTCCTCAAATCATCCCATCACAATGTCCGGAAATACCCTTGAACCAAGTCCCTCCATCTCGATTTTGGGAGTCACGGTGTCCAATAATATGTCTTGGCATGACCATGTTGCTAACATCGCAAAGTCGGCAAGCCAGAGGCTAGGTTTTCTGTGGAAAGCCAGAAAGTTTTTTACTCCTGATCAACTGTTGACGACGTACAAGGCTCAAATCCGACCTCTACTGGAGTATTGCTCGCACATTTGGGGTTCAGCACCAAGGCATTCTCTTCGTCTTCTAGATTCCATTCAGAAAAGAGCCATTCGCTTGATAAACAGCTCAACTCTCACAGATACCCTTCACTCTCTAGAACATAGAAGAAGAGTTGCAGACCAGTCATTGCTCTACAGATATTTCCGTGGCAGATGCTCCAGAGAAATAAAAACTCTTGTACCATCATTGGCCACATTCGGCCGAAGAACTCGGCACGCTGATCAGTCTCACCCATTTACTCTTAAGATTGATACTACAAGGACCAATCTTCATTAAGAATCCTTCTTTTACAGGGCTGCTACGGAATGGAATAAGCTTCCAAAATCAGTTTTTCCAGAGAACTATGACCTGCAACTTTTTAAGAAGCGTGTCCACAATCATCTTCTTTCTATAATCCCTTCCCCTTCTAATAGTCGCAGTGCGGGCCGTCCGCGGCCCACACGATAGGTCTACCCTTTTTGCGACTATTTTCATAAAAAAAAATGTTGATGAATCGGTAATAAAGTGTTTAGAACGTGTGGCAGTGCTGAAATAAATCCCGATTTGGGAGCAGGTACATCAACGGCAGTTGTGTCCAGAAAGAAATATAATTTTAAAACAAGAATTTGTATATATAGCCGGGAAAATAAAAAACCAGCGAGCTTTAATGTATTCGCATATTTGACATCTCACCTTAGTAAAAAGCAATTTTAAAATTATATTCTGAAAAAAATGGGTAAGGTATTATTTGAAATGATTATTTTTCATAACAAACAATAATTCTTTTTAATGAAAATTGTATTTTATTTAATAAACTCTGACAGAAATCAACCTTAAAATGGCCAAATGATGGCTAACTTTAACCGCGCGCTCATTCGTCAAATCAAATGTTACTGTTACACATTTTACGAAATGACCCCCACAAATTGCGATTAAGCGAGAGGAAAGATGTTACACAATGCAAGAAAGCAAAGGCAAAGATGTTACACATCAAAAGTATATCCTTTTTTCCCGGGAAAAAATTAATTTTTTAAAAATTAATATTTTTTACCTGTCAACAGATGTACAATGTTGACGGTTTTCTCGTCACAGAAAAAATTGATTTTTAAATTATTTGTCATTGTCGATTTAAATAAATAGTGTGCTATTTGTCATTTTCTCCTGCGGTCGTAGAAAAAAATTACTTATTCACAATTTAAAGAATGAAAAGATAAAAATCCGGTGGTTACAATTGAAATATTCCAAAGTGAAAATAAACAATTTTCGGCCTAATTAACCCAACAAGTAAATTTATAAAGCGATAGATGTACAGCAATAACCCTTTTTCACCCTAATGTACGCTCCGTTGCCTAAGGCGACGTTTTACTTCAACCCTTTCTGGCACTTCTTTATCAAATCATTAGGACTGTCGCTAGGACAGTTAATGACTTTCAACGAGTTACAGTTTATGCAACTGATTTATTGCTATTTACTTTATTTACTTTTGGTTCACATCGTTTAAAGGGGATTTATATTTCGGAGAATTACCAGCAGAGCTTCGCTTATTAGCAGTGCTCCCACATAATCTGTTCCACACGTAAAATTTTTGTTATTACCAATTTTTATAAAAGATTAAACATAATTTTCATAACAAAGTAATTGCTATGTGTTATAAAATAAATGGTATCTAACGTAGACGCCAGTAGAAATATTTTATTTATTTTATGAATCAATAACTTTCTTAACTGCTAAAAAAATTGTAATAGTTAAAAAATTAGCCGAAAGTGTTTTTTATTACTTCACTTAAAAATAAAAATTTAGCAAAACGGAGTCTGGTTTGTAAGATAACACTATTTGTAAAAAAAGTGTTTAATATACAAAGCAGTAAAAATTTATTCATTCCCAGTGGGAAGTTATAGTAAGGGGTCAGATTTTGCGAATTCCGAATTTTGACATATCTCCGCAGAGTCGAATACAATTGTTTTTAAGTGGACGTCTGTGTGTGTGTATGTACGTCTGTTCGTATGTGCGTTCGAAATTATTTTTCGTCTCGATTATCTCGAGAACAAAAAATGATACTGACGTGGGACCAATTGCATTCGACGCATAATTACGCAACTTAGAACTGATTAGATTTTCAGCGAAATCGGTGAAGTGTAAAATAGATGCCTCTCTTTTTAAAAGGTTCTCCTAATTTGAAAACTAATTCCTATGAATATGGTTACTTTAATCTTTTATCTTTCATTATAACTTGTTTTTTTTTTGCAGAAATTAAGTTTGTGCAGAACTATTTATTTGAGGATAGATGCCTACCTTTGTGGATAGATGCCCCACCAAGAACATGCTAATACCCATAGAGGAAAGTACCACGGGCCCAAGGTAGGCACAGGTTTGGCCCAAATATGTAGAACTTTGAGCTAAGCTTGTAAGCCAGGCTTGGCCCAGTCTTGGTAAAAGTCTGGAGTAATAACGATGGGCCAGACTCGGTTGCCAAGACTGTGCCATGCTTAAATGCCAGAACTGGGCCATGCTTAAATTCCAGAACCGGGCCATGCTTAAATTCCAGAGCTGGGCCATGCTTAAATGCCAGAACTGAGCCATGCTTAAGTGCCAGAACTGGGCCATGCTTAAATGCCAGAACTGGGTCATGCCTAATTGCCAAGACTGGGCAATGCGTAAATGCCAGGACTGGGCCACGCCTAAATGCCAGGACTGGGCCATGGGTAGTTTTAAATTTCTTACAATGGCAACCAAGTGAAAGAAGAAAATTTTGTAGTCATATTCGTCTTCACTAAGCTGATGATGTATATTATAAGGAAAAAACTTAAACAATTTTAAAACTTTGTGTATGGATCAAACAAAAATATTTGTAAGTTTTGATACTTTTGTAAAGGAATAGGTAGGATCTATAGCAAAATGGCACAGTACTTCAATTTGTGTAGTTTCGTCGAGAATCTGGGATTATTATTTTTTTATTACAAATCCAAATTTCCGTACAAACTCTATGATGGTCTGGTGGCTTATATTTCTATCAGGATGCCTTTCATTAAAAATTTGAGCTGTTTCTCGAGCGCACTTGTTTTGATGACCGTAAATAAATATTATTTCTATTTGTTCTTGCAAAGAATACACCATTTTAAAATAACACAAGATGCTACAGCTACAAATAATGGCTAATTTAACGTCACGATTAACTAACTTAATATACTATTAATATTTTTAAAACAAAATGACAAAAAACATCAGAAGTAAGTCAATTGATCCGTAATAAGACATCTAACTATCCAACAGTGGCGTAGGTCGTTTTTGATATAGACTCATGTCATTTCACAAAATTTGTTGTTATCATCCAAATAAATTGTTTATTGTTAATTGTTGTTTATATGGCCGATTTGCATTTTTTTTGGGTTTTTGTATAAGAAGGTAGCGGTTGCCATTTGACATTTTAAAAAAGAGGTGGGGGATGTTAAAGGGTTGCCACTTGGAAACAGCAGGATAACATTTTTAAATCTTTCCCTTGTTTTTCTTACATTTACGCAAAATCAAAAGTTATTTGGACTTACTGGTTTTAAAAGGAAAGCACTGTATAAACTATTAATTCTATGTTGCAATTTGGAAAGTTAGACCTATCCCACTGCTGCATCTATTTCGGTTTTACCATATATCTAGAGAAAACACTTAGTGTTTAATTTTTTTATGTAATGAATTTATTCAGAAAAAGTTCTTTCTTAATATAGTTTTGAATAATATTGGTGTTATTTTATCGTCTTTAAAGAAATACTTGTCGCATTTAAAATGTAATATTTCCATTATTTTTGAATTATTAATTTTATTACTTATTTCCATAGAAGTACAGCGCATTTTTTAAAAAATTTCAAATGGTACAGAAGATATTCTATATCAATTTTGAAAGTTTTAGTTAAACTGACATTCTTACCAAAAAATTAGCATTTTAATTGTTTTTATACGACATTTGTTGATTAGAAGTAAAACCACATGGTTAATATAAAAAAAAATCAAAAAACGACCACATCGCAGTAATTTTTACCGTTACTATCTCTTCTGGACTGTCACAAGATAATTTACTTGACTAAAAGGTCACTACTGCACAGTGCCGGATCCCCTAGAAAAGATCAATGTGGGCGTCTACAACACAGCACAATGTGTACGTAAAGTAACTTAACTTGCTAATATTTCGATTTCTGTTAGGTTTACAAAAAAATATTTATACCTAATTAAAGTTTTTTTAAATAAATTAGGTCATCTGCATAAGTCTAGCAGCGGGTAGCGGGTAGATACTCATCTATAATACCAATAGATGACAGATCTACTTCAGGGATGCGCCCCTGCCCACTCGAGCCTTAATTTATCTCCCACCTCCATACGGGGGAAGCCATTGTCCCATCCCCATATCACCTATCAAAACCCGATAATTCCTCTCCAATATTTTACCATAAAACCGAGTGATTGCCGGTATAAGTAGTCCCCTACTCGGGTGGATAAACTGGCATGTAGTAGGGCAACTCATTGTCCTGGGGTTAAGAAACTGACTCCAAAGGCGGAGGAACTAAATACTAGTCAACGGCATTGAGATGTGGAAGGCAATGGAAACCACCACATTAAAGGCTCGCATGAGCATCCACAGGATAATCATGGATAATGGCTGACAAATCTAACGGCACCGAGTACGGGCTTCCCCTAAATGGGGCAGGGGTGTTAAAAATCTCCCGGTCAGCTGCTATCAACATTGAGAACCACAATTTAAAGATTAAAACATGAAACATCAAAAGCATGTATGAACCAGGAAAAATTTAAAATACCATCCAGGAGATGAAACGACTAAATATTGGCATGCTGGGGATCAGTGAAGTGAGGTGGCCAGGGTCCGGAAATTGCCATATTGACGATTGCAGCGTATATTACAGCGGCGAACATCGAAATGGTGTTGCGATTATCGTCGCACCTGAGGCTGCTAAAGCTATTAGGAATGTATATCTATCAGATATAATCATTATGATTCAAGTTGAAACTAAAACAACAAATATAAATATTATTTAAGTATATGCCCCTACAAAAGACGCACAAGAAGAACTTATAGAACAGTTCTATGAACAACTAGAACAGATCACATCAAATATAAAGAGTAAGGATGTTACAATAATAATGGGAGATCTCAATGCCAAAATAGGACAAGGGTAATACGAAGACATCATCGGGCAATATGGACTTGGAACTTTTTTAGTTTTTGATAATCTATTAAATTAAAAATACAATCGTTAAGACCGCATATTTTTATCCCCCAGAAAAAATAGTCCAAAGGTGATAAATCGAGAGATCTGGCTGGCCACTTAATTGTGTCCCTTCTTTCAATTCACCCGTCTTGGAAAACTTCATTTAAGTAATTTAAAATATCCAGTTGATAAAAATTCCAAAAGTTTCTTTTACTTTTTCTTTTTCTTTATTTTTCGTTATTTTTATGCATCCATATTATTAGACCGGCATTAATTTTACCTTCTTTTTTATTAATTACTTAAATAAAACTGTGGTGGTTCCTCGAACATAAAAACTAAAGCACTGTTTCTATGTTAAAGTTTAATTAAATTATTGTCTACCTAGGTTTCCAATTTAGTAGATTGTATCAATATTTTTCTTTTCTGTTATAAAACTACTACATAAGTATTGCAATACATTGAAGATATTTACCAAAAAATGTGCTTAAGTGTCTGTGAATTCAGAATTTTGGATTTTTTGTTTGTCTGTTTGTTTGCTTGTTTGTTTTTTATCGACTAAGTGAGTTATCTGAAGCACTTCTTGGTGAATACCAATGTGGATGCAGATCTGACCAATCAACAACAGACCAGATCTATATACCTACTACGCCAGATATTATAAAAAACCAATGAATTCAACAAAGACACAAACCATTTGTTCGTGGATTTCAAACAGCCTACGACAGTGTGCTGAGACTTAAGCTATATGCAGCAATAGCCGAGTTCAACATCCCCAATAAACTCATAAGACTAGTAAAAGCCACAATGTCCAAAGTAGTATGCAAAGTTAAAATACAGTCTGACCTATCGGAAAACTTCAAAAGCAATGTAGGACTGAGACAAGGAGATGCACTGGCGTGTCTTCTTTTAATATAGCACTAGAAAAAGCTGTAAGAGACGCTGGACTAGAAAACAGAGGAACTATCTTTACTAAATCCTCACAAATTATGGGATATGTAGATGTTCTGGAACTTGTGGCTAGCACCCCGCGCAAAACTAAAGAAATGTTCGCAACCTTCTCAAATGCTGCTGAAAATATGGGTCTTCGAATTAACGAAGATAAAACGAAACTTATGGTATCAACACCCAATAACAGAGCCAGAAATATAGGGCATAGCGTTGACAATTTTAACTTCGAAGTTGTTCAACAGTTTACATATTTGGGTTCGCTGGTTACTCATGACAACTCCACCTCAGAAGAAATTAAAAGAAGGATCGTTCTAGCGAACAAATACTACTTTGGCCTAAGTAAACAGATGAAAAGGCAAAATCTAAGCCAAAAAACCAAACTGACCATCTATAAAACCCTCATACTACTAGTCCCAACTTAAGGATCTGAAACATGGACAATCTCTTAGGCAGACGAAAACCTCCAATTAACCTTTGAGCGTAAAATCCTAAAAATAATATTAGGAACGATATATGAAATGGTATGTGGAGAAGGCTATACAACTTTGAGCTTCACAACAAATACAAACAGATCTCAGAGGGAAGAGATGTGGTATCGCTTATAAGGATAGGTAGATTAAGATGGACAGGACATGTGGCAAGCGCGAACGAAAATCGCGCTACAAGACAAATATTTAGGTCAAAACCGAGTGGAAGTAGAAGTAGAGGCAGGCCAAAGCTAAGGTGGAAGGACGACTTGGACGAAGATGCCAGAAAAATCGAAGCGGCAAACTGACAACGGCTAGCAAGAGATAGAGACGACTGTCGGAAAAGACTGAGGAAGGTCGAGGCTCAACTAGGGCTGTAGCACCAATGATGATGATGTTATAAAACTGCTACACAAGTGTTTCAATACATTAAAGATATTTACAAAAAAATGTGCTAAGTGTCTGTGATTTCAGAATTTTGGATTTTTTTGTTTGTCTGTTTGTTTTCTTGTTTGTTTGTTTGTTCGTGCAGCATGTAAAAACTACAGTAATAGCAATATTATTCATTTTATTTTTCCCAATTTTATCTTAATGCGATATATGCATATATTTTTAACAAACAAGGACTACAAGTGATTCGAACGGAAGTCGCGGCAAAAACAGGTATAAATAAAAATGGATAACCAACAACAAAAATTTATTTTAAAGACTAATTTTTTAAAAATAAAAACAAAATTGCACCCATAGGTAAAATGTTCAAACAATTTTTTATGGGATGAAATTTCTTACTAAAAATTTTGTTTGTTTGGTAAAAAGAATATATTTTAATTAAGTCCGCGACTGCATCGAGATATCAAATCCTGAAAGGTCACTATTCAACGGGAATAAAATTTGACCCACTAAAAGTGAAAGTTGAGGATTTAATATATATTTATTACCACTAATGTCACAGATGTTGTCTACACCTTCTGTCGTAACTATTTTCTGGTTCTCATATCAAAATAAGAAATATTAAAATGGTATTTTTTTATGTTAACTATCAAAAAAAAATTAACCGCTTTCGGAATCTGGTGAATCGAAAAATGATGGTTGCACAAGGTGATCTCAGTAAAATCTTAGAATATCAAATCTTTAGAGTGGATTTTTTTTTATTATCTACATATATAAAAATGAAAAAATGTTTGTAGGTATGTCTTTCAAAAAAAATTTTTTTTTTCATATTATTGCGTTGATTTTGTCCAGGAGGTTATTATAAAAAATGTCTTACTGTTACCCACACATATTTATTAAAATAAACATAAATTTATTGTTAAAAAAACTTCGCAAACAACATTGTTTTATTTGTTTTTGGTAGATATTATAATATTTATTTAAATATTTCAAGAAAATTACGCATATACATATTTTAATAATAATTATTTTTTTTATTCATTTCAGTCGCTTAAACTGCTGGGGATATAAGCGTAATAATATACAGAGTATAAAAAAAAACTCCAATAATGTATATAAGCCGGTGTCCATTAAATAACCTATTGTTTTTTCAACGTTCATGTTTTCACCTAGTCTCTGCTATATTCGTTAAAATGTTGTACTTCTTTCTTGTAGCTTCGTTTTGTTTACACTCAAATAATATATGCTTCAAACTAACACTTATTTAACAGGTTTCACATATTGCTAACTCAGTTCGTGTGATGAGATGTTTATGGGTTAAATTGTGCTATGATCCAGCCGCAAACGCGATATTCTTACTTGGACTGGTCTGTTCGATGTTGGTTGGGGCCAATAATTTACTGATTGTTTGACTTCTATAAGATCATTTTGTGTTGCACTCCATACGTTTTGCCACGCACTAAACACTTATTACGGATTTCATGTCATAAGATGATACTTCGTCCATTTGGATAGAGTCCTGGTTGTTTGGTGCTGCTAGTTGGTCTACTTCTTCATTTCCCTTAATAACGGAATGTGATGAAACAAACATAAATTCCACGTTGGCATCTTTATCTTTCAAGTACGTTATTTCTTTTTTAATCAGTAAGGCGATTGGATTGTTGGTATACAAGTGTTGGATAGTTTGGAGTGAGCTGAATGAGTCTGTTATTATTAGAAAAAGGGACTATTTAGATTTTTTAAAATGAATGAGTGCTTGCATACAACTTTGCAGTGCATAAAGAAGTGATCAGTTTGAAATTAAATTTTATGGATGTGTTTGGGGTGAGGATAGCTGCTCGTACACCTTCTGATGATTTGGAAGCGTCAGTGTATATCGTATAGTGTTTTTGATAGTTTTCCTATTCTTTTTAAAAAGACTGTTTTATCAGATTAGTTGGAGTGTCCTGTTTTCTTAATACACTGAGGTTGGTATTGATTCTGAGTTTAGGTATTAACCAAGGTAGAGGAGTTTGGATATTTAATAATTATTATTATTTATATAAATATCGGTTTACAACGTTCTTCTACGTCTTCCGACTTCCAGTTTCCACTGATCTCGGTCCTGCCAGAGGTCGTCCCCCAGCTCCCTCAACCTGATCTCCCTGTTTATCTCCTCTCTCAGGCTTTTCCTTGGTCTTCCTTGCTTTCGTCTTCCCTGAGGTGTCCACTCTTATATCCTCTACAGACCACCTTTTTTGCATTTCTCAGCTGATAAAAAAAAGCTCGCGTTCAATCAGGAAATACATCTCCTATATGTGGACCTTTAAAAAGCATACGATAGTGTCTCTCAAAACCAGTCATGGCATTCTCTCGAACAAACAAATATTAGTGCGACCGTCATAAAAGCGATGAAAGACCTCTACGAAGCACAGGTCAAAATGGAAATGAAAATCTCAAATTGATTCAGAACCACTAAAGGACTAAAGCAGGGATGCTGCCTGTCACCCACCTTATTTAAGCAGGGAATATTTAACACGATAATAAAAAGCATTGTCACGTATGGTAGTGACGTTTGGCAGATCAAGAAAAAAAATGAAGGACAACTAAGAGTCAAGTAAATGGACTACAGGAGGCGTGCATTGGGCAAATCAAGAATGGATAGAGTTACCAACGAAAGGATAAAACAAATTATGGATTTCACATGATATAGTAGACGATATAAGGATTAAACAACTCAAGTGGTATGGCCGTTACAGAGGATGTCCGCAGAACGGCTCCCCAAGCAGATTATTATTAATAACTTTTTAAAATTAAATATTATTGTAGTCAAAATTATTATCAATTACAGCAAATTTGTGTTTAATACGCTTACATTTTACAAAAATGCCATCTTTAATCAATGAATCATTTCATAATACTCTTAACTCCTCAAGAAATGCACAGTTAACCAGGAATGTCTTTTAATTGAATGAAATAGTCTGTATAGAAGTAATAAAGTCGTATCTCGACATCAAATTAGTATAATTTCAACCCTTCCTTCTTCCACAGACCGCGGAATGTGCATTCTCATTTATATCAAAAGGGTTATTTAGGTCTTGCACTCATACATCCGCGATAATAAATATGCTATTCTGCCCCCTTAAATTCCCGTTACATTTTTTAAAACCGTTAAATTACTTTTAATTAGTCTTTTTTCTATTCCATAACTGTCGTCAAATATCCATTTTCCATTACTTAAATATAAAAATAGTGCCATATAGCGGTCTAAGAGTGCACACAGGGTGGCTAACCAAAAACGAAATAGAGCCATTTGTAGGAAACTCGTCAATATTTTAGAAAAACCCGTCAATTTTTTAATTAAGGGGGACTTTTCCAGTATTTTTGACTTCACTTCTTTTAACCCCAAGCGAGGGTAAGAATTACCTAACAATTTTTAAATGGCATTGGGGGTCGAATAAGAAATGATTAACGCCCGCTTCCATACAATAATAAAGATTTTGATCAAAACTTTCACGCACATTCCAAAGAATTTCTAAAGTAATTCGACGACACTCGTCAACGATTTTTTGACGCAAATCTTCCAACGACGCTGGTTGTATTTTATAGATTTTACTTTTGTGATGTCCCTACAAAAAAAATAGAGGGGCGATAAATCTGGCGATCGTGGTGGTCATTCAATGCTGCCTCTTCTCCCAATCCAATGCTCTGGAAAACATTGGTCTAAATACTGACGAACAATCGCCGCATAATGTATAATTGCAAATACATTTCGTCAGTCAAATGCCAGCCCATAAATTTAATTTCTCCGGTTGCTGTGTATGCACCTCGCGAAGAAATCTAGGGTTTGAATCGGACCGATGGTGGCAAATGTGGCGATTTACCGTCCCGTGCAAAAGAACTGCATTCATCGGAAAAATAGATATTAAAAAGAAACTGTGGATCGTTCCCTGCTCGCGCACTAATTATTTTTCAAAACTGTAAACGGTGGTCATAATCATCCTCTTTAAGTTTATAGAATAAACGTATTTTTTATGAATGGAATTTATTCTTCTTCAAAATGGTTTGAATGCTAGTTCGATTGATTCCCGACACAGATGCCAGCTGCCTCGTACTCAACGTATGATCAAGATGAACACGTCCCGAAACTGCAACTTCACTAGCTTCATTAACTACAGGCTTTTCTATTTCTCGTTTTTTATTAGCAACATTTCCTGACTCTTGAAATTTTTTTACTCTAGTACATACATAATATCGGTTTTGCTGCGTAGAAGACGAAACTGCTGAACATATACTATGTTCATGTCCCGGCCTGGGAAGAATAAGGTTCAACATATTTGGTTACCCCAACCTAGAACCCATCATAAACTTCGTAAGAAGGGCTGGATTGTGCGGTGAACTGTAGCTTCTAGGGGTGAGCCACAATACCTACTAAGGGTCGCGGTGGAGGGGCGACCACGCCTCACTCACATGATACCTAAGCTAACCTACATGGAATATACCAAAGTAATCAATTTTCAAAACTACGTTAAATAAATTATCAACCAACACTTCGAAATACGTTACTAGACAATCATTTGACATCCACTACTTTGACGTGTACTGTATTCAGGCGCGGATTAGCAATTTTCTGATCGTACCAATTTGAGTTTTTTAGAAGTAATAACAAATCGCCACAGAGCAATGCAAAGCAAAAAATAGGTGCTAAATTTATACCTTTGGCTTACTTAACTCGAACGAATGACATTTTTACCGTTCGTGATTGTTTGCGGACAAGTATCACATTTAAAATCTAATTTTTTAATAAGTAATGGGCGGAATTTTAAAATTTAATGACTATTGTATAGAGAATTGTAAGTGCTTTTGAAAGACATCTTATTCGACCCCCAATGCCATTTAAAATCTTGGGGATAATTCTTACCCTCGCTTGGAGTTGAAAGTAGTGAAGTCAAAAATACCGGAAAAAAAGTGTCCCCTTTTAATAAAAAATCGACGAGTCTGAGCGTTTTTCTAAAATGTTGACGAGGTTGCTGCAAATGGCTCTATTTCGTTTTCGGTTGGCCACCCAGTATATTGATAGATAAATAGATAAAATTTATTGGTCTAAATGTTACAATATTACGTACACCGAAAAACAACACACATAATTTGTTTGGACACGTTAAAATAAAAGATATAAAAAAGTTTACAATATACATTACAAATAACCTATACTAGTACCTAAAATATGTTTATATATTTAGCACATACTCTTATAATCACATTTAAAATTGACAATTTCATTCATTTAATCAAATTGGCCAAACTGCATCAAAAATCTATAATGAGTTGTTAAGTATTAAATTACTATATACGGCTAAGTGATATGTCTCTAAATCTGAAAATAATTCCTGATCATTTTTTAAAATAAAAATTATGTTTAAAGGACTTTGTGAGTGGTCTTAATATTGTCTTGAAAACATTTTAATTTGTGGGTACTGATTCAGGTATACGGACGTCGGGCCAAAAATAATTTATTAAAAGATTACTAGGTTGTCCTAAAATTATTATTAATGTCAGTAATTTGGCTACGCTGTGGTTAATATAGTATTAAAAAACTAAATAATTTTCTATAAAAAAACATATAACGTTATCTAAAATGAGATAAAATAAAAGTTATTGTGGGAATGAAGCATTGTAAAAAAACTCTTGTTATATATCAAAAAATACCAAAACTATTAAAGGTGGTGTATTCGGCAGGACTTTATATTATAATTTTTTAATTTTCTTCTGCTAATTAAGGCATTGCAGTTGTTGGCCTATCCTTAAAACTTTACCAGTTCAATGTTAAAATTCCCCAGAAGATTCGTGATTTAATTAATACTTTTTTTTTAATCAGCGACGTGTTATTCCAATACACGAAAAAATATTGTGTAAAAAAATTATTCTTTAACTTGGGTAAAATACAATAGCCATACAATAGTCGCATTTAATGTGTAACATTTGACATCTCACTTTAGTAATAAGCAATTTTAAAATTATATTCTAAAAAAAATGGGTCAGGTATTATTTGAAATGATTTTTAATAACAAACAATAATTCTTCTTAATGCAAATTGTATTTTATTTAATTGACACTGGGAGTGAGACAAAAATCGACCTAAAAATTTAAATACTGAAAAATTTTATTTAAATAATTATTTATTATTACTTACTTGAATTGCTTATCGATCATCTGCACTTTATTGAGACTTATTAACAGTAAATATTAATTTATATAGTTTACGCATACAACAGCAAACTTTATACCCAACACTGTAACTTAAGTGCACAGGTGATAGTACCGACCTCTCGGAAAATTGGTTGACAGCTATCTAACGGCCAACTCTACCACCGCACGATCATTCGTCAAATCAAATAGCGCGTGCTTCCGCTACTTCCTGTTACACACTTGCTGTTACATTTGACGAAATTACTTCCACAAATTGCAATATTGAATGAAACTTTCTGATGTAATTCGTTTCTTAAGATTATTTGCCTTGAAAAAAATAATATTAAATAAAAATTGAAATATACAGATTTCATTTCGAATTACAATCGGAGTTGAAAAAAAAAACGTAAGAAACTTCGTTCCTTACGGGGGTCCCCCAACCGCACAATTTTTATTTTTTGATTTTTCGAGATGTTTTGGGTTTTTTTATTTTTATTATTCATATCTAGCCATTGTTACTAATTTAAGCAATAAAAAATAAACGTTATCTGACGAATTAAACTTTTAAACAATGACAACTGTACTCTTGACAATTATATTCATGGCGCTCGAAGATGGTAAATGTTATTTCATAAGATACTAAAAAATAAAAACCAAAAAATCTCGGAAAATGTTTAATTTACGTATAGGGAAATGTTAAAGATATTTTTTCTAAATCTACAATAGAATTGTGTAGGGTACAAAAATATGTGTGCCATTTAAAAAAAATTAGATTATAGCATTTTTTATAATAAATAATTAACGTTGATTTTATTCCACCCTGTAAAACAAAATTTAAAATATTTTTCCGGGATAACATTGTCTGCCTATTAGTAATAGATGTAGATGGTAAAAATTGACTAATTATAATTTATCACGGTTTAAAAAGAATTTCTAAATAACAGTAAAATGTCAATATTATTTCGTAAACCAATAAAGGTTGCTATAAAAAATTATTCATAATTAACCCATTAATGCCCAGTGATACCACTTAGTATATCTAAAGCCTTTGACCGCGTTTGGCACCAGGCATTGTTAAATAAATTATCTGCCTACGGTCTCCCAACCAAACTGCGCCAATGGCTCTTGAGCTTCATGCAAGATCGCTCCTTACATGTGGCAGTTGACGGTATTTCTTCTGATGCGTTTAAAACTAATGCTGGGGTCCCCCAGGGTTCCATCCTGTCCCCCACCTTATTTCTTTTACACATCAACGACCTCTTGAAAACCACCACGAACCCCATTTACAGTTTCGCAGACGATAGCACACTTGTCTCAACTTTCACATCCTATCGATCACTTTCGGTGAATGATACAAATAGACTCAGGCAGGAACAGGTTGATTCCATCAATAGAGATCTTAAAGCAATCGTCGAGTGGGGAACCAACAATCTTGTTCAGTTTAACGCCCAAAAAACACAAAGTGCCACGTTTTCCAAGAAAGTGAATTCCTCAAATCATCCCATCACAATGTCCGGAAGTACCCTTGAACCAAGTCCCTCCATCTCGATTTTGGGAGTCACGGTGTCCAATAATATGTCTTGGCATGACCATGTTGAGAGTTGCAGACCAGTCATTGCTCTACAGATATTTCCATGGCAGATGCTCCAGAGAAATAAAAACTCTTGTACCACCATTGGCCACATTCGGCCGAAAAACTCGGCACGCTGATCAGTCTCACCCATTTACTCTCAAGATTGACACTACTAGGACCAATCTTCATCAAGAATCCTTCTTTTACAGGGCTGCTACGGAATGGAATAAGCTTTCAAAATCAGTTTTTCCAGAGAACTATGACCTACAACTTTTTAAAAAGCGTGTCCACAATCATTTCCTTTCTATAATCCCTTCCCCTTCTAATAGTCGTAGTGTGGGCCGTCCGCGGCCCACACGATAGGTCTACCCTTTTTGCGACTATTTTCATAAAAAAAAAAAAGTATCGCTAACTTAGGGGTTTCTAAGACGTCCAACATATTACTGTGAAACATCAATCTTATCCGCCGGCATAACGTATCAACCATTTTGAAGGGTAGTTGTCGGTCGTTGAGTTCAAAATCACCTGTTTTTTGCATTTGCGTCTTACGTAAATAAAAAAAGCATGTAAATCAATCTCGAGTAAGTGTTTGTCTAAAATACCATATACTATTTCTCAAGTACAAGTATCAATATAGTATCTAAATTGAGTGAAAAATGATATGTGGAGCTCATATTTCAATATTCACTAAATTTGGCTGTACAGGATGTCAGTAAAATACGATGATACCGTACGGTATCACTGGGTCCTTTTGTTATTATGTGGATTATCACTATACGACGCTTTAGATATAGCATACGGAGAAAATGATATGGCAAATCAAATACGAAGACGAAGATGGCATGCTCAATAAACGCAGAAATCTTTATAGCAGGTACAGTAATGCGATATTCGCAAACTGACTAAAGAAATATAATAGTTAGTCGTCCTAATTGAATTGCTTAATGCAACAGTAACATGGGTGGAACTGATAAAATGATCGGTATGATGGTACGAAACATTATGTTAATCAATTCGATAGACCTCGTTGTGACGGAGATGAATGCAAAAGTTTTGGAAGAACAATGTTTTCTAAATGTGACGTAGGTCTTTGTGTATCTTGTTTTGCCAGCTATCACACAAAATAATATTTTTATTGATGCATACATGTGCTTTATTGATTTGGAAAAATCGTTCGATCGTGTGCGGTTAAGAGACGTTATACACAACAGGAAAATGCCACATAATCTCATTAAAACCATAGAAAATATATAAAAAGCAAATCAGATTCAAGCAAAAATAAATGGGACCTCGACCAAACTAATAGCTGTGGGCCAAGGTATTCGACAAGGGGATTCCCTGAGCCCTCTGCTCTTCTACATCATTATGGACGAAGTAATAAGCAAAGTACGTTTACTAAAAGAATACAGAATGGATGACCGTGAAATTACTGTTATATACTATGCCGATGACACAGTACTAGTTGCTGAAAATGAAGACGATCCAACAGAAAATGAAATATAAGTATCTGGGCATAAAAATCTCAGGCTATGGTGATGTTGAGACGTAGGTAAGAGAACAGACAACGAAGGCAACAAGAATAGCACGATGTCTAAATGACACAATATGGCGAAATAAAAACATTAAAATAAAAACCAAATCAAGAATTTACAAGGCAATAGTAAGACCAACTATGACATACACGGCAGAAACTCGACCAGACAGAGCGAGAACTAAACAACTTCTAGAGACAACCGAAAAGAGAGTACTTCGTAGAATAACTGGAAAGACTATCTTGGTCAGAGAAAGAAGCGAGAATATAAGAAGGACATGCAAGGTAGAAAACATCAATGAGTGGGTTCTCGGCAGAAAAAGGGGGTTGAATGAGCACATCAGTAGAATGGACAATGAAAGAATAGTCAGAACAGCACGCGACAAATCATCAATGGGTCGCAGAAGTTTGGGACTGAATGTTTACTGTTAAATGCTTTGAAGCTAAATGTATACTGATGAGTGCTCGGAAGCTGAATGTATACTGATAAATGCACGGAAGCTGAATGTATACTAATAAATGCTCGGAAGCTGAATGTATACTGATGAATACTCGAAAGCTGAATGTGTAATGTTGTTACACGTTAAAATTGTCGTATGCATCTAAAAGCTTTTTGCTTTAAAAACATAAAATCTTACCTGCTGGTAGGTACGACATGGTCTGTCCTACATCTGTTTTTAAGTGTAAATTTAACAATGTAATAAAATCCAAAACAAAACTAGGGTACCGAATGGTCTTGTCCCTTTGTCTGTTTTTAAGAGTACCTAACAATATAATAAAATAAAATCCCAAACAGTTAGCATTTAAAATATAATAAAAACAATCCCGCGTTAAATTTAGCACTTATTTTTTAATAACTAATTTTATGAGAATTGAATAGTTTAGATGTGTATTTTAAAAATATAGAAACAAACATCCCTGAGGCATAGTCATTGCCAAGCAATTAAATCGAAATCAATTAATTTTTAATTTACAATATAAAATTTATCAACAATTCTTCGTGAATTGCGTACATAAAAATCACAATAAAACGTTCGAGTTGTCCAAGTTTTGTTTCGCAAGACATATATCTTGTGATTTTAGTACCGCGTTCAATAACAATTGACAGTATATCTTAAGTATCGATGAATTCTGTGAAGTTATACGTGAGTTATTCGGATAATATCGTAGCAATAAAAATAGCGTTAGTTAGATAATAAGTAGGATAAGATGGCAAGTGGAAGATGTATGTTGCAGGAAGGCCTTCATCAGCCAAGGTCTACACGATCCGCCGCCGGCTGCGAGGAGCAGTTAACATTCACCTCTAGATCTTGTCAATATTTTAAACAATATTAGAAAAATATCCTTACTGTCGTCACAACATTTTTTAACATTTACGTGTCACTTTAACTATGTTTATTTTTATTCTTTGTATTATATCGCTGTTGTTTACTTTTTATCTATTGATGATCGGAAAAAAACAACATTTTTTTATAACACAAATATTTATTTCCACACTTATGACACTTATAACAATTCTCGAATGGGGATCCAATAACTTGGTAGAATTCAATGCAAACAAAACACAAACATGTCTTTTCTCTAGAAAAGCCGATCTCACTGTGCCTAACATAACTTTGTCAGGGGTAACCATACCACTGAAGTCATCCATATCGATGCTTGGTATTACTATCAGCAATAACCTTTCCTGAGAAAATCACGTGAGGTCCATTGCCAAAAGTGCATCCCAAAAACTTGGTTTTTTGTTTCGTGCCAAGAGCTATTTCACCTCCAGTCAGCTGCTTATGATCTATAAGGCACAGATCCGACCTGTACTGGAGTACTGTTCCCATATTTGGAGTGCAGCACCTAAACATATCCTGAAGCTACTGGATTCTGTCCAAGAAAGGGCAATTCGTCTCGTCGGTGATGCCTCGCTTACAAACTCACTCACTTGTCTGGAACACCGTAGAAAAGTTGGCGATTTGTCTCTATTTTATAGATATTTTCATGGGCGATGCTCTTCTGAAATATCAACAATCGTTCCTCCTTTGGCAGTCTCTTCGAGATTAACCCGTCAAGTTCAGTCTTCACACCCCTTCGTGGTCACTTTGGAGACCTGCAGAACATCACTTTCCAAAGACTCATTCATCCAACGAATTGCGAGGCTTTGGAACTCATTGCCTAGGGAGGTGTTCCCCGAGGCATACAACCTCCAGAAATTTAAGAAAAACACCAACTCCTACCTTCTTTCCCTTGGTTCCCACGATGTTCTCTGAACATTACAGGATATCCCTTTTCGTGGGAACCAAAACATAAAAAAAAAAAATGACCCGGCAATGGTAATAAAGATTATGGCAACAAAAACAACATAAAAAAACCAGCGGAAAGAAAATTGCCAGACCTGGGACGTGCTCCAAGATGAGACTAATTTTGAAAAAATTCAACAAATCAACTGGGACTATTAGAAAGGGGAGGGATTATAGAAAGGAGATGATTGTGAACCAGCTTTTTAAAAAGCTGCAGGTCATAGTTCTCTGGAATAGTCTCGCTAAAACTCAAAAATGGCTGATCGATTTGAATGATTTTTTTTTGTTTTGTTTGCTTTAATACAGTGGTGATTAAAAATAAAAAAATAATAATAAATAGACTAGCATTTGGCACAACTAAATTAAAGTTTACTAAGGTGTTTGTAAATTGCACGTACACGTAAACTGGTAAATTATTGCAACAGCAGTAATTTACACCTTTAAACACATTGTTAATATTAAAAACCAATGACAGTTGGCATTAATGTAACAATAAAAAGGTCAAAGTACAAAAACTTTCAGCTTGCGAGTTTTTATTTATTATTGCGGAAAATAGCAAAGGCACACCTTATTATCAGTGCCAGTGGCTAGTACAGATAATTTGGTTTTTGCCTCAAACACTTTTTGCCAATTAGAGGTCGTTATGGGCAATTTTTTAATCTATTGCGCCTAACAGATTATGGGTTTGAATTTATCGACCATTGCAAATATACATTTTATATTTAAAAAATAATTTTTATAAATTACATCGTTTTTTTTGCGACTATAGGCCTTTTCGGAAACTTACTCTGGGTCACCAACCCGATCCAATGAGATCACGTGACAGATCACTCCGATCACCTACCCGAAAACTGTAGTTTACGAACTTAAAGGTTTCGTTTTTGATCTGACTGTTACCGTCCTCCTAACCTCAATTTTTTATGTTTTTAGTCGATCAATTATTTATCATTTTTTTTATAACTGAAAATCATGGGGAGGAAAATTTGGGGAGCTGTGAGGTATGTGGTTTCATTAGTCAGGAGAGTAATGTCCGACGATATATAAGAGAGTAGCCAGTAATAACAACAAAAGAATTAGATCATAATATAATAATATCGAACATTTTTTTTATACTAACCTCCAGTAATGCGCATGCAAAAGTACCTTAATGATACTTTTTGATATACAAAAAGCCTTCGATAAAGTATGGCACGAAGCTCTTCCATATAAACTAAACAGAATGAATTTTCCTTATAATCAAATAAAAATGATAAACCCATTCCTAAAAAACATAACATTTAACGTAAAAATTAACGAAAAACAGTCTACGGATAGATTTATAGAAGCAGGCGTACCGCAAGGTTCAACGTTATCGCCAACCCTATATAATCTCTACATAGCAGATACACCGAAAACAACAAAAACCGAACTAGCTATGTACGCAGACGACACTGCAGCCTTTAGCACACACAAAAATCTAAGATTCTTTCATAAAAAATGCAAAGGCAAATAAATGAAATAGAAAAGTGGACAAAAACTTGGAAAATCAAGTTAAACGCCAAAAACACACGCTATTCTCCTTTCTTGAAAAAGAAACCCGAATATGCCTCAATTAAAGGTTCAAAATAGAGATATTATTTACACAAATAAAGTCAAATACTTAGATATAGATTTAGACAGAAAACTCACATGGCATTCACACATAAACACGCAAATTACGCGCTGTAACAAAACGTCTGGCAGACTCCGTAGTCTTTTATACTACAGAAGTAAATTAAATCTTAAAATAAAGTACTTATCTACAAACAAATTATACGTCCCCAACTCCATTACGGCTGCATTTCCTTTTGTCAAGCAGCAAAATCTACAAAATATAAACTTCAAAAATTTCAAAACAAAATTCTAAAACGTATAACCAATGCCTCCTGGTATATCAGAAATTCCGATTTACATAAAGACCTCAAAATCGAAACGATTACAGAATACATCAAAAATCGTCATAAAATCTTTTTCGAAAAAGCCGTTTCACATCCAAACGCACTTATAAAATCGAATTTCGACATTATACCAGGTCGTCAAAGTGGCAGACATAAAAATCTAAGAAGTAGAATTCTTTAATGTTCGCATGTTAATGTTTCTTAACTAAAAAAACTAAATCTAATAAACATCATATCTATTATTAATATAAATAATAAGATGTTAAAAATGTTTAATGTTTTGTAATACGATACGAATATAACTTAAAATGATTTATAATGTATTAAAAGCGCCTTAGTAACAACACAATAAAATAACTACTTTTGACCTTGATAAATACTTTTGCCAAAAATATTACTAATGGATTAATATCCGTAAACCTACCATATGTCCAAAGTACTTTGATTGTATCTTTTTCTTGACATTTTTAGTGCAACTTTAGCTATTAAGTGATTAAATAATTCCAACCCACTGCATATATGACTATTATTTTTTGTGCCATATTATTATTAATTTGTCACTTATATAGACAAGGCCAATAAGTCTACTATTTTGGAAAAAAGTTAAGGTGGGGTCAAATGAACAATGCAAAAAAAGTACCTACAGTGGGTGTCTATATTGACGTGTGTTAATTTGTTAATACAGATCTTTACGAGATAAAATTAAAAACCCCATCCGCAAGTGTTGGTCAACACCGATTCGTGGAAAGCGCTGTTTTGTTAAACTTTCTGTGACAGTTATTTTATATACCTATATAAATAGTATACTCTCCCACAACAATATTGAAATCTAAGCTGTTAAAGAGACAATCCAAACTAACTTTGTACATGTCAATAATTCGCCCGGTAGTTACTTATAGCAGCGAAACCTGGACCCTCAATCAACGGGAAATAAATAGGCTTTTTGTGTTTGAAAGAAAAGTCCTCAGATTGATAATTGGACCCAATACAGATGAAACAAAAGAAGTGTGAAAAAGACGCCACAATGATGAATTGGCGAGACCAGATGGCAGAAGATCAATAGATAGACCTAGAAATAGATGGAAGGATGTTGTCGCAGCATAGCTATCTAGGATGGAAGTCCAGCGGTGGCAAGTGGAAGCACAAGATCGTAGGAGATGGAGAGCAATAGTGGATGTGGCTAAGACTCACCCAGAGTTATAAAGCCAGGAAAGAAGAAGAAGAAAAAGACATAAATAGTATCCGTCAATGTTATTGTCATGTTATCAACAATTTGTATTTTTTCTTAAATAAAATTATTTCGGTCATTATATTTCATTTGATTAGTTCTTCGTAATCTGTGAATACCCTAAATTTGAGGCGGTAGACAAAAATCGCCACTGAGCCCTTGTAAATTTTGGGTTAAATTTTTGACCCGAAGAGGGTATATCATAAAATCGCCACCACTCTTGTCTTGAAAATAGGGAGCTTCTTGGGGATTTCCAAATTTTATTGCCCTTGGGTATAATTTTAGCTTTAACCAGGCCTTTGTTTAATTTTTTAAAACGGTATATTCCTAGTTCTGAACTAAGTAAAGTGTATGTATTTCAGATAGTTTTTCGTGTCGTTATAAATATATTATAAGCCTAACCTAACCCAACGTCCTAACCTAACACCAACATTACCTGGTACCTTAAACCAATGGTCTCCTATGCTTCATTGATATGGTGGTCAAAATGCAACAAATTTAGACACAAGTCAAGCTGCAAAAAGTGCAGCGGCTAGCTTGTCTGGGAATCACAGGGGCAACATTCACGTGCCCCATTGCAGCCGTACTGCTGAAGCTTTCACCATTGCACTTTTGTGTAATGAAAGAAGCAGTTTAAAGTGGTTATAAACAACCACCAAGTTTGCACAGAGAACGGACCTCAACTAGGAAGGGATGCTTTAGTGTGGTACACTGATGGATCCAAGATGGATAAAAGGGTTGGAGTGGGCGTTATAGGGCCAAATTTTAGGCTTTTAAAACCTCTTGGTAACACCCCAACCATCTTTTAAGCAGAATTACAGGCCAAAGAGACATGTGCCCAGGAAAGAAACACCCAAAGGGCAGAAATCTATATTTTATCAGATAGCCAAGCAGCACTAAAAGCTCTGAAGTTATACACTTGTGAGTCTAAGCTGACTTGGGACTGTAAACAGTCCCTGAGACAAATGGCAGCAATTAATCAGGTTACTCTGATGTGCGTTTCAGGTTAGGTTAGGTTTAGGTCACAAGGGAGTCAAAGGCAACGAAGAAGCAGATTGACTTGCCAAAGATAGGGCAACTACACAATTTTCCGGCCCAGAACCCTTCTGTGGACTTTCCAAAGCCCACTTGAAAGAAGAGGTTCGACGTTGGGAAACAGATGAAATGAAATCTCACTAGCGTACAGTGCCAGGACAAAGGCAAGCAAAAAGGCAACAGTGATCTGATTATTAAAATAAACTTTAGTTAGGTGTCAAAATACAATGATTATCTCTGCACATATTTTTCTACAAATAAAAGAGCCATGAACGCCCGTGGAGATTCTCGGCTATGGGTGCCCAGGTACCCGTGTAAGCCGTGACAATTTTAGGATGTGAATTTAAAGCGTAGCAATTTCGGTGGCGATTTTGGGAAACATTAAAATTTGACCACTGCTTATAGCAAGTTTATTACGTAATATACAAAATATAAGGATCCTTAAAGGATATAAAGAGAAGGTATGCAATGTTTACTCGTTACTGCTAGTTTGATCTCCTTGTAAACAAAATTTTAAACCTTCCAGTCTAGTTACTTCTACACGAGTAACTTTAATATGTCCTTTAGAGTTATAGTATTATCTTTGTCTATTAATCACCCTAGGGTTGAATGAAAGAGCAAACTCTGAATACTCTGACGATGTATTTAAAAATTAAATTTAATCTTTTGGTAGGTACAAGTGTATTACTTTGTCATTTTTTTTACGTGACGTGTCTCGTCCAAACAATGGCATGGGCTCGATGTGATGCCTTTAATTACACTCCAAGCTCGTGGGACCTCCACGTCCACAGCGAGCCGACTAAGACTAGTTTTTACATTTTTCCGGACACTTTGGACACTTCCATGCATGCCGGAATGATTTTTTTTGCTCCACGAATGATGCTTTCATGAAGCCCAGAACACCTATTATAAGGATAAACAGTTATCCTTATGTATTGTACCCTGGATAAAACTTTACTAATTTGGAAAGAAGGTCCTTGTACCTATCTTGCTTTTGTACTTATTTGCCTAATATGTTGGTATCAGCAGGAGCAGAGAATTCGATAACATACATTTTTTTTTCATTATGGTCAAGAAGTACAATATCTGGCTTGTTTGCTTTATTCTGGCGAGTTTGCAAAACCTTTCCAACCATAAAAATCATTATTATTATTATTATTATTGTTATTATTATTATTATTAAATGAAAGCAAGTTTGTTGTTGCTGTTTCAATTAAAAAATTCCACCTCCACTATAACCTGACTAGGTAAATGTACTTCAACAAAAATCCATCTCTGATAACGACTTACGCTAAGGCGTCACTAGTGCGTTGCCTTGTCGCAGCGTCAACGCTGCGTCATTTTACATATATTTAAGTGTCATGCCCAGGACATGACACATTATGTTAGGTGAATAATCAGATCTTATTGTTTGCAAACCAGTGCTATTAAAAGTGATGCTCATGAAATCAATGAATGAGATGACTTCAATGATAATTATAAGTAGTTATTTACTTTTGACTTTAAAAAAATAACCAACAAGAGATTTTGCCTGTCTTCTTTCAATGAGTTTTTCATATCTTTTCTTTTTCTCTTCTATTTTCAGACTTTTGGACTTTGTTATAATGCTGGACACAGATATATTACTTGGTATAGCAGTCTTTTTCAGGTACAGTTTCTGATAGCCACTTGAAAGATTGATAGGTAATTGTATTAACTATATAAAATATAGAAAAAAAAACTTACAATCACTAGGAGTTATGAAATCTTTCCCGACAAAATGTTTGTAGAACAAACTAATGTTTTTGGTAACTCTCTTTCCTATTTTTAGTTTGATCTCCCACAGTTTCTTGCTATCAACCATAGTCACCATTCCCGATTCTCTAATATGCTCAACTCTTTGACCCTCATTTGGGAAATAATGAAAAGTCAAATTGGGTTTTTTTTATACACTGAGTTACATCCAGGTACCGAACAATTTGCTCTGCTGGTCGTGTTCACTAATAACAAATTCTTAGTCACTCTTAAACAACTATAATCTTCGCACAAATGCGAGCTTCGGGGTATATAAACACAAAGCAATCATACTTGCTCATCACGTGATATTTATGCGAGTTTATTCCGTCAGATGGCGTATTGCTTAACATTAAAACTCAATAACATAGCAGAGTTTCTGGACTCCTGAATATATGTATTTTAAAATTATAGTCATACAAACCTCAAGTGGATTTGTTGTCTCATTGTTATAATTTTACCATCTTATTATATTTTTATTTTTATTCTTATGGTATAAAATACTAAATGTTGTAGTCCCATTGTTGTAATTTTGTCAATTTAAAACAATCTATTTTATATACGAACATATCTTTTTGACTAGTCCCATAAGTTACATGTTGTGTAGTTTTCATCACACAATATGTATTCTTTTGTCAAATGATTCTGATTCTTCATTAAAAGAATGCCAGCGGTTATGCGCCAAAGAAATATCTGACTTTGGGAAGAGATGAAATTTCAAGAATGTTAGCAGGGGCCTCGGATAAAAATTATTTGCATTCGAAAGATCATTTAAAAAATGGGGTAAAATAGGCGAACGTATCTCGATCAGATAAAAATTGTTTTAAAGAAAGGCCAGAGTACCAGAAACCGACAAATATGTATAAAAACGCTGATAAAAGGACAAGAAGCGAAAGACTTGTGTAAGAACCGCAACCTGTAGAAAGAAGTAATCTTTGCTGTCTCCTACGAAAAAAAAACAGGGCTATAGGTATTCATGTGGGTGTATGTAAAAACAGCCATATGCAAAGATTTTCAGAGGAGGTCAAAAAAAACTCTTATTAATGTAAATGTTTTGGGAAACTAAAAGGAAGAAACATTGTTTGTTTTTAATAATATTAATAAACTGAAGGGCGGTTTCTTTTTTTGTCTTAAGAAGAAAACAATTTTTACTCCCGGGAGAGAAAAAAATATTTTTCTCCATTGTTTAGGGGTTGAAAATGCCGCTTTCTAGTAAGTTTTGTTATTTATTTATTTATTTATCACTGTTCGTTTTTATGGAGGTGCGGTTTCTATTAATGTGATAAGCGTTATCCGATAGCAAGTAACAATACGTGTTTACTGTTCAGAATCCAAACGCATACTACTGAAAGAAATTTGACATAGCAAAATGCATCGTAAACATAAAAGAATCATTGGAAGAACTGACACATTGAAATCATGCTGGAAAAAATTGTCGCCTGCTCTGACTGCGGAAAATGACGAAGAATTTGTGCAAATTCAAACGTTGACTGCTAACATAGTCGAAATTGCGAATGGAATACGACGAGATGGGTTCGATCAGATAGAATCAAGTGACATTCAGGAATTGCTTGAATCGCGAGATGAAGATTTGACTGAAACCGACTTGGAGGAAATGTTAAATTCACAGCCAATTGAAGCAGAGGCTTCAACAAGCACTGGAAACGTGACATTTAATTTGAAAAATCTTAGTGAAGGTTTAATAATGACTAATGAGCTTTGTGATTCCTTTATGAAATTTGATCCGTCTATGGAAAGAAGTCTTATTTTTAAGAGGCAAATTGCTAATGCCACTGCTGAATATCAGTCTGAATTAAAGGAGCTTTTAAAAACTGCCAAGCAAGAAAAAATTACAAAATTCTTTAAACCATTGCCTAAGCCTAAAGATAAAAATTAATCAAGATGGTTAAGAACTTCAATTAAATTGATTTTTTTATATATTTGTTTTTTATTTTGTCACCTAGGAACGTATCCCCTATAATCCTATATAAATTACCATTCCATATTCACGGTTTCTGTTTTCGCGGCATATTTACGGAACATATACCCCGCTAATAAAGAGCTTTTACTGTATTCCCATTAAAAATAGTTAAGTATGTGAGACACTTCTGAATAATTTTTTTACGAAACTAAACATTTTCATAAATTGTTTATAATAATAAAATTACAATTCCAATTATCATTGGAATTACCTATTACAGTATAACATTCCTATCGCCGTCATTTAATTTGTTATCATTTGTCCGACGATCAGACTCGACCGCAGAGTTATTTATAAATAAACTCGTTTTGTGGTGAAATTTTTTTTCTTTTTTTTCTAGTGAGTATAAATGCGTAACACCGGCTATTCCTCACGGGTAGGCGGTCGAAATATTTGATATTCATTATCATAATGATAGTATTTACTTTACAGCGACCGTGTTAGTTACAACAAAAAAACCTCAAAGATTATTACCCTGACTAATAACACTATGATTAATTTGAAATTCATATTTTAAGTGGTCTGATGCATTAATTGTCGTTAAAAATAGATATATTGTGGGTGCTTCTGTACTGTTGTACAATTTGCATATTGCATATCTTTTTATTTTCGACCGCGATTATTCATTTGGGTATTTTTTATTTATTGCATTGTCTTTTCATTGAAATATATTTTTACTACTATTGTCGCGTGGATGGTTTGGAATAAGTTTAAATACTTAAAATTATTTATAAAAACATAATATCCTTACTTATGAGACACATCTAAGGCTGGTAGGTATCCATAGTCGACTCCATAGACCTATTATCAGGGGAGACGGAACTATTTATTTTTAAACACGATCGATCATGCATCCCCATTTTCTGATCGACTGTATCACTTTGATACGGCCGACTGGAATGTGTTGTACTGTGATGTTGCCTGCTCTCCAGTTATGGCAAGAGATTTGTAATAGTCATTGAATCGTCCATAGTATTCGTTAATTATATTTACAACAATATTGTGACCATAATGCTATAACAACCTGAATTTATGGAATGTTGAACCATTGAACTATTTCATTCCGTTAGATCATAGAAATGTAATGCTTAGTAAGCGACAACGCCGCACGGCTTGTCTGAATGGTACCACGTGCAGAGATTTGTGTTTACTACAAAATCTGACAGTTTCGGCTATAATATGTAGCGTTGTTGTCGAAGTTGTTGCAATTTGAAGTATTATCGGTGATTTTCAGCATATTATTGGTAAAATTCAGTAAAATTTAGTGGAATAAATGGTTCGTCATTGCCAAGTAAGTGAAAAACCGGACTTTTTAAGCCGCAGTGTTTCTTTTCACAAGTAAGTTGTTTGCTATATTTTCATCCAGTGGTGTAGAGATGACGATTTCAATATCACAATAAACAGGTATACTATTCGAGACATTTTTAAAAAAAGGTATTATTTTCCTGTTATTCAGCTACACTTAGTCAATGATATTATCCTTCTTTCGTTGTTATTTGAAGAACTATATACCTACCTGATCCATTTTAAAGTAGTATTTCATAAGAAATCTATACATAACCTCAAATCAATCAAGAAATAAAGGAGTCACGGAACCCTGAGTATAAAATTTTAATCTTTTCCATTAGGTTACTTAGCTGTTAATTAATAGTTTGAACATTAAAATACATTAGATTTTATTTGTACAATTAATATTAATGATAATTATTTAAGCTTTTTTTTCATTTGAGACAGTTAGGTTAAATTATTTAAAATTATTTTTCAGTACTTTAATTTGATAAAATAATTTAGTTTAACGGGTATTAGTAAAACTGTTCGCTACACAATTAGCAGCCCTTGAGTTGGAATAATTTAGTTTTATAAAAGTAACTCATAACATTACACACAATTGGCTTTAGAAAGGAAACTTTAACGTAACACAAAATTGTCGCCCAACATTTGGGGAATTGGTAAGTTTTTTAAATTTATACAAAATTGGCACCCCACTTTTGTAACTTTAGAAAAACAGTTAAGTTAGGGTAACACAATTTGGCGCCCAACTTTTGGGATTTAGAAAAATACTTTTAGTAGGCTTTAATTTGATAAAAAAACTGATAAAAAAACAGCACGCCACTGATTACAAGCTTGGCCATCAGTCCACAATAATGTTACAGCGTTGCCAGCACGAGGACGGAACAAAGAGAATCAATTGGTATTCTTTGTCATCATCACAGTCATATGTGCCAAATGTGTTGTGAACTCATTTTATTGTCAGTTGTTGCTGGTATTGGCCGAGGCATTACTGATATATAATTTGTCGATCGCTCTCCTAACGGTGTTTCGCAATCTCATCCGATTAGAAGTCAGTTCGGAAGCCCCGCTGACGTTTAGATCAAGACACATCTTTGTTTGATCCACCCAACGTGTAGGAGATGAACCACGTCGTTTTGTCATGACTAGTCGTGCCTGATGAATACGCCGGCGGATTTCTTGTACGCTGCTGCCTGTGTTTTCAATTAACGATCCGAGGTATACAAAGTTCTGCACCACTTGACAGCTTCCAACTTCGGATTTTTGAGGATGGTTGTTATGTTCTCAGTCTATAATCATAACTTTGGTCTTGTTGTAATTGACTTTAAGGCCGTAAGCCGCGCTAGTTTGTTCTAAGGTATTAAGGAGAGCTAATAGTTCAGCTTCTGTGGTTGCTAGAAGAGCTGTGTCGTCGGCGAATCTCAAGTTAGACATTCTAGTTCCACCAATAGTTATACCTTCCTTCCAGTTGTCCAGCACCTGTCACATGATGAATTCAGAGTAAGCGTTGAAGAGCATAGGGGATAGTATACAGCCCTCACGAACTCCTTTTTCCGTTTTTGTTTCGGCTGATAGCATGCCGTCAATTCGCACATAAGCTAAGTTGCTTTCATAGAGTTGTTTCGTAATTGATATTAGATGAGCGGGAACCCCTATGAAATGCAGAACATCCCATAGTTTAGTCCATTGTACGTTATCAAACGCTTTCGAGTAGTCTACGAAGCATATATATATACCGGAAAGTAGTGTTCTCTGTTCACGTGTGCCGCGTCTCTTAACAAAACCAGCTTGTTCTGGAGCTAACTGCCAGCTCAGGAAATGTTCTAGACGGGTTTGGAAAATAAAAAGCATTACTTTGCTAGCGTGCAAGATTAAGGAACGTAGACGATAGTTGTATGGATTCGTCAGCGATCCCTTTTTATGTAGCGGGAAAAATATTGAAGTTCTCCAATCATCCGGTCATCGTCCTCGTCCTCGTTCCTAACAGACCATGTTTTTGGTTTAAGGTCATGGTTCAGGTGTTTAATTTTCAGGAACACGTGTCCTCCTCTGGATAATAGGTCTATGGTCGACTTGATTTCTCCTCGAGTCATTGCTCACCCAATTATTCCATAGCCGAAAATAAAAACCATAAAAATTTGTTTCATTCCATAGCCGATTCTTTGGAATTTCTCAGCTGAGATAGAATTCAAGGTGTGAAATCTGGGGAATTTAAAATTTTTACACACATTGTGGTAAATATAAAAAAAAGAAGAATTCAACCCAAAATTTAGCATTTTTCGGGTGAGAGCATTATTTATTATGTTTTGTATATTGATTTAGTTTATACAGTGCTTTAATTTCAACACAAACCAGTCCAAATAACTTTTGATTTTGCTTTAATGTAAGAAAAACAAACACGTCCAATTTTAAATCAAGGGCGAGGTTTAAAAATGTTAATTTGCTGTTTCCAATTGGCAACCCTTTAACATCCCCCACCCCTTCTTTAAAATGTCAAATAGTAACCCCTACTTTGTGATACATTAAATAAAAACCCAAAAAAAATGCAAATCAGCCTTTTTGCTGATAACAACAATTTTTGTGAAATAACATGACACCATAACAAAAACGACCTACGCTCTATCTTTGGACCTTCTAACTGAAGCAGTAATTCTTAAACAGTACTTTTAGATTTTAAAACTCACTTCTAGCATTCATTTTTTTTAGAAATGAAAATAAAAATTATTGTTTTTATTAACCATGTGTTTTTATTTTTAAAAAAGGTCGGAAAATGTTATTTTCTCGATTGCTTAAATATCTTCTTATTACAATGAATAAAGAATTTTTTTTAAAAAAACTCAAAAAGGCTTATCGGCAGATTTCATAACACAAACACGCTTCAAGCCGGTAGTTGGACGTATATTGAAGCTTAAATAATAATTAGCGGTCATGAGGAAACTAATAATAATAGGATTAAGTGTCACTTAATAAAAAATCTTAAGCAGTAAAGTTGGATACGTCGCCGATGGTGATGTAATAGTGTGCAGAGGACTGGCTGTATAGAAAGGTGTTTACGGGGAAGAAGAGAATGTCATATTCAAGGAATAACTCAATTCCACTGATGAACTGTAGATTTAAAAAAATTATTTTTTCTTTTTTGTTCCCATCTAAAAATTATTCCACTTTTTGGTAACATTTATGGCGGACCTCGTATCTTTGTCTCTGGATCTGCTAATAATTTATTAATTTGCTTTTTTTCTCTTTTAATAGTTACAGTGTGTCTATTTTAGTCGGAACCGTATGGGAAACTTTTTTAATATTGGTTTTGTGAAAAAATATATTCTTAATAAAAAGTTCTGCATGGTCCAAAATCTGAACTGCAACCATCGGATATCAATTTTTTTTTAAGCCGTTTCCAATTTTTTTTACAAATATGAATTTTTTACATAACAGAATAATGCTATAAAGTAAAGTTATTTTAATCCCTTGGTAGTAACATCTGTACAAATTGCGGTTTTTATGCATGATATTTATAACGTTATAGAATATTTCGTAATAAAATTAGTTGCGTTACTATGGAAATGGAAACGTATTAATATTGAATTTTTAAACTTGACACATATAAATTTAATTACTGGTGTTTTCGAAAACAAAAAAAATATAAAATGATAAGTGATAATAAATTTTCCATTTATCGGACTCCTCCGCCAAAGGAATCAAGAAAAAAGTACGAATATGCATATAAACGTTTTATGGACTATCGCAAGAGTAAAAACACGAGTTCTTTTTCGGAAAATGTTGTAATGGCATTCTTTCTAAACCTTCATTTAAAGATGAAATCTTCAATATTGTGGGCCAATTATTCAATGATGAAGTTGCAATTAAACACGATGTATCTAGATATATCCACATATTTAAAACTTCGTTCTTTATTGAAACAGCAAGCTCAAGGTTATAGGGCTAAGAAATCTAAGATTTTAACGGAGGAAGAAATTGAAAAATGTATTCAGGAAGCTCCAGATATAGAAAATTTAATGATTAAGGTAATTTACAAGGTTGTTATTTCTATTTAAATTACACATTTATTCATTTTTTAGGTGGTTTTATTATTTGGTATTTCCGGGGCCTGTAGAATGGATGAGTTAGTCCAAATGACTCTACACGATGTAGGAGACCGAGAATCTAAGCTTTTAATTAGCATACCTGATTCGAAGAGCAACAAACCAAGATCATTTGTAGTTAATCAGATGTAATTGAATTTTTATCGAAAAAATGTTTCGTCAAGACCACAAAATATGAACAGTGACCGATTTTCTTTAAATATCAAAGCAGACAGGGTTGTAGACAAGTAGTGGAAATACATCAATTTAGAAAAATGCCTAAAATAGTTGCTATTTATTTGAACTTGAAAAATCCGACAGAATATACTGGTCACTGCTTTCGTCGGTCTTTTGCAACAATATTGGTTGACTCTGGTGCCGACATAACTGGCTTAAAGACGCTTGGCGGTTGAGGTGGCAAATTTCACAGTACAAAATATTAAATGAAATAACCCTACTACCTCGAATGTTGTCCAAAATGTTTCTCATAGTTCTAATAATGTTCCTTCAATTTTCAATAATTTTACTAACTGTAAATATAACAAACTAATTTTAAAATGTATTCTGCAATGCATTGAGATTTTAAAAATTTTAATTAATTTTTTTTTTTTTTATGAAAATAGTCGCAAAAAGGGTAGACCTATCGTGTGGACCGCAGACGGCCCGCACTGCGACTATTAGAAGGGGAAGGGATTATAGAAAGGAAATGATTGTAGACACGCTTTTTAAAAAGTTGTAGGTCATAGTTCTCTGGAAAAACTGATTTTGGAAGCTTATTCCATTCCGTAGCAGCCCTGTAAAAGAAGGATTCTTGATGAAGATTGGTCCTAGTAGTGTCAATCTTGAGAGTAAATGGGTGAGACTGATCAGCGTGCCGAGTTCTTCGGCCGAATGTGGCCAATGGTGGTACAAGAGTTTTTATTTCTCTGAAACATCTGCCATGGAAATATCTGTAGAGCAATGACTGGTCTGCAACTCTTCTTCTATGTTCTAGAGGGTGAACGGTTTCTGTGAGAGTTGAGCTATTTATCAACCGAATGGCTCTTTTCTGAATGGAAATCCTTGTAAACAACGAGTTTTCAATCATTTATGTAGAACACCAACAACTGTAAGGAACTATCATTAAGGAATTGAATATTTCCCAACAGTTAGGAAATCTTAACTTTTTCTTTAAGACATTTTTTCTGGAATGTCAAATTTTCCTAGCGATATGCGGAAAAAAGTATTATATTACATGTCGGTCCGGTCCTGGACCTGCAGTCTGCTTAATTATTTGAGTTGCCGAATTTTCGACTACAACTATTGTATGTTCTTCGGTATGTACAATATTTCTTATCAATATTTTCCCGTACTTGAAACAATTTTATTTTCCATTTAACGAAACTGGAACTAAAATTATTTGGATAACATATTATTATCGCAACGCACATGACTTATGGGTATAAATTAAAATTTAATCACGCAATCCATCAAATGTCTATAGAAATCTTGACTTTCAAACAAGAGAGCTCATTTTAAAAAGGTCTTCAAACACTTTTATCATTTTTAGCTGGAGGCGACGTAACTAACTTAATAACGTTTAAAACTACTTAACTGTTTGCATAAATAAATCAATCATATATGTAAAACATTCATCCGCGTTATTACAATAAATCAGATGCTTATTGTTTTAATTACAATCTGGTGTATTTGCTATTATTTTTTATAAATTTTTTTCATTCTTTTCTTTGGTCGCTTCCTTCCAGCTGTTTCCTTTAACTTTCCATAAAGTTATATTTTCGTCTACTTATTTTAAATGTTCTTCCATGATTGTAGATTGTAGGAGGGATCGTAAAGGCTATGCTGCCTCTCAAGCACTTCGACCTATCAGATCTTTTGTGCATAACCCTTAATCTATTCGAGGCCTGGGATTCCGAGACTTCGAGCAAAGTTTATCAGTTTCCCAGGAGCTAAGTTCCTAACATCGGACGGCTATAGAAAGGCCACTTCCAGAAACTTGAGCCTCTTGCAGAAAAACGCTGGGCATTCGCAAAGCAAATGTTCTGCAGTTTCAGTGAAGTTTTTTCAGTAGCGGCAACCATCACCCTCTGTTTAGCCCATCTTTTTCAGGTGATACCTTAGAGGGCAGTGTCGAGTGAGAAGTCCTGTCACCAGTGACATTTCATTTCATCTGTTTCCCAGCGTCGAGCCTCTTCTTTTAAGTGGGCTGTGTAGAGTCCATAAAAGGGTTTTTAACCGGAAAATTGTGTATTTTGCCCTTCCTTGGCAAGGCATTTTGCTTCCTCGTTGCCTTTAACTCCCTTGCGGCATGGAACCCACATCAGAGTAACCTGAAGGTTTGCTGCCAGTTGTCTCAGGGATTGCTTACAGTCCCAAGTAAGCTTATACTCACAAATGTATGACTTCAGACCTTTTAATGCTGCTTGGCTATCTGATCCTGCTATGATAGTTGATTTACTGTGGGCTGTATTTTTAATCCTAGCTTTTTTAGTAATGGTTTCATTTTTTTTAAATATTTTTTTTTATCGCTTTTATTTTCCCTTTTTGTTATTTTGTTAAAACCCTTGTTTCACTGCCAAATTTACACTTCTTACTTTTAAATTTTTTAGAGTTATTTTATTATTGTATTTAAATATTTAGTTTTTATTTATAAATTTAGTATTCACAGAATAGTAAAGTTATTGTTTTTTTTATTGTTTTTATTGAATGATTGATTGACATTTTAATCAAGAGTACAATACTTTTTTTTTCAATATAATTAAAAAGGTTAATTTATAAAAGTCGTTTGGAATTTAAAACAATGTTTACGTTAAAGATCAAAGCCGCCTTCGCAAAAAATATTCCTATTGATGTGTCGTGCAGAATTTCCGATATCCGTTTCAGGAAATGCCAATAAAATTTTTTTTAAACGAACAATAAAATGTATAGAAAAAAAGACATCGGGAAATTTCAAAAATTACTTTTTTTGTGTTTGCAATATTTTTGTAACTTTACTTATTCCTTTTGTGTTACCCCTTGGTAAAACACCAACCATCTTTTAAGCAGAATTACATGCCATAGAGATATGTGCCCAGGAGTGCATCGAAAGAGACACTCGAAGGGCAGAAAGCCAAACAGTTTCTCGAGTTGGACAAGAAAGACTTAAAACTGGGGGCTCCTCACTGGACTCTGCCCTCTGAGGTATCACCTGAAAAAGATGGGCAAAACAGAGAGTGATAGTTGCCGCTACTGCGAGAACTTCGCTGAAACTGCAGAACATTTGCTTTGCGAATGCGCAGCGCTTATCTGCAAGAGGCTGAAGTTTCTGGAAGGGGCCTTCTTAAAGCCTTCCGTTGTCAGGAACATAGCTCCTAAGAAATTAATAAACTTTGTACGAGGTTTTGGAATCCTGAGCTTTAAATAGATTAAGGGATATGCACAAAAGGCTGCATAGCCATCACGACCGCCTTACAATCTACAATCTACAAACTTTTTTTTTTGTTCAATAGTTCATTAGGTACTACCGTTTAATTGTATGTTTTCAACGTCCATGCCTCGACTCCGTACAAAAGAACGGACCAGACGTAGCACTTTACCATCTTTATCTGAGACTGAGATTTAAGTTTTTATCTTTAAAAAATTTTTTAAGTTAAGAACGTTGTTCGAGCTTGCTCGATTCTGCATTTTATTTCCTGATCTGGGACCCATTTTTGGTTGATCATGCATCCCAAGTATTTAAATTAAATGATTTTGTTAATGCTCTCTTCATTTATGGATATTGTGGTATTTGGAGTACCGTTTCTACTAATGGCCATACATATGGTTTCCTTTTATTTTTGTTATATTCTCTTTATTTTTCAATGTGTTTGGGATATAAAAGGGTAAGTTTTCACCAAATTTCGTGAAAAAAAAATTAAAAAAAAAACCAAAAACTTGGTTATTTCAATTTTTCAGATAAATTTTGTGGTAATGTAAAAAATGTATAAATATAAAAGTTGTAGATCTTTTTATTACCTACAACTTTGCTATTTAACTTTTTTCCATAGGTCTTGTAGTTTTGCCGTAAATCGAGATAAACCGTTTTTTACCCTCAAAAACTCACCCCCTTCAACTTCCCGACCTCAGATCGCCCGTAAATTATTTTCTTTTATTTTTGTTATATTCTCTATCTTTTCCAACGGGTTTGATCCTACTATTATTTTTTTTGGTTTCAAAAATTATCGACTTTGCTCTAGTATTGCAGTAAGCCGCTTTTACTTTGTTTTACTAGACACCACCACTATTGATTCAAGAGAAAATAATCATATTTATTACACTTATAAACAAAAAATAGTAGGACATGTTAATTATAAATTACAATTATCCAATTTTTTATTATAACTACACTACACAATTGCACTCGATTACAAAAAAAAACTTCGAAAATCCATTCACCGAAACCGAAGTTTACATTGTGTAAAATTTGCTGAATTACAGATTGTAGATTGTAGGTAGGTTCGTAAAGACTATGCAGCCTTTCAAGCACCGCGGCCTATCAGATCTTTTGTGCCTAATCCTAAATCTATTCGAGGCATTGGATTCCGAGACTTCGTACAAAGTTTAACAATTTTCTGGGAAGTTTACATTGCGTAAAATTTGCTGAAACACAGATTGTACATTGTAGGGGGGGTCGTAAAGACTATGCAGCCTGCCTCTTAAGCCCCTCGACCTATTAGATCTTTTGTGCCTAATCCTTAATTTATTCGAGGCCCAGGATTCCGAGAATTTGTACAAAGTTTAGCAATTTCCTGTGAGCTAAGTTCCTGACATCGGAGGGCTTTAAAAGGGCCCCTCCTAGAAACAAAAATAATTGATGATCAAATCATTAATTTTCAATCCATACGTTCTCTTCTTTAAACATTTTAAACAACCGTCTACGAATAAGTTAAACAGCCATGTCTATTAGAATGACACTACTTCCATGGTTACCAAAAATAGCAAAATGTCACGCAATAACAAAATGTCACACAATAACATCATCGTTTTAGCAGTAGTACTGTTCGTTAAAATTTTCTCTTTCATGCATATAAATTAGTTGTTCCCCATCTTCAAAGCTTTTCATCAAATTGTTGAGCCCCTGGTCCAATGGCACTGCAGTATCTGATGTAAAAGCTTTACAGATAAATAATTTAACCATTAATTGGCATTGTGAAATACGAGATTCTTCACTACTGCGAGATTCTTCAAATGTATTTGGTAAATGTAAGTTCCACGTAAATTTAAACTGATGAAATTTTTTCATGATGAAACAAAACATTTTCCTCAAAATTAAACGTCAAGAATTATAAAATTAAACGTCGCAGTAACTAATAAATAAAACGATTTGTAATGAAAATGTTAAAAACAATTTTTTGTTGTAAATAAACAATTTCGAACATTTGACAATTATTTTTTAATTTTCAACATCTTTTAATAAAAAATTTCGATATGGTCAAACATAAAGGTAATTTACTCTTGATCAAAAATAATATTTTTGATCAACCTCGTGTACGACACATACAATTAAATATCTGATAATTGAATTTTGGATTTTAAAAAGTGCAAAAGTTTTATACGTTTTTTCCTAAAATAAATAATAAAAAAGTTTTTCATATGTAGCCAACCTACGTAGACATATTGTATAAACATGCTTAATTTCAAACCACTTTTTTAATTTTTTTTTTTTTTGATAATGTCGAAAACAAATATTAAATTGGTATTTCTTTGTTTTATACAGTATACTGTTTGAATATTTCGCAATTTGATAACTTTTTTGCAATGCATGAACTATTATTGAGAATAATGGATTGAATAAAATGTTACCATATGATCTTTTGACACAGCTGGACATTTTTTTATTTTTTGTTGTCCATTTTCATGTTTAGGTAAGGTACACGCACCAATAATTGACCCATGCCCGATAACTGACCATTTGATAATACACATCCTCTAATTCTTCTCTAGAAATAAATTTGGAGAGTGAGGGTGAAGGATATGATTGGGGACATGTAAGTGAAGATGAAGATGAAGGAGATATTGATATCAACGAATACAAAATTGGATATCATGTTATTGTCAAATATGATGATAGTTTTTACCCAGGAAGAATGGAGAGCAACTCGAGGATCACTCCGGGATACTGAGTAAAACGAATAACCTCCAAATTCTCGGGATGGTTCCCGATTTGCTAGCCACAAAAATACACGCAGAAAAGTCGTTCAACGTTCTCTTTCCGAAGAAAGACGAATGGGTAAGGGGAGAAATCCTCTTCCCAGAGACTGAATACGTAATGTACACAGATGGCTCAAAAACCCCAGAGTTGGGGCCGGTGTTTTCAGCAGGAAACCAAAGATTAAAATATTTACCAGTCTTGGCAGGTATGCTCCAATTTTCTAGGCTGAAGTCTTCGTTAACGAAATGTGTGCAAGAGAGTTGACCAACAAACCTCTAGTACACAAAAACATAAGTATAATATCAGACAGCCAGGCTGCTTTAAAAGCACTGAGCTCCAACAAGATAAATTCTAAACTTGTATGGAATTGCATCAAATCCTTAGAGTACCTTTGTGCGAACAACAGGGTGACCCTACTGTGAGTACCTGGGCACCAGGGGGTGGGGGTAAACGAAAAAGCCGACACTCTTACAAAACAGGGAACCGAATCTGCGTTCACTGGACCAGAACCGGTTTTTGGAGTCACCACAAGTGCCGCAAAAGCAATTATTTCGGACTGGGCGGAGAGGAAAATACTCACGTACTGGTCCGATATACCAGGGTTAACTAACTCGAAGGCGTTTCTACCTAAACCCTTGAGAAACACAACTAAGCAGATCCTAGAATGGAGCAGAAATGACCTGCGCATTCTAACGGGACTGCTTACAGGACACTGTCGTATAAGATACCACCTCAGAAAGATAGGTCTGAACCAACAAATGGACTGTCGGTTTTCCTGCGTGAAAGTTGAAACATATACTATGTTCATGCCCCGGCCTGTGAGGAATAAGGTTTAACATATTTGGTTACACCAACCTAGAACCTACCGGTTTCAAAAAAATCTCATCCATCTCATGAATCTCATGAACTTTGTAAATAGGGCTTGATTGTGCGGTGAACTGTAACCTCTAGGGGTGAGCCACAATAGACCTACTAAGAGTCGCGGTGGAGGGGTGACCACGCCCCACTCACATGATACCAAACCTAACCTAACCTACCCAGAAATAGTAAGAAATAAAAATATTTCCAAATATTTAATATCTGTAATGGTGTCAAGTAGCATAAATAACTGAAGGTGGCCGGTTAATAAAGACAAAATTTGGTACGATAAAAAGGAAATTATTAAAATAATTCCTGAACCAATTGCTTTAAATAAAAGAGGAAGTTCCACGAGTGAAGAAGTACAGTACATTAACATTCCATGATGTATCAAACGCTATAAAATAATTATAACTGTTAATTTTAATGGTGTCTTACATTATTAGAATTAGTCACTTATGGGTGTAAAAGTGGGTCACATATTGGATCATATGTAATTTAGGGCGGTCAGCTATTGGGTCTTCTGACCTAAAAAATTTAAATAAATAATATCAATTAAAAATTAAATATGTAGGTTTTTCTTTTATACATTTATTGCAAGAAAAAAGTAGTGTATTGCAATAACAGAAACCAAAATTACTTTCCAAAGTAAACGAGGGTTAATATTACAAAAAATCAAAAAAACCTGGTTAGGTGGTCAGTTATTGGTGCCTTACCCCTTCTGTATTTTCTCCCATAATTAACATTTTTGTCTTATTGTTCTTACGTAGGATGTGAAGAAAAGCAAAGTTTAACATTTAAATGTTACGTATGCGATTTATCGTGCAGGATTTGCATACATTTCACGGGAGGTAAAGAAAAGGAATTAAGATATCAATATCTCTCGTGTTTGCACACACCTCAAGTCGCGCAGTACTTCCCCTGTCGTTGCACAAATATACTGACCCCTAGGGATTCGACGTACCAAAGAGATCTCTCGTAAACGTCGTAATTAGCTAGGTCAAATAAATGGTAAATTACCATTTTAACACGTCACGTACACACATCATTTCTTTCTTTTTAACGTTCAGCAACGACAAGAACCTTTTAAAACCCTCATAAAAATCGAATTTATCACACACACAAAAACGTTAAAATCTCGAGTTAAAAAAACCTAGAAATACATATTGCGGATGTAATAAAACTTTTATTTAAAAGTAGGAGATAATAAATTATAGTTTAGAAAAACTAAAAAACACGCTTTTAGAGGTAATCAAACTAAAAAATAAAAAATAATTCTTAACATAATGAAATTACTGAAGAGAAAATAAATGTCACTGTTCTAAAAGCGTGGGGTGCTTTCATTTCGAAACGCAAAGTTAGTTTAAAAATGTCATACAAAGCACCCCACGCTTTTAAAAGAGTGACATTAATTTTCTCGTCAGTAATTTTATTTCTACGTTAAGAATAATCTTTTACTTTTTAGTTAGATTAATTCTAAAAGCGTATTTTTTAGTTTTTTTAAACTATAATTTATTTTTTGCTTTTTAGTTCGATTTGTTTTACTCACTAAAAAATTTATGTATTAAATGGTAAAAGCACAAAAAGAATGCATCGACCGGGAATCGAACCCTGGCTACCCGCGTGGTAGCCGAGCATTTTACCACTGAACCACCGATGCGATGAACTGTGTTAATATTTGTTCTGCGCGCATGCGTAGTTTAAGCACTAGTTTTATCTCTTTTACTCTTATGCAAAGGATCCCTGAAGAAATTTATGAATCCTGGCGAAAGTAATCAGAGTAATCGGATATTTTTATCGAATTATTGCCATGTTGTCGGTCTCTGATAAGTGTGCAAAGTTTAAATTAAATCTGATAGCTTAAAATAGGGCAAAATCAAGGCCAAAGAGTCAGTTACAAACATACAAGCAAACTAACAAGATACAGGTGAAACTAATACAAGCGTGTTAAAAATAATTACCTAACTGCTCCACAAAAGTTAGGGAAATTTACAAATATTGTATTTATGTTTAAAATTATTAACCAAGGTTTTGTCTGTAATATATTGAATGTTTACTTGCTTATCTGACTAGTTTTTTAGTTTCAAAGTTGACAAATTTTTAAGTTTATGGCAAGTTGTTTTGTTTTATATTTTCAAGAATGTTGCATCGGTAATCGTTTCTTTTTTATTCAGTCAACTGCGATTTAGAATTTTGTTTTGAATTATGCCTAGATGTAAATTTAGTGCGGATGAAACTTATAGGGCTTATAGGGCTATTGGTATAATTAAGGCGGGTTATCTTTAGAGAGAATTTGCAAACCTTTTCCAAGTCAGTGAAAGTTTTATTTTGTGACTTCTCCGTAGATATCGAGCAACTGGAAACGTGATAGAAAGATCTAGAATTGGACGACCAAGGGTTACCACAAGATCGTTATCTGACTGTGTATGCTACTACTACTACTCCGTAGCACTACAACCCTTGTTGGGATTTGGCTGACAGGACTATTTGCCTCCATTCCTCTCGGTTCGTTATTATTTTGGTATCCATTTCATACCCCATGGCTTCAAGGTCGGGCCATGTTAGCCGTGGTCTTCCGAGGGGCTTTCTTGTTTGCTTTACCACTCTAGTTTAACTAAACGTCCATCTGACTGTCTTTGTACATGTCCAGCCCAACTGAATAAGGTTCTAAAATCCAATACCCTATGGCCACGTTATTCGATGGTAAAATGTTCAGTTTAAATTTAACAAAACCTGCAAGTTTCATAAGTTGACATCGTTCCTAAATAAGCAACATGTTGGTTTTCGAGCACAGCAAGCGCAGATTTTTACCGACACCTTGCAACCGATGCCGTTTCCTTCATCGTCATCTTCATGCATTTTGTAAGCTACGAGTATTACTCCGAACAGCCAGTTACCACCAACTAACTTTGCTGGACCGGCTATTCTAACTAATTTGCAAAATGCAACAAATTGTTTTTTTTAACATTAGTATTTATAATAATTAGTAGATTTCATTTAAAATATTGTATGTTGACATAAAATATAAATTTTATGTGGTCGTAGAAAAAATAGTGCTCCTAACTCATGTGTAAAGTGTATTTCCCTTGACATCCAACCACCTTTTTTTCAAGCAACTCTTATGGTGCACTGTATTTATTCAATCGACAAAGCCGCTGTCTACCTTCGTTGTTTTTATTTTACACTTGTTTTCAATAATAAAACACGTATGACTTAAATCTTTGATCGCTTTAGTCCCCACTCTATGGAAAATCATATTGTTGGTGTTAGGTTATGACGTTGGGTTTTAATTAAGTATTAATTTAGGCAGTGAAAATAACCTAACCTAACGCCAACAGTATCTGGTGAAGTTTGAAAATGCGGAGACGTATTAGAAAAGATCCAAAAACTGTGACAATTGTTAGGTTTCGAAAATAATTTTTTGTTAACAGTTATAAACTTTTACCTATTTTGAATTTTATATTATTTACATTAACAAAGAGTAAAAACTTTTTTCTTAACAGGATAAATTTATAATAACATTCAGGATTTAATGAATAAGCTTGATAAATGTAGAGAAATAGGGAAAAATTTAAGTCCTGTTGTTTACTTATCAATATGTTTTTATTGTTAAGTTTTTTAATTTCCATTGCTTCTAAATACGAGTATGATAATTTCAACCCTTTGTTGCAATATTTTAAAATGTTTTAAACACAATCTGTTTCAATTTATAATATCTTTTTTACCTAAATTTTTGCTATAGGTAAGAAGCAGAAAATTGTGCAAATCTATTAATATTTATTAATAGTAAACAATTTTGCATTAATAAAATACAATCGTTTCTATGGCAACAATTTTTTTATTAAAAAGCTAAAATTATTATTTAAATAATTTAATATCAACGAATTTTAACAGAATTGATCTTAAATCGTAGAGATATAGGTATCTATTGTGTAGTAGGTCTCGGTAAAATCCTATTTAACCATTAATCATTTGGTTTGGTATCATCTGTGTAGAAAATAACAGTATGATGATTTCACAGTTTAATATAAAATATGATGGATCTTAAAGAAAATGGCTGGTCTACTGTTTCGAGAGTTCCAAGTGTTTGTTTTACTTGCACTGGTAAGTCAATGGAAATTTTGATAAATTGTCCTTGTTGAATAATCGCTCATTTAATACCTTTACTGTCTTTAATGATGGTTTAAAGCGTTCGCTAGTTAATATTGTAATGGTATTTGCTCTTGGGTTCGGTGATTTTTAAACATTCAGTATAATAACTAAACAATTTATTCCAGAAACTCTTACAATCACTAAGATAAATACAATATCTTTATAACACTTCATAAATAATTGACTTTAAAAACTTAAACTTGCGCGACCCCTGTCTCTTTATATTCATACAAATTATTACTCGCCTTAGGGAAACAATCGAAAGGGATGTACTTCGCAACTCGTAACAATATCTTTGTATAAGTGGGCTGCAGAAAACAGTACACTCCTATATTTGGCAGTATTCATAAGAATTTAGGGAAATACTGAAACACGTCGATTTTTGTTCCAAGGGGGACACATTTTTACGATAAAAATATCTGTCAATTTTTAACCCCCCCCCCCCCCTTCCACTTCCGCAACTAACTACTTAAAATGGGGAATGTACCATATGTGGCACATCATTAGAATGGAATTTAGACGAAGTAATCAGGCATATGATCGTCAATGATTTTTTTATTTACACCGTCTTTGCGAAAAAAATTTACATTCATTTAAAGTACATCTTTTAAAAATGAAACGCGTTGCATAATGAAACTCATTACGCAACGCAACTGGACCAAAATAAGTGGCAAAATAGCTTCAAAATAAAGCAGTCGCCAGATAAAAATAATAATATATTTTTGTTTTTTGTAAGTACTTATTGTTGTACTGTACAGTAATTCTACAATTAAACAATTAAAATAATAATTAAACTGTGGTTTCGCAATGGCTGTTTAACTTATACATAAACGATTGTTTAAAAGATTTGAAAGAGAGTGCGTATGGATTGAAAATAAATGATTTGATCGTCAAATGCCTTCTTTACGCCGACGATCAAGTCATATTAGCGTCATCTAAAGAGGAGTTGCAAGCGATAGTTAATGTTATGCATGATGCCCTAAAACTCAAAGGGATAAAAATAAATGTAAGCAAAACGAAAGTAATGGTTTTTGAACGAGAAGAAAGCATGACAAACTGTGAAGTTTCAATTGAAGGAGAAAGAGTGTAACAAGTAAATGAATTTGTGTACTTGGGTTAGAAGTTTACAAGAGATGGAAAGAATGACAGTGACATTAAGCGAAAGGTGTTGGCAGGAAAACAAATGAATGAGGCACTGTGCATAGAGGTGTGTTGGCTCCTACACTTTTGTATGGTAGTGAATGTTAGGTTTTGTAGAAGAAGCATGAAAATAGGACTAATGCTGTGGAGATGAGTAGTCTAAGAAGTAAAGCCGAAAGGACTCGGTTGGATAAAGTAAAGAATAGTAAGATAAGAGAACACTGTGGTGCAAAAGAAGATGAGGTTACAAAGATAGACAAAGGAATGCTTAGATGGTTTGGACAAGTAGAAAGGAAAAAAATATTGGGTGATTTATTATTTAATGATGTTAATTTACAAATAAGAATACATAGATTGGTTAAAATAATATGGGAAGAGAAAAAAATGCTGAACGAATAAGAAATCAGACAAATCATAACAATACACAGAAAAGGAGACTAACAAGAATGTACGAACTACAGAGGCATTACACTATTAAACGTAGCTTATAAAATAGTGTCATCACTAATACAAAGACGACTAGTAGCTGAAACTCCAAATATCATAGGACAATATCAATGTAGATTCACAAGAGGCAGATCATAGAAATCATGGAAAGAGAAACGAAGTTATGAAAGCCCTTAAATAACAAGGAGTTAGTAAAAAACTAAGAAACCCAATAAAGATGACAATGAGACAATCAAAAGTTAGTATCCTGACACACAAAAGAGAAGCGGAAAAATTCGAAAAAAACAAAGGTGTAAGACAAAGAGACTTACTTTCAGCTACATTGTTTAATCTGGCTATAGAATTCGTTTTAAGAAAGATACAAAAGGGAAATATAAGAAAAACAGGAAGTCCATTAATCGCATATGCAGATGACATAGTATTAGTAATAGAAAAAGAAAAATCATGGAAAAAATGTTAAAGGAGATAAAAAATGAACGGATGAAGAAGGGACTAAATATTATTATGAAGAAAACTAAAATAGTGTGAAAACAATTACAAGATGGAAACAACTTAGCAGACATCGAAAGAACCGACAGCCTAACATATTTAGTAGCCTTGATAAATAACCAGGGAAACTGCGAACCTTAAATTAGACGACGCATACAAATGGGACGAACAGCGATGACCAATCTAAAAATAATATGGGAAGACAGACAAATATCGCGAAACACAAAGATAAAACTTGTACAAAGACTAATATTCGCAATATTCAGGTATGGTGTAGAAAGCTGGACGATCAAAGAAGCAGACAGAAAAAGAATTGACTCCTTTGAGCTCTGGTGCTGGAAAATAAATGTATCAGTTATTCAAAAAATAGGCATAAAAGATCGACTGTCAACAATATGCCGACGACGAATTCTCCAATACTATAGGCATATAAACAGAAGACAAGAAGACAACAAGGAAAAATTGATGATACCACCAGATGGGTAGACTAGGTAAAAAAAATTACGGGAAGACCCTTACAAACAAACATTAGAGACACAAAAGATAGAGCACTTTGAAAGCAGATCATCAACAACACAAATTGAGAATCATGGAATCACGACCTGTCAACTTATAATACGAGTACGAGTACGACTGACAGACAGAGAAAATAGTGAGATTTGGAAAAACAGGACAAAATGGCGAAATAAGAATGGGAATAAAAAATTCGAGGATTAACAAAAATTTAAATACCTGTGCTTAATGATAAACAATAAAGGGCAAAGAAAAACGGAGATCGAATAATAGCAATAATAGCAACAAACCGAGCTTACCAAGCAAATAAAAAACAGTTAACAAGCAAAGTAGGTATTGACCAAACAAACAAAGATGAACACATACAAAACAATAATAAGGCCCATAACAATGAATGCAGCAGAAACGATAACCATGACGAAAAAAAACGAAGATAAGCTAAGGATAGACGAACGGAAAATAATAAGAACAATTTTAAGTCCAGTGAAGCTCGAAGAACAAAAATATAGAAAAAGAACGAATCAAGAAATATTAAAAGAACCAAATAAAGACGACATACATACATACATACATAAAGTCACGCCTTTTTCCCATAGGGGTAGGCAGAGACCACTTCCTTCCACTTCCGCTACGGTTCTTACACACGTCATTCACTTCTTCTACTTTTATTAGCGCTTTCGTTGGTTACTGGTACTTTTGACCTGGCCTTTCTTCAAAACAATTTTGATCTAATCGAGATTTTTTGCCTAGGTCGACCTCTACCGACTTGCCCATTCACACTTATAAACCTGTTTCGTCAATCTTATTTTATACATCCTCTCTACGTGTTCAAACCATCCAAGCATTCCTTTGTCTATCTTTGTTACCACATCTTCCTTCCACATTGTTTCTTACTTTATCCATCAGAGTCACTCCAGCTATACTTTTCAGACTACTTATTTTCGCCACAGCATTGATCTTACTTTCATGCTTCTTCTGCCAAACCCAACATTCACTACCATACATAAGTGTAGAAACCAACACACCTCTATGCACCGCCAGGCGTGCCTTTTTTGACACTTTCTGGCTATTCATAAAGCTATGCAGTGCCCCATTCATTTGGTTTCCTGCCAACACCCTTCGCTCAATGTCACTGTCATACTTTTAATCTCTAGTACATTTTGAACCCAAGTACACAAATTCATTAACTTGTTCCACTCTTTCTCCCTCAATCGAAACCCCACAGTTTGTCATGCTTTCTTCTCTTTCAAAAACCATTACTTTCGTTTTGCTCACATTTATTTTCATCCCTTTGATTTTCAGGGAATCATGCACAACATTAACCATCGCCTGCAGCTCCTCTTCAGATAACGCTAAAGAAGATTAAAAAGAAGATTAAAGAATATTAAAAGTTAAAGAATCAAGTGACTGGGACATATATAGAGACAAGAACAAGAAGCAGTAACAAAGGCTATGCTACAATGGCAGCCAGAAGTAAAAAGAAAACGTGGAGGACCCATATCGAAATGGTCGACAGAGATATAAAAAGACTTAAGGAAGGCAGGAGTTAGAATATGGAAGGAGAAAACAAGAGACCGGAAGAAATGGCGGAAAATCAGCAAACAAGTAAAATGATGAACTGAGGATAGGGACTGATCCACCCCGTTAAATGGATTTAGAGAGCAAAAGCGGCGCAACCTCTCAAGAGGTGTAAAGCCATATACATTTATAATTTACAAATTATAAAATTTTAATTTTTATTACTATATACAATTAATTTGAAAATCCAAAAAACCACTATTGTTTTATAGTTTTAAGTTTTTACTTTAGTCGGCAGTCTCAATTACTGCAAATTTTATTTCTTAATAAATAAGGGATTTGTTATTACGGTAATTTTACAATATTTGTGTACTGCGACGTATTTTTTGTTCGTAAATAATTCATTTTCCAATTTTTAGTAGCTACGCACTGTACTATGGAATAGCGAAATAGATAAAATATTTTTCATTGTTTTAAGTCGACGTAATCGTACAAAAAAACTTCCCCGAGCAATTATTTATTACGGAGAAGCGTGGGTAGTATTTTATTTATTTTATGTTTTGGTGAAGACCGTTGGGTGTCATAGGTGTTTACACGGCCGGTCTATTGGTACCTACAGCGTTAGCAAACTAGTGAAAAAAATGTTTAAATGGAATGTAGATGGTTGCGTAAGCGTTTCCACACATCCATGGTGCCCACGTAAACAATGACATAGAATTGTCGAGGAAAACTGGTTATGGAGCACCGAGTGGCCTTATTCTATACCACTCGACCTCCGATCTGATCGCTATATGAACGAGGAACATACCAACTGCACGTTTCCGAATCTCGAATCCTAATCCTCTTCGATTTATAATAGATATTTATAATATAAATAAGGATCATACAGTAGAACAACATGTTGTTAATTAAAAAAAATGTTGACATAAGTAAGTTTAGTTAACTGATTGCTTTTTAAAACGAAATTCCGATACTTACAAACCAGAATTTTGCAAGACCAGAGTTTTTACAAGAGGCGAAGAATAAAAAAAAATTGCTAGTGAAAGTGTCAATGATAATTGGTATAAATGGGGAGTATGCCAAAGAGAGGAGCTGAAAAACTTAAGAAGAAAAGATGTGCACGATGAAGGAATTGATTTTATGGTATTACCTAGTAAAAAACCAAATGTTTACCGAGAATTCTTCGGAACGCCTGGTGACGTCGAAGGAGTAAATATGGTACAATTGGTGCCGACCTATGTTATAATAAGACCCAGCGATGCCGAAACTTCTCGTTTCTTTTTGTTCTTTAGAAACAACAAATGTACGAAGCAGCCAGTGGGTATTTATACTTTTGGAGACATGTGCAAGACAATTGCTTACTTTTTATTTTTCCAAATACACCAGTTACTGTTTTCGAAGATCTTTGGCTTCATTGTTGGCCGATTCCGGAGTAGATCTTCACACTGTTAAACGTCATGGTTGCTGGAAAAGTGACACAGTTGGTAAAAAGGAGGTATAGAAAATTCACGCGAAAATTTAATTTAATTTGGCTTGTAGATTCATTTTGTTAGATTTTTTGTTGGATTTCTAGAAAAGTAATTAGTAATCCTGGGTTATCATTGTAGTGGGTACCGACATTAAAATCGTATAGTACCGATTTTTAAAAAATTATACTCACTGTAAACAAGAATGCTGTTTATTTGTTTATCTGGACGAAACTTGAATTTTTCCTAAAGGTGAAACAAATAGAATTTTGCAGGACGATAACATAAAGTCTATAAAACACACCGACGGTGAAGGAAAAAGAAACATTATTGTGCATACAGGTAAAAAGCAAGGTTTTATTAATTGGTTGACTCTTTTATTTTCGTCAAAATCAAAATCGGCCGATTATCATGACAATAATGTGGATACAGAGATATTTGTGAAATGGTTAAAAAAGAAACTATTACCATCTTTACATGAACCCTTTGTCATTGTATTAGGTAATGCTTCGTACCATTTGGAAATTTTAAATAAGCAACCAACAAACTCCTGGACGGTACAGAAAATAAAAGAATGGTTAACGAACGAAAATATTTCATTTCCACAGTATTACTTCAAGCCGGAATTATTATCTATAGCTAAAAGGCACGAAAGAGAAAATATTTACAAAGTGGATCAAATTATACTCAGTTACGGGCATCGTGTGCTAAGACTTTCGCCTTATCATTGCCAATTTAATCCCATTTAGTATATTTGGGAATTATTATCTGCCTACGGTCTCCCAACCAAACTGCGCCAATGGCTCTTGAGCTTCATGCAAGATCGCTCCTTACATGTAGCAGTTGACGGTATTTCTTCTGATGCGTTTAAAACTAATGCCGGGGTCCCCCAGGGTTCCATCCTGTCCCCCACCTTATTTCTTTTACACATCAACGACCTCTTGAAAACCACCACGAACCCCATTTACAGTTTCGCAGACGATAGCACACTTGTCTCAACTTTCACATCCTATCAATAACTTTCGGTGAATGATACAAATAGACTCAGACAGGAACAGGTTAATTCCATCAATATAGATCTTGAAGCAATCATCGAGTGGGGAACCTACAATCTTGTTCAGTTCAACGCCCAAAAGACACAAAGTGCCACGTTTTCCAAGAAAGTGAATTCCTCAAATCATCCCATCACAATGTCCGGAAATATCCTTGAACCAAGTCCCTCCATCTCGATTTTGGGAGTCACGGTGTCCAATAATATGTCTTAGCATGACCATGTTGCTAACATCGCAAAGTCGGCAAGCCAGAGGCTAGGTTTTCTGTGGAAAGCTAGAAAGTTTTTTACTCCTGATCAACTGTTGACGACGTACAAGGCTCAAATCCGACCTCTACTGGAGTATTGCTCGCACATTTGGGGTTCAGCACCAAGGCATTCTCTTCGTCTTCTAGATTCCATTCAGAAAAGAGCCATTCGTTTGATAAACAGCTCAACTCTCACAGATACCCTTCACCCTCTAGAACATAGAAGAAGAGTTGAAGACCAGTCATTGCTCTACAGATATTTCCATGGCAGATGCTCCAGAGAAATAAAAACTCTTGTACCACCATTGGCCACATTCGGCCGAAGAACTCGGCACGCTGATCAGTCTTACCCATTTACTCTCAAGATTGACACTACAAGGACCAACCTTCATCAAGAATCCTTTTTTTACAGGGCTGCTACGGAATGGAATAAGCTTCCAAAATCAGTTTTTCCAGAGAACTATGACCTGCAACTTTTTAAGAAGCGTGTCCACAATCATCTTCTTTCTATAATCCCTTCCCCTTCTAATAGTCGCAGTGCGGGCCGTCCGCGGTCAACACGATAGGTCTACCCTTTTTGCGACTATTTTCATAAAAAAAAAAATGTAAAACTTATTATGACAATCACATTAGATCTAATAATTAGAGTGATAAGGCCGTTTTGGAAACCTGGCAATGAACGCTTAATATTGCCACTATTAAAATTTGGGAAAAATGTGTCACAAAATGTGAAAATTTAATATAGAAATGGTGGGTTCGTGAAAACCGCATCGAAGCAGTTAATCCTAATGAGGATAGCGACGACAGTGAGTTTGATTATGATTATAAATCTGATGCTTGATAATACCGTAAGTACTAAATGATTAAACATATTTATCAAATTTATGCCGATAATTTATTTTTGTGGCATTCGCTTTTAACATAATTAAATACGTGCCTATTTCTAACCTAAAGACTCATCGGGAGCTACATCAACGATTTCTGTTAACAATAAAGCAAAAATTAAAAATAAAACCTCTCCACAAAAGCATAATAATAAACAAAAAATTTTTGGGTTTAAATCTTAGGGGAATTTACTGATGTACCTACCTCTCAACACAGTCACACGGTGACTGATCAGATACCGTCGTATATTGGTGAAATGAGCTATACAGGACATTGTCGTCTAAGATACCACCTCGGAAGGATAATTCTGAACCTACAAACGGACTGTCGGTTTTGCTGCGTGGAAGAGGAAAAAAAGAACATATACTATGTTCATACCCTTGGTTAGGAAGAATAAGGTTTTATTAATTTGGTTTTATTAACATAGAACCTACTGATTTCAAGAAAATTTCACCTCATATAACCATAAACTTCGCTAGAAGAGCTGGTTTGTGCGGTGAATTGTAATATCTAGGGTTGAGCTACGATAGACCCATCAAGGGTCGCAGTGGAGATACTTAACCTAACCTAAGTAAACAAATTTTTTTTAAATGTTTGGCCACTAACCAAAGAAAAGTTGGAAATTTACTTTGACTTATTTTAAACATAAATTGGTTAATAAACTAAGGATATCCAATTATTTATTTAAAAGAAAATTATGGACCCAATGTTCTTAAACTTTAAATTTAAAAATGACTCTTTAACGAACTTGACTGACACACAAACTCATTAATCAAACTGTCCAGGATATAAATTAATTATTAGATTTAAAATAGTACCTAAATACACTTCTAAAATATATTTAAAAGTAATTTATGAAAGTGAAATTTAATACAAAAATAAGCGCAGTCAGTGGGGCAGATGTTTTTCTGTAAAGCAGCTAGTTCATTTCAGAACGTTAGATTTTAGAGATGCACCTGTTTTATATAACGAAAATTCCAAAGATTTACTTTCAAAACTTATTTCCTTTTGACTACATCGAGATTCCTCGAACGATAGTGCTAATCTTGTGCTTCACACCTTGTTATATACGATGACAAGTATAAAACAATGAAGGAAACATAAAAATATTCGGTTTTTATATTTGCAAATATAAAGAAAGTGCTACAAATATACTTTGCTTCATTGCAGCTGCTTATAAACATCCACATTTATTAGCTATTATGAACCCGAAGCAACATTTTAAACTTTATAGCGATTTGGATAGACAGGATGTAAGATTAATCTCAAATCTGTATTACAATCAACGAGCCATAGTAAAAATTGTACTGGAAAAATCTGAAGAAATGGAAATAAAGAGAGGAGTCAGGCATTATCGTTATTATTTAATGCGTATTCAGAGCAAATTATATTAGAAGCCTTGGAAAATGTAAAATGTATAACGGTAAATGGAGTTCTGATTAACATAAGATATGACGACGACACAATAATAATAGCCAATAGTTTGAAGAATTTAGAAAGAGTTATGAACAAAATAGTAACGTTTAGTAAGATTTACGGACTCTCCCTCAGTATTAAAAAAACCAAGTTCCGTAGCAGCTCTGTAAAAGAAGGATTCTTGATGAAGGTTGGTCCTTGTAGTGTCAATCTTGAGACTAAATGGGTAAGACTGATCAGCGTGCCGAGTTCTTCGGCCGAATGTGGCCAATGGTGGTACAAGAGTTTTTATTTCTCTGGAGCATCTGCCATGGAAATATCTTAAGAGCAATGACTGGTCTGCAACTCTTATTCTATGTTCTAGAGGGTGAAGGGTATCTGTGAGAGTTGAGCTGTTTATCAAACGAATGGCTCTTTTCTGAATGGAATCTAGAAGACGAAGAGAATGCCTTGGTGCTGAACCCCAAATGTGCGAGCAATACTCCAGTAGAGGTCGGATTTGAGCCTTGTACGTCGTCAACAGTTGATCAGGAGTAAAAAACTTTCTAGCTTTCCACAGAAAACCTAGCCTCTGGCTTGCCGACTATGCGATGTTAGCAACATGGTCATGCCAAGACATATTATTGGACACCGTGACTCCCAAAATCGAGATGGAGGGACTTGGTTCAAGGGTATTTCCGGACATTGTGATGGGATGATTTGAGGAATTCACTTTCTTGGAAAACGTGGCACTTTGTGTTTTTTGGGCGTTGAACTGAAAAAGATTGTTGGTTCCCCACTCGACGATTGCTTCAAGATCTCTATTGATGGAATCAACCTGTTCCTGTCGAAGTCTATTTGTATCATTCACCGAAAGTTATCGATAGGATGTGAAAGTTGAGACAAGTGTGCTATCGTCTGCGAAACTTTAAATGGGGTTCGTGGTGGTTTTCATGAAGTCGTTGATGTGTAAAAGAAATAAGGTGGGGGACAGGAATGAACCCTGGGGGAACCCAGCATTAGTATTAAACGCATCAGAAAAAATACCGTCAACTGCTACATGTAAGATCGATCTTGCATGAAGCTCAAGAGCCATTGGCGCAGTTTGGTTGGGAGACCGTAGGCAGATAATTTACTTAACAATTCCTGGTGCCAAACGCGGTCAAAGTTTTTAGATATATCCAAGGCTATTGCACGGGATTCACCAAACTTTTCAATAGTGTTTGTCCAGAGCTGAGTGACATAAGCCAGCAAATCTCCAGTAGACCGAAGTTGTCGAAATCCATATTGTCTGTCATGGATTATCTTAAATTTCTCCAGATATTTGATAAGTTCTGTGTTAATTTCTTTACATGAAAATATGTAAGAACAACAACACAAATGAAATCTTAATGGCTGGAGGTCATCAGATCGCGAAAGTAAAAAGATGCAATTACTTAGGAACGCTTATTACTGAAAACAATGACTATACCGCAGAAATAAAAACGAGAATTTAAAAGGCTTATACCAACTTTATAAAAATGAAAAATGTACTATGTAGCAGAGATTTGATGTAAGGCCTGAGACAGCGATTGGCAAAATGTTTTGTACTCAGTGTGCTCTACTATGGTGCAGAATCATGGACGCTAAATGCAGATGCAATAAGATGGCTTACTCTGTTAAAATGTAGATACATAGAAAAATCTTAAGAATTTCGTAGGTGGATCAAATTAACTTTATATTAAATCAACTAAAGAAAGGCTGTGGTGAAAAGGAAGATGTGATTACAAAGATAGATAAAGGAATGCTGAGATGGTTTGGACACATAGGATGGGTGAAGGAAGATTGACGAATAGGGCGAGTGTGAATGGGCAAGTCGGTAGAGGTCGACCTCGGCGAACATATCTCAATCAGATCAACATTGTTTTGAAGAAAAGCCAGGTCAAAAGTACTAACAACCGACGAGCATGTATGAAAGTAGAAGAAGCGAAAGATGTGTATAATAACCGTAGCAAGTGGAAGGAAGTGGTCTCTGCCTACCTTTACGGGAAAAAGGCGTGACTATATGAATGTATGTTTGTTGTTTGTTGTTGGAAACTGCTTTATTAATATATGTATAATAATATACAGATTTTTTTTGATTTATTAGTTGAAACATTCATTCATTAGTATATACATGGCAAGCATGGCATGGCAACTTTAACAATTTTGAATGGCAATGAAAAGACATTTAAATAATATATTACAATCTTCTCAAAGAAGGTTCAATGCAAGGATAAATTTTTGTTGTTGCGTAATCTAAAATTAAAGTGGGATTATTTATAAATTTACACACACACACACAATAATTAAATCTATTTCATTTAGCTGTTCCACACTGTATAGGTTATGTTTTTCTTTAACAATAAATATATCTTACGATTGTACTTAGTTTCAGATACCATCCAAAAATAAATAAAATTTATCTGCTAACAACCCCCGAATAATTTTCGTGGTGTTGGTTTTTGGGGAGGGTTGAAAAAAAAAATTTAAACAAAATGCTATTTTCTTGTTTGAAGAAGGAAGCTATAATATTAGGAGTTTCTATTTAAAATTCCCAGGTGTAAATAGGATGGTCTCGTAAAGCAAATAATATATGATCGTGTCGACCTTGGCCACAAAATTACTCCGAATTTTTAATAAGGAGGAAGCTAATTCAGAACACGATTTTATACTTTATATTCCTATACCTACGTTCGGTTTGATTCGAATGTTAATAAAAACAAATAAAAATACATCTTTTGTATTTGAAATTCCTAACATAGAGAAAAGATAGTTTATGCAGAAAACGGTTTCGTCATAATAGTTTATTTATTGCATATTAAAAAGAATTTATTAATTAATTCACAAGCAAAACATAGAAAATGTAAAACAGCACAAAGTTCAAATTGATGATGAATTGCATCTGAATGAACTGTCCGAAAAGGACAGTATAACAAATGCAAGATGGTGCACCAAAATTATAATGACAAGTTAATGTCAGGTGTTATTACTCAGAACTCTTCTTACAGTCTCTCGCCATCTCCCACGGTCAGCAGCAGTTTTAATGGCTTCTACTAGTGGACGCTCTGTTACTTTTGATACAATGTCTGTCCATCTAAATGGGGAGCGTCCGCGTTTCTTTTTGCCAAGAGGTTTCCCCTGGACAATCAGTCTTTCAATGTTGTCGTGACGAGTTATATGTCCAAAGAAGTTCAGTATTCGCGCTGATGTCAGGCTACTGAGACGGTTTGATGGTCCAATCTCGTTCAGCACTGATACATTGGTGCGATGTGCCGTTCATGGTATTCTTAGCATTCTTCGCCATACCCACATTTCAAAGGCGTCGATCCGACGCCTGTCTGTTTCTTTCATAACCCATGTCTCGGAAGCGTACCAGAAAATGGAGAACACTAGGGCATGGACCAGTGATTTTTTGGTATTGATGGATATAAATCGATCTTTCCAAATTTTATGTAATTGGCTCATTGCTGTTCGGCCAAGTTGAATACGACGGCAGATCTCCATCTCGCAGCTGCCAGAGGAGTTGATAAGAGCACCCAGATAAACAAACTGATCTACCACTTCACAGTTGGCAATGTGATGTGGTCTGTTTGCTTTCTTATCCGATCTATCAACTATCAATACTTTAGATTTGGCATAGTTGATTTTTAGATCATACTCTTTTGATATTCTCTCGAGTCGTTGTATCTTTTGCTGAGTTAGCGATCAGAAGAGTGTCGTCACCATATTTAAAATTTGAAACTTTTTTGCCATTTAGGGCAAAGCCTCCTTCCCACTCATCAAGTATCTCTCTCATTAAACATTCCGTATATATATATATATATATATATATATATATATATATATATATATTAAACAAAAGAGGTGATAAAATACACCCTTTTCTAACTCCCTTTTTGATATTTGCTGTTCTGGAAATACTATTGTCAATTTTGACGACTGCTCCACTTTGTTCATATAACTTTTTTATGAGATTAACCAGATGAGTAGGTACTCCCGCAACGCACAAGATATTTCACAACTTTGACCATTTTACATTGTGAATGGGTATTATAGTGCATACAGACCATTCGCATATTTTCACAAGGGTAATAATTTTTGTTTTTTAAATATTCTAATTTTGATGCAGAAAATTAAGTTTTGTTGCCATAATATCTAAAATATTTTTTATTGCGTGTCCCTTATAACCAATACGAAATCACTTTACGAGGATTCCACTGCTTGTGTCAGGATAAACGGAGCTCACACGGACTGGTTTAACATCGAAAAAGGTGAGAGACAGGGATGTGTGGCTTCGCCATGGCTGTTTACCTTATACATGGACGATTGTTTAAAATATTTGAAAGAATGTGCGTATGGATTAAAAAAGAATGATTTAATCGTCAAATATCTCCTTTACGCCAATAATCAGATCATATTAGCGTCATCTGAAGAGGAGTTGCAAGCGATGGTTAATGTTATGCATGTTGCTCCAAAAATCAAAGGGATGAAGATAAATGTAAGCAAGATGAAAGTAATGGTTTTTAAAAGAGAAGAAAGCATGACAAACTGGCAGGTGCTTATTAAAGTAGATAGAGTGGAACAAGTGAATAAGTTTGTATACGTGTAAAAAACACATCTGGTTATGCATAGAGGAGTGCTGGTCCCTACACGTATGTATGTTAGTGAATGTTTGGTTTTGCAAAAAAAGCATGAAAATAAGAATATGCGAATATGAGTAGTCTGAGAAGTATAGCTGGAGTGACTCGGTTGGATAAAATGAGGAATAGTGAGATAAAGGAACACTGTGGTGTAAAAGGAGATGTGGTTACAAAAATAGATAAAGGAATGCTTAGATGGTTCGGACATGTAGAGAGGATGGATTAAGGAAGATTAAGTCGGTAGAGGTCGACCTCGGGGAATATATTCGATCAGATTGACATTGTTTTGAAGAAGGACCAGGTCAAGAGTACCAACAACCGAACAATATAAAATCACTGATGAAAGTAGAAGTAGCAAAAGACGTGTGTAAGAACTGTAGCAAGTGAAAAAAAGTGGTCTCTACCTACCTCTACGAATAAAAGTCGTGATTAAATGTGTCGTCTGGTTGCAAAACCGGCCAACTCCTTAATTTTCGGAAAATCACTGTTTTAATTTTATTAAGTCTTTTACTAACATTCCCACCCATTGGCAACAAGAAACCATAGCAAAACCGGTCAAATCCGTGCGTTTTTGGAAGTTAGAAAAATCCAATGTGCTGCAAAATAGGCCACATCCACTTGCCAGTGTTTTTCAAAACCGGTCATTTTCAAATCTACTAGGTAGCACTATTGTTTTCGCTTGTCATATTACGTCTTGACGATAGTGTTTACATATTTTGATGCCGACGGAAAGTTATGTGTAGAGGACGTGCGTGTGGTGATTTTATTACTAAAAAATGGAGAAATTCGTTAACATAGTGCCTGAAAATCAAGCAAAAAAAAAGGCAGAGGACTCCAATTGCATGAAAAAGGAACCAGGAGAAAGTTTTAAAGTGTGTACTCATCTATTTTTACTCGTATTGACTTTTTCATCTTCATTAGTTTTACTAGGTTACTATCCTCTCATTTCCTAATGTGTTGAAAGTAGAGAATGTATTGTTAAAATATCGTAATCGTATACATTTTTCATGGTTTCTTAATGTTTTCACGTTTCTTTTAACAGATACAGATAGGGTTTTCGCTCAAATTGAAAAAAAATTAAAGAGAATAGAGATTCCCCTTGATCCTGCAGCTCATGAAAGTATTTTAGCAGAAATTGGAACAGTTTTTAAGCCTGGAATAGACTAGACCGACCACGATTGAAAGGCCAGCAATTTATTTATCAAAAACCTGCACAATGGCATTTCAAATTCGCCCCGACGAAAAGATTTTTATAACAAAAGACAAAGATAAACAGTTAGTGCAAGAAAAGGTCTTCTCCAGAAATGAGCTTAGAGCCAGAAAGTCGGTGGTAAAGAGTAAAAGGAATATTATGTGCAGCAGGCTTGATGACGCAGCTACAGTTACTGTGATAAAGCCACTAAAACTTCGTGTTGTGAGAAACTTACTGACGAAACATGGACCAGATTGGGTCAAAGACGACCGATTGATTTTTTACCAAAATATTTTGGCTGACTTAGGTGGTAACGAGGAAGTCTACGAGAAAAGAGATGATGAATCAATGGAGAATAATGACGTCGTTATGTGCGAGCCTGAGGAAGACGATTTAGCCACTCGAATGTAAAGTTTTGTTTCTTCTATATATATATATATATATATATATATATATATATATATATATATATATATATATATATATATATATATTCACGGGTATTTGGTCTAAGTCAAAAAGAAAAACTCTTTTACTTTGCCAAGCTTTCGAAAGGTTTATTTTCTTTTTCAAGGCTAAAAATTAAAAATGGTTAAAAAACATCGAATATAAATTAATGGTATAACCTTATATTCGATGTTTTTTAACCATTTTTAATTTTTAGCCTTGAAAAAAAAAATTAACTTTTTGAAAGCTTGGCAAAGTAAAAAAGAGTTTCTCTTTTTGACTTAGACTGAATACCCGTGAATTTTAAAGAATACTATAAGTACAGTCAAAAAAAAAAAACATTTACTATATATATATATATATATATATATATATATATATATATATACATATATATTTTTATAACTTTACTCAACCTGAAATAAATTTTGAAAGATTTTTCTTGGCTAAAACCCCGCCATTTAACGTAAATTTTGTCAATATTTTAAGCTTTAGTTTGTTGCGAAACCGGACAATGGGTTGCAAGACCAGCTAAATCCTAACTAAAATTTTGAATTTTTCCCTCCCTGCACCTTCCCCCAGATTATCTTATGGTGCTTCAGAACCTACTATCCTAGTGACACATTAACAACAAGAGATTTGAATCCGATCTCAATTTCCCCAGTTGTGACAGAAAATCGGCTCTCCTGAACATTTTTCTGTTTTGAAGATGACCGGTTTTGCAACCAGACGACACATATGTATGTATGCCAAAAATTTTTTTAAAGAAACTTATAGCATAAAGTATTGATTTATAAAAAATATTTAACGTGCACTTCTTTTAATGTTGGGTGATGAAATATAAGATTGTTTTTTAAATCTTCAACTTATGACATCATACAATCCTGTTCAGCATTTTTTTTAAACTGCTATTCTTTAATTGCAAAGTTATTCGTGAACTACTAAAAAAAAATTAATACAATAAATACTTCATAATCTTATGTCAAGGTCAGAGAAAATATTTAAAAAAAATTAAAATATTATTGCATGAAAAATGATACGTCTATTTTATTTCTTAATAAATCACATTCTAGTGCTAATGTGATTATTTCGGTTCGCAGAGCTAAACAATAATCCTAAACAAATAAAAGATAAACTAATTACAAAGATCTCCTTAACAATAACAATATAAATAATAAGATGAATTTTATTCCATTAATAAATCAAACAACATTTGCATACGCGACTAATTATTAATAATTAATTAAATATTTTTAAATTGGCTATTGTCTACTGGAAGTGCGCAGAATGTCTATACAACACGTACCTCGGATACGTAGTGATTTTGCCACTCCCTTTCAAATGATTCACAATAAATACCTGTTTGCAAAAAATCCAAACAGCTGTTGCAGAGAAATTATTCTTATAATTGTTTTAAGTTATAATTAACGATTATCTAGAAAAATTAATGATATACCTTACAACAACGTAGACTATTCTTTATACTATCAGTGGAAATAAATAAGTAATAAAGAGAGATGGTTTGCGATTTAAAAATGTTAGTAATAATCGTTATTTTGTAAAAAATTTACTTAAAAAAATATAAACTTCTGCGTCAGTGAAGTACCTAGGCATACACCTTAATGCAAAACTAAAGTGAAACGTACACCTCGAGACAAATAGAATTTTTTTTTTTTATGAAAATAGTCGCAAAAAGGGTAGACCTATCGTGTGTTCCGCGGACGGCCCGCACTGCGACTATTAGAAGGGGAAGGGATTATAGAAAGGAGATGATTGTGGACACGCTTTTTAAAAAGTTGCAGGTCATAGTTCTCTGGAAAAACTGATTTTGGAAGCTTATTCCATTCCGTAGCAGCCCTGTAAAAGAAGGATTCTTGATGAAGATTGATCCTTGTAGTGTCAATCTTGAGAGTAAATGGGTGAGACTGATCAGCGTGCCGAGTTCTTCTGCCGAATGTGGCCAATGGTGGTACAACAGTTTTTATTTCTCTGGAGCATCTGCTATGGAAATATCTGTAGAGTAATGACTGGTCTGCAACTCTTCTTCTATGTTCTAGAGGGTGAAGGGTATCTGTGAGAGTTGAGCTGTTTATCAAGCGAATGGCTCTTTTCTGAATGGAATCTAGAAGACAAAGAGAATGCCTTGGTGCTGATCCCCAAATGTGCGAGCAATATTCCAGTAGCGGTCGGATTTGAGCCTTGTATGCCTCAATGATAGCATGCAAGAGAGCCATGGAAAAAAACCTGTGCTCTAAAATCGACGGTAAGCTTGTGGTTATATCAGGCGTTATTACTACCGTCACTAACGTATACAGCAGTAGTCTGGTAGCCAAGGGTGGAAGGGACCGGGGCTGTGTTGAAAAGCCTGCAAGGAATATACTTGCGGGCTGCAACGGGGGCAATGCGCTCCGCTCTTACAGAGGGATTACAAATAGCCCTCAACATACCACCTTTGGATCTCCCGATCAAAGATCGGGTCAGGAACACTGCATACAGACTAAATTATCAGGGAGGATGTAGGATATCAACGAGATTGGCCACACCAAGATCGAGGCAATAAAATCGTACCAGATTTTGAAAAAAAAATTGATAGGGAAAAAATATAATACAAAAATACTAACCAGAGAAGACTGATTAAAGAAAACACCATTAACCAGCCCAAGAGTGAAACTATGGTACACTGCTGAATCATGGTACCAGGGACGCTACGGGGCAGGTGTGTTTGGAGCATCCTGCAACCACAGGGGAAATTCGCCTCGGCCTTCCAGGCTGAGGTCTATGCCATACTCAGGTGTGCCACGCATCTGATAGAAAACAGAATGACCAACAGTGAGATTGATATTCTTACTGACAGTCGCGCGGCCATTAGGGCCCTCGTGAGGTGCACCTCAACATCATCGGTGGCGTGAGACTGCATGCAGGAGGCCCTCGCTAAGTAGAGTAGAGTAGAGACATGTACCTTAAAAATAAGGAGCATGAATAATTTGGAAGCTTTCGAGATGTGGGTTACTAAAAATACCATGGACAGCAAGAGTGCGGAATGAAGAGGTCTCACGCAGAGTGAACAAAGATAGACAGCTTCTCCAGGTTATCAAGAGGAGAAAAACAACATATCTGGGCCACTTATTACGCAATTCCAAATATTATATCCCCCAGCTTCTGAAGAAATAAAAATAAGGATTGGAAAAGCCAGGAGTGGATTTATGAAAATGAAAAGATTATTCGGCAGCAATGATTTAAGCCTAGATCTCAAAATAAGACTCATGAAATGTTACATACTATCAATACTGTACTACGGCATGGAGACGTGGATAATGAAAAAGAGCGACATTAAGAAAGTAGAGGCTATATCGCAGAATATTGAGAATTTCTTGGATGGAAAGGGTGACGAACATCGAAGTGTTGAGACGAAAAAAAAAGACAAAGAAGTGATCCTTAACATTAAAAACGAAAATTATTATATTTGAGCCATATAATTAGAGAGGGGAGAAATACCAGCTACTCCAAAACATAATGCAAGGAAGAATAGCCGGAAAGCGTTCAGTAGGAAGAAGAAGACATTCATGGATGAAGAATCTACGTGATTGGTACAACTGCAATAGCAACAATCTATTTAGAGCAGCAGTTTTAAAAATATGAATAGCCTTAATGATTGCCAACCTTCGTAATAAAGAAGGCACTTGAAAAAGAAGTTATAAAACATCGATCATTTTTGAAACCCAGTTTCCTGTTTATGCAAAACAATGCTTGACCTCATGTAGTAGGGGAGGTACTTGATTATCTTAATCAAGTTGGTATACCATTTATGCAGTAGCTATCAAAAAGCGCGGATCTGAATCCGATCAAGCTTTTATGGGATTATCTCAAGATATATGTTCAACGTTAAATACCTGCATCTAGGAACCCGAGGAAACTTAAAAATTTAGTTAACACAGGGGAACAAATTACTCAATATTTCATCCAAAATGTAATTGGAAGCATGCCTAGATGCATAAATGCTGTGATCTAAAGTAGAGGAGGCAACACACGCTACAAGTGTCACACTTTGCCATTAGTATTGCTACTAGTGTCTGTTTTACACCATAATTTATTTATTTCAACATTAAAATTTTGCTATTAAGTTTTTGTTTACAATCTCGTAGAGAAATATTAAAGTTAATTCACGTTTAAAGTCTTCAAATGCCTAAACCACAACTAACTCTCCTACTAGCATTCACGTTCTTACAATTTTAATTTTTTATTGCAAACTTTCTGGAGTTCCAAAAAATTAACCTAATTTACCTGTATTAATATAATATATTCAGACCCAAAAAGTCACGGAAGATTATAATAATAAAGTTCAATATAACCTGCTTCATCATTACGTTCAACAAATAAATGGAATTTACATAAATGGCCTAGCACAACAGACAACAACACATTGAATTTGTGAGACTAGTGATAGTAAAAGTAATGACTACATGATAATAAATACCTCCTATTCTTTTCTCTAAGATGAATGAGTCGTACGCTGCTTATGAATGAACACTGATAATTTCAATTTTAAATGCTTTTTGATGAATATTTATTACATATTTTAAATATAATATTGCTTATTATCCAATTCATTTGTTTAAGTATGATTTGGGTTTTTTAATGTTCATTTTGTTTCTTTTTTTATCTAGACAAATTTAAAATAGCAACACTAATTACCATATTGTAATAACTGAGTCTAATTATAAACCAGACTATTTTCTAAACATAGTATACAGAGTAGGTACGATAAAGTTTTACTGTTTTAGTATCCCATATTTACATAGTCCCTCGACTCTATGATGAGTACTCACAGCGAGATTACGGTGAATTACGTATTGTAGTTTTGTAGAGAGGTATACTTCTAATCGCCATACAAAATTTTGCAATTCTTAATGAATTTTCTTTAAATCTTTATTGTAAGAAAATAATTGGTAATAACAAATATTTGCCAATATTGCATAAAATTAATACTTTTATTCTTTTTGGTAGTAAAAAATAAAATATTACATGTAAAAAAAATATGTAATGACTAAAATGAAATTTTAATCTCTCTCTCTCTCTCTCTCTCTGTCAGTCGTACTCTCAAAGCTGAGAGGTCGTGATTCCATGATTTTCAATTTGTGTTGTTTATGATCTGCTTTCAAAATCTTCTGTGTCTCTAATGGTTGTTTGTAAGGGTCTTCCCGTAATTTTCTTTACCTGGTCTACCCATCTGGTGGGAGAACGACCGCTTGTCCTCTGGCCTTCTATTTTTCCTTGTATCATCAATTTTTCCATGTTGTCTCCTTGTCTTCTGTTTATATGCCCATAGTATTGGAGAATTCGTCGTCGGCATATTGTTGACAGTCGATCTTTTATGCCTATTTCTTGAATAACTGATACATTTGTCCTCCGTACTGTCTAAGGGATGCATAGTAGTCTTCTCCAGCACCAGAGAAATTTTAATAGTCTATTAATTAATGTTCTAATACAAAGAGCACGTGATGTAAACTGTAATGTCTTTGCCTGTTTCATCGACTTCGAGAAAGCTTTTGATACAGTAAATCACACAAAACTATTGGAAACGCTCAGACAGTCAGGCCTGGATAACAGGGATATCCGCATTATATCTAACCTTTACTGGAAACAAAAGGCTTGTGTTCGGGTGGAGAATGCGCTCTCTGAAGAGTTTGAAGTACGCCTAGGAGTTCGACAGGGATTTGTGCTCTCTTCTCTGCTCTTTAATGTTTATTTGGAGAGACTTTTTAGAGAGGCTTTTGAGAATACAGATGACGGCATTTTACTAAACGGCGTACTTATTAATAATCTAAGATACGCTGACGACACAGTCCTAATTGCAGACACAGTTGAGGGTCTCCAGAGGCTAATAGACAGAGTAACAGAAGTTTGCGAAACCTACAACATGCGCCTAAACACAAATAAAACAAAGGTTATGATAATAAGCAAACAAGATATTGATGGCCAGTTTTACGCAAACGGCTCCCAACTGGAAACGGTCCCATCATTAAACATTTCTTAATAACAAATGGGAACTAATAAAGGAAAGTAAGATCCGAATTGAGAAGAGTAGAACAGTTTTTAACCGCATGAGGAGCGTGCTTTGTAATTTAAATATAGGCTTGCACCTCAGAGTTCTTGGATGCTACGTTTTCTCAATACTAACATATGGAGTGGAAGCTTGGACTCTGACCCACGCTGCATGTAAACGTCTGGAAGCATTTGAGATGTGGTGCTACAGACGCATGCTTAGAATATCATGGATTTATCACGTACCCAACGAAGCCGTCCTACAGCGTATGAGAAAACAAAAAGAGGTTTTAAATGTAATCAAAGAACGCAAACTTTTTAACTTCGGACATCTTATACGAAACCAGAAATATAGCCTACTTTAGCTTATTATGCAGGGCAAGCTTAACGGCAAAAGAGATCCTGAAAGACGACGAATATCGTGGCTGCGAAATCAAAGACAATGAACAGGAATGATATCTATTGATCTATTTCGGGCTGCAGCAAATAAAATCAGATGGGCCGCCAACGTCCACCAAGGATAAGACACAAAAAGAAGAAGAAGAATCAATTAAGAGTTGAAATATCCTATCCTGTCAAACAGATTTCTCTTTTTTCTAAATTTATTTTATAATACGTAATGTTTGCATAAAATTGGATTCTTTTATCCTACATGCTACACAGTTAGCTTTTAGAGTTCCTCCTCGCTCGCTTTTTATCGTACCTTCTCCATCATAAGTATATTATCGGCACCTTAGTAGCTTTTTTATTTATATTGCTATGTTTGGTAAAATTTAATAATGTGCTGTATAAAGAGATTTAAAACAAAAATACCAACCAGAGAAGACTGATTGTAGAAAATACCAATGACCAGTCCAGGAGTGAAACGATGGTACACTGACAGATCAGGGTACCAGGGGCGCTATGGGAGAGGTGTTTGGAGCATCCTGCAACCACAGGGTAAGCATACCCCTTGGGAAATACGCCTCGGTCTTGCCGGCCAAGGTCTTTACCATACTCAGGTGTGCCACTCATCTGATAGAAAACAACAGTGAGATTGATATTCTCACTGACAGTCGCGTGGCCATTAGGGCCCTCGTAAGGTGCACCTCAACATCATCGGTCGTGTGGGACTCTCTTAGTGGCACTTACTTAGTTAGCGAATGCAAATAAGGTCACTCTTACATGGGTTCCTGGGCATACAGGGATAAATGGCAACGAGGTAGCCGATGAACTAGCAAGAAATGGGACCCTGGTGGAGCCAGTTGGTCGGATTGCCAATTGCTGAAGCGAAACATGAATTGAAACTAATCCTTGAGCCGCATGATATTGGATCTAAGTGATCAACAGAAATCCTGCGGTTTGCCAAAACCAGTGGACAGGAATTCTGATGCCCTGAAGACACAGTCGGTAGTCATGTAATGTAAAAAGAGATTAAAGGAAGAAAAAATAATAATATTAATAATATATTATAGTTAATTAAGTGAATTTTAATTCGAACATCCCTAGTATTTTTTAGTAAATAGGAATTGTCTTGAATTATTCACCAAATACATTCATACATAGTTAATATTTTAGATTATTTTTGGGTGACATTCTGGAAAATTAACAGTTAAAATTTTACGAAATAATTTTTATTTCGTTTCATTTTGTACAAATAAATTTTTTTGTCACCGATAAAAATATAGAAAATGTATGTATGTATGGTAAGTGATTTTGTCGAAAAATAATGCGCAAAATAATATAATATTCACATAATTAATACCAAGCAAAATGTTCAGTTCCTGTTTATTTTTCTTCGTATGTGGTTGAATTTTTGAATGACATTTCATCTCTAAATTTTCTGGGTACGAGAATTTCCAAAAACTCTGAAATGTAAAGATTATATCTGATCAAATTACGGAACGCGACTACATTTAACTGACAGACGAAATAACAAGACGTCAATGTTAAAAACGACATGAACAACGTGCAAGCTATTGTCAAGAAGGAATTATTTTCAACCCATTCAATTAAGCAAGTTTATTATTATTTTAACTCAAATGAGATCTTCATAAAACAAAATTTAATTTCGTTGAGAGATCCATATATAGTAAAATCATTTCAAAGACAAGTATAACGTGTTACATTTCGAAATCTAATAGTGATATTTATGGTATGTGAACTTACCAATATATCTCTGTATGCTGAAGAGACAGTGAGTTCGTCAGTGTAAGGACCAAAAAAATAAGCAGAAACTCCAGTCAAACCGGGGTGGGTCTAAGATTTTTTATAAGTACCATTTCAGGTTTGCGATTGTCAGCTAATCTCGAATACTTCGGCCACGTGATGAGGCACCCAGAAAAATATTACCTCCTTCATTTAGTGATGCAAGGTAAGATTGCCGGAAGTAGAGGTCCAGGACGAAGAAGAACATCTTGGCTCCGAAATATTCAAGAGTGGTATCGCAAAACATCCGCTGAACTATTCCGAGCTGCGATAAACAAAGTTATTGTATCCAATATGATTGCCAACGTTCGATAATCGGACAGGGTACCGGAAGAAGAAGAAGCTAATTTTTTGCATCTCTCATAAGTAAATAAAGTCAACTACAGTTTCATCTCGCACATATTTATGGTCCATCGATCCGGATTTGAACCAGCAACCCATGAATACTGCAATTTGTATTCAATAGCGAGCTATCATCATAAGGGCTTGGAAAGGAAAGCAACTTACTCCGAAAACGAATATAGTCATGTACAGGGTCGTCTTCTGAAAAACGCCTTAATACTCTTTGATAATCCCGATGTTCCTCGCAAATCAGGATCTCTGAACATTATTCTTAAGTTGATAGTAAAAGTAATAGGGTGTAGCCTAAATGTTAGCAAAATCGCAACTCAAACAAATGTCACAAGTAAAAAAAATAAATCACTTATAGTTCTTAACGTTTAACAACTTTTAATCAACAAGCCCCTTTACTATTTAAATGATCTATTTGAATAATTTAGCAAATATTGCTTTTTTTTACATTTATAAACTGTAATTATTGTTTTCAATACAAGAAAGGTGAGAAATGATCGACTTGCCAATGCTATAATTTTGTATTTTGCATAAATTGACATTTTTAAAATTTCTGCCGTTCATTCGAGTAATGCATTAAACATTATTAAATAGGTGCTACTGTTTTTAATTTACATATTTATTTTGCATTTTAATTGAACTTAAGGTATGGAACTAAAATCAATTTATAAACGGTATGCTGCTAGTTTCTTCATTGAATATGTAAAAAAATAAACAATAAAGATCCACTTGAGAATTTCTTGCCCTATTAATGTCCTAGTGGCACTAAGTACCGCCAAGATCGATAGCAGCATGATCTAGGTTGTTGCAATCATCAAATATTCTTCTTTTAGCTACTCATTAAAGTATACATATATGGCTTCACACCTCATGTGAGGTTGCGCCACTTTCGCTTTCTAAATCCATTTAACGGGGTGGATCACTCTCCATCCTCGGTTCATTATTGTATTTTTACGCAGATTTGCTGCCATTTTTTGCGGTCTCTTGTTTTCTCTTTTTATCTTGTAACTCCTGCCTTGCTTAAGTCCTCTTCTACCTCTGTCAACCATGTTGATCTGGGTTTTCCACGTTTTCTTTTTCCTCCTGACTGCCTTTGTTACTGCTTCTGTTCCTTGTCTCCATATGACCCAGCCACTTGAATCTTTGCACTTAAATTTATTATATATTTTTTATTCAGTTCTTTCAATACTTCTTCATTTGTTCTTTCTCTATATTCCTGTTTCCCGAGATTTACTGGACCAAAAATTGTTTTTATTATATTTTGTTCGTTTATCCAAAACCTATCTTCTTTTAGTTTCATCATAGAGATCGTTCCTGCTGCATACATTGTAATGGGCCTTATTATTGCTCTGTATATGTTCATCTTTGTTTGTTTAGTCAATATTTTGCTTTTTACCAGTTTTTTATTTGCTTGGTAAGCACGGTTTGTTGCCATTATTTTTTCTTTCATCTCCGTTCATTCAAGTATACTGCATTAAAAATCATAAAAATTTGAGTAAGAAGGTAAATCCGTAGGTTTTATTTTAACAATAACCATAGTGAGGCAAGTCAAAAACAATAATAATAATAATTTATGATTTCAATATAGTAAAAGGTTTGATAATATGCTGAAGATTCTAAACACATCTGAGATAAATGTCATCCAAAAAATATCAGCTAGAATTTAATCTCAATATTTTGTTAGGTTAGGTTTGGTAAGACGATACCTAACTCTTAACATACACAAAATCAAGAGACTATTACAACTTACTTAAGTGCAAAGTGTGGACTTACATTAATTATTTAAAAACTAAGTACACATAATCATAAAATAAGCAGAATGTATTTAAAGATCTCTCGAGAGGGAACTAGTGCCGAAAATGTTCAAACTCATCTAGTAAATATTATAAAAGATCAAAATTAAACTAGCTTTGTATAGATAAAAAATTTCATTTACTGGTTTTACTCATTCTCCTTCAATCAGAACCTCGCATTTTGTCATACTTTCTTCTCTTTTAAAAATCATTACTTTTCTCTTGCATTCAATTACTTTTATTTGTTTGTGCAATATGCATAATATTAACCATTGCCTGCATCTCCTCTTCAGATGACGCTAAAATGACCTGATTATCGGCGTAAAGGAGGCATCTGACGATCAAATCATTCATTCTTAATCCATTCGCACTTTCTTTCAAATATTGTAAACAATTGTCTATGGATAAGTTAAACAGCCATGGTGTTGCCACATATCCCTGTCTTACCCCTTTGTTAATAAAAAAATTGGTAAAATACAGCTGACTTATGGTCCACCTTGTGTATTTTTTATGGGACTACTTTACTAATTAAAAACGGTTTAATAAACATATAGACATACATATAGTCACGCCTTTTTCCCATAGGGGTAGGCCACTCGCTACGATTCTTGTACACATCTTTTGCTTCCTCTACTTTCATTAGTGCTCTCATACATGCTCGTCGGTTGTTGGTATTCTTGACCTGGCCTTTATTCAAAATAATGTTGATCTGATCGAGATATGTTCCCCGAGGTCGACCTCTACCGACTTGTCCATTCACACTCGCCTTATAAATTTGTTTCGTTAATCTTCCTTCATCCATTCTTTCTACGTGTCCAAACCATCTAAGCATTCCCTTATCTATATTTGTAACCACATCTTTTACACCACATTGTTCGCTTATCTCACTTTTCTTTACTTTATACAACCGAGTCACTCCAGCCATACTTCTCAGACTACTCATCTCCACAGTATTAATCCTATTTTCGTGCTTCTTCTGCCAAACCCAACATTTACTACAATACATAAGTGTAGGAACCAACACTCCTCTATGCACAGCCAGACGTGCCTTTTTTGAAACTTTCTGGGTGTTTATAAAGCTATCCAGTGCCCCATTAATTTGTTTTTCTGCCAACACCCTTCGCTCAATGTCACTGTGATACTTTCCATCTCTCGTAAACTTTGAACCCAAGTACACAAAATCATTTACTTGTTTCACTCTTTCTCCCTTAATCAGAATTTTACAGTTTGTCAGGCTTTCTTCTCTTTCAAAAACCATAACTTTCGTTTTGCTTACATTTATTTTCATCCCTTTGATTTTTAGGGCATCATGCATAACATTAACCATCGCCTGCAACTCCTCTTCAGATGACGCTAATATGACTTGATCATCGGTGGAAAGAAGTCATTTGACGTTTAATATACTTGCAGAATAAATATTAAATAATGTGAGCGTATGTAATTAGCCATACAATAAACTTTTTCTTAGTGTACCGACAACTGGCATTGAACATTCGACCACCCGAATATCAAAGGCTCCGCAGCATTATTTCGTCAGTGTTTCGCTAATTAGTTCTGGTTTTTGAACACACCAACTCAACACCCCGTATACGTGTACGAATAACGAGAAATGTTCGTCGAGCGAAAGCCTTTTGTTCCGTATAAAACATCGGATAAAAACGTTTTACCATGACCGAAAAAAGTAAATACAACTGTTGAAAATAAAATGTCAGTGCCCCCCCCCGGATGATTTATGAACCCATAACGACAAGAGTGCACCTTTAGTTGAAAACCGAGTAGTTCAAAGTGGTCATTAAGATATGGCCGCGATAGGAAGTGGCCGTGCGGACCGGAAATACGGACCTGAACGCCGTGAAGATTCACTATCGGATATTTTCGGGTCGCTAATAGCGTTTTAAAACACCTGTCCTTTAAATACTCCGTCGTCGTTACTACAAACCTGTTCCTTCGAGATACCCACTCTTTTAATTAAAAAAAAAAAATTAAGAGGCAATTGTCGTCGCTTATCTAGCACTCTTCTGTGCGAATGTGTCGATGTGTAGAAGTGGACGCAGTTAAATCCAAAATAAAGCACCACGACAGAGCGATACAACTACTACTAACATTGCGAGTGTCAATAACGATTTTAAAATCGATGCAATCCGAAGATTTTATTGATACAATTTACCATCACATCTTACGAGAGTAAAAAGAAGCACGAAAAAGTAGCAGCTTTTTCTCTTGCGACATTTTATCAGCAACAATATTCTTGTGAAGGAGGCCCCAGAGTCAATCGTTTGTTCAAAAGATTAAGCCAATTAATGAAAAAGTTGGAACTTTTTCTCTTGCAACATTTGATTAGCAACAATATTCGTATGAAGGAGGCCATAAGTCAATCGTTTGTTCAAAAGATTAAGTCAATTAATTGACGCGCGTTTTAATCAACCCTATGCTTGTGACTAAAAGCTAGAAAACTACTTGATTTAAAATAAAAAATTACTGGTTCTAGGATGCAAAAAACTCTTCTTCCGCTGCTATCCGTTAATGGATGTTAGCAATCACTTCTAACCATTTTTTCCTATCTTCGGTGGTGTGAATTAATTCTCCCGTGGTTACTATTCCTCTCCAATGTTTGATATTTTGGAGACACGCGATATCCTCTTTCTGCCTACAGCCCTTCTTCTCTCTATTTTTCCTTCTATTAATAGTTGGAGCTAATGGTACCTTTCGTTGCGTAGCACATGTCCCAGGTACGTTGTTTTCCTGCGTTTTATCATGCCCACCAATTAGCGTTCTCTTCCTATCGTCCTCAAAATTTCTTCGTTGGTTTTTCTTGCTGTCCATGGGACTTCCAAGATTCTTCGATAGATCCACATTTTCAATTCTACCAGCCTATTCATTGTGCTAACCTTTAATATCCAGTCTTCCATACCATACAATTGTGCGGACCATACGTAACATTTTGTGAATCTTATTCCGAGATTGATGACTAAAATCTGAGAGCTTTAAAACTGCTTGATGTTAAATAAAAAATTACTGGTTTTAGAATGCAAAAAAATCGTTTGAATACGATTTAGCTGCGTCTATTAAAATGAAAATTCAAAAAGGAAGAAGAACCACCAGATTACTCTGGAAAGTAAGAGCGGTAGAAGGTGGTTAAACAATTGAGAGTAGTAATAGTTTGTCTAATATTCCCACTTTATTTTGAATGCCCATTCAATTCGCTTATGCCACAGTGCAATTGTCACTTTGACAGCGGCAAAAGTTAGCTGCAACTTTTACAGCGACAAATGCACTAGAGGTTTTTTCACTTATTCATTTGTTTATCAATTATCGCGGTGTTGGTAGCCAAAATGAATAGTTTGACATGTCAACAACTATGCACTATAGCATATTTCACGAATATACGGTGGTTTTGGATTATCGTTAGAAACTTGATAACCAGTATTCCGTACATTTAAGAAGTACGAAAGTAAATTTTCGTAATATTTTTAAACAAATTTCGTAGGTAACGAATTTTATTTTATAAGGGACTTCTTGTTTGGAAATTAAGGGTCGATAGGGTTTAAGTTCAAAAATTAGGATTAGGCTTTGTGTGAAAAAGCTAAAGTCGTGCACAAAAGAATTGAATTTTTGATAAATTATACTCACTGTAAACAAGAATGTTCTTCTTTTGTTTATCTGCAAAAACTTGGATTTTTGCTAAAGGTAAAACAAAAAGAATTTGGCAGGACGATAACATAAATTCTATAAAACACACCGACGGTGAAGGAAAAAGACACATTATTGTGCATGCAGGTGAAAAGCATGGTTTTGTTAATGGGGCGGATCTTTTATTTTCGTCAAAATTAAAATTGGCCAATTATCATGACATTAATATGGATACAGAGATGTTTGTGAAATGGTTAAAAGATAAACTATTACCATCGTTACATAAACCATCTTTCATTGTATTAGATAATGCTCCGTACCATTCGGAAATTTTATATAAACAACCAACAAACTCCTGGACGGTACAGAAAATAAAAAAAGGGTTAACGAAAGAAAATATTTCATTTCCACAGTATTGCTTCAAACCAGAATTATTATCGATAGCTAAAAGGCACGAAAGCGAAAAAATATACAAAGTGGATCAATTTATACTCAATTATGATTTACCATTGTCAATTTAATCATATTCATTATATTTGGGGAATATGCAAAACTTATTACGACAATCACATTGGATCTAATGTTTACAGTGATAAGGCTGTTTTGGAAACCTGGCAACGAGCACTTATCACTGCCACTCCTGAAATTTGGGAACAATGTGAAAATATAATTATGATGGGTTCGTGAAAACCGCATCGAAGCAGTTAATCCTATTATCATTTACAATCCAAATGAGGATAGCACTACATTAACTATTTCTGTTCACAATAAAGCAAACAATAAATATAAAACCTCTTAACACAAGCTTAATAATAAACAAAAAAAATTCGGGTTTAAATTTTAGCGGAATTTACTAATATACCTCTCAACACAGTGCGCCGTTAAATCGATGCGTTGGTGACTAATCCGATACCGTCGTATATTGGTGAAATAAGCTATAACAATGAGTCGATTCGGTGAATCTACGAACGCCGAAATTAGTCAAATTGTTAATACCTGCGTGCCCACTAATACAGTTGCAACGCCAGCATCCATCTGGCGACAATTTTCTACGTTTTCAAATAAACCACCTTGTGCCAAACAATAGCCAAATCTGTAATTTTAATAGTAACAAATTATTTAAAAGATTTAAAAAAAATATATAATAAAAGATTTAAACATAACAACAATTATTTAGATGGTTTGGACACGTAGAAAGGATGGATGAAGGAAGATTGACGAAACAAATTTATAAGGCGAGTGTGAATGAACAAATCAGTAGAGGTCGACCTCGGCGAACTTATCTCTATCAGATCAACATTGTTTTGAAGAAAGGCCAGGTCAAGAGTACCAACAACCGACGAGCATGCATGAGAGCCCTGATGAAAGTAGAGGAAGCAAAAGATGTGTGTAAAAACCGTAGCGGAAGTGGAAGGAAGTGATATCTACCTACCCCTACGGGAAAAAGGCGTGACTATATGTATGTTTGTAAAACAATTGTTTAGGAGTTCTGTTGACCAATTGCTTTTGAACTAAGTTAATAATTTGGTTAAATATTTCTTTAGTGTTAATATTTCTGCATAAATTGGTCTCCATAAACTTTGCGTTAACCACCAAGGGCTCATAGAAATTCTCAGAACAACCGGAATAGATAGAGAGGAAATTCGAATAATCACAAATCTCTACTGGAAGCGGGACGCAGTAGTGAAATCTGAGGGAATAGCATCAAAAGCAGTCGTGATTAAAAGAGGAGTAATACAGGTCTGCGTGTTATCACCGCTCTTATTTAATTTATATTTAGAGGCCATCTTCAAAGAAGCACTAGAAAATACCGAATGTGGGGTTAAGATCAACAGGAAAATAATCAATAACATCAGGTATGCCGACGACACCGTTGTTCTAGCCGAAAATGAGCAGGACTTGCAAAGGCTATTGGATCATATAGTTGGGCATAGTAAAAGTAAAAACTGTGGCCTCCTTATAAATACGTTAAAAACTAAGTTTATTGCATAAGACACCTGTGTGGGTCTATTTGGTTATCGACGATGCTGTGGTGAAGCATTGTCATCATATAGATATCTGGGGAGTGTCGTGAATGACCAATGTGACCCAAAGAAAAAAGTCAGAAGTCACATTGAAAAAGCCAGAAAGACATTTTTAAGAATGAGACGACTTTTCGTAAGGTCAGATCTGAGACTGGAGCTCCATGTACGCATGGTCAGATGCTGATCCCCAACCGTTAAGAAGATTAATGGATTCTTTACAAAAAACGATCGTGAAAACGGAGGACATTTTTAACACTTACTCTAATTGAATTTTATTTTATGTTCTTAGTCTTTATTTTAGTTTTCTTCGTGTGATTTTTTGTTTAATTAATATTTTTATCATTACTTCATACCAGCATCGATTATTACTTCATAATTTTCAAATCAAGATATTCCGAAAACGGTACACAGTATCTAGTTTACCAAGAGTACCTTTTTGATGTAAAATTGAATAATGTTTAAGTTCACTTGAAATTTTAATTAATAAATCTATCCTTAAAAAGGTTATGTTCAATACTACTTGGTACGAACCGTGTAACTAGCGCCCTCTATGAGAGTCAGATATAAAAACAAATTCATGGGATGTATCACCTTCTAAAACATATTTGTATAAAATTTCATTACAATGTTTTCAGTAGTTTTGGCAAAATCGTGATAAATGTGCATACATTTTTTTCTTCATTTTATCTTGTAGTGACTCGAAAATTATCATTCGATGAAAACCGTTCGATCAAAATTACTTAAAAAATAACTTTAAAATAAAATAATTATTTTCAGTTTTACGATTATATGTTATGCATTTGCACACCCCAATATTATCTGATAATATCGATGAAACTAAGTACTTGTATACTTTACGCGGGCCGTAAAGTAAAAAATGAAACACCTGCTTGACTCTACGTTTTTCTATAGACCAGTGAAATTTTTCTTATCGACGTGAATAATACAAAATTTTAACCGCAAGCAATTTTCTGAGAATTTTCTTAGTAGGCATTCATTATTTATATTTATTGTTTTTTACCTTCTAACATTTTTAATTTTTAACATTATTGTAACGTAACAATAATAATAGGTATCATAAATTACTGCGAAGTATGAATGTTGGAATTTTTTCGTTCAGTTAATATTCCTAAGAATTTAGTAATACAAGCAAAAGCAAAAGCTCTCTCTGCATGTCAACTTTTCTTTTGTATTGTTTAATCAAACATCTGCACAAAAGTAAGAAAAATGCCTATTAATTTTCGTGAAGAATCACGAAAATAAAATATTTCATTTCCATTGTAGACAAATTTTTAAGTTGAAGCAACTTTAACAGAAAGTAGAAACAAAGAGAAAAAATAAATAACTTCCCAGTGGAAAGAAGAAAAAAATACCATGTTTTGTTGTTATAATTATTATTATTATTAAAATAATTATAAAAAACGAGTTCAAATTGTTTATAACAAATTATAATTATCATTAACGATATTCTGTTTATGTCCACCGTATTTTTTCAAATTTTTTATCATTCAAATAATAGGGACCTATTTTTAATGGTTTATAACAATTGAATTTTTTTTTAATTATTATGATCAATAATCATTTGTTAGTAACAATATTCAAATGTTATAAACAATGCTTGATTATTACGGACAGTTATTGCGTCTTCAATGCTATTCTCTCAATACTGACACAAGTTTAATATTTTCCAAAATCTATTTTTTTTTTTTTATGAAAATAGTCGCAAAAATGGTAGACCTATCGTGTGGGCCGCGGATGGCCCGCACTGCGACTATTAGAAGGGGAAGGGATTATAGAAAGGAAATGATTGTGGACACGCTTTTTAAAAAGTTGTAGGTCATAGTTCTCTGGAAAAACTGATTTTGGAAGCTTATTCCATTCCGTAGCAGCCCTGTAAAAGAAGGATTCTTGATGAAGATTGGTGCTAGTAGTGTCAATCTTGAGAGTAAATGGGTGAGACTGATCAGCGTGCCGAGTTCTTCGGCCGAAAGTGGCCAATGGTGGTACAAGAGTTTTTATTTCTCTGGAGCATCTGCCATGGAAATATATGTAGAGCAATGACTGGTCTGCAACTCTTCTTCTATGTTCTAGAGGGCGAAGGGTATCTGTGAGAGTTGAGCTGTTTATCAAGCGAATGGCTCTTTTCTGAATGGAATCTAGAAGACGAAGAGAATGCCTTGGTGCTGAACCCCAAATGTGCGAGCAATACTCCAGTAGAGGTCGGATTTAAGCCTTGTACGTCGTCAACAGTTAATCAGGAGTAAAAAACTTTCTGGCTTTCCACAGAAAACCTACCCTCTGGCTTGCCGACTTTGCGATGTTAGCAACGTGGTCATGCCAAGACATATTATTGGACACCGTGACTCCCAAAATCGAGATGGAGGGACTTGGTTCAAGAGTTTTTCCGGACCTTGTGATGGGATGATTTGAGGAATTCACTTTCTTGGAAAACGTGGCACTTTGTGTTTTTTGGGCGTTAAACTGAACAAGATTGTTGGTTCCCCACTCGACGATTGCTTTAAGATCTCTATTGATGGAATCAACCTGTTCCTGCCTGAGTCTATTTGTATCATTCACCGAAAGTGATCGATAGGATGTGAAAGTTGAGACAAGTGTGCTATCGTCTGCGAAACTGTAAATGGGGTTCGTGGTGGTTTTCAAGAGGTCGTTGATGTGTAAAAGAAATAAGGTGGGGGACAGGATGGAACCCTGGGGGACCCCGGCATTAGTTTTAAACGCATCAGAAGAAATACTATCTAAAACTATCTCTTTTTATGAAAAATAGTCATCATATTTTTCATACAAATATTCCTAACATGCAATAATTATATTATTCAAAAGATCTTAAAATTCTGTAATAAAAATTGTATAGTTTATAAATTGCAAAATTCAGGTAGTTTACCATTTTTTTCAGTTTTTTGATTCTCCATAAAAAACAGCTTGGAACAGTTCTAAGTTGCGTTATTATGCGTCGAATGCAATTGGTCCTACGTCGGCGTAGATATCATTTTTCATTCTCGAGATAATCGAGACGAAATATAATTCCGAAAGTATAAATATATTGGACATCTAGGGAGGGTAGATGAAAGTAGATTGACGAACCATATTTATAAGACGAGTTTAAATGGTCGATAGAGGTCGAACTTATCTCGATCAGATTGAAATTGTTTTGAAGAAAGTCCAGCTCAAGAGTACCAACAACCGACGAGCATGTATGAAGCACTGATTAAAGTAGAAGAAGCGAAAGACGTGTGTAAGAACCGTAGCAAGTTATAAGAAGTTGTCTCTGCCTACACCTACGGGAGAAAAGGCGTGACTATATGTATGTAGGTATGTAAATCTACAACATCAGGTAGTGTATTTTAAAAAATATTTTAAAATTTAAAATTTTCCTATTTATAAGTAATATTTTTAATGCACTTGATAAAACCTTTTTAATGTTAAAAGTAACTGCTTTTTTGCTCGTGTTTCCAGCATAATTTTATCAAATGGATTTTAAAAATATTGCGAAATATTTAATAATTGCCGAAGCAATATCACAAGGTTTTCATATTACTTATCATTATGGTTGGTAATTCCATAATTACTCAGCCTATGCTTGTTAGCAGACGTTGGGAAAAATTCATTGCGTATTGAATGATGTTTAAATGCTGTTAAAAAAGATAAATATATTACTAGAGACTTTTTTTTTTTTTAGAAAAAAAGTGACAGAAAAAAAAGTTAACAAGTTATAACATTGCCTGACTAAATATACGCAGTTAAAATTTATATAATTTTCATTAATTCAAATTTGGCGAAAATGGTAAACGTTTCCTTAGTAGTCGTTTGAAATATTCATTATAAAATTAAACAATCTCTTTTTTTAATTTAAAACTTTAACTGACTTTTTTTAATTTATTAAAACAAAAAATTGGCATCTACCAATTAACTGTTATTGCTGATATTTTTAATTATCTAATAGCAGAAACTAAAATTGCTTTAAATTTGAATGTCTATATGATCAAATTATACATGCATACATACATATAGTCACGCCTTTTTCCCAAAAGGGTAGTCAGAGACCACTTCCTTCCACTTTCTACGGTTCCTACACACATCTTTTGCTTCTTCTACTTTCATGAGTTCTCCTATACATTCTCGTCGGTTGTTGATACTCTTGATCTGGCCTTTCTTCAAAACAATATTCCCAACATTCACTACCATACATAAGTGTAGGAACCAACACACCTCTATGAACAGCCTGACGTGCCCTTTTGACACTTTCTGGGTGTTCATAAAGCTATGCAGTGCCCCATTCATTTGTTTTCCTGCCAACACCCTTCGCTCAATGTCACTGTCATACTTCCCATCTCTAGTAAATTTTGAACCCCAGTACACAAATTTATTAACTTGTTCCACTCTTTCTCCCTCAATCGAAACCCCACAGTTTGTCAGGCTTTCTTCTCTTTCAAAAACCATTACTTTCGTTTTGCTCACATTGAATATTGTTGATAACAAAGGAGAAGGTATTTTTTTGCGATTATTGTAGTAGGTGCTTAACACATTTACCTAGTACGTATTTTTTTTCAATTAATTAATAAAATTTTATTTCTCATCTTTGTTGTTTTTTACTTTTACTACTACTACTGTATATTATAACGAAATTGCAAAATATTTTAGTTTTTTCTTGATTTATACACTAAATACTAACTGTATTTTAAATGTGAAGCTTCTATGTCTGCTAAAGGTGCATTAGAGTTTTGATGATCGATCAGTCAGTGAGTGAGTGAAAAAATTAAGAAACTTTGACTAGTTATAATTCTTAAATTACTGATTCAAATTAAATGAAATTGAAAATATACTGTGTGTTTATACAATATCTGCCTTTTTTGACACTTTCTGGCTATTCATAAAGCTATGCAGTGCCCCATTCATTTGTTTTTTTGCCAACACCCTTCGATCAATGTCACTGTCACACTTTTCATCTCTCGTAAACTTTGAACCCGAGTACACAAATTCATTTACTTGTTCCAATCTTTCCACCTTAATCACAACTTCACAGTTTGTCATGCTTTCTTCTCTTTCAAAAACCATTACTTTCGTTTTGCTTACATTTATTTTTATCCCTTTGATTTTCAGGGCATCATGCATAACATTAACCATCGCCTGCAACTCCTCTTCAGATGACGCTAATAAGACTTGATCATCGGCGTAAAAAAGGCATTTGACGATCAAATCATTCATTTTTAATCCATACGCACTCTCTTTCAAATCTTTTAAACAATCGTCTATGTATAAGGAAAGCAGCCATGGCGAAGCCACACATTCCTGTCTCACACCTTTTTCGATGTTAAACCAGTCCGTGCAAGCTCCGTTTATCCTGACACAAGCAGTGTAATCCTCGTAAAGTGATTTCAGGGCTCGTATTAAACTACCACTCACACCATACATAGACAATATCGACCACAATTCACTCCTGATCACTCTATTATAGGCCTTTTTCTTTAAAAGCGCAATAGACCTTCTGACTTTTAGCCAAGAATTTTTCGACTATACCTTGTAATGAAAATAGCTTCTCAGTTTCATTCGTTTATCTTTTAATCAATATCTCTGCAAACACTTTTCCGACTATGCTGAGTAAACTAATACCTCGGTAGTTCTTACAGTCCTGCTGCGAACCTTTTTCTTTTGAAGCGGGTAATGTGGTCTGTTATTGCACTTGTACGCAAGGTAATAAAACGAATCAGCGCATACTCTACAACTTGTATGGATTTTGTTCAAACTGCTCAATATTTTATGGGGTCGGTAAAGCTAGGAAGTTGGTCTAAAGGGTGTTTGGGATGTCGGGGGTAATGCTAGCATTAGATTCGATTTAGAAGAGGCTTATGGACTAAAAGCCTGTTCACTGTGAACTTCGCAGATCTGTGTGCCCTCACTTTTTATTAGAGCTCCCTGTCTAGATTAATCCTTATTACTAGATTCCACAAACCATACCTTAGGTTTTTTATTTATTAAAAGAGTTGTGATTTTTTCTCTACCATCAACAACAACCTAAGCTTTGTTAAACCTTCGCAATAACGCAGTAACGCAGAGGTTTATTTTTGGAAAAATTTGCATATAGTTGTGTTTTCCAGTCTGATGTGTTTGTTGAGTCTACAATGTCCTGTTTACACCCCAACCATGATCCTGGTTGATAGAAGTTGTAGGTAGTCCGTGAATTTTAGTAATGGTTCTTTAATAAACTCTTTTGCCCATCTCATTTCTTGCCTACCTCATTGCTTTACTTGTGCTGGTGAATCAGCCTTTTCATTAAAATGCTTACATTAGTTTCACCTTTACGTTTTTATGTATGTATGTTTGTTTGTAACTGACTCTTTGGCCTCGATACTTTAAGCGATCAGATTTAATTTAAACTTTACACGTAATATTCACACGTAGTCTGCGTCCTACTGAATGTCATGGTAAAATTAATTTTGGTGAATTCTTTGCTTAAAAGGAGAGCTGCTGTGTTACAATGGGTACCGGCACGGTACCACCAAGACATCGATGAATACGTATGCGTCACACTACAGAGTGCGCGTAAAGCTTTTTTTACCGCTAAAACTTGCACATAACCAGATCATTAAATTTTCTAGCTAATCTTGAAATCTTAAGTCTGGAAAATTTAAACGCTTTATTTACAAATAAAAATTTGTTATTTATAATTTATATTGTATTTTAATTTAATTTGTTTTTTGCTTTTCAGGGCAAATGCTTGTACATTTGTCGAATAAAGCAAGTTTATTATTATTAACATTATTATTACCATGATTATGTCTGATCTTCTATTTGGTTTTAGTTTGCAGACTTGGACATTTTAATAAAAATATATAAGTGTGTTTATGAATTCATGCTTAAAAATTCAGGAGGTGATTGCCCTTATGAAAATATCATGTATACTTCCTATAACAAAATTGGGTGGTGAGTAAATTAAGTTTTAATTTTTTTTCGGTCATTTCCAACATTTATAAGAAATCGTATTTTGCATTTTTCGTTATCCACTTTCAATACTTAGTTTATTACTTATTAGGAATAAAAATCATGATATTGTATTTGTTTTAAGTAAATCTAAATCTAAATTTTAAAAAAAGATTTGATATTAAATAAGGTAGGGATGCTAACATCACCCCAGTGGGTTAATTGGTACCACAGTTTACAATTAAATGTCAACCAGTGGTTTGTTTCGTGCTTTTTTTCCATATTAAACAATATGTATTCTGCAATTAAGAATTATAAACCAGAGGATTGTAATGTAGAATATTATGACAATTTAAACGCCTTTTTTGGCTTACAAAATAAATGTTAAAATGCTTTAAAACTACTAAACCGCTCAGTAAAGATTCTTTTTATTATTTTGGGCAACTGTGGAGAAAATTTTATGTTGATTGTAAATTTTTACCGTACTATTACGTAAGCAATAGCGTATGATACTTTGTATGTCACCTACTAGTAGATGGATTATCACCGGATGCATGCTCGTTAACTCATTTGTTAAAAGATGTTTTACAGTCTTGCGCGATCATTATTCATATGACAACTGAATTGTATCTTCCAACTCGATTCAAAGTACCTTCGTATCATTTTATAACGTATCTATTAGAAAATAATTCAGGTAGTCTATCTAGTATCAAGTGGTCGAGCGGGATGAGATGTTGAGGTCTTTGTTATCGGTTTTTTTTCCATCTTGCTTTGTAGTCAAGTTGATTGATCAACGAGAAAGTTTTTTTCTTTTATGAAATTTATTGTTATTAATTTTCTTTCCAATAACAAGTTTCATGATATTTTTATCTAATACAGATACTTATTGAATTACTTTTCAACTCTTTTCAAATGATCTTTATTCTTTTCTTTACATTCTTAGGATTTCCAAGATTAATCTATTTTATTTGTACGTAATACCTATGTGCATGAAAACTGTTTTTTCTTCTACCCCTAAAGAAAGTACACAATTTCCTCCCCCACATCAGGGAGGAAACTGGTACTTTTTCTCACTAGAGAGGATAGTACCTACTTTTTAAAATGATGAAATTTATTGTTATTAATTTTCTTTCGAATAACAAATCAATCGTAATAATTAAAAAAAAAGTTAAACTGTTATAAACAATTTGAAATTGCTTTTTAAAATAATTGTAATATTAATAATTAAAACAACAAAACAAATGGTATTTTTTCATTTTATCTACTAGTAAGTTAGTCGTGCGGACCTTTCGGGTCGATCCCAGACCACTGATATTTTTGGATTACCAATAAATAATTTATTTTAGAGCATTTTAAACACAAAATAAATGCAAACAGTTTTTTTAAATTATTTTTATTTTTGCTACAAACCAAAGATACAAATTGTTTTAAAATAAACCATTTAAACAGTGTATTAAAACACTGGTTTTAAGGGCAGTTACCTAAAACTGTACAAACTGTACTTAACTTTTAGTAAAATACACATTTTAAAATCTTTAACACTTAACAATTCTCTTAGCATCGCATTGTTTAATTGTAGTCAATTAAAATTAATAATAAATAAATAATTATAATATAAAATGTAACTTCTTTTAACTATTTATTATAGACAGTAAATTTTATAGTTTAATTCGGTAAAATAATATTTTTAAATCCACATAAAATAGCTATTTGTATTACTAGTAAGGAAAGTGCCACTTTTCCTCCCGCAGGATGTAGTTTAAAAAAAAGCAAAGAAAAGGCACTTTACTTCCGTGACGTTTTAAAAATGCAGCCAACTTTGGATATTTAATATCGATTGACCTTTATTTAAATCATTGTGCGTAGTATTAAATATTTGAACCAAAGTGTTAAAATTTTTAATGATTTTTCTTGGAAAGAAAAATATGCCAGTGAAACATTTGCTGAATAATTATTTATTTTGTTGTCTTTAGCGCATTGCTTGCTTGTATTGTGTATACTGACCTTATTTAAAAATATCATAGAACAGAAAAAACCAAACAAATGGAAGAACAGTATAAAAATACCCATTTTTAAAAAGGGACAGAAAACACTCCCAGAAAACTATCGCATTCACAAAGACTATTTTGGGGAAAATCACTAAAATAATAAGGATAAGAGAAGAACAACAAGGCTTCCGAAAACACAGATCCACAATTGATGCAATATTCATAGTCAAACAGATATGTGAATAGTCCTTAGAATTCAATAAACCGCATACATGTGCTTCGTCGATATGACTAAAGCTTTTGACAGAGTGCGCTTAAAAGATGCCCTGGAAATAATGGGAACAAAACGGCTAAACCATACACTACTTAATGTAATACACGTCTTAAACACCAATGCAGAACAAAAATCTAAGTAGAACACATTACAACGGAAATCGACTCCAAAATCGTCGAACAAGTAAACCATTTCGAATATTTGGGAGCAGATATAACGAGCCATGGAAATCTACCTCTCAAATTTCGGGATGTTTGAGAGAAATTGTCTGGAAGAACAAATACCTAAATACGGAAAGCAAAGTCAAGATATATAAAACAGGAGTAAGACCTACAATAACATACGCAGCAAAAACAAGACCAGATACAAACAGAACTCTACAAATGATAATAACAGCAAATTAAGACCCTAAGAAGTATACAAGGCAAAACTCTATACCATAGAGTACGAAATGAGGATATCAAAATACAATGCGGGATATAGGACATAGAAAGATGGGTGAGACAGAGAAGACGATTCTGGAACAAACATATAAGAAGAATAGAGGACAACAGACTCGTCAAAAACGCAAAAATAAATAATCCAGTAGGAAAGAGACCACAGAAAAAACCATCAAAGCGCTGGAGAGAATGCTGGACCTCATCCTCCTGGGAGGACGTGTTGGCAATGAACAGGCAGTAACCTACTAATATGTATCCATATTAGAAGGAAGAAGAAAAAGAAGTTTTTCATATTTGTCTTTAAATTTTTATGGTAGTAAGGTTAATAACACTTTGTTGGCTTGTTCCTCAATATTACATATCTCTCAGCTCATGTTGTTACTAATGACAACAATATCATCAGCAAAACGGAGGTGATTTAGTCGAATTCCATCTATGTTGATAGCTTTGTTTTCCCAGTGCAGGTTTTTAAAGGTGCTTTCCAGTGCCAACGTTAATAGTTTAAGGGATATGGTATCTTCTTGGTGGACCCACTTTTCTATTTTGATCTTATCCGTTGATGCATACTATGATTGTTTTATTCTTAAGTCAAAAAACATATCCAAGAATACTGAATTTAAAATCATCGTACTTTTTCTACTCCTCATTTTAAGTATGTAGTAAATGTTGAAACTTGTGAATCTATTATAATCAAATCGTTTCCGTGATTTCTAGAACATCTTGTACATCCTGTATTCTGGTAAATATTAAACATAAATGTTACTTTAACGTTAAGTTTTTAAATTAAAATTTCAATTTAGGATTCTTAGATGTTTTTTGACTTAAAACTAAAATAATAGTATGCTGTGGCTCACTGACAACAACCACTGCGATTGACTTTTAGAGTGTAAAGTCGATACTTAATTGAATTTTTGAACAATGGGGAGTAATTCAAGTGACTTTGATTTTCCAAATATTACAAAGCATATATTGATAATTAGTTATTTGTGACGTAAATAAATTATCAAAATAAGATTTGATAAGTGGGTAGGAGAAAAAATCATGTGTATTACACGGGAGCATTGTGCAATTTCCTTTCTTAGATGTTTACTGCCCTCCATTATTATTTAAATAAAATAAACTCTATTATAAAATGTCTTTTAGTGTAAGTGTCTAGCTAATCGACGATTTTTTCTAATAATAACTCCAATAATTACTGCGTGTATAAACCGGGACATTCTGTAGTGTTAATGTTCAAATGAACTGGGACATTCCGTATCGTGTAATGTCTCAGAGAAGGCAATAGCTTAATTAGTTGTTATCGCCGTCTAGTTGCAACCCTTGTCCAGTGTCTGCAGCAAGAAGTAAGAAGAAAGTCCAGTAGCAAGACCTGGTTTACCCACGCATTGATCAAGCTAAAAGGTTCATTTAGAACCAACAGGTACGAACCGGCCCGTTGCGAATAGCTATTTTTTAAATTATTTTCACTTATTCGTTAAAACTACGTCTTTTTTTTATGAAAATAGTCGAAAAAAGGGTAGACTTATCGTGTGGGCCGCGGACGGCCCGCACTGCGACTATTAGAAAGGGAAGGGATTATAGAAAGGAAATGATCGTGGACACGCTTTTTAAAAAGTTGCAGGTCATAGTTCTCTGGAAAAACTGATTTTGGAAGCTTATTCCATTCCGTAGCAGCCCTGTAAAAGAAGGATTCTTGATGAAGATTGGTCCTTGTAGTGTCAAGCTTGAGAGTAAATGTGTGAGACTGATCAGCGTGCCGAGTTCTTCTTCGGCCATTGGTGGTACAAGAGTTTTTATTTCTCTGGAGCATCTGCCATGGAAATCTCTGTAGAGCAATGACTGGTCTGCAACTCTTCTTCTATATTCTAGAGGGTAAAGGGTATCTGTGAGAGTTGAGCTGTTTTTCAAGCGAATGGCTCTTTTCTGAATGGAATCTATAAGACGAAGAGAATGCCTTGGTGCTGAACCGCAAATGTGCGAGCAATACTCCAGTAGAGGTCGGATTTGAGCCTTGTACGTCGTCAAAAGTTGATCAGGAGTAAAAAACTTTCTGGCTTTCCACAGAAAACCTAGCCTCTGGCTTGCCGACTTTGCGATGTTAGCAACATGGTCATGCCAAGACATATTATTGGACACCGTGACTCCCAAAATCGAGATGGAGGGACTTGGTTTACGGGTATTTCCGGACATTGTCATGGGATGATTTGAGGAATTCACTTTCTTGGAAAACGTGGCACTTTGTGTTTTTTGGGCGTTGAACTGAACAAGATTGTTGGTTCCCCACTCGACGATTGCTTCAAGATCTCTATTGATAGAATCAACCTGTTCCTGCCTGAGTCTATTTGTATCATTCACCGAAAGTGATCGATAGGATGTGAAAGTTGAGACAAGTGTGCTATCGTATGCGAAACTGTAAATGGGATTCGTGGTGGTTTTAAAGAGGTCATTGATGTGTAAAAAAAATAAGGTGGGGAACAGGATGGAACCCTGGGGGACCCCGGCATTGGTTTTAAACGCATCAGAAGAAATACCGTCAACTGCCACATGTAAGGAGCGATCTTGCATGTAGCTCAAGAGCCATTGGCGCAGTTTGGTTGGGAGACCGTAGCCAGATAATTTACTTAACAATGCCTGGTGCCAAACGCGGTCAAAGGCTTTAGATATATCCAAGGCTATTGCACGGGATTCACCAAACTTTTCGATAGTGTTTGTCCAGAGCTGAGTGACATAAGCCAGCAAATCTCCAGTAGACCGAAGTTGTCGAAATCCATATTGTCAGTCATAAATTATCTCAAATTTTTCGAGATATTTGATGAGTTCTGTGTTAATCGCTTTTTCCATAACTTTGGATATGACTGAGAGCAATGCAATAGGGCGATAATTTTAATTGTAGTTATAATATTTAATGTTTTAATAATTATTATTAATTAATAGATTGATAAATTTATATAAAAATTTAATTATGTTTACTCAGATTTTGGTAGTTGTTTTTTAGTAAATAATAACTTTAATTTTCTCGGATTATAAACGATAGTTTTCAAAAAAATAATATTAAAAAGAATAAGTACCTGCGTCAAGAGCAAAATCGCAAACACAAATGTATTTGTTACATTACAATTTTAGTTAGCAACATAAGTTTAACAGTTAAATAAACCTCGTTTAAAAAAACTGTTCATACTGCTTCCGATGTAATAACAACAGTTATAGATTTAGTTGATAATGCATTAGGAATAATTTATAAATACATTTTTTAATTATATTTGAAAAGGTTTTAAATACGCATGTGTTACAAAAGCAATGAGGGGATTTTTTAAAACCTACGTTCCAGAGAATCATCCCTGTTTATTGCTAAATATAGATTTGACTTATTCTATTTCTTGTTCCTTTAATATATGCAAATGCTTGTTTTTCTTCGTACACTCTGCCCTTTACAAATCGGAGAGGTTGTAGCTCCATCGGGGTGTTCCGAAGCTTCGGCGTCACAAAGGTGACTTATTTCTAGTTATTTTGACCATTCTATCATCACTCATCCGATCTATATGTTCGTTTCACTAATTTCATTTCGGTGGTTTTTAAAATTCTCTTTGTGTTCAATTGATCTGGTCTAGTTTCCGCTATATTCGTTAATATAGGTCGACAGTCTCGTGGATCCGGGATTTGGCTTATTTATTTCGCAGGATTGTATCGTTCAAGTAAACTGATGTTCGTGCTGCTTTTGCTACTTGGTTTCTTACTTCCGTTTCAAAGGCACCGTAACCTGAGATTTCTAGGTTTCTAGGTTTTTAAATTTCATGTTTTGTTCTATAATTTTTTAATCCACAACTAATTTGCATCTAATAGGTGTTATTGATTTGGTTTTTGTTGCGGAAATCCTCATTTAATAGTTTTTGCAGATCTATGAAAATTTCGTTGCTACTACTATTACTATTATTTACAGGAATGTTTTCGGAAATTTTGCTCTTAATTTTAGTTAGTATTTTGTTTTTCTGATAGATATTTTCAATGGTTTTTACGAGTATAATGTTATATGGTATCTTTCTATTGTATAGGAAGTGTGCCACGTCCTCCAGTTGTATTCTGTTAAACGCCTTTTTCAGATCAATAAAACACGTAAAAGCTGATTTGTTATACTAGATGGATTTTTCAGTTATTTGTCTCAAGATAAATACCGCATCTATACAGGATCTTCCTGATCCGAATCCCTGTTTGTTTATTTTATTTGTTATAAATTTTGTTACTGGCTTCAAGGTTGTATTAACAAAATTTATTTCTTTCATATTTTCGGCTATCTTTTTGTCTTCTATCTTGAACATTAAAATTGTGGTACTCAGGCAACATTCGCCTGGGATTTTTCGATGTACGAGGGCGGTTTGATAAGTCAGTGACTTTTTAAATAAAACAAATTTTTTTCCGCAAATAAACATTTTATTTTTCTACATAATCATCTTTTAGCTCGATACATTTAGTCCAGCGTTTTTCTAATTTTTTTATTCCCTCCAAATAATAGGTTTTTTCAAAGCTCTCAAAATACGCGTTTGTTTCGGTAATGACTTCTTCATTCGACTCAAATCTCTTACCGCCCAGCCATTTCTTTAGGTTTGGAAACAGAAAATAGTCGCAGGGGGCTGAATCTGGAGAATATGCTGGATGGGGTAGCAGTTAGTATCCCAATTCGTGGATTTTGGCCATCGTGACTAGACAAGTGTGCACACGTGCATTGTCTTGATGGAACAGCACTTTCTTCTTCGCCAAATGCGGCCGTTTTTGCTTAAAATCAACGTCGAATCTGTTCAAAAGCTTTGAATAATATTCGCCGGTGATCGTTTTACCTTTCTTGAGGTAATCTATGTGAATGATACCACGTACATCCCAAAAAACTGTGGCCATGACCTTGTTGGCTGACAGACTCTGTTTCGCCTTCTTTGGTCCACGTTCACCCCGAGCAACCCACTGTTTTGATTGTTCCTTGGTCTCTGGCGTGTTGTGATGAATCCATGTTTCATCCACAGTTAAAAAATGGCGCAAAAATTCGTCCGGATTACGGCTGAACATCGCTAAACACTCTTTTAAAGTGGTCACACGATTGCGCTTATGGTCGAGTGTGAGCAATCGCGGCACCCATCTCGCAGAGAGTTTTTTCATGTCCAAATATTCGTGTAAAATATGACGAAATTCACTTTTTTCCATTTTCGTAAAAATTCACGAGTTTGTCTGCTTTGAACGGCTATTAAACACCAACTGCACGACACGTAGCTTGCTCAAAATTAGAAAGTTGCCCACTGATAGATTATAGTTGACGGCAGCACTGTTGCATTTGGAGTAACTGCGCGGGAAATTCAAAAAGTCACTGACTTATCAAACTGCCCTCGTAAAAAGATTTTATCAATTAAGGCTTTCAGTTGCTGTTTAAGACTTCTTCCGCCGTATTTAAGAAGGTCATTGGGAATACTGTCTAAACCTGGGGTTCTTCTGTTCTTGAGTTAAGTTCAGTTTCTATGTCCTTGTCTTCTATTTTGGTTATCTACGATTTCTGGGGTGTTTTGTATAGTTCCAGTGAACTGGTTCGACCTATTAATAGACTAATTTTATTGTAATATAAAATTATTAACTCTGTTTATCAAATCTGCTTCAACGGTTTCACGTTTAAAATCGACAGATAACTTACTAGCACATTAAAGTGTAGGTAATGATATTCATTTGCGACACGGTAATTCACTGCGGTTGTCATAGGAACTCTTGTTGAGTGTTTCTGTCACATATCGAAGCATTAACTATAATATTGGCATAAAACGTGAGGTACTCGTATGCAGATCAAAATTTTTCAGTTTTGAGAGATTGTGAAAAATATCTTTATCGATAGATAAGAGTAAACGTTTAAAGAAAGATTTTAAAAATATGTTACAAAACTATTTATTTTAAGCAAATGTTCCAATAAATGCGCTTCTTGCTGAATGCAAATATTTATTATTATATCTTTTCCGAAAACATAAAATCTTTTTTTTGTTGTAAAAATTGTTGATCTATTACTTACAATAATTTTATATTATTGATTTAATAGGTAAAAATGTTACATTTGTTGCTATCATGTTTGGAATTTTACTGTTAGACCGTTTACAGGAACGAAATACCGAAAAGTTGATATAATTTGAAATCTGGTTAAGATAGGTACAGGACATGCACTAGAAAAGTTGAGGGATTGTTAATGACCTGCTAGAAAAAATAAAAATATTTTATTTAAAAACATCAAGATTTTGTCATTTATATTTTTTAACGTTTACATGCAAAAATTGCACACCCTGTATTTCATAAATCCAAAGTTACAAAAATAATGCTTTAATTCAGGATTTTGTTTTAACGAAACCAAATATGACTGTTTGTTTTGCTAAATTGGGTATGTTATATGCCAATAATGACATGCCTGAATTTTTTTACACGTTTTTTACATGTATCCAAAAGACACACAAGACGCTTGAGATCTACAACCCATAATAAAAATCTTTTTTTGCAATAACCGGCGGAAGGGAATATAATAAGAAGGACTCCAACTAATCCGAGGTGGGTCAAAAATTTATTTTATGTACTAATTTTTAGATTTGTCATTGAAGTCGTATCAGCTAATAATTTTGCATCACTCACAAAAATACAGTCCACTAAATTTGTTTTTCGCCATATTTATGGTTTGCACGAGGTTTATTTTAGATTGAGAAGACTGCTGATTTGTAAGTTTTTAACAATGACTCCTCGTAAAGCTTGTGCTGAGGAACACGTGTTATGGCAAAATGTCTAAAGAAGTCCTGTTTGTTTTTCAGACGACTCAACATTTGGGATACATCCTGACTTAAGCTAGGTGAAAGTTGAGAGTTTGAAGTTCGATAGCAAAATGCACAGAAGGATCATTCGTATAAAGGAAGTACAGTAGTATTGATCTTTTTTTGCTTTAAAATTTTGTAAAAGCAAATCAGATTCAAGCAAAAATAAATGGTACCACGACCGAACCTTTATCTGAGGGCCAACGTATTCGACAAGAGGATTCCCTGAGCCCTCTGCTCTTCAACATCATTATGAACGAAGTAATAAGCAAAGTACGTTTACTGAAAGGATACAGAATGGATGACCGTGAAATTACTGTTATATGCTATGCCGATGACGCAGTACTAGTTGCTGAAAATAAAGACGATCTGCAGCGACTACTACATCGATTTAACTTCACTGCCAAATCCCTTAATATGGTAATATCGGCCCAGAAAACTAAATGCAAGACGACATCAAAAACGCCATTTAGGTAAAAACTGGAAGTTGAAGGCAAAGTTATGCAACAGGAAGTATCTGGGCATAGAAATCTCAGGCTATGGTGATGTTGAGACGGAGGTAAGAGAACAGACAACGAAGGCAACAAGTATAGCAGGATGCCCAAATGACACAATATGGCGAAATAAAAACATTTAAATAGTAACCAAATCAAGAATTTACAAGGCAATAGTAAGACTAACTATGACATATACGGCAGAAACTCGACCAGACATAGCGAGAACTAAACAACTTCTAGAGACAACCGAAATGAGAGTACTTCGTAGAATAACTGGGAAGACGATCTTGGACAGAAAAAGAAACGAGAATATAAGAAGGACATGCAAGGTAGAAAACATCAATGAGTGGGTTCTCGGCAGAAAAAGGGGGTTGAATGAGCACATCAGTAGAATGGACAACGAAAGAATAGTCAGAACAGCACGCGACAAATCACCAATGGGTCGCAGGAGTTTAGGACGCACCCGAAAACGATGGAGCGACAACTTAGCAGTGCATTAGACAGAAAGACGATGAAAAGAAACAGGCGATCCGCCTAGATTTAAGAAGGAAGAAGAGGAAGAAGAAGAAGTTTTGTAACTGCCAATAAGTACCTATATTAATAAAATACTTTGATTAATTGTGTTTCCACATGCCGCAGCCACAGGAGAAAATTTTGTACGAGGCAAGGTTATGAACGAACATAATGTTGCAGCAGCAGTGGCTGGATTTCTTGTTGTTTAAGATTTTTGCCGTGTCCTGTACAATAACTATTCAATAAAGTATGTATGGTACTTGCTTAGACGAAGAGTTTTTTAAGTGATGGCAGGAATTTTTAGAACTACCAACAATTATTTGAGGCTTTGATTTGTGTTTACGCCGTTTACCAGTCAGTGTGAAAATGTTAGCCATGGTTTATGCGTTTGACTGTTATGTTTTTTTAGATTTTTTAAAACTTTAGTTTCTTTTTTTAAAAGCTATTGTTATGTTTTTTAATTTGTGAAATATTTATTTTATTTTCAAAACCGTTATGGTAAAAATAAACACATGTTAAAAAAGAAATTATTTGATCTCTTGCATATGTCGTAGACAGACGTACACACCGTCGCGTCAGTAACAGATTCATACTGATTAGTAACGTCGCAAACACATGTTAACAGAGTGTGGACAATTAAATTTAGTGTCGTGAACTTAATTCTTCTTCTTCTTCAAGTGACATCTCCTTTTAGAAGGTTGGCTATCATCATAGCTATTCTTACTTTTGATGCTGCAGCTCTAAACAACTCAATGGAACTACATACATACATATAGTCACGATTTTTTTCCGTAGGGGTAGGCAGAGATTACTTCCTTCCACTTGCTATGGTTCTTACACACATATTTTACTTCCTCTACTTATATAAGTGCTCTTATACATGCTCGTCGGTTGTTGGTACTCTTGACCTGGCCTTTCTTCAAAACAATGTTGATCTGATCCAGATATGTCCGCCGAGGTCAACCTCTACCGACTTGTCCATTTACACTCGCCTTATAAATTTGTTTCGTCAATCTTCCTTCTGGAACTACAGTTGTACCATTTTCTCAGGTTATTTTACCAGGAAATGCGTCTTTTTCCTCTGCTTTTTTCTCAGTATCCTTCGCTGCATAATATTCTGCAACAATACATATTTCTCTCCCATCATCACGTGGCCCAGATATTGCAACTTCCTTATTTTAATTGTGTTTAATATTTCTTTTTTTCACTCATTTTTCCCAGTACCTTCTTATTTATTACCATGTCTACCCAACTTATTCTTGAGATTCTTCTACATGACCAAAGTTCAAATGCCTCCCGGTCGATCACTTATATTTTTCGTCAACAACGTGCTGGCTGACTTTTTACCGTCCATGTCTCTCGATTCCATTGAAATACGTATGTTCCGCAAATATTTCTTCATATCTGTATACACCTCAATAAAAAAAAGAGGTCTACCCATGCAAAGACTTTCTATATTTTTATTAAACATATTTTTTTATGAAAACAAAATGAGCTGTGATTTATATAATCTTTGTCAAAATTTACTTTCTTAAATTATCACCTGCAAAACCCAAATTTGGCAAAAAATTTCCAGCTTAGAAAAGAATATCCTTTATTCTCATGGGTATATTTATAACAAGATTGAGAATACGGGTCTGTCCAGAGAGCAGTGGATAGTGGCTCACCATCGCGAGTTGCAATCATCGCCCTACATGACCGTTCAGTGAACACTCATGTTCTCGCGCTTTAGATAAACCAATAAAAATAATCAACGGATGAGAATTTATGCAACTTTGCCACGGTTGCCTCCTTACTTACATCTTAATGCTCTTAAAACTCACTAATTGACAATTAAGGTCTGGATTCTTTCTTTATATATATATATATATTGCATCCCGAAGGCTGATAGGTTCGTGAAATGGTGGGAGAAGTATTAGCTTTCGTCGAGCTCGTTGTAGAAAAACCGTCAAACGCAAAAAGGAAACTACAATTTACTTCCTAATTACACGCAGAGAGGTTCACAGAAACTCCAATATAAATAACAGTGGTTGTGGATTTTTCAACGAACGTTTAAAAATAAGGAGACAAAAAAATATTTTACACCGGGGTTTTCAAGTTTAATTTAAAATGTTGGATTCTCAAGTTTAATTTAAAACATAGAAAACACAAGAAACGCTAATTACTTATTAAAACAACATTAGTAACAAGTTAGTAATTTTAAAAATAAAAGTTTTAAAAAATTATTATAAATGACATAATTTGAACAGTCCACATTTCACCGAAAACGAAACTTGTTGCAATAAATACATTTTAACATAATTTATGGAAGTAAAGTGAGAAGTAAGAACAATCAATAATCTTAGGTATGCTGACGTTACTACTTTATTTGCCAGCAACGAGCAAGAGCTAACAGAACTGTTTCAGCGGGTGGAGATGGCTGGTCAGGAGGCAGGGTTAACTATTAACAGATCAAAGACAAAAATAATGATTATCGACCGGCCAAGAAACAACAGGCCAGAAACCAAGGAAATAAATGGTATAGCTGTGGTTAATCAATTCCTGTATCTGGGATCGCTCATAACGAATGTTCGTTAAAACTCTAGTATTCTCAGTCTTCTCATATGCATCAGAGTGCTGGGCGAAAGATGTTACGCGTATCATGGACACAAAGAATAACAAACGAGTCGATTCTAAACCAATTGAAGATCAAAAAAAGACTGCGCACTATCGTCTCTGAGCGAATAACATCCTTTTTCGGACATATCGTCCGAAGAAACGGACTGGAAAAACTCACCGTCCAGGGGAAGGTACAAGGAACGAGAAGCCGAGGTAGATCACCAATCAGATATGTGGACCACATTTTCAGGGAAACCGGAGTACCACTCAACGAATGTTTCAAAGCTGTCGAAGACAGGCGTATGTGGAAAGATCTCACAGATCACTGATCATGATGGCACGATACCCGAAACGGGTGACCGAATAGAAAGAAGAAAGTGAAAACAAACCATCTAAGGATTTGTTTCTACAAAAAATACTCAACATGTAGTGATTGCTTTCAAATTATCGTTCAAACCAAACAGTTTTTCAGTGGCTCACCCAAGGGAGGGTAAATATAACGTTAACTATTTAAATTATTGCAATAATGTAAAAAAAATGTATTTATTCTTAATTTATTAATTTTTAAAAAGCGAAAAAAAAATTTACATTTCTTTTTCTTCTTGTTTGGATCTACAACTCGTCGTAAGTCTTGGCCGCATTCACTATTACCCTTCATCCTTGGCGGTTTTGTGCCTCTAATTTCCACTGTCTGATGCCCATCTTCCTAAGGTCTGCTGTTACAGAGTCCTTCCATCGATTTCTGGGGCGTCCTACTGGTCTTCTGCCAACAGGTCTTTTCCAAAAAGCTTTATATGGCGCTGATCATCGCCATATAACCTGCCCTTCTCAGACTATTAGCCTTTATATGCCTAGTAAGGCTCTCTTTCGCCAATAGTTGTTGGAGCTCATGATCCTGACGACGTCTCCATTTTTGCGTGTTAGCATCTTTACTGAGACCGTTAATGGCTCGCAGGATTTTACGTTCCCATACCGACAGTTTGTATATTTCTCTTTTAGTTCAGAGTCCACGTCTCGCTTTCATACGTCACCATAGGGCGCATTATGGTTTGGTAAATTTGAATCTTAGTATTCCTAGAGGGAAGCTTAGATTTTCATAAGTGTTAAATAAAGTAAATAGAGAGTAAATAGAGTTTCGCAGACGATAGCACACTTGTCTCAACTTTCACATCCTATCGATCACTTTCGGTGAATGATACAAATAGACTCAGGCAGGAACAGGTTGATTCCATCAATAGAGATCTTAAAGCAATCGTCGAGTGGGAAACCAACATCTTGTTCAGTTCAACGCCCAGAAAACACAAAGTGCCACGTTTTCCAAGAAAGTGAATTCCTCAAATCATCCCATCACAATGTCCGGAAATACCCTTGAACCAAGTCCCTCCATCTCGATTTTGGGAGTCACGGTGTCCAATAACAAGTCTTGGCATGACCATGTTGCTAACATCGCAAAGTCGGCAAGCCAGAGGCTAGGTTTTCTGTGGAAAGCCAGAAAGTTTTTTACTCCTGATCAACTGTTGACGACGTACAAGGCTCAAATCTTCGTCTTCTAGATTCCATTCAGAAAAGAGCCATTCGCTTGATAAACAGCTCAACTCTCACAGATACCCTTCACCCTCAAGAACATAGAAGAAGAGTTGCAGACCAGTCATTGCTCTACAGATATTTCCATGGCAGATGCTCCAGAGAAATAAAAACTCTTGTACCACCATTGGCCACATTCGGCCAAAGAACTCGGCACGCTGATCAGTCTCACCCATTTACTCTCAAGATTGACACTACAAGGACCAATCTTCATCAAGAATCCTTCTTTTACAGGGCTGTTACGGAATGAAATAAGCTTCCAAAATCAGAACTATGACCTGCAACTTTTTAAAAAGCGTGTCCACAATCATTTCCTTTCTATAATCCCTTCCCCTTCTAATAGTCGCAGTGCGGGCCGTCCGCGGCCCACACGATAGGTCTACCCTTTTTGCGACTATTTTCATAAAAAAAAAGCCCTGTTCGCCGCGACCATTCTGGCTGCCAGGACTTTTTCAACTCGGTTATCCTGGGTTATGATCGCTCCCGGGTACTTAAATTCCTTTACAACTTCAAATTTGTGGTCGTTAGGATGGACGTTCTGCCTGACCCTATTTTTGGTATTTTTTGACATTCTGTTTCCTTAGGTAGGTTCTTTTTTTTACTCTTAAGATTCTTCTTGCTTCTGCTCTCTTTAGGTTAAAGCAATCAATACACATTTACAAAATTTCATTAAAATCGGACTATGAATTTGACACTTATTTTAACCCTTTTGTTGATCCGATCGATACCAAACATCTTAGGATCACCCGATGGGCTAATATAAATATTGCTTAATAATTTCATTAAAATCGGTCCAATTGTTTTGGAGTCCATGGGAAATAGTTTTTATATATCAACCCCCTCTCACCCCTTTTGTAAATTTGATTGCTACTAAAATTAACAGGATCACTGGCCGAGGTATTCTAAAGGTTGCCTTAAAATTTTATTAAAATAGGTTCATAGGTTTTGGAGTCTATAGGTAACAAACACACATACATACATACATACAGTGCGTTTATTTTAAAACCAGCCAGTCCAAATAACTTTTTATTTTGCATAAATGTAAGAAATAGAAAACACACGTCAAATTTTAAATTAAGTAGAAGATAAAATATTATGCTGTTTAACATCCCCCACCACTCCTTTAAAATGTCAAAAAGCAACCCGTATCTCGTGATACATTAAATAAAAACCCAATAAAAAATGTAAATCGGACAAATAAACAACAATTTATTTCATCGATTAATTTTGCTGATAACAAATTTTGTAAAATAACATAAGACCATAACAAAAACGACCTACGCCACTGTTGGATACGTGGAATATTTCTGTTGGTTCCATACACAAAGTGTCAAAATTGCATTTTGCAGTTTTTTGCTCATGAAATACAAATTCATCATCAGCTTAGTGAAGACGACTATGACCGCAGAATTGAATTTTGTAAAATAATGTCCAGAAAATACAAGAAGACGCAAATTTGGTTAAAAATATTATTTTCAGTGAAGAACTAACGTTTTATTTAAATGGCTTTGTTAACAAACATAAGAATTGTAGGTACTGGAATGACGAAAATCCTGACGTGTTTCAACAGAATAATACTCAGTTTCCAGCGAAGATCAATGCATGGGCTCGTATTCTAGGAATTCTATGATAATTGTACCACTTTTTATTGACCAAAACTTTACGGAAGAATGAAAAATATTCACTTATTTCTCAGTCACTAAAAACACAATTTGATTTCCAAGACATTGGATTGGCAGAACGGGTTTTATAGAATGGCCGGTAAGATCTCCAGATCTAAAACCACTTTACTTTTTTCTATGGGGCTATTTAAAAACGTTAGTGTACAAAACTCCTCCTGAGGGCATTAAAGAACTAAAGCTTAGAATAACTAAAGAATGTAGACGAATTACTAGCGAAACTTTGCAAAGAGTTCAAGAAGAATTTAAAAATAGGTTATATTATTGCCTACAAAATAACGGAGCACACTTTAAACAGTAACTTCATTTTAGTTTCTATTGTAATTTCGATATGTTTAATGTTATCTGCAAAATAAATCGATGAAATTATTTGTTGGTTATATGGCTGATTTACATTTTTCTTGTCTTTTCATTTAATGTACCACAAGGTAGGATTTGACATTTTAAAGAAGGGTTGGGGGATGTTAAAGGGGTGTCACTTGAAAACACGTGTTCTTCTTTTTATTACATTTACGCAAAATCAAAAGTTATTTGGACTGGATGGTTTTGAAATGAAAGCACCGTATAAAGTTAATTCAACACAACGTAGTTGCATTGGATTTTGTTTTTGGAATGGAGTTCTTTAGTAATTATACATATAGTCACTGTGTAAACACAACAACGCTATTGTATGTTTTATTGAGTAAGCATTGTTTTGGTATTAGTTAGCGTGTTTTACTACTTTGTTAATTATTGAAATAAGTATTTAAAAAGTATGGAAAGTAAATAAATGGAAATGGTGACGGATAGTTGTGTAAAATCATAAATGAACGCGTAAGTAGAAATTGGAGTAATATATTCGTATTATACATCAATGCAGCAAGTGTTTGTTGCTATATGCGTATAATTAATTTAAAACTATTTAATTTTCTATATACAACTAATAAAGTTTTGTAATAAAAAAAACACCTTTAGTCCAAGAGCCAGAGCAAAAAAAGTAGGTTTATAATGCAACTTTTTACTGAAAGGATATTATTGTTGGAATATGTTTAGGGGTGGGCTAGTTTATTGGTAAAACAAAACAAACAAAGGTCATGCCCTTGGTAACTTTTAACGAGGAATCCAACGGTGACCTCTGATTTGACCTTTAACCTTATTTTCAAGGTTATATCAAGTTCAACCTTATTTTTTTCAATTAAAACCACTATTTTTTATACCGGACTCGAAAAGAGCGAGACATTTTACGGGTGGAAACAATTAAAGTCTGAAGATAGCGTGATCCGTAAATCTCCTTGAAACCATGTATTTTGAAAATCATCACCTCTTGAGGCCTGGATAGCTGGAACAATCTGATTTCGCAAACGTTGTTCATAACTTAAAGTGTTTAAATTTCCTTCGATAAAAAAAGGATCTATTATTGTATCACCCACCATTCCTGCCTACACGTTCCATTTTTGAGGATATTGAGTGTGACTTTCTCTCATCCAATGAGGATTTGTGTCTGACTAATATCTAAAGTTATAACGATTGACTTCACCATTTAATTTTACATGTCACTTCGTCTAAAAACAATATTTTTTCAACAATACAAACGAGATTTTTAAGAAGTCATACTTTAACCTCTATTTGACCTTCTGTGGTTATGTTAACCTCATACCTACACACATATCCGGACGTAAAATTTTCCGCTCTTTTCGATTCCGGTATAAAAAATAGGGGTTCCAACTTAAAAAATGAGGTTGAACTTGAAATAACCTTAAAAATGAGGTTCAAAATCAAATCTGAGGTCACCGATAGATTCCTCGTTGAAAGTTACCTAGGGTGTGACCTTTGTTTCACGAATAACCTCGTGTGGTTTTCCGAATTTTTCGGGGTTTCCATACTTTTTTCTCACCCATAATTTATTAGATTTGAAACTAAAATACAAAATTTTTGAGTTGGTATACTATTAGAATATATTTCTGTTTTCTATAAGTTTATAATTACGTTATGTACCTCAATGAGAATTGGCTTGTATTTGTAAAATTTAAAAATGAAAATACTTTTTCAATAGTGTATAATAATACCTAACTTAACCCGTATCTGTACTCACTTATGAACGTAATACAAATTTGAGGCGTTATTTTAAATTTGCACAAGGGCGCCAAAAGTGCTAGGCCTTCTTGGACTTACATTAGAGGAGCACCCCTAAAAATATTATAACAAGAAAATCCTTTCAGTGGAAAATTCCAGAAAAAAGTACCCGGCTCTTGGCCAACCTGCACAAAAATAAAAATACATACAATTATAGGCAATTTTTTTTTTTGAAAAATACCTTGTTTAATTATTTTTAATTGCAACAATAAGTTAGTTTTTGTCTGATTATTTGGCTAAATTATGCTATCACGGGTTATTACAAAAAAAAATTTTACGGGTTGCACTCTGGGAGTGCCGGCAGAAGTGAAAACTTAAGTATTAACGTTGTGCGCCCTGCGCCGCCTAAACGAAACAGCCGGCGCAGGCATACATTTTCGCCGCGCCGTAGAAAGGGAGGGGGATACTCCCTCTCCTACGCCACGCCAGCTGTCTACTCTCCATCCGTCTTACGAATTTTCGATCAGGTCACGTGTCCTGACGCGAGTTTAACATTGTTTACCCATTACAAAAAAAGTGTACAATGCCGCTAATGAAGTTTTCACTTCAAAAAATATTATTTTTAATCTGTCTCCAGATTTCCATAGTTTATGAATAATGCATTATTTTTATTAACGCTTTATTATAAATCATATATTAAACATCAGTACCAGATTTGAATGTTTTCGATTTCTTTCTTCCGCTTTTTGTTTGATCTTCTTTCAATATGGCGCTTTTCTTCCTACCTCGACTTTTTCGTTTTCGGCTACCTCGTTTTCGGTTTTGTCGCTTTTGGCTACGTCGTCTACGGCTTCTGCTTCTATTTTTTCTTCGTCTTCGAGCCTCCGTTATCGGCAAACCAAAACCTAATTTAAACCTTCCCCCGTTCTCTTTGATCAAACCAGCTTTCAGTCCAGTTTTTAATGCTTTTTTAACACAAATTGATGCATTTTTTAACGGCTTCTTGCACTGATAAATTATTTGATCTAAAATTTTGTCGGGGGGAGAACCATTAGAGTCATTAAGACACGCTATGGTGTCCATAACATCTGCTAAAAACGACACCTCTCCTTGGACCATTTTAATGCAGCAAAAGCAGAACTTAATCAATAAACTAATGAAAAGCACTTAAATTTTGAATTTAGCTACTAAATTAATTTGTCAAAATGACATAAAAAATGTACTTGAATTTGTCAGTTTGTTGAATAAGGTTGCCAAGTTACCAGTCAAGAAAAGTCGCATTTTATATTGCTCCAGTGAAATACATCCGTCTTACGAATTTTCGATCAGGCCGCGTGTCCTGACGCGAGTTTAACATTTTTTACCCATTACAAAAAAACTTCACAGCGTGCCATAAGAAGTTATCACTTCAAAAAATATATAGAAATTGACTGAGCAACTGAACGTATATTATATCATATTATAAATATTCATGGGTCCGAATTAAATAAAAAAAGTTGATTATATTTCAATAAAAACGTTGATAAATAAATGATCTGCTGGCGAAAAAAAAAGCAGTAGAAAAACAGTCTGCCACAAAAAAACCGTCAATATTCTTATCCTCAGAGCTTTCGTGTGGCGAGTTTTTCTTCTCCTTTCCGGACCCTTATTTTTACATTATCCTGACAAATAAGACAGATTATTTGTCCGAATCGCCCTTCCAATTGATTTACATCGTTGACCGACACTTTGTTAGACCTTTTTTTTATAGGAATAAGGGTAATTTTTTATTTGGTACAAATAAAGTGTCACTAACAATTTTATTAATTTGAATGTTTTCGTAAAAGTGTAAAAAATGCACTGTAATTTAGAATGATTTGTGTCTGTTGATACTCGGGAGGAAAAATTGTGTGACGATGGACGAAGGATTATTTTTTGTTTTGATTTGGATTTTTAAAGGGCTTTCAGCCGGTAAAATTTTATTCGACTTGCATAAATCCGAATGCTGGTAGTAAATACCTTTTGAGTATTAGGGTTTTTTTTAAGTTTGCCTTTACGTAATGTATGTAATAATATTCCCATAGCAATGCACGATATGTCAACTGCATGAAGTGAGTACTTGCTTAGTGGTTACAATTCTTCTTCTTTCTGTGCCGTCTTCCACCGAAGGTTGGCGACCATCGTGTGATAGGTTTCTCTGTTCTGCACCGCATGAAATATAGTTGAAGCTTTTGGTATTTGGGACCATTCACGCAGGTTTTTTATCCAGGATTGTTTATTTCTGTCCAATCCTCTCCTTCCTTTTATCTTTCCCTCCATGATAAGTTGCAATAGACCATACTTGTCATTACGAAACACATGGCCCAGGTAGAATGTTTTTTTTTCTTAACAGTTGCAAGCTATTCCAGATCTTTATTCATTCTTCTCAATACCTTGGTATTGGTTACTCTTTCAGTCCATGGTATTTTTAGTATGCGTCTAAATAGCCACGTTTCAAAAGCTTCTTATTTTCTCATTGTTGTTAGTTTTAATGTCCACCCTTTCACGCCATACAGTAGCGTAGAGAGCACGTAACATTTCGTGGCTCTCCATCGGGTACCAATGCTTAGGTTGCGGTTACTCAAGAACTTTCTTATTTTTATGAATGTTGATCTTGCTATTTCAATTCTGATCTTAATTTCTAAATCAGGGTCCCATTCATCATTTATTGTGTATCCTAAATATTTGTAGCGGTGCACTTTCATGATGGATTCGAATCCTATTTGTAGATCAATATTTTGGGTATTCCTCCTACTAATCACCATAAATTTGGTTTTCTTTCTGTTGTTCTTAAGTCCAAAGTGAATGCTTATTGTAGTTATCTGGTTAACATTTTTAAAAACTTTATTTGCTTTTTACAAGGTGTTTCAAAAAAATATGATAGGATAGGTAAAAAAACTGAAAAATAATTGGGGTTTGCTTGGTAAAAATTTTTCGTAACGTCATCTGTATTCAAGATAAATGGCGTTGAAGAAAAACAATGTATACACATTTATTACGATTTTGCCGAAACTACTGGAAACATTGTAATGAAATTTTATACGAATATGTTTTAGCAGCTAATACATACCATTCATTTGTTTTTATATCTGACTCTCATACAGGGCGCTATTTACACGGTTCGTACTAAAAATTTTTAATTCACATAATGCATACTAACTTTATCATTACTTTATACCAGCATCGGTTATTAGTTCATAATTTTCAAATCAAAATATTCCGAAAACAATACACAGTATCGAGTTTTAACAAGTGTACTTTTTTGATGTAAAATTGAATAATCTTTAAGTTCACCTGAAATTTTGAATGATAAATTTAACCTCAAAAAAGTTATGTTCAATACTACTTGGTACGAACCGTGCAACTAGCGCCCTCTATGAAAGTCAGATATAAAAACAAATTCATGGGATGTATCAGCTTCTAAAACAAATGCGTATAAAATTTCATTACAATGTTTTTTTAGTAGTTTCGGCAAAATCATAATAAATGTCTATACATTTTTTTCTTCAACGCCCCAATTATTTTTTAGTTTTCTACCTATCCCAAAGATGGAGTCACCTTTTTTTAAAACCCCCTGTAATACGATTTACGTAATTCCACTTTGTCCATACATAATAAAATGCTGTTATATAGGGTGATTCAATATTTGACATAGGTATTTTAATGACATATTGTTGTCGGGATCAAAAGTAACTTTTTTTTTCAAATAAACATGTGTCCTAAAATGCACCAGCTCTGAGCTGCAGCCGCCGTAAATTGCTTTAAAAATTAGATAAACCCAGCTTTGGGGAAGTTGGAGAGAGGACCACACTTTTATTGGCCCAAATTTGATTTTTCTTATTATTCAAACCGAATAATCTTCTTGGCCATTAATAAAAATTCAGTTACTTTTTTTTTGCTAACTGTTTGCCAGAAAATCGTAATCAACGCACGGGCGGTATTCTCACAATATCAAATCCTTAAAATTAGCAAGATTTTTACTCGGAAAAAACTATTTTGGTAAGTACCATTTAGACAACAAAATCAACAAAATCGTCCACTGATACATGGTGGCCAGTATAAAACTATATTTTTTTTTTATGAAAATAGTCGCAAAAAGGTTAGACCTATCGTGTGGGCCGCGGACGGCCCGCACTGCGACTATTAAAAGGGGAAGGGATTATAGAAAGGAAATGATTGTGGACACGCTTTTTAAAAAGTTGCAGGTCATAGTTCTCTGGAAAAACTGATTTTGTAAGCTTATTCCATTCCGTAGCAGCCATGTAAAAGAAGGATTCTTGATGAAGATTGGTCCTAGTAGTGTCAATCTTGAGAGTAAATGGGTGAGACTGATCAGCGTGCCGAGTTCTTCGGCCGAATGTGGCCAATGGTGGCACAAGAGTTTTTATTTCTCTGGAGCATCTGCCATGGAAATATATGTAGAGCAATGACTGGTCTGCAACTCTTCTTCTATGTTCTAGAGGGTGAAGGGTATCTGTGAGAGTTGAGCTGTTTATTAAGCGAATGGCTCTTTTCTGAATGGAATCTAGAAGACGAATAGAATGCCTTGGTGCTAAATCCCAAATGTGCGAGCAATACTCCAGTAGAGGTCGGATTTGAGCCTTGTACGTCGTCAACAGTTGATCAGGAGTAAAAAACTTTCTGGCTTTCCACAGAAAACCTAGCCTCTGGCTTACCGATTTTGCGATGTTAGCAACATGGTCATGCCAAGACACATTATTGGACACCGTGACTCCCAAAATCGAGATGGAGGGATTTGGTTCAAGGGTATTTCCGGACATTGTGATGGGATGATTTGAGGAATTCACTTTCTTGGAAAACGTGTTTTTTGGGAGTTGAACTGAACAAGATTGTTGGTTCCCCACTCGACGATTGCTTTAAGATCTCTATTGATGGAATTAACCTATTAAACTATTTTATGAGTGACAATACGCATCCTTGTCTTACTCCTTTCCCAATATTTATGCTGTTAGAAGTTTCGCCTTCCATTCGAACTTTGGCCACTTGGTACTACTAGATATAAAAAAAATTTAAAACTTATTAAAGCAAAGCTCTTGTGAAGGACAATGAAGGGTCACAAACACGACAAATACAGAGAAAAAAAGAACTAGACATTAAAAAAATAATAAACTTTGCCAAATAATGGTAATGTTTTAAAGCAAAGTTCTAGTGAGGAATAAATGGAAAATCACAAAGCACGAGTTATGTTGGAACAGAGAACGGAAATAAAGAGATAAGTGAAGGATCATAAACTACAACTAGTGAAGGAGATAAAACGAGAATAGAAATAAACATTGAAAAATTAATAAACCATACAAAAAACTGAAAATGTTTCAAATCAAATGTCTAATGAGAGGTCAATGGAAGATCACAAACGACAACTTATGTTGAAATTAAAACGAGTACGGATATACTGAAAATGTTTAAAGCAAAGGTCAATGATTTTTAAACACGGTGCATTTGGTATTCAGGTAAACACTGCTAACCAAATAATTTTATCTAAATTAATTTTAAAATAAATCACTTTTCTATTTTTTTATTTAATGAAATGATATATTTATTTTGTTGTAACAAAATACTTTCTTTATTTAAAAAAAATCTAGTTTTGCTGTGTATGCATATTTTGGTTCATTATACTTGTCTTATCTGTAATGAAGCAAACTTTGAAAACGATACTGAAGCAAAATACTTAAGTAAATACCTTACGACGGTACATTTCATACAAGTTTTGTTTTTCCGACAAATGAAAAGAGCTTCCAACTCGTAAGATATCATCAGAACTTAGTCACTAAAACTTTCTACTCTCTTTCTAATCCCCGCTACGTAACAGACTCCCGAATCAACACATTAAAAGCAATTAATGAGCGTCTCAAGAAGGAATCCCCGAGGATCACACGAGTTATGTTTGTATTTAAATTTGTTGTAATTGGAGAAAACGTTCCGAATTTTTGCTCTTTGCTCGTTGCGCTTGGTTAATCCTGCCACTCAATGACCCGTTCCGGAACGTGACCTTTTGCCCTTATTGGCACCCGGATTTGGAACAGGAAAGAACTTTTTAAGGCGCACTTTATTTGACACTCTAATATGCCCATTTTTTTCCACAAAAATCCTATAAATTCCATTTAAATAAAAAACAACATTAATATTGATTATAATATTAACAATTTGGTTTAAAAATACTATTAATATTTTTCAACAGTTAAAACCAACCAAAGACTTTTGCAAAAAATAAATATTATGAATTAAAAAATGGACTGGTTTGGGGGACACAGGACAGAAGTGAAACTTCACTCTCTTTACATCAAAACAAAATTTATTAAAATTATAAATATTTGTATTTGATTATGAATGACAATAAATTATAATAAATTTTAGTGTTACAGTAGTAAAAAAGTATGCTTTATTTGTAATTTTTAAAATAACTTCTTTTATATATTTTTTTACAATTCTTAATAGCTAAAAGGAAGACGGTTTTTCAGTGATAAGGACCTTTTAAGGGCTTATGACAACGAGTGCATCATACTCCTTAGTGAGACATGGCAGATGTGGTTTAAGGATTTGTTTCGAAGGATGGAAAGATGTATTGCCTGTGGTAAAATTTATACCGAAAAAATTAAATAAATAGAGCTGTTGTTTTCCCTTTGTACTACCAATTCAAAATTTTCGATAGAATATTCTGGATACGTTTAGAAACTTTTTGTCTTTTCTCGTTTTAACATTAATATATAAATTGGCTTTCGTTCGCGAAGATTAGTTAATGTTCCAAAGTTTATAATTGTGTTTGTTCACTAGTTTACATAAGTTGTATAGGAAAGTTATAAATAAATGTGCATGTAAATTCGATCCACGAGTGTAATTAAAGTAAAACGTTGCACGATCTATTTTGGTACAAATTAGCAAATTATTTTTTTTAAACGTAACATAATAAGGCCATAAAAGTACCGACCTAAAAATTATCTATTTAGCCGGCACTAGGTTTTCCTACATATACGAAAATGCCACCTTCTCCGTACAAATAGATCAGGATACTAAGACGAATACAATCCCAGTAGGTCGAGGTGTACGCCAAGGAGACATAATTTCCCCAAAATTGTTTACGCTGGCCCTAGAGAACATGTTTAAGAAAATACAGTGGGAAAAGAAAGGAATTAAAATCGACGGCTCTTATCTAAATCACCTACGCTTTGCTGATGACATTGTACTTATTAGTTGCGACATAAACGAACTTAAAACAATGCTAGAAGATCTAAAGCACATATCGTCGACAGTGGGACTCGAGATGAATGTCAGCAAAACTAAAATAATGAGTCCAACAGGAGAACATGTGGAAATTCAAGGCCAAATAATAGAAAACGTAGATCAGTAGATATACCTTGGGCATGCAGTAAAGCTTGGAAAGGAAAATCAAACGGCGGAGATTGGCAGAAGAGTAGCTTTGACATGGTCGGCTTTTGGAAAGCTCCAATGTATATTTAAAGATGCCAATATGCCCTTAAGCTTGAAACGGAAGGTATATGAAACTTGCATACTGCCAGTCTCAACTTACGGTCTAGAAACCGCCACATTAACTGAAAAAAGCGTAAAAAGACTTAGAACGACGCAACGAGCAATAGCAAAGACCTGTCATTTCAAATTTTTTATTGGAAAATATTGAAACTGTCATACATTTATGTATTTGGGTTATTTTAATTTTAACATTAAAGTTTTATATTTCTTTTTAAAGATAACAAAAAATGCCACTAAAAGAAGGTGAAATTGGAAGAAATGCAGCAGGTGCAATAAGAAAAAGAATCGAAAGAGCAGCCGAGACGCTCGAACAAACAAGACTTGCTGTTAAAAAATTATCGCCGAATTTAATCGAAGCCACAATCATCAGCGGAAAATTTAAAGGAGAAGATGTGCTGATACCACGAAATCCAATGATTTCAATAGATTTGCCATTTAATTTCAAGCGTTTACAGTTTCCAGTGCATCTGGCTTTCGCTATAACCATCAACAAGGCTCAAGGCCAATCTCTAAGTGTTACTGGTTTGATCTTACTAAAATCGCACGGTCAATTATATGTTGCCTGCTCCATATTTGGAACACCAAAAAATCTTAACGTGTTCACACCAACCAAAAACCTGTAAATATTGTTTACCAGCTGACATTAAAATAAACCATTTGTTAAATAAATAAAATTTCAATATGGATTGGGCATCCCAGAACAAAATAAATAAAATAATGGGGTGTAGCAACGTACACCGGCTTCTACTTGTCCTAAATACAAATCATCTTGCGTTTCAGATAAAAAACTTTCGAATTGCTCTTGACCTTTTCAAGGAATGCGCGTAAATATTTACTTTTATCCATTCCATGTTTATTCGTTAGTTTTGATATGTTCATGAAATATCACGATCACATAGTCGATGATTTCCACTTTTTCTCCTTGTGTTGAAATATACCAGAAATATTGATAGACATATTAGAGAGGGGAATCTTAGGGAACATCCCTTAAACCCCCACCAATATGCCTACCAAACAGGCAAATCTACGGATTTAGCTCTAAACAATATAGTAGGAAAGATCGGCCATTCCCTTAAACATAAGGAAATTGCGCTGGCAGCTTTTCTAGATATAGAAGGAGCGTTTAATAACGCCTTACCACAGTCACTCTATACATCAATTAGGGATAGAGGGATAGACAGTAAAATCTGTAACTGGATCAAAAACATGATTGAAAACAGATATATAATATCATCACTGCATGGAGAGTCGGTTAGGTTCGGGGCGGCGAAGGGGTGTCCACAAGGCGGGGTACTTTCCCCCCTAATGTGGTCACTTCTAGTCGACTCTCTGCTGAGCGAGCTTTCCATGCAGGGAGTAGATTTTCAATGCTATGCGGATGATCTGGTTATAATAGTTAGAGGTAAATTTGAAGCGACGTCTCAAACTTCCTACAAGAAGCCCTTAACACAGTATACAGATGGTGCGAGAGGGAACAAATGTCTGTAAACCCCCGAAAAACTGTAATTATTCCTTTTACGAAAAGGAAAAAGCTAGATAAGCTTCGGCAGCCTGTCCTATACGGAGAGAGCATTCCATTTGCGACGGAAGTGAAATACCTGGGTGTAGTTCTGGATAAAAGACTCACCTGGAACGCCCACTTGGAAAAAACAATAAACAAAGCCAGGTTTTCTCTCTGGAATCTCAGAAGAGTATGTGGCAAAGCTTGGGGAATGAATCTCAAACAGATTTACTGGATTTATCAAACAATGATAATAGAGCAAAGCTTGCTGGCCTTCAGCGGCTGGCATGCCTGGCCATAACTGGTGCTATGTCCAGCACACCAACGGCAGCGATGGAACACCTCCGACATCTCCCTCCCCTAGATATTCTCTTAGAGAGGAAGGCCAGGATAGCTTCCTATAGATTCCTGTCTTTGGAAAAGCAAATAAATGGAGAGCAACTCGGGGATCACTCCGGGATACTGAGTGAAACAAAAAACCACCAAATTCTCGGGATGGTTCCTGACTTGCTAGCCACAAAAATACACGTAGAAAAGTCGTTCAAAGTGGAAGACGAAACTGCTGAACATATACTATGTTCATGCCCCGGCCTGGGAAGAATAAGGTTCAACATATTTGGTTATACTAACCTAGAACCTACCGATTTTAAAAAAATCTCATCCTATACAACCATGAACTTCGTAAAAAGGGCCGGATTGTGCGGTGAACTGTAGCATCTAGGGGTGAGCCACAATAGACCTACTAAGGGTCGCGGTGGAGGGGCGACCACGCCCCACTCACATGAAACCTAGAAACCTACTAGAAATACATTTTTTTTCAAATTAATTTACATTCTTTGAATTACACCACTCTTTGAAATGATCACATACCGCCCAATATTTTTCGGCAGATTTTATGGGGGTCCAAAAGAGAAAACAGCTTCATAGGCCATAGCCTCAATTACTGCCGACAAACTCGAGTACATTTCTAACACTGACAGGTTGATTCTAGTTGTTATCTGTTAAAAATTTGTTTGCCTACCAACCGTACCACCCATTTATTAATCACGCCTAGCAGAGTATCAAGAGCATGGCAACTTTATAATTATTTTTTGTAAAATACCCCAGTACACTTATGACCTAAATATTGTACGTTTGAAAAAAAAAGTATATTTTATTTAAAGGAGAAGTGACTTTTTATGGCTTGACTTCTATTACTCAGGCGCACCATGAAAAGACCCACTTCTCCTCCGCTTAAAATAATCTAATATTTTTTTATCCCTTACTATTTTATTTCAAAATATGCACATAAAATTCCCCCGACAACACAGCATTTGAAGTAAGACTACAACATTACATTTATGTCAATGTCAATTTTAAATATTTGTGCTAAATGTTTTGCATTTGTTTTTTTTTTTAAATTGATGTTATGTGTTAATGATTTATTTTTATCTCAGGTATAACCAGTTTTATTAAATTTAATTATGTGTTTATTCATATTAAAGAGTATCAAAAAAAATATATTGTTGATAACTGTGCTCTCAGTAATGGGCATACTGTGCTTAGACCTCCTTATTTTTGTATATTGAACCCAATAGAGCAGAGGTGCTCAAACGGTCGATCGCGAGTGCTTTTTGAGTCGATCTCGAGAGAAAATTCCGATTTAAAACTATTTACACAGATTTTGTTTTAGTATTGGGCCAGAATAGCCCCCCATAATATAAAGTTGCGCCTACGAAGAAAAGTAGAAGTATCATTTTAATAATGAATGGGAGGAAGAATTTTTCTTTTGTATGATAAAGGATAAGTGCATTTGTCGCGCGTCAGTAGCTATACCTAAGCGTGGGAACTTAGAGAGGCATGATAAAAAGATTCATAAAAACTATAAAAAGGATTTTCCCTCAAAAAGTGAATTAAGAAAACGAAAAGTATGTTATTTGATAACTTGTTTGAAAAAAGAACAAACCATGTTCACAAGACCAGCCAAACAATTAAAAGCTGCAACGATAGTGTAATTTAAAATATCTTATATATTGTCAAAACAAAAAAAACCATTTGGAGATGGATCGATTATGAAAGAAGCATTTATTAATGCGGGTGAGACATAATTTGGAGATATTAAAAATAACACAGAGATTATATCCGCTATTAAAGAACTTCAGCTATCTCGTCCAACTGTTACAAGGCGTGTTGATGTCATGTGTCAGTACATGGCAGATAAACTTAAACATAATATTATGTAAAGTACATACTTTTCTTTACAGTTCGACGCATCCACCGATATGACAGATACTGCCCAGCTGTGTATTTTTTCGTATGGTATTCAATGACAATGATTCCTCTGAAAGAAAGACCCGTGGCGAAGATATATATGAAGTTTTCTTTAATTTTGTAGCAAACTACAAGCTACCAATACATAAATTAGTGTGTATTACAACCGATGAAGCACCAGCAATGACTGGAAACAAAAACGGTTTTGTGGCATTATGTCGAGCTAATGACGATTTTCCTTCATTTTTCTCATTTCATTGCATTATACATCAACAAGTTTTGCCCAAAAAAACAGCTTTTCTGGACGAAAGAGTAAATTCGGCAAAATCGTTATAATTTTTTTTATTTAATAACAATGATCCTTGTGCAGCATTGTTTTAACATTACAATCTGATCATAAGATTAATCAGCAACTTACATCTAACCTAAATTACTACTCCGTAACTAACTAAGGTCTTAGTCAACATCATCCCTAGATTTCTAATAAATTTTGTATACTAACTAACGTACACTTTAACACGCACATTACTCTGCTTTTAACAATCCCACTTCACCAACTCGAAAGGTTTAATCCACTTGAGTCTTCTCGCTTTTCCTGCAGTGTCAAGGAGCTGGATTACCTCAACATTGGTATGATGATGAAGTCGTAGTTCGTGATTCGTGGCAAATTTGACTATAGTTTGGTCAACAGTATCCATATCCAGATCCTTATGGAGGCTACTGTTTCGAATGTACCAGGGTGCATCCACGATATTTCTTAGTACCTTGTTTTGAAATCTTTGAATGATTTGTAGATTACTTTGACTAGCACAGCCCTATAGTTGAGTACCATAAGACCAAATGGGTTTAAGTATTTTTTTATACAGCATAAGCTTGTTGTGTTGTGTGTTTATAGGTATATGTTGTTGAGCTCTATTGGTAAAGTTTACGTGTTTAGATTTGGATTCAATAATTTTAATCCTCCACTTTTTTGTCCATTTGTCTATTTTATTGATTAATACCTGTAGTGTTTCTGCCGCTTCTTCATGGCTATTTCATACTGCTAATATGGCAGTATCGTCTGCAAAGGTTGCTAAAGTATCATTTTCTAGTTCCGGCAAGTCATTTGTGTACAGGAGGTATAGGAGAGGTCCCAACACACTGCCCTGTGGCACTTCTGCATTAATTTTCTTAAGGTCAGAGTGGGCCTCCTCTTGTTTAATTCTGTGATGTAGGATTCTAAAATATCAGAGATTTGTATGGGCAAGTACATCTTCATTTTATGTTTTAACCCCTTATGCCAAACTTTGTCGAAAGCCTGTGCCACGTTAAGAAATATTGTGGAACAGACTTTTTTTCTTCTAGCGGCTTTTCTATCACATTTGTAATTCGGTGGACCTGATCGATAGTAGAGTGGTTTTCTCTAAACCCGAACCGATGAGATGGAGTCAGATTATACTCTTCTATTATGGGTTTTAGCCATTTAAACAGCAATTTTTCGAACAGTTTCGACAATACAGGGAGAAGAGAGATAGGCCTGTAAGAGTAAACTTCGTTTGGGGGTTTACCTGGTTTAGGGATCATAACGACCTCTGCTACCTTCCACATTAATGGTACATATTTTAGCCTAAAAGATGTATTGATTAGATGTGTTAGCTTAACTATTGCTTTTCTTGGAAGTTGCCTTAGAACTTCGCCAGTAATAAGATCAAATCCAGGGGCTTTTCTAGGATTTATATTTTCTTTAATCTCTTTTATAATTTCTTTGGGAGATGTGAGCTCAATATCTGCTTCTTGTTGTGCTGTTCCTTGATCAATATTATCATCACCTTCATTTGGCTGGAAAGTGATCTGTAGATGTTTGGCGAATCTATTAGCCTTTTGTTGATTATTTTTTGCCCATTTACCATTTGGCATCCTTATTGGTGGTATTTGCATGATAGGTTTTTTAATCCTTTAGTGGTTTTCCATAGTGAATAGTCTGTGCTGGCATCTTTTGTTAATTCACTTAGGTAAGTACTAATTGATTCGTTTTTATACTTTTCGATTTCTCTTTTTAGTATCTGGGTGGCATTATTTAAAATTGTCTTGCCAGTAGAGGCTCTAGATTGATGCCATTTTCGCCTTAGTTTTCTCCTTTCACAGAAAATCGTAATAAATGTGTATAGTTGTTTTTTTTAACGCCCTTTATCTTGAACACGGAGAGAGTTACGAAAAATTTTTAGTGAGCAAACCCCAATAATTTTACAGTTTTATACCTATCCTAGAAACGGGGTCACTTTTTTTTAAGCACCCTGTAGAATAGCGGAATAAAATTAGTATTCAGATACAAGTATTGTAGTAAAATTAAAAATATGTGAAGATTCAAGGAGCTGTTTAATAACAAATGACTATAAAATTTCTAAAGTAGGATTCATCGCCAAGGCGCATGAATTAATAAAATCCAGTACAATAGCATTAAAACCGGCTGTTATTATAGTTTATCAAAACTAGATCTCCGTTTAAAGTAACACCCAGTCGTGGTAGAAACAAACGTTAGTCGTAATATGCACCCTAGAGCAATAGTCAGTTATTACTTTAACTGCAACTCCCCGGAGATCTGACATCTTAAGGCACCATTATTAGTTGACTTATACATGTTAACGATAACATCTCGATAATTCTCATTTGGTATGTTTGAATTACAGTTCCCACACATTACACAGCAGCTCCGTGCAGACACGACATCGATATCGATAATCAACGATCTTAATTTAATGGTAGATGCTCGATCGGTCGGTTGTTACCGCGAATCATGAAAATGCGAGCTTTGAAATTTGGTGGTGGTCTTTGCCGATTTTAATTTGTTTTTAAACATTAGCTACTAACTATACGTTTCTCGGACCAACGTGCCCTACAAATTTCTAGTCAGGTTTGCTATTAAGTAGTTTAAAAACAAAATTACAGCGAAAAAATAAATGAAAAAAGTCTCATTATCTCTTACTTTATTAATCACATAATGTGGATTTTCAGAAAGCATATGACACCGTTCCAGTTATACGACTATGGAAATTATTGAAGCAATCCAACATCAATCATACATATATTGAAGCCCTTAAGGAACTTTACAGAAATTCTCAATCCAGAATAAAAATTGGTAACTGCCTCACAAAAGGGTTTGTAGTGAACAAGTGCCTGAGAAAAGGATGCTGTGTCTCACCTACTCTTTTTAAAATTTATATTGCAACAGCACTTAAAAACTGAAAAAGAAAAGTTCATGGAATGGGCATCGAAATGAATAATAACTCTATATACACTCTTCCATCCAAATAAAACAGAAACAAAATATTTATGCATAGGAAATCGACCCACCCATCTAGAACTTAAAGATGATTAGAAGATTTTGACCTGCCGGGAATATTTGTACTTGGGTGTCACCTTTGATGATAGCGGTACTGATGCAATGGAAATCGAAAAACGGTTCATTCAAGCAAAACGAATTATCGGATGCCTCAATGGCATACTATGAAGTAAAGAAATAACAAAGCAAAGAAAAATGAACATCTATAAAACCATGATAAAAAGTACTCTATTATATGGAGCAGAAACCTGGAGCATTACCAAAAAGAACAAAAACAAAGTTGAAGCTGTTGAGATCGAAAGACCGAAAGAGATGGAAATCAGACATCGGACAACGTCGAAAGACGTACGGGAGCCTGCCAAAATAATATTAGCACTTTAAATAATGTTTTGCGATATAAGTTAAAGCCCCAAAGTGGGATTTATGAAACGGTTGTAGTTTTTGAATAGTCCATTTAATCTGCATAAAATTTAAATTATTTCGAAAACGTATAGGCGTAAACCCAATTCAAAATTAAACTGTTCGAGACTTTCTCATAGTAAAACCTCTCCTGGCTTTAATCCAGACCTCACAACTTCGCTAGTTTGGCAATATAAAGCGAATACCAGGAGAAAGATTCCCAAAACAATCCACAATCGACGGTAGAGGATTATCACCTTGCACATGGGAAGACAACGACAATGACTACCTGGAGGAGCGCCTTGAGAAGTGTTGCTGATAGATACAAATGCGAGCTCTTTGCCAACCCCCACACGATAGAAGTGGCCGGTTTAAGTCAAGTTTTAGAATTATAAATAGATTCGCAGTACTGCCATGAGCCCAAGGACTGACTAGACTTGTTTTATTTTGTTATATAACAAAGTAAATGCACCTAATTTTAAAGATTAATCGGCATTTTGATTTTAAACTAATTTTCTACAAGTTGTATCTGGACTTAGTTTTTAGCGTATTTTCGTTCACTTTTTTGTTGTGGCTACTTGCAAATGAGACTGCTTTACACTGGCACATTCACTTGCACAAGCTTAAACACATCTGGTGTTGGTTGTCTAGAAGCTGGATTACTTTAAGTTATGGAGTCTTTCTTGATCCCTCCTTGAAGTTTTCTTTATATTTACTGAGATGAAATCTTCTTGGAATACTGTGTAAGTCATTATTTTAAAAATGTTCGTACAAATGTTCGTACAACTACATAATTGCAAGCCACATGTCCACGTAACCTAAATAACAACAAATTAGTCGGTTTTGACAGCAGTGCTGCTGAAATCAGGAAACATCTGGATGAACACTGCCTACCAACGTTACAAAATCTCTGTCAAATGATATGGTAAACAGATCAATGGCCCTGTGACTGGTCCTTTTCTGTGAATATACCTCTTCAGAAAAAAATGCAACAAACATAATCGCCCTTATCTTCCATACCAGTAAAATCATGCTCCATATTATCCATTCAAGATTGCAACGTATTACAACATTTCAAATTAGCCCAGAGCAGGCAGGTTTTGTGAAGGGTAGGGGTACAAGAGAGCAGATTCTTAATGTACGTATTTTGATCGAGAAAGCTAGAGAACACTATAGCCCCCTTTACTTTTGCTTTGTAGATTTTACAAAAGCATTCAATAATGTGATATGGACAAGGATGTGGGATATTCTTTTGGACATGGGTGTGCCATCTCATCTCATATTGCTCATTCAGAATTTATATACAAACAGTAAAGCAGTCATAAAGATGGACAACTTTCTCTCTTTCTCTCTCTCTCTCTCTCTCTCTCTCTCTCTGGAGAAGTCTTGGTTAAAAAAGAAGTTAGGCAAGGCTGTGTATTATCTCCGTTGCTGTTTAACCTTTATTCGTAACACTTAATGAGAATGGTGCTGGAAAACTGGGACGGTGGTTTTGTTGTTGAATAGTAGTGCCTAAATATTTGAAAGTATTCGTTTTATGTAGTTGGCAAATCTGTATCTCCAAGGTTTCATTTTCTTTCTGGGGCCTCCACGACAGGTCGTTAGTGCTTTTGTTTTCTTGTCATTCACTCTAAGACCAGTTTGTTTTCCTGCCTGTTCCATCTGACTCAGTATTTTTACTATGTCCCTTTCTCTCCTTTCCAGTATCACCACGTCGTCTGCGTATGCTAGCAGTTGCAAGCTTTTTTTAAGCAGTGTATCTACCACCGGGATTGATATTGATTTTCCTAATGATGCCTTCTAATTCAAGGTTAAACAGATAGGTGATATTATGTCTCCTTGTTTCATGCATCTGGGTATATTGAAATCTTTTAAGAAGTTTTTCTTGATTCTGCACCTGCATTTATTTCGTATGAGTGTCGTTTTAACTAGCCTGATTAACTTTGCTGGGATCCCAAAATTTCTCAGTGTGCTCCAAATGGTGCTATGTTTAATGCTGTCATATGCCGATTTATAGTCAACGTATAGTTGGAAGACGCTAATATTATACTCCCAGATCTAGGGTCAATAATAACATCAAATGGGGATTGTGAACCTGAAATTCGTAGACGCATTCAATTGGGTAAAACAGCTATGAGCCAACCCACCAGAGTATGGAAGTATGTATGGTTCTTCGGCCATATAATTCGACACGATAATGTGGAGTGCCTCATTATACGGGGAATGCCACTTGGTAAAAGACGACGAGGCCAATCACCAACGAGATGGACCGACACCGTTCGCAACTTAACTGGCCTAAACTTAGAGACAGCAACAAGAGAGGCTAACAGCAGACAACGGTGGCAACAAATTATTAGTCACGTCCTTGACAGATTGGATAATGACAGAAATTCACAACAACAACCACACATCATGTATGACGTAATGGACTAAGAAGAAGATATGTCCACGCCGGTTTCAAAACTTGTTTGTAAACCATTACATTATTCTGAATATAGAGCTGAAAGTGCTTACCTATAAACAAATACATACACCAACTGCATCATATGTAAAATTTAATAACAAAAGCTTTTTTTGTCTTTTTAACTCTCTCAAATGCATAGTTACTAAGATATTTAAATATTTTACATATTTTTTAATAAAAAGTTATGCCCGCCCAGCTTTTTAAACTCACGCATAGTCAAATTATCATTTTTAGTGATAATTTAAAGCCATTAATCTAAAAATCTGTGATTACTCGCGATTCACCCAAACGTTGGCATTTTAAAACACAGATACTTACTGGTCTAAGAATAACGTAAATATATTCTTAGGAGTTACTTAAAACGAGCTTTAAAATGATTTTCAACTTATGTACTTGATATTTTTATTTTCGTCGGGAAAATAAATATTTTATTAAGTGGCCACGATTAAGTAAATCCTTCGATAGCACTTATCTTTGTTTATCTTTAATAAATGTAATCGTATATATTGTCCCAATCAGGTAGCCAGCCAGCAAGGTAGATCGTGCTACTTAAGTTGGTGTCTTAATGAGACCAGACACTGCGCATGTTCATTCATCAAACGATATCAGTGGAGATAAGGTGAAGCCGGCTTTAGATAGTTGTTTACGTTAATTAGTGAGGCGGTCATCAGCGTATGGCTACAGTGTTACCAACTCTAATCAGTTCTCACTTACTTTATGGCCCCTCGTGCAAAACAAATGGGGGAATCGAAGATGTCACCGTTTACCGGTCACCAATCAAAACATATTTTCCTTTTTGTTTAAATTAACGACATTTTTTCATTTACCGCAATAAAATAGCTATTTGTGTAACATTTGACATATCACCGTAGTAATAAGCAATTTTAAAATTATATTCTAAAAAAATGGGTCAGGTATTATTTGAAATAATTTTTCATGACTAACAATAATTATTTTTAATAAAAATTGTATTTTATTTAATTGCCACTAGGAATGACAGGCTTCAACCTTAAAATTTAAAAAAAGTAAATACTGAAATATTTTAATCGAATAATTATTTATTATTACTTACTTGAATTTTTTACTTTCACACTTCTTTCCCATTTCTCAAAATCACTTCCACAAATTACAAGAAAGTGAGAGCAAAGATGTTACACATCAAAAAGCAAGACAGGAAAAAGTCAATACATTTTATTTAGACGAAACATGGGTAAATGAGGGACATACTGTTTGTAAAATTTGGCAAGACGAAACTGTTAAAAGTAAACGAGATGCTGTTGTAAAGGGTTTGTAGACTGATTTAAATCCACCTGCCGGTAAGGGACGAAGGCTCACTATCGTACATACTGAAGGTGTCAATGGTTTTGTTCAAGGAGGTTTGTTAACATTTGAGTTAAAGCACACCAGTGACTATCACGAGGATATAAATGCTTATATTTTCAAAAAATAGTTCCAGCAAATGATAAATTTACTTTCTAATAAATGTATGATAGTAATGGATAATGCCAGCTATTACACGAGACTTGTTGAGAAACTACAGACTACACAATGGCATAAATCTCAATTGCAAGATTGGTTACGTGCTAAAAATATTAATTTTTCACTAGATGCCTGAGAAGAAGAATTAAGTAAATCATAGAAGTTATCTAAAAGTATTTATAAAAAATTTGTAATGAACGAATTAGCTAGAAAATGTGGAATGACCATACTTCGCTTACTTCGAGTTAGTATGGGCAAAGATAAAGAGAGAAGTTGCGAGGGAAAATATTACTTACCAAATTGCTGCAGTAAAACAATTATTTTTGGAGGCTGTCAACAACGTGAAACCTAATAATTGGGAAAAATGTATAACGTACAACATTAAAATTAATGTAGGAATTGGACAACATTCGTGAGGAAACACTCGAAACAATTTTTATTAATGTTGGTCATAAGACTTTTTTATCCGAGTGATTGTGAAACTTATGTTACCCCCTAACTTTCTGCGGTTAGAATAATTAACAGATAAAAAATTTCGTTTTGTGTAACGGTGACTAATTTTTGCATTTGTATAATTTTTTATTTATTTAAGAAAGCTGAAAATATTGTCACTTTCGGATTCTTGTAGTTTATTTACAAAGGCTTGAGCTTAGGGTCAAAAAATCGAAGAAATGGATAAACCTGCTTTGTTTTACTTTTTCATGGATCCATGAAAATAAAAATCGTCTATATTATTTTCTACAATGTATATCCGTATTTTTCCAAAAAAATTCTAAAATCTCTTCGTTATATAAGGCCGTTAAACTTGGGGGTTTTTATCGTTATATTACTCTCTCGAATTTAAAAATGGACTTAAGATACCACCATTTTTTTTGAAAACAGATAACATAAGCAATTTTTAGGTAAAATTTAATCAATTCTAACATTTGATTGAATAATCATAAATAACTTTTGATCTGCAACGAAATCCTCCCTTAAATAAAAATATGGTGAATACTAAGCGTTTAACATGTTGAATCTAGATCTACTTTATATTTTTTGCAATCACTTATATTTTTTTTAAATGTTTTTTTTAGTTTTATTTTTTTTCTGTGGTTTATTTGGTTTATTTATACGTTTGTACGTTTATTACGATGGATTTATAAATTTTATTAAGAGTTGAAATTTTTAGTTTATTTTTCAGAAGATAATGTTAATAAAAATTTCAAGTGAACTTAAACATCATTCAATTTTACACCAAAAAGGTACTCTTGGTAAAACCCGAAACTGTGTACCGTTTTCGGAATATTTTTATTTGAAAATTATGAACTAATAACCGATGCTGGTATAAAGTAATGATAAAGTTAGTATGCATTATGTGAATTAAAAACTTTTTGTTGCGTAAATAAAACCTCATTTTACTTTTTACATGTGTGACAAAAATCCTCTCCAACCGGTAGATCGTCTGGCTCTTGGACTTGTCTGTAATGATAAGGATGTAGCTGCTGCTCTGTAAGTATCCTCCAAGTACTTGAAGAAGACGTATTTGTTGTGTCTTGTGTATCTTGTTGTGAATATTCCTTACGATAACTGTTAGATCTTGATAAACTAAAATTAAAATAATATTTTCTTTATTAATGGTTCTTGTTGTCCTTGGTCTATTTTTTTTTTTTGGCTCACATTTACAGTTTCTCGACAACGTCGTTCAATAGCTCTAAATGTATCTTTACTTAGTAAGTTTCTTCTAGGAAACTTTTCTGCATAACGCGTTACAGCTGCACTAGAGTTACCTAAACACTCGCCTAAGCTTAATAACATATCGGTGCATTCAACATTAGAGTACATTTTGATTAACAATATCTAATTTTACAAATAACAAGGTTTCAAAAATCTAATTATTGTTAACTTATCATCATAACCATCAATAAATGTCAGTTTTCCATGGCAAACATGGAGAAAATCAAGATATACCGATTAGGATGGATTTTTGTGAAACGTTACAAGAAAGGAAAACCCTTAATCCCAATTTTTTAACATGTATCTGTTTTATCGATGAGGTCACATTTACGCGACAAAAAAAGTTAATTCACAAAATGCATACTAATTAATAATAATAATAATTAATAACTTTATCATTACTTTATACCAGCATCGGTTATTTCTTCATAATTTTCAAATCAAAATATTTTGAAAACGGTACACAGTATCGAGTTTTACCAAGAGTACCTTTTTGGTGTAAAATTTAATATTGTTTAAGTTCACTTGAAATTTTAATTAATAAATTTACCGTTAAAAAAGTTATGTTCAATACTACTTGGTACGAACCGTGTAGCTAGCGCCCTCTATGAGAGTTAAATAAAATAACAAATTCATGGGATGTATTAGCTTCTAAAACATATTCGTATGTTTCCAGTAGTTTCGACAAAATCGTCATAAATGTGTATACATTTTTTTTTCTTTAACGCCCTTTATCTTGATGGCGTTACCCCAATTAATTTTTAGCTTTCTACGTATCCTAGAGACTGGGTCACCTTTTTTTGAAACACTTTGTATTTTGTGCAGGTCGACCGTACACCTCAACGTTTTGCATTAAATATTTTTCCATATCTATTTGGTGTATATTAAAAAATATGAACTAATCCAATTAATTATGCAAGGCGAATGGAAGACGCCGAATCTTTTAGCCCCCTGCAAATTAAGGCAATGAACCGGAAAAACATTTACTGAATTATTTAGAGCCGCTGCGCTGTCAATAAAGTAATATGAACCAGAATGATCGCCAACGTCCAACGAAAAAAAAGCTTTTACTTTGTAGTAAAATTATTTTAAATTGTAACCAAAAATATTTTTATGGAATTTTAATGAATATCTTGCATATGTCGCATTTGGAAGTATGCCTGTATACGCCTGTATGATTTCCATTACATAATGTTAATAAAGAACTCGGGATACCCACATCTATTTATTACCGATAAATAAAAAAATTAACTGGAAGTGTGTTAGGGAATAAAAAAAACTTCTAACGCGAAACTTATTTTCTAGTACCACCTACCTGATGCACCATGTGCCGGCATTTTTCTAATTATCATAGACCACCAGAAACCTCTATGGCATATTTTTTTACTTAGTTCACAACCCCCATGTAAATTGTAGTTATTAGCACACAGTAGGCATATCGAAGCAAGCTTAAATACCGTACAGGGTGTTCTTTTATACATTTCTTCAAGAAAATGAGACAATTCTTTTCGACGAAACTAAAAGCTAACCACAATATGGTCTTTTTTTTTATGAAAATAGTCGCAAAAAGGGTAGACCTATCGTGTGGGCCGCGGACGGCCCGCACTGCGACTATTAGAAGGGGAAGGGATTATAGAAAGGAAATGATTGTGGAGACGCTTTTTAAAAAGTTGCAGGTCATAGTTCTCTGGAAAAACTGATTTTGAAAGCTTATTCCATTCCGTAGCAGCCCTGTAAAAGAAGGATTCTTGATGAAGATTGGTCCTTGTAGTGTCAATCTTGAGAGTAAATGGGTGAGACTGATCAGCGTGCCGAGTTCTTCGGCCGAATGTGGCCAATGGTGGTACAAGAGTTTTTATTTCTCTGGAGCATCTGCCATGGAAATATCTGTAGAGTAATGACTGGTCTGCAACTCTTCTTCTATGTTCTAGAGGGTGAAGTGTATCTGTGAGAGTTGAGCTGTTTATCAAGCGAATCGCTCTTTTCTGAATGGAATCTAGAAGACGAAGAGAATGCCTTGGTGCTGAACCCCAAATGTGCGAGCAATACTCCAGTCATAATGCATCCTCTTAAAAAAAGGGTGTGCGGTTTGGGACGCCCGACAGAAGTGATAAAATTTTAGAGATTTGCGGCAAAACTATTAAACATGGAACGTATTTAACGTAACAAATACTTAGTTTATTATTAGAATTAAAATGATCATTTGGGTGGGGATTATGAATGAATACAAAATTTTTGGTAAATTAGTGACATAATCAAAAGTTTTTAAGAAAGTGAACAGCTTATTTATTTATTATAAAATATATCTTACCTATAATATTTAACATTCTTTAATAAACATGACGTTACAAATATAATTTGCATAATATCTTTCTACATAATCTTGGACGTTTGAAGTGAGAATGCGTAGTGGCCGAATGGCACAGCCTACTTATACTACTTACATAAAAATTTCGTTACGCTTTTGTAAACGCGGTAACGCCCCCGAAAGGTTAACAGCGTGCCATAAGAAGCTATCACTACAAAAATTTAGCTGTAAACTGTTGCTTTTTTAGGTATATCAAATGTTGCATTAGCTTGTTTACTAATGATAATTTCAAATAAATTGGAGTTTAATCATGATTGTGTACAGGGGGTTATCATTTTGGTAGGTACTTGGATAGCTAGAAAGTTTTTTACTCCTGATCAACTGTTGACGACGTACAAGGCTCAAATCTAACCTTTACTGGAGTAATGCTCGCACATTTGGGATTCAGCACGAAGGCATTCTCTTCGTCTTCTAGATTCCATTCAAAAAAGGGCCATTCAGTTGATAAACAGCTCAACTCTCACAGATACCCTTCACCCTCTAGAACATAGAAGAAGAGTTGCAGACCAGACATTACTCTACAGATATTTCAATGGCAGATGCTCCAGAAAAATAAAAACTCCAATACCATCACTGGCCACATTCGGCCGAAGAACTCGGCAATCTGATCAGTCTCACCCATTTACTCTCAAAATTGACACTACAAGGACCAATCTCCATCAAGAATCCTTTTCTTACAGGGCTGCTATGGAATAAAACAAGCTTCCAAAATCAGTTTTTCCAGTGAACTATGACCTGCAACTTTTCAAAAAGCGGGTCCACAATCATCTCCTTTCTGTAATCCCTCCCCCTTCTATTAGTCGCGGCCCACACGATAGGTCTATCCGTTTTGCGACTATTTTCAGTCAAAAAAAAATCCAAACGTAATTGTAAGTTTGTTAACAACTTAGCAGTCATAGAGCTAAGTTTGACAAGTTAAAGTTTCCAACCACCAAGTTTGCACAGAGAACGGACCTCAACTAGGAAGGGATGCTTTAGTGTGGTACACTGATGGATTCAAGATGGATAAAAGGGTTGGAATTGGCGTTACAGAGCCGAATTTTAGGCTCTTAAACTTTTTGGCAACACCCCAACCCATCTTTAAAACAGAATTACATGCCTTAGAGATATGTGCCCAGGAGTGTATTGAAAGTAACACCCAAAGGGCAAATATATTTATTTTATCAGATAGCCAAGCAGCACTAAATGCTCTGAAGTTATACACTTGTGAGTCTAAGCTGACATGGGACTGTAAACAATCCCTGAGACAACTGGCAGCAAACAATCAGGTTACTCTGATGTGGGTTCCAGGTCACAAGAGAGTTAAAGGTAACGAGGAAGCAGACTGCCTTGCAAAAGAAGGGGCAAATACACAATTTTTCCGCCCAAAACCCCTCTGTACGGACTCTTCAAAGCGCACTTGAAAGAAGAGGTTCGACGGGAAACAGATGAAATGAAATCTCACTGGCATAAAGTGCGAAGACAAAGACAAGCGAAAAGGCTAGTAAACGTTTCGCCAAGGAAAGCTAAACAGCTTCTCGAGTTGGACAAAAAAGACTTAAAACTGGTGACGGGGCTCCTCACTACTGCCCTCACCTCAAAAAGATGGGCAAAATAAAGAGTGATAGTTGCCGCTACTGCAAGAACTTCGCTGAAACTGTAGAACATTTGCTTTGCGAATGCCCAGCGCTTTTATGCAAGATGCTCAAGTTTCTGGAAGGGGCCCTTTTAAAGCTCAGGAACTGTCAGGAACTTAGCTCCCATGAAATTGATAAACTTTGTACGAAGTCTTGGAATCCCGGGCCTCGAGTAGATTAAGGCTTTTGCACAAAAGATCTGATAGGTCGAAGTGCTTGAGAGGCAGCATAACCTTCACGAACCCTCCTACAATCTACAATCTACAGTGCTAGATTTTAAGTGTAAGTTTGTTACAACTTAGCAGTCAAACTGCTAAGTTTGACTAGTGAAAGTTTCTGCCCACTATTGAAGCAAATGAATTAAATAAGGTTATTAAAACAAAGAGATTAAATTGGCACTAAAGTAAAACTGAAAATGCAATTTCAACGTACAATATTAGATTGTAAGTGTAAGTTTATTACAACTTATCAGTCAAACTGCTAAGTCTACTAAAAATGTGTTTATCCTTACGACAATAGCCCCGAAAATAAAATAAACATTCCACAAATTAAAAAACATAACAATAACTTTTAAAAAATAAACTAAAAATGTGAACTTAAAAGAAAAACATTACAAATCCAAGACAATAAAGGTTCATACAAATAAAATACGTTCAAAACAATGACTCGTCTGTAAATAATATGTTTTGCAAAAAAATATCATTTTAATTTTGCTTTTTCAACGTGGTTTTACAAAATTCCATGTTTTACATATTTGGTTATTGTTTGTCATACCAAGGTGGATAGTTTAACCTTTGTTGCGTTGGATTTGGAGTGTTTCTTTTTAGAATTTAAATTTTTAGTTTATTTTTCAGAAGTTTTTGAAGTGAAACTTCTTTAGGCGCGCTCGGCGCTGGGAGTAAATCGAAAAATTGCCCAAACTTGCGTCACGGTGAAAAACCGAACGGAAGTGGGCGGGGCAAGCTAAAAAGTTTCACTTCTGACGCGTGGGTTTCCACGCACCCCTTTTTTTAATTCGTAGAATTTTTATTTTATTTTTAAACTCGTTATGGTAAAAATAAACACAATTTTATAATAATTTTTTTTTATCTTTACGCCATAGTCTCTTTCCCGATAAGTCGGGCGTACACACCGTCGCTAAAAGTTTTATACTGATTGCTAAGTAATATAATAATTTTGTGTTACATAACCTAATGATTTTATAAAAATAAATAACACAGGACTAAAATGGTTGGTTTACTTTTAATTTTACCATTTTACTGTCTTTTTCAAACGAAACCACAAAGCGGATCAAAAAGATTTTCAAGAATGCAAAAAACCTTCCTCAAAATAGTTAATTGTTACCATTGTAACCTGCTGCATTTGGAATTTAAAAACAACTTTGTTAATTTCAAAGACATTATTTTACTATCCATAATTTTCATATAGGACCATCCTGTACAATAAACTAAAGGTCTGCCGGTAACGCTTGTAAGAAATAACGCTTCTTATTTTTATTAATTATTGGATACACTACTTGTGAAATTACTTAATACATTTTTTGATACGGTACACATAGTACAGGACAATTTGGCAATTCTTTAATTATAAAAAGATATCTTCCCAACAAATTTTTATTTAGTACCTATCTTTAATGTCAATTAATAATCTAGTTAGTCTTTACTCGTTGGTTTACGTAAATACAAAATAAAAACCAATGCAATGCAATTATTTTAAGTACTTTAAACACATAGTTTCCTAATCTTCTTCTTGATCTCAGCGTCTCCCTCGCTCATCAACATGGCGATTATAACTTGCATGATAAGTTGGAGAATTTCGTATTTTGAATTACGCATGATGATCCAAGAAATTCTAGTTTCCTTTTTTGAATAGTAAATAAGATCTCCACTTCTTTTCCCATTCTATCGAGGACACATTGATTCGTAACGCGATCCATCCAGGATATTTTCAGAAGTGAGAATGCTGGTAGACCGTAATCATGTCAAACTGATACGGGTTCCAGGACGTCAGAAAGTTGCAGGTAATGAAAAAGAAGACGAACTTACAAGAAGAGGTTCGGAAAACACACAAAAACTACTGGAAAAGCATACCAGGAAACAAACACGGGAAATAATACATCAAAGGACTGTGCTATAAAAGGATTGCAGAACTGTTACCGATGAACAGGAATAAGCTTAGAATCACTAAGGGACTGCATAATGGAGGCCTGGCCTGCGGGTTGTGCGGCGGGGATCCCGCTGCGGGGCGCTGCTGGTGAGGATGAGCGGTTCTTGGGCGGCTACATTGTTCCCACCCAGGACAAAACTTGTACAAACTTGTACAAGATACCAGGGTACTGGATTGGGTGCAGCGTGGTTCTAGGTCCCGGGATTGCCTGTCTTTTTCGGTCTGGTGCCTTGCGGCAGCACAGTGTATATTTTGCTGTTTCCTGGTCCTTGCCGGGCGTTGTCTGCTGGTCGTGTCTCCATTGTACAAAGATACAAAAAAAACACAGGCAAGAAACAATGGGCCAACAGGCCTAAGTGTCAGTGAAGGCAATTGCCAGACGTACCTAAATAGGGGTGGAGTAGTTTTTAGTGAGTAGACCTGACACACTCAGTGGAGCCTCACAGTAGACCTTAAGCTTTCAGACTCATTAACCCTCAGTAAAGGATTTTCTCCACCTCTGCAATAACAACAATAAAATGTGTATACAACTACAACTACAACTACAACTTAAAAGATAGGATAGTTTTTATCTCGATAAGTCCCTATGAAACGGGTGAGAGGAGGCTGAAATATAAAAGCTATTAAAAATGGCCAAAACTAGTGACGAATTTATGATTTTTGGGTTCGCTAAGTTTAACAATGTCATTACCAATTTTGTTAGCACCCCTACGAAAGGAGTGAGAAGGTGATGGAATATAAAAACTATCATAAACGGCTAATATTAGTTTCAAATTTATAGTCTGCGGGGACGCTGGGTTTGATAGTGACATTCACGATTATGTTAGCATCCATATAAAAGGGCTGGGAAAGGGATGAAACATAAAAACTATTAAAAACGCCAATATTAATAGTTTTAAGGATCGCCAAATTTGATAGTAATATTCCCAAAGCAGGCAAGCCAACGTACGGGCAGGAAAACGCTTTTAGAACAGTGACATTAATTTTCTCGTCAGTAATTTTATTCTTATGTTAAGAATTAGTGTTTAGTTTTTAGTTTGATTAACTCTAAAAGCGGGTTTTTTTCGTTTTTTTACACTATAATTTATTTTTCGCTTTTTAGTTCGATTTGCTATTATTTTAAAACACATTTTTTATTGTAAATAATTGTTGAAAAATACATTTACTCAAAATTTACTTCAAAACATCAAACTAATTTTAAGAGCACTTAATAAAACAAAAAACATTGGGCTAGTCCATTTTGTGGAAAGGGGTGTTAACTTGAAAAATGATTACCGACTTAATATTTTGGGAAACTAGAAAACTGTCGCGTAATTTTGTTTCGTTAAAGGAACTGTACGCATGCGAGGTTTATGCACTAGCTCTATCTCTATCAGTCTCCTCTTTGATATGCTAAACAATTTTAAAATGTAGTTCGCGAATACCTTAATACAATTTAAAAAAATAATGTATTAAATGGGAAAATTACAATGATGAACTGTGTTAATATTTGTTCTGCGCGCATGCGTAGTTCACACATCAGCTCTATCTCTCTAACTCTCATACAAAGGATCCCTGAAGAAATTTGTGAATCCTGGTGAAACTAATCAGGATAATAAGCGTGTTAAAAAGGGAAACGCTAGGGTGTAAAAAATATTTTGTAACAAAGATCGATAAAGGAATGTTTAGATAGTTTGGACACATAGACAGAAGGGATGAAAGAATTTTAACGAAACAGATTAACCTATAAGGCGAGTGTGAATGGGCAAGTCGGTAGAGGTCAACCTAGGCGAATATATCTTGATCAGATCAAAATTAATTTAATGAAAGACCGGATAAAGAGTGCCAGCAACCGAACGGTATGTATGAAAGCACTGATAAAAGTAAATAAAGCGAAAGACGTGTTTAGGAACCGTAGCAAGTGAAAAGAAGTGATCTCTTTTTACCCCTACGGGAAAAAGGCGTGACTTTATGTATGCATATAAATAAATACATAATATTCTTAAAAATAAACTCTAAACTAACAAACACACTTCAACACAAAAAAAACTAATTAAAATAAAGGAACTTTTGATTTTAAAATGTACCAACATTAAATTATTTCCTTATTGTTTAAAAACCCGCCAAATTTTGGGAAAATCCTTCAATATGGCAACCGCAGCGTGGTAATTCTGGCGTCTATATGGTGTCTTGGTTTGATATCTCAAAGACACCACAGTTGCGCGACTGGTTGCGCCACAATGCATGGTGTCTCGGTGAAATATAGCAAAAGAATTTGCAAACAAACTTATTTTTTTGTTCTTTTATTAATTTATGCACATCTGGTAACTTGATAAAGGAAAGAATTGAAGGTTAGGAACTTTTAACTCACCAAAAACAATACGATTATATTGCCACCTCATGTTAACATTTAGCTCTTAACCCTGCTTTGCACTAAAAATTTATTGGATTGTTTCGCCCATAGATATCACTGCATTTATCTCATAAAGTTTCCCTTTTATATGAGACGCTCTTAAACAAAGCGCGGTAATTGTTGTCACATTAATATCACTTTTTTCAAGTTTAATTGCACATTTAATTATAATACCTGCTGATAAATATGCTCAGAATCGTGTATATTTTTTATTTGGGTTATTATTCCCGCAAGATTTTACTTAATTTTAATACCACTTTTTTTATCAACACTACTATCACATCGGTTACCTATATTTTTAAAAGTGAAACCCTTTTTCCAACATATTTTTTAAACCTCGCTGCACGTCAGATTCCAATACTTTTTATAGATTGCTATTGATCCTATCCTACTTGTCTTATCCATGTGGAAAAACTCTAAGGTCCAATCGATTCCGAAAAAAAGGAAAGAAGACTATTCCTGCAAATTATCGCCCTATTGCATTGCTCTCAGTCATATACAAAGTTATGGAAAAAGCGATTAACACAGAACTTATCAAATATCTGGAGAAATTTGAGATAATCCATGACAGACAATATGGATTTCGACAACTTCGGTCTACTGGAGATTTGCTGGCTTATGTCACTCAGCTCTGGACAAACACTATTGAAAAGTTTGGTAAAATTCGTGCAATAGCCTTGGATATATCTAAAGCCTTTGACCGCGTTTGGCACCAGGCATTGTTAAGTAAATTATCTGCTTACGGTCTCCCAACCAAACTGCGCCAATGGCTCTTGAGCTTCATGCAAGATCGCTCCTTACATGTGGCAGTTGACGGTATTTCTTCTGATGCGTTTAAAACTAATGCCGGGGTCCCCCACCTTATTTCTTTTACACATCCACGACCTCTTGAAAACCACCACGAACCCCATTTACAGTTTCGCAGACGATAGCACACTTGTCTCAACTTTCACATCCTATCGATCACTTTCGGTGAATGATACAAATAGACTCAGGCAGGAACAGGTTGATTCCATCAATAGAGATCTTAAAGCAATCGTCGAGTGGGGAACCAACAATCTTGTTCAGTTTAACGCCCAAAAAACACAAAGTGCCACGTTTTCCAAGAAAGTAAATTCCTCAAATCATCCCATCACAATGTCCGGAAATACCCTTGAACCAAGTCCCTCCATCTCGATTTTGGGAGTCACGGTGTCCAGTAATATGTCTTGGCATGACCATGTTGCTAACATCGCAAAGTCGGCAAGCCAGAGGCTAGGTTTTCTGTGGAAAGCCAGAAAGTTTTTTACTCCTGATCAACTGTTGACTACGTACAAGGCTCAAATCCGACCTCTACTGGAGTATTGCTAGCACATTTGGGGTTCAGCACCAAGGCATTCTCTTTGTCTTCTAGATTCCATTCAGAAAAGAGCCATTCGTTTGATAAACAGCTCAACTCTCACAGATACCCTTCACCCTCTAGAACATAGAAGAAGAGTTGCAGACCAGTCATTGCTCTACAGATATTTCCATGGCAGATGCTCAAGAGAAATAAAAACTCTTGTACCACCATTGGCCACATTCAGCCGAAGAACTCGGCACGCTGATCAGTCTCACTCATTTACTCTCAAGCTTGACACTACAAGGACCAATCTTCATCAAGAATCCTTCTTTTACAGGGCTGCTACGGAATGGAATAAGCTTCCAAAATCAGTTTTTCCAGAGAACTATGACCTGCAACTTTTTAAAAAGCGTGTCCACAATCATTTCCTTTCTATAATCCCTTCCCCTTCTAATAGTCGCAGTGCGGGCCGTCCGCGGCCCACACGATAGGTCTACCCTTTTTGCGACTATTTTCATAAAAAAAAAAAAGTTACTTTTTTATTAGTAAAATTTTCTACAAGGTCTATTTAAATCACCATTGGTTTTTATTTTCTTCGAAATGTTTGTCACTAAGTTAAAGTCATTTTTGTCAGGAATAAAATATTACCTCTTTAAATGAAAAATATAATTTTGTTATGCGATCAGTTGCACCGCACTATAAGCCCTTTCTTCTAATAAATGTGCATGTCGGCAACGCTAGTAGAAAACTAATACAAAAATTGTCTAACGACAGTTTTTTTTTAGTTAGCGTAAAGGATATGGGATATTATTTCGCAGCTGTAATGGTAATTCAGCTCTAATTGGAAATAAAATTCTAAGACGAAATGTTTGAACCATAAGGGCCCACAATTGCATATCAATGACCCAGATATGATGCGTAACATACATGCCGGTATTGAATAATATAGTAACATTAATAGCTACAAATGCATGCAATTAAAAACCGATATATGAACGTATCAACGTATAAAAATACTAATTTACGTCTCAACTTGTAGCAATCCAAAAAAATTGGATGTTAATTGACGGAAGAAATGAGCAATAGAGGTGTTTGTCGGTCTGTCTACAGGGAGTCAGATGGCGTTGAGTATCCCAAGTTTATTAAAATATTTTTTAATAATTAAAAAATTTAAAAATTTTTTGCAACGAAGGTACGGAGATGACAAACAATTTTAAAAACATAAATCTTTCTCTCTCTCTCTCTCCTATTCGTGAGCACTTTTCCATCTACTCCTGGAGGTAGACCTTTCCTCTCTTTTGCCATTCTTCTCTGTTCTGTAAGACTTAATATCGTTAAACCATCTTTGTTGCGGTCGCTCCACACTTCCTATGTTTTTCTGGGCCTCCATTGCATCAGTTGTTTTGCTCACATTAAATTTTCCTGCCTGGATCGTTGCCCCGACAAGTTCCATTTTTGCTTACTTATGCTTAAGATCACGTCCTCTTTTTTGGTGTTATTTCTAATGATTTTGTTTTTTATATTTTCTGTAAGACTAATTTTTAGCAATTTTCTATCTATACTTTTTTGTGTTTTTTTAATCTCTATGTTGCAGTCGCCCCACACCTTTTGTTTTTTCTGGGTCTCCATTGCATGAGTTGTTTTATTCACATTTAATTTTCTTGTATGGATAAGTGCTTCGATAAGTTCCATTTGACTTACTTAAGCTCAAAATCACTTCCTCTACTTTGGTCTTATGTCTAATAACTTCGTTTCTTACATGATTTCTAAGTATTTTTCTTTTTAAACCTCTGTGTTTTTTTTATTTTTTTAGCCGACTTTATTGTTATTGACACTGTTTTCAACCATAGGTAATTACCATGCACGTATTGAATACTTTTTAGGGGTAGGCATAGACCACTTCCTTCCACTTGCTACGGTTCTTACACACATATTTTGCTTCCTCCACTTTTATCAGTGCTCTCATACATGCTCGTCGGTTGTTGGTTCTCTTAACCTGGCCTTTCTTTAAAACAGTGTTGATCTGATCGAGATATGTTCACCGAGGTCGACCTCTACCGACTTATCCCTTCATACTCGCCTTAAAAATTTTTTTCGTCAATCTTCCTTTATCCATCCCTTCTACGTGTCCAAACCAGTTAAGCATTCCTTTAGTTTCGCGTTTGCTGTTTTTGGTGTGTCTGATAGTACCTAAAGATTGTAAAGTGTTGGATATAAGGGTGAACCTTGCGGAACACCTGCTTTTATTTATATATATATATATATATATATATATATATATATATATATATATATATATATATATATATATATATATATATACATATATATATATATATATATGCAAAAATGTATAGCAGATTGTTTAAAAACCAGCTTATTTTCGCTGTATAATACCTATTTTTATATAGGTATATGTGTGGGTCGATTATACATCAGATAACAACTACTCCCCTGACTATGTGTCGCGACAGGTATTGAATTACATCCAATGTATAATCGTGTATAACACCCCAACTTTGAAAGCAAGATATACAGATGCTTGTTAAATAGGACAAAAGGGTATTGAATTTATTTGCTCGAAGAAACCACCTGTATACTAGTTTCGGAGTGATTGCTCCTCATTAGTACAGGGCAGGTTTTCTCGAACAAACACATTCAACCTTAGACTCCTATTTTTACACATGAAGGACCACGTAAAAGCGTTAGTGGCGACATCTGTACTTTTGTATATTCACGCTGCCGAAAATACCTTTATAGTTGACTGTACTAACACTACAGTTATCTATAAATTTTTACAAAGACAACTCTCTTGGTATGGACATGTGCAGCGTATATAGATTACCAAAACAATCAATGGAATGGATCCCCCATCATAAAAAGAAAATAGGAAGACCCAAAATAACATGGAGCGAGGGGATAAAGAAAGCCATGAGTTTAAGAAATCTACATTCTAATATATATATATATATATATATTCATCGGTTTAGAACGTACGACGATGTTGTCTGATATCTAGACGCCATTTACTTCGATCTTCCCATTGACGCTCCTGTAGATTTCTTAAACTCATGGCTTTCTTTATCCCCTCGCTCCATGTTATTTTGGGTCTTCCTATTTTCTTTTTATGATGGGGGATCCATTCCATTGCTTGTTTTGGTAATCTATATACGCTGCACATGTCCATACCAAGAGAGTTGTCTTTGTTCGATATCCTTAATGATCGTATCCTTCAGACCCATTCTTTATCGCATGTCTTCGTTTCTCACTCTATCTGCACGGGAAATTCTTGCTGCTCGTCTAAGTGCATCCATTTCTGTAGCTTTTAGCATTATTTTATTCCTTTCGGTAATTCTTCGTGTCTCTGAACCATAGAGTAGGCTACTTTTAATTATTGTGTTGAATATGTTGCATTTTCTCTGTCTGGTTATTTGTTTACTCCAGAGAATCCCATTTAGACATCCAATTGCCTTCCTTGCTTGTATTATTCTTGCTCTTATTTCTTTCTCATCTTTTTCTGCTTTTAGTTTATTCTATTTAACTTTTAAATAAGAGCGTTATTGCGTTATTCTAGCAAGATGCGTTTTGGTACGATGATGTATTTTAATCCCGAATTAAAAAAGACAATAGTGGAAAGTGCTTTGTAATATTAAATTATACACACTCAACAAAAACAATTTTTTTCTTTTTATTCCACACAGGTGTAGAGCTTACCTCATTATATCTTTTTTTGATAATAACCCAGTATCTGCAAATTGATTGTGGTAATAGTTTGGAAAATTGTTTTCGCGTTGTTTATGGGAGTACAGAGGTTTCCGCTGCACAGTCGAAAGCTTGTTCGCAGAGAGGACGGGTCATTGTAAAGTTAATTTTACATGTAAAGTTATTTAATCTTGGCGATAACTTTAGAGATGTGTTTAGCTCACGCGACAACGGGGCGCTGCCCCATCCAGTTGTTCGTTGTTTATGGGACCTGTCTCGTAAACATGGCGGCCTGTTTGTACTAAATTTGTCGCCTCTGTCAAAATCAATGTTGTAGATAAACTCTCATTTTTACGATCTGCCCGGTCGGAGTAAGACTCAATTAAAATTATTATTTATAAGAGGCAGAGGACTCAGTATTCCGATCGAATGGATTATATATTTCATAATATACGCAACGGAAACGGTACATGTGAGAACTCGTGAAGATGTCGTCGAGGTGATGATTTTAGAAACGCCGCTTCGTCACGTTAATAACAGTGCCTACAGGACTTTTTGTATTTTGCAGAGCTTTAAAGCTTAGCAGTTAAAGTACGTAGTATTAAATGTTGCAACGAGAAATTACACTAAAAAATTTTTGTGCATTCTGTAGATAACCTCAAAAGTAATAAAAAGACACCATTTTTTGAGTACATTACCTCAAGTTTCCCAAAATTCTAATATGACGAGCCAATTCTAAATTTAGGTTTGGATTCTATGCAGCAAATGCCCATTAACTCCCCAAAAACAAAATTTTGTCGTCCTGTGTTATTAGTTTAATTGCTGCAATCAAGTATCTCTTAGAATCTCTTCTTAAAATGAGCTTTCTTTTTTTCACAAAAATATTGTAAGCGCCGTGGCTTAAAATGGCTTGTTATATAATTGTTAAGGGTTGTTAATCCAAGAATTACATAACCGCCGAGATTAATCGTGGACGGTATATTTTGAGGAATAAATTTTGATCACCTAACTCATTGACCAAAAAGAATGTAACCGGTTTTATTAAAAAAAGGACTTACCATAAGCTCGTTGGTTCGTGAGTTTCCACGATCGACTGTTTCCGCTCCAAGTATGAACTCCAGACCTTTTGGATGTAACATAAAGTCGATTGCAATGTCTTTCGTTTTAATATCTTTGCGAAAACAGAAATATCGTATGAAAGTAAACACAAATGTAATCGCACAAGCGTACAGTGATTTAAACTTAAATACGAAGGTGGGGCTGATACCCCCTAATCGTATAGCGGTTAAACAGAGTAGTTATAAAGTTAGTACTGATGCCTACTTTCTCAGAATATGAGCACAAAATTAAAAGTGGCCGTAAAAGTAAATATTTTTAACTCTTCTTCTTCTTTTTCTTATATTAAGCCTTGAGCCTGTTCTTATCCGATCTCTTTTTCTCTACTGCTGCAGTTGTATTTGTGACGTAGACTACCAGCTATCTCGCCATATTTTAAAGGGACATCCTGGTGGTTTGTTGCCCGTTGGTTTTAAATCCCTTGATATTCGGGCTAGTCTCTCGCCGTCTATTCGTGTACCATGCTGGTTTCACTCTCGTCTTCTCTGCCTTCTCCACCGTACGATATCCTGTGTCCATAGTTCTCTTATTTGAATGTTTGGGACTCTGTCTCTCAATGTTTTCCCCGTTATTGATCTTAATGTTTTTATTTCTGTTGTTCTAAGTATTTTTTTTTGTTTCTGCTGTTTCAGCTCTCGTTTCTTTTGAATTGAATATGTTAGTATGACTTATATATGCGTATTTTTCCATCTAACCTCATTTCTTTATTCCTCCAGATAACATTTCTTAAACACCCTGATATATAAGCTACTTTATAAGCCTGCTTTTGTACACTTTCTTTTAGGTCTCCGTAGCTAAATATTTCTATTCCCAGATATTCGAACTTAGAAACTAGTTCGATTATTTCTTCGTTAATTACGATTTTGCATCGTCTGGATCGCTCTCATCCTAACGAATGCTGCTTTTGTTTTTATTATTCGTTTATTTCTATTGAGTGATCCCATTGGCTATTTAAATTGGTGCCGAGATATGTATAATGTTTGACTCTTTCTATCTCCTGATGATTAATCATTATTTGGGCATTTAGGATTGGATGTTTTCTAAATGTCATAAATTTGGTCTTCTTTATGTTAAGATCCAAAAAAAGAGACTAAGAACAATAGCAGCTGAAAACATCGCTAAATTTTTTGGCCACGTAGTACGAGGAAACGACCTTAAAAGACTAACCGTTGAGAGCATGGTAACCGGAAAAAGACCCCGAGGTAGGTCCCCCACTAGATATACGGACCTCATTACTAACATCACGGGACAAAGTCTAGCCTGCACATTCGGGATGGTAGAGAACAGATAGGAATGGAGACATATTGCGGAGAGCAACTCTTGAAAGGACGATTCTCGAATACGAGATAGCGACTAAAAAGAAGAACATGTTAAGATCTTACCCATATCTATTACTGACTTTTGTTATGCGGTTCATTAATGTTTGTAAATCCTTCAGATTATCGAAGGTTTAGAAAATCAAATCAGTACTTTGTTATGAATGGAAAGTTGCGAGTGCCTACCTATCAACCATCACATATTTTTATACTTTATCTTTAACTGTTGAGTTTTCCCTTTTACCATGTTTCTTCCACTTAAATTAAATTTCCAGATTTGAATCCAGGTATTCTGCTGTTTTCTTATTTGGGACAATACTGTTAAGATTAATTGGAAAGTAATGTATTCTTTTGTTAGTAAAGTTAATATGGACTAATTTATCTTTATTTAATTGTATACGCTATTTTTTTGGAACAGTGTTCTATATCATTAGCTGCATATTGTAAATTGGCCGTTGTTTCTTCTAAAGTTGCTCCAACCGTTGTGGTATTAGTAGATGTTTGCAGATTTTTTGCTGATTCTTCGTAATCTCGTTGTGAGTAAAGCCAAATTATTTGAATTCGAATTTTATTATCGTTTATTTTTTAATATCAGTTAAATCTATCCTGGACATCAACACGGAGACAGACGAATATGTCCCGGCTCTTCTAAGTAACAGGAATAACATCAAAGTAAGAGGTATCCCTTCCACTTTTCAGTATTTTCCTATCCTATTACTCCCCACTGCGTACATCAGGGTGTGGGGCGAAGAGATGGTAAAGGTTAGCCATTTTTTTTTGAGTAATTATTGTTTTTTCCAATTTAATTTGTCCGAAGTTCGATCGTTATAAATTCCTTTGATAAACAATAAATCGATACAGTCCGCTATTATCGAAAACATTAATGCCTACATGAATTAAGATTTTCACAATACGACTTCCCGCCGAAAAAAAAACTTAATAACACACTATAGAACTTTGAAGAATTCTAAGTTGCAAGCAAATGACAGTTGGTACATATAAATCGTGCGTCCACCAGGCAGATCGTTAACTTTTTGTTTCAACCACGTAGCTACGCGCGTTTAAAATCGCTTCATAGTTTGTTATAAGAAAAAAACGATGACAAGACATGTTAACGGAATATCGAAATCTCGTATAAGCGAAGAAATAAGACGGAATAATATTTACAAGAAATATTTCAGCCGAACGACGCGACGACGATAGTTTCGTTTACACAAATGTTTCTCGTGAGTACGTCGATGGGGTGATAAATTTTTCAGTGTACACGCAAGTACTGGCACGTACAGAGCGGATTGTTCTTCGTAGTTTGCTTCTTATATAGAGTAATCGTAAACGGAAAGAACATTTAACATGTAGAATGTTTCCGAGAGGAATTTTTGTAAACAACCGATTCCCGTCGAAGACACTTGCCGTGAAACAAATAAATTTCCTTTGACTAAATTTATTAAACGCCGTATATTACATAGATAACATTTATTTTATCGGGAAAAAAGTTACAAGCAACGAAACTATTTCCCAATTGAATAGTACAAAGGAAACTAGAAAAGTTTTTCAATACAGCTTTATTTATTTAATTTTTTCCAATAACTTCCACCAAAGGCATTACATCTCACCATCCTCCGAAAATAATCCTTAAACGACATCTGCACACGTCTCGCTAGGGAGTATGGCGCACTCGTTTTGCCAAGCAGTTTCAGTCCTGTCATCATCATCATCATCAATCGACCAATCGCGTCCACTGCTGGACATAGGTCTCCCGTAGCTTTTTCCATCCTTGCTGATCCTGTGCTGCCTCTATCCAGTTGGTCTTTATCCTTTTGATGTCGTCGGTCTATCTGGTTGGTGAACGGCCTCTACTTCTGTATGCGTCTTGGCGTGGTCTCCACTCAAGTATCCTCTGTCCAGCGATTGTCCGAAAGTCGCGCCACATGACCGGCCCAGTTCCATTTTAAGTTTGTTATACGGGTAACACGGGTAAACACACAACGAACATAACAGAGCTAAAAAGTTTAAACAAAGATATTTCAAAGGCTATAAGGAGAGACATACGGAACACTAAAGAAATAAACAATACCATTGAACAAAACAAAAGCCTAAAAGTTCTAAAACGAAGGTTGAGGACAGGAACGAGGAACATTTACAAGCTGAAAAATAAGCAAGGACAGACCATTTACGAACAACAAGAGATCCTGAAAATCATCGGAGAATACTACAAAGCACTATATAGTGATTCCATTCAAGAGGTACAAATCCCAGTAATACAGAATCAAGGATCTGAGCAACTTTCAGATATAACCAAAGAGGAGATTGAGTCAGCCATAAAAGGCATGAAAAACAACAAAGCACCTGGAGAAGACGGCATTGTAAGTGAAATGATAAAACAAAGAGGTAAACGCGTCATAAAAGCCCTAAAAAATCTCTATAATCTTGCGTCCCCTTCGAAAAAAAATACACAAACATTTTCCTCACAGAAGTAACGTTTTCCTTCGTTACGTACGTTGGTGGCCTTTTCGTTCTTTTAGCGTCCTCTAGACTAAAATTTTCCCTTTGGAGTTCTCTGTACCGCCTGAATATAGTCGTACGATGTGGACAATCATCAGCTAGTGCAAATTTCATTTCTTCTAAGTACCTGTCTTCAGAGGATAATATGCGCTGTAGTCAAGACCTGGTCTTAAATTAAACTGTAAAAAAACCAAAACTATGATTATAAGTAAGAGCCCAAACATAACAGCCAATTTTATGGTGAACAACACGCCATTGAAAAGAGTAAACAGATTTTGTTATCTGGGATGCAACTTACTTGATACATGAGACTACTTATACGAAATAAGAACTCGTATTGAGAAAGCAACAAATGCCTTTAGCCGACTGCGAAAAGTTCTGTGTAATCTTTCGTTAAGCATCGATGTAAGAATCAGAGTCCTTCGATGCTATGTGATCTCTGTGCTGCTATATGGAGCAGAAAGTTGGAGCCTCACTGAAGACGTCTGTAGGCGACTGGAAGCATTCAAAATGTGGTGCTACCGGCAAATGCTGCGAGTGACGTATGTACATCACGTCACCAATGACGCTATTCTGGAAAGACTTAGGAAAAACAGGGAAATCCTCAATACATATAAATATAGAAAAGCGGTTTATTTTGGGCATATAGTGCGCAAAGCGAAGTACCGGTTGTTGCAGCTCATTTTACAAGGCAAGGACCCGGATGCAGATGCATTTCCTGGCTGGAAAACCTTAGAGAGTAGACAGGATTAACATATACAGAGATGTTCAGAGCGGCAGTGAACAAAGTATGCTGGGTCAACGTGATCGCCAACATGATAGGCACTAGAAGAAGAAGACCTGTCTATGTTTAGACTACGAGCGAAATTATACCGCAAAACTACACCAATACCATTTCGTAACCAAGATTCCATAGCACGCACTTTAATCTGTCACTGGCACTGCTAACAAACAACTAAGCACATCGGCTTGGGTATTTGACGATAGAATCATTTATATTCAATCCATGCAAACTCTCTTTTAAACAAGCGTACATATATAAGTTAAACAACCAGGGCGAAACCACACATCCCTGTCTAACACTTTGTTGATATTACCAGTAAGCTCTGTTTATCCTGACACTGGAATCCTCGTAAAGTAATTTCAGCGCTCGTATTAAACTACCGATTACCCCATACGTAGACAATGTCGACCACAATTCATTCATTAAATTAAAACCATTAATTAAAATTTAAATCTTTTTGCAAGAATAACATGAAATCAGAAGGCTTCAAAACAAAGGAGGGTCTGACACAAGGCGGATCATTAAGCCCAATGCTGTTTAATATTTTCATGGACGACATCATCAAGGAATGTAAAAGAAATATCAAAAAATGTGCATTGGAAACAAAAACATGCAAAGAGTGGAGATAGCTGAAGGAGCATTTGCAGATGACATAATACTGATTGCTGAAAATGAAAAACAATTACAATATAATATAGAAGTATGGAATGAAGCACTAAAGAAAACACAGATGAAAATAAATAAAGATAAAACCAAAGTGATGACTATAGGAGACGAAGAAATAAATGATAGATAATATAACAACAGAACAAGTTAAAGAGTTTAAATATCTATGAGTAACAATAGACGAAAAGGGAAGACAAGAAGCGGAAATCAACGACAGAATTGAGAAAACCATAAAACTGTATTATGCAATGAACAGGAAATTTATCAGCAAAAAAGAAATTTCAAGACATACAAAACTTAAAATATTCAAGACAATATATAGACCTGTATTAACATATGGTTGTGAATCTTGGATAAAAACAAAAAAAAGTAGAATACAAGCAACAGAAATGAAATATCTGAGAAGAATTAAACGAGTGACAAGAAGAGATAAAATAAGAAATACACAAATAAGAGAAGAACTAGACATAGAAGACATTATTTTATTCATAGAACAAAAACAATTGGGATGGTGGGGACACATGCAGAGAATGCCAAACAGTAGTCCTGTTAAACAAATATATGAAGCAAAAACACAAAACAAGAGAAAAAGAGGAAGACCTACAAAAATCTTGCAATATTAATTTTTTAATCATTTGTCTGATCTATTTTCTACAAAATGGTAAGTTTTTCTATAACTTAGCAGCATCTGTAAGTGGTGTTTTATGACTCACAAATGCGTTCTACTTTTTATAATAACGTCATGAAATCTTTTTAAAAAAAATCTTAAGTCATTACACAATCATTTTACTTTTAACCGTCGAAATCCTTGGAAGATTTAAATCAATTAAACAAACTTTCCGTTAATTTGGAGCTGATATAAGCGAGTAATAAGAAAGATAAAACGACCATTACTTATCATTTTAGACTCTTAAACCACAATAAACTATTAAAAAGCTCTCTAACAACTGGAGTTTCGGGATAGACTTTCTTGAAGTATGTATCTTAATAATCCGGTAATTTTAAAGATTTGCTGATTTTCTTTAAGGCGTTTAACTTGCAGGCAATTAGCGAGTCAGTGGAGTGAAACCGGCTAACATCTTACTTTAAAATATCCCTACAACCCTTTTTAGTCTTAATTTTATTGCAATCCTCCACTTCGACCCTCCTAATAAAACGGTACACTCTTAAAGCCATCCTATTTTCGCTGATTAAGAGCTATTGTTACATCTGGGCCACATGCTTCGAAAAATTTATTTAGATTTTAATTAAAAAAGAAAAAATGCAGGAAATTTTGCTGTGATTTATAACATGAGTAAATTAATACTCTTCGAGTTTATTTTTTTTGTTTAAGTATTTAAGAAGATTGGAAAATACGGAAGGTAGAAGAGACCAGGACGTTATAGACTTGGAAAAGGTCTATGACAGAGTAATGAGGAGTAAATTGTGGTCGACATTGTCTATGTAAGTGGTGAGCGGTATTTTATCTTACGTACAATATCCAGGTCTTGGTAGAGTTGATTCAGTTTGCGATTAGTTTCAATACGATATCTCTGCGTCTCCGGGTTGAATAGTGGTCCAAAGATTCTTCTCAAAATCTTTCGTTTTCAACACAGTAATTTATACTAACTCGTTTTTGTCAATGTCCATGTTTCACTTCCGTACATGATGATATGTCTAATTTCTTTCAAAGTTACATTCGCCTATTGTGACATTTCGACCGGTCCTGTCAATTATCCTTTCCTTTTGACCTTGCCTGATGACACACATGTACTTGATTTTTATTTCATTGATATTAAGACCCATTTTTTTAGTTTAATGAATTGTTCCTTCACTTTCATTTATTTATTTATATATTAACACTGCTCTACGGGCTTTTGGCTTAACTACAGAGCAGGGGAAATACAGCTTTAATAATTTTATTAATATATGGTTACAATAAAAATAAATTATAAAAACATTTGCGGAATTTAAGTAAAAAAATGGGACTTAATGACTGACAGCGTACAAAAAAAAAGGTCAATATCACAATTCATGTTAATAACTATTAATGCGAAATTCTTGAAATTTGGCACAAAAGTAGGTTAGTATATAATGAACAACATATATTTTACTGCAAATTTTCAACGATACCGTAAAAAAGTATGGATTGTTTTAAAAAAATCGTTTTGAGGCCAGAATAACGCGTTAGTGAGCTTGACAACGTCGCTTTATCACGACTGACATATTTGGTTGTGTTGGTCTATGTGGAGAGCATAGACATAGTAGTCTGCTGAGAGTTGGCTACCGATGAGAAAGAGACAGTCGTTTAAGAGGTTGTTTCGCGCTCTGTCTTATAGGCAGGGTAAGCCCCGCTCGTTAGAGAGAGCGCGAAACAACCTCTCGAGCGACTGTCTCTTTCTCATCGGGAGCCAACTCTCGCATCCACACCCGCAGTCTACTCTCCTATGTCTATAGTGGAGAGAGATGACGCTGAAACTCATAGCCTCATTTTCGGCACGCATACACGCAGATAAATAAATCACACGGATATACGCGTGAAGTAACGTTGTTACAATTAAATTTTTATCTGGGACCACGTAAAACAAATTTTTATTAAAGTCACTTATTTAAACTGTTTTTACGTTTAACATTTTCCTATGGTCTAGAATGTTTATGTAAGCTAAACATTATTTTTACTTAGTCGTACTTTTTTTTGAGAATTTTTGCTTTAGTTTTCTTTTGACTAACACGGTCGAGTTAGAACTTCCTTAAGGATGTTTAATGGTACTTTTAGATAGATGGTAAAAATTGTACTCTCTATGGTTTAACATAGACCATCAGCATTAAAAAGAATAATTTTAAATAATAACGTTCTAAAAAAATATTTAAAATTATTTACTTAATCGTCTTTTTCAGAAATAAAATGTTTTTATTTATTATTTTATTAAAAATTTAATATTTTTAAATTTGTACATGACGTTGTAAATGTCACAACAACACAAGCATTTCATTTTTGGCAGAACTTGTAACTTACAGTTGACGTATAAAGTTATATTGCATTAGTAAATATAAGTTTAACCATTGCACATCCTTGAACAATATTTTATTTGTTGGTATTATAAAATTATATCTTTATTAAACAAAATTAATTTTAGGAAATAATTTTACACGATCACGAAGTATAATTAAATATTTTTTATATCTATACAGAGGTAGAGGGTTGGTAGTATTTTACTGATAAACGATGTAAAATAAATCATGATTACATTAATGGTATGTAACAGGTAGAAATATGATTCGTTCATCAAACTGTCTAGTCATTATTGTTGGGAGGGACTAAACAAAGTTATGGACGAATAAACACACTTTAATCATTATCAATCTACACAACAACGATTCATTTGATTTTGCTAAACAGTGGCGTATTGGGAGGGTAGCATAGCAATTTTATTATTAATTTAAATCAAATACTTTTACTAATAAAAACAGAAGCTATACACACTGCAGTCTACCTACATTTTTATAAATTAATCGATACATTCGCAAGCATTTTTTTACACCATTTCTTCGGACGAATGGTAAATTTAAAATAGATTAACAGAACAGGCTTAATATATATTGTAATATTTTTGCAAGAAGTTGTCAGACAGTTAAATGAAGATTAACTTAAGGCCAGTAACAATAGACCTTTGTCCAGTCAATAAAAAGGTACACAAGTCTGAATACCAGAACAAAAATGTCAACAAAGTAATGAATTGATTAATCCGTGATGATTAACAAGTTTTTCTTCTAAAACAACAACAAATCATGCCAATACCTGCTTGCTAGACACTGCCATGTTATAAGACACGTAAGTTTGATTTAGACAGAAGAAAAAGCTCTGATGGTGTTTTAATTTATACACTCGGACGAAGGATTACTAAAATAATATTACCTTAAGTAGTTAAGTTAAAAGACAAATTTAAATCAAATCAGAACGTACAGGGATTTTTTATGTTTAAATATTTAAACTATACATCTTCTTCTTCTTCTTATTCTTTGTAAAGACCTTTTGGTTTGTTTATTTCGGCTGGTCAGTGTTGTTGATTCTCCTGTGATAGAGATGTCCAACTATCTTTCCATCTTTTTGGTGGTCTTCCGATTGGCCTTTTACCATTTGGATTTCCATTTAGCACAATCTTGGCTATTCTTTCGGGGTCCATTCTTTCTACGTGGTCCCGCCAGAATCTTCTGCGCTTTCGTTCCCATCTGATTACATCTTCCACCTTGCATTTCTCTCTTATTGTTACGCTCGTTACTATTGACCTTAGCTCCCGCTATTGACCTTAAAGTCTTCATCTCTGCTGTTCTTAACATACATTTTGTTTTGTTTGTGTCTGCTTGGGTCTCGATGCCATAGGTGATTATTGGTCTTACGCATGTTTTGTATATTCGAACTTTACTGTCGATGCTCATGTTTGTTGTCGCTTATGACGTCTCTTAAACAACCTGATGTTAACGAGGTTTCATTGATCTGAGATTTTAGATCTTTAATTGGTTCGTTGAAGCTAGAGATATCCGCTCCGAGGTATCTAAAAGTTGTGACTTGACAAATGTCATACATTTTGTCTTGGAGATTAATATTTTCATATTAAATTGTGTGCTGACTAAATGCCGATTAAATCTGTGAAGTTGTCTTTACAGATTGTCCATCGTTTCTGCCAATATAGTCGCGTCATCAGCTAAGCAAATTATGCTAATGGGTTTTCTGTTGATCCTATACCCCATTCTTAAGCCACTAACCTCTTCAATGATCTCGTCCATAATCAGCTTCAATAAAAATGGGCTTAAGCTATCCCCTTGTCTTATACCCTGTGATATCGTTATATCATTTGTTGTTTTATGATCAACTTTAATTCGGGTTGAATTGCCTGTGTTTAGACAGCATACTGTTTTTTTGTTTAGATGTATGTAAAAATGTGTAACTGATTGTTTAAAAACCAGCTTACTTTCGCTGTATGGTACCTATTTTAATATAGGTATATTTATATATATATATATATATTATATATATATATATATATATATATATATATATATATATATATATATATATATATATATATATATATACATAATCATCTCTCCAACTTCTCCTTGGTCGTCCCTTCTTTCGTTTTTCTGGTGGTATCCACTACAATACTTTTTTTGGCCATCTTGTTGAATCCATTCTTTTTGTGTGTCCAAACCATGTCAACTGTTTTTTGTCAATTTCCTCAATAATATCCCGCTCGGTGTTCATACTCCTTCTAATGTCTACATTTCTTATTTTTTCAAGTCTTGATCTTCTGCAGCTTTTTCTTAGAAAGTCCATCTCCGTAGCCAGTATATATCTTACTTATATCCCATATTACCGAACCATATGTCAATATACTGTTTTGTAATCTTTAATCTTGGTGTCCTGTCTGATGTTTCGTTCCCAAAGTACGGAATTTAGGGCTCCAATAGTTTTCCTACCTTTAAGTATTCTTTCTTCGATCTCGTCTTTACTAGTTTCTTGTTTGTTAAATATTACCCCTAGGTATATAGCTTTCTCTAGTACAAACCCCGAAATCACTTTACAAGGATTCCACTGCTTTTGTCAGGATAAACGAAGCTTGCACGGACTGGTTTAACATCGAAAACGGTGTGAAACAGAGATGTGTGGCTTCGCCATAGCTGTTTAACTTATACATAGACGATTGCTTAAAAGATTTAAAAGAAAGTGTGTATGGATTAAAAATGAATAAGTTGATCGTCAAATGCCTTCTTTATGCCGATGATCAAGTCATATTAGCATCATCTGAAGAGGAGTTGCAAGCGATGGTTAATATTATGATGCACCGAAAATCAAAGGGATAAAAATAAATGTAAGCAAAACGAAAGTAATGGTTTTTGAAAGAGAAGAAAGCATGACAAACTGTAAATATCTGATTAAGGGAGAAAGAATGGAACAAGGAAATGAGTTTGTATACTTGGGTTTAAAATTTACAAGAGATGGAAAGTATGACAATGACATTGAGCGAAGGGTGTTGGCAGGAAAACAAATGAATGGGGCACCGCATAGGTTTATGAACAGCCAGAAAGTGTCAAAAAAGGCACGTCTGGCTGTGCATAGAGAAGTGTTGGTTCCTACACTTATGTATGGTAGTGAATTTTGGGTTTGGCAGAAGAAGCTTAAAAATTGGATAAATGCTGCGGAGATGAGTAGTCTGGGAAGTATAGCCGAAGTAACTCAGTTGGATAAAATGCAGAATAGTGGGATAAGGGAACGCTGTGGTGTAAAAGAAGATGTGGTTACAAAGATAGATAAAGGAATGCTTAGATGGTTTGGACACGTAGAAAGAATGGATAAAGGAAGATTGATGAAGCAAATTTATAAGTCAAGTGTGAATGGACAGGTCGTTAAAAGTCGACCTCGGCGAACATATCTCGATCAGATCAACATTGTTTTGAAGAAATTCCAGGTCAAGAGTATCAACAACCGACGAGCATGTATGAGAGCACTGATAAAAGTAGAGAAAGCAAAAGATGTGTGTAAGAACCGTAGCAAGCTGAATGAAGTGGTTGGCCTCTGCCTGCCTCTATGAGATGAGATTAATTAAAAATATCAATGTTGAAGTTGTACGAGAAAATATAAAGCTTTATTTTGAATGGCACGACTGCTATTAATTCTAATGGGCCACCCTGTACGACCGCGATATTTTAGTGTTTGAAATTTTATAATAATTTTGTTTTACAACTTATTAAGCTAAATGCGACCTAAAAATAGACTACTTTCGAGTCAGATATCTGAAACGATGACTGCATCGAAGAAATAACCGTAATAATCAATACGCTTGAGAGCAAAAAAAAGAGAGAATGAAAATAAAGAATTTAAAATGGACCACAAAATTGTCAAACTGGTTAGATAATACGAGTGATATGTGTTGCCTAAGGTATTATAACCGGATTTCTTGATGGTTTCAGCGCCCATCGCTTACGGGACTTGAAATAGCCCAGGTAACAGAATGAGTTGTCTCAATGGGTTTCAAACTGGGGAATTCGGAAAAAAGTGTGCAGACGTTTTGTAAATTGTGTTCAAGAGAATCAACGGCGTTGTTTAAATACTGCAACTTAGCAGCATTTAAATACTTTTCGAGAGAAAATGCAGAGGTGTAGAACACGTTGAAAGAACTTGATCTGGCATAGTTGTTGAAATAGTCGTACCATGGTACAATTTTTTTTATCACAATGGCTATATAGAGAAGCTAATTTCTAACGCAATATTAATATCAGCGTAGGTAATAAAATTATAAGTAAACATTTAATAAAAGTGAAAGAAATAATTCTAAAATGGCTGCACTCAATTTTTGAAAATTAAATGAAAACGACGTCAACTAATTAAGCAAAGGGTCTGTTTTTTTACAATTAAACGGTAGTTTGTTTTCACAAATATATTTAAAAATGAACACCTTAAGCGCCGTTTGTATCCTAATTCAAATTAATTGTATGGGGGACTTATAAAGCATGGTCCCAAAATTTGATTTTGGTCAACCAAATAAAAACAAATTTATTACTTAATATATTTGAAGCATGCAACATACCATTTTTTTTATAAATGAATTAACTTTCTTAATAATTATGTTTGCATTTATTCTGATTTTTAGGTATAAAATACTCGATAAAATATCCTCGTGACATAAAATCCCCGTCAGAAACTCTCTCGACCAAAAATACGCGACAAAAATATTGAAAACATAATATGTACCTATATCATAAAATAACCTCACCGTCGTTAACATAATAAACAATTATTTGACGAAATAAATTACACAAAAAAATTGATAAAAAAAAGACACAATAGATATTTTTTATTACCAAAACAACTTTTACATCACTCACTAATGATTTCCATGAAGGGAAGCAAATAGAGTCTATTAATTTTGGTAATAGTAAATATTTTACTAAACATTTCCATGAACGGGATCAAATTATGTAATATAAAAACATATAATTTTGCTTAAACGATAAATACTAGATTATTCATAATAAAAATAACAAAGTGTTAGATAGAAAATCCAACGACAGACAGCAGCACTTTAAAATGACCAATTTTCCGCCAAAATTTGAATGTTTGTTTTTAATATTCACAACTATTTCGGGCCCTTTTTCAGGAAAATCGTAGGATTACCTATATTATTTAAGGTTATGAAATTTTGTAAAATTTGTGACGCATTGTAATAAAACTTCCGGAGGGAAACTCCCGGAAGGGAAAGGGTAGAAGGGGGAGAGAACAGAAACTACATAATATGGGAAGCTTGTTTTTTAGGAAAATCGTAGGTATTTTAAATAGTATAATATTGATTATAAGCTTCTTATATTATTATATGATAGATGGGGAAAGACTGAGCCATCTAAGATTTGCGGATGACATAGTTCTAATGGCAGATGACATGCAGGAAGCCAGGGAAATGCTAAAAGATCTACAACGGGCAACACAAAGAGCAGGTTTGGAAATAAATTATAACAAAACAAAAATGTTAACCAACCTAGTACCAAGCGAACCTGTAGAAATAGAAAACAAAATCATCGAAATCACAGAAAAATACACCTACCTTGGCCATGAAATCCGGATCGGCAGGGACAACCAGACGTGCGAACTTTCCAGACGAATATCTCTGGGATGGGCAGCGTACGGAAAGCTTAGGGACATATTTAAATCAGAAATTCCTGTAAGTATGAAAAGGAAGACCTTCAATCAGTGTGTTCTCCCAGTTATGACATACGGGGCTGAAACCCTAACCTTAACAAAAACAATAGTTAAAAAACTACAAGTAGCGCAACGGAAAATGGAGAGATCCATGTTAGGACTTTCCCTTAACGACCGAGTCAGGAACGAGGATATAAGGAGAAAAACGGGGGTAGAGGACATAATAGAGAGAATTACAAAGCAGAAATGGAGATGGGCAGGACACGTGGCTAGAATGAAGGACGGAAGGTGGACAAAGAAAGTTCTGGAATGGCGACCGAGATCGGATAAGCGAAGCAGGGGTAGACCACCGACACGATGGACAGATGACCTCAAAAGGATAACCACGAATTGGATCGCAGAGGCGCAAAATAGGGAAAGATGGAAATATTTCGAGGAGGCCTACGTTCAGCAATGGACAAGAGAATAAGGCTGAATGATGATGATGATGAAGCTTCTTACGGTATCTCTTTTGCATTCTCCCTTATACTGGGCCATATTTTGTCTAGGATAATATGTCGAGGAATATTTATTTTTAACCTTGGGATATTTTGTCTTTGGGTTATTTTGTTAAGGAACGTTTTGTTGGGGATATTTTGTCGGGTATATTTTGTCCGGGGATCAAAACGCAAAAACCATTGTAAAGACTTATCTTGGACATATTTTCAATCATGGCTGGTTTTAAGTCAATCGTAGTAAAACAATTTTTTTTATCAACAACCAAATCATAATTTACGTTGATTTGATAAAGATGGGATGGTTTCTTTCTTCTAAAGGCTATACTAGTGCTTTGAACTTGGTGATAGGCATTTTTTTCTTTGTTACCATCTGATGTAAACGACATGCATTTATTAGCGCGCTTCCTATTAGTTCTACTGCTTATTTTAACGTATTATTTGATTCCTTTGGATAAACTGTTAGAATATACTTTCAATTGATCGGAAAGATTAATAAACGCTTTTTTTTTGTCCCTAACATAATTGGCGTTGAATGACAAATGCAAATAAAGTGTTAGGTAAAATCTTATTGTACGACATAAGTGTGTGCCAATTAGTATCAACGTGTATGTTCGTGTATGTTAAATATTAATTTTTTTTTATTGATGTGTGCATGATTTTACAAAAATGAACAAAATTAAGATAAGAGGTGCGATAAAGTACGTCTGTAAAAAGGGGTTATCACCGCAAGAAATGTATAAGGACACGGTAAAAGTATTGGTTGAATCTGCCCCTTCGTACCAGGTAATCAAGAACTTATATGATTAACAAACAGTCAATATATTGTTTAATATTAATTATTTAAAATTTAGCACTGCAAAGAACATGAAGAACAAATGAGGGCAAAACGATTCATATAACTTTTACAAAAAAAAAAACTGTCTTCCTATCAAATTGAACAACAATCCTGAGACAAGCTTTCAATGAACAAATTAATGCTATCCAATATGATCAAACTGTCTTCTTATGCCTCCAAAGATGTCAATAAGGTTGTGATTTCTGTCGTCACACCACAAATGGTATTGCTACAAAGAAAACTCTCTTCGACCTGCAGCATACACACACAGGTGATTAATACGGTATTCTGCAGAGCCCAATACAAGAAAATAAAAGTATAGCAATATGCACATTCTCTCTTGCCTCTCTACAAAAAGCATGTACTCGCAACACCCACTTGTTCAGAAGATCCATGAAAAGTGCCATCAACTTGTTTAAAAAAGAGTTTCGATAACAATAATCTGGACCCCAGCTCCCGTAGGCATCCCCGAAACCGGGAAAGCCGATCAAGCTGCCACAGAAGCTTCATCTGACTTACCCACAATAAACTTGCAATTACACAACGATCTTAGAGCCAATATCAAACAGAAATATTTTAAAAATGGCTTCAACACTGGAATTAACTAAATACCAAATTACATGATGTTCACCCATGCATAAACTTCTTGAAAATGTCGCCCTTGAAAAGAAAAGAAAAAATAGTTATAAGGAGGTTAAGAATTGGAGACACGCGGTTTACACATAGATATCTTATGACCCGTGGAGAACCTACTACTTGCCAACACTGTGTAGGAACTAGACTATCCATTAAATATATTCTAGAAGACTGCAACCACTACGCAACTGTCCGACTACACCTAGATCTCAATGGAAACATACAAGAAATTTTAGGATCAGTGACTAAAATTTACAACTTAATTTAAAACTATTAATGTATTTTTAGATTATATTTCCATACTATAATTTCTATTATTTATACCGTGTAACGAATGTATCAATGTACGAGGGCGGTTTGATAAGTCAGTGACTTTTTGAATAAAACAAATTTTTTTCCGCAAATAAACATTTAATTTTTATACATAATCACCTTTTAGCTCGATACATTAAGTAGACTTCTTCATTCGACTCAAATCTCTTACCGCCCAGCCATTTCTTTAGGTTTGGAAACAGAAAATAGTCGCAGGGGGCTAAATCTGGAGAATATGCTGGATGGGGTAGCAGTTCGTATCCCAATTCGTGGATTTTGGCAATAGTGACTAGACAAGTGTGCACACGTGCATTGTCTTGATGGAACAGCACTTTCTTCTTCGCCAAATGCGGCCGTTTTTGCTTTAAATCAACGTCGAATCTGTTCAAAAGCTTTGAATAATATTCGCCGGTGATCGTTTTACCTTACTTGAGGTAATCGATGTGAATGACACCGCGTACATCCCAAAAAATTGCGGCCATGACCTTTTTGGCTGACAGACTCTGTTTCGCCTTCTTCGGTCCACGTTCACCCCGAGCAGCCCACCGTTTCGATTGTTCCTTGGTCTCTGGCGTGTTGTGATGGATTCATGTTTCATCCACAGTAACAAAACGGCGCAAAAATTCGTCCGGATTACGGCTGAACATCGCTAAACACTTTTTTGAAGTGGTCAAACGATTGCGCTTATGGTCGAGTGTGAGCAATCGCGGTACCCATCTCGCAGAGAGTTTTTTCATGTCCAAATATTCGTTTAAAATATGATGTAGCCGTTCAGTTGAGATACCTACAGCATGAGCCAACTCACGCACTTTTATTCTTCGATCATCCAATATCATTTCATGGATTTTATCGACGATTTCCGGCGTGATCACTTCTTTTGGGCGACCTAGACGTTAGGCGTCACTAGTGCTGGTACGCGACCACAACGGAACTCTGTAAGCACTGTTGCATTTGGAGTAACTGCGCGGGAAATTCAAAAAGTCACTGACTTATCAAACTGCCCTCGTATTAATGACCATGTAACGAATGTATCAAGAAGTCGAAGTCAAGACACTATTAAAAAAAACACACATATTTACAAAAAGTAAACAACTTGGCTTGCAACTTTAAATTTATGCACTGGCAGAAAGTCACAATGATCTGTGGCTAACAAAGTGTTACTCTATAAAGCAATGATTAAACCTATTTGGACAATTAAGCTGCGGGAAACTCGAATATTGTCATACTGAAAGGATACCAAAATATAGTGCTTCGAATGATGGTAAATGCACCGTAGTATGTTCCAAATGACGTAACCGCGAGTAACTTAAATGTTCCGACTACTAGAATAGAGTCCAGAATGGAGACGTTTAAAACGTTTTAGCCAACAGACGTGCGAGACAGATCCAAATAGATATTACAAACTAAAATCAACACGTTTAAAGACTGTAATTCTATTAATTCTATAGTGTATAATATTTAAACGTTGAAATTTTTTTGCCATAAGCTCTTGTAGACTTTATCGCCCACTCGAGCAATCCTTAATGATATGTACAGTTACACCAAATATTTATTGTCTTATTTAAGGACAAATTGTGTAAAAGAAGGGTTAAAAAAACTGCAAAATAACATTAAACAATATATTGCTGAGCCATCGCATTATTCATTATACAAATAAAATAGGGGAAAAAAGAATCTCGGGTGAAGACAGGAATGGCTAAACGTAACCAATATTACCCACAAAAAAAGCAATATTGATCAAATTGCACAATAAAAATTAAACTGTTTTTGATTTGCGTACTCAATATATTGTGCAATCTGTCAACATGATTGACACACGGTAAATGTTAATTATTGTGCAAAATTTGTATAAATTTGCTGCACAATAGCATTGCACTAAGTATTGTACCAATCCACACGTTGCAATATTATTGCCCAACAAATTTAGTTCGCGGTTGATACTTTTGCAGGAATAAAAGAAAGCAACTTGTGATGTAGCAAAAAAGGCAAAAACGAATCATGAATAGATGAAGTGATGACTAAACTAAACATTACACTGCATTACCCACAAACAAATCAATATTTACCACAGTGCACAATAAAAACGCCGTTCTATTGAACTAATTTATTGTGCAATATTTTAATATGTTCTACAAATACGTTGCATTATATGTTGATAATAATATTAAGCGTCTAGGGACCGTTTGATTATTTTCTAACGAATTAAATGGGTATTTAATGATTTTTTAATAAAAAACGATGGGGGCTAAACTGAACATTACACTGCATTACCCACAAACAAATCAATATTTACCAAAGTGCACAATAAAAACGCCGTTCTATTGAACTAATTTATTGTGCAATATTTTAATATGTTCTACAACTACGTTGCGTTATATGTTGATAATAATATTAAGCGTCTAGGGACCGTTTGATTATTTTCTAACGAATTAAATGGGTATTTAATGATTTTTTAATAAAAAACGATGGGGGCTAAACTGAACATTACACTGCATTACCCACAAACAAATCAATATTTATCAAAGTGCACAATAAAAACGCCGTTCTATTAAACTAATTTATTGTGCAATATTTTAATATGTTCTACAACTACGTTGCATTATATGTTGATAATAATATTAAGCGTCTAGGGACCGTTTGATTATTTTCTAACGAATTAAATGGGTATTTAATGATTTTTTAATAAAAAACGATGGGGGCTAAACTGAACATTACACTGCATTACCCACAAACAAATCGATATTTACCAAAGTGCACAATAAAAACGCCGTTCTATTGAACTAATTTATTGTGCAATATTTTAATATGTTCTACAACTACGTTGCTTTATATGTTGATAATAATATTAAGCGTCTAGGGACCGTTTGATTATTTTCTAACGAATTAAATGGGTATTTAATGATTTTTTAATAAAAAACGATGGGGGCTAAACTGAACATTACACTGCATTACCCACAAACAAATCAATATTTACCAAAGTGCACAATAAAAACGCCGTTCTATTGAACTAATTTATTGTGCAATATTTTAATATGTTTTACAACTACGTTGCGTTATATGTTGATAATAATATTAAGCGTCTAGGGACCGTTTGATTATTTTCTAACGAATTAAATGGGTATTAAATGATTTTTTAATAAAAAACGATGGGGGCTAAACTGAACATTACACTGCATTACCCACAAACAAATCAATATTTATCAAAGTGCACAATAAAAACGCCGTTATATTGAACTAATTTATTGTGCAATATTTTAATATGTTCTACAACTACGTTGCGTTATATGTTGATAATAATATTAAGCGTCTAGGGACCGTTTGATTATTTTCTAACGAATTAAATGGGTATTTAATGATTTTTTAATAAAAAACGATGGGGGCTAAACTGAACATTACACTGCATTACCCACAAACAAATCAATATTTACCAAAGTGCACAATAAAAACGCCGTTCTATTGAACTAATTTATTGTGCAATATTTTAATATGTTTTACAACTACGTTGCGTTATATGTTGATAATAATATTAAGCGTCTAGGGACCGTTTGATTATTTTCTAACGAATTAAATGGGTATTAAATGATTTTTTAATAAAAAACGATGGGGGCTAAACTGAACATTACACTGCATTACCCACAAACAAATCAATATTTATCAAAGTGCACAATAAAAACGCCGTTCTATTGAACTAATTTATTGTGCAATATTTTAATATGTTCTACAACTACGTTGCGTTATATGTTGATAATAATATTAAGCGTCTAGGGACCGTTTGATTATTTTCTAACGAATTAAATGGGTATTTAATGATTTTTTAATAAAAAACGATGGGGGCTAAACTGAACATTACACTGCATTACCCACAAACAAATCAATATTTATCAAAGTGCACAATAAAAACGCCGTTCTATTAAACTAATTTATTGTGCAATATTTTAATATGTTCTACAACTACGTTGCATTATATGTTGATAATAATATTAAGCGTCTAGGGACCGTTTGATTATTTTCTAACGAATTAAATGGGTATTTAATGATTTTTTAATAAAAAACGATGGGGGCTAAACTGAACATTACACTGCATTACCCACAAACAAATCGATATTTACCAAAGTGCACAATAAAAACGCCGTTCTATTGAACTAATTTATTGTGCAATATTTTAATATGTTTTACAACTACGTTGCGTTATATGTTGATAATAATATTAAGCGTCTAGGGACCGTTTGATTATTTTCTAACGAATTAAATGGGTATGAAATGATTTTTTAATAAAAAACGATGGGGGCTAAACTGAACATTACACTGCATTACCCACAAACAAATCAATATTTATCAAAGTCCACAATAAAAACGCCGTTCTATTGAACTAATTTATTGTGCAATATTTTAATATGTTCTACAACTACGTTGCGTTATATGTTGATAATAATATTAAGCGTATAGGGACCGTTTGATTATTTTTTAACGAATTAAATGGGTATTTAATGATTTTTTAATAAAAAACGATGGGGGCGACACGCAAAATGACTATCGTAGCCGAAATGTTCGTACACCAAGATAGAGAGGGAATTGTGTATTCCAAATTCCAGATCACGTGTAGACCATTAGGAGTTTCCGGTGACGTTGTCGTCGTCATCGACAACAAAACGACATCGACTTTGTTTTCTGGCGAGCCAGAGAGAGGAGCTCTTCGAAGAGGATTTGAAAATTCAAATTCCGATCGCGTACACGAGGTACAGAAACAACGTCGCATCGCGCGGCTACTGGCTACCGAGCGGCTACTGTGCACACGCCCACCCTGATCCGATAAATGCAGTGCTCGGTTTGTTTTGTTGTTTTGGATATACAGCGACCGGTCATTAGACGCACCGGCTACTGATATCACTTATTACCACCGGTGATGCTGGTTTCAGACTTTCAGGCCGCTCTCTTCTACCATTCTTTTAGGCCAGGACTCTCAGCTACGAAAATCCCGTCCTACAATATCATCCATCCATTTTTACTATCATTCATATATATTTATATATATATATATATATATATATATATACAAATATATATATATACAAATCAATTATTGTTCCACACTGCGAAATACTGCTCTATTTTATTACAAAGTAGCTGTTGCACTTCGTGCGCGTAGAATTTAGTTTTATCTTAAATCTTAATACCTTTAAATGAGGATAAATTTTTTCTTGACATCCGATTTAACATAAAAAAATTTCTTTATAGACCAACATATTATGCGTGACAACTAAATTTTAATGTGATGTAATGTAGCGCGTTCCAAATGAAACCGCCACCTATTGATTTTTTAGGAATTAAACTAGAACACTTAATAAAATTTAACGGAATTTATTTTGTTTTATTTTTATTTTAAAAGTTGTTGTTCGTTCCTGTTGTGACGTCAGTAGGACTTCGACGATAACAATTATTATTTACCTTTTTACTTCTTAGGCTAGTTTGTAGATTGTAGTGGAATCGTTAAGGCTCTGCAGCCCTTTAAGCACCTTGATCTATCAGATCTTTTGTGCAAAACCCTTAATCTATTTGAGGCCCGGGATTCCGAGACTTTGTACAAAGTTTATTAATTTTCTGGGAGCTAAGTTCCTGACGTCGGATGGCTTTGGAAGGGCCACTTCCAGAAACTTGAGCCTTTTGCAGAAAAGTGCTGGGCCTTCGAAATGGTCTGCAGTTTCAGCGAAGCTCTTGCAGTAGCGGCAACTATCACTCGCTGTTTAGCTTTTCTTGGCAAAATGCTTACTAGCCTTTTCGCTTGTCTTTGTCCTGGCACTTTATGCCAGTGAGAATTCATCTTGCTACGCTTGTGCGTTCAACTTGTGAGCAATCGCCAACTTATGATAAAGCTAGTCATTTGGGAAATTTCCATTTCAACTTGAACTTTTTTCGATATATAGCCACCTGTACACTTTAATCATTAGATATTTCAGAGAACCATGTGTTTTGTAACTATAGTAAACAGTCTAAGTATACACCAAGTATACTCAACTTCAATGCTCTCAAGAATTTCATGTTTTTCTTTTTTATTACTGCCGATCTAGGCTTCAATGGCATTATCCTACTTTTGCATTTAAAAATGTAAGGAACCACACACCTTTTTTAGAAAAAAATTTCCTTCAAAAGTTATTAACTTCATCCAATTTTTGACGTCGTTCTCCAAATCAAAGTTGTCTTCGCAGCATCGAATGATAGTCTTTGGAGAATCATTGTCATCCCTCTTCGCAGCTTGGAACTACTTTTTTTCTCAATTTTAAATCAGAAGGTTTAGTTAAAATCAATTTATTTGGAAATTTCCCTTGACGTAGTTGGACACATTGATACAAAACATGAATCACCAGCGATTTTTTTCAGAGCATTAGTAGCATTGTTATAGCTACCAGATGTTGATGGATTTAAATACTTCACAGTACCCATATCGTCGGTGGTACTGTAAAACCGCGTAACAGCACTCTGCAATATCGCGTATATACAAAAGTCACAAAAATGAGATTTGGCGCCAGTGAGTTCATAGTGTTTATCCTAGTAGATCTCACGCGATTGAAATTAGTCTAAAGGGAACGTCTATTTAGCCGTTAAAACAATTCCGCGTACCAGTAGTTGGCGTTACGGTTGGCAAGTGTTTGGCAGCAAAACCACGTATTTACCGAATGCTAGAAAAAGTCTTGACACGAGTGGCGCGTGTTTCCGATCTATTGTTATTTATTTGTGAATATTTCTCATAATCTAATAAAGATATTGGTAAATTTAAGTCACATTCGTATAAAATCATAGTCATAGAAATCACGAATACGTTTAGTTAAAACAATGTTTAATAATGGCCAAGATAATCAGTTTTTTCTTTCTCCTGTAAATATGCGAACAATATATGTTGGTACAAAAAAAAAGTTGAAACTAATGCAAAACAAAAAACAGTGAAAGTTAGCGACAAACAAGAGTATAACTCGTGATAAACAGGAGTGACGTCATTGGAACTGTAGGCCCGTTTTCGCGCGCAAATTTAAACAGTCAATTCTAAACCACAATATTTGCAATAAATTTTATAGTATTTTAATTTTTTAATATACTTGTGGTCTATTTTACATGAAATTTGCATGTTGCCTATTGGCAATCAGTTACAGTTTGAATTTTTGCTTTAAAAACATAAATTAATTTATCAATGGTTTTGCTATTTATCAATTTTTAATCACTGCTAATTGCATTAAATTATTTATAATTAATAATTATCATTATTAACTTATTTACTTGAACACCAACTGTGGTCGTAATTTATAGGCAAAACTATTTTCTCCTCATTTGCATTTTCTTTCGGTTTAAAGTTATCGGTCCTACTTTAAAGTTTTAAATTAAATACTTTTCATGCTAATAAGGTTGTTTGCCAAGTCGTATTTTGTGCTTTTTTGTGACTATATAGAAAGTTTGTTAATAACCCGTTTTTAATTTTTTCAAAATCTAAATAATAAATAAATTTATTCAAAAGAAGGGTTTGAAGACAGTAACAAATCTTTTGAAAAATGCAACGTTACTGCACTATGATTCTTCTTCTTTTTTCGGTGCCGTGCTTTTCTTCAGGCGTAGGCCATCTCCATGACAATTTGATTGAATTGGTCTCTATCTTTCGCTGATCGGAATAGCTGTTTTACGTCCAGTCCTGTACAATTTCTAATGTTTCGTATCCATGATATCTTTTTGCAAACTATCCATATTCTGCCCTCAACCTTTCTCTGGATAATCAGGCGAGGGATGTGATATTTGGGGCCTCGTATTATGTGTCCGAAATAACTAACCTTTCTTGTTTTTATGGTGTTTAGAAGTTCTCGATTCTTATTTAGCTGTCTGAGTACCTCTTCGTTACTGGTATGTGCAGTCCAAGGAATTTTGAGGATTCTCCGGTAGCACCACATCTCGAACGCTTCTATTTTATTCGTGGTGTCAACTTTAAGCGTCCATGTCTCACATCCGTGCAAGAGAATGCTTCATACGTAACAGCGGAGTCTTCTTAGCCGCGACTTAACTGTGAGGTTTCTGTCAGTGAGAGTTGGTTTCCATTTGCTAAATGTCCAACGTGCCATTTCAATCCTCGCTCTTACCTTTTCGTCGCATGTATTTCATTGTTTAGCCAGCTACCCATTTATTTGAAATGTGGAACTACTTCAATGTTGTGTCCGTTGATTGTAATCGGAATTGGTTCTATTTTTATTTTACCTACGATCATCCATGATCTATGATTCTAATAGACTTTAATTTCTGGTTGGTATTGCTAATTTTGATATTCAACACTGGTTTTTCTTTAAAATCTTAATACATTGGTCTTTAGATAAAGTTTTTTAAAGTTATGTTATGAAATATATAATATAATTCATTGGTATTAACTAAACACGAAAATTGTGATAAAGTCTGTAAAAGATCAACTCTTCGACAGTGTAAAGTTTAATTTTTGTAACGAAGTTCCTTAACGCGGCTAACGGGTACTGCGATTTAGTGGGAATCGGCACATAATGAAATGCATCGGTGGTTCAGTGGTAGAATGCTCGCCTGCCACGCGGGCAGCCCGGGTTCGATTCCCGGCCGATCTTTTTTTGTGCTAAAAAACACGCTTTTAGAGTTAATCAAACTAAAAAGTAAAAAATTAATTTTTAACATAGGTATAGAATTACTGACGAGAAAATTAATGTCACTGTCAAAAAAAAATGTCAATCAATGTCACTGCTTTGTATGACATTTTTAAATTAACTCGTTTCGAAATGAAAACACCCCACACTCTTAGAACTGTGTCATTAATTTTCTCGTCAGTAATTTTATTCCTATGTAAAGAGTTATTTTTTACATTTTAGTTTGATTAACTATAACAGCGTATTTTTTAGTTTTTTAAACTTATAATTTATTGTGTTAGATCATACGTGAAATTTGTTTTATTATTGCAATTAAGTTTAGAAAAATGTAAACTGCAGCAAACGTGTGTAATACAGATTTAGAAAAGTTAGTTGATAAAATTGTATAACTTGATACAATCATTTACTGTTCACATTCGTTTATCGTACATGTGATTTGAGTGTTTACTATTTAAATTATAGGGAATCAATGGTGAAATCATGTGTTCAGAGTCCAAAAGAGTATGGAAAGCGCAAACGTCAGAGTGCAAATAAAATACCAAAAACCTATGCTCAACGCAAACAACAATTAGGGCAGACTCAAAATAAAACGAGCGAGCCTTACAGTAGTCGCATATGATGTGTAACATTCGACATCTCACTTTAGTAATAAGCAATTTTAAAATTATATTCTGAAAAAAATGGGTCAGGTATTATTTGAAATGATTTTTTATAACAAACAATAATTCTTTTTAATGAAAATTGTATTTTATTTAAATGATACTAGGAGTGACAGAAATCAACCACAAAATTTAAAAAAGCTAAATAGTGAAATATTTTATTCGAATAATTATTTATTATTACTCACATGAATTTTTTAATGATGAACTTCACTTTTATTGAGACTTATTATTAACAGTAAATATTGATTTATATAGTTTACGTATAAAACAGCAAACTTTATACACAACACTGTAAATTAACTTCACAGCTAATAGCTGACATTACCGACCTCTCGGTAAATTGGTTGACGGCTATCTGACGGCCAACTCTGCCACCACGCGCTCATTCGTCAAATCAAATAGCGCGTGCTTCCGCGACTTCCTGTTACACACTTCGTGTTACATTTCACGAAATCACTCCCACAAATTGCAAGAAAGCGAGATGAAAGATGTTCCACCTCTGTTACACACTTCCGTCCCATTTTACGAAACCACTCCCACAAATTGCAATATTGAATGAAACTTCCCGATGTAATTCGTTCCTTTAGATTATTTGCCTTGAAAAAATAATATAAAATAAATATTGAAATATACAGATTTAATTTCGAATTACATTCGGAGTCGAAGAAAAAACGTAAGAAACTTCTTTCCTTACGGGACATTTTTTTTTATTGATTTTGTCTTTAAATGCACTAATTAAATAGCATTGCAGTTGTAAATTAAATCACAAATATAAAATATGCTTGAACACACCATCCGGTGAAGACGCGTTGGGAACAAACAGCCAGTAGCATTTAAATGTGGAGAAAAAAAAATAGACGAAGATGAAAAAGATAAAGAAAAGGAATCAAAATATGAGAATTTTTAAAAAAAATTTAAAACATGGGTGAAATAAATTGGCCGAATTAATTTTGAATAAATATAAATTGTGTGATGAGTGTAATTTAAATAAGCAATAGGTGAAGTAAGCTGAGAACATAATAAATGAATGGTGTTAGATGAAAAAATAGCGAATTAAAGGGTTAACACCTGGCCTATTTGTCGGTGGCTGTCTTCAGCACCAGTGACCGTTCGACGACCAATAGTTGTTGTTTTCTCTCTCTCTTGTTGTCGTTCTTCTTGGTTCGGCTTGTTATTGCTACCTACGTACCCTGTAATCTAGATCCAACTTACAATCCACTCTCAAAATTAAAATATTCGCCTCCAAATTAAAATATATGTGCGTTAATACTAATTGAGGGGCGTCAGCGTGTTTGGCATACTTCGGAAAATTAAATTTTCTACCTACCAATCTTTCCTTTACCTGACCACAATCTTTGAAATAATAGCTTTGTTTTTATCGTCAGAAACGCTTCAACGCTTCGAAACGCGCTACACAAATATTTCACAAATTATAATCAAAAATTGGATTATTGGTTTACGTATCGATAACAAGTAATTACTTTATTTGGGGCATTTTTGACGAATTACTGGTACATAATTCTTTTGCTAATTGTACATTTTTTTTTAATGAAAATAGTCGCAGAAAGGGTGGACCTATCGTGTGGGCCGCGGACGGCCCGCACTGCGACTATTAGAAGGGGAAGGGATTATAGAAAGGAAATGATTGTGGACACGCTTTTTGAAAAGTTGCAGGTCATAGTTCTCTGGAAAAACTGATTTTGAAAGCTTATTCCATTCCGTAGCAGCCCTGTAAAAGAAGGATTCTTGATGGAGATTGGTCCTTGTAGTGTCAATCTTGAGAGTAAATGGGTGAGACTGATCAGCGTGCCGAGTTCTTCGGCCGAATGTGGCCAATGGTGGTACAAGAGCTTTTATTTCTCTGGAGCATCTGCCATGGAAATATCTGTAGAGTAATGACTGGTCTGCAACTCTTCTTCTATGTTCTAGAGGGTGAAGGGTATCTGTGAGAGTTCAGCTGTTTATCAAGCGAATGGCTAAGTACACTACCACAATAGGTATTGTTTATTTTTACTATAATTTGTCGATTTCCAAATAAAAGATGTAGACCATAGATTTATTTTGCAATCTTTTCAGATAATTTAACCCTTCTCAGATATTTATCATAAAAACATGAATAATAGCAACGGAATATTAATGATATACCGGATTTTAAATTATTAATTTTATACAGGGTGCTTCATTACAAATTGAAAATATTTTTACTAAAAAATCCCGAACTCAAAATATGAAGATTTAACCCAAATCACCTAGATAAAATGTGTCTCCTGTCTGAGTTACAGGGTGTTTTATTTGAAAATTTAAAAATTATTTGTGCCCAGTACATTAAAACTATTCGAAGTATTATTGCCATATTTGGTGGAAAGTGTAAGTATTATACACCTTACTAAATTATGTTAAATGACGTTTCTGACAACTACCAGAGGCGTACGACAGGGGCAAGTGACTGGTTGATCCCTCTTAAATTCTAAGCCACTGGCGAAATTGCAATTTTATCACGATTTTTCGATTTTTCAATACTTTCTACGTAAATATTGTACTCCTTCTCCATGGCGATAAAGTTATTATTTTTCGAGATATTTCGGGTTAAACATGAAGCTGCACAATTATTTTGATGTGTATTATATCGGTGTTTTGGGTCATTTGATTGCATTTATTACGCGAATAAAACTTCAATCTTTATTAACAAAAAACATGATTTTATTTATCGAAATTTTTTTAACTAATAGATGCATTTACAATATTAAAATCAGATAAATAAATGCAATTTGATTCATTTCTCCATTTTATTTAAATAAATTGTAAATTCCACTAATTTTGTATTGTCAATCAGCCAAACATATTTTGTAAAATTAGAGGACCGTTTAGTGAAAGAATAAATATTGAGGTACACGGGGGTCACATTGAACATTTATTATAAAAGGTTATAAATTTTGTTTTTGCGTTTGTTTTTAATTGTTTGAGGCATCTATTCGTTGAAAAAATTTCAATAAATAAAATAATGTTTTTTCTTAATAAAGATTGAAGTTTTATTCGCGTGATAAATGCAATTAAATGTCCAAAACACCAACATAATTAATACACATTAAAATCAAAATAATTGGGCAGCGAAAAATAATAACTTTATCGCCATGGAGAGAAGTGCAATATTCACGTAGAAAGTATTGGAAAATCAAAAGATTGTGATAATATTGCAATTCCGCCAGTGGCGTAGAATTTGGGAGGGATCAACCAGTCACTTGCCCCTGTCGTACGCCTCTGGAAGTAGCCAAAAACGTTCATTTAAGATAATTAAGTGGGGTGTATAGTACTTACACTCCCCACTTAATATGACATACTTCGAATAGTTTTAAAGTACTGGACACAAACAATTTTTAAATAAAACACTCTGTAAGTCAGACAGGAGACACGTTTTATTTAGGTGATCAGTAACATCAAAGTCATGATAGTAGACTGGAAAACGAACAACTCTCCGCATAACCGAGAGGTAGCCGGTTTCGAAGTAGTGGATAAATTTATTTATCTTGGCTCCCTCATCACCAACACAGGAGGTAGCGAAGCCGAAATAAGGCGACAGCTAGCAATAGCAAGAACGACCACAGCTAAACTGACACGCATATGAAAGGACATGTCAATTAGTAAAGCTACGAAAATCAGGCTGGTCTACTTTAATTTTCCCAATTGCATCATACGCGGGCTGAAACCTGGTCGATCAGACCATCGGACAGAAAGAAAATAGATGCATTTGAAATGTGGGTTTACCGACGAATGCTCCGAATATCATGGACGCAGCACCGCACCAATGTATCGATCCTAGAAGAACTGAAAATCGAGGACAGACTGTTCAAGAGAATAAACCGGAACAAAGTTCGCTATTTCGGGCACGTCTACAGAAGACCGGATGCTTTAGAAAAGCTGGTGGTTCAAGGCAAAGTCGACGGACGAAGGTCACGAGGAAGGTCTCCAACCCGATGGGTAGACGGAATCACAAGCATGACTGGACTCTCTCTGCACAAGGCCACAGAACAGAGAGGAGTGGAAAATTGCTATAAAAATGGTAGAAGCATAGTGCCACCAAACCCTTGTGAGTGTAATAGGATCGAGGAGAGAGAGAGAGAGAGAAAGAGAGAGAGATGATATCCTTAATGGGCGATACAAGTAATTTTATTTTTTTCAAAATATTGTTATAATTATCAACAGAAAAAGCAAATTATAATAGCAGACCTGCTACTTTTTTTACTTCCCAATAGTAGAAATTTTCCACGAACTCAGATAGTCCCAAATTCTTAAAAAAACGTTTAATATTATTTTTACTTACTACAAGTAATTATGGTATTATAATCTGTAGCATTAAAACACCTGTTTAATTTATCGTTTTATAATAATTATTATTAACAAACAACTACACTGCCTCTTTTATCATAAAATTAGTTATGGCACTGTTTCAAGGAGTTAAACAAGCTGCTAAATGTTTTATGCGGACCGAGTATCATTTTATTGCATAATAAAATAGCAGGAGCGAAATTGTTTAACTTAATTTAATTTTACAGGTTTGCGTTATGGTGATGTAATGATACTGACGCAAGTTAAATCACTTTGCACAAATGCGTTTCTGCTGATGTTGATAACAATTACGATATCTATAAAAAGATATAAATTCATATTAAAAATTATTCCTTTCTATATCTAAAATGAAAGGCAAGCACCAAGTCCCATCTGGGAACATCTTTTTTGAAGAGGGTCGTCTCTGCGCATTTAACCAGTCTAAATTGCACTGTATATGCTTCTGATCGATTATGAAAGGTTAAGAGTACCAACATCGACGAGAATGTATAAGAGCGATGATGAGAAATTAGAAGAAGCGAAATAAATGTGTAAGAACCGTAGCAAGTGAAAGGAAGTGGAATACTGCTACGGGAAAAAGGCGTGACTGTATGTATGTGTGTAGATATGGTAAATCTGCTGTGTATATGAGGTAAAGGAATGGACCAATTACGCTATCCTGAGAAACACCGGCGTTAATCAGATGGAGTGAGGTCGAATTTGAGGATAATATACTAGTTTACAGGTAATGATTCTCTAATTTTATAAAGCAGACCGTTATGCCAAACTGAGGTAAAGGAATGGACCAATTACGCTACCCTGAGGGACACTGGCATCAATCAGATGAAGTGAGGTCCAATTTAAGGATAATATACTAGTTTAGAGGTAATGATTCTCTAATTTTTTAAAGCAGACCTTCATGCCAGACTGAGTCGAAAGTCGACGTTATGTTCAAAAAGACAGTTGCACAATTTTTTTTTTCTTAAAAGGATTCTAAAAAATATTTACAGACACGATGGATTTGTTCGATTTTTTATTCCACCAATGACATGAACTTTATCTGCTAGCGAACTGATTGTGGGATTCTATTACTGGGTGGAACGGCCGTTCTCGTCTTCTCTAAAATCTGATCTCCCGCAGGTGTGATGATTTGGCGCAAATAACTTTTAACTTTTAATTTGGAGATTAACATTAACAACTCATTCAATTACAATGAATTTATTGCTAGCCGATTTTTGCTTTGACCTGAATAAAGTATGGGATTAAGGGATTGCCTAAAAAATGTGCCTTGGTGCGCAACCAACAAATAAAAGGGTCTGCTTTTTCGTTTACCTGAGTAAAAACTGACCGCTGTGCGCAACTCACTATTAACCTCTCTATTACCCTATAAGGCCTATTTTCAGGTATATCACCTTCTTGGAACACTAAGCGTAAGACTGAATTTAACTGAAAAATTGATAAATAATAATCAATGTTAGTACTACTTGGACTGAAAGAAATATTGATTTTACCATATTTATAAAAAACATATATACTGCGATAACAATACAATTACGTAAGCAAGTCATGATGAACATTTTTTCTTTTGAGTGGACCGAAAAAATGTCTATCCTATTTAGTTTTCTAAAGCATGAATGAATGTGAAAGAAAAAAACAAAACACACTCGTATACCGACCGACATTGGAAGTTTCGATAGAAGCCTTTTGTTTTATCGACCGAACAAAGATTCATTATTTTTTAAAGGTATCAATTTATCTTATATCGATGGTATAAGATGTACTCGAGATGGGCCATAAATATCGAACGGTAGCATTCCTCAGCGGACAGCGGGGCTGTTCTTGCATGTCGCACGTCAAATGGTCATAACGAATGAGGACCTGATTCCGATTCTTAAACTCAAACATAAACAGGGCCGATGGAATCACTGGTAAATTAGTAGTTTCTTTTGCATTTTTCTTAATACGTTATCGCCATTTTTAACTCGATCGTTTTAGTCGGATTTTTTTTGATATTCGTTACGTAAGTTAATTTCATACCTTACGATCGATAGAAATGGCTTAAAGCAATCATTAACATTAAATGCTTCAAGAGAGATTTCAGAGAGTCAAAGAAAAATACTTGCTGTCCAAAAGAAGAATAAAAAAATCATGGATGACGAATGAGATCTTAGAACTAATGACAAAAAGAAGATTGCACAAAAAAAAGAAGTGAATACAAGATCATACACAAAGAAATCAGGGAAAGAATAGGAGCAGCCAAAGAAAAGGAGAAACTAGAAAAGTGCACGGAAATGTCAAGTCAAATTTGATGACTTTAACCTACACAGAAAAGTAAAGGAAATGGCAGGCACTGCTAACAAAAAAATAATTAATGTACTTACCGATAATCAAGGACGAGTTATAGTAGATAAAATAGAGATTAAACACACCTGCCACGTCTTGTTCGTTCTCTATAGAGTACTCTGCCAGCGGTCTCTCTACTGGCAAATTATGCCCGAGCTCAGCCGTAGAGGGTAGAAGAAAAAAAGAAAATAAAAGTAAGCCGCGCCACCGACTTAGACTGTTCAAGCCGGAAACCCCTAGGTCTTATAGGCACTAGCAGAGCCACACGATAAACAACTGAGATTATGGTGAACTAAATAAATGAAATTATAGCTAAAATATATTAGATACCTTACTCCTACAATAAATCAAAGTACACAGTTCAATAATAAAATTATAACAAATATAGTCAAATCAACAGCTATGGTAAATTTTTCTCCGTACATAAAACAAAATATATTGCTTACACTTTCTTCTTGCAATTTACAAATATACACCATTTCACACTTTTAACAATTTAAAAAGTTCTTTGTATCAAATATTTAATCTTTGTCAATATCCTGTCATTCCCTTTTTAACGAGTTCACTATTTAAGGATTTGATATGCGTCCTTTCAGCATAAAAAAAAAGATTTTCACCAAAAAAATAATAATTTAAAAACGTTTATAAACACGATATTTTTATCAACATTATTAAATTAAAATGAATGGACACTAACACTGACCAAAAATTTTTTTAGAAACATCAACAAAAAATAATTTTTATAAATACTATATACAAAAAAATTTTACAAACACTAATTTTACCACTATGAAAAACTTACACACAAAAACCATTTCTTAGTTAATGGTACTTTAAATCTGCTAGCAGCGATCTTATTAATTACAAAATAAATGTATCGGAACCTATTTTTTTGGCATTAAAATAAAAAATACATAAACATTTAATACCAAAATAGCAAAATCATTACGAACAAAAACAACGTAACCAAAACTAAAAATGTAAAAAGCAAAACGGTTAAACAGTATTGAAGTAACAAATTAACAGAAGCATTTTTTTTTATTAATAATTAAAATGTGCAATCTGGATGATACTAAACCAATACTCCTGTGGCCGGTTTGGTTATGGAACGGCACCTGCTAATTAACAATGGCTTCCCTCAAATAAATCCCGCATGCGGTCATTTTAACTCGACACCAAAATCCAAAATATCAACAACGGAGGTAAGATAGAATGGTCAAGTTAAAAATTAAATAGTTTTCCTTTAAAATCCAATTAAGATGGCCCAAATACAGCCAGATATGAAAGGAAAACCGTAGAGGTTTTGTACACTTGTTAATATCACACCACCCCAAAAATTCTCACCAAACCACTCCCAAGACTCTCACCACACGACTCAGACTACTTCCCAAGCCGGATATCAAGAAAAATGACACGGAATTGACGTCAACCAAGAATATTCGCAAGTCTATGTTCCACACTAAGAATCGCGTTCGTCCGTGTTGATAGCTAGCCTCATCTACACAGAAATGTAAACCAAACAATAATATAATCGATAATACACAATAATCGAGGCTAAAAACTAAAGCAAAATCTAATAATGAAAATACCTTACTCAATCTCCAGTGATCAACAAAAATGCCATAGCCATTAACAAATGAATCTTATCACAATAAGGTATGCAACACTATTTACAACGAATGATATATTTAAGTTACAACAAAATACGGTACGCGACACTATTTACGAGTACTTGAGGAATATAAAAAAAGATAAAACAAAATTGCCACGACGTTTTTCAGCAAAAATACCGAAATTGTGAAATTTTATACGAGCTGAGCGCAGAGCATCTACTTGCGCAGAGCGTAAACAGCAAAACCAGTAAAATAATAAATATTAACGATGCTTTTTGTATCAGTATCAGTCAATGGGATCTCGATTAACGAAAAAGCTACCAGTTTCAAACACCCTACAAATTTGAACATCTTCAAACCTTTTGTTTAAGATAAAAATGACTGACAGATAAAGTGCACGGATCCATCACGTCTGAATTAGTCGGATATTGCTGAATCACTCCTTAAATACTTCAGCGACGGGAACGCTGACAACAAAAAACGAATATTTCGGTATCCTCGTCGAGTTTACTACGCACTAGCCGAAAAACAAATCTAAAGTTTCGGTCACTTATTATATGCCATTGACGAAAGCGATACTTTCTTAATGTACGAAAGGTAATTACATTGATGAGTACCAAGTATATATGGCCAGTCAACGGTAAGGTAAATAACCTATTAAAAATTTAATATAAACTTCTGGCCTTTATGACCAAAAACAAGCATATAACACTGCTGAAAATGTTTTTGCACCTACTAACTGTTTTCAGCGGCTCAAAACAGATTGTGATATCATTTAATCTCAAGATATCTAACGCATGATACTACACACACGAAAATAATAAGGGATATTAATTTTTCCTACGGAAAAAAGACGTTAATAAATATACAGAGTGGCCAACCGAAACCGAAACAGAGCTATTTGCAGGAACTGTCAACATTTTTGAAAAACGCCCAGACCCGTTGATTTTTGATTAAAGGGAGACCACTCTTTTCCGGTATTTTTGACTCCACCTTTTTCAACCCCAAGTGAGGGTAAGAATTACCCCAAAATTTTTAAATACAATCTTGTTCAGTTCAACGCCCAAAAAACACAAAGTGCCACGTTTTCCAAGAAAGTGAATTCCTCAAATCATCCCATCACAATGTCCGGAAATACCCTTGAACCAAGTCCCTCCATCTCGATTTTGGGAGTCACGGTGTCCAATAATATGTCTTGGCATGACCATGTTGCTAACATCGCAAAGTCGGCAAGCCAGAGGCTAGGTTTTCTGTGGAAAGCTAGAAAGTTTTTTACTCCTGATCAACTTTTGACGACGTACAAGGCTCAAATCCGATCTCTACTGGAGTATTGCTCGCACATTTGGGGTTCAGCACCAAGGCATTCTCTTCGTCTTCTAGATTCCATTCAGAAAAGAGCCATTAGCTTGATAAACAGCTCAACTCTCACAGATACCCTTCAACCTCTAGAACATAGAAGAAGAGTTGCAGACCAGTCATTACTCTACAGATATTTCCATGGCAGATGCTCCAGAGAAATAAAAACTCTTGTACCACCATTGGCCACATTCGGCCGAAGAACTCGGCACGCTGATCAGTCTCACCCATTTACTCTCAAGATTGACACTACAAGGACCAATCTTCATCAAGAATCCCTCTTTTACAGGGCTGCTACGGAATGGAATAAGCTTCCAAAATCAGTTTTTTCAGAGAACTATGACCTGCAACTTTTTAAAAATCGTGTCCACAATCATCTTTCTATAATCCCTTCCCCTTCTAATAGTCGCAGTGCGGGCCGTCCGCGGCCCACACGATAGGTCTACCCTTTTTGCGACTATTTTCATATAAAAAAAAAAAAAAAAAACAAATAGCATAGGGGGTCGAATAGGATGTTTTTCAAAAGCTCTTACAATTCTCTATACAATAGTCTTAAATTTTAAAATTCCGCCCATTACTTATTAAGAAATTAGATTTTAAATATGAAACTTTATTTGAAAATAATCCAGAGTATGACGTAGATCACTTTTATTATCAAAAATACGGTGCTCCTCCGCATTATGCGGCGATTGTTCGTCAGTATTTAGAGCAACGTTTTCCACAGCATTGGATTGAGAGAAGAGGCAGCATTGATGGCCTCCATGATCGCCAGATTTATCGCCTCTCGATTTATTTTTGCAAGGACATCTGAAAAGTAAAATCTATAAAACACAACCAGCGTCGTTGGAAGATTTGCGTCAAAGAATCGTTGACGAGTGCCGTCGAATTACTCCGCAAATTCTTCGGAATGTGCGTGAACGTTTTGTATAAAATATTTACTATTGTATGGTTACAAACTTGCTAACATTTTTTTTTACTGAAAATAGTCGCAAAAAGGGTAGACCTATCGTGTGGGCCGCGATAGGCCCGCACTGCAACTATTAGAAGGGTGAGGGATTATAGAAAGATGATTGTGGACTCGCTTTTTGAAAAGTTGCAGGTCATAGTTCTCTGGAAAAACTGATTTTGAAAGCTTGTTTAAAATGCCTGCGCTTTAGATCCCTGAGCTAATATGACTGCTCAAATAATCAAGAGTTTCATGCTATTATTCAACTAAGAAACTATTCTAACTGCTTATCAAACTACAGAGAGTGTGAGGTATAATTGAAATATTTACCTTTTTCAGTAGATATTCTTCATCGGTAGCTTCTCGTAGAAATTTGTGAATATCTTCAGTGATAATTGTTTTTTCGCTTTGTATCCAACGGATTGTTTTTTGAGAAATGCGATGAGTTTAGGATACTTATTAATTTCGATGTTATTTTTAACATTCAAGCATGTTTGTATCTTCGAATATATGGACCAAAGAGTTGATTACTTCGAAGTCTTTGATTTTTCTCCAAAATAAGCCAGTAACACATTTTCTGAATACTCATTGACCTTCTTCGAATGACACCAGGTTGTGAATCTATTGTATTGAAATTCATATTTTGCTCTAGATTTCTTTGGTAGCAGATTCAAAGTTACATTTTTTGCACTTTCTGCTACATCAGGAAGTGTGTTCGATAATTCACTATCACTATTTTCCATGATAAAAGAATGAGTACAAGATGCAAGCGTTTTTGAAAAGCTGTCATAAAATGACGTTTAATTTGCGTTGAAATTTGAAAGCGTCAAAGGCTACTTTGCTAAGCAGTTGTAGAAAAACAATTTTGCTACTACCATTTCAGTAGCAGCCGATCTAAAAGCTTACTTTAAAACCGAAATAACTAACCAATGGAATATATAATAAAAAAAAAAACAACTTTGGACCATGGCAGACAAAAACAGAAAATAGAAGACAACAAGTAGTAGTCACTCGCTTACGCCTAGGACATACTAGACTCACACACCAACACCTCATCACACGAGAAGAAGAACCTTCATGCCCACTCTGCGACGAATCTATCACAGTTGACCATATCCTCCTATAGTGTCCCATGTATGCTAAAGAAAGAAGAACCAACAACATTGGAGAGGACATCAAAACAATTTTATCTTGTGGATCAAATTATAAAAATGTGCAGGCATTTCAACAAACCACACCAAATAAAGACTTATTCATACTTATATAGCTTAATATTGTAATCACATTATTTGTAAATTTAATTTTTAACCGCTAATGACCTTCCGGGTCGAAGCGGATGTTAAATAAAACAAAAAAAATTCTTTGAGTTACCATACCAACGAATAATGGACTATCCAAAAGCCATAAATATATTAAATAAGATCTAGTCAAAATTAAAGCGTCGCTAATAGTCTTTGGGTTGATGCGACTTTTCTTGTAAAAAAAAATTATTTTATCTACTGGGTATGAAACATTTTTCGCACTCTAAAACAGCATCACGCTCAAATAAGTTGCCGGAAATAAGCTCTTGTCATTAAAAAAAAAGGAATTTAGATTAATAGCTGAAATTGAAAACGAGCTATAATTATTGGAACGTGTTCTAAAACAGGAAATATTCAACCATAATTGCACCAGAAAAAACACCGTGAGTCGCAAAGGCATTTACCAGCGGACAATAATTATCGTCGATATTTTTATCACAGAATGATGCAAAAAACATGCACACAGCAATATCCTTTTTAAACAAAAATTGGAAGTCCCGAAAATAATGATATTCGAATAACAAACGGTAGCTAAACGGGTTTGGATGTGTAAAGCGTATGGAGTATTGGCAGATGGCCCAAAAAATTACTGGAGTGAATAAAATGAAAAAAGCAAACGATCACGAAAGAGGAAAGATACCAGAGATGTAGCAATGACTTAAAAATAATAAGTTTCTACTCTTACAGGGTGTTTTAAAAAAAGGTGACGCCGTCTCTAGAATAGGTAAAAAAATAAAAAATAATTGGGGTTTGCTTAGAAAAAACTTTCGTAACGCCATCCGTATTTAAGATAAAGGGCGTTGAAGAAAAAAATATACACATTTATTACGATTTTTCCGAAACTACTGGAAACATTGTAATGAAATATTATACGAATTTGTTTTAGAAGCTGATACATCCCATGAATTTGTTTTTATATCTAACTCTCATAGAGGGCGCTAGTTACACGGCTCGTATCAAGTAGTATTGAACATAACTTTTTTAAGGTTAGATTTATTAATCAAAATTTTAAGTAAACTTAATCATTATCACCCGTATCTTCAATAATATTTATGAAACCAGTCAACTTCCAGAGAGCTGGCAGAAATCAACGTTCATCCCCTTGCCAAAGAAAAGTAATGCCACGTCTTGTAATGATTTTCGACTGATAAGTCTTTTGAGCCACCCTCTAAAAGTTCTACTTCGTGTTGTCCAAAACCGTACACACAACAAATGCGAAGAAAGCATGAATGAAGAACAATTCGGCTTCCGAGGCGGCTTAGGTACCAGAGAAGGGCTATTTTGCATGAACACGCTACTTCAAAGATGTTGGGAGGTAAGAAAGCCGGTGTACCTATGTTTTATCGACTACGAAAAGGCTTTTGATCGAGAATATATTTAAAGGGGCAACACAATCTGGTGAAGGAATAAAGAGGCGAAACCATTACTAACATTCGATACGCAGATGATACTGTGCTTCTAGCTGAATCATTGAAAGAATTGCAATGTATGTTAGACAAAATAAACAAAGAAAGTAATAGATAAGGACTGAAAATCAATGTCTAAAAGAAACTTAATTTATGGTTGTTAGCAAAATGAATGTTGGCCCGGAAAGAATAACACTTGATGGCGAGAATATAGAATGAGTTCAGCACTTTAAATATCTTGGAAGCTGGATCAATCAGTCGATGGACCCAGTCGAAGAAATCAAGGCTAGAATAGAAATAGCTAGAAGAGCATTTCTGAATCTCAAGCCGCTACTCTGTGCCAAGCAACTTAACATTCATCTGCGGGAAAGGTTTACCAAGTGTTATGTATGGTCTATTCTGTTGTACTCTTACGAAAAATGGACGCTTCACCAAAAAATTATTGACCGAATTGGTGCATTCGAGATGTGGCTGTACAGAAGGATGCTCAAAATTCCGTGGACAAGCCGAACTACCAACGAGAATGTACTCATCAGAATAGGGCACGATAGAGAGCTCTTAACTACCATCAAGCGCCGCAAACGGGAATACTTGGGACATGTGATGCGTGGACCACGTTATAGTCTCCTTCGGCTTATTCTGAATGGCAAGATCTAGGGTAAAAAATGGATAGGCCGCAAAAAGCTATCCTGGCTTCGAAATCTCCGACAATGGATAGGTTTAACTGCTGATGAACTTTTCCACGCAGCTCAAGATAGAGATAGATACAAAGAAGTAGTAAATATGGGAGTCGTCAACGCTTGAGAAAGCAAGACACTGTAAAAAGAAAGAAGAATCATTATCAAAAAAAAAAGTAAGGCAGGGTTGCATCTTGTCTCCTCTTCTTTTTAATGTTTACTCCGAGAGAATTTTTAGAGAAGCACTTTCCGAAATACCAGCGGGCAATTTTGTCAACGGTGAGCTCATTAACAATTTACGGTACGCAGATGACACGGTGCTCTTGACGGAAGATCTGCAGGACATCCTTGACAGAGTTGTTTCAGAATGTGCTACGGCTGGTCTTGACTTAAACATCAAAAAGACAAAAGTGTTAGTGATCAGCAAACAACCTAACATCGTAACTAACATTACAGTTAGAGGCAAAACGCTACAGCAAGTTGATCAAATAAAATATGAATCTGAAATAAGGTCACGAATTAAACAGGCTCGTACTGTTTTTAGGAAGATGAGTAAAGTCTTATGCTGTAGAGATTTAGGCTTGCCACTGAGGATCCGTCTTCTGAGATGCTATACCCTCCTATACGGCGTAGAAGCCTGGACATTTAACAACAAAGACATGAAACGTCTTGAAGCATTTGAGATGTGGGCCTACAGGCGAATTCTAAAAGTAGCGTGGACAGAAAAAGTTCGCAATCTCGAAATACTCGCGAGAGTACAAAAGAACACCGTTAAGAAATGGAAATTAGAATATTTTGTGCACGTGATGAGAGGCAAAAAATATCGTTTGCTCCAGAATATAAGCAAGCAAGATAGCGGGTAGACGAGCTCCAGGTAGAAAAAAGACATCCTGGATGAAGAATCTACGAGACTGGTTTGACGTGAATTCCAGCACGTTATTTAGATTGGCATTTGACAAGATAAGAATAGCCATGAGGGTCACCAACGTTCTGAAGAACATGGTACTTGAGAAGAAATCATTATTTAATTTTACACCAAAAAGGTATACTTGGTAAAACTCGTACTGTGTATTGTTTTCGGAATATTTTGATTTAAAAATTATGAAGTAATGACCAAATTTATTTTTTCAACGCCCTTTATCTTGAATACGGATGGCGTTACGAACATTTTTTACCAAGCAAACCCCAAATATTTTTTAGTTTTCTACCTATTTTAGAGACGGAGTCACCTTTTTTTAAAACATCATCATTACTTTATACCAGTATCGGTTATTACTTCATAATTTTCAAATTAAAATATTCCGAAAACGGTATACAGCATCGAGTTTTACCAGGAGTACCTTTTTGGTGTAAAATTAAATGTTTAAGTTCACTTTAAATTTTGATTAATAAATCCAACCTTAAAAAAGTTATGTTCAATACTACTTGGTGGCAAAATCGAAATAAATGTATATACATTTTTTTTTCTTCACCGCCCTTTATCTTGAATACGGATCGCGTTACGAAAATTTTTTACTAAGGCAAATTCCATTTATTTTTTAGTTTTTTACCTATCCTAGAGACAGGGTCACCTTTTTTTGTAGCACCCTGTATTAGAATCAGAGTGAAAACAAATGTTTAAAAAACACTGAAATGATATTTTGCAAATAAAATATACTTACGACAAGTATCAAAGAAATCTTTTGATGCAAAAATGAATATAAAAACCTACTGCATTTTTTTTGTGGTGGGTTGGCATTAAACCGTAGTTTTTTTGCCACCGACTTTTATATAATTATTATCTATATATTAGCGTGATATTAGATTGAATTCTATTGCATTAAAAATGGGAGTTTCAAGTAACAATATTATAATGAGAAAACATGGAAATAATCCGAGCATATAATATATCCAAAGCTAGAAATTTTCTACTAAATTAATGTTTTGCAGTAGATAAATTAAAAACATATTAATTTTTATAACGTTTAACCAAAGCAAAACATATTTCTTCTGAAAATTTATTTTAAAAAATATATAGAAAGACTTGAAAATAACCTTAAATGGCCAAATATAAAACTCAAATTTAAATTCACTTACATTCCAAAAATATCAGTGGTCTGGGTGCGACCTGAGAGGTCCACATGACTAACTTCCCAGTGAAAAGAATGAAAGAATACTATATGTTCTTTTGTTATAATTATTATTAAAATCATTATAAAAAACGATTTTAAATTGTTTACAACAAATTATAATTGTCATTAACAATATTCTGTTTATATCAACCGTATTCTTTTAAACTTTTTCTTATCATTTCATAAGCGGGAGCTATTTTCAATTGTTTATAACAATAACAAATAACGGAGCACACTTTGAACAGTTACTGTAAGTACATTTAAGGAGCTGTTTGTAATTAACTTTATTTTAGTTTTTGTTGTATTTTCGCTATGTTTAATGTTATCTGCAAAACAAATCGATAGAATAAAATGTTGTTTATATGGCAAATTTGCATTTTTTTTTGAATATTTATTCGATGTATAACAAGGTAGGGGTTGCTATTTGACATTTTAAAGAAGGGGTGGAAGATGTTAAAGGGGTGCCACTTGGAAACAGCAGGATGACATTTTTAAACCTCCCCCTTGATTTAAAATTCGACGTTTTTTGTTTTTCTTACATTTACGCAAAATCAAAAGTTATTTGGACTGGCTGGTTTTGAAACGAAAGCACTGTATTTGTCAACCTGACATACGACGTACACTCTTATTGATACTTGTAATTTTAGATCAGCAAAAGTATGAAATGAATGTTAATTGTTCTATTTTTTGTGGATAAATATTCCGTAAGTACGTACTACTTTGGTTGTTGTATTTGGATCGGCTGAGAATCGTACCTTAAATGGAATACAGATTATGAAATCTCAAAAAATAATTATTTTACGCAATGAATACCTCAGTAGAATAGATGAAGTTTATCGGGAAGGTAGATTCATAGTTTATCCTGGTACGCCACTCATGATATTGTGAAAAAAAGTATGAAATGATCAATCTACTAAATGTTTCGTGAATGCTTTCGTAAATATAGGAATACGTATTATAATATTACATACCGGTAATGAAAACGGTTTTGTGATGAATTATTTACTATTATGGGCAAAAAAAAATTTAGAGTTGTTTTTTAACATACGGCTCAATTCTTTTAAGTGCTTAATTCGTAAAACAGGAAATATTATTTTAACTTTAACCATGCATGAAGTCCATTTGGTGCAAGTATATGGTTTAAAAAATCTGTTACAGTTTTTAAACACGTTTATTTGCTTAAAATGATGCTGCCATCTAAACTTTAAGAGCCACGTTTCGAGGGGGCAAAAATACAAAGGTGAGATAATAAAAGGTGGGTTACGAAAAAGAATTGGGGTCATATGTTAGTGGGGTGAAGTTGCAGTTATTAAGACGTTCTGTAGATCGAGCTACTAAGCTATTTTTTAATAAACTATTAAGTTTAGTTGTACAATTTATTCCAAAAAATTACGGTATTGTCACGTTAAGCAAGCTACTTGAAAAAGAATAGTTATTATAATTAATATTTCATAAATTTTGTTTCGTTTGGTGTACATAAAGTTAATTTGTATGAATGGGCTTTTTTAAGTATTCATTTATCTCGTGACTGACTTTTAACCGTTCAGCAGGTAATTGCGAGGCAAACGCTTCAAATAAACGACATCTATCGCCGACGACAATCACTAAAGAATTTGTCAAGTGTCATTAGTACGCTTAGTTTGCGGGAAACATCTCATTAGAATAATTGTAATATACGATACATTTTAAAATTATAAGCATAACTCGTTGCATGTTTAGTTGCTGCGTTGCTTCATCGACTGCATGTTTTGTGAGAATTGGTTGTAAATGTATTTCATAATTTCTTTTGATTTATTTTATTGAAACGATACTTTTTTAAATAGATTTTTCGAAAAGTTTTATCGGTTTACTCAAGATTTTTTCTCTCAAATATCTAAGTTGAGAATTAAATTTACATTTTTAAACATTTCATGACATCGTCATCAGGAGAGACTCTATTGGAATAAACGGGCATTCGCCTACCGTGTGGAAAACCATACTGAAAGAAGAAGAAGTCGAGTTTAAAACATTGTCCGACGTCTTCCGACACCTACTCTCCATAGTTCTCGATCATTCCAAAGGTCTTCTTCCGAGCCTCTATCTCTTATTTCCTTATCTATTCCCTCTCTCCAGCTTCTCCTTGGTCTTCCTCTCCGTCTTCTTTCTGCTGGAGTCCACGTCATCATCTGTTTAGGCAGTCGCTCGTACGTCATTCTCTGGACATGGCCGTACCATTTCAGTTGTTCCGTCTTTATGTCATCTACAATACTGTGCAGAACTCCCGTAATCTCCCGTATTCGGTCATTGCGGATTCTATCAAGCTTTGACCTGCCTGCCGAACGCCTTCAAAAAGCCATTTCCGTCGCTTCCAAGGTTTTCTTTGCTCTTTCTTTGAGAGGCCATATCTTGCTCTGCCGTAAGTAACGATGCTCTTGACAATGGCGTTGTATATACGATGTTAGTTATTTTTTGTGATTTTAAAAGTAGCATAATGGTAATATTAAGTCACTGCCGGTTTAATAATGTTACGAGCTGTGGTCAGAGAGTACGCCCCTGCGAATCGTTTACAAAAATATGTCGTATAATTCATGACTTTTTTTGGTAACATCAAACGCCCGACATTTTTATTTTTTTTATTTTTAAATTCCAGCTTTATGTACAATCTGTTACAATGTACATAAAACAATAAGTATATTGTGTGTTCATATGAAGAAACTTGTAGAAATCAGTTCATCACTGGTTCCTATATTTACATTAGTTATATCATAATATAACTACAGTGAACGTGTATTAAGAATCTGCTAAAAACGGTACAGTGAGTATACTTGGGTAGTGACGTTTCAGACGTCTATGTGGCACTAATTGCGTTAGGTCCATCACGATAGGGTTCGGATGAGCTTCTAGCCTCGTAGAATATTTCATGTATTATTGTTTGATTTCTTCTTTTACTGTTGGTACTTTGAGGTCTCGTGCAATTAGGCTGTTAGGAACAAACCATGGCCCTTGTGAGATAATTCTAAGCATCTTAGCTTGGAACCTTTCCAGGATTTCTAGGTTAGAGTTGGAAGCTGAACCCCAGAGTTCTAATCCATATGTCCAAACTGGTTTAAAAATAACTTTATAGATTAATAGTCTGATTTGGGACCGATTAGCCAGTAGTGTTTGTGCAAAATTAAGCAGAGCTGCTTTCTCTTCGTGAAAATGTGTTTCTTTCATGTCACCGACATTTAGCGAATGATTTTTAGCTGCGGACGGCAATTGGAGGCTTGCGATGTTATTAGAACATTCGTGATAATTTTCCGAAAGAAAAATACTGAGAACAATACTTGCACCAAACCTAACAAAAGATACATAAAAAATATTAAACAGGAACATAGAAATGGAAAAAGAACTAGATGAAAAAAATATAGTCTGATACATAGAAACAAGAAGACTGGAATGGATGGGACACATTTTATTTATTTACACTGTTCTACAGAAAAAAAGATTTCCAATTACAGAACAGGAACAAAGTAAACATTTGCACAATAGTACTAACAATAAAAAAGCTTAAGAGTAATACACAATTTACAAAATCAGACTAACATTAGTAGAAAGCTTAAGACTAACACAACAATATTACTGCTGATAATAATAGCTCTTAATTTGCCTCACATTACAATAGAATATATCAAGCTGGTCACTTATTAGGTTATAGTTGCTACACATAGTATGAACAGGAGAGTTTTTAAGTATATTTGTTCGTGGTGTGGTAGTGTAGAATGAGTCGGTGTATCGAGATGCCTGACGGGGAATTTTAAAGTTTATCTGATGTAGTAAGCATTGACATTTAATTTCATTGTTAATTATTTTGTGTAGCATAATGACACTAGAACATTCTCGTCTTCTATCCAGAGTGAAAAAGCTATGTCTTGACAGTAAACTCTCGTGTGCCGTGCCAATTAGTGGATAAGTCCGATCTATTTTAAAACTTAGGTATTTGAGAAAGCGTCTTTGGATTGCCTCCAGTTTATAAATATGCACTTGATAATATGGGTTCCAGATAACCGATGCATATTCTAGCTTTGATCTCACAAAAGCATAGTAGAGAGTTTTAAGTGTTAAATGGTTAAAGTCGCGGCCTACTCTAATTATAAATCCATACATACGGTTTGCTGACGTAGTTATATTGTCTATGTGGTTTTGGAAAGATAGCTCTCGGTCGAAAGTAACTCCAAGATCCTTAAAATTACATGGTCTGTCTAGAGAATAATTGTCTATCTTATAGTCAAATATAATTGGATCAGATCTCAATGTATATGACATTACGCAACATTTGGTAGGATTTAACGCTAAATTATTACGACTGCACCATTGGCTTATTTGATTAAGATTTTTCGATAGTTTCTCAAATTCAGTCATATTAATGATAGGAGAGAAAATTTTTAGATCATCAGCATACAGTAAAAAATTAAGCTTAATTATGTCACCAATGTCATTGATAAAGATATTAAACAGTAGTGGACCGAGGTTAGATCCTTGCGGTACACCTGATTTGGCGAGGTATTTGTTAGACTTAAATCCATTTAACTGCACATACTGTGTGCGGTCGGACAGATATGATTTGAATAACGCAAGTAGGTTACTCGATAAGCCGAAATTCGAGAGTCTTTGCAGCATTAGATTATGGTTAAGTCTGTCAAATGCTTTGGTCATATCCATGTAAATAACATCTGTCTGAATTCTGTTATCTATATTTTCCGCTATGTGTTGTGCAATAACGGTAAGATTTGTTGTTGTTGATCGGCCTTTTACGAAACCGTGCTGCTGGTCTAGAATATAATTGTTGACGTGTTGATACAGAACTCCTTGCACCAATATTTCAAATACCTTGCAAAAATTGCATATAATTGAAATCGGCCTGTAATTTTTTATATCAGTTCGCGTTATTTTTTTAAAGAGAAGATTACCAACAGAAACCTTAAAGGAAGGCCAAGAAGTAAATGGTGGAATCAATTAGAGAAATACCTATGTAAAAGCATTGAAAATCAGAAACTGGAAAACAAAATGCAGAGACAGAAGAAAATGAAAAACCGTAACAAAAGAAACCGGAACTGATAAAGAATCATAAACACACTGATATAAGAAGAGTAATCCTCCTCGTCAATAGAATCAGAACAGCTGCTTTTTTAAGCTAGCCATAATCCCACGGGATTGAACGACCATGATGATGGTGATCATATTGTGTATTTTTTTTACCTTTATGTCGATGTGTTTATGGCTCAGTATTCTTTTGTTGATGGTATAATAGTGTTCTCAACTCTTCTATACGGCGTTGAGTCGTGGACGTTATCAGAAACATCTTTCAGGAAATTAGAAGCATTGGAACTTTGGCTCTACCGTCGTGTTCCGAGAATTTTATAGGTGGATCATATAACCAACGAAGAGGTGCTACGTAGAATGAAGAAAGAAAAATAAATCTTATATCTGGTAAAGAAACGTAAACTTAAATACCTCGGCCACATCATGAGAAATCCTGAAAGATACTGGCTTTTATAGATTATACTTCAAGGCAAAATTCAAGGTAGAAGGAGTATAGAAAGAAGAAGAAGAATATCATGGCTGAAGAATCTCCAAGTGTGGTTTAATACATTAACTGTGGGCTTATCCAGTGCATCATTGAATAAAGTTCGTATAGCCATTAAGTTCGCCATCATCCGGAACGGATAGGCATCAACAGAAGAAGAAAAAGTGTCTTATCGGTTATTTTTCTCTATGTGCTAATTCTGCATCCATTCTTGTACATTCCGTTAGCATGTTTTCTAAGAATTCATGTGTAGTTACTTTTCCTATTTATTATTCAGATATTTTATGACCTAATCATTTTTATTTTGCTTCTATTTTGTGTTTCGTTTACTATCAAGTGGCGAGTCATTCAGTTTTTCCTTTCATTAGTTAGTTTAATTCCTTTTCCACGGTTTTGAATCAATTTCATTGCTTGCAGCAGTTAACTAGTCGGGACAAGTGCATTATTATTATTTGAAGATAAAAATAGTATTTATAATTTGTGTTAATAAAAAACGTTTATAAAAAACCAGCCAAATTGTGATTATTTCCAGTCCGCTTTTATCAAAGTTGAGTAATCATTTCTCCCGTGAAGAAAAAGGGAAATTATAAAAACCCGATACCTACAGCAAGTAATAATAAATAAATAAATAAAATTGTGTACAAAATATTTTTTAATTTTGAAAATCTTAATCATCATTTTCATTGTTTGTTAGACAGTAATTAAGTACAAGCTCGAGTAATTCTTAGCTGCAGTTCCTAAAATGACGAAGATTGGGTTATTTATACAACCATCCTAAGGTGACTTTTTAAAAAAACTAGTAACGATAAATCTGACGACTTAGGTGGCCACTTAACAGGACTTCTGCCATTCTGTTTGTTCGGATAATTAATATCCGACCAGTGCCTTACTGCAAGTGTCTAGAGAGAAGGTCCTGTTGTTGAAAGTGCAAAAAATCTTTACTTAAAACTATGTTCTTCACTATAATTCTGGTAGTATAATTATTACCAATGACGCTGTGGAGCATGTTTACTATTTAATTAATTTAATTTTCATTCAGAAGATTGTAAGTTCTTAAATTGACTGAATATTTAAAAATTCTGCTTTTTTTACCAAAATATAGGTGTTAATTTGTTAGCACAGACTTAAGTCATTTAAGTTTAGTATCCTACAATTTCCTTCAAATTAATTATTTAAAAAAATTTGAGGTTAGGTTGGAAATTTTAATTATATAATTTTTTTTGTCGCACCTTCTTATTGTGTCAGGAAAATTTAATTAATTAGTTGATTTTACAAACATAGGCACACACATAAAAATAATAATAATAAAGTTAACAAAAAAAAAAAAAAAATTTTCGAGTCTATTATTTAATAAAAATTTTCTTACTGTCTAACTAAACACTTAATTCCTAATTTTTAAAGTTTTCTTCTGTACTTAATACAATGAAAAATATTCATGGTTTTAACGGACCTTTTAATACGTAAGAGAGGAGGTAGACGGTGGATTGGGAGTGGTAAAGTAGATACCTAATTTATAGTTAGTGTGAGCACGCGCTTACCAAAGAAAAAAACTTTTTCGTGTGTCATGTGGTCTTTAAAAAATGAAAAAATGACGTTGACGTTTTTTGCTACATTTGCAGCGAATATATCAAAATAAGAGCTAAAAAATTTAGTTTGACAACAAATATAAAGCTCTGTGAAGGGGCAGTGGTATGTACATAGTATATGTTCAGCAGTTTCGTCTTCCACGCAGAAAAATCGACAGTCCGTTTATTGATTCATACATATCCTTCCCAGGTCCTGTAAGCAGTCCCGTTAGAATTCGCAGGTCATTCCTGTTCCATTCTAGGATCTGTTTAGTAGTGTTGATCGAGGGTTTTGGTAAGAACGCCTTCAAATGAATGTATTAGTAAGAGTAATTATGCTTGCCTTTAAAGAGTTCAAAGCCGAGTACTAAGCTATATAGTCAACGCCTCGTGGTATGTTCACAATAAAGACCTACATCGGTAACTCCATATTAAAACAGTCAAAGAAGAAGATTGCTAAGTGAAAGGAAGTGGTCTCTGTCTACACCCATGGAAAAAAGGTGTGGCTATATGTAAGTATGTATGTATGCTAATGGTCACGAAGAATGACTCCATAATCATATAAATAGCGAAGTATTGGAACTTTTAGACAATCAAGACCTAGTCCGTAGGCTCAAACGCAGCAAACCTTTTAAATTTGCGTAAAAAGTAACAGGTAAAGCTCAGTTTAGTGAACCCTAGCCACAACAGTGTCGTGTGCATAAATATTAACTTTTTAGATGGACCATTAGGAATATCTACATACATACATATAGTCACGCCTTTTTCCCGTAGTGGTAGGCAGAGACCACTTCCTTCCACTTCCGCTACGGTTCTTACAAACATCTTTTGCTTACTCTACTTTCATCAGTGCTCTTATATAAGCTCGTCGGTTGTAGCTACTCTTGACCTGGTCTTTCTTCAAAACAATGTTGATCTGATCGAGATATGTTCGCCGAGGTCGACCTCTACAGACTTCCGTCCATTCAATCTTCCTTCATCCATCCTTTCTACGTGTCTAAACCATCTGAGCATGCCTTTATCTATCTTTGTAGCCACATCTTCTTTTACACCACAGCGTTCTCTTATCTCACTATTTTTTACTTTATCCAACAAAGTCACTTCGGCTATACTTCTCAGACTACTCATCTCCGCAGCATTAATCCTATTTTGATGCTTCTTCTGCCAAACCCAACATTCACTACCATACATAAGTGTAGGAACCAACACACCTCTATGCACAGCCAGACGTGCCTTTTTTGACACTTTCTGGCTGTTCATAAGGCTATGCAGTGCCCCATTCATTTGTTTTCCTACCAATACCCTTCGCACGATGTCACTGTCATACTTTCCATCTCTCGTAAACTTTGACAGTAAAGTAGTAGATTAGGTCAAATACAAAAAATTGGTTATTCACAATATTGGGTGCATTGCCTCTTTCAATAAATAAGAAAAAAAATTTAAAAAAAAATATAGAAAAACTTATATTAACCAAAAATATCCAAAACAAGATAAATTTAAAGTGTTGTGTCCTTCACGATTATTTATAACAGCTCTTTATTTTTTTATGGATAAATTCAAGTTATCCATATCTTGTTGTGGTGTAGCTATCCATGTTACCTGCAAAACCTAAAATATTGGCGGTGGTTTTGAAAATGTATACCATCTCTCAATACTATTTGTTAAGGCTTGTCCCACACATACTTTTTTAGATTTAAGTCTAGAGATTACACTCAAACTACCAGCGCAACATGTGGTGGTAAATTATCATAAATTAGTACAAAATGTTCTTCAATGAAAGCACAACTGGTTAAAGTATCTCATTAATTTACATATTGGCATTTAAAACAGAACGAAATTGATGCTGATTCCGCATCAAATCATTACTGCAAAATGAACATCTTGTACATTCTACAACCGTGATTCATTTCCCGGTACTCCCCATACTCTTACACGTCTTAAGTCAGAATGTATACCAAATCTTAACTAGTCTGAAAAACAAATAGAACTTTGCCACGTCTTTTTCGTTCTCTAAAGAGTACTCTGCCAGTGGTCTCTCTACTGGCAAATTATGCCCGCGCCACCGACTTGGACGGTTCAAGCCGGAAACCACTAGGTCTTATAGGCACTAGCAGAGTCACACGATAAACAACTAAGATTATGGTGAACCAAATAAATAAAATTATAGCAAAAATATATTGGATACTTTACTCACACAATATATTAAAATACACAGCTCAATAACAAAATTATAACACATATAATCAAAATTAACAGCCAACAATAAATCGAAACTTCAAAATTTACAACTTTATGAGACAACAATAAATTAAAAATCCAAAGTTTACGATTCCATAAAATAATTAAAACAAAGGTAAGAATGACAAACCTTATCAGGTTACCAAAAAAAAACGTATACAAGTCAACTTTTTAACAATACTTCATCAACGTTCACGTACGGCTGCTAATTTAATCACGTTTTTTTTTTTCATTTACATAAAGATTTACACTGTTAAAATAATCGAGCTTATTTAAAAATATTTCTTTTTACGATGGCTGTCCTTCAAAATAGCAATATTGTAGGATATTTACAAATAAGTATGAAGAAAACGTTTTTACTTGGACACAAAGAACTATTGAGAATATTACTTTAATCAAAGTTCAGCCTTGGCATATTATCCAATGCAATAAATTGTTTTCAACAGTGTACCATATTAATAAATTAAAACAAAACTTAATCGCGGTGTCAAAAACAAATCACGTCGTTTAAATATTCGAAAATAAATCACTTGTAACCTTTGGGTATACGAATTCACTACTCGTGTGGCCTACTCCTGTGGCTGGTTTGAATTATGGAACAGCACCTGCTAATTAACAATGGCTTCTCTCCAATAGATCCCGCATGCGGCTATTTTAACTCGACACCAAAATCCAAAATATCAACAACAAAGGTAAGATAGAATGGTCAAGTTAAAAATTAAATGGTTTTTCTTCAAAATCCAATTAAGATGGCCCAAATACAGCCAGATATGAAAAAAAAAACCGTAGAGGTTCTGCTCACGTGTTAATATCAAATCGTTCCAAAAACTCTCACCACCACCCGACTTCGACGACTGACACCAAGCGACTCCAGACTGACTACCAGGCCGGAAATCAAGAAATGACCCGGAACACGCGTCAACCGACCATCTTCGCAAATCTATGTTCCAAACTCATAATCGCACTCGTCCGTGTTGATAGCCAGCCCATCCACACAGAAATGCAAACCAAACAATAATATAGCTGACAACACACGACAATCGAGGCCAAAAATTAAGGCAAAATCTAATAACAAAAATCCCCACTCCATCTCCATCGATTAACAAAAATGTCACAGCCATTAATAATTAAATCCTAACACTACAAGGTATGCAACACTATTTACAACGAGTGATAAATTTAAATTACAACAAAATACGGTAAGCGAAACTATTTACGAGCACCTGAGAAATACCAGACTATCAGAGACCCAATTAATAATGGAACTATAGAAGGAAAAAATAGGCACGTGACAACTTCAATGAACATTTTGCCCAAGCTTAACGACCAGCGCGATTGCCTTCTATTTAGGATTGACATTTTAGCCTTCTTCTAGATTTTAAGTCAGCTTTGCGTGTTGGTTTAGAAAGAAAATTGTATTCGTGTGTTTATTTGTAACTAAAGTGCTATTTTCGTACGTTTTCCTCTTGCAAAAAACGATTTTACTTTGGGTTATAGAAGCGTTCTATGTGTCTCTCAAATACATCTCTAATTTCTACATAACGGTCATTCATGTGGAAAATTACGCTTTGAAATGTGCTAAATGTTCGCGCAACACCTATTTGTCGAACGCTAATCTCTATCATGCTAATGGCTAATGGTATTTGTTCGTGGTATAAATGTTGTCTTTCTATGTTTAATTCGAAAATTCTGTAAACTCAAATTAATCCAAACACATTTTATTCGGTGTTTGAAACCGAAAACAATAACAAAAACATTTTTTTAATGTTTATGTTAAGCTGTTTTTGTGTTAAAGTAAAAACATTAGAAAATACAGTGACCTGCAATGTGGGTTAAAAATACAAAATATTTAATGATCCAACTTAATATTTAAATATTGAATTAATATCCTTAGATTATTTTTTATTTAGTTATTTATACTTTACATTTATTGTTTCCTAAATGCAAAAATAGAAGACGTCGCTGGTTTTCATTTAAAATCCTGATGAATATTGTTGTAACGATCAAAACGTCGAGAGTGTGAATCGATTAACCATTCATATTACCGGCGAGTTCATTTTTATATTAATACGTTATTGTTGTCGATACACGAGACACGATTTGAGATTGTCGTTTAAAAAATATAGCGACACATCCTCGTATGTCGTTTAGTTAATAATACTAGAAGAAAAAATTGTTAAAAATAACACCCGTAAATACAGTTCATCGTCCTTGGGCGATGTCACGTGAGAGAGTTAGTTCTGTGGTGGCCGATTTCCGCAGACTCTATCAACCTGTCGTCTCCACGATAGCCAGACTAGCTAGCAAGCAACACGAAGACGACGAGAGCACTAGGAGTCGACCTACGCGCTTCACACCCGTCCAACAGGTTTAGACGCCTTCACTTTTTCTTTAGGTAGGTACCTACCTCGCCTTCGCAGCATGCTGCCTGCCTGGCCTCACTCGCAGGGGCGTAACGCCGGGGAAATACGTGGGCTACGAACGATTCTTTTCTTCTTCTTATTCTTATTCTTCTTCTCGTTTATTATTTGTTCGTTTTTGTGTTAAGTCATTGTCGTCTGTGTCGCTTCATTCACTATTGTATCGGTTCAGGTGTTTTACAATTTTTTACTACACTGCGAAAAATGCTCTCAATTTCTTAAACACTTCGTTTAACTGTAAACAAAGTTTCAAATAAAAAATTTACCCTTGTTTCCTTAAATTTAACTAAAAGTATCAAAACATAATTAAACCGGCAAATTTTTAATACCTCAAAAATTTTTATATATTTTTATTAAATTAAAAACAATAAACAAAAAAATGTTTTATAGCTGTAAAGTTTAAAATGTAACAAATGTGGATTATGAGCTACAATAACTTTAAAATTATATTAATATTTAAATATTGTTTTTAAAATACTAATTACAGTGGAAAAAAATTAACCTTTTAATAGAATAAACAGTCTAATAGAGAAATCAAATCTAGAAGAAAATTTAACGACCAAAAAGGTATAATTTATAATTTAGTTTGCGATCTGTGAAAAAAAAAATACTCTACAGATACAAAAACTTTGACGAACTTAATTAACTCAAACAGAACATCAACTTCATTTTTATTGTGTCGATCTCCAATTTCTCTTCCTGAGTAGTTAGAATGTTCATCCTTACCTTTAGCATACTTTTACTTCTGACCATATAAGTTTGCTGATTCCCATGAACTTAACTTATAATCTTTTTAATTCCATAATAACGTTGTTTAGTTTTCCAGCCATTAAAAGACATCATAAAACTTCAACATTAAGGTAGAATAAATTATATTACTATAACTCGGAGTCAAATGTCAGTAAAAAAATCCAGTTGCTACTAAAAACCTTTCTTGCAATTAATTTTTACTACAATTAAAACAATGACTTTTTCCAAAGAAACCTGTACCTAGAGAAACACTGAGGCTGTGTATTAACTGCAATGACATTTATAATGAAATAATTAGACTGGGGCTTTTCTTTTTTTATTTAAAATCATAAGCAAGATCAATGTCAATGTCATTATCTTATTATTTTGAAATTAGTGATGATTGTTTAAAGAAAAAAACTACAATGATCCTAGTAATGGCAACTATCCGGTTTTTCTAAATCAAATCATTATTAATAGCTCGTAATGATGATACTGTCATTACTTATGACTGCGTAAAAAGCATTTTTTATTTTTAGTAAGTTCAACATCAAATAGGAAAAATATTGTCTTACCACAGGATCGTGTAAGGTTAAATAGTAATAAAGGATTAATAATAATGAAACAGTTTTAAACGTTATGACCTTACAGATAATGATATTGATACTAATCGCATGCCTGCAGAAGTCCTCATGAGAAGAATTTACATCGTCTCCGTCACTGCTATCTTAAATCAAACGATATAATCATTGGAAGATTATTTGTCCCTTTCGGCTATATCAACAAAGTTTGGTTCTTCTAACTGGATCTGTATGCAAAAAAAATATTAAAAAAAATTGGTTTTAGCAAAAGTATAACTATTAAAAATTATTTATTAGTTAATGACAATAATTAAAATTTCTTCCTAAAATCTTACTCGAAATTATATCCAAATTTTAGGAAAAGAACAATTTCATAGTTGTTTACATCAATTATATTTTTAAGCGGAATATTATTTACTAAATGTTCTTTATTTATTTATTAAATAACAAAACAATCTTGCAACAAAATAAAATAAACCGATGCGAACAATTAATATAAACAAACCGGGTATTACTAAATTATTGTTTTTTAAAATATGTGCGCGTCGCTCCTAACAAAATTATTTAAGTGAAAACCGAAAACATTGACTCAACTATTCGATAAGTGAAACTGTAAGGGTAAGGCCTCATTAGTGCGTTGCGTTGCATCGTCGCAACGGATCAACGCATTGTATACCCCTCCTGCGTTGCGACGACGCACGACGACGCAACGCAAGAGGGCGACGCACGCCATCGTTAGAACCATTATTCATGTCCGTCGTCGCACTGGAGTTCCGACAGCGCAGTGCATCACCCTCCCCCCGCTTCGTCTCATGTCCGTCGAACCGTTTAAACGTCGCGTTCGACGACGCACGCAACGCATAATGTGGCAAGTCTTGGGCATGTCACTTAAAATATATGTAAAACCATGCGCGGTAGCGTGTCAAGCCAAGTTAAAGCTAACAGAATGGCGAGCGGTACCGTGTGTAATATTACATGAATCATTTGGAGCCACTTTTGAACCCCTCATAACTCAAAAACTATTTTACATAAACATATCAAATTTGGCTCATATATTAAGACTTGCGAGATACTTATGTTCTCTAAATTTAATAAACACACCTCAAAGAGTTATTTGGATATTAACGTCCAAAAATCGTCATTTTTATTACTGACTGACCTATAGATCAAAACTCTAACCCAGTTTCAGATGACCTAGAAAGTTCAAATTTGGCATCCAGATAGGTAGTTGGGTAAATAAAAAGAAATAGATCAGAAACTAGTAAATTTGTATCATTTTTTATAATTTTTCAATAAATTGATTCTATTAGGAACACTAACTTATAGTGCCTGTAATGTAAGAATCAGCAATCAAAATTGAGGACAGCCGGTCTTTATGTGGATTTTAAAGTCCTAATGTGAATATATGACTAGTGGAATACCACCCTTAGTTTTTTTTTAATCCAAACATATCAGTTTTAGTACTTGATAACTACTTATAACTAAGATTATAATCGAACTTTCGTATTTAATTCGTTATTAACGGGAATTTAGTATTAATTATTATTGCAATATTTACCGCACGTCAATAGTGTAAAATCATTACCTTTAACTAATTAAATAAAATAGGTATTTCTGACCTTAGTGCACGGTGCGGCGGCCGTGGAGCAGTGGGGTGGGCAGTGGTGCGATATTTAGTAAAGGGGGGCAGGCTTATGTTCTCTCCAGAGTTAAAACCTCAAATGGAGTACATCTTATTAATTTAGATCCAAGTAAAATCAAGGCCCAAGAGAGCTCTATTGTAGAGTACAACCGCCTGCGCACGTTATACCGCCCCGACTTGGCCAAATTAAGTATAAACAGAAAACGAGTAAAAAAAATTCCGGATACTGAATGGGCAGTTCACTTAAACATTTCAAAGGTACAAGAAAATATAGAAAATAACACAAAAAAGACAATTAAACCCCGTAAACGTAGGAAAATACAGTAGGATAACAAAAACTATTTGATATTAATTTTATTATGAATAAGTACCTACCAATAATTTCTGTACAAAAAGTAATAATATTCCATTAAAAACATATATGTGAAATAAGAGCCTTAATTGTTGTCTTCAACGAGAAAAGAAGTGAGATCTAAATGGGTATATTGTAAAAACTCAAGTCTTGAGTCTTTAAATACAAAATTAATCTTGTCCTCTAGCTTTAAAACGGTATATTTTTGCAGCATCAAAATATTTATTGCATTCTTCTTCATAATACCTGTAATTTCCTGTACTAATATTACCGGTGCAGTCTTTTTCCCAAGTTTTTTAATTTTCAGTGCCAATAATCAATTGGTAGCGCTACAAAGTATAGGTATTGTCTGATTTACTCTGTGTTGCCAGATTTACCAAATTTTACGTTGTTGTTTATGTTTGTAAATATTTAATAAATATATATACACCGATTTCTACGGCTGTCACCGCCTCTCCGTCCCCAGTTTCCAAATTATCCTATCAAGAGATTGTTCCTCGATTAGGTTTCTTGTTTCCATCGCTTTATCTATTCCATCCATCCAGCTTTCTCTAGATCTTCCTCTCTTTCTCCTCTCCGGCGGTATCCATTCCAACACTTTCCTAGGCCAACTATTTTTATCCATTCTTTTAGTGTAACCGAACCAAGTCAGTTGTTTTTCTCAACTTCAGCTTCTTCTTAAAAAATCCATTTCAGTTGCAATTAGTTTTCTCTTCGGTGTTTTTGTTATTTCCCATACTTCTGCACCATACGTTATCACACTTTAAACAAAACTTTCATATAGTCGCTTTTTTGTTGTTCTCCTTATATTCTTTTTCAAAGGATTGAATAAAGGGCTCCTATGATTTATTATTCCTTTCTGTTATCTCATTCCTGCTATTGCCCTCTTTGTTAAATACTACCCCTAGGTATTTGGACTTTTTTACTCGTTTTATGAATTTTTTTTCCAAGATAAGATTACTTTGGTTGTTTGTGTCCATTGCCAATAATAAATAAATAATAGTTTAAAAAACTAGGACAACACGCTTTATAAGAAAACCGATCTAAAAAATAATAATAATTAATAAAAAATAATTTTACAATCAAAAGCGTAGGGTGCTTTTTTTGATATTTACGTTTTCTTCTTGGAGACTTTACTTTTACCAATATCTGTTTATTATCAAATATATTAATTGATATAGCGCACCCTACGCTTTTGATTGTAAAATTATTTTTTATTGAAGTGATAACTTCTTATGGCACGCTGTAAAGTTTTTTTGTAATGGGTAAAAAATGTTAAACTCGCGTCAGGACACGTGGCCTGATCGAAAATTCGTAAGACGGATGTATTTCACTGGAGCAATATAAAATGCGACTTTTCTTGACTGGTAACTTGGCAACCTTATTCAACAAACTGACAAATTCAAGTACATTTTTTATGTCACTTTGACAAATTAATTTAGTAGCTAAATTCAAAATTTAAGTGCTTTTCATTAGTTTATTGATTAAGTTCTGCTTTTGCTGCATTAAAATGGTCCAAGGAGAGGTGTCGTTTTTAGCAGATGTTATGGACACCATAGCGTGTCTTAATGACTCTAATGGTTCTCCCCCCGACAAAATTTTAGATCAAATAATTTATCAGTGCAAGAAGCCGTTAAAAAATGCATCAATTTGTGTTAAAAAAGCATTAAAAACTGGACTGAAAGCTGGTTTGATCAAAGAGAACGGGGAAAGGTTTAAATTAGGTTTTGGTTTGCCGATAAAGGAGGCTCGAAGACAAAGAAAAAATAGAAGCAGAAGCCGTAGACGACGTAGCCAAAAGCGACAAAACCGAAAACGAGGTAGCCGAAAACGAAAAAGTCGAGGTAGGAAGAAAAGCGCCATATTGAAAGAAGATCAAGCAAAAAGCGGAAGAAAGAAATCGAAAACATTCAAATCTGGTACTGATGTTTAATATATGATTTATAATAAAGCGTTAATAAAAATAATGCATTATTCATAAACTATGGAAATCTGGAGACAACATTTTTCAGATTAAAAATAATATTTTTTGAAGTGAAAACTTCTTTAGCGGCGTTGTACACTTTTTTTGTAATGCGTAAAAAATGTTAAACTCGCGTCAGTACACGTAACCTGATCGAAAATTCGTAAGACGGATGGAGAGTAGACAGCTGGCGTGGCGTAGGAGAGGGAGTATCCCCCTCTCTTTCTACGGCGCGGCGAAAATGTATGCCTGCGCCGGCTGTTTCGTTTAGGCGGCGCAGGGCGCACAACGTTAATACTTAAGTTTTAACTTCTGCCGGCACTCCCAGAGTGCAACCCGTAAAATTTTTTTTTTAGTTCGGTTTTCTTATAAAGCGCGTTGTCTTAGTTTTTTTAAACTATTATTTATTTTTCATTTTCATTTTTTTTATATCCTGATGACCCTGGCCAGGAAAATAACAAGTCAAGCTAATATAAAGCGCATAAAAAAACACGAGAAGGTATTAAAATTGCTAGTATTTAAAATGGTGATATGCGTTAGCGACATCTGTTGGAGAGTAGTTCAACCGTCGGCATCTATTTAAATTAAATGCAAGGGGGATATCAGTCATTTTTTAATCCATATAAAACACTTTTTTTTAAATATAATTCATTCTGGCAAGGATCTTTGACAAAATTTATGACATTATTGTATTGTTATCGGTCCTTTAGAAGTATACAAAGTTTTAAGCAAGTGTCCTGAAAGCCAAAAAGACAATAGCAGCACTGGCCAGTCTTATGCCAAATATCAGCGTGCAACGGAAAATTAACATTGGAATTTGTTACCGAACGATATCAGCAGACGCATCGGGAGTCATATAGGGAGTTCATCCAATTGAACTTCAAATACTCGAGAGAATGAACAAATAGCAAGGGATGGATGGTTAAACTGCACGAGCAGATGTCGTGACTAGGTGGCAGGCAAAATGGGACAACAGTGCAAATGAATAAACGTTGCGGGCTGGGGTGGGCTCGGTCGCGCATGCGCACTTTGCCTACCTGCGACGGAAAATCTACGAATTAATTGTTTAACAATTATTTCATTTTTGCATGCACCTTTCGATGATCTGACCACGGAGCAATTTAGTTTGGATCGGGAGCAGTTTTTTCGTGCGGTTCATTCATCGAAAAAGTCTTTATTACAGGCGATATTCGTGTTCGAAAATCAAGTACATAAAAATCCAATTTTTTAATGTTTTCGGAAAATTTACAAGGGAGCTGATTTTTCTGCCGACATCAGTAAATGGAGCTAATTGAAACTAGCTGTGGCGATTGCATTTGAATAAACTTTGCGGGCTGGGGTGGGCTCGGTCGCGGTGACCACCACTTCTCTATGCATATAACTTTAAAGAAGTAATTATTAGAAACTGAACAATACCCTTACTAAATCAATGCTAAATATTGATTAGAATTATTATATTGGTTTAATTTATCAATTGAAATCTAAAATTACAAAAATTTATAAAAAAATCACTTCAAGTATATAACAATACGATATATAAAACTAAATAAATTCTAGTTAGTGGGAAAGCAGCTAGTAAATGAAACCTCATTTAAAAATATTTCAACGAATACCTTCCTTTAAATATATGTATATATATATATATATATATATATATATATATATATATATGTACGTTACTGTATTATCCTCATTGATTCATTGATGTAGTACAATCCACAATCGCTACAGTGGCATAAAATCTATCACGAGTTGTTTGACTACCTGTTTACAAATATGTTAGATTTTTTTCTACCAGTCAATCGACTAGCGAAATTTGAATGCATTAAAATAATAATAGACACCGAAAACATTTAAATAAGACAAGGGACACAAGTCCGTACGGACATTAACATAATTTTTAGTGGGGAGCAGAGAGTATGGCCGACCACACTTTACTGGCCCGATAGCTATTAATCTTTCACTCAGAATTATGTGAGGAACAGTGTGTCGAACAGTAATGTACCTTTTCTGATTAACATAGTTTAACATAAGCGTGCTCCAGAGTGTTAATATATTCCGACTCTTATTAATACGCCACATACCTAATACCGATTATTGTTTATGTACGTATATTTGGGTATTCATTAGTTGTCATGAATTAAACACATTAGTCCTGATTATTATTTAATATTCTAATGATGGCCTTTCATTTTAATTTATTTTATGATGTTTTAATCATTATTATATTGACGTTAAATGAGCGCGTTAACTCTTGTATTCTCACCATAGCAGATCTGACATAATAAAAATTAATCTTAGGTATTTTTAGCCCAATAAATGTCTCTCTCTCTCTATAGTCGTATACTTCATGGCTGAAGCGTCGTAATTTTTGTTTTCCTCGGAGATGTCAAAAATTATTTTTTTTTGTTTTTCAATAAGTAACTCCATCTATTCTTCCAGCTGAAAATATATTTCTCTACGACCATACATGGAGTATACCTGGAATATACTCCACTTAAGTATCCTCTTTGTCCAGCGATTGTCCGAAAGTCGCGTCAAATGTCCGGCCCAGTTCCATTTTAAGGTTGTTAAACAAGTAACCACGTCCGTCACTCGGGACCTCTTCCTTAATGTTATATTTGGGATCCTGTCTCTTAGCGATATACCTAACATCGACCTCTCCATTTTCCTTAGTGCGATACTTATTCTATTTGTAGTGTTCTTTGTGAGGGTAAGTGTTTCAGCCCCGTATGTAAGCACAGGTAACACGCACTGGTCGAATACTTTACTTTATAGGCATATTGGAATGTCTGACTTTGCGTAGCTTTCCAAAGGCCGCCCATGGTAGGCCTATTCTTCTCGATATTTCACGAGTTTGGTTATCTCTACCAATAGAGATTTCGTGACCAAGGTATTTATAAGAGCTAACTTGCTCTATGCTTACTCCGCCTATCTCGATTGCCTCACTCATAATAAGATTTGTCATGTATTGAGTTTTGTTGGTGTTGATTTTGAATCCAACAGAGTTCGATGCTTCTCTGAGCCTCTGTAGCATTTGCTTTGCTTCGTTCATACTATCTAAGATAATAAAGATATCGTCAGCGAATCTTAGATGGTTTAGTTTTTTGCCATCTATGTTTATGCCCATGTCACCAAAGTTGGCCGGTTTGAACATATATTCCATGAGGGTGAAGCATGACAAACTGTAAAGTTCTGATTAAGGAAGAAAAAATAAAAGAATCTACATACACATTCAGAGCGAAATATTCGTCATAAAAAAGAAAAATAATACTACGTAGAAGCATCTAAGTAATCTTGTACCGTGTAGGGTTTAGTATCTACTAGAATTTTGTGTATTACATTTTTTAAATGGTTTCGACTTTCTATCAGTCTAATATGCTGCGGTAATTTATTGAATAATTTCATGCAAGAACTCTTTCTGTATATATAATGCTTGTCTCTACTGTTGTATGAGTGTGTTGGTAAATTGGAGTTAAAAAAATCTTTATTATTAAATAGAAACAATAGACATTCTTCAATTTAAATTGCCGCAACAGTTAGATATTTATTACTTTTGAAAATGCTTCTGCAAGAAGCTCTGATACTAAGTTTGTTTATGGTTATTATTGTTTTTTTTGGCATATGAATATTTTTTCTATTGAACTACTACTACCATAAAAAATTAAACCGTATCTAACAAGATTCAAAATTTTGCAAAATAAATCTTGACTTAAGTACTGTGACATTACCCTCAAAGTATAGCAGACCGATTTAATCTTTTTACGAGTGCTTCTATATGACTTTCTCATGAGAGGGTTGAATCTATTATTACTCCTAAACTGTGACGTATTTGTTTTGAACATTGGACAATTTGTCTTTTTTTCATTTAGTAGTAACTTCTCATTTGAGATCCACCCTGATACTGTTGTAAATATATTTTCTGCGTTATCAAGTATCTTTTTGAAATCCTGTGCAGTTATTAATATGTCAGTATCATCGCCATAATTAGTCAAACAACAATTTGTATTTATTATAAAGTTTGGCATATCATTTAGATACAAGATGAAAATTACTGGACCAAATATACTACCCTGTGGAATTCCCCTATTAACAAGTTCGGTTTTTGAATTAACATTGAGCGAAGGGTGTTAGCAGGAAAACAAATTAATGGGGCACTGCATAGCTTTATGAACAGCCAGAAAGTGTCAAAAAAGGCACGTCTGGCTGTGCATAAAGGAGTGTTGGTTCCTACACTTATACATGGTAGTAAATGTTGGGTTTGGCAGAAGAAGCATGAAAATAGGATAAATGATGTGGAGATAAGTAGTCTGAGAAGTATGGCCGGAGTGACTCGGTTGGATAAAGTAAAGAATAGTGAGCTTAGGGAACGCTGAGGTGTAAAAGAAGATGTGGTTACAAAGATAGTTAAAGGAATGCTTAGACGGTTTGGACACGTAGAAACGATGGATGAAGGAAGATTGACGAAACAAATTTATAAGGCGAGTATGAATAGACAGTAGTCGGTAGAGGACGACTTCGGCGAATATATTTCGATCAGATCAACATTGTTTTGAAGAAAGGCCAGGTTAAGAATACCAACTACCGACGAGCATGCATGAGAGCACTAATGAAAGTGGAGGAAGCAAAAATATGTGTGTAAGAACTGTAGCAAGTGAAAGGAAGTGGTCTCTGCCTAACCCTACGGGAAAAAGGCGTAACTATATGCATGTATAGACGTATTAGACATATGGGAAGAGAAAGGAAATTACTTACTAAAATAAAGCAAAGAAAGACCGCTTAGCTAGGTCACATTTACCGTAATAACAAGTATAAAATCCTGAAATTGATAATCGAAGTTAAAATTGAGAAAAAACGTTGACCTGGCCGCAGACAACATTTGTGGCAAAAAAATATACGCGATTGGACTAGTATGAATACATCAGCTTTGATTCATGCAGCCAAGGATCGCAATAAGTATGCCGAAATTGTTGCCGACCTTCATTGAATGGAGTTGGCACCTGAATAAGAAGATAGGAATTCATAGCTCTTTTTCCTTTACTTATGTCATTGGGTTTTCTTTTTAATTTGAGTATAGTTGTGATTTTATTTCTTATTATTGTTCTCACCAGATAGTGATCCGAATCGCAAGTAGGTCCTCTAAAGTCCTTTACATCAGGTATAATGTCGCTGGTCAATTAATTTATGGTCAATTTGGTTACTTTAATTCGTTCCTGAGAGTTTCCCCAAACTAACATTTTTATTTCTAATTCGAGCACTGTCATATCTGGACGGCAGACAGATCGCTCAAATAACCGTTTCGTGTGTATCCAGCTATAGAACCGTAAGAGGTTATTTCGCTAGTGTTTTGATATTATTGATACGATTTTTAGTTCTATCTTGGGTTCGGCAATTAAAACTCTCGATCCAATAACAAAACAATGTTTATTTCAATACAATAACTTCTATTTTCATTAACCACTTAGATATTCACTTAGCAATACAACTTTTACAACTCTATATAACTATTTACATTTAATAATTCGTAAACACATAAGCCGATACTCATTCTTATTATGATCGTTTCCCCTTTTATATTTCCGATATCACAGTTCCAGATCATTCTACCTGTTTCTCCATTATTCGACGCATATTCTAGAGGTTGCGCGACTTTCCTAGGCCCCGTCGGCGGCTACAAAGGAAAGCGATCGAATACGGACCCTCGACGTTGTCGATTTCTCGGTTGCTGACAGGACTATATTTGTAATATTATTTTATTTAAAATTAAAAGTGTTAAGCTTATTTACAAAATAAATACGTAAAATTTAAAAGACACAAACAAATAATTTTTCAGAACGAAAATCTCCACTTCAAATTACGACCAGTCCTCTATATCGAGGTGTAGGTAACGAAACTGTGATGCAACGTGGGCTTTACTAAAAATTATGTAAATGTACCTCTGAACTTGTGTCGGTACCTTGTCTAATTTAAATATTTAGAGCCAGTCATTATTATTGTAATTAATTCTAATTTTGCAGTTAATTGACAGGTACGAGTCTTGAAAGAAAGTATTTTTTATTTCGTTTTTTGTTTGGTGCAGGTGGATATTATTGATCCGAAGAGGGTTCTGCTGTTAGCAACTTTGTTGCTGGACGTATATTTTAAATGTTAGATATGGGAGAGGATTTATATAACTATATATTTGGTACATTATATTTTAAATGTATTGGACGTTTGCCGCATGGTTAAAAAAAAGTTAAACTACTTAAATAGCAAACATTAATGGGTCCGATTTTGCGAATCCTGAATTTTGACACATCTCCACATTTCAAGGTCCCCAGAGTCGAATACAATAGTTTTTAAGTGGACGTCTGTATGTGTGTATGTACGTACGTGCGTTCGGAACTATTTTTCGTCTCGATTACCTCAACAACAAAAAATGATATCGACGTAGGATCAATTGCGTAATTGCATAATTACGCAACTTAGAACCGATTAGATTTTCAGCAAATTCGGTTAAGCTGCTTTTTATGGAGAATCAAAAAAAAATGGTAAACTACCTGAATTTTGCAATTTATAAATTATACTATTTTTAAAACAGAATTTCAAGATCTTTTGTATAATATGAATATTGCATAGCTTTATAAACAGCCAGAAAGTGTCAAAAAAGGCACGTCTGGCTGTGCATAGAGGTGTGTTGGTTCCTACACTTATGTATGGTAGTGAATGTTGGGTTTGGCAAAAGAAGCATAAAAATAGGATTAATGCTGCGAAGATGAGTAGTCTAAGAACTATAGCCGGAGTGACTAGGTTAGATAAAGTAAAAAATAGTAAGATAAGGGAACGCTGTGGTGTAAGAAAAGATGTAGTTACAAAAATAGATTAAGAAATGCTTAGATGGTTTGGACACGTAAAAACGATGGATGAAGGAAGATTGACGAAAAAAATTTATAATACGAGTGTGAATGGACAAGTCGGTAGAGGTCGACCTCGGCGAACATATCTCTATCAGATCAACATTGTTTTGAAGAAAGACCAGGTCAAGAGTACCAACAACCGACGAGCATGCATGAGAGCCCTGATGAAAGTAGAGGAAGCAAAAGATGTGTGTAAAAACCGTAGCAAGTGGAAGGAAGTGATCTCTGCCTACCCCTACGGGAAAAAGGCCTTACTATATGTATGTATGTATGAACGTATGCATGTTAGCAATATTTGTATGAAAAATTTTATGACCATATTTCCTAAAAAGAGATAGTTTTAGAAAAGAAAAATATGAATTGGAGAATTTTAAACTTGTGTCAGTATTTAGAGAATAGCATTGAAGACGCTATAACAGTGAAAAATTATTGTTAGTAATAATCAAGCATTGTTTATTATAACAATTGAATATTGTTACTAACAAATGATTTTTGATCAAAATAATTAAATTTTTTTTTAATTGTTATAAACAATTCGCACCCAGACCACTGACATTTTTTTGTATAATTTTTGCTAAAATATATATTTCTGTTGTAAAAATTAAAAGTTTCGATACACATTAACTTGTCTTCTAATCTTGTTTCATGTGCAGTTGATGGAATTTATATCCGGATTTCTAAGAGACCGAAGCTAGAGTAACAAAGTATCCAATAAACTAAGTGTATGGCATAAATTACTGCCTCTTATGAGCACGCGCTATAAGAAACTTATTTTAGAGTAGATATTTACTGTATGCTATTCGGTAAGAATATTTGAAACCTGCTCCTGCTGTTCGCATTACTAAACAAACGTGTTAAATTGCAGCTTCCAGTGCTTATGTTGCAAAATCTTGATTACCTTAATAAACTAGGAGCAAAAAATATTTGTCTTATTGTTTTGTATTCTGCAACTTTTTATCATATGTATTAACTAAAAAAATTTTAAAATTATTTCGATGTTTGTTTTATTAAGTATTTCTCTCTTTCTGCACTGCATCCACTCAAATATACGAGGGCGGTTTGATAAGTCAGTGACTTTTTGAATAAAACAATTTTTTTTTCGCAAATAAACATTTTATTTTTTTACATAATCACCTTTTAGCTCGATACATTTAGTCCAGCGTTTTTCTAATTTTTTTACTCCCTCCAAATAATAGGTTTTTTCAAAGCTCTTAAAATACGCGTTTGTTTCGGTAATGACTTCTTCATTCGACTCAAATCTCTTACCGCACAGCCATTTCTTTAGGTTTGGAAACAGAAAATAGTCGCAGGGGGCTAAATCTGGAGAATATGCTGGATGGGGTAGCAGTTCGTATCCCAATTCGTGGATTTTGGCCATCGTGACTAGACAAGTGTGCACACGTGCATTGTCTTGATGGAACAGCACTTTCTTCTTCGCCAAATGCGGCCGTTTTTGCTTCAAATCAACGTCGAATCTGTTCAAAAGCTTTGAATAATATTCGCCGGTGATCGTTTTACCTTTCTTGAAAACTGTGGCCATGACCTTGTTGGCTGACAGACTCTGTTTCGCCTTCTTTGGTCCACGTTCACCCCGAGCAACCCATTGTTTCGATTGTTCCTTGGTCTCTGGCGTGTTGCGATGGATCCATGTTTTATCTACAGTAACAAAACGGCGCAAAAATTTGTCCGGATTACGGCTGAACATCGCTAAACACTCTCTTGAAGTGGTCACACGATTGCGCTTATGGTCGAGTGTGAGCAATCGCGGCACCCATCTCGCAGAGAGTTTTTTCATGTCCAAATATTCGTGTAAAATATGATGTACCTGTTCAGTTGAGATACCTACAGCATGAGCCAACTCACGCACTTTCATTCTCCGATCATCCAATATCATTTCATGGATTTTATCGACGATTTCCGGCGCGATCACTTCTTTTGGGCGAACTGGACGTTCGGCGTCACTAGTGCTGGTACGACCACAACGGAACTCTGTAAACCACTTCTTAACCATTGAAATTGATGGTGCCGAGTCCCCGTAGTATTTATCAAGTCTTTCCTTAGTATCAGTGATGGATTTTTTACGTAAAAAGTAATGCATAATCAGCACACAAAATTCACTTTTTTCCATTTTCGTAAAAATTCACGAGGTTGTCTGCTTTGAACGACTATCAAACACCAACTGCACGACGTAGCTTGCTCAAAATTAGAAAGTTGCCCACTGATAGATTATAGTTGACGGCATCACTGATGCATTTGGAGTAACTGCGCGGGAAATTCAAAAAGTCACTGACTTATCAAACTGCCCTCGTATCGTTTTGATAATCACTTTATTTATTACTTGTAACGATACTACTTTTTTTTAGGTAAGAATAGTCGATATTAAAAATGATTGAAAAAAAAACTCTACAGACTCTATCCCAGGGATGTAATCTTGAAATCTCAATTCGAGGGAACAGGTAGATCAGTATAAGGATCTATCTTTTTTTTATATCTAAAAATAAACTTATTTAACTAAAACTGAAATGCCGTTGAGCGCTAGGTTAGGTTAAGTTAGATTAGGTATCATGTGAGTGGGGCGTAGGTCGCATCTCCACTGTGACCTTTAGTAGGTCTATTGTGGCTCACACTTAAAGGTTACAGTTCACCGCACAATTCAGCCCTTTTCTCAAAGTTCATGGTTGTACGGGGTAAGATCTTGAAATCGGTAGGTTCTAGATTTGTATAACCAAATATGTTGAACCTTATTCTTCCCAGGCCGGGGCATGAACATAGTATATGTTCAGCAGTTTCGTCTTCCACGCAGCAAAACTGACAGTCCGTTTGTTGATTCAGACCTATATTTTCGAGGTGGTATCCTAGACGACAGTGTCGTGTAAGCATCCTGCAATAAATTTTTTTTAATGTAATTGTTTTTAAATATATTGCAAAAACTAACAAACTTTTAATCATCTGGTGAAATTCGCAACAACACACTAAAAGCTACTACTAAAACCATTTTTTTATAATAAAGAAGTAGGTGAGCAAAAAACATTTAACTGTATATTTTGGACGATCGACCTATGCGAATGTTCTCGATCAGATCGAAATTATTTAAAAAAAAAAGGCCAGGTCAAGAGTATTACCAACTGACGAGCATGTATGAAAGCGAATGAAAGTTACCATAGCGATGCTAGTTTTGTTTCCAATGCCTTGGGGAATACGATATGGTTCAAGTAAGAAGGAGCACCAGCAGTACCTCAACCTAATATTTCCAAATCGATGAATAGAGAGACGAGGATCGATATAATGGCCAGCATGACTACCTGGTCTTACGCTATTAAACTTTTCTTCTTATGAAGATATGTGAGAAGTACGGTATACAAAACTAAACCACCAGATTTATCTGAAGTAGTTGAAGTAACCGGAAGTAGTTGGAGCCTCTAAATATTTTAGATCAATTCGGCATATCCCAAAACCTTTCACCTCAAAATTTCAGATTTTAATTATGTCAAGTTTCTCTAAAACGTCTAATTTGAACTCCCAAAGAATCACCCTGTATAACTTAAAGACGAGAAAGACGTGTAACTTTGAGACGAATTTCACTAGTTGCAAAGGTATCTTATAAACGAACTAATTTAATTGGTCATTTCGGTATTATTGAGATTTCTTAGCAGTTTTTTTTTAAATTTAAACGATTCCCAACAAAATAAAATAATGTTGGTGCTAAACAGAAACATAAAAAATGAGAAACTTAAGGTTATCGTTTTAAAAATGAACCAAAAAAATGTGGGAACTAAAAATTGGCGTCGCGCCAGTTCGATTGTATTGAAACTTCCCTTGTGTATGTTTATTTTTGACGTTGAAACGTTTCATTAAAAAAATTCAGGTGTGATCTACTGGCGCACCCATAGGGCTTGTGTTTGGGTACCAACAGTACCAACCTATCCTCTTGTTGACGCGACTGAATTCTTAAGTGGGCGATACTTTAATGAAAGATTATTTGTGAACGCTTCGCGAATCCAAATTGAATTGTATATTCGAATCTAAATGATTTATGTCGCTTTCAATGTCCGTGATTGGTTATTAGGAAGTTAATAACGAAAAGATCTGGTAATATTTGAATAAATAAAAATAATTATTGTAATATATAATAATATAATATATAACAGAGAAATACATGGGAAAACAAAGAGAAATAAAACAGAAAATTCGAGCGGCTAAGGAGAGATAGATGACAGATAGATGTCGGAAAATGAAGGACCTCGAAAGGAAGCACGACACATTTGCCACGTCTTTTTCGTTCTCTAACGAGTACTCTGCTAGCGGTTTCTCTACTGGCAAATTATGCCCGAGCTCAGCCGTAGAGAGTAGAAGAAGAAAATATAAAAGTGAGCTGCGCCACCGGCTTGACGGTAAAGCCGGAAACCCCTAGGTCCTATAGGCACTAGCAGAGCCACACGATAAACAGCTAAGATTATAGTGAACCAAATAAATAAAATTATAGCAAAAATATGTTGGATACTTTACTCACACAATAGATAATTAAGGTACACAGTTCAATAGCAACATCATAACAAATATAGTCAAAGTTAACAGCTATGGTAAAATTTTCTTGCTAGATCAAACCAAAAATGTAAAATTCACAGCTTTATAAAATAACCAGAACAGAAGTAAGAGTAACAGTCTTTACCAAGTTACAACAAAAAGTAAGACATATATAAATTAACAACACTAATTCAAACATTTACATGAAGGCAAAGAACAAAAGGTAAAACATATATATAAGTTAACTCATTACATAAAGATTTTCACTGCCAAAACAATCGAGTTCATTTAAAAATATCTTTACAATGGTTGTCCTTTAAAATATCAAGATTGTAGGATATTTACAAATAAGTAGGAAGAAAATATGTTTTTACTTGGACATAAAGAATTATTGAGAAGGTTACTTTAATCCAAGTTTAGTTTTGGCATATTATTTAATGCAATAAATAGTTTCCAACAATGTACTATACTAATAAACTAAACAGAACATGATAGTGGTGTCACAGCATGAGTCACAGATAGACCCAATTCAAATATCTAGGTCGCTTTATCACGGAACAACTAGACCCAGATAAAGAAATTAAGTGCAGAATTGAGACAGCTCGCACTTTTTTTCTGAAAATAAAAGCATTCTACTCTTACGACAACCTAAACCTAAAATTACGCCAAAGAATGATAAAATGTTATATTTGGTCAGTGTTGTTATATGGAGCTGAGACTCTAAAGGTTGCTACAATCAATCGCCTGGAAGCGTTTGAGATGTAGTTACTCAGAAGAATGCTCCGAATACCCTGAACAGTTGGCAGACCAACGAAGCAGTGTTAAATAGAGCAAATGCGATTCGTGAGTTATTTGTCACTATAAAGATCAGAAAGATATCATACCTGTGGCATGTTCTCAGAGGAGACCGATACAGGGTGCTTCAACTTATAATGAATGGCCAAATCGAAGGCAGTCGAAGAATTGGAAGAAAACAGATATCATGGCTAAAGAACATTCGCGATTGGACAGGAATACGCAGTACCGAACAACTATTCAGATTAGCCGAAAACCGCGAACAACTCGCCAATGTAATTGCCAACGTTGTGGGGACCTGATATGGCACCGAAAGAAGAAGAAGAATTCTTATAATGCTGACAAAATTACAAGCGGTATTTTTTTATATTTTTTGCATAAAACCATTCTGAAAATAGTTTATAAAATTAAATTTTCAGTAACGGTAATATCATACAATTCGTTCATAAAGTAACGCATACATTTATTATTAGCTAAATAAACAGTAATATAAAAAATCCAGTAACAGGTTTATTTTTTATATTCATTAATTATTTTTTTAAATAATAATCTATCGTACAGGGTGAACAGGGTGAATAATAACCTTTGAGTGATGACCTCAGCACCAGTTTTTTTAAACAACCCTTTTTCCAATATGCGAATTTTACTTGATTCCAAAAATGTATCACACGTTAATTCAAATTGGTACAGGTTGGACGAAAACCTAAAAGTTGTTTGTTATTTTAACATTGTGTCTATCCACTTTCATAAGTAATCCCAGCCGCTGGACTAAACATAAAAAGTTTAATAGTAGATACTGTCACTAGGTTAGAATGAAAAATTAGATACGAGTGGAACCATGAGTACCGAATTTTTTTATTCTAACCGTGTAACAGACGATATTTTCTCCACGACCAAAGAATTTAAATAAGAATACTTTAAAGAACTTTTATGTTAATAATATTTTTCATATTCCCGTTATGATTTTTGAGGAAGTTGGTTTTCTGTTAAATTATAAGTGTAATTTGTAATCTTGGAAGGAGTTTTTTTAAAATATAAATCTGATTCACTTAAATTCTTGTTCATTTTTATACAAAACGACGCGACGCCAATTTAATTTGAAACTGACTGATTTACTTCAAAGAGTTTATTTGACATCCATTGCAATTCTTCTTCTTCTACTTGTTAGAGATCTAGATGATCTGAGGATTCCGGACTTGCCTATGTAATATTTCCTGAGATGTGGACTGCCAGCTGTCTCTCCATCTCTTTGGTGGTCTTCCGGGTGGACGGGTCCCTGCTGGTTTTTCCTCTAGTACAATGCGTGGTAGTCTATCGTCGGTCATTCTCTTTACGTGGTTATACCATTCTCTTCTCCTCTGCCTTCCCCATTTCACCACATCCTGTACGTCGCATTGTGCTCTAATGTCAGTGTTTCTTACGTGATCTCTTCTTGTTTTTCCAGCTATTGTTCTCAGTACTGACATTTCGGCGACTCGTAGCATCCTTTTGGTCTTGTTGGTATCCTTTCTCGCTTCTATACCATATGTCATTATTGGCCTGACGCATGTCTTATATATTTTGAGTTTACTCTTCTTTCGCATATAAGGATTAGCCCATACAGTTTCTCTTAGACATCCTGATATTATGGCTGATTTGTTAATTTGGTTTCTCAGGTCCTTTACCGGGTTGTGAGCACTGGACATATCTATGCCCAGGTATCTAAATTGCATGACGTGCTCTATGGGTTTTTTATCTATTACTAGCTTGCATCTCATTGACTCCCTAGCGATAGACATGGTTTTTTTTTACCCATGGCAATTGCTATTGTTTAAAACAATTACGGAATATTCATACTGTAACAAGTGATGGAATGAAAATACATGCAAACCCCATAAGAAACAGCTTTTACAGAATGAATATTCTCACTCTAGAGTGTGAATGTTGTCATTATATTATTAATAGTATATTACACACCTAGGGCAGTAAAGTGGACATTTCGCTATAGCTGTGCGCCAGTTTTTAAATAAAACATTTCCAGATCGATAGATTGAAAGAAGGGGAACCGTGAAATGGCCCGCTAGATCACCCGATATTACCCCATTATACTTCTTTTTATGGAGGTTCTTTAAAATCCGAAGTCTACATTAATAGACCAGGCAATATCCGTGATCTAAAAGCGCGAATCAGCTTAAATGCCATTTTGTTACCAGGTTGCCATTGTTTAGTGTTCAATGAAAAAGAATTTAAACTTTTACTGTAAATTATCTTGGATTTGTTTTTTTTAGAGAGTACGTTTAGTCTTCTTCATTTATTTCATAAATAATAAATTGACATATATTTCCATGCAAACCTTAAACGATCTATCAAGGTAAAAACAAAGACAAAGTACATTGCTGCAATAAAAAGATGTAACTCGTCAAAAAAATAAAGAAGGCATAACTAGATCTGACAGATGCAGTCGAAAATCCTTCGATAAATCGAACACAAAGTTCATAAGAACCTTTTAACTTTGCCCACAAATGATCAAACTGTTGTGACCTACATAACATGAAGAAGAGTATAAAATACAAGAAAATCGCTAATACCCAAAAGCGGGGCACGTACTCGAGATGTACCTACGATTCTCATCAGACTTCAATAGGAATGAAGCGAGGGGTCTTTGTTACGTTGCAGTAAGTGTGACCTCAGTTTGTGGGGTAAAATTGTGACAAAAGCATAAGCAGGTAGCGGTTCGCAAGAAGAATGAAAAAAAAAGTATCCAAATACAGCAAGATCCCTCTGCTGCATCTTTGCGAGACATATATCCAGTGGCGGCGGCACTGACAAAGAATTTACTTTAATTTTAGAAGGAACTTTTTTTTATTTAGAAAAGTGTCTCAACTACAAAGGTCATTGATACGTAATACAATACATAAAATAACTATATATTACATTGAGAAAAAGAAAGTTAGATCTTATTATAAATGTCTATATCTTTAAGGTAATTCAGTAGTTTGGAAAACTGATCACGTAAGCTCAAAATCTTCTTAATATTTCGTTCCAACTTGTGGTGCTGTCGTTGGGCTGCGTAAGTTGCATATTTAGTTAAGATGTGTTTGACCGTTAGAGAATCGTTGCAGATTTGACATATTGGTGGGTTATCTTTGGTCATAAGGTGTAGATGCGTCAGGCGAGTATGTCCTATTCTGTCTTCTAATAATAATATTATCTCTACGAGTCGCTACAGAAATCGGTGCGGTATTGATAGAGGGTTGTATTTCGTGATCTGGCAAAAGATCTGTTCCAAGTTAGTTGCCAAGATTCAAGAATGGTGTGTTGAAGGTGGTTCTTAAGATCACCCTGTACTTGGAATTCTCCGTAGATAGGGTTGGTTGTTGCAAACTGTTTGGCAGCACTATCAGCTCTTTCATTGCCAGGGATGATGCCAACGTGTGATGGTACCCAAATTAAAGTTGTGCTTACCCCTTGGGAGATAAGTCGATTAATTGACTCATAAAAGGAACTAACTCATTATTTTGTATATTTTAACGAAGCTGTTTTGTCGATAATAAATTCTTAAATGCATTGAAACAGTTGTTTTCAACCAAATTTCGTCTTACAAATGTGCATAAATATTATAATTAAAAACGGAAAACTTCATTAGGAGCAGCAGCGTTTACTTGCATGTACACAGAAGAAGATAATTTTCGTAAAATAAAGCTTCAACTTAAAAATTTAAAATTTGATAGATTCGGTGATCCAATAATAGTTAACATAAGAGATTCGTTGGGAATTGGATCGGTGTATTGAAAAAAAAATTATTTTTTTGAAGTGAAGCTTCTTTAGGTGCGTTGAGAGTGAAATTTCAAGGTCGCGTCATGGCATAATGATAATATTAGCGTCATGAAGCCGTCACGATTTTGGATTTTAAGAGAGTTAAGTGACAACTGTACCGATGTAAGATCATCATCAAATAGTGTAAATATTAAACTAAAAAATAAAAAAACTTTTAATTTATGTTGAATTTTTTTGTAAAAATCATTTCAATACTATGCCTCAATCCTTTAAATACCTACAATATCTCATTTTTTATCTTTCATGCAGTCGTTAATTTTTGTCTATGACTTATTGATTTTAAAATCTTACAGAGCTCCCGCTCATGAAATGATAAGAAAAAGTTTGAAAGAATACGGTTGACATAAACAGAATATTGTTAATGACAATTATAATTTGTTATAAACAATTTGAAATCGTTTGTTATAATAATTTTAATAATAATAATTGTTATTATAACAACAAAGCAACGCAGTAGGCATTGAAAACCTCCAGATATTTCAACTTTGGGACACATTTAGGTACTGTTTATAAATATTTTTTAATCGTCCGCCACTGATCCAGCTTATCGAATGTAACAATGCCACGTAGAAAATGGGGCACTAAAAGGATATTTAGGATCTTATAGTAGTTGTACGTGTGTAGTAAATGCGTAAGGACAACTGCAGAATGAAATTGAAAGTATCGAATGTGATTCTCCAGCTTTTAATCTCACGGAATAAAGAAACTGTTTTGCCCGATTTTAGTTTAGAAAACTATAAAAAAAAAACGTTGGGGAATCGACGAATTGACAGGGTGGTCCTCCGAATTAGATAAACTTGACAACTTGTTAGGGGTTCGCGTTGATGCTACAGATAAATGAAATAATAGGAATTAGTACATTGACGGCTCGTTCCAAATATGTGACTTTCTCTTCGAAATTCTTCAAATAAAACACCAGAATATAAAATATGTGTATTTTAAATAAACTACTGGACAAAATTTACGCAACAATATAAAATTATCCAAAAAATTAATTTAGTTTTTAAAGTTTACCGAGTATTTAAATAGTAGGCTATGCATTTTTTGTCTCGGTAATGATTAAAATAATTATAAGTGGTATGGGTGCGACTCGAAAAGAGAATGAAAAAATATCATTTGTTTTAATGTTATAATTATTATTATTATTATAAAAATTATTATAAAAAGCGATTTCAAATTGTTTGTAACTAATTATAATTGTCATTAACAATATTCTGTTTATGTCAACCGTATTCTTTTGAACTTTTTCTTATTATTTCATAAGCGGGAGCTATTTTCAATTGTTTATAACAATTGAAATTTTTTTAAAATTATTATCATCAATAATTATTTGTTAGTAACAATATTCAATTGTTATATAACAATGCTTGATTATAACTAACAATAATTTTTCACTGTTATAGCGTCTTCAATGCTTTTCCAATTCCTATTTTTGTTTTTTTAAACTATCTCTTTTTGTAAAATATTGTCATCATATTTTTCATACAAATATGCAATATTCATATTATTCAAAAGATACTAAATTTTGTATTAAAATTGATTTATTTTATAAAGTGCAAAATTCAGGTGGTTAATCATTTTTTTCAGGTTTTTTATTTTCCATAAAAAAACCGTTTGACCGATTTTGGTGAAAATCTAATCGGTTCTAAGTTGCGTAATTATGCGTCGAATGCAATTGGTCCTACGTCAATATCATTTTTTGTTCTCGAGATAATCGAGACGAAAAATAATACCGAAAGTTTACCATTTTTTTCAGTTTTTTTATTCTCCATAAAAAAACCGCTTGACCGATTTTGCCGAAAATCTAATCAATTATAAGTTGCGTAATTATGCGTCGAATGCAATTGGTCCTACGTCGATATCATTTTTTGTTCTCGAGATAATCGAGACAAAAAATAATTCCGAAAGTTTACCATTTTTTCAGTTTTATTATTCTCCATAAAAAACAGCTCGACCGATTTAGCTGAAAATCTAATCAGTTCTAAGTTGCGTAATTATGCGTCAAATACAATTGGTACCACATCGTATAATTATTTTTATATATCTATTTTAGCATTAAATGTGAAATTGTTCAGGCTATCAAAAATAAATCTGTCGGGTTGGGATAAAAATATAGGTATATTTACAGGCAGTTGTAAATTAGTTTTATTTACTATTTCGCTATATAAGAAGGAGATATGATCAATGTTTTTGTGACACTCAAAGTATATGTGATTTGTATCTCCTATAATGTTGCAAGTTACACTATTAGGTGAGTTTATAGCACCGATTTTAAATAAATGTGATGGAAAACGACCATGATTAATCTTTAGACGTAAGATGATGGCAGACTTGTGTTTGTTGTAATCCCAACAATCAATATGTGGGATATTATTGGGTAACGTTGGATGCATATTGAAATATTGGCTGTTTATATTTTTTGTATACCCATCATATTGTCTTCTTCATTTTGTTCTGATTTCTCTCCGTAAAACGTTAAAAATTTCTTTCCAGTTTAGCATTGATATTCTCACCCCTGAGTTACAGACTTTCTTTGATATAGCGTCCATTAATTAATTTTGTTATGAAGCCTTAGGAATAATTTTAATTCCATTGAAGCTAACTCACTTTTGAAGTATCCGAAAATGTTTTTCCTCTTTTAACGTAACCATTATTAAACATTATTAAACATTATTAAAATTAATTCGTTATAACAACTCTCGTTTTTTTGTTAATTCATTTGTTTTGCGCTGAATCATTAAAATTATGGAGAAGGCACAATTTCATTTTCCATCGAACCTTAACGACATCAATACTCTCCATTTACGAGAACGCTTATTCAAGTAAAATTTAGTAGCCACTTAACCGATTGAGCATTCTGAAATAACTCGACGGAATAACTTAATTGACTTAATTATCGTTGAATAATAGTTGATATTGATTGATTGATGCATTAAAATAAGACATAAACAGGCCGTTTTTTTTTCAGTTATACTGCATTTCTAACACTTGCAAACAATTAAATTGTCAGAATGGTCTAAACGAGATCTTCACTTTCCTTCAACCATTATTCAAAGATGGTGGTATGCGATTTATCGCTATCGACGTAAAGTATTAATTCGAAATTAGTTTTAATGTTTAAATTCCTAGTTTACGAGGACTGTTCGGAATCTTATAGACTGGATTCAAATAGTAAATAACAAAAAGATTTCATTTCAACTTGTTTGCGTTAGTAATTAGAGATTTGTTAACAACTTTTATATTCATTGTAGTAACCGACTTAAGTTTTTCCTTTAGTTTGTGTTAAAATATAATTACTCCATAAACATTATTGGTTATAGGTCGATAGCAATTTCTCTCCACTGCAAAGGGCGAAGGTTTTAAGAAGTAATGTACCGACAGTCGTAGCGAGTAACTGTCACACAGTTCCTTTTTCCACGGCTATTAAAACTCGCTTGTTGAATTTCTTCCAATAACGTAATGTATAATGTGATACAGTTTTGACCAAATAGTTGTACTATTTCTACCTATTTTTTGGCAAACAAATTATCGTCATATTCGTAAGGTTCAAAACGTATATACGAGTTGCCATCAAGATATACAGGGTGTTTCTAAATGCATGCGAATAAATTCAGGTGATTGCACCTATAAAATTATGATGGATTTTTTCTATAACAAAATTATTTTCTTAGCCCACTTCCTTTCGAGATATCACCGCTAAAAGGTGATGAGTAAAATTAAGTTTTTTTTTTAAATTTAAGTAAAGATAGAAATTTGAAATTTTGTAATTTCCGTGCACTCGCAAAGGACATTTTTCAACATTCCTGATAAATCAAATAAGGCGGTGAAATTAGCATATCTAATTTAATATCAAATATTTTTTCGAGATTTAGATTTGTATAATAAAAATATAACTTAAAATCTCTGTTTATTAAAAAACAATTTTTAATCCAAAAGTTTTTTCCTAAAACCAATAGATTCGGTGAAAAAAAATTAAATACAATACCATGATTTTTATTCTTTATGAAATAAACTACGTACTGAGAGTGAAAAACAGTAAAAATGGAAAATGCAAGAAAAAAGTGCGTAAGTGTCGTGGAACACTCAATTGTAATGAAGTTCCTTTTGTAGTATATCATTATTGATAAACGTATTACACTTTTTCTCACGCTTGTTTTTGCATTTTTAGGCATTGTTGCTTTTTTTGATGTTTGTTTTTTAGTCAATTTGACAACTAATTGGCTATAGTAATAATCCCTAGTAAGTGACAAAATAATAATATATTTTGCCTTTGAAGACGATCAATATTTTCATCCTGTAATTTAATTTTTAAGTGAAACTTCTATACACGCACTGGAGGTAAAAATTCAAGGTCGTGTCACACGAAAATGTGAAACGATTCTTAACGCGCATGCGCATAGCATAGCAACGCGACGTCTATTTGTGTAGTCCACGTGTTTGTCAAAATGACAATTGCAAAAATATAGCGCATGTTGTATAGGAGAGAAGACGCGTAACATAGAAATACTTAGCAAGAGTTATCCATAGCGCGTATGCTATTGGATGTGCCCAGTCATAGGTGCGCGCTTATTGGTTCAAGCAGCCAATAAGTTTGCACTGGCTGCGCAGTTATAATTGGTACACGGCATACGCGTCTGATGTTTCGTGTTTAGTGACGGAAAAATCTTACACTTTCTTGCCCAGCGATAGGAAACTTCGTTCCAAAAATACGATTCATAATAAATGTTGGAAATGACCGCCTCCAGCTAAAGTGACATTTATCTGATGAAAGCCAGATGCAAGGTCTAATGTGGAAAAAAAAATTTTTTCTACGTCTTGGCTCATTGCGATAAAGTTAAAAGTTTTCAAGTAATTTGCGTTTAAAGTTAAGGCGGACTCCTACTACTCGTATATTTGGCAATTGCGCAAATATTTGACAAGTACAGCGCTTCCACTACTCCTGTACTTGGCAAGTTTAGCAGGTTTCGTTGCCTCGCGGCCTTCTCTCTCAGTGTTTATTTTGTTTCGATAATGGAAGTTGCGTTGTCGCTGGTCGCTGCAGCAGCGTTTGTGATATTAAGTGGTTGCTATATGAAAAGAAGAAAGAAGAAAAGGATGCCATATAACTGGCTCATTTTTATACAGATCGAGAAATTCAGAAACGACTTTTTGAGACCACTCGACGATTTCGAAAAACCTTTAAAGGAACACGCACCACGCACTTGCGACGGAAGACAAAAACAGAATAACTGCAGACCAGAAATTAATGGCGGTCGGCCGGTAAGTAGTGGGAGTGCATCAACAAATACGCACTTGTCAAATACGCAAATAATTGGAATCCCTTTGACTCGCGGCATTTTTACCGACAACCGGCGGGACTTCGCCAGTGGCCAATAATTGTACAAGTAATGGCCGAGTGAACCGTGACGTTATAGCTTCTTCTTCTTCTTCTTCTATAAGTCTGTCAAAAAGTGGCCTTGAGCTGACAGCCTACTCTTATTAGGTTATTTATTATTGAATGATTTTAATGAACAAATTATAAAATTTTAATTTTTAATAATAAAATTAATTCGGAAATCCAAAAAAACCACTGTTATTAAATTAGAAAATAAAATGTCCTTGAAAAATCAAACACATGCCGGGCGAAATAAAATAAACGGGGACTGAACACATAGTTTTAAATTTTTACTTTTGTCGGCAGTTCCAATAACTGCAAATTTTTTTTATTACATTAAACAGATCAAATAAAAAACTATTAATTTAAATTTTTTATTGATTTAATATTATTAGATATATATTTTTTCGATTCCAGTCAACACGCGGACATTGTGCCCCATGTAATAAAGTAATTTTTTGTTGGCCACTTGTCAATATAATACACTGAATTCCGCTTGTCTTAATTTGAATAATTCAAAGACCTGCCATTATTATTGAAATGAAATTCAAATTTGGTGCCGAATTTACAGGTACACGTTTATATAGGAAATGTCGGTGGTCTTTTCAACAAGTGATAATAGTATAATTTGGGGACCTGATCGGTTTAAGACACACATTCGTTGGGGTCAGCTGATAATTTAAATAAATTTTTTTTCGTGTTATGCTAATTTGTCTATCCAATAAATAGGGTGGAGATTTATTTTGAATGTGAATACGAAATTAATAATGGGACTGATTCTATTAAAATGTCGCTACCCAAAACTCGTAACATTTCTAAAACAGTAAATTCTTCTTCTTATCTGTTAGTTTTGCAGGTTGCTCTGTATCAGTTCCTGGGAGGTGGACTGCCAGCTGTCCTTTCATCTCTTAGGTGGTCTTCCGGGTGCTCTTTTCTCCCTATTGGTTTCCCTTCAAGTGCGATGCGTGATAGTCTGCACTGTTCCATTCTTCTTACGTGAGCGTACCAGCATCTTTTTCTTTGTCAGTAGAGGTAAATTCAAGTGTTAAAATTATTTTGTCCGTAAGTAGCAGTTTTTCTAGTATCTTCTTCTTATGACGCCCTCTTCTTTCGAAGGTTGGCGATCCACATAGCTAACATTGTTCTGGACACAGCAGCTTGAAAGATTTCAATCGAAGTGCACCCAAACCACCTTTTCAGATCTTTCAACCAGTAGTTCTGACGTCTACCAACAGATCTTTTCCCCTGAATCTTTCCTTTAATTATTAGTCTCAGCAGTTCATACTTATTGCCTCTCATAATGTGGCGTATGTATGTAGTTTTTCTTTCTTTAATGAGGGCCATTAGTTCTTTCGGCTTCTTCATTCGTCCAAGCACTTCTTCGTTCGTAATTCGTTGGACCCATGAGACACGGAGCATACGGTGATATAAGTACATTTAAAACGCCTCAATTTTCTTTTCAGTTGCAGGGTCCACAGCAACACACTGAAGACATAACATCTAATCATGCGAACACTGAGCTCCAAACTCAGATCAGGACTAGTAAAAAATCTTCTCGTGTTTATGAATGTTTTTCTGACTTGTTCGATTCTGGAACGAATCTCTCGTTTCGGATCGCACCACGCGTTGACTATGGTACCCCAGATATTTAAAACACGAGACTTGTTTAATCTGATTGCCCTTAATCAAAATTGTTTCAGCAGTGGGTCTCTTGGAGAAGACTAGCAGTTTGGTCTGTGATATATTTATGTCCAATCCATGATGCTCACTATATTCAATTATTCTATTCATCATATGTTATAGGTCTGATATGTTTTCGGCAAGAACTACAGTGTCGGCTGCGTATCTGATATTGGTGATACATCTCCATTTATTTTGATACCTCCCATGTCTTTCGCTAAAGCTTTGCCACGTCTTTTTCGTTCTCTATAGAGTACTCTGCCAGCGGTCTCTCTACTGGCAAATTATGCCCGAGCTCAGCCGTAGAGGGTAGAAGAAAAAAAAAATATAAAAGTGAGCCGCGCCACCGACTTAGACGGTTCAAGCCGGAAACCCCTAGGTCTTATAGGCACTAGCAGAGTCACACGATAAACAACTGAGATTATGGTGAACTAAATAAATGAAATTATAGCTAAAATATATTGGATACTTTACTCCTACAATAAATCAAAATACACAGCTCAATAACAAAATTATAACAAATATAGTCAAAATCAACAGCTAACAATAAATCAAAGTACACAGTTCAATAACAAACTTTTAACAAATATAGTCGAAATTAACAGCTAACAATAAATCAAAGTACACAGTTCAATAATAAAATTATAACAAATATAGTCAAAACTAACAGCTATGGTAAATTTCTTTGCTAAAACAAACCAAAAATTTAAAATTTACAATTTTATAAAATAACCAAAACAAAAGCAAGAGTAACAGACTTTACCAAGTTACCAAAAAAACGTATACAAGTCAACTCCTTAATGATACCAAATCAAACGTTCACATAAGGCCGCTAATCCACTCATGCTTTTACCATTTACATAAAGATCTACACTGTTAAAACAATCGAGTTTATTTAAAAACATTTTTACAATGGTTGTCTTTTAAAATATTAAGATTGTAGGAAATAAGTATGAAGAAAATATTTTCACTTGGTCACAAAGAATTATTGAGAAGATTATTTTAATCAAAGTTTAGTTTTGGCATATTATCCAATGCAATAAATAGTTTTTTAATAATGTATTATATTAATAAATTAAAACAAAACTTCACTGTGGTGTCAAAAATAAGTCACGTCGTTAAATATTCGAAAATAAATCACTTGTAACCTTTTGGTATACGAATGCACTACTCCTGTGGCCGGTTTGGTTATGGAACGGCACCTGCTAATTAACAATAGCTTCCCTCAAATAAATCCCGCATGCGGTTATTTTAACTCGACACCAAAATCCCAAATATCAACAACGAAGGTAAGATAGAATGGTCAAGTTAAAAATTAAATGGTTTTTCTTCAAAATCCAATTAAGATGGCCTAAATACAGCCAGATATGAAAGAAAAACCGTAGAGGTTTTGCACACTTATTAATATCACACCGCCCCAAAAATTCTCACCACGCCACTCCCAAGACTGTCACCACACGACCAGCCTACTTCCCAAGCCGGATATCAAGAAAATGACACGGAATTGACGTAAACCAAGAATTTTCGCAAGTTTATGTTCCACACTAAGAATCGCGTTCGTCAGTGTTGATAGCTAGCCTCATCTACACAGAAATGTAAACCAAACAATAATATAATCGATAATACACAATAATCGAGGCTATGCAACACTATTTACAACGAATGATATATTTAAGTTACAACAAAATACGGTACGCGACACTATTTACGAGTACTTGAGGAATATAAAATTATCAGAGACATAATTATAATGGAACTGTAGAAGGGAAAAAAAGGCACGTTACAGCTTCTCTGAAAATTGCCTCCGAATAGATGTTGAATGGGAGTGGTGACAATATACAGCCCTGTCGTACGCCTCTTCGGATTGACACAGTGTCAGATATTCCTCCGTCTATTCTTACTCCGGCAATCTGATTCCAGTCAATCCCGGTTACGGATAATATTTCTACCATCTTTTGATGCTTGACACCGTCGAATGCCTTTCCATAGTCAATAATATAAGTATATTTTCGGGAAACTAAATGCACTATTATTTACTTGTGAGTATAATGACCATTATTCTTTTTCTTCCAGTGCCTGTCCGTTACAGGACGTTGGCGATCATTCTGGCAATAATTATTTCATCAACTGCGGCCCTAAATAGACCCGTGGTAGAGGTTGCAAACCAAGTTCTCAGGTTTTTGAGCCATGAGATCCTTCTTCTGCCTGGTCCCCTCTTTCCAAGCACCTTTCACTGTAGGATAAGCTGCAACACCTTATCTTTCGCTGTTTCTCATGATGTGTCCTAAGTATTCAAAATTCCGACTTTTGACTGTACTTATGATCTCCATTTCTTTGTTTAAAATGTCGAGTACTCTTTTGTTTGTAACATGGGCTGTCCAAGGGATTATAGTATACGTCGATATAGCCACATCTCAAATGCGTCCAACCTTTTACTGGCTGCATATCTTTCAGTCCATGACTCAACTCCATATAGAAGCACAGGAAACACATAGCATCGGAGAAGTCGTATTTTAGTTGTTAAGTTCAGAAACTGGCATTTAAACAATATAGACTTTTTAAGGAATGCAGCACGAGCCCTCTCTATTCGACAACGTATTTCGAAAGAATGATCCCAACTCTCGTTGATTGTAGTTCCCAAATATGTTGTAGTCTCTACCTTTTCAATAACTTTATTATTTATAATAAGCTGTCTGGGTGGTCGTGGATTTTTTCTTATCACTATAACCATTATACGTGGTTAAAATAGGGATCGTGTATGAAATATAGAAGCAGCACTACTGTCGAAGGTAATAGTATGTCCATAACGCCGCACCGCACATCGCACCGCACATAGCATTCTTCGGATGCATATCCAATATCGGTGGCAAAGCAAATTCACCTCCACGACCAATCCATCGATGCGGAAACGTTTAAGTATTGATGAACTTTTAGAGAATAATGTCGTGGTTTTAGAAGCAAATAACTCCATAACCGATTGAGTTACATAAATCAAACAGGAAGTACTTTTTTGTATAATTTAACGCTCTTTAATATTTTTGTATCATTTTATTTATAGTTTAGCGGGAAAAAAAATTGCTTTGATTTACCAAACACACCCTGGTGGAACGAAGAAGCCAGTATTGATTCCTTAAGTAAGAATATATCGCTCAGTGAAATGCAAATACTGGCTGCAGAACATCAAGACAGCTGATTAAAAGACCTCTCCAGAAGACGGCAGACGCACTCTGGACGATGAACCGTAATAGGCTGAGCAGTACGCTTGGCCTGCTCACTGGCCACATCGCACTAAGGGCGCACCTCTTCAAACTTAAGCTGGCGGCTGAGAAAAACTGCCGACTATGCGGCGAAGAGGAAGAGAACAACAACATTCTGTGTTGCTGTCCAATGCTAGCGGTGTACAGGTACCAAACCTGGGGCCGCATAATAATGGATCCAAGTGATCTAAATGAGACAGGACCAACAGAAATCCTGCGGTTTGCCAAAACCAGCGGACTGGAATTCTGATGCCCTGAAGACACAGCGGTATTCACAGAGGATCAAAAGATCTAGGTGCCTATACTAAAAGCCCAACAAAAATGTAATGTAATGTAAATTACTAAACACAAATATGTGTAACTAGCGCCCTCTTTAGCAATGCTAAATGTTCAAATTGGCAATCCTTATTCCAGAAAACGTAAAATTGCCAATTTTGAAAACATGAAAAATTATTGCGAAAATCAAAATCCATATTTATTAACTTTAAACACCCGGTATCTCAAAAACTAGCAATTTTGGGCAGAATCATGATATTTTGAGGTCTAGGATCTTCAATTCTTAATAAATCACACTGTGAGAAAAACGCGAATCTGTAGTTTTTTTAATTAAATAAAACACCCTCTATTTTTATGCTCTAGGGGGGCGACTTAACAATTTCATTTTTTAAACCATTCTCTATACCTGACGTTAACGGTTTCTAAAATCTTTCTCTTTAATAAACAAAATACAGCTTTATTTTTTATTATATAAAGTTAGTTATGATTAATCAGAACTTTTTAATGATTAAAAGTATTTAATATAAAATTGTAAGAATAAAACAGATTTGTATTATTTTTTAATCGAGTAAAAAGCAATATTTGACTACTTTAGATCCGTTTTTTTTCACAAAAATTGCTTCTCACCTTTTTTAGTTCTCTTCTTCGTTTATGGGTTGTATTGTTTAATATTGGGGTGTAAAATTAATTTTTGATTGTGCATTTGGTGAATGATTTAGTGCGGAGACGACGCTGTTCATCACATTCGTAATGCTTACCCCACACACACAGAAAACCCATTCATAAAAGAAGACTTTACGCTATTTAATTTTCGACATTTTTTCCGTTTTAGAAACGCAGCTATAAATACAGAGCGAGCAATAGCGTAGTATAGCACACACCTAAATAATAATATCAAAGTAGAATTGATAAACAGTGCAATTCCCGGGGTGAGAAGGCGTATAGGTGTGTAATTTTTAGTGCCAATCCTCCAGTATATAATTACGGTTTGGTGTTGTAAGCTTTTCAATAACAATAAAAAAATGAAGAAACACCAAGTCGTGTCTACATAGAGAAGAGTAATTAATCCAATATGACCTAAATGTAAGTGTGAATCACTGAACAATTGTCTATAAACGACGTTCGTATATTTCGACATATCCTTTCGTTCTCATCCTTGAGGTATTCCTTGTTTTTACACCCACTAAAAGTTGCTGCAACCGTGGGCGGGATCTGAACTAACGCCCTACCTTATAAGGATTTTTTTTTCTCATCCGTTACAAAGTTACATTAGATTGGACCCAAAAAATTTAAGTAATACCTAAGAGTCAAAGTAACGACCACTAAATGGCGTTATTAAAATTTAATATTTTCTTGCATTTTTTTGACAACAGCTCAAGCATCAACTAATTACTTTGTCTACAGTAAGTGTTTGAAAAGCACATGGTGAGCGTTTTGTTGATATTTAAATATAGGTCTTACTAGTCAAAGACCACTTAAATAACTTCGATCAATTTTGGTGATAAAAAAATTATCTGCATATTTTTTCGCAAATCACTTGCGAAAAACTCCCTTAATGAAAAATAGTTAAGCTTGAAGTAATTCAAAAATGTATACACTTTTTCGCGAACAAAATTTACACTGTTTGACAAATAAAATTCCCGAAAATATATAAATCTAATAACGCCACTCTCCAGAATAGTTAGGTTAGGTTGGATATCATGTGAGTGGGGCGTAGGTCGCCCCTCCAATGCGACCTTTAGTAGGTCTATTGTGGCTCACCCCTAGAGGTTACAGTTCACCGCACAATCCAGCCCTTCTCACGAAGTTCATGGTTGTATGGGGTGAGATTTTCTTGAAATCGGTAGGTTCTAGGTTGGTATAACCGAATATGTTGAACCTTATTCTTCCCAGGCCGGAGCATGAACATAGTAGATGTCCAGCAGTTTCGTCTTTCACGCAGCAAAACCGACAGTCCGTCTGTTGATTCAGACCTATACTTCCGAGGTGGTTTCTTAGACGACAGTGTCCTGTAAGCAGTCCCATTAGAATTCGTAGGTCATTCCTGCTTCATTCTAGAATCTGCTTAGTTGTGTTTCTCGAGGGTTTAGGTAAGAACGCCTTCGAGTGAATCAACCCTGGTATATCGGACAAGTAAGTGAGTATTTCCGCCCAGTCCGAAATAATTGTTTTGGCGGCACTTGTAGTAACTCCAAAAACCGGTTTTGGTCCAGTGAACGCAGACTCGGCCTCCTGTTTTGCAAGGGTGTCGGTTTTTTTATTTCCCTTTGTCTCCTGGTGCCCAGGTACCCACAGCAGGATCCATACAACTTTAGAATTTATCTTGGTGGAGCTCAGTGCTTATAAAGCAGCGTGGCTCTCTGATATTATACTTATGTTTTTGTCTGTTAGTCAGCTCTCTTACACACAATTATATGTACCATGTAACCTATTGAAGTAATACTTCTTAATGGACTTTGAAGACGGTTTAAGCAGTATATATTATACTATTATTTAAAACCAATAGAATGCGATAAAAAATTTTGACTATAGTAAAATAAAGTATAATTAATTATAAATATGTATTATCCACAATCACCTTATAATTCAAGTTTTATCCACACTTATAAAGTACCACTATATTCACTAGTGAAATTATGAAATTACTTTATTTCATAATAATGAAAAATATTAAATAATAATTTTGAATCAATCACATTTTACTTATTTATTATTAATATTAACATTAACTGAATAGGATGGCGACCGTAGAATATGATTTTTATTATTAAGTTAGCGGGAATTCGGTCTAAAATTGTCTTAAACAACAATTTAACAATTTAACATTTCGACTGAATTCCCGCTAACATATAACATATATAGAAAATTCTATACAAAATAAAATTTTAATAGCAAATTAAATGCTAGGCAAAGCCTATAAAATAGTATTGAAATAGTTTTTTTATTCACTTAAGATAAGTTACGTGTAGTGATGGCCCTTATCTGTATACTTATCTCCCTGATCCGTACAACATCGATAGTTCGCTATCCCATCTCTTCCATACATACTTACCCAAAATTGACAGATCACAAGACACGAAAGAAATGTCATCTGTCATCTGTGATATTGAAAAACATGTAAAAAACTGAAGATTGAAAAGCGAAATGGTGAAAACTGAAAACCAGCAACCATCTGAAAACCTTGGAGTTTATGCGAATTATGTAAGTCTCGGATAATATTTTATTATTATACATTAAAACTAATGTACTGATATATTGAGTATTCAATTAATAATCTTCGTAAATAAGTTCCCAACATATGACCAATTGTTTAACATTTACGTTCTAGAACATAAAAGTATTTGTCAGCTAAGTGACAGAAAAGAGACACTTCGCTAACTGAGATTTTAACGAAAATATCAACATTTGATGACAGCTCTCGAAAAATAATTTTTTTCAAATACGTGATATAAAAATATTTTAACTTGTCTATATAATAATAAATTTAATTGACAAAAAAATGGTTTGACCTTTCTATTTAAAATATCACATCGTTAATTATTGGGTATGGTAGCAGCAAGCTTAAGAAACATCAATTACCTTTTATTCATTCGAAATGTCCCCACTAGCGAAGTTACTTGTATACCTACATATTTTTCGTCATACCTATAAGTAGTACCTATTTGGTTTTTTTATTACTCTGTTATTCCTATCGTATGTATGAATGTTTCCAAGGTGTGTCAAGGAAAATTTTAAATGGTATTCATGTAGACATTTATAATTCGATAAAATTATTATCAGTCGCTGATTGATCCAAATTATATAATAGATCGTCGTGACTACGTCAATGTCCTGTATTGTGGTTGAAAAATTATTTTAAAATGCAGTTTTCGTTTGTACGAAAGTGTGCACCTCTTTAAGAATTTATTTATAAAATAAAATTTTACGTAAATTGCGTAATATATTACTGGCATATTTATCTTCCAAGCTTTTTAAGGCTTCAACATAAACTCTTACAAATAAATAAGGATATTTTTTAAACATTTTAATCCAATAATTTTAAATATAAATTATTGTTATTATAAATATTTATTTTAATAATAAAATTGAAAAAATTAAACTCGTGCTTTTAAGTAAAAAATAATATAAATGTAGGGGAAATAATATTTTGTACTATTTTTTATTCGTGGAATAAAGTCTTCATGACTAATGTCCGGTATGATAAATAATAAATAATTTATGGGACTATATCGAAAACTAATAAACAAAAAATATATAATACCATCCTTAAGACGATAGGTTACCAATTCAAATTTTGGCATGGACACCCCAAGGGAAGAGAGGAAGAGGAAGACCAAGAAGCTGGAGAGAGGGCATTGACAAAGAGATGAAAGAAAGAGACTTGCCGGAGAACTTATGGCAAGATAGAGATGAATGGCGGTTGGGAGTCGGAAGGCGTCGAAGAACGCTATAAACCGATATCTTCTTCTTCGCTTTCCTTTTGACAGAAGAGTCGTGATTAAGCTTCGTATTACTTCGTTACTCGCTTTACAATTTCTCGCCATTTTCCACGGTTGTAGGCGCTAAATGCTGCTTGGTTGATTGTTTAGTCAGTGGATGCCCTTATTTGATCAGTCCAGCGTGTAGGAGACCTACCTCGGGACCTAATACCTTCTACCCGACCCTGAACTATTAGTCGCTCCAAGTTGTCGTCGTCTCTTTTTTGAATGTGCTCGAAGTATCTAAGGATTCGAGCTTGCACTATTTTGGATAATCTTTGGGATTCGTTTACTTCTTGGATGATGGACGCATTAGTTCTTCTTGCTGTCCAGGGAACTCGTAGGATTCTTCTCCAGCACCATAGTTCAAACGCGTCGATCTTCCGGCGATCGACAGCCTTCATCGACCATGTTTTTGCTCTGTATAAAAGTACCGGGAATATCAATGTTTTAATGATAGTTTTTTTGGTGTTTAATGTGACTAACTTTCCATGTTTTTTGAAAGCTTGTCCGTCCAGCGATTTCGCATCTACGAATGATTTCCTGAGAACAGCCACCCTCATTTGAAATCAGTGCTCTCAGATAGATGTATTGGCTCACAACTTGGCATTGACCCAGGTGAAGGATGTCTGACATATTATTCTGGACCCCGTCGATGATTATAACTTTGGTCTGTGAGTAGTTAGCGGCCAAGCCAAGGTTATTACTTTCCATTTCCAGTTTATGCAAGATTTCCAGAAGTTCCTCTTGAGTATTTGCTAGTAGGACGGTATCCGCATAACGAAGATTAGATATCTTTATTCCACCAACTGCAATTCCGCCGTTCCATCCGTCGGTCACCCTTCTCATAATATATTCTCCATGGATGTTAAATAGAAGAGGCGACAGGATACATCCTTGACGAGCTCCAAAGCCGATATATGTATATATTTATGGGATAACTATTCATGGATTATTTATCTCCAAGTAAACTACTTTACATAGTGGCTGTAGATAGCGCCATGGTAATTTTAACTTTAAATTGTCATATTGGGTCGTCATTAGTTACATAGGTAAATACTGTTGTAATTATGGATAAAAAGCGTAAAAAAGGGAAAAATTGTATCGAGCAAGATAAAAAAAATTGCAATAAATTATAAAAAGCTTTAAAAACATCATTGATTAAGGTGTCCCACAAAGTTTCTATGTAAGTAATTATTTATATTGACCCATTTTTTAAATGAATTATACTTCTATGCAGATTCCATCAGAGTTAAAGTTTGTTCTGAGAGTAAAGAATTGAAGGAGTAGGAGAATGTGCAATAAAAATGAGGTTTTTTTATATAGATGTCACCCTCTCCTTAAAAAGTTATTAAAAATAGGTACCATTGACTAAAATTAGAAAATAATGTATTTAATTAGGGTGTGCTAAAAAGTATTCACGTTTTGACAATAACTTTAAATCCCTCTATTAGAAAAGTTATTACAAGCGAGGAACAAATGTAATTAGAGATTTTTGGTCGGTATAGATCACTGTATTAACATATTATAGTGCAGAGCCGGAAGTAGAACCACCATCGCACGAAGAGCTAACGAAAGTAATAAAAGATCTGAAAAACAGGAAAGCACCAGGTGCTGATGAAATGGTAGCGGACCTAATAAAAAAAAGGAGCAGAGAGGCTATGGAGACAAATTCACAAGCTAATACTACACATCTGGAAGCAAGAAGAGATGCCAAAGGACTGAAAACTAGGAATAATCTTCCCGTTACACAAAAAAGGTGATAAGACCAACTGTAGAAACTATAGAGGAATAACACTACTTAGTGTCCCATACAAAATATTATCAGGTGTGATCCATAATCGAATGAAACCCTACTCAGAGGAAATACCAAGCGAATACCAATGTGGATTCAGAAAGAATAGATCAACCACAGACCACATGTGTACGTTAAAACAAATACAGGAGAAATGCTATAAATATAACATAGATATGCATTATCTCTTTATAGATTTCCAACAGGTATTTGATAAAGTATACAGGAAGAAAATGCTACAAAGTTTAACCCTCCTAGGAATACCCCGAAAATTAGTGAAAATGGTGCTATAAGAGTACAACAACAGTTTAGCGAAGAATTTAAAGTAAAAGTCGGGGTACTACAAGGAGACGATCTCTCGGCAGTGCTTTTCAACCTAGTGCTGGAAGCAGCTATCAAAAATATTGATAGAACTGGAAGCATCGTAAATAAAACCACACAAATATTTGGGTATGCGGACGACATTACAATAATTGCACGTGACCTCGCCTCACTGAATCAAATCGCCATAGAGCTTGGGCCACAGGTTAACAAAGGAGGCCTGCAAATGAACCAAGACAACACGAAATATATGTACTGCTGCAGAAATCACCCAATACAACTACCAAATATTAATGTAAACGGCGGTCTGATCAAAAGCGTCAAGACTTTTAATTTCCTTGGCACGAAAATTACCAATAATGGTAACGTCCAAGATAAAATAAGAGCAAGAATCCTAAAAGTAAATAAATGCTATTATGTCTATCTAAAACTAATAAGGAACATTATACTCAACAGAAAATTTAAGATCACAATTTATAAAACACTTATAAGACCAGTAGTAACCTATGGATATGAAACATGGACACTAACAAACAACGATAAAAATCAATTGAGAATATTTGAAAGAAAGATCCTTGGAAGAATATACGGCCCAATACATGAAAACGGTATGTGGAGAATAAGAATGAATCACGAAATTGATGCACTTATAGAAGAAGAGGATATAGCAAGATACATAAAAAGTCAAAGGATAAGATGGTTAGGACATTAGAAAAGTGCTTCATTCTTTGGATTTAAGATATCGTACCTTGAATAAAAAACAGACTGTAATAAAATTTAATAAAAAATAAAAGTTAATATTGTAAAAAAAGAAGGTGCCGAATTCGTAAAAAAAAAATTATTTTTGACTTCAACTATACCTATTAAAAATTACTGAAGATAATTTTTAAAATTATATAGAAATACCCATTAAAGTGACACAAGCACAAGCAAATTATTGGAAAGCAAGTAAGCAATTTAAACCCTTCAGTCTCGCACCTAGAAATTACAAATATATTTGATATACCACTTTTTTAATGGGATTGTATTGGTAACTTCCAAACCTTACTAGTTAGAAGTTCGGTTAAATGGAGAAAAAGTTGCGTTTCAGAAAGCATCATCTAGCGGTGAAAACTAATCGAAAATATAAGGGCCGGTTCTTGAGATATGACAATAAAACAAAATTTGATCATTCCGGTTTTTTTGGTTGTCCTTCATTTATTTTCAAACCTACCAAAAATATTTTTATTTGATAGTAAATTCTCTTTATTTAACGTTTCGTATTATCCAGACCACCCTCAACTTATTTTTTTCTAAATACGGACCTGGATATTTGTTTTTTATTTCTAAAACTGAATTTCTTGTCATTATCAGTAATTGCGTTTTAAAAAACTTACATTACTGCTCTTGTTGATAATTTGTTTGTTAATATTCGGAGAATTACAGAAGTTTCGAGAGAATTGACTTATTACAAGCTTTTATTTAGTTTCACCTGTCTGTAATCAAACCTTGCTAGTTAAATTTGACCCACTTCTAATCGTCCGATGGATTTGAAATTTTCAAATATGGCGGACAAATTTTGTGGTTACAGCCCGATTCTATTAAATAGATATGTGAGGTTTTTCGGAGTCGGATGTTACGACTTTTTTGTCACACATTTTTCATTTTTCTCGTTACCCAATTCTGAAGTCCACGCAGACGAAGTTGGGGGTATATGCTAGCAGTAAAATAAACGAATAATTATTAATTCCTATTCACTTTATACTCGAAGTATTGTAGACTTAATAAAAAACACTGATTATAAATTCAATGCAGATCCGAACCAATAAAATTTTGATTATGGTCCATATCACCCGAAAACGCATTTGAATGGCAATGTACGATACACCGTTGGATTCAGGATGAAAAGTTATTTCGAATAGTGCAATAAAATATCCAGGTCCGTATTTAAAAAAAAAAGTTGAGGGTGGTCTGGAGAATACGAAACGTTGGATGCCAAATCTGAAAATGTCAAAGCGAAGAGAATTTACTATCAAATGAAAAACTTTTAAAAAATTTTTTGGTAGTTTTGAGAATAAATGAAGGATAACCAAAAATCCGAAATGATCGAATTTTGTTTTTTCGTCATATTTCAAAAACCGGCCCTGATATTTTCGATTACTTTTCACCGCTAGATAATGCTTCCTGATACGCAACTTTTTCTACATTCAACCGACCTTCTATGGTTTGGAAGTTACCAATACAATCCCATTAAAAAAGTGGCCATCCTGTATACAGGGTGTTTCAAAAATGGTAACTCCGTCTCTAGGATAGGTAGAAAACTGAAAAATTATTGGAGTTTGCTCAGTAAAAAATTTTCGTAACGTCATCCTTATTCAAGAAAAAGTTGAAGAAAAAAATGTATTTACATTTATTACGATTTTGCCAAAACTACTGGAAACATTGTAATGAAATTTTATACGAATATGTTTTAGAAGCTAATACATCCCATGAATTTGTTTTTATATCTGACTCTCATAGAGGGCGCTAGTTACGTGGTTCGTACTTAGTAGTATTAAACATAACTTTTTTAAAAATAGATTTATTAATCAAAATTTCCACTGAACTTAAACATCATTCAATTTTACACCAAAAAGGTACTCTTGGTAAAACTCGATACTGTGTACCGTTTTCGGCATATTTTGATTTGAATATTATGAAGTAATAACCGATGCTGGTATAAAGTAATTAATTATTTTATTATTATTAATTAGTAAGCGTTATGTGAATTAAAAATTTTTTGTCGCGTACATGAGACATCATCGACAAAACGGATACATGTTCCCAATTGAGGGCTTTCCTTTCTTGTAACGTTTCACAAAAATCCATTCTAATCGGTATATCTTGATTTTTTTTAAGTTTGAAAACTGACATATTTATTGTTAGTTATGATATGTCAACAAATTTGTCAATCGTATTTTTTTAATATCTTGGTTTCTCGATACCTACAAAAAATTAAACAATAACATTTTGTTCGGTTTGTTGTATTGTAAACCGTTCCAACGACTTTTCTGTAAAAGTAACGTCTAAAAAATACGTTACAAATTTACCGACAATGTATTAATCTTCAAAAATTTAACCCCGATCATTCAATAACATTTATTTAGTCCAAACGGAAAAATGTCTCAAATTTTTGAAACGCATACACTCTCCCATATCTAATCGCAAACTCGACGCACACTTAAATATCGTTTATTAGGGTAGGACAAGTTGTCTTGGTCGACTGCAATTAATTTACATTTTTCCCATAAAGGTTTCAGGTATATTCAAATAAGAAAATCGAATATGCATAATAAATAACTATCAGCAAGTTCGATTATTCCAAGGGGCAGGTCCCACGTGAAGGGTTGAAAAACCCTTCCTTCCGCCCTGCTTATTATTTATTTTGATCCTTTTGTCGCATTACACACACACCAATATTGTGCAATCGCCCAAACGGGAAGGGTTTAGGTAAATTTTTGTTAATCTTAATAGTCGTCGGTTCCGATGTATGCATTGAATAGGAAGGTGCAAGGGTTAACCATTTAAATGGGTGTCTTTTACACTTAACATTCATGCAGGTACTTGTGCATAAATTCGCATATGATTAAGCAGGTAGGCAAAAAATTCTTCCTAATACCTTTCCTCTTTCCAAATAAGATGCCAATGCATCAACCCCGTACACCCTTACCGACGCGGAGCGGGATGCAAACACCGATCTGCTGATTTGTTATTGTGGAACGAAGAGATGGATGAGAGATTTAATTCTGTTTGGACTTTACCTGAGAACTACTTGATACCTGAAAACTATAAATGAATATTCGGGATGTTCCCAGATGCAAATTCGCAGGACCTTTTAACGAATTATGCATCGCTCAAATTTGAATAGGTTGCGATTTTTCTCATAGCTGGGGGTTCGATAGGAAGGGTTTAATATTTTATTAGTTTAAGAAACGGTTTTTTTCGTTAATGCTGACGGAGAGGTTACGCCAAAAAAAAAACGTTGATCCGATCCATCATCGGTGGGAAAATAAATTTTCGAACGAAATAACGTCGCGCAAAATTGTTACAATAATTTAATATAACATTAATCGGTGTTGCGTACGCGCGGAATTTCGCCGATTTCAATTCACCTGCTCTATTAACATTTAAATTAATATTTATGGTAACATAAATTAACACTCTGCATACCGAAAAGATTTTATGCATTCATTAAAATATATTATTCTTTTGGGACGTACCTGCGCATTTGTCACGACAAGTGCACGACAATTGTCTTCTTCTTCTTCTTACGTTAGGACTACGTCCTGTGTTTGCCTCAAAGGTTGCCCAAAAACAATTGGGACGATGAAGACCAGCTATCATACCATCTTTTTGGTGGGCGTCCAGTTGGGCGTGGTGTGTTGGGCCGCTTCTCTCTCACAATTTTTGCCATCCGGTCGTTTGGCATTCTGCTAACATGGTCTCTCCATTCTCTTCTTCGGTTTCTTGCCCATCTTACTATGTCCTGGACTTCACATATTTCCCTTATCTCTTCGCTTCTTTTATGGTCAAGTAAGGTATAGCCAGTTATCGATCTAAGAATTCGCATTTCCGTTGATCTAAGAAGTCGCTTTGTAGTCGTGTTCTCCGCTCTGGTCCGCGTATGTCATAATCGGTCTTACACATGTCTTATATATTCTGACCTTACTTCTGGTACTCATGTGTTTATTTCTCCAGATTATATCTCTCAAGAACCCTGAGATTAGAGATGCCTTTGTTGTTTGAGCTTTTACTTCCTCCTTAATATTTCTAGTGCTAGTTATATTAGCTCCTAAATATTTAAAGGACAATTGTCAAAAATAAATAATAAAAACAGAATGACATATTTATTTTATTGTTTTTGATAGTATTTTTAACACGCTTATATTAGTTTCACCTGTATCTTGGGTTCGGTGATATTAAACTCTCGATACAGCAACAAAACAATATTTATTACGATACTTTTACACAATATATTTTACTTTTTTAAATCACTTAGATATTTAACTAATTAAAACTATTTAAATTTCACAGCTTATACACTTTTTAAAACGGTCCTTTTTATATTTCTCAATCATAATTCCAAACCATTTCGCGAAAGCGATATAACCATCTGGAAGTCTCTAGGCGCGGTGAGAATTTATTAGACGGAGGCGGAAGCCGACAAAGGGCTCATTAATATGCACCCTCGTTGTGGCCGATGCTCGGATGCCGATAAATAAACAGTGCCGGATGTAACAGTATGTATTGTATGTATCTATGTTTGTGACTGACTCTTTGGTCTCGATTTTGCCCTACTTTAAGCGATCAGTTTTAATTTAAACTTTTCACACTTGTCAAGGACCGACGACAATGCAATAATTCGGTCAAAATATCCGATTATCCTGAATACTTTCGCCAGGATTCATAAATTACTTTAGGGATCCTTTGCATTGGAGTAAGAGAGAGATAACTAGAACTACGCATGCGCGCAGAACAAATATTAAAACAATTCATCGCACCGGGTGGCTCAGTGGTTGATTGCTCGCCTGTCACGCGGGTTCGATTTCCGGCCGATGCATTTTTTTTGTGCTTTTACCATTTAATACATAATTTTTTTAGTGAGTTAAACAAATCGAACTTATAAGCGAAAAATAAATTATAGTTTAAAATGACTAAAAAACACGCTTTTAGAGTTAATCAAACTAAAAAGTAAAAAATAATTCTTAACATACTGACGATAAAATTAATGTCACTGTTCTAAAATCGTGGCGTGCTTTGTATGACATTTTTATTAACTCTGCGGTTCGGAATAAAAGCACCACCCCACGCTTTTAGAACAGTGACATTAATTTTCTCGTCAGTATGTTAAGAATTATTTTTTTCTTTTCATTTTGATAAACTCTAAAAACGTGTTTTTTTAGTATTTTTAAACAATAATTTATTATTTTTAACATGTTGGGTTTGGCAGAAGAAGCATGAAAATAGGATTAATGCTGCGGAGATGAGTAGTCTGAGATATGACTCGGTTGGATAAAGTAAAGAATAGTGAGATAAAATAACGCTGTGGTGTAAAAGAAGATGTGGTTACAAAGATAGATAAAGGAATGCTTAGATGGTTTGGACACGTAGAAAGGATGGATGAAGGAAGATTGACGAAACAAATTTATAAGGCGAGTGTGAATGGACAAGTCGGTAGAGGTCGACCTCGGAGAACGTATCTCGATCAGATCAACATTGTTTTGAAGAAAAGCCGGGTCAAGAGTACCAACAACCGACGAGCTTGTATGAGAGCACTGATGAAAGTAGAGGAAGCAAAAGATGTGTGTAAGAACCGTAGCAAGTGAAAGAAAGTGGTCTCTGCCTATCCCTATGAAAAAGAGGCGTGACTTTACGTATGTATGTATGTTTTTAACACGCTTATATTAGTTTCGCCTGTATCTTGTTTGTATGTTTGTAATTGACTCTTTGGCCTCGATTTTGCCCAAATTTAAGCAATAATAAAAAGGAAAAGACATAAAATTCTTGAAAGTATTGAAACTACTCTACAGGGTATGGCTCGAAAATTTTTGATTAAAAGTAATGGCAGATACAGTTATATTAAAAATCTGAAATTACCAAGCTGTTGGTTTTGGATGACGCTTAGTTCAAATATAATGTCCTGAATGTGGTTATACCGAAAGTAGACGTCAAATTTGTTATTTTAAAGTAAGAGCACAGGAAGGCTAGATCATCTGTGAGAGTTGTCTCCGCCTGGCCAAGATCTTTGGCTCTGTAGGCAAGAGCAATATCATCAGCGTGGCAAAAAAATTTCGACCTGGTTTCGGGGAGGTCGGAGATATACAGATATACATTATTCAATTTTCTCTTCCTGCCTATATTACCTCATAGGTAAGTTGCTTATCATGTTATTGAGAAGGGCTGTGGCTTTTAGGCAGCGAATTGTCTTTAGTAAGAAGGGGGTAATATTTTCACACTGTAAATTGTCAAATTGACAATAAAAATCGACCTGTTTCAGTTTTTATTGAACAAATACATAATAACGCTAAAAATGAATTTATTCCATAAATTTGGACCGCAGTGTATAAATGATATTAAATACCTCCAATGACTGCGATTTTATTAATTAAAAACTGTTCGACATTGAAACAAAACAAATCGTTGACTAATTATCCGGTGAATACAAGTAATTAATCCACAGATAAACAATTAAAAGTGAAAAATTACCTTCTAGACCGCTTCAACTATATATTTATAACCAATAATTATTATTAGAAGCGAAGGAATTTTGCACGTTCACAAGGAAGTCTCGTTGCAAATTAATGATCGATTTGATTTATTTGTTGTCTCGTGTGAATTCGACTTTTCTTTCCGTGACAAAATTGTCTTGTGACGTGTGTTGTGCAGAGACGGTTCGCACTTAATTTTTCGATACTAAAACATTTTCCATTGCCTCCCAAATAATATAAATCAAGTGGACTCAAAGTACAGACAGATAATCCTCCTTCAGTTATTATTGAAACTAAAAGTAAAACGTCTAGTAAATAAAGTTTGGAAGTTTGGTTATTTAAAACGAAAAATTTAAAAATAAATTGTAAAAATAACAGTTATTTACCAAAAACAAAAAATTCTTTAATAACTAAAACGAATCTCAAAACAATAAACATGATTTTAGTATGTCCTATTGCCAACTCTCGCTCTAATGACGGCTCTCATTTATTCTGAAAGGTTTTTTATCAATTTCCTAATAAACTCCATATCCAAACTTTCCAATTGATCTATTAAAGCGTGTTCCAGCTCATCTAGCTTAATTAAAATAATATTACGAGATCTAATGCATTGTGTTAGGTCGTCCCAAATAACCAATTCCACTTTGTTATTATTAATTTATATTTAATCACTGGGAACCATGTTAGTCATCATTTTGGCCTTTTTAAAATTTATTGTCAGTCCAATTTCTTGTACGGCATCGTAGAGTTCTTGGAGCATGTACAGATAGCATGTTTAGATAGCAGTTAAAAAGGTCGAGTACATTTTTAGTGTGTACTTATTTTATAGTGTACAATGAAAATGGTATGAATGATTTTCATTTTTGTATTTAATCTCGCTTTTAAATGTAATTTAGCATTAACTACTTGGTTGACTTATTTATTTTGATAAAATATTTTATGCCGAAGATCTTCGTCAATATTATTAGCCGAAAATCTTTCTTAGTGACAATTTATTTATTTTAGTAAACGACCTTTTTTCTGGAGGCTTTTTCTGATGGAGTTTTTATTTTTTGGAGACGTTTTTTTTTAGGAGGCGATTTTCTTTGGAGATATTTTTCTCTGGAGGCGTTTTATCTGCAAGTTTTTGTAAGGCCGTTTTCCTGGATGCTTTTCGCTGCTACCAATTGCTTCCATGGCTTTACCTATTTCCTGTTAGCTGTTTTTTTATGTTGGTTGATTTATGGTTACCAGTTGCACATTTGGAATTGATGATATTGAAATAAAATTCAGAATTCAGCAAGAGAAAAATTGGAAAATTGTTTGTTTTTCACTTGAAAACTACGATGCAGACGTTTTCATGGTAGGTTTTCATTGGATTCCCGAAGACATCCACTGAGGGAATTTTTTCATTTTGTTATTACGGTTATTGTTAAAATTTTAAATTCATATTTTTTTAATGTTTTGTATCTATTTCAGCAATTTGTAAACAATTTTTTCTTTTAATTTTAATAAACCTTTATGTATATTTTAGGTTTTTTTAATTGTTTTTGAGAGATAAAAAAGAAGTTTGTAAAGCCTTGAAGCTGAAATACGTTGATTATTTAGCTCGTTTTGTGGTACTAAATTAAAATAATACGATTGAATTTTTTTGGGGTTAATTCATTTTTAGTGATTTTTTATAAAATCCCTTGGCGCACTCACGTAGCTAGTAATTTTAGTTTTTTATTTAGTTTGTTATGTTCAGAAAAAATACGGTTGTATAGGTCTGTGAACTGATTTATACATCCCCTCAAATTTAATCCAATCGAGAAATCAAGGAGTCACGGAAACCTGATTATAATATTTTGATCTTTTCCCATAAGTTACTTAGTTGATAAATAGTATGAAAATTTAAATTAAAATTTCAAAATACATTAAAATTTATTTGTTTAATTAATATTAGTTATCAGCATTTGATTTTTATTAGTTTCATACAATTAGTTAAAAATATTTAAAAATTCTTTTTCAGCTATTTTTTTTAGCTATTTATTAAATCAGTATTTCATTAGTAAGTTATTTGGAGTAACAAGTAACTTTTTTCGTTACACAATTGGCAGCTCTTGAGTTGGAATAATTAAGTTTTAGGAAAAGAATAAAATTTCATAACAAATTGGCGCCCAACTTTTGGGGCTTTTAGATAAACTTAAAATTCCATAACACATTGCTAAAATTCTCTATAATGTCAGAATTTAGCTCAATTTCAGACAAATGGCTGCAATCTGGCTGCAATCGATATAAACTTGCCTATGATGTATTCATTATATCGTAGATATGTTCTGGTTTTGAGACGAGTAACAGCCGCAAATAATGATCCAATGGTTCGATGGTAGATACACGACGCGACGTTGGCATATCATACCCAAAGAACTGATTTATAATTTTCCATAGATTATACGTGAAAAATGACTAGAATATTTTTATTTTTTAAAATTAAAACAATATCAAAGCACAAACTATTGATTTTAAAACCATTAAATTTAAAAATTACTCCAAAGAATAAAAATAATTATTGATTGTTTAAAAGTAACTAATATCTGAATAATTTAAACAAATTAAAGTGGGTAACATAACAAAATCCGTCTCTGTCTTGCAGCCATTGCAGTTTCTTACAATCTTGTAGTGCAACAGTAACAATAATTAATATATAAACCAAACAACGTTATATGAGAAAATTTACTTAACATGATCCGATATTTCTATTAATTAGTTGCTAACACAGTAAATAACTCTGCTTATTAAATGGATGACGATTAAACTTTAATAAAATAAAGAGAAAATTTAGCACGTAGGTTGATGTAAGGGAAAAGTTTAAATAAGTAATAGTTATAATATGTATATCCATGTAAATATTTATTTATGGATAACGATCTACCGGTCGTTAGTCAGATTTGATTTACAGATACATGAAATAGACGAAATATCTTGGTAATGGAATGTAAAAAGCCTGATAAATAATATATTTTCTCCTTGTAAATATATAAATTTTGTAAATAATTACAATTAATTTAAAATGATTTAAAAAAAATATTTATCAATTTTTAGTCCTTTTGTCTCTTGGGCACACAGAGTGGTAAGGAGTGAATTGTGGTCGACATTGCCTATGTATAAGGTGAGCGGTATGGGGTAATACGAGCACTGGAATCACTTTACGAGAATTTCACTGCTTGTGTCAGGATAAACGGAGCTTGCACGGACTGGTTTAACATCAAAAAAAGGTGTGAGACAGGGATGTGGGGCTTCGCCATGGCTGTTTAATTTATACATAGACGCTTGTTCTCCGGGGGATTTGTTGTTTTGACCATGGTATATTAAATTCTCTTGTTTTCTCTATAAATTGTTTTGTGTTAAATATTTGGTCGCTTGTTCCTCTCCCTTGAACGAAGCCCGCTTATTCACCGGGAATTTGCCAAGGATATATTTTCTAAAATAATTATTAAAAGTAAGAGTTTTTAGAACATGGGTCAGTCATAGCTTTATATTTAAAAACAAGTACATAGTTTATCTTATTTAAATAATATATATCTTTTAAGATCATTTGGGAGCGTCCTAACATATTGTAATAGAATTCTAAATACGCCAACCGATAAAATAGATAAAGGTCATTAAACTTTTACGGGTTTTTATTTTATCTAAAATAACCTCCATTTCTTCGCCAACTAATCCTCTCGCCGCTTAAACAAGCTTTATCTCTTGGAAAATTTTCATTAAAAAAGAAGATAGATTTATCTGTTACAAAGATAGGCAGTAACGCATAAGAGTTGCACAAGAACAAGACGATTAATCGAAATAAATAGTCGGAAAGGAAAGCTGTACACTGTCGCAATAACCCGCCACTGAGATATAAAGACATGGGTGTGTCACACCTTACCTGGTCCATCCACATAATCAATTGAAGGTTTTCAATACAAGCGTGGGCTTCGAGAATATGCACAAAAAATAATCCGTCTTATGCTATCACACCTGCATTTTTATCGTAATTTGTGTGTCCTGACAGAGGAGCAGTCTTTCAAGCGTGGTCATAGACCAGCGAAAATATATCGAACGATTTATTGAACCGTCATACGGGGCAACAACGTGCCGATCCTTCTTCGTTGCAACGGAAGTGGGTATTAGAAATTGATTAAAAAATTACCGAAGTTTTTAACTGCTTTTCCAAGTACTCCGTTTAATATTATATAAAATTGAACTTTTTATTTGATCGTGATTGTCATCTGAGCCTTAATAATGCTAAAGAGAAATAAAAGAAACATAATAATTGATAGTTTAGTTGGACGAGACCAATTTTAAAGCGGAAGGTACGTCGACATCAAAAACGTTTATTAAGTATTTTTAAGGGTGTCATTTAAATGAGCTTTATTTTAAATAAAATGAGCGATATCTTCATAAATGAAATGAGCGTCATTTTAATTAAATGAGCGATAATTTTTTAGCTATATTTATTCTAAACAAGCACTATATTTTTTAGTTTGAGCGTTTTTTAATACAAGTTGGCTAGTATTTTATAAAAATCAAACAAAAATATTTTTATTAGAACATTAAATTAAATTTTTTTTAAGTTATGATTTGTTCCAAACTCTTAGAACTTGCTTTTTAAAATATTTTTTAAATGTTTTTCCTACAATGCATAAGTGCTTTAAAACATTTTAATTGCAACAATGAAACGATGTAGATCAACCTAACATAACCTCCAGCAGCAGCAGCCAAGCAGATTCCAATCGGCCAAAAACTCAAGCGTGGACGACCAATGAAGGCCACCAAGGCCCTTTTGCGGGATTAATTTAATATTGTCGCAGCATTCTTTCATTTTATCTACATTTCCTTTCTTTATTTGCATTTGGTTTGAAAATAAACGTGGCAAAAACCAAATACACGCTAATAAGCAAAGGATTTCGTAATCAAATTGCTAGTGTCTACGTCAACGAAACACAATTAGACAGAGTCTGAAGTGCGAGCTACCTTGGTTGCAGGATAAACGAGGACTGGGATTCATCAGTTGAAATCAAAATACGTATTGAGTGTGCCCGTGCAATAGCCTTGGATATATCTAAAGCCTTTGACCGCGTTTGGCACCAGGCATTGTTAAGTAAATTATCTGCCTATGGTCTCCCAACCAAACTGCGCCAATGGCTCTTGAGTTTCATGCAAGATCGCTCCTTACATGTGGCAGTTGACGGTATTTCTTCTGATGCGTTTAAAACTAATGCCGGGGTCCCCCAGGGTTCCATCCTGTCCCCCACCTTATTTCTTTTACACATCAACGACTTCTTGAAAACCACCACGAACCCCATTTAAAGTTTCGCAGACGATAGCACACTTGTCTCAACTTTCACATCCTATCGATCACTTTCGGTAAATGATACAAATAGACTTAGGCAGGAACAGGTTGATTCCATCAATAGAGATCTTAAAGCAATCGTCGAGTGGGGAACCAACAATCTTGTTCAGTTTAACGCCCAAAAAACACAAAGTGCCACGTTTTCCAAGAAAGTGAATTCCTCAAATCATCCCATCACAATGTCCTGAAATACCCTTGAACCAAGTCCCTCCATCTCGATTTTGGGAGTCACGGTGTCCAATAATATGTCTTGGCATGACCATGTTGCTAACATCGCAAAGTCGGCAAGCCAGAGGCTAGGTTTTCTGTGAAAAGCCAGAAAGTTTTTAACTCCTGATCAACTGTTGACGACGTACAAGGCTCAAATCCGACCTCTACTGGAGTATTGCTCGCACATTTGGGGTTCAGCACCAAGGCATTCTCTTCGTCTTCTAGATTCCATTCAGAAAAGAGCCATTCGCTTGATAAACAGCTCAACTCTCACAGATACCCTTCACCCTCTAGAACATAGAAGAAGAGTTGCAGACCAGTCATTGCTCTACAGATATTTCTATGGCAGATGCTCCAGAGAAATAAAAACTCTTGTACCACTATTGGCCACATTCGGCCGAAGAACTCGGCACGCTGATCAGTCTCACCCATTTACTCTCACGATTGACACTACTAGGACCAATCTTCATCAAGAATTCTTCTTTTACAGGGATGCTACGGAATGGAATAAGCTTCCAAAATCAGTTTTTCCAGAGAACTATGACCTGCAACTTTTTAAAAAGCGTGTCCACAATCATTTCCTTTCTATAATCCTTTCCCCTTCTAATAGTCGCAGTGCGGGCCGTCCGCGGCCCACACGATAGGTCTACCCTTTTTGCGACTATTTTCATAAAAAAAAAAAAATTTATTCGCATTAAAAAAACTTTTTACCAGTCACGATCTATCGATTGCCCTACGAATGAGAATGATTAGACCATATGTCTTTTCAGTTCTTTTGTATGGAATCAACAGCTGGACACTAACAGAATCCACGCTCAAACGTCGACAAGCTTTCGAGATGTGGTTGTACAGGAAAATGCTAAGAGTAAGTTGGGTGGAAAAGATCGCAAACGAGGAGGTGTTTGGAAGAATGCATAAAGATACAGAAGTGGTCAATATTGTAAACCAACAAAAACTTGAATATTTCGGACATATCTTGAGACACCCAGAAAAGTATGACATTCTACATCTTATAATACACAGGGTAGATTAATAGTAAGAGACGCCATACACAGGCCATAGCATTCTTCGAACTTCAGCGACGTTAATGGTAAAAACATCACAAATTTGAAGACACACGGTGGCTCAAAGTCTACCAATGTGGCTGAGGGATAGACAATTTACTTACTAACAAAATTAAAATTGCCAAGACCATTCAAAGATTATCAGATGAAACGGAAACTTTACCTATTTGTTCTGACTTCAACAAAAGGCAATTATATACCAAGCATTTTAAACTGATTGAATCCCTTCAATAATATTGATATTATTGGAATTTTAATATAAATAAGAATTAGAATGTTTCTGCTAGTACCTATCTTCTGTTTGAATTTTAATATTTAATACAAAGGAAGAAAAAAAAGTCGTGGCTCAGAAACATAAGAGATTGGACAAACATGAATGGTAATGCCCTTATCCATCAAGCTTAGAACAGAGAAGAATTTGCCACGGTGATCGCCAACCTCAATAGAGACGGCACCTTAGAGGAGGAGAAATACAAATAAGAATTAAAATGTTTGAAATTTTGTTTTACAAAAGAAATATAATAAAGTAATGTGTCTCATTGATTTGTTATACTACACGGTTAATGGAAAAAAAGTGTACTCAACACGTCCGAAAACAGTTTTTTTGGACTCGCAAACTTTCAGAATTCGCCTATGGCTTGTCCTATCGTTCAAAAAAACAGTGTTTTCCGAAATTGTTACGCAAATTACTATTTTTTTAAAGAGAAATAAATATTCAATAATTGCTAACTAAAGCAATAAAAGTTGCTCGAATGAACATTAAATGTAAAGGAGATATAAAAAATACACAATATCCTTTTTTTCACAACTTTGGCGATATAGAATTGTTCCCCTTATCTTTACCCTCCATGGTATTTTCGATGTAGAAGGTGACAGCGGTGGTTAAAATAATATAGCTTTTTTTTCTTATATCTGCTTGTCAAAAAGGGGCCTTCAGCTGACAGGTTATTAGGTTATTTATTATTCAATAATTTTAATTTACAAATAATGAAATTTTATTTTATAACACTACTATTAATTTAAAAATCCAAACAAATAATGTTACATCATATTTATAAGTTTTCCTTTTGTCGGAAGTCCCAATGACTAAAATTTTCTCCTTTAACTTCCTTTGGAAACCTGTTTGTCTGTCCTCATAGATGACAGAGTACAAACTCACAAACTCATTGAAAAAATGTCCAAGTGATGACAAATTTTACGAATTGATTAATTGTGATATTGAAAGTTTATTAATAATTTTCTATTAAAACCTTATTAAGTAAGATGTTTATTTGCATATATTGGCATGTCGTTGGCACTGCTTGTGTCAAGACAAACAGAGCTTGCACGGAATGGTTTAACATCGAAAAGGGCGTGAGACAGGGATGTGCTGCTTCGCCATGGCTTTTTAACTTAAACGTAGACGATTGTTTAAAAGATATTACGAGAAATGGAAGGTATGACGGTGACATTGAGCGAAGGGTGTTTGCAGGAAAACAAATGAATGGGGCACTGCTTAGCTTTATGAACAGCCAGAAAGTGTCAAAAAAAGGCACGTCTGGCTGTGCATAGAGGTGTGTTGGTTCCTACACTTATGTATGGTAGTGAATGTTGGGTTTGGCAGAAGAAGCATGAAAATAGGATTAATGCTGCGGAGATGGGTAGTCTGAGAAGTATAGCCGGAGTGACTCGGTTGGATAAAGTAAAAAATAGTGAGATACCTTTACTAAGGTGTATATTTTATTAAAAGTGATATTTTGTTACCTGTCAACAGAGATAAAATGTCAAACGTTTTTCCCGTCACAGAAAAATTCTTTTTTTCTTTTTACCGTTTAGACCGTTATTTATATTCATAATAACTCATTAGTAACTGTAAATAAATAAACAAAAACCCTAATAAATTTTTCTAAGAATACATAATTAACACAGCCTTGTTATTAAAACGTTTTCATCTCATTTTTAACTGGGCTATATCGGTAATTTTTTCTTAATCTTCAGACGACAAATATAATGTATAGGACGGTTATGAAGTGTGAACTTCTTGGTCCATACGTATTATTAAACTATAAATACTCTGAAAATTACCTATTCATTCTTTGTGTGATGCGCGAAGGGTGTGTCCCATCGAATACTCGAGTTTGTCGGGTCTATCAGTCAATAATAAAAATTATTCTTATCCTTCTTCGCGTTTGTATGGCTTCAAAAAAGGTTCAGATCAAATTTAAAAAAAATATCATTCATTATTTTCGTGTGTATTTGATGTATCTTTTTGTTCAAATGTATTATATGTATTTAAATTAACAAGAATGTAAGATAATACATCAAATTATGTGTAATTTGAAGCGTAAGGAGCAGGAATTAGACTTGACAAACGTAGTGAGAAAATCAAGATAAAAACCAATTTCTATTTAATTTTTTTTCCTGAAATTTTGAGCAAAATTGCAACAATAATTTTAGATATTTCCTAATAAAATTATCTACATTTTTAAATATCTGCCAAGTTACAAGTTTAATCATTTACTCTTCTTCGTTCTGCATTAAAGTTATTAAGGTTCTGGGTCATTCCGTATAAAATCATCAAATATTTTTTCAGAGAACGGATGAGAAAATATTTTCTGTAGTAATATCACAAGAGAGTAAGAATAAATTGAAAATAATTTTACAGATTTCAGAAAACAACAAGTTTGAGAAAAGGCCTGTTGAATTATTATCTAATTTATCGAACTCTCGTGTGGTATTCGATAGATTATTTTTTGACGTTACATTAAAAATCATTTTTAAGATTTTATTGTTTTTTTCAACAAATTCAACAAAATCACTCGACTCAATATAAACTGAATGAGTTATTTAAATTAGGATGCATTGACGTTTTGAACATGAAAAATACAATTATTGTGCCCTTGGGTGAAGGATTTTGCAACATTGTTTTGTTTTGATGTGTTGAAAGTTAATGATATTTCCCCATCCTCAGGTTATTAATTAAATTTAAATGTTGTTAGTTATCCCATTGCAGGTAAGGTTTTAATGCATTAGATGAGCTGTGTCCTGTAATTTTTATAATTTTCTGGATAATACATAGTTTCCAGAGAAGATCAATGCATGGAATGTTTTCTAGGAAATGACATAATTTGACCACTTTTTATTGACCAAAACCTAACGGGAGAATTGTACCTACATTTATTAGAAAATGAAATTGATCCATTTATTACTCAGTCACTGGAAAAAAAAGTTGATTAACAGAGAAATATGGTGCTAGATGAACAGAATATATACCTTCAACAGGATGGAGCTCACACTTACGTTCAGTTGCTCAGACAATTTCTTATGAAGTAAGGTTAAGTTTAATTTTAATATCATATTTAATTTTAATTTTAAGTCTAAATTTACTAGATTTTATAAAGTATCAAGAATTTATTTGATTTTTTTATTTAATAATTCCTCTTTGTTTTATGTGATTAGTTTCTAGGTTAGCTGAGACTAATCGTACTCCTTTTGATTTTGCAGAAGGGGAGTCTGAATTAGTTCCTGCATTTAACGTAGAATATAGAAGAGGAGGATTTGCTATAATTTTTTTAGCTGAATATGGTAATATTTTATTTATAAGTATGTTATGTTGTATTTTATTTTTAGGATTGGATTTTATTAGATTTTTTAAGATTGTCTTATTATCTTTTTTTTGATTATTGGTTTGTGGTACTTTACCTCGTTATCGTTATGATAAATTAATATATTTAGCTTGAAAAAGTTATTTACCTATTTCATTAAATTATTTTTTATTTTTTTGTAGGTTAAAAATATATATTTTTATTGCACTAGTTTAACTAGTAAAAATTATATTAGTACTAAAAATAGTTGACCAATTTAAATTCATCATTAAAATTATATTCTTTTTTTTTTTTAAATTTTATTATACTTTTGGTGTGAGGATTGGAGACTAACGATTTCCAAGACCTTGGATTGGCAAAAGGGATTTTATAGAATGCCCGGCAAGATCTCCAGATCTAACACAACTTGACATTTTTCTGGGGTATATCAATAACATTAGTTTACAAAACTTCTCCCGAAGACATTGAAGAATTTGTTATTGCTGTTATTTTGATTAATAATATTATAAAATATTTATACTGTTGTAAATTAAAGAGTATTAAATTGATTACTTTATATTTGTATGTGTTTATTCCTATTTTGAAATTGGTAATTCTCATTTTGAAAGTAATAAACCACTGTCAAGTTGAAAAGTCCCATTTTGAAAGTTTATATTCCCATTTTGAAGTTGTAAAGGTATAGTGCATAGTTTTTACGTATGCCTACACCGACAAGTAGCCAAGTGCCGTTTTAGCTTTGCAATTTGGATGTTGTAAGTGACCATTGAATGGTTGATATTGAACACCCTGTAATGTACAGTTGAATTCAAGTAGGTATGTAAGGAGTGTCCATCACGTATTTGGTGACATTGTGGGGAGTTTCAGGACACAAAGATTCACACCGTGCATAATAAATACATCACGCACATGGAAGCCACAGCAGCGATGCTTAACCGAAGGTCGACGATAAATAACATTCTTCTTCAAATGGAAATTACACGATTACAAAAGTGTTGCTGAGTAAACATCCAATTCGATTTACTGCCTTTTTTCAACAATTATCTTCATACGTGCCAAAAGTGAGTTGCTTCAGTCATCAGGTGGCCAATACAATTTATATGAGCGTGGGGATGTGCATCGAAGAAAACATTAATTTCTTGTAATCGGTTAATTTTAAAGCCTTAACACGCGTATTTTAGTCAAGCAAACATCCAACAGAAATTATTTTTCAGCCTTATTTATGTTTTTAGTTTATTGTGGGTTAATTACAAATTTTAAGAATTAAAAATCTTTTTCGTTTTTATACTGAAATAAAATCTATAATTTAGCAACAGAAGCCGTTAACCTTTAAGTAAAACAACTTTTTTTAAAACAATATTTAAAAAAAGGGTTTTTTTACCGAAAATAGTCGCAAAAAGAGTAGACCTATCGTGTAGACCGTGGACGGCCCGCACTGCGACTATAAGAAGGGGAAGGGATTATAAAAAAGAGATGAATGTGGACCCGCTTTTTGAAAAGTTGCAGGTCATATTTCTCTGGAAAAACTGATTTTGGAAGTTTGTTCTATTCCAGGTTAATAAAAATAATTGCTTACAGCAACTCTTCTTCTTCTTCTGGTACCCTGCCCGATTATCGAACGTTGGAAATCATATTGGCTATAATAACTTTGTTTATCGCAGCTCGGAATAGTTTAGCGGATGTTTTGCGATACCACTCTCAAAGATTTTGGAGCCAAGATGTTCTTCTTCGTCCTGGACCTCTACTTTCGGCAATCTTACCCTGCATGACTAAATGAAGGAGGTAATGTTTCTCTGGATGCCTTATCACGTGGCCGAAGTATTCGAGTTTTCGGCTTTTTATTATTTTAATTATTTCTGTGTTTTTCCTCATTCGTTGTAGAACCATCTTATTTCTTATTCGGTCCATCCAGCTTATTCGTAGGATCCTTCTGTAGACCCACATTTCAAAGGCCTCCAGCCTCTTCAACAATGAGTAGAGCAATGTGGAGAAAATATAGCAGCGTGTTAGTCTGATTTTTGAAGTGATAACTTCTTATGGCACGCTGTGAACTTTTTTTGTAATGGGTAAAAAATGTTAAACTCGCGTCAGGACACGTGGCCTGATCGAAAATTCGTAAGACGGATGTATTTCACTGGAGCAATATAAAATGCGACTTTTTTTGACTGGTAACTTGGCAACCTTATTCAACAAACTGACAAATTCAAGTACATTTTTTATGTCATTTTGACAAATTAATTTAGTAGCTAAATTCAAAATTTAAGTGCTTTTCATTAGTTTATTGATTAAGTTCTGCTTTTGCTGCATTAAAATGGTCCAAGGAGAGGTGTCGTTTTTAGCAGATGTTATAGACACCATAGCGTGTCTTAATGACTCTAATGGTTCTCCCCCCGACAAAATTTTAGATCAAATAATTTATCAGTGCAAGAAGCCGTTAAAAAATGCATCAATTTGTGTTAAAAAAGCATTAAAAACTGGACTGAAAGCTGGTTTGATCAAAGAGAACGGGGGAAGGTTTAAATTAGGTTTTGGTTTGCCGATAACGGAGGCTCGAAGACGAAGAAAAAATAGAAGCAGAAGCCGTAGACGACGTAGCCAAAAGCGACAAAACCGAAAACGAGGTAGCCGAAAACGAAAAAGTCGAGGTAGGAAGAAAAGCGCCATATTGAAAGAAGATCAAGCAAAAAGCGGAAGAAAGAAATCGAAAACATTCAAATCTGGTACTGATGTTTAATATAATTTTTTTTAATTTTAAAGTGATTTCTTTGCTGCAGAGAATTCTTTTTAATTTAAAGAAGGCGGTTCTGGTTTTTTCAATACGGATCTTTATTTCTTTGCTCATGTCCCAGTTGTCATTGATATTAGCGCCCAGGTATGAGATGTTTTTAACCTTTTCTAGCTGTATCCCTATGCCCTGATTTGTATTGCCGACAACAATAACTTTGGTTTTTGAAGTATTAAGTCTTAGCCCATACTTGTTACATGACTTGGTCACTCTGTTTAAGAGTATTTGCAGTTCTTTCTGACCAGCAGCAATTAGCACCGTGTCGTCCGCATATCTCAAATTATTCATGTTAATTCCGTTTACCTTAATACCAAGGTCCACTTAGTCCAAGGCTTCTCTGAAGATATATTCAGCGTAGATATTAAATATCAAAAAAAAGCAACTACCATTAGTTAACATAAAAATAAACAATTAATTTAATTACACACATATTTAAAAATTAACAATATTATAATATCGTTACGATATTTTTTTTTCGGGTTCGGTAATTCTAAACTCTCAGTACAGTAACTAAACAATTTTTATTCCAATATTTCTTCACAATTAATTTTACTTTACAATTACTTTTAATACTTTACTCCAAACTAATTAAACTTAAACTTTAAAAAACTGACTTCTTTGCGACCGCTGTCCTTTTTATATTTCCAAATTATAATTCTAGAATAATCGCCATCATTCGAAACTATTCGACCGTTTTCTAGAGAGTGCCAGAATAATTCTTTTACCATTTCGGAACCATTAAACGCAGTATTCTAGAATTTTTCGGTCTTTTCTTTTGTTACAATCGCCGCGCCGGCATATTAAAGCAGTTCCCTAATTGTGATTGACTCGCAGACGCCGACAGACACAGGACCGGCTCGTAACAATAAAAGAATAGCTTGTAAATAAGTGCTATAAATAGTTTCAAGACAAAAAAAAACTTTGTTTAGAACTAAAGTTTAAAAATTTTTAATTTAAGACTACTCGGTATAAAAGCAAATGAGCATTTTTCATGGTACCCAAGATACAAACGAAGAAGATACTTTAAAAAATAGTTTTTCGAAGCAAGAAGTATATAGGTATACGTAAATAACTTGAACTATTCGGTACAACAGTCGAATTTTCTTGTGTTAAAATTATATTTTTTCTGCAATGGACACAACTGCTGTTGATGTACCTGGTAGCAAATCAGGGTGTTATTTCAGCACTGCCACACGTTTTAAACACTTTTTTGCTATTTCTATACCGATTCATCAACATACCCTTGATGTCTTTCAACCGCCATGTTTCTTTAGTATCATCAAGTCTTCCCCAGATTCAACTAAAAATGTAGCAGCAGACGATCTTCGAAATGAATAACCCGTACATGAGTTAGCATTTTTTAGCTACTGTTTCATGTACCTTATAAAAAATTTACGGCCTTCTAGACAAATGGCTATGTACATTCGGTAAAATTCAATATATTTTTTCATCAATCAGCCCTTTGCATCCACTGCTGGATATAGGCCTCCCCCATTTCTGCCCACTGTCCTCTATTTTGAGCGCTCTGCATCCAGTTTGTGGTTATTCTTTTGATATCGTCGTCCATCGCGTGAGACGCCTTCCCGTGTTTCTCTTGTCAGCTCTTGGTCTCCACTGGAGCAGCCTTTTTGTCCATCTGTCATGCTTAGCCACCTGGTAGATAACATCCGAGAGTCCTATTCTCGCCCTAAGTGCTCATTTCTAACGTGGTCTCGAAGTGACACAACGAGCATCTTTTCTTCTTGCGTCAGTTTCGGCGCCGTAGGTCATAACTGGTAAAATGCACTGATTAAAAACCTTTTGTTTTGGACAAATTGGGAGATTACTCATAAACGCAGTCCGCCATATGTAGCTCAAGAGAGCGTAATTCTTCTTTTTAATTCGCATGTTAGGTTGTCTCTCAAGATTCGTATTTCATGACCAAGATATGTGTACCTATCCACCGACTCCACCTCACAGTCACCGATAGCAATATTTCCACCAGTTTCGTCATAAATTTTCGTTTTTAATGTATTTAATTTTAATGTGTATATTTTTAGGCAACCCTCGTACATTCTAATAATTTGGCGCCTGTAACGTCTAAAGCCATTTCATTTTTTCTCATTTTTCTTCACATGTTACGAAAATCGATCGTATTCGTAAATAAAACACTCTGTATACAGTCTTCTTTCGACAACAGTTTGACACTGTCCGTCGAATAAGGACAGAGGGAAATCACACATACGTAAGCGTATAGAAAACACGTATAGCCAAATCCACACAAACATGGCAACATGACACATCCACTCAATCGACAATAAAAATTCCGCGTGTAATCAATTAAACCTTTAGAATTCGTAGATTGAACGTTGTTTCTGCAGAAAAAATTTTGTTGTGAATACTGAAGAAAAACATCTTGACATAGTTTTTCTTAACAAACTGTTATTATTATAGTTCGCGTAATAAATTTAAGATTACTTTGCTCTGAAGTTGATTAGATTAGTGTTATGAAAATGCTCTTCAAATAAAAAAAATATAAAGTCGAGAGGTTATTTTCTAGACACTTGGTATTGCATAACAAATATTTATTACACAATAGTTGTACGCAGGACAGATTGCACCAAGGCTCCTTGAACTGTAAGAAACACATTGAAAATCTGGGGTGTTGTAACGCTACTCTTTCCTTTGGGGAAGCAGTCGATATTAAAAATAATTAAACAATAAAAAACTCTACTGCAGACTATATCTCAGGGATGTGATCTTGACTTCTCAACTTAATTCAATTTAAGGAAACAGGTAGATCAGTTTGTTGATCTATCTTTTTTTTAATATCTAAAAATATCTGACTAAACTAATTTAACTAAAACTGAAATGCTGTTGAGCGCCAAGTAATTTTTAATAATAAAATATTGTTGTAATCTGTAAATATTAATACCAAAAGTTAAATGACCTCCCATGTTGCTGTTACCTTTTTTTAAATAAATTAAAAGTTGCAAGAATTTAACAACCAGTTTAATAAATAAAAAATAAAAAGAAAATCAAGTCGAAACAATTCTACCACACTAAAGTTACAAATGCCGCATAAAAAATAATAAATTATAGTTTAAAAAATCTAAAAAACACGCTTTTAGAGTTAATCAAAGTAAAAAATAATTGTTAATACAAGAATAAAATGACTGACGGGAAAATTAATGTCATTATTCTAAAAGCGGGTGCTTTGTATGACATTTCTATGCCATACTCAGGTGTGCCAAGCACAGAGTGACCAACAGTGAGATTGATATTCTCACTGACAGTCGCGCAGCCATTGTGGCCCTCGTGAGTTGCACCACAACATCATCGGTGCTGTGGGACTGTATGCTTCGTCAATCTTCTTTTATCCATCCTCTCTACGTGTTCAAAGCATCTAAGCATTCTATCTTTTTTACCATAACTTCTTTTATACCACATTGTTTCTTTATTTCACTATTTCCCACTGAAGAAAACACCGTTGACCAACCCAGGAGTGAAACGATGGTACACTGACGGATCAGGGTACCAGGGACGCTATGGGGTAGGTTTGTTTGGAGCATTCTGCAACCACAGAGTGACCAACAGTGAGATTGATATTCTCATTGACAGTCGCGCGCCCACAACATCATCGGTGGTATGGGACTGCATGCAGGCTCTTACTGAGTTAGCGACAGCAATGTCATTCTTATATGGATTCCTGAGCATACAGGGATAAATGGCAAAGAGGTAGCCGATGAACCAGCAAAAAATGGAACCCTGGTAGGACCAAGAAGCCAGTTGGTCGGATTGCAAATTGCCGAAGCAAAACATGAGTTGAAACTAATCCTTAAGCAAGAACATATCGCTCAGTGGAATGCAAATAATCGCTGCAGAACATCAAGACAGCTGATGACAAAATCTTTCCAGAAGGGGGCAGATGCGCTCTGGACGATGAACCGGAGTAGGCTAAGCAACACACTTGGCCTGCTCACTGGCCACGTCGCACAAAAGGCGCACTTCTTTAAAATTAAGCTGGCGGCTGAGAAAAACTGCCGAATATGCGGTGAAGAGGAAGAGAGCAGCATACACATTATGTATTGTTGCCCGATGCTAGTGGTGTACAGGTACCAAACCTGGGGCCGCATGATAATGGATCCAAGTGATCTAATTGAGACAGAGCCAACAGAAATCCTGTGGTTTGCCAAAACCAGCGGACTGGAATTCTGATGCCCTGATGACACAGCGGTAGTTACAAAGGATCAAAGATCTAGGCGACATAGGTGCCTATACCAATGGCCCAACCAAATGTAATGTAATATGTTAATTAAAGAAATGGTTTAATAAGTAAAATTTTTAAAACTGAGATTAAATGGTTGTGTAAATACAAGTTTTAATGATTAAATTAGAAAAGTTTAAAAATTGAATTAAAATGACGGGCTAAAAATTCCAATTTTACACACATTATCTAGAACCGTAAGATCAAAATTATTATTTTTGTGTGAAATTGGAAAAAGTGTATACACATCTGAGCTAACAGCGGAAAAACAAATTAAAAATGATAAGGAAGGGCTGATAGAAGCGGGAAGATATCTCGTTAGTATTTATCTGTCCCAGAGGATACGCGCGCAACAACAGGGAATGAAATTCTCCACGGTAGAGGGAAAAAGGGGATAAGGACCCAATGCACCTCATCATTTAGTTTTGTTATCGGACGATAACTTGATTAATTTCAATTATATACGGAAGGAATATCCACATTAAATGCTTTAATTAATAACAATTTAATGAATATGTGTAATAAATCTTTAAAACATTTGCCGATTTAAAAAAAGGTTTTTTTTTATCAATTTTGTTTTAAATTTTTGTCTTCAATGTTTTATAATAAAACTTGTAAATTAAAATATTTATTAACTAATTTTTCGTATAAATGTAGATTTTTGAACTATTCTTCTTCTTAGTCTAACATCATGACCGATGTCTATGCGTCTTCTGTCAGCAGCACGTATCACCCATGTCTCCGAGCCGTAGCAGAAGACAGGAAACACCAATGCTTTTACCAGCTGGACTTTTGTAGTTTTTTTTAGATTTCTATCCTTCCACAACTTTGTTAGTTGAGTCATTGCGGCTTTTGCCAACTGAATACGTCTTTGAATCTCAGGTTCACAGCTGCCAGAAATGTGCAGGGTGGAACTAAGGTATGTGAACTGCTCCACAACTTTGCATTTGCCAATCCTTACAGGTTGCTTCTAATATTTTTAAGTAAATTCAGCATCTCTTTCTTCAGTTCTTTTTCTATTTTCGCTATAAGAACAGTGTCGTCAGTGAACCGAAGATTGGAAATCTTTTTCCCCCTCATCCTGATACCTCCACTCCAGAATTCTGCATTTCTCGGAGACTACATTTTCGAACTTGACAATGGCAGTACTGTCTTCATACATCTGTCTAATGAGAGTAATCAGGTGTTTTGGTAAGCCCATCTTTTGGAGCACTTTCCACAGTTATGACCATTTCATTAAAGACCTTCTTGTAGTCAACGAAACTTAAATACATGGAAATACTGTGGAAAGCCAGAAAGTTTTTTACTCCTGATCAACTGTTGACGACGTACAAGGCTCAAATCCGACCTCTACTGGAGTATTGCTCGCACATTTGGGGTTCAGCACCAAGGCATTCTCCCCGTCTTCTAGATTCCATTCAGAAAAGAGCCATTCGCTTGATAAACAGCTCAACTCTTACAGATACCCTTCACCCTCTAGAACATAGAAGAAGAGTTGCAGACCAGTCATTGCTCTACAGATATTTCCATGGCAGATGCTCCAGAGAAATAAAAACTCTTGTACCACCAATGGCCACATTCGGCCGAAGAACTCGGCACGCTGATCAGTCTCACCCATTTACTCTCAAGATTGACACTACAAGGATCAATCTTTATCAAGAATCCTTCTTTTACAGGGCTGCTACGGAATGGAATAAGCTTCCAAAATCAGTTTTTCCAGAGAACTATGACCTGCAACTTTTTAAAAAGCGTGTCCACAATCATCTCCTTTCTATAATCCCTTCCTTTTCTAATAGTCGCAGTGCGGGCCGTCCGCGGCTCACACGATAGGTCTACCCTTTTTGCGACTATTTTCATAAAAAAAAAAACATAGGAGAATAGTATTCCCGAGCTTTTTTTATAAGTTGCCTGATATTTAAAATTTGTTCTCGGATTCCGCGATCTTTTACGAAGGCCGCCTGCTCAGGAACAATTTGACTAGAGATGAATGGTTCTAGCCTCGCTACTATTAAATACATTTAATTACACAAATTTAAAAAGTCAACAAAAGTTCTTGAGCACCACTAAACAAAACTAAAAAGACAAACCCTTTACATGCAACACTGATTTTCTGGTAAACTCAAACTTGTTTTCATTGATGACGAAAATGTTGGTATCGATGCAAGAAAAATTTATTGTTGAGCAATATTTTTGCTCGTACGCCCTTGACTGTTACGTGGACCTAAATTATTGGTGACCAATCGGTTTAAAAAATAGTTTTATAACTAACAAGTATTTATTAGGAGTCGTTACAAAATTTTATCGCAATACTGTACTAGTCGTCCCTGACAACAAATGAGATTGAAGAAAATCTCTTCCAACAGCAGCTGATAAAATCTTTAATTGACAAACATCACTGCAGAATAATTTTAGAAAAGGATCTTTTGATAAAAAACGGTAGTAGTTTTGTCTATAAAATAATATAATTTTCTGATTATTTTAAGAGTGCATAATAATAACTGATAGGCCAGTAAGAAAACAAGTAAGCAAACAAGTAAGTAAATAATTGTTGCAAAATAAATAAGTTTAAAATCTAAAATGCACTATGAAATAGTTTTCAGCCCGAAAATTCGGCCAAAATAAAATAGAATAGAAGAATTCATCATCGTCATATCTGGCTTTACAACCCCTGATGGGTTTTCGCCGACTCCACCACACGTTTCCATCTTTCTCTGCCCAGCATAATTTCCAGTCAATCTTGTAAGATCATGGCTCTTAGGTTTTTGCGATGTTGTCTCTCCATCTAAGCCGTGGTCGACCTATAGGACGTTTTCCTTGTGAAACCGTTTCCCTTACAGGCTTTACCATTCCTTTATCCGGCATTCTTCTTACGTGCATACAGTTCTTTGAGCTCTTGATTGGTTTTTATACGGTATATTCCTGTTGTTACTTCTCTAGTTGAACCAAATATTCTCTTTTGAGTCGATCTTCGTTTGCAGCGGTTAGTGTCCAGGTCTCGCAACCATATATTTTATGATTGCACTGTATATGTGTAGTTTGGTTTTTCTGTTAAGTTCCCTTGATTTCATTAAACCCTGGAAAACAAAAAAGCATCTCTTTCCGGCTTGTATCCTGTTATTTATTTCCTCTGTGATGTCGTTATATTTACTTATGTTCGTGCCTAGATATTTAAATTGTATTGTCTTGTCCTCGTTTATCTTGAAGCCTAATGTATCTAATTTCTTTTCAAATGTTAGGAAGGTGTCTTTAAGATTAATCCTGCTGTTGCCAATTATGTCCACATCATCTGCGAAGGCCAGTAGTAGGTTGGGTCCTTCCTGGTGGAAAATAGCCGTTGGTGTCTTAATCTTGGCTTTGCTAAGTGTATATTCTAGGGCTACGTTACAGAGTTGGGATGAAATCGAGTCGGCCTGTTTAAGTCCATTGTTGATATCAAAGAAATCAGAGTACCTCTGTCCCACTCTTATCTTGCATCTTGTATTCTCTATAAAGAAAAACCGTTTTTTGCATTTTCTCTCTGCAGGTGTTCAGTTTTTTCTTGCAAGCAAATGTGATTGCTCTGTTGTCTCACTCATTTATAATATAATATGGTCATTGGTGTGTAAATCTACTCCAGTATCATTATTATTTTTGGACTCAAACCAAAAACGTAAGAAACAGACTAAACCTAATTTAATGTAAAAGATTGGTTTACATTTTCTTTTGGATCTATTAAATGTTTTTTGCTCTAGGTAGTCTAGGTCTTCAGATTTTTTTTGAATTTCTGCATTTCTGCTCATGATTGTGAACCAATTATAAGCAGCATGGGTAAATTTCGTGGCTAGATTTGCGTCTCCATAAGGACTAAATAAGCCACGTTCAGTGAAGAATTTTATATTAGAATTTGTGTAATAGTTATGTACAAAAAAAAGTCCAGAAATAATATTCTTGCTTACGAGTCCAAACAACAATTTTCTGGCTTATTGTTTACACTATTTTTTCGGCAACCTTGTAAAATTAATAAAGCACGTTCCTTTATAATATTTCTTCGTAGAACAAAACTAGGAACAATTCCAACTTAAAATTCAACAATCATAACTTCGGTTCCAACAACAACTTTAAAATTTTCCACATTATAAGCAATAAGAATTATTTAAGACTGAAAATTTCTGAAAAACTTTTCAACAATGTTTATTGCTTGAGCACCCAAGTAAACTTAATAAAGATTCCATTTATCTTCATTAAAAAATCAACAACCAAAATTAGATTCATGTTCGTTGCTCTGTTTTACTTTTTCACTTTCTCCTTCTTTCTTTTTTAAAATCAAAATCACCTAACTGTTACTTTCACTTTGATTGGTACCATAATTTCATTTATTGCCAATAGATTTGTCATTTTAAATATTTTGACATACCAACACTTACTATTTTCAAAATTTACCCTTAAATTTTTTTTTATTTTATTTGCAAATATAATTTCTCTATGCATTTTCTGTGGAACTCATTTTAATAATATTTTACATTAAATTTCATTGTTAATGTGTGCGATAAAAAAACTTTTTGTTTTTGTATTTGTAACCTATTTAAAAATTAAAAAGATAATTGAATATCAGGTACTATTATTTGTAAATAGCAATTCATGAATGATCATTCTTATAAACTATTATTTGGGTTTTTAGGTAAAGGTTATCGTGTAATGTAGTTAATTACATTTGTGTTTTTAGCTCTCTATATGTTAAAAAAAATAAAGTTAAACGTACAACAAATTTTATTACCCATACACCTAAATATTGAAAATCTAAGATACGAGCTTACCATAATTATTTTGAAAATACTTTTTAATCGCATTTTTTGAAAATAGTAGGTACGTATTTGCTATTTATAACTAGATATTCCTATAGAAGTATTTATGTATTTTCTTTAATGTCCTGACACGCACAAATATGGAAACTGAAACGTAAACATTTTTAATAAAAACAAGAACCTTCATCCTATTCAAACGATTAGATATCTAACTAACAGTACTCTCTCTGGTTTGAGAAACAGGTATACAATATTTTTAACATTAGATAAAAGTTAAAGCAATATTATCAGGACCGACTCAGTCAGTCCAAACATAAAACAGGACTTGACTTATTAAAGTGTTGGTTGAAGAGATGTCGGTACAACGACACGCTGTCCCTTGAAGATGATGCCGATGTCCACCATGAAATCCACGTACAGGTTATTTTCTTTTTCAGGTTTTTTTCCGAGTTTTTTGAGTTGATGGTCTTTGGAAGTTTCTGCCATTTTGTTATATATCTTGATTCAAGCACTTGTCGATAATATTCGTGGGTCTTCTTCTTCTTCCTCGGCCATTTGATGTCCACTCCTAAACATAGGCCTCTTCCAATTTTTTCCGTTTCGATCTATCCTGGGCGGTCTGGATCCACTTCTTTCCCGCATGTCATTGAAAGTCGTCTCTCGTATCTCGCCTGTGGGCGTCCGACACTTCTCTTTGACTCTCTTGGTCTCCATTGCATCAGGGTTTTCGTCTATTTTGAGTTAATTCTGGCCACAATAGACCTAGTAAGGGTCACACTGGAGGGGCGATCTACGCCCCACTTACATGATACCTAACCTAACCTATTCCACACGGCAATACAGCTAGTATTTATTTTTGGAACCGAATGTGTTTCCATACTTTGCTTGCATTCACTTTTTTGTTAATAGTAATTCTTCTTCTTCTTCTTTTGGCTCATAACCATTGGTGGGTTTTGGCTTGCTCAACTATGTTTCTCCATCTGGTTCTATCTACCATTATTTTTCTCCAGTTTCCTATTCTCAGAGTTTTTAGGTCTTTCTCCACATCGTCTATCCACCTTTTCTTGGGTCGCTCTTTTGGTATTGTGTTTTGAGGTTTCCATTCGAGTATTTTTTTCACAAATCTCTCTTCCCCCATCCTGTGTTAATAGTAATTACATACCTTTATTATACAAGTCGATTTCTACCGTTTCAATTAGTAACCGAAACGTTGTAGTGTTTTTGATGTATTGCAAAAATGTGAATGTACAATGTAATTATTTATTTAATTATGTATTTTTACCCAAAGAATAATTGCTCTTTTAAACTACACAGTTGACGGTGCACTCATCTTTCAAATGTAGTAGTACATCTTTGAACACAAAAGCAAAATTTGTTAATGTTTGCATGCGTACTAAACATACTTTTGGAATTCATAAATTTATTTTAAAGTGATATTTGTGATATTTTTTAAAAGACGGCTCTGCACTCGCAGGTATTTCAAATGATGATCATGATCAACGTTTACGTCATCAAGTATCGAATATCACAAAAGTCAAATTCTTACCTAACATATTTAACTGAAATAAGAAGAAAAATATTGTTAGTTAGTTGCAAGCTAAAACCAAATTAGATATTTTTTATTGATTTTGTAGTACATTAAAAAACTTTCTAATTATTTCTCATAAGAAAAAAATGGAAAGCTATTTGACAGCCGAAAATATTAATTTTTTTACACTTAATAGACCTCGGGCTATTTTAATACATTTTTGTATATCATAATATAAGATAATAAGTTCGCCACAACAAAAATCGGGCTAATCCAGAACAATAGCATTAAAATTTAAAATAAATGTTTGTGCCTCAAAGAATATTTAGGACCATAATACCTCTTTGAAAAAAATATATAATTTCTCAGATAATCACAATAAACTTCAAAATAAAGGTTCAAAGCTTTAAAGGGATGCCTAACGATGATTTTTTTTAATAAATTGCACAGTTACAATTTGTGTAAACTATTCCATTCGCTAAACCCTCTGCACATGCTCGTACTAGCACTCGGTCACGCCACTGCACTAATGTGGTCACTTCTTCATTTTTATACAGTGTGAAACATCCAAACGAAATAAATTCATTATTTCAATTATTTACAAAAAAATGTATTGGTGCGAGGCGTGGACCATGACTCTTAGAGAACAAAAAAGGTTACTCTCCTTCGAGAATAAAGTTATAAGGAAAATATGTGGACCCGTACAAGATTCAGTAACAACCCAGTGTAGGAAACGCACATGAGGTAAAATAAAGAAAATGACTAAACAGCCATGGATCACTAGCACAATATGATTCAGAAGGCTCGCATGGGCAGGTCGCGTAGTTAGAGCGGAGAATAGGGTTATTGGAACCGTTTGTAGCAGCAGACCAAATGTAAGAAGGCCACCAGGACGACCTAGACAAGGGTGGCAAGGTAAGGTACAACCCAGGGTGGGTCTTGGCTGCCTTGAATATCTGCCTCCACCTGTAACGGTCATGTCGGTCATGGTCCCTTCATTCTTGTTGATCTACTCCAAGGATATCCAGATCTTTAATGATGCTATCTCTCTATCTGAACCTAGGTCTTCCCAGTAGTCTTTTTCCTGGTGGTGCTTCCTCCCATACCCGTTTTATTAGGTGATCGTTTTGCAAGTGTCCTGCCTATCTTAGTCTGCCGTACTTTATCTCCTGAATGACGTCGGGGCTTTGATATATTTGGGTAAGCTCAACATTGCTTCTAATTTTATATTGGCCGGTTTCAGGGACTCGAACGTGGCCATATATCATGCGCAGTATTTTTCTCTTAAACCTCCTTAGGAGCTCTGTGTCGCGAACTGTTAGTATTCATGTTTCACAAACGTATGTTGCTACTAGACATATTATTGTTTGGTATATTACAGTTTTGAATTTTCTTGTGATGAATTTTGATTTTAGCAGGGTTTGTACTGCAAATGTACATTTGTTTGGTTGTGTGATTCGCTGTTTAATCTCTTCCTGCATATTATTGTGTGCCGTTATCACTGCGCCCAGGTACTTGAAGGTTCGCACATGCTCAAAATTATAGTCGTCAAATTGTGATGATCTGCCTGACTCTGTCTAGCGCGGGGTTGCGGGAGACATGCATGTGATGGGTCTTTCCTTCATTTACTCGTAGACCTATTCTTTAAGCTTCTTTTTCAATCTTTATAAAGTATTCCTCCACACTAACCGTACTGCACCTATGTCATCTGCGTAGGCCAAAATAAGTTTGGGACCACCTGGGCCAAAAAAACTACTATTTATTTTACATTTTAAAATAATCGGTATCCGCTTAAAAGTGACAAAATTGAAATTATTTTTTTAATAGGCAGTTGCAACAAAAAAATACAACTGAAAAGCTTTAACTTATTTTTCCAAATGTTTTTTTTATAATCAATAACATATCTCGGAACTTTCCTTACAACCTTGTGAAACATAAAATCAGTAAAATCAAGATATATTTGATTTATATTAGTTTTTCTTTTTAATTTTACTTCATTGTAGGTGTTTGATAGCAAAGCAAGTGCCGTACAGCAGTGATATATCATATTTAATCTACTCATAAAATGCTGTTCCAACCAATGTACCTACAAGATATCAGTCAGCATTAAATAACTGGTATACTTTATTAATAACTACCGTAATTAAATCTTTTACACTTTGTAGAAAATGATTTTTCCGCAGGTTAGGGTTTTACCATTGAAATAAGGAAAACACCCTTTATGTAATCAAATTCTAAGCATTGCCTCGGGTTTTTAATTGTTTTTAGGAAACAATATTTCATATAAATAACAAATTCTGTGAATAATTGTATGTATCCTACTACTGTAAGACAACAACCAACTTGTTTTTATATAACAAACATGAAAAACAAAGAATCAGATAAATGTTTTCTTGTTGTATTTTATAGTATGAGAGATGGTTGATTGTATTTTTGATTTTTTTTCTTTTTTTTTTAATGAAGTTAGTAAACTCGTTGTTCCAAGCCCTTAAAAGATCCTCATCACTGGAAAACAGTCTCCCTTTCTGCTTCATTTTCACATGGGGAAACAGTGCAAAGTCATAGGTTGCAAGATCTGGACTGTAATGAGGATACTCAAGCAGTTTCTGTCCTGCAGTGGCCAAATATTTGGTGGAGGCTTTTGCGCGGTGATCTGGAGCGTTGTCATGATGAAAGTGAGAGATTATTTCTCATCAAACATTTTTAGCGTCTTCCTGCACCAGGGAAATTTAAAGCTACGATCTCAAACGTCCTCCAAAAAGCCCACAACACAGTATACAGATGGTGCGACAGAGAACATATGTCTGTCAACCCCCGTAAAACTGTAATTATTCCTTTTACAAAAAAGGAAAAATCTATATAAGCTTCGGCAGCCTGTCCTATACGGAGGGAGCATTCCATTTTCGGCGGAAGTAAAATACCTGGGTGTAGTTCTGGATAAAAGACTCACCTGGAACGCCCACTTCAAAAAAACAATAAAAAAGCCAGGTTTTCTCTCTGGAATCTCAGAAAATTATGTGGCAAATCTTGGATGATGAACAGATTTACTGGATTTATCAAACAATGATAATATCTATGGTCACGTATGGTTTAGTAGTCTGGTGGACCAAAGGGTTACAACAGACAGCTAGAGCAAAGCTTGCTGGCCTTTAGCGGCTGGCATGCCTGGCCGTAACTGGAGCTATGTCCAGCACACCAACGGCAGCGATGGAACACCTCCTACATCTTCCTCCCTTAGATATTTTCTTAGAGAGGGAGGCCAGGATAGTCTCCTACAGATTCATGTCTTTGAAAAGGCAAATTAATGGAGAGCAACTCGGGGATCATTCCGGAATACTGAGTGAAACAAAAAACCACCAAATTCTCGGGATGGTTCTTGACTTGCTAGCTACAAAAATACACGTAGAAAAGTCGTTCAAAGTCCTCTTTCCGAAGAGAGACGAATGGGTGAGGGGAGAAATCCTCTTCCCAGAGACTGAATACGTAATGTACACAGATGGCTCAAAAACCCCAGATGGAGTTGGGGACGGTGATTTCAGCAGGAAACCAAAGATTGAAATATTTACCAGTCTTGGCAGGTATGCTACAATCTTTCAGGCTGAAGTCTTCGCTATCGAATTGTGTGCAAGAGAGTTGACCAACAGACCTCTATCAAACAAAAACATAAGTATAATATCAGACGGCCAGGCTGCTTTAAAAGCACTGAGCTCCAACAAGATAAATTCTAAACTTGCATAGAATTGCATCAAATTCTTAGAGTACCTTGGTGCGAACAATAGGGTGACCCTACTGTGGGTACCTGGGCACCAGGGGGTGGAGTAAAATAAAAAAGCCGACACCCTAGCAAAGGGGGGGCCCAATCTGCGTTCACTGGACCAAAACCGGTTTTTGGAGTCACCACAAGTGCCGCCAAAACAATTCTTTGGAACTGGGCGGAGAGGAAAATACTCACGTTCCCCTTTGGAATTTTCTGAACCACCTGAATATAATCGTACGATGTAGACAATCATCACCTAGTGCAAGAGTCATTACTTCTAGGCAGTGGTCTATGTTTAAACCACGAGTGAAATTATACCGCAAAAACAACCCGAATATCATTTCGTGGCCAAGATTCTAGACCACTTACTTTAAATTATCACTGCTGACAAACAACTGAGCCCACTGGCTTGGCGCAGCGGATAGTGTGCAAGAATAAACACGTCTCGACATGCACCAACACTCAGACTCCTGCGCCACGTGGTTGCGTCATATTGCAAAACTTTCCTTGTATTTCTTAAGCCGCTGTACTAACAGGTACATTTCCAAAGCGGTTTTACGTTAAGACAAGGTCAGTTAGATAGTTATTGATTATCTTATATAATTTCTAGGTCAGCAAGATTACACGCGTCTTAGAACGTTTAATTTTATAATGTTTGCTTCTTGATGTTCAATAGCTATGAAACTATGTATGCGATATAATTCTTATGGTCTATTAAAGGTTATTTATTTGATCTGCAACTGTTGAAGGTAGAGGAGTCTGCGGTCGCCGTGACAGAATACGCTTGGGTTCAATTGAAAGAAAAATCATTAGACAATATAAGTATTTATGTGGGCAGGAAACCCCATGAATCTCTTTTTTATATTCTTAAGCAACTGTTATTCATTTTTACCTCAGTTAAATCGACACAAAAAATATTTTGTTTTTTTATTTGTAATATCAGTTTGTAGTACAATTTATATAGTGTTTGTTATTGTTGTGTTTGCATCAATATCCTAGAGTGGAGATGAGAAATTTTTTTACAACGAGCCAGCTACAAAATAAAAAATGTAATGCATACAAAATATACCTCGTAAAAAAAATTACAGAATTAACTCATTAAATAGAAGCACTATTTAAAAAACGACGAGAGGAGTTGGCAGATTGAGACCCCGGCGTCAAGTCACAAATCCCTAAACCTTACCCGAGTAACTACACCTAAGGAGTAGGCAGATTGAGGCCTTAGTGTGGAAATCATTCTTCCTTCGTGACTACACCTAAGGAGTATGCATATTAAGACCTCAGTGTGAAAATCACTTCTCATCCCAAAATTTACTTTCTACTTCTTGAAAAATATTTCAAAATCGAAGTCGAAACATCGAAATAAACAAATTTCTAGACGCGGTTCAACCCGAACTTTAAGTAATACATATATATATATATATATATATATATATATATATATATATATATATATATATATATATATTTATAGCTAGTATTTACAGCTTATAGCCGCTTCTTGCATCCCAAACGTCTTATCCTTATCGTTTCAATCACCTTGTTGCAGTTTTTTCCTTCCCATTTCCATGTCTATGTCCTTTATCCATTTTTTCCTTGGCCTTCCTCTTTTATTTCTTTCTGATGGCGTCCAATTCCAAACCTTCAGATTGATATAAAAAAGTATTATTATGAATTCACGATTTAGGATTTTCTAGCATATTTATCACCTGGTTGGTGCCTTTTTATCGTCTAGAAGTAATCGGCCAACATCCTTGGGTTTCATTTGCTCTTATAGTGCTTTTCCATCTGCGAAAGGTCTTGATGAAATCTTTCTCCGTGCTCATCGTACACAACGAAAAATAAATTTTGAGTGACATGGTGCAATACTTCATAAGCCAATAGCAACTCGCTAACAAACTCTGTAGTTTATGATTACCTAGAAAATTTGCAACAACTTTCTTAAAAAATATCCATGCTCGTTTATTTAGACTATTTATTTTTTCTTTAAACAATGGATCTTTTAATGACTCCCTGATACGAGGTCCAACGAAAATACCGTCTGTTATCTTCGCATTACTCATTTTTGTAAATTTTTCTTTTAGATACAAAAATCCGCTTCCATTGCGATCCATCACCGTAACTTAATTTTTATTAAGGCTTATTTATTTAAAAAAATGGCAAAATATGTTTACAAAAATGTATAATATGGTAACTATTATTAACTTTCAAGTTTTAATATTTGAATATATTATAAACTTACCACACATTGTTATACCTACACTCATTCAAATTACTTCTGTAAACCACAATCACCTTTTAATACGAGCACTGAAATCACTTTACGAGGATTCCACTGTTTGTGTCAGGATAAAATGAGCTTACACGGACTGGTTTAACATAAAAAAAGGTGTGAGACAAGGATATGTGGCTTCGCTACGGCTGTTTAACTTATACATAAACGATTGTTTAAAAGATTTGAAAGAGAGTGCGTATGGATTGAAAAGAAATGATTTGATCGTCAAATGCCTTCTTTACGCCAATGATCAAGTCATATTAGCGTCATCTGAAGAGGAGTTGCAGGCGATGATTAATGTTATGCATAATGCCCTGAAAATCAAAGGGATGAAAATAAATGTAAGCAAAATAAAAGTAATGATTTTTGAATGAGAAGAAAGCATAACAAACTGTGAAGTTCTGATTAAGGGAGAAATAGTGGAACAAGTAAATGAGTTTGTATACTTAAGTACAAAGTTTACGAGAGATGCATTGTATGACAGTGACATTGAGCAGCGAAGGGTGTTGGCAGAAAACAAATTAATGGGGCACTGCATAGCTTTATAAACAGCCAGAAAGTGTCAAAAAAGGCACGTCTGGTTGTGCATAGAGGTGTGTTGGTTTCTACACTTATGTATGGTAGTGAATGTTGGGTTTGGCAGAAAAATAGGATTAATGCTGCGGAGAGGAGTAGTTTGAAAAGTATAGCCGGAGTGACTCGGTGGGATAAAGTAAAGAATAGTGAGATAAGGGAACGCTGTGGTGTAAAAGAAGATGTGGTTACAAAGATAGATAAAGGAATGCTTAGATGGGTTGGACACGTAGAAAGGATGGATGCAGGAAGATTAACGAAACGAGTGTGAATGGACAAGTCGGTAGAGGTCGACCTCGGCGAACATGTCTCGATCAGATCAACATTGTTTTGAAGAAAGGCCAGGTTAAGAGTACCAACAACCGACGAGCATGTATGAGAGCACTAATGAAAGTAGAGGAAGCAAAAGATGTGTGTAAGAACCGTAGCAAGTGGAAGGAAGTGGTCTCTGCCTACCCCTACGGGAAAAAGGCGTGACTATATGTATAACCAATAAACGTCACTGTTAACTTGTAGATGTCAAAGGATCAAGAATAACAATATAATTTAATTTTTTTAATTAAATTATAAAAACCAATCACGAAATATAAATTATCCCCTCTAATTATTCAAATTCAAATGACGTTTTATGATTGTTTCAGTCGGATTACACTTTCTCTTTTCCTCTATCTGCAGGCAGTTAGTGTAGAGGAATAGAGATAGTGATTAACGCACTTTTGTAACACATTATTGTTTCGCACAGGTTTTGCTGGCTAGCCCCGGTTTTTTTTTCAGCTTTTAACAAGTCAAAATTTCTCAATATTCAAAACACATAATTAATATGATTTTCTTCTTCTATGTCAAAATTGAACATCTTTCGAAAAGTAATTTGACGAGTGAACCAACTAACTTTAAAATAATTGTTATTCTTTTTATAATATTTACATTGTTTATCATTGCCTTGCAATTTGCTAGAGGTACATAAATAAATTAAAAAAAAAATCGTTTGACAATTTTCTAGGAATTTAGCAAGCATTAAAGACACAACGTAAAGCCTGACCTGCGTAAACAGCACAGATATACATATACGTTGTAACCTTAACATGACTTTAATCGCAATATCATGGACACGAAAAACTTGAAAACCAAAAGAAATAAAACACTTGAAAGTACTTAGTTAAAGTGTGCAGTAACTAGTTACCAACGAAGTAGCAGTAGGTGTCCTTTGTTGTAAATACTGGGTCAAATTCAATGTCACTTTTCTTCGTCGTTATTTCTAAACGATACTACGCCCACCATTTGTTAGTAGTCACTAAATATTTACTCTCTTCCTCTCTATCTTTCTCTCCTTGTTTATTCACCATAGATAGCCAAAATGACGTCAAACGAACCGTACGTTTTCTTACCTATGTGTTTAGTTACACGAACACGGGTGAAAGAAATACTCTTAAAAAATATATTTGTACTGTATGTCAATAATTTTACGAAAGAATATTAATGCTGGTTGCAGAGGGAAGTCCGAAATGAAAAGAATACATGAATATTTAAGCCGGGCGCCACCTTTTCACAACTAACTCAAAATGGGTATTTACCACTCCAACAATGAGAGTATTTCCACAATGTCTGTGGTTCAGGTATACCCTGCAGAGAATGCCATTGCATTGATTATGCATTAAAGTCAGTTGTCGAATGTAATGAATGTAATTGATCGAAATGTAAGTCATTAGTATGCATAATATAAAATATTTCTTGCTATTTGTATCTTTTTCAGCAATGATTATCGCGTGAAAAAAAATGTTTATATCAGGGTATAAAGTTAATTTTTACGGTGTATGTCTTCTTTAAAAGTTTTCAGTAGAGATTACTTTTTCTTGCCTTTTTTTCTCAAGTAGTTGAAAATGAGAGCTAAACTTAAAATTTTATTTAAAGTCCCTTCAATTGTAAAACATTTACTGCTTGTAGTAATTTTTGTTGCAATATTTTTATATTTGTAATTTTCAATAGTGACATTTTTTAAAACACTAATCTACTTGAAGAATTCTTTCAATACTGACAAAAGTTTGAAATTCTCCAATCCCTATTTTTGTTTTCTAAAACTATCTCTTTTTATGAAATATTGCCATCATATTTTTCATATAAATATTTCTAACATGCAATAATCATATTATTCAAAAGATCTTAAAATTCTGTATTAAAAATAATATAATTTATAAATTGTAAAATTCAGGTAGTTTACCATTTTTTTCAGTTTTTTGATTCTCCATAAAAAACAGCTTGACCGATTTTGCTAAAAATCTAATCAGTTCTAAGTTGCGTAATTATGCGTCGAATGCAATTGGTCCCACTTTGATATCATTTTTTGTTCTTGAGATAATCGAGACGAAAAATAATTCCGAAAGTTTACCATTTTTTTCAGGTTTTTATCATTTTCCATAAAAAACATTTTGCCCGATTTTGCTAAAAATCTAATCAGTTCTAAGTTGCGTAATTATGCGTCGAATGCAATTGGTCCCACTTCGATATCATTTTTTGTTCTCGAGATAATCAAGACGAAAAATAATTCCGAAAGTTTACCATTTTTTTCAGTTTTTTTATTCTCCATAAAAAACAGTTTGGCCGATTTTGCTAAAAATCTAATCGATTCTAAGTTGCGTAATTATGCGTCGAATGCCATTGGTCCCACTTCGATATTATTTTTTGTTCTCGATATAATCGAGACGAAAAATAATTCCGAACGCACATACCAACATACGAACATAAGAATATACGCACATACACACACAGACGTCTACTTAAAAACTATTGTATTCAACTCCGGATACCTTAAAATGTAAATGAAGATATGTCAAAATTCGGGATTCGCAAAATCTGACCCATTACTATAACTGAAAGTTAAAAAAATGGCAAACTACCTGAATTTTGCGATTTATAATTATACTATTTTTAATACAGAATTTTAAGCTCTTTTAAATAATATGATTATTGCATCTTAGGAATATTTGTATGAAAAATATGATAACAATATTTCATAAAAAGAGATAGTTTTAAAAAACAAAAATAGGAATTGGATAATTTTAAAGTTGTGTCAGTATTGAGAGAATAGCATTGAAGACGCTATAACAGTGAAAAATTATTGTTAGTAATAATCAAGCATTGTTTATAACAATTGAATATTGTTACCAACATATGATTATTGATCGTAATAATTAAAAAAAATTTTTTAATTGTTCCAAACAATTGAAAATAGCTCCCGCTTATGAAATGATAAGAAAAAGTTTAAAAGAATACCGTTGACATAAACAGAATATTTGTTAATGACATAATTTGTTATAAACAATTTGAAATCGTTTTTATACTAATTATAATAATAATAGTTATAACAACAAAATATATGGTATTTTTTATTCTCTTCACCGGGAAGTTAGTCGTGTGGACCTCTCGGGTCGCACCCAGACCACTGATATTTATAATTATACTTTATTGATCATGTATTTCTATAAGTATCATTATTTTTCTAATTATAATGTTTATTATCACTTTAGGAGTTATTTTTTGACAATAAAACAAAGCAATCCCAAAATAACAAAAACTAATTGGAGGACCCATTTTCAAAACTCTGAATATAATGCCAACATAATTTTCATAAATGAACAGTTTACGTCGAAAAAGGTAGAAGACTGTTACCAACCTCCAACCTCCCATAGTTATGACTATTCAAGTTCGGGTGTAATTTTCAAAACAAATTAACATAAATTTTAGGTCAATGTAAACGGTAAAATCCTAGTTGGAACATATGAAAAGCCATTTAGAGGGACGTTAATGTTATAATGTGATGTAAGGCACTATATTTTACGTTCTCTCTTCCATAGGCCAGTCACTGGACGTTACAATAATGCGTTACTGAATAATTTGCTGTATTACAATTATCCCCACCTAAGAAGGATTTTTTTTTATTAATTTATAAATTTATTTTATTAAAAATTCTGATATTATTTTAATTTTCAATCGGTTCAATTATTAGAAGGCAATTGTTAGTATCTCTATTGCTTTTAAACACCAGTAACACTTTTTGCATTCAGCTATTCTTGACTACTTCCTTTTTGTTATTAATCTACCTAATTTGGTGATCATTCTTGTTAGATATTTGAGTGCCAATGGATATAAAGAGTTAAAATTCAATAAAAAAAAACGGGTTGTACTCTGGGAGTGCCGGCAGAAGTGAAAACTTAAGTATTAACGTTGTGCGCCCTGCGCCGCCTAAACGAAACAGCCGGCGCAGGCATACATTTTCGCCGCGCCGTAGAAAGAGAGGGGGATACTCCCTCTCCTACGCCACGCCAGCTATCTACTCTCCATCCGTCTTACGAATTTTCGATCAGGTCACGTGTCCTGACGCGAGTTTAACATTTTTTACCCATATATATATATCGGTATCGTAATGACTGAATAGGTTTTAGAGGGTGAAACTGTAAACCAAACTTAAGTTAGGTTAGGTTAAAACAGCGGTTCGGAGTCAACCCACTTAGGCCATTTAGCCCGTTGTGATACCGTGATGGACAGCGGTGCCTTCCCCCTCTAGCGTGAGAACCAGTTAGAACTTTTAATAAAAAGTGTAAGGTCCTTGATGCTAGCTAAGTTGAGATCAGATAAATCATCAAAGTTCGGTTGCCCTAGTATAGAAAGCCGTTTTTTGCATAGGGCAGGGCAGCGGCAGAGAGGATGTACCATTGTTTCCTCCTCTTCCTCATCGTTACAGCTTCTGATGGATAAAGAAAGGAACAGTGTGATAAATGAACGTTGTGGTGTAAAAGATGTGATAACAAATATAGATAAAGGAATGCTTTGATGGTTTTGACACGTAGATGAATGAAGGAAGATTGACGAAACAGATTCATAAAGCGAGTGTGTATGGACAAGTGGGTAGAGCTGGTGAAAGTAGAAGAAGCGGAAGACGTGGTAAAAACCGTAGTGTGTGAAAATAAGTGGTCTTTATTGAATTGATTTTGTTTATAATTATCCCTTAGAAAATAATCTAAATGATTCAAATTGAATGATATTGGACGTCCTTAGATTTAATCATAACTTTAATTCACCTTCTTAAAACACGGTATTATTATATTTTCTTAACTACTCACAAATTGGTGATTCTTCTTGTTTCATATGAACAATTAGGAGAGAACGAGAAATACTTAGTTTAAAGAATAAGTAAATCAGTACAAAAAGGTTAATATTAGCTCTCATTAAATAAACGGTAAAATTATTTTGCCTACATTGGCCGCAATAATATTTAAAAAAATTTATAAAAAATTTAAAGTGATTTAAAGTGATCGGATTTAGCTTCATAAGTTTTTATATTAACAAATTTTATTATGCATTCTAAAAAACTGAACCTTTACAGGATATTTTGAAAAATTGTCCTCAAACAAATTTTATGTATATCTTGCAAACCATTTCCGTAATATTTATAGCGTTTTATACTTTGGACTTAAATATTCTGTATGAAGAAAAGTTCTGATTTTATTTTCATTTTCAGTTACCAAGAATTCAGCAAGTAATGATAATTGTAAAATACACAAATTGTATGTACTTGGGTTCAAACTTTACGAGAGATGCATTGTATGACAGTGACATTGAGCGAAGGGTATTGGCAGGAAAAAAAATAAATGGGGCACTACATAGCTTTATAAGCAGCCAGAAAGTGTCAAAAAAGGCACGTCTGGTTGTGCATAGAGGTGTGTTGGTTCCTACACTTATGTATGGTAGTGAATATTGGGTTTGGCAGAAGAAGCATGAACATAGGATTAATGCCGCGGAGATGATTAGTTTGATAAGTGTAGTCGGAGTGACTAGGTTAGAAGAATAGTGAGAAAAGAGAACGCTGCGGTGTAAAAGAATATGTGGTTACAAAGATAGATAAAAAAATGCTTAGATGGTTTGGACACGTAGAAAGGATGGATGAAGGAAGATTGACGAAACAAATTTATAAAGCGAGTGTGAATGGACAAGTCGGTAGAGGTAAACCTCGGAGAACATATCTCGATCAGATCAACATTGTTTTGAAGAAAGGCCGGGTCAAGAGTACCAACAACCGACGAGCATGTATGAGAGTACTGATGAAAGTAGAGGAAGCAAAAGATTTGTGTAAGAACCGTAGCGGAAGTGGAAGGAAGTGGTCTCTGCCTACCCCTACGGGAAAAAGGCGTCACTATATGTATGTATGTATGAATTATCATTTTTAATAAAAAATAGTGAATAAAAGCATCTCGAATTTTTGTCACTTTATTTTCGATGACCGGCCTATTATTTTCTCAACATACGACACACAGTTTAAATTTTTAGAGACGGCGCCTCCTCTCTATTTTGGGTATCAAATTAACAGTTTTGAACTCGCTTGTGGAAATATGCCGAAAAAAAATATATAAATTACTATATAGTTCATAGTCCCGACAAAACACGTTTTAATGAAAGACTATTAGCAATACTGGCGTCTTGTTTTTGTATATAATCTTGTTGTTTTTATTAAAAAATTAAGGGTTAAAAGTATACCTAATTAGACGGTATCCTCCTCGAAGTAGTTTTGTGGTTGTCAATTTTTTTTTGTAATTTTCTAAAATGATATTTAAGTTTATCTGGTTTATCTGAAAATGAAACAAAATCATAGGCCCAACGGTCAAATTAAATACCTTTTAATATTTTTCAGTCTTAACTGCGTAGGTGCAATGGATTTTTAATTCGAAAAATATAGGGGTTAATATATTTCGTCGTACTTTCTACACCGGCAAAATTATCTTCTTTAAGTGTCGTGTCCTAGAACACTGGCGATCATTCGCATGATCTTCACTTTGTCCACAGCCGCCCTAAAAAGTGTCGTGGTGTTTATTCCTTACCATTGGCGAATATTCTTGAGCCAAGATGTTCTTCGGCGACCAGGACTACCCTTTCCCTCTATTTTTCCTTGAATAATAACGTGGAGCAATTCATATATCGGATTTCTCATTACGTGGGCAAAATACTCCAGCTTTCTTCTTTTTATGGTATTAAGTACCTCTCTTTGTTTATTCATACGCTGTAGAATAGCTTCATTCGTCACCCTGTCCATCCACGATATCCTCAGCATTCTTCGGTAAGTCCACATTTCAAAAGCCTCAATCCTTTTGAACTTTGTTTCAGTGAGAGTCCATGCTTCCATCTCTTAGATTAATACGCTAAAGACAGCAGCGTAATAGGCGTATTCTTAAGGGAATTTTTAGAGCACTGTTGGTAAGCACTTTTTGCATGTTCTTGAAAGATGTTCGTGCCTGTTCTATTCTGCTTTTGATTACCTGAGTTAAGTCCCATTTTTTCACCCAGCAGTCTAGATATTTGTATTTTTGTGCTATCTCCACTTTTTCTACATTTATGCTGAGTTGTCGGCTATATTTTTGTTTTTGATGACAACTATCCATTTGGTCTTCTGTAAATCATCTTTATTTGTTGCTAGCAAGACCGTGTCGTCCGCATATCTTAGACTGCTGATGACTATTCCATTATACCAATTATACCTTCTGTTTTGTCTTCGTCGGCTCCTTTGATAAGTTTTTTTGCATATAAATTAAACAGAAGGGGGGAGAGCACAGAGCCTTGTCGGACTCCTCTCATGATAGGTACTTCTTCAGATGTCTGGCCGTTAATTCTAATGTCAGCTGTCTGATTCCAATTCCAGTTGGCGATTATCCTAATGTTTCGTTCGTCCAGGCCTATATCGTCTAATAAAGCTATTAACTTGTCGTGTTGAACAGTGTCGAATGCCTTCCCGTAATATACGAAGCAAGCATATACATCGACGTTTACATCTCGACATCATTGTATTAGAACCTGGACGCTAAACAGCGCCTGCCTTGTATCAAAACCGCTTTTAAAACCAAATTGAGACTTGCCAATATTTTCTTCGTGTTTGGTGTATTTTCTGTAACAAACGATTTTCAGGAACAACTTTAATACATGGCTCATTAAGCTGATCGTTCTGTAATCTTTACAATACTTGCAGTTAGCCTTTTTTTGTATAGTACCGAATGTTGACCTGAGCCAGTCTTTAGGAATGATTTCGGTCTTATATATGCAGTTGAGCAAGCTTAATAGAAGTGCAAAGGCCCAGTCTTCTTCTAACATTTTTAAAACCTCTATTTGTGTTCCATCTGGTCCTGGTGTCCTTCTTTTTACACTTGATATAGCGTGTAAGAGTTCTGCCTTAGTGATATCTAACTAGTCATCCAGAGTAATATTATGTAAAAAAAAAATGCTACCATCTACAAAGAGATTTTGAATATATTTTTTCCATTCCTGTAGTTGTTCTTCTGTGGTATTTGCTGTTGATCGTTTATAAGAGTGTCGTTGTTGCTCTTTCTATATTGACCAATAGATCCACTTAAAAGATTGATAAAATTTGATCAATAATAAATTTGTTATTTTATATTTGATTTGATTAATTTTTTTATAATGTAGGTAAATTTATATGAAATCTAGCACATGTTTTTTATTTTAAGAAAATTGAGCGTACGTCGTTTTATACAGGGTGACACAAAGTGTGTTTTTTACTCTAACTTTAAAATCACATGTGAAGTGTCAGAGTTGTTCCACCTTGTGATTTCCTATTTTGTATCTTTACAATTTCTTTTTTTATTTATTACAATAGTTTACTTTTTGTAAAAGATACAAGGGTTTAAGAAAACGTTACATTTTTACATTTTTCCCATGGTAAAAATAATTTTATAATTTTAAATTATCGACTTTTAATCGTTTTAATCTTGTTTTGTTTCATAACTTAAAAATGGCTTATATTAAGCCGAAACGTACGTCGTTTAATAAATATAATTAATAACATAGACTTTTATATTTTATTTTGACCGAGCAAAAACCAATATTACGATCAGGAAATAGCATACATTAAACTTCGGAGTTCTGCTTAAAGTTATTACACTAAAAATCGTATTTTAGATTTTGTCTTACATGGGGCAAAATATCCTATTATGCAAATATTCTAACAATTCCGATCGTTCTAATTTTTTAAATTCGTAGAATAATTTGATCTAATTACCTTGTTTAACCTATATAATATTAAAATGTCTCGCTCTGAACTATTGTGATCATTAAACTTCAGAGTTATGCCCAAAGTTACTTACACTAATAATTTATTTCGCATAGGTAACCTTTTATAACAAAAATTATGGCCACAACAATTGATAAACAGGTATGGCTAGATAGTGGACAACGTGATTTTGGGTTGTATATTTTTTTAATGTCTTCAAAAACAAGTTTATAATCACTATTAAAAAAACTCACTAAACAATGTTAATATCAACTACTAATCACAAATTCCATACCGGGTCTCAAATGCATTATTTTACTCTTATTATATTTAAATTATATGAATGTATTTTAACAAATGAACTTATTGTAAAAACAAAGTCATCCGTGTAAAAATAAATAAAATTATAACAAAACATTTTAGAATCGGCTTTAATTCAGTTATGGTCGGAAAATATGGAGTGGTGTTTCGAATAGTGAAGTCACTATAAAAATGTAGACGCGTATAAACAAACAGTCGCCGAATTCAGCTAAATTTTAATGTACGTCCGCGTGTTATTTTTCTCGAAATGATTTATGCACGTTCACGTATCTGCCTCGTCTATATGGGGATGAAGGGGCTCGGATGGAAGGGGGCGGGGGGCTGCCTATGGCGTGAATGCAACTGCACGTAGCCTCCATTGTTGGTCCACTTCCGGTATTGTCGAAGAATGTCACCATCGCGGGTCCGCCAGCTCGCACCTGTGCGCCGTGTTCCTACTTTAATGTTCTATTGTTTATTGTCTCAAAGTATTTTTTTTTGTCGTTGACCTTTTCAATTGAGCATACGTACGATTTCTTCGTAAAAACTCATAATGCTTAACACACTTTTCCGAAACGCTACGGTCTACGCGTCTCTTCTACTGCGAGACACTTTCTTTTTTACTGCGTACCAAATCTTATTAGAACAACACGAAACTGATACAGTAAGCGTGCTGAAAACGGTATTATTAGAACAACACAAAACTTTTTTTGCGGGTTTTCATTCTTATTTAATTGTTGTCTTTTTTTAAATTTCCTTATTTTTTTTTTTGAAGAGGTGGAGAAAATCCTTTATGGAGAGGTTATGAGCCTAAAAGCTCAAGGTCTACTGTGAGACTCCACTGACTGTATCAGGTCTACTCACTAAAAGCTCCACCCCTATTTAGGTCTGTCCGGCTATTGCCTCCGGTGGCACGTATCTCGTGGCTGAAGAACCTGAGAACGTGGTTCTCCACTACCACGACCGGGCTATTACGTGCTGCAGCAAACAAGATAATAATTGCCAACATTCGGACCGATAGGCGATACCTAGAATAAACGCATCAATGCCTGAGGTCACTATCCGCCATCGCACTATCAGGAAAATCCTACGAAATCTTGACTCTAATAAGGCAGTAGGACCAGATGGAATTCCGAAAAATTGTCCTGAAGACCTGTGCTCAAGAGCTCACCCCAGTTCTCTGTAAACTCTTCAAGTTATCATATAGCAAAGGAGTATTTCCGTCCATGTGGAAAAACGCTAAAGTCCAACCGATTCCAAAAAAAAGAAAGAAGACTATTCCTGCAAATTATCGCCCTATTGCATTGCTCTAAGTCATATCCAAAGTTATGGAAAAAGCGATTAACACAGAACTTATCAAATATCTGGAGAAATTTGAGATAATCCATGACAGACAATATGGATTTCGACAACTTCGGTCTGCTGGCTTATGTCACTCAGCTCTGGACAAACACTATTGAAAAGTTTGGTGAATCCTGTGCAATAGCCTTGGATATATCTAAAGCCTTTGACCGCGTTTGGCACCAGGCATTGTTAAGTAAATTATCTGCCTACGGTCTCCCAACCAAACTGCGCCAATGGCTCTTGAGCTTCATGCAAGATCGCTCCTTACATGTGGCAGTTGACGGTATTTCTTCTGATGCGTTTAAAACTAATGCCGGGGTCCCCCAGGGTTCCATTCTGTCCCCCAACTTATTTCTTTTACACATCAACGACCTCTTGAAAATTGTTACGATTTCTCGAGTCCGTCTCTGTTGACTCTTTCTGTCGCGACAGTGCGTCGGCCACGATTTGGAGACTGTCGGTACGGAGAACAAAAAAAAACCTTCAGCAAATTCTCAACGAGATGTCTACTAAAATCTCGCCGTTTTAAAAAGGGGTTTGTCGCCTTCGCGAATAAGGTGAAAGTATGATCTACAGGTATAAAAAGGACGGTGGTCGTGAGGAAAGTCAGTATTAGTTTAAAAAGTATTTATGATTTAAGAAATGTAAATAGTTATCAAAAGTTGTATATCTAAGTGAATATCCTAAGTGATTTATAAAAGTAGTATTTATTGTATTAAAATAAACATTGTTTTGTTATTGTATCGAGAGTTTTATATTGCCGAAACCACGGAAGAACAGCCGTAATTATATCCCTACTTTAATGTATGCAACATACTCTCATAAAGCGGGTGGTCGGCTATATTAAGAAAATGCAATATAAATATAAAAATGTAATAACTATTTATCAATATAAAATAATTTGTATCATTAACATAGATACATATAGTCACGTCTTTTTTTTCCGTAGGGGTAGGCAGAGACCTCTTCCTTCCACTTGCTACGGTTCTTACACACATCTTTTGCTTCCTCTATTTTCATCAGTGCTCTCATACATGCTCGTCGGTTGTTGGTATTCTTGACCTGACCTTTCTTCAAAACAATGTTGATCTGATCGAGATATGTTCGCCGAGGTCGACCTGTCCATTCACACTTGCCTTATAAATTTGTTTCGTCAATCTTCCTTCATCCATCCTTTCTACGTGTCCAAACCATCTAAGCATTCCTTTATCTATCTTTGTAACCACATCTTCTTTTACACCACAGCGTTCTTTTATCTCACTATTTTTTACTTTATCCAACCGAGTCACTCCGGCTATACTTCTCAGACTACTCATCTCCGCAGCATTAATCCTATTTTCATGCTTCTTCTGCCAAACCCAACATTCACCACCATAAATAAGTGTAAGAACCAACACACCTCTATGCACTTTCTGGCGGTTCATAAAGCATCGTTAAGATATAAATAAATAACGAAATAAAATCTTTCACTAACTGATTTATTTAATGACCAATAATTTAATATAATGGATCATATTTCTTTAAAAATTACGTGACATATTTTACTGGGCTCAAATTGTTCGTATGTACACCCAAGTAAGACAATTTATTATTACTATTATCTATTATTATCTGTCAAATTTATTTGTCCAAATGCTTTGAAATGATACTTATAGTGTTTTTGTCAGAAAAAAATTTTTGGGCAGGGAAAAAACTCTACCCAAACCATTTGCGTGTGCACAGCGTGTCCTCCGGCACGGGAGACATTTTGAAAATTTTATTTTAACCTGCGCATAAAAGTATTTGCCCACCCCTGTCTTATAGTATATTATTCAACGAGCGTATAATGATGGCTATTATTCTCGAGGATAAAAATTTCGAAACGAGCCGCAGACGAGTATGAAAATAGGATTAATGCTGCGGAGATGAGTAGTCTGAGAAGTATAGCCGGAGTGACTCGGTTGGATAAAGTAAAAAATATTGAGATAAGAAAACGCTGTGGTGTAAAAGGAGATGTGGTAACAAAGATAGATAAAGGAATGCTTTTAGATGGTTTGGACACGTAGAAAGTATGGATGAAGGAAGATTGACGAAACAAATGCTTTTAGATGGTTTGGACACGTAGAAAGTATGGATAAAGGAAGATTGACGAAACAAATTTATAAGGCGACTGAAAATGGACAAGTCGGTAGAGGTCGACCTCGGCGAACATATCTCGATGATATCAACATTGTTTTGAAAAAAGACCAGGTCAAGAGTACCAACAACCGACGAGCATGTATGAGAGCACTGATGAAAGGAGAGGAAGCAAAATATGTATGTAAGAACCGTAGCAAGAGAAAGGAAGTGGTCTCTGCCTACCCCTAAGGAAAAAAGGCGTGACTACATGTATGTATGTATGTACAAAACAACGAAGCACACTGAACAGTTACTGTAAACATCTAAGGAGCTGTTTGTATGTAGTTAGCTTTATTTAAGTTTCTGTTGTAATTTCGCTATGTTTAATGTTATCTGCAAAAAAAATCCAAATAATAAATTGTTGAATATTTAGCTGATTTGCATTTTTCTAGTGTTTTTATTTGATGTATCACAAGGTAGGAGTTGCTATTTGATATTTTAAAGAAGGGGTGGCGAATGTTAAAGTGGTGCCACTTGGAAATAGCAAAACATTTTTGTTTTTCTTACATTTACGCAAAATCAAAAGTTATTTTAACTGGCTGGTTTTGAAATGAAAGCACTGTATAAACATTTATGGGATTGTACTTTTTTTCTGTTGAAATTCTAACAGAATATTTGTACCTAATAATACCGTTTTAATTCAAGTAATTCCAAAAGTTATTAAAAATATAAATTAATCTATTACAAATATCGCATGACAAACTAATCAACAACTAATAAATAAAAGAAAAAAATATTTTACGATTCATTGCCACAATCAATGCAATGAAATTCCATTAAAGCAACCAATACTAAACAAATAAAGAATCAATTTCAAAAATATGTTTAGTATAGATTTTTTGATAACCCGTCATTAATAATGTTTTTTTTTATTATTGTTAACCGCACGATTATTTATATATTTATTATTAATTTTTTCCGTCTCGAAAAACTATTATAAAACGAGCTATTCTAATTAAAGTCACTTTTTATTTACTTAGTATTAAAACGTTAATGATTTAAGATAATAATATAATAAATTAAACCGTTCAATCATGTTAATAGATGTGGCATGCACCATCGATAGATACATTAAAGTAAAATGGTAGTGTTATGAAAAACTGGTTTAAACCTTAGATAATACCAGAGATTTGTATATTCCTGTTACTCTTGCGACTACTGGTTATACTCAGGGGCGTCGCCGGGGGAAGGGATGTATACCCCCCGAAATAAGAAAAAAAGAAAATATTAATACGTTTAAAATAACATTGAGACCTATAATTAAAATAACCCATGGTTGTCATTTGGACAATACGCACATCCGTAACACATCCTTGATAAGTGAACCAAGTGAACAAATAGAAGTAGACGGATCAACAATGGACATAGTGGAAAAATACATAAATCTGGGACATGAGGTAAACATCAGCAGAGACAATCAAACGTGCGAACTGGCAAGGAGAGTGACTCTGGGATGGGCTCTTCTTCTTAGCGTGCCTTATCCGTCGCGGACGTTGGCTATTAACATGGCAATTTTAATTTTATTTACGGAATTTCTAAATAACGGTGTAAAGATGTAAGTCCAAACCACTGGCGTAAATTGTATAGCCGTGAGTGTCATCTTTTACTGGTGATCCTTCCTTGAACTATTAACTGGAGTAGACGATATTTTTGATTTCTCATTATGTGCCCCAAGTATTCCAGTTTCCCCTTTTCAACTTGCCACGTCTTATTCGTTCTCTATAGAGTACTCTGCCAGCAGTCTCTCTACTGGCAAATTATGCCCGAGCTCAGCCGTAGAGGGTAGAAAAAAAAAATATATAAAAGTGAGCCGCGCCACCGACTTAGACGGTTCAAGCCGGAAACCCCTAGGTCTTGTAGGCACTAGCAGAGCCACATGATAAACAACTGAAATTATGGTGAACTAAATAAATAAAACTATAACTAAAATATATTAGATTACTTTACTCAATCAATAAAAGTAAATCAAATTGAAGTTGAATTCCAAAATGTGTAACAATTAAAAAAAAAGTTAAAGATCAGATAATATAAATCTTGAAGCCAAGTAAATACAAAATTAAGTACAACAAAAAAAAATAAATACAATTAGATAGAGAAATGAAGATTCATATGGAGCGTACGTGTGATCACACTAAATTTCAATTATTATACATAAACAACAGTTAGATAAGCTTATCTGTGATACTTGGTTTACATGGTGGCCCCCTTCGGGGAGCTAGCCTCCTCTTCAGGAAAAGTTAAGCGTTCTAGGTGCTCAGTTTTCTAGTTGGACCTTTAGACCAAAGCGCTGGAGTTGGGACCCTCTAGTACCAACAAGAGAAGGCAGATCTTCCAGATAAGTACAGAGATGGATCCTCCAGGAAGAAAAAAAAACTCTAGATGTTATAGGGTTTAAGTCAAACACTTCAGCAAGAATAACTGTAGCCGGTTTGGTTATGGAACGGCACCTGCTAATCAACAATGGCTTCCCTCAAATAAATCCCGCATGCGGTCATTTTAACTCGACACCGAAATCCAAAAATATCAACAACTGAGGTAAGATGGAATGGTCAAGTTAAAAATCAAATGGTTTTTCTTCAAAATCCAATTAAGATGGCCCAAATACAGCCAGATATGAAAGGAAAACCGTAGAGGTTTTGCACACTTGTTAATAACACCCGCCCCCATAATTCTCACCACACGACTCCTTCCCAAGCCGGATATCAAGAAATGACACGGAATTGACGTCAACCAAGAATATTCGCAAGTCTATGTTCCACACTAAGAATCGCGTTCGTCCGTGTTGATAGCTAGAGCCTCATCTACACAGAAATGTAAACCAGACAATAATATAATCGATAATACACAATAATCGAGGCTAAAAACTAATAATGAAAATACCTTACTCAATCTCCAGTTATCAACAAAAATGCCATAGCCATTAACAATTGAATCTTATCACAATAAGGTATGCAACACTATTTACAACGAATGATATATTTAAGTTACAACAAAATACGGTACGCGACACTATTTACGAGTACTTGAGAAATATAAAATTATCAGAGATATAATTATAATGGAACTGTAGAAGGGAAAAAAAAGCACGTTACAAACTGTGAGTGTATTTGGTGGTATTCACTCACTTTCTGTATTCTTTCCATAACGCGCTGCAGTTCATCTCTGTTGTTGGCTAGTATGACTGTATCATCAGCATATCGCACATTGTTAATCCACTCTCCGTTTATCTGTTTACCCTCTGTTGCCCCCAATACATGTTTGCTATTATGCGGATATCTTTATTATCGATGCCGGTTGCTGGGATGAGCAGCATATGGCAAACTAAGCAACATATTCAAGTCCAGTATACCAATAAGACTAAAAAGAAAATCTTTTAACCAATGCGTGGGGCCAGTTTTAACATACGGGGCAGAAATCCTGACTCTTACCAGATCATCAATAAAGAAGCTACAAATAGCACAACGAAAAATGGAAAGATCAATGCTCGGACTGACATTAAGTGACAGGGTGAGAAACGAGGATTTGCGCGTAAGGACTAGAGTGGATGATATTATTGAGCACATTACTAGGGCAAAATGGCGATGGGCAGGACACATTGCAAGGTTGCAAGAAAGATGGACAAAGAGGATTCTGAAATGGAGACCTAGAGCCGGCAAAAGAAGCAGAGGAAGACTTTCTACTTCAAGAAATGAATGATAGATTCTTAACTCACAAAAGTGTATTAGAAAGCTTGTGCTGCTTACTAACAAAAGAATGTGCAGAACTCGATGATGACAGAATTATATGAAGCTGTGAAGTTGTTTCAAAACAATGGCCTAGTTAATTGTGCGATCCTTTCCAGGTTGAAGGCAAGATGAAAACGTGAGGAAGAAGTAGGATCAATTTTAAAAAGACTAGCGCTAATTTACCCCAAGACTTTGTGTCATCCATGTATAAGTGTGATGAACGTATGTTTCCATTAATTTTTAAAGGATTGAAAACAGCGGCTACATTGCCAATTACAACAGCTACTGCCGAGAGATCATTTTCAACCCTTCGACGATTAAAATCATACCTACGCAAAACAACTTCTCATAGTCGCCTTAATGGTTTAGCACACCTCTTTTTACATCGAGATATAGGAGTAAAATCTGAAGAAGTCTTGGATATAATGGCCAAAAAGCCCAGAAGCCCGAATCACACTTTAACAAAACATATTTTATAACGTTTTATTCTATTTAACCGTCTTTGTAAAGAATACATTATTTATTTGTTAAATTACAAATTTTATCAAAAGGTTTACTATCTTTACCACCCAATTTCTTTTAAATTATTACCTTATGTAACTAGTACAGTTTTAGGTTCTTATTTCTTTCAGGTGATATCAATGTTTTTGATTTCTGGTATGATTTGTTTATGTTTTTTTTTATATATTTAAATATTTTTTACCCCGGACCCCCCGATTTTCCTGGGGAGTATTTTATACCTTCCAGACCCCCAAGTATTGGTCCCCCCAAAACAAATTCCTGGCTACGACACTGATTATACTTAGGAGTTAAAAGAAGCATTTAAAGAAGGTCAAAAGAACAAATTGTTTATACACATCAATAAAGTAAAAGTTTTTTTATATTACTGAAAAAATTAGACAATCGAACACCAGTAATTTTAAATATTAACTCAATGTAAAGATAAATGTATGTAAGATAAATGGTTTTAGACAATAACAATCATAGCAGTACATGATAATTTCAGAAGTTAGCTGGAATTTGTCTTTTTCTTCTTCTTCTTTCTTTAATGTAAGCAATTTTCTTGTTTTTCTTCGTATCCTCTGCCGATAATTATTAGAAAGGTTGGCGCTCCATCTCTTGCAGGGTCTTCCACCGCTTCGGCGCCCTAAGGGCGACTTCTTCCCAACCATCTATAGTCTATTTAGTATTAAATCTTAGCTAGAATCGTACCGTCCATAAATTTTACACTTAGTAAATTGGTCCTTTCAAGTTCTAAAGTTTATTAACAAGCTTATATTAATTTCACCTGTATGTTTGTTTGTAACTGACTCTTTGGCCTCGATTTTGCCCTACTAAAAGCGATCAGATTTAATTTAAACTTCGCACACTTGTCAAAGAATAAAATTACTGACGAGAAAATTAATGTCACTGTTCTAAAAGCGTAGGGTGTTGTATGACATTTTTAAACTAACTCTGCGTTTCGGAATGAAAGCACCTTACGCTTTTAGAACAATGACATTAATTTTCTCTTAAACATAACCCTAGAATATACACTTAGGAGAGCCAAGATTGAGATAAGAGGAAGGACCCAACTGGCCCTACTGGCCTTCTAAGATAATGTGGACATAATTGGCAACAGCAGGATTAATCTTAAAGACGCCTTCCTAAGATTTGAAAAGGAAGCAGAAACATTAGGCCTCAAAATAAAAGGGGACAAGACCAAATATATGTTGGTAACTTAGTAGGAATGTTCGTAACAAAGACATAATAGGGCAAAACTACAATTTCGAGTAGGTAAGACAATTTTAATATCTAGTCACGAACATAAGTAAAAATAACAACAACACAGAGGAAATAAATAACAGGATACAAGCCAGAAACAGATGCCTTTCTGCTCTCCAGGGTTTAATGAAATCAATAGAACTTACCAGAAAATCCAAACTACACATATACAGTACAATCATAAAACCGCTGCAAACGAAGATCGACTCAAGATATTTGAAAGACGAGTGCTGAGGAGAAGATTTGGTCCAACTAGAGAAGAAACAACAGGAATATACCGTATAAAAACCAACCAAGAACTCAAAGAACTGTATGCGGGTGGTAACATACTAAATGTGGTAAAGGCCAAGAGACTACAGTGGACGAGTCACATAAAAAGAATGTCGGATGAAAGAATGGTAAAGCTTGTGTGGAAAACGGCCCCCAAGAAAAACGTCCTATAGGTCGACCTCGGCTTAAATGAAGAGACAACATCGCAAGAGACCTAAGAGCTACAAGATGGACTGGAAATTATGCTGGACAGAGAAAGATGGAAACGTGTGGTAGAGTCGGCGAAAACCCACCAGGGGTTGTATAGCCAGATATAATGCTGATAATGAAACTGTCTTAGTATTAAATTATCAATTTTTAACAAAATTCATTTTAATTTACTTCTGATGGGAAAGAAAAATGGACACATTATCAAAACATAAACGCTACGATTTATTTTTAAGAGGTGTTGTAGGTACTTTAAATTAATTAAGACTTTTTTGCAAAGACGGTGTAAAAATCGAAAAAAAATTATGAATGATTACATGTCTAAATACTTCATCTAAACCCTTTCTAATGTTGTTCTACACATGGTACATTTCCTATTTTACATTAACAGGTTTGAGGGGGTTGACAAATGATGACAGATATCTGTATCGTAATAATGTGTCCCCCTTGAAAGAAAAATCAAAGTGTTTCAGCATTTCCTTAAATTCTAATGAGTACTGCCAATTATTGGAGTGGATTAATTATTTTATTTATTCATCTAATAAAATATTTGAAGAAATTCTTTCAACTAAGGGGGCAATTTGTAGCCTTCTCAGGTTAAACTTCACAATATAAAAGCTGATTTAATAAATATTTTAATTATTAGTTTTTGACAACTTATTAATGTCTTAATATTAATACCAAATAATAATTTATTAAACCTGTTTTTAACGAAATAGAACAATCAAATATATCTTAATATCCTAAAGACTTCTGGGAAAGTTTTTCAATATGATAAACGCCTCCAGGGAATGCAGGAGAGGGAAATAAAAAATATTGATACCATTTATTACAAATTCTAATATGTTGCGGGTCAAATAAAAATAGAAATTGGACTTCTATGGTTGTTAATCCGGTATTAGAACATTCATTTTATTTCATAAATTATATTAATAAAAAATACGATAGTGGACATTGTAAAAGACGTTTATAATTTTATATTTAAGAAAATTTATAATTTAAATGAGCGATATTTAACAACTATTAGTAAATAATTTGGTTAACAAATATTTTAATCGGATGACGATCTAGGTGGTCACTCACATTACTTCTCCTTGTATTTATTAGGATAATTATTTTTCAATGAGTGTTTCATTCCTGTTATAATTGTAGCAAATTATGTGTAGCAATATTGTTCTGCTAATTCCTTTGGTTTTTTTAATAGTATTTATATTTGTTACTTTTTTTATTTTATTTAAATTTACGACCCACTTTAAACAGTGAAGAAGAATAAGTAAATAAGATGATCAGTTCAGCTTTGTAAGTGGTACCACTCAAAGGCGGCGCACCTTGGGTAAGTAGATCTTCTGCCCAGGTTCTCTTTAATCTTCTGGTGGTATCTGGCTGATTGTTCAGTGGTTGTACTAGTGGATTGTTATGGAAAAGATTTCGCTATCTGTCTTTGTTAGCATGCTGTATGGTATTGAAAATTGGGTAGAATCAACCCTGCGAAGACGAGTAGTCTGAGAAGTATAGCCGGAGTGACTCTGATGGATAAAATGAGGAATAGTGAGATACGGAAACGCTGTGGTGTAAAAGAAGATGCGGTCACAAAGATAGATAAAGACGGTTTGAACACGTAGAAAGGATGGATGAAAGAAGATTGACGAAGCAGATTTATGAGGCGAGTCTGAATGGCCAAGTCGGTAGAGGTCGAAAAAAAGGCCGGGTCAAGAGTGCCAGCAATCAAGCGGCATGTATGAAAGCGTTGATGAAAGTAGAAGAAGAGAAAGACGTGTATAAGAATCGCAGCAAGTGGAAAGAAGTAGTCTATGCCTACCACTACGAGAAAAGGCGTGACAATATGTATGTTCGTTGAGTTTGGCAGAAAAAGCATAAAAGTAAGATTAATGCTGCGGAGATGAGTAGTCTGAGAAGTATAGCCAAAGTGAATAAAGTGGGAAATTTTTACATTATAATCTTGCGGTTGGGCCATTGGTATAGGCATCTATGTCACCTAGAACTTTTGATCCTCTGTGACTACCGCTGTGTCCTCAGGGCATCAGAATTCTAGTCCACTGGTTTTGGCAAACCGCAGAAATTCTATTGGCCCTGTCTCATTTAGATCGCTTGGATCCATTATCATGCGGCCACGGGTTTCATACCCGTACACCGCTAGCATCGGGCAGCAACATAGAATGTGTATGCTGCTCTTTTCCTCTTCGCCGCATAGTCGGCAGTTTTTTTAGCCGCCAGCTTAAGTTTAAAGAGGTGCGCTCTTAGTGCGACGTTACCAGTGAGCAGGCCAAGCAAGCTGCTTAGCCTACTCCGGTTCATCGTCCAGAGTGCGTCTGCCCTTTTCTGAAGAGATTTTTTTAACAAACTGTCTGCAGCCAGTATTTGCATTTCACTGAGCAATATGTTCTTCCTCAAGGATTTGTTTCAATTCATGTTTTGTTTCGGCAATTGGCATTCCGACCAACTGGCTTCTTGGTTCCACCAGGGTCCCATATCTTGCTAGTTCATCGGCTACCTCTTTGCCATTTATCCCTGTATGCTTAGGAACCCATGTAAGAATGACTTTGCTGTCGCTATCTCAGTAAGAGCCTGCATGCAGTCCCATACCACCGATGATGTTGTGGCCGCGCGACTGTCAATGAGAATATCAATCTCACTGTTGGTCACTCTGTGGTTGCAGAATGCTCCAAACAAACCTACCCCATAGCGTCCCTGGTACCCTGATCCGTCAGTGTACCATCGTTTCACTCCTGGGTTGGTCAACGGTGTTTTCTTCAGTGGGAAATAGTGAAATAAAGAAACAATGTGATATAAAAGAAGTTATAGTAAAAAAGATAGAATGCTTAGATGCTTTGAACACGTAGAGAGGATGGATAAAAGAAGATTGACGAAGCAGATTTATAAGGCGAGTGTGAATGGGCAAGTCGATAAAGGTCGACCTAGGCGAACGTATCTCGATCAGATCGAAATTGTTTTGAAAAAAGAATAGGTCAAGAGTACCAGCAACCGACGAGCATTTATGAAAGCGCTGATGAGAGTAATAGAAGCGAAATAAGTGAGTAAGAACCGTAACAAGTGAAAAGAAATGGTCTTTACCTATCGCTACGGGAAAAATGCGTGACTTTATGTAGGTATGTATATAAAGTTGGTGATACGAGGGAGGTTTAATAAAAGAGTTTTGCTATTATTTTTCTATATTTAAAATATATTTAAGTAATTTTTATTAATTTATTTAGATCATGAGATATACATATAAGTACGTAATTAATTTTGACAACAGTAAATACCTACTGTAATCGAATACATTGTATGCTTAGACTAGTATTCACTACTTTTTTTTCTTATAATCGATAGTATCATCCCTCTCGCTATTATAGCAGCTCTTTACTACGCTCTTATCGCCACGCCTATTTTCGCTTATATTACCCTTCTTGTAACTACACTTTTAATTACTTAAATCGCCCTATTGACTCTACTCTTTTCATTCTTATAGTTGCTACTTATGGTCGCCTTTTATAGCTTTACCTTAAATTAGCTCTTATGTAACTGTTATTGCTACTCTTTTCATCATTTGTTGCACATTTTTGCTCTTACTGCTGCTTTTGTTACTGTTTTTATCATTCTTATCGCCATTGTTAACTCTACTTTTATCATTGTTCTTTTTAATTTTTTACTCCCGTCACTGTTCTTACCTGCAATTTTAATCACTTGTATCTTAACTATTATTGTTGCTTTACTCTTTACTCTTATGATCGTTCTTTTTACTTCTTAGCTCGTATTGTTACTACTACAATGTTAATTAAACCTTCAACTACGTCTGAGAATGGTTAAATGTTATGTAATTCCAGTGCTTTAATATGGACTAGAATCATCGACGATCAACAAAGCCACATTGAAAAAGCTCCAGGCATTTGAATTGTGGATCTTCCGGCGTGTACTTAAAATATCGTGGATAAAAAAGATTACCAATGAAGAGGTTCTACGCCGAGTAGGAAGAGAAAGAGAATTGGAGAACTTGATTCAAGCCAGAAAACTGGAATATCTCGGTCACATTATGCGTGGAGAGAGATACAGTATACTACGACTGAGGGGCTGAGGGACTGAGGGGGTATACTACGAGGAGGGCAAGATTTCAGGAAGGAGATCGGTGGAAGGAAGACGTATATCCTGGCTGAAGAATCTAAGAGAGTGGTTTGTATGCACAGCGCTCCAGCTTTTCAGCAGCGTCGAAAGTAAAAATAGCCATAATGATTGCCAACCTCCGTGTAGAGACGGCACCATAAGAAGAAGACAATGTTAATAGCGCCTATCGTAGCTGCTTTTACCGCCACTCTTATCGTCGTTTCTCTTTACTTTTTCGCTCTTATTAACGCTGTTAAAGCCATTTTCATTCGCTTTTATCGTAGCTTTTATAGTTGCTCTCATCGCCACTTTTTACTCTACTCTTTTTTTTCGTTCTCATTGTCACTTTTATTGCCTTTCTTATAGTCGCAGTTTTAATCACTCTTATAGTTACACTTGTCACCAGTTTCCTTTTAACTTCTTCGCTTTTATCGCCGTTTTTATTGTTGCTCTTTACTCGTCGTTCTAATAATCGCTTATTTCATCGCTCTTATCGGCACTCTTACCACTTGAGACATTTTCGAAAGTATTTTATAATAAATGTTACAGCCTTAGTACTTTGAATCGATTCGCGTTTGAAAAATATCTGTTCCTTTTCAGTGAGTGGCTCGTAAATTAGACAAGACAACCGTGTAAAAATATCGGTGTCCTCGATTTCGGAACCAAGGCCGAGCCCAACGGGGAAGTTACGAGATCCGAATCTCACGGATATTAAAAAACCGAATTCTAGTTTCTATCTCTACAGAAAAGTTTAAAGTTTAAAGTTTGTGCATCAATTTTTTATGATTTTATTAACTGTTCTTGTTAAAATTATGATTTCCTAGATGTTTCTTTGTAATGTCACTGTTCTTATACTTTAACGAATTGTTTATGATATTTTTTAATAAATTCCAATAATATTTTCCTTATCCATATGTTTAGCTTCTCATTTGTGCTATCATTGGGTTGTTAACACAATGATGTTATCTACATATTTCTTTATAAAAAAGGATTTGAAAGATAAATCCGGTAAGACTGTGTCTAATGTCATCCATCACATAGTTTGCTAGAATTGGTAAGATTGAGGCAACCCATCGGTGTTTTATTGCCTAAGAGCAATCCAATAAAATTGGAACAGTATAAGTGTTCATTGAAACATTGACGAGTCGAGATTTATACAACTTATATTCCTTCCTTTTGACTCTTATTTTTCGTTCAACGATAAAATACAGGGTGGACCAAAAGTCTGTAAACGGACAATTATCTCGTAAATTGCTAGTCCGAATTGTACAAAATTTGGGACAAGCCTATTTTGAGATACGGAGATTCCAGATTTGACATTTGCAATGTTGTCAGATTTGCCGTTTTTCTGATATTATTAGTCACTTTGGTTATTTAAATACATAACCCTGTATATTTAGTCATAATTGGAATCTCCTCCTCAATACGAGTCATATATAACACTTATGATTTACAAAGATAGATAAAGGAATGCCTAGATGGTTTGGACACATAGAAAGAATGAATGAAGAAAGATTGACGAATCAAATTTATAAGGCGAGTGTGAATGGACAAACTGGTAGAGGTCGACCTCGGCGAACATATCTCGATCAAATTAACATTGTTTTGAGCTCAGGTTAAGAGTACCAACAACCAACGAGCATGTATGAGAGCACTGATGAAAGTAGAGAACGCAAAAGATGTGTGTAAGAACCGTAGCAAGTGGAAGGAAGTGGTTTCTGCTCACCCCTACGGAAAAAAGGCGAGACTATATGTATGTATGTATTAAAATACATTTTCTATGACTACTTTTGCTATCTATTGTCACATAAACGTAATTTGAATTCAAATAAAAAGTATTTAAAAACTTCTGATTATATATGTTTTTTTACTATGTCCCGCTTTCGACGAAAGAATCCCGTTTTTTTCACTCAAAAAGTTCCAAAATCCCGACTTGGAAAAAAAAATCTGGCAACGCTGGTCCTCATTATGGCCACCGCTAGACCAATGTTTTAAGGCGAGTTTATACAGCAAATAAAATAAGGAACAATATAAATCAAATCAAGAAAGATAAATATGCCCAAAATTATGAAAGCGTTTGTACAAGAAATAAGATAAAATAAAAAGTAAGAATAAGAACAAAAGATGGCCAAGTTTTATTACTTTGTCTTATTTTATTATACTTTGTTTAAAAACTAATAATGCGCGTGTCCCAAATCTTTACTGTTCTAAATGTTCCAAGTTTACAATCAACCTAACCTATCATAATCATATTATTTGTGAAGGTATTTTTGATTTTCCTTCTATGGCCCGTATATTTATTTCTTAAAAGCTTCCATCTATGTTCAGAAGCTTCAGCTATAGAAAAAGTGATTTAAAAAAGGTTAAACTCTTTGATTTAATTAAAAAAATGTGCATTGGATACAAAAACATGCAAAGAGTGGAGATAGCTGAAGGAGCATTTGTAAATGACATAATACTGATTGCTGAAAATGAAAAACAATTACAATATAATATAGAAGTATGGAATGAAGCACTAAAGAGAAAACAGATGAAAATAAATAAAGATAACACCAAAGCAATGACTACAGGAAACGAAGAAATAAATATTTTGATGGATAATATAAAAATAGATTAAGTTAAAGAGTTTAAATATCTAGGAGTAACAATAGACGAAAAGGGAAAACAAGAAGCGGAAGTCAACGACAGAATCAAGAAAACCATAAAACTGTATTATGCAATGAACAGGAAATTTATCACAAAAAAGAAATTTCAAGACATACAAAACTAAAAATATTCAAGACAATATATAGACAGACCTGTATTAACGTATGGATGTAAATCTTGGATATTAACAAAAAAAAAAACAAAAGTAGAATACAAGAGAAAAAGAGGAAGACCTAGAAAAACCTAGAGCGACATTATAAGAAAGATTTTACAAGGAAAAAATAAAAAATGGAGCGAAGCAAAGACATTGAGACAGAAAAGAATGGAAGAAGTTTAAAAAACAAGAATAAAATGATAACCTGACACTCTAAGGGTAAAATATATATATATATATATATATATATATATATATATATATATATATATATATATATATATATATATATATATATATATATATATAAACTCTCTGATTTTTTGGCATTTACGTGCTTCCTTCATTATATGAGCAATTGTGACCAATTTCTGAACAGCCCCCAAATATGCCCCGCCCACTAAAACGTATACAACCTGCGATTGCGACATACAAATGTCATAGACTGTTAGCCTTAAAAGGCAGACAATTATATCTCCAGAAGATGCCATTTAATGGAGATGGCGAAACGTCGAGCATAAACTCAGACCTACGATAGCCAAAATACCCGAAAAACCATTCACCAATAAACGATGGCAGCCTTTCACAATATGAAATTAAAGGTGTTTTGGTATGAAGCACAACTGGAAATATAGTTCTTATAAAGCACACATCAAATATTTAAATTCGTTTAAGAACAGTTATTATCATCCATGTTTTCATCCAGACTGTTCGTTCGTCAAATGACAGACATTTTCTTTCAGTCGGCAGCTCTTGTATTTTCCATCAGTTTTTGCATATAACTGAGGAAAGGTCGATACCTGCTCTATCAACATGCCATCATCATCCATTTTAATATTTTTTAATAGAAAATGGATGGTAAATATATAGTTCGATAATTTAAGATAATAATGAAATTTAAAAAATCCGTATTTGAAATAAAATAACAAAACAATTTGGAGATTACGTACTGTTATGTACAAAACACAAAAGTCAAAAAAGCTGCGATTTCATTGGTTCATTCTTATTTCTTATTTTATTTTAGTCATCTGTATAAACCAATGTTTCTTGCACTCATTCCTTATTTTATTTCTTATTTTATATTATTTGCTGTATAAACTCGCTTTTATCCAAAAACTTAACTTTTTGGCAGCTCCGTATAATTTACGTTATATATTGACCAGGAAGGGATTTCGAACGTTTGTTGGGTTTCAATAAAGATAAATTGGGAAAAAGCAAAATTAAACAGGTTAAAAAATTGCATTAGCAATCTGGAGATAAAAATGTCACCTTGTCGGCATGTTGAACGCAGAGGTCAAACACGTGGTAATTTGGGTTTCTTTAAAGATTTTGGAGAATGTGTGTCCCACTGCGCGAACGAGTCGTAAATATTTGTGAAATATGGTGAGATTTTGTCATAGATCTTGTTCATAAAAATTCCGATTGACTATATATTTCTTAAATAGAGAGTTACTTACTTTTCACCGGATCGCAAATAGGTCAGTTGTTTTTTATAACACGACATTTCTGATTTTTAAAGCAATAAAAAACGACTATAATACAAAATGATAACAATATGGGGTCATTTCATGTTAAATCGACCAATGGTTGGAATCGATTTTTTTTTAATTGGATGAATTTTTGTTAGAAGTGTAAGAAATAACAAAAACGTATTCTACTCAAAAGCTATATTTATCGTAAAACGTATTCAAAACTATCACTCGATAACAAAAATGCGTCTATATATTGTCATCCCTTGATCAAGACTGCCGCCAGACTCTTTCTTGTCCCTTTCTCCAGATACCTGGCCTCCAGATGTGTTCGTGCTCTCTTCGACTACAGGGGCGAATCCAAATATATCTTACACTCGGCTATCCTGCATTAGAGGTCTGTCCTTAGACCTATGCTGCTGAAAATAGAATTATCTGTTCCTAAAGGAATAAATTATACCTAGAAATAATTTACACATGACAATATCTGTCCTTAATAAATTAAGTGTGAGCGTAACAACTCCATTGTGACAATATCTGTCCGTAAAAATCGGATATGAGCGTAACACATCCTTTGTGACAATATCTGTCCGTAAAAAATTAAATATGAGTGTAACAACTCCTTTGTGACAATATCTGTCAATAAAAAATCGAATGTGAGCGTAACAACTCCATTCTGAAAAATACAATAACTTTACAATAAAATGTTTTTTTTTTAACTAGTAATCACCTAATTTCTGACCTACCCTTGTTTCGTAATAAGGTGCGTCTTTTAATAAATTAGCAAATGTAACACACTTACGAAACTGGTCCAGCACGCTATTCCTGATTTCTGTCCAACTGATTTTTACCTGAATGCAAACGTCATGCATTTCCCGAAGACAGTTTTAAATCAGTAGAACAACAGAGTGATCATCATTTGACTGCAGATTTACGCCGAATATCTTTGGCATGGTCAGCATTTGGAAGAACACAAGATGTCTTTAAATCCAACCTGCCTAATACAGTAAAAGCTAGAGTTTTCTACCAGTATGTCCTCCCGGTTCTCATTTATGGAACAGAGACCTGGGCACTAACCAAGAATATAATAAATAGATTACAAAAAACACAACGAGCCATGGAAAGACGAATCCTAAACATCAAGCTACAAGACCGCATTACCAACACAGAAATAAGAAGAACAAAAGTTAAAGATGTTAAAGAAAAAATATGTGACAGACAACAGATAGACGTGAAGGATGATAGAATGGAGACCATGGGAAAACAAAAGAAGTAGAGGTAGACCGCACACGAGATGGTCGGATGATATAAAGAGAGGATAAGGAAAACCAAGAACAGAGTAGACTGGCAGATATTAAGGAAGGCCTTCACTCGACGATGGGTGGATTAGGCTGGATGTGAGGATATATTTGGGGCTATGAAAAAAATAATATTGATCTTAAAAAATCCTCAAATTTACAAGGGGGTGGCGTCTTTTATGAGGAGGTCAAAATACAGCTTGTTACAACTAATAATACAGGGAAAGATTCAAAGAAGAAGAAGTGTCGGAAGAAGACGCCACTCGTGGTTGAAGAATCTGCGTGACTGGTACGGATACACAACAAATCAGTTGTTTAGATCTACTGTTTCAAGAATACGCATAGCATTGATGATTGCCAACCTTTGGAAGAATTTATGTTGGAGAAATATCCTGATGAACCATCAGGTTCGGGAATAAATATCAATAATTGTCATAATTGCACATTTAATTTCAATATAGTGAATGATAAACTGAAGTAATTATTTTCAAAAATATTGTAAAATGTTGCAATTAAAATACAAGTTATATTATGTACAGTGCAAGAAAAGTAGCTTGGCGGGCGACTAGGCTCTAAAATAACAAATATTCGGCTGGATATACTTTACATTCGTAAACTTCTTCCTCCGATTGTACTTGAGACTCACGATTACTGAAAATTTCGTCGTCGCCGATCGGATCGTTATTCGAATGTGTTCGTTGTGCGCAGATTTGTGTGTTCTTCGCCCGCCAAGCTACTTCTGTTGCACTGTATGTACTTACTAATGTTTTTTCTCTGTCTTAAAACTGCATTTGTAGAAAAATTCTTATGTGTATTTCGAGCACAAAGTGTCATTGCTGCTCTCCAAAAATTACCGGAACTCTCTTTGTCGAGCGGCATATAAATTTGCGCTCCCAATACACAAATAGCTATTTCCGCATGCAAATTGAGGAGATAGGATGAGTTTTTGCGTGCGGATAAGGCACTTTGCGCACGTGTTACGAACAATATTTTTCTTGCGAGCTTCATATCAGATAACAACAAAATTAAAATTCATTCAATAATTTTTCATTTAAACTTGAAAGAAAGAACTAACTAAACAACAAAAAATTACGTATCAATAAAAAATAATAATAGAAAATTTTATTATTTCTTTATAATATTTTTAACGAAAGAACAATAATTAACATTATTCAAATTGATTGCAGATCCGGTCAGTTTATTTAAAGGGTTTAATAAAGGTTAATTTAACTCAGAAGGGCAGTTGTTTAGGTGGCTTGATGAAGTTTGATTCGTCGCAGAAAGTTGTTCACATGGCTTGTTGAAGGTTGACTTGCAGGAGGGCAATTTTTCGTGGTCAATATTTTATTCGATATATTCTTTTTATGATTTGTCAAATCGTCAATAAAGCTCTCTGCAACATTCCTCCAGCCTCCGAGTCGCTTGACATAAGTGATTCCTGTTCCAGAATCGGACAACAATTTTTTAACATGTATCCGTTTTATAGGTGAGGTCTCATTTACGCGACAAAGAATTTTTAATTCACATAATGCATACTAATAAAAATATAATAATTAATAACTTTATCATTACTTTATACCAGCATCGGTTATTTACTTCATAATTTTCAAATGAAAATATTTCGAAAACGGTACACAGTATCGAGTTTTAGCAAGAGTACCCTTTTGGTGTAAAATTGAATAATGTTTAACTTCACTTAAAATTTTGATTAATAAATCTAATCTTAAAAAAGTTATGTTTAATACTACTTGGTACGAACCGTGTAACTAGCGCCCTTTATGGGAGTCTGATATAAAAACAAATTTATGGGATATATCAGCTTCTAAAACGTATTCGTATAAAATTTCATTACAATGTTTCCAGTAGTTTCGGCAAAATCGTAATAAATGTGTATAAATTTTTTTCTTCAACGCCCTTTATCTTGAATACGGATCTTCTTCTCATAGCGCCGTCTCCCTTCGAATGTTGGCGATCCAACTGGCAATAATTACTCGTGACACAGCTGCTCTGAAGATTTCGGATGATGTTTTACTGAGCCATTGGCGTAGATCCTTGAGCCAGGAATTCTGTCTTCTTCCTATTGACCTTTTTCCCTGAATCTTTCCCACGATGATCAACCGAAGTATTTCATATCTGTCTCCTCTCATTATATGTCCAACATACCTTAGTTTGCGCTCTTTGATTGTTAGCATCAGCTCCTTGTTTTTCTGCATTCTATTTAGAACTTCGGTGTTTATTATTCTTTCGGTCCAGGCTATGCGCAATATTCTCCTATAGAGATACATTTCGAAAGCTTCAATGCGTTTTTCTAGCGAGGGGCTTAGGGTCCAGCTTTCGCAGCCGTACAGGAGGATTGAGAACTCGTAGCAGCGTAGCATTCGGATTCTAAGACCTAAGTCAAGGTCACGCCTAATAAAGAAGTTCTTCATGTCGATAAACGTCCTCTGAATACTGAATATTATTTTTCGGTTTTCTACCTATCCTAGAGTCAGGGTCACCTTTTTTTGAAACACCCCGTATGAGAATGTTATTTTAAACTATAGGTAATCGAGAGAAAAAAGTCGACTTTCTCTGCCTACGAAAATTGGAGTCTGTATTATTATTGCACTAATTAAACTAACTATATAAATGTTGCTTGTATATTTAACAAAGTTACATCACTTTAATAATCTCCAAGTATTCTAGCTGTTTAATAATTTCCTTTGTGGGCCGGTAAAGTTAAATTCAGCATAAAAGGTAAATAATGATCGCAACAACTTTATTAATTTAACATGCGATATATTTAAATCCCGTTTACTTTCTCCGTAATTAGTAACAAAAAAGAAATCAGTATGGAATCGACGCAAGAAATTCCTATAAATGTTGTATTACCCTTAGATTTTTTTCGCGCACCGTATTCAATTGCCTACCTATTTGTATTCGTCAAGTGCAACTTTAGCTTCTCCATTTCTCATTCATTATTCATTTGTTGGCATTGATTTTTCGCCGATTTGTGTGTTTGGATGTCGCTCGTTAACCGTCATTTTAATTTTTCTTTTACGTTAAAGATTTCTATTTTTTGTCGCATTTAACGTCACATCGAATTAAAGTATTTATTTTATTGAATTATTTTATGAGTTTCATTCATAAAATACTTATATTTTGTATAAAATAACCAGCGGACCCGGCAGACGGCGCCCCTCCGGAACGTTTGGCTTGCCCGCTTTGGGAATGTCATTTATAGTTTTTGAGGTCGCCGAGTTTAATACTCAGCGACCCCAAAAACTATAAACTTATCACAATTATTGGCCATTTTTGATAATTTTTATATTTCATTTCTTTCCCAACCCTTTCGTTGATACGATTGCTACCAAACTTCACAGAAACACCCGCCGGGCTAATCTTAAAGATTTCCTAGAAAGTTGAAGTTTGTGGCAGAGTTACCAAACAAATCTTCCATTATAGGATATGCATTGTATTTTTACAGTTATTCTACCTGGGATGGAAAAACTATATTCTTAAAGATATATATATATATATATATATATATATATATATATATATATATACAACCTACTTACAGGTATTCATTTTACTTTTGTAAAAGTGACCTCTTCTTTCATCGCTGAAAAAAGATTGATCAGTATATATTAATATTATATATGTAATATATATAATATGTTTTTAGTACCAATTGGCAAATAATAATAAAAACATTTACTTGGGTTTAAAAATGCTTAAGGAAAATGAATCAAACTTTGAAAAATGTATTGAAACTAAATTAAGTAACAGACAAGACTGTTACTAAAAAAGTATCTAAATTGTTGTTTATCAGCAACAATTTAGAATAGACAAAAATATCTACTAATTCGACAAATGTGTAGTTTTTTTTTATATTTTTTAATACACAGAGAATAATGTGTTGATTGTATTGTACGGTAAATATTGTTTTCCTTTTAGTTACGAAAACTAAAAAATTGTAATTATTTAGTGCGGTTTCTTGAGTCAATATATTTAAAACATTATAAAAAATGTCTATACATTTAATATCTAAAGCTATTGTATGGTATTCGGTATAATTTGGATCAAATGGGTAAGGGGCCATTCATTAATTACGTAAAATTTTGGCGATGTTTGACCCCTCCTACCAAAAACGCTCAGAAAACCAAAAACTTTAACCAAACACACATATCCTTATGAAAGATATGTCATTTGTTGTACCGTGTGCACGTTTCCAATCTCAAACAGTGACCCATGGTTGATGAGCACCTCGTGGCCATTTCTTCATATTAATAGAAAAGGTGACATCACTTCAAATAATACTACAAAATCTGAATGTAGAAGTTTTGTAACCATATTATGTAATCTACTCTATGTAATCTATGTAACAACCCAACTACCTATCGATCAATAAAAAGCGTCAGCGAAAGCTGATAAATACCCAATAAGTTTATAAATACGTTTTTGTTGGAACAATTTCTATTATTACTACCATAAATAAAATAACAAGATGTAAGCGTTTACAGTGCTTGTAACAAAATTTCCGAGGCACGTCATCAATAGCAATTTTTCTTATCCATTCGTCCAGATAAATCATACTTGTTAATCATATCTCTTTCATTTTACAAGAGACACTTGTACGACTGGACTGTTTCAGAGATGTAGCCATATTAATATTATAAATGTAGTGTGTATATCCAGCCGAAATGACAGCCATTACCGAGGCAGCTATCCGGACACTCCGCCATGAACAAAAGTTCAGCGAGATATCCATTCTTTGCGACAGCCAGGCTGCTATCAAATCACTGAACTCAGTCTACTTGGCTTCTAGGGCAGCGGTGCAATACCAAGCCACCCTGAATAACCTAGCAGCTAAGTTTAGAGTTCACATTGTCTGGGTATCCGGACACAGGGTCATACTAGCAACTGTAAGATGGACGAGCTAATTTTAAAGATTTCCTAAAAAGTTCCTTAACGCGGCTTACGAGTAGTGCGATTTAGTAGAAATCGTCACGTAACGAAGTGCATCAGTGGTTCAGTGGTAGAATGCTCGCCTGCCACGCGGGCGGACCAAATTCGATTCCCGGCCCATTTTTTTTTGTGCTTTTACCATTTAATACATAAATTTTTTTAGTGAGTATAACAAATCGAACTAAAAAGTGAATAATAATAGTTTAAAAAAACTTAAAAAACACGAAGTTAATCAAGCTAAAAAGTAAAAAATAATTCTTAACATCTGAATAAAATTACTGACAAGAAAATTAATACCACTGTCAAAAAAAAAATTAATTTCAATCAATGTCACTGCTTTGTATGACATTTTTAAACTGACTCTGCGTTTCGGAATGAAAGCACCACACGCTTTAAGAACAGTGACATTAATTTTCTCGCCACTTATTTTATTCCTATGTTAAGAATTATTTTTTACTTTTTAGTTTGATTAACTCTTGAAGCGTGCTTTTTAGTTTTTTTAACTATAATTTATTGTGTTAGATAGTTAGATCATACGTGAATATTGTTTTATTATTGCAATTAAGTTTTAAACTGCAGCAAATGTGTGTAATACAGATTTAGAATAGTAAGTTGATAAAATTGTATAACTTACATTCGTTTATTGTACATGTGATTTGAGTGTTTACTATTTATTTTACTATTTAAATTATAGGGAGACAATACTGAAATCATGTGTTTAGAGTTCAAAAGAGTATGGAAAGCGCAAACGTCATAGCGCAAATAAAATACCGAAAAACAATGCTCAACGCCAACAACAAAGGTTAGTTTTGATAAAGAATTGTTATAGATGAGTGTAGGATCCTTCTGTAATATTTTTGTATAGGGATTGTTATGGGGTCATGCTAAAAGTGCTACCAGTCATAGTACCACGTACATTATCAAATTTCTCATTTCAATAAATTATTATATTTTAACAGTTTGTCAGTTTCTAGGTTTTAGTATTGATGTTACTCTTATTACAAATTCTGCTATTTTACTCTGACCTTGCATTGTGTGGATTTTTACTTTTTTGTCAACAAAAAACATCTTTGTTGTAACCATTAAGGAATAATTATTTAAATAACTTAAAACAATGATTACCGTAAAATAGGTTCTTTATGTAAACATCCCCGAAAGGGGGGTATCTTAACTAGTCATTTAAATGTAACCTCGCTTAATACCATTAAATTAACAAATCGTTATTCAATAGAAGTAAAAAAAAGTAATAATGCCGAAGGTTTCACATAATTTTTACACTTTTTAATGGATAGTTTTACTACTGAAATATATTACCGATTAATCCATTGCCTAACTATAAATAACAGACTGAGATAGTAACAAATTATGCGTAATAAAATCGCCTATTTGAAAAATAAAATATCAAATGGCTAATTAGCATACTACCAGTTTGGAAGACAATATTTCACACTAAATTTAATCCTAGTTGTTATTTATAACTGACACTGAAAATATTTTTTAATTGTGCAACATTAGACCGGGCACCATTTTGTTTTAATCTTTTACATATATATTTTGTGCTTTATTCATTTATGTAGACGACTTACGTATCGCTGAAAGTTAATACGACATCGTACCATTTTTTTTAATTTGCACTTACTTCTTATGACCTATCCAATATTGCGACAATATAAACAATATAAATCAGACTTTCGATTATATTTCCTTATACCCTGTGAGGAAAAAGTATGGAAACCCCGGAAATTCGGAAAACCGCACGAGGTTAGTCGTGAAACAAAGGTCATACCCTAAGTAACTTTCAACGAGTAATTCAACGGTGTCCTCTGATTTGACCTTAAACCTCATTTACAAGGTTATTTCACTGTCAACCTCATTTTTTTAAATGGGAACTCCTATTTTATATACCGGAATCGAAAAGAGCGACACATTTTACGGGTGGGAACAATTCAAGTCCGAAGATAGCGTGATCCCTAATCCTCCTTGAAACCATGTATTTTGAAAATCATCACCTCTCAAGGCCTGGATAGCTAGAACAATCTGATCTCGCAAAAATTGTTCGGAACTTAAAGTTAGATTCCTCGTTGAAAGTTACCGAGGGTAAGACCTTTGTCCGTTTTGTTTTACCACTAAACTAGCGATATTTTTAAGAAGTCATACTTTTATCTCTATTTGACCTTCTAGGGTTACGTTTATTTTGTTTCACCACTAAACTAGCGAGATTTTTAAAAAGTCATACTTTAACCTCTACTTGACCTTCTAGGGTTACGTTAACCTCATACTTACACACATATCCGGACGTAAAATTTTTCGCTCTTTTTGATTCCGGTATAAAAAATAGGGTTCCCATTAAAAAAATGAGATTGACCTTGAAATAACCTTGAAAATGATGTTCAAGGTCAAATAAGAGGTCACCGTTAGATTCCTCGTTGAAAGTTACCGAGAGTAAGACCTTTGTCCGTTTTGTTTTACCACTAAACTAGCGAGATTTTTAAGAAGTCATACTTTTATCTCTATTTGACCTTCTAGGGTTACGTTAACCTCATACTTACACACATATCCGGACGTAAAATGTTTCGCTCTTTTTGATTCCGCTATAAAAAATAGGCTTTCCATTAAAAAAAATGAGATTGACCTTGAAATAACCTTGAAAATGATGTTCAAGGTCAATTCAGCGGTCACTGTTGGATTTCTCGTTGAAAGTTACCTCGGGTATAACCTTTGTTTCATGACTAACCTCGTGCGGTTTTCCGAATTTCCAGTGTTTCCATACTTTTTCCTCACCCTGTATAACTCTATGTTTAAATTTCACAAATATCGGTTTTTGACATCCTGCTAGTATGAGCGATCCTTAATCCAATCCTGAGTTTATTGCTACAAACTACTGAATCCGGATCCTGTGAATATGAGTGAAATTTTTTTTCAACGTACGTTACAAAAAGACACGTAACCATTGATCGCATGAAAGAAAGCTGACTCACAGATATGCTGCAGACGTCGTTCTCTTTTTAACAAGAAACTATTCAATCATAAGGTAGGACATGCTTGATGGTCGTTTCAATGAATGAATGAGTCGTAATTTTTAATCCTCGATTCACTTTTCAATGAGAAAGAAATGTAATACAGAAAAGTGATGAGAAGCGAGATGTATTTAAATGTTAAAAATGTTAGTTTAAGACGCTCCGATATTTTTATTAGTTTTAACTCAATTTATAATGCAACGTAGTACTGGCGGATAGGTATTCGATTTATTTTTTACCATCTATATCACCTTAAAAATATGTGCGCGTCGCACCTAACAAAATTATTTAAGTGAAAACCGAAATCATCGACTCAACTATGCGATTAGTGGATCTGTAATGGCTCAAAGTGTATTGCATATTGTACGTATGTATATTTTTATTTGTTAGCACGGTTAATTTTGCAACCAAATCTGTTCTTAATGACTATATTTATTGTACATAATAAGAGAGGTAGGTAAGTAACAAATTTCACTAATTAACTAAGCTATTAAGCTTTAGTTTGGCTTGTTAATTCATTTTTGTTATATTTTTTATTAGATTTCTAAAAAAGTAATAAGTAATCCTGGGTTATCACTGTATTGGGTACCTACATTAAAATCGTGTAGTACCGACTGTAATTTCAAGTATTATATGTATAACTAATAGACCGCGAAAATGCCACGACGTGTTTTAGATGTAGATGTATTAATGTTGAATGTACACGTTTATTTTACTGCGGAAAAGAACAATGGAGGTCCGTCGCTACCAGTTTTATCTATACGTAAGCGTGTGTCTGATGCGATGGGTATTGGTAAAGCAAAATTAACCTTAGTTAATAAAAGAATTAAATTTTTAAGAAATTATAATCACTGTAAACAAGAATGCTCTTTATTTGTTCATCTGGACGAAACTTGGTTTTTTGCTAAGGGTCAAACAAAAATAATTTGGCAGAACGATAACATAAAGTCTACAAAACACACAGACGGTGAAGGAAAAATACACATTATTGTGCATGCAGTTGAAAAGCATGGTTTTTTTAATGTGGCGGATCTTTTATTTTCGTCAAAATCGGCCGATTATCATGACAATATGAATACAGATATGTTTGTGAAATGGTTAAAAGTAAAACTATTACCATCTGTATTAGATATTGCTTCGTACCATTCGGAAATTTTAAATAAGCAAACCAACAAACTCCTGGACGGTACAGAAAATAAAAGAATAGTTAACGAACCAAAATATTTTATTTTATTTATTGCTTCAAGCCGAAATTATTATCGATAGCTAAAAGGCACGAGAGAGAAAAAAATTACAAAGTGGATCAAATAATACTCAGTTATGGACATCGTGCGCTAAGACTTCCGCCTTATCATTGCCAATTTAATCCCATTGAGTATATTTGGGCAATATGCAAAACTTATTACAACAATCACATTCGATCTAATGGTTACAGTGATAAGGCTGTTTTGGAAACCTGGCAACGAGGACTTGATACTGCCACTCCCGAAATTTGGGAAAACATTTAATGGAGGAATGGTGGGTTCGTGAAAACCGCATTATAGCAGTTAATCCTGTACTCATTTACAATCCGAATAAGGATAGCGACGACAGTGATTCCGATTATAATGACTATAAATCTGACGCTTGATAATACCGTAAGTACTACATGATTAAACGTATTTATTAAATTTGTGCCAATAATTTATTTTTGTTGCATTCCCTTTCAACATAAATAAATATATGCCTATTTGGAACCAAAAAACTCATCGAGAGCTACATCAACGATTTCTGTTCACAATAAAGCGAAAAATAAAAATTAAAACTCTCAACATAAGCATAATATTAAACAAAAAAAATTTCGGGTTTAAATCTTAGGTGAATTGACTAATGTACCTCTCAACACAGTGCGCCCGTTAAGTCGATGCCTTGGTGACTAATCCAATACCGTCATATATTGGTGAAATGAGCTGTACTAGTCCGTATAGACGCGCGGCAAGTCGCTTCTACAAATCGAATGCGTACATTTTAAAAGCGCTTAGTAGACGACAGTCGAACCGTAAATTTTAACTCTGTGCCTGTTTGAGTCGTTGCCGGTAAGAAAATTAACAAGCCCTATTAGAATTATATAAATGTGTGTCCCAGCAATGGCAATCCCAAATTGGAACCATCAATATGAAACCATTAACAGTGCTTAACAATCAACAAGGCCCATCTGTGGAGCCTTGTATTAACAGTAGGACCTTTTATATAAGTAGGAGCCATTCCGTTGGTAGCCAATGCTCTAGGCAATTTCTTCTTGGGTTTCCAGCTCTCATTCATAAGTCTCTTATTCCTTTTGGTAACTCATTCTGCAGTATATCACTCGCCAGTCTGTTACTCGCTTTCTTCAGTCTGTCTGTTAGTTGTTGGCAACTATACAAAGGAGAAGAAAAAGGCGAAATAAAAAATATAACATTTAACATATGATTAAAACGTGACATAACACCTCCTAAGAAATCTGAGCAACCCAAAGAATGCAGTAACTTTTTTAGAAAAAAGATTTAAAAGCTAAACTAAAAATAATTTTTTTTATCAACACTTCTTCGTCAATAACTAAACAAAATTTAGTAAAAGCGAATGGTAATGCTGACTCTTTTTTTAATGCAAAAAATAAATTTTTAAACAAACTGTTTTTGACTGCTGAAAGCACAAACAATTCTTGCCGTTAAATTCTTATACAGTGTTGGTGTGAAACCTAACTTCAAAGTAAAAAAAAATTTTCCTACTTCACTGGAAGTCAAACTAGTTTAACTAGTTATAAGTAAATATTGTCGACAATTTTTGATTTTATAAAAAGCATATATGTCCCTCATTCTTACGGGATCGAGGATTTTTACAGATAAGTTTAATTGGAGAGATAGTTACGCGCAAGTTGTAAGGAAGTATAAATAAGTCTAGAATGGTTTTAGTAAAAACTCGCGTTCGATTCAGCTACGTAAGAAAATGAAAGCTAATCAGTAATAAGTGTTTTTTTTTATTTTTCACTAGTAATTACTAGTTTAACGTGTTAAGCAGTGAGAAAATCGAGAATCAGTTTTCACTAATTGCATTATTATTTACGCCAGCATTTATTATGCGGTCCCAGGCTTATTTTTTCATATCGTATAAACAATATTTTATTTTATAATTTATATATATATATATATATATATATATATATATATATATATATATATATATATATATATATATATATATATATATATATATATATATATATATATATGTAATACTTAAGATTCGGGTTGAACCGCGCCTAGAAATTTGTTTATTTCGACGTTTTGGCTTCGTTTTTGAAGCCATTTTCAAGAAGTAAAAAGTAAATTTTTGGGATGAGAAGTGATTCTCACACTGAGGTCTTAATCTGCCTACTCCCCAGGTCTCGGCACTGATTCTCTCTAAGATCTCAATCGGCCTACTTCTTCGAGAGAACTGTGACCCCGGCGTCAAGTCACAATTTCCTAAACCCTACCCGAGTGACTACACCTGAGGAGTAGGCAGATAGAGACCTCAGACTCTCATCCCAAAAATTTACTTTCTATTTATTGAAAATGGCTTTAAAATCGAAGCCGAAACGTCGAAATAAACAAATTTCTAGACGCGGTTCAACCCGAACTTTAAGTATTACAAATATTCATGACCGCGGAAACCTATTAATAGCATTACAATTTTCTACAATTTTTATTTTTTCTATAATTTATATATATATATATATATATATATATATATATATATATATATGCTATTACAGTAAACTATAAAAGGTTTTTAAATTTCGACAGCGTGAATAGGTGCAAAAATGTGTAGCTGATTTTTTTACTTTCGCTGTATGATTTACCTATTTTAATATAGGTATATATATGTGGGTCGATTATACATAAAATAATAACTACTTCTCTGACTATATGTCGCGACAGGCATTGAATTACATCCGACGTAAAGTCGTGTATACTACCCCATCACAGAAAGCAAGATACACAGATGCCGGTTCTAAAACGACTTGCGACGTTGTCCGACGCCTAATCTCCATCTCCATCGGTTTTCCCAGTCGTCCGCTGTTAAATTCTTTTCACTCATGGCTTTGTGTATTGTCTTTTGCCATTCTATTTTGGGTCTGCCTCTTTTTCGTCGACCCATCGGTTGCCATTCTAGAATTTGTTTGGGTAGTCTTGATGCTGGCTTTCGTTGTACATGCCTATACCCTGTTAGTTGTTTGGAATTTACGTCTTAAATTATAGATCCTTCCACATCCATCCGTCGTTTTACTATCTCATTCCTAATTCGGTCCCTTCTGGATATACATAAAGATCTTCCTATCGCTTCCATCTCCACCACCTCCATTTTCGATCCCTTTGACGTCACTTTCTGTGCTATCGAATGTAATGAAAATTTACCTGAGATAAAAAAAGTTAAGAGATGCGTGGCGTAAGACTGTTTGGATTTAATATTAAATTATAAATTTTAGGAAGATCCAATAATCCTGACACAGATAAGGAAACAATAGAAAGGTCGCAAATAAATTTTTTACCCAATCATACATACATAAATGTACATAGCCATGCCTTTTTTCCGTAGGAGTAGGCAAAGACCTCTCTTTAAAACAATTTTAATCTAATCGAGATACGTTCGCCTAGGTCGAACTCTACCGATTCTTGTCCATTGACACTCGCATTATAAATCTATTTCGTTAATCTTGTTTCGTCTATCTTATATACATGTCCAATCCATTTTATTATCTATCTCTGTTACCACATCTTCTTTCACACCAAAGCGTTCTTTTATCACACTATTACTCATTACAAATTCATGTCCACAATACTGATCTTACTTCTATTAAACCCAACAGTCACCACCAAACATAAGCACTTCTTTATGCACAGCCAGTCGTGCCTTTTTTGACAAGTTCTGGCTGCTTATAAAGTTATGGAGCGCCCCAAACACTTGTTTAACTTCCAACACCCTTTACTTAATATCACAGTCATATTTTCTGTCTTTCGTAAACTTTGAACTGAAGTATAGAAACTCATTCATTTTTTTTATCCTTTCTCTTTTAATTAGCACCTTGCAGTTTGTCATGCTTTTTTCTTTTTTAGAAACGTGCATAATATTAACCATCGCCTGCAACTCCTCTTCAGATGACGCTAATATGACTTGATCATCGGCGTAAAGAAGGCATTTGACGATCAAATCATTCATTTTCAATTCATAAGCACTCTCTTTAAAATATTTTTAATAATCGTCTATGTATAAATTAAACAGCCATGGCAAAGCCACACATCCCTGTCTTACTCCTTTTTCGATATTAAACCAGTCTGTGTAAGTAAAAATGTACGTTAAATTGTGTGTAAGCAATAATAGTATACATACTGTGCAATCTAAGGTTTTTTTTAGAAATTGAAACTTTGGAACATATATAATTAGAAAGGAAATTCTTTTAAAATCAATGACATGAAAATTTTATTGACAAAATTGGTTGACTAGTTAATAAGGGATATGTGGTGGTGTGTTGATTTTCCTTTAATAAACCATCTTTTCATGCATATTTTCGATGTTTCACATGTCAGGCGTCCTGCGACGGCTCATTATTGTTTTCGTCGCAAATATCCAAAGTGTCAATTGGGTGTTTAGCCTTTTTTTGAATAAAATTAGAGTATGGTTACGAAAAAATATTCTACTAGCAACAATCATATTAATTAATAAATTTGTGTAAAGTAGCTCTCATTTTCTTTTCACATTACATTTTACTTGATATCGATATTAAAATACAATAAGAACTTGCAAAAAGGAAAACAAAACTTAATTAATTAAAATACAAGAAAAATGGTGGTTTATTCTTTGTTTAACTGCAGGAAGATGGTATTCCTACAAAAGGTATCCCAGTCAGCTTAATCCGAGTCTCAGCTTGAGTCCTTAAATTATTGTTTATGAACTTTTTTCATTTTTTAAAAATGCTGAAAGTTTTTAAATGAAAATTAAATTATATTTATTTTTATTTATCCTTACTTTCAAACTAATGCAGACCACCTTTTTACCCTAAATAGTCTTTGTGTGACAAACCGTTAAAAAATAAATTTTATAATAAATTCAACAGCATGCAAACTAATAACCCTCTAGTGAAAAACAGTTGTTATGAAAACTTAAGTGTTGCACCTTATTATAAACTCATTTCAGCGGGTTTAAAACTGATTGCACAAAAAAAATTACATGAACGTTATGCATAATTTTGATTTATTTTACTTGGCATGTAATTTTAAAATTGTACAGAGTGATTCTTGGGGAGTTCCAATTAGACGTTTTAGAGAAACTTGACTTAATTAAAAATTGAAAATTTGAGGTGAAGGGTTTTCGAAAACTACTTTCGGTTATGCCGGAGTATTAACTTTAAATTATTAAATTTTAATTAAATATTTTTCATTGTCTTTTTTAAATAACCGGAAATAAAATATTAACAATAAATAATTTAAAAACTGAATATCTCAATAACAGTTTGATTTAGGTATAGGGAGTTATTAACTAAACTTAAATAGCAGTAAATGTTCTGTCTAACAACGTTATAAAATACAGGATGATCTATTTAAGAAAGTTGATAAATCTTTAAATATGCGTTTTGAATCACCAGGCACAATAATAATCATTTTAATAACAAAATGACCAAGTTTAGTACAAATACACAATACTAGATAAACATAATGCAAAAAAAAATGTTCATATTTACATTAATTATAATGATACAGGGTGTCAATTCGGACACGTTTTCGTGATAAAAATGGTCTTACCTCGTAAAACACTTAGTGTAAGGTAGCAAAACTCTATATTGGGGGAAGCCTTATCAAAATACGTAATAACATACAGGGTGTTCTATTTAAAATAAGCAACTTCCGGGATAACCGGAAGAAGTTGAAGGCTCTTAATATTTAGGATCAATTCGGCATATCCGAAAACCTTTCACCTTAAATTTTCAAATTTTAATTATGTCAAGTTTCTATAAAACGTCTTATTGGATCTTCCAAAGAATCACCCATATTTAGGAGTACCACAAGTAAAAATACACTGCTCCAGAATTGAAGTGGATAATATAAAATTTCGATGTGAATATTTGCAATAAAAAACATTAGTCACGTGAAATGCAAGTTTATTTGTAGAAATAACAAAAGCAACCTAAAAACTTATGTTCAATGTCATTGTCATTGTTTAACGTATCAAGACCAGTAGATCAGTGCGGCTATCATAACATATGCCTCCCCAAACACAAACTGATCTGCCACCGAAAAGAGTGGTTGACGCCATTTAATTTTCATTGCACCGCTGTACGTATAAAAGCAAAATCGTGATTCCTTCAATTTTGAAGATTCCATACTGTGTTGGATAGCCCAACCATGTCTGCATGCACGCTGCACCGCCGTTTACCGTCGGTATGTAGCACGTCTTCTTGCTTTCAAATTACGTATATGCAACCTTCTTCTAATAATTTGACAAGAAATAACAACTCTAGTGCCTTGTCTTAAGAAGCTGTTAAGTCTTGAAGCCGTGAATGTTGGGTTTCGCCCTGCAGTCAGGACCATGAAACAGTCTTCAGCTTGCGTTGTAGCTCGTACTCGTCCTCATCCATGCCTATACTGTGCAGACCCAGTTGTTACAAGCGATCCCATGCTTAACTGACGACGCTTTGCGAAACATTTAACCACGCAGCGACTTCTTCTTGAGATAAACTTTCACGTTGCTGCTACAGAATGGAACAAGCTTCCAAACTCAGTTTTTCCAGAAAACTATGACCTGCAACTTTTTAAAAAGCGGGTCCACAATCATCTCCTTTCTATAATCCTTTCCCCTTTTAATAGTCGTAGTGCGGGCCGCCCACGGCCCACACGATAGGTCTACCCTTTTTGCGACTATTTTCGGTAAAAAAAAAACGTATCCAACGCACTAATAATTGCTGGAGATGCACTACATGTAATCGTCGTAAAGGCATAACTTTAACGTAAATAAGGAAACTTCTTGCAATAGAAATGCAGCCGAAATAAGCACTTCTCTTCGACTAAAGTGTAAAAAACATTCCAATAATCTTCTGTTAAAAGGATAACAACCAAGGCATAGAAAAAAATTGCAAAAAAATATTCACTATAGATAAATGTTCATACACAGCATACAGTTTAATCCTTCTGACAACATTTTTAAATGCAATTTTTGCAAGTGCTTTTTAAAATATAATAAGCTTACAAAATCAGTTTTTCCAGAGAACTATGACCTGCGGGTCCACAATTATTTCCCTTCTTTAATCCCTCCCTCTTCTAATAGTCACAGTGCGGGCCATCCGCGGCCCACACGATAGGTCTACCCTTTTTGCGACTATTTTCGTTAAAAAAAATAGATATTTTTTTTAAGTATTTCGACAAGCATGGGATGTTATACTTTGTCGAAAGCTTTCTTGTAATCGATAAAGCACAGCCATACGGCTTTCCTTTGATTATAAGATTACTCTGAAAGAAATGGAAATTATCTCAACAATTAAAAAAAGTTATTAACAACAATGTAAATAAATTTTTTATTAACGCCAACTTAACGGAAAAAAACATCTTATATCTTATACTACACAATGCGCTCTTGTGCTGTAATTGGAAAACTACCTATTACTTCTCTTGTTCCTAATCCCTGCCTAAACCCAAACTGTGTCTCGCTTAGTGTGGCCTTACATTTGCTGTTTAATCTTTAATGTAATATTTTGAAGAATATTTTTAACGTATATGTTATAGATTTTATTAAAGATAATTTGCAAAAAGGTGATATCCCTAATTGAGGGGATGGTTAGATAGTTGTGAGAATCTATGTTGGTCTTTTGTGTTTCACATGAGAAGAGCCTTGAAATTAGTTAAACAAGAGAAATCCAAAATTGGAAAAATGAGAGGGTGACTTTTCCCGCAAGTCTAAATATGGTATTGTAACGTTTTTACTTTAATAACACTCGGGGTTCGAATTTATGTATACATTTATTTATAACTTTACAATTTATCTCAACTAGCAAACGCAATCATAATCTTTTGAAAACTGACTAAATCTCGCGAACAAAGGCCAATTTATATATAACGCTGAATCGAGAAAAGACGAGAATTTTCTAGCCGTATCGAAAATTCCAGATTGGTCGGGAAGGTACTGGAACATCCTTGTCATTGGCTGTGACATCACTATACCGTCCAGCTTGCTTAAGTACATTCCAGTGGCGTATTGCAAAATCGTTACAGTATATTATCTTCCTCTTCAACTATTAATTGAAGCGTTTTTTTATTTTTCGTAAAAATTAGTCCTTCAAAAGTTACTCATCCGAGAAGCATTGTAAATTAATCTAAACTTTTGGTAAATTGGGAATAATTGGAGAAAACGAATGCCTACCCAATCGGTTAATCTTCGGAGTTAGTGAGTAAATTCATCCCCGCGGAATTCTACGCTCATGCATTAAATACTTTCAATCAATTTCTTACCGACTTACCATTTATCTCAGAGAAATTATAAATTCTTTATCGAACGGAAGGGAGACGAACGATTCGGAGTTTTTAAAGAGTGACAAGAACGGCGTCCGCTTGTTCGTACATTCAGAACACGTTCGCGTTATTTTTCCGATAATATTTGTCCCGGTTATCAGAGACACACGTCCGTCTATCTTGGCCGTTTGCGGGGCGATCAATTCCGCGGGAGATAGGTCTGGGATAGTTACCGGTATTTTATTTCCAGTAGCAATAGCTCTTAGCAAATAAAACTGGTTGACCAAGGGACTATTTATGTGATATAATACCCCGAAGGTAAATACATTTTTTTTTGGTAAACTGGATTCACATGTACAGTAATGGTAAAATATTTATCCCTTCAAGCTTATGCCAATCAGTAATAATCAACCTCGGCAATTTTCTTTAAGTAATTACAAGAGGTCTACAGGCTGTAATTTTGTATTTTCCTTTCTTATCGCTTTTTACTGAATTACTTTTCTACACCTATTATTAATGTTTGTAATTTAAATAATTTTGTATGTGGCCGAATAAAATAGAGCGCTGTTACCGTTTTACTTTCATAATCTTTTTAAACTTTCGACGAAAAGTTTACTGCCCACGTTAGGCGCCAAATTTCACAAATGTTGTTAAAGGTATTTGATTTTCTTACCGTCCTGAAAATATGTGCGCGTCGCACCTAACAAAATTATTTAAGTGAAAACGAAAAACGTTGACTTAACTATTCGATTAGTGCAACTGTAGTGGACGCGCGTCAAGCCGATGTGCTCCATTCTACTTCTTATAGTGCATCTCCTATCGGAGGTTTGCTATCATCACAGCTATCCGGACCTTATTGACTGCAGCTCTAAAGAGTTCAACATTGTTAAAATTACACCAGTCCCTTAGATTTTTAAGCCAAGACTCACGGCGACTTCCAATATTCCTCCTTCCACCAATCTTTCCCTGAACCATCAACTGGAGAAGTGCGTATTTGGGTCCTCTCAGTATATGACTTAGATAATGAAGCTTTCCATTTTTCATGGTGTTAATGACTCACATTCCTTATTCATCCGATTTAGGACTTCCACATTAAAGATCTTTTCTGTCCAGGGGATACGCCACATTTTACGGTAGCACCACATCTCGAAGGCTTGTAGTTTGTTTGTGTAATTCTTCTTGAGAGTCCATGCCTCCACTTCATACAAAAGCGCGGAAAACAATTAACAACGCAGCATCCTCATCCCAAGTCCAATTTTGATATATGTGCTATATACGCTTTTACAAATCAAAAGCGTACATTTTTAAAGCGCCTAGTAGACAACAGCCAAACCGTAAATTTTAACTCTGCGTCTGTATAAGTCATAGCTGATAAAAAAATCAACAAGCCTTACCAGAAGTTTTAAAAATGTGAGGTTGTTAATTAAGGTCTTCTGGGACATAAAAAAATACTAGAGAGGAAATTTAACAAATTCCACAAGCACAAAAAGATAAAGGGGATGGATGGTTGTAACAAAATCAAAGCTGCTGGTAGCATAATTAAGGATACAGACGGTCGTATTATTACTGACGTGGAAGACAAGCTAAGGAGGTGGAAAATATACCTCTCGAAACTATTCTACGGCGAAAGACCTCCAAGGCCGGTCTTATAATCAAGCAATCTACACCTAAAAATATTAAGATCAGAAATAGAATATGCTTTGAAAACTATGAAACCTGACAAAGCTGCTGGTCCTGACAAAATACCCATAGAACTTGTCAAACTTTTTGATGACGATGTAAAAGATATTCTTCTGGACCTCTTTAACAACATTTATGATGGGGGAGATATCCCTAAGCAATGGCAAACATCTACTTTTGTACCTATACCTAAGAAACCAAACCCAAGAGAATGCTCAGACTACCGGACCATTGCACTCATGAGTCACACCTTAAAGCTGTTTTTAAAGATCATCCATAAAAGAATATACAGAAAACTTGTGGAGGACATGAGTAACACGCAGTTTGGGTTCCGCGAAGGACTTGGAACAAGAGAGGCGTTCTTTGGGATAAACGTTCTTTTCCAGCGCTGTCTCGATATGAACCAAGATGTGTTTGCATGTTACATCGATTTTGAGAAAGCTTTTGACAAAGTGAAACATGACAAGTTACATCAGCTACTCGTCAGTAAAAACATTGACATGGACGATGTGAGAATTAGAATTAGCAACCTATACTGGGGCCAAAGAGCGAATACAAAGGTAAAAAACCAACCAACAGAGGAAATGGAAATCCGTCGTGGTGTAAGACAAGGATGCATCCCATCGCCAATATTATTCAACCCCTACGGGAAAAAGGCGTGACTATATGTATGTATATAGTTAATATTTTTGGTCTGGACCCCTGTTTTATGCTCGCGTTTATTCCGCATACGCAATTAAAAATAGTATTTACAACCCGTGCGGTTTTGTCGATTGCTCTCGCTTCGCTCGTGCGTTCAATAAATTTTTCATTTTTTTACCTAGTATACCTAGATATTTTTTTTTATTATAATCCTCAGTACTCTAATGAAATCATTATAGTACTCAGTCCAATAAAGTATGTCTTTTTAACACTAAAAATGAAATCCATAATAATGTCATTATAACATGTCGGAAAATAAACAATTTTTCATAATTTTTTGTAGCCTTTGCTTATGTTTAAAATAATCTTTTTTGTTTGGGTGTATTGTTGTTTAACCATTATTTTTTCTGTTTAATCTAATAAAGTCTATGGGCATTGCTTAATGTTTGCAAATAATTTTAATAATTTTTTTAGTAGATTTAAGTCTACAGTTAATTTTTGTAATTTTTCCAAATATACTTCTTCGTTGTTAAATTTTTTTTAAACCAAGAAGTGTACAACTAAATTGATTTAAAAAGTACACTTGTATGTATTAAAAAATATTCTTTTATCTTTTATTTGTCTTCGAAAATTACAAATTTAAACTTAAAAATAATACCACGTTTGAAATTTTTAATTAAATATTCATTTGTAATATATAATGACCCCATAAATTTAAACAATAAATTCAGTTATTGTGGTCGAAAATGTTGTACGACAAAATTTAATTAATTCCTGCAACAAAATATTTGTTTACTGATTCAATTATTGAATATTACATTACCAGCTTTTAACTACCACGATTATTCATTAACGCTATTAGTAATGCCAAAACGTACAGCTACAAATTAAATTTGACAATCACATTTTCATAAAATGTGATATTTCTTAGTGTCGACACAGTCAAAGGTCAAAAATCGGCCTTATAGTTTGTTTGTAGGAAGCGTTTAAAAAAACAATGTATTGTTACGATATTTCCTTCTTGGGGTTCGGTAATTCCAAACTCTCAGTACAATAATTGAACAGTTTTTATTCCAATTTTTCTTACACAATAAGTTTTGCTTTACAAATCACTTAGATATTTATTTTATAATTACTTTAAAATACTTGACTATAAACTAACTTTAACTTAAACTTCAAAAACTTAACTTCTTTCCGACCGCTGCCCTTTTTATATTTTTAAATCATCGTCCTAGAAGAATCGCCCCCATTCGAAACTATTGGACCTTTTTCTAGAAAGTTCCCGAATAATCCTTTTATTGTTTCGGAATTATTAGAGACGCAGTATCCGAGAATTTGCCGGTCTTTTCTTTTGTTTCCATCGCCAGCGGCATAATCATGCAGCCTAATTGTGATCGACGCGCCTCAAGGCGACAGACAACAGGGCCGGCTCGTAGCAGTATTTAAAAAGAAATTATAATCTTACGTTCGATGTTTTTTTTTTAATTTTAGTAAAGTCCTAACTCAAGAATAAGTGGTTTATTCAGAACACTCAAAATGGTGAATAGGAACGATGAAATAAAATAACCCTTATGTAGGCTATGTGACGCCACTGGCGGTAAATAAAAGGTTTTAACGGAGTTACTAGAATATTGAAGATCTTGCTGGACCGCTCTCGAACCCTTGAGTAGTCATGCACACGCCTATTAAAATTTTAAATCAAGGTGAAGGTTTAAAAATGTTATTTTGCTGTTTCCCCTTTAACAGCTCCCACCCCTTCTTTAAAATGTCAAATAGCAACCCCTACCTTGTAATACATCAAATGAAAACGCAAGAAAAATGCAAATCAGCCATATAAATAACAACTCTGAAAAGCTGGAGGGATGTGCATCCAAACCATTCTCTTAGATTTCTTAGCCATGATGTACGTCTTCTTCCCACCGATCTCTTTCCTGCAATCTTTCCATTATCAGTCGTAGTATACTGTATCTTTCTCTACGCATAATGTGACCGAGATATTCCAGTTTTCTGGCTTTAATTAAGTTCTCCAATTCTCTTTCTCTTTCTACTTGGATCCACATTTCAAATGCCTGGAGATAGATATGATTTAAAACTGTGTCTAACGTCTGGTTATAAAAAAAATCAACCTTGCAAAGTTGGTTGAATTTTATAGATAATAATTGATAAATTATTTACATTTTACATGTCTTAAACTTGACAACGAGATCGTGATTGTAGTTAAAGAAATACTTTGTGGAACATTAGATTACTTAGTTAATTAAATAGTTTATGGTAGTTCTTATGTTTTGCTTTGTTTTACCCTAACGAAGATTGCACTGGTACTTAAAGAAATATCAGCAATACCAGTAATTATAAAACCAGTCAATGCATAATTTTATCCAAGGATTCATCTTGTAATGGTTTACTTGCGTGAGCAATCAAAATTTTATCAGTTGCTCCACAAAAATGCAAATGATGAATTGATTAATTACCCCTTAATCAGATTTGTAGTAAAAATAGAGTAACCAGCACGTGCTGTTTTTGTCCCTAATTATTTTTTACGCTTTTCGCTCCATTTTGTAGCTGGTAAACATGTAAGCAGTCGCGCCAACCTGCTCCCAATAAATTATTTAAGATAAAATAATTAATAAAGCATGCAGATAGGTGTTTAGGATTATGCAATGTTCATTAATTGCTATTAGGTTGTAGAAAGTATATTTTTATTACATAACGAATGAATAGGTCTTATAAGAATTTAATAACTTAAAATTTCTTGCACGATATTTGTTAGATTTTACAAAAAAAGTACAAAAAAAAAGAATAATTTATTTAAATTTTTCATCACATATGCAGTAATTTTAAAACGCACAAATGAACTAACTTATTCATTAATCACTAATTACTACAAATTTGTTCCACAATGACTACATACATACATAAATACAGCCAAGTCTTTCTCCCGTAGGGGTAGGCAGAGACCACTTGCTACGGTTCTTCCACACATCTTTCGCTTCTTCTACTTTTATCAGTTATCTCATAAATGTTCGTCGGTTGTTGGTACTCTTGACCCGGCCTTTCTTCAAAACAATGTCGATCTAAACGAGATATGTACGGTTCTTACACACATCTTTCGCTTCTTCTACTTTTATTAGTTCTCTTATATATGTTCGTCGTTGTTGGTACTATTGACCTGGCCTTTTATCAAAACAATGTCAATCTTAATAAGATATGTTCGCAGAGGTCGACCTCCACCGACTTGCCCAGTTACATTCGCCTTTATAAATCTGTTTTGTTATTCTTTTTTCATCCATTCTCTCTACGTGTCCAAACTATCTAAGCATTTTTTTATCTATCTTTGTTACTACAACTTCTTTCACACCATAGCGTTCCCTTATCACACCATTCCTTACTTTATCCATCAGAGTCACTCTGGCTATACTTCCCAGACTGCTGATCTTGGTTTCTGATTTTTTTAGTTGCAAGGTAATATTTTTAAATCTGGCTGTTTTTATGAACTTCCATAAGAATTTAATGTTATTCTGGAAATCGTCAGATAACCTTATACCAAATTCATCTTTATCATTCTTCTTCTTTCTTGCCACAATCTTTTTTGCCACACCTTTCAACCCTTTATACTTACTGTTTACATCCTCAATCTTTGCCCTTTGCGTTCTTTGATTGGCTTTTGTAATAAGCCAATTCAGCCATGTTTTTTCTTTTCTGACACTGCTTATTGAAATTCTTCGGACATCTTTTGTAACTTATATTCTTTCCTTTTTTACTCGCACCACACACTTAATAGCAACATACACGATTCATTCCTTTAATGGCTTCCACAATTTTTTAACCTCACATGGCAGCACTCTTTACAAATAAGAAATATTAATTAAAAAATTGTTCTTTATCTTACGCAGCATAGTCGAAAAATTCATGGTCCAAAGTCAAAAGGTCTGCTGCGCCTTTGTAGACTTGGAAAATTGTGAATTGTGGTCGACATTGTCTATGAATGGGGTGAGCGGTAGTTTGATACAAGCGCTGAAATCACTTTACAAGGATTCCAGTGCTTGCGTTAGGATAAACGGAGCTTGCACAAAATGGTTTAACAAAAAGTTGTAAGACAGGGATGCATGGCTTCACCATGGCTGTTTAACTTATACATAGGCGATTTTTTAACATATTTGAGAGTGCATATGGTTTGAAAATGAATAATTTTATCGTCAAATGCCTTCTTTACGCCGATAATCAGGTCATATCAGCATCATCTGAGAAGGAGGCGCAGATGATGGTAAATATTATGCATAATGATGATTGTACAACAACAAGACATGCGGACGACACGATCTTGCTTACAGATATTATTGATGACTTACAAATAAATATATATAAATATGGCCTGAAAATGAACCTGAATAAAACAAAATTTTTGGTATTTTCTATAACGGTAAATACAAACGTCCAGCTGACCATAAACAACCAAGTTATAAAGAGAGTTTTTACGTTTAAATATCTAGAAACTATAATAGACTCCAGCAATGACTCTTCAAAAAAATTAAGATCAAGGATCGAAATAGCGCGTAACGGGTTTCTAAGGATAAAGCAGTTCTTTCGTAACAGATCGTTGAATCAAAGACTGAAAATACGAATGTAAAATGTTATATTATTTAACACTGAATAAAACATCTTTGAAAAAATTGGAAGCCTTCGAAATGTGGTTATACAGAAGAATACTCAGAATATCGTATGTATACCGAATCACTAACGAAGAAGTACTCAGACGACTAGGAAAAGGAACAGAGCTTGTGAATGAGACATAAATCCGAAAACGAAGATATATTCTTTTACCGGTGATTATGCAGAGATTAAAGTAAATATAAAGTAATAGTTTTTAAGGAGAAGAAAGCATGACAAGCTGCGAGGTATGACTGTGATATTGAGCAAAGAGTGTTAACAGGAAAACAAATAAATGGGGCGCTTCATAACTTTATGAGCAGCTAAAAAAAATCACGACGGGCTGGTCACTACACTTATGTATGATAGTGAACGTTGTGTTTGGCGAAAAAAAGCATGAAAGTAGATTAATACTGCGGAGATGAGTAGTCTGAGAAGTATAGTCGAAGTGACTTTAATGAATAAAGTGAAAAATAGTGAGATAAGGGAATCCTGTGGTGTAAAAGTAGACAAAGATAGATAAAGGAATGCTTAGATGGTTTGGACACGTAGAGAGAATGGATGAAATAATATTGACGAAGCAGATTTATGAGGCAAGTCGGTAGAGATCGACCTCGGCGAACGTATCTCGATTAGAAAGACCAGGTCAACAGTACTAGCAGCCGACCAGCACGTATAAGAGCACTAATGAAAGTAGAAGAAGCGAATGATGTGTGTAAAAACCGAAGCAAGTGGAAAGAAGTGGACGTGACCATATGATGTATAAACTTTACTGGGTTTATTATTAAAATGTAAATAATCGTTTCTTGTGTCGAACATTTTTATAATTTTTTATAAACGTTATAAAATATAAAAACTAGTAACAATATAAAAGGAATAAAACATTTTAGAGTCTCAGAAACCGTTATGCATATCATGAAATGTAGATTGGGAACAAATATGTAAAATATTTCCATTTCTTTTATTTCTTGGTCAAATTACATAGGTTGCGTGAAAAGTCTCTCTTTATATATTAGTTATTATAAATTACTTAGTCAAATACCAAAGATAAGTCCTGACCTCGTATTTCAACAACTAACTTTTTATGTAGGCCAGTATCCATAAACCGTATATCAAGATAATATAAAGGGGTTATTTAATAATATTTATTTAGGAATTTAAAGTTAAAAGCGTTCATAATAGCTTTGAATTTTTTTTATTTTTAGTTTTGATTATTAACAATAATTTATGAATCTTTACAACGTATGATCACAAAGTTTAAAAAAATATCAGTGGTCTGGGTGCGACCCGAGAGGTCCACACGACTAACTTCCCGGTGAAAAGAATAAAAAAATACCATTTGTTTGTTGTTATAATAATTATTTTTATGATTAAACTTATTTAAAAAACAATTTTAAATTTTTTATGACAAATTATAATTGTCATTAACAATATTCGGTTTATGTCAACCGTATTCTTTCAATCTTTTTCGTATCATTTCATAAGCGGGAGGGAGCTATTTTCAATGTTTATAACAATTGATTGATTGATTTTTTTTGCAATATTTTTATAGTTGTAATTTCCAATAGTGACATTTTTTAAAACACTAATCCACTAAAAGAATTTAGCTAATTATTCTTTCAATAGTTTAAAATTCTCCAATTCCTATTTTTGTTTTCTAAAACTATCTCTTTATATGAAATATTGTCATATTTTTCATACAAATATTCCTAACATGCAATAATCATATTATTCAAAAGATCTTTAAATTTTGTATTAAAAATAGTAAAATTTATAAATAGCAAAATTCAGGTGGTTTACCATTTTTTTCAGTTTTTTTTATCCCCATAAAAAACAGCTTAACGGATTTTGCTGAAAATCTAATCAGTTCTAAGTTGCGTAATTATGCGTCGAATGCAATTGGTCCTACGTCGATATCATTTGTTGTTCTCGAGATAATCGAGATGAAACATTATTTCCAAAAGTTTACCATTTTTTTTAGTTTTTTGATTCTCCATAAAAAACAGCTTGACCGATTTTGCTGAAAATCTAATCAGTTCTGAGTTGTGTAATTATGCGTCGAATGAAATTGGTCCCACGTCGATATCATTTTTTTTTCTCAGGATAATCGAGCCAAAAAATAATACCGAACGCACATACGAACACACACACACGCACGCACGCACGCACGCGCACACACACACACACACACACACAGACATCCACTTAAAAACTATTGTATTCGATCAAACACTTTTGTTTTATAATTAAATGTAACAGTAACATCAAATGTTACAAAATGAGATAATCATGATAATAAGATGATAATCACTGGAATATTAAACATAAAAAAATATTTTACAGTGATAATTGAGTATTAGTATTATCAGTCACAATCTCAACATTTCAAGTGACTGTCGACTGGACTAATATCTCTAGCTAGTACAGTCACCCAGTAGTCTACTTTTTCTTTAAACTATTTCTTTAACTTCAATCACGATGTAGTCAAGTTTCAAACATGTAATATGTAAATAATATTATGCTATGCAACACACATCTGATGCAAATGAAAAAGTGAATTTTTTATTTAACCGGCAATCAATCAAAATATGATTAGGTTTGTTTGTTTGTTAAAGTATTTTAAAAAAAAATATTTATGTAGTAATTAAATAATTTCGTCAACTATTATCGATGAAATTCGACCGAATTTGCAAAGTTGATTTTAATGACACTATCTGACGTTAGGCATAGTTTTTTAAATCATATCTGTAACACCATCAACCAGCTCGATTATTTCTTTCTTTCGTCGTACCTGCACAATAAATATTTATCTGAACAAACAAAAACATAATTACATTTTTTTTAATACGCTAAGTGACAAGCCCCGTTTTATTGACAACAAGAAAAGAGAAATACTCGCAATTAATAATAATTGTAAGCCAAGCTAAGTTAACGGGTTAGATTAGATTCGTATGAGGCTTATATGGACATTGCGACCTTTACAGATGTTTTGTGTATGCTCTCTGTTTTTGCACACAGAAAGAGCAAGACTCTGTTTTAGTCAAAAACGCTTTTGTTTCTACCAGATACATTTTATTTGGAAGAGACTGAATTTGTTTCTTACACAAACAATTTCAGTATTTATTTTTTATTGTCATGCTTCTGCGCCGACGCGTTAAACAAAAAAGAGTGTTAACATTCTTTAATATAAATGACGTCACAAATAATTTGTATAATATCTAATCTTGGACGTTTGAAGTAAGAGTGCATATAAATATATATATATATATATATATATATATATTTGCAAAATTTATAGAAAACTATAATATTATTGTAGTAGACTATAAACATTATAAAACATTTTTTGACATCGTCAATAGATGCGAAAAATGTATAAGTGATTTATAAAAACTCAGCTAATTCTGCTGTATGTCACCTATATTATAGGTCGATTATGTATCAAAAAACAACTACTCCTCTGGCTATATGCTACGACAGGCATTGAATTACATCTGATACATAATCGTGTACGTAATCGTTACCCATTTTGGGTAACAATATGCAGATGCTTGTTAAGTAAGAGAAGGAACTATTAGATTAATCCATCCGAAGTGACCACCTATGGACCGGTTTCGGTGTGTGTTGCCCCTCATCAGCATAGGGCAGGTCTACCTCAACTCCTACCAAGTATACATGAAGTGCTACGCGAAAAGCGCCAGTCACGACATCTATACTTTTTTATAGGTGACATACAGCAGAATTAGCTGATTTTTAAAAAATCAGTTATACATTTTTCCCATATATATATATATATATATATATATATATATATATATATATATATAAATTGTTAAAAGTAATATCTTTTTGTGTTAGACTGTTTAATTTTTGACCCCAAAAAATAACAAAAATTAATAGAGTAAGGAATTTAATTAAACAAGATATAGTTTTGGCTTCAATTTTATTAGATGAAGGATATTTTTAAAGTAAGCTTAATTGTTTTATATTCACAGATAAAACCAGGGTTAGCCTAAAACATCCAGATAGTTGTGAACGAGTCTGGGGAAGACCAGGAGAGAGGTTTGCTCATGCATTACCTCCGCAATGATTCCATTCGGCGGGGTCGCTGTTATGTTCTGTGGTGGTAAATGCGAGATCCATAAATGCTAATTACTATCTTGAGAATATGTGATGCCTTTAGGTCCTTTTTTGAAACCCAATTTCCTGTTTATGTGAGACAACACTCGACCTTATATACCTGGAGAGGTATATCAATTATCTTAATCAATCAATCAGTGGCCACCAAAAAGCTCGGATCTAAATCGAGTTGAACATTTATGAAATCACCTCAACAAAATGTCAAATAAATAAAGAAACTTGAAAATGCAGTCATCACAGCTTTTTTTTTTTTTATGAAAATAGTCGCAAAAAGGGTAGACCTATCGTGTGGGCCGCGGACGGCCCGCACTGCGACTATTAGAAGGGGAAGGGATTATAGAAAGGAAATGATTGTGGACACGCTTTTTGAAAAGTTGCAGGTCATAGTTCTCTGGAAAAACTGATTTTGGAAGCTTATTCCATTCCGTAGCGGCCCTGTAAAAGAAGGATTCTTGATGAAGATTGGTCCTAGTAGTGTCAATCTTGAGAGTAAATGGGTGAGACTGATCAGCGTGCCGAGTTCTTCGGCCGAATGTGGCCAATGGTGGTACAAGAGTTTTTATTTCTCTGGAGCATCTGCTATGGAAACATCTGTAGAGCAATGACTGGTCTGCAACTCTTCTTCTATGTTCTAGAGGGTGAAGGGTATCTGTGAGAGTTGAGCTGTTTATCAAGCGAATGGCTCTTTTCTGAATGGAATCTAGAAGACGAAGAGAATGCCTTGGTGCTGAACCCCAAATATGCAAGCAATACTCCAGTAGAGGTCGGATTTGAGCCTTGTACGTCGTCAACAGTTGATCGGGAGTAAAAAACATTCTGGATTTCCACAGAAAACCTTATCACAGCATAGGAACATATTCCTCAAGACTTCATTCAAAATTTAATTAGAAGAATGCTTGGACGTATAAATGCTGCTATCCAAAGTAAAACAGGCAACACGCACGCTACTAGTGTCGTGCTTACACCATTAATTTCGTTACTAGTGTCCTATTTACACCGTCATTTATTTTCTTTAACATTACAATTTTGTTATTAAGTCTTAAAAATTATTTAAATTTCAATCTTGTAGAGAAATATTAACGCTAATTTACTTTTAAAGTATCCGAACAGGTCCTTTATAACTTTATATACAGTGTGTAAATAAAGTAACGTAATTTGCAACTATTTCTATTTCTGTTGGGTTTAAAAAAAAAATGTTGAATAAAATTTTTTTCAAATAATTCAGCCCATTTGCATAAGGTGATTAGAAGTGTGCACCGTTACTACAAAATAACAAATTAACATAAATTTTTAAAATAGTATATATTTTTGGTTGTTTATAATCTATTAAATTACAAATACAATCGTTGAGACCGCATAATTCTACTTTTAATAGTTCCAAAGTTACAGTGGTTTAAAACTAAAATTATACAAAAAATTGTTTATGTCAAAAAAGTAGAGGTTTTTCTACCAATTATTGTTTTTAAAGTAGTATTTTTAAAGATTTACACTGTTAAAACAATCGAGCTTATTTAAAAATATTTCTTTTTACGATGGCTGTCCTTCGAAATAGCAATATTGTAGGATATTTACAAATAAGTATGAATAAACGTTTTTACTTGGACACAAAGAACTATTGAGAATATTACTTTAATCAAAGTTCAGACTTGGCATATTATCCAATGCAATAAATAGTTTTCAACAGTGTACCATATTAATAAATTAAAACAAAACTTAATCGCGGTGTCAAAAACAAATCACGTCGTTTAAATATTCTAAAATAAATCACTTGTAACCTGTGGGTATACGAATTCACTAATCCTGTGGCCGGATTGATTATGAAACTGCACTTGGTACTTAACAATGGCTTCCCTCCATCAGATCCCGCACGCGGTCATTTTAACTCGACCCCAATATCCAAAATATCCACAACAAAGGCAAGACAGAATGGTCAAGTTAAAAATTAAATGGTTTTTCTTCAAAATCCAATTAAGATGGCCCAAATACAGCCAGATATGAAAGAAAAAACCGTAAGAAGTTCCGCTCACGTGTTAATATCAAATCGTTCCAAAAACTCTCACCCGACTTTCACGACTGACACCAAGCGACTCCCTCAACTGCTCACTCCCAGGCCGGATATCAGAAAATGACACGGGACACGCGTCAGCCAATCTTTGCAAAACTATGTTCCCAACTCATAATCGCGCTCGTCCGTGTTGATAGTCAGCCCATCCACACAGAAAAGCAAACCAAACAATAATATAGCTGACAACACACGACAATCGAGGCCAAAAATCAAGGCGAAATCTAATAACAAAGACTCCCAATCCAATTAACAAAAATGTCACAGCCATTAATAATTAAATCCTAACACTACTAGGTATGCAACACTATTTACAACGAGTGACAAACCCAAATCACAACAAAACACGGTAAGCGAAACCATTTACGAGCACCTAAGAAATACAAAACCATCAGAGATCCAATTAATAATGTAACCGTAGAAGGGAAAAAAAATAGGCACGTGACAATTGTCATTAGTAAAAGGTGTTTATTGTAATTGATTAATTTTTAAATGTATGTTGACCAAACAGGAATGAATAATGATTCTTTTGCTGAGAGGTTACGGTCATCGTAAAAGATCTCATGATGTGGTAGCTTACTTATCTAATGATAAGTATCCAAATCGCAACAAAATTACCAAAACTGCAGTTTGAAGGATTGAGAAACTTTTTGAAGAAGTCGGTTCAACTAAAAATAGCTCCAAAACTGGCCGACCAAAGACCGTAACTAATGATGAAAAATCTTTGCACGTTATGCAAAGTTTTGTAGAAAATCCTTTTACATCCATTCGGAAAACTGCACGATATTAGTGTGGGATCCGTATGTAACATTATTAAAAAGGACAAGTTTCATCCTTATAAAGTAACGCTATTGCAAGAATTATCTGAAGATGATTATGACCGCAGGCAGAATGAAATATATTGAAACCGCAATGCAAAAGTTAGATGCAGATCCTCATTTTACAAGTAAGATAGTCTTTTTCGATGAAGCCCCGTTTATGTTAAATGGTACAGTTAGTCGCAAGCTATCACAGGCATGTTTGTAAATAAATGATATTTGATAAAAAATATGTCTCAACTGGTTATTAGAAGGGTGAAGGTCGATCTCCAACCGGCTCTTAGACTATTACTTTTTGTACACACTCCATAACCATAGTCCATAAAAAATTGTTAAAATAATTCATTATATCAATTTGTATGATTTAATGTGTAGTTAATTTTTTCCAGGAGTTTATTTGTTGAAAAACGTACGTTGGTAAGGAACTCTCTTAAATTTTTTTTACCTTACCAGTCCTTTGACATATGACAGCAAGATCAACAGTCATTGCTTGTTAATTTTTTTACAGGCTCATTGTCTTTTTACTTTATTTTCTTTTTTATTATTTTGCCCCAAACCACACGAGATCGGGCTTTTATTGTTGAAATTCAGCCAAAACTATAATTCAATAGTGATGTCTACCTCCATTATTCTCTTTTTTATGCGGGGAGTTCATTGACGGGCTTAGGGGGATTTTTAAAGGCAGCTAGCAAATTTCTACCCTGAAACTTTGCGAAATAAGAGTAGGAATTTACCAAAAAAGAAATGTGACTTGCAGCAATTAATTTTTAAGACACTATAATTGCTGCAAACTTTTTTATTTTTGTTTTATACTATAATTTAATTTTGCATTGGACTGGCATAAAAAGCAACTATCTATAGAGGGTAAAAAATATAGTAATAGGATGCGATACTTTAAAATATTTAAATTTTATTCATTAATCACACTGGTTTGCAAAAAATGAGGTTGTGTATGTTTGTAGGCAGCTGGGGGTCATCTTCAAAATTATTTGCTGCGTAGCATCCAAATCCAAGGTAAGAATTGGGCCGTCACGTCAAGATTTTAGAATATTTAAGGTTAAGTAGATACTTAAAAAACGATTTTAATGGCTAGTTCAGAGGTTATATACAGGATGCACAACATTTGTTTGATCTTTGTTTTTAGCTGCATTACTTAAAACTACTTATACCCTTCAAAATAATCCAATAAGTAGTCAAATACGATTTTTTCTAGCAAAAATTTTAACCCAGTGGGAAAAACAATTTTTTTACTGGCTAATTTCTTTTAAAATTTTGTACTTGGGAGGTTTGGGGGTCGATGAGTATAAATATAAGATCAGAAAATAAAAATTTTCGATTCAAAATGTACAAAACACGATATTGGTATCTAAAACATCTTACTTTGGGGTTTTCAGAGTCGCTGATTACGAAAAAAATTATTTTCAATTGAAAAAAAACAGTATTATTGGTCTTTAAAATACTGTAGTCTGTAGTTTTAGGGATAATGTGAATGCTTTAACGTTAATGGGATATATTTCATAACTTAAAATGAATACAACTTTGCAAGAAAAAATTGTAGGTGACTGCCTAATAGCTTAATTTGAAGTAGTATTAAATATTGCAGTTAGAAAAAAGACTATTTAGGGCATCCTGTACATACCCTTAAAAGTACATACATACATATAGTCACGCCTTTTTCCCGTAGGGGTAGACAGAGACCACTTTCTTCCACTTGCTACGGTTCTTATACACATCTTTTACTTTCTCTACTTGCTATACATGCTATTCGGTTGTTGGTACTCTTGACCTGGCCTTTTTTCAAAACAATGTCAATCTGATCAAGATACTTTCGCCGAGGTCTACCTCTACCGACTTGTCCATTCACATTCAGCTTATAAATTTGTTTAGTCAATTTTCCTTCATCCATCCTTTCTACGTATCCAATTATCTACATTTTTTTATCTATCTTTGTAACCACATCTTCTTTTACACCACAGCGTTCCCTTATCTCACTATTCTTCACTTTATCCAGCCGAGTTACTCTGGCTATACTTCTCAGACTACTCATCTCAGCAGCATTAATCCTATTTTCACGCTTTTTCTGCCAAACCCAACATTCACTATCATACATAAGTGTAGGAACCAACACTCCTCTATGCCCAGATAGACATGCCTTTTTGACAATTTCTGGCTGTTCATAAAGCTATACAGTACCCCATTCATTTGTTTTCCTGTCAACACCCTTCGCTCAATATCACTGTGATACTTTCCATCTCTCGTAAACTTTACCAAGTATACAAACTCATTTACTTGTTCCATTCTTTCTCCCTTGTCATACTTTCTTCTCTTTTAAAAACCATTACTTTCGTTTTGCTTACATTTATTTTTATTTCTTTAATTTTCAGGGCATCATGCATAACATTAACCATCGCCTGCAACACCTCTTCAGAAGACGCTAACATGACCTGATCATCGGCGTAAGGAATCAAATCATTCATTTTTAATCCGTACGCACTCTCTTTCAAATCTTTTAAACAATCGCCTATGTATAAGTTAAACAGCCATAGCGAAGCCACACATCCCTGTCTTACACCTTTTTTGATGTTAAACCAGTCCGTGTTAACAGTACATAACCTAAAAAATCTTCAAATCATAACGTGATGGCCCAATTCTGACCTCGATTTCGGATTCTACGTAGCAAAATACTGTATAGCAAAATTATGTGTTACTTATAATACTCGTCATCAAGAAGCAACAAAATTTTTGTATTAATTTTAGTTCTTTATCAGAATTAAAAAATATATCTAATAAATTCTAAAACCTATAGTGCAAGGGCTACAAAACTTTTTTCGATAAATATACATTTTTTCTTAGTAATTACTACATACCCCAAAAATCGTTACGACTTGTAAATTACAAAACTAGGTAATCTTTCGAGATAAAAAAATAAAATCTTGACAGACGAGTCTCCGCCAACAATTTTTAAAAGAATATTTTTTATATATAATCGGTGAAAAGCATATCGGGCCCGTCACTGGATGCGTTAACCGAAAAGAATTTTGAACGGTACGCTAGACTGGCCATATTTTATCAAGCTGGTGATGCTTCTAATAGTCAAAGATCCCAGTCTCCTTTTCATTTGGTTTTTTTTATATATATATATATATATATATATATATATATATATATATATATATATATATATGTATATTGTTTTTGTTTGACTGTCGTTCTTTGAGTGATCCCGGCTCAGAGCTACTTGGCCGGTTCACCACCGGCTGCTTGCTGCTCGCGACTTTCGATTTAGGGTGAATACCCTTCGGAAAAATCTTGACAACTAAAAATGTAATAGATAGCCGAAGAATTTATTTTACCAGCGCATGACTAAATTCCAACATCAAATATTGAATGTATTTACGTATTATAAAACACGAAAAACTGTATCCAAATAAAACCAACTCTTTTGAACAGAACTTATTAACCCAATAAGATAATTAACTAAGTATCCATTTTATAAAAAGCAGTTATTAAAACTATGCACATACAATCAAAAGTTTTACATCAACTAATATGTATATTAAATTAGATTTTAATAAGTATGCACTCCTACCTGACGAGTAAAGGTATATTTGCACTTTTGGGAATATATCTCTCTCCCATATTTTATATACATAGAGAACCAAAAGTCTGGAAACAGACAATTATCTCGTAAATTGCTAGTCCGAATTGTACAAAATTTGGAATAAGCTTATTTTAAGGTACGGAGATTCCAGATTTATCATTTGCAATGTTGTCAAAATTGCCGTTTTTCTGATATTCTTAGTCACTTTGGTTTTTTAAATACATCACCTTGTATATTCAGTCATTATTGAAATCTCCTCCTCGATACTCAAATCACGTATACAATAAACGAATGTAAACAGTAAATACTTGTATCAAGTTATACAATTTTATTTTTATTTACTTTTCTAAATCTGTATTACACACATTTGCTGCAGTTTCTATTTTTCATAACTTAATTGCAATAATAACACAATATTTACGTATGATCTAACATAATAAATTATAAATTAAAAAAACAAAAAAAAAATTAATCAAACTAAGAAGTAAAAATTAAATCTTAACATAAGAATAAAATTAAGGACGAGAAAATTAATGTCACTGTTCTGTTTGTCATACAAAGCACCCCCAGAAAATTATCTGTCTCCGTTTTGATATGCCAAACAATTTTAAAATGTAGTTCGCGGTAACCTTGATACAATTTAAAAATATTATTAAAAATTATTAAATAATTAAATGGTAAAAGCACAAAAAGAATGCATCGGCCGGGAATCGAACTCGGGCTGCCCGCGTGGCAGACGAACATTCTACAACTGAACCACCCATACGATGAACTGTGTTAATATTTGTTCTGCGCGCATTCGTAGTTCACGCACTAGTTCTATCTCCCTTTTCTATCTCTCTTACTCTCATGCAAAGGATCCCATTTCGTTACGTGACGATTTGTACTAAATCACACTACTAGTAAGCCTCGTCCAAAAGGACGATTTATATATCAGTAGTAATCATGCGCAAAGTACTCGATGAATGGTATGGGGGAATTGCAGTGGGAGGAAGGCGCATAAGTAATCTGAGATATTTATTTATTTATTTATTTATTTACACTGTTCTACAGAAAAAAAGATTTTCAATTACAGAACAGGAACAAAGTAAACATTTGCACAATAGTACTAACAATAAAAAAGCCTAAGAGTAATACACAATTTACAAAATCAGACTAACATTAGTAGAAAGCTTAAGACTAACACAACATTATTACTGCTGATAATAATAGCTCTTAATTTGCCTCACATTACAATAGAATATATCAAGCTGGTCACTTATAAGGTTATAGTTGCTACACATAGTATGAACAGGAGAGTTTTTAAGTATATTTGTTCGTGGTGTGGTAGTGTAGAATGAGTCGGTGTATCGAGATGCCTGACGGGGAGTTTTAAAGTTTATCTGATGTAGTAAGCATTGACATTTAATTTCATTGTTAATTATTTTGTGTAGCATAATGACACTAGAACATTCTCGTCTTCTATCCAGAGTGAAAAAGCTATGTCTTGACAGTAAACTCTCGTGTGCCGTGCCAATTAGTGAATAAGTCCTATCTACTTTAAAACTTAGGTATTTGGGAAAGCGTCTTTGGATTGCCTCCAGTTTATAAATATGCACTTGATAATATGGGTTCCAGATAACCGATGCATATTCTAGCTTTGATCTCACAAAAGCATAGTAGAGAGTTTTAAGTGTTAAATGGTTAAAGTCGCGGCCTACTCTAATTATAAATCCATACATACGGTTTGCTGACGTAGTTATATTGTCTATGTGGTTTTGGAAAGATAGCTCTCGGTCGAAAGTAACTCCAAGATCCTTAAAATTACATGGTATTTATTTATTTATCGTATGGCATACATCACATAAAATATTGTATAAGTTAACAGGACAACATATAGCACAATGTACAAACAGTGTAAAAATGTAAAGTATAAAAACACGAAAATATAGCATAATTACAGTTGAATGTCTAAGTTGTTAATATAATCAATTGATTCTGGTGTCGCTGTCAGGAACTCATTTGGCTGACCTCCATATGCCCTCAGGTTGCAATCTTCCGTGATGTGGCGGATCGTCTGCCTTTCAGCGCCGCAGTCACACTGTGGGGAGGGTATTATGTTCCACTTGTAGAAGGCATCGGCACACCTGCCGTGGTTGGTCCTAATCCGGTTAAGTGCTACCCATGTCTTGCGTGGTAGTTCAAAGCCGGCTGGGGGAGTTGTTATGCACGGCATGTTGAGAAATTCCGGTTGGGCTGCTTCGGTCCATTTCTGCCTCCACTCATTTATTGGGTTGAAGTCAACGGCCTCCAAGTTTAGAGCCGTTTTGATGGGGGGTTTTCTTGAACGCAACCTATTCCTGTCTATGTCCTCGATGTCTCTGTTTATTGGTAGGTGTGGGTTTTGAATAACCTTGTTGTACTCTCTGACAAGTGCAGTGGATCTCCGTATCGATGGAGGAGGGATATGGCTTAGAACTGGTAGCCAATAACTCGGTGTAGATTTAATTGTGCCCGAGATTAAACGCATCGTGTGATTCAATTGAACGTCGACCATTTTGACATGAGGGCTGTTTAGCCAGACCGGAGCACAATATTCCGCCGTAGAGTAGACCAGCCCTAACGCGGAACATCGAAGCGTCGTTGCGGAGGATCCCCATGAAGTGCCACAGAGTTTTTGTATGATGTTATTCTTTGTTTTGAGTTTTGAGGCAGTCTTAGTTAGGTGTTGTTTGAAGGATAAAGTTCTATCGAGAGTAACTCCCAGGTATTTAGGATACCGGTTGTGGTGCAGCAGCCTGTTACCAAAGCTCACATTGAGTTCTCTATTGGCCATGCGGTTGTTTAGGTGAAAACAAGCAACCTCCGTCTTGCTTGCACTAGGTCCGATGCCACATGGTCCGATGCCGATAATACTCTCATATTTGCGACAGATCAACTCAAGCTGGAAATGATCATGACAAAACTGGGAAATATAAGCAAAGAGTACGGCTTAAAACTAAACATCAGAAAAAACCAAAGTCATGATAGTAGACCGGAAAACGAGCAACTCTCTGCATATCCGACAGGTAGCCGGTTTCGAAGTAGTGGATAAATTTGAAGATGTAGATGCATTTGAAATGTGGGTTTACCGACGAATGCTTCGAATATCATGGACGCAGCACCGCACCAATGTATCGATCCTAGAAGAAATGAAAATCGAGAACAGACTGTTCAAGAGAATAAACCGGAACAAAGTTCGCTATTTCGGACACGTCTCCAGAATACCGGATGCTTTAGAAAAGCTGGTGGTTCAAGGCAAAGTCGACGGACGAAGGTCACGAGGAAGATCTCCAACCCGATGGTTAGACAGAATCACAAGCTTGACTGGACTCTCTCTGCATGAGGCCACAGAACTAAGCCCAGAACAGAGAGGAGTGTAAATTTGCTATAAAAATGGTAGAAGCATAGTGCCACCAAACCCTTGTTAGGGTTATAGGACCGAGGAGAGTAATTAAAAAAATAGTTACATACTTGCTTTTCAAATAATCTCAAAAATAGCATGTTGCCTTAATTAATTAAATCTCTCGAATATTGCATGGGTTGCCATTAATCCACTTTAAAAAACTCGATTTAAATAATGATCGAATCTTTAAATTTAATCTTTCAAGGAATAATTGAAATTTCTTGTCACCGTAATCATTAAAAATTATGCGTTGAAATAAAAAAAAGATTTTAATACCGATCCACACGATTTTACATCAACGCTAGAGTGAGATTGGTACTAGCATTTTAAGCTGATAAAAAACACTGATATTTAAGTCACTGAAGTAATGTTTAAAACCTAGAGAGCTTGAATGAAAATAATGTCGGTACTTTTGTTTCATATATTAAATCTGCAGTAATGTGATGATATTTAATGTGGGACTGTAAGTCGTTTGATTCTTGTTATTTTATTTATACACTGGATTACGTTAAGGCCATTTTTATCGAAAACATCTCATGAAAGGAGCGGTCGTTAATTTGTGTGAACTGAAAGTAGTTTATTCTAAATTAAAAAAGTAAACTTTCAGAACATCACCAACGGGGCGACTCCAAACAAAGCGAACAGAAGAGTGTACCAAATAATCTCGCCCCTCCTCGTCTCGTCGAGGAGATTGGTCAAAAGGAGTGACGTGTTCCAACTACTCAAAAATACCTTGCAGTAACGGTCACGCGCAATAGATAATAAGTTCTAACCATGCATTGCTCGCAGAAAGGAGTTTTGTCTCTTTTGCTGTGGGTTGCCCTGGTTAATGATCTCCTACAGACGCTGGTTTTACTCCATTGATCTGGTAGTTGTGGTGAGGGGCAAATTCCCGACCACAGTCTCGGATCGGTGGCAGATACCTAGTACAGTCGAATCTCGATAATTTGAAAATTAAGGGACCAGTGATAAATTTCAAATTACCAAGAGTTCAAAATAACCAGCATTCAAATAACCACAAGTGGAAGGGAGGACTCAAGTAAATAAGAGTTTAATTAAAATTCGTGATTAATTATTTTTATAATTTTATGTATCAACAATTAAATATAATACAATTATTTACAAATTTTTATTTCGAAAAGAAGACCGTAATTTTTTATTGAGTGAGCGGTAAGGCTCCAACTTTTTGCTTCATATAGCAGCACAGAGATCACATAGCATCTAAGGACTCTGATTCTTACATCGATGCTTAACAAAAGATTACAAAGAACTTTTCGCAGTCAGCAAAAGGCATTTCTTGCTTTCTCAATACGAGTTCTTATTTCGTATGAGTGGTCACATGTATCAAGTAAGTTGCATCCCAGATAACAAAATCTGTTAACTCTTTCCAATGGCGTGTTGTTCGCCATAAAATTGGCTGTTATGTTTGGTTTCTTACTTATAATCATAGTTTTGGTTTTTTACAGTTTAATTTAAGACGATATTCACTGCAGGCCTTGACTACAGCGTCTATTATCGTCTAAAGGCACTCAGCACTATCTACCAGCAGAACTGTATCGTCTGCGTACCTGAAGTTGTTAATGAGCTCTTCGTTCATGATTACATCCTCCTTTATTTTGCGCACTAGTGGTTTCAAAAGGAACTACAAATATACCGTAATAAAGAAAATTGTAGCGTTCAACTCACCTTTCAGAATAATTCTGTTGATATGTAAATCCTTAAAAATAAACACTCAACAACCTTAAAAACATTGAAATTCCAGAAGAAATGTGCTGCCGGAACGTGGTATGCAATATCAAACCTACGAGTTGTCCCGTCCAACGCTGACTAGGCCGCATAAAAAATTATTTTAAGATGTGGTTCGAGTGTGGAACCATCGTGACTGAAAGGGTTAAAAGGCATATATATCTACTGCGCTATTTATTCAAGATGCTTTCTCTTCTTCATGTATTAGTTCAATCATTTTATGCTGTATTTTAATCAACATTCACTTATCTTATAGTCACATGGGGGCACTCTTGCCATACAGCCCGAATATTTACATTATAGAGTTAGGCAGATAGGGTTGTTGTTGGAAAGGGTTAAAAGGAGAATATTAGGCAGACTATCAGCGACTTGAGTATCGCTACCATTTCTTTTAGAAATACCTACGGGTTTCGTATTTATGCATATAAAAATCAATAATCTAAATCAATACTCTAAATCAATACTCTAAATTGTGCCAATCACAGTCATGACACAAGGTAAGGCGGACAAATAAAAATAAACTTTCTTAAATCCCAACGAAGTTATCAAAGCACAGAAAATCATTAAAGGTGTAAGACAGAGATGTGTTCTTTTCCCACTTCTGTTTAACATTTACTCTGAAAACATCTTCCAAGAAGCCTCGAAAGACAACAATTAGGCATCAAAGTAAATGGCACATGGATCAACAATATACAGCCGGCTCATGGGAATTAACATCAACATAAAAAAGATAAAATTTCTAGTAATCACCCGCAAATTGGATGAGTTCCAGAATGCTAAACTCTCATACGATAGGGAAGACATAAAACAAGTAAAAAAGTTTAACTATTTGGGGACTTGGTTATGTGAAGACTGGTCTTCAGACGTAGAAATTAAATGCTGGATTGAAAAAGCGAGGAGCTCATTCATAAGATTTAAAAACGTCTTTAAGAACTCTGACTTTGACCTTAATCTTAGAATAAGATTCACAAAATGTTACGTATGGTCCGTACTGTTGTATGATATGGAAGGCTGGACACTGAAAGTTAGCACAATGAAAAGGCTGGAAGCATTTGAAATTTGGATATATCAAAGAATCTTGAAAGCCCCATGGACAGCAAGAAAAACCAACGAGGAAATTTTGGGGACGATAGGAGGTGAACGCAAATTGCTGGGCATGATAAAACGCAGGAAAACAGTGGACATATGCTACGTAACAAAAGATACCATTTGCTCCAACTATTAATGGAAGTAAAAATCGTCGATAAAATCCATGAAATGATATTGGATGATCGGAGAATAAAAGTGCGTGAGTTGGCTCATGCTGTAGGTATCTCAACTGAACGGGTACATCATATTTTACACGAATATTTGGACATAAAAAACTCTCTGCGAGATGGGTGCCGTGATTGCTGACACTCGACCATAAGCGCAATCGTGTGACCACATCAAAAGAGTTTTTAGCGATGTTCAGCCGTAATCCGGACGAATTTTTGCGCCGTTTTGTTACTGTGGATGAAACATGGATCCATCACAACTCCCCAGAGACCAAGGAACAATCGAAACAGTGGGTTGCTCGGGGTGAACGTGGACCAAAGAAGGCGAAACAGAGTCTTTCAGGCAACAAGGTCATGGCCACAGTTTTTTGGGATGTACGCGGTGTCATTCACATCGATTACCTCAAGAAAGGTAAAACGATCACCGGCGAATATTATTCAAAGCTTTTAAAACAGATTCGACGTTGATTTGAAGCAAAAACGGCCGCATTTGGCTAAGAAGAAGAAAGTGCTGTTCCATCAAGACAATGCACGTGTGCACACTTGTCTAGTCACGATGGCCAAAATCCACGAATTGGGATACGAACTGCCACCCCATCCAGCATATTCTCCAGATTTAGCCCCCTGCGACTATATTCTGTTTCCAAACCTAAAGAAATGGCTGGGCGGTAAGAGATTTGAGTCGAATGAAGAAGTCATTACCGAAACAAACGCGTATTTTGAGAGCTTTGAAAAAACCTATTATTTGGAGGGAATAAAAAAATTAGAAAAACGCTGGACTAAATGTATCGAGCTAAAAGGTGATTATGTAGAAAAATAAAATGTTTATTTGCGGAAAAAAATTTATTTTATTCAAAAAGTCACTGACTTATTAAAGCGCACTCGTACTTTCGCGAAAGTGTCCGGATTTACAAAACACGGTTTAAAAGAAACAAAAGATTTTGTAAGGACCTTTAAAATTTCAAAAAGAAATCCGTTCCGATTCATTTATCACTAAAAGGGGAAATGGACATGATATTCACGAAAAAAATCCCAAGAGTACAGCAACAATTTTGCAAAAAGGATACAAAGGAAACGCCATAGAAAAACTGCCTATTGTTTTTATTTTTATTTTAAACATTTTAGCATAATTCGATAAATAAATATTTCGTACCGTATCAGTTTGCAATGAAATATTTATTTTAAAAGGAGAAACTTACATACGCGGTCTGACAATAAAGAACTATAACTGGTACGATAAAAATATTGAAGGTGTCCAGTTTGAAATTCTGCCTCTTATGCATCCTCACGTCGAAAAAAATGATCATTGGCTTCATTTTTGATTTGGTTAGGTAAATTTATATAAAATTCTTTATCAGTACTTTAATTAAAATAAAAATAATTTAGTTTAACGGGTATTAGTAAAACTGTTCGCTACACAATTAGCAGCCCTTGAGTTGGAATAATTTAGTTTTATAGAAGTAACTTATAACATTACTCACAATTGGCTTTAGAAAGAAAACTTTAACGTAGCACAACATTAACACCCAACATTTGGGGTTTAGAAAAATACTTTTAGCAGGCTACATACAACACTTCAATTTGATAAAAAAACTGAGTATCACCTATTTATAAATATATTCTCATAAAAAACAAAATATTACCCGACAGATATATTCTTATTTTAAACAAACAGCACGTCACTGATTACAAGCGTGGCCGTAACTCCACAATAATGTTACAGAGTTGCCAGCACGAGGACGGGACAAAGAGAATCGATTGGTATTCTTTGTCATACTCAAGGCCACTCTCGTGTAATCAAATGCGACAAAGCAAACAGAGTTTTATGAATGGAATGTTGCGTCTCCTCTGGATAATAGGTCTTTGTATATTACACACCTAGGACAGTAAAGTAAGAAATGTCTCAGAGCACATGTTTGTTGTCCAAGGCGAAGCCGAGGTCATCTTGCAAGCGTTCTGAGGCATTTTTTACTTTAACGCCCGTGGTGTGTATACTATTTTTCTCCCTACTATAGGCGGTAAGCGGCAACTTCGTTTTGCGTAGCAGGCCGAAAGTGACGCTTTCTGCACAGTCGAAAATAGTTATTTATGTACCAAGGGTATAAGTAGATGTTTATGCCCTGAAGGCGACGTTTTACAAACCCGAGGGCCTCTGGCCTGAGGGTTTGTAAATCGCCCGAGGGTATACACATCTGTTTATGCCCTTGTTTATGCCCATGTACGAAGATTTTGGAATTCCTGACGAAATTATTGAAAAAGCAAAGAAAGCAACTAAAAAACTGTTGCCAAAAAAGTCTAATGAAGCTTACAACATGGAATACGAAAAATTATTAAATTGGATGCAAGAAAACTACGTAAAAGATGTTAATGAAACAGTGTTGCTTGGATACTTCGGCGATCTCGCTAAAACATTTTCTCCGAGTTCCTTGTGGTCCAAATATTCCATGGTAAAGAAGACTTTAATAGTAAATAAAAATATTAACATTGCTAATTACTATTATTTAAGAGAATATTTGAAGCAAACTTCGAAAGGCTACCAACTAAAGAAGTCTAAAATTCTGTCTAGAGAAGATGTTTTAAAATTTATTCATAAAGCACCGAACGAGACGTTTTTAATGAACAAAATTGCATTAATATTTGGAATATTTGGTGGATGTCGACGGCAAGAACTTGTGAACATATTAGTTACTCATGTAGAAGATATAAAATCGGTTTTTGTGGTAAATGTACCAGAGACAAAAACCGATAAAAAACGCATTTTTACCATTATAGATGAGGGTGAAATGAACAGTTTAAAGCTAATAAGAGATTATATGTCACTACGGCCACGTGGTTGCTCAGAAAAAGGCTTTTTCTGACCTATAGACAAGGTCGATGTACTGTACAGCCAGTAGGAAAAAACACGTTTGGAAAAATCCCGTCCATTATAGCGGAATATCTGGGTTTAAGTGATCCTGAGAAATATACTGGTCATTGTATGCGTCGAACGTCAGCAACTCTTCTTGTAGAGGCTGGAGCCAGTATGACCACGTTGAAGCGCCATGGTGGATGGAAGAGTATGTCGGTTGCTGAAGGATATTTAGAGGATAGTTTATCTTCAAAAAATGAAGTTTCAAGAATGCTGGCAGGTATACCTTCCGGGTCTGGCGTTTCGGTACAGAAATTTGAAACTAAAACTATGAAACATGAATCGTTTGCTGCAGGCTACTTAACTATCACCGGATCATTTCAGAACTGCCAATTTTATGTTAATTCGTCAAAATAATGTTCATCAAATATTTACATATATTACTATATTCCGTTTGTAATTTCATTAATAAAGGTTATTAAATAAGTTAAACAAAAAAGTATTTCACTTTATGCCCACGCGGGCCATAAAGTACGACATTAGATAGTTGGTAACTAAGAAATAAAAACACAATAATGAACTAGTATGACAAAAAATATTTTATTAATTATTATTACTTAAAATATCTACAATATTACTAATAATATCTACAATATTACTAATGTACTTATACATAATTGTATATTAGGCTAGGTTAGGTTAAAACGGCGGTTGGGCGGGAACCCACTTGGGCCTTTAGGCCCTTTGTGATACCATGATGGACGGCGGTGCCTTCTCCCTTCAGTTGGAACTTTTGATAAAAAGTGTAAGGTCTTTAATGCTAAACTGAGCTGAGATCAGATAAGTCATCAAAGTTCGGTTGCTCTAATAAAGAAAGCCGTTTTCTGCCAAGAGCAGGGCAGTGGCAGAGAAGATGTACCATTGTTCTCTCCTCTTTCTTATCGTGATAGCTTCTACAGAAGTCGTGTCGTAGCTCTGCGATTCTTATACGCCGTGCATGGGATCCACCTGCCCAGTGCCTGTTATGGCCGCGATCGCGTTTTTAATGGACTTCCTGGATAGAGTTAAAACATCATTAGTTCGACGTAGATCTAGTCTAGACCAAATCTGTTTCGATGATGTGCATGTTCATTTTGCCACCTCTAGTTAGCTTTTTAAACTACTTTGCTGTGCAGGATGAGCCGGCAGTTTGCTATCGGTACTGCTTGCTGAGATGAAACAGATACAGCTGGGAGGGTGGTGCTCTCTCTTGCTAGCTCGTCCGCCTTACAGTTGTCTGGTATGTCCCTGTGTCCGAGTACCCAGACAATGTAAACTCTAAACTTAGCTGCTAGCTCATTAAGGGTGGTTTGGAATCGTACCGCTGCCCTAGAGGTCAAGTAGACTGAGTTAAGTGATTTTATAGCAGCCTGGCTGTCTCAAAGAATGGATATCTCGCTGAACTTTCGGCTTGATACATACTACAGTAATCAGGCAAACGACACAACAGGCTAAGTGAGGAGTCTTCTGAGAAGACACCACAACCTACTCTCCCCTCTAGTTTGGAGACGTGTCAGTATAAAATACTGCGCCCTAAGGTTTAACTAGATTCTCGGCCCAATCTTCTCTGAATGAGATATCCAGTGATAGATAACCTTCAAACATTGTATATTAGGGTTTTCTACTTTCAATCAAAATTCGTCTTCCAACTATGAGATTCAACCCTCCAAAAACTTCTTGGGTCACATAACAGTTGCTCTTCGAACACCAGTGCAATATTTGTTGACATTTGAGCGCTTTTTTATACACGTACAAGTCTTGTTCGAATGTTTTTTTAACGAATAATACAACATACAAAGTGTTTCTAAATTCATGCGAAAAAATTCATGAGGTGATTGGCCGTAGATATGAAATTATGATGTACAAAATTTCCCCAACCCACCCCCTTCCGAGATATTACCCCCAGAAGGTAGTGAGTAAAATCAAGTTTAATTTTTTTTTTAAATTTAAGTAAATATAGAAACTTGAAATTTTGTAATTTCCGTGGTATCGCAAAGGACTAACCACTGGTACTTTTTTAACATTCCTGTTACATTATAAGAGGGTGAAATTAGACTCCCTTGCCTTATTTAATATTAATTTTTTTTTTAAATTTAGTTTTTTAAAATAAAAAGATTACTTAAAATCGCTGTTTATTTAAAATATTTTTAAATTCTAAAGTTCTTTCCTAGAACCAATAAATTCGGTGAAAAACAGTAAAGATGAAAAATGCACGAATAAAATACGATTCGTAAAAATTTTTGGGAATGACCGTCCCCTGTCAAAAATTAAAACTTCTACTTACCACTTTTTGGAGGTGATTCTTGAAAGGCAGTAAGTAGGCTTATGAAATTTTGTTATTGGAAAGATCACCTGAATTTTTTCGCATGAATTTAGAAACACCCAGAGTATCATAAGTGAAATTTTAATTATCAGTATATTCTCTCTCTCTTGTCCTTTTACTCTCGAGAGAGTATGGTGACATCATATCTCGATTGCTCGGATCGTAGTTCTCCATCCTTTCCTGTCTTAAGCTGCAAGAGAAGCTTCTTGCAGACCGTGAACAAATATTTCTTTGGTTTGGTCCACCCAGCGCGTCGGAGACCTTCCTCTTGGTCGTTTACCATTGATTTTTCCCTCTACAATAAGTTTTTCCAGCCCATTCGTTCTTCTTGAAATGTGTCCAAAATACCGTAGATATAATTGGTTTATCCTGGTTGATAGCCTCGTGGTGATTTTTAGTTTTTTAAGAATTGACACGTTAGTACGGTGTTCTGTGTACGATATTCGCAGCATTCTTCTGTAGGCCCACATTTCAAAAGCATCTATTATTCTTCGATTGGCCATTTTTAAAGTCCAGGTCTTAGAGGCATATGTGGCAATAGAAAAGATCAAGGAGTTTAATAATTTCAGTTTCTTGCATTGAGATATTGCAGAGTCTTTCCATATTCGAGTTAGTTTTATTGTTGAGTTCTCCATCACAGTCGCCTTTGTTTGTGATAAGTGATCCTAAATAGTGAAACTTCTCAATCACTTCAAGTATATTCTTAAGCATCAAATTCCAGAACTGTATTAACAGACCACACAAATTTAGACCATGATCCTCCAGTTGCGCAACCATTTTGAATAAAGATATTCTTTTTTAGAGGATTAAAAATTTGTTGGCATTAGTTTATTATTATTCTGAATTAAACAAAATTCCATAAACTTGCTTTTTGTTTGCGTACATTTTTTTAAGTTGTCTCTAACAATTAACAAAAGCGGACACCCTTGCAAAACAGGGGGCCGAATCTGCGTTCACTTGACCGGAACCGGTTTTTGGAGTCACCACAAGTGCCGCCAAAACAATTATTTCGGACTGGGCGGAGAGGAAAATACTCACGTACTGGTCCGACATACCAGGGCTAACCCACTCGAAGGCGTTTTTACCGTTACAACCCTCGAGAAACACAACTAAGCAGATCCTAGAATGGAGCAGAAATGACCTGCGTATTCGAACAGGACTGCTTACGGGACACTGTCGTCTAAGATACCACCTCAGAAAGATAGATCTGAACCAACAAACGGACTGTCAGTTCTGCTGCGTGGAAGACGAAACTGCTGAACATATACTATGTTCATGCCCCGACCTGGGAAGAATAAGGTTCAACATATTTGGTTACACTAACCTAGAACCTACCGATTTTAAAAAAATCTCACCCTATACAACCATGAACTTCGTTAGAAAGGCTGGATTGTGCGGTGAACTGTAGCCTCTAGGGGTGAGCCACAATAGACCTACTAAGGGTCGCGGTGGAGGGGCGACCACGCCCCACTCACATGAAACCTAACCTGACCTAACCTAGAGGATTAAAAATTTGTTGGCATTAGTTTATTATTATTCTGAATTAAACAAAATTCTATAAACTTGCTTTTTGTTTGCGTACATTTTTTTTAAGTTGTCTCTAACAATTAACAATAAAAATAGTTAAGTTAAATCGAATATTCGTGCGCAGAATTAAAGCATATTCTAAATTGCTATTTGAACATAACTTAAACAACCTTTACCAGAACTTTATTACGTGAAGTATTTTATTAAAATATTTACTGTTAATGAATGTAACAAAAAAAACTAGTAATAATTAAAAGATGTACGAACCGAAAACGGACAAGTTTTTTCATGTTTCGATACGAGAATTCATAATTTCAACTTACATATGTTGATTGTTATGCGATGGAGCGTGTACCATATTTGTCTTAACAATTAAACTGCTCCTGTAACACCAGGTAACCAAACGCATTCCATTAATATTTATATTTTTTCGGTATTTGCATAATTTCTTTACCTCCCCAGGTATTATGCGGTCGTTGTCGATAACTGCTGAAATAAATTCCGCAATCAGATTAGCGAATCGATTTTTTTTCTCATTATTAACATTTTAAATGTTGACATCTGTTTAGAAATTTAAAACATTCAGCTTGAAAAACACTTGTATAATATTGGTTTTTGCTGAAAAATGTTGAAATTAAAATAATCTTTTGCATGACTTCTTTCTTAGATCACTGACGTTATCGTAACATAACAACATAACATTGCAATAAGTCACAATAAAGTTTGGTGAGCTTGGTGGCTACCCATTTGAACCTTATTCGCAAAATTGGTTTTATCAGGTCGAGCATTTCTTATAATGAAGCTTATTTTTTAACTAACACGAAGTAAACATTTTGTTTGAATTAAACACTATAAATAAACACAAATTAGTAACCTATTGTAAAAATGTATAAAACTGATTTTTAAACAACCGGCTAATTTCGTTAACCTATACTGTGGATATATAGGTGGGTCAATTATTCATCAGAAAATTACACTCCTGGCTATATGCTTACGACGAGCATTGAATTACATATGCAGATGCTTGTAAGGTAAAAAAAAAACTATTAAATTTATCCATTCGAAGTGACCACCAATGGACCGGTTTCGGGTTGTTGCCCCTCATCAACATAGGGTAGGTCTTGACAAACTCATGTTTGCCCTTCGAAAAGACAAATCAACAATTCCAACTCTTACCAAGTATACGTAATATTTTAATACTTCTAGTCAGAAGCTATTTGCTGGGTGGTGCTTGTTTTAAAAGTATAGATGTCGTGACTAGCGCTTTTCGTGTGGTCGTTTATGTACACTTGGTAAGAGTTGGAATTAATTATTTGTCTCTTCGAACGGCAAACATGAGTTTGTCAAGACCTACCCTATGCTGATAAGGGGTAACACCCCGTAACCGGTCCATACTTGGTCACTTCGAATGAATAAATTTAATACTTCTTTATTTTACTTTACAAGCATCTGCATATCACCCGAAATGGGATTATGCACGATTATTTATCAGATGTTATTCAATGCTCGTCGTAGGCATATAGCCAGGAGTGTAGTTGTTTTCTGATGGATAATCGACCCACATATATCTACCTATAGTATGGGTTAACATACAGCGAAATTAGCTAGTTCTTTAAAAATCAGTTTTATACATTTTTATATTTATTTTCCTTGTCAAGAATTTTTGTATTTTTTTAAAATAGTACTTATAGTTTTTTATAATAATAAATATAAATATAATTTTCTATATTTTGGTAACCTATTGAATAACTGATATTCTGATTCAAATTTTTTAGCAATTAAACTAGAGTAGTTAGTTTGCCATTTTAACTGATGATTATAATTTTTACCCTTAACAATTTTTGGTAAAACTGAATTGACAAAAGCCATATTAGCGTCATCTGAAGAGGAGTTGCAGACGATGATTAATGTTATGCATGATGCCCTGAAATTCAAAGGGATGAAAATAAATGTAAACAAAACGAAAGTAATGGTTTTTAAAAGAAAAGAAAGCATGACAAATCGTGAAGTTTCGATGAAGGGAGAAAGAGTGGAACAGGTAAATGAATTTGTGTACTTGGGTTCAAAGTTTACGAGAGATGGAAAGTATGACAGTGACATTGAGCGAAGGATGTTGGCAGGAAAACAGATGAATGGGGCACTGCATAGCTTTATGAACAGCCAGAAAGTGTTAAAAAAGGCACGTCTGGCTGTGCATAGAGGTGTGTTGCTTATGTAAGGTAGTGACCTCGACGAACATATCTCGATCAGATTAACATTATTTTGAAAGAAGGCCAGATCAAGTGTACCAACAACCGACGAGCATGCATGAGAACACTGATGAATGTAGAGAAAGCAAAAGATGTGTGTAAGAACCGTAGCAAGTGGAAGGAAGTGGTCTCTGCCTACCCCTACGGGAAAAAGGTGTGACTATATGTATGTATGTATGACAAAACTATCTTTACTTTTCATTTCTTTGTAAGGGAAACGTGATTTATTGACCAATAACTTCAATGTGTTATCAGATAAACAATTTTATGCAGTATTTGCGATAAATATTCTTTAAAACTAAGCTTATAAATTGTTAAAAGTAATACGTTTTTTATGGTAGACTGTTAAATTTTTAATTCTAAAAAATTAGAAAAATGAATCGAGCAAAGAATTTAACTTTGTTAGGCAAAAATCGTTTCACAATAAGTCTAAAAGTTGTAAATGGCCAGGGCAAGGGCAAAAACAATGCACTAACGACCAAGATGCACGTTTTATTAGATAATACCTTTTAAAAAACTGGACTAGTTCTGTGATCAGAAACGAACTCGAAGCTGTCCTGAATATTACAATTTCTTCTGAAACACCGTGACGGTTTACTAGAAATAATCAAAATTGGAAAAAAGTTTTATTCACAGATGAAAATAGGGTTAACCTAAAACATGCAAGTATTCCATTCGGTGGTGAATGTTATGTTCTGGGTGATATATGCTTTGTCGCTCGCACAGAATTAGTTCCTGTCCGTACGAGATCCATAAATGCTAATTACTATCTTAAGGATATTATAATATGTTTATGAAGGACATCGTTTGACCCCACATGACTGGAGAGGTACTCGATTATTTTAATCAATTGGTATACCAGTTATGCAGTGACCACCAAAAACCTCAAGAAAAATGTAAAACGTCAAATACCTGCAGCTAGAAACCTGAGGGAACTTGCAATGCATCAAAATTTAATAAGAAGCATGTCTAGACGCAACGTGTTGCAAGATTCAAAAACGACCCCGCGCAGACAAAAGAAGCAGGGAAAGACCGCTAACACGTTGGAGCGACAATATAAAAAGAGTAGACGGACAATGGATTAGAACAGCTCAAGATAGAGCCCAGTGGAGCAGTTTAATAGAGGCCTATGTTCAGCAGTGGACTCAAATCCAGGCTGGGAGATGATGACGATGATGATGTCTAGACGCATAAATGCTGTGATCTGTAGAAGAGTAGATAGTAGAAGAGGCATCAACCCGTATCGAGATTACTAAATCTGAGATCCGAGGATGCATACGGGACTGGGTCAAACGAAAACAAAGAGAGCGGTAAAAAGAAGCCACTCTCATGCACCACGGGAAAACATGCATTAAAGAACCGACAAAACTCAAAACTGTAAAACTGTGTCGCACTTACAGCATTAATTTCGCTACTTGTGTCGTTTTAACACCATAATTTATTTTTTTCTACATTACAGTTTTGTTAATAAGTCTTAAAAATAATTTTTATTTCAATCTTATGGGAAAATATTAAAACTTATTCACTTTTTAAGTATCCGAAAATTATTATAGCAACCTGTATGATTTAATATGTTGTTACGTTTTGTCCAGGAGTTTAGTGTGTTAATATCCAGATGAAGTTTTAAAATAAAGGTACAAATTCCAAAATTATAATTGCAATGTGAATAGATATTCAACCAAAAGCGGTGGTTCCAGTTATAAGATAAAAAAATTAAAAAAATACCAGCAGATGGTAAAAAAATGTCGATAACCGTTTTTTAGAAAAAATATGACCGTTGAAATTCTTTCAAATAAAAAATGAGTAATAAAAGGAACTTTAAAGAAATTAGTTGTCAAATTATTACTTGTTTTTCATAAAATTAGTGGAAACTTTTCCGTAATTAATCATTGTTATTGGAGATGTTTGTTAGGATAAACAAAAAGCAATAAATTGATAGCAAAAACTAGATGGTGATTTAATCTCCGAAATGCGGCACATTCTCATTTCCAAAAGAAGTTTATCTACCTCTCGTATCCTCCAAAGGTGCACCCAGGGATGTGTTTTAGACAAGGTTATTTATTATCTCGAAACGAGTGTTTAGTCACCTACGGAGCAAAATCATTTATTTATATTTTCTACCCTATTATAACTCATTGACGTATAAATTGTAAATTAATATTTTTTAAAATCACTGTCGATTTTTCATTGTTGGTTTAAATTTTAGACAATGTATTCTTTTAATAAAATACTGTTTGAAATATAAAGACAATTTTCGGTGATTTACCGCAGTAAATTTAATAATGACAAATTTGGACAAAATAGTTAGACATTCTATTGATTAATATTCATTTTATAGAAAAAATTTATGAGGTTTCAAAAATAAGAACCATAATAATTGTTGTTACTATTTTTTAATATATTTTTTTAATCAAATCAATATTAAAAACAAATAATAATTATCAACGAATTAATATACTAACATCGATAAAATTCTTGGACCTCCTTATGTTTGTCTAAATGAGACACTATTATTGTAAGTCAAGAAGTGTATTACAAAGTACTTACATTTAATTTGGTTATGTAACCAAAACAAAATCGGTGACGTGGGAGAGACACAAGGTCTAAAAATCAATATAGGAAAGACCAAATTTATAATATTCAGCAGGCAACCCCACAATGCCACCACCATAGAACTAAATGGAAGCCAAATCGAACGTGTCTCTAAGTTCAAATACCTTGGTAGTATTATTACAGAGAATCTAATCCGGACTGCGAGAGAAAGTGCCGAATAGAGATTGCTCGGGCAACTTTTAATAATATGAGATCCTTCCCTTGCAATGACAATCTGAATCTGAAGCTAAGACAACGCATGGTTGAATACTATGTATAGTCAGTATTGCTGTACGGAGTAGAGGCGTGGACTCTAAAGGTCAGGATGATGAACCAACATGAACAACACAGAAGAATGCTTTGTATTCCGTGGACACAACATGTTACAAACGATAATGAACCACGAAGAGCAAACATCGAAAGGCAACTCTTGACGACCGTAAAATGCCGAAAGACATCATATCTTGGACATATTTTGAGAGGTGATAAATATCGTCTATTAAAGCTCATGCTAAAGGGCAAGATTAAGGGGCGCCGAGGAACTGAAAGAAAGAAACAGTCGTGGCTCAAAAATATTCGGGATTGGACCGGCATAAGAACTTTTCCGCTTGGCGGAGGACCGTACAGCTTTTGCCATGGTGATCGCCAACGTCAGGGAGACCGGACAAGTCACTTGAAAGAAGAAGAACCAATGCAAATTTGCTGAATTTAATTTTAACTGAACAAGAAATGAAATACAAACGAAAAATAGTGCATAATAAAATGATTACCAGAATCTGAAATGTAGAAAAAAAACACATTAGAGCGAAATCAAAAATGCGTTATTATTTGGTGTGTCCTCCCCTGCTCTATAGTAAGGTGTTAACTCGCCTGTGCATGGAAACAATAAGGGCGTTAATGGTTTCGTTCAAAAAAAGGACATTTCGCCACTGAGCTAAAAGCAAGTTTCTGTGTTCCTGTGCCCACTGTAGACGAGCGGCTATGTGTCTGGAAAATAACCTGGGTACTCTTAATGCTTTCCTGGATCGCAAATTGGCTTTAGCAAGTCTCCGTCCTATTGTGGTATCGGAAATTAATTGACCAAACGTTCTTCTTAAATGAGTTCGGACAGCTGAGACTGTTATGGTTCGATTCCGACGTACATATCCTGCTATCCTGCTAGCAATCTTCTCTTGCATTAGTTACTCCAAAACGCCCAGTTTCACGTCTCCAGTCAACGCTGTTAGTTTCCTGGTACTATTCGGATAACTGAAGCGCGGGGAATCTTTAGTGTATCAGCGATTTGATGATTCGGCAGACCCTCAACATGCATTGTCACTATTTTTTTCTATGAAACACTAAAATTCTACTGCCAGGCATAATTGCAAAAAAAAAAACTCAACAATCAATTAAACACGCTAAATCGATATGAACCACTTTTTAAACATCGGTATCTAAAATTAAAGAAAATTGTTTTTGTAAACATTTTTGGATGCCTAGCACCGGTGAAAGAAATAAAGATTAAATGTACAAAGAACCAGCCATGATAAATATTTCATTTTACCATTTACAAAGGGGGTCCAAGAATTTTGGCAATGTGAGTATGCATCATAAACTATCCATAATAAACGTGAAAACATACATAATCAGGTAGTTATAATACTGCTTATAACTGCTTCATGATGTCGTCGTTTCGTACTATATCATACAATGTTTTGCATTGTTTACGTTTCAGTGTTTCCATTTTGACTGTTCTTATCATTTGTTTTATATAACCTGATGTTGCTTTCTGTGTTAAGGTATTTGTTCTTTCATACAATTTCTCTCAAGCGACCTAAAATTCGACACGCTCTCATTGTTTGCTCTCTTACTTCTTTTATTATATTTCCATAGCTCGTTATTTCTGCTCCCAGATATTTGAACTGGGTTATCTGCTGGACGATTCTGGGATAGATTTCCAACTTATCGCTTATTTAGATGTAACTAAACATTTGGTCTTGTCGGTTTGGTTAGTAGTCCAGGGTCGATAATTTTTAAAACCAAAAAAATAATAGTATGTTGAAACCGATTGGAAATGGAAGAGAATATAACAAAAATGAAAGGAAAAATAATTTACGGGTGATCTGAGGTCGGGAAGTGGAAGGGGGTGAGTTTTTAAGGGTAAAAAAACGGTTTATCTCGATTTCCGGCAATACCAAAAGTCCTATGGAAAAAACTTAAATAGCGAAGTTGTAGGAAATAAAAAGATTTACAACTTTTGTAAAAACACTTTTTTCACATAACCTCAAAATTTGTGTGAAAAATTCAATTAACCGCTTAACCAATTAACTTTTACAAAAATATTTTTTTTTCACGAAATTTGGTAAAAACCATATCAATGTAACATGAAATCTTAAATCATTAAAATGTAAATTTTAATAAATAGCTCAAAATTGTACATAATAATTAAAAAAAATTCGGATTCTAATTTTCTCGGTTTTTTGCATTTTCTGAGAAAATTTACCACAGTAATGGGTATTTTTTTTACACCATCAGAAAGTAAAGAACAAAAAGCCAGCAGACATTTTTAAAAAAGCAGATATTTTAACGGAAGAATTTTCGATTAAAAATTAGGCTTTTTTGATATTAAGTCAAAATAAGGTGGAAAAATAAATATTTTATATCAAAAAAATTACAGTATGTACATCACAAGGTAAGTTAATGCAAAATTTCGTGAAAAAAAAATTTTTTTTGTAAAAGAAAAATAAAAAACCAAAAAGTTGGTTATTTGAATTTTTCACATAAATTTTGAGGTTATGTGAAAAAAGTGTTAATACAATAGTTGTAGATCTTTTTATTACCTACAACTTGCTTTTTAACTTTTTTCCATAGGACTGATAGTATTGCCGGAAATCAAAATAAACCGTTATAAACTCACCCCCTTCCACTTCCCGACCTCGCCCGTAATTATTTTTTCTTTCATTTTTGTTACATTCTCTTCCTTTTCCAATAGGTTTCATCCTTCTTCTTCTTCTTCTGCTTTTATTTAGGCAGCTCTACCTGTTTTTTCTTCAGACTATCTCGATTAAGCCGTCATTCCATCTTTTCCTTGGGCGCCCTACGGACCTTCGCCCTAATGGGGAGTTGTCTCTGGCTATTCTCACTATCCTATTTCCATTCATTCTGCTGATGTGATTGTTCCATTCTCTTCTTCTATGATTTGTCCACTGATTGATGTCTTCAACCTTGCATGATCGTCTGGTCTCTGCGTTTCTGACTCTATCTCTTATCGTTATCCCATCGATGCGTCTGAGGATTTTCATTTCAGCGGTTTCTAACATTCTTTCCGTTTTGGATGTTTCCGGTCTTGTTTCAGCAGTATACGTCATAATCGGTCTTATAACAGTTTTATAAATACGGCATTTAGCATCCTGTCTGATATATCTATTTCTCCAAATTGTGTCATTTAGACATCCGGCGATTTTATTTGCCTTGTTAATTTGCTCTTCTACTTCTCTTACCAGTGATCCATAACTACTCAGCAGAACCCCCAAGTATTTAAATTCCATCACTTGCTCGATCAACTTACCGTCCACCTCTAGCTTACATCGTATTGGCTCCTGAGATATAACCATACATTTAGTTTTTTCCGATGATATTAACATATTATATAACTTAGCAGTGTTACTGAATTGATGGAGCATTATTTGGAAATCGTCTTCACTCTGGGCTATTAGTGTCGCGTCGTCTGCATAACATATAATTTTAATTTGTTTGTCGCTCATTTGGTAACCTCTCTTAGACTTTACTTTGTTAATAATTTCATCCATCACTAGGTTAAAGAGTAGGGGACTTAGTGAATCTCCTTGCCTTATTCCTGTTCCAACCTCGATGGGGTTTGTTAGTTGGTGTTCAATTCTTGCCTCTATTCTATTATTCTGGTAAATGTTTTCTATTGTTTTGTTTATATCGAGGGATATGTTTCTTTTATATAGTAGGTGGACGATATCTTCTAGTCTTATTCTATCGAAGGCTTTCGTTAGGTCGATGAAGCAAAGGTATCTTTAAGCTTGTCGTGAATGAGGATTGCAACTCCTTCTTTGGCTCGTACTTCTTTCCTCACTCCACTGTATGTAAGTATATATTCGCCTAATCGGGTCTGCCCTTTTCCTTTCTTGTGTGTCTCCTGTAGTGCACATATGTCGATCTTTCTTTCTGTCATTTCCTTGACAATTTCTTGATCTCTGGTGTTAAGTGATTTTATATTCCATGTAGCTATTCTAAGTGTGTTTTTTGGGTACCGTTTTCTCGTGTCCTTTTTCCTTGCTGTAGTCGTTACCTGAATGTCCGTCCTGTTCCGAGGCTCAGTCTGGGTACTATGAGCTTTATTGGTTTTTCCCTCAGGTAGGGTGCTAACCTGGCCTGAGAACCCTCCTCCTTTATCCGGGCTTGGGACCGGCAACATGATCACTGAGCTACTCAATCCACCCAGCAACCATGCAGGCGGAGTTTCATCCTAATATTATATTTTTTCACTTTTTACCATCTTCAAAGGCTATAGTTAATAGGTCTATAGTTAATATTTGGTAAATATAAATATTTTCACAATTCATTAAATAATAACCCAAACACTTACAAGTTAATAATATACGGACTTAATAATGTTTTTTCTATTGGTGTAAAACCATCCAGATGGCGCAACCTTAGTGAAAGTCAACGGAGAAAAACTATATGTCCAATTACTTGGTGGTTCCTTTTCAGTAATTATTAATTTCACTGTGAAAAATTTGTAAAATACCGAACAATAAATCATTTCATGGATAAAATGTTAATACATTCATATGCCTATTAAAAAAAAGTAATTTTAATTAAGAGATAATAGTTTTCTGTACGAGATTTATTGGATTTTATGTGCATGATGTTAAATCAGTTCTATCGTTTTCCTTTAGTAGTAGGTCGTTAACAATTATTACTATTTTGGGTGTGATTAGGTAGCAATTATTTTAAAAACATGAAGTAATAAACCTGTCCCGCAACGTTAACATTATCTGATTAAATAACTGGTCAAATAATAACCAAAAACGGAGTGGTTCCATACTATAACTATGTATATATCACATAAATTCGTGGGGCAAAGCGATTGCCAAATACCGAACAACCTTCTATGGGCGAGATCGTAACGGTTCCACGCTTTTTCAGAGAAACTAGTCAAGTTAGATATTTTTACGATGCCGATGTCACTACACATTAAATTGGAAACTTGTTTTCGTATCTTCTCCGTTTAAAACTTCGATTCATCGCTTCGAGTCCCATATACTAAATTACGTAACCCTCAAAATCGAGTGGGTAATTGACATTCTTAGTCTTAATTTAATTGAAATACAAGGTGGACACTTTTATACTTCAACACGGTTTACAGTACCCGCTGTGTATACAACAACCAAAAGTATAATACGTACGGGATATTTATCCACAAAAAATAGAACAATTAACATTCATTTCATACTTTTGCTGTTGCTATTTTAAAATTACAAGTATCAATAAGTGTGTGCGTCGTGTGTCAGGCTGACAAATACAGTGCTTTCGTTTCAAAACCAGCCAGTCCAAATAACTTGTGATTTTGCGTAAATGTAAAAAAAACATTTTCTACGAACCGTCATAAAACTACCGACCTGGGGACGAAGATAAAAAGGACGGGCAGAGGTACACCGAAAGTCAGTCTCTCAACGAACTCTAACAGTCTCTCAACGAACTCCGACACTGGCGCATCGCCTCACTTGCCAAAAAAATAGAACAATTAACATTCATTTCATACTTTTGCTGTTGCTATTTAAAATTACAAGTATCAATAAGTGTGTGCGTCATATATCAGGCTGTCACATACAGTGCTTTCGCTTCAAAACCAGCCAGTCCAAATAACTTGTGATTTTGCGTAAATGTAAGAAAAACATTTTCTACGAACCGTCATAAAACTACCGACCTGCGGGACGAAGATAAAAAGGACGGGCAGAGGTACACCGACAGTCAGTCTCTCAACGAACTCTAACAGTCTCTCAACGAACTCCGACACTGGCGCATCGCCTCACTTGCCAAAAAAATAGAACAATTAACATTCATTTCATACTTTTGCTGTTGCTATTTAAAATTACAAGTATCAATAAGTGTGTGCGTCGTATATCAGGCTGTCACATACAGTGCTTTCGCTTCAAAACCAGCCAGTCCAAATAACTTGTGATTTTGCGTAAATGTAAGAAAAACAATACTTACATCGAATTTTAAATTAAGAGGGAGGTTTAAACATTGTTATTCTGATGTTTTCAAGTGGCACCCCTTTAACATCTCCTACCTCTTCTTTAAAATATCAAATAGCGACCTCTACCTTGTGATACATCAACTGAAAACCAAAGAAAAATGCAATTCAGCTATATATCGATTTAATTTGCTGATAACAACAATTTTGTGAAATAACATGAGACCGTAGCAAAAAATCATGATATCAATAGGTAAAAAAGGCTATAGTACACCCAAATTTGTTTATTAAAATAATAACAAGCAAATACTCGAACGTTTTCGACGTCAAGCCATTTTTAAATCTTTGAAATAAACTTATGTAATAAAACCCAATCATTCATTGTTATATCTCCAATCAGACATCTTTTTTCCTTTGTTTATATAAATTTATGTTATAATCCACTTTGTAGGTTTCATGTCAACTATCTCGATTTGTCAATATTGCCAGTGTTGTCATATGTCTCCTTGTCAACTCATGTTGTCAGTAGTCATCCCTCAATTTGATTTTCACGTTTCCATGTTTTTTTTAAAATGATAAATCGCACATGTCTTGTTAGGAGAAATTTTTTTTTATAAATATGTAATTTAGTTAAAATTTTATCAAATGTTTTGTTCATTTCTTTGGACAACCCTTGTAATGTTCATTGTTGAGCTTTGGTCATGTCTTTTTCATGATTCATTTTTTGTAAACAAATTTGTGACAAATCAGTATTTTTAAACAATTTAATATGGGAAATTTAAAAATTTTAACTATTAATATAATACATTTACATTTGCTCACTTTCAGATATGTCTCGTGATGATGCTTGACAACGAAAATGTTCTAGAATTTGCTTGTGATAATTTTAATAAAAAAATGTTGGTGTACTTTTGTACCTATTGATATCCTGAATATCACAGTACATACAACCTCCCCTTTTCTGTTATAGAAAACAAAAACGACCTACGCCACTGTTGGATAGGTAGATGTCTAATTAGGCATCAATTAACTTACTTCTGAATACATGTCACCGTTTTTGACATTTTTTGTAATTTTTTTTTTTTTTTTAAATATTAGTATATTTAGTTAGTTATTCATGACGTAAATTAGCCATTATTTGTAGCCGTAGCATCTTGAGTTATTTTAAAATGGTGTATTCTTTGCAAGAGCGAATTAAAATAATATTTATTTACGGTCATTAAAACAAGTACGCTCAAGAAACAACAACAACAACAAATAATGTCCAAAGCTTCTGAAATTTTTTAATAATGGGATTGGTGAAAAATCTAATAACACATAAACATATTTACTTCAAGGTAATAATTTATGATTCAAATTTTCTTCTTCTTCTTCTTCTATGGCTCTACAACTCTTGAGTGAGTCTTTGCCGCGTTTACTATTCTCCTCCAGTTTTGTCGGTCTTGCGCATTTATCTCCCATTGTTCTACAAGCTTTTTTTAAAATTATTTTTTATTTTAACAGCGTCGCCAAGGAATAAAATGCCCTGTTCCCAACCATGTTTCTCGATTCTACGTCTTTTTCATTCTTATTATCAGCTGTTATGACTCTCTCACTACTTCACTACTTCAAAATTATATTAATTTATAGTTATAATTTGACCAATATGTGGTCTTGGGTTTTTTGTGACTACCATATACTTGGTCTTGTCTGCATTGATCCTGAGGCCCACTTTCCTTGCCCTTTCTTCAAAGAGGGTAAAAAAAATCTAAATGTTGCTCGTGTTTATTTTTTAATTACATATAATTACTTCTTGTCATTTTTCAGCAAGGCTCCTGACGCGAATTATAACAATAATTATAACTTAATATTTGACATATATTGTCAACGCTGTAATATTTCTGTAGCGGCCATACAGACAGGTTATGCACAGACGACGAAACAAAACTTTTTCATTTTTGAATCCTCAAAATTCCGACGACTAATTTTACTGAAGACCTTTTTAATCCCAAGTCTTGTCCTGCCCAAGAAAGCACGTATACTACCCCAATCTTTACGACCCCAAGTCCTGTTCCTTTTCAATAACGCACGTATACGAGCCTAACCTTAATGACCAGAAGCTCCTTTCCTTTTCATCTATTCACGTACACTCGCCGCGCACCGAGGTAAATCTTTATGACTCTAAATTCCTTTCCACCAAGTGACGCATTTTCTACGAACCGTCATAAAACTACCGACCTGGGGGACGAAGATAAAAAGGACGGAGAAAGGTACACCGACAGTCTCTCAACGAACTCTGACAGTCTCTCAACGAACTCGGACACTGGCGCATCGCCTCACTTGCCAAGTTTTTCTTTCGTCTTAATAAATGCACGTATTTAACAGTAATTCGAATTGTTCATCATTTCCCTAGCACTCATCTCACACAAATATCCCAAATTTCTAAACGATAAATTAAATTACTGATGAGTCACCTACTTTTCAAATTTGACGAGAAAAACATTCACTGAGTAATAAAAAAGTGAAAAATATTTAGGTTCATTCTTTTGCAGGAAACTTTTGTGTAATAAATTTTAATATACCTACTCAATTTTTTAAGCAAAGTCGAAACATATAGGTGGCCGGTAAACAGCGCGGTCACCCTGTATAGGAACTGTGGACAATAAAATGCTGAGAAGCAGAAACAAAAGTGTGTAATTCTTTTTTTATCTACCTATAAGGAAACATGTTTCGGATATTTTGGTCCATGTGATAGTGTATTGCGTTCTCACGTTCGTGTAAATTCGTTTTAATGGTGAAAACTAGTTTCTAGGCCGATTAATATTGGGCAGTTAAAATTATTGGAAGCAGTTGAATGTAAAATCAATTAAATAAACGTCGAAACTTTACAAATAATTTTACCATTAAACCTTACCTAAAAAATATCATTCATATTATTTTTAACCTTATTGTTTAATACGAGTACATTGCTCTGGTAAGCATTTGAAAACATTTTTTAATCGCGAGAAAAACTGTAGTCCTTTTAATAAGATGCTGTGGAAAAGCAGCGCCAACCAGAAAAAAAAAGTCTGATTATTTACACTAACACAGAAGTTGCTTGATAATTTTTGTGGATTAGTAGACTTGACTGTGTTTAAAAATTATTGAAACAATAACTTCCTAAAATTTTTTTCTTAGTAAAACCATCAGGCCAACTCTGGTAATTGAGTGATACAAAATTTCCGGTTTTGTTAAAAACGGCGATTCTTCGTTGGTAATAATTACAATTTTTATTCTATAGATACGTGTAATATTTGTTTGTAGTTAAGTTGGAAATATAATTGGTATGTTTTGTTAAATTATTGTAAGCTTTCTTACAAAAAAGATGTATTTTAAATAATTTTTAGTTCAGCCTTTAAATCTCTTTAAGAGACCCATGAATAAGAGCTAGTAGAGCAAGTAGATGTAAGAAGAAATTAATTAAAGAATTAGCTACCAATAGGATAACCCCTATTACCACCAGTAGTCCACTGTTGATACAAGGTTGATTGATAAGCCCTAGTAATGGTTCCATATGGATCGTTGAAATCTTGGATTGCCATAGCCTGTATACACAGTCTAAGTTTTTTTCTGATGTATGTGCCAATTGTAACTCTTATATACAAGGTGTTAGTACATAAGTGCGACAAACTTTTGGGGATGCTTCTACATAAAAAAATAAAGACAGTTTGCTATATAAACGTATGTCCGCAAATACTTCGTTTCAGAGATACGGGGTGTTAAAGTCTTTCTTAAAAACTGACGATTTATTTATTGCTCTGAAACCGGTTGAGATATGCAAACGAAATTTAATGGGTTTTAAGAGGTAGTTAGGCAGGCCTCTTTTGTTCAATGTATATAGTGAAGGCATCTTTGAAGAAGCGCTGTCAGAGGAAACCGGTGGTATTGTCATAAACGGGGAAAGAATTAACAACTTGCGATACGCAGACGATACCGTTATCTTCGCCGATAGTCTGGAAGACCTACAACATCTGGTTCAGTTAACAAGCATTTTCTGCAAGAAATATGGCCTAGATATGAACCTTAAGAAAACCAAAGTCATGGCAACTTTAAAAAACCAAAGCACAAATCACAATAGACCATCTAAAAATATTAATAACGACAACCTGGAATGGGTATCCTCCTACAAATAACTTAACACTTGGGTAGCTGAAACAGCAAAACACACAAAAGAAATAAAGTGTCAAATTGAAGTAGCTTGCAGCACTTTCATAAAAATGAATAAAATACTCTGCAGTCGAGATATATATAACATTAGAATTGAGAACCAGAATGCTAAAATGCTATATTCTCCATTTTATTGTATGGAATGGAGGCTTGGGCACTCAAATCAGAAAACATCAAGAAGAGCATATAACTTTTAATCAGAAATACAACAAATACTGTGCTGAAAAGTATTTTAATTTAAAATATATGAAGTCACTTTTTTACGCACTTGCAGCAAGGACTTTATCATGACTTGTTACTGTGCAAATGAAAAAAAATTGGGCTGTCTGCTGGTATGATAAATATATTTCCTTTTTACTTATTAAATAGAAAGCAATTTGTGGTATATAGTGGTCACAAGTCTAGAGAATATTTAGTTACGTCCGGGGTACCTCAGGGTTCTAACCCGGTCCTCTGCTATTTAACATATTTAATAATTGACTTTTTACACGGTAATTTGAGAATCTAGATATTTTTTTGCAGATTTTCCGTCCAAAAATTGTCCTAGTAAGATAATAGCGGTTTCACGTTTATCAGGTTGCACATCCATTACAGATATATTTTTTGATGGATATCTTATTTTTTTATTTGCATCGGAAAATGGGTTTGAAGGATGTTAATGCAATATGAAAATGTCTGGGAGATATTTAATAACTTTACGTAGATGGCTTATTTTCGGTATAAAATTGCGGCTGGCTTCAGTGATTCGAACTGGTAAAAGTCTAGAAGCTTTAGTCGGAACGTGATTTTAAAATTAAACGGTGTAGCTACTGCTATAAGCACAAAAACCGATCAGATTCTATCAGCGCGGTGCGTCAGTCGCCTATAAAATCTTTAAAAAATTCCGATCTGTAGGTATGTTATGAATAAAAAAAAAAAGTTAAGAGAGAAGATGAAGAAGAAGACGAAAACGCTTCCAGGCAAAATTCGGACGTCGAGTCGAGATTTTTAAAAGTATACAAGGATGAGCGGCAGGTGCGTGGATGGCGTGTTTTGTGAGAGCCACCCGCAGGGTGAATGACGGACCAACTACGCCCCATAAAGAGGGTACAACGAGACACCTCTCGGTCTTCTCGAGACTCAATTCTCAAGAAAAACCGATGCATCGTAGGCCAGTCCCCGGGAACTTTAAATATTCTTTATTAACTGTCATCACCCTGTTTCGATTCAGGGTAACCGATCGACAAATCATTTCTTAGTATTTATTGTAACTCACCAGGAAGCGGTGCAACAACGTGCAAGTTTTGGCTTTAACTTGCGTTCCAGCGGGTTTCTAAAACAAGTCATTTTCACGGTATAAGTACTTTCTTTCGCATAAAAGAACCCTCCGCAGAAAAGATTTTAAAATATGGATCAACCAGTCAAAATGTATGGACGAACCTGTTAACATAATTTTAATATTTTTTCGTTGGCACGTAGAGAGTAAGTTATTAAAAAAAAGAATATGCAGATATGATTTTTTTACGAATATATGTGCATAGCATATTTTTGTGCATAACTTCAGTATTCTCTTCATCTCAAATGGTAGGTTTTGTTGAAAATTTAGGTTGGCATATACGAGTATAAACAAAAATTCTTATTAAATGCTAAAAGATACTTCTAGTTTACTAAGCCTGTGCTGTACAAAGCTCAAATAAGACAATGCTTAATGTATTGTTTTTAAATTTGGGGCTCTACGCTTTAAACATTTCTTAAAACAGTTGAATTTTATCCAGAAGAGGACTATTTTATTTAATATTACAAAAACTTTGTTGATAAGACCCAGGTGGAATCCCTATTGGCGGAACCAAAATTAACAATCTCCGATACGCGGATGACACCGTCTTACTAGCAAATCATTCAGAGGAACTAAATACCCTGATTAGGAGACTTGAAACACAAAGCAGAGAATATGATCTAGATATTAACCATTAAAAAACAAAAATCATTATTGTAGACAGTGAAAATAATAATGGACCAGATATAACAAAAGTAGGACGGTATCAAGTAGTACATCAGTTCGTTTACCTGGGTGTACTAATAATAAATGAAGGAGACTGTACGCGAGAGATAAAACGCAGAACAAAAGTAGCAAGAGATGCAATGAAAAGCGTGAAAAAAACCTGGAAGGGCAGTGCTATCACGCTAAACACCAAAAAGAAATTAGTTGAAACTTAATATTCCCAATGTTTTTGTGCGGAGTGGAATCTTGGACCATGAAAGCACAAGACCAAAGAAAAATAGATGCATTCAAGATGCACTGCTAGAGAAGAATATTTTAAATCCCATGGACAGCAAGAAGAACGAACGAGTCTGTCTTTAGGGAAATTAAGGAACCGCGGCAACTATCCCAAATAGTAAACATCAAGCTACCAAAATACTTCGACCATGTTACAAGACGCAATATTAATGATTTGGAGCGGTCGGTTGTCTATCGCAATTCAGTAAATTAGGATAAGTGAAGAGAAGTAGTAAGTAAAGCTTCAACATTACATCAGAATATTCTATGTGATAACTACCCTTTTATCAAAAGGAAAAGAAGAAGAAGAGTTTAAATGCATACTGCCTTCAACTCTTTAATTTTTAGACACAGTTTGGAACAACTATTAATAGGTACTATAACAGTAATAGGTAGGCGTTATAATCACCCAGAAATTAGGTTGATATAAACGAGTACTAGCAAAACTTCTCATTAGAAGCTAGAATACCTCCAGTCCACCAACCCTGTGGTGTACAAAGCTCAAATAAGACAATACTTAAAGTATTGTTATCATATTTGATTCTTAAAGACTTTAATATCACTTTAAACTGTTGAATTTCATCCATTTCACTGAAACTTTGTTAATAAGACTGGAATAACTATGTCTGTAGGCGTTGTTATAAACTAGAATATACGTTGATATGTATGAGAACTAGCAAAAATTTTCATTGAAAGCTAAAATACTTCTAGTCTACCAATCATGTGCTGTACAAAGCTCATAATTGGTGCTCTTCGCCCTCAATATCCCTTTACACTGTTGAATTTCATCCAGAATGAATGACCCAGATACTTTGTTAATAAAACCTTGGTAGAGTTTAAATATATAGATGCTGTCTTTGATTCTTTAGACAGTTTAAAACAAATATTAATAGGTACTGGGTCAATAATAGATAGTCCTTGTTAACACCCAAGATTTAGGTTGGCATGGATGATTATATACAAAAATTATTATTAAGAGCTAAAATACTTTTAGTCTATCAATCCTGTGTTGTATAAATAAAACAATGTACAAAATATTGTTTTCATATTTGTTGATCCACACCTCCATTATCTTTTTTAACTGTTGGATTTCATTCAGAAGACAGCTATTTAAATTATGTCAAAGAAACTTTGTAATTAAGACCTTGGTAGAGTTCAAATGCATACTAATTTTTTACTTTTGGACAAAGTTTTTAATAATTATTTACAAGTACTATATCAGTAATAGGGAGGCGTTTTGATCACCCAAGATTTAGTTTGGCACGTATGCCTAAACAAAAATACTTATTAAGAGCCAAAATAATTCAAGTCTACGCAGGATTAAGATGAATGAGTACTAGTATAAATTCTTATTCGGAGCTAAAAATTATTCAAGTCTGCCAATCCTTGCTGCGTGGAAGACGAAACTGCTGAACATATACTATGTTCATGCCCCGGCCTGGGAAGAATAACATATTTGGTTATACCAGCCTAGAACCTACCTATTTCAAGAAAATCTAACCCCATACAACCATGAACTTCGTAGAAGGGCTGGATTGTGCGGTGATATGTAACCTCTTGGGGTGAGCTACAATAGATCTACTAAAGGTCGTAGTGGAGGGGCGACCACGCCCCACTCACATGATACCTAACTTAACCTAACCTAGATATAACCTTCATAGATCCATTGTTCTTTCTATTCGTAAAACATATAACTACAGGGTTTAATAATAAAAAAGTACCTTAATGATACTTTTTGATATACAAAAAGCCTTCGATAAAGTATGGCACGAAGCTCTTCTATATAAACTAAACAGGATGAATTTTCCTATAAATCAAATAAAAATGATAAATTCATTTCTAAAAAACAGAAAATTTAATGTAAAAATTAACGAAAAACAGTCTATGGATATATTTATAGAAGTCGGTGTACCGCAAGGTTCAACGTTATCGCCAACCCTATATAATCTTTACAAAGCAGATACACCGAAAACAATGAAAAACCGAACTAGCTATGTACGCAGACGACACTGCGGCCTTTAGCACACACAAAAATCTAAGATTCTTTCATAAAAATATGCAAAGGCAAATAAATGAAATAGAAAAGTGGACAAAAACTTGGAAAATCCAGTTAAACGTCAAAAAACCACAAGCTATTCCCTTTTCTCGAAAAAGAAACCCGAATATGCCTCAATTAAAGGTTTAAAATAGAGATATTATTTACACAAATAAAGTCAAATACTTAGGTATAGATTTAGACAGAAAACTCACATGGCAATCTCATATAAACACGCAAATTTCGCGTTGTAACAAAACGTCTGGCAGACTCCGTAGTCTTCTGTACTATAGAAGTAAAATAAATACAAAATATACAAAAATACAGTTCTTATTTACAAACAAATTATACGTCCCCAACTCCTTTACGGCTGCATTTCCTTTTGTCAAGTAGCAAAATCTACAAAATATAAACTTCAAAAATTCCAAAACAAAATTCTAAAACGTATAACCAATGCCCCCTGGTATATCCGTAATTTCTGATTTACCGAATACTTCGAAAATCGTTACAAAATATTTTTCGAAAAAGCCGTTTCACATCCAAACGCACTTATAAAATCAAACTTCGACTATATACCAGGTCGTCAAAGTGGCAGACATAAAAATCTAAGGAGTAGAATTTTTTAATGTTCGCACCCCTCCATCTAAATAAAACCCCCCAGTTTTCAAACTAAAAACACTACACACACAACATTTTCACTACACAAGGGGTAAGATTGTTTCCTACCAAGAGACAATAGCCCACAAAATCACACTCAAGAGTTTTTTTAATAATACTCAAGTACAGTATGCAGATTCTGCAAAATATTTGGGTATTACACTAGACGCGAGGCTGCGCTGGAGGGCTCATGTAAAAAAGAAAAGAAAAGAGCTAGATATAAGATATAAGAAGATGTATTGGCTATTGGGAAGACATTCCACCCTGTCAAACTACAATAAAATACTACTATATAAACAGATCCTTAAGCCCGTATGGACGTATGGCATCCAGCTGTGGGGTTGTGCCAGTAAAAGTAACATAGACATCATCCAGCGATTCCAAAACAAAGTACTTAGAAACATTGTTAATGCGACTTGGTACTATAGAAATAGTGACCTCCATAGAGATTTGGAAATAGACACCGTTAACCAGACCATAGAAAAGTTTGCCAGAAGTCACGAACAAAGACTCCTCCAACACGTCAACGTCGAGGCAATCCAGATCCTCGACAATGCAAATTTGGTAAGAAGACTCAAGAGGACGAAGCCTTTCGAGTTAGTGAAGTGACCGTAAAAAGCAGAGAATAGTTCGGTAGTGGTACACGATAATATTAGTGTAATAAAGTTGTTAGAATCTAAGGCATGCTAGTGAGTATGTCCTTAGTTTGAAGTATTGTTGTAGCTAATTTAGGTTAGATAAAAGTTGCTTGTTGATCTTATTTAGATCAGATTGTAATTTTAAAAAATATCTATTATATATATCTAGTTTTTTAGTGGGTAACGTTGAACGAGCGTTCAATGAGTTTTCAGAGCAGTCGAAGCGCTGAGTGTCTATAAAAGATTTTCCTCTTGTAAAACAAAAAAAATGTTTTTTCTATTCTCTTCGTGTGCACTAAAAATTCATTTTATATAGATGTTAAATACTGCATGAAACTGTCATTCCTTGATGTTGGTGTTAATTAAAATATCGAGAGTTTAATTTAAATACTATTAGTTGAATATTTTCTTACCGTCGAATTTGAATGAAAATTTAGTGTTTTTTAACTTTTATGTAATGTCATTGTTGGTTTTAATGGACTGAGTCTTTGACTGGCCTATCGGCTTTCAAATCTCGACGGAGCTTTACAGTACATTCCAACTTACAACTCAGTAAAGCCATAAAAATCGTGATGTTCTCTAACCTATCATTGGTAACTGTGATTCATAGTTTCGAAAAAAAGATTTTTTATATTTACGACTATGTAACCGCTAAATAATACGATATTAGTTTTTGACCTGCTTTCATTCTATTAAAAAAGTAAATTATTTCATTTGAAAAGAGATATGTGGGAGAGTAATAAAACAAAAAAATATATCATATCGGTTTTTAACCTATTTTAGATAATAAACTGATGGGAAGAAGGAAAGACAACCTAGAAGTTGGTTCCATGGCATATCCAGACAATTTAGTGGAAAATATGAAAGAGCCAGAAAACAAATAAATGTACTAAAGGAGACATCTAGAATGGCTGAGCAAATCACAACAAAATATGAAAAAATACGGTGGGTTAACAAGTTCAAATACCTAGAAGAAATAATTCAACTAAACCCCAGAAACAAAGAAGCGGTCCTGTCAAGAGCAAGAAAAATAGAAATAATATTTTAGTTTCCTTGTCTGTAAATGCAAATCTAAGGCCCGTCAATACTGTTATCAAGCCAAAGGTCTATTGACACAGAATACCTGCTCTACACACAGTCAAACAGTTAGACAAGATAAAAAATCCTGGAAACAAAGTATGAGATGGAAAGTAAAAACTAAAAAGCAACAAAGAGAACTACACAAAAACATAACGAATAACAAACAAAATAAGAAGAAGAAAAGTAACATTATATGGACTCATTGGAAATATGAATACAAAAAACTGGCGAAAATAAAAGTAAAATATTTTAGCAACATCCAAACAGATCGTTAATATTACTTCAAGATATTGTTTTGGGTTAAATGATATTTATTACGGATCAGTTATTTTTCAATTTTAACATTTATTTTTATTAGGTGTCCTAGTACCAACAACAGACGAGCATATATGAAGGCATTGATAAAAGTAGAAGAAGCGAAAGATGTGTGTAAGAACCGTAAGTGGAAGAAAGTGGTCTCTGCCGAACCCCACGAGAAAAAGGCGTGACTATATGTATTTAGCATTTAATTACTCACCTTCCAAAACTTCTACCGATGGAATGTTTGTTTTAGTTTGAATATAATTTTCTTTTTTTCAGTATTTTCCTTTAACCACTCCTTTTCCAGCAAGAAAGGAACTTGTTACCTTCATGTGGTCCTTGCTGAGAAGCAATACTTATTAATTAGAATTATGAAACTTTTTTTTAACATTTTGATATTGGTTTTGGAAATGAAACAGTTTGTAAAGAATGAAACTAGACGGGTGAATCTCGCAATTTGATCAGATTTGACCAATATGGCAACAGCGCATCCTCACGAGCAAAAACTAGCAGTGTAAAATTTATGCATCGTTACAATTGAATCAATATTAGAGATATGTCGAAGCAAAATTTTTAAAAAGCTGTAACATAACTGTTATTGTTCCACCAAAAAAACTGCTTTTTTTGGAGCAGCTTTTTAATGAGAGATTGCATAAATCTGCTTCGCCATAGTAACTTATTTACTCTTTCCCTGGGGATACGGAGAAAATAAAATAGATCCCAGGTATTGTCTGTCGTAAAAGGCGATTAAAGGACTCCCAATCCTAAGTGTTATGTGACCATTGCTGATGGATGCATGGCGGCAGGGAAGCACCGTATCTAACGGAGCCTACAGGAAACCGGGCGAAATCCTGTACTTTTGAGTAGCGGGCACCTTAAACTGTATCACTACATTACCTATGTCCAACAGCGAAATTAAGTAAATCTTTTTATTTAGGAGATGTATGGATCAGGTCTTTTCATTACGATGTATAGTCGAAAAATTGTTTGACAATTGTTTAAAAGATTTGAAAGAGAGTGCGTATGGATAAAAAATGAATGATTTGATCGTCAAATGCCTTCTTTACGCCGATGATCAAGTCATATTAGCGTCATCTGAAGAGGAGATGCAGACGATGGTTAATGTTATGCATGATGCCCTGAAAATCAAAGGGATAAAAATAAATGTAAGCAAAACGAAAGTAATGGTTTTTGAAAAAGAAGAAAGCATGACAAACTGTAGAGTTTTGATTGAGGAAGAAAGAGTGGAACAAGTAAATAAATTTGTGTACTTGTGTTCAAAGTTTACGAAAGATGAAAAGTATGACAGTGACATTGAGCGAAGGGTGTTGGCAGCAAAATAAATGAATAGGGCACTGCATAGCTTTATGAATAGCCAGAAAGTGTCAAAAAAGGCATAGAGGAGTGTTGGTTCCTACACTTATGTATGGTAGTGAATATTGTGTTTGGCAGAAGAAGAATGAAAATAGGAATAATGCTGCGGAGATGAGTAATCTGAGAAGTATAGCCGGAGTGACTCGGTTGGATAAAGTAAAGAATAGTGAGATAAGAGAAGGCTGTGGTGTAAAAGAAGATGTGGTTTGGACACGTAGAAAGGATGGATGAAGGAAGATTGACGAAACAAATTTATAAGGCGAGTGTAAATGGACAAGTCGGTAGAGGTCGACCTCGGAGAACATATCTTGATTAGATCAACATTGTTTTGAAGAAAGGTCAGGTCAAGAGTATGTATGAGAGCACTGATGAAAGTAGAGGAAGCAAAAGATGTGTGTAAGAACCGTAGCAAGTGGAAGGAAGTGATCTCTGCCTACCCCTATGGAAAAGAGGCGTGACTTTATGTATGTATTTATGTTTTTATTTAACATTTCTTTGATAACAAAAATGTTAAAAAATAAAACATAAATTTTGAATTGTATTCTCTATTTCGCAAATATGAATTAATTTACCTGAACTTATAGCAATTATCTCATGGCACATACGAAGAGTCCAATGACCAATGACCAGTGTCAAATCCATTACCTTCACCGGGGTACATGAATTTTCTTAAAACTTGTTTATTTTTTTAAACGTACAATAAATAGGCCAAAATTGTACTAAGCTGACTACGAAAAAATTCAACTTTTTCACCAGCGGCAGTTTTACGTTTACTATTTCCTCTACTAGAGGGAAAAGTATGCTAGTGTGGCGGCTCTCAGTTACAACGTCGTGTGATGTAAAATCAAAACTTGCAAAATTGCATTTTTTATTGCTAAATGACAACTATAAAATAAGAGATGTCAACGAACCATTTTTGTATTCAACCGTGTTACATATTTCACGTTTATGACCTAATTATTGTACGTTTTAAAAGGTATATTTTATTTGAAGAAGAAGTGACTTTTCATGGCTTGCCTTCTATTACCCACTTCTCCTCCGCTTAAAATAATCTAGGTACTATATTCTTAAATAGGTTTTCGTAAAAAGAATCATTCCGGTTCGTTGATAACCAAGCAAATTTTTCGATTGTGGATAAATTTTCGGTTGTTTCCTAAATTTGTTTATTTAATGATTAAAATCAAACTAGATTTTGTGTTAATTGTCGGTGCATAGTTAGCAGGATTTGAAAGCCACAAAATGAGATGAAATGTTCAAAAAGGAACAACACAAACAAATACTAGTCACCTCCACGTGACGACTTGTTTTTCTGTATAATGTCTTCGCTTCTTCTTCGTTTTAATAACTATTAATCATTTGAAAGTTGGATGGACCCAAGGGCGTTCCTAGCCGAGATTTTTGACAGGTATTGTTCAATAAATCATTACACCGGGGAACTTCATTTTATAGGTTTGTTAACAGAATTGATGTAAATTCCATAGATACGTGGGTATTTGGAAAATTATCACCCAGGTAGTGGACCTCATCCACACCAAACATTCTTACGACAAACTCTTTTTTTATTTAAACGTTAAATTTACAAATAATTTTTAACATTTTATTTCAATCTTAGTCTAACAAAACTACAGAAATGTCTCAATACTTTTTTTACATATATACATTTTTATCAAAGAATATAGTTAGGCACTTTCCAAGTAGGTGGGTTGTGTACCGTTTCTATAGTTTTTTGAAAATTTTATATGTGTAGAAGTTTATTAGTAAAGGTGTATTATAATAGTATATTCTTCAACGAGCCTCTAATGATGGCTATTATTCTCGAGGATGAAAATTTCGAAACGAGCCGCAGGCGAGTAGAAGTCTATACTATCTCTACGACGATTGCAAACCATCACTATCACTCGTTCAATTTTCCATCCTATTATCGTAATCGAATAGTCGAGATGACAGTTCATCAGAAAAAACATGACATTCGCGATATCGAGTTAGAGTAGCAGAGCCCACTTATGAAAGAGATGGTTTTATTGCAGCATCCTTATTGGTGTCAGCCTGTTGGATCCTAAATATTAACATTAGTGAATAATGTATCAGGATCCAACGTATCTAAAGAAACATATCTATTCATCAATAGATAACGCATATGTAATTGTTGTAGAATCCAATGGTCGTAGAGAATTAGTATAGTATGTAACAAGTGTTATTAACGTCCCTTTAGTAACAAGTACTTTAATCACGAGCGCAGCGAGTGTTTAATACACGAGTGTCTAGAGGAGTTTATAAACAAGTAACATACTATACCTTTTCTGCGTCCCCCGGAGTTACGGGGAAAATGGAATAGATCACAGGTATGGTCTGCCTGTCGTAAAAGGCGACTAAAAGACTCCCAATCCAAAGTGTTATGCGACCCGTGCTGATGGATGCATGGCGGTGGGGAAGCACCGTCGCTAACGGAAACCGGGCGAAATCTTGTAGTAGACAGCCTTAGTCCTATGCAGGGGGCAACTCAGGGCCAAACCACCACTTCCCCCATTCTCGTTGATTGCAAAAAAGAACTGAGAACGCTGGTAGACCGTAATCACGTCAAACTGATACGGGTTCCAGGACACAAGGAAGTAGCAGGTAATGGGGAAGCAGACGAACTCGCAAGAAGAGGTTCGGAAAAACACAAAAACTACTGGAAACGTAACTAGGAAAAAAAACACGGGAAATAATACATCAAAGGACCGTGCCATAAAAGGACAGCAGAACTGTAACCGATGAACAGGAATCAGCTAAGACTGTATAATGGAGGCCTGGCCTGCGGGTTGTGCGGCGGGGATCCGGGGGCGGTGGAGCGCTTGCTGTGCTACTGCGGTGCGCTGGGGGGAATGGGCGGTTCTTGGGTGACTACATTGTTCCCACCCAGTACAGAACTGCCTGTCTTTTTCGGACCAGTGCCTCGCGGCGGCGCAGTGTGTGTTTTGATGTTTTTGGGTCCTTGCCGGGCGGTCTGCTGACCGGGTCTCCATTGTACAATGATACAAAAACACATAGGCAAGATACAATGGGCCAACAGGCCCAAGTGTCACCGGAGACAATAGCCAGACGGACCTAAATAGGAGTGGAGTGTTTAGTTAGTAGTCCTGACACAGTCAGTGGAGTCTCACAGTAGACCTTGAGCTTTCGGACTCATAACTTCTCCATAAAGAATTTTCTTCACCTCTGAAAAAAAAAAACCTTTTCTACGAACTATCCGTCTAATTTGCATTTTAGGAATGCAGACAATTTCGGATATTTGCTCACATTAATATTGTGTTTTACGTTTATTGTCATTCTGAGCATAGAATGAATTTTCCACAAAGATGAGGGTTTCATTTTTGTAGACAGTTTTTGGAAATATGCAAGTAACACATTCTATGAGAATGAGAATGATTATTATTTCGCTGTTCCATAAAAACCGTTCATATTTACTCCAAGATGTTTGTGGCAGCAAATCACCTGAAGCTGTGGCTGCTGCTTGTAATATCTCAGGAGGTGTACCTCTAGAAACATCTTCCATTTCACTTTCATCTGATTTTATTATTTTCAACTAATAATTTTGATACAAATAGGTATATAGTTTGAATAATCTCGAACAAATTCTGAAAATGATAAACAATTGACAGATCTGTCAGACAGACTCATAACGGTGTCTCAGGCGGTTCTTATGGCTTATTAAATAGCTGAAATCAAACGGTAACCATAGTAATGTATTTAAAGAACAGAGTTGCCATGCTAATGTGTTTGAAATCGCAAAAATTCATACATTAGTTATGTGAGTAGAAAAAAATACATTATTATTAAAAAATTAACTCAACAATATTTAAGAATAAATTAATTATTTTTATGTGTTAGTATGTCACACTTTAAGGATATTTAATGCTACTTTTAAGGGGGTAAAGGGTAAAGGAAGTTCTCTATGCTTTAATAGAGACTGTCAGCAGGTTTACAAACAATAATTAAAAAAATTGTATTTAAATAATAACATTCTAATAATTTACTGAAAAGTATTTATTTAATAGTTTTTTAAATAAATAAAATGTTTTAACTATTATTTTTATAGAAAAATAATATTTTTAAACTCGTATATGACCTTGTAAATGAGACAACAGCGCAAGCATTTGAATTTTGGCAAACCTTTTTAGCTATAGTTGACGTTTAATATTATATTGGATTAGTTAAAAATAAGTTTAAAGTCTTTGTAATAAGATATTTAATTTAAACAAATTTTGTGTTTTATCCACATAAACTTCCGTTTATTTCATACATTGAACAATCATACATTTTTCAATTAAAATATTTATGATTCTGTCAAATTATACTCGTATTAACCTACAAATTGATTGTTTACATAGAACAGATAATTCACGAACTAATTATTTCTATAAGCGAGTATATGACACAGTTATTAAAATAAATATTTAAAAATTATAATAGTTTTATTTAAAAATTATTGCGTACATGTCTAAGTGGGTTCTCAGCTCGAGGCCACTTTTTGACAGACAGATAAAAGAAGAAGCCATGACGTCACCCATCTGTCGCCGACACTGACGTCATGTGACGCAAATCCATAAGTTTGCTATCTACCAAATTTGGTTCAACGCGACCAAAGAAGTTTTTACTTTAAAAATTGCAATTAAGATCGAATAAGTGGTGTTATTTTTTTAAAATATAGTAAATATTAGTCTAAAAAATGTTGGGATTAAATAAAATTGTTTAATTGGCACAAATTTACACTGATATAATTTTTTATGTACTTTTTTTGTAAGCAATAAACCAGAAAATATTTAATAAGTTTATAGTTTTTTTTTAATCAGCCAATTAAAAGTGTGTCAGCTACAAAGGAGCTGTGATGAAAATGTATATTGGATTCAAAAAGACATATCTTTCTTGTGCATTTCATTTTTACAAATTGATTAGTAAGATGTTCCACTTACCGCAAAAATAAAACCGAAGTTAGCAAATTGCCAGTGGCGTAGCGATTCGACCGAGCAGCATCGGTCGCAGCATCTGTGCATCAGCGAATTTTACCTTGAGAAAAATTATTCTCACATCGTCGAACGGATTACTTTCGGTACACGAAACGCCCCCGGGGGCACTTTTTACAATCATCGGCAGACGATTTTGCAAAATTCGTTCCATGATTCTGCTATATCACAATTAATTGTTTCACAAAAAAAGCCCTAGCGACAAAGAAACTAACATGATATGGGGTTATTTACTATAAATTACCAACCCCTATCATCGATTATTTTATTAAAAAAATGTCATTTATCAAACGTCATTTTCATAACTAATTTGTTAACTTTTATACTATATTCCTATATCCCCTATATCAGCCCGTGAAACCAGAAATGGACGAGGAAGAAATGTTAACAATATAAATATGGACTTAGCAACAATTCTCGAATGGGGATCCAATAACTTGGTAGAATTCAATGCAAACAAAACACAAGCATGTCTTTTCTCTAGAAAAGCCGATCTCACTGTGCCTAACATAACTTTGTCAGGAGTAACCATACCACTGAAGTCATCCATATCGATGCTTGGTATTACTATCAGCAATAACCTTTCCTGAGAAAATCACGTGAGGTCCATTGCCAAAAGTGCATCCCAAAAACTTGGTTTTTTGTTTCGTGCCAAGAGCTATTTCACCTCCAGTCAGCTGCTTATGATCTATAAGGCACAGATCCGACCTGTACTGGAGTACTGTTCCCATATTTGGAGTGCAGCACCTAAACATATCCTGAAGCTACTGGATTCTGTCCAAAAAAGGGCAATTCGTCTCGTCGGTGATGCCTCGCTTACAAACTCGCTCACTTGTCTGGAACACCGTAGAAAAGTTGGCGATTTGTCTCTATTTTATAGATATTTTCATGGGCGATGCTCTTCTGAAATATCAACAATCGTTCCTCCTTTGGCAGTCTCATCGAGATTAACCCGTCAAGTTCAGTCTTCACACCCCTTCGTGGTCACTTTGGAGACCTGCAGAACATCACTTTCCAAAGACTCATTCATCTAACGAATTGCGAGGCTTTGGAACTCATTGCCTAGGGAGGTGTTCCCCGAGGCATACAACCTCCAGAAATTTAAGAAGAACACCAACTCCTACCTTCTTTCCCTTGGTTCCCACGATGTTCTCTGAACATTACAGGATATCCCTTTTCGTGGGAACCAGAACATAAAAAAAAAAAAAAATACTATATTTACAGTACATACCAACACCAACTTAGCATAAGATCTCGAATTGCTGCTGTAATCAACGTAGATAACCTGAGATACGCTTTACTAGAAGCAAGGGACTGTTAAGGTATATAATTTATTAGAAATTTAATAAAAATCCTTCTAAAACATATAAAAGCTGTAATTAGAGCCAGAGGTGGCAATTATTATAATCAATCAGCCAAGTTGTGTCCACTGTTGAACATAGGTCTCCCGTAGTCTAGTACAGCGTCCTCGATCCTGTGCTGCACTCATCCAGTTGGGTTCAATTCTTCTGATATCATCGGTCCACCGTGTACGTGGGCGACCCCTGTTTCGAAGGGCATCTTGTCGTGGTCTTCACTCTAGGATCAGTTTTGTCCGTCGTCTGACTGTTGTTCTTGCCACATGTCCAGCCCAATTCCACTTTCACCTTGTTATGCGTTCTATCGCATCAGTAACTCCAAACAGTTGGCGAAGTCTGGTATTAGAAACTCTATCTCTCAGGGATATTCTCAGAATAGACCTTTCCATGGCTCTCTGTGCAACACGAATTTTGTTTACGATCCTCATGGAAGACGAAACGGCTGAAATTTTTTTTTTTTTTATGAAAATAGTCGCAAAAAGGGTAGACCTATCGTGTGGGCCGCGGACGGCCCGCACTGCGACTATTAGAAGGAGAAGGGATTATAGAAAGGAAATGAATGTGGACACGCTTTTTAAAAAGTTGCAGGTCATAGTTCTCTGAAAAAACTTATTTTGGAAGCTTATTCCATTCCGTAGCAGCCCTGTAAAAGAAGGATTCTTGATGAAGATTGATCCTTGTAGTGTCAAGCTTGAGAGTAAATGTGTGAGACTGATTAGCGTGCCGAGTTCTTCGGCCGAATGTGGCCAATGGTGGTACAAGAGTTTTTATTTCTCTGGAGCATCTGCCATGGAAATATCTGTAGAGCAATGACTGGTCTGCAACTCTTCTTCTATGTTCTAGAGGGTGAAGGGTATCTGTGAGAGTTCAGCTGTTTATCAAGCAAATAGCTCTTTTCTGAATGGAATCTAGAACACGAAGAGAATGCCTTGGTGCTGAACCCCAAATATGCGAGCAATACTCCAGTAGAGGTCGGATTTGAGCCTTGTACGTCGTCAACAGTTGATTAGGAGTAAAAAACTTTCTGGCTTTCCACAGAAAACCTAGCCTCTGGCTTGCTGACTTTGCGCTGTTAGCAACATGGTCATGCCAAGACATATTATTGGACACCGTGACTCCCAAAATCAAGATGAGGGACTTGGTTCAAGGGTATTTCCGGACATTGTGATGGGATGATTTGAGGAATTCACTTTCTTGGAAAACGTGGCACTTTGTGTTTTTTGGGCGTTGAACTGAACAAAATTGTTGGTTTCCCACTCGACGATTGCTTTAAGATCTCTATTGATGGAATCAACCTGTTCCTGCCTGAGTCTTTTTGTATCATTCACCGAAAATGATCGATGGGATGTGAAAGTTGAGACAAGTGTGCTATCGTCTGCGAAACTGTAAATGGGGTTCGTTGTGGTTTTCAAGAGGTCGTTGATGTGTAAAAGAAATAAGGTGGGGGACAGGATGGAACCCTGAGGGACCCCGGCATTGGTTTTAAACGCATTAGAAGAAATACCGTCAACTGCCCCATGTAAGGAGCGATCTTGCATGAAGCTCAAGAGCCATTGGCGCAGTTTGGTTGGGAAACATATACTATGTTCATACCCCGGCCTGAGAAGAATAAGGTACAACATATTTATACCAACCTAGAACCTAGTGATTTTAAGAAAATCTCACCCCATACAACCATGAACTTCGTGAGAAGGGCTGGATTGTGTGGTGAACTGTAACCTCTAGGGGTGAGCCACAATAGACCTACTAAAGGTCGCAGTGGAGGGCGACCTTCGCTCCACTTAAATGATATCTTACCTAACCCAACCTATTTTCTTTTAAAAAACCATTATTAGTCCAAAAAGTGTGTAGGCCTGTAGTGAAATTACTTTATTTTTTGTAAGTTTGTTGCATTATTCAAACAATGGTTTGTTTTGTGATAATTAATTGTTTATTTACACCAAATTTCTTGTTCACGTGCCTGTTAAGTGACAGTTAAACGTTTCCGTGTTGCATGAGAAAAATAAAAGTCCAATTAAAGTTTTAAATATTCTTTTTTTTTTTTAATTTAAAAACATCGTTTGGTACATTCCAGTTACGAATAAAACTAGTTTTATGGAAATTTCAGTATTTACAGTCATTCTATATTACTAGTTAGAACAACTTTAAATACTTGTGTGAGGCTTAAAAAGGGTACTTGTTAATTTATGCCTTTAAAAAAAATAAAAAAAAAGCAATGGAATTGCTTTTATTTTTGTTTAATTTAAAATAATTACCTTTTCTCAAATATAAAAAAATCTGCTCATGTATTTTAGTAGTTAATAACAGCGTCATTAGGAAACGATAAATTTATTTATTTTGGTATCGAAACATTTTTGTATTTTATCAGTACTGACCAAAAATATAGTAACTTTTTAGTATATTGTGCAACTAGTGCGATAAGTTGGCGATTGCTCACGAGAGCGAAATTGGACGCACGAGCGTTCATTCCCTGGAGTGAGTAATCGACAACATCGCACGGGTTTCACGTACTATTTTTTATTGCGAATGCGGAATAAACGCGAGCATAAAACAGAGGTCCAGACTAAAAATATTAACTGAAATAAAAATATAAACTTTGTAATGTCAACTTGACAGTTGCGCGTTCGGCTATTAACCGAAAGGTTGGTGATTCGAATATGCGTGCGACAAGGATAGTTTGCGTGTGCTAAGTATAATTTGCGTGCGCCAAGTAACACTTAAATGACGTAAGCGTGCGCCAATTAAACTTGTCGCACTCAAATGGGCAAACAGCTATTTTTCAACCGCAACAGCATGCTTTAAAATATCACTTATCCCGCATGAGTAATAAAAAAAATCGTAACAGTGTGCACTTAACTAAACTTACTTTTAATTTTTTAAAGACACCTTGTATTTTTTAGGCATTTTCAGTAGCCACAGTATTTTTTTAATTTAAATCTAAAATTATATAGAAGACCCCAAAGGAGTAACTAAAACAGCTATTTTACCCAGTGGGGTAGTTAAATTAGTAATTGGAGTAAATGAATCAACTTAATGCTTCCAAAACACTCAGGTCCATTTACGCACAAAAGAACGTACAACATATTTGTACATGTTTGAAAAATCGGACCTTTCTAAGCGGTAAATTATGTAATTTGGTTGTTACTTTCACACAAAAACCAGTAGATTGGAATACCATGTATGTTGCATGGTCACAGTGGTAGCTCAAAGCAATGAATTTCTTCGTGTTTACCAATTTATTAGCATTGCATAAAGCTGTAATAATAAAAATAAGCTTTAGCATTGTTTTCACATTTTGGGCATTGCACCAGCAACATCAATTCGTCTCTCGTAAATTTTGAACCTAATTAAACAAACTCATGAACTTGTGTCGCTCCTTCTTCTTCAATCGGCACCTCGCAGTTTATCATGCTTTTTTTATGAACACGCTTATATTAGTTTCACCTGTATCTTGTGTGTATGTAGGTATGTATGTATGTATGTTTGTTTGTAACCGACTCTTTGGCCTCCATTTTGCCCTACTTTAAGCGATCAGATTTAATGTAAATTCGCTCACTTGTCAAAGACCGACGACAATGCAATTTTTCGATCAAAATATCCGATTACCCTGATTACTTTCGCCAGGATTCATTAATTTCTTCAGGGATCCTTTGTATGAGAGTAAGAGAGATAGAACTAGTGTGTGAACTAAGCACGCGCGCAGAACAAATATTTAAACAGTTCATCGAATCGGTGATTCAGTGACATAGTTGGTATTACACCCAGTGGTGTATACCTTGGGAACTAAAGGTTTGGTCTATGAGCACTGCTTGAAATAGTCTATAGATTTATATAATTATGCACGAACGTTGAGGTCCAGTGGGTCTCGTCTTTTCAGTCTTCTGGTTTGTAGTGGAATTAGAAGGTCGTTTGCTAGTGTATTGGGATGGTCTTGTAGTCTACTCTGATATTTGGTATGCAGTGAATTGATGGCATCTTTAATCGTTGTTACTTGTAGGTCTCTGTGTATTATGTCGTTCGGGACGTACCAAGGTGCATTGCAGATTTGTCTTAGTACTTTTGACTGGAAGTGCTTTATTATTTGAATGTTTAAGTCATTTGAAGTTCCCCAGATTTGAGCTCCGTATGTCCAGACAGGCTTTAATACACACTTATAGATTAGCAGTTTGTTTTTTGTGCTGAGATGTGAGTTGCGGTTCATAAACCAGTACATCTTTCTGTATATTATGTTAAGTTGTAGTCTTTTTGTCCATATATGTTTTTTCCATGTTAGTCAAATTCTTCATGAGAGCAAGATTTATATGAAGAAGTGAAAATATGTTCTTTTTGTCGACAACTGGTTGGTGTGGAATGTTTGGATTACCATCAGGTTTGAGGTCAAATCTTCGCGAACAATTTGATTGCACCCAAAATACAAATAAACGGAAAATGAGTTCAAAAACTGTTGTTTCCTAGTGTAGTCCACGCAAATTATCAGGTATTTACAGCAAATCTGACAGACCTGCCCGAACTACAAATTATTTTAATAAAAAAAACCCTTCACGCATTTTGAGCACAAAAATCATTTGACTTCTCATCATGAAACTTCTTAAATTTTAATGAAATATTAAATGCACGTATTACAACATTATTAGACGTACATGAGAAAGTATAAATATATAATTGAGTTGGTGGATGTCCCGCGTCGTTATCTACCGGAACAATTTCTCACATTAAATAAAAATCAGTAGCCGTAATCAATATTCATTAATTTCTTACATTTTATCGCTTATAATTAACACTTGTCAAGTGTAGCTGACGGTCGATCACTGAATATCGTTTATCTCATTCGCATGTCACAGATTTCGATTCGATTTTATTACATATTCAAAATTATGCAGGCTTACTGACCGAAATATTTATTCATTTATGAATGATGTGTCATTTAAAATAATCGGTATTTTAATAATTACAGTGCTTTTATTTCATAACTTTTGATTTTGCGTAAATGTGAGAAAAACAAAAAATACGTCGAATTTTAAATCGAGGAAAAGTTTTAGAAATGTTATTCTGCTGTTTTCAAGTGGCACCCCTTTAACATTCCCCACCCTTTCTTTAAAATGTCGAATAGCAATCCCTACCTTGTAATACATCAAATGAAAACCGAAGAAAAATGCAAATCAGCCATGTAAAAAACAATTTATTCAATCGATTTATTTTGCTGATGACAACAAATTTTGTGAAATAACATAACATAAACGAGCTACGCCATTATTGGATAGGAATTAACTTACCTTACTTACTTCTGAATACATGTCACATTTTTTGTTATTTTGTTTTTTTTTTTCAATAATATTAAGTTTTAATTTCTAAAGAATACCTCAAATTGCACAGTATGTATACATACATTACTACTTAAACACAATATAATGTTCATATTTTTACTTCATAGCTCTTGAAAAAGCAAATAAAAATTTGCGAGAACTCGGGAAGCAAAAAAGAGTATCTTTTTTTATAGACCAATTGATAAATAAATGGATTAAAAATAATAGACAAGGGTTATTTGATATTAATACATCTTTGCGAAAGCGGATCATAAAGTGTATTGAAGTAAATGGTGGGCATTTTGAACATTTACTTTAAAGTAAGGATACACAACGACAGAATAAGAGATATAATGGGTGCCAGACAAACGATTGTTTATGACATTAGAACAAAACAGTTAATATGGTATGGCCACGTCCAAACAATGTCAGACGATAGGTTACCAAAACAAATTTTGACATAAACACCTCAAGTAAAGAGAGGAAGAGGAAGACCAAAAAAAAGATGGGGAGAGGGCATTGACAAAGAGATGAAAGAAAGAGACTTGCCGGAGAACTTATGGCAAGATAGAGATGAATGACGGTTAGGAGTCGGAAGGTGTCGTAGAACGCTATAAGCCGATGTATATATCGGTACCTAGGTGGTACATAAGTGGTAGCTGCGATTAAATAAATATAATGGCCCCCTCTCTTACTTAACAAGCATCTGTATAACTTGCTTCCTGTGATGGGGTAGTATACACGATTATACATCGGATGTAATTCAATGCCTGTCGCGACACATATTCAGGGGGGTAGTTGTTATCTGATGTTTAATCGACCCACATATATATATATATATATATATATATATATATATATATATATATATATATATATATATATATATAAATATATATATATATATATATATATATACCTATATTAAAATAGGTATCATACAGCGAAAGTAAGCTGGTTTTTAAACAATCAGTTTCACATTTTTACATTTATTCACGCAGGAGTCAGAATAGACCAAACTTACTCAAACAAATTTGACGTTAGAGGAGGGGTTAGACAAGGGTGTATCATGTCACCAATCCTATTAAACATATATAGTGAGTACGTCATGCGCAAAGTACTCAATGAATGGTACCGATTGAAGTGGATAGAAGGCGCATAAGTAATGTGGGATATGTCGATGATACTCTCATATTGGCGACAGATCACCACCCTAACACTTTTTTTGATATTAAACCAGTCTGTGTAAGCTCCGTATATACTGACACAGGCACTGAAATCCTCGTTTTTACATTACATTACATTCTTGCGGTTAGGCCATTGGTATAGGCACCTATGTGACCTAAATCTTTGATCCTCTGTGACTACCGATGTGTCCTTAGGACATCAGAATACCAGTCTGCTGGTTTTGGCAAACCGCAGGATCCGCATTGATCCTCTGTGACTACCGATGTGTCCTTAGGACATCAGAATACCAGTCTGCTGGTTTTGGCAAACCGCAGGATCCGCATTGATCCTCTGTGACTACCGATGTGTCCTTAGGACATCAGAATACCAGTCTGCTGGTTTTGGCAAACCGCAGGATCCGCATTGATCCTCTGTGACTACCGATGTGTCCTTAGGACATCAGAATACCAGTCTGCTGGTTTTGGCAAACCGCAGGATCCGCATTGATCCTCTGTGACTACCGATGTGTCCTTAGGACATCAGAATACCAGTCTGCTGGTTTTGGCAAACCGCAGGATTTCTGTTGTATATATATATATATATATATATATATATATATATATATATATATATATATATATATATATATATATATATATAATAACTTAAAGTGGTTTGCATTTTTTCATCATAGCATTTTTAAATGTGAATGTAGATTGTAGATTGTAGGGTGGGTCGTGAAGGCCATGCTGCCTCTCAAGCATAACCCTTAATCTATTCAAGGCCCGGGATTCCGAGACTTCGAGTAAAGTTTATCAGTTTCCTGGGGGCTAAGTTTCTGATATCGAAGGGCTTTAGGAAGGCCCCTTCCAGAAACTTGAATGAAATGTGAATGTAGATTATAGATAAATAATTCACACAATGTGACAAGTGGTAGAACGTTTTCATTATTAACAGGATATTATTTTTTGTAATAAATCCTATTTGTTGTTAAAAATTAGAATATTAGTTAGCAATAAAAATTTATAGAAACTAAAATAATTATTTTACCGTTTTTATTTATTTTCATAAATCACTCACCTGTAAATTCTAAATTTGCATAAATTGTAACCTTTAAATTACTATAAGGATGCCTTACTGTTTCCTTATTGAATTAATTTTTCGGTCACAAATCTGCATATTTTTAAATAAATAAAAAAAACTTGAAATCTCGAGAATGTAAATGAGATAATTTGGTAATCTTCAGTCGGTCAGGTTTTTATGCAATTTTTTGAATGGTTATTACCGATAATCTTTGTTTATTAACTACATAAAATGATCCTTAACGCCCTGATGTGTTAGAATAAAGTGCAGTAAATATAAAAAGGAAAACTTTTTAAATTAACACATTTCCAACCGGGATCGTTATTTGTTGGGATTTTTTTTTTGGCAGTTTCTCCATTGAACGAACTATAATTTTTTAAGATATATTCCAAATTTATTTAAATATGCCAACTAAATAAAAAAAGATTAACTATTAGTGGTTAGTTTTTTTTACATAATATTTTAAAATTGTTTTATTAATATTAATAATAAGAACGTAACATCTGACGCAACGTTTGAATTTTTTTTATATTTTCGAATTGATGCCAACGTTTAACCTGTTGTTTGAAAAAAAAAGGTCCTAAATTTGTTTGTGTACAGGGAGTTACTCAATAAATTTAACTAAAACATATTTTTTTAGTAGGACATATTAGTTAACAGTTGGTGTATTTTGTTTTACGTGGTATTTTCAAATATACGTTTAATTCTTTTTTTATATCATGCAGTCAAAAAAATTAAACAATTTTTTGCAACTATACGGACTTTTAAAAACGTCCGATTATTCAGTAATCAATTTATATAAAACATATACAGAATGTGTGTTTAATAAAACTTAAGGAGTATATTTTTTACCGCCGCACCTCGCACCACATCACCGTAGCATCCTTTTTTTTTGCAGAGGTGAAGAGGTTATAAGTCCAAAAGCTCAAGATCTACGGTGAGACTCCACTGACTGTGCCAGGACTACTCACTAAAAACTCCACCCCACCAGCAGACCGCCCGGCTAGGACCCGAATACAGCAAAACACACACTGCGCCGCCGCGAGGCACTGGTCCAAAAAAGACAGGCAATTCCCGGGACCTAGAACCACGCTGCACCCAATCCAATACCTTCGTACCTTGAGCAAGTTTGTACAAGTTCTGTACTGGGTGGGAACAATGTAGTCACCCAAGAACCGCACATTCCCCCCAGCGCCCTGCAGCAGCACAGCAAGCGCTCCACTGCTACCGGATCCCCGCCACACAACCCACAGGCCAAGCCTCCATTATACCGTCTTAGCTGATTCCTGTTCATCGGTAACAGTTCTGCCGTCCTTATATGGCACGGTCCTTTGATGTATTATTTCCCGTGTTTGTTTACTGGTATATTTTTCCAGTAGTTTTTGTCTGTTTTCCGAACCTTTTCTTGCAAGTTTGTCGACTTCCTCATTACCTGCAACTTCCTGGCATCCTGGAACCCGTATAGGTTTAACGTGATTACGGTCTTCCAGCGTTATCAGTTCTTCTTTGCAGTCAACGAGTATGAGGGAAGGGGTGATCCGGCCCTGAGGTGCCCCCTGGACAGGACTAAGGCTGTCTACTACAGGATTTCGCCCGGTTTCCTGTAGGCTCCGTTAGCGACGGTGCTCCCTCTCCGCCTTGCATCCATTAGCACGGGTCGCATAACTCTTTGTCTTTTAGTCACCTTTTACGACAGGCAGACTGGATTGGGAGTCTTTTAGTCGCAGACCATACCTGGGATCTATTCCATTTTCTCTCTATCCTCAGGGGAATAAGATCGTGTTACGAACGAAAAAGTTTTGTCCCGGCTTAATACTAAAAAAACTCTCTTACTTTCCATCAAGAAAGAAAAATGGCTGTATTTTGATTATGTGATAAGGAATTACAAATGTCTGTTTCACCTAATTACTCAAGGGAAGATTGAAGAGCTCCTGGATGGCGGAGAACATGTTGGCTCAAGAACTTGCGCCGGTGGTTTGGGAAGAGCACAAGATCCCTGTTCCGCGCTGCAGCTTCCAAGGTAAAGATATGATGATCGCCAAACATCGATAGAAGCGGCATAAAATTAATCTTGTAGTAATCCTTGCTGTGTGAGGACGTTAAAGACGATAAAGGGGTTAAATTAACTTTCGTAGGTATGGCAGTACAACAAGCTGCAGTAAGTTTTGTATGAAATAATTTGCATTCAAATTATTATCGATAAAAACTAGAGGCGACCTGCTACCGTATGTTATCGCACCCCTTACCATCACCCCCTGTGCAAAGGCTGCAGTTCAGCAGAATTTTTTTTAAATGTTTTGTGTTCTCTACGAAATCAGTTAATCATTAAATTTTTGTGTTAATTCTATGCTAAAACAAGACGTCCTTTTATTTATATTTTAGCTATTATTCAAAATAAATTAAAGTGCAAGCATTAAGCGTCTTAAAACTAATTGTATTATTGGAAATAAAAAAAAAATAAACTTGACAATCCAGTTAAGGAAAATGTATGCCCACATCACACCACAAATGTTAAACACAAAAAAAAACGGCGAGGAACACAGAAAACAGTATTTGGCAGCATTTATTATAATTTTAGGAGATGCTAAAACATGTCGATTTTTGTTCCAAGGGGAACACATTTTTACGATAGTGATATCTGTCATTTGTCAACAGTTAAAGGCAACAAGGAAGTAGATTGCCTTGCCAAGGAAGAACCCACCCAGAACCCTTCTGTGGACTCTCTAAAGCCCACTTGAAAGAAAAGGTTTGACACGGGGAAATAGATGAAATGAATTCTCACTGGCATAAAGTGCCAGGACAAAGACAAGCAAAAAGGATAGTAAGCCTTTCGCCAAGGAAAGCTAAACAGCTTCTTGAGTTGAACAAGAAAGACTTGAAACTGGCGACGGCACTCCTCACTGGACACTGTCTTCTAAGGTATCACCTGAAAAAGATGGGCAAAACAGAGAGTGATAGTTGCCGCTACTGCGAGAACTTCGCTGAAACTGCAAATCATTTGCTTTGCGAATGCCCAGCGCTCTTCTGCAAGAGGCTCAAGTTTCTGGAAGGGGCCTTCCTGAATCACTTCGATGTCAGGAACTTAGCCCCCAGGAAACTGATAAATTTTGTACGAAGTCTCGGAATTCCGGGCTTCGAATAATGCACAAAAGATCTGATAGGTCGAGGTGCTTGAGATGTAGCATAGCCTTCACGACCCCTTCTACAATCTACAACGCCATATTGATTAAATACACTCTTGGGGACATTTTTATAACACAGAAATTGTTCTTCAAAAGTCAAGAAAATATTTTAAAAAACGGTGACGTCATAGCGCCTTTTTTATCTGGCTGTCAAAAAGTGGCCTCGAGATGACAGCCCAGTTTTATTAGGTTATTTATTATTCAATGATTTTAATTTAAAAATTAAAAAAATTTAAATTCTTATACCACAAATTATTTAAAAATCCAAAACACTGTTTTTTCAGAATTTAATAATAATGCCATAACAAAGGTGTTATTTTTTTACATTTTTGGTACATGTTTACATGTATCTATGTGATTTTGAAAATTGTTTTTTTAAATTTTTATAATCATTTAACCTTTACTTTTTTGCAGAATATTTGATAGCCTTCCTTAAGCCCTCCGATGTCAGGAACTTAGCTCTCAGGAAACTGATAAACTTTGTGCGAAGTCTTGGAATCCCGGGCCTCGAATAGATTAAGGGTTATGCACAAAAAGTCTGATAGGTCGAAGTGCTTAAGAGGCAGCATAGCCTTCACGACCCCCCCTATCAATCTAAACTTAGTGTCTATTATAAAATAAGTCTGTATGCTTTATTTAAAACAAAAATGTTTAGTTGTAATAACCAGAAATTCAATGATAAATCTACGTCTAGACCATCAATTTTAACCCGTTTAGATTTAGGAGATATTTAATATTAAAAGTTCACAAAACTAAAGACAAATTAATAGTTATTTAATAAATAAAGATATTTTCAGAGTCACAGTGTTAATAAATTTGTTTGGACGGTTGCAAATATACCTATTCAAATACGTATTACTATTAGGGTTGATTTATAAAAACTTTTAAGCATTTAACATCCAACATTTATCACTTAACATTTGAGACTGATAGAAGATTTTTATACTCCAAACGCCGAAATCATAAACAAACTGGTTACAGTAATAATACTATAGCACAACACAAATCCACTACAAGTAGTACAAAGTACAAGTACAAATCCGAACCAACTTTTTTCTATTTTCGAATTCTTCCCTAACCTCACAATTAATTTTAAATAATTGCGGGAATAATATAGGTGTGATTTTTGATCACATAACATGCGCAAATTCTTTTTTAATTTATACCCATTTAAGACCGATTCCTTAAGTTGGAAGTTGGTCTTATTCTTAAATCTTAAGTGCAAAATCACAAATATTAAATGTTTTTATAACAATTACACTGCTGTTTCCTTATTCCATCTGTCTTAAATGATAAATCTTAATTCTAAAGTGATAAATCTTGGGTGTTAAATTCTTTTATAAAGTCACCCTTAATTTTATAGCAAAATAATTTAAATCTGTTATGTTTCGTGTATACTTTGGGTACCTGTTCTAAAAGATAAAACATAGTAGGTGCTCATTGGCAAACATTTAAAGGGCAACTATAGGGGTGAGGGTTGTACCCAAATGAGTGGAAAAAATGCATTTCCTTACACATATTCTTGATACCGGTGTTGTTTGTTAAGAATATTTTTTATTGAAACGCACTTAATTAACAAATTATATTTTTAAAAAAATATAACACTATCAAATATACAAAAATTTAATTATTAATAAATTCATTAAATCCATAAAACTAAACAATTTCTAAAAAAATTTAAAAAATTGTAAAAAAAGATGTTAGGTACCAATATCTTTTACCAATTATTCTTAAAGTTAATTAATTGTATTTTTCTTGAATTACAGGTTCAATTAAGAATTGTTTATTATGTATGTGATGTAAGTAACTTGAGAAACTTCAGCACAAAATATGAATTTTTATCGTAACACCACTTAATAAAATATTTCTCCTTAGGATTTTAAGATTTTAAAGAAATTTAAGCCCATTGTTTGCATATCTTTTAATTTTTTTGTCAGTTTGAGTATGTTGAAATAATTTAAATAGTGGTAAATGATATTTGCGGTAGGAATAGCAACTCGTGTTCCCCCCTAAAATTCTGACCACTGTCGTAATCATCAGTTTGGCATCTTTTTTCATTTTGTATTATTTTCTATGTAAATATTTTCTTGTCACTTTGCGATAGAGTAAGCACTATTCATGTTATTTGCATTTAAAGGTAATGTTCCTAAAAATGATAAATTTTATAATTTCATTTAATTCAATTTTTAATAAAAACCCTGTATATTTATTAAAAATAAAAGGACCTAATATTATGAACATATTTTTAAATTGTTAAAACAGATTAAGGGAGAAAGAGTGGAACAAGTAAATGAATTAGTGTACTTGGGTTCAAAGTTTACGAGAGATGGAAATTATGACAGTGACATTGAGCGAAGGGTGTTGGCTGGAAAACAAATTAATGGGACACTGCATAGCTTTATGAATGTTGGGTTTGGCAGAAGAGGCATGAAAATAGTAATGCTGTGTTGATGAGTAGTCTGAGAAGTATAGCCGGAGTAACTCAGTTGGATAAAGTAAAGAATAGTGAGATAAGAGAACGATGTGGTGTAAAAGAAGATGTGGTTACAAAGATAGATAAAGGAATGCCAAGATGGTTTGGAAATGTAAAAAGGATGGATGAAGGAAGATTGACGAAACAAATTTATAAGGCGAGTGTGAATGGACAGAAGTCGGTAAAGGTCGACCGCTCGGCGAACATCAATCTCGATCAGATCAGCATTGTTTTGAAGAAAGGCCAGGTCAAGAGTACCAACAACCGAAGAGCATATATGAGAGCACTGATGAAAGTAGAGGAAGCAAAGATGTGTGTAAGAACCGTAGCAAGTGGAAGGAAGTGGTCTTTGTCTACCCCTACGGGAAAAAGGCGTGACTATATGTATGTATGTATGCAAAACAGTTTTACCAAAATTGTTTATTGAAGATACTTTTCGTAGATAAAGGAATGCTTAAATGGTTTGGACACGTAGAGAGGATGGATGAAAGAAGAAGATTGAAAGAGGCGAGTGTGAATGGGCAAGTCGGTTCGGCGAACGTATCTCGATTGTTTTGAAGAAAGGCCAAGTCAAGAGCACCAACAACTGACGAGCATGTATGAGAGCACTAATGAAAGTAGAAGAAGCAAAATATGTGTGTAGGAACCGGGACTTATATGGAAACAATACATTCTCCCACTGATGAACTTCCCAATTTATGTGTTCGAGTAAACCCTTCTTCTATAACAACAGTACACTCTTCTCTCGAGAGAATTCTTGTAGCACGTTTCTAGTTATTCATTTTGTAAAAAAAGCTTTCAACAAAATCACTAATTTCACTATACAAAGTAAAATAACCAGCGCTAAAATGTCTACAGATTTATATCAGAATATATTTTTTTAACATTCAACAAAAGCTGCAGAAGAGTCATAGAAAAAACTGCTTCAAAACTTGATAACATGAATGAACGTTTATTAACCATTGGCGTACTTTTAAAATACTTGGTGTAATACTTTTTTGTTTTTAAAACTATATGTGTTAATTTTGCGGCGAAGTGTATTTAATAAAGTAAAACACTATTTAAAATATTAAACTTAAATTAATAATGTACCTAGTATTATTTTAAATATAAAATAATTGCTAAGGAAATTTCAAACTTTTAAAAAAATATTTTAAATTAATGAAATTATTGACGAAACTTGTAAGTAAAATATAATAATAATAAGGCAAAGGTTTTTAAATAATTTTATTTTATTCAATTATTTATTAAAAAGCGTGTACGTATATTTATTAATAATAAATCTACATCACCAAATTTTTTTTAATTAATGCCGTTATGCGAAAACTCATAATAAAATCTTCGAAAAGGTGCGGTTAAATATATTAAAATACTTATCCGAACACAAAAATGATATTAAAAGAATGTTAAACAAAGAAGCATCGTCAAAATGTAATTGTTGCGTTAAAATTCAACGTTCAAGTGAATATAAACGTGTGTAATTGTATAAAATGTGTCAAAAATAAAATCGACCACTCTCTTTTGAAACATGCGAATCAATGTCACTTAGACCCATTGTAGTAAATCTTACGGAAACAAGTTCGCAGCCGAACCTTTTAATTTTCAATTACCCACGACCGAAAATATTTCTTTATTTTTTCGGTCATCTAACATATATAACAATCACAAACTGGACCGGTCCCATATAATATTTTCTGTATAACGGTTGTCCTGAATGTAACAAATTGAGTTTATCCCTCAAAAGAGCTTCTTTCAGAGCGCAGTGCGAGTGTAGTATCCCATGCAACAGGGTGCGTAGGGATCTGGACCAACGGTTATTTTATCTCCCGAATCCATTGTCCATTTCCCCTAATATCTTTTAGTCTAGGTGGACCGTATAAAACTCGAACTATAACCGATTTCTTTCAATAAAACCAGAACAACATTAGACAATAGATTTATAGTTGGGATGAACGGAAGAAAATCTAGTTTTTTTTAAGTCGCGTCTCTCTTCTTAATAAATTGGTCAAGATTGCGATAACAATTTACCTTCGAATATTTTTTTATTCAACGTAAATGGGGTCGTCTATACAAATATTTCTTAAATGCCATATATCTTCCACAAATTATTACTTTATTGCTATGCGACAGTGTATTAAAAAATAAAAAAATATACTCAAATGAAGACAAAAAACTCTTTTTTACCAGTATTTATTATAAACCTAATTAAATAAGTGCGTAAAGGTTCTACTTATCTACTTTTATCTACCTTTTAAAATTCCCACGCAGTAACCTTAAATGCAACTCTGCTCCCGTCAACTGCCATTTATTAATAGACTACCCTCAAATCTTGAGAAAGCTGCATCATCTATTTTTATTTATTTGTTACCGGCCAAGGCCTTTATACATTTTTACAAAGCGAAAATATAAAAATACAGAGCACCTACATATATCTACAAAGAAGACTAAAACATAAAAATACAAATATAAATTGACTTATCAGAAGTGATATTTTAATCGTCGATGTGCCTCGAAGTCAACAAGTCCTAGAACTTTATTGTCAGTCTTCGTACATAGAACATGAGTAGCTTTAGGAAGAGATATTTTTCAGCTTCTGTGTGCAATAATTATAAGGCTGAGGACTACTTTTAGCGGCCTATATCTTTTAACGATAAATTCGATTGGGTATATAAAATAATGTGACCTGAACTTTTACCGTTTTCAAAAATGATAATTTATTCAAATAAAAGAGTTTAAAAACAAAATATTTCCTTGTGATGTTATCAAGGTTTTTCTTATTGCTAAATGTCAATGATAATCGCTTGCACAAAAGTTTGTAGGTACCTTAATTGAGATTTTAAATGGAAAATTTTTGTATATAATGTATTTATTTTAATAATATTTTCTACTCTGCCATCTTTAGTGCTTCCAGGAAGTAAATACTCAAGTTGATTATGAATGTTTAAAAAAAGGTTCGTGTTTAAAATTTTGAAACAAAAAAATTATTGAGTCACGAAGTGATACAAATCTCTTTCTGTGATCATCTGCAACATCAAAAAACTTTTACAACAGCTATCGGCAAGAAAGCAAACAGTCGTATTTATTTAGGTTAAAGCACATTGTGGTATCTCAGGAAATATCAAAGCAGATCTTCTGGCCAAAGCAGCCACCGCGCTATCACATTCAATTAATGAATGTGATCACACAGACATTGTTAACCTCGGAAAAGCACAATCACGAAATCACTGGAAAAAGCATCGGACTGACTTCGTAACGAAATCCCATAATCAATACACATTATATCATCCAGTTTTACCGGTCCGCATTCCATACATTGATGACTATGTTGTTTCTAGAGCATAATCTGTTACATTAACGCGATTAAAATATCCATCTCATCTCCACAGAATTGGCATTACAGAAACTAGTACATGTTCGTGTGATAATGAATCTGTTGCTGATTTGAATCATATATTTTTTGCGTGTAAGAAGTACCACCGAAGTCGCCTCAAACTTATGGAATTAATACTCCAAAATAAGATAACCCTACCTGTTAATTTAACGTTTTTACTCAATATTAATGAAAAATATATATTTGATGCACTAAAAAACTTTTATTTCTGTGACAAATGAAATTTTTCCAATGCCAACCCTCTCCAAAGACTCTTTGAAAATTCCTCGTGGGACATTTGAAAATTAAGTAAGGGTTTGTTTGTTTTGCTGCTCCGCTATCGCATCGTCCCCATTTGTGGAGAGTGGCCTTACACCAGCCTCAAGCGATTAAGTCTGTACTATGTTCTTCTAGGCATTTGCATTTCTACTACCTGTATGGAAGTATCAAGATCGTTGGTAAGGCAATGGTGGTTATTTATTAACCAGTTCTGCCTTCATTCCTCTGGTATATCGTTTCTTTCCGGAAATTTAAGGACCTCGTCTTCACATACAGGTTTTTTAGATTTCTGGCGGGCAGTAGGTAGTAGAGCCATTATTTTCGGAGAGATATACCTTCAGGATAGAGAGGTTATTAGTTTTTTTCATTCTTGGACAGTAACATGTTGTCGTATGAAAGAGGGAGGTGCTATGTTGCATAGGACGTGAAGCCAAGGAAGTGAAACAATCCTCATGGTGGCATTAAGGTGGGCATATATTTTATTTACGTGTTAGCTCCTGATTAAGATGTTTAAAATATTTTCTAGAATCACGTTAGCCATTTGGATCGCCAACCTCCGAAAAGGGAGCTCTACCAAACTGGGGAACGGTATTATGCCACCAAGTAAACAAGAAATAGTGCTGCAGTGCGCAGGGTATAAGCTCGTGCTCCCCAGCAGGTTTTTTTTTTTTTATGAAAATAGTCGCAAAAAAGGGTAGATCTATCGTGTGGGCCGCGGACGGCCCGCACTGTGACTATTGGAAGGGGAAGGGATTATAGAAAGGAAAGGTTCCGGTCAGCTTCCCTAACATGTTATTTCGGGTTTTTAGTTTGTGGCTAGTCATTTCTAGGTGTTTTTTATAGGTTAATGACTGGTCGATAGTCATTCCCAGATATTTTAGGTGACTGTTGTGCGTCAGTTAAATTTTAAATGGTGTGCAAATGCTGACACACGCACAAGCTAGGACTTGCCAGCATTCCCAATTAAGGATTGTGTAGCGAGGAGGAAACCAGTCTCCATATCCTCGGCCAGTGGCCTGAGAATGCCGGACTAAGCTGGGCTCAGCTTGTCTTGAGCCCGAGCAGTTACCGATCGTCGACCTGCTTTTCTTCTGGAGGAAGACAAGAATGACAGTTCGCTTAATACATCACGGGGAGACACAATGAACGTTGTCTGAGTGGCGGGAATCGGTAGGAACCGCCAATCCAGTTGTATTATTATTATTACGTAATACAAAAATTTTTCTTTAAATTTTGCACAAGTGCATTCAGCTATCATATTTATTTACTTAATTTAGATATTTAGCAAGATTGTAAGTTTTTAACTTTAAAAGCCGTAAATAATGATATTTAACCATTAGCTTGCAGGTAACATTTTGAATATTCAAAAATAGTTCTTCGACCCAATGAATCCCTAGAAAACACCGCGTCCTTCCAGTTTCTCAGAACACCCAAAACATTATGAATTTAGTCGAAAATTATCTCAAATCGCATTACATACATTTTAATAATCGCTTATTATACCGTTGGTCGAGTCTAGTCACAAGCTTGAACAAAAAAAGAATGAAATGAAAATAATAAAACGGCCCACCAAAAAGATGGGGCCGCTTGCCCTGGAGCCCTGATCCGGCGTTCTGTACCGTTGTACCCCATCGCGTTAATGGCCTTCACATGAAGCCCTGCCGCTTCTGAAGACTTGTTAGGTCCACACGTTACCACTTTCGATAAACGAAAAAAAAAGATTTAACTACAAGGAGAAGGTAGCCACGCAGAGGATGCTGATATGAACGATGATAAAGAAAGATTTTTTTTTTAGTTGAGTGAAGTAAGTGATAAAAATTCCGCCAAAAGTGAAGAATCTGATACAGAAGTTACTAGCTTTTTTTATTTATTTAAAAAAAAAGTAGTTATTGGAACGATTTAAAAAAGAAGTACGATAATTTTACTAATTTTTTACAAAATAGAGGATTATTAATTTGTCTGTCACCTACATTTAGAGCAGCTTCACTGTTACTTTAGCTTATGAAGCATATTTGAAAATTAAGTTAGTAACATTTTTCTATACAATAGACTGTTCAAAAATTTAAACGATTATTTATTTGTCTATTAAGTTTAGAGCAGCTTTACTGTTACTTTGTGATATTTTTTTTTATTTAGTTTATGAAACATATCCGAAAACTAATTTATCAAAATTTTTCAACAAAATAGAATGTAAACATTTTTAGAGGATTATTAATTTTGTTTATTAAATTTAGATCAGCTTTACTGTAGCTTTGTCAAATTTAGTCCAATTTGTTCCTATTTAGCTCATGAAGCATATTTGAAAATTAAGTTAGTAACATTTTTCTATACAATAGACTGTTCAAAAATTTAAACGATTATTGATTTATTTATTAAGTTTAGAGCAGCTTCATTGCAGCTTTGTTATATTATATTTGGTTAGATTTTTTCTTATTTAATTTATGAAACATATCTGAAAACCAATTCATTAAAATTTTTCTACAAAATACAATGTAAACAACAATTTGGAGGATTATTAATTTGTTTATTACATTTAGATCAGCTTCACTGTAGCTTTATCATATTTAGTCTAATTTATTCCTATTTACCTTATGAAGCATATTTGAAAATTAATTTAATAACATTTTTCTATAAAATAGACTGTTAAAAAATTCAAAGGATTATTGATTTGTCTATTAAGCAGCTTCACAGTAGCTTTTTATATAGAACACTTAAATTTAGATCAGCTTCACTGTAACTTTATCATATTCAGTCTAATTTATTCCTATTTATCTTATGAAGCATATTTGAAAATTAATTTAATAACATTTTTCTATAAAATAGACTGTTGAAAAAATTTAAAGGATTATTGATTTGTCTATTAAGCAGCTTCACAGTAGCTTTTTATATAGTAAAAGGTGTTCGGAGGAAAGAAATGGTCATAAATTACACCACACATTCTATGGTCAAAATTATGCCAATTAAACTTTACATACCTATTTATACAGGGTGGCTACTTTTTGAATGAAATTTTCTTGGTAACATCCAAACCATACTAGTTATAAGGTCGGTTAGATAAAGAAAAAGTTGCGTATCAGGAAGCATCATCTAGCGGTGAAAACCAATCGAAAATATCAAGGCCGGTTCTTGAGATATGACAATAAAACAAAATTCGATCATTTCGGTTTTTTGGTTATCATTCATTTATTTTTAGAACCAACAAAAAATTTTTAGAGGTTTTTCATTTGATAGTAAATTCTCCTTGCTTTGACGTTTTTACATTTCACATCCAACGTTTCGTATTCTCCAGACCACTCTCAACTTATTTTTTTTAAATACGGACCTGGATATTTGGTTTCCATTTCTAAAAACTGAATTTCTTTTTGTTATTATTAGTAATTGCGTTTTAAAACATTTACATAATTGTTCTTGTTGATAATTTGTTTGTTAATTTTTAGAGAATTACAGAAGTTTCAAAAGAATTGACTTATTACGAGCTTTTATTTAGTTTCACCTGTCCTGGTGTCTGTAGTCGAATCTGCAAAGTGATAGAAAGCAGGCAAGATATTAGAGAGTTTTTCGCCTAGGTGCATATTACATTTTTTCGTCGACCTCTACATACCATTATGAAAGTAATGAATGTGTTGTATTGTTTTTCGTATAAAATTCGTGATTTCTGGGGGAGTAAATCTAACCTGGCCGTAGTTGCTAGTTCCCACAGCTCCGGAGGAGTGTTACTGATATCCATATCGCTATCACTATCCATTTTTGATTATGAACACTAATATTCTCACCACGGTCTTAATCACACGTTAAATCTACTGGATTTGGTAAGTAATTAATTTAAAAACATCAGTTTTGTCACAGGTACCTGTTTTTATTAAATCGTGGATTATAAAGGATTATAAATTTTTCAATTAAATTATGATCAGCTTCTTTGTAATTTTGTCATATGTAGTCTGTTTTTTTCTTATTTAGCTGATGAAGCATCTCTCTTTCTTTCCATTGTTGTTCGATTTCGAGCGTCGTGACTATTCATGGTGCAAACGTTCGCCATGCTTTTTTATCCTCTACGGTTCTCATTACTTCTGCTATTGACATATTTGTAAGGTCCTTGATTTGGTCTTGCAGGAGATCTGCCTCTCGTTCTTTTGCCGTCCCCTTTCCCTTGAATCACAATTTTCTCCATCACGTCCTTCCGTATCACGTAACCGAAATATTTAAGTATGCGCCTCTGGATTCCCGGGAGGAGTCTTTCATGATCCCGAATATTCAGTTCTCTGCGTATGGAGATATTTGTTCTATGAGCTGTCCAAAGGATTCTCAGCATCCTGCCGTAACATATCATTTCAAACGCTTCTATTTTCTTGCGGCATGCTGCGTTTAACGTCCAAGATTCTGATCCATAGGTTGCGATGAAGAATATCAGCGCTTTGAAAAGTCTCATCTTGCTCATTTTCCGAATATTGTGGTCTTTCCAGATTTTAACTGAAGCATACCTGGAAACTTATTTATCAAAATTTTCCTACAAAACAGACTGATTAAAATTTTTATAGGATTATTAATTTTTTCATTAAATTTTTAAAGTGAAATTACGATTGTGGAAAAAGTTAAATTTTTGATCTTTTGTTGTTGGGGAGTTAAATGTAAAAATAACGGTTACGGCCCTGGTGCTATTCATTAGAAATGTTTAGAAGCTCAAATTATTAAATTAATTCGTCTTTTATTAATTTTTTTTATGCTTTTTTAGTTAAAAAAGGAATCTAGAGTGGTGAATTTTCCATTGGAACAGTTGTTTGTGTTTTGCGTAGTGAAAATGTTATGAAAATATTTTTGTACAGTTCACAGCGCTAACAATACAGTTTAAAATAAAAAAAAAGAACTGAGTGAATTTAAAAAAATTTCTATTAAAATAAACTTTTACATTTTCTTAACTTTAATGTTTAATACGTTCCAATGAAATTTTGTGTATCTTTCCACATTCTATATTTGTTTCTGTAAGTGGTACCTAATTACTTCTTCGTTTTTTTTTCTCATTTTTCGGGATAATTTTTCAAGTTTTTGCGAGATCGCGAGGAAGCACGTATGGTGACAGAAGATTCCGATGCGGATGATGTTGCAGATGAAGATGCACCAATTCGATGTGAATTTTAAAGTAAAAAACGGTTAAGGCCACTTAATGACGAAATTCCTTTAGAATTTAATGGTGTTCGTAGCATTCCGCGTTAATGCGTTTACTTCATATCGGTTTTAAACAAGTTGTAAGACACTATGGTAATAAAGAATTAAGATCGTTTATACATAATGCGTGAGCATAAAAAGCTCAGGCGCAAATTATTCTTCAATATTTCTTCATGACCAATTTTAGGGTTAAGGTTAACAGTTTATGTATAGTTGAATCTCACAATTGTAAAGAGTGACTTATATTGTAGTGCGACTTTTACAGTTTATAACAGGAATATACAAAAAATATATTATACATTTGATTGTACCTAACTTGTAGATTGTAGGAGGGATCGTAAAGGCTATGCTGCCTCTCAAGCACTTCGACCTATCAGATTTTTTGTGCATAACCCTTAATCTATTCGAGGCCCGGGATTCCAAGACTTCGCACAAAGTTTATCAGTTTCCTGGGAGCTAAGTTCATCACATCGGAGGTTCCTTTCAGGAACTTAAAGAAAAGCACTGGGCATTCGCAAAGCAAATGTTCTGTAGTTTCAGCGAAATTCTCGCAGTAGCGGCAACTATCACTCTCTGTTTTGCCCATCTTTTTCAGGTGATAGTACCTAACTTTTATTTTATCCACAATTCACTTGGTTAAAAGAGTAGCAGACAAGAAATTGAGAAAGAATTACAACAATTACTTACGTTATTAATGTATTATTGCATAATAATATTATTCAGCACTGAAAGCAGTTATCGAGAAAACAACGGAATACAACATACCCTTACATCTGGCGTTTGTGGACTACCAAAAAGCCTTTGACAGCTGACGGCCCGCACTGCGACTATTAGAAGGGAAAGGGATTATAGAAAGGAAATGATTGTGGACCCGCTTTTTGAAAAGTTGCAGGTCATAGTTCTCTGGAAAAACTGATTATGGAAGCTTGTTCCATTCCGTAGCAGCCCTGTAAATGAAGGATTCTTGATGGAAATTAGTCCTTGTAGTGTCAATCTTGTGAGTAATTGGGTGAGACTAATCAGCGTGCCGAGTTCTTCGGCCGAATGTGGCCAGTGGTGGTACAAGAGTTTTTATTTCTCTGGAGCATCTACCATGGAAATATCTGTACAGTGATGCCTGGTCTGCAACTCTTCGTCTTTGTTCTAGTGGGTGAAGGTTAGGTTAGAGTTGAGCTGTTTATTAACCGAATGGCCATTTTTGAATGGAATCTAGAAGACGAAGAGAATGTTTTGGTGCTGAACCCCAAATGTGCTAGCAATATTTCAGTAGAGGTCGGATTTGAACCTTGTACGTCGTCAACAGTTGATAAGGAGTAAAAAGTTTTCTAGTTTTCCATAGCAAACCCAGCCTCTGGCTTGCTGACTTTGCAATGTAAAAAACATGGTCATACCAAGACATATTATTAGACACCGTGACTCTTAAAATTGAGATGAAGGGACTTGATTTAAGGGTATTTCCGAGCATTGTGATGGAATGATTTAAGGAATTTACTTTCTTGGAAAACGTTGCGCTTTGTGTTTTCTAGTCGTTGAACTAAACAAGATTGTTGGTTCCCCACTCGACGATTGCTTCAAGATCTCTATTGAAGAAGTCAATCTGTTCCTGCCTTAGTATATTTGTATCATTTACTGGAAGTAATTGATAGGATGTGAAAGTCTTTCCAGAATAGCGTCATTGGTGACGTGATGTACATATGGCACTCGCAGCATTCGGCGGTAGCACCACATTTTGAATGCTTCCAGTCGCCTACAGGCGTTTTCAGTGAGGCTCCAACTTTCTGCTTCATATAGCAGCACGGAGATCATATAGCATCGAAGGACTCTGATTCTTACTTAGATGCTTAGCGAAAGATTAAAAAAACTTTTCGCTGTCAGTTAAAGGCATTTCTTGCTTTCTCAATAGAAATTATTATTTCGTATGAGTGGTCCCATGTATCAAGTAAGTTACATCCCAGATAACAAAATCTGTTTATTTTTTTCAATGGCGTGTTGTTCACCATAAAATTGGCTGTTATGTTTGGGTTCTTACTTATAATCATAGTTTTGGTTTTTTTACAGTTTAATTTAAAACCTTATTTACTGCAGGCCTTGACTAAGGCTAACCTCTGAAGTCACTCAGCACTATCTGCCATCAGAACGGTATCGTCTGCGTACCTGAAGTTGTTAATGAGCTCTCCGTTCATGATTACATTATCCTTTATTTTGCTTAATGCCTTTTTAAAGAGACTGTCAGAATAGGTATTAAATGGAGTAGGAGATAGTACGCATCCTTGTCGAACACCTCTGTGCAGCAAAACTTTCTGAAAGTTGATTATTTAATCTGATAGTTGCATGTTGGTCGAAATAGAGATTTGAAATTATTCCTATGTCTTTACTGTCAATACCTGATGTTTCTAAGACTTCTATAAGTTTTTTATGAGACACTGTATCAAACGTCTTTTTGAAATCTATGAAGCATTCAAATATGTCACAATTTACGTCTCGAACTCTTTGTATAAGTACCTTATAAAGGAGCTGTGATTTTAAGTCACAGGTCTATTACGAAATAAAATTTTTAATAAATTTGAATATATATAGCTGTTAAAAAACACTGAAGAAATTAAATCAAGAATTGGACAAGCCAGAACCATATTTAACAGAATGAGAAATGTGTTATTCAGTAGTATGCAGTGAAAAATAAAAGAAACAAGAAGCAAAGGGAGAAGGCGCATTTTATTTTTTTTTTAATGAAAATAGTCGCAAAAGGGTAGACCTATCGTGTGGGCCGCGGACGGCCCACACTGCGACTATTAGAAGGGAAAGGGATTATAGAAAGGAAATGATTGTGGACCCGCTTTTTGAAAAGTTGCAGGTCATAGTTCTCTGGAAAAACTGATTTTGGAAGCTTGTTTCATTCCGTAGCAGCCCTGTAAAAGAAGGATTCTTGATGGAGATTGGTCCTTGTAGTGTCAATCTTGAGAGTAAATGGGTGAGACTGATCAGCGTGCCGAGTTCTTCGGCCGAATGTGGCCATTTCCTGGTTAAATAACCTGAGAAAATGGTACAACTGTAGTTCCAGTTTTTTACGAACTAAAATGATTAATGGATAAGAATAATAAAAAAAGTTGTTATTTTGAGCAACATGTTATCATATTACGTTGCGTATAGATATTTATATTTAAAGTAGAATTAGGCGATTTTATTATTATTTACCTCTGTTGTTTTTTTGTTTATTTTAACAATATGATTTTGATTCTATCAGTATATTCGGAACATGTGAAAAACTGAACCGAAAAAACTATTATCGTGTTTAATAAGTATTTAGGCTGTAAAATCAGGAGCAGATTCATGCAATCTCTTATTAAAAAGATGCTCTAAAAAAAAGCAGTGACTTGTCACAGTTTTTTTGGTGGAACAGTAATAGTTGTCACAGCTTTTTTAAAAATCCTGCTCCAACACATCTCAAGACTCGTTGTCGCGGTGCCGGCCGGCCGAAGAGAGGAAGTAAGCGCGGTCGCAACAAAATTTATATTTCCTTAGCTGCAGGGAACCTCTTGTCTAATTTCAGACTTTACAAACTGTATAATATGCTTCTGATAAACCGTCTTTTGTAATTTATGTAAATGTATTATAACTTGCAAAAACATGTTTGGGCATGAAATTAATAAACATTTAAATTTTTATATTGTGATAATGACTTCTTTAAAAAAAAAACACTGGTGCTTTTCTATAAATGATACAATATGCAGATTCTAGGTTGAAGGTTTATAATATCGGTTATATGAAAATGTAGTAGCATTTTTAAATTTTAAATTTTCATTCCTCATTTTTGACGTGACGATACAGCGAGTGATAACGCTGTGAAAATATACATAGATGAGCAATAATTATCGATTGAAATTATAGTGATAAAGAATAATTACGGCGATAAGGTGCAATTATTGTTGAAATCGGTAGTGATTTGTTAAAATTATCATCTATATACCAACAAGTGCCAACGCTTTTATTAAAAATCCCAGGTCACGGTGAAACTTACCATAATTATAATAATTGCTACTCTTTCATTTTTATGAATGGCACCACTACTGGTCTTTTCCTGTTTTTGATATGATTTTAATTATTACAACGTCAAATAATTTACGAAAAAAAAAATTATAGACAGAACCAACATAAAACTTAATTAATAATTTAGAACCGTTTTCAAACATGATCCTTTTTTTTATAAAAGTACAAAAAAAAAGTCTGATCTTTTTTACGAAAAACAATTTTTAAAACTTAAAGTGATTACATAGATTTTTTTAACTGAAAAGTATTTTATATTAAATTTTGGGTGTTTATAACCACCTTGATGTATTTCTGAGACTAGACGTGTTTGACACGAAAGTCTAATAGCCTAAACAAATATTTCTATGGAAATATGCATTTTATTTGGTCTAATTAACATTTTAACCTTTATTTTCCCGCGCTATCTGTCGAAGAACATATGTTTTTGACGCCAAGTGTGATTACATTTGCTATAACCTATGTTTTTACTAAGGGAAGTATACAATTTAGTGAACATTTCGATATTTGAACGTTATTATTTTTAATATTTTATATTGGAAAAAATTCAGATATGTTTCCACCATTTTACTCAATTTTTGTTTATCTGGTAATCCAAGTAGTCTATGCATCGTGGAGGGTGAAGCTGTTCTTGCAGCAAACCACATTATTGTTTGTGGTGTCAAAGAAAAAAAGGATGATAGGTGGATAATCAGATCTTATTGTTTGCAGACCAGTGCTATAAAAAGTGATCCTTGTGATATCAATCGATGAGATGACTGCAATGATAATTATAAGTATTTATTTACTTTTGACTTCAATAAAAATAACCAACAAGAGAACTTACCCGTCTTTTTTTAATGATTTTTTCATATCTTTTCTTTTCCTTTTCTATATTTAGACTTTTAGACTTGTTATAATGCTGGACACAGGTATGTTTTTACTTGGTATAGCAGTCTTTTTCAGGTAAAGTTTCTGATAGCCCCCTGAAAAATTGATAAGTAATTGTATTAACCACGTAAAATATAGAAAACAAAATCACTAGGAGTTATGAAATCTTCCTTAACAAAATATTTAGAACAAACTCTCATGTTTTTGGTAACTCTTTCCCATTTTCAATTTGATCTTCCACAGTTTCTTTCCATCAACCATAGTCACCATTCCCGATTCTGGAATATGCTTAACTCTTTGACCCCATTTGGGAAATATTGAAAAGTCAAATCGGGGTTTTTTTATACAATAAGTTACATTCATGTACACAACAATTTGCTTTGCTGGTCATTTTTACTAATAATAAATTATTAGTCACTATTTAACAACTATAGTCTTCGCACAAATGCGAGCTTCAGGGTATATAAACACAAAGCAATCACACTTGCTCATCACGTGATATTGATGCGAGTTTATTCCGTCAGATGGCGTATTGCTTGGCATTAAAGAACAATACTCAAGTCTGATATTGTCATAGTTCTTCCAGTATTAATTTTCTCTTAATTCATCAACCGCAAAATATCAATTGGGTAGAACAATTTCACCTCAGAGTAGAATAATACCCTTAGATTATTTTCATGTAAATATCTACGATTTGATACGTTTCAAACATTACAAAAAATGGACCTTCAATTACAATGGAATCTTAATTATTTTAAATTTGAATCCGAATTTCGTGATACTCTGGCGTCTATGAAGAACATTTATAGCATTCTATTGAAAGACCTTTTCAGTGTTGTTGTTGTTTTTTTTCATCATGAAACCGTAATTACATAGTCAATGTCGGCTTAGTTGTGTAGGTATTCTCAAAATTCACAATACCCGCTTGCCCTTGAGGTAAATACGAAATAAAAACGAAGTGCTCTTCTTTCCAATGTTGCAATTTTTCTGCACGTTTTCTATTTTAATTGCGTCTTGAAATGCAAGAATTTGCCTCTATGCAGATAGAAATCACAGCGCCGGCTCAGGACAACTTTGTCTTCGCGTTCAAACAACCCCAACGAATATTTTTTATAATCATGGAGCTTCGTAAAGTTAGATATTTAAAGAAAAACAAGCCGTGTGGTGTATTGGACATCCGAGAGGAACGAGGGGCTACGGAGTAAAGTAAAGAGGAACGAAGTTCCTTACGCCATTCGACAAATATATTTTTTTTATTTATAAATTTTTATCAAGGTATTTTGCAAAAAAAATAATGCGCGTGTAAATGTATTTATGTATTTTTTTATTATACAGCCGCTGCCGATACACTTTTTGATACATATTAAATTGTATATAGAAAATTAAATAGTTTTAAATTAATTATGTGCATATAGCAACAAAAACTTGTTGCATTTATGTATAATACATTACTCCAATTTCTACTTGCGTGCTCATTGATGATTTTACACAATCATTCGTCACCATTTCTTATGATTCACTTTCCATATTTTTTAAATAAATATTTATTATATATATATATATATAATATATATATATATATATATTATTATTAATTATTTACAAAGTAGTAAAACACGCTTACTAATACCAAAACGATGCTCACTCAATGAAATAATAGTAATAATAGCAAAAATAGTAGTGAAATAATAGCGTTGTTGTGTTTACACAGTGACTATATAATTACTTCGTATTAGGGGTCGCCAGACGATACCGTTATCTTCGCCGACAGTATGGAAGATCTACAACATCTGGTTGAGTTAACAAGCATTTTCTGCAAGAAATATGGCCTAGGTATGAACCTAAAGAAAACCAAAGTCATGGCAACTTTAAAAAACCAAAGCACAAATCACAATAGACCATCTATAAATATTAATAACGACAACCTGGAATGGGTATCCTCTACAAATATCTTGGCACATGGGTAACTGAAACAGCAGAAAACACAAAAGAAATCAAGTGTCGAATTGAAGTAGCTCGCAGCGCTTTCATAAAAATGAATAAAATACTCTGCAGCCGAGATATAACATTAGAACTGAGAACCAGAATGCTAAAATGCTATATATTCTCCATTCTATTGTATGAAATGGAGGCTTGGACACTCAAATCAGAAAACACTAAGAACATAGAAGCATTCGAAATGTGGTGTTATAGGAGGATGCTGAAAATACCATGGGTTGACAAGGTTTCAAATGAGGAAGTACTACGCCGAATGAATAAAGCCAAAGAAATTAGTAACACCATAATAAGGAAAAAATTAGAATATTTAGGACATGTTCTGAGATGAGATAGATATAATATACTTAAGCTAATTATTCAAGGCAAAATAAAAGGCAAGAGAACGATTGGCAGAAGAATCTCTTGGCTGCGCAACTTGAGGGAGTGGTTTGGTTGCACGTCCGCAGAACTCTTTAGGCGGGCGATTGATAAGGTCCGAGTAGTGGTGATGATTTCCGATCTCCGATAGGAGCGGAATTTCAAGAAGAAGAAGGGGTCACCAAGTGATCAACATTTTTTTTGTCAAATAGTATACCTCTATAATCATATATTATTTATGAATCAATTCTACTATTTAACAAACTAAAACTCAAATAAAATTTCATTTAGTAAAAGAACAAATTACACAGATAACACTTTTACCATGTCAACACATTTCAATTAAAAAAAAAATGACAAAATATATTTACAAAATGATAACTTATTAATTTTAAGTTTAAATATTTAAACATATTATAAACCTACCACACATTGTTATACACTAATTAAAATTACCTCTGTTAACTCCAATCACCTCTTGAGACCTATTTTAAAGTCCAACTAAACAATGTTCTAAGCTGTTTACGTTTTTATAACCAATAAACGTCACTGTCAACTCATAGATGTCAAAGGATCAAGAATACCAAAGCAATATAATTTCATTTTTTTAATTAAATTATACAAAGCAATCACGTAATAGAAATTATCCCCGCCAATTAGTTAAATTCAAATGACGTTTTATGATTGGTTCAATCGGATTACACGTTCTTTCTTCCTTTTTCTGGAGGCAGAAGAGAAAAATTATTAGTTTCTTTTATAAAAAAAAATTCCTTTCAACTAAACGAAAAATTAATAATTGATCAATAAATGAATTATCCGAACGAAAGAGCCGGTCCTGAAATAGTAGGTACCATTCATGATGCTATCATCGAATTATCTATACCATCTTTGCAATTGCCAATTTACATGATTTTTTTCTAACGAATAAAAACCCCCGGGTGGAACACCCGTCCCATCAAATATTTTGATAATTTGGTATCGCAAAAATTCTTAGACTGATTGCGCCCTATTATAAATTCTAATTACTTTGAAATTCGCAATTGAGTGATATTGCGTGAATTGAGAATTCCACCATAATTAAGGTTAACAAATCGTGATAAAATATTGTGGAAATTTTAAGGTACAACAACAAGACCTCTAATCGAAAACCTATTTAAGAAGAATATTTATACAGCATGGCTTCTTGAGAACATTGTCTGAACAGTTTTTGTAACAGTTATTAGCAGAAAATTGTTATTTGCTTAGCACAAAAAGTGCTGTTATGCATGATGCCCTGTGAATTAAAAGGATGAAAATAAATGTAAGCAAACCGAAAGTAATAATTTTTGAAAGACAAGAATGCATGACAAACTGTGAAGTTTCGATTGAGGGAGAAAAAGTGGAACAAGTAAATGAATTTGTGTACTTGTGTTCAAAGTTTACGAGAGATGGCAAGTATGACAGTGACATTGAGCGAAGGGTGTTGGCAGAAAAACAAATGAATGGGGCACTGCATAGCTTTATGAACAGCCAGAAAGTGTCAAAAAAGGCACGTCTGGCTGTGTATGGAGGTGTGTTGGTTCCTACACTTATGTATGGTAGTGAATGTTGGGTTTGGCAGAGAAGCATGAAAATAGGATTGATGCTGCGGAGATGAGTAGTCTGAGAAGTAAAGCCGAAGTGACTCGGTTGGATAAAGTAAAGAATAGTGAGATAAGAGAACGCTGTGGTGTAAAAGAAGATGTGGTTACAAAGATAGATAAAGAAACGATTAGATGGTTTGGACACGTAGAAGGGATGGATAAAGGAAGATTGACGAAACAAATTTATAAGGCGAGTATGAATGGACAAAAGTCGGTATAGGTCGACCTCGGCGAACATATCTCGATCAGATCAACATTGTTTTGAAGAAAGTCCAGGTGAAGAGTACCAACAACCGACGATCATGTATGAGAGCACTGATGAAAGTAGAGGAAGCAAAATATGTGTGTAAAAACCGTAGCAAGGGGAGGGAAGTGGTGTCTGCCTACCACTTCGGGAAAAAGGCGTGACAATATGTATGTATGTATGCTATCGTATGCCTAGCGGAAATCTACAAACAGTTGGTGGACCTCTTTGTTAAACTCCCAACTTCTTTCTAGGAGCTGTCTTATGGTAAATATTTGATCAGTTGTTGATCTCTTGAGTCGGAATCCGCATTATTAGTCCCCTAAGTTATCTTCTGCATATGGGGATATGCGTCGTATTAGCACCTTGTATGTTATATTTAGCAGGGTTATTTAGTTTTTACAGGCCAGCCGGTCTTATTTCTTATGAATAGGGATGATGATACCCTCATACCCATTTCTTTGCTATGGTTTTGTCTTGTCTTCATTTATTTGTAACCCGAATATTTGTGCTTCTGTGTCCAGCTTATTTACTGCTTTATCTCGTTCACCATAATACGTATCTCGTTTAAATTTGCTTTCCCCAAAATGGTATTAAGTATTAGATTAAAGGGTGTTAAAGAAATTAAATCTCCCCGTTTTACTTTTTTTTCATGTTAAATTCTTTTGATATCTCACCTGGAAATTTTAGTTTTTCTTTAGTGCTTTTTAGGGTCATTTTCAACAATTCCACAAGCTTTATTGGGTAGTTTTAGTTTATAAATCTTAATAAAGAATGATAATTTACAGTTGGCGCAATAATTTTAATAAAAAAAGAGCCTTTGGACAAAAATAAGTAATTTGACGTCAGAAAAAGAAGCAAAAATTGTGGCATCAGCTGAAGATGGAAAATTGCAGCAGTATATAGCTAAAGTTGTTGGTATTAACCATTTAAGCATATCTAGAACATTAAGAAGTTACAGATAAACTGAGGGTTACCATAGATGACCAGTTTTGGGTTATTTACGTCTGCACGCCCTGCGGAAACGTCGCAACTGCAAAATGATCGCTTAATAGTACATAATGTCTGAGTAAGTATTAATTCTGTTAAGAAAGGGTAAAGGAAAGTTGAAATAAAAGCCAGAATCTCTGATCATGCTCCATTGGTAATCAGAACATACCGTGTGGCACTTTTCAGTGAACAACTGGGCTAAACGCGTTTATTTACCTCGCTAGTTCCAACTAATTATCGGTACCAAACTATATCACAGTAACCCAATCCTCTTCATTGCACTCGAAAAAAAATATTTTTTCGAGACAACCTGTATTATACGAAACGTTGTACGAAATTTAAATTATTTTGCATTAGGAAATTCTAAGATATGTCTATACGGCCATTATAAGTACAAAATCAAACACGAATCTCTTCTTGTAATTGTCAAATTAGATCCGAGTTAAAATTCATTTATTCAAAAATGCCCACAATAATTTTAACATAAAACTGATCGGGGATAAAAAGTCTGCTGGATTTAAATATTTTTTAGTAGATTTTTTCGATCACTACTTTAACAACTGCTACTAAATTATATTTATTTTCATTTAATAATCCCGACATGTTTTTTTGGGGTGGTTTATAATATTTTTTAATGGAAATTACTCACATGATGAAACAAAGGCTTGAAAAGACGAAAGTTTCAGATATGAAATATCTGAGATGTAAGTGCGGATGGGGCCCGTGAGCCCACGGTTAAGGTCAGAGACTGTCCCCATAGAACCTGAACCCCTCTGTGAGATTTAAAGGACAGAGGCACGCGAACCCTAGCATTCGACCACAGCAGACCATTTGTCCTTTAACTTTCCAAAATACACATGCTAGTAAAATAGCATGGTACAGTTGCCAGTAACTTGTATGCTAATTACAAGTGTGTAGTCTTGTTTTTCTTTGCGTTTTGTGTGTCTCATCATCATCATCAATTAGCCCATATTCGTCCACTGCTGGACAAAAGCCTCACTTGATTGCCTCCACATTCTTCTATTTTGTGCCTCCTGTATCCAATTTGTGTGGATACGCTAAATATCATCGGACCATCTAGTTAGTGGTCGTTCCCTGCTTCTGTATGTCTCCTGTCTAGGCCTCCACTCTATGATCCTCTTGGTCCATCTGTTGTTCCGCATTCTCGCAATGTGTCCCGCCCCATTCCACTTTAGGATTGCTATTCTTTCTACTGCGTCAATCACTCTGGTTCTTCTACGTAGCTCAGCGTTTGTGATGTGATCTCTGAGGGTCAGTTCCAGCAATGACGTATCCATTGCACGCTGTGCCACTTTAATTTTCTGTACAGCCTTTTTTGTTAATGTCAAAGTATCAGCACCATAAGGTGGGACAGGCAGAACACATTGGTTGAAAACCTTTCTTTGGTAAATCTATTTTTAATATGTGCCTTAAGTTCCCAAATGCGGCCAAAGTTAATCCAATTCGCCTAAGCAATTCGCAAGTTTGATTATCTCTGTTTATAAGGATTTCGTGGCCAAGATACTTGCATGGGGTAGTGTCTTCTACTTGAATGCCATTTATGTATACTCCTTCACCGAGTACAAGGTTTGGGGTGTAAGGGGTAACGCTAATCCAAACCAACCAAACATCAAAGTTACCAAAAAGTCAAGCTCATCTGCACGAAAGGTGATTTCGGTCACCCGGTACACCCTGCTAGATAACGGACGAGGCTCTGGCGACCTAATATTGACGGTATAAACATACGACGCATATACAGGTCTAATTCACCTGTAAATACCTCATTCCCTGACAACCCTCAATGGCCAGCATGGTAGGACGTATACGGCTAAACAAACCCCAAGCATGCAGTGTCTGTAGTTTTGTTAAAAATAAAAGTTTCCCATTTGAGAAGAGAATTAAACTGTATTGATATGTTATTAGCCCCACAGTGTGTAATTAAACTGATACGTTTAAGAAGTATGAAACGAAAAAGAAACAAAACAATATGGATTAAAAACTGAATTAAAAGACGTCAAGTTTATGGAGCATGGTGTTATATTGTTATTAAGTTTTTTATCTTATTTTCGGTAAATTTTATTGTTAAAGTGTCATCTTTTATTTGCTTCAATCAAGACTTGTAAGCATTGTCTCTAGAAATTTTATTTTTGTACAATGGATGATGAATTCCACAAACATTCATGCTCCCTATACCGCATAACAAATAATAAAGTTTTTTTCATCACCCCAACGACTTATTTTGTTACGTTAAATTTAAAATACTTAGTTAAATCACAGGATCCGTGGTCACATGCGAGACACTGGCAACAAAGTCGTTCACACACAAGTTTCGGCACGACTTGCATGCTTTTCCCCCACGCGCTAGTCAAAAACGCTCTACTTGCACAAACAAATCAACGTTTTGCAATATACTAGCGTGCTGTCTCCTGGCGTACACACATGCAAATAGCACGCATCTTCCAGTGACTGGCATGCTTCCATGCGTGTAACAAGCATTCTCGCCTTCAAGCAAAGAAAATTATGAGCCAAAGAGCTACATCAGGATCCCCAACAGCCTCTGGTAAAACAACTGGGACTGAAGAAGGAGCTCTAACCACAGGAAGGGCACAATAGATCCATCAGATAAAAGTGCATACTTACAAAAATCCCCCCATTAAAATATAATCTAATCTAAGGGTGGATGAAGAAACACTTTGGGAGAACCAGCTGGAAGAAATACTGTGGAAACTTCTTGAAATTAACTTCTTCTTCTGGTGCGTTATCACTAATGGTTGTTTGCGATAACATTTTCCATCGCTTCTCTGTTTCTTTCGGTGTGTATCAGCGACTACACATCATGTATCCCTGTCCACTGCCTGATCTTTCGCAGCTGTGACATTTTCTTTCTTTTGATTCCTCTTTTTCCTTCAATCTTGCCCTCGATCATCAACTGCAAGAATTTGTATCTTTCACTTTTTTTTTACTGAAAATAGTCGCAAAAGGGTAGACCTATCGTGTGGGCTGCGGACGGCCCGCACTGCGACTATTAGAAGAGGGAGGGATTATAGAAAGGAAATGATTGTGGACCCGCTTTTTAAAAAGTTGCAGGTTATAGTTTTTTTGGAAGCCTATTTCATTCTGTAGCAGCCCTGTAAAAGAAGGGTTCTTGATGGAGATTGGTCCTTGTAGTGTCAATCTTGAGAGTAAATGGGTGAGACTGATCTGCGTGCCGAGTTCTTCGGCCGAATGTGGCCAGTAGTGGTAAATAGTTTTTATTTCTCTGGAGCATCTGCCATGGAAATATCTGTACAGTGATGCCTGGTCTGCAACTCTTCGTCTTTGTTCTAGTGGGTGAAGGGTATCTGTGAGAGTTGAGTTTTTTATTAACCAAATGGCCCTTTTCTGAATGGAATCTAGAAGACGAAGAGTATGCCTTGGTGCGAGCAATACTCAAGTAGAGGTCGGATTTGAGCCTTGTACGTCGTCAACAGTTGATCAGGAGTAAAAACTTTCTAGCTTGTCACAAAAAACCCAGCCTCTGGCTTGCTGACTTTGCGATGCTAGCAACATGGTCATGCCAAGACATATTATTAGACACCGTGACTCCCAAAATCAAGATGAAGGGACTTAATTCAAGGGTATTTCCGGACATTGAAATGGAATGATATGATATGCCTCAGATATGCCGTTTTCGTATTCCTAATGGATTCAAACAATTCACGTTTTTTGTTGACGCGTCTAAGAACTTGTTCGTTTGTCAATTTCGCCGTACAAGGTATCTTAAGGATTCTGCGGTATAGCCACATTTCAATAGCTTCCAGTTTTTTAATTGCACTCATTTTCAGTGTCCAACCTTCCATACCATAGTGAAGCAGCGACCAAACGTAGCATTTTACGAATCTTAGTCTTTAGTCAATGTCAAATTCGGAACAGGTAGGTATCCTTTCAAACTTTAAGAATGCTTGCCGGGCTTTTTCAATGCGCTATCCAAAGTCTTTGTATAGCCAGGTGCCAAGGTATGTACTTAAGTTTCTTCACTCTTTCTATGGGTAGTTCTTTAAAAGTTTTGATGAAGTTTTCAAATGCATTTAGATTTCCGTGTTTGGTGTTTAACGAAGTAACTTAATTTATTTAAAATTATTTAATTCAATTTGTTTGAAGATTAATAATAGGTATCACTAACGTAAAAAAAATTCCCCATTACGCATTAAGTTATAAAGTTATATTAAAACCACTTCCTCGAGTTTTTTCATTTTTGTACCGTACTTGAACTTGCAACCACAACCAATTTAAAGGTGTGCAAGATTTATCAAAATATACGTCTGTGTGGTCAAACGGACAGCTAATGTAGTAACAAACATACGCGTAACATTTTGCTTCATGTGAAATAATTACTAAAAATGATAGCGAGATTTTAGATTAAACATCCTGCGAGACAAAAAATTCTTGGAAACTAACAAAAATGTTTGATATTATTTAATGTAATATTATGCACCTTTCTTCTTTACTGCCGGTTGGATAATGTAAAGAATAGTGAGATAAGAGAACGCTGTGGTCTCTCTCTCTCTCTCTCTCTCTGAAGCCCACAACCCGGGGTGGGTCTTCGCTGACATTACAATTTGCCTCCACTTGCTGCGGTCCATCATACGTTCTTCTGGTCGTTGGACATTTAGGGTCCGTAAGTCCGCTGCAATATTATCTTTCCACCGCATCCTTGGCCTTCCCAGCAGCCGCTTTTCTACCGGGGTCTCTTCCCACATCAGTTTTACGACACGTTGGTCTTGTCTCTTCACATGTCCGGCCCATCTCAATCTCTCTACCTTTATTATTTTTACTATATCTGGTTGGTTATATAGTTCTAACCTATGTTTTATCGACTACGGAAAGGCTTCTGATCGCGTACAGCATAACAAACTCTTACAAACTCTGCAGAATATACCCCTCGATAATAATGATATACGTTTGTTATTTTCCCTCTACTGGAATCAATCAGCCACAGTAACACTAGATGGAGAGGAGACCACTCAGATACCTATAAAGAGAGGTGTGAGACAGGGTTGTATTTTCACACTTTTCAACCTTTACACGGAGAATATATTTAAAGGGGCAACACAATGTGGTGAAGGAATAAAGATTGGAGGCGAAACCATTTTTAACATTCGATACGCAGATGATACTGTGCTCCTAGCTGAATCATTAAAAGAATTACAATGTATGTTAGACAAGATAAACAAAGAAAGTAATAGATGGGGACTGAAAATCAATGTCAAAAAAACTAAATTTACGGTTGTTAGCAAAATGAATGTTGGCCCGGAAAGAATAACACTTGATGGCGAGAATATAGAAAGAGTTCAGCACTTTAAATATCTTGGAAGCTAGATCAATCAGTCGATGGATTCAGACGAAGAAATCAAGGCTAGAATAGAAATAGCTAGAAGAGAATTTCTGAATCTCAAGTCGCTACTCTGTGCCAAGCAACTTAACATTTATCTGCGGGAAAGGTTTACCAAGTGTTATGTATGGTCTATTCTGTTGTACTCTTGCGAAACATGGACGCTCCACCAAAAAATTATTGACCGCACTGCTGCATTCGAGATGTGGCTGTACAGATGGATGCTTAAAATTCCGTGGACAAGCCGAACTACCAACGAGAATGTACTCATCAGAATAGGGCACGATAGAGAGCTCTTAACTACCATCAAGCGCCGCAAACTGGAATACTTGGGACATGTGATGCGTGGACCACGTTATAGTCTGCTTCGGCTTACTGAATGGCAAGATCGAGGTAAAAAATGGATAGGCCGCAAAAAGCTATCCTGGCTTCGAAATCTCCGACAATGGACAGGTTTAACTGCTGAGGAACTTCTCCACGCACCTCAAAATAGAGATAGGCAATTTTTCGCGAATAAAATAAAATTTATTGTGTCAAAGGACGTCCAGCTAACCTAGGTTGTAGGTTGTAGGGGGGTCGTGAAGAATATGCAGTCTCTCAAGCACCTCGGCCTATCAGATCTTTTGTGCATAACCCTTAATCTATTCGAGGCCCGGTATTCCAGCTAACCTATCTTTTGATAGTGACATTCCCAATTTTGTAAGCATCCCTACGAAAGAAGTAGTTAAGAAATGGAATATAAAAAGTATTAAAAACGCCTATATTAGTGTCGAATTTATAGTTTTTGGGGTCGCTGAGTTTGATAGCGATATTTCCAAAGCAGGCAAGCCAACGTTCGGGCAGGACAACGTCTGCCGGGTCTGCTGGTGTAGCATAAATGGAAATAAACTATTCTGTCGAAATTAAAGCTGTAACACTAACAAATGTAAAAATTTTGCACAATTAGTCATTTATTGGTCGTTTGCAAATCTCAAAAGGCGGATCTCTCGTACATTCAATAATAAGAGCGTGGGTGCATGAGCTGGAAAGTGCGTATTTATTATTAAATTTATTGAGTAACCAGATGTATAAATCCAAAATAGAAAACCTGGTAGATGAATTAAATAATCTTACTTTATTATCGTTTAAATCATATCGACTACAGAAAACTAAGTAAGTAAAAAATCGAGAAACGAATGATTAGCTTCCTGTTTATACAGGATGATTCATTAAAAATGTTTAATCTCCGAGTTGTAGATTCTAGACCTTTTTTTACTGAAAATAGTCTCAAAAAGGGTAGACCTATCGTGTGGGCTGCGAACGGCCCGCACTATTAGAAGCGGAAGGGATTATAGAAAGAAGATGATTGTGCACCTGCTCTTTGAAAAGTTGCAGGTCATAGATCTCTGGAAAAACTGATTTTGGAAGCTCGTTCCATTCCGTAGCAGCCCTGTAAAAGAGGGATTCTTGATGGAGATTGGTCCTCGTAGTGTCAATCTTGAGAGTAAATGGGTGAGACTGATCAGCGTGCCGAGTTCTTCGGCCGAATATGGCCAGTTGTGGTGCAAGAGTTTTATATTTCTCTGGAGGAACTGCCATGGAAATATCTGTAGAGTAATGTCTGGTCTGCAACTCTTTTTTTATGTTCTAGTGGGTGAAGGATATCTGTGAGAGTTGAGCTGTTTGTCAACCGAATGGCCCTTTTTTTAATGGAATATAAAAGACGAAGAGAATGCCTTGGTGCTGAACCCCAAATGAGCTTACTACTCCAGAAGAGGTCGGATTTGAACCTTATACGTCGTCAACAGTTGATCAGGAGTAAAAAACGTTCAAAACTTTCTAGCTTTCCACAGAAAACCCATCCTCTGGCTTGCCGACTTTGCGATGTTAGCAACATGGTCATGCCAAGACATATTATTAAACACCGTGACTCTCAAAATCGAGATGAAGGGACTCGATTTAAGGGTATTTCCGGACATTGTGATGGAATGATTTGAGGAATTCACTTTCTTGGAAAACGTGGCGCTTTGTGTTTTCTGGGCGTTGAACTGAACAAGATTGTTGGTTCCCCACTAGACGATTGCTTCAAGATCTCTTTTCATCACTTACTATTTGTCAGACGAAAAAACGTTACCGTTCGAGTGCAAGCGAGACAGTTAAATTCATATCTGTGAGTTGAAAAGAGAGCGCATATGGGGCTTCATTAAAGATGTAAATTATATGAAATGCAACAATTTCTTTTTAAAGTTAAACAGTTAAACTATTAGAAAATGTATATTGCGGTAAAATTTCCTGTCCCTATGACAGAGGTATTCTCTAAGTAACACCGAAGGTCACTATAAAATATCAACAATGGTGACGATAGATGAAGAGGAATACAACGACAAAGATGAATGAACAATGATAATTATTCACATTGTACATAAATACCTTTATCTGATGTAAAAAATAAATTATCCCCCGAATTTTTTATGTTTACACTTGTATATATTTTACTGTCCATTTGCGCTCTCTTTTCAACTCACAGATATGAATTTAACTGTCCCGTTCGCACTCGTACGGGAACGTTTTTCCCTCGTGGTAGATAGTAAGTGGTGAAATTTATTTCTGGCATTTAATATGTTTTCTGTACATATTTTAAAATTTAAAAACTAATAAAATAACAAAAATAAAACTATTTTCTATATGCGGTTGTTGTAACACCCCGTTCAAAAGGGTTTTTGATTTTCTTTAAAGTAACATAAATTTTATTAAATTTATTCACTTTTAAACCTGAATATTTCCCAAATTATCTTATTCGTAAAAAATCCTATAAAAACTGGGACGTCCTTAAAATTGATAATATTTTACAAGGTTTTCGTTAAAATAAAATGAAAGTTCCAATTAACGAAACCTCAACTTTTTAAAATAGCCTGATTTGATAAAAATATTTTTTTGTTCAATGTCTCCTCGATAGGTTCTTAAACGTATTAACGTATTTTTGAAAATATACCTTATTAGCATAATAAATGAGAAAAATGTCTGTGATAAAACGACAACGACTTTGCATTTACATAAATTTGCAATTAAAATGTTCAGGAAAGATAAATGAATATTTGACAACTCTACAATTTATTGTAGTGCATGCTACTAAATTTAAAAAATTTCTAGTATTCTAACATCGAAATTAGACACTTCTAATGTATAATCGATCGAAAAACTTTATGTCCTCTCCGGCAAGGACGATATTGTCAAAAAAAATTTGTGTTGTTAATAAAATTAAAATTGTTTACTGTTAACCTTCCTGTCCCACAAATTTGAATCACAGATGTCATTAATATAAAACTGTTTCTTAACTAAAATATTTCTATCCGGTTTCTATTGACGCACCACGTGAATCTCGACAATTTTTTAAAGCTAGTTACAAAAATTAACTGTATGCAACTATTTTTTTTCATCCCCTATACAGGAAAGTAACCGTATTTCAGATAGTGTCCTAATTCTGGTAGCGGGTTTTTTTCTTCTTGATAATAATACACAAAAGAATATATGCGAAGTGCGAGACAATGATGGGGGACTCTCAGTTTGGTTTTCGCAATGGCTTTGGAACAAGAGAGGCACTATTTAGAATACAGGTTCTTATTCAAAGGTGCCGGGACATCTCGGTGACCATTTACGCATGTCTCATCGATTACGAAAAAGCCTTTGATAAAGTTTAGCACGAAAAACTGATCAACATTCTTAGAGAAATAAGACTGGAACAACGAGACCTCAAAATAATAGCCAACCTTTACTGGAACCAAAGTGCTCACATAAGAATCGATAACACCGCGTCCGACGAGATCAAAATCCTGAGAGTCGTTCGTCAAGGATGCATTTTATCACCACTGTTATTCAATTTGTATTCCGACAGGATATTTTAAGAGGCGTTGGATGAATGTGACGAGGGGATATCTGTCAATGGGATTAATATCAACAATCTGGGGTATGCGGATGACACGGTTCTTGTTGCCGACTTCCTGGAAGGACTGCAGGAACTGGTAAGCTGCGTGGCGGCTGCAAGATCAGAGGCCGGACTTAGCCTGAACGTAAGAAAGACAAAGTGGCTAGCAGTTAGCAAATCAAACAACGTGAACAGACACCTGGCAATTAACGGTCAACGAATCGAGCGAGTAGAAACTTTTAAATATCTTGGGTGTCAACTAAATGAGAAGTGGGACGGCATGCAGGAGATTCGTGCCAAAATAGAACAAGCCCGTGCTTCGTTCCTGAAGATGCGTAAGGTACTTTGCAGCAGAATTTTAAGCTTGCCTCTGCGCGTCCGAATGCTCTGCTGATACGTGTTCAGCCTACTGTTTTATGAAATGGAATGGACTTTGACAGATGCGATGTGCAAAAAATTGAAATGAAAAATTGAAATTTGAAATGTGGACATACAGAAGGCTATTCAGAATCTCCTGGGTAGAAAGAGTGCGTAACACCGAGGTACTTCAACGCCTCGCTGGAAGTTCTGTTTATACTAAAAAAGCGCAAACTGGAGTATTTTGGTCACATCTTAAGGAATGACAAGTATCGATTTTTAAAGCTTATTATAGAAGGAAATATCGAAGGACGAAGAGGCCCGGGTAGAAGAAAGATATCCTGGCTAAAAAACTTAAGACAATGGTATGGAGTGAGCACTACCACATTGTTCGGCCGAGCTGTAGACAAGGTTCAGATAGCGCTGATGATTGTCAACGTCCGAGGAGGACAGGGCACCTAAAGAAGAAGAAGGGTTTTTTTAAAATTGGCGCGACAGTTGCGCCATCTGGCAAGCGCCGTGGTTTAAAATGGTTGTTAGATAATTCTTAATGGTTGTAAATCCAAGAATTACATAACAAACATACATACATATAGTCACGCCTTTTTATTTAATTACGTAACTATCGTGATTAATCGTTGACTATATATTTAGGGGTGAAATTTAATTAGCTTATCGACTAGAAAGAATGTAACCGGCTTTAAGAAAAAAGGGCCACGCCATAAAATAATACTCGATGGTTCCAATTCCAGTAATAGGAATCCCTGCTGTAAGTTTTTACGATCGACCGTTTCCGCTGCAAGTATGAACTCCTGCCTTTTTGGATGTAACATAAAGTCGATTGTAAAGTCTTCCATTTTAATATCTTTACGAACGCAGGAAAGTTTTATGAAAATTAATACAAATGTAATTGCAAAATCGTAAAGCGGTTTAAACTTATTACGACGGTGGGATATGATGCCCCCAACCGTGTAGCGGTTAAACAGAGTAATAAGAAAAATAGTACTGATGCCTATTTCCTGAGAATATGAGAGCGACTGTAAAAGTAAATGTTTTAACTTAAAATCTTAAATCGCTCTTTGCTTGATTTGAATAATTGATTCGTACTGTCTCGAACAGTGCTATTCTTTGAGTCACTGAAAAATGTATACACCGAAAACCAACCTCTTATCAAAAATGATAAGAACTGACCAGAAAAATAACGGTACTTCTATTGAACATAAAACATGAGCATCGCGCTGATTTATTCGTAGAAATAAAGAGAGAATAATAGCGAATAAAGAATAGAGAATAAAGAGCGAATAATATGTTATACAGTGCTTTCATTTCAAAATTAGCCAGTCCAAATACCTTTTGATTTTTGTCATTTTCTTAGGTCAAAAATATCAGTAGTATATATACTTAGTTAGTTATTCGTGACGTTAAATTAGCCTTTATTTGTAGCTGTAGCATCTTGAGGTATTTTTAAATGGTGTATTCTCTTTAAGAACGAAAAGAAATAATATTTATTTACGGTCATCAAAACAAGTGCGCTCGAGAAACAGCTCGAGTTTTTTCTGATAGAAATATAGGCCACCAGACCATTATAGAGTTAGTACGAAAATTTGAAAGAAATGGATCCGTTTGTAATAAAAAAATAATAATTCCAAAGTGACTTGGACGTTTTTTTTTGATACCGTGGTAAAACAGATTTCTAGTGGTTCAATAATATTTTTATCGTGGATTTTAAGATTAAAATTTTTACAAAATCTAATTTAAATTGTCAAAAACAAAATATGTGCTTTGCTTTTTTTGCAAAATGGTAATCTATAATTGTATATAATTCGATTTTACTATTAGAAATTTACAAAAAAATATTGTTTTTTCACTTCTATCGGCAGTATTTACAGTTTCGCAGACGACAGCACACTTGTCTCAACTTTCACATCCTATCGATCACTTTCGGTGAATGATACAAATAGACTCAGGCAGGAACAGTTTGACTCCATCAATAGAGATCTTGAAGCAATCGTCAAGTGGGGAACCAACAATCTTGTTCAGTCCAACGCCCAGAAAACACAAAGCGCCACGTTTTCCAAGAAAGTAAATTACTCAAATCATTCTCTCACAATGTCCGGAAATACCCTTAAATCATGTCCCTCCATCTCGATTTTGGGAGTCACGGTGTCCAATAATATGTCTTGGCATGACCATGTTGCTAACATCGCAAAGTCAGCAAGCCAGAGGCTGGGAAAAGTGCCATTCGGTTAATAAACAGCTCAACTCTTACAGATACCCTTCACCCTCTAAAACATAGAAGAAGAGTTGCAGACCAGTCATTACTCTACAGATATTTCCATGGCAGATGCTCCAGAGAAATTTAAAGCCCTTACAGGGCTGCTACAAAATGGAACAAGCTTCCAAAATCAGTTTTTCCAGAGAACTATGACCTGCAACTTTTCAAAAAGCGGGTCCACAATCATTTCCTTTCTATAATCCTTTCTCCTTCTAATAGTCTCTACAACTGCCAATTTTTTTTTATTTGAAGTTAGCAGCGCTGATTATTTAACATGCTCAGCTTAGGAACCCCATCGCGTCCCGCTTCATTACCCCGCTCTGACCACCGAGCCTCCTTAAATTGTAATGTAATGTGGAATTGACTCATTTTAATTCTCGAATGATTAATGCACAAGTTTCATCAATCATTTCAACGGGCCGACGCACGCGCGCAAGCCTTATAATAAACAACGTAACGGACAAATTCATTCAGTAGTTTTTCGAACGAAAAGTAAATGGTCTCATACCATAAATCATTGTTGACCGTATGGAAAAAAATGAAACATATTATAAAGTAATTATGTTTTTCAAATAAAATAATGCTCTCTGGTAATTGTCTCTTGGTCTGTTAATTTAAAAGCCAAACGTATAAACTCGGCCTTTTTATGTCTCGAGTACATATATCATCCTGGTGCAGCGGCGGATCTCTCGGTGGGCAATCTTTGCCCGAACGGCGAGAATCACTAACTATTTAGGCCAGTAAAAATAGAATTTAACCTCGCACTAAATTTCCGATCCAATTTTTATTCTAAAAGGTATAGGGTCACTTACTGAGGCAGATTTGAATGAAACCCAATTTGGATTTAGAAACGCTTTAGGAACTAGAGAGGCACTGTTTGCTTTGAACATATGCCGCGACCAGCGCAAAGACGTTTTTGTGTGTTTCGTTGATTACGAGAAGGCCTTCGACAGAGTACAACACACAAAGCTTATAGACATTTTAAGGAACATGGAGGTGGACAGCAGGGACGTTAGAATTATCGAAAATTTATACTGGAGACAGAAAGCAGCAGTACGACTAAACGGAAAGCTCACAGAAGAAAGCCAAATTCTACGAGGCGTCAGACAGTGCTGCATACTGTCACCACTGCTTTTTAACATATATTCAGATAAAATCTTTAGACGGGCTACCCAAGAACAAGAAATGGGAGTACAAATCAATGGAGAATATATAAATACGATACGATATGCTGACGACACTGTCATCCTGAGTGACAAACTAGAAGACCTGCAACATCTACTAAACTGTGTAAACGCAGAAGGACAAGAAATGGGGCTCAACATAAATATCAACAAGACAAAATTTATGGTCCTTAGTCGACAACCACATATCCTGATGCTTCACTGCAGATTGATACGAATAATATAGACAGAGTAACCCAGTTTAAGTACCTTGGATGTTATATCACCGAACATCTAAATCCAGATAGAAAAATAAGATGTAGAATAGAGACAGCACGAACAAAATTCCAAAAAATGAAACCACTATTCTGCAATGATAATCTGAACCTAAAATATGGTCAGTGTTGCTGTACGGGGCAGAGGTCTGGACCATTAAGGCCGCTACAGTTAATCGGTTAAAAGCGTTTGAGATGTGGTTACACTTGCGAATGCTGAGAATACCCTGGACAGCTATGCAGACCAACAAAATAGTGCTAAACAGGGCCGGAAAATCTTATATCTTGGACATATCTTCGGAGGAGAGCGATACAGAATCCTACAACTGATCATAATGGGAAAAGTGGAAGCACGTAGAGGAGTAGGAAGAAGCAGAGGAACTGTTTCGATTGGCGCAGAATCGAGAAAGACTTGCCCAAGTAATTGCCAACATCAGGGGGACCTGATACGGCACTTGAAGAAGAAGTATGAGCATAAAATCACAGAATGCTGACAGATCCAGGTGGAGTATGGACCTTTCGGGTCGCACCCAGACCACTGATATTTTTTATTTAATAAACAAATCCATCATTACAGAACTCTGATAAAAAATTAATAAATATATCGAAACGTTGGCAAAAAACAATAGTATTTTCTTCACCGATCTAAATCTCCTCCACTAACCTCCTAAGTTACCTAACTACAATTGCATCATCAAAACCTATCAAATTAATTTGTTTGTTCACGAAAATTATTATGTTTATCAATCAATATTCACTTGATGTTAAAATTCGGTTATTAATTGCAATGGTCCAAATTCAAACTATTAGAAAAGGAATTTTAAATATTGATAAAATGGGTAAAAGCTCATTTAGAAGCGAGTTTTACAACATGTAGAAACTATTTACTAATGAACTCAGGACATGAAATTCTAGCGATAGAGCAACTTATAGTCCTTAGTTTTTCAGCCTAAACAGAACTCAAAAAAACATTTCCTTGGATAAATATCGATAGATAAGAAATAAGCCCATTACAATTCCGCAATGACACAATATAAATAAAGATTATTAATTGTCGTTGATTGGACAAATGCATGGCACTTTAAGAAGAAGGGGGTATCATGTGAGTGGGACGTGGTCGCCCCTCCACTGCGACCTTTAGTAAGTCTATTGTGGCTTACCCCTAAAGGCACAATCCAGCCCTTCTCACGAAGTTCATGGTTGTATGAAGTGAGATTTTCTTAAAATCGTTAGGTGCTAGGTTGGTATAACCAAATATGATGAACCTTATTCTTCCCAGCAGTTTCGTCTTCCACGCAGCAAAACCGACAGTCCGTTTGTTGATTCAGACCTATCCTTCCGAGGTGGTTAGAAGACAGTGTCCTGTAAGCAGTCCCGTTAGAATTCGTAGGTCAGTCCTGCTCCATTCCAGGATCTGCTTAGTTTTGTTTCTCGAGGGTTTAGGTAACAACGCCTTCCAGTGAGCTAACCCTGGTATATCGGACGTGAGTTTCGCATAGATTAGTTTACTAAATACTTCCAGTTGTTTTTCTTATCGGGACAAAATAAAGTTCGGCGACGTCATTTGGATGTGTCAGGCGCATAATAGCCAAAAGAGCTTTTTCTATCAAAATACAGTGGCAATAAATTAAGGTTCCAAGCGACATTATCGCCGCATTATTTTTTTATATACCATAAATGTCATCGAAAAGCCTTGAGACTCCGCCTCATTACTGCTTGATAACAAGATTTACGTCAAATTGATAAACACAAAAATAGCGATAATCTTGTCATATACATATTAGCTACTATCTTGTTATTAAAGGATGTTTTCGAGTAATTTTTTTTAAGTCAAAAGTCCCGAATTTTCCAGCTAATTAAGATAAAAAAAAACTTTATTATTCATAATTTATCACCAAGCGAAGGTTTTATGCAAAATATAAAATAGATACATATATTTTTAAAAAAATAAATTTCGTACATATTTTTAATTAGCTGCTTAAATTGACAATTATTGGGGTTGTTAAAATAAACAAAAAATAATGCCAATTAATATTAATTGGATTTTTGACAAGAAACAACTTTTTCCAAAAATTAATGACGCTAAATATTTATGTTATAAATTGTCAAATAAAATAAAATACTATTATTGTTAAGTTCTTGGGTGGCCCTTTCGCTCCCTGATGCCTGGATACTCCCTTTTTCTTCGGACTTATTCTCCAGTAGTTTCGGTAATAAAAAATAAGTTTAAAAATCGTCTTTCGGTTATTTCCTCGCTCCGACTTAGCTTGACTAATTTAGAACCCATAATTTAAAAGTTGATTGAAGAAGAGCAGTCGCAATCTTCTCATTAACAATACATACTTACTTACTTACTCCGTAGCGCTACAGACCCTAATGGGCTTTGGCTGACGCGACGACTTGCCTCGATTTAACTCGATCGGTCATAAGCTCCGTGCCATTTTCGACGCCCAATTTTCTCAAATCCGCAGCAATGTTGTCTCGCCATCTCAATATGGGTCTTTCAAGTGGTCTTTTCCCCTTCGGGGCTTTCTGCCATAGCCTTCGTATTAGCCTATATTTGGGTTGCCTACATACGTGTCCTGCCAATCTAAGCCGTTGAGCCTTTATTAAGTTACACAGATCTGGTTCGTCGTATAGCTCTATCAGCTCTGCATTTGTTTTACTTCTATACTGTTGCGTCTATGGATCCTTTGTCGGACCGTATATTTTCCTCAGTATTCGTCTTTCGAATCTTCGGATGACCTCCTAATTTCGTACCGATAGCGTCTACTTATAATTTCCTGAAATCTTTCCCTATCGGCTGCCGCACGAAACAGTTCTTCGGCCGAAAGACCACACCATTGCCTGATATTGCGTAGCCAGGACAGCTTTTTTCGCCCTATCCACCTTTTACCTTCCACGTTTCCCTGTATTATGAGGCGCAGTAGCTGATATTTAGATCCTTTGATTATGTGTCCAAAGTACTCCGTTTTTCTCCTATTTATTAATATATCCTCTTTATTAATATGTAACCCCAAAACATACAAATATTAATTGAACCACTTTTCTAACAAAACAACGCAGGTCGTCATACAGCAATGGTTACTGCAAGGTTTTTAAAGAAAATACCGTTACTCTGCTTTCATGAACTTCACGCTTCCCAAACTTTTCACCAATCGAACATGTTTGGTTATGGTCAGCAATGGACATAACAACAAAAATGCTTTGTTATTGTTATTAACCTTTCTATATACAAATATTAGTAGGTAGTGTCTGTTGTACTTCACAGTGATCCTGCAACTAAACAATTAAAATAATAATTGAACTAAAACACAATTTAAACAATGGGTATACACACATCCACGTAATCAATAGGTTCTGAAGCAACGGTGAAGTCATGGCTTCATCTTCTTCTTCTTCTATATGTCTGTCAAAAAGTGGCCTCGAGCTGACAGACCCCTTTTATTGGGTTATTTATTATTTAATGATTTTAATTTACAAATGACGAAATTTTAAATTATAATACTACAATTAATTCGGAAATCCAAAGAAACCACTGTTATTTCTTATTTTAAAATTTTCACCCAATGACTACCATTTTTTTTTTAATAATTAAGTTTGAACATTTAATTATTTTTAAGTTAAATTAAACGCACATTCTGCATCCAAGTTATCGAAATGATCAACTTTTACTGTGTGTTCGGATTTTTTTGAAAGTCAGTATATTGTCATCCATGCCACGAAAGAAAATTAATTGTAAGTGTTCCATATGCAATGATTAACCCCTCATTTTACTCCAAAACTTTTGTTACTTAATAGCAAGATTAATATTACATAATATTACACCCATTGCAAATTATAAAAACTTTATAAACACAGTGACCATTTTAAAACATAATTGGCAATATATTTTGAACTGTTTCTAGCACCCACCACAACTGAAAGAAATACTTGTGTCACATTATTGGAAATTCTTGAAAAATGCTCAACAGTGATATAAAGAATAATTATACAGGTTAGACCAATAATTAACAAGCCTTAATCGAAAAACAACATTTTAATAGAGCTACACAAAATATTACATTATGGTAATTAATTAAGTAAATGCTTTGGAGTGGCTTCTGCTGTTATGGAAACAACAATATAACTTGTTTGCAAATTCTTTACAAACGTTGACGAATGTCGCGACATGCTTGATCAATTTTTGCAGTGTCTAAATTGTTACAGGTTGCACTTTGCATGCAATCGACTTAGTTCCCAAATAAACAAATTTGATGAATGCACGTCTGGCGAGCCAGGAGGTTCATTAAAACCTCTGCTTCTATTTTTCTTCTATCTTTAGGTGATTATTGTTATTGTTATTTTTTTTAAAGTTAATAACATTAAAACTTAGTTAGAAAGTTCTATTACCTTTTAAAGTTTTTACTTATTTTGTTCTTTAGTTTAGATCTTTACTGCTCCTGAGAAAATCATAATAGTTTAAAATTATTATTAAAATATAGCTTTGTTAATTTACTTTTAGCTCTTCGTACTAATATTTTTTTTAAAAAGGAGGCAAAAATGGCTTAAAATTATAAATAGTTAATAATTCAAAAAAATTTAATGAACACCTAATCATATTTAAATAGTTTGTGTTAACACTTATTTACACAAAACAACCTATTTGTCATTTTAACAATTTATTAATTTTAATCCTTTCATACATTCAAAGTCATACATTTGCACAAATTTACAAAAAATATGTATTTTTGGTAAATATTTATTAAAAATATGACAGATTAATTGGAAACTGATGAATTATTATCGTGATAGCTGGTAATTTATAAAAAAATATGTTTTCATGAAAATAGCTCATATTTATTAGATGCACCATAAAATTAGGATAAATTTAGCTCGAAAGCTTATTATTATTTTTAGTCTTTCTTTTCTTCAAAAAACATCTTTATTCAGCGCATTCCTTACATCTTTTTTAAATAACAAATCTGTCTTGCGATAAATTGTGTACACGTCAATTAATAAAAGTTTCGATATTTTAGAATTGTAAAATTTTATTAGTCTACCACTGATAACAATAATACACAAATTGTAGGTTAAATAAATACCAAATTCTTCGGGTCTTTTCTAATACGTCGCCGCTTTTTCAATTTCCTTTCTATAGCCAACGGCTGAACCGATTTTGATGAAATCTTAAGATTAGCTCGGCGAATGATCGTGTGAAGTTTGGTAGCAACCCCACATTTTTTGGAAAACGCTAACTTTGTGGTGGGATTTGAAAGCGTCAAAGGCTACTTTGTCAAGCGGTGGTAGAAAAATACATTAAATTTTTTTGGCCAAAACGATACAATTAGTCGCAAAAGTATAGAAAAGCTTTTTATTTACGTATCATAACTTATAAACACTTTTAAAACTAAACTCTTCACCACCGCTGTTCTTTTTATATTTCCATGCCACTATTCGACCTTTTTCTAGAACAATACCTCTACCATCTCGAAACCTCTAGACGTGACGCGGCGTTCGAGAGTTTACCAGACGGAGGCCGGTATAACAACAGCTCATTAATTATGCGTTTAAAACTAATGCCGGGGTCCCCCAGGGTTCCATCCTGTCCCCCACCTTATTTCTTTTACACATCAACGACCTCTTGAAAACAGTTTCGCAGACGATAGCACACTTGTCTCAACTTTCACATCCTATCGATCACTTTCGGTGAATGATACAAATAGACTCAGGCAGGAACAGGTTGATTCCATCAATAGAGATCTTAAAGCAATCGTCGAGTGGGGAACCAACAATCTTGTTCAGTTCTACGACCAATAAACACAAAGTGTCACTTTTTCCAAGAAAGTGAATTCCTCAAATAATCCCAACTCAATGCCCGGAAATATCCTTGAACCAAGATTTTGGGAGTCACGGTGTCCAATAATATGTCTTGGCATGACCATGTCGCTAACATCGCAAAGTCGGCAAGCCAGAGGCTAGGTTTTCTGTGGAAAGCCAGAAAGTTTTTTACTCCTGATCAACTGTTGACGACGTACGAGGCTCAAATCCGACCTCTACTGGAGTATTGCTCGCACATTTGGGGTTCAGCACCAAGGCATTCTCTTCGTCTTCTAGATTCCATTCAGAAAAAAACCATTCGCTTGATAAACAGCTCAACTCTCACAGATACCCTTCACCCTCTAGAACATAGAAGAAGAGTTGCAGACCAGTCATTGCTCTACAGATATTTCCATGGCAGATGCTCCAGAGAAATAAAAACTCTTGTACCACCATTGGCCACATTCGGCCGAAGAACTCGGCACGCTGATCAGTCTCATCCGTTTACTCTCAAGATTGACACTACAAGGACCAATCTTCATTAAGAATCCTTCTTTTACAGGGCTGCTACGGAATGGAATAAGCTTCCAAAATCAGTTTTTTCAGAGAACTATGACCTACAACTTTTTAAAAAGCGTGTCCACAATCATTTCCTTTCTATAATCCCTTCCCCTTCTAATAGTCGCAGTGCGGGCCGTTCGCGGCCCACACGATAGGTCTACCCTTTTTGCGACTATTTTCATAAAAAAAAAAAAATGGGTCGTAGCTAAAATTAAGTATTCAACTAAATGTGTTGCAGTATCGGAACTAATACTGGAAATTTTAAAAAAGTAATTGACATTTAAAATCTTTTTATAAATACTTTATTGAAGGATCTACTTATTATTTATTTATTACAGCCGAAAATATTTTCGAATTGAAAAATATTCTTCGGGATGTATACTCACGATTTATCTTCGTGTGTAGTAATCGTATATCTGCTATTGGCGAATGCATCGGTGAAATATCCAGTAGCAGAGTTTTGGTTGTAAAACGAGGAAACGCCAATGGCTCATATGAAAGATATTTTGTTCTTTTGCATTGGAAACAATGCAGAAGCGTTTTGCTGTTGGTGGTGTGAGCTATCGCGACTTCGATCACCGCTACCGACCCATGTCGGTCCCATCTCCATCGTCCATTCTGCCCATTCAATAGTCTGCCAACAATGTAATGGTATTATGCTGAGTTATGAGCCCAACAGTGGCCGCCACAATGTTTTCTTCTTATCGCCGAGCAACTTACACAATAGAATACAGTCTTTCTCCTTATATGAAAACTGCCGTACACTATAACTTTTCACATGTGAAAGACTTAAATAATTTTGATTGTGACCGCAAGGAATTACCAACACAATCTATAAATAAGTATAATGTATTTTAAAAAAAAAATTAATAATTCTATTGTTAATTCTCCACAACTCAACTCACAACATCTTCCTTGATCCAATTTGATCAACATAGGTACTTATGTATTTTCAAAATCTTTTAGGTTGAGTGACGTAACGGTTGAGGTAGATTGGATGATCATGTTACAGATTCTTCTATTTTCAATGAGTGACCTCGGCTATATTGAACGTACTTTCTACTTTTATAACACCCAAATATTAATAAGGCTCAACCATTTTAAAAAATCACAGTTCCAACGATCCCTTTGTCATTCGGGTCTTTTAATAAGAAAAATAAAAAAAATTTTACTTCGTTTTATTGACAAATTTTAATACATGTGGAAAGGTGTAAAATTGTAAATGTTTAAAATGTGTAAATGTTCTTATGTACAGCGTGTTTCAAAAAAAGGTGACCCCGTCTCTAGGTTAGGTAAACAACTGAAAAATAATTGGGGATTGCTCAGTAAAAAATTTTCGTAACGCGATCCGTATTCAAGATAAAGGGCGTTGAAGAAAAAAATGTATACACATTTATTACGATTTTGCCGAAACTACTGCAAACATTGTAATGAAATTTTATACGAATATGTTTTAAAAGCTGATACATCCCATGAATTTGTTTTTATATCTGACTCTCATAGAGGGCGCTAGTTGCACGATTCGTACCAAGTAGTATTGAACATGACTTTTTTAAGGTTAAATTTATTAATCAAAATTTCAAGTGAACTTAAACAACATTCAATTTTACACCAAAAAGGTATTCTTGGTAAAACTTGATACTGTGTACCGTTTCCGGAATATTTTAATTTGAAAATTATTAAGTAATAACCAAATTTATTTTTTTAACGCTCTTAAGGTATCTTGAATAAACTCTTGAGCAAACCCCAATTATTTTTCAGTTTTCTACCTATCCTAGAGACAAGGTCACCTTTTTTTAAAACACCCTGTATATGATATAAAATTATAAAAAAAACTTTATGGATACTGTACGTGTAAGTAACATCCATCACACAGGCTGTTAATGTTCACGAGCTTCAAAAAATGTTTTCGACAAGTGAAACACTATACTTTTTCTACAACCCTTTTTATATCATAATAATATACTAAAAAAAATAAACAAATTTAAATACGCAAAATTGTAGATTCTACTGGTAATAAAACCAAAGAGGTTTCCTCAGCTTGATTTGCTATTTCGGGTGGTGTATTTGGAAAATCTAAATCACTTTCCGAATCAGAAATCATGAAAGCTTAAAAAACTAATAATGCTTTCACTGCAAACTGACAAGTCTAAACAATTAACGAGAAACGTCAAACTAATAAAACCAGGCAACTAGATACAAATTGTTTTTAAATCGTACGGTATTTATACAATTCTATTTTTAATTAAACAAAAGTAAAAAAAATGCATTCTTATTATAAAAATGATTCCTGTCTTAGTTTATTAATAATTACTAGTCGTCAAAACATTATATACGAGGGCGAGAAATGATTGAAAATATCAAGTTAACGTTATGAGAATTTCTTTCACTTGCGACGGAAATCACGTTTTCGCTGAAGGTTTTCTATTACAAAATGACGTCTTTTTGTAAATGATTGTGTAGAAAAAAGCATTTTCATTATTCAATGCTCCATATTACTTACTTTTAAGTTGCACTGATGATGACTTAAAGTTCTCTGCATTTGACGATCAAATCATTCATTTTTAATCCATACGCACTCTCTTTCAAATCTTTTAAACATACATAGACATTGTCGACCACAATATACTCCTTACCACTCTGTCATAGGCCTTTTCCAAGTCTATCTTTTAGCCAAGAATTTTTCGACCATACCTCGTAATGAAAAGACCTGATCCATACATCTCCTTCCTCTTCTAAATCCTGCTTGGACATCCCAAATCATCTTCTCAGTTTCATTCGTCACTCTTTTAATCAATATCTTTGCGTACAGTTTGCCGATTATGCTGAGTAAACTAATATCTCGGTAGTTCTGCTGTGAACCTTTTTCCTTGCAAAGCGGCTAGATAACGGCACTGCAACAGTCGTCTGGTACCATACCACTCCTCCAACAAAGGTTAAAAAGGTGGTACAGCAGACTAGTTACCACGCTTTGTCCAGTCGTCAGCATTTTAACTGTTATCCTGTCGTACCTAGCAGGTTTACCCAATTTCATACTGTTCAACGCTTCCACAGTTTCTGTCGTACTAATTTTACTTTCATTGCAACTTTCATTTATGTCTTCGAATGGGGCCTGTGCTTGTGTATCCTCTTTCCCAAATAAACTTTCGAAGTATTCCTTCCATCTCTTTAATACGCATTCCTCTCCTTTTACCATACTACTATCTTGGTTTCTGATTTTTTCCAGTTGCGAGGTAGTATTTTTACCTCTGGCTGTTTCTATGGACTTCCACAAGAGTTTAATATTGTTTTGGAAATCATCAGATAACCTTCTATCAAATTCATCTTTATCACTCTTCTTTTTTCTTGCCACAACTTATTTTAAATAAATAACGGTTTAAATAAAGTATAATAGTAATTTTTTTTTATTTAATTTTTTCTCAAACATTGGTCAATAACAAAAACTTAAACTTCAAATAATACCTAATAATTGAAAAACTGGAACCAATCATGATAATATATAATTTAACTGTATAAAGTAATTTTCAATTATATGTGTGGGAGCATGAATCTTACATTTACCGTATGTTTAAAATCTAACCAGCGGTTTAAAACATCCAAAATATCATGCTAGCCACTCATTAAATATTTTAATGCTGATATCTTCCTTAGTATTTCGATAAGCATTAAGTGGTTAATTTATGTGTAAAGTATTATTTGATTGATTTTAGATGTATCAATGCTACTGAGAGTATCATTACAAGAATAAATAGAAGTTAACATATTATTAGTCGACAATGTGTTTGAATCAGAAAATGGTACTGAATAAACAAACTTTGTGGTATGAGATAAAGTGTTCAGTATCTAGGGATAATAAATACTACGACATTTTTGTCTGAACTGCTACTTGAAATTTTTGGGCTGGATAAGAAACTACATTTTATGTATATTATTATCCACTTTATAGTTAAACATTTTAAATTTTGGGAAGCGGCATCCTCACCTTTCGAACATTTAGATTTCTTGATAAATAAACGTAGAAAATATAACTTAGACAAATGGGATTAAAACAGTCTTCTAATAAAAAATGCTTCCATAACTTATTTTTAATTAAAGTATTTCTATTAAAAGCAAACTCTTGATAACTCATTTTAAAAATGTCTGTATTGAGAAACTTACTATTTATATTATCAGAAAGACAGATTTAATATAAATATCATTGAAAAACAATTTTGATTTTTTTAAATACTCTTCTTAAAGATCTATACACTTTCTTATGCGTTAGAACATCGAAAAAGGTGTTAGAGAGAGATGTGTGGCTTCGCCATTTTCTTCCTCCTCCTCTGTCCTTTATCCTTCGTAAGGATATGTTATTCGATTTATGGTTATTATCCATTCTTCTCTTTCCTTCGCGTGATGTGCAGCTTCAGGGAGAATGTACCAGATGATACTTTTTATTTGATATGCCCATCGCATTGGTGATCTTCCTCGAGTTCTTTTACCCTCTATTTTTCCTTTAACTACTAATCTCTCCATACCTTCCCTTCGTCTAGTTATAAGTCCAAAATATCTCAACATGCTTTGGTTAATAGTTGTGTTAAGTCTAGTGGTGATATTTGTGCGGTGTGCTGTCCAGGTTATGCGCATCATTCAGCGATACACCCACATTTCAAAAGCCATTATACCTTGTGAATCAGACCTTTGGTCCAAGTTTATGCGTAAGTGACTATAGTAAAGACAAGTGATTGTACCAGGCGTAGTTTAGTATTCTTAGTTATGTCATCTTTTCAGATTTTAGAGAGCTTGGCCGTTGCTGATCCGGCCATTATAGGGCGTCTGCATATTTTTTATTTGCACCCTTCGCTGTTTGTGACAACAGAGCCCAAGTAGTTGAAACGACTCACCGCTTTATATCCTGCTACATTTCGTTTCTCCGGTTGTGTATTCCTGTATCTGACGATGATCATCATTTTTGTTTTCTGTGCATTAATTTGGAGCCCATATTCTCTACCAACAGTGTCTAGTATATTCATAATGTGTTCGAGTTTTTCTGTTGAGGACGCTAGTATTAAGGTATCGTCCGCATAGCGGAGGTTGCTGATTTTTCGGGGGATTTTTGGGGGAAACAATGCATCCCTGACGGACGCCGGCCTTTAGTTTGAAGGAATCGGAGTATGGCTGCTTTGCTTGTACATAAATGGTGGTTTAAAAGATTTAAAAGAGAGTGCGTGTAAATTGAAAATAAATGATTAAATCGTCAAATGTCTTATTTACGCCGATGATCAGGATCGTACTAGCATCATCTAAAGAGGATTTGCAGGTTATGGCTAATATCATGCATGATGTCCTACAAATCAAAGGGATGAAAGTAAATGCAAACAAAACCAAAGTAATGGTTTTTGAAAGAGAAGAAGCAGGGCAAACCGCGAGTTGCTGATTGAAGGAGAAAGAGAGAAACAAATAAAAGAGTTTGTATACTTGGGTTCAAAGTGTATAGCGAAGTGCTGGTCCTTACACTTGTGTATGGTAGTTTGCAGAAGAAGCATAAAAGTCAGATCAATGCTGCAGAAATGAGTAATGTGAAAAGTATAACTGGAGTTATTTTAATTGATAAAGTAAGAAATAGTGTGATAAGAAAACGCTGTGGTGTGAAATAAGATGTATTAAGATAGAAAAGGAATGCTTAAATAGTTCAGACTCGTAGAAAGAATGGATGAAAGAAGATTGACGGAACAAATTTATGAGGCGAGTTTGGATGGACAAATCGGTAGAGGTCGACTTACGCTAATGTATCTCGATTAGATCAAAATTGTTTGAAAGAAAGGCCATGTCAAGAGTACCAGCAACCGACAAGAATGTATGAGAGCACTGATAAAAGTAGAAGCGAAATACGTGTGTTAAAAACGTAGCAAGTAGAAAGGAGTGACTTTATGTTTGTATGCGTTTGAACCAAATTAAAGAGGATATTACACACCTAGGGCAGTAAAGTAAGTAATGTCTCAGAGCACATGTTGTTATCACACATGTGTTCTGAGATATTTTTTACTTTAAGCCCTGTGGTGTGTATACTATTTTTCTCTCTACTATAGGCGGAAAGCGGCAACTTTGTTTTGCGTAGCGGGCCGAAAGTGACGCTTTCTGCACAATAGGTAGAAAAATAAATTACACCTCTGTGAAGATAGTATCTACAAAAGATGCATTATGAATGCATTAACTGCGTTTTGGTCATCTAACTGAAGTAAATACTGCCATACGAACCCCACTATTATAACCGTCCATACGTACACAGCATTGGAATAAAAATCTTAATATTTCCCGCAGATTCATCACAACACTTTTAGACATACTTACCACCTCTTTCGAATAAATATTATCCCCACTAAAAATTGTGTTTACTGTAATGAAGAAGGAGACCTAGATCATATGTTTTTCGCTTGTTCCAAGTATTCTGATCAGTCAAATGAACTGTTTGTCAAACTCCATGGTTTAAATATGCCAAGTTCTATCAATGTCAGGTCTATCTTAGCCTTGAACAATGTAAAATTGTATAAATGTTTAATTGAATTCCCAGTTAAAACAATTATCAAATTGTAGTAATTTATTAGACTTGTTACCTATGTATAGTTCTATCCATGTGTTGCATAAACCCATCATTCCTTGGTCTATTTGTCGTTTGTAATAAAAAAAAAAGTCGTCATAAAGGACCCCTGAACGTGAAGCGTGTGTACTTGTTTATTTCTGTTCTACAGCCTTTTGTAGATATTTATTTGATACATACTTCATACTCTGGCGTCTAAATCTTGCAATATCGTATGTATGCAGGATGAACAAATGCATATGGAAGCCTCAATCTCACGATATGTCCCATGATAATCTCACATTATCAGATCACGCACATTATCAATATGTTCCTGCACTACACAACCGATTTAACAAAATTCTTCGGTGAGTAAAAGATCATCATCATCATCATCATCATTCAGCCTTATTCTCTTGTCCATTGCTGAACGTAGGCCTCCTCGAAATATTTCCATCTTTCCCTATTTTGCGCCTCTGCGATCCAGTTCGTGGTTATCCTTTTGAGGTCATCTGTCCATCGTGTCGGTGGTCTACCCCTGCTTCGCTTATCCGATCTCGGTCGCCACTCCAGAACTTTCTTTGTCCACCTTCCGTCCTTCATTCTAGCCACGTGTCCTGCCCATCTCCATTTCTGCTTTGTAATTCTCTCTATTATGTCCTCTACCCCCGTTTTTCTCCTTATATCCTCGTTTCTGACTCGGTCGTTAAGGGAAAGTCCTAACATGGATCTCTCCATTTTCCGTTGCGCTACTTGTAGTTTTTTAACTATTGTTTTTGTTAAGGTTAGGGTTTCAGCCCCGTATGTCATAACTGGGAGAACACACTGATTGAAGGTCTTCCTTTTCATACTTACAGGAATTTCTGATTTAAATATGTCCCTAAGCTTTCCGTACGCTGCCCATCCCAGAGATATTCGTCTGGACAGTTCGCACGTCTGGTTGTCCCTGCCGATCCGGATTTTATGGCCAAGGTAGGTGTATTTTTCTGTGAGTTTGATGATTTTGTTTTCTATTTCTACAGGTTCGCTTGGTACTAGGTTGGTTAACATTTTTGTTTTGTTATAATTTATTTCCAAACCTGCTCTTTGTGTTGCCCGTTGTAGATCTTTTAGCATTTCCCTGGCTTCCTGCATGTCATCTGCCATTAGAACTATGTCATCCGCAAATCTTAGATGGCTCAGTCTTTCCCCATCTATCATAATTCCCTTATTTTCCCAATTCAGAGTTTTGAAAACATGTTCCAGGACCGCAGTGAATAGTTTTGGAGATAACGTATCGCCCTGCCTGATTCCTCTTTTTATTTTTATTTCCCTAGACGATGTATGCAGGTCAATTGTTGTTGTTGCGTTTTTGTAGATATTGTATATAATGTTAGAGTATCTTCCATCTATTCTGCATTCTTTTATTGCTCGTAATATTGAAACTAATTCAACGGTGTCAAAGGCTTTGTAAAAGTCCACAAAGATTAGGGTAAGCGGTTTGTTGTATTCTACTGTTTTCTCGATGAGGGTTTTTATGCATTGCAGATGATCGTTAGTCCCGTAGCCAGAGCGGAACCCTGCTTGTTCTCTAGGTTGGTAGAAATCCAGTTTATTCTCTAGCCTGTTGGTGATTATACGGGTGTAGAGTTTGTACAGGTGGTTGAGAAGGCTAATGGGTCTATAGTTATCCAGGTCTGTCATATCGCCCTTTTTATGAATTAGGATAGTAACAGAATTGTTCCATTGGTTCGGGATGGTTTGATTTTGAAGGCATAAATTGAACCATTTTTCTATTGCCTCAATAAGGGCAGGACCTCTATTTTTTATGGATTCTATCACTATTCCATCATTGCCAGGTGCTCTATTGTTTTTCATTTTCTTCAAGGCGTGAATAATTTCTTCCTTAGAGATTTCGGGGATGTCCTCAGATCCTTGGTTTGTAATTTTTAGAGATGCGTGTTCATCTGGTTCTAGCTCTAGTTTGTTTTTGTATAAGGTTTGATAGAATTCTTCAACTATATTTAGCATCTTTTCCCTGTTTGATTCTATTTTCCCATTTTTAAAAGATAGCAACGATTGAATTCATTTTTGGAACCAGAAAGAGTAACAGTGAGCTTAATCAGGTAAATATAAAGGATGGTCGAGGATAGAAAGTTGTTGTTCGGCCACAAAGAAGACATTGTGGGCGGGTTCATCGTCCTGATAAAGAAATAATCCAAGTTTTCTTCTGCCAAAGCTCGTGTCGACATCGTCTCACAGGTCTCGCGGTCTTTCCGAAACTACTAAGTGTTAAGTTTAAATGATATTCTGTCTTTTGGTTTCTGGATCGTACTAAATCTTTTATATTATGAGAAAACCTTTTTCACGTTCAAATTATCGTGTAAAATATTTCTGTTTTTCTGTTAATGTCATATTAGCGTTATCTGAAGAGGAGTTGCAGGCGATGGTTAATGTTATGCATGATTCCCTGAAAATCAAAGGGATGAAAATAAATGTGAGCAAAACGAAAGTAACAAACTGTGGGGTTTTGATTGAGAGAGAAAGAGTGGAACAAGTTAATGAATTTGTGTACTTGGGTTCAAAATTTACTAGAGATGGAAAGTATGACAGTGACATTGAGCAAAGGGTGTTGGCAGGAAAACAAATGAATGGGGCACTGCATAGCTTTATGAATAGCCAGAAAGTGTCAAAAAAGGCACTTCTAGCGGTGCATAGAGGTGTGTTGGTTCCTACACTTATGTATGGTAGTAAATGTTGGGTTTGGCAGAAAAAGCATGAAAATAGGATTAATGCTGCGGAGATGAGTAGTCTGAGAAGTATAGCCGGAGTGACTCGGTTGGATAAAGTTAAGAATAGTGAGATAAGAAAACGCTGTGGTGTAAAAGAAGATGTGGTCACAAAGATATATAAAGGAATGCTTAGATAGTTTGGACACGTAGAAAGGATGGATAGAGGAAGATTGACGAAACAAATTTATAAGGCGAGTGTGAATGGGCAAATCGGTAGAGGTCGACCTCGGAGAACATTTCTCGATCAGATCAACATTGTTTTGAAGAAAGGCCAGCTGTCAAGAGTACCAACAACCGAAGAGCATGTATGAGAGCACTGATGAAAGTAGAGGAAGCAAAAGATGTGTGTACGAACCGTAGCAAGTGGAAGGAAGTGGTCTCTGCCTACCCCTATGGAAAAAAGGCGTGACTTTATGTATGTATGTATGTTAATGTTGATCATATCATTCTGATATTCAAACGCCAAAAGAAACTAATTAAACCATCTTTTTCGAATAACCCCGGTCATTGATAATAATTGTTTTTTACTATTGGAGTACTTTAAGTCTTTGAGTGGATATTTAAAACATTTAAACAAAAACGTATAACTTCCAAGCGATATCCCTATTAAGTAAGAGCTATTTTGCTTTCTGCATTTAACTCACAAAAATCTAAAATTGTAAAGGGACCTACCAAACAAAGTAATGCTTTCTCTCCAATAAGAATCACGCACGATTTAAATATAATAAGCAAACTATGGGAACCTATTAAAGAAATATTTGGCATGCATAAAAGACAGAAGCTGCCTCATTTCGCTGAGATAACTATTATTAAATCCGACATTCTGCCTCGCGATGTTACTGTTAGAAGTTTTAAGTTTTTTTCCCATCATCGTATTTTGCCGAAATCGTCTTGAGCTATTATCTCACAATAGAAATAGGGAATTTAACCAACTGTAGTTTTGTAATGTTATTTTACCAACGAGAAACTTGAGCGTAATGTACCGAAATACCCCTGTGGGACGACTATGGTCGAAAAAAAGCTGGCCTATATTTTTCTCCTAGTTGTCCATTTTCGACGGTAAAAAAGCACAGTATCAACTTGTTTGTCGGTAGAAAAATAACCAATTCTCAAAAAATTGTAAAATAATTTTTTTTTTAATTTGGTGTTATTAGTACCTGTAAGTAACAATAATAATGGACGCCCATTTTATTGTTTTTTTAGTACAATATTTTTGGAAACAAAAATTTTATTAATAAACAATCATATTAGTTTAATAACTACGACATGGACATAAAGCGCATTTATCTCACCTTCTACGCTTCTTGCTAAATTTTAACTTTGATTTTGAGTAAATTCTCGAAATGGTTCCTGACATGCTAGCCACAAGAATACACGTAGAACATGCATATATACATATAGTTAGGCCTCTTTTCCGTAGGGGTAGGCAGAGACCACTTCCCTCCACTTGCTACGGTTCTTACACACATCATTCGCTTCCTCTACTTTCATCAGTGCTCTCATACATGCTCGTCGGTTGTTGGTACTCTTGATCTGACCTTTCTTCAACACAATGTTGATCTGATCGAGATATGTTCCCCGAGGTTGACCTCTACCGACTTGTCCATTCACACTCGCCTTATAAATTTGTTTCGTTAATCTTCCTACATCCCTCCTTTCTACTTGTCCAAACCACCTAAGCATTCCTTTATCTATCTTTGTAACCACATCTTTTTTTACACCACATCGTTCCCTTATCTCATTATTCTTCACTTTATCCATCAGAGTCACTCTAGCTATACTTCTCAGACTACTCCACAGCATTAATCCTATTTACACGTAGAAAAGTCTTTCAAAGTACTCTTGCGTCTCTTGCGTTGAGCAATTTTTGGTAAGGGAAAAACTTATGGTTTCGCGACACCTTGGTAACGTCATCATCAGTGACAGATGGGTATTTTTTATGTAAAAGGTGACAGCGGCTGTTAGCAGTGGTAAAAATAATATTCAAAAAAACTAAATGCTTTGTTTTTGTTATTAACATATTTAGTACTCATTGTTGTACTGCACAGTGACCCCACAATTAAACAATTAAAATAATATTTCAACTAAAAAAAATTAAACAGTGCACAGTATACCCTCATTGAACTTTCCACGTAATCTAAGGATTCAGAAGCATCGGTGACGTCATAGCTTCTTCTTCTATATGTCTGTCAAAAGTGGCCTTGAGCTAAAACCTCTATTTTTATTTACAAATTAAATTTTTTTAATTTTTAATGCTTTAATTAGTATTAAAATCCAAAAAACTAGTGTTATTTTATAGTTTTAAGTTTTCACTTTTGTCGGCGGTCCCAATGACTTCCAATAGGAAATATACATGTTTTTTGTTAACTTTGCTTTATAATAGTAAAAAAATATTCAACGACAAAAAATTAATTTAAAGTATTTAAAAAAAAAATTATAATTAGTAGTCAACCGATATGGGCACTTTAAACGACCGCCATTTTGACGCACTTGGTGTGACGTCATAGTCTATGACAACAAACAAAGAAGTGGAAAGGTTGGGTTGTAAATTATTGAAGAGTTATTGGGCTTTGCTGAAATTTGACTGTGTTTTCTAATTTCGACTAATACATCATCATGGAACTACCTTATCTCTCTATAAAACAATCCAAAAAGCCGACATACAAGTATTACATTGTTCCTAAGTGCAGAAATGCACCCGAAAAAGCGTATCTTTTGCAAGAAGGAAGTGCTATAAAATTATGAAAAGCGACATGGCATCTCCATCAACTTGTCAATATTGTGGTGAAGATCACTTTGACGCAAGTACTTAATTCGTTCCCTTAACATTTAGTTTGTTTTTGTGCTACACATATCTTATACCTGCACAGTTCTAGAGTTTAAAAAAAATAATATTTGTACCAACTGCGTCATGTGTTACACTGCTTTCTAACACATTCTGTTTCCTATTCATTCCGCAATTTAAATTATTATGTTTGTGTTTTCAGGTAGAAATAGATACAAATAATTTTATGGAGTATACAATTATGAATTTGCAAAAAACACAAAAAACTTTATTAAGATTAAAGAAAGATGTCCTTTCTTACAAATTTTAATGTCAAAAGAATACTGAGTCTCAGCCACCACCAGTGAGCAAAGGTTTCCTAGAGAGAAAACATTTAGAAATAATAGAAGGCGCTCTATCTGCGCCTTCTTCCAAACAAAGTATCAGTGTTAGTGACTCATCATGAGAAAATTATTTAGAAGCAGGTACTAGGTCATTTACATGGAAAATACCGAAAAAAATGCTTGTGAAACTGGTTGTAGCACTTTCTTATTCAGTGTATATAATTATATAATTTTAGTTCTAAATGTGCAATGATATCTCGTAATACAACTGACTGAATCACAAACACTCCTTAGCAAATACCTAACCTAACTACGCAATCGATGTTATTGACATTTGTTGCCCTAGACTTTTACGTCACATTAGCTCTGACCAATGACGTCGCTTTTTAAATGTGAATTTCTCACCATTTTTGGCACATTTTAAAAACTAATTTCTTGCTCAAAAATATTGATGGACATATAATTCTTAAATAATAGAGTTTATTAAAAAAAATATTTTACTCTTATTTGAATCACATGCATATTCCCTATTATCTATTATATTTTTTCAATAATACAGTACCAAATGGACATACGATTTAATATTAACATAAATATATCTTTCTTCTTTTAAACTTAATTACATAATGTTGTTTTGTTTTTGTCGGAATAACTTAAGAAAGTTTATAAAGATATAAATGGGTTAGATTTTCTTTATTTTTATATAATTTCTTGTATTAGATTGTTGATAGGTATTGTGTTTTTGTTGGTTGTTTGTTTTAGTCTATTTCACTAAATATTGTCCAGGTGACGCTGCTGTACCATCATTACGCTGAAAAGAAGATCGTATCACACAAAAATTGCCATCCTGTGTCACATCCATTGTCATATTCCTCAGGTTAATCTGAGTTAAGTAAACAAACCATTCTTTTCGTAAACCAATAGATTAAAAAAATCTATATCTCCGTATAGGGCAAGACAAAATACCCTCTACTTCACCACATACAATGCACCAAATCACAGCGGCGTGTCTATATAAAATTTATCGCAAACTTTAGAGGATACACATTTCAAATTGTTTATAACAAATTATAATTGTCATTAACAAAATTCTGTTTATGTCAACCGTATTCTTTCAAACTTTTTCTTATCATTTCATAAGCAGGAGCTATTTTCAATTGTTTATAACAATTAATATTTTTTTTTAAATATTATTATCAATAATAATTTGTAAGTAACAATAGACAATTGTTATAAACAATGCTTATTATTACTAACAATAATTTTTCAAAGTTACAGCTTCTTCAATGCTATTCTCTCAATACTGACACAAGTTTAAAATTCTGCAATTTTTATTTTTGTTTTCTAAAACTATCTCTTTTTATGAAATATTGTCATTATATTTTTCATACAAATATTCCTAACATGCAATAATGATATTATTCAAAAGATCTTAAAATTCTGTATTAAAAATAGTATTATTTATAAATTGCAAAATTCAGATAGTTCACCATTTTTTTCAGTTTTTTATTCTTCATAAAAAAACAGCTTGACCGATCTAATCAGTTCCAAGTTGCGTAACTATGCGTCGAATGCAATTGGTCCCACGTCGATATCATTTTTTGTTCTCGAGATAATCGAGACGAAAAATAATTCCGAAAGCACATACGAACATACGTACATACACACACACACTCACACAGAGACCTCCACTTAAAAACTATTGTATTCGACTCTGGGGACCTTGAAATGTGGAGATATGTCAAAATTCGGGAGTCACAAAATCGGACCCACTACTATAACTTTCACTGGGAAGTTACATTACATTACAATCTTGCGGTTGGGCCTTTGGTATCGGCACCTATGTCACATAGATCTTTTGATCCTCTGTGACTACCGCTGTGTCTTCAGGGCATCAGAATTCTAGTCTGCTGATTTTGGCAAACCTCATGATTTCTGTTGGCCCTATCTCTTTTAGATCACTTAGATCCATTATCATACGGCCCCAGGTTTGATATCTGTACACCGCTAGCATCGGGCAGTGACACAAAATGTGTATACTGCTCTCCTTCTCCGCATAGTCGACAGTTTTTCTCGGCCTGTGAGCAGGCCAAAGCATGCTGCTTAGTCTACTCCGGTCCAGAGTGCGTCAGCCCTCTTCTGGAGAGGTTTTTTATCAGCTGTTTTGATGTTCTGCTGCCAGTCTTTGCATTCCACTGAGCAATATGTTCTTGTTCAAGGATTAATTTCAATAAATGTTTTGCTTCGACAATTGGCAATCCGACAAACTGTTTTTTTGGTTCCACCAGGGTCCCGTTTCTTGCCAGTTCATCGGCTACCTTGTTGCCGTTTATCCCCGTGTGTCCAGAAACCCATATAAGAGTGACTTTGTTTACCGTCGCTAACTCAGTGAGAGCTTGCATGCAGTCCCACACCACCGATGATGTGGTGTTATTCACGAGGGCCCCAATGGCCGCGCGACTGTCAGTGAGAATATCAATCTTACTGTTGGTCACTCTGTTTTCTGTTTTAGTTTGGATTCCAACTTCTAAAATTATGATTAGTTCCTGGTGATAAATTTAAAAATTTCTCCCTTAGCTTGACTATATTGTTTTCCCATTGGGATGGCTGTCAGCACCTTTTTTCTGGTACTATTTTATTTTTTGAATGTATTTAATGGTATTTTAAATATTTAAATCCTAATTTTTATGTTATAAAAGTGCACTCCAAAAAACTACTTCTAAATTAAAAAAAAAATCCTAATAGATGATGCTAGACACAGGCACTTTTTTCGAAATTTGCTTGCGAAAAAACTACACCACTGTTCCTTACTTTTAATCTCATTACAATAGAAATGCGGGATCAAACTACCTACTGGATGGTGAAAAATGAAACAGATTTCGGCAGAATAGCATTTTAGTACACATTTCAAAAAATTAATTTATCAATCTCAATTCGACGTACGTTGTTTTGTAAGCTGTTTGACAAAATGCAAATACCCAAAGAATTACAATAGGTTTGGGTAACAATAAACAAAAAATGCTAATGACAAATTCCAAAACCTCAGTTTTTTATAATGGCGATAATAAATTGCTTGCTGCTAATTTTATCCAAAAAATTTTGTAAATTATTTAAAATAGAAAGACCTTTCCTAATTGACTCCAATTTTAAAATTTTGGATTTTATATCTCTTTCAAATCAACAAGTAAAAGATGCAATAATACCACCAACATACATACATACATATAGTCACGCCTTTTTCTCGTAGGGGTAGGCAGAGACCACTTTCTTCCACTTGCTACGGTTCTTACACACATCTTTTGCTTCCTCTATTTTTATTAGTGCTCTTATACATGCTTGTCGGTTGTTGGTACTTTTGACCTGGCCTTTCTTCAAAACAATGTTGATCTGATCGAGATATGTTCGCCGAGGTCGACCTTTACCGACTTCCGTCCATTCACACTCGCCTTATTAATTTGTTTCGTCAATCTCCCTTCATCCATCCTTTCTACGTGTCCAAACCATCAAAGCATTTCTTTATCTATCTTTGTAACCACATCTTCTTTTACACCACAGCGTTTTCTTATCTCACTATTCTTTACTTTATCCAACCGAGTCACTTCGGCTATACTTCTTAGACTACTCATCCCCGCAGCATTAATTCTATTTTCATGCTTCTTCTACCAAACCCAACATTCACTACCATACTGATAAGTGTAGGAACCAACACACCTTTACACGCCTTTTTTGACACTTTCTGGCTGTTTATAAAGCTGTTCAGTGCACCATTCATTTGTTTTCCTGCCAACACCTTTCGCTCAATGTTACTGTCATACTTTTCATCTGTCGTAAACTTTGAACCCAAGTACACAAATTCATTTACTTGTTCCACTCTTTCTCCCTTAATCAGCACCTGCAACCGCTAATATGACTTGATCATCGGCGTAAAGAAGGCATTCGACGATCGAATCATTCATTTTTAATTCATACGCACTCTCTTTAAAATCTTTTAAAAAATCGTATATGTATAAGTTAAATAGTAAAACAACGCAAATCAAACTAGGCAATATGTCCAAGTCCATAAAAATTAGAAGGGGGGTGCGACAGGGATGTGTGCTGTCTCCACTCCTATTCAACTTATATTCGGAAGCAATTTTCCAAGAGGCTCCGGAAGACGTAGAAATGGGAGTCAAAGTTAATGGAGTGTGGATTAAAAATATCCGTTATGCTGACGATACGGTCAACAAAGTAGGAGAACAGAGCAAATCAATGTGTTTAAATATCAACACCAAAAAAACAAAGTTTATTTATCTCTGGAAACCTAAATATGTTTGAAAATTCCACCTTAACATTTAACGCAAAGCCAATAGAAGGAGTAGACAAATTTAAGTACTTGGGCATTTGGCTTTTCGAAGACTGGACATCGGACAAGGAAATAAAATGTCACATTGGACAAGCTCGTCAGGCATTCTTGAAGTTTCGAAGAGTGTATGCCTGTTCCGATTTTGACCTTAACCTAAGAATCAGATTCATGAAGTGCTACGTTTGGTCGGTGCTTCTTTACGGTATGGAGGTTTGGACATTGAAGGCGACTGTAATCAAGAAATTAGAGGCTTTTGAAATGTGGCTGTATCGCAGAATACTCAAGATACCTTGGACGGCCCGACTGACAAACGAAGAAATTCCAAGACGAGTCAACGAACAAAGTGAACTGAATTGATTAAGAAAAGAAAAACGACATACTTGGGACATACAGGGTGGGGCACCCCATACGAAAACCCATCATTGGAAATGAGGAAAATGAATTTCTTATTATGGGATCAATCATAGAAAATCCTCAATAAGGACTGCTTTTCAAAGAGTAACGCTTAAAATTTTTATTAAGTGTCAAGCAGTCTTTCATAGAGAGAGTGGCTCTTTGTATTCAACAGGATGGTCGTCATTTTGAGCATCTACTTTGAATTAAATACATTTGTGTTTCATATTTTGTTGTTGTTTCAGTTAAATAATAAAAAAAACTTGTATAGAACTACTGTCAAAATATGAAAAGTAAATATTTTTGATGAAGTAAAGTATAACAACTGTCAATGAGAATTCTGTGAGCAAATCAAATAAATCTCGTTTCAAAGCTACGAGGGCGGTTTGATAAGTCAGTGACTTTTTGAATAAAACAAATTTTTTCCGCAAATAAACATTTTATTTTTCTACATAATCACCTTTTAGCTCGATACATTTAGTCCAGCGTTTTTCTAATTTTTTTATTCCTTCCAAATAATAGGTTTTTTCAAAGCTCTCAAAATACGCGTTTGTTTCGGTAATGACTTCTTCATTCGACTCAAATTTCTTACCGCCCAGCCATTTCTTTAGGTTTGGAAACAGAAAATAGTCGCGGGGGGCTAAATCTGGAGAATATGCTGGATGGGGTAGCAGTTCGTATCCCAATTTGTGGATTTTGGCCATCGTGACTAGACAAGTGTGCACACGTGCATTGTCTTGATGGAACAGCACTTTCTTCTTCTTAGCCAAATGCGGCCGTTTTTGCTTCAAAGCAACGTCGAATCTGTTCAAAAGCTTTGAATAATATTCGCCGGTGATCGTTTTACCTTTCTTGAGGTAATCGATGTGAATGACACCGCGTACATCCCAAAAAACTGTGGTCATGACCTTGTTGGCTGACAGACTCTGTTTCGCCTTCTTTGGTCCACGTTCACCCCGAGCAACCCACTGTTTCGATTGTTCCTTGGTCTCTGGCGTGTTGTGATGGATCCATGTTTCATCCACAGTAACAAAACGGCGCAAAAATTCGTCCGGATTACGGCTGAACATCGCTAAATTCTTTTGGGCGACCTGGACGTTCGGCGTCACTAGTGCTGGTACGACCACAACGGAACTCTGTAAACCACTTCTTAACCATTGAAATTAATGGGGCCGAGTCCCCGTAGTATTTATCAAGTCTTTCCTTAGTTTCAGTGATGGATTTTTTACGTCAAAAGTAATGCTTAATCAGCACACGAAATGCACTTTTTTCCATTTTCGTAAAAATTCACGAGGTTGTCTGTTTTGAACGGCTATCAAACACCAACTGCACGACGTAGCTTGCTCAAAATTAGAAAGTTGCCCACTGATAGATTATAGTTGACGGCAGCACTGTTGCATTTGGAGTAACTGCGCGGGAAATTCAAAAAGTCACTGACTTATCAAACTGCCCTCGTATCTTGATTCAAAGAATACATTGAAATAAGAACTACTATTTGAAAAAGCCAATATCTGAAAAACTATTTAGGTTAGGTATAGGGAATCCCAATATAAAATGAAAGATTATTGAATTTTATATTGTTCAGACCAAAAAAATACAGGGTGTTTCATTTGAAATAACAAAGTTATCTTTGTCCGAAATTATAAAAAAGTGACAATGATTTTTGAACATTCTGTATAATATTGAAAAACGGATTTTATCGAAATCAATAGCCCAAAACCTTTTTTATGCTTGGTCAGAATTCGAAGGGATTATATCCATACATTTCGATGTTATTTAGTTTCCAATGGTACCTAGCATTTTCATAAAAAAATCAATAACTCGGGAACGGTTATAGTTAGCTACATAGTACCTTTTATGAAATCGTATTATTTTTTCCTGAACTATTTAAAAGTGTAACAAAATATAGGGTGTTTTATTTAAAAAAACACAACTTTGATGTCACACTTTTTTGAGCCACCCTGTAGACTCCAAAATAATTTCCTTTTGCAGCCTTAATCAATATACATATAATAAAATGGGGAAATTTCCGAAAAAATTATTGGTTTGGTTTACAGGGACCGTGTCGTATGGGGTGCCCCACCCTGTATAATGCGAAACACAAAATATCAATTCTTGCATCAGTTGATCAAAGGCAAGATCGAAGACCGGAGAGGGATGGGAAGGAAAAAAATGTCTGGTGCGAAATATTAGACAGTGGACAGGGCTACACGATATACAGTCGCTAATACACACCGCAAGAAACAGAGAAGCAATGGAAAATGTTATTGCAAACATCCGTTAGTGGGTACGCATTAGAACAATAAGAAGTAGATAAGTTAAACAGCCAAGGCGAAGTCACACATCCCTGTCTCACACCTTTTTCGATGTTAAACCAGTCCGTGCAAGCTCCGTTTATTCTGACACAAGCAGTGGAATCCTCGTAAAGTGATTTCAGTGCTCGTATTAAACTACCGCACACCCCATACGTAGACAATGTCGACTAAATTTATAAATCGCTAACAAACTCGTATTGTAAAATAAACAGAGATGTTTTTCATTTAATTTTTTTTCTATTTTGTCTCAATTCGATGATCCGCAAAGAATGTTTTGTTACAATCAAATCGACAAAAGTTGTGGTTAATTGTATACAATAAAATTGTCTTTTTTATAAATTGTAGACGGTAGTTCGAAGCGAAGCCCTTTATGAAAGAATTTCGGCGATGCCACTGTTAAAATAAGTATAGATGTTCCTCTTTCTTTTTTATCTTTATTTTTTATTTTTGTTTCTTGAGTCCACACACACAAAACAACATTAAGATACGTCATTTGTTAACCTTCCAGGAATAGTTCGGACCTTTCTCACTCTTTCTTTTATTTGAGGTGTGTTCCGAGATCGCAGTCTGACCTGGGCTTCGGGCTATAATAACAAGATTTTCGTTAAAGAAGCCGATATGTATCAGAGATACTCAAAAGTTGTACTAAATATATTTAAATTCCTTTTTCGAAATCATCTCTGCACTCCGGTGAGCAGATTGAAGACTTATGATTATAACCATTTTTATTTTTAGAAAACTCAGTCTCTAATCCGATTCTTTTCTTTTTGATCTCGTCCCTTTTCGAATATTGTCACGCAATCGACGTCGTTTGTTCTTAGAATTCGACACTCTTATGTTTTTTATATTTTATTTTTGTGGCTATTCAATTATTTTTTTCAAAATATCCGAACAAACTTCAAATTTAATAACAGCATTGCATAATACGCTGCGGCAGATTCATGTTTATTGAAATGAGAACTGACCAATTGTGTCATGACACCTGGCGGTAAATAAAAGACTAATAATAGGTTACAACAGTCGAGGTAGGACACTAAAACTACGTTGCGTATTGGTCGCTAAAGGGTACCTAAACAGGAAAAATGCAATTTATAATCTTTGTTTTGTAACAATTTTGATAACATAATTAAATTATCAATTTGCATTGAACAAATAAAATAAAAACCAAAGAACAAGCAAGATTTTAAAATACACATGCATGTTTTTTTTTTTAATAACTAGAAATTAATTTACAGGCCAATAATGACAAATGGTATTGAAGCGAGAGAGGATACCAACAAGACCAATAGGATGCTACGAGTCGCCGAAACGTCAGTACTGAGAACAATAGCCGGGAAAACAAGAAGATACACGTTAGAAACACTGACATTAGAGCACAATGCGACGTACAGGATGTGGTGAGATGGGGAAGGCAGAGGAGAAGAGAATGGAATAACCACGTGAAGAGAATGACTGACGATAGACTACCACGCATTGTACTAGAGGGAAAATCAGCAGATACCCGTCCACTCGGAAGACCACCAAAAGGATGGAGAGACAGCTGGCAGTCCACATCTCAGGAAATATTACAGAGGCAAGCCCGGAATCAACAGATCATCTAGATCTCTAACAAGTACAAGAAGAAAAAGAAGAAATTAATTTACATTTTTTAGTTTATTACCAAAGGACTAAGACAAGGATGCTGCATTTCCCAACTCTCTTCAAAATATATGTAGCATGCGCATTAAAGCAATGGAAAAGGAAAGTCCATGGCATGGGTGTTAAACTGGATAACGGATGTATTTACACACCACAGTTTGCCGATGATCAGGTCGTTATAGCATATAATATAGAGGACATGCAGTACATGATGAGAAAACTAACAGAAGAATATAGCCAGTAGGGACTAACTGTCAGTCTGACGAAGATAAGGTATTTGTGTATGGGCGAGGAACCGAATAATCTGGTACTTGAAAATGGACAACAAATTTCATCTTGTCAACAATACGTATACTTGGGTGTTACATTCGACAGCACAAGAACTGACGTCAAAGAGATCGAAAAATGGTATACTATGGAGCAAGGAAATTACTAAGAAACGTAAATATAACATATACGAAGCAATGATAAAGAGCACCTTATTATATGGAGTAGAGACATGGAGAGTGAGTGAAAGGCAGAAGAAAAAACTGGAGGTGGTGAAGATGGAAGCGATGAGAAGATCTTTATGCATATCCAGAAGGGAACGTATTAGGAATGCTCTCAGTCATATCCAAAGTTATGGAAAAAGCGATTAACACAGAACTCATCAAATATCTGGAGAAATTTGAGATAATCCATGACGGACAATATGGATTTCGACAATTGGAGATTTGCTGGCTTATGTCACTCAGCTCTGGACAAACACTATTGAAAAGTTTGGTGAATCCCGTGCAATAGCCTTGGATATATCTAAAGCCTTTGACCGCGTTTGGCACCAGGCATTGTTAAGTAAATTATCTGCCTACGGTCTCCCAACCAAACTGCGTCAATGGCTCTTGAGCTTCATGCAAGATCGCTCCTTACATGTGGCTGTTGACGGTATTTCTTCTGATGCGTTTAAAACCAATGCTGGGGTCCCCCAGGGTTCCATCCTGTCCCCCACCTTATTTCTTTTACACATCAACGACCTCTTGAAAACCACCACGAACCCCATTTACAGTTTCGCAGACGATAGCACACTTGTCTCAACTTTCACATCCTATCGATTACTTTCGGTGAATAATACAAATAGACTCAGACAGGAACAGGTTGATTCCATTAATAGATATCTTAAAGCAATCTTCGAGTGGGGAACCAACAATCTTGTTCAGTTCTACGACCAATAAACACAAAGTGCCACGTTTTCCAAGAAAGTGAATTCCTCAAATCATCCCATCACAATGTCCGGAAATACCCTTGAACCAAGTCCCTCCTTCTCGATTTTGGGAGTCACGGTGTCCAATAATATGTCTTGGCATGACCATGTTGCTAACATCGCAAAGTCGGCAAGCCAGAGGCTAGGTTTTCTGTGGAAAGCCAGAAAGTTTTTTACTCCTGATCAACTGTTAACGACGTACAAGGCTCAAATCCGACCTCTACTGGAGTATTGCTGGCACATTTGGGGTTCAGCACCAAGGCATTCTCTTCGTCTTCTAGATTCCATTCAGAAAAGAGTCATTCGCTTGATAAACAGCTCAACTCTCACAGATACCCTTCACCCTATAGAACATAAAAGAAGAGTTGCAGAGTTGAAGAGAACTATGACCTGCAACTTTTTAAAAAGCGTGTCCACAATCATTTTCTTTCTATAATCCCTTCCCATTCTAATAGTCGCAGTGCCCACACGATAGGTCTACCCTTTTTGCGACTATTTTCTTTAAAAAAAAAATGAGATAGTAAAACAACGGATGGGTGTGGAAGGATCTATAATTCAAGACGTAAATTCCAAACAACTAATATGGTATGGGCATGTACAACGAATGCCAGCATCAAGACTACTTAAACAAATGCTAGAATGGCAACCAATGGGTCGACGAAAAAGAGGCAGAATGGCAGAAGACAATCCACAAAGCCATGAGTGAAAAGAATTCAGCGGACGACTGGAAAGACCGAAGGAGATGGAGCTTAGGTGTCGGACAACGTCGCAAGACGTTTTAGAACCGGCTTATAAATTTAGTTTATTTTTGTACCTAAAATTAAGATTTACATTTTAATAGCTTAGACAAATTTATTATCATTTTAAAATTATTCAAACTAACAAAAAACTTTTTCAAGTCTTTCAAAGGTGCGCAGGCTTTCAGATAGGCAGGATACATTAGAAGACAGAGCAATTTCAGGTTTGTTATCAATTAATGGAAATTTTTTTAAATTATTGATAAATGCGTCGTTCAAGGTGGGATATTTTCCGGGAAATCTGCCCTTTTGGCAAGAACTCCTGGCTCGGGGTCAACTCGTAAGTGAGTCGGTGGCCATAACGACGAAACGCACTTAGTATTGTACCGTGTGTGCGAAGCAAATGTTATTATAAAATTAAATGCGCTTGGCGATAATGACGCACTGACCCTCGTGTCGCACTTAGCCTGGTATCAGAGCTTCGTACTCCAAAATCGAGCTTAAAGAAACATTAATAACTAGTGTCGTTGTCTTTGTTGCTCGAAGGAAATGTTTTTTGCGAGGCAGGGTCCATACTATGGTACAATGCTAAGTGCGTAGCATTATTAGTTTAATAATACAGTCCCAGCAAGTCAAAATAAAACTTAGAACAATTAATACTTTCCAATCATTTATGCCAATCCGTGCCCGGATTGAACAAGCCAGAGCATCATTTGTGAGGATGAAGTCCGTGTTGTGTTGCCGAAGACTGTCGCTGTCCGTTCGTAACTACGTCTACGCCACGCCAGCTGTCAACTCTTCATCCGTCTTACGAATTTTCGATCAGGTCACGTGTCCTAACGCGAGTTTAACATTTTTTACCCATTACAAAAAAAGTGTACAACGCCGCTAAAGAAGTTTTCATTTCAAAAAATATTATTTTTAATCTGAAAAATATTGTCTCCAGACTTCCATAGTTTATGAATAATGCATTATTTTTATTAACGCTTTATTATAAATCATATAATAAACATCAGTACCAGATTTGAATGTTTTCGATTTCTTTCTTCCGCTTTTTGCTTGATCTTCTTTCAATATGGTGTTTTTCTTCCTATATATATAATCCAGGATATCTACAGCTGTCGCTGCCTTCCTGCTTTCAGCCCTTGTCTCCAGTTGTCCTTGTCCTGCCAGTCTCCGTCCTGCAGGTTTCTTAATTCCATCGCCTCATCCACTTCGTCTCTCCATGATCGCCTTGGTCGACCTCTCTTTCGTCTGCCTAATGGACTCCACTCAGTTACCCGGTGTATCCAGCGATCCTCCGGAGTTCTTCTAACATGTCCGTACCACGTTAGTTTCTTTTCCTCTATGTGTTCTAGTATGTCTTTTTTTACCTCCATTCTTCTCCTGATCTCCTCATTTCTTATTCGATCTAATCTGTTCACTCCACAACTCCTTCTCCAAAAGTCCATTTCTGTGGCTACAATCTTCCCTTTGTTTTTTTTGTTGATCACCCACATTTCAGCTCCGTAAGTCATTATGCTGCGAACTATTGAATTGAATATTCTTGTTTTATTAGTCTTGGTTATGTGGCGATCCTACCTCGACTTTTTCGTTTTCGGCTACCTCGTTTTCGGTTTTGTCGCTTTTGGCTACGTCGTCTACGGCTTCTGTTTCTATTTTTTCTTCGTCTTCGAGCCTCCGTTATCGGCAAACCAAAACCTAATTTAAACCTTCCCCCGTTCTCTTTGATCAAACCAGCTTTCAGTCCAGTTTTTAATGCTTTTTTAACACAAATTGATGCATTTTTTAACGGCTTCTTGCACTGATAAATTATTTGATCTAAAATTTTGTCGGGGGGAGAACCATTAGGGTCATTAAGGCACGCTATGGTGTCCATAACATCTGCTAAAAACGACACCTCTCCTTGGACCATTTTAATGCAGCAAAAGCAGAACTTAATCAATAAACTAATGAAAAGCACTTAAATTTTGAATTTAGCTACTAAATTAATTTGCCAAAATGACATAAAAAATGTACTTGAATTTGTCAGGCCACGTGTCCTGACGAGAGTTTAACATTTTTTACCCATTACAAAAAAAGTTCACAGCGTGCCATAAGAAGTTATCACTTCAAAAAATGAAAGTTGGAATACTTTGGACACATTCTCAGAAACGAAAAATACAGACTTCTCAAACTAATAATAGAAGGAAAAATCGAAGGCAAAAGAGGTCCCGGTCGTCGAAGAATATGGTAGCTAACAAACCACGACAAGTCTCTTTAGAAAAGCAGTCGACAAGGTACAGATAGCGCTGATGATTGCCAACGTTTAAAGAGGACAACGCACTCGAAGAAGCAGAATCATTTATGATTCCCCCACTTCGAATACTATCAAGGTTGATAGTGCTCATTTTGAGCGAGTAAATGACCATATCTATTTGGGCCAAAAAATTCAACTTGATTATGAAAACCAAACAGCGGACCTCGATAGACGGATTGGATTAATCTGGGAAGCTTTCGGCAACCTAAGCTATATATTAAAAAGCCCCAAGATTCGTATAAACCTTAAGAGGAAGGTCTACAGCACATGCGTTCTACCAGTAATGACATATGGCGCGTTGACGAGAGAAGTGCTGATAAGCTGCGGGACACACAGAAAGCTATGGAGCACAGCATGCTCGGTATCAGCTTACGTGATCGAGTCTGAAATAAAGAGATACGCCAGAGGACCAAAGTCACAGATGTCATAGAGGTTGCCGCTTCCCTCAAGTGGAGATGGGCTGGACACATTGCACGCCGTTCCGATGAGAAGTGAACAAAACGTTTGCTCTGCTGACGGCAGGAGTGGGGATGGCGACGGGCTCATGAAGAAGAAAAAGAAGAATAATTTATATTCAAAACTTTAAGCCGAATAAAAATATAACATTCGCATGCATTTAGATGTGCACATAACCTTATAAAACAATCAATTTGACTGTCATCGTACGATAGCTACACACTAATTTTCGGTCCAAGGTTTCTTGTTACAATACCAATTTAAAATTGCATTTCGAATAACGGGATTTAATGGATCTCGGCTCTTATGCAGGAGAATAAGTAAAGGGTGGAAATTATAATAAACACAGGTACTTCAACCCGACATTCGACACTTTATTTTTCCTTTGTAACGCCATGTATGAGCAAAGGAATAATAAACTCGAAACCCCTCGACTTCTTTAAATTCCATTTATAACCATTCAATATTACAAAACCAATAGATGTGTTTGTACACATTATAAGTACTTTAATAATGAATGATGCGATTATATAGCTACGATAGATACTCGATTTAAAATCAATGAATTATTATTGGAACTAAAACAATAAAAAGAATTTTTAATATTTTTGTTTAATAAAAATAGTCGCAAAAAGGGTAGACCTATTGTGTAGGCCGCGAACGGCCCACACTGCGACTATTAAAAGGGAAAGGGATTATAGAAAGGAAATGATTGTGGACCCGCTTTTTGAAAAGTTGCAGGCCATAGTTTTTTGGAAAAACTAATTCCGTAGCAGCCCTCTTGATGAAGATTGGTCCTTGTAGTGTCAATCTTGAGACTAAATGGGTGAGACTGATCAGCGTGCCGAGTTCTTCGGCCGAATGTGGCCAATGGTGGTACAAGAGTTTTTATTTTTCTGGAGCATCTGCCATGGAAATATCTGTAGAGTAATGACTGGTCTGCAACTCTTCTTCTATGTTCTAGAGGGTGAAGGGTATCTGTGAGAGTTGAGCAGTTTATCAACCGAATGGCCTCTTTCTGAATGGAATCTAGAAGACGAAGAGAATGCCTTGGTGCTGAACCCCAAATGTGCGAGCAATACTTCGGTAGAGGTCGGGTGTTAGCCTTGTGAGTCGTCAACAGTTGATCAGGAATAAAAAACTTTCTAGCTTTCCACAGAAAACCTAGCCTCTGGCTTGCTGACTTTGCGATGTTAGCAACATGATCATGCCAAGACATATTATTGGACACCGTGACTCCCAAAATCGAGATGGAAGGACTTGATTCAAGGGTATTTCCAGACATTGTAATGGAATTATTTGAGGAATTTACTTTCTTGGAAAACGTGGCGCTTTGTGTTTTCTGGGCGTTGAACTAAACAAGATTGTTGGTTCTCCACTCGACGATTGCTTTAAAATATCAATTGATGGAATCAACCTGTTCCTGTCTGAGTCTATTTGTATCATTCACCGAAAGTAATCGATAGGATGTGAAAGTTGAGACAAGTGTGCTATCGTCAGATTTCAATTTTTTTAAAAAAAGTTTTTTAATATTGTTCTGGTAAAACCACAACATAAGTTCTGATAATAAAGTAGATACGATAAAGCTACTTTGCCGCTTTGTTTTCAAAATAGTACAATATAATAAATATATTCTTCCTGTCTACCTATAAGTACACCATTTCTACCACTGCTCATGACTGCGAAAAGTCTTTAAACGTTAGGCTGTTTGGTATTCGCATTGATTATTCCTTAAAATCTATGGACTGAAAATGGATGCCTCTCCAAAAGTCCCATTAATTTTGGAATAAAAAGACGTCACAGTGATCTTATCGAGGATAGTGATTTGTTTTTCGATCAAAAATTGTTTCAAAGAGAAGGCATTATGGTCGGTTGCATTGTTCTGATTAAGAAAGCATTAAAGTTTTCCTCAGCCACAAATCGCTACAAACTTTCAAGTAGAGAGTTTGTTAACATTCAGACTTTTAGGCACCCATTTGAAGTAAATTATGCCTCTCGCGTTGAATCATCTTGACTCTTTTATTCTGGGTAATGTTCCAGTGCATGTATTGCTTCTTGGTTTCGGGATCATACTGGAATATTCAATTTCTTCGCAAGCGATCATATTTTTCAATAAATTCAAGTAAGTTTTTAACTTTTCAAGAATGTTATTTTTTTAAAATTAAGGAGGAACTGGATGCCTCGAAGTTTACATGGTTTAGGAGACGCCGTTCATGACTCTTAGCGTATTTATTGATGGTCTGTTCCACTGTGTCCATTTCAAGATCCTTATGTGAGTCACTGTTGCACAAATACCAGGATGCATCTACAATTCCCCGTTAACTTTTATTTTCAAATCTCTGCATGATTTGAATATTACTTTTGCTGGTACATCCCCAGAGTTGGGTCCTTATAGGTTTTATGATGTGTTTATGAAGAAGCGTGGTCCACGTGGTCTTTTCAGCGTAGTCTCGCGTCCAAGTTCATTCCTAGGTACTTCGCTACGTCAACATGTGGAATCTGGGAGTCATTGATTCTGATAGGTATATATTGTTTTTGTTTGTTGATAAAGTCTAAGTCTACAAGGATAGTTCACGAATTGTTGTCCCTAACATAGTTGGCGTTAAATGACAAATGCAAATAAAGTGTCAGCCAAAAGCTTATTGTATGACATAAGTGTGTGCCAATTAGCATCGGCGCATCAGTTCGTGTATGTTAATTATTAATTTTTTTTATTGTGTGCGTGATTTTATAAGAATAGACAAAATTGAGATAAAAGTTTGATAAAGTACGTCTGTAAAAAGGGGTGATCACCGCAAGAAATTTATAAGGACATAGTAGAAGTATTAGGTGACTCTGTCCCTTCGTACCAGGTAATCAAGAGCTGGTCACGAGATATAAAATTGGGAAGAGAGTCCCGTCAACTAGCACCAGGAGCAGGAGCCTCCAAAAGCAAAAATGATATTGTTTATTTAATAATTTTATGTTAGGTATATTTTTTACATTTTAGTTAGTAAACAAATGTTAATAATTTCACTAGCAACAATTAGTATAATTGTTGAGCATGAACCAACATTCGACATAAAACATAGGTAAATAAAGTTATGTAACTTTTAAAACGAATATTTAAAATGTTTTTCAAAATTTCATAATTCAGATAAGAAAAAAACACCACTTGACTGTACTACGATCAAACCTCGGAACAGATTTTACGATTTTACGAATAAGACTCATTTAAAGAAATTAACTCCAAATGTGTGTTTTTTGTTTGCGACGTTAGTGTTGTTGCACAGCTCATAAGAATTACCTCTACATTAATTGATATTAAGCGTTTTTTATAAGATTTTTATTGATATAATTATTTAATATTCTTTAAATCATTTTTATTAAACAAATAATGCACATGTTTGTAGTATCAATAAAATTACATACATACATACATATAGTCACGCCTTTTTCCCGTAGTGGTAGGTAGAGACCACTTCCTTCAACTTCCGCTACGGTTCTTACACACATCCTTTGCTTCCTCTACTTTCATCGTGCTCTCATACATGCTCGTAGGTTGTTGGTACTCTTGGCCTGGCCTTTCTTTAAAACAATGCTGATCTGATCGAGATCGATGTTCGCCGAGCGGTCGACCTTTATCCACTTCTGTCCATTTACTCTCGCCTTATAAATTTGTTTCGTCAATCTTCCTTCATCAATTCTTTCTACGTATCCAAACCTTCCAAGCATCCATTTGTCTATCTATAAAATTACTAAAAAATAAGCATGTACCATATTTCACGAATATACGGAGGCTTAGGATTATCGTTAGAAACTCGATAACCAGTATTCAACTGTACATTTAAGAAGTACGAAAGTAAATTCCCCAAACATTTTTAAAAAAAATTTGAAGGTAAAGAATTTTATTTTTTTAAGGGACTTCTTGTTTGTTTGTTAGCACGGTTAATTTTGCAACCAAATCTGTCCCTAGTGACTTTATTTATTGTACATAATAAGAAAAGTAGGTAAGTAATCCAAACAAATTTCACTAATTAACTAAACTATAGCTTATTTTACCAATATAAGACGGTATTGTTTGTTATTTGTTTATTCTTATGCTTATGCTTTTGACGCGAATTTCAAATTTGTAAGCATCGGTAAAGTCAACAGTTTTTGGATGTCGGCGGGGATAATATTTTTCAAATTTTCGTTCACTACTATCATCTTTCACACTTTTTAAAACTGAGGTTTTGTTTTACCAATACCCATCGCATCACACACACGCTTACGTATAAATAAAACTGGTAGCAACGGACCTCTATTGTTCTTTTCCGTAGTAAAATAAGCGTGTACATTCAATATTAATGCATCTACATCTAAAACACGTCTCGGCATTTTCGTGGTCTATTAGGTATACATATAGTACTTGAAATTACAATCGGTACTATACGATTTTAATGTCGGTACCCACAACTACTTATCTATAAATCTAACAAAAATGAATTAACTAGTTAAATTAAAGCTTAATAGCTTAGTTAATTTGTGAAATTTAATTTTTTAAACCATATCAATTTACCATAAATCTAACAATATCATCTAAATATTTTTCTTACAAAACAGATGAAAGTTGTTATTAAATGAAAAAATCATAGTACCTTTGAGAAATTTTTTTTTCTCACTTTCCACCTGCCGCACCTGTCAGCGTTAATAAATCTTGGATTATATGAAGAAACACAAAACAAAAAATCAGGTACAAAAACCGTCATGTCCGTGCGTATTTTTAACACCATGACTGCCGCCAAACGCTTCTTAGGTAAGTAAATCTTAGTCTTTTTGTAAATGTCCAATTAATGTTAGTTATATTAGTTTTTTTATTATTTTTTGTAATAAATTATCTAATAGTTTTACATTGTTTTTTAATCTTTTAATTATTTATTTTTAGCAACTTTTTTTTTATTTAATCTTGATACTGAAATAATATTTTACCTATCCTCTTTATTCTTTATTTTGTTTTAAAGTGTTACTTTTACTGATAGGTACTTTTATAATTTTTTTATATATTTGGTAAATATATATATATATATATATATATATATATATGCCAACACCCTTTGCTCAATGTCACTGTCATACTTTCCATCTATCGTAAACTTTGAACCCAAGTACACAAATTCATTTACTTATTCCACTCTTTCTCTCTCAATCGAAACTTCACAGTTTGTCATGCTTTCTTCTCTTTCAAAAACCATTACTTTCGTTTTGCTTACATATATTTTCATCCCTTTGATTTTTAGGGCATCATGCATAACATTAACCCTCGCCTGCAACTCCTTTTCAGATGACGCTAATATGACTTAATCATCGGCGTAAAGAAGGCATTTGACAATCAAATCATTGTTACTTACAAATAATTATTGATCACAATAATTAAAAAAAAAAATTTTTTATTGTTATATATGAAATGATAAGAAAAAGTTTGAAAGAATACGGTTGATATTAACAAAATATTGTTAATGACAATTATAATTTGTTATAAACAATTTGAAATCATTTTTTATAATAATTTTAATAATTATTATTATAACAACAAAATATATGGTATTTTTTCATTCTTTCCACTGGGAAGTTAGTCGTGTGGACCTCTAGGGTCGCACCCAGACCACTGATATTTCGATATTTAGTTTTGTAAAATAAAAATATTAGGTACTTAAAACCCCCGTTTATTTAAAAAAATTTCTTAATCTTAAAGTTTTTTCCTAGAACCAATAGATTCGGTGAAAAAAAAAATAAAATACAATACTATGATTTTTATTCTTTATTAGATAATAAACTTCGTATTAAGAGTGAAAAACAGTAAAGATGGAAAATACAAGAATAAAATACGATTCATAATAAATGTTGGAAATGACCGCCCCCAGCCAAAATACGTGAACGTTCTCTACGTCTCATCAATCGTCGAACACGTTTAAATATTTCTTTTAGTATAATACGCTATTTGAATTCGACTCATTAAATTGTTGATGTCAAGTATCGGTGTGTTGTAAACTAATGATTTAAGATAACCCCAAAACCAGAAATCACATGGATTTAATCCTGGAGATCGAGAAGGCCACTGTTGCGGCCCTCCTCGACCAATCAAACGGTTGGGGTCCACCTTACATGGGTGCATAAAGTATCGAAATGTCGAATATGTTAAAATTATTAACACTGCGCCCTCTTTTTTTAGAATAATTATTGATGTCAGCGTAATGTAACACCACAAGAAATTACAATAATGAAAAAAAAGAGTAAATAAAAAGGTTTTTTTGCGAATTGGTTAGTCCCATCAGGATTTGTCATAATTCATCACTTGACAAAAGATCAAAATCTCTTTCGGCGCTATTTTTGGAATGCTTTGAGTGTCAAAAAGATTAGAAAAAGATTATTCACCGATACGGTATTGATATGGGGACAGATTCTTACCTGGGCTTTCTAATACAATTACCAGCTTAGCCTAACACCATCATTTCCGAAAATTCCTTACAAATGATTATTTTTCTTTTAATTATCAATAAAGATTATTTCCATTTTTAACCTTTTTTTTTAAAGAGATCTAAAATCTAAATTTCTTAATATCCATCTAAAGTTATTTTTTTAATCTTCTTTCTTTCAATGCGTTTAAAATTGAAAATAATCAAACGATTATTCTCTTCTGAGCAGGAGATGTTAGACTAAATTGAAGTATATTTTGACAAAGTTTATTTAAACAAGAAACTATTTGTTCGCAGTTTATATGGTGTCTTTTCATGTTTAAAAATTCATGTTATTTACATACTTTGAATAAAATGTTACTTTTGTTGTTACTATTGATTTAAGTTCAATGTTTGAAAACATTAAAATATAAAGCAATAACAAAAACAAGTATAAACATCAGAAAGTACAGTAACATACAATATGTAAAAAACTAGACGGCTCTGTGCACGTAGTTATAGCTGATGTAGAAAAACTAGTCTGAACTAGTGCAAAAGATTTTTATTATTATTCGTAGCAGAGCGCTTTCGGCATTTCAGCCATCTTCAGTGCTTAGCAACCACAACTGACTTCACTAGGTCATGAAGTGGAGATGACCGAACTAATCAATCAGGAAATTACTGTTTTAACATGTTTGACATGATATGGCATAGAATCATAGAACAAGAGTGGAACACTTTGGGCCCGTGGCAACTTTTGATCAGAATGCCGAGAACTATAACAATATCACAATTTCATCCAAATCGAGCATAACCCAACTTACGTTCATTTTGTTTTTTTAAATGCTTCGTCTAAATTAATAAATGCTTAATTAATTATTTTTTTACTTGCACCAGGGACCAGGGACTCCTCGCCAAACTTCCATCTTATGGCTTGCCCCCTCAGCTGTGTTCTCTGCTTGCTAGTTTTCTCTCAAACAGGTCTCTCCATGTAGTGGTCGATGGAGTTTCATCTGACACTCTACTCATAAATGCTGGTGTTCCGCAAGGATCCATTCTAGCACCAACACTATTTTTACTTCACATCAACGACCTATTGAAAGCAACTTCATGTCCCGTACACAGCTTTGTCGATGATAGTACCCTCCATACCGCTTTCTCTTCCAGGGCCCCTATATCAGCCCGTGAAACCAGAAATGAACGAGGAAGAAATGTTAACAATATAAATATGGACTTAGCAACAATTCTCGAATGGGGATCCAATAACTTGGTAGAATTCAATGCAAACAAAACACAAGCATGTCTTTTCTCTAGAAAAGCCGATCTCACTGTGCCTAACATAACTTTGTCAGGAGTAACCATACCACTGAAGTCATCCATATCGATGCTTGGTATTACTATCAGCAATAACCTTTCCTGAGAAAATCACGTGAGGTCCATTGCCAAAAGTGCATCCCAAAAACTTGGTTTTTTGTTTCGTGCCAAGAGCTATTTCACCTCCAGTCAGCTGCTTATGATCTATAAGGCACAGATCCGACCTGTACTGGAGTACTGTTCCCATATTTGGAGTGCAGCACCTAAACATATCCTGAAGCTACTGGATTCTGTCCAAAAAAGGGCAATTCGTCTCGTCGGTGATGCCTCGCTTACAAACTCGCTCACTTGTCTGGAACACCGTAGAAAAGTTGGCGATTTGTCTATATTTTATAGATATTTTCATGGGCGATGCTCTTCTGAAATATCAACAATCGTTCCTCCTTTGGCAGTCTCTTCGAGATTAACCCGTCAAGTTCAGTCTTCACACCCCTTCGTGGTCACTTTGGAGACCTGCAGAACATCACTTTCCAAAGACTCATTCATCCAACGAATTGCGAGGCTTTGGAACTCATTGCCTAGGGAGGTGTTCCCCGAGGCATACAACCTCCAGAAATTTAAGAAGAACACCAACTCCTACCTTCTTTCCCTTGGTTCCCACGATGTTCTCTGAACATTACAGGATATCCCTTTTCGTGGGAACCAGAACATAAAAAAAAAAAAAATTATTTATGTGTATAATTTTCTTTGCCATATATATTCAAGTCAGAAGCATCTTTCAAATTATATAAATTACAATCTATAAAGGTAAACAAGCAGTTAGGTATATAGATATTGTTAAATTAATTAAACTAAGTACGTCTTGCCCAGTATTGGGCGACGTCGATTGCGTTTGGTAGAGCTAACATCAAATCTTCGCGGGTGCAATTGGTGGGGCTCAACGGGCTTTCGTACATGTGTGGAGTCGTCTGAGGGTCGCCACAATCGCATAGGGCGGAGGTCACTGGGTATTCCCATTTGTTCAGGGTAACCCTAGTTCTTGCAGTTCCCATTCGGAGTCTCTTCAGAGATTTCCAGACCTTCCAACTCTCCTCACTCCCAGCAGCTAGGTTTTCGGATGGAATCATCCAATGTTTATCTTTGGTGGCTTTCCAAAAATCGATCCAAGACTTGTTTGTTTGTTACTGGAAATCTGCGGTGGCTGTTAGGAAGCTATTTCTTGACTTTAGTCTTTGGCATGCTGGTTGCAGGCTATATAGAGGGTGCCGCTCAGAAGTTGACGATTTAAGTCTTTCCTTATAGACTGCAGCTTCTCTACGGACAGCAGGCAGAGCTACCCCCACCAGATGGTAAACTCTATCCAAGGGGATGGGTTTCAGGCATCCTGTAATAAATCTACAACTCTCATTCAGCGCAACATCAACTTGTTTGGCGTGTACTGACTTATACCATACTGGGCAGGCATATTCCCCGGCGGAGTAGCATAGGGCCAATGCGGTGGTTTTGACGAAAATTAGACCAGCACCCCAAGAGCTATCTTCCTTAGGATGTTGTTTCTCCCGCTTACTTTCAGTTTAGTGTTCCTACAGTGTTGTTTATAGGTTAGGGCCCCCTGTCCAAAGTGACTCCGAGATATTTTGGGTTTGGCAGTGCTCCAGTAGTATTCCATTCCAGATTACTTGCAACTTTCTTTACCAATTTATTTCTATATTTCTTTTCTTTTCTTTCATAAAAAATATGTACGTATTTATAATATAAGACCTTGGACAAATTTACCAATGAGAAATGAAAAAAAAGTATTTTTTCGTTGTAAGTAATTGTGTAAAAATTGCATTATTACTATTTAAAAAGTTTACAATGTTTTCTACAACCAACATGGTGGTCTCTGTTAATTTATCGTCAACATTTCTGAAATCGTGTAGCCTACATTCATGAACACACACAAAAATCAATTAGTACTAAGGCGAGTCTCGAAAAAAATAAGCGCGCTTACTGAAATAAATTCGATTAAAGAAATAGGCAAAAGTGACTAATCATCCGCCCTTCCATGAGTTATAACATATGTAGGATAAATAATAGGAAAAATTCAACGTTGTTACACCTATGGGTTATTTAATAAGTTTTTTTTGTTTGACATACCGGAAGCCAACAGAAGAGAGTACACGAACCAAGCTGGCGTACCTTTTAAGAAAGAGACATTAAAAGAAAAACTGGTGGAGTCGGAATTAAGCTGGGAACACCGTAAAAGAAATTATACAAACAAAGGAGCTAGAAGAACAACAAAGAGAATAGCCGATAGAAATTAGAATATAGAATGAGAAAAAAAAAGAACAGACAGCTATCCCTCCTGTAGTAATGCGAGAACGGTTCCGGCGAGACTGGCAAAGACCAGAAGAGGGAGGTGATAGGTTTGGTGAGTAGGCTGATGGGCCGGAGGCCTCCATTGACAACCTCGAGGTCACGGGAGTATTAGAGTCTCACATAACTGCAGGGTGCAGTAAAAATGAGTTTTTCTGTCACATCCCTAAAAAAAAAAAGGTCACAAGTCTAATAAATGACCACAATTTGATAATTGTTTTAACCAGGAATTCAATCAAACGTTCATACAATTTTACGTTGTTTGAGGCAAAGATCAAAATAAAATTGAGGCATTATTTAAATCATAGAGTTTAAATTGGAACATGGAAAAAATATAAATGATCTAGGTCTCCTTCTTTATCACAGTGAACAAACACAATTTTTAGTGGCGATAATTTTTATTCGAGGGAGGTGGTTTGGTTAGCATGCATGTCCAAATTTTAGTCCTATGAGAGTTGTGATGAATCTGCGGGGTGTATTAAGATTCAAAATGCCAATTTTGTGTAGGTATGGACGGTTGTAATGGTGTATATCTGGTGGGGTTCGTATGACAATATTCACTCCAGTTGGATGACCATGTTACATAACATTACAATCTTGCGGTTGGGCCATTGGTATAGGCACCTAGATCTTTTGATCCTCTGTGACTACCGCTGTGTCTTCAGGGAATCAGAATTCCAGTCCGCTGGTTTTGGCAAACCACAGGATTTCTGTTGGCCCATGTTATACGCTGCTGCATTTGTAAGTAAGCAAAAAATAATTTGCGCATACGCAGTTTTTATTAAATACTCACAAAATAAAATTCACAACACTAATATACTAGTTACTGACAATAATCTAATTAAATGTCACTTCCAAAAAGCACAATTTACTTCACAATTTCTTTACATACTTCTAAACTGAACTAACTTACTCATTAATTAGCTAATTAATTTCAACTTTACGAAATATCAGCGGGCATTATTGTCAACGGTGAGGTCATTAACAATTTACGGTACGCAGATGACACGGTGCTCTTGGCGTCCAATCAGGAAGATATGCAGGACATCCTTGACGGAGTTGTTTTAGAATGTGCCACGGCTGGTCTTGACTTAAACAACAAAAAGACGAAAGTGTTAGTGATCAGCAAACAATCTAACATAACAGTCAGAGCTACAGCAAGTTGATCAAATAAAATATCTTGGCAGTATTCTGAAATAAGGTCACAAATTGAACAGGCTCGTACTGTTTTCAGGAAGATGAGTAAAGTCTTATGTTGTAGAGATTTGGGGTTGCACCTGAGGATCCGTCTTCTGAGATGCTATGTGTTATCTACCCTCCTATACGGCGTAGAAGCCTGGACACTTAACAACAAAGACGTAAAACGTCTTGAAGCTTTTGGCCTACAGGCGAATACTAAAAGTAGCGTGGGCAGAAAAAGTTCGCAATTCCGAGATACTCGCGAGAGTACAGAAGAACACCGAGATTATCGTCACCGTTAAGAAAAAAAAGTCAGAATATTTGGGCATGTGATGAGAGGCAAAAAATATCGTTTGCTCCAGAACATAATGCAAGGCAAGATAGCAGGTAGACGAGCTGCAGGTAGAAGAAAGACATCGTGGATGAAGAATCTCCAAGACTGGTTTGACGTGAGTTCCAACACGCTGTTTAGACTGGCATTTTACAAGATAAGAATAGCCATGACGGTCACCAACGTTCTGAAAGGACATGGTACGTTCTTAAAGGACATGGTACTAGAGAAGAAGATCTCCTCGCGAGCCAATCTGCGTTTTTATTTATTGCAATGGAGCATTTCGCAAATTTCCAGAAAGCGTGTACGCGAAGCTTTTACATAATTCCAGCGCATTCGCCAACATCGATCATTCACTGGATAGGTCCGGCTTTTAAGATATTGTTCGCGATTCGTAACAATATTTATGTATTGATTAAATTCGATCAGTAATTTGTACGTTTTAACACCTACGTTACCCTCCTCAGGTAATTATTGAACAATGTTTAATTGCGAGTAAACCCAGAGGTAGAATATAAATGTAGAAAAATACTTGCACCGGATTAAATTGGTATTAAAATATTCTTGAAACAAGCTACTCTTCTGTAGTCCACAACCTTTCATCAATAAGCAAAGTCGGTTAGATAGCCACTTCCATCACGAAACTTAATGAAATGAAAAAGCACTTGTTCAAACGATTTACCGCGAGCCATAAAGATTTTATCGGTTAAACGATATGAAATCAAAATATTATCAAGATAAATTGAAAGCACCGAAAACTGATGTAAGAGTAAAAAATTTCCTGACCCAACAAACTTTCGGTAAGTTACTGTGTGTTATTCAACTATTCACCAGTTGAAGAAAAATATTTAAAATAGATATAATATTTAAACGAGCAGTGACACTTAAAATTCGAAGCTGCAAAGCTTTTTTATTAACCTAATATTAATAATCACAAATTCGGCTGGTTTTTAAACGTTTTTAATTAACACAAAATAAAAACACTATTTCTATCTTTGAACACAATGCACTTGTACCGACTAGTGAACTGCTGCAAGCAATGAAATTAATTTAAAGCTGTGGAAAAATAGGAATTAAACTAAATGAAAGGAAAAAAATTAATGACTCGTCACTATTGACGCTTATTGCAAATAACAAGCGATGTTTCATTGCCGAGAAAAAATGAACTGTCGCTCTCTACGACTGTCGGAGCAATACTACTGTTGCGTCGAATCATGTATGTATCTTTATATATTTTTTTCTTTTTCTTTGATTAAACTTGTACATTAATTTTAAATTTTTTATTATTTAAAAAGTCAAAGATAGGTAACATTGGTGCTGGCATAGCATGTTGTTTTTTTTTATATTAACATTAGATTTGCTCGAGGTTTAGTAATTTAATTTTTTTTTAGTATTTTTTTTTTCCAAAATAGAATACTTAAACCTCAACTATTAGTTAAATTAGTTGAATTAATGGAAATCTAAAATAGATTAATACGTGAACTGATTTATTTATTTCCTAGATTGTAGATTGTAGGGGGGGTCGTGAAGGCTATGCAACCTCTCAAGCACCTCGACCTATCAGATCTTTTGTGCATAGCCTTTAATCTATTCGAAAACCGGGATTCCGAGACTGAGCAAAGTTTATTAGTTTACTGAGGGCTAAGTTTCTGACATCGAAGGGCTTTAGGAAGGCCCCTTCCAAAAACTTAAGCCTCTTGCAGAAAAGCGTGAAGTTCTCGCAGTAGCGACAACTATCACTCTCTGTTTTGCCCATCTTTTTTAGGTGATACCTAAGAGGGTAGTGTCCAGTGAGGAGCTGCGTCACCAGTTTTAAGTTATTCTTGTCCAACTCGAGAAGCTGTTTAGCTTTCCTTGACGAAAGGCTTAGTAGCCTTTTCGCTTGTCTTTGTCCTGGCACTTTATGCCTTGAAGTGGGCTTTGGAAAGTCTACAGAAGGGTTCTGGGCCGGAGAATTGTGTATTTGCCCCTTCTTTGGCAAGGCAATCTGCTTCTTCGTTGCCTCTAACTCCCTTGTGACCTGGAACCCACGTGAGAGTAACCTGCCAGTTGTCTCAGGGACTGTTTACAGTCCCAAGTCAGCTTATACTTACAGGTGTGTGACTTCAGAGCTTTTATTGCTGCTTGGCTAACTGATAAAATATAGATTTCTGCCCTTCGGGTGTTTCTTTCAATGCACTCCTGGGCACATATCTCTATGTCATGTAATTCTGTTTGAAAGATGGTTGGGGTGTTACCAAGGGATTTTGAGAGCCCAAAATATGGTCCTATAACGCCCACTCCAACCCTTTCATCCATCTTGGATCCATCAGTGTACCACAATACTGCATTCCTTTCTAGTTGAGGTCCGTTCTCTGTGGAAACTTGGTGGTTTTTTATAACCACTTCGAACTTGCCTTGTATCTTTTTCCACAGCAATATTTTATTAAAACATATTTGGTCCTATCGTCATATTTTTGTCCAAATCACCCGCCCTTAGCCTATGTCCCAATAGTTATGATTCACCCTGTATACGCAGGGCACTCGTAATAATATTTACTACCCGTATAAAATCCGGTATAAATCACAGAAAGCGTCTATCCACGTGGACTTGATTGACGTGCGTCAAACTAGGTTATTCAACCAATGGAAACAGCGAATCATAAGGTTAAACGCACTGAATTGGACGAGGGGTTTTAAAAGCTTTAAATAATCTTTGCCACGTCTATTTTTTGGTTCTCTAAAGAGTACTCTGCTAGTGGTCTCTCTACTGGCAAATTATGCCCGAGCTCAGCCGTAGAGGGTAGAAGATAAAAATCTAAAACAATTATGGTGAACTAGATAAATAAAACTATATTTACAATTACTGCAATATATTATTTAAGTAAAAATGATGTTCTGATTTTTTACAATAAATTCTGTATTTTCGTAAAGTGGTTTAAACGAATTTAATACACTTTTCTTAAAATGATATTTAAATTAATTATAACAATCTTCCAAACAGTAATAAAAACCTAATAAGGTACAAAAGAGAATTAAAATAAAAAAAAAAACAACAAAAAAAAAATGTTCACAATATTTAAAATTAAAAATAATGGGTTTTATATAGAATTCCTGATAGCAAAAGATTACCACAAAAAAAAAGGAATACAAAATAAATGGACTTGCAACAAGAATAATATTTTAAAACCCTCACAATAACCACATAAATTATATTCAGTAATATATAAATGCAGATTCAACTTGGAGCGGTACAAATTTAACGAAAAATAATTTGTTACTTTTAAACTATTGAAAACTTCATTGAGACGTCACTGGGAGCAGGTACAAATTTAATGAAAATAACTTGTTACTTTTAAATTATTGAAAACACTGAGATCAAGCACATAATAACTGATAAGTTGATAAAATTCAATACCATGTAACCAATTGAAAACTTCACTGAGACGTCACGGTAACATCGATGATCCAAGAACCGAAACACCAAGTAGTATTATCATAATAATTTCTGCTAAAAACACCAGGCAAGTCTTTATAACACTGAAATTTATAGTCGATGTGGATGGAACGGCACGTGGTACTTCACGATGGCTTCACTTCATCAAATCCCACACGTGGTGATCTTAACTCGACCCCAATAACCAAAATATCCACCACATAGGCACGACAGAATGGTCAAGTTAAGAATTAAATGGTTTATCTTCCTAATCCAATTAAGATGGCCCCAAATACAGCCAGATATGAAAGAAAAAACCGTAGAAGTGTTAATATCAAATCGTTCCAAAAACTTTCAACCGACTTCCACCACTGACACCAAACGAATGATCACCACTCCTCGCTCCCAGACCGGATATCAGAAAAATGACCCGGAACACGCGTCAGCCAACCTTTGCAAGTCTAAGTTCATAGTTCATAATCGCGTTCGTACATGTTAATTGCCAGCCCATTCACACAGAAAAGCAAACCAACAATAATATATCTGACAACACACGACAATCGAGGCCAATAATCAAGGCGAAGTCTAATAACAGAGACACCCACTTAATCCCCATCGATTAGCAAAAATGTCACAGCTATTAATAATCGAATTCTATTACTACTAGATAGGCAACACTATATACAACGAATAAATACGGTATGCAAAGCTAATTACGAACGCTAGACTATCATAATAATGAAACGGCAGATGGGAAAAAATAGGCACGTGACATCTTGTTTATGTTTGAAAACCTTCGAGGAAGATAGTCTGTGATATCAGTGGGGTAGTGTGGTGTGTTGAATTTAAAAATTTTATTACATAAATAGAAATATAGACCATGGGCTAATGGAAATAATGAAATTGCACAGTGTAGCAAGAATAAAGACAGATATGAATTTAACAATAAAGATTTAGACATATGTATTTAAAAAAATAATAAATTCATAAAATAAAGTATCTCCGCCTATGGCAGATCAAACAATATTGTCGGTAAGGGTACGAAACGAGTTTTTATGTTTTGCAATTGATAATGAAAGAACTATAAACACCCTACTACTCTTAATAAAAATAATAAATTTTTGCAATAGTAGATACCAGTCGAAGTATTTTATTGTCAATAGCTAAATATATTAAATAAAAAATAAATGCTTGATATTTATCGCAGACGTCAAAAATTTCAGCCTTATTTTTAAAAGCGAAGCAATCTGGTTTTTTATGTGGTATATTTTCCTTAATTACCGTAATAAAACGGAATCACGTAATCATCCAATGGACTGACACAAACACCAAATAAAAAATTCTCTGAATAATTATTTTATCACAAATATATAATAAAAAAAAAAGTAGAAAAAAATATTTTTTTTAACGTCTAATAAGTCGTCTGGTGGGCGAGAGTTATTGAATATACGCTAGTCTCCACGAAAATTCATTTGACGTCTCTTTTTAAAGGTTATCACTTGATTTTACCAAACACCAACGATAAGTTCTTCTTCTTCTTCTTCCTTTTATAGACTAGGACTTAGTCCTGTTGCCTGTTCTAATCTTTCATGGTCATGCCATCCTTTCTTTCTCTTCTTCATCCATTTTACTACGTCTTCGATCTTACATTTTTTTCTGATTTCTGCGTTTCTCTTTCTGTCTCGTAGTGTTACTCCTGCAATTGACCGCAATATTCTCTTCTCTGTTACTCGCATTTTGTGTTTGGTGGCTTTGGTTTCAGTTTGCGTTTCATTTGCATAGGTTAATATCGGTCTTATCATTGCCTTATAAATTCTTGTTTTATTTTCGATGTTCATGAATCTGTTTCTCCAAACCATTGTTCTCAATGCTCCCGCCACCTGTACTGCTTTTGTGGTCTGTGTTTGTGTTTCCATTTTTAGATCCCGGTTACTAGATATGTTTACTCCTAGATAGTTGAAGCTCATTATTTGTTCAACGATAAGTAGATTTTTTTAATAAACCATGCAACAGACATCATCAAAATAATTTATTGGTAGTTTTGTGGGAGTGTATGAGTATGTTTTGACTTTCAAGTTCTGTAGAAGAGGTAAAAAACCCTAATTTAATATACCAACATTGCCTCTATGTTTGCAAATGCTCAAAACAAAAGAAATCAACATTTTAGTAATGCCAGGAAGTTCTACATTACATTACATTCTTGCGGTTGGGCCATTGGCATAGTCATCTATGTCACCTAGATCTTTTGACTGTCTTTGACTACCGCCGTGTCTTCAGATCATCAGAATTCCAGTTCACTGCTTTCGACAAACCGCAGAATTTCTGTTGGTCCTGTCTCATTTAGATCACTTGGATCCATTATCATGCGGCCCCCGGTTTGATACCTGTACACCGCTATCATCGGGCAGCAACATAGAATGTGTATGCTGCTCTTTTCCTCTTCGCCGCATAGTCGGCAGTTTTCTCAGCCACCAGCTTAAGTTTGAAGAGGTGCGCTCTTAGTGTGATGTGTCCAGTGAGCAGGACAAGCGTACTGCTTAGCCTACTCCGGTTCATCGTCCCATCATTTCACTCCTGGGCTGGTCAATGGTGTTTTCTTTAACCAGTGTTCTCTGGTTGGTATTTTTGTTTTATTTTTTTCCTAATAAGGTCTTTTTCGGAATGTTGTTCGATTTTATTGTGAAGGGGTGTTTGTGGAGGGCCTCGATCTTGGTGTGACCAATCCCGTTGCTCTTCCACCCACCCTGACACTTTGGTCTGTATGCAGTGTTTCTGGCTCGATCTTTTATCAGAAGGTCCAAAGGTGGTACGTTGAGGGCTATTTGTAGTCCCTCTGTAGGGACGGTGCTCATAGCCCCCGTTAGAGCCCGCAAGAATTAACCTAAAAGTACAAAATACTTTTAAAGTGGCCACCATATTAAATACTTACCAAGTTAGTTTTACCACACATTTTTAAAAAAAAAAGTATTTTCCAAAAGTTTCCATACTTAAACTTCTATCAGTATAGTAATTTCATTGTGTTTTTTAATGACCTGTTTAAATTTTATGAACATTCTTTTGGCTACTACATTCCCGAAGTCTAACAAATTATAAACCCCCGATTTTAACTTTATTCATAGTATACAGTGTGGAACAGCAAAATGGAGTAAATTCTATAACGAATAAATGAGAGCGTGTTGGGAAAAACGCTTGGACACGTCGATTTGTATTTTTAGATGCGCATTTTTTTTAAAAAAAAATAATTATATAGGGTGTGTCATGTGACAGTGGCCGATACCAACTTTCTTATTTTAAATACAACCCCCTGTATATTATTTATTTTTTGGATTCTTCGGAAAATTCTAGATATAATTCATGTACAATGTCCCATACCTATCTTCAACTGTTTCGGAAATATTAAGTGTTTTCAGATGTATTACAAAAATTAACATTAAAAAAAGAAAATTATTTTATTTCACAAATTTGCTACATTACACTCAATACTTATTTCCCATTTAGCTCTTAATATTGAGAAAATAAGCAAAAACCATTAATGCGTCCCTTTTTACTGATATGAAATAAAAAAAATACAAAAACAGTTTTGTTTATTTTCATATAACTCATAGCCTTAGCAACTTGTCTGTCTGCATGACATAACCATTCTACAAATAATTGGTTATGGAGATAACACACGGACATAAATGGAAGTTTCTCGCTTATTTCACGAAAAATTTCCAAATTTGCCGCCTATATCCCAAGGAACAATTAGCAAAATAGAAAAACAGTTTCGTGAGCTTGGTCATGTACGACAGACAAAAAAAGTAGTTGCCAATAAACTAAGCGATGATGCAAAATTGGATGTTATGCTTGAGTTTCAATAAAACCCACATAATTCTGGTCGAAAAGCAGCAACATTAGCCACACATCAATTTTTCGAATATTAAAGGAAAGTAAAATGCATCCCTATAAAATGATGCCAACTCAGGAGCTCATGAAAGACGATTTCGACAGGAGAACGTATTTTTGTAAACAAATGATGGAAATGTTATATAACAATGTGATCCAATTAGAAGATGTTTTGTTTTCTGATGAAAGCACATTTACACTTCACGGTCATGTTAATCGTCAAAATTGCCTCTATTGGTCTAATGAGAATCGTCACTGGATGAGAGAGGAACTTACGCAATATCCTAAAAAAGTTAATGTTTGGGCAGGAATTGTTGGAAATCATATCGTAGGTCTCTTTTTCATTGATGGCAACTTGAATGGAGATAAATATTTAGAACTGCTCCAAAATAATTTCGTGCCAACTTTGAAAAACTTATATCCTGATCCAGCAAACCCACAAGTTCCTGCCAATATACTATGGTTTCAGCAAGATGGAGCACCGCCCCATTACCAAATCAATGTCCGGCAGTACCTGAGCCAAAATTTTCCAAATCGGTGGATAAGGAGGCGCGGATCGATAGAATGGCCAGCACGATCTCCTGATCTAACGCCATTAGACTTTTTTTGTGGGGATATGTCGAAAGTATTGTAAACAAAACTAAACCACTCAACTTACATGAATTAAAAAGACGAATCACGCTTGCGATTAGATCAGTCACGCCTGAGATGTTGAGTAACGTTAGAAGACATTTCTATACCGGATTAGCATGTTGCCAAGACGTTCGAAGCGAACATTTTGAACATCTCTTACATTGAAATTAATGTTTTATTGTTTTTTTTTACATTATATGTGAAATAAAATAATTTTCTTTTTTTAATGTTAATTTTTGTAATACATCTGAAAACACTTCTATTTCCGAAACAGTTGAAGATAGGTATGGGACATTGTACATGAATTATGTCTAGAATTTTCTGAAGAATCCAAAAAATAAATAATATACAGGGGGTTGTATTTAAAATAAGAAAGTTGGTATCGGCCACTGTCACATGACACACCCTATATAATTATTTTTTTTTTTAAAATGCGAACCTAAAAATACAAATGGACGTGTCCAAACGTTTTTTCCAACATGCTCTCATTTTTATTCGTTATCGAATTTATTCCATTTGGCTGTTCCACACTGTATAGTTTTGCACTACATTTAGTTGTGTTATTGCATTGTCATAGAGCTAGGATTGCTTTAATAGTTATTATTTTTGGTGCAAAACGAAAACAACTACGTTATTTTCTTGTATTTCAGTATTTTTAAAACAAATAAAAAACAATCAATCTTACAAAGTATGGAAGAGAGTTGACCTCAAAAGAATCTTTGTCATTTTCTTGCGTCAAAGTTCTACGTATTATTATTGAAACTTACTTTTGTATTTTGATATCCAGTTTTGTAAAAAATAAGTAAATTCGTAAATAATATCATAACAGTTAAACTGGGGCAGAGACGAATCCCTGGTAGCTTCACCTGCGAGTTTATTAAATCTCCAGGTGGCAAAATGTTTTTTTACGAAATGCCGATTCGGCAATTACACGGTACGGAATGATTGTGATGGCATCAGATGTTCTTTCCAAACACGCAATGACGAAAATAAGTAAAGACGTAAAGAATTAAGTCGATAACGAGATGACTTTAACCAAAAAAATAAAGATAATGATTTTTATTGCGGTTTAATTATCGTAGTTATCCTTTTGAAAGTTCGGCTTGAGAGTTATTAACAAAAAATTATCTTTTGTTCATTTTAAACTTTCTTCCTGTCAAGATTAGAACGTAATGAAAAAATCTAAGATTTTCTTATGAAAAATATTAAATGAAGTAAACCGTAGTTTTTGATTTTTTTAATGCAAGATAAAATGCTGGGAATACAGCTATTTATTGATTTAAAACAAGCATACGATAGCATCTCAAGAGTGGAGGGAGCTATGTAACGCTATAGCAGAAGTAGGAATACCTAGAAAGTTCATAGGCATGACAAAAGTATGTGATGAAAAGTACTATAGTAGTGACAGGATTAGGGGAAGAGTTTCAACGCCTTTTCTCATAAACAATGGTCTCAAACAGGGTGACGCCTTGTCGTCCCTGCTGTAAGAACAGCAAACACTGGTACACTTTTGTTCAGGGATCAAGGCCCCCGACTTATTCTGGCCTTTGCGGACGATATAGACATATAAGGAAAGACAACCATAGAAAAAAACGGAATAGAACTGGGACTATGTGTCAATATACAGAAAACAGTCTACATGAAAGTGTCAGCTTCAGAAGACCGGAAAACAGTTCAAGACCTTCAGACAGAAAGCGCAAAATTCAAGGGAGTAACACAATTCACGTATCTCGGGGAGTTAGTCAGCAACGAGGGAAAGACCAGCACCGCCATTAAAGCTGATTACAAGAAAGACAAAGCTAAAAATTTACAAGACATTAGTTCGACCAATAATAACCTATGGGAGTGAAAATTGGACACTCGCGCTACAAGATCAGGAGAAGATAAGAAGGTTCGAACGTACAATAATCAGAAGAATATATGAAGCAGTCAGAATCAGAATCAGCAGAATGGAACATCCGCAACAACCGGGAAAAAACAGAGATCCTGAACGGTGAAGACATTGTGAAATTTATAAAATCCCAGAGACTCCGTTGGTTTGGACACGTTCAAAGAATGGAAGACGCCAGGATGCCAAAGAAAATTTTAAACATTAAAATCTATACTAACAGGAAAAAAGGAAGACCACGGCTCAGATGGATGGACCAAGTACTGGGTGACCTGAGGGCAATGCTGATATCCGGCTGGGGAACCAAAGTCATTGCTTGGAGGCGAATTGTGAAAGAGGCCAAGGCCCACATCGGGCTGTAGCTCCTATTGGTAAGGTAAGGAAAGACAACCATAGACATAAAAGAAGATTTCTTTAAACTAGAAAGTGCTGCAAAAAAAGTCGGTTGCAAATTAATGAATCTAAAGCTTAATATATGGCAACGGTAAGAACCGGTTCGCGAGATTGAATTGGGCATAATGTAATCATCTATCCATCTATTTAGCCTTTTTTGGTCCATCTTTGGACATAGGCTTTCCCCAGCCTTTTCCACTCTTCCCTGTTTGTCGACATGTTCATCCATCTAGTTCCAGCGTGCTACTTCAGGTCATCCTCCCACCTTATTTGGGGTCTTCCTCTACTTCTTTTATTTTCTCAGGGTCTCCAGTTTAGAATACATTTGTTTTATCGGTCGTCTCTTTCTATCTATCGGTTTTACATGTAACATTGATTATATACTTTGGTTTTGAGGTACTGTAGCTCAATTTGCCGAATGCTGCCCAACCCAATCTACCAGGTCTCTTGATTTCTGCAGTTTAGTTTTCTTTGTTGAGTTTAATAATTTGTCCCAGATATATGTGTTCATCGACTTGTTCTATTCTGATTTTGATGTCTCCATCAGCGTTAATCATGGTTTTAGTTTTGGCGTAGTTCATATTAAGACCTATATCTTTAGCTGATGTGTCCAGTTCTTCTAGCATTTGCGGCAGTTCTTCTTTCTTATCTGTTATCAAGGCGATATCATCTGCGTATTTAAGGTTGTTCAGGTGTTGTCCACATATTTTTATACCTTTTTTTTCCCAGTCTAATTTTTTTAAAACAAAGTTTAGGTGATGTTGTGTCGCCCTGTCTGACACCTCTTCTTATGTGTATTGGTCTTGTTCTCTCATGGATTTTAATTGTTGTTGTTGCTTCGCTATATATGTTGGTTATTAGGTCTGTGTATCCGCAGTCTATTCTGCTATTAATTAGCGAGCTTTTCACTGCCCAGTGTTCAACACTATCAAAAGCCTTTTCAAAGTCGGTAAACGCATTAGAAAAGGACTCTGGACGATGAACCGGAGTAGGCGTTCAACACGCTCGGCCTGCTCACTGGCCACATCGCACTAAGGGCACACCTCTTTAAACTTAAGATGGTGGCTAAGAAAAACTGCCTACTATGCGGCGAAGAGGAAGAGAGCAGCGTACACATTATGTTTTGCTGCCCGATGCTAGCGATGTACAGGTACCAAAACTGGGGCCACATGATATTGGATCCAAATGATGTAAATGAGAAACAGAAATCCTGCGGTTTGCCAAATCCAGCGGACTGAAATTCTGATGCCCTGAAGACACAGCGGTAGTCACAGAGGATCAAAGAGCTAGGTGACATAGTTGCCTATACCATATACCAATGGCCCAACCGCAAAAATGTAATGTATTACACTGTACCCAACGTACATTTTTAATTTCGATCTCAATTTCGCAAATATGAATTAATTTGCCTGGACTATTAGAACTTATTCTACGGATTAGACGAAAAGACCGATGTTTTCAGTATGTTTCAGTATTGCTCGCACATTTGGGGTTCAGCACCAAGGCATTCTCTTCGTCTTCTAGATTCCATTCAGAAAAGAGCCATTCGCTTGATAAACAGCTCAACTTTCACAGATACCCTTAACCCTCTACAACATAAAAGAAGAGTTGCAGACCAGTCATTGCTCTACAGATATTTCCATGGCAGATGCTACAGAGAAATAAAAACTCTTGTACCACCATTGGCCACATTCGGCCGAAGAACTCTGTACGCTGATCAGTCTCACCCATTTACTCTCAAGATAGACACTACAAGGACCAATCTTCATCAAGAATCCTTCTTTTACAGGGCTGCTACGGAATGGAATAAGCTTCCAAAATCAGTTTTTCCAGAGAACTATGACCTGCAACTTTTCAAAAAGCGTGTCCACAATCATTTCCTTTCTATAATCCCTTCCCCTTCTAATAGTCGCAGTGCGGGCCGTCCGCGGCCCACACGATAGGTCTACCCTTTTTGCGACTATTTTCATAAAAAAAAAGAAAAAAATCAAAGTTTGCAACGATGCCGTTTAATTAGATGCAAGCCGTATTGCAAGCTAAAAGTTCAAATATTCCACTACCTCTAATTTTCTTTGCTACTCGTCATTTGAAATTATTTTCATGTGTGTCAAAGTTATATTAAAACTTTAAAGAAATTACGTGGTTGCTATTATGATGTCATCTACATATCTACAATAAATAAAAGGAGAAGGATATATCCTTGGATATTATATTGCAGATCGATATACAAGACGCAATAATTTATGGTATAAAGGAATTAATTTATTTTCAATGTGTTTAAAAGCGACAAAATTGTATTTTTAGTTAGAATTTTGACTTGGAACCTGTTTTACGATATCCGGTTTTCTTTCAAAATTGTAATAATTTTATGAATGTGTATTTTTTTGTTCTGGTTGTTCATAAAGTTATGCAGTGTTGAATATATTTGTTTCCCTGCCAACGCCCTTTGCTCCATATCACAGTCATATATACTTTCCGTCTCTCGTAAACTCTTTTACTTTTTCCACACTTTCTCCTTCAATTATCACCTCGCAGTTTGTCATGCTTTCTCTTCTTTAAAAAACAATTACTTTTTTTCTTTCTTGCATTCACTTTCATTCCTTTGATTTTTAAAACATCATGCATAATATTAACCATCGTCTGCAACTCCTCCTCAGATGATGCTAATATAACATGATCGGCGTAAAGGAGGCATTTGACGTAATTTTTTTTCAAATCTTTTGAATGAATAAATGAATAGGAGTTGTGGGACTAGGCACTGCAGCATTGTCTGCTTTTTGTACCTTTCCAGCTACTTAGTTTAGTTCTTCTGTTAAGGAGTAGAAGCTTATGTACTGCTATTGCCCCAGGTGGATCACTTCCTTGGTCTTGTATACACCCCAGGTAGTGCCTCCACTTGACGGTGGCTGCACATTCGAAGATAATATGGCTGTTTTCTCCTCCTCGTTACATAATTTGCATTTATGTTCTGTGTCAGACACGCCTATATTGTGCAGACGTTTACTCAAAAACCAGTGTCTGGTACAAAGCCCTACAACTGTTTTTCCCTACTTAGTGAGAGCAGCTTTCCTGCCTGCTTGGGTGAAGGTTATTTCAGCATTAACTTGCTGTGCCTAGTTCTCTCTGTCTGTGCCCACTTTAACTGATGCTGATAGTGGACCCAGTTATTGATCGCTGCTTTTACGATGGCCTTGGGTATCCGTATTATTGGTTTTGGCCCAATAAATGGTGTTCCAGAGACCCGCCTAGCTAGTTTGTCCGCTTCTTCGTTACCAGAAATACCTTTAAGCCCTGGTACCTACGACAAAGTGACTTTCTTATGGTTAGCCAAGGTTCGTAGGTTTCCGGCACATTTCCGGACAATTTTTAAGTCTATTCTCCGTGATGCCAAAGCTTTAAGAGCCGCTTGACTATCTTTCAAATTTTTTTTTAAACCACCGTCTATGTATAAGTTAAACAGCCATAGCGAAGCCACGCATCCCTCTCTTACAACTTTTTCGATGCTAACTTAGTATGTTTTTTACGAGCTTCTTGAAAGATAACTAGTAACTAGTAATAAAATGTATTTACCAGTGGCTTGTTTTGTTTGTTTTTCGCTATTAATTTAATAAAGCAAAAGTGGGTAGATTATATCAAGTTAAAATTGTAACCTAAATTATCAAGTTTGGCTTTTAACCAGTTCTTAATATTGATATCAGTAATAAGGCCCTTTAAAGTCAAATTTAAAAACCTAAATTTTTTTTAGATATTTCACTGGGACTTTTTTTTAATTATTTATTTCTGAAAAATTACCGTTAATCAAACACTGCCATAATCAGATTTGCATACAATAATTTCACGCTACCACAAAATGATTGGAAGTTATATTTAAAACAATTTACATCGCATAACGTGTGATTCATTTGTATCAATACACTTCTCATTGTCTGACGTTCACACCACATCCTGAATGTAATATCTAACCTGGCATCTACGATTTTGGTACGTCTTTATTACAACTTACGATCGTATATTACGTTTTATGTTATCACTAACCATCCCGGTATAAAGCGAACGAGTATTTTTGCCTCTTCCTGTATGTGTCATTAACTCATTATCGTCTTTTGGTCACCTTTCGATACTTTTATGGGCAACACGTATATTTCTATTCGACGATTTTTGTTTCCGGCGGCTCTAGCTACGAAAATGGGCAACATTATAAACAATAAATAACCGAATTAAATATATTTGGCCATCGATAGCCAAGTGGACACTAACATTTTATTTAAGATACAAAATAAACTTCCACACTTTCAAGTCTTGCTCACGATTCACTGGGATCCAATAAGCAACAGTAATTGTGTGATTTCAAAAATTAATTATCCCAAAATGCAAAACAAAAGTATTCTCATTATATTTCCTTAATAACATACAGTGTGGAACAGCCAAATGGAATAAATTCGATAACAAATAAATGAGAGCGTGTTGGAAAAAACGCTTGGACACGTCGATTTGTATTTTTATAAGCGCATTTTTTTCAAAAAAAAAATAATTATATAGGGTGTGTCATGTGACAGTGGCCGATACCAACTTTCTTATTTTAAATACAACCCCCTGTATATTATTTATTTTTTGGATTCTTCAGAAAATTCTAGACATAATTCATTTACAATGTCCCATACCTATTTTCAACTGTTTCGGAAATATTAAGTGTTTTCAGATGTATTACAAAAATTCACATTAAAAAAAGAAAATTATTTTATTTCACAAATAATGTAAAAAAAACAAAAACAAAATCCGTCCGCGGCCCACAAGATAGGTCAACCTTTTTTGCGACTATTTTTAGTACAAAAAAAAAAAAATACACATTAAAATCATGTTGGAATAAACTATGGACCCGTCTGACTATCGGAAATGATGAAAGTTCTATGCAAATTTAATTTTTAACGGCAAAAATTGCTTAAGTTGCCCATGGGTGAGCTTTGAGCAAATAGAATCTAGTGACCTTCAAGAGTTGCTTGAATCGCAAGACGAAGATTTGACCGAAACCGACTTGGAGAAAATGCTGAATCCGCATTCCATTGAAGAAGAGGCTTCAAAGAGCACTGAAAAGGTGAGCTTTAATATATATATATATATATATATATATATATATATATATATATATATATATATATATATATATATATATATATATATATATATTGTTAAAAATATTGTTAAAAACTTAAATTGAATTTATTTTTTTATTTTGGAACCTTAGAACGTATCTGTTATAATCCCATACAAATCACCATTCCATATTGACGGTTTCTATATTCGCGACATATGTACAGAACGTATACTTCACAAATACTGTAAATACTGTATACCTCGCGCAATCCGGACTGTGTTTCTGACTGCTGTGGGAACAGACCTTTAGATGTTAATAAGTGTGTTTGTGTTGTAATTATCTCTCCGTCTTTATCTATAACATTTTTTACAACGTTTTTAATGAAATGAAGATTAAAATCTCGACTGGATTGTAAAAGCTATGAGGGTCTAAAACAGAGACATCGCAAAAGTAAAAAATGTAGGTACTACAATAAAGACAACAAAACAAATAAAGAAAATACAATACGACTTTGCTTAACACCTTTTTTTGTTTTTTTATTCCATAGCGGACTTTTTTTAGTCATGCTGGTAGGTACTTTCAATCGGTAGTTTACTACTAGTTTGCGGTTTTGTAAAAGACAGGTTTTATTAGGTTATTCTGTACACAATTAATATTGTTAAACTCGTAAAAGACCAGCTGGTTTTCGACTTCAAGTGTTTGCGGTGAGGCTCGTGACCAAAAAGACCCGCATATCATTTCCATTATTATGCCAGTTTTACAATTTATCTGAAATGATTCGGTTGGAAATGCGTTAATTGATACGTCAGCCCAGGTAAGTGGATTCGCACTACATTAAAATATTTGAAGCATTTATAAAAATTTGACAGCTGATGGTTTTTTTTGTATCGACTTATTTAAACTAGTAAAAAGAGTAAATTTTTGCTGTAGGTTCAATTTTTAATTAGATTACTAATTTATATAATTTAGGATATCTTTTAGTGTTAATTGGTGGTTGAAGTAAATTACCCAATCGATTGCCGATCATTTCCCACCGATGTGGTGCGAGTAGACTTTGATTCTGTGTCATGGAAAATAGTAATCCTGAAATGACGATCTTCTCGTTTTAAAATTATTTAAATTCATAAAGACGGTTGTGGATTCCTTCTTTAAACCACCTGAACCAAGACTGCTGACATAGGATTTCAGCATACCCACTCTTGAATTCACTTAAATGATTATAATCGGTTTGAAAACAGTGCTTAATCATAGTGACTCAGTAGGTAAATTATGCAAAATAACCAAACTAAAATAAATTTTTATTTAAAAAGAATGCACCTATACCTATTAAATAAATTTTTTTCCATAATGTTATCATTTGCAAACTGCAAGAGTACAACCAGTCCCTAAAAAAGGCAAAAAGATCCTACCTAGCCACTACAGACCTATCGCATTGATATTATTTCAAAGGTTATTTCAAGGCATTCGATCGAGTTTGGCACCAGGGTCTCTTCGCCAGACTGACGCCCTCAGCTGTATTTCCTGCTAGCTAGTTTTCTCTTAAACAGGTCTTTCCTCCAAGGCTCCTGTATCTGCCTGTGAAACCAGAAAGGAACGAGAAAGAAATGTCAACAACATAAATATGGACTTGGCAACAATTCTCGAATGGGGATCCAATAACTTGGTAGAATTTAATGCAAATAAAACACAAGCATGTCCTTTCTCTAGAAAAGCCGATACCAGTGTGCCCGACAAAATATTGTCAGGATTAACCATACCATTAAAGTCATCCATCTCGATGCTTGGTATTACTATCAGCAACAACCTTTCTTGAAAAAATCACGTGAGGTTCATTGCCAAATGTGCATCCCAAAAACTTGGCTTTCTGTTTCGTGCTAAGAGCTATTTCACTTCCAGTCAGCTGCTAATGATCTATAAGGCACAGATCCGACCTCAATTCTCTGGAACACCGTAGAAAAGTTAGCGATTTGTCTCTATTTTATAGATATTTTCATGGGCGATGCTCTTCTGAAATATCAACAATCGTTACTCCTTTAGCTGTTTCTTCGTGACTAATCCGTCAAGTTTAGACTTCACACCCCTTTGTGGTCACTTTGGAGACCTGCAGAACATCTCTTTCCAAAGACTCGTTCATCTAACGAACAGCAAGGCTTTGGAACACATTGCCTAGGGAGGTGTTCCCTGAGGCATACAACCTCCAGAAATTTAAGAAGAACACCAATTCCTACTTGGTTCTCACGATGTTCTCTGAGCATTACAGGATATCCCTCTTCGTGGGAACCAAAACAATTTATTATTAGAGTCTAGGTTTAGAAAATCAGGGTCGATTTTTTCTGAGTTTTTATAAATCAGTGAATATATTAGTGAATAATAAAATAAATATAAAACCAAGTAAATCATTTTTGCATAAATTCATCTAATTGTTTTATTAATTGCATTACACAAGATTTAGTAAACATTCAATTTTATTAATGTTTACTGTTGAAGATGACAGGACTACGTTTTCCTGTTTATTTGGTCGAGGTGAAAAATGGTACGTCAAAAGCATATTGAGACATTAAAAAATAACCAGCAACATAATATGCGTTCGGTGTTTTTATTTGTTATTTGATAGTATTCGATTTGTTTACAATAATAATTATTGGTGTGGCTTGATATTTGTTCGCAAAGGAGGCAGCAGTAACGTGATTAGATATAATTTCGATAATTTGAATGTTTTATTTACATTCAGTGCAAATATTGTGGACCATGTTAGTATAGCGGACTAAACTTTTTACAGATCTATGTCATTCACAAAATAAGCAATATTCGTTATAATATTAAAGCCATTTTTATTTGACGGGTAGTAAGACAAACATTGCCAATCATACAACGTGCACAATCAAAAGCCTTAAGAGGGGTTGGACCTAACTAGCGCGTTCTATGAGAGTCAGATATAAAAACAAATTTCAGTTTTCAGTAGTCTCGGCAAAATCGTAATAAATGTGTATAATTTTTTTTTATTTAACGCCGTTTATCTTGAATACGGATGGCGTTACGAAAATTTTGTACCAACCAAACCCCAATTATTTTTCAGTTTTCTACCTATCCTCAAGTCGGGGTCACCTTTTTTTAAAACACCCTGTATAGTCGTACATTATAAATAAGCTTAAAAATACCCAAAAATGTACGATTTTCTTCATACAAAATCATCAGTAAGATGATCAAAAAATCTTTGTACAAATAGGTATAACTAAATAAATTACCAAATTCATTTCAAATTAAACTATGAAATGATAATTTTAGGGCGGCAAATATTTAACAGCCCAGTTTTAATCACTCTTCGTCGAATTTAGCCACGTCTTTCAATGGGTATTCTTTTCTACCAAGTAAGTATCATTGGTGTGCCAAGATGTGCTAGGTTTAAAAATCTACATACATATTTATGTCTTTATCTACATACCCCACGAAACCAGTAGATTACATACTACAATAAGTATCTCTCTCTAGTCGTATACTTCATGGCTGAAGTATCGTGATCTCATAGTTGCCATTTAAGTTGTGGTTTGGGCAATCTTCCTCCATTTATCCCTGATGTTTTGCTGATATTTTCTTGAAACGGAGCACCGGTGAATTCCTTAACTTGGTCGATCCATCGTCTTGGGAAGCGTTCTCGTTTTCTCTCCAGCTTCCCCTGCACAACCAGTTTTTCCAGATTGTCGTTCTTCCTTCTAGTGACGTGTCCAAAGTATTTCGGGATTCGTCGCTTCATTACACTTGACAGCCTTTCCTGGATTTCCAATTCTTCTATTATGGAAACATTGGTTCTAACATTCGTTCGTCGTCGTCGATCGGATCGTTATTCGAATGTTTTCGTTGTGCGCAGATTTTGTGATCTCTCGCCCGCCAAGCTACTTCTGTTGCACTGTACCTTCGATTCATCATACAATTTTGTCTTTGAAAATAGTCATTCTTTTTTTGGGATTATTTTTAAAATAGTGTTTCGTAATTTATAAAAATTATTAAATAAACTAAAAGCTATTTAGTTTTCATAGCATATTTTCGATTTACCATTGTCAGGTATAAACAAATTTCGTTCAGAAAAATACTGAAATTCCCTTAGCACATAAACTAATTACATTAAAGTAATTGTAAATAACATGAACAAGTGTCCCGAAGGAATAAGGTAACTCAGATAGGATTTTTGGCTACTTTTTTGTTTACTGTCTGCATAGTTCTACTGTTGGAACATTAAATTATTTACTGTCATTCTACCTTAGTAAATTTATGACTGAAAAACCCGGTTGAAACGGTTGTAATAAAAATAAAACATACGGACCCGCACACACACATTCCGGTGAATTGAATCTCTTTTATTCGAGATTCATTGAACTTTTGAAAACATTTCAGATCTACCAAGTAGTACTATACAAAGCAAATGTTACCGACCATAGGGATTTGGTAAGTAGGTAATAATACTATCTTTAGTCCTTCTGACTTTACAGTGAGTACTTACAGGAAAACTGAGTATTTCAGTAATGTATGTGTGAGACAGTTGAGCAAAAATTCACTGTTTGTTAGGGTCTTCCCTTAATTTTATTTATCTGGTCTACCCATCTGGTGGGAGAGCGACCACTTGTCCTCTGGCCTTCTATTTTTCCTTGTATCATCAATTTTTTCCATGCTGTCTCCAAGTTTAGCATTACCTTTTTAAAGCACCAAGTATGTCTACGTCTTATTATTAATAAAAAAAATAAAAAAATTGACTTCGTGAACCTTGATTTCCGTTCTCTAAGAGACAGTTTTGGCACGAAATGGTATATTTTATTAGGAGTAAAGAAAATACTTTCCGTGTTCGGCTGCGCCTCCCAGTCTTCATAATATTACAATCAGTCAAAAGTTAACTAAACATTTCTAATTATACATAACGGTTACTGTGTCAAAATACAACATAAATATTAAAAAATGTTATATCAGCATCAGTGAAACAAAAAGCTGAAAAAGTCTTCTTCGAGAAAAAATAAACATTTGTAAGTTTCAACATAAAACCCTCTTTTGGTCTTCCTCAAGTGTTTTTTTGGCATCTAAAAGCAAAAAAAAATGTTTACTTGTGTCACAACTGTACCCAGTAAAAATGTCACAACCGCACCCAAACACACTTCTTCGCAAAAAAAACCATCGCCATAACAATATAAAATAATCTACGTACAAAGTAATCACTGCTAACTACTAATGTTTAACTTATAACTACGAAAAACACCCATTACTCTATCTGTACACATATATGAATAATTATTAAAAAAAATCAAATAAAAATACTTACTTTTGACTGATAAAAAGAAATGTAGGCCTCTGCCGCGCGATGGCTGACGCAATACTGTGAAACATTTTCAGACTCGCATGCAGCTCCTTTCTCCAATTGAACCCTGCATGGTATTTCGTATAATTTAGCCAATATGACGACTGTCACAACCGTATCCTGGCACAACCGTACCCTGTCTACCCTATATAAAAATAATCCGCAGTACGACGAAGATCATTTTTATTTTCGACAAGACGGTGCTACTCCGCATTATGTGGCGATTGTTCGTCAGTATTTAGACCAACGTTTTCCACTGCATTGGATTCGGAGAAGTGGCAGTATTAAATGGACTCCACGATCGCCAGATTTATCGCCCCTCGATTTCTTTTTGTGGAAAAATCTGAAAAGTAAAATCTATAAAACACAACCAGCGTCGCGTCGTTTGAAGATTTGCGTCAAAGAATCGTTGACGAGTGCCGTCGAATTACTCCGGAAATTCTTCGGAATGTGCGTGAACGTTTAGAACAAAATCTTTATTATTGTATGGAAGCGGGCGATCATCAGCTTGAAAATTTAATCAATTAAGTAGTAAGTAAGCGAATAAAATAATTGAAATTTTAACATGTAATTTTTTTCAAAGTACCTATTGGGAGGAAATGTAAAATTTAAAGACTATTGTAAAGAGAATTGCCAGAGCTTTCAAAAGACATCTTATTCGACCCCCAATACCATTTAAAAATTTTGGGGTAATTCTCACCCTCGCTTGGGGTGTTAGTTGGTAGGGTGGTACTGGAGTTAAAAATACCGGGAAAGAATACCCCCCTTTAAAAATCGACGGGTCTCACTAAAAACTCCACCCCTATTTAAGTCCGTCTGGCTATTGTCTCCGGTGACACTTGGCCTGTTGGCCCATTGTAACTTGCCTGTTTTATATCATTGTACCCAATCCAGTACTTTCGTACCTAGTGCAAGTCTGTACAAGTTATGTATTGGGTGGGAGCAATATAGTTCTGGGTCGCCGGTTGGCTGCCCAAAAATTTCCTGTCTTTTGCGATCCAGTGCCACGCAGTAGAATCATTAAAAGAATTACAATGTATGTTAGACAAGATAAACAAAGAAAGTAATAGATGGGGACTGAAAATCAATGTCAAAAAAACTAAATTTATGGTTGTTAGCAAAATGAATGTTGGCCCGGAAAGAATAACACTTGATGGCGAGAATATAGAAAGAGTTCAGCACTTTAAATATCTTGGAAGCTGGATCAATCGGTCGATGGATCCAGACGAAGAAATCAAGGCTAGAATAGAAGTAGCTAGAAGAGCATTTCTGAATCTCAAGCCGCTACTCTGTGCCAAGCAACTCAACATTCATCTGCGGGAAAGGTTTACCAAGTGTTATGTATGGTCTATTCTGTTGTAATCTTGCGAAATATGGACGCTCCACCAAAAAATTATTGACCGCATTGCTGGATTCGAGAGGTGGCTGTACAGACGGATGCTAAAAATCCGTGGACAAGCCGAACTAATAACGAGAATGTACTAATCAGAATAGGGCACGATAGAGAGCTCTTAACTACCATCAAGCGCCGCAAACTGGAATACTTGGGACATGTGATGCGTGGACCACGTTATAGTCTGCTTCGGCTTATTCTGAATGGCAAGATCGAGGGAAAAAAATGGATAGGCCGCAAAAAGCTATCCTGGCTTCGAAATCTCCGACAATGGACAGGTTTAACTGCTGAGGAACTTCTCCACGCAGCTCAAGATAGAGATAGATACAAAGAAGTAGTCACTTTGGGAGTCGTCAACGCTTGAGAAAGCAAGACACTGTAAGAAGAAGAAGCCACGCAGTAGCACAGAATGTGTTTTACAGTTTCCGGATCGTTGCCGCACAATCTGCAGGTCAGGTCACCATTATACAGTCCCATTTTGTTTAGGTGCTTCTTTACTGGTGCGTGACCGGTCAAGAGCCCCGTAGTTATTCTTAGCTGATTCCTGTTCATTGCTACCAGTTCTGCCGTTCTTTTATGACACGGACCTTTGATGTATTCTTCAACCTGTAGTTACATGATGTTCTAATAATTATAAAAAAATTTATAAACATAAAATTTTCGTTATTTTTAAAAATGAAATCATTCTTATAAATTATATGTATAGTTTTATTTCATGCAATTCCGTATTCAATATATTATTTACAATTTTCGGAAAAAGTCTTACTTAACCACTTCTTTTTCTTTAACCAATGGCTTCTGAACATTAATTAAGGCAAAAACACCAAAAACTATCTCATCAACATGGGGAAATAATAAATTTGGTACTTAGGATAAAATTTTAAAGTCCTTGACGGGGTAACGGATATAGCAATTTTTTGACATTAAATCACGTTTTAATGTTTAATAAACGATCCCAACTAATTAACATGATTGCCACTAGATGGCGTAAAAGTCCAGAAGCACGGTCCCTTTTGAGTTTTAATGCTAAGCAATACGCTATCTGGCGGAATAAACTCGCATTAATATCACGTGACCAGCAAGTATGATTGCTTTGTGTTTTTTTACCTGGAAGCGTGCATTTGCGTGAAAATTATAGTGGTTCAATGGTGACTAATAATTTGTTAGAAGTAAAAATGACCAGCAGAGCAAATTTTTTCTGATAATCCACTCATAACCCTTTTTTTCTTTGACACCACAAACAATAACGTGGTTTGCTGCCAGAACAGCTTCGCCCTCCAAAATGCATCGACTTCTTGGAGTAGCAGCCAGGTAAACAAAAATTGAGGACAATTGTAGACACATATCCGTTCAAATATCGAAATGTTCACTAAATTGTACACTTCCCTTAGTAAATATCATACTTGACGTCAAAAACTACAGAATGACAGCGCGGGAAAATAAAGGTTAAAATGTCACCAGTGATATTCTCAAACGTTTGGGCAGGACAACGACTGCCGGTTCCGCTAGTTAGTTTATAAATAAGGACGTGGACGTGGGTATTTAAAAAAATGTTATTCTCGTATGAATTTATAGATCTGAATTAAGAAATTTTTTGTTCATACTTTTTTCGAGCAATTTTGAACATGAATTTCAACGATGCGACCATACAAGAGATATTAATAGTAATGACAACATCGCACAGGTTGCACATTGTCACGTGCCTATTTTTTCCCTTCCACAGTTCCATTATTAATTGGATCTCTGATAGTTTTGTATTTCTCAGGAGCTCGTAAATAGTTTCGCTTACTGTATTTTGTTGTAATTTAAATTTATCACTCGTTGTAAATAGTGTTGCATACCTTGTAGTGTTAGGATTTAACTATTAATGGCTGTGACATTTTTGTTAATCGATGGAGATGGAGTGGGGGTTTTTGTTATTAGATTTTTGCTTTGATGGTTAGCTGACGCGTGTCCCGTGTCATTTTTGATATCCGACCTGGGAGTAGGTAGTTTTGGATAGTCGCTTGGTGTCAGTCGTCGAAGTCGGGTGAGAGTTTTTGGAACGATTTGATATTAACACGTGAGCAGAACTACTACGGTTTTTTCTTTCATATCTGGCTGTATTTGGGCCATCTTAATTGGATTTTGAAGAAAAACCATTTAATTTTTAACTTGACCATTCTATCTTACCTTTGTTGTTGATATTTTGGATTTTGGTGTCGAGTTAAAATATCCGCATGCGAGTAGGTCCCAGGAGTCGGCCACAGGATTAGTGAATTCGTATACCCAAAGGTTACAAGTGTTTTATTTTAGAATATTTAAACGACGTGATTTGTTTTTGGCACCGCGATTAAGTTTTGTTTTAATTTATTAATATGGTACACTGTTGAAAACTATTTATTGCATTGGATAGATAATATGCCAAGGCTGAACTTTGATTAAAGTAATATTCTCAATAGTTCTTTGTGTCCAAGTAAAAACGTTTTCTTCATACTTATTTGAAAATATCCTACAATATTGCTATTTTGAAGGACAGCCATCGTAAAAAGAAATATTTTTTTAAATAAGCTCGATTGTTTTAACAATGTAAATCTTTATGTAAATGGAAAAAGAAAAAAAAACGTGATTAAATTAGCAGCCGTACGTGAACGTTGATGAAGTATTGTTAAAAAGTTGACTTGTATACGTTTTTTTTTTGGTAACCTGATAAGGTTTGTCATTCTTACCTTTGTTTTAATTATTTTATGGAATCGTAAACTTTGGATTTTTGATTTATTGTTGTCTCATAAAGTTGTAAATTTTAAAGTTTCGATTTATTGTTGGCTGTTAATTTTGATTATATGTGTTATAATTTTGTTATTGAGCTGTGTATTTTAATTTATTGTGTGAGTAAAGTATCCAATATATTTTTGCTATAATTTTATTTATTTGGTTCACCATAATCTTAGTTGTTTATCGTGTGGCTCTGCTAGTGCCTATAAGACCTAGGGGTTTCCGGCTTGAACCGTCTAAGTCGGTGGCGCGGCTCACTTTTATATATTTTTTTTCTGCTACCTTCTACGGCTGAGCTCGGGCATAATTTGCCAGTAGAGAGACCACTGGCAGAGTACTCTTTAGAGAACAAAAAAGACGTGGCAACATACTATTTTTTATCGCGAATGCGAAATAAACGAGAGCATAAAACAGGGGTCCAGACCAAAAATATTAACTGAAATAAAAATATAAACTTTGTAACGTCAACTTAACGGTTGCGCGTTCGGCTCTTAACCGAAAGGTTTGTGATTCGAATTTGCGTGTAACAAGGATAGTTTGCGTATGCTAAGTATAATTTGCGTGCGCCAAGTAACACTCAAATGACGTAAGCGTGCGCCAAGTAAACTTGACGCACTCAAATGGGCAAACAGCTCTTTTTCAAACGCAACAGCGTGCTCTAATATACTACTTACCCCGCATGAGTAATAAAAAATGACAGTAACAACCGTACAACCTTACAGCATTTATCGCTCATTGTTTCTACACGTCCAAACCGACTCGATAACCATAATAGTATCGACCTCGGCAATAGACGACAAATACTAAGAAAATAAATACATAAATGCCGTTATCTTTATTTCATCAATAGCTGAAAAACCGGACGTCAAACGTTAACACGCATACGCAATTTCATTGTCAACAACCTTTCATTCAGACTAGCTTTAATAATTTTTAAATTAACTACCTAGCTGCAAAGAAGTAACTATTGACGTTGTGAAAAATCGAATTTTATTGCACAGTTCTTTGAGTGTGATCTTAGTAATCATTTGCCAATCAAGTTTTTTAGAAGTAGATACATCATAGTACCGTGGATGTCTTTATTGGTTTATTAAATAAGAGGTTTTACTGTGCAGTAACTACCGGTGTTCCATGTGTTCCGGGAACACAGGCCCCCAAGCATTGTGGGCCCCCAAAGGTCAAAATGCAAATTTTAAATAATGTAAAATAGGCGGCGTCTATGCGTAAAAATCAATCAACAATGGCACTCGTTGCCTTTTAATAAATTCTTTATGATGGACTTACTGTTTTTGATTCCCAATCAACTTTCTTGTCGCCACCAGAGAAATATCGCTTTAAGATAAGGAGATACGAAAATATATCGAATAATCGAACTTTGTTTTGGTCGGCATAACCTCACAATAATTTTATTATTTCAATTTCATTGATTTGCGTGCATTGCCGATTTTATACCGAGATTGTTGTTCGGCACATTAAAATAAGAGAAAATACAGGTTGATAATATCGGGTGTGAAGGTCTTAACCTCGCATTTACCCATTAGGAGCTTAAAAACGCAAAAAAGGCAGTTGAAAAATAAACTACCAGAAATAAATGACATTTTTTTTGTAGAAAAATGAAAACAATGAAAAGAAAGGTGACAAATAAGACATCCTGGAAATCATAGGGGAAACATTCACGTGCCCTACTGCAGCCGTAGAGGTAATGCTGAATTTACCACCATTGCACTTATGAGTAATAAAAAAAGCAGCAATCAGTGCCTTCAGACTGAGTCAGACAATAAATCTTAAAGCAGGAAATTAGATTGGACATTTGAAGATTTTGGAAAATATTTCGCTAGAATCCATGTCCAAGCCGACAGATATTATGCCAGTACGACTTTGAAATACAGTTTGAAGTGGTCAAAACAACCACCAAGTTTGAACAGAAAATAGACCTCGACTAGGAAGGGATGCTCTTCTGAAATATCAATAATCGTTCCTCCTTTAGCTGTTTCTTCGTGATTAACCCGTCAAGTTCAGACTTTACACCCCTTTGTGGTCACTTTGGAGACCTGCAGAACATCTCTTTCCAAAGACTCGTTCATCTAACGAACAGCGAGGCTTTGGAACACATTGCCTAGGAAGGCGCTCCCTGAGGCGTACAATCTCCTGAAATTTTAAAACACCAATTTCTACCTTTTTTCGCTTGGCTCTCACGATGTTCTCTGAGCATTACAGGATATCCCTTTTCGTGGGAACCAGAACAAAAGAAAATCAGAATCACTTCAGCTATACTTCTCAAACTACTCATCTCCAAAGCATTCATCTTACCTTTTGCCAAATCCAATATTCAATACCATACATAAGTGTAGAGACGAGCACTCCTCTATTCCCAGCCAGTCGTGCCTTTTTTGACACGTTCATTTGTTTTCCTGCCAACACTATTTGCTCGATATCACAGTCATACTTTCCGTCTCTCGTAATTTTTGAACCCAAGTATATACAAACTCATTCACTTGTTCCACTCTTTCTTCTTTAATCAGCCCCTCGCAGTTTGTCATGCTTTCTTCTTTTTTAAAAACCAATACTTTTGGCATAATATAACTATCGCCTGCAACTCCTCTTCAGATGACGCTAATATTACCTGATCGTATGACCTCGTCGTAAAGGAGGCATCTGACGATCAAATCATTCATTCTTAATCCATTCGCACTTTCTTTTAAATCTTGTTAACAATTATTTATATATAAGTTTAACAGCCATGGTGTTGCCACACATCCCTGTCTAACACCTTTTTCGATATCAAACCAGTTCGTGTAAACTTCCTTTATCATGACACAAGTAGTGTTATCCTCGTAAAGTGATTTCAGAAAGTTTATGTGGACATTTATGAGTAGAAAAATATGTAGAATAAAAAATGTGATAACGTTCCACAATATATGCCGGTAATTAAAAAAATAATTTTTTCATACATAAAAAATAAGCTGTACATTGTCTTTGCATGGATAGAATCTATATCTTGTTGATGTATGGCTATTCATGGTCATTACAAAGCATTAACTTATAGGCAAGATCACAAATGAGTAAATCCACTTAAAATGTGCAATTAATTAAAATACAACCATTAAATAACATATTACAAATTTTTCTGTACTATTTTGACAAACACCATTTCGGGGAACTTTCAAACATGCGGCTTGTAGGCTTGATGCTGACGTCACAGGTGCTATTACTTTTGCATTTCATTGTTGCCGTTCTTTGAAATCGACATACATTTTGAAATTACGAGTTCATATTGTAAGTTCCACAAATTATTAATTCATTTTAATTAGATAACATTAATTTTTGAATAATTGAGATTATGCCAAAATCTAATACCTATCTGCGTATAAAGTTGTGAAATTCATGTAGAATACTTGGCAACACTGTAACCATTTTAACCTTCTTACTTGTTGTTTTTGTTCAGCTCGAATCTAGAAAGTTGTTTACTCCTGATCAACTGTTGACGACGTACAAGGCTCAAATCCAACCTCTACTGGAGTATTGCTCGCACATTTGGGGTTCAGTACCAAGGCATTCTCTTCATCTTCCAGATTCCATTCAGAAAAGGGCCATTCGGTTGATAAACAGCTCAACTCTCACAGATACCCTTCACCCTCTAGAACATAGAAGAAGAGTTGCAGACCAGTCATTACTCTACAGATATTTCCATGGCAGATGCTCCAGAGAAATAAAAACTATTGTACCACCATTGGCCACATTCGGCCGAAGAACTCGGCACGCTGATCAGTCTCACCCATTTACTCTCAAGATTGACACTACAAGGACCAATCTCCATCAAGAATCCTTCTTTTACAGGGCTGCTACGGAATGGAACAAGCTTCCAAAATCAGTTTTTCCAAAAAACTATGACCTGCAACTTTTTAAAAAGCGGGTCCACAATCATTTCCTTTCTATAATCCCTTCCCCTTCTAATAGTCGCAGTGCGAGCCGTCCGCGGCCCACACGATAGGTCTACCCTTTTTGCGACTATTTTGCATTGTTTGTCGAGCTTCACTTTCTAGCATGCCAATAAATCTCATTATTTGTTCGCTTTTTATATGGTATATTTTCATGTTCAATTAAAAAATTCGTGTGACCTATTTTGAATACAAATCAACACTAACACTTTTTCTTCATTGAAACCGATAAAATATAGAACAATAAGTTTTCTTAACTAGTGGGATTTGTATTTGACTGATATTTGTTCCCAGATTTAAAACTAATTTTATAAAAATATTTTTGTCCGTTTAAATATAATTTACCGCGTAGATAGTTACAAAATTTAAATAGTATGTTCTAAAAAGTAAAGCCTTGAGTCAAGGTTTATTGTTTTACTCTCGAACGATATACCTAGCTAAAAAAATGCCCAATTAAAATATAACGTAGGATGCATATAATTTTATCTTGTAATTAAATGAAACGCTTAAATATTATCAGGAAATCTCTAGTGTTTTTAAGTTATTCAAAATATAAAGTTACAAAAATAATGAATACCAGCAAGCCTTTGTTGGTAATTATAATGGTTTTTACTTGTCAATAAATTCGATGATTATGAATGACTTTTTCGCAAATAATTTTTTAGTCCATTGAAAAGTTACATTTGGGGTTGCGTTTTTTAGAGGACGCAATTTTATTTTTTTGATGTGTAGGGGGGGTCAGTGTAAAGCTAAAACCAAGTTTGTGGGCTCGCCACCCTTGTCCCACGGCCGCCATCTTGAAAATAGGGGTTGAAATGGTTTTTACGATATATCTCTTAAACTATTTATTTGATAAAAAAAATTTATAAACATTTTTTGTTGCAAATTAAATTCTCTACAACTTTGGTTCAGTAATTTTTTGTCGTAGAACTATAAATAAAAAAGTTATAAGCGAAAATCTTCAGAAATTCGAGAAAAATTTTTATATTTTTCGATATAACTTTTTTTTATAATCATGATGATGAACCGCCGACATTAACACCGTTTCCTTCTCCAGTTCTCCCACTGGTATTTAATTCAGAGAGCCGATCAGATGCTGAGCCGCAGCCTGGTCCATCGAAACGACTGAGGACGGAGTAGTTCTAATTTAGAAAATCACCGTGGTTTAAGCCTATTGGGGATACCACGTAAAAAAAAACGCGCCTCTAGACTCTACCTCGTGGTTGGTGGGGAAAAGAGTCAATAATTAATTATTAATAATTTTGCAAAATTTGTAATTAAAAAAGTTATAACAAAATAAAAAAAAAATAAAAAAAAAAACAATAACTGATGACATATTACATACACACGTATAATATAGGTTAGTTAAGAATATTGAAAAATAGTACTCACTTCGGAGCGCTGTAAAACCTTAACTATTGACTTAATGAAAAAATGATGTAAATAAAAGGTGTTCCTCCAAAAACGATCTACAAAAATGGTCGGATATCATTTTTTCGTAAAATGATAAAAAAAAGTTATATCGAAAAATATAAATTTTTTTCTCGAATTTTTGAAGATTTTCGCTTATAACTTTTTTATTTATAGTTCTACGACAAAAAATTACTGGACCAAAGTTGTAGAGAATTTAATTTGCAACAAAAAATGTTAATAAATTTTTGTATCAAATAAATAGTTTAAGAAATATATCGTAAAATCAATTTCAACCCCTATTTTCAAGATGGCGGCCGTGGGACAAGGGTGGCGACCCCACAAACTTGGTTTTAGCTTTACACTGACCCCCCCTACACATCAAAAAAATAAAATTGCGTCCTCTAAAAAACGCAAGGTAAGGCCTAAAAAATGTAACATTTCAATGGACTATTTGTATTTCTTTTGTGCTAAAATACATACACACATACATATGGTCACGCCTTTTTCCCAGTAGGGGTAGGCAGACACCACTTCCTTACAGTTGTTTATTTGGAAATATTTAATTTTTTGCCAGGAAGCTTTTGAGTAGGATTTTTTGGTATGTAAATTTATCTTCTGGTTTTAAATATTTTTTTTAAGAATATTTATTACTAGCAGAACCCGATGAACGTTGCTACATCCCATTATTTAACTTTATTTTTTCTGGGATGCCCAATCCATATTAAAATTTGAAATTTCACCATTTTTAGTGGCATTTTTTGTTATCTTTAAAAAGAAATATAAACCTTTAACTTTTTTTTTCCAATTTTTAATCAACTTTTTTACTCAAAATTGCAAACAATACTCAAAGTTACGACCAAATTTCACAGCAGTCCAAAATCGAAACGAAGCTAATTCGGTCAATAACAAAACTGTTGTTCAACAGTCCAAATTAAATCCAAGCCAATCCAGTTAATATCAAAATTATTATACAACAGTCCAAAATTAAAACCAAACCAATCCAAATCGTAGTCAATCAAAATCGCAGCAGTTCTTGTATCACAAAGATCTTTATATTCACAACGATTTTCGATCACAAATGTTTTTGCTCACATTTAAATAACTTAAAATTAAAAATTTGAAATGACAGGTGTTTGGCTACGAATATTATATTTGCGTTGTATGGGAGGTACCATTACCATTTCCTACACAAAAGTTTTTTTTCACTTAAACCACCCCTGGTATGTATAAAAAAAATTCTGAAAATTTCATCCTAATCGGTCCAGCCATTTGGGAGTTTTTGAAGGACATACATACAAACATTTTATCGTTTTTACATACATCTTTTCCATAGGGGTAGGCAGAGACCACTTCCTTCCACTTGCTACGGTTCTTACACACATCTTTTGCTTCCTCTACTTTCATCAGTGCTCTCATACATTCTCGTCGGTTGTTGGTACTCTTGACCTGGCCTTTCTTCAAAACAATGTTGATCTGATCAAGATCGATGTTCGCCGAGGTCGACCTCGACTGACTTGTCCATTCACACTATAAATTTGTTTCGTCAATCTTCTTTTATCCATCCTTTCTACGTGTCCAAACCATCTAAGCATTCCTTTATCTATCTTTGTAACCACATCTTCTTTTACACCACAGCGTTCTCTTATCTCACTATTCTTTACTTTATCCAACCGAGTCACTCCGGCTATACTTCTCAGACTACTCATCTCCGCAGCATTAATCCTATTTTCATGCTTCTTCTGCCAAACCCAACTACCATACATTAGTGTAGGAACCAACACACCTCTATGCACAGCCAGACGTGCCTTTTTTGACACTTTTTGGCTGTTCATAAAGCTTTGCAGTGCCCCATTCATCTGTTTTCCTGCCAACACCCTTGGCTTAATGTCACTGTCATACTTTCCATCTCTCGTAAACTTTGAACCAAAGTACACAAATTCATTTAATTGTTCTAGTCTTTCTTCCTCAATCGAAACTTCACTGTTTGTTATGCTTTCTTCTCTTTCAAAAACCATTACTTTCGTTTTGTTTACATTTATTTTCATCCCTTTGATTTTCAGGGCATCATGCATAACATTAACCATCGCCTGCAATTTATCTTCAGATGACGCTAATATGACTTGATCATCGGCGGAAAAGAAGACATTTGACGATCAAATATTTCATTTTTAATCCATACGCACTCTCTTTCAAATCTTTTAAACAATCGTCTACGTATAAGTTAAACAGCCATGGCGAAGCTACACATCCCTGTCTCACACTTTTTTCAGTGTTTCAACGTTGGCCACCCTGTATAACTATCCAAATAATAAGCAGCCACAGCAGCCAGAACGTGTCAAAAAAGGCAGGACTGATTGTGCGTAGAGAAGTACCTACTTAAAGCATGAAAGTAAGAAAGATCAATGCTGCGAAGATGGAGATCGAAATTGTTTGGCCCTAGCAAGTGAAAAAAAGTGGTCTCTTATGAAATTAGCAATGTTTTCCCCATAGCTAAGTGTGATCGCAGCGCCATCTAAGGCAATAAATAATACCACAGATTAAACCAACCACAGGTTGAAATATAATAATACCAAAATCACCTTTAAACTTCACCGATTAGAAAACGTAATTGTAAAATTTATCTTAATTTTATCTTATGATTAAACTACGTAGAATTTTATATTTGTCGATAAACTTTTGCAGCGATAAACTACCAAAAAATAATGTAACATTTACAGGAAGGAGATTCAAAGATTTATGTACAAGTATCACGCGTATCTGTTGATATCTTACCTGTGGATTTATAGCAATTTTAAAATATGAATCATAAATTTGGATTAGGTTTTATGTAGTCATTGTAATTACAAAGTAAAGATTTACATTTTGGGCATTGAATAATTGATTAAAAATATAGTAGTAACACTGTACAAATGATTAGAAATATTTATAAATAAAAAGCTATTCATGTTTTTTTTTTAAATTTCTTTCTTTCTTTTAATTTTTAATACAGTTTAAGAGCACATAGATTTAAAAGTGTTCACTTTAATTCTAATTTTAAAATTGAATTCTATTCGATTTGTAATTTCTAAGAGAAAATCAATGGGTGTTTAAGATGTTCTTTCTTAAACTTTTGAACAACAAAATATTTAGTTTTTTAAAAATATTTTATATCTAGTTTTCTAAAAAAAATTAAAAAAAACGGTAAAACTGTTTTAAGAGTGTATTCGCATCAATGCAAGCTTGAAGATGCTGTGGCATGTTTTTAACAAGTTTATTAATCCGTTTTTTATTACTCTTGAATGCATCCCCCAACATGCTGTATATCTACGGGATTCATATCCGGTGACAAAACAGACCAGCTGAAACGATTATGTTGGAAATCAGTACTTCCAACTGTTTAATTCAACTTTGAGAAATTCCTTGATTTTTAAAACTACTCAGTGCGGCCCTGACTCCGACAAAAATCAACTAAAACTCACGCATTCATTACGTGGAAATTAGCTTTCGTATAAACAAAGGGTCCCGTGCTATTTATAGATCATCTTAAGAACACGTGCACTTATTATTTCCTCCAGAACATTCCAACATCGTCGCGCGCATACGATCACGTGATAAAAAACGGTTTTGCAAAGCCTCGTCTGACCGGGCTTCCCGCTCTCTTTCTCTTTCAATTCCGACCGTCTACGAAGAGACACGTCAGCCGCTCAGAGCACGGCTTTAAAATGCCACGTGGCAAAACGCACATGACTATAATCAAGTAAAATACATCAAACAAAAGCTAGTAACCAGTGAAATTATTCTAAAGATACAGGAGGCTTTAAAACTGTAAGCTCCATGTATTAATATTAACAATATATTATCGATGACACGTGTTAGTTTCTTTTACTGTAAAAATACCGATTCCCGGCGATAAAAGGCAGTAAACCCGTTAGCCTACAGTCAATAGTAATTGCTAATTTTTTGTGTAAATTACGACAAAAATATATAAGAAGTTGATCTAACAACGTAATCAAATTTTTATAAAAAAAATTATTCGTTAAAAATGCTTTTCAACCGCTTTTTACAGAGGTTGAAGCTTTAGGCGGAAATAATGAGAAACATTTACAATACCTTTTAATTATTAAATTTTTTATGACAACATTTTCGGTAAAAAATTTAAGGTGATTAGGAGCTCATTAATTTATATATGTATATATATATATATATATATATATATATATATATATATATAATTAAACTGTTATAAGAGTAGTCTTATGTAAAACATGTCAACTCAACATACAATTGACATATTTTGTTATATAACAAATAAACAAATAATAAAAATTAACTATGTTAGACATGGACATTTCACAATTATTTTAAAAAATTGTTGCAGCGGTTAGGAAACTTTTAAATAACAAAAATATTAATAATAATAAACATTTTCAATTCACTAATTTTAATTCTTGATTTTTAATTAATATTTTACTCATTAAATTATCAAGTTTTAAATTTTTCATCTATTTACTTTATTTATTTTAGGTTTAATATTTACATAGTTAGATCTTAATAGTTTCAGCAAAGCAAAATAGCATCTGTTAGCTTCATTAGCATCAGTGACTCTTTCTTCTTAGTCTAGCGTCGAGAACGACGTGTAGTGATCACAAGTTAATGTCAGGTGTTATTACTTAGAACTCTTCTTACAGTCTCTAGCCATCTCCCACGGTCAGCAGCAGTTCTAATGGCTTTCACTAGTGGACGCTCGGTTACTTTCGATACAATGTCTGTCCATCTAGATGGGGACCGTCCGCGTTTCCCTTTGCCAAGGGATTTGCCCAGGACAATCAGTCTCTCAATGTTGTCGTGACGAGTTATATGTCCGAAGAAGTTCAGTATTCGCGCTGATGTCAAGCTACTGAGACGGTTTGATGGTCTCGTTCAGCACTGACACATTGGTGCGATGTGCCGTCCACGGTAATCTTAGCATTCTTCGCCATACCCACATTTCAAAGGCGTCGACTCGACGCCTGTCAGCTGCCTTCATAACCCATGTCTCGGAAACGTACCAGAAAATGGAGAACACTAGGGCATGGACCAATGATTATATATATATATATATATATATAGATTGATCTTTCCAAATTTTATGTAATTGGCTCATTGCTGTTCGGCCAAGTTGAATACGACGGCGGATCTCCATCTCGCAGCTGCCGGAGGAGTGGATAAGGGCACCCAGATAAACAAACTTCACAGTTGGCAATGTGATGTGGTCTGTTTGCTGTCTTATTCGATCTATCAACTATCAATACTTTAGATTTGGCATAGTTGATTTTTAGACCATACTCTTTTGATGTTCTCTCGAGTCGTTGTATCAATTCTGTAAGTTCTTCTGCTGAGCTAGCGATCAGAAGAGTGTCGTCAACATATCTAAGATTTAAAAAATTTTCCCATTTATGGCAAAGCCTCCTTCCCACTCATCAAGTATCAGTGACAGTGAACCCAAATATTTAAATTTATTACCTTTATAGTAATTTCGCTCACAGTCATGCATACTTATAGTAAACCCTTTTTCCCGTAGGAGTGGGCCCAATTCTTTCCACTTGCTACAGTTCTTATAGACGTTTTTCGCGCTTTCTTACATGCTCGTCGATTGCTGATACTGTTGACCTGGCAATTCTTCAGAACAATTTCGCCTAGATCAATCTCTACCGAATTTCCATTCACGCTCTCCTTTCACACCACAGCGTTCCATTACCAAACTTTTCCTCGCTTTATCTATCAGAGTCACTACAGCTATACTTTTCAGACTAATTATCTTCGCAGCATGTATCTTACTTTTATGCTTTTTCTGCCAAACCCAACATTTATTACCATACATAAGTCTAGAGACCAGTACTCCTCTATGCAGACTTGAAACTGGTGACGGGACTTCTCACTGGACGCTGCTCTCTGAGGTATTACCTGAAAAAGATGGGCAAAACAGAGAGTGATAGTTTCCGCTACTGCAGAACATTTGCTTTGCGAATTCCCAGCGCTTTTCTGCAAGAGGCTCAAGTTTCTAAAAGGGGCCTTCTTAAAGCCCTCCGATATCAGGAACTTAGCTCCCAGGAAATTGAGAAACTTTGTACGAAGTCTCGGGGCCTCGAATAGATTAAGATAGCCTTCACAATCTACAATCTACTCTTCTGCCAGTTTTGCCTTTTTTTGACACATTCTGGATGATTATAAAGTTATCCATAGCCATATTCATTTGATTTCCAGCCATCACTCACTCAATATGACAATCATACTTTCTCGTAAACTTTGAACCCAAGTATACAAACTCATTCAGCTGTTTCACTCTTTCTCCTTTAATCAGCACCTCGCATTTTGTCATGCTTTCTTATTTTTTTGAAAACCAATACTTTTCTGTATTTATTATATATATATATATATATATATATATATATATTATATATATATATATATAAATATATATATATACTTAGTTTGTGTGTCATTAACACTTAAACCAATATCTTTCGGAAACAACAGCAGATTTGTACAAAACTTTGTGAGTTCCTGATTATCAGAACCAACTCATCTTTAAGTGCAAAAATTTGGCAAGTTCTGTTAAAATTGTCCTTCTGGATTAAATTTTGATTTTGCGAATTATATATACCAAACATGTTAAACAGATTAGTTGATAAACGATTAGCTACCAAGTATGTTAATAATACCCCGCTTTATTAATGTATAATTATTTGATTTTTTAATATCTTTTCTCCCAGGCACCTTCTCTGCTTGAATTAAAAAGTAAAGTCATAAAAAAAATACCTTTTTCGAAAACTGTCAACATTCTTTGACGTACTTCACAAAAAATCTTCGACTAGTGGTAACTGCCGGGACTTGAGATTACGAAAGTTCTCTGAGTATGAGTTTTGGAATCGGGAATTCTTATAATAATAATCGAATTCTTGTGATCTATATCATCGATCATTATTTTACCAGCTATTCTCTTCGACATGCCTTCGATATCCAATTGATTTGTTTTTCAAATATGTTTTGAAAATATTGTGATATTTACATTTTCTTTGACATTGAACGAACTTTTTAGCATAGAATATACTGACCATAAAGTTAAAGGCTTTACTTTTTTAATTTTATGTTCGAAGTATGCCAATAATATAGATTTTGGACACTTTCTGAATGCTCTTGGAACTGCACCACTCTTTGAATTTGGTATAGGCAACTTCGTACTGTCTTGATGATTACTGGGGGATTAATTGTGAAACCGCACTTTGTGCAACTTCCGATACTTCTTCTGGTAAATAGTCATCATCACTTGCCGAGCTCATTTCTAATTAAACAGTGTGACACGTTACGAAAGTCATGCAAACAATAACGCCTACGAGATCGTCTTAGTTCAAACACAAAATGTCTGTTAACAATGACAAATACTTAAATATTTATTTTTTATTCTCATACTAGTTTTAATGCAGTTTTCGAAAAAATATTGTTTGCATCTCGAATGCGAAATGTCTTATCCAACCGAGGCTTAGACTACTCATCTTCGCAGCATTAATCTTATTTTCATGCTTCTTCTGCCAAACCCAACATTCACTACCATACATAAGTGTAAGAACCAACACACCTCTATGCACAGCCAGACGTGCCTTTTTTGACACTTTTCGGCTGTTCATAAAGCTACGCAGTGCCCCATTTATTTATTTTCCTGCCAACACCCTTCGCTCAATGTCACTGTCATACTTTCCATCTCTCGTAAACTTTGAACCCAAGTACACAAGTACACAAATTCATTTACTTGTTCCACTCTTTCTCCCTTAATCAGAACTTCACAGTTTATCCTGTTTTCTTCTCTTTCAAAAACCATTACTTTCGTTCTGCTAACATTTATTTTTATCCCTTTGATTTTTAGGGCATTATGCATGACATAAACCATCGCCTGCAACTCCTCTTCAGATGACGCTAATATGACTTGATCATCGGCGTAAAAAAGGCATTTGACGAGTAAATCATTCATTTTCAATCAATTAATTTTAATATTATAATTTTACTTTAATAAAACATTTGTTTAGTAATAGAACTATTACGCATTGTTTACCCTCATAAAAAAAAGTGTGATAAGAAATATATTTTTATCACTTTATTTACTATTTTTAACCTAATGGAAGTTGATCGGGGCAAAGTTTGTTTAATACACAAAAAGTATTCGCCTTTTTGTAGAATTTTACGAAATTTCGTACACCTTCTTGATTGTTGTTGACTTTTGCGCGCCGGCGCCAACCACCAGGAAATATGGGCGTGGTAAGCTGTAGAAAATGCTGGGCAGCTTCACCGCCGGAACCTCTATTGCCTGCTGACTTCCTTGCTCTTGGACGGCGTCGTTTTACTGCGTAGATGTTGAATCCTTCCATAACTCAATAATCGCTGGCTCGATCTGTCTTTTTACTACTGTAGGCTAACGGGTTTACTGCCTTTTATCGCCATGAATTGGTATTTTCACAGTAAACGAAACAAACACGTGTCATCAATAATATATTGTTCACTTTAATACATGGAGCTTACAGTTTAAAGCCTGTTGTATCTTCAGAATAATTTCTCTGGTTGCTAGCTTTTCTTTGATGTATTTTACTTGATTATAGTTACGTGCATTTTACCACGTGGTGTTTTTTAAAGTATTGCTCTGAACGCTAGAGGTTATACCTCGGCTGATGATATGCGAAAGCGGGAGCGAAGCGCTGCGCTCTGCATTGCTTGAAGTTCGGAAAGCGAAAGAGGACGAGAAAAAGAAGCCCGGTCAGACGTGGCTTTTGTTAACCGTCTTTAATCATGTGATCGTATGCGCGCGACGATTTCGGATGGGATACAAATGTTCATTTTTTTAGGATGTTTGAATTGCACGATTGTTTATACGAAAACTAATGAATGCGTGACTTTTGGTTGATTTTTGTCGGCGTCAGGGCCGTACTGAGTAGTTTTAAAAATCAAGGAATTTCTCAAAGAGGAATTGTACAGAGTTGGAAGCACTGATTTCCAACAACTTTAAAGGAGTCGAGTAAAGAAGAAAAAAACACAAGAGATTTTAAAAACGAAAATCGATTTAATGTCACACCGTACAACGATATAATTATCATAATAATTAATATACACATGAAATAAATCATCCTCGATTATTTTTTTCAATAACTACAGTACGGATTGTAGAAAAATATTCATTTAAAAGACCCACATAACGATTTCGTCCTAATCACATAATTCCATTTAAACAATTAAAAAATTTCAGCGACAAAATTAACACTTTAGGTACAGGGAGATATAGTTAAATACAATATACATGTTTCGACAGGAGATAATTCGAAAATAAAATTAACGGTACAACGAAAATTTTTCGCGAGCGTTACCCTCAAAACGATCTAATTTTTTAAGCAGTTATATATTTTAGATTTTTTCGTATTTTTAAAACGAATATTTTTTTATGCAAATTTTAGAAACTCTCGTTTAATCCCGTTTTTTTTTTATTTTGAGACTTGGTTTATGATTTTTCAAAAAATTATCGAGTATGTTTTAGGCTCCAGCAACGTAGGTATTATTTTTATAATTTATTTATAAACAAAACAATTTACGCTTCATTATTATTGCTTTACTATATTTCCAAAGCCTAAACGAATACATTTGGACTTTAATACATGCGTTATTTCTAACTGACAAAATAAATCGTAACGTGTTTTTTTTGCGGAAACCATAAAACAAGCTTCGGGCTCAAATATTTTGACGTTTTAATAACCAACAATTTTTCGAGGAAAAAAATTATTTTTCCAAAAAATATAATAAAAAATTTGATAATTTTGAACGTAACATTCGAGGGATGTTAATTTAAAAAATAAAATGAGTCTAAATGTTTAAAATTAACACTTTGACTGTCAAAAAGTGATTTTATGTACATTGTCCGTATTTCGCCATAAAAATAATGTTAAAAAAATAGGCTATTGAGCTTCGTTTTATTATAAATAAGGTTATTTTTCGGTAATCGAATCGTACGACTAAAAATATTGTGCCAGTCAGAGTGTTAGAAAACGAAAAGTGTACAATTGGTGTAAGAATCTTTAAATAAAATTCGCCAACCCGCACAAATGATCCGTTTTTTCGTTATCAAGAAAATCACAAATATTCACCTATGTAATGGAAGTATGAGGGCTACAGACAATCGGTATATGCCCCTCTTAACTGTACGACACTCGAATCAAAATAATAACAACATAAGAACAACTTTTATAAACAGGACATTCTGTACATTAAAAACTTATAATATTAATTTGTATTAACCATTATCGGTGTGTTTAAAGGTATAAATCACGATTTTTCTTCTATTGTTGGACCGGTAGTTAAAATTTTTATATACAACGCAGCAGCATATTTTACCTATATTTATAATACATAGCTGCTCGTTTTGGGCAACTTTATCACTCTTCTTATTTACAACAAATATACATTTACAGAATAACGGATTTAGGAACAAATCATTTCTCGAATCACAGAACCTACAAAATCGCATAACTATAATGCACCATCTTATCATTAATCATTCGACCATAACGTGTCATTACGGCAACGCCAAAAACCTGCTTATTAAATATTATTCGACAATAAATATAATCGACTAAAAGATAAAATTACTAACTACTATACTGTATTTATTACAATGCTACTACCGTTTCTTGTGACAAGTGTGACGAAAGCTAATTTGATGACAGTTGTCAAATTATATTCGTAGACAATATTTTAATTTTTTATTCTAACAAATATCACGTGTCGCATTTATTGATTTGAATATAAAAAGTATTAGAAAGTTACGGCTGTTTTTGAGGATTTTCGCTATTTATTATTCAATTATTCACAATGTTTAGTTAAAGAGAGTTGTTCGCCAAAAATTGTATAAAATTAACTTTAAAAATCAAATAATTAAAATTATTCGGAAGCACTCGCAGATAAAACAACCTATTGCTTTTCATAATGATATACTTTTCTTCTTCTGTGTTTGTAGTATTTGATTGAAAGGCCGTATGAAAGATTTGCATGGTACGAGAAAACTAAAAAAAGAAATAAAAAAAGGATAGATAGATAGATAGTATTCAAAATTTATACCTAATTACTTTAGCATTTATGAATGTCGAAATTTTTTTGTAAAATTTATAGTTATCAAGTTGGTACCAAGTTGGAAACGAAATGAATGTAGCAGCAAAAACATTTAATATACGAGGTCCTTTAAAAAGTATCCTCGGACGTTTGCTAAAAAATTACAGACCGAAATACAACTGGTCACAAAACCAAGCGAAAAAATGTTAAAACTTGAAACGAAGTTTCATTTATTAAAAAAAGAATAGCTGAAAACAAGAAACCAATTTGACGCGAAGAAAATTAAATAATACATCACTACTCATATTAATTTTTTTAATTGTGCTAGCGGTCTTCTAGCTTTGGAAAAATATTTAGTGAAGCCTGGTATTTTATTATTTTTATTTGTCATTTTTGGCATGCAACAATCTGTAATTTATAATAAAAAATTGAACGTAACCAAACATTCTTTTGAGCAAAAGGTTAATAATGTTTGCATTCTCATTAAATTATGTTAAACACTTGATAGAGATTTATAAATAGTGCATAAATATAAATAATAATTAAACGATTAACATATAAAATATAGAAATTAGTAATTATTAATTTTTTTTCAATTTATAATTATTGTTTGTTTAACAAATTTGTAGTAGCAGTAAAAGTTATTTGTTTAACTCCATGTTTATATCTTTGGTATATTTAATAGTTTTATGGACAGTTTTTTTCGATTATTTAAACAAAAATATCCTTCTTTCAAATTACAGTCGACCTGATACAACACAAGTTTGTAAATGGTGAAATGTTTTTATTAAACGGTTATTTCAGCATTTTTGTCTAAATTGCAGGTGTGTTAATAAATTTATAAAATTGCTATAAAATATTATAATTTAAGATGAATTTAATCGCTTAAAAAAAAGAAATAAAAAGCACATCAATTAAATATTGATTTTAAGTTATAGATTAACGATTTAAATATTATATACTTTTATTTTGAAAAAAATATTGGTGATATTTGTTATGACTAGTCTTTATTCTTAACAAATTATTGTTTATTTAAAATTTGTTACTAAATAATCACAATATATTTATCTTTGTATCTTTCCGTCATAAATTTAAAATATATATTTGTTTTAAAACAATATATTAACAATGTTTTGATAAAAATGAATATAAAAAAATTTAAAAATAAATATAATTTTTATGAAAGTTTCACACTTTTATCAACAATTATTTTACTTAGTGACTTACGAACGTAATGATTTCGTTATTTTTTTATTAAATTAGAAACATCAAAACGTCAAATAAATATATATATTTGACTGAATGGATGAATAATTATTTTTATTTTTTAAATAAATATTAAAAAAAATACTAATTACTATTTTTTATTAATTACCGTGTTAAAAATTTTGCAGGGTTTTGTGTTGTTTTTCGGGTTTTTATATTATTTCACCGAATTTAATACCAATTTGTTATTTTTATAATTCAATTAATTCGCAACAATAAATTAGCTGTCAATAAACAAAATTACTTGATTGCCAAAACCGAAAATAAATCTGTCTTAATTTTTATACTGTAATCTTTTGTGATGTATAGACATTTATTGAATTAAAGGACAAGTAATTTTAGAATATCAAAACGAAAATTGAACGATTAATGAGACGGTGCATCAAGTTACATAGATATACTGAATGATTCGCAAGATATTGTTACCTAAAACCTGAATAACCGCGATCCTTTCTATAGAGTCTAAAGATAGGTACTCACTCTCACTGTACACCGTATTTACTCTCATAACAGTCGTTCATTTGTAAAAATTCCACTAGGACCTCCTCAACGACTCGGAAGTGGGACTCGTTTGCGTAGAACAAATCCAGCTATGGCTTGAGGTAGCGTAAAGAAAGTTTTTGTTTAAGAAATGCCGACGGATACCGGCGGCGGCGGCGACGGCAGCGTCTTTTCTATATCTCGATATTGTTAATAATATTATCACTAGCCGTTGTCAGTGTGGAGTAAAGAGGCCCAGTGGGCTGGATGCTAGTGGGCAGTCAACTGATGACCCATACTTTGGGGAGATAACATCGGGGGGCTGTGCGAATGGGAATGTTGACCCATCGGCGAGCCGTGCATATCCTGGTGGTGGCCGTAATTGGGATGCATATGACTTCCCGGTGGCATGCCGTCCATCATATCGCCAGCTAACGTATTCGGCGGTGTCATCCTTTTTTCCTTTTGCCTCCTGTTGCAGAACCACACCCGAACCACTTCCTTTTCTAATTGCAAACTATCTGCGAGACTGGTGATCTCTTGAGCAGACGGCTTCGGTTGTTTATGAAAGTGTTGTTCCAGCGCACCCTTTACCGACACTTCTATGCTAGTGCGTTTTTTCCTCTTTCTTCCCTGCGCCGCAATTTTGTCTATGGACGTGGGCGAGCCCGTCGTCGAGTCCGCTTCCTCCAACCACTTTTGCAGCAGCGGTTTTAACTTGCACATATTTTTAAAACTAAGTTGCAAAGCCTCGAACCTGCATATCGTCGTTTGGGAAAAGACGTTGCCGTAAAGGGTGCCCAACGCCAATCCGACGTCGGCTTGCGTGAATCCCAATTTGATGCGTCGTTGTTTGAATTGTTTGGCGAACGCTTCTAAATCGTCGCTCGTGGGCGTTTCGTCCTCGCCGCCGCTAACGTCCCTTTCGGAGTGCTGCGGATGGTGCGGACTTTGCATGTCTCTGTGTATGTTGTGATGTAATTGGGGATTAGCTTGATGATGGGCCAGCATGCCGTTCATGGCGGCGTGATATTGTTGAAGAGGAGAACCCGCGCCGCCGGGATTGTAATGCGCCGAGGAAACGGGCCCGTGCCAAGCGTGCGGAGAACCCATGCTCTGTTGCTGCTGTCTTTGATGATGCATCATATCGGTGGGTTGCGATAACGGTTTCACGTCTTGATGATGGTGATGATGCGCGTGATGCATTCCTGCCATCGAGGCCGTCCACGGATCCGCTCCCGGTTGCAGACTAACCCACGGATTAGCGGACAGAGATACGGCCGTATGTCCGCTGGGAGAGGGCGAGCTGGCCATATGATGGTGATGATTGTGGTGGTGTTGCGGAAGGTACTTCATCTCGTTAGCGTCGGCAGCCGACCTCGGAGAGGCACTAGAATGATAACCACCGACGATGTTCATTCCGACGACGTTACCTTCCAGATCTGTCGTAACTGCACTGCTGGCTGGAAGGTATGTGGTGGCCGCCATGCCCTTGTAGGGCCGCTCGTCCACACTTCCCTCGTGTTCGTACACTTTGCACACTAGTTTACCTCACTTTGCCAACATAAAATCACGCACTCGTTGTTAGTAAACACTCGTTTTATATTATTATTATTCGTTTGCAGATTATCGCGCGATCACGCGGATCAACAGAAACTGCTTACTTATTATTATTATGCCCAGATGTGATGATGATTCGTTATGCATATCAGACAACACGCACGCGACCCTCTTTGTATTACTGACTGTGTTTCTAGATTGGGAAACTGGTAGTCTCACGATCCGATCTCCCCCACTACGACGAACGGCTTCCCCTCTACGAAGAGTGCGCGCGCCATCGGCACTCCTAACTTATAATTGAAATGTGACATCATCGGTTCATCGTAATCCATTGGTCGGAGAAACAGACACACCGCCTACCTTCGTTCCCTTCCACGTAGGGGAAGTGTTTACACTCGAAGGGGTTTAGTCTCCAGGCAACCGGCCGTGCACACTTCCTATGCCTGCGTATCCTGGTGTGGACAGAGAACATGACCGATATCGCTCTCGTTTATTTCATTTTTTTGTTAGCTTATTGCTCTTTTTACGATTCCAACTACTAAATATCACGTCTTGTTTAAACGCAGCGATTTTTTTTTAAAAATTATTCGATATCAACCGCACTTTTTTCTTGTGCTATTTCAAAATGAAAACGTGACCGATATCATCCTATCGAAATTTAAAAAGTATATTTATTCAAATACGGGAATTCTTAGTGGGTACGTAAACGTACAAATCGATATTGAATTTTGAAGTAAAAAAAGACGAAGATCTAGTTGAGAAAATTATTTCCGCATAAATCTTTTAAACAATTTGTCGATAAAAGGGAAGTTTGCAATGAGGTGACAAATTGTAGGAGACAAAAGGATTAGAATAGGAAAGTAAGTAATAAAAAATAATCAAATATTCGTTGACGTACGTTATTTTAAAAATATACTTTTTGAGTTCGAATCTACAAAGAACCATCACCCATTTAGTTTTCCAATATTTTGCGAAAAATTCATGATTACGAGTAGTTTGGTTTGGTTTAGAAAACAGAAAAGCCATTCCTAAAATAAATGATAAACAATATTTAAATGGATCAATGATACTATTAGAGTTTGAATCTGTAAAAAAAACAGCTCATTAATTTTCTAATAAGTATTTTGCGAAAATGTTTATGTTTAATTATTGTTTTAATGCACCCAAGACGGATAATAATGTTTAACCCACCCCCTTGACGTATTTTGCCTAAACAATCTGTTCAAACAATTTGTCGGTGGAAATGCTTGCAATAAAGTGACAAAATATGTAAATTAAAAATTAAAAGACACTAAAAAAACATGAAGGTCCCACATAAATATGGGATGAACAAATTATAGAGTAAAATAGGGTTTAGAAAACAGAAAAACCATTCCTAAAATAAATGATAAACAATATTCAAATGGATCCATGATATTTAAAAAATATACTATTAAAGTTTGAATCTGTAAAAAAAAACAACCCATTAATTTTCTAATAAGTATTTTGCGAAAATGTTTATGTTTAATTATTGTTTTTATGCACCCAAGACGAGCAATAATGTTTTACCCACCCCCTTGACGTATTTGGCCTAAACAATCTGTTCAAACAATTTGTCGGTGGAAATGTTTGCAATAAAGTGACAAAATATGTAAATTAAAAGACACTAAAAAAACATGAAGGTCCCACATAAATATCGGATAAACAAATTATAGAGGAAAAAGGGTTTAGAAAACAGAAAAACTTTTCCTAAAATATATGATAAACAATTTTCAAATGGATCCATGATATTTAAAAAATATACTATTAAAGTTTGAATCTGTAAAAAAATAAATTTTCTAATAAGTATTTTGCGAAAATGTTTATGTTTAATTATTGTTTTTATGCACCCAAGACGAGCAATAATGTTTTACCCACCCCCTTGACGTATTTGGCCTAAACAATCTGTTCAAACAATTTGTCGGTGGAAATGTTTGCAATAAAGTGACAAAATATGTAAATTAAAAACTAAAAGAGAATAAAAAACATGAAGGTCCCACAAAAAAATATGGAATAAACAAATTGTAGAGGAAAAAGGGTTTAGAAAACAGAAAACCATTCCTAAAATAAATGATAAAAAATATTAAAATGGATCCATGATACTTAAAAAATGTACCGTTAGAATTTGAATCTGTAAAAAAACAACAGCCCATTGATTTTATAATAAGTATTTTGCGAAAATGTTCATGTTTAATTATTGTTTTAATGCAACCAAGACGAGTAATAATGTTTAACCCACCCCCTTAACGTATTTTGCCCAAACAATCTGTTCAAACAATTTGTCGGTGGAAATGTTTGCAATAAAGTGACAAAATTTGTAAATTAAAAATTAAAAGACACTAAAAAAACATGAAGGTCCCACATAAATATGGGATAAACAAATTATAGAGTAAAATAGGGTTTAGAAAACAGAAAAACCATTCCTAAAATACATGATAAACAATATTCAAATGGATCCATGATATTTAAAAAATATACTATTAAAGTTTGAATCTGTAAAAAAAAACAACCCATTAATTTTCTAATAAGTATTTTGCGAAAATGTTTATGTTTAATTATTGTTTTTATGCACCCAAGACGAGCAATAATGTTTTACCCACCCCCTTGACGTATTTGGCCTAAACAATCTGTTCAAACAATTTGTCGGTGGAAATGTTTGCAATAAAGTGACAAAATATGTAAATTAAAAGACACTAAAAAAACATGAAGGTCCCACATAAATATCGGATAAACAAATTATAGAGGAAAAAGGGTTTAGAAAACAGAAAAACTTTTCCTAAAATATATGATAAACAATTTTCAAATGGATCCATGATATTTAAAAAATATACTATTAAAGTTTGAATCTGTAAAAAAAACAGCCCATTAATTTTCTAATAAGTATTTTGCGAAAATGTTTATGTTTAATTATTGTTTTTATGCACCCAAGACGAGCAATAATGTTTTACCCACCCCCTTGACGTATTTGGCCTAAACAATCTGTTCAAACAATTTGTCGGTGGAAATGTTTGCAATAAAGTGACAAAATATGTAAATTAAAAACTAAAAGACAATAAAAAACATGAAGGTCCCACAAAAAAATATGGAATAAACAAATTGTAGAGGAAAAAGGGTTTAGAAAACAGAAAACCATTCCTAAAATAAATGATAAAAAATATTAAAATGGATCCATGATACTTAAAAAATGTACCGTTAGAATTTGAATCTGTAAAAAAACAACAGCCCATTGATTTTATAATAAGTATTTTGCGAAAATGTTCATGTTTAATTATTGTTTTAATGCAACCAAGACGAGTAATAATGTTTAACCCACCCCCTTAACGTATTTTGCCCAAACAATCTGTTCAAACAATTTGTCGGTGGAAATGTTTGCAATAAAGTGACAAAATTTGTAAATTAAAAATTAAAAGACACTAAAAAAACATGAAGGTCCCACATAAATATGGGATAAACAAATTATAGAGTAAAATAGGGTTTAGAAAACAGAAAAACCATTCCTAAAATACATGATAAACAATATTCAAATGGATCCATGATATTTAAAAAATATACTATTAAAGTTTGAATCTGTAAAAAAAAACAGCCCATTAATTTTCTAATAAGTATTTTGCGAAAATGTTCATGTTTAATTATTGTTTTAATGCAACCAAGACGAGTAATAATGTTTAACCCACCCCCTTAACGTATTTTGCCTAAACAATCTGTTCAAACAATTTGTCGGTGGAAATGTTTGCAATAAAGTGACAAAATTTGTAAATTAAAAATTAAAAGACACTAAAAAAACATGAAGGTCCCACATAAATATGGGATAAACAAATTATAGAGTAAAATAGGGTTTAGAAAACAGAAAAACCATTCCTAAAATACATGATAAACAATATTCAAATGGATCCATGATATTTAAAAAATATACTATTAAAGTTTGAATCTGTAAAACAAAACAGCCCATTAATTTTCTAATAAGTATTTTGCGAAAATGTTCATGTTTAATTATTGTTTTAATGCAACCAAGACGAGTAATAATGTTTAACCCACCCCCTTAACGTATTTTGCCCAAACAATCTGTTCAAACAATTTGTCGGTGGAAATGTTTGCAATAAAGTGACAAAATTTGTAAATTAAAAATTAAAAGACACTAAAAAAACATGAAGGTCCCACATAAATATGGGATAAACAAATTATAGAGTAAAATAGGGTTTAGAAAACAGAAAAACCATTCCTAAAATACATGATAAACAATATTCAAATGGATCCATGATATTTAAAAAATATACTATTAAAGTTTGAATCTGTAAAACAAAACAGCCCATTAATTTTCTAATAAGTATTTTGCGAAAATGTTCATGTTTAATTATTGTTTTAATGCAACCAAGACGAGTAATAATGTTTAACCCACCCCCTTAACGTATTTTGCCCAAACAATCTGTTCAAACAATTTGTCGGTGGAAATGTTTGCAATAAAGTGACAAAATTTGTAAATTAAAAATTAAAAGACACTAAAAAAACATGAAGGTCCCACATAAATATGGGATAAACAAATTATAGAGTAAAATAGGGTTTAGAAAACAGAAAAACCATTCCTAAAATACATGATAAACAATATTCAAATGGATCCATGATATTTAAAAAATATACTATTAAAGTTTGAATCTGTAAAACAAAACAGCCCATTAATTTTCTAATAAGTATTTTGCGAAAATGTTCATGTTTAATTATTGTTTTAATGCAACCAAGACGAGTAATAATGTTTAACCCACCCCCTTAACGTATTTTGCCCAAACAATCTGTTCAAACAATTTGTCGGTGGAAATGTTTGCAATAAAGTGACAAAATTTGTAAATTAAAAATTAAAAGACACTAAAAAAACATGAAGGTCCCACATAAATATGGGATAAACAAATTATAGAGTAAAATAGGGTTTAGAAAACAGAAAAACCATTCCTAAAATACATGATAAACAATATTCAAATGGATCCATGATATTTAAAAAATATACTATTAAAGTTTGAATCTGTAAAACAAAACAGCCCATTAATTTTCTAATAAGTATTTTGCGAAAATGTTCATGTTTAATTATTGTTTTAATGCAACCAAGACGAGTAATAATGTTTAACCCACCCCCTTAACGTATTTTGCCCAAACAATCTGTTCAAACAATTTGTCGGTGGAAATGTTTGCAATAAAGTGACAAAATTTGTAAATTAAAAATTAAAAGACACTAAAAAAACATGAAGGTCCCACATAAATATGGGATAAACAAATTATAGAGTAAAATAGGGTTTAGAAAACAGAAAAACCATTCCTAAAATACATGATAAACAATATTCAAATGGATCCATGATATTTAAAAAATATACTATTAAAGTTTGAATCTGTAAAACAAAACAGCCCATTAATTTTCTAATAAGTATTTTGCGAAAATGTTCATGTTTAATTATTGTTTTAATGCAACCAAGACGAGTAATAATGTTTAACCCACCCCCTTAACGTATTTTGCCCAAACAATCTGTTCAAACAATTTGTCGGTGGAAATGCTTGCAATAAAGTGACAAAATATGTAAATTAAAAATTAAAAGACACTAAAAAAACATGAAGGTCCCACATAAATATGGGATAAACAAATTATAGAGTAAAATAGGGTTTAGAAAACAGAAAAACCATTCCTAAAATACATGATAAACAATATTCAAATGGATCCATGATATTTAAAAAATATACTATTAAAGTTTGAATCTGTAAAACAAAACAGCCCATTAATTTTCTAATAAGTATTTTGCGAAAATGTTCATGTTTAATTATTGTTTTAATGCAACCAAGACGAGTAATAATGTTTAACCCACCCCCTTAACGTATTTTGCCCAAACAATCTGTTCAAACAATTTGTCGGTGGAAATACTTGCAATAAAGTGACAAAATATGTAAATTAAAAATTAAAAGACACTAAAAAAACATGAAGGTCCCACATAAATATGGGATAAACAAATTATAGAGTAAAATAGGGTTTAGAAAACAGAAAAACCATTCCTAAAATACATGATAAACAATATTCAAATGGATCCATGATATTTAAAAAATATACTATTAAAGTTTGAATCTGTAAAACAAAACAGCCCATTAATTTTCTAATAAGTATTTTGCGAAAATGTTCATGTTTAATTATTGTTTTAATGCAACCAAGACGAGTAATAATGTTTAACCCACCCCCTTAACGTATTTTGCCCAAACAATCTGTTCAAACAATTTGTCGGTGGAAATGCTTGCAATAAAGTGACAAAATATGTAAATTAAAAATTAAAAGACACTTAAAAAACATGAAGGTCCCACATAAATATGGGATAAAAAAATTACAGAAGAAAAAGGGTTTAGAAAACAGAAAAACTTTTCCTAAAATAAATGTTTAACCATTGTTTTAATGCACCCAAGACGAGTAATAATATTTAACCCACTCCCTTGTCGTATTTTGCTCAAACAATTTGTCGTTGGAAAAATTTGCAGTAAAATGTAATGTTATGTAAAACAAACTTGAATGACAGTAAAAAATAAGTACCACAAAAAGATCGGATAATTTAAAAAAATTGTAGGTAAAGTAAAAATGATTCAAAATATAGGAAAAGCATTACTTAAGTATTTAAGTAAATATAACTTTATTCAGAATAAATAAATACATACAAATAAATGATCAATAAAAATAGAATCTCCCATTTTGTTTCAACATTTTCAATATTGTGTTAATGCACCCTTGACGTATCTTGCATAAACATTTACGATGTAGTTAATTAATATAACAACAGAAAAGATGGAAAAGGCAAAAAACAAAATCAGAGGTATGACGTAACTTTAAATAGTTGTTTTCTGAATAGCCCAGTTCACATCAACCCTTATTGCACCTGTCTTATGTGATTGTGGCGGGATATGAACAGCATAAAGGAGTGCTTGTCCCTACACTTATGTATGGTAGTGAATGTTGGGTTTGGCAGAAGAAGCACGAATCAATGCCGCGGAGATGAATAAACTGAGGAATAGTGTGAAAAGTTGTATAGCCGGAGTGACTCGGTTGGATAAAGTGAAGAATAGTGAGATAAGAGAACGCAGTGGCGTAGAAAAAGATGCAGTAACAAAGAAAGATAACGGAATGCTTAGATAGTTCGGACACGTTAAGAGGATGGATGAAAGAAAATTAACGAAACAGATTTATAAGGCGAGTGTGAATGGACAAGTCGGTAGAGGTCGACCTAGACGAACGTATCTTGATCAGATCGACTTGTTTTGAAGAAAAGTCAAGAATACCAGCAACCGACAGGCATGTATGGAAACGCTGATGAAAGTAGAAGAAGCAAAAGACGTGTGTAGCAAGTGGAAAGATGGTCTCTGCATACTCCAAAAAAACTTTCTTTTTCTTTAGTTACCTTTATCGACCAAGATGACGAAAAAAAATTTCTGGTTTGAGCGCTTGATATTAATATTAAGAAGTTGCTCATCGTGATTTTTGATTCCCCAACACAGGAATTTTTTTTGTAATTGGAATTTTATTGCGCTTGATTAAATTATTTGCCAGTAGAATTAAATACATATACTTGCCAAATGTGCCTTTTTTGACACGTTCTGGTTGCTCATAAAGTTATTATAATTTGATTTCCAGCCAACATTTTTCGCTCAATATCACAGTTATGCTTTCTCGTAAACTTTGAACGAAAGTACCTTTACAAAGTCATTCATTTATGTTTAATTCTTTCTCCTTCAATCAGCACCTCACAGATCGTCATGCTTAAAACCTCAATAGTGGTATAGCGTGGGCGATTTGCCACCCCTTTTGGTGCTGGTGAAAAACAAAGTAATCATTTGAAAGAACTGAGCGAAAAATATTTATTTCAAAGCCATGTAATTTAGTACGTCGGTCGGTGTTCAAAACCTATTGCACTATAAAAATAACGTCTAGTATAAGTCTAAAATTCAACTTTTTGGGCCTTACGCGCAGCAAAATCATTTATAACTTCGTCAAAGTTATTTTCGTCCGTCACACTTTGATCTATTGACAAAATGGCCAAATTACTCAATCTTATGGAGCTCATGGTAGACCTCAAGTCATTTTTTATTGATATCAGCTTTGAGAAGCTACGCTCACATGAAGCAACACTAATAGCGATACGGGAAGCAAAACTGCAAAATACTGTTACACTTGAAGAGTCCAAAAAGGGGCAATTTTGCCTCTCCTCTAATGGTGGCGCCCGGGCAATCCACCCCTACGCAACCTCCCCCCTCCTCGGTACGTCACTGAACTTTAATCAACTATCAACATTTAATGAATTCACTACTTAGCCTCGCAGCAGACGTGTCAGAGAGAATAAATTAATTTACCTCAAATTTATAGTATCCTTATTTATTATTATTACTTTTGCTCCATTCCATCAAAGGAATGCTTAGATGTTTTGGACACGTAGAAAGGATAAATGAAGAAAGATTGACGAAACAAATTTATAAGGCGAGTGTGAATGGACGGAAGTCGGTAGAGGTCGACCGCTCGGCGAACATCGATCTCGATCAGATCAACATTGTTTTGAAGAAAGGCCAGGTCAAGAGTACCAACAACCGACGAGCATGTATGAGAGCACTGATGAAAGTAGAGGAAGCAAAAGATGTGTGTAAGAACCGTAGCAAGTGGTCTCTGTCTACCCCTGCGGGAAAAAGGCATGTCTATATGTATGGCTCCATTCGAATCAACGAAATTGCATTGGTGTATGGACAAGCTTAGTGTGTTAGGTACTTAATCGAATATCAAGCATCGTGTCCAGCTCGAGTTGCAGACAATTCCTCAGCGACAAAATTAAAGACTTAAGCAAGAGATAACCGAGGGTGAGTCTAAGACCCTTATATGTACCATTTCAGATTTGCCATCGGTCATTTGATTAGTTAATATAGTCCACTAAATATAATTATTTGCATCTTGTACATTTTTTTTTTAATTTAAACAGCCAGAAAGTGTCAAAAAAAGGCACGTCGGCTGTGCTTAGAGAAGTGTTGGTTCCTACACTTCTTATGTATGGTAGTGAATATTGGATTTGGCAGAAGAAGCATGAAAATAGGATTAATGCTGCAGAGATGAGTAGTCTGAGAAGTGTATCCGGAGTGATTCGGTTGGATAAAATAAAGAATAGTGAGATAAGAGAACTCTGTGGTGTAAAAGAAGATGTGGTCGCAAAGATAGATAAAGGAATACTTAGATGGTTTGGAAACGTAGAAAGGATGGATAAAGGAAGATTGACGATACACATTTATAAGGCGAGTGTGAATGGACAAGTCGGTAGAGGTCGACCTCGGAGAACATATCTCGATCAGATCAACATTGTTTTGAAGAAAGGCCAGGTCAAGAGTACCGACAACCGACGAGCATGTATGAGAGCACTGATGAAAGTAGAGGAAGCAAAAGATGTGTGAATAATCGTAGCAAGTGGAAGGAAGTGGTCTCTGCCTACCCCTACGGGAAAAAGGCGTGACTATATATATATATATATATATATACATTTTTGTTCATAAAATAGTATCAAAATAAGTTCTATGACTCAAAAATCACTTATGCTATTTACTAGTTGACCATTACTTCTGTGACGCCCTGTACATTAAAAATAATTACTGGTTTCCAGGTAGGTAATAAACGTAAGTAGATATAATTATATTTATATTACTTTTATTAATTTTTTCAAAAAAAAAAAAAAAAAGTTGAGCTGAGGAAATAATTACAGAGCATTTATAATGATTTCAAAATGTGTAGATTCGTTTTTATTACTCAAAAATAATACCAGTGGCAAGTTCGATTTAGCATCTCTGTCAAACTACAAAAGGACCTTTCAAATTACAGGTGTTGAGCTATTAAACGTTGTTTGGTACATAATTATTGTACTGTGTGTATATATATATATATATATATATATATATATATATATATATATATATATATATATATATCTATATATAAATAAATCGATAAATTTTACATAGATATAAGTTTGTATTCGTGACAATAAATTTAAGAAAAAGCTGTTAAAACTCGTATTTTATAACAGCTGTAAACGTTTAAAATATTATATCTTTAGGTACTTACTTAAAAAATAAAGTATTTACGTATTTTGGTTCGTTTTTCCGTTAAAAAAAATGTGTCCGGTAATAATTTACAAAAAAGTTTTTAAATATTATAAAAGTAAAATAGTTGAATCAATCAAGATGTTAAATTAACCACAATAGACCAACCGACGCTCGAAATTTGAATTTACCAAGAATCGGTACGGGTTGACGACCCCTCTTTGGTATAATCCCCATTTACTTCACAAAAGATCTGCCTAAATAGTTTAGAAAGCAGGGGCGCTAATGAACACATTAAAATGGAACCATGCGAAGTAAAAATATTTTAACAGTTAGTTTTCTATAAAAGAATATTTCATTTTACTTCTATTAATTTTAGATTATTTACAAAAGGTATTGTTTCTATTACTTTTTTACGCAAGAACTTTTACCCGCGACTTCATCTGCAAGGCTCTTTGATAGTAAAAAAAGTAGGAACAAATAAATTAACAATATGGATGTTGAGAGTAACTCGATTATTTAGTAACTAATGCATCTTTAAACAGGGTTGCCAACCGAAAACGAAACAGAGCCATTTGCAGGTACCTCGTCAACATTTAAGAAAAACGCTTACACCCGTCGATTTTTGATTAAAGGGGGACACTCTTTTTCGGTATTTTTGACTCCGCTACTTTCAACCCCAAGCGAGGGTAAGAATTACCTCAAAATTTTTAAATAACATTGGGGGTAGAATAAGATGTCTTTCAAAAGCCCTTACAATTTCCTATACAATAGTTTTTAAATTTTAAAATTCCACCCATTACTTATTGAAAAATTAGATCTTAAATGTGTGTAAAAATGTCATTCATTCGAGTTAAGTACGCCAATGGTATAAATTTGGAACTTTTTTTGCTTTGTGGCGATTTGTTATCACTTCTACTCAACATAAATGGATACGATCAGGAAATTGCTAATCCGGGCCTGAATACAGTACACGCGTCAAAGTAGTGGATGTCAACGTATTTCAAAGTGTTGGTTGGTAGATTATTTGACGTATGTTTAAAAATTGAATACTATGGTATATTCCATTGCGAAAAGAGTGGATATTATATCGCTTTACTTTATGAACAATTAATGAGCGAATAGAATAGCTCAGCTATTCAATGTACAACGTCAAGATCGACATGTCAGTAGAAAGTATGTACTATGTACTTGTTCGTCAGTATTTAGACCAACGCTTTCCACTGCATTGGATTCGGAGAAGTGGCAGTATTAAATGGCCTCCACGATCGCCAGATTTATCGCCCCTCGATTTCTTTTTGTGGGGACATCTGATAAGTAAAATCTATTAAACACAACCAGCGTCGTTGGAAGATTTGCGTCATAAATCGATGACGAGTGCCGTCGAATTACTCCGGAAATTCTTCGGAATGTGCGTGAACGTTTTGAAAATCTTTTTTATTGTATGGAAGCGAGCGGTCATCAGTTTGAACATTTAATCAATTAAGTAGTAAGTAAGCAAATAAAATAATTGGAATTTTAACATGTATTTTTTTCATTTTTTTTTTCAATAGGAGGTATAGTTGAAAAATTCTTGGCTAGAAGTCAGAAGGTCTATTGCGCTTTTATGGACTTGGAAAAGGCCCATGACAGAAATCACTTTACGAGGATTCCACTGCATGTGAAAAAGGTGTGAGACAGGGATGTGTGGCTTCGCCATGGCTGTTTAACTTATACATAGACGATTGTTTAAAAGATTTGAAAAAGAGTGTGTATGAATTGAAAATGAATGATTTGATCGTCAAATGCCTTCTTTACGCCGATTATCAAGTCATATTAGCGTCATCTGAAGAGGAGTTGCAGGCGATGGTTAATGCTCTGAAAATCAAAGAGAAGAAAATAAATGTAAGCAAAACGAAAGAAAAGAGAAAAAAGCATGACAAACTGTGAATTTCTGATTAAGGGAGAAAGAGAGGAACAAATAAATAAATTTGTATACTTGGGATCAAAGTTTAAGAGAAATGGAAAAAGTATGTCAGTGACATTGAGCGAAGAATGTTGGCAGGAAAACAAATGAATGGGGCACTGCATAGCTTTATGATAAACCAGAAGGTGTCAAAAAAGGCACGCCTGGCGGTGCATAGAGAAGTGTTGGTTCCTACACTTATGTGTGGTAGTGAATGTTGGGTTTGGCAGAAGAAGCATGAAAATAGGATTAATGTTGCGGAGATGAGTAGTCTGAGAAGTGTAGCCGGAGTGACTCGGTTGGATAAAGTAAAGAATAGTGAGAAAAAAAAACGCTGTGGTGTAAAAGAAGATGTGGTTACAAAGATAGATAAAGGAATGTTTGGATGGTTTGGAAACGTAGAAAGTATGAATGAAGGAAGATTGACGAAACAAATTTATGAGGCAATTGTAAATGGACAAGTCAATAGAGGTCGACCTCGGCGAACATATCTCGATCAGATCAAAATTGTTTTGAAGAAAGGCCAGGTCAAGAGTGCCAACAACCGACGAGCATGTATGAGAGCAATGATGAAAGTAGAGGAAGCCAAAGATATGTGTAAGAACCGTAGCAAGTGGAAGGAAGCGGTCTCTGCATATCCCTACGGAAAAAAGGTGTGACTATATGTATGTATGTCAACGTCATAACGAATACAGACAATCATTAAAAATCAAATTTGAAAAACACAAAAATATTCCTGGAAAATTAATTACTAAAATATTTCATTAAAAAACCTCGACACGCACGTGTTCAAGGATGCGAGTTGAAACAGGTTAAAACTCAGTTAATCAGCTTTGATAGTCAGGGTGAAACAAAAGTCATACCAACCGTAAAATACCAAACCTAAAATGCGTGGAAAATTCAAAATTTTTATTTTGTCAAGTTTCGTTCATCATTATTTTGGGAATTTGGAAGGCAAACATTTTAATTTTAAAATTTAATGGGGGAGACTACTAAATTTTGGAAACAGCATAATCGTAATCTTCACGCTAAAAACTATGATGTAATATCATTTTATATTTTTTATTCGTTCGGTAGTATGAATTACATAGTTTCCATTTCGAATATAAACGTTTATGCGCTATTTGTATAGGTTGCTCTCATATTGCTGTGCGTTAAGCTAACCTATCTTTCATTAGGGGGGTTTTTCGCGAGTCATCTGCGAAAAATTGAGCAGGCAATTTTTCGCCAATAAAATAAAATAAAAACATAAAACATATGGAAATGATTATAATTGTTGTTTAGAGTTTTATTGTAGTTTTAAGTTTCCACTTCTGTCGGCAGCCCTTATGGCTGCCCAGCTCTTTTTTTATTTAATAGATTAATTAATTTCATAGTTGCTCGAAGTCCTTGCTAACAAATATTGTTTGTTTTAAACGCGATAAATAAAATAAATTGAATAAAAACTACTAAATGATGTGTGACAATGACAACAATTAAAAACAAAAATTCAATTTTTTTCGTCATCAAACCGGCAATGGCAGCAAAGCACACTTTGCTTACCTAATAGAGAAGTTAGTACCTAAGGTAATAATAGGTACTGATATTTATATTTTAATGGCGGTAGAAGCTCCACTGAAGAGGGTATATCCTAAATTCGCCACCACTTTTGTCTTCAAAATAATAATTAATACCCAACCTAACCTAACCTAACATCAACAGTACCTGGAAGTACTATGAAAATGCGAGGACGTATTAGAAAAGATCCGTTTTATTTACTTTTAAATAAATATTTTCAATACATAACGTAGATCTGTAAAATGTGATGGGTTTCATTTTTGCGTTTTTTTTTATAATTTCCACAACAGTAATCTGATTATTAAAATTAGCTCTAGGTAGATGTCAAAATACAATGTTTATCCCTGCACATATTTTCCTATAAATAAAAGAGACATTAAAAGATCCATGTTTATAACAATTGAAATTTTTTTTTTAATTTTGATTAATAATCATTTGTTAGTAACAATATTTAATTGTTATAAGTAATGCTTGATTATTACTAACTATAATTTTTCACTGTTATAGTGTCTTTAATGCTATTCTCTCAATACTGACACAAGTTTAATTCTCCAATTCTCCAATTCCTATTTTTCTTTTTTTGTAACTATCTCTTTTTAGGAAATATTGTCATTATATTTTTCATACAAATATTCCTAACATGCGATAATCATATTATTCGAAACATCTTAAAATTCTGTATTAAAAATAGTATAATTTAAAAATTGAAACATTTACGTAGTTTACCATTTTTTTCAGTTCTTTTATTCTCCATAAAAAACAGCCGATTTTGCTAAAAATCGAATCAGTTCTAAGTTGCGTAATTATGCGTCGAATTCAATATCGTTCGATATCGTTTTTTGTTCTCGAGATAATCGAGACGAAAAATAATTCCGAAAGTTTTCCATTTTTTTCAGTTTTTTGATTCTCCATAAAAAACAGCTTGACCGAATTTGCTGAAAATCTAATCAGTTCTAAGTTGCGTAATTATACGTCGAATGCAATTGGTCCAACGTCGATATCATTTTTTGTTCTCGAGATCATCGAGACGAAAAATAATTCCAAACGCACGTATGAACATACGAACATACGTACAGACACACACACACACAGACGTCCACTTAAAAACTATTGTATTCGACTCTGGGGACCTTGAAATGTGGAGATATGTCAAAATTCGGGAAGTTAAAAATACTTGTCTAAGCGTGATTTCAGCTGCAAATTCAAAGAACTTAGAAATATAACAATCATCGACAATACCTATGTAATTATTCAAAACTTTACTTTATAAATGTCTACAGTACTTTTTATTTTCTCAAATACAAGTAAAAAAGTAGGTATTACAACTGAAATTCATCGTTCCTCTTCGTTTATGAGAGTTAAGGCACACTTTAAGAAATCGGGAGCTGCAGATATTTCTTGGTGTTCTTTTTTAAATGGATGGACATTTTTATAATGATTTGCTCGATAAGCGAGCACGCAGTGCGCATCCACAACGAATTAAAACCAAAAAAATAAGCGATAGACGTATTAGGTATCGCTACTGAGGATAAAATCTAACATTCTATTAAAGCGTACAAGTACAAAATATGTACGAGAAGTCAACCACTTCATTATTTACTTGTTTCACATTATAAAGGACAAAATAAAAGAAGTTGTTACCTTTCGGCAAGATCCTAGTGTATCCTTTTTCGTCTATAGATCCGATGACGGTAGACTATTGTATGTTGAATAAAAGAGGGGAATGTTTTTTTATATAACGCCTTTATATCGTGAGCATTCCCAGAAATTTTCGAGATAATAGTGATCAGTCATTTATGACTGATATCTGATGATTGATGAGGTATGTATAATACCGAGTTTGAAAAAAAAACATCTTGAATGATGTAGATATTGCGGAAAATGCTGATTTAGGACCAAACTGACCACTACTAGTTACACTATGATACAAAATCGAACCATCAAATTACCAACGAAAATATTCTTTTTGACAATAAATATTGGACACGAAATTTTGAGTCATAACTTTTTTGAAGATGAAGACGTTTATAATTATAATATATAATAAATATAATAATAATTAAAGTAGAAATAAATTGTGCTATAATTAGAGCATGATACAGAGTTACGAATCATTAGACATAGACTTGCAACTAGACAAGGGGGGGTTCGTTGTATTTAAAGAAAATTGACTAGTACAGATATATATTTGTTTTTTAATGAAAATAGTCGCAAAAAGGGTAGACCTATCGTGTGGGCCGCGGACGGCCCGCACTGCGACTATTAGAAGGGGAAGGGATTATAGAAAGAAAATTATTGTGGACACGCTTTTTAAAAAGTTGCAGGTCATAGTTCTCTGGAAAAACTGATTTTGAAAGCTTGTTCCATTCCGTAGCAGCCCTGTAAAAGAAGGATTCTTGATGGAGATTTGTCCTTGTAGTGTCAATCTTGAGAGTAAATGGGATAGACTGATCAGCGTGCCGAGTTCTTCGGCCGAATGTGGCCAAAAGTGGTACAAGAGTTTTTATTTCTCTGGAGCATCTGCCATGGAAATATCTGTAGAGTAATGACTGGTATGCAACTCTTTTTCTATGTTCTAGAGGGTGAAGGGTATCTGTGAGAGTTGAGCTGTTTATCAACCGAATGGCCCTTTTCTGAATGGAATCTAGAAGACGAAGAGAATGCCTTGGTGATGAACCCCAAATGTGCGAGCAATACTCCAGTAGAGGTCGGGTGTTAGCCTTGTGAGTCGTCAACAGTTGATCAGGAGTAAAAAACTTTCTAGCTTTCCACAGAAAACCTAGCTTCTGGCTTGCTGACTTTGCGATGTTAGCAACATGGTCATGCCAAGACATATTATTAGACACCGTGACTTCCAAAATTGAGATGAAGGGACTTGATTCAAGGGTATTTCCGGACATTGTGATGGAATGATTTGAGTAATTCACTTTCTTGGAAAACTTGGCGCTTTGTGTTTTCTGGGCGTTGAACTGAACAAGATTGTTGGTTCCACACTCGACGATTGCTTCAAGATCTCTATTGATGGAATCAACCTGTTCCTGCCTGAGTCTATTTGTATCATTCACCGAAAGTGATCGATAAGATGTGAAAGTTGAGACAAGTGTACTATCGTCTGCGAAACTGTAAATGGGTGGTGGTTTTGAAGAGGTCGTTTTTTTATTATTAGATTATATATATATATATATATATATATATATATATATATATATATATATATATATATATATATTATATAGGTTATTATATTAAATTATTCTAACATTTATTTATTTTAGAGAAAAGTAAATGTTATGGTCTATGTTTATGCATGGTAAACAGTTATCATGTCAGGCTTAGTTTCATTAATGAAGAGCAAATACTTTAACCGGCAACATTGTTAGACTGGACAGATATCGTCGCTGCTTGGTGTTTATCGTCTATTGTTCTGGGTTTTATTTGCCAGTTTGTGAGTAATTATTAATTATTTTGTAGTTCTGTAGTATGATTTCGGCTTTACATACTGTACTGTTTTTAATATTTTATAACTAAACTCCATAATTCATGTGTAGGGCCTATTTGGTATCACTAATTACTAATAATAACTATTCAGTTAAATCCGAGAATAATGAGCTCTTCTTGGGTGAAATGGCACGACCAACAATTCTGACTTGTGCAATAAATTCGATAGTGAATTCATGCAACTCACCTGCAAATAAAATATCTTTTGTGTTTTCACCATAAAAGATTCATGCATGTTTGATTAAAATCACTAGTAATACATTTAACAAAAAAAATTAACCACTTTTGTCTTTAAAATTATCCGTATTCCATCAGTGGGCAGACATTAAGCACGGTCTCATCACATACCGACCTTGGTTCATTAGTAAGCTCTAAACTTACGTGGAGTGATCATATTTCTCATATATGTAAACGCGCGAACTCTAAATTGTTCCTAATACAAAAAACTTTCCCTAAAGCTTCTTTTGAAACATACTGCAAACTTTACAAGCGCTATGTCCGTACCAAAGTTGAATACGCCGTGGTATCCAGATTGAGTTCGAGATCGTGAAATGCTGGTAAAAGTACAAAGACGCGCAACCAGATTGTCTTTTGGCTGTGTTAGACCTACGTACGAAGAGAGATTATCAATGGCAAACCTTACAACATTCGAAGAAAGACGTCTCCGAGGTGACCTTATACTCTCCTTTCGAATTTTGAAATCCAACTTCGACGACCTTCAAGCAGCTCCGTAGGCACTCCTGAAGAAAGAGCCTTTTAGAACTCGTTACGGGAAAAACTTTATAAGTAGCAGAATTTTTGATATTTGAAATGGTCTTCCCCAGCAAATAATTAATTCAGAAAATGTTAATTGCTTCAAAAATCAAATAGACACCTATATTTTTAATCTTTAGTTTTTTAGGCTTAGTGTCAGTTATTGTTTTATTTATATTCTGTAACTTATTATGGGCAAAACAGGACTTGATCCTCTGCCCTTATCATGTAATAATAATAATAATAATATTATTAATAATAATAATAATAAAATGAGCAAATAATGGAGAAATACCTCAAATGTGGACAATTTTAATGTATTTGTATTAAAAACTCCGGAAATAATGTCATTTTGATGTGATTTAAAAATACACGAATGCAGATTAGCTTTAATAGAACCATATTCACATAAATAGTCTAAAAACATAATAAAAACGAACCAAAACAGTAACATTTATCTCCGCATAAAATTGAGGTTAGGTCGTTTCGTGTCGAACGAAAACAATCGTATGTCCCCATTCTGTTGTTTTGACGCAAGGCGATCCAGGGGTAAACAGATTTGCAAGGTTGCCGATGTCAACTTTCGCATTAAATAGATTATAATGGCTAATGATTCGTGACTGTGTCTGTATAATCTTCAGCAACGCTTGGAATTGTCAATGCAAGAGGAACCTACTGGTCACTTAAGACATGCTAGTTGCTATCACTATCCATTCGATATGTTTTTGATTTTATATTCTGATGTAAAATTTATTTACTTTATGTCGATCTCGAAAATAATAAAGAAGCTCCCGAGCGAAGCTGTGAATACGGAATACATTAGTAAAGTTACATTCCTAGTGCTTCACGAGCCAAAGTGTACACTTAAAGTTTGAATTAGTTTAAAATGAAGTGGCAGTCTATAAGAGTATGAATTGGATATAGCACAGCATAAAATAAGATAATATTAGCTAGTTATACGTAAAGGTGATGATACGCAATAAATATGTGTTTTCCAAAATATATCCATTAGCAACTGTTTTATGACGCAGACACAGGGTACTAATTTATTCATATGGGTCTTAATGATACGAAGAAAAACTTTTTTTGTAAATAATTTTCACAATCTGAAGACCCCGTTTACAAATGCATTATCTTTTAGAAGACCTTAAAGTCAAAGCTTTTGATAAGTGCCCCATAGGAGGACAGTACCTCAGTGCATAGTTTGAAAGTAACTGTAAAAAGAAAGGATTATCTCCACTGTAAGATTAACCAATAAAGAAAGATTCTCTCTAAGAATATCAGGCGAACAGCCTAAGAAATAATGAGGGATATGCTCCAAAATGTAAATATTTTTTTATGAAATGATTAATTTTTTCATCACTTCAACCTAAAAGTACCTACTTACTCGACTAATGCTTCCATAATTTGTAAGCACTTACTTTAAAACCCTTTTATTCACGCGATACATGTACACCCATCTATTAGTGATAGACGTAACTAATGTATAATTCAAAAAAATTCCAACAGATGGAGTAAAAATATAAAGGTTTAAAAATCCATTTTATATCCATAAAAGTTATAAGTAAAAAATTATTAGCAGACTTTTTATTCAGGGTGATTTATGAAGAATGTTCAATCTCTGAACTGTAGAATCTAGATCCCAAATTATGATGATTCTGCCCCACATGGCTTAAACATAATAGACAAGGGTTACTTGGTATTAATAAATCTTTGCATTTGCATTAAAAATGATTGATTTGATCGTCCAATGCCTTCTTTACGCCGATGATCAAGTCATATTAGCGTTATCTAAAGAGGAGTTGCAGGCGATGGTTAATGTTATGCATGATTCCCTGAAAATCAAAGGGATGAAAATAAATGTGAGCAAAACGAAAGTAATGGTTTTTGAAAGAGAAGAAAGCATGACAATCTGTGGGGTTTCGATTAAGGGAGAAAGAGTGGAACAAGTTAATGAATTTGTGTACTTGGGTTCAAAATTTACTAGAGATGGAAAGTATAACAGTGACATTGAGCGAAGGGTGTTGGCAGGAAAACAAATGAATGGGGCACTGCATAGCTTTATGAATAGCCAGAAAGTGTCAAAAAAGGCACGTCTGGCGGTGCATAGAGGTGTGTTTGTTCCTACACTTATGTATGGTAGTGAATGTTGGGTTTGGCAGAAGAAGCATGAACATAGGATTAATGCTGCGGAGATGAGTAGTCTGAGAAGTATAGCCGGAGTGACTCGGTTGGATAAAGTAAAGAATAGTGAGATAAGAAAACGCTGTGGTGTAAAAGAAGATGTGGTCACAAAGATAGATAAAGGAATGCTTAGATGGTTTGGACACGTAGAAAGGATGGATGAAGGAAGATTGACGAAACAAATTTATAAGGCGAGTGTGAATGGACAAATCGGTAGAGGTCGACCTCGGAGAACATATCTCGATCAGATCAACATTGTTTTGAAGAAAGGCCAGGTCAAGAGTACCAACAACCGACGAGCATGTATGAGAGCACTGATGAAAGTAGAGGAAGCAAAAGATGTGTGTAAGAACCGTAGCAAGTGGAAGGAAGTGGTCTCTGCCTACCCCTATAGGAAAAAGGTGTGACTTTATGTATATATGTATGCATTTCCGTGTCACTAAGGAAGTGAGGCAAGGTAAGGTCTCAAAATAAACAGAACAAAGACAAGGATCATGATAATAGATAGAGCCAATAGCAATCAAAACCAACTAACGGAAATAAATAATATCACCGTTGTAAGTCAGCTAGTGTACCTGGGATCTGCAATAACCAATACTGGAGGATGCACTGAGGAAATTAAACGTAGATCAGCTATTGCAAAAAATGCAATGGCTAAATTGACTAAAATCTGGAAAGGTCACGAAATCACCGTAGCGACCAAAATGATACTGGTCAGATGCCTAGTCTTCCCAAATTTTTCTTTATGCGACGAAGTGTTGGACTCTTAAGGAAACTGACAAAAAGAGCATAGATGTTTTGCTGGAGACGTATGCTCAGAATTCCTTGGACAGCTCGCAAAACAAATGTGTCAATATTAGAACAACTGACACACAGGTAACAGAGCAAATAATACGCTATTTTTGACATGTCTTTCGAAGAAACGGTCTTGAGAAGCTTGCGATGCAAGGAGGCGTGGAAGGTAAAAGAGGCCGAGGCAGATCTCCCACAAGATACACCGACCACATTGTCGCCACAATTGGCGTTCCACTATCAGAATGTGCAGGAATGACGGAAGACCGGGAAAAATGGAGAGGCTTCGGCAAGACGAATTCATACCACGATACCTGTGTCAGGTTAGCGACTAAGGAGAAGAAGATCTTTGCGAAAGCGGATCATAAAGTGTACTGAAGTAAATGGTGGGCATTTTAAACATTTACTTTGAAGTTTTTTATTTTTGTTTTATAATTTGTTATTGTTACACATTTAGAGAATACAATTTTTTATAAAATTAAAATACATTGAACTGTTTAGAAGCAAATAACTCGATAACAGTTCGAGTTACATGATTAAAACTGGAATAACTTTTTTTGTAGAATTTAACGCTTTTCAATTATTTTTTTATTATTTTACTCATAGTTCAGCCGAAAAAAAATTTGCTTTGATTTACTAAACACAACCAAGTGTAACTAGCGCCCTCTATTAGCGTTGATAAATTAAAGTCCCCATGCCAAAAAACGTAAAATTGCCAATTTTCAAATAGAAATTGTGAAAACATGAAAAATTATTGCGGAAATCAAATTCCACAAGTATTTAAACTTTAAACACCCGATATTTCGAAAACTAGCACTATTTTTATGAGGAATGTTGGGTAGAATCATCATATTTTGAGGTCTAAAATCTACAATTTAGAGATTGGACATTCTTAATGAATCACCCTATATAACGGATTCATTGCAGTGCTGGTATTTTCAACAGAGGAGGCTTGAAAATGTATACTTAATTTGAAATTGACATTATGAGTACAATTAGCAAATTTCCCCATCACCCTTGATCAGTGCCGGATTTAGAGGTCTGGAGGCCTCGGGGCAACAAAAGAGTGGCCTCAAATTATTCTCCAAATAAAATGAACAGTTTTTTTTCAATCCAGTTTTTCAATAAATAACTTATTGTGGAACCAAGTAGATTCTTTGAGCATTTAACAAACATATGTAAATATAAATGAAAACAAGAATTATCCGAGGCTGCGGGAAAGTACCGCCCCATTCATCCATTGAGCCATTGGGATATTGGCTCAATGATATTTTGATATTTAACTGATTGCTTGATTGAAGTGAACAAATATAGATGAATCATTTCTGTTAATATTTAAGAAAAATATAATCATGTTTGTAAAAAGTACTTTAGGTAAAGGTAAACCAGCGAAAAAATATATCAAAGGAAAAGTTGTTTACTAGCCGAAATTTGAAAAAGAAATTTACGAAGAGTCTATTGTGGAGGCCCCGGGGCTGTAGCCTTGGTTGTCCTCCCCTAAATCCGGTCCTGCCCTTGAGTTACCTAATGCAATGCATTACTTTTTTGTTGTTTGCCAGTAGCCCTATTACCCCACTTAAAATAAATGAAATATATTTTGATAAATAGTAAATAAAAATAAAATATTTTGTAGAAAATAAATACAACTTTTTTAAAATTGTTAAAAACTTACCACAATCACAATTATTGTGGTGAACAGGAACACATGATTAAAAAGTTTTCCATATGTAGCCAACTTACGTAGACATACTGTATATAAAAATAAAAAAAATGTATGTATGTATGTATGTCCTTCAAAAACTCCCAAACGGCTGCTGGACCGATTGGGATGATATTTTCAGATGTTGTTTTATACATACCAGGGGTGATTTTAGTGAAAAAAACTTTGTGTAGGAAGTGGTAATGGTACCTCCCATACAACGCAAATGAATTATTCGTAGCCAAACCCTGTCATTTCGAATTTTTTATTCGAAAATATCGAAGCTGTCAAACATTTATGTATTTGAGTAATTTCAATTTGAGCAAAAACATTAAAGGTTTATATTACTTTTTAAAGATAACATAAAATGCCACTTAAAAAAAGTGGAATTGGAAGTAACATACATACATATAGTCACGCCACTTTCCCGTAGGGGTAGGCAGAGACCACTTCCCTCCACTTACTCCGGTTCTTACACATATCTTTGGCTTCCTCTACTTTTATCAGTGCTCTCATACATGCTCGTCGGTTGTTGGTACTCTTGACCTGGCCTTTCTTCAAAACAATGTTGATCTGATCGAGATATGTACTACGTGTCCAAACCATCTAAGCATTCCTTTATCTAAATAAAAACATTTTTGAGAAACTAACACTTTGCAGAAAATCATTCTGTATGATGTGGCTCCGTGTGACACGGCTACAATTCAGAAAGGAGTTTCTGCCATCTTAACAGCAACACCTCCGAAAGCAGATTTAGAAAACAAGGAAAGAAAAAGAAAAAGAAGCTGTCAAAAGATAGCAAGAAGACTGACAAGGAAACTAAAAAGAAATTGACAAGAAAAAGAAAATGTATCCAAAATCTACCAGCTTAAACTCAAAGTTGTCAGATAAAGAGAACCTTGAAAATATATGCGAAAATAATAACGATAATGAGATAAGACATTACCCGCAAGGTGTGGGTAATACCAGTCAATGAAAGGTTTTTAAAGTTTACCAAAAAAAGTTTAACATCTTAAGCTGGGTTATTTTTAACATAGTAAAAATAAAATGTACTAAATTAAGTATATGAATGTTTTATTACATTTGCGCGTAGTTTAATAATTAAAGAATTATATTCTTTTTCGATTAAGTGACCGCCATTCCTCCACCTTGAAGAGGAGGCTTAGCCTCCCCTGTCACCCCTCACCAGCCGCCACTGATTCACACCGTTCTAATATGTTTAGGATGCTTACGAATAAGATTATCAACATCAGTTTTTACTGTTCGGTATAATTTGATTTTTCCTTGAAATATTATTTTTTCAAAACTAAAGTATTAATAAATTTTGACAAATTTGATATTTTTATAGTTCAAAACACATCATTTTTCATGAATGTTTTATGCTAATTCCTATTTCCAGTCGATTTTTTATAATTAGAAGCATTTTTTTAAAGTAATAAGAATTAATTTAAATTTTTGTACAAAAAAAAATTGTTATGCAAGAGAAAATTGTGCATTTTTTAAAATATTTAATATTTATTATTAGACTTAAGAATTAACATCTAATTTTTATTCAATATTTTCCAAAAAAAGAAAACAAAATGTGCATATCGGTTTTTTTTTTGTTTAATTTAAAATATATTGGACGCTGTCCCATTTCTTTGAAACGCCATTAATGTAAAAAACCGTATGGTACGCTTTGATCGGGGGTATGATTGTCATTTAAAAATATGTAAAAATAAAGCGGAAATAATATTTTAATGGAGCACCCGATACATAAGTTTATTCAAAATAAACCATTCGCAGTTGATTTAATTAAATCTCTTCGTATCATCAATCGTCTGCGAAGTTTTAATCGGATAAATAAATGCTTATCGTATCATAAAATGCATTTAATTTGCCTGCAGAACGCTAGTGTCACTCAAAATTAAACAAAAACTTTCTATCGAAAATACATTTCCATTAATTCGTGAAAACTTTTCTCCCATGAATAAACCATATTTATATTCGATGTGTCATTTTATTGAAAGTTTTAATAACTTTGACCGACCATCACTCGGGATCCCCGTTTTTCTAAACTTATTCATCGAAAATTAAATTTTGAAAACCTAAATAAACCTAATGTTGACCTTAAATTATGCTCGTGTTCACTCCTGACAGATTTTAATATTATCACCGCAATAGGGAAAAATCACGGAGTGGGCGACATCTATTATTGATCGTATGCACTTCTCGAGGTGTGAACAACAAACTAAACTCCATTTGTTTTTATGGGTGAAAAGTAAACATTATACAGTGTGGAACAGCCAAATGGAATAAATTCAATAACGAATAAATGAGAGCGTGTTGGGAAAAACGCTTGGACACGTCGATTTGTATTTTTAGATGCGCATTTTTTTAAAAAATAATAATTATATAGGGTGTGTCATGTGACAGTGGCCGATACCAACTTTCTTATTCTAAATACAACCCCCTGTATATTATTTATTTTTTGGATTTTTCAGAAAATTCTAGATGTCCCATACCTATCTTCAACTGTTTCGGAAATATTAAGTGTTTTCAGATGTATTACAAAAATTAACATTAAAAAAAGAAAATTATTTTATTTCACAAATTCGCTACATTACACTTAATACTTATTTCCCATTTAGCTCTTAATATTGAGAAAATAAGCAAAAACCAATAATGCGTTCCTTTTTACTGATATGAAATAAAAAAAATACAAAAACAGTTTTGTTTATTTTCGTATAAAACTCATAGCCTTAGCAACTTGTCTGTCTGCATGACATAACCATTCTACAAATAATTGGTTATGGTGATAACACGCGGACACAAATGGAAGTTTCTCGTTTATTTCACGAAAAATTTCCAAATTTGCCGCCTATATCACAAGGAACAATTAGCAAAATAGAAAAACAGTTTCGCGAGCTTGGTCATGTAAGACAGACAAAAAAAGTAGTTGCCAATGAACTAAGCGATGATGCAAAATTGGATGTTATGCTTGAGTTTCAAGAAAACCCACATAATTCTGGTCGAAAAGCAGCCTCACTGTTCAACATTAGCCACACATCAATTTTTCGAATATTAAAGGAAAGTAAAATGCATCCCTATAAAATGATGCCAACTCAGGAGCTCATGAAAGACGATTTCGACAGGAGAACGTATTTTTGTAAACAAATGAAGGAAATTTTATATAACAATGTGATCCAATTAGAAGATGTTTTGTTTTCTGATGAGAGCACATTTACACTTCACGGTCATGTTAATCGTCAAAATTGCCGCTATTGGTCTAATGAAAATCCTCACTGGATGAGAGAGGAACATACGCAATATCCTGAAAAAGTTAATGTTTGGGCAGGAATTGTTGGAAATCATATCGTAGGTCCCTTTTTTATTGATGGCAACTTGAATGGAGATAAATATTTAGAACTGCTCCAAAATAATGTCGTGCCAACTTTGACAAACTTATATCCTGATCCAGCAAACCCACAAGTTCCTGCCAATATACTATGGTTTCTGCAAGATGGAGCACCGCACCATTACCAAATCAATGTCCGGCAGTACCTGAACCAAAATTTTCCAAATCGGTGGATAGGGAGGTGCGGATCGATAGAATGGCCAGCACGATCTCCTGATCTAACGCCATTAGACTTTTTTTTGTGGGGATATGTCAAAAGTATTGTAGACAAAACTAAACCACTCAACTTACATGACTTAAAAAGACGAATCACGCTTGCGATTAGATCAGTCACGCCTGAGATGTTGAGTAACGTTAGAAGACATTTCTATACCAGATTAGCATGTTGCCAAGACGTTCGCAGCGAACATTTTGAACATCTCTTACATTGAAATTAATGTTTTTTTACATTATTTGTGAAATAAAATAATTTTCTTTTTTTAATGTTAATTTTTTTAATATATCTGAAACAATTAAAGATAGGTATGGGACATTGTACATGAATTATGTCTAGAATTTTCTGAAGAATCCAAAAAATAAATAATATACAGGGGGTTGTATTTAAAATAAGAAAGTTGGTATCGGCCACTGTCACATGACACACCCTATATAATTATTTTTTTTTAAAAAAATGCGCATCTAAAAATACAAATCGACATGTCCAAACGTTTTTCCCAACACGCTCTCATTTATTCGTTATCGAATTTATTCCATTCGGCTGTTCCACACTGTATATTATTTTGAGAAATTTAAGCACTGAAAGTGTTATATTTAAACGATATTTTGTGAAGAATTGGTGTTAATAAACCACAAAATACGAATATGCAAAGTATTAAAAAAGGTGATATGAAGAAAAAATCGATAAAAATATGTTCTATTCTACAATGCTTTACATATGGCAATTCGATTATATCTTTGCATAAATTTCCTTTAAACTCTAATGCAGCTCAGAAATGGAAGAAGATCTTAAAGATAGGAAAACAAATCTCAAAGTTTATGTTTGTTTGCAGCAGCACTTTGTGAAAGATGATTTTTTCAGTGGTAAACCGTCAGTTCCACATAAAATAATGTGGCCACCCTTAAAAACCTCTTCACCTTCCTTAATTGGTCGGACACGTTCATCCACATAATACAATATGTCCGAAATTGATATTTCGACTTTCATAGGCATTGCAACAAGAATTCCAGGGACAACAGAACTGAAAAACTTCGAAAACAAACCAAAATTTATACCTGACCACACCTGGTCTTTGCTGGCATTTAACGAGAATCCAGCGACAATAAAACTGAAACTTCGAAAACAAACTTTAAATCCAGCTTCGATCCAATAGTTTAACACAAAAAATCAACTCAAATCTCCGAGATAACTAAAATTCCATTCAATAAAAACTTTGGTTGAACAAGTGATCAAATGACAGAATATTTGTTGTTCACACCTCGATCCGACATTTTGTCATTGATAGAGCCATCTCGCGTTAAGCATAAACACATGCAGGAAACACTTTACCCCAAGTTACACTGCGTTTTCAGTGGGCTGAAGTCTATGTGTAACATTATGTTAAAAATGCTTTATTTAAATTTTCTACCTCTCAATTATTATTTTTTTAGTAGCAGGCAGTTTACTAAAAATTAAATTTGGATAGAAAATAAACTGTTTATTTATTATTATAATCGTACCTAATAAAAGTTCCGAATCAGACGACCATGAAATTAATTTTCCATTAATGTTGAATATTTATTATTCTTTTATATTTACCGTAGTACGGGTACCGTAAAATTAATGAGCCCTTATAATTTTATAGAATCTTAATTTTTTGTAATTTTTTGAACAATATTTAAATTATTTTAGGCGGTATTTTTTTACAGTCCCCCGTATAATAAACCAAATTTAGTTTTTGAAACGTTCGGGTGTGGAAAATCCTGACTAGGATAGTACCTTACCTATATATCTTCATTTAGTAAGTAAACCATCTACAATATTTGTCACTGGAGCAATAATTTAAAAAATAACGATAGAAAAACGGAATTTATTAAAAAAAAATTGTTACATTAATCGACAAACCATTTTGGTGACATCTATCCTTAAAATAAACCAATCGTTTTAATGATTGTCAGACAGAACTCTACGACGTCTCTAGGTTAAACTAGTGGTTACGAGATCGCGCCACATAATTAGTCAAAAGTTAAAATCATTAGAGTAAACATTTATAGATGGTGCTACTATTTTTTGTAAAAAATATTAGTCGTACAAATATTTTCCTTAAGTATTATTGTTGTCGTTTAAATATAGAAAATTAATTTGAACAATTTGTTAATGTCAACTTTTGAAATACTAAAAATCAAACTAACGCATTTTCTGGGAGCAAACTTAAAAACAGTTTTCAGTGTATGTTTACTAACTATGAGTTAAACCTAAGGTTAAACTGATGGTTATATCCACCAATCATATGAGTAATTTGAAGCGGCCAGTAGTCAAACTTGACTGTTGTGAAACCTAGGACAAATTTTAAACGTAGTTCATATGAATCATTTCTGTCAATGATATCATTTTCAGAAATTTGTGAGATTTGTTGATTATAGGTTTCGAGTTAAGATATTCGTAGATACAATTTTATAAAGTGAATTTTTAATTTCAGGTGCTGTTTTAACTATTAATAATTTAAAGGATCTAACGCAGTTGTAATAGTTACAGCTGATCAAAAATATTTATATTGTTTTAATTACACACCTTTTTTTAATAACATTATTTAAATATGGGTAACGAAATGTCATCAACTGTTATGGAAAGTATCCTTTTTAGCTTACTTAGTTTATACTTTTTAATTTGATGTACTTAAATTGTCAAAATGAAAAATTTTATGCCTGGACCTTCACATGATACAATTTACAGTATCTAGTAATTACAATGAAGTTACTTAAACAGTTTTTGTTTAAAACATTAAAGTAAACAGAAAAAAGTGTATACTTAACCTGATTCAAGATTGTGTGAGAATACATTTTGGTTGGTTATAGATGTTTTGATTGTGATAATTGTTTAAAGTAGAGTAATATGTTTAAAATTGAAGTAACATTACTATCCAAGTTCTTATACCAAAGCACCAAAACACTTAACATATTCAGGTAATAAATATATGTATTAAACATTTAAAGGTGTATACATGATTGAAACATCAAGTTAACCAGCATTTAATGTTACTGTGGGTAGAGAAGATATTTATAACCAAGAATGTTTTTGTTTTCAATGTTATTTAGGGTAAGTGTTTGTTTAAATAATGCCAAGATAAAACCTGTTTTTAAATAATAGATGAGTTTTTCTTCATATTTAATCATTTTGGCATTTTTAAAATATTTAAGATATTTATTTATTTGTTACAAATATTTAAATATGTATTTCCTTAACACCTAACAGAGCACCTTTTTAACCTCAAATTTGCTGTAAAAGAATTAGAAAGGAACTCAAAAAAATGTGACAAAGAAGAGAGACAAGAAAAAGCCAAGACAAAACAAGCAATACAAAAAGGAAACATGGAAGTTGCTAGAATACATGCAGAAAATGCAATACGCCAAAAAAATCAATCACTTAATTATTTAAGAATGTCTGCAAGAGTAGATGCAGTAGCTAGCAAAATACAATCTGCAGTTACAACTAGAAAAGTAACTAATTCTATGGCAGGTATAGTAATTTTACAAATGTTAACTTTTTTACTAAAATTGTAGGAAAAAATAATTATGCATTACATGTTAACATACACTTTACCTTTATTTATTTACACAAGAATATAATAATAATAATAATATCTTTATTCAAAACTAATTTTAAAAATTTACTATTTATCCAAAAAAATGTTACGATAAAGTTTTTTTTATTATTCAAGTTTTTTTTATTTTTTGAAGATAGATTTAATTAACTGCAAATTTAGATTTTTACTTAATTTGATGTAACACTTAAAATAAACTTTTTCATGCCACATTAAAACTAAAACATTTTGTTGTGATTATTTCCATAAAAATTATATAATTTGTGCAAATGAATAGTTATGATTATAATGTAGAAGAAGCCAAACAGGCCAAAATGCCTACTGGACTGGCAATACTGTAAGTACAACAACATTTTACTCCTAAATAAGAAAGACCTAAAACTGCTAGTTGGAATCACTACAGGTCGCTACCAAGTCAATAAACATCTAAAAAAGATGGGCAAGGTGGAGAATGATTCCTTCAGATTCTGCGGGACAAAGATAGAATGTGAAACACTATCACAAAACAGAGTAAGATCGTTTGGTAAGGCAAGTCCTACCTATGAAGATCTTAGAAATAGTAACGCCAGATCACCTATCTTGTTCTTCAAATTGGACCCAGAAGACACATAAGAAATAACCCAAGAGATGGCACAAAAGATCTTAGGATCGAGGTGCCTAGGTGCTTCTGTCAGGCCCGACCAAATTGTTAAATAATTATTATGCAACACCAAAACAATCACCAACATCTTAAATGGTAATTCGTATTTGGTATGCCTAGTAAACAAAAGAAAATAAACTTATATTTCAACATCACGTTAGATAACGGAAATCTTATTTTGTTTACTTTTCGCAACACTTGTTTGAGGGTAGTCACAAAACTATATCATTACGGTAGTGTTATTTCAGATCACTACATAAAAAAAAATGGCCTCTAAGAACTGGTCACAAAAATGTAAAAATACCATCTGAGGAAATCATTTTAACGCCGTTGCATATCAAACTTGATTTGGTAAAGGATTTTGTGAAAACGATTCCCAAAAACGGACCTAGACCTGAAAGAAGGAATATTATTAATATAATTAATCACTGATCCTGCTTTTGTTATCTATCCTTAGGTCCATAGAAAAAAATGCATAGTTGGCCTTTGACGCCACAAAAAATTTCCTCGGCAATTACAAATCACCGGATTTCCATGAAAAAATTAAATCAACATCACAAACTAGAATGCAATATGTCATTGAAAATCCATTTTCTACACTCCCATTTGAGAAATTGTAGATATTGCCTTTACTGACTGCAAGAGGAAAGCCAATTGTTCCAAAAAAATAATTTTTTCTAAAGTGAAATAAAAAATTATGTTACTCCTTCAGACGAATTTAAATAAAAGTCAATAAATGTTATTTACTACTAAATCTGACATGGTGTAACAATTTGATTTATAAACCTCAAGTTATTTACTACTAAATCTGACATGGTGTAATAATTTGATTTATAAACCTCAATTGGTTTCAAACACAGTGAAAAAAAAGTATTTACTCTGTTTCGTAGTGTAATAATTGACATTTTAACCTTTTTTTTCCCGCGCTGTCATTCTGCCGAAAAACATGTTTTTGACGCCAAGTGTGATTGCATTTGCTATAACCAATGTGTTTACTAAGGGAAGTATACAATTTAGGGAAAATTTCTATATTTGAACGTTATTAAATTTAATATTTTATATTGGAAGGAATTCAGATATGTTTCTACCATTGTCCTCAATTTTTTTTATCTGGCTGCTACTCCAAGTAGTTGATGCATCATGGAGGGTGAAGCTGTTCTTGCAGCAAACCACATTAAGGTTTGTGGTGTCAAAGAAAAAATGATGATAGGTGGATAATCAGATCTTATTGTTTGCAGACCAGTGCTATTAAAAGTAATCCTCATGAAACCAATGGATTGTAGATTGTAGGGGTGGGTCGTGAAGGCCATGCTACCTCTCAAGCACTTCGACCTATCAGATCTTTTGTGCATAACCCTTAATCTATTCTAAGCCCGGGATTCCGAGACTTCGAGTAAAGTTTATCAGTTTCCTGGGGACTAAGTTTCTGATATCGAAGGGCTTTAGGAAGGCTCGTCCCAGAAACTTGAGCCTCTTGCAGAAAAGCGCTGGGAATTCGCAAAGCAAATGTTCTGCAGTTTCAGCGAAGTTCTCGCAGTAGCGGCAACTATCACTTTCTGTTTTGCCCATCTTTTTCAGGTGGTACCTTAGAGGGCAGTCACCAGTTTCAAGTCTTTCTTGTCCAACTCGAGAAGCTGTTTAGCTTTCCTTGGCGAAAGACTTACTAGCCTTTTTGCTTGCCTTTGTCCTGGCACTTTATGCCAGTGAGATTTCATTTCATCTGATTCCCAGCATCGAACCTCTTCTTTTAAGTGGGCTTTGGAAAGTCCACAGAAGGGTTCTGGGCCGGAAAATTTTGTATTTGCCCCTTCTTTGGCAAGGCAATCTGCTTCTTCGTTGCCTTTAACTCCCTTGTGACCTGGGACCCACATCAGAGTAACCTGATTGTTTGCTGCCAGTTGTCTCAGGGTCTGTTTACAGTCCCAAGTCAGCTTAGACTCACAAGTGTATGACTTTAGAGCTTTTAGTGCTGCTTGGCTATCTGATAAAATATAGATTTCTGCCCTTCAGGTGTTTCTTTCGATGCACTCCTGGGCACATGTCTCTATGGCATGTAATTCTGCTTAAAAGATGGTTGGGGTGTTACCAAGCGGTTTTGAGAGCCTAAAATTCGGCCCCACTACAACCCTTTCGTCCATCAGTGTACCACACTACAGCATCCCTTCCTAGTTGAGGTCCGTTCTCTGTGCAAACTTGGTGGTTGTTTACAACCACTTGAAACTGCATTTCGAAGTCGTACCTAACTGGCATAATATCTGTCGGCTTAGGCATGGATTCTAGGGAAATATTTTTCAAAATCTTCAAATGTCAATTTCGATTTCTTGCTCTAATATTTATTGTCTGGATCAGTCTAAAGGCACTGATTGCTGCTCTTTCATTACACATAAGTGCAATGGTGGAAGGTTCAGCATTACCTGTACGGCTGCAGTAGGGCACGTGAATGTTGCCCCTGTGATTCCCAGACAAGCTAGCCGCTGCACTTTCTGCAGCTTGACTTGTGCCGAAATTTGTTGCATTTTTGGCCACCATATCTATGAAGCATAGGTGACCATTGGCTTAATGATCGTTTGGTATGACCAGTAGATCATTTTTGGTTTCAGACCCCATGTCTTGCCAAAGACTCTGCGGCATGTCCAGCTTGCCGCTATAGCTCTGGAAAGAATGTTGTTGAGTTGGCTGTTCCATGTTAGTTTTTGGTCGATTATTACTCCCAAATATTTAACTTCTTTGGAAAAAGTAAGCTGAGTTCCATTCAGAGTTGGGGCTTTAAGTTCGTACTTTCGCCTCCTAGTGAATGGAACCAGCACTGTTTTGACGTTAAGTCCTTCCTTTGCGCACCAGCTTCTGATTGTGTTTAGGGCTACTTGCATGAAACCAATGGATTAGATGACTTCAATGATAATTATAAGTTATTTATTTTTTACTTCAATAAAAATAACCAAAAAGAGAATTTGCCTGTCTTCTTTCAATGAGATTTTCATTTCTTTTCCTCTTCTATCTTTAGACTTTGTTATAATGCTGGACACAGGTAAGTTTTTACTTGGTATAGCAGTCTTTTTCAGGTGAAGTTTCTGATAGGTAATTGTATTAACCACATAAAATATAGAAAACAAAATACTTACAATCAATGGGAATTATGAAATCTTTCTCAACAAATTGTTTAGAACTAACTCTCATGTTTTTGATAACTCTCTTTCCTATTTTCAGTTTGATCACCCACAGTTTCTTTCTATCAACCATAGTCACTATTCCCGATTCTCTAATATGCTCAACTCTTTGACCCCCTCATTTGGGAAATAATGAAAAGTCAAATTGGGTTTTTTTTATACACTGAGTTACATCCAGATACACAACAATTTGCTCTGCTGGTCATTTTCACTAATAACAAATTATTAGTCACTATTAAACAACTATAATCTTCGCACAAATGCGTGCTTCGGGGTACATAAACACAAAGCAATCACACTTGCTCACCACGTTATATTGATGCGAGTTTATTCCGTCAGATGGCGTATTGCTTAGCATTAAAGGACAATAGTTATATTTAAATTGTAGGTGTGGTAAAAGCTATGGACGTAGCTATGAAAAGTATGAATCTGGAAAAGATCTCACAAGTTATGGATAAATTTGAACAACAGTTTGAAGATCTTGGTGTACAAACTGATGTACTTGAAAATACCATGGGTCAAACTACAACCACACTTGTACCTCAAAATGATGTAGATTCACTTATGCAACAAGTTGCAGATGAAGCTGGGTATGTACAGAACGAGTAATACTTACATTCATTTTAAACTCGCAACAAACCCAATTTTGAATTGAACTAATTTCTAAAATATTTTTCCAGATTGGAACTAAATATGGAATTACCTGAAGGACCTCAAGGAACAGCCATAGGAACTGGTACTCAAGCATCTCAGGAGCAGGATGAGCTTAGCCAAAGACTTGCAAGATTAAGGCAAGCCGAATAATAATTGTTTTACAAATGATATGGACAATAAATTATGATTTATTTTATATTATAAATTGGTTCTATCTTTACAGCTTCAACTAATTTGTAGGCCATTTAACAGAAGGTTATACATTGAAATTATTAATGAAAAGTATTTTTATAAATATTTGTATTGGGGAATGAAAGAAAAAATAATCATGCATTTGTTAAAAACACAGTGAAGTTTATAAATCTTAATCCTTCTTTGGAGTTTCACACAACCACGTTTTCTGTAAAATCCATTGAATAAAATTGTATTGGGTCACAATTAATAGTTTTTGCTGCTATAATTATTCTTTTATAATAAATAGATTGCTTTAGCTTTTACCACATATCTTTTCAAAGTTATTTTATATTTTCATTTTTTCTTGCATTCTCTTATTTGTTTGGTACTGGTTTTACATTTTAAAAATGTTACCAACTCAACTAAGTCTCACTACAAATCTTGATATTTTCTTATAATATCAGAATCATTTGATTTGCCAGATGACTGAACTGGTTGAATTAGAGCTATTCTTTTAAGGATATATTTATGAATACAGAATTACTACAATTTTAATGCATAAAGAAAGATAATTTTATTTTTAAAAACTACTATATCACCTCTCCATTGCAAGTAAAAACATATGTGTCCTACCTGTATTGTCGAATCTCCAAAAATTAGTTTTAAATGTTAATAGCAGAAGAGAGACCTTAAATTTTCTAATTTAAATAGATCAAATTTTTTAATAAATACTTAAAATAATTTACATTAATAATTTACACATGTTAGCTCCTTTGATAGTTTATTTATTACACAAAACAGGAATATATAGTTCTATGTGGCTGCTACAAATTATAAATGCATTGTCAATGCAAAGAATTATAAATAAATAACTGTTATCAATAAATTTGTCTTTTGCACTTTTTATAAGTTTTATTTTTGTTTTAGTATATTATGTTTACAGATATTATTTTTTTCTAAAAATTATTATAATTATAAGTATGGTTTATTACAACTATTCTTCTTTAAAGTTTTGTTTTAATTATTTTATAAAATTTTAATGACCTCTTAATGGTGTTCCCTTAATTTTTTTTTAAATATTTGTCTAAAATTGTCAACAAACTCTTATCATTTTAATTTTTACAAAAAAAAGTAATATTCATTTTCAAAAAACGGAGAACTTATCTCTGATTTATTTTAAATAAATATAAATTTACCTACATATTCGCATCGTCATCTTTTATACTTTAAGGTAGGTATAGGTAGGAACCCTAGCAAGTGGTCTCTGCCTTCCCCTACGGGAAAAAGACGTGACTATATGTATGTATGGATGTATAGGTATCGTTGTGATTCTTTTATTAGGAATTTGTAAATTATCAACTATATAGTGGCAAATAAAACACATTGGAAAATACAAATTTACTTATAACCTCGCAATTACATATAACTATGTATTGTTTGCTTTTTGACAACAAAACAAAAATTAAAACACATTGCCGAAAAGTGCCATCTTTCGTTTAAGAGTCAAATTTCAGAAAATCAAGGTTTAAACAACACTTTAACTCTCACTCATAAACGATTGTTGTTCACGGATTAAACTTTAGTTTAATGAAAATTAAATTTTTATGAAATTAAATATAAATTTATTGTGATAACGTCTTTAATTAAAATGATCCTAATTACTTGATTAATTTGGTGAAAAAATTTAATTTATTTAATCACAGATGTTCTGGGGTCAACGACAAAACGTTTCTTTAAAAAATCTAAGACAAATTCCATTGCACAACCCGACCAAATCCAATATTAATCTTTTTTCTTACTCTTTTTACTACGTTGCCGAGATTTAAAACAACAAAGATGAATATTGTGTTCTGGTTAATTTTTGGTTAGATGTAATCGAAATCATTTTAACCAATAAAATTTGACTCATACCGGTTGTTATGGTTACATCAAAACAACTTCGCACCAATCAACTGAATAAAAGATATCATGTGATCGAAAGGTGAATAAAGATTGGCTAATCCAAATCCTTTTAAATTTACCGCTCTTTTGAAATTACATGTGAAACTTCAAAGCAAAGGTTTGGCAACGCCGAGCACATTCTAAAAACATAAGTTAAATTAGTTAGTTTAAGTACTAATATATCATTTTATAAAAGTTTCCTTGTAAATATTGGTTTAAAATTATAATGGTACTTTATTTTTTAAATATTGTCACTAAGTGAAAAAGTCATCGAATCGAATTGTGCTGATTTGTAAGCCGCAAGTCAAGTCAACACGCCATTTTGCCGTTTGTCGATGTGTGTCTAGTTAGAATTTGCTAGTTGCGACTTAATTGCTTCGTTTGTATTATATTGTAAGCAAAAACTGAAATTGTGTGCTTATTAGTAGATTAAAACGCATTCAAAATACATTAGAGTGTATCCTCTGATCTTTGGAAGATCATCGAAAATCCAGGTAAGTCATTTCAATAGAAACTCTACTGAAATTCAATATTTCATTGCATCCTTTAAAGCTATCCAAAGTTTTATAAACACAATCATTTAGGGTAGATATTTTAAGAAATCAGACGACTAGAATGTTAAACCGAATTTATTTATAGTCAATTAATTAGAAATTACCAGATTTTTCCTTGCAGTCCCCTTAATTAACTACAAAATTGTTTAAAATGCTAAAACTACATACAGGTAGTTGCTATAAAATCGTTTTGCTTTGTTTTGAATGTTTTAATATTAGTTTTAAAATAATTTATGGTAATTGCTTGGCACAATAACTGACAGAAAAATATTTTTATTTATTCAAGTGAGTTATTCAGATAATATACAATAGAATTAAAGCTTACATCTAATCTAGTCTATATAACTTGTTGGTAGTAATTCACAAAAAATAAAGACTACTTTGCAGTTATATGAACCTTATATCTATATATGTTTCTAGTTCAATTTATATTCGCAGTATTAATTGTAAAAATGTCTAATGAATAAATGAAGATGTACATAACTACTTAAATATCATGATCACATCATTTTACTTATATTAATTACAATTTTGCAGTCAGCTAACAAATATATTTTATAAGATAAATGTTAAATCAACAGCTTATTGGTGTTGAGCAGCAGTTAATGTGTTAGTTTTTAAAGCTATACGTTATTGTGAATAAGGATTCCTTAGGTATAAAATGTTATTAATACCTAATATATGGTTTTAGTTAAGTATTATAAAAATTATTTTTTATAATTATTAAAAGAACTGTGTTATTTTCAAATTTATCCAGAAGTAATAGGTAACCTAACTTTAGTTTAAATGTTCATTAACCCATTTTTAGTTTGTATTTTATTGTTTACTTGAAAATATAGTTTAAAAAGCTAAAAAACTTGGCTATAACCTAGCCGTAATTTGGCTTTTTAAAATCTATGCTGTTCTATTACAAAAAATTTTGTAGGTATTAAAACAAACTTACTACAATTTTTATTAGATGTGTGGATAATTTATGTCAACACAATGAAACTAATATATTAGATTATTCATCCCTTCATATTATGGCTCAGTCTCAATATTATGAAATATTGAATGAGGGTGATAAACATTCTGAGCAACAGTTTTTTACTAATGTGGAGGATCAAACTGTACAATATTTAATTGCTCCTGATAAGACTCAAGTACAGTTTCCAACTCAACAGGTAAGCATTTTGAATCAAACTATTGTAGCTAATGGCAGTAATTCATAAAAATACAATTAATTTGTTTGCAAAAAAAATTTTGCAGTGTATTTTAACCATTCTGATACTTGTGGATTTTGTCAATTAAAGAACTTTATTAATAAACGATTCATCTTTAAATATCAAAATACTTGCCAAATTTGCCAATTTTATATTGAAAATACAATGTAAGATGTAAGTTCAAGACCTTCTTACAACTTTAAGTCACTTGTCACATTTTTGATTTGTTGTGACATTAAAATTGACAAACTTTTATATTTTTAGTTTAAAAAAATATAGCTTTCGCGCAGTATTTTTATAACTGAAATTATTCCAATAGTCTCATTATTTGCTTATTTCAAAATAATCCTAAGGATTAACTAGTTATCAAATTATTTAAATTAAAAAATTTCCAATATGTATATGGATATATAATATATACAGATATGTATTGAAAAATATATGTCAGAGGAATTAAACCTGTAACAAAGTAATGTTACACATATTGGTAATAAACATTCAGAATTGTGTTTTTGTAAAGATAATTAAATTAGCTTAGCTAAATAATAAATATAAATAATTTTAAGTTGTAATTAACATTTTTGTTGTTAGTTGGTATAACAGAATCACTTCTGGGAACATGTTCTATTTAAGAATAATAAAAACCTCAATTATTACATTAACATTATTTTTATTTTTTTTTCTTAAGTTTTTGGCACTGGCAGAGCCAACAGGCCAGTTATATTTTGGGTTGTTTTGTCAATTTTACAGATAAAATTTTGTGTTAGATAGATATCGTTAACATTAACATTATTAACAAACTATAACTAACATTGATCTAAACATTTAAGTTACTTTTATGTACTTAGACATTGCTTTTTGGATTGTTCACTCTAAAAAAACAACATAACTTTAAAACTTGTTTCTGTTTTTTGTTCTTAATTGTACATGTTAACTTACTAATTAAGTAAAGTACAAATAAATATGAAACAGGCTAGTTAATATAAGTGACCAACACTACTAGAGTATAATAAGTATAAACTAAACTAAATATTTAGTTAAATTTCATTTGTATCTATTTTGATTAGCTTAATTAGTGCATAATTCTAGTGGTATCATTAGACCTGATATAAAAATATACAATTGATAAAATAATGGATATATAATGCCAGATAATTTCCTTACTTTTATTAATACACTGACCAATTTGCTGCATATTTTTACTTTCATTACTTAACAGTTATTTTTATTTTTCATAAAAACAGCAATTTTGACAATCCCATCTGTTTCATATATGTGGTATTATTTTTATATGAAATCTATTAGCAATTTACAGTATCTCAAAGTGTTAATAAATATTTCATTCTTAAATACTCCATTATGTTTACAATGTAATGCTTTGCATTTTTTTAACAATGTAATTGTGGCATGTTGTGTCTAGAAAATCTTTTTTATTGATAAATTAGAAACAATATATTACAAATGTTACCAGTTTGTTTTATAACTTTCTTCAGTTCTTCTCTTGTACCTTAAATTTACTTCCAGAAAAATGATAGTACCTAATCTGCATCAAATGCAATTAACCTGTATTGTCATAATCTCTACATTTTATAATAATTTTTTAATAAATACATCCATTTACTTTTAAAATCCAAAATGTTGTTGATAACTTATCAAGAAATTTTTTTTGCCTATTTATAAAATCATTTTAAAAACTGGATTATATTAAAAAAATATATAAAAAACTCTAATGTAATGAGTTTACAGCTCCCAGTATCTATTGTAAGTTTCAATTATAGATACAAATTATTTTAATTTTATTAATTTATTTTTCTATTAATCAGATAACACAAGACCAAATTCTGCAAACTCAAATCATACAACAGCCCCTAATTCATCAGCCCATTCAAATCCAAGCTCCCCAATATGCTGTTATCAAAGATGGCACTATAAGGACAACAGAGGGTCAACAGATATTTTTTGTAGAAAATACTATAACAGATGGAATTGTTGTAGAAAAACCTATTCAACATCCCCCACAACCTATAGTACTAAATCATCAATTAGCACAGACTGCTGTAGTCAGATGTCCAATGATAAAAACTGGACCTAATCAGCAAGTGTCTTTAGAATTGATACAGGTAAAATTTAATATTTATTTTATGTATTTCTGAAGATTTGTTAGCATAACTGATCCCAAATTAATCTTTTAACTTTTTTAAACTTATTTACATTTCAAAAATGAGTTTTTGATGTGGCGACCGTTAGTCTTCTGTTCGACCCAAAATACCTTAGCAAACCTTTGCTGTAGTATCTAAAAATGAGATCTTAACTAAAAATGAAGAATATTAGTGATAATAAATGACAGTTTTCAATAATGTGTTTTTTTTTTTAACTTTTATAAACTATTATTGTTTTTGTTTGAGTTAGTCACAAATTTAAAATACTTAGGCACTCACATTTAAAATATCAACAAAAAGTATGAAGAAAATGTAGCATATGTATGTTAAGTGATATTCAGCAGTAGTATTTAATTTTTTTAGTAAACCATGCATATTGTCTATACAAAATAGTTTCGATGTTTCACAATTGCCAGGCGTCTCGCACGGCTCATTTTTTTTTTGTTCTTGGGGAAGAACATATTTTTTAATAACAGAGTATACTTGCTGGCTCTGTTACACAACAGCTTTCAATATGTAGCAAACTTACTGTTTACTTTTTTTATTTGCCCCATTTTGTTGTCTTAACTTGTTAGGTAAGCTGTTAGGAAATTTCAATTAATAATAAACATTTTATTTTTAACATGTATTAAGTGTTTAATAATTTGAAGGGTAATTTTTATTGCTTTAGAAACAAAAAAAAATGCAGCGTTCTCCTAACCAGAATCAACAAATTCGTCAACTATCTCCCGCAGCTGCACAAATGCGACAACAAATTGGTAACCTAACCAAACAGTCTCCTGGTCAGGTGCTTGCAACGAACCTAAACCAAAATCAAATTAGACCTCAACAACAGGCCGTTCGACAAGGGCTTATCAGAACTGGACAAGCTCAATTTAGGTAATTTGTTTTTTAAACATTTGGTCTTTTCATCTCTATAATATCACTACAATTTTTTCCTTTCATAGGCCTCAACAGCAGCAGCATAATCTAGTAAGACCTTCTGATACTAATCTGGTGAGGCAGCAGCTACGGATGCCCAATCAAATAGTGCAACATAGCAGAGGCAATCAATTGAGAAGCCCCTCAATAAATAGTCCAAGACCGCAGGGATTGGTCCAGCACCTACAGGTTCAACAAGCACCATCATCTCCTCAGATCCCCAAATTTAATAACCAGACAACAATTGTGAACGAAAATGATATGGTAAAGTTTGTTTATGTCAAGGATTATCGTTAACATTTGGTTTTGCAATTAATATTTTTTTTTTTTGGTATCAATAAAAGTTGCATTATAAAGATAAAAAATTATGAGTGTTTAGTGATCGACAAAATAAAAATTTATTTATTGTATTGTTAAAAAGAAATTTTTAAATATCTTCACAGTACTTAAAAAATTTGGGAATGTATGAATTTGGTTTAATTTCTTAACAACTGCTACTTTTATGATAAAAGGCTACAATCTCCATTTTTCAACAAGTTTATAAAATCAGATGTTGCTTGTTGAGCATTTCTAAAAAAGTATAAAAATATGATTTAACGTGTGTACTACTCTATCGTCTGTTCATCTGTAGTTTCTGCCTGTAAATATTTTTTGTTTTACCATTTATAAAATCGCTTTTTAGGATGCAATCAGTGAATACAATTTTATGTTTTGTTAATTTTAATAACGACAGTATCTAGGGGAGGTATTTAATTTTTTTTTCATTTATCGTTAGAAATCATCAGACGAACAAGAAGCAGTATCTTTGCCTGACGGCACAGTCGTGACAATGGCATCATACAAAAAGATGCTAGCAGACCAAAAGGCAAGAAATTCTTCTCTTAAGTAAGTACAAAATTAATAGGCTATTATGTTACCGTTTTTATTTGATCGTTATTTTGTTCGTTTCGATTTATTCAATTATTTTTTATTAATTATTATCTTGTTGAATTAATTGTCTAGAATAAATAATTTTATTTACTTTACAAATTTTGTTGAACCGCATAAAGTTGTACTTAATTAACAATTACATATTTTAAAATAAAGCCCACACGTTAACAATTGCTTTTTCTTGTTTATGTTTATTCATTATTTTTTGATGCTTCCATTTCGATAATTATTTGATTTTCACAAATAATCTATACATATAAATAAAATTAAAGTGTCTTTCTAAGCTCATGTGATTATTCGCACGTTACCAAAACATAGGTACGCATTTTTGAAGTGATAACTTCTTATGGCACGCTGTGAACTTTTCGTGCGCGTGGTCGCGTAATGGCTCCAGGCAGTTGGATACTCGGGGATTTGAACCTGAATACACTGACGTGCTAAACAAATAGTTGTACCATTCATCCACCACGCACTCTTACTTTAAACGTGCAAGATTAGATATACAAATTATATTTGTGACGTCATGTTTGTTAAAAATAAAAGTTGCTCGGGGATTTGAATCTAAATACACTGCCATGCCCATTGTTACTTTTGTAAATGAAAGAGAGTCACCATGTTAAACGGGTCGTACCTTAAAAACTATTTGTCAAAGACCCCAACATAATAGAGTCTAAATGATGACTATGAAATTTCCCAGTTTTTGATATAATATTTAGTGGTACTTCTGATCAAATAACTGAGATAGAAGTGTGTGTAATCAGTTATTTGACTTTCAACTTTCTAAACCCTTGTAATTTTAAATTGTCATAATAAATAATTTGAATTGATTTTTGAAACGCTATTCAATTATTTTTTATTATTTTACTCATACCGAAAAAAAATTGCTTTGATTTACCAAACACAACCAAGTGTAACTAGCACTCTCTAATAGCAATGCTAAATTAGAGTCCAAATTGGCAATCCTTATACCAAAAACGTAAAATTGCCAATTTTCAAATAGAAATTGTGAAAACAATTATTGCGAAAATGAAAATCCATATTTAAAATTTTAAACACCCGGTATCTCAGAAACTAGCAATATCTGTATAAGGTATGTTGGGCAGAATCATCATATTTTGAGGTGTAGAATCTACAATTCAGAGATTGGATATTCTTAATTAATCCCTGTATACCACTTCGAAAAAAGTAAATGTATTAACAATTTTTTTTTATTAAATAAATGGTTAAGTATTAAATAGCTGTACCGAAAATATTTTCTTAAAGATTAAACTTAACTCAACAAAACAGCCCGATGCAACAGAGTAGCCCTGTACAACAACAACAACAACAAAATCTGATACAGCAAAATAGTTCGATAGGCGCTTCTAGACCCCAGATAACTGGCGCGGCTAAGAAGAGAATTCCTACGCCGCGTATATCACAGGCTCAAGCAAAAGCAGTGCCGCGGGTTTCCAGGCCTCGACTTACTCCGATAAATCAACAACAGCAAACTAGCACTCAAGGGCCTTTTTCGATGTTGAATCAACCACAACAAATTAATAAACCACAGCAGTTCCAACCGCAAGTAAGAACGTTTTTAAGTGAAATATGCAAGAAATATTTACCTTTTAAGTTATATACATCATAATTACTAAAAATCAAGAATTATCAATATATATTTAATTTATTTGTGTAGAAATTTTTGAACACTCAACACACTTCATTATTTTCAGGTGCAGATGCCAACTCCAATGCAGCAGCAGCAGCAATTGCAAAATCATCAACAAATATCCCAACAAAACCAACAAGCTCAGTTACAGCAACAGGCTGATATGCAACAACAGGCTCAGTTACAGCAACAAGCTCAATTGCAGCAACAACATATTCAGCAGCAGAGTCAAATGCAACATCAACCATTAAAAAATAAACCTTCCCAAGGGAGTTTTGTAATTCAACCACCTAAATCAAATCAGAAACCTTTGCAGCAAAGGCCGCTACCTTCTTATATTCCTTCTAGTCAAATACAGAAAATCATAGGTATGACATAATATATTAAGTACGTTAATTTTAAAAATCATTAATAGTTAGTAAAAAAACATTGTTGGGAACGTACCAGTGGTAACGAAGTTTATTGGATGTTTAAAATATGTTTTGTTTGTTTGTTGGTTGTCAATATATTAAGTCAATTTGTCATTAAATTTCTACAAAATACCAATTTTTGTAAATTTTTTATGAGAAACATATAATGTCGCGGGTGAGAGTTAAAGCGGCTATTGACGTGGCGACCGTCAGTATTCCGTCCGACCCAAAATACCTAGGCAAACCTTGGCTATAGTAACTAAAAAATGAGATCTTAACGATAAAAATGAAGAAAATTACTGATGACAAATGACAGTTGTCAAAAACAATGCGTTTTTTTTAATTTATATAGGTTATTGTTTTCGTTTGAAATGGTTAGTCATAAATTTACAATACTTTAGCACTCGAATTTAAAATATCAAAGAAAAGTATTGAGAAAATGTAGCAACCTTTTGGTTGTCTCTATTGTCAATGAATAGAGACAACCAAAAAGTGAACTGTATCGTGTATCGTTATGTTTTGAATAAAAAACTTACAGAAATTGGTATTTTGTAGATATTTTAATGACAAACTGATAATACATAACATATCTTACAATCAACAAAATAAACGGATTTTAAACAACCATTTAACTCCATTACCACTAGTACATTCCCAACAATCGTAAAGTAGTAATATTTAATTACATCCTATTTTACTGAATGATTTTATTATCTTTTAATATTTTAGTTTGAAAATGTCATCATTTTTTAATTGTAACACACATTCTGTATAAATTTTATAAAAATTGATCAACTCTTACTGAGTGTTTGGTTATTTTAAAGTCAGTATATTTGAGGCGCGATTGTTGATTGTTTTTAATTTAAAATTAATTCATATATTTATGGTTTGACAATAAAACATAATATTAACTCATTATTTCAGAGAGTACACCAGTTGGCGAAGAATTTTCCGATTCCATCAGAATGCTCGTGTTATTAGAAAATGGAGAACAAAGACTTATAACATTTACTCTGCCTAAAGAAGCTTGCACAATTCAAGAAATTTTAGAACAAGTAAATGTACCGTTTCAAAATGACACGAATATTCAGGTTATTGAAACCAATTCCGATGGCATAAATTACATCGTTACCGTTGGAAACGTACCAAACATTGGAACTATTGTAAGTAAGCTTTTCTAATCTAATGTTATATTTTCTGTTCAGTTTTAAAGATAATGCGAATTCATAAGCTTATTTCTGTTTCTATTTGTAGTGTTCACCAGTTATAAACAGTTGATGAACTGTTAACGATTGTTCAGGCTGAACGTTATGTTGGCTGTTAACATGTTTTCTAAACGTTTCCTATTTTTGAAAACGTAAAGTTAAAGCGTTTTATTTATTCAACACTTTGAAAAGTTAAAAAAATTACAGATATGGCCGACTAAGACTATTTAGCTGATGAAGCAGAATATCTGTAATAAAAAGTCATAGTAAAAATCTGATTTACTTTCCTATGCTGCTGTTGTCTTGTATTGCAAAATGAAAAAGGCTGGTAAAAAAATGAGTTAAATGCGGACCACATACTAAAGTCTGACGATCAGGTGGCGCCACGGCTCGGTATCGTCAGTTTTTGGAGTGACACTGCTCCATTTGGACGTATGGAGAGATCATGAATGGCCGGCTTTAGACATCCTGAAATTGGGGAATGGTTTCTTCAAAAAAATTTCTACGGCTCGTTATCGTTTTACTTGGATTTCCCATTCACGATCAGATGACAATCAGTTGGATGACGCGACAGAACTGGATGACGCGACAGAACTGGATTTTCGACCAATTGGATATCCTACTCTTTCTTTCATTTCTCATCATCCATTTGGTTTTTCCCACTCACGGTCAGTTTTTGGAGTGACACCGCACAATTTGGACGTACGGAGAGATCGTGAATGGCCAGCTTTGACATTCTGAAATTGGAGAATAGTTTTTTCAAAATAATTTCTGTTTTTCACTACTCTTTGATGTTCCCAAAGATAAAGTTCATCATCAACAAGATGATTGTGGAATATGATTAGTTCCACTGTATTATCCTCGTCAAATAATAGATCCCTAATAAAATTATTAGCCGACATACAGTCTAGATCTCGAAACGTCAAAAATTGAGACTATATTATCACTGTTGACATTCGACGTCAAACAACAAGCATGATTGTTCAGCAGGTCATAAAAGTTTACTATTTGTATTCCGATAACAAGTCCGATAACAGTTCGTTAACTGTTTGTAACTGATAAACGCAGCCATCGTTACCAGTATGGAATAAAATCACCAAAATATTATCAGCAGAATAAAGAATCTTAATCTAAACTGATCGGGTGGATGGCTCATTGCGCCACATCATCTACCCGTGCACATCCTCGTTTCACATTTTATATATTAATTTGATAGGAAGAAGAAATTCCATCGACACCTCCCGATGGACCTCTTTCTCCTCCATTGACGCAGCTTCAACATCCACTCATGGCGCAATCTCAGCTTTCTACAGTGCCGCAATTACCCAAGTCGCAAAGCTCGAATTCAAGTTCTCCTTCTCCTCCCAATGCAGCTCCTACAGACCAGACTGCTGTAACTGTTGCATCGCAAAATCTTCTTGATATTCCTCCGAAATCACCTTCGCCCGAACCAGTTAAAGAAATTCCTAAGTTTGTTACAGGTATTTAAACTTTTGTTTTATATGTATAATAGTTCCTTGCCAAAATACAAAATGTGTACTGAAGGTGTAAATATATTACTCTAGACAAAAGGTAATGAGTCTGTATATTTTAAAAATACGCGGGTAGGTTGGTATGACATTTGCCTTATTAGGTTAGATAATGCAGCGTTTTTGGTGTTAAAGAAAATTGTCGTTGGTGATTTTAAAATTGGAACAAAGGATTTGCATCAGATTTTTTTAACAAAAAAAAAATAAAATTGTTTTGATGCATTGAAAGTGATACGGCGATGAATGTTTATCAAAAACACAAGATTTTAAGTAGTACAAATCATTTGTTGAGAGTCGTAAAGCAGTCAAAGACGAACCTCGTTTAGGAAGGCCATCAACATTAACTACTGATCAAAACATCAACAAAATCAAAGAGCTGTACTTAACAATCGTCGAATGCATTAAACAGATTTTAAAGAACAATTTGGGCTTGTCTCGTGTATTTCCTTGTCTTGTTCCAAAAGATTTTATGGTGATGAGACTTGGATCTAAACTTATGTCCCTGAAACAGCTCTAAAACCTAGTGAATATCGTGCAATAGGTGAATGAAAACAAAAAAAAACACGATAAATCAAGGTCATGTTGACCGCCGTTGCGTTGTCCACAAAGAGTTCCTTCCAACTTCTTCTTCTTCATCCAACGCCCGTACGTGACATTTCTGTCATTAGACGTCGTGTCGCCCAGTAGAGTTTTGACCGTTGCTTCAGGAAGTCTTCATCGTCGTCATTGTCCAGAGCCCTGAAGTGTGACAGGTGGTCGGCCGTGCCCTCAGCCTTGTTACAAAGGAAGCAGATGGAAGATTCTGCGAGGCCCGTTCTGTGCAGGTGGCCCTGAAGGTAGTTGTGACCGGTCGCCATCCTGAAGGTGGCGACCGCGACGTCCCTTGGCAGTCTATTGGGGATGGCGTTTGATTCGATGGTAGTTTTCTATCTTTTGCCAGCAGCTGGTGGGTAGGATTTCTTGCGGTAGGTCGCAACCAGCTTTGGCGAGTTTGTCAGCGCGCTCATTGCCGTACAGATCGCAGTGTCCTGGTACCCACTGCAAGCATATCTCTGTGTTGACCTGGAGCAGATGTAGCGCCTCCATGCATCTCACCACAAGGTCGCTTTCCTGCGCGGCAGCAGATGATATTGCTTGGAGAGGTGGTCTGACAGGAATACGACTTTCTTGGTGGCTGCGTAACCCTGGATTTTCTCCGCCGCGTGGTATATTGCAGGAACCTCCCTATCAAAGCTCGTTCTGCATAGACCGACTGAAAATGAGCATTCAGTGGATTAGAAGTAGAAGAGTAGAAGCCGGCACCGCTGTTTTCTTCCATTGCTGATCCGTCAGTGTAGACGTGGGTCCACTCGGTGGATGGGTAAATAGTCGCTAGCATATCTAGCGCTGCTGATTTGAAGAGGGTTTGTGGGACGTCTACTTTGTGATTTAACACACCAGGAAAAGCCAGATTAACAGGTATTTCTGGTGTAACTTTGAATATTCTAATTTATTCTAATCTTTCTTCAGGTAATACAATAAAATCTTACTTGATAAATCACTTAGATATTTCACAAAACTTTTTATAACAATATTTTCATAACTATATCACTTTATAATTAACTTCAAACTCACAGCCTGCAATTCTTAAATGTACCCAACAAATATTTCTGGAAATTGTCCCGAGATTTGTGAACGACATTTCCAATTCCCAATTCCGCCCTCGGCTATGAATGTCGGGCGTTTTGATGCCGCCGAAAGGATTCTTACATCTTTGTATGGACGTCACACCGCCTCGTGCCCTCGTGCCAGATAGTGGGTCAGGGGCGGACCCAAAATCCGTAACAATATTTATGGAAATCAATTTTATTTCTAATACTTAACTGGTTTCAACGAAATATCGATGTTTAGCCATTAATATTTACGGTAATTATCAGGAATGCTGGCGCTTTGCGGGGCTTGCGGATATTTATCAGAAGATTTCAACAAATGCATGAGATGCTCGAGAAAATTGCCGGATTCTGTGAAGGCTATATCGGCAAATATCAGAGAAAACACACCTGGAGGACAAAAAAGAGATATTGCTGCTATCGCTTTGGCTCAGCAACAAAAACATCAGGCATTACAGCAACAGAAAGCAAGTTTATGTGAGTATGATGATTCTTTAAAAATAGTTGAAAAAATAAGAAAATAATAAAATGTAATGCTACGAAGTTTGAGATAAAACTATCCAGAAATATTAGAAAAAAAATAAGAAAGTGTTGGTAGTAATATTTTAACTTTACTCTAAAAATTGTGTGGATGCATATTTCATACATTGGCGCAAGTATTTTTAAAATTTGTAGTAGTTAAAACAAGAATGAAAAAAGTGAAATTTTATAATTTAAAAATAATGATCCTTGTTTAAATTAATTCTCTAGTAAAAAGTACTTTTTATATTGTTACTTCAGAAAGCACAATCATTCATTTATGTTTTGAGGTATTGTTAATTTTAATGTCTAATTCTTTTTACTTTTTACAAATTTCAGACCTAATTTTCTTGTAAAAAGTAATTATTAAAACAAAAAGAAAAATATGAATTAGATAAACATTCATAATTAAAACAAAATTAAATTTAAATAAACCAATTTTAGTTTAAGTGATTTTCATAAAAATTAAATTACATATTTCCTTTTTTTAAGTAGTACACTGGCCAATTTTGTTATATTTGTTTACATTTTCATACTGGAATCTTTACGTAACTGGTTATATTTTAGTTTTTGGCGCACAGAAGGGTAAAGGTAAAATATTTATAATGTTGGTTAAATTTTAAATAGCACAAAATAAACAAATAAACAAGCTGTTTCTCTGAAATAAACTACATTGAATGTTTATTATTTATTCTTCTATGCTTTTATGTAGTTTTTTAATAGTTTATTACAACTTTACAATAATTAATTATTTCCAATTCAACAATGACTTCGCATTACTATTCTTCTTTTCAACTTAACGATGACTTTGCATTGCTCTTCTTCTTTTTCGCGTGACTATTAGTGAACTATAGTTGAAAAATCACGCAACGCGAGATGGCCCTGTCAATGACAAAATATCGAATCGAGGTGTGAACAACAAGTATTCTGTCATTTGATCACTTGTAGAACCAAAGTTTTTATTGAAGAAAATTTTAGTTATCTCAGAGATTTGAGTTGATTTCTTGTGTTTAAGTTGGATTCAAGGTTTGTTTTCGACGATTCAGTTTTATTGTCGCTGAATTCTTGTTAAATGCCAGTAAAGACCAGGTGTGTCCAGATATCAATTTTGGTTTGTTCTCGAAGTTTTGTTGTCCCTGGAATTCTTGTTTCAATGCCCATGAAAGTTGAAATGTTAATTTCGGACATATTGTATTATGTGGGTAAACGTGTTCGACCAATTAAGGATTATATATTATAAACCAATTAATTATAGAATGTTAATACTTCAATACTGAAAGGTTCTGGCTATGAACAGATCCATCTTTCAAACGTTTTCTCTGTGTTGTTGAAGTCACTATGAATAATCACAAATAAAATGATATATCATTGGACAACAATATTAAACTTACCATTGAAAAAACCATCTTTCACAAAGTGCTTGCTGCAAGCAAACATAAACTTTGAGATTTTTTTTCCTATCTTTAAGATCATCTTTCATTTCTGAGCTGCCTTGGGATTTGAAGGAAATTTATGCAGAGATGTAATTGAATTGCCATAATATGTAGAGCATATTTTTCGCGATTTTATCTCCATATCACCTTTTTTAATCCTTTGTTCAAATATAACACTTTCAATGCTTAAATTGCTCAAAATACTAATAATAACTAATAAAGTTCACTTTTCACCCATATAACCAAATGGAGGTTAGTTTGTTGTTCACACCTCGAGAAGTTTATACGATCAATTATAGATGTCGCCCACTCCGTGGTTTTTCCCCATTACAACCCAGATTATAAGGACTTCCTTACATCCCCCCTCCTCGGGGAGAGAATTTGCCACACATTTTCATACTTCCTCGTCTCCATCGGGGATGTATTTTTGCTTCGGAATCAGTTTTGTGATGTGAAATAGATTGGATTCCTTTTTCTTATGTCCTTTGTTGTTTTTATAGATTGTATTTGATATCTTCTCCTCAATCCTGTATGGACCAATCCTTATTTCATCTCATTTTTTCCTATTAAGACGGTTTAAATTTTCGATGTATACTAGTTCACCAGCTTCAAAGTTGTAGTCTTTTCTGTGGTCATCAAATAATTTCTTATAGTAATTGTGGTATTTTATACTTTTTTTTAGTGCAGCTTTTTATCTTGTTTTATGTTATTGTACATTTTTTCTGATATTAATTCTTGAGGTATCATTGAATTGTCTGTGCCTTTTAACAGGTATTCTGGGCTGAATTTAGTTACCGATTTCAACTTTTAATTAAATAATCATAAATAATACATCAATCAACTGGACACAGTAACACCTTTTTCCGCATGTTTATTTTCACTTTTTTTAAAACAATATGATTGGATAGAGATTTACCAGACCTTTTAAAGGAGGTATGACTTGATACCTTATGCCATTTAAAAAAATTTAAGGGGTATCTCCAGTAGGGAGGGGGTGAATCTGACGTTTATGACATTAGCGCTAAAAAGTGTCGCCCTCAAGTTAAAAGTTGATGTGTTTCGGCATTTATTTCTAATATGTCACATTTGTAATATTAAGGGTGGGACCTCATCCAATGAACACAGTGTATAGTCATTTGTCAGATATCCAAACAAAAGGATTAAAAAATATTTAAAATAAGTTGATTTTTAATCGTATTGAATGCTTTTTAATCCTTTTAAATACTTACTACATTTTATGGGTATTTAGCATAAGAAATTTTTTATCTTTTTCTAAACATTAATGACTGTTATTAAAAAAATCATTGAATTAAAAGGTGAATTTTAAAATTTTAATTTTAGTTATAAAAAGTTTTAGTTAAATATCAAACAAGCAAATAATTTATTCTGATTTTTGTTGTTGTAATCTTAGCTAATGCTGCGAAGGCGGCTACAATTAAAAAAAAGACTACTAAAACTACAAAAACCGCTGAAGAGAGTGTTCACGTTATAAGTTCAGATGAAGAAGAGGGAGACAAACCAAAACTTGTAAGTTGTTAACATTTATTCATTGTTAGCGTCGCGTGGAGGAAAACGCAATTACGCATGCCGGGTACTCGCTAGTATGATATATTTTAAGTGACATTTTAATTGTAATGCAACGAGTTCTAGACCTTTATTGCCAGTACGCGTATGTATTTTATAAATCTTACTAGGTTATTCTTATTTTATTTTATATACCTCAGTACAATTTTATTTAGATAGGTTTAATGTATTTTTTTTTGTTATTTTAGAACGATAATATTTTACAAAAGCTTGGTAACTCAGTGACGTTATGTCCGATATCAAAGGAACCATCAACAATTGATATTCAAAGGCATTGTTCATCGAAAGCTGGTAAATATCTTAATTTTTCTTTTTAGCCAGTTTAATATGAAAAAGTAAAAAAAGTGTTGTAAAGTGATAAATTTATATTAATTTTTTTTGTTTTTTTTTGTCGAAACTTTGTCAAATTTAGTTAAAAATCTTGTTTCTAAAGCATATTTCACGAATATACGGTGGTTTCGGATTATCATTAGAAACTCGATAACCAGTATTCAACAGTACATTTAAGAAGTACGAAAGTAAATTCCCCTAATATTTTTAAACAAATTTCGTAGGTAACGAATTTTATTTTATAAGAAACTTCTTGTTTGTAAATTAAGGGTCAATATTTTTATTTGTTAGCACGGTTAATTTCGCAACAAAACCTGTTCTTAATGACTTTATTTATTGTACATAATAAAAGAGGTAGGTAAGTAATCCAAATAAATTTCACTAATTAACTAAGCTATTAAGCTTAAATTTAGCTTGTTGATTCATTTTCGTTAGATTTTTAGATTTCTAGAAAAGTAATTAGTAATCCTGGGTTATCATTGTAGTGGGTACCGACATTAAAATCGTATAGCACCGATTGTAATTTCAAGTAGTGTAAGTATACCTAATAGACCGCGAAAATGCCGCGACGTGTTTTAATTGGAGACGCATTAATATTGAATGTACACGCTTATTTTACTGCGGAAAAGAACAATGGAGGTCCGTTGATACCAGTTTTATCTATACGTAAGAGAGTGTGTGATGCGATGGGGGTATTGGTAAAACAAAATTAACCTCAGTTTTAAAAAGTGTGAAAGATGGAAATAGTGAACAAAAAGTTAAAAAACATAAACCGCGCCGACTGTTGACTTTTCCGAAGCTTACAAATTTGCGACATTGTGTACAAAATGCGTGAAAAAAAGAACATGTCTCTTTAGATTTAATATAAGAAAAAGTAAAAAAAAGAACTATTTAAAATTTCTAGAACGAGTCTGGAGAATTTTTAAACATATAGTGTTTAAGTTTAAATGAGGACAACTGACAGGCTTTATGTGAAAAAGCTAGAGTCGTGCACAAAAGTATTGAATTTTTAAGAAATTATACTCACTGTAAACAGAAATGCTCTTCATTTGTTTATCTGGACGAAACTTGGATCTTTGCTTAAGGTGGAACAAAAAGAATTTAACAGGACAATGACATACAGTCTATAAAACATACCGACGGTGAAGAAAAAAAACACATTATTGTGCATGCAGGTGGAAAGCATGGTTTTGTTGATAGGGCGGATCTATTATTTTTGTCGAAATCAAAATCGGCCGATTATCACAATATGGATACAGAGATGTTTGTAAAATGGTTAAAAGGGAAACTATTACCTTCGTTACATGAACCATCTGTCATTGTATTAGATAATAATTCGTACCATTCGGAAATTTTAAATAAGCAACCAACAAACTCCTGGACGGTACAGAAAATAAAAGAATGGTTAACGAACGAAAATATTTAATTTCCACAGTATTGCTTCAAGCCGGAATTATTATCGATAGCTAAAAGGCACGAAAGAGAAAAAATTTACAAAGTGGATCAAACTATACTCAGTAATGGACATTGTGTGCTAAGACTTCCGACTTATCATTGCCAATTTAATTCCATTGAGTATATTTGGAGATATGCAAAACTTATTAAGACAATTACATTGGATCTAAGGTTACAGTGATAAGGCTGTTTTGAAAACCTGGCAACGAGCACCTAATACTGCCACTCCTGAAATTATGGAAAAATGTGTCACAAAATGTGAAAATTTAATAGAAGAATGGTCGGTTCGTGAAAACCGCATCAAAGCAGTTAATCCTATTATCATTTACAATCCGAATGAGGATAGCGACGACAGTGATTCCGATTATCATGACTATAAATCTGATGCTTGATATACCTACCGTAAGTACTACATGATAAAACATATTTATTAAATTTGTACCGATAATTTATTTTTGTTGCATTCCCTTTCAACATAATTAAATATGTGCCTATTTCTAACCAAAAAACTGATCGATAGCTACATCAACGATTTCTGTTCACAATAAAGCAAAACATAAAAATAAAACCTCAACAAAAACTTAAAAATAAACAAAAAAATTTCGGGTTTAAATCTTAGGGGAATTTACTAATATACCTCTCAACACAGTGCGCCCGATAAGTCGATGCCTCAGTGACTAATCCGATACCGTCATATACTGGTGAAATTAGCTATAATTTTTTTTTTGAAAAAATTAAAAGTTGCATATATGCAACGCTAGGTACTTAAGGGATCAAAAATGTAATGAAAAAATTGTTTTAAAGTTGTTAATATTAGTAGAAACGGTAAAACATTTATTTGTTGTGAAAATCTACATTACAATCAACGCACACAACTTAACCACACTTCTTACACGTGGTTCTAGCTATGGAACGACATTCTTCATTTGCGATTATATCAAACGTAGTTACTTGAACTTGGAAGTCATTTTTCCTAATTTGAAAATCGCCTTTTGTCCATAAGTACGTTTTTGTTTACTTTTTCTGTCACTTTCTATATGTTGTTTCGCTTAATTTTCGCTTAATTCAGCAATTTTATTATATGACCCAATTCTTCGTTTATTGCCCAATTCCAGTGCCGCTTGTGCCCGAAAAAATGATTTAGATCCCAAAAATCTTCTTCAGTTAGGGCGCTGACTTCAGAGGGCTCCCATAAATATTATCAATGTCAATGGTATCATCGGCATAAGCCATATCCAATACTTCCTGGAGCGAAAAACCCTATCTAAAACAAAAATCTAGAATTACCAATTGTTAACGCAAGGCTGATGTAGGGTGTAAAGTATTTTGATCAAACTGTTTGTTTGATCAAATTCAGTTAACCTCTGTTACAATGGACTGTATCTGGGAAGGAATCTAGATTTGCAATTATCAGAGAAAAGGAGTAGAAAAATATAACCAATTTTTTAGTAAAAGATGGACTTACTGTAATGTGTGAATCGTAATTATTTGATATAGAACTTGTAGGATTTTTTACATTAATTTTTCTCAATCGACTAAATTAAAGTTCAAAGTTGAAATTCTACGTTTGCACATATTACTACAACTTTGGTTGAAATATCTTTTTTTAAAATACAATTTTGCGAAAACACTGAGAGTTTATGAAAGTTAAATAATTATAACACTATGGAAGCGCAAGGATTGCAATTACTAGGAAGACCAAAATCAGTCATCAACAAAAACACGACGAACAATGGCCAGTGCACCGATGATTGCTAGCAGGAGAATTTTTTACTTCAATTCTCGAACAGCGTTTGATGCTAATACGCTAACACGCGTGTTTGTGTCAACGCGTTTTGAAATGTATTAAACCTAACCTCAAAATCTTACTCAAACGGCACGACCATATTTTCCCATAGACATAGGAGACTAGACTGCGGGTCTAGATGCGAGAGTTGGCTCCATATGAGAAAGAGACAGTCGCTCTAGAGGTTGTTTCGCGCTCTCTCTAATAAGTTGGGCTTACGCCCGAGTCTGGAACCCGATCCTTCTACTCAGTTCGCCGCGTGCTCCTCAGGCGTGAACCCCGCCCATTAGGAAGAACGCAACATAACCTCTCTTTCTCATCGGGAACCAACATTTAGCACGGAGACCCGCAGTCTAGTCTCCTATGTCTATGTATTTTCCTGATTTTTAAAACATTAGCTCACAAAACCACTATTTTAAAGGACACAATCCGAGAAATTGTTACAAATCAATAAAGGTTTGTTTGTCAAAGTCTTTCCGTTATAGCCTGGATTAGAACCCATAATTTACGTTGCATATGTGCATTGCTAGGCGTTAAAGGGTTAAGTACAGAATACACCAAAGTAAAATGTATATTTAACACGAATAACTTTTTTTCCTTCCAAATAATCGTTTAATTTTTTTCTCATATTTTCAGTTCCGGCCAAAGTGTATGCCGAAAAAGATATAGTGAGAACGAAACTGAAATGTAGAACTGTAAGAATAGGTTCATACCGATGTGTACCGGCCGAAGATGTAAGTTAAATTTTTACTTGAGCTGAATTTTTTTGCAAAACAATGTCATTCTCTAAAATTTATAATAATTTTAAAAAAATTCATACCAAAACGAATTATAAGCATTTTTTAACAAAAATATGTATGAGACTCCTTTATTTCTAAAACAACAAAATCCCAATTCTAAGACATGTTTTTGAATTATTATTATGAATAAATACAGTTTCTTTTTTACTTTAAAATGTTTCAAAATTTAGTTAAATTGCATGTAATATACATAATGTACACTCTATGAGTAATCAAAAAGTTTATTATACATATATTTATTATTGTTTTTCAGGTGATTATCGATAACTTGGGAGTAACGATTAAAGTCCCCCATCCCAATAAAGATAAAACATTAAAAATGATAATGTTAGAAAAAATAAATACAGTAAAAGTATTAGCAAGCTTTAATAGTTCTCTGCCCGTAATCTTCTACTACCTAAATTCCTCATTAGCCACCAAAATAAGAGAAGAACTCGACATGACCCCCGACAGCGATTATTATTTCGATCCGCTTTCGTTGGAAGATGAGGCTCAACGTCGCGTCACGCTATTACCGGACGACATTACAGAAGATAACAAAAACGTTATTCAATTGGTGTACGGTTTTCCCATTAATATTGTAGAAGAATTGAACGTGAAAGAAGCCAACGATATCCTCATTAAAACTTGTCCGAAAGACGTTACTAGGGCCACTCCTGGTTTTGGGTATGTATTCATTTATAGTATTAACTCGAAATGACCGAAATTGTGTACGAATTATTCTTTTACGCCCGCAGCACTTGCTTGTACTCGCGTTGGACGAAACGAGCCTCGTGCGAATGTTACTAGTTTCAAACCGCCACTGACCCCTTGTAAATTTTGGGTTAAATTTTTGACCTGAAGAGGGTACATTCTAAAATCGCCACCACTCTTATCTTAAAGTAATAATAAATACCGATTGTTACTAGCCTTATTGTTACGATATTTACTCCTTGGTTTCGGTAATTCTAAACTCTCAGTACAATAACTAAACAATTTTTATTCTAAAATTTCTACGCAATAAATTTTATTTTACAAATCACTTAGAAATTCACAACTGCACAACACTTTTATATTTACTTCAAACCAACTTAAACTTAAAAACCTCGATCTATGATCCCGTTTAAATACCTGCAAATCAATGTTTTCGAAAAATAGACACTTATTCGAAATTATTGGGCCTTATTTTCGAGAATCATCTAGTGTCTTCTATTAATTGCGGTTCATTATGTATTCACCCTAATTGGGGTCGATGCGCTGTCGCCTCAAGGCAAAATCGACAGAGACGGACCCAAAAAATCGTAACACTAACCTAACCTAACACCAACAGTACCTGGTGAAGAACTTTGAAAAGACCCGTTTTATTTACTTTTAAATAAATATTTTCAATACATACTTAGATCTGTAAAATGTGTTGGGTTTCATTTTTGCGTTTTTTGTTATAATTTCCACAACACTGATCTAATTATTAAAATAAGCTCTAGGTGGGTGTCAAAATACAGTGATTATCCCTGTACATATTTTCCTATAAATAAAAGAGCCATTAAAAGATCAATGAAGGCCTGTAGCAATTCTCGGCTATGGGTGTCCAGGTACCCGCGTAAGCGTAATAATTTTGATGGCGATTTTGGGAAACATCGTCCCGCTACTAATGGGAAATATTTCGGGAGCGTGTAGGTCAAGTAAAAATAATGTAAGTACTTCATATACACTTTTTCTATACAGACTCCCGTTTTCGAATTATAGGCATCCAACGTACTCTTGACTTGAATCACTTAATAATTTCACGTTCTTTGCAAAAGGCTGCGCACTTTCATGTTCTTAATTATTACTTTCACTCATATTTTATTGTTATTACTTTTAAATAAATTTTCTTATTTGAAATTAAAAAAAAACATCGAACAAAACGATCCATACTTAAAACAAAATATACTAAAATATCTAAGTACTACTGCTAAATATTACTTAATATATATATGCAACAATTTCTGCATACTTGTCTTTGTTATTAATTTATAAAAAATTTAAAAAAAAACGCATTTTTTTTGACAACTGTCATTTGTCAACGGTAATTTTCTTCATTTTTCGTTAAGATCTCATCTTTTGAGTTTCTACTCCCAAGGTATTTTGGGTCGGACGGAAGACTGACGGTCGCCACGCCAACAGCAGCTTTAACTCTCACCCGAGGCATTAGATGTTTCACATCAAAAACGGAATTTTAGTCACTAAGTCGTGATGATAATCCTACATCAGCTCGTAGATTAAACACAATATTAAAACTAAAATTAAGTTGTTGAGAAAGAAATAACATTGATTTTTTTAAATTTTACCCCTCTTAAACTTGTGCTATGTGCATTTTAAGGCAAATTCCGATAATACGGACAAGGTCTGTCCAGATTAACGGGACTCTACCGTATATATCCTCACGCTTAACCGGTAAAATCAACACGGAATAGAGAAAGTGTACAGCCGTCGCGTAAATAAAAATTATGTATGTGATGGCACAAAAAACGGGAACAAAAGTAAAATGATGTTTTTTTTTTCGTTGCAGTGCTTTTGCAGAGATAAAACAGCTGGTTACTTATCCACCGGAAGGTCGAAATAGAATTACGATCAACACCGAAGATTACATATGTTTGAGCCAGGACCAGTTCCTGAATGACGTGATTATAGATTTCTATCTAACCTACCTAATAGAGAATCTAGCGGATGATATGAAATCGAAAATCCACGTTTTCTCGACATTCTTTTACAGAAGACTAACCACCAAGCCAATTAAGGCTTCTAGGTATGTCGTTTATTTTTTTATTTTTCTAATAAATGCGTATTATACAGATAAATTGTTTTTAATATTAAAGATTTCCCTTTAAGCTGATAATTTGATATCAGTGCAGTTTAATCTATACAGAAATCGTAAGCGAATTACTCTACCACATATAAATACACACATCCGCAGAGTCTAGGGATATATTACTTTTTGGCGTATATATTTTTAGAAGTTTTCAAGGATAATTAAGAAACCACTACTTTATTATCATTTTACAAAATTTGCTTAAAATTTTTTAATATCTTTTTTTCCCTTGAGATTAACAAAACATTTCCTAATCGATAATTTTTTTATGTTCCTGCAATAAAAATGATACTTGGCTTTTAAATTTTATGCGTACCAGTCATTATACTGTTTGTAATCATGCAGACAAATAACATTTGACTAGAGAAGAAATGATTAGATCAGGTCGCCGTGGAAATGGGACACTCCAAGCGTTAAATTATCAAGAAGAGGCAGTTGTATTGGAAAGCCACAGACCTTTTACAGACCTCTCTTCATGACCATTTTTTACAACTATATACTCGTAGATGCCCCTCATATATGTATACTCATATATTGCTAGTAGGGATAGGGAGAGAGACTTTACCATTACGAAGCAAACATACATGCGTCTGTCTCACTTATACGCTCAGTATTATGCGCATGACCGTGACTGGCGCATGCGTTTTAGTTAGAGCTTCAATTACTAAATGAGATAGCGTCACTTTGCAAATAAACTGCTGCGATAGAGAGCTGGTTTGTCCTACTCTACTTGCCAATTCCCCCACTAGAGACTCAACGCTCCAAATAAAAAGAGTGAAATAGAAATGGTCATTTGCTGTCTCACTTCATGGGCCACGCTTCCACTTACAGAAACTAGCAATATAGGAGTATTACACATATAAGATGCCCCTACTCTGACGGCAATAGAACTGCAAATGTAATGGAATTGAAAGTAAATAAAAAATATATATAAATGGATACTTTCAAGATCATTAGAGGTGGCTTTTTTTGTCAGTGACAAAAAAAATTGATAGCAAATATACACTACGTAATAATTTCACAAATTTTAGTTTTATTTAACAATTCACGGTTTATATTAATTTAATATGTAAAATAATTATTACTTAGTTAAAAAAGGGGTATGGAACGATTTTAAAGGTAAATAAAAAATATATATAAATGGATACTTTCGAGATCATTAGAGGTGGCTTTTTTTGTCAGTGACAAAAAAAATTGATAGCAAATATACACTACGTAATAATTTCACAAATTTTAGTTTTATTTAACAATTCACGGTTTATATTAATTTAATATGTAAAATAATTATTACTTAGTTAAAAAAGGGGTATGGAACGATTTTAAAGAATAGTAGTAAAAATAATTTGTTACATATCGACCCTTACTTTTCTTATTAATATTAATATTTTATACCGTCACTGTCCAGCGAAGACCTCGGGGAGGCGTATTCTTTGCACAACGGGCAACGGGATTGTAAGTGTGGGATGAACATGTTAAAATTTCGAAAATATCACAGAAATAGAAATTTTATAACAGACAAATAAACAAAAAAAACATTCTAAAATGTTGAACTTAAGTAAACATTCTAAAAAACTCAACTAAAAAAATAATTTTGAAAAACTGAAATAAAACGAAACCGGCGAAAAGAACTATTTTAAAAGATCGAATTGAAATGCTTCATTCCGATAACCTATCTACAAAAATGTAGAAGTCCTTCAGAGAGTTGGGTGAATTAAAGAAGGTCGATTGTACATTAGATAGTCTTTTGTTGTTGCAAGACAATTCATCATCCGATAAATAACTCTTCATCAGAGTCTCCAATATTTATTATAAAAGTAATACGCTAAACTCCTAAATTCTATTTCGAAATGGTGCAGAGTAATAAATCCTACTTATAAATGCAAAACGCTAACAGAGTGGTCAAACAAACTTTTATGATTTCTAAATGGTCCGCAACAGCTGTTGTAGTGTGGATTATCATATTTTACTAAAGCCTGTTTTTATTTGGAAGCCTGTCGCAAATAAAAGGTTTTATCAGCGAAAGGGTCATTTCCTACCTGCAGTGGTGTAACTATGGGTATGAATATACATTTACATTTTCTACTTTTTAACCAACCTAATTATGTACGCCTATGTAACAGCCCTCAGAAAATGATTTATTACTCTGAACCATTTCGAAATAGAGTATATCTAAAGTATGTATTTTTCAGATCATCTTTGCATACACGTTACCACTTCCTTACAGTAATTTCATCAAACTTTTTTTTACACATTCCCATTAAAAATAATAGCGATTACTTCTTTGTTTTCGTCAAGTAGGGTTATTTGGCAGTCATCATGTTTTGAAGACGTTCAATTCCACTTCGTTGAATTTAGACACGTGCAGTCCCTTTCAATAGTAATTCATTTCTTACTGTCGAACTTTGAGGGTTACACCGTTATCATTATTCCCGCTACCTTTAAAATAAGTTTAACATAGAAATTAATTACCTAATTTCTGCGCATACGCGCCAATGTGACCGTTATATTTGTGGTCATGGCATTTAGCTAAGTCTTAATCATCACTCAGTATGGGCGACGTGCAAAACATGGCCACTTTTTGTCATTGGTAGTTACGTATACGTGACGTCAGTGCTTGAGATGGGTAACGTGCATGTGGTACCTACAACCATAGACATATAAAGGATAGACCGCGGGTCCTTTGTGCCCAGAGTTGGCTCCCGATGAGAGAGAGATAGTTGCCCCGAGTGTTGTTTCGCTGTCTCTCTAATGGACTGGGCCTGCGATCGCGCGTGCGCGCACTCTCTCCGCACTGGGAACCGCAGTCTATCCTTTACATGTCTAAGGGCACAACGAATGACATCTTTCATAAGGTTATATTTGTTAGCTTGACGATTTTTTTTGAGCAATTTCGGGATGTTTTAAGTTTAGAGTGAGCTCTTTGAAAATTATTTAGGTTTGTGGAATAATATTGTGGTGTTGTTAATGATTTTTATTGACTAAACATTAATATTGAAGTGTTAAAAAGTAGGGTTTATGTTACCTGTAGCCGAGGCCACTTTTTGACAGGATTATAGAATATCAAGCTGTAACGTCACATGTTCGTTACTATTTTTACCGTTGTCAAGCTGAAGCGTTACGTGTATGTTACCTTCCAGGTATAGTAGAAAATCTTAATATGAAAGGTATTGTGACCGTTTTTATTCACTAACAACCAAACTGCTCATTGACCAATAAAAAAATATGGCATGATCAAAAACAAAATACTCGGATAAAATTAAAAGTGCGCTTTGTCAGTCCAAACAGTTTTTATATTCGACAATGCAACGAAATTACGGTTCAGAAACTGTTTGGTTAAAATGGAAGAACGGATCGTCCTATAAACTGCCCGTGTACGGTTAGAACGCGTTTTTAAAATTTTCGCAAGCTCCCATAATTTTTTAGAAATTCCGACAACGTTTGACGATACAACCGTTAAAACGGTATTTCTTTTTTATTTGTCGACGTGACAACACTGCGACAGATATTGATTTTGATACAGGAGGTCAATCCACTCATTCTTGAATAATTTAAAAATACCTACTTGTTGATTTCTCGCAGCAGAGGATTTGTTTTTTAGTTTTTTCTACGTAAAGAGAATAAACATCATTATAAAGAAGGAAACATTTCAATTTGACTGAATTAGTTTTATCTCTAATAGCAAGAATGTTATTCTTCTTGTGTCTGTAGTATTTTTCCAAATATGTATTTAAACAAATATATTCAAAGAATAAAAATGTATGTTACATAGTATTCATCATAAAATCTTGTAAAACTGCCGGAAATTTGAGATAAAAATAATTATAACTCCTTAGCATCTTTTTTTATGGAAAAATAAGATCCTAATTTTTTTTTGCAGGAGCTTTGAATCACCCTGTAAACGTATACTTTCTAATATATACGATAACTAAATTATTCCATTGATAACTCTAAGTAGGTAGAACTGTGTATTTATAAATATATTGGCAACGTCGAGGGATATATTTATCTTTTAGATTTATGTCAAGGAAAACGCGTATATACAGCTTGTCTCAGAATTTGTAGTTTTAATTACAATTAATATTAACGTGTTATAGATTACAGCAAACTTTAATTAAAATTTAAATTTTTCTTATTATAATTACAAACAAAATTACCAAATTATAAAATCAACCTAAATATTTACATCCTTCAGGGTCTTGAAGTAATTCATTACTCTTGAGAAAAATAATTACTTTAAGGTCAATAACTGAACATTTATGTTTCTAGGGTTATTAAATTTTATGAAAATTAATTTGTGTACACGATTTTTTTATTTTGCTCTTTAAAAAAATCATTAGTGGACTTTCATAGTCCACATTTTTTACAAATTATTATTGGACTTGAAAATATTGGATTTTTTTTTAAATATTTTTTCTCTTAAAAAATTTAATAACCAACCCTCTTTATTTCCGAGTCAATACTCGTTTCAAATTTAGATGCGAAAGGGACACCTTGTATAAAAGTAACACAATTTAAAAAAATGATGTTTTATTTCAATATTCTTAAATTCTTGAAAACATTTTGAGTTAAGTATTTTTAAAGAATTAATGTAATTTCGAAGAAATTCATTATCAATAAAAAAGTTCAATGTACTTACTAAAAGTTTCATTTGCTACAATCAATATAAATTTTTGATAAATCGATAATAAATCAATTTTTAATAAATCTAAAATATTGGTGCTCCATCTGGCAACAGCGTCTGTTATTTATCTAATAAAAATTTGAACTATTGGCAAATAGGCATTACAAAAGATTCATTACCTTAAAATAATATTTTTATCAATTTTAATAAATAAAAACAAAACTGTAAGTTTAATTGTTATTAACATTTTACACGTTGCTATTTTCATTTATCTGATGGGATTTTGATCCAACGGGAAATAGGCGTAAAGAACCCAAAACGATTTATTGTAAATCAGGTAATCTCTAAAAATAAAAGCAATATGGCAACAGTGCAAAGTATGATGTGTTGCGTAGGATTTCACTGTTTCGTTAGAATTCTGAAATTATGGGTGAGTCGGCAACGTCAGTGTATCTGTTAAAAGTTTAATCGACTGGAAAGTAAACATGTATACAGTGTGTCTCTCATTTGTAATTAATATTTTTAATAAATGTATACTCTTTTAATACAATGTATAAGGTTAAATAAATTTTTTTTCTGATTTACCAATAAGAAAGTACTATTTATTTAAATATTTATTTAAATTTAAATATAGACAATTTATTATAATTTAAATATAACAATTTTTTATTATGTATTTAATATTTTTATTTTAAATTCCAATGATGGGTTATTATTAAAAAAAATTACGTACCACCTTTTTAATTTTTGATTTAAAACAACTTTTAAACTTTGCTTTATTTTATAATTATACATACAACTATAAATACAAATCCTTATTAAAAATAATCTAGTCAAGACCAAAAAAAAAATTGTTTAAATCATTTTTTAGACAAATAAAAGACATTTATCTTTCGATTCTATTACATTTTTAACTTATTAAATTTGCTTATAAATAATTAAAAAATATTTATTTAATAGTTTAATAATTAATTTAAATTTTATTTTAAAACAAAAATAAAAAAAATATTTCGTAACTTTTACATTAATTTTTATTAAGTTTGCAAACTATGGAAAACTTCTTTATTATTAATTTTAGAAAAAAATTTATAATCATTATTATTAATTTATTCTACGTGGGGTAAAACCTAAAATGCAACCAGCAGATATCGAAATTTTTCAGTCATATACCAGGTCTATTAATAAATATGAATTTTAAAATACTTTTATTCTTCACAATATCCAAAAAAATGTATTTAAAATTGTAAAGTTATTGCTAAACATGGGGCCGAATCTGCGTTCACTGGAACAGAACCGGTTTTTGGAGTCACCAAACAATTATTTCGGACTGAACGGAGAGGAAAATACTCACGTACTGGTCCGATATACCAGGGTTGACTCACTCGAAGGCGTTTTTACCTAAACCCTCGAGAAACACAACTAAGCAGATCCTAGAATGGAGCAGAAATGACCTGCGAATTCTAACTGGACTGCTTACAGGACACTGTCGCCTAAGATACCACCTCGGAAGGATAGGTCTGAACCAACAAACGGACTGTCGGTTTTGCTGCGTGGAAGACGAAACTGCTGAACATATACTTTGTTCATGCCCCGGCCTGGGAAAAATAAGGTTCAACATATTTGGTTACACCAACCTAGAACCTACCGATTTAAAAAAAACCTCACCCTATAGAACCATGAACTTCGTGAGAAGGGCTGGATTGTGCGGTGAATGTAACCTCTAGGGGTGAGCCACAATAGACCTACTAAAGGTCGCAGTGGAGGGGCGATCACGCCCCACTCACATGATACCTAACCTAACTTCTGTGTTGCAGTATTTTTTGATGATGCATTAGTTGAATTGGGGAAAAAAGTTATTGCATACTGTTTTTTTGTAACGTAACTACTACAATAATAGTAGTGTATTCAAGTCGATAATTGTAAAGTAAATTATTTCGTCTTGTATCAGTTATTTTAATGCATCATCAAAATGCTGCAACAGAGAGATTAATGAAAGTAATGGTTGTCAATTTTTTATTAAATGTGAGAATTGTTTATAGACCGGGAGCCGGTGACACTAAAAGTGCACTTATATGGATTCTGAAATTTAGTATTGAAATTTATAGTATTTATTCATGGGTACAACATAGGACCGGTGTGCCAGAGTTTATCCTGGCAAAAATATTTTTTATAAATTTTTATTTTTCTGATATTTCTGATAATCATAAATAATGTGCACTTTTATGGAAATTAATTACTTATAGACCTTTTTGTAGCAAATTTTATGTATTTTCAAAAAAATTTGGTGTGACAACTCTTATCGTGGCAGAAAAGTCTTGCACACCGACTTTTAATATCTAAAGTTCATAAAATGTTTCCTTTATCGCGGAATTACTTTTTTTTAATCTCTTCCTTTTCAGTTCTTTTTTCAAAATATCTCGGTGTGACAGCTCAAAACTTGACCAAAATATCTGGAGCATATTGAAATTATTTTCTGTCCTTTTAATTTTCGACACAAAAAACAGTCTGTCATCTATGATTCTTTCTCTTTTTACTTTTAACTTTTGAATTGAGCTACCCTTACTATGTATAATATATTATCCCCGAGTTACCCTAAAAACCTTGAAAATGTTTAGCTCATCTTTGTCCCTTCAGTCAGTTGCTTTGAAGCCCTGTTGAACGTTACAAAATTTCGATCAGTGTTCTTGTTCATTTATTATTTTAAAAATATCTGTCGCACCAGTTAGATTTAGATGACTTCAGAAACATATTTTTTGTTATATTTAAAATTTATTAAAGAAATTTATAAACTAATACCAATAAGGAAAGTAAAGGTCATTTAATTGATACAAATGTATTGCTGGAAAACATTATTTATTTATAAAATTCAGCATTCCATTTATTCATAATTTTATCAATTTCTATACACCAGTTGCAGGAACAAGAGAAATAAAAAATGAAGGTCATACGATTAAGCTATATACAAACATTATATAGTATTATAATTAGACAAAAATTTACTCAGAATCATCATTTTCATGATTTTGAAGGATTGAAGCTATAATATACAGTGGTGTGACAGTTATCTTGGTCAAGTTTTGAGCTGTCACACCGAGATATTTTAAAAGAAGAACTGAAAAGGAAGAAATAAAAAAAAATTAATTCCGCTATATCGAAACCGTTTTATGAACTTTAGGTATTAAAAGTCAGCGTGACAGACTTTTTTGCCACGATGAGAGTTGTCACACCAATTTTTCTGAAAATACATAAAATTTGCTACAAAATGGTCTACAAGAAATTAATTTCCATAAAAGTGCAAATTACTTATGATTATTAGAAAAATAAAAATTTATAAAAAATATTTCTGTCAATATAAACTCTGGTGCACCGGGCCTATGTTGTACCTATGATTAAATACTATTAATTCCTATGCTAAATTTCAGAATCTATATAAGTGCACTTTTGGTGTCACCGGCTCACCGCCTATTATTACGATAATAAATTTTTTTTCTTAGTTACAGTTTTCACAATTTTAGTTTTACACCATGCAGTACTTTTTATGGGAAATAACTTTTTTTTGTAAATTTAATTTTCCTGCTTGTACATGGAAAGGTCATACAAAACAATTATGAAAATTCCCCAAAGTTGGATATTTTTATATGATATGGCATCCACGCTTGGCTAAGTTTGCCTTTAACTGATTATGCGCATAGGAAAGTGTTTGTTCGAGCTATTTTTCAAACAGGTCGGCAACACCGCAGCGGTTGTTTCTCTAATGGGAATTTATATAAATTTATTCGATGGAATGTAGGTTTTATGTCGGTCGGCATCGTTAATAAGGCGCCGTTTTACGCGTTTTAAATGAAGAATATTAAAATCGACCAAATTGTCGATTACGTAAGAAACTAAACAAATAATGTGATTAACTAATTTAATTATAATATTTTTTATAATTTATACAGAGTGTCCCAGATTATTGGGTTAATTAAAAAGAAATTTTTGTAAATAAGATATTTTACCACTACATTTTTAAAGAAAAAACATCGAAAAATTAACATTTTCAAATAATTTTTTTTTTCAAAGCGGTCCATTTCACAGCGAATTTTGAAAAAAAGTCATTTAAAAAAGATGATTGGTACTTTTTGACATTTTTTCGAAAACTTTTTAATGTTAACCTTTATTAAATAATTTATGTTTTTTTTTGGAAACTACCTACCTACATAAAAAAACAAGCATTTTAAAAAAAAATTATATATTTTTTTAAATTTTTGAAGATACGAAAAAATAAAAGTGTAATGATAATAATAAAAATGATAATTATGATTTATGAATTTTAGGGGTGGTTTTAAAAAAAAAATATGATTTATATAGGGATATTTTTTTAATTCTAATTAATTATTATAACAAAAATCATTATTACTTGCTTCGGCGGTACATATACTAAAATTGTAACTATACAGAGAAGATTAGCATGGCCCGTACGCGAGAATGATACGCAGAATCGTGAAGCAGTCCACATTCTTTTCGTACAAAGACACCTAATAAAAGAATACAAAATACTTCTTGCGCGGTGGTCATGCTAATCATGCTAGTTTCAATTTCAGTACAAAAAAAACATCACCTCAAAAAACCATAATTTATTTTATTTTAATTAGAAAAATCAATTAAAAAGGTCATTTGTTTTTATAAATAGATATAAAAATCTTTCTTGTAATTTTTTTTCTTAAATCCGCCCTGAAATCAGGCCCGGACTGGCCAGGTCCACGATCGCGGAGGGCCCCCGACCCAAGGGAGCCCAGCCACATAACATACAAAAAAGTTTTTGTCTTATAAGAAGTTATTTTGTGTTGTTGGTAATTGCTCTGAAAATAGACAATGTTTCCAGTGTTTGACATGTGCTTTTTCTGTTCTGTTTGAACTTACTCAATCTGTCACATGTGAAAACGAGTTAAAAAGGTTAATTTTAGGATGTTTTATGGTCGAAAATGTGGTGGACCCCATTTCCAAATAATTACCATATTTATACATACTCCCAATTGTTTTTAAAATTTCTATTCACAATCATAAATAAGTATTTTGTAATTTTTAATGGAAAAATTCTTATTTTCAGAAAATCTCAACCGGCTGAACTGGATCCCACCTTAACGCCAGCCCAAAAGCGGCATGCTAGAGTTAAAAAATGGACGAAAAATGTCAACCTTTTCGAAAAAGATTTTGTTATAGTTCCCATAAACGAAAATGCCCATTGGTTTCTTGCCATTATTTGCTTCCCGGGCATGAACGGTTGTCAAACGTGGGACGGCAGACCATATAATCTAGAAGTTAAATCAAGACCAAAAAGTGAGTTTTCCAATAATGTTTGTAATATTTTTATTTAAAAAATTGCGTCATAATACTCTTTCTCTATACACCACAAAATATTACCTGAAAAAGTCGACTGTTTACGTTCATAGGTTGCTTTATATAAATTAAATACTGTCATTTCTAAGTAATGAAAGTTTTATTTAAATTCTTGGAATTCTTTACTCGAATAAAAACTTTATCTTCTTATCACGCCCTCTCCTCGCGAAGGTTGGTTGGCTAACATTGTCCTGGATAAAGTAGCTCTAAATATCTCAGTTGGAGGGCACCCGAACATTCTTCTAAGGTCTTTCAACCAGTAGTTCTGACGTCTTCTAACAGATCTTCTCCGAATCTTTCCTTCAATTATCAGCCTCAGTAATTCGTATTTTTCGCCTCTCATAATATGGCCTATATATCTTGTTTTTCTCTCTTTAATGATGTTTAAAAAAGCTATAAAAAGTATGAAAGACAATAAAGCACCTGGCCCAGACAACATTCACTCTGAGCTTCTAAAAGTTCTCGATGACGAGGGAATAAAATTGCTGACAAATATTTTTAACTACATAAACACTACGGGAAACATACCCAAAATATGTCAACGTTCATACCAATTCCTAAGAAACGCAGCGCTAAATAATGCTCAAAATATCGCTTAATAAGTCTCATGAGCCATCTCTTGAAGATCTTTCTAAGGGTTATACACCAACGTATTTATAAGCTATGTGAAGAGCACATTGGAAGAACGCAATTTGGCTTCAGGAATGCAATGGGTACAAGAGAAGCACTTTTCTGTGTACAAGTGCTATTTCAGAGATGTCGTGATATGAACTACGATGTGCATGCATACTTCGTGGATTATCAAAAGTATTTGACAAAGTCCAGCATGGAAAACTAGTAGAGATCCTTAGAAAAGTCGGATAAGATGACCGGGACTTAAAAATTATTGTAAACCTTTATTGGGGTCAAATAGCGCATATATATATGAATAGAAGCCGAAGACAATGATGTAATCAAAATACAAACATATACTCAAAAGAAATATTTAAAGAAGCACTAGATGACATAGAACTGGGAATATCTGTAAAAGGTCAATAATTGAACAACATAAGGTATGCAGATGATACTGTAGTATTTGCTGACAATATTGAAAGCCTACAAGAACTCATGACCAAGAGTCAAAGATACCAGTGAAAAATACGGTCTAACGCTGAACATAGATAAGACCAAATTCATGATAATACGAAAAGGAACCAATGTACTGTGCAAACTTACTATCAGAAACCAGCAAATCTTAAGAGTTGCTTCATACATGTAACTAGGCACAACAATAAACAAAGATTGGGACCATTGTCGTGAAATTAAATCCCGGATTGAAAAATCCCGAGCAGAATCATGGAAACTCACTCAATACTGCACAGAAAATCTTGAGGCATTTGAGATGTGGCTATATCGGCGAATACTTAAAATACCTTGGACAGCCCCACGTCACAAATGTTAGAGTGCTGGAAAAAAAATAAAGATATGGAGATCATAAAGAAGATCAACAATAGGAAGCTTGCGTACTTAGGTCACATAATGCGGAATGCACGTTAAAGAATTTGAGAACTTGGTTTGATACCACAAAGACCGTCCTTTTCAGGGCAGCTATTTGAAAGGTTCAAATTGCCGTGATGATCGCAAATATCCGTTGAGCACCTAAAGAAGAAGAATGATTTTTAATTCTTTTGACTTTTTTATTCTTCTTAATACCTCTTCGTTTGTAACCCGGTATGATATACGAAGCATGCGACGATATACATACATCTCAAAAGCCTCGATCCTTCTCTCAGTTATCGGATCGAGAGTCCGTACCTGACCATGCGCATTCTGAGCTCAAATCAAGACTGGTGAAAAACTGCTTCATTCTGGTAAACATTTTGCTGGCTTGTTCTATTCTAGAACGTATCTGTGAATCGTTCACTGTGTTGTGTATTCTGGTCCATCATTTCTTGCAAGTCTGATTTGTTATCTGCTAGGACCACGGTGTTGTCTGCGTATCTTATATTAGTGATTCGACTCCATTCACCTTAATACCTCCCATATCTTCCACTAGAGCCTTTCTGAAAATGGCTTCCGAGTAAATGTTAAACAGGAGTGGAGACAAAATGCACCCCTGCCGTACTCCTTTCTATATTGACACGGTATCCGAAGTCCCCCTGTCTACTCTCACCTCCGCAGTTTGGTTCCAGTAGAGCTGTGCTATAATTGTAATGTCTCTCTTTTTAATCCCGGCTGCTGATAATATCTAGAGCATCATCTGATGCCTGATGCAATCAAATGCAATAAAAACTACAAGAGACTAACTAAAAAAATAAAATATTATAACTTACTATTCTTACAAATATATTAAGTGTGGCTTGCAGATGTTGCGAAAGATTTCAACGAATCCTTTGTCCTTAGAAAATATTTTGGACAACTTTTCTTACTCTTCTGATTTGGATTAAGTGAAGTGATTAATTAACATAATTCATCCACACATAATATCCCCAATAAGTTAATTTTTGTTTATTAAATATTAATAAATATTTCAATATTAAGTACCTAATTAAAATTACTGCATTTACGCATCATTTAAATAACTGATTGTGGCATTTAACAGATTTAAAAACTGGCAACGTTAAAAAATTTATAATCTTTAAGTGAAACTAATGATAACCGGACTGTTCACACAAAACTTCCCATTTCCATGGCAAGATATTATTAAAAACATGTGAATATTTTTAAGAGATAATGGAATAACTCCTGGACTTTATGCTTACAATGCGCGCATCTAATTAATCTGCAATGTTGCAAAATTTACCAACGGTCTATTTGTTTGTGCCGTAGTGTAAGTGTTAGTAGTCCAGGAAAATTAATTCATATTTGCGAAACTGAAATTGCAATTAAAAATAAAATAAAAAATGTTAAAATAATGTACCTACTTCATTTTGCCAGAAAAAATTAGTAAAAATTTAACGACGGTTGTAAAAACACAATTATATTTGGTAAAATATAAAGTCTACTAAAAGAATTTAAATTTTTTTAGAAAAAAATCCGACCGTGAATGCAGTGAACGTCGCCGTAGCGATAAAGCAAGAAAAACTATCGAAACCAATTCCGTGTGACGATCCTGATCTTAGCGATAAGGATGAGGCAGAAGGAGACGATAGCGAAATGGAATCAGACGATTCCGAAGAAGTTCCGCTTACCCAAAACGGGCAACAACCTGTTGCTTCGTCAATAAGTAGTACTCTTGCTAATGCTGCAAGTACTGTTGCTGCTCCTTGTATTACTCCCAGCACACCTAATGCTACACCTACATTGAGATCTTCCAAAGAAGTTAGACCTCCTATCAAGCAGTAAGTATTACACACGTAAAATTTAATTCCAAAAGAACTCGTACTGTCGTACTCATTTTTAACATGAAATCCAATACATGTCAACATTTATTTCATTAACACGCACAAACTGGACAATATTGCAACGGACAAATTTCTACTTTAGTAGTTTGTTTGTTATTGGTTGATAACGCGACAGGCTTTCGGCCAATATTAGCAGAGACACGTGGGTGGCTTGTGGTCTTAAAATAATGAAAAAAAAAACATTTGGGTGCCAGGATTTAATTTTAACCCTCGACCCGAAAGCCTACCAAAAATAAGGAGTTGTAAAAAAGTAACAAAATCTAACCTGTATCTTGAAGGAAAATTTATTAATGAGGATAAAAAATAATAAATTTTGTTTAATATAAATTTGATTTTATAATAGCTCGACTTGTATCTATCTACCTATCTTTTTTTGTTGCGGAGGTGAGGAAACCCTCATGAGCACCTAATGATCCTCATTGGGTAGTGTCAGACTCTTACTGACTAAAACCTCACCCCATCCTCGCCATCTCGCACTGGAACCGCTTTCGCATTACTTCGGTGCGAGGGCTGTCTATCCTTTCTCTATTCTCTAATCTCTTCTCTTCCCTTTGTCTCCATTATAGTCCTGACTACTATGTAGGAACGGTTCCACGTTTCCTCAGATCCTAAGAGGTCACTAATGAGATTTTCTACGTTGAAGGGAATTCCTGTAACTTCAAGGTATTGCCCTCGGGTTATGTTCCACCTCGAACAGCTGAACAGCGTGTGTTCCGTTCATCGTCAACTCTACAATACACACACTTGGCTCATTTAGTCCTTTTATATTTAAACAAATACTTCCTAAAGCTGTCATGCCCAGTGAACGCTTGTGTCAGAAAGTAGTCTACTTCCCCATATGCCCTGTCAAGCCACTTCTGTATGTTCGGTATTAGTCACACCGACTAATACTACCGTCCATTTGCACTGTTCCATTTTTCCTGCCACCTATCTATCTATCTATCTATCTATCTATTTTTTTTCTGGCAGGGAGGACGCTCTTGCAATAATTTCATAAATTTTTTCAAAGATCCTGGCCAGGATCATCAGGATATAACAAAAAAACCTGAACTAAAATGAAAAATAAAAACAAACGCTTTATAAGAAAACCGAACTTAAAAATAATTAATAAAAAATAATTTTACTATCAAAAGCGTGTGGTGCGCTATATCAATTAATATATTTGATAATAAACAGATATTGGTAAAAGTAAAGTCTCCAAGAAGAAAACGTAAACATCATAAAAAGCACCCCACGCTTTTGATTGTAAAATTATTTTTATTAATTATCATTATTTTTTAGTTCGGTTTTCTTATAAAGCGTGTTGTCTTGTTTTTTTAAACTATTATTTATTGTTAATGTACACATTTATCTTTTTGCATATTAGGTTTTTAACAAAAAAATTTTACACAAAAATACTGGGCGATTCCATATAAATGTGTGAATTATCAATAATTACACCAATATTTTTATTTTTGTCGTAACTATAAAAATAATATTTTATAGAACATTTTCTTCCTGCATGAATACCAAATCGATTAAAATTAGATTTGTAAAAAGGAAACTGAAATATTTTATTCCAAATTTTCTTTTCCATACCAACATATCCATCTTTTCTTGGCATATTATGTTTCTTACAAAAAAGTATATTTCTTACTGGGTGATTTTATATAAGTTTATGTGTTTATACTAATTGAATAAAGAATAAGCATTTATTTTAAAATTTGTTTCAGGCCCTGCATTTTAATATTTGATTCACTCTCAGGGGCGAACAGGTCTCGCGTTGTAGCAACTTTAAGGGATTATTTAACCTGCGAATACAAATCCAGAATGGGAAAAGAGAGGATCTTTAATAAGGATGTCATCAAAGGAGCAAACCCGAAAGTTCCCCAACAAAATAATTTTACAGATTGTGGACTTTATTTACTTCAATATGTAGAGCAATTTTTTAAGGTAACTTACATATTTTTTTATGTTGTAAATATTACCTTTTTATATTGGTAATACTAATAAGAACAAATTATAACATGTGGAAATAAGTATACTCGGACAGATATAGCTGAAGCCGCTAATATATGCGCAGTGAGCCGGGAATGCTCGATTTTTTTCTTTTTTTTACTCAGCATAGTCGGCAAACTGTATGCAAAGATTTTGATTAAAAGAGTGACCAATGAAACTGAAAAGATGATATGGGATGTGCAAGCAGGATTTAGAAGAGGAAGGAGATGTATGGATCAGGTCTTTTCATTACGAGGTATAGTCGAAAAATTCTTGGCTAGAAGTCAGAAGGTCTATTGCCCTTTAATATACTTGAAAAAGGCCTATGTGGTGAGGAGTGAATTGTGGTGACATTGTCTATGTATTGGGTGAACGGTAGTTTAATACGAGCACTGAAATCACTTTACGAGGATTTCACTGCTTGTGTCAGGATAAACGGACTGGTTTAACATCGAAAAAGGTGTGATACAGGGATGTGTGGCTTCGCCATGGCTGTATAACTTAAGAGGGGTTGCAGGCGATGGTTAATGTTATACATAATGCCCTAAAAAATCAAAGGGATGAAAATAAATGTAAGCAAAACAAAAGTCATGGGTTTTGAAAGAGAAGAAAGCATGACATGTGAAGTTCTGATTAAGGGAGAAAGAGTGGAATAAGTAAATGAGTTTGTTTACTTGGGTTCAAAGTTTACAAGAGATGGAAACTACGACAGTGACATTGAGCGAAGGGTGTTGGCAGGAAAACAAATAAATGGGGCACTGCATAACTTTATGAACAGATAGAAAGTGTCAAAAAAGGCACGTCTGGCTGTGCATAGAGGTGTGTAAAAGAAGGTCGACTTCGGCGAACATTTCTCGATCAGATCAACATTATTTTGAAGAAAGTCCAGGTCAAGAGTACCACAACCGACGAGCACTGATGAAAGTAGAGGAAGCAAAAGATGTGTGTAAGAACCGTAACAAGTGGAAGGAAGTGGTCTCTGCCTACCCCTTCGGGAAAAAGGCGTGACTATATACTCATATTGCTGATTAGTCTGTATTTACTACAATTTTATTGCATAATTTTTCTTTGGTAAGCAATAAAAGGTAATTTCAACCGTTTCTCTGGGTAAACTCCACTGTTGTAGATGTCTCGGACTTACAAGATATGACAACGCGGCATGACAGACAATGTTATTCTGTCTCAGTTATTCCTGTCGGAGTATAATATATTGCTCGTATGCATTTAAAAAGATGGTTAAGAAGTTCTATATTTTTTAGGATCCAATAAAGGATTTTCACATTCCTATTAAAGAAATCCAAAATTGGTTTGAAGAAATAACAGTTACCAAAAAGAGAGAAGATATAGCGATTTTAATTAAACGTTTAATGAGAGAATACGGCAAAGATTTAAGGGTAGTACCCGAAATTATTTTTCCGACGATAAATGGTAAGTCACATAAACTGAAAAGAATAGTTTTTGGACGTGTGTACAATTAAAATACCACATCGTAGACCTTCACATAAGTTCCGCGATCAAACCAATCGATAGATTTAATTTTTTTTGTTTCAGGTAAAATCGTCGAGAGAGATATGGAAGAGGAGGAAGATGAAGAAGAAATGATGGAGGAGGAGGATGAAGAAGCTTTCGGCGGAAAAGAAGATTCGCCTGCAAGTATGAAAACATCAAAGGATTCTTTATCAGATTCTGCAATGTCCAGCGAAAACGATATGAAAGCCGAAGATACGGTTTCGCCGATAAAGCCGTCGAATGAAAATATTTCTAGTGATTTTGTTACGCAACCCGTTGTTAATCCTAAGCCGGACTTAAGTGAATTTCCCCGTCAAACAAGTAAAGACACTTTGTCAATTCTTAAAGCAAAAAGGATAATTAGACATAAAAATAATGATGGACCAACTGTGAAAAAAATTAAAAGTGATCAAGAGTAGATAATTTTTTTTTAAATACATTATTTAAAATGAGACTTGTTTTTTGTTTTTTATCGTTAATGTTAAGTGTGCGCAGTTATCTAATTTTTTATTTAAAATATACAGATAAACTGTAACATTGCTTTTTATTAAATTTGTTTGTTTGTCGTTTGTCGAATTCAAAACGCGTTCATCTCTGTAAATAAGAAAAACAATGAAGTTTAAATCGACATTCTGTGGGTAATGGAAAATACGTAGAGATCAGAAAGTACGACTGTTAATAAATTTGTTTGTCAAAACAATTACAACAAAGCAAAATGGTTACTGATAACTGCATACAGAAAATAAGTTTTACATAAAAATAGTGTGGTTATAACCGAATTTTGTTAAAATGTTCTGGTACAGTAACGTGCAGTTATCAGGGTTAACAAAAAACGTCTTTTGATGTGAAACATCTAATGCTGCAAGTGAGAGTTAAAGGGGATGATGGCGTGGCGACCATTAGTCTTTCGTCTGACCCAAAATACCTTTGCTAACCTTGGCTGTAGTAACTAAATGAGATCTTGACGATAAAAATGAAGAAAATTACTGATGACAAATGACAGTTGTCAAAAACAATGCGTTTTTTTAAATTTTTATTTTGTCGTTTGAATTTGTTAGTCACAAACTTACAATAATTTAGCCTCACATTTAAAATATCAAAGAAAACTATGAAGCAAATGTAGCATATTTACATTAAGTTATATTCAAAGAAAAGTAGGAAGAAAATGTTGGAAAAGAATTGATTATGGTTGTTGTGCTCATTTCATCTAATAAAAAAATGAACGATACCATTTTTAAAAACAATAAACATGAACTGCAGTTGATTTTAGCTGGAAACTTCAATGTAAATTTTGCAAAAGATGAATCAATGCCATTGATTACGTTCTTTCAAGAAGAATTTCAACTGCAAATTAACAACCATCCAAGAGATTATACTACCAGATTTGGAACAACAATAGATGCTTTATTTTTAAGATATTTTGTTAATGTTATGTCCAATACTTTTGTAACATACTTCAGTTATCATCGACCAATTGTCACAGTAATACCGTCATATTTACTGTTACAGAAGTTGAGTTGAGCTGTCTCAATTTTTAAGAAATTTTTAATTTTTTCTGAATATTTTGTTTTTGATTATTTATTTTCTATACAAAAGTTTCGATGTTTCACATCTGCCAGGCATCCCGCGACGGATCATTTTTTTAAATGAAAAATATTGTTACGAATCGACCCTGTTGTCTGTCGCCTTAAGGCACCAGCGAGTCGATCACAATTACGTTAAATATTAATGAGCTGCTAGTAATACACTGGATGATTCTAGAATTTCTTTAAATAATGTCGATTATTCGAGAACACCGATTTGGAGGTATTTAAACAGAATCATAGATCGAGGTTTTTAAGTTAAGTTTTAAAGTTTAGTTAGTTTGAAGTCAAGTATTTAAAGTAATTATGAAGTGAATATCTAAGTGATTTGTAAAGTAAAATTTATTGTGAAGAAGTATTGGAATAAAAATTGTTAAGTTATTGTACTGAGAGTTTAGAATTACCGAACCCAAGGAGAAAAGATCGTAACAATATTTATAGGTTTTTAAAATGATTTTTTGTTGATTTCAAAAATGTACCATATTAACCCTAACTTTTCCTTTTTGTAGGAGAGCAGGATACATTCCGTCCGGTCCTGGGGACTTGAACGGTGTAAACCTCGCAAGAGCCCCCTCGAGTCTTTCAGGTGTAATTATGGTTTTAGCCACAATTCAGTCTGATCGCTTAGAGCTTCTATGTTGCTCCGGCTGATAACACTGATTATCATCCTTCCTTGGGATCGGGTATCCATGAGGAGGTTTGAGTTTCCTAATAGGTCCCGTCGCTCTTTTTGACCTATTTTGCCAGTAGTATCATCTCTGGCCAGTATTTTTTAGATTCTTGCACAGGAAGTGTTAGTGTTCACTTCCTCACATAATTTCCTCCATGAAAAACGCTTGGCCTTTATTATTTCCTTGTTGTACTGGTTAAGTGTTTTTGTCCTGTCCCGAGCACGAAGGCTTATTAGACAGGTGCCAGTTTCTAACATTATTCACCATACACCATTACCTTAACTTATATCATTTTTAAGACAAAAATCTTAAAGTAGTTACTGTAAAAATGCAAAAGTTAACATTATTAAAGTAAGCTACGAAAATGACAAGTATTTTGTTTGATAAGTAATATTTCTTTGATGAAATAATCAAAATGGTTTACAGAAGCAGAAAATACTTTGTAAATAATTTTCCTGAAGCTAATAGGTTTGAGATTATTTGAATAATGTGTGCCCAATATGGACAGTGAATAACTGAATTATCGAAATCCACCTAACAGTCTGAATTTGACCTCCATGGATTCAGTTTACAGTGGTTTCTCAAAGAAGTATTCAACTCATAGAAGACAGGATTCCCCTTGAAATGAACAATCTGAGTGTCAATTATGAAAATATATCCGATTAATTATTTATATGAGAAGACGTTACCAATTATGCATAGACAATTATGGTGGACAAACACATTGAACATGAGTTATCATTTATTAATATTTAAAGTTTCCAAATAAACCTTTTTTATTCATACATTTTGTATAAATATTTGTACTTTTTCTTCCTTACTTTATAGTATACCATAGATGACGTGCAGCATGTGGCTACTTTTTGACATCGGTAGAAAGGGTGTCGTTTACGTAACGTGACTGCTTGAGATAGGTAACGTGTACGTAGAACAACAAATGCCATATCTTTCATAAGGTTATGTTTGGTTAACGATTTTGGTTTTCTGAGCTTTTTTGGGTTATTTTGAGTTTAGAGTAAGCTTTTTGACAATTATTTAGGTTTGAGGAACAATATTGTGGTATTATTAGTGAATTTTAAAAACTAAATATGTTCAAAAGTAGGGTTTATGTTACCTGTAGCCGAGTCCACTTTTTGACAGAAAAATGGAATCTCAAGCTGTGACGTCACTCTTTCTACTGTTGTCAAGCTAAAACGTCCCGTGCACGTTACCAGAGACAGGAATCTGTAGGAATCTGGCCTCCCTCTCTAAGAAAATATCTCGGGTAAGAAGATTTAGGAAGTGTTGTATCACTGCTTTTGGTGTGCTGGACATAGCTCCAGTTATGGCCAGGCATGCCAGCTGCTGAAGGCTAGCAAGCTTTGCTCTAGCTGTCTGTTGTAACCCATTGGTTCACCAGACTACTAAACCATACGTGACCGCAGATATTGTCGTTGTTTGATAAATCCAGTAAATCTCTTTTAGGATTTCAGAGAGAAAACCTGGCTTTGTTTATTGTTTTTCCAGGTAGGCATTCCAGGTGAGTCTTATTCAGAATTGCACCTAGGTATTTCATTTCCGCCGCAAATGGAAAACTCTCTCCTTATAGGACGGGCTGCCGAAGCTTTTCTAGCTTTTTCCTTCTTGTAAAAGGAATAATTACAGTTTTCCGGTGGTTGACTGACATCTGTTCCCTCTCGCATCATCTGTTTACTGTGTTGAGGGCTTCTTGGAGGACGTTTAAGATCGTCTCTTCAAATTTCTCTCTAACTATTATTACCAAATCATCCGCTTATTATCGTCTATCCCTAATTGATGTGTAGAGTGACTGTGGTAGGGCGTTATTAAACGCTCCTTTCATATCTAGAAAAACTGCCAGCGCAATTTCCTTATGCTCTACGAAATGGATGATCTTTTCTACTAAATTGTTTAATGCTAAATCCGTAGATTTGCCAGTTTAGTAGGCATATTGATTGGGGTTTAAGGGATGTTCCCCAAGATTCCCCTCTCTGATATGTCTATTAATAATTCTTTCCAGAGTTTTCATTAAGAAGGAGGTAAGGCTGATCGGCCGGAAGGATTTAGGTAGGGAATGGTTCACCGTACTCGTTTTACGTATATAAACAACTCGCCGTTGACCAGCCTAGCAGAATATAACTCCACGCTAGACTCGCTCTAAATAGTTTAACCAGAAGAGGTAATAAAATTTTGCTGCCCTTCTGAATGAGGGCAGGGAAAACACCATCCTCCCCTGGAGACTTGTATGGGGAGAAATAGTACTAAAGCTGGGGTGACCACTTTTGAAACATTCCTTCAGTCGTGATGTCGATACAATTAAAAGCGGAGTTTGTTCCTGGTCCCCCAGAAGCAGACTGCCGGGAAAATGGGTCTGCAAGAGAATCTCTAACTTTTGCCTACCAGAGTCCGTGGATTCTTGTGGATTCTCGTTCTGGCAGGTAGATCTGATAAACTCTGACAAAACCTCCTCCAGGATTCTCTTTTGGCTTTCGTTATTTCTTTGTTAGAGCTGTGCGATAGATTTCCCAGCAATCTGTTTCTTTAGCTCGATTAAAGATATGTCGAACTTCTTTTTTTGTTTAGGCTTCTGCTCCACCAGGGTGTACCTCTATGGTCGCTCTTCTCCTTCAATGGGCAGTTTTCCTTATAGACCGTTTGAATGGCTGATGCAATACGCCCAGTGTGGATTAACAGCGCACACACTCACTTGGTTGACAGGCAGCTCAATAATACCATGTGACTAATATCAGGGACAATTAGAAGCACCCCAACACAATGTCTTCATGTGCTAAGCCACATCCCGCCCCTACCCCTAAGAAGATCAAACGCCTTATGCAGAGAGTTCAGAAAGATCATGGGAAATCCGCGGCTCCCACTGCACCAAGACGTGCCAAGTCTAATAAATATATTGAAGTCTAGGCACCTTCCTGTTTCAACTGCCATAGGGCTCTCGGAGAACAACTTAAACGTCACTTAGGAGTGGAGACGAGAGACGGATCTGTTCGCCTGCCCAGAACAACAGGGCCTACCGTGCATCGAGAATCAGCCACCTGGACACGATGTCCCTCGCAGAACTTGGACTGCATTGAACCGCCTAAGAACCAACCATGGTAGATGTGCAGACTTTCTTTACAAATGCCAAAAGATCCCCTCCCCACAATGCGACTGTGGACATGAAAGACAAACCATTCGCCATCTCTGCCAAGAATGCCCGCTGAGAGCTTACGAGGGGAGGCATCAAGACTTCTTGACTCCTACACCTGTAGTCAAAGACTGGATCAATAATCTGGACATAAACTTGTAATAGCCGACTTACGTAAAACAGCTATAAATCTAAACTTTAACAACACTATTTTATTTTTTTTAATAACATATATATGACTAAGCCTATTTAAGTAGGTGCTTGTTTGCTACATGTTTAATGAGCTTGCGTTTCTGTACAAATTTATGTTCTTATTTTATATGCTATTTTTATATGATACGATAAATAAATAAATAAATACGCTCATTCGATAAATACATGTAAAATTAAAAAATATTAATAAAAAAACTCTTTTTTTTTCCAAACAATTAATCACTTTCATTACCTCAGTATTGGAATGTAATATTTTCATAAAATAATTTTATGCAAAACTTATTATTAAACATTAAAAATATAATCAATAATTATTTTTAAAATTTAATATTTTATTCAAATTATTATATTAAATATTTACAAGATTCGACGTGAATGTTTGGCTATATCTTTTTTACAATCGTTTCGATAATTTTTAATTAAATTATTATTATTATTATTAAGTTTTTTATTGTACCTACTAATAAGTACTGGGATAGAAAAATTGAATTTCAAAATAATCTGATAGATCACAAGTGAGATAAAGAAAACGTATATTAGTGGGCAAGGGGTAACCCTAATTAAAAGCAGAAAAAGTGTGGGATGAGTCTATATCTGGCAGAGATAACAAGTCAGAAGGAACGGCAAAGACATCGGATCGGATGACAGCGCCCAGACGGAGCTCATTACCGAAGCAGAAGTGGATCAAGATATAATCGGGACCAACTAGCAAACTATATGCCTATCAACCGCTTTTTCGTCAGATCATTGCACGTGCATGGTACACAATGTCATCCGAATGCGAAGACATTTCTAATACCCGTCACTGTGACAATCTATCTAATTTGATTTAGAGCTGCTAACACGTTAACTGCCACCGCGACAACGAATATCTTTCACATTCCACAGAATAAAAATATGCAAATACAGAATGAAAAATTTGCTTTCAAACTTTTAATGTCTGAAAAGATCAGATTTTTAATGACAATCGATATTAATTCCATAATTGCGCCAAGAAAAGTTATCAAAATTACAGTCTCTCAAACATATTTTCTTAAAATAAATTGGGAAATCAAATATTTTAAAATTTAATAAAAACAAATCAACAAATTAGCAATCAGTATAGTCAGGCTCGGTCTCCACTAGCGATTTCTAGTCATGCGATTTTTTTGTCGACAAATTACCCTTTTTAACACGCTTATATTAGTTTGCCACGTCTTTTTTCGTTCTCTATAGAGTACTCTGCCAGCGGTCTCTCTACTGGCAAATTATGCCCGAGCTCAGCCGTAGAGGGTAGAAGAAAAAAAAATATAAAAGTGAGCCGCGCCACCGACTTAGACGGTTCAAGCCGGAAACCCCTGGGTCTTATAGGCACTAGCAGAGCCACACGATAAAAAACTAAGATTATGGTGAACCAAATAAATAAAATTATAGCAAAAATATATTGAATACTTTACTCACACAATAAATCGAAGTACACAGTTCAATAATAAAATTATAACACATATAGTCAAAATTAACAGCTATGGTAAATTTTCTTGCTAAAACAAACCAAAAATTTAGAATTTACAACTTTATAAAATAACCATAACAGAAGTAAGAGTAACAGACTTTTCCAAGTTACCAAAAAAAGGTAAAACATATATATAAATCAACACATTAATAACACTAAACCAAACGTTTACATAAGGCTGCTAACTAACTCATGTTTTAACCATTTACATAAAGATTTCCACTGCCAAAACAATCGAGTTTATTTAAAAATATTTTTACAATGGTTGTCCTTTAAAATATCAAGATTGTAGGATATTTACAAATAAGTAGGAAGAAAATACATTTTTACTTGGACATAAAGAATTATTGAGAAGGTTATTTTAATCCAAGTTTAGTTTTGGCATATTATCTAATGCAATAAATAGTTTCCAACAATGTACTACATTAATAAACTAAAACAACACGTAATCGTGGTGTCAAAATGAGTCACGGCGTTATATATTTAAAAATAATTCACTGATAACCTTTGGGTATACGAATTCACATGTACTATATTAATAAACTAAAACAAAACTTAATCGTGGTGTCAAAATAAGTCACGGCGTTATATATTTAAAAATGAATCACTTATAACCTTTGGGTATACGACTTCACTACTTCTGTGGCCTACTCCTGTGGCCGGGTTGAGTATGAGACGGCACCTGCTAATTAACAATGGCTTCCCTCAAATAAATCCCGCTAGCGGCTATTTTAACTCTACACCAAAAATCCAAAATATCCACAACAAAGACAAGACAAAATGGTCAAGTTAAAAATTAAATGGTTTTTCTTCAAAATCCAATTAAGATGGCCCAAATACAGCCAGATATGAAAGAAATCCCATAGAGGTTCTGCACACGTGCTAATATCACAACGTCCCAAAAACTCTCACCAACACCCGACTTCGAAGACTCTCACCCAACGACTGACACTCCTAGGCCGGAAATCAAGAAATGACACGGAATAAACGTCAACCCAGAATCGCACTCGTCCGTGTGGATATCCAGCCACATCCACACAGAAATGCAAACCAAGCAATAATCCTATCCCTACAAGGTATGCAACACTATTTACAACGAATGATATAATTTTTAAGTTACAGCAAAGTACGGTATGCAACCCTACTTACGAGTAACTAAGGAATACGAAACTAGCTGAGACACAATTATAATGAACTGTAGAAGGGAAAAATAGGCACGTGACAAGTTTCATCTGTATCTTGATGTTCGCTTGTATGTATGTTTGTAACTGACTTTTTGGTCTCGATTTTGCCCTACTTTAAACGATCAGATTTATTTAATCTTTGCACACATGTCAAAGACCGACGACAATGCAATAATTCGATCAAAATATCCGATTATCCTGATTACTTTCGCCAGGATTTATAAATTTCTTCAGGGATCCTTTGCATGAGAGTAAGAGAGATAGAACTAGTGCATGAACTACGCATGCGCGCAGAACAAATATTATCACAGTTCATCACATCGGTGGTTTAGTGGTAGAATGCTCGTATTCCAGTTTGCCGCGCTTGATGGTAGTTAAGAGCTCTCTATCGTGCCCTATTCTGATGAGTACATTCTCGTTGGTAGTTCGGCTTGTCCACGGAATTTTGAGCATCCTTCTGTACAGCCACATCTCGAATGCACCAATGCGGTCAATAATTTTTTGGTGAAGCGTCCATGTTTCGCAAGAGTACAACAGAATAGACCATACATAACACTTGGTAAACCTTTCCCGCAGATGAATGTTAAGTTGCTTGGCACAAAGTAGCGGCTTGAGATTAAGAAATTATCTTCTAGCTATTTCTATTCTAGCCTTGATTTCTTCGTCTGGATCCATCGACTGATTGATCCAGCTTCCAAGATATTTAAAGTGCTGAACTCTTTCTATATTCTCGCCATCAAGTGTTATTATTTCCGGGCCAACATTCATTTTGTTAACAATCATAAATTTATTTTTTTTTGCATTGATTTTCAGTCCCCATCCATTACTTTCTTTGTTTATCTTGTCTAACATATATTGTAATTCTTTCAATGATTCAGCTAGGAGCACAGTATCATCTGCGTATCGAATGTTACTAATGGTTTCGCCTCCAATGTTTATTCCTTCACCAGATTGTGTTGCACCTTTAAACATATTCTCCGTGTAGGGGTTGAAAAGTGTAGGAGACAAAATACAACCCTGTCTCACACCTCTCTTTATAAGTATCTGAGTGGTCTCCTCTCCATCTAGTGTTACCGTGGCAGATTGATTCCAGTAGAGAGAAAATAACAAACGTATATTATTATTATCGAGGGGTATATTTTGCAGAGTTTGTAAGAGTTTGTTATGCTGTACGCGATCAAAAGCCTTTTCGTAGTCGATAAAACATAGGTACACAGGCTTTCTTACCTCCCAACATCTTTGAAGTAGCGTGTTCATGCAAAATAGCGCTTCTCTGGTACCTAAGCCGCCTCGAAAGCCGAATTGTTCTTCACTCATGCTTTCTTCGCATTTGTTGTGTATACGGTTTTGGACAACACGAAGTAGAACTTTTAGAGGGTGGCCCATAAGACTTATCAGTCGAAAATCAATACAAGACGTGGCATTATTTTCTTTGGCAAGGGGATGAACGTGGATTTCTGCCAGCTCACTGGAAGTTGACTGGTTTCATAAATATTATTGAAGATACGAGTTAGTATTGTAATGTTTTCGTCGTCCAGTAATTTAAGCCATTTCTCTTTAATTTCGTCTGGGTTTCGTCCCCTATATCACTAGACCTTTATCCCATCGAGCATGCTTGGGACCAGCTACAAAGAGCCTTGAATTCCCATCAACCACCCACATAGACACTCCAAGAACTTAGACAGCTTTTACCCCAGCTTTGGAGACAAATCGATCAAGGCTACTTCAACGACCTTATTGAAAGTACGCAGAGGCGTTGTTTGGTTGTAACTGATATTAGAGGAAAGCATACTCTTTTGCGGAGCAGTTTATCTAGAAGCGGCATCAGTGGATGCCATTTCTCTATGTTATCTTTCATATGGTCGTATCAAATTCTTTTTGTCCTGAAAAAGACGCATTGTATTTACGTCGAAAGTCGATAAAAAAAAATTAATATTATGTTATCGTTCTATTAAAATCTATATCGTTTAATAATTTCGCAATAGAGTTGTGACGGAAAAATTAAACGGCTATCGTATTTTCGTTTACGCATCTCTTTTATAGAGTCTCTTTTTAAACGCGCCATGTCAAATCTACCTTTTGCAGCTAACGAGTGGCTAACGCTTTCAATTTTTTGATTATGTCATTAAGTTCGATGGTAGATAGATCACACTTTTGCCTTTATTTTTCCAGCTCTCGCAAGTAGGTACTTTATTGGTGATATCCTTTTTCCCGCCTCGTCTGAAATCAATCGATTAGGGATATTTTATGCGCTATTATCCATTATTTCTACCTCAACGTCGCGCCAGCATTCTTGTAAATATATTTCCTCGATCGCGATTAAGGAAACCATTTGAAGGAGATAATTTGAAGTTAGTAGCTATATTTACAGTAAAAATCGTTTGTGTATTGTGATTAAATATAAAATAATTTACATTCATGAATTTGGTCGTGATTTTTTGAAGGGAAATATTCCAAATTCAACGGGATATTTTAAGGGGATTAACATAGACAAATAGTCTCAAAAACAGTCTTAATTGCAACAATTACCCAAGTTGTAATAATGCAATTGACCGCCGACTAATGTATTAACAGGGTAGGGGTCTCATACATACATACATACATACATATAGTCACGCCTTTTTCCCGTAGGGGTAGGCAGAGACCACTTCCTTTCACTTCCGCCGACTTATGTATAAACAGGGAAGGGGTCTCATACATACATACATATAGTCACGCCTTTTTCCCGTAGTGGTAGGCAGAGACCACTTCCTTCCACTTGCTACGTTTCTTACACACATTTTTTGCTTTCCCTATTTTCATCAGTGCTCTCATACATGCTCGTCGGTTGTTGGTACTCTTGACCTGGCCTTTCTTCAAAACAATGTTGATCTGATGTTCGCCGAGGTCGACCTCTACCAACTTGTCCATTCAGCCTTATACATTTGTTTCGTCAATCTTCCTTCATCCATCCTTTCTACGTTCCCTAAGCATTTCTTTATCTATTTTTGTACCCACATCTTCTTTTACACCACACGTTCTCTTATCTCACTATTTTTTACTTTATCCAACCGAGTCACTCCGGCTATACTTCTCAGACTACTTATCTCCGCAGCATTAATCCTATTTTCATGCTTCTTCTGCCAAACCCAACATTCACTACCATACATAAGTGTAGGAACCAATACACCTCTATGCACAGCCAGACGTGCCTTTTTTGACACTTTCTGGCTGTTCATAAAGCTATGCAGTGCCTCATTCATCTGTCTTCCTGCCAACACCCTTCGCTCAATGTCATACTTTCCATCTCTCGTAAACGTTGAACCCAGGTATGCAAACTCATTTACTTGTTTCATTCTTTCTCCCTTAATCTAAACTTCACAGTTTGTCATGCTTTCTTCTCTTTTGAAAACCATTACTTTTGTTTTGCTTACATTTATTTTCATCCCTTTGATTTTCAGGGCATCATGCATAACATTAACCATCGCCTCATAAAACAGTAATATGACCCTTAATACAGAAATCAACTGGAGTTATAACTGGTGAACGTGTAGGCCAATCATTCTTCCGATCCATCCATTTGGAAATTGTGCATTTAGATAATTTCGGTAATGTAGTCCAAAGTTATCTGGCGCACCATCGTACTGGAAAACAATATTTCTTCGAATATTAAGTGAGTTATTTTCAAGCAATACTGATAAAGTATATATTTCAGAAAAATCCTATACATATAACCACCTAACCGTGCAGACAGTAAACATTGTCCCACTACATAATTGTCAACAATCCCAGCACAAATATTAACAAAAAACTTCCAGTGATGATGTAACCTGTGAACAGCGTGAGGATTTTCTTTGCTCCAAATGTGACTATTGTGTGTATTAAAATAGCCATCCCTTTAAAAACACGCCTCGTCTGTCCATATTACTGATGCGATATTTACTCCTTGGGTTCGGTGATTCTAAACACTCAGTACAATAACATAACCAAACAATTTTTATTCTAATATTTCTACACAATAATTTTTACTTTACAAATCACTTGGATATTCACAACTGCATAACACAATTGTCGGAATTCCATCTGGTCCTACTGCTTAGTGCGATGGCGGATAGCGACCTTAGGCATTGATAAGTTTATTCTACGTATCGTTGATGAGATAAATTTAAATCAAACATTTTCATTTTTTACTTTAGTTAACATAAGCCTATTGTATCTTTTTTAGAACACAATTAAATAATTGAAAGTACATTACATTACATTACAATCTTGCGGTTGCGCCTTTGGTCGGCACCTATGTCACCTAGACCTTTTGATCCTCTGTGACTACCGCTGTGTTTTCAGGGCAACAGAATTCTAGTCCGCTGGTTTTGGCAAACCGCAGAATTTCTGTTGGCCCTGTCTCATTTAAATCTCTTGGATCCATGTTCATGCGGCCCCAGGTTTGATACCTGTACCCCGCTAGCATCGGGCAGTGACACAGAATGTGTATACTGCTCTTCTCCTCCTCTTCGCATAGTCGGCAGTTTTTCTCGGCCACTAGCTTAAGTTTAAAAAGGTGCGCCCTTAGTGCGATGTGTCCTGTGAGCAGGTCAAGCGTGCTGCTTAGTCTACTCCGGTCCATCGTCCAGAGTGCGTTAGCCCTCTTCTGGAGAGGTCTTTTCATCAGCTGTTTTGATGTTATGCAGCCAGTATTTGCTTTTCACTGAGCAATATGTTCTTGTTCAAGGATTAGTTTCAGTAAATGTTTTGCTTCGGCAATTGGCAATACGACCAACTGGCTTCTTGGTTCCAACAGGGTCCCGTTTCTTGCCAGTTCGTCGGCTACCTCGTTGCCGTTTATCCCTGTATGCCCAGTAACCCATGTAAGAGTGGCTTTGTTTACCGTCACTAACTCAGTGAGGGCTTGCATGCAGTCCCACGCCACCAATGATGTTGTGGTGTTACCCACGAGGGCCCCGATGGCCGCGCGACTGTCAGTGAGAATATCAATCTCACTGCTGGTCACTCTGTTTTCTGTCAGGTGCGTAGCGCACCTGAGTATAGCATAGACCTCAGCCTGAAAGACCGAGGCGTTTACAAAAAGTCTAAGTATTGTTGAAATTAATGATGACAATGAGGCAAACAATAAAAATAATGTTAAAAATCAAGTACATTGAAATGTATGTAAATACAAATACTATCCCTGAATAATATGATTATATATTAATTGTTATTTTAATTGAATTGTATTTATATTTTGTCATGATCTTGTACAGCCCGTAATATATTTGAATAATAAAAAAACCATATAAACATGCACATAATTGTTGCTCGGAGTGTCAATAGATGTGAAAACCAGATTAAAGTTAATAATTTAAATTCAAACATTATGAAATTTCAAATTTTAATACTAAAAGTTCTAAGTTTTCACTTCTATCGGCAGTCTCTACAACTGCCAATTTTTTTTATCATGTATCCAATTCCAACCCACCCAACAAGTACCTACTTGGGGTTACATCACAGTTAAAAAAAAATTGTCTAATTTCTCTCGACGTTTAGTGACGCTTTTACAAGTTATATTTTAGGATGACGATTAGAGTTTCGATAAAATCAATTAATTATGTTTTTTCTATTAGGTGTCACACCTGCCGGTTTTTCCACTGTGTGTGAGTTCGCTATCACAAGAAAACCGCTGAAACACAAGATCATAGGTAATCTTTGATCTGAGAAAACAACATGCAGTTAAAACCAAGACGGGAATACACCACACAAAAGGTTTACCCACAAATCACCACACTAATCAGTAGCGTAGTAGCGATTCGGTTGGAAAATTTCGCTCTTCGATAAGACACTTTATAGCTTGTTAGGGTAGAAATTTATTTTTCGGGAAATGGGAAAATTAGCACCGAAAACTACCAAAACAGACTCAGAAAATGTTGTTTATATTGCAAAAAAATTAGGCAAATTAATGAAATATTTAAACAATAATAATTTGTAAATGAATTTATCAGATAGCTCTGATTAAAAATTAAAGTTGGGTAGTCCAGAAGATCTGAAGCTTTAGAATGTAAGAGTGCAAAGGATCAGAGTTCCTTGTTATGGTTATTAACAAAGCCAAGAAAAGGATTTGTAATACTTTTGCCTAGGGCATTTGGGCACTTTTTACATAAGTGGCTATAAAGCGTCAATTTTTTACAGAATCAAATTATTATCTATTATATAAATAGCAGATATATCTGGCACAAATTATTCTAAAGAACAGTCTTCCAACTGTAATCAGTCTTAAAGATATTTTCTAAACCAGTGGTCTGGTGGTTCGGGCATCCCTTTGTGAGACTATTAAATACGCCCGATATTTCAAAATTAGCTCGATAATATATGTAACTATTTAAATGTTTTATATTAAATTTAGAAAAGGAGTGAAAAATCTTTTAGTTTCGAAGGCCTATTAACCTACTGAGGAATTCTATAAAGATTCATTCAACTGAAGCTTTATAATTTTCAGTAGAGTGTTTTTTCGGTTTCTTTGTGTGTACCTATTGTTTATGAATTTTATTGTATTTTTTTATGAATGACTGTAATTATATCATTCTAGCTGAACACGGCAGACGTTGTCCAGTCAGTTTGTATTAAAACATCTTGTACTTTACACTTTTTAAGTTACTGCAAAACACCACTTTTAAGATTTATTATTTTTAAAATTGTTAGAAAATTTACTTGACTCTACATCTATATATACAGCAAATATAGCAGGATAGCAATTTTCATAGGGATCGGTTAGCCGATATATAATTTGGTAAGCTGCAGCACTACCTAAAGGGATGCTACAACTAAGAGGAACACAAAAAATTCCACAACAAAATAAATTTAAATGCCAATTTTCTTAGTGATCAGTTGAACGGTGTTGAGGTGAAATGATAACATACTCGTATATACAAACATTGTGTTTATTTGAAAAGAACCCACCCTTAATATTTCAGAAATGCGAAATTTAAGAAAGAAATGCTGAAACACATTAACTTTTAACTTGAGCCTTTTTAACTTTTAGCGCTAATGTCATTAACGTCAGATTAACCCCCTCTCTTTAATATCTATACATCTGACATCCCCACCACTACATCCCGCAAATTTATATACGCGGATAATATAGCACTGGCAACACATAGCTCATGTCTCACAGGTGCAGAAAATGTGCTTGGTAATGACCTTCAGGCAATGAATGAATAAAAAAAATGGGGTCTCCAACCAAATCCGAGTAAAACTGAAGTTTCAGCCTTTCACCTCAACAACAAACAGGCAAATTTAGAACTTATTGTCGAGTTCGAAGGCATCCCACTCAAACACAATCCATACCCAAAATATCTTGGAGTCACTCTTGATCGGACCGCACCTGAAGAACGCCACTACTAAAGTCAGAACCCGTTCAAATATTATCCAAAAACTTGCCAATAACTCTTGGGAAGCCAATGCTGAATTGAGAGTCATTGAGAGTCATTACCGGGACCATAAGAACTACTCCAACAGCCTGGCTCCCAGTCTTGAGCAACATATCTTATTCTTATAGTGCATCTTCTATCGGAGGTTTGCTATCATCACAGCTATCCGGACCTTATTGACTGCAGCTCGGAAGAGTTCAACATTGCTACAGTTAAACCAGTCCCTTAGGTTTTTAAGCCAAGACACACGGCGTCTTCCAATATTCCTCCTTCCACCAATCTTTCCCTGAACTATCAGCTGAAGAAGTGCGTATTTGGGTCCTCTCAGTATCATCATCATCATCCAGCCCTTCTCAGGTCCACTGCTGGACATAGGCCTCCCCTAGTTCTCTCCATTCGTCTCTGCTCCAGGCTGATTGTAACCAGTTTGTGCCAACCCTTTTTAGATCGTCCGTCCAGCGCGTTGGTGGTCTGCCTCTGGTGCGCTTGTCTAGTCTGGGTCTCCATTCTAGGAGTTTGCGAGTCCATCTAGAATCGCGTAGTCGAGCGGTATGACCCACCCAATTCCATTTTAGTTTGGCTATACGAACTATGACGTCGGTAACTCCCGTTCTTCTCCTAACATCTTCGTTGCTCACCCTATCTCTAAGGGTTATCCCGAGCATTGATCTTTCCATACGTCTCTGTGTTACCTGCAGCTTTGAGGCTGATTTTCTCTCAGTATATGACCTAGATATTGAAGCTTTCTCTTTTTATGGTCTTAATGACTTTAAATTACTTATTCATCCGATTTAGGACTTCCACATTAGAGATCTGATATCTCGACTGGTGAACAATTTTTTGATTTTCGTAAATGTTGACCTGGCTATCTCTATTCTCGTTCTTATTTCTCTTGTTTGGTCACCCGATTGTTATATCCAGGCTCCCAGGTATTTGTTATTGTTTTCTTAAGATTTATCTTTAGACCGTATTCGTTACATCGATTATTTAATTTCTCTAAAAGATGTTGTATGTCTTTCTAATTGCTCGTTAACAAGACATAGCATATCGCATATTATTTATTTCAGGTGACGCGGAACCATAAATTTGCTCGCTACCAAATTTTCGTTAACGCGCCTAAAGAAGTTTGCACTTAAAAAAAATGTCATAACTAAAATATAGTTTAAAAAGAGCTTCGCATTGATGCTGGGACAGTAAGGGGTTAGAGTATTTGCTAAAAAAGTTTTGCTCTGCCTCTGGCCATAATGCCACACTACAATGGTTATTTGTAAATGGTCAGCGATCGTACGGATGATAGTTGTAATCTCGTCGTCGCATCCAACATTAAAAAATCAATGTCGATATATAGCAATGGCGAGCCATTGTATGTTAAAACCCGGGGACAATTAGAGTACCAGTGGCTCTTACGTTTCGAATCTCTCGCGTAAGCCTCTCACTTGTAACACCAATATATGTTTATTTCTTCTTTGCTTCTCTGCGATATCCCAGTTTAGCTTCAACGCCTAATCGTTATTCTAATGCAGCTCCTAGCGATGAACCGAAAGGACTTTTATTTTAAATTATGTGTTGTATTTTTTACTTCCAATTTATCTTTAGTTAAAAAAAATAAATAGTTCAATAAAAGGGATTTAATAAAAGGTGCTGACTAATCGAAAAATTCTTGGCTAGAAGTCAGAAGGTCTATTGCACTTTTATAGACTTGGAAAAGGCCTATGACAGAGTGGTGAGGAGTGATTTGAGGTCGACATTGTCTATGTATGGGGTGAGTGGTAGTTTAATACGAGCACTGAAATCACTTTACGAATGTAATTGGAAATGAAATCTGTATATTTTTTATTTTATATTATTTGTTTAAGGCAAATATTCTAAAAAAACGAATTACTTCAGAAAGTTTTATTCAATATTGCATTTTGTGGGAGATATTTTGTAAAATGGGACGGAAGTGTGTAACATCTTTCATCTCGCTTTCTTGCAATTTGTGGAAGTGATTTCGTGAAATGTAACGGGAAGTGTGTAACAAAAAGTAGCGAAATCACGCCCTATTTGATTTGACGAATGAGCGCGCGGTGGTAGAGTTGGCCGTCAGATAACCGTCAACCAATTTTCCGAGAGGTCGGTACTGTCAGCTATCAGCTGTGCACTTAAGTTACAGAGTTGTGCATAAAGTTTGCTGTTATATGCATAAACTATATAAATAAATATTTACTGTTGATAATAAGTATCAATAAAGTGCGGATCATTGATAAAAAATTCAAGCAAGTATTAATAAATAATTATTCGAATATAATATTTCAGTATTTGGCTTTTTTAAATTTTGAGGTTGACTTCTGTCACTCGTAGTATCAATTTAATAAAATACAATTTTCATTAAAAAGAATTATTGTTTGTTATGAAAAATCATTTCAAATAATATATAAAATATAATTTTAAAATTGCGTATTACTAAGGTGAGTTGTCAAATGTTACACATCATATGCGACTATTGTAAGGCTTGCTCGTTTTTTTATTAATTTACTCAGAGTTTAGCAAAAAAAATTTGCTTTCATTTACTAAACACAACCAAGTGTAACTATCGCCCTCTATTAGCAATGCTAAATTTGAGTCCAAATTGGCAATCATCAAGCCTAAAAACGTAAAATTGCCAATTTTTAAATATAAACTATGAAAACATGAAAAATTATTGCGAAAATCAAAATCCAAGTTTAAAATTTAAACACCCGGTATCTCGGATAATAGCAATATTTGTACAAGGCAGTAATAATAAATAATTATTCGAATAAAATATTTCAGTATTAAGCTTTTTTAAATTTTTAAGTTGATTTCTGTCACTCCAAGTGTCAATTAAATAAAATACAATTTTCATTAAAAAGAATTATTGTTTGTTATAAAAAATCATTTCAAATAATACCTAACCCATTTTTTTCAGAATATAATTTTAAAATTGCTTATTACTAAGCTGAGATGTCAAATGTTACACATCATATGTGACTACTGTAAGGCTCACTTGTTTTATTTTGATTCTGCCGGAATTGTTGTTGGCGTTGAGCAATGGTTTTCGGTATTTTATTTGCACTCTGACGTTTGCGCTTTCCATACTCTTTTGGACTCTGAACACATGATTTCACCATTGATTCCCTATAATTTAAATAGTAAACACTCAAATCACATGTACAATAAACGAATGTGAACAGTAAATGCTTGTATCAAGTTATACAATTTTATCAATTAACTTTTCTAAATCTGTATTACACACTATTGCTGCAGTTTCCATTTTTCAAAACTTAGATATTCACTTAGCTATACAACTTTTACAACTCTATATAACTATTTACATTTATTAATTCGTAAACACATAAGCCGATACTGTTCTTGTTATGATCGTTTCCCCTTTTATATTTCCGATATCACAGTTCCAGATCATTCTACCTGTTTCTCCATTATTCGATGCAGATTCGAGAGGTTGCGCGACTTTCGTAAGCCCCGTCGGCGGCTACAAAGGAAAGCGGTCGAATACGGACCCTCGACGCTATCGATTTCTCAGTTGCTGACAAGACCGGATTTGTAACAATATTTACGAAATAAAGGTTTAAAAAAACCTAAAAAACACGCTTTTAGCGTTAATCAAACTAAAAAGTAAAAAATAATTCTTAACATAAGAATAAAATTACTGAGTTAGTTTAAAAATGTCATACAAAGCAGTGAAATTGATTAACATTAATTTTTTTTTAGCAGTGACATTGATTAATCAGTTAGTTAATTCCCATGTAAAGAATTATTTTTTACTTCTTAGTTTGATTAACTCTAAAAGCGTGTTTTTTAGTTTTTTTAAACTATAATTTATTCTTAGCTTTTTAGTTCGATTTGTTTTACTTACTAAAAAAATGATGTATTAATTGGTAAAACCAATTGGTCTGAACCACCGATGCATTTCGTTACGTGACGATTTCTACTAAATCGCACTACTCGTAAGCCGCGTTAAGGAACTTCGTTCCAAAAAATTAATCAAATCGAATTTAAAATTACAAATTTGTTAATGAGCAAACCCCATCAATATTTTTGATTGGATCGATTATTTTGCCGGTAAGTGTATTACATAATTTTGTATTTTTTTTCCATCATTAACATTCAAAATTGACAAAAATGTTTATACAAAATTCCTATTCACTCAACCTTCATCAATATACTAAAAAATATAAAACCCCAAAAGTTTTGTAACTTATGGAAGTAGAATCCTGGAGCATTGTAAGGTGAAATTATTTAACCTTCTTATTCCCTCTCAACGTAAAAAAATCTCTAGTTTTTTATTAATTATTTTAAAAACAAAAGCGCTCTGGATGATCATTAATTTCAACAACCCCAACAGAAAAAACATACTTATGCTCTCACCGATTTAACAACGCGGTATCTCATGACGGAATATTAGCTTCCCGTAAAACCCCGTCCCATCATATAAAGTAAGAAATCCTCATCAGTAGTAATCAAGATTAGAAAAAGGTTATATCGGAGAGTGGCCCCCAGATCCAGATGAAAATGAAAAACGACCTCCATTAGCAGAGATGTGAATTATGAATGCACTTTCTGTAAAGATTAATCCAACAAAAAACGTTATCATTATTGAAGTGCTTGGTGGGGGTTTAATATAAGAGAAAAGACTCCGATATCAATGTTGCCAATATTTTTCTTTCTGCAATAGCAGTGATCCATATAATTTCGGGCCTATTGCCATCTAAAAAATATTTTTTTCAACTAAAATACCAATTCTGATTTATATTAGTTTAAAATAAAAAATCCTAATGTTAGGTTAGGTGTCATGTGAGTGGGGGCGTAGGTTGCCCCTCCACTGCGATTCTTAATGGGTCTATTGTGGCTCACCACTAGAGGTTACAGTTCACCGCAAATATGTTAAACCTTATTCTTCCTAAGCAGAGGCATGAACATACATAGTATGTGTTCAGCCATTTCGTCTTCCTCGCAGCAAAACCGACAGTTCGTTTGTTGATTCAGACCTATGCTTCCGAGGTGGTATCTTAGACGACAGTGTCCTGTAAGCAGTTCCGTTAAAATTCGCAGGTCATTCCTGCTCCATTCTAGGATCTGCTTAGTTGTATATCTCGAGGTTTTAGGTAAACATGCCTTCGAGTGAGTCAACCCTGATATATCGGATCAGAGCGTGAGTCTTTTTCTCTCCGCCCAGTTTGAATTGATGGTTTTGGCGGCACATGTGGTGACTCCTAAGACTGGTTATGGTTCAGTGAACGTAGATTCGGCTTCCTGTTTTGCGAGGATGTCGGCCTCCCAAAGGAGAATCACTCTGTTGTTCGGCAGTGATTCTATGCAATTCCATACAAGTTTAGAATTTATCTTGTTGGAGCTCAGTGCTTTTAAAGCAGCCTGGCTGTCTAATATTATACTAATGTTTTTGTTTGCTAGAGTTTGTTAGTCAGCTCTATTGCACACAATTCGATAGCCTGAAAGATTGTATCCTAATGTTATTAAATTCTATTTTTATTGTATTATTTAGAAAATATTAAATAATAAAATTGTTTTGTCCCTGCTATTTTAAAGATTCAATACACTTTGCGCGTGACCCCAATGGCAGTAGAAATATTACCTTTACTTGTATTTGTCAGAGGAGTCGAGAAATAGTTCGTTAATTAGTATTGCTTTGTTTATCACAAATTCGGGAGATTAGATTTAGAGAAGACAGGAACAGCCGTTCTGCTTAAAACTAGATTCCAGCTCATAATCTCGCCTACATAAAAGGTAGAGTTGAATTATTATTGTTGGGAACCACTTCCGGTTAAATTAGTCGGAGTAGGATAAAACGTCAAAAAAAACACGACGGTTGCCGAATAGCCTTTCTTGATATTAAACAAAAAAGTTTTCGCGTATATTCTTGGGCGGGAATATGTTATCATGAAGTAGCAGATGTGGTTGGGTGGTAACCAATTCGGTTTAAATCGGCGCTCGACATTCTTTAAAAAAACATCTCTACTATACTACAAGACGGAAATAATAGTCAGTGACTCATTTAAAGCTTCGTAGCGGGTGAAGTGTAGAAGTGTAGATTTTTGAAATTGTAAAAAAAACATTTTTATTTTAAATTTTTATGCAAGTATGACGGACAAAATTTGTTAGTATAAATCGTATTTGATTTTCTAACATCAAAAATCACAAATTATCAGATACAATTTTAAGTTTATTTAAGTAACTAGTAGGTGAATGGGTGAATAAAGGTTGAGGAGGAATGAAAAACGTATTTAACACAGTTAAATGTCTTTTCACTTTTTTGGCAGTACTTGTCGAAGCTTCTCCGTGTTCCATTTTACAAATTTAAATTTGAAATAATTATTTAATATAAAACCACCCACAAGCACGACCGACAAACAAATCTTGACTCGACGACGTAATGAACCGTTCAGTGTAGCAACGCGCGGCCGTCAAACAAATTTTAGTACAAAATTACATGCCTCGACCGCGAACCTTCATTAAAATAAAGGCTGGTTTAGAATGCTCCGACAGTACATTTGACAACCGCATTTAAAATAAGCGGCACTTGGAAAGCATTCAATATTTGTTTGTAATGTTATAGCCGCTCTTGTACCATTGATTTACAAAGGTTTAAATGAGTCACTGACTATTATTATTATTAGCACGGACTGCTTTTAATTAATTTAAGACCAAAGACCTTATTAAAGTATTTCCTTTCTATCAGAAAAAAAACATTTTAAATTGATGCTTCTTCTTTAATATTTTTAAGAAACTTAAAAGTAAGTTATTGCGAAAGTAAAGCGTTTACGTATTGTCGATAAACGTGCTAATAAGTTGAGCGGCAACACTGACCGGGCCAATGCCAGGTGATTAGTAATCCCGCAAGCCGGCTCCAAGAACGAATGATTGAGGCGCGTCGAGATAATATGTGCGACAGAATAAACCGAATGCCGTTATCTTTGCCTGCAGCGTCGCACCAGCCTTTTAATCATCCCTTAACACATTTCTCACCTTATCTCCCTGAGACTTTTGGAGACATTTTCCTCGGCCCCGCAACTCCCCGCGCAAACCTCATTCAACTATATTATACCGATCGACTTCTTTCTCCCGTTTTTTAAATTCAGCCACTTACCAATTTATAAAAAAGCGAAGAGAACATCCTGGATCATTTTTAAAATGGGAAGAATATACGAGTATTTTTGTAAAAATCTTCGATTGATGCATTATTCATTTATGAACAGGTAAACCACTGTTTACAATACAGTCCACATAGTGGAAAAGAAAAAGAAAGAATATAATATTGTTTGGAAAAGACAAATGGAATAAATTCATTGTGTTTAGTCTCTGTTTATCTTTCATCGCCCAGTATGTGTTTGATTTTAGAATGACATATCATTTCTAAATTTTCGCGCGACCTATGGCAGATATAGGTACGAGAAGAAGGTGGCTGGATCCTAAAAACGTCGCAGACCACGAACTGTATACATTTACGTCAGAAAGCAAATGCAGAATTAACCTCAAAGACAACGTGAAAGATAACCAGAGAGAACGATTTTACCCCATTCAGTTTAGTTAAGTTAATTATTATTATTTATTTTACTTCGTTTGGATCCATATCTAATACGATAGTGCATAAAGCATAAAGTATTACATTTCGAACATCGACTAGTAATACTATGGTGAGAGGGAAGTTGCTATTAACACAGTTCACCAGCTTATCCCGGACGAGCCCACTGACGAAAGGAATAGAATGAGACGAACTCCAGCTGATCTGAGGCTGTCTTGTGATTTTATGTACAATTTTTCAAATTTGCTATTAGCGTGTGATTAGGTAATTTTTGCAACTCTCAACTTATCAAAAAATACAATCCACTAAAACACTTGTCATACATGCCTGTCAATTATAAAATAAGAATGTCATCCCTACATTAAAACCCTCTTTTGGTGACAGTTACGAGGTCAGTTTGATAAGTCAGTGACTTTTTGAATTTCCCGCGCAGTTACTCCAAATGCAACAGTGCTGCCGTCAACTATAATCTATCAGTGGGCAACTTTCTAATTTTGAGCAAGCTACGTCGTGCAGTTGGTGTTTGATAGCCATTCAAAGCAGACAATCTCGTGAATTTTTACGACAATGGAAAAAAGTGAATTTCGTGTGCTGAAACTAAGGAAAGACTTGATAAATACTACGGGGACTCGGCAATATCAATTTCAATGGTTAAGAAGTGGTTTACAGAGTTTCGTTGTGGTCGTACCAGCACTAGTAACGCCAAACGTCCAGGTCGCCCAAAAGAAGTGATCACGCCGGAAATCGTCGATAAAATCTATGAAATGATATTGGATGATCGGAGAATGAAAGTGCGTGAGTTGGCTCATGCTGTAGGTGTATCTCAACTGAACGGGTACATCATATTTTACACGAATATTTGGACATGAAAAAACTCTCTGCGAGATGGGTGCCGCGATTGCTCACACTCGACCATAAGCGCAATCGTGTGACCACTTCAAAAGAGTGTTTAGCGATGTTAAGCCGTAATCCGGACGAATTTTTGCGCCGTTTTGTTACTGTGGATGAAACATGGATCCATCACAACACGCCAGAGACCAAGGAATAATCGAAACAGTGGGTTGCTCGGGGTGAACGTGGACCAAAGAAGGCGAAACAAAGTCTGTCAGCCAACAAGGTCATGGCCACAGTTTTTTGGGATGTACGCGGTGTCATTCACATCGATTACCTCAAGTAAGGTAAAACGATCACCGGCGAATATTATTCAAAGCTTTTGAACACATTCGACGTTGATTTGAAGCAAAAACGGCCGCATTTGGCTAAGAAGAAGAAAGTGCTGTTCCATCAAGACAATGCACGTGTGCACACTTGTCTAGTCACGATGGCCAAAATCCACGAATTGGGATACGAACTGCTACCCCATCCAGCATATTCTCCAGATTTAGCCCCCTGCGACTATTTTCTGTTTCCAAACCTAAAGAAATGGCTGAGCGGTAAGAGATTTGAGTCGAATGAAGAAGTCATTACCGAAACAAACGCGTATTTTGAGAGCTTTGAAAAAACCTATTATTTGGAGGGAATAAAAAAATTAGAAAAACGCTGGACTAAATGTATCGAGCTAAAAGGTGATTATGTAGAAAAATAAAATGTTTATTTGCGGAAAAAAATTTGTTTTATTCAAAAAGTCACTGACTTATCAAACCGCCCTCGTATGTTTCATTTAAAATATTTTGAATATAACTGCTATCGTTTATGACATCGGGTGCATATGCCACCATTAAGGACACTGGCTTACATTTTTGGAAGTACCATTTTTTTCTAGGACCAACAATTGGGGGTCAATGTTGAGACCATTTAGGGACAATTTTGAGAACAATTTTACATTTTGAAATTACCAACTACCATAGAGATATTAAAGACCATTAAGATATTTTCACTACAATCTTGGGACATTAAGGACCTAAATATTGGACCCCTCGAACATCTCCCACAGTGAAACAATTTTGTTTGTTTTTTCCTTTTTTCTTTTATTTTATTTAATTAAATTTGTTCTTTATTTTAAGGTACTCTTTTATTTTTTATATCGAACACTATTTGTACCAGCATGGCTGTTTTTTATGTATACAGGGTGATTCGTTAAGAATGTCCAATCTCTGAATTGTAGATTCTAGACCTCAAAATATGATTCTTCTGCACAACATACATTGTACAAATATTGCTAGTTTCCGAGATACCGGGTGTTTAAAGTTTAAACTTGGATTTTGATTTTCGCAATAATTTTTCATGTTTTCATAGTTTATATTTAAAAATTGGCAATTTTACGTTTTTAGGCTTGATGATTGCCAATGATTGCGTATTATTAAGGTGAGTTGTCAAATGTTACACATTATATGCGACTATTGTAAGGCTTGCTCGTTTTTTTATTAATTTACTCAGAGTTTAGCAAAAAAAATTTGCTTTGATTTACTAAACACAACCAATTGTAACTAGCGCCCTCTATTAGCAATGCTAAATTAGAGTCCAAATTGGCAATCATCATGCCAAAAAACGCAAAATTACCAATTTTCAAATAGAAATTCTGAAAAAATGAAAAATTATTGCGAAAATAAAAATCCATATTTATACTTTAAACACTTGTTATCTCGGAAACTAGCAATATTTGTATAAGGCATGTTGAGCAGAATCATCATATTTTGAGGTCTAGAATCTACAATTCAGAGATTGGACATTCTTAAAAATCACCCTGTATACAGACACAAATCTGATTTGCTTGTGTTTTTATTAGTAAAATACTCTTTTTCTTTAGCTAAATTTGGATTAAGAATATAGACTAATCTGTGAACTGACATAGTCTATTCCTTTAAGTTGAATTAGCTGTAGAATGAAGTTCTCATTCCAGAAATAGAGCCAATTTTTTAATTAACATTTTATACAATTTTTTATGGTTTTAAAATAAGAAATTCTTAAAATTTTTTTTTAGTAAAATTTGATTTTTTTAGGCAACCTATTGGTAACTACTTTTGTAAGAACTATCTATCTAGCCGATGTGTGTATGTTTCTTCTTATGAACTTCAAAACGGCTTTATCGATTTCAATAAAAATTTTAGGTAATCTTCAAATTAGCCCAGCGGGTAATCCTGTAAAGTTTGGTAGCGATCGGATTAATGAAAGGGGTGGAAAGGGTCTAAAGTTTAAAAACTATCAAAAACGGCTGATGTTAGTGTCGAATTCATATTTCGATTTTAATGAAATTTTGTATTCATTGTTCTAACTTAAGAGATAGCATGGTTTTTATTCCAATGAGCTTCTACAAAAGGAGTGAGAGGGGGTTGAAATATAAAAACTATCAAAAATGGCCAATATCAGTGTCGAATTCATTGTTTTTGGGATAGGTAAGTTTATTAGTGACATTTCCAATTTTATTAGCATCCATACGAAAGGGTTGTGAAGGGGATGGAATATAAAAACTAATAAAAACGCCGATATAAGTGTTGAATCATATTTTTCGGGGTTGCTGAGTTTGATAGTGATATTACCAAAGCAGGCAAGCCAACGTTTGGTCAGGAGAGTGTCTGACGGGTCCGCTAGTCATTTAAATAATTGAAACAATTAAGTAACAAACACATTTGTCTACCCAAAATCGTGGGAAGTTGTCATTCAGTAATAAACAATATAGCGTAACAAAACTTCAATCGTTTCTGACGATTTTTCCGAATTTATAAGCTTATATTGTTTCCATTTATTGAAGACAAAAATTATATGACATATTCATAATTGACCGTGTGTCTCTAAGGCAGTCCTAGATTTTTATTGATATGCCTCAAGGGAGAGTATTTAAAAATATTTATATTTTAAAACTTTTTATTAATAATTAAAAAAAAATCGACGACTTAAAATAACACAGATTTAGAAGTAAAATTGTTGTAAAAATAAAATCGGGAATAATATTTATCTTTTGTATAAATGTGTATAAAAATACTATTTAAATAAAAATTAATGATTAATTGTTAAAAAATTATTTTTTGCTATTGTGTTGTAATGACAATATTTTTGATACATTTTATGCCGGTTTATTAAGTTTCGTGTTCCAGTTGAACGAACATAACGCGGATTTGATGGTGTCAAAATTTATGCTATCAGCAAATTGTTGTTGTCATGTTTTATACAAAAAAAAAGTGAAAATCTAGCTAGTGAAACACATATGTGTTTTATGATATCTTAATCAGTGTGCCAATCAATGTGCATGTTCAAAAACTGCATTATCAATCCCAAACCCGCCGTTACCACTATCAAATTTTCACATCACATTAATCCGTCAATTTTGAATTCTCTCTCTCTCTCTCTTATAACTCTTATAACTCTTATAACTGTTTTCAGTTGATAGGTAATGTTATAGTCCGGGCATTATTATTTTTTGCCATTCTTTTAAAAAATATTTTACATATTAGGCAAGAATATTTGAAAACGTGTAACGTGCCTTTTTTTTTCCTTCTACAGTTCCATTATAATTATATCTCTGATAATTTTATATTACTCGAGTACTCGTAAATAGTGTCGCGTACCGTATTTTGTTGTAACTTAAATATATCATTCGTTGTAAATAGTGTTGCATACCTTATTGTGATAAGATTTGATTGTTAATGGCTATGGCATATTTGTTGATCACTGGAGATTGAGTAAGGTATTTTCATTATTAGATTTTGCTTTAGTTTTTAGCCTCGATTAATGTGTATTATCGATTATATTATTGTTTGGTTTACATTTCTGTGTAGATGAGGCTAGCTATCAACACGGACGAACGCGATTCTTAGTGTGGAACATAGACTTGCGAATATTCTTGGTTGACGTCAATTCCGTGTCATTTCTTGATATCCGGCTTGGGAGGTAGTCAGTTGTGTGGTGATGGTCTTGGCAGTCGTGTGGTAAGAGTCGAAGTGGTGTGGTGAGAATTTTTGGGGCGGTGTGATATTAACAAGTGTGCAAAACCTCTACGGTTTTTCTTTCATATCTGACGAAAAATCATTTAATTTTTAACTTGACCATTCTATCTTACCTTCGTTGTTGATATTTTGGATTAAGTGATTTATTTTTGAATATTTAACGACGTGACTTATTTTTGACACCACAATTAAGTTTTGTTTTAATTTATTAATATAATACATTATTAAAAACTATTTATTGCATTAGATAATATGCCAAAACTTAACTTTGATTTATTGTTGGCTGTTAATTTTGACTATATTTGTTATAATTTTATTATTGAACTGTGTACTTTGATTTATTGTTAGCTGTTAATTTTGACTATATTGGTTATAAGTTTATTATTGAATTGTGTACTTTGATTTATTGTTAGCTGTTAATTTTGACTATATTTGTTATAATTTTATTATTGAACTCTGTACTTTGATTTATTGTTAGCTGTTAATTTTGACTATATTGGTTATAAGTTTATTATTGAACTTTGTATTTTGATTTATTGTTGGCTGTTAATTTTGACTATAATTTGCCAGTAGAGAGACCGCTGGCAGAGTACTCTATAGAGAACGAACAAGACGTGGCAAACGAAAGACTCGCCAGTCATAAAGGAAAAACATGTATTATGAATACTGAGGTTTTACGATAACTAATAGTGCGATCAATGTTGCGATAACGTCAATTAAAATGTTAATGAAACTTTTGATTAGTGCAAGTGATAGTAATCCGTTCTGTAGTACCTGAGACACGATCAACTTTTGAATCTATTGCCACCATAACGTAAAACAACTAAGTTTTATGATTCTATATTGTTGTTAGTCATAGTTTTAAAAAACATAAATGTAATACTTTTGAGTTAATGTCATCATTTTGCTAATATGAAATACTGCTAGTGCATATAGTATGGAATGGTATTTTAAATTACGTATATGCTCAAATTCTTGAGCTGTTTTTTAAACTTTGCTATTTTTCATACGTGAACTGATATCACTTTATCAGGATTCCTTTGCTTGTGTCAGGATAAACGGAGCTTGCACGGACTGGTTTAACATCGAAAAAGGTGTAGGAAAGGGACGTGTGGCTTCGCCATGGCTGTTTAACTTACACATAGACGATTGTTTAAAAGATTTTATTTAGAGTGAGTATGGATTAAAAATAAATGATTTGATCGTAAAATGCCTTATTTACGCCGATGATCAAGTCATATTAGCGTCATCTGAAAAGGAGTTGCAGGCGATGGTTAATGTTATGCATGATGCCTGAAAATCAAAGAGATGAAAATAAATGTAAGCAAAACGAAAGTAATGGTTTTTGAGAGAAGAGAAAAAAGCATGACGAACTGTAAAGTTCTGATTACGAGAGAAAGAGTGGAACAAGTAAATGAGTTTGTATACTTGAGTTCAAAGTTTACGAGAGATGGAAAGTATGACAGTGACATTAAGCGAAGGGTGTTGACAGGAAAACAAATGAATGGGGCACTGCGTATCTTTATGAACAGCCAGAAAGTGTCAAAAAAGGCACTTCTGGCTGTGCATAGGTAAGTGTTGGTTCCTACACTTATGTATAGTAGTGAATGTTGGGTTTGGCAAAAGAAGCATGAAAATAGGATTAATGCTGCGGAGATAAGTAGTTTGAGAAGTATAGCCGGAGTGACTCGATTGGATAAAGTAAAGAATAGTGAGTTAAGAGAACGCTGTGGTGTAAAAAAATGTGTGGTTATAAAGATAGATAAAGGAATGCTTAGATGGTTTGGATACGTAAAAAGGATGGATGAAGGAAGATTTACGAAACAAATTTATAAGGCGAGTGTGAATGGACGGAAGTCGGTAAAGGTCGACCTCGGCGAACATATCTCGATCAACATTGTTTTGAAGAAAGGCGAGGTCAAAAGTACCATCAACCGACGAGCATGTATGACAGCACTAATGAAAGTAGAGGAAGCAAAAGATGTGTGTAAGAACCGTAGCGGAAGTGGAAGGAAGTGGTCTCTGCCTACCCCTTACGAGAAAAAGGCGTGACTATATGTATGTATGTAAAATTGCAGTACATTTTTATTATAATAAATATATAATAAATTTTCACCCTTCTTGCTAGATGATAATCGTAAATCCGGGACATTAATTTTTTGGAATCCACTTTTAATTATGATAACGTTTGACATTTTATTTTATTTAATTATTTCTCTATAATTAGTATGGTAACTATAATAATATTTAATTTATCTCACACAATAGATGCTAATTTTTGCCATCTGGACGCTAGTGTCTAGTTATCAAGATCACGCAGTTTCTCTTCGCCTAAATTACAGTTTAAACAAAGCTAAAAGACTTAACTTGCCTGAAGATGTACACATTAAAAAAGCATTTGTAAAAGCAAAAATTTCCTGAAAACGTAGTTTCTTCGGAAAAGTATAAAGAGATATTTAGTTCCAAATTTAATATATTCTTCGGTTATTCCCGTAGTGATTGCAGTTTCTGTGACAAGACAAAGGTAGAAATATATTTACTTTATGAACAAATAAAAAAGAACGGCCTTGATTTTGAAATTTGTATACAGTTAAAAGAAAAGTTAAAAAAATTGCAAACGGAGTGTACTTGCGCAGAGCTTACACTTTTTATGCTAGACAAAAGAGCTTTCAGGTCATTCGTTTCTTTAATGTGATGAGGATAGGGGTATTATAAACAAAAAGTCTCGTAGTTAAGTGCCTAATGAATGAAACACGGTCGTAGAAAATGCTAGGTAAAAAACTATGCCATTTGTAGTTATTTCTTGTGAGGATCAAAAGATTTTCAAGACTTAGACACAATTTTTCTCTACAATTTATGTTAAAAAATGTTCATTTCTTACTAGGCATGTAAGAGAAATGACCATTACTGAACATCATCCTCGTGTGGTATTGCACCGCTCATTCTACAATGGGCCAGCGACTTAAGCATCTTTAACATTCCTTCTAGATCTATTTACGAGTGTCTTTATTTATGCCCATAAGAATCAACAACAGTATACTCTTAATAGTGCCATTCACAGACATGTCACAAAGCAGGGCAAACATACATACATATAGTAACGCCTTGTTCCTATAGGGGTAGGCACTTCTTTTCACTAGCTACGGTTCTTACACACGACTTTTACTTCTTCTACTTTCATCAGCGCTTTCATACAATCTTGTCGATTGCTGGCACTCCTTACCTGGTCTTTCATTAAAACAATTTTGATCTGATCGAGTACGTTCGCCTAGGTCGACATTTATCGACTGGCCTATTCACACTCGCCTAATAAATGTTTCGTCAATTTTCCTTATCCATCTTCTCTACGTGTTAAAACCCTCAAAGCATTCCTTTATCTATCTTTGTTATTACATCTTTTTTCACACCACATCGTTCTCTTAACACAATATACCTTACTTAATTCATTTGGCAAAGAAATAGATTTCTTGCAGACAAAGCTGCATTTAACCGAGCTTCCAACGAACTGAACTACGAACTAAAAAACTGATTAAAACGTTCAACAACATTAACCTAAAAACGTTCCTTTTTTACTTAACTCCAAACTTAAACACAAACTAACCAAGTTTGCAAGTAGAGAACGGACCTTAACTAGGAAGGGATGCTTTAGTGTGGTACACTGATGGATCCAAGATGGATGAAAGGGTTGGAGTGGGCGTTACAGGGCCGAATTTTAGGCTCTCAAAACCCCTTGGTAACACCCAAACCATCTTTCAAGCAGCTTTACATGCCATAGAGATATGTGTCCAGGAGTGCATCGAAAGGAACACCCGAAGGGCAGATATCTATATTTTATCAGATAGCCAAGCAGCACTTAAATCTCTTAAGTCAAATACTTGTGAGTCTATGCTTGGGACTGTAAGCAATCACTGAGACAACTGGCAGCAAACAATTAGATTACTCTGATGTGGGTTCCAGGTCACAAGGGAGTTAAAGGCAACAAAGAAGCAGATTGCCTTGCCAAAGAAGGGGCAAATACACAATTTTTCGGCCCAAAACCCTTCTGTGGACTCTACAAAGCCCACTTGAAAGAAGAGGTCGCTGGGAAACAGATCAAATGAAATCTCACTGGCATAAAGTGCCAGGACATAGACAAGCGAAAAGGCTAGTAACAGCTTCTCGAGTTGGATAAGAAAGACTTAAAACTAGTGACGGGACTCCTCACTGGACACTGCCCTCTGAGGTATCACTGAAAAAGATAGGTAAAACAGAGTAGTGATAGTTGCCGCTACTGCGAGAACTTCGCTGAAACTGCAGAACATTTGCTTTGCGAACACCCAGCGCTTTTCTGCAAGAGGCTTAAGTTTGTGAAAAGGGTATTCCTAAAGCACTCCGATGTCAGGAACTTAGTTCCCAGGAAACTGATAAACTTTGTACGAAATCTTGAAATCCCGGGCCTGGAATAGATCAAGGATTATGCACAAAAGATCTAATAGGTCGAAGTGCTTGATAGGCAGCATAGCCTTCACGACCCCCCTTACAATCTACAATCTAGACACAAACTACTCACTCTGACAACATATAAATTAAAACGCCCCAATAATTGGATTCCTCCTGTCTGAATAAACAACGGAAACTGGGCCATATTGGATATGGAGAAGGCTTAAATATTCGCGGAATACCTTAGTTAAGTGTTTCAAATATTTTTCGAATTGGGACTTGAGCAAGGCACTGAAATTATAAGCTTCCTAGAAAGCGCACTATCACTGTGCCTACCATTAAAGTACGTAAGTCTTACCGAAGTAGCTGGCGAAATAAAACTCCTAAAGGACAGAAAATCACCGGGAAACGATCTTATAGACAGCTCTCTTCTAAAAAATCTTCCAAAAAAAGGAATTGTTGTAATAGTCAGGATATATAATGACTGCTTACGGCTTTGCCACTTCCCAGGACAGCGGAAATTGGCGCAGGTAATAATTATAATAGGTCTATGATATCGATCATAAGTATTTTGACTTAGTTTTGTGACTACAAATGTGTAAATATCCATGCTGATGTTAAATTATTGTTCTTAAATATTTAATTTTTTATATTTTTTTTAATTAAGGAATAGTTTTTTTATGAATTTGATAATGTGCAATTTTCTAATTTCCATAGCCAACATTGAACCTTAGACTATTACTGGACATGGAAATTTAACTTAGCGTTTAAGACAATCAGGTTGATACATTTTACATTATCACGTGTCTCTTGAGATTCAACTTATAAAACTTACCTTGTAAGTGCCAAATATCCTAGTTTTCTTCTTCGTCTCGATTATCTCGAGAAAATGATATCGACGTGGGACCAACTTAGAACTGATTAGATTTTTATCAAAATCGGTCTAGCTGTTTTTTATAGAGAATAAAAAACTGGTAAACGTTCGGAATTATTTTTCGTCTCGATTATTTCGAGAACAAAAAAATGATATACTATCTGAATTTTGCAATTTTTAAACTATAAAATTTTTAATACAGAATTTTAAGATCTTTTAAATAATGTGATTAATGCATGTTAGGAATATTTGTTTTGAAAGAATACGGTTGACATAAACAAAATATTGTTAAAGACAATTATAATTTGTTATAAACAATTTCAAATCTTTTTTTATAAAAATTATATTTATTAAATATCAGTGATCTGTACCGTATTCTTTTAAACTTTTTCTCATCATTTCATAAGCGGGAGTTATGTTTTTTAATTATTATGATCAATAATCATTTGTTAGCAACAATATTCCTTGATTATTACTAACAATAATTTTTCACTGTGATAGCGGCTTCAATGCTATTTTCTCAATACTAACTCAAGTTTAAAATTCTCCAATTCCTATTTTTCTTTTCTAAAACTATCTCTTTTTATGAAATATTGTCATCATATTTTTTATACAACATGCATTAATAATATTATTCAAAATATCTTAAAATTTTGTATTAAAAATAATATAATTTATACATTGTAAAATTCAGGTAGTTTACCATTTTTTTCAGTTTTTTGATTCTCCACAAAAAATAGCTTGACCGATTTTGCTGAAAATCTAATCAGTTTTAAGTTGCGTATTTATGCGTCGAATGCAATTGGTTCTACGTCGATATCATTTTTTGTTCTCGAGATAATCGAGACGAAAAATAGTTCTGAACGCACATACGAACATACGCACATACAGACGTCCACTTAAAAACTATTGTATTCGATTTTGAAATGTGGAGATATGTCAAAATTCGGGATTCGCAAAATCGGACCCATTACTATAACTTCCACTAGGAAGTTAATAATTTTAATAATAATAATTATAAGAACAAAAGATATGATATTTTTTCATTCTTTCCACTGGGAAGTTAGTCGTGTGGACCTCTCAAGTCGCACCCAGACCACTGATATTCTTAAAATTGTCGAGTAAAATTTTAAATTTCATTGTAATTTTATCCTCGTATTACGTCAGTTTAACCGTCCGACATTTCTCTTCTGCAAATCTCCAATGTCGCAATCCTAAATTACCGTCGATAAAAAAGTGTACAGTCGTTTGGCAAATCCTCTAGACTATAACCAATGAGTCGCACTTATCGAATCTAGGTAATCTAAGCTCGGCATGCATATATATTCGCATGCACCTAGATAACTTTGCTTATTTATTATTGCCTTATGCAAATTATGGTCGTATCTACAAGGAAAAATGCACGAGTGGCCGGACGATAGCGCGAGATACCGCCCAATATTTTGTACTAACACGATAAACCAAATACCAAACCGAAAATTAAACGAAAGAGGGCGAATGCATATGATGTGGGTGGTAAATTTTTATCATTTTTTATTTGTTTTGGACGCGACACTCTTTCGTTCCCAATTATTAATGTATTCTATTGCAGGTACAAAAAAGGATCGCGAGAGATTGTCACGTGCCTATTTTTTCCCTTCTACAGTTCATTATAATTGTGTCTCTGATGATTTTGTATTCCTTAGGTACTCGTAAGTAGGGTTGCGTACCGTATTTTGTTGTAACTTAAATATATCATTCGTTGTAAATAGTGTTGCATACCTTGTAGTGATAGGATTCGATTGTTAATGGCTGTGGCATTTTTCGTTAATCGATGGAGATTGAGTGGGGAGTCAGTCGTTTGGTGTCAGTCGTTTGGTGGCAGTCTTGGGAGTCGTGTGGTGGTGAGAATTTTTGGGACGGTGTGATATTAACACGTGTGCAGAACCTCTACGGATTTTCTTTCATATCTGGCTGTATTTGGGCCATCTTAATTGGATTTTGAAGAAAAACCACTTAATTTTTAACTTGACCATTCTATCTTACCTTCGTTGTTGATATTTTGGATTTTGGTGTCGAGTTAAAATATCCGCATGCGGGATTTATTTGAGGGAAGCCATTGTTAATTAGCAGGTGCCGTTCCATAATCAAACCGGCCAGGAGTAGTGAATTCGTATACCCAAAGGTTATAAGTGATTTATTTTTAAATATATAACGCCGTGACTTATTTTGACACCACGATTAGGTTTTGTTTTAGTTTATTAATATAGTACATTGTGAATTCGTATACCCAAAGGTTATAAGTGATTTATTTTTAAATATATAACGCCGTGACTTATTTTGACACCACGATTAAGTTTTGTTTAATTTATTAATATAGTACATTGTTGGAAACTTATTTTGACACCACGATTAAGTTTTGTTTTAGTTTATTAATATAGTACATTGTTGGAAACTATTTATTGCATTAGATAATATGCCAAAACTAAACTTGGATTAAAATAATCTTCTCAATAATTCTTTATGTCCAAGTAAAAATATATTTTCTTCATACTTATTTGTAAATATCCTACAATTTTGATATTTTAAAGGACAACCATTGTAAAAATATTTTTAAATAAACTCGATTATTTTGGCAGTGAAAATCTTTATGTAAATGGTAAAAACATGAGTAAATTAGCAGCTTTATGTAAACGTTTGATTTAGTGTTATTAATGAGTTGATTTATATACGTTTTACTTTTTTTTTTGGTAACTTGGTAAAGTCTGTTACTCTTACTTCTGTTTTGGTTATTTTATAAAGTTGTAAATTTTAAATTTTTGGTTTGTTTTAGCAAGAAAATTTACCATAGCTGTTAATTTTGACTATATTTGTTATAATGTTGCTATTGAGCTGTGTACTTTGATTTATTGTGTGAGTAAAGTATCCAATATATTTTTGCTATAATTTTATTTATTTGGTTCACCATAATCTTAGTTGTTTATCGTGTGGCTCTGCTAGTGCCTATAAGACCTAGGGGTTTCCGGCTTGAACCGTCCAAGTCGGTGGCGCGGCTCACTTTTATTTTCTTTTTTTTTCTTCTACCCTCTACGGCTGAGCTCGGGCATAATTTGCCAGTAGAGAGACCGCTGGCAGAGTACTCTTTAGAGAACGAAAAAGACGTGGCAAGATATGCGACAATTATCGCATAATAGCCTTCATTCACACGCAAGCAAAGTGCTGCTCCAGATTATATCAGAACGTATAAAGCCTCACATCCTGTCTCAGCTATCACTAGATCAAGCTGGTTTTGTGGTACGCGTGAACAAATATTGAACATCATGCAAATTTAAAAAAAAGGTAAGAGAGTTCAATGTGCCAACATACTTGTGTTTTATAGATTAAACCAAGGCCTTTGACTGCGTTCAATGGCACAACCTTTGGCGTATTTTAGATAAAACGGATTGCGAAGCATCCGGCATGAAAATAAACATAAAGAAAACCAAGGTTATGACCATCAAAAGATCCAAGAATGTCTCACTGCCAATACAGTTAAACGGCGAGGTCCTGGAACAGGTGGATAGGTTTCGATATTTGGGATGTTGGATGGACTGCAAGTTGGATCTGGACGCGGAAATAAAATGTAGAATAGAAGAAGCCAGAAATTGCTTTATGCGACTTAGAAAGCTGCTCTGCGACTCACGACTCAACCAGGGCCTGCGCTTGAGACTCTCATGCCACGTTTGGTCTACCCTCTTATATGGAGCAGAAACATGGACACTTAAAGCACAAACCATTAATAAATTAGAAGCCTTTGAGATGTGGACGTACCGTAGAATGCTCAAAATAACATGGACATCGCACACTACAAATGAAGAGGTTCTTCGCAGGCTGGGGATAGAGCGTGAGCTGTTTAAACTCGTAAAGAAACGGAAAACAGCGTATCTAGGTCACATTCTGAGAAACCCTAAATACCGTTACGCTCAACTTATTGTTAAGGAAAAATCGAAGGCAAACGTGGCCTCGGAAGAAATAAAATGTCATGGCTAAGAAACATACGTCAATGGACTGGCCTGGACTTAGAAGAACTTATAAGAGCAGCCGAAGACCGAGAAGAATTTGCGACTGTGATATCCAACCTCCACTGATGGAGATGGCACATTAAGAAGAATAAGATGAAATGGACGTACCAAGGCACCTTATATCTCTCATCAAGAGTCTCTATGAAAATAACAGAACGTACGTAAGAGTGGAAAACGAGCTGACAGACCCCCATTCCAGGTAGAGAAGGGTGTCAGGCAAGGATGCATACTGAGTCCTCTCTTGTTCAACATCTATGGCGAATGGGTTATGAGGAGAGCTCTGGAAGACTGGACTGAAGGAATAACACTGGGCGGCAAAAAGATCAACAACCTTCGCTACGCTGATGACATTACAGCAATTGCGGCATCAGAGGAGGAACTATGCGACCTGATCAGGCAAATAGAGCATTTCAGCAAGGAAATTGGTTTGAGAATAAATAAAAAGAAAACCAAAATTATGATAGTTGACCGAGCTAACAAAAAATAAAAAAAAAATAACATCGACACAGTTAACAGTCATTTATCTAGGTTCACTAATTTTCAACGAGGGCAGAGCCACTGAGTAGATCAAAAGGAAAAGCTCCATAGCAAAGGATGCCATGACTAAACTAACAAACATATGGAGAAGTCATGAAATATCTTTGGCAACAAAAATGGGACTGGTAAGGAGCCTGGCCTTCTCAATCTTTCTCTATGGGTCAGAATGCTGGTCGTTCAAAGTAACGGACAAAAAGAAAATTGACGCCCTGGAAATGTTCTGTAGGCGTAGAATGCTGAAAATCTCGTGGACACAAAGAAGAACCAATGAATCAATACTTTAACAAATAAAACCAAAAAAGAGACTAAGAACAATAGTAAATGAAAACATCGCTAAATTTTTTGGCCACGTAGTACGAGGAAACGGCCTTGAAAGACTAACCGTTGAGGGCATGGTAGCCGGAAGAAGACCATAAGGTAGGTCACCCCCTAGATATAGGGACCTCACCACTAACATCACGGGACAAAGTCTAGCCTGCACATTCAGGATGGCAGAGAACAGAGAGGAATGGAGACATATTGTGGAGAGCAACTCTTGAAAGCACGATTTTTGAATACGAGATAGCGACTGAGAAAAAGAAGATAAACAGCTCAACTCTCACAGATACCCTTCACCCTTTAGAACATAGAAGAAGAGTTGCAGACCAGTCATTACTCTACAGATATTTCCATGGCAGATGCTCCAGAGAAATAAAAACTCTTGTACCACCATTGGACACATTCGGCCGAAGAACTCGGCACGCTGATCAGTCTCACCCATTTACTCTCAAGATTGACACTACAAGGACCAATCTTCATCAATAATCCTTTTTTTACAGGGCTGCTACGGAATGAAATAAGCTTCCAAAATCAGTTTTTCCAGAGAACTATGATCTGCAACTTTTCAAAAAGCGTGTCCACAATCATTTCCTTTCTATAATCCCTTCCACTTCTAATAGTCGCAGTGCGAGCCGTCCGCGGCCCACACGATAGGTCTACCCTTTTTGCGAATATTTTCATTAAAAAAAAAAAAAAAAAAAAAAAAAAAAAAAAAAAAAAAAAAAAAGAAAAAAAAAGAAGATTGCAGGTGGTATCATTGAAACGACTACCGTAACGAACTTATTGCGTTACGAAATAGAAAACTCTTTCTCTTTGATGAACAAGTTTTGGATAAGCTTCGTGGATATGTTGAATGGTTTAACTATTTTTAACACGCTTATATTAGTTTCACCTGTATCTTGTTTGCTTGTATGTACGTTTGTAACTGACTCTTTGGCCTCGATTTTGCCCTACTTTAAGCGATCAGATTTAATTTGAACTTTGCACACTAGTTAAAGACCGACGACAATGCTATAATTCGATTGAAATATTCAATTATCCTGATTAGTTTCACCAGGATTCATAAATATCTTCAGGGATTTTTTGCATGGGAGTAAGAGAGCTAGTGCGTGAGCTACGCATGCGCGCAGAACAAATATTAACACAGTTCATCGCATCAGTGATTCAGTGGTAGAATTCTCGCCTGCCACGCGGGCAGCCCGGGTTAGATTCCGGGCCGATGCATTCTTTTTGTGCTTTTACCATTTAATACATAATTTTTTTAGTGAGTTAAACAAATCGAACTAAAAAGCTAAAAATAAATTATAGTTTAAGAAAACTAAAAAAACACGCTTTTGAAGTTAATCAAAGTAAACATACGAACAAAATTACTAACAAAAAAGTCAATGTCAAAAAAAAAATTAATGTCACTGCTTTGTATGACATTTTTAAACTAACTCTGCGTTTCGGAATGAAAGCACCCCACGCTTTTAGAAGTGACATTAATTTCCTCGTCAGTAATTTTATTCCTATGTTAAGAATAATTTTTTACTTTGATTAAATCTAAAAGCGTCTTTTTCAGTTATTTTAAACTATAATTTATTTTGACACGCTTTTATTAGCTTGACTTGTATGTATGTTTGTATGTATGTATATTTGTAACAGAATCTTTGAATTCGATTTTTATCCACCTAAAACTGTCAGATTAATTACAAATTGTGCACATTTGTCAAGGACCGATGACAATAAACCAATTTAATAATTTTGTCTCATTGTTCTAATCAGGATCATCAGGAGTTCCTTGCTGAGATAGGGCCTGAGAACTAAAAAATAAAAAATAATTCTTAATATAAAAAAATAAAATGATTAACGAGAAAATAAATGTCATTGTGGTAAAATGGGGGTACTTCATACTACATTTTTACACAAACTCTGCATTTCTAAATAGAACTAAGTAAGCAATTATAACAATAAATATCAAGCACCGCACGTTTTTACCACAATGACATTAATTTTCCCGTTAATTATTTTATTTTCTTTTATTAAGAATTATTATTGCTATTCAATCGGAGCTTTTAGAGCTTTTAGAGGTCTTAAAAAATCTCCTGGACTTTAAATTAACAACTCTGCGCCTATGTAATTAATCTGCAACGTTGCAAAATTTCACACTGAAAACATCATTCTATTCGTTATACCGTAGGGTAATGACTAATAGTCCAGGCAAATTAATTCATATTTGCGAAATTAAGGTTTGCCAATTGATAATGGCAAATTACAAGCTTCAACAACTTTTGGTGATTATCCAAAAAAATTGTAAAAATAACCGTTTTTTATCTTCCCAGTGAAAGTTATAGTAATGGGTCCGATGTTGCGAATCCCGAATTTTGACTTACCTCCACATTTCAAGGTCCCCAGAGTCGAATACAATAATTTTTAACTGGACTTCTGTATGTGCGTATGTTCGTATGTGCGTTCAGAATTATTTTTCGTCTCGATTATCTCGAGAACAAAAAATGATATCGACGTAGGACCAATTGCATTCGACGCATAATTACGCAACTTAGGACTGATTAGATTTTCATCACAATCGGTGAAGCTGTTTTTTATAGAGAATAAAAAAACTGAAAAAAATGGTAATTTTTAGGTATTATTTTTCGTCTCGATTATCTCGAGAACAAAAAATGATATCAATGTGGGAGCAATTGCATTTTTCGCATAATTACGCAACTTAGGACTGATTAGATTTTCAGCAACAAAATCGGTCGAGCTGTTTTTTATAGAGAATAAAAAAACTGAAAAAAATGGTAATTTTTAGGTATTATTTTTCGTCTCGATTATCTCGAGAACAAAAAATGATATCAATGTGGGAGCAATTGCATTTTTCGCATAATTACGCAACTTAGGACTGATTAGATTTTCAGCAACAAAATCGGTCGAGCTGTTTTTTATAGAGAATAAAAAAACTGAAAAAAATGGTAATTTTTAGGTATTATTTTTCGTCTCGATTATCTCGAGAACAAAAAATGATATCAATGTGGGAGCAATTGCATTTTTCGCATAATTACGCAACTTAGGACTGATTAGATTTTCATCACAATCGGTGAAGCTGTTTTTTATAGAGAATAAAAAAACTGAAAAAAATGGTAATTTTTAGGTATTATTTTTCGTCTCGATTATCTCGAGAACAAAAAATGATATCGACGTAGGACCAATTGCATTCGACGCATAATTACGCAACTTAGGACTGATTAGATTTTCATCACAATCGGTGAAGCTGTTTTTTATAGAGAATAAAAAAACTGAAAAAAATGGTAATTTTTAGGTATTATTTTTCGTCTCGATTATCTCGAGAACAAAAAATGATATCGACGTAGGACCAATTGCATTCGACGCATAATTACGCAACTTAGGACTGATTAGATTTTCAGCAACAAAATCGGTCGAGCTGTTTTTTATAGAGAATAAAAAAATGGTAAACTAACTGAATTTATGAAAACTATGATGACAATATTTTCATTAAAATCTCAATTTTTACTTACTATGGAAGACTGGCGGTCGCTATGCCAACAGCCGGTTTAACCCTCACTCGTCGCATTAGATGTTTTACATCAAAAGTGTATATCTGTTAAATTTTGTTGTCTGTATTGTTATAATTTCTTACTGGACTCTAGGTATAAAATTTCATTGCAATTTATAGACTCAAGTCAAGTTTAAAGTTTTTTGAAAATATAAATTATGGTCTAATATTGATGATATGCTAAATGTCTCTAAATAATAGTCTTATAATATTAAATCAAATAATTTTTTAAATACTTGCCCATAAAAAAAGTCCCAAAAGTGTTTAATTTTGGAAAGAATGGCTATTTATTTCGACGAAACTGATAATAATCTAGTCAAAAAGATTATGAATTCCAAAGATGAATTTTCACCTTTTTTCGAAATCATTCAAAATATCGACAATATGATCACCTCCACACAATCAAAATCCCATTAACGTAGGTTAGGGTTTACATAATCCCTTCTAGATTCGCAGAGACAAATTTTTGATTAATTTTAACAATTAAACGGCTCGACTTTTTTAGTCCCTTATTTGGCTTTTCCAAAAAGAACCACAAGAGTTTTGACTATATGCATCCTTACACTAAAGAAAGAAGGACATGCATCCTTACACTGAGCTGATCTAGAAGAAACTACGAGAGATTTTGATCACATGTATCCTTACATTTTTACATTCTTTGAGTAAACTGCCAAGAAAAGCTTTTCCTAGTTCCATGTCTAGCTTTGTCAATCAAAACTACGATGGTATATATCCTTGATCTAATTAAATCTATAGTTTAAGGTATTTTTAACAGAAACAGTCAGTTTAAACAGGGCCTCTTTAAATATTCTGTAAAGACTCCGCGAGAGTCTTTGACCATGTGCATCATTACCTTGAGCAACTCTAGACTTAAAGTTCTTTTTAACTTAAACTGTTATTTGTAAATATGGCTTTTTTGAGTAAGCTGCAAAGAAAAGCTTTACTTTGTCTTTTTTCTGGCTTTCTCAATAAGAACCAGAAGAGGTATGCATCCTTATACAAACCAGATCTAGATTTAATGGCCTTTTTAACAAAAACAGGGCCTTTTTTAGGATACTGTAAAGAAACCACGAATGTCTTTGACCATATGCATCATTACACCGAGCAGTTCTAGTTTCAAAGTTATTTTCAACTGAAACTGTCATTTAAGTAAGCTGCAAAAAGAAGCCTTTATTAGTTCCATTTCTGGCTTTGTCAATAAGATTCACAAGGGTCTTTGACTCGATTATAAATATTGTCGTAGGGTACAAGGATATAAATTAAACAAACCTTTAATTTTACTCCTTTGGCATAGTATATTTTTCATATATACTGGAAAATTATAAACGAACAAATTATAAATCTTTAACTTTATACAAAAACAAGTAGTAGTTATTGCATATTTTATATACAAGAAAAACATTTAACATAACTATTTATTATATTATACTATTATTCAATAATCGATTTATATTAACAACTACGAATTCAATGCCCAAACACTTAATCATTAGACATTTGCAGAGGCATACAAACAATTTCTTTTTTTTTTTAGTTAATTTACATACTTTTCCAATTTAAAGTATCTTTTACAGTAACTTTTATGTTGTATGTATGCTTCTTTGTACTATTTAAAATGTCACATTCCACATTTAAAATAGATTACAAATTATTAAATTAAGATAACAAACGACCTACGACATTTTTGTATTAACTATACATTATTTTTTTTCGATCCCAACAAATTTTTTAATTCGGTATTTATAGATTTGTACATTTAAATTAATATTTTCTTTCAGTTTTATAATTGGGTACTGGACCATAATGGTATGATATGTAATAAGCATAAAATAGGGCTCATTTTGTATGAGTGATAAAGTTTGCAGTAACAGCCTCGACGAGTGTAAAAGTTTGAAGCAAGAGCCTTGGCGATTGTGAAAGTTTGCAACAGTAGCCTTGGCGAGTGTGAAAGTTTGCAGCAGGACACCTTAGCAAGTGTAAAAGATTGCAGCAAATGTCTAGGCGAGTATGAAAATTTACAGCATGGTCTTTGGCGAGTGTGAAAGTTTAAAGTAAGTGCCTTGGCAAGTTTAACAGTTTGCAGCAAGAGCCTTAAAGAGTGTAAAAGTTTGCAGAAAAGGCATTGGCAAGTACAAAAGTTTGCAGCACGATCCTTGGCGAGCGTGAAATTTTGCAGGAAGAGCCAAGGTAAGTGTGAAAGTTGCAGTAAGAGCCTTGGCGATTATGAATCTTACATCACAAGCATTGGCTAATGTGAAAGCTTGCAGCAAGAGCCTTGGCTAGAATGAAATTTTGCACCAAAAGCATTGATGAATATGGCAGCTTGCAGAACGAGCTTTGATGATTATGACAGTTTGCAGAACGAGCCTTGACGAGTATGTCAGTTTGCATCTAGAGCCTTGACAAAAATGTATGTGGATGCAATAATATTTTATTTTTGGAACAAAATATGTATTATTATTAAGTTTTGAGGTGGCGTTTCCGGTCCTTAATGCTTGGGTACTTCCTTTTGTATTAGATTACCTCCCACCAGAATTAAAGTCTTTTTTGATGTCCTCGGATTTAAAAACATTACAAATATCTGTTACTTATCATTTTTGCTATGGTCTACATAATATTGTAACAATATTAAATTTTTATATTGACCTACAGGGTCATCATCACAATTTTTTACGTTTTTTTTTACATTTTTTTAAAGTGTCAAATGAATTTTGAAAGGACTATCGAGTATTTTTTCTCGAGGAATGATTAAGGTTTGTTAATACAGTTTTTTAATTTCTTTATTCGAACTGAAATATTTCTGGTTTATATCAGCAGATGTTTGTTTTAATGTTATTTTTTTATGTTTACCTCTATATTGGTACAAAATATTTTCCTCCTTCAATAATGTTTAATTTTTTGAAAAAGTAAAAAAAAGGACAAAATGCATCAGATATGCGAACGAAACATTTAAAATATTGTCCAATAGGTAATTATAAAATTGTTGAAGAAAATATAAATCCAAATACTCAAATCTGTATTCCTTATTCGATTTATATCTCGTCAAAAAAAAAACGATATTTACATAAACATTTTTGCCCAAACAACTTTTAAGTGTTGAGGCACTAAACTAGGTTGCACGTATACATTTAAAGGACTGGCCCATTCGTAACGATTTTTTTATTTTAACACACAGATTAGAAGTAACCAATACGATTTTTTAAAAAATTTAACGTCTCGTTTGAAAATATTACAAGAGCTTTGGTTAGGCTCGGTCTCCACTAGCGATTTTTCAGTGGCGCGACACACAAGTGGTTTTAATAACAATGAGAACCTCGTCAACATTTTAGAAAAACGCCCAGACCCGTCGATTTTTTAATAAAGGGAGACACTCTTCCGGAATTTTTTTGACTCTACTACATTCAACCGCAAGCGAAGGTAAGAATTACCCCAACATTTTTAAATGGTATTGGGGGTGAAATAAGATGTCTTTCGAAAGCTCTGACAATACTCTTTACAATAGTGTTTAAATTTTACATTTCCTCCCAATACTTTGAAAAAAACTACAAACAAAAATTCCAATTATTTTAGTTGCTTACGAGGGCAGTTTGATAAGTCAGTGACTTTTTGAATTTCCCGCGCAGTTACTCCAAATGCAACAGTGCTGCCGTCAACTATAATCTATCAGTGGGCAACTTTCTAATTTTGAGCAAGCTACGTCGTGCAGTTAGTGTTTGATAGCCGTTCAAAGCAGACAACCTCGTGAATTTTTACGAAAATGGAAAAAAGTGAATTTCGTGTGCTGATTAAGCATTACTTTTTACGTAAATAATCCATCACTGAAACTAAGGAAAGACTTGATAAATACTACGGGGACTCGGCACCATCAATTTCAATGGTTAAGAAGTGGTTTACAGAGTTCCGTTGTGGTCGTACCAGCACTAGTGACGCCGTACGTCCAGGTCGCCCAAAAGAAGTGATCACGCCTGAAATCGTCGATAAAATCCATGAAATGATATTGGATGATCGGAGAATGAAAGTGCGTGAGTTGGCTCATGCTGTAGGTGTATCTCAACTGAACGGGTACATCATATTTTACACGAATATTTGGACATGAAAAAACTCTCTGCGAGATGGGTGCCGCGATTGCTCACACTCGACCATAAGCGCAATCGTGTGACCACTTCAAAAGAGTGTTTAGCGATGTTCAGCCGTAATTCGGACGAATTTTTGCGCCGTTTTGTTATTTTGGATGAAACATGGATACATCACAACACGCCAGAGACCAAGGATTAATCGAAACAGTGGGTTGCTCGGGGTGAACGTGGACCAAAGAAGGCGAAACAGAGTCTGTCAGCCAACAAGGTCATGGCCACAGTTTTTGGGATGTACGCGGTGTCATTCACATCGATTACCTCAAGAAAGGTAAAACGATCACCGGCGAATATTATTCAAAGCTTTTGAACAGATTCGACGTTGATTTGAAGCAAAAACGGCCGCATTTGGATAAGAAGAAGAAAGTGCTGTTCCATCAAGACAATGCACGTGTGCACACTTGTCTAGTCACGATGGCCAAAATCCACGAATTGGGATACGAACTGCTACCCCATCCAGCATATTCTCCAGATTTAGCACCCTGCGACTATTTTCTGTTTTCAAACCTAAAGAAATGGCTGGGCGGTAAGAGATTTAAGTCGAATGAAGAAGTCATTACCGAAACAAACGCGTATTTTGAGAGCTTTGAAAAAACCTATTATTTGGAGGGAATAAAAAAATTAGAAAAATGCTGGATTAAATGTATCGAGCTAAAAGGTGATTATGTAGAAAAATAAAATGTTTATTTGCGGAAAAAAATTTGTTTCATTCAAAAAGTCACTGACTTATCAAACCGCCCTCGTACATTACATTACATTTTTGCGGTTGGGCCATTGGTATAGGCACCTATGTCACCTAGATCTCTGATCCTTTGTTACTACCATTTTCCTTCAGAGCATCAGCATTCCAGTCCACTGGTTTTGGCAAACCGTATGATTTCTGTTGGCACTGTCTCATTTAGATCACTTGGATCCATTATCATGCGGCCCCAGATTTGGTACCTGTACACCGCTAGCATCGGGCAGCAACACAGAATGTCGGCAGTTATTCTTAGCCGCCAGCTTGAGTTTGAAGAGGTGCGCTCTAGTGCGACGTGGCCAGTAAGCAGGCCAAGTTGCTTACTTACTACTTAATTGATTAAATGTTCAAACTGATGTCGAATTACTCCGGAAATTCTTTGGAATGTACATGAACGTTTTGAATAAAATCTTTATTATTGTATGGAAGCGGGCGGTCATTAGTTTGAACATTTAATCAATTAAGTAGTAAGTAAGCAACTAAAATAATTGGAATTTTAACATGTAATTTTTTTCAAAGTTATGGGAGGAAATGTAAAATTTAAAGACTTGTAAAGAGAATTGTTCTAACCCCCGCTTGGAGTTGAAAGTAGTGGAGTCAAAAATACCGGAATAGAGGGTCCCCCTTTAATAAAAAATCTGAGCGTTTTTCGGTTAGCCACCTTGTACATTTCGCTTTTGTAACAATTACGGTTTGATGGTGGTTTGTTTAAATTATGTTACAACCAAAAATTCATAAATATGCAGCAATATTAAAGATAAGATTATTTTTATTTTTAATCATTTTCATGTATTTATATCTATCTATCACTCACCTAGATCTTGGCCAATGACACATTCAGTTTCTGTTATCAATTAAAATCTAAACTGTAATCGAGAATATCAAGAATTGACACAATTTTTTTAAAATTAAGTGGGTTAATATGACGCAATTCAAATTATGTAACTGGTTGGTTTCGGACCCTGGTTAAAATAATATATTATGACACTAATGCATTATCAGAACTTTAAAACACGAGCAACGAATTTGAGGCTGAGAATCCATTTCGTTTAAAACAAAAATTGAAATATATCTTAAATTTGTTTATACTCTTTAGACTCTTGCAGCAACAAATAATTATACTAATAGCATCAACGATAGCAATAAAAATAAGATGAATTCACAGAAACCACAACCATCCCATTTAAGGATAACGGATAAAAATATAAATAATATATATATATATATATATATATATATATATATATATATTTGTGTAAGAAAAGTGTTCAAATAATATTCTTATGTTAACGAAAATAAATCTATTGAAAATATAATGAGTGGTCTGAGGATCTTGTTTATAAGATACAACCAAAAGAGTAATAAACTTTCTTTGGAAAATTGTTGTTAATTTTAATAGAGTAACAAAAACGAAGACGAAAACTTACCAATCTATCTATATATTACATAAAAGTCGATGTGTGTAAGTGTGTATGTTCCCTATGGACTCCAAAACGGCTAGTTTGGTAGCGATCGTATCAACGAAAGGTGTGGGAAGGGAATGAAATATAAAAACTATCAAAAATGGCCGACATTAGTGTTGAATTCATAATCCGATTTTGTAAATTTTGTAAATTTGTATTGATTGCTCCAACTTGAGAAATCCTGATAAGCTCGTACGAAGGAGTAAGAGGAGGTTAAAATATAAATACTATCAAAAATGGCTGACATTAGTGTCGAATTCATACTCCGATTTTAATGAAATTTTGTAAATGTGCGAGGATGACCAAAAAAAAAGGCTATTTTTACTGGCCTAAAAAACAGTTGTAAAAATCAGGAAAATTCACTCTTTTAAAAGTGTAAACTCCAGCAAAATTTTAAAGTTTATTGATCTAATTATGATTTTAAACGAAATATTCCAATACTAAGAAACATAAAAGACTCGATTAATATGATGAATTGTACGAAATCGTTTCAATTTTAAATGGAGCGGTTACGTCTAAAATTACAATTTAGTTAATTAGTAATTTCGGTTCGGATGGCAGGTTTTGAGTCGAAGTAACTGCAGAAAATGATTTTTAAAAAATCGTCAAACTTCTAATCTGTGTTCACACGCGATTTGTTTAACCTTGAAACGGTCTATCGGCCATTTTAAAGCGCAGAAGCCTCAGCGGTACGCGTGGCCGAATTGTTATTGTTGATATTATTATTATTGGAGGAAGCGCTCGAAATTTCGCCAGCGTGACTCGAACAATAAAATTTCTTGTGCGCCACGAACGTCGAATAATAGTTGAAATAAATGTCACAAGATTTACAGTATTTTGTTCCGGATTTTGCCGCTTCTTGAAGACTGTCATCGTCGGCCGTTTTACTTTTAGACGTCTTATTAACGCCCACTTCTTCTTTGATGATTAGTTCCTCGTCATGCGCTATTATGACTTCCGGTTCCATCGCTTCTTTCTTCACTAAAATTTCCTCTTCGTCATCGTCTAATGCGGGCATGGATTTGTTTTTGTCGGATAGACCGTTGACACTTATTTCTTCGCTGATATTAATATCGTGAACTAATTTCATGTGGCGAACTACGTTAGCTTTGTAGGTTGAATTGTAAGAACATTGAATGCAGTAGTGCAACGCCTCAGTTACATTAGATTCGGTCGAAGGGGAACCCAGTTTTTCTTCGGATGATTCTGCAGAACTCACGTTTACTTCTATTGTATTGGAACTTTCGTCTTCTAGAATATACGAGATGTATTTTTCTTCCTGAAAAAAAAAAACAAAACCATAAATCAATCATGCACTAGTTATAATCACCAAAAATTAATACACACATCGTCAAAATTGTCGAACCCCAGGATAAATGTTTAAACGAAGTCTACTTTTCGCTCTAACAACAAATGCTCAATGGACCAAAGAATTAATCCCCAAACTTAAATCATGGACCAACTGTAAACACAAGGAAACAGATTAATTCTTAAACTAAAGAATAGGTAAGTATGACAAAGAAAGGTGCGTATAATGAGGGGAGCAGGAAACCGTAGGTTAGGTTTCATGTGAGTGGGGCGTGGTCGCCCCTCCACCGCGACCCTTAGTAGGTCTATTGTGGCTCACCCCTAGAGGCTACAGTTCACCGCACAATCCAGCCCTTCTTACGAAGTTCATGGTTGTATAGGGTGAGATTTTTTTAAAATCGGTAGGTTCTAGGTTAGTGTAACCAAATATGTTGAACCTTATTCTTCGCAGGCCGGGGCATGAACATAGTATATGTTCAGCAGTTTCGTCTTCCACGCAGCAGAACCGACAGTCCGTTTGTTGGTTCAGATCTATCTTTCTGAGACGACAGTGTCCCGTAAGCAGTCCTGTTAGAATACGCAGGTCATTTCTGCTCCATTCTAGGATCTGCTTAGCTGTGTTTCTCGAGGGTTGTAACGGTAAGGAAACCGTAAAACACACACTTTTTAAGTGCAACAAATGGCACACCATGCGTCAAGAACTACAAACAACACTGGATACTACCCTGACAACACGAAACCTGACAGAGGTCAGGCTAGAAAGCGGAAAATAATGGAATCTGGTACACACCCATATTAAAGATATAATGTCTAATAAGGAAACAGATGGGTTTTTTAGTGAGTGTGAATGGACAAGTCGGTAGAGATCGACTTTGGTGAACATTTCTTGATCAGATTGACATTGTTTTGAAGAAAGGACAGGTCAAGAGTATCAACAACCGACGAGCATGTCTAAGAGCGCTGATAAAAGTAGAGGAAGCAAAAGATGTGTGTAAGAACCGTATCAAGTGGAAGTAAGTGGTCTCTGCCTACCCCTACGGGAAAAAGGCGTGACTATATGTTTGTATTATAGATATAAAACAAAAATTGGCAGTCATTGGGACTGTCGACAGAAGTGAAAATTTAAAACTATGAAATAACAGTAGTTTTTTTTTGAATTTTCAAATAAATGTCATCATTATCACTTAATCTTCTCATATCCACTGCTGAACATAGATCTCCCTCATCACTTTCCATTCGCATTGGTCCTATGCCACTTACATCCAATTTGTTTGGCAGCGCTTTATGTCATCAGTCCATCGTGTTGGTGGGCGGCCCCTGTTTCGATATGCTTCGTCTCTTGGTCGCCACTCCAGTATTCGCCTCGTCCATCTGTTCTCCATCATTCTAGCGACGTGACCAGCCCAATTCCATTTCAGTGTGGCTATTCTTTCAACAGCATCAGCTACTCTTGACCTTAGTCTTATTTCGCGGTTTGGGATCTTGTCTCTCAAAGAAACCCCCAACATCACACGTTCCATCGCCCTTTGAGCTACACGGATCTTTTGCACCGTTCTCCTTGTCAAGGTTAGCGTTTTTGCACCGTTCTCCTTGTCAAGGTTAGCGTTTTTGCACCGTAGGTCAACACCGGTAACACATATTGGTTAAAGGTCTTTTCTTCAGGCATATTGGGAGGTTAGATTTAAAAACATAACTCAACTTGCCGAAAGCTGTCCAAGTCAGCCCTATATGACGTAGAAGTTCGGTGATTTGATTTTGTATCTTTCGATGCAAATCTCGTGGCCCAGATATTTATATGTCCTTACCTGGTCTATGGCTGTTGTGCCTACGTACATGTTTCCACTAGTAACAAGATTTGTCATTGCTTGAGTTTTTGACATGTTTATTTTCAATCCCACTCATAACGATGAAACATAAAGCTCGTTCGGCAGTTCCGTAGCCTCATCTAGCCGATCAGCTATTTGCACAATGTCATCTGCAAACCTCAGATGACTGAGCTTTTCTCCATTTAATAAATTAAATAAATGTACCCAGTATTACAAACTAAAATTTCATAATTTGTGAATTAAAATCATTGAATAATAAATAGGCTAATAAAAGTGAGCTGTCAGCTCGAGGCCATTTTTTAACAGACAGATAAAAAAAAGAAAAAGCTATGACTTTAGCAATCTGTCGCTAATGCTGACGTAGATAAATTGAAGTAAAATACGTTTCAATGAATAAAAAATTAAAAAGATAATTTTGACAGAGACATTTTTAATCAATTAACGGTTTCATACTTTATTGACTTGTTTGTGTGTATTAACATAATAAAGTAGCTATTGCCTAACCTGCAAATCGGCGGATCTCTTATCAAAATGCATTCGAATGTGAGTCCTCATTCCCCTTAACGTGTTCCCTTTGTATCTGCAAATAGTACACCTGTAGGCTTTCACTCCAGTGTGAGATTCCATATGTCTTTGAGCTGCACTCGCCGTGGGGCTGATGGCGTCGCAACATGGACATTTCCAGCCTGACAGTGTCGTCGCGTGAGGGATGCACTGGTGACCGGGTTCGGCGAGTCCTTTGCATTTGCCACATTTTCTCACTTCGGCTTCTCCTCGCTTCAGACAATAATAAGCTTGGTGCGCGTTTAGATTGTCTAAGGATGTGAATTTAATACCGCACGCTAGACAGATAAGCTGTTGGTATTGAGTCGCGGGACTCGTAGCTTCCATACTGCTCGGACTGACCGGTGGACTACCAGAAAATTTGGACAAACTTTCGTCTTGCGTTCGCGCGGAACAATAGTGTTTTTTATGAATTACATAATTTTCGAGTTTGCAAAACACTATGTTACAGTCTTTACATTTGGAAACACCTTGTTTAACCAGCACCTGCGGCATCACTGTAGGTATGGGAGGTTCCAACCGCATTTGGACTTCGGAAGCCAGTAAAGGTAAAGCACCACGCATCAGTAAGGGATGTATGGAAGGACTGCTTTCGAATTGTTGAAAGCTATTTATCTCTGGACTTGTTCGCGATTTCTCTTGAGTCGGTTTCGATACGGATCTTAATCGCTTCGGGCTGCTGCTTCTGGATGCGTCATCTTTTATTTTAGGCGACGGAGACGATTCGCAATGGGAGACTGGCGTGGTGGGCGGAGAGTTCTGGGAAGAAGGAATCGATTTACTCTTTTCAGGTGTAATGGATTGAATCGGGGTACTTCTTTCTTGATCCTCATTAAAATCGATAATCAGATCATTATTGTCGGGAGATTTTCTCATACTTAAGTCTAATGGTACTGTCGATGATTCTCGAACAACTGGAGGTTCTTTGGATTTGCTATCGCTTCTGATTACTTCGGGTTGTGGTTGCTGCTGCTGTTGTTGTTGTTGCTGTTGGTTAGCTAAAGCGCTCGTCATTGGTTGGAGAGTACCGTTAGGAAGAAGGAAACAAGGCGTGTCTGGATTCGGAAGTCCCGAAGCAACAGACAAAGCTGGAAAAACACTTGCACTCCGAAACAATGAGTATGGCACAATTATAATAGGATTTGTTGGTAGAGCCAGAAAAGGCTGTTGCGAAGCACTTTGTGATGACGGAGAAGAAGGAGATCGACACGGCCTCGAATCCACAGGAGAAGTGGGCGATGAACCCGAGGTGCTGGACGATGCTTTTGTTGTGGCTGCTGAAGGTTTAATCGTATGCCTGGAATTGCAATAGTGGAGTTTATGAGCGCGATATGTTTTTTGAGAACTAAACCTAATGTCGCATTCTGCACAGTAACGATCTATGTTATTGGTATTATTGTTACCCTCTCCGTTTGGCGTCGTTACTATATTCAAGGGAGTAGGACTGGGAGATACGGTGTGCATTCGCATATGACGGTTCAAGCTGACTTTTTTGTCGGCACTGTATGAGCAATGAGTGCAAGTGTACTGTTTTCCACTGCGTAGGTTCTTTAACGGCGGTTCTGCCAAGTCGGCGTCTGATTGATTGCCATTCGGATCGGTAACTGATTTCGAGTCATCATCGTTCGCAGTTTTGTTCACTCTGTGCGAACAGTAGTACGTTTGGTGCGCTTCTAAAGTACTAAGTGAGGAGAATCGTATTCCACACGGGGAACATTGATAGATCGGAACTGTAGGCTGCCTGGTTTCCAACGATTCCGGTTGCGTTTCCGCATTTGGTATGATATTCGGAAGGAAGAATCCTCTCGTCGCTAAAGCGTTTTGTAAAGCTGGTCGAAGCGCCGTCAAATATCCGCTAGAAAATTGGGCAGCTTCCGCCTCAATTTTGGGAGTAGTCAGAGTTACAGTTTGAGATTGTAGAGCCGGATCTGTCGCCAAATTGGCCTTTAACCGAATTCTGGGCGTTTTTTCTTCGTTTTCATGTTTTTGCGAAGTTTCTTCGACCGTTTCATTCGGTGTGGTTGTTTTGGGAGGGGGCGATTTCGCAGGCGGGTTTGTGGAAGCAATGTTATCAGCTGGATCGCTGTTCCAATCTTCCACCTCTCCTGTAACAAAAACACCATGTAAGAAATTATATTACTCATTATTTTTCTAAAACAGTTTCGAATATTTTTATAGAGGAAAAAGGTGACTTTTTAGAGTACGATATGAAATATCGAGTACTGTATTAACATCTAAGGGACTTGTAAGGTATTTTTCATACTGTATTTATAATCTTTATTAAAATTAAAAAAATGTATTTATTAAAGTTTAAATAATATTAGTTGGAAATCTAACAATCGTATCATAAAAACTCGCTTTTTACCATTTTTTGGAATAGTTATTACAAGCCTTGATCACGTTAAGCAGGCTAAGACAACAAATATCAAACGATCTGAAAACTTTGTTTCTCATTAGAGTTTTTTAGTATACCGGTCAAAAACTCATTAGATCACGGGTTTTTAAATTAGTTGCTGACTGTTCAGGCATTATCGATGATCATTTCAATTCGCAACAAAATTAAACAGATAATTTAAATGATGAAAATAGCGATTTAAGCTGGCGTGGACGGTTTGTTAGTATACCGGTCAAAAACTCATCCGATCTCGGGTCGTCAAATTTGTGGCTGACTGTTAAGACATCACCGATCATTACTTTAATAAGCAACAAAATGACATTTGTTTTTTCAATAACGGAAATAGCATATTAAGCCATTCGGAGACTTGAGTGAAAGTTGCAATGAAAGTGAAATTTGTACGACAGAAATTGTGGAAGCGTTGATCAGTATAAAATTGGGTAAAGCTGCTGGGTACGACAGGATAACAGTTGAAATGCTGAAGGCTGCATAAATCGTGGTAACTAGTCTGCTGTACCGCCTTTTTAACCTTTGTTGAAGGAGTGGTAGCGTACCAGACAAAGGTAAAAGGCCGTTATCGTGCCACTTTAGAAGGGAAAAGGTTCGCAGCAGGACTGTAAGAACTACCGAGGTATTAGTTTACTCAGCATAGTCGGCAAACTGTTTGCAAAGATATTGATTAAAGGAGTAACGAATGAAACTGAGAAGACGATATGGGATGTGCAAGCAGGATTTAGAAGAGAAAGGAGATGTATGGATCAGGTCTTTTCATTACAAGGTATAGTTGAAATTTTTTTGGCAGAAGTCATTGCGCTAATATAGACTTGGAAATAGCCTATGATAGAGTGGTGAGGATTGAATTGTGGTCGAAATTGCCTATGCATTTGGTGAGCGGTAGTTTAATACGAGCATTGAAATCACTTTTACGGAAGCGCAATAGGGGATGGCTGGGTCACACCCTTAGAAAACCTGAAAATAATATAGCTCGAATGGCCCTGGAGTGGAATCCCCAAGGCAGCCGCGCTAGGGGCCGCCCAAAGACAACCTGGAGAAGATTAAGTGAAATACAAAAAATGAATAAATCATGGCAAGAAGTCAAAATGCTTGCCAGAAATAGAATGGAGAAACTTTGTTGAGGTCCTATGTTACGCCATGGAATGATGGGAATATTGTACTGTATTGTACTGAAATGAGGATTCCTCTGCTTGTGTCAGGATAAACGGAGCTTGCATGGACTGGTTTAACATCGAAAAAGGTGTGAGACAGGGATGTGTGGCTTCGCCATGGCATTTTAACTTATACATAGACGATTGTTTAAAAGATTTGAAAGAGAGTGCGTATGGATTGAAAATGAATGATTTGATCGTCAAATGCCTTCTTTACGCCGATGATCAAGTCATATTAGCGCCATCTGAAGAGGAGTTGCAGGCGATGGTTAATGTTATGCAGGATACCTTGGAAATTAAAGGAATGAAAATAAATATAAGCAAAACGAAAGTAATGGTTTTTGAAAGAGAAAAAAGCCTAAGAAAAAAAAGGAAGGATGACAAACTGTGAAGTTTCGATTGAGGGAGAAAGAGTGGCACAAGTGGATGAATTTGTGTACTTGGGTTCAAAGTTTACGAGAGATGGAAATTATGACAGTGACATTGAGCGAAGGGTGTTGGCAGGAAAACAGATGAATGGGACACTGCATAGCTTTATGATCAGCTAGAAAGTGTCAAAAAAGGCACGCCTGGCTGTGCATAGAGGTGTATTGGTTCCTACACTTATGTATGGTAGTGAATGTTGGGTTTGGGAGAAGAAGCATGAAAATAGGATTAATTACTATAAAGTAAAAAATAGTGAGATAAGAGAACGCTGTCGTGTGAAAGAAGATGTGGTTACAAAGATGATAAAGGATGATAAAGGATACCGGTCAAAAACTCATTAGATTTTAGGTTCTCAAATTAGTTGCCGACTGTTCAGGCATCAACAATAATCATTGCAATTCGCAACAAAATTAATCCGATTATTTAAATGATAAAAATAGCGATTTAAGCTGGCGAGGACAGTTTGTTGATATACCGGTCAAAAACTCATCCGATCTCGGGTTATCGATTTTGTGGCTGACCGTTCAGGCATCAGTGATTATCACGCCATTGAGCAACAAAATTAATTTGATTATTTAAATGATGAAATTACTGATTTAAACTGGTATGGATACATTTATTATTTCGATCGTCAATAGTTTTAGTAATTTTCTTCTCGAGATAATGTTTTCCACGTAAAAAATATGTTCGGTAAGCTGCAAATTTCACGAAAATTTAACGAATCATGCGAAGAAAAGGAACGGCGAAAAATTATTTTTTATTTAAATTTGTCTCCATGACCTAATGGTTGTACTTAGAAGACATGATTTCGATAAGACCTGTGGCGAGTAGGAATGATACTGTAGGGCGATAAGCAATAAAATACGGTGCCAGAATTCACGAGTTACGGTCGAGAGAAGAAGAGGGATTAAACAGCAAACAGGTTGTTATAAATGCATCGGTGATAAGGACGGAGATGTACAGCGATCGAGCATGTCGAAGCTCTACTTTAATGAAGCAGTCTATCAGTGAGTGCGTCCCACGCGGATACCACCTCATGCTAGTCGCACATCCTCCGCATTGGAAGTTCTCTCTTTCTTCCTTTAGATTTATTTATATACAATTGATTTGTTGGGAGTACTCGAGTAAAATCGTCGTTGAAAAATAGGACTACCTTGCATCAAATGAGGTAGGTAGTTCTGATTTTTTGATATGTCGTTGGTGATGGATAGCTAATGATAGAGGAAAAGCATGTATTATGGAATATGCAGGTAATATATTGGTAATACTGAGGTTTTACGATAACTAATATTGCGATCTATTTTTGATACCGTCAATTAAAACGTCAAATGAAACTTTTGATCAGTGCAAGTAATAGTAATCCGCTATGTTGTTCTTTACTTTCTGAGACACGATCAACGAAAACACAGTACTCTAAAACTATTTCGGTAACTTTTGAATCTATTGTCAACATAACGAGAAATAACTTTGTTTTTTGTAATCGGCGTTTAATCTAGCTTGGGTGCCCAACTAGCAAAATGGAATTCTAAAAGGGCTGAATTATTGTATAACAGTCGAATAGCGTTGTTTTAAGGACTGTTTGTTTTTATTAAGCCTTTTAATGCGATAATTTTGTTTTTTAAAGAAAATTGCTGTATTAAATGATTTTATAGTGATAGTTAAACTTGATTCAACCTTTTACAAACATAATTTTTATTTACTATTCTACTACATCCTTTATAGTTATATCTTCCATTAAATAATTTAATACTGACTTTTCATTAACCACTGTCAAAAAAAAATTTTTCAATTTCGAATCTTAATTTATATTTAACTCATAAACTGTAAGTATTTTTTTTAAAAATTGTCCATTATTATAGCATGATTTTTGTAGAGTAACTGATGAAGAAATAAAAATTATTTTCGAAAGCTTTTACAAAAAAATTAAGAGAGTTTTGATTAAAAATAGCTGCATCCCCAAATTTTTTTTAAATTTATATATATATATATATATATATATATATATATATATATATATATATATATATATATCTATTCATCAATACCAAAGAATCACTGGTACATGCCCTAGTGTTCTCCATTTTTTGGTACGCTTCCGAGACATGGGTTATGAAGGCAGCCGACGCCTTTGAAATGTGGGTATGGCGAAGAATGCTAAGAATACCGTGGACGGCACATCGCACCAATGTGTCAGTGCTGAACGAGATTGGACCATCAAACCGTCTCAGTAGCTTGACATCAGCGCGAATACTGAACTTCTTCGGACATATAACTCGTCACGACAACATTGAGAGACTGATTGTCTAGGGCAAACCCCTTGGCAAAAGGAAACGCGGACGCTCCCCATCTAGATGGACAGACATTGTATTAAAAGTAACCGAGCGTCCACTAGTGGAAGCCATTAGAACGGCTGTTGACCGTGAGAGATGGCGAGAGACTGTAAGAAGAGTTTTGAGTAATAACACCTGACATTAACTTGTGATCACTACACGTCATTCTCGACGTTAGACTAAGAAGAAGAAGAAGAAGATTATTAGGCTAACCTAACCTAACGTCCTAACCTAATACTAACTGTACTAACAGTACCTGGTAAACAACTTTGAAAATTCTGGGACTTATTAACAAATACCCCAAAACACCACAAAAAAAAACAATAATAATAAATATCATTATTCTTGAATTTACAAACCAATTAAATAAGTTAGATTCACGTTCAGTAATAATGAATTAAAATTAACGCATGGTGGCTATAGAAAAAAAATTGAAAATGCGGGGTTGCTACCAAACTTCACACGATCATTCGCCGGGCTAATCTAAAGATTGGTTGAAAATTTCATCAACATCGGTCCAGCCGTTGGTTGTAAAAAAAGGAATTAAAAATGCGGGGACGTATTAGAAAAGACTCGACTGGTGTTCAAACCAAAAATTTTTAGCGAGAAATAAGTTTAACTCTGCAAATAAAACAATTAAGAGTCCTCATATAATTATGTCCTTGCTTTACTACGTTTTAAAATTTCTTTTTATTTAAATGGTGTTAATTTTTTTAATTTTGTAAGGCTAAATATAAAAAGTAAAAAGGCATAAATATAAAGCAGTTTTAATTGGTTAAAACAACGCACACATTGTGTTATTTTTTGACTTATTTTAGTAGTTACTGAAGCCTAAATATAGATAAAATGATTGTATTTAATAATTATTCAAATAATTCGTACGATAGCTAATGGTGAGTCGGGACTACAAAAACGTCAACAAAATAAAAAAAAATGCCCAGATCAAATCCCAATAGGAAATAAATAAAAAAAGTGAAATAAAAACATTTTTGTCGCAGAAAGCATCACTAACTTATATTCTTCTCGATTCCCAAACTTCCAGCATCTGCCACCGAACTCGGAATGTTTTCTCTATGCCTTTCTCTCTCTCTCTCTTTCTGTTTGCGGTGGGGCCGATATCCAGCGTTATCGCGTCGAAGAAACAGAACAGCGACGCAAGGCGTCTTTATCAGTGGCAGACTTCTCCGTCGCGACGCTTATCGCCCCAGACCAGCACTAGTATACATGTTATCTGGCAGCACCACCACTATTAGAATATCTAAATAACCTTGGCTCTCGGGGATGACGGCCGCCCACGCGGGCGGTCGGGGCGGCAGAGGGCAGCCCCCTGCATAGCTGCGATAGCATTGCCGCCGCCACTTTATTTATATTCATCAAAGCTGCTCTTATCAGTTATGAACAGAAATATCGCAAGGCGAACATGCGGCCAAAACTCGACTTGTTGTGTTATATTATATACTATACCCATACTCACAATATAAGAGAATGCACTCTACTCTTACACGAAATTGGTTCTAAATTTCCGTGTTATACGATCGAATAAATCAAACTATACTCTTTAGCTACGCTACAGGTCCACAAATCTACTAATGATTTACCAGTCAGACTATTATCGCATACAGGGTGTTTCAAAAAATGGTGACCCCGTCTTTAGGGTAGGTAGAAAACTGAAAAATAATTGGGGTTTGGTTGGTACAAAATTTTCGTAACGCCATCCGTATTCAAGATAAACGGCGTTAAATAAAAAAAAATTATACAGATTTATTACGATTTTGCCGAAACTACTGAAAACTGAAATTTGTTTTTATATCTGACTCTCATAGATGGCGCTACACTACCAAGTAGTATAGAACATAACTTTTTTAAAGTAAGATTTATTAATCAAAATTTCAAGTGAACTTAAACATCATTGAATTTTACACCAAAAAGGTACTCTTGATAAAACTCGATACCGGTTACCGTATTCAACATTTAGCCAGAGGAGTATTTTGTTTTCTGATATATAATCGACCCACTTATACCTATATATTAACAATAGGTAGGTAAATACAGCAGTTATAATTCTCACACCTAATTGTTACTGTCGGACTTAAAAATACTTTTATAGTTTACTGCAATAATATTAGTTTTCCATAATTTTTGTATATATATATATATATATATATATATATATATATATATATATATATATATGTGAAAATTATGACTGCTGTATGTACCTACATATTTTTAATATATAGATATAGTTGGGTCGATTATATATCAGAAAACAAAATACTCCTCTGGCATTGAATTACATCTGATATATAACCGTGTATACTACCCCATCACAGGAAGCAAGATATACAGATGCTTGTTAAATAAGAGAAAGGGCTATTGAATTTATTTGCTCGAAGAAACCACCTGTATACTAGTTTCGGAGTGATTGCTCCTCATCAGTACAGGGCAGGTTTTCTCGAACAACTGTTTAAGACTCTTGGTTACTGTGAATCCAGATGTTAATCCATCGTTGGTTTTGACTTTGGATGTGGAGCCCGCGTATAAAGACTTTACAGCTTTTATTATTTCCATGTTTATGGTACTATGTTGAAGAGCCTCCCAAAGTTTTACTAAAGGTATACTGTCGTAGGCTTTTTTCAGATCTACGTACAGGAGATGTACTTCTTGATTTCGTGCAGCTTTCTTTTCTAAAATTTGAGTTAGCGTAAACAGGGGTGGTCGACTGTGGATTTTCCTGCTATGAAGCCTGCTTGTTCTTCTGTTTTCATATCGGCATATTCTTTGTCTATCCTGTTCTTTAAAATTTTCCCATAAACTCTACTTAAAAATGTATTAACTTGAAAACAAAACAAAAACTAGTCAGATAATATACAGGGTGTTAGTAAATAAGTGCGACAAACTTCAGGGGGTGATTCTGCATAAAAAAATAGTGACAGTTTGCTATATAAACGTATGTCCGCAAATACTTTGTTTCAGAGATACGGGGTGTTTTGTTTTGGATAGGTAGGGGAGGTACGGATCATTAGCCTGCTCGATCGCAGGATTTAAATCCTCTAGTTTTTTGCATTTGGAGGTTTCTTAAGTCATTAGTTTATTCCACTCCCGTCGAAAATGTTGAAGACCTCAGGAATCTAATTATAGCCGGCTGGCTATGAGACAATTAAATTTTTTCAGTAAAAAAAAATACACCAGGAAGATTTGCGCTAATACAACAATCATTGAGGCGAAGAGATGAATCTTGTATCACGTCTGAGGGAGGTGATTTTGTTGTAGTTTTGCGCCTATTTAAAATTTTATTAGTGTTATTTTTTGTTATTGTTCTGGTTTACTGTTATTGTATTAGATAGTTCTTGATAAAGTAATAAAGACATGAAAAATACGTGTTAAGATGTTTTATTTTTTTGCATAAAAACGGTGCCCTATACGAAAAAGGCGCAAGAGAAATTGTTTGTCACAAATTTACCGAGAAATTTAAACATGATTTTTAATTTTAAATATCCCAGTGGCGTACCATTTTTTTCTTTGAAAAAATTGGGATCATTACCGCACAGTAATAAATAAATCGTCAGTTTTTAAGAAAAACTTTAACATCCCGTATCTCTGAAACGAAGAATTTGCAGACATACGTTTATATAGCAAACTGTTATTATTTTTTTTATGCAAAATCACCGCCTTAAGTTTGTCGCAATTATTTACTACAGGTTCTTATCCAAAGGTGCCGGGACATGTCGGTGACCGTTTCATCGATTACCAAAAAGCCTTTGATAAAGTAAAGCACGAAAAACTGATCAACATTCTTAGAGAATTAGGACTGGAACAACGAGACCTTAGAATAATAGCCAACCTTTACTGGAACCAAAGTGCTCAAATAAGAATCGATAACACCGCGTCCGACGAGATCAAAATCCTGAGAGGCGTTCGTCAAGGATGCATTTTATCACCACTGTTATTTAATTTGTATTCCGACAGGATATTTCAAGAGGCGTTAGATGAATGTGACGAGGGGATATCTGTCAATGGGATTAATATCAACAATCTGAGGTATGCGGATGACACGGTTCTTGTTGCCGACTCACTGGAAGGACTGCAGGAGCTGGTAAGCCGCGTGACGGCTGCAAGCTCAGAGGCCGGACTTAGCCTGAACGTGAGAAAGACAAAGTGGCTAGCAGTTAGCAAATCAAACAACGTGGACGGACACCTGACAATTAACGGTCAACGAATTGAGCGAGTAGAAACTTTTAAATATCTTGGGTGTCAACTAAATGAGAAGTGGGACAGCATGCAGGAGATTCGTTCCAGAATAGAACAAGCTCGTGCTTGCTTCGTTCCTGAAAATGCGTAAAGTACTTTGCAGCAGAAATTTAAGCTTGCCTCTGCGCGTCTGAGTGCTTCGCTGTTACGTGTTCAGCATACTGTTTTATGGAATGGAAGCTTGGACTTTGACAGATGCGATGTGCAAAAAATTGGAGGTTTTTGAAATGTGGACGTTCAGAAGGCTATTAAGAATCTCCTGGGGAGAAAGAGTGCGTAACACCGAGGTACTTCAACGCCTCGACAAGCAGCTGGAAGTTCTGTTTACACTAAAAAAGCGCAAACTGGAGTATTTTGGTCACATCTTAAGAAATGACAAGTATCGACTTTTAAAGCTTATTATAGAAGGGAAGATCGAAGGACGAAGAGGCTCGGGTAGAAGAAAGATATCCTGGCTAAAAAACTTAAGACAATGGTATGGAGTAAGCACTACCACATTGTTCCGCCGAGCTGTAGACAAGGTTCAGATAGCACTGATGATTGCCAACGTCCGAGGAGGACAGGGCACCTAAAGAAGAAGAAGATTTACTACCACCCTGTATATTACAGACAAAACCTTGGTGAATTAAACAGTTAATAATTTTTAACAAAAATCCAATATTTGTGAACTTCCCCAACTTCTGTGAAGCAGTTTTAAATTACATGTTAATAACTAGATGTAGCTAGAAATTAACAACGTGTAGGTTTTACAGTTATATTTTGATACAATTTTAACACTTACACATTGTTCTTTAAGACGGATACAATAATTACAATTTGTGCATGTAACTTTGATTGAAAACCTGTTAAGTCGTGGAGAACGCACACTTGCAGTAAAATTGCACAACATATAGGAAGTTTTTGACAAAACATTCACAGTCGGTGTAACCAAAAAGACATTACGTGTACGTCAAGAATGAGATATTTATATATAGATAGAGAGATGTTCGTGCCACGGCGTAAACGTGTGCGGAATTAGCGAATTTCTGACACTCTCAGAACAATAATATGAATAGTAGTGTATCATTAGGAATTCTTGTCGTACCCTCTCTAGTCGTCGAGATGGGTAATCGGCATTCTCGAAAGTTGTTGCAATTGCATTACCGACGAGTGTATGTACACAGTTGCATTTCCCTTCATCAGACACACAGGCGACTACTTGGGTTATATAATCTGCGCACTGAGAAATTCAAATCGGTTTTGGGAATTGATATAAAAGGATTGTTAGATTAACACTTCTTCTTAATTGGATAACTACAATGGGTAATTTACATATTCATGAGATGACTAAATGTGATTAACGAAAGAAATGTGTCAATAGCTGTTTAGATATTTATTTGTTATGTATGTTTGGATTTTGTAATTTTTTCTTTTTTTTTGTTCATATTTTAAGCAGATTCTTCGTTCTCGTTTTACAATTGTCACATCTTAGAAAGCCACCGACCCTTTTCAAACCCATTATTAATCAGCTAACAATCACTACGGGGCTCTTGATCGGTCACGAACAAGTAATGATGCATCTCAACAAAATGGAACTGTATAAAGGAGACCTGACCTGCAGATTGTGCGACAAGGATCCGGAAACGGTAAAACACATACTATGCTGCTGCGGAGCAGTGGACCGCAAAAGACAGGCAATTTTTGGTCAGCCATCCGTCGACCCAGAACTATATTGCTCCCACCCAGTAAAGAACTTGTACAAGGTACAAAAGTACAAAGATATAAAACCACATAGGCAAGATACAATGGGCCAACAGGCCAAAGTGTCACCGGAGGCAATAGCCAGACGGACCTAAATAGGGGTGGAGTTTTAAGTGAGCAGAGCCAGTCAGGAGAGCCTCACAGTAAGCTTTCAGTGAGCTTTCAGACACATAACCTCTCCGTAAAGGATTTTCTCCACCTTCGCAAAAAACCCATTATTAAACTATTTATTACTTTATTGACGGAAAAGCATGTAAGAAGTCTGGTCAAGATAATTGTAAACTAACACATGCACGAAGTAGTACTTGTCCATGTGACCATAGCAAATCAAAGTTTTTTCTAAAAGCTGTTTATTAGAAGTGTCTACAAACGAAAAGTGAACTTATAAACACGATTATATTAGTTTCACCTGTATCTTGTATGTATGTATCTTTTTTTGGAACTGACTCTTTGGCTTCGATTTTGCCCTACTTCAAGCGATCAGATTTAATTTAAACTTTGCACACTTGTCAAAGACCGACGCTAATGCAATTATTCGAACAAAATATCCGATTATTCTGATTACTTTCGTCAGGATTCATAAATTTCGTTAGGGATTCTTTGCATGAGAGTAAGAGAGATAGAACTAGTGCGTGAACTACGCATGCGCGCAGAACAAATATTAAAACAGTTCATTATATCGGTGGTTCAGTGGTAGAATGCTTGCCTGTCACGCGGGCGACCCGGGTTAGATTCCCGGGCGATGCATTCTTTTTGTGCTTTTACCATTTAATACATAATTTTATTAGTGAGTAAAACAAATCGAACTGAAAAGCGAAAAATAAATTATAGTTTAAAAAACCAAAAAAACGGTTTTAGAGTTAATTAAACTAAAAAGTAAAAAACTGTTCTAAAAGCGTGGGGTGCTTTGTATGAAATTTTTAAACTAACTCTGCGTTTCGGAATGAAAGCACCCCAGAACAGTGACATTAATTTTCTCGTCAGTATGTTAAGAATTATTCTTTACTTTTTAGTTTGATTAACTCTAAAAGCGTGTTTTTTAGTTTTTTTAAACTATAATTTATAGCGCTAAGGTTTCGCGACGAATTAACTCAGCCATTAGCTGTCATAAATTATTGAAGAACGAAATAGACAAGAAGGCAAGACAAACAACGTTGGACAATTTTTTTTAAACCAGGTTTTTTTTTTAATGAAAATAGTCGCAAAAAGGGTAGACCTATCGTGTGGGCCGCGGACGGCCCGCACTGCGACTATTAGAAGGGAAAGGGATTATGGAAAGGAGATGATTGTGGACCCGCTTTTTGAAAAGTTGCAGGTCATAGTTCTCTGAAAAAACTGATTTTGGAAGCTTGTTCCATTCCGTAGCAGCACTGTAAAAGAAGGATTCTTGATGGAGATTGGTCCTTGTAGTGTCAATCTTGAGAGTAAGTGGGTGAGTCTGATCAGCGTGCCGAGTTCTTTGGCCGAATGTGGCCAATGGTGGTACAAGAGTTTTTATTTCTCTTGAGCATCTGCCATGGAAATATCTGTAGAGTAATGACTGGTCTGCAACTCTTCTTCTATGTTCTAAAGGGTGAAGGGTATCTGTGAGAGTTGAGCTGTTTATCAATCCAATGGTTATTTTCTGAATGAAATCTAGAAGACGAAGAGAATGCCTTGGTGCTGAATCCTAAATGTGCGAGCAATACTCCAGTAGAGGTCAGATTTAAGCCTTGTACGTCGTCAACAGTTGATCAGGAGTAAAAAACTTTCTAGCTTTTCACAGAAAACTTAGCCTCTAGCTTGCTGACTTTGCGATGTTAGCAACATGGTTATGCCAAGACATATTATTGGACACCGTAACTCCCAAAAACGAAATAGAGGAACTTGATTCAAGGGTATTTCCAGACATTGTGATGGAATGATTTGAGTAATTCACTTTTTTGGAAAACGTGGCGCTTTGTGTTTTCTGGGCGTTGAACTGGACAAGATTGTTGGATCCCCACTTGACGATTGCTTCAAGATCTCTATTAATGGAATCAACCTGTTCCTGCCTGAGTCTATTTGTATCATTCACCGAAAGTGATCGATAGGATGTGAAAGTTGAGACAAGTGTGCTATCGTCTCCGAAACTGTAAATGGGGTTCGTGGTGGTTTTCAAGAGGTCGTTGATGTGTAAAAGAAATAAGATGGGGAACAGGATGGAAGCCTGGGGGACCCCGGCATTGGTTTTAAACGCATCAGAAGAAATACCGTCAACTGCCACATGTAAGGAGCGATCTTGCATGAAGCTCATGAGCCATTGGCGTAGTTTGGTTGGGAGACCGTAGGCGGATAATTTACTTAACAATGCCTGGTGCCAAACACGGTCAAAGGCTTTAGATATATCCAAGGCTATTGCAAGGGATTCACCAAACTTCTCAATAGTGTTTGTCCAGAGCTGAGTGACATAAGCCAGCAAATCTCAAGTAGACCGAAGTTGTCCATCCTTACCAGCGAAAAATGATGACGACAGTGATCTGCAGGTTACCATTTCTTCATCGTCTTCAGATTAAAGCCATTTTAAAAAATTTATGTATGTATACTTACACATATTTTATGTAATATAAAGTTGTTTCATTTTTGTTTATAGATTATTGTGAGTTTTTGGAGAGTTATTATTTTAGGTACAAATGTATGTACCTACTTGTTATGTATGTATTTTTGATTTAAATGAAATAAAAAGATAAAACGGACGAGGCACAGATTTGAGAAGATTGTGGGATGACGTTTATTCCGCGTCATTTTTCTTGATTTCCGATATAGGAGCGTCAGTCGTGTTTTGAGAGTCTTGGAGGCCAGGTGTCGGTGAACGTTGTTGGGGACGGTGTGTTATTAGCACGTGTGCAGAACCTCTATGGGATTTCTTTCATATCTGGCTGTATTTGGCTGCCTTGAACCAATAAGCGCGCACTGCGCACAGCCAATAGCATACGCGCTATGGATAACCGTCTACACTACTTGTACTTGTGCACTTATACTTATATTTATTTTCAACAAAACACGTGCTGCGTAACCTCTTTGAGAATTGCTTGTAAACACTTATGTCGGTTGATTATAACTCTTGTTATTGGTTAATATAGTGATAAGCACAAATCCACCACCATCCAGACAGCTTATTATAAATAATACAGTTATTGAAAAAGTAGAGACTACAACATATTTGGAAGCTACAATCAACGAGAGTTGGTATCATTCTCTCGAAATACGTTGACGAATAGAGCTCGTGTTGCATTCCTTAAAATGTCGACATTGTTTTAATGCCACTTTCTGAACTTAACAACTAAAATACGACTTCTCCGATGCTATGTGTTTCCTGTGCTCCTATATGGAGTTGAGTCATGGACTGTAACAGATGCAGCCAGTAAAAGGTTGGACGCATTTGAGATGTGGCTGTATCGACGTATACTAAGAATCCCTTGGACAGGCCATGTTACAAACAAAAGAGTACTCGACATTTTAAACAAGAAAATGGAGATCATGAGTACAGTCAAAAGTCGGAAATTGGAATACTTGGGACACATCATGAGAAACAGCGAAAGATACGGTCTGTTGCAGCTTATCCTACAGGGAAAGATGCTTGGAAAGAGGTCACCAGACAGAAGAAGGATCTCATGGTTTAAAAACCTGAGAACTTGGTTTGCAACCTCCGCCACGAGTCTATTTAGGACCGCAGTTGATAAAATAATTATTGCCAGAATTATCGCCAACGTCCGGAAACGGATAGGCACTGGAAGAAGAAGATTGGCTAATATACCTCAATAATGCATTGTGATAGTGGCTTAGAAGATAAAAATAATGACGCTAGGTCAGAGCTAAAGTGCAACAATAGGTGAATAATTTATTTTCAACCTAAAATCATATCTAAAATCCACTGTGTCTTTCTTGCCTGATAATACTACTACTACTACTACTCCGTAGCACTACAACCCTTGGTGGGTTTTGGCTGACTGGACAGTTTGACTCCATTTCTCACGGTTCGTCATTAGTTGGGTATCCATTTTATACCCCATGGACCAAGGTCGCTTTAGATGTTGTCGCGCCATCTTAGCCGTGGTCTTCCGAGGGGCCTTCTTGTTTGCGGGTCGCTTTGCCACACTAGTTTTACTCTCGCCTGATCCGATTACCAATAATAAGGGCCGTACTCAAGGCGAAGTCAATGCTTCGAGTACCTACATATTGTAATGCAAATTTGCACGCAAATCTGCAATCGAAACATACCTTGAGGACGGACTATAAACACGGGCCTAAGAAACTTTCAGAATATTTTAGATTCATACCAGATAAAATTTTTTTTTGCAAAAAAATATTTTTGACAACTAAAAGAATGTGTAAATCGTATAATCTCTTAAAGAATGTCGCGTATTTTAATGGAGTCTTTAAAAAGTGCATAAAACAAATAATTTTAAGAATAAGAAGGAAGCAACTAAAATGGCATTAGAGAGGATCCCTCTCTACTAAGCTGCGGTAAAAAAAAACAAAATTTTATTGGAAAATTGTAAAAATATACACGAAAATTTCCTACTCAATTTCTTTTTTAATGAAATCATCTTATACAACAAAATTTACTTCCCATACAATTTTAAACAAATAATACATTACAATGTAATAATTATAACTAATTATACTAATAACCTTATAATTATTTTAAAAAAAAATGTTCTAAATTTTAATATTTCCCACCGCTTTGATTATCATTCTTTTAAGGATCTATGGGCGTACATAATAATAATTATTAAATTCTATGCATAATGATTTTTTACGCTACCTTGCTACAAAAAGAATGAACTCCTGGACAAAATCAACGCAATAATATGAAATTTTCCAAAAAATTTATTTTTCCTATTCTATTAAACAAATAAAAATACTACCTCGCAAATGGAATCAGAATACAATGCGGGATACAGGACATAGGAAGATGGGTGAGACAGAGAAGACGATTCTGGAACAAACATATAAAAATAATGGAGGACAACAGACTCGTTAAAAATGCAAAAATGAATAATCCAGTAGAAAAAAAACAACAGGGAAGACCACCAAAGCGCTGGAGAGAATGCTGGACCTCATCCTCCGGGGAGGACGTGTTGGCAATGAACAGACAGTAGCCTACTAATATGTATCCATATTAGAAAGAAGAAGAAGAAGAAGAAGAAGAACTGGAAAAAATCAGAAACCAAGATGGTATATTGGTGAAAGGAGCAAAATGCGTTTTAAAGAGATGGAAGGAATGGTTCGAAAATTTACTTAAAAGGATACACAAGCACAGGCCCCAAACTAAGACATGAGTGAAAGTTGCAATGAAAGTGAAATTAGTACGGCAGAAATTGTGGAAGTGTTGAACAGTATGAAATTGGGTAAAGCTGCTGGGTACGACAGGTAGCGTACCAGAAGACTGGTGCAAGGCCGTTATCGTGCCGTTATACAAGAGAAAGGAAATGTATGAATCAGGACTTTTCATTACGAGGTATAGTTGACAAATTCTTGGCTAGAAGTTAGAAGGTCTATTGCGCTTTTATAGACTTGAAAAAGGCCTATGACAGAGTGGTGAGGAGAGAATTGGGTCAAAATTGTCTATGTATGGGGTAAGCAGTAGTTTAATACGTGCACTGAAATCACTTTACGAGGATTCCACTGCTTGTGTCAGGATAAACGGAGCTTACACGGACTTGTTTAACATCGAAAAAGGTGTGAGACAGAGATGTGTGGCTTCGCCATGGCTCTTTAACTTATACATAGACGATTGTTTAAAATATTTGAAAGAGAGTGCATATGGATTAAAAATAAATGATTTGATCGTTAAATGCCTTTTTTAGGCCGGTGATCAAGTCATTTTAGCGTCATCTGAAGAGGAGTTGAAAAATTATGATTCGAAAAACTGTAAGTATATTTGATACATATCGTAGTGCAATTTACAATGATACAAATCTAAATTATAATTTAATCATTTGCGTCTTTGACAACGGGGCTTGTTAAAAAAGGAGGTGGTATACAGTATTTTTGGTCATAGCTTGTATTGCACCGGTGAATGAGGAAGAACTTGATCTTTTGAGATAGAGTGCCCTACATTTTATACGGTAAGATTCCCATAACGTAATAAGCACTTACTTAAATTTTATTTGATAATGAATAAATAACATTAGGTACAAAAACTGATTAACAGATAAAAACTATTTTCCAAATTTATAAGTAAAAAACACTCGAGTCGATTAAGATTAGATTAATAATCTGTTAAAATGTAATAAAACATACGGTAAACACAGGTAAAGATTATTAAATCGGTATTAAGAGACAATGTGTCTGTGTTTTAATTATATATAAAAAAAACAATTTTTACTGATTTAATCCAGATACATTACATACTTGGCTTTACAAGAAAATTAAAAGCACGAAAAATCTTGATGAATCAATTAATTTATGTAAATGTGTATCTATTAATATTATCTGTTAATATAACAACAACAAAAAACATATATTTTTAAAAATGTATTTTTTTGAGTTTGCAAATGTCACTCCAAGGTGTATCTGATGTACTGTGCTATTATTGTGCACTGTGGTATTTATGGATAAAGTATGTCGTTGTCCATATATCAGAGGTGGATTATAAAAGACAGCTCTTCAAACTATAGTCATAGTACTCCCCTGCTCTACGGTGGGCCAATAATAGAGGATTATTTTCCAATGATAGGTAGTTTGATACGAGCGCTGAAATCACTTTCACTGCTTCTGTCAGGATAAACGGAGCTTACACAGACTGGTTTAACATCGAAAAAGGTATGTGTAGTGGCTGTTAAAAAGATTTGAAAGAAAGTGCGTATGGACTGAGAATGAATGATTTGATCGTCAAATACTACCTTTACGTCGATACGCTTATACGGACTGTAGCTTCACCATGGTTGTTTAACTTATGCATATAGACGATTGTTCGAAATATTTGAAAGAAAGTGCGCACGAAAATGCCTACTTTACTCACATGATCAGGTCATATTAGCATCATCTGAATTGCATGGAAGAATGGTAGTAAATGTTGGTTTTGGCAAAAGGAGCATAAAGGTGAGATCTATAGTCCCTACACTTTTGATAGAGTGGTCGTGATCGTCGGCACAGTATTGGTAGCTCGCTTTACTATCCGTCTCCATTCCTCTCGAACTTCCGCCTTCTTGGAGCACTCATAGAGTGGGCCATCAACAGCAGCCTTCACCTGGTCGGTTTAACGCATCTTCCACGCGGTCTTGTGGCTTCCACCAATCGCTGCGCTACAAGACGTTCCATAGAGGCATCTCCATTCCGTGAAGTATGGCCAAATAAGGTGGAAATTATAGCCTGCACCGTGAGAGATAGGCGCTGTCTGATGCCCAGTTCCCGGGAGATGGAATCGTTAGTTCGGAACTTAGTGCACGTCACCCCAAGCATTCTTCTTCAGCACCACATTTCCAGAGCATCTATATTCTTCTTCTCGACCTCTCTAAGTGTCCACGTCTCAGCTGCGTATAAGAATATAGAAAACACTAGCGCCATGACGATTCTGATCATTGTGGCCTTTGTGATGTTCTGGTTTCTCCATATTCTCTTAAGTTTGACAATGGCCGTCCTCGCAATAGTCATGCGTCACTTGCCTACCCCTACGGGAAAAGGGCGTAGCTGTCTGTGTGATAGGCGAATGGGGTTCAGCATATTGAGAGATGATAAGCTGTAGAGCTTCAAGGATGATCTAAACAAGACTTGTACAGTTGTAAAAAATTAACAGTCCAATTGGTTGTGAGTGTTAGTTTGTAATCTAGCAAAGGTTGTAAGAGCTAGAAAAACTATGCGAGTATCACAATCTAGAAGTCCTGCTCTATCTGTGTAAAGTTAATATATTGTCTTCTTCTTCTTCACGTGCCGTCTCCTCTTAGAAGGTTGGCTATCATCATGGCGATTCTTGCTTTGGATGCGGCTGCTCGGAACAATTCTATTGAAGTACAGTGATACCACTCTCTCGAGTTCTTTAGCCATGAAGTGCGTCTTCTTCTCACACTTCGTTTACCATGAATTTTTCCTTGTATTATTAGCTGTAACATGCGGTATCTTTCTCCGCGCATAACATGACCCAGATAAGCATGTTTTTTATGTTTTTATCTTATAAATAAAACCTTTAGATAAGTGTATGTATTACCAAGAGAGCTAAAAAATAACTGTTGTTTTTGTATTGGTTTAAATAGCCTTGAAGCATTAATCTAGCGAATCAAACGTGAGAAATTTTCGAGTTATCATTTTCATAAGACAATTTGTCTGTTGTATAATTGCAAAGACTAAAATTAATCGAATTAAGAGAAGCCAGCGTTCGATATTATCTTCGTAAATGACGCGCACAGCCTTGATCTTGAAATTCTGATACGATTCCGAATAAAGATGCTTCGCACAGAATAAAAATAATCTCCCAATTAAAAATTATAACGGATCGCTACATAAAAACTTTAATGAATTCACAAACGATCGTTATCCAAAATTTTTTGAATATCCGAGATAAGATAATTCTCCTGTAGGTCTGCATAAGTTATCATTCGTAATAACGTTTCCAAATGGTATATTTATTTTTTTTCTTTGTGATTAGTAATTACATGCGGTGTTCTAGTTTTAGTTATCAATTGCTACTGCTTCATTTTTTATTCATTGAGTATAAACATGGTAGGTAAATATATTTTTAATTTTAACACGGGAATTCTTTTACTTCTCTATTTGCACGAATCTTGATTATCGAAAAAGTTTTTGTCATCCATATCAACGTTTATATGTCGAATAGCTTTCGCCTGCGGCTTCGTCCGCGTGGAAGTCGAAAATGGTTCTAATATGATTTTTAATTGGTTTTTTACGTTATTAATTTTGTTATAACATATAAATTACTATGTTAAAATGTTTGAATATTAATAAAATATAACAATTTTTATTATAGTCTAGGGATTTAAAGGTTAAATAAACATGAAAATATAAAATTTTGTTATATTTTATGAACACGAAGCTCGGCGTTTGATCTGGTGAAAGTGGCACAGAGGTATTATCTTTTTACAAAAAAATCGAAATACTACACCTACCACAGTATTTTTTTTTTCTTCGGATTTTTTTTTTGTTTTTAATGAAAATAGTCGCAAAAAGGGTAGACCTATCGTGTGAGCCGCGGCACTACGACTATTAGAAGGGGAAGGGATTATAGAAAGGAAATGATTGTGGACCCGCTTTTTGAAAAGTTTCAGGTCATAGTTCTCTGGAAAAACTGATTTTGGAAGCTTGTTTCATTCCGTAGCAGCCCTGTAAAAGAAGGATTCTTGATGGAGATTGGTCCTTGTAGTGTCAATCTTGAGAGTAAATGGGTGAGACTGATCAGCGTGCCGAGTTCTTCGGCCGAATGTGGCCAATGGTGGTACAAGAGTTTTTATTTCTCTGGAGCATCTGCCATGGAAATATCTGTAGAGTAATGACTGGTCTGCAACTCTTCTTCTATGTTCTAGAGGGTGAAGGGTATCTGTGAGAGTTAAGCTGTTTATCAACCGAATGGCCCTTTTCTGAATGGAATCTAAAAGACGAAGAGAATGCCTTGGTGCTGAAACCCAAATGTGCGAGCAATACTTCAGTAGAGGTCGGATTTGAGCCTTGTACGTCGTCAACAGTTGATCAGGAGTAAAAAACTTTCTAGCTTTCCACAGAAAACCTAGCCTCTGGCTTGCTGACTTTGCGATGTTAGCAACATGGTCATACCAAGACATATTATTGGACACCGTGACTTCCAAAATCGAGATGGAGGGACTTGATTCAAGGGTATTTCCGGACATTGTGATGGAATGTTTTAAGTAATAAATTTAATGATGTGTTTTTCGGTAAATCTTTAAGGTCTTTTAAATCTTTAAGATTTAAACCCGAAATTTTTTTGATTATTATTATGCTTTTGTTGAAAGGTTTTATTTTTATTTTTTGCTTTATTGTCATCAGAAATCGTTGATGTAGCTATCGATGGGCATCATATATAATAAATACCATCGCCTGCAACAACAATAGAATAACATTTTTAAACCTCCCCCTTGATTTAAAATTCGATGTGTTTTTAGTTTTTTTACATTTACGCAAAATCAAGTTATTTGGACTGGCTTGTTTTGAAATGAAAGAACCGTATATAAATATCATTGTTAAGTAATACAACCATAGAAAAACTGATAGCAACTGCATTTATAACATGACTCTTATTTCAGTAAATCTATTCGCTTTTAGAACTATGCGCAAACCGCGAATTTGAATTTTTTGTAGTTGTGATGTTTGATTTAGATTAAATAGGAAAATAACCGAATCACAGTAATCTAAATGGGGTCGCATTAATATCGCTTTAATACACCAAAGTTGTAAAAATAGTAATAATAGTAAAAATTAGCGAAATTTAATAAATTAATAAAAAATATACTCACTCTTTTTTAAACAGTGCTCTAAAGAATAAGGCAACGTACCTGTAACAAAAAAAATACATTAATGAATGAATTTAATACATTTTTAAAGTTCAAGGTTTAAATAACCGCAACTTTAAAAGGAGTTTAAAAATTTTTTTTGTAGTTATGAAATATTTATTGAGTTTGCTATGAAGAACTATTCTCAATCCGGGTGTGTCAATGAAAAATTCAAGAAGCTTCAAATATTTTTATTTGTAGCTTTAAACACTCAAAGACTTTGAATAGTCATGTGTAATCAGATTGGGTAAGTCGCCCTTCTCGAGACCTTTTACTTTTTTAAATCCGTATAAACAAGCATTATTTACCGTAAAAATAATAAATAATTAAAATTTTAGAAACTATTTATAACAGCGTGCATAATCGGGATTTTATCACACGCTGGGTGTATAAAGGTTACTAGGTAACGGCTTTAATAAACTAGATTTATGTCTTATTTTATTATGAATTGTCACAATGTGTATAATACGTAAACTTACCTAAAAACAACTAACATAAATGAAAAATTGTTTTAAAAAAATTATTAATTAATTATAATTAATATAATTATTAATAAATCAAATTTTTTTAAAACCAGCTAATTTTGCTGCAATACCTATACATATAGGCATACGTGGGTCGACTATATATCAGAAAACAACTACTTTCCTGACAATATACCTTGACGAACATTTAATTATATCTGATAGATAATGGTGCAGTCTCTTTTTAGAATCACAATGCAGATGCTTGTTAAGTAAAAGAAAAAATGATACTTGATTTGTCTCTTCGAAGGGTAAACGTGAGTTTGCCAAGACTTACCCTATGCTGATGGGGGTAACACCCCGATACCGGTCCATAGGTGGTCACTTCGAGTGGATACATTTAATAATTCTTTCTTTTACTTAACAAGCATTTGCATTGTGATTCTTAAAAAAGACTATGCACGATTATCTATCAGATATAATTCAATGTTCGTCGATGCATATTATCAGAAAAGTAGTTTTCTGATGTATAGTCAACCCACGTATGCCTATATGTATAGGTATCATGCAGCGAAATTAGCTGGTTTTAAAAAAATCAGATTTATGTTTATTTGCTGACAAAACTAATATCATAGTTTTATATAATATTTATATTTTAAATATTAATTAAATGAATACACCAATGTTACGAAGATTTACAAAACTTCCTTTTGTTTCCTAATCTAAAAATTGCGCTCGGAGACCAGACTTTCGTCAAATGACGAAGCCATTTTAAGGCATTAGTGTCATATTGTACTATGTAAATAACTGTCAGTCCTCGTATATTTTGTTCTTTCATTGCTTCGTGCAAAAATGATTTGAACTTCTTCGGAGGTCTCCTTTGTTTGACAAGCAAGCATAAAAGTTATGGTAGATCGTCTATCAATTTCCTGTATTATTATAGAACACTTAAACAAACTATAATATTTGAAATTACTAAATTATCTGCTGGAAATGATACGATCTCATTTAATATTATTGTAATATCGTTACAATCACTGCAAACAAATCATGAATAGCTCGGTGCAAGAATACGAACGCAGCACCATGGTTGAGGTTAAAATTCATGGTTAACTTGCAAATTGTGATAAAACGCATTATAAAGGCAATAAAGCTTTATCTTAGTACTTATTTGTTAAAGTAATGAAATCATGCTCGGAAATTTCAATGGGGGAGACGGATTTTCGAAGATAATCGCTTGATTTTTATTCAGAAACGATGTATCGTTCGAAGAAACGTACAGTGCGTATGTTTTAAATTTACAATGGTAATATTTCTTCAAAAAAAATTGTTTTAAACAGTTTTTGAATAGAAAAAAAGAAAATGATTACGCAACACCTATCCTACCAAAAAAATTAAACAGCACTTTCTTCTTGTAATGAAACCTCTAAAAGCCTGCAAATTAACAGTATAGTGGTTACAAAAAAATAATAAACAAATATTGAGTTATGTAATTATAATAATTGTTTTTAAAATGGTACAAAATGTTATTAGATTACATAAATGTTTAACTGATTTGCATTATTATGTAAACTGTGTAACACAGTGTTCCATATATATATATATATATATATATATATATATATATATATATATATATATATATATATAGGGTTTAGGACGAAAATAAACAAACTTCTCACTCTTCTTAAATCGCCGACTTTTCGATCTTTATTTTAGATCTTTCTCGAGGCTACTTATACGGAAAAAAACTCTTTTAATAGGTACAATTAATCAACATTATCATTAGACTTATTTTTATGTTTAACAATTGACTATTTATGCATAAGATATTAATAAAACGTAATTTCGAAAGTAAATTTAGTCACATATTAATCCCTTAGATTCAAATGGACAAGAATAATCTTTGTTAACAAGTGAATAAATTCAATAAATTTAAGAAGAGCGAGTGGTTTATTCCCTTTCGTCCCAAACCCGCCATCCACCCCTAAAAAAAAATATATACAATGTGATTCATTAAGAATGGGCAATCTTTGAACTGGAGATACTACACATCAAAATATGGCGATTAAGCCTAACATGTTTTATACAAATGCTGCAGGTTTACGAGATACAGGGTATTAAAAGTTGGAATTTTAATTTGAAATTTCTTAATAATTATGTGATTTTAAGCAGCATCGTCTTGAAAATTGACAACTTTATGTTTTTTGGCAATAAAATTACGAATTTTATGCTGAATTAAGCACTATTCATACAGAACGTTAGTTACACTCTGTTACTTGGGTAAATTACAAAATATCTTTTTTGCCTAATGAGTTATGGCTAAAATGACTAAAAAATCTAAAAGGCAGTTTAATTTTAAATAAAAAAGGTACTCCTGTTTATTTCATGTAACTCTATTAGTTTTTGAGGTATTTGTATTTTAAACATTCAGCGTAAAGACTCTTAAGCCACCGTTATTACATTGACTTTTTTTCTAGTAGGCTTGTGTCAGAACTTATCAGTTTTTCGTGTAAAGAAATATTTGAAAATTTTACTGTCACTAAGTAAGAGTGTATTATTTGTAGTAAAATAAGAAAATGCCACGACATAATAAATTTTCCAACAGTGAAATGCGTGATGTGATTTGTGTTTTTGCTCAGTCAAATTATAGTGGACTTGGTGCAGCCAGAAGGTATTTACAATCATACCCAACAGTTAAACACATTACTAGAAGATGTACCACTAGCCATAAGGAGGGACATGTGGTTTATGCAAGACGATGTCGTAATCTACCTAAGTAACAGGGTGTAACTAACGCCCTGTATGAAAAGTGCTAAATTCAGCAAAAAAATTCGTAATTTTCATGCCAAAAAACATAAATTTGCCAATTTTCAAGTCGATGCTGCTTAAAATCACAAAATAATTAAGACATTTCAAATTAAAATTCCAACTTTAAATACCCTGTATCTCGTAAACCTGCAACATTTGTATAAGATATATCGCCATATTTTGGTGTGTAGTATCTTCGGTTTAGAGATTGCCCATTCTTAATGAATCACCCTGTATATATAATTTAAAGTGTCAGGGACACCTAAACACCATTTCGTAACCTTTTTTGTGTAAATACTTTTGATGCACCTACAGACAAACTTCTGTATTAAGTATTAAGTATTAAAAAAATGGATTTGTTTTAGACATTTATATGATAAATTGTAAGTGGGTTTTTTTTAAAAATATTGTATGAGCGGAATTTCCAGGTTGACTAACTAAAATTTTTGTATGCTTGCAAACACAGTGAGCCACCAAAATGACTACGTCAATGCGTTCAGATTTCGTGGGTTTTGCGTAATTGCGTCGTCGGTACTACAAGATTTCGCGATACATACAACATCCCAAAAGACTATAAAGACAATAACAAATTCAACGTTATTATCGATATTATGTCTGGCATCATATATTACGAGATTATGAGATTTCAGCAGGCCCTATCGGTTATAAACCATTATCAGAATTGCATGAAGAGAAAGCGTTCATGGAAACTCGCGTCGTGATTTATTATTTTTATCTTTTCGTACAGAAAAAAAAACTGGAACAGATTACCTGCGCCCTAATGATCTGCCATTAGTACTTTCAAAGTTCTCTTCGCCGAATTCAAAAACTCCTGATAATATTTCCGGTATTCCACATACGCCGAATGTAAAATTAATGAATGCGTTATTTATGTAAAAAGCAATTCGAATTTACGATTTCGGATGTTTGGAACGAATCGTCGGGATAAAACTCATTTTAAACACACGTATTCAACGGTTTTTAGTCACTATTATGCATCCTATTTGCACATACAAAATGCACACCGCTCTTTTAGAAAACTTCATTTCTGCACCGAAAGCTTAAGTTACAAACTCGCTACAAGGTTTACAATAAAATTTTTAAAAAAATGCAATATCTGTTCCGCTTGTTTTGAACGATCTCAAAAGTCTGTCTTTTATTTCAAAACTCAACTGAGTTGCTTAAAGAAAACACCAAGCAACTCAGTTTCATTATGAAATAAATCCACAGACTTAACACAAAAATTCAATCACTCGTGGTATTGCTACTGACTATTTCACGCACTTATCAAATAAACCAATCGGGATGTTCTAATCAAGTTCGGATTATCGATAACACCGAACTTGACTCTTGACTCTGATTGGCATGTCAAGTTCGGTGTTTTCAGATTTGTGTATGTGACGATTATACGTCAAATATAAATAATCACGCTGTGCACGCATTTAAAAATGAGCAGATTTGGAAAAAATCCCACCGAATTAACCAACGAAAAAATTAATAAAAGTGTACCGAAAAATACGAAGCATTGCATATAGTAACTGTACCACTTATAATTATAATTGATAATTTCTCCGATCAACTTTTTAACTTTTTTGCTAATTTCCTTTAATTCTGCTGCATTTCAGATATTTTACCTTTAACTTTGTTTGTGAAATAGTCTAATAAAATTTCACTCGTGATTAAATTTATCTCAAAAGTCTGTCTTTTATTTCATAACTCAACTGAGTTGCTTAAAGAAAACACCAGAAGTCCGCAGGACGAGTGGTGTTGGAATTGATTTGTCTCTTGCCACGCTGACGAGCTCTTCTATTGTCCGGGTGTACACTGAACAAAAATCTCTGATTCCGCTTATTTCTTGGAAGACATTCCTCACTTACTTCTCTAATAGAGAGTTTTTAAATTTTTGTCAAAACGTAAATCCTTTTAACTAAACCCTAATTAGATCTATTATTTTCTAATTTTAGTATCTGGTACATATGACTATTTAATTGAAGGATGACATCCTAATTTTGGTTGCACACCCTTCTTCTCCATCAATTCTTCTTCATTCTCAAAAGAAACTTTAACTCGGATGGAATCTGCGTAGAAAGTATATACGTTTTCATTTAAAAAGGGGGTCAATATAAATAATAAATTTAATAAAAACTTCCTGGAAAAACATTATGTTCATTAGTTAGGTCATCTAAAAAGCCATTTCAAAAATGTTAAAATTTAAATACAATATTGGGATAAGAAAAAAATCAATTTAACACAACGAAGCGTGCCAGAACAACGAATAATATTGGATATTAAGCCAATAGAAAATAAACAAATTTAACCAACAACCACTGTAATTGGATACCACTTGTCCGTGTGAACTATTAAACACGGAAAATTAGTGCAGTGTCAAAAAATAGAAAACAACGCACGTTCAATTAAGCGAATTAAGCAACAATTCCAGGTATAAATTATTATATATATATATATATATATATATATATATATATATATATATATATATATATATATATATATATATAGATAAATTAATAACACTGATTACTGCCAGTTCAATAGATGTTTGGCCTATTTGGTCTGTTCTAAATTTTAGTTTCGGCTAAAATATATTGTTTCGCATACTCGCAGAATGGTTCTGGATATTACAACAATAAATACTGTTTTTCTGTTTAAATATGCACACAGGAAACTAAAAATCACATGGAGGGAACAAGAACTCGAAGCATGCGACCCTCCAAAGTACCTAGGCGTGACACTGGACCGCACATCTTTCCAAAAGCACTGCCAAAATACAAAGGCCAAAGTTTGTGCTAGGAACAATATTATCCGGAAGCTCACTGGCACAGTCTGAGTACGTCGGCCCTTGCTCTTTGTTTCTCCGCTGACGTGGACTTAAACGAGACGTGCAGGATTATAACTGGCTGCCTGAGACCGACTCCTGTCAAGAAGCTGTACCCTCTATCCGGAATCGCCCCAGCACGTGTCAGACGCAAAGTTGCATTCGAAGCAGAGCAGCAGAAGCAGGTCGGAGATAGGCGGCATCCTCTACACGCCCCACAACCAGAAAGGCGACGACTCAAATCAAGGAAAAGCTTTCTCCAATAAACACAACAACTGCAGACATGCCCAGAACAACGCCGCATAAAACTGTGAAAAGAACAACACCCAAATCTGTGGACCTAACCCAGGGAAGAGCTGCCACCGGGAATACTTCTACCATACAACACATGGAAAACACTGAACAGACTGAGGACAGGAGTGACGCGCTACAAATCAAATAAGATAAGATGGAGAATGCCTGTGGATGACGAGCTGTGCGACTGCAGGAAGCTTCAGAACGACAGTCACCTTCTCAGATGTCCCAATATGGGAGAGGCATGTACGATGGAGGACCTTATCGTGGCAAATGACAAAGCAATAAGCTATGCCAACTATTGGAACGGAAGAGTCTGAATGTAAACATTGGTGTATCGGACTCGGAAAGTAAAGTAAATAAGTGTTTAATTTTTAAGACAATATAGCAATGTTCGAAATGAAGAATCGCTCTTTTATTTTCATACAACAGTGCAAGTGATCGCAGGTAGCATTTAAAATACTAACAGACGAGATTAGTAAGATTTAAATAAGCCTCTGTCGTCAACGACGTCTAAGTTTTTCGATTCGATAAGCCAATGATGAACTACTTTAATTTTCCGGGAGTAATCTATAAAACTACCCGTCATACGTCTTACAATACATCCGAATGAAACGAAGTCCGCCGAATAACCAGCCGTCTGTGATTCGATAAAACTAAAAGCCGTAGATAGCGGACATTTTCAAAGTAACCTAACCGTATCAACTTTACATATTTTGTTAATATATTCTCCGAGATGATATCGTCGAAAACTACTTTCGAGAGAATACACGTTTTACTTGAGAGTTGCCACCGGAATGTTATAATATTGTGCGATATCAGTTCCCTTACCGATAGTGTGACAACTTTGCAGTGTCTTCGCGGGATGGGAAAACTTTGAGATATTCGATATTTATGATTTAACTTATAAAATGACGTTATCTGAGCGCTAAAAGTTCTCCGGATAGCGGCTGGAATAAGTGCAACAAACCTACTGTCACAAATAAAAGTACTAAAAATGTATACACAACGCTTTTAAGAAAAGCATGGCTTAGAGTACTGAAACGTTTAAACTTTAATCAATTAAAATAATATGTAGTAATAAATTAACTCCAGTTAGATTTTATTTTCTTTGGGCAATTCCAATGTAATATATGCCACTCTATCGGAGACGCTTTTATAGGTTGTAATATAGTTTAACTTATACATAGACGATTGTTTAAAATATTTGAGAGAGTGCGTATGGATTAACAATGAATGATTTAATCGTCAAATGTCTTCTTTACGCCGATGACTAAGTCATATTAGCTACATCTGAAAAAAAGTTGCAGGCGATGGTTAATGTTATGCATGATGCCCTGAAAATCAAAGGGATGAAAATAAATGTAAGCAAAACGAAAGTAATGGTTTTTGAAAGAGAAGAAAGCATGACAAACTGTGAAGTTTGGATTGAGGGAACATTGAGCGAAGGGTGTTGGCAGAAAAACAAATGAATGGGGCACTGCATAGCTTTATGAACAGCCAGAAAGTGTCAAAAAAGGCACGTCTGGCTGTGCAAAGAGGTGTATTGGTTACTACACTTATGTATCGTAGTAAATGATGGGTTTGGCAGAAGAATCAAGAAAATAGGATTAATGCTGCGGAGATGAGTATAGCCAGAGTGACTCAGTTGGATAAAGTAAAAAATAGTGAGATAAGAGAACGCTGTAGTGTAAAAAAAGATGTAGTTACAAAGGTAGATAAAGGAATGCTTAGATGGTTTGGACACGTAGAAAGGATGGATGTAGGAAGATTGACGAAACAAATTTATAAGGCGAGTGTGAATGGACAAGTCGGTAGAGGTCGATATCGGCGAACATATCTCGATCAGATCAACATTGTTTTGAAGAAAGGCCAGGTCAAGAGTACCAACAACCGACGAGCTTGCATGAGAGCACTGATGAAAGTAGAGGAAGCAAAAGATGTGTGTAAGAACCGCAGCAAGTGGAAGGAAGTGACTATATGTATGTATGTATGTAATATGGGGAATTAGGTTCTTTCTTATTAGAAATCCTATTTCTCCGTAGGTTTCATACTTGTTCCCTGTATAGTACAGGCGGTTTCCAGAGATCAGATCTAGGCATTGTTCGCCTCTTCTTTTGATTTTTAAAAGTCCCACGATGTCCCATTTAATTTTGGTCAGTTCTTCTTCGAGTTCAAATAGCTTCTTATCTTTTGCTATCGACTGATTGTTATATGTGGGTATTAGTAGTTTTTTGTGTTTAGTTATGGCTATTTTGACGGGTGTAGTTGAGCTTGTGCATCCCCCAGAATCCATGAGGCTGACCGGTTCTCCGGCGTGGAATCGTGGACTATGCCTACTTACCTGGGACACCATTCCTTTACGTTCCAAGTTCAACATGGATTGGTTTAATGGGGTATATTAGCATTAAAACACCGCGCTTGCCAGGCGTATTGGTGAGTAGTGGATAAATTTATTTATCTTGGCTTCCTCATTACCAGCACAGGAGGTAGCGAAGCGAGGTAGCGAAGCCGAAATAAAGCGACGGCTAGCAATAGCAAGAACTGCTACAACTAAACTGACACGCATATAAAAGGACAAGTCAATTAGTAAAGCTACGAAAATAAGGCAGGTCTCTACTTTAATTTTCCCAATTGCATCATACGCGGCTGAAACCTGGTCGATCAGACAAGCGAACAGAAAGAAAGTAGAAAGGGATTTGAAATGTGGGTTTACCGACGAATGCTTTGAATATCATAGACGCAACACCGCACCAATGTATCGATCCTAGAAGAAATGAAAATCGAGGACAGACTGTCCAAGAGAATAAACCGGAATAAAGTGCCTATTCCAGAAGACCGGATGCTTTAGAAAAGCTGGTGGTTCGAGGCAAAGTCGACGGACGAAGGTCACGAGGAAGATCTCCAACCCGATGGGTAGACGGAATCACAAGCAATTTTAATACAATTTCTGCTTTACAAATATTTGGTAACCGTTATAAAATGTTTACGTTACGCCACTGGTACCCAATTCAGTATGAATCGGCACTGCACATCTGCTGACTTTGGGAATATGGTGGGACCAGTCGAAGATCTCTTTCTTTGAAAATTAAAACGGAACAATGATGTTAAATTATGCGAAGGTATAATTTTTATGTTATTGTTAATGTAAGTATATAACATTATTAATTTATTATTTAACTAACCAATGATACGAATATAGATCGTAAAATTATTAATGGCAATAAGAATCGTTCGAATGAAATCAATGTAAGTAGAACAAAGATTGCAGAGCATCACGCATTCGAAAGATTTATAGGGTTACGAGGTATTTGCTGTGGAATATATAAATCAGCGGGTAAAGAACAGCGAGTATAAGAACCGGCAGAGCATGATTCACATTACCGACCCTGCAGAGTGTGATATAGGAAGGAACGTCTCCCGTAATCATTTTTGCTGTGCCATTGTGATATGATATATAAGTATTTTATCTGATTGGGCTTATCGCAACTCGTGAGGTGTTATAACGAATATTTTCTGGCGCGCTCGTCCCGGTTAAGACGCACACCACGCGCGGGTGCGATAGAGACGACAATAACTTTCCAGGCGCTTGATGAATATGTATAGTTAACGTTTTTCGGGTAGATGAACTGTATCTCTGGATATAAATTTGTTAAATGCAATTTATCTTTGTCACAGATTAAACGTTCAGAACTTCACTTTTATCCCTCCATTGAAATGTCTGCTTTATCTCTATACCGTGTGTATACTTGCTAAAGATTACCCGCTGTGGGTCAGTCGCTTTTTCCAAGCAAAATCATTCTGTTTTAGCACTAAAAAATAACCACCTCGTTGTTCCAAGACTTATTCACTAAAATCATTCATTAAAGTTGTCTTTGCTATAAAAATTATAAATGATCCACAATCTTTTATGTCATCCAAGAACAAGTAATTAAATTAAATCTAGCAGCACTGTTATTACGATAAAATAATAGAGAATGCTCCAGCCTCTGGTGTTGTAAAATATATTTAATATTTTATGAGTATTAAATATTCAAAGTTACTATGTTTGCCCGAAGAATACGGTTATAATGTAGGCAAAACGTCGAGTTTTAAACGTATAGCTTGTTTTTAAAACCTTAGTTAAATACACACAACAAAATTTATAAAGAACCACCATTATCTTCTGTTAGCACACTCAAAGACAAAAATAAGTGATAAAATTATCGAATCACAGCTGCACCTCAAAATTGCCCATAAAATATTCATGAGGGAGAAGACTTTTAACAACATAAAAATAAAAAACGAGTGTGCTTTAGACCACACGACTGAAGTAAAACTTCTATAGCTCCATCTATATGGGGCATTCCACTCCAAATCGAACAACATTCTGCCTTTGTATTCCCGATTTTTTTTAAATTTTTTTATGTTATAGTACCCATTGAAAAAGACCTCCATGATTTTTTTCGATTTTTTTTTGCCGAGCAGTTTTCGAGATATCAATTTTTGAAAAAAATCGCTCTTTTTTTTAAATGTGTGTAGCTTTGCGAAAAAATGGGCCAATCGGGACGTTTTTTTTTTAATTTTCGTTTGTAAACACACTTTTAGAATATACAGTCAAAATTTTTTTAAAACTTATACAAGATTTTCAAATATTGGCTTTAAAATCACTTATCCCCCAACTTTTAAGCATAGTCCCCCTTCCTTGGCAATCGAAGAAATCTATTTTTTTTTTAATTTTAAAAATTTTATGTTCAGTGAAAAAGATGTTTTTTTTAATTTTTGTTGTTTTAGGAAAAGAAAACGGTGTGAAATTATCTAAATCAACTTTCCATAAGATTTTCAAGCATGCAACGCTAGAATTTATGTTTTTTGAATTTTAAAATGTTTGTTTCACTTATTTATATAAAAAAACGTCTAAAATCATAATATTCTACGTCAAAATACTTAAATGACCTGTTAAAATTTTATGAACATTCCTTTGGCTACTATATTCCAGAATTTTTTCTTTATCGCGTATATTTATCATATTTTGTGATGGTCGACTGGATACCGTCAAGCTCTCCGTTTTGGATTGAATTTTCCATGTTCCACAAATATTTTTCCATATCTGTACGAATAGATTGTAAATTTATTAAAAAAACTTGCTAGAGTAAATTTTGTTTGTATATACATAAATATTGGTAAACTTTAAAGAATAATCCTTCACCTCGTAGTATAATCTTCCCACCATAAATGATATTTTAATGTTATTTGATATCAAAAAATGAATTCGTCTTATCAGCGTGCGAGTTATAAATTTTTTTTTCATTTGCCGGCTCGGAATCACGTTGTTGTACCGGCATTTTAATTTTTTGGGAAATCGAATTGTTTGGAAAACTTACCCTTTGGATGATTAAGCCTTTGAAATTCCTTAGCGAAGTACCTCCTTTTCAAAACGCTGGTGGGTTTGTAGTTTTTGTAAGTACGCGTGTCAATCATCTCGAAAATGGTCGAAACAAGTCACGATTAAAGAAAAAGTAGCTGTAAGTATATTACAACACCTTTTGCTGCACTTTTGGTAAAACGTTCATTTTAATGTGGCACTCCGCAAGCTGTACGCTTAACATAACTGTACAAAAGATACCAACGCGTTTATTTACCTTTATATAACTTTTCTTATCATTATATTCATAGCAAGAGATAGACTGACTGATAAGGATGTATCAGATAAGGCGCGCTCGGTTGTAACCGACAAAAGAACAAAAAAAATTCGTTGGTCACTTAACAAAATTTACATTATTCGAAATTGTCGGTGCACCACAAAATGCGAATATCTTACGATCCTTTCACGCGAACAAATGGGATTCTTCTAATACACTGCTCAACAAGGTTACACTTTTTGACCTATTCGCTTTTGGTTGTATCCCTAACCTATTTAGTCTTGAGTTCGTTAATTTACAATCTCCCATACTCTACTTACTCTTTACTGCGGATCTGCCGACATCTGAATCCTTAATTACTGGAACCTTTGCTGACGATACCTCTATACTAGCTACACATAGCAACCCAAGAATAGCCTCACAAATACTCCAAAAAGGCTTAATGACATATCCCACTGTCTCAAAAAGTGGCGGATAGGTTAGGTTAGATTAGGTATCATGTGACCTTTGCGACCTTTAGAAGGTCTATTGTGGCTCACCCCTAGAGGTTACAGTTCACCGCACAATCCAGCCCTTCTCACCTTCATGGTTGTAAAGGGTAAGATTTTTTTTGTAATCGGTAGTCTGTTTGTTGGTTCAGACCTATCCTTCCGAGGTGGTATCTTAGACGACAGTGTCCTGTAAGCAGTCCCGTTAGAATTCGCAGGTCATTTCTGCTCCATTCTAGGATCTGCTTAGTTGTGTTTCTCGAGGGTTAAGGTAGAAACGCCTTTGAGTGAGTCAACCCTGGTATATCGGACCAGTACGTGAGTATTTTTCTCTCCGCACAGTCCAAAATGATTGTTTTGGCGGCACTTGTGGTGACTCCAAAAACCGGTTTTGGTCCAGTGAACGCAGATTCGGCCCCCTGTTTTGCAAGGATGTCGGCTTTTTCGTTTCCCTCCACTCCTTGGTGGCTAAATACTCACAGTAGGGTCACCCTGTTGTTCGCACCAAGGTACTCTAAGGAATCGATGCAATTCCATACAATTTTGAAATTTATCTTGTTAAAGCTCAGTGCTTTTAAAGCAGCCTGGCTGATTGATATTATACTTATGTTTTTGTTTGCTAGAGGTCTGTTGGTCAGCTCTCTTGCACACATTTCGATAGCGAAGACTTCAGCCTGAAAGATTGTAGCATACCTGCCAAGACTGGTAGATATTTTAATGTTTGGTTTCCTGCTGAAAACACCGGCCCCAACTTCATCTGGGGTTTTTGAGCCGTCTGTGTACATTACGTATTCAGTCTCTGGGAAGAGGATTTGTCCCCTCATCCATTCGTCTCTCTCCGGAAAGGGGACTTTAAACGACTTTTCTACTAAACAATTTACTTTAATATAAAATCAGGAGTTCCGCAGGGCAGCGTACTAGAGGTTCCATACTCTACTTACTCTTCACAGCGGATCTGCTGACATCTGAATCCTTAATCACTGGAACCTATGCTGACGATACCGCTACACATAGCGACCCAAGAATTGCCTCACAACTACTCCAAAATGGGCTAAATGACATATCCCACTGTCTCAAAAAGTGACGAATAAAATCAAATAAAACAAAATCAGTCAACGTAACATTCACCTTAAGAAGAGACTCTTGTGAGATACCTCGGATTGCACTTGGACAAAAGACTTACCTGGCAAAAACCTATTTTCACTAAGAGAAAGCAACTTGGCATTCAAACGCGAAAACTTTACTGGCTTATTGGACGAAAGTCTCAACCATCTCTCGAAAACAAAATACTTCTGTACAAGGCAATACTGAAGCCCGTCTGGATGTATGGAATCCAACTGTGGTGAACTGCATCCCCTTTAAACATTGAAATCATGCAAAGGTTTCAAAATAAATGATTACCAATGCCCCCTGGTTCGTACCCATTGAATTATTACACCGTGATCTACGAATGCCCAACTGTGAAACAGGAAATTGTACGTCATACCAGAAACTATAAAGAGCGCATCGAACGACACCCAAATACTCTGGCCCGGCTACTTATGGCAAACCACAACAAAGCGCTACGTTTAAAGCGTAAAATACCTCGAGATTTAATACAATCACTGTAAACTCAGCTACCGTTTTAACAATGAGGATGTGACACAGCCCACATATCGAGCGCGCCAGCGGTAGCACCAACCAACATACTTCTGAATGCCCCACAAAGGAGACAGATTGTAGTAAATAAAGAAAACAAAAAAAAATATTTCTATATGTTACACAATAACTAAAGACTGGATTCTATGCAAAAGGCATATTTTAATTTTTGGGTATATCTCTCCTATATTTTATACATACATGTTTCACGTACTAACATGATGTTTTTTATGTTTTTAGGGTTCCGTACCTCAAAAGGAAAACACGGAACCTTTTAAGATCACTTTGTTGTCCGTCTGTCTGCTTGTCAAGACCTTTTTTCTCAGGAACGCGTGGAGGTATCAAGCTAAAATTCATATCAAATACTCAGGTCTACTGTCACTTAGAGCCGTGAAAAACTTCTAAACCAACGCAATCAAAAGATACAGCCGTTTATGCCGCAAATTTTCGACACTCGCAAGGGAATCAAAACCTACAGGGTACTTCCCGTTATAGCACAGATTAAGGAAAAAAATGCGAACCGCATACATTTTTAGTTACATCATAAAAAAAAAATATTTTTAATAATTTTAAACTTACTACCCCTTTCCTCATGAACGCGTAGTGGTATTATATTGAAATTCATATCAAATACTCAGGTCTATAATACCTTTAAGCTGCAACAAAATTAAACTTCTTTGTCAACGCAATCAAAAGAAACAGCAATTTTTAGTTACATCTAAATAGTGACTAAAAAACTTTGTAAATAAATACCTTTGATAAAAGAACTTTTGCAAGGCTGCTGCAAGGCAAGTGTACGTATTTCAGTTATATTATAAAATAAATTATATCTGTTAACATAAAAATTGGAAAAGTCGTCAAACAAAAATTAGAAGAACAGATACAAGGAAAAGTTGATGAAGATCAGGCAGGATTTACGGCTGGAAGATCATGTATGGACCATATATATACAATTCAACAACTCATAGAGAAAAAAATGGCCAAGAACAGAGAGGTACATTTTGCATTTGTGGATATCCGAAATGCCTATGATTCTGTCCCTCGGTCTAAAATCTGGGAAGTCATGTTAGAAATGGGTATAACGCAGAGAATTATCATGACAGTCCAAAATATGTACAAAAAAAATACCGTAAGGATTAAACAGGGAAATAAACTATCAAATGCCTTCAAAACAACTAAGGATCTCCTCCAAGGCTGCTCAACATCACCCACACTATTCAAAATATTTCTACAACAGACACTAAGACCATGGAAGAGAAAATGTGCAGGAATGGGAATACCAATTAGGAATGATCATCTGTATACTCTAAGCTTTGCCGATGATCAAGTAATCATAGCTCAAGATGAGGAGGATTTAGGTTTTATGATGCGGAAACTAGAGGAGGAATATGGGAAAAATGGAGTGGAAATCAACCTCGAAAAGACCCGATATATGTCAACGGCACAAGACAGGATATATCACCTAGAAATAGATGATAACCGACAGATCTCAGGAACAAACAAATTTAAGTACCTAGGGTTTATAATATCAAAAAGTGGAACAACAGAGGAAGAAATAAAAAATAGACTAGGTCAAACGAGGGTATGTATTAATCAAATAAACCCAATATTATGGGACCGCCACATAACCAAGACTAATAAAACGAGAATATTCAATTCAATAGTTCGCAGCATAATGACTTATGGAGCTGAAATGTGGGTGATCAACAAAAAAAAACAAAGGGAAGATTGTAGCCACAGAAATGGACTTTTGGAAAAGGAGTTGTGGAGTGAACAGATTAGATCGAATAAGAAATGAGGAGATCAGGAGAAGAATGGAGGTAAAAAAAGACATACTAGAACACATAGAGGAAAAGAAACTAACGTGGTACGGACATGTTAGAAGAACTCCGGAGGATCGCTGGATACACCGGGTAACTGAGTGGAGTCCATTAGGCAGACGAAAGAGAGGTCTACCAAGGCGATCATGGAGAGACGAAGTGGATGAGGCGATGGAATTAAGAAACCTGCAGGACGGAGACTGGCAGGACAAGGACAACTGGAGACAAGGGCTGAAAGCAGGAAGACAGCGACAGCTGTAGATATCCTGGATTATATATATATATATATATATATATATATATATATATATATATAACATAAAATAAAGGATTACTGAGACGATTAAGAGACCTTTGGTTTAAATTTATGCTCCTCCAACTTTCCACTTTGTAATGTTAAGGATTTCATTTGGCAATAAATATAGCATAACTTTTACTTATATACCTACAGATTTGTACGGAACCTTTGGTGCGCGAGTCCGACTCGCACTTGGCCGGTTTTTCTTTAAGTGCATATAATGCATATTTTAGTGAATATTTGCCTTTTATTTTGCTTACGATCATATTTATTTTGCATATGATTTTGACCTGCCGGGAATATGTGTTACCTTTGATGATAGCGGTACTGATGCAATGGAAATCGAAAAACGGCTCATTCAAGCAAAAAGAATTATCGGATGCCTCAAAGGGATACTATGAAGTAATGAAATAACAAAGAAAATAAAAATTAAACCATGATAAACAGTACTCTATTATATGGAGCAGAAACCTGGAGGATTACCGAAACGAACAAAAAGAAAGTTGAAGCTGTTGAGATGAATGTTTTCAGGAGGTCTTTACGCATCTCCCGAAGGGACTAAATAAGAAATGACAATATAAAACAACAAATAGAAATTGAAGGCACCATTACTAGTGATATCGAGCAAAAACAGCTCACCTGGTACGGCCACGTTCAACGAATGCCCGATACAAGATTGCCCAAACAAGTCTTACAATGGCAACCAAGTGAAAGAAGAAAAAGGGGAAGACCTCGATTGGAATGGCAAACTGGTATTCAAAAGTCAATGAGCGAAAGAAACCTAACATCTGAGGATTGCGAAGACCGAAGGGGATGGAAATTAGGCGCCGGGGAACGTCGAAAGACGTTCTAAACCGGCATATATAATTTGCATATGTTTGCATATTTAAACAAGCTTCGGGATTCGGAAAATTTCCTTATATTCTAAAATCGCAAGATTCCCCTACATAAATTAGACAATCCAATATTTCAAATATTTCTGAAAACGTACTGCAACATAGAAAATACAAAAATTACAGTACTTAGTTTGTCAACTCTTCGCAAGAAATATATCGGTGATATTTATACTGATGAAATATTAAGAAAAAAATTAAAGACCAAGATGAAGCTACCGACGGGAAAGGTCGTCAGGTTGTTAATTTAATTGTTGGAGTTTTAAATGGTGTAAACTATTCTGAAGGACATTAAATTAGTGTAAGTAGTTTAGAGAGCACCAATCATGTTACAATAGCGCGGTTTGTTAATGAAGGTCTAGCTAAATTCTTTTTACCTGAAAAAGTACCTTCTGAAAAAAAATTTATTAATGGTAACCGATGCTGCTTAAATCAGCTCAAAGTCTTAAGATTTTCTTCCCAAATTTGATACATTGCACATGTTTGGCCCATGGCTTAAATAGGGTGGCCGAAAAATCAGGCTTAAATCTTCTTCTTCTTCGGATGCTATCCACTAATGGATGTTTGCGATCACATTTTCCATCTACTCTCTATCCCTTGCGGTATGAATTAGGGTTTGTATGTCATTCATTCCTGTCCACTGTTATATGTTCCGCAACCAGGACAATTTCTTCTTTCCTATTCCTCTATCCTTCTATCCTGCCTTCTATCTTACCCTCGATCAACAACTGTAAATACTCATACTTTTTGTTCCTCATGACGTGCCCCAGATATGCAGTCTTTCTCTTTTTAATGGTAGTTAACAGTTCACGTTCTTTGTTGATGCTGGACAGAACTTCTACGTTTGTTATTCTTGCAGTCCACGGTATCTTGAGCATTCTGCGGTAAATCCACATCTCGAGCGCTTCCAATTTGTTAATGTTGTTGACTTTAAGGGTCCAACCTTCCATCCCGTAGAGAAGTACCGACCATACATAGCACTTTGAAAATCTCAACCTCAGACTAAGATCGAAGTCCGAACAACTAAATACTCTTCTCAGTCCTACGAATGCTTGTTGGGCCTGTTCAATGCGACTCTTGATTTCGATATCCAGTCTTCAGATAGCCACATGCCCAAGTATTTAAATTTGCTCACTCTGACTATGCGCATTGCGTTGAATGTTAACTGTGAGTCTTCAAACGCATTCAGGTTTCTTGTTATTATCATAAACTTCGTCTTTTTAGTGTTTATGTTTAGACCCATCAATCTGCTATGTTGACCGACTGTGTTGATCAGTCTTTGTAAGTCTTGCATGTTATCAGCGATGAGCACTGTGTCATCAGCATAACGTGTGTTATTAATCCACACTTCGTTGACTTTAATACCGATCTCCACATCTTCCAATGCTTCCCGGAATACCCCTTCCGAGTACAGGTTGAACAAAAGCGGGGACAAGACACATCCCTGTCGCACGCCCCTCCGGATCTCTATATCATCAGACAGCTCATGATTGAGCCTAATCTGTGCAGTCTGGTACCAATATAGATTTTCGATACATCTGATATCTTTCTGACCTATGTCAAGATTCCTGAGGAGTTGCATTAGTTTAGGATGTTCAACTCGGTCAAATGCTTTCTCGTAGTCAACAAAGCAACTTGAATATCCACTAGTAAATAGCTTAATTAGTAATAAAAGAAATATTTTTAAAAACCGCCATAACGGGTGCAGGTGTATAAAGTAGTAATTCCTTTGCCACCTGAATCTGTATTGACGAGATGGGGTACATGGCTTAATTGTGCTATATTTCTTGCGGATCACTATGAAACTATTAAAAATGTTATTACACAATTTGATTCTACAACTTGTCTTGCCGTTGAAAAATGTCAACAAATTTTTTCCGACCCCACTATTCAAAATAAATAAACATATGTAAAAGCAATTTTTTAAAGCATATTGCATGCATATATTGAACATTTTAATAAATCATTTTCGTATTGACTAAGTATTTTTAGTACATAAAAATTGATTTCGTTGACTAAAAAAACACGCTTCATAAAGATAATAAAATATTGAAACAAAGATTGTTATCTTCAAAAATATATGATGGTAAAAATATTTGCGCATCAGTTATTTACTTTATGGATTTAGTACGGTACAACTATGCAATAAATATACACAAAGATTGTTTTAATGTTTTTTAGAAAACACCGTAATTAAAGTGATGAGTAATCAGTTCTTTAAAAGTTTTTTCTTTTTGGTATGAATATGAAAGAATAACCACCCAGTAAATTTTTGTCATAAAAAGAATTCATTTGACTTTCGAAAATGTAAAGTCATTATTTTTGATTTTCAAATACGAATGTGTGAGATTTTGTATTAAAATTACCTACTTTGCGGATTTGCATTTTAAATAAATCTTTAGACGATTATTGTTCTAAAGCAGTTGCAAGACATTAACTTAAAGCTTTGTAATTCGTTTCGTACAGCATATTCTTAACAACAAAACTTTATCAGAATTTCTAATATTGCAATATGCTGAAGAACAAATCAACAAATATTAAGAAGTGAGAATGATAAGACTTGGAAAAGGCCTATGACTAAGTGATGAGGAGTAAATTGTGGTCGACATTGTCTATGAATGGGGTGGGTGGTAGTTAAATACGAGCACTGAAATCACTTTACGAACATTTCACTGCTTGTGACAAAATAAACGAAGCTTACACGGACTGGTTTAACATCGAAAAAGGTGTGAGACAGGGATGTGTGGCTTCGCCATGGCTGTTTAGCTTATACATAGATAATTGTTTAAAAGATTTGAAAGAGAGTGCATATGGACTAAAAATAAATGATTTGATCGTCAAATGCCTTCTTTACGCCAATGATCAAATCATGTTAGCGTCATCTAAAGAGGAGCTGCATGCGATGGTTAATGTTATGCATGATGTCCTGAAAATCAAAGGGATGAAAATAAATGTAAGCAAAACGAACGTAATGGTTTTTGAAAAGAGAAAAAAGCATGACAAACTGTAAAGTTCTGATTAAGGAAGAAAAAGTGGAAGAAGTAAGGGTTCAAAGTTTACGTGAGATGGAAAGTATAATAGTGACATTGAGCGAAGGGTGTTGGCAGGAAAACAAATAAATAGGGCACTGAATACCTTTATGAACAGCCAGAAATTGTCAAAAAAGGAACGTCTAGCTGTGCATAGAGAAGTGTTGGTTTCTACACTTATGTATGGTAGTGAATGTTGGGTTTGGCAGAAGAAGCATGAAAATAGGATTAATGCTGCGAAGATGAGTAGTGACTAGGTTGGATAAAGAGAAGAATAGAGAGATAAGGGAACGATGTGGTGTAAAAGAAGATGTGGTTACAAATATAGATAATGGAATGCTTAGATGGTATGGATGAAAAAAGATTGACGAAACAAATTTATAAGGCAAGTGTGAATGGACGGAAGTCGGTAGAGGTCGACCTCGGCGAACATATCTCGATCAGATCAACATTGTTTTGAAGAAAGGCCAGGTCAAAAGTACGAACAACCGACGAGCATGTATGAGAGCACTGATGAAAGTAGAGGAAGCAAAAGATGTGTGTAAACACTATAGCAAGTGGAAGGAAGTGGTGTCTGCCTACCCGTACGCGAAAAAGGCGTGACTATAGGTTTGTATGGGTATGAAGCAGAAAAAGGGACAAACCAAAAAACACCCAGATGAGAAGAAAATCACCAACGAAATAAAAAATTGTAAAAGAACCTAAGGGAAATTCAAAAGACAGCTCACATTTGGTAGTCAAACATAGTTTCTAATATTTAATTGCACAAAAGAACAAATCGCCAGATATTAGCAGCAACAGAAATTGATTCGTAAGCAAAGTTGGATAGGCAATGCTCTGCACAAAGATTCTGGAATAAAATCCACAAGGAGGTAAAAAAAGAGGCAGACCAAGAAATTATTATCACTAACGAAATAAAAAATTGTAGAACATGCTAGACAGAATTGTCGAAGTAGGCGTACAGTTTGAATTGCGCATTAACATCGCTAAAACTAAAATGATGAATATCAGCAAGCAGGAATTTGGTAACATCAATCTTACAATCAATGGCGAAGCAATTGTAAGAGTATTCAAATTCAAATTCCTGGAAACAAACGAGAAATGGGATTGTGATGAAGAGGTAAAAACACGTATCAGAATTTCAAAAGCCACGTAATTAAGGATGAAAGACATACTCTTCCAGAGAACCCTACCGGTTGATCTTCGACTACGAGTAATAATATGTATGGCCAATTTTGTTGTACGGTGTAGAAACGTGGTCGCTTAAGGTCAGAACACTGAACCGAATAGAATCTTTTGTAATGTGGATTCTACGAAGAATGCTTCGGATCTCCTGGACCGAGCATATGTCAAACAACGATGTTTTGTTGAGAGCTGGAGTAGAGAGAGAACTCCTAGATATCGTAAAACAACGAAAAACGTCTTATCTGGGCCACATACTTAGGGGTGACCGATATTCTATCCCAAAAGTCATTCTCCAGGGCAAAATTGAAGGGAAACGTGGACAGGGACGTAAGCAGCATTCTTGGCTTCGGAATATTAGAGATTGGTGCGGAATACCAAATGCAGGGTCTATATTTCACCACGCTGAAAACAACAGACTTGTCATTTTATAATGGATAAAGGTCCCCTACGTGCAGGTATGCACATGGGACGAGAAGAAAAAGAAGGAAGATATGGGTAGTGAAAAAATCCAAGGAAATTGCAAGAGACAGGTCACATTTAATAGTCGAACAGAAGAATAAATCAACAGTTATTAACTTCAGAAATCGATTTATAAGTTGGGTATAATTGGCTTTAATCGTCGTAGATACGTAGATAAGCTCTGAAGTGGAACCTACAAGAAATCAAAAAAGAGGTAGATAAAAAAAACATCTGGAAAATATTTAGCACCAATGAAATCAAAAATTGTGAGACGACAAAAAAAGTGAAGGAGGACAAGAGAATTGCAAAAGACGGCTCAAGCCGAAGTGCTTTACCGAATCCCAATCCATCAGAAATAACAGAAATTGGTCATATTAAAGTACCCAAATAATGTACGGTATAAAAAAAAACAATGAAATTGGGGTACTTACAAACACTCTAGAAAAACATCAAATTATTATTAAATAATTTAATTGTTACACTTTTTCTTAATCAATTTAAATAAAATGCATGAAAATAATAAACAACTCGAGTTTTTGTTGGAAAAATAATATTGCGGATTTTTATAATAAAGAAAGTTGGATAAGTTTATAAATTTTTGTCGTCAATTAGTTATGAATAGTTTTTTGGTTATTTCGAATACTTTTTATTAAAAAAAAAATTCGTATATCACCATTAGTACTAAATACTTCAAAAAATGCTATCTTTAATGTAATATTTAATTTTATAATTACAAATAAAATCAATAGGATTAATAAGAGGGAATTTCGATGGATTTTAATCAATATTTGCACTTTTTGCTCACATGAAAATTTATTACAAACGATAACCTTATTAATAATTTTGATAAGAGAGTACTCAAAACTTAAAATATTTGTGTATGGTATGATTTTTATTTACAACAAATAATTCAAATACACTATGCCCTTCAAGATTATTTTATAAATAGATGTTTTAAGAAGAACCAGGTGATGTTTGAATATTTAATAACTTATCGAAATTGGCATCGATTTTCTATTCAAACAGACCCGTCGATTTTTGATTAAAGGGGGACACTCTTTTCCGGTTTTTTTGACTCCACTACTTTCAACCCCAAGTGAGGCTGAGAATTACCCCAAAATATTTAAATGGCATGGCATTGGGGGTTGAATAAGATGTCTTCTGAACGCTCTGGCAATCCTCTTTACAATAGTCTTTAAATTTTACATTTCCTTCCAATACTTTGAACAAAATTACATGTTAAAATTCCAATTATTTTAGTTGGTTACTTACTATTTAATTCTCACCCGAAAGAAAACAGAGTGACCAACAGTGAGATTGATATTCTCACTGACAGTCGCGCGGCCATTGGGGCCCTCGTGAGTAACACAACATTATCGGTGGTGTGGGACTGCATGCAAGCCCTCACTGAGTTAGCGACTGTAAACAAAGTCACTCTTAGATGGGTTCCTGGGCACACAGGGATAAATGGCAACGAGGTAGCCAATGAACTGGCAAGAAATGGGACCCTGATGGAACCAAAAAGCCAGTTGGTCGGAAAACCAATTGCCAAAGCAAAACATTTATTGAAATTAATCCTTGAACAGGAACATATTTCTCAGTGGAATGCAAATACTGGCAGCAGAACATCACAACAGCTGATGAAAAAACCTATCCAGAAGAGGGCTGACGCACCTTGGACGATGGACCGGAGTAGACTAAGCAGCACGCTTGGCCTGCTCACAGGACACATTGCACTAAGGGCGCACCTCTTCAAACTTAAGCTGGCGGCCGAGAAAAACTGTCGACTATGCGGAGAAGAGGAGGAGAGCAGTATACACATTCTGTTTCACTGCCCAATGCTAGCGGTGTACAGGTATCCTACCTGGAGCCGTACGGTAATGGATCCAAGTGATCTAAATGAGACAGGGCCAACAGAAATCCTGAGGTTTGCCAAAATCAGCAGACTAGAATTCTGATGCCCTGAAGACACAGCGGTAGTCACAGAGGATCAAAGATCTAGGTGACATAGGTGCCTATACCAATGGCACAACTGGCATTGGATTGGGAGAAGAGGCAGCATTGAATGGCCTCTATGATCGCCAGATTTATCGCCCCTCGATTTCTTTTTGTGAGGATAACTAAAAAGTTAAATCTATAAAATACAACCGGCATCGTTGGAAGATTTGCGTCAAAGAATCGTTGACGAGTGCCATCGAATTACTCCGGAAATTCCGGAAATCTAAAATTTAAAGATTATTGTCAGAGCTTTTAAAAGACATCTTATTCGACCCCCAATGCCATTTAAAAAATTATTGCTATAATTTGTTCAGACCAGCGGGTTGGTGAGCGTCCACTTGGTCTTTTTACCTCTATCTTTTCCAGTGTAACCAGCTTTTGGAAGCTTTCTAATTGCCTTCGGGTGATATGACCAAAATAGCTGGGGACTCGTTGACAAACTGGTTCTGATTTTGAGTTGATCGAAAATGGATCTGTTGGTTCGTTTTGTTGTCCACGGTATGCGCAAAATTTTCCTTTAACACCACATCTTTTATTTTTTCGGTCAGCTGTATGTATAGACCACGATTCTCAGCCATGCAGAAAGATTGAGAACACCAGATATCTCACGATTCTCATTTTCGTGGTACTAGAAATACCTCTGTCCTGCCAAACCCTGGTCATCTTACTCATTGCTGCTTTGGTCATTCGCGTGCGTCTCCGAATCTCTCCGTAACATCCTCCATGATCGCTGATCAAAGAACCTAGGTAAACAAATTCGCTTACGAATTTTAAATCTAAGAGTTCTCCTATACGTGAAAATATTCCAGTTATTATAACTTTTGACTACGCCTTATTGATGGAGGGACCAACTATCCTGTTCGCGCGCTCTATCCTGTTAAAAGGTGCAGCTAGTTCCTGTTCTGAGGAAGCAAATAATGTTGTGTCATCTGCATATTGAAGGTTGCTGATCTTGTTGTCTCCCTCCCACTCTTATAGGGCAATTTTTATGATGTACTCGCCGTAAATGTTGATAAGAAGGGGAGAAAGAATACATCGCTGTCGGACTCCTTTTTGGGGTTTGAAAGGTACTGACACTGTATCGTTAACTCGCACCAATGACTTGCCATCTGCGTATGAGTTCGCGATCAATGACACCAGGTGAAGAGGAACGCTCATTGCTCCGAAGATTCTCCGCAGACAGTCCCATCTCACACAATCAAACGCCTTGAAGTAGTCAACGAAACACAGATGCATTCGTGATATTTTATAAATATGCACTATAATTAAAACAATTAATTTATTACGCTAGGCAAATAAAGTCTGAGAATTTCTAGCGACCACTGACTTTTTGGTTTGTTATACAGTAAATGGGATTTCCATTTTGTAAAACTTATTTTAGTAAGATGCTTTTCTTTTCCTTCTAACCTTTAACTCTATAAAGCTTTTATGCAGTCATTATGTTTTTTAGGCTTTCAATGTGAATATTTTTATATTGACTTAAAATTTAAAATAGTAAGAGTAATTTAATATTATTACTCTGAAAGTTTTTCTAAAGGTCATTTGCTACAGAATTTTCACAAAATGCGAAATCGCTGTTGGATCCTTCATTTCGAAATTAAGAAGAGGTCTCGGTACGAGAGAGGCACTGGTCGCGATCCAAGTGTTGATTCAGAACTGTTACGATCAGAGAAAAGATGTATTAATGTGTTTTATAGATTATGAAAAAGCATTTGATAGAGTGCAACATCATAAACAAATGCTGAGGCGACTTGACATAGATCAAAAAGACATACGCTGTATTGAAAACTTGTACTGATACTAATCAGCTGCAGTTAGATTTGACAACGAAGTTGACAAAGGCACTGAAAATCCTTAGAGGTGTAAGACAGAAGTTCTTGAACGACAACAATTAGGCATCAAAGTAAATGGCACATGGATCAACAATATACGGTATGCAGATGACACAGTCCTGATGGCAGATAAAATGAATAACCACCAAAGGCTCCTGGACTTAGTTGGAATGCACGGCCGACTTATGGAAATTAACATCAGCATAAAAAAGACAAAATTCCTAGTAATGACCCGCAAATTGGATGAGTTCCAGAATGCGAAACTTTTATACGATAGAAGACATAGAACGAGTAAAAAAGTCTAACTATCTGGGGACTTGGTTGTGTGAAGACTAGTCTTCAGACGTAGAAATCAAATGCCGGATAGAAAAAGCGAGCAGCTCATTCCTGAGATTCAGGAACGTCTTCACGAACTCTGACGTATGGTCCGTACTGTTGTATGGTATGGAAGGCTGGACATTGAAGGTTAGCACAATGAATAGGCTGGAAGCAATTGAAATGTGGATCTATAGAAGAATCTTGAAAGTCCCATGGACAGCATGGAAAACCAACGAGGAAATTTTGAGGACGATAGGAAGAGAGCGCGAATTGGTGGGCGCGATAAACAGCGTACCTTGGATATGTGTTACGTAACGAAAGATACCATTTGCTCCAACTATTAATAGAAAGAAAAATAGAGGGAAGAACTGGTGTAGGTAAAAAGAGGATGTCGTGGCTCCGAAATATCAAAAATTGGACAGGAATAGAAACCACAGGAAAAGATTGGTGAAGGAGGAATATTGGAAGACGCCGTGTGTCTTGACTTAAAAATCTAAGGGACTGGTTTAATTGTAGCAATGTTGAACTCTTCCGAGCTGCAGTCAATAAGTTCCGGATAGCTGTAATGATAGCAAACCTCCGATAGGAGATGCACTTTAAGAAGAAGAAGAAACCACTAATTCACACCACTATAGATAGCGAAAAGTGGTCAGAAGTGATCGCAAACATCCATTAATGGATAGCAGCGGAAGAAGAAGAATTTAATATTTAATAATTTTGTGTACGCTACAATCGATGATACTGGAATATGAAAATAATAAATCTTTCGAGTATTTCAGAATTCAGCCGAATATACGCGCTTGACTACAGAGTTATTCATAGCATAATCAACGGTTATATCTCGACCTAAATTAATCTTTTCTAACGATAGTTATCACTTCAAACAAATGCCGGATAATATAATTATTGTATCTTGATATACTGTTTAACGATTGCACGATACATTCAAACTGATAACGGGTCGTCGCTTGAAGTTCAATATTTTTTATCGCCTAGTTCAACCAACTTTATAAAGCATAATCTTATCGATGGTGTCTGTCCTCTTTACAAAGTTTTTATCCATCGACGAAATTTAAAAAAATAATGAAAAATAAACAGAGGTTATCAGTACATCGCAAAAGGGATGGATAATAAATGTTTTATGTCTTATAAAAATAATAAAATGTAGTTGTGGTGTTTGATATGGAAACGGAATGATTGCAGCAGTAAAGTTTTTTAGTTTGAGCATTTTTTTTTGTGTTTTCTTTATTTACTACAATCTGTCTCCTTTGTCATAGGTGGCAAAAGGATGGATAATCTCCGCTACGCTGATGACACCACAATTATCGATAGAGATGAGCAGGAAATGTCGAGATAGAGTGAGCTTGGAGTTTGCTCTACAACTGAACCGTCAGAAAACGAAACTTATGTTAATAGATCGCACGCACAGCATAAAGAAATGCCTAATATTTAAGATGTCGAGAACGTGGAGGAAATAACTTATCTAGGTGCCCACATCAGCAGAAATGGCGGATCAAGTCAAGAAATCAGAAGAAGGATAGCTCTTGCCAAAACGGCCATGACCAAACTTAACAAAATTTGGAAAGATCGGCATATAACAACCACAACAAAATGCAAATTAGTAAACACCCTCGTTTTTCCAATTGTGCTATACGCAGCAGAATCCTGGACAGACATCGCCAAGTTGGATGCGTTTGAGATGTGGGTCTGGAGAAGACTGCTGAGGATTCCCTGGACAGACCGCAGAACCAACGTATCCATACTCGAAGAACTTAACATCCAAGTCAGATTGTCAACTAGAATCAAACAACTGATTCTCAAGTATTTTGGACATTTCAGCTAGAGG